>CM077817.1:48002500-53492500 GCA_039764185.1 Tamarix austromongolica
TGGGGGTATAAGGTAGTGGGCCTTGACCCATACACTTAGGAGTTGGGCTTTGAGTGTGAACAAGTGGAATAAGGAAAGAATGTCAAGGCAAGTTAGGAGGTGCAGAAATCTCAAGATATGGGACAGGCTCTCTTGGGAGGATAAGCATAGATGGAGTTAGTCATGTATGTCTAGGGTGAAAACTTGTTGAATAAGACATAGTAAGGTACTAATCATTTAAAGAGGAAGACTGTTGAGCCTGGCCAAGACTGGTCCACCGGCGAATAATAGTGGCCAGGAGTAGGGGTACTCTAGAGATCGATCCACTGGTGAATAATAATGGTCAGGTGCATTATGCCCTACATGTTTCCAGTCCACCAGCTATAATAGTGGGGGATTCCGTGCTCAACAAACCAAACATAATTATCATAAGACATGGGAAAGACACTAAGTACTTATAGTGAAACACCATGAAAGTTGAGGTCAGATCGGTCCACTAGCGAACAATAGTGGCCAAGAGCATTTTTCCTTGGAGACTGATCCACTGGCAAATAATTGTGGTCCGGTGCATTATTTCCTATATGTTTACGGTCCACTGGTTATAATAGTGGGGCTCCCGCACTCGCATGGAATGATAATAAGCATGGTGTGAAATGAGCATTAATCAAAGGTTTAATGAATTAGTTGATTTGGACTACAGCTTGGCCTTTATTTATTTGAAAGATTGTATTTTATCATGATATCTTGATTGTATAATGTGCCCTTATGTTTTGGACTTAGTGCATGGTTACCTTACTCAGTACGTAGTGTATTGACCACCCGTTTCATGGGCACTGCTCATTCGCACGAAAAGAAGGCCCATCTGACTTTGTGCAGGTTGATGATACTATTTTTGATGCTTTTGATGATTACGAGGCATCAGACGGGGTTCAATATTGAGCATGGACATGGCATGGAGATCGAGAGTGGCGTGGTTGGACTTCCTTCTTATGTTCTTCTATTTTGTATTAGATTTCCCAGACTTAAATTGTATCGTTTTATGGACCTTATTATTTTAAAGGGATTTTAACTATGTATTATGGATTGTAACTCTTTTTCACGCACTCTAATTTTTATCTTATGATTTCTTTAATGCTTTATTGAAGTCTTGCTTTGAGTTTGAGTTATGATGGTTGTTAAAGATTCCATTAGCCTTGTGGTTAGTATGGGACGGCCGGGGGCCGGGCGTGTACTGATCATGGTAGTAACATCCCCAAAATTTACGAATTTTAATTTAATTGATTCTACTCAATCTTAAATAATTTTTTTTCAGTAGTGAATTTTGGGGTGTTACAACTCTTGCCTACGTATAAAATAATTCCTAAGAATTCTTAAATATCACTCACACAAGTATGTTAATCAAAATGGAAATCTAATTTATGATTCACATAAAAAACATAAATAACAAAGAAATCTTAGATAGGGAAATAAGTTATTAAAAATTAGATTTTTTTATTCAAAATCCACACAATAATAAAACATGTGTTTACAAGCTTTTATAAGCTGTATGATAAGCTTCTCAAGGCTAACCTCCTTATTAAGATAACTAACTAAATAAAATAAAATATCTTAATAAACTAATTACTATTCACATCACTATTTCCACACATAGTAACTAACTAAACTAAATCCTAACAAAACCTTAATAAAGAAAAAATGCATCATAAGATAAAAGATAAATCCTACCTAAGTTATCAATGATTAAGCAAAACTAAGTAATATCTTAACAAAATAATCTAAATAACTAAGAAATTAAAAAATATATTAAAATCTAAATAAATGTGCAATTAGACATAAAGACGCTAATTTGATTGTTCGTGTATAAAATATTATCTTTAACTATCATACGGTAAAACATACATAACTTTCTATAGAAAACTTGGATTTGAGATCCAACTTAGGATAGTATATGTAGCAAATTTTCTGGAATTATTTGATTTTGGTTAAATCATAAGTGATAGAAACTAATATGTTGTATGAAAATAATTTTTTGCTTAGATTGGTGTTCTTGTATTTTTCTTTATATCTATCATGCATTAAGTGTTTGACTATAGTTTGCATTGGAATTTTCAATTATCTTATTATTACACTTTCCATTGAACATTCCTTTTTTTGGTTAGTAACCTAAATATTGTTATTTTGGAATTATGTGCTATTGTTCTCCTTGGATTTAATTATATTTTCTACTGCTGTATTGAATTTTTTAAGTTCAATGCTAGAGTTTTGATTTGTTGTGATTTTCTATTGTTGTTGCCTCATGGAATTTTATTTTATTAATTTTTGTTGCTAGTGAAAATCATTGTGTCATAATTTCTACTTTGGTTTCCTTGATTCCAAAGGCACTTCTTAATACGTCAAAGTTATAACCTCTGGATGGTAGAAAGTATCATAGATGGTCCAAAAAGCTGATGTTGATGTTTGAGACATTGGAGGTTGAATCTATCTTGCTCACATACTTTCCATAAGAAAAGGAAGTGGATCTTGATACTCCTATGGCCACTCCAACACTTCCTGCTACAAAGAAAAATGAGATAGCTACAATAGAAGGTATGATAGGAATAACAAAATGATTTGAAGTCACTTGTTGTCTCATACAAGCAATAAGTTGTTTGATTTATATTATGGATTATCATCTATAAAAGAGATAAGGGAGACTTTGGGGAGTTATTATAGTTTAGATGAACTTGGGAATAAAAAATATGTGGCAGGAAACTCGTCGAGGCTTTTAATGGTGGAAAATTTCCATTATAGAGCACATTCATAAAATCAAGAATCTGGTCACTAATGTTTTTGGGTGAAGGCATGAATATTTATGACAACTTTAAAGCTAATGCTTTATTGGATAAATTGTAACAACCTAAATTTAATGTAACACTAATCCTAAATAACAATATTTTTTTAATATTACCCTCATTTTTAATTCTAAATATTAATCCTACCTCTAACCCTAAACCTAACCTAATTTTACTTTTCCCCATTTTGTCCCACTCCTTCCTTGATAATCTTATTATTATTCTTCTCTACATGCTTTTCTCCCTCCCTAGACCAAATCTGTCCTATTAGTCTTCTACCCTCCACCCTACCTGGCATAAAACCTTCATCACCACCACCACCTCCCTCAAATCAAGGGATGTGTCATTGAAATTTTTACCCATAAATTTCCCACGGACCTATACCTTGCCCCATATCCTTTTGTGCCTCACTATCTACCCCTCCTAACCATTCACACACCACTTATCATTTAATTACCCCTCCATTCATTATTCTTACATCATTTAATACCTATCCAAACCTTCCCCAAATTCTCTCTTTCCTTCACTAACTTCTTTTTGTTTTGTTTTATTATTCTCTACCATTATTGTGTAGCGAATCTGTGCTTAATTTTTTCAACCTTACTTTGCACTACCCTTTCTACGTTAAAACCTTATTTAACTCAAATTTACCTATGTGAGTAGCTCATGCAACTCATCCCTATTTATGTCCATCCCTTAAGAAACACACATTTAGGTGCATTAATCCCTCATGCAATCAAACTCTTGAGCAAATTTCGTCTTTAACACATCCCAACTCAAGCCACTCCTTCATGCAACCCATCTTTAGTTGTGCCACAAACTCATGCAAATACCACCTCAATCGACACCACAACTGTATATCACCCAAACCTTCCTATGTGACCCCTTCACTTCACCAACCCCACCTATGTGAGTGTCTCATGCAATATAACACACACAAACACCCCTTTCCTACATCATTACCTCACATAACTATTTCAATTTGTGCCACATTTTTCCCGTAGCTTCAAGCCTCATCATTTTCTTTAGTTTTTCTTATTATCCATCCTCCTTAGCTTTAGATTTACTTATTTTTTTTCTTAAGGTCTAATTGTGTTTTATCCTTAGTTTTTAGGTTACTTTTTGTGGTCTCAAAGGTGGATTATTAGGGTTATTCAGTTTTAGATATCGGTTTTAGTTAGTTAAGGATACATGTTGTAGTTATGGTTTTAAATATTAGATTTGAATTTATGTTTAATCTTATGTTTGTTATTATTATATTGGTATTATCCAGTTATTGGTTTCATTATATGATAATGTGGTATAGTTTAATGGAAATTGAGTATTATGAAAAAAAACCTTTTGTGGTATATTATATGATTAGTCTTATCTTGAAACCCTTAGTGGGGTAGTACTATCTATGGTATTTCAATGTGGAATTTATTAAAGTATGGCAAGTGGGTAGGGTATATGGTCTAGTTTTATGGTGATGTAATAAATTGAAAGTTTGAAATTAATGATGCCGAACTTGGAGAGTTTTGTGAAAGATTAGCTATTATAGATACCGTAAGGGTATTTTACTCATTTTATGATAATGTGGAAAATATTACATGATAATCCTTGAGAATTATAGAAACTAATTCATAAATAATATGATCAAATGGTGGTTGAGTAGGATATGAGTTATCTAAAATAAGACTTGGAGGCTTTTGGTAAGGTAAGGGAATTTTGGTCTATATGGGTTAAATATGAAATTTTGGTGTTGCTAAAATGAAAATGGATTTAAATATTCTAAGTATATTATGTGAAATTTTCAAGCTAATTATGAGTATACTAAGTTTAATAAAATAAGAAAATAACTTATTTTGGGAATAATAACCCTAGAGATAGACTCATTTTTGCATGTGTAAGATATTGAAATTATACCTTAATGTCTAATATGTTATCGATAATATTATAATAGAACGATGTAATAAATTAGATGATAAAATGAGATTTATGGGAGAAGTTATACTTATCTTATGAACTAAGGGTTTGGAGTTATGACCTTTTTGTTAGAGAATGTTTCAATCATCATCTATTTATATTTTTTGTTCCTTGTTTATTTCTATTAAGTCTAGTTTATGTACTATGTATATTGATATTTATGTATGCATGAAAATATAGAGATAAAAAAATTAATTAGGAATTAATTACTTTAAGTGAATGATCATGTGAATTACGATTGAGGTGTTGTGTTTATTCCAGTGGACAAAAATAGTGGATCAATAGTGTATTTTTCTTAGGAGGCTCTTAAGACCATTCCACCGGTTTAAAAATAGTTGCTAAGAGCATGATGCCCCGTGTGGTGTTAAGTTTGTTCTTCCACACACCTTTTACCCTATGAGGTGTTTCAATACCTTCCATAAGATTAAGAATAGTGTGGCCCTTGAATTCAACATAATTCAGAAAATGGATTGTGATTATACCTAACAATGAAAATATGGCTAAATGCTTCTGTTACATCATATCATATTTAATCTATATGCATGATTTTTCTTCCATGTGGCCTTTGGTATTTGTTTGCCCTTGCTATGACTGTATTACTTCCTTACTCAATATATAGCATGTTGATCATTCTTTTCATGAGTGTTGGTCATTTTCAAGAGTAGATGACCTAAACTTTGATGTGTAAGTTGATAAGTACCACTTAGATGATTTTTCTAATTTTTATGATCTACTTGTGGATGAGTGATCTTTGTAACTTAGGGTTGGACATAGAGTTGATGTCATTTAGTTATTTTTTTTTGTCTAGATGCCTTTTTGGATTCTTAGTTCTAATATTTCCCCTTTGGTTATATTTTTCATATTTTAATTAAAGTTAATCTTTAACTCTTATCTATAATTTATGAACTATTACCTTCATTCTCAGTTTATCTCTGAGTTTAAATTCTATGTTTTCCTTATATTTAATATAAGGCTGGTATGGTATGCCAAACTTATACTGAGTACGCTCTAAAGACCAAAATATATTGTTATTAGGTTTATGCTAAATAAAAAAATTTTATAGTAAATTTTGGGATGCTATAAGTTAGTATCAAAGCTTTATTTTTTATTACTATACTTCTTTTTTCTTAAAAATTTGGTTATCAAATGATGTCTTATTTGATTTTATCACTTTATTTTATTTTATTTGAAAACTTGATTCTTCAAAAACTAGAATTAACTTGTGAAGACTGGAGGATGGGTAGTCTAGGTGGCCTTGGATGTGCTTATATGTATTATGTGATAGTAAGGTATGAATATTTTTATTCTAATAAGTTTTTTCTTCCACAGCTATCTCACCATGACATTTAATGGTCATGTAGGATGTTTAG
Organism: Tamarix austromongolica; assembly: GCA_039764185.1. Lineage (NCBI taxonomy): Eukaryota > Viridiplantae > Streptophyta > Magnoliopsida > Caryophyllales > Tamaricaceae > Tamarix > Tamarix austromongolica. The sequence continues at coordinate 48,008,646 of CM077817.1, forward strand.
AGGTGGTGTTTAAGGCCTTTATTGAGTTTGCAAGGTGACCACCACTACCACCTGAGCTTTAGCCGTCATAGCCACCTCCACATTACCCGTAACAAGATATCAAAGGAGAATGATTTTGGAGAGTTACTAATCATCATTTGCTAACCTATATTAAGGAGGAGGATCTAGTCATCTAGGGAAGAGGGATTTGCGACTGGGATCTAACTTTTGAGGCAATCAATTTTTTAGGAGCTAGGAAGATGAGTATAGAAGTCTTTTTCTTTCAACGATATGCTAACACCTAGTAGGTAGATCATCATACTTAGGGAGGATCGCATATGTCCCAGAAAGACTTCAAGATGAAGCTTTGAATGAGGTTTTATTCTAAGATACATAAGAGGGATAAACTTAAGGAGTTCCTAGTGGGAGCATGACTGTATGAGAGTATCATACTTGGTTTTTAGATTTGTTGATGTACACCACAAGTATGGAAGCCACCAAGGTGAAAATGGTCTTACATTTTAGGTTAGGGCCTCCACTTCAATATTCAGAGGATGATGGGGTGAAGCTCTTCCAAGAGTTGGACACATTGTGCAGCCAGGGGTGTGTTACCAGTACTATGGTTTAAGAGTATACTTTATTCTTCACTAGAGAAGATCGAGACTTAGGGTCTTGGTGGAAAAATTCAATTTTGGGGAGGTAGACCACTAACATTTCAATATAGAGGTCATACGGGTAGAAAGAGCATACCTTTGGGACTGTCGAGACACTTTGTTGGTTGCTTTTATAGTTGAGATCATCCTAGATGAGACTACCATGGTACATATATTCAGTGATAAGATTGCAGTTAGTCGAGCCACGATTCTTCGAGTGCCAATAATAGTGGGGTTAGTTTCAACAACATGGATCACTTTTACTCTAATAGTAAGCATATCAAGACCTCGAATTTCCAGCTACAGTAATAGTAGTAGAGGTCACATAACCCAATTATTGTACAACCTAGGGAGGCTTAGGGATGACCATAGAGGCTTCATTTATTTCCTTATAGTGGAGGAGAATAGGCTAAGAGTTATAGAAGATATTGTGGAGGATACCATGGAAAATTGATAGGAGAACACCTGATTGTCATTATCTAGGAAAAGGTTGATCAACAACTCGATGTGGTCATTGGTAAGTTTTGTATCCTTTCATTACCAATGCACATATTATTTGGTTTAAGTTCATTGTTATCGTTTGTGCCTAGTGCTTTTGTTTCAAGAGATGATTTTTCTCCATTTTATAGTGTGTTGATATTTATTTTTTTTCCATATGGGGAAAGATTGGATTGAGCTATGCTCTAATTAGATATGGCCTTAGAAATAGGACGGGTAGACTTTCTTATGGACTTAGTTGATATAGACCTATAGGACTTTGATGTGATCCTTAGGATTGATATGTTGTAGAGATATTGACCTACGATAGATTGTGCCTAGGAATGAATAATGTTTTGAGGACCTTAGGATTATAGGGTCTCCTATAAGAGATGCAAGCGTAGACCTACTATAAAGGCCCTATATGCCCATCATTATATTCATCGGTACAGAGTGGTTACTCTATATATTTGTGTGGTGTTTAGGATTTAAATAAGGATGTGTTGCAAGTAGGGAACATTATTTTGGTTGATTGGGACTTTCATGACATATTTTCTATAATACCCCAAAAATTTAAAACCTGTAATTTAATAAAGAACACTCATTTGGGATAATTTAAACTTTAAATTTATTTAATTTAATTATTTTGTATATTCTTGAGCATATAAAAATGGATAAGAATATTTAATAAATTAAAATAAATATTTTATTATTTTATCATATTGATTTTACTTAAATAATTTTCAAAAGCAATATTTTACTAAAATTACCCTTTTCAAACCACTATATTAACTTATAATAAATTAAATTATTAAATTAATTTATCTATCAAAAATATTAAATGCCATTATTCCAAAACTTATTTTATTTTATTTTTTCATTTTTTTCTTTTCCTTTTTCCTTTTTCTTTTCTTTGTCCCATTCTTCTTTTCCTCCTCTTCGGGCTGCTAGGCTTGCGACCCTCCTCCCTCTCGTGATGGGCCACCGACCCTCTTCCTTTCCTTTCCCCTCTCTCTCCCACACCATCATCTAGCCTGGTCTCCCCTTCCTTCTTTTCTTTCCCTTCTTTCCCCCCTGGTTGGGCTAGCCCAACCCGTCCTTTTCATCCCCTGCTTCCTCACATGCTCTGATCGATCCGCTTCCTTTTCTTTTTCCCCAACTCACCTGGCCTACCTCTCTTTTCCTTTTCTTCTTCTTCTTCTTCTTTTTTCCTCCATCCTTCTCCTTTGACCACCGCATGTCGTACCTCCTACATAGCCTACAACTGCCACCTCTGTACCTGCCATGGCAGCTAGACTGCCTTGCTCTCACTCTCCCTCTCTCCCTCATCCATGTCCTTCCATTTTTTGCCACACCCGAGCCTACAACCCTCTCTCGCTTGCCTTCCCTTTCCTTCTCCTTCTCCTTACAACCGACCACCCTACCACTTGCAACCACAGCTATGCAGGTGGTGCCCTACCTCCTCTCCTCTCCCTCTTCTTTTTCTTCTTCTCCTCTGCCCATTTTCTTTCCTCGAGCTCCTTCCTTCCCTACCTACTGAGCCCTCTTTCTCCCTTCTTTCCCCTATTTTTGCTTCACTACTTCAAACCACCATTGTTGCCGTCCAACCAAGCACCAAATCCACCTCCTGACACCCCTTACTACCTCCCTGTACCACCAAGCCACCATTATATGCCCCTACAGCCACCTTCCTTCTCCTTTCTTTTTCTTTCCCCCTTCTCGGCCTTCACCTTGCACCACCACCATCTACTGCCCTCCTTCCTCTTTCGCTTCCTCCATAGCCACCAATCCACTCCCTAGAACCTCTTCTACCACCACCTTACCTCCCTTAGCTGAAACCCATCCCTACAACTCCTCCCTTCCCCTCTTCTCCCCTTTCCTTCTTCTCCTCTGCCTAACCTTCGTCCCACTTTCCCAGCTCTGCAGTTGTTGTCTTCACTGACCCCTGACCACCACCTAAACCCCTACTCCCTCCCTACACCTAGCCACCACCCTAACTCCCCTCCACAAGCCCTCCACCTCACCGCCAAAACCCCAACCCGAGCTACCCCTATCCTTCTTCCCACTTCTCCCTCTTCGTCCCCTTCTCCCTTTTATTCATGAATGATTTATGCAACATGAGTTCTACATCATTTGGGCCATCCTTAGGTTAATCTTGAGCTATAACCATAATTAATACTAGTATGTATTTAATTAAGTTTTTGATAAAGGTTTATTCTTTCGATTTTTCTTCATCTAATATGATAAATGTTGATATTATGTTTAGGTATTGACTTTACTAATCAAAGCTCAAACCTTTAATTAGGGTACTAGTAATGTTTTTTTAAATAATACTTTTATATCATCAAAATTAATTACAAATCAGCTTGTAGAATTGATCTACTTGACCCAACAAACTACTAAACTTATCACCCTTACTAGAATGATTACATATAGAAAACATAACCAAAGAGATACGTAAAGCTACCCTTTTCAAGTCCCAAGCAATTTTTGAGAAAATACTAGCATTCCTAGATTTCCAAACTTCATAGAAAGCTACACCATAAAAATGAGAATAAAATTGAGCCTTAGCTACACCTCTACCCCTTACTTTGGAAATAGATCTCAACAAATCCTACCATGATCTATGCCTCCTCCTTTCCCTACAAGCCTTGCTAATGGAAGTCCACAACTGTTTCAACTCTGGACAATGACAGAATAAGTGATTAGTACTCTCCTCTTGAAAACAGAAGCTACATTGAAGATTAATGGATGGAACAAATTTAACTATGTTATCCTTTGTAGGGAGCCTCGAATGTGCTACCAGCCAAAATATGAACATGTGTTTAGGTGCTGCTAAGCTGCACCAAACAGATTTCCACCACCCTACTTTAGGAGTTGAATATCTAATGGTATCATACACCTTTGAAATTTGATAGTGATGATCCAGCTGCCAATGCTGGAAAACTGGGAGCAGACGAGATCTTAAACCAAAAATACTCTTCATCAGCCATGAAGCTGTGCTAGGGAGTTGACAAGATTCTACTGGCTAGGTAGGGTACCAGTAATGTTTGCTTATTGCTGGAAATAAGATAACTATTATATCCTACTAAAATGCATGGATTTACGTATGCTAGCATATTAGGGTTTTTAATATGTTTATATACACATTATATGTTGTTAAGTATAATGTAGTTAGTGGCATATGTTGGTTGATGAAAAGAAAAGCATGTTAATGTATGTGTCATGTGTAAAAATAATTCTTAAGGAAAGAAATTTGTTGTTAATGATAATGTTAAATACATATGTATGATATGATATGCTAATGTGGCCACTTGTTGCATAGATAATGTTAATATGGGCCTAGGGAAACTTTGGTAATTTTGCTTGTGCAAAAGGTGTGGCCTAAATAAGTGTGTGTGGTACGTGCTAATGAGTATTAATGATAAATGAGAGTCGTTGGTGGTGTTGGATGATGTATATGGACCATATATATTAATATTTATGTGGTGAGGGTATTTTAGTGAAATTGGTATAATAAGGGAAAAATGGTAATTTATAAGTGTAAAGAGGGTAAAAATGGTAAATGGATAAGTGAGGAGGTCATTTTAGTAATTTTACATGAAAGAGGGGATATTTTGGTAAATTGTTAGTGAATGGGTATTTTGGTATAAATGAGAAGGGTATTTTGGTGATTCGTTTAAAGAAGAAGGGTATTTTGTTAATTTGGCATAAAGTAAGGGTATTTAGGTAATTTTGTAAAGTAAAGGGGTAAAATGGTGATTTAATAAAGAAGAAGAGTATTTTAGTAATTTGGTATAAAAGAAGGATATTTAGGTAATTTTGTAAAGGGGTAAAATGGTGATTTAATAAAAGAAGAAGCATAATTTAACCAACCAAAAGGACAATTTGGTAATTTTCATAAGCAAGAAGCGCAATTTGGTAACTTAACCAACCAAAAGGGTAATTTCGTAATTTTAATAAGTAAGAGGGGCAATTTGGTAATTTAACCAACCAAAAGGGGCGATTTGGTAATTTTAATAAATAAGAAGGATAATTTGGTAATTTGACCAACCAAAAGGGGGAACATGGTAAATTTAATAAGTATGAAGGGCAATGTGGTACTTTAACTAACCAAATGAGCAATCTAGTAAATGTAACAGGTAAAAAGGGTGATTTGGTAACTTAATAAGCCTAAGGGACAATTTTGTAATTTAAACAAGTATAAAAGGGTAGTATCGTAATTTAACCTACTAGAAGGGTAAATTGGTAATTTAACAAATATGAGGGGTAAAGTTGGTGATTTAATAAGTATGGAGGATAATTTGGTAGTCTAACAAATATAAGGGGATAATTTGGTATTTATGAAAATATAAAGGGTAATATGGTAATTTAGCAAATAAAAGTGGTGACTTGGTAATTTTACAAACTACGGGTATTTTAGTAATTTTGTAAGAATGATGGGGGTAAATTGATAATTTGCATATGGCCTGTCAATAGATTAAATAAGTCTCCATAGTCAGACTTCAGTGACATTGAATAATGATATAAGGGCATGCTAGGGTTAAGTGTTCCATGATCCTTCGATGTGGACTAACCAAACTCTGAGACTGTATTATGACTATGATATGATAACCCTTATGGCATATGAATAAATAGAAATGAATTCTGAATTGGATGATATATGAATAGCCTTAGTGGTCTCTTTATGTTAACATGGATAACTGTAAGAATAAGGAATATTTTATAATGATAGAAACAAATGGGAATGAATAAGTATGTGGTTGTCGTGTTTCTTGTGGTCACCTTAATTAAGACTTTAATAACTAAATTAAAAGACCTTGAGATCGATAATGGTGGCTCTTTAGAGGTCACTACCCTAACGACGTGGTTTAGCATATGATTATTCTGGTGTTTGCTGATGTGCCCTAGTGCCCTAACCAGGCCCTACATCTTACTCTATCTAGCTTGAGGAACTTTTTTAGCGGGTATGCATATTTATGGATTAGATGTCCTTTTTGGTAGGCTATTGTGTGTCCTCGTGCACCAGTGTGACCAGGGTACCTTTACATCATTGGGTTGATGGTTGAAGGGTATTATGTTGCTTGTAAGCGCCAGTATGACCAGTGTACCTTTGCATCTACGGGTTCTTGATCTCCCTCTTGAGTTAAATAAATGGATTTTTTGTTCTAATTAAAAGGAAAAACACTAATCATGTAAAGTGAAAGATTATTGAGCCAAGCCTAGATGGATTATATCATATGTATCGATCCACCGGTTACAATAGTGGCCTAGGAGCGCTTTACACTAGAAGACATATATATATACCAGTCCACTGGATGTAATAGTGGGGGATCTCGAGCTCTATAAAGTAAATCCTGGATGTGAATAAATCATGGAAAAATACTAATCACTTATAGTAGAACACTATCTGAGTCGGGGCCAGACTGATCTACTGGCTATAATAGTGGCTAGGAACCTTCTGCCTTGGAGACCGGTCCACCAGTGAATAATAGTGGTTAGGTACATTCTACCCTGAAGTGTATTCCCGTTCCATTGGCTATAATAGTGGGGTTCCCGCACTCATATGGATATAATCCAAGAGATGATGAATGATATTCATTTAATGGCTTAAGACTAAAAGAGTTACTTTCATCCTCATGATCTATTGTTATAATATAAGTTCAGCCTTGATACCTGTCTCTCTCTTGGTATGTTATGGTAGTGCTAAGTGAATAAGCCTTGTACTACGCAGTTCTTATTAGATGAGGCGTTGCATTGTGTATTATCTCTTAAGTTGCTGATGGTTATCTCTGTACCTACGCATGCTATCATTATATATTGTTATGTATTATGTGTTACATGTCAGCTCTGCCTTTTGGTTTGGTATAAAGGGTTACTCAGTACCATAGTACTAAAGGGTTCTATTTGTCTACATCTGCCTCTTCAATGGGTAGTGTCCCTTGTAGGACCATTGCAGGTGCTATTTGAGTTCATATTGGATAAGAGCGTAAGGATTGTCTGGGAATGATTTCAGGGTCTCTCTTCCACCTTTTTATTTCCTTATTTAAAATAACCTGTACTCTTATAACCAATATTAGTGGGTTTTACTCTTGAATGAATTTATTATTCTACTCTGATTTAAATAAAGTCCGAATTTGAGTAAATTGTATTTTGATCTTTTTAGCCTTAGCACTTGATACTAGACCAGTAGGAGGAAACTGATTTGGTACTAAGTGTGGTAATAACATTTCTGAAATTTATATTTTCTACTTTTGATATTTTTTAAATAAAATAAAATTTTTTAGTAGTAAATTTTGGGGGTGTTACATTTTTGGAAGAGATACCAAATATTCCTCCAATACGCGAGATAGACTTTACCATCAAGCTAGTACCGGGGACAAGCTAGTTTCAAAGGCACCCTGCCAGATGAGGCTAGTAGAATAATAGAGGTTGAATTCATGGCAAGAAAGGTTAATGGCTTATGGGTACATTTGCCTAAGTGTGTCTCCATAGGGAGTGCTTCTCTTCTTTAAGAAGAAAGATGTGAGACTTTGTTTGTGTATTGATTATCAAGGTCTAAACTAGTTGCTAGTAAAATACCAATATCCGCTTCTTAGGATCAATGATTTGTTTGACTAGCTTTGGGGTGCTCTATGTTCTCAAAGCTTAACTTGAATTTGGGTCATCATCGACTATGCACGCAGAGACACTCATCATGAAGATGACCTTTTGGAAATGGGCATTATGAGTTCCTGTTTAGGTTCACCAATGTGCCTATTGTATTCATAGACTTCATGATGATGATCTTTTGGGCGTTTCTTAACTTATTTGTTATGGTATTCATAGACCACATCTTGAGATATTCTTGGAGTAGAGAGGATCATAAACAATATTTTTGCACTATTTTATCACTCCTTAGATAGCACGGGTTATATGTAAAAATCTTTAAGTGCGAATTGTGGCCATAAGATGTTACATTTTTGGGTCATATGGTGCCTTGCCATGGATCTGGTGAAAATTATGGTAATCATAGAGTGGAAGGTGCCCACTAGCATTCCCAAGGTTTGTAGTTTTTTAGGTTTGATTGGGTACTTCCAAAGCTTTATTCAAGAATTCTCGAAGGTGGCTTATCCTTTGATGAACCTTCTAAAGAAGACTAGTAGGTTTTTTGGGGATGACACATATGAAGGCGCCTTTCAAGAGTTGAAGCGGTATCTGACTATATCACTAGTTTTAACTCTATAATTAGGATTAGATGGGTTTGATGTTTATAGTGATGCGTTAAAGCATGGACTGGGTTGATTATTAATGCTTCATTATAAGGTGGGGGCTTACACTTCTCATTAGTTGAAGTAACATGAGCAAAACTACTTTATGCATGATCTTGAGTTGGACTCAATCATCTTTGGATGAAAGATTTGGAGACACTATTTATATGGGATGTAGTATAGTTTCAGAACTTAAAGTATATATTCACTCAGAAGAAATTAAATATGAGGTACAGGAAATGCCATAGCTGGTAAAGTAATATGGTATTGAGTTGACCTATTACAAGGATAAGGCTAACAATATTGTAGATACCTTAAGTAGGAAGATGTTGCACTCCTTGAGTTCTTTTGTGGTGGCTAATCAGTTGCTTGACGAGGTTGGTGAGATGGGAATAGAGGTAATTCAACATAGTGAGTTGGAGGTCTGAATGAGTGCTTTAGTGATTACACCAACTTTGTTTTATAATATTTGAGCAAGGACATCCTTAGGATACCAATCTCAAGAGGGTTCAATGGAAGATACATGATGGTTGAGTTGAGGGTTTATGGATTCATGAGGATGATATCATTTTCTACATGGGTTGTTAGTGTGTTCCCCAAAGCTACACTGATTTGAAGCGCTAGATTTTGAAGGAGGTTATTGAGCTTTATATTCTGTGTACCTACGAGGAGATAAGTTGTACAAGGAGCTTTAGCAGATTTATTGGTGGCCTTTTCTAAAGTGCGAGGTAGTCGACTTTGTATTAAGATGTCTAAGCTATCAGAAGATCAAGTTAGATCACCATAGACCTATAGGGTTTATCCATTCTTTAGATGTTACTAGATGGAAGTGAGTCTCCATCTCCTTGGATTTTGTAAGTGGAATACTAATGAATCTGACCAAGTTCAATACAATTTGGGTTATAGTTGATTAGTTGACTAAATTAGTAGTTTTTGTGCCTATGCATATGTAAAGCATGTGGTGAGTCGGCATGGTATTCCTACTAATATTGACTCTGATAGGTATTCAATTTTTTTTCACTCCTAGGATAGGTTAGAGGAGGCTATGGACATGAAGTTAGGGATGAGTACTGGCTTTCACCTTACTATAGATGGACAGATAGATATGACAATCCATACTCTTTAGGATATGATATGGGCTTGTAATTTGGAATTCTGAGGTAATTGGGAGCTTCACCTACACTTGGTGGATTTTTTCGTACAAAAACAATTATCATACTAGTATAGGGATGACATCCTTTTAGGCACTATATGAGTGTAAGTGTTAGACACCTTTGTGTTAGAGATATATTAGCGAGATTGTTGTACATGAGCTAAATATGATTGAGGAGATGACTCAAGAAGTTTGGTTTTTTTAGAATAGGATGAGGGTGGCTCAGAGTTAATAGAAGAGTTATTATGATAAAAGGTGATGTAGTGATGGTTTTGAGGTAGGGGTAGAGTTTTTATGAGGGATTCACCTACCAAGAGGGAGTAAAGGTTTGGTAGGAATGGTAATATAAGCCTTAGTACATTAAGACTTACAATATCCTTGATAGAGTTAGCAAGGTTGCATACCACTTGAAACTCTCACCCAAGTTAGCCTAAGTTTGCAACATCTACTACATCTCATAGCTGATGTAGTATGTTTAAGATCCTTCCCACATGATTAAACCCAACAAGATTTAGCTTGATGATTTGTTGTCTTAAGGGGAGATGCCCTAGCAAATTCTTGGCATCAATTTGCAATGGACCCATACAAGCTTAATTCCACTTATGAAGGTTCGTTGAAGCTGCCATGGAGTAGAGGAGGTAAGCTAGGAGATAGAGAAGGACATGTTGAGGTGCATACAACCTCTTCAGCACAAGTATATTAGTTTTTGCAGTTCTTCCTCTTTTAAGTTGATATTACTCGGTAGTGAATTATGAATTCCTATAGAGTTAACTAGCAAGGTTATCTTTCCTTACGTCTATTCTCTCTTTTTCCCTAACCTTGAACTATTTACTTTGGGGTCAATGTCTATTTTAATGGAGTAATAGTGCAATACCACAAATTTAACCTAACCCTAAACTTAGATGATTGGTATTTTTTAATCTTACCCTAATTTGTTAATTCTAAGTTTTAAACCTTACTATTAACTATTACACTAACCCCAAACTTATTTTTATTTTATCCCTTTCCCCCTTCTCTTCTTCTCCTTCTTATTCCCTACATTATTTTCTCCCTCCCGACTAAATCTCTTATGGGAAGCTTCTACCCTCCACCCTACATAAACTAAAAACATCATCACCGCCATCACCTCCCTCAAATCAAGGGATGCGTCAAAGAATTTTTTCCCCAATATTTCACTTAGATCTATACCTCTCCCTATACCCCTCTATGCTTCACCTTCTGCTCGTCCCAAACATTTACACATCACTTCTATAGATGTCCATCTATTCTCTCTCCTTATCTCATTGAATGCCTTACCAAACCTTATCTATTTTTTATTTCATCATTCTCTACCATTTTCATGTAGAGAGGCTATGTGTAATTTTGTCAACCGCACACTGCACCACCATTTGTACATGAAAACCTCATGCAAATCAATGTCACCTGTGTGAGTGGCTCACATATCTAATCCCTAGTTGTGTCTATCGATTATATATCACATATTTAGTTGCATTCATCCCTCACACAACCTTTCTCTTCATCATGGTTATTCTCCAACACACCCCAACTCACGCTACCCATACCCTACCTAAGTTAATTTCTCACAAAACCTCTCTTTAGCTGCATCACAAACTCATACATGACCACCCCCATCCACACCACAAACTCATGTCACCCTAACCATCCAACATGAGACCTTTTCACCAGTAACCCCCACCTATGTGAATGCCTCACTCAACCTATCACTATTTGCAAGAGTACCACATGAAAAGACCCCTTTGGTTGTACCATTAACTCACAACGAGATCCATTTATCCTTATTTTCCCCAAAACTTTAAGCCTTTCTATTTGGTTTGGTTTTTCTCATTTTCCATACTCCTTTGCATTATATTTTTTTGAATGTTTGTTAAGGACCAATCGTGTTTGATTCTTGGTTTTTAAGTGATTTTCTAGTGGTCTCTGAGGAGGATTCTTAGGTTACTCATGTTTATAGACTGGCGTTGGTTAGCTAATGATACACGTCATAGTTAGGGTTTTGAATGTTATACATGAATTTATGTTTAATATCATTTTTGGTATTATTATATTGATAATGTCATGTGTATAATCTCATTATATGGTAATGTGGTATTGTATAATGGAAATTGAGTATTATGAGAACAAGAGATTATGTGGTATTTCATGCGATAAGTTATTATCTTGAAACCCTAAATGGGGTAGTACAATCTATGGTATTTTAATGTTGTATTGTTTAATTATAGGATTTGGGTAATGGATATAGCTAACTTGTATGGTGATGTAATAAAGTAAATGTCGGAAATTAATGATGCAAGATCTGAAGGGTATTGTAGAAATTTGGGTATTGTATCTAGTTTAAGGGTATTTTGGTCATTTTTATGATAATATGGATAATAATTATGGCATGAAAATATTTTAGGGTGATATAAGTTCATTTATAAGTAATATGAACAAATGGTGGCTGAGTATGATACAAGTTATCAAAAATGAGACTTGGAGGTTTTCGGTAAGATAATGGTATTTTCGTTAATATGGGTAAAATATGAAATTTTGGTGTTTCTATAGTGGAAATGGAACAAAAATATGCTAATTTTTTTATGTGAAATGTTTGGGGAAATTATGAGTAGCATAAATCTATTAAAACGAGAAAATTACTTAAATTGGTAGTAGTAACCGAAGAGGCAGGCTTGTTATTGCATGTGTAAGATGCTGGAGTTAGCCCTTAATTTTAAGATATTTTATTGATAATGGGTGGCATACTAAATTGGGTGATGAAATTAGTGTTATGGGAGGAGTTATACTTACCTTGTGAAATCAGGGTTTTGTAGGGGAGTTATGGCCTTTTACCTCATGGAATGTCCTAATCATCATCTACTTGTGTTGTTTGTGACTTATTTTGTTTATGTCAAGTCTTCTTTATTTTCTATGTATACTAATATTTATGTGTGCATGAAAATATTGAGATAAATAGTAGTTTAATAAGGCATTAATTACTTAAGGTGAAATATCATGTGATTCAAAATCGAGATGTTGAATTTATTCTACCGAATGACAATAGCAGCTTAAGAGAATCTTAACTCGAAAGATACCCCAAATTGTTACACCAGTTTAAGAATTTTCACCAAGATTTTGATGCCATGGGAGGTGTTGTGTCTATTCCACTGGCTTATTGATTGTATCCAAGCTCATTTTACCCTAGGAAGAGTTTAGTCCATTCTACCAGACTAAGAATAGTTAGGTCCCTAAATACAACACAATTAAGAAAGTGGATTGTGATTATACCTAATAATGGAACTCTATTTCAATGCTTCTCTTGCATCATATCATTTTTGATCAATATACATGCTTATTCTTTCATGCAACCTTAGGTATTTGTATGCTGTTATTATGATTGTATTGTTTTCTTACTTAGTAAGTATAGTACTGATTATCCTTCTTATAGGTATTTCTCATTTTCAAAAGTAGATGACCTAAACCTTGTGATGTAGGTTGTTGAGGAATGATTAGATGATTTATATGACTTTGACAATCTACCTATGGAGAATTGATATTTTCTTCTTGGGGTTGGATGCATATTTTATGTCATTTGATTATTAGTTTTTGCTCAGATACATTTTTGGGCTCTTAGTTCCAATGGATCCATCTGTGTTTTATTTTGTCATATTGTGCTCTGGGTTAATCTTCAAGATTTATGAATTATTTCCTTCATTCTCTATTTATCTCTAAGTTCAAATTCTAAGTTTTTTCTTTGTATTCAATATAAGGTTTGCATGGTAAGCCAGTCTTATGTTGAGTATTACTACAACATCCAATTATATTGTTATTATACTTAGACTGAAATAAAAAATTTTGGTAGTAAATTTTGGGGTTTAATATAATTTTCTTCCTTCTTGGAGTGATTATAAAAACCATATTAAGAATAAGAAGAGATATTTGACTTTACGAAAGATGATCAACCACATGAAGACAAAGGAGGAAAACTATATAAAAGACAAATGTGATAGAGTTTGTTGTTAAAAAGGGAATGTCTATAGGAGGGAATAAGCCTTAGGATAAATGTTAGGTGAAGAATTAGTCCGACTTCAAGGAAAATGATAATATTTAGAAGAAGAAGGTGGAATGGTATGTCTATGGTATGGCATATGACAAGTAATATTCTTGTTATAAGAGGCAACGCCAACTGAACCATAGCCTGACTCAAAAGGGTGGTACAACTCCAGCTCCATAGGCTAATATTTTTGAGATTGAGGAGGTTATATTTGCTATAGTGGTGGAAGTGAATCCGGTTAACAAGAAGAGATATTTGGTTATTGAAACCGGTGCTTGCAAGCACCTATGTGCTAATAATGATCTCTTCTACCAATTTGAGGAAGTGTAAAGACAATGTTACTTTTAAAAATTATCTCTAGAAAATTTTAATTGCTAAGTGATGTTTTGTATGTCCCTTACCTGCATGAAAACTTATTTATGATATTTTGCTAAGTAGGGCTGGATTGAAACTATTTTTTTAGGCTCATAATGTCATGATGACTATAAATGGGGACGTTGTGGGTAAGAGGTTAAATACCCTCATTTTTATAATAGAAAAATTTTGTTCTACAAGTCATTTTTAGGGAAGCCAAGTAGGAAATTTAGGGTTCTACTATCGCATCCAACATAAGAGAGATAAAATCATTACCTAACCATTGTCAGTTGTAAGCCTAAAAAGTAAACTCATATCCTATGAGTGAAGTATGACTATCACCTAACCTGATTTTAATATAAGACTTATAAAAATAATAAAAAATAGAAATATAAGATACATAGATCTAAAAAAGGTTAACATGAGTTAAAATAAAATAAAATGTGGGGTTACAAAGATCTAAAATGAAACACCCATTGAGTCAACTCATGACGTACAACTCTAAACTCCATATATCAACATTTTAGAAACCTACACAAACTGAAATGGTATTATAATCATTATGATTAGCATATTGAGTAATATCTAATTATCTCACATAAGCATGTTTCACATAAAGTACATTATCACATTATGCAACATCATGCTACTTATGGAATTGATCACACATAATCAAATATAGCATATCTTATAAGGAACTCTAGCAAATCCATTCCTTTTTATAATAATCATGCTTGCAATGAAGCATACATGATACATATTGGTGCTTAACCACATAGGAAAACTTCAAACTAGCAACCTAGGGCATAATACACACACACACACACACACACACACACACACACACACACACACACATATGTATATATTATAAAGGATTCAACCTCATATTAGAATTAGATAAAACCTATAGGTATCTCTATCATGCTTTTCAACAAGTGTCATGTGTAGGCTTATAGGTATGAGAACAATCAAGAAAAGCAGATAATCTATAGGTGTATGGATCCAAAATCCGAGGTACAAGCCTATACATTTATTCCTACTATCGATGGATAGAATGCATGGGGCACAACCACTAACAACAAGATATAAAGATCAAGGCATATAGGAACAACTATTTTACCATGATGAACAAAGCAAAGGGTACAAATAATAAATCATAGTTGCAAATGTAACCATCTTAGTGAGAAATCAAGTACACATAGCCATTATAGGAAAGAATAAACACATGGTCATCATGGCTAGGGGTCTTAACACATAGAATCTCAAATCCACTACACATGTACATATGAGTTGATGTGCTGATGAAAGGATGACCCATACACCTCAAATAGGTCTTTAAATGACAGGACAACTTAGACATCCAATGCCTGCCACCAATGGTCTTCTACCACAGTGGCCTCACCAAATGTAACCTAATCTTTAAGTATGAATACCCCCTATAAAGAAAAAAAGATTCCTATATTTTAGAAAAGGTATTAAACCACTAATACATCTACTAGTGTCCCCTACAATTTAATGATAATAAAAAAATTCATGTCCACAAGAGTTTTCTAGTTTTAAAGGATAAAAAATAACATCATCTTAGTGCTGGAGTTGACACATATGAGCAGACAACTTAGTGCTGGAGAGAGGGATACCCAGATACTTGAATGGAAGATGACCTTCAAGAAATTGAGTTTTTTGTAAGATTGAAACTTTTTCAGTGTCTGCCACACCACCAAAATACAGCTTAGATTTCTCACGGATAACTTCCAATCCAGATATTAAGGTAAATTCCCTCAAATAATGTACCACATTATTGATAGTCTGAGAGTCGCCTTTGCTGAAGATCAAAAGATCATCAGTAAAGAGAATATGTGTGAGTTTGATCCTCAAACATTTGGGATGATATCTGGCCTTCTTCTCATCATAAGCTTTCTTCATCATCCTGGTGAAATACTCCATGGCAATGGTAAACAGTAAAGGGGACATAGGGTCACCTTGCCTCACCCTCTTAGCACCATTAAAATACCCATTTGGAATCCCATTAAAACAAATAGAATATCTGGTAGTAGAAACACAAGTCGTAACCCAATTAACAAATTGAAGAGGCACACCCATTGCAATTAACACTGATTCTAAAAAAGACCACTCTAGGGAATCATAGGCTTTCCTAATATCCACCATGATGGTGGATCTAGGAGAGATATGAGCCCTATTATAATGTTTCAAGAGATCATGAGTGAGTGCAATATTATCTTCAATATATCTCCCAGAGATAAACCCATTATGCCCCACACCAATCAAGGAAGGAAGAACACTAGCCAATCTGCTAGCCAGGATCTTAGTTATGACTTTGTAAATAACAGAGCAACAGGTAATAGGTCTGAAATCTATAACACTAGACTGCTACTGCCCCTTAGGAAGGAGAACCAAAAAGGTAGAATTTATTTGTTTCAATAATTTCTCTGATTCAAAAAACTCTTGGACTGCAGCACAGATGGAAGGATACATAATAGACCAAGTGCTCTTGAAGAAGAAAGAAGTGTACCCATCTGGGTCTGGAGATTTGCCATCTCCTATAGAGAATAAAGTCTGTTTGACCTCCTGTTCAATCACTTTTTGAATCATATGATGATGATCAAAGAAGGAGATGGAAGGGCCATAGTTCACAATATCAGGATCAATGTGTTTCAGGTTATCTCTAGATGTGCCAAGAAGTTCTTTGTAATAATTCAAAAAAGTTGCAGTAATATCCTCTTTTGAGTGTTGTAAAACCCCATGAATATCTTTTAAAGCGCCAATTATGCCTCTAGATTTTCTATCTTTGATTCTTGAGTGAAAATAATGGACATTTTCATCCATTTTTTGAATATATGTGATTTTTGCCCTCTGATAAGCAGACTGCAGATCTACCTTTCTCAGCTTCTGATATTCCATAAGCAGTACTTTCTCCTCATTCTGTAAAGATGACTTCATGGGTTGTGTAATCAATTCCTTCTGGACTCCCTTCAGTCTTTGATAGCAATCTTAAATTCTCTCTACAAGCTTGTTATATTTGGAGTAGTGTAACCGTTTTAACTCCTTTTTCTGCAGCTTAAGTTTCTGCACAAATTTAAACATGTGACAACCATGAATAGGGGTGTTCCACACACTCTGAACAATAGGCAGGAAATTAGCATCTTCTACCCAGCTATTAAGGAACTTAAATGGTTTGCCCCTTGTTTGTTGTTGTTGCATGATCTTCACACAGGCAGGAGCATGATCTGAGACTCCAGGTTCTAAGAACTGTGCAGTTGAATTGATTGGACTCTGCAACCAAAGTTCATTAACTAGAATCCTATCCAATTTAGCCCATATTCTACCATCTACATCCTGTTTATTAGACCAAGTATATTGTTGGCTAGTAAAAGAAAGGTCAGTCATTTTTATTTGAGAGAGACAATCATTAAAGGCCTTTTCTTCTTTTCCTTCTTTTTCATTTTCTTATTTTCCTCCTTCAAGCTGCTAGGCCTATGACCTTCTCTCTCTCTACCTGGGCCACCGACCCACTTTCTCCTCTTTTTCCCCTTCTCCTATGTAGTGCTCCAACCCACCTCCCTCCTTTCCTTTCTTTCTTTCCTTCCCCCCTCCATCTGGGCTAGCCTAGCTTTCTTTTCCTTCTTCCCCTCTTCCTCGCACGTGGGTTGGCCCGCTCCCCCTTCTTTCTCCTTCTCCTAGCTAGCATGCCCCTCCTTTCCTTCTTCTTCTTCTTCTTCTTCTTCTTCTTCTTCTTCTTCTTCGATGTCAACCACCTGCGCTATAACAGCCTACACCGCTGCCTGCCACCACCTACCTTCCCCATACAGCCCGCTCTCTCTCCCCCTCTCTCCCATCCTTTTCTTCCCATTTTCAGACCAAACTTGAGCTCGCATGCCTTCTATTTTTTGTTCTCCCTCTCCCTACAAACGCCACCCAATTTTGCAGCCCTGCAACCACCGCCTCCATCGCCCTGAGCCAACGATCATCCACCACCTACCTTCCCCATACAGCCTGCTCTCTCTCCCCCTCTCTCCCATCCTTTTCTTCCCATTTTCAGACCAAACTTGAGCCCGCATGCCTTCTATTTTTTGTTCTCCCTCTCCCTACAAACGCCACCCAATTTTGCAGCCCTGCAACCACCGCCTCCATCGCCCTGAGCCAACGATCATCCACCCCCTACCATCACTTACACCCCGACTCCATCCCTACACCTAGCCTCCACCCTAACCCCCTCCACAAGCTCTCCATCTAACCCAAAAGACCCTAATCAAACCAACACCCCACCCTTCTTCCATCCCTCTTCGACCCCCTTTCTCCTTTATCTTCTGCATGCAACCCAGCTACTCATGTAGGGTGACCCTTGCCATATTTTTAGCCTAAATTTAATTAATTTTAAGGTATAAAAATAGTTGGTATTGATATATATTAATTAAGCTTTTGATATAAAAATTATTCCTTTGATTTTCTACTTCTATTATGCTAATTTTTTATATTATTTTTAGGGATTGATTTTTTACTAATCAAAGCTTGAATCTTTAATTGGGGTACCTGTAAGGTTTTATTTTTATAGGAAATAAGGTAAGTGTTAAACCTTACTAAAACGTATGGATATACGTATGCTAGAATATTAGGATTTTTTTAATATGTTTATATGCATAATATATGTTGTTAAGTATAATATGTTTAGTCGCATGTGTCGATTAATAAAAACAAAAGCATGTTAAGTTATATTTTATGTGTAGAATAATGCTTAAGGTAGGAGCTTTGTTGTTAATAATATTTTTAAGTGCATATGTATGATATGTTATGCTAATGTGGCCATTTGTTGTATAAATATTTTGATTATGGACCCTAGGGGCATTTTAGTAATATTTCTTATGTAAGGGTGTAGCCTAAATAAGTGTAGTTGCTAATGAGTATTATGATAAATAATAATAGTTGGTGGAGTTGGATGATGGGTATAGAGCATAAATATTAATATTTTATGTAGTGAGGGTATTTTAGTAGAATTGGTATAATAAGGACAAAATAGTAAATTATAAGAGTTAAGGGGGTAAAATGGTAAATGGACAAGGAAGAAGGGAAATTTAGTAATTTTACATAGAAAGGGGATAAATTGAAAATTTTTGGTTGTAAGAAATAATTTGGTTAATTAAATTTAATGGAAAGGGTATTATGGTAATTTTGTAAGTAAAGGGGTAAAATGGTAATTTTGAAAGTAAAGGGGTAAAATGGTAATTTTGCAAATAAAGGGGTAAAATGGTAATTTAATAAAGGAGAAGGGTATTTTGATAATTATGGAAAGTAAAAGGGTAAAATGGTAATTTGTTGTAAAGGATGGGTATTTTGGTACTTATATAAAGTAAATGGGTAAAATAGTAATTCGATATACAGGAAAGGGTAGTTTGGTAATTTGTAGAAAGAGGGAAAAATAGTAATTATAATAATGAAGAGAGGAAATTTGATAATTTACCCATTTACAAGGGACAATTTGGTAATTATAATTATAAAGAAGGGCAATTTGGTAAATCAACTAACTAAAAGGGTAAAGTGGTAATTATTGTGATGAGGAGGGGCAATTTGGTAAATTAACCAACTAAAAGGGCAATTTGGTAATTTAAACAACTAAAAGGGCAATTTGGAAATTATAATAATGAAGAAGGGTAATTTGGTAACTTAATAAGCCTAAGGGGCAATTTGGTAATTCAGATAAGTATAAAGGGTAATATGGTAATTTAACTCATTGGAAGGGTAAATCAGTAACTTAACAAGTATGAAGGATAAAGTTAGTGATTTAATAAGTATGGAGGATACTTTAACATATGTAAGGGGCAACATGGTAATTTAAGGGATGACTTTGTAATTCTATAGACAAGGGGTATTTAAGTAATTGTGTGAGGATGGGTGGGTAAATTAGTAACTTGTGTTTAATATGTCAATAGATTGAATGAGTTTCATAATAAGATACAATTAACATTGAATAATAAAATAAGGGTATTTGATAAGTTAGTGAGTATCACAAAAACATGGCACAACTTAGGGTTAGATGGATAATTAAGGGTGTGGTACGGTGTTATATCATAGTTATACAAGGGTGCCTAGTTAGTAAGTGTGTATGGAAATGTGTGTTAGATATGTTTGAAATATATATTAGGATTTTATGTATGCCATGATCCATGATATAGAATACTTGCTTTTATGGCTAGTATATCTTGTGTCTCTAGATTTGTGACCTTTCCCTCTTCTCTTGAATTGAATAAATGGATATGTTGAATAAGACATGAATAAAATACTAATTACGTAAAGTGAAAGGTTATTCAGACAGGCCTAGACTGATCCACTGGCATAATAGTGGCCAGGCGCAAGATGTACTGGAGACCGATCTACCAGTGAATAATAGTGGTCAGGTGCATGCTGCTCTGTATATTTCTGATTCACCGGATTTAATAATGAGGGATCCCGAGCTCAATAAGCCAAATGTTGGATATTAATAAATTATGGGAAGACACTAATCACGTATAGTGGAATACCATATGAGTTGGGGCCAGACCAATCCATTGGCGAATAATAGTGGCCAAGTGTAGGGAGCCTTGGAGACCGATCCACCAGCGAATAATTGTGGTCAGGTGCATTCTGCCCTATATGTTTCCGATCCACCTGCTATAATAGTGGGGTTTCCGCACTCACATGGATATAATTCAAAGACGATTGAATAATGATTAATTAATGTGTTAAGACCAAAAGTACTGATTTCACGTTATAATATATTGATATGACTTGAGTTTGGCTTCAATGCTTGTCCTTACTTGGGTATGTGATGGAATTGTTAAGTACATGGATGTTGTGTTATGTATTTCTTGTTGTATGTGAGGTGTTGAATGGTGCATTAGTCTGTATGTTATCATTTTATACTATTTATGTGTGATGTGTTGCATGCGAGTCTGCTTTTCAGTTTGGTTTAAAAGGATTACTCTGTACCATAGTATTGAAGGGTTCCATTCGTGGAGCTCCTACCTATTCAATGGGCACTGTCTCTTACAGATCCATTGCAGGTGCTATTCAAGAGGGATAGGTAAGAGCGTAAGGATTTATCTAAGGAAACCTTTAAGGTTCCCTTCCACCCTTTTTAAAATTCTTGGTAAATGATCTCGATTCTTGTAACCACTATTGGTGGATTCTATTCATGTAAGGTGTTTATTGCATTACTTTGATTTAACTAAAGTTTCATTTTTAGGAAATTTTATATGATATTTTAGCCTTAGCACTTGGTACCAAAACGGTGTTTGGTACTAAGTGTGGCAATAATACCCCCAAAATTCAAGTTTTTGCTTTTCACTTCCGCTAAATTCTAAATAAAATGAAATTTTTCAGTAGTGAATTTTGGATGTGTTACACTTCCTCCCTCATTTATTGTCTCCTTTCTTCTTTTTTTTTTTCTTTTTTTTATCGATCATTACTAGCCTTGAGCCACCACTATGACCAAGAACCACCATGACTTGGTAAAACAACCACATTATCAATTGTAATACCCCCAAAATTACGGTTGAAAATTTTCGTTTAAACAAACAAACACAAGCACGAGGGTGCTACCGTCATGATCCGTACAAGCCCGACCCCCGGCTAGTCTCATTCCAACCACAAGGCCAAAGAAAAGTTGTCACCAAACCTTAGACAAATTTAAAATAAGGATTCATAGAATAACTGAAATGTTCATAACATGGAAATTAGAGTGTGCATTAAAACGTTATTACAACCCAATAGAGTGCATAATTAGAGTTCTCAAAAGGGATAAAAGGGTACAATATAATAAAACGAAACCAAAATAAAATGATATATAGGTAAACTAAAGTAAAAGATAATCCAGCCAACATCTCTCTCGGGCCCCCAGGCTAAGTCCATAGATCAAATCTCAGCTCCGCCTGATGCCTCATAAGTATCATAGGCATCGAATATGGCATCTTCTACCTGTACAAACTCAGTAGGGCCCTCTGCTCATGGGAATGAGCAGCACCCATGAAACGGGTGGTCAGTACGCTACATACTGAGTAAGGTAACCATGCAACTAAGGCCATACATAGAAAGCGTATAATATAAGCATGATCATACTGATATACCTACAAGCAATGAAAATTATAGAGGTTGTATTATAGTCCAGTTAAACTCATTCGTTAGATCTCTAGTTAATATACTCATTTCACACTATACTCTTTATAAGTTTATAAGAGTACGGGAACCTCACTATTATAGCCAGTGGATTGGAAATATACATGGCAGAATGCACCTGACTACTCTTATATGTCGGTAGATTGGTCTCTAGGGCAAGGTGCTCCTAGAAACTATTATGCCGGTGGATCGGTCTAGCCCTGACTCTCATGGTGTTCCACTATAAATAATTAGTGTCTTTCCCATATCTTATCATAACTTAAGGTTTGGTTTATTGAGCTCGAGATCCCCACTATTATAGCCGATGGATTAAAAAATTACAGGATAGAATGCACCTGACCACTATTATATGCCAGTGGATAAGTGTCTAGGACACCCTAGCATCTGACCACTATTATACCAATGGATTGGTCTAGGCCTAACTTAATAATCTTTCACTTTAAATAATTAGTATCTTAAATGTGTCTTATTCAATATATATTGTTCACCCTAGACATGCATGTTCTTTGGATTACCTGATCACACAATCTTTTTACTCCCATTCCCCTAAGAGGGCTCGTCCTATATCTTAGGACTCTATGCCTCCCAACACATCCATACATCATTTCCCTCTTCTCCTTACTTATCACCAATACCCAACTCCTAAGTGTGTGGGTTGAGGCCCACTTCCCTATGGCATATAAGGACAACTCACTATTACCCTCTAGGGTTTCCCTTGAAAATCTTAATTTAGCCTATATGGTCTATCCTTTCTCTAACTCACACAACTTATGCTTCTTATTCCCAACTCATCCTCTCACTTAGGTTTAACCCCAAACATATCACCTTACGTCCCATTTTACACATGTTACCATGAAATCCTAGTTGGCTACCCTAAACCCTAGCCAAGTTCTCTATACACCCTTATACCAACCTACGTACTATTTTCCACCCAAGGACTCTAATCAGCCTAACAACTCTTCCCTTACCTTACTTACACCCCAAGGCAAATTTTCACATGTAAGGATCATCCTCATGCATACACTATCTATCCCATGCAAAGCCTAGACTTCCCATGCAAGATCCACTCCACTCTCTTATTTTGTCCATATTTTCCTTTTATTTGTCCGCTCATGGGTCATGAGATAATGAGGTCGTTCTCATTCCCCTTTACTCAACTCATTCCCCCTTTCCAATTTTCATCCTTTCACCCCATACCATCTCATTAAACCATCCTAGCATGCATGTCCTAGAGGGTCACATCACATAATACCACAAGCACAATATACACATCAATTTATACATGCCATAAGGAAGTCACATAAGCATACCTTAACTCCGTTTTGTGCTACAAGTAAGCAGTCATAATAATATAAGGTACATAACATAACATGTCACATGTCATATAAGGCACATAATACACACAAGTGGCCTTAACTACATCCTTACCTAAAACGATGATAGGCTTAGAGCATGCTCCTATGCCTCCTTAAGGTTTTGACTTGATCCACCTATAAAAGGAAAATACTAAGGGTTGACTTGATTTGTAGGTCTGGTTGGGTCGGGGAGGAGAAAAAGAAAATGAAGAAAGGCACACGTGAGAGGGTACAAGGTAGGTCGGGGTCAAAAAAGGAAAATAAATTATAGGGAGAGAAGAGAGGGAGGAGAGTTAGGTCGCAAGGGGTGGCTGGCCTAGAGCAGGGGAAGAAAGGGAAAAAGGAAAAGGAGAAAGGAAAGAAAGAAAGAAAAAGGAAAAAGAAAGGGAAAAAGGAAAAAAGGAAAAAAGAAAAAGAAAAAATAGGTTGGTTGGGGTATTTAGAATATTTTGGTATTTTTGAATATTTAAAATAATAATATTTAGTAAAATAATAATTAAATTCCCTTTTTAGATTAATTTGGGATATTTTGAGTAATTTTTCCTAAATTCCATTTTAATTAGCCAAAACACCCTAATTTTTCCTAATTAAATTATTTATTATTTTTCTCTTGATTTTACCTTAAGTATTCCCTGTTATTTTAATAAAATAATTTTTCTAATAAATTCCTATTTTGATATAATTTCCTAAATTAGGGTTTTGGGGTATTTCATCAATCCCCCTCACCGTTGCCGACCATTACCACTATCCGCTGTCTCTTTCTCCTCCTCTTTCCTCTCTTGTTGCTTTGTTTTTTGAGGTACATAACTGTACGGATCACACACTCCCTAGCCATGCCCCCTCACAAATTGTTGGGCCGAATGTTGGATATATGAAATCTATCTAAATAATTGAGGATATGTATCCCAAATGAGTCTTGGAAATTTATATGTATTATTATTGTGTTTTATAATTCTTTGGGAGAATATAAGCATTTTAATTACCCTAAATTTATTGAATTCATTTAAGGATAATTATATGGTTGTGATTATGTTATTCAATTGCATACCTATATGAGTTAGGCATGATAATCGTGAATATACAATCAAAGCTAAATAAGATACTAATCATTTAAAGTAAAAGATCACATGAGTCTGGCAGAGGTGTTTATATAGGCCTATTCTATTAGTTAATAATAGGGGCTTATGTGTGTTGTTCTTGAGAGGTGCATTAATCCGTTCCACCGGATTAAGAATAGTGGGACCCTATAATCAGTATGAATAAAAATATGATTGAGAGATTAATTATTAATGGAGAAGATACTAATCATTTAAAGTGAAAGACTACATGAGTTAAGACCGAGGTGTTGAATCTGTTCCACTAGATAATAGTAGTGGTTTGGTTGTGTTGTCCTTGAGAGGTGTTTCAAATCATTCCATAGGTTTAAGAATCGTGAGGGTCCTTGAACTCAATGTAAATAAAAGATTAGAATATGATATATCTATCTAGTGAGACCCATAATCAGTATTTACCTGGCACTATTTTTTATTAATGCACGTATGCTTACTCTCTGATGCGGACTCATGTATTATGTATAATCCTAATTCAACTATACTATTATCATACTTAGTAGGTAGCCTAATGATCATCTATTTTATGGGCGCTACTCATTCCCATAAGTTGACAACCTAGATGTGTTTGTGCAGGTCGATGATGACCTAGTTGATGAGTTTGTAGCCTTTGATGCATTATATATGGATAAGTGGTTTTTGTCTCAAGGTTTTCAAAGTATATTCATGTTATCCAAATGATAGTTATAACCTAATACCATTTTAAACTCTTAGATCTATGGTATCCCTTTTTGTATTTTAGATTATTGTACTTTGAGTAAACCTGCAAAGTCTTATCTAATGTTTATGAAAGTTCCTTCATTTTCTATTGATCATGTTTTAGCTCCTAATTGTTTTGTCTTGTGGTTAATAAAAGGATGGTATAGTAAGCCAGACTTATGTCTACTATGGTGGTAACACCCAACTGTTTGATAATACACTTCCACTTAAAATAATATTTCCATAGAAAATTTAGTGGTATTAAAGCTTAGGTTTTGATTACCACATTTTGATATTTACAAAAAATGATTTTCAAATGATCCCTTATTTGATTGTATTGTTCTATTTCATATTTTGAAAAAATCAATTCTTTGAAAACTTGGATTAACTTGTGCTGAATCAAGGATGGGTAGCCTAGGTGGCCTTTGAAATATGCTTATGTGCTTTATGTGTTAGTAAGCTACGAAGATTTTACCTTAACTCATTTTTTGTCTTGTAATTATCTAGTTATGGCACTTAATGGCTGCGTTAATCATTTGATGGAGACTTTTGAGGCATTTGTCGAGTTCATTAGGTGTCAGCCACCACCTCTACATTACCCACAAGAGGGTATAGAAGAATAATAGATTCAGAGGGTTATCGGATATCACTCACCGATCTACGCTAGTGATGAGGACCCGATTATCTTGGAGGAATGGATTTAGAATATGGATAGGATGCATGAGGTAGTTGATTGCCCACTTGCTTGGAAGACAGGCATTGCTGTTTTCTTTCTTCGAGGAGTCGTAGACATCTAGTGGGTTGGTCGTCATGTACAGGGAGGACCATTCATTTCCTGGGAAAAATTCAAGATGGAAATTCAGACTAAGTTTATCTAGAGAGCCTTAAGAAGGAAAAGCTGAAAGAGTCTATATAACTTACTTAGGGTGGCATGATAGTGAGGTAATATCATGCTTGTTTCACAAATCTGTTGATGTTTGCACTGGGGATAGCAGCTAGCGAGCCTATAGTTATGTATCAATTTAAGTAGGGGCTCCACTTCAGCATCTAAAGGATGATGGGTGTCATTTCTTCTAGGACTTAGCCACATTATACAAGTGAGCATGTGTCACCGCTACTGTGATACAAGAGTAGGCTTCTTTTTTAGGAAAGAGGAAGCTTGAGACATGAGGATCGGGAGGTTATGTTAAGTTCGAGGGTAGTGGACCTCTGAGTTATCAACCCTAGGGTTAGATTAGTGGACATAGAAAGCCTACTAGATCGATAATACATTTCATGTGTTGCTTCTATGGCCGGGATCATCAGAGGCTAGACTACTAGGCACTCCTATTCAGTTTGCGACATATGGTTTGTTGGGCCACCGATCTTTTGAATGTCAGTGTTAGCAAGGTTAGTTCGAGCATCAAGGACCTACCAGCAGCCACAACAATAGTTTCAGCAAAGAGCGCCTACCCTAGCCAGTGTATAGCCTAGAGAGGCTATAGGGAGACCACAAGGGCCTTGCCCTTTCCCTACAGACTCAGGGTTCTAGAGAGTATCATGGAGGATATTAGGGAGAATAATCATGTGGGAATTTACATCTCATTAGCTAGGTAGAGGCTGACTAACAGCTAGATATAGACACTGATATATTTTCCATCTATTCCCTTCTGGCTTATATGTTATTTAACTCAAGAGCATCTTTTTCATTCTTATCCACGACAATTGTTACGAGAGCTACATTGTCTCCATCTACTAGTTTATCTATTTCTATGAATTTGCCTTCTAGCTATACATTAGATTACAATAGGCTCTACTCAGATGTAGCCTTAGAGATAGGTGGGGTATACTTCCAAGTAAACATGGTTTTGTTGGGCTTACATAACTTTGACGTTATCATTGGGATGGTTATTTTGGGGATATATCAGGTTGTAATAAATTGTGCATAAGAGCGAGTTATGTTGTGGGGACGTCAGGTACTACGTTATCCTATAGGAGATGCAAGACTAGGCCTACAACAAAGATTGTGTCTGCTCACACGCTATATTTTTTATGTTCAGAGGGTTTCCCTATGTATTTTTTAGGGGTGCAGGAGATGAGCAGGGATGTATCAGTGTTAGAAGATATTTTAGTGGCTAAAGAGTTCCTCCCATGTTTCTGGAGGAGATACTAGGTATGTTGCCGGTACATGAGAAAAATTTCACCATTGAGTTAGCACTAAGGGCGCAACAAGCTTTGAAGGCACCTTACCAGATGGCATTGGTACAGTTATGGGAGTTGAATACTCAACTAAAGGATATAGTGGAGCATGTGTATGTTTGCCTGAGTGTGTCTCCATGGGGAGCAGTAGTATTTTTTGTGAAGAAGAAGCATGGGAGCCTTCTTCTATGCATAGATTATCAAGGTATGAACTAGTTGACGGTGATGAACCGCTATCTGCTTCCAAGGGTCAATGACTTGTTTGACCAACTTCGAGGTTCTTTAATTTTTTACAAAGATCAATTTGAGGTCAGGTTTTCATTAAGTATGCCTCGATAAGGCATACATAATGAAAATGGACTTTGGGACACGACATAGGCACTATGAGTTCACGGTGATACCTTTTGGGATCACCATTGCGCCTACCATATTTATGTATTTGACGATGAGGATTTTTCTTCCATTCCTCAATCAATTTTTCATGGACTTCATTGATGATATTTTGATATGCTCTTAGAGTAGAGAGGAGCATGAGTGGAATCTTTTTTTGATATTATCATTCCTTAGAAAGCATAGGTTATATGCCAAACTCTCTAAGTGTGAGTTCTAGCTTTAGGAAGTTGCATATTACCTAGTAATTCCACCAGAGTTAGCTCTTTTTCATAACGTCTTGAATATTTCTCATCTTAGGAGGTACATTTTAGATCCATCCCATGTGATTGATCCATATGAGATCGAGCACAATGATTCTATATCCTACAAGGAGAGACCTTAGTAATGGCACCAAGTTAGGACAAACCCATACGAGCTCATTACTACTTGTGAAGATTATTTGGAGCTGTCATGTATCAAAATAAGTGACCTGGGTGACCAAGAAAGATATGTATGAGTCGCATCCCAAGATTTTTAGAATAATTTTGCTAGGTTTTGGGTTTTTCTCTCTTTTAAGGGGGTTGTACCTGGTAACATAGTATTGACTCTTAGAAATTAACCAGCGAGATTGCTTTCCTTACATCCTTTTTTCCGCTTCTTCGCTAACCTTGACTTGTTGGCATGGGGATGAAGTATCTTTTAAGGGGGTTGTGATGTAATAAATTAAATTATAGCTATACCTAAGCTTATATAATTAATACTTTAATATTATTTTAATCTGAAGATAATTTTATTTTAACCTTACCCTAATCCTTTTACCCTAAAATCTTAACATAATCCTTACTTTTAACCTGGTAAATTTATATTTCTTAACCTAACCTTTTTCTCTGTCAAGCATCACCAGCCTCGGGCCATTTTTCTAATTCTCCTCCTCCCCCTCCTTCTTCTTGATTGTTTCCATCAATGAGCTGCCACAACCATCACCATGCACCACCACATCCACTATGCATGACCATGGCTTGGTAAAATAACCACCTCAACCTCCCCATCAATCCCCCTCACCGTTGATGACCATAGTTTCCCACCACCATCTCTTTCTCATCCTATTTCCTCACATGCTATTTCATTTTTATGAGGCGCATTACCATGTGGATCATGCACACCCCAGTCGTACCCCCTCATAAACCATCGCATGACTCACACACGATCCTATGCATAACCTTGCACCATCCTTTTCTCTTATCGAATGCTTGTACTTCCCTCACATAGCCTACCTGTGTGTGCTCGCACAGGACACACATGGTCTCGTACACAACTATGTACCCTATTTTCTTTCTTACCCACGCATGCCCATACTTCCTTCTTACTACCTACCTGTGCACCTTCCCAGCTCGTGGTCCATGAGTTTGTTGCATGTTACATGCCCATGCTTCCCTTACATGCCCTATTTATGTGTGCCCATTTCCTTTGACCTCCGCCTGTACCATTTCCTTGGCACAACCTCACCTCTCTTATTTAGTGTTGATTGTATATTCGAGTTTATCATGCAGGACTCATGTAGATATGCAAAGCATATAAATGAATAACATAATTATCCTCCAATGACCATAATACACTTAGGGTAGTTCAAATGCTCATATTCTCCCAAAGCCTTATAAAAACCAATACTTATATAAAAAAAAATCTCTATTATTCATTCAGGATATATATCATCAATTATTTACATAGATAGCATATATCTAACATTATTCTTCAAATGCATACTTCCAAAATTTCATTACTCTCAAGATATCGTATCATAGAATATTCCTAAATACAGTATTCAATAACATGCCTCATATAATAGCACATACACATATACATAAAATCCTAGCTACGACATGTATACTTACCAATAGGAACACCTGGCTTTAAGCACACAATTCTAAAACCATCTCCTCTAAGTTAACTAGAAAATCACCTAAAAAAATAAGATAATATGAGATTAGGATTGAAGATTATTATTATTAAGGAAAAATTTAAGGCAAAAGAGGGTAAAAATGAAAATAACCAATGTTAAAGGGAAGCTTGAGTTGCGTGGAAGTGTAGTGGAAGGTATAGTGGTGTTATGGTGGTTTTTGGTGTTTTGGCGATGTTTGTGTGTGCTAAAAGAGAAGCATGACCGTGAAAAAGGGTTTGCATGAGTGTGAAGCTTATAATGCACACTCAAGTGATGAGTTGGGAAGACGCATGGGTTAGCTGTACGATGGAAGCATAGGCCTGCGGAGGTGAAAAAGAAAGGTGAACACTAGGGCATGCACGAGACCATGCGTGTCCTATTAGAGCATGCACGTGTGAGATGTGCAAGGGAAGCATAGGCATGTTGTAGGAGAAAATGATAGTTCACAAATGTGTGAGAGACTATACACTAGCCATGCAATGCTCTATGATGAGGCACAAATGTGGTGTACGTGATCCACACGGCTATGCACCTCACAAAAATGCAATTACACACAAGGACGAAAGAGGATAAAGTGATGGCGGTAAGCGATAATGGTCGGCAAGGATAAGGGTATATGGTGGGTTGGTTGTAGTGGTTTTTTTACCAAGCAAGGGTAGTGGTTAGTGGTGGTGTGTGGTGATGGTTGTGGTTGCTTGGGCGATAATGGTTGTCAACGATGAGGGTGTATGGTGGGTTGGTTGAGGTGGTTATTTAATGAAGCAAGGGTGGTGCATGGTGATGGTTGTGGTTGCGTGAGTGAGAAGAAGAAGAAAAAGGCTGAGGTAGGTGATGCTTGATAGAGAAAAATTATGCAATAAATTATGAAATAAATGAGGGAGTAAGATAGATTAGTGTGTGTGTATATATATATATATGTATGTATGTATATGTATGTATGTATGTATGTATGGTGGCGTGAAGGAGGAAGATTGGCAAGGGAGGTGATGGTTGATGGTGATCAATATAGCAAAGGCATGAGAGAGTGGCAAAGGGTGATGTTTGTTGGTGTCATGGTGCACAAGGGTGGTACGGAAAAATTTAATGGAGATAAGATGGGATGATGGTTGAGATGAGAGTTTTGCAATGCAAAGGTTAAGAATTTCTCACAGAATACAGGAGAAGGAGAGAATAAATTGGCACAAGAACGAGGAAGGAAAAGGAAAATTGATAAAGAAAATAAAAAAGGAGGAAAGGGATTAAGGTTAAGATTAGATTATATTTTGATAAGCTAAAATAAATAAGATTATTGATATAAATCAATTAGGATTAAGGATAAGTTAAAAATATAATTTCCCAGGTTAAATATTGGGATTAGGTTAAGATTACAGAATTAATGAATTAGGGTAAGGCTAGAATAAAATTTCTTGAGATAAGAATTGGATTCAAGTATAAATTATACGGGATTAAGTTTAGGTAAAAATTTGGGGTGTTCCACACACTCACAAAGAAGGAAAAGAAGCACCTCAAAAGACCATAGCACATAGTTTAGATTATTAGGTCATTGTGGTAAATAATGGCTTGAAGTTCCTGAATGACCAAATCAAGAAGAAATAGGGCCTTCAACATCCCTACAACCTAATTGATCTAGGGTAAATGGACAAACAGTTTTTCAGGCTCATATGTGATACAAACCCTACCTCATTAGTCATTACTCTCTACCCTAATCTTAAGTATCCAAATTTATTTGCTATTCATACTAATGATTTTGTGTGTGTGTGTGTGTTTAGGGATGAATTGAAGAAGGAATTGGAGTAGGAATGATGGATGAAAAGACAAAATATTGAGAAATGAGTGAGAAGATTAGATAATATTAATTTTTTTTTGTAATTTTAGCAGTATTTTGTAGGGGTTATTAGGCCTTATGTAGTCGGACCAATAACTAGCCCACCTTATTTGTAATTGGATATTATAAGGGATAATTAGGGGTGGCCGATGATGAAAATGTTTTAAAACCCTCATCATATTAATATTAGATTTGGCGACTCTCAGCTCATCCTCTTGTCTCATAGACTAGCAGAGGTAGATTCTAAAAATGCCTCCCCTAAGCCTAAGTGGATTCAAGTGATCTTACCTTTTTTTGTGTTATTTTTTTGTTTCTTTTTTTTGTTGAACGAGATTAGAGCCTAGGCCTACAATCCAGCCCAACCTCACATATTCATTATCAATGTTTTTAACTTACCCTACCTCTCCTCTGCATCGCTCATGTCTTTTTACTTACACTACCGCTTATGTCTCTCCCATTACCCTCTTCTCACACCTCCTCTCTCTATCAGTGCTTGCTCGAGGGTTTTCCTTTTTCTTTCCCCCATCTATTTTACTACCTCACCACCTTCCCTCCCTTATGTTTTTCATGAAGTTCTCTCTGACATTCTCTTATTCTAAGGCCATCACACCCCAAATGTTATCGTTAGTTTTCCCCCATTTACTTTATTTTGTCGAACCTCAATCCCTTTAAGGTGAATTATATATATATAAGAAGGGATCAACTGGTATGTTTTGATTTAGATCTATAATATCTTGGGTAAAGCCTGTTACTGCTACCACTATTGATTTCGAAGACAGATCTTGGAGATTACTTTGGCATTTGGTGGGAAACGATTACATTTCTAGCATCATGTTTTTTACTAGCCAATTAAGACTATAGCTAGGTGGGTTTGGTTCATGTGGTATCAAAGCCCTAGTTTCTCAATTAGCATTGAGGGTAGTATCATTCCTATTTGTTAATTTCTGTTGAATTTTGGTATGATTTGTGCTTAATTTTCATTCTTCGTTTGTATTTCTCTGATAGGTTCACTGGTGAAACTTAGTTTGGGCTAGGGGACAATGGATGAAAGTGGTGCTTCTGGCAGCATTATTCACCTCCACCATTGATATGGGTCCTTCTTTACCTCTAGGATTCTTGGGTTTTAAGTTGCTAGGGTATGATTATGGTAGGGTAACACTTTTTTTCCCATTCCATTTCATTAATTTGTTTTTCTTTCTCTCTTTAACCTGTTTCCTTACTCATCTATTAATTTTGATATGTGTTAAGATCTACTTGCAACACTTTCTTCTGTTGGTTCTCGGCAATATTTGTTTCAGTTCCTTTCTCAATCTCTTATTTCCTTTTGTACATCCTATGTTGAGCTTTACAGGCAATATTTGTTTATGTGATTCGTGATACATTTGTGCCTGCCTTGCAGTTAGTCTCCGTTTTCAATCTATTCAATTTTGAGTTTTTCCCTACTATTTGTTAACTTAAGTAAAGTTGATTCCTATTTCATATTAAAAAAATTAGGCCGATTAAATAAAATTTAAGGAATGGAAATTACCCTACCTACTAATTTGCTTAGAACTCTTAATGAAAATTTTAATACATTAACCAAACAGGTTGGTCACATTAATTCTAGATTAGATATCAATAATTTAGGTCAAACTATGAATAACTAATATAACCATAATCAAAATAATTGGGAAATGAATAACCTAGATGGGGAGTCCATGTGCGATGGTGGGAAATCAATAACAAGGCCCATAGATATAATTATTGTGGTCAAGATAGAAACTTAAATGGAATGAAATTAAGAATTTCCCAATTTTAAGGCCTTAGTGGTCTTGATGTATATCTTGAGTGAGGCCATAAAATTGAACTTGTCTTTGACTGCACAACTTCTCTGACAAAAAAAGGAAAAAGTAAAGCTAGCCATTGTTGAATTCTCGGGTTACACCATATCATGGTGGGGTAAAATCATTAGGGATATGGAATAGAATTATGAACCCCCTATCACTTTATGGGCTCAACTTAAATAAATCATGAGGTATAGATTCATTCCAGCCCATTACACCCATGAGCTATAGCAAAATATCTAATTTTTGAGATAAGGTTCTAGGTCTATTGATGAATATCATAAGGAAATGGAGATGTTTCTTGATAAACTAAATGTTTATGAGGATAATGAAGCTGTCATAGCTTGAATACTCAAGGGTCTAAATCCTAAAATTGCTAACCAAGTAGATCTTTATACATATAATTATATGGATAGGTTGTTAGCCTTATTAGAGAAAGTCAAAACACATACAAAAATATATAGAGGTAAAAATTGTTCAATGAGCCAAGCTAAGGCTCCCTACGCTCATGAAGCTCCCTATAATCAAACCTATTGAAATATCAAAATCCGACTTTCAAACATGCAAGCATTATGAAAGAGGAAAAAGGGATTAAGATACCTAGTGGTTCTAGGCAATCTTGGAATGTCAAATGTTTTAAATATCAAGGGCATAGTCATGTTGCCGCCCAATATCCTTAAAAAAGGGTCATTGTAATTCAAGATGGTGAAATTATTTGTGACTCTGAAAGAGCAGAAGAAGCTCTAGAACCCATTGATTGTGAGTCTAATGTTGAATACCCATTAAGTGGAATCAAGACTAATTAAGAACAAAGAGAAAATATTTTCCACACTCATTATTTTGTTAGTGAAGTCAACATTAGCCTTCTCATTGATAGCGATAGTTGGGTTAATGTGGTTAGTATGTAAATAGTTCGAAAGTTAAAACTTTTAGTTATTCAACATCCTCACCCTTATAAACATTAGTGGTTTTATGAACTTGGAGAAATTAAAATCAACAAACAAGCCCTCCTAATTATCAAAATTAATTAATATAAAGATGAAGTCCTTTATGATGTAGTGAACATGCTTGCTAGTCTTGTCCTCCTCGAGTGTCTTTGGCATTTTAACAAATGGGCCATTCCTATTAGGTATAAAAATAGATATACATACACAAAGATGATAAGAAATACACTCTAGCTTTCCTTTTTTTCTTTCCTATGTCAAAAGAAGAAAAAATTAAAGTTAAGGTCAAATATGATCAAAGAAAGAATAACTCACCCCATGAATTTATCCTCCTTGACTCTAAAATAAAAAAAATGAACATGTAAGTTTCTTCTCTAGGAAATAAGGCTTCACTTGTGCTTTTTTCCCAAAATGAACCTATATACATGATGATGTAAAAAGAGTGCCTTGAAACCTCCACCAAACATGTGAATTCACTTCCACTTGATATCCAAAGCTTAATATCTGATTATTCAATCTCTTCCCTAAAGAGGTATCACGTGCTCTTCCTCTCGTTTGAGGAACAAACACTAAATTGATTTCATTCCCAATGCTAGAATCCCAAAACATCTCTCTTAATAATCTAATATAGAAGAGGTAAATGAACACAAAAAAAGTCACTAAATTACTCGAAAAAGGGTATATAAGAGAGTGAATGAGTCCCTGTGCAATTCTCATTTTCTTAATCCCTAAGAAAGATGGTACTTGGTGTATGTGCATTGATTCCCAAGCTATCAACAAGATTACTGTGAAATAACGATGTCACATTCCCTATTTGGATGAAATGCTTGATCAATTAACTGGGAGTGTGATTTTTTCAAAGATTTATCTAAAAAGTGGGTATCATTAAATTCTAATGAACCCTAGTGATGAGTGGAAAATTGCTTTCAAAGCAAACATTGGTATGTATGAGTGGATAATTATACCCTTTGGGATATATAATTCCCCTAACACTTCGATGGGCTTATTGAATCATGTTTTATATGAGTTATTGGTAAATTTATTGTGGTCTACTTCAATTTCCTGTTCACTTATCAACCATGCATTTGGTTACCACTTAAAATTTTCCATCAATATTTACTAACCATATTTTATTATCATTAAGCGATGGACTATGCACCACCCCATGGTATCACATACTAGGGAGCGTATCCAATAAGGGACATAAGTTCTACACTAAAGCCAATCACCAAGTGGACATAAGTCCAAGTCGAAGCCAATCACCAAAATGGACATAAGTATATACCAAAGCCAACCAATATGGACATAAATCCAAGTAGAATCCAACCACCTAGGTAACCAGGCCCTGTAGTATTAATATTCCTTAGTGCATCATCAATTTCTAGTGTAGGTAAGGTACCAAGACCTCTCAGAATCTTGCCCAAAGGAACCAAAATGCTCAAAGGTAGGCTAACCCCTAGTAGCTAATAGAGGATTGGGTAACCCAGACCCACACTCAACTTGATTTTCTTTAGCTTTACATGATTGCTATTTTATTCATAAGATGGGTGATCATACAAGGCTAATACAAAGCAAGCAAGTTAACTTTTATATTAATCCATATTAATCCTTTCCTTTCCATTTTTTCAACCATGTGGGTATACCATTTATCCTTAGCCATTGTTATTTATATCCACCATTATATTTAATTTCAGTCCAAGACGAGTTTCATTATTTTTTTCTCAATAGCCTCACTTTTCATAATTGAAATACCCATTTAGTTATTTCATTACTCATAAGGTATACCATAAACCATGATTTATTTTGATCTTTTAATTTAGCCAATAGTCTATGATAGAATCTGTATTTTATCCCATTAATAACCATAGTATAGTAGCAATCATAATCTTAAAGCATTCCTAAAAAAAAGCAAATTATGTAAACCAGTCGAACCAATTTGACTCAACTAGACTATTCTTTCCTCAAATTGGTCGATCGGTTTAGACAAACCAATTGAATATCATAGACTAGTTTATCAGTTTTTCAAAATAAGCTGATGGGTTGAAGTAGAGAGAAAGAACAAGGTCTTTGCAGGCATATTAATCGATTGGTTGAGTCAAAAAGTCTCCTTTTCTAGTAACTAGTCAATTGGTTTGACCTAACCTATCGATCGGTTTGGGCTAATATAACACCAAATCACTAATTTCATGCAGATTCTTACATATAAATCATTTTTAGTCATGCTAAAACTTGTATCAACATCAACTAACATATTTCCAACCGAATTAACAACATTTATCATCACAAAATCATCATAGCCTAATTTTACCCATTTTCATGCTTCTTACTCGAATTATGTCATTTAAGCATGCAAATCATACATAAAACTGCATTTCCTCATGCCAACATGGATTAATACTTATCATACAAGAACACATACTAAAAATTTTAGAAGAAAGAATCACTTACTTGATGCAAGCAAAATCCTCTTAAAAATAAAAATTCCATATGTAGGAAACTCTTAGCTTTGAAATCTTAAAATCAAATTCTTAAACTCATAAATTATACCAAAATCTTATCATATTTTAAAACTACAAAAATAAAAGAGAATAGGAACATACCAACTTAAGTTCAAAATAGAGAAGAGTCTAACTAAACTAATCAATCTTTTCCTAGAATCTAACTCTACCTTGCTTGAAAATCAAAATAAGAAAGAGCTAGGTATGTGATCAAAAGATTATGTGAAAGTAGATTCCAAGGCTCAAAAAGTGGAAGGAAGAGAGGCAATACAATACATATGGAAATTCTACGGTTGAAAGAATGGTTAAATTCAGGGATGATTGGGGCTATTTATAGCCACCCAATTGAGGGGAATTATTGAGGGTTTAGAGATTGACTCAAAACTCTACCATTAGCCGTCTAAATTTGATCAAAATGGACAGATTTGTCTACGATTTGTTGACGTCTTCTCTAGAGCTCATATGGTAACTTGGAAGAATTTAGTTTAGTTGAGTCAGAATTCATATTCATGAATGGAGTAATAGGGAGTCAGCTAGGAAGGAATCTACCGACTACTTAGAGGCATGCCTAAGATCGGAGAATTTAATCTCATAATCGTGTAGAGAGAGGAGGAAGAAGAAAATTGTTGAGGTTATCTCTCCCTTTAATTTGTCCCAATCGACCTCTAGATCAAATCAAGGTGATATTTTAGGTTAAATGCATCATAAAAATGGTTAGAAATCTCTTAGGGGAAATCTCGCATAGGTTGGTATGGTTCGAATTTGGTGTAAGGGACTTTTAAGAAAAATCAAGCTCAAAAATGTTACTAGCTCAACAAACCAGTCAACATGTTTGGGTCTACTAGTTGACTATTCATCAACCAGCCAATCACTTTTCTACAACTAGTAGATTGGTTTAGTCGAGGAATCTAGTTTGGCTAGAACGACAAACCAGTTGGTCGGTTCATGGAACAAGTCACTGGGTTTATTTGCAAAACTCAATAAACTTCATCTTCAACATGATTGCAATTAAAACTTTATCCCATATTAAACATAACATTAAATCAAAATCAAAGGTGCAAATTTTGACAAAAATTCTGATTCAACCAATATACAAAATGTGGGGTATTACAACAAGATAGTTAGCCCATCACCTTCTTTAGTGAAAAATTGAGAGGAGATTCCCTGAACTATTCCACCTATGAAAAGGAACTATTTCCCATTATTAGATCTCCTTAAACTTAGAAACTTTACTTTGGCCCATTGAATTTATCATCCACACCAACCATTAAGCTTTAGTCTATCTACAAACTCAAGGGAAATTGAATTGGAGGTAGGCTAAGTGGAGTGAGAACTTTCCCTTTATCATCAAGTACAATAGAGGGGGATACAAAAAGGTTGCAGACGTCCTTAGATTCCATCATACACTCATAGCCACTATTAGTGCTAAGCTTTTGGGATTATCCCATCTTAAACTACTTTATCAAAATGATGATTATTTCCACAAAATATTTTCTAGGTGTCAATCTACCACTTTTTATGAGTTCTATATTTATGATGACTATTTGTTCCAATATAATTTATTATGTGTTCTGCGAAGTTCAATTTGAGAATTAATTATATCTAAGTCTCATAGGGGTAGGTTAGTAGGTCATTTTAGCTATGCCAAGACCTTAGACATTCTTTAGGAACACTTCTATTAGCCCCAAATGAAGAAATATATGATACACTTTTGTGCTACTTGTACTATGTGTCAAAACGCCATATCCACTACACATTTGCATAGTCTTTACACATACCTCCTTGTTCCTACCCAACCTCGATTCAACATTTTCTTGGATTTTGTCTTAGGCCTCTATAATACCTCACTTTTTAGAGTCCTTAATGTGTGCTAATCTAAGTGTTTAATGGTGATTTAAGTATGCTTGATCTTATTCTATAAGTATATTTAAGAATGTTATGGGTCTTGGATAAGCTTGGCTAGACTAGGAAAAATATTTGGTTCTATCAAGAAACCAATCTACTGGTCTGCGATACCGATCGACTCATTTGTTCATCAAATTTCTATTTATAAAACTCGTCGAACCAATTAACTGGTTTGGCACTAGTCACTTGGTTTAATTGATCTAGTTGTTCTTTGAAGTTAATTTTTCCTAAGAATATTTTTCCAAAATTTTCCAACGTTTTCAACCTAATTAGCCTATTTTGATTATTTACAACAAATTCATGAGGGAGGAATGAATGAGGAGTCACTTTCATGCCCTCAGCTTATTTATCTTATTCTTTCTTGTTGTCTCTCTCTTCCCCAAGATTCCTAAGCAAATTTTCTATGTTTGAAACCTCAATAGATTTATTGAACTTCAATTCTTGCCCATTTATGTCATCATACCCTTATTATGTTCAAAATTTCTTTGTGACATTGCCTAGAACCCTATAGTTTCATAAAACCAGCTCAAGGTAGGAAATTTCAACTTTCAAACTTCAAAAACCTACACTTCAAATCTTTAATTCAAATTGAGGTATTGGAGTCTCAATTTATACTTTCCTTTGCCATTCTCCTTTCAGAATAACCCTTAGTGATTCAAACACAAAGTTCTCATTTTTCTCTTTTCTTCCCTAACCTCCGCGCTACCTATTTTCTCCACATTTGCTTTACCATTTTCCCTTCCCTATGGTTGCATCCAGATCATCTCTATCCCTTATAATACTCTTCCTAGATCCTTTTTTTTTTAAGCAAGACAAAGTTATATTGGAAAAAATAAGTGAGGGTAGAATATCACCTTTGGAACTCTCTGTTTTTACCATTTGAAAGGTGGGGTTTCTCTGAATTCCAATTCCAGGTCTCTAATTTCATTAAATCTTCCTTGCACAATTTTATAAAGGTTTTCATTGAGTTTAACTAAGTTTTTCATGAAAGGTATTTTAGTGTAGAATTTTTTTTTGATATTTTACGGAGTTTTGCTCTTGGAGTATTGCTCAACTTTTAAGGTAAATCATTTCCTTCCCCTATTAGTTTATAATGGTATAGGTAAGTGAAATATGTGTGCTAGAATTCTGTGGTATTTTGAATAGTAAAGATGAAAACATGGTTGTATTAGTGAATATTGTGTGAACAAATGGGTTAGTATGGGGTTTGGCTTAGAGATTCATATGCTTTAATATCAAGATTCTAATTCTAGTTTCAAAAAATCTTGATGACCTGGGTGGCTAAAAGGGGAATTATATGTGTGATATGTGGAACGGATATTCTACATAATGTCCTAGTTAGAAGAGAATGTAAAAGCATGATGTCCTCTAATAACTTCAAAATATGCCAACATGTTGCTACGAATTCTAGAATAATTTTGGTATTTTGCATGTTGATTCGTGAATATTATCTATAAATTACCTTGAATAACATTAGTTTAATGTTTGGATTTTATTGAACAAGTTATGGAATTTAATCATGTGTAATTATTGTTTTTATGGAAGACTTTAGCCCCACACTAATCGACTAGTCTCCAAGACCGATCCACTAGTCTGGCAAACCGATCGAGTAGTTGATCCATGACTTAGGGAATTTTGGTTTAGGATTTAACTAATTGACTGGATCAACCAAATCGATCAACTAGTTCCTAGAATAGTCGACTTATTGGGTTAGCCAATCAACAGGTTAGTCTGTAAATCCAAAAGCCGTAGCCTTAATTTAGACCCATCGATTAGTATGGCTAAACTAATCGACTAGAGAGGCTGAACAATCAATTGGTTGATCGCCACTAAGAGGTTAGTAGCTTCCTGACTGATCGACTGCTCCATGAAACCAATCGAGTGGTTAGTGAGACCCATCGACTAGTTTTGAAATTAATCAACTAGTCTCAGCTAGTTTCATTTTTTTCTCATGTTTTTTTCCCAAATGTCATGTTTGAGTTTCTTATGATTGGATAATTCCCTAATAGGGTGATATCTATGAAATTATCTAGATTAATGAAGCTAAATAATAAATTAAAGGAAATAAAAAAAGAAATCATTCAATGCTTGACCGTAATGTAGCCTTTGACCTTCTTTTTGAACATAACAAGAATAAATAATCGAATGACTAAAATGGACTCTCCATAGGGTTAGTGCTGGATTAAAATAATGGATGATAAACCTCTAGTGACTTATATTATATCCCTAAAATGTGAACCCTATAAGTGAAATGACTTAGCAAAGATAAAAGAAAATAATACAATCATATAGGATAGGTTAGGTTAACCTTACCTGGGACTAGATTTTTCTACATAGCTAATGACATAAATGAATGAATAGTGATAAGTTAGGATTAGACTCTAGTTGACCTATAATTAGGCCTTTGATTTGACCTTAAGGGAATAATTGGATAATCCTTTAAATAATGGGTAAGTCTACTAGTGAAAAATGAACTATAACTTAACCTTAGCATGAGCTAGAGTTGAATTTTGAATAAGAGAATAATTGGAAATTTAATGGTTTTCTTAGATTATTATGGTTATTGTTATCATGTTTTAATTCCACTCTTAGTATAATAGATTACATAATGGAATAGTCTCCTAAAAAGACCCTGAATGGGAACACTAGCTGATATGAGAACTCTATATAGGGGTGTTAAAATGAAAAGGATTGTATGCTTGGCATGATATTGTTGTGAGCCTTTATGTGAAATAAGTTTCCCAAATTAATAAGACATTAATCACTTAAAGTGTAATGAGCACGGCAAAAGGCC
The DNA here is from genome assembly GCA_039764185.1 of Tamarix austromongolica. Classification (NCBI taxonomy): domain Eukaryota; kingdom Viridiplantae; phylum Streptophyta; class Magnoliopsida; order Caryophyllales; family Tamaricaceae; genus Tamarix; species Tamarix austromongolica. The sequence goes on from CM077817.1 coordinate 48,050,164, forward strand.
TAGATCATTTGATCCTCAATTAGCTACCAAGGGTTAGTTTGCCTTCTAGCGCTTTTTGCCTTTGGGAGTGATCCTAGAATCCTCGTAGATCCCAGTACCTTTTCTACTCTAGACACTGATAATGTACTAGGGAGAATTGATATTAAAGGGTCTGGTCACCATAGGATGGATATGGACTTAGGTCCATTGTCACTTTGGTAGGAACCTGGATTTATGTCCATTAGGTTTCCTTAGCATGCTTCGGTTCATTGTTACTTTGGAAGGAGCTTGGACTTATGTCCATCAGGTTTCCTTAACATGAGCTAGGATTTTATGTTTACTCTTTGGATGAATTCCATGTTATTACGAGACCATGGGATATAATTCCACCACACTCAATAACTTGGGGTAAATTAAGTATATACTCACTTAATGCATACGAATTTGGTAAAGAAATTCCATTTTATCTAAAGTAAGTTGATGACCATAATAAGATTTAATGAGGAAGTAACTGGAAGATCTTGTTACATGATTATGGTCACTTAATATATTATTTGCTTTGCGTTATGAATATTTTAGAGCTTACACCCTTTTTAAGATATGAATATGTGGTATGCTTTATGCTCATCTACTTGGATTTTTATGCTAATTATATGCTCACTACAAGGCATGTTATGGTACATTCCTACAATCTAGAATGATCCATGAATTATTGCATGCCTTATTATTATTATTATTATTATTATTATTATTATTATTATTATTATTATTATTATTATTATTATTATTATTATTATTATTATTATTATCATGATTCATCCATGGTAAGTGTTGTACATGAATTACTACTTTCTTATCACCATGTAAATTATACTCTTTTACGCACTTTTTTTGTTCCTATACTTGGAGTAATCCTCCAAAAAAGTGTATAAGTTTATGCAACCTACCTTTTTCTCTATTTTATTATGTTTAAAGGTTTAACTATTTCTCCTTGTATTTAATGTAAAGATGGCATGTTATGCCAAAATTATGTCAAGGATAGCATTAATACCCAATTAAGTTTGTTTTTACGTATCTTCTTAAAAAAAATTTAGTTATAAATTTTAGGGTGTTATAAATTGATGTTGGAGCTTTAGTTTTGATTATTGAGTTTTTTTTTTCAAAAGTTTGATTTTCAAATGATCTCCAAGCTAATTTTATTAGTCTTTTTTGTATTTTTAAAATATTAGTTCTTTGAAATCCTAGATTCACTTAGGAGGAATCGAGAATGGGTAGTCTAGGAGGCATTTAAATGTGTTTATGTGTAATATGTTTTAGTAAGCTAGGAATGTTTTATTCTAATACATTTTCTACCATGTAGCTAGCTCACCATAGCCCTGAATGATCCTGTAGTTCTCTTGGAGGAGATCTTTGAGGACTTTATAATGTTTTTCAAGCATGTTCCCCCATCTCCTCATTATCAGCCACCGCCACCACATTAACCAGAGAGATATCAAAGAGGAGTTGATTTGGAGAGTTACTAAACATCACCCATTAGTCTATGCCAACTATAAGGATCCAGTATCCCTAGAGGGATGGATTGTGGATTTGGACAAGAATTACAAGGCACTCTATTGTCCACCTACTTAGAAGGTGTGGATAGTAGATTTTTTTTCTATAGGGAGTCGTAGATGCAAGATAGGTAGGTTATCGTGGAAAGATTTGATAGCTAATGTCCAAGGAGGACTTCAAGATGACCATCTTCACCAAGTTTTATTTGGATTTCCTCAAGATGAATAAGTTTAAGTAGTTCATGCAATTGACTTGGAGGAGCATGATAGTGTGGGAGTAACATGCTTATTTCATGGAGCTGCTAACTTTTGCTTGAAGGATAGTGTCCAATGAGCTAACGATGGCCTACTAGTTTGAGTAGGGGCTCCATTTTATCATCCATAAAATGTGCGTGGTGTTCTTTTAGGACTTGACCACTTTGAATGAGTGGCATGTGTAACCGCTATAATGTTCTAATACTAGGCTTCCATATTTGGTAAGAGGAAGCTAGAGATGTAAGGTTCTAAAAGCAAGATCTAGTTTCAGGGAGGTAGACCTCCAAAGTTTTATTAGAGAAGTAAATGGATTAGTCCTATTGAATCATAGGATTGTTGAGACAATTTGTTTATCAACGATTTGGCGGAGACCACAAGGGCCTCAACAATTCCCTTAGAAAGGAGGAGAGATTTAAGGTTTCAGAGGATACCTTGGAGGATACCAAGAAGGATAGTCAAGAGAGGGACTAAAAGTCATCAGCCAACTAGAGGTTGATCTGTTGTTGGATGTAGTCACTTGTATGTTCACTATCCTTTCATTACCAGTGTAAGAGGTCTTTGATTTGGGTTCTTTTTTTTGTTCATATCTAATTATTTTATTGCCATATCTATCCTAACTCCATTTGTAAGTGTAGCTATATTTGTAATGTTGCCTTCTGTGAATAGAATTAATTGCACTAGGCTCTACTCAGATGTGGCTTAAGAGATATGCAGGGTAAACGTCCTAGTAGACTTCATTGATATGGACCTATGGGATTCTGATTTCATCTTAGGGATGTGCACATTGGGGATATATTGAGTGGTGATAGATTGCACATAAGAGTGAGTAGTGTTGCAAGGACCTCAAATTGCTAGATTCTCTTGTAGAAGATAGAAGCCTAAGCATACAATGATAGTCATATCTACCTATACTATAACACCCCCCAAATTTTATGGACTAAAAAGTTTCATTTAAAATATTTGATTGTGGAAGCCAAAGCATAAAACATAGGGTTGTCACACTACGTATAGTTTATAAGATTCACTCCCTATGCTTAGTCTATGTTTGATGCATGGAAAAAGTAACATCATACTTTAGAATCAAGTGTGGAAGGTAATTAATTTCACCATGATACAAGATGTAAAATAGAGAGAACGAAGCATGCATAATCAAAAGTAGAGGACTGAGAGATAGTGATATCACAGTAACCATATCTTATACCAATTTGATTAGCACTCGCCAGAGGAAAGCACATTTGAAGTATAAATCAGCAATCACTTGCAAACTAAGCTGGATCTACTCATGGGAATCAAAATCATCCATAAAAAGGATGATCAGTATACTACATACTAAGTAAGATGATAATACAATCAAAGTAAGGGTATAGAGAGAATAAGCTTACATGCGTGACAACATAAAATAAGGTTAGATAAATACTAGTCCCAAAATTCATTATTAGATATAAACAAGATTCATTCTTTTATTTATGTTTAGTCTAGGAACCCCACTGTTCTTAATCTCATGGAACGAACTAAAGACCTCTTAGGAAAAAACAAACTTGAGTCACTATTATCGCCTAGTGGAACAAACCTAATATATACTAGGGGAACATGCTCCTACCAACTTTTCTTAAACCTATTGAATGTTCAGAAGCACCTCTCAGTGAAAAAGCACCTGGACCACTATAATCATCCAGTAGAGCGGACACATCATCCCTGTCCTAACTCACACAATCTTTCACTTTAAATGATTAACACCTTATCCATTAATACACATCACTAAATCATATTCTTATTCACATTGAGTATAGGGACCCACTATTCTTAATTCAATGGAACGGACTAATTTACCTATTAGGAAAAATACACTTGAGCCACTATCATCATTTAGTAGAATGAAAACCCAAAAACACCTAAGCCTGACTCACATGAACTGTCACTTTAAATTATTATTAGTATTTTATCCATAGTTGGTTATATCAAGATCAACACATAATGCATAACTACATAATTATCATGGCAATTCTCAAGGTATAGGTCCATAACTCCTCGAATATTCCAAGTATCTTACTTAACACATAAAAATTTTATTCTCCTTTCTAAAATAATAAAAATTTAATTTTTACAGTTGATTGACCAAAATTTCATTTTTCTTACCAAAAACCTCAGAATCTCATATTAGATAATTTGTATTTTTCTCAACCAATCATTCAATCACAATACTTATGGAATAATGGACAACCACCTCAAAAACTTATTAGACTGTGATTATTTTCCATATTACCATCAAATGACTACAATGCCGATACGGTAGTTAAAACACTCATATCTTTCTAAAGGACTTATGAAATATTAATACATATCAATATTCTATATGTATATGAGAAACAGAACCCCAATTATATACATAAATCCCACATATCCAATATTATACCCAAATTCACAGTTTCATATTTTCCTCCCTTTTAAGAGATTATATCATAGAATTATCAAAATCAATATTATCCATATAACATTCCCAAATAAGATATCACATACAATACATGTTGCACATACAAGTCTTAACTATGACATATATCCTTACCGGCATAGACACCGATCGCTAAGCATGTAATCCTAGGTCACCTCATTTAAGATCACTAGAAGATCATCTATGAAAACAAGAATAACCCACAATTAAAACTTAATAATATAAATAAAGGGAAAATTAAGGTAAAGGAAGTGGAAATCAAGGGAACTATACGGAATTATGGTGGAATGTAAGGTGTTGCTAAGGAGATGATAGAAAGAATCATGGGTCTGCTAGAATGAATTACATGGGTGTGAAATGCAACACATGCATAAGTTGAGAGCATGGAACACGCATGGGTGGGCCATATGAGATTTTATTGGTTTTACATTAAGTGCACCGCAACAAAGACAAAGAGTGTACACGGTTATGCGCAAAACCATGTGTGATTTGTGTAAACAAGGATTGATGTTTGGTTAAAATATAAATTACTTTAACTAAAGATTAAATTCATTTTAAGATTTAGGATTAAGCAATTAGGGTAAGGTAAAAATATCGATTCCTTGAGATTAAAACTATGTTAAGGTATTAAATACATGAGAATATTAGAAAAAACTTGGGGTATTGCACATAAGTTGTATTCTTTAGTACAAAGAGGTTACCCCATGTACATAAGTAGTACTCAGGAGTTGAATAATGATTTGGTATCAATAGAAGATTTTCTAGTTACCCGAGACTTCCAAGATGTATTCGTAAAAGAGATACTTGGTATGCTACCAGTGCGTGAGATCAACTTCACCATTGAGCTACTGCCAAGGTTAAAAATAATTTCAAATCCACCTTATTTGATGGTGCTGGTAGAGTTATAGGATTTGAAGGCTTAGTTGGAGGAGTTAATGGCTGACTGGTACAAGTATCCGAGTGTTTCTCCATACGGATCACTAGTTCTTTTTTTTTTAAGAAGAAGGATGAAAGACTTTGTCTTTATATAGATTATTGGGATATGAACCAGTTGGAAATGAAGAACATGTATCCAATTTAGAGGACATATGATCTATTCAACTAGATTTGATTTGCTAAAATCTGCTTGAACATCAATTTGACGTTGGGTTATCACTAGTTATGCATTATAGATGTAGACATCATGAAGACGACCTTTAGGACACGGTATAGGCATTACTAGTTAATGGTGATCCCTTTTGGATTTACCAATGTGCTTTCCATATTTATGTACTTGATGGCAAATATTTTTTGATCATTCCTAGATCATTTTGTGGTTGTGTTCATTAACTATATTTTTGTGTACCCTCAAAGTAGAGAGAAGTATGAGCAACATCTTTGAACCATTTTTTACTCCTTAAGGAACATAAGCTATATGAAAAACTCTCCGAGTGTGAGTTTTGGCTTTAGAATTTTTTTCATTATAGGACATGTGAGGTTAGCAAGATGAGTTTCCATGGACTCGACAAAGACTGTTGCAATTACAGAGTGGAATGCATCTACTAACATTTCCTAGGTTTGTTTAGTTACTATAGGAATTTCATTCAAGGATTCTTGAAGGTATCTTATCCCTTGATGGAACTCCTAAAGAATGCTACTAGGTTTTAGTGTGACAATACTTGCTGAGGTGCATTCTAGGAGTTGACACAACATTTCACTACAATACTAGTTTTAACTCTACCAATGGGATCAAATGGGTTTGAGGTCTATAACGATGCATTAAAGTAGAGATTGGGTTTTTTGTTAATGGTTCATGGTATGCTAGTGTCTTATGCTTCTCTTTATTTGAAGGAGCATGAGAAAATGGCCTGACACATGATTTGGAGTTGGTCACAACCATCTTTGCATTAAAGATTTATAGGCACTACTTTTACGGGAACCAGTGTTGATTCTTAATCAATCATAACATCCTTAAGTATATATATTCACTGAGAAGGTGTTGAATATGAGACATAGAAAATGGCTAGAGTTGGTGAAGGACTATAAAATTGAGTTAACCTACCATGAGGTTAAGATAGATATTGTTACAGATGCCTTAACTAGGAAAAAATCACACTCTTTGAGTTCTTATTTAGTGTCTAATCAATTTATTGAGGAGATTGGTGAGATAGGGATAAAGCTTATCCAGTAAGGAGATTTAGAGGTTTGGATCAATATATCGACAAATACTCCTATAGTGTTTAATAATAGTTGAGTAGGGTAACCTGGAGATGTTAATCTTAAAAGGATTTAGGAGAAGATGCAAGATAGTTGAGTCAAGGGTTTTTAGATTCATGAGGATGGTACCATATGCTATAAAGGTTAATAGTGTGTTCCTTATAGTTGTGATGATATGAGGCGTCAAATTTTCAAGGAAAGTCATTGTAATCCATATTATATTCACCAAGGATGAGATAAGTTATACAAGGACCTTAAGCAAAATTATTGATGGAATTACTTAAAGCGAGAGGTAGTAGAGTTTATGTCGAGATGTCTGACCTGTTAGAAGATCAAGATAGAGAACCAGAGACCTACATAGTTTTCCATCCTTTAGAGGTGTCAAGATGGAAATGAGACTCCAACTCTATGGATTTTATGAGCAGAATACCAAGGACTCACTACAAGTACAACATGATCTATGTCATCGTTAATAGATTAACTAAATTAGTAGTCTTTATAGCGATAAAATTTACCTAGGGCAGGGATTAGGTGGATAATTCTTAATTGAGGTTCATGGTGAGTAGGCATGGTGCACCTACCAACACAACCTTTAATAGGGATTTGATATTCCTTTTACATTTCTGGGAGATGTTGTAGGAAGCTATGGGCATGAAATTAATGATGAGTACCAACCTGGTTGTAGATGGATAGACTAAGAGGACAATCCATAAACTTAAGATCATGATATAGACATGTGTTATGGATTTGTGAGGTTGTTAGGAGGATCATCTATATTTTTTGGAGTTGTCGTATAACAACAGTTATCACACTAGAATAGCGATGTTACCCTTTGAGGCACTACATAGACACAGGTTCCAGACACTTTTATATTGGAGCGAAATTAGCAAGGTTGTTGTACTTGGATCAGAGATGATCGAGGAGAAGAATTAGAAGATTTTGTTGATCTATGATAGGATGCAGACATATCAAAGTTTACATAATAGATATGTAGATTAGAGGCATCATAGAGTGGTTTCATGGCAGGAGACAGAGTGTTGTTGAGGGTCTCACCCACCAAAAAAGTGTATAGATTTTGTAGGAAGGGCAAGTTAACCTAGTGGTATATTTGTAAGAAGGGCAAGTTCATGACGTCTTCTACATTTTACAGCTGAGAAAGTATGATATAAATCCTTCCCATATGATCAGAATTGATGAGATTGAATTTGATGATTCATTATCCTATGAGGGATTTTCCTTACAAATTCTCGACACCAAGGTGTGACAAAATCAAACAAGCTCAATTCCACTAGTGAAGATTCCATATAGCCATCATAGAGCATAGAAGGAAACTTAAGAGACACCAAAGTCTATGCATGAGATGCATCCCGAGCTCTTCACCTCAAGTGTATTAGGTTTCAACGTTATCTCTCTTTAAAGGGGGTAGTACACAGTGGCATAGTATCAACTACATTATAATTAACCACCAAGATCACCTTTTCTTCCATTATTGTTCTCTTCTTCTCCAACCTTGACTTGTTGACTTAGAGACAAAGTCTCTTTTAAGGGGATAATGATATAATAGCCCAAAATTTTTTATAATATTTAATCTCAACTAATTAATATTTTAACTTAATATAAATTATAATTTTTGGCCCATTATCTTTTTTTTTTAACCAAACACTAACCCCATATTTTTGATGGATAAAATTTCATTTTATAATCTTAAATTTTTTAATCCTAAAACCAAAATTAATCCTAATCCTAACCCCAAAAATTTTCCTTTTTCCTCTTCCTTTCCTTTTCCTCTCCTCTCCTTTCATTTTTCTTCTCACTCGGCTTGCACCCTAACTCAATCCATCTTCATGCCCATCTCTTTTTCCTTTCCCCTTTTAACTAAATAAGGCCTTTCATACCACTTTCCCCATCATCCATTTCCTCCCCCACCATGATACACTTTCCATGTCGCTCGATTACACCAACCCTGCATGCCTCTGCCACCCAACAACCCTTATCTTGCAGGACTTGTGTCATCCTTCCCCTACATCAAACCTACCATTTATTCACCAACCCCCTTTTATGCTAAGCCTAGCTACCCTTTCCCAGTTGATTTTTACTCCCTCGACTATCAACCATGAGTATATATACATACACACATGCATGCCCTCCTACCTTCTCGATCTTATCCCCTTCCATTTCTTTTTCCTATTAAAGAACTCAACTTGGCCATTACCTTCCCCTCTTGCTCATTTTTTTTTACTCACCGTCATCATCACCACCTAGCTCAACCACCTTTTCTATCTCCCTTCACCTCCAACCAAGTCATTTCCCTTTCATCCTTCTCCTTCCTACCATCGTTGTTCAACCCTATCATACCACCACTACCATGCCCTCTTTCCTCCTCATCTATTACCACGAAACCACTAACCTTCCACCTCTCTTCTTTGTTGCAGCTATCACCACCGCCGCCGCCACTGCCTCCTTCTTACCTTCTCCTTCTACCCTTGCCATTACCATCAACCACAACCTCAAACCTCTCCTTCCTTTACATTCTTTTCTTTTCTATCCCTACTAAGCCACTAGCCATATCACTTCCCTACCATTAGCCACAACTATCACCACCACCTTAACCAACAACCATCATTGACACTAACACCACCACACCATAGCCTAAACTACCACTATTACCAACACCCTAATTGCCACTATCAAAAACACTGTAATCACCATCGCCATCATTAAAACACCTTCTTAACAACCACTATCATCATCATAGTGATGCCTCATTTAACGATCCACTTCCTTCCTCCCTCTATTTTCTATCAAAAAATATCACACCAACCAAAATCCCTTCCTCCTTCTCATCATCATCAAATCACTAAAAAACAAATCAGTGAAACTCTTCACCACACTGCACTCCTTTACATAGGATGCCATTTCCATTCCCTCCCCCTTTGATTCATTATCCACCATCGAAGCCTCCTATTTTTTGTCACTACCCACCACCATTGACCCTTTCTTCCATACCTCACCTTGTGCACCGGTGGTTGTTGTCATTCCATACCCCCAAACAAAACCAAATACACCCTTAGGTTTAGCCACAGAATCCTCCTTTTCCCCTTTGAATTAAACCACCGTAGCCACCTCTACCCTTTCGATATTCTCCACTATTGCTACCCCCATTACTTTAGCCATTCTTTTTATGTCATATCCCCAAGAAAAAGGATTAGATTCTATTGCTACCCTCTTAGTTTGGAACCTTCCACCATTCCCCTCCATTTGTTGGGTAAAGTTTTACCGAGACACATTGAGGCTTTGCGATTATATTTTCCCTCCATTCTTGTACTCATTATTACACTATATTTTTCTTGGTTATATCCCCAAGTTCTAATTTTCTGTTATAAATTTTTTCTATGTGATTTAATGCAGTCTTTGTAGTAGGTGAGATTTGATATATGTGCTTAGAAACCAGTACCCTTTTCAATTATAATACAAGTCATAGTCAGGGTTTATGTGCTAAATATTATGTATGATTGTTTGTATTATTATATTGTTATGATTGTGTAGTTAAATTAATGCTTGTTAATATCAAGATGTTTTAATGTGATATTATATAGTGAAAACTGAGAACGTTGAAAAGTATGCACTTATAAAATATCCTTATAATAATTCTTATGTTGTAAGTCCTAAGTAATGAGAACTATATATCTAATTGTAATGTAGATTTGGGAAGTATGGTAAGTGGTAAATAAGTATATTTAAGATGTATACTGATGTAATAAATTGAGGATTTGGAAGTGAGGACATCAGACATAAAAGGTTTGTGTGAAATGAGGATGTTTGGTTATTATTAAGGGTATTTTGGTAAATATGTGTTAAATATAAAAATTTTAGTATTTTAGTGAGTTTAATGGGTTAAAATGTGCTAATAATATCATGTGGAATGTTTCTGGTATTTTTGAATGTCCTAAGTCCAAAGAAACTAAGAAAATGGCTTAAATTGAGAATAGTAAACCTAGGAATGAGGTTATTATTGTATGTGTAAAATATTGGAGTGATACCATGATTTATGGATATTTATTTAATATTATAGTTTTAAGAATTTATATTTGATATGGTTATTATATATTACTTTTGGGAAAATTTATAACCTACTTGTAAAATTAAGGTTTTGTAAGCATTGTAAATCGTGACTCTTGAGATATTGTTGTTATCACATGTATAACATTTTGGAGTTCTACCTCTATGTATGTTAATAATAATAATAATAATAATAAGAATAATAATAATAATAATAATAATAATAATAATAATAATAATAATAATAATAATGTCATAATATATGCTAATTTTGGTGGATAAATGATAAATATGGAATAAGTTATGCCTATATGTGAAATTAGAGTTTATTAGGGAGATTATTGACCTATTCCTTGGTAACGACCTTAATGACCATGTGATTGTACTTTACATGTTTCAATTATATGTTGTGGATATCCACGTGATTCTCACATGATTTGTATCATGAATTACAAATAATATATTGATCATTTAATGTGAAATATCATGTGAGCAAGCCAAGGTGTTTTAGGTGTACGTTCCATCAGATAATAATAAAGCTCAGGCATGTTTTGCCCTAGGAGGTGCATCAACTTTTTTCATGAGATTAACAATAGTGTGGTCGTAATCTCAACTTGAATGATAATATGATTATAATATATGTAACCAATTATTAAGACATTAATCACTCAAAGAAAAGGATTACATGACTCAATAGTGAGTTGTGAGAGTTCGTTCCACCGGACAATAATATTAGCTAATAGTATTCTTCCCTAAGAGATGCTTTAGACTATTCCACCATTTAAAGAATAATAGCTAGGAGTGTGTTGCCCTAGGAGATGTAGTGTCCGTTCCACCAGCTTAATCATAGTTACTAAGAACATTTTACCCTAGATATTAATCCATTCCACCAGATTAAGAATAGTAGTGAAATGCCCCGAAAATTTCTAATTTTATAAACTACATTTAAAGGATATTTATTATAAAAATTATTGCAATAAATTATTTTTAAATTGAATTAATTAGGGCAAATCAAGAAGAAATTTATAAGTATTTTTATTAGAAAGGAATTTGGGTATTTTAGCTAATTAAGCATTTTATTTTAAAAATAAATTAAATAAATTATTTTATTTAAAATAAGAAGGAGAAAATAGTTTCAAATTAATATTAATTTTATAAATAATTTAATTGGAGAAAATTAAGGTGTTTGCTAATTAAAAAGGAATTTATAAAAAAATCTTTTAAAAATCCTAATTTAGCCTAAAAAGAGATTTAAATATTATTTTATTTAAATATTATTATTTTTAAATATATCAAATACTTTAAATAATTTAACTACCCAATATTATTGTTTTTCCTTTTTCCCTTCTTCGTTTTCCTTTTCTTCTTTCTTTTTCTTTCTTCTTTTCTTTTTCTTTTTCCTCCCATTTTCCCCGTTTGGGCTGCCTCTTCCACGGCCCAGTCCCCGCCTCTGCTTCCTTTCCTGCGGCGCGGCCTAACCCGCGCGGCCGACGCCTGCCTCCCTTCCCCAGCGCCGCGTTTTGGATTTCGTTTCACCAAAACGTGTCGTTTTGTTTAATGAACTTTACCCTCTTCGCCTAGCCGACCGGCCCGGTCGTTATTTTTCTTTCTTTTCTTTTCCCGGCTGCCCGGTCCAGCCCCCCCATCTTCTTCTTCTTTCTTCAGCCACCACCGACCTGCAACTTCGAACGCCGCCTGTCCAAGACTTTCGCCGGCGATCTCGCCCGTCTTGACCGACCGTTCTCCTCCCTTTCTCTTCCCCTTGATTCGGTGACCACACAGACCCAACCAACACTCCCCTATTCTCGCGCGATTCTCTCTCTCTTTCCGCCAACCCACCCTTGCCCGTTTTGACTCCCACCGGCCGACCTCGCCACCGTTGACCCAAACTCTACCTGCCTTACCCCGTAGCCGACCCACAAAACCCTAAAATCTCTTCTAAAGCCTATAAATATCCCCCATAATAGCCCTGTACCGAGCTTTTGTTTCTTACCCAGAAATGCCCGACCTTGCCACCTCCGCCACTTCAGACGCCTCTTTCGCCGTCTCCGGCAAACTTCACCGCTATCCCTGGCTACCCGTATCATCCTTGCATTTTCCTCTAGCTAACCAAAACATTCATCACCCTCGATTCTTTCTGCACAATCCTCCCCAACTGTGCGAACTTCCCATCTCGACCAACCTGTTTTCCAGCCTCCGCCGCCCTTCGAACCACCCTTAGCCACCTATTCCGCCGTTTCTGCCTCTTCTTTCACCTCCAAAATCTTCTGCAGACCCTCCTCTACCTCCCCATACCTTTATTTTCCTTTTTCTCCCTCTCCTCCTCTCTCCTCCTTCTTCTCCTCCATTCGGCCACCGCCGCCGCCGCCGTGCGCCGCCACCTTTGGCTGCGCTACCACCTCTATTCTGTCCCTCTCCTTCTGGGGAACTCAAAACAACCCAGCTCCCATTTTAATTCTTCCTATCTTATTTCCAGCATGCAACTTTCCCCTCTTTCTTTCCTCTTTCCGGCCACCGCCGCCACCTCCGTGCTCCGCCGCCGGTGCCGCCTATCCCCACCAACATTTGGTTGGACCCTAGACCCTCTCAGCTATTTTCCCTATTTTTATAACCCTTAAATTATTTTATTTCAATTATTTACATATAAATACTACTATTATTATTATTCTTAATATTTATATTTTTATATGCATTATTATTATTATTAGTATTAATATTTTATTATTATTTATGTTGAGGGATGAAGCCTAATATATTTTAATTCGATTTTATTATTATTCTTCTTATTATTTCTATAATTACTATTATTAATATTAAAATGTTATAAGTATAATAATTATTATTATTATTATTATTTTCTATTTCGAATTTCCATTATTCGTATTTATTATTATTAATATAAATATTTTAACATTAGTGTTGTTAATAATATTACTATTATTATCATTATTATTATCATAATCATTATCATTATCATTATTATTATTATTATTATTATTATTATTATTATTATTATTATTATTATTATTATTATTATTATTATTATTATTATTATTATTATTATTATTATTTCTGAATTGGGTTATTTAATTTACAAATAATCTTTTTAGTATGATTTTGGTAAAGGGTCCAAATCCCTTATTTCACTTTATTTTTGAGTAATGCCTTTTTATTATTATTTCTACTATTTTATTATTCTTATTAATATTAATATTGATATTATTTTGGTATTTTTGTTATTATTATTTTATAAAAAAAACTATTCTTATATTAAATTAGTGTTTAATATTATTTTGATAGGAGAGAGTCTAATTTTAGCTTTTCTCTCAAAATAGGTAAAACCAGTCAAAACCCTAAGGAGGCGTAGGAGTGTGCTCCGAGACCGGTGTCGTTTTAGGTAAGGAGTGCTAAGGCCTTTTATGTGCTTATGTGTATTATGTGTTTCGCATGTTATGTATCTAATGTTTATTATAATTAAATATTTTATATGTGGTATGACTTGGAGTTGAAGTATGTTGTGCATGGTATGTGTATTAATTATGTATGATGATATGTGTTGTGTATGTGAGGAATTCGATGTGGTTTGTGTGAGAGGAAGGATGAAAAAGGAGGATGGGGAAAGAAGTTGACTAAGGGAAGTGAGTTGACCTAAATTTTATGGTTTTATAAGGAATAATCTAGTTTATGATGTTATGTGGGAGAATGTAATTTATAATATTATATAGGAGAATTTAAATTATGATTTGATTGGGAGAGTTAATTTATAATTTGTTTGGGAGAATTTAGTTTATGATATTATTTGGGAGAATGTAATTTATAATATTATATGGGAGAATTTAAGTTACGATTTGATTGGGAGAGTTAATTTATAATTTGTTTGGGAGAATCTAATTCATGATGTTATTTGGGAAAATGTAATTTATGATATTATATGGGGGAATCTAATTTATGATTTGCTTGGGGGAATTCAATTTATAGTTTTCCTTGGGAGAGTCTAATTTATGATTTTATGTGGAAGAATCTTTATGGCATGAATTTAGGGTTTGGTATGGAAGAATCTTTATGGTTTGAATTTAGGGTTTGGTATGGGTGAATCTTTGGTTTTGGTTGGATTGAATTTATGGTTTTTTATGACGGAATCTAGGGTTTACCTGGTGGTATTAATGGATGTATGTTGGTATTAGGGTTTGTATGATGATATTAAGGTTTGTATGGTGGTAATTATAGTTGTGTGGTGGTATTAAGGTTTGGATGATTGACTTTAGGGTTTCACGTGGAATTTTAAGGTTTGCATGAAAAAGGTTCGAAGGTTTGCATGGGGAGATTAATGTCTGCATGGGTATTAAATTTACGTGTGAAAAGTTGATTTGGGATGTAAGGGAGGAAGTAGAAGAGTTATTTGGGTGTTTGAATGTTTTGGGTGAAAAATAATACGTAAGACATTATAAGGGTATGGAGGTGACTGAATTAGGGTTTGGAGTGATTGACTATGGTTGTGGGGGTCAATTAGGGTATATGGTGTTTGATTAGGGTCTTTGTGTTATCATGTGTATGTGGTGATAAAGTGTAATTATGATGGTGGAAATTATGATTTATGATTCGTGCATGTCTATGGTGAAAGCCTTTGAATAAGATACTTAAGATATTAATCACGTAAAGTGAAAGATGTTGAACCGGGCCCAGACCGATCCACCAGCATAATAGTGGCCAGGTACTGCGGTAACCTGGAGATCGATCCACCGGCTTAATAGTGGTAGGGTATGTTACCCTAGTGACCGATCCACCGGCTAAAATAGTGGGGGATCCCGAGCTCAAGGAACCAAACTATACATGTTGATAATAAGTGGGAAGACATTATTTACTTACAGTGGAACACCGTGCGAGAAGGGGCCAGACCGATCCACCGGCATATAATAGTGGCAGGGTATGTTACCCTCGCGACCGATCCACCGGCTAAAATAGTGGCAGGGTACGTTACCCTTGCGACCGATCCACCGGCTAAAATAGTGGGGTTCCCGTACTCGTATGGACTTGATAAAAAGTATGGTGTGAAATGAATTCTGATCAAAGATTAATTTAAAAATTAATCCAGTCTACAATTGGGCCTTTGTACTTTTACCTGGTTGATCATATGCATTTATGAATATGCTCTTTTACGTCCTGCATGGCTTATGTGTTTATGTGTTGGCCTTAGTGATCAAGTCACCTTACTCAGTACTGGACCCGTACTGATACTACCTTGGTTGATGGGTCCTGTGATGATCCACTGATGGTGGGGAGCAGACCTCTTGTGCAGGTTTAAGATCAGAGACTGTTTTGGGGTGGCAGGCCTGACTTGAGTGTGTAGGCAATCCGGAATTTGACCCATCGGGTTTTATCTTGTTTAAATGCATTTCTATTTGGAAGTTACAAGTGTTAATAAATGTTTATGCGTACTCTGATTTTGTTGTATGATCTTTCAAATCCTTTTATGAATTGTTAATTTGAATTTAACGTAAATCTTTTCTTTAGCCTTAGCACTTGGTACTGGAACGGTTGGAGAGAACCGGTCTGGTACTAAGTGTGGCGGTAACATTCCCAGAATTCACAGGTTTTAAGTGTTTCTATCTTAATTGCTTCCGTTTTAAAAAAAAATTAGTGAATTTTGGGGTGTTACAAGTAGGGTCCCTGAATTTAATGTAAGTAAAAGAAGGGATTATGTCATATCTAATAATGAGATGTGGAAAAATTATTTAACTTACATTATTTTATGTTAATGCACATGTATTCTTATTCTATAATGTGAACTCATGTAACTCTTTGTATATTTCTTAACTTTATCATTATCTTACTCAATACATACCATACTTGTCATCATTGTTATGGATGCTACTAATTCCCACAATAAGATAACCCAAATGCTTTTTTGCTAGCCGACTAGGACCCATTGGATGATTTTGCTACTTATAATGCTTTATATGTGAAGGAATGATATTATATATCGAGGTTAGGCATAGATTCATATTTTCTGGATATTAGCTTTACCCAAATATATTTTTAGACTCTTAGCTCCATGTATATCTTTATGTATTTTTAGAGATTATACTCATATTTAATTTCCAATTTATATTTATGTTCATGAATTTGCTCTTGATTTCTATTTACCATATTTCACATTTTAATCATTTTGCATTTTGATTAATGTAAGGATGGTATGGTAAGTCAGAGTTATTTCAATTACATTAGTAAGACCAAGCAATTTTGGTATTATGCTTCCTATTAAAATTAATTTTTTTAATGGTAAATTTTAGGTTGTTATAGTAATACCCTCAAATTAAAGGTGGAGAATGGAGGCTTAAAAGGATTGATAAGATTACCTATATCAACAAGGTATACCTTCTTTTTTGGGAAACCTATAATTAAATAACTCCATAGTTAAGTGTGCTTGACTTGGAAAATTTTAAGGATGGGTGACTACCTAAGAAGTTTCCTAGGATGTCTGTGAGTTGATAAATAAATTTTTGAAAGAACTTGTTTTGACCAATGGGATCAATCTTTAATCTTGAAAACAATCTAAGTATCTACCCATAATAATTTTAAGGTCAAGGTGTTAAAAGGTTTTACCAAGTGATTTTCTATACCTAGTAGCCAAATTTAGAACAATTATAGGCACATGGGATAGGGAGAAATTTGCACACACATTACTACAAGATGTGCTTGAAGAAATAGTAGGTGTGTAGTGTAGGTTCAATATTGATGAGCATGATAATATGACCTAGAGTGCTCATACATAGGGAAGTTATATGGAAACCTAAACATACAAATTATTGATTAGATCATATAAGGATAATGCTCACTTTTCTTGGAGATTAGTTTTGTACTAAAAATTCACATAAGGCATTAGATTTTTCCTATGGCAATTTACATTTTTTTTGTTTACCTAACAACAATAAAAAGGATAATAGAGGCCTATATGAGGAGTAGCTTTGTCATTTGTGTTTGGAAAAGAGGGATGATGCGAACCACTTATGGAGGTGTTTATTGAGAATTTGAGAAAATTATATTGTTTCTTTCTCTTTAGATTGAGTGGACGACTACAAAAAACGTAGCCCAAATTAGTAGCTTCCTCTCTTTGGGTCCTCAACAAAAATTTAGAACCATTTTATCAAGGTTGATTGCTATAATTAAGAGTTGATGATATATTGGAGCGAAATAAATAAAGAAAAAACTAGATATAACTTTATCTAGACAATCATTTATGCATACAGAAAATAAATTGGGTCTTGATAAGGAAGATACTGGATTAGGGTAATCACCACCAAAATTTAAAACATAAATGGATGTTCTTGAAGAGAAAAATATAAATCTAATTAACCTTTAGATTCAAATACTTATGACTACCACTGAAGTTATGTAACACATGAGATAAAATGGACAAGATTTGAAGATTAAATTCAATCAAAGTATCCACTCTACTTTTAAGGTCATTCTCAAAATTAAGAGACAATTAGCAACCAAAAAGTCCCCTTTTCATCTATGAGGGATCTAACATTTATATGTGAATGCTAAAGTTAATTTATTTACAACATAACTAAAAAAATCATAGAATAAACAAGGTTACGAAACAAACTACAAGTTACCTAAAAGAACAAACTTATCTAGTTTAGCTCTAACCATGAATCAATCAACCATTAACTTTTGGAACTCATAAATTTCTACCATACAACCTCTCATGTACCCTCACATATGAATATACTGTTTATTACAAGTTAATAGGATAAAATAGTAGCTAGGAATTAATAAATTAACAAAACATCATCCCCAGCATTTAGTAGTTGTTATAAGGATTGATTTTCCAAGTACTGCCAGCACCTAAAGGTTTCATAAAGTTTCATTAATCCCTACCAAAAATCCTTCCATGTTTTTCCTTCTTCCCTTGAATTTTAGAGCTAAATTTTGTCACGATGCTAATCTAAAAATCAAAACATGTTAGCTACCAAATTTATCACAATTTTGAGAATGGCCTTCAAAGTAAAATGAATAATTTGATTGAATTTTATCATCAAATCCCATTCCTTTTATATTAAGTGTTGCATAGATCTATTTTTGTTTATCTAAATGTTGCATAGCTTGAATGGTTCAATGGTAGATTTGATCATGTTAAGTGTTTTGCAACATTTTTATGGTATATCCTTACACATAGTACTTATTGACAACACATATAAAAAGGCTATGTATTCCATCTTCTCTTTCGTAATTTCAATGATGTATTACCTAGAAAATTAGCTTTGTAGCTCAAGAATGGTCTAATTTCCATCCCTATGGAATGACACGGCTCTAAACATTAGTAGCCGATAAGCCACAATTTTTGGGGCAACATTAGGATAAATTTTAGCACTAAAAATCAAAGGTAAAATGTAGCAACATGGAAGGATTTTTATCAACAATTTATGAGACTTTATGAAACCTTTAGATGCTCGTTACAACAACTACTAAAGGCTATGGTACTTTTTGGTAAGTTAATAATGCCTAGCTATTAGTCTAGACTCTTAAATTTTAAGAAACAATATATTTAGATGTGAGGAGACATAGGGGGTTATATGATTGAATTTTTTTAGTCTCATAAGTCAATGTTCCAATTGATTCATGGTTGGAACCAAATTAGATAAGGTATTCCGTTTAGGCAAATATTGGTGTGTTTCATAACCTAGTTAGTTTTAAGATTTTTTTTTAGTTAGTTCATAGATAAATGAATTATAAAATTCTCTTATAAATTATAGAACCTTCATAAATAAAAAGGGAAATTTCTAGTTTCTAATTTTCTCTCAATTTTGAGAATGTCCTTTAAAGTATAATGAATACTTTGATTGAATTTTATCTTATTATTCCTTTTATCTAAAAGTGGTGTATAGCTTGAGTGGTAGTTACAAGTATATGAATCTAAAGGTTTATATTTTCTCTTCCACAACCATTTTTTTTCAATTTCCCTAATATGCCAAAAAACTTTTTACATGACCCAATTGATACATCAAAGTTTACGTTGTTACTAGTTTAATGATTTCTGCCTAGTTCCTTATAATCCTTATAATCCTATATCATATATTTTATGATGTCGTTCAATTTTTTTATGTAAATAAATTTCAATGTATTGGCATACATATATATTTATTTCTTGTAGCTAAGTGACTAGCCTAAAGAAAAAAATGAACTATTATGTGTCTATAGAAGTCCATTATGCTGTTAGCTAATCACATATCTAGTTAATCCCATTGTACAAATACTTTTTTAAGTACTATAAATTTCATTAATCCCAAATTGGAAATGATGTACATCCAACACTAGAGCTATACGACTCAAAAAATCCCATCAACATAACTGGATAAAGCAGTAAAGCATTTGCTATGATGCACAAAAGCCACACGATTAGCAACACCTCTAATAGTTAGTTAAGTAAAGATAAAATAGGTACTTGATTTTGATTAAATATTATCTATTTTGTTTCATGTCACACATCGTATACTTAACCTGCAAGGAACAAATTTAATGCCACTCTTTTCTCCTTAGGTATTCCTCTTTATCAAGATACCTAAATCAATTCTCTTTGCTAAGGTTGAACTTGATGAGTAGGACTAAACTTAGCTAATATTTTTCTCCATATACCTTGGACATAAGAACACTGAAAGAAGAGGCAGTCTATTAACTCTTGTATTGTGTTACATAATATATAATTTTCATCAACTTGTATACCCACCACAATATAAAAAACATATATGGTTGTTAGAAAAGGGATATAGGCTACAAACTGCCACCTGATTCATCGCTATATATAATATACATGGGGGTACTAAAAACCGTTGTATAATTTATTCAATTTGGCTCAAAAATTATTGGCACCATAATATATGTGTGTGTGTGTGTGTGTGTGTGATGATTTAGATGAAATAGCTGCTTATAATATCAATATATATATATATATAGGGCGAATATCTAATGAGAACTAGCTCTCTCGGTGAGAAATGAGAACTAGTGTCTTGAGTTGAAGAAACTAACCACAGTAGCTAGTGAAAACTACTATTAGTAGGTATAGAAAACTACTGTAAGCATTTTCAAAAAACTATAGTATTTGAGTATTGTAAAAAATTAAAAATAAAAAGGTAGTCGCATCTTTATAAATTTTATGCAGTTATATTTCAACTTTAGAAACCATAGGTGGTGGAAACTACTCTTAGTAGGTGGAAGAAACTGCTATAAGTCTATCAAAAAACTATAGTATTTGAGTATTAGAAAAAAAACGGTGACATTTTTATAAATATTATGTATTTATATTTCAGGTTATGAAACTACCAACAGTAGGTTGTGGAAACTACTTCTAATGGGTGGAGGAAACTGTTGTAAGTCTTTCATGAAACTATAATATTTGAGTGTCAAAAAAATACGGTGGCATTTTTATAAATATTGATATTCTTATTTCAAATTAAAAAAAATTGTCTATACAAGGTGGAGGAAACTACTTGTAGTAGGTAGTAGAAACTATTGTAAGTATCTCAGAAAACTCGTGTGGTTCTTATTTCTTATTGTAAAAGGTAGTTCTCATTAGATATGCCCCTATATATATAAACATCATGTATTCCTTCTGGTGAACTGTTATAGATATTTGTGCTATAGGTTTACATGATGGTTTTACCTAATAATCATTATGTATTCCCTCTTTTTTTTCATTAATAGATCTCAATGCACCACACTATATTTTTTCCTAAAAAAACCTTGCACATGATTCCAAAAACTCTTTCACCAGCATCAACACTTGCCACATCCAAAATAAATAGTTAGAATTCATAAGGTTCACATCAAAATAAATGATTTCATACTTTCATTATATACCTTGTATACAAAACCTTATACAAAATTCTATTTCATTTATATTTACACTCTAGCTACAAGAAATTAAAGATGCACATATGATCCTACTAATAATCATCATATAAATTGTAATAAAATCTAACCTTTCTTTCCTAACTTCATTAATTTTATTTCCAATGTTTTTATGCAGTTCAATAGGTTGATAGACCAAAATAAGATGGAAAAAACCATGTTAATATTAATTTATATAGCCAATCATAACTAATATGAACTAAGAAAGTAAATACATACTTCTCCTTACCCCATCTAATGTTTGCAAATGATTTTCTCTGCAAATATCATGATGTAGTATCCACAACTAACATTATTCTTATGTTGTGGACACTAAAATAAAAAAAAATAAATTATAATTTTATTTTCTTATATTAAATTAAATCACAAAGATTCTTAAATGGCATAACCACTTTAAAACTTGATTTTTACTAATTCATACTCGGGGTGGTACCTTCCCTTATTTTGTGGCTAAAAATATGTCATAACTGACCTAATTGATGTAGTAATCATATATTAAAACATAGAGTTGTCTGTGATTTTAATCAATATCATTATATAGATATATATTTACCATTGAATAATTAATTTTGGATTAGAACAAGGATTTCCATCAATTAAATCTAACCAATGTGTGATCCCTAATAATAGTAGTAATATCATTAGTACCTAAGGCATGTCAAAGGAAATTTGAGCAAAAATAGGGACAATGGAGTCATTTTTATTGTGTTCATCACATATAAATCACATTAAACATTATCATTTCAATTAGATATCGTGTCTAAAAATTTTTTTAAAAAAATCTATATACATTGGACTTATCCAAGATTTCATTTGAAAATCCATTAGAAGATGAATCTTAATAGAGTTTCCATCCAAAGGTAACATCATAGCCAAAATACAACCTAAATTAAGTTTCATCTCTTGACACTTGATTATCATTTCCATTACTAAGGATTTTTAGGCTTCTACATACTCAATCTCCTTGATTTTCCTCTTACTAATGATTTTAGCTATAATACTACCACCTTAAGTAAGAAAGAGTGTGAAATATAGTTATTAGATCGTATATAACCACCTTATGAAACAAGAATGTAATCTAGAATTGAAAAGATTTGGAATACCTTATTCTTGATAATGATAAGGTTCCTCTATCATCCAATGAATTAGCTTGCTAATAATCAAAGTATGGGCATATACTCTTCTTTACGATTATATACCACACCAACTGACATTGGATTCATTAAGTGTGCCTTTAAGACATTATGAATTGAGACCCAAACTTTATCAATATCTAATGGCCAAGTATAAATGATAGAATTTGACTCAATGAAAGTAGTAACATTTGCCACAATAGGCCCATCTTTTATAGCTTGCAAGCCAAAAAGATAGTAACCCTATAATAGTTAAAAAAAATTAATTTAAAGATATAAAGTTGAATGTAGATTATATTTTATAAAAAAAAATATTCTAGTTAAATTGTAATATATTATATTACCTCATTAATTTTTGGAATAGGTCTTGGGACATTAGATGCAAAGCGTTTAAATGGATATTATGGCGAGAATAACATACTATCTAACCTCCTAAGGATTACCTTTGTGATTCTCTTAACACCGCCACTTCTTTCTCCATCTTTTCATAATTTTCCTTTGAAGGGTTACAAATAGAGCACCTTCTAAAAACCTTATATAGGTTTAACACATAATTATATGTTTTACATTGGTCACCATGATTTTGAGTGACCAATTCATGTGTCAAAAGGTTGTCTGGTCTTTCATTGTCAAAAAGCCCTAGTTAGAAAGTTCTTTCTCAAACACTCATACTATAAGTAAGAAAAATAATTTGGGATAAATAACCATATTAAGCTGAGTATAAAGAACTATTGTGCACCTTATAATTTTCTTATCCATTTATTGAGTTGGTTCGTTGGAAAGCTTTCCCTTCTTTATGCTAGTTTAGATCCAAACATCAACTTGCTTTGGGGGTACATATGGGGTCTGAGTTTTCTGTGCTTCCTCCATCAATTATATCTCCTACTATATCAAGTAAAAATACTTATTAACAATATTAGTTCATAAAATAATGGTATAAAGGAATATATATATATATATATATATATATATATATATATATATATATATATACACACTTTTTCATACCAAAGATTCTTTAGCTATATTGTTACCTCTACACCATACTTTATGAGATTAAATGTTTTTTTCCTACATTAATTTTAGTCTTAGTGCTCTTCGCTTGCCAAATTGAATATAGAGATTATGTTAGTCTGAATTATAAACTAAGTAAACTATATTTATATTAAAAAAATTAATAATAATATGTTGTTACATGCTTCATATTCTTATAAAGTCCTCCATGAATATAAATCCCTTTATTGGTTGAAGGTAATCACAGCCCTATAAATATCAGGGATTGTGGACATGATAGCACCATCAATAATGTACATATAGTTTTTATCCATCCACAACTTCCAATCCATTAGGACTTTGCATATCGACTCATAAAATTCTTCTTATGTTGTTGTCCCATAATAAATCCTTCCCACAATATTAAACAAAATAAAATAGATAATATGCATATAATTAAATTATCATACGGTAATAATAATAATAATAATAATAATAATAATAATAATAATAATAATAATAATAATAATAATAATAATAATAATAATAATAATAATAATAATGATAATGATGATAATAATAATGATGATGATGATGATGATGATGATGATGATGATGATAAAGATTCTTGTTTAGATAAGTTTTGGGAACATAGTTGTAATTATTCAATTGCTTAATAAAATCTTGATTTTTTGAAGAAAAAAAAATAAAGAGTCATATCTATTTCTCATATTCAAATGACACCACAGTGTCATCCTACACCATATCCTTCAATTCCTTTGGGGTATCCCTCTAGGACTAATAAGTGATGGGGATGTGTGCTCGAACCTGAGAGTTACAATAGTAAGCTGACAAATTCCTATTCTCATCCACTGGATACTCTAAATCATCATAATAAACATTAAGCATAATGCCTTTTTCTCTATTTCTAACAATTTATTTCAATACAATTATCCCTCTTCTTTATGTTTTTCATTCATTTGCATGTGTATCATAGTGAATAAAAATTATATATTAAAAATTAGTTAAAGCAATATACGATGCAATATAGTCAAAATATAAAAAATAAACCTTTATGAACAAAATAAAATAAAAAAATATAAATTAAATGAACCTTTAATATGAAATTCCTACCCTTTTTATGCACAAACTCTAATCTAAATAAATAGAATCCTACGTTGTGATCATCTTGTACATGGAGGTCATTAGTTATGTATGCATGGTTGGACAAGAAACTTGAGTTAGTAATCACAATATTCTCCTCTTTTTTGAACTCATAGTTCAATCAACATTTATAACAAACTTAATTATGAATTTAACTTATCTTGTTAAGTTCGCAGGTGTATTATAGTAAAAATTGAAGTATTCTACACTTAATTAAGTCAAGGAGTGGTAAGGCGATAAGTTTACAAATCATATCCTAAGAATAAGAAAAAGATTTTAAAAAATGAGGACAACATAAGACTCTATCTTCAAGTACTTCAATTTCATATATAGAATATACAAACTATGAATGGACAACCAAGTATCCTTAAGAAATCAAGATTCATGCTTCAAAGAGTATGTTACAGTATTAGGTTTTATATACATATAATTACATATTGAGAACTTATATTTTTCAATGATTTAAAATTTCTAATGCTATTCAAAAATTATTCTGAAAGATCTTAATGTGATTTCATGCATTAAAAATATTTTCTACTATTTGTGTATAAATTTGTCTTAAATTGATTTTATTTTAAGTAGTTTTACATATGATCTGACTTGTAAACTTTACCACAGGTTCTATAGAAATCATTTTTTGGTGAATAATACTTATTTGGAAATCTTAATATGTCTACTTTAATGTAATAAATATGGAACTCAATTTCAATATCTATATCTCAAGTTATGGTCTTTTTGTATAGGAGCATAATACTGAAAATTGTTCCATCGATCGACTAGTTTCTTAAAACTCATCAATTGATTTACTCTCTACAAAAATATGTTTTAACCTATGCTTAAACCTATCAAGTGTTCAACCAAAACAAGTTTATTGGTCTATCAAAATTATTTGACTAATTTGAATACCAATCGACTAGTCTAGGCATTTCTTAGATGTTTTACCTGTTGGAATTCAACTGTCAGAGTACTTTTTATTCCTAATGACTAGTATCAATTTTCTCATCTTTTAACACTATAAATAAGATTTTGTAGAATTTAATAAACATCAACGAACCTAGCACTCTTCTCAGATCATCATTTTCATATCTTATAAAGATTTAAAGAGAGTTTTTAGTTTACAATTTCAAATCTAAATCAAACTTCTCTAGTGTTCAATTCATTGTTTATATTTAGCTATAATGCTGATACACTTGTAATTGTTATTTCTCTAGCTAGATAAAAATCTTAACTAGTGATTACTCACTTTCATATACTATCTAGTGAAGATTTTTATTATATTCATTCAAACACATCATCTCAAATACAAGTGAAGAGTAGTGTGTTGCCTAGCATTCCTAAAAGAGGTCATTGAGATTGTAGTCTCATAAACCTAAAGAGGATAACTCGGTAAAGTGTAAAATATCTCCTAAGGGGCCAATGAGATTGTAGGCTTATAAACCAAGAGAGGAGTTGTAGCACCCCCATGTTTA
Source organism: Tamarix austromongolica (assembly GCA_039764185.1). NCBI lineage: Eukaryota > Viridiplantae > Streptophyta > Magnoliopsida > Caryophyllales > Tamaricaceae > Tamarix > Tamarix austromongolica. Next base: position 48,076,322 of record CM077817.1, read on the forward strand.
GGTCTTGAAATTTTCATTTTGAAGAATTCATCATGGAAGCTAAAAATTTAAAAATGAAGGGTGTTACTGCCACACTTGGTACAAGTTAGGTTTCCTCCACCATTTTCATACAATTTAATAAGGCTAAAACTATTATTCCACTTAAATTAATAATATGATTACAAGAAATAGGATGGAAAGTTCAATCAAATTAATCATTATTATGAATAAAAACAGGCGTTAGCAATTACAAAAACACAAGATAGAAAGTAGATAAAAACACAAGCATCCAAGTACAATTGAAATTAAATATACCAAAAAAACACCAGATAGTCCTAGGCTCTCAATCCAAACTACTAGCTTTCGACTAAACTCGTAAGCAAACCTGCAAATACTAATGCCTATTAAATAGGTAGGGCCACATGAAAGGAATCCTTCAGTATAACAGTACTGAGCAATCCATTATATAGAAATAATATGAGAAACCAACATGGAATCCATATAAGGCATGACAAAAATACATAGTATAAAACATTTAACTATACATGCATTAATTGGAATATGGTAATCATTCATATAATCAAATATCACAAAGGACATATAATGTTCATATCGAATCATCGATAGGCACAAAAATTGCTACCAAACCATATGTAGACACAAAGGCTACTACCGACCAATCCAATGATCCATAAATTATTTTCATTTCTATTTACTTGAGGGGAGATCAAATAAACATGGAGACACTATGGTACTCTAATCATATCGACGACCAAGTCAACATAGTATATTATCATCTATCAATCTAAGAACACAAATGTACCCTGGTTTCACTGGTACACAAAGGTAGTTATACATATAAGTAAAGCCTTTTAAAGGACATTTAAAAGGCTTGAAAAGCTTCTTAAATTTGTTTGATAACATAAACCATTAAGGAAGCATCCACAATTATGCATACCATCTATAAGTCCACAAAGCTTACCAAAGTAAAATATAGGGCCTAGTTGGGGCACTAAGGCACACAAGAAAATATCAATAATCAATTGTGGGCTAAACCATGTCTTTATAGTAGTGACCTCTAAAGAGTAACCATTCCCGGTCTTGACATCTTTCACTTTAAGTATTACTATTTTAATTAAGGTGACCAAGAAATCACAATCAATCATATATATCCGATTTTTATATTTGACCAATTTACTCATTTTCTATTTACTCAAGATATCCATAAACAAGATCATTACCAAGGTTAACCATAAAAATATACTAGGGTTTTCATAGGCTCAATTATTCAAATTAGGGCACATCAAGCCAAAATGACCAAAATGTCCTTGTGACCAAAAATTGCCAAATTATCATCCTTTTTAATTACTAATTCTATTTTTTTTATTTGTGATGAAAAGGATAAAACCTAATAACTAAATTATTTATCATGTAATTAAATTATCATATAAGATAAATGATCAATTTTCCCTTAATTATGATTTAGCACATAAATTATAGCATACGTATCAAATACATATGGAAATGCATAATCTCATACTGAAAAAAAATATAATACACATTTAATATGCTTGTTGGGATAAATATCATATCACACTCAAAATGACCAAATTTCTTTAAGTCACACATTAATAATAATTCCTCCACAAATTTATCTAAACATGTTCAACCTATCATTTTACAAGTAAAAAACATATATAATATTTTTCCCAACAGTAAAATCATTTTAATCATTCTTTCATACCTGAAATATTTTACATAAGATAACATGCTCTTTTTACTTATTTTCATGATAGCATAATTATAGTGTAACAAATTATACTTAATATATTTCATATACAATAATCCTAATGTACTATCATGTAATATCTATTATTTTAGTAGAGTATAAAAGTTACAAGTTTCCAGAAAAACACACATGATTGGTATTTTACTAAAAATTATAAGGGCATGCTAAGCAAACTTCAATACCTAAAAATAATACCACAAATACCTATATTAAGATTTAACATATAAAATAATTATTATAATAGTAAATTATTTATTATGTTAAATTACCAAAATACAATTACTTAATAAAAATTGGGTACTAAAAATTTTTAAACCAAAGCATGAGCTTAGGGTGCATGAGGGGGTTGATAGTTGGCTACAAGGTGGGCTAGTTGGCTATAAGGTTGGCTAGTTGGCTGGCAATGGTGTGGGTGATGGTAGTGGTCGTGGTGGTAGCAAGGTCAAGGGTGGCATGGCTAGTGGTGGCTAGCTCAAGGTGGTGCTCCTATAGGGTGTCTAGGCTGGGAGGAGATACAAAGAAAGTGGTGCAGGGGCTAAAGTTTGGTGTGGTAAAGGGTGGTGTAAGGGGTTAAAGGCTATGAAGAATGGTGGCATAAACTAAGAGGTGATTGTTGAGGGAGGTGCCAAAACAAGTGGTAAAGCAAAGGTAGTTTTTTTCGTTGCCTAAGGAAGGTGATAGAGAGGTCCTAGTCGTATAGGAGGAGAAGATGAAGTAAGTCACAGTAATGGAGAAGGGAGAAGAAGAAGAATGAGAAGAGGCAGGTTCGGCCATGGCAATGGGAGAAGGTATTTGGGAGATGGTGGAGGGTGGTGAGATGGTGAATAGGGGGTGACGCATAGGCATGGGTTGTGTTGGCTAGAGAGTTGTGCACAGTTAGAGGGCTGGTAATGATTAGCAAGCAAAACCAAATATGGTTGAGGAAGGGAGTAGGTCAGGGTAGTTGCAGCTGGTGGAGGGTGGTGGTGATGTACATGCAAGATGGTCAAGGGTTATTGATGGCTAAGAGAGGTTATGGTGGTGCTAAGTTTGGGCAGGTAGAAAAGAACCAAGGTGGGCGATGGTTGAGGACATTTAGGGCAACATAGGAGGAAAAGAGTGGTGGTGGAAGTGCATGTAAGGAGTTGGGATGGTGATTGGGTTTCGAACAAGGACAAGAGAGGGGAGAGTTGTATTTGGTTTAGGAGATATAGAGGGGTTAAAGAAGTGGAACCAAATGGAACTAAGAGAGAGGAAGTAGGGGAAGGGTTGTGATGGTTGTGTGTATGTATATATGTAGATGGAGAAATATAGTGGTGAGGTGATGGTGATGGTGATGGTGATAAAGTATGGCTTAGTAGAGGGTAAGGGAGGCTGGTTCAACAATGTGTAAAGTGATGGTGATGGAGTATGGGTTCGACAGAGAGGTAAGGTAAAGGGAAGATAGTAAGACTGATTAGGGAGAAATAATAGGCACAACAAAGGGGTTTATGTGAGAGATGGGGTTAGCAAAGATAAGGTAGAAATATTTTATTTATAGTTATAGGTTTAGTTTGGTGAGGTTAGAGCACTGGGTAGGAAAAATAACCTAGAAAAAATAATGCGAGGTACGATAGGTTTAATAGGAAAGAAAAAGGTAAAATAATAAGGAAAATTTATTTAAGCAATTATTTGGGTTACGACTCAATGATTAGTAATAAAATAAGAAATCTAGGGTTTATAGGTTAGTTTTGAATAAAAGGATAAACACTCAAAAGAAAAGGTTACGAAATTTTGAGGTGTTATAGGAGTGATTATCATCCAACACCCACTATAAATAAAGATAGATTCAAATCCAAAAGGAAAAACCTTTGGGTAGTGGATGTAGAGAAACTTTTTATAGTTTATTGAACCATTGTAAATCGCATGTTTATTTTCTTCCATCCTTCTATTTATTTATCACAAAATTTTAATTTTCCATTATTGTTACAAAATACACTATTCATCCACTCTAGAGTATCCATATGTTTTTTCACCCTTGTATATCAACTTTCCATTTTTTTGCATTCAAGATAATAGACCATTGTTTATCAGCTAGGTAGTAGCATAGAATACTTATTTTGCTTGTGAGGACAATATAAATGGGTCATGATTATGACAAAGCCTCAAACGATCCTCCCTCATAAATTTATATTCCTTAATACAAACTTCATTTTGATTGTCAACCCATTTGCACTCAAATAAAGGAACTCTAAAAGTGGCATGATTCAATTACCATTTGCACTCTATCATCCTATAATATATTATTTAATCATAAATAGGGTTTTTATCTCAAACACTTGATATATTCAAAGCTTATGATATTACACTCACACCACTATTTTCCATATTACCCTTGTCATCCTAGTCGTTTACGTAGAAAATACAACCATTGATCATATATGAGCTATAGAAAATCATTTCCCTACACGGAGGATGTGATAACTAAAAAAAATTAGTATTAGATTCAAATGATTGATATGATAACCTCTCTAATAAGGAGTTATTGTTTATATCTAATATCCATTTTTTTCAACTGGATAGATTTGAAGCCCTCAAATTATCCATGTGTTTATCCATACATAATTGAACATAGTATCTATTGTGAAGGATATAAAAGTGAGCTTGTGAAACATTTGATCATTATCAATGATGATAATGAAAAATCCTTTGCATCCTTTCCTTTATTCCTCTATAACTAAATGTGATGGTTTGGGAAGGAATATCGTATTAACATTGGTTAAGAACTCACAACAAAACTTTGTTATCTCCTCCACTAGATAACTCTTAACAATGCATCATTTAGGCTTTTTTAGATTCCTCACTTATTCTTTTAAGAATTACATATAAATTTCAAATGGATAAATCCAATGCAAATAAGCTAACCCACATAATCTAACCTCCCTAACCAAGTGAACCATTGAATAAATCATGAGTACATACAATCACGGAGGAAAATATATCTCAACTTGTCATAATATATTCAAAATATCATCCTACAATTTGTCGAACCTTGTAGGGTCAATAACATTATTACATAGTTCCTTAAGAGAGAAATAAAATATGGTGATAACATTTCGAACAAGATTTTGTAAGATAAAGTGTATAGAATTTGGCAACAAGTCTTGAATGAGAATGTGATAATCTTGAGATTTTATACCGATTACCTTCAAATCATTCATCAAAATAAGTTTCTTGATTTTTTATGAGTATGCATAGGGAACCTTCAATCTATACAAACACTTATACAAAAACGATATTATCTTTTTTGAAAAGATTGTAACATGCAAGAGGCAAAGAAGTTATTTTCCCACCTTATATGGATGTAATTATATTCTTACACCTATGCCAACCAAAGTCTAACAGAATATCGATGTATTTCTTTGTATTTTGGGGTACATTCATAAAAGTGCCAATTAGATAATTAGATATATTCTTTTTAATATGCATCAAATCAAGATAATGTTTTACATGTAATTTATTCTAATATAGAATGTCTACGAATATTAACATCATCTTCCACCCTTTTTAAGGGACTGCTTTCTTTTTATTTTTTCTAAAAGGCGCATTCAAGTATTTTATTTTTCTAAACACTTGAAACTTGACAAGAGAATTCAAATCTCTTACTTCTTCAACTTTTCCATTAAAAGAATTTCTTTTCCTATGATAATGATGATTCGTAGGAAAGAATTTATGATGTCCAAGAGAAGTAGTCTTCCTACTCTTCAATAGTTGGAGAAAGTTTGTGTTGTCTTTAGGAATAGAACATGTCTAGTGTTCATGCACACTATAAACAGAAAGATTACCATCAGTAGGAAAATCATTTATGATATAAAAACATTTATGATATAAAAAGGCATTGCTCTCAAGTAAAAAAAACTCTTATCTTCATGCATAAACTACTTCAACTTCATGATCCCACATGTACTTTAAATACTCAATAAAGGGAGCCAAAAAACATCAATATCATTACCTAATTAATTTAGACTATATATAAGTACACAAAAACATCATTCATTTCCACTTCATGCATAATAAATGGGGGAAGATTATAGATCACAAATAATAACATACCATAAACTATAGTTGGTGTTTCTATTAAAAGAGCTCATTTCATCTTAATAGAGTGCAACCCATAGATTTCTAGCTTCACTACTAAAATGATGGTATAAAAAAATAATCTTACATTGAGGAAATTTTCCAAAAATTTAAGCTTGTCCCAAAAAATTCCTTCCTTTCACATGTCATATAAGGTTCTCTACATTTTTCTCATTACAAAACATGAGTCAAAATTGTGGTATAATTGGAAAACACCACAACACATTGCTAGGAACCTTAGCCCTCTTCTATTGTGACATTCAACATTGAGGATAATTATATAACAATGTATGTTTATCATGATAAAAAATACAATCATTAGGATAAGCATAATTCAAACCCATGGAGGAAAGAATCTTCTTAGCTTCATAAGTATAATAAGGAAGCACATTGCCATTCAGAAGCATATCTTTCAAGAGTTCAAGAAGAAAAGTAAAGCTTTTACTACACCATCCATTACCCTCCTTCAAGTTGCACAATCATAACACAACTGATAAATTTGTAAATTTATTATAACGATTGTACAATGGCATTTCTGAATCATTCACCAACTTTTCAAACATTTTTGGACGATCTCTAAATAGCTCTTCAACATTATTGGTCAGATCCTCCATGCAACCAAAAGTCATCTACAACTTCAAAATCATCTTAGTCAACCATGCTAGGTTCATTAAGAAGTGGCTCTCTATGTCATATCCACTTAGTATAGCTCTTATCAATTCCATGAATAATGAGATGATCTTATCTCTCATTTACCCTTCTTCTTATTATATTTTCGCAATCCACACATGGTCTAGACATTTGCAAAGGATCTCCTAAATGTTCAATGGATATCTTAAGAAAGTCTTAAGCATCATCTATATATTCTCTAAAAAACCTACTTGCATGTATCTACTTATGATCCATAATAAGAAGCAAGTAAAAAATTACCCCTATGTTAAAAGTAAAGTGGGGAAATCTCACAATATTAGCAAGTTAAGAAAAACCACCAACATATTTGTAATACATATACACCACAACAATATTTGCACTAGTAATAATAACACAATATCTACAATACTATCTATTTCATATGTGTACTTTGATTTTATAAATGGTTTGATAATGTAGCTAGTAAAATATTTTTCACCTCCACAAGACATATCAACCAAAAAACTAAGAACATAAAATGTGAAGATATACACTACAACATCTTTTACAATATAAATATACATGAAGGAGCTCAAATATTCAAGACACAATAATAATTTGTGAAATAGATAAATTTATACAAATAAGCTCAAACTTTGAAGAGAATAATAAAAAAGGAATAATGACACAATATGAGAAGAAAGAGAGAATTTTGATGCTAGTGAAGTGAAAAAAAGGGAAAATGAGCACGCACACAATGAAGAGAAGAAAGAGAGTGATAGATATAGTGGAAGGGGATTCTTTGCTTTGACCTATTGTTCTCTGGTTTTTCACTATCATGTGAGGTAAAATGAAAACTTCAATAGGCCAATCAAGGTTAACATGAAAGTAAAAAAGGGGAAAGGGCATAGACGATGGTTTTAGTATATCACTATGGTGCATTGAGTTTTCCATATTAAATAAAGGGGAAACGAGAGTATAGAGGATGGTTTTGGTATAAAACTGTCATGTATACCCTAATCCAAAATACCAATTCTTTGTAAGGGTGTACATAGTGGTTATGTACTAAAACCACTATATATACATTTTGCAAAACAGGAGTATACATAATGGTTTTTCATTATAACTGATGTGTATACCCTTATCAAAAAATTACTACTCTTGGTAATGGTGCATGTAAAGGTTTTATAGAAAAAACATCCTGCATACTTTTGGCTTAAAATGTCAAAATTTTCTCTCCGTATTATTTTTACTAGGTAAGGAAATACATGGAAACTCAGTTATAAACTACATTATATTAGTTATCATGTATTCCAATTTGTGTACTAGTGACCAATAAATTTCATAGCTTGTTTTGTTACCTATCTTTCATGGGGAGCCATTTAGAGTATGAATCAATGTCATCCAACGACAAGTGGATGCCAAACAACCCTTCTCTATGTCACATTAGGAATCTTACATCTCTATTGATCATAGCATTTGGAACCGTTATAGTTACCTATTTTGTCAAGTATAATATTCTATTATGAACTATAAGCAGTGGGAAACAAACTTATTAAAATCAAAATGTTCCTAATATTGCAATAAAATATCCTAGTGAGTGGTATATCCTGGATATTTTTATTCTTGAACTAGTACTCGTGTGTCTACAACGTATCCTTCTTCATTGATAGTTTCCATAAAAGTTTACCATTAGTTTCCTTATTCCAAATTTTAAGGTTAGTTGAACCTATTCCACCTTCATTTTGAGGAAAACGTGCAATTATCCAAGAGATGGGTGATTTTTGAGAGACAAAAGCAAATCTTGACCATAAGAAGGTGTTTCATAATAGTGTGGATTGAAAAAGATCCAAACCAAAAACCAAAATTAAGAAGATTATAAACTATTGAGGATTTAATCACAAAACATAATAATTGTAAGCATATGGAGAATTCTAAGGAGAAGAATAAGAAGTTAAGTCACAAGACTTAACGGATAGGGTTTAATCATGTCTTCTTTTATAGAAGATAAAATTCTATGAGTCAAAATAACATATTTCAAAATTAAAGAAAAAAGCATGACATGTAAAGACATCAAAATTTTTCTTTTCTTACTCTCAAATTTTTCCCAAAAAACACATCAAAATTTTCAGTGAGAAATGAGTTAAGTATTAATAAACACAGGACCCCTAATTTTCGCATATAATTTACATTCTACTTTTAAACTTCTCCTACACCTATATGAACAAATATAATGTTATGTTGTGCTTCAAATACATGGTCAAAACTTATAATTCCCCACCTTAAAGTAGTATTTGTGATGCATGACATGTAAAGACCTCACAAAAAAGCCTAGCCCAACAAGGGACTCGTGGCCTATGAATACCAATCAAGTTTGAGACACACTCAAACTTACTCACAATCAGTGGCTTTGTTAGTATATCAGCTAGATTATCCAAAGTATTCACTTTATCCAACACAACTTTTCTTGGAGCAATAATACCTCGGATAAAGTGATACCTGATGTTAATTTGCTTCATTCAGTGATGGATAGAATTATGATTCTATTAAACAGATAGCACTCTGGCTATCATGATGAACAAGTGGAGCTCCATGAGAAAACCCCAACTCTTATCCTAAACCACCAAGCCATAAGGCTTCCTAAAAAGCCTCTATCATAGCCATATACTCCGCATCAATAATGGATAAAGTCATCCCCTCCTATAAGGAAAACTTTGAGCTAATAGCTGAACTACTGAGATAGAAAAACATATCCACTAGTGCATCTCCTTTTATCAAGGTCTCCACCATAGTTAGAGTCCATGAATCCAACTGGTGAATCATTTATTCTTCCATACTCAATATAAGATGATATTTTTCCTTTCAAGTACCTAAGGATCCACATCACTACTTGCCAGTGAGCATTTTCTGGATTCACCATATATCGACTCACAACACTAATAGCTTGAGCAATATAAGGTTGGGTACACACTATAGTGTATGTGATACAAATAATAATATTTAAATATGGAACAATCTCCATGAACTCCTCTTCCTCTTTAGATTTGGAACAATCCAAAGAAGATAATCTAAAGTGAGTGGCCAATGGAGTGCTCAACATCTTGCCATCTATCATATAAAATCTCTCCAGCACCTTATTCATATACGACTCTTGTGAAAACACCAAAAGCTTTTGCTCATGGTTTCTAATGATCTCCATGCCAAAGATCCCCATCGCAACTCCAAGATCCTTCTTCTCAAACTTACTCTTCAAAATTACCTTTACCTTATCAATCAAATATATCTTTTTCTGCCACAAGCATGTCAAAAACATTTAGCAAAAGATACACAAAAGAGTCATCCACCATTTCCTTCAAATTCACACATCTATCATACTCACTACTAGATAAATCATGCTCAAGCATAAACTGATCAAACCACTTATGCCACTATCTAGGAGACTACATACGACCGTATAGTGACCTTTTCAATAGGCACACAAGATCACGCATCCCCTCCATAACAAACCCATCAAGTTGTCATATATAAATCTCCTCCTCAAGCTCACCATACAAAAATGCAATTTCAACATCCAACTACAACTTAAAATCATGCATAGCCACACGCACAAGCAAATTATGAATAGAAGTATGTAAAATAACAAGACAAAATATCTCTTGGAATCTTACTAAATCAACGTGCAATGAAATGAGCCTTGTACCTTGGTCTCACAACCCTTGGAGCTCCCTATTTCAACTTATACACCCACTTGCAATCAACTATCCTCTTCTTCTTGGGCACCTTCACAAGTTCTCATGTCCAATTCTTCAATAAGGACTCCATCTCCTCCTCCATAGTAGCACACCACTTAGTAGAATCAGTAATCTTAATAGCCTTTGAGAATGATGTTGGTTAATGTGCATCAACAATAGTCTCTGCACTAGATAAACCATAGCTAACTAATTATTCATAATCGTACCTAAATGGAGGCTTAATAATACTCTGTCCTTTTCCTAAAGCAATGCCCCTTTACTCTACCTACTACCTAGATCCACCCACTATAGGAATAGTGGGTCTATCAGAAGGGTCTCTGCCATCCAACTGAACCTCAGCCTCCACTTAGCCCAAAGCACTATCTTGCTCTACCTTCTTAGAGACACTATCATAAGACTTATTGTTCTAGAGGAACAAGAACTCATTGAAGTTAATATCCCTAGTGGATAAGAACGTGGATGAAGTTAGGTCTCATAACCTATACCCCTTCTCTCCAGATTTAAAGCCAAGAAAGATACACTTCTTAGCTCTAGGCTCAAGTTTACCATCATTCACATAAGTATAGGTAAGGTAACCAAAGACATGCAAATTAGAGTAATCAGCTGGCTTACCAGACTATAGATCCTTAAGTGCATTCAACTCAATGAATCGATTTGGTGACCAATTTACTAGGTATGCTGCCATGTGAATTACCTCAACCCAAAACTCTATGTCTATCCCTCCCTATGATAACATGCACCTAGCCTTCTCCAATTGAATTCTTTTCATCTACTTAGCAACACCGTTATGTTGTGGTCTTCCAACACAGGTGTATTATCTCGCTATCTCATGGTCTTAGAAGAAATCAGTGGAAATTTGCTCAATAAACTCAATACCTCTTCCTTTATGCACTTAGAACCTTATAATTGATTCCTTTCACTCTTCTAATCCTTCCTCTAGCTCTCTCTTGTTCTAATTATTAAGCAAAGAAGTGATAGGATTTGGAAAAAGGGAATGAGTGGTTCAGCTGAGCATTCCCTATTTTTACTTTTAAGTGTGGTATGTTCCTTATTTCCTTCTATTACAAGTTCAAATTTATTAAAGTTTTTAACAAATGTCTGAGTTAAAGATTGTTGTTTATAAGGTTTTTTCACAAACGGATATTTCTAGTTTAGGGGACTTTTGACTATTTCAAGTAAGGGATTCTTACTTCTAAAATGGATTATGAATATTAATTCATGATACGAGTTTATTTAAGTTGTTCTTGTATGTTGGAATGAATGTATATAGCTTGAAATTTTGATTTGGGTGGGTAAATTGTACATTTTGAGTGAAAACCATGAAACTTGAGGAAAATGAAAGGTGATGATTAAGTGTTGAGATATGCAAGTTAATTCAGCTAAAAATGTGTTATATAAAGTTAAAGCATGTTCTAATGTGGTTTAATGATGATTTATAAGCATTATATGCATGAAAATGATTGTTTGGTGTTGTTATAGGGAAAACTAATCGATTGGTTAGATCAAACCTATCGAGTGTTTCCCAGAATAGCTAACTAGTTACCCCAACCCATCGACTAGTAAGCCTTCATAGACCTTGGTCTTACACTCTACTTAAATCCATAGGCTGGTTGTGTAGAACCGATCGACTAGTCTATGAATAATCGATAGGTTTACCTAAATCAATTAACTAGTTTGAGGAAGAGCATGGTTTGGTCCAGTCAAACTAATCACTGGTCAACCCAAACCAATCTACTGGTTTGTGTAACCAATCAACTAGTTGAGCTAAACTGATCGATTAGTTTGTGTGATTCAATTCCTTTCAATTTGGTTATGATTTGAGTATATGCATGGGACTATTCTATCATAATTAAGATGATGAAATGGTTATACCACTTAGGACATGTATAACCTATTCTATGAGTATTGTAAAGGTTAAATGGGTATACGGCTTATGACATGTGATGGTTATGAGAAAACAATAATGAAGCACAGTTTGGACTTGTATGAAATAACATGATGGTCAATATTAATATTTGCCAAGGATAAATGGGAACCCCACATGGTTGGGAAATGGAAAGGATTAATATGGAAGAAATATGTTAATGCCTTGCTTGTTCTTGTGTTGGCCTTGTGTGATCACTCATCCTTATGAATAATGTTCTAATCATGAAAAGAGAAAGACAATTGAGTTCTGTATGGGTCTGGGTTACCTAATCCTTGATTAGCTACCAGGGTTTAGTCTATCTTCGGGCATTTATTGGTCCCTTCAGGCGAGATCCTTAAGAGGTCCCAATGCCTTACCTACTATAGACACTAATAATGTGCTAGGGGATATCAATACTAAAGGGTATGGTTACCTAGGTGGTTGGCTTTGGCCTGGAGGTCCATATTGGTTGGCTTTGGCCCAGGCTTTATGTCCATTTTTGTAATTGGCTTCGGCCTAAACTTATGTCTACTTTAGTGATTAGCTTCAGCTTGGAATTTATGTCCCTTCATTTGGATACACTTCAATAGTATGTGAGGCTATATGATGGTACATAGTCCATCGCTCAATAACAAAAATTAGGACGATAAGTAATTAGATGATAAAATATGAATGTTGTCTAAATGAATGGTTAACAATTGAATAATGATGGGAATAATTATTTGAATGACCAAAAGGGGTAAAAGATGGTATATACACTTAGATAATATCATAAGTGACCAACTGGTTAATAATTGGGTAGTTTGAATAGATGTTGACCTATATCAATATATGCATAAGGAAACGGTGTAATCTAATCTGTTGAACAAGTTGGAAAATAAACCTTAATGGTTGTCTGAAATAATCTGTCCAGTACATGTGTGACTGCCTAGGTGATTTTAATACGAAGATAAGTATCATATATTATGTGTTACCTAATTTATGCATCGCAGTATACTCCGATACACTATTACCTTTACCTGTATGAAATTAGCATTATGCATCATAAATATAATATCCATGTTATGATAGATTTTCCATTATATACTTTTGTTTCTTGTCGCAGAGGCCACTTGGCTTACTCAGTACGGAGTGTATTGATGTGCTCGTTTGCTCGGTCTCTTGCTCATTCCCATGAGAGGAGAGTCATGTGTAGATTTTTTAGGATGTCCAGTAGTGGGCCTACCTAATCTTGGGTTCAGGGCATGAGAACATGGATATTTTGAAGTTTTCATGAGATCTCTATCAGGCCATGGTTTTAGGGCTATGCCTTATTCTCATTTTAATGTAGTCATATAGTCTTATAGTATCTTTTCCCTTTATTTGATTTAGCCAGGGACCAATGAGGTCCTTGATTGTAAACAATTTTTAAAATATTTATGTAATTTAAGTTCACACACTTTGTTTTAAAATTGGTTAGTTAGTTTAGCCTCGTATATAATATGGGATAGGCAGCAAACATCTACCCTTTGGTGGTAACATCCCATTTTTCCTAGGTATATTTTCAAGTTCCATTTTTTTTTTAAACTTTTTCTGTTGTGAAAAATAGGGGTGCTACACATGCATCCTCACCTTCACTATCTCAATCCTAGAAAATTTATAAGCAGCATTATTTTCCATTAAGACTACTCTACCCTAATCTGCCTCAAATGTTAGAAACCAACTCTGATTGAGACATATATGGTAAGAACACCAAGAATCCAACATCCATTTATCACTTATATTGTTCTGTCTATCAGTGGCCATCAACACATCTCATTCATTATCATCATGGGCAACTACAACATTATTTTTTGTACTAGATGACTCACCATATATAACACCGGGCTTCTTGTTAGAACAAAACTTCCTAACATTCCCCTTCTTATGACACATATAGCATGTCACATTCTTCTACCAACTATTCAACTTAGATATGGACTTCTTATTATTACCAAACCCCTACTCCTGTGTCATCCCATTTGCTACCAATCCCTCACTATGTGAGTCCCTGGAAGTATCGCTGCCAGTCAACTGACAATCAATCAACTCCTATTGTTACAGGACGGATTTCACATCCTCAAGGACTAACTCATCCTTCTCATACAAAAAAGTCTCACAAAAATTATTAAAGCTTGCATGCGAAGAACATAAAAACATAATATCCAAACCTTTATCATCTAATTTAACATCTATATTATGGAAATCTATAACTATAGCGTCAAATTCATCCAATTAAATTTTTAGAGATTGAACCTCACCTAATTTCAAGTCATGAGGCTGACTTTTCAATAGTATCCAAGTTGCTACTAAATTTTTCATATACAATGACTAAAGCTTCAACCACAAAGCAGCCAACGTTGATTCCTTTGCCACTTCTCTCAATACCTCGTTCAGCAAACACAGTTGTATGGTAGAGGACTTCAATTCTCTCATCTCACATCAATTCTGGATTTTTGAATGACCAGATAATGCTTCCTCCAATACATTATGAAATAGAATCACTTGTATATTTAGCTTCCATAATCTAAAATTGATGGATTTATTAAACTTCTCAATATCAAATCTTGTACATATTCCAATTACCAGATCTCTTCAACAACATAGCTCTAATACCAAATTATTACGGAATAGTGTGGATTCAAAAATTCCTAAACAAAAATTAACAAAATTATGAACTATTGAAGAAAAAGTAGAGATATTTATTCGTACTCTTATATAATTATATGATGACTAAACTAGTCAATCGATCAATCATACAAATATACAATTCTATTTTAATGGATAAATCTATGGAGAACAAGAAGAAGTTGGGTCACACAACTTGACGGCTAGGGTTTCATCATTTATCCTTTTATAGAATATAAAATCCTATGGAGCAAAACAACATGTTTTCAAAATAATAATAAAAACTTGGTTTGTGTGTAAGAAACACGGGAAACATAATATGATCTTCAATAATAAGAAAATTTAGATTTCATACATTTGAATGTATTAAATCATTGATTTTATAAGTTGGAATCTACTAGCATAACTCAGTAATTTTATAATCCATAGATGTAGTATTTGTATTAGTGTAACTAAGTAATTATACATGGTATATTTTAATTGATATTGAAAATTCATATAAATTAATTACATATCTAGTTAAGTAGTGAGGTTTTCATATCAACAAAGATAATATAATCTAAAATAATAACACACACAAGATAAACTTTAAATCTATCATATCTAATAGCCATTGGATGTTAACATTATTGGGGTTTTCTCAACAAGAGGGCAAAGACTAGTCGGGCACCATAAGGCCTGTCAGCTAGAAAACACACATCAGCTAGAGGGCATCAACCAAAGTCTAAATAATGGGATTAGTTAGCAAGGATGACCTAGTAGCCGAGATTAAGGAAGGAGATGTGAGTAAAGAACGAATGTTAGAGAGTGGTTAAGAAATTCTTTAATATAAGGAATTTGGTATTCATTATCATGATAGTATATAAGTTGACAGGGGTCTGCTCATAATTAAAGTTAATCATCAAGTTATAACTTGTATGTTTTCCTAAACTATAATTGAGTAGAAGCATATATAAGTCAGACAACTAATGATGGTTGAGTGTTATGGCTAAGGATGAGGGAGGGTATAAAAAACCCTCTCCTAATCATTTGTAACGTGTATACAAGCTCTCAATTTTCCTTAAATCTTCATACTCAAAAAAATTCCCCAATTATTTCCTACCATAAATTTTTATTTTCTCTATACTTGCAATCTACTTCTACATTTCCTCATAATTATGTAGTGGAAAGGCTGATTATTATTCACCTAACCGAGGGGGATATTTTTCCTCAACAAATGGTATGGCATCTAGTAAATCAATTATGGTGATATTAAACAACACAAATTATAGGAATTAGACCAATAATATGTAATATTTTCTCCATTTAAAATAGCTAGCAAATTTGAACTAGAATGAGGGAGTTATGCTTGAGAGCATGAAAGAAAAAGAAAGGTAATGGAAGAAGCTTAATATAAGATTTTATGGTTATCCATCAATGGATGTATGTCAATTCCATTCATCATATTGAGGAAGAAGCTGTAGCCTATGGAGTGTGATCTAAGCTAGATTCCCTTTGTGCAAACAAGATGACTAGAAATAAGTGACAACTCATAAGAAAGTTGTACAAATTAAGGTATGAGGATGGGGAGCTCATTATATCACCACTAAATGAGTTCCAAAACATATTTATCAAGTTGAAGAACATGAAAATAGTATTCAATGATGAATTTCAAGCCTTATTTGTCCTTGATTCTCTACCTCATAGCTGGGAGACTCTTTGTGTCTCTCAGCAACTCTACCTCGAGAGGAAAGGTCACAACAGCATCTATGACAGTATCACTTCTTAGATAATAGAATAGAAGAAGAGTGGCCTCATCATCAAAGTGGCACTTATTGCAGGCCAAAGGAGACCCAGGGGCATTATGTAAAAGGGAAAGTCTAAGAGTAGACCGAGGAAATCAAAGAAAGATAAGTCTTGTTGTCATTATAGGAAACTTAGCCACTAAAAGATGGGTTATTGGGAGTTGAAAAAGGGTGCAAAGGGAAAAGGTAAGATGGTTGAAGAGACAACTGTCATTAATGGTGATGAACTAATGGTCATCTCAAAGTATCTAAATGCTTGCATGAGAAACTCATGTATTGATTCCAAATAGGTAGTGGATACCGGTATGTCCTATCATATCACCCCATATAAGAGGTTATTCTCTTCCTATACATCATAGAAATTCAGTGCGGTGTGGATGGGTAATGATGGTGCCTCAAAGATAGTCAGTATAGGGAGTATATTACTAAAGATAGGCTTGGGTTATACCTTGCAACTCAAGGAGATAAAGCACATTCCAAGATTGAGGATGAGTCTCATCTCAACTGGGAATCTTGATGATAAGGGATACATAAGTTAGTTTGGAAAGGGTTTGTGGAAGTTCACAATGGGATCTATGGTAGTGGCCTGGGGAAGCAAGTGTTTCTCGCTATATATAACTCAAGAAAAAGTGTGTTTGATGGCTTAGGTGAACTCCATGAAAGAGTATTATGATATATGGCATCACAGGCTCAACCATATGACTAAGAAAGGGGTAAAAGTTCTCAAAAGAGAAGGTGGTCTATTAGAGTTTCAATGGGGTAATGTTGGCTGATGCGCTGATGCACTCATTATTTATTAAGCAAACAACACTGAGCCCACTTTATCAAGAGTGTCATTGAAAATTCAATAAGAACACTTGATCGGATATTCTTAGATATATATGGTCCAATGAAAGTGAAGTCATTAGGTGGTTTGCCATATGACATTCATTAATAACTTCTCAAGGAAGCTATAGTATATCCCATAAAGATCAAGGATCAAGTTTTGATCAACTTCAAAGTCTTTCATTATAAAGTAGAGTATAAGGCTAGGAGGAAGTTGAAGTGTATTCAAATGAATAATGGAGGTGAATACCCTAACCCATTTGATGAATACTGTAAGGCTTATGGAATCTAACATGAGCAAACCATTCCTAAAACTCCTCAACACAATAGGGTAGCAGAACATATGAAATGCACATTAATGGATAGGGTAAAGTGTTTACTCCCGCATCCAAATATTTTAAGATCATTTTAGGCAGAATCTATACAAACATTATGTCACATTACCAACTTGTCTCCACTAAATCTTCTAAATGGTGATGTGGTTGATAAAGTGTGGTTTAATAGAGATGTAAGCTGCAACCACCTAAGGATATTTGGTTGTTAATAATTTTCTCACATTCCAATGGATGAGAGTATGAAGCCGGGCAAAAAGACTCATTAGTGTATGTTCATAAAATATGGTGAAGAGAAGTTCACCTACAAGCTATACGATCCAGTAGCCAAGAAGGTCATGTGAAGTACAGATTTTGTGCTCTTTGAGGACCAAAACATCAAAGGCTTTATTGAATATGGGAAGTTGGAGGCCTAAATTAATGATCTTATGGAACCTAATGATGATTTTGAAATAGAGGACTCGACAAGAATGTCTGATCCAAAAAGGGTGATTGAGGCATAATCTAAATCAAATGAAGAGATGTCAACGAAGTAGGACAACGCAATAGAGACCAAAGATTGAGAGCCTGAGAAAATGGAACCCTAAGAGTCAGATGGCTCTAAAGCCCCTCAAAAAGTTTGAAGATCCACTATGAGACTAAGACAGACCAGCAAGTACCCTTCAACAAATATTGTGTTACTCTCAAACAATGGAGAGTCTCTATGCTATATTGAGGCCCTCAATAATTCTCACAGGAATAATTGAGTGGTATTAATGAAGGAAGAGATGATCTCCCTTCAAAGAAACAACACCTACAAGCTTATGAAAAGATTGGGGGAGAAAAGTCTTGAAGAACAAATGAGTCTTCAAGATCAAGCATGAGGACGGTAAGAACAAGCCGAGGCACAAGGTAAGGTTGGTGGTCATATAGTTTATCTAGAGGAAGGTGTTGAAAATGTTGAAATTTTCTCTCTAATGGTAAAGAAAACATCTATTCATGTGATTTTAGGATTTCCTGCCACTCTAAACTTAGAGGTGGAACAACTTGAAATTAATATAACATTCCTACACGGTAACCTCAAAGAGGATGTATACATGGAAAAACTAGAGGGGTTCAAGATCAAGGGCAAAGAGGGTGTGGTGTGCAAGATAGTGAAAACCTTTTATAGATTAAAATAGGCACTAAGGTAGTTGTACATGAAGTTTGAGTCATTCATAGTTGAACAAAGGTATAAGAAGATTTTGGCAAACCATTGTGTGTTCATGCAAAGATTTGTGCCTAGCAATTTTATCTTCTACTTCTATATATGGACGACATGATGATATTATACTAGGATCAACAATGAATTTTTAAAGTTGAAGGATGAGTTGGCCAAGACTTTTAAAATGAAAGAATTCATGCCAAACAGATCCTCATCTTACATATCATGGGTGATTGAGGATAGGAAAGTTATGGTTATATCAATAGGAATGTATAGAGAAGATACTTAATATATTCAATGTGGACCAAACAAAGCCAATTGGTTATCCCATTGCTCCTCAATTCAGGTTGAGTAAAGCATCATGTACAACGGATGAAGATGGAAAGAAGAAGATGAACCAAATTTCATGATCGTCGGCCATTAGAAGTCTAATGTTTGTAATGCTATGTGCAAGGTCGGACATTGCTTTTGTCGTCAACATTGTCAGTCAGTTCATATCTAATCCCAATAAAGATCACTATGAGGCAATGAAGTGATTATTAAAGTATCTATGAGGATTTTCTAGGATGAGACTTTATTTCGGTAAGGCTAAGCTAACCTTGGTGGGCTATATCAGCTAGGATATGGCAGGAGATGTAGATTCAAAGTAGGTAACATTAAGATTTTTGTTTGTCTTATGTGGGAGAGCCTTCTTATGGTAGTCTTGACTATAAAAGTGTGTAGCTTTGTCCACAATTGAGGTAGTGTACATAGCAATTACGGAGTGGTGTAAAGAGATGTTGTGGATGAAGATGTTGTTTGTGGTAATTAGTGATTCACAGAATGTCATCCATATTAGCAAAAATAACAGCTTCCATTAAAAATCCAAGCATATCAGGGATAGATATCACTAAATAATAGATGTGCTTAAGAAGAGTCAAATTTTTCTGGAGAAAGTTCATATCGATAAGAATAAGTCACACATGCTTACAAAATCCTTGTCCAAAAGTAAGCATAACTTATGTTGTACCAAAACTGGATTAAGTAGGATGCATAGTTTCTCTCAATAGAGAATAAAGAAATTATTCTCATGTCTCAAAAGGGGGAAAATTTTAGGGTTTCCTCGATAAGAGGATAAAGGACTGTCGACTAGAAAGGCACATTAGTGAGGAAGCATTCGCTACGGGCGTACGTTATAGGATATCAGCTAAGGGCAACAATCAAAGTGAAATGTCCTAAAATCCTAATTTTAGAAATAATTACCAAATAAGGATTTAATAGAGAAATTAATTAAATAAATTATTTTTATTAAAATAAAAGGGAATTAATTAGGGCAAATCAAGAAGAAAATAATAAATATTTTAAGTAGGAAAAATTAGGTTGTTTTGCTAATAAAAATGAAATTTAGGAAAAATCTTTCAAAAATCCTAAATTAGCCTTAAAAGGGAATTAAATATTATTTTATTTAAATATTATTATTTTCAAATATCCCAAAATACCAAAATATTCTAAATATCCCAACCCATCTATTTTTCTTTTTCCTTTTTTTCTTTTTCCTTTTCTTTCTTTCTTTTCTTTCCTTTTTCTTTCTTTTTCCTTCTTCTTTTCTTTTTTCTTCCCCTTTCCCCTGACCTGGGCCAGCCCAGCGGCCCATTTCCCTTCCCTCTTTTCTTCTTCAGCGCGGCCCAGTCCAGATGGCCGCATTTCGTCGCCATTTTTTTCCCAGCTACCTAACCGGTCAACTCTCCTTTCTTTTCTTTTTCTTCTTTTCTTCCTAGACCGTCGATCCACGCCCCCATCTTCTTCCTCCTCCTTCTTCTCCCCCATCGCAACCTGCAACTATCCCAAAGATTTTGTAGCCAGCCATGCCCTATTTAACCGGCCATTTTCCCCTCTCTTCCTCACCGATTCGTCGACCACTTTGACCCAACCCACTTCCCTCTCTTCTCACGCATGATCCCCTCTTTCCTAGCCAATCACCCCTGCCCCGATCGAGTTGTGCCAACTTGCCATTGCCGGCCGATGCCCTCTCCTAACTGCCCTATTTTCCCGTCACTCCTCTGACCTTATCCCTCTCTAATTAGCCTATATATATACCCTTAAGCAACCAATATCGAAACCTTTTCTCGCAGCCCAGCAAAATTTTCCCCAAACGCCACCGCCCTTTCAGACACCTCTTCCTTCACTGTCGTCCAATGCCGCCATTCAAAACACCTTCAGCACCACTCCCTACATCACCCTCTACCTAACTACACCACCATCCTCCCTTGATTTTCCTTACACGAGCCACGCCGGTCGTGCAAAGTGATCTTCTTAATCAGCCATTCCTTTCACCTCCTCCGCCCTTCACACCACCATTAGCCACCACTCCCGACATAACCACCATCTCCTACACCTCCCAAACTACTCTGCAGACTTTCCTCTACCTCCCCCTACCCTTATCTTTCCCTTCCTTCCTCTCCTCCTCTCTTTCTCTCTTTCCTCCATTCTCGGCCACCGCCACCGCCGCCGTGTGCCACCACCTTCATTCTACCCCTCTCCATCTACGTAACCATAAACACCCCCAAATTCCACCCTCTTTCTCCCTCTACTTTTCCCAGCACTCAATTATCTCTCTTTTCTTCTCTTTTTCTAGCCACCGCCGCCGTTGTCGTGCACTACTGCCGATGCTGCCCGTCACCACCAACCCAAGGTGGTACCCTAAACCCTCTCAACCCTTTTAGCCTAATTATACAAGCCTTATTTATTTAATGTTATTATATTTCTATTATTTTGAGTATTATTATTATTATTATTATTATTATTATTATTATTATTATTATTATTATTATTAATGTTATTATTATTGTTACTATAGAGGGTTGAAGCCCTATTTTGTTTTTATTTCGATTATTATAATATTAGTATTGTGGTTATCATTATTATTATTATTATTATTATTTCAATGTAGGGTTGAAACCCTACTTTACATTATTTTCAATTAATATCATTATTATTATTATTATTTCTTAATAATAATAATAATAATAATATTATTATTATTATTATTATTATTATTATTATTATTATTATTATTATTATTATTATTATTATTATTTCGGTAAAGGGTCGAAGCCCTTAATTCATAATTATTCGAATTATACCATTATCATCATCATCATTATTATTGTTGTTGTTGTTGTTGTTGTTGTTGTCATCATTATTATTATTAGGGTGAAATCTTCAAACCTTGCATTATCATCTTTTACAATGTTACTATTATTACTTTTATCTTTAGCAAAATTAGTATGTATTTAGTGTTACTATTATTATATTATTATTTTATCTAAAACCCTAATCTTAAAATAAATTAAGAAATAATAGTATTTTTCGTAGGAGGGAATCTAATCTTTAGTTTTTCCCTCTTATTCGTGAGACCAGTCAAAATCCTAAGGAGGCGTAGGAGTGTGCTCCAAGACTGGTGCCATCTTAGGTAAGGATGTAGCTAAGGCCTTGTGTGTGTTATGTGCATTATATTCTTTATATGTCATGTGTCATGATGTGTTATGTATCTTATGCTTATCGTTATGACTATTTTATGTGTAGCGCAGTTTGGAGTTGAGGTATGCTTATGTGTCATCCTATTGTATATGTTGATATGTATATGTGGTGAAATGTGGTGAAATGTGATGTAATGTGATATGACCCTTTAAGACATGCATGTGAGGATGTTTAATGTGGTATTGTGGGGTGGAAAGATGAAAAAGAAAAATAGGATAGTGAGATGACTAATGGGATGTAAGTTGGCTAACATAGGTGGAATTGACCTAAGTGTTCCATGGTCTATGAGTGGATGAATAAAAAGGGGATTTTAAATAAAATAGAATAGTGGGGGATCCCGAGCTCAATAAACCAAACCCTGAGTTTGTTAAGACACATAAAAGACACTAAGTACTTACAAGGGAACACCATGCGAGCAGGAGCCAAACCAATCCATAGGTAAGGAATAGCGGTTAGGGCGTCCCGCCCTGTATGTGACCTATCCACTAGCTATAATAGTGGTTAGGTGCATGTTGCCCTATATGAGATCGATCTACTGGCTATAATAGTGGGGTTCCCGTACTTGCATGGATTGATAAAAAGTATGGTGTGAAATGAGCACTAATCAAAGATTAAATAATTAATGGAACCAGATTATAGATTGGCCTTTATTCATTTATTTATCTGAAGTGATCGTATGTTGTATTATCATGCTTAGATTGTGTGTTTTGTGTATTGGCATTAGTATACGGTTACCTTACTCAATACGTAACATACTGACCACCCGTTTTATGGGTGTTACTCATTCCCACGAGTAGAAGGCCCTTCTGACTTTGTGTAGGTGGGTGATGCTTATTTTGATGCCTTCGATGTTCATGAGACATCAGATAGGGTTGAATGCTGAGTATGTACTTGGCTCGTGGATCAAGAGTAACGTGGCTGAACTTCCCATTTATGATTTTCTATCTTTGTTTTTAGTTCCTAAGACATAATTTTTATCGTCTGTAAATTTATTTTCTCTTAAGAAACTTTGACTATGTACGCTGGATTATGACTCTTTGATTTCGCACTCCGATTTTTATCTTATGATTGATTGTAAACTTTTACGCATACTCTGATTTCTATGTTATTATCTTTCTAGTTCTTTTTATGAACTCTTGGTTTAAGTTTGACAATAATCCTTTTTAGCCTTAGCACTTGATACTGGAACGATTAGAGTGAACCAGTCTGGTACTAAGTGTGGCGGTAATATTTTCAAAATTCACATGTTTTAATTTATTTACTTCTGTTTTAAAAAAATAGTGAATTTTGGAGTGTTACACAAAGGGCATCCGCCAAATATTATTAGCCAAAGGCATCAACCAAAAGGCCAACTAATGGGGTTAGTGGGCAACAAGGACCTAGTGGACAAGACCAAGGAAGGAGATATGAACGAAAAAAGAATGTCATAGAGTAGTTAAAAAATTTATTAATATAGGGGATTTGGTGCTCATTAATATGTCAGTCTATACGTTGACAAGAGTCACTTTATAGAGTCAATCATCAAATTGTCACTTATATATTTTCCTAAACTATGACAAAGTATGAATTTGTATAAGTGAAACAACCAATGATGGTTGTGTATTATAGTCAAGGATGATAGAATGTATAAATGGCTCTTTTCTACCCATTTGTTAAGTATATAGAAACTCTCAATTTTCTCCAAATCTTAATGCTCAATAAAAGTTTATAATTCTTTTCTCACATAAATTATTATTTTATCTATGCTTACAATTTATTTTTATATTTTATCATAATTGTACAGTTAACATAGAAAATTATTGTTTACTTGGCTGAGGAAATTATTTTTTTCTCGACAAACATACCATATTTTATCATAATTGTACAGTAAACATAGGAAATTATTGTTTACCTGACTAAGAAAAATATTTTTTCTCAACAAACACATCAAATACAATCGACAATAATATGTTTCTACCATAAAAAATAAATAATAAATAAATAAAAATTAGCCCGATAAATCAATAGAGTACGCATATTGCTGTTGTGTATTCTCTAATGGCCTATTTCTCGATGTTTATGGGAAGAAACGAACGACGAGACGGTGCAAACTGCAAATAGGATGCGAACAATGATTATCCTTTTTTTGGACCGTATTGCATAACGTCAGTCAACATGCATCATGTGAGTCGGTCTGTTTTTCCAACTTTATCTGTTACTTCCCTCTCATGATTGTAACTTCGAGCAATGGCGTCAATCTAATCTTGACCAATTTATTAACAATTCCACGTGTCCTAAATCAACAACAATAGAATTTTCGGATCCAAATTGAGACCAAACTTCGGAGATGACTGCTTAACATGCAGATCATTCCTCATAACCAATAAAATAAGTACATATTGATGCCTCAATGGCACATAAATATAATCACACCCCCATCACACAGGCCAAATCAATTCTTAAGCAGTACTTTATCCAGACAGATGGCCATATGCACCCACAAATCAATCCATATAGAGAGAAGCCCACGCAAAATTATTTGCAAGTCTCCAACAAAGATCTATTCATCAACAGTTGATGTGATAAAAGTGAAAAAACACTATATTAATGGTACCCACTCATAACCTAGGGACTTGGCCAAAAAACTAAAAACATAGGCCAATAACCTAGAACTGGGACTCACTTCTCCCATCGACGCTTGCTTCGAGGAGGCTCTGCGTATTGGCCTGGTTACCCCAAGCTCTTTGCTTCCAGATCAGCTCCACTTCTTCAAACGTCAAACCCTTGGTCTCAGGCAAATAGGCGAACACAAATATAAAGGCAAGCACAGCCATACCTGCAAGGATGAGGAATGTGGCTCCTGTCCCTACACCAGCAGCTATGGAAAGGAACGTCTGGGAAACAATGAAGTTAAAGATCCAGATGACAGTGGCTGACATGCCCCCACATAACCCCCGGAAGGCCTCAGGATATATCTCAGAGTTGACTGCCCATGGCACAGGCCCCATCCCAGGAGAGAAGGAACCGATGTAAAGGACTAGTCCTAGGACCGCAAGCCAAGAGTAGATCCCACTCGCAGAGCCAGACTCCTCTAGGAAGAATGATGTTGCAAGGAGTACAAGGGCGACAAAGACACCAGATAAGCTTGTCAGGGCTAGCTTGCGCCGCCCAGAATGGTCAATCAAATAAATTCCCACAATGGTTCCGGCAGCATTCATGGCAGCAACAATGAGAGAAATGAGGAGAGCTGTTTGGTTGGATCTGAAGCCAGCCATCTGAACTATGGTTGGACTGTAATACATGACCGTGTTGATGCCCGTCAATTGCTGAAATGCCTGCAACGAAGATGCTCAACATTAGCCACTGATCTCAATAATCAGGAATATATGTGCTCACGACAGCAATAAATATTACCCCAAGACCAGCACCGACAATAAATGCAAGTCTTATTTCTTTGTTCCTGAAGACATCCCAATAGCTCACTTTATTCTTCCCACTACGCTCGTCCTCCAAGGCGTCCGCAAGGTTGTCGAGCTCATCTTCTAACCTGAAAGGGTCATAAATCTGTGAAAGCACAGCGGTTGCCCTTGCTTTTTGCTCCTGCAAAATGAAAGATACCGATCAGAACGAAACAAAAGCAACAGATGTGTGTGTAAGATAGAGAGCGAGCAAGAGAGGGTTTAACAAGTAAAATTGAACCTTCAGGTAAAGCCAGCGAGGACTCTCTGGCAAGCATAGCATAAGGCTAAACTGTATGATGGCAGGCAAAGCAGCCACCCCGAGCATCCATCGCCAAGTACCAGGGACCTGCACAGATATTCCTAGCCTCAGGAATCATTCAACTAAGGTCTTTGATGCGATGAGGCTTAAGGAACAGTGTCAAAGTTTGTTACACCCTTTTACATCTTTTAACCAGACCCCACCACGGTAGGCAGCCTGCTAACATTCAACTTAGATTAAATCAAATATTTATATCAAATTCTTTCACCAGAAAAACTAAGTGAGCTTCCTCAAACTGTCCTCCATCCTACGCATCGAGCGAAGTAACACTAACAATATATAGTATTTACAGCTTTACAAGCACCAAGTGAACGGCATCTCCGCCGTGAAAACATGTAAGGCTTCAGGCAAAACAGAAATAATTTGAAGTGTCAAACGAACTGGTGGCAAAACTTACACTTCAACATTGCACGAAGTTAAGATCACTTGTTTGGCAAACTAAAGTAGGTGTACATCTTTTAGGCTTTGGGCATAGGCTTTGCAGTGTAAAAAGTGGGGAAATCAAACCAAAGCATAGGCCACAGTGATGAAACCAGGGCACAGGTTTAGTTGGCTTATTAACAAAACATACTAGAAACGATAACAATACCTTCATTTGTGGTCCTGGCGAGTACTTACCAGCAGACTGAACAAATAATGATCAACTGGAGCTAAGAACAACAAAAAGTACAATGCTAGATCTTGGAACGCCGAAATGAGATGAATTATCCTTCGGGAATGTTTCTCATTGCAACATAAAAATGCAAGTCCTATTCTCCATACACGTGCTTATAAAAGACAGAAAAGCAAGATATCTTTCACACTAACAAGCTTAGAGTAGATAAACATAAATAATACAATGTTTTATACCGTGCTCGTGGCATGACAAGAAGAGGAGGGAGGGAGGGGGAGAGAATCCCTACATCTGCTCATAATTAACCCTGCACAACTGAATTCTGCTTTCCTTATCATTCAGTAGATTAAATTTATGGACAATGACACTTATCACTATGCTACTATTATAATAATTTGGAAAGGCAACAAAAATTAGGAAGATAAGGTAACACACAATAATACACAGAAAGGATAGTAAATGGAGCTTATGCATAGAAACACCAGGTATGTAAATGTAATAATCCTTTTGCAGTCTAAAATAGATTGAATAGGCAAGCTTATTCAGAAAGGCTCAACTGATGTTTATCTGACCTCTGTGAAAGCAAGATTAACTAGGTAGGAAAGAAATTGTCCGCCAGTAATCATCAACACATTTGTGCTCACTAGTCCTCCTCTTATTTCTGTAGGTGAAGCTTCAGCTATATAAACAGGAGCAGTAATTGATGCCACACCAACACCCAGACCAACTAAGAGTCGTCCAAATATCAGAACATATGGATCTGGAGCTGCAGCCATGACAAATGAGCCAGCTGTGAAGATTACATCAGCAACAAGTGTAGCTTTCTTACGTCCAAAGGCATCATTAATCCATCCACCAGTGGAAGCTCCAATCATTGCACCCAGCAATGCTATACTCACAATAGTTTCCTGCAACATAAAATGTTAAAAGCAAGTAATGCAAAACCAATTGTTGTCCCACCAAGAGGAAGGGACGAGTGAGTCATCCAAATCAAACAGCTGTGCATATTAACCACATGAAAAGAAGAAAATGCAGGTAAAAGGTTCTTCTTGACAAATATCCTACAATGCCCGACAAAGCTCACACACCACACAAGCAATAAAACCACCATTGCAGTATTGGGGTGCTGTATTTGAGTATCGCGAATGGTCTCTTACATGTGCCGTGATTTTTTTTATTTTTTTCACAACAAATATTAGATACCTGATATTTTGCCAATATTGCAACAATATATATGCTTCCTACGTATCAAAAAAGAGGTCATTCTATCATCAAATTTTTGTATAAAAAAAAAAGTCATTTTAGAAAAATAAAAGTCTATTTTTCATTTTTACCCTTAATTTTTTTTAATTATATATGCATTAAATGCTTTGTTATTTTTCAATGAAGGGTGTTAGTGTAATTTTAAGACTATTTTTATTACTTTCTTAAAAAGTGTGCAAAATAACAGAGTAGCTTCCTTTTTGATATGGAGGGAGTAATATTTGAAATGGTTGCATGAAATTCTAGCTAACCCAAAAACCACAAAATTGCGGCCAATATGCAATTGCGGCACGAATATTTCATTGTATAACACCAAGGAGGAAAGCAGGAATGAAATAAAGAGTAAGGTAAAGAGTAAACAGCCACATATATTTCTATCTATAGTACCTGCAAAAAGCTGCTATTGGCAACTTCCTCAAAGTCATCTTTAATGTACAGAAGTGCCCCTGATATAACACCTGCAATTACATTATTGGATCAGACAACAGTTGGAGGTACAAACACCGCTCAATTTGAAATATGTTAAGAACTTCAAGAAAGATTCAGTCAGGCCATGAGAACAATATGCATAAGAGAATGAACAGGTGAAGTGTCCTTCGTTCCATTACTACAATGTTAATAAACTGAAATAAGAAAGCATAAATGAATTTGAAGGCAAAGATAATATTCTAAATATTGCCAGAGAAAAAATAAAGGACGGAGATAGCATAGGGACAAGAAAAACTGGGGACAACAAAAGTAGGCAGCAATGTAAGTAAACAGATTTTAAGCCACATGAACACCAATGTCAGTATGGTCGAAATTCTATAAAGGATCAATGGGGGACTGTAGAATCAAATCATAGGATTATAAGATTCTATGAAAATGGCAAAAATATTACCATATAAGACTTGTATGCTATATATTATTCACATTTGAAGTTAAATAAAACCAAAAAGATTTTAGTTAAGCTTTTAATCAGTAATTAACTAATTGAGTTCAACATGGAAACATACACAAAGTAAGAACTGCTTATTCTTTCTTTTTTCTTTTTTTTTTAAAAAAAAATTAATGTTCAACAGGAGACAATAGAAGAAACTTAACAGCAAATCAAAGAGCAACATATCAAAATTAAATGCACAAAAATGAGCAGAAACCCATCAAAGTAAAGCACATAGCTCATGAAGCAGAATCATAACTATGGTAAACATGTTAATAAATTTTGTTTTAATATAATTATTACTATTCAGTAAGTGTTCTGTATATATTAACCTTAAAGTGTGGCCCATATTAATTAGATATAAAATTAAGCCATAAAGTTTATATTACATAGTAATATGTTAGTAATCAAGCCAAACCTAAACCTCTATCTATTTCTTGATTGCAGAATTAGAGTTAATTATGTGTGTACATATGCATGCATGTGCATGTCACATGATAAAGAAATTAAGGAAGATACTTAAGATAATTATTTAATTATCTATTTTTGTATTTGAAATTGAGGAGGAAAAATAAGTTGTTATTGTAACCAACTCTTTCACTAAGCACGTTTGGCATATAAGGGCATAGTGTCGTACCTTTTGAGTTTTGACATAATGAGAAAACAAGGCTTTTGTTTTACTAACCCTATTCAACATACGTACATATACACGAAGAAAAGAGAAGATTAGGTGTGGCTTCTTCTTCAAATATTTTGTATGATTTCAGTGTGAAATGAAAATGCGAAGAAGAATAATAAGGTAAGATCCCTATCCCTGTTTCTCATAAAAAAAAAACACACCATTGGATTTGAGAAAGAAGGAATAAAACTGAAAAATAATGTTTCGTTCATCATTTCTACAAAATCCGATAATGGTAATCAATTCCATCAATGGATGGAGGCAAAAGGTACACTATATATAGTTTGTATATATAGTATTCAAGGATCTCAATTCCACATAAAGTTCATTATTTCATGCTTTTAGGTAATTATATGATTCATGCCATAATTTTCGTCTAACAAAACATTCATCCCAAAAAACTAAAAAAAAATATTAAGCTGTTATACAAGCTAGAAACTAAAACAAAAAAAATGGAGTAGTTGGGTCTAAATGACATACTTTTAAAGGAATATCTGGTTTATAAATAAGAAAAAAAAAATTGTGGAAGCTACTATTATTGGGTTGTTCGAGTTTATTACTCAGTCATTGTTGTATTGTCAGAGTTCAAAACACCCACTACATTATTGTGGATCAATGTTCATTGTCATTGTCCATCTTGTCATGATGAACACAAAGATGCAATTTTGTAAGAAGAAGTGAACTGATAATAGAAAATAGAATGACCAGAAGAGAGGCTTAAAGGATGAAGGAAAGGGATGAGAACATGACTCAAAATAGACTTCCGGATAAAGATATTTAATAAAAAAAATTACTATTTTATTATTTTTTAAGATAAAAAACGGTGTTTGATTACAATCAATAGCAAAGTTGTTAGAAACGAGATTCTACCAAAAATCAATTGGATGGCTTAGAATTAGATTGTAGAATCATAAGATCCAACAAAAAACAACAAAATTCTATAACTTGTACACTTATATGGTATAAAATAATATATTTTAAGTTAAAAGAACACAAAATTATATTATTAAGCTCTCATATAATCATTGATTGAGTTGTAACAACTTACAAGTAGCATAAATTATTGAAGTTATTTTACATATTAAGAATTATATTAAGTCGACAACATTAAGATAAATTATCAAATAAAAAGTGAAAATTACTAAAAATTATAGGTAGTAGTACCATATTATCCTTAAGAAAAACACACAAAAAAATGAGGAAAATGGATGATAATGAATGCAACAATGAAAGGACAATATTTGTTATCATTTAAGAGCCTAAAACACCAAAACAATTATTTTGGCTTTTAAAATTTTGACAAATCAAGATCAAGATAAAAAAAATACAAGAAAAAAAAATTGTTAATATATGCACACATGCTAAGTTACTATATAAACTATATGTACACTGTAAACAAAAGCTTATTTGTATTATGAAGCTAACATGATCATAAAAAAATATTAATGTTCCAGTCAATAGAATTTAATCATTAATAATATTGTAAAATTTAATATATTTATTTGACCATATAGATGGAGATTATATTTTTTGTCAACATTTTACTTCAACAATTGACTTCATTGTCTTAATGATATCTCGATCATATTTTCTTTGCTTCATCTCATTTTCAAGATATGGTGCAAAATAATCTAGAATCGAGAATCAGATGATTAAGAAAGAAATATATGTGAAATAAGGGGGGAATAGATTTGGAGATATATCAATAAAAATTACAGTTATTATGTAGAATTATAGGATTTTACCTCAATATGTAAGATTTTATAACTATTTGACTACTCTAAGGTTCAATCTAGAATCGTGGATTGTTTTGGGATTTTTGGATCATAGAATTTTAGGACTGTAGGATCGAATTGTAGGATCCTACGACTGACCCTGCTCCAATCCTATTGTCTGCCAAATTCAAAAAATGGTGTTTGGTTGAAATCAATAGGATCACGATCTCAACGATACCGATCTTGCTCCAATCTTGCTATCCTAGAGATTCTCCTTCCAATCTAAATCGAAATGGGATCGTATAATCCTACAATCCGAATTGTGATTTTAATAACATTGATTAACACATCAACTCCACTACAATGCAACATCTCATTTAAGGTCAACTTTTGAGCTACCTTATAAAACTTGAAAGCAAGGGTGTAATATAATACAATGCATGTCATCACATGGTAGACAAATTTATAAAGCTCTCTTCCATTAGAACATACACATATTTACAAATTTTAAAAATTGAAAACCTTGATTATGGAAGCCAAGGCAATACCAATGTTGCAAATGAGAGCATATTAAATGATAAAAGGACAAAAAGAACCATGGTAAATAGCTATATATTGAATTTAAACTTACATTAATAAGGCTAACAATGTATCACCACTCAAGTTCTATGCTAAACAAGATTCTGATGAAATAGCAAAGCAATTTCCTCACATCTCTTCCTTTATCCAAGCACAAATCCCATGTCTATTGGTGTATGATGCAGTTCGCAACCCACTTCACCATATATTCTAATTAATGACAAACAAAGATGGTCAATCGAGTCTTCAGAGGTGTTGAACACCAATGTTAATGGAGCAAACCAGCAGTAATGATGGACAATAACAAGTGGTGATAAACAAAGGAGATTATGTGTTTGTATCTACAAGACTAAGATTCAAGTGCCTAGCAACTCTTTTTCTTCCCCCCTTTTTTATGACACATTACAAATTCACTTTTAATTAAACATTTCAATTAGCATTTTCATCCCTAAACATCTGAAGACACTAAATGCTTTTGTAATTTACTAATAAGAACTAGTCATTTTGATTACTTAGACTCTAATTTGTTATCATTTACATAGTTTTCAGCTAGTCCATAATAACTTTCAATCAAATCACATAAGTGTTTTTAAAACCATAAACATTTTAGATTTGTTCCCATAAAAGCATAATATTTTTTTATTTTTGTATAAATGCCCAAACATTTGGACTTTGTTTTCATTAAAACACAAACATATTAAAAAAAAAATAAGGCATAAATGTTTAGACTTTGTTCCCATAAAAACATAAACGTTTATATTTTGTTCCCATTAAGGCAAAAATTGAAATTACTAGAATTTTCTAAAATTTAAAGTATGAAAACATCATGTCTTAATGGAAATAAAGTATAAACGTTTATACATTTATGGGAACAAACCCAAAACATTTATGTTACACTTTTGTCAATCATATTATGTTGTTTACGTATAAATAGAACATATGATAATGGTTTCTTTGAGTGTTATTAATTGGTTTGGAATTGAGTTAATATACTTCAGATTTGTGTACAAATGCCATTTGTAAAAGTTTCTCTACATCAATTTAAGAGCCAACTTGTTGTAGCTGTCATTACCTCCACCAAATTGTAGTTGTTTCCATGCAATTAAATCGCGGTCGCGGTCGCGTTCGCGGTGTCGCGGTATCGGAGCGTCGCGAACGATAAATTTTGTGTCGCGGTCGTCGCGGCGTGAATTTTTATTTTTATTTCACATAATGCTTGAATTCTTATTAATTGTTCATTTAAATGTAATTATTTAATAAACTAGTGTTCTATATTATATTAGAAGCATTTAAATAACTTATTAGATGTTAAATTGTTCTAATAAGGTGTATTATTTAGCGGTAGATATGAAATTAATGAATAATATAACTTTATGCTTGTTAATTTATATTATATTTATATAGATTTATAAAAAGTCAAAATTCTAAAAATTATTATCCATTAGTCTTAATTATATAAGTTATATATATGCACACTAAATTAATATTAACACCACTTAAAAGTTAAATCTTAACTAATATTATTTATTTAAGAAAAGTATAATTATTTAATTAAAAAAAGAGACTAAATTAAAGTTTAATTTAATCAAATAAAAATATATAACTAATCTATTAATTACAGCTAAATAATATTAAAAAAAATTAAAAAATACTAACCTTATTAATATGTGTATTAG
Organism: Tamarix austromongolica; assembly: GCA_039764185.1. Classification (NCBI taxonomy): domain Eukaryota; kingdom Viridiplantae; phylum Streptophyta; class Magnoliopsida; order Caryophyllales; family Tamaricaceae; genus Tamarix; species Tamarix austromongolica. Next base: position 48,109,965 of record CM077817.1, read on the forward strand.
GTTCAAAAATATATAAATTATTCAGGCATGCAGTAATGCAATCTGAAGGAGCGGCCCACGAAAATGCAATATCCAAGGAGTGGGCCACCAAATCCAAATCCAAATCCGTCGACGCATCCGGTCGCTTTTCAAACATCCTTTTCTTTGGGGAGGCTCGGAGGGGAGGGGACATCAATGACATGCGCTTATTTGACTAAATTCGGAGCACCATGTATCCCCGTGCATAGCTATTTGACCACTCTGACTGTGAACCGCCCACAATGGATACAAGCTAGCCTAATTATTTAATAACCCTAATCACGATTTCAGTCGACTAACATGCACGCTTGCCTACTGTGATTGCCACGTAAGTATAAACTAATCGATGTGTACATATAATTACTTAATACCCCCGCGCCTCACTCTCACTCTCTTCTTCGGTTCTTCCCCAACAGCCCGCACAGCCATACTCTCCCAAATCCCGACTCCCTGTCCACAATAACCACACCACTCGAACGACGAGTCGACGAGCCACAGGCCAAGCACCAGGCACCAGCCACCACGAGTTGAAGACGAGGAGCGCTTCGCAGAGACGACGGAAGAGCAGCACAGAGAAAAGAAGATGATGATCTGCAGCATCTGCTCGGAGCTCCACGCACAACGAAAGCTAGTTTTTGGGCAGGTTAGTTCAAGTTTTTTCTTCTGATTTCTAATGAATTCTGTCCTAATACACTGTCTCCGTCCCTTTTGCTTTCTGTGCTGCTTTCTGTGTCTCGGTGCTTTCAGTGATGGTGCAGAACGGAAGGGATGGTTGAGGGCAGCTGGGCAGGGTATTCTTGCTTGCCGATAAATCGGGTATTTATCGCCGATAAATACCGATAACCGATTTATCGGCGCTAAATCGGCGAGAACAACGTGAAATGAGAAATCCATCGCGAACCGGCTAATTCGCGTCGCGGCACACTGAAAATCCGCGAATTAGCGGCCGCTACCGATTTAGCGGTCCGCGATTTAATTGCATGGTTGTTTCCCTCACAACACAGTAAACCCTACCTGCTGCTATAACTCATTATCTTTAGCCAAATCAACCACCAACACACCATCATCAACCTAGTGCAACTACTATCACCTAGCGAGTGCATACAATACTTTTACGCTGCCTTCCACACCACTCTGCTTTCTTTTCTGACATAGGAGAATGTCATGAAATGGAAGGTGGCTTTTTTAGATGTAAAGCCAAAGAATTTTAGTTTTCTTGAAAGTGCTACACAATTTCTTGAAAGGTTATTTAAAGAATACAAGGGTGACATATTTAAGTATGGGCTAATCTAGGAAGGACACATCCATAATTTGCATGATCATGATGTGTGATTAGGCCTTAATGGTTAGTCCTTATCTTAATCCACTAACTAATTAGGTTGTTATTTACTTGGTAGCTAAGTTTGTAAGGATTCAGTCAGTTAAGGTATGTTTTTATCCTTTTGGAATTTGTTAGGATAGAGTTTGTTGTGATCCTAAACATATGGTTTAACTTATTTATTCCTAGTTGGCATGTATTATCCTAGTATAGTGTGGATTAGCTTGTTGTAATCTTATTTAAATGAATTATCTTGTTATTGAGGAAGTTAGTTGAGGAGGTGCACATAGGAGTAATAAAATCTTCATTTAACAAACAATGATTTTTATTAGACTTATGAGTTCCTTCTTATTATTCATTCATTGTGAGGAAAAATTAAGAAACCCTCTATTTTAATTCTATGTGAGTTAAATTAGTATAGTTTGTTAGTATTCATACAACCACAAACATATCAAACCCCACATCAAAACCAACCACCATCATCAAAACCCTAAACCTTAATTCATTAAACCCTCTAACCCTAACCCTTATCAACATTATTTACATCATTATTCATCCATAAAATAACTCATGCATCAAACCATCAATCCTACCATGCATTTCTACATGAAGTATCTTACTCACTCGTGGTCGCCTCCACTCTCATTCGATCACTTTGCTCATCGTTGTTCAACAAATGAAGAGCATGTCATGAAGTCAAAATGCCTTCGTCTCCCAACCAACCCTTTTGGACCCTTTGACTCTTTTATCTTGCTCGTATATTAAAAAATAATAAGTTTAGAATAAATGAATTTTAAAATGACTAAAATAACTATATTGGAACTTGAGTAATTTTATTTTTATGAGATACATTAACGAGGTGGAGAAGGTAAATTTAGAAACACAGCATTATTTTTTTATTGTGTTTGTAAATGGATTTATAATAAAGGGGAAAAATGAAAAAATTGTAGACCCTCTATTATGAAACATAAGAGTATTTATTACTAATAATTACCATTTATTTAATTATAATATTAATTAATATCATTCTTATAAAAATAATTTTTATCACCAATTATTATTATTATTATTATTACTATTTATTAATTATTCACATTTATTATTATTAACTATTTATTTTTTTATTATGCTAAATAGTTTTATCCTAATAATATGAAAAAAAAAAGTTATTAATTATTACTAACCACAATGAATATTATTATAAATTTTACCATTATGACTAATATAATTATTAATTATTATGATCATTATTCATTATAAATTATTAATTATGATTATTTAAAATAATTATTTAACAAACACTAATTAATTATTATTATTATTATTATTATTATTATTATTATCTGAAAAATATTACAAATTGTTAATATTATTATTAAATATCTGTCAATTAATACTAAGTCTTATATAAAATTACCACTAATGATTATTGAATTTACTAGTTAATACTCTGAACAAATAATAATAATAATATCATACGCAAATCAAATGAACAAAAATAAGCCTAGCTGAGGAGATCAGGCCCTTAAATTTTCGCTGACGCACTTAAACTAGGTCGATGTTTTAAATTATTAGGTTCTTTTTATTTTTTATTTAAACATATATATGCTTTTGAATACCAATTAGTTAATGAATTAATTAATTACAAAAAGAACAACTCATTAATCTGTGAGGAATAAGTTTATCGAAAACGGTAAATTCACCCCCGCTAAATTTATAAGCTGCGTACAGCTGTACTTGACTATACATTCATAAATTGCTTATAAGTATCTTCACCACGTACGTGGGACCCAACACGTAGAGTCATACTACAAAGGTTTGGCAGTAGACACATAATTGCTCAAAATTAATGGTAGATTTCCGTGAAACAAGATTGAACATTCATAATACGGGAGCAAGGTCGAACCCCCCCCCCCTTCCTCAAATTTGGAGTAGTCCAGTAACTAGTGATTGACAAAGGTAAATGTAAATTAGTCCCAATGAGCAATGCTCATATGCCCATGAATTGGGCAAATTCCTAAGAGAATAAAATGTAAGTCTGTTTTCATTAACGTAAACCTAGGTGCGAGGCGAGATTATATAAGTGAATTTATCTGGACATAAATTTAAAAAAAATGAACATGAAGAAAAAAGTATGTGTAACAAGAAGTACTCAAAAGCCCAGCCAAGAAAAATACCTGTATCATAACCAAAGAGCAGCCCACCAATTCCAGCAATGACTGTCAATCCTAATATATATTTGTTGCTGAAATATGTAATCCTTCTCTCAGGGTGCGCATCCAAGTATCCAGAACTCCCCGGAATGGAGTCCATCGTCATCCTGATTTAGAACTCCTCAATGATTTCAAAGGAAAAGGAGCAATTGAATTTGTTTTACGAAAACCTGGTGAGAAATTCGATCAAAGGAAACCAAATCAATACTAAGGTTATTGGACGGGAGCGGTTTTCAGAACTCGAAATTGACAGCGAAGGAGAGGAACCAGGATGAATTTCTGTTGGTCTAAGTGATTTATTACTTACTTACGAAAATAGCAGTAATATCGATTAATCTAACATCACTAACAATAATGAGTCAGAAAAATTGGAGATAGAGAGGTGGAGACGAACACACCTCAGAAGATTCAAGGAAACAGAAACAGTTGAACAGAAAAATCCAATAACAGAAGAAAACATAGAAATTCTCTGAGAAAGAATTGAAAATTCAACTCAGAGAAGGCCTAGTTTTACAAAGTAATCGACCGTAATCGTCAAAATCACCTCCCGATCATGTATAACCAAGGCGATTAAATCCAGAAATTCAACGTACTAGGTCAAAAGCAGTCAATTAAGATTTTCAGATGAAAACCCGCAGCTTTCGCTACTTCCGTGACTGAATATAGCATGAAATTTCTAAGGACCAGTAACGTGAGAGTCCGGAGAAGAGAAGCGAGCTACAAAAGAGACAGGCCGAAGAGGACGGTTGGCAAGGATAAAAGAAAAAAAGACTCGTGACATGTTTGTCACTTGTGAGGGCTCAGTGCTTGTTTGTACGAAGCAGTAGGTCGAAAAAATTATCTTCCAATTTTATATATTTTATATAATTTATATAATTTATTTAAAATTAAAAAATTGCTTTTATTATCTCAAGCCAAATAAATCCTCAAGAGAGCCGTATGCAGATGACATATGTAACGCTCATAGATACTTTTGAACGAACAAATATAATTGGGCCCGGGTCAGGTGCGCCTCCGGCTCAGGTGAAGTTTGTGTACTACTGTAGTGTACTCACTCCTTCAACGGCACAATTGCTAAACTAATGTTTAGGCTTTACTTGGATAAGCTAGTTTTAGAAGGATTTTAATTTTAAAAAGAATTTTTAGCTTAAAAACTTTTGCAAATTTATTTATAGAGTAATTTTTTTAAGACTATTACATCTTCACCAAGCTTTAGAGTTTATTGTAATAAAATATAAATATTTGGATGTTTAAAATCGAATATTCATATTCATTGAAACGGATATTTACTAATCCTTTATTTGATTGGATATCTAAATTTTAATATAATTAAAATTTTGATTCAATCTAGATCAAATATTAGATATATCCAGTTTAAATGAAATTAATATTTTATCAATTTTAATACATTTACAATAAATTTTTAAAAATATAAAATGTACGTGTAACACCATTTTTTTAACCCTTACTACCATATAATTTCTTAACCTATTTATAAAAATTTTAATATTAATTTTCAAGTAATTTGTATTAAATTTAAACCCTCTACGGATTATTTTATTCTTTTGCATAAAGTTGTATTTTTCATAATCCTCCTAATTTAGTTATTTTTACATATTTTTAATTCATCCAAAAAGTTTAACTTATTCTTAAAAAAAATTGAGCTTAGCAACTTATTTTATCCCTGTTTTGTTCACTCATTCCTTCAAAATTGTTAAATCATAAAAAAATTATATTAACACAATTAGATGATTTTAGCTATTTTAATTTGTTTCCCGCTAAGTTAGGCTAGGGGTTATTTTCAACCTTATGATTTTACGAAGGTTTTATTGTTTTAACTTCTTTTGAGCATGTATGTGCATAACCCTCCAAATTTAACGTATTCCTAATTTCAAGTAATTGACATTTTAATTTAACCCTAATATATGATTATTAATATTTTAATCTTACCCTAATTCTTGAATCATAATTTTAAACGTAATTCTAAACATAACCCTAAACTCCTCCCTTTTCCCTTTTCCCTTTTTCTTTTTATTTCCTTTTCTTTCTCCTTTCCTTTTTCCTTTTTCTTCTTCTCCTTCCCCTTCCCCCTTCCCCAATCCTTTTTTCCTTCTTTTTCTCTACTTATTTTTCTCCCCCTTTTGACCAAATCCCCTTTACTAATCCTGCACCCTACACTCTACCTATCCTAAATTCATCATCACTATCATCACCACCCTAAAACTTTGGGATTTGTTGTTGGAATTTTTCCCTAAAGCCTCCCTTGATTGTGCTCTGTCCATCATCCTTATACTTCTCCTTTTTGGTTGTTCATCAACCATTCTCACATAATCCTTCTCTATATACCCATCAATTCTCTCTCCTTACAACATTAATTCCTCACCAAATGTTCCCCAGGCTCCCTTTCTCCTTTCCCAACTTCATTCTGTGTCATTCGGTCAAATTCAACCACTATCATGTAGTGAGTTTCTACATAGTTTTGTCAACTTATGTTGCACCACCTTCCTTGTGTGATAATTTCATGTTACTCAACATTATCTATGTGCATAGCTCAAACAACTCAGCCACTTTAGCATCACAAACTCACGCAGACCATCCCCCACTATGCCATAATCTCACACCACCAACCTCTACCAACATGATCCCTTTACGTCACCATGCTCCACTAACATGAGAGCCTCATGTAACAACCCCTATCCCTATCTACTTGAGGAACTCATGCAACACCCCTTTTATTGCATCATCAACCCACGCAATAAGCTCAACCTTACACCACATTTTCCCATTGCTTCGATGGCTTCAATTTTACTCCTTTTCTATCATCCTTTTCCTTAGTTATTCATTGATTTTTTCTTAAATTATAACCATATATTATTCTTGGTTTTTAGGTGATTTTATATAGTTCTCGAAGGAGGCATATTAGGGTTTTATTTTCTTAGAGGCCGATGTTATTTTGGGCAAGAATACATGTCATAGCTAGGAATTTTTGAATGTTATGTGTATTTTGTGCGCAATATCATGATTAGTATTATTATATTGATAATTTCATGTTGATGATGTCATTGTATGATAATATGATATCGAATTATAAAAGGTGAGTACTATGTGAAAATCATGCACTAATTTAATATCTAATAAACTATTCTAATATCCAAATTGATCTGATCCAATAAATAAAATAACCAATTTGATATTGTTTTGGATCAAATAATCAATCCAAACAACAAAAATTCAATCAAATATAAATAATATTTGATTTAATAAATTATATACATACATGCATATATATATATATATATATATATATATATATATATATTCTAAAACATAATTATTAGTGGTAAATTTTATACTTTTTAATGAATATTTTTATTAGATATTTAATATTATTAGAAATGTGGAATCACTAATTGAATATATTGTAATTTAAGACTCAAATTAAATCATGAGATTAGATTAGTTTAAGTTAGATTGGTTTATTATCTTTTTATTGGAGACTTCTTTATCTGATATTTCTTATTTGTGAAATATTAGAAAGTTTTAGATATCTAACTAATTATTTGTGATATGATCCATAGTTTGGGATATACAAAGTGTCAGATATCCAAAGCTTTTTTTTAGATATCTAATCTTCCAAATATTTGACTTTCTTTTATAGAACGTCCAATCATCAGTTATCTAAAATATCGGATATTCATAAGCACCTCTTATGATAAGTCTTGTTTTAAAAACCCTAATGGGATGGTATGATCTATAGTATTTTAATGTGGTTTTAACTAAGTATGAAAAGTGAGTAATAATTGTGGTTAAGTTTTATAGTGATGTAATAAATTAAAGATGGAAGATTAATGATGTTAAATTTGTAAGGTTTTGAGGAAATTTGGGTATTATGTCATAAGGGTATTTTTGTCATTTTATGACAGTGAGGAAAATAATTATGACTTGATACTTTGATGGTTTTATAAATTATATCATAAGTAATATGATAAAATGATAGTTGAGTAGGGTACAAGTTATCTAAAGTATGATTTTGAGGTATTTCGTTAAGATAATGGTATTTTGATCAATATGGGTTAAAAATTAATTTTTTGTGTTTTTAAAGTGAAAATGGGTTTAAAATATTCTAATTAAATTACATGAAATATTTAAGGTAATTATTACTAGCATCATTTTAATAAAATGAGAAAATGGATAAATTATGGATTGTAATTATAGAGGTAAGCTCATTATGGCATATGTAAGACATTAAATTTTGACATTTTATTTTTATATGTGTTGTAATTAATGTTATTTTTGGATAATGTAATAAATTTGGTGATGAAATGAGTTTTATGAGAGAAATTATACTTATCTTGTGAAAGTAGGGTTTCGTAGAGGATTTATGACCTTTTTCCATAGGGAATGTCTCAATCATCACATGGTTGTGTATTTGTACCTTGCATATATATATATATATGAATTATGATTTTGAGATAAATAATAATTCAATAAGACATTGATTAATTAAATTAAAATATCATGTGAGTTAGGACCAACCTATTGAATTTGTTTCACCCAACGATAATAGTGGCTTATGAGTGTCTTACCCTAAGAGGTACAACATACCATTCTACTAGTTTGAGAATAGCGGTAAGGAGCATGATGCCCTAGGATATATTGTATCCTTCTATGAGATTAAGAATAGTGGAGTCCTTGAACTTAATATAAATATGAGTTTATATTATGATTATATATAATGATAGAAATCTAGATCGATTATTATTTTGCAGCGTATTATGTTTAATCAATATACATGTTGATTCTTCCATGTTTACTTATGCATTGTATGCCTTTCTATGATTGTGTTTTTTACTTACTCGGTATATAGCGTATTGATCATCATTTTCATAGGTATTACTCATTTCCATGAGCAGACGACCTACGCCTTTTTTTTATTTGCATGTCGATGAAAACCATTTTGATGACTCCACTACTTACTATACTTTTCTAGGGGAGGAGTGATCATATTATCTTTGGGGTTGGACGTAGAGCCATGTTATCTAATTATTAGTTTTTATGCTCGGATACTTTTGGACTCTTAGTTCCATGTGATCCATTTTTTTGTGTTATGATATTATACTTGGATTAGGCTCCAACTTTTATGTAGGATTTATGTAACATTTTTCTTATTCTTTTTTTTTTTTGAGTTTTGAATTTTTAAGTTTTAAACTTGTATTCAATGCAAAGATAGTACCAGACTTTTGTTAATTATAGTGGCAACACCCAATTCTATTGCTACCATGCTTTCTCTTAAATAACATTTTTTAGTTATAAAATTTTAGTTTATTGCAATATGCATCTATATTAGGTTATAGAATCTTAAGTGTAAATTTGGGAGCCCTTAGATTTAAATTGAAATTTAGGTTTTTAATGTTATTTATTATCAAGGGTAACTTTGGTATTTCAGTGACTTTTTGTGAATTTTGAGTACACCATTATGTTTAATAGGTCATTTACATTAGATTTGTATATTATGTGATAAGGTTCGGAGTCAAACAAAAATTGTTAAGAAATTATTGATTTGGTGATAATTAGTGAAGTTAAGGATATTTTGGTCATTTAATATTAATTTTGGAAATTTTGAAATAAAAGGTGTTATATGATAAGAATATGATTTAAGTGTAATAAGTGAATAGATTATAATAATAATCATTAGTTTAAGTAAGTGTTTTGGTAATAAAATGAGCTTAGAACACCAAAAGTGAAATTCAATATTTTATGTACTTAATTTTAAGCTTAAATTATATTTTTGGCTTAAGCATTTTTGATATAAAGTGTTTAGGTGTTCTCTTGGTTTTGGTAAATTACTGAGTTTAATTAGTGACTAAATAACTCAAGTAAACAATTAGGGTTAATAAGGATGTTTTGGACTTCTCACCTTTAACATTGTTTGGTCATGTTTGGCTTTAGAATGAATTTAAGGGTGTTTCTTGATGAAATCCTTAAGTTAATTATTTTGCTTCATTAATTTTAGGTTATCATTAAATATTACTTAAGCATTTTAATGATATTCTATTTTTTATATGGAGTTTTTCTCCTAATTGGTTTTAATATAATTTTAATTGCATGAATAAAACACAATTGTTGATATGGGTTCATGCCATAAATGTTATGTCATGAGTAATTGATATTGTTAAGTGTTTACTTAGTTCTCTAGATGGTTATACTTATCTTGAAAAATCACAAGTGCTAAGGTGGGTCATAATGGAAAATGATTGGTGGCATTTCAAGTAAAGTGGTTAAGTGTGGTTATTATACCTGAATAAAATATTAGTATCAAAGTGAAAGATCACATGAGTTAGAATAAATAAATTGTATGTCCATTCGACTGGAAATAATAAGGGTCTCCACGTGCAATCTGACTTGGAATGATCTATGTGTTGTTCATCCTAGTTCTATCAAAACTAGAGTGACCCTATAGCTACTCTATATCAGTTCATTCACCCAGCCTATAGAAGGTATACTTAAGAATTAGATATCTAATTTTGTAGTCCCTAGGAGCATATTATCCTAAAAGGATCTTTATGTTGTAAACCTATCTCAGTAGACATAAAACAATGGTCCCCAAGAGCATAATGTCTTAGAAGAAGCTTTATGCCATTAATGATTCCTAGTACTCAATGTGAATAAGAAACAAGTGGCATGACCACTAAGTAAAGATAATAACATGGCTTGTACTATAATTTCTACCTTGTGTTATATTCAATGTGTTATCTAATGTTATATTTTTAAGTGGATCATGATCTTTGTGTATTATGCGATGAATTTAGAATAATCATATTACTAAATATGGCATGGTGTAGTTATTATTATTATACGCATATTCTTATGTGATCATTATGTCGAATATGTTGTGATGCATCATACTATGTCTTTTTAATTACTTGTATTACTCCATGAGCAAGTAGTGGAATGTCCATTTAATGGAACCATGCCTATTCTTGTGAGTATATTCCACATTATTTTATGGATTTCGTTGATATCAGTGCTTTAATATGATACCTACAATAGAGAGGTATTTAGGTTGTGGGCGTGTTGTTTTAGTTATATGGACACTTCTACTAAACTCCTTTTCTCTTACCATATGTATGCAAGCTTGAAAGCCCGAGCTAGTCTTCTTACCGCCTACTTTCCAGGTATTTATTCTTTATTTATTGTATTTGGTTTGTAATCTTATAACTAAAATTAAGTGTTTCCCATACCCATCACATGTTGGGTATATAAAATATCTTTTTATATGTTGTATGCAATAGGAGCACCGAGATCAAGTTTGAGTTTGTATTAAAAAAATTGAATATAAATTTGTAAAAAAAGGTTAAATATTTTATAATAAAAAAAATAAGAAACTGAAATGTATAAAATTTCATTGAAAAAAAACTAAAATTTAAAAATATGTATTTTTATTAAAAAAAATTCTTGTAAAGATTATAAAGAAACTAGTATGATTGACTTCAACATTTTTTTTTGAAAAAAAAAATTGTGTTTTTTTTAAATCTTTATTTTTTTATTTTTAATAACTTTTTAGTAATTTTATATAATTTTTAATATTTATTATCAAAAAATGCAATATTTCACACAAATTAACCTAATCTAACTTTGTTAATGTAAAAATGTATATAAGTGATAAAAGATTAAAATATAGAGGGAACATAGTGAGATTATTCAAAATACATGGTATATATATATAATATTAGGCTAATTGTTAGGGAACTTGAAACTTACCCATATTTTTTATCTATAAAAGGAACAATAATATAATACAATAGTAAAAATTATACCATTATATTATAATAAGTTTACAAATGCCACATTTATAAATTAATTAGAAATTCAAGAGAGGATTAGAAAATTATAGTTTTGTTGTCATTGGTATGACTTTCCCTTTAAAAATGATAAGATGTCCTATTACATACTCATTGGTCCTACTTTAATATATATATATATATATATATATATAAACTTTCTTTATGTACTGTTATTAATTAAGAAATTGTGTACATGCTTGATTAAAATACAAATTAATAACAAACGCATGTGAATAATAAGATGATAAAATTAATAATGTGTCACTATAGTTAGAGCTTAATGTGACTATTTTTTAAATCTTGATGATATTTAAACCCTTACAATTACTTATGTATATTTAAAAAATTTTAAGATGTACTTTATTATATATGAAAATTTTATGAGAATTTATCTTTTTTTAAATATATATATATATATATAAATATATATATATATATATATATATATATTCCAATTTATCATTTATACTGTCTTAATTAATAATAATGCTATATTTGTATTCTTCATCTTCGACTTCAAGATTAATTAATCTTTTCATTAATGCCTACCTAATTGAGTTACTATTTTCATTCATTCCTATATAATTTAATGGTTATTTTCATTCATTTCTATCTAATTGGATTACCATTTATATATCACTATTTTGTGCATTTTCATTTATTGCCACCCTAATAAATTTATATTTTTAGAGCTATCCAAAATTTAAATATGAATTTTATATTTTCTTAAGTATTTTTTAAATTATTATGTCATATAATATTTTTCTACGTAAATCAAGAAAAAAATTTGGGTCAATTTTTCATATGCATCTTGATATTTTCTTATGTATCGACACAAAAAGTAAGACATAGCCATCAAAAAAATTATCTTTTTTGTTGGGAACAATGGAAAACCAGCTTTGTTCCATGCCATTTTCCCATATTGGTTGTAGACAAATTTTTGAAAGAGTTTATATTTCTCCTCTCTTAACACTTAGTTTGAATTGAATACTTAATTTGTTTTGTTAGGACTTGAGGTGATCTATTTATACCACACAGTCTGCCCATTTAATCTAGGCTAGGCTAGGTGTGGTTCATAAATTTAGACGGGCCTATTATTCTTTTTACTAAGTTTTTTATTGTTTTTTTCTCTACTCTAGCTCAGTAAATAGTAGATCGATGTAACACCCCCAAATTTACTACTGAAAAATTTCGTTTAAATCAAAGTTTTAGCGGAAGCAGGAAAATTAAAACCGTAAATCCGGGGGCATTACTGCCACACTGAGTACCAGATCGATCCATAACTACCGACCCGATACTAAGTGCTAAGGCTAAAGAGAATAAAACGGGAAACGAATCATTCATAAAACACGAATCCTACAATCAGAGTGCGAAGGTAAGAAGTTACATTCCGAAATACAATTTAAGAGGTCCATATATCAGAATACTTAAAATAACGGAATAGCAAGATACGATAAAACCCTTGAAAAGTTAAATACAACATTTGTATCCTCTAAAGGTAAATACGATTAAACCACGCGATTTTCGAAGGTAATTATCCGGACCACTTACTCACTCATATCCAGCCTTCCACCCCAACTTAGTAACTGATCAGGACCTGCATCAAAGGTCTGCTCCCCACCATCGGTGGATCATCACAGGACCCGGTCAATCAAGGCAGTATCAGTACGGGTCCAGTACTGAGTAAGGCGTAGACGCTAAGGCCAATCATACAGTCACACATAAGCATAAAATCAACATGCATTAATACACAAGACACATACCCAAAACGTCAGCCATACATTAGGATGAGTAAACGGAAAGCTGAAACATGCTCATACAATGTCCGTTATTTCTTATTATGAGAATAATCTCTTTTCACACATTCTTCATTTAACCCTGTAAGCACGGGGACCCCACTATTATAGCCGGTGGACCGGAAATCAACACCCAGGGCTCAAAGCCTCTGGCCACTATTATAGCCGGTGGACCGGAAAACAACACCCAGGGCAAACGCCTCTGGCCACTATTCTAACCGGTGGAACGGATTGGCCCCGCACTTACATGGTGTTCCACTGTAAGTGATTAGTATCTTTCCCGTGGGTTAACTTATTCGTTTGAGTCTGTCGAGCCCGAATCCCCCACTATTATAGCCGGTGGACCGGAAATACACACCCAGGGCAGAACGCCTCTGGCCACTATTATAGCCGGTGGACCGGAAATCAACACCCAGGGCAAAACGCCTCTGGCCACTATTCTAACCGGTGGAACGGACTGGGTCGGGCTCATCAGTCTTTCACTTTACGTAATTAATGTCTTATTCGTATCTTATTGAATCATATCAGGTCCTTGACATGCATAAATCATTCATTACATTCTTACACACGGTAAAATTCCACATTCACAACTATACCTTTCTCAATAGTACACATAATACACCAAACAACTCTAAACAGTCACCCGAACCATGATTGTCCTCACCGAGCCGTGGTTAACCACTCTTAACCTTCCTTAACCGTAACAACCCTAATTCCATCATGAGAACCCTGATACCACCATAATCATTAATACCACTAGGAAGTCATAAATACCACTCTATAAACCCCAATACCACCTTGCAACCCTAATACCACCATAAGCCATGAATACCACCAAGTAATCATTAATACAACTATATAAACCCTAACACCTCCTTACAAACCCTAATACCACCATAAGTGTTTAATACCACCAAGTAATTATCAAAACAACTATATAACCCACAATACCATCTTCCAAACCCTAATACCACAATGAGTCATTAATACCACCAAGAATTCATTAAACCACTATATAAGCCACAATACCATTTTGCAAACCCTAATACCACAATAAGTCACTAATACCATCAAGAAATCATTAAAACCATTATCTAAACCACAATACCATCTTACAACCCTATTACCACAATAAGTCGCTAATACCACCAAGAAAACATTAAAACCACTATATATAAACTCCAATACTACCCATCATATCGCCAAGCAACAGACTTCCTCACGCAACCTTAATTTGTACCCACCTTTTTGTTTACTTAATTCCACTTCCCCCTCATTGTTTCCCAAATGGTGAACTACTTAGGTCGTCCATACCTTGTTTAGCCAACATACTCCCCTTTGGTCATTCTAACCTCTTATTTTTCTTTTTCAAATCTCCCACTTCACCACACTCCCTCTCATAACCCAACCTACATGTCATAAGAATCACGTCACCTTACCACATCACAACACATCACACTTGCACCACAGCATATTAGTACACGAAGACTAGGATACGGGGACGTACCTCGGATCCATGCTGCGCTTCACAAATAAACACATAAAATACAGGTTATAGCATACAACCATACAAAGCATATGAGGCACTCAACACATGCAGAGCACACAAGTGGCCTTAGTTACGTCCTTACCTAAATCGGCGCCGGGCTTGGAGCACGCTCCTACACCTCCTGGGGTCTGACCCGGTTACCTATAAGAGGGGAAATACTTAGGGTTAATCTCCCTCTTCCAGAATTATCAACATTCCTATCTTACCCCTATCATGGCCTATTACCAAGGCTACTATTAATAATGGGGTTTATAAATAAAGGGTAGGTTATTACTACTCTTACGATAACTTAAACAGATTATCGCTACTCAAGTAGATTTTAGCAATCCAAATACTAAGGAGAGGGTTTTCACAACATTAATAATAATTACCAATAATACCTACCATAATAAGAATACTATTTATAATAATAGTGCTCCTAATAAAAATAATAATAGCTATAATGGTGATAATGATGATAGTAATGATTGAAATCATATTAGCATTAGTGATAGTGTATTATCGATAATAATAATAATAATAAAGTACTAGTACAACCATAGTCATTTAGGTGACAAAATCAATAATAGTGTTAATAATAATAATAGTGATAATAATAATAATGATAGGAATGAAGACAATAATAATATAAATAATCATAATAAATACGATGAAAGTATTAGTAATAATATCAACGATTATAAGAAAATAATATTAATAAGGATAATAAGAATAGCAGTAATAATCGATAAAATAATAGGTGCGATAAACACAATAACGATAAAACAATGATAAGAATAATAATGATAATAATAACAACCATACTAGTGATAGTAATGAAAGTAATAATAATAATATTACAATAATAATAGTAATATGGTAATAATGGTAATGATAATAATAATAATAATAGTAATAATAATACTAATAACAACGGCCATAATAACGTTGATAATAAAATAGTAAAGACAATAATAATAATGATATTAACAACAATGCTACTACTAATAATAATAGTAATAGTAATAGCAATAATAATAATAATAGCCATGATAATAATAATAACAATAATAATGCTAACAATAATAATACTAAAAATAACAATAATAATAATAATAATACTAATAGTAAAATAATGACCATGATAATAATAATTGTAATATTAATAACAATAACACAACCCTAAGTATAATAGCAATAATAATAATAATATCAATAATAACAATAATAACAATAATAGTACTAACAATAACAATAGTAAAAATAACAATAATAATATTAATAATAACAATTATATTAGTAATAATAATAATCATACTAGTAATACTATTAATAGTAATAACCATCATAATATTAATATTAATAACGATAATAATACTAACCCTAATGGTAACGTTAGTAATAATAACACTTAATAATAATAATAATAGGGATAATAATAATAATAATAACAATAATAACAATAATAATAATAATAATAATAATAATAAAGATAATAACAATAATAATAATAGCAATAATAATAGTAATAATAAGGATAATAATAGTATGACAATAATAATAGTAATAATAATAATAATAATAATAATAATAATAATAATAATAATAACAATAGTAACCATAAGATCAATAATAATAATAATAATAATAATAATAATAATAATAACAATAATAATATCAATACTTATGTTAATATAATAATAATAAGATAATAATAATAATAATAATAATAATAATAATAATAATAATAATAATAATAATTGGATGGGTGGTAGTATTAGTAGTAATAATGATATTAGTAATAGTAATGATAGTGTTATTATTAATCATAATAATACTAATAATATTAATCCCACTAATCACCTTTTATTTATTTATTTATTTATTTATTATTTATTTAAGACTTAGGGTTCAGGGTGTTGGCAACCTGACTGGGGTGGTGGTGGCGGCGGCGGCGCGGCGGCGGCGGCGGTGGAGGAGAGGAGAGAGGGAAAAATGGAGGTGGAGGCTAGGGAAGGGAAAACCAAAGGGAGAGGGAGGTGCGGGGTGGTAGGGCAGGAGTTGCTGGTCATTTTGGAGGGTGGTGGTGGCGCTGCAAGCGGCGGTGTGGCTGGCGGTGGCGGCGCGAAGGTGGCACCAGGTTGGAGGGGTCGATTTCGGGAAGGGTTTTTCGCACGGCCAGGGCGGCGCGTGCGGGGCAAGGCAGGGAGGCTAAGGAGGTTGGTTGTGTAGAGGGCGGTGCAGGGAGGATTTTGGTGGTAAGGGCAGGCGGCAACGGTGGCCGAGGGCGGAGGAAACGACGGCTGAAAGTGGGGCGGCGCGATGGGTTGGATTTCTGGGTTCCAAATCTCGAACCCGATTCAGGCCATTTCCGGGGCTATTTATAGAGGATCTGGAATGGGAAAACGACAAGGAGGCGAGGGAGAGTCAGAGGGTAGGTGGAGGCATGTCCGGCGAGGCTGACCGGAGTAGGTCTGCAATTTGCAGATCGTGACCCGCCGGAGAGGACGACAGGGCTTGCGTGCGGGGAAAACGCTGCCCGATTGGTCACATCTCAAGGTAAGGTCAAATCAGGGACGAAAAGACAGGAGAGAAGGACGGAGAAGGGACGGGACGCTCGCCGCTGCGTTTTCCGGCGAGGTCGAGTTGCAGGCGGGGAGAAACGGCGTCGCGAGGAAGAAGAAGAAGGGGAGGGGCTGGACCGGCGGTCCAGGGGAAGAAAGGAGAGGGAGGAAACCGGCCGGACCGCGCGGTTTCTTTTCCTTTTAAATGAAACTCTGCGTTTTAGGAGGAATTTGGCGAAAACGCAGTGCTCGCGTCGTCAGGCAACGGTCGAAAGTTCTTTGTATCGCGACGCGGCGTTTCAGCGACTTCAGCGTCGAAACGCCGCGTTTTGGGTCACGGACGGCCGGGCTCGCTGGGCCGCGGCGAGAAGAAGGAAAAGGGGAGGGGTTTGGGCCAGCAGGCCGGCCCAGGTCGGGGAAAATAGGGGCGAGAAGGGGAAGGAAGAAAAAAAAGGAAAAAGGAGGGAGGAAAAAGGAAAAGGAGGGGAAAGTTAGGGGTTGGATTAATTAATATCATTTGGGTAATTTAGGGTATTTAATATAATTATCAAAACCATAATTAATTTCTACCTTTAGGTAAATTTTGGGATTTATGGAAAAATCTTCCTAAATTTATTTTAATTAACAAAACCCCTAAATTAAATTACTCATAAATTTTATATTAATTTGGAACTATTTTATCCTCCCTATTTTATATAATTTAAGGTATTAAATAAATTTCAAAAGTGAAAACCTTAATTAACTTAAATACCATAATCTCCCCTATTTACACTCTTATAATTTCCTTCTTGATTTATCCTATTAATTCCTTTTTATCTTACTAAAAGTAGTTTATTTAATAACTTCCCTAATAATCTCCTATCCGGCCATGATTTTCTAAATTAGGAATTTTGGGGTATTTCAATCGATTATTCCTCTACTTTTGAATGTTTTCAAACATGTGGATATAGGATCCGTTCTTCTAGATCGGGAGGTTATCTTCATCGATTTTGTTTATTTAAGAAAGAACTCTCCCTTCATTTTGACATGATGAAAAATTACAAGTGTTATTCCTTTGTTTTCAATTTATAAGTTCAAGGAAAATTTTCTCGTTATTAGGTGCACAAGTGCGAAGGCTGGTTGTGATAACCTTGGGGGCAATTCAGAACACTCGATTGGCACCATGGTCAGGCTGTATTTCACTTTAGGGTAGCAAAATTCTTTTGCTACACAACCAATCTGATAATTTAAATTCTTTGCTCGTTTTTTTTTATATTTTTAATCATATTAGTGTATCTTGTTTTTACATAAATTTAGTATCTTTCTAACAATATAAAGCGAAATAAGTTGGAATATTTGAGTATACATGACATATTAATTTTTCATCTATTTGCTTCCTGTCGTTATCCTATTAGACTTTGTTGCTTCCTAGTTCTTATTTTTGGTGTTCCTATTTTCAGTGTTGTGTTGAATTTGGTATTATTTACCCTTGAAACCTTCGGTTAGATTGGGTGAGTTTCTTATGATTCAACTTATAGTCTTTTGGCCTTTTGTTTTCTCCTGAAGCTAGGTTGCAACACTATGTTTGTCGAGGTTTATTAGTAGGTGTTTTGTTTTTATTTACAATTTCCAATTAACACACACCAAGTGTTCAACTATTTGTTCTCATTTTAATTTTGGTTGGTTTTGGTTATATTATTTTTTTCGTAGTGCTATAGGGTTTAATAGATTAAAAGTTTGGTTTTTTAGGTTTAATTAGTTAGTTGCTATAGTGCGTGATCTTTGTAATTTACTAGCAAGGAATTATAGCAAGAGGCAATGTTCATTTACAGATACTTGTTGTTGTCACTGGATTTTGATTACAATATATAGTGCTTTGTTGCTTTTTGATATGGCTGTGAGTATTCCAAGGATGATCCCAAATATGTATAAGGTTGAGCCATTAAATGATTCTAATTACCATAGATGGTCTCAAATATTGTTGATAGTGTTTGAGGCTCTTGAAGCTGATTATGTGCTATTTATTGATGCACTTGCATAGAAGAATATCGACATATCTCTTGCAATACCTACTACAACTCCTGCTTCCCTATTAGCTAAGAAAGTGGATGATGCTGTAAAAATAAAAATATGAAAGGGACAACAAGACTATTTGATGTCATCTTCTACAACATATGAGCAACATGTTGTTTGACATGTTCTTTAGCATTGAGTTATGGAAGGAATTTTGGGATATTCTAAAGAACAATCCGAACCTAGAATAAAGAAGTATGCTGTAGAAAATCTGATGCAGTTCTAGATGGTTGATTATAATCCGGTGATGAATTAGGTCCATGATTATAAGCTATTGGTTGCTAAATTCCTAGGAGAAAGAATAAAAATATGTGAGGCATTCCAAGCTAAAAATGCTAATAGAGAAATTTTCACCATTCTAGATTGAATTTAGGAACCATTTGAAACACACAAAAAAAGGATTTGACACTGCTAGAGCTAATAAGTCATATGAGGATAAAAGAGGAAAAATGTCTAAAGGGTAATCATATCTCTTAGGATTCTAGGTCAATCACTACTAACATGGTAAAGTCTATTGCTGTTAAGGATAAACCTAAGGGTAAGGGGAATATGCCCCAAAAGAAAGGTTAGTAGAATAATCAGTTAAAATTTACGAAGGGCAATAAGATTCAGAGGAAGAAGATGACCTATTATGTCTATGGGAAGACAGGTTATAAGGTGTATCGATGCTATAAGAGGCAGGGTCAGCAAAGCCAAAACCATACTAAGTAGGCTACTACATAAGCTAATATTGCTAAGACTGATGAGGTTATAACTATTGTGGTAGTGGAAGCAAATCTGGTTAACAACAAGACAGATTAGGTTTTGGACATTGGGGCTTCCAAACATATGTGTGCCAATCGAGACATCTTCCACTAGTTTGAGGATTTTGTTGATGGAGAACATGCCTTCATGGGAAACTTTGATAGGGTTGGATTTTTGGATAAAGGAAAGGTTCTTCTAAAATTCACTGCTGGAAAAATCTTTGAGTGATGTTTTATATGTACCCTCTCTACATATGAACCTTGTTTCAGGTAGCTTGCTTAATAGAGCTGGGATAAAATTGGTTTATGCAGTTGATAAGGTCATATTGACCAAGAATAGGGTCTTTGTGGGAAAGGGGTACTTAGCCGATGGTCTCTTTGTTTTGAACACTATTTCAATTAATGAAAATGCATCTACTTCTGCTTATATTTCCAAGTTTCTTTCTTTATGGCATGGTAGGGTTAGACATGTAAATTTGGATTCCATTGATAAACTAAAATGTATGAATTTGATTAATGTGTTAGAAACTAACGATTATAAGAAGTGTCCTATTTGTGTGGACATAAAATATGCTAAAAATCCCTTTAAACCTATCACTGAGAGATTATCTAAATTATTAGAGCTGATTCATATGGACTTAGCATATTTTAAGAACAATATGAGTAGAGGAGGAAAATAGTATTATGTGACTTTCATAGATGATTATTCTATATATACCAAAGTCTAGCTCCTTATGTCTAAACATAAGACTAAAAGTATGTTCTTAAAATATAAGGTGGAAGTAGAAAACCAATTAGACCATAAGATTAGAAGACTTAGGTCTGATAGGGGTGGTGAATATGGAATTAGTTTCCTAGAAGAATTTTGTGATATTCATGGTATTGGGATAAGACCAATGCCCCATGTACCCCTCAATAAAATAACTTAGCTGAAAGGAAAAATAGAACATTAAAAGAATTAGTGAATGCTATGCTATAAATTTCAAGTATGTTTGACCAAACTAGGGGGATAATATTGTTTTTACTATTATTTTTTTAACAAAGTCCCTCATAAGAAGTTGGATTAAACACCCTATGAATTGTGGAAATGTTTTAGACCTAACTTGAAATTTCTGAAAGTGTGGGGGTGTTTGGCTAAGGTTGACTTACCTAATTTTCGAAGAACTGATGTGGGAACAAAAACCTTTGATTGTGCATTCATTGGTTATGCTCAGAATAGTGATGCGTACAGATTCTTGTGTTTAAGTGATAACTCAATTTGTGAATCTAGAAATGCATAATTTTTTAAGAATATGTTCCCTATGAGAAAGAATGCATGTGATGTTACTAGTTCTTCTAATGCGACATCTATACTTTTGTCTATGCCTTCTTCATTAGATGATATGAATGATAATATGCATGAACCTAAGAGAAGTACAAGACGAAGGATAGAAACTAGCTTTGGGCCTAATTTTGTTAATACTTTCCTAGTTAAAAATGATGACCTTGATAAGATTAATTTGGACTTTATGTTTGCTTATTTAATTGAGGATGATCTTAAATTGTATAGGGAAGCCGTAACATCCATCGATGCTAGTTTATGGAAAAAGATAATTAATAATGAATTGGATTCTATTAAGGCAAATCACACATGGAACTTAGTGGATTTGCCTAGAGGATGTAAATGGCTTAGATGAAATGAATTTTTAAAATGAAATTGAGAACTGATGAAACCATTAATAATTTTAAGGCTCAACTAGTAGTTGTAGGTTATAAACAAAAGAAAGATGTTGAATTTTTTTATACTTATTCTCTCGTGACTAAGATTGTCACTATACATTCTTTGGTTGCCTTGACCGCTACGCATTGACTTGTAGTCCATCAAATGGATGTTAAAATTATATTTTTAAATGGTGACCTTAAAGAAGAAATTTATTTGGAGCAGCCCGAGGGCTGTGTAGTTGAGGGTTAGGAGAACAAAGTGTGTATATTGAGCAAGTCATTATATGGCCTAGCAAGCTCCTAAATAATGGTATAAAAACTTGATCAAACTTTACTGAGTGATGGTTATGTGGGGAATGCATCTGATTTATGTGTTTACTCTAAGATGTTTGGTTAAGAGTTTATGATTTTTTTATCTATATGTTGATGATATGTTTATTCTTATCACCAATATGACTATGGTTAATGAGACCAAATCCTTTTTGTCTTGTCATTTTGATACGAAGGATTAAGGAGAAATTGATTAGATTCTTGGAGTTAAAATGAGAAAAACTAATAATGGTTTTTTCTTGTGTTAGTTACATTATATTGAGAAAATTTTAGAAAAGGTTGAATGTTTTGATGATATGCTTGTGAAAACTTCCTATGACCCTAACATGAATTTGAAAAAGAATCAAGGTTCTAGTTGAAATACCCCAAAAATCCTAATTTAGGAATTATGGCAAAATAGTTATTTATTAGAGAAAAATTAAGAAAATAAATTACTTCATTGAATACAGAGGAAATTAATTGAGGAAAATAAGGAGAAAATAATAAATAAGTTATTTAGAAAATTTAGGACATTTTACTAATTAAAATGGAAGTTAAGAACAATTTATCCAAAATAGCCTAATTAATTTAAAAATGAATTTAATTATTATACTTAAAATAATTATTATTAAATTTAAATATCTAAATTAAATATATAAATAAATAAAGACCCAAATACCCCCAACCCAACCATTTTATTATTTTTCCATTTTCCATTTTTCCTTTTCTCCCTTCTTTTCCTTGTTCTCTCTTCCTCCTTTACATTATTTCCATTCCCCCTACCCGGTTTGGGCCAGCCTGTTGGCCCAAATCTCCTTTCCTCCCTGGCTTATCTCGCACGTCAGCCTCCTCCCTTGCCCAGGCCGGCTGGTCCCTTTCTTTTTTTTTTCTTTTCCCCCTGGACCGACCGGTCCAGTCGTCGTCTTCCTCCCTCCCAAACCCCGATCTGTAACTGCCAAACCCTGCAACCCTGCTGCCGACAGCAGCACGCCGTTCGGCCTTCCCTCTCTTCCCCTCTCCCCGTCGTTGTCTTCCTTTTTTTCGACCCAACAAGCCCATCTCTCCCTTCCTGCGTGCCCATCTCTTTCCCTTTTCCTCTCCCCCTCCCCTCCCCAACCTAATCTGCCATGGCAGGACTGCACCACCGACCGGTGGTCCTGCCACACCTGCCTCGCTCGTCTCTTTCTTCCCTTGTCATTTTCCCCTCCCAATTGCCTATAAATACCCCCCATTGGCAGCCATAATCAGCTCCCTTTTTCGAATTTGCCCCGAAACCCTACCTCTCCACCGCCTCAAAAAGTCAAGTTTGCCACCGCCACCGGTGACTGCCGCCGCCACCGCTGCCCATCGGGATCTTCCCTGCACCTCCCTCGACAAAACCAAGCCACCACCACCCTCCGCCTTGCCCTGCACGTGCCGCCCTAACCGTGCCAAGTTCCCATCCCGAAACCGCCACCTTCAGCCATCGCCGCCCCTTGCACCGCCTTCCGCCGCCAATTCCGCCTCTGACAACACCTCCACCACCCTCCAAAAAGTCCAGCACACCCTCCCCTACCTTTCCACAACTTCATCTCCCCCTGCCTCCCTCTCCTTCTACCTCCCCCATTTTCCATCACTCTCCACCACCCTCGGCCGCCGCGCCAACCACCGCGTGCCGCCACCTCTTGCCACGCCACCACCCTTATTCCACTCCTCTTCACCTGCGGCTTCTTCCCCCACCTCAAACTTCTCTTTTCCTCCTCCCATCCAACCTCCACCTTGAACTTTTCCTTTCTCTTCCTCCTCCATCGCCGCCACGCGCCACCGCCGAACCACCGCCAACCCTAGGCGGTTTCTCACTTACCCAAACCCTAATATCTCTTTTACATAAATGCTAATAATTTTAACTAATATTAATGATATTATACCTATTATTATCATTATTATTATTAATTTTATTATTATTATTATTATTATTACTATTATTATCTCCATCATTAATGTTATTATTTTCTTACTAATACAATCATTCCTTCGATTGTTACCTTCTATTATACTTAACATTATTATTATTATTATTATTATTATTATTATTATTATTATTATTATTATTATTATTATTATTATTATTATTACTATTATTATCATTATTATTATTATTATTATTACTTAACCTAACCTTATTTGATTATTATTATTATTATTATTATTATTATTCTTGCTATACTTAACACCTTTATCCTTATCGTCATTAGTGCTACTACTTTTATTATTATCAATGTATTTAACTCAAAGTTGGTGTGTTACCATGTTGTTGTTAAATAAGAAGAATACTTGAACCTTAGCACCTTACCATTTAATATTATTCCTAATGCCTTTAACACTAACATCATTACTATGGTATCATTATTAGTTATTACTATTATTACCATTATCATTATTTCATTCCTATTATTGTGACAAAAACATCTGAACCCGTATACTATTATTATTCAAAATATAATTTTTATCATTGTTATCTTTAGGAATACCTATACTTTTTGGTATTGTAATTATTATATTATTATTTTAACCCTAACACTATTATTAGACTTAGCCTTAAAAACGCTAGGGTTTCTATCACTATAAACATTAGCGTCACTATTATTAGTTTTATTATTAACACTGTCACTATTTTCCTATAGTTGGCATGAAGACTATTACTATAAGAATAGAGCTAACAGGTCTAATAGCATAAGGGTAACAATAAGTATCAAAAATAAATACTTTTTGACTAGTAATATTTAGTATACTAAATTTAAGATAAAACCCTAGTTTTTGTATAATACCCTCTTTAGTAATAAGAACCCTAATCCTAAACTAGAATAAGGGATGATGGTACTATCAAGGGAAACTAATACTTAGAATTTTTTCCCTTTTATAGGTAACCCCGACCAAAGCCCTAAGGAGTTAGAGGAGCGTGCTCCAAGCCCGACATCGCTTTAGGTAAGGACGTAACTAAGGCATTTTGTGTGTCTATATGTATTGTGTGTTTCGTATGCTATGTACCCTACGTTTATCATTATCAATTATGTTGTGTGTGCATGACATAGAGATGAAGTATGTGTGGTATGTTTACATGGCATGTGTAATATGTATATGTGATGATATGTGTCGTGATCCTGTAAGACATGCATGTGAAGGAGTTGATGTGTTTTGTGTGGGAGAAAGGATTAAAAAGGAGGATGGGGAAGGAGATTGACCCAGGGAGGTGAGTTGATCTAATTATTTTAATGAATTATGAGTGGAAGAATAAAATGAGAATTCTAGGGTTCGTGTGGGAGAATCTGATTTATGATTTTTATGGTTTTATGTGGGAGAGTTTAATTTATGGTTGTGTGGTGGTATTAGGGTTTGCATGGTGGTATTATGGTTGGTATGGTGGTATTAGGGTTTGCATGGTGGTATTAGGGTTTGTATGGCGGTATTAATGATTGCATGGTGGTATTAATGGCTTATGGTGGTATTAGGGTTCGCATGGTGGTGTTATGGTTTGTATGGTGGTATTAATGTTTCTATGGCGGTATTAATGGTTGCATGGTGGTATTAATGGCTGCATGAGGGTATTAGGGTTTGCATGGTGGTATTATGGTTGGTATGGTGGTATTAGGGTTTGCATGGTGGTATTAGGGTTTGTATGGTGGTATTAATGATTGCATGGTGGTATTAATAGCTTATGGAGGTATTAGGGTTTGCATGGTGGTGTTATGGTGTGTATGGTGGTATTAATGTTTCTATGGCGTTATTAATGGTTGCATGGTGGTATTAATGGCTGCATGATGGTATTAGGGTTTGCATGGTGGTATTATGGTTGGTATGGTGGTATTAGGGTTTGCATGGTGGAGTTAGGGTTTTACATGGGAGTTAATGATTGCATGGGATTAGGGTTTGTGTGAAAAGTTTGAGAGGTTGCATGGGATGTGTAATGTTTGCGTGGGAGCAAAATTTACGTATGAAAGGTTGATTTGGGATGTAAGGAAGGTACTGCAAGTATTATTTGGGTGTTTAACTGTTTTGGACGGAGAATAGTACGTGGAGTATTATAAGAGTATGGAGGAGACAGAATTAGGGTTTGGAGTGATTAACTCTGGGTCGTTGTGATTAAGTAGGGTTGGAGTAGCTAATTGTGATTTGTTGAGGATAATTAAGGTTTGGGATGGCTAAGTATGGTTGTTATGGTAAAATAGGGTTAAAAGTGGTTAACCACGGTTTGGTGTGGACAATTAGGGTTGGTTATGGCTTCTTAGAGTTGTTTGGTGTTATCATGTGTATTATTGATTAAAATGTAGTAATGAATGTGGAATTTTATTGTTTGTGATGTGTAAAGTATAAAGAGAATGATTTATGCATGTCAAGGGTGAAAATCTTTTGAATAAGATATGTTAAGACACTAACCACTTATAGAGAAAGATGTTGAGCCGGACCCAGACCGGTCCACCGGCAAATAATAGTGGCAAGGTATGTTACCCTCGTGATCGGTCCACCGGCTATAATAGTGGCAGGGCATGGCCCTCGTGACCGTTCCACCGGCTATAATAGTGGGGGATTCCGTGCTCAACAAACTAATCAGAATAATGATAAGACATGGGAAAGATACAAACATTTATAGTGGAACACCTTGTGAGTCGGGGCCAGACTGGTCCACCGACAAATAATAGTGGCAGGGTATGTTACCCTCGTGACCGGTCCACCGGCTATAATAGTGGCAGGGCATGGCCCTCATGATCGTTCCATCGGCTATAATAGTGGGGTTCCCGCACTCACATGGACTATTAAAGAATATGTGTGGAATGAACATATTATTAATGAGAATAAAGAATAAGTCACCGGAAGTATTCAGGCCTTATCCTGCGTGTTATTACACGTTGCCTATGTGATTGTGCTATGTGTGTTATGTTGTATGATTGTATGCTTGGCCTTAGCACACCGATGCCCTTACTCAGTATTGGACCTATACTGATACTACCTTGATTGAATGGGTCCTGTGATGATTCACCGATGGTGGGGAGCAGACCTCCTGTGCAGATTTATGATCGGGTACTATTTTGGGGTGGAAGGCTTGACTTGAGTGAGTAGGCAATCCGGGTATTGATCCTTCGGGACTTGTTTTATTTAGCTATATTTTGTGCTACACTTCATGTTTTGAAATCGTACTCTTAAGTTGTACTCCTAAACCGTATTCTAAATACTAATTGACTTGTGTTTCGTTAATGATTTATGTCAAATGTCGACTCATGTTTTAATATTTTGCACTTGATGTTGTTTGGTTTTAGCCTTAGCACATAGTACTGGAGCGGTAGAAGTGTACCGATATGGTACTAAGTGTGGCGGTAACGCCCCCGAGTTTACGGTTTTATCTTTCGCTTCTGCTAAACCTTTTTATTTAAACGAAATTTTTCAGTAGTAAATTTGGAGGTGTTACACTAGTATTTCTCAAGATGAATATGCTAAAATCATAGGGAGTATGGTATTCCTTGTAAACTATACTGGACTTGACACAACTTATGCAATAATTAGAGTGAGTAGGTATAGTGACAACCCAGGTAGTGACTATTGAACTACACTTTGTCGTTTACTTCTATACCTTAAGGTTATTAAGGATTAGTGTTTGCATTTTAGCAAATTCCTTGCCATGTTGGAGGGATTTATAGATGTAAATTGGGTTTCTGATAATAATGAGGTTAGTTCCACTAGTGGTTATGTATTTACCTTGGGCGGAAGAGCTATTTCGTGGAAGTCTACTAAGAAAACTTGTGTAGCTTGCTCTACTATAAAGTCCGAGTTCATTACCCTTGAGCTTGCTAGTAAAGAGGTATAGTGGTTGAGGAATCTATTAGTAAATAAGCCTTTGTGGAGGAAACCTTTTTTACATATGTTTCCTTGTACGATGATTCATAGGCAACTATCAATGCTACTAGAACAATGTGTATACTGGTAAGAAGAGACACATTCGTATAAACCTTTGAGTGGAGGAAAGTGTGGTGGATATGGATACCATTTTTGGTCAAAAGAAGCCATATGATTATTCTATTACACTATATTCCCATTCATATGGCATGTGATAGTGCTATATGGACAGGTTGAGCTTAGACTCTTAATGATTTCATAGCCCTGTTCTTGGATGGTTCTAGTGAAATGGAATTGATGAACTCACCACTTGATGTATAAGAGGTTGAACATACTTAAGCTCTTAATGAATTCATAGCCAGGTTTGATGGTGCTTGTGAGACACACTTGATGAATTCACTTAGATAAGTGTGAAAGTGGGTTGCCTTCTATAAAAAAAAACTCAAGCTGTCTTTCTAGAGCACTCATAAGTATCCAAGGTGTATGCATGGCCATTAAAAATGCTTGAGTTATTATCATGGAATTTGCATATTTTAAGGTAAGACATGTGTTGTGGAGGTCTCAGTCAAGGTATAAGAAGTTCAAGATTTGTTCATTCCCTAGACATGGTTGTTACCTTGCCACATTATATATCGATTCAATCCTCTTGATATCGATGCTCAAGTGTCAAGCCTTCTTTTCCTAGATCTTTTGTGGTTTTTTGTTCTGTTTTTCCATTAGTGGGGGGTCGTTAGGAATAACGGAAAACTAGTTTTGTTTCAAGCCATTGTCCCACATTGGTTCTAGAAATTTTTTGAAGGAGTCTATATCTTTCCTCTCTTAGCACTTTGTTTGAATTAAATACTTAGGTTGTTTTGCTAGGGCTTGGGTTGGTCCATTTATACCACACACGCTCACACACCGTCTGCCCATTCAGTCTGGGTTGGGTGTAGGTTATAGATCTAGACAAGCCTATTATTCTTTTTACTAAAATTTTTTATTGTTAATTTTTTTTCTTTTCTCTACTCTAGCTCGTTAAACAGTAGACCGATTCTTCTTCTACTTTCAAACTTTTTCAAACATGCTGTTATAGGATTCGTTCTTCCAGATCAGGAGGTTATCTTCATTGGTTTTGTTTATTTAAGAAATAACTCTCCCTTTGTTTTGATATGATGAAAAATTACAAATGTTCTTTCTTTGTTTTCAATTCGTTAGTTCTGGGCAAAGTTTGTGTTTTCAGGCTTTCATTCTTGAGTGTACAAGTGTGGAGGTCGGTTGTGTTAACCTTGAGGGTAATTCGGAACACTCGATTAACATCATGGTTGGGCCGTATTTCGCTTAAGGATAGTGAAATTCTTTCACGGTACAATCAATTTGATAAGTTGAATTCTCTACTCTTTTTTTTTTTTGGTTTTCGATCGTATCAGGATAACCTATTTTAAAATAAATTTAGTATCTTTCTAACACTTTTTTCCCTGATGTTTAAATATTACACTGTATAAGATTATTAGATTATAAAATTAATAAATTTATTTGCCATTCGATGTATAGATATTTAGAAAGGGATGATGTATTTAATTAGTTCAAAGAAGTCGTCTAATGGTTGTTTCACATTTTATGCACTACAAGTCAAACGACAATGAAATATATTAGTGAATACTATAGTATATAAGTTGACCCTTTTTTTGCCCCAATCATCTTATAATTTGCCTTCGTATATAAGTACGTAATTACATAAACAAAAGAAAAATATTCAGTAAAGAAGAAAGAAAAAAATCACAAGAAACAACTTCATTGCTGTGTTTCTTTTCGTTTACTTGCATTCTTGGCGAATATAAAGTAAAGGATATATATACGCCGACGCGCGCACATATATATTATATTCAAGCAGCAGGAGGTAGAACTATTGCAAAATAGAGAAGAGAATAAGGAAGAAGAAAAACATAGAAAAAACAAAAAGCATCATAATCAAATAAATTATCTTAACAAAAAATCATCATTATACCTGGATACCAAGATGGTGCATATTGGGAAATTTCAGATTGACATTCTCAAACTGGGATGCGATGGATAAGCATGATTGATATCAGCCTATCGTTAAGGCTGTGAGAAAGATAATTAGTTTTACATTCTTTGATAAGAAATTATATATAATTAAAAAGAATTCACGGAAACAATTTGATATCTATGTTTATACTACTATTTTAAGCCATTATCTTTTATATAACCGCTTCTAATTTAAATTAGTTAAAAAAGAGAGGATCTAGCCGCTTTCCACACATAGCCACCTTGATATTTCTAGAATTAGAATTATTTCTATTCAATGCAAAAAATAGGATAACTTCTCCGACCGATGGATATAGACCTTATTTAGTATTTCGCTGATAATTGATAGTGATTAGTGGATTATATAAGCATTTAGCTGCTCGCGGGTACTATTATCTATTTTATATAAAAGTGTTTGTTAATACTTTCTAACTATGGTAGTTATTAGCATATTAAAATTATAAACGCCTTAAAAAAATAAATTTAAATAAACTAATTTAAAACATTCTTATTTTAAACTTTTTTAAAATGATTTTTTTATTTCAAACCATTAATATAAAAAATTATTTATCAAGCACTGAAATTAAATATTCGATTTAGTCAAACATATAATCCATTTCAAAACCAATAAAGGCTTTCTAAATTAATGTTCTTTACTAAACAAAACCCTAATCCAATATTACATTTTAGGTGACAATGACCTTAAGTAACTCCTATTATCTCTGAGTCAAACCATCTCATCACCTTATCCCCTCTATGGTTCATTTCTATATAAGACATAATTATAATAAATATTAGTATATACATTTCATGCACAATCCAAAGAAAAATGTGTGAAACTCTAACACACATTACAAACATTTAATTTGAGGAATATAACTATATAATGCTTATTACGGATCTTTAGAAATGTAATTCCATCCATTAATGGAATTAATTACATTGGATTCACAATTTGTGATCATAGGAGTTAAATTTTGTGGTTTCATACTCTCTTTTCTTAAATCCGATGGTGCGTACTTCTTATGATGAACAAAAATAGGACCCTTCTTTAGTTTTCTTCTTTGTATTTGAGTTCACACAGAAATCAATTAAAACTAATGAGAAGAAGTCTTCTCCTATTTTTTCTCTCTAAATGCACTTATGGGTATGTGTGTGAATATGTCACTATTCTTTTATGTAAAGAAAAGAAAACTGCACGGCACTATTGTGTCTCTTAATCTCACCTACATTAGTGTAAAATTGTGTGTTGGTTACTATAACCAACTTTTACCTTTTCCCTCATCATTTTAAAAATAGAATTTTGAGGTATAAATTAATTAAACAATTAATTTATTATCTCCCTTAATTCCTTATCATATGACACACACACATGCCTACATCCATACTTTTTAATTCTAATTCTACCATTAAGAATTATATAGAAAGATTAAAATTAGATTTAATTACTAACATATTATTATGTAATATAAATTTTATGGCCAAACTTTATATCTAATTTAATATACACCATACTAAAGGTTAATATATACAAAAAATATAAAATACTTTATTTATAAAATTATAATAATAATTTTGTAAAGCTAAAATATATTTTAACACTTTATTATGGTTTCTGTTTTAATTTTATTTAGAGCCTCGATGTTAAGGATGAATTTTATTGATACTAGGGTTCACAACAAGTACGACAATATTGGCTATACAGGAGGGGGAAAGAGTCATTTCAAATATAAGAGGCAAGATAGCAATTTATAGGCAGGTGTAACCATGTTACGGCTTCTGATTGTCCACGAAAGTTTAAGTTTTTATTACGAGGTCATATCGTTACACCGTAATAAAAGTTGGTCCGAAGGTGGGAACCGGACCATACAAGGCGGCTCGTTTGCTGACAAGATTTCTAAGTCTTCCAGCCACTTGAACAATTCAGATTTTAGGTCCTCGATATAATTCGATTTCGGCTGAAGCGGGAAGAAGCCTCGTCCTTCACCACCGGACGAGAGGCAGACCCACAAGAGTTGTAAAATAGCATCAGTAGTCCCTTTCTACTGCCAGATTTAGGTCATATAAGCAGGCCTTTTCTTTTGCATACAGGGGGGCGTATCATTTGTTGGGAAGCTAATAACATATTCTACGTTGCAAACCAAGGCTACCTCGTCTTTTTTTTTTTTTTTTTCTCGGTGTTGAAGCCAAACCTTGCTGCCCCGAAACTTCCACACCCTACGGCATGAACCGGTCATTACTATATCAAAAACACGATCCAACAAACACACCTCTCGGTGTTGAGATTCTCAGCAACAGAAGCTCATTTGCATGGTACACAACCAACAGACCATATAAACCACAAAGAAAGCAACAATGCCTAGAAATACAGATCTGTAAGTTACAAAAGGAGAGCGCTGCCGTCTTAGATCAACGTAGAGCAAGGATCTTAAAACTCAAATTAGGTCATACCCTCGTCAGCTCGAACTAAGCCAAGATCAACCTGTACCTGTACCACCTACAACCTGACTCCTCGAGCAGCAACAGATATGTAGTTCCTGTGGTGTACAATGAGAATACAGGTGAGAGCAGCAACATACAGACTAAGAATACCCGCCTCCTATGCTCCAGGCTTTGCCACACCAAAAGCAAGGACCAAACTGTAGTGCCAGTGGACTTTAATTAAATCTCCTGCACTCTCATCCATCAACTTCTGATTCGTAACCACATGTTCCACAAGCGTACAGAAACATGACTTCAGGAGATTAAAAAGAAACTTTCTGCTTCCTATGATAATAAACACTCTCCTCCTGAAAGCACTTTAACCAAGCACGACGTGGCAAGATAGTTTGTATCCACAACGTCCTGCGCAATGTGCAGCCCAAGAACTTAGGAAAGCCAACGTCTAGACAAGTCGATCCCACTTGTAGCCTTCATAACCACAAGCCCGCTAACAGAGCACAGCGGGGAAAAAAAACTCCCTTTATGATGGAATGACCTGTGCATTCACAATATATGCAGGCCGACATGTTAGGCGGTCTTTCATATTTCAGAATAACCTCCATATGATTACACCCATCAATATAGCAAGGATGATACGTTTCCACGAAAAAGGTGACTTGATGTTCCGCATGATATACAATATGGAAAAAGGAAACCTTCCAGTTTGTTTTTATACATTCGTAAAGGACATACACACAATGCCTAAACTTCTTGCAAAATTGCACACTTAGGTGAATATTTTAATAAGGTTTTACTTCTTACCTCTATTTTCAAGGTTAAAGAATGTTTCTATTAGATCACGTAAAAAATCCCACTACTAGAAAAACGGAAAATAATAACGGGACATTAATAACGGTAGTTCGACAACCGTTGTCAAACGCGTGAAAATTAATGGGCGGGAGAGTTTTGATAACGGCTCTAGTTAAAAACCGTTATTAAAAGGGCAACGTTATAATTTGGACGGATGTTTTAATAACGGTTTCAGGTAATATTAAAAGAGGATTTAATAACGGTTCATATTAGAACCGTTGTCAAAAGTCAGAAATTTTTAATAACGGTTCCTGGAAGAACCGTTATTAAAAGATGTTTTAATAACGATTCTCTCAGGAACCGTTATTAAATCCTCTTTTTAATAACGGTTCTCTCAGGAACCATTATTAAAACCCCAAAATCAAACTTATATTTCGCTCAGTTCTGTTTCGTGCCAAAATTTTCAGACTCTTTGCACCTTCGTTCTCTTGCTCTCCTTCTCCTTGCAAACCCTCGCACCACCACACCGGCTCCTCTCAAGTAAAGGAAACCCTCGCACCGCCAACTCTCCACCACGCCTCTGCCATTGTCGGCTTTGCATGTGCGTGCTGTCATTGTTCCGAAGCTAGCTAGCACTTGCACCTTCATCCTCCGTCGTGTTTGAAGCCCTTGCCTCTCTCAACATTCTCACCGTCGTGTTTGTAGCTAGCTCACTTTATGTATGTGTTTGTTCTTTCTCTCGTAACTTTTTATCTACTTATATATGTATATATATATATAAATGCATGCATGTTGCTACAGGGTTTCGTTTGTTTGTTATTGAAAGATTGTGGTTTGTCGTTCGGAAATGTGTTGTTGAATGTATTGGCTGAAAATTTTGTTGTTTGTTGTTGAATTTGTTGTGTTATTGTTATATATTAACAAATGCATGTGTTGGCCGAGACCTTTACATATATATATATATATATATATATATATATATATATAATATGAATGTGAGTGTAGAATTATATACATTTTCACTCATAAAAACTATATATAGACACACACACACACACACACACATTTTCATTAATAAGTGTAGGAGACTAGCAATAAGATATAGGAAATGTCATATAATGAAATGCAAATATATTTTACATATGCATATGTTAATGATTGCTATTTGATGAGGATTAAATAGATATAGAGAATAAGGAATATATAAAAGTGAATAATTAAATAGAGAGAAATAATTGTGTATGATAATAATAATAATAATAATAATAATAATTAATAATATGATTTATATATTATGCTTTAATTACATTTAGCTAGGTTTAGGGATTAGGTTTTTTTTGTGGTTTAGGGTTAGGTTTTATTATAATAAATGATGGTTAATTAGCTAGGGTTAGAGTTAGGGTTTATCGTTTATTATGGTTAATTAGGGTTAGGGTTAGGGTTAGGGTTAGTATTAATATCTTTTTGGAAACGTGTTAGCATGATTCGTATATATATATATATATATATATATATATATATATATATATATAGAATAGCATGATACATTTGAGATTAATTCTTTCTAAGCATGATTCGTATCGATAATATAATGGTACATTATTATGATCAATACATAACATTCTAACATAATTTATTTATTTATTTTTTGTAGAGATATGACCAACAAAAACATTGATAGGGATAGCAGTGATGAAGAAGGGAAGAGAGGACCTACGATTATGAGAATTATCATAGACATGAGGAATAGAGGAGAAGTAGTCAAGTTGGGATGGAATACTTACAATCTTCCCATCGGCCCTTACGCAGATATGTTCTTGACCTACATTTCACTTGTAACCCGTAACCGTGTTCCTATCTCCTATAATAATTAGAAGCAGGTTCCACAGGGTCATAAGGAGTATATTTGGCAGGAAATCACGGTAAATATGCTATTTTATGTAATCATTTTTGTATGTCAAATGTTATTAATTTTATTACATTAACATCGGTATACATCTACATGTCTTATTTTGTAGAGAGTGTTCAATGTCCCAGAGAGTAGGAAGAAATGGCTTCTTAGACATTGTGGGGAGCGTCTAAGAACCTTTAGGTTATATTTAGCTCGTAGAAAAATGTATAGAAAGAAGGATGGTTCTGTACGACAGAACCCACCCAAACGATACGGTTTCATCGATCAAGAAAGTTGGAACCAATTCATTGCTTATCGTCTTACGGTGGATTTTAAGGTACTTGTTAGATAACAATTAAACTTTTTGTATCAATCCCAGTATTATGCTTAATATTGAAATAACCATGTCATTATGTTTTGGCTTATCATATAGGAAAAAAGTACCCAAAATAAATAGATTGCCAAGCAAAATAAATACCGGCATAATATGGCTGGCAAAGGCTATGCGGGCCTTGAAGAGGAGTTGGTATGCATTTTGTGATTATCTATTTACATGTAAATGTTGAATTTTATAATAATATTCTTAATTAAGAATATTTTTTGATTTGTAGCTCCTAGCCCAAGACTTGGACCCATGTACCTCGTCCATCAATATTGGTACATTATGGAAGAAGGCTAGAGCAACAAGAGATAGATATATTAATAAATATGTTGATGTTGCAGCCAAAAAAATTGTAAGTTTGTAGATATCTAGAACCCTACTTACTTTTCTTTTAGAAAACTATTATATTATGCTTATTCCTATAAGTTAAATTTATAGGACGAGCTTGAAACGTCAGAAGGTGAGGAGGTGGACCAATATAGCATTGTGGCCCAGGCTACAGGAATTGTAGAACACCCTGGAAGACACAGGGGCATTGGATTGGGTGTTACGAGAACGAGCATATGTGGTCGATCTCGTAGTTCTCGAAGCACTAATGAGCAAGTCGCCATCCTCACCCAAAAATTGAACGTGGCATTTGAACGGATGGCAACAATGGAGCAAGAGTTGTCATTTATTAAATCTCAAGGGTATAAGCCATCCGATTCAGTAGACCATGATCAGCTTCACATACCTAATTTAAATAGTGTCAGAGATAGTTGTGAAGCATTACAAACTATGAATTGTTATTAAATGTATTCGGTGTAATAAATTATTAATAATGTGTAATATTTTTGTTTAGGGTTTGCATAAATGTGACTTATTAGCGAATGACCTTTCAACAATTTTGGCGAAAGGAAGGGTCCGCATCAGTCACAGTACTGAAACGCAAACAATCCACGGGTACAATTTAGCCCTAAATACAAGGCCGGTGAGTATTGACACTCCAATCATTGGCAGTGCACACTTGCCTTGTTATAAAGAGGGCGATGAGGCAACCACAGTACTAGAAGCTCATGGAAGCTTTGTGGCTTGGCCTGTGGATCAAATATGTCTCACTACTGAAGAGGTATTGACATTTGACATCTTCATTAGACCTTGTTTAGTAGTTACACTATATATACCTTTTTCATATATATATATTTATATGCTCAATATATATTTTGTTTAATATTATCAATTAAGGAATCAAAAAAGGAATAAAAAAAGAAGACTACTTCTACTAGTAAAACCAAGAGAGGTACTAGTAGAACGAGCAACACAAAACAGGGCGCTGCTAAAGGAAAGAGAGCTAAATCTGAAAAATCAGTTGCCCCACAAAAGATTCCTTCTTCAGATCAGCAAAGCCAACCTCCACCAGCATCAGCTATATTATATTTTTATGCCCAAAACTACCTCAGGGACAATTATATTTTCATTGATTGTCGTTCTGAGTATGTTGGGAGGGACGATGCTACTTACATGGTATCAACGGCTGACATAAGCGACATTTATAATCAAGAATGGATGTCAACCATAAGTGTCGCCGTCTATGTCACGTAAGTATTCTTTCATTTTGAGATTTTAGTACTCTTACCTTATACAATTGGAATTTTTATGACCTCTTATATGAGTTATTATTTATTAACAAATATGCATTGTTTTTGTTGTCCATAGGTTGGTTGCTACTCGAGCTGCGATGGAGGGAATGCTGTCCTCTATTGTGTTTGTGTGCCCATACTACATAGCTGACGGTAGTACAATAAGAGAGGATAGGCACATAAACTATTTAGCAGATCGCATTTTGATTGAGGGACACAACAAGCTCTATCTCATTCCTCACCTCGCAACTGAACATTGGGTTTTGTACGCCGTCCGACCTGATCTTAATAAATTCTATGTGTTTGATTCCCTTCGAACCTATGACGTGCCTTTTGAAGTCGCTCGTCGTGGTGGGAAGGAATTTATCGACATGTTAGTATACTTTTCACTTCTTACTTCATTAGCTTATTTTTACATATATTCGCCTAGCTAGCTTTCATTATTTTGGATATGCGTACTTACAATATTGTGTATCCAACTCTATTTATTAGGGCACTACGGACAGCGTATCAAAGGAGAGGTGGGAATGGTGTCCCAGACCCAAAGAATGTTCAATACGAGCCTGTCATAGTAAGTAGGAAGGCAACTATTTCGTATTTTATTTTAATTAAAATTAATATCTAATAGTTAGAGAGCTAACTGAATTTATTTGACAGTGTCCACAACAGCAAAACGACAAAGATTGTGGATACTATATGTGTAGAGCAATGGATCTGATAGTCCAAAATAGATCGGTCAACATAGATCCAAGTCATGTATGTTTTCTTTTCGATATTTTTCCATTAATGAATCATGACATATATGTTTGATACTTGATGTAAGTGCTAATTGTATATTAATCAAAACTTGGGATGTGTAGTTTTTCACCGATGATTATGCACAAGGCTAGCAATACAATGTTGAAGAAGTTGATGAAGTGAGAGAGCAATGGGCCAAGCATGTGCACTCATTCATTCAGTATTAGGTAGTGATCTATATATTCTACATGCATGTTCAGGTTTGTATTTTGTCTATGTCTTTAAGTTTTCTAAGCTAGATTTATAAACATTTTGCTTTGGCGTGTAGAGCTACCAAGTTGTGGTATGCCTACTAATTTTGATTCTTGAGTATATATGTCCGGTGTATTAACAAGGGATTGATTGAAATTATGGTGTGATTGCAGATTTGTTATCAATTGATGTTGTTTTACAATACAGATTTGGTAATTATTTGAACATACAACTGTGTATGTGGGCAGGAACAAAACTGCAAAAACTAAAAAAAAAACTGGAGTTTTAATAACGGTTTTCATCAGAACCGTTATTAAAACCCTCTTGTTTAACAACGGTTTTTCTCAAAAACCGTTATTAAACATGCATTTTATGCTCATAGTGGCGGGTTTTTTTATATTTTTGATAACGGTTATAAACCGTTATTAAAGATTTAATAACGGACGTTTTAATAACGGTTGAAAACCGTTATTAAAACTACTTTTTGGGGTAGTGTCCCTTTATTTTTTTCTCGTTCATCCTCATGGAAAATTAGAATGAATAGAGGTAAGAATTATAACCTTAATTCTTATAGGTAAGAAGTATAACATTAAGTCTCCTTCATACCATTTACATCTCTAACCCCTATAAATTAGCACATTGTGGGCATGTTCTTTGGCATATTTTCAAAGCTTATTGGATTGGATTAATTTAAATTGGATCATTATAGCAATATTTTTATTAATGAATTAGATCAATTTAGATTAGATGAGAATAATAATTTTTTAATAATAATGATATATATATATATATATATATATATATCATTATTATTAAAAAATTATAATAATGATAGTAATGATAAAAATTGTAATAATATTAATAGAAAAATTATTAATTATAACATTAATAACTGTTAGATAGTAATAATGACTCATTAATTTTTTTATTTAGATTACATTATATAAACAAAAATAAGCTAAAGAGAACAATGTCTTATCCACTGCATCTACCATTATTCAATACTTTTTTCATAATTTCAAGCATATTTTTTTACCTCTTTAATTTGTTGGTAATTTATTATTTAACAAAAAAATTATTTTTTTCTTAATTTGTTGGTAATTTATTATTATTATTATTAGACAGAAGATGAATAGTTATATAAATTTGTTGTTCGCTTGATATGAATAGTTGTATTCATATATTCATTTGTTTGACAATTCAATTAATATATAGGAGATGAACAGTTGACTGC
This sequence comes from Tamarix austromongolica, assembly GCA_039764185.1. NCBI lineage: Eukaryota > Viridiplantae > Streptophyta > Magnoliopsida > Caryophyllales > Tamaricaceae > Tamarix > Tamarix austromongolica. Next base: position 48,149,288 of record CM077817.1, read on the forward strand.
ATATGTTCAAGTAATTAATTAAGAAAATATTTGATTAATATGTATTGTTCGACATATGTGCAAGACATAAATAGTTATATTCATATATTCAGTAGTTTTACAACTCAATTAATACGCAGGAGATGAATAGTTGGTTGCATATTTTTAGATAATTAATTAAGAAAATTCTTAATTAATATGTGTTGTTCGACATATGTGCAATAGATGAATATGTCAATTAATACGCAGGAGGAGAACATAATTTTGTTGTTATGCAGCATAGGAGATAAATAGTTTGACAAATCAATTAATACGCAGGAGTATTCCACCATTTATTTGACCTTATTATTTAGTAATAATATATGTTAGTGATAATATATGATTAGTAATAATAGGTATAGTTTAGGCGGAAAAATTTGTTTGTATATTGTCTGCCAAACAACTCTATTTTTATATAATAAGCAATGTTGTTGTTCTGTTATTAGTTTTTTTAATAATAATTATATTATTAATCATGATAATATTCATAATAGTAATAATCAATTATATTAATATTCATTATTATCATAATAATTATTATCATTATTATATTATAAATTATGATAATAGTAATTATCAAAATTATATGAATAATTATATTAGTATTAGTTATATTAATAGTTATAATTGTTATATTTATATTAATAATAATAGTCATATTATTAATAATAAATAATAAAATTATTATTATAAACAATTATTATTATTATTATTATTATTATTATTATTATTATCATATTTGATTGATTTTGATCTAACCTTAAAAAAAATACTTCATTAAAATTAGTTATATGCATTTGCTAATTGCATTGTATTAATGGCAGCAGATGCATATGTGTTGGTCGATTTGTTTATGCACTTTATTTGGTATATTAATTATTTATCAATTATTTATATATTAATATGTAAGATATGAATAATTGGACAATTCAATTAATACATAGAAAATTAATAGTTGACCTCATATGTTTAGGTAATTAATTAAAAAAAATATTTGATTAATACTTTATTAAAATTAGTTGTTCGACATATGTACAACAAATGAATAATTATATGTATCGCATTATATTAATGGATATATGCATGTGAAACAAATGAATATGCACTTTGGTTTATTAATTATTTATATATTAATATGCAAGAGATAAATAGTTCGACAATTCAATTAATACACAGGAAATGAATAGTTTTCTGCATATGTTCGGATAATTAATCTAGAAAATATTTGATTAGAAAATATATAGTTAATACTTTATTAAAATCAATTGTTTGATATACGTGCAGCAAATAAATAGTTGTATATATTTAATGCACATAGGAGATTAATAGGTGTATTATATTAGTAAATAGTTATATTAATTATTCCATCTTATTAATTAGTAGTAGCAATAATTAGCAATAATATATGACAGCATTAATTAATGATTAGTAATAATGAATATAATTTAGGCGGAAAAATTTATCTGTATATTGTCTGTTAGACAACTCTATTTTTATATATATATAGATAGATATATTTAGTTTAAATAAAAAATTATCCGTTTCAATTGTAGAGATGAGAACGTGGAAAGGAGGGAGTGATGGAGAAAAAGCAGCGGAGAGAAAGTTACAAAATTCACATTTTGTAGCTTTTTTCTTTACTTTCTTTTATTACCTAGAAAATAAGATTATTAGTTGGTGAGATATATGTTTTTATTTTATTTATTTTTATTTTTATTTCTCAAAAGGTTGTTAAAAAAAAAAATGGGTGAAACAGTTTCTGCCAAATTTTTTAACAGATTTTTTCAATTACCTAGAAGAACTATTAGTTAATGAGACTTTTCCGTTTTTTCAATTCTCGATGGTTATTTGGACAGTAATATTGACTTTGTCTTTTTCATTTCCTATATCATTCTAATTTGTTATAAAACTTAGCACGCACTTCAAAGTTACATATAAATGGTTTCTTCAAGTATATATTTTTTGAAAGATAATTTTCCAAAAAAAATCACGATTTTATTGCTTATTAATCATATATTTTTTTTCTAGATAAATTTTTTAGAACTATAGACTACATTATTAAATCGTATATTTTATTAATCATTGATTTTTTTATAAATTTTATTTTAGTAAATAATCTTATAAAATAATTATAATCAGTTCTCAAAAAATAAAATATAATTTTTGTCATCATAATATGTATAATAATAAAAAAGATCAGTATCATCATAATTTAGAGTCTGTTTGGTTCTACTTTTAATTGGTGTTTTTTTATAAAATTAATTATAGATAAAAATAGGTATTTGGTTTTTACTTCTAATAAGTAAATATAAAAAAGTGATTAGTAAAAGTTACTTTCTAAAAGTAATAAACTATAAGTAATTTTGTCCTATCTTTTAAAATATACACGGTACGGTATTCTTTAAAAAAAATTAGTTCATTCCCCCCTCCCTTGTGTCTCTTTCTCCATTTTGGTAAACATCTCTCCATTTTGCTCGATCAGTTCTCTCGCCCAATCTGCTTAGTGGTCACCTTCCCCATTTTTGTTGCTTACTTTCTCTATTTATCATCTTAACATTATTTCCTATATTATTTATGTGCTCTTTTATTTAAAATTTCCAAAGTGTGTGTAGTATTTTTAAAATATAGTGAGTATATTTAATTGTTGTATTAAAAAAATATCAACTTAATTATTTAAATATTTTATTTTATTTATTAAACATAGCTTTGTAATATTGATAATGTTATTTGTCTCTAGTTACTAGTAGAAGGTGTTTGCATGAGTCACGCCGACTGAAATTTAGGAATCATGTTCGACTACTAGATAGACTTACTTTTATTGCTTGTACATAACTTCTTCTATTAATGAATATGCCACTTGTTTTGATTGGAAAAAAAATGTTAGTTATTTATCTCATTGTTGTAAAATCTATATACCTATTTACATTGCAACTATAAAATAGTTAGTATCTTCTTAGAATATAATATATATTTTTTATTTATGTAAAATCTCATGCCTTATTGAATTGTTGTATAGGATTGTAAACTAGTAATTTATATTATGATTAAAATATTTAAAACACATCCCTTAAAAATTTAAAAAATATATGATATGTTTATATCATAAAAATAAATAAAAATGGAATTCTTTTTCATAATTCATCATTTCTTTCACTAGTTTTTTTGATTTTTTAAATTTATATTATTTTATCTCAACTAATTTTAAAAATTATGGATATCATGAAGTAATGAATCAATATATGTTCAGTTAATCTAGTGATAATTAAACTATCCATTTTTTAAAACTATAATTTACATATAACTAAATAAAACTTATTTTTTTATGAATTAAATATGAAATTTTTTACTAATTCATTTCATTTGAGTATTCTGCTTTTTATATGTTAAAATTATTGGCATTTATTATCTCAAAGTTAATTTTAGGATTTCTAAATCATTTGTATGATTTTATCTCCGCATAATTATTTAAACCACTTTGCGTTATCAAAACTTTTCATTATTTTTTATATTAAATATATTTCATATATAAAGTCAAGGCAAAACCAACAACAACAAAATAAAAATAGGAGAGAGAGAGAGAGAGAGAGAGAGAGTTTAAATAAATTTTACCAAGTGTATAACACTTGATGTCTTAACGGGAGCAACAAGAACAACAAAAATAAAATTAAAGAAAGAGAGACTAGATATCCATAATGACTCTCGAACCTAACTCAAGCTGCTACCACTACCAATGGAACCTATAAGGTTAAGATTACCAATTGAATAGGTAAAGGACTATAAAATGGAACCAATTAGTACAACTGTGTTGAGTAAATTCACTACACAGCACTAATAATGCAAAGGTCATATGGAGCAAATAGATGTTTCATAAGAGAAATCATGACATAAACATGCTGAATGCAAGCGATAGCAGAATACGATAAACATGCCTGATAAAAAAAAACTTCACTAAGGTCACGTGCTCGTTAGATCTTTTCATTAAAATTGATGTAGAAACTAATATATCAAAAATAATCCAAGGGTGTTCTATGGAAGGAAGGCACCAAACCATTCATAATCATTACCATAATAACACAACACCCCTTAATATTTCAAATCCTGCAACACCCCCAAATTTATTACTAAAAAATTTCATTTAATTAAAAGGGTTTAACGGAAGCAAAAAGATAAAACTGTAAACTCGGGGGCATTACCGCCACACTTAGTACCAGATCGGTTCACTCCTAACATTCCAGTACTAAGTACTAAGGCTAAACAAGGTTAACATCAAATACGAGTCATTAATAAAACATCAGTCATTAGTAAAACACAAGTCATACAAAATCAGAGTGCGGTTTAGGATTACAATCCAAAGAGTATGTGAATAGAGTTTTTCCAAAACATAAAGCACCGTACAATATAACATAACTAAAATATAATAATACATGACCCAAAAAGAAAACAAAGTCTGACCGAGTCGTTCTCGAATCCCAAGTCAGGTCTAGGCTCAACGCTCAGCCCCACCCGATGCCTCATAAGTTTTATAGGCATCAAAGACGTCATCCCTTACCTGCACAAGCTCAGATGGGTCTTATGCTCATAGGAATAAGCAGCACCCATGAAATAGGTGATCAGTACGCTACATAGTGAGTAAGGTAAAAGATGCGCTAAGGCTGACATATAGAGCATATAACATAAGAATGATCATATATGCAACATAAAATAATACATGTAATAAGGCCGGGTTAATTTTTAGGTAACTTTGTCTTTAATCCCCTTAAGAATATGTTCATTTCACACATACTCTTTAATAATCCATGTGAGTGTGGGAACCCCGCTATTATAGCCACTGGACTGGAATACATACAGGACAAAATGTTCCTGACCACTATTATTTGTCGGTGGACCGGTCTCCAGGGTAGAATGCTCCTGGCCACTATTATTCGCTGGTGGACTAGTCTGGCCCCGACTCATATGGTGTTTCGTTGTAAGTGCTTAGTGTATTTTCAATGGCTTAGCTTCATTAATTTGGTTTGTTGAGCATGGAATCCCCCACTATTATAGCCAGTGGACTGGAATCATGCAAGGCAAAACGCTCCTGGCTACTATTATTTGCCGGTGGAATGGTCTCTAGGGCACCCCGACTCTTGGCCACTATTATTCGCCAATGGACCGGTCTAGGTCCGGCTCGACAATATTTCTCTTTAAGTGGATAGTATCTTATTCGTATTTTATTTGATAAACATTACATCCTTGACATGCATGTCATCAACGTTCTACTTCTATTCCCTCAAGGGGGCTCGTCCCATATCTTAAGACTCCTGCACCCCTTATCACGCCCTGACATCCATTTCCCCTTACGCTTACACATAATGAAGAACCAACTCCTAAGGGTGTGGGTTAAGGCCCAACACCTTATGACATCAAACTCCACCTACTATCACCCTCTAGGGGTTTCCCTTGAAAACCCTAATTGGACCTATATGGCCCAACTTTCTCTCATTTACACTACCATCACTTCATTTACCACCCTATACCTTATCTCATTTAGATCCAATCCCAAATCATATCGCTTTACCCCTCAATTCCACATGTGATCGAAACGCCCTAGTTGGCCTCTCCAACCCTGGTACCTTTCTTCTCCCACAAGTAGCCTCTCTCCTTTCACCCAAAATCCCTTCTCTCCCATGGATCCCATACTCACCCTTTATATAATAAATTTCCACTCTTAACCTGTACTTCACTCTCACTTAATCATTTTTACTTCCACATTTTTCATATAACTGCTTCCTCCCAAAACTCTAATCGGGTCCCTTATACACCCTTACACTACCTACGTACTATTTTTCATCCCAAGTCTCCAATCACTCCACAACTCTCCCCTTAGCTTATTTACACCCTAAATAAGCTTTTCTCACGTAAAGATCACCCCCATGCAAGTTTTATCCATCCCATACAAACTGCCAAAGTCCCCATGCAAATTTTAAGATTCTCATGCATAGTTCTCATCTTTCATTCATTTTGGTCATTCTTTCCTCTTTAATTTCCTCTCATGGATCATGAGGTATTTTGGTCAACCTCATATCCCCCTTAATGAACTCACTTCCTATTTTCTTTCTTTTTGTCCTTTCATTTCCATATCATAATATCAATTGTGCTAGCATGCATGTTCTAGAGAGCCATATCATATCACACCATAATTACCATATATGCATATCATGCTCATGTCATAAGAAAACACATATAACATACCTCAACTCCAAGCTGCGCTACACATAAGACAAGTTAAGGACAATCATACGATACATAACATAACATGATATATAGCATTCAAGGCATACAAGTCACACAACACACATGGCCTTAGCTACATCCTTACCTAAAAAGACGCTGGGCTTGGAGCACGCTCCTACACCTCCTTAGGGTTTTGACTTGATTAACCTATAAGAGGGAAAATACTAAGGATTAGTTTCCCTCCTACCAAAAGTACCATTACTCCTTATTTTAGTCTAAGATTAGGATTATTATTATTAAAGGGAGTATTATACGTGAAAAATAGAGTTTTTATCTTCAAGTTAGCCTACTAGATATTACTAATCAAAACATGTTTATGTTAATATTTATTACTATACTTTTATTATTAAACCTAATAGCTTTATTCTTCTAATAATAGTACTAATACTAATAGTAGAAAAATAGTGATAATAATAATAATAATAGTAATGCTAATGCTTATAGTGATAGAAACCCTAACATTATTAAGGCTAAGGCTAATAATAGTGTTAGGGTTAAAAGAATAATATAATAGTAGTAAAACTGACAAAGTACTAATATTCCTAATGATAATAGTTATATTTGAATAATAATAATATAAGGGTACAAATGTTTTTGTCACAATAATAGTAACAAAGTAATAACAATAACAATAATAATAGTAATAACTAATAGTAATAATATAGTAATAATGTTAGAGACAAAGGCATTAGGAATACTATTAGTAATATTCGAATATTAAATTGTAAAAATACTAAGGCTTAAGTATTATTCTTCTTTAACAACAAAAGAATAATACGCCAACTTCGATTTAAATAACCATAACCATAATAATAATAATAATAATAATAATAATAATAATAATAATAATAATAATAATAATAATAATAATATAAGGGTCCAAATATTTATGTTAACAATAAAAAGTGATAATGGACAATGTTAGTATCAATAATATTGGCAAGAAGCAAGTTAGCAATAACATTATTTATAGTAGTGGTAGTAGTAGTATTAAATAATATTAGTATTAATAATGACATTAATAATAATAATAATAATAATAATAATAATAATAATAATAATAATAATAGATATGGTGATAAGATTAGAAATAACTTTCGTCTTAGGGTTAACACTAATGGTGGTCCTAGGAGTTGTCTTAGTGGTAGTCTTAGTGATAATGGCCAAGTTAGGTTTAGTAAGAAACAATAATAATAATAATAATGGTAATAGTATTAGTAGTGGTAGTAGTAGTAGTAGTAGTAGTAGTAGTAGTAGTAGTAGTAAGAATAATAATAATAAGATAACTATATTAATACTAAAGTTTTTAATGATAATAATAATGATAATAGTGTTAGTAGTAGTAATAGAAATAACAACAACAACAACAACAACAATAATAATAATAATAAGGATAAGGATAACTATTTTAATACTAAAGTTGTAGCCTTTTAAATAATATACCCTAGTTATAAATATTTCTGAAATTAGGTTAGGTAATAAGAGTGACACATAATAATAATATTAATAATGGTAATAATAATAACAATAACAATGATAATACAACACTAATAATAATAAGAATAGTAATATTAAGGATAATACTATTAAGATTACTAAAAATTATTAACACTTATAGAAAATAGTTTAGGGGTTAGGAAAGTTGGAGCACCACCTAAGGCTGGTGGCAGAACCAGCAACGACGCGTGGCGGCGATGGCAACGGTGGTGGAGGAGGAAGAGAGGTGGAAGAGGTGGAAGATTGATCACTTATATTTTTCCATAATTAGATATTTCTAATTCTATTAAAAAAAATCATTTTGAAAGGTCTTAAAATGATTTCATGCATAAAACATATTTATAAGTATTTATACAAAATGATATTCAAAATTAATCCTTTCTTAAGCTATTTTCCATCTGAGTTGATTTAAAAAATTCACCACAAATTTCATAGGTATTATTTTTGGTGAATATTAAATCTTTGGAAAGTTCAAGATATCTACATTACAGCAAAAAGAGATAGGCATAGTCTTTTTTTGTAGAGGTATGCAATACTGTAAATTGATCCACCGATCGACTGATTTACAAATCCATCGACCAGCTCACAAGCTAATCGATTGGTTTGCTTTTTAGAAAAAAAAAACATGTTTCAACTTTAATTTCAACACATGACTAGTTAGTCAAAATGATCAATTGATTTCAACATTGATTGACTAGTTTATGAAATTGATTGACTGCTATGCCTGTTTAAGAGATTTTTTCACTTTAAGATTTGATCGTTGGAGTACTTTTCTACTCCCACCCGCTTTTAATAGGTTGTTTTGATTTCTTTCATATTTTTATCCCTATATATAATATTTGTTGTTCTTTAATAAATGTTAATGAAGAAAGCATAACACTTTAAAAATTATCATCTTCATATCTTACCAAAAAAAATGTTTTGATTATACACTTTCAAATCTAAACTAAAGAGATTATTCATACACTTATACTATTTAACTCTCTAGTTTTTTTTTCTTTATCATCATAACTGATTTTATACTTTCACCCTTAAACTTTATAAGGAATTATTTATAAACACAAGAACGCTCTTCAAATAATTTATAGTAAAAAAGTATGCGTCTAACATTCCTAAAGTAGGTTATTGGATTTGTAAATCCATTAACCTAAGAGAAGATAACTAGAGTAAGGTATAAATATATTCTTATAGATATTTTTGGAATTATAGATTTGTAAATATAGAAGAGTGTTCATTATGAACACACAATAAAGAAAAAAAATATTTGAAGTGTAAAAGAGATGATCTTTTGGTAGTAGATGTAAAAGTGTATTGAGATTCTTGATCCACTATAAATCATTTGTTAATTATACGTCAAATTTTATAGTATTGTCTCATAAATGTTTAAACTTGCATTGTTATTGTTCAATACTTTATTCACTTCATCTAAAATATTTATACTAGCTTTTAAAATCCTCTTCAAACCTAGAAAATTACCTTTAGCTCAAGAAAGTTAGACATATCAATTATCATCAAAACACTTTTTTTTTTAATTTACACACTTATTTTTTATCATGAACTTGACCCGTTGAAACTTAAACCGAAAAAGAACAAGATGTATTTGCATTATGCATATTAATATCTTTATATATGTATGATATTACTATCATTTACCTGTAATAGTATCTTTATATATATATATATATATATAAATTTATTGATATATAGATACGGGAATAATACATTTTGTAAGTATATCAATTACGTACTCTATTTTACTTTCAAATTGAACTAATTGGTAAAATAAGTTATAAACATAAATTCATATTAATATATAAGTTAACAATATGACTTAAACTAAAATAATTAGCTGACCTAAATCTTTTAGCGATATATTCGTTTTTTTTTAAATATTTTTTTTTCAATTTTTAAAATTGTTTTATTTCCACATTCGTTTCAGAGTCGGCGTAGTACAACTCCACCGCCCTGGATAGTAGCTACTTCCCGAATTTACCGTAAGAAGCTTGTTATTTATCTGCTTCTATTTATTTCCTACTCTTTTGACCGTAACCGAAAGCGGTATAAATATTAGCTTAAATTTTGTTGAGCAACTGTGAATGATCAAAACTCGCGTTGTGTTTGTCGCAGTTTGTTTCGTCATCTGTTCCGTGTTAGTTAATTCCTAGGTATAGGTATGGATTCAGAAGACGGCATGCTTGATGCGTATGACGCTGATTCCGTCGAGGATTCCTACACCGCCAGCGATTATGATGACATTGATGAGGAAGATGATTACTTTGCCATGGATGATTCGGATGATCACCCACAGGTTGTAGCTTTTTTTCCTTTTACATTCTAAACTTCTGTCGTTTTGATCATGTTCCATGATTGATGTCCTGATTGTGAGTTGAGTTGCTATTTTTTCAAAAATGCTAGAAGTGAATTTCGCTGAATTTTCAATCTTCAAGATTTAGTTGATGCCGACTTACTTGTCGCCTGTCTGTTGTATCGCAAAATTACGGCCCAACTACTTGATATATTGAATTCTTAGGGCTCCAGTGTTCTATTATAATTGCAGATAACTTATTTTATTAATGTGGTCGAGTTCTTGTGAGTTCCTTGAGACTTCTTTGGTATTTACTTTGTGGACCAGTGTTCTATTATTGTAGCAGATAACTTCTTTTATAAACGTGGTTGAGTTCTAGATTTCTGATTTCCCTGAGTCTGCTTTGGTTATTCCTTTTATGTATCTTCTTGTTATTGTTATTGTTATTATTTATGTTGTTGTTGTTGTTGTAAAGCAAGCAGGAATGATCCCTGTTTTCACATTACTTCTGTAATATATACTGCCAGAGTTGGATGTTTGTGAACGTGTTCTGTACTCTGTGGCCACTTGAGTGGACAGTACCCTAAGCCACCAGACATTCACGTCGCACTGGCACATGAACCTTCTGGGTAGAAATTTGTCAAATTATGATGGGTATATATGTTTTACTGCATGATTAATGGTTCCATAATTGATTTGAGAAACTACCGATAGGGCACATTGTGTAGAATGCTAGGAAAATAATTTGGGGTTATGTGCTGGATTATGGGTATATTTGGCAAGATTAACCGAAAGCTATAACTGAAGGCTGAAACTTAGAAGTGAAAGCTTGAGCTTATTTTATAAGCTACTTTAACAAGCTTTTGGGAAAAAAAAAAGACAAAAGAAAAAAGAAGAAGAAGTTTTTAAACTCTTTATCAAAACACTAACAAACTTAATTAAAGTATTCTTTCTGTTAAAAAAAAAACTTTCAGCTCTGTATGCGATGTGGAGTTAGGAATCTGAGTAAGTTAGAATTATTTAGCAGTGGATAAATTACTCACGTGAATAGAAATTTGAGTTCTATGTGCCTATTCCTAGCACTTGCTGGTCTTAACTATTCTTTGCAGTTGCCATCTAGCTTGAAAATGAACGTATAAAATTTTGGGAGATAATATTAATAAATTGCTGCTTAAATTTCCTTTCCAAGCTCTACATGAACATCTATCTCCCATCCTTTTCTATGCTCATCCTCTCTTTATCTTCACCGCTGAATTCTAGCATTTGCTGCCATAATGTAATAGCTAGGATTTCTTCCAGTCTTCCCTCGCTGATATTTCACCCAGTTTTCATAAATTCTTCTGCTAACCCCCCCCCCCCTGGCTCCAAAATTTTTTTTTGTCATTATAGAACCATTTACTGAGCCTTGACTTCTAGTGCTCAAATCTAAGGGCATATGGATCTGAGATGCAAAATGCCAAAGTAAGCACAACTTTAGGAGCACAAAGAATGTCCAGCACCAAATATGGCACCTAAATCTAATGGCAAAAAAAAAGGGGGAGGGGATCTTGAAAGTTGCTATAATTGAGTTTTTTTTCCCTTTTTATTTTCTCTAGTTCTAATTTCAACAATAGAGTTGAATGTTGAATTGGATTCTCTAGTTCTAATTTCAACAATAGAGTTGAATGTTGAATTGGAGAAGTTGCAGAGGCAGCTTCATATATATCAATGATGAAGAGAAGGAAAGAGGGAGGGGAAGTTGGGAAGGGTTGCGCAAATGAATGCAGATTTGCAGGATTTCTATTTTTCTTCTCTTTAGTTATGCTTCTCCTCATTCTTTCGAACTAAAGAAAACATTGTAACCTTTATTACTTCCATTATTTTGCTTCTAATATTCCTTTCCTGAAGGTTTTTGGGGTTCCAAACAGTGCTTTAATGTGGTTAGTGATGGAAAGAGAAGAAGGAACACTTTTACAATTGATTTTATCTAGTATTGAGATAAGCTTATGTTGAGTCAATAGTGGGTGATGTTTCCTTGCATGAAGCGCTAGGTCAGTTAGGACTCTCATCTGCATGCCATCTAATCACCGATACAGTACTCATGAATGATGAAACTAAAAAATATTCACTTATTTGGCCTATTTATTGGTGCATTGATTCATCGACATGCATCTTGTTGTTTGGTTTTTGCAAATATGTTCTACTCTTTTGTTGTTTTTTATGAACAATTGCCATTATTTCTCCTTGTTACTTAATAATAATAATCACTTGATATACATAGCTTCACTTCTTTTATGTTTCAGAATCATTTCACTATCTTGAATGAGTCAGACATATGTCAGCGACAAGAGGAAGCCATTGCCTATGTATCAAGTGTTCTATCAGTATCAAGAGTTGACGCAATCATATTACTGCTACATTATAAATGGTATGAATAATAAATTGCTTTGGGAGTTGGTAGCTTATGCTATTTTTTTTTTTTTTTGTTTTTTTTTTCAAAATTGCATTGCCAAATGTAGGTTAGTATCTTCATTTTTCTGATTATAAAGATCGATGAAAAGGATAAAGTCATTGTAGGGATGGGAAGGATCAATGCATCTATGTAAGTCAAGTCTAGGTCAAAGATTAATATAATTAAATAGTCATAGTTGGTGACAGCTCAATTGTGTTTCTCATGATCTCTTACATGTTCGATCCTCTTTTTGTGTTCAACATGATCTTGGACCAAAAGGATACCAATCTGCTGTCAGGTCTGCCCAGTGTTTGAATGGACATTAAAGTGCGATGGTTTGTTTTTTTTTTTCCATCCTAGGCAATGTGACATTGGTAAGGCACATCTAAGGCATACTATGTCACTTAGGCGTGCAAGTCTTTAAGGCGTGTGTTTTTACTAAAAAATAGTTACTCTTAGGTTTTCATTTTATTCACAAAAATCTGCCATTAATTGGAAAGGAGAGGGAGATGGAAAAAAGGTCATAGGAAGACCAATAGACATAATTTTGAATGGGAAAGAAAAAAATGGCGTTAGTGTAGATAATTATCTTTGATTAGCTATTTTGGGGTTTTATTTTCATAAACACAATAACAAAATGTCATGTTGGGAAGGAAAGGGAGAGGAAAAAGGGTTGTGGGAAGATCACTAGATATGATTTTAAAGGGAAAAGATTATATATTTTGGGAAGATCAAAAGCAGTTTTAGACTGGTAATATGAGGCCTTACTTTGCTTAGGCATGTGCCTCTGCGTCACCTTGCGTCTGAGCTCTAGGACCCCTATCACCTAGGTGTGCTTTAGGCCTTTTCAAATACTAGTTTGTGGAATATTTATATTCAAGTGATCAATAAATAATAATTAGTGTATATGGTGAAATAAAAATAAGAATTCACACGGCGATGGCGGTGACACATAATTTATCGTTTACGACGCTCCGATATCGTGATTCCGATTTTATTGCCTAATCCTCCCTCATCTCCCACGTGTTAGTAACAAATAAACAAAGTAATAATCTTGATCATCTTCCTAGTCATTTCTCAGAAATTCAGCTTAGTTTTTCCATCGTTAAAAAGTCTACAACAATGGTGGATGTGGATTGTTGAATTTCGGATCCAAATCACACATAATTGGTCTCTGTTGTTTCTGCTAGCGCACTGAAGGTATTCCTTTGTTGATTGCAAACTGCAATTAGGTCTTCTTTGGCTCGAGAGAATTCAAAGCCTCCTTGTGGGAGGATGAAACATGAAGGCTGGAAGAGAAGTTTTTTATGATGGCCAAAATTTGGTAGATGAAAGCTTTGGAAAAAAGATGGGAGAAAATAGAACTTATGACAACAAAGGAGACAAATGAAAACTATCAGATGTAAATGACTTAATAAGCTTCAAAAATTATGTGTTTTGAATAAATCCTGCAATACCTGGTTCAACAGATACTATTCATGCTGGGTATTTTTTATTGTAGCGTGCCAGAATAGTGTCCAGTTCTCAGTCAAACCAGTTAGATGAGTCATTTGGATTCAGTATTGTAACATTGTCTAGATACATCAACCGACATAAGCTTGAGGCCATATATTATATATAGGTTAAAGGACTACAAAAGTATATCTATATCTAAATTGTGAGCATAAGATCACCTTCAATGGGGCGAGTAATGTTACAGGAGACAGATAAATCATAAATGTCAATGATAGAACATGAGTATTATAAGCAGGAAATAGCTCCCTTTGAATAAACTAGAGGAAGCTTATTGAGTTTGCCTAGGCACTTAATAGACCAGTGAGATGACACAAGGAAGAGTTGGTGCTCTCTTTGAGGTTAATCAAACATTTCGTTCTTTTGATAATCAGCTTGAATGCCAGAATAGGAACCATGGAGCCTGGTCGACTTGGTGAATCTTAAGGTTCTGTTTTGATGAGATTGATGAAATTTTAGATGGTTTTGGAGAAACCTGCATGCTCTCTTACCGTGTTTGCATCAGTGAACATCTTTGCATAAATACGGAATATCTGTCTCCCTGAACATAATAGTCATAGGAATGAGGGTTTACTCTCTCTCTCAACCATTCCTTTTCTTTCCCTTAATTTTGAGGCAAAATATCTTATTCAAATTGAATGGCTGTTTGTGAGATTTCGTTGATCTAGAGAGTGAAGTTTGTGCTTCCCCTTGCTTCTGGATGTTGGGTTCCTTTGGACTGGACTATATCTTACTGTGATGTTCTATAATAGTTTCATATGGTGAATGATATGACAGGATGTTTTGTCCTTTTTAGTAAAGATTGTGCAGAGAGTTGTATCATTGGCGGTGTATTCTTTCCTTTCTTCTTCTGGATGGAGAAGTACAGGAGGTTTATATCATTATATGAGCCCATTAAACATTGATTGGTAATGCTTTGGTTTGGCATGAGCCCCCGAACATAATGAGTTGAAGGCTGTAAACTTTATGAAATGGTTCCACTTGATTTCTACGTCTGAGCACATTGCCCAGAAAACTATGGACAACCTGAGACACTTGCAAAATATTGAGGCACTCCTGCATGGTGCGATGCCAGCCAATCCATACTAAAGCACTAGAGAGATCTTTTACTAAAGATAACCCTCTATTGGATTGGTTTTTGATGTGACTCTGATCTGACGTAGAGTAGTGAGGAACAGAGAGTAGAGGGAAAATGGAGATGGGGATTGCATGAAGAGAGGAGCAGAGAGTAGAGGAAGCCAAGTAGGACCTGTTTATGCAATTCACTAACCATGTCCGATTGCATTATCTGCAGGTGTGGTGCTTAGATACTAATTCTAGGCCTTAAGCATAAAACTGAAATCTAGAGATAAAAATTAATCCTAAGACAAGAGAATAAATCTAGAATAAATGATAAGGATAAAAACTGAAATGCTAATAAACAACTCCTAAAAATTAGTGCCTCCTCCTAAAGGATTTTTTCTGATGAGAGCTTTACACAGGAGAATTCGACTGCAGATATTCTTATTAAAGTGTGGGGTCAATCTCTTTAAATTCATCCTTCACTGATCCAAGCAGCTTCAATTTCTGGAACCCTTTCATTGAACAGGATAGCGCTGAAATATACCGGTAGTAACAATCTCGTCTCGTAGAACATCCACAATCGTCATTTGCTTTTGTTGTATATGTGGACATTTGGGCACACGATCACCTATAAAAGAGATAGAAATGCAACAAGGAGGCCCAAAGTTGCCTCTGCCGAGTGATAGATCCTCCACTTAAAAAAATGAACTAATACTCGAGTAAATATGCATTAGGTCCAAGTTTCTGCATGATAGGAAAATGGTCAATGGTATGGATATGAAGTTTCTTTGATGGTGTTTTTGGTAAACTTTCCAGTCGTATGCGAATTATAATATAGTCGCGGGCATTAAAATTGGATATAATTTATACTCTGCATTATTCAAGACATTTTCTCACCTAATCTTGGTGTATAAATTTCAGTTTATGTTTAGCAAAGGTATTAGCAGATTGAAACATAAGTAGAGGGTGGAAGTGGAACAATATTAATAAGGGCACAAGGCGAGTAAACATAGACAGTCTCAAAGGGAATCTTGATTATAGGTAAACTCAACTATAAAGTCAAATCCCAGTTACCCGGTTTATCCCCTAAGCAATTCACTTGGACGTCTATTGACCATAGTTTGAGGATGAAATGCATATGAAAATTGAACATCCCTATCAGACATAATGGAAATTTTTGATGTGTACCACAAGTTTCTTAAAGTTTTTTCCAAAAATAACTCGCAAACTTAACATCCCTATCTATATATAATGAATTTTGGTAAACCATGTAAGTTAACAACTGTCCGAAAAACTAGTTTAGCTACATGGGATGCATTAGAAGTTTTGCTACATGCAATGAAATGTGCCATTTTAGAAAACCTATCCACTACCACAAGAATAGAATTGTGTCCTCGAGCTGTTTTTGGTGAGCCAAGAACAAAAAGCCTTGTTTATATCTTTCCAAGGCTCATGTGGAACTAGTAATGGGATATATAATCTAGTGTTGTACTTCCTAACTTAAGCTGGTTGACAAGTTCGACTTTATGTTCCAATAGAGCCTATCCTTAACGAGGGTGGTGGTTTTATCCTTACCTAAGTGTCCTGGTAATCCTCAAAGTCTCAAAATGATGAGTGAGCAATACATAACTTTGTGGCCTGAAAGAGAAACCTCATGGAGGAAAAAATCAACATAGTCTCACGGGTATCGTTGCTAACCTCATTATGGATAAACTAAAATCTGGACAAGTAGTGTACTATCTTCTTTCTTAAGAGTTTGTCCCATCTTCAGACTATGGTGCTCGTAGATACTTAAAAGCCAAAGCCATTTGAACCCTAAACATGCTCAAATACCAAAATTTGATGTAGAATAGTTAGGAAGAGAGATCTGAGGGAAGATGGAGAAGGGGATTATGGAAGAGAAGAGCAGAGAGAAGAGGAATCCAAGTAGAATGTGTTAATTCCAGGTACTAATCTGGTTTGATTACATTAACTGCATGGCTAATGCTTAAATACTAAGCCTTCAAGATAACTCTGATATCTAAATATAAAAATTAGTCCTAAGATATGATAATATATCTATAGAATAAAAGATAAAAACTGAAAAAGATGATAAACAGCTCCTTCTCCAAAAATATTTTTTATTATATCTATCTATATGTCATATATCACCCTCTACCAGGACAGTAAGAATAGCCTAAGCTACGTGAAACTGAGTTCTTATCTGTATGGGCTTAGTAGTCCTACTTGCACTCTCATAGAAAGGGAAAAAATCATATTGAATGAACTTCCTGATGATTTTGACTTTCTGAACTAAGTTTGGGCTAACAAATAATTATGTTGAGCATATTTTTTGAGGATTAGTCTGGATTTGTGCTTTTGGCTTCTCCATACTTCTTACTGTTCTTTTTTGTTGTTTTGACAGGAATGTTAGTCGTTTGCATGATGAATGGTTTGTTGATGAAGAAAGGGCACGGAGAGTTGCTGGGTTGTTTAGTAAGCCAAAAGTTCAATACCAAAGTGCTGAGGTAAGATTTCTTTTTCCTTTTTTCTTCTTCCTCCCCCCCGGCGCTGCACTTCCTAACAAAGTCTTTACTCCTGTTACCAGATGACATGCAGAATCTGTTTTGACTTGCAACCTATTGACAATATGCATTCTGCTGCTTGTGTTCACCCTTTTTGTGTTTCCTGCTGGAGAGGTTAGCTTTTCATTATGCTAGGTCCTGGTTATTTATACTTTTCCTGCCTTTGGTCATTTTGGATGAACTCTTGTTAATTTTCTGGTGCATTTTTCATAGTTTATCTGTCTGTTAATTGGATAATATAGTTTTGCTTTCCTAGTGACATACCATCTCCCATTGTTTCGCTCTTTTTTCTAAAATGTGTATTTCACCAAGAGGTATGATATAACAATGGTTCACCTTTTTGAAACTTCATATGGTTTGTCGATGAATATTGGTTTTTTCCTTATAAAGTGCATGCCACTAATATTTGTGAAACTGTTCAACTTTTCTTGTTCAACTTATTCCATGAAATGTGTATGCTTTATCTTGAAATTTGCAGGTTACATTAGTGTTTCCATCAAAGATGGACCTGGGTGCTTGTTACTGAAGTGCCCTGATCCATCTTGCATGGCTTCTATTGGAGAAGACATGATTAATAAATTTGCTATGGATGAGGATAAGGAAAGATTTTCTCGTTATCTGATCCGATCTTACATTGAAGACAACAGTAAGGTACAGAAATTTTGTCCAGCATGTTTATCGTTGATGACATTGTTTGCTACCTGTTTAAATTGTGATTTTATTTTAATATTTATTTATGGATTATGAATCTTTATTGTATCCTACCACCACTCCTCTTTCGTCTCTTGGGGCAGCACCATAATCTTTTTCTTGTTCATTACATACATTAGAAATATGAAACTTCATATTTTTTAAAGGAATTCTGAGTATGTTATAGTGCAGGATGCACTACTAGGGCATCTGTAATACTTATTCTGTCTTTGCAAAGATAGGAATTATGCATTTTTTACCTGTCGGCATGGTGACATAGGTGATTGACTATCCTTTATGTTATACGCTGTTACATTCAACTATCTAAAGGGTTATAAACAAAGATTGTTATGCTTCACCATCCATTGTGGTTATGTAGTCATTTGCCCCTTTGATCCCTCCTTGTCTATATGTGTATCTTGTGTGGAACAGTATACCAGAGTTGGTGAGAAGGAGTTTATGTGATTAATTTGATGTGCAAAAGGTATTGTGAAACTCTGTAGGTCTCATGGTTCAGTTACCGTTGCATTGGCAAGCTAACTTGTTCATGTTAATATTTGTCCTCGGTTATCTTCTGAAGTTCTGTGCTTTTGTGGCACGAGTGAACCAGTAATACTTGGTTCTCTTCTATCTTCTAAGGGCTCTTCTGCTCCAAGCCACTTGCTGCATGTTTTCCCTTTTATTTTATTAGTTATTTTATACTTATATTTTTGTTTTGACTCTGGCAGGGTGTTTAATAGTTTGATTTGCCTTGTGATATTTGCTCTGCATTTAAATATCGGATCCTATCACTATATGTTGAATGGATGTTTCTTGCACTAAGAAAATATAAGCAATGTGTTTCATAAAAAATAGCCAATAGTGGTGAAAGGACTCCTGTGAGCTAGGATTTCTGGATGAATGCATGAAGCTTACATGAATTGTGCTCTGACTAGTGTCCTCCTTTGGCCCTAGATTGTAATTAAATGTGGTTGCAAGCTTTTTTAAGTCTGCAGACTAAATTGGGACGTGCTTCCTTTTTTCATAGACCAAGTGGTGCCCAGCCCCAGATTGTGCTTGTGCTGTGGAATTTGATCGTAGCATCAGTAAATATGATGTATCTTGCCTCTGCTCTCATGCTTTCTGCTGGAATGTAAGTCCTCGCTGACCTAGATGTTGCTAGTTCCATTATGATTACATAAATTCAAGGTGTTAGGTCTTCACTCCATTCATTTACACCTCTGCTACCAAGTTGGGTTACATCCCCCCGGGGCACAAAACACACACACACACAAAAAAGAAAGCCTGTTTCTTTCTCCTGTTCTCTTCTTTTTCAGTTTTAAGTACAAGGAGAAAATGCATGGGTGGAGAGAGAGGGGGGGGGGGACAAATCATGTTAGAAGTAAAAGATTGAATAATTTTCCTGATGTAAATATGCTTTCTAGAAATCAGGCAGATTTGTTCATTATCTTGATTGTCTTGTTGTATGTGGCTGCTAAAATACAGAGCATTGATGTAACTGCTTGAGGCTGTTTTTTTTCTAGAAATTTACAATGCAGACTTGATTGCAGTGCTCAGAGGATGCTCATCGGCCAGTGGATTGCAATACTGTTTCCAAATGGATATTAAAGACTAGTGAAGAATCTGAAAACATGAATTGGTAATATTATTGTTTGCTTTCCCTTCCTTAGGTTTCCTTGTGGTTATATCCATTCGGATTTGAAGTCTACTAAGATGAACAATGTACACACCATAAATGTTTTGAGATTTTCCCTATGGAATGAGCATTTTTTGTACTTCAATTTTAAGAAATAAATTTTCTAAGTTTTCCAAATAAGGAATAGACTTTTTGGATTTGAATTTGTTTTAGAATGAAACAATACTTAGATCACTTATATGAAACAAAACTTGTTTGTTCTTCTTGTGATAAGATAAAACTTTTATTCCCTTCCATAAAAAAGTTCTTTTTTTTACTTGCATATTGTTTATTACTATATATGGACTTTTCTCCTTGATTTCTAAATTATTTGTCCCATTTATTGAGTTCTACTATCTAATTCTGATGCATCTAATTTTGGGTGAAATAATATTACATTAATGGAAGTTATTGGTACTTTTCCTTTATCCCTTCTACCTGTGCCTGTACCTTTAAACATAAAATATTGGATACCATGATAAGAATAAGGATTAAGGATATGGCCCTTTTTTCTTTCCTTTCTAAGCTTGGCTGAGCTGACTGTGTTCCACCTTTAGGCTTCTTGCCAATTCAAAGCCTTGCCCGAAGTGCAAACGACCAATTGAGAAGAATCATGGGTGTATGCACATGACATGCATGCCACCATGCAGCCATGAATTTTGCTGGTAAGAGGCAAGCAGAATTTGTTGATGGGAATGTTTGACAGTTGGGATATCTATTCATAAGGCTTATATTAATGATTTTTTGCAATTGCATTTTATGTTAGGCTTTGTTTGGGTACTTGGTCAGAACATGGGGAGAAAACTGGTGGTTTCTATGCTTGTAACAAATATGAGGCTGCAAAGCAGGAGGGACAGGTGATAGAAGTAACTGAAAGTCGTCAAAATTTTACTTTATTTTCTTTTGGAGGTTGTCATTCATTTTTCCTTTAACTGCTTTTGAAGTATGAAGAAACTGAGAGAAGGAGAGAGATGGCAAAGAACTCTTTGGAGAGATATTTGCACTACTATGAACGTTGGTTGAGCAATGAATCGGTATGGTGTTTTGTAGTTGTTTACTTCTATATTATGGTGGAGTGTGTTATTTCTATAGCATATCTTCTAATGTCTACTTGTTGCTTGGTCTTTCATCTGAAACTATTGGTGTTTATTATCCATCTTTTGTGGCCTTGATGCTGCTACTGAGCTTGCATATCATCTGGGATAAAGAACCCTTTAGACTGATTAACCTCATACCATATTGTCTTCATTTTGTTTCTTAAATGGTACTGAGATAAACTGACTTTGGCTGTTGTTTGGCTTTTGTTTTTCTGCCTCTTCTTTGCTGAAGCATTTGTTATATGGGATGGATCCAATCAATAAAACCGCGGTCACAGGTGCAGTCGCGGTATGGGGGTGTCGCTAATGATATTTTATGTCACCTTTGTTGTGGCGTGATTTTTAATTTTTTTTCACAATAAATATTAGCAAATATTCGTAACCAATATATCGCCTATAATTACGTAAAATTCTACAATCATCACTTATTGCCAATTTTGTGTATTGGCTAATACAAAATCCGATAAATATATTGCGCATTGTGATTTGGAACCGATATTTAATTGTATGGAAGGATCGATTAGAACACCAATGTTATCACTCTTACATTTCACCCCACAGACTTTCATGTTTTCCTTGGTAAATAATAGTGTCTTAAGCTACAACTCACTTTTAAGCAGTCTGTATTTTCAAGTTTGGTGTTAGGGGTCATATAGTTTCCACCAATAGTGTTTCATGAGAGCCATGAACCAAGTTTTGAAGATATCTTTGTTTGAGGATATCTATTCTTCCTCAATGTAGTATACTGCCATATTAAAACTTTGGTGTTGCTACACCCATGTTTTCCCTCTTGCTTATTTACATGTCACCCCAGAGCTTGATTGTTAAAATCTCAACCTGGATCCTATGACGATGTAATCCAACAATAACTAAACGATCGATCCACAGGGTCTAAAAGATTTAGATCTTGGAGTCTTAAAGTACTAGAATTGTTGTAGATACAATCCTAGAAAAAATCGACTCCTAATTAATGGCTATAATTTATTATTATTATTATTATTTTTTTTTTCTTTCTATTTCACATGAAATCTAATCTATCTCTTACTTCCTGTAGATTTCTTTCCTAATTTTCAATCATCTATTACTTTTCTACTTAATATATCTCGAACTTGCTTTGTGAAAGAAGCATGAGTGAGAAATACTACTATGGCAATAAAGTTTATTGTAATTATTAAGTTTTTAAAAGAAAGTCCCATGTTTATCAATATAATAAAATAGATATATTAAAGTTAATACTATTTTTCGTTTATTGATTTTCTTTTTAGATTATGATATTTTTCCCCATTTCTTTATGGGTAATCCAACTTCAATTTAATGGTGTATATGTGTAACCCAATCTTATTTTGTATGTATGCAAGCCAAATTATTATAATTATAATTATAATTATTTTTTCTTGGTGCACCTGCTTGCTGAAAGCCAACAAGATAATTTGTTTGGTCTTAATTCTTTCTAATGATGCAAGACATTGGCAACTTGTCTTGATGCTGCCTCAGCAGCCTTCATCCTTCTTTTCCTATTTTAGATAGTATTTAGCAGACACCTATACCCATATTATTGCTACACTATGATGAATTATTAATGTTGTTAATTTCTGCTTCTTCATTGTGATTTTCAGTTTTCTTTTGTGGATGTGGTTTTTCATATTGTTGACTTAATGTAGTTTCTAATTTGTGAGTTGTTACAACTTAGTTCGTGACCATGTCTAAGCTTAAGAATGAGTTTTTAGTGGTCTTTTAACTTCAAATATGGTAGTTTGTAAAATACATGTATACTGTTGTCATATTTATAGCATTCAATTCTGTAATCTAATTCTATGATCCTGATTTTGGGAACCTTCCATCAATCATAGATAACATCTCTATTCTAGCGACTTTGCCCCAAGGTCTACAAAACTGTGTTATTACATTCATTGTATTTAAGATGTGGTTTCTGTCATTTTTCCCCCATAGAATCCATATAAACCAATTTTTTGACGAGGTTCTGTCCTTCATCTCCTTTCTTTGTTGTGTATAAAAATTCATTTAAATATGAACTCATTTTGCTCCTGCTTTTAGCTGCATATACAGTCCTGGTTTTGGCTTTTGTTGCTCCTTCTGTTGCTTGGATGTTTGAACGGCAACCATGCATTTCCATATTAGATCTCTCATGTAGTCTAAGCATTTGTCTGCACTTTCTTCTGCAGTCAAGGAGGAAGGCTTTTCAAGACTTGCAGCAGATGCAGGATGTGAATGTAAGTGAAAGTCTGACTATGACCAACTAAGGCTTTCAGTAGTACATGCAGGATCTTTTAGACATATTCAACTTGCCATATCATACTGAGGGTTCTTTGATTGTCCCTCCTCTTTTGTTTATCCCATTTGTTGTATTATTTGCAGAATTGTCTCTTATGATATCGACTTAAAAATGTTGTGGTAGCTATTATGCTGCTGCTTTGATGCTCTGTCCTTATGAGAGAGGGATCCCCAGAGGAAATGCGGCATTCCTCTCTGGTGACATTTTTTGTTTTATGATGACAAAGTGATGTCCTTGGCTCTTGATTTGCAATCAGATTATTTTTTGTTCATTTTCATGGATGTAGACAAAGTCACATATATCACTATGTGCTACTACTTTTCCAGAAGAAGGGGTTCTATGTTGTAGGAATTGCTCAACTTCACTCGCAATTTGTGACACAATACTGTAATGTAGTAGATATTGACTGGCTGTATGTATATGATCTGATGAAATATATCTGCTGGTATTAGTGAAGCTCAGGAGTGATCTTGGTAGAATCAGTTATAGCATGTTATTCATTATGATTATGTTTCTAACATATAATCCTTACTGTATTGAAGCTGGAGAAGCTTGAGAAAAGAGTCAAGCAAACTGCACAGCTCAAATTCATTATAGAGGCTTGGCAACAGGTGAATTTGCAAGCTTGTTTTATACTTATTTATAAGGAAACATGTAGCGTAGATTATTTTTATCTGTAGTTGTCGCAAAAATGAGATCCGTCTCCCTATGCCTTATCTTGAATTGGGTGTAAATTTGTATTTGAGGAAGTGGGATTTGCTGCACTTGCAAGTGTGCTAAATCAAAATGCTTGCATGATCCCATGAAGTTAGCCACATTTTCTGGTGTAATGAATGTTGAATTGAAATGTTATATTCTTTATATTTATACTTGATTATATCCATTTCTGCCTGTTTATATTCTCCTTGTGCTTGAACTTATGCTATTAGGAGGTCTTACTGTACCTATTTTATATGAAAATTCATCTGCTGCACTTGCAGATAGTTGAATGTAGGCGGGTATTGAAATGGACATATGCCTATGGATTCTATTTACCAGAGCATGAGCATGCCAAGAAGCAGCTTTTTGAATATTTTCAAGGTGACGAGTTTCTTTGTATACCTGATGTGAGATATGTCTCCCAGTGGCACTTTCTGATGTTCCTTTGCTTCCAGGTGAAGCTGAGACTGCTCTAGAGAGGCTTCATCAATGTGCAGAGAAGGATCTGCATGTTTTCCTGGGGAATGATGACTCAGCGGGAAATTTCACAGCCTTCCAAACAAAGCTGGCTGGCTTAACCAGGTGAGTGTTTGTGGCTTTTATGTTACTTGTGTATGAAATCAGTTTGTTCATGCATGCCCAATGCTGTGAATTTATGATTATTGAGAAGGGAGCTACGAGGAAAAAGGCTCCCTTGTGAGTTTTTGGTCAAAGAACTGAAGCTGGTGGATAAGGCTTTTAGCCTATGATCTTGACCATTAGCCCTCCTTGGTAGACATGGAATAAAATATTGGCTGAACTATCGATATATTGCAGATGTGCATTGAATTATTAGCCTACTGGTCCACAATGTGATGTCAAAATCAAATCACACTTGTACTGGTTAATATGATATACATACAATTAAATAACAGTGCTACTATAGCATAGCAGCTGCTATTTAGCGGTTTTTGGGTCAGTTGCAATGCAAAATTACCAATTTTCTACGGTTTTAAAATTTCACATTTTATTGATTGATAAGTTGCCAGTTATTCGTTGATAAATCAGGATAAATTGTCGATTTAATGAGAATTCTTAAATCTATTAAAAAAACATGTACGATAATTTTTTCTTATTCATTTATTATATATATGTCGAACCAAGTTAGTATTGAATTATAATAAAGTATTGTTATTTATTATCTTCACACGTACTACTGAATAACATGCGTATTTTTTAATTTTAAGGCAAATTAAGGGTTATTTGAACAATTTAGCATATAATGATTCACTTAAATGCCTCCAATATAATATAAAATACTAGTTTATTGAATATTCATATGCAAACGATCAATGAATAATAATTATAGTATATGGTGAAATAAAATTTCACACCGTAGCACATAATTTATCGTTCGCAATGCTCTAATGTTACAACCACAAATGCGTCCGCTATTGCAATTCTATTGCCTGATGATACATTTTGGCCTAATTTTGATATTTACCAATATTTTATTGATATTTGCTAATATTGTGAAAAGAATTAAAAGACTATGGCATGAAAGCCACAACCATGATTTATTATCTACAATAGTCCAATACTGTGACATCAAAATTGTGAACTCCACTGCAATTTTATTGCTTGTTGGTAGATCCTTGGTGAAGCTTATAGCATGACTCAACTGCCCGAAGAATGACGATTGTCATGCGTTTCCTGCAGAATCTCGGAAGTTAAAAACAAAAAGAGCCCTAAAAAAGTTAGCTTCTTTAAGGGAGGGGAAGCAGATTAGTTCTCAAAGGTCTTTAATGCCTCTAGAGTGCCCTGGGTTTTAGAAAGGCTGCTGAAGTTATGCTCAACTTATTCTCCTTTTGTTATATTGTTTCCTTTGGTATGCGAGCTTAAGCCAAATTTCCTGTGTGCTTGAAGTTATCATATTGATCAGGGAGATTCCTCTGAGAGAGGGGAAGCAGATTAGTGCTGAACTGTTTTTATCCAGAATGCCCTACATTTGAGAAATAGTGCTGTTGAATCTATCTGCAACTTATTCTCCCTTTCTTGTAATAATTTCTTTAGTTCGCAACATTAGTGATCTGGGAGATTTTTCCAAGGGTGGGGGAGCAAATTAGTGCTGAAAGGTTTTTATTGCCGATTCTTCAGAGTGCCTTAGATTTAGGAAATAGGGCTGCTGAATTAGCCGGACTTATCGTTCTTTTGGTGTGTTAATTGCTGCAGCCTGTGAGCTTAAGCCAAGTTTTTTGTGTACCTGTAGCATTAGTGATCTGGGAGATTTCTTTGAGGTAGAAATTCCGAATTGTGCTGAAAGCTTTTTATGGTAGAATTGCCAGAATGCCCTAGATTAGAGAAAGGCCATTGACTTATTCTCATTTTCGTTTATCAAGTTTTCTGTGCACTCGCAGCTTTAGTGATCTGGAAGATTTTCTGAGGGAAGACTCTGGTTGACGGTGGGTAGGGGTTTAAGTAGGCTTACATCTGCATTCATATTGTGTTGATAAGAGTATGAGGCCGAGCAGTCACGTGATGACTCGTTGCCAAGTTTGTGAAGAAATATGATGTGGTTTTTATCAAAGTAACGGAAGGTTGGATCGAAATTTGTAGTAGAAGCTGTCACCCATGATCTAATGCAAAAAGAATGAAGTGAATTGGTGGATTATGGACGAAGAAATTGAAGATACAAGTGAAGGTACTCGACAGATTTGTATAACCTTCAAATATGTCGAGATTTAAGATAGTTTTGAGGAAGGATTATCCCGGATCTTCCTTGCTCAATGTAGACCCAAAAGGGAGGATTGACTTTAGCTCTCTTGCTCAAAGTTTTATCAAAATTCTTATTATTCATTCTATTCAATTCTCTATACAAATGTTGTGCACAAAAGGTATATATAGGAAAGAATAAGCTTGGTGGTGAGCTTCCTTACCCAGCCAAGTTTACCCACCTAATCCAGCCCATTAATCATGGTTGAATTAAGCCCATATTAACCTTAATCCATAGAATAATATCATTGGTTAAATGATACTAAGGATTAATATTACAAAGCTATACAATAGACTAAGATACATACATGAAATTATAGTCATACCCTAACTTACATAAAATATACTTAGGGTTAGGGTTTACAACAAGTTTATAAAAATAATGAATATCATCACTCTATCTCTTGTTGTAATGTATCATCCCATGTATGTCATAGCCTTGCATGCCTTGGAATACTTGTACACATCAATGTGTATGAACATCATCTTCTTGCAAATATGTAACATACCTACAAGAATAACTTGAATGGTTTTTAATGTCAAGCATATTAGAATTATCAAGAATATTTAACATGATAGGCTCCAATATTATAAAAGCTAAATCATCTTCCTTACCTTGAGGATTAGAATGAATAGGACAATCATTATGTTCAATGGATGCTCCTGCATCAAAATATCTCCGGACTCCTGCAACCATCCATACGTAGGTTCTTAATTTTAGTAACAGAACTTGGCAGGCTTCACTGAGCCTGGGTGCTGTTGACTGCTGAGAGCTTTTTCTGTGCATGTTTGTTTTAAATCTGTCATCTTATTTTGTTTGTTTTCAGTCAAGTATCTTTTAGTGTCTATTGATGTCATACATACTTTCGTATGTTGACCACGTTCTCCCCCCTTATTTGTTATGCCTACCAGTGTCACGCGAACATATTTTGAGAACTTGGTCAGGGCACTTGAGAACGGTTTGCCAGATGTAAGTTGTGTCGCCGGAGGTGGGAAAGAGAAGGTTGAACGGAGTATCAGCTCTGGTTCTTCGGGGCTGAGACGTTCAGCAAGTGCAAGGGATATAGATGAGGTGATGCATTGGAATTGCAGCCTATGCGCGTATACTAATCCGTTGTCAGTGACAGCATGCGTGATGTGCCATGAGGAGCAGCAACAGCGTTGATGGAAGGGATTCGCACATGAAATGGCGTTATTATGTTAGATGTATCGTGAGGGAACCGATGCTTTTGGGTTTACAAAATTTTGGGTGGCGACTGATGATGTGCCGGGGGTGGCTAGATTTTTCGACTACTACAACGTATATAGGAGAGAGAATGTAGGAGATTTGACCTGACCCAATGTGTAGCATTTCGATCTTTCATGGAATCACAATTTTTGACGTGGTATATATACGAGGGCCTTTTTCTCTCTCTTTATTTTCTCTCCGTCCCTTCTTGCTGGTGGACACGTGTTTTTGCTTTCTTTCTTCTGTAATTTATGATTTTTATCAGACTGAAAAAAAATAAATAAAAATGAAATGAAACTCAAAAGAAAGCAATCAAAAGGTGGAAATTAATTCCTCGCGAAATCGGCAAGGGCAAGGGAAGGTATACTACAGAGTTACCTTGGATGAAAATGGGGAACAATGAATGAGTCAGTATTTCACTAGGACCAGATGAGGGACTGGACGATGGCCCTGAAAGACGATGGTATTTAAAGATTCTAAAAACTTAGTTCATTGGCCATGGCTTTCGAGTATGGACGTGATCCCCCATCCTCCAGTCCAACTCTGTTCCTGTCATTCTATTTATATATTCACGATAGAAAGCCAGTTATTTTTGATAGGTAAATATCAAAAATTAAACATGTTAGGTACTGCATAAACAGTAAAGATTAATTATATGAGTATTGTTAGTTATTCTGCGACGCAATTCGGATCCTGTGTTTTGATAGGATCTTGGACAGTCGATCGCTATGCAGTATCACTTTCACTGGTTTGGCAAGTAATGGCAGACGAGGACCATGGATAATCCTGTTCAGGGGGCAAGTTAAGTATGGAACCTTCAGCTTTAGGTGCCCACATTTATTAGTTCATGAACTCATCCAAGTAAATATACTCAGGGCCTGTTTGCTTAAATAAAAATAAGAAGGAAAGAAAAATAAGAGAAAGATATATAGGGAAATGATTTTTTTTTCTTGTTTGGTATTAGAATTCTTATTGTATAAAATATATTTCTTAGAAAATATTTTTGGTGTTTGGTTTTCTAGAAAGAAAATCTTAAGGAAATTTGATTATTATTATTATTTGAGTAATCTTATATATTTAATAAAAATTAAAATATTATATTAGTATATGAAAAAAATTATGAAGTTTCTAAAACAAATATAAAAATTTCATAAATTCATACCAGTGCCAAAGACATTTTTAGAAATATTCTAAACTATTATATAAATAACTCACAATAATTTTTTTTTAAAAAATTTAAAAGTGTATAAAAATATTCTATGTTCTTATTCATTTCAAACATATACAGCAAATACAAACATTTTTTTTTGCTTTGCTATTAATGCACTCATCCTTTTTACTTGCTTTTTCTCAATCCTCCTAACATATAGTTTGTCTGGTGCTCGGTGCTCCAAAAGAGTTGTGCGACTATCGGTGTGGGGTGCACATCGTGAGCAACAAATAAGGTTTGATGCTACTAGTCGTGTCGCAAATGATCCTTATATTTCCTGCATTTAGCTTGTTTGTTGTAGTTCAATTTAAACTATTTCAATTCAATTTTATCGATTTCAGTTGAATTTCAACAACATCATTACGTGATAACATCAACTGCAGGAAAATTAAATCCCCCTTCAAATTTGATGGTTCCGTTTTATCAACCTTCTTTCTTCTCTATTTGTCCTTTGTTCCTACTTGCTTCTTCTTGTTTGCACGCTTTGGTATATGGACTGGCTCTTGGTTACAGCAACGCAAAGATGGAAGAAAGAGAGCATGTGAGAAGGTGCAAATTTGACGACATTGTGATGGCTGAGGTAGTGAACGAAATGAAGAAAGTTTTTTAATTCATTAGTTACTAAGGATATTGCAGGTAGTTTAGGCTCATTTTTAGCCAGAAATTGCTGAATGATTTGTTGGTAAATATGTGTGCATATGCAGCAACCTATGATCGAAAAAATCAGGAAGAAATAAATACTTGTTGTTTGATGTTATATTGTGAAAGACTTCACTGCCTTGAAATGAAATTTAGCCGGACTTCGATATAAATCCCTCTCAATCGATTCACCCTAAGGTTAATACAGCACTTCTGATCATGTGTGCTTATGATAAGAGGAATAAAAAATGCAGTTTTGATGCCTAATCACTTTTATGTCAATCAGAGAGAGAGAGAGAGAGAGAGAGAGAGAGAGAGAGAGAGAGAGAGAGAGAGAGAGAGAGAGAGAGAGAGAGAGAGAGAGTATATTTCAAATCATAGTCGGGTTATTCAGAAAGTGCCGAACAAAATGCTCAATAATCAGTTAAAAATAGAAAAATTGTGGAATAGTGGAGTGTCTTCCATTCCACACATTACCTAATAAATAGGAGGAAAAAAATCAATAGTAGTACCAAAATTGCAAGTGAAGAAGACCAAGCAAAACACTCAAAATAGTTAAAAAATTTAAAGAAAAAGAAAGTAGGGCCCGTCTTGATTTATGAGACACCCATGCCCAACCCCTATCAGATGAGTGGGCGGCGGCATGCACACACACATGTGATATATAGTCTAGTCCATAAGTCACACAAAACAACTCACACTAGAAATTCAAACAACCCATTTGATAAGGAAGTATAAAAGTTGAGAGAAACACAACTTGCCCACAAATGTGGGATAGGATATGTAACACCCCTGATTTACTAGTTGAAAACTTTCGTTTTTGTACAAGTTTAAATTACTAAATTACTAGGTGTTATCACCACATTTAGCATAAGTCTGACTCCCTATCCTTTCTTATACCAAGTGTTAAGGCTAAAACAAACCATATTCAAAGTAAATCAGTGAAAATAGAATACAACATAGATAGAAGTTACAAATAAATATTATTAATACAATAGTATAACCAAAATATAGTAAGGGATGTAAGAGTCCAAAGAAAAACGATCATGACCAAAAACTAGCAACCAAAGTTATGACACCAGTTTGCCTTAACTATTAGACTTGAAGGTCCACTATGAAAACATAACCTTTTCTCAAGGACTCCACTTATCCTTCCCATTCTTATATGCTTCATACCACTCCATGGTCCTCATATAATCATATGTAAAAATAGTATTAATACGACTTTCTCATATTAAGTAAATCACAATACCTCATAAGAGGCAGCATATCCATATTTTACATAGTCACACAAAATCTAAAAAACATACTTGAGCATAATGTATGAACTATAACCACAAATAATATTCATGGAACAACATATAAACATCCAGTCTCAAATTTAATAGTAAAACATACCAGTCAACTTCTCATCATTTCAAGGTACAAAGTCATATTTGACTAGTTAAATACATCCTAAACACAGTGGTAGGGCAATAAAACAACTACTAAAACAACAATCCAAAACAATACCTGGGTAGGGCACTGAAGCATCTACCAAACCAACAAATCCAAAACAAACCAAGATGAGGCACTAAGGCGACTACTGAACCAACAAATCCATTTATTTCATTTTATTACACAATAGATATTTTCATTTTTACTTACTCGAAGGGGATATAATCAATCCAAAGACATAGTGGTATACCTGGTCATATTAGTGCTCAAAAGTAACATAATACCCATACCTCGAACCTAGGCACACAACAGTACACATAGTCATACCGACTCACAAAGGCAATAGAGTATCCTCCCAACCTCATTCACCTAGTCCTTAAGTATTAATACTCCTATAACGCCCGTAGGTTACCTGTAGAGTAGAGTAGGGCCTTAAACTAGGGCATAGTTGCACACTAGTGAACCAAAAATAACTAGGGCTAACATCTCACCTCTAGGATAGCTACCCCTTGAAAGCAATAATTCCCAACTTGAGGTCTTTCACTTTAAGTATTAATATTTTATGAGGTGATCACATAAGTCACATATGACATAATAATTTCTATTTTCCATACTTAATTATTTTTTCTTTATTTCTAATTATTAAGGTAAGCCCTAAGGTCATAGGTCCATGTCAAGACAATTCAAAGTTAAGGCTAACCTATCAAAATTTTAATGCCATCCCAGCATTCAATTATTTGTAAAAGATACATTAGGTTAAAATTACTAAAATACCCTTCAAAATCTAGTATCATCATTTTATTCATTTTCATACCAAATATTATCATTACAATAGATTTGTCACAAGTAGGAAAAAAATATTTCACATTATTTTAGCACATAAGTAATCTTTACATTTGGGTGATTTAGTATATTTTTCACTATTCATGCATTTGGTGGGATGTACCCACAAAACCCTAATCATGAAACTTTCACATACCACATCTTCCATGCAGCATGTAAGTACACATTTAAAGCATAAAACATCATTTGAATAAGAATATAATAATCATAGTACATGAAGGGAAATATCTCTGACACTAGGTTATGCAAATAGAATTTATCATAAGTTAACCCTAATCATGCGTATATGCTCCTATGCTAATCATTATAACTCTAACTACCATGCATGAACAATCTTGAGGCATTTACAATGGAATTTGAATCATAAATTGATAATACTGTAAATATTAATAAAATCTTAGACATGTGGATGTATAACATTTAATATATTACCATGCATGTAACTCAACTTTCACAATCATGTGTATTATCCCTAACATGTTATAATTTTATCATGCATGCTATAATACTTGAAAAACATAAAACCCTAGCATGATTCTATATCTAAACAATCATAGCATGCTCACACATAATTTCTAGCATCTTTATGAGTGATTAGATATATCTAATCCAAACTTACACGAAAAAGTCTTCTCCAAAGTCATCAAGAAATTACCTAAAAAACATCCAAATACATATGTATTAGCATATAATATTACACAACAATAGTTCCAAAATCACTAAAATAATTTATGGATGACTAAGAGGTCAAACAAAGAAAGAGGAAGCCAACAAAAACTTAGCACCAAGGAAGGAAAGCTTTCGGCAAAGAAGGGGGTGAGCAAAGATAGGCTTGGCTGTTGGTAGGAGGCCATGAATGGAAAGAATGGCCAATGTTAGGGAGGCCACACATGATAGAAAAGTTTCAAAAAAGGGAGAAGAAAAGCTGGAACAAAAGGTTGAAGAAGACGATAGGGTCTTGGTGGAAATATATGTAGCACAAGGGGGAGCTTCGGCCAAAATAGCAGAAGGTAAAAGGGGTTAACTTTGGTGGGTTTTACTGCAGGTTGGGGTTAATTTTAGTAGGAATTTCCAAAGGTGAAAGGGGTGGAATGATAATTTTAGCTGGTGGTATAGTGGTTTTTTCGGTATGAAGACCCAAATATAAGGAAGGGGAGAAGTGGCATGGGGGAGATGTTGGTTTTGGAGAGTTTGTTTGTGGTTGATGGGGAGGCTTCAGTAGGAGCTTCCTGTGTAGGATGTGGAGAATTGACAATGGTGGTGGGTGGTAGGGTAAGAAAGTTGGTGGAGGGTTATGTTATAACAAATAAAAATGGTGGTGGAAGGAGCAATTGACAATGGAGAATGATGAGGAAATTTTGTGGAAGAGGGAAATTGGGAGAAGGAGAAGGTTGCACATTTGCTCGAGAGTTTTGGCATGACATATGAGGGAGAGGAGAAGTGATTAAGAAGAGGTTCACACGCAGGGAAAATAGGAGTAAAACAAGCAGAGAAAAACATAGGGGAGAGAGGAGGTATAGTGGAGATGGTGTAGGGTGATGGTTCGTAGGATGAAGGTGCAGGGATAGAGGGAGTTGGGTGATGGTAATGAATTATAGCATTGATTAGGGGATAGGTTAGGGTAATTATTTAGGTGAAGATTTAGGATAAAATATCTAGGTTAAAATTTATCAGGTTACGAGATTAGGTTTATTCGACGAAATAGATACAAGTTAAGACCCAACCTAGGTTTAAAAATTTAATATGAATCCTCTAGTATAATTTAACCTAATTAAATTTTATACCTAATAAGTCACAATAATATTACACATATTAAAAATATATTTATTAGAAATTATCCTAAAATTATTATTATAATTAATACACATAATTATCAGTTATAACTAGGGTTTTTGGATACAGGGTATTACAGGATAAATAAGAAAATACCAACTTCTTGTTCTATCATTGCCACAAAAATTCCCTACCAATGGTAAAATAGAAAAAAAAAAATATTTGGGTAAAGAAGGAATAACACTTAAATATCAATGTCATGATGATTGGATTGATACGTAGTAAAATGAGACAAAATCATGTCTAAGGAGTGAATGAATCTTGAACTACTTTGACAACATTGAGACCCCCACAACACATGTCATGCCTTAAAAATCTACATATTCTACAAAAATAATGAAGCACTTTTTATGGCCATATACACACATCGGGTACTCATGAGTGTTCTAGAAAGACAACCTGAGTCTTTCATAGAAGGTAGCTCCACCTTTACACTTGTCTAGGTGAATCCATCAAGTGCATCTCACCAGCACTACCATATAAGGCTATGGATTCATTAAGTGCATAACAATGATCAAACTTCGTTATGTCTAGCAGTGAGTTCAACAAGTTTGTCTCACTAGGGCCTCCGAAAATAGGACTATGAACTCATTTAGAGATTAAGATTTACCTAATAAAAGCACTACTACTTGCTATAGGGATGGGAATGTAGTGTAATATAGCAATTATATGACTTCATTTGACCACAAGTGGTATCCTTCATACATTCCTCAATTCAAAGGCTTAAGCCCCACCCCTTTCAATGATTTGAGGATAAATCTCCTTGTTAGACCCTTTATAAGAGCATATGCTAGATTTTTCTCTAATCTGACAAACTCTAAGGATATCACATTATTATCCAAAAGTTCTCTTACCAAACAATGTCTTACATGAATGTGTCTCATTTTACTATTATACACATTATTTTTGGTAACACATATAGCTGCCTATGAATCACAATGTAAGGAAGACAACACATTTGGTTTCTTCTACAATGACACATCAACCAACAAGTTCCTCAACCATTCTAACTCTTAAAAAGCTATCTTAAGAACAATAAATTCAAACTTCATTGTAAACTGACCAATACAAGTTTACTTAGTAAACTTCTATGACATAGCTCCTCCTCCAACTATGAAAACGTATCCACCGGTGGAATTGACCTCGTCATTATTTGAAATCCAATTATCATAAGTAAATCCTTCTAACATAGCAAAAAATTTAAAAAAAATGCAAAAACCAATTGTTAGTACCCCTTAAGATATTTAAGTAAACGACAAAGTGCAATTCAATGATCTCTATCTAGGTTGTGAGTATACTGACTTAGTCGGTTCATAGCATATGCAATGTCAGTTTTAGTACAGTTCATGAGGAACATCACACTATCTATGATTTTATCATATTCTTCTTGAGAAATACTAAAGCGTTAGTTCTTTTTCAAATGAATGCAAGGATCATAGGGAGTTTTCACAAGTAATTTATTATGACAATCAAAATTTTCTAATATCTTATCAACATAGTGTGACTAAATTAAGGAAAAACCATTCTTAGTTTTTCTAGTTTTAATACCAAGAATTACATCAACTTCCCCTATATCCTTCATATTGAAGTGAGAAGATAAAAATGATTTGGTCTCATTGACCACTGCCACGTTAGAACCAAGAAGCAACATTTCATCAAATTATAAACATATACTCACACAAATCATGTCTAAATATCTTCAAGTAAACACAAGAATTTGATCCATTTACCACATAACCACTTTTTGTTTAGGAGCTTGTTTAAGCCCATACAATGACTTTCTCAATCTAAATACTTTGTTCTCCTAACCCCCAACTACATAGCCCTTAGACTACTTCATATAAATGTCTTCTTTAAGGTCACCATTCATAAACATAGTTTTAATAGCAATCTCTGATGAACTAAAAGTCCATGGATAACAACCAAGGCAATTGAATAACATATAGTGGAAATCTTAGTTACAAGAGAATAAGTATCGAAAAATCAACCTCGTTCTTTTATTTATAGCCTACACCTACCAAAAGAGCCTTAAACATATACATCATTCCATCGGTTCTCAATTTCCTTTCAAAAATCTATTTACATTTAATTGGTTTACTCCCTCTTGGCATGTTAACTAAATCCCATGTGTGATTATACATTATTAAATCTAACTTATTTTAATTTCTTTTTTTTAGAAACTAGCATTAATTGAAGTTACCGCTTTATTATATGTTTTAGTATCCTCTTCAATCAAAAAGATAGACACAAATTTCTCATTTATCCTATCTATATCATCATTCTTAATAAGAAAGTTAATTAAGAAATTAGGTTCAAAAATAGGTTTTTATTCTACATCTTTTGATTCTCCTAGGTTCATAAGAAAATAATCATTCATAGCAACAGAGGGAGAAGACTTGATCGAAGGCATATGAGCAACATTAGAAGAACAAGCTATATCACATATATTCTTTCTCATGCAAGTATGTTTTTAAATAACTTTGTATTTCTAGATTGACAGATAGAATGATCACTCAAGCACAATGATATATAAGCAACATTGTTCTGAGCATAATCGATAAAAGCACAGTCAAACGTTGTAGTTCCCACATCTTCTGAAATAAGATAATCTAACTTTAGCTAGATACCCCCACACTTTAAAATTTTTTAGACT
Source organism: Tamarix austromongolica (assembly GCA_039764185.1). Taxonomy (NCBI): domain Eukaryota; kingdom Viridiplantae; phylum Streptophyta; class Magnoliopsida; order Caryophyllales; family Tamaricaceae; genus Tamarix; species Tamarix austromongolica. Next base: position 48,185,998 of record CM077817.1, read on the forward strand.
AGGTGCAAAACCTTTCCATTTATCATAGGTTTTTATTTTTATTTTTTTTATCTAACCTTTTGTGAGGAACACTGTTTAAAATATAACAAGAAAAGAAAATAGCTTTCCCCCACATATGGTAAGACATACTAGAACTCAAAAGTATGTTACTCATTATTTCTTTAAGAAACCTATTTTTTCTTTTAGTTATGCCATTTTTTTGTGGGGAATAAGGGAGACTAGTCTCATGAATAATACCATGACTATCACAAAAATTCTTTAGGAATCTAGTTCCATATTCACCATCCCTGTTAGATCTAATCCTCTTTATCTTACAGTCTAACTAGTTCTCAACTTCTACTTTATATTTTAAGAAATACATTAAGTATCATCTTTAGACATAAGGAGGTAAAAATTAGTATATCTTGAGTATTCATCAACATTGTACTGTTTTTTTTCCCTACCATACCTCTCCTTATCTGATTTCTTTGTTGAAGGAGTGATTGGAAGAGTAATAAGGGTCATGGAAACAACATATTTGATAGGCGGATTAGTTATCAACACATAGTTAACATCAAGAGCTTTGAATAGAATTAGGACCCTTTGTGACCATCAATATTAATTGGTGTCATTAAGTGGTTCGACCTTAGACATATCAAGAATAATTTTTTGCAAAAACTATAGCCATATCATGAGTATAATACACCAATTTAGACATAAAACTAGATTAAAAAATAATGTAATTACTTATAATTCAAACTGGAGCTTAATAATAGCAATTAGTAACCAATCTGACAATTAATACAGAGATAAAAATTAAGATATAGTGATTATTAATTAGGCACAACAATTTGAAAAATGCATACAATAGGGATGACGAATTAACCAAAGTGATCAAACACAATTATATAATCAAAGATTTATTCGCCAATCACAATAACAAATTATGGAAAATTTATTACCACGTACATAATCAATTTCACATCAGATTGTTGGTAAATATCTATGCATACGCATCAACCTATGATTGAAAAAATTAGGAAGAAATAAATAGTTATTAATTGATGTTTTGCCATTAAAAAACTTCACTGCCTTGAAGTGAAATTTGGCTGGACTTCAGTGCAAATACCTTCTCAATCGGTTTGCCTCTAAGGTTAACATAACACCTTTGATCCCATGCACTCGTGACAAGAGGAATGAAAAATGTAGATTTGATGCCTATTAATTTTTTATGTTGATCAAAGAGAGAGAGAAAAGCTATATTTCAAACCATAGTCAGGTTAATCAAAAAGTGCCAAACAAAATGCTCAATAATCAGTTAAAAAAAAAAATTGTGGATGAGTGGAACATCTTTCACTCAGCACACAACCTAATAAATAGGAGGAAAAAGAATCAACAATAGCATCAAAATCACAATTGAAGAAGATAGAGAAAAACATTTAAAATAGTTTAAAATTTCAGCAAAAAGAAAGTAGGGCCCTTCTGGGTATATGACACACCTATATGCTCAAACTTGACAAATGGGTGGTGGTGCTCCTGCGTGTGGTATAAAGTCCATCCCACAAGCCATATAAAACAACCCAAACTATAAATTCAAACAAGCTATTTGGTAAAGGAGTATAAAAGTTGAGAAAATCATAACTTTCCCACTAATGTGGAACGAGATAAATAAGCAAATATTAGCTTATTTTTCTACCATTGCTAAAACACAATCTACTAAAGCCTATACTAAAATTCTAGAGGAATCATGAGATGCTGGGAAGCTCAAATAGAAAGGAATCTTGGAGCATAATTTTTAATGGAGAGGAAAAAAAAATTGAAGTTTTATGAATCATTGTGGATAAAGTTTTCATAAATTTTTTCTTTTTCCTCAGCTTTGTATATGGAAAATGGCTTAGTAAAATTTTCACAACCTTTTTTACCTCATGTTTTCTTTCTTCCTAATTTATTCATTAACCAAATACTTGAAAATCAATTTTTGTTTTATTTCTTTCCTTCCCATAATATTTTTTTATAAATTAAATAGAGCCTTATTTTCTCCAAGTCCACTAATAAAGTGAATTTTTTCCATAATTTTACCTCTCTTTACCTATGCTTTAGGACACCATGTAATTTCTTTTATATATTTTACTATGGTTCTAGTCTATTATTTGTACTACAACTTTCTTGAGCTTTGTGTTGCAAGATTTCCTACAAAAACACCAATTCCGAGAAAGAATTGCTTATTTTTGGAGCAAAGGACCTAGTAAGGAAAGTTTAGGAGGAGAGTTTATTGACCCAACATATTTAGGGAAATTTATTAAAGTTATGAGAGCCAAAAGATGTGCCAAGATATCCCTAAGAAGCATGAAAAGGGGGTTGCACACCCAGTTGCACACTCGTGTAGCACTCCTTTGTTATTATAGAAGAAAAAAAAATCACACGGCAAAGTAGTGCATGGTTTCACAGCCGTGCAAAATTATGAGGTGAAAGGTCAAGGATAAAAATATTGCATGGCCAGGTTGTGCCAGGCTTGCACGGCTGTGCAAGGTCGGAAATTCCAAAATGCCAAAGAGCTACCCATGTAGTGATGGTCTTCCCCACGATTTATGTGCATGAAATGGCCGGTGTGATGGGGATTTTCATGATGCGCCTTGGGAAATTCTTAAGGAGAGAGAGAGAGGAGGTTTTGGGGGACCTTTAGACCCTTATTACTAAGCTTATCTTCATGTAATTATTTTTTCCTTTAGTTTTGATTTTTTTAGGAGAATCAATTATGTAATTTGTGTATAGTCGATTCCCAATCAACATTGCTCTCTTCCGAATTATTGTTATTTCAATCTAATTCTTCTTCTTTGTATCTTTACATTGTTATTATGATTATCATGCTATTTATTTCGTTAATTTCATTTGAAAATATAAGTGATTAGTCTTCTTTTTAGGATTGGACTAGGTACAGTTTTAGTGATCAATATGATGAATTAAAGTATTATGTCCTATTATTGATTTGTGTATATTGTTATATATGCTAGCTTTAATTTTTGTAAAGTAGATTTGACAAAATCCAACCTCTTTAGATGTAATCTACAACTGAAAAGCTGAGATCATTATCAAAAATTAGCATATGTACAAGAATTTAAGGAATTATGAAAGTAGATGTTTAATTCTTAGGGACTTTAGAATTGGTGATGCTTAATGGGTTTAGTTTAATTTGTGAGTCACAAAAGTAGTTGGGAAGTTAGATTAAATACGTTCTTAGACCTTGAAAGAGGTAAATGAATATAATATGACCAATTGTCCACCGTTAGCGAATTAATCTACAACATAAATATTATTTCATTATTGATTTTTAATTTGGAGACCGAAGTTCAATCCTAGGTTTCACTCTTATTGTTTAGTATCTGCAAGTTAGAAAGCTTTTTTGTAATTATTCTTTTTTATCCAAATGCATACCCTCATTTTATATAGATTTAGATAGTTAAAATAGTAAAGATGTGTAATCAATTACAAAGTTCTCGTGGGATACGATCTTTAAATGCTATGACGAATCCGTGTACTTGCGGAAATAGCACAACATCTGCATCAGAAATGATATTGTGGATAAATTTTTCATCAATCTTGGGACCCACATCATTTGCCATCTCCTTAAATAGTGAATCTTTTAATTCATTATCAAACACATTAAATGCAAGGTGAAGATGGTTATCACTTCCCATCTTTAGTATGTGAATCTAAATGGCTTAGAATTCCTGGCAATCACTAGCATTCCATTCAACCAAAGTCTGCCTTTTCTTAACATAGTATGCATACATAGTTTAATTTTTTAAGCTAGCGCAAATTAATTTAACTTATATATGGACATGAGTGCTGAAGTACTCTCTTCCATTTCATAATATGGATCATTTGTGGATTTTGAGGTTAAACTTTGACTTCCAATTTTTCTCTAAATATAATAGATCATAATATAAAAATACAATGCCTATATTCGTATTTAAAATTACCTTTATAATATTATTATTTTATATTTTTTATTAATATGTATTAAAAGACATTAGTGATCAAAGTTTTTTCACAAAATTCTTAAATGACCTATATTAAAAAATAGAGGGAGTATAACATAAATAGAGTGCAATTAATGAAAGAAATAAATTAATTAGAAAGTATAATATTCACTCCATTTCTTAACAAATAGTATTTTTTATAGTAATTTACAAATCCTTTTAGGAAAAACTAAATTCACCATTAATATTTTGGTAGACCATTTATTAAAATGCCATATCATAATTAATACATACAAAATGGAAAAGTTTTTAGAGAAAATTAAAATTAGGGTTTGATTTTTTTTATAAAAATAATTACATCTTTCTTTTAAAATTGGAGTAAGAATTAATAGTAAAGATTCAGGTAAACATAGGAGTCGGCGATTGGATGTCTAAACATTTGTTTGGAGCTACTTATCAAAAATAGTTATATAAAATAATTACTTATTTTAATAATTATCTTAAATAACTACTTTTGATAAGTAGTTTCAAATATGGATTAAGTGTATGAAGGTCATTGTTGAACTTCTCAAATGATAAGCTTTCGTTTCAGTCAGTGTCTATCATGTGGAAAACATACCCAATCTTTTCTACTTGTTCATCCGAGAATTTTTTCGCTAGCACCTCAATTACATACACACATTGTCTAATATTTTATTTATATATAATTAATTGGAAGATGATGAGTCATCGAGATAGTTAAGAGGACTTGTGTCAGAGGATGGGGTAGATGCGGCTGCTAATTGAGATGATTAGGATCACCCCAAGGTGGTAGAGGGCCATGGTACATCTCGTTGGTGACGTTAGGATAAGACAATGTTAATGTGGCTTTCTCCTTCCAATGATATTTCATTTTTGGCTAATTCAATCACCAATCAAAGGACGGATGGCATTGTAAATGATTCTTTCCTAGATGCTCACGGTATTGATTTGGGGATTGATGGAGTTCCACACACTTTTGAGTGTAATGATTAACATGAAGAGGCACATAGATATAACAGTTGTGAAATTAGATGTGATGTTCAAAATGGAAATGAGTTACATGCCTCTTTTGGAGCTTCTGTAAGTAGTGGTGGTATTTTATCCACCTCTATATTAGGGTCCTCACTTCCTCCTATCTTTAAGGATCATGCCCCCATCATGTCAATTCCACTTATGCTTTGATAAAGATTTATAGGGTAAATTTGAAAAAAATAAAAAGTGAAGAAAGTCTTGTAAGGACTCTAATAATGGAAAAAGTGAGGAGTGTTCTCAAGAGGAATGCCCGTTGGTAGATGAAGTGTTGGAAGTGGCGGTGTAACTAGTTTTTTCTTCCACTTTCTCGTAAATGGAAATGTGTGGTTAGGTAATGTGGATTTTGGAGGAGAATAGTGAGTGGGAGGTTGCACTCAATGCTTAAACCTTTCTATATGTATAGGTGTTTTTGTCCCATTTTTCTTGAAGATGGTACCTTCAAATGGTAGGGGAGTTTACTCTAGGTGTAAGTAGGGTCTTATAGGGAGCTTGTTTAGTGGTAGGCCAACTTTGGTTTATCGAGTACTACCAAAAGATACCCTTTTGTGGCATGTAATGGTGTTTGGTGATAATCTCAAGCAAATAGTGTTTGATGTTGACCCTAAGGATGTAATAAGGGCTTAGGAGGTTTCATCCATTGATTAGATTATGTCATGTTCTTTATCATGATGAGCTCTCTTTTTAGATATCTCACATACTCTTTTTTATTTTTGTGATGGTAGAGCATGCACAAGTTACTTGTGGTTACTAGGGCTGTAAGCGAGCCGAGCCGAATACCCCTAGGCTTGGGTTCGGCTCATTCAACTAAACGAGCTTAAAATGCTGTTTGAGCTCGGCTCATTTAACTAAATGAATGAGCCGAACCGAGCCGAGCTCACGAGCTAAAGCCAAAAAATGAACCGAGTCAGGATTTTTCGAGCTCGAGCTTGGCTCGTTTATTAAACGAGCCGAGCCCGAGCCTCACTTTGAAGCTCGTTTAATTAAACGAACGAGCCGAACCGAGCTTTTAACGAGCCGAGCCGAGCCGAATACTGAACTGGCTCAGCTCATTTACAACCCTAGTGGTTACTATGGTAGTGCTTCAATTGTGAGATGATAATGACCTTGGTTGGTCTTTTGATGCTGTGGTTTTATGGTGCTTGATTTCCTTTATCCATTCCATAGATGGATTATAATTTTTTTAAAACTAAGATGATATGATTTTTTTTACAGAGTTTTTTTATGATGCTAATAGGTGCCCTCTTGTGTATTTAAGGAGTTTATTAGGTTCTTTTGTTTTAGTTTCTTATAATATCATTTCTGTTAGCTTGATCACCCTCTTTATTTTCTTTTTGGCATTATAGAGGTGTTTTCATTTGCCAAATTGTTTTTATCACTTTGGGGTGGGGGTAGTAAGTTGTATATGTTGTTGGTTACAGGGGGCCTCTAGCCTTTTTTGATGTGACTTGCTTTTTCTTGGGAAACTATAAAGTGGAAAAGATATTTTGAGATCTATACATATAATACCCCCAAATTTACAACTTAAAAATTTAAATTTATGGAAGTGTAATATCAAAATAATGGGCATTACTGCATCACTTAGCATAAGTCTGGTTTCCTCACATTCCTTATGTCTAGTGTTAAGGTGCAAAACAAGTTAAGTCCAAATTAAAGTAGTAGAAAAAAGAGCTAATAACATAGATAAAAGTTATGGATAAACATTCTATGTATAAAAAAATAATAAAAGATATAAGAGTTTAGAGGAAAACCAATTACACTAAAAGTTAGCACCCAAAGGTACGGTATTGGTTTTTCCTAACTTTTAAAACCAAAAGTCCATTTTGAGAATGGAATATCCTCCCAAAGACCCCATTGATCCTCTCTATCCTTATACATCTCATTCCACTCTATGAACCTCACTTAATTATTTACAAATGCAATATTAGTATGACTTTCTCATACTGAGTAAATCACAATACCCCACAAGAGGTAGCATGATCACATTGCACATAATTATGAAATAATAAGAAAAACACTTAAAGTACAAGACCATACAAGACATAATAATGTAATACTTAAATCACAAGACATAATCATGCAATAATCAAAAAACATTCTTAAAGCACAAGAGCACACATGATAACCAAGATACCTTTACCATGTGATAACATCTATAACATCAAAGCCTCATGGTTAACAACTAACATACTTAAACCATTTCACATCAATCTCACAATACATGATAACCATATCATAACTCGATGATCAAAGAGTAGTGCACTGAGGCTCTATTGAACAACCAACCAAATCAATTCCAACACCAAAAATAGGGGACAAAGGTAACTACTGAACCAACAATCCAATACATATTAATTCGATAAAAACTTCTTTATTAGTTATTTTAATTTAGGAGAGATAACTAACTCAAGGACACTAATGTACACCTAGTCATACTGGTACCTAGAGGCAACACAATACCCTTAAACCATAGAATGCAGGGACAATGATGTACACCTTATTATACTGGCGCAACAAGGCAACATAATACCTGTAGTCTTCCTAGATCACCTAATCCTTAAGTATCGATACCCCCTAAGAATTCAAGAGAACTAATTATAGTAGATATAGGGCCTTACTGGGCACTAAGGCACACCAAAGAAATAAATTAACTTAGGGTTAAACCTCATCCTTAGGGTAAATACCCCTAAAGAGCCACTAATCCCAAACTCAAGGTCTTCCACTTTAAAAATTAATGTTTTATAAGATGATAACAAGTATCACATATTGTACAAAATTATGATTCCAAATTTAACCATTTTCCTTTATTTTTAATTGTTCAAGTCATCCCTAAAGTTAGCAGTCCAGGACAAAGTGAAGGTCAACACTAAGGTTAACCTATCAATACACTAAGTTCATCTTATGTCAAATTATTTGGATTTAGCCTCATTAGGTCAAAAGTGACCAAAATTTCCTTATAACCCTTATTATATAATATTATCCAATTAAGTACCGAACTTTATTATAATGATAATATCTCACGAAAAGACTAAAATATATTAATTTAGAACACTTTAGCATGTTGGTAATTTCTAAGGCTTAGCAATTGATCTTATTTTCCTTTATGCAAGTAATTTATAGATAATGTATACAAAACCCTAAGCATTCATTTATAACATGCCATGTATTCATTGCAACATATACGTACATATATGTAGAATGATTCGACATTTAATGTAGAAGTTAATTTTATGGTACATGAAAGAAGCCATTTCTATCACTAAAGTATGCGAATAGCAATTAGTATAATACTAGCCCTAATCATGCTTGAGTACTATCCTATTATATACATCAACCATAGCTACAAGTTGTGACAATGATCATGGAACACTTAGCATGGAATAAAAAGAACTTGACAAGGTCACATATCTTATCCAAACCTTAGTCATGCATGCAATACCCTTTTTTCATTTTCCACATGCATATGCTTCATATTTAATAACAAGTTAAACGTACATATCACCCACTTCCATAATGCTTGCATAAATTAAACATCTAGTATGATTCTACTTCTAAATAACCTATTATGCTCACCCATTAATTCTACTATCTCATGAGTGATTGGATTTACTTAAATCTATATTGCACAAAAGCATAAAAGTTTCCTTTCTCCATGACATCTCAAGGATTACTGAAGCAAGAAACATCGAACAACATATATTAGCATCTAACACAACACAAAAATGAACAAAAATTAACCAAAACCAAATTGATGAATGAATAAAAGACAATCAAGGAAAAAGAAAGCTACAAGACAACAACACAATAAGGATGCAACAATGGGTGAAGCTCACGCTGCAAGCCGTTAATAGAAGAACTTCATGCTAGGAAAAAGGGATAATGTGAATGGAGAAAAGGAAGGGACAATGTGAAAGTATCACACAACAAGGGAGGTGGTGCAATCTCAAGGCACACAAATGAGGTACTTATGTATTAAAGGGGTGAATGGTGTGAGGCTTGGACACAAGAGGATGTTAGCAACATGTGTTTCTCATATTACCAAGGTGGTGTAACTTGAGGTGCTCATACAGGGAAGGAGGAACACTGTGAGGTTGCAATGATTCAACAAAAGTGACTTTAAAGAAAAATGTGAAACAATAAAGGAGAAGGTTGGGGAAGGCTGTGCATGGGAGCTCAAGAGAAAGGGAAGAAGGGTGCAAATGAAATGGCTCTATCAAACATAAAAAATGAGGGAGGAGGTAGGGTCTATATGGGAAAGCTAACATACTTAGACAAGGATGGGTTGGTGAGGCAGTCTGGCTACAAAACTTGGCACAAGGAAAAAATATCAGATGGTAGAGGTAGCATGAAGAAGGAAAGATATGTAGGGGATGAAATGTGGAAGAATACAAAGTTGCAACTTATTAGAGATTCTAGTTATAATATTTTGTTAGTAGAGCTAGGGTTCTAGGGTTAAACATTTACAGGTTAAGAAACAAACTAGGTTAAAATTAATCACCCAAATCTATCAATAATAATAATAATATATTTAAAGTAAAATATCCTATAATATTTATCATAATTAATTACTCATAATTACCAATTTTGTAATTAGGGTGTATACAAATAGGGTATTATAATATACATTTTTACTTATAAAAAAATTTAAACAAGCTAAAAGTTAGCTCATTAACATTCTAATATACTAGTCTTGGGCTTAAATTAATTTTCTGGTAATATAATGGCCTTTTGTACCATAATGAGTAGGAAATGGGGCCTATTGTTATATGTATGTATATATGTATCATTGTTGTTAATATGTAGGTACACACCTAGGAATTCTTTTTATAGATAAATGAGTGTATACATTTTGGTCAAGCATAACATACATTTACCAACATCTTTGACCTCTTAAGAGACCCTTATCCATATATTCCTTTTAAAATCTATCACCCCTAGCACCTCCTACTACTTCAAGCACTATGCCTTCTTCCCTTTATGCTCATTGTTTCAAGTTTAATGGTATAAGAAATCTTGATGGAAGAAAGTGTAATCCATTTTAAGTTTTTGGATTAACTATTGGTGACATTGATGCATCTTTGGAATTCAAGAGGTCAAGGATGAATGAATTCATCTTTGGATGCATATTCATACGCTGGATTATATGTTAGTAGTTAATAAATACTAGTAGTTAGTAGTATTTAATAAACTATACCTTGTATATTTTAGTTAAGTAAATAGATAAATATGTATTATAGAACTAATTAGGTAATATATTAAGTAATGAATACTTGATTATTAAAAGTATATAATTAATTGTTTGATAATAATTATATGCTAGTAATTAATGTTTAATTATATAAATCATGTGTTATGGTTTTAATTTTAATTTTTATAGTTTATTATGATGTTTATTTATTTATTATTTTAATTAATAGATAACTTGAAAAAGAAACCAGTTGCCCAAAGATTTCTAATCACCTCATATTATTATTTTAAGTAGGGTAACTAAAAGTGTGTTGATTACTAATGTAATATAGGTTGAGAAAACCACACACTTGAAGGATCCTTGAGGGATGCTCACTCACAAATCAACACAAGGAGATGGAAGATGAAGTTCCTAGTGTTTACGGTGATTAAAGTGACACTTACTATTAGGCTAGTTCTTCTAATGGACATGCCAGTGGTGGTGATGGTGTTACTTCCAAAATAGATGATGTTTTTGATTGATCAATAATAAGGCCCACTCTTGGTAGTCCATAGATTCTTGACCTTATAAACATTTTTAAGGCCCATGTAGCATATTTCATATGGAATCATAAGGTAAGTTATACATGTATACATTATTGTATGATAATCATTTACCATATCAATATTTTTTTCCTCTAACTTTCATCCAATTTTAGTAACAACCCATGTTGAGGATCCATTCACATGTTCTTACATTTGAAAGAGCATTTTATCCTTCTAATGATGTCAAAGTGATCATTAGTAATAGTGGGATTCCATTTATTTGGTATGTGAATCACGAGAATCATAATTGTCTACTCAATTTTGCCTTTATTGAGAGGTGGAAAATAGAGACTAACAACTTCCACTTGCCATTTGGAGATATAATGATTACATTACATGATGTGTAATATATATTAGGCATTTAGGTTGATGGAGATGTGATTTTTGAAGAGGACATATACTCAATGATATTGTTTCTTACCTTGATAGCTTTTGTCATATTGACTAAGAAATATTTAAGAAGGAATACTTGAAGGGTATGTTTTTTAAATTTATTGATCTCAACTTACTATTAGCTGATGAAGCCATATAGAACCAACTTGAGACTTAGTCTCACTTATATTTATGGTATGTGATCTCAAAAACCTTTTTTTATGGATATTCATCGTATTGTGTCCATGCATCACTATTAAGATTGTTGACTAATTTGAGGGTGACTAGGAGAATAGTATTGGGAGTTGCTTCTTTAATGTTTCTTTATCAATTGTTGGGTAAGACCACTTATGCCGGTTGTTCCTCCTTTTGTTTATGCTTTACCCTTTTAGAGGTAATAATTAATTTATGCATTATATAAGCTCAAATAAATATAAATATTGACACCATTTATTTTACAACACTATATTTTGTAGGCGTGGATTTATGAACACTTTTTTTTTAATTTTTTGTTAATCACTAAAAGTTGGGTATTGATTAAGCTAGCCTCGATATCTAAAATGGGATATTGATATACAATATTTACCACCTAAGTTAAGGGAGTATTTTATTCACTATAGGGGTAATTGGATGGTATGATTGCTAAGGAGGTTAGTAATATTCTCAACTCAGTTGTTTTTACTTTTTGGTTAAATTATTAGTTAATAGTTACTATTTATAACATTTTTGGGTTTATTTTGTGCCATATTGTGGTGATAAGTATCTTGTTATCTCATGATACTACACATTAGGGATATTCAATATGTTTATGATGTAGATCCCTACATGCTAGATTGAGTGATACACTAGTTTAAGTATATTCAAACTATCCTCAGTGATCTTATTAGTCCCAAAGCTAAATGTAATTGTGGGATAAAGATATTGCCATGCAAGGTTGATTGCTTCAGCATTGGTGGAACTTGGCCTCTTCAGACCCATCACACACTTTCTCTTTCTCATATTTCACAAACTTGTACATATTAGTATAATGTTGCACCTAAAAACCTATGGTAGTTTTGAACCGGACACATCCTCATGTTCATAATGTAAAAATTGGAAATCCTCCTTATGATCTATCCACACACTTGCTCATTGATGAAGAGAAAGGGTAGGTAGTATTTATCAATCTATGCACCGAGTTTTCTAATTAAAAATGTTGAAGAACTAGTTTTGACATATTTGGTCATCTTATTCACAACATGTAGGATTCTTTTAGAGAGCTTAGAATTTCTAATGTTAAAGAACAAGATGTTCAACAACTAGTGCATGAAGTTAACATGGGACATCCTAGTTTTGTTCTAAATTTTGTATGATAACATTTTAGTACTTCCACTCATCTTGCTTACAAATAGGTTGCTGGTATGTCTATTTTTCTGGCACATCCACATCCTATTTAGGCAAGTGATAATGAAAATGAGTAGAGTTTATCTTGATTATATTTTTTTATCGTAGATTCTTAGCAGTTTATATGAGCATATACTCTAACATGATTGGATTGGATGATTAATTGCCTATGCTAGTGGTTTTATCCTTCTTATTATGTTTATTTTATCATTGTATACAATATCAATTAGGGATACCTTTGTTGACATAAGTATGAAGTGACTTACTAATCACATTAAAAAAATGAGTTGTTGTGCTTGTGTTGAGGCAAATAGTATTGACTCTACAATAAAAAAATGCACAAAGAGAGAGAGAGAGAGAGGAAAAGTTCCACATAACTAGTTAACACATTAACTAAAAATAAAAACTATAAAGAGTGTAAGATATACATAGCTTATAGAAATCAAGTTCGTAAAAGCGTTGAACCATCAAAAGAATACTACTAGATATCTAGTTCCACAATAACTACTGAAATAGTGTTCTTCTACTAGATGTTTTTCAAAATTGGCATTAAAAATCACCAATATATAGGAGGAGCAACGTATTGTCTACGCCGTTGATGTTGCTAGTATAATCTAATGCAATCATTGTATGGATCATTCTATATAACAATACTTAGATAAAATCCATCATACTATTTGTCATAAATATATGGTAATGCAAACCTATTTGTTAAGGTTACCTACATCATATAAAGTAAAACTTTTTGTATAATAATATCTAAGATGGAATTCATAAATAATAAATATGAATAAGTCAATTAGAAAGATACGGATAAGAAGTTGTTGTGAAAAAACATTGATTTGTAATTGGAAGGATCATATCTAATCGTCGATCAAGAACACAAGAACTAATTGAGAATTATCATAATTAGGAGAAATTGGAAAAAACCAATGATATTTATTATGTGCAGTGGTGTTAATACAAAGAGAACAAAAAAAATCTCTCACAAATCACACACAATTCAATAGTTCTTTTAGAGTACAATATAATACAAGTGGAGAAGGAAACATAGTATTTGATGATTTATTAGGGTTTCTATCATAGCTCTTTTATATCAATATGGAACTCCACATATAAAATAATGCAATACAAATAAAAAATTCAAAAAAAAACATATACCTTATAACACGTTCTGTAGTGTTAGTTTCCTAACTTTTAACTTTTACTAAAATTTTTTCCAAAACAAGTTTTCTTGTAAAACACAAGTTGTGTTAACTAAAACGATACCCCATATTCTCCAAAGAAACATCTTCACACCAAAATCTTGTAACAACCTATACCTAAAATCTATCTCATTTTGTGAACCGAATACCTAGCTAAAAGCTCACAATTCTTGATCTTGATGCATTATTTGTGGTTCACTATATAAAGGGCTAATGTAAAAACACCTTAGCTAATTAAAAGACCTCATGGCTTATAAACACTGATTAAGTCCAAATAATTTTTAAACTTACCCATATTTAATGATTTTTTAGTATATTTATTAGATTCTCCGTAGCATCCACATTCTCTAACATAACTTTGCTAGCAACAATACTACCTTAGATAAAGTGGTACCTAATATCAATGTGTTTTATTCAAAGATGGAAATAATTATTTTCCAAATGGATAACACTTTGACTATTTCCTTCAACAACTTGAGCACCATGATCAAATGCAAGCTCATACATTACCCTTTCAAACCACATACGTTCCTAAAAGCCTTAGCCATAGCTATGTACTTAGCTAGAGTAGAAGACAAGGTTGCTAACTTTTATAAGGAAAACCTCCAGCTAATTGTTGAGTCACTAAGAAAAAAGAATAAAACCATTCTTTTTTCTTCTATTATCAAGGTATCCACCATAATCAGAGTCTGCAAACCAATCATAACATTAGTTGACCTCCTATACCCCAAACAAACTAATAACGCAACCTTCAAATACTTAGGATCCAATTTACTTGTAATAACCTACTCTAAAATCCCTCAAAATGCATTTAACATTATATTGATATAAGATAAATTAGTTTTGCTTTTGAAAAAGGGCTTGAAATTTTAGTAAAAATGTATATTTTAGGTATACCAATCGACTGGTTGCCTAAAACAATTGGCTGATGTACTTAAAAACCAACATTTTTATTATATGATAAAATAGTTTATTGGTTTTCCCAAACCAATTGGCTAGTTGCCATGAAATTTCTTATCCTTTTCCATTTTGGCCTTAATTATCTTTCTAATATTTATGAAAACTTCTAATTTGAGTCTCTTTGTCTTGATTAGAATATTTTGGTACTTTAAGATTATTTACACACTACTTATATCATTCTATAAATTTTTTTAGCTAAAAATCTCCTAAAAGCACTTTTGAGGTACCTTTCCTCACCTACCATCTATCCTCTCTCCTCTTATCTTATCCCTTTCTCCTCTGGCTTGTGTGGAACTTCTTTCCCCTATTGTTTCTCTATTTTCTATTTGTCTTCAGCCTTTATTCTTTATTATTTAGTTTTCTTACACATTTATACACAACACTTCACTCCACCCTTATAAGTCAACTCTCTATGTTTTCTCCTTCTTCCTTTTTCGTTGACCAACATACCCCTCAAGCTCTCCTCACCTAGTTTCTTTATTCTTGTAACATACTTATTAAACCATTCTCCACTTGATCTCATTTCCTTAGAAATTTTCTAAGTGTTGGGTGTTCTACTTTCTTCTCTTTTTGTGTGAAGAATTAGACCCTCCCCTATGGCCTCAATTTATGATTCTAATCACCACGTAAACACTTGCTCTCCCTTCTCATTTATTTTTCTTAATCTTTACTTTAATTCCTCTTTATTTTCTATAAACAAAGGAGAATTAAAGTTATTGAGAGTTGAAGATCATTACTCTTTGTTACTCTTGGTTATCCATGTCATGTGTTGAGTGTGAGAACTGGTACCTCTATCCTTTTTCTCTTTTTATTTTTGTTCAAAATTAGTTTTAAATTGTTTTTCTCTTTACTAGGAGATTTGATTTTAGGTAATACAAATATCTATTTTATGATGAGGTTTGGTGTTCATGTTTGTATTAGTTGAAATCTTTGATTTTTAGTATGTTCCTATAGAAAAAAAAAGTTATAAGCATGAGTTGTGGCATCATATGGATATTTATCCATAAGTGTTTTTCATGTGTTTACATCAAAATTTTTGCTTAGTAGCTATATTAAGAAGGTTCTATGTTCCAAACATGCTTAATATATCTAGTTAATTCCATGAGTTTAGCTTTCTATCAATGTATCTCATGTTTAGCCTAGTTTTGTATGTAGTAAATTTTTTATGAATCTTGGATATGTGTTTATGGTTGATGTTAGATGTGATATTATGAGCTTGCTTTAAATGTCTACATTGTTCTCATTGATCCTTCCTTGATGTTTAGTAAGAATGTGTTGATTATTTTGGCTCAAATAATGATATTGATGAATTAAGCATGAAAGTGTGGTGCAAGTTGATGGATAAGCATGGTTAGGATGTAATTATGTTATTGGTAGTAATAGCATGGTTAGGATGTGATTTATGGGTTGTTGAGCATGGTTTAACCATTGTTGTCTTGCTATGAATATTGTGTGTATGATATGAGGTTGAGTCTTTAATTTGGTCTTGGGGAATGATCCATTTCTTTGTTGTCTTTAGCATGCTTCCATAAGGGTTTTGATAGCATATAACCCAATTATCTTATTTATTTAAGAATGGGTCAATGATAGCAATATTGATATATTATATTATCCATTGTGATGAAGTGAAACATGAACTATGATTTTATTTATTCAAGTATGAATTGCAATGTTGAGCATGATCTTGTAGATTATTGATTTCTATTATGTACCCATATGATTCTATGTGTGGAGTATTTCTCTTTATATATTTTCTGACATAGAAGAATAATAGGATTGATTTGAAATTTTTTGATGAATTTATGCTTAGTGTGGACCACAGGTCTAGGACTTGTTTTGATAAGATCAACCAAGTAGTTTACTTTAACCGATTAACTAGTTGTGTAAACAGTTACTCAGGTTGATAACCATCATTCGCTGGTTTCTTGAACAATCAATTGGTTTGATGAACCTATCAACTAATATCTACGAGTATTTTATCGGCTCGCCTAACCCATCGACTGGTTACTTAGCGACTGGAGGGGTTTAGCATATGCTTACACACATTGACTGGTCTAGCCTAACTTATTGTAACAACCCCAAATATTGACGAAGGAAATTTGATTTTGAAGATAATGTCCAAGCATTTGTAAAAGCAAAAATGAAAAATGTTACTGCCACATCAACCATGCGAGAGGTATAGATGGCAATGGGTCGGGTCTGGACCGGGTCCAACCATACCCAGACCCAAACCCGTTTATATTACCTAGACCAGACCCGATGCAGACCCGTCGGGTCTTAAAAGTTCAGACCCAGATCCAGATCCATCAGGTCTAGCGGGTAAACGGGTCCTAAACGGGTCCTAAATGGGTCCGGTTATTTTTTTTAAAAATAATTAATAATCTATGCTAATACAAATACATTTATATTTTATATATTAAAATAGTTATATTAACTTTTCAAATGGTGTTTTAATGCTTTTAGTAGGGATGTAAATAGGTCGGGTTTGGGGCAGGTATACCCATATCCATATCCGATAATAAAATTCGTATCCAAATCCGTACCCGTACCCGAATCCATATCCGCTAACATATCCATATCCGTATCCATTGGATATCTGTTACTCGACGGATTATCCGTTTACCCGTTAATGGATATTATAAGATGGATAAATCTATCACCCGACAGATAAACCCATTTAGAGTTAAGCTAAATGATAATTCTAACTTTAATTTATACTATAATTATTTTAAAATTAAGGGTAAAAAGATAATTATATATCGGGTAAACGGGTACGAATATGGATACGGGTATGGTTATGGGTATGGGTATGCATATCCCATACCCGTATCCGTACTCGAACCCGATGGGTATTTTTTTCCATCATCCATATCCGTATCCATATCCGTTTATCCATATCCGTTGGGCAAAATCCGTCGGGTTTCGGATAAAATCTCCCTGTTTATATCACTAGCTTTTAAAATACAATGTTATACATATTGTTTATAAAGTAAGCATACAAAAATTAAATTAAAAAAAATGAATAAGGAGCTTATATAAGATTAAATTAATAATGACAAACATAATATTAGTATGTATTTATATATATATTAAATGGGTCTGGTGGGTCGGGTCTGGATCTAGAATTAGACCCAGACCCAGACCCTTTAATGTATATGTGGACCCAGACCCAATCCAGACCCGTCGGGTCCAAAATTCATGGACCTAGACCCGCTAAAAATGAGACGGGTCTAGCGGGTCTGGGTTAGGTCCGAGACCTATTGCCATCCCTAGCGAGAGGTGTGATCACCACCTTGCACATGCCTAATGCAAGGTAAAATGGAATAATCATGAAGGAATGCATGCTCAATTAATAATACTATCATACCAATAGTGACAATGATGAGAATAGTATAATATAGATATAAGGGAGTATGAGAGTTTACCGATCCAAATATAAGAATCAAAGCCAAGAGTTTAAATAACCAGAACGAACAAAAAATATCCCAATACAATGGTAAAAGTAAATCTAACCAGTTAGTTTAACTCTTAACTACATAAGAGAGTAACTCTTGACTCCCCAAACAATGGTAATATACTAACCCATGGTATCATCATCAACATATTCTAGCTAAGAATCATAACACTAGAAAGCATCCTCTTCTCACTAAACCAAAAGCTAAATCATCACACTAACCAAACCAAACCAAATGTACTAGTAAAATAGATTACCTAAAACATGATAAGGGCTCATGCGGCATATTGAAGTCACATAGTAGTATGGTGGTAATCACGTTAACATAAAATAATACTCAAGTTTATGATAGTAATATAACAAGTCATGCTTGTATGGAGATAATAGAAGAATAATAATACAGTAAATGCATCATAACCACACAATGTAAACTATATTATAAATCTTCATTTAGTGATCGCATTATTTTTAGTTACTAAGATAATCAATTTGACCACACCTAGTTCTCTACCATGAAAAAATTTATGACAACATACACACACAATGGGATACTATGTCCACCACAAGGGATCTGGATACATTAAAGGGGATTTTCTCTGGGGATGCCACACCCACCACACATCAAGTACATGTATTGTGAGGCCTAAAACTCTATGGGATACCACACCTACCACACATGGTTGAAGAATAACTGATGCATTGTCGTCAATACAACAAATTTATTAAATAAATCCTAACTTCCAAATACGTAGTATGTGGCAAATAGGAGTCGAACCCACAAGGAATGACATTTTAATCATAGATTTTGTTATTGATGTTATAACCCCGTTTATAAAATTTCATTGATTCTAATACTAAATCTAATTATACTAAGTCTTAATCACTAATTGATAAATAGGGGAGGAATGAATTGATGATGGAATCAGAATACCAAACATTCAAATAAGAAGAATGATTCTAAACGATTTAATGTTGACTTTAGGAAATTCATAATAATAAATTCCCTTACTTCCTCTTTACCTTAATAAATTGAATATGCTCTCAATTTATTTTCTAACCATTTAATAACCTAGGTTACGAATGCTAGATTCAATTAATGGTAGCATTATGAACGGAAAGTAGCCAACTACAATCATAATCACATAAGTTCGGATTATGCAATTGCACAAATTAATGGATAAGATTAACAATTAATCTTCTTGCGACTTTAGACAAATTAATTAACAAATACGGGTTAATTGCATTGCCTTAGCAAATATTAAGTTCTAAACTAAATAGGTGATCAATCTAATTAGTTCAAAAATCTTAATTTATGATATGGAATCATTCAATTCGATCCATTAATTCAATTAAACTTTATCTAGAATCAAACATTCAAAATATTATATTGTATTTAGGATATAATTCCATCCTCAAATCATCCTACCCTGTTCAAATTACTCAAACATCTGCATATTTGAAAATCACACACATACATATAAAAATTCAAAAATTAATAACAACACATTCACAGAATCACCTATTGATACAATAAGATGACAATAGAATGAACACAAGTATAATTGCATATAATCTACTTATATTTAAAAAAAATGAAGAGACTGAAATTCATAAAGGAATGGAGAAGACTTATCAATTGAAGTGCAGATTGTCAATTGATTACTAGAATTCAAGAAGATCAGAAAGTTGGAATTATGCATTACATGTATATTTTAGAGGAATAGAGGAAGAAAAATATATTTCAATTGTTTCGATTCGTTCTCTCCATCCCGAACCCTATTTTGAAATAGAAAATATATTAGAAATAGGTCGCGCGGATAGTTACAAATTTTTAAATGGAAACACGGTCCGTGTTTTGGAAACACGGGACCTTCATATTTTATTCCAACTATTTTGCCGACAGAAATTTTAAAATCAATGCTCAAGGTCATTAACACGGCCCGCGTTTATGAAAAACGGGGGTGCCGTGTTTTTGATCCTTCCACTATATTCCTTTTGAAGTTTCAGCATAGCTTCTCTTGGTGTATTTGCTCATTTTCCAACTTTGCTCTCCTTGATTCAACATTTCTCGATGCAATCTTCACTTGATTTCTTCTTTTCATTGATTTCTCCTTGAATTTCCTCAATTTTTTTCTTTCCTGTAAAATCTATTCAAAGGAGGAAAACTCGACAAAAAGATTAAATCTTATAGAATTAATGAGAGATAAATGACATATTTAAGTGTGAAAATAATTTATAAATCTCATCTATCAATAACAAAGGGCTTTTACTAGAATACCTCACCCACCATACATTGAGTGCCTCCATTAGATTGGCTAAAAGTTGGGATACCACCTGCTTAAGCAATATACAATACAAAATGCTATAGGGATTATACTAGGATACCTCACCCAGCCAAACAGGACACCGATGCCATGCCAGCCTACTATAGCATAATCTTATACCTCAAAGATATGTCCATACTCCCTATTAACCACATCTATGTAGTGAAGAAATAGGTAGTGGGTGAAAATATATAATCTGCCCACTAACTCCTAGCTAGCTACCTCGAGAGTTGGAGAAAAAGGCTAAAAAAAAATCTTAATCCATTAATCATTAATTAGCAAGTGATATAAGTATCATAAATTTATTCAACTATTATCCAAATTAGG
Source organism: Tamarix austromongolica (assembly GCA_039764185.1). Classification (NCBI taxonomy): domain Eukaryota; kingdom Viridiplantae; phylum Streptophyta; class Magnoliopsida; order Caryophyllales; family Tamaricaceae; genus Tamarix; species Tamarix austromongolica. The sequence continues at coordinate 48,206,804 of CM077817.1, forward strand.
TTTTTCTAAGTGATAAAACTAAGCACATCACAAGGCATATAAGCTACATACTGGGTGTTTAAATATAACATCAAACTTAACTAAATCAAGGTCCAATTAACATCATTTTGATCCATATTAATTTCAGGGTAAACATAGTTGCAATCATGATTAAAATATTGTAATTAGATAAACACATTAATATGGAAGGTCTAATGAAATGATAGTGATTAATAAGTAAATCTAGCAAAAACAAGTTGACCAATTGATCGATCCCTAGGGCTAATTGACTAGTCGATCAGTCCTTGGGACCAGTTGACCATTATGGTCATACCAAACCTACATAAAAAATAAACCATGGAACCTATTGGCTAGTTGGTCTCACCAATCGGCTATTCATAGGAAATCAATCTATGGATTTGACCCAATTGGTTGAAGGGTCTAAATAGAGACTAAACCACTCGAGTCACAAGGTAACTGGTTGATAGGTTTGGCAAACCGATCAATTGCACATAGGAGCTAGTGGATTGGTTCATCGAACCAAAATAGACGTATCTCATGAATATTCGATTGAAATCCCCAAACCGAATGGCGGTTCACACAGCTAGTCAATTGATCTAACAAATCGATTGATTAGTCTAGGTAAAGCAACACCCAAACTTGCGATCCACATGTTGAAATTTCACCCCAACTTGCCATATTAATCCTAGTTTGCTTTTATGTCATCAAATACATAAAGAGATGTGTAGCATGCATAGAATTACAAGGATACATGGTAATATTGGCATTAAAGGAATTTATAGTCAAAATTGCCAAAATTATGCATAATAATAGATAACCAAAACATGCTTAAATTTAAGGATAAAACTCTACCACGCGCTCGATTCCTAGAATATAATAACTCATGATCAACACACAAACACAAAGAGTATGGAACCTTAATAAGTAGAAAAATACCTTATTTATAATAAAAATATTAATTCCTTACATTCAAGTAATTCTTGTAGAACAAAATCCTTCCTTGGTGGTTATCTACCTAGACCTCAATTCCTAAGAGAATCAAGAATTGAAACCATTAAACCTTCTTGTAACGGCCCCAAATTTTAGAACATAAAAATTTAGTTTTAAAAGAGTTAATAGCATAAGCCAAAACACAAAATGTAGGTGTGTTACACCACATCGAACATAGAAGAGGCACTCCCTATGCCTAGTCTATATCAAGTGTAAAGTTAAAGTAACCTTATTCCTAGGAATCAGGTATGGGAAACACTTGATTATGACACGATACTACATACAAAATAGAGTGAAGGAATGAATAGTAAAAATAAAGGATTAAGCATCCAAAGAGAGATAGAAATATCTGGATGACCATACCTTTTACCAATTTGCTTAGCGCTCACACAAGGTAAGCACATCAAGCTAATAATCATCAATCACCTGCAAAATTGGGTAGATCTGCTCATTGGATTGAGTAGCACCCATGAAAATGATGATCAGTATGCTATGTATTGAGCAAGGTAACGATATAGTCAAAACTGGAAAAAACATATCATTACACATATTCACAGTGTGAAGTAGTATACATGCGATATACAAGAATCAACACAAGGTAATTACTATTCTAGATTCAAAATATTTGAATATGATACAACACATTCTTTTATTTATATTGAGTTCAGGGACCCCACTATTCTCAACTGTTGGAACAGTTATTCCACCTCATGGTAAAATGCTTTTGGCCACTATTCTTACTAGTGGAACGGTTAATAATATATAATATGTGAAAATACATCTGACCACTATTATTATCAATTTAATGGTTAATAATATACATTCTTGGGACAAAACGCTCCCAGCTAATGCCCTCTTCTAGTGGAACGGACATATACAACCGGTCCTGACTCACGTAGTATTCCACTTTACATTATTAGTGTCTTATCAATAATTATAATCGTTCTTGGGATTTATTTTAAATTGAGTTCTGGGACCCCACTATTCTCAACCGGTGAAACAGTTATCCCACCTCATGGAAAAATGCTCCTGGCCACTATTCTTACTAGTGACACGGTTAATAATATACAATCCTTAGGTAAAATGTGCCCGACTAATATTCTCCTCCGGTGGAATGGACATATACAACCGGTCCCGACTTATGTGATCTTTCACTTTAAATGATTAATATCTTATTCATGATTGATTTATGAGTACAACATAATTAAGGCAAGCAAAGGCATCAACATACAGATAACAAGACCGTTCTCAAAGATTAACATGCTCATTTTCTACAAAAATCCTAAATTCACAATTTAAGCATAGCTTCCCCCATACAGATCATTTATCCACCAAATTTAGTATGTGTTCCTCAAATAATAATATAATTAACATACCCAAATTTCAAGTTCTAATTTCCTTATCTTACACATGAAATAATATACCTGTCTTAAAAGTTACTATTTATAAGGCTCCCAAACCCTAATTTCACAAGTAAGCCTAGCTTCTCCCATAAGGCTCATATATTTACCAAAATAAATATAAATCCTAAAAATACCCATATTAACAATATATCCAAAATTTATGGCCTAAAGCTGACATTTTACACATGTGATAATAACATTACTGCTTTAATGCTATTATTCCCAAATTTAGCTATTTTCTCATCCGAATAACTTATGACACTCATAATCACTCCCAAAAACTTCACATGATAGTATTATCATATTTTAATCCATCTAACATGTTAAAATACCAAAATTACCATATTAACCCATATTGACAAAATGCCTTTAAAAATAACCAATAACCCTTATTTTATAAAAATCTCATATCCTCAATATCATTTTTTTTTTCAAATTCTCCTTTTATCAACAAACATCTTAAATATAATTATTTTCCACTTATGATAATTTATTAGGCCCATACTACTCTCCCACAATTTATACTCATCCATAAAAATACATCCTAGCATAATATCATCGTATCAGCATATCTTTCGATATTCTCACTTCCTTTCTATCATATAATTCATATTAATATATCATATCATCATCAAAATTAATTTGAATAATATAATAAAAATAACATGATAACACATATAATCATACAAGAATTTAACACAAAACTCGAAACATCTACTAGTATCCTTACGAATAAGGCTCCGGTCTCTAAACATGCTTAACCTAATCCGCTCCTTCCGAAACTTCCAGAATATTACCTAATAATAATTTAAAAAAAATAATTAGAATTAATTATTAAATTAATGAATGTTTAAGGTAATGTAAATGAAATATAATGGGGAAAACCAAACCGGGGTTTGAAGAACGGGTGGTTGGCTAACAAGGCTAGCAACGACACAAACTGTCGTTGCTAGGGAATGGGCAATGACAAGGAGGGATAAAGGGGGGGGGGGTTAGGCAATGGTGAGGGCTTCTATAAGATGGTGTAGGATTTGACAATTTTTGCTAAATCTAGGGGTGATTTGGTGGTTTCTATCGAAGGTTAGCTAGTGATTTTCGGTGAGTTGTGCCGGTGGTTAGGGGGTATTTTTGGTTGGTTTTTGCTACAACTTAGGGGTAGTAATGGGTGGTTTTGCTACATATAGGGGGTGTTTTGGTGATTTTTGTTGCAACTAAGGGTGAGTAAATGGAAGGTTTATTCCAGTGGTGGTGGAAGTGGTGCACTAATGGTTGACGAAGGTGAGTTTTTGTGGGTGTTTTTGGGCGATTTTGGTGATGGTAAGGAGGGGAGATAAGGATTGTGTTTGGGGTGATTTTTTGACAAAAAAGTTAGAGGAATAAGGAGGTAGTTTTTCAGAGCATTAAATCATGTATATGTATATATATTCACATACATGCAAAGAGGGAAAGGAGAAAGATGGCGATCGGGCAAAAATTTCAACCTTGACCCACAACCACAGGAGCTGGGAATTGATGGGGGTAGGGGTATGGTATGAAAGTGGCACGAGGGTGGTGTGCCAGGGTAGAGGGAGATTAGGGTGAGGTAAAAAAGATAGAATAGGGTAGGAATAATTTATTTAGGTACAAAACTGGGTAAAGTATCCAGGTAAAAATTATCTGGTTACCGAAATAGGTTTATTTGATGAAGTGGATACCAGTTATGACCCAAAACTAGATTTAAATTTTAATACGCATCCTATAGCATATTTTAGCCTAATTAAATTTTATAACTAATAAGTCGTAAAAGTATTACACATATTAATAATATTTTTAGTATAAACACCCTATAATAATTATTGTAACTAATACACATAATTATTGGTTATAATTATTAGGGATTTTTAAAAACGGGGTATTACACTTCATTTCAAAACTTAGTGAAAAAAAAAATCAAAAGAAGAAAGAGAAGAATAATGATAAAATACAACCTTTCTCGGTATTGAAGCCTAAAGCCAAAACCAAATGTCTTTAGATTTCTTAGAATTTTAATCCTTCTTTATCTAAGAGAAATAAGGCAGCACTAAAGCTAATATTAGAAGAAGAAAGAAGAGAGAATAATTTTGACTAAAGGATAGGGAACAAGAGGTGAGCCTCTATTTATCCCTGTAGAGAAGAAAAGAGAGTAAGATGGAGAATGCCTAAAACATAGGGAATTTTCACAAAGGAAAATGGTGAAAATTAGCAAATGCATATGATAGGGAATGAATTAAATTATAAATGGTGTGTATAGGAGGGAATGCTAGTTAACATACCCAAGTGGGAGAGAGGGAAGTTTGCTTTAGATTAACTAGATCCCAAGTTGAAGTATGGGAGTTAAGAAGTGACCAGGAAGAGACATGGCTGAAGGTTGGTAGGTCAACATATTAGTGTAGAAAGTTAAAGATGCATCTATGGTTGCTGGAAGAGAGAGAAAAGTGAGGGAGAAGAGAGAATGTGAAATATGCCTTAGAAAGAACTTTTAAAAAAAATTTAGCTAAATAAAAATCATGAAGTGATCTAAATAATGTAAAAATAATCCTAAAGTACCATGATATACTTATTAGCACAAATTGATTATAATTAGAAGTTTTTATAAATATTAGAAATATATTCGAATCAAAATCAGGAAAAGGATATAAAAGTGTATGATAACTAGTCAATTGGTTTGAGCAAACCAATTGAATAGATTATTGAAAAATAAAATTGTTGGTTTCTAAGCGTAGCGGTCGATTGGCTACGCAAACTAGTGGATTGATGTGCTTGAAGTTCACAACTTTATTAAAATTTCAAGCTCATTCTAAAACTAAAACTCGTTTATTTTATATAACATGACTTTAAATATAATTTGAAGGATTTTAGGATAGGGTATTATGCCTATTGACTAGTTTATATAAATAGTTGATTGGTTGGATTAACTTGTTAACTAGTGTGTTGTTTGTTCTTAGGATTTATGAGACCAAACCAGTTAACTAGTCATAGCAATCGATCAGCTGATATGCCTTAGTTCTCCATATTTTCTTTCTTTTTGATGATCTTACCTTAGAAATTCAATCTTAACCTCTTCAAGTAATTACAACATTTTAATTATGATTTCAACCATGCTTAACTAGCATTTATTAGACGTCAAAATGATAATATTATGGTGCCTTGTGTGTTTGGTTTTAGTGTTACTTTTAATCACCCAAATAGGTGGATCGTATGCCTTAAATTGTGCTTTGTGTTATCACTTAGGAACAACCAATTGGTTATTAGTGAATTTAATTGTGGTTCATGAAATCACTTGATAATTATTAATAATGGGAATGATATTTTCTGGGAACCTTTTTATCCCTCCCTTGAGGTGTTTAACCGGGAGTTATTAGCCTTATTCTCTTATATATATTTTTTATGTTTATTAGTTTGTGACTTGTACATGAGATTAGATGTAATAATGTGGTAGACCATCATGGTATCACTTTTCATATAGAAGGTATGCTATGATTAGTGGGGTTCCATCTCTTTTTACTCAATGCCTCTCTTGTCTTACTAGGTTGTGGCTTATTCGTAGGTTTCATGGTATCGATTCTCGTGTAGAGGGTACACTATTATTGGTGGATTTATCCCTTGTGTTTTGTGTAATCACCTAAACACCAAATTTGGAAGTTTTGTATGACTAGGATATTAATACTATGTTGCATTTGGTGTAATCACTTAAAAACCTATATTGGAATTGCTGCTCCAATTTAGAGGGTATGTCCATACTTACATTTTAAATGATCGCATAAATATCTATATTGGGATCAGTGCTCTGATTTGAAGGTTGTTCCCATGTTTGTGTTTGGTGTGATCGCCTACAAACATCCATATTAGGATCGATTCTCTAAGTTGGAGGGTATGCTTATGTTTGACTTTGGTGTGATCTCCAACAAATACCCATATTGGGATTAATGCTCCACTTTAGAGGGTATACCCATGTTTGGGTTTGGTATAATTGCCTAAACACCCATATTGGGATCAATTTTCTAATTTGGAGGGCATGTCCATGTTTGCATTTGGTATAATCACCTAAACATCCATATTGCAATTGATGCTCCACTAGGGAGGGTATTCCCATGTTAGGGACTTATATACCCTTGTGTTACTACCATGACCTATGTTCATGATGGAGGTTTAGTTATGTCATTTGAATATCTTAACAATTGAATTATGCGGTCATATAATGGGATAATAATAATAATATGGTTTATTTAGGCTTGCATGAGTTTTAACTGGGTATTAAAGCATAACATAACATTATGATGGTTCATACATGTGTTGGAGAAGTTTAGTGTAAAATGGACAATTATGTGAGAAATATGGGGGGGGGGGCCTATGTTTGATAAATATACCATGTTTATTACTAAATATTCTGATATGTTTTGGGGAAAAAATTTGAGAGTAATGAAATTAACATAGGGGTCCCATATTTCCTAAACAATGACCGTATTTTTTATTTTATTTTCGAAACATGTTGTTTTTCCCTGTAGGATTTTATTTTCTATAAAAGGAGAAATGATGAAACCTTATCCGTTAGGCCATGCAACCCAACTTCTTCTTCTTCTCAATAGAATTCTCCATTAAAATAGAATTGTATATTTTTGTAATTGATTGATTGATCAATTAGTTTAATCTTCCTATAATTATACAAGAGAAAAAATAAAGATCTCTAATTTTTCCTTAATTATTATGTGTTTTGATTAAATCCTTAATTGTTAATAATCATGTTAATTTTAATTTGGTTTGGATTCTTTCAATCCACGCTATTTCGTAACAATTTAGTATCAGAGCTATGTCATTGAAGAGATCTATTAATCGGGATAGGTACGAGATTCAATATTGAGAAGTTCAATTGATCCATCAATTTTAGATTATGAAAATTCAATATAATGGCGATTATAATTCATATAGGATTAGAGAAAGAGTTATCCAATCATTCAAACAGGTAGAGTGAATGACAAATGAGAGATTTGAAGAAGGAGATATGAAGGCCTTCTATACCATACAACTATTCTGTTCTAACGAGGTATTGTGAGAAAGTGGCAAAGTAATCAATAACAACTACCTTGTATTTGAAGATTGAGTCATTATATTTGAAAAAATAAGTAGAAAATCAGCTACTATTAAAGGGTAGGCTTCATGATCTAAAATCAGACGAGGGTTAATCTTTAAAAAGTAGCTTGGATGAATTTGACTCTATAGTTATGGATTTGCATGATATAGATGTTAAATTAGACGATGAAGATTTTGCTATTATGTTGTTATGTTCTTTGCCTATAAGCTTCAAGCATTTTCGTAAGACTATTTTATATGAGAATGAAGAATTACTCATTAAGGATGTGAAATCCACCTTGCTACAATGAGATTTGATTGATAGTCAGTTGACTAGTAGTAGTATTTTTGAAGACTCACATAGTGAGGGATTGTTAGCCAAGGGAATGCCACATGAATAGGGTTCTAGTGATTGTAAGAAATCTAGATCTAAGTTGAAGAGTTGGCAAAATAATGTGACATGCTATGGGTGTCACAAGAAGGGGCATGTTAGGAAGTTTTGTCTTAATAGGAATCTCGGTGCTATGTTTGGTGAGTCATCTTGTATGAAGGATAATGTTGCAGTTACCCATGATGATAGTGATGGAGATGTGTTAACGGCCACTAATAGAAAAAACAAGATCAATAATAGATGGATCTTGGACTTTATGTAGTCTTAATATATGTGTCCCAATCAGCTTTGGTTTCTGACATTTGAGGTGACTCAAGGGGGAGTTGTCTTGATGGAAAATGATGATGCTTGCAATATTGTTGGGATAGGGATGGTGAATGTAAGGATGCATGACGATGTGGTCAGAACATAGTCCAAAGTGAGACAAATCTCAGAGATGACCACAAAGCTCATCTCTTTGAGTTCCTTAGATTATACTAGGTACCAATGTGTTATTGAGGATGTTACACTGAGAGTTACAAAATCGGCTCTAGCTATGATGAAAGGGAAGGGAATTGGGACACTCTATGAGTTTTTGGGTTTCACTATTATAGGGATAACAACTGTAACATTACCGAGGTTGTCAAACTCAAATGTTACGAGACTTTGGCACATGAGATTAGGACAGATGAATGTCAATGGTCTAACTGAGCTCTCTAAGATGAGGCTGTTAGATGGATAGAGTTTGAGTACTATATATTTATGTAAGCACTATGTGTTTAGCAAGCATAAGAGGGTTAGCTTTTCAATAACTAAGCATAGTACAAGAGGGATTCTTGAGTATATCCATTCAGATTTGTGGGGTTTAGCAAGAGTGGTTTTTCATGGAGGTTCATGGTACTTGCTCAAATTTATTGATGACTTCTCTAAAAGGGTATGAGTTTATTTCTTATAGCATAAGAATGATGTGTTTGGTGTTCTCAAACACTGGAAGAACTTGCTAGAGTAGCAGACTGGGAAGTAGATTAAGTGTCTCACGATAGATAATGGTCTTGATTTTGTTGAGTGGTATTTTACTAATTTCTGCCAAGACCATGGGATAGCTAGAAACTGTACATATGTTGGAACACTACTATAGAATGGGGTTGCTGAGAAGATAAACATAACTTTATTGGAGAAGGCTCGACATATGTTATCATAGGGAGGGCTAGGCAAAGAGTTTTGAGCTGAGGTGGTCCGCATGGTAACACACCTAGTGAATTGGTCCCCAAATTGATCCATTAAGTTGTAAACACCTAAGGATTTGACTAACTGATTACTTTGATTTGCATGTATTTGGTTGCCATGCTTATACTTATGTGAATGATGTTAAACTTGAGCCTAGAGTCAAGAATTGTATCTTTCTTGGCTTTATATCTATAGTTAAGGATGAGAACCAAATACATCCAAGTTCTGGACAAGCAAAGATGTTACCTTTAATGAGTTTGTGTTCCTCTAGAAGACCGAGTCTGGTAATGGTGTCTCCAAGAACGTAGAGCATGATAGTGCTTCAGGCTACTTAGAGGTTGAGGTTGAAGTTGAGTTAGATGGCAGAGATCCCTCTGATAGACACACTACTCTTGAAGTGAGTGGATCCACGAAGTAGGTGGAGCAATGAGGCATTGCTCTAGGTAAAAGAAGGAGGATTGTTAAGCCTCCTGTCAAGTACGGTTATGAAGAATGGGGTGGGTTTGCTTTATCTAATGCAGAGACTATTGTTGATGTGCATTTGTAATATCCCACTTTTAGAAACCTTAGTTATAATCAATAATTACGCGTGATTAGTTATAATTATTATTTTAGGAGGTTTAGTATTAAGCGTGTTATTATTATTTGTATTATTACAATAGTTTAAGTATAAATTTAATCAAGTTAAAATTTTGATAGAAAGGTTATTTAAATTAATCGTAGTTTATATTTGTAAATCTTATCCTAAATTATTTCACTAATAATCTTTTGATCCGCAATATAAAAATGATTTTCTAAAATTTATTTCTAATTATTTTACTCTTTTTGACCCTTTTTTAAACCTATACTAATCCGGATTAGTTTTTTTTTGCATTATTTTTCTACTCGATTCCCTAATCTATCCAAATTAAACCTAAAACTAAATAAATAAAGATTCTATCCTACCCTACCATTTTCACCTCTCTGTTGTACCCCAATCTTCTCCCCTTCCACACTGTTCCTTTCTCCCTCATTCAACCCATTACCTCATCATCACCATCTACATTTTTATACATATACACGCTACATACACTCACACACGACACCCTTCCCCAAACCAAACACATCCTTCCTTATTCCCCAACTCTTCCTGCCCTTATTGGTTTCGTTTGGTTTCTACCCATCACCACCCGCTTGAGTAGCTCTAGCAAACCATTCCCCTGGCCAAATAAACCCCTACCCCTTCCTTTCTCTACCCTTACGAGCCCCTACAACTCCCCATTCCCGTCTACATTTTTACTTCAACCACAAACCTTCCCCTTAACCAAATAGTCCCCCGTGCACCCAGCTTCCCCTCCCTAGTGTAGCCCCGACCATCTACCTAACTCTTCCTCCCTATTTTTATTCAAATATCCCAGCTCCCATCCACCATAATCCTTGCACCACCACCACCTTGAACCAACCTCCCTTCTCCCGTTCACAACCCTCCTCTCTTTATTCTCAACTTTGTTGGATCTCTTGCCAAACCCCTAGCCTTCTTCTCCTTTCAGCCCAGCAACCACAACCACCATCTACCATCATCTTCACCCTTGCATGCACCTCCCTGTTGCCTCACCCTCTACATAATGTACATATACACACTACATACACTCATGTATGCATACAACCTCACGACCCCTTCTCCCCTCTCTCTATTTTATTCAGTTTTTCCAACCAAATAGCCCCCACATGTAACCATCCTCCTGCCACAACCTCCCAACCCTTCTCCCGCACACCTAACTCCCTCTCTTCTCTCAACTCCTTTTGTTTTGACTTTCCCTAGCTCCCTCTCTTGGCCTTAGCTCTCCCTTCTCTACCCCGTTGGTTTCTCGACGCACCTCCCAATAGAACCATTGCCGCCTTTCCCTTATAACACCAAAAATCCTCTATAGAACCACCTCATATGCTTTATCCCACCTCCTTCCTTCCTGACCGTCATCAATCTAACTGTCACCACCCTTCCACCTTCCAGCCCGACCTTCCCCAGCAACCTACCAACAGCCAGGAGCCCTCACACACTAGTGCCCCACTTCCAGCCCATCCTCAACCTCTGACCCTCGAGCACCTCCTCAGCCTCATCACCCTTCATGCATCCCCTTCCTTCCCAGCCACTACAACCACTAGTCTCCAACCTATTGGATGCCATCTTCTCTACCTCACTCCACTACCCCAGCTAGCCCCAAGTCCAACCCCCTTTCTTCTTGCACATGACTTATGTTGTATGCAACGTGAGTTGTGTGTTGGGTTTTAAAAATATTGGTAACCATTTTAAATGTAAGGGTATTTTCATAACTTTTTAAAAATAAATATTTTATTGTTATAATTATTATTTTACCTAATAGATATTAATTCAATAATTAGGGTATTATATTTAGGTATGAAAGGTTGATTAGCAAGATATGATAACTTTAGTAGGATACTACTATTTTTGTATTTTTTCTAGAATTTAGGTAATTATTAAACTATAATAAAATGATAAATATTACGTGATAGCATATTAAGATTTTTATGTGTAAAATGTGTTAAGCATGATTTGTTACGATTTAATTATGTTATCTAATATAAAATATATCGCGTACGAATGTGTATCAAAATGATTTTTATGTCAGGAAAATATTTGGTATAATAGGTATGTGTAAAATAATAAGTTGAGCATGCTTGAACATAATTCTGGATTAATTATTACAGATAAGTGCATTAGGGGTAATTTGGTCATTTTGAGTGTGTTATGATTTATATCTTGAAAAACACGTTTGATGTATATTAGTTGTTGTTGAGCATGTGTTTTGGATTGATTCAAGGTGTGAAAAAGGATTTTATGTGAAAAGTTATATATAAAGGCAAAATGGTATTTTGTCATATCTGATAATTTAAATCGCATAATGAATAATTTATTAATGGTGTTTTAGTCTTTTTATGAAAAATTAATAAATAAAATGGAATTGCTATTTAAATAGATGATAATTTGGAAGGTGTATTTTGGTTATTTTTGTCCTAAAGTGTCCAAATGTGAATAATTAAGCCTTTGATCACTTTAGCAAATTTTAATATTGGCCTCAATATTAACATTGATTATAGTTTTCTAAGATGATTAGAAATAAGCAAAAATGGTTAAGCATGGATATTAGATTTATATGTATTGTATTGTATGCAATCTCGTGGTCACCTTAATAAAATACTAATACTTAAATTGAAAGACCTCAAGATCAGGGATGGTGGATCCTCTGGGGTCACTACCCTAACAATGTGGTTTAGCCTACGGTTGTTATTATAAATTATTGCTAGTGAGCCTTAGTGCCCCAATTAGGCCCTACATCTTAGTCTATTATGTTCTATGGACTAATAGGAGGTATGCATACTTATAGATTAGGTTTCCTTATCGGTAGGGTACTGTGTTACCTTTGTGTACCAGTGCTGCTAGGGTACCTTTGCATCCTTAGGTTGATAGTCAGTAGGATACTACGTCGCGTTGTTGCACCGATATGACTAGAGTACCTTTGTGTCTTTAGGTTGATTGATCTCCCCTCAAAAAAGTAAGTAAAAATGAAAATGATATGATTTGATTGAAATAATGATTATCAAATTATTAGATAATTCGGCAGTAGCCTTTAGGCCTATATGTGGTTTTGGTATTATCTTTTGTGCCTACCTGTGGTTTTGGTAGAAGCTTTCGTGCTTACCTGTGGTTTCTGTAATAACCTTTGTGCCTACCTATGATTTCAATAGTAGCATTCGTGCCTACCTATGGTTTTGGTAGCAACTTTCATGCCTACCTGTGGTTTTGGCAGTAGCCTTCATGCTTACCTATGGTTTTAATAGCAACCTTCGTGTATACCTCTATTGGTATTATGTTTGTGAGCATACCTATGATGTTATGGATTTTATTATGCTATACATGTAAGTATACCTGTGATGTTGTGGATTTTATTTTACTGTACCTGAAAGTATACATATAATGTTAGGAATTTCATTATATTGTACATGTAAGTATACATATGAAGATATGGATCTTACTATATTATATCTATGATGTATGTAATTGGTTGGGATTTATGTTGAGACGTGAATTATGTTGTGAAGGTTAAAATTGTGGTGTAGAATTGGGTTTTAATTATTGCTTTAGAGATTATCTCCAGGATGTTTGTATGGTAAGTTTAGTGGTTTTAGATGAACTAATAGGAGTAGCATGTGACCTTGATGGAATTTGATTATCTAAATAATTATTATATCTCAATCATCGTTTGTATATGTATATGTCTTATACCATGTTAGTTGTATGCCTTACATGTGTTTTATACTGTTTTATCATATTAGTTTGGTATAAAGGGTTGCTTAGTACTATAGTACTGAAGGGTTCATTCTCATAGGCCCCTACCTATTCAATGGTTAGTTCACTTTATAGGTCAACCTCTGAGTTTAGTCAAATGCTAGTAGTTCATATTTGAGAGTGTAGGACTATCCAGTATCTCTGTTGCTATCTTATTTTCTGTTAAATTTGGACCCTTATGTTGTCCTTTAATTTCTCTCTTAAGTTTTGTAAACTGCTGATATTGTTTTTACTTAGCAAGGTATTTATCTAACGTTCTCTCTATTCTGATTTCTGTAATCATGTTATTAATTTAAGTAGAGTAATGATTTCAGCCTTAGCACTTGGTATGAGAATGGTAGAGGAAACAAGACTTGTACCAAGTATGGTGGTTACACCCTTCATTTTTGTTGTTTTAGCTTCTGTGCTTAACTCTACAAATGAAACTCTTCAATAGTAAATTTTAGGGTGTTATAGCATGAGACAACATCATTCTCAGTGGTTATTAAGAGTAATTCTTCTAATGAGTGGTGTGTTGCTATGTAGGAGGAGAAGGAATTCTGATTGAAGAATTAGACATGGGAACTTGTGAAGGAGCAGAGGAAGAAAAATATTGTTGATTGTAAGTGGGTGTACAAGTTACAAGTTCTAATATGTATGATTTTGAGTTAGAGTAGGTAGATGTTAAAACTACATTTTTGCATGGCGAGCTCAAGGAGGAGGTTTACAAGTAGCAACTTGATGGGTTTGTGGTTGAGGGAATGCGTGACCATGTGTTCCTATTAAAGAGGTCACTATATGGTCTGACACAATCTCCTAGATGGTGGTATAATAGATCTGATCATTTGATTAGTTTATGCTTAAGCATTTTTTTTCTCTAAGAGTGAGTGTGATGGATGGGTGAACTTAAAGGAGATGGAGGGTAGCTCTTTTGTGCATCTTTGGCTATATGCTAACGATATGCTTATGGTAGCAAAAGATATGTCTGATATTGATAAGGTGAAGGCAATATTGAAGAGTGAGTTTGAGATGAAGGATCTTGGAGGTGTAAAGAGTTTCCTAAGCATTGAGATTATTAGAAACCGTGAGTGGAAGGTTTTGTTCTTATCACCAGATTCCTATTAGAACAAGGTGCTGGAGAGGTTTCATATGATGAATGATAAGATGGTGATCACTCCATTAGCTATTCACTTTAGATTATCTGCTTTGGATTGTCCTAAAACCAAAGAGAAAGAGGATTTCATGGAAACTGTTCCATTCTTGAATGTTGTTGGTTGTATCATTTACGCTATGCTATTTACCTATATTGATATTGCTTAAGTTGTTAGTATTTTGATTTGATATATGGTGAATCTTGGTAAGGCTCACTAGCAAGTAATGAAGTAGATCCATAGGCACTTGAAGGGAACAACATCAGCTTGCCTTGAGTATGGGAGATCAATTGATTCACTAGTTGGGTTCTTAAACTCTAATTATGGAAGAAATCTTGATAAAAGGAGATCCACTAGTGGATATATTTTCTATCTTAGTGGTTTAGTTATTAGCTAGAGATCTTTCTTGTAGGAGTTAATAGCCGTATCCACTACTAAGACAGAGTATATGGCTATGATAGAGGCTTTTTAGGAATCCTTATGGCTTGGTGGTTTAGTATGAGAGTTGGGGTTTGATCATGGTGCTCTAGTTGTTCGTAGTGATAGCCATAGTGCTATCTGTTTAGTGAAGAATCAAAATTCTTTCCATCATCGAACGAAGCACATTGATATCATGTATCACTTTATCCGGGATACTGTTGTTGTAAGAAACATTACATTTGAGAATTTTGTTACTTTGGATATTCTGGCTAATATGCTAACAAAGCCATTAATTGTGAATAATTTTGAGTGTTTCTTAGACTTGATAAGTGTTCATAGTCCATAAAGCCTTTTGTTGGGATAATATTTTTTTTGTAGAGGTCTTTACATGTCATGCAACGTAAGTACTGCGTCAACGTTGAGAATTGTGATTTTTAACTGGGTATGCGAAGTGAAACATAACATTGTGATGGCTCGTGCTAGCGTTGGAGAAATTTAATGAAAATTGGTGAATTATTTGAGAAATACAGGGGCCCTGTGTTTGTTAACATAGACCATGTTTCTTACTGTATATTATGATATGTTTTAGGCAAAAATTCAAGAGTAAGGAAATTAATTCGGAGGCCCTATGTTTCCTAAACACAATCCATGTTTTTCCTTTATTTCCAAAACACGTTTTTGACTCATAGGGTTTTATCTTCTATAAAGAAAGACATGATGAAACCTTAGCCGTTAAGTCATGTGACCCAACTTCTTCTTCTTCTCCATTAAAATAGAATTATAGTTTTGTGTACTTGATTGATTGATTAGTTTAACCATCCTATAATTACACAAGATAACAAATAAAGATCTCTACTTTTTCCTCAATTATCTTGTTTTGTGATTGAATCCTCATTTTTTCCATAATATTGTTAATTTCGGTTTGGTTTGGATCCTTTCAATCCACGCTATTCTATAATAACTTGTAACATATGAAATCATTTTGCAGAATTATTATTATTATTATTATTCCATGTGGAATTATTTTAACATGTTCATTTTACCTTGATTAGTATGATCTCTAGGTGTAACATGAGGCTTGTTCATGTGATAAGATAGATTTTTTTTTTACTTTTAATTCACCGTATTGATAATATCTTATGTGGTTACTATATTGATCTTAATTTTTTTAGCTAATAGATGGCATTTTGTAGGTTTGAGAAGCGTGATGTGAGACACTGTGTGGTTATCATTTGGGGGAGATTTATTGTATCAGAGGGAGTTAAGCTAATTGGCTAGGTTAGGTTGTCCCACTGTGTTGGGACGCTTTCATTTTAGATACCTAAACTCTAGGCTATGTTCATGATTTTGGTTTGCAAACTTCATCGTGTCATAAATCATATATCTCTCTCTTATCCATCTCTCTCTCTCTCTCTCTCATGTTATCTCTACTTATGCATAGTTTTGTTTAAAAATTTTAACCTTGCATCGAACATGAGTTAAGTGGATAGCCACACCTTTCATATATTTAGTGTGGTGGTAACATTTCCTAGTTTTTTTTTATTTTTTCTATATTACCTTAAAATGAGAAAATTTTTGTTGTAAAAATTGGGGGTGTTACATTACTACTTGCTAGAGATCCTTCCTTAAATTCGCTATGTACTTGTTCACAACACCAACAACTCGAGTGATATCAGACTCAGTACAAACCATAATGCACATAATAAAATCCACAGCATTAGAGTATATAACTATAACAATGAGCTCCTCCTCATCTTTCGATTTGAGTTAATCCAAAGAAGACAATCTAAAATAAGTAGCCAAAGGAGTGCTAACTGACTTATAACCTATCATATGAAGCCTCTTTAGCATCTTTTTCATATATTGCTCTTATGACAAGTGAAGACACTTATGCTTGTATCCTCATATGATTTCCATGATAAGGATCATCTTTGCAAATCTAAGATCCTTTATCTCAAACTCACTGTTCATTATTACCTTTACATTGTTAATATGAGACACACCTTTGCTTCCATAAGCACGTCATTGAAAAACAACAAAAAATTCACCAAAGAGCCATTCTCCATCTTCTTCAGCTTTACATACCAATTGTAATCTTTCTGGGAGAACCCATAATCAATAATGAATTGGTAAAATTTCATATACCATTATCTAGGTAGATACTTCAGACTATCTAGTTATCTTTTCCACAAACACACATGGTCCTACTCACCTTTAACAATGAACCCATTGTCTTAGTGAACATAGACCTCCTCCTTAGGCTCACCATGTATGAACATTGTCTTAACATCTAGTTTTTCCAACTCCCAATTCTACATAAACACAAGCACAAGTAAGGTATGAATGAAAGTATGCTTTACAATAGGAGAAAATATTTCATTGTAGCTTACATTAAGTATCTCACTAAATCCACTTGCAATAAATGAGCCCTATATATTAGTTTTTGACCCTTGGGGATCCCTACTTTAACTTGTACATTCACTTGTAACCAATTATCTTCTTCTTCGTAGGTAAATTTACAAGTTTCCATTATGATTCTTTAAAAGAGACTTCATCCCCTCCTCTATAGTATCACACCACTCAGAAAAATCAAAACTGTTAATGGCCTCTGAGTAAGAAATCGGCTCATGCACTTTAATTAAAGTCCTAAGACAAGAGAAAGCATATCCTCCGAACTCCTAAAAACATTATTTGATAGATAGCTTTATGGCCCTCCGTTCTCTACATAAAGTAATGCTTCTTCCTCCAACTAGTTCCTTGATCCAACAACTTCAGGGATAGTGGGTCTATCCCCAGAAAGTGGAAAGAAGGTGGATTATTTTTTTTAGATAATTCAATCATCAAATGCCTTAGAGACATCCATAAAAAAAAATACAATAGAATCCTTATTGTAGGTTTGCTTAATTTTTAGCATTATTTTTTAGGTTTCTTCTTAATCCATATTTTCATTAGTTTGTATTAGATATTGTGGATTAATTTTAGTACAATTAGCTATGATTTATGTGGTTAACAATTATAAAAACATAAACTGATGATACATATTTAGTTAATCATGTATATGGTTTTAGGATATAATTTAGATCAATATAATGATAATTTTAATATTATAATAAATTTCTCTAATATTAATACAAAAATAGTATACAATAAACTTAATATAACTATAATAAAGATCTTAGAGAATTTTTAAAATTTTGGTGAATTTGGTCTTGCGATCAAAGGTTTTGGAAAAAATATGGAATTCTAAAATTGGTGTCTTACCTTATCATATGTCAATTTCATTATTAAACTTAAGAGATAATATATGATTATTATACTATTATAATAATTCTACTTATATACATGTATGTGTATTATACTGTAGAATTTGCACAAATAAAATAAGGCTCACACAGAATTTTTTTGGAATCACCTATGTTGGTAACATTCGTCGATACCGGTTGTTCCTATGAATCATGTTTGAGAGATATAAGCCCAATAAATGATATTTAGCTAAATTACACTCATAATGAAAAGAAAGAAAAAAAATCCTTAGGTAGTTACAAGACGAAAAATAGGGGGATATGCTTGAAAACCATAAAAGAGAGGAAAGGGAAAGTGATATTATACATTAATTAAAGAGTATCTTCTACATAAAGAAATAATATATGGAAGATGAAAATGGTGCATGCTATTTGAAAGAACCAAATCAAGCATCAACAAAACCAACAAAAGAGAATTATACTAATAAAAAAATCAATTAGAAGTAAGGAAAAAGTACATCAAACCTAAAGAAGGGGGAAGAGACAAATTATTAGCAAATATGATTGAGATTAAAAACTAACTCATTCAACCTATCTTCTCCTTTGATTCAATATAAAAGGAAACTCAAATTTTAACCTTTCAATTTTTCCCTAATCACATTAGATGTTATTAAAAAAAAAGAAAAAAGAGAATAACTCTAAATTCTGTTAATGGTAATATACAAATAAACATAACTCTAATCTATTAGTACAACACCTTCCTTATGTTCCCAATTATAACCCATACTATACCTAGTGGTGGAGCCAAGAGTTTTTCACTATCATATCTCCATATCTTAAGCAATCAGACAACCCAATCAATTCAAAAAATGAATCGGTGAATTAGGGTTCCCAAAATTGAGAAACTAAATCAATTAATAAACTGACTATGGTTTAATAAATAAACTATAATCCCCCAAAATTTTAAAAGTCTATAATTTACTAAATCACTTTTATTTGGGATAACTTAGCTTTTAAACTTACTTAATTTAATTATTTTGAAGATTTTACCTTTTTAATTTATTTGGCTTAACTATTTTGTGGATTTTTGTGTATATAAAATTAGATGTGAATATTTAATAAATTAAAATAAATAAATTGTTATTTTATCATACCTATTCTATTTAAATAAATTTTCAAACCAATATTTTCTAAAATTTACCTTTTAAACCAATATATTAAAATATATTAAGTTAAATTATTAAAATTTGTTTATCTACCCCAAAAATCCTAATTTAAGAATTATGGCAGAATAATGATTTTTTAGGAAAATTAAGAAAATAAATTATTTTATTAAATAAAGAAGAAATTAATTGAGGAAAATAAAGATAAATCAATAAATAAATTATTTAGTAAATTTTGGACATTTTACTAATTAAAATGGGAGTTAAGGACAAATTATCCAAAATAGCCTAATTAATTTAAAAATGAATTTAATTATTATACTTAAAATAATTATTATTAAAATTAAATATCTAAATTAAATATATAAACAAATAAAGACCAAATACCCCAACCCAACCATTTTATCATTTTTCCATTTTTCCATTTTCCTTTTCCCTTTTCTCCTTTCTTTTCTTTTTTTTCTTTCTTCCTCCTTTACTTATTTTTTTCATCTCCCCCCCGGTTGGGCCAGCCCATCGGCCCACACCACCTACCCCTACCCCGTCTTGTGCAGCCCAAGCCGCGTAGCCTGCCTCTTTCACCCCAACCTCCCGGCCGACTCTATCTTTTTCTTTTCTCCCCCTGGACTGACTGGTCCAGTCGTCGTCTTCCTCCCCCCAAACCCCGATCTGCAAATGCCAAAACCTTGCAGCCCTGAATCTGCCGACAGCCACCAGCCAACGACCGGTCGTCCTCACCTGCCCCTCCCCCTATCATTTTCTTTCCTTTTTCGACCCCAACAAGCCCCATCTCTCCCCTCCTTGTGTGCCCATCTCTTTCCTTTTTCTCTCCCCCTCCCCGACCTGACGTGCCATGGCAGGGCTGCACTATTTGCCACCGCCGGCCGGTGGTCCTGCCTCACCTGCCCCGCGTGCCCTCTTCCTTCTTTGCCGTTTTCCCCTCAATTAGCCTTTAAATAACCCCCATGGCATCCATAATGGCGCTTCTGTTTTCGTAGCCCAAAAACTCCAGCCACACGCCACCGCCCTATCAGCCCCTTGTTCCGCCAACGTCGAAGCCGTCACAAAATCCGCCCCCAACACCTTCCCTGCACTTCCCCCTACGAAACCAAACCACCATTACCCCTTGTCTGGCCCTGCACGTGCCTCCCAGGCCATGCAAAAGTGCCTTCCCGATCAGCACACACCAACCCTTCGCCACCCCTCGCGCCGCCTTCCATCGCCAATCCAACCGCCACCAACACCTCCTCCACCCTCCAAAACACCCAGGGAACCTTCCCCTACCTTCCCATACTATCATCTCCACCTACCTCCTTCTCCTCTTACCTCCCCCATCTTCCACCACCTCCCACCACCTTCGGCCGTCGCGCCAACCACCATGCGCCGCCACTGCCAGCCACTGCCAGCCACACCACCACCTTCATTCTACCCCTCTTCACTTGCTGCACCTTCCCCCACCTCAAAAACCCCTCCCCTTCCTCTCCTTTAGCCTACATAGTAATCTTTCCACCTCTCTACCTCCTCCACCGCCGCTGCCGTCGCCGCCACGCGCCACCGCCGGTTCCACCACTAACCTTAGGTGTTGCTTTAACCTCATCAACCCCTAAACCTTTTTAGCATAAGTGATTAATAATTTTTTACTAATATTAAGGGTATTATTATTATTGTTGTTGTTATTATCATTATTATTACTATTATTATTATTATGGTTGGTATTATTATTATTATTATTATTATTATTATTATTATTATCTGTATCATTAGTTAATCTAACCTTAGAAACCCTTTTAATATAAGTGTTAACAATTTTTAGTAATATTGATAGTATTGCCCTTATTATTATTATTATTATTATTATTATTATTATTATTATTATTATTATTATTATTATTATTATTATGTGTCACTCTTATTACCTAAACTAATTTCAGGAATATTTAAAAGTATGGTATTATTATATAGTATCTTTATCATTATTAATAACATTATCATTACTACTGCTATTATTATCTCTATTATTAATATTATTATTTTCTTACTAGTACTAACTTGACTATTACCACTTTTATTATTAGTGTAAATATTGGGACTCTTATATTACTATTATTCTTTTCGATTGTTATCCTCTATTATGCTTAACAATATTATTATTATTATTATTACTACTACTACTACTACTACTACTACTACTACTACTACTACCACTTAACCTAACTTTATTTTATTATTATTGTTATTATTACTATTAGTATTACCGTTATCATTATCATTATTTCCTTGCTAATATTGTTAAAACTACTTTTTCCCATCATCACTTTTATATATTAATATAAATATTTGGACCCTTATATTATTATTATCATTTTGGTTACTATTACTATTATTATTATTATTATTATTATTATTATTATTATTATTATTATTATTATTATTATTATTATTATTATTATTATTATTATTATACTTAACATCTTTATCATTATTGTTATTATTACTGCTACTTTTATTATTATTAATGTTATTAACCCGAAGTTGGTGTATTATCATTTTGTTGCTAAATAAGAAAAATACTTAAACCTTAGTACCTTACCATTTAATATTATTCCTAATGCCTTTATCACTAACATTATTACTATGGTATCATTATTAGTTATTACTATTACTATTATTATTATTATTATTGCTGTTATTATTATTATTATTATTATTATTATTATTATTATTATTATTATTATTATTATTATTATTATTATTATACTTAACATCTTTATCATTATTGTTATTATTACTACTACTTTTATTATTATTAATGTTATTAACCCGAAGTTGGTGTATTATCATTTTGTTGCTAAAGAAGAAGAATACTTAAACCTTAGTTCCTTACCATTTAATATTATTCCTAATGCCTTTATCACTAACATTATTACTATGGTATCATTATTAGTTATTACTATTACTATTACTATTACTATTACTATTATTATTATTATTATTATTATTATTATTATTATTATTATTATTATTATTATTATTATTATTATTATTATTATTTTATTGCTATTATTGTGACAAAAACACTTGAACCTTTATATTATTCAAAATACAAATTTTTATCATTATTATCTTTAGGAATATTTGTACTTTGTTGGTATCGTAATTATTATATTATTATTTTACCCCTAATACTATTATTAGACTTAGCCTTAAAAACACTAGGATTTCTATCACTATAAGCATTAGCATTACTACTAGTATTACTATTATCACTATCTAGCTATAATTAGTATCAGTGCTATTATTAGGAGAATAAAGCTAATAGGTTTAATAAAATAAGTGTAGCAATAAATATTAAAATAAATATATTTTGACTAGTAATACTTAGTAGACTACTTTTAAGATAAAAACCCTAGTTTTCGTATAATACTCTCTTTAATAATAATAATACTAATCTTAAACTAAAATAAGGAGTGATGGTACTTTTGAGGGAAACTAATACTTAGTATTTTCCCTTTTATAGGTGAATCAAACCAAAACCCTAAGGAGTTGTAGGAGCGTGCTCTAAGCCCGGCGTCGCTTTAAGTAAGGACAAAGCTAAGGCCCTTGTGTGATGTGTGACCTGTATGCTTTGGATGTTGTATATGCCATGCTATGTCATGTATTATATGATTGTGGATAACTTGTCTTATGTGTAGCGCAACTTGGAGTTGAGGTATGTTTCATATGTGTTCTTATGGCATGAACATGATATGTATATATGGTGTTTATGGTGTGATATGATATGACCCTCTAGGACATGCATGTTAGGAAAATAGATAATATGATTTGGGAATGAAAGGACAAAAAGAAAGAAATGGAAAGTGATTTCACTAAGGGGAATATGAGGTTGACCAAAGTACCTCATGATCCATGAGAGAAAATTAAAGAGGAAGGAATGACCAAAATAAATGAGAGATGGAACCATGCATGGGAATCTTAAATTTTGCATGGGGACTTGGGGTATTTGTATGGGATGGATCAATCTTGCATGGGAGTGATTCTTACATGAGAAAAGTTGATTTAGGGTGTAATCAAGCTAATGGGAGAGTTGTGGAGTGACTGGAGACTTGGGATGAAAAATAGTACGTAGGTTGGTGTAAGGGTGTATAGAGGACCCGATTAGGGTTTTGGGAGAAGGTGGAAATTTGGAAAGTACAAAGGTAAAAATGATTAAGGAAGGGTGGATTATGGGTTAAGAGTGAGAATTCATTTATATAAAGGATGAGTATGAGTTCCATAGGAGAGAAGAGGTTTTGGGATGAAAAGAGGGAGGTTACTTGGGGAAGAAGTAAGGTACTAGGGTTTGAAGTGGCTAACTAGGGTTTTTCCGGTCACATGCGAAGTCGAGAGGTAAAGTGATACGTCTTGGGATTTGACCTAATAGAGATGAGATGTGGGGCGATGAACGAAGTAATGGTAGTGTAAGTGAGAAGAATTTTGGCCACATAGGTCCAATTAGGGTTTCCAAAGGAAAAACCTACAGGGTGAGAATAGGCGGGGTCGATGTCATAGGGTGTTGGGTCTTAACCTACACTATTAGGAGTTGGTCTTTCATTATGTGTAAGTGTAAAGGGAATGGATGTCGATGCATGATAAAGGCTGTAGGAGTCTCAAAATATGGGATGGGCCCCCTTGAGAGGAAGGGAGTAGAACGTTGATGACATGCATGTCAAGGGTGGAATGTTATCTAATAAGACACATATAAGATACTAATCACTTAAAGTGGAAGATTGTTGAGCCGAGCCTAGACCAGTCCACCGGCGAATAATAGTGGCCAAGAGCCGGGGTGCCTTGGAGACCGTGCCACCGGCGAATAATAGTGGCCAGGAGCGTTCTGCCCTGGAGACTGGTCCACTGGCGAATAATAGTGGTCAGGAGCGTTTAGCCCTGTATGTATGTATTCCGGTCCACCAACTATAATAGTGGGGTTCCCGGACTCACATGGACTATCAAAGAATATGTGTGGAATGAACATATTATTAAGGAGAATAAAGAATAAGTTATCCGACAAGTAGCCAGGCCTTAATACATGTATCATTGTATGTTGCATACATGCTCATTCTTATGTTATATGCTCTATGTGTTGGCCTTAGCGCATCTGTTACCTTACTCAGTACGTAGCGTATTGATCACCTATTTCATGGGTGCTACTCATTCCCATGAGCAGAAGACCCATCTGAGCTTGTGCAGGTAGGGGATGATATCTTCGATGCCTATGACACCTACGAGGCATCGGGTGGGGCTGAGCGTTGAGCCTAAACATGACTTGGGGATCGAGAGTGACTTGGCCGGACATGTTTCTTTTATTGGACTTTATATTATCCTATTTTAGTTATGTTTTGTACTATGATTTATATTTTAAAAACGTACTCTTTGGTTTGTAATCCTAAATTACACTCTAACTTCTGTATGACTTATGTTTTACTAATGATTCGTGTTTACTGTTAACTTTATTTAGCCTTAGCACTTAGTACGGGAACGGTAGGAGTGAACCGATCTGGTACTAAGTGTGGCGGTAATGCCCCTTAGTTTACGGTTTTATCTTTTCGCTTCCGCTTAACCTTTATGATTAAATGAATTTTTTCAGTAGTAAATTTGGGGGTGTTACATAAACAACCACATTCATCCTATATCAATAAATTAGATAACTCAATTAATTTAAAAAATAATTAGTAAATTAGGGTTTCCTAAAACTAAGAAAATAAATCAATTAACAAACTAACTAAGGTTAAATCAATTAACACTTAATTTGCTTATGAATACTTCATTAACTAAAGGGATATACCATTTATTACTTGAGATAACAAATTAGAATTGGACAGAGTTGAAGAACATCCACTGGTTGCTACACCAGACTCATAAGTAGAGTGAGTGATAGAATAGAGCAGTAAGCAGAGCAATGGAGGCTCCATTAAAGCATTTAATGGATGCAAAGTAGACGGACCAAGAAGAAATGAAAAGGCAATTGTGATGAGGAAGACTGTTGTTTGGATGAGTGAAATAGGACAAATGTCGTGTCGGGAACAAATATATGCATAAGGAGAACTAGAGAAAATGAGATGAGGAGAAAGGGAAAATTAAAATAAATAAATTTTTGGTCATTAATAGTGACTATATATCAAAACATATTGTTTTGTATATCATTAAAATCATATAAAAACAAGCATGTTAGGAGTCGATCCTTCAACCTCTTGCGAAGTGTAGGCAGTACCCCAACGTGCGAACCACCTAGCTATCTTCAATATTTTGTATGGAGTCCTTCCCTTACTTTATATATATATTATCTAAAAAATGTAAAACATTCATACCCTTTGGGTAGAGCTTCGTAGTGTTATGTAGCACCATGTGAAAGCTCTAGCTCCACCGCTGGTCGTGCCCAAAGAATGTATATTCATACCATATATTCGAGGAAAGCACATAGTGGAGAAAAAAAATTATCAGTTAATTAAATATCCTATTTGCATAATGGGTACATATCCTTGAAAACTATACATGTTCTTCTTAGCTTCTCCTCAGTATTAATTTTGATTTGGACAACAAAACAACAAACTAAGTATATAACTCAACACTACTAGGGGGAGAAATTCTTCTCTTAATATGGATTAGATCATTTCTTTGGGGTAAATAAGGCTCAAATATAGTGTATGAATAATAGAATGATTTAACATCACACATAAGATCCTTATTGAAGTTTGAACCTACTGATTGGCTTGGTATAAGTTCCCCCTAGCATTGTTCAAAATATTGAACAACTCTTGCTCTTGACCTTTTTCCCAATTCAAAAGTTGTTAACACCATATAAGTTGATATCTCCATTGTAACCTATCTGAAAGACCACAATAGGAAACCAGGTCATATATTTATGTAGATAGGGTCATATGTAAAGTAGATGATTTACTCATCAATGTTATTACCTAAGGATAGATACATGCATGTTTTCATCAAAAGCATGCAATCAATTTTCCATTCTTTTTTTTTTTTTAAATTAGTTGAGAAATGAAGGGAGCTTACATCTTTTAACCATATATTCAAGTAGGAGAAAAATATGAAGCAATTGATAAGAAAAGAGAGCAAAGTGGCCATTCTAAAAATTATTTTTACAATATTATACATATTAATTTAAAGTTAAACCAAACACTATATAACTTGCACAATATTATATTCCTTTAATGCTTTCAAGGAACGTAGTGATTCCCTATGAATGCTAGCTAGCTTCATCTATGGCTTCTCCGTTTATTAATATACACAAACTGTTGGTGGCAATTCTAATGTTCTTGGTGATCTTTAATTGCTTATTAGGCAAATTAACAATTAAGTTTGGATTTGTCTATCTTTATTGATAAATACCAATTCAATTGTTTTAGCAGATATTAGAGATTATTTATTTATTTAAAAAAAACTCTTTCAAGAGCTTAAAGTAGGAGGCTAAAATCTAAAATAGAATAATGAGAACTATATGAGACCCTAGTACACTAACTTCGTCCTTAATGTAGTTTCCTCTCTTTGATGTTCCAATTCAATGTAGTTTTAGTGGGGGAAAGGGGCTTCTTACTTTGTAGTAACTATATATGTCCTTAGAGTTAGAGGATGCATGTTCGCATTCGTAACAAAAATGTGAATAAATGATTGGACATATTGGGAAATAAAGCAATAGCCATAAAAATGTATAAAAGATAGTTTCACCATAAAATTTACAATAGTATAAGAAAATGTTGCATTAGTCTCCTTCAATCTTAAGTTTTATCACTATGCATAACATAATAGGATATGAAGAAAACAAATTAAAAAAATTCTAAGAAGAAAATTTTACTTTCATATAAAAAATGCTTGATTACCTTCCAAAAGTTATTTCTAGCAGCTGGATTCAAACGTATGCTAGGCTTGTCCGTGTACACAACCTTATCGACTCATGTGTCCCATGCTATTTAAACAGCAAGAAACCAGTGATGATGTGTGTATATGAGAGCAATCATGTTCTGACGTACTTCCACTATAAAGATTACAAATGAATATTTAAAAATAACGCGACATTAAGAGTCATGTGAAGTTGAGATTCCCAGTGAATAAGATGGCAGTGCACCATGCCATATTGGAATCACTGAACATCCTCAAAGCTATCAGCCACCGCACATCAAATCATGTTCGAAATGAATTTAAGAGCCGCGTCCGTCTAGAGCAAGATGTTTGAAATGATTTTTTTTTTTTTATTTTAAAGAAAAAAACCAAAGTTGACTTAATCGAAGCCTATTTCTCTAGCCACCAACAAGAAGAGAGAGAAGAAAAATATAGACAGAGATTTATCGTCATCATCTCCAACCAGGAATGCAGGTAACAGTGAAAGAAAATGAATTAGGAAATTTATATTGAACTTCTATGTTAATATCTAATATAATTTGTCATTTTTCTAAAGGCCAGTATCTATAACAAAACCCTGGAACAACAGTGATAAAACTAAAAGTGCACGTGTTCCATGTTCACGTCAGAAAGTTTTATCGAACTTAATTAGAACAGTTGGTGGTGGAATTTAAAAACCGAATCTCTAAGTTCAGTAGTATGTTGGGGTGAAAGAATGTGCCGTGTTTTGGTATTTTCCGATATAAAATTTGTAGTACTGTTATTGTCAATTTTATTTATTTATTATTAATTATAAGACCAACATGCTACTTTCCTATGGTGCAACAGGAATTGTTCCTAAAGACAATAATTTGTGTGGAGAGAAATTGTTCAAATACGCAAGCAATAACGAAAACGTTCTGTATCACAACATCCTAATACGGATACTTATCAGTCACTCAGAAAGCAATTATGGCGCTGCACATTCATTTCATACAATTTTTCAACCATTATATATACATATTAAATATAAGACTAAGATAACTAATTATGCAGGCATAAGAATAAATTCAAATTTTTTAATATGGACACAATTACGACAACAATACTAAACTGATGTTATGTTATATAAATATAGACATATTTTCCGGGAAAGTGCCTTTTATATATACTTTATATTATAGCCCGATCATACATAACATTATTACCTTATATAGATAATATATAAAATAACATATTTCATAAACCATTTTCATACTGGTCATTTACCATGTTATTAGTTATATACTTATAATCACAATCAACACCTATAAGTTACAATTAGCCTCATATAGATAATACTATGATTATTCCTTAATCATTTAAAGGAAACCTTTCATACCTCAAGGGCTTATTTAAGCAGTGAATTTATGAACTTAAATTGCCCTATCTTTTCTGACCAGGGTGTTAAATCCCCGACGAGCTCCTAATAAGAGATATGATATAAATTAGTTTATATTAATTATAGTTAGTTGTGGAATATTCTATGGCAGCTGAATCTACATCCTATATTCTTTATTCTTGAGTTTTTTCCCGTAGTTTTTGCTAGCTAGAATTCAGGAGTAAGACAATTAGATAAACTTGTATATATATGGTGTTGTTCCTCTGCTTTATGATGTATTCAGAATCCTCGTTAATAAAGAGAGCAATACTCAATTCTTCTCTACTCCTTTCCTCGTTTTTCATTCTTTGATTTATTTTAGATTCTCAACTTGGTATTAGAGTTAAGATTTAAAAGATCCTAAGTTTTTTTTTTTACTACTCATCAATGGAGACAAGTGTAGCTGATTCATCCAAGATTGGAGATGGGAAAGATCAAACCAATAATGCTTTGCCATATATATCCATATCTCCAACTACCATGGAGGGTCCCATTAAGATTGTAGTCAGCTCTCTAACCTAACTTATCACCTTCAAGTTGGAGGATGATAATTATTTGTAGTGGAAGTTCTAGGTAGAGGCTTCAATTTGTGGGTATGGTCTTGATGGTTTTCTAGATCAATATACAAGAGACAAATAAGGTAATCAAATCATCAATCCAGCATTTGTAACTTATCAAAGACAGGTAAACTACTTGTTTCATGGTTGCTTTCTATAATATCTCCATCATATATCCCTCAACTTATTGGTTGCATGACATCACATGAGATCTGGAGTGTGATAGCTCATCAATTTTCATCTCAATCCATTGCTAAAATCATGTACTACAAAAAGTAGTTGGAAAGACTTAAGAAAGAAGGCATGGCTATGAAGACTATCTTGGCAAAATTAAGTCATTATTTGACCTTTTATACGAGGTTGGGCATAAGATTTCAGAGAAAAATCATGTTCTTTATATTTTTAATAGATTGGGAGATGAGTATGAGGCTATAGTAGCTATTATTGCCTGTATAGATAAACCCCACACTCTTAGGTCTATTGGAAACCTTCTTCTTATGCATGAAGGTAGAATTAACCAAAGGGTTTCTGGGCAGATGATGGAAAATCTCGCAGCATCAAAGACTTCTAACATTGAATCTACAACTCAAGATAATTGGAGTGCAAGTGGGAGAGCAAATTTCTCCTCATAACAAAGAGGTAATAGAGGATATTTCATAGGAAATAGAGGAAGTGCTCATGGCGGTAGGAGTAATACTAGCAACATGCCTTAATATCAGCACTGTGGCAAACTAGGACACGTTGTTGTCAAGTGTTCTTATCGTTTTGATCCTATTTTCATAGGGCCTAGTGCTAGAACCTCTAGTAACCCTACCAGTGCAGTGTGAAACACAAGTTAGGCTTCTACAAATCTGGATCATGATCAGGTTAGCACTACTCAGGACTTCTATTTTCAAATTCTTCCAACGAATGCAACACCAAATATGTCCAGCTAGTATCCTGAATCTAGAATAACACACCATCTCACCAGTTATCTTAATAATCCCAACATTGACACTTAGTTTAAAGGTAACAACAAAATCTCTATCGGAATGGCACTGGCTTGAATACTAATCATGTAGGTTAATTCAAATTTGCCTCAGATTCTTCTAGATGTTTATGCCTTAATAATGTTCTTCACGTCCTTAATATTACAAAGAACCTTCTAAGTGTTTCCTAGTTTATTAAAGACAATTATATGATTATTGAGTTTCACCCTAACTTTTTTCTTATTAAGGATCTGGTAACTCATAGAGTATTCCTTGAAGGGTGTGTGTTCAAAGGCCTCTATAGGTTGAACCTGTCGAGAGATAGACAAACAGTGCATAACAGTTATACAGACCATAAGAAGGAATAAAAGGAAGCTCAAGTCATGACTAGACATATTTCCTGTCATGAAACTAGTTCAGAATCCGTAGATATGGCAGATGAAGCTAGGGCATCCTTCTATAAAGATTGTTAATAAAGTCCTTAGTAACTGCAATATTACTTGTAATTAAAATCAAAGTTATGTTTATGAAGCATGTTAGCTAGGCAAAAGCCATAAGCTACCTTTCCCAGCTTCTCAACTATGTATAATGAACTATTACAATTAACTGAATCATATTTATGAGGGCCTTCTCCTTCTCTATCCATTTATGGTGCAAGATATTACTTGATTTTTGTTGATGCTCATTCTCGATATACTTAGCTATATTTTTTGAAGGATAAGTCAGAAGCACATGAATTCTTTGTGCATTCTAAGTCTTTAGTAGAAGTTTAGTTCAATAAGAAAATTAAGATACTTTAGACAAATTAGGGAGGATAATTTAGGAGTCTATCTACCTTAATTAAGAGGGCTGGTATAGTGCATAGAGTCACATGTCCACATACATCTAAACAGAATGGAATAGTAGAGAGAAAACATAGAAACATAGTTGAAATAGGGTTGACATTGTTGGCACAAGATAATCTACCAGGCAGTTCTAGTCTGATGCATTCTCAAGTTTCGTTTATCTCACAAACAGGTTTCGTACAAAGGTTCTATCACACAAATCTTCTCATGAGGTACTTTACCACTCTAAACTTGATTATGCATTCATGAAAGGTTTTGGCTGTTTGTGCTTTACATATTTAAGACCTTATAATTCTCATAAGATGTATTATAGGTTAACTCGTTGCACCTTTCCAAGCTATAACCCTCTTCATAAAGGGTATAAATGTCACAATAAGTCTAGAAGAATTTTTATTTCTAGGCATGTGGTGTTTGAGAAATATACTCTTCCTTTCTCTATAGCCTCTCACATAGTACAAATTCCTACTTCTCAACCTAACCCCAACATATCATATTTGCCTATATCTGTGAGCCACGACCAAGTGTCCGCCTTGCATAGTCATACACCACAAAGTTGAACTTCTAACCTTGAAAAAGGAGATCCTCATATCAGTCCTATCTCTTTTCCAACTTTGTTTCCTATTTCTAGTTCCTTTCATTAGGATTTAGACATTAACAGTTATTTTAGCTTAAAACACTCTTATAGTCTTGTCCAATTTTATTTGCATGATAATAGCTCAGATGTAGTACCATCTCCCATGTTAGTCAATGAGCATCCTATGATGAAAAGATTTAAATGTGGGATTTTCAAACTGAAAGTGTACCATGTTAATTTGGATACGTAAGAACTTGTATTAGCTTACACGGCATAGGCTCATCCTAAGTGGTAAAAGGCAATGACATCATAATATAATGCACTAATAAATAATCAGACCTAGTCTTTAGTCACTGTTCCTCATGAGAGGAAAATAGTAGGATGTCAGTGGGTGTTCAAATTGAAAAAGAACCCATATGGATCTATTTCTAGGTATAAAGCTATATTAGTGGCTAAAGTTTACACTCAAATGTATGGGTTTGATTTCAGATAAACCTTCAATCTAGTGGTTAAACCAAATTTAATTAGACTAGTTTTAACCGTTGATTTATCATAACATTGACCCATACATCAGCTATACATAAATAATGCTTTTCTCAATGGATTATTGGATGAAGAAATCTATAAGAAACAACCTTTTGGGTTCTATAAGAACAATAGAGGTGATTCACTGGTTTACAAGTTGCATAAAGCTCTTTATGGCTTAAAACAAGCCCCAAGAGATGGTTTGACAAACTCAGGAGTTGTTTGGAGCAGCTAGGATCTGGAGTTCCAAGGTAAATCAATCTTTATATGTGAGGCATACAAGAGACTCTACAATGTTCATGCTGATGATATCATCATTACTGGAAACAGTAATACATAGTTAAAGTAATAATTTCTCTTTTGAATCAATCTTTTTTCTTGAAGGATTTGGGAAAGTTACATTACTTTCTTAGTATTGAAGTGAATGATACTTCTCAAGGGTTTTTGTTAAGTTAGAAAAATTATGTTCTTGATCTTTTAAAGAGGTTGAAGATGGATAATGCAGAGGCTTTACCAACTCATATGACAAGTGGTCTCAAACTTTCTAAGGAGCGTGGAGATCTTATAGAAATTCCTTAAGAATACAAGTCTGTAGTTGGTACCCTATAGTATATCACTATTTTAAGGCCTGATATTGCATTTATTGTGAATAAGGTATGTCAATTTATGCAAAATTCCCTATACACACACCAGAAGGAAATAAAGAAAATTCTTAGATATTTGAAGGGAACTACTAAAGAAGGAGTGATGCTCAAGTATTTATCTAATCTTAGGTGATTGGGTTTAGTGATGCGGATTGGGAAAGTGATCTAGACAATAGATGCTCAACTACTATCTTCTGTATTTATTTGGGAGAAAACTTAGTGGCTTGGTGTATAAAAAGAAAAATGTGGTGTCAAGATTAAGTACTGAAGCAGAGTTTAGAAGTCTTGCAAATGCTATAGCTGAGGTTCTTTAGTTGCAGTCCTTAGTACATGAGCTTAGATTCAATTCTAATACACATCTTGTTATGTGGTATGATAATATAGCATAGTTTCTCTCTCTACTAATCCTAGTCTTCATGTTGTAACCAAATATCAAGAATTGGATTTATATTCTCTCAAGGCAAAATTAGAGGCAAAGCAACTTATGGTCAATCATGTTCCTATAATAGATCAAGTAGCTGACATTCTGAGTAATTCTATCTAGAAACTTAAAGAGGAGGATAAGGCAGCTGGTTTCATGGGGGAGAAATAAGAGATATGATATAAATTAGTTTATAGTAATTATAATTAGTTGTGGAATATTCTATGGTAGCTAAATCTACGCCCTTTGTTCCTATAGTTTTTGCTAGCTAGAATTCAGGAGTAAGATAATTAGATAAATTTATATATATATATATATACATATATATGGAGTTGTTCCTCTTTTTTATGATATATTTGGAATCCTCATTAATAAAGAGAGCGGTGCTCAATTCTTCTCTACTTTTTCCCTCATTTTTAATTCTTTGATTTATTTTACATTCTCAACTCTTCTCCACATGGTAAGCAATAACATAGGCCATGCAAATATTCGCCCCTAAGTTTGCAACCAAAGGGTAAATTTCCTATAGTAAGGGGAGATTCGGTGCATTATAAGCGAACATGCCCATCAAAAAAGGCCAAAAGACTATTGGTTTCTTGAATCTTGACATGACATTTACATGTCAGGGCTTTAGTAACTCAACAATGAGGGATACAGAGGGACAAGAGCCATGAAATTATGGGTTACACCCACTGCATGAACAATGAATTCGATCGGGGTGTGGCTTTGATTATATACCTTAGTTGAAACACATTAAGAAACATATAACAACAACTAATGTAAAATTTCTTTCTCATTTTAACAATTGATTATTTCTAAGTAGATAAAATGACAAGATAATTACAAGCAAAATAAGTGTTATAATTAAATGATATTAATTTTTTCATTATAAATCTAAAATGTTGACTAGAGCCACAAATTCAACATACCTCACCCTTTATACTCTTCCCCCCGACACTCCATTTGGCAAAAACAACATAAGGTTGTATAAATATCTAGCAAAACTTGAATAAGTTAGTGGAGTTTGACATAGCTAGAGGACATTCAAGCTTCTCATTACACCATTCCATTATTGAAATACCCCAAAATTTTAATTCTAGAAAATTATGGCTAAATGAGGATTTATTAGGAAAATTAATTAAATTAATTATTTTATTAAAATATAGGGGACTTATTTAGGGACAATCAAGGTAAAAATGATAAATAAGTTAATTAGAAAAAAATTAGGGATTATTGCTAATTTAAATGGAATTAAAAGAAAAATGATCCAAAATAGCCTATTTTAAGCTAAAAAAAATTAATTATTATTTTCTAAATATTATTATTCTAAATAACCCAAAAATAACAAAATACCCAACCCACATATTTTTCCTTTTATTTTTCTTTTTCTTTTCTCTCTTTTTCTTCCTCTTTTTCCTTTTTCTTTTCTTCCTCTCTTTCCCTTTTCTTTTTTTCTTTCCCTCCTCGACCTGGGCCAGCCCGCCGCGCGGCTGAGCTTCCCCTCCGTGGCCTAGGCCTACGCCACTTCCTCCTTCTTTTTTTTCTTCCTTCTCGGTTGGTTCGGTTCTTTTTTTCTCTTCTTCTTTTTCTCCCTGAGCCGCCTGGTCCCGGCCCCTTCTTCTTCCCCAAGGCATGGGTGATGACCGAGGAGTTGCAACCCAACCCTCCGCTGGCCATCATTGCTACCACTGTCCTTCCCTCCCTCTCCCGTCGCTTTCTTTCACATTTTCGACCCCAACTGACCTATTCCCCTCTCCCGAGCACCCTACTCCTTTCCCTTTCCCTCTTCCCTCGACTCTACCGCCCCTGCCATGGTAGAACCACCTCAACGGCCACCACTGGGTGGCATGCCTGGCATCTGCACCTCCCTTGTCTTTGCCCACCCAATCGATCTATAAGCAAACCACAGCCGCCGCCCATCGTCGCCAGCCAAACCACCCTCGGAACTGCCCCTTGCATCACCCCTACCTAACTAAACCCTCCTAGTCCTTTAATTTACCCTACACGAGCCACCCTGGCCGTGTAAAGTTGTCCTCCCAAACAACTAACTTCAGCCTATGCTGCCCTTCGCACAGCCACCCGCTGCCAATTCCGCCACCACCAACGCCACCTCTACCCTCCAAAAAAACCAGGGGAGCCTCCTCTACCTCCCCACACCTCCCTTTCTCCCTATCTCTCCCTCCTCCTCCCTCCTTTCTCCTCGTTCCACCACCTCAAATTTCCACAACTGCCGTTGCCACCATCGCCGGTGCCACCACTGCCTTAGGTGGTTCTCTAACCTTCCCAACCCTTAAACCCACTTTATACAAGTATTAGTTATTTAATAATATTAATGGTATTATCTATATTATTATTATTACTTAAACTAACCTTTGAAATATTTATAACTAATGCTACTATTAATGGAGATCTACGGTTTTAGTATTATCATGATAACTCTTGTTATTAATATTATTATTATTATCATTAACATTATCATTATTTTCTTGCTAATATTTTTAATACTAACTTTATCCATTATCACCTTTTATTATTAATATAAATATTTGGACCCTTATATTATTATGATCATTTGATTACTATATTATTGTTATTGTTATTATTATTATTATTATTCTTAACATTATTATCATCATTATTATTTTTATTATTATTACTATTATTACTATTATTATTATTATCGTTGTTGTTGTTATTATTAGTACTATTATTTTTATTATTATTAATGTTATTGAAACCAAATTTGGCATGTTACCATTTTGTTACTATAGAAGAAGAATACCCAACCTTATTATTATTATTATTATTATTATTGTTATTATTATTATTACTAATATTATTCTTAATATCTTGTTACTAACATTATTACTATGGTATCGTTATTAGTACTACTATTATTATTGTTAGTACTTTGTTAATATTATTGTGATAGAAACATTCGAACCCTTATATTATTATTATTCCAAATATAACTATTATCATTATTATCTTTAATAATATTAGTACTTTGTTAGTATTACTAATATTACAATATTATTTTTTCCCTAAAAACCATTATTAGCCTTAGCCTTAAAAATAATAGAGCTTCTATTTCTAGGAGCATTAGTATTATTATTATTATTATTACTACTATTATTTTATTTTAACAAGAATTAGTACTATTATTAGAAGAAATAAAGCTATTAGGTTTAATAATATAAATATAGTTATAAATAGTAACATAAGTATATTTTGACTAGTAATATCTAGTAGGCTAACTTGATGGTAAAAACCCTAGTTTTCACTTATAAAGCTCCCTTTAATAATAGCAACCCTAATCTTAGACTAAAATAAGAAATGATAGTATTTTTGGTAGGAGGGAAACTAATCATTAGTCTTACCCTCTTATAGGTGAATCAAGCCAAAACCATAAGGAGGCGTAGGAGCGTGCTCTAAGCCCGACGTCATTTTAGGTAAGGATGTAGCTAAGGCCATTTGTGTTGTGTGAATTGTATGCCTTAGATGCTATATATATATATATATATATATATATATATATATATATATATATATATATATATATATATATATCATGCTATGTCGTGTATCGTATGATTGTCATTAACTTGTTTTTATATGTAGCGCAGCTTGGAGTTGAGGTATGTTTATGTGTTCCTATGGCATGAGTATGATATGTATTATGGTGATTATGATGTGATATGATATGACCCTCTAGGACATGCATGTTAGGATAATTATAATATGATATGGGAATGAAAGGATAAAAAGAAAGAAAATGGGAAGTGAGTTTACTAGGGGGGATATGAGGTTGACCAAAATACCTCATGATCCATAAGAGGAAAATAAAGAGAAAGAGATGACCAAAATGAAAAAGAGATGGGAATCATACATGGGAATTATAGGGTTTGCATGGGGACTTTGAGAGTTTGCATGGGGTGGATGAAGCTTGCATGGGGATGATCTTTACGTAAGAAAAGTTGTTTTAGGATGTAAATAAGCTAAGGGGAGAGTTATGGAGTGACTGGAGGCTTGGGACGAGATATAGTACGTAGGTTAGTGTAAGGGTGTATAAGGGACTCGATTAGGGTTTTGAGGGGGAGCACTAGTCTGGAAAGGAAAATGTGGAAGTAAAAACAAATAAGGGAGAGTGGAATACTGATTAAGAGTGGAGATTTATTTTATAAGGGGTGAGTATGGGTTCCATGGGAGAGAAGAGAATTTGGGTGATAAAGAGAGAGGTTACTTGTGGGAGAAGAAAGGTACTAGGGTTGAAGTGGCCAGCTAGGGTTTTTCGGTCACATGTGGAATCGAGGGGTAAAGCGATGTGATTTGGGATTGGATCTAAATGAGATAAGGTGTGGGACATAAATGAAGTAATCATAGTGTAAGTGAGAGAAAGTTGGGCCACATAGGTCCAGTTAGGATTTTCAAGGGAAAACCCTAGAGGGTGATAGTAGGTGGAGTTTGATGTTATGAGGTGTTGGGCCCTAACCCACACCCTTAGGAGTTGGTTTTCTTTATGTGTAAGTGTAAGGAGGAATGGATGTCGGAGCGTGAGAAGGGGCGTAGGAGTCTCAAGATATGGGATGGGCCTCCTTGAGAGGATAGAAGTAGAAAGTTGGTAACATGCATGTCAAGGGTGAAATACTTATCGTATAAGATACAAATAAGATACTATCCATTTAAAGAAAAAGATTGTTGAGCTGGGCCTAGATCGGTCCACCGGTGAATAATAGTGGCAAGGCACATTTTTCCTTACATGATCGTTCCACCGGCTATAATAGTGGGAGTTTCCATGCTCAACAAACCAAACGTAATGATGATAAGACATGTGAAAGATATGAAGTAATTACATTGGAACACTATGTGAGTTGAGGCAAGACCGGTCCACCGGCAAATAATAGTGGCCAAGAGCATTTTTCCCTACATGACCTGTCCATTAGCAAATAATAGTGGCCAGGAGCATTTTACTATGCATGACCAGTCCATCGGCTATAATAGTGAGGTTCCTACACTCACATGGATTGATAAAGATTATGATGTGAATCAACTATATTTATTAAAGATCTAAAGAATGAGTCTACCCGGACCATAGTCAGCCTTCATCATTTGTATTACTACATGCTGCTTATGTGATTATGCCATATATGCTATGTTGTATGATTTATATGTTTGGCCTTAGCGCATCTGTTACCTTACTCAGTACGTAGAGTACCGATCACCCATTTCATGGGTGTTGCTCATTCCCACGCATAGAAGACCTATCTGAGTTTGTGCAGGTAGGGGACAATGTCTTCGATGCCTATGACACCTACGAGGCATCGAGCGAGGCCGAGAGTTGAGCCTAAACTTGGCTTGGGGATCGAGAGTGATTGGCCAGAGTCTATCTTACTTTTACTATGTATCATTTTACTCTAATCATGTTTTGTTGTAATGTGTTTGATGTATTTGAAAAACTTATTTAATTACTCCTTGGGTTGTAACTCTCTTTAACCGCACTCTAATTTCTGTATGGTGAACCCTATCATTTCTTTTATGAAATCTTGTTTCAATTAGTGACTTGTGTTTGAAGTTAGTCCTTTTTAGCCTTAGCAATTAATATTGGAACGATAGGAGTGAACCGATCTAGTACTGCGTGTGGCAGTAATGCCCCTGAGTTTACGGTTTTGTCATTTTGCTTTCGTGAAACCTTTTTTTTTAAACAAAATTTTTTAGTATTAAATTTGGGGGTGTTACACTTATATAGTTCCAACACTGGTATTAAAGGTAGTGATAGAAGAAAACACTAAAGGTAGATTAAGCTGTGTGATACGAAGAGTCCATACCAACAAAATATGTGACCATAGGGTGTCGCTGTAAGGTTTTGATGATTACTTAAGCAAGGAGGGCATTTACTTGCTCCTTTAGTATGAAGGGAGAAAGATATTATTAATTTATCTGAATATTTGAGAAGCTTAACAATAAAACTAAAGAATGGAAAGAAATCGAAATTAAAAAACTATCCAACAAAACATCCATTAATCATGATAAAGGATATATATATATATATATATATAATGGGAAACGAAATCTACATTTACACTCTATCCTAATAGAAAATTAATCTATAGATCTAATAGGATCATATGTAAATTTATCAAAATTCATACATAAGAATAATACAAAAGCATATATGAATCCGTAACGTTAGAATCACTGGATATCAATAGATTTAGGAAGATAACCATATAAGTGGGACCGAGGTCTTTTGGATCAGGCACATGCTCACTGCTCTCTATTAACTGATATGAATCGAATAGGATAAAATATATGTGACCTTAAGACCATGAACATATATATAGACAACTAATATGTTATCTATTGGGCTACTCTAGTTCGATCCATAAAAAGTCTATAATACATAAAGTCTCTAAATATATAGGTCCACATCTAATTATATACATTAAGCCTAAATAATTTATTCATAAATATGATCACTTTTAAACAAGATTAATTTATATGATAACCCACATTTTGTATCATTCACATATATGTAAATAACTAAATGAACTCAATATTGTTTTCATTATGGAACATATCTATATTTGATCTAGTCCATTAGTCACAGCAATATAGGGTCAAAGTGGCTTTGATCACATTTCTTCATACCAAAACATTAAATGGTCACATGTGCTAATATAACTAAACGACATGGATTAAGATGTGGATGTGTAGCATGGAAATGTCATGTAATGTGATATTAACATGCTTATTTCTAACCGGTCTACCTTAAAACTTTAATGTGATCAAATCATAAACAAAAAAAGGAAACAAACTAAAACATTATTTTTGCAAAAAATATGTAGACAAAAATGTTCATAAGCCAAATCAAAGTGTCCAAACATAGTAAAAATAAAGTGACACACTCCCCACTACAACTAAACATCATCAACTAATATAACTCTCATACAAGAAATATGCTTGAGAAACTGTTTGGGTGGTAAAGCCTTAG
This sequence comes from Tamarix austromongolica, assembly GCA_039764185.1. Lineage (NCBI taxonomy): Eukaryota > Viridiplantae > Streptophyta > Magnoliopsida > Caryophyllales > Tamaricaceae > Tamarix > Tamarix austromongolica. The sequence goes on from CM077817.1 coordinate 48,246,993, forward strand.
TGAGTGAATAAGCTATCACGAAGTCTATATTGATGTACTCTATACACAAATCTCCATTATGTACTTTCCCTTTAGCAACCAATTATTTAATATTGATACTTTTTGATTTTGTAGAACTTAAATTGTTAATAGAATAATGAATTATAGCCTTATTATCAAATAACAATTTAAGTAATATTTCAATACCATCAACCATACTCAGTCTTGTGATAAAATTTTCCAACCATATAGTACGCTAAAAATTCCATTGCTATAATGGAAGATACCATAATTGTTTATGTAGCACTCTTTTAAGAAACAATAGCTCTAGCCACTAGGAAAATAAAATTTGGTGTAGACTTCATGATATTTTGGCATCCAACAAATTCAAGGTTAGAATATTCTATGATCTCAATCTTGTCTAAACTCCTATATAGTTCTTTCATTTCCTTTAAGTATCACATAACCCATTTGATTTTTAACCAATGGTTGAGTCCCAGATTATTGAATATCTACCAAGCATCCCAATGAAAAATGTAATATCTAGATGTATAAGCACTTGAGCACATATTAGACTTCCCACTGTTGAAACAAAGGGAAAATTTTACATTTTCTTTCCTTTAAAGTCATTCTTATGGTACCTATTGAGACTAAATTTGTATCCTTGAGCAACATGGATGTTTTTTGGTTTGTAGTTCTGTATTACACACTGCTTGAGAATCTTTTAAATATATTTCTTTTTGATAACCCTAGGTTACTAAAAAATGATCCTAATGTATCTCTATGCCTTATATAAATGAGACATTACCAAGATCTTTCATCTTAAAATTATTAGGTAGAAATTTCTTAGTCTTATACAATAAACCTATGTCATTAAATGCCAATAGTATATCATCAACATATAGAGCCATAAAAATGTATTTACTCCCTCAAAAATTGTGGTATACACATCCATCCACCAAATTCATCTCAAAATGAAAAGAGGCTATAACTTGATGAAATTTAAAATACCATTGTTGAGGTGCTCACTTAAGCACATAGATAGATTTCTTAAGTTCGCAAACCATATTCTTTGGATAGCCTAACACAAACTTTTATGGCTATATCATTTAGATTGTTTTCTCAATGTTACCATTAAGAAAAGTGGTCTTAACATCTATATCATGTAACTCAAGATTAAAATGCCACCAATACCATGATCACCCTCAAGAAATCTTTAGAAGATACTGGAGAGAAAGTCTTATTGTATACCCCAAAATTTATTGCTGAAAATTTTCATTTGTAGAGTTAAGCGTGGAAGCTAAAACAATAAAAACAAAAGGTATTACCACCACACTTGGTACAAGTCTGATTTCATCTACCATTCTCATACCAAGTGCTAAGGATGAAATCATTACTCTGCTTAAAGTAATATCATGATTACAGAAATCAGAATAAAGAGAACGTTAGATAAAAACTATGCTAATTAAAAACAACATTAGTAATTTGTAAAATTCGAGGGAGAAATTATAAGAGGAAACGAGGTCCAAATACAACCAGAAATAAGATAGCAAAAGAAACACCAGATAGCCCTACGCTCTCAAATCTGAACTACCAGCATTGACTAAACTCGAAGGGTGACCTGCAAAGTCTACTGCCCATTGAATAGGCAAGGGCCCACGAAAATGAATCCTTTATACCAAACTAATATGATAAAATAGCATGAAACACATGTGAGGCATACAACTAATCATGGTATAAGACATATACATATACGTATGATGATTGAGATACACTAATTATTTAGATAATCAAATTCCATCAAAGTCACATACTACTCATATTCGTTCATTTGAAATAACTAAACTTATTAACGAACATATCAGAGATACTCTCTAAAGCAATAATTAAAACCTAACTTCAGTATAATTCATGTCTCAGTATAAATCCCAACCAATTACATACATCACAGGTATGTTCCCAAGTATAATATACTAAGATCCATATCATCCCAGGTATACTTACAGGTACAACATAATATAATCCATGACATCACAAGTATGCTCATAGATATAGTACCAACATAGGTAGGCATGAAGGCTACTGCAGAATACCCAGGTAGGCACGAAGGCTACTACCAAAAACATAGGTAGGCACAAAGGCTTCTACCGAAAACACAAGTAGGCACGAAGGCTACTACCAAAAATATAGAAAACCTTAGGTAGGCACAAAGGCTACTACCTAAAACATAGGTAGGCACGAAGGCTGCTACCAAAACCATAGGTAGGCACGAAGGTTGCAACTGAAACCACAGGTAGGCACAAAGGCTGCTACCAAATAATCCAATAATCTGATAATCATTATTTCCATTTTTATTTACATTCTTGAGTGGAGATCAATCAACCTGGAGACACAAAGGTACTCCAGTAATATTGACACAACAAGGTAACATAGTATCCTACCGACTATTAACCCAAGGACACAAAGGTACCTTGGTCGCATTGGTACAGGAAGGTAGCACAGTACCCTATCGACAAGGATACCAAATCCATAAGTATGCATACCCCCTATTAGTTCGTAGAACAAAATAGAGTAAGATGTAGGGCCTGACTGGGGCACTAAGGCACACTAGCAAAAATCCAATATCAACCGTGGGCTAAACAACGTCCTTAGGGTAGCGACCCCTAGGATCCACCATTTATGATATCGAGGTCTTTCACTTTAAATATTAGTATTTTATTAAGGTGACCATGAAATCACACATAATACAGATAAATCCAATTTTCCTACTTCACAGTTTTTGATTATTTCTAATCATATGAGAAAAACACAATCAATGTCAACATCGAGGCCAACATTAAAATATACTAAGCTCATCCTAAGCTTAATTATTCACATCTAGACACTTTAGGTCAAAAACAAACAAAATACCCCTATTCCCAAATTATCATCTATTTAAATACAAATTCCATTTTAATTATTCATCTTCCATGAAAAGGCTAAAACACCATAAAAAATTATTCATTACACAATTTAAATTATCAGATATGTCAAATGACTATTTTGCCCTTATACATAATTTTGCACATAAAATCCTTTTTCACACCTTTAATCCATCCAAAACACATACTCGCATACTCAACAACAACTAATACATATTAGACATGATTTTTAAGATAAATATCATAATACATAAAAATGACAAATTGCCCCAAGGGCACACATCTATGATAATAATTCCATAATTATTTCTAAGCATGCTCAATCTATTATTTTATACATAATTATCATACAATTTATTTTTCCATCACTAGAATCATTTTAATCATACTTTTTTACTCGACATAATTTATATAAGATAACATGCTCATTTTATTGTTTTTCGTGATAATAATAGTTAACACATAATCATATCGTAATAAAACATACTTAACATATTTCATACACCGAAACCCTAATGTGATATCGTGTAATATTTATAATTTTAGTAGGGTATAACGGTCACCTAAATTCCAGCAAAAATGCAAAAATAGCGGTATCCTACTAAAGTTATCGGATCCTACTAATCAACCTTTCGCACCTAAAAATGATACCGAAATTACTGAGTTAATATCTATCAGGTTAAATATTAATTATAATAATAAAATATTTATTTTTCTAAAATTACTAAAATACCCTTACATTTAATATATATACCAAAATTTAATTAAAACACACACACTCACTCACGCTGCATGTGCGTAACGTGAGGAGGGAGAGCTACAAGGGCTGGTCGGGTGGCTCAGTTGGAGTGCAGGGGAGAAGTGAAGGGCTATAGATGGGGTGGTGCTGGTCGGCTGCGGTGGTGGTGGCTGTGATTGGTTACTCGGTGGTGGCTGGCTAGGAAGGACGGTGTGAGTAGGGTGGCTGGGTGTTGGGTTGGACGTAGGGAAGGTCGAGGGCTGTTGGGTGTGGGAAAGAAAAACCAAATAAAGGAGAAAGGGGAGGAGGATGGTAGGGTGGTTGGATGGTGTTTGGGTGATGGGGTTGTGTGTTGCACTGCTTGGGGGGTGTTAGTCGAGAGAAAATAGGCGCGAGCTGTGTGCTTGGGGTGGAAGTAGGGAGATGGGTGCACGGTTGGCGACAAGATGGAGAGGATAGGGTGTGCGTGCATGGTTGCTGGTTTAGGGGCTATTTGGTGATGGTGGATGGTTTCTAGGAGGCTACACTGGAGGGTGGTGGTTGGTCGAGGCAGGTAGGATGGTGCAAGTAGGATGGCTGGTCTCGAGGGTTGGTCAGGGTGTTGTGCTGGGCGAGGAAGGGAGTTGTTGGTAGGTGGATGAAAATGGAGGGGAGCAGGGGCTGCAAACGGTGGTGGAAGGATAGGAGAAGAGATGGGAAGTGGAGGCTATATGCGTGCGTGTGCATATGCGGAGAAGGGAGAGTTGGTCGGTGGTTGTTGGGCTTGCACGAGAGAAGGGTGGTGGAGTGCATGGTGTTGTGTGCATGTGTATATGTGTAATGCAGGGAAAGGGCTCGTTTGGTTGGAAAGAACCGAACAAAAAGAGAGAGGGGAGTAGGGGTAGTGGAGTGCTATACAGGAATGTACAGCGTATGCGTGCGTAAGTATGGAGTGTGTATAAATGCTGAATTGATGATAGTGTGTATATGTGTGAATAAATGCACAGAGGGGATAAAAAAATATTTAGGAAAGATATTTGGGGCAACAACAGAGGGTAGAGCAGGGGTAAAATAATAGGATAGGAATTTATTTACTTAGTTTTAGATATAAATTAAATAGGTTAGGATACCAAATAGGAAAATAATTCGGAAAAAATTATTGGAATTTGGGTAAGTTTAAAAAGGGTCAAAAAGGGTAAAATAATCGGGAATAATTTTTAGAAAATTATTTTTAGGTTACGGATCAAAAGATTATTAGTAAAATAATTTAAAATAAGATTTATGGATATAATTAGGATTAAATTGAATAATCTAATTTCTATCAAAAATTTAACCTGATTAAATTTATACTTAAACCATCAAAATAATACGAAGTGAGATCATTAAGAGTCCATTTTTCTTTTTGGTAGTTGTAAATGTACCTTAAATTGATTGTGTACGAAATGAGATCAATACTAAATTCATGAGTAAGTCATATGATAACCTAACTATTAGTGCCTTAAGTTTTGAAGAAACATTACATATATCCATGATGTACTCGCTTATATTTTATTTAACCTTTATATTTCATTGAAATCAAGTTCTATAAAAGAGTATTTGTTTTATCCTTATCATTTTTTTTGCAAAACGTTTCTCAATTTTAGTAAGGAAATCCTTAGTATTTGTGATCTCATGAGAGAATGTACCTATACAATCCACTGGAATGCTGTTCTTACTGATCATGAGACTTATACATTTAGAGCAATCCTACTTTTTTAAGTTTCTTATCTTATCAAAGGATCTTTTAGCTGTCAAATTAGTGTGTTTTGATAATTGAAGTGCATGGTATGGATTCATGTAGATAAGAACAAGTAAAACATTATTCTTCCATTCCTTAATGCTTTTCCCATTCAACATAGGAATGGAACTCAAGTTGGTAGATATAGTAGTAGCAGACATAGCTGTATAGAAAATGCAACAATAACATAAATATACATTCTCATTGAAAATATACATAATAATCAATTAATAAATTTAAATAATGACAATCCCATAACAAGAAACCGGTGCAACATTAATATCAAGTCTTTATATAATAATATTAACTACAAGTGATGTCATTGGTGCAGTGATCAAATACTAGTAATAAGGCCTATTAGATAATGAGCTCGTCTTTGGATTAACTCATTATCCATATGAAAACCAAAAAGTTACCACATATTTATCATCACATATGTATATACAAAACTCTACCATATATTTTCTTTCCTTTGGTCGACTAATGATCTATAATATATATATATATATATATATATATATATATATATGATAAGTGTGACTTTTACATCTTATTCCTAAGGTTTATAAGAGTTTTTACCTTTAATTTCAATCAGAATTCTCCCTTTTTGTTCTTGTTACTGCCTTTGTGTTGTGAAAATTTGCAGGGTCTCAAGCAATAAAAATAATCATGAAGGATGAAGAACAAGAATAACCTTAAAGGGAGAAGAAAGGAGAAAAAAAGGAGCAAAGAGGAGCAAAAGTTAAAGTGGAAAAAGAAAGAATGCATATTTAAAGTATATGGGCCTGAAAGAAGTGAAATTTAGACCAAGAAAAGGTCTGAATTTGGAGAAGATTTCAACATCAAAGTTTTAGATATTTTTAATAGCTTTCCAACGCATCCAAAATCAGCTTAATCGGAGTTAAGATGAAAAAGTTATGGTCAAAATACGAATCATGGTCAAAGCTGACACGGGAAGCCCATCGTTACGGAAACCCTAGCGATCCACGAGGCGGTAGTGTAAAAAACTCTTATTCTAATAGCTCGAGGCAGCCTCCACTCCCTCTCTTTTCTCTCTTCTCTATCCTCTTCCCTAATTCATCAAGATCTCTCTTGTAAATTAGAGATGGAGATTCAAGAAGTTAATTTTTGCAAGAATTTGTGAACATCAAGGGTATTATCTAATGATATTTTCTTTATCTATGGAATCTCTTATTGTTTTTAATATTCTTGCTATGAATTTGATGGGCTAGATCTTGTGCTAAGGTGAAGGGGAATTTTCCCCGATCCTAATGTGTTGAATTATTGCATCCTTTTTTATTCAATTCATAATGTATGTGTTGTGTTATTGATTGATTGTCGAATTTTTGAACCACGGCCGGGTTCTGATTTTCGGTGTGGGAAATACCGGTGAGATCGAGAGATAATCCAGTATTAGACCCAATAGCACAACGGGAGATTAAATTGTAGGTCGAGAGACGATCGATTTGACCTCTTCAACAATAAAGGAGGAAACTTTATAGACTTTAATGCATTACATTCTATTAGACTCTAAGCTAGAGATAGTTAGGGCCATAGATATGTAATAGGGTGGTTGTGGCTTGAGAAAGCACAACACTTTCTATCCTTGTTGGCATGATTGATTATGATTGTTGAATTATTTTGTGATGTGATCTTCAATTACATGTGAGGATCGGGGGCGATGAACCGGAACCTTAGCTCTTCTATTTATTTGAGTGACTTGAGTGCTATTTTCCTTTCTTTTTAGCTTATTTAGTTATTTTAGCTTACAATTTATTATTTCATATCATCTCGTAGTTTAGACATAGTTATGTTCTATCATTGTCCTAGTGGTCATTCACCAATCCTTGTGGGATCGACCTTGACTACTACTCTGACCCCGTGCACTTGCGGGTAGGAACGTGTCAAGTTTTTGGCGCCGTTGCCGGGGATTGGCAGCGAGTGACATTAGGACTCAAAGAATTTATTGTGATCTAGACATTTATTTTTTTTTATCTTTTTACATTCTTTTTGTTGTGGTTGACTAATCTTGGGTGTAAGAGTTCTTGATTTAGTGCAGGTGCATTAGTGCATGACCCGCGCTAGTGGAGGTGATCTAGTGCCACTTGATCTCGAGATTGAGAAGACCATCTCACATTTACGCAGGTCACACACCACAAATATTGAAATGGAAACCAATACTCCACCCCATGATGGACAAATCCCACCACAAGAGCACATCTTACTCCAAGAACAAGCTCCTATCCAAGAGCAAGCTCCCATTCCTAGGTCACTTCGGGACTATGCTACACCAAGCCTTGATGGCTCAACCTCAAGCATACGAAGACCGGCCGTACAAGCTAATAATTTTGAGATCAAGCCTGCCATTATCCAGATGCTACAAACATCAGTTCAATTTGGAGGTAACCTTATTGAAGATCCCCACTCCCATATTGCTAACTTTGTAGAAATATGTGACACTTTTAAGCTAAATGGTGTTTCTAATGATGCAATTAGGCTTAGATTGTTCCCTTTTTCGTTACGTGATAAGGCTAAGAGTTGGTTACACTCATTAGCCCCAGGGTCTATTACTACTTGGGACGATTTGATGAAGTCTTTCCTTTCTAGATATTTTCCACCATCAAAAACTGCAAAATTACGGAATGACATCACTACCTTTATGCAAAATGACCTTGAATCGCTTTATGATGCATGGGAAAGGTTTAAGGATTTGCTTAGGAAGTGTCCACATCATGGCCTGCCTATGTGGCTTCAGATGCAAACTTTTTATAATGGTATCTCTGCTACTAACCATTCTATGATAGATGCAGCTGCAGGAGGTACCATTATGAAAAAGACTCCAGAGCAGGTTTATGAGTTCATTGAGGAGCTAGCTTCGAATTCCCATCAATGGCACTCCGAACGTGCCCCGATACAAAGGACTCCAGGAATTCACTCTTTAGATTCCATCACGGCATTACTAATGATCTATAATATATATATAAACATAAAATATTTTTAATAAAATAATATATAAAATTATTTAAATAAATAGATTCCTCAATTTTATTCATAATTTTGGACCATAATCTTAGGACCAACTTTATTTAGGTTCAGTATCTACAAAATATTAAATCTAACGTTATTAACATCTTAATAAAGTTAATGAAGATAACAAATATAAAAGTCCTAAATAATAATTTATTTAATTAGAATAAAATAAATATATAAATATATAATTAAATTAATTAGGATAATTACATTTAATTAATATAAGTATTAAAATAATAATACATAAATAAGTGTTAAATCCAGAGCTAAAAAAAGTATCAAAGTTAATGAAAGCTAAGTTATGACAACTAAAAGGACAAATTGACTAGATGGCCCAAGGAAAAACTAGTTCAATTTCCCTAGAGAAGGGAATGCCAAAATATCATGAAATAATATAAAAAATAGGTTGCACATCATTAGATAAAACTTCAACTAACCAAATCGGTCAGGGGCTCCACTTTCAATGGTCTAGTCCTAGTTTCAAAACTCAAGCATGACAAAATAGACCTCCTTTTTTTTTAAATTTTATTTAGTTAATTTACTAAATTAACAATAACCCTAATCTATGTTTAATATTTCCTTTTACCTCCCAAAACATGCCACCAAACCTATACAATTGCACATGTTACCATCACTGCTCACCATCGACCATATAATGTTGCTCCATAGAGGCACCATAAAGCAATTCTGAACCTTGGGACCACCGAACGACAACACCCAATGACACTGCGAGAAACACAACCAATGGATAATTGAAAACTAAGCGAATAGGTGACAAAACTAGGTGATGGCTGACTATTCATCTTCCATTGAACAATGAGTTAAGAGAAAAATAAAGGAGAAGAAAGGGATAAGTGGAGACAAGGAGAGAACAAAAGCAAAAACTACTAAGAAAAGAAGGAGAATGGAAAAAAAAGAAAAAGAAAATATTTGGTGTCCATAATATTGAACAATATATAGGGAAAATAAATCTAGTTAATGAAATTAAATGAAGGGAGAAATGGAGATGGACAATTGTCAAAAATAACAAAGGTCGAACAATATTCACAAAATTATGAATGTACCAATTTGGCTTTATCAATCCTTATAAATTAAACACTCAAGATTTAATACCAATTTTTAAAAGATTAATCTGTAGATCTGGTAAGAACATATGTCAATCCATCAATATTCATAAATAAGAATAATGTTCAAGCACACCTGAATCCATAACATTGGAATCACTAAATACTAATGGATAAAGGAAGATAATAGTATAGGTAGTACCGAGGACTTCTAGATCATACACATGTTTTTTTTTTCTTTATTGACTAATGCAAATCAAACAGGATGAAGTGTATGTGAGCTAGGGACCAAAACTATATATATAGATAACCAACCTATTATCAATCAGTTTCTTCTAGTCTAATACATCAACAATCTAGAATATCCATAGTCTCTACACATATAGGTCTACATCCAATTAGATAAATTGATCCTAAATAATTTATACATAAATGTGATCACTTTTATACATAATTTATACGACAACCCATAATCTATATAATTTACATATAAGTCCAATGTTGGATAAAAACCTAGCATATCCATATTTCTTTGGTTCTTATTAATTGTCAAGACCAAATACAAACACATAATTCAACACAATGCGACCCTCATCTTTGATGTGTAAGATGATTTGTACATTGTACTTCCTTATTCAGAGTATGTAGTCATTAGATTGACATTTTCACTCAACACAACATGGGTAATCTTTTTTATAAATGCTGTAGTGTTTTAAAAACTATGACCTTTAAGTAAGTCCAGCCATAAAACCTTTGAGGCCCTAGAATTTTTTTAAAGATATCCTTATATATATTAATCATATTTGTAAAAGTCTTTATAAATTAATATTATATTCATATAAAAAGGTAAATTTCTTAAATAAATAATTTAATTAAGTTGATATAGATGTTCACTAACTCAATAATTTTTTTATTTGAGAAAATGAAATCATAACTTTAATTATAAGAGTATTAATTAATTACAATGCTATATAATATATATTGGGGGAACCAAGTTTCAAAAATCTAAAAGTGTTGGGATAGAATTTTGAACCCCTATCCTCAAGATAGTTAAATGTTTCTATTGCTATTGCATTAAAGAAAGCAATCTATCTTTTCAACTTTTTATTTTTATATATGCCAATAAAAATTTGGAGGCTCTAAAATGTTAGAGGCCCTAGATCTTGGCTTAATTTCATCTTATGGTTGGGTTGAGCCTGCCTTTGAGTTATATCCATAACCAACATCCATTAAGTCTATCTCTATGAAATTATAGAATTAAAAAATTAAATAATTAGTTGAGTATCAATCATGATTTTAGGATGAATGACAATTAGCTATAATGAAAACATAATAGAGATGTGGCGACCAAATTCTATACACCATCCCTGTCTCTTTTACTCACCAAATCTTCTCTTTTTTTTTTCAAAAGGTAATATGTTTTCCTTACGCATCTCTGCCAATTATGCTATAGGTCAACATGATGGAGGTAAATCATGGAATATGCCTTAAAATTATAAGGAAAATGAGTTTGCGACCATGAGTTTTGATAAGGAGCCAACTCCCAATCAGTGACTTTAGTCATTAGCAGAAATTAAACTCTCACATTATGGATAGTTGAATTACTGCATCCATTTAATATTAAGAGGTCCACTCATTCTTTCACGCCTAAGATATTATCTAGGGGTAGTGTGATTTGAACATAATAACTCACGGAAAAGAGTTAAAACCTTGCCACTAAACTAAGCAAAGAACCACATTCCAAATTTGTTTGTTAATATATATGGTTTGGTGGGATGTTTGTTGTAGGGTGATGCTTTTAGGTTGTAGGAATAATGTTGTAGCTATATGGTTATCTCTTCGGGAATCTTAAATTATATGGTTGTCCTTCTTATATTCTCTTTTGGTAATCTAATAACATTTGGGACTTAGTGCTTCCCATATCAAATCACTAAGTATGAGCTATTTTTTTGCCTTGCATTTGGTGTGAATTTGGTATATAGAGTACCTTTTATATGTTGTATATGATAACAATATCTGCTATTTTCTAACTAAGATTTCAAAAAATGAAAAATTTTAATCGTAAAATTAGGGGTGTTACACATTAGTATTAGAGCTTTTGGTTATTGAATTTTTTTTTTTTAGAAATTTAGTTTTCTTGATCCTAAATATTTTAAAGCCTTTGATCTTATAATTTGAAGTCTAGATTAGTTGTGAGAGGAATCTAATATGGGTAGCTTAAATGGCCTTAAGTAATTTTTTCTATATAACTTGTATCTTAAGTGCATAGAATTCTTATAGGTAGTCTTGTGTTATAAGGTGTTATTGCTAAGGTCATTCATATATAATTATAGGATAGCTTTGTTTAAATACCCCAAAATCTTAAAATTATAATATTAATTTATCAACATTTTAATCTAGCTTAATATCTAATTTTTATTTAATAAATTATATTAATTTAACCTAACCTCAAAATCCAAAAAATTATAGGTAATTTTTGATAATTACTAATAAAAAAAATTCAACCCTAAAACACTAAACCCAAATTCCACACCCAAAATTTTGTTTTTCTTCCTTTTCTTTTGTTTTCTTCCATCTTTTTTCTTTTTTTTTTCCTGCTTGTGCTACCCCTAATCCATCTCTGTCCTCTTTTTTTTTCTTTCTTACTTTCCTGCTTGTGCTACCCCTAACCCATCTCTCTCCTCTCTTTTTTTCTTTCTTACTTTCTTGCTTGCGTTGCCCAGACCCTCTCAGCCATAAACCACCATGAACGTTTACCATGCCACCCTACACTTGCACCTACCCCTATGCCTACACCCTGTACCAACCCCACAACTGTCCTTCCCTCTACACCCATGCACGTTGAGTTACAAATCCCCCTCCTTTATCATCTTCCTATCTCTCTTAACCTCCATTGCCTACACATACACCTTGAACCTCTCCCCTCTCCTTTATACCATTATTAATCCTATACACCCGAGCTCCCCTACTTTTACTCCTTCATCTATCCCTACCAACCCTCAATCGCCACCCATCGTCACACGATCAACCTTCTTACCACCTCCCCTCCTTGCTTGCACTATGCCAATGAAATGCCCCGAAAATTCTAATCTTATTATCTATTATTAAATAATATTTTTATTATAAAATTTAATTAAATAAATTATTTTGTTAAAATAAATGAGTAATTAGTTTAAAAAAAATTAAGAAGAAATTTATAAGTATTTTTATTAAGAGAGAATTTAGGTATTTTAGCTAATTAAGCATTTTACTTTAGAAATTAATTAAATAAATTATTTTATTTAAAATGAGAAGAAGAAAATAGTTCCAAAATTAATATGGAATTTATGATTTATGATTTGTGCATGTCTATGGTGAAAGCCTTTAAATAAGATACTTAAGACACTAATCATTTAAAGTAGAAGATCGTTGAAACGGGACCAACCGATCCACCGGTTCGGAATAGTGGTTAGGGTTTTTACCCTATGTGCGACCGATCCACCGGTTATAATAGTGGTTAGGACATGAGGTCCTATATGTAACCGGCCCACCGGTAAAAATAGTGGGGTGACTCGAGCTCAATAAACACAAACTAGGATCGTTAAAACTCTTAAAAGATACTAATTACTTACAGTGGAACACCATGCGAGCAGGAACCAGACCAATCCACCGGTCAGGAATAGTGGTTAGAGTTGTACCCTATGTGTGACCGATCCACCGATAATAATAGTGGTTAGGGCATGATGCTCTATGTGTGACCGGCCCACCGACTATAATAGTGGGGTGTTCCTGTACTCGCATGGATCTGATAAAAAGTATGGTGTGAAATGAGTTATGAGCAGAAATTAATTAAGTAATTAATCCAGATTATAATTGGGCTTTTGTATTTTTACCTGAATTGTTCATATGCCTTTATGTTGTTATGTTATCACGATTATGCCCTTTTATGTTCTGCATGATTTATGTGTTTATGTATTGGTCTTAGTGCTCGGTTACCTTACTCAATATGTAGCGTACTGCTAACCCATTTCATGGGTGCTGCTCATTCCCACGAGTAGTATGCCCTTCTGACTTTGTGCAGGTGGGCGAAACATCAGTCAGGGTTGTGTGTTGAGCTTGTCTAGCTCAAAGTTCGAGAGAGTTGTGGCCATATTTCAATATTTCTGTGATTCTATTTCCTTTTATTAATCTTTTATCGGTTGTAAGTTAATTCTCTTTCAGAAATAAATTATAATTCTTGATGTGCACTTTGATTTCTATCTTATTATTGATTCATGATTCTTTACGCACACTCTGATTTTAAGGTATGATCTTTCGAGTTCTTTTATGAACTGTTGGTTTGAGTTTAACGTAAATCTTTTCTTTAGCCTTAGCACTTGGTACTGGAACGGTCAGAGAGATCCAGTCTGGTACTAAGTGTGGCGGTAACATTCCCAGAATTCACAGGTTTTAAGTATTTCTATTTTAATTGCTTCCACTTTAAAAAAAAAAGTAGTGAATTTTGGGGTGTTACAGCCAACATCTTGTTGTGCCACCCTTTCTGTTTCCTTCTCCCCTTTCCTTCTTCTATGCCTATAGCCATAGCTGGCTACACCACCATCACAATTGCCATCCCTTTTCTCTCCTTCCTTGCCACCACCACACTATATTTGCCTTATATAGGCATCCTAACTAGCTTAACCACCATAGAAAGTCCTTCTTCTTTCTCTCTTTTGGTCGATCTCCTCTTTGCACCACCGTCGGCCACCAACTCTGGTCAACCCTAGTGTCACCACCACATTAACCCTAGCTGCCAACCCTCACCCACTTCTCTAATAGAACCATCTTTGTTTCCATATGCCACCTTGCACAAATTTTCCCACTTTGGTTACCTACATTTCTTTTCCCCTCTTCTAGCTTTCTTTTAGGATAAAGTCCTTTAAAAAAAAGAGAGATAAAAAAACTCTAAACTATGTACGTACTTATTTCTAGGTAATATTCTAGTGATAACAAAAGAGGAAGCATAGGTCTTGCATGCTTAGAGATAAGAGCTGCTTCAATAAGGATACAATCATAGATAAGGTTTTGGTGTATTATAATATATGTCCTTGATGTGTTGATGTGTGATGGTATGTATGAAGTGTTAAATGGCTCTAATGTTTCATATGTAGTTTTTGCTTGATGATAGCAAAAGGTAAGAAAGTTGTGTAGTCATGACTATGTTTATTTCAAGTATTTATGTATAATCATGTCCATTCCTTTTATGATATTACATGTGTGAAAAGTTAAAGAGTCCTTTGTGTTGGGTATCCTGTGACTTAGGGAAGGTAGAAATAAGGTTTCTAGTAAACTAGGGGAATTTTGTTCAATACTATTAAGAAGTGGCATGTTGGGTACTTTAGGGTGTTAACTGGAAAAAACTAGGTTGGGGATACTACTTGAGAGAATTGGGGCAAAAATAAAGGTTTTATGGTATATATAGGAAGGGGAAAATACCATAAATGTGATTAGTAAAAACTGGGGGACATTTTTGATCATATGTGAGTAAAGTGGGATATTGTTACTAGGGAGTGGATACGAGGTTAATGATGGCATCATAGGTTGTCATACATTTGGGAATTCATTTGAAAATTAGGGAAGTAGTTATGACCAAAAGGTGAAATTAGGGTTTTGGGAGCCTAAGGGGTACCCTTAGAGGTAAGCTATTATCACATGTACATGATTTTAACCATAAAAGTTTGGGAATATATATTAGAATTGGAAGCCATATGGGGTCTAAGAAAGTAGTTATGGCAAAAAATGAGAAACTAAGGTTTTAAAGGAGGCTTGAATAGGTAGGTTATTATTACATGTATAAGATGTGAGAGTTAGGCCAAAATGCTTGATTTAATGGTTAACAATAACATTATATAATGGGCATGGAATTTGAGGAATAATCAAGCATTAGAGAAGGGACTATGCTAAGCTAAAGAAATTAGGGTTTTGGAGGATGCCTAAATAGTAACCCTAGAGGTAAGTTATTATCACATGTGTAAAATTTAGGTAATAAACCATGAATCTTGAATATATGGTTCCTAATAACATGTTGAGATTTTTTGGGTAAATAGAGACTAAAGGGGAAATGCAGGAGAGGATATGCTAGGGATGTGATATTAGGGTTTCTAAGGGAAAATAGAGTTATTTTGGGGTATAAGTTGGGATATCACTTTGCATGAGTAAGTGTACATGACTATGTTATGAAATTTACATAAATAAAGAAAAAATAATACACTAATCACTTAAAGTGGAATATCACTTGAGTAAGCGCTAGTTGTATCTACCAATCCATAGATGAGAATAGTGGTCGGGAGCTTCTTTCCCTCGAGTTGTATCCTGTTACCATTTCACCGATTGTGAATAGTGAGGGTCCTAAACTCAAGTAAATTAAATCATTGGATAATAATAACTCTTGGTATGACACTAATTACTTACAATGGAATAGCATGTGATAAAGACTTGTTGTACCTTGATTACCGATCTACTGATAAGAATAACAACTAGGAGATTTCTACCTTGGGGTTGCACTCTAGTTACTATTGCACTTGTGAAAATAGTATCCAGGAGCATTGTACCTTGGAGTTTTACTTGATTACCATTTATTGGTTAAGAATGGAGGGGTCCATAAACCTAACGTGAATAAAATCATAAATAGTTATCATTGTGCTAATACTGTATGGGTTAGATAATATTAAATAAGTCAGTAAGATTACTTATGTTATTGTCATCTCTTTTTGTGGTGTTATGAATTTGTGTGGCCTTCTTGACTGTATTGTTACTTTACTCAATACATAGCGTACTGATCATCCTTATTATGGGTGTGCTACTCATTCTCAAGAGCAAATACCCTTTATGAGCCTATGTAGGTAATTGAGGACTCACTAGATGAATTTGTTACTTATGATACTATGATTGAGGTGGAGTGATATCATTCTATGTTGGGGTTAGGGAATGGAGAGTTTTATTATATGGTTGTTGTTTTAAACTGGTTTTCCTCCTTTATCATTTTCATCAACACATTTATTTATGTATTTTAGTTCTACTTTCAAAATGAACATCTAAACTCTTATTTATGTTATGCAATATGCTTGTTCTATATTTATCATGGCTTGTATTTTGTTTTAATTTTACCTTGTAATTGGTATAAGTATGACAGTGGTTCATGGCCAGACTTATATCTATTATGATGGTAACACCCCTTTTATATTTAGATAGCTTTTTCCACTTAAACAAACATTTTTATTAGTAAATTTTGTGGGTGTTACAAGTTTCTATCCAACCTTAGGTTCTAATTACCATTCTTTATTTTCATAAATATTGGTTTCAAACAATTTCCTATATGAGTTTCTAATGGATTTTTTTGTATTTCAAAAATAATGATGATGCAAAAAACTAGATTAACTTGTGAGGAATCAAAAATAGGTAGCCTAGGTGGCCTCTAAATGTGATATGTGTTAGTAAACTAGAAATTTTTAGCCTAACATGCACTTTTTTGCATCTAGCTAATAAAAAATAAGAAAAAATGCGTAGGACACCTAGAGTAGGCCTTTGAAGCCTTCATGGAATTCATGCAATGCCAGCCACAGCCTTAGCTGCCATCCCCACCTTCGCATCATCCTCAGGAGGGCATCAAGAAGGATTGGTTCTAAAGGGTCACTAGATACCACCCTCTAATCTATATCGGCAAGGAGGACCTTGTTATTTTGGAAGGATTGATCTGGGATATGGATAGTACCTTTGAGGTGGTCTACTTTTCACTAGCTTGGAAATTAAGCATTGTAACATTCTTTCTCCATGGGACCATAGACACTTAGCGGGTAGTTTATCATACTTAGGACAAACCACTGATGTCTTGAGAGGATTTCAAGATGATGATCCACGCTAAGTTCTACTTATAGGGCCTTAAAAGGTACATATTGGAGGAATTCTTACTGCTAACCTAGAGTAGCATGATAGTGAGGCAGTATTATGCCTGATTTACAATGCTATTGAGGTTTGCACCAGACATAGAGGTCATCAAGCCAATAGTCATATATCAGTTTGAGTAAGGTCTCTATTTCAACATTCATAGGATGATGGTTATGGTGGCTTTCCTCAATCTATCCACCTTCTACAAGTGAGCATATATCACCGCCACTAAGTTTTAGGAGCAGACATCTATCCAAGGAAAGAGGAAGCCGGAGAAGTAGGGTTTTGGAGGTAGGTCCCAGCTTAGAAGGGGCAGACCTTCAAGATTCCAACAGAGGGATCCTACTAGGCACTTGAATGTCATCGGCGACGCAGAGGCTGATCGATAGTTAAACATAGTTACATGTATTTTTACCAATCTTTCCTTACTAGTGCATGTACTATTTATTTCAAGTGATTCTTTATCATTTGTATTTATGACTTTTTTTACTAGAGCTACCCTAACACCATTTGCTAGTGTAGCTATATATGTGGTGTTGCCCTTAGGATATAGATTGGATTGCACTAAGCTCTAATCGGAGGTGGCCTTAATGATAGGTGGGTTAGACCTCCTGGTGGATTTGGTTAAAATGGATGTGTGGGATTTTGATGTCATACTTAGGATGGACATGTTAGGGAGGTGCCGAATTGTGATAAATGGTGCATAATAACATGTAGTGCTGCGTGGACCGCAGGGTACTAGGGTTTCCTATACGAAATATAAACCTAAGCCCACTACCAATGTCATATCTGCTCACATGCTACACACATTGAGGTAAAAATGGTACCCTATTTACCTATATAGTGTTCAAGATTTGAATAAGGATTTGAAAGCCTTAAAGGGCATTCCTATTACTCGAGAATTCCCCAATGTGTTTCTGGCTTGTATGCTTGAGCTTGAGCCATCAAGGCTTGGTGTAGCATAGTCCAGAAGTGACCTAGGAATGGGAACTTGCTCTTGGATAGGAGCTTGTTCTTGGAGTAATATGTGCCCTTGTAGTGGGATTTGTCCATCATGGGGTGGAGTATTGGTTTCCATTTCAATGTTTGTGGTGTGTGACCTGCGTAAATGTGAGATGGTCCTTTCAATCTCGAGATCAAGTGGCACTAGGTCACCCCCACTAGCGCGGGTCATGCACTAATGCACCTACACTAAATCAAGAACTCCTACAACCAAGATTAGTCAACCACAACAAAAAGAATGTAAAAAGAAAAAAAATAAATGTCTAGATCACAATAAATTCCTTGAGTCCTAATGTCACTCGCTGCCAATCCCCGGCAATGGCGCCAAAAACTTGACATGTTCCTACCCGCAAGTGAACGGGGTCAGAGTAATAGTCAAGGTCGATCCCACAAGGAATGGTGAATGACCACTAGGATAATGATAGAACTTAACTATGTCTAGACTATGAGATGATATGATATAATAAATTCTAAGCTAAAATAACTAAATAAGCTAAAAAGAAAGGAAAATAGCACTCAAGTGACTCAAATAAATAGAAGAGCTAAGGTTCCGGTTCCTCGCCCCCAATCCTCTTATGTAATCGAAGATCACATCACAAAATAATTCAACAATCATAATCAATCATGCCAACAAGGATACATATCTATGGCCCTAACTATCTCTAGCTTAGAGTCTAATAGAATGTAGTGCATTAAAGTCTATAAAGTTTCCTCCTTTATTGTTGTAGAGGTTAAATCGATCGTCTCTCGACCTACAATTTAATCTCCCGTTGTGATATTGGGTCTAATAGTGGATTATCTCTTGATCTCACCGGTATTTCCAACACCGAAAATCAGAACCTGGCCGTGGTTCAAGAATTCGTCAATCAATCAATAACACAACACATACATTATGAATTGTATAAAAAAGGATGCAATAATTCAACAAATTAGGATCGGGGAAAATTCCCCTTCACCTTAGCACAAGATCTATCCCATCAAATTCATAGCAAGAATATTAAAAACAACAAGAGATTCCATAGATAAAGAAAATATCATTAGATAATACCTTTGATGTTCACAAATTCTTGCAAAAATTTAACTTCTTGAACCTCCGTCTCTAATTTACAAGAGAGATCTTGATGAATTGGGGAAGAGGATAGAGAAGAGAGAAAAGAGAGGGAGTGGAGGCTCTTCGAGATATTAGAATGAGAGTTTTTATATTACCGCCTCGTGGATCGCTAGGGTTTCGTTAAAGATGGGTTCCAGTGTCAGCTTTGACAATGATGCGTATTTTGACCATAACTTTTTCATCATAAATCCGATTAAGCTTATTTTGGATGAGTTGGAAAGATATTAAAAAGATCTAAAACTTTGATCTTGAAAGCTTCTCCAAATTCAGACCTTTTCTTGGTATAAAGTTTACTTCTTTCAGGCCCATATACTTTAAATATGCATTCTTTCATTCATTTTATTCGAGAATTTACATTTTAGCTCTAAATCTCTTTCCACTTCAACTTTTGCTCCTCTTTGCTCCTTTATTCTCCCTTTAAGGTTATTCTTTTTCTTCATCCTTCATGATTTTTTTGTTGCTTGAGACCCTACAAATTTTCACAACACAAAAGCAGTAACAAGAACAAAAAGGGAGAATTCCGACTGAAATTAAAGGTAAAAACTCTTATAAACCTTAGGAATTAGATGTAAAAATCACACTTATGAATCCTCTTATAGCTTTAATAATTAGGGGCGATCATGTATACTTGCACAACTGTGTTGTGCTATTTTATTATGCTTACCTGACTAACACTATTGAACTAAATAGACACAAGCACATGCTAGAACACACCAAGTTTTTAGCATCGTTACCGGGGAAAAAAAGGTTGAATTTTGAAAAATGTTACATGTTAAAGGATAGCATCCTGTGAATTTTTCTTATGCATAGCTAAAAATATATTTTTTTTGTATATTTTAGATTTATTTGTTTTAAAAGGATTAACCCTTGTATGTCCATAACTGATCAGGGCGCCTTAGAATCAATCCATCTAGAAATAGAGTGCACTTTGTGTAGAACTTGAGAAGTCCTACACCATCAACAACAACATAAAGAAGGATCAACATTAGAAGGATCTAGCAACATGAGTTTTTTAGGCCCACAACAGCCTAACAATGGTAACAAAAAACTAACTATGTCCACAACCCAACCAGAGGGAAGGATTACCTATGATCTTACCCCTCATATCAATATAAATCCCATAGAAATTCAAGCTCTAGTCCAAGACCACCTTAACCCTACCATTGCTCATCCTAAGGTTCAATTCCCTCATTTTTAGCTTAAACCTATCAAGTTCCATATGTTGCAAACAACAAGGTGATTTAGTGGCCAACCTACTGAATATCTATACCTTCACTTGAGAGCATTCATGGAAGTTATTGATACCTTTAGGGTTCATGGAGTTCCAAAAATATTCCTATGACTTAAGTTATTCCCTCAGAGATCGTGCTAGGGAGTGGCTGACTTTCCTACTGAATGGTTCAATCACCTCCTGTGATGACTTAAGATATTCCTCATGTGATACTTCCCTCCCAATAAAAATGCCAAGTTTAGATATACCATTACTACATTCTTGCGAGAAGAAGATGAGACACTCCATGATGTATGGGAGAGACTTAGGGAATTATTAAGAAAATGTCTAAACCATGGAATCCCTCACTAGTTGCAAATAGAAACATTGTATCATGGACTTAACCCTCAGACACAAACCTTAGTGGATGCCTTAGCCAATAGTGCCCTGATAGGTAAAACTTATAGATAATGAGACCATAGCATGCAATAACTAGCAGTGGGGTAATGCCAAGAGTGTTCATAAGGTGAGAGCAATACGAGCATTCAAAGTTAACGCCATCACAACCCTACGAGCTGAGGTATCATCTATGGCTAATTTATTGAAAACTATTCTCCACTAACTCGCAGGCATAGAGAAGAGAAGAACAATCCACTACTTCCACAACTACAGTATCATTTGTATATTGTGGAGAAGGTTATTTTTTAAAACAGTGTCTAGCAAATCTAGTGTTAGTGAATTACATAGGAAACAAGTCTTGGAACTCTCATTATCCTAATGGCAATCATTATAGCCTAACCTAGAGACAACTTCCTAACTTCTCATGGTCCAACCAAAATAACATGCAAAACTCGGATAACCACTACAACTAACAGTGCTACTATAAACCTCAACCCCAACATCTTCAACAATCACAAACTCACAACCCCCTACCCAACACAGTAGCCCTAACTCTTTGGAAACTCTCATGAAAGAATATATGGTGAAAATGGATGCAACAATCTAGAGCTACACAAATCCTTGAAAACCTTAGAAGCACAAATAGGGTAGCTAGCTACAATCCCAAGTAGTAGACACCATGGAACTCTACCCATTGATACTATGAACCCCATGAGAGAGGGAAAGGAGTAGTGTAAAGCCATTACCCTTATATTGGGTATGCAAATTACACCTCCCTACCAAAAGGATGAAGATAAAAATAAACCCCACCCTAATAATCATGACAACAACATATAACCAGTTGAGAAAAATTCAAATTGCACACCAACCCAACTATAGATTAACCCCATCCAGAACCCAAAAGAAAACATCACTCCAACACTTGAGCCATCAAAGAATAGTAAACCACCGATGAACATTACTCTTAAACCTTTTATTCCATCACCACATTTCCCTAAAAGACTCAAGCAATAGTAGTAGGATAAGCAATTTGATAAGTTCCTTGAAATTATTTGTCAGATGCATATAAACATCCCGTTGGTGGAAGCCCTCCAAGAGATGCTTAACTACGTAAAAATTTTAAAGGACATTTTAACACTAAAAAGATGACTATGTGAATAAAAAATGGTATTGATGACCCAGGGATGTAGTTTTATGTTCTAAAAAAAACTACCTAGAAAGTTATAGGATCCTTGCAGTTTCACCGTTCCCAATTCCATTGGTGACAAGTATTATGGTAAGGCCCTTTGTGACCTCGGTGCTAGTATCAAACTAATTCCTATGTTCATTAATTTTTAGGAAAATAGGTGTTGGGGAAGCAAGGGATACCACATTCACGCTACAACTCGATGATAGATCATATGTCTACCTTGAGGGAAAGATCAAAGATGTGCTACTAAAGGTGGATAGGTTCATCTTCCTTGTAGATTTCATAATCCTTGATCATGAGGCCAATAAAGAGGTTCCCGTCATTCTAGGTAGAGCTTTCTTAGCCACTGGTAAGACCTTGATTGACTTGTAGAAGGGAGATTTGATGATGAGGGTCAATGAGGAGTAGGTCACATTAAATATCTTTAATTTTATGAAACTACTAGAGGAGGACTTGGCCGAATGTTAGCAAATTGATATCATTGATTTGACTATTTGTGATGAGTTTGTTGCAGGAACATTTCATGACAAATCAAGGTTGTTTGATGTCAATCATTTGACGTGCAGCTACCTTACCCATTTTCCTAGTGAACAATATGAAGGGCATATGGTAGGGTGGAGCTAGATAAATTACTCAACACCTCGAGAACTTCTTGGACTAAACAATGGAGAGATATAGCTATCCAAACCATCTATTGTGGAGCCTCCCACAATAGATCTAAATTCAATACTAGCCAACTCGCAGTATTCTTATCTAGGTAAGAGGGACACTCTACCAGTTATTATATCATTTGCTAGACCTAAATCTCAGGAAGAGCAGTTGGTTCAATTGCAACAAAAGAACAAGAAGGTATTGGGATGGAACATGAAAGACCTTCATGGAATCAGTCTAACAATATGCATGCACAAGATTCTATTAGAGGATTCATCGAGCTCATTAGTATAACAATAGAGACAGCTCAACCCAGCGATGGAGGAGGTAGTAAAGAAGGATATCATTAAATGGCTCAATGCAAGTATCGCATATCCTATTTCCATTAGCAATTGGGTAAGTCCTATTTAATGTGTCTTGAAAAAAGGAGGTATGATTGTTGTTCACAATTATAAGAATAATTTGATTACAACCAACACACTCATAGGGTAGTGGATTTGCATGGATTATAGAAAACTTAACAAAGATAGTTGAAAAGATCATTTTTCCCTCCCTTTTATTGACCAAATGCTTGAAATATTGGTAGGAAGAGCCTTTTATTATTTTCTGGATGGATACTCAAGTTACAAGCAAATAGTCATTGCACCCAATGACCAGCATAAGACCCCATTAACATGCCTCTATGGCACATTCATCTTATGGAAAATGCCTTTTGGCTTGTGTAATGTACCCACAACTTTTCAATAGTGCATGATGATTATCTTCACCAACATGGTGGAGGGCATAATAGAAATTTTTACATATGAATTTTTTATTTCTGGGGAAAATTTTGAGGATTGCCTAACAAACTTGGAAAGAGTGTTGGTAAGATATGAGGAGACAAACTTGGTTCTTAACTAGGAAAAATGTCACTTCATGGTTCAAGTTGTGTTAGGTCATAGGGTCTCACAGAACGTACTAAAGGTTGATAGAGCAAAGGTGGAGGTTATCAAAGCATTACCTCCTCCCACCACTGTTAGGGGTGTGAGAAGTCTCTTAGAACATGTTAGTTTTTATTGAAGATTCATCAAGGACTTCTATAAAATTGCTAAACGCCTTAGTTAGTTGTTGGAACAAGACATAAAATTTTCGTGCAACGAATTTTGCGAGGCATCCTTTGAGAGAATAAAGTTAGCACTCACCGAAGCTGCCATTTTTTCTAGGACCAAACTGGAATCTTCCTTTTAAATTAATGTGTGATGCCAGTGATTGTACTATAGGAGTAGCCCTAGGAAAATGGAAGAACAAGTTCTTCCATAGCATCTACTACACTAGTAAAATACTTAATGAAGCATAATTGATTTATACTATTACTAAAAATGAGTTACTACCAGTGGTGTTTGCATTTGACAAGTTTCAATCTTATCTCCTAGGAAGTAAAATGATTATATTCACCAACTTTGCTACTATTTGTTATTTACTTGCTAAAAAAGATGCCAGACCTAGATTACTAAGATAGGTCTTATTCTTGTGGGAATTTGACACTGAGATCAAGGGCCATCAAAGGAAGGACAATCAAATTATATATCATCTCTCTAGACTAGAATTGTACACAGAAAACTCCTAAAATTCAAGCTGGGTTAACCACCCTGGTTTGCCAATATTGCTAACTACCTTGCATGTAGAATACTACCACCTAACAAATTTCACGAACAATTGAAAAAGTTCTTCCATGACCTCAAGTACTACTGCTAGGAAAAACCATTCCTATTCCATCAATGTGTTGATAGACTAATGCAGAGGTGTTTAAGTGAAGAGGTCGCTAAGGAAATCTTGTTTGCCTACCACACATAGCCTATAGAGGCTTTATTGAAGGGATAAAGACTACAGTTAAGGTCTTGCAAAGTGGATTCTATTAGCCCACAATATTTAGAGATGTTAGGGAAGAGGTATAGAAATGTGAACAATGTCAACGCACCGAGAACATCTCAACAATGAATAAGATGCTTCAAACAAAAAATGTTATAAGTGGAATTGTTTCATGTATGGGGCATTGATTTCATGGACCCATCTCCATAATCCTTTGGCAAAGAGTACATTTCAGTAGCAGTAGACTATGTCTCCAAGTAGATAAGGGCCAATCATGCCAATGTGATGATTTGCTTCCTATAGCAAAATATTATCATGTGGTTTAGTAATCCCAAGGCCATTACCAGTTATGGTGGCACTCATTTTTACAATATTTTGTTTCAAAAACTTATGCAAAAATATAGAATTCATCATAGGGTAGCAACATCCTATCACCTAGAGTTGAATAATCAAGTTGAGCTATCTAATAGGGAAATTAAAAGAATCCTGAAGAAAGTAGTCAACCCTAATAGAAAATGCATTATGCATTATGTTTGGAAAGGCTTTCCGCTTACTAGTTAAGTTACAACACAACTCTTATTAGGCTCTTAAATATATTAACCTAGATCTAACTTTCGTAATCTACAATTGAATGAGCTTGAGGAATTAAGAAATGCTTTATATAATAGTGCATGGTCATACAAGAAAAAGATAAAAATAAATTTCATAACCAACACTTGAAGCCGAAAGAGATGTATCCTTGCAGTTTTTGTTGCTCTATAAATCAAGGTTAAATTTTTTCCTAGGGAAGTTAAAGTCGAGATGGTCACGACCTACGAA
Source organism: Tamarix austromongolica (assembly GCA_039764185.1). Taxonomy (NCBI): domain Eukaryota; kingdom Viridiplantae; phylum Streptophyta; class Magnoliopsida; order Caryophyllales; family Tamaricaceae; genus Tamarix; species Tamarix austromongolica. The sequence continues at coordinate 48,272,613 of CM077817.1, forward strand.
ATAGTTCAGGTGTATCCCTATAGGGCAGTGGAACTTAAAGATAAAAAAAACAATAAGAACATTCAAGGTTAATGACTACTGGGTGAAACCCTATTAGGATGAAAATCTAATAGGGAGGTCCAAACACTCTCCCAATGAACCTCATAAGATCATGGTAGGTTGTCAGGTTGAGGACAAAAAACCAAGTGATGTAGTAGGCATCCTATGATATTTCCTTTACCATCACTCGTATTTTGTAAACTTTCTTTTATTTTTATTTTATTTTGGCATTTTCTCAAAAATGGACATTATAACATTTATACGCTCTCAATGCAATAATGAATAGGTTAATGAGTAGGTGAAAGGAGGGGTAGAGAGGAATGCTCCACACATCATAAGGATAAAGGTTGCTAACATTTCCAATCTTACAGGATAATTCGGCATATCAGATTTTAGGCAATTGCTCAACGTGCATGGATGATTCTGTCACTTTCCCCCAAGTACATCCTATGCTATCTAGTTGTGCTTCTTTTTTAAATCCTACTCATTTCCCTCAATTGTATTTATAAGTCACCTCTCGCCTACTCATTTTCGACAAGCCACCCTAGCCTCCATTTTCTAAATAGTGAAGAAAGTCTTATAGTGTCTTTCGCTACAATAGGAACACTTTCTTGACAACTATCTCACCATCTCACCCGCCTTAGCCAAGCAATCTGAGACTACCGTTGCCACCAACTCAAGGAAAAATACACCACTGTGCATAATAGTGCCCATCTCATCCTCACCATCTACTTCTAATGCCAAAATGCCCTAAAGAACAACTCACTTAGCAACCAAAGTAGTGGCTAAACCTCCTTAAAAATACAAGAAACCCACAAATTCCAAAAATGCCCAGCATCATGAACCTCCTTAGATGAGTTCTCCTCCATAGATGATGATGAAGAAACCTACTCTTCTACTACACCAACCAAGTTCTTGAAGCATTTAGCCGACTCCTTTACTGTATTTCAATCTAAAACTACCCAAGAACATTTCAACAACCTAGCCAATTGTGATTTCTAATTCGAGAGAGGTTTTTCCCTACTTAACCTACCATAGTACCTTATCGACCTAATCAACCACTATCAATAGGCCATTTTTTGTCAGCAACCCCCAAAATTTTCACCACCAATAGTCCTAGAATTCTACTACAACCTTGACACAAAGAGAAAAATGAAGACAGTTTATGTCTGCGGGAAGTTAATTTCCTATCTCTCTACAACCATCAACAACCTTTATGTCTTGCCTTATTTTGATATTGATGAATACTCCAAACTGATCAACAACCCAACTAAAAAAGTTGTAGCCGACATTCTCACCACCATAACCAAGCTAGGAACAAAATGGAGAGTTATTGCCAATGGTTTTCACCACTATGACCGCCTTTAGCTTCTCCCTCAGGAAAAAGTCTAGTACCATTTCCTTAGAAGTCATTTACTACCCACCACGCAGGACTGATCAATTTCTTTTATCGTATGATTTTACTCTATTGCTTCCTTACAAAACTCATTATCAATGTGGGGAGGAATATTCAAGATCATTTGGAATCGGTGGCCACAAAGCCACAGGGTCCAATGTCCTACTCCACCTCAGTTGATGGCCTTTATGCCAGAGTAGCATTACCTCTAGAACCCAATGAGGAGAAGGTCACCAACCCACACTCTATCAACCAGATTTTTATAAATCTCTTCTTCAACACCCATTTGCCAACTCCTAGAGCCAAGTCACCATCACCACATCTAACGACACATCAGGTAGGGTTAGAGGCAAAGATGTAGGTGTTGAGTGATGATATGGATATACTATTACGAGGTAGGAGAAGATCATCACAATCATTACAAAGCTATTAACCACACTAGAATTTTTTGGTTTGATTGATACACAAATTAGGAGAGTTAAGCCAGAGATGAAACTATCGATCGCTCCTTTGAAGGAGGTACGATTATGACGCTCACATGAGCCAGTGAAGGAAAGAAAATCAGGAAATTTTATAGGTGCATAATGTAGTAGGGTGACATCTATCCCTACCTTAGAAGGTAAAGGAGTGATTGATACCCAGGCTAACCCCCAGTACAGGAAGACCTAGACAGTTACGAGAAAGAAGACTCTGACCCTATGACCACCACTATCACACCGTCCACAACCTTACTAAAGAAGGCATTATCATCCAAATAAGTTTAATCCATGTCCAGATAGTAAAGAAGCTGGTTATTTTATGGATATTATTTATTTATTTTTATTTGTGCTTAATCTTGGCCGTATAACTATACTATTTTTTTTTCTTTTAGTTCCATTACCCTCCCACCTTGACAGTGAAGCCACTATCAAATTTTATCCACAGGAGGGCCTATCTTAGTTATTATATCAGTATGTTTCAGTGCTATCTTTTTTTTTAGTACTAATTAATGTAGTAGATTTTCCATGCCATCTATTTGCATTATTTTTTTCCTAGTTTTTCAGGATGACTGATATACAAAATCTCAATAAAAAAGGTATTCCTATACTTACCCTATCAATTATTGTATGAAATAAGGAATTATCCCTACTATGAAATCTATGTGACTTAAATACTATATAGGTGAAATAAGTAAGCTTATTTAATGTCTTACAAGACATGTTGATTTTATGGTCATATCTGTTTTTATTACCTTGTAAAAGTGGGGATTGTTAAAATCGTCAACATGGAAACACTTTGAGCACCATGAAATAAGGAATATCTTCGACCCCTATTTAAATTTGCACTAAGGAGAAAGGCACATGCACTACGACATCATCGAGACAAAGTAATAGCAGACCTACCATAACCACCTTGTAAAGAATGCAATTGAATAAGTTTGGGGGAATTGACCCTTTTAATTAGTTAAGATCCTATCTTGACATATTAATTGATGAAAAGAGAGCTTCAATGCCTGAAATGCCTAGTAACTAGGGGCACTTGCATGACAACCTTTTGTGTAATTACAATTTTTGAGGTGTTGAATGTTGGCCACATTAGGCACTCGTCTGAATTTTGCATTAACTGGAGAGTATGTAGAACTTACGATGACAAGTGGTGATAGGGTTAGCACCAAAAGTTGAAGATACCTTGTAATTAATCCTTTGACCCTCATTCTGTGACATTACCAGAGCCCATAAACCATAATGGAGATGGCGTGAGAGCATGTTTCACCACTGAGTGAAACTTAGTGAGTTTAGGAGGATTAATATCCATCGAGCCAGACATGCTATGAATTGTCATAAGATACGCACATTTAGCGTTAACAATTCCCCTCTCATGACTCTACCTCCTAGTTTCCCCCACATTTACCTGCATTGAATTTGTTAACTCTTTGAGCATTTAATTATTTCTTACATTTCTAGCATCACCCTATCAATGTTTAATCACATCAATAGATTCATAGGATACTCAACTTTGGCTAGCATATTTCATTCCTCTTTATCCCTATGGGATAGACATCTTCTCATCTCTTTACTACTTGGGGTGGTTATGTATACTTGCATAGCTATGTTATGCTTCTTTATTAGGAATACTTGACTAACACTATTGAACTAAACATACACAAGCACACACTAGCCTACACCATGTGTACATGTATATATATAACCTCACACACTTGATCTCAATAGAGAATATCCATAACAAAAATGAGAATTTTAAATAGAAAGAATTAACATCAAGCCTTGTGTTCTTCTTCTTCTTCTTTTCTTCTTCTACAAGTGAGATCCTTGGAGAGTATTAGTGTACATTCTATTGATAAATAGAAGATTTCTCTTTAGAAGATTAAATATATTAGGTTAGACCTTAGCCACCATCCAATATAAAATTAGAAATGAACTTCAAACAAGTAGAGTACAATGAAACTTTTGAGGATTTTGCAACACTTGAGGCCATTGAAAATGTTAAGGTTTTGTAGAAGATTATGTGTTGATGATCTTCCACATCATAATGCCTTACGTGACTAGGTGTAAAAGATTGTGTGACAACCTTGAAATAAAAAAAAGCATGAATGATACACTAATAACTTAAAGTGGAAGATCACTTAAGTTGGAGGTAGCTGTTCTCTACCAATCCATCGATAAGAATAGTGGCCAGAAGCATCTTTTTAGAGTTGTACCATGTTACTGTTTCACCAGTTAAGAATAGTGTGGTCTCAAACTCAAGTAAATTAAACCATTGGATGATAATAACTCTTGGTAAGATGCTAATTACTTATAGTGGAATACCAAGTGGGTTAGGACTAGTTATACTTTGATTACCAATCCACCGGTGAGAATAGTAGCAAGGAGCATTATATCCTAGGATTGTACTCCAATTATTGATCCACCAGTGACAATAATGGCTAGGAGCATCCTTCCCTAGAGTTCTACTTGATTACTATTATACCTAATGTGAATAGTAGGATCCATGAACCTAACATAAATAAAATCATAAATAGTTATCATTGCACTAATATTGTATGGGTTAGAGAATATTAAATAAGTCGGTAAGAGTAAATTATGTGCATACCATCTCTTTTTTTGGTGTTATGAATTTATATGGCCTTCTTGACTGTATTGTTACTTTATTCAATACATAACATACTAATCATCCTTATTATGGGTTTTTTCTCATTCCCACAAGCAGAGACCCCTTCTAAGCTTGTGCAAGTAAATGAGGATTCACTAGATGACTTTGCTACTTAAGATGCTCTGATCAAGGTGGAGTGAAATCATTCTACACTAGGGTTAGGGGATGAATAACTATGTTATTTGGTTGCTTTTTTCAACTGGTGTTTCTCCTTCAGCATTTTCATCTAAACATTTATTTATTGATTTTAGTTGTACTTTCAAAATGAACATCTAAACTCTTAATTATGTTAAGGAATATCCTTGTTCTTTATTTATCATGGCATGTATTTTGTTTTACTTTTTCCTTGTAATTGGTATGAGGATGGTTCGTGGCCAAACTTATATCGATTATAGTGATGACACCCCTTTTATATTTAAATTTCCTTTTCTACTTCAACAAAAAATTTCAATACTAAATTTTGGGGGTGTTATATTGGTGCATCCTCTTTTGCTCTTAAGGGAGTAGTATCCCAATAATAGTAGTCTTGAAAGCGTTCTTATAAGAGTTAGTGTGAGGTGTGATATGCTTATGATTATTGCTTAATTCTAAGGATGGTATGTATTGCCTCTTGTAAGATATTAAGGTGTTTCTCTTACCAATTGGCTATCATTTTTTCTACTTTTGGTTGTCATTGGATGAGTATATTAGGGAACATGTGAGCACTATTGCAAACATACGAACAGACAAATATTAGTTGTCATAAATAACCATCATGAATTTGAAACTGTAATATTTTTTGAATAACTATTTTATAGCAAAAAATATCTAATGTTCCATAAAAACTAACTTGTCGTCAATGATGTAAAATTTTGGCAACAACTAATTTTTTGCTAATGATATACAATAATTATGTGCTATTTTTGACAAAAAATTCTTCAATGCTGATGATAAGATAGCATTACAACAATAATATATGAATTATCACCTTACAACCTACTATATCAATAATAAACTCTAATTCTACACATACTAATCAAATATAAATATTAATAGCAAAGTGAATTTTATCATCACTGTAAGATACACATTCACCAATTGTTTAATATAAATGTCAAAAATCAAGGTATTGGGCAAAATATCTAGAAGGATATCACCATGATCATCTAGTGCTATTTTTAAAACACTCTTGTCTTGTGCTTTTGTTTAAAAAAAGCTTCTAACATCAATAACACCATGTTTTTTTCAAAACATCAATTAGTTAAATTTCTTAAACAATAATAACCATAGACATCATCATCAAAAACATTACCATTATCATCAAATGTAGTTATACATATGGATAAATAAAAGGAATGGTTAACATTTCTTAAAAATATGGTTAAAAAGCAAAAAAAAAATACAAGTGCCACTATAAATCCAATCATTCAGTAGATCTAACAATCATGATTCATTCAAATAGTTTTAACCTTGGCATGTGATGATTATAAGGGTAATAGATGAGTCATATTGATAGAATGTGTAATAAGCTAAAGGGATAAATTATGAAATATATTAAATGTAGTGAAAATTAATTCAACTTGAATCTTTTAGTAGGGTTGAGTAGTCAAACTATCAAGAAAAAATGTCATAACAAAGGATATAATATAAAATTGGGAAGGTAATTATAAAATGGGAAACATAATAAGATGAAGTAGCATATATGCCATATTTTTCTCACCTCTAACTTATTAGCCTTTCTCAAGGCCTACCAGGAGACAAATCCCCATATTTTCTTATGTAAGTAAGCTAAATAAAACTAAGTTGTTTTTTTTTTAAAATATGAAATATTTAACCTAGTTAGCTCTAAACTAATAATGATTAATTATTTGACCTTTACCTTTATTTTCATTTTATAAACTTTGTATACTAATTAACAAAGTCATAATTGATATATAATTAGCCATATATAGGAAGGGAAGATCCAAATAAATAATCAAAAAGCTAAATTAGAGAATAGTTACCATTTTGGAATCCTATGCCAATCACTCTCCCTGCATCCATCCATCCTCGACTTCAAATAACAAAACTAAAAGATACTAAACAAATAAACTTATTAAAAAGTCTCACCAAGATACCATTAGTACTGAGATAACATCAATAACACCACCCTCAACAACATGCATATGGCCAATACAAACACATTATATTTTAACCTGCCAACATTTGTGGTATGAGGTAGAATATGGTGAGGAAGCTAGAAAACAAGATATTGCAACCATTGAAACACATTAAGTTAATTTGAAAATTATAAATTTTTAATGGCATAATATTTGTATAATCTGAGTTGTGAATGAAGACATTTAGGATGAAAATTAGACACGTTTAGGGAATATTCTATGTTTCTAGTTTCTCTTGAGTTCAACCCAAATTCACCATGTCTTTAATACCATAAATATGTAATATAATAAGGGAATATTTTTTTTAAAAGTGCAAGTTCAAGAGAGTTGAGTTAGATTTTCTTTTATGAGTTATTTACGATTTATGGACCTTTGTTTATATGCTTTATATGTGATCTAATTCCACATTTTTTTTACTATTTTTCTAGCTAATTTCATTTTGACATATATGGAATACATGTAAATTCAATGTATAAAATTAGAATGAAGTTAACTTAGTTTCTTAGGTTTTTATGCACTATAGAATCACTTTTTTCATGCTTGTCCACTAGTTTTGCAATAGATTTGTGGGTTTGAAATTTTATATCTAAAAATGTTATTATTCTCACTTAAGAGAAAAAAAGAGTACAAACCTATAGTACATTGAAGAATCTAATATACAAATAAAATAATTAAGATAAATTTAGATAAGTTTTTAAGCACTTTTAGAGGGAAAAATCTTCATGTTAAACATTATAATTTGTAGGAAACATTCATATCTAATTTTTATACTTTTCTTGTCATTTTATGCTAAAATTAAAGACTATAACTTGGTACAAGTTGATATAAAAATTTTTGGGACATGTTGTTAAGTTAGGATTGAGTTTAAGGTCATTCAGGCATCAAAATTAATGTTTACATGCCACTTAAGTGTAAATAATTTTCTAAAAAAATTTGTTCAATGATTCTAAAATTTAAAATATGGATATGATAGCATAAAGATAAGCCTATAGGTTCTATGGATTAGAGTCACTAAATAAGGTGGGAATTACATTCACTAGCATATGATTTTGAGTTTAACATGTTTATGTTACTTGTTACCTTTCTTTTTTGTTGAAATAGAAGAAGGCACATCAGATGAAGGGGATGAAATAGAAAAAGACACATCTAATGGAAATTAAGCTAGATCTTCCTACATATTTACACATGGTGTATTTTCTAATTGGTGAGACTAGTGACTAGGAAAATATGTTGACCTAGAATTTCTTATAAATTTTTCTACATGGTATGTTTGCATATTTAAGGCACATCTTATGGAAATTGAGCTACAATTCAACATAATGACTAAAAATCATTGTTTCTATTTGACGTATTCCAACCTGATAGTTTCTTTTTGTTCACGTTGGTGTGATATACCAAAAGTAAAATCAAGAAAGCAATCGACAAGTTCCAAATATTGAGGTGGTACACAAATAAATTTTACCTAGTCATTATCTATTGACATAACCTGATTTGCATTTTCATATAGTTAAACAATTAGGATGATATATAGCATGTATAGAAATAGAAAAATAATAGTTATTTAAATATTTTATTCTCTTAATTTCTTCATGTAAACTATACAAAATATATGAAATATACAACCATTTAATTTCTTTTCTATTCTTTATTCAAATGTAATTGTATACAAATATTATTTCAACCATTCCTTAGATTCTATTTGTTAGTCCTAAATAGTATATGTTATTTTCTTTTTTATTTTTTGTTATTCATTCTTTGAGTTTTACTAGCTTTGGCTTTTGGGTTAACTCAGGACATAGTGTAAGTTTGGGTTTGGTTAGGTTTAAGTTAGGTCATTTATCAATGGTTCATCATCAAGCCAAGTTAATAATGAGTCGGGTTTAAGTTAAGTTATGAAGATAATTTTTCTAAGTTCATATTGGCTTTGATTTTGAGTAGGCTAGGTTGGATTGATTAAGAAGAGTAAACTTTTTTTAGCTCTAATCTTAACCACCTCAACAACAAGTCCTTAGTGTAACTTCCTCTAGCCATATTCCTACCAAAAAAGTATCCCATTTCACATAGCTCTATATAAAATTACACAAACTCTTTTATCGTTATATGCCTCCTAGAATGACAAAATATTTGGGTGTTAAGGTAAATGCTTCACCTATTTAATGTCAATTTTCCTTGTTAGTTTACTCTTTGAAATAATCATGCATGCAAAATTGTCACCTATCTCAGTATTTGTACACAAATAAGTGACTCTAAGTTCTCCCCACTATAATTCCCTTCCAATATAATAATTATCCTATATTTTTTTCTCAATAGAATCTAAGATGATATAGAAAATCTAGAAGTAACTGAAAATAGGGATAAACAAGGTGTTGCCTTGCTTTGGTAACATGTTATGCCTCTCGCCAACCTAGGCTATTTTTAACGTGATTTGCATTTGTTGGGGAAGAAATATAGTCTCCCATTAGGTTGGAAAAAAATGAATTTTGTTTCATTATAAGTTTGAAATGTTTGGAAATGCTATTATCAGAAAGGGAGAACTAAAGGGTGAGAGAGAAGTTAGAAATAGAGATCCATTTTGTGGGGGAAGAGCTCCGAGGAGGGAAAGATAATCAAAGAGTGAAGGATAAAAGAGGTATAGGGATGGCCAATTGATTCATAATTTGATGTAATGCCATTGTAATTTGTTTGGTTTTGGAAATTCATCAAGGTAAGAAAATAAATTAAAAAGGGAAATACATTCTCTTGCTTGGTTGTCTAGAAAATGGGACAGAAAAAAAAAACAAAGAAAATGAGTGGACAGTTGAACTCTCTAATTTTCTATACAAGTATAAAGGGGAAATAAAAAAGAAAATGAGAAAATGTGGCACAAAAAAAAGTAAAAAAAAAAAATTTAAAACATTTCACTAGTCTACTTGGAGTATAACAAGTAGCAAGCTGTAGCATAACTAATAACGAATGATGTTGTTGTCACTAACGCATTTCTTTCTTATTTAAATTTGTTACTCCTTTTTTTTCCATTATTTGATATTTTTATTATTTTTTTCCTAATATTATAATTTTCCTACTCCTCTACTTTTACCTGTGTTCCATTTAAAAAGTTAGTTCAGAAAAGTAAATTAGATTATATATAAATTTTTCTATATATTTAAAAACATACGTTGTATTAAATTGTAATCTATAATAAAATTTCTTTAAAATTTCATTTCTAGAAAATAAAAAACCAAAAAAAAATCTAAGATTTGTTTTTCACAAAATTTTTTTAACAACCAAACAATAGAAAGAAGTTGATTTCTTTTATTTTATTTCTTTTATTTTTCTTTTCTTTCCTTTTCATTTTCCTTTCCAAATGACTTTCCATGAACCAAACAAAGCCTTAAAGTTTTTATTTACAAGTATTTTTACTCTTTTGATTATTAGTTATGTTTTTTTAGTATGCTTACATTTAATTAATCACACAGAATGTTCCTAAAACTAATCATTTTCTATAATAAATTTAAATTAATAATCCTATGCAATAAAACTATACAATTTTGTTAGGAAGAATATAATCTTTTCATTACTTGTACTTAATCTTAGGCATATTTAGTGATCCCTTATCTAATATATACTCAAAGAAAGGTAACAAGAGTTTTATGCATACTTGATGATGTGGTATGCCTGTATACATATGATGAAATGTATCACACAAATTACACTTTATGTATGGTATTTGTGCATGTATAAAACTCTCCCTTAAATTTACACCTATAAATACTACGTTTTTAAAAGGATTGTACTAAAAATATATCTATATATATGTAATAAAATAATGGCTAGGGAGGAAATAGAGAGTCTCCCTTCATTTTAGTAAACCTCTTTTATATGCCCCATCCCTATACAATGATTGAGATGAATGTATGTCCATGTTGATAATAAATTTGTAAATAGGCATAATAAATTATAATTAAATCAAACTTGATGATCATGTACATTCCAATTTTGTTAGGCTCGTGAGATGATGGAGAAATTAATTTGTTGGTATATTTATATTGCCTTATATATATATATGTATTTATGTATGTATGTATGTATGTATGTGTATGTATGTATCCTTCCCTATTATTTTATTATTCATAAGGGTTCGTGAATGCAAGTACATATTACTATATAGGTAATGACACTTGATGTGGAATATAATAGAGTAATTATTCATTCATAATACAAGATCTTTTTTTTTTGTCCCTTGGAGTTGAAAATGATGACAATGGTTGGATATATAGTCAACTATGATCATATGCTAGACGATTCTCTTCACTTGTGGTTGGAACTTTCAACAAGCTCACTCAATTCTAAAAATAAATCACTAAGTTTTTTCTAGAGAAAAATACCTAAACTCTCAAGAATACTCACTTGAAGAGGAAGGAAAGTGATTAAAAATTCTAGATTAAATTATTATTCATGTTTTTATGAATGTACAAGTTAACACACACACACATACATGTAGGCTTTAGCTTTTCTATACGAACAAAGCCCAACCAAACCAACCTTAACTAGTTTGATTAGCCTAGTTAATAAACAAGTTAAAATAATACATTACAATTTTATAGTATACATATAAAAGCCTATAATTATAATTTACATGAAATTATAAAGTATACATAAAATTTCAAAGCTAAAAAAAACCCTATTCATATAGCACATATAATAATAATGTAACCAAGCTTTATGTCTTGTAGCTTTATCTTCTATGCAATTTTGTAACCCTCTTCTTATCATTGTCATTATCTTTCACACTATACATATTTGGTGAATTATTCTTCTTGAAAAAATATATAATACTTGTAAGAATCACTTAGCAAAATATTAGTATAATTAGGGTTAACATGAGGGTCTTCAAGATTTTCAAGAATAATTGGTATCATCTCCAAGTATGCTAACTCTTGAACTCAAATAGTAAAAGAGTGTGATTTAAAATCACCTACATCATTCTCCCATTGTAAAAGATAATTTTGCCTCAAACTATTATCACTATAGTAAGGAGATAGATCACTAATATTGAAAGTCCTAGAAAATCTCACATAGGATTCAAGTAATTTCAATTCATAAACATTATTCCCAATTTTTTTTAATATTTTAAATGGTCCGTAGGCTCTTAGAATTAGTTCATTTTTTCTTAAGTTTGGAAATGTTTCTTTTTATAAGTGTAATCAAACCAATTCTCCTAGTGAAACTACTTGTTGAATTCAACTTTTTTCCACTTGACTTAGGTATTTAGCATTAGATTTCTCAATATTATTCTTAATTTACTCATGAATTATCATAAAGAATTAAACTCTTTATTTAGCATCATAGTTCTGAATATCACCTTTATTTAATGGCAGCATATCAATAGAAATATAAGGATTAACTCCATAGATAACTTCAAAGGGACTCAATTGAGTTGAAATAGAAGGACTCCAATTATATGCAAATTCAGCATGTGCAAGTTTTATATCCTAATCTTATGTACTATTGTTAACTAATCCTTGTATTAAAGTTTCCAAGGTTCTATTAGTCACTTTGGTTTGACCATTTGTTTGGGGATAATGGGATATACTAAGCAACAACTTGGTACCTAACATATACTAAAGGGTCTTCCAAAAGTAGCGCAAAAATTTTACAACTCTATCCGACATAATACTTTAAGAAATACTATGAAACCTTACTAATTCTTTGAAATATTAATTTGCCACATGAGTTATATCATCAGTTTTATTACAAGAAATAAAATGTTCCATTTTAGAAAATCTATCGACCACTACCAAAATAGAATCATTTTCCCTTTGTGTCCTTGGTAACTCTAAGATAATTTCATAATAACCCCCTCCCATAGTTGAATAGGAACTAGTAAAAGAGTATATGAAACATTATGAAAGAAACTCTTACCTTTTTGACAAGTCACACATATCCCAATAATAGCTTGTACAAATTTTATCATTTTCGGCCAATAGAAATATTCTTGTAGTATTTCTATAGTTTTATGAACACGAAAGTGACCAGCTATACCCATCATATACATGTTTAACTAGTAAATCCCATACACTAGATTGAGGTATGTACAATTTATTAAGCTTGAAAAGAATTCCATCCTAAAACATATAATTATCATAACTATGATTCTTTTTACATGCATCATAAATCTCAAAGAAATATTAATATGTCATGATTCTTTAAATATTTCAAAACCTAATAACTTAGCATCCAACATGACAAGTATCAAAAATCTTCTTAATAATGGATTTGCTGCCATGTTTTCTTTGCTATCGAAAATTTTAACTGAAAACACAAAGGATTATAAGATATTAACCTATTTTGCATGGATAGGACTAATTTTCTTTTATCTATGCAAATATTTCAAACTTTTATGGTCCTAATTCAAAACAAATGGTTTAAGTCTAAAATAATGGTTACATGTCTCTAGGATTATTATGATGGCATAGAATTATTTATTATATGAGGAGTAATTCAATTTGGCCTCATTTAATTTTTTACTAAATAATACAATGCCCTATTTTTCTTATGAGAGTACACCTCTTATCACTACCCTACTAGCATGACATGTAACTTCAAATAATTTATCAAAGTTACGTAAGGATAATACCGATGCATTATATAGCTTGTTTTCTAAAGTCTCAAAGGCTTTAGCAGTATCCTCTCCCTATTTGAATCTGACTTTCTTTATGAAATATGTAATTAGCACGATAAATTTTGAGAAGTCATTGATGAATCTTCTATAAAAACTTACTACCCTGTGGAAACTCACATAATAAATATGTTTTTTATAAGCTAATCTTGAATAGCTTGAATCTTTGTGGTATCCACTTTTATACCTTTTCTACTTATAATATAACCAAGGAAAATAATATTCAAAATCACAAAGTCACAATTTTTAATTTTTCCATAGACCTTAGCTTCCTTTAGTTTATCAAATAATCTCCTGAAATGAATAAGATGATCATGCTTATTTTAACTATACATAAGTATATCATCTAAGAACACCACAATGTAATTTCCAAGAAGAGTACAAAGAATTTCATTCATTAGTCTAATAAACAAACTAGATGCATTACACAAACTAAAGGGCATCAGATTCCATCCATAAAGGTTATATTTTGTTATAAAGGTAGTTTTCTACTAAATCTCGTCCCTTATCCTCATTTAATGATATCCTATCCTTAGATAAATTTTATAGAATATTTAAGCCTCGCATAATGCATCTAACATGTCATCTAATTTAGGCATAGGAGATCGATATTTGATAGTTATATTATTGGAAACTCTAGAGTCTATACACATATGTTGTACCATCTTTTCTTGGAACAAGTAATGCAGGTACATCCGCTCTCTCCTGTCCCCTCCTCTATGGCTTGAATGAGGAATGCTTTGGCTTCGACAAAGAAGAAGAAGACGGCTTTGGGGAGTACTGTAGCATTTGAAGGTATTGGTGGTTCGATGGCTGATAATAAGGGTAGGGGTTTAGGGGTTGGTGAAGGTGTAGACTCGGTATCTAAATAGGATGCAGGTGCATGCATGGAACATGCAGGTGTTGACTTCGATCATAGTCTGGCGGTTAGGGATGAATCTTTTTTGCTTAAGGGGGATATCGATGGTTCAGGGATGATCGAGGGGGCGATCAATGTGCCTAATTCAGTTGGAAATCATATGATTGAAAGCAATATTTGCCCTGGTTCTCAAGATATATTGAAGGGTGATCAAGTTTCATGGAAGGATAAGGTCATAGGAAATAGCATTTTGGTTAAAGGATCTAAAATTTTCTATATACCACCGGTGTCTACAGGAGACAAAATTTAGGTTAAGTTGTAGAAAGAGAAGGTGGATCAAAATTGTGAGGATTGGCAATGGGCGATTGTTGGTTATATCATTGGTTTTAGGCCTTCATTGGGCCAAATGATAGGTTACGTTAAAAGGAACTGGTCAGGAGTGAAAGAACCAAAAGTTTTAATGCATGATCAAGGTTTTTTTGTTTTCAAATTTGGTTTGAAGGAGGATAGGGATTGGGTCCTTTCTAAGCCTTGTTGGTCTTTCCTTAATCGACCTTTCATTCTTAAAAAGTGGCATTGCAAGTTTCAGTTCACAAAGGAGAAATTCCAATTCATGCCTTTATGGGTGAAGTTAGTAAATCTGCCTTTGGACTATTAGGGCGTTGATTCTTTAAGCAGGATTGGAAGTGCTATAGGTAGACCCTTATTTTTAGATGGTATCACCTCAGTAGGAGAAAGAATTTCCTTTACATATATGCTGGTTGAGGTTGATGTATTGAAAAAAACTTTTGGATTATGTGGACATTATGGATCCACATGGTGAAGTTTTGTCCCAAAAGATAGTGTATGAATGAAGACCTACATTTTGTGGAGTTGCCATGAGTCCGGTCATTTTGTTGAGACGTGCAGGATGACTTCAGCTTTTCAATTGTAATCTTCTTTGTTACCTAAACAGTCTGAGGGCAGCATTAATACTGGGAAGGAGGTTCAGTAGTGGAGGAGAGTTGAAAAGGAGGCTGCTAAGTCACAGAACCAGATGGAGAGACCATTTGTAGAGGGTTTAGTGAATGCAAATGCTAGAGATAATTTAGAGCATGCTAATGGTGTGGGTTGCTCCAAGGTTCCTGTGGTAGGGAATTGGTTGCAGAGGAGTTCTCATAAAGGAAAAGATAAGATGATTGAGGTAAGGTCTGGAAACAGGTTTGATTATCTTGGAGAGGATGGTGTTGAAGATATCCTGCAGGTTCTTGTCTCTAAAGATTCTAGTGTTTTTATGTTGGAGGAGTCCTCTCTTCATCATTCTATTTTGGATCAAGGTAATGATAGGGGCTTGGAACGTAAGGGGCTTGAATAAGTCCTTCAATCAGAAGGAACTAAAGCACTAGTTATCAGTGCATAAAGTGTCTTTTTTGGGTGAAGTGTAGTAAGATAGATAGGATTTGTGGAAGGCTTGGACATAGACGGGCGAGATATGATAATTATGATTTTCATTCAAATGGTAGGATTTGGTGTCTATGGGATAGAGATGTATGGGAAGTGCATCTTCTTGACAGCAGTGATCAAGCATTTCATGTTTTTGTTTTGGGTATTCATTCTAATTTGTCTTTTTATGCAAATTTTGTCCATGGCTTTAATTCAGGGGAGAGTAGAAAGAGTTTGTGGAATTGAATGGATGTTCATAAGATAGAAGGTGAGCCATGGGTAGTGTTGGGAGACTTTAATGTGGTATTGCAGCCTACTGAGAAATTTGAAGGTAATGTTGTGAACATAAATGATGTTATTGATGCTAAGGATTGTTGTAATTCCCTTTTAATTCATGATTTAGTTTACTCTGGGCTGAAATTCACTTGGTCAAATCGAAGTGTGGGAGAAAAATTGATTATGGCTAAGTTGGACAGGGTTATGGTTAATTTAGCATGGTCTGCAAAGTTTCCCTTTTCTTCAGTTCAGTTTTTGGAAACTCTTTTCTCTAATCATAGCCTTACTGTGGTGAATCTTGTTGATAAGATGCCTTATTATAGGAGGCAGTTTAAGTTCTTTAATATGTGGACTTTAGACCTTGATTTTATTCCTTTGGTGTCTTCTATGTGGAGGCAATCTCTTCTGGGGTATGCTCAAAAGAGTTTTATCAACAAGCTAAGGGAGATTAGAACTCGGCTTATTGTTTTTAACAAGGACAAATTTGGTGGCATTTCTTCCAGGGTGCAGGAGGCCGGATCTAGGCTGAGAAGGATTCAAGACCTGCTGGCCCAACAACCCCAGAATCTGTCTCTGTAGGAAGATGAGAAAAGAAGTCTTAAGCTGTATGAGCACTATGCAAGTTGTGAAGAGAGTTTTCTAACGCAGAAATCAGGAATTAAGTGGTTGAATTTGGGTGACTCCAATTCTCACTTCTTTTTCTCTATAATGAAGGCTAGGTAAAGGCAGAATGTTATAAGAAGAGTTAAGAACAATGAAGGGCAATGGTGTTCTAATTTAGATGGGATAAATAAGGTCTTTGTCTCTTTATATTCTAATTTGTTAAGCAAAGGGAGCCTTGCTACTAAGTTCACCTCTAAGGAGGTTTTTCTGCAGGGGCCAACCATAGATGTGGTTCATCAGCAGTTATTGCTCAAGCTTGTTTCTTTGCAGGAAGTAAAAGATGCCTTATGGTCTATAAGGCAATATAAAGCTCCTAGACCAGATGGTTTCACTGCTAGGTTTTTTAAGGCCTCTTAGACAATGTTGGGAGAAGATTTATAGGTTTTGCCGAGGAAGGTTTTTCAAACTGCTTCTGTTCCTCCTTATTTGGGACAAAAAAAGTTGGTGCTTATTCCAAAAACTGAGGATGCACATGGGGTTGTTGATTTCATACCAATTGCTTGCTGCAATGTGGTGTATAAGGTATTTGCTAAAATTTTAGCTAGGAGACTATAAAAAGTCTTACCAGATCTTATACATGCCTCCCAAGCTAGTTTTGTTAAAGGTAGAAGCATTGGAGATAATGTGTTATTAGCCCATGAGCTACTTCATATGTATAACAAGAAACATGCATCTCCAAGATGTATGATCAAGGTGGATATGAGGAAGGCATATGATTCAGTTAACTAGAAATTGTTAGAGAATGTGTTGCTTGGCCTGCACTTCCCTCGTCATATAGTAAAGCTGCTAATGGCCTATGTTTCTTCTATTTCTTATTCATTATGATAATGATATGTAGGCTCCTTTCAAGGGGAAGAATGGTCTAAGGCAAGGAGACCCTTTGTCTCCTTATTTGTTTGTCATTGTCATGAAGTACCTAAGTAGGATTCTTCAGTCTTTCTGGTTGAAGGAGGATTTCCAGGGGCATCCTAAATGCAAAAGATTAAAGCTTATTAACCTAGCTTTTGCAGATGATCTATTGGTTTTCTGTAAAGCTGATTTGGCTTTAGTGTTGGCTATCAAAGGCATTTTGTTGGAGTTTTCTGTTGCTTCAGAGCTTTAAATTAGTCCTAAGAAGAGTTGTGTCTTTTTTGGAGGTATTGCTTAGGAATTGAAGGTGTCTAATATTTCTCAACTTTAGTTCCAGGAGGGGAGGCTTCCTTTTAGATATCTAGGGGTGCCATTGGATGCTTCAAAATTAAAAGTTGCTGATATGATGCTTTTGGTTTAGAAAATTACTGGAAGGCTTCATCACTAGGCCAACAAGTTGTTATCCTATGTAGGTAGACTTCAATTGTTGAAATCAATCATTTTTGGAATTGTTAATTACTGGAGTCAATTGTTCCTGCTTCCAAAAAAGATTTTGAACTAGGTGGTGTGTTTATGTAGGGATTTTCTTTTATCAGGGAAGGTTTCTCCAACTCAGAGATCCTTATTGGCCTAGAGGGTGGTCTGTTTGCCAAAAAAGGAGGGGGGTCTAGGTATTATGGACTTGTTTGCCTGGAATGTTGCAGCTGTGGGGAAACACTTGTGGCATTTATGTCAGGAGAAGGATGCTTTATGGATCAAATGGGTTCATTCCTATCTCATTAAAGGACAGTTGGTAGAATCTTTTCAGCTCCCTAGTTCAGCTTCGTGGCTAATGAAGAGTATTTTTTGGTTAAGACCTCGATTGCTATCAATTTTCCAGAATTAGCAGCTTGATTATCAATATCAAATTTCAGAGGTTTATGATACTATTAGATATTCATCTCCTAAAGTGGATTGGTGGAAATCCATGTGGTGTAGCCCAACAGCCCCAAATCACAAGTTCATCTTCTAGTTGGCTGCACAGTCCAGATTACCTACAAATGATAATATGGTCAAGGTTGTTCCTTCCATTAACCTTCAGTGTAGCTTCTATTTGCAAGAGGAGAGTACCAATCACTTGTTCTTTCATTGTCCAGTGCTAAAACAGCTATGGGTTGCCATTAGCAAGGCTTGCAAGGTAAGGAGAAGACATAGATCATGGCAGGATTTGATGAGATCTATATCTAGAGTAAAGGGTAGAGGTGTAACTAAGGCTCAATTTATTTGTGGATTTTATGCTTTAGCTTTTTATGAGATTTGAAAAGCTAGGAATGCAAGAATTTTCTCAAATATTGATTGGGATTTGAAAAGGGTAGCTTTACGTATTTCTTTGGTTATGTCTTCTATATGTAATCATTCTAGTAAGGGTGACAAGTTTAGTGGTTTGGTGGGTCAAGTAGATCAATTCTATAAGCTTATTAGTAATTATTTTTTATGATATAAAATTTTCCTTATAGAAAAAAAAAAAGGTAATGCAGGTACATAGCATGGACTTATTCTCTCAGTTACAAATCTTTTTCCTATTAGCTCTTGTATTTATTTATTTTTAATTCTTTAGCTTATTCTAGATTAAATATATATGTAGGTCAATTAGGTAAAGACGCACAAAGAATAAAGTATATAACATGTTATATTCCTCTTTAAGGTGGTAATCTAGGTTGTAAGTCATAAGAAAATACATCATTATACTCATCAATAAGCTCACTTAATTGAGGATTACTATCATTTTTCTCTCGTTATAGGGATTCTAGCTATGATAATCAAAACATAACAACTACCTTCTTCTTTTATACATTCCACCATTACCTTTTCATGCAAAAATAAACTCTTTTTATTATTAAATATGTTATCATTGTCACACTTATAAGGTTTAAGTTTATGCTTTATCTTGTCATTCTCGACAAGATACTCATTAGTAATATCATTATGAATAAAACTTCTATCATATTGTCATGGTCTACCTAATAAGATTCCACATGCATCCATAGGTAAAATATCATAAAACACAACATTGTGATAATTAATAATTCAAAATAATATTAGGTTTTTTTTGTTACCTTAGATCATTTGCCTTTGCTAAGCCATTGAATAGAAAAAGGTTTTGAGTGCGGTGTTGTATATAATCCTAGCTCCTTCACCATCCTCTCATTATATACATTTGTACATGATATACTATCAATGATAACTCGACAAACCATGTATCCCACTCTCCCTTTAGTCTTGAATATCTTCTGTCATTGATTGGGTTACTTATTAGGTTGAATTTGAGTAACTCTTTGAAGAACATAAGAAGTATTTCCATCATCTTCAAATTCACTTGCAATTAATTCACTTAGATCAAACTCAAGGTCTTCATCACAAGTCTCCATATCTTTAATCTCTTGTATGGATAACACTCTTTGGTGGGAATATTCTCTATCAAAGTGTCTATATCCTTCTCATTTAAATCATTGATATGTAGAGACCTCATTAAACTTAGCTTTACCTTTCTTCTCTTAGGTAGGTCCTTGCTTTTTATCAACATTTGTAGTACTTGAGGTACCTGACTCATACTTTATAGCTTGTGCATTTGAGTATTGCTTCATAGAAGTAGTACTTTGCTTGTCATAAGGTTTAGTGAACTTGATTTTATTTTTAAATCTCAAAGATAGATTATTCATATCATCAACAAAATCATATAAACAAGTTTCAACTTTATCTCACATCATCTTGTTAAGGTCTCCTAGAAATATAGCACATGTTTGTTCTTTTTTATTATGAATATCACATACAAGTGCTAAACTCTCAAAGTCCCTAACCTATTGTTCAACACTTGTAAATAGTTTTCTAAGATTAGTTAATCTAATATAATTATCTTGTTCATACTCCTTAGGTATAAATTTTTTTATCTAATGTTTCTTAAACTTATCCCAACACTTGATTGTAGATTTACCATCTCTTTCTCTAGTCCTTTTTAAGTTACCATACCATATCCTAGCAAACTTAAAAGTAGCTAGTTTGCATTTTTTCTCATCATGATAATCCTTGAATTCAAATATATCCTCTACCTTATGTAACTAATTGAGAAATAATGTAACATCAATTTTACCATCAAAATCAGAAGGTGATGTTTTGTACCATTATCTTCTCTATGATTATGCCTCGATTGATGGGCATTAAATTGCTCCCACCTCCTTATGACTCTTCTTCATAGTATACACATGATTTTAGATATCTTCTTCTTGATGGATTGGTTTTCTTTATTGTACTTACCATTTGATATATATGGAACTCTTTTTACTCTTACACATTTTGGATCGAATCATTCTCGGCAAATAAAAACTCCATCCTTTGCAATTGAGTTTACATGGTAGGGATTTGTTTTAGTTGGTAATTTTTGCATCTATATTGGTTGAGAGCTTTTGGATTTCTTCAAAAAAATGGATTAAAATTTTGGCTTACCCTCCATTGGTGTCAATATACAAACAAATGTCAATAAATGGTTAGTATGAGGTTTCGATAAGGAAACCCTAGTTAAAACAATTGCCACATCTTGGACTTTGGTAGGTTCTCATAGAAAATTTATACTCGGTTAAATTAAACACAAGGCTAAAAATCAAGTATATCGGGAAAAAGTTTATTATCACGCCTTTCATGTTTCTTGTTAATTTCTTGATATAGAATTTAATAAAACTAATTATAAGTCATTTAATGAACTCCAAAAAATTATGTAGGTTTATATGCCTAGTCGTGCAATATGTCTGAAGTAGATTAAAGCATTAATCTACATGTATAATACGTGAGAAAATTCATATAATAACATGTCCAAGTTATGGACTATACACAGCTTAGGGTTACTAATAATAGTTAATGCATAATATACATATGTTACGATTAATATTTAATGCATAATCTATTCTCATGCTCTTAAATCAATACCCAAAGGTAAATACATGCAGAATCAAACCTAATCACATGGGATATCATGCAAAAAAAAATGTCATCAAGACTACCAAAATATAATAACTACACATGCTCAATTTCCCCTCTAAACCTCTTGATAACCTAACACACATTCACATATGTTTATCCAATGACAATCAAGATTCAAAAATTCTAGCAAGAACAATCAAGAACCTCTATACAAGGCTGGTGGTGATGCGTCTTATTGTTTTAATGTTGAGGAAGAACTCTCTTTCATGGATTGGTGATCCAAAATATAATACCCCATTTGTTAAGAAAATGTTGGAATGAGAATTATACAAATTTTAGATTTTAGATTTTGATTTAGTATAATGGTTTGGTTTAAGGAAAATTTTGATTTAGAATAAGGTTGAAAAATTAGATTTATTGAGTTTTTAGGCAAAGCAATCGACTAGTTCATCATTTTAACAAAATGGTTTTTACTCAACTAAACCGATCAACTGGTTGGGGAACTGATCGACTGTTTTGTAGAATAGTCAACTAGTAGGCCAAACTGATTAATTGGATTAGCGAGCTAGACATATTTTTAAAACATAATTTTTTAAAAAGAAATTCTTATACTACCATCGAACCTTGTTAACCTATGCTGAATTGGTCCTAATAGGTTCTTAGCCTTTTTTATGATACATTTAGCCCGAAATATTAGGTCAGATTAATTTAGAAGGTTAATTGGGATAATTGAGGGGAGGGGAATGACCTTAATGTTGTGTTCTTCCCCCTCTCTTCTTTGCAACATTCTGAGATCATTACTTTGATCGCAATCATGATTCTAGTCATTTGGAAAATTCCTTCCATGCTGACATTCCATTACCCTTCTTGTAATTGCAATTCTAGATTAATTAACACGTATTCTCCATAAACACCATTTGAGCTCTGGAGAATAGGTCAGTATATCTTAGACGAAATCTGTCAGTTTAGCTCAAATTAAAATAGTAAGAATTAGGGTTTTTGAATTGTTTTTGACCACTCTGTAATTTGTCTCGATTAGTTATCTATAAACAGCCCCCATCACCCCTTTTGTTCAACTCTTTTTTCACCTAGAAAAAACCCATAACTTTCTATATTCACCTTCTCCCTTTTAAACTTTGAACCATGTATTCAAATCCCTTTCATTCTTATGATCCTTTTTCTAGCTCTTTCTTATTTAAATTATTAAGCAGGTAATGTTTAGATTTGGAAGAAAGATTGAGTGGTTTAGCTAAGAATTTTCTACTTTACCTTTGTGGTGTGGTATGTTCATTCTTTCTTTTCTATTTCAAGTTTGAACATATTAAGGTTATATACGAAATTTTTGAGTTAAAGATTATTTTTTTTAAGGTTTTACAAATTGAGATTTCATACGTTGAGATTTTTTGTTTAAGGAAAGTTTTATCTGCATCAAGTAAATGATTCTTTCTTGTAAAATGGTTCATGAATAATCTTGCATGATATGGAACTCTTAAGTTGATATTATATGTTCACATGAATATATATATATATAGCATATAAAACTAAGTGTTGAACACCTTTCCATTTTTCCTCTTTTCTTTCCTCTACTGAGAAAAACAGATATCCTCTTTGGTTTCCACCTTTGAAATGTGAAGTAATTGTGTTCCTTTCTCTTCTTCCAATCTTGGTCTTAGTTCTCTCTTTCTTTCCTTAAGTAGGGAAGAATTAAGGTTGAGAAAAGTTGGAGAATTCAGCTTCTCTTTTAATACCTTGTTTTGAATCTAAAGTTGGTGTTTTGTGGTTCTCTCCCTCTTCTGATTTTCTTAGTTTTAATGAAGTTTTAGAAGAGGATTTTTAATGGTTTTTACTTGGATTCTCTTAAGAATCGAAGTTCTACTAGATAAGTCATCCGGTAAGAGTTTGTGCTAGAAGAATTACTTCAAGGTATGGCATTCTTATCTTTAACATAATTAGGTTTGTGTGGTATATTGGGGTTCCATGTGTTAGTGTTTATATGATTATGATTTAATTGTGTCCATAGTATGATTAATGAGTTTATATTTCAACATATTTTATACCCTTCTAATATTAGTTTTTAGTATTTTATTTGAGTAATATATTTGAATAATTTTGAGTTTATGCTTAAGTGATAATAATTGTATAAATTTTATTATTTAAGCTAAAATAACATAAATTAAATAAATTTAGAGTAAAATATTATTTATTAATTATTCTAATTTAATTTTATAGGTAAATTTCAAATAAAAGAAAAAAAAGAATATTTGGTCCTCTGGACTAACGGCCCAAGGACCAAAGGCCCAAAGGCTGAAAAAGAAGAAACAAAATAAAGAAAAAGGCCACACGAAATTCAAAAGAAGAGAGAGCTATAGAGAAGTAAGGAGACGGTGACAGAAGAATAAGGAGTGAGCCATTATGGGGGAGCATGTGGTTGGTGGTAGAAGATAAAGGAGAACCAGCCATCAAAGGGGAAAAAAAGAGTTTTTAGGAGAATATTGACATAGGAGGAGAGGAGAGTCAGGAGGGGCTGACGTGGGGATTGAAAAAGAAAACAAAAGAAGGACGCATGGCAGAATAGAAAGAAAGAAGCTTCCATAAAGTATAAAGAAAAAAAGGAAATAAATAGAAGGGTGGCATGGAAATAAAAAAAAGGAGCCACAAAAAGTAGTAGTAGGTAGAAAAAGAGGGCTTTAGGTGGAGCATGAACTCAGAGGATAGAAATGATAGAAATAGAGAAGCCAATAGAGAAGCCTATGCCAAGAAAAAAAAAGAATATTGCACGGAATCCCGCTCTAGCAAAGAAAATATTAAAGGAAAATTTATCTAGAAGAATTTATTTTGGATGAAATTAATTACTCTTTCGTCTGAAAAAATTCTTAATCTTTTATTCATAATTAATTTTATTTATTTCTATCTTTATTTTTAATTTATATTTTTATATATACATTTTCATGTATTTCATTCGATAATTATGGCTAGCTAATTATTTATTGCTGAGGAATAGACTAAACCCTTGATTAGGGTTTGAGATATGATTTTATTTTTCTTTATTTCGTGAGATTGTTCTTTTACTCTATTTTAATTTCTATCACTTATATATATAATTTTATCAAGTATAATTTATATGGTGCATGCCTTATTTTGGTTTTCTTATAGTGATAGTATGTAGGATTATTTATTTGCTAGGTGGCCATAAAAATATGCTAGAATTTATATGTATAAATAGCAAGTAGGTTAGATAATAATTTACCTAATAGTTTTGTGATTCTAACTAGAGTAGTAAAATGTTTAGATGTGTGTGGGTTAAAGAAGAGAAATACAGCTAGACATACTTAGTGTGCTAATTTGGGTACTTAGATTGAAATTCTTCCAATTGTACTTAATGCATTAAATCTAGTTAAATATAGGAGTCTCTTGTTACTACTATACTACTAGTATTTAATAAGGTCAATATTGGTGCTTTGTCGTATTAATTATCTTAAGAAAGTAATATAAGGTGTATGGACATACTTTTGGAGTACAAATTGGTCAATCTCTTTCTCATAATTAAATAATGACTAGAAAATTATTATCATATTTTGAGCTAATCTAGTGGTGGATTTTGATTTTTCTAGCATATTTATCATAGTTATAGTTATCCATTATTTTATCATTTTATTTTCTTTTATTTATTACTTTTATTATTTTTATTTTCTAATTTTAAAACTTCCATTAGTGTTTTTCATATTTATTTATTTTGTGTGATTTATGTTTTTTTATTTTTATTCTTTTTAAGCTACTTAAATATAGGCGAGCCCTCTCAATCTCCGATATAAAACGATACCCTTATTTACCAATAATATACTTGTTAACAAGATGGTTTAAATTGAGTGCCAGCTACACCCACACTAATGAGCTTGTGGTATAATCCTTCCTAAGTAAGTGTTGTGAGATTCCTGATTTTAAGCATGAAATTGGCTGTTGAGCATGATTTAGTTAAGTGTATATATCACCAAGTGTCCATGTGATTCTATGTTTAAAGCATGTATTTTATATGTTTTTTGACATAGAAGCATGCTAAGATTAATATGGTAAAGTGTGGTAAAATTTAGTGTGTGTTTTGGAATTCTAGGTTGCCTTTTACTCAGACCAGTCGATTGGTTCCTCAAACCATTTGTTTGATTTTGAAAGCAGTCGCATGGTTTGGAGTTTTAGATTGGTTCGTTGTAAGAATAGTTGATTGATTTGATAAAACTATCAACTAGTTTTAATGAGCAGTCAATTAGTTGATCAAACCCATAGACTAGTGTCTTTACAGACCAAGGTGATTTGGTCTTTGCTTAAACCCATCAAACGATTAAACCAAACTAGTAGACTAGTTACTATGACCAATCAATTAGTCGGCTAAACCCATTGATATATTTTTTTGGAGGCCAAAATAGTTTATCTCTACTTAGACCCATTGACCGGTTAAATTAAACTAGTTGATTGGTTCTCATAAATAGTCAACCGGTGAGGCTAATCAATCGACTAGTCCTCTACTTTTTATTTTGGTCCAGGTTTGGTATGACTAAACTGGTCAACTGGTTTGAGGACTGATCAACTAGTTCGCCTGGAAGCTGCCTATTTTGTTATGAATTATTATGTTTCTCTTAGGCCTTTTATGTTGATTCTTCCATGTAATTAAAATATTTTAATTATGATTTCAACAATGATTGACCTAAGTTACTATGACCAATATGATGGTATTTGAAACTTACTTTATGTTGAGTTTGGTGTTATCCTTTAACACCCAATTGATATGTGAGTTTAGTGTTATCTCTAAACAGTCAATTGGTGGCTTTTATGCCTTATGTTGTGTTTGGTGTCATCTTTAAACACCCAATTTGTGGCTTTAATACCTGTTTATGTGTTTTGTGCTATCACTAAGAAACACCTAATTGGTTAAATATGGGATTTTAATTGTGTTTGTTGTTATCACTTAGAAACACCTAATTTGGTTATGTGTGGACTTATTGTGATTTGCGATATTAAGAATGCATAAATTAATGTTTTAAGATTTCCTTTGAGCCTTTTTCTTTGGCTCTCGAGGTATCTGCCAAGAGCTAGTGGGTGGGTCGTCCTTGGTTTATATCTTTTACTCATTACCTATTTCCTTCTCTACTGAATTGCGGTCGGTAGGGGGTATGAGCATATCTTTAAGGTATAGGATTATACTATGGAAGGCCAACATGGCATCTATGTCTAGTAAGGGTGGGTGAGGTAGGGGTATCAGCATATCTTTAAGGTATAGGATTATACATTGGGATGTTTTTCTATTTTAGATTATTTTAACTCTTGGCTTAAATTTTTGTATTTAATTTTGTAAACTATCAAGTTTATCCTATCTGTGATATAGTTTTAGTCTTTATTTCTTTGTATTGTCACATTACTATTATGATCATGCATTCTTTTATTCCTTTATTTGTTTTGCCTTATATCAGGTATGATTTAGGTGATGATCATAGCTCTTTCATAGTTGATGTCACGGTAACATTTTTCGATTTTTTTCAATCACTTCTGCATTGTTTTAAAAATAATTTTTTTTCCTAAAATTAGGAGTTTTACACATACCCTATGAGTATTGTAAAGGCTTAATGGATGTACCGCATATGAAATGTGATGGTCCTTGAGAAAAGAGTAATGAAACACGGGATGTGCTTATATAAAATAATATGATTGTCATGAATAATATTGGACAAGGATAACTAGAAACCCCACATGGTTGGGAAATGAAAAGGTTTGATATGGAGTAAACATGGAAATGCATTACTTGCTCTTTGTATAAGCCTTATGTGATCACTTATCCTCATGTATATACTAATCACGTAAAGTAAATGACAATCAAGTTTTGTATGGGTCTAGGTTACCCAATCCTCAATTAGCTACTGGGGGTTAGTATACCTTCATGCATTTATTGGTGCCTTCGATCCTTGCCTTCAAGTAGGATCCTAGAGGTTCTTGTGCCTTACCTACTCTAGACACTGATAATATACTAGGGGGTATCAATACTAAATGGTCTAATTACTAAGGTGGTTGTATTTGGCCTAGACTTATATCCATATTGGTTGGATTTATCCTAGACTTATGTCCATTTTAGTGATTGGCTTTGGCCTGGACTTATGTTCGCTTTGGTGATTAGCTTCAACCTAAACTTTATGTTCCTTGATTTGTATAAGATTCCATAGTATGTAAGACCATGGGGTAGTGCATAGTCCATCACTCGATGATAAAAATTTGAATGATAAATAATTTAATAATATAATTTGGAAAGTAATAAGTAGATAATAAATAATTGGATAATGATGGAAACAATGGCTTGAAGGACCAAAAAGGATAAAAGTTGGTTTGTACACTTG
This sequence comes from Tamarix austromongolica, assembly GCA_039764185.1. Lineage (NCBI taxonomy): Eukaryota > Viridiplantae > Streptophyta > Magnoliopsida > Caryophyllales > Tamaricaceae > Tamarix > Tamarix austromongolica. The sequence continues at coordinate 48,300,388 of CM077817.1, forward strand.
GATGATAGCTTAAATAACAGGCTGGTTAATAACTGGAAATGTTGATTAGATGTTGACCTATATTGATAAATGGATAAGGAAATGTTATAATCTAATCAGTTGAGCAAGTTGGAAACTAACCTTAGTAGTTATCTAAATTAATGTATTTAGTACATGTGTAATTACCTATGTGATTATAATATGAAGATAAGCATGATATATTGTGTGTTGCCTGAGTTATGCATGATGGTACATTATGATGCATTGTTACCTTTATGTATATGGCATTATCATGATGCATGATAAATATGATATCCATGTTATAATAGATTTTGTATTGCAAACTTGTGTATTTTTTGTGGTAGCAACTTGGCTTACTTAGTAGATAGCATACTGATATGCCTGTTTGCTCAGTCACCTGCTCATTCCTATGAGTGGAGGGCCATGTGCATGTTTTTAGGGAGGGCTAGTAGTGGGCCTACCTTAGCTTAATTTTTGGGGATGAGAGAGTAGACATTTGGAGGTTTTTGTATGGTCTGTGATGGACCATGTTTTTGGGGGTCACACCCTAATATAGTTTTAGCATAGCCCTATTTTTTTAATTTATTTGTCTTGTTGTATTGATTGGGTTAGAGATCGTTGAGGTTCTTGATGTAAGCAATCTTTTAAAATTTTGTGTAATCTAAGTTTGAACACTCAGTTTAAAACTATTTGGTTGGCTTTAGCCTTATATTTAATATGGGGTAGATGGTGAACGTCTGTCCTATGTTAGGTATGGCAGTAGTACCTCACTTTTTCTAAGTGTATTTTCAGCTTCTGCATTGTTTTAAACAAATTTTTTTTGTAGTAAAAAATGTGGATGTTACACAAAACCTGGCTTTGATACCAAAATTGATTTGGAAGATAATAGATTAATTATCTTTCACAATGTAGGATCTTTTATCTTGTCCCTTGGAGTTGAAAATGATGAGCACAGTTGGAGATATAGTTGAATATGATGGTACGCTCAACAATGCTCTTAATTTGGGGTTGGAACTTCAACAAGCTCACTCAATTCTAAAGATAAATCATTAGGTTTTAGAATAGTCACTTGAAAAGGAAGGAAAGGAATTCAAAATTAATTATGCTGAAGATCCTAGATGTATGCTAAAGATCGATATGAGGAAAGCATATGATTCAGTAGACTGGACTTTCTTGGAAAAGGTATTGTTGGGCCTTCATTTCCCTCTGCATTTTGTGAAATTAATTATGGCATGTGTCTCCTCAGCTTCTTATTCTTTATCTATTAACAATAGATTGCATCCTCCTTTTAAGGGCATGAAAGGGCTGAGACAAGGGAATCCTCTATCCTCTTTTCTGTTTGTTATTGTTATGGAGTATTTGACTCGAGCTCTACAATCTCTATGGGGCCAGAGAGGTTTTCATGGTCACCCTAAATGCAAGAAGCTACAAATAATTAGTTTGAGTTTTGCAGATGACCTCCTTGTTTTCTGTAAAGCAGAGGCCAGTTCTGTCTTGGCTGTTAAAGAGATTCTTGATAATTTTTCTTCTTGCTCTGGCCTGCATATCAATCCTGCAAAAAGTATGGTCTTCTTGGGAGGTATTTCTCAGCATTTGAAGCAAGAAATCAAATATGTTTTCCCTTTTTAGGATGGTTCATTCCCTTTTAAATATTTGGGAGTGCCTATTGATTCTTCCAGGCTAAAAGTAGCTGATATGATGGGTTTGGTGAATAAAATCTCTGGTCGTATACAACATTGGGCCAATTGTCTCCTTTCTTATGCTGGAAGGCTTCAGCTCTTGCAATCTGTCATCTCTGGTATTACAAATTTTTGGAGCCAGATTTTTGTTCTACCAAAGAAAATTATTCAAAGAGTGGTGGCCTTGTGTAGAGCTTTTCTCTGGTTTGGAAATAGTAATGCTGTTAAAAAACCTTTGGTGGCTTGGAGGGTGGTTTGTTTGCCTAAAAAAGAAGGGGGTTTAGGTTTGTTGGATTTATCTACATGGAACATAGCTGCCATTGGTAAATTGCTTTGGCACTTGTTTCAAGATAAGGATGCTTTATGGATTAAATGGATGCATGCATATTATATCAAAAGGCAGAGTTTCTTTTCCTGCAGTTTACCTTCCACTATTTCAGGGCTTTTGTAGAAAATTTTCTTTTTCGGATCTATTATTTTTCCTGTGGTTCAGAGTTGGCATAGGGATCATCTGTATTCTATAGTTGAAGTCTATAATTCCATTAGAGTTTCAGCACCTTTGGTCCCTTGGAGAAGGCTTGTTTGGTCTAATTTTGTAGCTCCCAAACATAAATTTATTTTATGGTTGGCAGCACAGTCCAAGCTTCCTACTAAGGATTATATCAGCTCTTTCTTGCCTTCTATCTCTCAGAAATGTTGTTTTTGTGACCAGAATGAATCAGTGCAGCATATTTTCTGTCAATGTGCTGAATTAAAGAAGATTTGGTCTGCTATTAGCAAAACAGGTGGTTTCAAGCTCAAATTTGGCTCATTGGAGATGATGTTTAAATCCATGGATAGAAGTTGCCATAGAAAAGATGGGATTGCCCAATTCTATTCAAGTTTTTATGCTGTTGCAGTATATGAAATTTGGAAAACTAGAAATGGTTGTATTTTTCCTAATAGGAATTGGGATTTGAAAGAGGTAGCTTTTAGGATATCCTTGATAATGTCTTCTCTTTGTGTTCATGCTCGTCGAAAGGAAAAGTTTATTAGGTTGATAGGCAGAGTAGATTATTTCTACAATCTTATTTGTACTCATTGATTATGATATAAATTTTACCTTTTCAAAAAAAAAAGGAATTCAAAATTCTTAATTAACTCTTTATTCATGCTATTATGAATGTACAATCAGAATATATATATACATAGACACACACGCGCGTGCGCAGGCCTTAGTTTAACTTTACTAACAATACCCAATGCAGCTCGCCTTAACTAGTTAGATTAGCCTAGTTAATAAAAGAGTTAAACTAATGCACTACATGCCTATATTATATATAATAGTCTACAATTACAGGTTATAAGATATTACAACGTATACATAAAATATTAAAGTTAAATGAAACCCTAATTATGCAGTTCATATAATAATAATGTATCCAAGCTTTGCATCCTGTAACTTTATAACCCTTGCCTTATCATTTTCTTATACACTAGATATCTTTAGTGAATTCTTATTCTTGCATACATATATAATACTTGCAAAAATCCCTTAGCAAAATATTAGTAGCATTAGGGTTAACATAAGGGTGTTCATGATTTCCAAGAATAATGGTTACCATATCCATGTATGTTAACTCTTGACCTCCGATAGTCTAAGAGTGAGACGGAGATGCTCCTGCTTCAAAACCATAAAATTGTTACAATACCAAGAGAGAGGGATGAGAATTTGATTCTAGGAACTCTAATACTTGGGAGTTAACCTATTCAATTATCCTTCATTGATTTATTAATCGTTAGAGGAGAAATCCAACAAAATGTCATTTAAGGAAAGATGATATTCAACCTAAGTAAGAATAATCATCACTTTAAAGAGTGTTGTGGATCGATACTAATTCGGAAAAATAAGATCTAATTAGAATCAATTAGAACACACAAGAATTGAGAAGAGAATAACACTCAAGAACACAGATTGGGGAATCAGATGATCTTATTGATGTGAAGTAATTGTGATTACAAAGAATCAAAGAAATTCTCACATAAATCACTCAATTCATCAAGGAATTACAATAGAATTCAATAGGAGAAGAAGACAGTGTTCGCTCTTCGATTAGGGTTCTAATCGTATGGTATTTATACTATATGAAACTATCATTAGTGAAAACCGAGGCAGAGCAAAAAACCCAAAAAACACGGACCGTGTTAATAAACACGGTACCCCCGTGTTTATTTTCTATCTCTCGGCCTCTCCTGGAAAACAGAACATATTTTCCTGATGAAAAAATACGGGCCCCCGTGTTTATTTCTAGCTTTGACAATCTTTAGTATTTCAGCCACAACTTCTTTATCTGACCTCCGATGGAGCTTATTCTTGATGCGTTGGAAATTTAACAGAAAGATATACAACTTTCATGTTTATAAGATTTCCAAATTATAATTTATTCAATGTAAAATATTAGCATCTTTCCGGAATAGCTCATAGTTCTACTTCAAATTTCTCCTAAACACTTCACACACCAATCCAAGTTATTCTACACACCAAATACGAGTCACAAGCTCACAATTATCCACCTTGATGAAGTATTTAAAGTAGCTAGCACCAATAACACAAAAGACCATCTATAAAAACCCCTGGGCCCCAAAAGGCCCTCATGGTACACAAACACCAACCAAGTCCGAGCAATGCTCGAACTTGCTCACTGTCAATGGCTTTGTTAGCATATCTGCTGGATTCTCAGCAGTAGCCACCTTCTCCAACACAACCTTGCTTGTAGCAATAGTACCTCGGATGAAGTGGTACCTGATATCAATGGGCTTCGTCCGACGATGGAAAGAATTCTAATTCTTTGCCAAACAAATAGCACTCTGGCTATCGCATGATCCTCGGATGGAAAGAACCCATGCTCAATCATAAACTGATCAAACCTCTTATACCATTATCTAGGCGACTGCTTCAAACCATGTAGTGAATTCTTCAATAAGCACACATGATCCTGCTTGCCTTCAACAACAAAGCCATCTGGTTGGCGCATATAGATCTCCTCCTCAAGCTTACCATGCAGAAAAGTTGTTTTGACATCTTGATGCACTTTCGTATGTACAACAAATTTAATAAATAAATCCTAACTACCAAATACGTAGTATATGGCAAAAAGGAGTCGAACCCACAAGGAATGGTGTATAATCAATAATTCTGTAATCGATGTTAAAACCCTGGTTATGAAATAACATATAATTCTATCATCAATATCTAAACTATGGATAAATAATAAAACACTGTACTCACTAATTAATGAATAAGGATAGGAAGGTATTGATTATGGAATTAGGATATCAAATAATCACGGAGAAAAGAATGATTCTAAATGATTTAACGTTGACCTGTAGAAACTCATATTAATTCATCTCTTTGCTTTCTCTCAATTCTAATAAATTGAATAAGCTCTCAATTTATCACCTAACCAATTAATAACCTAGGTTAAGAATGCTAGATTCAATTAATGGTAGCATTATGAATGGAAAGCAGTCAACTACGACCATAATCACATAAGTTCGGATCATGCAATCGTACGAATTAATGGATAAGATTAATAATTAATCTTTTGCTACTTGGGAAACGTTAATTAACAATTACGTACTAATTCCGTTATCCTAGCGTAGATTAAGATCTAAACTAGATAGGTGATCAGTCTAATTAGTTTAAATTCTTAATCTATGATGCAAGATCATTCAATTCCGTCCATCAATTCAATTAAATTTCATCTAGAATCATGAATTCAAAATCCAAAACCCTAATTCCGTCATCAAATCCTCGCTCCTACCTTATACTATCTACATAATTGAAATAACACACAATTAAATGCTTACAAATAAATTAACAATGAAACATCGAACATGAGAAAAATAATAATGCAACAAAGAGAATTTATTTGCATTCAATCAAAAATCAAAACTTGCAATTAAAAGAGGAATGGAGAAGAACTTATTGAATTGAATTGTAGAGTGTTGATTGTTCAATTGAACACAATGGAGAGAAAGAAAATTAGAATTACAAATTACATGCGGTATCTAGTGAGTATAGAGAGAAAGAGAAAATCCCATTCTCGAACTCCCCCGAACCACCCATTCGAATGTTCAAACTTTAGAAATATATCGGGTAAACGTTGCGCGAACGGTTACAGAATTTGAGAAAAACACGGTCCGTGTTAGAAAACACAGGACCCCAGTGTTTTTTTCTTGAACTCTCGGCCAAATGCTGAATTTTAAATGCTGAAATTTTATGTGTTGATAGAAAAACACGGGCCGTGTTTAGAAAACACAGGGGGGCCATGTTTGTTGTTCCTTGATTATTTCTTCATGAAATTTCAACACAATCTTCCCTTTGATATATATTCTTCATTTCTAGTCTTTTCTTCCATTGATTCCATATCTATTGATGTGTTCTTTGCTGCCTTTTCTCTTTCCGTCGATTTCTCCTTTGAATTTCTTCATTTTTATCTTTTCCTGCAAAATCTATCCAAAAGAGAAAAACTCGAGAAAAGATTAAATGTTATAAAAATAATGAGGAATGAATGACATTTTTACTTAGTAAAATAACATATAAATCTCATATATCAAATACACCCATGCTTAAATCGTTGCTTGTCCTCAAGCAACATCATGTTATGCACAAAAGAAACATCAAGGATTACAAATGAGATAAGTTCTATACTACAAGAAATATAAGATTGGATTTATTCATTCATAGAGTTTAACAATGCATTGGGACTTAAAACACTTATGAATCATAAAATCACAATGTTGAAAATATTTTGGATCACACATCTAACATACCTTATAAACAGTCTTATCAAATGCTTAAGTGGTTAGGGAATGAGAGTTAATATAGTTAGTATCTCACCATGCAAATTTAGATTAAGATTGATGAAATTTAAATTGGTAGATTCTTACTTTCGGTATGCGAAAACGCTCACTCTTATGTGTATAGGGTATGATGTGTTTACTCTCAAATCTTCTCCAAATGATAATGATCGCCCATATGTTTGCCATTATTCTCAATTCACCACCGCTAAAAAGAACTAAAGTATATAATAATCAAAAGGTCATCAAATTTGGTTGTCATGGGGCTAGGGTTCTAATGTGGGATGGAATTTTGGGATTGTAACTAGACTCTACCAACTAGAGAAGCAATTTCTTTATTTCAATTAAATAACAATTCCTCCTCTTTTCCTTTACTTCATCTCCCCCCTTTTTATTTAACTTTTTTTTATCTTCACACCCTTCCATTCGACCAAATAGCATCAAAAGACATGAAATTTTATTCTCTTCTTCTTCTTCTTCTTCTTCTTCTTCTTCTTCTTCTTCTTCTTCTTCTTCTTCTTCTTCTTCTTTCATTTTTTTTAAGAAGAAAAATGCTTAGCCACTTCCTCCATTTTTTTTATGATATCCACACCCCCATACTTAGATTTCACCTTATTAACAAAAAAAAAAGTTCTCCTTAAAAATATTTTTGCTCCACTAGTCATAGAGTAAGGAAAGAAAATACATATGGAGATTAGTTGTTAATAAAGGTTAGATCAATAGAATAAGGATTTAGGCTCAAAGGGTTTATGCAATGGATAACAATTTTCAAGGTGAGCTATTTGGTCTTGTAGCTAACAAAGAAAGAAGAGTGCCTTTATCATTTTCAAATATCCTAAAGTTCTATGCAGTCTTGAAGAGAACTAATGGCAAATTCTATTTTCACATATCATTGGAGAACACACAAAAGAAAAATATATTTTGGATAAGCAATGTATCCAAAGGTTAGGCTCAAGCGCTCACAATGTTATATCCACCAATTTTGAATTTCATTTTATCTCATTCATAATTAATGCATGGATTGATTCCTAACCATTCTAACTTTCTTTCCTTCACCACTATCACAATCTCAATTTCTGTTTTTAAGGTTTAGGAAGATGGTGATCAAATCAATTATTATGATTTAAAATAGCCTTTGTAAAAAGATTTAGTCCCATTACTTTTCATACCCGGTGAATGAATAAATCAAATTTAACACTTCTTGTCTAGACACGAACAAAACAAACAAACACAAGATCACATAATTAGAAAGCAAGACACATATATGCAGACACATTACTATATATATATATAAACAACATCAAAAACAGAAATAAAGATTATAATTTCCATTCCCCGGCAACGACGCCAAGAATTTGATGTGTTGTCGTATGTACAACAAATTTAATAAATAAATCCTAACTACCAAATACGTAGTATATGGCAAGAAGGAGTCGAACCCACAAGGAATGGTGTATAATCAATAATTCTGTAATCGATGTTAAAACCCTGGTTATGAAATAACATATAATTCTATCATCAATATCTAAACTATGGATAAATAATAAAACACTGTACTCACTAATTAATGAATAAGGATAGGAAGGTATTGATTATGGAATTAGGATATCAAATAATCACGGAGAAAAGAATGATTCTAAATGATTTAACGTTGACCTGTAGAAACTCATATTAATTCATCTCTTTGCTTTCTCTCAATTCTAATAAATTGAATAAGCTCTCAATTTATCACCTAACCAATTAATAACCTAGGTTAAGAATGCTAGATTCAATTAATGGTAGCATTATGAATGGAAAGTAGTCAACTACGACCATAATCACATAAGCTCGGATCATGCAATCGTACGAATTAATGGATAAGATTAATAATTAATCTTTTGCTACTTGGGAAACGTTAATTAACAATTACGTACTAATTCCGTTATCCTAGCGTAGATTAAGATCTAAACTAGATAGGTGATCAGTCTAATTAGTTTAAATTCTTAATCTATGATGCAAGATCATTCAATTCCGTCCATCAATTCAATTAAATTTCATCTAGAATCATGAATTCAAAATCCAAAACCCTAATTCCGTCATCAAATCCTCGCTCCTACCTTATACTATCTACATAATTGAAATAATACACAATTAAATGCAATAATCTATAATTAACATCAATGCTTACAAATAAATTAGCAATGAAACATCAAACATGAGGAAAATAATAAGGCAACAAAGAGAATTTTTTGCATTCAATCAAAAATCAAAACTTGCAAGTAAAAGAGGAATGGAGAAGAACTTATCGAATTGAATTGCAGAGTGTTGATTGTTCAATTGAACACAATGGAGAGAAAGAGAATTGGAATTACAAATTACATGTGGTATCTAGAGAGTATAGAGAGAAAGAGAAAATCCCATTCTCGAACTCCCCCGAACCACCCTTTCAAATGTTCAAACTTTAGAAATATATCGGGTAAACGTTGCGCCAATGGTTACAAAATTTGAGAAAAACACGGGACCCCCGTGCTTTTTTCTTGAACTCTCGGCCAAATGCTGAATTTTAAATGTTGAAATTTTGTGTGCTGATAGAAAAACACGGGTCGTGTTTCTTGTTCCTTCATTATTTCTTCATGAAATTTCAACAAAATCTTCCCTTTGATAGATATTCTTCATTTCTAGTCTTTTCTTCCATTGATTCCATATCTATTGATGTGTTCTTTGTTGCCTTTCCTCTTTCCATCGATTTCTCCTTTGAATTTCCACATTTTTATCTTTTCCTGCAAAATCTATCCAAAAGAGAAAAACTCGAGAAAAGATTAAATGTTATAAAAATAATGAGGAATAAATGACATTTTTACTTAGCAAAATAACATATAAATCTCATATATCAAATACCCCCATGCTCTAACTCCATATTCTGCATAGCCACAAGCGCAAGCAAAGTACGAATAGAAGTATGCCTGACAACAGGGGAAAATACCTCGTTATAGTCTACACCAAGTATCTGACTAAACCCACGTGCAACTAAACGAGCCTTGTACCTCGGTCCCTCAACACCTAGAATTCCCTATTTGAACTTGTACACCCACTTGCAATCAACTATTTTCTTCTTCCTGGGTGCCTTCACAAGTTTCCATGTCTGATTCTTCCATAGAGACTACATCTCCTCCTCCATAGCAGCACACCACTGAGCAGAATCAGCTCTAACAATGGCATCTGAGTATGACACTGGCTCCTGTACATCAACGACAGTCTCAGCACTAGCCAAAGCATAACCTGCTAACTCCTCAAAGCCATACCTCACAGGAGGCTTCACAACCCTCCGTGGTCTACCAGGAGCAACGCCCCTTTGCTCCACCTGCTGCTTGGATCCACCCACTTCAGGAATAGTAGGTCTCATACTAGAAGAGTCTGACTGATCCAAATCAACCTCTATCTCCACCTTATCCGTAAAACCATGCAAATTCTTTTGCTCCACCTCTTCAGACAATCTATCAGAAGAAGACTCAGATTTTTGGAGGAATACGGACTTATTGAAGGTAACATCCCTGCTTGTCAAAAACTTGGATGTAGCTAGATCCCATAACCTGTAACCCTTCACACCAGATGTATAGCCAAGAAAGATGCACTTCTTATCTCTAGGCTCGAGCTTCCCATCATTCACATAAGCATAGGCAGGACATCCAAAAACATGCAAATCAGAATAATCAGCTGGTTTGCTAGACCATACCTCCTCAGGTGTCTTCAAATTAATGGAACGATTAGGTGACCTATTCACCAAGAATGCCGCCATGTGAACTGCCTCAGCCCAAAACTCCTTGCCTAATCCAGCTTGTGACAACATACATCGAGCCTTCTCTAAAAGGGTTCTATTCATCCTCTCAGCAACCCCATTTTGTTGTGGTCTTCCAACATAAGTATGATGCCTAGCAATACCATGGTCCTCACAGTACTCAGTGAAACTACATTCCACAAACTCAAGGCCATTATCTGTTCTGAGACACTTCACTTGTCTCCCAGTCTACTTATCTAATAAAGTCTTCCAATGCTTGAAAACTTCAAAGACATCATTCTTATTTTTAATAAAATAAGTCCATGCCTTCCTAGATAAGTCATCAATAAATGTCAGTAGGTATCGCGAACCACCCTTGGAAACCACCCTTGCAGGACCCCACAAATTAGAGTGAACATAATCTAGAGGCCCCTTTGTACTATGTGTAGCCTTTGAAAAACTAACCTGCTTGGCTGCTTCTGCTTGCCAAACACACAGTGCTCACAGAAATCCATAGTACCTGTACTCTTTCCATCCAACAACCCTCTCTTGGAGAGTTCAGTCAAGCCTTTGACACTCATGTGTCCAAGTCGCATATGCCAAAGTCTAGTAACATCCGAGTCAGACATACTCGATAATGTTACCACAGCTGCTCCCTCAATAGTGGAACCAACAAGCTCATACAGTGTCCCAATCCTCTCGCCTTTCATTGCAACAAGAGGCCCTCTAGTAATCCTCATCGTGCCATCCTCGATCACACAACAATATCCATTACAATCTAAAGAAATCAATGAAATCAAGTTCTTGGTTATCTCAGGGACATGTCGAACATTAGACAGTGTTCTGACCACACCATCATGCATCTTCACCTTCACTGTCCTAATCCCAGCAACTTTGCATGCAGCATCATTACCCATCAGAACTACTCCACCTCGAGTCGTCTTGTAAGTCTGGAACCAGTTCCTATTGGGACAAATATGGTAAGAGCATCCAGAGTCCAAGATCCACCTATCCATAATCTTGGTCTGACTATCATTGACAGTCAACACACTACCATCACTATCATATTGAGCTATAGCAGCATCATCCTTTGTGCCAGATGATTCACCAGGTTTATCTCCAAATATCCTATTAGGACAAAACTTCTTGATATGACCCTTCTTGTGACATCCATAGCACATGACATTCTTGGATCTATTATTCCTCGACTTCGACCTATACTTCTTCTTCTTATCACCAGAACCCCGTTCCTGAGTTCTACCCCTAGCTATAAGTCCCTCACTATGTGAGTCACTAGAACCACCTCCAGTCAACTGATTCTCAATCAGTTCCCGTTGTAGCACGGCAGTCTTGACATCATCAAGAACTAACTCATCATCCTTCCTATACAATATGGTCTCACGAAAATATTTGTAATCAACAGGCAAAGAACATAACAATGTAATAGCAAGATCTTCATCCTCCAATTTAACATCTATATTCCTTAGATACATAATTATAGAGTCAAAGTCATCAAGATGAGATTTAAGGGATTGTCTCTTACCTAATATTAACTCATGCAACTTGCTCTTCAATAACAGACGATTCATCACCGACTTCATCATGTATAGAGACTCCAGCTTGAGCCATAAGGATGTCATCGTTGTTTCTTTAGCCACCTCACGCAAGACCTCATTAGAAAAACACAATTGTATGGTGGAAAGGGCCTTTTGATATATCTCCTCGAATTTCTCATCTATCATCGAATCGGGCTTCTTTGATATCCCGAGTAACGCCTTCTCCAATCCATTCTGAATCAGGATTGCCTTCATCTTCAACTTCAATAAGCCGAAGTTCACAGACCGATCAAACTTCTCTATATCAAATCTTGTAGACATCCCGAATACGAACCCAACACTCTGATACTAATTTGTTGTGGATCGATACTAATTCGGAAAAATAAGATCTAATTAGAATCAATTAGAACACACAAGAATTGAGAAGAGAATAACACTCAAGAACACAGATTGGGAAAACAGATGATCTTATTGATGTGAAGTAATTGTGATTACAAAGAATCAAAGAAATTCTCACATAAATCACTCAATTCATCAAGGAATTACAATAGAACTCAATAGGAGAAGAAGACGGCGTTCGCTCTTTGATTAGGGTTCTAATCGCATGGTATTTATACTATACGAAACTGTCATTAGCGAAAACCGAGGCGGGGTGAAAAATCCAAAAAACACGGACCGTGTTAATAAACACGGTACCCCCATGTTTATTTTCTATCTCTCGGCCTCTTCTAGAAAACAAAACATATTTTCCTGATGAAAAAATACAGATCGTTTTTCCAAAACACGGGCCCCCCGTGTTTATTTCCAGCTTTGACAATCTTTAGTATTTCAGCCACAACTTCTTCATCTGACCTTAAATCGAGCTTATTCTTGATGCGTTGGAAAGCTAACAGAAAGATCTACAACTTTCATGTTCGGCACATTTCCAAATTATAATTTATTAAATGTAAAATATTCACATCTTTCCAGAACAGCTCACCGTTCTACTTCAAATTTCTCCGAAACACTTCACACACCAATTCAAGCTATTCTACGCACCAAATACGAGTCACAAGCTCACAAAGAGTAATAATCACTAAAGGAGAAAATCATAGAAGACTAGATACTCGTAAAAAATAAATAAAAATAAAAGAGCAAGAATAAGAAAAACAATTACTAGGGTTGGTTATATGAATAATCACATGAGGTACCTTGATTAATAATTACCACAAAAAAAGGTTAGGAATGGGAGAAATAATTGCAACCACTTAAACAATAATCATCAACTTGAATAAGATTAATTAGCTCTTTAAGGTGAAGTGATCACAAATAAATAATTACAGCACCAAGCAAAATAATCATTAAAGTGAAATAATCAGTGGCAAATACAAAGTGATTATGTTGAATTAGTGAGAATCGAACCCATGATCTCAAAATACAATATTGCTTTTGCTTAACCGTTTTCTTTCTCTCGATCGTAACATGTTTCATCATGTAAATTATTTCGTATATTCATGCTGACACCGCCACAGCAGTCAAGGATATTATGGTTCATACATACTAGTCGACTTCAGTTTGGGTTTAAATCCATGCTTATGCATATATAATGGTTGGTTCAAGTGTGACTAAGATTCGACTTAGCTTAGATATCGATTATTATTAGGTCAGGGAAACTTTTAATTTCAGCTAATTTGTATTGCCATCGAATTATTTCTGATTTTAAATGGATATCCGTTAATATTTTTGGCTGCAAATTAGACACGGGCCCGAATTATTTGATGGGATAGTCGGTGCGAATGGCTTTCTTCGATCTAAATTTGTACGAGAAGTAATCAGAATTCAGAACGCTAGGAGGGAGATTTTCGGGATGGGCAGTGGGAGTAGTAGGATAAAATAAGAGAATCTAGCCTCACCCTCGTCCCACCAATCAAAATCAATTTATCAATCCTCTTGGATGGCCTTTTCAATTCTCTCCTATTGTCCACACTCTTCGCTTATCTCCCCGCTTCCCATTTTACGCCAAATCAATCGTTCCCACTTCCCACCACCCCACCCTCGCCAAATGTCCGAAACAACACCCAGACATTGAATACTTTGACCTCTACATTACTCTCTTTCTTCCCTCGACAAGTGAACCAACCCTCGCATTTTTTATCTAATGGCCAGCAATTCTTTCCAATCTCTCCGCCACCAATATCACCATCAAACCACCAGCTGCAGACGAGGTCGCCGCCACTCCATAGACTCCTCAGCCCCGTCATTTCTTTCATCCTCTATATTCTCCAAGCCCGCAACTACAAATACAAAAAATTCCAGCACTACCTTCTCCATCTCCTCCTCTAGCATCACCACCTTCCAAACCAAAAATTCATCAGCGACAACCCAACCTCCAGGAACCACTTCCACCATCTCCTTTGACTCACTTAAGAAACACCTGTCCGAGCAAAACTTTCGGGAGGCAGACGAAGAAACGCGCCGCCTCCTCATCATCCTAGCCGGAGAAGCAGCTGAAAAGAGAGGATACGTTTTCTTCTCAGAAGTGCAGTTCATCTCAGAAGATGATTTGAAGACCATAGACGCGTTATGGAGGAAGTACAGTGACAACAAGTTTGGGTACAGTGTGCAGAAAAGGATATGGGAAAAGGTTAACAAAGACTTTACGAGGTTTTTTCTAAAAGTTGGATGGATGAAGAAGCTTGATACCGAGATTGAACAATATAATTATAAGTCTTTTCCTAATGATTTCCTTTGGGAAATGACTAAAGATACCCCTGAAGGGCATTTGCCTTTGACTAATGCTCTTAGAGGGACTCAGCTTCTGAATTGTATCTTGAGCCATCCTGCTTTTCAGGACATGGAAGATGAACAAGCAGAAGCAGAGAGACAAGGAGCTGGTCGTGTAGAGGAAGATGGAGAGAGGACTGATAAAGCTAGAGATAGGGGAAATTTAAATCCAAAGCCGCTGAGCAAAGGATTGTTTAAGCCTGATTACAGCTTTTAATTAATTTATTTTTCAATTTGATTAGGGGTTGGGGAAGTGTTAATGAATTAAATATATGTCCTTGGATAAATGAACTTCTTTGTTCAATTTCATTTCCCCCCCAGTATTGCTCTCCCTTTGATGGAGTGTTATTGTCAGTATTACATACATGTTTGTGGAAACAAGAATACAAGGTTGTATTTTTATATTAATATATATGGCGCAGTGCACAAGAAATGACAAGTTGGAAATTTTTGCCCGTTCCCTTGCATGTATTTACACATGACAAGGACGTCTTGTTTTTTCCTTCAGGAAAGACCACCCCTGGAAACAAACTTGTCAGAATTTTAGTACTTTGGAGTGAGTATATAATTAGAGGTTTGACGTTTGATAAAGAAAATTTATATTAACTGTCTGAAGTGAAAAAAAAAACAGAAATTATGCTAGCTGAAAATTTCTTAAAGTGAACTTTAATTTTTCTAGAATTATCTTTTTGAAGTGATCTACACATTCAACTTGCATATATACGATCCAATGATACCTATGAAGCGATTTTGGACCCTACCTTAAAGATTGATTAGTGTGTTGGTCTATCTAGCCCTTAACTCATTTCAACAACATTTTTTATATCTAAAAAGAAGGAAAAGAATCAAAGATACAATCACGCATGAGGTTGAGCACAATTATGTAAAACAAAACTCCTTATCCTATCGAATAATAAATCATTAGACACTGAGGGAGGGAGATGATCCAAGGTTTGAAGGCCAAACTAAACATCATGCCCAATGTGAACCAAGTGATCCACAACCAATTTGTCCTCTCCATAATCATGAATAATAAGATAAGTTGCAAACTTGCTAATAAATTAGCGATAAAGTGTCCAAAAAAAATGTCTCAGGATAGTACGATATTTGTCTACTCTTGATCAACTATAGTGTAGATAAAGAGTCACTAGAGATACAAACTTGAAAACAACCTTTATTCCTAACAAGATAGAGATCACAAATAAATATATAAATTAGCTATTAGAATACTATCGAACCCAACTTTAGTTGTAAAGCCAAAAATCTATTAACCCATGTAATCTTTAGCTACACCACCTTTGACAATAAGGTTCAAGTACCCCATGCGAAATAATATTGACATTAACCTTAATAAAACCTATCGTGTAAGTCTTACAACCAAAACACATCTAGTACTCTTGTTATGCTTCACATCAATTAGGCATTTAAAGCCACTCCGAGTATTCATTTTTTGCCAAGTCTTGGATATACTTTGCTAAACAAGATGATGGTATAGATAAAATATTAGTGGCATGTATATCCCACACCTACCAAAGATTCTAAATTAAAAGCGTGAATGACATGGCCTAAGTAAATAAATCAATGGGAATAATATGGTAAATCCTCTCCTATAGTGGAAGATGAAAAAATTATGAGTTTGCTTACAAAGGCACAAAGTTGTCCCAAAAGTATTTATTGGATGAGCAATCGTGGAGAACATGATGAAGGGATTCAACCTCTCCACATCAACCATAGGCTTCCTTGGCAGCAATAGAGTGTTGTACATGCTTCACAATCCTAAGTAATACATTATGGGAAAAAAAGCCATACAAAAGAACAAACTCTCTATTATACTTTTAACCGCTATATAGTATTCCATTAGGAGTAGAGGTGGCAAAAGTTGACTCAACCAACCCAACCCGAGCGAAACTCAAATCGATAAAATCTAAAAATTTTAGCAACCCGACCCGACTCAAATTCAACCTGACACTGACCCAACATATCACTGACCTGATAATAATTAACCAAACTAGGACCTAACCTGACCTGTTCCAAACCCATGACCTATCATAGAACTATTAAGTAGTAACCCGATCTGACACATACCTGACCCAGCATTGACCCAACCAGACATCAAAATCTATTATTGTAATAATAAATTACACATGTTTCATTATTCATTTAAAGCTTTTAAAATATAGTATTTTGTAAATTATACTTATTTTTCAACATCCTTATTTATTAATGATATCCTAATGAATTTTTTAACACAAAAATACAACATTAAAAATTCATAGTAATAATTTAATAAATAAGTAACAACTAATAACATATTTTTAATTACATGCTTATATGAAATCAAACTTAATACTTACTTACGAGGCTAATGAGTTGGAGTAATTATGGTAGTGAAGATGTGTATTAGATATTTTTTTAATATCTTTTTATCATTTTTGCCTAACTACTTTTACAAATTCACAGCTTGTAAATATACATATGTCTTATAATATCAAATGAACTTATACACATAATCATTAATATTAACTAGCAAATTATTGATTTATTATATTATCAGTTATTACTTATGGTGTAAAATAGCATTGTTCCTCTAATTCCATCATCCATGATATGTATAATAAGTTAACAACTAACAAGTATCAATATGTTATTTGAATCATTTTGATCATTACTCAATGTTTTTATGTAAAAAAAATATAATAATTTATGTATTAGCAAACTCATTTAACTTAACAAATGACAGTATCTTCTAAAATTTTCCAAAATATTAACAAATAAGATATATTATTGACAAACTAAACACCAAAAAAAAAAGAGGCAAGCATCCAGCTATAAGCCAGCAAAATAATTTCCAAAAATTCTTCCATTACATCCGCCTATTTGAATAAGCTCTTAATAGAAGAGTATAGTAGTATCTATTATCACCCTCAAAATCCAATAAGTAATAGCTATGCCCAACAACAACTTAACAAAATTGGAAGATCCAGGGAATTCTCCGATAACATCAATAGTTCATTTATGAGTTATAAACTTACAAGTTACAGCCTACATGTTGTATAGATAAAAAAATATCAAAATGGCCTTCAAGACACAAATACACACACCACCTACAAACTTCTATAACTTCCAGACAAAATGTCCACTACATACAACATGTTAGAAAAACTAAAAAGGCAATATAACAAGAGTAGCAATCCCACAATATGCCACTTGTAAGTTGTAACACAATACCAATAGTAGCAATATAACAACACCAGTAGACAGTAGTTTTCCAACAACATGAACTATCAAGTATGGTAATCTGCAACATAAGGAACAATTGCATTATTGAATAAAAATTTAATTCCTCCCTACAAAAAATAACAATTACCCATATTTACAAGTAAAAGCATCTGAAATAGTACCACTATTTTTAAAGATCCTCAATCCATTTCATCATTGTTACTACTTAACTTTGATGGCTCCACAGAAGTACCTTCTTCTTCTTCTTCTTCTATTTCTGTAAATACTAAAAAAATATTATATTATTATCTTCAAGATTCATTGATTAAAAAACTATTAAATCAAAAAAATACAAATTCATAACAACTAATGTTATTACCATCATACTCGTATAACCAATTATGAATAGTTACCAAAGCATCAATATTTTTCATCAATAATGAACTCGTCCACTTATTTAAAATTCTACTACCCATGCTAAAATTTGACTTAGATGAAATAATAGTAATAGAAATGGCAAGGATATCTTTAGCTATAGAAGAAATAATTGGAGAAGTCTTACAATTATTTTTCTAAAATTAGAGCACAACAAGTGAAATTTTACGATCCAACGGCTGACTTTTGATATACACATCAAATTCGCTTTTACAAATTTTAAATCCACCTCTAAAAAAAGTAGAAGCATCAAAATCCTAAATTGTAAACAAAGGATAAAGCAATGATTAGACTTGATGCAAAAAGAATTTAGTAATAACAAAAATAAACATGTAATGGAGATTTAAAAAAATATTTGGTGAGGTATAGCCTTATTTACCTCCATTTCATCATTTTCACTATTCACTTCTCTATTAATAGATGTCCCTTGATCAAATGAATTTGGAGTATTAGGATAATGATATTCATAGTGTTTGTATAGGTCGAAAAATTCGACATATACACCATTAGACAACTTTGTACCCTTCTCATTATCATATAGCTTGACTAAGGCAAACATCACAAAGTCAAACTTATGATGTGGATCCAAAATTACAACAAAAGCAATAATGGTATTGTAGTGCGACCAATAGTTTTTGAATTTTTGCATCATTTGTAGTCCTATATATTCTACTGATATCATTATCATCACACACCAATGCCTTTTCCAATCACTGTTGAATCATCCAAACATAGAGAAAAATACAAGTGGGTAATAGGATGCTCAGATCTAGAAAATAGACAGGTAATTTCATGGAAATGTTCCAACAACTTACAAATCTTTTCCACTTTATTGCACTTATTCAACAAAATTTTAAGCCTCTAATTAGCTTCAACTGTAACACCCCCAAAATTCACTACTAAAAAATTTCGTTTTATTTAAAACAAATAGTGGAAGCAAAATATAAAACGGTGAATTTCGGGGATATTACCGCCACACTTAGTACCAAACCGGTTCACTCATACCATTCCAGTACCAAGTGCTAAGGTTAAAGGAATGAGATACACTTTGCTAGATTTCCAAAACATGTTTAAATCAGAGTAGCGCAATACACTTTACAAAATTAGAATCCACCAGTGGTGGTTACAAGAAGAGAAATACATTTAAACCAGAAAGTAAAAGCAAAGGGAGAACCCTAAAAGTCCGGATAATCCTTACTCTCTTTCCCGTTGCCCACTTCAGTAGCACCTAAAAAGATCTGCAAGGGACACTGCCCATTGAATAGGCAGGGGCCCCACAAAGGGAATCCTTTAATACTACGGTACTGAGTAACCCTTTAAAATCACACTTAAAAGTAGGCTCACAATTTCACACATGATACAAAGCTATATACATATATACCAAGATGTGTACATATAACATTCACATAATTAACAATCACATCAGATATCAATAGGTCATTATGAACAATCGATACTTTCGGGCCTTAAGCCATGTCATAGTGCAAAATGAATACATTTGGGCCTTAAGCCATTAGTATATCATTATTCAATCAACTCTCATATTTTATATCCATGTGAGTGCGGGAACCCCACTATTATAGCCAGTGGATCGGTCACTTATAGGGCAGAATGCACCTAACCACTATTATATGCCGGTGGATCGGTCTCCAGGGCAAAACGCTCCTGGCCACTATTATTCGCCGGTGGACCGGTCTGGCCCCGACTCACATGGTGTTCCACTGTAAGTGATTAGTATTTTCCCATAACTTTATTCACATCCATGATTGATTTTATTGAGCTCGGGACCCCCACTATTATTGCTGGTGGATCGAAATATATATATCAACATCATCCAGGGTAACACGCTCCTGGGCCACTATTATGTCTGGTGGATCGGTACTCATAATCACTTGTCAAGTTAACACACTCCTGGGCCACTATTATATCCGGCGGATCGGTACTCATAATCACTTTCTAGGGCAACACGCTCCTGGGCCACTATTATAACCGGTGGATCGGTAATCAATATCATAATCTAACTAGGCCCGGCTCATAATCTTTCACTTTCATGATTAGTATTTTTCCTTTCTTTAATCAGCACAACAAATCCATTTATTTGCCTCGGATGGGAGATCAAGAACTCGGGACACAAATGTACACCGGTTATACCAGTGCATACAAGCTACTCAGTACCCTTCAACCATGAACCTAGGGACGTAAAGGTACCCTGGTCGTACTGGTGCATAAAGTTACTCAGTACCCTACCGACAATGACACCTAATCCATAAGTATGCATAACCCCTAACTAGGTCCATAGAGCTAGATAGAGTAAGATATAGGGTCTGGCTGGGGCACAAAGGCACACCAGCAAATACCAGAATAATCGTGGGCTAAACCACGTCTTTAGGGTAGCGACCCCTAAAGAGCCACCATTCCCGATCTCGAGGTCTTTCACTTTAAGTATAAGTGTCTTAATTAAAGTGATCACGAAAAGAACAATAATTAGATAATTGTTCACTTTCAATCATTCTGATATCATTAGTCGTTTCTTATTTAGGCGGTTATCCAAGATAACACAGAGAAATCATTAAGGCCATCATAATCTCATCTCATTCCGAATTAGGATTCATTTTCTTGATACTTACTAATTATCAAATAATCTTACCTTACTAGTCAACGTTATTTGAGTCATATTATAAAATTCAGCAATCACAACGATATGTCAAGTACAAATTACTCATTTATCCCTTACTTATATAATTGCTAAGTCATCCCTTCCTTACTTGACAAATTACCATAATGCCCCTTACTCGTTTTAGGTTATCAAGTTATCTCCTATGATTTTTAGATCACCATTCACCCCTCATACTTGCTACACTTATCATATTTCCCACTTGGTTAGTTAGATTACCGCATTGCCCTTCTCCTTTGTTATAATTACCATATTGACCTTGAGTTGGATAAATTTCCAAATTACCCTCCTTCATTATCATGATTACCATTTTGCCCCTTTAGTTGGTTAAATTACCAAATTGCCCTTCTTCATTACCATAATTACCATTTACCCCTCTCAATTATTATAATTGCCACTTTACCCTTTTCAATTATTATAAATACTATTTTACCCTTCTTCATAGTTACAATTATTAATTTACCCTTCTTCATAATTATAATTACCAATTTACCCTTCTCCATATTTATAATTATTAATTTACCCTTCTCCATTCTTATAATTATTATATTGCCCTTCTCCATTATTAAAATTACCATAATGCCCTTTTTTTGGTTAATTTACCAAACTACCCTTCTCTATTATCATAATTATCCAATTACCCTTTTATAATCATAATTTAACTACCAATTTATCTTTCGTCGTTATCATTATTACCAAGTTACCCCATACTCCTAAGGTTGCCATAAATGTCCTTTTAATTTACAAAATTACCCTTCTATCCCTTACTCCCAAATAACCATAATATCCTTTTATTTACAAAATTACCACAATACCCTTTTACTTATAAAAATTACCACAACACCCTTTTTACTTTACAATTTACTATTTTACCCTTTTACATCCAAAATTACCATTTTTATCCTTCCTTACAAAATTACCATTTTGACCTTCTTTTCCAAAATTACCATATTACCTTCTACTCCCAAAATTACCATAATACCCATTTACTTATAAAATTTACATTTTGTCATTTGCTTATAAATTTACCATATTGCCCTTTTTACTTCCAAAATTACCACTTTACCCTTTACTCCCAAAATTACCATAATACCCCTTACTTATGAAATTACCATTTTGCCATTTAATCATAAAATTACCATATTGCCTTTTTGCCTCCAAAATTACCACTTTACCCCCTTTATTACACCACTTTTATTAAATTATCATTACCACACAGAATAATAATATTAATACTCCAGTAACAATATCCAACTCCACCAATTATATTTTAACATAATACATATTAGCACCCACACATATTAGGCCATAACCTAGCACAAAGAATATTACTAAAATGCCCCTAGGGCTCGCAATAATATTATTCATGCATAAATGGTCACAATAACATAAAATTACAAGAATAGGTACTTAACGCTTTCATTAGTAGCCAAACTCTTTCGTTAAGCAACATTTCCACACATAGCATATAAACTACCATACTTTCCCTTTTTTTTTTATCAATCAATACAAGCAAATATATATATTATATTAAACCACAAATATCAAGCGTAATAACACATTAAAAATCCTAATGTGCTAACATACGTTTATCCATACATTTAAGTGGGGTTTAACGATTACCTTATATCCCGCAAAAATCAAATATTACCAGTATCCCAGTTAAAGATTCAAGCTTTAAATAGCAAAATCAACACCTAAAAATAGTATCAAAACTTATCATGTTAGAAACAAGAATCCAAGAATAAAAATTTATAAAATTTAATTAATGAAACACTTAACTTAAAATGCTATTATACCTTAAAAATTTTGTACTAAAATACTAAATCATACAGTAGCTCATCCTACTCATGCAGCATGAGCTGCATGCAAAATAAAAAGGAGAAAGTCTCGAAGAGGGGGTTAAAGGAGGCAAATTTTTTTATTTTCGGGTTAGTGGTTTGGGGCTAGGAAAGAAGATAGATGGGGAGGTTTGGAGGCAAGGGAAGGGTGCAGGAGTGAAGAGGGGGTGTAGGTGGATGCTAGGGATGGGTTGTTGGTGGCCAATGGTGGCGGAGGCAGCGGCAGCGAGGTGGCGAAGTTGGTTGCCGAGGTGGGTCGAGGTGGAGGGGCTGAGAAGGAAGGAAAAGAGGTGGGAAAAATGAAGGGGTACAGGGGCTGGTTTTGGGAAAATAAGGTATGGGGGTGGTAGAGGAGGTTGCAGGGAGGAGATTGGTGGTTTGGGTGGCGGCTAACGGCGGGGTTGCAGGGGGGCTGTCGAGAAGGGTGAAAAATCGAGAGAAAAAGAAGAGGGCAAGAAGAGGGAGTTGCAGGGTGGCTTAGACGGTATTGGGGTGGTGTAGGGCGGTAGTAGAAGGGTGCAGAAGGTGGCGCATGGGCTTGGTGCGGCAGTTAGTGCGGCAATTGGTGCGGCGGAGGGTGGCGGAGTGCAAAAACAGGGGAAAAATGGAAAGAGAAGAAATGAGAGAAGGGGGAGATCGAGGGGTAAGGAGCTCGAAAGGATAGGGTAGAAAAAGGCTAAAGGGAAGAAGAAAAGGAAGAGGGAGAAGAGAGGGGGCAGGTGGTTGATAGGGTGGCAGTGTCTAGGGTGGTAGGGAGAGGTTGACGAGGAGGGGGAAAGGGGAGCCATGCCAGACGGGGTGCATGGCTGCCTAGTTCCAATTTGGTGAAAAAAATACAGCGGAGAGAGAGAGAGAGAGAGAGGGCGAGACAAATGTTAGCAGTGCTTGTAGGCTGTAGTGGTCGGCGGGGTGCTCGGCGTGGCAGTCATGGCCGACGAAGACAGATCGGGCTACTAGGTCGAGGCATAGAGAAGGGAGAAGAAAGAAAGGAGGGGGGAGGTGCAGGCCAGCGCAGGTAGGAGGGTGAGTGGACCGGCCCGGCTTGGAAAAAAAGGAAGGGAGGGGGTCTAGGATGGTCGAGCCGGACGGGAGGGGAAAGAAAGGGAGAGAAATGGGACCCTGTCTAGTGCGCAAGGAGGGAGGGGAGTGTGGCTGGCCTGGCGGCCCAAAGCCAGGAAAAAGGAAAAAAGAAAGAAATAAGGAAAAGGAGAAAAAAGGAGAAAGAAAAGAAAGAAAGAAAAAAGAGGAAAATAGGGAAATGGAAAATTTTCAAATAATTAAATTTATAAAATAATAGGATGTAATAATTTTTATAATAGTTTTATTTAATAATTTAATTAAATATAATTAAATATATGGGTTTAAAAAGGATAATTTTAATAAAATACTAGTTTGAAAATTTATTTAAATAAAAATAATATGATAAAATAACAAAATATTTATTTTTTAATTTATTAAATACTTCGATCCAAATTTACATACTCTAAAATCTATAAAATAATTAAACCAAATAATTTTAAAAGCTAATTTATTTCATATAAAAGTTATTTATTAAATTATAGGTTTTCTAAAATTTTGGAGGATTACATCAACATTACCAAAGAAATCCAAAACACGATGATAATCTAATGCTCTATGAAGCATAAGATATGTAGAATTTTATCTTGTAGCAACATCTAGCCACAACTTCCCAAAAATTGATAAATTCAATTTTGCAGCATAACCATTAAACTTGTTTATCCTACCTTTTGAAGCATCTCTATACTTCACATTCTCTCTAATTTTGATCACACATCCTTCCATATTTTTCAACCTTTCTCTCAACATCAAATTAAGGATATGAGTTGAACATCTAATTTGGAAGTATTTCCCATCAAATACCAAGTTTTGAAGCAATGTGAGTTTCAAGTGACCAATCATATTGTCCATATTAAGTGCATTATCCACTACTAAATACCTTCTTCTCAATACTCCACTTTCTAAGAAATAAATACTCATTTTGAATTACACAATGTGGTGATATTTTAATTATCATTTTAAACTTTATAGTTAATTTTTTTTTGTTTTCCAACCTATTTATATGTTAGATTGAATCATGTAATTTTTTATGATTAAAATGTATAAATATCTTTATTATTTAGTTGTGAAAATAAATTGGATCTAATATTCTTTTTTCATTTATTTGTACTCGTAATCTTATAATTGTCTCTAATATTTATAATGTAACAAATGATAATTATACATTGTATAGTCATATTATGATCACCTTTATTTTATAAAATTATACTTTTTTTATGTAAACAAATATTTGAACTATAATACTTTTATTTATTTTAAAATACTCATATGTCATATGGAGTATGGATATCCTGCATTTTGAAAAGAATTTATTCATCAACAAAAAAAGTAAGATAATATATTTGCTAATGCCATACACTTATATTGATATATTATACTGTATGAACATGATATATCATTTTTTAACATACCAAAATATGAAAAATGCCAAAGAAAAGCTAGATGGATAGTTGGTATACCTTTATTTGAAGTTTAAACTATGTTGAATTTAACTTACTTTTATATTCGTAAATGTAGAAATAGATCATAAATTGATTTATTATTATTAGAAAGCTGATACATAGAAATATATCAACTTCATTGATATGAAAAAAGTGTAAATTAGTGGAATTTAGATAAATATGTATAAGTATGTATAGTTTTATTATTAACACATGAATATACATATACTTAACATTTGTGAATATTGTTATAGATAATTTAGATTTTAGGAGCAATATTTTTCAATAATTTTCAAGTGAGATTAAACCTTTCCGTATAATTTTCTTTTTAATATAATATTGTAATATTGTAATATCTTACCATGGTTTTAGAATCTAAATTTTCTAATCCCACCAAATTATATGTGATCTTATAATTATTGATATTATCTAAATCAAAATCTAATATATTATTATTATTATTATTATGATTATTATTATTATTATTATTAATATAACTATATAGGTATTAGTCTATTATTGGATCTTAGTTATTTGACTGATGCCAATCTAATATCATTTAGATATAAGATAAGAAAAATAGGACCTTATTGTTAAATGATATATTAAGCACACCATAAACTTCATTGGACTTAGTCATTATGAGAATTTAGATTTAAATATTCAATTAAAATATACAAGAATATCTTTATATCCTCTTTTTTTCCCATTTCACTTATTTTCATATTCTATAATTTTAACCTTATGTTATGTGTATAAATTATGATTACCTAGACCCGAATTTGACTCAACCCATCAAAACTCGACCCAACCTAACCTATCAAGTTAACTTGAAACTACTCGAACCTAATCTGTCAAATTGTACAAAATGACCTGACCTATTAAGTTAACCTAAAATAAATCAAACCCAATGGAACCAACCCGTCAAATTGTACGAAATAACCTGAACCCACCAGGTAAGTTAACCATAAAATGACTCGAAGCTAACCCAACCCTACTAGTCAAGTTAACCTAAAATACCCAAAGCCGAGTTTACTTAACCCAAACCCGACCAACCCCAGCAAATTAACTCAAAACCACCCAACTTGAACCGCAAAAGACAAATGATCCTAAATGACCTGACCCTAAAGTGACCCAACCCACTATGACCCGACCTTAAAATGACCTAATCCACTATGACCCGACCCTAAAATGACCCAACCCGCTACGACCCGACCTAACCCGACCCCCTAACCCAATTGTTACCTTTATCTAGGAGGCCTAAAGTAGAGAAGAATCATTTCAAAAATTATATACAAATGCTACTAAGAAATCACCATCATTTTTCATGCCATAAGTTGGCAAGGTAGGACCAATTGCATCATTTGGAATTAAAATGCCAAAAAATGATGCCAAAATTTTGTGAGGTAATAGATGCTGACATTTACACTAGTTCCAAGTCCCTTCATGTAGGTGATAAACAACAAAAACAACTCTTAGGAGGGTCTCTTGACTTAGGTTGTCCATGAGGTACATGGACTACCTCCTACAAATGTTAAATAGGGTGTCGTTATTCCTCCTCACTCATCTTCGATCATTGATTAGTCACTTGATGAGGTAACTTGGATTTGTCAGCATGTCATTATATTAACTAATTTATAGGATACAGAGTGTGAGGACTTGGACATATATACTATCTATGCCCTTTGTCATTATCTTAGTTACACAATCCCACCTACCCACCTCTGATTAGAGTTGATGTGGTAGCCCTCATTTTTTATATTAGATTAGGAGTAGTACACTGCTTGTGATTATATTTTGATATCTCCTTATGTATACACTCTTATGTACTTAGCATAGTTCATGAACTATTTCTCTTGTATCAATGTACTCTTTTATCATTACATGAGATTTTTACTTTTTGTTCATACAATTGTGTGGAATTTGCTTCTTCTTCTTTTTTGTACTCATAAAAAATTTCTTTTTTTTGTACTCACATTCTTTTCACTAATCTCTTCTCTTAAGCAATCAGATACAAGATCTTTACATTTGAAGCTATATATCATTTTAGGGAGAGTATTTCCCATATTTCCTTAATGCATATCTTCGTATTTTTTCTTGTATGCACATGTTTAGGGTAATATTCCTTATAGGTTTTGGTATTGTTGCCTAATTTTTCTTCTAAGTTAAGCCATAGCTAAACCTTTCCCATTTACCTTTTGTTAATAATAAAAGGGGTTGAGTGTAATACCCTAATTAGAATCGGTAATTTTTTGTATTAGTTATAATCACTATTTGGGGTTATTTGGTAATAAATATATTGTTAATATGTTTAATATTATTATGACTTATTAGATATAAAATTTAATTAGGTTAAAATTTACTAGAGAGTGTGTATTAAATTCTAAACCTAGGGTGGATTGCAATTGATTTTCATTTCATTGAGTTAACCTAACCCAATAACCTAATAAATTTTACCCAAATATTCTTACCTAATTTTTCACTTAGATATTTACCCTAGCCCACTAGAAATCCTTGACCTTTTCTTTCTTCTCCTTCCCTACACATTGATCCTACTCTTACAAACCATCACCTTACACCACCTTTGCCATTCCTCCCCTCTCCCCCATGTTTTCTTCTCCTTTTTTTTTGTTTCTAATTCCCCTACACACTACCCTCCTTTTAATCCATTCTCCTCTCCCTTCTTTTCCATGCCAAAACTCACGAGCCACCTTACTTCCTATGAAATACCCAAAAACCCTAATTTAGAAAACTATGTTAAAATAGGAATTTATTAGGAAAATTAATTAAATAAATTATTTTATTAAAATAAAGGAGAATATTTAAGGTAAAATCAAGAGGAAAATGACAAAGATTTTAATTAAGGAAAAATTAGGATATTTTTCTAATTAAAATAGAATTTAGAAAAACTTACCCAAAATATCCTATAAAAAGGGAATTTAATTATTATTTTACTAATTTTTATTATTTTAAAATATTTAAAAATACCAAAATATTCTAAATACCCCTAACCAACTTTTTTTTCCTTTTTTTTCCTTTTTCCTCCCTTTTTCCTTTTTCTTTTCTCTTTTCCTCTTTCCTCCTTTTCTTTTTTTTTCTTTCTTCCTTCTTCGTAGTCTGGGCCTATGCCCCTCGCGGCCCAATCCCCTCCCCCCTTATTTCCCTATGTGGCCCAGCCCACATTCGTTTTTTTCTTTCGCTCAACCACTAGATCTCCTCTCCTTTTTTTCTTTCTTTTCATTTTTTCCTAGACCAGCCGACCCGACCCCATCGCCTTCTTCCTCTCTTCTTCTTCCTACGCATGCAGATCTAGACCTCCAACCCCCTCGGTACGCCGACCAGCTAGCCACCATTCCATCGACCTGCACCACCCCTCTCTCCCCATCCTTTTCCTTTCCTTTTTCCAACCCCAACCTACCTTCTACCCCTCTCATGCGTGCCTCTCTCCCTTTCACTTTTCTCCTCCCCGACTAAACCAAACCTGCAAATTGAAGGCTTTTACCAGCTTGCCACCACCGATTGGCAAGCCAATTATACCTACCCCTTTTTCTCTTTCCCCTTTGTCTTATCCTCCCACCAATGGCCTATAAATACCCCTACCCAACCTCAATTGGCCTTCTTTTCCCTACCCATAAAAATAAACCTTCCTTACAACACCCCCACTTTAGATACCATCACCACCGTTGTCCAGCGCAGCCGCTCATAACACCTGTCAAACTCCTCCTTACATTACCCTCCACCCAACCACACCACTCACTACCTCTAATTCCCCCTATATGAGCTGACCCACCTGTGCCAAGTAGGTTTCCCGATCTGCCAATCCTCCCCCATTGCTGCCCTTATCAATGATGTGTCCCACCATCTCCACCATAACCACCACCTTTCCTGCCACCCAAAATACTCAGTAAAGTCTCCCCTACCTTCCTTTCTCCCTACCTCCCTCTCCTTCACCCTCCCTCCACCTCCACCACCTTCAGTCATAACAACAACCACCACCTATGCCGCCACTTTCATTAGCCACCACAACCACTCTAACCCTCTCAGCCTAAAGGATCCACCACCCCCACTTTCGCTAGCCTAGAAAGCCACCTCTCCAACTCCACTTCCTCCTCCACCGCTGTTGTCGCTTCGCCATCGCCTAGACACCACCACCCTAGGTTATGCCCTAACCTCCTTAACTATTCAAAATAATTAATGTAATTATTATTTAATTTTATTAGTGTTAATATCATTATTATTACTATTATTATCATCATCACTCTTATTGTTGTTGTTGTTATTATTATTATTGTTGTTGTTTTTGTTGTTGTTGTTGTTGTTGTTGTTGTTGTTGTTGTTTTTGTTGTTGTTGTTGTTGTTGTTGTCATCATCATCATCATCATCATCGACGTCGTCGTCCTTATTATCACTATTGTCACTATTTTAGTATTACTATTACTACTACTACTATTATTATTAAGATTTGGTTTATTATTATTATTATTAGCACTATTATTATTGTAGTTGTTGTTGTTGTTTTTATTGTTGTTAATATTAAAGTTATTATCATTAGTAATATGAATATTGCTAATAATACTTTAATATGGACTAATATAACTACCAAGACCTATTTTAACTAGTAATAGTATGATTAGCTACTTTAAGAATAATATCCTTATTTTACTTATAAAACTAATACTATTATTATTAACCCTAATACTAGGTTATAATAAGGGTAAATTAGGAAATAATGATAATATTGGTAAGTGGGAAGTTAACCCTAGTATTTTCCTCTTATAGGTGAACCAAGTCAAAATCCTAAGGACGCATAGGAGCATGATCCAAGCTCGGTGTCATATTAGGTAAGGATGTAGTTAAGGCCTATTATGTGTGTTATGTGTCCTATATGCCATGTGTTATGTTATGTTGTGTACCTTATATTATTGTGATTGCTTACTTGTAGTGTAGGGCAGAGTTAATGTACATTTATGTGACCTCCTTATGGTATTGTGTAAAATGATATGAATGTTGTGCTTGTGGTGTTATGTGATGTGACCTTCTAGGACATGCATGCTAAGATGCTTTAATAATATGGTATGGGGTGAAAGGATGAAAAGGGAGAAAGGGGGAAATGATTTTATTAAAGAGAAATGAGAATGACTTAATTATCTCATGACCCATGAGGAGACAAAAAAAAAAAGAAAAATAGGGAAAAAAATACGATATTGGAGTGAATATTGCATGGGAAAGTCTAGGATTTTCATGGGATGGATGATGTTTTCATAGGGATGACCCTTATAAGGAAAATTTTGACTTGAGGTCTAAGAAATGTGTGGGAAGCATTGTTTGGGTTATTGGAGTCCATGGATGAAAATTGGTAAGTAGATTGGTATATGGATGCATAGGAAACTTGGCTAGGGTTTGGGAGGAAATCCCTATATGGAGGAGATTGTGGAAGTGAAAAATAATGAAGAGGATTAAAATATAGGTTAAGAGTGGAAGGATATCACATGGAGGGTGAGTGTGGGTGTTATGTGGAAGAGAGGATGGTAGGTGAGTAATGGAGAGATGACACATCGGAAAAGAGACATGCTAGTGTTTAGGGTGGACAACTAGGGTTTCGTGGACACATGTGCAAAATGAGAAGTAAAGTGGAATTCTTGGGATTGAATCTAAGTGAGGTGATGTATTGGGGGTAAAGGAGCTTAGTTGTGTGAGATAGAGGAAGGTTGGGCTAGACCAGTCCACCGGCAAATAATAGTGGCCAAGCATATTCTGCCTTGGGTGTTTTTTTAGTCCATCGGCTATAATAGTGGGGTTCTCGTACTCGTATGGATTGATAATAAGCATGGTGTGAAATGAGTATATTGACTAGGGTGTTTTTTTAGTCCATCGACTATAATAGTGGGATTCTCGTACTCGTATGGATTGATAATAAGCATGGTGTGAAATGAGTATATTGACTAGAGATCTAATGAATAAGTTTAACCAGACTATAACACAGACTCTACTGTCTTCATTGCTTGTATGTTTATTTGTATGATCCTACTTGTATTATATGCCTTTTTTGTATAGAGTTAGCTACATGGTTAACTTGCTTAGTACGTAGCATACTGACCACCCATTTCATGGATGCTACTCCTTCCTATGAGCAGAGGTCCCTACTGAGTTTGTGTAGGTAAGAGATGCCATCTTCGATGTTTATGATACTTACGAGGCATCGGACGGGGCTGAGAGTTGACCGTTAGACTTGGCATGGGGGATTAAGAGCGATGTTGACCTGAATCCTTTCTATCCCTATTTACTTATGTTTCCATTGTATTTTGGTTTTTTGTTATGTTGTACCTTTTATCCCTTTTGGGAACTTTAAATATGTACCCTACTTAGGTTGTAACAACTTTTATCGTGCATTCTAATTTTCGTGTTATGAACATTTTGGTTTCTATTAATATTTGTTTAAGTTTGTCTATTGTCTTATGAAAAATTTTCTATAGCCTTGTGGTTAGTACGAGACTGGTAAGGGCCCAGGCTTGTACTTATTACAGTAGTAGCACCCCCATGCTTGTATTTTTTTGTTTAAACAAAAATTTTCAACTGTGATTTTGGGGTGTTACATACTCCTTTTCTCCATCGTTGTTTGCTTCTTCAACCACCTTTTTTTATTTTGCAACACCACCCTCCACTAGCCTCCTTACCTTGCCACCGGGTACCATCACTAATCGCTCACCCCTATACTGATAGCCGTTGTCAAAGCTATCCCAACAGCCATGCACAACCTCCCCGAAGCAAACCTTTTCATCGTGCTACTTCTCTTCCCTTCCTTGTCTTCATCCCTTCACATGGAAACTACCACCCCACCACCAACAAAATCCATCATTCCTCCCCTATCTCCTTTAACTAAAATCACCATTCTACCCCTTCTCCCTTCAACTAAACCCACCGAACCTACCACATTTATCTTCCACCATTTTGGCCAAAGCTCCCCATTGTTGTTGAACCATTTTTCCACCAAACCCCCTCTCTTCTTTCACCCTGTTGTGCCACTATTTCTTCCTTCACTTGCTGCACCTTTGCTACTTTTTCTCCCCTTCCTACCACCAACCTTACCTTCTGTTCTTAGTCCCCGAGCACCAGTTAAGTCCATTGTTGCTCATCCTCCCCTTCTTGACCAAAAGCCTTCCTTCCTTCCTTAGTGATAAGTTTTCTTCAGCTTTCTCTTGATTTTATACTAGTTAGTGATCCTTGAATTATTTTAGTAATTTTAGATTATTTTTTTAATATTTTATGCTAATACATCTGTGTTTGGATGTTAAATTCCTAGGTAATTCTTGAGGAATTTGGAGAATACTTCTTTTTTGTGAGCTTGGATAAGGTAAATCCAATTACTCATAAGAGGTGGAAATCATGTGCGAGCATGGTAAGATTGTTTAGGTATAGAATTATGCTAGGTGGAAATCACTCATAACATGCATGATAAAATGATAACATGTTGAGGGGATGATGTGTATGATTATTGAAAGTTAAGTTGTATGCATGGTAATATATCAAATGTTTTATGTACACATGTTTAGGATTTTGGTAGGATTTTCATTCTTGTCAAGTTATTTTTTTTGAATTCCATGGTAAATGCCTCATGATTACTAATATACATGGTAGTTAGGGTTACAATGATTTGCATTGAAGCATATGTGCATGTTTAGGATTAGCTTATAATAAATTCTATTAGCATGACCTAGGATTAGAGATAATCCCCTACATATACTATGATGATAATATTCCTATTTTATGCTTTAAATGTGTACGTACATGCTACATGGAAGATGTGGTATGTGACAGTTGAATGATTAGGGTTTTTTTTTTATGTAACCTACTAAATACATGAAAAGTAGAAAATATGGTTAATTGCCAAAATACAAAGATTACCTACATAATAAAGTAATGTGGAATATTACCTTTGTTTTGCTCATGACTAACCCCTTGTAATGATAATGTTTGGTACAAAAATGAACAAAATGGTGAAACTAAGGTTTTGAAGGGAATTTTGGTAATTTTGACCTAATGTATCTTTTAAAAATAATTGGATGCTAGGATGACCTTAGAATTTTGATACTATGACCTTAGCTTTAACTTAGCTTGACATAAATCTATGAACTTGGGGTTTACCTTAATAAATGAAAATAAAGGGAAAAAGGTTAAATATAAAAACTAAAAGTGTTGTGTCATATGTGATCACCTTGAAAATATTAACACTTAGGATATGCTTGGGATGAGGGAAATTGATTAAAGGGAAATGATTAAAGGGGAAATAATTAAGGGGATAATAATTAAGGGGGAAAATTTATCCACCTTTCTTGTTTGGTATGTGAGGGTAAATTCTTTTAAAGAATATTTATCTTATGTTTGGTTTGGGAGGAATAACTTATGTTAAAATAATATTTTCTTTTACTTCATTAGCATGAAAAATTAGTAATATTTTTATTAGATATAAAATATAAATAATTATTTATCACATAAATCAAAATTTAATATATTATATTTTTTAATTTATTTTTTATAAATCAAAATAACATATTACACAATCACCGACGGATAACGTAACCTTACTACCCTCTAATTACATCAGTTTTCACTCAAAACACTCCAAGTGACTATGGCCATCACCTTAGCACAATTATAACTTACAATTTTGTTGTGGATCGATACTAATTTGGAAAAATAAGATCTAATTAGAATCAATTAGAACACACAAGAATTGAGAAGAGAATAACACTCAAGAACACAGATTGGGGAAACAGGTGATCTTATTGATGTGAAGTAATTGTGATTACAAAGAATCAAAGAAATTATCACATAAATCACTCAATTCATCAAGGAATTACAATAGAACTCAATAGGAGAAGAAGACGGCGTTCGCACTTCGATTAGGGTTCTAATCGCATGGTATTTATACTATACGAAACTGTCATTTGCGAAAATCGAGGCGGAGCGAAAATCCCAAAAAACATGGACCGTGTTAATAAACACGGTACCCCCGTGTTTTTTTCTATCTCTCGGCCTCTCCCAGAAAACATAACATATTTTCCTGATGAAAAAACACGGATCGTGTTTCCAAAACACGGGCCCCCCGTGTTTATTTCCAGCTTTGACAATATTCAGTATTTCAGCAACAACTTCTTCATCTGACCTTTGATTGAGCTGATTCTTGATGCGTTGGAAAGCTAACAGAAAGATATACAACTTTTATGTTCAACACATTTCCAAATTCTAATTTATTCGATGTAAAATATTCACATCTTTACAGAATAGCTCACAGTTCTACTTCAAATTTCTCCGAAACACTTCACACACCAATCCAAGCTATTATACACACCAAATATGAGTCACAAGCTCACAATTTTTTTTTATTTTGGTATTAGAGAGGGTTAGATCGTTAACGCATTGTACATGTATTTTATACGTATTGGTACGGGAGCGTGGAAAAATCTTAAGTTATGATTAGTACTTTATAAATAGCCACTGATGGTATGATTAGTCATATCATATGTACCGATGATGCGTATGTTTTCACTTCATAGTAATTAAGTATTAATTGTTCAACATACAAAATTTTTCCTTATATATATATATATATTTGACAACCTATGTGGATCATCACTTTAACGCCATGAAATCCACAATCGAGGAACGTTGTATGTATTTTGTCATCATCACTTAGCAGTGGCGACTATGGAAGAGGAGGCTAGTAGTAGTAAAGTTAGGAGGAGCACACTTCTCCGTTCTGTCAAGAAAAGAAGACATAACAAATACTTGCAGAAACAGAGTCATCAATTGCTACTCCACTACTTTGGAGTGCTACTGCTAAGTCTTCGACAGGCAGGCTTCGACAGGTAGGAGTGCGGGACATCGTCGGCAGGCAGGAGAAGATTTACTTGGTAGTCCAAACGGGTAATTTTTTTCCCTGGTCCAGCAGTATATTTTTACTCTAGAAACTTTTTTTTTCCATACCAAACATAAGAGAGGAGAAATAATTTCCCTTGTAATTTTTATACCTACTTTACCCCCATACCAAACATAACCTTAATGTAAAAGACCTAGAGTTAGGAATGGTTACTCTATGAGATTAGCTACCCAAGAGGTAAGGTGTTAACCCTACTCTACTATATAGGTGACCTACGAGGGCTATAAGAGATATCATTACTTAAGGAGTAGGTGACCAAGGTTGGAGGACATTGTGTTGTCTTTGTGCACCAATATGACCAAATGTACCATTGTATCCTTGGGTTTGAGGTAAAGGTATTATGTTGCCTTCAGGTACCAATATGATAAAGGTATTATGTTACCTTTGGGTGCCAATATGACCAGGTGTACCACTATGTCCCTAGGTTGATTGTATCCCCATTCAGTAAGTAAATAAAAAATGAAAATATATGTTGTGTAATAAAATGGAATGAAGTGATTTGTTGGTTCAGTAGGCACCTCAGTGCCCTACCTGGTGTTGTTTTATATTGTTGTTTTGGTAGTTACTTCAGTGCCCTACCATTGTTTTTAGAATATATCTAACTAATCAGATATGACTTGTTACCTTGAAATGATAAGGATTTGACTGATATATTTTACTATTGAGTTTGAGATTGTATGTTGACATATGTTGTTCCATGAATATTATTTTTGGTTATGGTACATACTTTTTTCTCAAGTATTCTTTTTAGATTGTGTGTTACTATATAAAATGTGAATATTTTGCTTCTTGTAAGATATTGTGATTTACTCAATACGACGATCTTGTACAAATAATTTTTGTAAATGACTATGTGAGGGCCATGGAATGACATGAAGCATATGAGAATGGAAAGGATAAGTGGAGTCCTTGAGAAGAAGTCTCATTTTCAGAGTGGGCATTTGGGTCTAGGAGTTAAGATAAATCGGTGTCGTACCTTTGGGTGCTTGTTTTTGTTCATGATTGATTTTTCTTTCGACTCTTATTATGTCCCTTTCTTTATTTTTGTTATACTATTGTAATAGAAATATTTATTTGTAAATTTTATCTATATATTTCCACCAATTTAATTTAGTTATGGTTTGAGTTAGCCATAACACTTAGCATAAGAAAGGCGATGGGCCAAACTTATGCTAAGTGTGGTGGTAACACCCGATAATTTGGTAATTAACAATTTTGCAAAATAAAGTTTTTAAGCTTGTAAATCAGGGTGTTACAGTGAGAATCCTAATATTAGATTAAAATTTTTACAAATTGATAAAAGAAATAGGATATAGTAAAATTATCGCCAACTTCATATTCATTATCCTTCAACATTTACACTTTTACACTTTTTGTTTGTCATCATCAAAAAGGGGGAGATTATTAACCTTATAGGTTAAATAATATCCTCGTTTAGATGATAACAAATGGGATTAGAGAACTAATATGTTTTCTTAAGGGTGCATGGACTATGATTGACAAAAAAAGAAAGAAATCAAAACATGTTTACGAAAATAATCTCTCAAAGTACAAATTTAAAGAGCAATCAAGTTTCAAAGTACAAGAGAAGATCATATGAAGATCACTAAGACATAAGCGTTACGGGCTATATTTCTGAATCTTAGGTGTTCTTATAAAGAGTTAAGTTAAGTATTTTTCATATTTTGATTGAAAATCTTTGAAAAGTTTTAAACACTAAACTTTAATTCACTTTATGTGAACTCATGGTTAATCTTGATTTCTAAATCCTTATGAGTGTTTTTAGAACTTGTTTTTTGGTTTTAGTTGGAACTAGTTGATTTATCTAAACACCAATCAACTGGTTTGATTTAAACTATGAAATTAAACATGTAAGAACTCATACAGATCAACTATCATGGAAAAATGACCAAATAATTTAGAAATCGATCAACTTGTTTGGCGAAACAAGTCTATGGATTATTCTCCTATAAAAACCTATTCATCTTTGTTTAAACACATTGATTAGTTTGACTAACCAATCTATGGTTTTTGCTTCTCAGAAATCTATTTATGCCTATTTAGCCACATTGATTGGTTTTGCCAAGTCTATCAAATGGTTTTACAAATCAGGCTAAAGGTAGAGACAAAGTGCAAAATGTTTTTGCTTACGAATAAGCCGATCAAATACTCTAATTAAACTGATTGACTTGTTTGAAAGACACATTTACTGGATTACAAAACCGTGGTATTATTTAAGTATGTTCATAAGACCAACTTTATACAACATAAAACCAATCAAATTGCTTTAATGATGATCAATTATTTTGTGTAACGGTTACTTTGTCATCTTAGGTCTGAACATATTCAGCTAACTAGATATAACAACCAATGGACTGGCCATATAATTATTGGTAGGTTTTCCCAAAACTTATCAACTAGTGAGCATTAAAAACTAACTTTTTATCTAATGGGTAATATGGCTTTTTAGGCCATTTGTGCACAACAGCTACCCGAAAAGGGTTATCCTTATATAGAAGATCATTTAGAATTTATTAAATCTATTTTTTACTACATTTACTATGCAATTAATCATCTATCCTCGCAATAATTTAATTAATAATTTAAAACTCTCATAACTTTCAATTATTAAGTTTGTAGTGAACAATATTCATTACTCATTTCTCTTAGATACACTCTCTCTATAATTGTAATATATCCTATTACATCTAGCTATATTATATCTCATATAAAGTTCTACACTTTTATATCTAATTTTTTGGTGAAAATCAATTGTAATCACAACGACCTTATAAAATTTATTACAAAGGGGTTAGTGAGAGTTTTTCTATTATTCTTGAAAGATTCTTATTGAGAGTATAGAGAAGATAAATAGATCAAGTTTTAAAGCATATCTTAAATGGCCATTGAGATTTTAAGGCTCATTTATTGGGAGAAGAGTGATCATAAATACAAACATGTTGTTCAAAATCTAAAAGGGAGAACCTTTTCAAAATGGATGTAGAGAGTAATTTGCTCTTAAACCTCTATAAATTGTGTATAAATTTTGTATTTGTCATTTCTATTTTTTTAAACTTATTCACCACTAAGGGTTCTTTCAATAAAATACTAAGGGATGCAAGAAAAATAATTAACTTCATTATGTAAGTTGGTAGGAACATTACTTGAGAATATGAACGAAAATTTCCTTAAACTCACATTCTTCCCCAAAGATGAACTAAAATCATCAATTACCTTTGTAATGATGAATATATGTTTAGTAACATCATAGGATAAAATAAGAATAACATTTGTAAAGAATAGATAATATAACTTTGTACCTCCACGGGATGTAACTAACGACTTCCAATCACCAGAGACAACACAACTTTAGATTAGGTAGAAGAGACAATCCATACCCATAATAAAGAAGCATACGGTGAAATTGGTTCACCTTGATAAACCCTTATTTATGATAAAATTAACTTTACTAACATAAATATTCCAAAGCATTGTAATATCTTATTTTTTAAAAGCCTAATTATAAGATGGTAATTATCAATAATTAGTTATAATAATTATTGTAAGGTTTTTTGTATTAAATATGTTATTTATATATGTATTATTATGATATATTAGATATAAATTTCATTAGATTAAAATATGATAGAACTTAGGTTATTAAATCTAATACTAATCTACACCCTAACTATTATCAAGTAACCTTAAATTCGGTAACCAAATGTTTTTATCCTAGATGATCTTCCTAAATGATTACCCCTAACCTATACTAGATGCTCACCTTACCTTAATTCCTCTACCCTAGTGTGATATTCCCTAATGTCATACCCCCTTCATGTCTCCCTCTCCCCTATGTTTTCCTCTCCCATATCTTGCTCGACACTCCCCTTCATGCCACCATCCATTTAATTCATCCCTCCTCCCATTTTTGTGCCATGTTTTACCCCCCAAAATAAGCCTGCACTTCTTCCCCATCCTCCCAAGATCCCTCAAACAAGAAAGAACCTATCGATCTACATCGTTGATCTTATTTTCTGCTTTCATTTTCACCACTTTTATCTACAACGCATATCACCATTGCTCCTTATCCTCCAAATTTATCCACTTCCACTACTCACTCACCCCCACCATCAAAACACCTTGCCAATATCACCCCAACCAAAACACAAAGGCACCAAAGCTCCCACCCCACCTTTAGCCAAGAGCACTAATCACCCCTTCACCTTTGGCCATTTTTGTCAAACCCTTCTAGCTTGTTACACCCATATTGAAACCCCCTCCCTGAGCTTTAGTCAATTATACTAAACCTACCCCGTAGCATAGGACAAGGGTGCCATTGCTCACTTCCCTCCTTTGGCAACTTCCACCATTCCACCTTCCCTTATTTTGTGACTTTTGGTGTGTTCCTTGTTGCCTTGTATGGCCAGATAGTAACCTTTCAAGTCGTTTTAGTTAATTGTGGGTTATTTTTGTGCTATATTAAATTCTAATATATGTTTTATTTGGTGTTAATTTCATATTTAATCCTTAAGGATCTTAGAGAAGACAATATTTTGTACTGTTTGTGAAAACTTGGATTTAGGTAAATCTAATCACTCACAAGATGCTAGAAATTATGTGTAAGTATGTTAGGATTTTTTATATTTATAATAATTCTAGGGTTTTATATTTTTTAAATTTTTTAACATGCATGATAAGATGATAACATGTTAAAAAAATATTACATACGATTGTTGTTATGTTAAGTTATATACATGAGTAATAAGTTAATTGATTTTCATATGTATGTTTAGGGCCTTTTTAGGGTTTTCAACCCTATAAAATTATGATGTAAATACCATGATAGATATCCCATGATTATTAGATGCTAATGAAGGTTGTTATAAGCAATATAAAAGCATGCACACATAATTATGATTAAATCATGACAATTCCTATATGCATAATATAGGGTTAGAAATGTTTCCCTAAATGTGTTATGATGTTAATTGATCTATCAAGTGTCATAAAATGCTATAAAATATGCATGTGTTTCATGGAATAGATGAAAAGATAGAAACATAATATTAAGGTGTGTAGGCGTAACTCACTAAATGCATAAAAAGTAAAAAATAAAGTGAACTGCTAAATCATAAAGACTACCTACATGCTAAAATAATGTGAATTATTGAATTTTATTCTTTTCATGAAAATTTTCTCATAATGATGATGCTTGGTACGAAACGGGATAAAATGAAAAAAAAGGAGTTTTAAGAGCATTTTGGAAATTTTTGACCTAATGCATCTTTAGTGAATAATTTGACATTAGGATGGCCTTATACTTTTGATAGCTTAACCTTAGTATTGAATTTATCTTTGACATAAAAAATTAATTTTACGGTTTACCTTGGTAATTGAAAATAAAAGGGAAAATAGTTAAGTATGAAAATGAGAATTATTGTGTAGTATGTGATATTTGTGATCATCTCATAAAATATTAATACTTAAAGTGAAAGACCTCAAGTTTCTAAATTGTTTCTCTTTAGGACTATCTACCCAAGAGATGAATTGTATCCCTTATTGAGTTGGTTCTTTGGTGTGAAGTTGTGCCTTAGTAAGGCCCTAGTCTACTTTATATGTGTCCTAAGGGTACTATAAAGGGGCACAATACTTAAGAATTAGGTGACTGAGGTTGGAGGATACTGTGGTGGTTTTGTGTTCTTGTATGATCAAGCATACCATTGTTTCCTTGGGTTATGGAGTAAGGGTATTG
The DNA here is from genome assembly GCA_039764185.1 of Tamarix austromongolica. Taxonomy (NCBI): domain Eukaryota; kingdom Viridiplantae; phylum Streptophyta; class Magnoliopsida; order Caryophyllales; family Tamaricaceae; genus Tamarix; species Tamarix austromongolica. The sequence continues at coordinate 48,341,359 of CM077817.1, forward strand.
CATTGTCTTCATGCACTAGTATAACTAGGTGTACCCTTAGTGTCCTTAGGTTGATGGTATCCCTTCAAATAAAATGACTAATACATAAGTAATTATTGATAGCCTTCGGATAGATTGAATTTATGGTTCGATATCATCCTTAGTTCCCTACCTTACTTTTTGGAATTTAGTGGATGAGTCAATTGTGGTTATGGTTTTGACAAGGCTACTTTATACAGTGGGATGAAGTGAACTAGTTAAGTAAGATTGACTACTAAGTATGAGATTTTGATGATCATCATATATATATATATATATATATATATATATATATATATATTCACATGGTTATTGTATATTATTATGGTATGTGCTTTGTGTTTGAGCATGTTTTCATAATAATGTGTGTTTATCTATAATTTAGGTATGCTACCTCTTATAAGGTATTGTAATTTACTCAATACAAGGGAGTCATACTGATACTACATTTATAGATAACAATGTGAAGGGTATGGAGTGGTTTGAGGTATTTAATAGAGGAAAGGTTAAGTAGAGCCCTTAGGAAGATGTCACATTCTCATAATAGGCTTATGGGTCTAAGATTTGGGACAAACCAATGTTGTACCTTTAGGCACTTGTTTTGATATAATATTTTTTTTCCTTTGGACTCTTATATCCCTTGGCATATTTTGATTTCTTTTTTTGTACATAGAATATTATCCATAACTCATATTTATGTATTGTCTCTTATTTTTATAGTGTTATTCTAGTTGTCTTCTATTTTGAGCCTTAGCACTTGGCATAAGAAAGGTGAAGGAACTGGACTTATTTTAAGTGTGGTGGTAACACCCATTAATTTGGTAGTGAACTCTTCCGCAAAATTAAATTTTTAATTAGTAAAAATGGGGGTGTTATAAGTTTTATCAGAGATTTTGGTTTCAAAATCCTCTCTTTTGTTTTTGAAAGCCTCCACTTCCTAAACATTTTGAAACCTAGTTTAGCCTTTGTGAGAATAGTGAGTTAGGAGTTTACCTTTGTAGTGGTCTTATTTAGTTTCGTGTTATACCACATTAAGCTGGGTGCATAGATGGTGTTATATTCTGATTGTGTTTGTGTATGAACTATGGTATAGAGAAATGAGCTTGATCTTGATTAGAGGTTTGAGGAATTATTTTTTTAAAGAATGGATAAATTTATGAGTTCTAATTTGAGTTTTTGTACCCTTGTAGGATTTCCTTGGATTACTATTGGAGTGATTGGACTACCGCTATCACACTTTAGGATATCACTCAATGGGGATATCAAAGTCCATATACGGTGTTTTACTAACTAGTTAAATCATATGGTGGATGTCAACCATTACATTTAGCCTTATATGTTTTGATTCAAACACTTGTTGAGGAACCTTCCTTTATTATTTGTTTATTAAAGAATGGATAAATTTATGAGGGTGAACATTTTTTGTTACATTATGATGAGCTATCAAGAGAGTTAATCTTAATCGATGATGTGTGGAATACTCTAGGATAATAACTAAGTTTTTCCCTAGATTATCCAAGTGAGATGGCATAAGTGGATGGGCCTCCTCATGATTTGGAGTAAGAGTAGATGATCCTGCATGAGGAATTGATGCAATGGGTGATCTGTAAGAGTTGGGTGGTTGATGCTACAATAGATTTAAGCCTTCAAGGTTTTGATGGTGATGATTAATTTGGGACAAGTTTCAAGGTTTTTCTAGGCATCCTATTCTAAGGTTTGATGTTAAGCAGATGCTTGGTACGGTATTGATTTATCCTTGTGGGAGGAGTAACTTTGGAGGCTTACAGTTTTCTTTTTGTTCCTAGGTCTCTAGTTGATATTATTTCAATATGTGTAATCATGAATTTTATTTGACCATCTATTATGACATGAATGCTAGTAATTCCTTTTCAACTTGTGTGTGTGATGCTTGTGCAACCCTTGTGATAAATACTAGTGTTTTGTTGTTGCCATTTGAATGATGTGAGGTGTTTATCCTTTGTATAGGTGGATTTTGTTTGTGTTCACTAGAGTTGTAACCCTATCACTTTATTACCTTTAGCACTATGACACGAAACTTTAATCTCGCACGTATAAAGGAGTTTCTTATCAAAGTAGGTTAGAGAGTCATAGAGTTGCAACCACAACCACAATTTCACCTGCCTATGGCACCTATTTAGGTTGAGAATTAGCTTAGAGAGGTTGGGTTTCATCACTATTCTATATTTAAGGAATTTGAGGATCCAATAGCAATAGAGAGGTGGATTAGGGAGCTAGAGAAGATCTTTAGGGATTTTTACTGCCCATATGGAAAGAAGGTGAACATTGGTACATTCTACCTATAAGGAAAGAAAAATAAATGGTGGAGAGGATACCAACATTGAGTTGTTGAGCTGATAGACACTTGGGATGGATTTTTGGTAGCTTTGATAATGTGCTACTACCCTTTGCATGTGTGGCATGCGAAGCATGTTAAGTTTCTAACCCTTTAGCAGGGCAGCATATCGGTTGAGGATTACTTCAACAATTTCTCTAAGCTTCTTACTTTTGCACCAAAGATAACTTGCAATGAGGAGATATTTACTCATTACTTTAAGGAGAGTTTAGATCTATGCACCCAAAAGATGTTTAGAAGAGATGTCATGACTGATATACTCATCGTGTATGAGAGGGAGTGTGCCTTAGGACAGATTCAAAAGGCCAAGAAGGGCTTAGTGGAACTAAGAGGCTAGCAGAGAGTTTTTTGAGACATAGAGATGACAATAGGGTTCAATCGAGCATTTAGATGAGTTAACTGAGTGGTGATTAGTCTTCATAATTTTCTGGATCATGGTTGGGGAATTACCAACCCTCGAGGCACTATCACTGTAAGATTTGTAGTGGGAACCACCAAGAAAGGACTGACAGGGTAGGACAGTAGAGTGTTCTAAGTGTGGAAAGATCATAGAGGCTTTGAGTGTTTCTCTTATAGTGTAGGAGTTAAGAACCATCAAGTACAGTTTGGTGGTGGGACCACCTATCAATAATAGTCTTTATTAGTAACTCAGACACTAGCTAGCAGTATCTTGAGTGTAGGTGCTAAAGGCAAAGGGAATGCTCCTCTTCCCTACCCATAGAGTAGTACTAGTTACTCTTATAGTACTAGAGGTACTTGAGGAAGCATTATGGTTAGCATTTTGACTATGATCAATGATGCACAGGCTCGTGGATATCTAGACACCACCTCTGGTATACCTTCGTGCTCATAACTATTTAAGTTCCTCGTCAAATTTGCATACATGTGCCTGATTGATTGATGTTTATTCTATACATGTTTATGTGTTAGTTTTGTGCTCAATTAAGGTTAGTTATTTTAAGGTGATAATGAAACCTAACTCATAGAACCTTCGTTTGAGAAACAACTGAGGTTGTAGGAGTTAGTTTATTTTTTTCGATTTTGGGAACAAAGTCTCTTTTAAGGGAGTAGTAACGTAATACCCTATTTTTTAAAAACCCTAATTATAAAGTAGTAATTATTTGCAATTAGATTTAATATATATTGTTGGGTTTTTTATATTAAATTTGTTATTGACATATGTGTTATTATGAAATATTATATATATATATATATATATATATATATATATATATATATATATATATATATATATATATTTAATTAGGTTAAAATATGATAGAATTTAGGTTATTAAATCTAATCTTAGCCTATACCCTAACTAAGGTAGGATAATATAGTGTTTGAGTAATCTTAATTCAATTAAATGGATGTTGTTACTCAGGTTCATCTTTCTAAATTATTTCCCTACCTTATAATAGAATCTAACCTTACCCTAATCCCTCTACCCTGGCATGATCTTCCCCAGTGCCATACCACCTACATGTCCCTCTCCCCCATGTCTTGCTTGACTATCCCCTTTATGCCACCATCCATTTAAGACATTCCTCCCATTTTTGTGGCAATTTTATCCCCCCCAAATGAATACTTGAATTCCTCTCCTTCTTCCTGAGCTCCTTTAAATAAGAAAGATCCTATCGATCCTTATGATTGCTCTTGTTGTCAGCTTTTATTGTCACTATTTGTATCTACAACGCACACCACCACCATTCCTTCTCCCCTATATTTAGCCAATTCCAATGCAAACTCACCCCTAACATTGATAGCCCTTGCTAAAATCACCCCTAACCAATCCAAAAAGGCACCAAAGGTCCCCCACCTTTGACTAAGGGCACCCTGATCACCCTCCTTAACCTTGAGCCATTTGTGTCAAACCCCTCCACCTTGATTCACTCAAGATCATTGAAAACCCCACCCTTAGCTTAGTCTATTTATGCTAAACCTACCACCTATCATCAACTAAAGGTTCCCTTGCTCACCTCCCTTCTTCAGCAACCTCAACAATTCCTCCATCCTTTTTTTGGTTCATGAGTCGTGGTGTATATCTTGCTCCTTTATTGGGCTAGTTAGTTTTATTTTGAGTTTTTTTAGTTGATTTTGGATTATTTTTGTGTTATATTAAATGCTAATATATGTGCTATCAGGTGTTAATTTCGTAGGTAATCCTTGAGGATCTTGGACAAGATAGCCTTTTGTACTTTCTATGTAAGCTTGGATTTAAGTAAATTCAATCACTTATGAAATGGTAGAAATTATGTGTGAGAATTTTAGGATTATTTAGATATATAATCATGCTAGGGTTTTATATTTTTCAAGTATTATAGCATGCATAATAAGATGATAACATTTCTTCGAGCCTTTCCCCTTCCCTGACCTCCCTCTTCTCCTTTTTTTCTCCTTCCTTTTTCCTCCCTACCTTAGCCATGTCGCCGCCCTCCGCCACTCAAACTGCCGCACCCAGCCCCTGCACCACCTTTTGCACCCTTCTACTACTACACTACACTGCCCAAACACTGTCCAGGCCACCCCGCAGCTCCCTCTTCCTCCCCTCTTTTTTTTCTCCCTATTTTTCTCCCTTCTCGATAGACCCCCCTGCAACCCCTCCTTCCGCCGCCGTTCGACCACCTCCACTGCCACCGAAACAACCAACCCATACCCTGCAACCCCCTCTACCACCCCCATGCCTGATTTGGTCGAAAATATCCCCTGCACCCCTCCATTTTTCCCCTCTCTTTTCCTTCCTTCTCAGCCACGCCTAGCCCGATAGCCAACTTTTCCACCTCGCTGTTGTCGCCTCCACTGCCCTTGGCTGCCAACAACCCATCCCTAGCATCCACCTACACCCCCTCTTTAGTCTTGCACCCTGCCCTTGCCTCTAAACCTCCACCATTTATCTTCTTTCTGAGCCCCAAACCACCAACCCGAAAATGGCCATTCTACCTGTCCTTCACCCCCCCCCCTTCAAGCCTTCCTCTATTTATTTTTGCATGCAGCTCATGCTGCATGAGCAGTATGATTTGTTGCATTCTTGGTTTACTTTGGTTAAAAATTTTAAGGTAAAATAATATTTAAGTTAATTATTTCATTAAGTAAATTTTATAAGGTATTATGCTTAGATTTTCTTATTTCTAATATAATAATTATTGATATTATTTTTAGGTGTTGGCTTTGCTATTTAAAGCTTGAATCTTTAACCGGGATACCGGTAAGATTCAATTTTTGTAGGAATTAAGGTAATCATTAAACCCCACTTAAACACATGGATAAACGTATGTTAGCATATTAGGATTTTTAATATGCTATTATGCTTGATATTTGTGGTTTAATATAATATATATATTTTATCATATTAATTGATAAAAATAAAATTATGCTAGTTTATATGCCAGATGTAGAAATGTTGTTTAAGGGAAGAGTTTGATTATTAATGAAAGTGTCAAGTATTTATCCATGTTGTTTTATGTTATTGTGACCATTTATGCATGAATATTATTATTGTGAGTCCTAGGGGTATTTTAGTAATATTTATTGTGCAAGAATGAGGCCTAATATGTTTGGATGCTAATAAGTATTATATTAAAATATAATAGTTGGTGGAGTTGGATATTGTTAATGGAGTATTAATATCATTATTCCATGTGGTAATGTTAAATTAATAAAAGTGGTGTAATAAAGGGGGTAAAGTGGTAATTTTGGAGGCAAAAGGGTAATATGGTAATTTTATAAGTAAATGGAAAATTGTTAATTTTATAATTAAAGGGGTATTATGATAATTTTGGGAGTAAAGGGTAATATGGTAATTTTGGAAAAGAAGGGCAAAATGGTAATTTTGTAAGAAAAGACAAAAATGGTAATTTTGGATGTAAAAGGGTAAAATAGTAAATTGTAAAGAAAAATGAGGCAAAAGGGTATTATGGTAATTTTATAAGTAAAAGGGGGTATCGTGGTAATTTTGTAAATAACAGGATATTAAAAGGATATGGTAATTTGGAAGTAAGGGGTAGAAGGGTAATTTTGTAAATTAAAAGGATATTTATGGCAAACTTGGGAGTAAGGGATAACTTGGTAATAATGGTAACAACGAAGGATAAATTGGTATTTAAATTATGATTATAAAAGGGAAATTGGATAATTATGATAATAGAGAAGGGTAATTTGGTAAATTAATCAACAGAAGGGTATTATGGTAATTTTAATAATAGAGAAGGGTAATATAGTAATTATAATAATAGAGGGGTAAATTGGTAATTATAATTATGGAGAAGTGTAAATTGGTAATTATAATTATGGAGAAAGGTAAATTAATAATTATAATTATGGAGAAGGGTAAATTAATAATTATAATTATGAAAAAGGGTAAGTTGGTATTTATAATAATGGAGAAGGGTAAATTGGTAATTATAATAAATTAAAAGGGTAAAATGGAAATTATAATAATTGAAAAGGGGAAAATGGCAATTATAATAATTGAGAAGGGTAAAATGGTAATTATGATAATGGATAAGGGTAATTTGGTAAAATGGTAATTATAATAATGGATAAGGGTAATTTGGTAATTTAACCAACTAAAGAGTAAATTGATAATTATTTAACCAACAAAAGGGGTAAGTTGATAATCATGATAATGAAGAAGGGTGATTTGGTAATTTGTCCACTTAAGGGCAATTTGGCAATCTAACCAACGAAAATGGGAAATATGTTAAGGGTAACAATTATGAAGGGTGAATGGTGATCTAAAAAGCGTAGGAGATAACTTGGTAACCCAAGCTGAGTAGGGATGTGGCTAAGAACAAATATGTGTGTATTATATGCCTTGTGTGCCATGTGTTATGCCGTATTATGTACTTTATGCCTAATGATTAATCATTTGTAGTACAACTTCGAGTGATGTATGCTTGTGTGACTTCCTTACAGCATGTGGATGATGATTATATATGTTGTGCATACAATGTTATTTGATGTGACCCTCTAGGACATACATGCTAGGGTGTTTAATAATATGATATGGGGTGAAAAAGATAAAAAGGAATAAATAGGAAGTGAGTTGACTAAGGGGACATGATATTGACCTTAATATCTCATGATCCATGGGAGAAGAACAGAAGGAGATTATGATCAAAATGAATGAGTGATGCAACTCTTGCATGGGAGGTTTCTAGGGTTTGCATGGGATCATCCTTATGTAAGAAATGTGTTAGGGTTTGAGCAGCCAACTAGGGTTTTACGGTCAGATGTATGATTAGTGAATAGAGTGATGGGATTTGGGTTGAAACTAAATAAGATGAGGTATTGGACGATAAAGAAAGGTTGGGCCATATAGGTCTGATTTGGGTTTCAAGGGAAACCCTAGAGAGCGGTAGTGAGAGAATTTGAATGTCATAAGGTGATGGGCCTCAACCCACACCTTTAGGAGTTGGATTTTCATTATGAGCAGATGTAAGAGGGAATGGATGTCGGGGTATGATAAGAGGCGCAAAGGTCTCAAGATATAGGACGGGCCCTCTCAGGAGGATAGAAGTAGAGGTCGGTAACATGCATGTCAAGGGTAAAATACTTTTGAATAAGATACGTATAAGACACTAATCACTTAAAGTGAAAGATTATTGAGCCGAGCCCAGACCGATCCACCGGCATATAATAGTGGTTAGGTGTCGGGGTGCCCTGGAGACCGATCCACCGACGTATAATAGTGGGGGATCTCGAGCTCAATAAACTGAACATAATAACGATAAGATATGGGGAAGATACAAAGCAATTACAGTGGAACACCATGAGAGTCAGAGCCAAACCGATCCATCGGTATAATAGTGACTAGGAGCATTTTGCCCTGGAGACCGATCCACCAGCGTATAATAGTTGTTAGGTGCGTTCTGCCCTATAAGTGACCGATCCACCGACTATAATAGTGGGGTTCCCGCACTCACATAGATATAAAATATGTGAGTTGATTGAATAATGATAGACTAATGGCTTAAGGCCCGAATGTATTGATTTTGCACTATGACATGGCTTAAGGCTCGAAAATATCAATTGTTCATAACGACATATTGATATCCGATGAATGTTAATTATGTGAATGTTATATATACACATCTTGGTACATATGTTTATATTTGTGTCATATGTTACATTGCAGGCCTACTTTTAAGTGTATTTTAAAGGGTTACTCAGTATCGTAGTACTGAAGGGTTCCATTCATGGGGCCCCTGCCTATTCAATGGGTAGTGTCCCTTGCAGGTCTTTTCAGGTACTATTAAAGTGGGCAACGGGAAAGAGCATAAGGATTATCCAGACTTTTAGGGTTCTCCCTTTTGCTTTACTTTCTGGTTTAAATGTATTCCTTATTCTTGTAACCGCCATTGGTGGAATCTATTCTTATAAAATGTTTACTTGCGCTACTCTGATTTAAAAATGAGTTGAATTTCTAGCAATTGATAATTTTTTTCTTTAGCCTTAGCACTTGGTACTGGAACGGTATGAGTGAACCGGTCTGGTACTAAGTGTGGCGGTAATATCCTCAAAATTCATAGTTTGTTATTTTACTTCCGCTAAACTTTTAATAAAACGAAATTTTTCAGTAGTGAATTTTGGGGGTGTTACACTTGGATTATGTGTTGACCATACCTATTCTTTGTATATGAGTTATTTTGGGCTCACAACTGAGACACATTAGGTAGTGGTCATACTTCTCTCTATGCTTGTTTTGACGTAACACCCAATACTTTGTATAATACAAGACTTATATAAATCCTAATTTAGATACCTAAATTTAAATTTTGATTATTACGTATAATTAGTTATAGAATTATTTTAGGGTTAGTCGTCCCATTATTGTGTGTATTACTATATTTATTAAATTTGTGCTAATAATATGGAATAGTATATTTCTATTTAGTGGAAAGATAATAAAAATAATAATAATAATAATAATAATAATAATAATAATAATAATAATAATAATAATAATAATAATAATAATAACAATAACAATAACAATAACAATAACAATAACAATAACAATAATAATAATAGAGATGACAATAATTATAGTAATAATAAAAGATTAATTGGATAGGACTTTTCTTTTTTGTATTTAATAACTTCTTGAATTTATTTATATTATTTATTTATCAATTAATTAATTAATTTTAACCTAAACTTTTTTCTATCATTTCATCCCCAAACCCAACCTAAAATAAAATAAACCTTCATCCTCCTTATTAGAAACCCAAACAGCCCAAACGGACAACCCCGTTTATTTTTCCTCTTCCCCATGTTGTAACCCTTGCCAAACATAACTTAACATGCACCCTCTGCCAACCTAACTTCCTACCAAACACACCCTCTACCTATTCTTTCTTTCTAGCCCCCCGGCCATCTACATCATCCCTTTCTATCTCCACCAGCCCGAGTGTCTAGTTTTTTCTCCCCTACACTAGCCTCAATGCACGCAACCCAGCCCACCAAATTTTTTTCTTTCTTCCCTTTGCCCTTCTATCCTTTTTTATTGCATGATACCAACCCCATTAGAAACATCTATGGTTAGATTTTTTTTCTCTTTCCATCGTACTTTTTTTCTTCTTCTTCTTTCTACTCCTTTCTCCTTCTTATGCAACCTACCTAACCCCATCCTTGACCAACTTCCCCTAATTTTACTTCTTTCTTATCTTTTAACTCATTCTAGGAACGCCTTCATTCTTTTCTCGAATTGTGTTCTAGCCGTTCAACTAACTTCATCCTCCTTTATTTTATTTTATTTTCCTTTGGTTAGTACCTCAATTTTATTTCATTCTCACCAACACAATGTCATTCCTTCTTTGAAGTTAACCTTTGAGCCATATCCATCCTCCACCTTCCTGTATTGTAGGCACCACCACACCACCAGCATTTAAGTATCCAAACAAACTAATGCCCGATCACCACCATCCACCACTACATCTTCTAGCCTTGTATGTTTCCCTACTTCACTAACCCATGCTCCCCAGCAATGGCGGATCTAGTGCTTTGCAATGGTATCACGTGACACCATGCAATTCTAAATTAATTATATTTTGATATGGCCATATATCATAAAAATCAACTTGGTGTAGTAGAGGATATCACGGGAATTATGCCATAATAGATGGGTTGGAGGTCAAGTGATCGAATTTATATGCCATCCTAATTTTTACATTATCTTGGACCTATAAAATTAAAACAATCCTCATGGCAGCATAAGGATTCAAACCCACAACCATGAAGACATACCTTTCACACCTCAACCATTCATCTAAATATTGATTATTGATATTTTTCACTTATAGGTATTATATATCCTAAATTATTATAATCCTTCTTTTTTAATCATAATTATTGTACTTGTTATTTGGCTCTAATTATGTTACTAGAAATTATAATAATACAATTAGTTAATTTTTTTATTTATAATTCTAATAATAATACAATTTAAAATTTTATGATTAATTAATGAACAAATAATATTTTAGTGATTTTTTTTAATAATAATAATAATTCAATATCTTTAATCATGAAAAGCTATAAATCAAAAACGATGTTTGGTTGAACAAAAAGGGATGTTATATTATTTTGAATGGCAGCACCCCGGCAAAACTTCTTTATTTAGAATCATCCCATATAGCCACCAGCATCAACCCCTTATTTTTATTTCCCCTTGACCATCCCCCTTCAAGCATCCTAGCCTCATGCTCCATCATCATCCCACAAAATAAGCACTTAGTAGCCAGCCTTTGCTTGGTTTGTAAGGGAGCAGTGTTCGTTTTTCCTTATACATGTGTGGTGCATGATTATGTCATGCACCAACCCTTAGTTTTAAATTCCCACATCTAATTTAGCCTTAGTTCCTATTAATTGTTATCTAATTATTTTATCTTATATATACTAATATATGTATATATTGTGTGGGTTATGTTATTGGTTTTAGGTCATTCCAATCTTTCTTGAGGTGGCCTTGGAAGAGATTTTTTTTTTGTATAATTTGCATATCTTGAAGGTAAATCCAGCTACTCTGTATATGGTATAATTTTGTGTAATTATGGTGGATTAATGTTCCAGATTAAAAATCATGCTAGGTTGATGTTATTGGGAAATTCATATTTTTACCGAAAAAATGAAAGCATGTGATATTAAACTTTTATGCAAATTTTGTGACATATGTAATAATATATGTTGTCATGTTAATAATTAATAGTTTATGTATGCCTTGGTGGTATTTTAAAATGAGGATATATTCATGTGTCGATATATAAATTATAACTAGAAATAATAATCATGTCAAGGGTTATGGTTTAATTGGAATTTTGTCTTTCCTTATATTAGACTTACAAATGAGTTTAAAATATTTCTTGTACCTTTTAGATATATTTTGGATGTATGACATATTGGTTTAAGAGGATAAATAGGATTAAGTTATGATTATTTTGTAATGCATGTTCTAAGGGTAGAAATATAATTTTTTACATGACCATTATTCGTATATGCTAACGTTTTATATGTGTATTATGCTATATCCATGATCAAGGGTAATATTATCTTTTATCATGATTTGGAATTTTATTGTATAATAAATTAATTGAAATTATTATATTTTAGCCTTTTTCATGACAAGAAATCTCGTAAAAAAATAAATATGCTAATAAAATTGATAAAAAAAATATGGTGATAAACTTTAGAGGGCAATTTAGTTACTATGCTAAAAATATGTCTTAAGGTGAGTAATTGGACTAATTAACTTTAGTGATGGCCTTGGAATAATTTTGGAAATAATTGAATGAATGGATTGAATTGTTTGGAATTAGATAATTATTCAGGTTATGTTGTGATGCATAACCCTATGTCTTGATGGCTTGGTGATGTTATTACCCTTATGGTCCTTTTATTTGATTGATTAATGCCTAAATGGTTACTATTGTTGATCTTAGTATACTTTAGACAATAACATTGAATTGAATAAGACATTAATCACTTGAAGAGAAAGACTTGAGTATAGAAAGGGATCTCATGCCTTAGAATAAGTCCCCGGGTGTATAGTTGGACCTTTATTGTAAAAGGGTCTACTTCTGCTCTATACACCCTATGGAGGATATGTGTACTTAAGGACTTGAGTTTTGAGGTTTAACATGGGCGACTGGTATATTATATGGCTTCCTTGGCAAACTTTACCCTAGAATTGAGTAATTTGATTTGGTAACACTTCCTTAACAATTATTATCTTAGATATCATATTGTACTCCATTCAAGAATTGATTGTTGATTGACATAATTAGATTAGACGCCCACCATAATACATCTTCACTAATTGGATTAGGATTGGCTTGATAAATGTTGGACTATTTGGTGACATCAAATAAATACCATGTTGAGTATGGATAAGGATTTGTTGATATCTTATAGTTGGTGTAAAAATTAGAGCATGTTTTTCTTGTGCCCTTGTCAGATTTTGATTGGATTAATATCGTTATTGAAATGTGGGATCCTATTATTTGGATGTTGTTATTTCATGTAGATGGATGTTTTTGGGTAACTCTTATTATTTGTATGTTACGTGCAATGTGGGCATGCTACATCTTCATATGTGTTATGATTTAATTAGTACGAGGAATTCATACTAATACTATCACTTTTCAATGGAGTATATGTATTTCATGCAATAGTTGAAGGATTCTGAGTAGCACCGTTTAAAAATTTAGGTATACTAAGAGAATGAAGGTCCCTACCATAGTTTTAAAAAGCAGACCGGTAATCAAACCAGTATCATAACAGGTTCACTGGCTTAGTGGTCGAATCAATGGTTTGGAATGGTCGAACCAGTGGTACATATTAATTCAAAAAAATGTGAAATATATAAAAAAAGATTAAATCATACATGAATTTGACCAACTCCCAATCGATTTTTTTAATTGGTTTGGCCAAAATTGATTTACCATTTTTCACTAGTCTGGCTGATTTTTACTAGGTTTAAGATTCTAAAACCTGGTACATAGAATCTAATTGGTGACCTAACTAGTTTATCGGTTCACTGGCATGTGTGGTATGGTTTTTAAAACTATGGTCCCTGCTACTATAACCCTTTTTTATAATATTTTGTAGAATGAATGAGTGTAAGGGCAAACCAGTGTCACACCATTACATGCTCTTTTGTAATTAGTTTTTCTTTGGACGCTTACGTCCCTGATGATGTATTATTTGTAAGTCTTTATTTATGTATTATCTTTTTACTGTTTGTTTAACTTATTTTGAACCTTAGCACTTAGCATAATGAAGGTAAAGAAATCGGACTTATGCTAAGTATGCCGATAACATCCAATATTTTATACTTATTTCTTCTACAAAATGAACTTTTTTAGTTACTAAACTTTGGTGTGTTACACTTTTATATAATTTTTTATACTAAAATATAAATTTTAAGCATTAAATTTGGGGTGTTATAATAGTGTTTCCAACTATGAAAGTCCAAGGCACTATTAGCCAAGGTCACATGAGTTTCTCATAGCACTATTAGCTATGATAAACTTGAATAATATAAATCACACGAATTAGCCATAATACCACCAAATGGACACACAAATGATATCAAGAACTTCATTTTACTCTTTAAGTTAAGAATTATTTCTAATATAATAATTAATAACAACATATTTCAAGATCATATACCAATCTTGAGAAATTTTACTATTTATAAAAAAGACCATTTATCATGTTGAATTATATTGAGGAACACTATGGTAAATAGCATAAATTAATTAATCCTATTAACCATTATAAAAATTAATTACTATTTACAATCGGTTACTATTCTCAACATCAAGAGTCAACGATTGATAATCAATGGATAACCATTAACCCCTAAGCTCACACTAGTAAGCCTTAAATTATGAAGTTATTATGCCAATTAATCCATTAACACATAGAAATCACAAATAAAGTAGCAAATACTTAGGAAAAATTATAAATATTTAACATAAGAATAATTAAAACAGCTAGATTAGATTTCATTAATTAACCTAAAAAAATGGAATAAGTGAAATGATCATTTTACCCTTAAATACCAAAAAATGATTTAGCAATAAAATATGACATACTTAAAATCCAATAAAATCATAAACAGAATTTAATAATAACAATAACATCAAAATCTAGCCAAAAGGTCAAATGCCACCCTAAAAATAACAAAAATTGCCACACAAAGCATAATTTCATTAAAATTACATTAAACACGTACTTTTCTATCTACTCTTAGTTTGGTTTTACTTACTTAAGTTTCAAGCTCCTAACCAATCAAGGAATCTCCTTTGTTTAAACATTAAACCTCCTCATGAATGCATTTTATAAAAATAAAAAAAAAGGCTAAAAGCATTTCAAAATTATAAAAAAAATAAATAAAACACATGAGAAATGGATGGAAAAGCCATATTTTTTCTTAGTAAATGGATGGACTAGAAACAAAAACGAGAGAAAAAAAAAGGTGCAAAAGGCAAAAGAAAAATGGAGGAAAACCAAGGGGAAAGATGGTGGTTATAAGCAGAAGAAGAAAATAGAGGATAAGAAAATATGATTAAGAACTAGGGTTTTTTAATGAATTGAACCAAGCCAAACCCTATCGGCTCAAGCTTGTCTCCTTTTTCTTTTCTTTTCTTTTTTTTAGGGATAGAACTTAAATCAAATTTTTAATGAGAGAAATGAGCCCTTCTTGTTTTATTCGAGTCAACTCATTTATCATCACTCAATTCCTTTAACTATTTAGCTCATTTGAAAGTTAAACCAAATCAACTTATTCATGCATTTAGATTGATTAATGATTCATTTAAATATTTGGTTTGTTCATTAATTAAGTTCTATACATATGATTTGAGACTATAAACAAGCTAATGATCAAGCCAAGCTTGATATTATTTTGAGTTAACTCATCAACAAACAAGTTGAGCCTACTATAGCTCAACCTTGGCTTGTTTGACATAAAGTTTAAAATTAACACTTGAGTGTGATTCATTTACCTTTGAGCTAAGTTAAATATTGGGCGGGCATAATCATCATTAACTCTAATAAGAACAATAACCAAGGTGGTAGGATATTAGTTTTAGATTTCATTTAATTTAAGGAGTTATCAAAGAAAAATATGGAGGGAGTTGTCAATTTCCACTCTTAATACCACAAGATGGAAATTATCACTTTATTAAAGGTAAAACAAGTTGTTAGAAATGAGTTTTATAAAGTTAGAATAGAACTAAAAATAGAGAAAATAAGCTTCGGTGGTTATTATACTTGAAATTGGCCAAATAAATCTAGAATACCAAAAATAATATAAAATATTTTTAATTAAGTTTTACCTCAATAATGTCAAAATATAACTCTAAAGTTTCGTAAATTTTAGATAGCTAGAAAGGTTTTTTGGGGGATCAAAATGGAAAAAAGATGAATATGATGGTGAAAAGTACTTTTTCATAAAATCTTCTACTTATCATTTTAAAAATAACTACGAGACTCAAAAAAAAAAAAGCTAAGAAACCTTAAAGTCAATCAATTAGAAACGTCTCAAAGAATTTCAATGGATAAAAATTGCTTAGAAAGCTTATGAGAATAAAAAAAACCATAAAAAAGTGTTAATAATTTTAGAATAAAACATTTAAATATGTAAAGAGGATTTCAAAACATTAAAAAGATTTAATAATTCTCAATTTAAACTAATTTTTCATAATAAATATGTTTAATAAATTTTAAAATGTTTTATTACATCACTATTCCCATAAAAGGAACTTCATTCTTGAAGTTCACCAAAATAGAATGTCAGATAGAGGAAGAGTTTGAAAAGAAACACACGTATGTTCTAAGGCATGCAATAGCAGTACTACCCCTTAAAAGATGACATTAATTACTAAGATAACTCACCTAAGTGAAGAGATCAAGAATGTATAAGTAACAACATCAAATTGTCAATTAACCTCGACCTGGCTCATGAGGTCTAGGCACTCACCTAAGTAATCTACCCTGAATCTGACCATTCCCCTATAAACGTAGTGCCATTTGGTGAAAAGTACCAGAGCTTCCCTACTATCATAGTTCCCTTAAGTCACACCTCCCATAGGAGACCAATACTCAAACTCCCTATGAAGCCTCTTACCACATGATCGATATTGATTAGATCACCTTTGTAATCCCTAGCTAGATTATTAGGCCCACATCAACTACAATGGTAGTGGCATTATTGTTTACCTTAAGGTGTGAAATATGAAGAACTTATATCCCTAGTAAGTTTCATGATTTGATAATCATTGTTCTAATGTGTGGCCTTCTCCCTCCCTAACAAAATTAGAGACTAATCTTGTATGTTTTTGGCATTAGAACATACACACTGATAAAGTCTAGGAAGTTTTGTAAATATGACTACTCTCATTATCCTCCAAATGAAAAAGGACAAGCCTCTCTTGAAATAGAAGGTGGTCATGGGATGGCTAGCTACCACCATTGAAGCAAACCTATACATATCATCTCATGTAGTATTCTAACTAAGGTAGTGGTGGTAGGGGCCTAAAATATGAGCAATTTAAATCCTTGGTATGTTGCATGACATGGCAATCACTACATTGAGGCATGACCCTCTTCCTTCCTAGAAACCCTGCATATTGCTTCTATATGATCTTGATAATAGAACACACACGCTCATAAAGGGTAGCAAGATCTTTGAATATGATAGCCCTTATCAATAATAGAATATGGGTGTGAGTTAGCTAGCTACCACTTCTGAAGCATACCTTAGAAAATTCATGAAACATATATGGTACTCTTAAATAGGATAACTACCTAACTTCTCAAACATGTCCTTCTTTAGGGACTAGGGATAGAAATGATAATGAAGTTCTTTCTGGAAGCCACTCCAAGATAAGGGTGGTTCTCATAGCTCTCAATGACTCTTCCACTAGTTGTTGGCAAAGGATCAAAGATGATATGTTGTTATTCTAGTCCTCCTACACTCATAGCAATAAATGACATTGAAGATGTGCTTGAAATAGTGTATACACACTTCAATCCAAGTACAATCCTCCTAGATTACATATGTAGATGGGTGGTGATCAATTATTCTTTAGAGCCAATCCTCTATGATGTTCATTAGTATATTGTTATGGATGAGGTGATTGTGGTAGAGATTGTTGAGCTTATTGTTGCGTAAGGTATGTGAGCATCAGAAAGGCATCCTAAAGTCGTGTAGTACATGATAGAGTGGTCATGACACGCTACAAAATAGAGATTATGTTAAGAAAGTAATTTAATATTAGGCACCTAAAAAAATAAATCACATAATCATATCAACACATAAGGCCACGTTGGTTACCTAAACATGCCTCACAACTAATTCAAATTTAAAGCACTTGAATTTTTCCAAAGAAAAATCAAAAGAAGGTAAAATATTTAGGATTTTGAAATCCAAGCATTTACACCAACTTGTAACACCACCATTTTCATGATCTAAAAATTTTATTTTGAAAAAATATATATGAAAGCTAATAAAAATTACATAGTATTACCTCCACATCCAACATAGAGAAGGTATAATCAATACCTAACCATTGTTAGATACAAGTTTAAAAATTCATTCATACCTAGAGATTAGGTTTGGTTAGAACCTAATCTAAAATTGTTACAATATTACATAAAAAACACAAGCACATAAAAAGAGTTAGATTTGGGTACCAAAAAAAAGATACATAAGAACATATGTATCTAAATACAAAACTCTAACATCCCCAAATTTACTACTGAAAAATTTCGTTTAAATCAAAAGGTTTAGCGGAAGCGAAAGGATTAAAACCTTAAACTTGGGGGTATTACAACCACACTTAGTACCAGACCGATTCACTCCTACCGTTCCGATACTAAGTACTAAGGCTAAACTAAACAATCGTTAAGTAAGGATCATCAAAATATAGGTTCATAGTTAACATAGATCATTCATGAAAACACGAGTCAACAACAATTAGGATATTGTTTAAGAATACAACTTAAGAGTACCGTTTCGAAACACGAAGCGTAGTACAAAATGTAGCTAAATAAAACAAATCCCACGGGACCAATATCCAGACCGCCTACTCACTCAAGTCAAGCCTTCCACCCCAAATTAGTAACCGATCAAACCTGCATAGGAGGTCTACTCCCCACCATTGGTGGATCATCACATGACCCATTCAATCAAGTTAGTATCAGTACGGGTCCAATACTGAGTAAGGGCGCCGGTGCGCTAAGGCCAGGCATACAATCATACCACATAGCACACATAGCACAATCATATAGACAACATGCGATAACCTACAAGATAATGTCTGAATACTTTTCTGGTGACTTATTCTTTATTCTCATTAATGATAATAAGTCCATTTCACACATTCTTCAATAATCCATGTGAGCACGGGAGCTCCACTATTATAGCCGGTGGACCGAAAATAAAAACACAGGGCAGGACGCCTCTGACCACTATTCTTACCGGTGGACCGGACTGGCCCCGCCTCACATGGTGTTTCACTGTAAGTACTTAGTATTTTTCCCGTGGTTTAACTTATTTACTTTGGGCCTATCCAGCCGAGGCCCCCATTATTATAGCCGGTGGACCGGAAACAAACACACAGGGCAGAACGCCTCTGACCACTATTATAGCCGGTGGACCGAAACGAAACGCACAGGGTAGAATGCCTCTGACCACTATTATAGTCGGTGGACCGGAACGAAACACACAAGGCAGAACGCCTCTGACCACTATTCTAACCGGTGGACCAGACTAGGCTCGGCTCAACAGTCTTTCGCTTTACGTTATTAGTGTCTTATCCGTGTCTTATTGAATCACACAACACCCTTGACATGCATGCGGTTGATACTCTACTTCTTTCCCCTCCAGAGGGACCGTCCCATATTTTGAGACTCGTACCTCTTCTCACACCCGACATCCATCCCCCATAGACTTAGGCATAGTGGCATATAGTAAGGCACAATCTCCAAGAATATAGGCCACCCCAACACATATGATATCGACTCCGTATGTCCTCATCCCTCTAGGGTTCCTCCTCAGAGACCCTAATCGGACCTATGTGGCCCAACTCTTTCTTACTTACCCAAATGTTACTTTATTCTCTATCTCGCACCTCATTTTTTTTATTAGGAAATTCCCCAAATGTATTACTTTATCTCCCAAGTTCACATGTGACCGACAAAACCCTAGTTGGCCACTCAAAACCCTAATTGACCACGCCAACCCTAGTTGGCCGCACCAAACTCTAGCACTTTACTTCTTTAACAAGTAACCTCCCTCTTTCACCCCAAAATCTCTTCTCTCATTTAGAAACCCTCACTCATCCTTTATATAAGTGAGCTCTCACTCTCAACCCCATACTCCATCCCTCCTTGATCATTTTTACCCTTGTATCCTTCAAATTGCTCATTTCCTCCCAAAAACTCTAATTGGGTCCCTTAGACACCCTTACATCGACCCACGTGAAATTTTGCACCCAAGTCTCCAATGGACCCGTAACTTTGACATTATCTTATTTACTTCTTAAATCAACTTTCCTCACGTAAGATTCATTCCCATACATAATTTAAACACTCCATGTAGATTCCCCAACACCCACTTACACACAAAACCCTAATAAGGTCTCTTATGCACCAACTTACGTACTATTTTTCATACTAAGTCTCCAATCATTCCAAGACTCTCCCAAGCTCTTACAACCCAAATCAACTTTTCACACGTAAGGATCATGCCCGTGCAAGGTCTAGTCCCCCCATGCAAACTTCCCAAACGTCCACTTCCCCGTTATTCTTTTATTATCATTTCATGCTACCCAAAACCCTAGCATGCATGTCCTAGAAGGCCATAACAAGTCACATCATCAACATCAACATCAAACATGGAACATGTCATACACGTATAATATAAGGCACACACAACATACCTCATGATCCACGCTGCGCTACACAAAACAAGTTATTCATAACACATGCATAATACACACCAACATGGCATGCTCATCATTCACCCACACATTACATCACACATAGCACAAGGCCATAGCTTCGTCCTTACTTAGGTAGGCACTAGGCTTGGAGCACGCTCCTCTAGCTCCTTAGGGCTCGGATCGGGGTCACCTATAAAAAGGGGGAAAAGCTAAGTATTAGTTTTCCTTATAAATACTATCAACCCTTATTCTAGTTTAAGGTTAGGGTTCTTATCCCTAGTAGGGGCGTTGTACAAAACTAGGGTTTTTGCTCTAAATTATTATGCTAAGTATTACTCATTGATATATCTTTAGTTTCAAAACTCATTGTTACACTTATATCATTAGACCCGTTAGTTCCATCTTTATAACATTAGTGTTTGCTAGACATAGTAAAATAGTGATAATAATAGTAATAATAAAACTACTAATAGTGATACTTATGTTGTCAGTACTAGAACCATAGCGCTCTAAGATTAAGTCAAAAAGTGGTGCTAGTGTTAAAATACTAATACAATGGTTGTAATATCAACAAGTTAAAACGCTCCTAGAGGTAGTAATGATAAAAGTCATATTTTGAATAAATAGTATAAGGGCTCCCATATTTTGTCACCCTAATAGAATTAGCATATGGGTAATAGTAATAATAGAAATGACACTAATGTTGAAGGTATTAGGTATGGTAAAACAATATTACATAGTTACAATACTTCACATAAGATTGGGTTAAATAGTAAGAATACTAATAGTGGTAGTAATCTTAGCGATAGTATTAATAAAAATAATAACACCAACACTAATGGTTAAGTATGTTGAAAGTTAGGGTTTTGAGAGAGATTATGGCTTGTAAGAAAATAACACCTTTAGGATACAGAAATTAATAATGGTAATAACAATAATAATAGTAATAATAATAATAGTATTAGGAATGTTAATAATGAAGATAATGATACTAACCCTAAGTTAAGTATAATAGGGGTTAGGGTTGGAAGGGGTGATAGTATGATAACATTAAGGATAATAACAGAAATGGTATTAGTTAATAAGCTAATAATAATAATAATAAGTATAATAATACTAATATTAGTTAAAAACTATTATAGGTGGCATAAGAAAAGGGTTTAGGGTTTAGATGAGTGGAAGACCACCTGAGGACGGTGGTGGTTCGGCGGCTGCGCGAGGCGGCAGCGATGGAGGAGGAGAAGAGAGAAAAGATGGAGGAGGTGGTTAGATGGGAGGAGGAAAAGGAAAGTTAAGTGTGGGGGAGTAGACAGTAGGGAGAGGGGAGTGGAATGAGGGTGGTGGCGTAAGAAGGGCGGCGGCGCGCGATGGTGGACGCGACGGCCGAAGGAGGAGGTAGATGGTGGAAGAGGAGACAGGGAACAAGGGGGTATGGGCAGGTAGGGGGACCTGCTGGTTGTATTGGGGGTGGTAGGGTGGCTGGTTGCGGTGGAGGAGGCGGCAGAAGGTGGCGCAAGGCGGCGACGGGCTGGAAGGGGCTGCTTGGGGTGGCGATTTTGCACAGTCTGGGGTGGCTCGTGCAAGACAAATCAAGGGCTGAGGAGGGCTTGGTTAGGTGGAGGGTGGTGCAAGGTGGGATTCTGGGCGGCGCTAGACCAGCGGCATTGGGGGACGGTAGCGGTCGACGCGTCTGATGGGGCGGCTGCAAGAGGGAGCAATCTAGGGTTTTGGGGTTCCAAATCCCGAATCTAGGTGATCAATGGGGGTATTTATAGGCATGGTGGTTGGGTAAGGCCAGGGGAAGAAGATAAGGGGGGTACAGGTGCCAGGCTGGCCGGTCGGTGGCAGGCAGTGTAGGTCCTGCCATGGTAGGTTAGGTCGGGGAAGGGGAGAGGAAAAGGGAAATAGATGGGCAAGCGGGAAGGAGAGAGGGACTTGGTTGGGGTCGAAAAGAGAAAGAAAACGATAGGGAGAGGGGCAGGGAAGGACGATCGGCGGTGCAGAGGTGGCCAGCGTGCGCAGGGGTGCAGGTCAGTGGCTACGCGGGGAAGAAGAAGGAAGGGGAAAGGAGAAGGGTCGGCGGTCCAGGGGAAAAAGAAAAAGAAGGGGGCAACCGGCTGGTTCGGCGGCATTTATAAAGTTTTAAAACGAAACGCGGCATTTTAACGGTATGGGGAACAGAGCATTGCGTCGCGTTGCCCATTTCGCAATGGCTACCTTCAGAGATCGGAACGCAGCGTCTCAGTGGAAGGAGGGCCGAAACGGTGCGTTTGGATGCACGGGGAGGCGTCGAACGACACTGGGCCGCGGGAAGGGAAAAAGGAAAAGAAAAAGAAGGGCTGGGTGGCCTGTACGCGAGACAGGGGAGAAGAGGAGGATCTGGGCCGGTGGGCTGGCCCAGCCGGGGGGAAGAAAGAAAAAAAAAAGAGGAGGAGGGAGAAAAAGGAAGAAAAGGGAAAATAAGAAAAGAAATAGAATGGAAAATAAATAAAATAACTTATGGGGAAATTGGGGTATTTTTGGGTTATTATACATTTATATTTATATATATATTTATTTTCTTCAAAAATTATTATAATAATAATTTAATTCCCTTTTTAGATTAATTTTGGCTATTTTGGGAAATTTTCCTCCACTTTCATTTTGATTAGTAAAATGTCCAAAACTTTCTAAATAATTTATGAAATGCCCCAAAAATTTCTAATTTTAAATAGTATATTTAAATGAAAATTTATTATGATAGTTAATTAAATATAAATTATTTGATTAAAATAAAAGGAAATTAATTAGGATAAATTAAGAAGAAATTTATTACTATTTTAATTAGGAGAAATTTGGGTATTTTGTCTAGTTAAGGATTTTATTTTATAAATTTACAAAATAAATTATTTTATTTAAAATAAGGAGGATAAAATAGTTCCAAATTAATATTAATTTTATAAATAATTTAATGGAAGAAAATTAGGGTGTTTTACTAATTAAAATGGAATTTATGGAAAATATTTTAAAAACCCGAAACTAGCCTAAAAATGGAATTTAATATTTTTTTTAAATAAATATTTTATATTAAATACCCAAAATATTCTAATTAATTTATTCAAACCCAAAACCTTATTTTCTTCCTTTTTCCTTTTTCCTCTTCTTTTTTTTCTTTTTCTTTTCTTTTCTCCTTTTCTTTCTTTTCTTTCTTCCTCCTTCTTCCGCCGAATGGGCCTGGCGCGGCCCAATCCTCTTTCCTTTTTCTTCCTTTCTTCTCCCCGCGGCCGAGCGTCGCTGGCCTTCTTCCTGTGTGCGCCCAGACGCGGCGTTTTGGTCGATTTTATGTCCAGACGCTGCGTCTCGTTAAGTGAGGGCCTAACCGGCACGCGAACCGCTCGGTTCTTCCCTTTTCTTTTCCTTCCTCGGCCGACTGGCCCACTTTCTTTCTTCCTTCTTCTTCTGTCCTTCCCCGTCGCTGCGATGAAACCTTCGACCCCATCAATGGCGTATCCGGCTGCAGCGGCTTTAATCAGTCGTTACTTGTCTCTTTGAATTCCCCTTAACCCGAGGAATCAATTGGAGTAATTGTCGTGCATTAACTCTCACCCGTTTCTTCTCCCCAGCCTCGCGAAACCCTGAAGCAACCCAAACGATGGCCGTTCAATTACTACCACCGGCCACCCAAATTATTGCACTTACTACCTCCCTATCGAGCTTCAACACCATATTATCCCATCCACCATCTATAAATAGCTTAGTTGTAGGAGCTTTTGGAGTTTTTCTCCCCCGAAAACCCTAAGCAAGGGCTGGCCGCCACCATGACTTCAGACGCTTTCCCTGCTGTTGATAGTCAACCTCCACGCCACCGCAGCATTCCAATTTCTTCCCTGAAAGTTTCTCTAGTTAACTAAACCATTTTTAACTTTTGATTCCTCTTGCACGGGCCTCCATAGTCGTGCCAAGTTTGCTGCTCATCTCGCCAGAATTTTCACCCCGAAACCCTTAAGCCGCCGTCCACCGCCGTTTCCGCCACTTTTACTGCCCTCTGAACCACCCAAAAACTCCCTCTAATCCTCCTCTACCTAATCAAAACCTTATTTTAATTTTTTCCCTGCTCCTTCTCTCTTTTTCTTCATCTTTTTCCCTCTTAAATCATTTTTCTAGCCACCGCCGTGAACCACCGTCGGTGCCGCCCATTCTTGCCAACTCAAGGTGAAACCCTAGACCTCATTTGTCATTATTTACTATTTATTGTAAATTATTCCATTTTTATTTTATTTATTAGTAACTATTCAAATATAATAATAATTTCCTTGCTATTAATATTATTATTATTTGATATAAAATTTATTCTGAATTGTACTTGCAGGGTGGAGAAAGGTAATAAAATAATTTTATTGTTATTTTTGAATTTTAAGTTATTAATTGAATTAATATATGATTATTATCATTATTCCTATTATTATTAATATTATAATTATTAGAATAATTATTATTAATATTTTATTTATTTATTCTGGAAAATCTTAGGCCCTAATTTTGTATTAAAATTCGCACTTATGTATTTTAGTATTATTATTCCTATTGTTCTTATAACCATTAATAATAATATTATCATTATCTTTATTATTTCAATATTATTATATATGTTATTAATTTTATTATTAATATTAATAAATAGTAGGTCATTAGTTATAAGTAGGGTCGAAATCCCACTTTAAATTTTAAAGCTTATATATTATTGTTATTGTTATTATTATTATTATTCTTGATATTATCTTTATTTATAATATTTAGTTATTATAGAATTATTATTAGTATTATTATTTTATCTTTACTCATATTATTTTGGTGAATGGCAGAAACCCTTATATCACCTTTTTATTTTGAACTACATTAGTTTTATTATTAATATTATACTAGTATTTTGTAGAGTCAATTCTAATATAATAATTTTTAATAAAAAAAATAAGGTCTTGGGATAAGTTAGAAATGATAGCATTCTTAAGAGAAAACCTAATCCTAGTATTTTTCCCATAGTAGGTGAGCCCAACCAAGGTCCTCAAGTGGTATAGGAGCAAGCTCCAAGACAGGTGACGTTTTAGGTAAGGAATGCTAAGGCCATACTTGTATTATGTGATTTTATGCTATGCATGCCATGTGATGTTAGTTACAGTGTATTTCGTGTGAATGTTGTATGATTGTTATTAATACAGCATGATTATGGGATTGAAGTATGTTGGTGTGGATAAACGGTGGCATGAGAATCATATGTACATTGATGTTGTTATTGTTGTATAATGTGTTTTCAAGACATGCATGATGTGATTGTAAAATAATGATGGAGTTGTAAATTATTGATGAGGTTGCTTGGTGATTAGGGTTTTGCATGAGGATTAGGGTTTGCATAAAAGTAGGGTTTCCATGGAAAGTGGGTTGCATGGAGAATAGGGTTTGCATGGAAATATGTTTTACGTGGAGTTAGGGTTGCATGGGAGCTAAGGTTGCATAAGAGTTAGGGTTCTGCATGGAGTTACATGCTGCTAGGGTTTGGCATAAAATAGTATGGTGTTAGTAGTTGCATGAAATAGTAGGGTGATAGAGTTTTACACGAAAGGGCATGGTGTTAGGATTTTGTGTGAAATGGTACGGTATTAGAGGCTTGCATGAAATGGTATGATGTTAGGGTTTGCATGGAAGCATGGTCTACGTGGAGTTAGGGTTTGCATGGAAGTTAGGGTTTTGCATGGGTGCTAGAGTGTGTCATAACTAACTATAGTGGTGATGATTAACTAAGCTTGGAGGGGTAGACCTAAGATGAGGAGTAAGCATGGTGGGTGGCTGACGTGCAAGTCTTGATGATTTCTAAATAAGACACATAAAATATTAATTACGTAAAGTGGAAGATGTTGAGCCGGGCCCAGACCGATCCACCGGCATAATAGTGGCAGGGAATGTTTTCCCTCGCGACCGATCCACCGGCTATAATAGTGGGGGATCTCGAGCTCAACAAACCAAACTATATGTGTTGTTAAGATGTGAGAAGACACTAATAACTTACAGTGGAACACCGTACGACAAAGGGGCCAGACCGATCCACCGGCATATAATAGTGGCAGGGTATGTTACCCTCGCGACCGATCCATTGGCATATAATAGTGGCAGGGCATGTACCCTCGCGACCGATCCACCGGCTAAAATAGTGGGGTTTCCGTAATCGTATGGACTTGATAAAGAATATGGTGTGAAATTAATTTGATAAAGGATTAATGAAGTAATTAATTTAAACTATAAGTATTATTTTGGCATTTCCACATGTTCGTTCTTTTTGCCTTTATGTTATTGTTGATGATTATGCCTTTTATTATTCTGCATGGGTTATGTGTTTATGTGTTGGCCTTAGTGCTCGGTTACCTTACTCAGTACGTAGCGTACTGATCACCCTTTTCATGGGTGTTGCTCATTCCAACGAGTAGAAGGCCCATCTGATTTCCTGCAGGTAGGAGATATGTATTATGATGCTATAGATGTCTATGGGACATCAAGTGGGGACAAGTGATGATCGGGCTGGATCGATTATCAGAGTGACGTAGCCGGCTTTCCTTTGAATTTATTATCACTATCTTATCTATTTATGAATAGTACTTTCGAAACTACTTCATTATTGTAGTTATTTCTCTTTCCTAAAAAACTACCCTCGTATTCGAAATTGAATAAAGACTTGTGCGTACCTGATTTCCATATCTTTGAATTTGGACTGTCCATTAATGTTTATTGAGTTGTTTCTTTAGCCTTAGCACTTAGTATTTGAATGGTAGGAGTGAACCGGTCTGGTACTAAGTGTGGCGGTAACATTTCCAGAATTTACGGTTTAAGTTATAAGTATTATTAAAAAAAAGTATGTAAATTTTGGGGTGTTACAATTTATTTACCACTTTCTCTTTATTTTCCTCAATTGATTTCCTCTTTATCTAATAAAGTAACATATTTTCTTAATTTTCTCTAATAAATCATTATTTTGCCATAATTCCTAAATTAATATTTTTGGGGTATTTCATAAACTATGCACCAACAAGGTGTAAATCAAATAATCATATTTTTTGCCTTGCCCTAAATCAACATTATTAAATTTCACGTCATAAAAAGTGATAGAAAAGTAATAACATGCTCATAAGTTTCATATTACCATGGGGTAAACAAACAACTCTTTAGGGGAACATGCAAACATGATATCACAATGGACCAAACATAATAGCATGATAAAAATATGATCACGAATATCATGTTATCAAAAAAGAACATGTAATCATAACTATATGCCATAAGTGTAGATAAAAATATGAAAAACCAAATACACAATAAAATCTTATTAAGATATGATCACACTAATTCACTTCACGCACTTATTATTTCCACCAAAATTACACTTATAAAATCATAAGACTTGAAATTGAACACAATATGAATACATATCACTATTGGATAAAAAGATTAAAGAACTAATGACTAGGGTAATCTTGATCCCATCAAAAAACCCTAAATCCTTAAATATACTGCCTCAACACATACTAAATGACCATAACACTATTAGCTATGAAAATCCAAGGCAGTATCTGCTAATGCCACACAAAATCATATCTAGCACTACTGACTATGGCACACACAAATAATATAAAACACATGAATAGGAGTAGATAGAATCATGTGCATGCTTGATCAAATTCTTATCAAATATAGTTCGCTTGATCAATTCTCTATGTCTATAGCTCAATTTAAGGAGGGACCATTCAATAATCATTATGAAAACCATATCACCTTCTAGCAAACACCCAATAGAAGTAATCAACCATTGAAATTTCTTAATATGTGATGAAAACACTCTCACTTCTTATCAATCATAACTAAAGAATGAAATATCTCATGTGTTAGAATAGCTGGGGAAAGAATGATGTAATGATTACATACCCTTAAATCAAGATTTATATAGTTGAATATTACCACCAATAGTGGGATCTCTGATAGAGTAAATTTATATTAAAAAAATAGCTCTTAAGTACCATCCAAAAATCTCTTTGGACTTAGAATAGCAAAAGAAAGACACTTTAAAACTCTATGAGCACATTCCTCAAAGAGTTTTTTTTAGCAAAAATGTGTCATTCACTAAGTCAATGAAGGGGATGTTAACCACTCAATTTTTTTTACCACAATCAAAGCCAAACAAAAAAAATTATGATTTTTAAAGTTAAAACAAAAAATGGAGAATGGATTAGACCAAATAATTCCATTAAAGGCTTTTCAGGATTATCATACTCACTTTCCCAACCAACAAGATACACATACAATGGAGATTACAAAACAAGGTTGGGCTAGGGGATATCCTTATTTTTGAATATAAACCACTTTCTTTTTCATCACTTATTGAAGAAGGTAAAAAAAAAGTTATATTTTCCATTGGATATATTAAAGCTCTAAGCCTGGATGGATTTACCTCAAGTTTTTTTCAAATCATGTTGGCTTATCTTTGAATATGAAACATGGTGGATTCTCAATGAATTTTTCTTCAGTGTAATTGTTCCAAGAATCTTATTTTTCTCTTTCCATAATGTCCAAAATAGATCATGTTGCATATGTCTGGCCTATTACAAGTTGTATAATTTTATATAACGATTTCACAAAGATAATAACCAATAAACTCCAACATATGTTACCCTCACTGATTGATCTATCCTACTTATAATTCATCAAAGGAAAATATATTAGAGAAAATATTTTAATAGCACATGAAATATTTCGACTGTATAGTAGGAAGCATACATCCCCTATATCTAAGAGGGAGGTGGACATGCAAAAGGGATATAACTCGGTTCACTCTTTAGAAGGTAGTGTTGAATATTCATAATCGTCCACATCTAGTGAAGGTGATTATTGTTTGTGTTTCCAGGGTAAAATACTCCATTGCAAATAATAGCAGGCATTTAGATCCCATTCAAGGTAAGAGAGGACTGAGACAAGGTAATCCTCTCTCTCCTTATTTATTCATCATAGTCATGGAGTAAGTTGCTCAAATAATGAAAGACCCTAGCTTTAAAGGATACCCCTAATGCAAGCATTTGAAATTATTAAACTTATCATTTTTTGATGACATGATAATCTTTTATTATGGTAATATCTAGTGTATTTAATGCCTCGAGAATAAATGTAAGCATTTCACCAGGCTATCAAGTTTGACTATCAATCCATATAAGAGATACATATTATTTATAATGGTCCCACGACAAAAAAAAGATGGTATCCTACATTAATTGGACTTCCCATAAGGCTCTCTTCCTTTCAAATATTTAGGATTATCTGTTATAGATATTTTTTTGGATGCTCAACATAAAACTATATTAACCAACAAAGTATTACATAACATGAACCATTGGGCCACTAAGATGTTATCTTGTAGTGGAAGAATACAAATTTTATAGTCAATAATCTTTAGTATCCAAATGTATTGGTGTCATATAGTATTCCTATTACTAAAAGAGGTAGCCACGCATCTTGTTGTAGCTTGTCATAATTTTCTTTAGACTGGAAGCACCTCATGTAGCTAGAAAGACCCAATTGTATGGTTTGCTTCTTACCTACCAAAGAAAGATGGGGGGTCTTAGTATTATTGATGTAAACAAATGGAATAAAGCAGCTCTAAATAAGCATTTATGGAATTTGGCTCAAGAAAAAAAATTTGATCAAATTCATCTATAGTATGTTTATTATATCTAACTTAATTTGAGGTTTCAAAATGCCCGCAACAACTTCTTAGCCTTTTAAAGGGTAATGATGAGTATATATAGGACTCATACCAAGATATTAAAATTAATCCTAACTAATGAACAACTAAACTAGTTGTTTGTACATATGCATACCAAAACTAGCCATTGTGGTTAAGTAGTTTGTATCATTTGGGTAATTCTAACTAATTACTCACACTACCATTAGTTGTTACACTTGTTGTTTTTACTTGTAAAAACCCTACGAAAGAGTAACCTAATACCTAATTAAATGGCATTGCTTAAACCATTATAAACACTAAACTAGTTAATACACATATATGAAATAAAAAGTAATAAAACCCTAAATTATATAAGATAACCTAGGGTTTATAACAAGTGCCACAAAAATGAGGTATTTCATGTGCTTGTTGTCTTATCCTCCATATATGTTATAGCTTGAATGTTTGAGAATGTTTTGTACACAAAAATTTCTTAAGTGTTTTCAGATCTTAAGAATCTTAATGTAACATACTTGCGAGAACATCTTAAAGTATCTTTAGAATTAATAGTAGAAATATCATGAGAAACATCTAAGATGATATACTCCATGATTAATAATGCAGATTCCTCATTATTAAGAGGACCATGAGAGCCTCATTCACTATATAAGACCAATAATTAATTGGTGGAAGACCATATGGTAAAATATAACAACTCTTAGTCACCAAGGTATTGGTCAGCTATTTGCATTAGATAGATTATCCACCAAAGATATATGGACAATTATACCCCCTTAGTAGATCAACAATGTCCATTCTTCTTAGAAAACAAATATATTACTCATTTATTTGTACACTGTCTAATAATGGGACGAGTCATTAGTACTATCAATCATCTTATGAGAGCCAAAGCAACTTCCATTAATTTGAATACACTGTTGATCGGCCTTACCTTCATGCAAGGTACATCAAAATAGTGTGAAACTTATGAAAGGATTACTCACCACATCCCTTTATGAGATATGGAAGGCCAATAATAACAAATTCTTTAATAACAACCCTTTTAATTGGTAGGTGTTGATTAAATCCATTATTATTGGGATATCACAAAAATGATTGTATGGACATACCAATGACATCTATATTCACTGGATAAACCCCTAGTTTTAAAGCAATAAAAATCAAAAAATTATATATATAATACTTGAATTAGCCATAGTACTACCAACTAAATCACGCACAAATAATATCAAGAACTAAGTCTTAATCAAATATAATTATTAATGATACCACACTCTAAGTCTATATACCATTTTTCAGAAATTTTACTATTCACACAAAATAGTTGTCATCATGTCAAATTATATTGATAAATACTATGGTACCAATCGTATATGAGTTATTCCCATTAATCACTATTTACATAAATGATTATTCATACTCAATAACTATTCCAAATGTTGAGGCCAATGGTTAATGGTCAGTCATTAACTCCTAAAAGAATGATAATACATCTTAAATTATGAAATTATAATTTTAACTTTAAATCCATTAAAACTTAGAAATTACAAATAAAATATAAAACACTTAGGATAAGTTATAAAGATTTAACCTATGCACAATTAAATCAAATAGAACATATTAGAACTCATAAATCAACCTAAAATTATTAGAAATAAGTGAAATGGTGCATTTTATCACTAAAAACCCTAAAACATAATTAATAATAAAATATCTCATGCACATAATCAAACCGTAGAAGTTCACATACATATTAAATATAGAATAAAAAGCACATCAAAACCCTAAAAACATGGCCAAACTTATAGCTTACATGTAAAATTTATTAAAGTTCCCTAAGCATGATTAAACATTAAATTAACCTAATAAAGCCTAAGCATGAACAAAATCTAACATATTACATGTCAATTTATATATTTAATACCTAAAAAACCCAATGAAATCATACAAAGAATTTAAAGGCATCAATAAAATGACCAAAAGGCCGAATGCCACCCTCAAAATGCTAAAGATGACCAAAAAAAGCATGACTACATCAAATTGCACCAAACACATAAATTTCTATATGTTATTGGTTTCTTTATATTTATGTAAGTTTCAAAATCCTAACCAACCAAGTAATATCTTGCCTCCAAGATTTAACCTTATCTTGAAAAAATTTGACAAAAATCAACAAAAAGTGTTAAAGACACTTTGAAATATTAAAAAAATGCAAGAAAAAAGGAAGAGAAATCCATATTGTTCTCAAGAAATGGAGAAAAATATGTGAAGAAATGAAAGAAATGGTTTCTTCAAGGTTCTTAAGATTTAACTCACCTTTGTTTACTTAAAAACACAAATGAGTGAAAAATCAAGGATTAGAAGCTAAAAGACCATAGAAAAGTAGAGGAAAAGCAAAGGGAAGAGTGGTGGTTCTAAGGAGAAGAAGAATATGGGGAAGAAAGAAGAGGAGGAGAGGGAGAAGAAGGATGCGGAGAAGGAGAAAGAGGAGAAACAAAAGGATGAGGAGAAAGAGAAGAAGTTTAGTTAAGGTAACAGTGTTAACTTTATTTTTATCTCAATAATGTTAAAATATAAATATTCCTAAAATTTCATAAATGTTAGACAATAGGGAAGGTTGTTTCATGCTTAAAATTAAATACAAGATTAATGGAATGATAACTTGGTCTTTTTCATCAAAACCTTTATCTATCATTTTAAAAATGATTAGGAGATTTAGATAATGCCAAAGAACCCAAAAATCAATGGATTAGAAAAGTTTCAAAGAAGTTTGAAAACTAAAAGTGGCTCAAAAGGCATACTAAATTTAGAATCATGAGAAGGGTCAAGAATTTAATAATGAGAAGATGAGGAGTTTTAAAAACATAACAATAGTTTGAAAACATCAAGTTAAACTAGCTCTATATGATAATAATTTTAAATAAGCCCTCAAAAAATGGTGTATCGCAAATATCATCAATGTAATTAGTGGATGTATTTTATCCATGCTAAAATAATTTAAAATTTTCTCAATATATTTGGATTGATGTACAAAAAAATTAATTTTTATATGTTTGAACTATAGGTCAAAAAAATATGTAGGATTTTCTATCTATTTAACTTTAAACTCTCTTTTTAAATACTCCACTACTTATCAATTTTTTTATGAAGTGTCAATAATATTTAGATCATCAAAATATTAATGAAGTACTCAATAAGGTACTAATTTTACCATCAAAATAGTTGTAATTACACAACCTAGTCTCAAAATATTGATAAATAAACATGAAATAATCATTTTATTCAATAATAATTTCTAGGATAGGTACTCATTAAGGTGATTTTACTATTGTTTCCCTAACTATGTAAGGTTGTACAAGGATATTCATTATTTGATTAATTACATCTAACTAGGCCTTTCCCTTAAAGTCATATGAATTTTTAATCCTTCAAGGATTTTCATATCTAAAGATTCATATAGATATACCATCAGCACATCCATGATATGCATTTACAAGCTTCCAACAACTACTAATCTAACTGGGAATCTAAGAGTAGTGGCATCATTTACAAGGGATAAGTTTTAGTTAGTCAACTGGCTTTTATGTAGAGCCTTGTGCCTAACAATTGTGTTACATTACTTTATTTTTCATACATAAACACTTTTATTTTTAGTTGGTTTAATGTTTTTGATATTAAAATATGGGCCTAAATATGCCACATTTATTAAATACATCTGGTTCTCCTTGTATTATTGTGTTCCAAATTTCCCAATCAATTCCTCAATGGGTTGAGGAGCATAACCATTTTCATCCATGATTTGTAAAATTAATTATTTTTATCGATGACTACTTCATTTAAGTACTATCCAACTCCATTTCTAGCATATTTAATGGATGCTTCATATTTTCTATGTATCATATCTTTGTTGTTTAAGCCTTTAGAAAAAAATCTTCTAGAATTTTATCTTCAAGCAATATCTCTTCTAGGATTCCATCATTATAATGTGTTGTCTTATTTTTTTAAAACATTTAGTGAAAGTTCTATGCCCTTTTAAGGAATTGAATCCTCCTTTTAGAGGTTTAAATCCCTCTTTTAAGGGTTAATATCATCAATGTTATGGGAAAAATGTTTCATCTTTTAAGGAGTTTAATCCTTTTTTGTTAGGGTTCATGCCCATATATTTAAATGTTATGCCATATACTCTACATACTTGTGACTTAATTTCCATCAATAGTTTTGAAGTCTATATAGGCACTTCTAAATGTGCGAGAACAATTCCAAATAGTATATGTGATTTTATTACTTTCTCATATCCATAAATGCATTTAGTAGTAAGTTGATTATATTTTGCATACATATAATCTTTTGAACTTTAAGTTCTCTTTGATTTATTATCAAATCCAAAAATTCCATGGAGAAAATCTGACATATCAACTCTTACTTACCTTTATTCTTTCTTCCTCCAAGGTTAGAAAAAAGGCATCAAAGTGGCAATCTAATTACCTACTTGTAATTTGATCATCCATCATAGGTTCCATGTTATTAATAGATCATGATGATAAAAAACAATGTAGATTTGTATCCTTCTTTAGGACTCCATTTTAATGTGTTGGGAGTAGGAATAGGTACGTATACAACACACCTGAATAATTTTAGAAGTGAAATATTAGGTTCTCTTTTGGATATAAAGTGTTATGGGGATAGGTCATTATATCAATTGATCTCGATTGAATTAATGTAGTTTTATGTAAAGCGGCATGTTCCCTAGGTGGTGAAAGTAGTTTTGACTTGTCAAATATAATGATTTAACCAATGAATCTACAAGATCATTTTATGTTTTTGTATGAGCTATTGAATGTTCTAATTGTATGCTAATTGATAAATAATAGTCATTAAAGGCCTAAAATGTGAATTCTCCCATATTATCTAACCTAAAATTCTCGATGAGATAGACAGAAAATGTGCCCTCAGTTTAATAAAGCTCAAAGGCCTAACGAAAGTCACATTTCTTATTGATAAAAGGCTAACATGAGACTATCTAATTGATGTAAATATTAAAATTATAAAATTTTGGAATGACCCACATAGAGGCATTATAAGTGTAACACCCCAAAATTACTACTAAAAAATTTTGTTTTTAGCAGAAACATAGTAGCAAAATGGTTGGGTGCTACTATCATAATTGACATAAGTCTAACTTACCATACCATCCTTACATCAATCACAAGGTAAAACAATTAGAATGTAAAACATGATAATTAGAAAAGGAGAAAATCTTTATAAACATAAATATGAGTTAGAGATCAACTCTAAGTATAATAGCTATAAAAAAAGAGAGATACCATGGATCTAAAAGTCAAAAAAGTATCCAAGTAAAGATAATATCTAGATAACATGACTCTATGCCCAAATCCTAATACATAATATTATTCCTTCCCACATAAAGCAACACAAGAAACAAAATCATCAAATGGGTCCTCATTGACCTACATAAAGACATTTGAGTTATCTACTTATGGAAATGAGTAGCATGCATGAAAAGGATGATCAATATGCTACATACTGAGTAAGGGAACAATATAATCAAGAAGAACACAAAGATTTGCATAAGTTCACATCAAAGAATAAGAATGCATGTGTGATACACAAAATTATGTAAGGTAAATATTGATTCTAGATCTCATTATTAGATATATCATATTCAAATTTTTTTTTTACATTGAGTTTAGGGACCCGCACTATTTTTAATTTGATGGAACGAACTAAAATATATCCTAGAACAAAATGCATCCGCCTACTATTATTAAACTAGTAGAATGGACTCTACACCTCCTAGGATGATAAGAACATGGCCACAATTTTTAAACCGGTGGAACGGTCTGAAGCACCTCCTAGGGTAGAATGCTCCTAACCACTATTATTATCTGGTGGAATAAACTCCAACGTCTCGGTCCTGACTCATATAATCTTTCACTTTAAGGGATTAATATCTTAATCATTTGTTACTTATATCATAATCATATTATCATTCACATTGATATTAATAGCCCCACTACTCTCAATTAAGTAGAACAAACTAATGAACCTTTCAGGACAAAACATGTCTGGCCACTATTATTGTCTAGTGGAATGACCACATAAAACACCTCGGCACGCCTCACATACTATTTCACTTTAAATATTTAAAATCTTATTCATAATTGGTTATAAAATCAAGAAGAACTTGTGTAGATATAAAAAAACAAATAATTGAAACATGTAAAGCACAATCACATAGTTATCAATGTAGTTCTCAATGAATATGCCCATAATCTCCCAAAGAAGACCTAAGTTCACATTATAGGCATAATTTCTTCAATATTGATCATTTATTCACCAAATTTATCACATATTCCTCAAATATTATTATTATCAATATACTAAAAAATTAAAGTCTAACTCCAATGTCTTATATATATGACAACAGCCTTATCTTAAGTGTTACTATTTATAATGCTTACAAAAACCATAATTTTGCAAGTCATAAATTTTTTGACAAGACTAATTTAATAACAAAATTAAATATAAATTACTAAAATTCTAATATTAACAACATATCCAAAAATTGTGGTATGACTCCACCATTTTACAAATGCAATAATAACCTTGTTCCTAGGGTGACTATTATTAATTTAAGCCATTTTCTCATTTTATTTGGATTTAGGCCATTCATAAATACCCCAAAATTCCACATGATATTCTTAGAATATTTTTTAGCCATTCAACACATTAAAATTCCAATTTTTTTGCATTTAATACATATTAACCAAAATACCCTTGATAATAACTAAAAACCCTTATTTCATAAAAACCTTATGTGTTCAATGTCTTTACTTCCAAATCATCAATTTAATACATCACCATAAATATACTTATTTCCTACTTACCATAATTTTTCAAATCCACATTACAATAAGATATATCATACTCATTGCTTAGGACTTGCCACATGGGAATTATTGTAACAATATCGTGTAAGCTTATACTTTTTAACTTACTCACTTTTTACCATATAATATCACATTACCATATCATATCATTAAAAATCATGAAATTACCAAGATGAGCATAGTAATATGATAAACCACACAATTATACATAACATTTAGCACATAAACCCTAACTATGACTATTATCTTTACCGACAAGGATACCAGTCTCTAAACATGTATATTCTATTATGCCTCCTTCTGAACCTCCAAAAAATCACCTAATAAACAACTATAAAATATAATTAGAAAATTTTTATATAATTAAGGAAAGGATAATGTAATAAAGAGTTAAAGAATGGAGCAAAACCAACTCGTTAAGACTCAAAGTGTCTCGGTAAAATTTTACACCAAAAAAAGGGAAGGGCAACGATAACAAATGTCAAAGCCAACAGGCTGGCTATACCATAATATGAAATTTGTAGGAGGTTTGCAATGGTAAGAAAATTTTAATCAATGGGGGCAAAAATGAAGGAGAAGGTCGAAAGGGTGGAGGTTGTTTTGGTGGATGGTGCCGAAGAGAAATGGGTGGTTGTGGTGGTTTTGTCCAAATGAAAGAGGGATTCGGTGGTCTTGGCTAAAGCTAGGGATTTGGAATGGTGGTTTTATCTGACGGTTGAGGTGATGGAATGGTGGTTTTATCCGACGGTTCAGGTAATGGAATAGTGGTTTTAGTTGGTGCACAAATAGGGTGATTTAGTGGTTTTATCCAAAGATGGTGGGTGGTCAAGAAAATGAGGAGGCTTCAATGGAACTTACAAAAGAAAAGGGGGAGGGAATAGTGAGGGAAGGCGATGAAAGGGATTTAGTGTGGTGGAGAGTTGTGCTACTTGGTTTTTGTGGTGTTTTTGGCGATGACGAGGAGGAAGGGGAAAAAAGAAAGGCTTAGTGAGTCGTGTTATTTTTTGGAAAAAAAAAAATAGAGAGAGAAAGAAAGATTGTTGGGGCATTTAATGTGAATTTTTTGAGTGTATATATACATATGCATGCACACAGTGATGGAGAAGATGAGAAGTGGTTGATCGGGTAAAATTTTCAAGTCCAACCCATAAGCACAGGGTATGGGAGTTGATAGATGATGAAGGTAGGGTGTAGGTTAGAGAAGTACGATAGTATGGCAGAGGAAGTGTTTTACACATGAATAATAGGGATAAGGAGGGAAAAATGTCAGACAATAGGGAAAGAAAAAGGAAAAGAAAAGGAGAAGGAGAAAAGGAAAAAGGTAAGAAAGGAAAGAAAATAAGTTTGGATTAAAGATTAGAATTAGGTTTAAATAATTACAGTATTAGGACCAACTAATTATCAACCATACATTATTACATTCACATAAAAAAATTTAAAAAGATCAAAGATTAAGATTAGGTTAAAATTTTGGATTAAAGAATGAGGATACGATAAAAATATTAATTTTCTAAAATTCAAATTATGATAAGATATTAATTACTTAGGATTAGGATTAGCTAAATTTTGGAGTATTACAATAGGTCCACATATATCTCCTTGACTTTAGTCAATGAGCATTAGAGATTCCATATTTACTTTGGTTGTATATGGTCTTATAATATATTTTCCAAGAGAAAAAAGACTACATGACAAGTCACTCATTCAATAAGCCTTTAAAGTGGGTGACCATATAAGAATTTTAAGATTCCTTGCATCATCACCACTATAAGGTAGCCTAATCTATTATGCCACAAAGTGAAAATTTCATTATCAACCAGTTTATCTTTACTAGTGAGAACATTTGTTTCAATAAGGGTGGTAAATATTCCATATAACCCAAGCATGTAAAATTGTGCCATCCCTTACACTTTCTTCTAGTTAGAGTAATGAGATATGATACATAGAAATTCAATGAATGGTTTAACTATGATAGCCATTTAGTTGAATAACTTTGACAATAAGTTCCTTTGAGACTTTCTCGAGTATAACACATTTGGTACGTTCATTCTTGTTCTTTAAGGTAACAATATAGTGGTTATTCCAAAACATTATATTATATAACACATTCTTGATATGGTTTTCACACCAGTTTGTATCTTGTGTAAGTTTATAAAGTATTTATCCCCCTTTATAATAGTGTTTTGTTAACAAAATAAAACAAAAGACTTTACCATTAAGTATTTCCATTCTAAAAATCAAGTATATAGTTAGAAGATGCAATATGATAAACTTTATTCAAATGACATAAAAATTAGCTCAAAATATAAGTAAAGAGACTTTAGCATCCATAAAAGGATTTATGAAAACATGAATGACTTAATCAAAAATATTATTGTATAAAGTTCCTTCAAAATCAAATGTTAGCCACTTCCTTTATCACCAAAAAAAATCTTAAGCTTCTAAGTAGACATTTTCCAAGCCTCATGCTTCTCCCCAAGTTGTATTTGGTGAATTTCCTATTTCAATGATGTTGGTTTCCATTTATTTTCCCTTTCCTTTTTCTGAAGTGTGATATAATTGAACTCGATGTGGAGTTTTATGACAAGTTCATAATCGGTGTGTAGTCATCTCACACCTATGGAAAGGATTGGGTGAAGGACATATAGGTGTGTTTGATGATGTACCATCTACAGGAATCTTTTGCTTATTCTTCTAGATCTTAGGGTTAATCCAAGTGTTATCATGTCCACGTCTATGGCCACAACCGCTTATTTAGCCTCACCCTCTATTAGTGAAATTACCATTTTCTTTATAATAAAAAATATGTGATAGCCGATTCAAGCAATGAAAGTGCATCAATAGATTGTATCTCATGGGTTTCAATAATAGTTTTTTATTCCATTTAGAAACCATAAAAATATTCATAATATTGGGAGTGTATTGTAAAACCCATTTATCAATATTGCTCTAGGAGAATGAAATTAGAAGCATAGAAAGTGGAATATGTTTTTTTTTAAAAGCATGTCTTCCTCAATAGTTTCACCACAATTTCAATTTTGATGCAATTCTAAACATATTATAATTGCAATAATTAAATAATTTAAAATCCTGCAACCATAAGTGCAACCACTCATCCCTTGCCTAGGGAAGGACACCAATCTTTTGATTATCATAACAATCCTTTAGACTCTTCTAGAGTACAAGATAACTCTTATCAATTAAGTACCAATTTTGTAAGCGCTCATGAAGATGATACCTAAGAATGAGCATGGCCTTAGCATTACCCTATGGGGATATGGCATTTGGCTATTTTACAGCATTGCTTCGACCATTAGCTTCTAGATGTAGTTCCACATTAAGGGCCCATGACAGGTTGTTGCAACCCAAAGTAACAAGCGAGATCTAACATGCTCAAATTTTCCATTTATGGGGGAAAAAATAAAATACTATAGCTAGTATATGGAATGAAATAAAAATACAAATGTTAAAAAAAATATGGTCTTAAGATTGCTAATAATATTTGGTGTATTGGATTGATAAATTAGTCTTCTAGACTATAGGTAGTGTTATCAATCTGATGGATTGATTCATTATTGGATTGATTCAATTAGAATCTTGATTAGTTCAAGAGATTTATCTTTTTTGGATTGATTTAGGTCACCCTCAAACAGTCTCATGTTTAGGTTGTCCCGAATCATTCAAATAACTCAATTCTAATCAAGTTAAGGTAGGGTTCAGGTCATTGTTATGCTCATGTAAGCTTGAATGTTTTATATTTTATATTATATTCGGACCAGTTTGGCTATTATATTGGTGATACTTTGTTCAATTTGGATTTGAGTCAATGCAGTTTATTTTACTATCTAAAAAGGTGATGCAGTAAAATTATTTTTGAATTATGTTATTTCATATTAGTCTATCTACTTTTTTTTTGTAGATCCAAATTTGTTTGATTTTTTTTATTTATTTGTATTATTTTTACCATTATTTTATGTTTCTGAGTTAACAACGTGTTAGGTAATCAAGTTGTTTCAAATTTTGTAGGTGTGTTTACTACCATTGAATTTTTTTTATTTTTCATATATAGTTTTCAATGGAGAATATTAAAATAATTCTCCATGTAATTGGAATAATGTATTTATTCATTCATATGATGACACGAATATTTAATTAGAAAAATAAAATGAATATTCATTTACTATTAGATTGGAAACAATGATGATGATGGTGGTGGTGGTAGTGGTGGTGATAGTAAAAACAAACAAGAATAATGACACGAACAACAATAGTAGTAGCAACAACAACAACAATAACAAAGTATAGTAACAATAATAATACTTTTGATAATAATAATAATAATATTGTATTAGTATTAATAATTATAGTAGTAACAACAAAAAAATTATTTGGATAAGTATTAGCTATCAAATATTCATCAAATCATGTAAGATATATTTTATATTTTTATTAGCTTAGATTATATTGGACATCAATTAAGTGTCAAATTTTGTTGGATAGGTTTTAAGTTTGTAGATTTTAAGTCATATCAGAACTCGTGTAAGGATTTCATAAATTTAAATAAGTTTCAAGTACTGATTTTTCAAATTGGTATTGGATAAATTTTTGGAGAGGTTGATTATGTTTTTATTAATTATTTCAGGTTATAGAACAAAGATAAATTAGGTAAGAAGCTTTCAGCTTCTACTTATATGTATCAAGTTTTAGTCATCTATACATCATAAATATCAATTTCTACGAGAAATTGAGCCATATAGGGGGACATATTTTGACATGTGTGGGAGGATAGAATTCTCTAATTGATGATATTATGGCTTGATTATGTTGTTAATAATTAGAATAAGGTTCGACAAAGAGGTATAGATGATAAGGACACTCAAATAGGGTGAACCTAAGATGAAGATGTTTTGAACAAGGTAATTATCATTCGGTGAAGGTGGATAATTAATGGTGATGGTTCAAATATGTTGTGATAATTAAGATATGTATTCAAAAATGGTGTGTTGATGATGATAAGGATTCAAATTTTAGGGTTTGGATGGAAGATGATATCATGGTTTAGAGTTAGGGTTAGGGTTTAACTCAATTTTTAGGGTTGAGTTGGGGTTATGTTTGGTTTGAATGGAAGGGATTAGGGTTTCAAATGATGATTTAGGGTTTCGAATGTTGAAACCGATTTAAGGCTGCAATTATCTTTGAATTAGGGTGATGTATAGATGATAATAATGGTTATAAAAATGTGGATTATGGAGAAAGGATATGACTTAATCTCTAATTCACACAGACAAAAAGATAAAAAATTTGAAGCTAAATAGTTCACACATATTCGAATAACTTGAAGTAAACTCACATAGAATTCAACTTTGCATTCAACTTCAATATTAATCATCAATTGCTCCCTCTATTTGTGACTTTCATGGCTCTATATAGCAAATCTACCACATAGCTAAAAGGAAAAATTCAAAATATTCCAAGCTAAAAGATAGTATGCTAGTTTATGCTAACTTTATGCTCTATATAATATCCAACCCTATTACTTAATTAATTAATTAGCTAACCAAGCTTCAACTAAATACCCCATGCATACTATGCACATGCACGTAGACACTTAGTAGCTTATTTGGTATATTTCTAGCAACGTAACCATCCATTTGTCTTCAAATTTATGGGAGATACTTTCCAAATAAAGAATAATTGGTTCCATAATTATGAAAGTCAATTCTTGAGTGTTTTCTCCTTCATCATTCTCCCCTTATTGATATGTATTTGCCCTCCAATTTGTATCACCATAATAAGGGCTAATGTCTCCAACATTGAGTGTCATTTATTCCCCATCATATGAATATGATAAATTTAGCTCATAAGCACTTTTTCCAAACTTTGGAATTATTTTGAAAGGACCATCCACCCTTGGCATAAGCTTTTGTTTCCTTAGATTAATAAATCTCTCCTTCCACAAGTGTAACCGTAGTAAAAATATGTTGACTCCTATGCTTGTTTGCTCTTTTCTTGTACACTTCATTCACCTTCTCAATATTGTGCTTGATTTGTTGATGAATTTTTTTAAAGAACTCCACTCTCTCTTTTGCATCATAACTCTTCACTTCACCTTTCTTTGATGGTATCATATCAATTGGCATATATGGATTAATACCCTATACTATATCGAATGGAATAGAGATTCTTGTAGTAGAAGGAATTCGATTGTAAGAAAACTCTGCATGTGCTAACTTGAAATCTCAATCCTTGGCACTCTTACTCACCAATCCCCTTAGCAAAGTACCTAAATTTCTATTAGTAACTTTTTTTATCCATCCATTTGAGGACGTTGCGATGTGCTAAATAGAAGCTTCGTTCCTAGCATGTGCCATAATGTCTTTCAAAATAACTTAGGAACTTCACATCTCTATCCAAAACAATACTTCTAAAAATTCCATGAAATCTCACAATCTCCTTAAAATACAAATCCGCAACATGAGTAGCATCATTGGTCTTGTGACATGGAACAAAATGAGCCATCTTAGAAAACTGATCCACTAAAACCATAATAGAATACTTGTCTCGTTGTGTCCTAGGCAATCCCAAAATAAAATCCATACTAAGACCTTCCTATGGTTGAGTAGGAATGGGTAAAGGTATATATAACCCTTTTTAGAAGAAAATCTTGCTCCTTTATAACGTAGCACACCTAGAAACTATGGTTTATACTTCCTTTTGCATTCTCAGCTAATAGAAATGTTATTACAACAACTCCAAAGTCTTTTGAACTCAAAAGTGTCCTACAATTCCTCCTTCCTGCATCTCTTTGATTAGCAAGTCTCAAAATGAGGTATTGGGCACACACAATTTATTGTGTTTGAATAAGAACCCATCTTGAACAACATAAGCTCCATAACTTCCTTGTTTCTTGTAATATTTAAAGATCATAGCAAAATCATCATCCATAGCATATTGACTCTTCAGCATCTTGAACCCCAAAATCTTTACGTCCATCATGGTAAGTACTATAGTC
This sequence comes from Tamarix austromongolica, assembly GCA_039764185.1. NCBI lineage: Eukaryota > Viridiplantae > Streptophyta > Magnoliopsida > Caryophyllales > Tamaricaceae > Tamarix > Tamarix austromongolica. The sequence continues at coordinate 48,385,382 of CM077817.1, forward strand.
CTCCTCGATAATCATCCACCAGGACATGTTCTTTTCCATCCACATGTCTCGTAGAAAACACAAATGTCTACAAGAAGCTTATCCACTTAGCATGTCTTGGACTCACCTTCTTTTGATCATGTAGATACTTCAAACTCTTATGATCTAAATGAAGTACAAAGGGCTTAGGTCTCAAGTAATGACTCCATGTCTCCAAACAACACACAATAACTTAGAACTCTTTATCGTAAGTCAAATAGTTGAGTCTTACACCATTCAACTTCTCATTAAAGAAAGCACTCAGTTTCCTTTTTGTGAAAGCACACCCCTAATGCCTTCACTACTCGTATCACATGCTACTTCAAATAATTTATCGAAACAAGGATAAAATAATACAAGTGCATTTGAGAGCTTTGTCTTCAAGTCTTCAAAATCCTTTGTCGCTTGATCATTCCAATGGAACTCTCCTTTCTTCATCAACTGTGTGATAGGTGTTGCAATGGTAGGGAAGTATTTGATGAACTTCCTATAGAATTAAGCCAACCCATGGAAACTTCGAACCTCATGGACATTAGTAGGAATAGGCCACATTTGTATAGCTTCCACCTTTGATGGATCAACTCAAATACCATCTCCACTCACAATATAACCAAGAAAAATCACCCTCTCCATTATGAAATCACACTTCTCCATCTTACCATAGAGCTTCACCTCTCTAAGCTTGTCAAATATCCTCTTCAAGTGTTGTATGTGCTTGAACTCACTCTTGCTATATACCAAGATATCATCGAGGTAAACAACAACAAAGATTCTAAGAAAGGATCTAAGTACCTTGGTCATCAATCTCATAAAGGAAATTGGTGCATTACATAACCCAAATGTTATCACCAACCACTCATGCAACCCGTACTTAGTCTATATATTTGTCTTCCACTTGTCTCCTTATTCTCATTTGATGATAACTACTTCTAAGATCAATCTTCAATAAAACCTTTGCACAATGCAACTCATCTAACATATCATCCAATCTTGGCATCGAAAATCTGTACTTGATTGTGATGTTGTTGATCGCCCACAAATCAATACACATTCTCCACGTACCATCCTTCTTAGACGCCAACAAAGCTATAACTCCACATGGACTCATACTCTCCTGAATAAAACCTGGTCTAATAACTCTTACACTTATTTCTATAGCTCCTTAACCTCTTCCAGACTACACCTATAAGCTGGCTTGTTTGGTAAAGGGACTCCTGGCATGAGATCAATAGCATGCTCAATACTCCTCAAAGGAGGTATCCCATTTAGCAACTCTTTCGGAAACACATCAGCATACTCTTACAATAATTTTTGCAATTTTGGATCTATATTAGCATTCTACCCTTGTTGGACCTCTTTTGCCACTAATGCATAGTATATATTCTCATCTTTGATGGATTCATTAATCTCACACTCCTTAAGGATCAATATCTCCATGCTACTCTTATTTCTTCCCTTCCTACACTCAACATCTTCTTCTTTTCTTTTTTCTTTTTTTTTTTTGCTACATGCTCTCAATTCCTTCCCCTTTTTCATTCCTCAAAACCAAATCCTCCCTTTCTATATTAGGTTTTAGCCTAAACTTATTTGGACCCTTGCATACCACATACTCATTAAGAACCCCATCATGCACAACCTTCCTATCAAATTGCCACAGCCTCCCCAACAAAATATAAAAAGTATCCATATGAATAATATCACATAAAACATAATCAAAATAATTTCTATTCTTAAAAGAGATAAGAGTTTGTTTGGTTACCCTTAATCCTTTATCTTTATTAAGCCATTGGAGTAAATATGGTCTTGGATGACCCTTGGTCTCCAAACTGAGCTTGTTCACCATATTCTCACTAGCAACATTAGTGCATGAGCCACTATCAATGATGAATTCACACACTTTATCACCAACTTTGCACTTGGCCTTAAAAATCTTCTCTCTTTGAGTAAGTAAAGGTTGGTGTTGTACTTGGAGCACCCTTTGCAACACTTAGCAATCCACTTGGCCTTATTCCAAAGCATCCTCTGGCCTATCACTTTCTTCTTCGAAGTCTTCATCAAGGCTTTCATTCTCTTCACAAGCGTCCATATTTTCTATCACCTTCAAAGTCAATGCCCTTTAGTTTCGACAATCCCAAGCAAAGTAGCTATAACCTCTACATTTGAAGCATTATTTGTTCACCTTATCAACCACTTGATCCTTCCCCTTTTCTTCACAAGTGAACCTTCTAACATTGTCTTGGTTTGTGGATTGAGAAATTGGTGGCTTCAACACACCCTTAAAATTTGAACCATGTGGAGCATTGGTTGAATCTCTTGGTGGCTTTGTCCTCTTCAACTATATCTCAAACTTGATGGCTAACTTGGCTAGGTCTTTAAACACTTCATAAGGTTACACCTCTACCTTCTCCCAAAGATTTATATTTCAACCTTCGATGAATCGTGCACACCTTTTTACTTCTTATTCTTGGACATTAAATACAAGAGCTAACCTTTCGAAATCCTAAATGTATTCTTCAACTCCAAGTAACCCTTACCTCAACATACTCATTTTTATAAAATTTTCTTGCTTGTATTCCCAAGACAAAAATTTCTTCTTTAAGTATTTTTTAAATTTTTCCCATGACCTAATCTTCACTTTTCCTTCTCTCTCCCATCTCCTTTTTAAATTATTGTACCACACTCTAGCAAATTTTTTACACTTTGATATTGATATTCAACACCTTTTCTCATTATCAATTTTCTTATACTCAAAAATCGATTCAAAAATTTACAGCCATTTAATAAAATATTATGGATCGAGATTACCTTCAAAGTCAAGAAGATCAAAGCTAATTCCTTTTTCCACGTCATCATAGGTTTTTCTCGAGGTGTCATGTGGCCTTACATAACTTCCCACACTCTCTTCTTCTTCTTCTACCTAGTTTTGTGCCCTTCTTACATGGTCTTCCTCTACTTGTTTCCTTCGGTTTTGTGGATGCACATGGGAGTCATGGGCTTGGAAGCTTTTATTCTCCCCACATGAAAGTTTTCCTCCTTGATTTCGTCCATCAAGGTCTTGAGAATATCCCTCAATCCCTCTTCTTGGTTCTCCATCCTTTCTCTTTACCAACCAATTGTGGTTCTCACAAACACGCCCTTAAGTGCTCGATCCTATTGTGTTTTCTTAATGTATTCTTAAATAATATTGAAGATGAGACACTGTCTTGAATAATCTTAAAGAATCTTGAAAGAAAGATTGAATCTTGATTACAATAGCTCCAACATAAGGCTTTATACCAAAATTGATATGTGTGGGAGGACGGAATTCTCTAATTGATTATATTATAGCTTAATTATGGTGTTAATAATTAGAATAAGGTTTGATAATGAGGTATAGATAATAAGGACATTCAAATAGGGTGAAACTAAGATGAATATGTTTCGAACAAGGTAATTATCATTTGGTGAAGGTGGATAATTAACGGTGATGGTTCGAATGTGTTGTGATAATTAAGATATGTATTCGACAATGGTGTGTTGATGATGATGAGGATTTATATGTTAGGATTTGGATGGAAGATGATGTCATGGTTTAGGTTTAGGGTTAGGTTTTAACTTGATTTTTAGGGTGAGGGTTATGTTTGGCTCGAATGGAAGGAATTAGGGTTGTGAATGATGGTTTAGGGTTTTAAATGTTGAACTTGACTTAGGGATGCAATTAGCTTCGAATTAGGCTGATATATGGATGATAATAATGGTTGGAAAATGTGGATTAAGGAGAGAAGAAAGGATAGGACATAATCTCTAGTTCACACAGACTAAGATTAAGATTTTCAAGCTAAATCTTTCACACAAATTCGATTAACTTGAATTGCACTCACACAGAATTCAACTTTGCATTCTGCTTCAGTATTGATCATCAATTACTCACTCTGTTCGTGACTTTCATGGCTCTATATAGCCAACCTATCACTTAGCTAAAAAGCATAATTTAAAAGATTCCAAGCTAAAAGATGATATGCTAACTTTATGCTACTTTATGCTAACTTTATGCTCTATCTAATATCAAACCCTACTATTTAATTAATTAATTAGCTAATTAATAATTGTGCTCTACCAAGATGCAAATAAATTCCCCATGCACGTGGCCATGCATGCCATGCACATGCATATAGACACTTAGTAACTTGTTTGGTACATTTCTAGCAATGTAACCATCCGTTTATCTTCAAATTTATGGGAGATACTTTTCAAATGAAGAATAATTGGTTCCATAGTTATGAAGGTCAATTTTTGAGTATTTTCTCCTGCCTCATATTTGACATTTTACTTCCATAAATTGCTCGGCCACCAAAATGGTTAGATAATGTAGTGATCATGGGCCATTATAAGACTAAAATATTAAAGCGCGGAGCCCAAAATGATGTACTCCTAATATGTTATTGAAAGATGATTTACATCTCCATTTGCATATCTTTGCACAAGCATGGCATATTGCACTGCTAGTTCAATTATAATATAAAATGGGTATGTGTCACTATTCATAGAGTATAGTGATTACTAACATATTAAATTAGAGAAAAATCAATATAATAAAAATATAAAATAGTACTCAAAAAGATCTAACAAATTGTGGGAGCATAAAATAGTTAGATAAAGCCAATCATACCTACATAAAGAAAAGAGAACAAAGATAACTCCAATTCATTTTACCTTGATTGGAGATTATCAATTTGAGCCTTGCCCTTATTCATACCGGTAAAGTGCAAAGATATTCGGAAAGTTCAAGACACAAAATAATGTACAAAAATAAGGTAGATAAAATAGAATTATCTTCTTCTAATTATTCTCAATCTCCAACTAAATAAATATAACCCTTACATATTAATGGACAAGAGAAATATATTATGAATCCAAATATATGAATAGGAATAATAAGGGAAGTTACAATATATTTAAATAATGAAACTAATTAGGTAATTGAAATGATAGAATATTTGAGAGATGTAACATCCATTTTAACAAAGTATTGCCAACATGTAGCATATTTTATTGTTTGGAAAAAAGTATAAGATTGTAATATGGTGAGTTAAAAATGACCAATAGAAAATACAAATAGACTTATATTGATTTGTAGAGATGAAGGAAAGATAATTGTGATATGGAGATAGATGTGAATTTATGTAACACCCCAATTTTTACAAACTAAAAAATTTTATTTTTAGAGTTAAGCGCAAAAAACGAAAATAATAAAACGATGGGTGTCGTCGCCACACTTAGTACAAGTCTGGTTACCCTTACCATTCTCATACCAAGTGCTAAGGCTAAAATCATTACTTCGCTTAAATTAATAACATGATTACAAAATTAAAATAGAGAGAACATTAGATAAATATGGTGCTAAGCAAAAGCAACATCGACGGTTTACAAAACTTAAGGAGAGGAAAATACATGAGGATAAAGGCATCCAAAAACAACTAGAATTAAAATAATAGAAGAGTATCGGATAGTCCTACACTCTTAGACGAACAGCCAACTTCGACTGAGCTCAGAAACTGACCTGCAAAGACCACTGCTCATTGAATTGGAAATGGGCCATGAAAAGAACTTTTCGATACAACGGTACTAAACAACCCAATATACCAAACTAAAATAAAAAAACCAGCATAGAACACATGAAGGTATCAAGATATACATGGTATAAAGCATCAGCTATATAGGCGTCAATTAACCATTCATATAATCCCATACCATCAATACATCATACCAACCATACTCACTCATCATGGAATAACTAAGACTCACCAATGGAGCATCCAAGTGATTCTCTTTTTAGTATAATTAGAAACACATCAACCTCAAATACAAGATAAAAACCATGTGCCACATATCTCATCAATCCTGAAAAAACTCAACACCGATAGGCTCACAAGCACAGATCAACAAAATCTATAATATCACAAGCAAACACAAAAGCTGCTACCGAACTACAAGTAGACATGAAGGCTGCTGCAGAAACCATAGGTAGGCACAAAGGTTACTATAGAAACCACAGATAAACACAAAGGCTACTATCAAAACCACATGTAGGCATAAAGGCTACTACCAAAACCAATCCAATAATTCGTCAATCATTTCCACTTTATTTACTCGAAGGAAGATCACTTTGAACCTGGAGACACTAAGGTACTCCAATCATACCGGCGCACCAAGCATTCTAGTATCCTACTAACTATCAACCCAATGACGCAAAGGTACCCTGGCCACACTGGTAGACAAAGGTAATACAGTACCCTACTAATAAGGATACCTAATCAATAAGTATACATAACCCCTATAAGTCCACAAAACAAATAGAGTAAAATATAGGGTTTGGCTAGGGCACTAAGATACACCAATAAAAATTTAAAAATAACCGTGGGCTAAACCACATCTCTAAGATAGCAACCCCTAAAAAGCCACCATTCCCAATCTCGAGGTCTTCCACTTTAAGTATTCTATTTTATTAAGGTGACCACAAAATCGTCTATAAATTACATAAATCTAATTTCCAGACTTAATCTTTTTCACTTATTTCCAATTATTTGAGATAACCATAATCAAGATCATTACCAAGGTCAATTATAAAAATACACTAAGATCCTCCTAGGCTCAATAATTCACCCTTTTGGACGCATTAGGTAGAAAATGACCAAAATGCCCCTAAAGTCAAATTTACTATATTAACATCCTCTTTAATTACTAAATCCGTTTTATTTATCAAGTCATCATGAAACAGCTAAAATATAATTATTAAACCAATTTATCATGCAGTTACATAACTGGATAAGCCAAATGACCAATTTATCCTTATTCTATGTTTTGCATATAAAATCCTAGTATGTTTATCTAATACGTCCATAATCACACAATCTCATTCTTACAACATATAATACACATTAGACATGTTGGTCATGGTAAAAATCATAATGCAAGTAAAATGACCAAATTGTCCTTAGGACTCACATCCATGATTAATATTCCATAATTAGATTCAAGCATACTTAACCTATTATTTTATACATACTTATCATACAAAATATTTTCTAGTCATTAGAATCATATTAATCATACTTTTATACCAGCAATATTTACATTAGATAACAAGCTTATCTTATCAATTTTTATGATAACAATAAATCACACATAATTATCATGTAACAAATCACTCTTAAGATATTTCATACACCATAACTTAATGTACTATCATGAAACATTTATCATTTTAGTAAAGTATAACGGTTATCTGAATTCTAGCAAAAATTAAAAATATCTGTATCTTACTAAATACTATGGGATCCCACTAATCAACTTTTGTACCTAAAAATAATACCAAAATACCAAATTAATATTTTAACACACAAAATGATAATTATAATAATAAAATACTTATCTATATGATATTGCCAAAATACCTTTACTTATTCATAATAGGTACTAAAATTATTTAGCCAACCAAACACAACTCGCGTTGCACATGCAGCGTGAGCCATGCGCACCCGATGAGGGGGTTGCACGATAAGCTAGCCGGGTGAGGCAGGGGCGATGGTTGGCAATAGTGAGGGGGAATCGATAGGTTATAATGGTTGATTTACCAACCCACGATGACACTTGGTGGTTGGTGGTGGTGCGGATGGTGCTAGTGTTGATGCAATTGATGGAATAAAGCGAGGAAGAAGAAGAAGGTGTTGCACTACTAGAGTGGTTCTATTGTGTCCGTGTAGGAGGAAAGAAACCAAAGTAGGGAGGTGGAGGCAGGAAGAAATGGTTGGATGGTTGTGGCTATTGGGTGTTTGTTGTGGTGGTGCAAACTAGGGGTGGTTGGGTTGTGAATCCAAGTAAGGTCGAGAAAGGGAGAGCCAGGGAAGGAGGGCTATGAGTTTGAGAAAAATGCAGAGGGAGAATGAGAGGGCTATGAGGTTGTGTGCATATGTATATATGTATGCAGAGAAGGGTGAGGTGATATGCTACGTGAGAAGTAGAGGAAGACAAGAAAATGGTCAAGGCAGAAGAAATTTAGCATGACACACAAAGGTAAGAAAATAAGGTGCGCAGAGGATAAGGTTTAGGCGAGTAAAAGGTAGGATAGAAATAGGTTTATTTTATTTTAGTTTTAGGTTTAATTTAGATAGATTAGGATATCGGATAAAAATATATAGGGTAAAAATAGTCTAATCCAGAACAGATTTAGTAGAAAGCAAGAAGATAAAATAATCGTGAATAAATATTTAAGAATTTATTTAGGTTATGGGTCAATGGCTATTAGTAAAATAATTAGACCAAGATTTAAGAGTTTCTTTTGAATAAAAATTCTAAATACCCAAAAGCAAAGGTTTCGAAGTATTACAATTTACATCTATTATAGTAAAAAAAAAAGTATAATGAGAAAGTTAAATTGAAAATATAACTTAATTTATACAGAAAAGTATGATTAACATGGCTGAAACTCGCATGTTTTTCACAACCATAACCATGAAGTGAGAGTAATCTTGCACTCTACAGATTTTGGTGCCATCGTTGCTAGGAGACTTTGTCGTCCCCATTATAGTGCCAAACGTGGATGATAACTTTATATTGTAGATAGCATTAGTTAGTTATGAGTCCGATTGTAATATTTATTTTGAAGTAATAAAAATAATCTTCCTTATCAATGGGGGGGAACACTGTTGGAAAATTGTTGGCATTTGAGCCTACAAGCATTTTTTTAGCAAGAACCTAAATCCCCAAGTCAACGACGGGATTTGAATCCTAGCGCTTAATAAGGCATACCAACTAAGCTACGAGCTTATGAAATTTGAATTATTAAATTCTCTTGTATATTTGAAATTAATTTTATCGTATTATATGTATCCAAATAACCTATATTACAGTAGGATTAGCCAAGGTACCCTAGAGTTGATAATTGTACACACACTCAACCGTTAAGAAAAGAGAGATAGTTCCCCAAAAGAAGAAAAACATAATTCTACTGGTACTCTTTTGCTTCTTCAAGTGTCCATTTAGATTCAGCGTGAATCATTCACACCTACTCACAGTATTTTTGTTAACCCCATTTGTGAAGGGTAATAGAGGAGATGGTGAGAACTTAAATGGTATAATCTTCTTTCAACTTAATTCACCCCCATTAAAATGATATATAATAACTTTCACTCAAATTAAGTAAATATTATTCAGTCATTATTTTGAAATATTCAGCACAATTTAACTCCATTTTCTCTACCTAAGTAAATTTTTAATGTCTACCTTTTATTCTAATCCACTTGAACTCAAACAAGCCATTAATGAACGAGACACAAATTAGGTGATCATGACAAGGTGAAAAATCTGATGATTAAATACAATCATTCAACTAGTATTATAATTTACATGCTAATGTTACACACACACTCACTCAAAAAAAAGGGAAAAAAAAAAGAAAAAAACACGACAGCAGGCCGCATAGCGTTTTTATAGTTTATCATCCCCCAACCCTTCACTCCTTTCACAAGAGAGAGAAACAAAAAAAAATGAAAGATGAAAACCAAATTAACTAAGCTTCTTCAAGATAAGCCGATAGCTCTAAGGTCCCAGAGACTCATCGTGATCATTGAACTGCAAGAAACAGGGCATGATAGACACTCATCCATAGAACAACACACTAGTTCTAAAGGATGCAGGAGGGCACTTGGAAATGCCATACGCGGCTTTCATCAATCGATAAGAGACCTGAATGACCCAAATGACAGGCTCGTGTAATTAAGCATAACTAGCATTGAGTTACCAAATGTACACTAAATCCTACTAAGCAATCACCAAGTCACGTACCGAAACAAATTTATGCACAGGGGCAAAGTCGTCTAGTATGCTGATGGGAACCATCACAAGAAAAAATTGCCTGCATTTTGGTGTACAAACATGCACCTGGATACTGGGATCAAAAATACCAAACATTTGATTAGAGGCGTTTTCAGTTTGGGACAATTATCCGATGACAGACGATTAGTAAACATTTTTTATCTTCAGCCCTCAATATAAGGATAAACTATGCCTCACTCTCCGACACTCATCATTTGCTACAACCACCATGGAAATAAAAATTAATTTCATTCACAGATAATGAAAGTTTCATATACATCATTACTCAATGGGATGACGTTGTTTTCAAAGGGTGATTCACTAATTATGTCCTCAGAATCAAGAAATAGATAATCCGCTGTCATCTATAAAGCACATGAGCTACCACGCTATAAAAGAACATGCCCGATTCATCCAGCTAGTCAATTAGTCTGTGTGTGGTTTTGGGGGGGGGGGGAGATGAAAGCGAAGAAGAAAAAGAACATACCAGTTGTCTAGGTGCACCATCAACAACTTCGGCAGGTTGATCTGACCCTAAACTTGCCAGGCACCCTCCTCTACAACTCATGTGTTTCTGCATACTATTGGAACATGGAAGAAAGGAAAACAAAAACAGGTGACGAGAAGGGACAACATAATCTAATATGCATGTTTCGTTCAATGCATTCAACATTTGAGCACTTCTACACACCCAATATCTACCAATTCAACTTTTCGACAATTCAGTCACATTGTGACAAGGTATTGAGAAAAAGAAAACCCTAAATCAAATTCTAGCGTCAATCTAACTGTCGTGTGAAATTGATAAAAGCGAACTAAGAAGAAATTAGTGCAAGAAAGAAAAAGAGAACACTATCGCATGGAATGGCGAAACCCACTGGAGAACGATCGACTGCAAAATCAACTTTAAATGAAAGACATAACAAACTTAGAAATATATCTCCGCCTTATAACCCTAAGGTCTAAAGCCCAAAAACTAAAACCCAAAAAAATGGCTTCACCATACCGCAGCCACCCACAGGCTTTTACTCGTTATTCGTGACCAGTTCACATAACTCCTAAAGCCAATGAAGCACAAAGCCCCTTACAACTTGGCCCTTCAACTCGGCAAATTTGAATATATATAATGAGACATATTCAACATCCACAATTGAACCAGATTAAATGAAAGGCAAGGTTCATAGTGAAGAGCATTTAGACAGCCAAAAACTTAGTTATCCAGCTTCATGGATCTGATTAGCTTTATGATAAAGTTTACGAGTTAACAGGTCAATATGTATCAAATGGCATTGCCCGATAATCATGAACTATTATTGAAGCAGGAGTATGTAACGCCCAATACTTTTACGGACATCTCATGCAATTGTTGTTTTGCAGGCCTTCATTTTCATTTCTGCCCGTTTATTCTCAACATAGCCTTACAAACTTTCCTTTTAACTATCAGTTTAAAACAAACGTCTAATAATCCCCAAGTCCTAAAAAAGGCTTCCCAAATAACCATTGAAATCCCTCTATAACAATGACCAAACCCTAAAAACAGCACAAGAAAGCATCATTGTTATCTTGAGAATATGATACTGAAATAGCTTACATCTCACACTGGCTGAGAACTGGAAGCTTGCTAAGGACGCATGATTGCCCACTTGATTTACAAACAGATTCACACGATTCACCCTTCCTGTGGCGCAAAATATTAAATGGAGCATAAGCGTAGAGAAGTTCATGGGAATTGTTATCAAGAAATATCCGTTAACAATAATAAGGCTACTATACCTCCCAACCAGAATGCTAATGCCAACCAATCTTGCTTCCAATAGTGAATCAGTAGATCCTGTCAACCACAAATTTTACTAAAGTTAATACACATTAACAAAAGGGCCAGCCAGGAACAAGAGGTTGTAAAAGAGAGAACAGAAACTATCTGTCATCCACTTTATGTGACGATTTGGCACTACTCGATCATTTCACTGCTTCGATTTTTGGTGTTCAATTCAGAGGAAAAAAAAATAACATTGAATGTAAAGCATTGATGATAACAAATTTTCCCCAGTGGCAAGCAACCAATTTCTCCTAAGGTGAATATAAAGCATTTATAACATTAAGAACCTTTACTGGTTTACCAGAAGAGTAGTTCACACTGTGTTAGGCGTGCAAGTATAGCAGATCTCCTTGGGCATACTTTTGGCTAATTTTGATTATTTTTGGCCATAAGATATTATTAGTATCTTTTTATTAATTCCTTTGGGGGCAAGTTAGCAATATTTAGCTATTTTTATTAATTAGGAAGCTATGCATATATCTTTTGGTAGGAGATTATCAGAGATTTATTTCCAAGTATCGTTAGCCTAGGGGCTAGGCCTGTGAGGTTGTCCTTAATATAAATAGGTATGACTTCATTTATGAGAACAAGGTGGGAATTAATTAGAAGAATATTTTCTCCAACCTCCCTACTCTCCCTATAACTCTCAATCAGCCCATCCCTCTCTCCCTTGACTGCCGCCAATTACTCTACCATCCCAACCACCTTCAACTACCATCAAAACTGCCGCCCTAATTCAATCCTCACTAATTGAACAGGGGTTACAAATGCAAGATCCAACAAAGAAAACCAAAAAAGAATAAGAGAACTAAGCTATTTAATCCAGATATCCATCATAAGATGTCTATTAATCAAAATAAGGATGCCCTTAGCACAGCTAGATCCAGTTTTGAAGATCCCAACAAATTAGTATCAGATACAATTGATGTCGTGCTTGCAGAAACAAGCAAGGTCTCTTGTACTGTTGTCAAAAAGTTCTTCGCAAAAGTTAACTAAGTGCTCAGGCGCAAGATGATTGTGGAAACAGCTGTGATTCAAGATCAAGAACAAGAAGCAGACGGGCAGACAACAGCAACCACCACCATCGATCACTCCCCACCAGCTGGCAACCCCTTCTGCCCACTCATCATCAGTGTCCCATCCTTCCACTGTGCCAACCTCCACTACCCAACCTGATGCAGGAGCATCCATTGAACATAATGATTGTCATATTCATTCTAATCATCAAGGTAAGGAAGATGATTTAGCTTTCTTAATATTAGAGCCTATCATGTTAAATATTCTTGATAATTCTAATATGTTTGACATTAAAAACCATTCAAGTTATTCTTGTAGGTATGTTACATATTTGCAAGAAGATGATGTTCATACACATTGATGTGTACAAGTATTCCAAGGCATGCAAGGCTATGACATACATGGGATGATACATTACAACAATAGATAGAGTGATGATATTCATTATTTTTATAAACTTGTTGTAAACCCTAACCCCTAAGTATATTTTATGTAAGTTAGGGTATGGCTATAATTTCATGTATGTATCTTAGTCTATTGTATAGCTTTGTAATATTAATCTTTTGTATCATTTAACCAATGATATTATGCTTTGGATTAAGGTTAATATGGGCTTAATTCAACCATGATTAATGGGCTGAATTAAGGGACTAAACTCGGATGGTTTAAGCTAGTTACCACCAAGCTTATTCCTTCTCCTATATAAACCATGTTGTGCACAACTTTGTGGGCAGAGAATTGAGTAGAATGAATAATAAGAATTTTGATAAAACTTTGAGCAAGAGAGCTAAAGTCTAATCCTCCCTTTTGGGTCTACATTGAGTAAGGAAGATCTGGGATAATCCTTCCTCAAAACTATCTTAAATCTCAACATATTTGAAGGTTATACAAATCTGTCGAGTACCTTCACTTGTATCCTCAATTTCTTCGTCCATAATCCACCAATTCACTTCATTCTTTTTGCATTAGATCGTGGGTGACAGCTTCTACTACAAATTTCGATCCAACCTTCCGTTACTTTGATAAGGAAGTTCCAGGTCAGTTTCGGGCTTCACATAAAATCATAGAACATGTTTCTGTATTTTCAACAAAAACTTGTCTTCCAGTGGGAGATTCGTGTTGAAGTCTTCATAGGAAATGTAGAGGACATCCAGAGGTAGAAAATGGACTAATTTCTTGAGAGGAATTGATGAGAAATGAATCGAATACACGGCCTGCAAGTTCTAGGTCTGTTTCGGGCGATTGAGAACTGTCCAGCAATGTCGAACACTTTGAAGCTTTTCTTCTTGCTTGCACGAAGAGAAATTGAAAGGGGTTGCCATAAACTTGATCAAACACTAATAGAGAATAGAATACAATAGAAATAAAATGCTGAAGAGGCACACACGATCGTTGCAACCAGACGAACCAAACTGGTGCTGCTGAAATTCGAACTCTGTTAGTATTTTATGTGAAAAGTTGAGGGAAAATGCAACAAGATCGTTGCAATATTGCAAGAAATTCAAGCAAGAACTTCAAGAAAACTTAAAGAAGTTCATCAAGAATCAAGAGTTGCAAGAAATGGTGGAGTATCCGTGGAGTTCTTGGTGAAAGAACACACCACGATTTCAGGTCGATAGAAATCAGCTTCGAACAAATGAAGCTTTGATACCAAAAATGGACGTTGACATTTCAGTATTTCTCATCTTGAATATGGAGAAGAGGAGGCAAATTCTTTTGGCTCAAGCAACCAAAGAAGAGCACCTACATTCCATGTAAGAAATCCACACCATGAAGATCAAGGTATTAAACTTGAACTTCCTGAATTTTATGGTGATTTGAATGTGGAGTCATTTTTTGAGTGGTTGCATGAGATTGAAGCTATTTTTGAGTGGTTACATGAGATTGAAGCTATTTTTGAGTTTAGAGAATATGATGATGATAGAAAGTGCAAATTAGCTACTCTAAAGTTCAAAAAGTTTGCTCGAATTTGGTATGATAACTTAAAGCGAACTAGAGAAAGACAAGAGAAGTCTAAAATCAAATCTTGGGAAAAACTTAAAAAGCACTTAAGAAAGAAATTTGTGCCTAGAAACTATGAACAAGATATGTATGTTAAGATGACTATTCTAAGGCAAGGCTTATTTAGTGTAGAAGAATACACTAGAGAGTTTGAAAGACTAGCCCTTATTTGTGATGTTCATGAAAGAAAGCAACAAAGATGTGCTAGATACTTAGATGGCTTGAATAACTTAATAAGAGACAAAGTTGATATGTACTCTTATGACTCTCTTGATGACTTGATAAAATTGGCTATGAAGATTGAAAGACAAACCAAGACAACAAAAGCCTATGTTAAGTCTAATGCTTCTACTTCGACTACACCCTATTCTAACACCTTTACACCTAAATCAACATTTTCATATGATAAAAAGAATAACAAAGATGATAAAGGTGAAAATAAGGTGGTTGAAATGGCTAATAAACAATGTTTAAAATGTAAAGGATATGGACATTTTGCTAGAGATTGTCCTAACCAAAGAGCCTTAACCTTACATGAAATAGAAAACATGGAACCATGTAGTGATGATGAATTAGAAGTTGAATCTCCTAATGAAATATTAACTATGGAAGAAGAAGGAGACCCCTGCTTTGTAATTCAAAGAGTCTTGCAAATACAACCTAATATTACACCTACTCAAAGAGAAAAGATTTTCAAAACTAAGTGTAAAATAGGTGATACAGTTTGTAGACTTATAATTGATAGTGGTTCATGTACTAATGTTGCTAGTGAAGCAATGGTTAAGAAACTTGGTTTGGAAACTACTAATCATCCTAAACCCTATTCTTTACAATGGTTAAACAAGGATAAAGGAGCTAAAGTAAACAAAAGAGCTTTAATCACATTTTCTATTAGAGACTACCATGATGAAGTTCTATGTGATGTTTTACCTATAGATGCTTGTGGATTACTTTTGGGTAGACCATGGCAATTTGATAGAAAAGCAACTCATGATGGGGTAACTAATGAATATGTGGTGAAAAAGAAAAAACAATTGTATAGGCTCAAACCTTCTTTATATGATCATATGCCCTTGAGTGATGATAAAAAGAAATTATTTTTACATGAAAAGGCTATGGACAAATGTATAAAAGAAGAAGGAATTTGTTATGCTCTAGTTTCTAAAGATTCTAAACCTGAAAAACAACAACTTAAAGATCCTAATTTGATTAAGTTGCTTGATGAGTATAATGATGTATTTCCTGATGACTTACCTCCTGGATTACCACCTAAAAGAGGTATAGAACATGCTATTGATCTTGTTCCTGGTATGCCTATCCCTAATAAACCGACTTATAGATGTAACCCAGAAGAAGCTAAGGAATTACAAAAACAAATACAAGAGCTTATGGATAAAGGATTTGTGAAAGAAAATATGAGTTTTTGTATAATCCTTTCAAATACTGCTTATGTCAAGTTTATGACTTATTTTTGGAAAACTTTATGGAATATGCTTAGTGTGTGTGGTGTCAATCCTAACATGCCTATTAACATGATTCCATTGAAAAAAGGTGAATTGCAAAACTATGATGCTAAAGATAGAATAAAATTTTTTCAACAACTTCATGAGAAAATCAAAAATCATATTGAAAAATCTAACGCCAAGTATAAAGCTCAAGCGAATAGGCATAGAAACTCTTATGTGTTTTCTCCTGGTGACTTAGTTTGGTTACATTTACGTAAAAAGAGATTTCATAATTTACGTAAAAACAAGCTAATGCCAAGAGCCGATGGTCCATTTAAAATACTTAGGAAGTTTGGAGATAATGCTTATGAACTTGAAGCTCCAGATTCTTATGGTGGAATTTCAAGAAATTTTAATGTTGGTGATTTGTCTCCTTATTATTCTGATGAAAATTTGAGGGCAAATTCTTCTCAACTTGGGGAGTATGATGCAAGAGCATCCATTGAACATAATGACTGTCATATTCATTCTAATCCTCAAGGTAAGGAAGATGATTTAGCTTTCTTAATATTGGAGCCTATCATGTTAAATATTCTTGATAATTCTAATATGCTTGACATTAAAAATCATTCAAGTTATTCTTGTAGGTATGTTACATATTTGCAAGAAGATGATGTTCATACACATTGATATGTACAAGTATTCCAAGGCATGCAAGGCTATGACATACATGGGATGATACATTACAACAAGAGATAGAGTGATGATATTCATTATTTTTATAAACTTGTTGTAAACCCTAACCCTAAGTATATTTTATGTAAGTTAGGGTATGGCTATAATTTCATGTATGTATCTTAGTCTATTGTATAGCTTTGTAATATTAATCCTTAGTATTATTTAACCAATGACATTATGCTTTGGATTAAGGTTAATATGAGCTTAATTCAACCATGATTAATGGGCTGAATTAAGGGACTAAACTCGGATGGTTTAAGCTAGTCACCACCAAGCTTATTCCTTCTCCTATATAAACCATGTTGTGCACAACTTTGTGGAGAGAGAATTGAGTAGAATGAATAATAAGAATTTTGATAAAACTTTGAGCAAGAGAGCTAAAGTCTAATCCTCCCTTTTGGGTCTACATTGAGCAAGGAAGATCCGGGATAATCCTTCCTCAAAACTATCTTAAATCTCGACATATTTGAAGGTTATACAAATCTGTCGAGTAACTTCACTTGTATCTTCAATTTCTTCGTCCATAATCCACCAATTCACTTCATTCTTTTTGCATTAGATCGTGGGTGACAGCTTCTACTACAAACTTCAATCCAACCTTCCGTTACTTTGATAAAAACCACATCATTTTCACATGTTTTGAGGAAGTTCCAGGTCAGTTTCGGGCTTCACATAAAATCATAGACATGTTTCTGTATTTTCAACAAAAACTTGTCTTCCAGTGGGAGATTCGGGCTTCACATGTTTTGAGGAAGTTCCAAGTCAGTTACTTAGAACAAGAAGCAGACAGGCAGACAACAGCAACCACCACCATCGATCACTCCCCACCAGCTGGCAACCCCTTCTGCCCACTCATCATCAGTGTCCCATCCTTCCATTGTGCCAACCTCCACTACCCAACCCCTTATGCGCTCACCCACATCACCCATGCAAGGAGTTGAAGGCTCCAACTACTCGGCCAGCAGTCGTCTAGCCCCTACCATTCTCCACTGCCTCTCCTCCATCCTCAATCCCCCCTCAAATTCACAAAACCCAATGTTTGAAAAGGTCTAAGGTGCACCTAGGTAATAGGCACAAGGTGAAAGTGCTCCCCTAGGCGAAGTGAGGTGCCAATTTTACTAATCTTATACTATTTTTTTAACTTCTTTATGCATACATACATACATACATACATATATATATATATATATATATATATATATATATATAATCTTTTCTCTTTAAAATCATGTCTACTAGTTTCCTCTCCCTTTCCGACCCAACATGAGATTTATTTATTTTATTTAAGAAAATAACACATAAAAATAGCTATTTGGAGTTTTGTTCTCTACACTAAATCCATTTCTTACCTTTTCCATTCAAAATTATATTTACTGATGACCTTTTATCCCTATTACCCTTCCTCCCTTTTCTTTCCAATTGATTGCAGACCTTTTTGAATGAAATTTAAACCTAAAAGTAGTTAACTTTTAATAAAACCCGTGCCTTAGAGCCTTACGCACCTTGCCAATATCATCTTGCCTAAGATAAATAAATTAACAAAACCCCAAAACACTAGCTCCACAACCCCAAATCACCCACATTTGAACCCTGAATTCTCTCATTGTTGTCACGACCCACCACTAGTGCTCCTCACCACCTTGCCTAACTTCACCGAACCTCCAACCAATCACCCCAACCACCGACGAGCCACCCCACAAGCCATCAGCACTCTCTGCCACCCTTCACGAGCTCTACTCTTCCCTCCAATTCAACAATAGGAATCGGGATATATAACCTAGAGCACTTTTTGTCACCCATCATCTCAAGGTCTGGCCACGTTGATTGCTAGATTCTGTTACCAAAATCTATAATGTTCGTTGAATGGCCAGAAACCAACACAATTTGAAGGTGGCAGCCCTAGAGCTCCTCTTGACTTCACTAGACCACAAGAAGTTCGGGGCTACAATCCTAGTCCATATCCAGAGCCACAAATGTAGCCATCCAACAATTTTGGGTATTCAACTACGAGTCCAATACCACCTGCTAAAGATCAAACTCCCCTAATACCTAAAGCCCTAAATCTCAAATAGTGGAAGCAAAATCTGAGGTAAGTTATTCTAAGCGACTTTCTAACCCACCGGCTAGTGTGGATGAGCACATCCGATGCCACATATATTCCATGAGAATTTTTGGCCGGGCCACTACAATCCCGGGAGACCTTATTAAGATTTCAGTGATAGTAGTTCTTCATGAGAGTAATAGTTATAGGAACTCTATTTCTGGTTTCCTATTATCATTAGCTTATGGGGCTAAGCTCATCTTAGGGCTTCATTATAGGAAATAGTTATAGTTATAGGTCACAACATCCAATGCCATATATGCCATGAGATTTATCAATTTCCTATTATCATTAGCGTAAGGGGCTAGGCTCATGAGGTTGTACTTAATATAAATATGTCTTATGAGCTCATTACTCATTAATGAAAACAAGTTGGGAATTAATAGAAGATTAATTTCTCCAACCTCCCTACTCTCCCTATTAACTCTAGATCAGTCCCTCTTTTTCTCCCTTGATTGCCACCAATTACGACTGTAAATGAGCTGAACTAGTTCGATATTCGGCTCGGCTCGGCCTGACACGACTCGTTAATAGCTCGATTCAACTCGTTCATTTAGTTAAACGAGCCGAACCTGAACCTCACTTTGAGTCTCATTTATTAAACGAGACGAGCCTGAGCCAAGGGGTTTTGGCTCAGATCGGCTTGGCTCATTTAAGTCTCGTTTAAGGCTCATTTATGGCTCGTTAACAGCTCGTTAATAGTTCATTAATAGGATCAAACTATTAAAAATACTTTTTATAATTAATTTTTGTACTTCACACGTAATATTTTACATCATTTAATAATTTTATGTATGGTATTATCATTATAGGCATTAATATTAGTAATTAATAAATGTCAACTTGATTATAATTAGCCATTAAAAGGACAATTTATATTGATTGTTGTATCATACTTGCTTGTATCATACACAACTTGTATGATATAATATAGTATAAAAGGTGGTACAGTAATTTTTATTTTATTTTTATTTTTATTTTATTCTAATTAATTCATTTAAATTAATGGTGAATTGGTGTTATATATATATATATATAGTTTTTTAATACTTCTAATAAAAAATATTTTAATTACCTATTATCTTTTTTTAACAAAAGATTACCTATTATCTTTAATCCTTAAGTAAGCAAATAGGTTGTCGGCCCTAATTACTACTGATTACTAATAGTAACTTACTAATTAGTAATTACTAATACTAGTATTATTTTTCCAACAAAAGGCTTACAAGTTATTAGTAGTCTACTAATACTAATATACTATACTAGTTCTGTCACATAAGTCACGTGACTTTGTAGTTCGCACGCACAAACTAGTCTACTACTTATTGTTTGCAGTGTTGATAGTCGAAGAGTTGAGACTCAATAGTCAATACTCGATAATACCACTTACCGCCACTACCAGCCTTACCAGTTACCATCCCTTCCTACCTCTGTTCTCTCCTCTCCTTGTGTCGCCTCTCTTGTGCCAGTCTCAATCTAAGCAATTTGGCTCGATCGATTTTTTCACCACTCACCAACGCAATAACACCACCACACTAGCGCAGAAGTTGCCACTACCAATCGCCGTTTTTTATTTCGAAGTTCGCTCCATCTCCAGCACAGTAACTTCGATTTCAAATATGGCCATTTCACCAACATTTCTCCACTCATTCATGTACGTTGCTACTCTTTGTAATTTTGTTTCCTATCTATTTTAGATATTCTTCAATCGTCATCATACAATCAAATATCGGTACCGCAATCGCGTATCGGCCTCAATTTCGCGGTTTTCGGGTCAGCCGCGATGCGAAATTCCAAAATTGCAGCCGTTTCAGAAAATCACACATTTATCGTCGCAATATCGGTGAAATTTCGAATATCGGCCGATATTTTACCAATATTGGCCGATATTGGCCGATATTTACCGATATTTGCCGATATTTGTTGTGTAAAATAATTAAAAAATCATGTTGCGACAACCGCGATATAGAAAATATCATTCGCGACACCTCGATACCGCGACACCATGACCGTAACCGCGGTTTTATTGTATGATCATCATATTTCAGACAATGTGTATTGTTGTTTTTAGGGTTTGTAATTGTGGGTGTTCGACTATTCAATTTCGACTCGTTTGGTGGTGTTCAATTTCAGGCAAAAACAGTGGATTGTTGTGTTCTATTTTAGTGAGTTTATCAAGCATTCTTCTTCAGGTATGTGGATGTGTCAACTCGTTGAATTGAGCAGATTTGCTGATTTGGTAATTGGTATGGGTTTAGTGCTAGGCTGTTGTTGCCTGCTAGCTTATTAATTTGTTTAGTTCTAGACTGATGCTAACATTCTTCTTCAGCCCTTTACCCTGTGCACAAACATAAGTCAGAATTCAGGGGTATGGGGATGCTAGACGCACATTTGGGCAGGTACAGGGACTTGGGTGGACCTTGTTGAGGTGGTTAGATTTAGACCAACAAAGTTAGACTATGACAGATAGCTAATTAGTTTGAATCGTAGTCAGCTTACTATTGAGCAAAACCCACTTAAAGAGGATGATACATCTAAACTAATAAAGTAATGATTTAGGAAAATAATATGCTAAACTGGTTTAAAATGAAATTGAAGGAATAATGAGGTGGTGGTGTATGATAATTGTCCATCATTGCAGAGAAATGTTGTTGAAGCAACATCTTTGTCTTTTAGTTTCTACCAAAAAGCCCAATTAGGAAAAGGAAAATAAAATAACATGGAATAGCCAGTACAATTTGCATGTCACCAAAAATAGTAAATCTGCAGGAGGTTTAATAAGACATACTTCTGCAAAAACATCTACTAGATCCATCATGTATCACTATTCAAGCAAAAACCTCTAAAGTCAAAAACTCATTAATGACATCTGATCTCAGTCGCTAACTATCTTTTGCAAAAAAAAAAGTTGAAGATAAATTTACGTGAAACTGCTCTGCATGTAACTATCTTATTCCAGGAACTACATAA
Source organism: Tamarix austromongolica (assembly GCA_039764185.1). Lineage (NCBI taxonomy): Eukaryota > Viridiplantae > Streptophyta > Magnoliopsida > Caryophyllales > Tamaricaceae > Tamarix > Tamarix austromongolica. The sequence continues at coordinate 48,407,343 of CM077817.1, forward strand.
GAAAATGTTATCTTTACAGATGAAAAAAGAACTGCATGTAACAACCCAACAGATGAAAAAAGAACTACATGTAACTATCTTCTTTTTATTTTAGATGAAAGCATTTCTCTATTCCCTGGCCTTAACCTCAACTCCAATCATTTAAGCATTAGACATTACTGGTCAACTAAGTGCTGAGACACTCCCTGGTCTTTACTGAGATGGTTTCATTGTGATGAGGATGCTAGTGTTTAACAGCATGTAGTAATAATAGGAAAACGTTGTCTTTAATAGTGTGTAAGATTGAGTGTTTTTTCCCACTAAGGTTTTATAAACAGCTACTATTTGTAAGTTATGCAAGATACGAAAACAAATAACACAAAAGTATGATTACAAACTATAACAAATTAATTCAACTTATATACATAATACATAAAAAATATTGTTAGTAAGGATATTAAGAAAATTAGATTGTGGTGGAGGGTGTATATATATGTAAGGATAGTTTCGGATCTCCTTTTTCAGCACTCGATTGGTGGAAGGGGAATACCTCAAAGTTTCCTATCTTATCTCAAGTAGCATGTGGCATTTTATGAATTCCTATCACATTGGTTGATTCAGAGGATGCTTTTAGTGCCGGAGGGAGAGTAACTGATCCATACCGAGCATCTATATATCCCCAAACAATTAAAGTGTTACTGTGCACCAGTAATTGGGTTTCTTCTAGTGAGAAGCTTAAGAAAAAGGTGATTGGTTTTCTATTTTTTATTTGAGCGTAGCTTATCTAATAATTTAGCCTTGTTCCAACCAATTGAGAATATTTTTTATTGGCTTGCTATGTTTTTTATAGGAAAAAAAATTTGAAGGTAGGAAAGAATATGATATGCCATAGTTTAGTTTCTGGTGTTCTCATATAAGGTACTTGACTCTCTAGTGACTCCAACTTTATGTATTATATAGGCATTGTAGTAGATTTTGCTACTTATTTTTACACAACTCTCGCTGTTTGTTTTTGTATTTACTAACCAAGAATATTTCCATATATTAGGTCTGATACAAGTTTTTGTTGGATGTTTTGATTTTGTATTTATTTTCAATGGAGTTTGGAGTCCAATTATGGATTTATTAGTATGTTTTCTAGCCTTGATAATTTATTTACTTCCTTCCTTGATGTATTTTTGTAACTCTAATAGAAGTCTAAGGCTATATTAAGGTGGTGACCTATATAGAAAGTAAAAGAATATGATTCCTCGATTATTACTTGTGTAGAAAGATTTTATTACTATCCTGATTATGTTGTGCTTGGCCCTTTAAGGTAAGTTGAAGTGTTTTGCTGGGGTTCAAAGAAGCATGGTGGATCCTGTTTATGAGCATTGAGCATGGTGGATGCTATTTTGTTGTCTCTTTATGTCATTATATTGGCATTTTTAGAAGTTTTATGTAACTTATTATGTTATTTTGATGGATTTTCTTGTATTATTTTTGGAGTATTTATGATGGTTTAAGTTATATTATTAGCAAACTAGGTAGACAAATAGGTCACAACTCACAAAGAAGCTTTGTGGTATGATTCTTTTGTTTAGTAACCGATGGATGATGATGATGTGGTTTAATAGCTATATGACTCCACGTCTTAAGTACGTCTAGATGGATGTGTTGGTCATTTTTTTTATTATTATTATTAATCGTTATATTATAGCAGGTATTAACAATCACAAAATAAAAAGCCAAACGTGTCAAACAATCCATTTGAGCTCTAAATGAGCCTAACAAGCCATAAATGAGCCTTAAACGAACTAGTCGAACAGGCTTGTTTGAGCTCGGCTCGTTTACAATAAATGAGTCAAGCCGAATAGCTCGCGAGCCATATTCGAGTCGGATCCAAACATCTATTACAAGGCTCGTTTCAAGCTGAGCACGAACTACAATATTTTTACACAAGCCAAGCTCGAGCACATTGCTGTTCGGCTCGGCTCAGCTCGGCTCATTTACAACCCTACCACCAATTACTAAACAATCCCAACCACCTTTGGCGACACCAAAACCACCCCATAGGCGCTAATTTAATCCTCACTAATTGAATATAGGTTACAAACGTAGGATTCAGCCAAAAAAAAGGGTAGAATTAGAGAGCTAAGTTCTTTAATCCAGAAATCAGTCCTGAGAAACAAATTAGGATGCTCCTAGCACGGCTATATCCAATTTTGAAGATCCCAACACACTGGTTTAATAAATATAAGATGACCTACATTACGGATACCACCTCTCTGAAGTGGTTGGACGATCATTTTTTATTAGTTCAACCAGTTCTAACCGATTTCGTTGCTTAACCAGTCAGAAAAAGTAACTAGACCACCAGTTCACCAGTCTACCCATCCAGTCCAGTTTTCAAAACTATCCATCAAATAATAAATATCGAGTGAAGGTAAATATATAAACCAGATAATAATCAATGACTTGTTCAGTCTCACCTGTAGAATTTGTTGGAAGAGAAAAGCAGTGGTGCAAATCACTAAGATAAGCATTTTCATGAACCTGAAATGGTCAAAGTCATATCACATGGTGTCTCAATTTTGGAAATGAATAGGCTCAACTTCTGTTTACAAATCTAAACATTCAAGCACGTGCAAGTAAATGCAAAGTTCCATAACACTAAAACTGAACAATGAGAAAGGTCAGCTACTCTGAAACAGTGTGGTAAGGTCTCTCAGCAGGCTGGCGACTGCCTGACAATGACCTCTAAAAAGGGGGGGGGAGGGGGGGAAGAGGCAAAGGCCAAGGAAATAATTTCACAAAACTGTTTATCATAAAAAAAACAAAGGTACAGGGTTCCAGTATAGTCCAGATACATAGAAGCAGAACAAACATATCATTCAGGAACCACGCAATGTAAATGCTCAGATTTCATTACTCAATTCACAGCTTTAATTCTTCAGATGAAAATAGGCAGGCGTCAGAATTCTCTAATTAAAGGAAAGATTAGAGCACGCTAAAGACCTCTTTGCCAAAATGCTAACATGAATATCCTCCATGAATAAATTACATCCTTGGAGCAGGCTTCCTCCACCACCTTCATAATTTCTAATTGACACTCAATATAATAAATAGTAACAGAAAAGGACATGGTTTTTATAATTAAAGAGTTCTAAAAACTAATATCAACAAACATGAAGCATGTAGGACATTATATGCATCAATGTGTTTGGCTGCAAACAACAGTACAATGGGAGGATATGCTTCTGATGATGTAAAAGAGGAAGGCTGGCTTACTGTGAATCTTAACCTTCGAATACCAAGCTCACAAGTGACACCTATTGATTCAGGATAAACTCATACCCTCAAGTTTAACACACAAAACTGCTAGATTTATCTTGCAAAACTTAGCTTTTACAAATCAAGTCAGCCAAAATTCACTATTCATCACCCAAAAACAATCACATTATGCCACTTTATAGGAAACAACAAACATTATAGCCTAAATATAATAAAAAGATAAAATAAGATCCCATGCAATAATATCAAATCCTACTAAAGAGTAAATATAAATATATATATATATATATATATATATATATATATATATATATATATATATCTAAAAACTATAAGATTGGGTCTACGGAAAGAGGCACATCTGTTTGAAATTGGACCTATGAAAAGAGACATCCCCGTGAAACTAGGTCTTCGAGTCATTCTGTAGTGAAGTTGACTAGAACTATGAGCCCTGAAATGAGATGGCTCATAAACTGCATGAATGAATTATTCTTTGGTCAAAAGATCATAGTTCTGATGGTCAAAAGATCATAGTTCTGATCCCCATCCAAGAAAAAAGTATTTTTTTTTACAGTAATTGTCCCGCTTCTTTAATCGTGATGTAGACCTTCCAGGAAACTTATATGCCTCATACGCATGAAAAGGATGCAAAAAGCCTTGGAAAACTAGATAAAAGGCTTTGTCCAAAAGACTATTAGTGATGCAGGGTGTTTAGCTATCCCTCAGATCCCAAGTAGGAGTGTACCTTAAGTCATGCTTAAGCTACGATAATACTTCTTAAAATAATCCCCTTTCTATCTTCTCTGATTACACTCACAGAGAGATAGTTTACAAACAGACCCATCAGTTGCCAATTAAGTCTCCGATGTTTTATTTATAGGAATATGGGCATGCGTACACCTGATTGCAGTAGTCTTACGCCCTGCAATTGATTTTCCCTAGCTCAATTAATCACTGGATGCTGAAGTAGCACTGATAGAAAATAACACTCCCTCTGTTTCAAAATATAAGAGGTTTTTTACACATTAAAAGGGGTTAAAATCGCAATATATATATATATATATATATAAATAAAGTCATCTACTACTCTTGAAGTAGCCAAATATTTTTTAACACTTCTCATAAATTTGTAAGAGAGAAAATGAGGTAAAATTAGGAATATATAATTTAATTTTTTATACTTTTCATAGAAGGCCATATATTGTGAAACGATATTTATAACCTACTACTTATATTATAAAACAGGAGTATCCATTCTTCTACTCATTTAAGCATCAAAACTACTACTTTACAAATATTCCAAGACCATTTGGACACCAATTAATTATGGCTTCTCCTTCAGGCATTCCCAGGAATTTATCTTAGAATCAGAATCAAGTAAAATAATGCAACTGTATTGCTGTTTAGTTCAATAATTTATTATTGCCACATTAGGGCTTCTGCTTCAATGACAAGTTCTCAGAACTAGAATTTTAGAACATAAGTGCCTTCTTTGACTAAAAAAATGGCTGCAATGTTATTTACTAATAGAGTAAACATGAAAACATATCAATCTCTCCCCAGGGTTCCTTCACTCTCCTTCATCTATTGCTGAGATGAGCAAGTGGATGATTTAGACGCTTCTATGACGATCAATAATCCTTCACCTGATCCCACCAATAGTTTGATACAGATATCTAGCATCTTCGATTAAAAAGGTCCTATATATCCAAGATTAGAACCCTCCATCATCTCCCGTAAGAACCTACAAATCATAGCGTGGACCTATTTAAATCACAAACCTTACTTGACACTCTTACCACTTACCAGTGTGCTACCATCGTTGACTTTCTGGTGCATCATAACAGAATTGTCACTACCACCATTATGGCTGATAATGCTATAGCTACCCAAATTAATATTGGCTTGTAGCATGATAAGGTGGTGGACAATCAATCAGTTTTGACCGGTGGTGCTTGCAAATATATCCCTTCTAATCTTGTTAGAGATCAATGGAGGTTGGAGATCCAGAAGCAAGACATTAAAAATAATTATGATTGATGGAAATTACTCAATTGTGGGATATGTTATCAGTTTTAGACTTAAATTTATCCCAAATGACAAACTTTGTTCATTCCTAGTGGCCTACTATCACTATTCCAAAGACCTAGACATAGGAGAATGGATTTGTGGTCTTTATATTCAGCAATGAGGAAGAAATGAATCGGGATCTTAGGAACCCTTCTCGGCTTATTAGGGCACCCCTTGATCTTGAATAAGTGTAATAATAATAAAAAATTGGTTCATTAAAGAAAATTTCCAAGTCCTCACTCTATGGATTAAGTTATCTAATCTTCCACTCAATTATTGGGACATCAAATCACCAAGTAGGATAGCATGAGTGGTGGAAAGTCCATTACATACAGATGATATCACTTTGTTGGGGAACAAGCACTTCAAATGGATGTCACACAAAAATTTGTGGACCAACTTGAATACGAGATACTGGTGTAGACACCATTAATCTAAACATCATTTATGAATGGAGACTAGCCTATTGCTCCATCTATGATGTTATAGGACATGATACAGCTTCTTACATCAGCCAAAAAACCTTGACCATAACTTGCAGCATCCATATGAACCTTCCACCATGCATCCATCACAACCTCACCCTCCTTAAGTTAGTACTGGTGAAAATGGAATGAGACTCAGGGGGTACCCTAAGTCTCATTCCATTATATGGTCCTAAGGGTCGGCAACAATGCAACATAGCATCATTAGGGGGTACCCTCTAAGGATACCCTAAAGTATCGACTAGAGTCCATGTCTCAGCAATGCACTCATCCTCCCAAGGCCAACAATCAATCTCTATCTTGAGGATGGACTTTGTAAGTCACGGCCGGTGTTATACCTTAGTATAGTGGAAGTGTCGGGGGCAAAGAGAAGGCACTCATTGGAAACAAGATAACACTCTCATCCTTTAAAACTGTTTCACCTTGTGCAGGCTCTTCCATAGTTTTAAAAACCAAATAAGTCGAACCAGTATGATAACTAGTTCACTGGTTTAGCGATCGGACTAGTGGTACATATTAAAGTGAAAAAAACATGAAATGTTAAAAAAATAATAATAATAAATAAGTTACACATGAATTGAACAGCTCCCAACTGAAGTTTTGACCGGTTCACCAATTTTCACTACTTTGCCTGATTCTTGAATGGTCTTGACCAGTTCCAAGCTCCTGAGGGCCTGGGGCCTGATGGAAGTTCTAGGGGAAAAGAGAAGGCACTCGTTGGAAACAAGACAACACTCTCATCCTTCAAAACTATTTCACCTTGTGTAGGCTCATCCATAGTTTTTGAAACCAAACTGGTCGAACCAGTATCATAATTGGTTCACTAGTTTAGTGGTTGAACTAGTGGTACATATTAAATTAAAAAATTTAAAATATTAAAAAATAATAATAATAAAATAAGCTACACGTGAATTGCACAGCTCCCCCCGATTCGTAAGGTTTTGACCAGTTCCAAGCTCCTAAGGGCCTAGGGCTTGATAAATGGAATCTAGGCGGTGATCTGACCAATTATCCAGTCAACTAGTCGGACCAGCAAGTCTGGTCCAATTTTTAAAACTATGGGCCCATCCACACTAAGGACTTGAAGTAGGGATATTTGTGATTTATAGGGTCTCTCCTAATCTTATCAATTGGGAACTAACATTCTTGTTTATTCTGACCATGCATTGTTGAAATATCTATTAGTAAGGAAGAAAGCAAAAGTAAGGTACATATGTTGGATACTACCCCAATAGCTCAATATCCAAGTCAAGGATAAAAAGGGAGTTAAAAATGAAGTGGCGCATCACCTTAGTAGATTTATAACAAAAGTTAAAGTGGAGCCACCTATCAATAAAGCATTTCCACATGAGCAACTTCATGCGATCGAGAGTGAGATACCATGGTATGCTGACAATGTTTACTTCTTGGTCACACAAATAATTTCCACCGATTTTTATGAAAGTACAATAGGATATGACGAGAAGTCAAGCTAGGTATTTTGTTTGGGATGATCTATATTTGTGGAAACAATATTCCAATCAAGCAGTTAGGAAGTGTATTCCCAATAATGAAATTTTTTCTTCCTTATAGTTTTGACATAGTTATGGGGGTCATTTTGATACCAAAAGAACTATGTAAAAAGTTTTAGAAAGTAAATTTTATTGGCCTACTCTATTTAGGGGATGCTTATAAATTTTCTAAAATTTGTGAGAATTATCAAAGAACTAAAAGCTTAGGACCTAAGAATGGATGCCCCAAAACCCTATTATTGCTTGTGAGATTTTTTATGTTTGGGGTATAGATTTTATGGGTCCCTTTCCTCCATCTATTGATATCAAATACATACCTTTAGTTGTGAATTTGTATCGAAATGGATGGAGATGAAGGCCACTCATAGTGATGAAGCTTAAGTTGCAAAACTTATTCAAACTAATAGTTTTGCAAGGCTTGGCTTTCCAAAAGCTATAATCAACAACAAGGATACATATTTCGCAACAAAACAGTGGAAGCTCTCTTACACAAGTATCATATCATAAATTGAGTGTCTTTAGATGATCATTTGCAAACCAATGGCTAGGCAAAGGTATCAAATCAAGAAATAAAGTTGGTTCTAGAGAAGAAGATGTAACTGACTCAAAAGGACTGGAGTTTATAGTTGGCTGATGCACAACAGGCATATTGTACAACATATAGAACTCCAATGGGTATGTCTTCTTATCGTCTAGCCTATGATAAACCATGTTATCTACCTGTTGAATTGGAACATAAAGCTTTTTGGCCTATATTATGGAGCTAAAAAAGATAAAAGTGCATAGGAGCTAGAAGAAATAATGAAAAATGCTTTCGCGACTACCTTGAGATATAACAATAAAAATAAACCAACTCATTAACTCATTCTTAGATAAACTTTTGATGTTGGCCAAAAACTTCTACTATATAATTCTCAATTGAAGCTCTTACTAGAAAAAACTAAGGTTGAGATGGATCAAGCCATTTGTTGTCAGTAATGTATTCCCTAGACATGAAAAATATGAAAGCTTAACAAAATCCGTCTTGAGCCATTCTATGAGGGGTACCAAGTGAGAAATTTGGAAGTGGTAGAGCTAACATCTTCAGGCTATGAAGTCTATAGATTGTTGGGAAGGTCAAGCTAGTGAAGTTAATAAAGCGCTTCTTGGGAGGCAACCCCAGTGTTGTAGATTGGTTTGCTTATAATGTGTTTTGTCTTCTGTAAGTTTTTGGTTTTCATGCTTAACTTTGAATTGAAGGCTTGTGGAAGTTTTTGTTTGCAAGTATAACATTAAATAGACAAATGTTAATGTTAGAAACTCGTGAGACATGGGAAAGAATGGGAAAAAAATGGTAACCCATATGTATTAATATGGGTTGTGTAGTCCCCACAAAATGTACAACTCGAGAGTCCAGAAGTAAAACACGGATTTGCTGTAATTCCTAATACGAGCCATGCTTTTCTTGATAAATAAAAAGAAAAAATAATAATAAACAAGGTGGACCCATAAATCCTAAATACCAAACATACCACAATCCAATCCTGTGTTTTCCCCTAATTTCTTTTTACCATTTCACTCTTGTTGTCACACCCCGCAAACAAATCTACTCTTTCCTCCTTCATCTTCCTCCATCAAAGCACATATAATATTCATTGTTCAATCTCCAATTTTCAAATCAAACTCATTCTACCTTTTAATTCCACCAAATTGACACTGAAACTAGAAAAGGGCCAACAAAAAAATTCAGAACCCTAAATTCCACCCTTCTCTTCCATTTTTTGCTTATTTTGTTTAATTAATTGGAGGATTTGATATTTTAACTTCTTCTAATAGTCTAATGAGCTTATTTAGACAAGTCCTTGCTTTGTGAAGGTACAAAGTATGTGGGAATTTCAAACTTCATTCAATTTCATGAGTTGGAGATTTGATTTGAACATGCTCCTCCAATTGTTTACTTTCAATGATTCATTATATAGAGTATTATATATTTTGATGAAATTTACTTGCTTAATGTATATATGCTAAGAATGTATTTACTGTCAAATTTGTGTCACTTACTAAACAATTGAATTTGAAGACGTGAAATCAGTCCAGAATTTGGAATTGTCAATGAGTATGTGTTGTTGATTGAACTAAAGTGCCGAATTTAAAATGGCTAGTTGAGAGTCATAGCTACATTCTTTCTAGTTATTACATATAAGGGGACATTGAAATACATAGCCTTCAATTGCTTATTTCAGGTGCTTGTAATATAGATATAAATATAAAGGAAGTCATTTCATTTGTTCGTATCATAGTGACACCAAGATAAAAGTGAAAGACGTGTAGAGAATCATGTAGGACAATTACAGAGCCCAAAAGACATAGTCCATGAAAAGACCAAGATGAAGCAAAAAAGTTAGGTATCATTTTTACTAATGTGGAACGACAAGCAAAGTACAATAATCTATCCCAAAAAATAATAAATAAATAAAAAATCATCGGTACTCAATATCTTGATGATAGATGCTTACAAACACTAAGGCATGACCTTATTACATGCTGCAGGATGGAACACTTTGTTTATCATCTGAATAATACTTAGAAATGTATTACATTAGAGACTCTTAGTTAATATCTGCTTAGGGATTGCAATATTCATTTCCATCAATTCCAGCTAATGTAGAATAGCTGGAGCACTTGGACAAATGACTATAATATCATTGATATGCATGATTCTCCATCAAATAAGGTAAAGAGGACCACAAAATATTTCAATCTCAAATTTAATAACAAGTTCAACGAAAAGGTTGTCAGCATTAAAGCATGACATCTTGGTTATGATTAAAGAGTAAGACTGCAAAAAGAGTAGGAAGATACCACACTGGCAGAATTGTGACGACATCTCCCAGAACAATAATCAAAAACATTGGAATAGGTACCTGCCATAGGAAAAATGCAATGGTTGCATGTTAACCACACAGTATGCAAAGAATATGCAGTGGAACAAAGAGCGCTGAGCAAGTCAGGAAAGTGGAAACTGATTCCTTCCAATACATGATCTATTGCCTTTAACATGGCTGAGTGACTAATCACCAGCTAACTAACTGTACATGACAAATATTTTTTTTTTGCAGAAAACAACCTGAGTTTGTTTCAAGGACTAGAAAATTGTCTGGATCAAAGAAAATTCATTATTCTAGGATACCATCCATATCCCAACAAGGTAAAGTCATATTTCCCCTACTACCTTACTTGTGTTTGTCATTGTTGTTATCACTATTATTTATAATTATTTTTATTAGTATTAAATAATATTTATCTTTATTGATCTTATTTATTTTTATTTTGGACTGCCGCTACTGCTATTTATTGTTAGCACTATAATAATGTTTACATATACTAAACTTTCCCTTGCCACTTTTGAACCCCCACTGGGCAGGGACTGATGTAAGGTAGAGAAAAGGAAGAGAAATTATGAGAAGAAGAAGCAAAATATAAAGAGAAGAGGAGAGAGATAATTCATAAGGCAGACATGGTCATCAAAACTGAAACTGCCAATAGATTCTACACACAGCACAGATATGCACGAAGCCTACAAGATAAATAAAGAACCAAGATAAGGAAGATATAAAATCATTGTAGCATCAAAAGAATTATTTCGTAAATCCTACATTGCTATTTTGTTACGAACCAACCCCCTGGATCTAGTTATGGGTCATTGAACATTAAAGTCTGGTTGTAACTCACCAGATCTCTGAGTTTTTCTACCTTTTCTTCCTATTTTGAATGTAAGTCTATTGGGCTCGTTAGAGAGAACCCAACGATCTCCAAGAGATTAAAGTCTCAAGAACTTTTAAGATAAATTCCACACCGATCATTATTGTTTCCCACATCAGTCTTTAAACTTACATAAATAACTGCTTTTAAACTGCTTCCTGAGTCTTAGCAGTTTGAATTATTCAAATATAAAACTGACTAATAGGCACAGATGTCGACAACTAAACAAGCATGTGCAGAATATTCTGCCTCCTATCACCTAATATTAAATAACAAACATATCAACATATATTAATTGCCTAAACAGAAAGCATAACTCCCAGACTTAATTATTCTTCGATCTTGATCTTCGCTGATAAACCTTAAGTGGCAGAACTTTAGCAGCTACTGATTGATCTTGGATCATAACATATTTCTGCCTACCTAAACCTGTCCTTCCTAGCCATCAATATATCTGAAACAAATCTCATGACCACTTACTTCTCCATCCAGTACAATCTTTATTCAAACTATTAAAATCCAGACTGGATAGAGAATGAACCCAGCAAGCAAATGAGGTATTTCTGTTGAAATTTTGCACAGAATTAACAGATAGAAGATACAAAGGCATATTAAAGAATCATTAACATTTTTTAAAAAATAGGATTTCATAGATGAATAAAATCAATACAGAAAAAAAAAATATGAATGGCCATTCAGTCAAGCACTCATACTTAATCATGAAAAGCAATAGGATAACATAAAAAGATCATTAATCATGACGTCAAAGCATAAAGGAGAATTATGTATCCTCAAAATTTTGAAAACGCTCCTTCTGATTCATCAAAATTCAGACAAAACTGCAAAGCTGGCCACTATCCAAAGAAGTTTGCCCAATTTATCTCTACAAAGACTCAAACTTCAATCATAGAGGTACAGCAATTGTGATGTCTGATACTTTTTTTGAATAAACCTTAATGACTCCTTAACAAAGGAATGATAAATCATGATAATAAAGTGAAAAACATTTATGCCTATATGGCAAATTTAACATGTTGGCAAGTTGTACCTGCAGTAACTGGCTTAGCTATCTTCACCTGTAATGCCAACTCCTTTCGAGTCTGCAAAGTTAAGGAAAATAACAATGTGTGTAGCAACATTCTCCACTTCAAAAGGGATTCTAACCAATGGAAAAATAAATCAATAAATAATAAAAATAAAAAAAGCGATGTCAATACCTGTGATGGACCTAGGCAGCATGATACACAGTACTCATATGAATCACAGCACTGAGAAACAAGGTTGCATCCGCTGCAAAGCAAATTGATCTTCTGTCATCAACTAGTTCAGAGTCGAAGCACATATATAAAAAGCTTTAAAAAGATAACTCACTGACAAGAAAATTGCTCTCCTTTCTGAGGGCAGCATCGTGACTCTGGATCCACTGATAGAGCATCACATACATAGCCTACAATGCAGGAAAGCTGGTAAGGAGCTATTGCAAGAAAATACACACAAATACCATTATCTGGATACATAAATTTGGTTCATGAAAATTTATGGTTGTTCAAAAGGTATTCTCATTCCTATTATGAGATTTCACTTCCTATTTTCACTTCAAACGTATGAAATCAGTGTTTATTATATATCCTATATTAACATACTTGACATAAGAATACTAAAGAATAAGAAGCAAAGGGAAACGCTTACCATTATCATCAGATAAAAGATATCTTCCCTGAACCGTATTTCTACACATAAATGTACGAAGCCCGACGTCTTTCCTACACCAAAAAGGACATACAAATTAAAAAAGGAATAACAGATGGTGCAAAAAAGGCAGCAAGGCATTCCTATAAACAGGAGCAAAAAAAATGACTTGCAAATGTAAAAACAAGAAGGCCAGAATTGACAAATGCTTGTAGTCTATGGGTTTGAAACTATTCATCATATTTAATTTATCAGCCTCATCTTCGTCAAATATATAGAGCCATAAATCCTTCTTCTTCAGAAGGACAAACAATTGAATTTCGATCTGATCTACTGGCAAGATACTACAAACCCGCGAAAAGATAATAATTGCAGAAAATTTTCTTCTCATTGTACACAAAAAGAAAATTAATGATAAGAAAATTATAAAAACAAGAAAAAAATGGGGAAGAAGGGTGACCTGATAGCCGAAACCAAATTAGATGATTGAATGAATATTAGAAGAAGAAACAAACTAAAGAAAATATCCGACTTGAAGCTAGCCATAGCCCGAAAGATAGTCCAGTCGTATCGTTGCAGGCTTGCAGCATAAACTCGCCTTGATGGAGCAATTTTGACACAACAAATAAATTGAAATACACAATCCTTAAACAATCTGTGTACACTGTACAGCGTAACTGGTTTAGGGGTGGCAACGGGCGGGTGGTGACGGACCGAACCCATATCCGAACCCCATAGCTAAAATAATTTCCCAACCTATTTTCATCTTTTACTTTTTATTACCAGGAATTCTGATTCGATTTTGATCAAACTTACGATCCAATATTAGATTTAATTTTTATCTCCAATTTATTTTAAGATTTAAAAATCAGATCTGATATCTAAAATTGATATATTCTTTAGCATTTAACTAGAATTTTACCCATACAAAGTATATTCAACTTTTTTAGATTTAAAAATTAAAGTATACACTAATAACCTCTAGTTAGTTGATCTATAGTTTTAAAAATCATACCGACTGGTCCGACCGATAAACCGGCTAATTGATCTGGTCACCGGTCAGATTGTAACTATCGATTCTCATAATCTTAGAACTAGTGAAAATCGGTGAATTAGTCAAACAATCAACCAATCAAACCAGTCAAAAAATCAATTAAGAGTCGATCAAATTCATATATAATTTAATTTTTTATGTATTTCATAATTTTTTAATTTAATATGTACCACTAGGCTGACTAGTCAAAACCACTAGTTTGACCGCTAAGCCAGTGAATCAATTATGATACCGGTTTAATTATCGATCCGATTTTTAAAACTATGAATTGATCAAAAGATATGAATTTTAAAAAATAAGAAATAATGTATTTTTACATTAGTGATAAAATTACACGATCAAATCTTTTCAAACACTTCTTGAAATACAACATTTGTTATTGAATTACTTTTTGTGAATATCATCATTGCATATTAAATTTTGTAAACATCTACGATTTATGACTCGATAAACTGTAATATATAATTGATTATGATAAAAAAAAATACTAGTTTTTTAAAAAACATATCAACATTACTTAGAGATTGGCCTTGATTTTTGTTGATTATCATGGCATATAATACAATCAACGGAAATTGTCTTCGATTAAACTTAAATGGCAATCTCAAGTCAGATGGCGTTAAATGTATTCTTAGTAATAATACATGATGATTGGTGTTACTTGCACTTAAGATCCTTGCTTCTAAAACATGAGATCTGAGCCTTATGATGATCATCCTAGTACCATTGCGTAGACTAAGTGAATGATTAATATTCCTCAACAACATAATAGGTATACCTATATTCAAATTCAACACATAGTTTGGTACAATAGAGTACTTAATTCCATTTAGAAATTCTGGAGTGTGTAAATGTTGTAATAAATCGTTATTTCCATATGATTTGCATGTTATATCATAACTGAAATAGGTTTTCTCTTCAATAGAGTTAATTGACAATATATATGTATTGATAGACTCAATAATATCAATAATTGGTGCTAGTATAGATCTTCCTTCAAAATAAGCATGGTCGGTGATATTTCCATTGAATTTCGGATACATGCTTTCTACAATAGCTAGAATAGGGTATTTAAACAATATTATTAGAAGATCATCTGAAATTTTTATTGTTGCATGACCATCATTACTCCCTCCAATTGTTTCATCTCCTATGCTTGCAATCCATTCGAAAAATTGCTTCAACTCAAGGCATTCATCAACTAAGCTTAATTTTTGTAACCTCATGTTTTTCGTTGATCATAACACCTTAAAAAATCTCCATATGTATGAAGAGTTAACAATTGCATGAATAATATCTTGTCAAAATCTCCACCAAGAACAATTGTCTTACCTCTGAATGGCTTCTTAAGGCTGAATTCATTAGTGAACCATAAAATATCTCTCATGGTTTTATCTAATGCTTTAAAGCAATACCTATGCATCATGGTATCTCATCATATATAATGAGTTTACACCTCATGATTAACTCAACCAATGGACTTGTTTGATGTTACATGTTTAATCTTTGTTAAGATTTATAGATATTTTGAGTCGAGAATGAGTCATCCTTCTATTTGGTAATAAAAGAGAAGCAATTCCACTTGATGCTACATTTAACACAATATTTCCTTCAAATATTATATCTCCTGATAAAGTTCTCCATAAAAATTTATTTCCTTTATCTCTTTATCCAACTATCCATAAATAAAGAACAATGCAACTTCATCAGACTTAGCTGCCTCTATTATGGTGGCATACACGTGTCGTTGTTTCGAGGTCATATGAGATAGATGTTTGTTGAGTTCTTCTTTCAATGTTGACTAATTGTAACACATTTACTCATACATCAATGCATTTCCTACCGTTTCAAAAAACTCGTTGGGTGAGAATGGCATTGATTCAAAATTTCATAAGCTTTTACCACAGTTTTGCAACAAATTTTCGACCTCTACCAACCCATAATATTTATGTCATTAACTTCCAAATGAAGTTCTGCAAAACAATATAAAATAGTATAACCATGTATGAATTGTATTATAAATTTATAATATTTAATTCAAGATAATATAAAATGTATGAATAAATGAAGCTACCTCTATGATGTAACCTTAAACATTATTTGTATAAAATGTCATCAGTCATATAAATCCAACAATTATCCCAAACAGCTTCTGCACTTATCAGCAACTCTTATGCCAATAATGTGGCAAAGAATTTTCTTAAAGAGGATGTAGAAGTCCAATGACTTGCCTTAATAATACCATCACTTTATTATTTATCATCATCTAACAAACCTAGAACATAGCAAGTATCACGATATAATGAATGTTGTTTACTATTAATGCATCTTATTTCATCATAACTTCTAGGTCCACAAATAACATTAAGAATACATCTTAAATAGTACTACTCACTAGTACCAGGAGGGACATAAAAAATAAATACAATGGATAACCTCTTTTACCTTGGTCTCCAGTCTTTATTATACTTATCCTAAATGAATTTTGTTGGAAATTTGACATAAGTTAATTCCCTTACTTCCAGATAGTGTTCGCTTGCCTTCATCCCAGCCATAAACATGCTTTGTTGATTTGGAAGAAGAAAGTCTAACATTTCGACCGATGGATCCCTGAATTAAATCTCATATTTGAATATCCTCCATGATGCCTTACATGATGATATGTATCTAAAATCATAGTACATCTAAACTTTGTTTGCATATTTTGCTACTTCATCGTTCGTTGTACTTTCATAGAAGAAGGTAGTAATACGATCATGGCCTTTATTGGCATATTTAAATATACTTAATTGAGCTTGATTGATTACACCACTCGACATTAAGATGAGCACTATACTTGAGCAACAAATAACAATTATGGGGAACAATATTTCTTTTATCAAGAGGAGCTCCATTCCTCTCCATTGTTATCCCATTATCTTGTTGCATGTACACAGGATAACCATGATCATCAATGGTTATTGATTCGACAATTTTTTTGGAAAAATGCTTAGTACAACGACCATCCGACATGTAAGTAGAGTTCCTTATATTAGCACCACATGGTCCATCTACCACACATTCTTGAACTATTTTGTAATATGTCAGATCAATATTACTATTTAAAATTTTATCTGAAATGATTTTGTCAATATTATTCCTGTTAGATACTTGTCTTGTAATGCAAGAAATAACAATATATGTGAATGTGGCAACCCATGATTATGGAATTTAATTGTATATATAACTGCAATTGAAATAATATATAAAACTATGTCAATAAATCACACCATAATTTAATGTTTAATGAAAGATAAGAAGTAAAAATAAAATCTTACTTGATTTAACTATTTTGAATATCTTGTTCATGCGAAGATCTTTTATAAGACAATCCAACTTTAATTTAAATACATGACTAATAATGTTTAGGTGATCGTTAGACTTGTGTCCTATTTTTGGAAATTTTAGACTACAAGTAAATGTGATGAAAAAGTTAGGATAACCAACCTATCTACCAATTTCCATGGCATCTTGATAGTTTTAAATCATATATCTAGCACAACTGGTGTAACACTCCAAAATTTACAACTGAAAAAATTTCGTTTGCAGAGTTAAGCGCGGAAACTAAAATAATAAAAATAAAGGGTGTTACTGCCATACTTAGTACAAGTCTAGTTTCCTCTACCATTCTCATACCAATTGCTAAGGATAAAATCATTAATCTGCTTAAATTAATATCATGATTATAGAAATCAGGATAGAGAGAACGTTAGATAAATACTGCTAATTAAAAACGACAGTAGTAGTTTACGAAACTCGATAGAGAAATTACAGGAGGATACGAGGGTCCAAATACAACAAAAAATAAGACAACAAAAGAAACACCGGATAGTCCTACGCTCCCAAATCCAAACTATCAGCATTTGACTGAGCTTAGAGGCTGACCTGCAAAATCCACTACCCATTGAATAGACGGGGGCCACGAAAATGAACCCTTCAGTACTACGGTACTGAGCAACCCTTTATACCAAACTAATATGATAAATCAGCATGGAACACATGCAAGACATACAATTAACATGGTATAATACATACACATATACATATACATATGACAATTGAGATACAATAATCACTTAGATAATTAAATTCTATCAAGGTCACGTACTACTCATATTCATTCATCTGAAATAATTGATCTTATTATTGAACATCCCAGAGATACCCTCTGATGTAAAAATTAAAACCCAACTTCAGCATAATTCGCGTCTCAACATAAATCCCAACCAATTACATATATCACAGGTATGTTCACAGGTATAATTTACTAAGATCCATATCACCCCCGATATACTTACAGGTATAGCATAATAAAATTCCATGACATCACAGGTAAGCTTATAGGTACAGCATAATAAGATCCATAATATCACAGGTATGCTCATAAACATAAAACCAATACAGGTAGGCATGAAAGCTGCTACCAAATCCACAGGTAGGTACAAAGGCTACTAACGAAAACCACAGAAAACCTCAGGTAGGCACGAAGGCTACTACCAAAACCTTAGGTAGGCACGAAGGCTGCTACCAAAACTACAGGTAGGCACAAAGGCTGCTACCAAATAATCCAATAATACGATAATCATTATTTCCATCCAATCATATCATTTCCATTTTTATTTACTTTCTAGAGGGGAGATCAATCAACCTGGAGACACAAAGGTACTCTAGTCATACTGGCGCAATAAGGCAACATAGTATCCTACCAACTATAAACCCAAGGACGCAAAGGTACCCTAGTCGTACTGGTACACGAAGGTAACACAGTACCCTATCGACAAGGACACCTAATCCATAAGTATGCATACCTCCTATTAGTTCGTAGAATAAAATAGAGTAAGATGTAGGGCCTGACTGGGGTACTAAAGCACACCAGCAAAAATCCATATCAACCATGGGCTAAACCACGTCCTTAGGGTAGGGACTCCTAGGAGCCACCATTCCCGATCTCGAGGTCTTTTACTTTAAATATTAGTATTTTATTAAGGTAACCATGAAATCACATATAATACAAATAAATTTAATTCTCATACTTAACCGTTCTTACTTATTTCCAATCATCCGAGACAACAATAATCAAGGTCAAGTTCGAAGCCAACATTAAAATATACTAAGGCCATCCTAGGCTCAATTATTCACATCTGGATATTTTAGGCTGAAAAAGACCAAAATACCCTTAAGACCAACATTTTCAGATTATCATCTATTTAAATACAAATTCCATTTTAATTTATTCATTTTCCATGAAAAGGCTAAAACACCATAAATAAATTATTTCTTACACGATTTAAATTCTCAGATATGTCAAATGACCATTTTACCTTTGTACATAATTTTGCACATAAAATTCTTTTTCGCACATTTAATCCATCCAAAACACATACTCACATGCTTAATGACAGCTAATACATATTAGACATGATTTTTAGGATAAATATTATAATACACAAAAATAACTAAATTGCCTCTAGGGCACACATCCATAATAATTATTTCATAATTATTTCTAAGCATGCTCAACCTATTATTTTATATATAATTACCATATAAACTATTTTTTCATTATTAGAATCATTTTAATCATACTTTCGTACCCGACATAATTTACATTAGGTAACATGCTCGTTTTATCCGTTTTTATGATAATAATATCAAAATAAATCATGCTTAATATATTTCATCCACTGAAAACCCTAATGTGCTATCACGCAATATTTATGATTTTAGTAGGTATAACGGTTACCTGAATTCCAGCAAAAACGTAAAAATAATGGCTAAAGTTATCGGATCCTGCTATTCAACCTTTCGTACCTAAAAAGAATACCGAAATTACTAAATTAATATCTATCAGGTAAAATATTAATTATAATAATAAAATATTTATTTTTTAAAAATTACTAAAATACCCTTACACTTAAAATGGGTACCATTATTATTATTATTATTATTATTATTATTATTATTATTATTATTATTATTATTATTATTATTATTAAATTACACACAACTCACGCTGTGCATGCAGCGTGAGCCATGCACGAGTGAAAAACGAAGGGTAGTGGGGAGGTTGGTTGGTCGAGGCAGGCAGGAGAAGAATGGTGGTGGGATAGAGCTGCGGAGAGTGGTGGGGATAGAATCTGCAATGGGCTGCTTGGTGGTGGTTGGGGCACTGTTGTTGCTGGCTGATGTGGGAGAATTGGTCGGGGTGTCGTAAGGGGTGGAAGCATGCAGAAGGCGACAGTTGGATTAGCTGCGGTCGAGCGATGGTTGGGATCAAACAAGGCCGAGAGATGAGGGGGAGTTGGGTAGATGGGTGCAGGGCCGAAAATGGCAGGGTGTCAGCTGCTGGAATGGAGGAGTTGGGCGACGGGCTGCACAGGAAGAAGAGGAAGAAAGGGAGAAGGGACTGGTCGGTGGCTGCGCTGGAAGTCAGGGAGTGTAGGGGCTGTATGCGATGGGCATGCAGAGAGGGAGGTCGATGGTTGAAGGTTGGAAGGAGATGGAGAGGAGAAGGTGGTGTTGCTGGTAGCGATGGTTGGTGGCTGGTGCGATGCTGCGGATGTTGGATGACGCAGGAGGTGGACAGTTGCTAATTGAGTTGGTGAGGTGGGTTGGAGGAGCTGAGCAACGATGATGTTTGCTCGGCTGGTGGTGATGGGATGTGGTCGGGAGCTGCACGAGACGAGAGGGAGATGTAGAGAAGGTAGTTGTTGTGGTGTTGTGTGCGTGTGTATATGTGTAATGTAAAAGGAAAGGGCTTGTTTGGTCGGAGCGATGGCAACGGTTGGGACCAAAAGAGGCCGAGAGAAGAGAGGGAGATGGAGAAGGAGAAGGAAACCGAACAAGAGAAATGGGAGGTGGTGCGTTGGGTTTAACCAAAAGGAATAGGGGAGCTGCTGATTTGAGGATATTGCATGCGCATGGGAAACAAATGGATAGGGAAGGGGAGAGCTAAGGCCGAGTTTGGATCGGGGATGCGCTGTGCATGTGTATAAGTAAGATGCAAGGGGAAAGGGCTTGTTTGGTCGGAAAGAACTGAACAAAAAGAGAGAGGGGAGTAGAGGTGTTGTTTGGGTGTGTATGTAGATGAAAGGGTTGGGTGCGGTGCATGGTAGCGGGCATATGTGTGTATAAATGCACAGAGGGGGGCAGAAAAATCTTCGAGAGAAATATTTGGGCCAAGGCAGAGGGTAGAGTAGAGGTAAATTAATAGGATATAAATTTTTTTTTACTTAGTTTTAAATTTAAATTAAATAGGTTAAAATATCATATACAAAAAGAGTTAGGGAAAAATTATCCGAATTTGGATAAGTTTAAACAAGGTCGGAAAGAGTAAAATGATCGGGAATAATATTTAAAAAATTATTTTTAGGTTACTAGTCAAAAGATTATTAATAAAATAATTTAAAATAAAATTTACGGGTATAACTAAATTAAATTAAATTATCCAATTTCTATTAAAATTTTAACCTAGTTAAATTTATAATTAAACTGTCAAAATAATACGAAAAATAATAACATTTTTTAAAATGAAACCTCCTAAAATAATAATTATAGCTAATCATATGATTATTAATTTATAATTATGGTTTTGAAAAACAGGGTATTACAGCTGGTGAATGATGACGGTAGAGTAACTCATTTTCCTTGTGTGGATGGATATGTCTCACCCTTTAATATTATATTTGTCAACCCACTATATAATTCACAATGTAATTGTTTCTGATGTAACTTAATGTTGTTAATCTAGAATTCTCAACCATAGTATATGCATCAACAATAAATTGTTGGAGAAGTCTCATAGAAGATAGTATAACTGATAACTTAGACTCTCTTTTATGTAAAAGACAACATAAATACTCTACTATGCTTATATTCATTCAACCACTCTACTTAATTCCCCCATGACACATTAATATGATGTCTTCTCCATAATCATCTTCGCCATATGGAAATAGTAAAGGATATTGTAGCGCAAGATATGAAGCATGTGGTTGGTTAATGCATTTTAGCAAACCCATTTTAGTTTCAACCAAGATATCTCTATCATCTAATGATGCATAAAAGTCTCCAACAATTAATCTAACAACTTCAAAAACAATAGGTAGATTATACCTTATTCCATCACATGTCCTTCTTCCAATAAGCTTCAACCTTACATTGGAACAACCCTCTTTCTCAATTTTTTCTTTAACTATTCTAAAACGATATGACCAATACATATTTCTCATCAAGCATATTATTTATGCAATAAACAATAGATGTATGGAGGTTGTGCAAGGTTTTATTTTCTTTATACCAAAGATAGATGTAACATATTACTAGAATAATTTACTTCAAATATGAATAATAAATAATCAATTAGAAATGGTTGTTATAAAACTCACCTAACAAAATTGACTCTATTTTGAACTTCATTTTCCATGTCATAAATGTAAAGTTGTGCAAATTTAGGCGCTGAACCTTCAGGTGGCCATAAGCTTCCCACAAAATGATAATTTTGGCCATGTAATTTAAATATTGGTGAAGAGATTCCGTTGTTAAAACTCATATTAACTTTTCCTCCTATGGATATGAAACAAAACATATTGTTGTAGGATCGAATATTTTAGAGGTACCATTTGTTTCTATCATTATGTAAATATAATAGGTCATGGAATAATTTTGGAGGATTTCTCATTACCAATAGTCAAACTTTTCCTTTCATACAATGTAAAGAGTATTTTAATTATTAAGATGATCAACTTTTGGACATTTGTTCTCCATACCCAAAAAAAAAAAGGATTTTACAAAAATTGCATATATATGTCGGATCTCTAATATCCAAATAACCTATGCATATAATAAAAGTAATGTTAAATACCAATAAATTTCATTTGCATATCAATCTTAAAATTTTCTAATTTTCAGAAAGCATAATTGAATAAATATCCTTGTACGTACCAAATGATGGTGTTCCATTGTTGCAATCTAATTCATCATCTATGAATAATTAAAATATCAACCATTAAATAATATACCATTATCATATCTTTCTTTCTACATTATCAATAATGTGTATATTGTGACTAAACAATGCTTATTGAAAAATGAAAATGCTAAATTTCATTAACTTGCAGTTGTTCACCTATGATGGGGGTATGAAAATCTTTCTCATAATATACTCCCACATTGTGGAATTTTAATAATTTTAATAATTTGTCAATACTACTTTCATTTGATCAATGATACGTAGGCATCATATTGTTGTATGTGTCTAAACTTTCAAAACTTGATGCACAGTGCATTTAATCATTGGTAAACTCCAATTTATAATTACAACTTTCAGAAGTACAAGCTACATAAAAGATAGTTTAGAATAGTTAATAAAATTTAATAATTTAGACAATGTTTGAAAAAATGAGTTGAATAAATGAGGAAAATAAAATACCATTTATAATGGCACTAAGAGAATATAACAATTCTTGATATTGAAAGGGATTGAATACATTATTTTTTATCTATGTCTTTTTCATAGGTTGTTTTCTTTATAGTTATTTTCAAATTTCCTACATACATGAATAAATGTAATATATATATATGCACCAATGACTAAGCACTTTTTTAGATATCCTTATAAAAAGTAAAGTAATTATCTATGATAATTACTTATTTTGAAAATATTTTAGCCTAAATTGTTTTAAATAAGTAATTATTATAGATAATTAATTTTTGTAAGGTGATCCAAAAAAGTGCTAAATTAAATGGTAAAAAACAAAAGGGAAGTCAATATTTTTGGAACCCATTGAACTATTCTAAACTAATGTAAAATGAAAGATTCCAATATGTTTTATGCTATATACTATTAAAAATAATCCTATATAATAGCATATCATGTAAAACTAATTTTTAGCCATGCCATCACTATATATATACATTAAAATGAAATTTTCATTTTTCCTACAATTAACCTTTTCCAAGCATTGATTTTATAATTATTTTCTTCAAAAAGTATGTCAACTACTTTATTATTATGTAAGTGTATTTGATTAAATTTATTTCATTAGATATTAGTATGTAAACTAGCAATTTTAGGTACTAATTATGCTAGCTTCCATTTCTTAATTAATAAACTATCATGGCTATAATTAAAAACAAATCATGTTATGTTTTATAAAAATTTGTCATAGGTTATAAGAAATTTACAGTACCATTTAATGGAAGACTTTAATGACTATTAATATAATAAGGAATGCTTAATATTTTATAGTATATATGTAACACCTCAAAAATTTACTACTGAAAGATTTTATTTTATTAAAAGATACAGCAGAAGCAAAGAAAAAAAACTGTGAATTTTGGGGATATTACCGCCATGATCGATACAAGCCCGGCCCCCAACCAGTCTCGTACTAACCACAAAGCTAAAGAAAAATTACTATCAATCATGAGTCAAAATTAAAAACAAGATCTCATAGAAGCGATTGAATTGTTTAAAACATGGAAATTAGAGTATGCGTAAAAGAGGTTGCAATCCAATAGTGCATAATTAAAGTCCCCAAAGGAGTAAAAGGTACAATACGATAAAACAAAACTAAAGTAAGCCGATACAAGGTAAAAAAAATGGTAAAAGAGAATCCAACCAAGTTACTCTCGGTCCCCAAGCCAAGTCCAAGCTCAACTCTCAGCCCCACCTGATGCCTCATAAGCATCAAAGATGACATCTCCTACCTACACCAATTTAGAAGGGCCTTCTACTCGTGGGAATGAGTAGCACCTATAAAACAGATGGTTAGTATGCTACGTACTCAGTAAGGTAACCATGCATCTAAGGCCAATTACATAAAGGCATATAACACAAGCATGATCATATAGATAGCATATAAATAATACAGATAATAAAGGTTAAGTTATAGTCCGGATAAACTAATTCTTTACATCTCTGATCAATACTCATTTCACACCATCCGTATTATCAATCCATGCGAGTACGGAAACCCCACTATTATAGTCAGTTGACCAAAAACTTATAGGGCAGATGTAATCCCCCCAAAATTTCAAAAATCTATAATTCAATAAATAGCTTTTATTTAAAATAAATTAGCTTTTAAAATTATATAGTTTAATTATTATATGGATTTTGATTATATAAAATTAAATAGGAATATTTAATAAATTAAAATAAATGTTTTATTAATTTATCATACTCATTTTATTTAAATAATTTTTCAAACCAATATTTTATTAAAATAATCCTTTTTAAGCCCATATATTTAATTATATTAAATTAAATTATTAAATAAATTTATTATTAAAAATATTAAATACTATTATTTTATAAATTAAATTGTTTTAATTTCTCCCATTTCTTTTATTTTTTTCCTTTTTTTTCCTTCCCTTCTCCTTTTTCTTCTTTCTTTTCTTTTCCATTTTTTTTTCTTCGGGCTGCCTGCCCGGCCAGGCTTGTCTTCCCTAGCGCACGACTGGGCCACAGGCCCTCATCCCTTTCCCCTCCTCTTCTTCTCCCTTGCAGCGTCGCCGACCCAGCATTTTTTTTCTTTCTTTCCTTCTCCCCCTGGACCGATCGGCCTACCTTTTTCTTTCTTGCACCGGTCTGCCTGTTCGCACCCTTCCCCCTTCCCTTCTTTCTTCTTCCACGCCCGACACCCTAAGCAAGCCAGCTGCCGCCTGCAACTGCCATGTCCGGCCACCACCTACCTCCCTACTACTCCCTCTCCCTTCCCCGTCACTGTCTTTCCTATTTTGAATCAAGCCAACCCCTGGGCCACAGCTCGCATGCCCATCTTTCTTTCCTTCTTCTTCCCTCCCTTTCCCCTGCTAACCGACACCTCCTTGCCACCCTTTGTCCTCTAGCCGACCAGCCACCTTCCCCCTCTCTTCTCCCTCTTCTTTTTCTTCACCTCTCCAACCTCCTTTCTGCCCCATATTTCAAGCATCTCCCTTTCCCCGACCTCCCTCTTCTATCCTTTCTCCTCCTTCCCATTCTTCCTTGGTTTTTGCATGCCGCCGCCCTCTGCCGCTTACACCGCCGCACTGGACCCCCTGAGCCGCCTTCTGCCACCACCTCCTACTGCCCTGCACCATCATGCCACCCCCTCGAGCCCCTGCACTTCCTCCCTTCTCCCCCTCTTCTTTTCCTCCCCACTTTTCTCCCTTATCGGTAGGCCACCTACAACCACTCCTTCCGCCGCCGTCCAACCATCTATGCCGCCACCAAACCCACCATTCGACACCCTGCAACCTCCTTTACGATCCCCATACATTGGTTGGCCGAAACAAGTCCTCGAACCCCTTCACTTTTCCCTCCTCTTTTCCTTCCTTCTCAGCCTCTCCACCTTGACCCACCTCGGCAACCATCTTCACCGCCGCCGTCTCTGCCACCTTTGGCCGCTAACAACCCATCCTTAGCCTCCACCTACACCCCCTCTTCACTCCTGCACCCTTACCTTGCCTCTAATCCTCCCCCATCTACCTCCTTTTCTAGCCTAAATACGCCAAATTGAACCATCTCCCCCTCCCTTCTACCTCACCACCTTCGACCCCTTTCTCCCCCTTAATCTGCATGTGACTCACGCTGTTCATGCAGCATGAGCTACCCCTTTGTTTTAGAATTTATTTGGCTAAATTTTGAGGTATATTAATAGTTAATTAAAGTGTATTATTATTAAATAATTTTTATAAAGTTTTATTCTTTTTAATTTTCTAATTCTAATATAATGATTATTGATATTATTTTTAGGTGTTGAGTTGCTAATTAAGCTTTGAATCTTTAACCGGGATACTGGTAAGGTTTGATTTTTGCGGGATTAAGGTAATCGTTAAACCTCACTTAAATGCATGGAAAAACGTATACTAGCACCAATTTCCATGCTGCCTCCTTTACGCCACTAGTTGCTGCTTTTCTTTTATATTTTATTGTGCTGCCCATTTTTTCCTTAGCCCTATCTCCCGTTTTTCTCCTCTCATCACCTCTCTGCCGCTCGTGCACGTCATCCCTCGCTGACTTTGTCTTCATTTTATGCGATTTTCCCTACTCGTCTTATGCGGCCCACGTCTTGTTTCCAAAGTCGTGGGGCTTTTTTTTTCCTTTGTTTCTTGTTTTTTGGCCGAGCTCCCGATTAGCCCTATTATTTTGTGCTTCTGTTGGTCCTTTGGGCCTTTAGCCCTTGGGCCGTTGATCCAAATGTCCAATTCTTTTTTTTTTAATTTTCTTCTATTTCCTTTTATTTGAAAATAATACCTACAAAATAAAATTTAATAAAAATTAATAAATAATATTATATTATAAATTTATTTAATTTACATCATTTTAGCTTAAATAATAATATTTATGCAATTATTATCACTTAAACATAAAATCATAATTATTCACCTATATTACTAATAAAATACTAAAAACTAAGATTATAAAAAGTATAAAATATGTCAAAATATGAACTTATCACACCCCCACACTTAGCTTCTTGCTTGTCCTCAAGCAAGTTATTACTCTAACTAAATACAATTAAATTAATTAGCCACTTTCGTAGGTTTCACAATTGCACTTAGCATGTGCAACAAGCCCTTTAAACCCCTAGGTCACCTATCGAGGACGAGTAAGGTCTCATGAGGGTTTCGTAGATGATATACCCACAAAATCACACACAAATAAAATAAAATAAAAATATATCACCTTTAACCATTTTTGTCTTAGAATCTTTTACTTTCATACGTCAAGATTAACAATCAACTAAGATTCAGCATTAGAAAATTTAAAGATTCAATTTCAACATATGGTTCACACATAAACATAACAGGTATAAACAAATCAATATTATGGATGAAGATCTGCCACACCTTAGTCATATCAAGATCCATCCTCACTATGGATACCCTCTACATTTTTTCTCTTAGATTCATGGCTATAAATGTATAGGAACACTAATATATATGAGATAAGATGATAAAGATAACAAATGACTCATATATATATATATATATATAAGAAGGCTCATGTTCTTGTGGATAAAACATTATGAAAGATATCAAATACTTTCCAAATGGACCGAACCATATGCTTAAATCTTATGACTAATCTCCATCAGATCAAAGGCTGCTCGTCTCAAGAATCAAATAGGACTTACTTATTGGTTGTAGTGGGGTTTAAGATAAAAAAGGGTATAGAGTATTTTAGGAGTGTGGTGCTAAAAAGGTCAAGAGCTAGTGGAATATGATAATTAAATGAAATATAATCTTAAATCCATATCACTGATACACCTCTCCACCTTAATAATAAAATAGAACATGAATAGAACTTTTTCAACATTATCTCCATAGCTCCCTCTCTTCCTTATATCCTAACAACATTTTTTTTCAATATTTATTTTTTTTCATTTTTTTATATTCCTCCACCAAACATAAACCATCCTTTTATTATAATACATACATATATTTATTTCAAATACACTTACATACACAACCACTCTTTATATCCACATCGATTTGATTTCCTTCCACTAGCTTTGAGCAAGGGTGAGGATATTAAGTCCTGAAGGTTATTCAATGTGGGTAATGAAGAAAAATATATGTTCTACGTATAGGCTCAAAGGGTTTCTATGGGGTGTATATCATGTATACATAAATTAGGTTAAGCTATTTGGTTATGTGATGGAAAGTTCCTAAGCCGCCTTTATCATTTTCTCAATCAAAGCATGTTTTAACTATAAGATTCGAATAGTATAAGAGTAAGTTATGGCAATCTCTACAGTCCATTACAAGAGCTATAGCAAATAATTTGATCAAAGCAATTAGACATATATGAGATTTACAAAGAAACTTTGAAGCCAAGAAAAGTAGATCATTTCATGTAAATTTGCTTAGAAAAAAGAAGGTATATATAGTTCAAAAGCTCACTATGGAATGTGATGAATCTCAATATGCCATGTTGGTGGTTAGACAATCATGCATGTTCTTTCTCCATTCATATCTAAACATGTATATATGTGCTCCCTATATCAAACTTAACACAAAAAATCTCCACTTGCTTTATCTCAATTTTATGATCATCTTTTTGTTAGATTTTAAAGATATATTCCTCATTGACTAGTTAAGGGCACCTATGACTCTTCAACTCTAAGTAATCGTTGCCTCAATGTAGTTATTTTTTATAAAATTTTCTTGCTTGTATTCCTAAGGCACAAACTTCTTCTTCAAATGTTTCACACTTAAATCATACATTGTCCTCAATGTGTAAAAAACTAAGGAAACATGTAATTTAACGTATGGAGATAAAACTAACTAAATAAATAAATATCTAGATGGTATAAAACTCCCTTATGACATTGTTATCACTTTGGGTTTCCTCTTAAGTAGCACTTGTTTTTATGTCTTCAGCCTGACATAATCTCGATTTTACTTTTTCAAGGTGGGTGCTTCTTGTAATTGCACCTCTTCAACACTATGCTCTGTGAATGCTTCATAATAGGGTTTAAGCCTGTGACCATTAAATTTGAATTCATTTACCGTCCTCTCACTTTTGATTTGTATGGAACCATGAGGAAAAACCTAAGTAGTAATAAAAGGGCCTACCCATTTAGAATGCAACTTACCTGGAAATAAGCAAAGACGTGAATGGTAGAGTAGCACTTTTTATCCCATAACAAATAACTTCCCATGAATCATCTTATTATGAAAAGCTTTTTTCTTCTCCTTATATACTATAGCACTTTCAAATGTGTCATCCCTTATTTCTTCTAATTCATGAAGTTGTAGCTTCCTATGCATTCCAGCAAAGTCGATACTCATGTTTAAGTTCTTAACAACCCACAATGCCTTGTATTCAAGCTCCACAGGTAGACGGCATGCCTTTCCATAAACGAACAGAAAGGGAGACATGCCTATGGGCATTTTATAGGCTATCCTATAAGCCCATAAAGCATCATCTAGCCTTTAACTCCAGTCCTTTCAATTTGGGCTCATGGTCCTCTCTAGTATCTTTTTTATTTCTTGGTTGGAAACTTTGGCTTGCCCGCTAGTTTGAGGATGATAGGGTGTAGAGACTTTATGTGTCACCCCATACTTGCGTAGCAAGGCGTCAATCATCCTATTGAAAAAATGTGATCCTCCGTCACTAATGATTACTCTAGGCATACCAAACCTAGAGAATATGTGAGATTAGAGGAACCCTGCAACTACACAAGAATCGTTAGTCCGGGTGGCAATCACTTTCACCCATTTTGGTACATAATCTACTATAAGAAGAATATAGAGAAAGCCCTTAGAAGCTGGAAAAGGTCCTATAAAGTCAATGCCCCATACGTCAAAAATTTCTACGATTATAATAGAATTTAAGGGAATTTAGTCTTTAGGACAAATATTACTTGATCTCTGACATCTATTACATCTCATACAGTAAGCATTAGCATCGCTGAATAGTGTAGGCTAATTAAAACCCGCTTCAAGGACATTGAAAGCAGTCTTTTTAGCACCAAAATGTCCCCCACAATGCAATGTATGACAATGTGCTAGAATATGCTCGAATTCTGAATCAGGAACACATCTCCTAATTATACCATCAATACCGAATTTCCATAAATAAGGGTAATCCCAAACATATTGGAATGCCTCCTTTTCTAATTTTAGTTCTTATAGAGCGTGGCATGTCAGTGGGAAACTTATGTGTCACCAAATAATTTACTATATCAACAAACCATGGTGTACTTACTTGTATCCCGAAGAGCTTCTCATCCGAGAAATTCTCTACCAAGGGTATAGGTTCACCATCCTGAATCATCCGGTTCAAATGATCAGCCACTACATTCTCACTCCCTTTCTTGTCTTTTATCTCTACGTCAAACTCTTGTAGCAATAGAACCCATCTTATTAACCGTGATTTTTCTTCCTTTTTAGATAATAAATAATTCAATGCTGCATAATCTGTAAAAAATAATAACTTTAGTTTGAAGTAAATATGATCTGAATTTTTCAAGAGCAAATACTATGGCTAACAAATTTTTTTTAGTAGTAGAGTAATTCAACTGAGCATCATTAAGAGTTATGGAAGCATAGTAAATGACGTATGGCTTTTTATCCTTTTGTTTCCCTAAGACTGCATCAATTGCATATTCAAAGGCATCACACATTATCTCAAACGGTAGGACCCAATTTGGAGGTAGCATCACCGGAGTTGTTGTTAGGAGCTTTTTAAGCTCATCAAAAGCTTTTTGACACTCCTTACTCCAATCAAAAGGCACATCCTTTTGCAAGAGGCGTGTCAATGGACGTGAAATGCTAGATAAGTCCTTAATGAATCATTTGTAAAACCCTGCATGTCCAAGAAAAGAACGCACCTCTGTCACACAAGTGGGAAAGGGTAAGTAACGTACAGCATCGATCTTAGCTTTATCGACTTCTAAACCCTAGATGAGATAATATGACCAAGTAATATTCCTTGTGTTACCATGAAATGAGATTTTTCCTAATTAAGTACAAGGTTAGTTTCTTCACATATTTTCAAGATTAAAGTCAAATTATCGAGACAAGACTCAAAAGTATCTCCAAAGACACTAAAATCATCCATAAAAACCTCAATAATCTTCTCTATATAGTTAGAGAAAATACTAACCATACATCTTTGGAATGTACCAAGTTCATTGCATAGGCCAAAAGGCATGTGTTGATAAGTAAATGTGCCAAATGAACATGTGAAATTAGTCTTCCATTGATCCTCCTCTACTATATGAATTTGGTTATAACCAAAATACCCATCAAGGAAGTAGTAATATGAATGATTGGCCTATCTCTCCAACATCTGGTCAATAAATGGTAGAGGAAAGTGATCTTTCCTTGTTGTGGCATTCAACTTCCTATAATCAATGCATACTCGATGCCTGGTCACTATCCTTTGAGGAGCCAACTCATTCTCCTTGTTTTTTTTACTACTGTGACCCCTGACTTTTTAGGTACCACTTGAATAGGTGTCGCCCACTTAGAGTCTGAAATTGAGTAGATGACTCCATAATATAAGAGCTTGATGATTTCATTTTTTTACTACCTCCATCATAGGAGGGTTAAGTATATGCTAAGGTCCCCAAGTTAGCTTGGCTCCTTCTTCAAAAAGTATGTGATGCACAAACAGAGTAGGGATTATCCCTTTTATGTCTGCTAATGTCCATCCAATAGCTATTTGTGGGCTTTAAGGACTTCCAACATCTTACTTTCTTGCTCCTCGGTCAACTTTGAAGATATGATCACCGGAAGGGTCTCTTTATCTCCTAAGTATGCATACTTCAAATGATCTGGCAATAGCTTGAGCTCTAATGTGGGAGCTTGAATCACATAAGGTACTGGCTTATTAGTAGCTAAAGGAATTGAAAGAGGAGGGGATCCATACAAGTATGGAGGGTTTGCCTCCATGTGTGCTATGATTTCCACAAGATGTGGAGAAAGCATCGCTTCTATCTCTTCCAAGGAAGTGTCTTCCCCTTTTTCGACCAATCCTAAGCTTTGCATAAGAGTGATTGCCAATGGATCTTCATCCTCCTCCTCAAGGTAATCCTGCACTAAAAGATCAATGGCATCAATAGTATAACAAAAATGATCATCCATAGGGTACCTCATGGCTTCAAAAATGTTGAAGTTTATGACTTCTCCATAAAACTCCATAGTAAGAGAACCCATATGAACATCTATCTTTGTGCGAGAGGTTATCATAAAAGGCCTTCCCAAAAGCAATGAAATTGGACTTGAGCTACTCTCATCTATATCAAACACATAGAAATCCGCTGGAAATATAAGTGTACCCACCTGCACAAGGACATCTTCTACAAGTCCCTTAGGGAATGTGTTAGAGAGATCAACACGTTGAATGATAACATTATCTTTCTTAAGCTCTCCTAGACCTAATGATGCATAAATAGAATATGGAAAAACATTAATAGATGCACCTAAGTCTAGCATGGCATTTTCAAATCTTTTTTGCCAATCACACATGGGATAGTGAAGCTCCCAGGGTGCTTGCACTTCGGAGGTAATTTTCTTTGTATTACTGTGGACACTTTCTCACTCATTTTAACTACTTCCCTCTCCCGCAATCTCTTTCTTGTGGTGCATAAATCCTTTAAAAATTTTGCATATTTGGGCACTTGCTTAATAGCTTCTAGGAGTGGAATGTTAACCTGCACCTTCTTAAATGTATCCAAAATTGCTTTATCACTCTCATATTTATTTGATTTGGATAATATGCTAGGAAAAGGAGTAGAAAAAATAGGATTAGTTATAACATTATTAGGAATGGTAGAGGATTTGCCCCTTATATTCTGGAAGTCTCCTTGCTAGGAGATAATGATTGTTATGAGCATACACCAAGTCTTTAGCACACTTAGGAAGCAATCTATTCCTTTTCATAGAATGAAGAAAACCATATGTACTCCAATTTCGTTCGCTGCATGAAGAAGAAGATACTTGGCCAAGCAATTTGAGGGCAATATCTTAAAGTAATGGTGCACTTGAGCCATGAACTCCCCACCAAGCCTTTGGATCATGAATGTCTCTATCATAAAAAGAATCAAATTCTCCGAATGGACCGTGTTTAATCATTGTGTCCCACATTTTATAGATAAGGTAAAGGGTTGGTTTATCAACATCACACCCTCTAATCATATGGTAAATAGGCCATGTAAACTCAAGGATATAATCAACCTTATCCCACCATAAATCATCAAGCAAATTTTCCTTCACAAACCTTGCTTTTCCAATATTATCAGCTTTATAAGAAAATCACTCTTCACTAATTACCATAGGTTGAAGGCTATATTTTATAAGCTTCATTCTCTTCAATGTAACAACAACTTGAGCAAAACGAGTATCAGCAACTGCAAGCAACTTTAGAGAAGCAAACCTATTGAACATGGCTAATCTCATGGAATGCGTCATTATAAATTTTTTTATTTGAATAGCATCTCCATGAATTTTGGTTATCCAATGACACTCATTATATATATCAACACTATTGTTCACATTTCTTGCAGCACAAATATTTTTCAAAGCAAAATTAAGGGTATGAATAACACATGGAGTCCAATGAATATGAGGATAAATTTGTTCAATGATCTCACTGGCCGCTTTATAATTAGATGCATTATCAGTGATAACTTGTACAACATTTTGAGAACCTACCTCATCAATGATTTCTTTCAACAGTTTAGAAATGAAGTGTTTGTCTTTAATCTCACCCAAAGCATCAATTGCCATTAAAAACATAGGACCCGAATCACAAATTGCAATAAAATTTATTAATGGTCTTCTTTGTGCATCACTCAAACCATCATACACAATAGTAACACCCTTTTCCCTCCATGTCCTTTTGATTGATTCCAATAATCTCTCTATTTCTATTTTTCTTATTGAAGTAACATTGTTCTCAAACGATTATAACCTGGTGGACCATAACTAGGTAAAGTATGGCTAGTAGCAAAAGCAAAAGCTGCAATAAAAAAAGGATTTCTTGCTAAATTAAATGGAACATCGCCAGTGTAAAACGTTCTAGCAATCATTGCATCTAATTGAGAATGCAATTGATTGTTAAAAGCTTTCTCTATAGGATTTGTATCACTCACTCGTCTCTTCTTCAATAAAGATACATCTATGCTTGAATTAGGTAAAGGTACATTTTTTGGCATCATTTGTTCAACTCTTTTCAAAGCTTCATTTTCTAAAGTTACCATTTCAAGCTTGTCCTCTTCCCTCACTTTCTTACAAGTAGAAATACCTTTACCATGAATATTCAACAAATGAGCTCTCACCCTTGTATAGCTTCCTTGCTTTGTTTGATTACAAAAATTGCACGTCCACAAAATAGTTCCCCCTCAACTAATTTTCTCACCTTTAGTAACATAATTCCAAAGAAGATTATCATTTATGTCCGTTGAAGATACACTAGCACTTGTAAAACCCATGTTACTATTACTACCACTAGAAGTCATGATACAATCACGACGCCACAATGCCACAGGACCACAATGCAATACAACACTAATAGCAGAAATCACTACAAGTAATATATAACAAATGATCAGTGAATCTATTTAAATCACAACAACAACACTAAAAACTGAAATTAGAATCTATTTAAATCACAACAACAACACCACAAACCAAAATTAACAATCACAAAACAACAACAATAACACAAACCAAAATCAGCATTTACAACACAACAACAACAACAACAACACAAACCGAATCATAATCAACTATCACAACATAAAAAAATAGTGATAATTATCTGATATTTTTCAGGTTACAATTAATCAAACTAGCAAAGCTATAACCCGAATCAAGAACAATTGCACAGACTGAGATTACAAGCAAATCTGACCAAAAGGGATTCAGGACAATGTAGTCATAATCATCGCCTCATCAAATCAAGCAATAATGCACATGATCTACAAAGATACATCGCATACAAACTAACAACATAAGACTATAGATGATGACAACAAACCTTCCACAGACCCTGCAAAGGTCGAGATGGTGTAGGTGAACAATTAACAATCATAACCAAATGCTCAACCTCCCACTTTCTTCTACCTTGCCTCTCTCTCTCCCTTTCCCTCCTCCTATGCTTTCTCCCCACTTGCACCATAACTCGTCCTGTTAGCAAAATATTGATACATTTGTGACATTAATCGTAAGATAGCAAGGTGATAACAAGGGGATAGAAGGGTCTTACCGTGGTTTTGGGAGCAGCGAACTTGAGGCATTGCAGAGCCTAGCAGCAACGGTGGAGAGGCCGAGCAGTGGAGCAACATAACAGAACCAAAACTCTGCACTTTAGGAAACAATGCTACTGGGTGGGGAGAGAGAATGGAATATGGATCTTTGGTCGATGGTCGCCGGTGAGTGCTAGGCAGGGAGGGAGAATGTTGTTGCTACTGCTGCGATTCGTTTGGATCAAAGCTAAGTGGCAGCTGATAGCCGCATCCCTCAGGTCAAAAGAAAATGTTCGATTGGAAGGGTGAAGGGGGAAGATAGGGCAAGTGGGCAACTGGGCTGCAGCGTCGTGCATGTAGTCGTGCACTCCTGCGGCGATAGGCGAGGGGATGGGGTGAGTAGCATCAGTCGACAAAAATCCTCTAAAATGACTTTGTTTTGGAGGTTTTTTTTTAAAAAAAATTAGCGTCCCATCTCACATTTCATCCCCAAAAACGTCTCGGGGACATGAAACGGGTGCAGTTTAGCGTCCCCGTGCTTTGCTGGTTAGAGCTTGAGGTTGAGAAGATCCTCCTTGTGATTTTTGATAAAACCCTGGTCCCACTTGGTTGAAACTTGGAGGATTAAGAACATTATTATTATTATTATTATCTTTCCAACGAAAATTAGGATGATTGTGCATACCTGGATGATAAGTATTTGAAAATCCAATAGAATTTGCTTGCGCATGGTCCTCTCCTCCCATCATTTGTGGACATTTCTCACTCGGATGTCCTATTGCCGAACACACTCCACATGTAGTAATAACTCCAGTAGCTATTGCAATCTATGAAACAAGAGTAGTGAGTTCGTTAAGTCTATCATCAAATTGATTTACACTCACCTCATTTACTCTTGCACGAGTAGAAAGACCATCATATTGTTGTGCAGTGGAGGCTTGGTTCTTCAATAGAACTTGTGCTGAAATGGGATCTTTATTCGTAAAGGCACCACCACTTGCTGCATCCAACATATTCCTTTCCAGCAGAGTGAGACCCTCATAGAAATATTGCAACAAATTCTCTTCCCTCATCCCGTGTTGTGGGCACTGTGATAGCAAAGCCTTATACCTATTGTAGTATACATGGAATGATTCTTTAGGCTCTTACTAGATCCCGGTGATCCTATTTCTAAGTACCGTGATACATGATGCTAGAAAATATTTGTCTAAGAAAGCACTTGCCAAATTGTCCCATAAGTATATCTACCCTGTTGGTAATAGGGATGGTAACAGATCGGGTACCCCCTATCCATTACCCAAACCCGATAAGAAAACTTATACCCATATTCGTATCCAAATCTGGCAGGTATTTTTTTTCCTCATCCATATCTATATCCATATCCATTTAAATATCCATCAGGTAAAACCCATCAGGTTTTAGGTAAAACCCATTAAGTATAAAGTAAAAATTATTTAATGTTAGAATTATACACTTAGATTGTTAAAACTTAATCATACCTTCACTTTTAGCTTTAGAAAATATACGTAATGTTACATAAATGAAGGTAAAAATATAATTTTATATTAGGTAAACAGATGCGGGTATGGGTACGGATTTGAGGATCCCTTACCCATATTCATATCCAAACCCGGCAGATATTTCTCCCCTTCCTCCATACCCATATCCATATCCGTTTACATATCCGATGGATAAAACCCATTGGGTTTTGGGTAAAACTCATTCGATTGCCATCCCTAGTTGGCAACTCATAAAGCCAGTCTTTCGCACCATCCATCAAGGCAAATAGAAATGCCTTGAGCTTTAAGATTTGAAGATCTGCCTCTTTAGGGAACATGGAGACACATATAAATTGAAATTCCTTTAGGAATTTATTTAGATCTTCACTTGGGAGACCATGGAATGTTGGAAGATGATGAAGTAGGCTAGACTTTAGCTCGAAATCCCTTTCCTTCCTCTCAGATGGCTCAAGATAGCCTATGCATGTAGGTACAACTTTAGCTATATTATGGGCTACTAGCTCCCGCAAACTCATGTTAGCTGCCATATGAGTGAAATAGATGGGATCTTTTGATGATGATGGAGAACTAGAAACTCTTAACTTCCTAATTACTCGAATGAACCTCTCTATCTCAAGATTCACTGGTATCAACTCTCCTAGTGGTTTTCCTCTCGTATGCATTCACCAGTGGATACCTAAAATAAGAGAAACACTTTAACCGAGTAAACCGTACTAGATAAAAAAAATTAAAAAGAAAAACACACAAAACTAAGAAAATATTGCTAATATAATATAGGCAAAGTTAGCAATCCCCGGCAACGGTGCCAAAAATTAGTGTGGCTGTAGCCGGCACGCAATTTAAACCCTCTTGTTGATAATTGTAGTATTAGTAAATAAGGGTATCGTTCTAAACCGGGATTAAGAGGGCTCACCTCTATTTAACTAGCTTACAAATAAAAAAAATTAAAAATCCTAAATAATATAAAATAAATAAGTAAATAAAATACTAATGGGGGTCATAAAAATAAAAATAATAAAATAATAAAAGGAATAAATAAAATAAAATAAAATAATAATAATAATAATGGAAAACCGTAGATATGATAAATATGTTAGGGAATTCAAAATCCACCACTAGATTAGGTCAAAATATAATATTAATTTCCAAGTCATTATTTAATCATAAAAATGAGATCGACCAAGTTGTACACCAAAAGCAGATCCATGCACCCTATATTACTTCCCTTAATTAATTAATACGACAAAGCGCCAATATTAATCCTATTAAATACTAGCAGTATAGAAGCAACAAGCGACTCCGATATTTAACTAGATTTAATGCATTAAGTATAATTGGAAGGCCGTCAATCTAAGTACCAAAATTAGTACATAAAGCATGTCTATCAGTATTTCATTTCCTTAACCCACACATATCTAAATATTTTACTACTTTGGTTAGAATCACAAAACTATTAGGTGAATTTTTATCTAACCTAGCTGCAATTTATACACATAAATTCTAGTATATTTATATGGCCACCTAGCAGGTAAATAATCCTACATACTGTCACTTATGAGGAAACCAGAATAAGACATGCACCAAATAAATTATACTTGACATAATTATATATATATATAAACGATAGCAATTAAATTAGAGTTAAGGAATAATCTCATGAAACAAAGAAAATAAAATTATACTTCAAACCCTAATCTAGGGTTTTAATTTATTTCCTAGCAACAAATATTTAGCCATCCATAACTATTAAATTAATTACACAGAAATATATACCCAACATATAAATTAAAAATAGAGAAAGAAATAGCAGAACTTAATTATGGATAAATGATCAAAATTTTATTCAGATAAAAAAATTAATTTTATTTGAATTAAATTCTACCGGTTAAATTCTTTTTTCTTGGTTGTGTTGATTTCTGTGCAAAATTCTTTTCTCTCTTTTTTTTTCTTTCTTCAGCTGATGGGGGAGGCCTACTCTGCTGGCTTACATCGATGGCTGATTCCTTGGTTTCCGTGCCTATGCACATCAGTCTGCCCATCATTCTGCTTTTTAATGTCTTCTGTGCGGTGATCTGACAGCTCTCTTACTCGCTGGCTCCAATTTGCGTGTCACCTCCTTTACCCCACTAGCTGCTGCTTTTCCTTTATAAATTTTTGTGCGGCCCATTTTTTCCTTAGCCCTATCTCCCATTTTTCTCCTCTCATCGCCTCTCTGTTGCTCGTCCACATCAGCCCTCGCTGACTTTTTCTTCATTTTATGCAGTTTCCCTAGCTCGTCTCACGCAGCTCACGTCTTGTTTCCAACATCGTGCGGATTTTTTTTCTTTGTTTCTTGTTTTTCGTCCGGGCAACCCTATTATTTTGTGCTTCCATTGGGCCTTCAGCCATTGGGTTGTTGGTTCAACGGTCTAATTTTTTTTTTTTAATTTTCTTCTATTTTCTTTTATTTAAAAACAATACCTGTAAAATAAAATTTAATAAAATTTAATAAATAATATTATATTCTAAATTTATTTAATTTATATCATTTTAGCTTAAATAATAATATTTATACTATTATTATCACTCAAACATAAAATCATAATTATTCACCTGTATTACTAAAATAAAATACTAAAAACTAAGATTATAAGGGTATAAAATATGTCAAAATATGAACTTATCAACTTGATTCACATATAAGAGGAAAATACTATGGGTTAACTTCCCGCTTACCCAAAATTACCATCATTCCTACCTTACCCTTATCCTAGACTAATTTATGGTTACTAATATTAATAATAGTTTTACAAGTAAAAGTAAGGTTATTATTCTTAAGGTAGCTAATCATGTTATTACTAGTCAAAATAGATCTTAGTAGGTATATTGGTTCATGTTAAAGTATCAATAGTAATATTTATATTATTAAAGGTAATAGCTTTGATATTACTAATAATATTAATAATAGCAGTTGTAGTGATAATACTAATAACAATCTAAAATCTTAGTAATAATAATATTGATATTAGAAATGCTAAAGTAGTGACAATAATGATGATGATGATGATGATGATGATGATGATGATGATAATAATAGTAGTAGTAGTGATAGTAATATTAGTGATATAGGTAATATTAACAATAATGACAAAATAATAATAATAATAATAATAATAATAATAATAGTTCTAATATTAAGAATAATACTATTGAGGGTCCTAATAATTATAATAATAGTATCCTTAAGGACAATAAGGTCAAGGTTAATAATAGTGATAGTAATAGTAGTAGTAGTAATAATAATAATAATAATAATAATAATAATAATAATAATAGTAATAATAATAATAAATATAAGGGTTTGCATATTCATAATAAAAATAATAATAGTAATAGTATGCCAAAGTTAGTGTTAATAATACTAAGAATAATAATGATTATAATAATAATGATAATGATAATGATAATAATAATAATAATAATAATAATAATAATAATAATAATAAGGTTTCGAATATTAATAATAATAATATTAGTAGTAATACTCTGAAGTTAGATTTAATAATAATAATGATAACATAATAATAATAATAATATTAAGAATAATAATATTAATACTAATAAAAATGATAAAATTTGCATAAATAGGGTTTAAGGGCCGTGGAGGTTAGGGTACCACCTAGGAACGGTGGTAACCAAGCGCCACCGATGGCGATGGTGGAGGGAGAAGAGAAGGTGGACAGGTAGCTACTTAGGATAGAACAGGGGGAATGAGAGGGTGATTGAGGTGGTGGTGGATGCCCTAGGTTGAGAGGGCTGGAAAGGTGGTGGTGGTGCAGCCAAAAGAGCGGCGCAGGCAGTGATGGATGTGGTGGTTGAAGGTGGTGGAGAGGGGGGAAGGGAGAAGGAGAGGGATGCAATGGGAGGTAGAGGAAGTTTTGCTAGTTGTTTGGGGTGGGGTAGGGGAAGTGGTGGTTGCGGTGGAAACGGTGGTGGATAGTGGCACGAAAGGAGGCGGTAGGTGAAAAGGGGTTGATTGAGGAGCTAAATTTACACGGCTAAGGCAGTTTGTATAGGAAAAATCGAGGGTGGTGAGTGGTACAAGGAATGGTTTGGTAGGTGGTTCGGGCGGCGGTGTTGGGTGGCGGCGACTGGGTGGTCTTCTAAATGGGTGGCGGTGTAACAAACGGGGAAAATTCTAGGCAGGGAAAAAATACTGAATGGGGGAAAGTTATGGGGTATTTATAGGCCATTGAAGGGGAAAAATGACAGAGGGGGAAGAGGGAAAGAGAAGGGCAGGTGTGGCAGGTCATCGGCTGGCGGCGGTAGGGCGATACATGCTTGCAAAGTTGCAAGTCTTGTTAAGTTGTGGGAGAAGAAAAGGAAGGGGGAGGGGCATGCATGAGGAGAGGGAGGAGGGATGATTGGGTCGAGCAAGGAGAGGAATTGATGGGGAAGAGAGGGGAGGTGGCAGGCCGGTGTGCGTGGTGTTGTAGGGGCCGCATGCCTGTGCGAGGAAGAAATAGGGAAGAAGAAAAGGAGTGGACCGACCAACATAGGGGAAAAAGAAAGAAAAAAAGAGGGAGAAGATTGGGGGGTTGGAGAGGGAAAAAGAAAAGGAATGTGGGCCTTGGGTTGTGTGGGGGGAAGAAGGAAGTCTGGGTTGCAAGGGGGGCTGGCTCAGATTGGGGAGGAAGGGAAAAAAAGAAAAAGAGAAAGGAGAGGAAGGAAAGAAAAAAGGAAAAAATAAAAAAAATAGATGGATTGGGATATTTTAGAATATTTTAATATTTTTGAATATTTACAAATAATAATATTTTAAATAAAATAATAAATATATTCCATTTTTAGATTAATTTAGGATATTTTAAGTAATTTTTCCTTAATTCCATTTTAATTAGCAAAACACCCTAATTTTTCCTAATTAAACTATTTATTATTTTCCTCTTGATTTTTCCTTAATTACATCCTATAATTTTAATAAAATAATTCATTTAATTAATTTCCTTAATAATTCCTCATTTGGCCATAATTTTTTGAATTAGGGTTTTGGGATATTTCATTATATCACACATTATGATGATAGTTTATTTTAATAATTATCCGTAGCATAAAAATAAATTAAATGAAAATTTATTTAAGAAGACTTTTTCTTATAAATTAAGGTATGATATATTATAAATTTAATGTAAACTTGAAAAGAAAATATTACCCTTAATGTTCCCAAATCTAGTTGATAATGTTTTGAAAACAAATTGTATATTTATATTTTATATTATTTATTAAATGTAATAAACTTTAGAATTATTTCTCAAGTATCAATGTAATAAAATTAAATTTTTTATAATTAGGTAAAAAATAGTAAATTAAATTTTATATTAATTTATTTATACCATACATTATAGCCATATTGTATTTTATTAAATTCTTTCAACATGAAAATATAGTCAACATAAATGTATTAAAGTAAAATTAATATGCAATTAATAAGTGCTAAATTTTATGTCTACTTATTGCTCTCCAATTTGCAATAAGTAAAACTAATTAAGTAATGAAATTTACATTCCTCAATTAAAATTTGAATTGAGTATGAAGATAATAATAAATGATTAATATTTTTATAGTGTATACCACATATCTTGATGATAGTTTATTTTAATAATTTTTTGCAACATAAAAATAAATTAAAAAATATAATTAAGAAGTTATTTTTTATAAACAAAGGTATGATATATTGTAAATTTAATGGAAAATTGAAAATAAAATATTTCCAATAATGTTCTAAAATCTACTTTTATTTTTATAATTGTATATAATTGTATTAATGTACTAAACTTTATAAAAGTATCATTGTAATAAAATTACATTTCGCATAATGTTCCCATAATTTTATATTATCGATGAAATGTATTAAACTTTATACATATTGTATAATTATAAATAATGATGAAATTTACAGATCTTCAAAATGTTTTGAAAAAAAAATGTATAATTATATTTTATATTATTGATGAAATGTACTAAACTTTGTAAATAATATTTAAGTAGCATACAAAATTATAATTTTTTTTAATCCAGTTTAAAAAAATTACTGAATATAAATTTTATATTAATTTCTTTATACCACACATCATAGTCATATTTTGTTTTATTAAATTTCTACAACATGAAAAGATATTCAACATAAATATAGTTAAGTAAAATTAATATGATATTAATAAGTGATAAACTTAAGGTTTCATTATTTTTCTCTAATTTGCAATAAGTAAAACTAATTAATTAATTAAATGTACTTACCAAAATTAAAATTAATTTAGTATTAATATAAAAAGAAATGATTAATATCTTTATAGTATATATTACACATCATGATGATAGTTTATTTAAAATAATTTTCTGCAATGTAAAAATAAATTTAAAAAAATATAATTAGGAAGACATTTCTTATAAATATAGGCATGATATATTGTAAATTTAGTGTAAAATTGAAGAGAAAATATTTTCCATAATATTCCTAAATCTAGTTCATATTCATAATGTTTTGAAATAAGTTTTCGAATTAAATTCTATATTATTGATGAAATGTACAAAACTTTATAAATATTTTTTAAGTATGAATGTAAGAAAATTAATTTTTTT
The DNA here is from genome assembly GCA_039764185.1 of Tamarix austromongolica. NCBI lineage: Eukaryota > Viridiplantae > Streptophyta > Magnoliopsida > Caryophyllales > Tamaricaceae > Tamarix > Tamarix austromongolica. The sequence goes on from CM077817.1 coordinate 48,451,011, forward strand.
AATAGTGAGGTAAAAATTAATAATAAATTAAATTTTTATATTTATTTTTTTATACCATACATCATAGTCATATTTTATTTTATTAACTTTCTGTAGCATGAAAATATATTCAACATAAATCTAGTTAAGATAAATTAATATGTTATTAATAAGTGCTAAATTTATGTTTACTTATGGTTCTCTAATTTGCAATAAGTAAAACTAATTAAGTAATTTAATGTACATTCTGACATTAAAATTTGAATTCAAATTTTAGTTGAGATTTAAATTACATATTACTTAGCTTTTTAATTTTTCATAATGTATAATTAATTATGATTAAGAACAAAATTAATCTAAGACTTATGCCTGTTTGGGTAATGACATAATTAAATATAGTGCTACTGATAAGAAAGAAAAAGAAAAGAAATCAGATGTTGATCATTAATATCAGATGGATATATACTATAATAATGGTGTAATAACGTGATAAATTTTTAGCTTTGTCCTTTTTTGTGACCGAATGTGTTAACGTAACAAATTGGAGTACACACACTTGTCTTCCAAATATGATATTGTTATTTATTCTATGTCTGTAAGATAGGCGATAATGGTGTAAATATATGGAATCAATTCATTAATTTAACATTAGTAATTCATTATTTGCGATACTAACAATAAATATGCTATTAATATAGTAGATGTTCATGCTTACTTATGGACTTCGACCAATGTTATAAATATCAATTACTTATATGAGATATTAATAATAAATATGTTATTAAATTAGGAGATGATAGTGTTAATATATGTGATTGGAACAATTTAATAAATCATTTTGTCTTTCTCCTTTGGTTCTTATTGAGGCAACCTAATATATAAGGGTAATATTTTGATCTTACTTGATATTTGGCATGTTAGGTGTTTAAGTAAAAAATATTTTACTGATCATGATTATAACATAACAGAGCCTATGATTAGTTTCTCATGATGATAATTATCTATAATAATGCTATAAAAAATATTTTACAATAGACTATTGATAACTGTAGTTACATAATAGTTGATATATCTTCTTTTGATCTTTTTCCTCCAACTATGATTAATGATGTTAATTTCTTCATCTTTAGCTACAGTATACAAACTTTTTTCTATCTCCCCAATGGCAAAGCATGTTACATAAATAGTAAGTTGAATAAACAATAATATGATATTAATGTAATTTAATTGTTAGTATATAATAAACAGTGACTCACATAGAAGGTGAATGTAAGATGGGTGTGTTATAGATTATATTATGGTGTATATTTTTGTTGCTCATGTGGATACTATTAATTGTATGTTATTTGTCTCTTCATAACAACTGAAAAAAAAAATTGAAATTGAAGAGGAAATTTTGCAAATTGAGCTTTAGAATTTAATTATTTGATAATTGTAGTTAAAAAAAAATTTGACCAAGCATATACTATTTTTTTTAATTACTTATGATTACAATTTATAGGTTACTAAAATATTATTCTAAGTTATTTATTGAAAAGATCCCCGTCTTCCATCAAACATGACTATAAGGAAGGGGCAGTGATGAGAAACATTACATTGTAACACAAGTAAACAATTTTACACTTGTGCTTTTTCTATTCTATTAAGATCTTCTATGATTTTAATGTTCCAAGACACCAAGGGTAGATGCTTTACTGTTTGTTATAGATATTTTAATCCCCATACGTAATCATTATGAAAACATGATAATGAGCCAAGTAATTGTGATTGATTATTAATTTTCTTATGGTCTATTTGATAGTGATGTAGGGGATCTTTCTATTATGAATTAGAAATAATAATGGATGATGCATATTTGATATTAACCTAAAATGATGAAATGACCATTTTTGATCCCTTGAAATGGTAAGTAAGTGTTCTAACCAATTTTTTGTAGGAATAATTAGTTATATATCACCATTTATAAATTAATAGCATGTTAGGCCTTACCTAATGATCATTGGTTCATAAATAAGCTTCCTAAGCCTCAGCAATATTAAACGAGTATTATTGATAGTGATTTAAAAATGGTATCAGTCTGTTATTGAAGAAGTATCATTGCTTGTCATTTAAATATGATAGAAGGTGGCTTATGATCATTGGCTGTAAATAATATACTTTCAGCCATGATCCACCATCTGTCTCCTTACCCTTTCTCTAGTATGGCGTACACATATTGTGGAAATATTAGCCATTGATATTATATAACTTAAATCTTGGTTGTTGATGCCAGCTAAAATTATAATCATCGTTGTGTTAAATTTGATCACACTAACAATAAATCTAGGTTGTTGAATTAAAAAATAAACATAATCTTAGCCATTGAAATGATTTATTTACATAAATTGATGTATAGTTGTTATACCTCAAAAATTTACTTAGCCTACTCCTACATTGTTAATGCCCTAATTTTATTCTAATCTTGAGAAATCTTGCTTTAGCTTTAACCCAATTTCTTAATTTCAAAACTTTAATTGAATCTTAAAGTTTGACCCGGATAAACTGTATATTGTAACCAAAATCAAAACTTGCTAAAATTATTACTAATACTTACTATTTTGGCTAATCCAAAACCACTGAAACTAATCCCCAAATATTTTCTCCTTTTCCTTTTTCTTTATCCTTTTCTTTTCTTTCTTCTCCTTCTCCCATTAACTTGCACCAACAATTTGTATTTCTCCTTTGCACCTACGCCATCTCCCATCATCTATCATCCATCATCCATCAACCTTTCTTCTTTTTCTTCTTCTCCTTCCACTTCTCTTATCCCTGCTGACCTGCACACATGCACACCCTACTTCCTACCATTCTCCTTCTTCCTCTTATCCTTACACAACAAACACACTCACTATCACCATCACCTGCATTTTTACCCCAACACTCCATCATCTCTCATTGACTTCCTTCTCTACTCTTCTGTACCACCCCTACATTTTCTTTCCAATTTGCACCACCACACACACACATGTATATATACTATACACTCTTCTTTCTCCCTCTTTGTTTTGGCCTCCACTCTATTATTTTTATGTCAAAAAGCCATTGCTCGAGTTCCCTCTTCTTTCTCCTTCCTTCCTTCTCTTTCCTTCTCCTTCTTCCTATAATACCCCAAAAATTTAAAACCTAGAATTAAATCAATAACCCTCATTTGTGATAATTTAAAATTTAAAATTATTTAATTTAATTATTTTATGGATTTTTGAGTATATAAAAATGGATATAAATATTTAATAAATTAAAATAAATATTTTTATTTTATCATACTCATTTTATTTAAATAATTTTTCAAACCAATATTTTGCTAAAATTACCCTTTCTAAACTAATATATTAAATTATAATAAATTAAAATATTAAATTAATTTATCTATCAAAAATATTAAATGCCATTATTCCAAAAATTATTTCATTTTATTTTTCCCTTTTTCCTATTCTTCTCCTTTTTCTTCCCTTTTCTTTTCTCCTTTTTCCTTTTCCTTCCTTCCTTCTTCCTTCAGGCCATTGGCTTGTGGCCCTCCTTCGTCCCTCAGGCTGGGCCACCAACCCACTCCCTTTCTTCCTCTCCCTTCCCCTCACACCTAACTTGCCCTAGCTCTTCTTCCCCTTGTCCGAAACCCTCTACAGCTACTCCCCCTTATCTTCTTTTCCCTTCCTTCTTCTCCTCAGCCACTCTTGCACCCACTTTTCCTAGTCTTGTAGCCATCATCTCCACCACCCTGAGCCATGGATCATTGACCCTAGACCACCACCTACACTCCTACTCCCTCCCTACACCCAGCCACTACCCTCACTCCCCTCCGCAATCCCTCAATACAACCCCCAAAACCCTTACCTGAACCAGCCCCCTTCCTTCTCATATTCCCTTCTTCGACCCTTCTGGCTTTGTGTAGTGCATGCAGGTCTTGTTGCTCATGCGGCATGAGTCTGCTACCTCCCTTTAATAATTTTAGCTAATTTTTGAGGTATAACAATGGTTAATACTAATATGTACTTAATTAAGTTTTTGATAAAATTTATTCCTTTGATTTTCTACCTTCTAATATGATAAATGTTGATATTATTTTTAGGTATTGATTTTACTAATCAAAGCTCAAACCTTTAACCGGGGTATCAGTAAGGTTTGATTATTGTTGGAATTAATATAACTATTATATCCTACTAAAATGTGTGGATATACGTATGCTAGCACATTAGGATTTTTAATATGTTTATATGCATGATGTAGTATAATGTGGTTAGCGGCATAGGTTGGTTGATGAAAAAAAAAGCATGTTAATTTATGTGTTATGTGTAGACATAATGTTTAAGGAAAGGATCTTTGTTATTAATATTAAATGCATATGTATGATATGATATGCTAATGTGGCCATTTGTTGCATAGATAATATTAATATAAGCCCTAGGGGCATTTTAGTAATTTTTCTTGTATAAGGGTTTGGCCTAAATAAGTATATGAAGTGGGTTGTAATGAATATTCATAATAAATAAAAATAGTTGGTGGTGTTGGATAATGTATATGGACCATGTATAGTAATATTTTATGTGGTGAGGGTATTTTAATAAAATTGGTATAATAAGGGTGAAATGGTAATTTATAAGAGTAAAGGGGGTACAAAGGTAAATGAATAAGTAAGGAGGGCATTTTAGTAATTTTACATGGAAAGGAGAATAATTTGGTAATTTTGTGAGAAGAAGGGTATTTAGTAATTTGGCATAGAGGAAGGATATTTTGGTAATTTTATACATTAAAGGGGTAAGATAGTGATTTAATAAAGAAGAAGAGTATTTTAGTAATTTGGCATAGAGGAAAGATATTTTAATAATTTTGTAAAGTAAAGGGGTAAGATAGTGATTTAATAAAGAAGAAGGGTATTTTAGTAATTTGGCATAAACGAAGGGTATTTTAGTAATTTTGTAAAGTAAAGGGATAAAATGGTGATTTAATAAAGAAGAAGGGTGTTTTGGTAATTTTGTAAAAGTAAAGGACTAAAATGGTGATTTAATAAAGAAGAAAGGTATTTTGGTAATTTGGCATAAATGAAGGGCAATTTAGTAATTTAACCAACAAAAGGGGCAATTTGGTAATTTTTAATAAGTAAAAAGGGAAATTTGGTAAATTAACCAACTAAAAGGGCAATTTGGTAATTTTAATAAATAAGAAAGGTAATTTGGTAATTTGACCAACCAAAAAGAGTAACATGGTAAATTTAATAAATAAGAAGGGTAATTTGGTAATTTAACCAACCAAAGGAACAATTTGGTAATTTTAATAAGTAAGAAGGTTAATTTGGTAAATTAACCAACCAAAATGGTAATTAAGTAATTTTAATAAATAAGAAGGGCAATTTGGTAATTTGATCATCCAAAAAGAGAAACTTGGTAAATTTAGTAAGTATAAAGGGTAATTTAGTAATTTAACTAACCAAATGGGTAATTTGGTAAATGTAACAAGTATGGAGGGTGATTTGGTAACTTAATAAGACTAAGGGGCAATTTGATAATTTAAACAAGTATAAAGGATTTTACGGTAATTTAAACAACTGGAAAAGATAAATTGGTAACTTAACAGGTATGAGGGGTAAAGTAAGTAATTTAACAAGTTTGGATGTCAATTTGGTAATCTAACAAATACAAGGGATAATTTGGTAATTATGCACACACGAAGGGTAATATGGTAAATTGGCAAATGAAAAGGGGCAACTTGGTAATTTTACAAACAAGGGGTATTTCAATAATTTTATAAGGATGATGGGGGTAAATCGGTAACTTATGTTTAACATGTCAATGGATTAAATAAGTTTCATAATAAGACATAAGTAATAATGAATAATAAGATAAGGGCATTTGATAAGTCAGCGAGTATCACAAGAACATGGCATAACCTAGGGTTGGATGAATACTTAGGGGTGTGACATGGTATTTATATCATAATCATGCAAGAGGTGCTTGGTTGGTAAGTATGTAGGGAAAGGTGTGTTATACATATTTGAAGTACGTGTTAGGGTTCTATGTATTCCATGATCCTTGATAGAGAATGCTTGATTCTATGGCAAGTATATATTTGCATCTCTAGATTTGTGACCTTTTTCCTTCCCTCGAATTAATGAAATGGACCGGTTAAATAAGACATGAATAAAGTACTAGTTACGTAGCGTAAAAAATTATTGAGTCGGGCCCAAACCGATCCACCAGCATAATTGTGGCCAGGTACAAGATATCCTAGAGACCGATCCACCGGTGAATAATAGTGGTTAGTTGTGTGTTGCCCTAAATGCTTCCGATCAATCAGCTATAATAGTTGGGGATCCCTAGCTCAATAAACCAAATATTGTATGTTAATAAATTGTGGGAAGACACTAATCACTTATAGTGGAACACTATGTGAGTTGGGGTCAGACCGATCCACCAGCAAGATTAGTGGCCAGGTGCCAAGGTGTCCTGGTGACCGATCCACTTGTGAATAATAGTGGCCAGGCGCATTTTGCTCTGGGTGTTTCTGATCCACTAGTTATAATAGTGAGGTTCCCGCAATCATATGGATACAATTCAAAAGATGATGATTGAATAATGATTAATTAATGGATTAATACCAAAAGTATTGATTTCATATTATGATCTATTGATATGGTATAAGTTTGGCTTTAGAATTTGTCCCTACTTGGGTATGCGATGGAATTGCTAAGCATAGGGATTTTTTGTTACACATTTTCTGTTATGTGTGGTATTGAATGGTGTGTTAGTCTTTATATCGATGGTGATTCCTTAAGCTTGTGTATGTTATCGTTTTTATATCGTTTGAGTATGATGTGTTGCACGCAGGCCCTGTCTTTCAGTTTGGTATAAAGGGTTACTTAGTACCATAGTATTAAAGGGTTTTGCTTGTGGGCCCCTGCCTATTCAATGGGTAATGTCCATTGCAGGTATATTGTAGGTGTTATTCAAGATAATAGCAGGTATTGGGAACGAGCAAAAGGATTATCTAAAAAACTTTTAGGGTTTTCCTCCCCACCCCGTTTTCTTCATGGTTTAAAATTATTTCACTCTTGTAACCTCTAACAGTGGAGTTTTATCTTTTATAAAGTCTTTACTACGCTACTCTGATTTAAATAAAAGTGAATTCGTGTGAATTGTATTTTGGTTCTTTTTAAACTTAGCATTTGGTACGAAAATGGTAGGAGGAAACCGATTTGGTACTAATTGTGGCGGTAATATCCCCGAAATTTATGGTTTTTTGCTTTCGCTAATTTTTAAATAAAAAGAAAATTTTCAACTACGAAGTTTGAGGGTGTTACACTTCCTCTCGTTCATTCCCTATTTTTAGACTATATACCACCATCTCCACCATTGTGCACCACCATAACCACCACTTGCCGCCCTTTAGCCAATGGACTAAGCACTAAGATCACCCCAACCTTCTTCAGCACTATCGATGGCAATTACCGCCGACCACCACTTCTTTTTCCTTCTTCTTTTTCTCGTCCGTCATGTTTTTTTACAAAATTCATGGCCTATGCACGACCTTCCAACACTAAAATTCCCTAACGCACACCTATGCAACCCAAAACTATCTGTTTATGCACCCTTGCACACCTGCACATAGCCCAAATGCTTGCCCGTGCACATCTGCTCAACTTGAGACATGTTTGCCCTTTTATCTAGTATAGCCTTGCCACTTTGCACTGCTTGACTATGCGTGATCTCTACTCTCGGTCTGGGTGTGCACCGCCTGTAGCACAATTGTGTAACCCCCATTTTTCAGCCATACACCCCTATTTTCACTCTCAAATTTTATCCAAACACCACCAAATTTTTACCATAGATCCACTACTCATCCACATATTTCAAAATTTTATTTGACTCTAGTGATTTCCATTTTTATCCTTCTTTACCTTAATTTCTCTATCAATAATCATCTTTGAGCCTATCGTACAACCCTCGTAGCATGAGTTGTGTTTGGTTGCAAATAATTCACAGAATCTATTATTAATAAGTAAGGGTATCTTGATAATTTTATAAAAATAAATATTTTATTAGTATAAGTATTATTTTGTGTGTTAAAAATATTCATTTTATATCTTGTTATTACTTTTAGGTACGAACGTCAATTAGAAAGATCTTGTAGTATTAAGTAGAATACTACTATTTTTGGATTTTGCTGGATTCAAGTAATCGTTCTACTCTGCTAAAATGATAGACATTACGTGGTACCAGATTAAGGATTTTGGTGTATGAATTGTGTTAAGTATGTTACTATATTGAAATTGTTATACTTTACTAAGATGATAAATATCACATGGTAGTACATTTAGGTCTTGATGTATGAATTATGGTAAGAGTGATTTGTTACTTGACGATTATGAGTTATTTCTTGTTATCCTAAAGATTGTTAAGATATGCTTGTTATCTTATGTAAAATACTATGGTTACGAAGGTATGATTAATATGATTCTAATGTCGAGAAAGTGTTTGATATGATAAGTATGTATAAATCATGGGTTGCGTATGCTTGAATCTAATTATGGAATATTAAGCACGGATGTGAACCCTAAGGGCAATTTGGTTAATTTACCTATATTATGATTTCTACATTAACCAGCATGATCAATGTGTATTATATGTTATAAGTATGAGATTACGTGATCATGGATGTATTGGATAAGCATACTAGAATATTATATGTGAAATATGGAATAAGGATCAATGGGTCATTTGGCTTATCTAGAAATGTAACTGCAGAATAAATTGGTTTAATTATTATTATTTAGCATTTTCATGACAAATTGATAAATAAAATGGATTTGGTACTCAAATGGATGATAATCTGGCGATTATCAGTCTTGGGGGTACTTTGGTCTTTTACGGCCTAATGCGCCTAAAAGGATGAATAACTAAGCCTAGGAGGATCTTAGTGTATTGTACTGATTTACCTTGGTAATGATCTTGATAATGTTTGACTTGAATAATTAGAAATAAATGGAAATGGTTATGTATAGGAATCAGATCTATGTGATTTCATGGTCACCTAAAAAAAGTACAAATATTGAAAGTGAAAGACCTTAAGATCAGGAATGGTGGCTCTTTAGAGTTCGCTACCCTAGAGACTTGGTTTATCCCACAATTATTCTGGATTTTTACTGGTGTGCTTTAATGCTCCATCCAAACCCTACATCTTACTCTATTTGTTTTACAGAATGATAGGGGGTATGCATACTTCTAGATTAGGTGTCCTTGTCGGTAGGGTATTGCATTACCTTTGCGTACCAGTGCAACCAAGGTACATTTGCATCCTTGGGTTCATAGATGGTAGGATACTATATTGCCTTGCGCTAGTATTGTTGGAGTACATTGTAACACCCCCAAAATTCACTCCTAAATTTTTTTTGATAGAATAAATGAATAAAGCGGAAGCTAAAATAAAATTTGGAGAATGTTACTGCCATATCTAACAAAAGATAAATGTTCGACATCTATCTCATGCTAGATATAAGGCTAAAACCTGTCAAACAAAATTCCAAACAACATCTATGCCGTGAGGATAAACTCTCACAAGGAGATATCCACAGGCAAATGACAAGTGAATAAATTCAGTCAATTACGATGGGTCAATTACAACACCCCTCAAATTTTATATACAACATTTGAAACTTCTAAAAATAAATACAATCAAACAAGACATTTTCCGATGGGTTAAATTCCGGATTGACTACTCTCTCAAGCCAAGCCTTCCACCCTACACAAGAGGTTTGCTCCCCACCATCAGTGGATCATCATAGGACCCATTCAACTAAGGTAGCATCAGTACGGGTCCGGTGCTGAGTAAATCAAGACTACCCAACTCATGGAAGGAAACATGAAACACATAAGATATGAAAGACTCTAGCTTACAATTCTCATGCTCAATTATACATGTATTACATACAATAACACATAGGGTCACAGATTCATACTTACAAGTACATTACTAGACATGAAGGCATATAAGATACAAGAATACAAGAAATCACAATCACATGCTAAGTAACACCAATCCAATAATCCAATAATAATCATTATTACATCTAATTTTATTTATTTATGATGAGTTCAAGGACCCCACTATTCTTAAACCGATAGAACGGTCTAAATCACCTCTCAGGGACAACAAACCCAGGCTACTATTATCGTCCGGTGGAATGGACCCTACACCTCTCAGGGCAAAACACTACTGAGCCACTATTCTTAACCGGTGGAACGACTTGAATCACCTCTCAGGGACAAGACACCTGAGCCACTATTATTGTCTGGTGGAACAGACCCTACACCTAGTCTTGACTCACGTAATCTTCCACTTTAAATTATTAGTGTCTTATTAATTACTTAACTCATATCATATTCTTATTCACGTTGAGTATAGGGCCCCACTATTCTTAATCCGGTGGAACGAACTGAAGCACCTCTCAAGGACAGGAAACTTGAGCCACTATTATCATCCGGTGGAATGGACTCTACACCTCTCAGGGCAAAATGCTCCTAAGCCACTATTCTAAACCAGTGGAATGACTTGAATCACCTCTGAGGGACAGGACACCTGAGCCACTATTATCATCCGGTGGAACAGACCCTACACCTCGGCCCAACTCACATGATCTTCCACTTTAAATTATTAGTATCTTATTCAAATATTTTAACCAACCATAAATCAAGCCCACATGAATAATTCCATGACATAAAAATACAGCATAGGGTATCATATATTTTCAATCCATACCTAACCCTTCACATACTCAAATACATATCATATTCAAACATCATACTAACACGCATTTGCATTGAGGCTATAAGTTCATACATATGTACAATTACCACACTAAACACAACATACGTTGGACATGATTAAATGATCAATAAGTATAGTCATCACCTTCCACTTGGAACAGAAATACATCCAGATTCCATCATAAGTAAAGGGAAGTAGTGACTTACCTAAATCCGAAGCTAGCTAAGCAAATTGAGAAAGAGGGAGAGCTATCGAAAGCTCGACAATCCACGAGAAAGTTTTCCTAGATCACCGATATAAATCGGAACTAGGCTAGAAACTATCTTATTAATTAATAATTCACATATTCTAATTAAATAAACGCAAAAGAACACAAACGATCTTTCTTGGAAAACGTGTCCATAACCTAGGACTCAAGAGCATAGCTCTATTAAGATTTAAGATTAAATATAAATCAAATTAGATTAAGACACATATCACTTGGGACATTTCAATTTAATTTGGAAAGCCCGAGAAAGAATAATCGAATATAAGTTAATTTATCGAAAATGACTTATTCATTAGGTTTTACAACTAAATAGGTAAACCAACCATTTGCATAGAACCAAATCCAAACTGATTAGATTAAAACATAATTCAAATGATTTAAAACCCAAAGACAGAAGTCAATTAGATAAAAGACACATAACACAATCAATTTTATAAAACCATATCTGGCAAATTAGGGTTTTTAATGCTCGAGCTACGAACCGACTAATTAAATTTTATTATCTCAAATTGATAGCTTAAGAGTATGATTAAACTGATTTTAAATAAATCTAGATAATCCATTTCAACAAAACAATCATCTGATTAGCCAATTCAAGACGATCCATTTCCAAAATTAGGGTTTTAAAGCTCATGACACAACCTCAGGTAATTCAAATCAATTAATTCTAATTAAAGGTATTAGAATGCAATTAGGATCATTTCAACTATTTCTATAAATTTAATTTTAGATAAACAATTATGCATATGATCAATTTCATAATTTCACTTGAAATCTAGGATTTTAAACCCGAAAATGCAATTCGGTTAAATTTATTAATTTATTTAAATTGAATGTTTAGAAATGAAATTAGACATATTTTATAACATATCATATAATCAATTGCCCAAAACCAATAAAAGAAATACCTAATTTAGCACAATTAGGGTTTTTGAGCCCGAAATACAAATCCGATCAATTCTTGTTAAAATATATAAATTGATGGTTCGGAAATATAATTAAATGTATTCTAATGTAAATTATATAGTCGATTAAATAAAACAACCCGATTAAACAATCCAATTTAGTCCCGCAAGATTTTTGACCTAAAAATCCAATTCCGATCAATTACACACAATTTTCCCAAATCAACACTTCCGATATGAAATTAAATATATTTCAAACGATATTATAAAATCAATTGAGCGAAATGACTCAATTATGTGAGCCAATTTCATTACACATAAATTTTGACCTAGGAATCAAATTCCGATTAATTCCGCATAAATTTCTCAAATTAACGGTTCTGACATGAAATTAGATACATTTTAGAACGTATTGTATAATCAATTTATCCAGAATTGCCAAATCGAGTGAATCCAAAAAATTCAGGCATAACCCGACCAAAAATCTAATTTTCACAAATCATTCAAATGCACTACAATCAACCACTCTAAATCAATCATACAACATATATATATATACATAATCAAATAATCAATTTAGCTTTTCATAAGCTAAATCATAATCAATTAATCAAATCAATGTTAGTGTTTTCATAAATTTATACCAAATGAAAATCAACAAATCGGAACAAGGGAAGGCCAAAGAAGCTTCGCCTGAGGTCGAGGACCACTCGCAGGCCATAACCCGAGCTTGCCGCGGTCGGACGGCGACACCACCTGCTCCGATTGTCACTGCTGCGCATTGTGGTTGTTGTGGTTCACTGCTGCTACTCCTGGTTGTGGTTGCTGGCTGCAGTGCCTGGGTGTTGTGTGTCGTTGGTGGTGGCGTGTGGTAGTAGTGGTGGTAGCCGACAATCGACAAAGGAGGAGCAGGGAGGAGGAGGTAGCTGGGGCTACGTAGAGGGCAGGGGACGGGGATTCGGGAAAGGGAAAGAGAAGAGAAGGGAGGGAGGAGAGAAAAGGAAAGAAGGGGGGTTGGTCGGGGTTGTTTTTTTTTTAATACAAATACACATGTAAAATAAAACACTAAATATTAAAAAATTTTATTGGAAGATTTTATCTAAAATTTATTTAACGAAAAATTTATTTTGAAAGGATCTAAAGGCTTAAAATTGATATACGAGCTACATAAAGAATTTCGGGAACGTTTTCTGAAAATTTACCAACAAACGTAAAAATTTATATTGTTTATGAAAATATATTATGAGACCTCAAAAATATTTAAAAGCATATAAAAAAATATTTAAGACAAATTTTAATAAGTTGAGATTAATTTCAATAATTTCCGAAACTAGTTTTCCATAAATCAAAAAGCATAAAACGGAAGAAAATTAAGTTCAGAAAGAAATTCATAAACAAGTTCCGAAAATCTTTTTAATTTAAAACTTCCCGAAAATATTAACGATTTTTGGAAATAAATAAATTTAAAGTCAGAAATATTTTCTACGGATAAAATCATTAAAATAAATTTATCTATTTAAATAGAAATTCTATAATTTAAATAATATATTTCGTTAACAAATTATAACTCTAAAATAAAGCCGTAACCACACGACAAAGTTATAATTGAAAACGAATCTAAAATATTAAAAATAAGAATACTGGAAAGAATGGGAATACATATTTTTAACCAAAAATCAAAATCATATGAATATAATAAAATAATGATCGTGAACGAATTTATCTAGAATGGTTCGCAACGACAATAATTAATTAAATTCAAATATGAAGTTGAAATCGTTGATAAATCCAGAAAATGAATCGAAATTAAAATAATTAAATATTTACATCAAATTACGCTAATAAAATCATTAAGCTTAATAAAATTGGATTTAAAAAATATGGGGTATTACATACATTACTTTCAACAAGTTAGATGTGATCTCCCATCGAGTGAATAAAAATGGAAATGATTTGCTAGATTATTAGGTCATTAGATGATGGGATTGGTCGGTCTGAGTTTCGGTAGTGGCCTTCACACCTACCTGTGCTTGGTATTGTGCATTTGATCCTTACATGCGATGTTATGGATTTTTTTGATCTTTGCTTGCAAGCCTATTAGTGTTATGAGATTTGTCAAGATTGATGTAGAGGTATAGTATGTTGTTATTATCTTATATTTGAGTTGATGTGTTTCTAAATATACTATAAAGAGGATTGATTGGACATTCCCTTGGTAAGACTTGGATAATTCTGGATGAACGAGTATGATTGATATGATGTATGGGTGGTACGTGATTATATGAATGGTTAATTGATGCTTTATATTGATTCCTTGCATGTGTTCTATGTTAGTTTTTCATTCCAATTTAGTATAAAATGTTGCTCAGTATCGTTATGCTGAAGGATTCCTTTTGTGGGCCCTATTCAATAGGCATTGGTCTTTGCAGGTCAACTTCTAAACTCAATCGAAGCTGGCGGTTCATTTGAGAGTGTAAGATTGTTTGGTGCTCCTTTATCATTTTAAGTTTGGTTGTTTTTAGACGCCGGTTCCTCTTATATTTCTCTCTCTTTGAGCTTGCAAATAGTTAAAGTTGTTTTTATGTAGTGCCATATTCATATGATATTATCTCTACTCTTATTTTTGTAATCATGCTATTAGTTTGAGCGGAGTAATGGTTTTAGCCTTAACATTTGGTATGAGAATCATAAGGGTAACTAGGGTGTTATAATAACCTTTAGGTAATAATGATAATTTTATACATCTACCAAAAATTGAATAATTATCTGTTTTCATATTTTTATGCACTAATTTCCTTTATCATTTGAATATATATATATTAGAATATTATGAATTAATATGATTTTTAGTTTTCATGTGCCTATTCGTGGTATATACAAATGTTGAGCTTAATTCATGTTACCTGAGGTATAATTTAATATATTCTAAACTTAATCTGTCGGCATTGAACTCTAAAAATAAGGTAATATATTAATTATTAGTTGTTTTTTTGGATGTAGGTACAAAAATAAACATTTTTTATTTATTGATTCTAGTTTTATAAACTAGCCATGAACAATAATTTTTTAGGCATAATACTATTATATACTATTTTTGTGTGATGTCTTACCACATGTGTGCTAACCCTTGAGCTTAGTCTAAGGAAAAAAATATATTCTTATATTACATACTTCATTTAATTTTTTTTATCTTGTGCTTGGTTTTAAATGTTGAAAAAAGTTTTAAAATATTATTTAGGGTGGTTATTGCTAGTTGTTAAACTATAACTCTCAATTTATCTATTAAACATGGCAAATATTATACAACCTATTCCACACATTAAAGATTGATAATATAAAAAAATTACCTATTGATATAAATTATGTGAACTAATAAATTATGCGAACCATTTTACATTAAAGACATTTTAAATCGGTTCTTCAAATAGTTTTAAATTATCTGAACTATTTAAAATTATGGTTTGAGGGAATATTTAAAACTTACTAATTATTTGTGTCCTACTTTGTCAAATTTACTATATGTATACTATGTGATAGTTCAACTTTTTCTCTATGTAAGAAATGTAGCAATAGCTGGTGTAATGAAAATGGTAAAAACGCTTGTCTTGTATTTTTAACAATACTAATGGTGTTAATATATGGAAATGATCCATTAATTTAACAATACTAATTCATTGTTTCGGATACTAATAATAAATATGCTATTTTTATTGCTCATGTGGCTACTATCAAAAATATGCTGTTTGTCTCTTTATAATAACAAAAAAAAAATTTGAATTGAAATTGAAGAGGGAAATTTTGCAAATTGAGCTTTTATAATTGAAATATTTGATAATTGTAGATAAAAAATTTGACCAATCATACTATCTTCGTTAATTATTTATGATTATATTTTTCAGGTTAATAAAATATTATTATAAGTTATTTGTTGAAAAGATCCCCATATTTCATAAATAATGACTATAAGGGAGGGGTAGTGATGAAAAACATTGCATTGTGACACAACTAAACATGTTTACACTTATGCTTTTTATATACTATTAAGATCTTCTATGATTTTAATGTTTCAAAAATCCTAGGGTAGATGTTATACTATTTGTTATAGCTATTTTGAGCCACGTACATAATAATAATCAATACTTGATGATGAGCCAAGTAATTGCGATTAATTATTAATTTTATTATGGTCTACTTGATAGTAATGTAAGGGATCTTTCTATTATAACTTATAATGAGGCAATGATTATATTTGGGGAAAAACATTTATAATGAATGATGTATAATTGATTATTAACCAAAAATAATGAATGGATCATTTTTTATGCCTTGAAACAGTAGGTGTTCAAACAAATTTTTAAAGGGAATAATTAGTTATATATCACCATTTAAAAATTAATTGCATGTTAGGGAATGGTCCATGATCATTGACTCGTAAATAAACTTCCTAACCTCAACAATATTGAATGAGTAACAAAGATTGTCATTTAACAATGGTGTCAGTTTGTTATTAAAGGAGTACTATTGGTTGTTATTAAAATATGATAGATGTTGGCCTATGATAATTGGTTGTAAAGTAATATATATCTAGAGTCACCACAATATTGGAAACTAACTCACAAAAATATACCTTTTTAGTTTCATTATGTGTTTGCTTTGTATTAATATTTGTTATAACATTTATTTAGTAAGGGTTATAGGTAAACATAGCAACAAAGTATTAACTTCTAATCCAAATATAAGTTGTAGTAATAGTATTGACATTTAATTGATAATACTCGTTACATAGGAACTTTGTGTAACACCCCCAAAATTCACTACTAAAAAATTTCATTTTATTAAAGAATTAATGGAAGCAAAATCACAAACTGTGAATTCTAAGGATATTACCACCACACTTAGTACCAGACCAATTTACTCTTACCGTTCCAGTACCAAGTGTTAAGGGTGAAAAATATTATTGTCAAAAATGAGTCAATACTGAAAACGAAAATTCATAAAAGAACTAGAAAGTTCATAATATGGAAATCAGAGTATGCAGAAAGGAGTTTACAAACCAGAGTACATAATTAAAATTCCTTGAAAGAAATTCAGATTACAACATCAAAAAATCAAGTTTGAGAAAACCAGTACAACATAAAAGAACATGAAAAGTAAATTTGGCCATGACACTCTTGAATCTCCGGGCCAAGTCCAAGCTCAACACTCAGCCCTGCCCGATGCCTCATAAGCATCGTAGGAATCAAAATTAGTATCTCCAACCTGCATAAAGTCAGCAAGGTTTTCTGCTTGTGGAAATGAGCAGCACCCATAAAAAAGGTGATCAATACGCTACGTATTGAGTAAGGTAACCATGCAACTATGACCAAGCATATAAAAACATGTAACATAAGTATGATAATATAAACAACATACAATCATTATAGATGAATAAAGGCCAAGTTCTAGTTCGGATCAACAGATTCTTTAAATCTTTAATCAATACTCATTTCACACTATGCTTATTATCATTCCATGCGAGTGTGGGAACTCCACTATTATAGCCGGTGGATCGGAAACATACAGGGTATAAAGCTCTTGACCACTATTATTGCCGGTGGATCGTTCTCCAGGGAAAAATGCTTCTGACCACTATTATTTACTGGTGGACCGGTCTAGCCCCACTTTCATGGAGTTTCATTGTAAGTACTTAGTATTTTTCTCATGTCTTAGCACAATTATGTTCAGTTTGTTGAGTATGGAATCCCCCACTATTATAGCTGATGGATCGGAAACGTACAGGGTATAATGCTCCTGACCAGTATTATTCACCGGTGGATCGGTCTCCAGGGCACCCTAGATCCTGGCCAATATTATTTGCCGGTAGACCAGTTTGGGTCCGGCTCAACAATCTTCCTCTTTAAATGATTAATATCTTATTGTGTCTTATTCAATAAGTTTCGCTCTAGATATGCATGTCACACTTCATCTACACTTATACTCCCAAGAGGAACCGCCCCATATCTTGAGACTTTACACCTCCTAACTTGCCCCAACATCCTTTCCTTATTCCACTACTCACATTGGAGGCTCAACTCCTAAGTGTGTAGGTCAAGGCCCACTACTTAACACCACTAAGCCCACTCATAGTCTTCCCTAGGGTTTTCTCCAAAAACACTTATACTCCCAAGAGGATCCACCCCATATCTTGAGACTTTACACCTCCTAACTTACCCCAACATCCTTTCCTTATTCCACTACTCACATTGGAGGCTCAACTCCTAAGTGTGTAGGTCAAGGCCCACTACTTAACACCACTAAGCCCACTCATAGTCTTCCCTAGGGTTTTCTCCAAAAACCCTAATTTGGGCCTATGTGGCCCATCCTTCTCTGCCTCTCACAACCAAGATTGTTTAATACCCCACACATCACAATCCTTAGATTCAACCCTCATCATCTTACTTTACTCCCCCAAATACACATGTGACCATGAAACCCTAGGTGGCTACACCAAACCCTAGCATCCTCCTTTCCACATGTCACCCCTCTATTTCTCACCTTCCACTCTTGCTTTTCCATGATACCCATGCTCTCCCCACACATGACAATCCTCCATCCTCATCTCATACTTCACTCACCTTCATTTATTTTTTCCTTTTTCCACCTTCTTAAATTAGGGTTTCCTCCCAAACCCTAGCTCGGTCTCCTATGCACCCTTATACTATCCCACGTACTATTTTTCACCCAAAGCCTTCAATCGCCCAAACAACTCTTCCTTTACCTTCCTCACACCCCAAGACAACTTTCCATACGTAAAGTTCACCCCAATGCGGACTCTATCCATCCCATGTAAACCCTCGAAGTTTTCATGCAAAACCCTAGAACTTCCATGCAAACCCTAGATTCTCCTATACAAAGTTCATCCACTTTATTTTGCTTAAAGTCCCCTTTTATTCTTCCTCTCATGGATCATGGGATATTTAGGTCAATCCCACATTCCTTGGTCAACTTATTTCCCCTTAGTCAACTTACTTCCCCATTTTCCTTTTTTATCCTTACACCCCATATCAATACATTAAATATCCTAGCATGCATGTCCTAAAGGGCCACATCACATCACATCACATCACAATTCACAACATATACATATTATACACATGATATAAGAAAACACATGAGCATACCTCAACTCCAAGCTGCGCTATTCATAAAACAATTATAATAATAAACATAAGATACATAACATATCATGATACATGGCATACAAGGCATATAAGGCATAGAGCACACATAGGGCCTTAGCTACATCCTTACTTGAAATGTCATTGGTCTTGGAGCAAGCTCCTGCGCCTCCTTAGGGTTTTGACTGGTTTCACCTATAAGAGGGAAAAACTAAGTATTAGTTTCCCTCCTACCAAAATTCTATTATTGAAATGTCCCGAAATTTTCTAATTTTAAAGATTATATTTAAATAAGGTTTTATTTGAAAATTTAATTTAATAAATTATTTTTACTAAAATAAGAGGAAATTTATTAGGGCAAATTAATAAGAAATTTTATAAATAGGTTAAGTAAAGGAAATTTGGGTATATTATCTAATTAAAGATTTTAATTTGAGAATTTATTAAAATAAATTATTTTATTTAAATTAAGAAAGAGAAAATAGTTTTAAATTAATATGAATTTTATAAATAATTTAATTTGAGAAAAATAAAGTACTTTAATAATTAAAATGGAATTTATGAAAAATTCTTTAAAAATCCTATTTTAGCCTAAAAAGGGATTTAAATATTATTTTATTTAAATATTATTATTTTTAAACATCCTAAATATTCAGATTAAATTAATTAGCACTAACATAATTATTTTTTTCCCTTTTTCCTTTTTCTTCCTTTCTCTTTCTTTTCTTTTTTCTTTCTTACCTTCCCGATTTGGGCCTGGAACGGCCCACCTTCCCCCCTCCTTTTCTTCTCCTGCCACGACCCATGCCTGTCCGCATATTCTTTCTTTCTCTCCTTCGGCAGCCAACACGCTGCGTTTCTTCGATTTTATACCCAAACCGTACCGTTTAATTTAAAATCCTTAACCCCCGCGCCGAACCGCCCGATTTTCTCCCTTTTATTTCTTTTCTTTTCCCTTGAACCGCTGGCTCATCCCTTTATTCTTCCTCCCTCCTCTGCCATTGTCAAACCCGCAACCTTCTTCCCTTGAAAATGGCGCCGCCGGCCACACGTGTCATAACCAGCATTTCTCTTGCTCTTTATCTTCCCCTCGATGCATACTTCAATTTAAATTGCCCCACTCTCCTCTTCTTTCCCCACGTTTGCCCCAAATTCCCTCGCGAAGGTCAGTCAAAATTTGAAAATCTTGCCGCCCGATCAACACCATAACCGTCCCATTTCTCACCGGCTTTGACCTCCTAGTAACTTCCACAACTCAAGCCTACCCTCCACCACTATAAATACCCCTCGTATAGTTCAAAATTGAGCTTTCTTTCCCGAAAACCCTAAGCACCCATCTGTACGCCACCGCCACTTTAGACACCCTGTTCTCCACTGTTAGCCAATCTTACCGCCTCTTATTCCTCCCAAACTCTTCCCTGCAACACCCTCTAATTAACTAAACCATCTACACCCTTCGATTCTCCTTGCACGGGCCTCCATAACCGTGCAAATTTTGCCAGTTCTCTCGCCAGAAATTTCTACCCAAAACCTTAAACCACCGCCCACCACCACATCCGCCACCTCTGCCACCCTCTAAACTAACCAATATCTCCTGCTAAGTCTCCTCCATCGACCCATAAACTTATTTTATTTTTATCCTTCCCCCTTACCTCTTTTTCTTCATTTCCACCCCTCTTAGATCACTTTTTCGGCCACCTCCGGGTACTACCGTCGGTGCCACCCATCCCCTCTGACTCAAGGTGAAACCCTAGACCTTTTAAACACTTCCTTTCGATTTATTGATAATTATTCTTCTTTTATCCTAATTTTTAATGTTAATTCAATTTTAATTATTATAATAATAATAATAATAATTATTGTTATCAATTGAATCATAATTGCTAAATTTTGTTGACAGGTTTGGGAGTATTCTTGAGTTAGATAAATTATTATTCTTAAATTTTGGTTATTTAATGGATTTATTACATGTTTAATATTATTATTAATAATATTATTACTATTATTATTACTGTAATTATTTATTTAATATTTTAAGTATTCCAGGAGGGGTAGAAACCTAAAAATTTAATTAAGTCTCGCACCTTTGCTTTTTATCACTATTATTAACATTTTTAACATTACTACTAATTATATTATTATTATTATGATCTTTATTAACTTTTATATTATAATTATATATATAATATTAATATCATTATTACATTTTTGAATAGTGTTATTATTAAATGGAGTGGTTTTGAAAGCCACCTTGTTATTTTAAGAATTATGGTATTATTAATATTACTATTCTACTAATAAGAGTAGTATTATTAATGTTTTACTTTTTATTATTATTATTGTTGTTGTTGTTGTTGTTATTATTATTATTATTATTATTATTAATATCATTACTATTACTAATACTATTTTGGTGAAGGGTAGAAACCCTTATATCACCACCTTTTTTGAATGAAAATAGTAATTAATTGTATTTTTAAATAATATTTTGTATAGTTAATTATTGTGTAATAGTGATTTAATTAAAAAAAACCAAATCTTAGAATAGGTTAGAAAATAATAAAATTTTATAAGGAAGCCTAATTCTAGTATACTTTTATATAATAGGTGAACCCAGTCAAACCCCTCAAGTGGAATAGGAGCGTGCACCAAGACCTGTGTCGTTTTAGGTAAGGGTTTACTAAGGCCATTTGTGTATTTATATGCATTATGTGTTTCATATGCCATGTATTCTATGTTTATTATTATTAATTATTTCGTATGTGGCATGATTATAGAGTTGAAATATGTTGGTATGAATAAATCATGGCATGAAGATTATGTGTATGATTATGTTATTATTATTGTATGATATGGCCTTAAGACATGCATATTAGGATCGTAAAATAATGACGAAGAGTGTAACAATGTGGTGTTAGAGTTTTGCATGAAATGGCATAGTGTTAGGGTTTGCATGAAATGACATGATGCTAGGGTTTTGCATGAAAGGGCATGATGTTAGGGTTTGCATGGAAGTATGTCTATGTGGATTTAGGGTTGCATATGAATTAGGGTTTGTATGGAAGTGTGGTATATGTGGAGCTAGGGTGGCATATGAATTGGGGTTGCATGGAAGTGTGGCAGACGTGGAGCCAGGGTTTGCATATGAATTAGGGTTTGCATGGAAATGTGGTATACGTGGAGCTAGGGTTTGCATATGAATTGGTGTTGCATAGAAGTGTGGTCTACGTGAAGCTAGGGTTTGCATGTGAATTAGGGTTTGCATGGAAATATATCTAAATGGAATTAGGGTTTGCATGGGAGCTAGGGTTTGCATGGAAGTGTGGTACATGGAGTTAGGGTTTGCATGGGAGCTAAGGTTGCATGGAAGTGTGGGTTACGATGAGTTAAGGTTTGCATGGGAACTAGGGTTGCATGGAGTTAGTTATGCATGTCTGGGCAAATGTTTGTGGGTGGCAAATATTATGATTAAAATACTTAAGACATTAATCTTTTAAAGTGGAAGATTAATGAGCCGGGTCCAGACCGATCCACCGATCAGGAATAGTGGTTAGGGTTTTACCCTATGTGCGACCGATCCACCGGTTATAATAGTGGTTAGGACATGAGGTCCTATATGTGCCCGGCCCACCGGCAAAAATAGTAGGGTGACTCGAGCTCAATAAACACAAACCATAATTGTTAAAGCTCTTAAAAGACATTAATTACTTACAGTGAAGCACCATGCGAGCACGAACCAGACCGATCCACCGGTCAGGAATAGTGGTTAGGGTTTTACCCTATATTAAAGGAATTTTGGGGTGTTACAATTATTTCCTATTTTATTCTAAAATTAGGGTTAATATTATTAAAGGAAACTTTACAAGTGAAAAGTAGGATTTTTATCCTCAAGTTAGCCTACTAGATTATTATTAGTCAAAATAGGTTTATGTTAATATTTATAGCCATAACTATATTATTAAATCTAATAGCTTTATTTCTTCTAATAATAGTACTAACATTAGTTATAAAAAAATAGTGATATTAATAATAATAGTAATACTAATACTTATAGTAATAAAAACCCTAGTATTTTTAGGGCTAAGGCTAATAATAGGGTTAAGGTAAAATAATAATATAATAATAGTAATACTAACAAAATACTAATATTTCTAAGGATAATGATATTAATAATAATATTTGAAATAATGATAATATAAGGGTTCATATATTTTTACCATAATAATGATAGTAATAATGATGATGATGATGATGATGATGATGATGATGATGATGATGATTATAATAGTAATAGTAATAACGCTATAGTAACAATGTTAATAATAAAGGCATTAGGAATAATATTAGCAATATTTGAATAATAAATAATAATAATATTAAGATTTGAGTATTCTTCTTTTCTAGCAAAAAAATGATAACATACCCAATCTAGTATCAACAACAACAACAACAACAATAATCGAAATAATTGTAAAATAGGGTTTTGACCCCTTAATAATAATAATAATAATAATAATATTATTATTATTATTATTTTGGGGCTGTAAATAATATTAAACATGATTAATAATAATAATAATAATAATATATAATAATAACAATATAAATACAATTAAAATGGATAAGGCATAATTAGGGTTTAAGGGTTGAGAGGGGTTAGGGTACCACCTAGGGCGGCGGCGGCGGCGGCGGCAAGGAAAGAGGGAGAAAAGGAGAATAGTTGAGTGTTGGGAATATGGGAGAGGGAATGAGCGTGGAAGTTGAGGTGGTTGAGGTTGCTCAAGTTGAGAGGGTTGGAATGGGGGTGGCGACATAGTTAAAGGCGGCGGGGTTGTGGTGGCCAAGGGTGGTGGAGAGGGAGGAAGGGAGGAGGAGAGGGAGGAAGGGGAAGGTAGAGGAATCTCTACAGGTGATTTTGGGAGGTATAAGGAGTGGTGGTTGAGGCGGGAGTTGTAATCCCCCAAAATTTTAGAAAACCTATAATTTAATAAATAACTTTTATTTGAAATAAATCAGCTTTTAAGATTATTTAATTTAACTATTTTATGGATTTTTGAGTATAAAAATTTGGATAGGAGTATTTAATAAATTAAAAATAATTATTTTATTATTTTATCACAGTGTTCTTAATTAAATAAATTTTCAAACTAATAATTACTAAAAGTATCAATTTCAAACCAATATATTAAATGATATTAAATTAAATTATTATATTAAATTATTTATTAAAAGTATTACATTATATTATTTTCTAAATTAAATTAAATTATTCTCCCCTATGTTCTCATTTTCCTTTTTCTTTTTCTTTTCCTTCTCCTTTTTCTCTTTTTTCTTCTTTATTTTCTTTTCCTTTTTCCCCCTCCCTTGGGCCACCCGCACTGGCCTGTTCCCTCTCCCTACGCGCCTGAACCAAAGGCCCGTTTCTTCCCTCCCCTCTTCTCCTTCTCCCACGCACGATGCAACCCAGCCTTTTCTCCCCCCGACCAGGCCGGCTCCGGCTTCTTTCTTCTTCTTCTTCCTTTTTCTTCAACGCCCATGCCCGACACCCTGTGCATGCCCGACCACCACCTGCAGCTGCCATCCTAACCATCCCTGCCTCTCTCCCTCCCTCTCTCTCTCTCCCCCGTCCTTTTCTTTCCTATTTCGAACCAAACTATCCCTTGGACCCTCCATCCACATCTGACTTCTTTCCTCTTCTTCCCCTCCCTCTCCTTGTCACCCGACCACCACCTGCCACCCTACAACCTACCCCGACCGGCCACCTACCCCCTCTCTTCTCCCTCTTCTTTTTCTTCACCTCTCCATCCTCTTTTCTACCCCATATTTCGAGTATCTCCCTTTCCCTGACCTCCCTCTTCTATCCTTTCTTCTCCCCCCATTTTCCCTATTTTTCTATGTCGCTGCCACCCGCCGCTCCAACCACCGCACCAAACCCTGCGCCGCCTTTCTGCCACCCTATACCTCAGCCCTGTACCACCCCGAGAACACCCAAGCCACCCTCAAGCCCCTACTGTTCCTCTCTTCTCCACCTCTTCTTTTCCTCCCCACTTTTCTCCCTTATCGGCAAGCCACCTGCAACCTCCCGTTCTCCGCCGTCCGACCATCTCTACCGCCACCAAAACCACCAATCCACACCCTACAACCTCCTCTACCACCCCCACACCTTCTTTTCCTGAAACCAACCCCTTCACCCCTCCATTTTCCCCTCTCTTTTCCTTCCTTCTCAGCCACGCCCATCCTGACAGCCATCTTCGCCACCTTGTTGCTGCCACCTCTGCCGCCTTGAAACCATCCCCAGCCTCCACCTACACCCCCTCTTCACTTTTGCACCCCTCCCTTTCCTCCAATCCTCCCCCATCTACCTCCTTTCCTAGCCTAAAGACCCCAAACCAAACCATCTCCCCCTCCCTTCTACCTCACCACCTTCGACCCTTTTCTCCCCCTTAATCTGCATGTGACTCACGCTGTTCATGCAGCGTGAGCTCCACATTGATTTGGAATTTATTTGTCTAAATTTGAAGGTATATTAATAGTTAATTAAAGTGTTTTATTATTAAATAAATTTTTATAAAGTTTTATCCTTTTTAATTTCCTACTTCTAATATAATAATTATTGACATTATTTTTAGGTGTTGAGTTGCTAATTAAGCCTTGAATCCTTAACCGAGATACCGGTAATGTTAAATGCTTGTCTATGATGTATTATGTTGCTAATGCATGAATAATATTATTGTCTAAGGGTATTTTAGTAATATGCTTGTGTAAGTATGTGATCTAATATATGTAGTTAATAATGAATATTATGTTAAATAATGACAAGTTGGTGGAGTTAAATGATAAGAATGAAGTGCTAATATTAGTATTTTATGTAGTGGTGGTAAATTCATAAAAGTGGTGTAATAAATGGGTTAAGTGGTAATTTTATAAGTGAAAGGGGTATTTTAGAAATTTTGTAGTAAAGGGGTATTTTGGTAATTTTGAAAGAAAAGGGTAAAACGGTGATTTTGTAAGCAAAAATTATTTTGGTAATTTCAAAAGAAAGGGGTAGAATGATAATTTTATAAGTAAAAGGATAAAATTGTAATTTGTAAGAAAATGGGTATTATGGTAATTTTTGAGGCAAAAGGGCAATATGGTAATTTTATGATTAAATGGCAAAATGATAATCTTATAAGTAAGGGGGTATTATGGTAATTTTTGGAGAAAAGAGTAAAGTGGTAATTTTGGAGTCAAGGGTAATATAGTAATTTTATAAGTAAGTGGTAAGAATGGTAATTTTGGAAGTAAGGGGTAAAATAGTAATTTTGGATGTAAAAGGGTATTATGGTAATTTGCAAGTAAAAGGGTAATATGGTAAAATTGGATGAAAGGGGGTAAAATAGTAATTTTTATAAATAAAAGGATATTATGGTAATTTGGAAGTATGTGGTAGAAGGATAATTTTGTAAATAAAAGGATATTTATGGCAAACTTGGGAGTAAGGGGTAACTTGGTAATTATATAAATAACGAAAGGTAATTTGGTAATTAAATTATGATTATAGAAGGGCAACATAATATTTATAAAAATGGAGAAGGGTAAATTGGTGTTTATAATAATGGAGAAGGGTAAAATGATAATTATAATAATTGAGAAGGGTAGAATGGTAATTATGATAATGGAAAAGGGTAATTTGGTAATTTAACCAACTAAGGGGCAATTCGGTAATTATGATGATGAATAAGGGAAATTTGGTAATTTAAACGACTAAAGGGTGAGTTGGTAATTATTTAACCCACTAAAGGGGCAAATTGGTAATCATGATAGCAAAGATGGGTAATTTGGTGATTTATCCAACTAAAGGGCAAGTTGTTGATTGTAATAAAATAAAAGGGCAAATTGGTAATCTAACCAACCAAATGGGAGACATGATAAGTGTAGTAATTATGAGGGGTGAATGGTGATCTAAAAAGCGTAAGAGATAACTTGGTAACCTAAGTCGAAGAAGGGGTAATTTGGTAATTATGCAACCTAAAGGGTAATATGGTAATTTGTCAAGTAAGGAAGAGATGACTTAGCAATTATATAAGTAAGGGGTAAATAAGTAATTTGTACCTAATATGTCGTTGTGATTGTGGAATTTCATAATATGATTCAAATAATGCTAATTAGCAAGGTAAGAGTATTTAATGATTGGTAAGTATCACAAGAACAAATCCTAATTCGGAATTAAATGAGATTATGATGGCCTTAATGGTTCTCTGTGATATCTTGGATAACCATCTGAATAAGAAATAACTAATGATATCAGAACAATCGAAAGTGAATAAGTATCTGATTATTGTGCCTTTTGTGATCACATTAATTAAGACACTAATACTTAAAGTGAAAGACCTTGAGATCGGGAATGGTGGCTCTTTAGGGGTCGCTACCCTAAAGATGTGGTTTAACCCACGATTATTCTGGTATTTGCTGGTGTGCCTTTGTGCCCCTGCCAGGCCCTATATCTTACTCTATCTAGCTCTACGGACCTAGTTAGGGGGTATGCATACTTATGGATTAGGTGTCCTTGTCAGTAGGGTACTGAGTAGCTTTATGCACCAGTACGACTAGGGTACCTTTGTGCCTTGGGTTCGTGGCTGAAGGGTACTGAGTAGCTTGTATGCACCGGTACGACCGGTGTACCTTTGTGTCCCGGGTTCTTGATCTCCCATCCGAGGCAAATAAATAGAATTGTTGTTCTGACTAAAGAAAGGAAAAACACTAATTATGAAAGTGAAAGATTAATGATCCGGGCCCAGTTGACTTATGATAATGAGTACTGATCGACCAGTTATGATAGTGGCCCAGAAGCGTGTTGCCCTGGCAAGTGATTATGAGTACCGATCCACCGGATATAATAGTGACCCAGGAGCGTGTTGCCATAGCAAGTGATTATGAGTACCAATCCACCGGATATAATAGTGGCTCAGGAGCGTTTTGCCCTGGATGATGATTATATGTATTCCGGTCCACCG
This sequence comes from Tamarix austromongolica, assembly GCA_039764185.1. Lineage (NCBI taxonomy): Eukaryota > Viridiplantae > Streptophyta > Magnoliopsida > Caryophyllales > Tamaricaceae > Tamarix > Tamarix austromongolica. The sequence goes on from CM077817.1 coordinate 48,479,110, forward strand.
GCGAAAATAGTGGGGGTCCCGAGATTAATAAAACAAGCATTGGATGTGAATAAATTATGGAAAGATATTAAGCACTTATAGTGGAACACCTTGTGAGTCGGGGCTAGACCGCTCCACTGGCGAATAATAGTAGCTAGGAGTGTTCTACCCTGGAGACTGATCCACCGGCAATAATAGTGGTCAGGAGTGTTCTGCCCTGTATGTATTTCGGTCCACTGGCTATAATAGTGGGGTTCCCACACTCACTTGGATATAACCAAAGAGATGATTGAATAATGATGGACTAATGGCTTAAGGCCCAAAAGTATCGATCGTACCTTATAACTTGTTGATATGTGGCAGCCTTGTTATATATGTGATTGTTATGTATACACCTCTCATTACATATGTCTATAGCTTGCATAATGTATTGCATTGTGGGCCTGTTTTTAAGTGTGGTATTAAAGGGTTACTCAATACCATAGTACCAAAGGGTTCCCTTCGTGGGGCTCCTACCTATTCAATGGGCAGTGCCCCTGGCAGGTCTTTTCAGGTGTTACTCAACTGGGCTAAGGGAAAGAGAGTAAGGAATTATCCGGAACCGTTTAGGGTTTTTCTCCTTCTCTTTTAAATTATTGGTTTTAATGTTAATGTTGTTAATATAACCACCACTGGTGGATTCGATTCTTGTAAATGATTTGATACGCTACTCTGATTTAAAAAAACTAATTGTAAATTGTGTTTTATGCTTTTAGCCTTAGCACTTAGTACTGGAACGGTAGGAGTGAACCGGTCTGGTACTAAGTGTGGCGGTAATATCCCCAAGATTCAAAATTTTATAATTTGCTTCCGCTAATGTTTTCCAATAAAATGAATTTTTTCAATAGTGAATTTTGGGGGTGTTACAGGAGTGGTGGTGGACGATAGTGTAAGGGTGGCGGTGGCTGGAGGTGTGGCTGATCGGGAAGGTACTTTGCACGACTGGGGTGGCTCGTGCAGGGTAAATAGAGGGTGTTGGTGGGTGTTGCTTGGTGGAGGGTGATGTAGGAAGTAGTTTGGTAGGTGGATCGGCCGACAGCGTTGGACAACGACGGAGTAATGGGCGGCGAAACAGGCAACAGTGACAGAAAAGGAGGGTTCTTGGGTTAGGAGAAAAATCTTAAATGAGGGGTGGTAGAGGGGTATTTATAGGTTAAGATTGAGGGGGATGGAGAGAGGGGGAGAGGAAGGGTCAGTGGCAGGCGTGCGGTTGCCGACCGGTGGCCCAATGGCCTTGGAAGGCTTGCAAAAACTTGCAGATCGGTTGCTCAGGAAGGAAAAAAAGGGAGGATAAAGAGAGTCACGTGTGAGGAGAGAGAGGGACTGGGATTGGGTGGAGGAGGGAGAGGGAGTGTCAGGGAAGAGAATAGGGCTGATGGCCCAACGTGCGGCATCGCAGGGGCTGCGTGCATGCGCCAGGAAGTGGAGTAGTCAGGCACGGGGAGAGAGAGAGGGAGTTGGGGGAGAAGGGAAAGAAGAAGGGGGTGTGCAGCAAAAAGGAGGAGGAGACCGAATTGGATGGGGGGAGAGGTGCGGCGCAGGCCTGGGTTGTGCAGGAGGAAGGGAGAGGGGAGGGGGATTGGGCTACGGGCTGGGCTAGCATAGGTCAGGGAAGGGGAGGGGAAGAAAAAAAAGAGAAAGGAGAGGAAGGAAATAAAAGGAAAGAAAAGAGAGGAAAAAGAAAAGGGGAAAAAGGGAAAAAAATAGGTGAGTTTGGGGTATATAATGTATTTTGGTATATTGGGATATTTATAAATAATAATGTTTTAATAAAATAATAATAAAATTCTCTTTTTAGGTTAATTTAGGAATTTTAAAATATTTTTCCTAAATTCCATTTTAATTAGCAAAACACTCTAATTTTTTCCAATTAAATTATTTATTAATTTCCTCTTAATTTTATCCTAATTACTTCCTCTTATTTTTAACAAAATAATTAATTTAATTAATTTCCTACTAAATACTTAATTAGCCATAATTTCTAAAATTAGGATTTTTTGGGTATTTCACTTTGAGGTTCAAATTTTCCTATGTTAAACTCAGTCAAATTAAACTTGTAGTTAAAAGATTGGGCAATCAATCCCATGTTTTATCTTAATAGGTTCAAAATACCTTACAACCTCTTACTTAATACTAATCTTAATAGGTTCAACTCTCCCCCTCTGGCACAGGAGAAAGTTCGAGCCAAAGACTCAGCTTCTCAGGTACCTCATCCCCACCAGAAATCCTTTGTTGAGCTTTTCCCCAAAATCTCTGCTAGAAAATGTGACTTTGTCCCCCCCAAGGGGAGTGTGGTTTGCCTGTCTAAGCATAACATTCATCCTGTGGATGAACCTTGGGGTGCCTGTTTGCTTGGGTGTTTTGTTGGAACCACCCTAGATAAGTACAATCTGGGAATTGTTAAGCATGTGATGAAGCAGCCCTTTAGATACATCATTCATAGCTCAGGGTGGGTAGTCCTGAAATTTGATGACCAACTTTAGAAAAAGCAAGCTCTTACTGGGGGTCCCTACATCATTAAAGGGAAAGTGTTTGTGCTGAAAGATATCCCCAAACTTTTCTCCTTTGGTAAAGAGGAAATTACCAAAGTCCCTGTATGGGTCAGGCTTGTAAACCTCCCTATGGAACTCTAGAATTGTGGAGCAATTAGTGAAATTGCCTCTTTCCTTGGTAGACCCATCCTGATAGATGACTTTACCTTTCATAAATCCAAGATTGAGTATGGTAGGGTTTTGGTAGAGATTGATCTTAAGGGTAATCTTCCAACTGCTATTAAAGTAAGAGGGGAGGGTGAAGAATACACCCAAGTTATTGAGTATAAAGATCTACCCCTGGTCTGTGATATCTGTGGCACTTTGGGGCATCTGGAATCTAAATGCCATATTTCTCTGAAGAATAAGAAGGAGAACATTGTCAATCATGTATCTAAAGGGAAGCAAACCCAAGCTGCTGATGACAAAGCTAAGGACAAGCTTGCTCCAGGGACTGATCCCAAAGGGCAGGATCTGAAGAAGAAGATGAGGAAGTCTAACCCTAAGCCTGTTCCTACTGCAACTGATGCTCCTGAGTGCAACAAGAGCAAAGAAGGACAAGGCCTGGTTTCTGACTCCCCTGACTCCTTTGCAGAGGTGGTTCCTGAATCCCAGCCTGAAAAGAACCCCCCTCTGCCTGCAGTAAATGAAGACATTCTTGTGAAGTGTTCTTCTACCCTACCCTTGAATCCTGATCCTCCTGGAGATAAGACACAGATGGAAAAAATTGGAAGTAAGGACGCTCATGAAACAGTGGATGTTGTTGGTTGGCAACAGGTGGTCTCAAAAGCAGCTAAGAGGAAGAAAAAGAAACCAGTTCTGAAAAACTTTCAAACAGGCCCCCTGAAAAGGATTACTAGATCTGCAAAGATCACATGAATCTGATATTTTGGAATGTAAGGGGATTAGGCTCTCCCCTGAAGCAAAAAGCTCTTTTTAAGCTTTGTAAGGAGTAGGAATGCTCCCTTGTCTGCGTTTTGGAATCTAAACTGGATGATCAAAAACTGCAGCTCATGAAAGATGCCCACTTCAAGGGCTAGAGGCATCATGATAATTTTTGTAACCACCCCAATGGTAGAATCATTCTATTTTGGAACCCTGATGTAGTCCAGTTCCAGTTGATTGAGATCACCTCCCAAACAATCACTGGATCAGTGCTGGATAACACTATTGGTCTGAGTTTTATGGTCACTGTAGTGTATGGGTTATACAGCATCAGAGACAGGAAAATCCTGTGGGATACTCTCATGAGGCTGGCTAGCGCACTAAAAGGACCCCAGATTGTTGGAGGTGATTTCAACTGTCCACTCAACTCCTATGATAGGTGTGGGATTAGACCAGTCACAGACTATGAAACAACAGACTTTAAATCTTGCCGCCTAGTTGCTCAATTGACATACATCCCTTCTACTGGGTGTTGGTACACTTTTGTGGGCACTAATGTCAAATGCAAGATGGACAGAGCCATGATGAACTCTGAGGGGTTTGCTGCTGGCATGGAGGTCTCAGCTTGCTTCCTCCCACCAGGTACGTCCTCTGATCATTCTCCCTGTGTTTTGAAGATTGGTAGACCACCTCATAGGCATAAGCCCTTCCAATTCCTAAATATGTGATGTACCCACCCCAGATTCAAAGAAGTGGTAATGGTAAACTGGAGATTCTCCTTCTGTGGCTCCCACCAGTTCAATTTTTGTAACAAATTGTTCCTGCTTAAACAGGATCTAAGAAAGCTTAACATGCATGATTTCTCCCACATTGTAGCTCGAGCTAATCTTGCAGATTCTCAGCTTAAGGCAGCTCAGGAAGAGGCCTTGAAGGACCATACCCTGCAGGGGCTAGAAAATCTGGCAGGTCTACACAAGAAAGCCAAGTTTTTGAAAACTGTTGCTGCCCAATATGTTGCCTAGATAAACAGAAATAAGTTCCTGTTTTGCATGGATCAAAAATCCCATTTCTTCTTTAGCATGCTGAAGGCTAGGGGCAAGAAGAACAGGACAGTGCAGATCACAAAAAGCAATGGCCAAGTGACACAATCTGAGCAGGAAATGCAAGAGGAATTCTTAGCCTTCTACAAGAACTTACTTGGCACTGAAAGTAGGGATGCTGGCTTTGACAGCTCTGTGATATCCAGAGGCCATATCCTCACTGCTGAACAACAGGTTTCCCTGCTGAAGCTTGTGACACAGGATGAAATAAAGAAAGTGGTGTTTTCTTTGGATGATTTAAAAGCCCCTGACCCTGATGGTTTCTCTGCAAAATTTTTCAAAGAAGCCTGGGAGATTGTAGGGGATGATTTCTGTGCAGCTGTCTTGGAGGTCTTTTCTAATAAAAGATTGTTGAAGAGGGTGAACCATGCTGTCTTGGTATTGATTCCCAAAGTCCAACACGCCTCTTCTGTCTCTGATTTCAGGCCTATAGCCTGCTACAATATTCTCTACAAAGTGATTGCTAGGCTTCTAGCAAACAGGATTGCTGTATGTTTGGAGACTCTCTTAAGCCCTGAGAAAGGAGCCTTTGTCAAAGGGAGATTAATGTCAGAGAATGTTCTGCTGATGCAAGAGATCTTGAAAGAGTATAACAGGAAGAGAACTTCCTCCAAATGCTTGGTCAAGGTTGACCTTAGAAAGGCCTATGACACCCTGTCCTGGAGTTTTCTTCACCATGTCCTGTTGGCCTTCAATTTCCCCCCAGATTTCTCTTCTCTAGTTATGGAGTGTGTAACCACAACTAGCTTCTCCCTCAAGCTCAATGGGAGTATTTTTGGCTTTTTCAAAGGGGCTAGAGGTCTTTGACAGGGTGACCCTATGTCCCCTTATCTTTTTGTCCTCAGTATGGAGTATTTCAACAGACTCCTCAAGGTCCAAGCTCAGCAGCAAGCTTTTACTTACCATCCCAAATGCAAAGGCCTCAACCTCCTCCATTTGGCTTTTGCTGATGACCTCATCTTGTTCAGCCGAGGAGATGTCCCCTCTATGAAGGTACTGCTTCAAGGGCTAGAGTCTTTCTGCAGGTGTTCTGGGCTCTCTGTAAACCCCCAGAAATCTCAAATTTTTATGGCAGGGATCAAGGCCCACATTCAGCAGGAGATTCTGGATCTAACCAAGATGCCTAGAGGAGCTTTTCCCTTCAGATATCTTGGTGTCCCCCTAAATCCCTGCAAACTCAGAACCATTGACTATGAACAGCTCATCAACAACCTTTGTGATCAACTGAAAGTGTGGAGGGTTAATTCCCTTTCTTTTGCAGGCAGATTGGAGGTGATCAACTCCATCATCCAGGGTATTCTTGGATTCTGGCTCTCTATCTTTGCTATCCCTGCCATAGTGCTGAATAAAATTGTCACTCTCTGCAGAAAGTTCCTTTGGCAAGGCAAACCTCCTCTTGTAGCCTGGGATAAGATCTGCCTCCCCAAGGGTGAAGGTGGCCTTGGAGTTAAGAACTTAGCTGCCTGGAACTCAGCTTTTCTCTGTAAATATATATGGTTCCTGCAGGATGAGAAAGAAACCCTGTGGACCAAATGGATCCACACCCAGTATCTGCAAGGCAGATACATAGACTATTTCAGACCCACTCTTAACACTTCACATTTTGTGAGGCAGCTCAGAAAGTTGTTTGATGCATTGGTTCTAGCTCAAGGCACTAGGGATCAAGCTCTGGCCCTAGTGAAATCTTGGGTGGTGAATGGCAGATTCTCTACATAGTTGGCTTACAATTTTTTCAGAGACAAAGGCCCCAAATGGAAACCTCATAAAGTAGTGTGGGCACTGAATAAAACTAAAAGGTACTCATTCCTGCTGTGGTTAACCCTCAGTAAAAGGCTCTATACCAGAGACAGGTTGAGGTTCATGGATGGGCCCAAGGAATGCCTGCTGTGTCAGAAGGAATTGGAATCACATGACCACCTGTTTTTTGGCTGTAAAATATCCCAGAGCATATGGCAGCCCCTCAGGAAATGGCTTGACATCACCAGAGGATCCTCAACCCTATCCAGTGCTATGAGAATCCTGCAGAGAAACTCTTCCAGACACCATCCCATATGGAAGGCAAGGGCCTTGGCATTAGCAGCATCAATTTACCTTATTTGGAGAGGCAGGAACTCTGTTCTGTTTGATTCTAAAAGGCTAGATGTTAGGAGTATTATTGTACAAGTACAGAAATTTGTATATAGTGCCCTATTTTTTGACAAGAACCTTAGGGAAGGACTGAAAGCATATGGACATGTTGTATCCTAGGATGCTATGCCTCCTAAGGAGTCTTGTAACTTGATTTATGTATATTGGGGGCCTGCTAACCAGGGTATGCCCTGTGTACTTGTACAATAACCATTTTTGATATATATATTTACCTCACTTAATAATAATAGTAAAATACATCCTAGTACTTGTAAATAAAAATCTAATCACTTTTATATCAAACTCGTTCCTTCTTCACATTCACTCTATCCTTATTCTTTTAAGAAACTGATGAGAAAATATCACCATTAGGCCCTCTCTTTTTTATCTCTGACATTATATTTTCTGAGCCATTTGTTACACACTTAGTTAGAATTTTCACCTCATCTGTTTGTGATTCGACCTTCATTATTGTAAAAAAATTGTGATATCAATTAGGGGATTAACGCGATACTTATAATTGTATTAACATAATTTCAATTTGCATTGTTTGAATATTACCTGCTCATCTATTATTTTATCTAGTTTGGAAGGTAAATATGAGTCTTGACATAGTAAAATAATGGGTTAATTTAAAATATGTAAGGAAAAATGAAGTGTAGCATTACAAATAAAGTGGACGATTATACTTGCACACCAAACCTTCATCTATAGTTATTTTAATGATTGAATACGCTCCCATTTGAGGATCCCACACTTAGACTAAGAAACTAGCTTCTAGGTTGATTATTTTCTCTAAGTTTGTAGGTAGTTGTTGATTATATTCTTTTTCCTACATTGTAGACTTATAATTCATACGATATAACACTGATAACTATTGCTTAACATTAATATGTGAAATATTACCTCATTTTCCTCCTTAAGTTGTAGTGCTGATTTTCCTATCACTCGTGTGCACTCTCTATCCCCAAGCATTAGTGCAATGTTTCCTATTCCATCAACAACTCTAATCCACAGTTTGTACCTTAGATTTCCTTTAGTATCATATGTGTTGTACTTCTCACAAAGGAATCTTTAGCTCACAGGTTTGAGTTTCTTTAAACATGTTTTGCATGCAACATAAAATCACTTCCCCACAGTTTCTACCTCTGCAACTCTAACATTGATCTAAAATTTTTCGGTTAAAATAAGACATCATTTTCTTATAGTTGTTCAACTATTTTGAATATTACTTTTTTAGATGATAGGTCTTTTGTTATTGTTTGTGAACTTAAAAGTGGTTTTGCTTTAGAAATAGTAACAACTGTGGATTGTCCTTCATGTAAACTGATAGACAAATCTTTTTATATTTTTTTGTTTAGAGGATAAATATTTTAAATAAAATAGTTGAGTAATTAAAATGTATATAGGAAATACCAATTGATAAAGTCTTTTATCTCTTGCATGTCGAGGTCAATTATGAGTTTGGTTATGTTCCATGTATTTGATATCTTGATTTGATTTAGACAAAGTTACAATAAGGATAGTTAAGACAATAAGGTAATAATAATTCCACTCTATTTAATAAATTACCAAAAAAAAAACCTCCAAATGATTTGACTTTGTAGGATTGGAGTACAAGTATGACTGGATTAGGATTAATGCTTCTAAATTAATCACTTAGTTCATTTGTGTAATCTCCCCATATTGTGCACTAAACTCTATTGTGCCTATAAAATTTGAAAGAAGTCAAATTATTATTGCAATGGCAGATATATATGAATTAAATGATGTCTTCTATATTTTTACATTAGATCTGCAAGGACAAAGTCCAAGTGTAACACCCCCAAAATTCACTACTAAAAAATTTCGTTTAATTAAAAGAAAATTAGCGGAAGCAAATTAATAAATCGTGAACTTTAGGGATATTACCGCTACACTTAGTACCATATCGGTACACTCCTACCATTCCAGTACCAAGTGCTAAGGCTAAAAGAGTAACATACAATTTACAAGAAATTCAAACATATTTAAATCAGAGTAGCGCAAGTAAACATTTTATAAGAATATAATCCACCAATGGTGGTTCAAGACAGCAAATACATAAAAACTGTGAATTTAAAGGAGATGGAGTAAAACCCTAATAGTTCCAGATAGTTCCTCATGCTCTTTCCCGATGGCCCACTTGAGTAACAACAAATACGACCTACAAGGGGTACTACCCATTGAATAGGCAGGGACCCCACGAATGGAACCCTTCAATACTTCGGTACTGAGTAACCCTTTAAAAACGCACTTAAAAGTAGGCACATAATGTAACACATATTATACTACTATGTCCATACATAACGACAGGTGTAACATAATATTCAGATCCATACATTCATATATTCAACAAGTCAATCAGATATTAATGGTGTGTACGTAACATTCACTTTTGTCCATTCGCATACTTAATAAGTCAACCAAACATTAATAGGCTATAATGAATAATCGATACTTTTAGGGCCTTAAGGCCATTAGTCCATCATTAATCAATCATCTCGGATTATAAATATCCTTGCGAGTGCAGGAACCCCACTATTATAGCCAGTGGATCGGTCACTTATAGGGCAGAATACAACTAACCACTATTATATGCCGGTGGATCAATCTCCAGGGCAAAACGCTCATGGCCACTATTATACTGGTGGATTGGTTTGACCCCAACTCTCATGGTGTTCCACTATAAGTACTTAGTATCTTTTATGTGTCTTAACAAATTAAGGTTTGGTTTATTGAGCTTGGGATCCCCCACTATTATTGCCAGTGGGCCGGTCACTTGCGGGACGATGTCTACACCACTATTATTCGTCGGTGGATCGGTCACTTATAGGGTAAAAACCCTAACCACTATTCCTAACCAGTGGATCGGCTGGACTCAGCTCAACATGTTCCTCTTCAAGTGATTAGTGTTTTATCATATCTTATTCGAAAGTATTTCACCATTGACATGCATGGCTAACTCCAGCTATACTTATCCTCCCAGGAGGGCCCGTCCCATATCTTGAGACTCGGCACCTCCTAACTCGTCCTGACATCCTTCCCTTAATCCACTTACTCACATCGTGAACCCGACTCCTAAGTGTATGGGTCAAGCCCACTCATCGCCTTACCCTAGGGTTTCTCCAAAACCCTAATCTAGCCTATGTGGCCCATCCTTCTCTACCTTACATAATCTAGACTATGTCAACACTCCATGCATCATGACCTTTATATCCAACCCTCACTTTCTACCCCACTTGTTCTCGTTTATTTTTATTATTTTCTTTTTCTTCTTCCACCTACTCAAATTAGGGTTTCCTCCTAAACCCTAGCCTGGTCTCCTACGCACCCTTATATTGTCCCACGTAATATTTTTCGCCCAAAACCCCCAGACACCCAAATGACACTTCTATTAACTTCCTCACGCCCCGGGGCAACTTTCCATATGTAAAGTCTGCCCCCATGCAGACTCTAACCATCTCATGCAAACCCAAATTCATCCCATACCTATATTAGCCAACTTACTTCCCCTTGGTTATCCTATTTTCCCATTTTTCTTTTTTTTGCCTCCATCCTACATCACCACGTCAATTATCCTAGCATGCATGTCTTAAAGGGCCACATCACATCACATCATAACTTACAAATATTTGTATTAGCACAGACCAAAAGAGGTCATATAAGCACATTTCAGTTCCAAGCCACGCCACACATGAAACTGTTAAGATAATAGCATATAGAACACGACATATAAATTATATAGGGCATCCAAGGCATGTAGGACACATAGCACACATTCGGACTTAGCTACACCCTTACTCGGTTTAGGTTACCGAGCTATCTCCGACCCTTATTAGGCCACTAATCACATTTCGTAATTGTTACACTTAATATTTTTCCCATTTGGTTGGTAGATTATCAATTTACCCATTTCCTTTATTATAATTAACAAATTGCCCTTTAGTTGGTCAAATTACCAAATTACCCCTGTTCATTATCCTAATTACTAAATTACCCTTCTCCATTATTAAATTATCAAATTACCCTTTAAGTATATTAAATTATTATTTTACCCTTCTCAATTATTATAATTACCAAGTTACTCCTTTCCAATTCCACTTTTACCCCTTTTATTTACAAAATTACCATTTTAACCCTTTACTTTCAAATTTACCATTTTACCCCTAACTTCCAAAAATTACCTTAACACCCTTCCACTTATAAAATTACCATTTTATCCTTAATTACGAAATTACTATTTTACCTCTTTTAATTTTCAAATTACCATTTTGCCCTTTAATTACAAAATTACCATTTGCCCTTTAACCACAAAATTTACCATTTTACTCTTTTATTACAAATTTACCATTTTTCCCTTTTATTACAAAATTATCATTTTACCCTTAATTACAAAATTTCCATTTTTCCCTTTAATTACAAAATTACCATTTTACCCTTTTATTACAAAATTACTATTTTTCTCTTTAATTCCAAAATTACCATTTTACCCTCTTACTTCCAAAATTACCAATTTGCCCCTTTTCATTTACAATTTATCACTTTACCCTTTCTACTCCCAAAATTACCATTTTATCCATTAATTCCAAAATTACCCTTTTACGCTTTAATTACCAAATTACCACTTTGCCCTTTCCTTCAAAATTACCATAATATCCTTTTTTTAATTTGAAGTTACCATTTTCCCCTTAGTACACCACTTATATTAAATTACTATTATTACTACATAAAATATTAATATTAACACCTCATCCACAACTCTTATAATTACTATAATATTATTAGCACCCATATATATATATATTAGGCCATATTCTTGTACAAGACACATTACTAAAATACCCCTAAGGCTCACAAAATATTAATCATGCATTAAGATCACAGTAGCATAACACAACATGGATAATACTTAACATTTTCATTAATAACCAACTCCTACCTTAAACAATATTTCCATACACAACACATAATATATCATGCTTCCTTTTCATCAATCAGCACAAGAAACCACATATATCATATTAAACATCATATATTAGGCATAATAATATATTAAAGATCCTAATGTGCTAACATACGTTAATCCATGTGTTTAAGTAGAATTTAACAGTTACCTCGATTCCCGTAAAAATGAACCTTACCGGTATTTTGATTTAAGGTTCAAGCTCAGATTATTAAAACCAATACCTAAAAATAATATCAAGACTTATTACATTAGAAATAATAAAAATCAAAGTATAAAACTTTATAATGCTTAATTACTCAAATACTTGAATTAAATATTATTATACCTTAAAAATTATTACCCAAATTAATCAAGAAAGGCAGTAGCTCATGCTGCTCATGCAGCATGAGCTGCATGCAAGGAAATGAGGAGGAAGGCTTGAAGGTGGCAAGAATGGGAGGGGGAAGTGGTGTTTTTGGATTGGGGTTTTGGGGCTAAGAAAAATGGCACGTGGGGGAAGATTTAAGGCAGGGGAAGCATGCAAAGGTGGAGAGGGGGTGTAGGTGGTGGTCGGGGATGGGTTGAAGGCGGCTAAGGGCAGCGGAGAAGGTGGCAGCAAGGCTGCGAAGGTGGCGGTCGAGGAGGGAGTCAAGATGGAGGGTTGAGAAGGAAGGAAATGGAGAGGGAAAATGAAGGCTTTCGGGTGGCGATTTCATGCAAAGGATGATTGGGGGTGGTAGAGGGGGTTGTAGGGATTATTGTGGTGGCTTAGATGGCGGCAGAAGAGGCGGGACAACGGCGGATCAGGGCGGCACTGGGTGGTTGCCGAGGAGGGGTAAAGAAGAGAAAAAGAAGAGAGGAGGAAGAAGGAGGCTGCGGGGTGCCTCAATGGGTGTTGTGATTGATCGGGGGTGAGGTAGAGGGTGGAGGGGGTGGTGCAGGTGGCTGTTGAGGCGGCGGCAGCGGTGGCAGTGAAGCAAAATAGGGCGGGTGAGGGAAGGAGGAGAAAGGGAGAGAAAAGAGGCTCGGGCAAGGCATGGGAGTTCGAAAAAAATATAGAACGAGGTAGGGAAGGGGGAAGAAAAAGAAGAGAAAGAGAGAGAAGGGGATAGGGAGCTCGAGGGGTGGCGGTAGGGTGGTAGGGGAATGGCGGTGGCAGGGAGAGGGAGAAGGGAGGTATGGCCGGGCATGGGGGAAGGGAGACAGGGATGGGGTAGAGAAAACAACGAGAGGGAGAGAGTGAGATAGGGGAAGTAATGGGGGAGAGGGAGTTGCAGGTGGGATGGCAGAGATGGCGGGAGTCAGGATTCTCTCCGAGGAAAGAGGAAGAAGAAAGGGGAGGTGGACTGGGTGCGACGGACGGCTGAAGGGAAAAGAAATGGGTCGGCCCGGTCAAGGAAGAAAGGAAGGAAGGAAGAGAGGCAGCCGGCTCGCTCGAAGGAGAGGAGAAAAATGGGCCAACAGCCCAGGCGCTGGGAGAAGGAGAGGGAGGAGAGGGGTGATGGCCAGATGCCCAAGCGTAGTGGGTAGGGGAAGAAGCAAGCCGGTCATCGACCGAAGGAAAAAAAGAAGGAGAAAGAAAAGAGAAAAGGAAGAAAAAGGAGAAGGAAAAAGGGAAAAAGGAAAAAGAAAAGAAAAATGATATTAAATAAAATAATTTAATTTATAAAATAATAAAATATAATATTTTTGGGTAATAAATTGAATAATTTAATTTAATATAATTAAAATGTAAGGGTTTAAAAGGGATAATTTTAGTAAAATAATGGTTTGGAAAAATATTTAAATAAAAGGGTTATGATAAAATAACAAAGTATTTATTTTAAATTATTAAATATTTATATCCAATCTTATATATTCAAAAATCTATAAATAATTAAATTAAATAGATTTAAAGGCTGATTTATCCCAAATAAAATTTATTTATTAAATTATAAGCTTTTAAAAATTTCGGGAGATTACACCAAGTAGCTTGTCACATGTCCAAATACTTCATTTTCTCTTACTGAGTGTATAGTTGAAACTCTTCCAATGATATCTATATTATTAAATCATGTTAGTTTGTTGATTATAATATAAGTAGAGTTGTTGTCTTTGTATTTTTTTTATCTTATCTATGAGGGTTGTTCTTGCTACTATGGCTAATTGATGAAATTGTGTAAACTTGAATAATTAGAATGGGAATGCTTCTATCTCTAGTTGCATAATATAGTGTGTGAAATTGTTGAAGCACATTACATACATGAAGTTTGTTCATGCAGGAACATCCAATGAACATAATGATTATCATATTCATTCTAATTCTCAAGGTAAGGAAGATGATTTAGCTTTCTTAATTTTGGAGCCTATCATGTTAAATATTCTTGATAATTCTTATATGCTTGACATTGAAAACCATTCAAGTTATTCTTGTAGGTATGTTACATATTTGCAAGAAGATGATGTTCATACACATTGATGTGTACAAGTATTCCAAAGCATGCAAGGCTATGACATATATGGGATGATACATTACAAAAAGAGATAAAGTGATGATATTCATTATTTGTATAAACTTGTTGTAAACCCTAACCCTAAGTATATTTTATGTAAGTTAGGGTATGGCTATAATTTCATGTATGTATCTTAGTCAATTGTATAGCTTTGTAATATTAATCCTTAGTATCATTTAACCAATGATATTATAATTTGGATTAAGTTTAATATGGGCTTAATTCAACCGTGATTAATGAGCTGAATTAAGGAAGGTTACTCAGCTGGTTTAAGCTAGTCACCACCGAGCTTATTCTCTCATATATATACCTTACTTGTGCGCAACATTTGTATGCAGAATATTGAATGCATAATGAATAATAATCTTTTGCTCAAACTTTGAGCAAGATAGCTAAAGTCTAATCCTCCCTTTTGGGTCTATATTGAGCAAGGAAAATTCGAGATTAATCCTTCCTCAAATCTATCTTCAATTCAACACATTTGAAGGCTTATAAATTTGTCAACACATCCTGCAACTTGTATCTTCAAGTTGTTTGTCTAAAATCCATCAATTCACTTCATTTCTTTTGCATTAGATCATGGGTGAAAGCTTCTAATAAAAAGTTTGATCCAACCTTCTGTTACTTTGATAAAAACCACATCATTTGTTATTTTTAGTTTTAGATGATTGTCTGCTACTATGAAAATTTTCACTTAATAGGGTTGATCTTCCATCAATATTGCCTTGTATTGTTGTATTTGTGATTTTCTAATATTTACATGAATCCTTAGGCCCTATCATTGATTAAAGTATCAATTAAAGTATGAAAACATGATGTTAGATAGGTCACAAAGTTGTTCAAAATTGGAAAATTATAGATGTGTGATTGAAACTCACTTGTCTGTCATGAAATATACATTCTAAGTTGAATGATTCATATTTGTTTCCATAAGAAGGCTTTTTGTAAATTCTTATTAATCTAATATTTAATGTCCACATACTTTTTGAGGAATGTATATCGTTAATGATGTTCCACATTACCCTTTTTTTAGCTGATTTGCAATTTTTAAATATCAGTATCAATAATGATGATGTATTAATTTACTTTTCAAGTACTCAAAGAGATATCAAAGACACACCAATTAAAATATGAAATCTATCATTACTAATAATAATTATTGAAAATTGGTTTGATTCCTACAAAAAAATTAACGACATTAGCAAAGATATATAATATGTCAAATGAGATTTTACTAATTGTTAATGTAGAAAATCTAATCTTACTAAAGACTCGGAATTTGTATATTTGAATATGAGATGTGCGTGAAAAAGATGGGGTATTTACATACCATATTTGGTTGTATCCAGGGATTATAAATTTTGAAGATATAAACAGAGATATATAATGTCTATTAGATGAAAATAGAGGATTAATGACCTGTAATAGACTTAACCTACTATATAAGTACGATAGCTAATAGGGCTGGGACACATGGCAATCTCGAATTGTTGCTACTTAAAGTTTATTGTATCAGACTCAATATAGTCATAAACAACTATAAAAAAATATAATAAATTATATTTTAATATCCGATCAAGTTTTGGTGGAAAACATGTTATAATGTATTATTCTTTTTTATATAGTAAGATCTTACCATATTTAATTTTTTTACAACATATTTTTAATTTATATTTTATATGAATATATATATATATAATATTAAGGGAGAATTCAGGGATGGGATCCCAAATCCATCCATGCCTCACCCCCCCCCCCAAAACTCTAAATTTGATTCTCAAAATTTCTTCCAGATAAAAATTCCTTGACGGGCCCTATACCCGCACGAAAAATTGTCATATTAAAACCAATTGTTTTAATTGTATTAACTTAGTTTATTTTTAATTGTGATTATCAATATATATATGTGTGTGTGTGTGTGTGTGTGTGTGTGTGTTGAAAGGATCATGAGGCAATATCACATTGCACCTATACCGCTTTTACTTCAAAGTTGTAGTAATATATATTATTATATTTCTAACAAATTTCTCCAAAAGTTTCTATTGTCGTGCTTTAACTTTAAAAAAGAATTATGTAAATATTGTTATATGTATTACCATAGGTATAGTTATATTTTAGTACTTTTGTTATGATATTTAACAGTAGAATTGATTTTGTCCTTCTTATATTTATATTTTGACTATTATTGTGTTTATATTTTGCCACTTTTATATTTGTGTTCACCATTGATCCTTTTATGATTCACAGTAGCTATTTTTATATTTCATCACAATTGTTTCATATTTCACCAATATTAATTATAACTTTTCTAGAAAAAATTAACTCGTCATGTTTCCTCATAGTTTTTCATATTTCACCACTTTTGTGTTATGTTACACCATTGTTATCTTCATATTTAACCATAGTAGATTTCATATTTCATCACTATTATCTTTATGTTTCACCATAGTTACCTTCATGTGTTCGCCACCGTTACCTCTATATTTTACCACAATTATTGTCATATTTCACCAATGTTAATTGTGATTTTCTTAGAAAAATGAATCTATCATGCATTACTATAATTATTTTTATGTGTACCACTCCTGTGTTGTGTTTCCCTAATATCGTCTTCATATTTCATCATAATTATATCCATAGTTCACTACTTTTACCTTCATGTTTCACCATAGTTTTGATATTTCATCATAATTGTTATTAGAGTTACCAATGTTAGTTATGATTTCTCCAAGAAAACTAATTTTTCATGTGTTTGTCTTAATTATCATCATGTTTTACCACTATTGTTTTATATTTCACCATAATTATATGCAAGTTTCATTGTTGTTACATTCACTATAATTATCTTCATGTTTCACTAGTACTGTATTATACTTTATCATTGTTTTTCACCATCATTTTTGTGGCCAAAAGCATATTAATATGAATATTTATTTGTAAAGAAAAATCATAGGAATATTGTGTGTGTGTGTGTGTGTGTGTGTCTGTGTGTATCTGTCAATCCTATAAAGAGATATTTTAATGTTTTAAAAAACATCATAATGATGTGAGTAGTGTATACCATTCATACGGTGCATACAGTTACACAATTGTAATTGTAAAGCGTAAACGTACGTATTTTGTATTTTTATGCCAAAGGGTATAAATTATCATTACTTTTTTTTCTTGTTGAAATAATGATATCTCTAATATTGTAAAAAGAAAAATTACATGTAATTATAAGAAGATAAATAATGACACTAAAATTAGTCAAATCATATGCAACTTTGATTCAACAACTAGGAATACATTCAAAAGAAAACCCGTGATGTTGATGGAGTATTATCTATAAGGATTGATTTAATACCATAGAGTAAAGGAGAATGTTTATGTATTCCACTAAATTATCATCTTATAATCTTAATATGCCTAATTTTTAATGCCACCTAAAAATACCTAAACAAGTTAAACCTCCATACACAAAGATATGCCTAATTGGCTCCTTAATTGCTCCAACAAAGCCTCTTGAATTTTTCAAATACATTAAATCATAATTTATCTCAGTTTCTTCATCTTTATCCTTATTAACTTTTGCCTAAAATTTCTTGTATTTGCCTAGTACAAATGAACGAACAATCTAAAGTTGATTCCAACCCCTAAACACATCCTAAGCCTAATGCCCACACCAAGCCTCACAATAGTTAAACAAGAGTGGGGTATATTCTCCATATAACTATATTGTGCATAAATGAATATGATGAGATCTAAACATCGAATAGAAGAAACTTAACTTGATAAAGATGTATGAAAAATTAAAAGGAAAATTAAAGTGGTGGTGTAAAGGTTAAAGATTTTATATTTTGTTTGTTTAATTCTAGCCAGTTATAAAAAAATTAGTTCATAGATTTGAGTTTTTATATTAAGGAGGAAGGAAACCATTGTATTGTTTGAGAAAGGGCGCATCATTTATTTGGATCCATCTAAGGGCATCATTCTTCTCTTTGCCCTTAAAAGTTACCCACCTTCCTAAAATTTTAAGTTTGAATTTTTGATTCCTTTCATCTATATTTATATTCTTATAACCAAATCAAATGATTGTGTGGCTTTGTAATGTTAGTCATTATTATCATTTAGATGATGATATTGTGATTAAGGTTAGGCATTATATGGGATTAATTCAAGTGAGTTAAATGGGCTTGAATTAAGGGGAATAACCGGCTGGTTTAAACCTTGATTGTGTGGGATACTCTCCTTCTATATACATAGCTCTTGTACATGCATATGAAAAGAAGAAGATCATTTGAATAAAATTTCCAAGTTAAGAATTATTTGTCTCTCCTTTGGAGTAGTAGAAATCTAGGAAGTGCCGAGCATTCCTTTGCATTCTTTGTTCAAAGTTGAATGCAACTTCAACATTCGAACTCAACTTAACCTTCCAACCTGCAACTTTCATCGAGTTTAATTCCCCTAAACCGACTTGAGTCTTACAATCTCATTCCACCAACGCAGCTATCCATTGGTATTAGATCCTGCTTCCTTCCCTCCCCTTTGATTAACATCAAATTTTGGTATCAAAGCCTCCAAATCTAGTGCATCCTGCTTCGGTGCAAGTTCTTACAATTTTCTTGTAGCTATATGCGAGGAGATCACCTGCAAGAAAACCACCGCCTAGCATTCTTCGACCTCCCCTTGCATCTTGATGTCATTCTTGATTCTTCATTTAGTTCTTGATTAAAGATTTTGAATTTGTGCAACAATCTTGTTGCAATCTTCCGCCTCCATACAACAAAATTCCTAATATCTTCGACCAACATCTCCTTCAATTTGCTAAAACTCCACCTATATGTTTGCTTTGTTCTAACTTTGAGCCTTTACTTCTAACTCCCACTCGCCCTTTCTCTTCCATTTTCTATCCCCATTTTTCCAGTTACTCAACTGATTATCCATCCATTTCCATTTTTTTGTTTCATGTACCACACTTGGTAGGATAAACACCCGACCCCCTGGTACCATATAGTCAGGTTCGCAGGTTTGAAATTTTTTTGTGTGTGCCTCTGCTTAGTCCAGTCCATTTCCTCTCTAATTCCAATCCATATTATTCTTATTTTTCTTCTTCACATCTTATATGGTTCATAGCACTCAAATCTTCAACATGGGGATCTCCATGATTTGAAGAAAATCAACGGCCATCATTATTTTATGTGGCTTGAATAAGGGTCACAAAGGAGACCAACTTCCAGCCAACCTCCTTCATGCGTGCATGCTATGATCTTGTGGCTACATTTTCCTCCATTTTTGCATTATCAAGACAGTAGGTAGTGTTCCCCAAATTGTTTGTGAGTTGGAAAAATATTTCCGTCGTGTTTGGTTGTAGGGAAATTCCAACACATACACATTTGTGGCAATTCTTTTATGCAAAGAATGTAGTGTGTGTCATCCTTCACCATGGCAAATGAAGAGGTTTTTGCCTTGGTAGATTCTATGAAGAGTCTAACCACATGAATGGATGCTCAACTACATAATCAAACAACACTTCAATACCAACTACAAAGTGTGGAAGCCAAACTAGCCGATCAAGAGGCGCATCAACCATAGCCAAATCGCATGGAGACCACACATGATAGTGTGGAAAGGAAAATGAAGCCTATATTCCATGAAAAAGGTGGACATGGATATTTAAACATGCATCACAATGAAGATGGAGAAGATGATATGAGTTCCTTTGGCTCAAGCAACCAAAGAAGGCCACATACATTCCAAGTAAGACATGCTTACGATGAAGATCAAGGTATTAAACTTGACCTTCCTGAATTTTATGGTGATTTGAATGTGGAATTATTCTTTGAGTGGTTTCATGAAATTGAAGCTATCTTTGAATTTAGAGAGTATAATGATGAGAGAAAATGCAATCTAGCTACTCTTAAGTTCAAAACGTTTGCTAGAATTTGGTATGATAATTTAAAAAGAACAAGAGAAAGACAAGAGAAGTCAAAGATAAAATCTTGGGAAAAACTTAAGAAACACCTAAGAAAAAAAATGTGTGCCTAGAGAGTATGATAAAGATATGTATGTGAAAATGACAACTCTAAGGAAAGGCTTATTTAGTGTAGAAGAATACACTAGAGAATTTGAAAAACTTACCCTTATTTGTGATGTTCAAGAAAGAAAAGAACAAAAATGTGTTAGATACTTAGGTGGCTTGAATAACTTGATAAGAGATAAATTTGACATGTATTCTTATGATTCTCTTGATGATTTAATTAAGTTGGCTTTAAAATTTGAAAGAAAAACTAAATCAACTAAAGCCTAAGTTAAGTCTAATGTTTCAGCTTCAACTAAACCCTATTCTAACACCTTTACACCTAAATCAACACCTTCATATGATAAAAAGAATAATCAAGATGATAAATATAAAAATAAGGTAGTTGAAATGGCAAATAAAAAATGTTTTAAATGTAAAGGATATGGACACTTTGCTAGAGATTGTCCAAACCAAAGAGCCTTAACCTTGCATGAAATAGAAAACATGGAACCATGTAGTGATGATGAGAATTTTGAAATTGAATTGCCTAATGAAATCTTAACCATGGATGAAGAAGAAGGAGATCCATGTTTTGTAATTCAAAGAGTGTTACAAATCCAACCTACTATGACACCTACTCAGAGATAAAATTCTTAAGACTAAGTGTAAAATAGGTGACATGGTTTATAGACTCATTATTAATAGTGGTTCATGTACAAATGTTGCTAGTGAAGTAATGGTTGAGAGACTTGGTTTAGAGACTAATAATCATCCTAAACCCTAATCTTTACAATGGCTAAACAAAGACAAAGGAGCTAAAGTAAACAAAAGAACCTTAATCACATTTTCCATTAGAGATTACCATGATGAAGTTCTATGTGAATTTTTGCCTATGGATGCTTGTGGATTAATTTTAGGAAGAACATGGCAATATTATAGAAAAGAAACTCATGATGGGGTTACTAATTAATATATGGTGAAAAAGGAAAAGCAATTGTATAGATTAACACCTTCTTTATGTGACCATATGCCTTTAAGTGATGATAAAAAGAAATTATTTTTACATGAAAGGGCTATGGAAAAATGCATAGAGGAAGAAGGAATTTGTTTTGCTTTAGTTTCTAAAGATTATAACCCTGAGAAGCAACAAATTGAAAATCCTAATCTAATTAAGTTGCTTGATGAATATCATGATGTATTTCCTAATGATTTACCTCCTAGATTACCACCTAAAAGGGGTATAGAACATGCCATTGATTTTGTTCCTATCATACCTATTCCAAATAAACCATCTTATAGATGTAACCCAGAGGAAGATAAGGAATTACATAAAGAGCTTATAGATAAAGGACTTGTGAGAGAAAGTATGAGTCCTTGTAGTGTTCTTGCTTTACTAGTGCCTAAAAAAGATGGTACTTGGCGTGTGTGTATAGATTCTAGGGCAGTGAATAACATTACTATCAAATATCATTTTCCTATGCCTAGGTTAGATGATATGCTTGGTTAAATTTGTGGTGCACAAGTATTTTCCATAATTAATTTGAGGAGTGGATATCATCAATTAAGGATTAGCGATGGAGACAAATGGAAAACTGCTTTTAAAACTAAATATGGTGTCTATGATTGGATGGTTATACCTTTTGGGTTATGTAATGCACCTAGATCATTTATGAGACTTATGAATGAAGTTATCCGACCTTTCCTTGGTGATTTCATTGTTGTATATTTGGATGATATTCTTGTGTATAGCAAAAATGGTTATGATCACCTAGTGCATTTGAGGAAATTATTTGATAAGCTAAGGGAAGCTAAACTATATGGAAAACTTGAGAAATGTGATTTTATGCTTCCCAATGTAGTTTTCCTAAGCTATATTATTAGTGGAGAGGGTATTAAAGTAGATCATAATAAGATTAGAGCTATAAAAGAATGACCTATCCCTAAAAATGTTTATGATGTTAGAAGTTTTCATATATTAGCTAGTTTTTTTATAGAAGATTCATTAAGGATTTTTCTACTATATCTATACCTATTACTCAACTCATGAAAAAGGGTGAATTTTATTGGGGAGAAGAAGCTACTCAAGCCTTTGAAACCCTCAAAGCTAAACTTTGTAATGCCCTTGTTCTGTCCTTACCCAACTTTAATCTTCTTGCTGAAGTAACTTGTGATGCGAGTGGAGTTGGAATAGGAGGAGTACTTTCCCGGGAAAAGAAACCTATATCATTCTTCTCTGAAAAGTTGAATGGTAGGTTCAGGTAGGAGATTAAATAAATGGTGAAGATGATTACGACGGAGAAGATGAGGAAACAAGAGAGAGAGGGAAAAAGGAAGAGGAACGTGAAGAGTCTCTAACTTTGAATAGAGAAACCAATTAACTTGTATGAGTATAAAAAGGATCGGTCAAAAATTATTTTTAACTTTTCCAACACAAAATTAATAATAAGAAAATAAAGAGTCCACTTGTATTTCGTTTCCCGCACGTGATACGGAAGCAGCTACAACCTAATAATTATATATATCATTGATGATGATGAGTGGAGGTTGATGAGAACCACAATGACAACCGAATTGAGAAAGATATCGGAAGGGTTCAGACGTCATGTTTTGTATTTTTAGCTGGTCTATATTTTATTTATATATTATTTTTCTTTTTATCTAAGGAGGTGCGTCAGAGTGATCGGGGGCGAATGATGAAGTGGAAAAGGATGGTTTGTCTGTATATGTAATCTTTTTCGTGGTAAAAAAGAAGACTGACTACTGACTTGTTCTCCCTGTTGGGTCCCCATTCCGCTTTTGTTCATGGGGTATGTGCAAAGTCTTCAATCTTCATCCTTATGTCATCATCATCTCTGACTAATTGGGGTTATCTTCTTCGTTTTATATCGGAGGAAGTCGGGGTTATCTTATGCGTGTACAAGAGGTATATATAGGGAGGGAGAGTAGCCAGCACAATCAAGGCTTAAACTAGCCGGTTATTCCCCTTAATTCAATCCCATTTAACTCACTTGAATTAATCCCATATAATGCCTAATCTTAATCACAATATCATCATATAAATGATAATAATGACTAACATTACAAAGCCACACAATCAACTATGGCACATACATGAAATTACATCAAACCCTAGCTTACATAAAATACACTTAGGGTTTACAACAAGTTTAATATAACTAATGATAATAATCACTACATCTTGTTGTAGTGTCATCCCATATAGGCCATAGTCTTGTATGCTTTGAATGCTTGTACACTTAAGGTGAGTTAACATCTTATCCTTGCAAATATGTAACATACCTACAAGAATATCTTGAATTTTTTTCAATACTAAGTATAGACATATTATCAAGAACATTTAATATGATTGGCTCCAATATTAAGAAAGTGAATTCTTCCTTACCTTGAGAATCAATAGGAATGTGAGAATCATCAAATGCTCCCGCATCATTGTCTAAACACTTTTTAATCACCATATTACTCCCAAACCACCATCATGACCTCTATTCATATCAAATTCTATCAGTTATGATGCAAAACTTATTCTTCATTAATTGGGAGGTAATGATTGTATTCGAAACTAAAATTCATCTTTCTTTGTTTATTCAAAAGTTAAAAATTCCTTCAACCTTTACATCAAAACTATAAGTTATTCCAAATCAAATAAAGCCCCCTATTACTTTATTTTCTTCCTATATGTTGAATTCATATGCTCATATTTTCCTTTATATCATCATCCTCAACTTCTTAAATTCTTGATCAAACTCAAGTAAGTTGAAGCCTTTTGATCCCATCATTAATTGAAGATCTAAAGTCTTGTGTAGTGCCCTTTCAATTTTGAGCCATTTAATGTCTCAAATGTTATGTGGGGGCATGTAACTTTATTTGGTGTCCTTAACTATAGGGCCAAGTGTTCTTTATATGGAGATTAAGTGTCCTAAAGTAAAAGGTAATTAGTATTCGCATGAATAGTAATGTAAATAGTAGCATAGACATAAAGATTTGATCATTTAGTTTGTTGATAATATTTTAATTTGTTATTATTTAATTAGTTTTTTTATTTCCTTATTAATTATTTTTTTATTTATCTTTGGTTTTTATATTTGTTGAGATGTTATACTTATCTTTTCAATTAGGAGTTATATCATTAATCTTTTAGTTTGTTAATATTAGGTTGTAGTATTCATATAAATGGTCCCATGAATAATTCCCTACTCAATAAGAGGTTATTTATCTTATATCTTTTAGGAGTTCTATATTAATTAGATTTATCTTATATCTTTTCATCAAGGAGGTATTAGTTGCCTATATAAGGTATGCAATTTTCATAGTTATTGTTCATCCACAAGAGTAAATTAACATTGAGTTATTTTAATTAACTTTTATGTGAATTCAATATCCCTACAATATCATGTATGTGTGGGTGACATTTAGGAACCCTTTTGATTAATATCTATGTGAGTTAATTAAGAGCAGTTTGTGAGTGTTTGATAACTCTGAAATTGTGATCAAATCATCCACAAATTAACCATTTACAAAAGCAACATTTTTATGTTTTAATGAAAATTGGCAAAATTATGAAATCAAGAAACATGAATTAAAATGAGTTTTTGTGTGTTATCATGTGTAGCTTGGTTTGAGGCTCTATTAACTATGTTAACCTTAGGTGCTAGATTTTGACCTATGTTAGCTTAGTTAACCAAGGTTGAGTGAATTTGACCTTTAGATCTAAGTTTATTTTATGTGATTCTAATTACAAAATGAGTTGGATTTTGATAATGTAACGATCTAGGTGGGTCTCACCCTATTATGGACATTAATGAGTAAATTAAATGATGAAGGTATGTTTCCCTAGTGGGTTTATACTATTTTTTTTAAACAATTATTCTTAAAAAGGTTCCTAACAATAAATATGTGGTTAAATATAACTATTATGGTGGATAGTGTGTTTGTATGACCACACTTGATGATATACTTAAATTGAAACATAAAGCGGGTTTTGGGTTCTTCAAGTTTTACATTTTGAAGTTGAGGATCTATATTCAACTTTACTTTATTTTCTATGGATTATGTATATTTTTCACCAAGTTAGAATTACATTAGTTAAGGTTCTACGTATAATCTTCTAGGTAGTTTCAAATCTTTTAAGAGGGTGTACACACTTAAGGACTAAATAACCTAGGATGGGATTTCCTTTGTAAACTATTGATGTGTAGTGGGATGGCCCAGAAGTGACCCTACTATAATAGGTGGTTTTGATAGCCTTCAGACTTTGGTTTGCGAGGTGACTCCTTGGTTAGGTTACCCATTTAAATAATTGGATATTTGTGATCACTTAAGTGAAGGAACAAGAATTAGGCATCTTATTTACTATGGTTGGAGTTCTTATATGTGATCATGTGGTGTTGTGCATATATCTATATTTATGTACAATATATTTTTATCGTTGTACCTTATGTTAATTATTTCCCCCCTAACTAAGTTCTTATTAGTTTATATAAGGTTATTACAATCTAGTACAATGGGGAGCATAAGGTTTTGCACAAGTAGTTTGTGAGAATACTTGTCCTTGATTTTATGTCTATTAGTATTGTTAGTTTGTTAGGAGTATTGTTAGTCATAGTGGTTGTCCTTGATGTTTAAGGACTTTATTTTATGCCTATTAATATTGTTCAAAAAAGGTTATTATCTTAGCTATAACTTTGATGTTTTGAGAGATATTGATGATAAACCTTTATTTTAGTATGAGTGGTATTGGTTTTCAATATGGCCTTAATAGGTAGTGTAGGCAAATAAATAGTGTGATACCCCTATTTTTAGGACTTGAAAAATTTTATTTAAAAAGTTAATTACAGAAGCTAATATAATAAAAATGCAGGGTGTTACCGCCACACAAGATACAATTTCGGTTTTCTCTACCATTCTCACACCAAGTGCTAGGGCTAAAATCATTAATCTGCTTAAATTAATAACATAGTTATAAGAATTAGGTTAGAAAGAAAAAGGTAGATCAATATCATTATAAATAAAAACAATGTTAATGGTTACAAAACTTAGTGAAAATAAAATATAGAAAGACATAATAGTTCAAGAACATCTGGATCAAAAGATAGCGGACAGTACATTGGATAATCTTAGATCTCAACCTAAATTACTAGCTTTCAACTAATCTCACAAAGTAACCTACAAAGATCAGTACCCATTGAATAAGAAAGGGCTAATAAAATAGAACTTAGTTGCATAAAGATCCTAAGTAACCCATTATATGAGATTATTATGAAAAGCATACATGGAACTTAAAGAAGACATCATAAGAAGATATAGTATAATACATTCAAAGATACATGCAATGATCAAAATATGATAATTACATAAGATAAACAAATATCACCAAGCCACATACTACTTATACCCATTCATTTAGAACATAAGAAAACTTACCAACCAAGCAATCAAGAGATGCTTTATCAAGTAATGATTAAAACAAAACTCAACACAACAACCAAAACCTTCACAATATATCTCGTATTTCAATATCAAAGATAATAAAGTCTATAACACCATGGGTAGGGCACAAAGGTACAATACCAAACATAGCTAGACACAAACCAAACCACAAGTAGGTCAAAGATTGATACAGAACAACACATAGGCACGATGACTACTACCGAACCAAAGGTAGGCATGAATGCTACTATTAACCAACAAGTAGGCATGGAGACTACTATTGAGTTACAAGTAGGGCTGTAAATGAGTCGAGCTGAATACTTCTAGGCTTTGACTCAAATCATTTGAATAAATGAGTTAAGCTAAGATTTTGATAAGCTGAGCCGAGCCAAGCTTAAGAGCCAAAGCCATAAATTAACCGATCCTCACTTTTTTGATATCGGTCGTGGCTCATTTAACTACAAAAATTGAGATTTTAACGAGTTGAGTTGAGCCAAATATCTAACTTACTCAACTCATTTACAACCCTAGCTACAATTAGACAAAAAAGGCAACTACCAAACCACAGGTAGGCACAAAAGGGTACTATATACCCACATATAGGCATAAAGGCTACTATCGAACCACAAGTAGGCATAAAGACTACTAAAAACCCGCAGATAAGCACAAAAGGCTACTATTGAATCCTAAGTAGACATAAAAGCTACTACCACAAGTAGATAAAATAGCTATAACTAAACTAGTCTAATAATCATTCTGATTAAAAAAATAATCATTTGAATTTTTATTTTACTTGAGAGGAGATTATATCAGCCTGGTGACACTAAGGTACCCTGATCATATTAGCGAACAAAGGCAACAAAGTACCTAACAACTATTAACCCATTTACACTAAGGTACCATATTGTACTAGGATACGAAGGATACACAATACCTTACTAACAGTGATACCTAATCCATAAGTATGCATACCCTCTATAAGTCTGTATACCTAAATATAGTAAGATATAAGGCTTAGCTAGAGTACAAAGGCACACCGATAAAAATCCATAATTAACGATGGGCTAAACCACATCTTTAGGCTAGCTACCCCAAAAGAGTCACAATTTCCAATATAGAAGATTTTCACTTTAAATATTAATATTTTATTAAGGTGAACATAATACCACATAATAAAGACATAGATCCAATTTCCATACTTAACCATTTTTACTCATTCCAATTATTCAAGACAACAATAATCAAAGTTAATACTAAGGTAAACATTAAAAATCTACTAAGGTTATCCTAGGTTCAATTGTTCACATTTAGGCGCATTAGGATAAAAATGGCCAAAATGCCCTTGAGACCATAATCAACACATTATCATCCATTTTAAATAGTAATTTCATTTTATTTGTTAATTTGTCATGAAAAGGTTTATTTAGCATGCAATTAAGTTACTAGACATGCCAAATACCAATTTTATGTTTACACATGATATAGCACATAAAATTCCAATATGCGTATCTAATTCATCAAAAATCACATATTCCCATGTCAATAATAAATAATATCTATTAGGCGTACTTATCATAATAAATATCATGATATTCTTAAAAAGATCAAATTTTCCTTAGGGCACACAATGATAATAACATTCATACTAAAACATGTATTTCTAAAACCTTAAATCACTTGCCTCCATACTTAACAATAATAAACACATATTAGACATTCTCATTGGAATAAATATAACAATATGCTTGAAAGACCAAATTGCCCCTATGGAAATAATAATAATAATAATAATAATAATAATAATAATAATAATAAAAATATGTCCAAGCATGCTCAACTTATCATATTAGATATACATGAAAATATAATTTTTTCCAGTATTAAACCTGTAATGCCCCATTTCTAGAAATCCTATTATGATCAATAATTATGTGTACTAGTTGTAATAATTATTTTAGGATATTTGGTAATAAATATATTTTTAATGTTTTTAATATTATTTTGAATTATTAGACATAAAATTTAATTAGGTTAACATTTACTAGAGAATGTGTATTAAAATTTAAACCTAAATCGAGTTTTAATACATAACCGTTTTATCGAGTAAACCTAACTTTGTAACTTGATAAATTTTTCCTTGATATTTTACCATAATTTTCCACCTATAAATTACCCTAACGTATCCCCTAATTGATTTTGGAATTTCCTTACCTCAACCTACTCCCTCTACCCCGTCACACCTTATCCCTACGAGCCATCACCCTACACCACCCTTGCAACATATCTCCCCCTCCCCTATATTTTTCTCTCATTTTTTTTTCTCCTCATTTCCCCACACACTACCCTATTCTTAACCCCTACACCTCTATTTATTTTCATCGTGCCTTAGCACTATGTTCCTCCTCCTTCTCCTGAGCTCCCTCATGTAGAATTTTCCCTCCCTTATTCTCTATCGTATACCTCCTTCCACCATTATTTTTATTTTGTAACGCACCCCTCTACTGACCTCCTTACTTTGCTACTAGCCACCATCATTGATCCCTCACCCTCTACACTAGCAACCCCTATCGAAGCTACCCCAACACCCACATACAATCTCCTTGAAGTCTCCCTCTTGCAACTCCTCCATCTCCCTTAACTTCGACTCTTCCCACTGAAACAACCACCACACCACCAGCCATTCCTCCCCCTTATCCTTTGATGAAAATTACCATTCCATCTCTCCTCCCTTCGTCTGAACCCATCAAAACCTACCACATTAACTTTGGGTAATATAGCTGTAACTCCCCATTGTTGTTACACTACTCTCCACCAAAACCCTCCCTTATTCTTTGACCCTTTTGTGCCACCTTTTCTTCCTCCACTTGCTTTACCTTTTTTTCCCATTCTCCCCTCCCTATCACCGGCCTTATATTCTGTTCTTGGTCCCCTATCACTAGCCAATTCCATTGTTGCTCACCCTCCCCTTCTCGATAGAAAGCTTTCCTATTATTTAAATTCCATGGTAAATTCCTCATGATTGCTAATGCATGGTATTTAGGGTTATGATGGTTCATATGGAAGCATATGTGCATGATTAGGGTTAGCTTATGATAAATTCTATTCCTATGACCTAGGGTTAGAGATATTCTCCTACGTGTATTGT
Organism: Tamarix austromongolica; assembly: GCA_039764185.1. NCBI lineage: Eukaryota > Viridiplantae > Streptophyta > Magnoliopsida > Caryophyllales > Tamaricaceae > Tamarix > Tamarix austromongolica. Next base: position 48,508,822 of record CM077817.1, read on the forward strand.
GATGAAAATATTCCTATTTCAATGATGTTATATGCTTTAAATGTATACGTACATGCTGTATGGAAGATACGGTATGTAAGAGTTGCATAATTAGGGTTTTGCGAGCATAACCCACTAAATGTAGGAAAAGTAGAAAATACAATTAATCGCTAAAATGAAAAAGATTACCAACATCCTAAAATAATGGGGAATATTGCCTTTTTTCCTGATCATGACAAATTTCCCATAATGATATTGTTTGGTACATAAATGAATAAAGGATATATTGTTTGGTACGAAAATGAATAAAGGATACTTTAGTAATTTTGACTTAATGTATCTTTTAAAAATAATTAGATGCTAGGATGGCCTTAGAATTTTGATAGATTAACCTTAGCTTTAACTTAGCTTGACATAACTTATGACCTTAGGGTTTACCATAATAATAATAAATAAAAAGGAAAAATAGTTAAGTATAGAAAATGAAAATATCACCTCATAAAATATTAATACTTAAATTGAAAGACCTCGAGTTAGGAATGGTTTCTCTCTATGATTAACTACCCTATAAGTGAGGTGTTGACTCTTGATTATTTTGGTTCGTTGGTATGTCGAGTTGCCTCATTTAAGGCCCTACTCTACTTTATAGCTAACTTAAAGACCTTATAGGGGGTATCGATACATAAGGACTAGGTGGCCAAAGTTAGAGGATAATGTGTTGCATTTATGTGCCAGTATGACCAAGCATATCATTGTGTCCCTTGATTTGAAGTAAGGATATTATGTTGCTTTTAGGTACCAATATGATTAAGTGTATCACTGTATCCTTAGGTTGATTGATCCCCTTTGAGTAAGTAAGTAAAAATAGAAATATCTATAGTGTAATAAAATGAAAAGTAAGGATTGGTTGGTTCGATAGTCACCTCAATGCGCTACCTTGGTATTGTTTCGTATTTGTTGGTTTGATAGTCGCCTTAGTGCCCTACCCTAGGTTGTTTTTGATTTGTTGGTTTGGTAGTTACCTTAGTGTCCTACCTTAGTTTGTTTTGGGTTTATTGGTTTGATAGGTGCCTCAATGCCCTACCCTGGTATTGTTTTGAATTATTGTTTTGCAAGTTGCCTTTGTGCCCTACCAGTATGTTCAGAATATATTTAACTAATCATATATGACTTTGTACCTTGAAAGGATGAGAAGTAGACTAGTCTATTTTACTATTTATTTTAAGATTAGATGTTTATATAAATTTTTTTATGAATATTTTTTGTGGTTATTGTACATGCTTTGTGCTCAAGTATGTTTTTTGGATTTTGTGTGACTATGTAAAATGTGTGTATGCTGCCTCTTATGAGGTTCTGTGATTTACTTAGTATGAGAAACTCATACTAATATTACTTTTATATATATTTATGTGAGTGAAACGGAATGGCATGAAGTATATAAGAACTAAAAGGATAAGTGGAGTCCTTGGGAAGAAGTCCCAATTTCAAAATGGGACTTTAGGTCTAAAAATAAGAGCGAACCGATGTCATACCTTCATGTATTTGTTTTTGGTCATGATTAATTTTTTCTTTAGAATATTATATCCCTTGTTGTATTTTGGTTATACTATTATACTAACAATATTTATCCATAACTTCTATCTATGTATTAATCTATTTCCACTTATTTACTTTGGTTATAGTTTGTTTTAGCCTTAGCACTTGCGGTAAGAAAGGTAATAGAGTCAGAGTTATGCAAATATGGTAGTAAAACCTAGTAATTTGGTAATTAATACTTCTGCAAAATGAAATTTTAAGCTGTTACAGTTTGAGGGTGTTACAAAAACCATTTCCCGCACACATAATACTTTACATAAGTCAACATGCTCCATCTACTAAAATTCTATCCTCGAATTATTAGGTAAATAATTAAAACATGAAAAGTAAGCTTTAAAAAAGTATACATCAAAACTCTAATGTGCTATCATGAAATATCTCACATTTTAGTAAAGTATATGAATTACTTCATTATGAGTAAAAACACAAATTATAAGTAACCTACTAAAAATTATTAAGCTTAGTAATTAACCCTTTGTATCTACAACTAATACCACATTAACTATATTAATATTAACTAATAAAATAATAAAATTTATTTAAATATTTATCAAGAAAAATTACCAAAATACCCTTAAGTTTTGAAAAGAGAAGATTTACCAAACTTACATTACATAGGTATCTTGAGACCAAGCATGAGGGAAGGGTTGCAGGTGGAGAAGATGGGCGGCAAGGTTGGGTCGGGTTGGAAGGGAGGATAATGGTGTTGGCTGCTAAAGGTGGAGGAGTTGATGGCGAAAAGGGAGGTAGTGAATAGTGGTGGCGATGGATGTAGTAAGGATAAGTGGCACAACTAGGAGGAGAAGATATGAGGAAGGGCTTGGGTCTGTAGGAAGGGCATCAGTGGAGTGGTGGCCGAGGGAGGAGAGGCGAGGTTGGGCATGGGTGTAGAGGATGGTGTAGCAGTGGTTGAGATAAGGCTAGGGGAGGTCAGTGGCAGTGTTGGATGATGCTGCATGGAGGATACAAAGGTAGGTCAATGGTGGTCGAAGTTGAGATGAGGGGTAGGGTGAGGGAGTAAGGCATGACTGGGGCATGCATGGAAGGAAATACATGCAATGGGAGTTTGCATCATGAAGGGTGACACTATGAATAAGAAGAGGGTGGTGTTGGGTGGTGCTGTGGTGTGATGGTAGAGGAAAAGATGACAAAGACAAGGTGAAGAAAATAAGAAAGGGATCTGGGGTGGTTTTTTCTAGGGAAAAACTAAAGGGTGAAATGGAGTGGGAGTAGGGGCTGGGTCAAAAAAAAAAGAAGAGTATGGGTGTGTGTATGTATATAGGTGGAGCATGCAGGTTGGAGGTGAGGGTTGAGAGAGGTGGTTCAAATGGATAGAGAGTTGAAGCACGGAGCTAGGTTGTAGAGGAAGGATGATGCATATTGGGATGATCAGAGGCAGGTAGAGGTGAAGGAGGATAAGGGTGTGGATGGTTTGGTATAGGAGAAGGACTATGCACAAGTGTAGGAGAGTTGGTGTTGTATAGGGCTTGACATCCATGGTTGGGAATGGAAAGGGAAGGATAAGTGTGCATGAGGGGAGAAGGAGTGCGTTTAGCTTGAAGGGGAAAGAAAAGATGGAAGGTGCATTCAAAAAAGGGAGAAGGAGAAGAAAAAGAAAAGAAAAATGGAGAATGAAAGAAAAAGGAAAAGAAAAAAAGGTAGAGGCAAAGGTGGTGCATGTAGGCTGGAGGTGAGGGTTAAGGGAGATGGGTCAAATGGCTAGAGAGGTAAGGCATGGAACTAGGTTGTAGAGAGAGGACAAAGCCCAGCGGTAGGTAGAGACAAAGGAGGATAGGGTTGTGGCTAGTTTGGTGTAGGGGAAGATTGCACACAAGTATAGGAGAGTTGGTGGTGTATAAGGCTTGACATGTATAACTGGGAATTGAAGGATAAGTGTGCATGAGGGGGGAAAGGTGTGTGTTTGGATTGAAGGGGAAAGAAAATTTAGGAAGTGCACTCAAACGAGGGAAAAGGAGAAGCAAAAGAAAAGGGAAAATGGAGAAAGAACAAGTGAAAAGAAAATAAATTTAGGGTTAAGATTAGAATTAGTTTGAGATTTAGGATTAAGGGAAAATTAAGTTATCTAGGGGTAGAGTATCTAGTTAGGGGCAAATAAATTGGGGAAATATTTATCACTTCAAAGGGTTTAATAAAAAGGAAAAATGTAAATATAATTAGGATAAATTTATTTAATAATTTATTTGGGTTAAGGGTTAACAAAAATAATTAAGTTGAGATTTAAGGGTTAGGTTTTGAATAAAAGGATAAGTGCTCGAAAATATGGGTTATAAAATTTTGAGTTGTTACATTACTATCTCCTTAAAAATGAACTTCATCTCCAAAGTCCATGCTACTCTACTCAGAATGTCACAATGATTCACAAAGCATCCCTAGGGAGCAACTACCTTATTAAAATAATAATAATAATAATAAGCAAACCCTACTAACACAATAAGATCATGAGAGAACACAAAACATTAAAAAAAACACAAATTGACCAAGAAAGAGGCAGTAATATATTAGGAGGAGAAACATAAGGGTATAGCTTTAATAATCTATTTCTGCCTAAATGGCCAATCAAATTGCTCCAAATAGAAAATATTATTGAACAAGATATTGCTTGTGGATTTATCCTAAAGGATGCACTTGAGGCCTCTAAACTCTATCATGGCATGCATTGTAACACTCAAATATCTTGTGTCCAAGCTAACCATAGTTGTGGCATTGAATCAAATTCCTCATACGTTCCTTACCCAAATGGTCTCATCTACAACAATGACAATGGTAGTGTCGGGTTGGTCTCTAACTACCTCTACTACGGGAACCGATTTGATTACCCTGGTATTAGCCACCAGTGCAATGCTAAACACAAAGCTTCGTTACTATAATGCTAACTTATTCCCCTAGAATCATGCGCTTCAAACTTCTTCTCACTTAGAATCAAAATATGCTCTTATACTAATGTGGTGGCGACACATGCCCCCTAAAAAAATGTAACCAAGTTATGAAAAACAACTACATCTATTATCTTCCTAATGCTAAAGTGCAGTCCTTTCTCAAACTAGAAGACAAATTTAGCCTCACTAGTGGCTATACTTAGTAAACATCGACAATTTTGTAAACAGTGCATGATACTCTCTTACTTTCAAACTTTCCTAAGTCAACTACATGAATTTCTTGTGCTTGTCTTTCTTTAGGATCTCAGTGTAGAAATACATATGAATTGTTATCTTGAAGTCTTGGTCCTACTTGAGCGTGAAAACCTACCCACTAGGCATCTACTAATCCTCGAATAAATTATGTAGCTATACTTACTTTCTATGCTTCTGGCAATCAGTTGTTGCAAACATCTTATCAAAGTACCAAATCCAAACTTCTAGGATAATGGTGTCTTCTTCTCTAGTGTAGGTTAGTGGTTGATGACCCTATACTCTGTGGAGCCAATCCTCTTTGATACTCTCTTGTGGGGGATACAGAGGTGGTGGAGGGTGAGGCTCAAATGGAAGAGGATGCTGAACGAACTCCATGAAGCCTCAAATGCTATTTCCAAATTGTTGACACGTCTATTTAGGGTCATGTCAAAATAGCTACAAAACATAATACATTCAAGGAAAATTCCTAATTTACTAGCACATAAACACATAAGTATAAATCAAAGGCCACTTAGTCTATCCACACTTAAGTACTCACGAGACCAATCTAGGTTTAAAACACTAAGAGGAAGAAAATACTTTTTTTGATTAAAATATTTAGGATTGTGAGAACTAAATCTCTGATTGAAATACAATTTTTAATAACCAAAAGCTCTGATACCAACTTATAACATCCCCATTTTTAGGACTTAAATTTTTTTAAAGAGTTAATTATGGAAGCTAATAAAATAAAAAATGTAGGGTGTTTACAAGTCCCGTTTTCTCTACCATTTTCATACCAAGTGCTAAAGCTAAAATCATTACTCTACTTAAATTAAAAACACAATTATAAGGATTAGTTTAGAATGAACAAGGTAGATTAATATTATAAATAAAATTAACATTAGCGATTACAAAACTTAGTGAAAATAAAATATAGAAAGATATAATAAGGATCAAAAGATACTAGACAATGCATCGGATAATCTTAACTATCAACCCAAAATACTAGCGTTTAATTGATCACATAAGCTAACCTATAAAGATCAATATCCATTGAATATGTGGGGGCTAATAAAATAGAACCCATTAGTACAACAGTCGTGAGTAACCCATTATACAATATTAATATGAAAAATCTGCATGGAACATATAGAAGATATCATAGCAAGACATGATATAAAACATTTAAAGATACATGTGAGGATCAAAATATGATAATTAGATAAGATAAAAAAAAACCACCAAGATTCATACTACTCCTACCATTCATTTAGAACATAAAAAACTTACTAACCAAGAAATCAAGAGATGTTCTCTGAAGTGATAATTAGAACCAAACTCAACATAATAACCATAACCTCCACAATATATCCCATATCTCAATATCAAAGATTATAAAGTCCATAACACCACAAGTAGGGTATAAAGGCACACTGCCAACCATAGGTAGATACAAAGGTTACGACTGAATCACTGGTAGGCACAAAGGCTTTTACCAAATTATAGGTAGACACAAAGGCTACTACCAAACCATAGGTAGGTGTAAAGGCTATTACCAAGAATTCATGTGAAGAAAAATCAATAGAATACAAAGAAGAGAAAAAAAATAGGGCTTGTACTTCCTAATTATTCCTCCCACATGCTCCATTAATTAGAACCATAAACATAGTGTTATATAAAAAATATGGATGCCCTAGATTTACCGATATGGACCATATTTTCCCCTTTTTTGGATATGCATTATATGACCATCTATCTATATGTATATATTAGGTCAAATAGAATCATGAAGAGAACCACAGTTACAACTTCAACTTTATTTTCATTATTTCTAAACCATTAGGGTTCTTTCATTTGATTTAGTTAGTTTATTGTAGTAATTGAAGGATTTGAGATCATATTGTGTTTTTAATTCTATAATAACGTATAACACCCCCAATATTCACTACTGAAAATTTTGTTTAAATTAAAATTTAAGTGGAAGCAAAATAAATTTTTTTAGGGATGGTACCCCTACACTTAGTATCAGACTGGTTTCCTCCTACCGTTCCAGTACCAAGTGCTAAAGTTAAAAAGAAATAGAATACCATTCACACAAATTCAGACTTTCATTTAAATTAGAGTAGCGCATTAAATTTGTTACAAGCGGTAAAACCCATTATTAGTGGTTACAAGAGTAAAATCATTTAAACAAGGAAATAGAAAGTTAAAAGAGAAACCTTAAAATCTTCTCAGACAATCCTTATACTCTTACCCGATACCATCTTGAATAACACCTGCAACTAACCTATAAGGAACACTGCCTATTGAATAGGTAGGGGCTCAAAACGGAACCCTTCAGTACTATGGTACTGAGTAACCCTTTATACCAAAATGAAAGGCAGGTCTTGCATGCAACACATCACACATAAATGATGTAAAAATGATAACATATACAAGTATAGAGATGATCACAATCAACATATGAGCTAATACACAATGCAACACCACATACAATAGGAAATATATAACACAAGGTCCATTTACCTCGAAATTCCATCACATACCAAGAGAGAGACATGCATCAAGGCTAAACTTATACAATTACAATGATCATAAAAGTGAAATCAATACTTTTGGTCTTAAGCCATTAATTAAATATTATTCCACATCATCTCTCGAATTGTATCCAAGTGAGTGTGGGAACCCCACTATTATAGCCGGTGGATTGAAAACACCCAAGGTAGAATGCACTTGGCCACTATTATTCATTAGTGGATTGGTCTCCAAAACACCCTGTACTTGGCCACTATTCTCACCAGTGGACCGATCTAGCACCGACTCATATGAAATTCCACTATAAGAGATTAGTGCCTTCCCATAATTTATTAACATCCAAGGTTTGGTTTATTGAGCTCAAGATCCCCCACTATTATAGCCAGTGGATTACAAACACCTAGGGTAGAACTCACCTGGCCATTATTATTCGCCGGTGGATTGGTGTTCAAGGCATCTTACAGCTGATTACTATTTTTGCAGTTGGATCGGTTTGGGCTCGGCTCAATAATCTTTCGCTTTATGTAATTATTATTTTACATTTATTTAACATAACATGTCCATTTATATAACTTGAGGGGGAGGTCACGAACCCAAAAACACAAAGGTATAACAATCATAGAATCAAGTATTCTATATCAGGGATGGAACACATAAAACCCTAACATGTGCTTCTAACATTTCGAACACACATTTCCCTGCATGATTAACAATCCAAGCACTTCTTGCATAATTATAAAATAAATAGCATATTATACCCATAATTACCTATTCCACCCTATATCATGCATATCCTTATGATATTCATCGATCTACCAAAATACCCTTATCCTTATAGTATATATGGTTATACTTAAACAAGTGTTACTAAGGCCATAAACCCTTATTCTGTTATTTAATATCCTTTATGTCTTATTATGGAGGCTTATTTCATCCATTTTCATGTCATATATAATTTACCATGTTACCCCTTCATCCTTATAAAATTACTAAAATACCCCTTGTTTGTAATGTTACCAAGTTACCCTTCTAGTTCGTTAAATTACCAAATCACCCCTTATACATGTTAAAATTACCAAATTACCCTTCAGGTTTATTAAATTACCAAATTACCCTTCATACATGTTATAATTACCAAATTACCCCTTTTATTAGTTAAATTACCAAATTACCCTTCACACTTATTAAAATTACCAAGTTGCCCTTTGGTTAGTTAAATTACCAAACTACCCTTCATACTTATTGAAATTAACATTTTACCCCTTTTACTCATAAAATTACCAAGTTATCCCCTTTTCCATGTAAGTTTACTAAAATGCCCTCCTTACTTATTAAATTATAATATTACCCATTTTATTCTTATAAAATACCATTTCACCTTTATTATACCAAATTTACTAAAATACCCTAACCACATAAAACATTAACATCCATAGTCCATATGCATCATCTAATACCACCAACTATTCTTATTTATCATTAATACTTATTAGCACCTACCATATATATACTTATTTAGGCCACACCTTTTGTATAAGAAAAATTACTACCCTTAGGGCTTATATTAACATTATCTATGGCCACATTAGCTTATCATGTCATATATATGCATTTAACATTATCCTTAACAATAAGGCTCCTTCCTTAACTATTATTTCTATACATGACACATAAATTAACATACTTATCATTTCAACAACCATCATATGCTACAAATCATATTATATTTAACATCATACAACATATACATGAACATATTAAAAACCCTAATTTGCTAGCATGCGTATATCTACACATTTTAATAGGGTAAAATAATTACCTTATTTTCAGCAATAATTAAACCTTACTAATACCCCAGTTAAAGGTTTGAGCTTTGATTAGTAAAAATTAATACCTAAAAATAATATAAAAAATTAGCATATTAGAAGTAGAAAATTAAAAGAATAATTTTCTTTATCAAAAGCTTAATTAATACATACTAATATTAACTATTATTATACCAAAAAAATTAACAACACTTGTTTAAGGAGATGTAGCAGACTCACGATGCATGCACAAAATAAAGGAAAAATAGGGGTTGAAAAGAGGGAGGGAAGAAAGGAGAGGGTTGGTTCGGGTAAGGATTTTGGGGTTTGGGTTGAGGACTTGTAGAGGGGAGTGAGGGTGGTTGCTGGGTGTAGGAAGGGAGTAGGGGTATAGGTGGCGGTCAAGGGTCAAAGGTTGGTGGCTCAAGGTAACAGGGATGACAGCTGTAGGGCTAGGAAGATAGGGCAAAGGAAGGGAGTAGAAGAAGAAGGAAGGGAAAAGAAAAGAAGAAGGGAAGAAACTGTAGGGGAATTTCAGCTAAAGGAAGGAAGGGGGTGGTAAAGGAGGTGCCAGGGGGTCGAGGGGTGGTTGTGGAGGAAGCGAAAGAGAGGGAATGGTGGTGCATGATGGTGGTATAGGGTGGAGGCCTAGAAGGGAAAGAAAAGTGAAAGGAGTGGTAAGATGGCTGTAGGGGGTGAGGGGTGGTAGTTGGGTGGTGTAGGGAGGTAGTAAGGGGTGCCAGGGTGTTGATATGGTGGTTAATTGGATGGAGAGGTGGTGGTTGGAGGCGGAAAAGAAAAACAATGAAGGAGAAGAAGAGGGGAGAAATGGAGGATTAGCAGAGGGAGAAGGAGAGATCGAGCAGGGGAGAAAATGAGCTGAAGAGAAGAAGAAAAAGATAGGGAGAGGAGGCTTATCTGATCGGGTTAGATGGAGGGTGCAGGGGTGGTAGGAGCATGGCTTATGGTGGTAGGGAGGAGAAGAAAAAGAGTGGGAAATGAGGGGTATGCGGGGGACTAGCACAGTTGCTTGTGTGACTAAAAATGGAAGGAAATGGATGGGGAAGAGAGGGAGAGGAAGCTATAATGGCAGTGTTGTAGGGGGTTGGTTGTAAGCTATTACAGGCTACCATGGTTGAAGAAGGAAGGAGGAGGGAAGAAGAAAAATAAAATAAAGAAGGTAGGTTGGTCGGGCTGGGGACAAAGAAGGAAGGAGGGTTGGCCCATGAATGAGAGGGAGAAGGGAGAAAGAAAGGGGGTTGGGCTGGCCTAACTAGGGGGAAAGGAAGAAAAACAAAAGGAGGTAAGTTGGGGAAACAATGCAAGGATAAGGGAAGAGAAGGAAGGGCTAGCAACCCAGCAAGGAGGGAAAGAGAAAGAAAGTAGGCTGAACAACCTGAAGAGGAAGAATAAAAGAAAAGGAAAAGGAGGAAAAGAGAAAGGAAGGAAAATGAAAAGGGGGAAAAATAAAATTAAAATAATTTTTGGAATAAGGGTATCTAATTATTTAGATGGATAAATTAATTTAGTTAAAATTTAGGATATTAATTTAAGAGGGTAATTTTAGTAAAATATGGATTTAGAAAATTATTTAAATAAAATAAGTATGATAAAATAACAAATTATTTATTTTAATTTATCAAATAATCATATCCTGTTTTATACACCCAAAGATCCACAAAATAATTAAATTAATCAATTTAAAAATTAAATTATCCCAAATGATGATTAATTATTAAATTTTAGGTTTTTAAATTTTGGGGTATTACATATCATAAGTTATCTCTTCACTTTTTCCTCATTTACTTCTTTCATACTTTTTATTGTGTTTAATATAATTCTTGTTATTGGTTTAATTAATTGAGTTTGTTATTTTGTGCAATTTAATTTAATTTTTGTTTGTTTATTTATCTATGTTAATTAAAGTGTTGCTTTCATAAGGTTCGGTTATGTATTCTTTTTATTTTATCAATATGTTAGGCTAGATTAGTATGGGATAGGAGGATACTTGAATGTTACAACATAATTAATCTAGAGATGTGAATTGGACTTAATTGTTGTGTACATTTTTGGCTACATCAATAAACCGAATTTCATGATCACCAATCCAAAATTAGGAATTTATTATTTAGCTAGGTCACCTAACTAATACGAATGTTAGTTGGATGCTAGGATATTATATTTAATCTATAGTTGTTAACATATTCTTCCTTAAGTAGCAAATAGGTTATTAATTTAATCTGTGTTTACTAATCTTTATAACTACATAGTTTGAGCTAACTATATATATGGTTCTAGTTAACTGCTCCATAAGCGTTAATGCCACCATTAATTAAATCTATATATCTTATCATGGGTTATTAATTAGTTAGAAAATAAATCAGAAGAAAACTTTGATGTATATGCATAAGGGGATGCTAGGAAATCAACATGTGTGAGCTTCTATAGGTTAACATACAAAATACTACATGACTATCTTATTTGATGAATGGTTGATATCTCAGTATTGAATATATCTTCTAACCCCTATTATCCATTGATGTGATTCAATTATTGTGTTAATTGTTAGTTTTATTCTTTTCATTATTATTAATTAGTTTTTAATAAATTAAAAACTATGTAAATTTATTTGATAATAGAAATCTATGAATTAAATTATAGCCTTTGTGGGATTGACCCATAGTCACTAACTACTATTTGTTTGTTTATGTTAGGGTTTAATTTGCAGTGTTTACAAAAGCACACCAAATTTTGCTCCATTGCTAAGGATTAAAATTTTAATTCTAACTTTCGTCATCATTCTCTTTTTATTTTTATTATTTAGCACTTATTATATTTGTGAGTCATTTTTTTCTATTATATATGTCTGACAAGAATTCATGATTGAGAGCATTTGTAAATGAAAATAGAAATTTGTTAATTCAACTAGTGAACCTCACTTCGCTTTCTCTCATAAAAAATAGAACTCGAAGGTAGTTATAGTATGTTTGTACCATTATGTTACCTTTGAGTGATAACCCTTTGTATTATGAGGAGGAAATAGAAGTACATATAGAGAACATATTTGAAGAACTAATGGCAAATTAAACTTTGAAGAAGCATGCAACTCCTACTTTTAATCCTGATCTGCTTTGTATTAGCTATCTTGACGAACATAATGAGTGTGAGATTAGATTTAGGCTGATACGTGTGCTTCCTATTTTACATATTTTCAAGAAACTAGCTCTTATGGATTAAGCAGTGTTATTGATTCAATCAAATTTCTCAAAGAATTTCACATAGCATATTCTAGTATCAAACCAACAGGGGTGAGTGTTGATCAACTTAAAATAAGAGCTTTCCCTTTTTGCTTTAACTAATGGTTCTAAGGAGTGGTTATATGATTTTCCTATTAGATTTGTAAAGACTTGGGTTGATATGAAAAAATAATTTCTAGAAAAATTCTTTCCATCATCTAGGGCTATGAATATTAGGGAAAAAATATGTGGTATTAGGCTTGATGAGGGGAGTCTTTGCATGAATATTGGAAAAGATTTAAGAAATTATGGGGTAGTTTTCCAAACCATCAAATTAGTTAGAAATTATTAATACAGTATTTCTAAGGACTATTGTCCATATATCGTAATATGTTAGATGCTGCTAATGGCAAGCATTAGTAGATAAGACCTCAATTGAGGCTAAAAGGTTAATAAAGATGCCGTCTAATTCCCAATATTGAACTAATTGAAATATTAACCCTCATTTCACCATGTAAAGGAGACAAAGTATAATATAACTTAGTGAAAAAATGAGTAATTTGACTTTTTAGTTGAAAAGGTGATGAAAGGGGGTGAGTATGCCCAAATATGTAGAATTTGTTTATATTTGAGTCATGCTACTAATGTATGTCCCACTTTACAAGAAGAGAAACAAGTTAATGTGATAGGTGGATCTCAGGGAAACCCAAAGTATAATATTTATGCTCCAACTTATAACATAGGATGGAGGGATCATCCCAACCTAAGGTATGGTAGCTATCAGAGACCACAATCATACCATAATCAACAAAGTTATAACCAACCCCTTGGATTCTATCCTATTCTTCATAACTAACCAACATTGTCCTTTGTGCAACCTCCTCAACCTCAACAATCTAGAGGTATGTCGTTAGAAGATATAGTTAAAACTTTATCCATTAACACTATTCAATTTCAACAAGAAACAAGAATTGGGCTAGAGAACTTAGAAAGTCAAGTGAGTCAATTAGTAAATTTTACCAGTAAATTTCAAGCACAAAGTTCCTCAAAATTACCCATCTAAAAGAATCTAAAGGAGAATGTTAGTGCAGTCATAATAAGAAGTGGTAAGCTATTGGATAGTCCCAAGAAAATGCATGATAATCAAGAGATAAAGCAAGAAGAATAATCTATAAATATAGAAGAAGAAATAAAAGAAAACCATCCTAAGGTAATTAAAGTAAGATATCCTAATCCACATAAACCAAATGCTCCTTTTACTGGCAAATTAGCTAAGAGTAAGAAACAAGATCATAAAATAAGAGATGTAGGAGATCTTTAATAAATTAAAGGTAAACATCCCTTTGATTGAGGCTATTAAACAATTGCCAAGGTATGAAAAATTTTAAAAAAAATATGCACTAATAAAAGGAAACTAAAAGGGTATGAAAAAAATTAGTATGGGAGAGAATGTATTCCCTTTATTACAAAGAAAGTTCCCACCAAAATGTAAAGACCCTTTATATTTTTATCATTCCTTGTAAAATTAGAAACACGAGATATGATAAATGCATGATAGAATTAGAAGCTTCTATGAAAACCATGCCCTTATATATATTTAATGCTCTAATTCTAGATATGTAAAAGAAACTCATGTTGTAATCCAATTAGCTGACTGATCTAACACATACCTTCAAGGGGTAATTGCAAATGTATTAGTGCAAGTAAATGAACTCATTTTCCTTGCTTTTTATGTGTTAGATATGCATGACAATGGATACCCTAAACCTTATCCTAATTTTTTAGGGAGAACATTTATGAAACCACTAGAAATAAAATTAATGTGGATGGTGGGGTTCTTACTATGGAATTTGACGAGAAAACAATTTATTTGAATATATATATAACTCCATGAGATACCCTAATAATTGTGAATATGTTTCTATGGTTGTTGTAAGTGATATTTTGGCTAAATAAGTTTTTGAATTACTAAGTGATGATCCCATATAAGTTTTTTTAGACAGAATCAATACATATATAATCTTATGAGGAACTAAAAGAAGATTTTGAACTAAATAACAAAATGGAGGAATTTTTTTATGCTCTATGAGTTCACCTAATTCACATGAGGAGACATATAGACTTGCTTATTGTGATAGAAAAACCATTACCTGCTATAGGAAAGGCTTTATAAGTTGAAAATAAAACCCTTACACAATGATCTCAAGTATACCTTCCTAGGGGATAATCAAACTATTCATGTCATCATTACTAGTTTCCTTACATCTTTATAAGAAAAGAAGCTTGTTAGAGTCCTTAAAGAATATAAAACTGTATTAATATGGAGTGCCACTGATATTCAGGGAATAAGCTCCTCATTTTGTATGCATAGAATATTAATGGAGGATGATGATAAGCCTTCTATATAGGTACAATATTGTCTTAACCCAATAATAATGGAGGTAGTAAAAAAATGAAGTTTTAAAACTCTTATCTATAAGAATTATTTACTCCATTTTTTATAACATTTGGGTAAGCCCATTACAAGTAGTTAAAAATGATAAAGGAGAAATGGTTCCTACTAGGGTACAAAATGATGGAGAGTTTGTGTTGATTATCAAAAATTAAATACAATGAATAAGAAAGACCATTTCCCTTATCTTTCATGGAAAAAATGTTAGAGTGCTTAGTAAGCCATGCTTATTATTGTTTTCTTTTATGTATATTTAGGATATGTGCAAATACATGTTACCTTATAAGATAAAGAGAAAATGATGTTTATGTATCATTATGGCACATTCTCTTATCATCATATTCCATTTGCTTTTACACATTTCAAAAATGTATGATAAGCATATTCTTTAACTATTTTGAGAAGACTATTGAGTTATTCATGGATTAATTTAGTATTCACAGGAATTATTTCGATCAATGTCTAGAAAATCTTACTCTAATTCAAAAAGGATGCCTAGAAACTAACATTGTTTTAAATTATTAAAAATGAAATTTCATTGTTCAATAGGGGATAGTTTGAGGCAATACCATGTCTACTAAGGTTATCAAAGTAGATAAGGAAAATTTTAATTTATTAGCTTCATTACCCTACCCTACCACTATTATAGAAATATGTTATTTCTTAGGTCATGTAGGACTATCTCATAGCTTTCTCAAGGAATTTTCAAATATTGCCTAGCCTTTATGCAAACTCCTCTAGAAAGAGGTGGAACTTGTCTTTGATGAAGAATATAAAAAGGCATTTGATTATTTGAAAGAAAAATTAATATATACACCCATTCTAGAACCTCTTTATTGGGACTATCCATTTGAATGAATGTGTAATGTATCAAATTTTATAGTAGGTTCAGTGTTAGGTTAAATAATTGTGTAAGATCCATATGTCATCTATTATGCCTCACTTACTTTAAATTAATCTCAAATAAACTAAATATAAGAAAGAAAGATCTTCTCGCCATTATTTATGCCTCAGATAAATTTTGATCATATCTAATGGGTACTAACATTACTATTTATTCTAATCACCTATCATTAAAGTACCTTCCTAAGAAAGAAACAAAACCTAGGTTAATCCGTTGGATTCTTTTGCTTTAAGATTTCAGCATTCATATCAAAGTTTAAAAGGGAATAGAAAATAATGTAGCTTATCATTTGAGTAGATTGAAAGATGACAATCCAATCAATGAGGAATTTCTCAAGGAACAACCCCACACATTTGATATTGATGTCCCTTGGTTTGCAGACTTAGTGAATTTTCTTTTCATTAATGAATTTCCTCCTACTTTCACTAAAGCTCAAAAGGATAGGATGAGAAGACAAGCCAAACATTTTGTTTGGGATGATCCATATCTATGGATACATTGTGTTGACCAAATGATTAGGAGATGCATTATAAACAAGGAAATTCCTTTGATTCTCACTTTCTATCATAACTATGAATGCAAATGCCATTTTAGCACTAAAAAGACCACCTATAAGATATTAGAAAGAGTATTTTACCATCCCACCATCTTTAGAGATGCACATAAAATATGCAAGACTTTTGGAAATTGCTAGAAAATTGGTAACTTAGGACATAAGAATGAAATGCCTCAGAATCCTATTGTTGTATATGAAATCATTGATATATGGGGTATTGATTTTATGGGACTCCTCTCTACATTACTTTGTTTTAAATATATACTTCTAGTAGTTTATTATGTTTCCAAATAGGCAGAGGTAAAATCCACCTATATTGATGATGCTAAAGTAGTAGCAAAATTTCTAAAGACCAATATATTTCCAAGATTTGGTATTCATAGAGATATAATTAATGATAAGGGTGCCCATTTTTATAATATAATGGTAGAATATCTATGAAGAAAATATCATGTAACCCACCATATGTCCAAAACTTACGACATACAAACTAATAGACAAGCAGAAGTCTCTAACCGAGAGATCAAGTGAATTTTGGAAAAGATTGTTAAGCCAAACCACAAGAATTTTAGCCTACATCTAAATGATGCATTATGGGAGTACCAAACTACTTTAAAGACCTCGATAGTAATGTCTCCTTTATAGACTAGTGTATGAAAAGCCTTATCACTTACCAGTATATTTAGAACATAAATCTTTCTAGGCTATCAAGCAACATAATATGGAGACGGAAAAAGCTGGTATGCATAGGAAACTCCAATTATAGGAATTAGAGGAAATCTGGAATGAAGCTTTCGACAGCACTCTAAAGTATAAATATAAGATTAAGGGAAAACATGATAAGTTTATCTTGAGTAAATCATTTGTAATAGGCCAAATAGTTTTATCACATCACTCTTAATTGAAGTTATTTCTTGGAAAACTAAGATCAAGATGGATATGACCTGTTATTGTTACTAAGGTTTATCCTCATGGTGCAGTTGAAATTAAAAGTGAAAAAATGGGTTAAGTGTGGAAAGTTATTGGACAACATCTTAAATCATTTTATGAAGGACATAGAATGGAGGATCTTAAAGTTATGGAGCTAACAACTCAAAAATATGAAAAATAACTATCAAGACGATCAAGCCAATGACCTTTAAAAAAGCGTTGCTTAGGAGGTAGCCTAATTTATTCTTCTTATATTTATTATTATTGTTGTTGTTGTTGTTTCTTTTTCTTTTATTTTCTTTCTCATCATTGCAAATTTTTAATCGTGAATTTTGATATTATATATAACAAAAAAATAAGGGGACCCCTTATTTTTATAAATATGGTCCGTATTTATGATAAAAACTAGCCTAGCCCACCTTAGCCTCATATTTATACCCTGATACTTTAAAACATGCTCTATAACTTTGAATTTGTGAAGACGAACACCTAGTAACCCCAATCTTCATTCTCTCCTCCAAATATTCAAATCTTTGCTTCAAATATGTGATAAAATAAATTCATAACATATTCCACTCCTCTAATCCTCCATTCAATCCTTATATTAAGTGTAATTACAAACAAACTAGAATTTTTAACCTAAAAATTTTAAAACCTTAAGTTTTCAATCCAAGCCTCTCGTCCTAAGGAATCTTAAAATTGATTAAGGGTTTTTTTATTTCTAAGAGCATTACTAATCAATTACCATTATTTTTTTCTAAATTTTCTAGATCGGTGCACATCAAGGCAAGCACACCTCCGTGGATATTTCAAAATTGCTTATATACTTGTGTGTTATAATTTGTGAGTATATTAGTGTAATTAGCATGCTAGTGTGGTCATTGTGTGGTATCAATTTAATCATATGCTTTGGTATAAGAAATTTTTAGTTGACCATGTATGGGGGCTAAAAGGTTGAACTTCATGAATAATTTAGACTAAATTAAAGCTCTAGTTTACTATTATGAGAATTTAGGAATTGATTTATGTTGAGAGCCATATGGTTACTCTACAAGGGTCACTCTTACTTCCATCTCCCTTACCCCCAATTTACTTACCCCTCTAAGAAAAACTAGATACCTCTAGGGGTGAGTGACATTACTATGCCTGATGATATTCCCTCACCATCTCACTCACTTCCCTAGGAGGATATCCCCTCACAAGTGGATGCCCCTTTGCAGTATGTTCCTTAGTGGAATCAATATTAGGATTGTGTGGATGAGTAATTTTGCTCAGTACATGAGCAATTGGATAGGATGGTAGTGACTTAGTCATATGCACTAGATACTTCAAACCATTTATGACCTATAGTTTGGCTTTGGTAGTAATTTCCCCCCACCTCCCCAATGATACCTACCCCTTCCCTTACTTTATCTTTACATGGTCCAATCATTGAGGATAATACCTATTTTAAGCATAGGGGTGGTACTATCTTCATTTTATTTTATTTTTAAATTTCTTTGTTAGTTTTATCATTTATTTTCTTTTGTTCTTTTTTAGTGTTCTTTGAATTTTATTAATTTTTAGTGACATTTTTTTAGCTTTATTTGAAAAAAAAGGAATAAAAAATATAAAGGATGACACTTTGAGAATAAACAATGAAGGAAATCTCTAATTGATAGCCTTCATGTGCATAAGTATTCAGAGCTAATTTTTTATTCTTAAAGCAGCATGCTTCTTGAAAAAAGAAAAAGGATTTTTAATGTTTTGGTTGTATCTCAGTACCAAAAGAACGTGAACATGAAAATTTGATAGCCATCATATAAATGAAAAAGATATTAGGCCTAATAGAAATAAAATTTGGTGACCTTTTGAGTCTTAATGATGGCTTCATTCTTGTGTGAAATTATTTGTTGGTGTACAAATCTAGAACTTGTCATTATTCTCTTTAAGGCTTCATAGAACAGTTATGCACTAAGATGATAGAGGCATAATTTCTTCATGTTAACTACTTAACTAAATAGCCTACCTATTATAAATTTTTCTCTGCATAATCCCATCAAGCTTTTAAGCTTATTTTCTTGATATGTAACCTACATACATATTTGATTATCCATATATTATCCTATCCCTTAGTCTATGCCTAGTGGAACACAGTTTGGTAATGAGATACTGAGGTGGTTGAAACTATAAGTATGGGGATGTGTCGGTGTCATTTGGTGAGTAGTGAATTGTGTAGGTTGATAATAATAATAATAATAATAATACTTTGAGGTACCAATGTAGAAAGCAAGGGGTAGATTATGCAATCACTAAATCCTTATGTTGGGTAGGATGGAGTATAAAACACACCTTCCTGGTAAAACATGGCTTAATTAATATAAAAAAAAATAAGATTCTAGGAGCAATTGGTAGTATAGGAGGTAGAAAATTCATTGAAGAAAAGATGAAGTTGAAAATCATAAAGAGTTAGAATTGTAAAAGTTTTGTGCTCCACTAGTAATAGACATTATACCACAATCTTATAATTTATCCTACTTTTAACCCTAGCCCCGTTACAACCAAATAAAATATCGCTTGATTTTTTCTTGATTTGGTTTATAAGATGGGTGAATAGAGAAAATTGAAAATTCTATGGTCTATCATAATCATCGATAGAATTTTTTAGATTAAACACAAACTCGAGACACATTAGAGTATAGTACTCCCACATGTCTGAAGTGAGAATCTATTGGCCTAATTCTTTATATTTAATCACATTGATGACTTAAAATTGGATTGGATGGTGACTTGGTTGTGATGTATATAACCTTAAATGAGTTTGAAAATGATTTTCTATATGTTTAATTTTTCATTATTTTTAGTCTTAATGAAACATATGCATTTTTGTATGTCAATTAATTATACCTCTTGTTGACTATCAGAAAAGGGGATCATATGTGAATTGACATTTATGACTACTTGTACATTTTATGGTCGTGTTTCATGAGGGAAATCAATGGTGTAAGCATGAGGTATTTGATAGGTGTATATTTTATGGAGTTAATTGACGTATCTCGAACTAACCTTCTATATTTGTTATAACAATTTAACTATTTTCCTTGAGTTTTCTCTATTAGCCTATTTTTTTAGAAAATGATGAAATCAAGGAAAATTAGGTAGATAAATAATGAAATGAAGCACAAAATAAGGAGCAAAGATTGGAGTCATGCAAATATGGATGTACCATCATATAATACCCTAACCAAGAAAGTCACATGAGAAAAATTAAGAGAATACGGATAAGAGAAAGGACATACATATTATTAGTGGTCTATTAATTACAACCACATGCATATTATTAGATAAAAAATATGGATGCAGTATATTTACTAATACTGGTCGTATTTTTTTTATATTTTGGATCTACTTCATATGGTCTTCTATATATATATAATAAGTTTTAGGTCTATTAAAATCATGAAGAGAATCATCATAAGAACTTACACTTCATTTTCATTATTTCTAAACCATTAGGTTTATTTTATTAGATTTTGTTAGTTTATTGTTATAATTGAATAGTAGAGATCATAAGATGTTTGTGATTCTATAATCTCCTAAGTTCTTTCTTCCCTTTTTGCCCGTCTATTTATTTCATACTTTTTATTATATTTAATGAAATTATCGTTATTATTTTAATCAATTGAGTTTGTGATTTGTTGTATTTGACTATAATCTTTGTTAATTAAAATTATGATTTTTATGTGTTTAGGTTATGCGTTTTTTAATTTTATTAGTACTAGCTTTTCACTTATGCGACGGAGGTTTCTACATTATCAAATAATAAGATAATTAGAAGAAATTAGAGATAACAATAAAAAATAAATATAGATAAATCAAAAAATGAAAAAAGATGATCCAATATTTTTAAATACATCCTTGAATACAACATTCATTGTTTAATTACATTCATCAACATCATTGCCGCATATTAAAATTTTAAACCTTTATAAATTGTGACTCTGGATACTACAACATATAACTAACAAGGAATAAATACCAATTTTTTTCAAAAAAAAACATTATCAACATTACTAAGGGATTGACCTTGAATTTTGTTGATAATCATTGTATAAGATACAATAAATGGAACTTTTTTTCGATTAAACTTGAATGACAATCTTGAATCTAATAGCATTAATGACATTCTTAGTAATAGTACTTGATGACCTACATTACTTCCACCTATAATTCTGGCTTCTAAAACATTACAAGTGAATGTGTAATCATCCTAGAGCACTTAACCTAAGAGAATAATTAATATTCCTCAATAACATTACAAGTGTACCTATCTTCAAATTCCATACATGGTTTAGCACACTAGAGCACTTAATTCCATTAAAGAATTTTGGAGTGTGTAGGTCTTGCAACAAATAATTATTTGAATTAGAAATGCAAGTCATATTTTAAAATAAATATTTTTTCTCTTTAGACGAGTTGATAGAAAACATGTACTCAGTTACAGAACTAACAATATCAAGAGTTGGTGTTAATAAAGATCTTCTTTCAAAATAAGTATCATCAATTATTTTACCAGCTAATTTTGGATATGTGCTTTCCACAATTGCTATAGTCTAATTATTAGAGTATTTTATTAAGAGATCACTTGGAATTCTAATTACTTTATGACCATCATTAGGAATCCTAACAATTCCATCTCTAATGCTTACAATTCATTGTGAAAACTTCTTCAAGTTAGCACATTCATCATGTTCTTTGTTAATCATAATACCTTATAACGTCTCCATACATATGAAGAGTTGATATTTTCATGAATAATGTCTTGATAACTACCCTTAGAAATTACAGGTAATATTCGTCAAAAATCTCTACCAAGAACAACGGTCTTACCTTCAAATGGCTTATCATTAAATTCATTGGCAAATAATAAAATATCTCTCAATGTTTTATCCAAAGCCTCAAATAAATATTTGTGAATCATTGGAGCTTCATCCCATATTATCAATTTATACCTCGCAACCAATTCTACCAATGGCCTTCCTTATTTGATGTTGCATGTTGAATCTTCATTTGAACTTATAGGGATCTTGAATTGAGAATGAGCGTTTCTTCAACTGCTATTAACAAAGAAGCCATTCCACTCTATGCAACATTTAGTACAATATGTCCATTACATATAAGATATGCCAATAAATTCCTCCATATAAACGTCTTTCTTGAACCTCCATATCCATAATTAAAGAACATGCCACTTGAATTTGACTCGATTGCATTAATGATTGTATTATATACATGATGTTGTTTATCAATCATATTATATAGATGTTAGGTATGTTCTTCACTCGAATTTGATTGATTGTAACATGTTTCCTCATGAATCAATGTATTTTGACTTGTTGAAAAAAAACACTTGGAGGGAGGAAATGGTATCGACCCAAACTCTCGTAAGCTCCTACCAAAGTTGTGTAATAAATTTTCAACCTCTACTAACCTATAATTTTTGATCTCATCATCATCCAAATGAATCTTTGAAAGTGATAGTAAAAAAAACCAACAAATATATCAAACTGATTATAACTCATAATAATGAAATAATATAAATTCTATGAGTATAAAAAAGTTCCTTTGTTTTGTAACACCATACGTTGTCTATATAAAATGTTATTTGTCATGAGAGTCCAACAATCATCCCAAACAACTTCAAGACAAATAAGTGATTCAAATGAAAATAATGTTGCAAATATATTTCTCAAAGAAGATGCAAAAGCCCTGTGACATGCCTTAATGATACCATTAATGCATTCTTTATCATCATCTAACAAACTAATAGGCTCACGAAGATGCATTCTTAATGGCAAGCATTATAGTATAATGCATGTTGCACACCATTAATGCATTTTAACTTTTCATAACTTATAGGCTCACAAATAACATTAAATTACATCTTAAATAGTATTGTTCACTACTATCAGAAAGAACATAAAAAAAATGTCCAATAGACATCTTCATTTTCCTTGGCTACCACACTCTAACCCTCTTATCCCAAACAAATTTCATAGGAAAATCCGTATAAGTTCATTTCCTTACCTTCGGAGAATCTCAATTTTCCTTTATCTAAGCTAGAAACACACTTTGTTTAATCGATAAATGATCAACAACATCATCAATTGAATCAGAATAAGAAAAAAAAAATACTTTGTTCATTTAGAAGATGAAAGTCTAATCTTTGAACTGGTGAATCCATGAATGAATCTCATTTTCAAATTACCTCCACAATGTCTCACTTGATGAAATATATCTATAATATTAGTCCATTTGAACTTTTTTAGTGCATTTTGCTCCTTCATCATCATTCATGCTTCAATAAAAAGATGCAGTAATACAACCACACCCTTTGTTCACATATTTAAATAGATATGTGATCGAGTGAGATTGATTGCACCACTCAATATTTAGATGAGCACCATACTTAAGTGGTAAATAAGGATTGTGAGGTACAAAAAATCAATTATCAATAGGGATCCCATTCTTCTCCACCATTATCCCATTATCACGTCTCATCATCAAGAGTTGTAGAATCAACAAAAAATTTTAAATAATAATTTACACACCGACCATAAGACATGTAAGGGGAGACTCTTCTAACAGAACCATATGGTTCATGTACCATATAATGAAATACCAAGTAATATCTAGGATTGATGTTATGATCTAGAATTTTAGCTGAAATAGTTCTATCAATATCACTTTCCATAGGATATATGAGGTAACCCATGCTTCTATAACTCAATAGTATATATAACTGTAATTGAAAACAATAAGTTATATAATTCAAATGTAAATAAACATTAAATGGAAAGAATAAGTAAAATGTAGAATTTTACTTGATTTAATAGTTTCAAATCTTATATTTTTTCAAAGGTCTTTTATTAGATGATCCAAATTTATTTTTAAAATATGACATATAATATCCAACTGATCATTGAACTTAATACCTCTATTCTAAACAAAATGAACTGTCTTTGGCCATTTTGGATTGCAAATAAATTTGATGAAAAGATCATGATAACTAACCCATCTACAAATTGCCATAGCATCTTAATAATTCTAGATCACGTATTAGGCACCACCTGTGAATGATGATAGTAATATAACTTATTTCCCTCATGTTGATGGATCTGTCTCACCTTTTAAAATTGCATCTATTAGCCAACTATATAGCTCACATTAAATTATTTTTGATGTAATTGAACATATGTTAATCTTGCAGACTCCATCATTATATACACATCAATAATAAATTGTTGTAAAAGTCTTACAGAAGATAGTATAAACGAACACTCTAAATATATTTCATGTAAATGATATGTAAAATACTTGCTTTTGCTTACATAATTTCTGCCACATTGTTGATTTTCTTCATTATACATCAAAGGAATGTATTCTCTATAGCTATCCTCACCATATGGAAATAGTAGAGAATATTGTAACCCAAGATATGAAGCATGCAATTCATTTATGTATTTTAGCTTCCCTATTTGAGTTTCAGCCATGATATCCCTATCCCCTATTGATTCATTAAAGTCACCAACAATTAATCTATCAACTTCTAAAGCTATGGGTAGATTATACGTTCGTCTATCTCCATGTCTTATTCCAATTAGCTTTAGCTTGATATCTAAACAATCATATTTCTCAATTTTTTTTCTTTTTTCATTCTAAATGATTGCACTAACACATTATTCTCATCAAGTATGGTATTCAACTCAGATATAATAGATTAACGGATGTTTTTTTACATCATTTTTCCTAAAAAATGATGTTGTAACATATTAGCATACTCATTTACTTGTACTCTACTTTAAAATGAATCGGTAATAATTAAAATGTATAATAAACTTGAGAGACTGAACTCTATTTTTAGCTTCATTTTTAGTGTCATAAATGTATAGTTGTGCACATTTAGGCATCAATCCTTCTTGAGGTAATAAGCTTTCCATGAGATGATAATTTTGACTATGCAGTCTAAACATTGAAGGAGAGTGCCTATTGTTCAAAATTCTACCAAAATTTCTTCCTATTGATGTAAAACAAACCACATTGTTATATGATAAAATGTTTTGGAGGAAATGCTTTCTTTTCTCATTAAGTACATATAAGAAGTCATGCAACACTTTAAGAGTATTCCTCATATTTGTTTGTTGTCCTTTTCCTTCCATACAACATGAAGAATATTTAGGATGTCGAGAATTATGACTTTTACACATTCTTTCATCATACTAGAAAAACAAAAGTACTGCAAAATCCACATTTGAATGTTAGATCACAAATATCCCATATATATATATATATATATATATATATATATATATATATATATATATATATATATATAATACTATATAACAAAATATGCTATTATAATGCCACAGAATTTATATTATTTAGTATGTTTTAATATTGAAATTAATTATTTTTTTCCATAAGAACACAAAAACAAAATATAAAATTGATAAAACAAATGCACACTTGAATATGTTTATTTAATATCATGTATCGAATACTTGGTAGGAGCACCCTAGATGTTGGACTTCTAATGTTGTGTTCTAAATCATCATCTATAATAAAAAATGTGAGCCATTATAAATTAAATATTACTGTAATTAAGTTAAAATTATAAGATGAAAGGTTTAGTAATTAATTCAAATTTGTAACATCAATATTGGATTCTAATTTTTTTTAAGCATCTATGATAAATTACAAAATAATATTCAATTAATTTGTTGTGTATGAATTAGTTAAGGTTTGGCAAATTAAAATTGATGAAAATTAAACCACTAACCTTCATGAAACTCCAAGAGTTATTCAATGATGGGACAATGGTATCTTTGTGAAAGACAACTCGTACATTATTATTTTTTGATAACCTTGATAAATTGACTAATCCAATTTTAGTTGGAACATGAGAAAGCAATGGCATAATAATATGCATGTTAGAACTTTTGATATTTGATGAATATTTGAATCGATCATTCTTATACTAGAACTTATAAATAAAACTTTGGGGAGTACAAATTGTTTTATGAAAGATTAAACTAATAATTATAATTCAACAATATTAAAATAAATTAAATTAGCACTAATATAAGGTCAATATAATTCTTTAACTTTTGTAATATATTAAGTGGTGACAACATTCGTTGAGAATGAAATGGTTTGATTACATGTTCCTTAGATGTGTGGGCGTCATTCATTGATTTTTTGGCTTTTGGATGTATAGGAACAAATATAAAAGCAAATATAAAATATAAGTATTATATGAACACATACAATGAACACAAATCAATAACAAAGTGTTGTTCTATTGGAAAAAATATAAATGTGAAAATGAATGAAAAAGTATATTTTTTTTTGTATTTGATGAGAACTTTAACAAAAAAAATAACACTTATCTCATTTATATATTAAATCACCAATATTTCTCTATTCATATTTTTTTACATAATTATATTGTATAAATTTATATTATATCAAGATTTATTCATAAATTAGATGACTAACATTATAATGAAAACAAAATTAAGATCAATTAAAATTATGGGACTGAGGTGATAAAATAAATCTATATCTTTTTGTAATACCATTTGGATGTAATATTTTTAAATTACTTCTTTGATGTAGCTTAAAGCATGGTCATACTAATAATATAATTTTGATATAATCAATAAAATTACATTTGAAATACTTGTCCAAGTACAATATATAATAACATTTAACTATTTAATTGTTTTTATAAATATTGCTTCTTAAAATATTTTTTAATTAGGTACAGTTTCATCCAACAATTATTTATAGTCTTTTGTAGATTAAATACAATATAATTATGATTATAGACTACATAGATATTTGATGTAGTTTTTCTATCTTTAGGTGTGCCTGCAAATCTTTCTCCATTTCTTTGCGATATTTTTTAACATAGTAATTTGCTTTATCTAATTAAATACTATGTCATGTGGTTTCTTACATAAGAAATTTTGGAAGTATACTCAAATAAATAAAACAAAACCTTAAACATAAAGATTGGCAGATTTAGACTTTTTCAATGCAAAAACAATACTTTAAATGTATTCCATTTGTAATGTATTTTTGCGTTTGACAAAATATTATGCAATTTCATACCTCTATTTTTCAGACAGGTTCGTGGATACATAATTTAATTAGAATGCTTGATTACTATTTTATTATTAAATTTATCTATGTATTATATGAAAGATTAATCAATAAAATTATCAACACACTAATCACACACTACAAAACATGTACTTTATTTTAATAAATAGGTTGTTTATAATAATAAACTTCTTTCTAAATATGGTTAGCCATTACTGTATATTTATTGAAATTGAGCTTAATAAAATATGATGTTTAGAATTCAAATATAAATTATGTTACACTATTTTTAAAATATCATATAAAAAATTCTAAAATATCTAAAAATAAGTTAATTCCTAGTTTAACATATGTAAATGTTCTTCTTGATAATTTGTTTTTAAAAAAATTCAACCTTAAAACCTTAAATCAATATCATTGTAGTGGAGTAATAAAATATTTGAAATTTTAGTAATTATATAGAAAATGAAATTAAATTTTGGAATATTTTAAAATTCCACTTATTCTAAAAGTAAATTATCTTCAATGTATGAAGGTAAAATTTAGCAAAATTTCTTTTAAATATAATAATTCCAAATTTTAAAAGTAAAAAAAATGAAGAAACAATGTAATAAAATAGGTAAGGTATGGATTTTTTGTAGTAAAAAACGTTTTTGATTTGATGTGTTGCATTTAATTGTTTTGACAAAGTAATTTGACCTACAAAAATTAGATAAAATGCGTGTGTTTTTGAATAATAAAATATAGTAATAAATGAGGCCAGGTCCGGAGGATGCACCTATGGGCTAACTTACTTTAGCTTTAGTGGCCTTAGCATGAAGGATATACTTATGGACCGACTTAATTTGGTGTCTGTGGCCTCGACATAGAGAGTGTACCTTTAGACTAGCTTATTTGACTTATTTTCTATAACATTCCCATTTTTCACTACAAAAAAAAATTCACTTTAAAATAATGCAGGAGCCAAAAATAATAAATACACCTAGAAAAAATAGAGTGCTACCCCCATACCTATCATAGGATAGACGATAACTGCCCATTCCATATTATATATAAGGTTAAAGCCAAATAAAAAAATTTTAAGTAGAGTTTAAGATCAAATTACGTAAATATTTAAAAGATCACTTATAACATAAGTCCTTGATGATCCTTGACATAGTCAAATATAGGATGAATGATGATCATTTATAACATAAGTCCTTGATGATCCTTGACATAGTCAAATATAAGAAGAATGATAAGCTAAGAATTTAGGGCTAAGATAGTAGAAAACAAGTTAGGGTGTGACCCTAAAGCCATAGTTTGTCATGGACCATATAAAACCTTTGGATGTCCATGCTCTTTAGCCTCAAACCAAGCTGAGGTAGGCTCACTACTGGCCATCCCCAAAAACTTGCACATGACCCTCTGTTCGTGGGAATGAGCAGGTGACTAAGTAAACAGAAACATCAGTTGCTACGTACTGAGTAAGGTAAGTTATCTGCTTAATGGGAGTCACAAGTATACTAGGTTCTATCATATCATAGAAGACATACATAACATGCTTTATGCCAATGCCAAATAAATAAGGGTATCTACTCTATCATGATCAGATAAGGCATTGGGATTCACTATCATGCATAACTCAGGCACCTTAGAATGTCTCATACTCATTTTTTATAGTACTATACCATAAGTAATCACACACACACACACACACATACTAAGTAGATTATCCACATGAACACTATATACTATTCTCCAACTTGCTCAATCAATTATGTTAGACCATTTCCTTATCGATATACTTAAATAGGTCATCATCCAGTTAATCATTCCAATAATTAACCAATTATTCATTCAAATCATTATCCCAGTATTCATTCCAAAATTTACTATTATTACCATCCAACCATTCGTTCCAATCATTCATCATGGAGCGATGGACTATGCACCAGCCCATGATTTCACATACTATGGAAGCTTATCCAAATCAAGGGACATAAAGTCCAGGCTGAAGCCAATCAACACCATGGACATAAGTACAGGCCAAAGCCAACTATAATGGACATAAGTACAAGCCAAAGCCAACTAATATAAACATAAGTCCAGGCTAAGGAATCACCTAAGTAACCAGGCCCTTTAGTATTGATATCCTCGAGTATATCACTAGTGTCTAGAATGGTTAAGACACAGGGATCTACTAAGATCCTGTCTACAGGTAAAGCCTAAAGGCACCAATAAATACTCGAAAGCAAACTGACCCCTAGTAACTAATCAAGGATCGGATAACCTTGACCCATTCATAACTCAATTGTCTTTTGCTTTACATCATTAGTGTATTATTCATGAGTTTACATGATCACACAAGGCTCATACAAAAAGCAACAAAGATATTCACATATCTCTTCCATATTAATATTTTCCATCCCTCAATCATGTGTAGGGTTTCCATTTATGTTTGTCCAATATTAATCATACTCGTTATATTATTCCATTCAAGCACATTCCTTATTTCATCACCCTATTTCTCAAGAACAATCAAATTTCATATGTGGTACACCCTTTAGGCTATTTCACCACCCATTGAGTATGTCATAAATCATGGTCTAGTTAATCCATTTATTAGGTCATTGATGCATGATAATATATTTATTATATCTATTAATTGGTTATATAACAATTCTATGCATAGTCTTAAAGCATATCTAAATTGAAAAGGACAAAATCACACAACTTAGCCAAACTAGTTGATCAGCCTGGCCCATCTAGTCAATTGGTTTGGCTCAACCAAACCATAGTTTTCCTCAACTAGTCGATCAGTTTGAGCAAAAAAATCAATTATTTGTAGACCAAAAAGTAATAAATAATCATGATAAAATTAGGCAGAATAGTTTATTAATCTTTAAAACTAGTTGACAAGTATGGGCCTACTAAACGTAAGGAAAAATAAATATACAATGAAACCAATGGACTAGTTGGTCCAATAGATTGATTTTTCATACGTGATAGTCGATAGGTTTGGCTAGACTACTGGATATGTTTAGGCCAAGACCAAACTACTTAGGTCACAAAAAAACCAATTAATGAATGGGTAAGACCAATCAACTGCTCATAAACCAAATGATGGGTTTCTCAAATTGGTCGATTACATGCAAGCCAATATATATATATACATCAGATGACCTATTATCTAGGTAAACTAATCAATGGGTTCATCCAATCATTTAACTAGTCTAGGAGAAACAAAGCCCAAACACAAACACATCACACTAAGTAAAAAAAATCATAGGCTCCCCACATTAATCCCATCATGCTCCTATGTCATAAAATACACAAACAGACATACTCCACATATGAAATCTCATGGATACATGGCAGGAAAATCATTACACATCATATTCATGTGAAATCACCAAGCTCGTGCTAGAAAAAAAAAATACTCATATGTGTGCTCCACCTCCAAATGTATAAACATTTCACATTTTTGAATTCAAGGACTCAAACATAACACATATGCATTAGAGAACCCGCCAAAACATGAAACCACAATTAACAACATCAATACTTACTCATATTAGATTTAAGGATGTCTCAAGTCTTCTACCACAAAAATACTCTTAACTTGATGGTCTCTACCAAATCTCTTAAATTCTTAAGGGAACTAGGAATTAAAATAGCTAAAACCCTTTTTAAAACTTAGCTAAAAAAATCACAAGAAGGAGAAAGAAGAAGCACAACTCAACCTTTTCTCAAGAATAAATTTTAGGGCGAAGAAGATATAAGATCTTCAAGCTTCCTCTACAACTTAATCCTTACTTCTTTAAAAGAAACAAGGAAGTGCTAAGGCTAAGATTAAGAGAAGAGGAAAAAGGAGAATAATCAATCAAAGGATGGAGTTCAAGAGGCAAGCCTATGTTTTTTAGAAAAAAAAAAGGAAAGGGGATAAAATGAGGAGGGCCCAACACTTAGAAACCTAACCCAAAGGAAAAGGAGAAAATGATCATGTTTTGAAGGCTAAAGTTCAAATGAATAAGAAAAGGGAGTGTAAAGTAGCTACGATAAACATATCAAAGGGGAGGGTTGAGGGAGAGTTGACTTTGGTTGAGTGTGATAACCAAAGTTTTAGAAGGTGAATGTTGAGAATGAGAGAGATGGAGTGAAATTAGGTGTGGATAGAGGTAGATAATTTAAGGGGAAGATACATGTTGGTAAGCTTTTATCCATGGTTGTTAGAGAAGAGAGTAAGGGAGGGAACGTGATAGTATGTGAGAAATCACCTTAAAAGTGCATTTGGGGGATTTCTAGCTAAATAAAATCATATAATGATCCAAATAATGTAAAAATAATCCCATAGAACTAGAACATGCTTATCAGTACAAATAAACTCTAATTAAAAGTTCTCATAAATATTAAAAAGATAATTGAAGCTAAAATATAAAAGGATTTGAAATCACAACATAAATGGTTAATCAGTTTGGGCAACCAGTCGACTGGTTATCACAAAAAAAAAATATCAGTTCCTAGTTTTTTGGTAGATCGATTGGGATACTAGTTGATTGGTACACTTGAAATTTACATCTCTACCCAAATTTTAAACCCTTTTCCAAACCAAAAATAATTTATTTTATATTAAAATAATTTCATATACATTTTGAAGGATTTTAGAATTAGGTGTTACATTATCAGCAAAGTAACTGATGGCTATGAAAACCTTCTCAAAATCCCTTAGCTAATGCTTAAGAATATGGAGGCCCTCCTAACCCTCAAAGATTGGTGGGTGGTGGTGACCAACCCTATAAAGCCAAGTCTCTAGTGGTGCCATCGGAAATGGAGGTAATAGTGGTTGTAGAGTCTTGTCATGTTAAATTTATCCCTCCATGTAGGCCCCAAACATCTCTATGAAGTATTCAAGTAGACAATTAGCACCCATCAAGGTCCTAGAATACTAAGGCCAAGTAACAAAATAGGTTACTAAGCACAATTATTAGGATATATAATAGTATGCTACAATTAGTTAGATATAATGAAACAAAGGCTAAATCTTAGACCCCAAAGACAATAGTCACTCACAAACTAAAAGTCATTAATAAAACTTGAAAACTCATAAAACATGTTTTCTACTCCATTATTAAATGAATTTCTCAATAAATGCTTACATCCACAAAATTAATAACACAAATTCTTACACATAACTATAAATCACACACCCTACACATCAATACAAATTCATTCACTAAACATAATAAGGTAATAATTGTAATCCCCAAAATTTTAAAAACTTGGAATTCAATAAATATATTTTATTTAGGATAAATTAGCTTTTAAAATTACATAGTTTAATTATTTTATGGATGTTTAAGTATATAAATTTGGATAGGAATATTTCATAAATTAAAATAAATAATTTTTTTATTTTATCATACTCTTTTTATTTAAATAATTTTCCAAACTAATATTTTACTAAAATCATCTTTTTTTAACCAATATATTAAATTATATTATTAAATTAAATAATTATCAAAAATATTACATTTTATTATTTTATAAATTAAATTATTTTATTTTTCCTATTTTTCCATTTTCTTTTTTCCCCTTTTCCCTTTTTCCTTTTCCTTCTCCCTTTTCTCCTTTTTCTTCTTTCTTTTCTATTCCTTTTTCCCTCATCTGGGCCGTCCGCGCTAGGCCAGTCCCTCCTCCTATGCGCTTGGGCCTTCGACCCACTCCCTTCCCCTCTCTCCTTCTCCTGCATGGTCGCTTCCTCTTTCCTTTCCCCTCCTCTCCTGCACATCATGACCCAGCCCAAACCCCCTCTTTTCTTTCTTTCCTTCCCCTTCTACCCGGGTCGGCCTAGTTCCCCTTTTTCTTTCCTCGACCTACCTAGTGCTCACCCTTCCCTTTATTTCTTCTTCTTCTACGCCTCAACCCAGGCCCCCAACTTGTCCTCGTCGCCATTGAAATGCCCGAAATATTTAATTTTATTATTTATTGTTAAATAAAATTTTATTATGATAATTAATTAAATAAGTTATTTTTATTAAAATAAAAGGGAATTAGTTAGGGCAAATTAAGAAGGAATTTACAAGTATTTTAATTTGAAGAAATTTTGGTATTTTAGCTAATTAAATATTTTATTTTAGAAATTAATTAAATAAATCATTTTATTTAAAATAAGAAGGAGAAAATAGTTTCAAATTAATATAAATTTTAGAAATAATTTAATTGAATAAAATTAGAGTGATTTGCTAATTAAAATAGAATTTATGGAAAATCTTTTAAAAATCCTAATTTAGCCTAAAAAGAGGTTTAAATATTATTTTATTTAAATATTATTATTTATAAATATCTCAAATATTTTAATAAATTTAAATACCCAAAATAATTATTTTTCTCTTTTCCTTTTTCCTTTTCTTTCTTCCTTTTTCTTCTTTTGCTTTCTTTTTCTTTCTTTTCTTCTTTTCTCTTTTCCTCCATTTTTCCCCGTTTGGGCTGCCCTCTCCCGTGGCCCAATCCTTTTCCCCTTCTTCCTTTCCTTTGGCCTAGCCCGCGCTCATTACCCTTCTTCTACCCTCGACGCGTTGCGTTTCCTCCATTTTATTCTCGAAACTCGCAGTTTCATTTAAACGCACCCCCCTCGCGCTCGACCTGCCCGGTTCGCCGCCTTTCTTTTTCTTTTCTTTCTTTCTCGGCTGCCCGGTCCAGCACCCCCCATCTTCTTCCTTCTTCTTCCCCGAGCCACCGTCGACCTGCAACAACGCCGCCCGTCCGAGATTTTCGCCGGCGATCTCTCCCATTTTGACCGGCCGATCTCCTCCCTTTCTCTTCCCCTTGATTCGGCAACTATATAAACCAATCCAACTATCCCTTTTATCGCACGGTTCTCTTTCTCTCTCCTGCGCATTCTCCTACTTGAATTTTGCTCCCACTGGCCAACCTCGTTGCCGGCGAAACCATAGAACCCTAGCCTCCCTTCTAACCCTATAAATACCCCCATAATGGCCCTGTATCGAGCTCTTGATCCCCAACCCAGGAATGCCCGACCTTGCCGCCGCCGCCACTTAAGACGCCTAGTCTGCCGTCTCCGGCCAACTTCGCTGCCATCTATGGCCACCAAAATCTTCCTTGCACCTCCCTCTAGCTAACCAAATCATCCATCCTCCTCGATTCTTCCTGCACAAGCCACCCCGACTGTGCGAAGTAGCCCCCGTGACCAACCTATTTTTCTGTCTCCGCCACCTTTTGCGCCACCCTTAGCCACCTATTCCGCTGCTTCCGCCACTTTTTTCACCTCCCAAGTTCTTCTGCAGACCACCCTCTACCTTCCCCTACCTTTCTTTTCCCCTTTCTCCCTCTCCTCCTCTCTCTTTCTTATTCTCCTCCATTCGGCCACGACCTGCCGCCTCCGTGCGCCGCCACCTCTGCTACGCCACCACCATCATTTTGTCCCTCTCCTTCTAGGCAACTCAAAACACCCCAGCTCCCACCTTAATTCTCCCTATCTTTTTCCCAACATGCAACTTTTACCCTTTTCCTTCCTTTTTCCGGCCACCGCTGCCGCCTCCGTGTACCCCCGTAGGTGCCGCCTATTCCCGCCAGCCTAAAGTTGAACCCTAGACCCTCTCAGCCATTTTCCCTATTTTTGTAACCCTTAAATTATTTTATTTCAATTATTTGCATATAAATACCATCATCATCATCATCATCATCATCATCATCATCATCATCATCATCATCATCATCATTATTATTATTATTATTATTATTATTATTATTATTATTATTATTATTATTATTATTATTATTATTATTATTATTATTATTATTATTATTATTATTATTTCCTATTTTTAATATGTATTATTATTATTATTATTAATGTTTTGATTATTATTTCTATTGAGGGCTGAAGCCCTATTGTATTTTTTTTAATTCGATTTTATTATTATTCTTCTTATTATTTATATTATAACTATTATTAATATTAATATGTTATTATTATTATAATTATTTTTATTATTATTACTATTTTGAATTACTGTTATTATTATTATTATTATTATTATTACTATTATTATTATTACTATTATTATTACCAAATTTGGTTGTTTATTTTACTAATATTATTATTATTATTATTTTGATAAAGGGGCTGAAGCCTTTATTCTACTTTGTTTTTGAATAATGCCTTTTTATTATTATTATTACTATCATTATTTTTATTCTTATTAATATTCTCATTGATATTATTTTTAGTATCATTACTATTATTAGGGTAAGGTTTTTAACCCTATATTATCAACTTTTATAATATTTCTATTATTTTTATATCTTTAACAAAGTTAGAATTTTATTAATGTTATTTTTATTAGTATGTTATTATTTGGTCAAAGCCCTAAGGAGGCGTAGGAGCGTGCTCCAAGACAGGTGTCTTTTCAGGTAAGGGGTGCTAAGGTCGTTTGTGTGCTTATATGCATTATGTATTTCGCATGCTATGTATCCTATGTTTATTATCATTAATTATTATGTATATGGTATGACATAGAGTTTAAGTAAGTTTTTGTATGGCATGTGTAGTCTATGTATGTGATGATATGTGTTGTGACCCTGTAAGACATGCATGAGAGGATGTCTATGTGGTTTGTGTGGGAGAAAGGATGAAAAAGGAGGATGGGGAAAGAAGTTGACTAAGGGAAGTGAGTTGACTTAATTTTATGGTTTTATAAGGAATAATCTAATGTATGGTTTTATGTGGAAGAATATAATTTATGGTTTTATGCGGATAATATAATACATGGTTTTATTTGGGAGAATGTAATTTATGATGTTATATGGGAGAATCAATTTATGGTGTGCTTGGGAGAATCTAATTTATGATGTTAATTGGAAGAATCTAATTTATGATGTTATATGGGAGAATCAAATTTATGGTTTGTATGAGAGAATCTAATTTATGGTTTGGATGATTTTGTATGGGAGAATGTAATATATGATGTTATATGGAACAATCTAATTTATGGTTTATATGGGAGATTAAAATTTATGATTTTATGTGGAAGAATCTAACTTATGGTATTGTATGGGAGAATCTAATTTGTGGTTATGAATGGGAGAATCTAATCAATTATATTATATAGATAGATCTTTGGTTTGGTGTGGATTGAATTTAAGGTTTTGTATGACGGAATATTGGGTTTTGTATGGTGGTATTAATGGTTGTATAGTGGTATTAGGGTTTGTATGGGAGTTAATGATTGCACGGGATTTAGGGTTTGTATGAAAAGTTCGAGAGGTTATATGGGATGTGTAAAGTTTTCATGGGAGTGAAATTTACGTATGAAAGGTTGATTTGGGATATAAGGAAGGTAATGCAAGTGTTATTTGGGTGTTTGAACATTTGGACGAAAAATAGTATGTGGAGTATTATAAGGGTCTAGAGGAGATTGAATTAGGGTTTGGAGTGATTAACTCTGGGTTATTGTGATTAAATAGGGTTGGAGTAGCTGATTGTGATTTGGTGTGGTTAATTAAGGTTTGGAATGGCTAATTATGGTTGTTGTGGTAAAATAGGGTTTGGAGTGGTTAACTACGGTTTGGTGTGGACAATTAGGGTTGGTTGTGGCTGATTAGGGTTTTTGTGTTATCATGTGTATTTATTGATTAAAGTGTAATTATGATGTTGGAATTTATGATTTGTGATGTGTGATGATTCATGCATGTCCAAGGCAAAATCTTTTGAATAAGATACTTAAGGCATTAATCACTTAAAGTGGAAGATATTGAGACGGGACCAGCCGATCCACCGGTAATATTAGTGGTTAGGACATGATGTCCTATATATGACCGGCCCACTAGTTATAATAGTGGGGGATCCCGATCTCAATAAAAATAAACCAGAGTTTTGCTAAGGCAAATAAAAGACATTAATTACTTATAGTGGAATACTATGCAAGCAGGAATTAAACCGATCCACCGGTTAGGAATAGTGGTTAGGGTTTTTACCCTATATATGACTGATCCACTGATTATAATAGTGGTTAGGGTTTGACCCTATTGTGACCGATCCACCGGTAATAATAGTGGTTGGGGCACGATGCTCCATGTGTGACCGACACACCGGTTATAATAGTGGGGTGTTCCTGTACTCGCATGGATTTGATAAAAGGCATAGTGTGAAACGATTCATGATCAAAGATAAATTAAGCAATGAATCCGAACTGTAATTGGGCCTTTGTTACCTGAATGGTCATATGCATTATGTCCGCATGTTGGTCTTATGCTTTATTATTGTTCTGCATTATTTATATGCTTATGTATGGCCTTAGTGCTCGGTTACCTTACTCAGTACGTAGTGTAATGATCACCCTTTTCATGGGTGCTGCTCATTCCCACGAGTAGTATGCCCTTTCTGACTTTGTGTAGGTGGGCAAGACATCAGTCAGGGCTATGTGTTGAGCATGTTTTGGCTCAAGTTCGAGAGTAGTGTGGCCAGATCCACTCTTCTTGATATCTTATTTATTTCTATTATTTCTTCTTGTATCAGATTTATTGTGTTGATCTTTTATCTCGTATTAAATATTTGAAGGAAACCTTTTATCGATTGTAAGAATATTCCTTTCGAGGAATTTAAATTTCGCACTCTGATTTCTATTTGATTCGTGATTCTTTACGCGCACTCTGATTTTTATGTATGATATTTCTAGTTCTTTTATGAGCTATTGGTTTGAGTTTAATGTTAATAATTTTCTTTAGCCTTAGCACTTGGTAATGGAACGGTCGGAGAGAACCAGTTCGGTACTAAGTGTGGCGGTAACATTCCCAGAATTCACAAGTTTTAAGTATTTCTATTTTAATTACTTCCACTTTTTAAAAAAAAAGGTAGTGAATTTTGGGGTGTTACAGCCATGCCTTCCACCTCAAGCACGCCGGCCACCGCCCTACTGCCACCACTGCAACCCTCCCTCCCTCTCTCTCTCTCCCCCCTCCTTTTTTTCACAGTTTTATACCCAACTGGCCATGCACCCTATCATGCATGGCCTCCCTTTTCCCCCTTCTTTCCTTCCCTCTCACTGCCACCCTACACGCTGCCACCAGCCAGCCAGCTACCCTCTTACTCTCCCTCTCCTTTTTCGTCACCTCTCCAGCCTCTCCCTACCCCATTTCTTTGAGCCTTTCCCCTTCCCCGACCTCCCTCTTCTCCCTTTCTTCTCCTTCCTTTTTCCTCCCTGTTTTGGCTATGTCGCCGCCCTCTACCGCTCCAACCGCCACACCAACCCCCTACACCACTCTCTGCCACCCTCTACCTCAGCCTTGCACCACCACAATACCCCGTCAAGCCCCTACAGTCCCTTCTTTCTCCCCTTATTAGAAACCTCCCTACAACCCCTCCATTCGCTGTTGTCCGGCCGCCTCTACCACCACCCAAACCACCAATCCACTCCATGCAACCTCCTCTACCACCCCCATACCTCCTTTTGCTGAAAACAGCCCCCGAACCCCTTCATTTTCCTCCTCTCATTTCCTTCCTTCTCAGCCCCGTCCACTCTTGCAGCCCACTTCGCTGCCTCCGCTGCCCTTGGCCACCAACAACCCATCCCCAGCTGCCACCTACACCCCCTCTTCACTCCTACACCATTCCCTTGCCTCCAATCCTCCCCCATCTACCTTCTTTCCTAGCCTAAAGACCCAAATCTGAAAATAGTCATTATTCCTCTCCTTCACCCCCTCGAGCCTTCCACCTTTTTATTTTGCATGGAGCTCGTGTTGCAAGAGCAGCATGAGCTGCTGCATGCCTTAGTATTTTAGTACACAAAATTTTAAGGTATAATAGCATTTTAAATTAAGTGTTTCATTAATTAAATTTTATAAAGTTTTATGCTTTGGTTTCTCATCTCTAATATGATAAGTTTTTATACTACTTTTAGGTGTTGATTTTGGTATCTAAAGCTTGAATCTTTAACTGGGATACCGGTAAGGTTCAATTTTTCGGGAATTAAGGTAATTGTTAAATCCCACTTAAATGCATGGATAAACGTATGTTAGCACATTAGGGTTTTTAATACGTTATTATGCTTGTTAAATGTTTGTTAATATACTATATATATTTCCTTGTATTAATTAATAAAAAATAAAGTATGCTAGTTTATGTACTATGTGTGGAAATATTTCTTAAGGAAAGAGTTTGGCTATTAATGAAAGTGTTAAGTACTTATCCATGTTATTTTATGTTATTATGACCATTTATGCATGAATAATATTATTGTGAGCCCTAGGGGCAATATTTCTTGTGCAAGAATGTGGCCTAATATGTGTGGGTGCTAATAAGTATTATATTAAAATATAATAGTTGGTGGAGTTTGATATTGTTAATAGAGTATTAATATTATTATTCCATGTGGTAATGTTAAATCAATAAAAGTGGTGTAATAAATGGGGTAAAGTGGTAATTTTTTAGGCAAAAGGGGCAATATGGTAATTTTATAAGTAAATGGAAAATGGTAAATTTATAAGTAAAGGGGTATTATGGTAATTTTGGGAGTAAAGGGGTAAGAATGGTAATTTTGGATGTAAAAGGGTAATTTTGGAAGAGAAGGGAAAAATGGAAATTTTGAAAGAAAAGATCAAAATGGTAGTCTTGGATGTAAAAAGGTAAAATGGTAAATTGCAAGTAAAAGGGGTATTGTGGTAATTTTATAAATAAAAGGATGTTATAGTAAATTTGGGAGTAAGGGGTAACTTGATAATTATGATAATGGCGAAGGCTAATTTAGTAATTAAATTATGACTATAGAAGGGAAATTGAATAATTATGACAATAGAGAAGGGTAATTTAGTAAATTAACCAACAAAAGGGTATTATGGTAATTTTAATTATGGAGAAGGGTAAGTTGGTATTTATAATAATGGAGAAGAGTAAATTGGCAATTGTAATTATGGAGAAGGGTAATTTGGTATTTTTAATAATGGAGAAGGGTAAAATGGTAATTATGATAATGGAGAAGGGTAATTTGGTAATTTAACCAATAGAAGGGTAATATGGTAATTATGATAATGGATAAGGATAATTTGGTAATTTAACCAATAGAAGGGTAATCTAGTAATTATGATAATAGATAAGGGTAATTTGGTAATTATAATAATGGATAAGGGCAATTTGTTAATTGTGAGATTGCAGAAGGGTAATTCGGTAATTTAACCAACTAAAGGGCAAATTGGTAATTATGATAATGAAGAAGGGCAATTTGATAATTTATCCAACTAAAGGGGCAATTCGGTAATTATGATAATGGAGAAGGGCAATTTGATAATTTAACTGACTAAAGGATAAATTGGTAATTATTTAACCAACTAAAGGGACAAATTGGTAATCATGATAATGAAGAAGGGTAATTTGGTAATTTATCCAACTTA
Source organism: Tamarix austromongolica (assembly GCA_039764185.1). Taxonomy (NCBI): domain Eukaryota; kingdom Viridiplantae; phylum Streptophyta; class Magnoliopsida; order Caryophyllales; family Tamaricaceae; genus Tamarix; species Tamarix austromongolica. Next base: position 48,549,484 of record CM077817.1, read on the forward strand.
AGGGCAATTTAGTAATTATAATAAAGGAGAAGGGTAATTTGGTAATCTAACCAACCAAATGGGAAATGTGATTAGTGTAACAATTATGAAAGGTGATTGGTGGCCTAATAAGTGTGGGAGATAACTTGGTAACCCAAACCGAGTAGGAATATAGCTAAGAACAACAATGTGTGTATTATATGTCTTGTGTGCCATGTGTTATGCCCTATTATGTACTTTATGCTTGATGATTAATCATTTATAGTGCAACTTCGAGTGATGTATGCTTATGCGACTTCCTTATGACATGTGGATGATGATTATATATGTTGAGCGTATGATGTTATATGATATGACCCTTTAGGACATGCATGCTAGGATGTCTAATAATATGACATGGGGTGAAAGGATTAAAAGGAACAAAAGGGAAGTGAGTTGACTAAGGGGACACGATATCGACCTTAATATCTCATGATCCATGGGGAAAATAGAAGGAGATTATGACCAAAACTAATGAGTGATGCAACTCTTGCATGGGAGGTTTCTAGGGTTTGCATGGGATAATCCTTACGTAAGAAAGGTGTTAGGGTTTGAGCGGCCAACTTGTTTTATTTATATAGGAAACCATCTTGAAAAACATATATACCATGAATTCCTTGTTTCTTACAAGTGCCAAGTATTACACCAAAATTCACATAAATTGCATATTATTCTTTCAATATCTCGAATCCTAGAAGTTTTGCACCTATCATTGTATGCATTATGAACCTTTCCGATAGTAAAAACATCTTCATTTCCATCAACATGTATTTTTGAGAATAAACAAGTTGGCACTTGTAATCGTTACACTTATCATATTTCCCATTTTGATCAAAAGTGAAGAAAATAGTTCGAAGCCTAACACCTTTCTTACGTAAGGATTATCCCATGCAAACCCTAGAAACCTCCCATGCAAGAGTTGCATCACTCATTAGTTTTGGTCATAATCTCCTTTTATTTTCCCCCCATGGATCATGAGATATTAAGGTCGATATCGTGTCCCCTTAGGCAACTCACTTCCCTTTTGTTCCTTTTAATCATTTCACCCCATGTCATATTATTATACATCCTAGCATGCATGTCCTAAAGGGTCATATCATATAACATCATACGCTCAACATATATAATAATCATCTACATGTCATAAGGAAGTCACATAAGCATACATCACTCAAAGTTGCGCTACAAATGATTAATCATTAAGCATAAAGTACATAATAGGGCATAACACATGGCACATAATACACATATTGTTGTTCTTAGTTATATCCTTACTCGATTTGGGGTACCAAGTTATCTCCCACACTTATTAGGCTACCAATCACCCTTCATAATTGTTACACTTATCATATTTCCCATTTGGTTGGTTAGATTACCGAATTACCCTTCTCCTTTATTATAATTATTAAATTGCCCTTAAGCTGGATAAATTACCAAATTACCCTTCTTCATTATCATGATTACCAATTTGCCCCTTTAGTTGGTTAAATAATTACCAATTTATCCTTTAGTCAGTTAAATTACCAAATTTCCCTTCTCCATTATCATATTTCCAATTTTGATCAAAAGTGAAGAAAATAGCTCGAAGCCTCGATATAAGGCTCGGATCGTGGTGAAAGGGTGCAATCAGAAAAAGGGCATTGATTTTGAAGAAATTTTTGCTCTAGTGGTTAAGATGTCCTCAATTCGAGTAGTGCTTAGTCTTAGTACTAGTCTCGATCTTGAGATCGAATAGCTCAATATCAAAAAAGCATTTCTACATGGAGATTTGGAAGAGAAGATGTACATGGAACAACCCGAAGGGTTGTGGTTCCAGGTAAAGAGTACTTGGTATGTCATCTCAAAAAGAGTCTTTATGGACTCAAACAAGCACCAAGGAAGTGGTATAAGAAGTTTGAAACCTTCATGACGCAACACAAATTCAAAAGGACTCACACCGACCATTTTGTTTTCATGAAGAGGTGCACTAGTAGAGATTTTATTATCCTTCTTCTCTATGTTGATGATATGTTGATTGTTGGGCATGATAAGAAGAATATTGTGGCACTTAAGAAAGCATTGAGTGGTGCCTTTGCAATGAAGGGCTTGGGTCCAGCAAAGCAAATCCTTGGGATGAGGCTTACTCGAGACCGACCCAAGAAGTTGTTATGGTTATCTCAAGAGCACTACATCGAGAAGGTGCTTGAGAAGTTCAACATGCATAAGGCAAAGCCAGTAAATGTTCCACTAGTTGGTCACTTCAAGTTGAGCAAGAGCCAAAGTCCGACAAGCAAGAAAGAGAAGGAAGAAATGGTAAATGTTCCCGATTCATCTACTATTGGGAGTCTTATGTATGCCATGGTCTGCACCAGGCCCGATATCTCCCATGTAGTTGGAGCTGCGAGTTGATTATTTTCTAAACCAGAAAAATAGCATTGGGAAGCTGTCAAGTGGATACTTCGATACCTCAGGGGTACATGTAAGAGGTGTTTGTGCTTTAGAAATGGGAAACCTATGTTGGAGGGATACACAGATGCTGACATGGCTGGAGATACTGATTCAAGAAAATCCACTTCAGGGTATGTGACCACATTTGTAGGGGTAGCTATCTCTTGGAAATCAAAGCTCTAGAAATGTGTGGCCTTATCCACTACAGAGGCCGAATATATTGCAGCTACAGAGGCATGTAAGGAGATGTTATGGTTGAAAATTTTCCTTCGAGAGTTGAGTCATGAGTAGGAAAAATATGCTCTATATTGTGATAATCAGAGTGCCATTCACTTGGCCAAAAATTCAGCCTATCACTCTCGCACAAAACATATCGATGTTCGATACCATTGGATAAGGGATGTGCTAGAGGAGAAGCAGCTACAACTCGAGAAGGTTCACACCAACAAGAATTGGTCGGACATGATGACCAAGATAATAACAACCAAGAAGTTTAAAGATTGTTGTGAAGGTGTTGGCATGTTGGTTCCCCCTAATTAAGTTGGGAAGGGGGAGATTGTTGGGGTCCCTCCTTAATTAAGGGGGTTTCACAATAATAATAATAATAATAATAATAATAATAATAATAATAATAATAATAATAATAATAATAGGGATGATGCATGCATAGTAGAGCTCCAAAGATAATTAATAATTTGGACCTCTTGGAAATTTGGAGCAGATAAGTGGATTTCACCATGTGCAAGTAACCAAGGTTCATTGGCTTAAATTAATAGGAGAGAATTCAAGAGTCATCTTATGGCTTATGGGTTACCCCCTTCTACTCCTATAAATAGGGGTCTTTGGGAAGGCTTAGATCATCACAAGCAAAGCAAGAAATCATCTACATAAAGAGAGAAAGTGAGAGCCACTACAAAAAGTGAGGTGCTTGAGAAAAGTTCTCATATTTTCTCAAGCGAAGTTTGAGTGTTCCACAAATGTTGCTCTTCATCCCCTTTTCTCTATTTTTCTTATTCTTTATCATCCTTTTTCTTTGTTTTTGTGCTCTAAATTACTAAGGGACAAGCTAAAATTCAATCATGGGAGAGTTGTTAAACTCATTATTTTCTACATTTCTATCTTGCTTTGCTTCCATTTTATGACTCTGTTTCATATAATTAATAAAATTTTGGTAGTCCTTATTTCTTGTTCTAAATACTATTCTCTTGATATTTATTTTTTAGATATTTGCATAAAAATATACAAAACTAATAAATATGGGAATAGATTTGGAACAAAGTTATCTATGGAAGGCATTGAAAGAAGATGAACCAATCATGCATGCATACAGAAAGAGGAGAAAAGCCACGGAATATAAAAAAGGATAAAAACCCTTATATTTCACTAAGAACAAAGATGTTCACTGGCACAACACATCCATGCATGCACTAACAATACAACCACGCTAACTAGTGCACAACTATATTTAGAATAATAACGAGTGATAAAGTAACGCACAATCTAGCTATGGGAGGATAGAACAGTTGTGCGGCACAATTCTAAAAGTAACAAAATCACATGATCTACCCATGTAAGGTTGTCACATTCATGTGTTCAGCGACAAAGGTTGAGAGCAAGAATGTCACATGGTCTAGTTATGAAAGACAAGCATGGTTGTGTAATAGATACTCCATGATACACAATCTTCCCATTTCAGAATTGATTTTTATCTAAATGAAAAAAGAGGGAATGAGGAGCAACAATGGAGAGATTATTTTTCCTTCTCCCTATTTTTACAAAAAAAAAATCCCAAACTATGTATCTTTAATTCCTAGATTTAGTTGGTATATTCATCTTTGACAGAAGATTCCAACATTATTAATCTACGATTCCATCTTTTTTTTATATTTCTCTTGTTATTTATTATATTTAATGTTATTTGTATTCATAAATTTTATTTCTTTCATTTTACTATAATTATGAGTGAGTAGATTTTTTTCTATGATTAAATCTAGTATAAATTGTTAATTAATGATGAACTAGTTTAAATTTCATTTTGATTGCTTGAATTCATGAAGTTAATTGTTATTTATGTAATTATGGTTGAGTTTCCTGATTACCTACTTGACTAAACATATGTATTTAATCAAAAAACTAAAAGGTGAAGATTAATAACCAAAAATTTAACAATTGAATAAGATAATTCAACCATGGAAGTAAGCAAGGGTATTTTAGGAATTTTTTTGACTTAGATATAACTTAGTAAATTTAATTTGATGTAATACTATGTGAATAGGTTATTAAATTAGATTAGGTGCGACTATTAGACCTTAAAAGAGGCTATTAGTTAGTTTAGGTTATTTCACCATCTCGTATTTAAGTAATTATTTGGTGATTAAATTGATTATTAATTAATTATCAATTTGTGAGGGCAATCCAGTCCTAGGCTTTTAATTAGATTTTCACTACCATTAATATTACCAATTAAATTTTTTTTGTTAGATATTTTCCTACTACCTAAATTTAATTTATCAAGAAAGGTGGAATGGTAAAGATTGGTACTCAACAATGAAACTCCTATGGGATACGACCTTGATGTGCTATAATGAGTCCGTGCGCTTATGGATTTAGGCTATCAGTACCATGTAAATCATACTTGATAGAATCACACATAAGAAATAATAGAAATTAAATTGGATCCAGAGGAAAATCTCATAAGAATTAGGAAAAAATAAAATATTATTAATATCTCAAATTATAGTCTATGATTTCAATCTCATCCCTAACAATAAGTATTTTAGTCACTCATCATATATAAATTAATTATATAAAGCATATAATAAAGGTAGAATAATAAAATATCAAAAAATAAAGTGAAAACAAGCAAAATAGTCTGAGAGGATGACCCCTAGATGAGCTCTGGTCAACTACCTATTGCAGTCTCATCTTCTTCCTTGCATGAACAAGAACAACCATTTTCTTCTTCTTAAAAATTATCTTGAATTAGATGCTCCCATGTGTAAAGTGAGGCATGGGATTAACAATTTAAGGGTTAGTGGATATAGAATTGATGGTTTTGTGGGTAGGAGAATTAAACCACAATTTAAGGAATTATGAGGGCTATTGAAGGTTTGAATATGGTGAAACACTAAATTGAATATCCAATGATGGAGGTTAAATTAATGGAAGAAAACCATGAATTGGGGGTAAATGATGAATGAATTGATGAGATGAAGCATCTTAATGGTGTAGGTTGAAGATGATGAAGAATAAACACTTATTGTGATTCTAAAAGTTTGGTGACAAGGATTCATTAATTCATTTGGAAACTGAGTTAATGATGTTTCATATAGGTGTTAAGAGGCTAAAAGATCATGTATGAAGTCAATTAAAAGATACGATAGAAGTTTGAGATTAGATTGAGAGAAGTGTGATTGTTTCAAGCGCTTAAAACTAGCCCTAATTGACTAGTTATTAATAGCCCATCACTAGGTGAATTTTAGCATCTTCTAATTGATAGCTTTGACTTCCAATGTAATGATGACCGTGCTCTAAACCATTTAGAAAATTTAATAAACATAGAAATTACATCTCTTGATCTTACTTGGTCAAATCAACTTAAATAACTGTAATTAGACGTTGTATGATATAGTTATGCTTTAAATACCTAAGGTTGTTGTAGGGAAAAAATCACAACAAATGTGAATGCCCAGGATCTGGCCTCACAAGCAATCAAAAAATTAGAAGATATAATTGAGAGACCAATCATAACACAATAACAATTGGGGAAACAAAAATGATCGTTACTGCATATAATACTAGTGATTATAAGGAGAATAAAACAATCCTCGCAATATCACTCAGTACATAATTTACTCAAAACCAAAAAAGAATTCAAGAGGATAAGGTTTAGATGGGTTCGGTGGTGAACCACACATTGCTAGGCTTTCATACACATCTATTTATAGAAGTATGTAACTGACACGAGCAAGTGGTAGAAAATAGAAGAAAAAAACAAAGTATGTGTTGATAAATACGAGGCCTTGTGTTTTTCCATAACTCTTAAATTTGGCCAAAAATCTATAGAACCAAGTGTGCCCATAAATGCGGGTCATGTTTTACAAACACGCCCGAAATGCCCCAAAAATTTCTAATTTTCAATATTATATTTAAATGAGGTTTTATTACAAAAAAAATAATTAAATAAATTATTTAATTAAAATAAAAGGAAATTAATTAGGGAAAATCAAGAATAAATTTATAAGTATTTTAATTAGGAGGAATTTGGGTATTTTAACTAATTAAAGATTTTAATTTGGGAATTAACTAAATAAATTATTTTATTTAAAATAAGAAGGAGAAAATAGTTCCAAATTAATATTTATTTTATAAATAATTTAATGGAAGAAAATTAAGGGTGTTTTGCTAATTAAAATGGAATTTATGAAAAATCTTTTAAAAATCCTATTTTAGCCTAAAAAGGGATTAAATATTATTATTTTTAAATAACCTAAATAGCCTAATTAATTTAATTAAGCCAACCCATTATTTTTCTCCTTTCCTTTTTTTCCTTTTTTCTTTTTCTTTCTTCCTTTTTCCTTTCCTTTTCTTTCTTTTTCTTATTTTTCTTTTTCCTCTTCTTTTCCCCGACTGGGCAAGTCGCGGCCCAGTTCTTTTTTTTCTTTTCTTCTTCCTCTTCGACCCAGCCCGCGCGGCCCCCTGCTCTGACTCCGCCACGCCGCGTTTTATGCCTAATTTCACTAAAACTCGTCGTTTTATTTAATAAGCTAAACCCTCGCGATCGTCGCCCTTCACCCGACGTTTCCGCGCTGCTTTTTGTTTCTGTTTTCATCACGACGCCGCGTTTCATTTAACTAACCTCCCTCATCGCGCCCGACCGCCCGATTCTCCTCTTTTTCTTTTCTTTCCCGGCCGACCGGCCCACCTCCCTTTCTTCTTCCTTCTTCCTCCTTTCCCCGTCGTCGACGACGCTGCAACGCTGGCCGCCGTCAATGGCATCTCCGGCTACGGTGATTAATACCGACCGTTTCTTGCCTCATTGTCTTCCTCTTAACTCCATAAATAAATTGGCATAATTATTGGACGTTAAATCTCGCCCGTTTCTTCTCCCCAGCCTCGCGAAATTTTGAAGCAACTCAAATGATGGCCGATCAATTACTGCCACCGACCACCCAAATTCTTGCACTTAATACCTCCCTTTCGAGCTTCAACACCCTATTATCCCATATACCATCTATAAATAGCCTTGTTATGAGAGTTTTTAGATTTTTTCTTCCCCGAGACCCTAAGCCCGAGTTGCCGCCACCCTGACTTTAGACGCACCTTCCGCCGCCGATAGCCAACTTCATCGCCGGAGCAGCATCTCAAATTCTTACCTGCAATCTCTTCTAGCTAACTAAGATCCCCAGAACTTTCGATTCTTCTTGCACGGGCCTCCATAACCATGCAAAGTTGGCTGCTCATTTCGCCATAATTTTACCTCGAAACCTTAAACCACCGTCCGCCGCCGTGCGCCGCCACCTTTGGCTGCACCACCACCATCATTTTGTCCCTCTCCTCCTGGGAAACCATAAACACCTCTTATCTCACCTCAATTCTCCCTATCTTTTTCCCAACATCCATATTTCCCTCTTTTCTTCTCTTTTTTCGGCCACTGTTGCCGTCGCCGTGCACCACCGTCCGTGCCTCCTATCCCCACCAGTTTAATGTTGAACCCTAGACCCTCTCAACCATTTTCCATATTATTATAAGCCTTGATTTAATTTATTTCAATTATTTTCATATAAATACCATTATTATTATTCTTAATATGTTTTATTATTAGTAGTAGTAGTAGTATTGTTTTTATTATTGTTTATGTTGAGGGATGAAGTCCTATTGTATTTTAATTCGACTTTATTATTATTCCCTTATTATTTCTATTTCTACTATTATTAATAGTAATATTTTATAAGTATAATAATTATCATTATTTTATATTTCGAATTTCTATTATTCTTATTCCATTATTATTAATACAAATATTTTAACATTAGTGTTGTTAATAATGTTTATTATTGTTATTACTATTACTATTATTATTATTATTATTATTATTATTATTATTGTTGTTATTGTTATTATTATTATTTATATTCTCATTGATATTAGTTTTATTATCTTTGATATTCTTATATTAGTATCATTATTATCATTAGGGTAAAATCTTTAACCCTATATTATCAAGGTTTATAATATCTCTATTATTTTTTATATCTTTAGCAAAGTTAGAATTTTTTTAAGGTTATTTCATTATTGTGTTATTATTTGGTCAAAGCCCTAAGGAGGTGTAGGAGCGTGCTCCAAGACCGGTGACATTTTAGGTAAGGGTTCACTAAGGCCTTTTATGTGCTAATGTGCATTGTGTGCCTCATATGTTATGCATCCTATGTTATTATTGTAATTATTGCATAGTTGGTATGGCATGGAGCTCAAGCATGCTTTTGTGTTGTTATATGGCATGTGTACTACATGTATGTGATGATATGTGTTGTGACCCTGTAAGACATGCATGTGAGGATGTTGATGTGGCTTGTGTGGGAGAAAAAAAAGGAAAAAGGAGGATGGAGAAAAAAGTTGATTAAGGGATGTGAGTTGACCTAAGTATTCCATTGATTCATGAGAAGATGAATAAAATGGAGAATGTTAGGGTTTCGTGTAGGAGAATCTGATTTATGATTTTTGAGGTTTTGTATGGAGAATATAATTTATAGTCTTATATGGGGAAGTTTAATTTATGGTTTTGTATGATTTCGTGTGAGAGAATTTAATCTATGGTTTTGTATGGAAGAATTTAATTTATGGTTTTGATTTGGAGAATCTAATTTATGGTTTTGTGTGAAATGATCTAATGTAAGGTTTTATATGGATGAATCTCTTGTTTGATATGGTTCAAATCTAGGGTTTGGTATGGATGAATTTTTGGGTTGTATATGGTTTGAATTTAGGGTTTGCTAAGGATGAATACTTGGTTTGGTATGGATGAATCTTTGGGTTTTATATGGTTTGAATCTAGAGTTTGATATGAATGAATCCTTAGGTTATGTGGATTAAATTTAGGGTTTTGTATGATGAAATCTTGGGTTTTGCGTAGTGGTATTAAGGGTTGCATGGTGGCATTAGGGTATTCATTGTGGTATTAGGGTTTGTATGGTGGTATTAGGGTTTGCATGGGAGTTAATGATTGCATGGAATTTAGGGTTTGCATGAAATTTTCGAATGGTCGCATGGGATATGTAAGGTCTGCATGGGAGTAAAATTTACGTATGAAAGGTTAATTTGGAATGTAAGGAAGGTAATGTAAGCGTTGTTTGGGTAGTTAAACACTTTGGATGGAAAATAATACGTGGAACATTATATGGGTACGTAGGAGACGAAGCTAGGGTTTGGAGTGGCTAATTGTGAATTGTCGTGGTTAATTAAGGTTTGGAATGGCTAATTATGGTTGTTATGGTTAAATAAGGTTTGGAGTGATTAATTATGGATTGTGGTGGTTGATTAGGGTTTGATGTGGCTGCTTAAGGTTTTTGTTGTAGCATGTGTTTTTGGTGATTAAGGTGTAATTATGAGAATGGAATCGATGATTTGTGATGTGTGCAGTGTTAAAATGATTTGGGTGATGTGAGGTGGAGTAAGAGGGGATGTTAAGGCCTAAATTAGGGTTTCGGGATAAAACCCTAGAGTGAGATGTGAAGTAGAATTGGAGGATGAGTGTGAAGGGAACGATCCATGCATGTCTAGGGTTTGGTGGTAGCACATGTGTAATTGGTGAATAAAGTATGATAATGAATATGGAATTTATGATTTATGATTCATGCATGTCTAGGGGTGAAAGCCTCTGAATAAGATACTTAATACATTAAACACGTAAAGTGGAAGATGTTGAAACGGGCCCAGACCGATCCACGGGCATAATAGTGGCAGGGAATGTTTTCCCTCGCGACCGATCCACCGGCTAAAATAGTGGCAGGGCATGTACCCTCGTGACCGATCCATCGGCTATAATAGTGGGGGATCCCGAGCTCAACAAAACAAAATGTTATATGTTGAAAGATATAGGAAGACACTAATCACTTATAGTGGAACACCGTACGAGAAGGGGCCAGACCGATCCACCAGCATATAATAGTGGCAGGTTATGCTACCCTCGCGACCGATCCACCGGCTAAAATAGTGGCAGGGTATGTTACCCTTGCGACCGATCCATCGGCTAAAATAGTGGGGTTCCCATAATCGTATGGACTTGATAAAGAGTATGGTGTGAAAATATTTCGATAAAGGATTAATAAAGCAATTAATCTAAACTATATTTGATCTTGGCTTTTTCACCTGATCATTCTTTTGCCTTTACGTTATTGTGTTGGTGATTATGCCCTTTTATTATTCTGCATGGGTTGTGTGTTTATGTGTTGGCCTTAGTGCTCGGTTACCTTACTTAGTATATAGCGTACTGATCACCCTTTTCATGGGTGCTGCTCATTGCCACGAGTAGCATGCCCTTCTGACTTGTGCAGGTGGGCAAGACATCAGTCGGAGCTGTGTGTTGAGCATGTTTGGCTCAAGTTCGAGAGTGTCGTGGCCGTATTTCAGTCTTTATGCACTTATATTTCCTTTTATTATTTCTTTTGTATTTGAGTTATCCTCTTTGATTTATTACCTTGTATTAAGTATTTATCCTCTTTGATTTTGCACTCTGACTTCTATTTTATTATGATTCATAAACGTTTATGCGTACTATGATTTTTAACGTATGATCTTTCGAGTTCTTTTATGAGCTGTTGGTTGAGTTTAGTGTAAATCTTTTCTTAGCCTTAGCACTTGGTACTGAAACGGTCGGAGAGAACCAGTTTGGTACTAAGTATGGCGGTAACATCTCCAGAATTCACAGGTTTTAATTCGATTACTTCCACTTTTAAAAAAAAAAATTAGTGAATTTTGGGGTGTTACAACGCCTCCCCCCTCAATGTTTTAACTCTTGGTCTTCTTTTGGCTCCAAACTTCTCCAAACACCTGTATGTAACAATTCATACTAGATTACACATACAAATATAATTCATGATCTCACAATCTCCACCTTGAAGCAATATTTGTAACAACAAGCAATAAGATTGGAAAAGATTAGCATAACCCCTGGGTCTAAAGAACCCACCATGGCATATGAACATGAGCAAGCAATGGCTCCATCAACACACACACTAGATCAACCTTAAAAGAAAATATTTATATCATCTTAGCCTCACAAGCTAGCATTCCAAGCCACACAACATTATCAACTTTAATCATAACTAATTACAACCTTAGAACCTATAAGGTTGAATACTAGTACACTAGTGTACCTCTCATCATCAAGACCACAACCAAGATTAAAGTAACTTGCCAACAGAATAGTTAATAACATATACTCAGCACAAGCCAACGATGTACACACTAATTACCTCAGAATTCATGTCACACCTAGCTAAGGTGTCTTTAAGGGACTCACCACACACATGCTTACACCAAGACCAATACAAAAGATGGTACGAATCACATCGTACATCAAACATCCTAATCACATCGTAAATCAAACATCTCATAACTGAGTGACTAAGCAAGCCATCACAACCGCTTTAGATTTAGGCATATCCAAAGTCTTCCACTTGTTCTCCTATGACATTTCTTTTGCTATGACAAGCATACCATAAACACACAACAAAATAATAACCAATGAAGCATCATACATCAATGTTTGAGTCCATCAAAGAGACCACATCTCTTCAATAACAACAATATAATACCACAAGACAGAATCAACATCCAAAATAACCATTGAATCTAACACTGGCTCCAACACACGAATAATACCAATCGTAGTATACAGTGCATAACTATATCTACCTAAAGCAATGCCTACTTACTCCACCTACTGTCTAGATTCCTCCTCACTAGAAGAATCTGTACACTCTAGACCAACAATAACCTCCACCTTGTTAGAAGCACCCAATAGACTCCTACTCCACCTTCTTATCAAGAAGGAATTCAGACTCATAGAAGATAACATATCTAGATGTAACCGGGTCACTTAATAGGGACCCACCATTCATGCTAATGACACTCCTATGTCCCAATCACATCAGCCCAAGACTAGAAACATTTGATTCACACACTCTCAATGTCTCCCTAACTACACCCTTAATAGTTGTGCCAACAAGCTCATACAATGTCCCGACCCACTTGCCAATAGTCACCACCACAACCCCTTTAGCAACCTTCAATATGTTATTCTCAACAACACACCTATAACCTTTGTTATCTAAGGAACACATCAAAATCAAGCTCTTGGTCATGTCACGAACATGATGAACACTAGATAGTGTCCTAACGACTCCATCATACATCCTTACCTTCACACTCCTAGTCCTAGAAACTATACACGAAGCCTCATTTTCTAAGATAAAAATTGCACCTTAAATAGTTCCATATGTCTAGAACCAGCTTCTATTGGGACATACATAGTAGGATAACCCAGAATTTAGAATCTACCTACCGGCCAATTTGGTATGTCCATCAGTGGTAGTCAACAAATCACCATCACTATCGCCCTTAGTTATGGCAGCATCACACTCATCAAATAAACCATCAAGATTATCTATAGGTTTCTTATTAGGGTAGTATTTCCTAATATTTCCTTTCATGTGACAACCATGGAGGACCACAGTCTTGATCCTATCCATCCTAGATTTAGAATTCTTCTTATCACCAAACCCCTTTGCTATAAGCCCCTTACCACATAAGTCATCTAAACATCCACCAGTTAATTAATTCTCAATCAACTCACATTGTAGCAAGGCATTCTTGACATCTACAAGAACTAGTTCATCATTTCCATACAATATAGTCTCACAAAATTGTTTATAAGCACAAGCAAAGAACACAATAACATAATAGCTAAATCCTCTCATCTAATTTAACATCTATATTTTGCAAATCCATAATTATAGAGTCAAATTCATCATGATGAGATTTCAAGGACTAGCCCTCACCTAATTTCAAATCATGAAGTTGCCTCTTCAACAATAGACAATTCACCACAGATCTCGTCATATACAAGGATTGCAGCTTCAGCCACAATGTGACAACATGTGTCTCTTTTTCCACTTCTTGCAAAACCCCATTTGATAAATATAATTGTATAGTGTATAGGGCCGTTATATCAGTATACTTGAAATCCTCATAAGACATTAGTTTTGGCTTCTTTGGTTTCCCAAATAATGCTTTCTCTAATCAATTATAAATAAGGATTACCTTCATCTTCAATTTTCATAACCTAAAATTAATAGAACAACCAAATCTCTCAATTTCAAATCTTATATATGCCATCCCGATACAAATCAATAATACACCCAAGCTCTTATATCAATTTTAGGGGGGGAAATCACAATAGATGTGAATGCCCAAGATCTAACTTCACAAGCAATTGAGAAATTACAAGATCTAACCGAGAGAACAATCAGAACACAATAATAATTGAGGAAACGATGATGATTTTTACTACATACAATACTAATGATTAAAAGGAGAATAAAAAAATCTTCACCATATCACTAAGAACACTATTCTCTCAAAAACATAAGAGAATTCAAGAGGAGAAGGTTTAGACAAGTTCGGTGGTGAACCACACATCGCTGGGGTTTCAAACACATCTATTTATAGAAGTGTGTAGCTAATGTAAGCAAATGGTATAAAATAGGAAAAAACATAATTTGTGTTAGCAAACATGGGGCCCTTATATTTTTTCCATAACTCTCGGCTTTGGCCAAAAATATGTAGAATTAAGTATACCCATAAACACAAGCCATGTTTTACAAACATAGGGACCCCCGTGTTTTATCTCTTGGTCCTCCTTTGGCTATAAACTTTTACAAACACATGTATGTAACAATACGTGCTAGACTACACATACAAATAGAAGTCATGATCTCATTGTTTTTTTTTATTAACTCATGTGAATGATCCAATTGACCTTTTGTTTGTGTAGCTCTCTAAAATGACTCATTTCTTCTTCTTTTCTTTTATGATTGATCCCAAAATAGTACTTTTAGTTTAAATGAAGTGAAATTAGCCATTTTAAAAGGAAAATGCAAAGTATGAGGATTAACACTATAAAAATAAGGTATAAAATGTACTTATTAATGGCTAAGCAATAAGCAAGAACATTAATGAGTTTTTCACTTAGCCTAGTTAGGGTGACAACTAAAGGTTAGTTAACAACAAGGCTAATGGAATAAACATGAGGAGGATCAATGTCACTAACCTTGATAGGTATTTACCGCTTATTTTTAGGACCGACCTCGGAGACACTTTCACTTCTTATATAACATCAATGCATAAATTTATTTATGCTGAATAATGGAAAACTCTAATTAAAAAAAAAGATATGATTGAGAGTACATATTCCACTTAGGCACCTTAACAATGGCATTAGGTGCCCTCAATAGGCTAATTAAAGGTATTTTAGAACCCCCCGACTAGATTTTGACAAACAACTTTCACTCAAGTCTTTTACTCGATGCACTATGCATATAAAATAACATCTAAACTTGTAAGGTAACACACTTATATTGGTTACCAATAACCTTTAATAATAACAACATTAAATAGCTTGTTTGAAGCTACTTATCAAAAGTAATTATTCAAGATAACTACTTATTTTAGAATTTTTTTTTAGTTAAATATTTTCGAAAATAAGTAGTTATCTTGAATAACTACTTTTGATAAGTAGATCTAAACAAGCAAAAAGATGACAGGTTAATCACATACCAGCATAGAATATAAGTCTGACCTTTTCAGGTAGACAAGGTCATTTATGATACATTATTATTTATGATGTGATTGTATTGCACCAAATTCTTGAATTAGTCGATGTTATATTCCAAATAAAATGGTATTAATTTACATAAATAAGAGTTGAATTGACCCCACTTGGGTATATCCCACTCAATATCCCCTTGGAAAAAGAAGTATTGAGGGTTTTTCCTATTGATAAATGGTTGAGGTTCTTTAATGAACATGTGGTTGCCCCTCATTTTCATGGAATAAAAGCTTAAGATGGAAGGATGGCTCAAAAACATAAAGAAATAAAGAAACAACTTGATGGTGGGTTATATGACTATTGTAAAGGAACCCAGAGACCATTCTCCAGGCTAGGCAATGCTGAAACAATGCGGTTGAAATAAGTCCTGAATTAAGGGATGTGTTGGTAGATGGACCCTATCATAAAAGTTCATACATCTCTTTTATGGGTTATTAAATATTTTAAATAAAGAAGACTTAATCAACCTCAAAGCACTCAAAAAGTTTTATAATGTGCAAAGTTGATCAAGAAGAGTGTCGATAATGTTCTAGGAGGAAAAGTATATAGATCCTTATGTTAGGAAGAGGATTGAGTTTGAGAGTTATCCATTTGGAATGATGTTGAGGAGTTTAAAGATGATGGAATTGTTAAGGTGTTTGAAGAGTGTGAGTTAAAAGGACAGGGAGAGCAGGTTAAGCACTCAAGGTAAATAATTATTAGTCAAGGTGGAGATTTACCAAGCCTTTTGGGAGCAATCGTGTCTGGTTTGGTGGATCCTCAAACTATAGAATTCCCAATACCATCGAAAAATGTACTCCTATACACTATACCATTCGTGTAACACCTCTAAATTTTGTAACCTTAATTTTGAGTGTTTAACCTTTTATCCAAAAACCAGACCCTTAAATAGTAAATAAAATATTTTTGTTAACGATCAACCTACAAACCCATATAATTTATTTAAAAAAATTTATACTAATTATTTTATCTTTTTTTCTTTCGATGAAATCCATCATAAACAGATAATTTTACCCAGTTTTTTTTATAATCCGATACTTTAAATTCAAATAAATTAATATTATCTTAAACCTAAATTTAACCTAAATCTAATTAATTATAAATTTACTTTTGTTTCCCTTCTTCTTCCTTTTTTCCTTCTCTTAAGCTCAACCCAGCCATCCTACCTTTAATGTTTTTTCTTCACCTCCCCTAGGCTACTCAAGCCCAGCCCACCTCTCTCTTTTCTTCTTCTCTCCCAACTTGCCTAGCATAACCCATACCCCCTTC
Organism: Tamarix austromongolica; assembly: GCA_039764185.1. Taxonomy (NCBI): domain Eukaryota; kingdom Viridiplantae; phylum Streptophyta; class Magnoliopsida; order Caryophyllales; family Tamaricaceae; genus Tamarix; species Tamarix austromongolica. The sequence continues at coordinate 48,566,087 of CM077817.1, forward strand.
CTTCTTTTCTTCTCCCCCTATGCCCCAAATACCCTAACACACCCCATTTTTGTACCCCCTCTACCCCATTGCAATCACCAATGACCCCCTCCAACATGCCCCAATACACATATGCACCCTTCTTATTTCCTTCATCTTCTCGTCAAACACAACCTTGCCCTTACACCCTATCACCTTCCTCCCTTCCTTTTTTCCTAACCCTGCATGCCCTACCTCCCTCCTCATATGCATTCCCTTCCCCACCCAACCTCCTACACCACTGCCATCATTCACCTCTACACCCCCACACGTCTCCCTCGCCTTTCCTCCTTTTATTACCATAGCACACCAAACAACCCCCTATGCCTTGTCCTTATGCATGTCTTCCTCTTCCCTGATCACCTCAGCCATTACCCCCAACTACTCCTAATTTCCTATGTATATATGCATAAACAACACTACAATCCCTTTTCCTCCTTTTGTTTGAACATGACCCCCCATCTCTACTCCCTTTCTCAACCAGCTTCCCCACCTTTGTTTTCTCCTATAGTGCTCCAGCCAAGCCTTACATCTTACTCTATTTAGCCCTGTGGACTTATATAGGGTATGTATACTTATGGATTAGGTGTTTTTATCGGTAGGGTACTATGTTACCTTTATGTGCTAGTACATTTAGGGTACATTAATGTCCTTGGATTGATAGTTGGTAGGATATTTTGTTCCCTTGGTGTGTCAGTATGATTAGAGTACCTTAGCATCTCTAGGTTTGGTATAATCCCCTCTTGAGTAAATAAAAATGAAAATGAATATTATTGGATCAAAATGATTATTATTGGATTGGTTGTTAGTAGCCTTTGTGCCTACCTATGTTTGGTATTGTGCCTTTGGGCTCTAAACATGATACTATAGATTTTATTAGTTATGCGCCTTTAAGCCCTACAATTGATGCTATAGATTTTATTGGTATTATACCTTTAAGCCCTACTTTATATGTTATGGATATTATTGGTGTTGATTTTGAGATATGAGCTACATTATGAAGGTTGTGGTTATTATGATGAGATTAAATATCATCATTATTTCATATAACATCTCTTGTATGCTTGGTTGGTAAGTTTTATTATGCTCTAAATAAACAAATATAAGTACAATGTGGTTTTGTTAATATTTTTTTTATCTAATATGATTAGCATATTTTGATCATTGCATGGATATCTCAATGTTTTATACCATATATTTTTGTGTTTCCTTTTATGTGTCTCGCATAGGCTTTTTATATTAGTTTTATATAATATGTTACTTAGTATCATCATACTAAAGGGTTCCTTTTCATAGGCCCCTTCTTATGCAATGGCTAGTGGCATTTGCATGTTAGCTTCTAGGATCATTTAAAGGCTCGTACTTAGGTTAAGAGTAGGATTATCCGGTGTTCTACTCGGTATCTTTTAATACAAATGATTTTGTACCCTCATGCTCTTATGCATTTCCTTTTATTGAAATTTTATAACAACTAATAGTAGGTTCTATTTGAAATGGTATTAATCTCCTTTGAATTTATCTACACTAATTTATAAATGTGTTATCATTTTATTCTTTATTGGGTTGTGGTTAGTAGGGGTTATACACATATCTTTGAGGTATATGATAATATTGTGGTAGGGTGGTATGGTATCGGTGGGTGAGGTATCCCTATACAAGATTCCTCGCACTTTATATGTCTACCTCTTAAGTGGGCATGGTATTCTAACTTTATGCAACCCTTACGGTAGATGTATTCAAAATGTCATGGGTAAGGTATTTTAATACAAGCCCCCTCGATGTAATTTGACCACATGTGGTGGGTATGGTATCCTAATCTATGTTAGACCCCAAGAGATGTACTCAAGGTGTGGTGGGTGTAGTGTCCCCAAAGAAAACTCTTCTCAATGTATTCTAACCATGTGTCATGGGTGTAGTATCCCATTATAACACCCCCAAAATTCACTACTAAAAAATTTTGCTTTATTAAAAGAATTAGCAAAAGTAAAATAATAAAACTGCAAATTTTGGAGATATTATCGCCACACTTAGTACCAGAACGGTTCACTCCTACCGTTTGAATACCAAGTGCTAAGGCTAAAAGAATGAGATACAATTTGCTATAAATTCAAACCATATTAAAAATTGAAGTAGTACAATAAACAATTTACAATAATAGAATCCACTAATGGTGGTTACAAGAATAAGGACCATATTTAGACTAGGGGTTAAAAAGAGAGAGAGGTGAAACCCTAAATGTCCAAATAATTCCTTACTCTCTTTCTCGTTACCCACTTAAATAGCACTTGAAAACGACCTACAAAGGACACTATCCATTGAATAGGTAGGGGCCCTATGAATGGAATTCTTCGGTACTATGGCACTGAGTAACCCTTTAAAACACACTGAAAAGCAGACCCACAATGCAACACATGATACAACACTATATACATATATAATGAGAGGTGCATACATAACATTCACATACATAACAAGTTCGTCAAATATAAATAGGTCAAAACGTGCAATCAATACTTCTGGGCCTTAAGCCATTATTCAATCATCTCGGATTATATATCCATGTGAGTGCGAGGAACCCACTATTATAGCTGGTAGACCGGAATACGTGCAGGGCAGAACGCTCTTGATCACTATTATTGCCGATGGACCATTCTCCGAGGCATAACGCTCCTGGCCATTATTATTCGTTGGTGGACCAGTCTGGCCCCGACTCACATGGTGTTCCACTATAAGTGATTAGTATTTTCCATGATTTATTCACAACCAAATTGGATTTATTGAGTTCGGGATCCCACATTATTATAGCCAGTAGACCGGAATACATATAAACATCATCTAGGGCAACACGCTCTTCGACCACTATTATATCTGGTGGACTAGTACTCATAAACATCATCTAGGGCAAAACGCTTTTAGGCCACTATTATAACCGGTGGACCAATAGTCATAATATAATCCATCTAGACCCGACTCATTTATCTTTCACTTTCATGATTAGTGTTTTCTCTTTTTAATCAACACAACAATTCCATTTATTTGCCTCGAAGGGGAAATCAAGATCTCGGGACACAAAGGTACACTAGTCGCACTAGTACATACAAGCTACTTAGTACCTTTCAACTATCAACCTAGGGACGCAAAGGTACCCTAGTCATACTGATGTATACGGCTACTCAGTACCCTGCCGACAAGGACACCTAATCCATAAGTATGCATACCACCTAAATAGGTCCATAGAGCTAGATATAGTAAGATATAGGGCCTGGTTGGGGCATAAAGGCACAACAACAAATACCAAAATAATCGTGGGCTAAACCACGTCTTTAGGGTAGCGACCCCTAAAGAGCCACCATTCCCAATCTCAAGGTCTTTCACTTTAATTATTAGTGTCTTAATTAAGGTAATCATGAAAAGCACAACAATCAAATACTTATTCACTTTCAATTGTTCTGATATCATTAGGTACTCCTTATTCATAAAATTATTCAAGATAACTTAGAGGAATCATAAAGGCCATCATTATCTCATCCAATTTCGATTTAGGATTCGTTCTCGTGATACTTACTGATTGTCAAATACCCTTTATCTTGAGTCTTATTATGAAACTCCGTTATCCCAACGGCATATTAGATACGAATTACTGATTTACCCCTTTTTTTTTAGGAAAAACATGAATATTATATCATAATCATAAAGTACAGATGAGATTGTAGAAATGATCTACCCTTCCTATCAAACTAACAAACTTTTCCTTTCGACTAGAATGAAGGCAAAGAGATGACATAATCAATGCAATCTTATAAGCTACCCCTCTCAAGTCCCACTTTCTACTAGAAAAAATACAATTATTCCTAGCTTTCCAAACTTCATAAAGATTCACAGCATAAAAACTTGAATAGAATTGGGAAACTCCAGCCTTTATGTGTCTACTTCTTGCCATTGAATGAAAGAGACTCTTAATAGAGCCATATCTGATTCTGAACCCACCTATCTTACTTACAGCAGACCAGACCTTCTTCAATTCAGTACAATGACATAATAGATGCATCACAGATTCATTTTGAGTACAAAAACAACACCTCTGATTGATGGAAGGCAAGAAGGTGCTGATATAATCCTTAGTGGGGAGCTTGGACTGGGCAGCTAACCATAAAATAAACTTATGTTTGGGAGCTGCAATACTGGACCATACAAAACTTCTTCAAGTCACCTTAGGTGTAGAAAATCTTAAAGAGTCATAAACCTCAGCAATAGAATACAACTTATCTCTCTACCATTGCTAGAAAATAGGAAGGAGAAGAGGTCTGACAAAAAAAATCTTCTACAATAACCCTGAAGCTGTGCAGGGTAACTTGCAGGAAAACAACTCATGCCTTTTGATATAATAAGCATGCACCCATTTAATCCAAAGAGCATCCTTATCCTGATATAAATGCCACAACAACTTACCCACAGCTTCTATATTCCACGTAGACAACTCCAAAAGGCCTAATCCCCCTTCTTTCTTTGGTAAACAAACCACCCTCCATGCAATCAATGCTTTTTTATTAGAAGAAATCTTACCAGACCATAGGAAGGTTCTGCAAATGGCCACCACTTTTTGAAAAACTTCTTGGGGAGAATAAAAATTTGGCTCCAATAATTAGTAATACCAGAGATGATAGATTGCAAAAGCTGTAATCGTCCAGCATAGGACAGAAGTCGATTGGCCCAATGTTGCATAAGACCAAAAATTTTATGAACCAATTCCATCATGTCTGCTGCCTTGAGCCTGGAAGAATCAATAGGGACTCCCAAATATCTGAAAGGAAAAGATCCATCTTGAAAGGGGAGAACAGATTTAATTTCCTACTTTAACTACTGAGAAGATCCACCCAGGAAACCACACTCTTGGCAGGGTTAATATGGAGGCCTGAGCAAGAAGAGAAGTTATCCAAAACCTCCTTAATGGCTTTGACAGAACTAACATCAGCTTTGCAGAAAACTAGTAAATTATCAGCAAAGCTCAAGTTAATGATTTTCATCTTCTTACACTTAGGATGTCCCTGAAACTCATTTCTACTCCATAAGGATTGAAAAGCCCTATTCAAATACTCCATAGTGATAACAAACAGAAAAGAGGACAAGGGATCTCCCTGTCTAAGCCATTTCATTCCTTTAAAAGGGGATTGCATCCTATTGTTAATGGACAAAGAATAAGAAGCTAAAATAACACAAGCCATAATTAACTTAACAAAATGCAGAGGAAAGTGAAGGCCTAACAAAACCTTTTCCAAGAAAAGCCAATCCACAGAATCATATGCTTTCCTCATGTCTATCTTCAGCATACACCTTGGTGAAATATTCTTCCTACTATACATATGCAACAATTCATGAGCCAACAACACATTATCACCAATTCTTCTGCCCTTGACAAATCCTGATTGTGAAGGATGAATGATGGAAGGTAAAACACATTGCAACCTTCCTGCAAGGACCTTGGCCAAAATCTTGTATACCACATTGCAACAAGCTATAGGCCGAAAATTAGCTAACTTAATAGTATTCACATATTTGGGAATGAGAACCAATTTAGAAAAACCCATAAAAGAAGGTACAAAAGCTGTTTGAAAACACCTTCTTATTACCTGATACAAGTCCTCACTTACCACATTCCATGCAGACTTAAAAAAACCAAAGGTAAATCCATCAGGTCCAGGTGCTTTGAGATTTCCTATTGACCATAGAGCTGATTTACCCCTTTCATCTCTACAAAATTATCGAATTACCCCTTACTTAAATAATTATTAAGTCATCCCTTCTTTACTTGCCAATTTACCATATTACCCTCCATGTTGCATAATTATTAAATTACCCCTTGCTTGGTTTAGGTTACCAAGTTATCTTTCATACTTATTAAATCACCAATCACCCTTCATAATTGTTACATTAATCAGATTTCCCATTTGGTTAGTTAGATTACCAAATTGCCCTTCTCCATTATTATAATTACCAAACTGCCATTTAGTTGGTTAAATTACCAAATTGCCCTTCTCCATTATCATAATTACCAAATTGCCCTTCTCAATTATCATAGTTACTAATTTTCCCTTTAGTTAGTTAAATGACCAAATTTCCCTTCTCCTTTATCATAATTACCAATTTACCCTTCTCCATAATTATAATTACCAAATTGCCCTTCTCTATTATCATGATTAATAAATTACCCTTAAGTTGGTTAAATTACCAAATTGCCATTTTTCTTTATTAAATACCATTTCATCCTTCCTTTATACCAACCATTTTACCCTTTTACTTCATAAAATTACTATTTTACTCTTCCTTTACACCAAATTACTATTTTACCCTTCTACTTACAAAATTACTATATTACCACTTTGCTTACAAAATTACCATTTTGCCCCTTACTTCCAAAATTACCATAATACCTTTTTACTTACAAAAATACTATTTTGCCCTTTATTACACCACTTTTATTAAATTACCATCACTACATAAAATATTAATATCAATGCTCCATTCTCATCATCCAAATCCACCAACTATTATTATTCAACATAATACTCATTAGCAGCCACCCATATTAGGCCACACTCTTGCACAAGACATATTACTAAAATGCCCCTAGGGCTCACAATAATATTATTTATGCATCAATGGTCACCATAACATAACATATCATGGATAAGTACTTAACATTTATATTAATAACAAAACTCCTTCTTTAAGCATTATTCCTACACATGGCACAAAAACTAGCATGCTTTCTTTTTTATCAATCAATATAAGCAACTATATATATTATACTAAATAACATATATTATTTTTTGGCTTGCTGCTCATTCTCGTTTGCCCACTAAGGATAACTTGGCTAAGTTTTCTCCTTTTATTATGCAGTGCTACTTTTATAATAAGGAAGAAAACATTCTTCACTTGATGGTTCAATGCCCTATTATGAGTCAAGTTTGGAATTCGATCAAGAAGTCTATGGGAGGCAGAAGGTTTAGCGACGATTGGTATGGCATTCTAAAAGATTTATCTTGTTCACGAAGAAGAGGTCATGTGAAAATCCAAATGACTTGTGCTCTTTATGCCATTAGTCTTTATGAGATGTGGAAAACCAGGAATGCTTATCTTTTTTCAAGTGTTGAGTGGAATTGGAAGAGGACTATTTCTAAAATTTCTCATGCTTTATCCTCTATTTGTAATCATCCACATAGGGTAGCTAAGTTTGGTGGGTATGTAGGGTATATGGATCATTTCTATAGAGTTGGTTATAATCTTTCTCTATGATATAAAATTTCTCTTCTTTTAAAAAAAACATATATCATGCATAAAAATATATTAAAAATCTTAATATGCTAGCATACATTTATCCATAAGTTTACGTAAGGTTTAACGATTACCTTAATTCGCGTAAAAATCGAACCTTACCGGTATCCCGGTTAAAGATTCAAGATTTTATTAGCAAAACGAATACCTAAAAATAATATCAATACTTATCATATAAGAAATAATAAAACCAAAAGCATAACACTTTATAAAACTTAATTAATGAAATACTTAATTATTATTATACCTTAAAATTCCATTAACCAAATTAAACCAAGGAATGCAACAACTCACACTACATATGCAACATGATCTGCATGCAAAGCAAGGAGGGAAAGGATTGAAAATGGCATAAAATGAAGGAGAAGGAGCCAATTTTGGGTTAGGTTTTGGGACTAGGAAAGAGGGCAAGTGGGGGAAGAGTTAAGGTAAGGGAAGGGTGTAAGGGTGGAGAGAGGGTGTAGGTAGTGGTCGGGGATAGGTTGTCGGCAGCCAAAGGCGATGGTGGTGGTGGAAGAAGGGATATAAAGGTGGCTACCGAGGTGGAGGTGGCTGAGAAGGAAGGAAAAAGGAAGGGAAAAATAAAGGGGTGAGGGGGTTTGTCTCGACTAAGGGAGGTGTGGGGGTGGTAGTGGAGATTGCAATGAGGGGTTTGACAGTCCTGGTAACGGTAGAGGCCGCGGAAAGGCAATGGAAGGATGAGGTGTAGGGTGTCTTGAGGGGTGTTGTGGTAGTGTAGGGATAAGGTAGGGGTGGCAGGAGGTGGTGTAGGTGGCTGGTGAGGCGGAGGTAGTGACAGAGGGGGCAGTAGTGCAAAACAAGGGTGTTTTGGGTGAAAGAAGAAGAAAGGGAGAGAAATAAATCGGGGGAAAGGAAGAGAGTTCAAAATTGGGATAGGAAGGAGTTGTTGAGGGAAAGAAAAAGGAAAGGGAGAGAAAGGGGGTAGGTGGCTCAGTCGGGTGGCAGCAGGGTGGCAGCAGGGTGGCAAGGAGTGTTGGGGTCCCTCCTTAATTAAAGGGGTTTCCTAATAATAATAATAATAATAATAATAATAATAATGGGGATAATGCATGCATAGTAGAGTTCCAAAGATAATTAATAATTTGGACCTCTTGAAAATTTGGAGGAGATAAGTGCATTTCACCATGTGCAAGTAACCAAGGTTCATTAGCTTAAATTAATGGGAGAGAATTCAAGAGTCATCTTATGGCTTATGGGTTACCCCTTCTACTCCTATAAATAGGAGTCTTTGGGAAGGCTTAGATCATCACAAGCAAAGCAAGCAATCCTCTACATAAAGAGAGAAAGTGAGAGCCACTACAAAAAGTGAGGTGCTTGAGAAAAGTTCTCATATTTTTCTCAAGCGAAGTTTGAGTATTCCACCACTTAGTTGGTGAGAGAGTCCATCTTTTGTAATCCATCCTCTTTTGGGCATAGAAGTTGAGTGAGCCTCTAGTTCATACTAGAGAAGAATTACTTTTAATTCTACTATCATCATAGTGGAAGGTTCATGGTTTTTCCCTTCAACTTTAAGGGTTTTCCATGTAAAAATTTGATGTCTTTTATTCTTCTATTTTTGCTATTTTTGTTTTGCCCATTTTTATCACACAAGGAAGGAAAAGGCCGCCCACTATCAACCGGTCATTTTTTCCCAACAGTGGTATCAGAGCTTGGTTCATAAGGCTATCATATTCTCTTATGTGATTTAAAATGGAGGGTACCATCCCTCATGATGGTGACATGTTCAAGCTTACAACCGAGAATTATTCATATTAGAATCCTATGATGGAGGATCACCTATATTCCAAAGATCTATATGAACCTATTATAAAGGAAAAGATGCCAAAAGGAAAAGATGCCATAGAATGGGAACTCTTGAATCGAAAGGTGGTTGCTATGATCCGTAAGTACATTGATCGAAGCCTATTTGAGCATGTGTCAACTTACACAAATGTTTATGAGTTATGGAAGAAGCTTGAATCAATGATTCAAAAGAAAAGACCCCGAAACAAGGCTCATCTTGTTAGAAGATTGGTCAAGCTGGAGTACAACGATGGCCAAAGTATGATCGAGCATTTGAATAATTTCAAGGGGCTCGTAAATCAACTCACAAAGATTAAGATGAAGATTGATGAATAATTACAGACTTTGTTACTCCTTAGTTTGCTACCCGAGAGTTGGGAGAAAGGAATGTGGAATCTCTGTCCAATCTGAGGCCAATGTCATCGAGAATCAAAGAAGAAGTGATACTCGAGGAAGGAGTAAGACTAGGGATCATGAAAATTCAAGAGGTCAATCTAAATCTCATTCTAGGATCATATGCTACTATTGTCACGAGCCTAGCCACAAGAAATTCGAATACCGAAGTTACAAGAGAGATCAAAAGAACGAGACTGTTAAGACCGATATAGTCGACCCAAAGAAGAAAGAAGACAAGAGTACAACAGTTGTGGTGACAACTGAACTTGATGATATCTTTCTCAGTGGTGAAGACAATTATCTTAACATTGTCAATGATGATAGCTCATGGATTATTGACTCAGGGGCCTCCTTCCTTGTCACCTCACAACAAGAATTCTTCTCATCATACCAAGGTGGTGATTTTGGTAATGTAAATATGGGAAATCAAGTTTCAAGCAAGATCATGGGAATGGGTAATGTCATTTTAGTAACCAACACAGGATGTGAACTTGTGTTGAAGGACATGAGACATGTTCCAGACATGCGTCTTAACCTCATCTCAGTCGGGAAGCTCGATGATGCCGGGTACATAAATAGCTTCGGTGTTGAAAAATGGAAACTCACAAGAAGTAGCATAATTGATGCTTGAGGAAGAAAAGAAGGCTTGTTGTATGTTACACAAGCCAAGCTATGCAAGGGGGAGACTAATGTTGCCCATGAAAATTCGTGTTTAGAGCTATGGCACAAGAGGTTGGGGTATATGAGTGAGAGGGGATTGCAAGTCCTCGCTCAAAAAAGATTGCAAGTCCTCGCTCAAAAAAGAGCTCTTCCCAAATGCGAAAGGTAAAATCCTCAACGTTGCACTCGTTATTTGGTTGGCAAACAACATAGAGTTTCATTTTATAGAATCAATGTTCCTCGAAGAAGAAAGCATGTTCTTGAATTGGTGCACACCAATGTATGCTCGATGATGGAGAGATCACTGGGTGGTGCATTATACTTTGTGATATTCATCGATGACCACTCGAGAAAGGTGTTTGTGTCTTTATTGAAGACCAAAGACCAAGTATTTGAGGCATTTAAGGAGTTTCATGCTTGAGTAGAGCGTGAGATAGAAAGAAAGCTCAAGTGTGTTCAAGCTGACAATGGTGGAGAATATCGTAGTCCATTTGAGGCATATTGTAAGCAACATGGTAGCAGGCTCGAGAAGACACCTCCCAAGACACAACACTTAAATGGGGTGGCTGAAATAATGAACCGCACAATAGAAGAAAGAGTTATATGCATGCTCTCAAATTCCAAGCTACCTAAGTCTTTTTGAGGAGAAGTTGTGAAGACTGTTGTCCATATCATAAATCACTCACCCTCAGGTCCTTTGGATGGTGAAATACTAAAGGAAGCATGGACAAGAAAGAAAGTATTATATGACCAATTCAAGGTGTTTGGTTGTCTAGCATTCGTCCACATTCCTAAGGACGAACAATCCAAGCTTGACTCAAAGACAAAAGAATTCATCTATGTTAGATCACCTCAAGATGAGTTCATCTACAGGTTGTGGGATCCTTTGAAGAAGAAGATTGTAAGAAGTCGAGATGTTGTGTTCTTTGAGGACCAAACAATAGAAGACTTCAAGCAGCCAGAAAAACTCAAGCTTAGGGTTTGCACCCATCCTCAGGAAGAGCCATTTGTAGTGGTACATAATGAATCAAGAGAACAGACAAGCACCAATGATGAAACTAGTGCTCAACCAAATCAAAATGGGATTACAACAGAGGAGTCATCATTTGAGTCAAATGATGTAGAAGCAGCTGAATCAGTTTAGCTTCAGTAACAGAAAGGCTTGTGGTACAGCCTCAGTTCCGATAATCAACTCGAGTAAGAAAACCTTTCTCTAAGTATGATCCAATAGAATATATACTCTCTGCGGAGAGGGAGCCTCAAAGCTACATCGAGGCCATAGAAGATGTCCAGAAGGAAGAATGGATGAAAGACATATAAGAGGAGATGGACTCATTTCATGAGAACCATACATATGATCTAGTCAAGATACCTAAGGGAAGAAAAGCCTTGAAGAACAAATGGGTGTACAAGATCAAAAGTGAAGAAAATAGCTCGAAGCCTCGATATAAGGCTCAGATCGTGGTTAAAGGGTGCAATCAGAAAAAGGGCATTGATTTCGAATAAATTTTTGCTCCAGTGGTTAAGATGTCCTCAATTAGAGTAGTGCTTAGTCTTACCGTTAGTTTCGATCTTGAGATTGAACAGCTCGATATCAAAAAAGCACTTCTAGATGAAGATTTGGAAGAGGAGATATATATGGAATAACCCGAAGGGTTGTGGTTCCAAGTAAAGAGTACTTGGTATGTCATCTCAAAAAGAGTCTTTATGGACTCAAACAAGCACCAAGGTAGTGGTATAAGAAGTTTGAAACCTTCATGACGCAACACAAATTCAAAAGGACTCACACCGACCACTTTGTTTTCATGAAGAGGTGCACTAGTAGAGATTTTATTATCCTTCTTCTCTATGTTGATGATATGTTGATTGTTGGGCATGATAAGAAGAAGATTTTGGCATTTAAGAAAGCATTGAGTGGTGCCTTTGCAATGAATAACTTGGGTCCAGCAAAGCAAATCCTTGGGATGAGGGTTACTCGAGACCGACCCAAGAAGTTGTTATGGTTATCTCAAGAGCACTACATCGAGAAGGTGCTTGAGAAGTTCAACATGCATAAGGCAAAGCTAGTAAATGTTCCACTAGCTGGTCACTTCAAGTTGAGCAAGAGCCAAAGTCCAACAAGCAAGAAAGAGAAGGAAGAAATGGTGAATGTTCCCTATTCATCTGCTGTTGGGAGTCTTATGTATGTCATGGTCTGCACCAGGCCCGATATGTCCCATGCAATTGGAGTTGTGAGTCAATTATTGTCTAAACTAGAAAAATAGCATTGGGAAGCTGTCAAGTGGATACTTCCATACCTTAAGGGTACATGTAAGAGGTGTTTGTGCTTTAGCAATGGGAAACCTGTGTTAGAGGGATACACAGATACTAACATGGCTGGAGATACTGATTCAAGAAAATCCACTTCAGGGTATGTGACCACATTTGTAGGGGGGCTATCTCTTGGAAATCAAATATCTAGAAATGTATGGCCTTATCCACTACAGAGGCCGAATATATTGCAGCTATAGAGGCATGTAAGGAGATGTTATGGTTGAAAATTTTCCTTCGAGAGTTGAGTCATGAGTAGGAAAAATATGCTCTATACTGTGATAATCAGAGTGCCATTCACTTGGCCAAAAATTTAGCCTATCACTCTCGCACAAAACATATCGATGTTCGATACCATTGGATAAGGGATGTGCTAGAGGAGAAGTAGCTACAACTCGAGAAGGTTCACACCGACAAGAATTAGTCGGACATGATGACCACGACAATAACAACCAAGAAGTTTAAAGATTGTTGTGAAGGAGTTGGCATGCTGGTTCCCCCTAATTAAGTCGGGAAGGGGGAGATTGTTGGGGTCCCTCCTTAATTAAGGGGGTTTCCCAATAATAATAATAATAATAATAATAATAATAATAATAATAATAATAATAATGGGGATGATGCATGCATAGTAGAGTTCCAAAGATAATTAATACTTTGGACCTCTTGGAAATTTGGAGGAGATAAGTGCATTTCACCATGTGCAAGTAACCAAGGTTCATTGGCTTAAATTAATGGGAGAGAATTCAAGAGTCATCTTATGGCTTATGGGTTACCCCCTTCTACTCCTATAAATAGGGGTCTTTGGGAAGGCTTAGATCATCACAAGAAAAGCAAGCAATCCTCTACATAAAGAGAGAAAGTAAGAGCCGCTACAAAAAGTGAGGTGCTTGAGAAAAGTTCTCATATTTTATCAAGCAAAGTTTGAGTGTTCCACCACTTAGTTGGTGAGAGAGTCCATCCTTTGTAATCCATCCTCTTTTGGGCAAAGAAGTTGAGTGATTCTCTAGTTCATACTAGAGAAGAATTGCCTGTAATCCTACTATCATGCCAGTGGAAGGTTCATGATTTTTCTCTTCAACTTTAAGGGTTTTCCACGTAAAAATTTGGTGTCTTTTATTCTTCTATTTCTACTATTTTTGTTTTGCCCATTTTTATCATACAAGGAAGGAAAAGGTCACCCACTATCAACCGGTCATTTTTCCCCAACAAGGAGAGGGAAGGGAAGAAGTTGAAAGGAAAATGGTCATGCATGGCTGGGTTGGTCCGAAATGAGGAAGAAAAGGACAGGGAGAGAGAAGGAGTGGCAAGGAGGTAGGTGGTTGTTGGGGTGGCAACTGTAGGGCGGTTGGTATGGCTGTAGGATATAGTGGAAAAAAGGGAGAAGAAGAAGGAAGAGAAGAGTAGGTGGGGCAAGGGAAACAAGGGAGAGCATGGGCCGACCTAGTCGGGGAAGGGAGGAAAGAAAGGAAGAAGGGTTGGGTTGGGCGACAACTCGGGAGAGAAGAAGGAAAGAAGGAAAGTGAGTTGAGCCGCGTGCAAAGGCGAAGGAGGGGAAGGAAAATAAGCGGGCTTATGGCCTAGGCACGAGGAGGAAGGGAAGAGGCAGCCTAGGGTCTGGCAACCCGAAGGAAAGAAAAAAGGAAAAGAAAGAAAGGAGGAAAAAGGAGAAAAAGGCAAAGGAAAAGGAAAAAGGGAAAATGAAAAATAGAAAAAATTAGATAAATTAATTTATAAAATAATAGAATGTAATATTTTTGGTAGATAATTAAATTTAATAATTTAATTTAATATAATTTAATATATGGATTTAAAAAAGTTAATTTTAGGAAAAATATTGGTTTGGAAATTTATTAAAATAAAATGAGTATCATAAAATAACAAAATATTTATTTAAATTTATTAAATATTCCTATCTAATTTTATATACTCAAAGGTCCATAAATAATTAAATTAAATAAATTTAAAAGCTAATTTATCCCAAATAAAAGTTATTTATGAATTTATAGGCTTTTAAAATTTTAGAGGATTACACCCATTGCCTTTGTTATGGTACCATAACTTTTGTTCATGATGAAGAATTAGGTGTAGTCGAATTGAACATCTTAATAATTAGAAAGTATGTAGCCACTAAATGAAAGATTAATAATATGGTTTCTTTATATATATATATATATATATATATATATATATATATTATTTATGATTTATCTAATTATCCCTTCCATGATTCTTGTTCGATCATGATTTATTATATAATAATCATGAGCATAGAAGTTATGCATTTTAATTATCTTTTATACCATGCTATTATGTGACTTCAATGTGTAGCATGAGAGCTTACTATGTTTTAGGTAGTTTAATTTTACCAATACTTCACATACTGATATTACATTTGTGTGGTCACTTTGATGATGTGGTTTATGCTTCAATGAATAGAGAATGATTCTCAAGTAGAGTATTAAGGATGATGGTGTGGGTTAGTAACTAGCCATTATTTGGAGATCGAGAGTTATCTTTACTTTAGTTAAAAGTTAGGCTAACTAGCTTATACTATTTTTTCCACTATGTTGGGATGTGTTTTCTTCTTTCCAATTATTTAAACTATTAGCTTTTGTTTCTGTATTTAGATTTTGTAAACCTCCCTCTCATCAATATTATTCTCATCATTGCTATTACATTGTCATATTGTCAGTGCATGCATTCTTTTATCCATTCTTCTGTTTACTTTACATTAAATATGTGTTAGGTAATGATCACACATCTCACATGGTTGATGTGATGGTGACATCCCCTTGTTTTGTTTTTAGTATGCTTTTGCATTATCTTCAAAACTAAATTTCCTTATTCAAAATTTGGAGTTATTACACAGGGACATTAGAGGAGTCATGTCAACACTTAGCTTCAGCTTTGCCTTTATGTTTATACAATGTTTAACGACATGCCCGTGCTAGTCACCACAATAGGATTGTGTTCACTCTTGGTCACTCCAAAATTTTTTAAACTCGTCTATTTTCAACACATATCCACTCCATGCGACATAATATCTCAAATACAAAGCACAAGCTCACAATTATTATGTTGGGTAGCGTGGTTATTATGTACATATTTTAGTGTGATTATATGATATACTATGATGATTGTGTTTATTACTAGGATGACTATTTATATCTATATGGTGATTATGTCTACCACTATATGATGTCCATTTCTATAGGGATTATGAATGCTAATGTGATCCTTATGTACATTTCTATGGTAATGAAGTCAATTACTATGGTTATTATGTATATGTCTATGGTGATTTTATCTACTACAATGGGGGTTATGTGCACTTCTAGAGTGATTATGTTAGCTATTGTGGTGATTATGTCATCTAAAATGGTGAAATACTCGCCTACTCTATCTCTTATAATTGATATTTTTTTTACTCTTGCTAATTATTTTTGTTTTAACGTGCTATAAGGAGCACATCTTTTTTTTGGTGACATGAAAGCTAAGTGTATATTGTTATTTTGTTTCCCCACTACTACTCTTATGTTTCACCATTGTTGTTATGCTTATGTTTCATTATTATTGTGCTCATTTTTTACCACATATTTTATTTATTTATATCTTTTTACCAAATCTCATGTTTCATCATTATTCTTTTTTATTATCCACCATTATTGAACTAATATTCATCATATTTGTTTTTCATTATTATACTTATTTTTTAATACTATTGTTCTTATATTTCATTATTACTTGTGAGCTTGTGACTCGTATTTGGTGTGTAGAATAGCTTGGATTGGTGTGTGAAGTGTTTCGAAGGAATTTGGAGTAGAACTGCGAGCTATGTTGGAAAGATATGGAGATTTTACCTTGAAGAAATTGGAATTTGGAAATGTGTTGAGCATAAAATTTGTATATCTTTCTACTAGCTTTCCAATGCATAAATAATTAGCTCGATTGGATGTCAGATGAAAAAGTTATGGCTGAAATACTAAAGACTATCAAAGTTGGAAAGAAACACAGGGGGAGGGCATGTTCATTAAACACGATCCGTGTATTTACATCAGGTAAATATGTCTGGTTTTCATGAGAGGCCGAGAGACAGAAAATAAACACGGGTTTGTCATGTTTTTTGGTTTTTTTACTCTGCCTCGGTTTTCGCTAATAACAGTCTTGTACAGTATAAATATCATACGATTAGAAACCTAATCTGAAGAGCGTTGTCTTCTTCTCCTATTGAGTTCTCTTATAATTCCTTGATGAATTGAGTGATTTATGTGAGAATTTCTTTGATTCTATTTGTAATCACAATTACTTCACATCAATAAGATCATCTATTTCCCCAATCTGTGTTCTTCTCTTCTCAATTCTTGTGTGTTCTAATTGATTCTAATTAGATCTGATTTTTCCGAATTGGTATCGATCCACAACACTGAGCTCGTATTACACTATCATTGCATTTATGTTTCACCAAATTATTTTTAGTTTTCATCATATCTTATGTTTAACTATTGTTGTTTTTATATTTCACCACTATTGAACTGATAACTATCATTCTCTTATGTTTGCCATTATTGTACTTACATTTCACCACTTTTGTTCTTACGTTTTACTCTTATTGAACTAATATTTCACTATTGTTGAACTAATGTTTCACTACTAAGTATAACAATTATTTACTTATGTTTCTCCACTATTATACTTATATTTTTACTATTTTGGCACTTGATAAATGAATTTATTATATAGGTTTTGAGCTCATAATACTCTTAGTTTGCATGCATTTCTATGTTTTATTATATTATAATTAACACACTTGTATTGGGATACTGCATTGCTTTTTCTTTACCTTGCATGTATGTCCTGTTAGAGACAAATAATGTAAAATAGATTAAATTTGTGTGCAAACTGGCCTCAAATTAAAATGGATACAACCATGAAAAGAAGGAAGCAAAGAAGTTTGTAGAGCCCTATGTCATTAAAAAGTACACCCATGCTTTTTTTTTTATCAAAATAAATACATAGTGAGGTTGTGTTTAAATACACGCCAATGTATTTTTATAATAAAGCATATGATAGTTATCTGTATAGGAAATGAAAGAAGACACATGTTATATTTTAGGGATGGTTCATCATGGAGACATAAACATTCTCTCTCATTTAGCTTTATTCTCAAATCTTTGTATCCTAAAGAGAAACACATATTCACCATTTGATTTTTATTTTAAATATTTGTAATCATTCAAATCTGGTGATTGACTCTATATATATTCAAGACATTGGTTTTATCTTTAAATCTATTACCTTTTTTATTTCATTTATATATAATTTCTCTATTATTTTTATTGATTCAACTATGTTTAAGTAATTTCTTGATCTTGGATTAAATTAATTGTAATTTGGCAGCAAATCGATGAATTGATTTGATTGTGTATGTGAATTACTTAATTTCAATATTCAAATACTAGAGTATTTAATTTCTACTAAATTATTTATCACCAATTTGACTAGACATAGAAAAGCAATTGAAGAAGCAAAAAATTAAGATTAATACCGTAAACTAGTTCAAATAGGAAATCTCAAATCACAAAAGTAAACTAAAGTTTCTTAGGAAATCAATCAAATTAGGTTGAACCTAATGAGTTTTATCCAGCTTAGTACCATGAAAATAGGTTATTAGATTGTAATAAATATGATTTTTAGGACTCAAAAGAGGTTATTAGTTAAGTTTAGCTAGTTCTTCCCTACTAATAGAGTAATCTGTTTAATAATTATTTATTTTACAACCGAAATTCATTTATTTTATTGGACTACTTTAAATATTACCTATTATTCTTGATTGTTTTATATAATTATCATTTGCTCTTTGGCTCATTTTGTCTATATAGTCTTAATTGACAAAATTTCTATATTTAACAAGAAGTCACTATGTAGACGACCCTGACAGGGTTACAGTAAGACCATGCACTTGAGGATTTAGGCACAAAAAGTTTTTGGAGCCATGACAGAGACTTCAAAACTATTAATATTGACGCTTTTCATTTTTTGAATAGAATAGACATTTTTTTATGTCTGACTTTATCCTTTATTTTCTTATGCAAGCACCATTGCATGCTCCTAATCCCAATGACTTAAGGAACCAACTAAAGTGTAATTTTAAGATTAAAAGGACCTTGTGGGTTATTAGAAAGTGGGTACAAGAAACAAAGGAAATTTTGAATAACAATACCACTATGGCAAACCAAAAAAAAAAAATCAAAGCCACCAAGATTGATCTTTGAAGGAGTTTGCTTTACCTACATCTCATGACTCATAATTAAGCATCTTTGGGCCTAATATAGCTACCAAAAACTTATAGCTCAATCCTTCACTTCTTTCCATGGTCTAACAGAACCAATTTGGTGGTACTCTAACTTAAGATCCCAATTTACTCATCTCAATGTTCCTAGAGTACTACAATACTCTGAAGATGAACGGAGTATTAGATGACACTACCAAGATAAGGTTGTTCCCATTCTCATTATAGGATGATGTAAGGGATTGGTTGTAATCACTTCCATCTAGCTCCATCACTATATGGGACCAACTCTCATAGCCAAGCCCCTCTAGCTATAACATCAACAATCATCCTAATGTTGTAGAGAAGACAATTGTAGAAGGTGCGGACGATCAACTAGCCTTCCAATCTATGGTGTGGACACATCCTCAAGAGGCTTTTGTACCTCTCCCAAGTGTCATATAATGATTCCCCTTCTTTCTACATGAAATTTGTTATCTAATCCCTTAGTTGAGTTGTCTTGTTTGGAGGGAAGTACTTGTCAAGACATGAACATAAGTGAAAGGGATAACGCTCCATTTGATGATTCATTTCTGGATGACAATCATTTGGAAACCACAAGCTCGTCCACCCAATGGTTTTAGATTTTGTAAACTATATAGCATGTGGGATCATGCCACCAGACTTATCTTATCAATAATAGAAGAAGTTATTCTCCAATATTAAGCACTATTATTAGGATGAGCCTTATCTCTATAAGATCTATGTAGATAAAGTTTATAAAAGATATATGCCTGAAGAGGAAGTTAAAAATGTCATATCTCATTGTCATTATTTTCCTTATGGGGTTCATGCCAACACTTCTAAGTTAGCTTAAAAAATTCTCCAAGATATTTTCTGTTAGCACAACCTCTTTAAGGATATTAGACAATTTGTTATATCTTATGATTGATGTCAAAGGTCGGGTAACATATTAAGAAGAAATTAAATGTCTTTGAATAATATCTTTGAGGTTAAATCATTTGATATGAGAGGAGTTGACTTCATGGTGCCCTTTCCATCATCACATCATAACAAATATATTATAGTTGAGATAATGTCTCTAAATGGGTTAAGGCAGTGACTTCTCCTAACAACGATGCAATGTAGTTCAACTTTTCCAAAAGGTTATAATTTTGAGGATTGGTATTCCTAGATTAATTATGAGTAACGGTGGTTCTCACTTCACTAATTGACTTGTTGGTACACTTTTGAAGAAATATGGCGTTACTCATAAGATGACCACATCTTACCATCCCTAGATGAGTAGGCAAGTATAAATTACTAATCATAAGATTAAGGGAATACTTGAGAAAATAGCAAGGAGGAGGTGAAGGAGGGAGACGATGAGCTATTGTTGTAGAAACAAAAGGGAGAGGAGAAAATGTGATCGGACATTTAATGCTAGTCATATATATGTACATGCACATGCACATGCAGAGATGAGAGGAGGGAGTGAGGTGCAATAACTAAAGGAAAAATTCAATCCTAGCCCATATTTATAGAAGCTAGGAGTTTATGGGAGTAGGGGATGGTTTTGAAGGTAGTAGGTGAGGTGATGGGGTGTATAGACATTTTTTGTGGACAATGTTTCACACAGGATGAAGGGGAAAAAGGAAAAGGAGAGGGAGTTAGCCGAAAGAGGAAAGAAGACAAAAAGGAAAGAGGGAAAAGAAATAGGTAGATTAATATGTTTAGTTTTCTTTATCAGAATATGATTAATATAATTTAAGTTAGGATATTAGGATAGTTTAATCATCAATAGATTAGGATGAGGTTAAAATTCTGGGGTTAGATAATTAAGGTAAGGTGAAACTATTAATTTTTTGAGATTAGGATTAGGTTATAAGGTAAATTACTCTAGGTTAGGGTTAGCAAAAATTAAGGAGATTACATTACTACCCCCTTAAAAGAGACTTTGTCCCCGAAGACAAGAAGTCGAGGTTGGGGAAGAAGAGATAAAGGATGTAAGGAAGGTGATCTCGATGGCTAATTCTATTGCACTTGCTATTATACTACCAAGGACTACCCCTTAAAAAGAGAGAAACTGCAACCTAATGTAGCTAAGCTGAAAACCTTGGGCTGTAATTTATGCATGTCCTCCTCGGTCTCCTAGGTTGCCTCCTCTACTTCCTACCAACTTTAAAGAACCTTCACAAACAGAATTGAACTTGTCTAAGTCTGTCAAATCTTGGTGTCAAGAATCTGCAAAGGCCTCTCCTTGAAGGATAAAGAGTCGTCAAACTCAATCTCATCTAGTTTGATCACGTGGGATGGATATGCAATGTACTTCCATTAGTTAGGAGATATAGAAGACATTATAAACTTGGTCCAATTCTGGTGGAAGTGCTAGGCAATATCCAACCTCACCAACCCTATCAAGAATCTCATAAGGAATAATGTATCTAGGGCTCAACTTACCCTTCCAACCAAACCTATACACCTTATTAGTGGGTGAGACCCTCAACATAACTCTATCCCCCAACTCAAACCCATTATTATGACACTTTTATCTATGTAGCACTTCTAGCAACTCTAAGATGCTCTCATCATGTCCTAGATCAACTGAACCTGTTAAGTCATCTCCTTAATCATATATGGTCGAAGTACCATAGTCTTGCTCAACAGAAGGGTGTCTGACACTTAAGTTCATACAGAACCTCAAAGGATGCCATCCCAATACTAGTTTGATAACTATTGTTGTACGAGAATTCAACCAAATGTAGACATTCCTCCCAATTCCCCAGAAATCAAAAATACAAAATTGTAGCATATCCTTAATTTTCTAAATAGTCCTCTTAGTCTTCCGGTCCATAGTTGGGTAAAAGGCAGTACTCATCCTCAATCTTATTCCCATATCCTCATACAACTTCCCCTATAAGTGCAAAAGGAATCTCAAACCCTGATCAAAAACTATGTAGTAGATGTATAGTACCTACGCACCACAAACCTAATATATACATTAGCTAGCTGATCCATACTCCAATTTGACTTCATCGGCACAAAGACAGTTGATTTAGTAAACTTGGCAAAGATAACCCAAATCGCGTCTAACCCACTACGATTCCTCGGTAACCCACTAATAAAATCCATAGAGATGGAGTCTCACTTCCATCTCAAAACATCTAAAGGTTAAACCAACCCTACAAGCCTTTGGTGATTGATCTTGACCTTCGGCATGTTAGAAATCTTGACACAAACTCCACTACATCTCGCTTCATGTGAGGCTACCAATAGATCTTCTTGAGGTCCTTATACAACTTATCCCCTCTTAGGTGGATGGAATAAGGAGTATAGTGACCCTCATATAAAAGCCAGTGCTTCATATCAACACAAATCTGAGGTATAAACCATTGACCTTTATAGCGAATGTTACCATCCTTGTGAATATAGAAACACTCGGCTTGACCGTCTTGAATCTTTCTATAATGCCCCAAAATTTTGCTAAACTTAATCTCGTATAATTAATACCATAATCAAATTCTAATATAAATAAATTTTATTTTTACCTTACCTAAATTCCTTAATCCCAAAATCTTAACCTAATCTAAATCTTTAACCTAGAGAAATTATATTTCTTAACCCGACCTTAATTCTAATAGATTTACACCATTAATCTTACCTATTTTAGCTAATCAAAATTTAATCTAATCCTAACCTTAAGATTTTCTCTTTTCTTTCTCCTTGTCCTTTTCCTATCTACAACCATTCATTTTCTTCTTGCATGTGCTTTCCTTATCTTCTACAACACTCCACCATCACTCTCAACCATCATCTCCTGCCTCTTTTGTTGAAAATTTCCCCACCACACCATGATACCATCAACCATCACCCCAGCTACTCCCTCGTGCCCCTATTGCTACTACCATGCTCATCACCATTAGTATCATCATCCTCAAAATTATTCACCGTCATATATATATATATATATATATACTACTACTACTACTACTACCACTACTTTATCCTCTCTCCCTCCCTCATGTATTACCTCATTTGCTGCCCATTTTTTATCGAGCATCACCCTCCCCAAGCCATCTCTCCTCACTTCTTCTTCTTATTCTTCTTTGGCTACTGTTGCTCTACTTCGTGTGGTAAGCCTTCACCGTCACCATCCACAACCAACAAGCACATCCCTTTGCTTGGTAAATTAACCACCACAACCACCTCATCACTCCCCCTCACCATCGTCGCCCATCACCATTGTTTTCCCCTCTTCTTTCCTTGTATGATGTTGTGTTTTATAAAGCACACGGCTCGTGCACGGTTTCTCACATGAATGTGCACCACTCTTTTTCCTTGTTTCATGCCAGTATAGTTTGCTTATGCACTAGCTCACTGCCTCAGCACGTTTGTGCATCCCTGTTCGTTATTACCTATGCATGCATTATATGAGCACGGGTGTCCCTCTTCGCACGGTCTGCCCCTGTAGGTTTCCAGCTCACAACCTAGGTGAGCATAACCTACCGCAAACCCTTGTACCCCCTTTTATACACCCAAACCTCACACAAATACCACCAAAATTTCACCATAGCACTACTATACCTTCCACCACACTTCCACCAACTCAAGCTTCCCTTTAACTTTGGTTATTTCCGATTTATCCTCCTTTACCTTAACTTTTCTCTTGATTATAATCTTCGAGCCTAATATTATATTATCTTATTTTTGTGGGTGATTTTCCAATGATCTCGGAGGAGGCGGTTTAGGATTTATGTGCATAGAGCTCGGCGTCCTTATTAGTAAGGATACATGTCATAATTAAGACTTTATGTGTATGTGTATGTGCTTTTATATTGGATATGTTATATGATTAATCTTATCCTATGATATGATATCTTGAGAGTAATGAGATATTAGAAGTATGCTTTTAGTATAATGTTGGATATACATCTATACATATATACATATAATTGAGGACATATGTCTCAAAGGAATATTAGAGATTTGTATATATTAGTATTGGGATTTATAAGGCTTTAGGAGAATATGAGTATTTTAACTACCTAAGTGTATTGTGGTTATTTGAGGATACTAATGTGGTCGTAATTATGTTATTCAATTATATGTCTTACATATCTATGTGAGTCTTGCATGATAATCTCAAATATACGTTCAACTCTAATAATATACTAATAAGTTAAAGTGAAAGATCACATGAGTCTGGTCAAGGTATTTATACGGGCCCATTCCACCCGATAATAATGGTGACTTAGGTGTGTTGTCCTTGAAAGGTACATCAGTCCGTTTCGCAGGATTAAGAATAGTGGAGCCCCATATTCAACGTGAATGAAAATATGATTAAGAGATAAAGTATTAATGGAAAAGATACTAATAATTTAAAGTAAAAGACTACATAACTGAAGACCAAGGTGTTGAGTCCGTTCCACTAAATAATAATAGCAGCTCGGGTGTATTATCCCTGGAAGGTGCTTCACACTATTCCACTAGTTTAATAATAGTGGCTCATATGCATTTTTGCTCTGAGGTGTTGAATCCATTCCATCAAATAATAATAGTGGTTCGAGTGTGTTGTCCTCGAGAGATGTTTTAAACCCTTTCACCAGTTTAAGAATAGTGGGGTTTCTAAACTCAATGTAAATAAAAGACTTGGAATATGATATATTTATATAGCGAGACCTAAAATCAGTATTTACCTGGCATTATTTTATACTTACACACATATGCTTATTTTCTTATATGAACTCATGTATTATGTGCAATCCTACTTTGACTGTACCGTTACTTTACTTAGTACATAGCATATTGATCATCTATTTCATAGATTTTGCTCATTCCCACATTTAGAAGACCTTGATGTCTTTGTGTAGGTCGAGGATGACCCAGTAGACAAATTTGTAGCCTTCGATGATTTATATATGGATGAGTGATTTTTGTATTAGGGTTTTAGGTGTAGAGTCATGTTATTTGGATGTTAGTTCTGACCGAATACCTTTTTGGACCCTTATATCCATGACATCCCTTCTTGTATTTAGGATTGTTATACTATAGGTAAACCTCTAAACTTTTATCTAATGTTTATGAAAGTTCCCTCAATTTCTATTTATCATATTTTGCCTTGTGATTGATGTAAGGATGGTATAGTAAACCAGAATTATGTCAATTATGGCACTCGTGTTAAAACATCATTCAAATAAAATAACTATTCTCCCAAACACCCAATATAGGAAAAGTCACTCCTCCCCATATAATGTATCAAAGGTATAAAAATCATTCAACTATTCTTCAAAGACCTACACAAAAGTATCAAGGTCTTATACTTGTAGAAATGAGTAGAACCCATAAAAAGGATGGTCGGTACACTACATACCGAGCAAGATAACAATACTGTTAAGTCAAGCATATAGTTAAATGCATTCAGTCATGGCAGATAGCAAGCACACATACAAACACACATAAGGTCTCATGAGGTAGATACTAATCTAAACCTCTTTATTAAACATAACCATTTTCATTCTTTTATTTACGTTGAGTTCAGGGACCCTACTATTCTTAATCTAGTGAAACAGTCTGAAGCACATCTCAAGGACAACGCAGCTAAGTCACTATTTTCATCCGATGGAATGGACCCAACACCTCTTAGGGCAAAACTCTCCTGAGCCACTATTCTTAAACTGATGAAATGATCTAAAGCACCTCTCAAGGATAACACACCTAAGCAACCATTATCATCCGGTAGAACGAATTCAACACCTTGGTCTTGAATCTTGTACTATTCCACTTTAAGCTATTAGTGTCTTATCTGTTAGATTACTTATCTCAATCCATATTCTTATTTATGATGACTATAGGGTCCCACTATTCTTAATCCAAAGGAACAAAGCACCTCTTAAGAATAATACACTTGAGCCATTATTATCATCCGGTAGAACGGAACCATAAAACACCTCTAACAAAAAAAATACTCCTGATCTACTATTATCATTTGGTGGAACAGACCCATAAAATACCTCTTAGGTCAAAATGCTCCTAAGCCACTATTATCATTTGGTGGAACGGATCCATAAATACCTTGGTCCCCAAAAAATTCAAAGCATAAAATTTAATAAATATTTTTAATTGAGATAAATTAGCTTTTAAATCTATTTAATTTAATTATTTTATGGATTTTTGAGTATATAAAATTGGATATAAATATTTAATAAATTAAAATAAATATTTTTTATTTTATCATACTATTTTTATTTAAATAATTTTTTAAACCATTATTTTACTAAAATTATCCTTTTTAAACCCATATATTTTAATTATATTAAATTAAATTATTAAATAAATTTATTACCCATAAATATTGTATTTTATTATTTTATAAATTAAATTATTTTACTTGTCCCATTTTCCCTCTTCTTTTTATTTTTTTTTCCTTTTCCTTCGCCCTTTTCTCTTTATCCTCCTTTCTTTCTTTTTCCTTTTTCCTTCCCTTGGGCCGTCGGCCTTGGCCTGCCTCCCCACCCCTGCTCGTTGGGTCGTCAGCCCATCTCTCCCTTCTCCCTTCCTTTCCTTTCTTTCCCTCGGCCTGAATCCCCTTTCTTTTTTTTCCTTCCTCCCCTACGCGAGCCCGACCCGCCTCATTCATTTCTTTTCTTTCCTTCTCCCTGACCGGGCCGGCCTAATCCCCTCTTCCCCTTCGCCGGCCTGCATGCACGCAATCCCTTTTCTTCTTTCTTTCTTCTTCTTCCTTTTCCTGGCACCAAAACCCGACCACCTCTGCCATCTCCGCCGCCCCACCTACAACCCTCCTCCCCCTACTGCTGCCCCTATCTCTCTCTCTCTCCATTTTCCTGCCCCATATCGGCCCCACCACCTCTCCCTTTTATTGCAATGCCCCTACTTTCCCTTCCCTCTCCCTACAACCCCCATGCCCCTACCACCAAGCCACCTTATCCCCTCATTTCTCTTCTTCTTCTTTTTCTTCTTCCCTCCCTGCCTCATTCGGCCATTTTTTGAGCCTCCCATGCATTCCCCGACCTTCTTTCTCTTCCTTTCTCCTCCTCCCATCTCCCTCCCTATTTTGCTTCACTACCCCCGTTCCACCGCTGTCGCCGCCGCACTAGCAACCTACACCACCCCCTACCACCCTCTACCTCACCCTTGAACCATCACAACACCCCTCGAGCCACCCTACAGCCTCCCTCTTCCTCCCCTCTTCTTTTTCTCTTCTTTCCCTCCTTTCTCGGCAACCACCCTGCACCGCCTTGTCCCGCCTCCTCTTTCGCCACCCGAGACACCAAACCAATCCCTACAACCCCCTCTACCACCCCCAAACCTCCTTTGGCCGAAACCACCACCCGTAGGCCTCCATTTTCCCCCTTCCTTTTCCTTCCTCCTCTGCCCCTCCATCTTAACCCATCTCGACAGCCACCTTCATGGCCTCGCTGCCGCCACCGCCACCCTTGGCCACCATCAATCCATCCCTAACCACCACCTACACCCCCTCTCCACTTCTGCACCCTTCCCTTGCCCTAAATCCTCCCCCATCCACCTTCTTTCCTAGCCCCAAATCCCTAACCCAAAAACACCACTCCCTCCTCCCATTCTTGCCATTTTGAGCCTCTCCCCTCATTCCTTTACATGCAACTCATGCTGCATGAGTAGTATGGGCTGCTACATGCCTTGGTTTGTTTTGTTTAATAAGTATTAAGGTATAATAATATTTTAAGTTAAGTATTTCACTAATTAAGTATTATAAAGTCTTATGCCTTTTTTTTTCTTATTTCTAATGTGATAAATATTTATATTATTTCTAGGTATTGGTTTTAGCTAATCAAAGCTTGAATCATTAATCGGACTACCGGTAAGGTTTGTTTTTTGCCAGAATTAAGGTAATTGTTAAGCCCAACTTAAACGTATAGATTACCGTATGCTAGCACATTAGGGTTTTAATATGTTGTTTTCATGTTGTATATATATTGTCTAATATATTATATGTAGTCTCTTGTATTGATTGATAAAAATGAAGCATGTTAGATTATATGCTATGTATGGAAATATTGCTTAATTGGTTATCAATGAAAGTGTTAAGTGTTTATCCATGTTGTGTTATGCTATTGTGACCATTAATGCATGGTCAATGTTATTGTGAGCCCTAGGGGTATTTTAGTAATATGTCTTATGCAAGAATGTGGCCTATTATGTGTGGGTGCTAATGAGTATTATATTAAATATAATAGTTGCGGAGTTGGGTAATGAGAATGGGGTATTAATATTAATATTCTATATAGTGATAATAATTTAATATAAGTGGTATAATAAGGGGTGAAACAGTAATTTTATAAATAAGGGGTAAAATGGTAAATTTGGAGGTAAAGGGGTAAAATGGTAATTTTGTAGTTCAAGGGCAAAATGATAATTTGTAAGTAAAAAGGGTAAAATGGTAAATTTGGAGGTAAAAGGGTAAAATGGTAATTTTGTAATTCAAGGGCAAAATGGTAATTTGTAAGTAAAAAGGGTAAAATGGTAATTTTGGAGGTGAAGGGGTAAAATGGCAATTTTGTAATTAAAGGTCGAAATGGTAATTTTGCAATTAAAGGGTGAAATGGTAATTTCATAAATAAAGGGGAAAAATGATAATTTTGTAATTAAAGGGGCAAAATGGAAATTTTATAAGTGAAAAGAGGTGTTATGGTAAATTTTGGAAGTTAAGAGGTAAAATTGTAATTTTGAAACTAAAGGGGCAAAATGGTAATTTTGTAAATAAAATGGTAAAGTGGAAATTGGAAAGGAGTAACTTGGTAATTTTGAAAATGGAGAAGGGTAGTTTGGTAATTATGATCATAGAGAAGGGCAATTTGGTAATTCAACCGACTAAAGGGTAATCTGGTAATTTTGATCATGGAGAAGGGTAGTTTGGTAATTATGATAATAGAGAAGGGAAATTTAGTAATTTAACCGACTAAAGGGTAATTTGGTAATTTTGATAATGGAGAAGGGTAGTTTGGTAATTATGATAATAGAGAATGGTAATTTGGTAATTTAACCAACTAAAGGGGTAATTTAGTAATTAGGATAATGAAGAAGGATAATTTGGTAATTTTACCAACAAAAGGGCAATTTGATAATTATAATAAAGGAAAAGGGCAAATTGGTAATCTAATAGACCAAATGTAAAGTGTAACAATTATGAAGGGGGATTAGTGACCTAATAAGTATGGGAGATAACTTGGTAACCTAAATCGAGAAAGGGGTAATTTGGTGATTATGCAACAAGGAGGGTAATATGGTAATTTGTCAAGTAAGGAAGGGATGCCTTAGCAATTATATAAGTAAGGTGTAAATGAGTAATTTGTATCTATCATGTTGTTGTGATTATAGAATTTCGTAATACAACTCAAATAACACTAAATAGTAAGATACGAGTATTTGATAATTAGTAAGTATCACGAGAACGAATCCTAATTTGGAATTAGATGAGATTATGATGGCCTTAATGATTCCTCTATGTTACTTAGATAATCGTTTGAATAAGAAATATCTAACGATATAAGAACGATTGAAAGTGAATAAGTACATGATTGTCGTGCTTTTGTGATCACCTTAATTAAGACACTAATACTTAAACTGAAAGACCTTGAGATCAGGAATGGTGGCTCTTTAGGGGTCGCTACCCTAAAGATATGGTTTAGCCCAAGGTTATTCTGGTATTTGCTGGTGTGCCTTTGTGCCCCATCCAGGCCCTATATCTTACTCTATCTAGCTCTACGAACCTATTTAGGGGGTATGCATACTTATGGATTATGTGTCCTTGTCGGTAGGGTACTGAGATGACTTTATGCACCAGTACGACCAGAATACCTTTGCGTCCTTGGGTTGATAGTTAAAGGGTACTGAGTAGCTCATATGTACCAGTGCGACCGGTGTACCTTTGTATCTCGGGATCTTGATCTCCCTATCGAGGCAAATAAATGGAATTGTTGTACTGATTAAAAAGGAAAAACACTAATCATGAAAGTGAAAGATTAATGAGACAAGCCCAATTGAATTATATTATGAGTACCGATCCACCGGATATAATAGTGGCCCAGGAGGTTTTGCCTTGGATGATGTTTATGAGTACTGATCCACCAGATATAATAGTAGCCTAGGTGTGTGTTGCCCTGGATGATGTATATCTATATTCCGATCCACCGGCTACAATAATGAGGGTCTCGAGCTTAATAAATTTGATTTGATTGTGAATACATTATGAAAAATACTAATCACTTATAGTGGAACACCCTGTGAGTCGAGGCCAGACCGGTCCACCGGCGAATAATAGTGGTCATGAGCGTTCTTCCTTGGAGACCGATCCACCAGCAATAATAATGGTCAGGAGCGTTCTGCCCTGTATGTGTTTTAAAGGATTACTCAGTACTGTAGTACTGAAGGGTTCCATTCACGGGGCCCCTGCCTATTCAATGGGCAGTGTCCGTTACAGGTCCTTTTTAGGTGTTATTCAAGTAGGCTCTCAGGAAAGAGCGTAAGGTACTATCCGGAATATCCTAGGGTTGTACTTTTTCTCCTTTGAAATTTATGGTTTCAATGTATTTGTTAATTTGTAACCACCATTGGTGGATTTTATTTTTGTGAAATGTTATGTGTGCTACTCTAATTTAATTATTGGTTTGAGTTTCTTGTAAGTTATATTTTTCTCCTTTAACCTTAGCACTTGGTACCGGAACAGTAGGAGTGAACTGGTCTGGTACTAAGTGTGGCGGTAATATCCTCAGAATTCACAGTTTTGTTATTTTTCTTCTGCTAATCATTTTAATCAAACAAAATTTTTCAATAGTAAAATTTGAGGGTGTTATAACATGATCTTTTACTTTAAATGTTTAATGTCTTATTAGTGTTTGATTCAAAGGTACATGACACATTTAAAGTAGGTAAGCACATCACGAAGATCATAAGGTCGTTCTCTAGAGTTAAGACCCTAATATTTCCCGATAACCCTAATTTCACACTTTTATCATAAATCTTCTTTAGTTACTATTTTAATCATCAAACTTAGTACCTATTCCTAAATTATTATTATTATTATTATTATTATTATTATTATTATTATTATTATTATTATTATTATTATTATTATTATTATTATACTTAAATTTCAAAGCCTAACTCTAAGGTCTTGCACATGCAATAATAAACCCTATCCTAAAAGTTACTATTCATATGGCTTATAAACCATAATTTCACAAATCAATCATAACTTTTCCTATAGGGCTCTAGAAAAATACTAGATTCAATATACATTCCCATAACACTAATATTAACCACATATTTGAATTTCATAGTCTAACTTTATCGTTTCACATATATGATAATGGCCTCCTCGTTTTGGGGTTACTATTCCCAAATCAAACTATTTTCATAATTTATTAAACTTAGGTCATTCCTAGCTACTCCAAATACTTTAAATAAACTCCTTATCACATTTGGATGATATACCACCTTAAAATGCCATGATTCTCATATTTGACCCACGTTAACCAAAATACCCTTATTGATAACAAAGACCTTATTTCATGCAAATCTTATGTGTTTAGTATCATTATTTCCAAATCCACATTTTTCTCCATAGACCTTATCATACTCATTTCACATTCATCATGCCATTAATAAACCCATGATGCATTTATTTTTCACATTGAGGGCTTTTCTACATAAAATAACAATACAGTATGATCTTTACTTACTCATTATCTACCATGTGATTAATCGCCCATCATAGTATCAACAATTATATATTAATTCACATAATCACAATAACATGGTACAACACAAAATCATGCTTAATACTTAGCAATAAAAAACCCTAGACTAAAACAAGTATCCTTACAAAAATGACTCCAGTTTCTAAGCACAAAAATCTTATTCCACCTTTTCTGAAACCACGGGGAAATCACCTAATAAAATCATAATAAAATATCATTAGGATTAGACCATATAATTAAGGAATTGTTTAAGGAAATGGAAGGGTGAAGAAGGAAGAAAGTCTAACCAATTAAGGTGGTGTTTGGGAAAAAATTGTGTAACCAAACAAAGGGGGAAACGGTGAGTTGTGTTGTGGGATGGTGGGGCAACAATACAAGTTGATACTGCTATGGGGTGCAATGGTGCTGGAGGCTAGAGTTTGGTGGTGGGAGTCAAACAGTGGTGATGGGGTGTGGTTGGAGATGTTGAAGGGTGGAAGGTGGGCTTCAGTCATGGTTGCAGAAGGATAGAGGTGGGGTGTGGTGAAGGTTTCTAAAGAGGAGGGAGTTGAGCTTTAGTTGAAGCTGTTAGAGGGGGTGTTAGGATGTGGTGAAAGCTGTTGTAGCAAAGGAAGGGAAAAGGAAAGAAGGTGGCTATAGTGAAGGCTACCGAAGAAGAGGCAACAACTATTTCAGCTGATGGTTGGGGGTGATGTTTGGCAAGGATGGCTGAAAGGGAAGGGTAGGAAATGGAAAGGGTTTTTGATGTTGGTGTGGGTATCTTAGTTGGGCTCTTTGGTGGTGGGCTTTTGGGGGTATTTTTTGCGATGGCAAGGAGGAGGTGAAGGAAGGGGATAGTAAGCTATTATTGGAAAGACAAAAGGGAGAGAAGAGAGGGTGGTCGGGCATTTCATGCTAGCCATATATTTATACATGCATGTGTAGATGCAGAGAAGAGAGGAAGGAGTGAGATGTAGAGGCAAAGGAAAAGTTCAACCCCAACCCATATTAGTAAAACCTGGAAGTTGATGGGAGTAAGGGATGATTTGGCAAGTGGTAGGGGAGGTGGTGGGGCATGCATGTATCACCTATGGATAATGTTTCACTCAAGAAGAATGGGAACAAGGAAAAAGAGAGAGAGTCGGCTAGAAGGGGAAAGAAGAGAAAAAGGAAAAGAGGGAAAATAGGGAAAAGAAACAGGGAGATTAATATGTTTAGTTTTTTATTAGAATAAGATTAATATAATTTAGGTTAGGAAATTGGGATAGCTTAATCATTGATAAATCGGGATTAGGTTAAATTCTAGGGTTAGAGAATTAGGGTAAGGTGAAAATATTAATTTTTTGAGATTAGTATTAGATTATAAGGTAAATTAAGTAGGGTTATGGTTAGCTAAAAATATGGCTATTACAATACATGTGCATTCTTACTTAATAATATGACTAAAGTCGGCAACACCAAAGCACAAAAAATAGTGATTAGTGAATACATCACTATACTTGCTATCAGTTTGGGTTATTTCTACCATTCTTGATGATTTGAAACCTTTACATAGTAGGTCTAATATTGATCTTACTTCTTGTATCCATATGAAATTACTAGCTCCAAAAGATTATGGCTATGTTCTTTATCTTCAAGGGCATCAACTCTTCTCTCTTTAGTGTCCTAATCTTACGATTACTAAAAATGCCAAAAATTGGTACTATAACATTAGTGATTTTGTGAAGGACTAACATGATGATAACGATGCATCTAGTTCCAATTTTGGAGAAGAGAATGTTGTAGCTGCTCTCCAACTTGAGGCAGGTGGTTCTTCTAGTATGACTAGTACTGGCATGCCTAACATTAAAGAGGGTCATGCTACTAAAATTTCTTCTATTCATCGTTCTATCTCTTGTTTCAATCGAAAGCTATGAAGTATGCAAGCTGAACACCACAACTAACACGAAACTCTACATTCAATTCAACAACAAGCTTCTACGCCATCCCCACTTGCTCAAAAATGAGTCAGTTAGTCCCTTTCCCTATATTATATTTTGTTCCATTATTTACATTACAGTAAATGCATAATATAAGCATGGGGAAGGTACTTAATCTACTTAATGGCGTGATCATATTTTAGCATAATTGATTGCCTTCTATTCTGTCATATAGTTAGTTGCCTATTCTTGCATTGCATGTACTTTTAGAATTTTGGTGATACATATAAGTTAAAATTAGTATATATTTCCCTTGAAAAACACACATATTCTTGTTCTCTTACTTATAAGTTGGATCTTTC
Organism: Tamarix austromongolica; assembly: GCA_039764185.1. Lineage (NCBI taxonomy): Eukaryota > Viridiplantae > Streptophyta > Magnoliopsida > Caryophyllales > Tamaricaceae > Tamarix > Tamarix austromongolica. The sequence goes on from CM077817.1 coordinate 48,599,886, forward strand.
AATTCTCTAAAATTATGATGTTATTTGTGGGTGTTTCTAATCACATACTTTACCTTATTGTATTCGATTTTAGGTAGAGGCTTTTACCTTAATCCATTTAATTAGTACCTGGACTCCCATGATCACTGTTCCAACTCTTAAGTTAGTGGTTAATTATTTGAAAAAAAAGAAAGAAAAAAGAAGAAGGAAGATATCTTATATAATAAAATAAGGTCTCAAAGTATGTATCACCAAATGCATTGCATCCCACCCTCAAAAGTATGATTATCACGTCAATAGGTGTTACACATAATAAGATCCATGGTGCGTGTATCTTTCTAAAAAATAAAAAGAAAACCAATTACTCCTTTGAGATCTCCTGTAAGAAGAGTATGATCCATGTGTAAAGATGTCAGTGTTTCTTATGCAAGGAATTTTAGGGAATCAAGAGAAATACTATTTTTTTGCCATAACCATGGTCTGATATCAATGAGTCACACGCTAACACTTTTGCAATTGAATCCCTTTAAATACATTATGTTTACGTTGAATATATTATATATGATTTTGCATCAAACTTGAGGTTTATAGATTTATTGTTGCATGTTTTGTTTGAGAATATCTAATTATATAACATCTTTAATTTCATTTGTATCTAGAGATATACTCCCTTATCTTTCATTTTGTTCCTTTATCTGTTATAGTTTTTTGCTTGGAGACAAGCAAAAGTTTCGGCATGGGAGAGTTGATAGATGGATTTATTACATAGGTTTTTGATCTCATAGCACTCTTAGTTTGCATGCATTTCTATTATTATTTTTATATATTATAATTAATACATTTGTGTTAGGATACTACTTTGCCTTTTATTTTCCTTGCAGGTATGTCATGTTGGAGAAAAATGAAGTAAAATGGATTAAAGCAATGTGCAAACGAGCATCAAAGCAAAATTGGTGTAACTACGAGAAGAAGGAAGCAAAGAAGTTTGTAGAGTCCCATGTCATTCAAAAGCATACCCATATTTTTCATATAAAAAGAAATACATAGGTAGTTATGTTTGAAAACACATCAATGTTGTTTTTTTTTTGGTAGTAAAGCTTGTGGTAGTTTTCTGTATAGGAAATTAAAGAAGACACACATTATATTTGAGGGACGGTTCATCGTGGAGACATAAAAATTCTCTCTATTTTATCTTCATTCTCAAAGTTTTGTATCCAAAAGAAAAATTCGTAGTCACCATTAGATTTTAATTTTGAAGATTTGTAATTATTTGAATTCAGCGATTTACTTTACATATCTTCAAGACATTGATTCTATCTTTAAATCTATTATCCTTTTTATTTCATTCATATCTAATTTCACTATTATATTTATCGATTCAATTATGTGTGAGTAGTTTCTAGATTTTGGATTGAATTAAGTCTAATTTGGTAGCAAATTGATGGATCGATTTATTTATGTATGTGAAGTGCTTAATTTCGTTATTCAATTGCTAAAGCTTTAATTTCTATTGAATTATTTATCACCAATTTGATTAGACATAGGAAATCAATTGAAGAACCTAAAGGTAAAGATTGATGTTGGAAGTTTGCATTTGAACAGAAAAATCTCAAATCATGAAAGGAAACTAGAGTTTTTTGGGAAATTGATCAATTTAGCTTAAACGTAAAGAGTTTATTCCGGCTTAGTATTATGAAAATATGTTATTAGGTTGTATTAAATATGACTTTTATGTCTTGAAAGAATTTATTAGTTAATTTTGGGTAGTTCTTTCTTATGAATAGAGTAATACATTTAATAATTTACTAATTCATTTGTTCGCCTTCAATGGTATGAGCAAAATTTAATCCTAGACTTTATTTATTTTATTGGATTTCTTTAAATATTACCTATTATTCTTGATTGTTTTATACAATTATCACTTATTCTTTAACCTATTTTGTTTAGATAGTTTTAATCGGTGAAAATTCAATATGTAACAATAAATCCATATGGAGACGATCTTGAAATATTACGATGAATTTGTGCGCTTGTGGATTTAGGCACAATATTGCTAATATGTCATCACTTTTGTGCGAATATTACACTATATTTGTGTTGATGTTTACCTTATTATACTTTATGATTATTATATTTATTTTTACTATAATTTTTTTCGTTGAAAATATATCCATATGAATTTTTTCCTATAAAATATATTAAAAATATTATAGTATAACTTCTTTATTTTTAATAATTTTTTTTAAAAATTACTTAAAAGAAATGCTAACTTGACAACTATTTGCATAATACTTATTGTGCAATCGGTAGCAAAGTCCCATTTTAATACGTTTAGTTGGACAATCACCGAAAGACCTCTTGCTTATCTTCCCCACTCTTTTCTTTTATTTCTTTACTTTCAATCTTGATAATGGATAATCTTATCAACATTGAAGGTCATCACACAATTAGCCGCCCCATGGTCCTTGGGGTGATACAAAGAGAGGCTACCGTAACCCCGTGAGATTTTATTGATCGTTAAGGTAGAAATTATATAAAAAATATTGCACTTTGTAGTTAAGAGAGTAGAGAAAACATGCCTTTGTTTGTTTTATTCTAATTTGGTTTGAAGAAAATCTTAAAAAAGTTAACATGTCCTTATATTTATTATTTATAAGTTACAATTATCTTTATATTTTTATTTATTTGGTTGTTCGTAATTTTAACTTTTAAGATAATAAAAACACCATAGAAAACATGTGCGGAAGTATTTTTTTTTATTATTTTTAATATCCATGGCAAAAGGCTTAAGCATGTAAGGTAAATACAGAGGGAATGCATATAACATAATTGACTCATATGAGTATGGAGTTTAAGCACATCAATATTAGTAAAAATTTAGAGATGTTCATAGATATCCGACACTTACTTAAAAAATTGGATACTCAAAAAAAAGTTTTAGATAATATTCATAGTTTTAAATTGTATAATCAATAATCTATTAAATATCTAAAATTTTTAAATACATTACAAATAAAAAATATCGAATAAAGAATTATTCGATCAAAAAATAAAATATTAATCTAATTTGAATGAAAATGATTTAAGTATTTAATTTGAATATTAAATTCATAACTTTAAATATTTATCAAAATAATAAATAAAAAGTATAAAATTTACTTACAATATATATTCATATTTCAAATTATATACACACATACATGATTATATGTAATTAAATTTTATAAAAAAATTATATTTAATATATATATATATATATATATATATATTTATCCAATCAAATATTTAATTATTTTTTTATCAATCAAATTAATTATTTAATTAAAAAATATCGGATTAATATTTTAAATTTTCAAATCGTTTTTATTCGAATATCGGTTCGAAAAGGAGAAACGTTTTCTTCAACCTTCTCCCCCCCTCTCTCTCTCCATCCCTTCATCTCTCTATCCCGTTTTCCTTTCTTCTATCCTCCGGCTTAAGAATTGACAAACGCCGAACGGAGAGCAGCAGAGAGCTCCCTGCGACAGTCTAAGCAAATTTCATTAACAAAATTTCACACTTTCCCATTCTCGGATCTCAATTTTTATTCTTTTTAGTCCTTCAATACTTAAATTTTCGATCCCCATTTGCACTATTCCATCTATATATATATTGGTGTGTGTATATATATTCCCTTTGAAGCAAGCCCGAGGTTTTAGAGATTAATTTTGTTTGGCGTCCTGGGGCTGGCGTCCTGGGCCTTAACCGACTCCATAGAAGGTACTTGAATGAGCTTTTATTGATTCTTGACTTTTGTTTTTGAGAAATTCTTGATAGGTTAGTGCATGTGTTAAATTCGGATCTTAGGTTAGTAGTTTATGCTGTTGATGGATGAATTTAATATCTTGTTGAAGCGCTTTGGAAGTTGAATTTCTGGGTTTTGGAATTTGCAGGGGAATGCATTATGGGATATGGTTGTCTTGGATTCTGGACTAGGACAAGACGAGTGTATTTAGTTTCTGGCGATTGTTCTTGCGGTTGACATTTGTGTGAAACATGCTAAAAGGTTTGAATCCAAACCCTCTCGCGTTTCAATTTTGTTGTTTGTTTTAATTTCTTTGTCTTGTGGGAGGGGCTGATTTAGAATTCCTGGCTTGCCTGGTTTCCTACTCCTTTTCTGCCAACAATCGCTTATGGTCTTGCGCTGAAATTGTTCCTCTGAGAAACAGAGGCTTTATTTGCTTTCTTCTTACAGACGTCTTTGATAACAGGAAATTAGAATTAGACTTAACTTGTTTATGTGATCTTTACCCCAACCAGAGTGCTGGTTAGGAGGTTTATGCTAGACCCTGAGAAGTTGCGATGGCCCTGGGGCAGGAGGATGGTATGGGCTATAGTACAAGAAATATCTTGTGGGTAGGCCTGATATGGCATATAGTCTGTCAGAAAGCTTAGGAGTAAAGAGGAGATCTGGTTGTTCAGTTGTGCAGGTGGGTTTGAGAATAACTAGTTAAGCCCCTATGCGTTGCAGGGATACATGGGCAAACAGTACTTATGAAGATTTTGTTCACAAGTTAGACATCCCTAAGCCCAATCTGTCTTATACCTTTTATTTGCCATTTCGTTAAGTTGTTTCAGATGCTTTACATGAGCACAGGTGCACGTTGCAGTATCATAGGGATACAAAACCACTCTCGGTGTGTAATATTGATTGAAAGTAAGGTATTTAATATATATATATATATATATATACTGGAATGTTTCCTTTATTTGATGGCATAGATATAAGTTAACCAATCTTGACAATCACAAAACATTTTGGTAAAGAGATTACAAAAACTACTGTTAACCATGTATTGAACACTGCTACCCAATTGAGCTGAACAAATCATTCATTATGGTCCTTCAAAAGTCATTTTCTCTGCACCTTCTTTGGTCTGAAATAGCACACCTATGATTCATAAAATTGTTGACAGATGGAGCAATCCATAGATTTATTTTCTAAGACAAAGTATAATAGGAACATAGATTGTAGGATGCCGTACTTGGATGTTGGAGTCAACTAACTATGGTTGTACAACCTTTTGATGATCTGCAATAGGAAACAAACAAAACAATGATTGTTGACTAACCTTCTGAAGAACAGAGGGAAATTACATAGAGCATAGTGTATGTGCCTCAACTTACCATAGATTGTTTACATTTTGAGTTGTGAGACATTGGGCGGTTAAGAGAAGTTTATTACCATTACATTATCCAATTTGCATATATAAGAGCTAAGAAAATACATTAAGCCTTATTTGGTATTACTTATGAAAAGTTTAGAAACTTTTTACCCTAAAAAGTTTTCAAAATAAATGATTATATAAGATAATCACTTTTTATAAGTAATACCAAACAAGCTGTAAATTAACTAATCTCAAAAAGTGCAACATGAAACCAAATAACATCACTCAGCAGCTTAGACTGATATAAACCATCCCAGTGAGGATCTAAATTGTAACATAAAAACCTGACTATGCTATACAAATAACTTTAATCGATATAAACCATAAACTTCATCGTAGTACCAATGCGAAAGTAGTAAGGTCCTGTACAAATTAAATTAACCTGCTAACCAAAGCAGAAATCTAATTTATGTGTGACAACTGACAACAGGGATTTTACGGGCCTTAAATGGCTGTCCAGACGTAAACTTCATAGAACATTTAGTTAACAATAAAGGTGCACATCATTTAGCTGCATCCTTCATCACTGATTTAAGCTTATTCATTGTGGCAGTGGCTGGTAATTCTCCAACTAACTTGCTGTTGACACTCATATAATGTTGATTCTTACCTCTGCCATGGAATACAAAATCAAGGCTTTGCATTTCTGCTGTGTTCCTGTAATGGCTTTCGCAAATGCATACAACTCGAACAATGGTAGCCCATCTGCTGTCAAATAGGTGGAACTGATTGATGAGGCTATATGCAGGTGGCACTGTTATGTTTTTTGATTAGGGAAGTGTGCAAAATAATTTGCAGCAGATGGGCTACAGGTAATCTCGTGTGGAAGCTTGAGTGAGTCCACAATGAGTTTGGTCCTTTTATTACAAGACCGGGTGGCGTTTGGAAGGAAAGTGAAGGGTTTGGGCATAATAATAATTGCAAAATGAGAAAATGCATGAATCCAATTCATTTTGAAGTTCAAATTCAAATCATTGAAATCATATATCTAATAATCTATATGTGTACTCTAGTATATATGTAGTATATATGTACCATCGTCCTTCTATAAGTATTTGTTTTTACTTCCGTCCGCAAGTATTTATTTTTGCTTCCTTCCACAAGTATTTATTTTTACCTTTGTAGTTTTTAGTCATTGGGAGCAGGGCATCTGTTCATATTAGTATAAACCCATGTGATTGGTATGCAGGCAGTGAATGGTTCATCCTTGATTACTGTGTTATGTGCAATGGTTTTTTTACCTAGCTGATGGAATTAAATCATCCGTATTTAGTCTTGATTTAATGGTCATTTGGTCTTGATCTAACCATTAATCCAATATTAGCACATGTCTATCAATGAATTTGCACAGAGTTCAAATCACAATTAATACCTATCTCAAATAGACATAGACAAGCGTCTTTTGCTTGCTATACTTTCATACCAAAATGCATATTTCTATTCACTGGTGCAGCTGAGCAGAAAAATTACGTATGGGATTTGGGGAGCACTGTTTTGTTTTTTATAGTCATAGATGATGGACTTATGTTGTTCGGTGTTGTTTTTGGATTAATATTGTTCTGCTGGGTGTAATTGTGATATTTTCTAGCTAGAAGTGCTGAAAACCTACATTGGATTTTCAAATTAGCTTACCTATCTTGTGTGGTTGATCAGCAAGTGATCTTATTGATTTAGTGCAAGATGTACTAGTCTGTCTAGTTTGAGGAGAGGTGTTGATGTGGGAAATCAATTTTGGTGTCTAATATAGACCTAATTCTGTGGACTCTGTAGATGTAAGTCTACTTGAATGATGAAGTCATGATATTCTAAAATGGAAAATTGTGTTGTCCATTAAAATAATGAGTATACATGAAACTAATTTTTCATTGGAGACTGGAAAGTCTTCTTATGGGAATCAGGAGGCTGCCACAATATGTTTTTGTTCTCTAGAATTGTGTTATATAATTTCTTTATGTCTTGCATAAGAGATTCATAGCTGAAACTAACTGAAGTAAACTAGAAAACAGACATGAGAAATTTATTGTATATATGGAAGCTACCAATTTTTATTAAATCCTGTACCATCTTCTCTGTAAGGTAGAAGATTATACGCATATTTATGGAGATTGTCACCTACCAAGGATGAGAACCATGCCAAATTGACATTTCATTTCAATATTGTAATTGATGGCCTCTGAATTTGACTTTCAAGAACCTGTCATCAAATTTTAATAATTAGTTGTGGTATTTGGTAAACTCCTTTGACCTTGGTGGACTAAATTTATGCATCTAGAGCTTACATAATCACCCATGGGCTTGTATGTTGTATTTCTCTTCTTAATACAATTGTGAACAAAATGGATGACACTGCCCTTTGGTAGATTGTCGAGGGATGATGACATTGATGGGATTCAAATTTTGTTGCCCCTTACAGTGAACTGAAAAACTTATTGCAAAGAAAATTGCTTATCTATAATGTGATGAATGCATTCATATAAGAAAAAGTTTATCGAACCATTTCATATCAATAGTTTGCTCATCTACTAGTTTATAGTAGCAATAGAATGCTGTCCACTTTGTTAAGATTTATGAATAATAGTTAATATGGTATGAAATTCAAGCCTCTTGTTTGGTTATGTGGAAAGTGACCATTCCAATATTGGTGCTCTTATCAATGAAATCATATTAAAAATAAGAATACTGGATTGTGATGTGTATAAAATTATAAGCCTGTCCTATTTTTCAGTCCTTTGGGATGTCCATTACTATATAATTAGGATTGTAAATGAGCCAACCTGTGCATCTCAGGTTTAGACTCGAACTTAACAAACAAGTCTAATTGCGCTCGCAAACCTAATGCTTAAACTAACCAAGCTCTTGAGCCTAGTACTATAAATGAGAGGAGCATGCCTGAGCTTAGCTTGTTTAATAAACAAGTCTAAAGCTAAGGTTTGGACTTGACTCATTTAACTAAACAAATAAGCTGAGCCCGAGGAGGCTTGTGAGCAGTTGTTGTGTATCATAGTCCCATCACAAAAAGGTGAAAATACTTATAGTCCCTAAAAGCCCCTTATTTAATGATTTGAAAAATGGTATTATCATTAATATATAGTGAAACTAGCATTGGGGATAATGTTGACAATTCATGATGTTTACAAGGATTGAATATATTTATTACAAGTGCCCTCTAAAATTTAGAGTTTAGAAAGGGAATAAACATTAGGATAGAGGAGTATTGAGAAAAAAGTGACTTGAAATTTCCTAAATTTTCTTAGTTGTAAATTTCAGGTAATCGGGCAGAAATATGGGAAATGAAGGTATCTTTGTGGTGTGTGAATCTGTTTCTTGAGACCCTTAGCAAGTTATATTTTCATAAAGGAGTAAGAGGCTTAGAGTTCTGCGAGTATCCAAATGGTCATGAGTAAACACTTCAAGGATTCTTATCGTAATGATGTAGGTTAATTGGTTGGGAACTCTCCCCCACTGTAAACAGCCAATTAATCCAAAGAGAAAGAGATGGTGCAATTTCTAAATTTTGTAGTCTCTAAATATAGCTAAAGTTGTGTTTGAATTACACAGTAGAAGCTGCATTTGAATCATAAATAAGCAAGACATGCATGAGTGATAAATATGAGTAATCAATAAAAAATTATGTTTCCTTTTTTTTTCTTTCTTTTTTTTTTTTTAATAATTTATCTTTTCTGGACAATATGCTGACAATTTTACCACTGGCTTCTCTGTTTGCTATGCTCCAAAACTTGGTTCTATCCAAAACATCATCTATGTTCTCTGCAGCTTCAATTTTTTCCATTGTTGCCCATTTCCTCCAGAACCAAGGCTTCATTTGGATCTTGGAAAAAGGAAAGGAGTAAAGCTAACAAAAATCTTGTCAAGATACTCTGGGCATCTGTGCGATCTCTCTGTCTCACTCGGTCTCCCTCCCTCTCCCTCTCCCTCTCCCTCCCCCTCCTCCATTGTCAGGCTCTCTGTCACTTGACACCCATTGTGTTATTCAAGATATGTTGCTGTCTACTGTCTCCGCCTTGATTTAACCTGCAGCTCTCCAAGTTCCTCATGATTTGGAGGTGGTGATTTTCTTTGGGGGAAGGGCTAGATGATTATTTATTAGGCATGAATCTTGCAATTGATCCAAAAATTTCCAGTGTCGCATTACAAATTCTTGTTGAACTTTCTGTTTTATAATTAATGTGAAATGTGAATTTGCCAAATATGCCTGCATTCAATCACACCAGTTGTGTTTGATTAGCAGTAGAATTTGCTGATCTATTTCTGATGGAATCAGTGGTGTTGATGGCATTTCCCCTTCCGTTAGTGGTGTTGATTGCATTTCCCTTTTTTTCTTTTACATTTTATTGGCAGACCATATTAAACCTAGGAAATCATTTTGATTAGTTTGATATCTTATTGTTATTACTTTTCCTTTAAGAGATGCATTTTGCAGCTCACTGAAGCCTTCTCTGTAATATATAATGAGTGACGACTGTGAATTGCTGATTTGTTTGCTGATTCACAGGAATGGCCCTTCAGAAGTGCATCCCTCGTGGCAATCCTCAGTCTGTTCGTGTCAAACCTACAAGTTTCTCAGCTGTGATGCTTGGCAAGGCTCACCCTGCAGATGCTGATATGAGTGCTGTTTTGGAGGATGCTGTAGATATTGATCTCAGAGAAATTTATTTCCTGATTATGCACTTTCTTTCTTCTGGGCCGTGCCATAGGACTTATGGACAACTATGGAATGAACTTCTTGAACACAATCTCTTACCTAGACGATTCCATGCTTGGTATTCAAGGACCGGAAAGCCCAGTGGGGATGAAAATGATGATGGCCTGTCTTTTCCGTTGAGTTACAGCAAGTTGGTTGAGAGGTACACCGTGTGCTTGTTCTATCTTGAGTGCTTGTGCATGATTTTTTTTTATCTGCTAACAACTGTCTCCAAGCAGCTTGTGTTGTTCATCTTTGAATCTAGAAATGACCAAATCCATAAAACCTCCGATATCATTTTTTTTTCCTTTTTGAAATTCAGTATTATGCACAGCTGATTGACGTATTGATAAGTAGTTTTATCCAATGTTGCACCTTCATTTCTTTTGATAGATTATTCTCATAAGAATTGATTCTTGGTTAGTTTTTGATTAACAATCATGCTTCTATAGGTATCCGCACATTGAAAAGGATCACTTGGTAAAGCTTCTGAAGCAATTGATATTGAGGAAGTCACATTCATTGCAAGGAACAGTTGGTGGCATTGCTCCAAGTGCAGCTGATGTTCCTACACTTTTGGGAACAGGGCCCTTTTCTCTTCTGAGCAGTATGTTTATCGCCTTTTTCCATTTACTGCTTATTTGGCAAGATTAGTTTATGAAGAACATATTTCTTCTTTTGGTTATTCCCTGCTTACAGATGGCAAGAATAACAATCATAATATTGTCAAACCTCCCATCTCTATGCGGTGGCCTCACATGCAAGCTGATCAAGTTTGTGCGTTGAGGTTAAGAGAAATAGGCGGTGGTTTCACAAGACATCACCGTGCACCATCTTCTCGTGCAGCATGCTATGCTATTGCAAAACCGACAACAATGGTGCAGAAGATGCAGAATATCAAAAAGACAAGGGGCCACCGGAATGCCGTTTATTGTGGTGTGTGGTTGCTTCTTCATTGTCTTCCCGTGTTTTGAGTAATCTATTGTTTATATGTTCTGATTATGAAAATCTGACAGATAAGTATGCCTATGATTGTAGTTGTTGGTCTTCTGAAGTTTATGTATATGCTTGTCTTTCCTGATGATGGAATAAAATTGTTAAATTTGAAAAACATTTTTGTTTTATTAATTGATATTGGCTTTTTGGAAAATAAATAATTTGCATTTCAGTAGGGCTAATGCTTTCTGTTGAGAAGGGAAATGAACTAAACTGGCATATCCTATCTTAGAGTAAGGAAAAAGGTCTTAGTGCATTATTAATTTATGTACCCTTGACTTTGCCTGGTTTTTGAAGTGCATTATTAATTTTCATTTACAAATTGAATAAACGAGGCACCCAAGATTGTAATATTCATTTTCAAGTCACCAAAGGCTGAGTTCTAAGCCACATTTCTCATTGCTTGCAGGCTGTTTGAGGTTAAGTTAGACCATATCAAATATGGAACCTTTTTTACAAATAGCCGTATGCCAAATGGCATTTCCTTGAGGGGTCTCACAATCCAACTGGCAGAAATTTCTAGAACTATTATGGAAGATTCTTGGCTATTGTGGAACTAGCTGAGTGTGCTCTTTAGTTGACGAATCAAATGAGCAAACTTCTAATTTTATTTTACTTACTGTTTGAAAGGGTTGTTAATGAGTCTAGTCAAGTCAAACCTTCAATTTCTCTGGCTTGCTAATTCATTAAACAGGCTAAGTTCAATCGATCCAACATGGAGCTCAAGTTAGCTTGATTAAAAATATTACAGTTCAAACTTGAATTGAATTCTAATATATCAATTAGCTTAGTCGCTTCTAAGTTAAATGAGCCTAGTTCAAAGAAATTGGCTGACCTTACTTGAATATGAACTCGATTTTCAAGAAGGCTCATCTGGAAATGATTAGGCTAAAGTGCCTGATTTTTATGGGAACTATCAGTAAAATCTTCCTTTTGATGCTATACTGTTGTTTATATGAGTTAGTAACATTGAAAGAACTATTTCTAAAACAAGCAATTACTATATAGAAAACTTTTGAATATAAACTGAAGCTGAGAGAAATTTGAGAATATTTTTCACCCCTTTTTATTTACTAATGCCAATTACATATATACACATTATCAATCGATCAACTCCTTAACTAGCTCCTAAAAAATAGGAATCCCTCTGCAAAAAAATCGTAACAGAATATAAAGTGATATTTTCAGGAACTAATCAGAAACTAACTCCTAAGCTGCAGGCGACAATTTTAGGAGGTTAACAAATGGACTAATTTGTTTTTCTACAATCCCCTTCAAACTAGGCAATATATGTTAACCAAACCGAGCTTAGAACGTAGCTCAATGAAGTTGGGTCGAAACTGGGTCTTTGTTATGATATTTGCTGCTTAGAGCACACATAGTTGTTAGATGTTGCCTTGTCTTCTACTTTCTCACTAGTAAAATACCTATCAATCTCAACATGCTTTGTCCTTTCGTGATAATCCGGGTCTTTGGCAATAGTAATTGCCAATTAGTTGTCACACGTAATCTTAATGGAATTAGAAGTATTAAGCCAAATCCCTTCATGAGCTAATGCTCAAAATTCTGCCTTTACACTGCTACAAGCTACCAGCTACTGCTTTTTACTTCTCTATTTCACTAAATTTCCCCCAGAAAATAACAGTAACCAGAAGTAGATTTACGATGAATAAAGGCTCCAGCCCTATCAAGTGTTTTAGTGAAGATTAATCCCTTTCTTGGATCCTTTTTAAGGTACCTAAGAATTGTGTTGATTGCCTCCATGTGAATCACTGCAGATTGCTCAGGTACTGGTTGACAATGCTAATCGTAAAACTTATATTTGGGCATGTGTGAGTCAAGTATATCAGCTTTCCCACCAAGCGTTGATACCGTGGTTTATCAATAGCTAACAATCCAGTTGGAGGCATTAGTTTGGTATTAGGGTCCATAGGAGTCTCAATCGGCTTGCACCCACTTGTACCTGTTTCATGTAGGGAGTCCAAAACATACATATGTTGTGTGACTAGAATTCCTTTACTAGACCTGACCACCTTCATTCCTCGAAAATATCTTAAATGTCTCAGGTCTTTGATTTGAAACTCTCTAGACAACAAGGTGTTGACTCATTTTATTTGACTCCTAGTCAGAATTATATTAACATAAACAATGAACACTGTAATTTTTCAATCAGTGAAATGTTTGAAGAACAATGTATGGTCTGATTCGGACTATGAATAACCATCCTGCACAAGAGCCTTAGTGAGTCTGGCAAAACATTCATGGGGTGATTGCTTGAGTTCGTACAACGCCTTTTTTAGCTTGCATGTCTTTCCTTTTGTCTGTTCAGTTTCAGAGAAGCCTACTAGTATATCCATATAGACTTCCTCGACTAGGACCCCGTTTAGGAATGTGTTCTTCACATTACTGCAATAGATAATAAAACATTGACTTTGGCTTCTGGGGCAAAGGTCTCCTAATAATCAATTCCATAAGTTTGGGCATATCCCTTAGCTACTATTCCTGCCTTGTATCTATCAATGCTTTTCTCAGCCTTATGCTTAACTGAAAATAACCATTTACATCCCACAGACTTCTTACCATGTGGTAAAGATGCTAAGACCCATTTCCCATTCTTATTACGTGCATTTTACTCTTCTAGGGTGGTTGTTCACCATTCAGGAGTCTGCAATGCTTCATAAATTGATCTGACAATCTTAATATTATTCAAGGAAGTTACAAATGCTCGGTATTTCTATGATAGGATTAAGTAGGGGATGTAGATCTAACTCCGGCTTATATTTTACCGCTTTTTTGAACCTGGTAGTGAACTAAAATCACCTTGTCTTGTGTCCTTTCAAGCCCAATTGAGCTAGGGAGAGTCTCTTGGTTTTCCTGGCTTAATTTGGGCTGTGTAAGTCTTTATTCTTGGGTAAAATTTTATTGCTTCATCAGGGAGGTGGAGATGTTTAGAATAGATAGTTGACGGCAGTGATGGACTGGATTCAAGTTTTTCAAGGGTTCATTAGGTGAGCAAGGATTGGACCTGGTAGATTGGATGGAGAAGAGTGTGACGGATAGGAATAAATGAGCGTAGACCAGTCCCAGTTTGCGGTTCTTGAGCATTATTCTCCCTATGAATTGTAGAGTTTGAAATTTGGTTGATCTTCAATAAAATTCACATCCATGGTGCGGTAGAATTTGCGATTAGTAAGGGAGTAACATTTGTACCCCTTCTGATTCGTTAAGTACCTAAGGAAAATGCATTTAAGGGCATGAGCATCAAGTTTGCCATGATTTTGTGGGTGATCATGGATAAATGCAGTGCAGCCAAAGAGTTTGGGAGGAATTTGAGACACTAACCAAGAGGCTGGGTAAAGGCTATGGAAGATTTGCATTGGTGTTTTCAATTTGAGGACTTGTGATGGCATTCTATTTATGATATATGTGGCTGTGAGGATTTTTACACCCCAAATTTTTTTGGGACATTGGTTTGGAAAAGTAAGGAATTAGTAATTTTAAGTATGTGTTAGTTCTTGTGTCTAACCACGCCATTTTCTTGAGGTGTGTCAACGCATGAGCTTTGGTGAACAATACCATAAGACTTAAGGTAAGAGCCTAATTTAGAATTAAAGAAATCTATAGTATTATCTGTCTTGAGAATTTGGATATTGGTATTGAACTAATTTTGGATCATAGCATGAAACTGTTGGAAAAATATAATTTGTTTGAGAATTTTCTTTTGTGAGTAAAGTCCAACATTATTGGGTACAATCATCAACTAATAGCAAAAACCACTGAGCACTTGTAATATTTGGGATTATAGTTGGTCCCCAAATATCACCATTGATGAGAGAAAAAGAATGACTTTGTTTGTAGGGTTGAGGACGATAAGTACTTCATGTGTGTTTGGCAAACTGACAAACCTCACAATGAAATTGATGGGAATTTTTATTGATGAATAAATATGGCAATAATTGTTTCATTTACAAAAAATTAGGATGACCCAAACGAAATTGCCACATCATAATAGCATTGTTGTTATTTGATTGACAAATAGTCTTAAGATTGGACAAATCTGCATTAGGGATTGACTTGAGTTTTATCTGAACAGAAGTAGATGAATGAAGTGTTCACATCAAGAAGATAAAAGGCCTGAACGAAGCTTAGCATTGTTAATTGTTCTCCCTGAGCTCAAGTCCTGAAATGCATAACATTTGGTTTAATATTTAGTTTCACATCGTAGGTCACTATTTAATTTTCTTATTGAGATACGATTACAATCAAAATCAAGCATAAATAAGATAGAATGCAAAGTAATATTATTTGAGAGATGGATAGTTCTTGTCCCTGCTTCTCTAGCACGTGTACTATTGGTCATGTGTACAGTATGATGATCATAGCAAGGAGGGTGAGCTATAATTAGGGATTTGGCACCTATTGTAACCTATCACATGGTTCGAAGCACCCGAGTCCACTATCCATGAGAAGGGGCTTGATTTGCCAACATGAAGTGCAAGATTACCCGAGCTACTTGTAAAACCATGCTTTGATGTTTGCCTTTGAATTAGTAGACATATGGGCTTTACTAACAAGCTACTGAGGTAAATCAAGTTGATCCTTGGCGAACGACACCTGGTTGCTGCTTCAAGATGTCTCAGTGATGGCTACATTTTCTCTAGACTCATGGTCGCAGTTTGGCTTTCAATTGGGAGGCTTTTTGTGCAATTTCCAGCATGTCTCTTTGAAGTGGCTTGGTTTCTTACAATATCACACTGGGGGCGACCTCTTCGTGAGTGATTAGAGACATCTTGTGAGAAGCCAGATCAACATAATTTGGAGGGCATAAGTGTCCTTGGTTGAAGCTAATGCTAAACCATCAAGTGTCGAGGAGTGATCGGATCATCCCATCATGATTCTCTCGCGACTCTCCTCTCTATGAACTTAAAAAAAATAAATTCTTGTAGAGTTATTAGAGGTTTATTCCCTAGGACTCTGCCTCATACATCATCTAAAGACTTATCAACACCCATAAGGAACTTGAAGATGTGCTTGGTTTCAATGATCTTCTTCTAATTGATGCGGTCATTTGAACACTTCCATTCATGAGACTCAAAGAGTTCGAACTACTTTCTGTGGTGAGTAAGAGTAGTGAAATTGTTAGTAACGAAGTTGTTTCATTATCGTAGATTTTGAAGAATGCTCTCCACTTTGAAAAGTCAGATTGTGTTTTCAATAATTGAAAATGCATCACAAGGAGTGGTTTATAGAGCAAAAAACTTTCTCCGATCTCAGTTGTCATTGAACTAATCAACCAAGACATAATAAGATTGTTTTTAGCCCTCCAAGTAAGCAATAAAATCATGGTCACAATTGCAGTCGCGGTGTTACAGTATTGGGGTGTCATGATTGTTGCGATGTGATTTCTTTTCTCTCAATAAATATCATCTTTTATCATTAAATATTGTTAAAATATCAGCCGCTATTCAGTATTTGGCCAATATTGTAGCGATAAATGTGTAATTTTTCAAAATAATCGTATTTTGGGAATTTTGCTCCGCGGCTGACCCAAAAATTACAAAGCTGCAGCCAATACACTATCGCGGTATTGATATTTTATTTTATGCCTCCAAGTTTTGAATTTAGGATCACCAGTCAGTTAATCATCATTGCTTCATCCACAGATGAACATCATCATTGATTGAGACCATTAGAGATAGTTATAGCCATTGAGTTTGTGATGTGTGATGGGGAACAAGGATGTTTTTTATTTTTTTGGTTGTAGCTTGAGTTAATTGAGGAATAGAAACATTACGAGTTGATGAATTTTCTTAGGTTTGTTCATAGTTGGCCATGGGAATAATGCTTTGAGAAAGAGGAGGCGGAAGACGACGATGAGGTTAATTAGGTTTTGGAAACCTACAGGCTATAGCTCTGATGCGATGAAGCTGAGAGAATTTGAGAAGATTTTCATCCTTTTTTATTTACCACTGTCGATTACATATATGCACACTATTGGTTGATCAAGTCCTTAATTAGCTCATAAAAAGTGGGAATTGCTTTGCCAAAAAAAAAATCATAATAGATTATAAAGTAATATTTTCATAAACTAATCGAAAACTAAATCCTAAGCTGCAGGCCATAATTATAGGAGTGGCAAATCGACTAGTTTGTTTTTCTGCATGAACTCCTTATTCTACCGTTAACTAGTTACAATTGAACCAAACTAGGGCATGTTTTGTTAGAGCAATGTGAGGAGTGTATGCTGCTCAAGGATTGGGAGCACTATAGCTTGCACAACAATCCCACACTGCTCAAGTTGGGTAGTGTGAATTGCTCACACTACTCCTTGATTAATGTATGCCCCTCCAATGTTTGAAAAGGCGCGTCTCTAAGGTGCGAGGGCTTGGGCCTTTTTTCATCTTAGGCAAGGTGGCATCAACAAGGCACATCTAGGGCACAAAGAGGCACACAACTTACTAAAAATTAGCTATTTTTAGTTTAACAAAGAAAATGGAGTAGGAAAAAGGTTAATAGATTTAATTTTGAATAATAAAAAGGAAAGAATTGCATATAGTGTAGTGAAAAAAACTTTGATTAGTTATTTTGGACTTTATTTTTATAGTTACAATAATTAAATCTCATGTTGGGAAGGAAGGGAAAAGAAAATGGGTAATGGGAAGACAATTAAGCATATATTAGAGGGAAAACATTTATATATTGTGGGAAGATCGAAATCATTATTTGACTGTTAATGTTAACGCCTTACTTTGCCTAGATGCAGGCCTTCTTACGCCTAGCGCCTAAGCTCTAGGACCCTATTGCCTAGTGCGCCTTAGGCCTTTTCAAATACTGCGCCCTTCATGCTGCTCTTGTACATCCTCTCTGATGAAAAGGGACATCTAGATCCATTTGTGTTAAAGTTTGCTATATTGTAATTTGGTGTGCTCCAAATAACAATACCCTTAATGAGCTAGTTTATGAGCACCCAAATGCCCCGAGTTGAAGTCAGCTTGCAAACAAATGAGTTGATCCCATCTAATGAAGCTCTATATCAAAAGAGTCAAACTTGATCCTTTAGTTTGGTCTCATTTATTATTGATCTAATCATTATCGAGCCGAGTTTGAGCTTGTTTGCCCTCTGTTTGGGCCTTTTTCTATGTACTATTTGTGAACAATGCTTGACTAAGAGTTTGGCTATCAAACAGTCAGCTATGTCTTTAATTATCTATTTTGAGCAGCTATCTAGAAAGCTGATACCACTGCTGTAGCTTCACATAGGTGCTAAAATCTTTGACTTCAATGTACACACACACACACACATAATAGTGATGATGCTGTAATTTCCTCTCTGATGCAGTAATGTTTTATTGATGTTGCAGCTATGTTAGATTGTTCAGGAAGATTTGTGATTACTGGTTCAGATGACCGCCTGGTAAAAATATGGTCGATGGAAACTGCTTATTGCTTAGCTAGTTGCCGTGGACATGAGGTTAGTTCTCTCACTCTTCTTTGATGATCTGCAGAATATATACTACATCTATTCTTTCAGTTTTAGAAGTGTGGGTATCCAGTAAACCATCAATTATTGAAAAACGAGATGGAGATAGTTTGATCAATCATCACATATGAAATTTGTTAATACTTCCTCCATATTGAAAAGAAAAAGAAATTCTCTTTAGCATGTGAACTCTTTTCTAGGATGTAATAAAACCAGCCTAAAATTCTGTTTACTCCCTCCATTGAAAACAACAGAGCTATTAATGCTAGAAGATGAAAGTGAGAAGGAAGGAAAAATAGGAATTGGTTTTTGACTTATTCAAAGCGACTTTCTTTTTATTCTAAAAATGAGTCCTTGAAGGACTTTCTTTTGATGAGGAGGGAGTATTGGAGTAGTACTCACTCTTGGGTTTTGCCAAATGTGATGAATCAATATCTTATCGCTGTCATATTATTGAAATTTCCCTGTCTTCTTCATTCTATGTTTTGCAAGTATGATTCGCTTCTAACATTCTTGAAATTAAAGGGTGACATCACTGACTTGGCTGTGAGTTCAAACAATGCTTTGGTGGCATCTTCTTCCAATGACTGTATTATTCGAGTTGTGAGTAACCTTTTCTCTTATCCTGGATTGTTACTTAAGGTGGATATTGCACTTCTTTTATAAATGACGTGACTACTGCTTCTGGTTTATGGCAGTGGCGATTGCCAGATGGACTGCCAATTTCAGTGTTGCGTGGTCATACAGGAGCTGTAACTGCCATTGCCTTCAGTCCAAGACCAAGTGCTGTATATCAGCTTCTGTCGTATGTCTGGTTCTTTTAGTATATTTCATATAGTTGCTCCTCTGCTTTGAATGTTTGTCTGATTGTCTTGAATACCAAAATTTCCAATTTCTTGTTCCATTCCCCAGGAATTTGAAAATTTGGTAATTTGAAGGTTTTCACTGATGAAAACTTATCTGGAATTTTACTGTGTTTTTCTCATCCTGTTGGTAAACTATGCTAATGCCCTCCTCTATGTACCCTTCTGTCCTCTGATTATGGATTGAAGAATAATTAGAAAAATGTTTACGAAGCTACTGGTATAATCAAGTTCAATTTCCTTTTTGTTTTCCTCATAGCTTCAGTTTCTTATCTCTCTCTTTCTCTTTATTTATTCTGTTTTATTTCCTTAAATATTGTTCCATTTTTTCCCCTGTTTTGTAAATATATCTTATTCTTTTTGAATTGGTTATTTATTATCTATATTGTTGGTGTTACTAGTTTTAATGTTATTATCTATCCTACTATCTTGACGATATTGGTTTTAAGCATGGCTGTTGCTGGGGCAAATTGCTGTCTTTTCATGCTACGTTCTTTCTCTAATATACTGCTTTGCAAGAGCTAGATTAGAAACTCTTGGTATTCCCCTTTATTTTCGGTGAATCTTTGAATGGTTGAGATGCTAGATGATTTTAGGTGTCTAAATTTGACAGATTGCGTCTTGGATAAAATTGGAAATTGTCATAAATTCAGAATATATTATTTGTCCGATTAAAGTGGTAGCAAGCATTTGTCATCATGAAAAATGATAGCTAAATCTTCAAGACCCGTACCCCTCAAAACAAAGGTATCTGATTTAATTTCATGAAAGGATAATTTTGTGTTTTGCAGGTCATCTGATGATGGAACATGTAGGTTATGGGATGCTAGGTACTCCCAGTTTAAGCCAAGAATTTATGTTCCTAGGCCTTCTGATTCTGCCGCTGGTTAGTTCTATGGTAGTTGTGCTATTTTTTACAAGAATGAATGAGCAACCTAATAACAGTGACTTTGGGAAAATACTTGCAGGAAAAAGTGGTGCCCCCTCCTCAAGTAGTGGTCAACAGAACCATCAAATTTTTTGTTGTGCGTTTAATGCTAGTGGGACTGTATTTGTCACTGGTAGCTCAGATACACTTGCAAGGGTATCTCCTTGGCACTTTCTAGCTGTTATGTGCTTCTGTTCATGATGAATTATTATCTACATCTAAAATTGTTTCACATGCTTTTGCTACTAGAAATCATTCCTTGTTTTATTATTGGAGAGTTGTTATGATATTTACTTTCTCAGCTAGTGAGATATATTGCAGGTCTGGAATGCTTGTAAGACTTGCACCGATAATTCAGAGCAACCAAATCATGAGATGGATGTTCTATCGGGCCATGAGAATGACGTTAATTATGTGCAGTTCAGGTTAATGTTTTAATCTACTATGACATCAGTTTTGTTCATTAGAAACTTTGATATCATTGTTTATCTTGCATTCTGTTGCAGTGGCTGTACCGTAGCTTCAAGATTCTCTTCTGCTGATGCCATTAAGGAAGATAGCATTCCAAAATTTAGAAATTCTTGGTATGATTCTGATCACGAAGCTTATAATGGTCTCTCTCTCTTCTTCAAGCAGCAACTAACTGAATATTCGTCAGGTTTGCTCATGACAACATAGTCACTTGTTCTCGTGATGGAAGTGCTATTATATGGATTCCTAAATCACGTAAATCACATGTGTGTAGCCTTTTTCCATAGCCTGCCTTCATTGATCATTTTCATTAATCTGAGTGCTATAATTTTTGAGTAAAAGCGGATCCCCTCTCTATTTCTTTCTGACTGGTGATATTTTTCTCATGTTTCAGGGAAAGGCTGGGCGCTGGACTCGGGCATACCATCTAAAGGTTCCTCCTCCACCTATGCCTCCTCAACCTCCACGGGGTGGGCCACGCCATAGAGTTCTTCCTACTCCTCGTGGGGTTAACATGATAGTCTGGAGTCTAGATAACCGGTTTGTCCTTGCTGCTATCATGGGTAAGTTCCAAGAGATTGTAACTTCTTTTTCTTTGTAAATGGGAGGCAATCATGCTCTCTAAATATCTTATACTCATGAGAAGAGTAAAATGCTTACTCCTTCCTATCAGTTTCTCTTATGATGTGGTTGATGTTCCCAAAAAATGAAAATGCAATGCCTTCATACCTCCCCCATTTTTTTACTCTTTCAATGGTTTTTAATTTTACTTATTTATACTTAAAATAAATCAGAGGTGAATTATATAGCCTTTGAATCTAATTAATGACCATTAATCTTATCTTATCTAACCTATATGTATGTATGTATGTATGTTTGTTGGACTACCAATGAGGACACTCGTAGTACTTGGGTACCTAAAGCTACCTGCTGCATTTCTTTTCTACTGGTTAGCCACAAGCCTGCCTAAATTGATGCTTTGTCAGTTTGTCTTGTGTAGGGTAAAATAGCTATTACAAGCTCAGACAATGAGTATTGTGAAAGTGCCTCAAATACTCTATTACCTAGCTGCTTGACCGTAAGCAGAATCCTACTATATATGGAAAATGTGTTTTCTAGGTTCTTTGTAAATATAATGTTCTGCCCACCCTGTCAAATCTTACTGTCTTACGAAGTCATGTGGCCACATCATCTGATGGAACTGTTTTTAATTTAGGAGATCATTTTATGCCCTATTCAGCTCCAAGTTTATAAAAAACAGCCCATCATGCTTCACTTCACACACTCTCCGAATTATCTATACTTTATATAGTGTGAGCTGATGTGATGTATAATTTAACATGGTACATAAGTAATAATTACCATGACTTGGTCATACATCCTTCAAATTATCTAATACATTATACTTATGGTAATTGAGACAACTAGTTGAATACATGACTTGTCAACTTGGATGAAGCAATATTTAGTTTGTCGAGTTGATTCAGTGTCAATTATCTAGTAATTTGTGTTTTGTTGACTGAGAATAGTAACATGATATGATATTTGATTATTTTTTCAGCGAGAGGGGCATTAAGGCTTCATTTGGTAACTATTTTATTGTAGATTATTACTTTATTTTAGGCTGGAGTGACCTATCACTTTTCAGAAAAATTTAGGAGTATCATTACTTTATTTGATTGTTTTTTCAGCGAGCGGGATATTTAGGCTTCATTTGGTAACTATTTTATTGTAGATTATTACTTTATTTTAGGATGGAGCTACCTATCACTTTTCAGGATATTTAGGCTTCATGTGGTAACTATTTTATTGTAGATTATTACTTTATTTTAGGATGGAGCGACCTATCACTTTTCAGAAAAATTTAGAAGTATCATTACTTTTTGTTACAATCTTGTCCCCGATGAAGAAATAATAAAAATCAAGAAAATAAGATATCTTGAAAGTATAATATACCCTCACACACCCTCACATAAGCAGACTTTGAGAAGTTGACCGCTAATTAATACAAAAGAGAATGACGGTTTAATAGAAAATAAAGCATCTAACTTTTATGAGTTTCTGCAATGTGATATATACTTAAAAATAATTTTGAAATGCTTATGTAATCTATGTTGCATTAAAACATAAATTAGAATAAGGTATATATCCAACAAAGTAAACATAGAACATCAATTGGAAACTGCGGCCTTGTTAATTTACAAAATTACACTTAAATTACCATAGTGAGGCCAAGCATTAAGACAGAGGTCATAGGCGCAATTGCAGCTATGGTTGCTATGTCACAGTATTTGGGCGTTTTGAACGATATTTTATATGCCGTGGTGCTAAGGCTAAAACAAAACTCAAATAGAGTAAAGCAATGAAAATAGAAATAATACATAATAGAGTTATGAATAAATGTCGTAGTACAACAATATAACTAAAATACAGCAAGGGACATAAGAGTAGGCAATTAAATCGCAATTGCGGTCGCGGTGTCACGGTATCGGAGTGTCGCAGTCATCGCGGCGTGAATTTTTATTTTACCATATACACTAATTATCATTTATTGATCATTTGAATATAAATATTCAATAAACTAGTATTTTTTATCATATAAGAAATATTAGAGTGAGTCATTATATGCTAAATTTTTTTAATAACCCTAAATTTTCTATAGAATGAAAAAAGACATGTTATTTAATAGTAAATGTGAAGATAATAAATAGTAATACTTTATTATAATTCAATAGTAACTTGATCTAAGATATATATATAGTAAATAAATAAATAAAAATTATCATGCATGCTTTTTTCAATAGATTTAAGAATTCTCAATAAATGGTCGATTTATCGGCAATTTATCCCGATTTATCGGTGATATTTTCTGATCTATCGGCGATACTAATTTAGTGGCGATTTATCGGCCGATAAATGTGAAATTTTAAAACCGTAGCGTATCGGTAATTTCGCGTCGTGGTTGACCCAAAAACCGCTAAATAGCGGCCGCTACACTATAGCGGGACCGCTATTTAATTGTATGCGCATAAGAGTCCAAAGGAAAACTGATTGTAACAAAACCAACACCCGAATGTATAATTTCGGTTTGTCCTAATTCTTAGACTTAAAAGTTCATTGTGAAAATGAAACCTCTTCCCAAGGACTTCACTTGTTCTGCTTTCGCTTATTAACTTCATGTCATTCCATGACCCTCATATAACATCTACAAAAGTAGTATCAGTACAATTTTCTCATACTGAGTAAATCACAATACCTCACAGGAGGCAACATACCCACATTTCGCAGAGTCACACAATAACCGAAAAATGTACTTAAGAGCAAGGCATGAACCATACAATAATGTTCATGGAGAAACATATAACAATGTCTAATTTTCAACTCAATAGTAAAACATACCAATCCATTTCGCATCATGTCAAATTGCAAGGTCATATTCGATTAGTTAAGCACCTTCTAGTATGGCACTAAGGTAACTACTGAGACAACAATCCAAAACTATACCAGAGTAGGGCACTAAGGCATCTACCAAACCAACAAATCCAACACAGTTTAAGGTAGGCTAAGGTAGGCTACTGAGGTAACTACCGAAACAAGAATCCATCACAACACCAAGGTAGGGCACTGAGGCAACTATTGAACCAACAACCCATTCTTTTCATTTTATTACACAACAAATATTTCCACTTTTACTTCCTTACTTGAGAGGGATACAAATCAACCCAGGGGCACCGCGATTATATTGGTGCCCGAAAGCAACACAATACCTTTACCTCGAACCCAGGGATATAATGGTATGTCTTGTTATACCAGCACCCAAAAGCAACACATTAGCCTTCCAACCTCGGTCACCTAGTCCTTCAATATTGATACTCCCTATAGGGCCTTGAGGTCACCTATAGAGTAGAGTAGGGCCTTAAAGATTGGGGCACAACGACACATTAGTGAACCAAAGTAACACCTCACATCTAAGATAGAGACCCCTAGAGAGCAACCATTCCCAAATCGAGGTCTTTCACTTTAAGTAATAATATCTTATGAGGTAATCATGTAAGTCACATACGGCACAAATTTTTTTATTTTCCATACTTACCATTTTTTCTTTTATTTCCAACTATTTAGGTAAACCCTAAGGTCATAGATCTATGTCAAGCCAAGTTAAAGCTAAGGTCAACCTATTAAAAGGTTAAGGCTATCCTAGCATTCATTTATTTGTGAATGATACATTAGGTAAAAATTACTAAAATACCCTTCAAGACCTTATTTTTACCATTTTATTCATTTTCGTATAAGACATTATTATTACAGGAGATTTGTCACGAGTAGAGATGAAAAGGCAATATTCCACATTATTTTAGCACATAGGTAATCTTTGCATTTTGATGTTTAATTGTATTGTATTTTTCACTTTTCATGCATTTAGTGGGTTGTGTCTACCAAAACCCTAATGATGCGATTATAATGTATCACATCTTTCATGCAGCATACACACACACATTTAAAGCATGAAACATCATTTAAATAGGCATATTTATCATCTTAGTACATGAAGGAGAATATCTCTAATCCTAGGCCATGCAAATAGGATTTATCATAAGCTAACCCTAATCATGCGCATACGCGCCTATGTAAACTATCGTAACCCTACTTCCATGCATGAGCATTCATGAGACATATATCATGGAATTTGAATCATAAATTGATAATAATGGAATCCCTAATAAAATCTTAAACATGCGAACGTAAAACATATAACATATTACCATGCATATAGCTTAATTATCGATAATCATGCATTTCATCTTTTCAGCATATTATCATTTTATCATGCATGCTAAATACTCGAATAGCATGATTCTAGGTCTAAAAGTTTCTAGCATGCTCGCACATAATTTCTATTGTCCTATGAGTGATTGAATTTACCTAACTCAAGCTTATACAAAAGAGGTCTTCTCCAAAACTCTCAAGGAATACCTAGGAATTTAACATCCAAACATATTCATATATTACCATATGATATTATACAACAATAATCCACAATTACTAAAATAATTAAGGGTTGCTAACTGGTGGAATAGGCAAGAGGAAAGTTGAGGGAAAAACTTAACACCAATGGAGGAGTTTCGGCCGAAAGAGTGGAGGGTGGCGATGGTGAAAATGGCCGGTGCTCAAGGGACCAAGAAACGGTGAAAATGGCTGAAGCTAGGGAGGGAAGAACGACAACAATGGTGCAGCAAAAAGGGTCGAAGGAGGGGGAATTGTTTTGGTGAAAATGGTTGCAGAAAATGGTGGAGCTTTGACCAAAATGGATGAAGGTAGGTGTGTGGTGTTACAGTGGGTATGGCCGAATGTAAGAGGGAGGGAACGACAGGTTTGGCCGGTGGAGATGGGCTAGGAACGGCTGCTAGGGCTAGTGGTGGGGAGGTTGAAACGGTGAGGGGTGCTGAAGTTAAGAAGAGGAGGGAAAGTTTGCAAAGGAAAGGGGGTTGTGGGGTGTTAATATGTGGGTGTAAGGGGTAGCTTCGGTGATGGTGGCTGGTGCAGGGTATGAGAATTCAGCGGTTGTGGCCGGTGGTTAGCTAAGGAGGCCGACGGGGGTTGGTGTTGTAGAATAAAAATTGGTGAAGGAAAGGAGTTACGATGGGGGGGATAGGAGAAGTTTTGTGTACAAGAGGGAGCTCGGGTGAGGTAGGATTTGTAGAATGGTCGAGAGCTTTTGGCACAACACAGGGGGTATAAGTGGGGGTTGCGTGGAGGAAAAACGAGGAAACCAAGAGAGCAAAACATGGGGGAGAGGGGAGGTATGATGTAGAGTGATGAGGGGATGGTTCGCAAATAACGTGCAGGGGTAAGGAGGGTTGGCTGATGTTCAGAGGAAAATCTAGCATAGATTAGGGTAAAAATCTAGGTAAAGATTTAGGGTAAAAATTATATCCAGTATAATTTAAGATTACTGGGTTAGGTTTATTTGACGAAACAAATACCGGTTACGACCCAAACTAGGTTTAAAAATTAAAATGCACTTTCTAGTATATTTTAACCTAATTAAATTTTATAACTAATATGTCGTAATAATATTACACATATTAACAATATATTTGTTATCAAATGTCCTAAAATAATTATTATAACTAATATGCATTATTATCGGTTATAATTAGGATTTTATGGAAACGGGGTATTATAGTTATGCATTGCTAAGCGACTAATGTTCTCATTTCACATCAGTAATCAATTTGTTGGTGTATTAATGTACCATTTGGCTTTATCTCTTCGTCCATGCAAGTATTGTATTTGTATTGAAGACTTGCCAATAAGAGATCAATCATTTTGAATGAAGAATTCTCTTCCAAAAGTTGTTTCCCTTTTACTAGTGGTGTGTAGCAGGAAGGAAGAGGCCAATGTTGTATGTTCATGTTAACCTATTGTAGGTTTATAAGAAGAGAGATAGGAAATGGAGGGCTAGTGAGGACTGGGAGGTAGTAAGACCCTTTGGAAGTTGGCGTGGGGTTAATGAGGGTCATCAAGTTGCAATGTCTATGAGGAGCTGATAAGAATTTTAATGCATGCAGGAATTGTAGCTCCTACTCTTATTCGTCCTTTTTCATGTGTATGGATTTGTTCATGCTCTTAATTACAAAATGTTCTGCAGTCCCACATTCTCAAGACTTGATTTAGTACCTCATACTAGAGAGTTTTTCTTTATGGCTAGAGATGGACCCTGGGTCCAACTGTGCTTGAATGCAGCTTGAATCTGCTGTTTGCACTGCATTGATGAACCAGGTGATTGAGTTTCACTAATGATTTCAATTTTTAATGCAGATTGCAGAATATGTGTATGGAATGCTGCTGATGGTAGCTTAGTGCATTCTTTGACGGGTCATACTGAATCAGTAAGTTTTATATCCTCAGTCAAAAACACAGTATCATATCATGCTTAGATACATACCTACCCATAAAGGAAAATTTGTTCTTGGTTATCCTAACTTATTGTGTAGTATTTTTTGATAGTCCTGGTTTTTCTAGTGATCATTAAATATTCTCTCATTTCACTGTGTACACGTGTCGCCTTGTTAGATGTGGTGTGAGCCCTTATTGAAGTTGATAGAGGTAGACAAGGCAAAAGTGTGGTGTGTTTTATATCCCTAACAAAGTTTGCCTACAACATAAAATTTTCTGAAGTAGAAAAGTGATGCAATTGCTCCAAAATTATTTCTTTTGAAGTTAAAACAATTAAATAGCACTCCTGCTATAGCATATGGGCTGCTAGTTAGCGGAATTTGGGCTAGCTGATATGTGACGTATGAAAAATTTCACAAATTTATTGCTAATATATCGGAGACGAGAAAGTATGAGTGATATGTCCCAATAATTGAGGATAATAAATCAGGGATTTATTGGAAGATGCTAAATCTACTAAAAAAGCACATTTAATAATGTCTTGTTATTTATTTACTATATATGTCTTGACAGTTGGATTATAATAAAGTATTGTTATTTATTAGGATCTCATCTACCCTAAATAACACGTCTTTTTTTCTTTTTAAGGCAAATGTATTGTTATTAAAATTTTTTAACATATAATAACTCATTTTAATGCTTCTAATATAATATAAAACACTAATTTATTGAATACACATATTTAAATAATGAATGAATAAGAATTAGAGTGTATTGTGAATAACAATAAAAATTCAAGTTGCGGTGACTGCACAAATAATTTATCATTCGCGATGTTTCGATACTATAACTAGGATTGCAATTTTATTGCGTGGAAGTTATCTTCTCGCCTTCATCTCTCCTAAGGCAACCATCCCTACCCTACCTGTTGCTTAAGCATCTCAAGCCATCACTCTCCAAGTAATCTAATATGAGAAATAGAATAATGGGATTATAAGAGAAGAGTGATAAGATGTAAAACTCAGGGAGGAAGAGAGAGAAGTTGACTGGCTAGGAAAGGGGGGAGTAGGAAGAGATAGATGAGGTGCTCGAGCAAGGAGTTCACATTTGGCTCAGTTTCCACCTTGTCATTGCTACTTTCTGGAATTTATCTCCAAAAGAGGAAAGATGGAGACATTGTGGGAGCAGGAGATGGGGGATAAGAGAGTGAGAGAGTCTTAAAGAAAGAGAAAATGGGTTGATGTCATGAGGACAAGGGTGATTTTGCTGAAGAGAGATGGAGGTGACGGAACAGGGAGGTTGCGTTGGGCTCAGTTGCCACCTTGTCATTGCTACTTTCTGGAATTTAACTCCGAAAGAGGAAAGATGGAGAGATTGTGGGGGCAGGAGAAGAAGGATAAGAGAGTGAGAGAGTCTTAAAGAAAAAGAAAATGGGTTGATGTCATGAGGACAAGGGTGATTTTGCTTGAGAGATGGAGGTGCTGGGGTAGGGAGCTCCCATTGGGCTCAGTAGCCACTTTGCCATTGCAACTTTCTGGAATTCAGGTTGAAAAGGGAAAGATGGAGAGATTGGGGGATCGCTAAAGAAAGAAAAAATTGGTTGATGTCATGAGGACAAGGGCATTTTTCCTGAAGAGGGTTGGTAAATGGTGAATGTGGTTTTAGCAAAGGTGGGAAAATTTGACATGATAAGAAACCTTCCTACAGGATGCTTTTTAATTTGAGTTGAACACAACAACATGCTACATTTGGGTCAAAATGGACAGTGTAACCAAAACCAAACCTGTGAACCTGAATTTTTTAAGATTTATTTTTTAATGAAACAGCAAGAGATGTATAACTCTTTCAAGGATGGAAGAGAATGTATGGAAGTGAAGAAAAAAAAAAGGGAGCAGAAATAGCAGAAAAGTATTTGACATTTCTCCTTGGGGAGATCCAATCAAGAGTATTGACCTATTTTCATCAAGCTTGATTGTGAAAGATTTAGTAAATTGGCAGAGTTGAAAGCAGGTTATCGATTAATTTACTAGCATCTAGAGAGGGAACTGAAGATATGTATGCACATGAGATATTGAACACACATTGAATAATATCATAAATATATGAGGCTAGTAACTCATTTTATTTCAACTCTTAGTAGATTTGATATTATGAACTGACATATGGAGTTATTCAATGATGCATTCCTTGCTATGCCTTGTTTCTTGGCTTTGTCACATGAAAAATCTGTCCAACAAGTGTGCAAGCTACATCTTTATTGGAAAAATAAATGTTGACATAAGAAAATTAGAGGAAAGAAACATTTTCTCGGTTAACATGAATAAACATGCTTGTATGAAAATGTTCGACATATAATTAGGAGTACCTTTCTGTGTCACAATCGACCCTCAACATGACAAGTAAGCACCCCTAGATGTGTGGTGTTATGGTGGTTATAGTGTTTTCTATGTCTGAGAACTTGATATATGTGTAAATTCTTGCCTTGATTTATTTAAAACATAAAAGATAAAAGTATTATCTCGTCATAATATATGAAGGGAATATTTTTTTTTCAAAGACATAATATTTTTGGGAAAAATGATGCATGCTTGATTAAAAATGAAACAGTTTTTTCATAATCCATTGATGGCAAATCGAAGGTGTTAAAAAGGAGGGTTTTTATTTTTATATTTTATTTTTATTTCTTTCCTCCAAAGCTTCTGGTTAGAAAAGGAATAAAAATGGGTGCTGTAGAAGAACCACTGGTGTTATGTAATTCTGCAAAAAAAAAAAAAAACCTATGCCGAACTTAGTAGTCTATATCAGCTTTTGAAGCATTCATGACAGAAAAAGGCCTTAGTATTTAATAGGAACTTGTAGGGTGTTTGCAAATTCTATCTATTTTTTATTTAACGGCCCGATAGGAATTTGTGCGCAACTCAATTCCTTCAATAGGGTAAAGTTTATCATTTTTTATTTAGTATCTTTTTCAATTAGTAATTATTACTTTTACAATCATTTTTATTTATTTCTTACTCTTTTAATATGACTTTGAATTTTTACTTTTATGCTTTAGTTTATTTATTTATTTTTTAACATTTTTTTTGTTTGGATAAAAATAGCATTAAAATATTAAATAATTTTAAGAATAATTAAACAAATCTATAATATAAACAAAAAATGTAAATCATAAATTATGAAATTATAATAAGTTATTCAATAAATCACGTAAATTATGTTGATAATGAAACTAGGATATAAACAAACCATAAATAAAATTGAAGTAAAACAAGGTCAAATAAATTAAAATAAAATTATTGTCTTTGTTATTGTTATTTTCTGTTTTCAATTTTGTTAATTTATATTTGTTCATAATCAAGTAAAATTTTATACTATGAACTATCAATGCCATGTTTTTTATTAAAAAAAAAGTATAAAATAATGTAAATAGTATAACTAAAATAAATCAATAAAAAGAAGAGAATAAATCTTAGAAAATATCATTAATTATTAATTACTAATTGACAAAAAAGAGAGTATAAGCACAAGTAGAAAAAGGTAACTAAATAAAAATAAAGAATAATTAATTATTTAAATATTACTTATAATGTAAGTTATCATTGATTAGCCTATTAGTTAAATACTAATAGGTTTAATATGATATGTATAAATATAATTTATAGAATACCATATTTACTCCAAACTACTACTAATATCCTTATAAGGATTTTCCTTGGTTGGAACAAATTTCAATATTTACCATTATTGGAAACAAAAAAATACATATTTTCATCATCTGCAACTAGAGATGGCAACCGGGTCGGGCAGGTCGGTCATGGGTCGAGTCCAAGCAATAAAACCGAGGTCGTGGTCGCAGTGCTGTGATATTGGGGTGTCGTGATCAATATTTTCTATGTCGCGGTTGTCGCAACATCACTATTTAATTCTTTTTTACAATAAATATTGACAAATATCCTTAAATATCGGTCGATATTAAAAAATTTTCTGATATCACAGCGATTAATATGTAATTTTTTGAAACAGTTGCATTTCAGGAATTTAGCGTCGTGGTTGTTCCAAAAACCATGAGATTGCAGCCAATATGCAATTACAATACTGATATTTCATTGTATGGTTGAGTTGGGTCTTCTTGGTTCAAAAGCATTTATAAAATAAAGCGTTTGGTTCAAAAGCTAAGATTTTGATTGTACATGATAGTTTTGGTGTGTGCTAATGGATTTAAATGTTACAAGATTGGGTGTTGCACTCTCCGGGCCCTAGGATTGGAGGAGGTCCTCAAATTTGGGTTGTGGTATCTCTTGTCAGATAAGGAAGATCTTATTTTTTTTAAAATCTGATCACTGTATTACGATGTGCTTGTAGGTACCCATATTTGAAGTTAAAAATATTCAAAGCATTTTTCTTCTTTTTAATGTTCTCAGCTAAAAGCATGAAACATATATACACTACGAACCTGAAATTAGTTTACAAATTACAACATAACAAAGAACAGAAGAAAAAATTATAGTGCTCCGAAAAGAATTCAACAAACCAATAATACTGTAATCTTAATTCTTCTTCTTCTTGGTATATGCTTCAACACTTTATAAACACCTTATTATAGCGTCTCACTTTGTTTCTTTTGTGATACTGGTACTTCATTTGTGCTTCAGCTTGGGCTCAACAATATTTATTTGTAGTGTGTAGTAAATAGTAGGGGGTCGAATGGAATATGGTGGGAATGAGATGCAGAATAGAATCTTAGGAAAAAAAAATAATAGTTATTGTGTAGGATCGATCGATCATACCTATGATTCTATGATCATATCAGCTGTTATAGTTTTACTACTTAAAGATTCTAACTACAGCATAGACCATTTGATACCTTTGGGATGATAGGATAGTTATGATACTTTTGGGATTGTAGGATAGTATGGATTTTAACTAAATGCTGAAAGTTAGATATAAAATATGGAAGTAGATGGAAATTTGTATCAACCAATGGAAATCTTTTAATGGATATCAACTGCTTGTTCATGTACCTTTATCTTAGAAGGAGAAGAAGGAACGGATAAGATGGTATTAGCAACAACTATCAAAAGTGTTAAAATATATCAAAATTTACAATTTCATGAGAAATGTTCTAGAAACACATGAATTTATTCCATGATAATTTGTTAAATTTCATGACTGAAAATGCTTAACAAAATTTATTATAAAATAATCAAAATACAAGGCTATAGTTGTTACTTGTTAGGGCATATTCTCTTCATCTGATTTTTACGATCTGATCTGAATGAGAATTTTTAATGAGCCATTATTATTATTTTACTATTATTATTGTTATAATTGATACTATTGTCAACATTACTAACATTTTTGTAACTATTGTCATCGTTAATTTTCTATAGTTTTTTCTCTTATTAATATTTTGCTAATCTAGCTAAGGAGAACATGCCCTTAATTGTTTCAAACAGAAACAGATATCATAGAATTTTTTATTAATTTAATATGGGTGGTGGAGGATAATGCTTCAGTACTAGCTGTTGTTATCATAGAGGTTTTGTTTTTTTTTCCACTCATGTGAGCCTTATGACACATATGCTAGTATTGGCGAAATTTAAATTCTTGAGATTACCTGTCCGTGGTAAAGTTATGAATCAGAAGTAATGAAATGTATGGTCTCACAAAAATGGGCCATTTTTTATAGTCTTACATTAAATGGATTAAAGTTGGAAGTTTATCCTTCTTCACCTTCAGATTATGAATTGTCTTTGAAATCTCTGTCGTTGTGATCACCCCCTGCTGTTATTAGTAAGCCTATTAAGTTTTTCATTACAGTTGGAAGCTTGGTATTTTTTGTTGCAATGAAATGTTGCTGAAGACTTGCGGTGGCATTTTTCTCATTACTGTTGTATTTTTGTTTTGCTTTATAATCAGGAGATGGTCAATGTCTAAATTGTATGCCTTCTTTTATGTTTGGAAGAAATTACTATGACCCAGTATTGAATAATGGTGATAATCGAACGAATAAAGATTTTTCTTTGATTCATCCAGATAAAGAGGGAAAAAGAAAACCAACTTCAAAAATCCCATCCAATTCCTAGCGCATCAAGCTTAAAAGATAGAGCTTGTGTTTTGGTAGCAAATTCTGGAATAGGGCAACCTTTTGAATTGCTGCTGCATAATCCATGGGCATGCAAGATGTGTGATTTCTTTTTTTTTTCACTTTTTCCTCAACTTTGCAACATGTTGCAGATTAAAGTATTGTAACATTTGAGCTATACACGTTATTCTTACCCAAATATCCCTTTTTTAAGAAAACTGTCAAATTGGATATATAGCATGGATATGCGGAGGAATATCAAGTTGTTGTTGGCTCCCCCCCCCCACACCCCCACCAACCCCCAACCCACTAGAGCATAATACTTTCGTGGTGTTGCATATATTGCCGGACCATCATGTTGTCACTGTGAAATCTCATTGGCATCCACCTCCACTGAGATCCTGTATGGCCTTTGATAGCATGCATCCACTTCGCAGTCATCTGTCTCAGTGTACTTTTTGCTACCTCTCAGTTCTGTTTTAGTGGACAGTTTTGAGACACTAGCAAGATTACATTTTTTCGTCAATGCAACGAACAAATGTTGAGGGTCTGAAAAATATAAAAAGATTGTCTCACTGCTTGTTAAATGTTATTGCAGATGTTTTCATGTTTCTGCAGTCTTGTTGCTTAGATATGATAATTCTTTATTTTAAAATTTATGCCTGATTTATCATTGTATACTATGTTTAGGACTCTTATTTTTGTTCTGTGCTCTTTTTTTTTATTTTTAAGACTTATGTCTTGGACGTCCATCCTTTCAATCCGCGGATTGCTATGAGTGCTGGATACGATGGGAAAACCATTTTGTGGGATGTAAGCTATCTGCCTTTGTAGTCCTAATGTTTGCTTCTGGGTTTCATGTGTTTAACTGTCTGATTTTGTGTCTTAGATATGGGAAGGAAGGCCAATCAAAGTCTATGAAATTGCACGATTTAAGCTGGTTGATGGAAAATTCTCACCGTAAGACTTCAGTGTGTTTATAGCAATCTTAAATTATATATTTCTGCTGTATAGGTTACTGTATGAATTGCATCCATATCCTGCTATATTCTTAAATTTGTAAGGCCTGAAATATGGTTTCTAGCTCCAGATTATCCATGGGTTCAGTGTCATGAGACTGCTTGCTTGATTATGTGGTTAACCATTGATTAATGTCCTTTTGGACCAACTAGAGAGTATATTTTGGGCTTAGAGAGATTCTTGATGGTTGTTTATCAGCACAGTTGTGCAACTCAGCCCAGCATCTGGCTGGAGTAATTGGAACATTGGATGTCTTGTCCAGTCCAAATTGATATCGGTATCACCGTCATGGTCTCTAATGAACCCCCGAACCCCTGCCACATGTGTGTGCTCACAAAAAAAGAGCATGTTTCTGTCTAATGTAGGATCATTTTCCCCTATTATCTCAGACTTCAATGTTGTTTTTGTATAAATTCTAAGTCTCTCCCCTCCCCCTGTTAATATCTCACACAGGGATGGGACATCTATTATACTTTCTGATGATGTTGGTCAACTTTATATATTAAGCACCGGTCAAGGCGAGTCACAAAAAGATGCACAATATGATCAGGTATTCCAGAAACTATGAGCTTGGTTGCTGCAAGTTTCATTTTGTTGGCCATTTTGACGTTGTTATTACACTGTTGATTATTTTTTGTTCACTGTTTAACAGTTCTTTCTAGGTGACTATCGCCCCTTAATTCAGGATACATATGGCAATGTCGTTGACCAGGTTAGTTGATGCATTTCATTTGTTTTCAGTACCTCCTTTCCTCTGTGGCTTTACTTTTACAGTATAAAAACAACCACCAGTAGTAGTAAGGATTCCCGCCATTGTTGGGGCTGGGGCAAGAAAACCACGGTCGTGGTGTCACAAATGATTTTTTATATGTTGCAGCGTGATTTTTTTCCTTTTTCACAGCAAGTATTGACAAATATCATTAAAAATGGGTAAAATATGGCTAATATCAGCTAATAATCGACATATAGCAAGTAAGTATGTGAAATTCTGAAACCGTCACATATTGGCTTATCCAAAATCTAATAAATATCGGTTAGTATTGCGTATTGAGAGTGATATTTAATTGTATGCCTTGTATACACAACCTAACCTCCAATAGCTTGTGGGCTTGTAAACAGGGAGAGGTTGTTTCTGAAATGACTTGTATAATTGTGTTAAAAGAGAAAAAAGTAGTAGGGAGGTCAAAATTCGTGGCATAAAATAATATATAATAATAATAAAAATACTTGTGTGTTTGGAACCTTGGTCTTGGGCCGGGACCACTAGTGTAGCACATAAACGTCCCGGTGTCCGAATCGGTGCCGGAAACGGCTGGCCATTTTTTATTTTTATTTTAGATTTGTTAATTGTTTGCATCAACTGATATAGGTAGTAGTTTTAGGATTTTTTTTTCTCTTAATTTTAGTAGATTGGGTCTATTTTTATAAACTGTATATAATGTGTGTCTATACTTTTTTTTGTCGTTTCCTTCCGTATCTGTTTCCTAATTTTTTAAGAAATGACGTTTTTGTGTTTCACTACGTCTCCATTTTCCCATCCCTGCCCCCGTCCCCGTGCAACACAGGGGCCATTGCCAAGCTCGTGGGGGTCAGACCCACTCCTAGTATGTTAGATCTGAATCCATTAATAAGTAGTGGGCATTAGTATCAATTAACTCTTAGCCAGCCTTAGTCTATTAGTTGATTAATGTATAAGGGTTTAATAAGCCCATATTAATAAAAGTCTGTTAGACCCTACGCTTGCTCCCCAAGTTGTACTCGGCTATAAATAAGAGGCCTAGTCCTCGGTGATAAACCAGTTGGGAGAATTAGCTTACTGCTAGTTCCTAGCTCTCTTCTCTCTAGGTTCCTCAAAATCCTAACCCTAGCTGCCAGTTCATTTTCTTCTTCTCATCCTGTTAAAATATGGAAGAGCAAAAACCCTAATTATAATTACTCACATACTCAATCAATCCCCTCCAATTGCCCCAAATTTAGATCCAAAATTTGGGACTGTATCATTTGCTAGTAGCATCATCAGTTTAAGTAGTTAGGTGCATAAATAAAATATAAGGCATATGTACATACAAGCGTTGGCAAAGATATAATACCAAAATAAATAGTATGGATAAGTAAACAATTAGCTAACTGCCTTAGATAATTGAAGTAAACTAATCAAATCATCACATCAACAAACATATTGTATGGGATTCCTCACATTCCATATTGGCAAACATGTTATATGGGGTGCATAACGCGTAAACACCTACATTAGGTCTTTTTAAGTTTTGTTACACAAATCTTCAGGTGCTATAATTTCCTATCCTAGGACATGTCCTTAGTGATCCCTAATACAACCAAGTTCTTCTACCTGATCACCTTGTTTCAACTCTACCTTTGTGTCTCTTAAAATCTGTTAAAAAAGGATCTTGTTGCAACTTGCAGCCAGAAATTTCTTAATATACCGAACCACCTATGTTTCACCTTCCATATCTTAACTGAAATAGCAATGATACCCCACTTCTCAGTTCCTATTTTATTCTTGATTTATGTCTTATTGTAATGTTATGCATCCAACAAAGTATTCTAATCTCCGTCAGCATTAGATTACTTACTTGAGTACCATTGTTCTGCCTTATGGGCCTTATAAATAATGAATGACTTGATAGCCACTCTATAGTGGTGTTCTCTAGTTGCACTGTGGACTCTTAATGCACTTGGCCACATCACCCACTCAATATAATCTATAAACACAAGATACGTAAAACGATCCTTCTCTATTATAACGCTTGTCCCATTGATAATGTTAGTCACCCCTAAAGTTGCATCTTATATTATGTCCTAGTCTTGCTCAACTTGAAGCCCATTTCTCCAAAGGATCCCTCCAAATTACAAGCTTATGACCTTTTTTGTCTGTCTACTAAAATAATACCATGTGAAAAACACTCCTGGATTGTGTTGGTAAGCTCAATGAAAACTGCTGACAAAAGTAACAAGTTCAAGGTTGATTCTTGATGCAGTCTTATTCTTATATCAATTGAAAATATATGTCTGCTTGACATATTCATGTGAGTACTAATTGCATACATATCTTGAATTATCCTCATATAGGGTACACTATGGGTCTTTAAGCACTTTCTCTGCATCAATAAACACCGTGTGAAGGTTCCTTTGCCTCTGTCTTAGGTACTCCATCTGGCATACCTGCTGGTACCCCTTTTGATTCTCATCTTGATCCCCAATTCCTTAATTTCATGTTAAAGTTGAAGAGCTCAATACATTGTTTCAACTCTTTGTTGATATGACCATTAATTCTTCTATCATCTTTCATCTTCGCAGACTCAAGCATCACATTGAACAAATTTGTTAGCCTCATAAGCCCTTCCTTAGACACTGCCACTAGTCTACGGGTATCATATTTAGGTCGTATTGCCTTCCTGATTTCACCTTGCACAAACTACTGCTCTAGCTTCCTTTTAATATGATGGCATGCAGCAAAGTTTTAGTTTAGCTCTGACAAACTTCGTTAATCCTTATTATTATAAAAGCTTGTGGAAGTAACTCTGCCAACTTCCATTGATGTCAACCTCATCTCCAAAAGCTTGTGCTTGTTCGTCTATAATGCCCCTTATCCAGTTCAAATCTCTTGCTGAACTTACAGTCTCTGGATTTATTCATATGCAAGTTTCACTGTCATATACTGTTCGACATATGTTGTGGTGCTGCACAAAATGTTGCTATTTGGTGTAGATGCTTGAAATGATTCCATTGTTTTTCATGAATTAAAAGAGCAGCCATGATTTATTCTTTTGTGATCAAACATTACTTCCTTAGATATGTGAAATTGTCTGTAACATGTGCAGGAAACTCAACTTGCTCCATATCGAAGAAATATGCAAGATCTTTTGTGTGATTCGAGTATGTACTTGCTCCTTTATCTGTTTGAATGTTTAACCCTTTATCCTTAATGAAATTTAAGCCCTTATTGGGAATTTAGTGATTCGATGATGATTTTTCTTTCTCTTACTTTTTGAATTTGTAAAATGCCAGCTATGATTCCATATCCAGAACCCTATCAAAGTATGTATCAGCGGAGAAGACTTGGCGCACTGGGCATTGAGTGGCGACCATCTTCTGTGAGATTTGCAGTAGGGCCAGACTTCAATTCCAATCAAGATTTTCAAATTATGCCACTAGCAGATTTGGATATAGTAATTGATCCGCTTCCAGAATTTGTGGATGCAATGGATTGGGAACCAGAAGTTGAAGTCCAAACTGATGATTCAGACACAGAATTTAATATCACTGAGGAGTTCTCCATTGGTGCAGAGGATGGATCTTTAAGCTCCACTACTTCTGGAGGCTTAGAGAGTGATGCTGAAGATAGTGAGGGTGAGAGCGGCCATAAAGATGGACTCCGCAGATCAAGAAGGAAAAACAAGAAGAGAGATGTAAAGTATCTTTCCAGTAATTCGTAGATTGCTTATTTTGAGCTTACTTGAATAAAAATGATTTTTTTTTCTCCTTTTCTTATTCCTATTTAATCCTAGGTTGAGATGACTACATCATCAGGGAGGCGTGTCAAGAGGAGTCGTGTGGATGAGTATGGCGATAATGCACATAGGCTTTCTCAAGCAAGAAACTATCGAACTGGTCGGAAAGTCTCAAAGAAAAAGAAGGTTTCATCAAAGTCCTTGAGGCCTCAGAGAGCTGCCGCACGAAACGCTTTATCATTGTTTTCCAAAATTAAAGGGTTAACCCCAGGTAGAGAAGATCAAGATGGCTCAGAAGCTGACTT
Organism: Tamarix austromongolica; assembly: GCA_039764185.1. Classification (NCBI taxonomy): domain Eukaryota; kingdom Viridiplantae; phylum Streptophyta; class Magnoliopsida; order Caryophyllales; family Tamaricaceae; genus Tamarix; species Tamarix austromongolica. The sequence continues at coordinate 48,639,294 of CM077817.1, forward strand.
TTCAGAATGTGAGTCCACAGAGGATTCTACCTTCGAAAGTGAGGACTCTGATAAATCTCCTCAGGTGGAGCAAGAAAAGTTTTCAAAAGGCAAAGAGGTGATTTTGGATGATTCTGAGGATGCAATCAAAGCTGATTACTTGCATGAATCCCATGGAAATTCTGGGAACAAAAGAAATATGCTTCTCAGGTTGCAAATTCGTGAGCCAAACAGATCTTTGGACTCAGATGGCTTAAGGATTAAACCTGAGGAGGCTGGTTTTGTGGGATCATCTTCTAAAGCTTCATGTGATAAGCATGTGAAAAATTTGAAGCCTCAGGATAATGGACTCTTGACTGGAGTTTACTGTGATGGGATTGGTAAGTGGGGAGGAGTGAGGGCTCGCTCATCAAAGCGCTTGAGATCAGCTGAAACCATGCCAGCAAAAGTGTTTTCTAGATCTAATGCTTCTGCTAATGGTCAGCTTGAAATTGAAAATGGCAGTGTTAGACATGTAAATCCTGCAGCAGAGTGCGGTCTGTTATGCGTGGAACATGTGCGGACTGGTAACTCAGAAGGATCGGATGATACAAACATCAAGGAGCACGACAGATGTAATGGTTTCAACGATTTTAATGAACCAACTGACCAAACCAATGTAACTTCAGGTGATCAGGATCAACGTTCTATTGATAATGATCGTACGTGTGACTTTAATCAGCCTATGAGGTTGAGAATAAAATCCAAGAGAACATCAAGCCCAAGTAGCCCTTCCATGTTGAATTTCACATCTGATGCCAGATACGGGGATGCTGATGCATGTCCTCCATACTGTGAAATCCAGCCTTGTTTCCTGCAGCAATCTAGTGCGGAGGATATGGAGAATGTTCATGGTTGCAATATGGAAGGCATGAATAGTGGATACCTCAATAGAGTTGAGAATTCGAATGGCTTAAGTAATGGAAGCTCCAGCCCTGCTTTACCAGATTCTCAGGATTTGCCTTCCAGAAAGATTGATAGGATGTACAGTGCTGTATATAGAAGGTCTAAGTCATCTAGATCTAGAGTGAATTCAGAAGGTGATGGACATTGCAAAGGTGAAAGTACCTCAAATATAAGCAATCAAAATCTAAACAGTTGCACTCCCATTGATGACGGTGCAACTAATGGGGCTTGGGCCCATTCAATAAGACCAGGAAGCACTTCGCTGGAAATATCAGAAGAGGTTGAGGGCTTGTCATTGAATAGAAATGATGAACGCTCATGTGATGCATGGGGATCACGGATGACTCTAGGATTGAGGTCTGCCCGGAACAGAAGAAACAGTTATGTTCGTGATACAAGTCCTGTGGACAGAAGGAAGTCTAATCAATCACAGAAAAAGTTATCCTGGTTGATGCTGTCTACACCTGAGGGTTCTCGTTATATTCCCCAGCATGGAGATGATGTTGTGTATTTGAGACAGGTAACTCTTTTGCGATTTGCGTAAGCAGTTGCATCACAAATTTGTGCCCTCAGAACTAGATTATGCACTTTGCAACTATTCTCTTCAGTGCCGCTGTATTTTATTGCAGGGCCATCAGGAGTACATGTACGGCAGCCGATTCTCTGATCAGGGACCCTGGGAGTGTTTAAAGGGTCAGATAAGAGCTGTGGAGTTCTGCAAGGTTAAAGGCCTAGAGTATTCTACCCTGCCGGGATCTGGAGATAGTTGCTGTAAAATGACCCTTGAATTTGTGGATTCTTGTTCTGATGTATGTGGTAAAAGGTTTAAACTGACTTTGCCCGAAGTAATTACTTTCCCGGACTTTATTGTTGAGAGAACTAGGTATGAAGCTGCTGTCCAGAGAAACTGGTCAGCCAGGGACAAATGCCAGGTTTGGTGGAAAAATGAGGGTGAGGAAGATGGTAGTTGGTGGGAAGGTCGAATTCTAGGTAGTAAGGCTAAATCTGCTGAGTTTCCAGATAGCCCGTGGGAAAGATTCATCATTCGCTACAAAAGTGATCCAGGAGAAACACATTTGCACAGTCCATGGGAACTTTATGATGCGGATACCCAGTGGGAGCAACCTCGTATCGATGACGGAACCAGGGAAAAGTTGCTGACCTCTCTCGTCAAATTGGAGCAGTCAGGAAATAGGTCTCAGGTAAACAAGGACCGTGTCGGTGTTTATTCTTCATGTGTCTTGATTTGGGCATATATGCCTTATCTATTTACCCTGCATCATCTTTCAGGATAACTATGGAGTCAAGAAACTGAAGCAGGTTGCACAAAAGACGAGTTTCCTCAACAGGTAAAGATAGTATTTTGCGAGTGTCCACCTTTTCGTTTTCTTCTTGAAATCGGAGACCTCGTTGCTCCATGAGAATTTTAGTATCGTGGGAAGGGTGCATGTTATGACGCGAATGTCTTTAATGTCTTTTTCTAGGTTTCCCGTGCCATTATCTCTGGACGTAATCCAGTCAAGGTTGGAAAACAATTATTACCGGAGTTTGGAGGCTATGAAGCACGATGTTGAAGTAATGCTGCGCAATGTTGAGGTGTACTTTGGTAAAAATGCAGAGCTATCAGCAAAAATGAAGCGCCTGTCGGACTGGTTCGCGAGGAAGTTATCATCATTGAAGCAGTAGGGCCTCTTTTAAGAAATTTTGTAGGAAATAGGCTCATGGAAAGCATCTCTCTGTGGGTAAATGAAACTTTGAGTTTATGCTTCACCGGATATTCAGTTGTAGTTTGTTTAATTCATTTGAAGTCCTCTTATTTACAATATCCATTGATTAGCGCGACTACCTTTTTTTTTTTTAATTTTTTTTTTATAATAGCAATAGGCGATGCGTAGGGAAAATGGTAGATGAAATTTGTACAGATAGATGCTATCGTCATTGAGTTTATAAATTGACGGATCCATAAAACGAGAGATGACAAATACATCAACACTCGACATTCAAAATTTCTCGGTTCCTTTAATCATGTCTTGTGTTTGTCGCATTTTTTATTTGTTATGTTATATAGTTTAATATTATTTTGGTTTCTGTAATTTAGAATTTTATTCTTTTTAATTTTTATAAAAATTAAATATTCTTCAGTCATTGTATATGGTAATTTTACTATTTTAGTTGAATAAAATATTTTTTACTTATAAAATTATTTTATATTCAAATTAGTTTCTAAATATTATATTAACATACTATTACAACTTAATTTTTATACTCTCTATCCTAATAAGTAAATTATATCCAATTACCTGCTTACTAGTATAATTATTAATCTATTATTAATATCAAATATAATTTAAAGAAACTTATGGTAGCAATAAAAACAAAAAGATTATTCCTCTCATTTTTTTGGCTAACCAGCATGTAATTAAATTTAAAAATTATAATATATTAATAAGTATACTACTAATTAATTTGGTGATTAAGATGTTATTCAATCCAAGGCTAGAGTAAGTGTGAAGCTTGTATACTAATATAGGGTTCAAATATTATATTGAATATAAAATGATTCTTTAAAGAACAAAATAGATAAAATTATAAATTATAAAGACTAAAATGAAAGAGTGTTTTTGGTGGTTGACGAGTAAATAGTTTATCATTCAAGAAGATACTATATTATAACATAATAACATAGACCTTTGTTTTTCATAATTAGTCTCGACCTTTAAATATTTTCCATTAGAAAAGTTAATTCCATTAATGAAAAACAATCAAATTAATTTAGTACAAAATAATATTTTATTAAAGTATATTAGTATCCTCTCAATCTATATACATGTAACACCATCACAATCATAATAATTTGTAATAAGTTACTGATGCTATAATTGTTATCGCTATAGTCATCACAACTATTGTTGCTTTATAACTTCTACGAATGGTAAGAATAATATACACAATAAGCTTTTTGTTATTGGTAGATAGTTTTATGCCAAAAAATTGAGTAGTTTATTATACTTAGGTGGATGTTTACCTAAGTGTCATATGCATTTATATATACACTCTTCCTCTAGATTTTTATAGTTATTGTTGCTTGGCTTATTCACTAAACAATATGAATAAATAACTACCAATTAATGTAAAGTAAAACTAAAAGAATTACTACCACTTTCTTATTCAAAGGTTTACAAAGAATTACATATATTTTATCACGTTATCAGTAAGAAGGCTCTAAAAAAAAAGAAAAAAAACTACACAATCTTTGACAAAAGGGTCTTATGATAGTATTCCCCATGTCAACAATTGAGAATAGAGTATACAATATTCTCAACCTATCTAGAATATAAAATTATTATTCTAGCACATCTAAAGGCTAGATGCCTTCAGCATACTATTGTAATAAATAATAATTTAACTAAAGAAGGGGGGGAGGGGGGGAAGAGAGGCTAAGGCAACAATATTTATTCATCACAATTTACATGAAAGCATGATAGCCGAATACTTATAAGAAGAAGATCCCAAAGAGTTATGAAATGGGTTAGTAGAGAGGCATGAATATCAAAATATCGTTTTCCTTTTAAAGGCTTAATATGATTGGATCCATTTAAGGTTTCAGGATTATAAGAGTATAAGTGACTATAACCTTGTTATGTATCTAATAATATCCTGACAGAAAATGTGCGGACAAGCAACCACCAATGAGTAAATGTTAGAAAAGATAATCTCCACTTTTCATGTATCAAATGTCATATTGTAAGAGCAATATAGACTAAGAAATTTTAAGAAGTACTCAAAACTAATACATTTTTTGCTTGTGACTGAATAAAACAACAAGTTCTTGATGAAAAGTCATAACTTAAGACCCACTGATTCTACAACATTACTTGAATCTAATGCTATATAAAAGGGTAAAAGTGGGCATTACAACAAGCAAGGATGCATTAACTATTGTGGTGAAGCTTATGGTAGGGGTTGCCTAACCGCCATAACTATAGTGGTGCATGTTTTAATGAAAATACAAATTTGAAATCACAAATGTCAAGTGGGGAGAAGAAATTTCCTATGAAGATAAAAACAATTATGTTATAAATGTGGCATGATTGAGCACTAGGCTTGCAATTATAGAACTTCCAAACACTTGGTAGGTTTATACCAAAGTTCCGTCAAGGATAAGGGGAAGAGAATTTGAATAAATTTACTAATAATGCTACTACCTCTATGTCCACTCTAGAAATTGTTGATTACTTCATAGACAACAATGAAAACGGTGATGAATTTGTCATTATAGGGAATATTACCAATTAAGAGAATATTATCTCTGCTATTTTTCTATTTTTGTTTTAATATGTTACATTATGTTATCCATTAGCATGTTGTAATATGTAATACTTTTGAATTTAGGGAATTAAAAATTTCATTTAAAAGAGTTAATTGCAAAATCCAAAACACAAAGCATAGGGGTGTCACTTTATATCCAACAAAGAAGAGACACTCCCTATGACTGACTTATATTGGGTATAAGGCAAAAGTAACCTTGTATCTAGGAATCAGGTGTGGAAAACACTTAATTTTATCACGATAAAAGATATAAAATAGAGGGAAAGGAATAAATAGTGAAAATAGAGGACTATCCATAAGAAAATAGAGATAATTGGATAATTATATCGTATAGTAATCTGATTAGCACTCGCTAAAGAAAAGTGCATGAGAAACAGGAATTAGCGATCACCCGAAAAACAAGATAGATATGCTCATAGAAATGATCAACACCCATGAAAAGGATGATAAGTATACTATATACTAATTAAAGTAACTATACAACCAAAGTAATGGGAAAAAAGAGAATAAGCATACATGCGTATGAACATAAAATGATGTAAGGTAAATACTGATTCTAGGACTCATTATTATATATAAACACAAACCATTCTTTTATTCATGTTGAGTTCAGGGACTCCACATTTATTAATTAGGTGTAATGGATCAAATCACCTCTCAAGGAAAAACACACCTGAGCCACTATTATCGTTTGATGAAACAAACCCAACATATACTATGACAATATACTCTTGACCACTATTCTTAAACCAAATGAATGGTATGAAGCCTGAGCCAATATTATCATCTAGTGAAATGGACACAACATCTCAGTCCTGGCTCACATAATCTTTTACTTTAAATGATTAATATTTTATTCATTAGCTGCTTATCTTAGAATTATATTCTTATTTACATTGAGTTTAGGGTCCCACGATTCTCAATATGTTAAAATAGATTGATGTAACTATTAGGAAAAAAACACCGAGTCACACAATCTTCCCCATATACCTCAGTATGAGTCACACAATCTTCCCCATATACCTCAGTCCGAGTCACACAATCTTATACTTCATGTAATTAATGTCTTATTCATTGTCATTTATCTCAAGGCCATCATGAAAACACATATAGATATGAAAGACACATAAAATAACTCAACATATTTATCTAAAACATATAACTTACAACCGCGAGAAGATCAGAGCATTTTCTACGGAAAATTGTCACAATTTCCCTAAGAAACCCTAATTTCACAATATACGCACAACCTCTTCCATATTACTCATTTATCTACAAATTTCAGCATACCTTCCTAAATTATTATTATTGTTGTTGTTATTATTGTTATTATTATTATTATTATTGTTGTTGTTGTTGTTGTTGTTGTTGTTGTTTTTGTTGTTATCATCATCGTCATCATCATCATCATCATCATCATCATCAATATATCCAAAAATCAAAGTCTAAATCTCGCATCTTATACAAGCAATAACAACCCTATCTTCAAAATTACTATTCATAATACTTACGAAACCCTAATTTTACAAGTTAGGTATAACTTTTCCTATAAGACTCATGTAATCACAAAATTTAATATAAATCAATAAAATTATAATTTTAAAAACATATCTTAAAATCATGTTCTAACTCAAACATGTTACACATGTAATAATAACACCAGTTCTAGGGTTACTATTCCCAATTTAAGTCATTTTTCTAATTTTTTGGGGCTTAGGCCATTAATAATTGCTCCAAATATTCCACATGATATTATTAGCATGTTTTTTTTAACTATTTAACATATTAAAACACTAAAATTTTAATATTAAACCCATACTTACCAAAATGCCATTAAGGATAGCCAAATGCCTTGATTTTACTAGAACCTTATATGCCTAATATCATTATTTTCCAATCTTAAATTTATTACATCACCATACATATCAAATATAATTATTTAACATATACCATGCTTATTCAAACCCACATTACCATACTATATATCATGCTAATTCACTTAAGGTTTACAAGATAATGATTATTGCTACAATATCGTATAAGTGAATGCCTACTTATTCATACCTACTTTCCATCATAGAGTACCACATTACCACGTCATAATATTAAAAACATGGAATTAAAAACATAATAAAAATTACATGATGATACACAAATCATACTTAATATTTAGCACAAAAACCCTAACGATAACTTATGTCCTTACCAAAAAGGACACTGATCTCTAAGCACGTATAACCTATCCTACCTCCTTTAACACATCTGTAAAATCACCTATGAAAAAAGTATAAAACACAATTATAACTTAGGGATATAACCAATTAAAAGATAATTAAAAGGATAGTGAAAGAATGAGCAAAAACTAAAACTCAAAGCTCAAAAGTGCATCAGTATATCTTTGCACCACAGGGGAAGGGGAACGACAATGAATGTCATAGCAAGGGAGTAACCATGGAAATAGCTATCATTTATATGGGTTATGAAATGAAAAGGAGGGAATTTTATCAAGGGGAAAGAATGGAAGTGTAGGCCAACGGCGAGAATGGCCAAATATGATGTTATGGTGGAGGGTGGCATTTCTGGGTTGTTATGGTGTTTATGGAGATGGCGGGAAGGGGGAAGGGAAGAAAGGAGAGGGTTTCTCATTTGTCATTGTTCATCGACTGAAATGGATGGAAGGATGGGGTAGTTTTTCATTAAATGAGGCTTAGCTTGGGGTACACACACTCACTTGCATGTATGGTGAATGGTAGAGAATAAGGTATGCACGAGGAGAAGTGGCAGAGACACGAATGGTAAATGATGGGAAACAAAATTCAACTAAGCACATCCGTCGAGATGTAGGAGTTGATAGTTGTGATGATGATGGTAGGGGAAGTAGGTTATGGAAGCATGGTAGTATGGGTTTAGTCAAGAGGGGAAGTGATTCATGGAGGAAGAAGAGGGAGAAGAAGGAAATAAAAAGGAACATGATAGAATAAAAAGAAAAGGAAAAATAAGTTGGAGTTATAATTAAAATTAGGTTAAAATAATTTAGATTAGGAAATTAGGGTAAAATTAATTATCAACCATTTAGGGCTAGGTTAGGATTTAGGATTATGAAATTAGGATAGGGTATAATTATCAATTTTCTGATATTATAATTAAGTTAAGATTTCAATTACTTAGGATTAAGATCAAATACAAATTTGGAGTATTACATAATATGTCTTTTATTAGCATGTCATTTTTGTAATCCTTATTTATGTTATCTTATAATATTCATTGTTAATAAACATGAAGTTAGTTTTAGTTATACCCTAACAATTATTCTTTATTTTTGAAATCAAAGATTTGGACACATCTTAAAACTGATCCAATGGCAAAGAAAAAGGCCTCACAAACTGTGTCACTGCACACACTATTATGAGAAACAAATATTACTTTTCTCAGCTACAATATATTGATATTAATGTAAGCACCATATCTAGTGTTGCAAAGTTGATCAAAGGCTACGAAATAGCATGAGTGTTTCCCCCCTAAGGAAACACAGTTAGTAATTAACAACGCATTGTACTCGAGCAAATCTCAAATAAATTTATTTTCTTTTAATGACATGCATCAAAATGGTTACCATATTAAAACCATAAATGAAAATGGAAAAGATAATTTGTGTATAACAATGCATGGATCTAGCAAAAAATATACTCTTGAAAAAATGCTAGAATATTTGTCAAGGTTATGTTATACCGATATAAGTCTAATTGAGATAAATTTATAACTAAAGGTTAGAAGACAGAAAAAAAATTCACTTTATGGCATTATTGTTTGGGTCACCCAAGCACATGAATAATGAACATAATTATTTTCAAGTGGACACTCATTAAATAACATTAAGGTTTTGAAATCTTGTGATTTATCATGTATTTCCATCTCAATTAACAAGTTGATTATAAGGCCTTCCATGAATAAAATCACCACTTAGTCTCTAAATTTTTTAGGAAGAATACAAGGAGATATTTGGGGACTGATTGTCCCTCCATGTGAACGATTTTGATATTTTATACCATTGATCGATGCATTGACACTTTGGTCATATGTGAATTTATTATCTAGTAGAAATGTGGCATTTGCTAGACTCCTAGCTCAACTTATTCAATTAAGATCTCAATTACAGGATTATTCAATAAAGAAAATAATACTTGATAATGTTGGTGAATTTACATTCTAAGTATTTAATGACTTTTGTATGTTAATTAGGATTGATGTGGATCATCTAGTGGCTCATGTTTGTGCACAAAATGATCTTAATGAATATTTAATCAAACAAATACAATTGATTGCTTGAATATTGCTGATGGGTTCTAAATTATCCTCATCAACTTGGGGACATAAACTAATATATGCATCAGCTTTAATTGAGTTAATGTCAATTGATTATCCTATATACTCCCCACTACAATTGTTATTTGGTAAAGAACTAAACACATCACATCTAAGAATATTTGGTTCTATTGTGTATGTTCCTATTACACCACCACAAAGAACGAAAATGGGTCTGTAAAGAAGGCTAAGAATTTTTATTGATTTTAAATCCCATCAATTATTAATTATCTTGAGCCAATGATTGGCAATGTGTTCACATCATGTTTCATTGACTATCATTTCAATGAAAAAAATATTCCCAACCTTAGGGGGAGATAAGAATAAGTACATCCGAATATAAAAGAGATTACATGGAATGCAACAAATTAATCTCATCTTGACCCACAATTAAACTTTTATGAACAAGAAGTGCAAAAGATTTTACGTTTACAAGGAGTAGCTAATCAATTGCATGTTGCATTCACTGACATCAAGGAAGTAAGAAATTCACATAGTCCAACAATAAATTGTAACACCCCCAAATTTACTACTGAAAAAATTTGTTTAATTAAAAGGGTTTAACGGAAGCAAAATGATAGAACTGTAAACTCAGGGGCATTACCTCCACACTTAGTACCAGATCAGTTCACTCCTATCGTTCCAGTACTAAGTGCTAAGGCTAAAAAAATAACTTCAAACACAGATTGATAATTGAAACAAGCTTCATAAGGGAAATGATAGCGTTCACAGTATATAAATCCAAGTGTAATTCAAAATTACAATCCAAAGGGTAAGTGGCTAGAGTTTTTCAAAACATAAAATACTACACGACATCACATAACTAGACTAAAATGAAACATGGTAAAATAAGAGGGAAAGATAGAGTCCGACTGAGTTGCTCTCGATTCCCAGGTTAGGTCTAGGCTCAACGCTCAGCCCCACCCGATGCCTCGTACGTGTCATAGGCATCGAAAATGTCGTCCCCTACCTACAAAAACTCAGACAAGTCTTCTATTTGTGGGAATGAGTAGCACCCATGAAACAGGTGATCAGTACGCTACGTAGTGAGTAAGGTAACCGATGCGCTAATGCTAAACATACAAAACATAAAACATAGCATACATGGCATAATCACGTAAGCAGCATGTAGAATACAAATGATGAAGGCCGGCTATGGTCCGGGTAGACTTATTCTTTAAATCTCTGGTAAATATAGTCAATTCACATCATAGTCTTTATCAATCCATGTGAATGCGGAAACCCCACTATTATAGACGGTGGACCGGTCATGTAGGGCAAAATTGTAACACCCCCAAAATTCACTATTGAAAAATTTCGTTAATTAAAAGAAATTTAGCGGAAGTAAATTAATAAAACGTGAAATTTGATAGTATTACCGCCACACTTAGTACCAGACCGGTTCACTCATACCGTTCCAGTACCAAGTGCTAAGGCTAAGAATAATGAAATACAATTTGAAAGAAATTCAACATACATAAATCAGAGTAGCGCATCAAATCGTTTACAAGAATAACATCAACCAATGATGGTTACTTAAACAGCATTAGCATTAAAACCAGGAGTTTAAAAGAGAAAGAGGAAAACCCTAACGATACCGGATAACTCCTTTCTCTCTTTCCCGTAGCCCACTTGAGTAGCACCTGAAAAGACCTGCAAAGGGCACTGCCCATTGAATAGGCAGGGGCCCCACGAAGGGAATCCCTTCAGTACTACGGTACTGAGTAACCCTTTAATACCACACTTAAAAATAGGCCTGCAATGCAACACATAATGCAAGCTATATACGTGTGTAATGAAAGATGTATGCATAACAACCACATATATAACAAGTTATAAGTCACGATCGATACCTTTGGGCCTTAAGCCATATCATAGTGTAAAACCAATACATTCAGGCCTTAAGCTATTATTCCGCCATCATTCAATCAATCTCATATTTTATATCCATGTGAGTGCGAGAACCCCACTATTATAGCCGGTGGACTGGAAAGTATACACTCAGGGCAGAACGCTCCTGACCACTATTATTTGCCGATGGACCGGTCTCCAGGGCAAGACGCTCCTGGCCACTATTATTTGCCGGTGGACCGGTCTGGCCCCGACTCACATGGCGTTCCATTATAAGTGATTAGTATTTTTCCATATCTTTATTCACATACATAACTGATTTTATTGAGCTCGGGACCCTCACTATTTTAGCCGGTGGAACGGAATATATATAAAATCATCATCTAGGGCACAACGCTGCTGGGCCACTATTATATCCGGTGGACCGGTACTCATAATCACTTACCAGGGCAACACGCTCCTGCGCCACTATTATATCCAGTGGACAATATCACTTACCAGGGCAACACGCTCCTGGACCACTATTATTACCGGTGGATCGGTACTCAATATCATAAATCAACCGGGTCCGGCTCATTAATATTTCACTTTCATAATTAGTATCTTTCCTTTTCTTAATCAGCATAACAATCATATTTATTTGCCTCGGACGGGAGATCAAGAACCCGGGACACAAAGGTACACCGGTCGTACCGGTGCATATAAGCTACTCAGTATCCTTCAATCACGAACCCAAGGACGCAAAGGTACCCTGGTCGTACTGGTGCATAAAGCTAACTCAGTACCCTACCGACAAGGACACCTAATCCATAAGTATGCATACTCGCTAACTAGGTCTGTAGAGCTAGAAAGAGTAAGATATAGGGCCTGGCTGGGGCACAAAGGCACACCAGTAAATACCAGAATAATCGTGGACTAAACCACGTCCTTAGGGTAGCGACCCCTAAGGAGTCACCATTCCCGATCTCGAGGTCTTTCACTTTAAGTAATAGTGTCTTAATTAAAGTGATCACGAAAAACACAACAATCAGATACTTATTCACTTTCAATCGTTCCGATATCATTAATCGTTTCTTATTCAGATGATTATCCAGGATATCACAGAGAAACCATTAAGGCCATACTAATTATCAAATACTCTTACTTGGCTAATCAGTATTATTTAAATCATATTATAATGGTCCACGATCACAACGACATGTTAGGTACAAATTACTCATTTACCCCTTACTTATATAATTGCTAAGTCATCCCTTCCTTACTTGACAAATTACCATAGTACCTTTTAGGTTGCATAATTACCAAATTACCCCTTATCCAATTTAGGTTATCAAATTGTCTCCTACACTTTTTAGATTACCATTCACCCCTCATAATTACTACACTTAACATATGTCCCATTTGGTTGATTAGATTACCAAATTGCCCTTCTCCTTTGTTATAGTTACTAAATTGCCCTTGAGTTGGATAATTTACCAAATTACCCTCCTTCATTATCATGATTACTATTTTGCCCCTTTAGTCATTTAAATTACCGATTTGCCCCTTTAGTTGGATAAATTACCAAATTGCCCTTCTCCATCATCATAATTACCGAATTGCCCCTTAGTTGATTAAATTACCAAATTACCCTTTCCATTGTCATAATTACCATTCTACCCTTCTCCATATTTATAATTATTAATTTACCCTTCCCCATATTTATAATTATTATATTACCCTTCTCCATTATTAAAATTACCATAATGCCCTTCAATTGGTTAATTTACCAAATTACCCTTCTCTGTTATCATAATTATCCAACTACCCTTTTATAATCATAATTCAAGTACCAATTTATCCTTTGTCGTTATCATTATTACCAAGTTACCCCTTACTCCCAAGTTTGCCATAAACATCCTTTTGTTTATAAAATTACTCTTCTACCCCTTGCTTCCAAATTACCATATTATCCTTTTATTTACAAAGTTACCACAATACCCTTTCACTTATAAATTACCATAACACCCCTTTTACTTTACAAATTACTATTCTACCCCTTTGACGTCCAAAATTACCATTTTTATCTTTTCTTACAAAATTACCATTTTACCCTTCTTCTCCAAAATTACCATATCACCCATTTACTCCCATAATTACCATAATGCCTCTTACTTATAAAATTTCCATTTCGCCATTCACTTATAAAATTACCATATTACCATTTACTTAAGAAATTACTATTTTGCCCCTCTACTTCCAAAAATTACCATAATGCCCCTTTACTTGAAAAATTACCATAATGCCCTCATTCATCCAAAATTACTATTTTACCCCTACCTCCAAATTTACCATTCTTACCACTTACTTATAAAACTACTATATTGCCCTTTTCCTTCAAAATTACCATAATACCCTTCCTTCTCACAACTTACAAATTTTATCCTTTTACTTATAAAATTATCATTTCACCCCTTTCTTTTGAAATTACCAAAATACCCTTTTCACTTATAAAGTTTCCATTCAACCCCTTTATTCACCATTTTTATGAATTCACCATCACTACATAAAATAATGATATTAGTACTTCATTTTTATCATCTAAGTCCACCAACTTGTCATTATTCAACATAATACTCATTAGCAACTACATATATTAGATCACATACTTCACAAGCATATCATTAAAATACCCTTAGACAATAATATTATTCATGCATTAGCAACATAATACATCATAAACAAGCATTTAACATTTCCATCAATAATCAACATCTTCCTTAATTATCATACCTACACATGGCATAAAGGCTATCATGCTTTTCCTTTTTCTTTCAATCATTATAACCAACCATTTATATATCATTCTAGGCACACAAAACATGCATAAAATCATACCAAAATCCCTAATGTGCTAGAATACATTTTTCCATGTATTTAAGGGAGGATTAACAATTACCTTAATCCTGAAAAATCAAACCTTACCGGTATCCCGGTTAAGGATTCAAGCTTAATTAGCAACTCAATACCTAAAAATAATATCCATCAAATTTATGTTAGAAATAAGAATCCAAGCATAAAACTTTATAAAATTTAATTAATAAAACACTTAACATAAAATACTATTATACCTTAAAATTTAGCCAAATAAATTTTAAAACAGAGGGGGAGCTCACGCTGCATGAACAGCGTGAGTCTCATGCAAAATGAGAGGGGAAAAGGGCTCGAAGAGGGTGAGATAGAAGGGAGGAGAGGTGGCTCGGTTTAGTGACTTTAGGCTAGAAAAGAAGGTGGGTGGGGGAGGTTTCAAGGCAAGGGAATGGTGCAGGAGTGAAGAGGGGTGTAGGTGGTGGATGGGGATGGTTTCACGGCGGCAGAGGGCGGCGGAGACGGCGGCGGCAAGGCGACAAAGTTGGCTGCCGAGATGGGTCGAGGTGGAGGGGCTGAGAAGGAAGGAAAAGATGAGGAAAAAATGAAGGGTTAAGGGAGATATTTTCGGCCAACTAATGCATGGTGGTGGTAGAGGGGGTTGCAGGGTGTCGAACGGTGGGTCGGGTGGCGGTAGAGGTAGCCGGACGGCGGCGGAAGTGGCGGTTGCAGGTGGCTCGGCAGTAAGGGGAAAAATGGGGAGAAAAAGGAAGAAGTGGGGAAGGGAGGAAGTGCAGGGGCTCAAAGGTGGCTTGGGGGTCTTGTGGTGGCGCAGGATGGTAATAGGTGGTGGCATAAGGCGGCATAGGGGCTGGGTGCGGTGGTGCAAGCGGTAGTGGGTGGCGGTGATAAAAAACAGGGGAAAAGGATGGAGGAGGAGAAAAGAGAGAAGAGGCTCAGGAGGAAGAGATGAGGGCTCAAACATTATAGGGAATGAAGGCTGGTGAAGGTAAGAAAAAGGAAGAGGGAGAAGAGAGGGGCATTGGCCGGTCGGCGAGAGGACGAAAGGTGGCAGGTGGTGGTCGGTTGGCAGGGGAAAGAGAGGGAAGAAGAACGAAAGGGAGAGAGGCACGTGAGCTGTGGCCCAGGGATAGGTTTGGATTGAAAAGGAAAGGAAAATGACGGGGGAAGAGGGAGAGGGAGAGGGAGGTAGGTGGTGATGGCAAGTGGCGGCAGTTGCAGGTGGCCGGACTCTCGATAATGGCAGAGCTGGTGCTGGTCGGGCGTGGGAGAAGAAAAGAGGAGAAGAAGGGGCTGGGCGGCTGGACCGACGTAGGAAAGAAGGGGAGCCGGCCGGTCCAGAAAAAAAATAAGGAAGGAGGGCGGGCTGGGTATGTCGTGCGTGGGAGAAGGAGGAGCCGAGGGAGAACGGGCCTGGCCCAAGCGCACGTGGGGGAGGGGAAGGGCTGGTTAGGCCGGGCGACCCAAGGGAGGGGGAAAAGGGAAAAAAAAGAGAAGGAAAGGAAAAAGGCTAAAAAAAGGAAATGGAAAAATAGGAAAAATAAATTAAATTAATTTATAAAATCATAAAATGTAATATTCTTGATAAATTATTTAGTTTAATAATTTAATTCATTATAATCTAATATATTAATTTAAAAAGGATAAGGTTAGTAAAATATTAGTTTGGAAATTTATTTAAATAAAATAACATGATAAATAGCAAAATATTTTTTTTAATTTATTAAATACTCTTATCCAAATTTACATACTCTAAAATCCATAAAATAATTACAATAAATAATTTTAAAAGCAAATTTTATTTCAAATAAAATTTATTTATTAAAATATAGGTTTTCGAAATTTTTGGGGGATTACAAAAATGCTCCTAGCCACTATTATTCGCCTGTGGACCAGTCAAGCAGGGAAAATTTTGCCTGGCCACTATTATTCGCCGGTGGACCAGTCTGGCCCCGACTCACATGGTGTTTTACTATAATTACTTCGTATCTTTCCCATGTCTTATCATCATTATGTTTGGTTTGTTGAGCACGGAAACCCCCACTATTATAGCCGGTGGAACGGTCATTTAGGGCAAAATGCGCCTAGCCACTATTATTCACCGGTGGACCAGTCATGCAGGGCACCTCGGATCCTAGCCACTATTATTTACCGGTGGCCCGATCTGGGCTCGGCTCAACAGTCTTTCTCTTTAAGTGGTTAGTATCTTATTCGTGTCTTATTCGATAAGCAATTCGCCCTTGACATGCATGTCAGCAATGTTCTACTCCTATCCTCTCAAGGAGGCCCGTCCCATATCTTGAGACTCCTGCGCCCCTTATCACGCCCGGACATCCATTCCCCCTTATGCTTACACATAATGAAACACCAACTCCTAAGGGTGTGGGTTAAGGCCCAACACCTCATGATATCAAACTCCACCTACTATCACCCTCTAGGGTTTTCCCTTGAAAACCCTAATTGGACCTATGTGGTCCAACTTTCTCTTACTTACACTACCATTACTTCATTCATCGCCCCGTCACCCTATCTCAGTTAGATCCAATCCCAAAACATACCACTTTACCTCTCAACTTCGCATATGACCGGAAAAAACCCTAGTTGGCCACTTCAAACCCTAGTACCTTTCTTCTCCCACAAGTAACCTCTCTATTTCTCACTCAATATTTCCTCTCTCCCATGGCACCCATACTCACCCCTTACATAATAAATTCCCACTCTTAACCTGTACTCCACTCTTCCTTAATCATTTTTACTTCCACATTTTCCAAATTACCGCTTCCTCCCAAAACCCTAATCGAGTCCCTTATATACCCTTACACCAACCTACATACTATTTTTCATCCCAAGTCTCCAATCACTCCACAACTCTCCCCCTAGCTTATTTACACCCTAAATCAACTTTTCTCATGTAAAGATCACCCCCATGCAAGTTTTATCCACCCCATGCAAACACCCAAAGTCCCCATGCAAATTTTAAGATTACCATGCATGGTTCAGATCTCTCATTCATTTTGGTCATTTCTTCCTCTTTAATTTCCTCTCATGGATTATGAGGTATTTTGGTCAACCTCATATCCCCCTTAGTGAACTCACTTTCCATTTTCTTTCTTTTTGTCCTTTCATTCCCATACCATATTATCAATTGTCCTATCATGGACGTCCTAGAGGGTCATATCATATCACACCATAATCACCATATATACATATCATACTCGTGTCATAAGAAACTCATACAAACATACCTCAACTCCAAGTTGCGCTACACATAAGACAAGTTAATGACAATTATACGATACACAACATAGCATGATATATAGCACCCAAGGCATACAAGTCACACAACACACATGGGCCTTAGCTACATCCTTACCTAAAATGACGCCGGGCTTGGAGTACGCTCCTACGCCTTTTTGGCTTGATTCACCTATAAGAGGAAAAACTAAGGATTAGTTTCCCTCCTACCAAAAGCACTATTAATCCTTATTTTAGTCTAAGATTAGGGTTATTATTATTAAAGGAAGCATTACACGTGAAAACTAGAGTTTTTATCTTCAAGTTATCCTACTAGATATTGCTAGTCAAATTATATTTATTTTAATATATATAGCTATATTTACATTATTAAACCTAATAACTTTATTTTTTCTAATAATAGTACTGATACCAGTTATAGAAAAATAATGATAATAATGATAATAATGATGATGATGATGATAATAATAATAATAATAATAATAATAATAATAATAATAATAATAATAATAATAATAATAATAATAATAATAATAATGCTCCTAGAAATAGAAGCCCTATTATTTTTAAGGCTAAGTGCTCGTTTGGTATTGGGGGTAATAGGGGTGGAAAAATTACCCCCATATTTTATATATCTTGCATAATTTATTTAAAATTAAATATTTTTATTCTAATAAATACCCATTTTAGATCTTAATTTGATCTAAAATGGGTATTTCATTAAAAATATTATTAAATACTTAATATAATAGGTATAAAATAGAGGGAAAATTTTTCCACCCTTATTACCCCCATACCAAACAAGCCCTAAGGCTAAGAATAGTGTTAGGGTTAAAATAATAATATTATAATAATAATAATACCAACAAAGTACTAATATTGCTAAAGATAATACTGATAATAGTTATATTTGGATTAATAATAATATAAGGGTTCAAATGTTTTTATCACAATAATAGTAACAAAATACTAACAATAATAATAGTAATAACTAATAATAATATTGTAGTAATAATGTTAGTAAAAAAGGCATTGGGAATAATATTAGCAATATTTGCATAATAACAATAATAATAATACTAAGGTTGAGTATTCTTTTTCTATAGTAACAAAATGGTAACATGCCAATTTCGGTTTAAATAACATTAATAATAATAAAAATAGTAATATTAATAATAAAAATTATAATAGTAATAGTAATAATAATAATAATAATAATAATAATAATAATAATAATAATAATAATAATGATGATGATGATGATGATGATGATGATGATGATGATGATGATGATGATGATGATGATGACGACGATAATGTTAAGCATCATAGTAATAACAGTAACAATAATAATAGTAACCAAAAAGATAATAATAATATAAGGGTCCAAATATTTATATTAATAAATAAAAGTGATAATAGACAAGGTTAGTATTAATAATATTAGCAAGAAAATAATGATAATGATAATGATGGCAATAATAATAATAATAATAATAATAATAATAATAATAATAATAATAATAATAGTGATAATATTAATAGTAGTTCTCATCTTAAGGATAACACTAATTGAGGTCCTAGAAATCATCTTAGTGGTAGTCTTAGTGATAATGGCCAAGTTAAATTTAGTAAGAAAATAATAATAATAAAAATACTAGTAGTGGTAATAGTAACATTAATAACAATAAAGATCACTTTGTTAGTACTAAAGTTGTAACCCTTTTAAACAACATTCCATAGTTATAAATATTTTTAAAATTTAGGTTAGGTAATAAAGGTGATACATACTAATAATAATAATAATAATAATAATAATAATAAGGATAATAAGAATAGTAATATTGAGGATAATACTATTAATATTACTAAAAATTAATAACACTTATAGAAAATAGTTTAAGGGTTAGGCAAGTTGGAGTACCACCTAAGGTTGGTGGCGGAACTGGCGGCGGCGCGTGGCGGCGACGGTGGTGGTGGTGGAGGAGGAAGAGAGGTGGAAAGATGGGGTTGTAGGCTAGAGGAGAGAGAAGGAGGGGGTGTTTGAGGTGGTGGGAGGTGCAGAAGGTGGAGAAGGGTGGAATGGAGGTGGTGATGCAGCTGGGAGCAGCGGCGCATGGCGGTTGGTGCGGTGGCTGAAGGTGGTGAGAGGTGGAGAAGGGGGAAGAAGAGGGAGGCACGGAGAGCTGGAGGTATGGGGAGGTAGGGGAAGGTCCCCTGGATGTTTTGGAGGGTGGAGGAGGTGCTGGTTGCAACTAGATTGGTGGCAAACGGCGACGCGAGAGGCTGCGTGGGGTTGGTGAGGGTTGATCGGGAAGTTGACTTTGCACGACCGAGATGGCTCGTGTACTTCAAATTGAGGGAGGGAAGCTTGGTTCTATAGAGGGTGGTGTAAGGAAGGATCCGGTGGGAGGAGTTGGTGGCGGCGGTCGCCAACGGTGGCTGAATAAGGGTTTGTTTGGGCGACGGCGAAAATCAGGATTTCTGGGCTGCGAAAAGGAAGATCAGTTATGGCTGCCTATTAGGGGTATTTATAGGCTAATTAAGGGGGAAAACGGCGGAGGGGAAGAGGACAAGCGGGGCATGTGTGGTAGGACCACCGGCTGGCGGTGGCAAGTGATGCATTCCTACCATGGCAGGTTAGGTCAGGGAGGGGGAGAGAAAAGGAAAGGGGAAGCACACATGGAGGGTAGCTATGGGGCTTGTTGGGGTCGAAAAAGGGAAAGAAAACGATAGGGATAGGGGCAGGGAAGGATGACCGTCGGTGCAGGGGGTGGCCAGCATGTGTAGAGATGCAGGTCGGGCTACAACTACGTGGGGAAGAAGAAGGAAAAGGAAAGGGGGAGGACTGGGTGGTCCAGGGGGAGAAAAGAAAAAGAGGAGTGGCGGTTCGGCGGGGCGGTTGGGTGCAGGAGGAAAGGCTGGGGTGGATGGGCGACGACGCGGGCCATTGGGCCGCCAGAAGGGGAAGGGGGGAGAGAGGTTAGGCCATGCGAGGATGCTAACCCATGCCGGGGATAAAGGGAAAAAAAGAAAGGAGGGGGGAGAGAAAAAAAGAAACGGGAAAAGGGAAAATGGGAAAGGGGGGGAATAGATAAAATAACTTATGGAAAATCGGTTGTAGTATTTTTGGTAGATAAATTTTTTAATAATATAACTTAATATATTTTAATATATTGGTTTAAAAGGTAAAATTTAGAAAATATTGGTTTGAAACATTATTTAAATAAAATAAGTATGATAAAATAACAAATTATTTATTTTAATTTATTAAATATTCACATCTAATTTTATATACTCAAAAATCCACAAAATAATTAAATTAAGTAAATTTAAAAGGCAAAATCCTCAAAATAATTAAATTAAATAAGTTTAAAAGCTAAGTTGCCCCAAATAAAAGTGATTTATTAAATTATAGGCTTTTAAAATTTTGGAGGGATTACATAAATGCTCTGGCAAAACTTATAGTTCCTACTAAAATTTCAAATAAGACTCCTACACATGAAACTACACCATGTTGAAAGCATGGTAAACCACTTAGTTTGAGGCCAAGAAGGATGATAAAGTAAGACAATATGCTAAAAGATATCATAATTGTTCCTTCCATTGAATAAAAAGGGTAATAATAACTTAAAGGATGAGGACAGCTCCACGGAAGAGATGCATGATGATGGAAATACCAATAAACATGAGATATTAATAAATTATGTTTTCATTAGATAAAAAGTTAATGGAAATGAAACCAGGATGGATAAAGTATTTGCATACTCAATTGCATGTGAAATGATGTCAAATGAAAATCATCTTGAGCCAAGGACAATAAAATAATGTCAACAAACACAAGATTGGCTAAAGTGGAAAGAGGTAATCTAAGTAGAGCTAAAATTCTTGAGCAAACATGATGTACTTGTAAATGTGGTCCTTAAACGAAGAGATAAAAAGCCTATAGATTGCAAATGGGTTTTTATATTTAAAATAAAATGAGAAAATTAAAATTTTATGATACAAGGTAAGACTTGTAGCCTAAGGTTTTTCTTATATACCTGAAAAATATCATGAGGAGATATTCTCCCTAATTTTTGATGCAACAATGTTAAGATTCTTAATTATTTTAGTTTTCTTTCAAAGGCTAGGGATGTGTCTTATGGATGTTGTTATACAGATCACTTCATATATCCATCTATTTGATTATTCTCGAAGGACTTAAATTATTTGAATTTTAAAACTCAAAGCCTCGGCAAGAGTTTTCCATAAAATTAAGAAAAAGATTGTATAAATTAAAATGATCTAGACGTATATGGTATAATCATCTCAGTGAATATCTTCTCAAAAGAGGATTTAAAATTGATCCAATTAGCTTATGTGCTTTCATCAAACAATCCCAATCTAGATTTATCATTGTTATAAT
Organism: Tamarix austromongolica; assembly: GCA_039764185.1. NCBI lineage: Eukaryota > Viridiplantae > Streptophyta > Magnoliopsida > Caryophyllales > Tamaricaceae > Tamarix > Tamarix austromongolica. Next base: position 48,661,291 of record CM077817.1, read on the forward strand.
TTATGTCAATGAAATCAATATCATTGGAACACATGAAAAGCTCAAAATTACTATAAGATAGTTGATGAAATAATTTGAAATGAAAGATCTAAACAAATAAAGTTTTGTCTTGGTTTACATATTGAACACTTGAATGATGGTATATTTATCTACCAATCAACATATACTGAGAAGATTCTAAAGAGATTTTATATGTATAAAGAACACCCGCTCAACTCTCCGATGGTGATTCACTTTTTAAATGTAAATGATGGTATATTCAATACTTATGAAGATAACGAAGAAACCCTTGTCCCATAAGTGCCATATTTGAGTGCAACTGGGGTATTAATGTATCTAGTTAACAATATATGCCCCAACGTTGCTTTTTTATATTAACTTATTCTCAAAACACAATTAAAGACCAACAATGAGACATTCAAAGGAATTTAACCATTTATTTTTCTACCTTAGAGGTACATATAATGTCAGACCATTCTACCAAAGACATGCAAATTCCACTCTCACCAGATATGTAGATCCATATAAGGTAAAATATCAATTCAATTATGTGTTCACATTTGGAAACACTACAATATCATGAAGATCAATAAAGTAAATTAGGATTTCCATGCAAAGTTAACTTCTCTTTATAATGTTGGATGGTAATGCATATGGTTATGATCAATTATTCAACACATATAGAATGAATGTGGCATGAAAGCAATCACGGATTACCCCACTTTAATATATATGAGTAATATAGCTTGTATCACTCATCTAATGGAATGATACATCAAATAAGACAAAACAAATCATATAGCACCAAAGTTTTATCCATATATGATCTAGAGAAGGAAGGAATGGTTGATGTTCAAAAAATTCAATCATCTAAAAATCTCATTGACTTATTCACAAAATTCTTACCTCCTAGAATATTTGAATAATTGGTGCATAAGTTGGGGATGTGTCATTTTGAAGATGTATGATAAATTGAAGGGAGTGTTAAACATAACTTTTTTTTTTCCTTCGTTCAGGATTTTTCCCACTAGATTTTTTTTTACAAGGTTTTTAGTGAGGCAACATATCTAAAGTATATAACAAAATATAACAAGTAAACATTCAAGGAGGAGTGTGATGGGTAGATAATTTCACTTGGGTAAATTACATAGTTGATTTTACTTACATGAATGTATACCAAGTACCATATGCATTTAATGCATATATAGATGTTCACTCTTCCTATATATTTTTTGAGCTATTATAGTTTAGCCTATTCACCAAACTATGTGTATAAATAGCTATTAGTAAATGTAAAGTTACGGTCAATGAATTATTACTACTCTCTAATTCAAGAGTTTACAAACACTAAAAGAGTTATATAAATTTTATCGCTTTCTCATCATCATCATCATCATCATCATCATCATTACTATTTACTTTTTTTTTACTAATTGTTGTGATGAGAAATGAGATTAAAAACTTAATAAAGATCTTTAACTCTCCTACTCTTGTCAACCTAGAATCAGAAGAGAATAATTTCGAGATTGCTGATTCAATTTTGTAATTTAAAAAATAATATTCATCATTTCTTCAATTGGTAAACTAATGTGATTATATAATAACAAAATTTTGTATTTGTGAAATTGATAGCATAACAATAACAATAACAATTTAAAGCACAATAATTAGATGTATAAAATCATAATTAATAATAGATCTATCATGAATTTGGCCTTATGATTCATGGAATCACATCATTGTAATACCCTCATTTTTTAATACTAAAAAATTGTTTTAAAACATTTATGGAAGCAAAAATATAAATAAAAAAATCCTATAAAAATGCGGTGTTACCGCCGCTTTTAATAAAAGATAGACATCTTGTAAGACCCCAAAATTGTAATACCCCGAATTTTTAAAATCCACATTTATTAAGTTTAATGATTTTATTAGCATAATTTGATGTAAACAATTAATCATTCTAATTTTAATTTGTTTTATGAATTTATTGACGATTTTGAATTTATAATTGACTGTAACTAATCATTTTCGGGAAGTAATATTTTATCGACGTTTTAATTAATTGAATGTAATATTTTCGGGAAGTTTAAATTAAAAATATTTTTGGAACTTATTTGAGAATTTCTTTTTGAAATTAATTTTCTTCCGTTCTATGCTTTTTAGTTTGCAGAAAACCGATTTTGGAAATTATTAAAATTAGTCTCGGTTTATTAGAATTTGACTTAAATATTTTATTATATGTTTTTAAATATTATTTCGGGGTCTTATGATGTATTTCCGTAAATAATATAAATTTTTATGTTCATTAGTAAATTATTCCGAAAATGTTTATGAAATTCTTTATATAACCTTTTTATTTATTTTAAGTGTTCTGATCGTTTCGAAAATAATTTTCGTTTAATAAATTTTAGATAAAGTCTTCCGATAATAATTTTTAAATATTTGGTCTTTTATTTTACATGTGATTTCAAAAAAAAAAAAAAAAGAAAAAAAAAAAAAAAAAAAGAAGCCCAACCTGTCGGGACCCCCACCCCCTTCTCTCTTTTCCTTATCTTTCCCAGTCCCGACCCCCTGTTCCCGCAACCCTAACCCTAGCCGACCCCCCCCTCGCGCCTCTCCATCTCCCCAGCTCCTCCTCCCTGCTCCTCCCTCGTCGATCGTCGGCCTCCAGCTGCCGACCACAACCGACCGCCGCAGCAGCAGCAGCTAAAGCCGCGCGACAGCAGCCAACGCAGCGGAGCAAAATCGGGCGGCGACAACGGTAGCAGCAGGCCACACAGCTCGCGCCACCGCCCGACCACCGGCGAGCTCGGGCGACCACCGTCGATCACCGGCGAGCCACCCCCAGCCTCCGACGAAGCTCCCCGGCCTTCCCTTGCTCCGATCTTTGCTGATTTTTGTTGGTATAAATTTCCGAAAACCCTAACCCTTGTTTTGATTTATTGGGTATGAATTAGCTTATGAAAAGCTAAATTGATTGTTTGTTTATGTATGAATATGCTGTAAGATTGATTTGGATAGGTTAATTGTGTGATTGTGTTTGAATTTTGGAAAAATTGGATTTTTGGCCGGGTTATGCCCAAATTTTTCGGATCCGCCCGTTTTTGTGATTTCGGACAAATTGATTATACAATATGTTTTAAAATGTATCCAATTTCATTTTGGAACCATCAATTTGAGAAATTTATGCATAATTTATCGGAATTCGATTCCTAGGTCAAAATTCTTGTGTAATGAAATTGGGTTGCGTAATTGAGTCGTTTCACTCAATTGATTTTATAATATCGTTTGAAATGTATTTAATTTCATATTGGAAGTGTTGATTTGGAAAAATTGTGCGTAATTTATCGAAATTGAATTTTTAGGTCAAAACCCCCGCGGGTTTAAATTGGATTGTGTAATCGGGTCGTTTTACTCAATTGACTATACAATTTATATTAGGATATATTTAATTACATTTCCGAACCATCAATTTATATATTTTAGCAAGAATTGATCGAATTTGCGTTCCGGGCTCAAAAACCCTAATTATGCTAAATTAGGCATTTCTTTTATTGGTTTTGATCAATTGATTCTATGTTATGTTATAAAATATGTCTAATTGCATTTCTAAATATTCAATTTGATTAAATTAATAGAATTCAACTGAATTGTATTTTCGGGCCTAAAACCCTAATCTTCGGGGAGTGTTTTACAAATTGATTTTTGTTGTGCGTCTTTTATTTAATCGATTTCTGTCTTTGGGTTTTAAATCATTTAAATTATGTTTTAATCTAATCGGTTTGGATCTAGTTCTATATAAATTGTCGGTTTACCTATTTAGTTATAAAACCTAATGAATAAGTCATTTTCGATAAATTAATTTATAATCGATTATTCTTTCTTGAGCTTTCCAAATTAATTTGCAATGTCCTAAGTGGTATTTGTATTAATCCATTTGGATTTATTTTTAATCTCAAATCTTAATAGAGTTGTGTTCTTGAGTCCTAAGTTTTGGTACACGTTTTCCAAGAAAGATCATTCGTGTTTATTTAATTATAATATGTGAATTGTTTATGGATAAGATAGTTTCTAACCTAGTTCCGATTTCTATCGGCGATCTAGGAAAGCTTTATTGTGGATCCTCGAGCTAGTGATCTCTCTCTCCCTCTTATCTCGCTTAGCTAGCTTCGGATCCAGGTAAGTTTCTACTTACCTCAACTTATGGGTGTTTCGTAAGGATGTGGCTAAGGTTCCTACGTGTTATGTGACTTGTATGCCTTGGGTGCCTTGTATATATATATCATGTCTTGTTGTGTATCACATGATTATCCTTAACGTGTTTTATGCGTAGCGCAGCTTGGAGTTAAGGTGTGTGGTATGTGTTTTCTTATGATATGAATGTGATATCCATATGTGGTGATTATGATGTGCTGTGGCATGATGTACCCCTTTAGGACATGCATGTTAGGGTAATTATTATTATGACATGGATATGAAAGGATAAAAAGAAATAAATGGGAAGGGAGTTGCTAAAGAGGGGTATGAGGTTGACCAAATTGAATAAGGGATGAGAGTTATGCACGGAAAATTCTAGGGTTCGCATGGGAACTTCGAGAGTTTGCATGGGCTGGATAAAACTTGCATGAGGATAATCGTTACGTGAGAAAAGTTGTATTAAAGTGTAAATTAGCTAAGGGGAGAGTTGTGGAGTGTTTGGAGACTGGGGATGAAAAATAATACGTAGGTCGGTGTAAGAGTGTATAAAGGACCTGATTAGGGTTTTGGGAGAAAGTAGTGATTGATTTGGGATTGAACTTAAAAGAGATGAGGTGTTTGACGATAAATGAATTAATGGTAGTAAGGCAAGAGGAAATTGGGCCACATAGGTCCAATTAGGGTTTCAAGGGAAACCCTAGAGAGGAATAGTGGGTAGAGTGTGGTTTCACAAGGTGTTGGGTTTCAAGCCACACCCTTAAGAGTTGGCTTTCATTATGTGTAAGTGTAAAGGGGAATGGATATCGAGGTGTGATAAGGGGCGCAAGAGTCCCAAGATATGGGACGGGCCCTCCTGGGAGGATAAGTGTGGATATAGTTAGCCATGCATGTCAAGGGTAATTCTTTCAAATAAGATATGTTAAGACACTAATCACTTAAAGAGAAAGATGTTGAGCCGGACCCAGACCGGTCCACCGGCGAATAATAGTGGCTAGGGCCGGGGTGCCCTACATGACCGGTCCACCGGCAATAATAGTGGCAGGGTATGTTACCCTCATGACCGGTCCACCGGCTATAATAGTGGGGGATTCTGTGCTCAACAAACCGAACGTAATAAAGATAAGACCTTGGAAAGATACGAAGTAATTACAGTGAAACATCATGTGAGTCGGGGCCAGACCGGTCCACCGGCGAATAATAGTGGCAGGGTATGTTACCCTCATGACCGGTCCACCGGCTAAAATAGTGGCAGGGCATGACCCTCATGACCGGTCCACCGGCTAAAATAGTGGCAGGGCATGACCCTCATGACCGGTCCACCGGCTATAATAGTGGGGTTCCCGCACTCACATGAATTGATAAAGACTATGATGTGAATCGACTATATTTACCAGAGATCTAAAGAACGAGTCTACTCGATCGGGGCTGAGCATGTCCCTAAGTAATGCTCGGGGCTGGACATGTCCCTAAGTAATGTCCGCGAGGCTAAATGCCTAATTGGTTTGGTTCGGCATTTCCCATAAATGCCCGTTTGATAAATGCCTGATTCGGCTTGGTTTGGTTTGGCGTTGTCCAAAAATGTCTGGTTGGTTGGTTTAACATTATCCATAAATGCTTGGTTGGTTTATCTGAATCTTTTATCGGTTTAAGATATTACATATATTTCGCATGTTATTATATGTGTATGGTAGGACTTGTGATGTGGGTTTGAGTAGGCATACTATTGTATCAACGTAATGCAACATGATTCAATATGCACTTGATGATATCTCTCCTATAAGGTAGGGTAGCGAGACTTACTCAGTATTGGACCCGTACTGATACTACACTGGTTGAATGGGTCCTGTGATGATCCACCGATGGTGGGGAGCAGACCTCTTGTGCAGGTTATGATCGGATACTATTTTGGGGTGGAAGACTTGACCTGAGTGAGTAGGCGATCCGGATATTTATCCTTCGGGATTTATTTGGTTTAATTGTATTAACCTTTGGAAGTTGCAAGTATTGGTTTCAGATTTCTAAGGGTTTTGTAATTGACTTTAAATTTCTCGTATTCTGATAAGTGTTTACTATTCGGATTTAATTATTTGATGGGATTTGAAATTCAGATTTAATTGTTTGACAGGTTTTAGCCTTGCATCTAACATGAGATAGATGGTTGACATTTATCTTGTGTTAGATGTGGCGGTAACATTTCCCAAATTCGCTCCTAGCTTCCGCTTTAATCTTTCAAAAAATTTTTTTCAGGAGTGAAATTTGGGGGTGTTACAAGTTGGTATCAGAGCTTTTGGTTGTTGAGAATCGGGTTTCGGTTAGAGATTCGGTTCTCACGATCCTAAATGTTTTAAACGAAAATGTATTTCACTTCTTTCAAATGATTTCGTTCAAATCCGGGAATCGGGTTTCGGTTAGAGATTCGGTTCTCACGATCCTAAATGTTTTAACTGAAAATGTATTTACCTTCGCTCGAGTGAATTTTAAATCCGGATTAGCTTGTGAGGATAGTATAATTGGGTAGTGTAAGTGGCCTCGTTATTTGCTTTTGTAATTATGTCTTTGTATATGGTCACTTGGTATTTTACATGCTTAATTGGTATTAACTCTGTATTTTATGTGTTGTGACTATTATGGTTTTGTGATTAGCTTGCCCTTAAGGGGGTAGTTACCCCACTAGGTTAACCCTAGACTTGCAGGTTTGGTGGATCGATAATCTTAAGGTGTATATTGTTGGATGTAATATGATATGCTATAAATTGTAATAAATTTTTATTGAGTTGTTTTAATTTTTGGAGTTGTAAGAAACTTAGGTTTGTAGCCCCGATAGTGATGTTTAAATAGATGTGTCATTTTCAATTGGGAGAAACCTAGAATTGTGTTAATGATAATGATAATGTTGATGTTTAGATAGAGGTGTTAGTTTTAATAAGCAGTGTGTAGGGTGCCCAAATTGCTCTAGTGATTTTAATGACTTTGTATGACTTTCATTACGTGTGTGTATTTTAATTTTCTGCTAATTAGCATTCATTTACATGTTGCTACGGTTTTGTATTTCGTGTTGGTAATTTCAACATTAATGTGTGAAAATCCTTCCTTATAAAATATGCATATTTTCTTTTCTAGTTGTTGGTGAATGATAATGTATTAAGTTTTGTCTTGTATGAGGAGAACTATTAACGAACAATCAAAATAATAAATAAATAGATAAATAGAAATTTTGGGCTTTGAATGCTATAGTTGCTATAGTAGTAGCATTTTCGAATTTAAGTGTCTAGACTATCATGGTTGTAGCGTAGATTAGGGATCTTGTTAGTGAAGTGTTTTGGGTTAAGAATCCCCCTGGATCTAGAAGTAAGTGGTTGGTGTTTATGAGGACCTTTTATGAGTTGTTAAGCCAAGTGTTAGCCTTATTTTCTTGTATGATATTCTGAAGATAACTCTTTGTGTAGAGTTTTATGTGCATTAGTTGTGTTATTAGAGTTGTGTAACCTTTAGAATTTTCATTCCTTTATTCTATTTGAACTCTACATTATACTTTCTGTTATTCTTTTGTAGGACCTTATTTTTTTTTTTTAAAAATAATATGTTTGTAAATTGTTTGACTTTAAGTATGTAATTCTTCTGTATTTGAATTCCATTGTATTTGATCTACTAAATATCAATTCTCCTTCTTTTATTTTACTTCCTATGCCTTGTTTTGATTCGACCTTGTTTGGTTTAGTTTCATAAACATCGTTTTATTTTCTTCGGAATTACTTTTAAACTACTCATTTTGGGAAATGTTTTTATTCAATTATTTTGTCAAGTTTTCACTACCTAGGCCATCCTGAACTTCGGGGACGAAGTTCCTTTTTAAGGGGGTAGTGATGTAATACCCCGAATTTTTAAAATCCACATTTATTAAGTTTAATGATTTTATTAGCATAATTTGATGTAAACAATTAATCATTCTAATTTTAATTTGTTTTATGAATTTATTGACGATTTTGAATTTATAATTGACTGTAACTAATCATTTTCGGGAAGTAATATTTTATCGACGTTTTAATTAATTGAATGTAATATTTTCGGGAAGTTTAAATTAAAAATATTTTTGGAACTTATTTGAGAATTTCTTTTTGAAATTAATTTTCTTCCGTTCTATGCTTTTTAGTTTGCAGAAAACCGATTTTGGAAATTATTAAAATTAGTCTCGGTTTATTAGAATTTGACTTAAATATTTTATTATATGTTTTTAAATATTATTTCGGGGTCTTATGATGTATTTCCGTAAATAATATAAATTTTTATGTTCATTAGTAAATTATTCCGAAAATGTTTATGAAATTCTTTATATAACCTTTTTATTTATTTTAAGTGTTCTGATCGTTTCGAAAATAATTTTCGTTTAATAAATTTTAGATAAAGTCTTCCGATAATAATTTTTAAATATTTGGTCTTTTATTTTACATGTGATTTCAAAAAAAAAAAAAAAGAAAAAAAAAAAAAAAAAGAAGCCCAACCTGTCGGGACCCCCACCCCCTTCTCTCTTTTCCTTATCTTTCCCAGTCCCGACCCCCTGTTCCCGCAACCCTAACCCTAGCCGACCCCCCCCTCGCGCCTCTCCATCTCCCCAGCTCCTCCTCCCTGCTCCTCCCTCGTCGATCGTCGGCCTCCAGCTGCCGACCACAACCGACCGCCGCAGCAGCAGCAGCTAAAGCCGCGCGACAGCAGCCAACGCAGCGGAGCAAAATCGGGCGGCGACAACGGTAGCAGCAGGCCACACAGCTCGCGCCACCGCCCGACCACCGGCGAGCTCGGGCGACCACCGTCGATCACCGGCGAGCCACCCCCAGCCTCCGACGAAGCTCCCCGGCCTTCCCTTGCTCCGATCTTTGCTGATTTTTGTTGGTATAAATTTCCGAAAACCCTAACCCTTGTTTTGATTTATTGGGTATGAATTAGCTTATGAAAAGCTAAATTGATTGTTTGTTTATGTATGAATATGCTGTAAGATTGATTTGGATAGGTTAATTGTGTGATTGTGTTTGAATTTTGGAAAAATTGGATTTTTGGCCGGGTTATGCCCAAATTTTTCGGATCCGCCCGTTTTTGTGATTTCGGACAAATTGATTATACAATATGTTTTAAAATGTATCCAATTTCATTTTGGAACCATCAATTTGAGAAATTTATGCATAATTTATCGGAATTCGATTCCTAGGTCAAAATTCTTGTGTAATGAAATTGGGTTGCGTAATTGAGTCGTTTCACTCAATTGATTTTATAATATCGTTTGAAATGTATTTAATTTCATATTGGAAGTGTTGATTTGGAAAAATTGTGCGTAATTTATCGAAATTGAATTTTTAGGTCAAAACCCCCGCGGGTTTAAATTGGATTGTGTAATCGGGTCGTTTTACTCAATTGACTATACAATTTATATTAGGATATATTTAATTACATTTCCGAACCATCAATTTATATATTTTAGCAAGAATTGATCGAATTTGCGTTCCGGGCTCAAAAACCCTAATTATGCTAAATTAGGCATTTCTTTTATTGGTTTTGATCAATTGATTCTATGTTATGTTATAAAATATGTCTAATTGCATTTCTAAATATTCAATTTGATTAAATTAATAGAATTCAACTGAATTGTATTTTCGGGCCTAAAACCCTAATCTTCGGGGAGTGTTTTACAAATTGATTTTTGTTGTGCGTCTTTTATTTAATCGATTTCTGTCTTTGGGTTTTAAATCATTTAAATTATGTTTTAATCTAATCGGTTTGGATCTAGTTCTATATAAATTGTCGGTTTACCTATTTAGTTATAAAACCTAATGAATAAGTCATTTTCGATAAATTAATTTATAATCGATTATTCTTTCTTGAGCTTTCCAAATTAATTTGCAATGTCCTAAGTGGTATTTGTATTAATCCATTTGGATTTATTTTTAATCTCAAATCTTAATAGAGTTGTGTTCTTGAGTCCTAAGTTTTGGTACACGTTTTCCAAGAAAGATCATTCGTGTTTATTTAATTATAATATGTGAATTGTTTATGGATAAGATAGTTTCTAACCTAGTTCCGATTTCTATCGGCGATCTAGGAAAGCTTTATTGTGGATCCTCGAGCTAGTGATCTCTCTCTCCCTCTTATCTCGCTTAGCTAGCTTCGGATCCAGGTAAGTTTCTACTTACCTCAACTTATGGGTGTTTCGTAAGGATGTGGCTAAGGTTCCTACGTGTTATGTGACTTGTATGCCTTGGGTGCCTTGTATATATATATCATGTCTTGTTGTGTATCACATGATTATCCTTAACGTGTTTTATGCGTAGCGCAGCTTGGAGTTAAGGTGTGTGGTATGTGTTTTCTTATGATATGAATGTGATATCCATATGTGGTGATTATGATGTGCTGTGGCATGATGTACCCCTTTAGGACATGCATGTTAGGGTAATTATTATTATGACATGGATATGAAAGGATAAAAAGAAATAAATGGGAAGGGAGTTGCTAAAGAGGGGTATGAGGTTGACCAAATTGAATAAGGGATGAGAGTTATGCACGGAAAATTCTAGGGTTCGCATGGGAACTTCGAGAGTTTGCATGGGCTGGATAAAACTTGCATGAGGATAATCGTTACGTGAGAAAAGTTGTATTAAAGTGTAAATTAGCTAAGGGGAGAGTTGTGGAGTGTTTGGAGACTGGGGATGAAAAATAATACGTAGGTCGGTGTAAGAGTGTATAAAGGACCTGATTAGGGTTTTGGGAGAAAGTAGTGATTGATTTGGGATTGAACTTAAAAGAGATGAGGTGTTTGACGATAAATGAATTAATGGTAGTAAGGCAAGAGGAAATTGGGCCACATAGGTCCAATTAGGGTTTCAAGGGAAACCCTAGAGAGGAATAGTGGGTAGAGTGTGGTTTCACAAGGTGTTGGGTTTCAAGCCACACCCTTAAGAGTTGGCTTTCATTATGTGTAAGTGTAAAGGGGAATGGATATCGAGGTGTGATAAGGGGCGCAAGAGTCCCAAGATATGGGACGGGCCCTCCTGGGAGGATAAGTGTGGATATAGTTAGCCATGCATGTCAAGGGTAATTCTTTCAAATAAGATATGTTAAGACACTAATCACTTAAAGAGAAAGATGTTGAGCCGGACCCAGACCGGTCCACCGGCGAATAATAGTGGCTAGGGCCGGGGTGCCCTACATGACCGGTCCACCGGCAATAATAGTGGCAGGGTATGTTACCCTCATGACCGGTCCACCGGCTATAATAGTGGGGGATTCTGTGCTCAACAAACCGAACGTAATAAAGATAAGACCTTGGAAAGATACGAAGTAATTACAGTGAAACATCATGTGAGTCGGGGCCAGACCGGTCCACCGGCGAATAATAGTGGCAGGGTATGTTACCCTCATGACCGGTCCACCGGCTAAAATAGTGGCAGGGCATGACCCTCATGACCGGTCCACCGGCTAAAATAGTGGCAGGGCATGACCCTCATGACCGGTCCACCGGCTATAATAGTGGGGTTCCCGCACTCACATGAATTGATAAAGACTATGATGTGAATCGACTATATTTACCAGAGATCTAAAGAACGAGTCTACTCGATCGGGGCTGAGCATGTCCCTAAGTAATGCTCGGGGCTGGACATGTCCCTAAGTAATGTCCGCGAGGCTAAATGCCTAATTGGTTTGGTTCGGCATTTCCCATAAATGCCCGTTTGATAAATGCCTGATTCGGCTTGGTTTGGTTTGGCGTTGTCCAAAAATGTCTGGTTGGTTGGTTTAACATTATCCATAAATGCTTGGTTGGTTTATCTGAATCTTTTATCGGTTTAAGATATTACATATATTTCGCATGTTATTATATGTGTATGGTAGGACTTGTGATGTGGGTTTGAGTAGGCATACTATTGTATCAACGTAATGCAACATGATTCAATATGCACTTGATGATATCTCTCCTATAAGGTAGGGTAGCGAGACTTACTCAGTATTGGACCCGTACTGATACTACACTGGTTGAATGGGTCCTGTGATGATCCACCGATGGTGGGGAGCAGACCTCTTGTGCAGGTTATGATCGGATACTGTTTTGGGGTGGAAGACTTGACCTGAGTGAGTAGGCGATCCGGATATTTATCCTTCGGGATTTATTTGGTTTAATTGTATTAACCTTTGGAAGTTGCAAGTATTGGTTTCAGATTTCTAAGGGTTTTGTAATTGACTTTAAATTTCTCGTATTCTGATAAGTGTTTACTATTCGGATTTAATTATTTGATGGGATTTGAAATTCAGATTTAATTGTTTGACAGGTTTTAGCCTTGCATCTAACATGAGATAGATGGTTGACATTTATCTTGTGTTAGATGTGGCGGTAACATTTCCCAAATTCGCTCCTAGCTTCCGCTTTAATCTTTCAAAATTTTTTTTTCAGGAGTGAAATTTGGGGGTGTTACAAATGTTGTAACATTTGCTACCTTGGGGCTTCAAGTCAATACGCCCACATTGGGGCTACCTTGGAGTACTTTTAGATTGATTAAATGGCCTTACAGATTGACACGAGGCCTTTCAACGTGCTTTGTCCTCACTCGCATGCTTCTCATAAAATTTTTAGAAAATTTCTAAAACTTTTCGGAAGGATTACCCATCCTAAAAATTGCTCACAACAAGTACAATTAACTGTGGAGTTCTTAGGACGGAATCACCAAAATGATGGTATACCATGTTGATATAAGTAGCTATATCAATCTTTATCGCACTCCACTCAATTTGGGGTACTTGAAATACACTAAAATTCTAATTTAGAAAATTATGTTAAAATAAAGATTTATTAGGAAAATTATTTAAATAAATTATTTTATTTCAAATAAGGGGAATTATTTAAGGTAAAATCAAGAAGAAAATAATCAAGAATTTAATTAGGAAAAATTTGGGTGTTTTGCTAATTAAAATAAAATTTAGGAAAAATTATCCAAAATATCTAAAAAGAGAATTTAATTATTATTTTACTAAATATTATTATTTTAAATAATCAAAAATACCAAAATATTCTAAATAACCCAACCAACCTATTTTTTTCCTTTTTCCTTTTTTTTCCCTTTTTCCCTTTCTTTTTTTCTTTCCTTTTCTCCTTTCTCCTTTTTCTTTTTTCCCCTTCTTCCCTTGAATTGGGCCAGCCCTTCCCCTCGCGGCCCAAATCTCCTCCCTCTCTTCTCCCTTCGTGTATCCCAGGCCAGTGCCACTCCTTTTCCCGCTCTCCCGCCGATTCCCTCGATTTATTTTCTTTCTTTTTCTTTCCCCGATCAGCTGGACTAGCTCTTTTCTCCCCTCTTACTTCTTCCCCCGTGCTTTAGGTCGCACCTGCTATCTACCACCGCCCCTCCTCCTCTACCACCGTACTCCAACCAGCCAACCACCCCCTCTCTCCCCATCCCTTTCATTTCCTTTTTCGACCCCAACCAACCCCACATCTCCTCCTACGCGTTCCCCATCCCCTTCCTTTTCTCCCCCGGCCCAACCTGCACCTGCACCTACACCTAAAACATTGTAGGAAGGTACCGGCCTACCACTGCCGGCTGACGAGCCTGCCATACTTAACCCCTTGATATCTTTCCCCTTTGTCTTATCTATCCCCCATTACCCTATAAATACCCCATACCCGACCTCAATGGAGCTCCCTTTCCTGCCTAGAAAATTTACCTCCCACTGAGCCATCGCCACTTCAGAAGCCTCTGCCGTTTCCCGTAACTCCTCCCTACATCACCCCCACCAAACCAAACCACCCACTACCTCTAATTCCTCCTACACAAGCCACCACAGTCGTGTAAAGTTGGTTGCCCAACCTGCCCATTCTCTTCCATCGCTGCCCATCTTGCTGCCATGTGTCGCCATCCCCGCCGCAACCACCACTCCCCCTACCTCCCAAAACACCTAGCAAAGCCTCCTCTACCTCCCCTACCTTCCTTTCTCCCTACCTCCCTTTACTTTACCCTTCCTCCTCCTCTAACACCTTTGGCCACCACAACAACCACCACTTACACTACCCCTTTTGCTGCACTACCACCACCATTCTAACCTTCTCAACTAGAGCATCCACCACCATCACAAACACCATCTCACTCCCCCTGTTCTAGCCTAGATATCCACTTCTCCAACTTCCTTTCCTCTTACACCGCCGTCGTCATGCTCCTCCACTGACGCCGCCTGGTCACCACTGCCTCTAGGTTGTGCCTTAGCCTCTCTAACCTCTAAAAATAATTAATGTAATTTTTATTTATTTTGTTAGTGTTAATATGATTATTATTATTATTATTATTATCATTTTTATTATTAATATTATTAGTACTACTACTATTATTATTATTGTTATTATTGTTGTTGTTGTTATCATAAGTACTATTATGACCCTATTATTATTATTAATATTCGAACCATTAGTATTACTATTATTATTATGATTATGATTATCATCATCATTGTCATCATTGTTATTATTATTATTATTAACTTGGGCACTATTATTACTAATGCTATTATTAACGTAATTATTCGACATCCTATTATTATTATTACTAATATTTAAAGTATTATTATCATTATCATTATTATTATTATCATCATCATCATCATCATCATCATCCTTATTATCATTATTATCACTATTTTAGTATTACTAATACTATCATTATTATTATGATTTGGGTTAATATTATTATTATTATTATTATCACTATTATCATTGTAATATTAAAGATATTATCTTTAGTAATATAAATATTGCTAATAAAATCTTAACATGGACCAATATAACTACCAAGACCTATTTTTACTAGTAATAGTATGATTAGCTACTTTAAGAATAATATCCTTATTTTTACTTATAAAAATACTATTATTATTATTAACCCTAATACTAGATTATGATAAGGGTAAGTAGTAAATAATGATAATATTGGTCAGAGGGAAGTTAACCGTTAGTATTTTTCTCTTATAGGTGACAAGTCAAAACCCTAAGGAGGTGTGAGAGCATGTTCCCAACCCGGTATCGTATCAGGTAAGGATATGATTAAGGCCTATTGTATGTGAAAATGTGTTATGTGTGTTGATTTGATGTGTGTGCTTTATATATTATGTTCTTGTAATGTAGCTTGCTAAGAATGGAGCTAAGGTAAATTTCATGTGTAATGTAGTATTATTGCTTGTTTCATGAAATGTTCTTAGGTAATATTGCCCCTCATGACATGCATGATAAGAGATCCTGAATAGTGTGATGTGGTTGTGAGAAAAATGAAAATGAGTGAGGAAAGTGAGTGGACTAGCGGATGGTGAGGATGACCTAAATATCTTATGATCTATGGATGGAAAAAAGGAGGAATAATGGGAATAAATTAAGGGAAGACCAAAACATGCATGGAGAGTCTAGGGTTTGCATGAGATATTTAGCCTTTGCAAGGGGTTAACCTTTACATGGAAAAAGTTGACTTGAGGGTTAATTAAGGTAAGGGAAGAATTTTTGAGGTAATTGGAGTCCATATGTAAAAAAAATAGTACTTGGGTTAGTGTAAGGATATATGGGAGACTTGACTAGGGTTTTAGGAGGAAACCCTAAGTGAGAGAAGTGTGCGAGGGAAAAAATAATGAAAATGGTTAGAATGGGGAATAAAAGATGAGAGAGATGAAGCATAGAGGAAAAGTGAGCCAAGTGAGAAAAAATATTTAGGTGTTGAGGGAGTGGCATAAAATAAAGGAGAAGTACTAGGGTTTTGAGGAGCAAACTAGGGTTTTTGTGATCCCGTGTGGGAATTGGATAGTGAGGTTGTGATGTTGGGCGTGATTTGAGGGAAGTGATGGTTTTGGTAACAAATAAGAGTTTTGGGTTCTCATGGTGAGGGGGAATATGGGAAGGAAGTCTCAGGATCATAGTTTGTATTGGATATGTGCCATGTGGAAGAGGGGATGGAAAATAAGATAGATGAAAGGATAACAACGTCTAAGGAAAGAGAGGTACTAGGGTTTTGGGATGGCCAGCTAGGGTTTTATGACCACATGTGCAAAATGGGACGTAAAGTGGGGTGCTTGGTGAAGAATTGAGTGAGGTGATGACTTGGGAGAAAAAAAGCATGTGTTGTGTGGGATAGAGGAAGGTTGGGCCATATAAGCCAAATTAGGGTTTCCTAGAGGAAAACCCTAGAGAGTGATATTGAGTTGATTCAAAGATATAGAAAGTGGGCCTTGGAGTTGGGTATTCATGGTAATGAGGAAAGAATGGGGAGGAATTTCTAGATGTACTAGAGAGTATAGAAGTCCTAAGATATGGGATAGGGTTTCAAGATGCTGAGAATAAAAGGGTGAGCATGGGAAGTCTAGTGGGTCATGCATGTTTAGTCAGGGTTGTGGAGTAAGATACAATAAACACTAAAGACTTAAAGTGAAAGATTATCGAGCCACGACCCAATGAGGCTATATATTTTTCTATCCACCGGCTATAATAGTGGTCATGTGTGTTTTGCCTTGTGGAGTGATATCCAATCTATCGGCTATATTAGTGGCCAGGTGCGTTATGCTCTATTGAGTGTTTTTGATCCATTGGCTATAATAGTAGGGGATTTCGGGCTTGATAAACCATAATTTTCATGGTAATAAGTCATGGAAAGATACTAATTACTTACAGGGGAACACCTTATGAGTCAAGGCCAGTGAGATTGATTTTCCAGTCCACTAGCTATAATAGCTATCAGGTGTATTCTGTTATGTAGAGTGTTTTCAGTCCACCAGCTATAGTAGTGGGGTTCTCATACTCACATGGAATTAATATGAGAAATGTGTGAAATGAAAATATAAGTCATGGAAAGATACAAATTATTTACAGTGGAACACTACATGAATCGGGGCTAGTAAGGTTGATTTTCTAGTCCACCAGCTATAATAGTGGTAAGGTGTGCTTTGTCCTGTGGAGTGATTCAGTTCCACCAACTATAATAGTGGTCAGGTGTGTTCTGCTCTGTGGAGTGTTTATCGGTCCACCAGCTATAATAGTGGAGTTCCTGTACTCACATGAAATTAATATAAGAAATGTGTAGGAAAAATTATTAGTCGAAGTTTGGCCTAATGATATGAACCTGAATTATGTTTTATATGCCTTACTTGTTTATTTCCTTACTGACCTTACCCATATGGTTACCTTACTCAGTACATAGTGTATTGACCGCCTATTTCATGGGTGCTGCTCATTGCCACTAGTAGAGGGCCATTTTGAATTTGTGTAGGTAGGAGGTACCGTATTTGATGCTTATGACGTACTGGATATGTAAGGCAGGGAAGTGTGTTGATTGTTGGACTTGGTATAGGGGGTTGAGAGTGATGTAGGTTGAAATCTCTTTTTCTTTTATCCTTGTGTACTAATGTGTTCATTGTATTCTGGTTTCATTTTATTGTTATCCCTTTTATTCCTTTTGAGAACTTTGACTACGTACCCTACTTGGGTTGTAACAACTTTTATCGTGCACCTTGATTTTTGTGTTATAAATATTTTAGCTTTCTATGAATCATTGTTTTAATTGTGTCTAATGTTTTATGAGAATTTTTCCTTAACCTTGGGGTTGGTACGAGACTGGCTGATGGCCGGGCTTATATTAATCACGGCGGTAGTACCCCTGTGCTTGTATTTATTTTAATTAAATGAAAATTTTCAAATGTAATTTTTGGGAATGTTACATTACCCCTTACCATGACCCATTTTCCTCCCCCAAAAACTCTCCTATTTTCACTCCCCTTCTCATGCCACAGCCTTCACCATCACCACACCCCTCTCTATCAAGCCATACCCCATCACCTCACCACTCTGTTTCCCTATATGCATGTGTGTATACATACACACAATCACTCCTCTCTCCCTCTTTGTTTTTGTGCATTCCCCCCTCTAACAAGCACAACCTCCTTCCCTTTCTCTTTCCCTTGTTCAAAAACTCAACCCAAACTCAACCTCCACTTGTACCAACCATCACGTCTGTGCATTGCAACCAACCATCACGTATGTGCATTGAAACCCAAACCTCTGCACTCTAAACACAACCTACACAACCCTCCTTCCCTTTAACTTTCCTTTATTCAAAAACTCATCCTAAATAAAGCCTATAACCCCTACACTGCTTGCTCCATCCCAGCATAATTACCCTCCATTGCCCCTCCATTTGTGTGTGTCACCATACCCCTTTTGTGTTTCTCCTCTACATTACCTATGCATTAAATAGCACCTCCACCACTTATCCCCTACACTTATGCATTTAACCAACCCTCCCCTATATTCCCTCACATAACCAACATCTCAACCACTTTTTAGGCCTTGTTTGGTTCCACTGTTGCCTAAATAGCCACAACCTAACCTCTACTCCCCACCATTTTCATGCGATCCCTCCACCAGCCACAACCAAACAACCCTCTACACCCCTCCCCCAATTTCCCTTCCCTACTCCATCCCTATTAGTTATGTTTGGTTTCATTTCCATCTGAACCATCATCATTGACCACAATCATCAACGTACGTCGCCAACACCACCATGGCCTTCACCACTAATGACCTGCCTCTTCTCCTTCTTCTCACTTTCTTTTTTTTTTCTCTTTTCCATATTGTGTCTTCCTTCTTCTTCTCCTCCATTATGGTGATTTTTATTATTACCTACCCTATACTCTCAACACCTTCCCCATTACACACCCCTAGGCAACAACAAAACTTGTTGTTGTTCCTCCTCCTACTTCGGAAGCTTCTAATGTAACCTCCTATCCCATCTCACCACCTCACAGCCATACACCACCATCCTCCTTCCTCCTTCTCCATCCTCCTACACTACCCCTATCATAGCCTCATCATCCCTCCTACACCACCTCCCTTATAACTAACAATCTCCTCCTAGTAGTGTTGCCCTAATCGAGCCCAACACCTCCCTTCCAGCACCAACCAACACCAATCGTGCCACTCTTAACTATCAACCATCACCATCATCTCCACCACTAAATCTCCCTTCCTTTATGCCAACTAGCCTAGAGTAGCCCTTGGCTTTGTGTGCACTACCCACGTTGTGCATGCAACCTAAGGAATGATTGGGTTAAATTTTTGTTACCTATTTTTAATAGTAAGGGTACTTTAGTAATTTTTTAATATTAATTATTTTAATATAATAAAAATTATTTTATTTTTTAAATATTACTTTGATAATTATGGTATTATTTATAGGTATGTAAGTTTGATTAATAAGGCCTTATAATTTTAGTTGGATACTGTTAATTTATATTTTTGCTAAAACAATATGTAACTTTTATACTCTACTAAAATGATCGATATTGCATGATAGCCCATTAAGATTTTTGTGTATGAAATACGTTAAGCATAATTCATTATCTTATGATTATGTACTAATTATTGTTATCATGAAAATCACCAAAATAAAGCATGTTATCTTATGTAAAATAATTTGGGTATGAAAGTATGGCAAAAATATTTTTTTATGACATGTACGTGGAAAATAAGAGGTTGAGCATTCTTAAATATATTTGTGGAATAATAATTATGAATAAGTGCCCTAGGAGCAATTTAGTCATTTTGAGTATGCTATGATATTTATCCTAACAAGCATGTTTAATGTGTATTATATATTGTTGAGAATGAGATTATTTGATTATGGATGTATTAGATATGCATGCTAGGGTTCTATATATAGATTCATGATTAAGGGTAAAATGGTCATTTGGCGTATATGATATTTTAATTATATGATAAATTAATTTAATAATTATATTTTAGCCTTTTCATGAAAAGTTTATAAATAAAATGAAATTAGTAATTAAAAAGGGTGATAATGTGTAATTTTTATATTAGGAGCATGTTGGTCATTTTTAGCCTAACGTGCCTAAATGTGAATAACTGAGCCTAGATGGCCTTATTATATTTTTATGATTGACCTTGGAAATCATATTGTTTATTGATATATCAAATAAGTGGGACGTGAGTAACAAAAATTGAATATGAAAAAGGGATATATCTGATTGATTGTGATTTTATGGCCACCTTAATAAAATACTAATACTTAAAGTGGGAAAAATAAATATTAGAAATGGTAGATCTTTAGGGGGTTGGTACCATAAATATATGGTTTAGTCCATGATTGATTATGGATTTTTTCTGGTGTGCCTTCTTTCCCTAAATAGGCCCTATATCTTACTCTATTTAGTTTTGGAGAGTAATAAGAGGTATGCATACTTATGGATTAGACGTCCTTATCAATAGAGTATTGTGTTACCTTCTTATACCAATGCAACTAGGGTACCTTTGAATCCTTGGGTATATAGTCAATAGGATAATATGTTACCTTAGGCACTAGTATGGCTGGAGTACCTTAGTGTTTCCAAGTTGATTTGATCTCCCCTCGAGTAAATAAAAATAAAAATGATTGATGGATTATTATATTACTAGATTGGTTGGTAGTAGCCTTCATACCTACATATGGTTCAGTAGCAACCTTTGTACCTACCTGTGGTTTGGTAGTAGCATTTGTGCCTACTTGCATTTCAGTAGTAGCCTTTATACCTACTTACAACATTATGGACTTTCATTGTATCAATTTATTAGCTATAAATACCTCAAATCGCACCTTTTATTCACCTTTACTTCAGCCACCAAAATACTTAACTCTCTAGTATTCACCTTCTCCTTTCTTTATTACTTTGATCCTTTTAGTCAAACTTCTCTTACTCTTTTGATCCTTTCTCTGTCTCCCTCTTATTTTAATTGTTAAGTAAGAAAGAGTTAAATTTAGGAAAAAGGTTGAGTGGATCGGTAGAATTACCCCCTGTTTTCATTTGGGTGTGTTATGTTCATTCTTTCCCTTCTATTTCAAGTTTGGATTTGTAAAAGTTATTCATAAATTGATAAGTTAAAACTTTTTGTTTTTAAGGTTTTGAAAGTTCAGCATTTCACAAGATTGAGTGTTCTTATTTAAGGAAAGTTTTACTGCATCAAGTAAGTTATTCTTGCTTCTAAAATGGGTTATGAGTAAATATGCATGTTATGGAACTCTTTAAGTTTGATATTATAGGTTATAATGAATATATAGCTTACAATACTATATTGAATGGTTAGACTATACATTTTGAGTGAAAATCATGAATCTTGAGGAAAGAATAGGTTGTGATGACTAATGATGAAATGTGCAACTAAAAGAAGCTAAAATTGGGTTATATGATTTTATAACATGTTCCAATGTGGTATGATAAAGACTCTTGAGCATGATAGGAATGAAAATGATTGTTTAGTGTTGTTGCATGGAAAAACAATTGACTATTTCCTAGAATAGTCAATTGGTTGACCCAACCCATTACTAGTAAGCATGTAGAGACTCTGGTCCGACTATATACTTAAATCCATCGACTAGTTGGGTAGAATAAATTGATTGGTCTATGAAAATTTGACTAGTTTGACATAATCAATCAGCCGGTTTGAAAAAAAAATTGGGTGAGCCAAATAGATCGAATGGTCACCCCAAACTGATATACCAGTTGTTGCAATCAATCAGCTAGTTGGGCCAAACCGAACGACTAGCTCAACTAGTTTTTGTGATTCTATTTTTCTCGGTTTGAATATGCTTTGAGACTATGCATAGGATTGTTATATTACCAATTAGTAGATAAAATACATATGTTACCAAGGATCAATGATTTTATGAATGGATTAAATGGAACATGCTTCATGACATACTCAATGGTGTTGAAAAGGCCTAATGGGTGTACCACATACAAAATGTGATGAATCTTGAGGAATAGGCTGGAGAAATAAGGAATGTGATTGAATGGAATAATATAATGGGCATGATTAATATTGAACAATCTTAAATAGAAACCCCACACATGGTTAAGAGATGGGAAGTATTAACATGGAAGATATATGTGTATGTCTGCTTACTTATTGTATGGGCATTGTGTGATCACGTAACCTCATGAATAATGTATCAACCACGTAAAGAGAAAGACAATTGAATTTTTTAAGGGTATGGGTTAGGCATCTTCCTTCAGGCTTTTATTGGTGCCTTTAGGCTTTGCCTTCCAAGGAGATCCTAGTAGATCCCGGTATCTTACCTTCTCTAGACACTAATGATATACTAGGGGATATCAATACTAAATGGTCTGGTTACCTAGGTGGTTGGCTTTGGCCTAGAATTATGTCTATATTGGTTGGCTTCGGCCTAAATTTATGTCCATTATGGTTGGCTTTGGCCTGGACTTATGTCCATTATAGTTATTGGCCTTGGCCTGGACTTTATGTTTCTTGGTTTGGATAGGCTTCCATGGTATATTAGGTCATAGGGTGGTGTATAGTCCATTGCTCAATGATGAATAATTAGATAATGATTAGAACGTATGGTTGGATGGTAATAATGGTAAAAGGTGGAATGAATACTTGGATAATGATTTGAATGAATAATTGGTTAATAATTGGACATTGACAAGAAATGGTATAACCTAATTGATTGAGCAAGTTAGAAAATAAACCTTAGTGTTTATATGGATAATCTTCTTGGTACATGTGTGTGATTATTAATGATATTGTAGTATGAAAATGAGCATGATACACTTTAAGTTGTCTGAGTTGTGAATGATTGTGAATCCTAATGCATTACTACACTTACTTACATGGCATTGGCATGATTAGAGCTGAAAATCAGCCAGGTCGGGTCACTATCGGATCGAGTAACATGATAATCGGGTCATATCGGTTTTGGATAATTTCATATCATTTTGTCGGGTAAGGCTGGGTCGGATTTGATTCGGATCAACTCAGTATCGGATAATCTCAGGTCATTCTAAGCTCTCTGGTCAGGTATGGTTGAGATTGGATGGACTCGGATTCGGGTAAATTTGGATTGTTCTAATTTCGGTTCGGGTTCAAATCGAGCTCGGTTGAGTTTGAATTATTATATTTTCGGGTCGAATTTAGATTGGATTTAGGTCATTTCATATTTGAGCCATGCTTGTGTCATTTTATTTCTTTCTTTTTATTCCAAGATATTATTAAAAGCTAATTATTTTGATATCATTTATTTTAATTTATCTTATTGAATTAAAAGTGAATTATTATATTAATTGTTTTGGGGCCTCAGAATTTTTTGTCATTATTTTATCTTTGGAAATGTATCTAATGTTTCAAATTTAAAAGTTTTCAAATCGTATCACTTTTCTTTTTATGTTAAGGTATAACTTATAATTCAACTCCATTATTAGCTTGGTCATATTGAGTTCTACTATTATTTTAAGTTTATATTATATTTATATCTTATATGCTCCTTACATGATATTAACTTATAATAGTCATTGATAATTGATAACAAATGAAGACTTCTAAGGTTGTACTTCTCATATTATTTTTAAAAGAGATTGATCACATCATATCAACATAATAACAATAATAATAATAGTAATAATAATAATAATAATAATAATAATAATAATAATAATAATAATAATAAAATAATGATAACAATAATAATAGTAATCAATGAATATCAATTATGGCAAAAATAATAATAACAGCATATTAGTTTTTTTATTATATATTTTGATTAGATCATATCAAGATAAATAAGATAAAAATAATAATAACAGCATATTAGTTTTTTTTATTATATATTTTGATTAGATCATATCAAGATAAATAAGATAAAAATTAGATAAAGTAAGTAATAATGACTATTATTGACAAAAGACCAACTAATGTTGACTTCTTACTATTTAACATTGTTGATGTAATAAAAAATATTAATCTTCAATTTTTATAATGAATAACTAATATTCTCACTCTAGATTTTTCCTACTTTCCTATGATGTTGTAGGTGCTATATTGCAAGGTATGGTCGTATAGATACTAACATATAGTGTTCAAGGTTGCACTGTTATTATCTTATGGTACTAGATGGAATAATGGAAGTGAACTAATATTTAAATGGCATAGTAGTGTTTTTCTTTTCTTTTTTCTCTACTTTTATTTCTATTGGTATCAATGGATATTGTATTTGTATATACATAAGTGATATAAATTTTATGAAAGTATATTGTTTCTAGATTTTGATGTAAGTGCTAGTATGGATTAGTTGCACATCTATATTATTTCATGTGTTATGAAGTTTTAAAATTTTTGAGTTATGGGTTAATGTTAATTTTTGGGTAGTACCAAGTTGAATCTTTATCGATTTATAATTTTTCAGATAATATCAGATTTCGGATAAATAATAGATCGGGTTGGGTCATTTCGGATTTATAGTTTTTCGGATTATATCCGGTTTCGGGTGAATAGCGGGTCGGGTCGGGTTTATTTCAGGCTTATGATTTCTCAATTTATATCGGATATCAGATATGTATCGAATCGGGTCGGATAGATTTTGAGTTTTTAATTACTCGGATAAAATCAAATCGGATTTCGGACGGATCGAGTCGGTATTCGTCGGATTTTTTGGGTCGGGTCAACTTATGCCGGCTCTAGGCATGATGCATGTTAAGTATGATTTCCATGATATGATTGAACTTGGTATACTTGGGGCTTCCCTTGAGGGTATAACTTGGCTTACTCAATACTTAGTGTACTAATATACTTGGTGTACTAATATACTTGTTTGCTCGGTCACCTACTCATTCTCACAAGTAGAGAGCTATGTGTAGGCTCTTTGGGATGGCCAATAGTGGGACTACCTTAGCTTCGGGTCAGGGCTTGAGAGCGTGGACATTCAAAATTTTTTGTGGGGTCTATGACAGACCATGGTTTTGGGGCCATGCCTTAACTTGTTTTCTACTATTATAGCCCTATATTCTAAGCTTATCATTCTCCCTGTATTTGACTTTGTCGGGACCATTAAGGTCTTATGTTGTAAAATAATTATGTAACTTAATTTTCACACTCTATTTTAAATTGGTTAGTTTGGTTTTAGCCTTGTATCCAATATAGGATGGGTGGCTGGTGTCTATTCCATGTTAGGTAAGATGGTAGCACCCTATTTTTCCTAGGCATGTCTAGTATTTTTTTTTTCTTTCACACCATTTAGAAACAAAAAATTTCAATATTGAAAAATGAGGGTATTAAAAGTTGGTATCAATGCTTTTTCGTAAAAGCATATCACTTTTGAGAATAAATAAGCCAATATCACATGTTAGTATTAGAGTGTTTTCTTATAAACGTGTTGTTTTCAAATATTTTTAAGCTGATACCATAGGATGGTATCAGCCTTGATTTGAAATATTTTTAAACTTGATATTTCCCTACTATTTGAGTATTTAACTAGAAGTTTAAGTATTTCTAAACTCAGAATGTTTGTGAGTGAGAGTGGATTGGGGATGTGCTGTAACACCCCAAAATTCATTATTTTTTTTCTTTCTAAAACATAAGCACTTAAATTAAAGCCTGAGAATTCTGGGAATGTTACCGCCACACTTAGTACCAGACCGATCCACTCCTACCATTTCAGTACCAAGTGCTAAGGCTAAAGGAATTATCATCAAAATTAATTTAATATTCAAACCAAGAGTTCATAAAAGGAAAATTAGAAGAGTTATAACATAGAAATCAGAGTACGAAATCAAAATTACACGAAGGAAATAATGTCTACAAATGATAATGTTTAATTCTAAAAAATCCAATACAGAAAGGAAATAACATAAAGAAACAAAATGACATAAAAAGGGAATCCGACCACGTCACTCCCAGTCCACAACTTAGGTCTGACTTAGCACTCAGCCACGTCGATACCTCATGGATATCGAAGGCATCAAAAAACACATCGCCCACCTACACAAAGTCAAAATGGCCTTCTACTCGTGGGAATGAGCAGCACCCATGAAAAAGGTGATCAGTACGCTACGTACTGAGTAAGGTAACTATACACTAAGGCCAGCACATACAAGCACATAATTCAAACCGGATAATAATAAAAATAACATACAATCACTTCGGAGAAATAAATATCAAAGGCCATTTATAGTCCAAATTAATTACTTAATTAATCTCTTATCGATACTTATTTCACGCCATGCTTTTTATTAAGTCCACGAGAGTATGGGAACCCCACTATTATAGCTGGTAGATCGGTCCCTAGGGCACCCCGGCACCTAGCTACTATTATAGCCGGTGGATCAATCACTTATAGGGTAACATACCCTAACCACTATTATACACCTGTGGATCGGTTTGGCCCCTACTCGAATAGTATTCCACTGTAAGTACTTAGTATCATTTATGTGTCTTAGC
Source organism: Tamarix austromongolica (assembly GCA_039764185.1). Taxonomy (NCBI): domain Eukaryota; kingdom Viridiplantae; phylum Streptophyta; class Magnoliopsida; order Caryophyllales; family Tamaricaceae; genus Tamarix; species Tamarix austromongolica. Next base: position 48,687,761 of record CM077817.1, read on the forward strand.
AAACTCAAGATTTGGTTTATTGAGCTCAGGATCCCCCACTATTATAACCGGTGGATCGGTCACACATAGGGCAACATGCCCTAACCACTATTATATGCCGGTGGATCAGTCTCTAGGGCACTCCGACACCTGGCCACTATTATGCTAGTGGATCGGTCTGGGCCCAGATCAATACTCTTTCACTTTACATGATTAATGTCTTAAGTGTCTTATTTAGAATTTAACCCTAGATATGCATGACTAAACTCCCTCTACACTTATCTTTCAAAGGTCCCATTCTGCATCAAGGGACTCATACACCTCCTAACTTAACCCTACCTCCTTTCCTCATTACCTACACTCACACTAGAGCCCATTTCCTATGTGTGTGGGTCAAGTGAAATGCCCCGAAATTTTCTAATTTTAAATATTATATTTAAATGAGGTTTTATTATAAAATTTAATTAAGTATATTACTTTATTTAAAATAAAAGTAAATTAATTAGGGAAAATCAAGAATAAATTTATAAGTATTTTAATTAGGAAGAATTTGGGTATTTTAACTAATTAAAGATTTTGATTTGGGAATTAACTAAATAAATTATTTTATTTAAAATAATAAGGAGGATAAAATAGTTCCAAATTAATATTAATTTTATAAATAATTTAATTGGAGAAATTTAGGATGTTTTGCTAATTAAAATGGAATTTATGGGAAATCTTTTTAAAATCCCAATTTAGCTTAAAAAGGGACTTAAATATTATTTTATTTAAATATTATAGTTTTTAAATATCCCAAATATTTTAATAAATTTAAATACCCAAAATAAGTATTTTTCTCTTTTCCTTTTTCCTTTTCTTTCTTCCTTTTTCTTCCTTTTTCTTCTTCTTCTTTTCTTTTTCTTTTTCTTCTTCTCCCCGAACTGGGCCAGCTCGTGACCCAGTTTCCCTTCTTCCTTTCCCGCGGCCTAACCTGCATGGCGTCGCCCTTCTTCTGCCCCTCGACGCGCTGTGTTTTGTCCCTTTTATTCTCGCAACGCGTCGTTTCATTTAAACGCACCCCTGGCTCCCAACCGACCCGGTTTGCCGCCTTTATTTTTCTTTTCTTTCTTTCCCGGCCGCCTGGTCCAGCACCCCCCATCCTCCTTCCTTCTTCCTCCCCTCTCTTCCGTCGACGTTGCAACGCTAGCCGCCATCAATGGCCTCTCCGGCTACGATGATTAACACCGGCCGTTTATTACCTCATTGTCTTCCTCTTAACTCCAGGAATAAATTGGCATAATTATTGGATGTTAAATCTCACCCGCTTTCTCTCTCCTGGCGTGCGAAATTCGAACCACCCCAAAACGCACATCAAGCAATTACTGCCACCGGCCACCCAAATTCTTGCACTTAATACCTCCCTGTCGAGCTTCAACACCCTATTATACCATCTACAATCTATAAATAGCCTTGTTATAGGAGTATTTGGAGTTTTTTCTTCCCCGAGACCCTAAGCCCGAGTTGCCGGCCACCGCAACTTCAGACGCGTTTTCCGCCGTCGTTAGCCAATCTCAATGCCACCTCCACATTCCAAATTCTTCCCTACAATGCCCTCTAATTAACTAAACCATTTTCAACCTTTGATTCCTCTTGCACGGGCCTCCATAACTGTGCAAATTTTGCTGCTCATCTCGCCAGAATTTTACCCCGAAACGTTAAACCACCGTCCGCCGCCGTGCGCCGCCACCTTTGGCTGCACCACCACCATCATTTTGTCCCTCTCCTCCTGGGAAACCATAAAAACCTCTTGTCTCACCTCATTTCTTCCTATCTTTTTACCAGCATCCATCTTTTCCTCTTTTCTTCTCTTTTTCCGGCCACCGCCGCCGCCGTCGCGCACCACCTCCGGTGCTGCCTATCCCCACCAGCCTAAGGTTGAACCCTAGACCCTCTCAGCCATTTTCCATATTATTATAAGCCTTGATTTAATTTATTTCAATTATTTGCATATAAATACCATTATTATTATTCTTAATATTTATATTCTTAATGTGTATTATTATTATTATTATTATTATTATTATTATTAATGTTTTTATTATCGTTTATGTTGAGGGCTGAAGCCCTATTGTATTTTAATTCGACTTTATTATTATTCCCTTATTATTTCTATTTCTACTATTATTAATATTAATATGTTATAAGTATAATAATTATCATTATTTTATATTTTGAATTTCTATTATTCTTATTCCATTATTATTAATGCAAATATTTTACCATTAGTACTGTTAATAATGTTATTATTGTTATTACTATTGTTATTATTATGATGATGATGATGATGATTATTATTATTATTATTATTATTATTATTATTATTATTATTATTATTATTATTATTATTGTTATTATTATGTATATTCTCATTGATATTAGTTTTGTTATCCTTGATATTATTATATTAGTATCATTATTATTATTAGGGTAAAGTCTTTAACCCTATATTATGAAGGTTTATAATATCTCTATTATTTTTATTTAGCAAAGTTAGAATTTTGTTAAGGTTATTTTATTAGTAAGTTATTATTTGGTCAAAGCCCTAAGGAGGCGTAGGAGCGTGCTCCAAGACTGGTGACATTTTAGGTAAGGGTTCACTAAGGCCTTTATGTGCTAATGTGCATTGTGTGCCTCGTATGTTATGCATCCTATGTTATTATTGTAATTATTGCATATTTGGTATGGCATGGAGCTCAAGCATGCTTTTGTGTTGTTATATGGCATGTGTACTACATGTATGTGACGATATGTGTTGTGACCCTATAAGACATGCATGTGAGAATGTTGATGTGGTTGTGTGGGGAAAAGGATGAAAAATAAGGATGGAGAAAGAAGTTGATCAAGAGATATGAGTTGACCTAAGTATTTTAATGATTTATGAGAGGAAGAATAAAATGGGAAATGTTGGATTTCGTGGGAGAGAATATACTTTATGATGTTATTTGGGATAATGTAATTTATGATATTATATGGGAGAACCTAAGTTATTATTTGATTGAGAGAATCTAATTTATGATTTGTTTGGGGAAATCCAATTGATCCAAATTATGGTTTTGCTTGGGAGATTCTAATTTATGATTTTATGTAGGAGAATCTAACTTATAGTCTTGTATGGGGGAATCTAAATTGTGGTTATGAAAGGGGAGAATCTAATCAATTGTATTATGTGGAAAAATCTTAGGTTTTGCTATGGATTGAATTTAGGGTTTTATATGGCAGAATCGTGGGTTGGATGGTGATACTAATGGTTGCATGGTGGTATTAGGGTTTGTATGATGTTACTAAGGTTTGTATGGTGGTATTTATGGTTATATGGTGGTATTAGGGTTTGTATGGTGGTATATATGGTTTGTATGGTGGTATTTATAGTTGTATGGTGGTATTAGGGTTTACATGGTGGCATTGATGGTTGAATGACGGTATTAGGGTTTGCATGGTTGAATTTAGGGTTTCACGTGGAATTTTAAGGGTTTGCATGAAAAAGGTTTGAAGGTTTGCATGGGGAGATTAATGTCTGTATGGGTATGAAATTTACGTGTGGGAAGTTAATTTGGGATGTAAGGAAGGTAATGTAAGTGTTGTTTGGGTGTTTGAGCACTTGGGATGAAAAATATTACGTGGAGGATTATATGGGTACATAGGAAACCAAGCTAGGGTTTGTGTGGATAATTAGGGTTTGTTGTGGGTGCTTAGAGTTTTTGGTAGCATCATATGTATTTGGTGATTAAAGTGTAATTATGAGAGTGGAATTTATGATTTGTGATGTGTGAAGTGTAAGGGAGTGAGTCATGCATGTCCAGGGGTGAAAGCCTTTGAATAAGATACTTAATACATTAAACAAGTAAAGTGGAAGATGTTGAGACGGGCCCAGACCGATCCACCGGCATAATTGTAATACCCCATATTTTTGAAACCTAATTTTATTAAGCTTAATGATTTTATTAGCGTAATTTGATGTAAAAAAATAATTATTTTAATTTTGATTTGTTTGATAGATTTATCGACGATTTTGAATTCATATTTTAATTTAAGTAATCGTTGTTGTTGTGAACCATTTTAGACAAATTCGTTTATGACCATGATTTTATTATATTCTTTTAATTTCGATTTTCGATTAAAAATATGTATTCCCATTCTTTCTCGTATTTTGATTTTTAATATTTTAGATTCATTTTCGGTTATAACTTCGTCGTGTGATTATGACCTTATTTTTGGAGTTATATTTCGTTAATTAAATATATTATTTAAATTATAGAATTTATGTTTAAATAGTTAAATTTATTTTAATGATTTTATCCGTAGAAAATATTTCCGACTTTAAATTTATTCGTTTTCGGAAATCTTTAATATTTGGGAAGTGTTAAATTAAAAAAGATTTTTGGAGTTTATTATGAAATTCTTTCTGGAATTAATTCTCTTTCGTTTTAAGCTTTTTGGTTTACGGAAAACTGATTTCGGAAATTATTTAAATTAGTTTTGGTTTATTCGAATTTGACTTAAATATTTTAGTATATGTTTTAAATAATTTTTCGGGGTCTTATAATGTATTTTCGTAAATAATATAAGTTCTTACGTTCGTTGGTAAATTATTCCGAAATTCTTTATATAGCTTTTTATTAATTTTAAGCCTTCGGATCCGTTCGAAATAAATTTTCGTTAAATAAATTTTATATAAAATCTTCCAATAATATTTTATATTTTTATATTTTTAGTATTTTATTTTATGTGTATTTGTTAAAAAAAAAAAAACCAGCACCCCAGCCCCGACCGGTGCCCCCTCTCTTCTTTTTCTTTCTCTCTTCCCTTTCCCCGACCCCCTATCCCGCAACCCTAACCCTAACCCTAGCCTCCGACGAAGCTTCCCCGGCCTTCCTTTGCCTCGATTTGTCGGTTTTTGTTTGGTATAATTTCCGAAAAACCCTAACCCTCGTTTTGATTAATTGGGTATGAATTAGCTTATAAAAAGCTAAATTGATTGGTTAATTGTATATATATATATATATGCTGTAAGAATGATTTGGATAGGTTAATTGTATTGTTATGTTGAGATTTTGGAAAATTTGGATTTTTGGCCGGGTTATGCCCAAATTTTTCGGATCCGTCCGTTTTTGTGATTTTGGACAAATTGATTATACAATATGTTTTAAAATGTATCCAATTTCATTTTGGAACCGTCAATTTGAGAAACTTATGCAGGTTTTATCGGAATTTGATTCCTAGGTCAAATTTTGGGTGTAGTGAAATTGGGTCGTATAATTGAGTCGTCCCGCTCAATTGATTTTATAATATCGTTTAAAATGTATTTAATTTTATATTGGCAGTGTTGATTTGGGAAAATTGTGCATAATTGATCGGAATTGGATTTTTAGGTCAAAACTCCCGCGGGTTTAAATTGGATTATGTAATCGGGTTATTTTATTTAATTGACTATATAAATAACATTAGAATATGTTTAATTACGTTTCCAAACCGTCAATTGATATGCTTTGGCAAGAATTGATCGAATTTGCGTTCCGGGCTCAAAAACCCTAATTGTGCTAAATTGTGTATTTCTTTTACTAGTTTTGAGCAATTGATTATTTGATATGTTATAAAATGTGTTTAATTGCATTTCCAAACATTCAATTTGATTAAATTTATAGAATTTAAACGAATTGTATTTTCGGGCCTAAAACCTAAATTTCAAGTGAAATTATGAAATCGATTACTTGTATTGTTGTTTTCTAAAATTGAATGTATAGAAATAGTTGAAATGGTATTAATTGCTTTCTAATACCTTTAATTTGAATTGATTAAATTGAATTACTTGAGTTTGTGTCGTGGGCTTTAAAACCCTAATTTTCGGGGATGATTTTATAAAATTGATTTTGCTATGTGTATTTTATCTAATCGAATTCTATCTTTGGGTTTTAAATCATTTAAGTTCTGTTTTAACCTAATCGGTTTGGATTTGGTTCTATGTAAATGGTTAGGTTACCTATTTAGTTGTAAAACCTAATAAATAAGTTATTTTCGATAAATTAACTTATGATCGATTATTCTTTCTCGAGCTTTCCAAATTAAGTTGAACTGTCCCAAGTGATAATTGTATTAATTCATTTTGATTTAATTTTAACCTTAAATCTTAATAGAGTTATGCTTTTAAGTTCTAAGTTTTGGACACGTTTTCTAAGAGAGATCCTTTGTGTCGTTTGTGTGTATTTAATTAGAGTATGTGAATTATTGATTGATAGAATAGTTTCTAATTTAGTTTTTCGATTTCTATCGGATCTAGGAAATATTTCTCGTGGATCCACGAGCTAGGGATCTCTCTCCCTCTTATCTCGCTTAGCTAGCTTCGGATCCAGGTAAGTCTCGACTTACCTCTACTTATGGGTATTTCGCAAGGATGTGGCTGAGGTCCCTACGTGTTATGTGACTTGTATGCCTTGGATGCCTCGCATGATTATATGTCGTGTTTTACATGTTGTTACTTTACCTGTTATGTGTAGCACAGTTTGGATTCAAGGTATGCCTTTGTGATCGCTCTTGTTACGTGTTAATGTGGATGTGCTACAAGTTGTGACATGATATGACCCTCTAGGACATGCCTGCTAGGGTTTTGGTAGCATGAAATGATAATAAAAGAACACGGGAAAGTGGACGTTTGGGAAGTTTGTATGGGGGGAACTAGATCTTGCATGAGCGTGATCCTGACGTGGGAAAAGTTGATTTGGGTTGTAAGTAAGAGTTTTGGAGAGTCTTAGAGTGATTGGAGACTTAGTATGAAAATAGTACGTGCGTTGGTGCATAAGAGACCTGATTAGGGTTTTGCGAGTAAGTGTGTGTTGGGGAGTCTGCATGGAGTATTTAAAGTCTGCATGGGGATGAATCTTACGTGAGGAAAGTTGATTTAGGAAGTAAATAAGATAATGTCAAAGTTATGGGTCTATTGGAGACTTAGGTGCAAAATTCTACGTGGGTCGATGTAAGGGTGTCTAAGGGACCCAATTAGGGTTTTGAGAGAAAATGAGGAATTTGAAGGGTACAAGGGTAAAAATGATCAAGGAAGGATGGAGTATGGGGTGGAGAGCGAGAACTCACTTATATAAAGGATGAGTATGGGGTTCTAAATGAGAGAAGAGATTTTGGGGTGAAAGAGGAAGGTTACTTGTTGAGGAAGTAAAGCGCTAGGGTTTGGCGCGGCCAACTAGGGTCTTGTCGGTCACACGCGGACTTGGGAGATAAAGTAATACATTTGAGGAATTTCCTAATAAAAATGAGGTGCGAGATAGAGAACAAAGTAACGTTTGGGTAAGTAAGAAAGAGTTGGGCCACATAGGCCTGATTAGGGTCTCCGAGGAGGAACCCTAGAGGGATGAGGACATGCGGAGTCGATATCATGTGTGTTGGGATGGCCTATATTCTTGGAGATTGTGCCTTACTATATGCCACTATGCCTAAGTCTACGGGGGATGGATGTCGGGTGTGAGAAGAGGTACGAGTCTCAAAATACGGGACGGTCCCTCTGGAGGGGAAGAAGTAGAGTATCAACCGCATGCATGTCAAGGGTGTGATGTGATTCAATAAGACACGGATAATACATTAATTACGTAAAGCAAAAGACTGATGAGCCCGACCCAGTCTGGTCCACCGGTTAGAATAGTGGCCAGAGGCGTTCTGCCCTGGGTGTTTATTTCCGGTCCACCGGCTATAATAGTGGTCAGAGGCGTTCTGCCCTGAGTGTTGATTTCCGGTCCACCGGGTATAATAGTGGGGCTCCCACACTTACATGGATTATTAAAGAATATGTGTGGAATGAACATATTATTAATGAGAATAAAGAATAAGTCTAATTGGACCATGGCCAGCTTTTATTATCTGTATTGCTACATGCTGCTTACGTGAGTATGCCACGTATTGAGTTTTAATAATATGGATTAGTCCTACCTAAGGCGTATGAGCCACTTTATATTTCGGTTATACCATGCTTATATGTTTTAATAGGATGTTACATATGTTTTAATGTGTCACTCTAGGTGTATGGTAAGATTCATGCTGTGGGTTGTGTATATGCATGATATTGTATCAACGTGTTGTACCCGGGTTTAATATGCACTTGATGATATCTCTCCTATAAGATAGGGTAGCGGGACTTACTCAGTATTGGACCCGTACTGATACTACCTTGATTGAATGGGTCCTGTGATGATCCACCGATGGTGGGGAGCAGACCTCCTGTGCAGGTTTTTGATCGGTTACTAATTTGGGGTGAAAGACTTGGCTTGAGTGAGTAGGCGATCCGGATATTGGTCCCTTGGGATCTGTTTCATTTAGCTATATTTTGTACTACGCTTCTTGTTTTGAACCCGTACTCTTAAGTTGTAATCTTAACGATATTCTAACTGTTGTTGACTCGTGGTTTTCGTGAATGGTCTATGTTAACTATGGACCTATGTTTTGATGACTCTTACTTAACGATTGTTTAGTTTAGCCTTAGCACTTAGTATCGGAACGGTAGGAGTGAACCGGTCTGGTACTAAGTGTGGCGGTAATACCCCCAAGTTTATGGTTTTAATTCTTTTGCTTCCGCTAAACCTTCTGATTTAAACGAAATTTTTCAGTAGTAAATTTGGGGGTGTTACAATAATAGTGGCGGGGAATGTTTTCCCTCGCGACCGATTCACCGGCTATAATAGTGGGGGATCCCGAGCTCAACAAAACAAAACATTATATGTTGAAAGATATGGGAAGACACTAATCACTTATAGTGGAACACCGTACGAGAAGGGGCCAGACCGATCCACCGGCATATAATAGTGGCAGGGTATGTTACCCTCGCGACCGATCCATCGGCTAAAATAGTGGCAGGGCATGTACCCTCGTGACCGATCCACCAGCAAAAATAGTGGGATTCCCGTAATCGTATGGATTTGAATAAAATTATGGTGTGAAATGATTCCTGATCAGAGATAAACGAAGTAATTGAATCGGATTATATATATGGGCTTTTATACTTTTACTTGGATGATCACATGAGTTATGTTATCATGATTATGCTCTTTTTATTCTTAAGCATGGTTTATGTGCTTATGTGTTGGCCTTAGTGCTCGGTTACCTTACTCAGTACATAGCGTACTGATCACCCTTTTCATGGGTGCTGCTCATTCCCACGAGTAATATGCCCTTCTGACTTGTGCAGGTGGGCGAGACATCAGTCGGGGCTGAGTGTTGAGCGTGTTTGGCTCAAAATTCGTGAGTAGTGTGGCCGGATCCACTCTTCTTGTTATCTTATTTATTTCTATTATTTCTTCTTGTATAATATTTATCCTATTTGATTTACTACCTTGTACTGAGTATTTCAAATGAAGCTTTTATCGATTGTAAGAGTATTTCCTTTGAGGAATTTTGATTTCGCACTCTGATTTCTATCTTATGATTGATTTTACTCTATTGGATTGTAAACCTTCATGCGTACTCTGATTTTAATGTATGATCTTTCGAGTTCTTTTATGAACTGTTAGTTTGAGTTTAATGTAAATATTTCCTTTAGCCTTAGCACTTGGTATTGGAACGGTCGGAGAGAACCGGTCTAGTACTAAGTGTGGCGGTAACATCCCCAGAATTTACGGGTTTTAATTCAATTACTTCCGCTTTCAAAAAAAATTAGTGAATTTTGGGGTGTTACAAAGTGAATTTTGGAGTGTTACATCATGGCCCACTAATTTTTCACCTCCAATTCACTCACCACCTCCCTCTAGGGTTTTTACCCAAAAACCCTAATTTAGACCTAAATGGTCCATCCTACTCCACCTTACACAACTCAAATTATTTTAACACACCACCCATCACTACCCATAGATTCCACCTTCACCATCACACTTTAATCACCAAGTACACGTGTGACCACAAAACCCTAAGTGGTCACGCCAAACCCTAGCTGACTACTTCAAACCCTAGCTCGGTCTCCCATAGACCCTTATGACTGTCCCACATACTATTTTTCATTCAAATCATTCCAACACCCAAAAAATACTTCTATTACCTTCCTCACACCTCAAATCAACTTTCCATACGTAAAATTTACCTCCATGTAGACTTTATACATCCCATGTAATGCTTCAAACTTTTTCATGCAAAACCCTAATGCTCCAACGTGAAACCCTAAATTCCCCCATGCAAACCCTAGATTCTTCCTTACGTATTTAGATTCACCAATAATAATAATAATAATAATAATAATAATAATAATAATAATAATAATAATAATAATAATAATAATATGGTTCAAAATAAATGATGGAATAAGGGCTTCGACCCTTCACCAAAATAACACTAATAATAATAATAATAATAATAATAATAATAATGGCACGAATAATAATAATGATAAAAATAGTAATAATAATGATAAAAACCATAATAATATTGCAAAATAATAATAATCATAATGATGACGACGACGATGATGATGATGATGATGATGATGATGATAATATTATTATTATTATTACTACTACTACTACTACTTGAAGATAAAGTGAAATAGGGTTTTGACCCTACATTGAATAATAATAATAATAATAATAATAATAATAATAATAATAATAATAATAATAATAAGACATGGTATTAATAATACTAATACTAAAATTTCAAAATAGACATAGTAGTAGTAGTAGTCGTCGTAGTAGTCGTAGTAGTAGTAGTAGTACTAATAATAATTATTATTATAATTATAATAGCAACAAAAAAAATAATAATAATATATATAACTGAAATAAAATATAATAGGGATTCGACCCTCAATAGCAATAATAATAAAACATTAGTAGTAGTAATAGTAGTAGTAGTAGTAGTAGTAGTAGTAGTAGTAGTAGTAGTAGTAGTAGTAGGAGTAGTAGGAGTAGGAGGAGGAGGAGGAGGAGTAGTAGTAATATATTTAGATAATTGAAATAAAATAAAATAAAGCTTGTATAAATAGTGAAAAAGGGTTGAAAGGCTTTAAGGTTCCACCTTGGGTTGGTGGTGGCAGGCAACACCAGTGGCGGTGCACGACGGTGGCCAAAAAAAGAGGAAAAAGGAGGAAAAGTTGGATGCTAGGAAGAGGAGAGGTAGAATGAAGGTGGGATGAAATACCCCAAAATTTTAATTTTAAAAATTATGGCAAATAAGGATTTATTAGAAAAATTAATTAAATAAATTATTTTGTTAAAATAAAGGGGAATTAATTAAGGAAAAACAAGGAGAAAATAATAAATAAATTATTTATGAAAATTTGGACATTTTACTAATTAATATGGAAGTTAAGGAAATTTGCCCAAAATAACCAAATTAACCTAAAAAGGAATTTAATTATTATTATTCTAAAAATTATTATTATTTTTAAATATTAAAAAAAAAACCCAAATATCCCAACCCATCCACTTTCTCCTTTCCTTTTTCCCTTTTTCCTTTTTCTTCTTTCTTTTCCTTTTTCTTTCTTTCTCTCTTTCCCCTTTCTTCTTTCTTCCCTCATCTCCCCGACTAGGCCAGCCCGCCAGCCCAATTCCTTTCCCCCTCCCTTCCTCCTTTGGCGTGGCTTAGGCCCGCACGACTCCCCCTCACTCGTTGCCTGAACCGCCCTGCCAAGCTGCCCTTTTTCCTTTTCTTTTTTTTCCCCGTGGACCTCTGGTCCGCCCCCTTTCCCTCTTCTTCTTCTTCCTATGCCACCTGCGCCCGACCCTACAACCCTACACCTACTGGCCTGCCAACAACCACCTACACCATCCGGCCATCCTCCCCTTCTGCTCCCGTTGCTTTCTTTCACAAATTCGGCCCCAACCGACCCTTTTCCCCTCTCCCGAGCACCCTTTCCCTTTCCTTTTCCCTCTTCCCTCGACCTTGCCTACCCTGCTATGGCAATGCAGCCTCAAATGCTAGCACCGGCGACATGCCTAGCACCTGCCCCCTTTTGTCTTCTTCCCCTTGTTATTGCCCACCCCATTTAGCCTATAAATACCCCCATAGGCAGCCACAATCGGTCCTTTATTTTCGCAGCCCAGAAATCTCGATTGTGTGCCACCGCCCAAACAGCCCCATATTCTGCCATTCTCAATGATCTCCCCACCAAAAACACTCACCAAAACCTTCCCTCCCCACAAAACTAAGCCACCCTCCTCCCCTATCTTGACCTGCACGAGCCGCCCAATCAACCCACTTCAACCTCTCACCGCCACTTGCACAACCGTCCGCCACCAATTCTGGTGTAATCAGCACCTCCCCCACCCTCCAAAACAACTAGGGGAGCCTCCTCTACCTCCCTATACCCCCATCTTTCCTTGCCTCCCTTTCCTTCTCCCTTCTCCACCTTCCACCACCATTCGGCCACCACTCCGGCCGTCGTGCACCACCACTTCTGGCTGCACCACCACCTCCATTCCACCCCTCTCCACCTGATACACCTTCCACCACCTCAAACACCCCTCATTCCCTCTCCTATAGCCTATAAACCCATTTTCCACCTCTCTTCCTCCTCCGTTGCCGCCGCAACGCGTCGCTGTCAGTCCCACCACCAAGCCTAGGTGGTGTTCTAATTTTCCCAACCCTTAAACCTTTTATATATAAGTATTAATAAATTTTAGTAATATTAATAGTATTACCCTTATTATTATTATTATTATTAATGTTGTGTTATTATTATTATTATTATTATTATTATTATTATTATTATTATTATGTTACTAATCTTACAATCTAACCTAACTTTGGAAATATTATAACTAGGATATTATCATCTAAAAGGCTACTACTTTAGTATTAATATAGTACCTTTATTATTAATAATAATATTATTGTTACTACTACTACTACTACTACTACTACTACTACTACTACTACTACTACTTAACCTTACCTTATGATTTTCCTAACCAATAATAATATTATTATTATCATTATTAATGGTCTACAACTTTAGTGTTATTATGATTAGGATTTTCCCTCGTTGTTACTATTACTACTACTACTACTACTACTATTATTACCCACACTATTATTCCTACTATTATTACTAATGCTACCTTTGGCCTATTATTACTATCTTTATTATTATTGTAAATATTTGAACCCTTATATTACTATTACCATTTTTATTATCATTACTATTAGTATTATTTTTAATATTACTACTACTACTACTACTACTACTACTACTTAACCTAACTTTGGAAATATTTCTAACTAGTGCTACTATTAATGGAGATCTACAATTTTAGTATTATCATGATAGCCCTTGTTATTATTATTATTATTATTATTATTATTATTATTATTAGTAATGTTATTGAAACCAAAGTTGGCATATTATCATTTTGTTATTATAGAAGAAGAATACTTAAGCCTTAATATTATTATTACTTAATATTCGAATAATGCTAATATTACTCCTAATGCCTTTAGTACCAACATTATTACTATATTATTATTATTATTATTATTATTATTATTATTATTATTATTATTATTATGATTACTGTTATTATTGCTATTATTTTGCTACTATTATTGTGGTAAAAATATTCGAACCCTTATATTATCATTATTTCAAATATGACTATTATCACTATTACCTTTAGTAATATTAGTACTTGGTTAGTATTAGTAATATTATTTTATTATTTTATCCCTAAAGCCATTATTAGCCTTAGCCTTGAAGATACTAAGGTTTCTATTACTAGGGGCATTAGTATTACTATTATTATTATTATCATCACTATTTTTCTATAACTAGTACAAGTACTATTATTAGAAGAAATAAATCCATTAGGTTAATAATATAAATATAGCTATAAATATTAACATAAACATATTTTGACTAGTAATATCTAGTAGGCTAACTTGAGGATAAAAATCCTAATTTTTACTTGTAAATCCCCTTTAATAATAGTAACCCTAATCTTAGACTAAAATAAGAAATGATAGTATTTTTGGTAGGAGGAAAACTAATCCTTAGTTTTTCCTCTTATAGGTGAATCAAGCCAAAACCCTAAGGAGGCGTAGGAGTGTGCTCTAAGTCCGGCGTCGTTTTTGGTAAGGATGTAGCTAAGGCCATGTGTGTTGTGTGACTTGTATGCCTTGGATGTTATATATCATGCTATGCCGTGTATCGTATGATTGTCATTAACTTGTCTTATGTGTAGCGCAGCTTGGAGTTGAGGTATGTTTATGTGTTCCTTATGGTATGAGTATGATATATATATATATATATATATATATATATATATGGTGATTATGATGTGATATGATATGACCTTCTAGGACATTCATGCTAGGATGATTGATAATGTGATATGGGAATGAAAGGATAAAAAGAAAGAAGATGGGAAGTGAGTTTACTAAGGGGGATATGAGGTTGACCAAAATACCTCATGATCCATGAGAGGAAAATAAAGAGGAAGAGATGGCCAAAATGAAAAAGAGATGGAAACTATGCATGGGAGTTCTAGGGTTTGCATGTGGACTTCGAGAGTTTGCATGGGAGTGATCCTTACATGAGAAAAGTTGGTTTAGGGTGTAAATAAGCTAAGGGGGGAGTTGTTGAGTGATTGGAGACTTGGGATGAAAAATAGTATGTAGGTTGGTGTAAGGGTGCATAAGGGACTCGGTTAGGGTTTTGATAAGAAGCACTATTCTGGAAAAAAAATGTGGAAGTAAAAATAATCAAGGGAGAGTGGAGTACGGATTAAGAGTGAGAATTTATTTTATAAGGGGCGAGTATGGATTCCTTGGGAAAGAAGAGGTTTTGGGTGAAAGAGAGACAGGTTACTTGTGGGAGAAAAAAGGTACTATGGTTAAAGTGGCCAACTAGGATTTTTCAGTCACATGTGGAATCGAGGGATAAAGTGATGTGATTTGGGAATTGGATCTAAATGAGATAAGGTGTGGGGTGATAAGTGAAGTAATGGTAGTGAAAGTGAGAGAAAGATTGGGCCACATAGGTCCAATTAAGGTTTTCAAGGGAAAACCCTAAAGGGTGATAGTAGGTGAAGTTTGATGTCATGAGGTGTTGGGCCTTAACCTACACCCTTAGGAATTGTTTTCCATTATGTGTAAGTGTAAGGGGGAATGGATGTCAGGGCGTGATAAGGGGTTTAGGAGTCCCAAGATATGGGGTGGCCCCCTTGAGAGGATAGAATTAGAATGCTGTTAAAAATACATGTTAAGGGTGAAATGCTAATTGAATAAGACACAAATAAGATACTATCCATTTAAAGAGAAAGATTGTCGAGTCAGGCCCAGACCGGTCCACCGGCGAATAATAGTGGCTAGGAGCTTGAAATACCCCGTATTTTTTAAATCCAAATTTATTAAATTTAATGATTTTATTAGCATAATTTGATGTAAACAATTAATTATTTTAATTCCGATTCATTTTATAGATTTATCAACGATTTCGACTTCATATTTGAATTTAATTAATCGTTGTCGTTGCGGACCATTCTAGATAAATTCGCTTACGACCATGATTTTCTTATATTCATATGATTTCGATTTTCAGTTAAAAATATGTATTCCTATTCTTTCTCGTATTTTTATTTTTAATATTTTAGATTTTTTTTCAATTATAATTTTGTCGTGTGATTACTCCTTTATTTTGGAGTTATATTTTGTTAACGAAGTATATTATTTAAATTATAGAATTTTTTTTAAATAGTTAAATTTATTTTAATGATTTTAGCCATAGAAAATATTTCTGACTTTGAATTTCTTCGTTTCGAAAATCGTTAAGATTTTCGGGAAGTTTTAAATTAAAAAGATTTTCAGAGCTTATGTATGAATTTCTATCCAAAACTAATTTTCTTCTGTTTTACGCTTTTTAGTTTGTGAAAAACCGATTTTGAAAATTATTTAAATTAGTCTCGGCTTATTAGAATTTGACTTAAATATTTTATTATACGTTTTTAAATATTATTCTAGGGTCTTATAATTTATTTTCGCAAATTCTTCCAAAAATGTTTAAGAAATTCTTTATATAGCTTTTTATCGATCTCAAACTTTCGGATTTTTATGAAATAATTCTAGTCAAATAAATTTTAGATAAAATTCTTCCAATAATAATTTTTGATATTCAGTATTTTATTTTATAATTGTATTTGTAAAAAAAAACCCCAAGCAGTCGGTTCCCGACCCCCCTTCTTTTCCTTTTCTCTCTTATCTCCCTTCTCTTCTCTTTCCTTGCTCCCGACCCTTACGCCCTATTTGTAGCCCTAAGCCCCAGCCGCCCCCTCTCCCTAGCTCCTCCCTTCTCCTTCGTCGATTGTCGATAGACATCATCGGCCACGACTACCACCAGCGACGTAGCCAGCTCGACCGAAGCAAGCAACAGCAGCCGAAGCTAGCGTAGCAGCATCCACGAGGAGCAGCGACGAGCCGCACCGTTTATGCCACCATTCGGCCACGGCGAGCTCAGGTGATGACCGGCGAGCTACCCCCGGCCTCTAACGAAGCTTCTCCGACCTTCTCTTGCTCCGATTTGTGGATTTTCGTTTGGTATAAATTTTTGAAAAAACCTAATATAGATTTGATTAATTGAGTATGATTTAGCTTGTGATAAGCTAAATTATTGTTTGATAGTGTATTTATGTGCTGTGAGATTGTTTTGGATAAGTTAATTGTATGGTTTAGGTTGAAATTCTGGAAAATTGAATTTTTGGCCGAGTTATGCTCGAATTTTGTGGATTCGTCCGATTTAGCTATTTTTGATAAATTGATTATACAATATCTTTTAAAATGTGTCTAATTTCATGTCGGAACCGTCAATTTAAGAAATTTATGCATAATTTATCGGAATTTGATTTCTAGGTCAAAATTCGTGTGTGATGAAATTAGGTCGCGTAATTGAGTCGTTCCACTCAATTGATTTTATAATATCGTTTGAAATGTATTTAATTTCATATTGGAAGTGTTGATTTGGGCAAATTGTGCGTAATTAATCGGAATTGGATTTTTAGGTCAAAAATCTTGCGAGACTAAATTGGATTGTGTAATTAGGTGTTTTATTCAATTGACTATATAATTTATATTAGAATATATTTAATTACATTTTCGAACCATCAATTTATATATTTGAGCAATAATTGATCGGATTTGCGTTCCGGGCTCAAAAACCATAATTGTGCTAAATTGGGTATTTCTTTTATTGGTTTTGATCAATTGATTATTTAACATGTTATAAAATGTGTTTACTTGCATTTCTAAACATTCAATTTGATTAAATTAATAGAATTCAACCGAATTGCATTTTCGGGCCTAAACCCTAGATTTCAAGTGAAATTCTGAAACTGATCATATGTATAATTGTTTTTCTAAAATTAAAATTATAGAAATAGTTGAAATGATCCTAATTGCATTTTAATGCCTTTAATTAGAATCAATTGATTTGAATTACCTGAGTTTGTGTCGTGGGCTTTAAAACCCTAATTTTGAAAACGGATCGTCTTGAATTGGCTAATCGGAATATTATTTTGTTGAAGTTGATTATCTAGATTTCTTTAAAATCAGTTTAATCGTACTGTTAAGCTATCAAATTGAGATAATAAAAGTTAATTAGTTGGTTCGTAGTTCGGGCATTAAAAACCCTAGTCTTCGGGGATGGTTTTATAAAATTGATTTTTGCTATGCGCCTTTTATCTAATCAATTTCTGCCTTTGGGTTTTAAATCATTTGAATTATGTTTTAATCTAATCGGTTTGGATTTGGTTCTATACAAATGGTTGGTATGTCTTCTGGGTTGTAAAACCTAACTAGTAAATCATTTTCGAAAAAAATAACTTATCTTCTATCGTCATTTCCCTAGCTTCCAAATCAATTTAAAATACTTTAAGTGACATGTATTTAAATCGGTTTGAGTAATATTTGACCTTAAATTTTAATAGAGCTATGCTCTTGAGTCCTAGGTTTTGGACACGTTTTCCAAGAAAAATTGTTTGTGTCTCTTTGTGTCAATTTAATTATAATAATTGAACTATTAATCGATAGTATAGTTTCTAACTTAGTTTTCGATTTCTATCGGCGATCTAGGAAAGCTTTATTGTGGACCCTCGGACTAGTGATCTCTCTCTCCCTCTTATCTCGCTTAGCTAGCTTTGGATTAAAGTAAGTCTCTAATTACCTCCACTTATGGGTGTTTTGTAAGAATGTAGCTAAGAACAACTATGTGTGTGTTATGTGCCTTGTGTACCATGTGTTATGCCATGTTGTGTACTTTATGTTTTTAATGACTAACTACTTGTAGCGCAGCTTGGAGCTGAAGTATACTTATATGAATTCCTTATGACATGTGTGTAATGATTGTTCTGTTGTGTTTATGATATTTTATGACGTGACCCTCTAGGACATGCATGCTAGGATATTAATAATATGATGTGGGGTGAAAAGATAAAATGGGGGAAAATGTGGAAGTAAGAACAATTAGGGAAGAGTAGAGTAATGGGTTAAGAGTGGAAATTTAATATACGAGCGATGAGTATGGGTGCCATGGGCAGTAAGTAATGCTAGGTGAAAAGTAGAGAGATTACTTGTGGGGGAAGAAATGTACTAGGGTTTGGAGTGGCTAACTAGGGTTTTCGATCACCTATGAAATCAGTGAGTAAAGTGATATGATTTGGTATTGAACCTAAATGAGATGAGGTGTTTGATGATAAATGAATTAATGGTAGTGAAGTAAGAGGAAGTTGGGCCACATAGGTCCAATTAGGGTTTCAAGGGAAACCCTAGAGGCTAATGGCGGGTGGAGCTTGATGTCACAAGGTGTTAGGCCTTAACCCACACCCTTAGGAGTTGGTTTTCATTATGTGTAAGTGTAAAGGGGAATGGATATCGAGGTGTGATAAGGGGCGCAAGAGTCCCAAGATATCGGACGGGCCCTCCTGGGAGGATAAATGTGGATATAGTTATCCATGCATGTTAAGGGCAAAATACTTTCAAATAAGATATTTTAAGACAATAATCACTTAAAGAGAAAGATTGTTGACCCGGGCCCAGACTGGTCCACCAGCGAATAATAGTGTCCAGGAGTCGGGGTGCCCTAGAGACCATTCCACCAACAAATAATAGTGGCCAGGAGCGTTTTGCCCTGTATGATTGCCGGTCCACTGGCTATAATAGTGGGGGATTCCGTGCTCAAAAAACCAAACGTAATGAAGCTAAGCCATGGGAAATACACTAAGCACTTACATTGAAACACCATGTGAGTCGGGGCCAGACCAATCCACCGGCAAATAATAGTGGCCTGAAGCGTTCTGCCCTGGAGACCGGTCCATCGGTGAATAATAGTGGTCAGGAGCATTTTGCCCTGTATGTATTCCGATCCACTGGCTATAATAGTGGGATTCCCGCACTCACATGGACTATTAAAGAGCATGTGTGGAATGA
Source organism: Tamarix austromongolica (assembly GCA_039764185.1). Lineage (NCBI taxonomy): Eukaryota > Viridiplantae > Streptophyta > Magnoliopsida > Caryophyllales > Tamaricaceae > Tamarix > Tamarix austromongolica. The sequence continues at coordinate 48,707,174 of CM077817.1, forward strand.
ACATATTAGTAAGAGGAATAAAGAATAAATTACCTAAAAAGTAACCAAGCCTTATTACATGTATCATTGTATGTTGCCTACATGCCCATTCCTATGTTATATGCTCTATGTGTTGGCCTTAGCGCATCTGTTACCTTACTCAGTACTTAGCGTACTGATCACCCGTTTCATAGGTGCTGCTGGTAGGACTTATGATGTGGGTATTGAGTATGCATAATATTGTATCAACGTAATGCACCATGATTCAATATGCACTTGATGTTATAGTTTACGTCTCTCCCATAAGATAAGGTAGTGGGATTTACTCAGTATTGGACCCGTACTAATACTACCTTGGTTGAATGGGTCCTGCTATGATCCACTGATGGTGGGGAGCAGACCTCTTGTGTAGGTTTGAGATCAGATACTGTATTTGGGTGGAATGCTTGGTTTGAGAGAGTAGGCAATCCAAAATTTGATCTATCGGGATTTGTCTTGTTTGACTGTATTTATTTTTGGAAGTTTCAATTGTTGTATTTAAAATATCAAGGGCGTTGTAATTGGCTTTTAATTCCTCATACTCTGATAAGCGTTTAAAATTCGGATTTATTTCACAGGTTCCACTGATTCATTCAACAATGATTTTATTCAGTGAAAATATTCACTTGCCATCTGCCTGTGGATATCTCCTTGTGGGAGTTTATCCTCACGGCATAGATGTTTGAAATTTTGTTTGACAGGTTTTAGCCTTGCATCTAGCATGAGATGAATGGTGGACATTTATCTTGTGTTAGATGTGGCAGTAACATTCTCCAAATTCTATTTTAGCTTCCGCTTTATTATTTTAAAAAAAAATTAGGATTGAATTTTGGGGGTGTCACAGAGCTAGGGTGCACTGGAGACCGTTCCACCAGCGAATAATAGTGGCCAGAAGCATTTTACCCTGCATGATTTCCTATCCACCGGCTATAATAGTAGGGGATTCTATGCTCAACAAACCAAACGTAATGAAGCTAAGCCATGGAAAATACGCTAAGTACTTACAGTGAAATACCATGTGAGTTGGGGCCAGACCGGTCCACCGATGACTAATAGTGGCCAGGAGCGTTCTACCTTGGAGACCGGTCCACGGGCAAATAATAGTGGTCAGGAGCATTCTGTCTTATATGTATTCCGGTCCACTGGCAATAATAGTGGGGTTCCCGTACTCACATGGATTAATAAAGAGTATGTGGAATGAACATGTTGTTAAGGAGACTAAAGAATAAGTTACCTGAAAAGTAACATGGCCTTATTACATGTATTATTATTTGTTGCCTCTATGATCATGCTTATGTTATATGCTCTATATGTTTGGCCTTAGTCGCATCTATTACCTTACTTAGTACGTAGCGTATTGATCACTCATTTCATAGGTTATGCTTATTCCAATGAGTAGAAGACTCGTTTGAGTTATTACAAGTAGGGAACGACATTTTCACTACCTACGACACCTACGAGGCATCGGGCGGGACTAAGCGTTAAGCCTAGACTTGACCTAGGGATCGAGAGCGACTGGTTGGACTCTATCTTAATTTTACTATGTATCGTTTTACTCTAGTCATATTCTATCGTAATGTGTTTAACGTATTCGAAAAACTTATTTAATTACTCCTTGGGTTGTAACTCCTGTTAATCGCACTCTAATTTCTGTATGGTGAATGCTATCATTCCTTTTATGAAACTTGTTTCAATTATTGACGTTTGTTTGAAGTTAATCCTATTTAGCCTTAGAACTTAGTACTAGAACGATAGGAGTGAACCGGTCTGGTACTGAGTGTGGCAGTAATGCCCTCTAAATTTACGGTTTTATTACTTCACTTCCGTTAAACCTTTTTATTTAAACAAAATTTTTTAGTAGTAAATTTTGGGGGTGTTACATGGGAGTTGGGGTGTTTAGGGTTGCCTAGGTGGAGAGGAGTAGAATAAAGGTGGCGGCGCAGCCAGAGGTGGTGGCGCACTATGGCGGTAGTGGTGGCCGAAAATGGAATAAGGAGAGAAAGAGAGGAGGAGAGCGAGGAAGAGGAAAATAAAGGTAGAATAAGGTAGAGGGTGGTTTGCAGAATAGGTTGGGAGGTGTAGGGGTGGCCGTTACGTTGGAAGTTGTGGCTAATGGTGGTGCGAAAGGTGGCGAAGTGAAAGGGCGAGCTGATCGAGGAGGCTACTTTGCACAGCCAGGATGGCTCGTGTAGGAAAAATCGGGGGAGATGGGGAGTGTAGTTAGTTAGAGGGTGGTGCAAGGAGTACTCAGGTGGGAAGAGTGGGCGGTGACGCTGGCCAACAGCAGCAGAAATAATGTCTGAAGTGGCGGTGGTGCACGAGAAAGGGAATTCTGGGTTTCAAGGAAAGGCTCAATTCCAGGCTGGGTAGGGGTTATTTATAGGGCTTAAAGGAGAGGATAAGGTTAGGGGAATGATGAGGGAATAGGGCAAGTTGGTTAGGGCTCACCGGTAGTGACGGTTAGCCGGCAAAAATTCAAAAACGTGGCAGAGTAGTTGCTTAGGAAAAGAAGGAATCGCACGAGAAGATAGGGGAGTGGGTTGGGTTAGAGGGCTGGCGAGTCAATAGGGGAGTGAGAGGATAAATTTTTCGGATCAACGGTGTGATTGGCGGCGGAAAGTCAGGTAGCAAGGGAAGGATTTGTAGGTCGACGACAAAGGAAGGAAGGAAGAAGAAGAAAGAGGGGGGCTTGCGTGTGGACCAACCAATTGGGGGAAAAGAAAGAAAAGAAAAGAAGGAGAGCTAGAATGGACGACAGGGGAGGAAGAAAATGAATCGCGGTGTGCTAGGCCGGGCCGCGCTAAAGGAGAAGAGAAAAAGAAAAGGGTTTGGGTCACGGGACACGCCCGGGGAAAGGAAGAGAAAAAAAAAAGAAGAAGAAGAAAAAGGAAAGAAAAAGGAAGAAAGAAAAGGGAAAAGGAAAAATAAAAAAAAAATAAAATAGGTGGGTTGGGGTAATTAAATTATTTTGGATAGTTAAAATTAATAATATTTAAATAAAATAATATTTAATTTTCTTTTTAAGCTAAATTAGCTAGGATTTTTGAAAGATTTTTCCTAAATTCCATTTTAATTAGCAAAATACCCAAATTTTCCCTAATTAAAATATTCATTATTTTCTTCTTGATTTTCCTTAATTAATTTCCTTTTAAAGAATAATTAATTTAATTTATTTCCACAATAAATCCTTAATTAGCTAAAAAATTTAAAATTAGGGTTTTTGAAAGGTTTTTTCCTAAATTCCTTTTAATTAGCAAATCGCTCTAATTTCTTCAATTAAATTATTTATAAAATTCCTATTAATTTGACCCTATTTTATCCCTCTTATTTTAAATAAAATAATTTATTTAATTAATTTCCAAAGCAAATTCTTAATTAGCTAAAATTCTTAAAATTAGTATTTTGGGTCATTTCATGTGCTATAGATAGTCTTTGTGACAATGTGTTGTGCGAGTCTTGGTGCTCAATAAATTGATTATCTCCTAATTAATTCTAGATTTTATGAATCAATGGCCACAAACCATTGTTATGTGCGTAGTAAAGCATTTATAAAGACTGTCAGAGCCTACATGGAAGGCTAGATCCCAGTACCACAACCACCACCGATGTCAATGCCTACACCAGCTTTGGAGGATTAGCTCAGGAGGGCTAGGTATCATCACCCACCAATCTTCAAAGGCCAGAAGGATCCTACCATCATGGAACAATGGGTTCGGGGATATGAATAAGACCTTCACTACCTAAGGTTTCTCTAGATATATAAGGGTTGATTTGGCAGTATATTACTTGAGAGGAAGGGCAAAAGCATGGTGGAGGAGTGTCCAGTGTAGGGGTGGAGAAATTATGGGATGGGGACCATTCCAAGAGGCACTACAAGCCCATTTCTACCTAACTCACCTCCGCATGAATATTTTGATGATTTCATGGCTCTTCGATAGGGGGCATGTCTATCGAGGAGTACTACACTTGATTCATGGACTTGGTCCAGTTCACCCTAGAAGTGGAGGCTAATGAGGTGATGCAATTCCACCATTTTAAGATCGTATTGGGGATCTAATACCATGCTTTGGAGGAATATGAATTCATCCATTCTAGCAGTGCTCATTTGTGGGCAAGAGAAAATTTGAAGGTCACCAGCATCCCGACAATAGAAAGAAGGCCTTTTTAGGAGGTAGTTTGCTACCTAAATATAGCCGAAGCATGGGGTCAATATCCCGAGTTGGAAGCAACAAGGTGACATGCCATGGAGGTTTCATGGTGGGGGCACAAAGCCTATGAGTGCCGAGTTGCCAGTGGAAGCATTCAGAGGAACTTGACTAGAACTCAAAGTACCGAGTCTATCTAGCAGCCACAACCGCAAATTCAGAGGGTTTCTCCATCACCAGCCAATGATGCTAGCCAATCTAGTTAGCCTAAAGGTCCAAGGCCTCACCCTTTCTAGCTAGGGCAAGGATCAACTAATGTCGCGAGAGTTCCGTCAGTAGGACACTTGAACGTGATGAGCTAGACAGAGGCAAAGTTCCAGGCCAGTGTAGTGATGTCGTGATGGATATGCTTACTTTCTTTCCATTTTCTGCTTGTGTATTGTTTGACTCTAGTGCATTGCACTCATTTCTTTCATCTACTTTCGTAGTTAGAGCTACCTTATCTCCTTCCTGTAGTATCTCTACTTATGTCATGTTGCTTTTGAGGGATAGGATTGTATGTTATAATTTCTATCAAGGAGTGACTTTCGTAGTGGAAGGAAGAGAATTTCTGCTGGAACTTATAGAACTCTAGTTGCATGATTTCAATGTGATCATTGAGATAGATATGATAGGGAAGTATCAAGAATTGATTGATTGCACACATGAACTTATGGTTCTGCGAGGAAGGAAGGGTATTAAGGTTTCATACCAAAAGTGTGAACCTAATTGTTCTGCGAGGATCATGTTAGCAATCGTATTGAGCAATCTCATATGTATGGGATATCCGCTCTATCTGTGCAGTGTTAGAGACACTGTAGCGACTGTGACGTGTTTGGAGCAAATAACTATGGTCTACGAGTTTTCTAACGTATTCCCTGAGGAGATCCTAGGAATAGCACCCATTTGAGAATTCAAGTTCACTGTGGATGTATTTCTAGGGACAAAGCCAGTATCTAAGGCTTTGTACCGTATGGCACCTATGGAGATGAAAGAACCAAGGCTCAATTGGAGGAGCTTTTGGAGAAGGGATACATCCAACCTAGAATATCGTATTAGGGAGCACCATTTCTATTTGTAAGGAAGAAAAATGGGAGCTTGAGTTTGTGCATCGACTACCGAGGTTTCAACTAGGCGACAGTAAAGAACTATTACCCATTGCTAAGGATCGATGACTTGTTCGATCAATTCAAGGGAGCTAAGAAGCTCTCCAAGATTGACCTTTGGTCAGGCTACCACTAACTGAGGATAGCATATCAAGATATCCTTAAGACTACTTTCCGGATAAGGTATGGCCATTATGAGTTCACAATAATGCCTTTTGAACTCACTAATGTATCACCAACTTTCATGTCCCTTATGAACTAGATATTTTGTCCTTTCTTAGACCAATTTTTCGTAGTGTTCATCGATAACATCCTCATCTACTTTGTCCACCGAGAGATGTATGAGCAGCATTTGAGGAAAATTTTGGCATTGTTGAGGTCACACCAACTATACACCAAGCTCTCAAAGTGTGAGCTCTAGTTAGATTAAGTGGCTTTCATTGGTCATGTGATCTCTAAGGATAAAGTGGCAATAGATCTTGCTAATATTCAAGCCATATTTGAATGGCCTTTTTTCAAGGACGTGCACAATTTTTTAGGGTTAGCTGGCTACTACTATCAATTCATGGTAGACTTCTCTAAGATTTCACGACCATTGACTCACCTATTAAAGAAGGCTACGTGTTTCTAATGGAAAAAGAAGTGTAGTGAAGCCTTCAAGGAGTTGAAGAGGTGTTTGAATTTAGCCCTGGTGCTCACATTGCCAAGTGGGTATGATGGTTTTAAGATATATAGTGATGCTTCCAAGCATGGTCTGGGTTGCTTGCTAATGCAACACGAAAGTGTAGTGGCTTATACCTCTCGACAATTGAAGTCACATAAAAAGATCTACCTAATGCATGACTTAGAACTTGTTGCAATAGTGTTCAACCTTAAGATCTAGAAGCATTATATATATGGAGTTCAGTGCAAGTTTTACACTAACTATAGAGCTTCAAATAATTCTTCATCCAGTGGGAGTTGAACTTGAGAAAAAGCCGATGGTTGCAAATGGTCAAGGATTATGACCTGAAGTTGACCTACCATGAGTATAAGGATAATGTGGTTGTAGATGCACTTATCTGATAGACATCACATTCCTTGGGCACAATAGTATTGTCAGATCATCTTTGCCAAGAGATCAGGAACTTGGAGATCAAACCGATCATTGTTGATAGTCTAGAGGCAAGAATGAGTGCACTCACCATTACACCTTCAATCTTCGAGGAGATCCAAGCTAATTAAGTTGATGATATCAAGCTCAAGAGAATCCAAACTAGTATTACAAAAGGTATATCTGAAGGATTCCAAATCCACAAGGATGGTAGTATCAAGTATTGTGGTAAATGGTGTGTACCATATAGTATGCTAAGTTGAAGAGGAAGATCCTTGAGGAAGTACATTATACTCCTTATTTTGTCCACCCTGGAGGGGATAAGATTTACAAGAACATGAAGAAGATATATTGGTGGCTCCGTATGAAGTAGGAAGTGGCAAAATTTATTGCCCGATGTTTAACCTATTAGAAGGTTAAGATCGAGCATAAGAAACCGGTAGGCTTAATGCAACTACTTGAAGTTCAAGAGTGGAAGTGGGATAGCATATCAATAGACTTTGTGGTTGGTCTTATGAGAACCTATAGTGGATTCGATTCCATCTAGGTTATTGTGGATCATATGACTAAGTCAACCATGTTCATACTGACAAAGGTGACATGGAACATGGAGTAACTAGCCAACACCTAACGAAAGCACGTGGTGAAACTACATGGAGTTCCTAAGGACATTATGTTAGATCGGGACTCTAAGTTCTTATCACATTTTTAGTAGAAGTTGTAAGCCTCTTTTAGTACATAATTAAAGATGAGTATGGCCTTTTACGCACCTACGGATGGTCAGAAAGAGATGACCATTCAGGGAAGATATGCTTTGAGCGTGTGTGTTAGACTTTAGGGGAAGTTGGGAAGATCTTCTGGACTTGATTGAGTTCTCCTACAATAATAGTTACCACTCTAGTATCAAGATGGCACCTTTTGAAGCCTTGTACGAGGGGAAGTGTCATGGTCCCTCATGTTGGAATGACATCAATAAAATTCTTATATTGGGACCTAAGATGATCAAGGAGAAAACTAAGCACATTAGTTTGATTCAAGACTAGATAAGAGTAGTCCAAGACCATCAGAAGAGTTACACAAATCTAAAAAGATGGACTGATAGTTACGAGGTGGGTGATAGAGTCTTTAGAAGGGTCTCTCCCACCAAAGGAATCATGAGGTTTGGTAGGAAGGGTAAGCTTAGTCCGAGGTACATTGGACCATACGAGATTCTGGACCATGATGGTGAAGTCACTTATCACTTGGCTCTACCAATGGAGTTGTTGCATGTGTATAGTGTCTTTCACATATCACAGCTAAGGAAGTATATAGTGGATCCTTCGCACGTTATCTGACCGAAGTTGTTAGAGCTTGATGAGTCTTTAACTTATGAAGAGCGACTAGTGAGCATCCTAAACATAAAGACAAGAGAGATGTGTATAAGGACTGTCCCATTGGTAGAAGTTCTATAGTCATGGCATGGTATAGAGGATGCTACTTGGGAGGCGAAGGAGACAATTTAAGCTAAGTATATAGAGATATTTTTCTTGCTTGTTACCTTAGTGTAAACATTTTTCTTTAAGGGGGTAGTAACCCTTTTCTTGTATGTGAATGTGATATGTGTTTTACCATATATGTAGTAATGTGATTGGAATGTTATAGGTTTTTAGGATGCATCCTCTTTAAGGGGGTAGTGTTGTTGTGATAACCCATATTTTTAAAATTTGTTGAATGGAAATTATGCTAAATTTTGGGCATTTGATTTTGATTTAATATTATGATTTGATTTGAAGCAAAGTTTGGTTTGGAAAAATGTTGAAAATTAGAGTGTATTAAGTTTTTTAGGTGAATCGATCGACTAGTTCCATAAAACGATCGACTGATTCATCGTTTCAACAAAATAGATTTTTTGGACTAAACCAATGGACTAGTTTGGGGAACCGATAGTGGTAGGCCCAAATCAATTGATTGGTTTGTCGAGCCAGGCATATTTTCAAACTTGATTTTTTGAAGAAAAAAAATTCTTATACTGAAATAGAACCTCACCAACCCATGTCAAATTGTCCCTAAGAGATTCTTAACTATTTTCATGATGAATTTAGCCAGAAATATTACCTCAAATCTATCTAGAGGTCGATTGGGACAACAGAGGGAAATATAATGACCTCAACTTTGTCTTCTTCCACCTCTTTCTTATTCATGTTTCTGAGATCAATGCTTCCATCTCAGGCACAATTCTAAGTGGCTGAAAAATTTCTTTCACACAGATCTTCCATTACCTCTCTTGTGAATCTCAATTATGTCCTAATTGACCTGTATTCTCTAGAAATACCATTTGAGCATTAGAGAATAAGTCAGCATATCTTGGATAAAATCCATCCATTTAGCTCAAATTCAAACAAAAATTACTAAGGTTTTCAATTATTCCTAAACCCTCTATTAATCCTCTTGATTGGTTGGCTATAAATAGCCCCAATCATCCCTTTTATTCATCTTTCTTTCACCCACTAAAATCCTTAAGTCATTATATTCACCTTTTATTCCCTGGTTTGCCTTAAGTTGGTATGTTCCTTCTTTTCATTCTATTTTAAGTTTTAAATTATTAAGGTTTTGTACCAATTTTTAATTTTAAGATTTTAAAAGTTGAGAATTTCACAGACTGAAATTTTGGTTTAAGGGAAATTTTACCTACATTAAGTAAGTGATTCTTACCTCTAAAATGGGTTATGAGTAATTCTTCATTATATGAGTTTTTCTTATGTTAATATTGTATGTTGGCATAAATGTATATACCTTTTAGAATTGATTTGGATGGGAAAATTGTATACTTTGAATAAGAAGCATGAAAATTGAGAGAAAAAAATGGGATGTAATGATTAGATGTTAAGTTATGCAAGTTAATTCGGTTGGAAATGTGTTATACTATGTTATTATATGTTCCAATGTGATTATTGATGATTTATAAGCATGAATTTGCATGAAAATAATGGTTGGATGCTATTGTAGGGCATTACCAATTGACTAGTTCCTAGAATAGTCCACTCGTTGATCCAACCTATCGACTGATAAGCCTACAGAGAACTTAGTCTTGCTCTCTACTTAAACCCATTGACTGGTTTAGCATAACCAATCAACTAGTCTATGAATAATCAAATGGCTTACCCAAACCAATAAACCAATTTGAGGAAAAATAGGGTCTATTTGAGTCAAACTGATCGATTGGTCGACCCAAACCAATCAAATGGTTGGTGCAACCAATCGAATGGTTGGGCTATACTAATTGACTAGATCAAATAGTTTGTGTGATTTATTTCCTTTTGTCTTATTTATGATTTGAGGTTATTTTTGGGGCTTACCTATGATTGTTAATGGGATAAAATATAAATTTTATCATGGATTAATGGCCTAATGAAAGGATTAAAAGGATCATAATTTATAACCTACTCTATAAGTATTGTAAAAGCTGAATAGGTATTCCATTTATGGAATGTGATGGTTTTGAGAAAAGGGTAATGAAATACAACTTGGGATTGAATAAAATAACTTGATGTGCTTGAACAATATTGGATAAGGATAAATGGAAAGCCCATATGGTTGGGAAAATAGAAAGAAAAGAATTGATATGGAATAAACATGGAAAATTCTTTGCTTACTTTTGTATAGGCTTTGTATGATCACTTATCCTCAAGAATAAAATACTAATCATGTAAATCAAAATACAATTGAGTTGTGTATGGATCTAGGTTACCTGGTCCTCGATTAGCTACCGAGAGTTAGTCTATCTTTGGGCATTTATTAGTGCCTTCAAGGTTTGTCTTCGGGTGGGATACTGACAGGTCCTGGTGTCTTACCTACTCTATACATTGATGAAATACTAGGAGGTATTGATACTAAAAGGGTCGGGTTACCTAAGCAATTGGCTTTGGCCTGGACTTACATCTATATTGGTTGGCTTCAGCTTAGACTTGTGCCCATTCTGGTGATTGGCTTCAGCCTGGACTTATGTCCACTTTGGTGATTGGCTTTGGCCTAAACTTATGTCCACTTTAGTGATTAGCTTTGGTCTGGACTTTATGTCTCTTATTTGGATAGACTTCCATGGTATGTGAGACCATGGGGTGGTACATAGTCCATCACTCGATGATAATAAAATATGAATAATATGTGATTGGATGATAAAGGCCTGGATAATGAATAAGCAAATACGAATAATTGGATAGGGATGGAAAATGGATGGATGAGAAAAATGTTAAATCCAATTTGTACAATTGGTTAATGGCTTAAATGACTAATTGGTTATTAATTGAAATGTTGGTTGTGTTGACTTGTGTCGATATATGAATAAGGACATTTTATAATCTAAATGATTGAGTAATTGAACATAAAACCTATTGGTTGTTTGGATTTAATATACTAATACATGTGTGAGTACCTACGTGATTATGATGTGAAACCAAGCATGATATATTCAGCATTGTATGAGTTATGGATGACAGTATGTCCTAATGTATTATTACCTTTACGTATATGGGATTAGCATGACGCATGTTAAACATCATATATATGTGCGATAGAATTTTGCATACTTGTGTTTTCATTGAGGGAGAAACTTGGCTTACTCAGAATGTAGCGTATTAATGTGCCCATTTTCTTAGTCGCCTACTCATTCCCATGAGTAGAGGGTCATGCACATGTTTTAAGAGATGCCCAGTAGAGGGACTACCTCAGCTTTGGTTAGGGGCTTAAGAGCGTGGACATCTAAAGATTTTGTTAGGTTTGTGGTGGACCATGTTTTTGATTTTGGGATCACCCCCTAATCTCATTTTAATTTAGCCCTATACTCTTATCTACTTATATTTCTGTAATGATTTGGTTAGGGGTCGTTAAAGTTCTTCGATGTAAACAATCTTTTAAAGTGTTTATGTAATTGGTATTCGCACACTTTGTTGCTTTTAAAAGTATTGGTTAGTTTTAGCCTTATATATGGGGTGGCAACGTATGTCTATCCTCTAATACCCCAAATTGAGTAGAGTGTTATAAGGATTGGTATGGCTACTTATATCAATGTGGTATACCATCCTTGTGGTGATTCCATTCTAAGAACTTTATAGTTAAGCGTGCTAGCCGTTGAGCAATTTTAGGATGGGTGACCCTCCTAGAAAGTTTCTGAAATTTTTTAAAAATTCTTCAAGAAGTGCATGAATGAGGACAAGCACATTAAAAGGACTCGTGTTGATCTGTGGGGTCAACCGATCAATCAGAAAGCACTCCAAGTAGCCCCCGTGTGGTTGTATCGACTCGGGGTGTTACATATCCTATATCAGGTACGCAGTAATGCCCCATTTTTCTTAAGTGTATTTTAGCTTCCACACTAATTTTTAAAAAATTGTAGTGAAAAATGGGGGTGTTACACCAGTAGTGGGCCTATCTAAGCTTGGGTTTGGGACTTGATAGCATGAACATCCAGAGGTTTTTGTGGGGTCTATGACAGACCATGGTTTTGGGGCCACACCTTAACTTATTTTCTACTATTATAGCCCTATATTCTTAGATTATCATTCTCCCTATATTTAACTTTGTCAAGGACGGTCAAGGTCCTATGTTGTAAATGATATTTTAAATAATTATGTAACTTAATTTTGCGCACTCTACTTTAAATTGGTTGGTTTGGTTTTAGCCTTGTATCTAATATGGGATGGGTGACTGATGTCTATCCATTATTAGGTACAACAATAGCACCCTGCTTTTCATAGGCATGTCTAGTATTTTTTGCTTCCGCACTGTTTTAAGTGAACAAATTTTGGCAGTGAAAAATGGGTGTATTACAGGTTTGTATCGAAGGTTTTCCTACATATCACTTTTTAGAATAATTAAGTTAATACTATAGGCTGGTATCAGAATGTTTTCTTATAAACGTGTTGTTTTTAAATATTTTTGTTAATTGTTCTTAGGTGATACTCCGGAGGTCCAGGAAGAGGCGGGATAAGATAAGCGTGCTTAGAGACCAGAGCCATTTTCGTAAGGATACTAGTTGATGTTTTAGGGTTTGTGTTAAATGCTTGCATGGCTATATGTATTATCATGATATTGTTACTATATGGTTAAATGTATGTTGTTGATGATATGATATGATAATATGGATTATGTGATGGAAAGAGAGTATGAATAACGCAAAATGTGCTGATATGATATTACTATGCTAGGTTGTATTTTTGTGGATGTGTATAACTTGTGGAAGAGTAGTATGGGTCTAATAGAGTATGACAAGTGGGAAATAAGTATAGCTTATATTTATGGTGATGAATGGAGGATTTGAAAATAATGATATTGAGGATATAAGATTTTCATAAAATAAAGGCTTTCGGCTATCTATAAGGGTATTTTGGTCAATATGGGCTAATATGGAAATTTTGATATTTTAACATGTTTTAATTATTAAAAATATGCTGATAATATCCTGTGAAATTATTAGAGTGATCATAAAGGTCGTAAGTTTCCCAAAATGAGAAAATGGTCTTAGTTGGGAATAATAATCTTAAAATGGTAATTTTATTATCACATGTAGAAAATGTTAGAGTTAGAACATGAATTTATGATATGTTGTTAATATTGGAATTGTAGGGATATATATTGAATTTAGTAATTTTATAAGCCTTATAGAAAAAATTATGACTTATTTGTGAAATTAGAGTTTGGGAGCTTTGTGAATAGTAAATTTTATGATAGGGCTATTATCACATGTGTAAGATATGGGAGTTAGACCTTTAATTTTGGGTATGTTGATAATGATAATATTTGAGGAATATATACTATAATTGGTGGGTAAATGATTAGTATGAGAAAAGTTATGCCTAAATTGTGAATTACGGTTTTTGGGAAAAATGAGCATCTTAATCTTTGAGACAGAATTGTTATCTATATGTTGATGTATTTCTTGCCTTAATTATTTTTTGTACTCTCTGAATCAATTATGAATAAGACACTAATCATTTAAAGTGAAAGATCACATGAGTCAGGCCAAGGGAATATATTTCAAATCCGCTCCACCAGATAATAATAGTAGCTCGGTAGCGTTTTGTCCCAAGAAGATGATGTTTTCATATCCATTCCACCATATGATAATAGTGGCTCGAGTGTGTTCTTCCTGAAAAGGTGTTTCAAATCATTCCATCGGTTTAAGAATAGTGGGGCCCACACTCATCGTGAATAAGAATATGAGTTGAGTAACTTAATGGATAAAACACTAATGATTTGAAGTGAAAGAGTACGTGAGTCAAGACCAAGGTGATGATTTCATATCCCCATCGGATGGTAATAGTGGCTCAGGAGAGCTTTGCCCTAAGAAGGTGATGTTTTCATATTCGTTCCACCAAATGATAATAGCGGCTTAGACGTGTTGTCCCTAAGAAGGTGCTTCAGATTATTCTATTGGTTTAAGAATAGTAAGATACCTGAACTCAATGTAAATATAAGAATGAAAATCGTTATATCTAACAAAGAGGCATGTATCAATATTACCTTATGAGACTTTTCGTAAAGTGTATATATACATATCATTTGTTATGAATGTTTGTATTATCTGTATTCCTAACTCAATAGTATTGTTACCTTTTTCATTGCGTAGTGTACTACCCATCCTTTTTATGGATGTTGCTCATTCCCACGAACAAATTACCTAGACGCTTTTGTGTAGGTCTTTAAGGACCAGCTGGATGACTTTACCACTTTTAATCCATTGTGTGGGGATGAGTAACCTTTTATTTGTAACAGGTGTTAGTAGGCGATGAGTCATGTTATCTGGATGATGTTTTTACCTGAATACCTTTTAGACTCTTTATTTCATGGTATCCCTTTTTTTTATTCTATTTATTATAACCCGAAGCAAATATCCAAACTCTTATTTATATTTATAAAAGTTTCTCTTATTTCTAATTACCTTATTTTACTATGAATAATTTTAGCCTTGTGATTGATGTAAGGATGGTTTGATAAATTAGAATTATGTCAATTATGATAGTAACACAAAATATTTTAATTATATGCTTACGTTGCAAATCAAGATTTTTTAGTTGTGAAATTTGGAGTGTTATAGTGTGGGAGTATCATGCATGATTTATAGAGTTGTTGAGGTTTGATTTAGGTTAGGGAGGCTACAATCGTCTTCCAATTCAAAAAAGGACTTCACTTTAGTATCCGAAAGATGATGAGTGCAGCTATTTTCTATGACTTGGCTACTTTGTATGAGTCGACATATGTTATCATCGCTTTGGTCCAAGTGCAGACATTGGTTTTGGGTAAGAGGAAACCCAAGTGCAAGATTCCATGGGAAAGAGCCAGCACCATAGTATCAAAGTTTCGACCCTTATGTCAATTTCTTGAGCAATGGGTATGATTATCCCCTATGATCTCTCAATACCCATGAAAGTCACACCAAATATTTCAATGGACTTAAAGTCCATCCAAAGCTAAGAAAATTAAAAGACATAAGTCCAGTCAAAGCTAAATAATCTAACATGGTAACCCGACCCTTACTAAGGTCGAGTAACTAGTCAAGATTAGACGTCTATCTATCTTACCACATTCTCTTACTCCTATCAAGGCTGATAAAAATAATGTTCTTCTCGTCTTTCTAACGGCTCGTTGCCCTAGTACATCATTAGTGTCTGAAATAGAAAAAACACCATGATCAAATAGGATACTACTCTAAGCCACTCAAAAGCAATGATAATATAAAAACATCTAAAAGCAAACTAACCAGCTAATCAAGGATCGGATAACCTAGACCAATCATAATGCTCATTTTACTTTAAGTAATTAATTTCTTATTAGGTCGATATTTCATGTCACATCAAGGTCCACTTACAATATCATTCTATGTAGCATGTCTTTTCTATCCAAATATAACCATATAAGATTCTCACAACATCTACTATTCCCATTAAAGGTATATTAAAGTGATAACTTCATTACTTAATCATTTATGTTAAAAAAAGGTGATTACAATATTAATATCAGTCATAGATGTCCAAGACACCATTTGATTTCCATTTATCTCCCTTCATTAAAAATTCAAGTCTACGTCGAGGCCTAATGACTAGGGTCACAATTATGGCTCCATTACATAACCATATTCTTACCATCTATTAAAGAATGTATTAAGTCAATCCTTAAGGCTGAGGATAAAGGTCCAATTAGAGGTCAACTAGAGTCCAGCCTTAACTCATATTATTCATCCATTTCTTTAAATAGAAAAGTGGATGTTATTTTTTACATCTAAATTTAAAGTAGGATCAACTTTAGGCCATCATACATGTCCATATTATTTTCTTCAAATCATACTAAATCATTCAACTTACAATGTTTCACATTTTAAGGCCAAGGTATAGACCATTAGAAATCCATTAACCATTATTAGGGTTCATTATTGAGGTACTAACCATGGAAAAAATCCATTTTATCCATAAATTCATCTAACAATTTCATGGTCAAGAGAAATGAAAAACTCATCCATTTAGGTTTTATTTGATAATTATATATATTTCCATTGATGATTATTATCATTATTCCATTCAATGATTATTTCAATTTTTATTGATATTTGTTTTGGTTTTACTTGATAATTATATATTTATCAGTTGATGATCATTTCAATTTTTATTAATGATTGTTTTGGTTATTATATTAATTTAATGATTATTTAGTTTTTGGGTTTATTTGAATCTTCTTATAAAAATTAATTATCCAAGTTAATTATTCATTTTAAAAAATAGGTTAAAAAGTTTCTAAAATAAATATTTATCTAAAATAATTACTTTTGATAAGTAGCTCAAAACAAGAAATTATTCAATAAATATTTACTTTAACAGATGCTTAGTTTTTCTTAAAGATTATTGTCTACTTGATGATTGTTGTAGTATTAGTTGATTGCCCTTTTTTACTTGATACATATCAACATGTACCACTTAAAATACAAATAGTCAACCTCAATAAAAAAAATAAAAAATTTAAAAAAAAAACAAAGAATCACCATAGAAGACAATCATCACCAAAAACTCAAATAATCATCGCTTAAAACAAAAATAACCATGAACTAAATCTCAACTAATCACTTAGAAAACTCAAATGATTATCAAGGAAGAAAAATTAACAACTGAAGCTCAATTAATCATCATTTGGAACATATATAATCACTAAAAAACTCAAATAATAGTAATAAAAAGAAGAATCGTTACTTGACACTAAACCACCAACTCTTGGTTACTAATTAATAATTAACCGAAACTCAAGCAATCACTAAAGAAGAACCATCAATTAAACCTTACATACTCAATAAAATATTTGATAATATTTTCGTCATCGTGTGTTTTATCAAACATCTCATGTGTTGATGTGTTGATTTTTACCAAGTTGTTTATAGATGTCCTTAAGTCCAACATTTAAGCTGAGACTATTGTTATGTTTCCTCATCATGAGGAAAGTCGACACGTCAAATATTGATTGGATTATTAGAATGTAAGATATTAACAAATCAAACGTATACCAAAAAAAAAAGGTTCTTCCAATCATGTATTCTCAAAAAAAAATTAAAAAAAAAATATTAAGCTAGTTCCGAAGATCCGCAAGATCTTTAAATCTGAAAGCTTTATTAAATTATTCATCATGAGAAAATGTGTAAAATTTCAATTTGGTTGGTGGATTATAAAATATTGTTCAATTATTTTCATATAACAAATAATTATTAAATAAGTTAACTTTTAGTGTACTGTATCTAAAGATCCAAAGTTTTCATTAAAAATCAGAAATAAAAATCGAGATCTTCAGCCCTAGGATATACCTCCAATGATCAGACAAGAAAATATGGAGGAACAACAATTCGAACAACTGTGTAGAGGTTAGCTTTTAAACGCTCCATGTGTATGGTATAACTTTCCGGTGTGTTACTCGATTAATTTTTATTTTCTCTGAAGCCTAGATGTGTGGCACGATTGCAGTGAAGTTTTTGTAATTTTTTTTTCCATAGCTCGGTGATGCACATACTTTAGATTATCATCTCATCAGATAAGTAAGGTACTTATTGTCAGCCGGACCCAAAAACCATGCCCTTATTGCCGTCCCCGTGGTTGCTCGGGGAGTGGCAGAACAGAGGTCAACCAAAATCTACATTGGCTGAAACTATAATTTCTAAAGAATGGCGTATGCTGCACCCAGATGCAGGCAAAGACCTGTGTTACCACTTGCCAGGCATGTTATAATTTGAAACTAGGCATGAAGTTGCTGCAAGTTTATCAGCAGTCAAACAGTTACCGGTCTTGCTGCTGGATAACAGAAGAATCGGGACAATTTTCGTAATAAAGCTAGGGTAAGGATTTACGAATCTCATAAAGAATACCCAAACTCAATACAAAAACCCAGGTTAATACCGCCAAGACTAGAATAGCCCAAGCACTACTATCTACATCACAAAGGCGTAACTTTTTACCGGTGGATGCCATTACTTCAGGTCCAGTGGCAACTGAGTTATGAAGCCCTCTTACAACTATCCGCTCATTGTTCAGCATAGCACAATTTAATTGCCTACAATGATATTTTTTGCTCCGGAGTGACCAAAGAGATTCCAATATCAGTAAAGCTGAACGCCTATCTTGAGCACGCTAGATCAGTCTCTCCAACGGTGACCACAATTTGGGTTGCAGCATACAAAAAAAAGCGTCATTCCTTCTTCCCCCCTAGAAGTTGCCTGAACAACAAAATCCCACATAAGAAAAATTAAATCCATGGGCCAAATGCACCGAAAAACATAATAATAAATAAATAAATGACCACTTTTACAAAAGCACATTAACTCCAAAAGTACAAGCCGTAAATGATGAACAATGAAAGACAAAATACCGAAGGCCTTTGCGTTGTCAACTAGTCTCTGACTATGACATTGCTCTTGGTTCTAAAGACCACGTCATATACAACTCCGATGCACACAAAATAATTAAGATTCTAAGTAGCCTTCTTACAATATATGTGACAGTAGGGATGATAATGGGTCTTTGTCCCACCCCATACCAGGCCCGTCCCACCCCACACCCCACCCTCAGTTATATTGGGTTTGAATCTGAGTTTCTTGAACCCAATGGGTCTAGGTCAGATATGAGTTCATATATATCTAAACGATTATGGATCTAGGTCTAATAGTTTCAAATCCGAACCCAAGACGTGGACCCATTTATCGAATCTACTATTACATATGTGGTACAAACAAATTATATAATCATTCAATTGATTATCGTGTTTAACCTAACACAGCTATATGTCGTATTGCAAACCCAAACCATTCTGTAAAAGACATTAATATTATGCAGATTTTACATGTTCATTTAGTTTTATGGGAAGTTTAGCTTTTTCATTATAAGATTATATTATATTCCTCCTTATATCGTTTAATTTTACCCTTTTTGTATGCATATTGCATGTCATTTCATACCATGTATAATTCCCACACGCCCCCAAAAATAAAGGATAAAGAATAGCCATACTCATTTTGGACCGATTTGGGACCCTTTATTCGATTTGAGAACCAATAGATCTGGGTTGGGCTAGGGCCATAAAAAAATAGGCTTGTGTCCCATTCTGACAAAACCCAATCCACTGATATATGAGGGGTCATTATCTAATAGATCATGAAGCATCATCAAAAAGATATTGGAAACCAACAAACAAAATTTCAAAATTTATAGCAAAAATATGGATAGAAATCATCTTAGGACCACAAAGAACCCCTATTAAGTAGGGTTTTTCAAGTTATTCGATATCCAATCCGATATTCGAATCAATCCGATCCGATATCTACATTAATCCTATCCGAAAAATCAAATAACTAATCCAATCAATAAAAGATCATATAAATAATATCTTATTTGATAAAGTATATACATATATACTCTAAACACTATTTACTTTTCATAAAATTGTATTGTATACAAGCATGCATGTGTGTATATTAATTGAAATGAGAGTTTGTTGTAAGTAAATTTTACACTTTTAAATTAATATTTTGATTAAATATTTAAATATTATATAAATTTGAAATTACTAATTAAATAAAATGTCATTTAAGACTCAAATCAAATCATTGCATCATATTAATTTAAAATGGATCAATTTATTATTTTTCAACCAAATAATTTTTACCCGATATTTCACATTTGTATTTGAAAGTTTCAGACATCCTGCAAATTATTTATCATCCGATCTAAAATTCCAGATATTCGAAGTTTTTTTTTTCCGGATATCAAATCATTCAAAAGTCCAAAGTTTTTTATCAAATATCCAATTCGCAAACACTAGATACTACTAAGGCCGTATATTTACTTATTCCTTTTCTCCTTCTCTATGGGCCCGGTTTCTAATGGGCATGAACTACCTTATCTCCAACATCCAAATCAAGCACCCCCAAGTCAATATATATGCCAACATCCAAAAAAATTCGGTCATGTCCTTGAAGAGTCTGAGATACGAGCCTAGAATCCCAGCTCAGATTCCCAGGCCTCAGGCTCAATTTGTGTGGCTGATTTTTATTATGCTTACACCGCAAGTGTAGTATTTTTAGTTAATTGGCAATATCTAGAATCAATAGTAAGCAATAGTTATCTTTTGTTAGGAAATTATTTAGGGACGTTTTAGTGTATATTAAATAGATACTAGCTGCTTTAAACATGAATTCGAGGTGGATAATAGAAGAATGAATGTCTTCTTTGAAGTAAAGAAGGTAGAAGGTCTATCTCCAAATGTGATTATAAAAGTTGCGGAAAAAAATATTTCTGATCCTATAGAGGTTAAATACTTCTTTAGTATGGATGAGAATTATCAAAGGACATATGTTATCATTTCGTTGACACCGAACGTTTAAAATATTCCTATCACATTTATTATTATTATTATTTAATAAGTATTTTCTTATTTTATTATCATATTAGAATTATTTCATCATTCTAGTTTATGTCATTACATTTATTAATTTTTTACAATAAGCTTTGATACAAGAGCTACTTTAATTACTTGATACTTTTATAACATTATATTGTTGTCCATTATAATTATTTATATTTTTGTAGTGGTAAATAAAGCTTCTATTCATGTAAAAAAAAATTAAGTAGAAAAAATAAATGTTGATATTTATTAACTAAGGATATTAATGTAATGACTACTTCCTAGGTAATAAAAAAAAATAAACCAAATAAAATAACTAAGCCGTCATACTTCTAAGGAGGTACATACACGTAACAAACACAAATAAATATTTATTCTGGGGAATTACTTCCCAAGATCTAGCAATATGTGCATGGAGTAACAAATCAAGAAAAATTAAAAAAGATAACAAAGAAATAAAAAAGAATAGTAAAATGCCCTACCGAGTACCGACATGACATACATGTGTGGGTGTTTGTGTGTGTATCAGTCAAGAAGGGCTGGAAAAATAGCCGTAGAAAAGGACAAAAAGGCTGGAAGTGCTGGAAGGGCAAAAAGTTGGAGAAAAGCGAGATGGGCAAAGGAGAGCTGGAGAGGAAAACGTCACAAAAGTGTCGGAAAAAAAAATGAGAAGTTAAAAGAAGAAAAAGAAGACGTTATAGGTATGGAGAGAAATTCAGGGGGAAAAATACATAGGAAGCAAGCAAGGGAAGAGACCATGCGTCAAGAAAAAAATCAACTCCGCCGCCAACCATTTGTACATCATTATTTTTCAATTTAATTTTGGATCAGTACTGTAATTATATATTCTAATTTTTCTCAATTTTAATTTTTATATATAACTTAGATTTTTTATTTAATTTAATTATGTTTATTTCAATTAATAGTATGTTTTAATTTTATTTTACCAGGGATATGGGAAAGACATATTCTTTACATTATTTAGTGAATTGATTATTTGATTTATAAATTACCTTATGTGTTCTAGGCCATTGTTCATAATTGTATCTAACTAATAGACTCGTCATCTTTAATTAGAGTCCGACAAATCGAGTTAAGAGCAAGAGATAATTATCTTCTTTAGGTCAAATAGCATAAATATAAATTGAATGGATAGTAAAAACAATTATATAATTTCTACAACAATAGGGGAGGATAATTAATTAATTGAACTTAAAGCCATTGATGTATGATACTAGATTATTATTATTGTTTCCTCGAAGGAGACAGAGCCCGTGGATATCAGGGCCTCTTAAAGTCAAATGCAAGTAAGCCCCTATCTCCTTGAGAGATGGACATCGCCATTACAAAGCCCAACACATCTTACTCTAACTCAAATACTAATATAAACATTGACCAAACAATGATACAACACTTGCAATGGAGAGCAAGTTAGAGTTGGATCCTAAGCTAGACCCTTTTTGAGAATCTAGAGCCTATTGCAGACACCATCGGCCGAAGTTTGGATGGCTTCCACTTTTCTCAATGTTCGATATAGTTGCGAGCCAAGCCGTCCTATTCTATGTAAGAGCAGTCCGTCGCTTTTGGGTTAAAGATGACATCATAGCCCAATCTCATGGTTCAGTCAAACAAGATTGGCAATCACCACCATGAGTATGTGAGCAAGTGGACATAGATATCATGGTTTGTTGGCAAGGGATCTCAGTTGCTTTAGGGAAAGATTGGCTGGACTCACAAGGTGCCCCATTTTTGGATGAGTTGTGAGCACAAACATGAAACAACCCATATACCCAGACGAATTTGTGATTGGAGAATGACTCAAGGGTCAGGAGAGGTCTACATCGAATGGCATAAGTTCCTCACATATACACTTGAGAATGAGTGTATGTTCTCAAAGCAAGATTTTTAGACTTGGTGGGAAGCAATGATCGAAAACCAGAATTCCAGCAGGCCTTGGGCTCAAACTTTGTGGTTGGGCCCCAAATTTAGTATTTTTAGTTAACTAGCAATATCTAACACTATCTATTATCTTTAGAAATTGATAGTTATCCCTTGTTAATGAATTATTAAGGAAAACTTTCATGGATCTTAAATAGATATTAGCTAATCAGTTAAAGGAATAGATCAATGAGGGTGTGTTGCATATAAAAAGGGTCTTGGAACCTCATTAATAACATAAGTTCTCCCTCTCCTTTATCTAAGATGGCCGCCAACCTCCTCCCTATTCCCCTAGGTGCAGACAACCACCACCACCACCCCCAAAAGCACCCTTGCCCTACACAAGTAACACATTTAGGCCCTATTAGTGCTGATTTGATTAGACTAGTGTTTTTGAGAATGATAATACTTATATTAATATTAATAATAGTTTTATATTAACATAAATGTAATAATATTAATTATAATAATAATGATGATTAATATTATTATAAGGTAATAATATTACTAACATTCATATTAACAATTTTGTTATTGTTATTACATAATTAATGCAATAAAATATTATTATAATTAATTTCATTAATAATAATGTTAATGATAAATATTTTTATTATAATAATATTATTGCTATAAATTTGGATAAAATGATTCTAATTAATATTATTTTATTTATTATTTTAACTTATTGTAATACTTATATTATTATAATATTTATGCAAATAATAATTATTGTATTTACAATATTCATACAAATATTATTAAATTATTATTTACAATAATTATAATAATAATGATAAGAATATAATATAATTTCATATTTTTTTATAACCATATTTTTTATAATATAATTTCATTTTTCTTAATATTATTATATATATTTATTATTATTCTTAATTTCAAATACTAATAAAATATTATTATATATAATGATTTAATTTAATTTTTATAAAAATTATTATTATTATTACCATAAATAAAATTATTATCAAACTATTATTTTTATTAATACTATTATGGTTATAAATATTAACATCATTATTAAATGTAAATATTATAATTAATAACATTATTATGAAAAATATAATTAAAAATACAAAGAATAATAATATAACTTTATTATTATTAGAAATATTTTCATTATTCTTATTATCATGAAAACTATTACTGAAATAATAATTACAATAAAAGTACTGTTATGAACAAAGATAATAATAATAATAATAATATTATTATTATTATTATAATTTAAAAGAATTATATTATGATAGTCACAATTATAATAATTGTAATAATACTGATAGATATAAAAATTATAACAAAAATTAATAAATAATATTAATAATAATTGCAATAATAATGACTCTAGTAAATATAATTATAAAGATGATAATAATTTATAATATTAATTATAATTATAATAAAAAATATTACAATAATAACAATAATAATTATAAATAATAAAAATAATAATTGATATTAGCTTATTTCTTGTGAAAATATGGTGAGGAAGGCTCTAATTCAATCTACACTAGTTAGAGATGGGTTACAAGTAGAAATTTCAGCAGAAAAAATCAAAAACAACACGTAATAAAAAAATCTCAACCATACAAAGAACACAAAATAGTGACATTTCTTTTTTAATGATGCTAATATGTGTGCAGAACAAGATCAAAATATAAGCCATTTCATGTGTCCCACATGCAGAAACGATACGTAGAAATAGGGTTGTTAACAAGTCGAATACCCTCCGGTTCGAACTCAGCTCCTTTAAATTTTTTTACACTCAAATTCAACTCGAGTACGAAATGAGACAAACGAGCCCAACTTGATAAGGTTCGCAAGCCAGCTCGGCTAGACTCATTTAACTTTTTGTTTAAAAAAATTTAATGAACCAAACCAGCTCTTTCATCATGAATTAATTCGTGGCTCGGTTCGTTTAACTATTCGGCTTGTTTGAAAGTTAAACAAATCAAATCAACTCGTTTAGTTATTCGTCATGTTTAAAGACTTATTTAACTATTTAGCTCATTTATCATGTAAATTTATATAGGCTTGGTCTATTAACGAACGAATCAACCTTATAAACGAGTCGAACTAACGAGCTAAATTCGAGCTAGTTTGCGAACAAACAAATCAAACCTCCCTTGGCTTGAGCTCAAATCAATTATTAAACAAGCCTAAAGATAATGCTTGAATTTGATTCATTTTACTAAATAAACGAGTTGAGCCCTTAATGAGCCGAACCAAGGTGGCTCACAAACCAGCTCCATTTGTCAACAACCTTATACAAAAAAGATAACTTTGTACTGAATACTTCCAATGATCTATATAATACTACATTTAGATCCCAAGAGTGATGCTTAAGCAAGACATTAGAGTACCAAATAGGGCTGTTGACAAACCGAGTCGGCTTGATCCGGCTTGTTAAAGGCTCAGATCAACTCATTTGTTTAGCAAAACGAATCAAATCCAAGCCTTATTATTAGGTTTGTTTATTAAACGAGTCGAGCTCGAGCCAAAAGAGGTTTGGCTTGTTTTTCCACGAGCCACCTCGAATTTGGCTCAAGCTTGGTTCGACTCGTTTATTAACTCAACTCGTTCGTTAATAGAACATACTTGTAAAGAATTTACATAATAAAAGAGCAAAATGGTTAAATGAGCCTTTCAACAAATCAAAAAATCAAACAAGTTGATTTCATTCGTTTAACTTTCAAACAAGCCGAGTCACAAATCAAATCATGATAAACAAGCTGATTTGGTTCATTAATTTTGTTTGAAAAAGTTAAAGGAGTCAAGTCAAGCCAGCTCAAGAACCTTATTGAGCCGAGCTTGTTTCAAACTCAAGCCGAAGTCGAGTCTAAAAGAAATTAAACAAGCCAAGCTTAAGCCAAAGGGCATTCGGCTCAATTCGACTAGTTAACAACCCTAGTATCAAATATAGCAAGAACTAATATAGTCTTTCTATAAAGGCTGCCAAAGTTTCAAATGAAATTATTATGAAACAGGCCACCTTCTTCTATCCAAAATAGGGAACAACACACAATCATGGATTTTATGATATGATACAGTTGAAATACAATAATACAAAACTTTATAAAAAATAAAATAAAAAAATACCACAATACAAAACAAAACAAACAGAATATATAAATACCTGGAAAAACACAGCTTCCCCATGATTGCATTCAGAGCAACGAACAGATTTAGTACGCGGAAGAGTTGGATCAGCAGCGACATCCTGCAGAACTTGTGTGCGTTCACCAACAGAGTGATGTATCTCATTTCTGTATACACAATTGTCATCAGCAACTTCCTGCATGGGAAATCGAAGTCATAAATTTCTTCACCATGCACATGGTCCAATTAGATTTCCACATTCAAAAATAATATACACATACTTGGCTACCATATTCTAAATAAATGACAGGATAATAAATAACGAAAACAAACTCTTGAAGCAGGTGGGGACTTGCCTATTTGCCAAAGGCTTAAAATCAATCTATCAGGCAACTGAAAAGGGGAATGATTAGATTAAAAGAAAGGAAATTCCACACTGACAGCAGAGTTCTGGCTGAAAACATCATCACAAGTCATAAAATAACAGGTTGCTTGAATTCTATCATGAATGACATTCATCATCAACAGTGAGTTAATGAGCACTCTCTGGCCTTTCCAACATGAAGCTGGAAATAATAGAATTTAAATAAACATGAGCAGTCCCAGTGCTCACTCAGGCTGTGTCAATGCTAGAGCAATAATGCAGCACATAAACCACTATGAAGTGGTTGTTCTGTCTTTTGTTAGCCAATATGTAAAACGGCTCTTGGTTTTATTTTTCTACTTCCAAAGGCCCCAACCTCTGTATCATGATACAGAACATGTGAAGAGGTTGACATGACGAAGGTCCAATATGTGATGAAATTTCAATCCATGGATTAAAGACCAGAAATAACCAACCATAATTTATTTCCTCATTTTATTCCCTTATTTTCATCTTTCTTGCTTTGTGGCTCCACAGGGGAAGGGAGGGGAAGCAGAGTTGAGTATAGAAATAAAATCAAAGATTGAGATATGACATGGTGTAAAGGGGATGAATCTTGATGCTCAACACTCTGGGTAGCAATAAGGAAAATGGAGGAAGATGAAGGGAAACGGAAGAAGATGGAAAGGGAAACAGAGGAAGGCAGGCCAAGGTAAATGATGCAGTGAGGTGGGGTGGGTTATATATATATATAAGGTTTGGACTTACCTTATATATATATATATATAGGGTTTGGTAATTGAATCTAAGGTAATTTAGTTGGGTTTGGGTTTACGTTATATAAGGTTGATTATTATATTAAATGTAGACAAATTATTGTATATATTTTACAAAATATGCATTTATTACTATTCTATAATATATTTATTAAACCAATATGTATCACTTAGATGAAATATCGTACATACTTCAATTAAATTCAAATTTTTATATATTTTATAATACATTTATCAAACCAATATGGACCACCAGTGATGATACTATTCTAATCGGTTCAGTTATTAAAACTACCATGATTATGATTCACACACTTAGCCTAAGCCATGATGATTCCGCAAGAAGGGGGTGTGGTAGTTGAGGAATTGATACCCGCCGTAGAAGAAATAATACACAATATTGATACCTTTCAGCATACAACAGAGAATATCAGCCTTAATTAGCAAGGAAACAAACTCTTAGGAAAAGTCTTTTTTAAGGGTAAACTAGGTCAATAAGTTAAAGCTCCTCAGGATTCAGACTTTGAGAACCAAATTAATATAAGTAACATGCTTTCACAAAAAGGGGAGCATCAACATGGAGGCAGCACAATTGAAGTAAACACTGAGCCAAAATATTTATATTACTCAATATGCAAACTAGAATATGAGACAATTCTTCAGCAAGGAAACAAAATATACAAGAACCAATGCACATCATTTTTGGTATATTTTTCAAAAGGTTATAACAAATTCGACAAGTAGCACTATGTTCTTGCATTAGCAAAACCATAGAAAAATAAGTAACAACCAGAAATAAACAGTTCTTACCACTATAATCCACAATGAACCATCTTTAAAAACACATTCAAATGCATTTCACAAGTGAACCTAACCCATGGTGACCTCAACCCATGCAACCCATGCCATCCCAAACACATTAGGTTGGGTACATGGAAACAAATACTAGTCAATATGATGCAATATCAGCCATAAACAACCAAGAAATGCAGTGCTACCTCATACGCACCAATATTACTGAAACTTACTAATATACATCTGATATTGACAGGTATTTACCATATAAAATCACTCTGTGACAACTGTGACAAAATACTTTATCTTTATAATGACCCAATACCACAGTATCGCAATTGCAACTTTATTGGCTGATTGGGTGGGTAATTGATAATTTTCCACCTAAGCCATCATGGCATGCTACAGATCAAAATATATATACACATATCTAACCACCATTAAACCCTCCACCACAACTCTACTACCATCACCAGTGCCATTGCTGCTGCTACAACTCCACCTGCATCGCAACCCTACCACCATTAATGGTGCTATTGCCACCACGCCACAACCACAAAAGAAGAAAACCACCACTAGAGTGGTCCACATAATTCATACCATACATAGTTGGTTTCTCTTATATCTAACTAATGTTCCAACAGACACCATCAAGCAGTGGTTGAAGACTCCAACCCAAACATACTATAATTGAGAAGAAAAATAGCTAACCAAATACGGGACGGACTGGTAATGATAACTTTAGCATCCCTCAACAGTAGCAAAATAACAACATAAATCCCTAATTATCTTCACGCTTCACTTCTACAAGAATAAGAACCTTGTTGAAACTGAAACAGAAACCTAAACCGAAAACGCTGATATGCAAACCTGATGGTCGCAATTGCGGCAAGCGTAGAGGAGGATCTTCTGGTCTCTGTCCTCTTTTGGGTACAGAATGTTGTTGCTGCTTCAACATACACAAACATTTACTTTAACGACGAAGATTTACAAATTAAATAAATAAATAAAAATAATAATAATAAAGTAAATTTGACATAAGACACCGAAAATTTTCAATTCATGAATTTTAGCATTGCCTGACTGTAAGTGTGCATATAGAAACCGTAGAAAGAGAGGGAAAAACAAAATCGCTAACCATTCACGGCAGAACTTCATGGTACTCATTTTGAATGGTAGAGGAAGTTGGTTTTATAGCAAAGCTTGGACGGAGCAGTGTGAGCTACAATTTCGGAAAATCAGTTTCAGAAGCGGAACTCTTCTCCCTGATTTTCGCAGCTCCGTATCCACCTCCGACTGCAACTGCGCTCTCGATTCTGCATAAAACTTTACACTCCGAAGAGACGAGCGGTTCGGTCCGCTCTTTATAGTCCGGTTAGATGGGGAAGAATTGAAGTAGAAATAAATATTAAAAATTAACTTAAATAAAGAAAATAAAGGTGAATATTTTAAAATACTGTTTGAATGATATTAATTTAATGTGAGTAAATCAAGGGAAATGTTTTAAAATTTGTATTTATATTAAGGTAAATAAAAATTAAAATAATAAAATAAATGACATTTTATATCCTGATATTAAATAAATAAGTCATATTGAATGTTATATTTACTTATTTCTTCATCTTCACCTCGGTTATCCCCGAAATCGGAGATTTATAAAAATGAAGTTAATCGAGGTGAATGGAGATAAAACATTAACCTCAATTCACCTAGATAAAATTATTAACCTAATATCCAAACGGAGTGCATTAATTAATTTATCTCCATTAACCTCCTTCCACTTTAATCCAAACATAGCATTAAGCACGCCGTTGTTTTTTTAGCTTCCCCTAACTTCATAACCTCCTAAAAAAGAAATCTAGGGTTTCGATAATATGCCTTGAGCCAAAGAAATAATTTTTTCGCACCTACGTGATGTTAGATAGGGATATATATATATTATTTGTTTACAACTGGGCAGATTAAATTCGAAACCCAACATAAGGGTGAACAATGAGGAACACCGAGCTAAGGGAAGTTGGCAGTGAATTTATAGGGTCCAAATTTTATTTTATTTATATAGATAAGTAGCACTATTAGTTGGAAGAACTAGATGGAGTGTATTAAAAGTTGTATATATTATGGTTAAATAGTTAATCAAGCCATAATTTTATGCATAGGTTTGGTTGACAATTAAAAAATATGATTTGGTTAGTAATTTTTCAAATTGTTTGAGGAACGATTAGATTGTCAACATTTTAATTTATTCACGGTTAATCGTTATATATTTTTTAAATATAAATACACTTAATGTACCATAACCCTAATATATGTGTTACTTTTCTTATATGTATCTAATAGTTTATCCTATTAAATTATTGTGGCTTAGTTTAATTTTTTTAATGTCATCATATAATATATGATTATGTCCTAGAAAATAGCATAGGTGGTGACATTTTTGTGGTATTATTAATATTTTGGTTAATAATTAATCGTACCAAACCAAACCTCAACTTTACAGTTTGGTTTGATTAAGTTGATTTTAAAATGTGGTTTGGTTTGATTAAAAAAAATTAACTACAAAATATAATTTGGTTTAGCATTAATTGTCATTAAGCAAATCGTGTACAACTCTACACTCTAAGTAACAAAGCATTTCAATTATTGGCTCCACAATTTTTTGCTATTCATTTTTATCTAAGAATCAATTAGCACCAAAATTACCTTTCTTCTTTCTTTTTTTGTTTGCATAGTTTATTTATAAAACAATATGTAGACATTTTTTTAGAGGTATAAATTGATACACTATTGGGGAAACACATCTATAGGCATTTTAATTTACTATGGAATGCATTATTATTTAGGTCATGCCTTATATTCAACTCATCAGACTCCAACAAATTTTTTTTATCAAATTTATCCTTCATATTTTCTAGTTTTGCTTCATTTGCTAACATCCTCATTATCCATTTCTCTTTTCTTTTTTTCAATTTTCCTCCAAGTCTCCCATTCTTGTTTGGCTAAATTTACATTGATTCAATTTAATAATAGAATCAATTCAATTATAGGATAATAAAATATTTTTCATATATATATATATATATATATATATATATATATGTGTGTGTGTGTGTGTGTGTGTGTATATATATATGTATGTATGTATGTATGTATGTATGTATGTATGTATTCTACCTAAGGGCCTCCAAAAAATAGGAATGGCCGCTCAAAGTTGATAAACAAAAAAGGTTAAAGGTTAACTACTGAATGAAAAAATCATCAAAGGAGGATTCATTATCTTTCTAATAGGTGTACCGTAACACCTCAACATTTACAACCTAAATTTTTTTATTAAGATAGAAGCTAACCATAAACACATAGGTGTTACATCCACATATAAAATAGTTGAGGTACAACTAATACCTAAACTATACCGGGTGTAATGTTAAAAAAAAGTAGTTTTACCCCTAAAGATTAGGTGTAATAGGAATCTAATCCCAAATCGATATAAGATTAAAAAAACTAGCGGAAGAATCTACTAAACAAAAGTAAGGAACATAAAGTTAGATATTTAGCATAGTCTACTAACAAAAGGAGAGACATAGAAGTTTGGGTATAAAAATAGACTATGAATATCCATATCTGAATATCAAAATAAACACCAATACGATGAACCAGATACTCATATTCTAAGCCCAAGCTTCAAACATACCCTGAAAATCTACTAAATCTTTCACTGACTTATGTACGGAACATCTAAAAAAGAGAAACAATAATATAATATAACACCCCGATTTTTACCACTGAAAGATTTCATTTTGTAGCAGAAGTAATTAAGCAAAATATTGGGTGTTACTGCCATGATCGACATAATTCTGGCTTATGCAACCATTCTTACATCAATCATAAGGCTAAAACATTTGAAGAAACATAAGGAAATTATAAACAAAAGAACATTTATAGTATAATACTGAGTTTGGAGCCTAACTCCATGTTAACGATACAAAATATAAAAGAAGGGATACCATAGATTAAGAGTAAAAAAAAAATACAAAATACAAAAGAAGGGATACCATGGATCAAGAGTCCAAAAAGGGTATCAAGTTAAATACATCGACTAGATAACAATTACTCTTCTCTCAAACCCTAATATAGATAAAGTCACTCATCCCCACATAGGGCATCATAGGCAGCATAATCATCTAGCTAATCTTTTAAGACCTACACATAATATTCAAAGCACCTACTCGTATGAATGAATAGCACCCATAAAACGGATGGTTAGTATACTACTTAATAATAGAACAATGCTATTAAAATAGGGATACAAATAGCATATGCTTTCACATTAGATAATAATTGAATAACCAAATAAATGAAATATCTCATAAGACAAAAAATGATCAAGATTCCTTTATTAAGTATAATCCATTTTGATTCTTTTATATGCGTTAAATGTAGAAAATCCTCTATTCTTAAACCAGTGAAACGGTTTAAAACTCTATCTTAGGGACAACACACGCGAGTCATTATTATCATCCAGTGGAACAGATCTGAAAACAACACCTTCTCGAGGAAATATGCTTCGAAGCTACTATTCTCTACGGTGGAACAGGAATACATACATATATATATATATATATATATATATATATCACCTTGGTCTAAACTTATGTATTATTCCACTTTAAACCATTAGTATCTTTGTCCATAGGTTATAATGATACATTTTAATTTTACGATGAGTAGGGACCCTACTTTTCTTAATCCGGTGGAATAGACTAAAGCACCTTCTCGGAGCAAAACGCTCTCAAGCCACTATTCTTTCTTGTGGAACGGAGATTAAAAGTATCTTCTTGAGACAAAATGTTCCCGAGCCACTATTATCCCCAATTGAACAAGAATATATATATATATATATAGAAAAATAGATCACCTAAGCCCTACTCACATGTTCTTTCACTTTAAGTGATTATTATATCATTTAAGATTGATTCTCAAGCATATAACAAATTAAAATAGATATACATATAGCATTGGTTTAAGTCCTTAAGTCCTTTCAAATCCTAATTACACACCTTTTAGTATTCATTCTCCCATATTAATTTTTCCACACAACTTATATTATATCATCTCCAAATCCCATCATTATTATCATACCCAAAATACACGATCTAATTTTCGCACACATACATTAATAATTTCATCTCGATATATTACTCAGAAAAATATCCAAGACCTAAATTTCGTAGATTTGTCACAACACCTCCCATGAAATTTACATGGTTACCAATTCCAATAGATAACCTTATAAGGTTAAACATTAACAACTTATTCAAAATTTTGAATAGCCTCTAGATCTTATACATGGAACAATGATATTATTATTATAAGATAGTTGCTCCAAATTATCCATTAAATAATTTAAGGACCCCAAATAATGATAATGCATCCAAGAATCCTCATGTTGTTATTATCATAATTTAATTCACCTAACACATAAAATACCAAATTTTCCTTATTACCCCATAATGACTAAATTACCCTTGAGCACAAATAATAATATTTATTTTCAAGTCCGCAATTTATTATCATACCTCATGAGAATTCTTAAGTCCATTTATCAAAACTCATTTAACCAATATTTCATACCATAAGATATATTTCCACAAATATTATATTATCACAATAAAATAATAATAGTACCTCTTACCCATTATTACTTTCTTTCAATAACATAATATCCTTAAGCCCTTATTTCATACAATAAGATATATTTCCACAATATGATATTATCACAACAAAATCATAACATAATGGTACATCTCACCCATCCTTACTCCCTTTCAATATAATATTCATATCATTACAAAATATTATGATCAATACATGTTACACTATATATCAATAATATCATGAAAAATACAAATAACCATACAAGCAAATAATACCAAAAATCCTAAACATCATATAATATCCTTACCAACTAGGACACTGGGCTCTAAGCACACAAGTCCTAGGCTTCCTCCTCCTTAACTACCGGAATACCACCTATGAAAAATAATAAAATTCATGGTTAGGCTCGACAAGTCAAATCAAATGAGAAATCAAGGTAAAGAGGATAAAAATAGAAATAACTATAGTCAAATGGGAGATTGAGATGTGTGGATGTGTAGAGGAATGTATGGTGAAGCTATAGTAAAATTTTTGTGGTGTTTGGACAAAGTCTGGGGGTGAAAATAAGGGTGTATGGCCAAAAATAGAAAGTTGTATGACTATGTTGCAGGCGGTGTAGCCCTAGTCGAGAGAAAAGATCATGCACAGGTAGGCAGTGTTGAGTTGCATAGCTATGTTGCAAGCGGTGCAGCCCTAGTCGAGAGAAAAGATCATGCATGGCTAAGCGGTGTAAAGTTGCACGGCTATGTAATAGAAAATTTTTAGTGTTACACCATCATGCTTGATTCTGTGCACAAGCCATACACTCTGCAAAAAAAACAATGGAAAAGAGAAAGAAGAAGGGAAAAGAGGCACTGGTTGGTGATGATGTTGAGGAAAGTTGGGGTGACCTTGGTGGTCAATCCGCCAACTAATAGGTGATGAGTGGTGGCTAAAGTAGTGCACGGTGGTGGAATGGGTGGCGCACATGCCAAAAATAGGGGAAAGAAAGAGGAGGAAGAAGAAGAAGAAGAAGAAAATAGAAGGAAGAAAGGAGATGAAATACCCCAAAACCCTAATTTAGAGGATTTTGGCAAATTAAGGATTTATTAGGGAAATAAATTAAATAAATTTTTTTATTAAAATAAAAGAGAATTATTTAAGATAAATCAAGAAGGAAATAATAAATAATTTATGTAACACCCCAAAATTCATTACCTTTTTTTTAAAGCGAAAGAATTTAAATTAAAACTTAAAACCTGTGAATTCTAAGGATGTTACCGCCACACTTAGTACCAGACCGGTTCACTCCAACCGTTCCATTACCAAGTACTAAGGCTAAAATAAGTTTTTTTTCAAAATTTAATTAATACTTAAATCAAGAGCGCATAACATTCAAAAATTAGAGTACGCATAAAAGAATTGTAATTCATATTCAAAAGAGAGATAAACTTACAATCGATAAAAGGTTCATTTAAAATACTCAATCGAGTAATAAATCATAAGAGAGTAAATCTAATACAAAGGAAATAGCAGAAGAAGATAAAATAATAAGAAGAGTATGCCCACGACACTCTTGAATTTGGAGTCAACCACAAGCTCAACACTCAGCCCCGACTGATGTCTCGCCCATTTGCACAAAGTCAGAAGGGCATACTACTCGTGGGAATGAGCAACACCCATGAAACGGGTGATTAGTACGCTACATATTGAGTAAGGTAACCGAGCACTAAGGCCACACACAAGCATATAGAATCATGCAAGATAATACTCACTTACACTTTCAAACCCACACATATAGTATATAAGGTCATGAAGAAAATTATACAACTTATAAATGATCAAGCCCACACATAAAGGCCCACTTATTCCAAATTAATTATTTAATAACTCTTTTATCGGAAATCAATTCACGTCATTTTCTTTATTAAGTCCAAACGAGTACGGGAACCCCACTATTTTAGCCAATGGATCGGCCGCAAGGTTAACATACCCTGCCACTATTCTATGTCGGTGGATCGGTCTGGCCCCTTCTCGTATAGTATTCCACTGTAAGTAATAGTGTCTTTTACATCTTAGCAACTGTAGGGTTTGGTTTGTTGAGCTTAGGATCCCCCACTATTATAATCGATGGAGTGGTCATGAGGGTAACATACCCTGCCACTATTCTATGCCCATGGATCGGTGGCGAGGGTTACATACCCTGCCACTATTATGTCGGTGGATCGGTCTGGGCTCGGCTCAACATCTTCCACTTTACGTAATTAATGTTTTAAGTATCTTAGTTGGAAATCCATACCAAGACATGCAAGCTTGCCTCCTACCATGCTTACTTTTCAACTTGGGTTAACCACTCCAATCCTAGTTAAACACCCCAACATTGTTAACCATGACATACCCTAACACCCATGCAAACCCTAGCTCCACGTAAACCCTACTCCCATACAAAACCTTAACTCCCATGCGAAACCCTAGCTCCACCATGCAACCATTAATACTACCATGCAAACCCTAATACCACCATGTAATCATTATTGCCAACATGCAACCCTAATACCACCATGCAACCCTAACACCACCATGCAACCATAAATACCACCATGCAAACCCTAATACCACAATGCAACCATTAATACCAACATGCAAATCCTAATACCATCCATACAAAACCCTAAATTTTTTCATGCAAAGCCCAAGATTCCGTCATTCTAAACCCTAGATTCAGTCCACACAAAACTAAAGATTGATCCATACCAAACCCTAAATTAGATCCTCCCATACAAAACCATAAATTAGGTTCTCCCATATAACACCATAAATTAGATTCTCCCATACAATACTATAAATTAGATCCTCCCATACAACATCATAAATTACATTCTCCCACACAACATCATAATGTATATTCTCTCATATAACATCATAAATTAGATCCTCCCACACAACACCATAAATTAGATTCTCCCATACAAACCATCAATTAGATTCTCCCATATAACATCATAAATTACATTCTCCCATACATCATCATAAATTAGATTCTCCCATATAACATCATAAATTAGATTCTCCCACATAACCATAAATTAGATTCTCCCATATAACCCATAAATTAGATTCTCCCATACAAAACCATAAATTATATTCTCTCACACAAAACCCCTAAATTTCCCATTTTATTCTTCCACTCATGAATCATCAAAATACTTAGGTCAACTCACATTCCTTAGTCAACGTCTTTCCCCATCCTCCTTTTTCATCCTTTCTCCCACAAAAACCACATCAACACCCTCACATGCATTTCTTATAGGGTCACAACACATATCATCACATATACATAATGCACATGTCATATAACAACACAAGACCATGCTTGAACTCCACGTCATACCATATACAAAATAATTACAATAATAACATAGGATGCATAACATACAAGGCATTTAATGCACATCAACACATAATAGGCTTTAGTAACACCCTTACCTAAAACGACACCGGTTTTGGAGCACGCTCCTATGCCTCCTTAGGGTTGTGATAAAATAATAATATATTAAGAAAAATAACATTAACTAATTACTATCTTTGCTAAAGATATAAGAAATAATAGAAATATTATAAAAGTTGATAATATAGGGTTGAAGACTTTACCCTAATAATAATAATGATGATACTAAAATAATAATATCAGCAATACTTAAATAATAATAATAATAATAATAACAACAATAATAATAACGATAATAAAAATGGCATTACTCAAAAACAAAGTGAAATAAGGACTTCAGCCCCTTTACCAAAGTAATACTAATAATAACATTGGTAAAAATAAATAACAAAATTTAGTAGTAGTAGTAGTGGTAGTAGTGGTAGTAGTAGTAGTAGTAGTAGTAGTAGTAGTAGTAGTAGTAGTAGTAGTAGTAGTAGTAGTAGTAGTAGTAGTAGTAGTAATAATAATAATAATAATAATAATAATAATAATAATAATAATAATAATGATGATGATGATGATGATGATGATGATGATGATGATGATTATGATGATGATAAAACTATAATAGTATTGCAAAAATGATAACAATTATAATGGTAATAATAGTAAGGACAATAATCGAAGATAAAATAAAGTACGGTTTCTACCCTACATTGACTAACAATAACACGAATAAATAATAATAAACGCAAATGATAAAAATATTAAAAATATTAATAATATTAAGACTTGATATTTATAATACTACTACTATAATTCAAAATAGGCACAATAGGATTTCAGCCCTATATAAAATAATAATACTAACACTTGAAACTACTACTACTACTACTACTACTACTACTACTACTACTACTACTACTACTACTACTACTACTACTACTACTACTAATAATAATAATAATAGTACAACTAATAGTAAAGTAGTTGTAATATTAATCATAAAATAATAATAATAGTAATTCAAA
Source organism: Tamarix austromongolica (assembly GCA_039764185.1). Classification (NCBI taxonomy): domain Eukaryota; kingdom Viridiplantae; phylum Streptophyta; class Magnoliopsida; order Caryophyllales; family Tamaricaceae; genus Tamarix; species Tamarix austromongolica. The sequence goes on from CM077817.1 coordinate 48,744,562, forward strand.
ATAGTAATAATAAAAATAATAATTATAATAAAAAACGCATAATAATAATAATATTAATAATAGAAACAATAAGAATAATAATAATAAAATCGAAATAAAAATACAATAGGGCTTCAACCCTCAACAATAATAATAATCAAAACATTCATACTAATAATAATAATAATACATATTAAAATAATAATAATAATAATAGTAGTAGTAGTAGTAGTAGTAGTAGTAGTAGTATTTATATTCAAATAAATGAAATAAAATAAATAAAGGCTTGTAAAAATAGGAAAAATGGTTGAGAGGGTCTAGCATTCAACCTTAGGCTGGTGGTGATAGGCGGCGCCATCGGTGGTGCATGGCGGCCGTGGTGGTGGCCGAAAAAAGATAAGAAAAGAGGAAAAGTTAAATGCTAGGAAAAGAAGAGGCAGAATGGAGGTGGGAGATGGGGTGTTTAGGGTTGCCTAGGTGGAGAGGGATAGAATAAGGGTGGCGACGCACGACGGCGGTGGTGATGGCTAAATGGAGGAGAAGAAGAGAAAGAGAGAAGGAGAGGGAGAAAGAGGAAAAGAGAGGTAAGGGAAGGTATAGGGTGGTCTGTAGAAAATAATGGAAGGTGAAAGAAGTGGCGGCAGTGGCGGAAGAGGTGGCGGATGGCGGCTCGAAGGGTGGCAGAGATAGAAAATGGGTTGGTCAAGGGGGATACTTCGCACAGCGGGGGTGGCTTGTGCAGGAAGAATCAAGGGGATGGGTGGTTTGGTTAGCTAGAGGATAGTGCAGGGAAGAGTTTGGTGGCCAGAGATGGTGGCGTAGTTGGCCGACGGTGGAGGAAACAGTGTATGAAGGGGTGGCGGCTCACAAGGGAAATATTCTAGGTAAGGAAATCAAAGGCTCGACACAGGCTATTATAGGGTTATTTATAGAGTGTAAATGAGAGGGTAGGATCCTGTGGGTCATCATAGGAATAATGAAAGTAGGGTTAGGGTCACCGGCGGCGATGGTTCACCAGTGGCAGCAAAATTTCGGTGTAGGGGTTGCGCAGGGAAAAGAGAGGGAATCGCGCGAGAAGGGGGAGATTTGGTTGGGTTGATGAGGCTGCTGAATAGTCGAGGGAGAGAGAAGAAAGATTGGCCGGATCAACGATAAAGTTGGCGGTGAAATTTTCGGCTAGGCCGCGGTGCAGGTCGCCAGGGCTGGGCAGGTGCGAAGGAAGAAGAAGAAGAAGAAGAAGAAAGGTGGGGGGAACTGGGCGGTTCGGGGAAAGAAAGAAAGAAAGGAAAAGAAGGGTGGACCGAGCAATCTGGTGCAACGGTAAGGATAATAATCAAAACGCAACATCTAGGGAAAGCAAAACACAAAACTCGACGCTGGGAGAAGAAAGGAGGCATCGGTCACGCGGTCTAGGCTGCGCCGAAGGAAAGGAGGGAAAAGAGGAAGACACAGCCGTGGGTTGGCCCAGATGGGGAAAATGAGAGGAAAAAGAAAAAGAAGAAAAGAAAGAAAAAGAAAGGAAAAAGGAAGAAAGAAAAGGAAAAAGGGAAAAAGAAAAATAGTGGGTTGGGTTAATTAAATTAATTAAAATATTTGGAATATTTAAAAATAATAATATTTAAATAAAATAATATTTAAATCCCTTTTTAGGCTAATTTAGGATTTTTAAAAGATTTTCCATAAATTCCTTTTTAATTAGCAAAACACCCTAATTTTATTTAATTCAATTATTTATCAAAATTCATATTAATTTGGAACTATTTTATCCTCCTCATTTTAAATAAAATAATTTATTGAATTAATTTCCAACATAAAATCCTTAATTAGCTAAAATACTTAAATTTCTCCTAATTAAAATACTTATAAATTTCTTATTGATTTACCATAATTAATTCCTTTTTATTTTAATAAAAATAGTTTATTTAATTAATTTTTCTAATAAAACCTTATTTAACTATAATTTTTAAAATTAGAAAATTTTGGGGCATTTCAATTTAATTAGGAAAAATTAGGGTGTTTTTGCAAAGTAAAATGGAATTTAGGAAATAATTATTTAAAATATCCCAAATTAACCTAAAAAGAAAATTTATTATTATTATTATTATTATTATTATTATTATTATTATATATTATTATTATTTTGAATAATCAATAATCCTAAAATATCCTAAACACCCAACCAACCTATTACTTTCCCTTTTTCCTTTTCTTTTTTCCCTTTTATCTCCTTCTTTTTCCTTTTTCTTTCTTTTCCCTCCTTTCTCCCTTTCTTTTTTTTCCTTCTTCCCCAAGATTGGGCCAACCCACACGACCCAATCTCTCACTCTCTTTTTTTCCCCGTCCCATGTGGCCAAAGGCCCGCCTCCCTCTTCCTCCTGCCAACCACCCAGTTTCCCCCTCCCCTTTTCTTTCTTTCTTTTCTTCTTAGACCGCCGTCCACCACCAATCCTGCGGTAACCAACACCCCTTCTAACCTCCAAAAAAACTAGGGAAGCTTCCTCTACCTCTCCATACCTCCCTCTCCTTCTCCCTCCTCCCCTCTCCACCACATTCGACCACCACAACCGTTGTCGTGCACCGCCACCTTTGGCTGCACAACCACCTTCTTTCCAACCCTCTCCACCTGAGGCACCCACCACCACCTCAATCATCCCTCATTCTCTCTCTTCTAGCCTATACCACCATCTCTCCACCTCTCTTCTCCCTCCACTGCCGCTGCTGCCGGTGTCGTGCCCCGCTGCTAGTGCCGCCACTGTCCCTAAGTGGTACTCTAACCTTCCCAATCCCTAAACCCATTTTATACAAGTATTAGCTATTTTAAATAGTATTAATGGTATTATCCTTAATATGATGATTATTATTATTATTATTATTATTAATACTACTACTACTACTACTACTTAACCTTACTTTAGAATTTTCCTAACCAATATTATTATTATCTTTAATGGTCTAAAACTTTAGTATTATTATGATTATCATCATCATTATTATTACTATTATTATTATCATCATCATCATTATTATTCTTGCTATTATTATGGTAAATATTTGAACCCTTATATTACTATTATCATTTCAATTTTTATTATTAGTAGTATTATTCTTAACCTTATTATTATTATTATGCTTGACCATATTATCACTAAGGCTACTACTATTATGATTATTAGGACCTATATTAGTATTATTCTTAAGATTGGAACTATTACTAATATTATTACTATTATCATTATTATTACCTTGTCATTATTGTTAACATTTCATATATCACTAACCTTACTATCACTATTAACATTATTATTATTAGTATCATTATGGTCACTACTTTTGTATTACTAATATCACTATTATTATTATTAGTAGGATTTGGGTTGATATTAATACTATCACTACGACTATTATTATTATTATTATTATTAAAAATATTATCTTTAATAACATAAATATTGCTATTAATACTTTAACATGAACCAATGTACCTCCTAAGACCTATTTTAACTAGTAATGACATGGTTAGCTACTTTAAGAATAATAACCCTACTTTTACTTATACAACTACTATTATCATTATTAGCCCTAATAGTAGATTATGATAAGGGTAGGGTATGAATAATGGTAATTTTGTTAAGAGAGAGATTAAGCCATAGTATTTTCCTCTTATAGGTGAATTAAGTTAAAACCCTAAGGAGGCATAGGAACGTACTCCAAGCCCGGCGTCGTTTTAGCTAAGGATGTGACTAAGGCCCTATGTGTATTATGTGTCTTGTATGCCTTAGATGTTATGTACCATGTTATGTTGTTTATCTTATGGTTATCATTAAACTTGTTTTACGTGTAACGCAGCTTGGAGTTGAGGTATGTTCATGTGTTTCCTTATGGCATGTGTATAATATGTATATGTTGTGATTATGATGTTATATGATGTGACCCTCTAGGATATGCATGCTAGGATGATTAATAATATGTTATGGGGTGAAAGGAAAAAAAGGAAAAAAAAGATGGGAAGCGAGTTGACTAAGGGGCATGAGATAGACCTAAGTATCTTACGACCCATGAGAGGGAAAATTAAAAGGAGGATATGACCAAAATGAACCAGTGATGGGAATCTTGCATGGGAATTCTAGGGTTTTGTATGGGAATGTCGAGGGTTTGCATGAGATGGATGGAGCTTACATGGGGGGTGATCTTTATGTGAGAAAAGTTGTCTTAGGGTATAAGTAAGGTAAGGGGAGAGCTGTGGAGTGAATGGAGATTCGGGATGAAAAATAGTACATGGGTTGGCATGAGGGTGTATAGGGGATTTCATTAGGGTTTTGGGAGGAAACCCTAATCTAAAGGGAATTGTGAAAGTAAAAATAATTGAGGAAGAGTGGAGTATGGGATAAGAGTGGAAAACTTATTATATGAGGGATGAGTATGGGTGACTTGGGAAAGAAGAGGTGTTAGGTGAAGAATGAAGATGTGACTTGTGGGGGAAGAAATGTGCTAGGGTTTGGGGTAGTCAGCTAGGGTTTCATAGTCACTTGAGTAATCAGTTAGTAGAATGATATAATTTGGGTTGAATCTAAATGAGAGGAGGGGCGATAAAAGAAATAATGGCAGGGTCAGTCAGAGGAAGTTAGGCCACATAAGTACAATTAGGGTTTTAAGGAAAACCCTAGAGGATGGTAGTAAGTGGAGTTAGGTGTCATAAGGTGGTGGACCTTAACCTACACCCTTAGGAGTTGGGTTTTCGTTATCAGTAAATGGAAGGGGAATGGATAATGGGGTGTGATAGGAGGTGTAGAAGTCTCAAGATATGGGACAGACCCCTCTTGAGAGGATAGAAGTAGAAGGTTGGTGACAAGCATGTTAATGGTGAAATATTATCGAATAAGACATGAATAAGACACTAATCATTTAAAGAGGAAGATGGTTAAGTCGGGCCTAGAACAGTCCACCAACGAATAATAGTGGCCAAGAGCGTTTTGCCCTGCATGATTTCCAATCCACCGGCTATAATAGTGGAGGTTTTTGTGCTCAACAAACCAAACATAATAATGATAAGACATGGAAAATACACTAAGTAATTATAGTAAAACACCATGTGAGTCAAGGCCAGACCAGTCCACGGGCAAATAATAGTGGCCAGGAGTGTTCTGTCCTGGAGACCAGCCTACCGACAATAATAGTGGTCAGGAGCGTCCTGCACTGTATGTATTCCTATCCACCGGTAATAATAGTGGCGTTCCCATACTCGCATGGATTAATAAAGAGTATGTGTGAAATGAGCATGTTGACCATCAAACTAAAGAACAAGTTTATTTAGATTGTAATACAGCCTCCTTATATACATTATTGTATGCTGTCTATATAATCCTACTTGTGTTATATGTATTATATGTTTGGCCTTAGCTGCATGGTTACCTTACTCAGTACGTATGAGTGCTGCTCATTCCCATGAGAAGAGGGGCCACCTGAGTTTGTGCAGATAGGTGATGATATATTCGAGGCATTGGGCGGGGCTGAGAGTTGAGCTTGGACCTGGCTTGGGGATCGAGAGTGACTTGGCTAGATTCTACCTTCCGTTTCATTTTCCCTATTCTGTTTTGATTTAGTTTTGTTCTGTTGCACAGTGTTTTTTGTTAATGGGAAATTTAAATTCTTACTTTCTGAGTTGTAACTCTTTTAAACACACTATGATTTCTGTATGGTGAACAATTTAGTTCTTTTATGAATTCTCATTTTAATTATTGACTTGTGTTTGATGATAATCCTCTTCAACCTTAGCACTTGGTACTCGAACGGTAGGATTGAACCAGTCTAGTACTAAGTGTGGCGGTAATATCCCTAGAATTTATAGTTTTATTATTTCGCTTCCGTTAAACCTTTTCATAAAACAAAAATTTTCAGTAGTAAATTTTGGGGTTATTATAGGAGAAGGAAGAGGGAGCTCAAATAGTGGCTTTTTGACATAGAAATGAGCATAATGGAGGTAAACCAAAGAGGGAGAAAGGAAAGTGTAGTGTAGTGTAGTGTGTGTGTGTATGGTCATGTGTGCGTGTATATAGTGAATATGGGAAGGAATAAAGGAACAAAGGTAGGGGATATTTGCAATCAATGGTGCAAGGTGGTGTAGAGGAAAAGATGGTTGAGTATTGGGAACTATGGCAGGTGATGGGGATGTTTGTGTGTGAGTATTGCATAAGGATAGGAGGAATAGGAAGAAGAAAAGTGGTAGGGTGTGTGCATGGGGAGTGTAGGTCTACAAAGATGGAAGAAGGAGAAGAAGAAGAAGGGAAAAAGTGATGGATGATGTATGAGGGTGCATACAGGTGATGGGTGATGGTGCAAGTGGGGAGGGTGCAATTTGTAGGTGTAAGTTACAACAATTGAAATTATTGTGGCTTAAGGTTGACGGAAGGAGGAGAAGAAAGAAAGAAAGAAAGAAAGGAAAATGAGAAAGAAAAGGAAAAAAGAGAAGGGTTGGGAATTAGTTTAGATGATTTTAGATTAGCCTACGATTTATCCGAGTCAAGATTTCAGTTTCGGTTAAAATTTCGGGATTAAGGCATTGTGTTAAGGATAAAAATAAGATTTTTTGATATTAGAATCAAATTAGGGCGTTGATGACGTGGGATTAGGCTAAGCAAATTTTTGGGGTGCAATATAAAAGTAGTATAAAGAGCATATTGGGCATAGTAAATTTTCTAAAAGCAGATAGCATGCAACACATAAGGTACATTAGAAAATGTGTAGGTAAATAATACAAGAAAACATACTAAGACATGAATCATGGTAACATTTATTGAAATTTTACTATTCACACTATTCATAATTATCCACTGGTATTCACATATTCATCAAATCCTTGAGAATCACATAAACACTTAGAATAATACAAAAATCTTAGAATCTAATGTTGAACAGTGATATCTTTGAATACACACAAATGTTAGGGCCACTAGTTATTATGTCTTTATTTATGTTATTACACAATTTACCACATTCCACATTTTATCATATTATTACTAAAGTAACTCTTTTTACTTATAACATGGAACACATCTGTTCCACGTGCCTAATGGGTATCAGGTATCTTACACATGTAAGACACTTATATCTGGTGTATCATAGACATCAGTTAACTATCTCTTAGGCTAAAAAGATATAAATAGTTGTAGCACCTAAGCTTTTACTACTGAAAAAAAAAGTTTTTTACAATAAAAGCTTATAACCAAAATACTAGGTGTTACCGCTATAACCGATGTAAGTTTAGCTTACCATACCATCCTTATGACGTGGCCGTAGTTGGCATGCAATTTAAACTCTCTTGTTAACAATTGTAGTATTGGTAAATAAGGGTATTGTTCTATACCAAAAATTAAGAGGGTTCACCTTTATTTAATTAGCTAAAAAATAAATAAAAATAAAAAACCTAAATCACACAAAATAAATAAATATTAAAAATACTAATGGAGATTATTAAGTTAGAAAATCATAAAATAATAAAAGTAATAAATAAAAAAATAAAAATAATAGATAACGCATATATTATAAATATGCTAGGAAATTTAAAATCCACTACTAAATTAGGTTAAAATATAATAATAATTTCTAAGTCAATACTCAATCATGAGAAAGAGATCAACCAAGTTGTATACCAAAATAAAGTCCACACACTCTATATTAATTTCCTAAAATAATTAATACCACAAAGCGTCAATATTAACCCTATTAAATATTAGCAGTATAGTAGCAACAAGTTGCTCCTATATTTAACTAGATTTAATGCATTAAGTATAATTGTAAGGATGTCAATCTAAATACCCAAACTAGACACTAAATATGTCTCGATATATTTCCCTGATTTGACCCACACATATTTAAATATTTTACTACGCCGATTAGAATCACAAAAGTATTACGTAAATTATTATCTAACCAAGCTATAATTTATACATATAAATTATAGCATATTTATATGGCCACCTAGCAGGTAAATTATCCTACATACTGTCACTATAAGGAAACTAAAATAAGGCATGCACCATATAAATTATTATTGAAAGAATTATATATATAAAAAAATAGCAATTAAAATAGAGTCAAAGAACAATCTCATGAAACAAAGAAAAATAAAATCATATCTCAAACCTTAATCTAGGGTTTCAGTCTATTCCCTAACAATAAATAATCAGACAATCATAATTATTAAATTAATTACACAGAAATATATATTAAAAAATATAAATTAAAAATAGAGAAATAAATAACCAGAATTAATTATCGATATTCAGATAAAAAATTAAATTCATTTGAAATAAATTCTACCGGATAAATTTTTCTCTACCTTTTCTTCTTTCGTTCGTGTATAGATTTCAGTGCAATTATTCCTTCCCTCCTTTTTTTTTCTTCGGCATAGTCGGTTGACGTGTGCTTTTCTTCTACCGTTGATGGCTCTTGACTATTGTTCTCTGCTCTATAGCTGCTACTATTGCGCGTTTGTTCTTCTTTTCTTTTGTTTTTTTCCATACATCCTTCTTATATGATTCTCATTCCTGATGGCTAATGCTTCCTATTTTTCCTCCTTTCATGTGCCACCCTCCTCCTACTTGCTCCCCCCACATCAACCCTCGCCGACCTTCTATTATTTTCATGCCGCCTCGCTCCTCACAACTTCTCCTTCTTTTAACTCTGTCGTCTGCCTTTTTCTTTTCTTTCACCTTCAGTTCTCATGAGCTGTTTGTTCTTTTATTTCTTTTATTTTTAGGCCTTTGGTCCTTGGGACGTAAGTCTAAAGGCCCACAATACATACATACATACATACATACATACATACATACATAAATACATACATACATATATATATTATACTTTACCTACAAAAATAAAATTATAAATAATTAATAAATAATTTTATACTCTACATTTATTTAATTTATATCATTTTAGCTTAAATAATAAAATTTATACAATTATTATCACTTGAGCATAAAATCATAATTATTCACCTATATTACTTAAATAAAATAGGAAAAACTAAGATTATAAGGGTATAAAATACGTTAAAATATGAACTCATCAACACCCCCACACTTATTGCTTATCCTCAAGCAAGTTATAACTCTAACTAAATAAAATTAAACTAATTAGCCACTTTTGTAGGTCTCACAATTATACTTAGCATGTGTGACAATCCCTTTAAACCGCTAGGTCACCCATAGAGGACTAGTAAGATCTCGTGAGGGTTTCGCATATGATATACCCATAAAATCACACATAATATATATATATATATAACCACACCTAACACCCATAACCAATATTGTCTCAGAATCTTTTACTTTCATACATCAATATTACCATCAACCAATATTTGACATTGGGAGATTTAAGGGATCAATTTCAACATATGATTCACACATAAAAATAAAAGATATGTACAAATTAATATTATATATGAAGATCTACCACACCTTAGTCATATTAAGATCAATCCTCATTATGAATACCCTCTATTTTCTCTCTCTCATAGATTCATGGCTACAAATGAATAGAAACACTTAAGTATATGAGACAAGATGATAAAGATAACAAACAACTCATATATATAAACAAGGAAGACTCGTATTCTTATGGATTAAAAATCATGAAAGATACCAAATACATGCCAAATAGACCAGCCCATATGCTTAACTCTTGTGACTAATCTCCATTAGATCAAAGGTTGCTCATCTCAAGAATCAAATAGGACTTACTTATTGGTTGTGATGGGTTTAAGTTATAGAAGGGTACAGAGTATTCTAGGATTGTGATGCTAAAAAGGTCAAGAGTTGGTGGAACCCTAATAATTAAATGAAATATAAGCATTAACTCCACATCAATAGCACATCTCCACCTTAACACCAAACTAGAATGACGAGATAAAAATAGAACATGAATAGAATTTTCTCATCATCATCTCCATATCTCCCTCTTTGCCTTATATTGTATCATTTTCTTCTTTTCTCTTTTTTTTTTCTTTATTTTTTTTCTCAATATATATATATATTCCTCCACCAAACATAACCAATCCCTTTCTTAGCATAAATACATATATTTATTTCACATACACTCACATATACAACCAATCTACATCCATAACGATTTGATTCCCTTCCACTATCTTTAAGCAAGGATAAGGATAAGGCCCAAAGATTATTTAATGTGGGTAATGAAGAAAAATATATGTTTAATATATAAGCTCAAAGGGTTTCTATGGGTTTTACATCATGTATACACAAATTAGAGCTAAGATGTTTGGTTATGTGGTGGAAAAATTTTAAGTTGCCTTTATCATTTTCTCAATCAGAGTATGTTTTGACTATAAGTTTTGATTAATACAAAAGTCTTAGTAATCTCTAGAGTCCATTACAAAAGCTATGGCAAATAGTTTGATCAAATCAATTAGACATATATGAGATTTATAAAGAAAATTTGAAGCCAAAACAAGTACATAATTTCATGTGAATTCTCTTAGAAAAAGAAGAAGAAGAAGATATATATGGTTCAAAAGCTCAACAAGGAATGTGATGAATCTCAACATGCCATATCGGTGGTTAGAAAATCATACAATTTCTTTCTCCAATCACATCTAGACATGTAGATATATATTTCCTAAATCAAAATTAACACAAAAAATCTCCACTTGCTTTATGTTGATTTATTATCCTCTTTTCGTTAGATTTCAAAGATATGCTCATCATTAACTAGTTAAGGTCTCCTATGACTCTAAAAAACTAAATAACTTTTGCATTTTTTTCAATTATTTATTTATTTATTTCAATGATTTTTTTGTTATACGATCACATATAACACTCATATCCCCACACTTAAATCACACATTGTCCTTAATGTATAAAAAATTAAAGGAACATGTAATTTTAAGTATGGAAAGAATAAAAATAAATAAATAAGTAAAAATAACTAAAGGGTAGAAAACTCCTCTATCATCTTGGGTTATCTCCCAAGTATCACTTGTTTTTATGTCTTCAGCCTGACATGATCTTGGTTTACTCGTTCAAGGTGGGTACATCCACTTGAGATTTGCTTCACCAAATCCTTCCTCATGATGATCATCTATTTCCTGTAAGGTAGAAAAAGAAAGAATATTAGTTTTGATAAAAGATTTGACCCAACAAGAACGCAACTTACCTATCATGAGATTTAAGCGTGTGTGTATAGAGAGATTGTTTGACCCAATGCTAATGTATGGTGATATCTCAATCAAAGGAGGAACATATTGTCCCATCTCAAAGTCTTTTAGCAAATCTTTCCAACATAACCTCTCATTTGGAGCATTACACTTCTTATTAGATGTATCTAAGATGATTTGATTACTCTCTTCAATCTTGGACCCATATAACTTGCTTAAAGAGGGAAAAAAGAGTGTGGTTAGCATAAATAAAATCAAAGTGGTTTAATGGCTTACCTCATGTTTTATGCTCATCTCTAAGAAAAATTGGGGAATAAATATCCAAAGATGGTCTATGGTAGATGAAAGTGATAGTTTTGCCATCCATATGCTTTTGTTTGTTCACTTGATCCTTATTTTAATGAGATTATTCTTCTACTTTTATAATCTCTTCTTACACCTGATCATGCTTTTCAATATGCTCCATAAAAACCTCCTCAACTAGCTCATCCTCACATGCGGACATGGCATCATCACACTCATAACTCCCACTTGAATTTGGAATTGAAGTACTAGAGAGCTCTTTTTGTGCTTGTAATTGATTTATCATGTTGACCACAACCCATTTTCTCCTCTAACACTAAAGTCCTTTCATTTTGTTTAATGTGACTTTGTATAAGTTGGTTTTACCCATTTTTCAATGCTTCAAAAAGCTTCTCTATTTTGTTTGAACTTGAGGGATCTGAAGTTGGAAAAAATTCTTATTGAGGATATTGATAATATTTTGAAGCTTCATATTTGAGTTTATAAGGGCCTTGATATGGCACTTGATAATGGTCATTCACCTCCCATCTAAAGTTGGGGCGATGCCTCACTTCCGAATAGTATGAGCTTCTATAGGGGTTATGTCCTTGGAAACCATTAAAAGATTGAGTACTGGGTTGTGTCCATCCTTCTCCTTTCATAGCTTGTGAAGGGTAAGCATATGAATTTCCTTGTGTGTGATACACTCTGCTTGTATTAATAGCTATTGCAGCTGTAGCTACCTATGAAACAAGAGTAGTGAGTTGGTTAAGTTTATTATCAAGGTTACTTGAACTTACCTCATTTACTCTTACATTAAGGTTCATGTAAAGTTGTCCATAACCCAGTGATCCTTTCATAGCAACTTGTGGACACTAACACTTCAAAGGAAATGGTTAAAAGCCAAACAAAACACACTAAAAATCCTAAAAAAAATCTAAAAGGAAAAAGAAAACACAAAAAAAAATGAAACACGCTAACTATTAAAAATCCTATTAATTTAGAGACTTGAGTGCTCACAAGCACTTCGAACTCTAAATAAAAGGATGACACGACAAATACAACACACTAAAAATAAAAACATACTAAAAATACTAGCAAAATAAAACATAAAGTTTCCAATCCTTAGAAAAGGTGCCAAAAATTAGTGTGGCCATAGCTAACACATAATTTAAACCCTTTTGTTGATAATTGTAGTACATATAAATAAGAGTATCGTTCTATACCGGGAATTGAGATGTCTCACCTCTATTTAACTATCTCAAAAATAAATAAAAATAAATAAAAATAAAAAACTAAATCACACAAAATAAATAAATATTAAAAATACTAATGATAGTTATAAATTTAGAAAATAATAAAGTAATAAATGAAATAAAATAATAATAAAATAATGGATAACTGTATATATGATAAATATGTTAGGGAATTCAAAATTTGCTACTAGATTAGGTCAAAATATGATAATAATTTCTAAGTTAATATTTAATCACAAGAAAGAGATCAACCAAGTTGTATACCAAAAGTATGTCCATACACTTTATATTACTTCCATAAAATAATTAATACAACAAAACACCAATATTAACCCTATTAAATACTAGCAGTATAGTAGCAACAAGTGACTTCTATATTTAACTAGGTCTAATGCATTAAGTATAAATGAAATGATGTCAATCTAAGTACCCAAACTAATACACTAAGCATGTTTAACTGTACTTTCCTTCTTTGACCCACATGTGTCTAAACGTTTTACTACTCTAGTTATAATTATAAAACTATTAGGTGAATTATTATCTAACCTAGCTACAATTCATACATATAAATTCTAGCATATTTATAAGGTCACTTAGTAGGTAATTAATCCTACATATTGTCACTATGAGGAAATCAGAATAAGACATGCACCATATAAATTATACTTGACAGAATTATATATATATAAAATATATTAATTAAAATAGAGTAAAAAAATAATCTTATGGAACAAAGAAAAATAAAATCATATCTCAAACCTTAAGCTATTATTTCAGTCTATTCTTCAGCAATAAATAATCAACCAATCATAATTATTAAATTAATTACATAGAAATATACATCAAAAAATATAAATTAAAAATAGAGAAAAAAATAATTGGAATTAATTATGGATGAAAGATCAATAATTTATTCAGATGAAAAATTAAATTCATCTAAAATAGATTCTACCGAATAAAATTTTCTCTTCCTTTTCTTCTCTCGTTCATGTATAAATTTTAGTGCAATTATGCCTTCCCCCTTTTTTTCTTTGGCATAGTCGGCTGATGTGTGCTTGTCTTCCACGATTGACGACTCTTAACTATTTTTCTCTACTCTATAGTTACTGCTCTTACACAGTTGTTCTTCTTTTCTTTTGTTTTTTTGCACGTCCTTCTTCTCTGATTTTTGTTCCTGACGGTTGATGCTTCCTATTTTGCCTCCTTTCTTGTGCCGCCCTCCTTCTACTCCCTCCCCCCAAGTTATCCCTTGCTGGCCTTCTATTATTTTCGTGCTACCTCGCCCCTCACAGTTTATCCTTCTTTTAACTCTATCATCCTTTTTTTCTCTTTTCTTTCAACTTCAGTTCTCATGAATCATTTTTTCTTTTATTTCATTTGTTTCCAGGCCTTCGGTCCTTGGGTTATTGGTCCAAAGGCCCATAATATATATATATATATATTCTTTTTTTATATATTTTTTGCTTTACTTATAAAATAAAATTAGAAATAATCAATAAATAATTTTATACTCTAAATTTATTTAATTTATATCGTTTTAGCTTAAATATTAAATTTTATACAATTATTATCACTTAAGTATAAAATCATAATTATTTACCTATATTACTTCAATAAAATACCAAAAAACTAAGATTATAAGGGTATAAAATATGTCAAAATATGAATTTATCACCTCACATCAATCACAAGGATAAAACCATTAAAAGTAAATCAGAATAAATAGAAATGAGAGTAGCTTTATAAACATAAGTATGAGTTTTGAGCTTAACTCCAAGTATAATAAAATATAAACAAAAGAGATACCATGGGGTTAAGAGTCCAAAAAGGTATCTTGATAAAACTATTCTCCAGATAGGATACAGTCATGCCTTGATATAAAACATCACTCTATCCCTTATAGAACACCATAGGCAACAAAATCATCATGTTGGTCCTCAATGACTTGTATAAAAGCATTAAGATCAACTGCTCATAAGAATGTTAAAGCTTACAAAGGAGCACAACAACATGATATTTTGCGTTCTTTAAATCACACGATCAAAGCGTCCTCAAACAAACTTGACTAACGAGCATTGTATAATCATATAACGATCATGTGATTTTAGACCTCCAATATTTTTGTCATTTGTGCTCCCATTTCTTCTGAAGTTTTCACCAAGCCCATTAGGAAACTTTACTTCATTCAGATCCTCAATAACTTTCTTCAATCATCAAAATTAAGAGTATATCTTACCTCAAGTTTCACTAACTTGTTTCCCTTATATTATAAATGTGACTTATGTCATATGTTCATATCTTTCAAATCATGCCTTACATCATTCATGTTTTTTGATTTCTCATCATTACAAACTATCATCCCTAGCAAATTGGAAAAACCTTTTTCTTAACATGCATCATATCTAAATTATTTTTCAACAAATTAGATGACCAATAAGGTAATTCATAGAAGTCACTCTTCTTCTTCTAATTTGAAAGGTCGTATAGATATTTTAGAGGGGGTGAATAGAGTATTATGTAACAATAATGCTAAATTAAAGTTTTGTGAGAAACAAGTAGAAGGATGACAAATAATAAACAAGCAATTTATAATGGTTCAAGAAACTCTAAAAATTTTCTCTACATTCACTACCAAAAGGTTTTACCTTTTAGATTTGAATCTCTCTTTATTCATAATGTTTGTTTGATGATGATCACTCCTCTCTTGATTTATGAGCCTACAATCTCAAAGACCCTTTAGGAGATGAGTTACACTTTATCTAGTTATTCTCTCCAAGTTTATGAGTCCGCAATATCAATGACCTATCTTAGGAATGTTAGACAACACACCACTCTTCACTTGTATTTTAGATGATGAGTTTGAATGAACATAATAAGAATCTTCACTAGATAGCATAAGAAAGTAAGTAATCAATAGTGAAGATTTCTATCTATCTATAGAAATAATAATTACAAGTGTATGGGAACTCTAGCTAAATATGAAAAACAAATTGAGCATTAGAGAAGTTTGATTTGGATTTGAAAGTGTAAAATCAAAACTCTCTTTGATTATTTGTAAGATGTAAAAATGATGATTTTAGAAGAGTTTTGCTAGCTTGATTGATGTTTATTAAAGTCTAACAACTCTTATTTATAGTGCTAAAAGATGGGGAAATTAGCACTAGCCATTGGGTGTAAAAAGTACTTCAATGTTTGAATTACAATGGGTAGAAAACCTCAAAAATGCCCAGACCAGTTGACTAGTTTTGACAAACTAGTAGATAGGTGAAACAATTTTCAGCAATGCTCACCTTTAAAATAAAGGACCATAACTTGATCTATAGAGCTTGAAATTGAGTGTCATATTTTTTGCGGTAAAGTAGAATTCTTAATATTTACAATTATATATTATTAATCCAAAAATAATCTCTATATAATTTATGGTAAAATTTTCAAGTCAGATCATATGTAGTACTACTGAAAATAAAAATCAATTTAAGACAACTTTTGGCACAAATAATTGAAAATATTTTTAGTGCATGAAATCACTTTAATATCTTTCAAAATTATTTTTGAATAGGATTAGAAATATCAAATTATTACAACATCTAAGTGCTTAATATATAAATCATATTTACATAAAACCTAAGACTGTAACATGCTCTTTGAAACTTGAGTCTTGGAATCTTAAATACACTTACTTATCCCTTCATGGTTTGTGTATTACACATTTGAAATTTAAGTACTTGAAACTAGATTATTATTTTGACCTTCTTGTTGATCTTTGGCTTGTGTTTGGGATATGATTTGTAAACTTAATCTTTTAGCACTCCTTGACTTAGTTAAGTGTTTAATACTTCACTTTTTACTAGGATACACGTGCACAATTAACAAGAAAAATTAAATTCATAATTGAGTTTGTTATTATAAAAAAATATTGATTAACCTATGATGTCAACAATCTCCCCCTTTTTTATGATAGAAAATAAAAAGATGCTAATATATTGAGAGATGGTGTATAAAGATGTGAAAGTGAAAATCAATATTTGTTCTTTAATCATATGGATCATATATTATCCATTTTCCAATAAAAACATAAAAGTATCATATTAATGGTGATATAACAATAAAAAAACTCAGTATATAACATCTTTTCACCCTTTCTTTCCCTTTTTGTCATCAGCAAAAGGAAAGGGCTTTAGCAAATAAGATCTTTAATCAAAACATAAGTGCATAAGAAATTAAATGCATATGGAGTGAAATTCCCCTTCAAGACATGCACATGTTCAAATAAAGCACCAGGAGATCTTTCATTCTCAATATTATCAATGAATAACATGAACAAATCAAATGTAACATATCTCCCCCTTAGGATATGCCTAGGGTAATAACACAAGACATCAAGTAAAACAAATATGCTCTCCATAAGGGTATGCATATAACTGCAATAATATTAAGATGACAATATGATCACTTAAGATATTATTATCTTAAACAACATAAGTAGTGGAAGCGGAGATATGAGTATCAAGATTCATAGGAATAACTCAAATATGATATCACTAAAGCTTGTGAGATTTCATAATTGTGATATTTATAGAAATAAGGCATGGAGCATTTGATGAGTCATAAATATACTCAAGTAACAAAAATGATATGAAAATAAATATGAGAGTTACATAAATCCAACTAAGCCAACAAATAGGAGGGTGAGCGCAACAAGGATTATGAAAATATATGAGAGTGTCCCTCAACATGAATATAGATCAACATGAGATTGTAATGAAAATTTCATCTTGAAAGTTATGACATAATACCTTATCACATGTTTCCTTTTTATATGATGGACATAAAGCATACGAAAAATAAAGAATGTGATAATTGATCCATTCAATAAGAAACTTGTCAATAATATCATGAATTAGATATCAAGACAAGCACATCATTGAAATGTAAGAGTATCACTCATTTGTACTAAGTAATACATTTAATCATAATGACGATACTTTTTAACATGATGTTGAGAGATGGTAATGATCGTGTACATGAGAGGTCATGCTTGATAGATATGCTATTCGGACATGCTAAATAATCTTGATGAAACTAGCTTGATAGATACATTTGAGTTGTAAAATCATTTATGGTTCAAAGCAACATTGCATGCATTTTGAACACCCTATTATTGAATTCATTTCATGTATCAACACCTGACATCCAAATATCAATCAAGTTGTCAACTAATGGCTAGATTAATACATAAATATCCATGCTAGGAGAACCTAAACCAATAATGAATAAGGTGAGCATCATAAAGGTGCCCTTCATGCACCGTCATAGGGGTAAATTGTATATGGTCAACATAATTGGCCATATACTATATTTGGAGCTCATGGCAAAGGGATTAAAACTGTCAAATGTTATGCATAATCATACATTTCAAGGAACAACCACAAAATATAGATGATTAACATCAAAATACATTCATGCTTCACCATCAACAGTATAACATAATACCCATGGTTTTATTAAATCCTCCTTCAAATCCACCTCTTACCTTTAGTTGTGTGCCTACAAGCATACATCCTTTTTAGCCTTGGTATCAAAGAAAAATATCAAACAACCTTATAAGTTATTTTATTCCTCATTGTAGCTTCATTTATCCAATGAGGGGTACCACATATAGAACAAATATCTCAATTAACACTTTCTGTAACACTCCTAGAATTTACTATTGAAATTTTTTGTCTTATTAAAAGATACAGCTAAAGAAAAGAAAACAAAACTATGAATTCTGGGGATATTACTGCCGTGATTAGTACAATTCCGACCCCTAGCCAATCTCGTACTAACCACAAGGCTAAAGAAAAATCACCATCAATCATAAGTCAAACTTAAAACAAGATCTTATCGAAGAACTAAATTACTCATAATATAGAAATCAGAGTACACATAAAAGAGTTTACAATCCAAGAGTGCATAATTAAAGTCCCAAAAGGGGTAAAAGGTACAGTATGATAAAACAACATTGAAATAAACTGATACAAGGTAAATGAACAATAAAAGGAAATCTGGCCAAGTCATTCTTGATCCCCATGTCGAGTCTAAGCTCAACTCTCGGCTCCATCTAACGCCTCATAAGCATTGAAGGCATCGAAAATAGCATTTCCTATCTACACAAGCTCAGTAGGCCCCTCTGCTCGTGGAAATGAGCAGAATCCATGAAATAGGTGGTCAGTACGCTACGTATTGAGTAAGGTAACTATACATCTAAGGTCAAACATAGAAAGGTATATAACATAAACATGATCATATATACAACATACAAACAATACAGATAATAAAGGCTGAGATATAGTCATGATAAACTTATTATTTAGATCTCTAATTAGTACTCAATTCACACCATGCTTATTATCAATCTATGCGAGTGTGGGCCCCACTATTATAGCCGGTGGATCGGAAACTTATAGCGCAAAATGCACACCATGCTTATTATCAATCCATGTGAGTACAAGAACCCTATTATTATAGCCGGTGGATTGGAAATTTATATGGTAGAATGCTCCTGACCACTATTATTGCCAGTTGACCGGTCTCCGGGGCAAAGTGCTCCTAGCCACTATTATTCGCTAGTGGACTGGTCTAGCCCCAAATCTTATGGTATTTTGCTGTAAATATTTATTATCTTTCCCATGTCTTATCATAATTATGTTTGGTTTGTTGAGTATGAAATCCCCCACTATAATAGCCGGTGGACTAGAAACATGCAAGACAAAATGCTACTATTTGCCGCTGGATAGGTCTCCAGGGCACCCTGGCTCCTGGCTACTATTATTTATCAGTGGACCGGTCTAGGCCCAACTCAAAAATCTTTCTCTTTAAATAGTTAATATCTTATTTGTGTCTTATTTGATAAATATTTCCACCCTTGACATGCATGTCACAATCCGTCTACTATTATTCTCCCAAGAGGGCCTGTCCCATATCTTGTGACTTCTGCACCTCCTAACACACCCCGACATCCTTTCCTTCTTCAACTTGCTCACAATGAAATCCCAATTCCTAAGTGTGTGGGTCAAGGCCCACCACCTTATACCATCCAAGTCCGCTCACTATCATCCTTTAGGGTTTTCCTTTAAAACCCTAATTAGACATATGTGGCCCATCCTTCCTCTGACTCACACAACCAAAGTTCCTTTATCACCCAACACATCATCTTATTTAGATTCAATCCCAATCATATCACTTTACTCTCCAAATACACATGCGACCATGAAACCCTAGTTGACTACTCCATTTCTTTCCTAGATGTCACCTCTCCATTTCTCACCTGCCATCTTTTCTTTCCCACGACACCCATACTTACCCTATACATGATATTCTTCCACTCTTATCCTATATTCCATTCACCCTAAATTATTTTTACTTTCACAACCACCTCTAATTAGGGTTTTCTTCCTAAACCCTAGCTAGGTTTCTTATGCACCATTATTCCAACTCACATACTATTTTTCCCCTGAGGACTCCACTCACCCCAACAACTCTTCCCTTACCTTACTTACATCCCAAGACAACTTTTCTCACGTAAATATCATTGCCATGAAAACTCCTTCCATCCCATGAAAACCCTAGCAATTCCCATGCAAACTCCTTCCATTCCATGCAAGGTTCATCCCACTCTTTTATTTTGTTCATAATTCCCTTTTATTTGCTCCCTTATGGATTATGAGATAATTAGGTCAATTTCATATCCCTTTTGTCAACTCAATTCTCCCTTTTTCCCTTTTCATCCTTTCACCCCATATCATATTATTAAACACCCTAGCATGTATGTCCTAAAGGGTCACATCATATAACATCACAAGCACAACATATATATATATATATATATATATATATATATATATATATATCATTATCCATATGCCATAAGGAAATCACATAAGCATACCTCAACTCCAAGATGTGCTACAAGCAAACAGTCATAACAATCATAAAGTACACAACATAACATAACACATGGCATACAAGGTATATAAAACACACATAGTTGGTCTTAGCTACATCCTTACCTAATACGACACCGGTCTTGGAGCATGCTCCTACGCCTCCCTAGGGTTTTGACTGGATTCACCTATAAGAAGGAAATACTAAGGGTTAACTTCCCTCTTAGCAAAATTACCATTATTTCCTACTTTACCCTTTTATAGCCTACTATTAGGAGATAATAGTTGTTTTATAAATAAAAGTAGGGTTATTATTCTTAAAGTAGCTAACCATGTTATCACTAGTCAAAATAGGTCTTAGTAGATGTATCGGTTCATGTTAAAGTATTTATAACACTATCTAAATTATTAAAGATAGTAGCTTAATAATAATAATAATAATAATAATAATAATAATAATAATAGTAATAATAATAATAATAATAATAATCATCATCATAATCATGATAATATTAGTTGTAGTGATAATACTAGTAACAACCTAAATCTTATTAACAGTAATAATAATATTAGTAATATTAAAGTAGTGACAATAATGATACTAATAATAATAAAAATGCTAGTAGTGATATTAATATTAGTGGTATAGGTCATATTAACAATAATGACAAAGTAGTAGCAGTAGCAGCAGCAGTATCAATAATAATAATAATAGTGATATTAATGATAGTTTTAATCTTAAGAATAATACAAGCAATGGTCCTAATAATCATAATAATAGTAACTTAAGTGATAATGGTGATAGTAATAATAACAACAACAACAACAACAACAATAACAATAATAGTCGAAATGGTAAATAGTAATAATAGGGTTCGAATATTTACAATATTAATAAAAGTAATAATATGAGAAAGTTAGCATTAATAATAATAATAATGATGATGATGATGATAATAAAAATAATGATAATCATAATAATAATAAAAATAAGGTTTCGACCATTAATAATAATATTAGTATTAATGCTTCGAAGTTATATATAATAATAATAATAATGATACAATTAATAATAATGATAACATAACAACAACAACAACAACAACAATAATAATAATAATACAAATAAAAAAGATAGCATTTGCATAAATAGGTTTTAAGGATTGTGGGAGTTAGGGTACCACCAAGGGACGGTGGTGACCAAACGGTACCGACGGCGGTGGCAGTGGCAGCAGTAGAAGAAGAGAGAGTGAAAAAGTGGTTGTCTAGGTTAGAGGAGGGTGAATGAGAGGGTGTTTACGGTGGTAGTAGATACCCTAGGTTGAGAGGGTTGGAATGGGGTTGGTGGTGTAGTCAAAGGGCTGCGCAAGCCCGAGCAAGTGTGGTGGCCGAAGGTGGTGGAGAGGGAGAGGGGGAGAAGGACAGGGAGGTAGGGGAAATGAAGTTAGAGGGAGTTAGAAGAGGTTCTGGTGGTGGTTTTGGGGGTAGGGGAGTGGTTGTTGCGGTAGAAATGGTGGTGGATGGCAGCATAAAGGGTAGCGGAGTATAAGAAGGGGTTGATTGAAGAGTCAACTATGCACGGCCAAGGTGGCTTGTATAGGAAGAATCGAGGGTGGTGAATGGTGTAGTTCAGTGGAGGGTGGTATAGGGAGGTGGTTTGGGTGGCAGTGCTGGGTGGAGGCGATAGGGTGGTCATCTGAATAGGCAGCAGTGCCACAAAGGGGAGATTTTTTGGGCAGGGAAAAAAGATCGAATGGGGGGGGGTGTTAAGGGGTATTTATAGGCCATTAAAGGGGTAAAAGGACATAAGGGGAAGAGGGGAAGGGAGTGGCATGCATGGTAGGTCACCGACCGGCAGCGCACGACCGATATAGGCTTGCAAAGTTGTAGGTTCTATTTGGTTAGGGAAAAAGAAAGGAAAGGGGAGAGGGGCACGTGTAATACCCCAAAAATCCTAATTTAGGAATTATGGTAAAATAATAATTTATTAGGGAAAATTAAGAAAATAATTTTTTTTATTAAACAAAGAGGAAATTAATTGAGGAAAATAAGGAGAAAATAATAAATAAGTTATGTAGAAAATTTGGGACTTTTACTAATAAAAAGGGTAGTTAAGGAAAATCTATCCAAAATAGCCAAATTAACCTAAAAAGGAATTTAATTATTATTGTTATAATAAATATTATTAATTTTAAATATTCATAATAATAATAATAATACCAAACACCCAAAATACCCTAAACCGCCTATTTTCTTCCTTCCCTTTTTCCTTTTTCTTCTTTTCTCTCCTTTTTTTCCCTTTTTCCTATTTCTCCTTCTCTTCCCGGGTTGGGCCAGCCTGTGGCCCCAAATCCCCCTGGCCCGTCTCGCCGCGGCCCAAGCCACGCTGCCCTCACCTGTCGCCGTCCTGCCCGGCCGAACCGGCCTTCTTCCTCTTTTCTTTCTTTCCCCTAGACCGACCGGTCCACCCTGCCCTGTCTCCTTCTCCCTCACGCGACCTGCAATTCGACGCCTGCAGCCCGAATTTTGTCGGCGGCCACCAGCCCGGTACCGACCGTCCTCCCCTTCCCTTCCCGTCATTTTCTTTCCCTTTTTCGACCCCAACAAGCCCCATAGCTACCCTCCCCACGTGCCATCTCCCTTCCCTTTTTCTCCCCTCCTCCCGACCTAACCTGCCATGGCAGGACTACACCGCCTGCCACCGCCGGCCGGTGGTCCTGCCTCACCTGCCCCGCATGCCTCTTCCTCTTTTGTCATTTTCTCCCCCAATTGCCTATAAATATCCCCCATTGACAACCATAACCCGTGCTGTGATTTTGCCCCAAAACTCTGCCTCTCTGCCGCCTCAAAACAGACAAGTTTTTCGCCGCAGCCACCGTTGGCCACCAGAAACACCCCTGCACCCCCCTCGACAAAACCAAACCACCACACCCTCCGCCTTTCCCTGCACGTGCCGCCCTAGCCGTGCAAAGTTCACTGCTCGAAACCACCTCTTCCAGCCATCGCCGCCCCTTACGCCGCCCGTAGCTGCCACCTCCGCCGCGATCAACCCTCCTGCCACCCCCAAAATGTCCCGTAGACCATCCTCCATCTTCCTATACCCTCAGTAACCCCTGCCTCCCTCTCCACCAACCTCTACCATCTTCCACCCCCTTCCTCCACCTTCGGCCGCCGCGTCAACCACCTCGCGCCGCCACCCCTCTCATGCCACCCCCCTCATTCCACTCCCCTTCACCTACTGATTCTTCCCCCACCTCAAACTTCTCTTTTCCTCCTCCCATCTAACCTCCACCTCCATCTTTTCCTCCTCCACCGCCGCCGCCGGACCACCACCGACTCGAGGTGGTTCTCCATTCATCCAAACCCTAATACCCCTTTTATATAACTGCTATAATTTTCTACTAATATTAATACTATGATACTTATTATAATTATTACTATTATTATTATCATTATTATTATCTCTATCATTAATGTTATTATGTTCCTACTAATACTATCATCCCTTCGAACCTTAACTTCTATTATACTTAACATTAGTAATGTTATTATTATTATTAATATTATCATTATTATTATTATTATTATTATTATTATTATTATTATTATTATTACTAATACTATCATTATTAATATTATTATTACTTAACCTAACCTTACTGGGTTGTTATTATTACTATTACTATTATTATTATTATTATTATTATTATTATTATTATTATTATTATTATTATTATTATTATTATTATTATTGTCAATGTTGTGTTGTTATTACTATTATTATTAGTATTATTACCACTTAACCTAACTTTATGTTATTATTATTGTTATTATTACTATTAGTATTACCATTATCATTATCATTATTTCCTTACTAATATTATTTAAAACTACTTTCGTCCATCATCACTTTTACATATAAAAATGAATATTTGGACCATTATATTATTTTTATCATTTTGGTTACTATTATCATTATCATCATCATCATCATCATCATCATCATCATCATCATCATCATCATCATCATCATCATCATCATCATCATCATCATCATTATTATTATTATTATTATTATTATTATTATTATTATTATTATTATTATTATTATTATTATTATTATTATTATTATTATTATTATTATCGTGACAAAATAATTGAACTCTTATATTATCATTATTCAAATATAACTTTTATCATTATTATCCTTAGGAATATTTGTACCTTGTTGGTATCGTAATTATTATGTTATTATTTTAACCCTAATACTATTATTAGACTTAGCCTTAAAAACGCTAGGGTTCCTATCACTATAAGCGTTTTCATTTCTATTAGTGTTAATACTATCACTATTTGGCTTTAATCGGTATCAATACTATTATTAGAAGAATAAAACTAATAGGTTTAATAATCTAAGCGTATCAATAAATATGAAAATAAAAATATTTTGACTAGTAATATTTAGTAGACTATTTTTACGATAAAAACCCTAGTTTTCATATAATACTCGCTTTAATAACAATAATCCTAATCTTAGACTAAAATAAGGGATGGCGGTACTTTTGAGGAAACTAATACTTAGTATTTTATCTTTTATAGGTGAATCTAACCAAAACCCTAAGGAGTTGTAGGAGTGTGCTCCAAGTCCGGCGTCGCTTTAGGTAAGGACGTAACTAAGGCCTTTTGTGTGTCTATATGTATTATGTGTTTCGCATGCTACGTACCCTACGTTTATCATTATCAATTATGTTGTGTGTGCATGACATGGAGATGAAGTATGTGTGGTATGTTTACATGGCATGTGTATTATGTATATATGATGATGTGTGTTGTGATCCTGTAAGACATGCATGTGAGGAAGTTGATGTGTTTTGTGTGGGAGAAAGGATTAAAAAGGAGGATGGGGAAGGAGATTGACCAAGGGAAGTGAGTTGATCTAATTATTTTAATGAATCATGAGTGGAAGAATAAAATGAGAATTCTAGGATTCGTGTGGGAGAACTGAATTATGATTTTTATGGTTTTGCGTGGGAGAGTTTAATTTATGGTTGTGTGGTGGTATTAGGGTTTGTATGGTGGCATTAATGTTTGTATGGTGGTATTAATGGTTGCATGGTGGTATTAGGGTTTGCATGGTGGTATTATGGTTGGTATGGTGGTATTAATGTTTGCATGGTGGTATTAGGGTTTGCATGGTGGTATTATGGTTGGTATGGTGGTATTAGGGTTTGCATGGTGGTATTAGGGTTTGTATGGTGGTATTAATGATTGCATGGTGGTATTAGGGTTTGCGTGGTGGTGTTATGGGTTGTGTGGTGGTATTAATGTTTGTATGGTGGTATTAGGGTTTGCATGGTGAAGTTAGGGTTTTGCATGGGAGTTAATGATTGTATGGGATTTAGGGTTGTGTGAAAAAGTTCGAGAGGTTGCATGGGATGTGTAACGTTTGAGTGGGAGCAAAATTTACGTATGAAAGGCTGATTTGGGAGGTAAGGAAGGTAATGCAAGTATTATTTGGGTGTTTAATTGTTTTGGACGGAGAATAGTACATGGAGTATTATAAGGGTATGGAGGAGACAGAATTAGGGTTTGGAGTGATTAAATCTGGGTCGTTGTGATTAAGTAGGGTTGGAGTAGCTAATTGTGATTCACTGAGGATAATTAAGGTTTGGGATGGCTAAGTATGGTTGTTATGGTAAAATAGGGTTAAGAGTGGTTAACCACAGTTTGGTGTGGACAATTAGGGTTGGTTATGGCTGCTTAGAGTTGTTTGGCGTTATCATGTGTATTTATTGATTAAAGTGTAGTTATGAATTTGGAATTTTATTATTTGTGATGTGTAAAGTATAAAGAGAATGATTTATGCATGTAAAGGGTGAAAATCTTCTGAATAAGATATGTTAAGACACTAACCACTTACAGAGAAAGATGTTGAGTCGGACCCAGACCGGTCCACCGGCAAATAATAGTGGTAGGGTATGTTACCCTCGTGACCGGTCCACCGGCTATAATAGTGGCAGGGCATGACCCTCGTGACCGCTCCACCGGCTATAATAGTGAGGGATTCCGTGCTCAACAAACTAATCAGAATAATGATAAGACATGGGAAATATACAAATATTTATAGTGGAACACCTTGCGAGTCGGGGCCAGACCGGTCCACCGACAAATAATAGTGGCAAGGTATGTTACCCTCGTGACCGGTCCACCGGCTATAATAGTGGCAGGGCATGGCCCTCGTGACTGTTCCGCCGGCTATAATAGTGGGGTTCCCGCACTCACATGGACTATTAAAGAATATGTGTGGAATGAACATATTATTAATGAGAATAAAGAATAAGTCACCGGAAGTATTCAGGCCTTATCATGCGTGTTATTGCACGTTGCCTATGTGATTGTGTTATGTGTGTTATGTTGTATGATTGTATGCTTGGCCTTAGTGCACCGGTGCCCTTACTCAGTATTGGACTCGTGCTGATACTACCTTGATTGAATGGGTCATGTGATGATCCACCGATGGTGGGGAGCAGACCTCCTGTGCAGGTTTATGACCGGGTACTATTTTGAGGTGGAAGGCTTAACTTGAGTGAGTAGGCAATCCGGATATTGATCCTTCGGGACTTATTTTATTTAGCTGTATTTTGTGCTACGCTTCATGTTTTGAAATCGTACTCTTAAGTTGTACTCGCAAACCATATTCTAGATACTAATTGACTTGTGTTTCTTTAATGATTTATGTCAAATGTCGACTCATGTTTTAATATTTTGCACTTGATGTTGTTTGGTTTTAGCCTTATCACTTAGTACTAGAGCGGTAGAAGTGTACCGATCTGGTACTAAGTGTGGCGGTAATGCCCCCGACTTCACGGTTTTATCTTTCGCTTCCGCTAAATCTTTTTATTTAAACGAAATTTTTCAGTAGTAAATTTGGGGGTGTTACAACACGTGAGAGAGAGAGAGAGGAGGGCTGATTGGGTCAAGTAGAGAGAGGAATTGACGGATAAGAGAGGGGAGGTGGTAGGCTGGCATATAGTGTTGCGGGGCTATATGCCTGTACGGGGAAATAGCGGGGGAAGAAGAAAGATTGAGGAAGAAGAAGGAAGAAGAAAGGAGGGAGTGGACCAGCCGACCTAGGGGAAAAAGAGAGAAAGAAAAAGGAAGGGAGCCGAGGGGTCACGATGGGTGGAGAGGGAGAAGAAAAAAATAAGTGGGCTTGGGCCGCGCAGGGGAAGAGAAGAGAGGGAGGAAGGTTTGGGCCATGGGGGAGGCTGGCCCAAATCGGGGGAGGAAGGAAAAAAAAAGAAAAGGAGAAAGGAGAGGAAGGAAAGGGAAAAAAGGAAGAGAAGGGAAAAAAGGAAAAGGGAAAAGGGGTAAAAAAAGGAAAAATAGATGGGTTGGGGTATTTGAAAAATATTGGTATTTTTTAATATTTAAAATAATAATATGTTAATAAAATAATAATTAGATTTCCTTTTTAGATTAATTTTGGATATTTTGAATGATTTTTCATTAATTCCATTTTAATTAGCAAAACACCCAAATTTTTATTAATTAAATTAATTATTATTTTCCTCTTGATTTAGCCTTAATTACTTCCCTTTATTTTAATAAAATAATTTATTTAATTAATTTTCCTGATAAATCTTTATTTGGCCATAATTCCCTAAATTAGGATTTTGGGATATTTCACTTGCTTTCCAATATAAAGCATAATCACACTTGCGCACATGAATGGCTTCATAGCCTAAGTCGAGCATGGTCATCATCTTCTTTGCCTTATAATGTTATTTATGCAACTTATTCCCTTCTAGAAGTGATTGTTTTAACAATTTCATAAGCTTATCAAAAGATGTTTTTTCATCCACTTATTCAATACTTTATGATGTATCAACTTGACCTAAAAAATCAATGATGAGAAATTTTTACACTTATGAGACAATTCTACCCCTATCTCTTGAAATAACTCATCGTAATATGAATAAGTTCCATTTCCAATAAATGTATCATCTATAGGACCATGTACTTCACCACTGGAAGCATGTTCTTCCTCATGCCATATCATCTCTTGCCTTCTCAAATATATGTACTCACACCACTATTATTCATGGTACATTTTTATATTGCTCTTTAGTGTAGAAAGTAATGCCATAAATCTCATAGAAGTTGTAGCATAGTAATTTCTTGATAAAGGGGTATAATAACCAATATAAATTAATATCTATATCAAACATCTATGATTCCAACCACTTTGAAAATAAATCATTATATTTCTTTAATAATTGTTTCTCACTTTTATATGGTTTTAGGCCTTGATCATATCCATGATGCGGGAGCAAACACTGAAGAATTGACTTTCATAATTATGGAACCAATTATTCTTCATTTGGAAAGTGTCTATGACAAATTTGAAGACCGACGAATGGTTACGTTGCTCGAAACGTAACAAATAAGCAATTAAATGTCTACGTGCATGTGCATGGCATGCGTAGCATGCAAGGAGGGAGTAACAAAGTGCATGAGGAGGATTTTGGCAGGATTTTTGAGCACTATTAAGTTATTTATATAATTGATTAATTAATTAATAAAGTAGAAGAATAAAGTTAGTATAAAGTAGCATAAAGTTAGTACAAAATTAACATCATATCTTTTAGCTTGGAATCTTTTGGAATATGCTTTAGCTAGTGGTAGAAAGGTTAAATTATTCATAAATGTCAAGCATATGGCATGTATTATGATAACTGAATGAAGAATTGAAGTTGAAGATCATCATTTATTGAATTTTGTGTGAGTTCAAGCTCAAGCAAACCAAATCTATGTGAATGGTTTGGTTTGAAAGTTTTAATCTCTTCGTTTGTGCGAATTAGAAATTAATCCATATCTTCTCTACTAATCTTAATCTATATTTTCCTGCCCTAATTATCATCAACTTTCTACTCTATTTTGTGGTTAAACCAAACCCTATATCGGTATACAAAACCAAAGCCCTAAAACATTCATTCAAAACCCTAACCATCCATACCAACCAAACATCACCTTATTTCCTCTTCTTTGAACCAAACCCTAACCCTAAACCAAGACTCTAACCATCATCTAACCCCTAGCTTTTGAAACCTCATATTCAAATCACATTCATCATTAATTCATCATCATTGAATCATCATCACCATCAATAAATCAACATCATCATTTTTCTACCCTAATTTGAACCACCATCATCTTATTTGCATCACTTTCAACACTTTATTATTTCAATAACCATCACCAAGCCTTTATCATCTCATCCAAACTCCATTCAAAACATTAGATCCACATCATTGAAGATTAAACCCTCCCACACACATCAATTTTGGTATTAGATCTTAGGTTGGTGGAATTGCAATCAAGATTCAATTTTTCTTTCAAGATTCTTTAAGATTCATCAAGAAAGAGTATTATCTTCAAGAATCTCCAAAAATTCATAAAAAAAGAGGGTCGCATGATTAAGGCTTGTTTGGGAGAGTAATAATCGGTTGATAGGAAAAGGAATGGAGAACCAAGGAGAAGACTTGAGAGATTTTCTCATGACCTTGATGGATGAAATAAAGGAGGTCAAATTGCATGTGGGAAGAATAAAATCTTCCCAAGCCCATGAGTCCCACGTGCAGCCACAAAACTGAAGGGAACAAGTAGAGGAATGGCATGTGAGAAGAGCACAACATCGGGTGGATGAAGAAGAAGAGAGCATGAGAAATTACATAAGGGCACGTGAAACTTTGAGGAGAACTTATGATGATGTGGAAAAGGGAATTTGCTTTGATCTTCCTGACTTCGAAGTTAATCTTGACCCAAAATCTTTTATTAAATGGTTGCAAATTGTTGAGTCAATATTTGAGTATAAGGAAATTGATGACGAGAAATGGTGCTAGATAGCGATATTAAAGTTTAAAAAGTTTGCTAGAGTGTGGTATGATAATTTAAAAAGGAGATGGGAGAGAGAAGGAAAATCGAATATTAGGTCATGGGAAAAATTTAAAAAACATTCGAAGAAGAATTTTGTGCCTCGGTAATACGAGTAAGAAAATTTTATAAAAATGACTACGTTGAGGCAAGGGTTAATTTGAGTTAAAGAATACATTCGGGAGTTCGAAAGGCTAACTCTAATATGCGATATCCAAGAATGAGAAGAACAAAGGTGTGCATGATTCATCGGGGGTTTAAATATGAATCTTCGAGAGAAGGTAGACTTAGCCAAGTCAGCCATCAAGTTCGAGAAACATTTGAAGAGGACTAAACCACCAAGATAGTCAACCAAAGCTTAATATGGTTTGACTTTTAAGGGTGTGTCAAAGCTAGCAATTTCTCAAGAAGCAAGTCAAGAAAATTATAGGAAGTTCACTTGTGAAGAAAAGGGTAAAGATCGAGTGGTTGATAAGGTGAACAAGCATTGCTTCAAGTGTAGAGGATATGACCACTTTACTCGGGATTGTACAAACCAAAGGGCATTAACTTTGAAAGAGATATCAAATATAGAGGCTTGTGAAGAGAATGAAAACCTTGATTAAGACCTAGAAAAGGAGAGTGATATCCTATAGGATGCTTTGGAAGAAGGCCAAGTGGATCGTTACGTGTTATAAAAGGTGCTTCAAGTAAAACTACAACTTTTACTTACTCAACGGGAGAAGATTTTCAAGGCCAAATGCAGAATTGGTGATAAAGTGTGTGAATTCATCATTGATAGTGGCTCATGCACTAATATTGCTAGTGAGAAGATGGTGAAAAAGATTTGTTTAGAGACCAAGGGTCATCCAAGACCTGATTCACTCCAATGGCTAAACAAAGACAAAGGCATAAGGGTAACCAAACAAACTCTTATCTCTTTTATAATTGGAAATTATTTTGATAATGTTTTATGCAATATTTTGCCTATGGATGCTTGTCACATTTTTTTGGGGAGGCCGTGGTAATTTGATAGGAAGGTTGTGCATGATGGGGTCCTTAATGAGTATGTGATGTGTAAGGGCTAAAAGAAGTTTAGGCTCAAACCTAATCTAGATGGGAAGGATTCGGTTTTGAGGAATGAGAAAAAGAAGGATGTTGAGTGTAGGAAGTAAAAAGAGAAGAGTGGCATGGAGATGTTGATCCTTAAGGAGTATGAGATGAATGAAGCCATTAGAGATGAGAATATATGCTATGCCTTAGTTGTAGAAGAGGTCCAACGAGGGAAGAATGCTAATATAGATTTGAAATTGCAACAAGTTTTGAAAGAGTATGCCGATGTGTTTTCAGAAGAGTTACCTAGTGGGTTATCTCCTTTGAGAGGTATTGAGTATGCTATTGATCTTATGCCAGGAGTTCTATTACCAAACAAACCAGCATATAGATGCAATCCGAAGGAGGCTAAAGAGCTATAAAAACAAGTGTAAGAGTTGTTAGACCAAGGTTATATTCGGGAAAGTACGAGTCCATGCAGTGTTCTAGCTTTGTTAGTCCCTAAGAAGGATGGTACGTGGAGGATGTGTATTGATTCGAGAGCCATCAACAACATCACAATCAAGTATAGATTGGAGGACATGTTAGATGAGTTGTATGGTGTAAAGGTGTTCTCAAAGATTGATCTTAGAAGTGGGTACTGTCAAATGAGGATACGAAAAAGGGGATGAGTGGAAGACAGCTTTCAAGACTAATTACGGGTTATATGAGTGGTTGGTGATGCCATTTGGGCTATGTAATGCACCAAGTTCCTTTATGAGGTTGATGATAGAGGTACTTAAACCATTTCTTGAGTCTTCATTGTGTTTACCTCGATGATATCTTGGTATATAGTAAGAGTGATTTTGAGCACATATAACACTTGAAGAGGATATTTGATAAGCTAAGAGAGGTGAAGCTCTATGGTAAGATGGAGAAGTGTGATTTCATGATGGAAAAGGGATATTTCTAGGTTATATTGTTAGTGGGATGGTATTCAAGTTCATCCGCAAAGGTGGAAGCTGTGGCATATTCTTATTAATGTCCATGAAGTTCCAAGTTTTCATAGGTTAGCCTCATTCTATAGGAGGTTCATCAAAGATTTCTCTACCATTGTAGCACCTATTACACAATTGATGAAGATAGGAGAGTTCCATTGGAATGAACATGCAACAAAGGCTTTTGAAGATTTGAAGACAAAGCTCTCAAATGCTCCGATATTATCTTTACCTTGTTTCGATAAATTATTTAAAGTAACAAGTGATGTGAGTGGTGTAGGCATTGGGGATGTACTTTCACAGGAAAGGAAGCTTGTTGCTTTCTTTAGTGAGAAGTCAAATGGCACAAGACTCAACTATTCAACCTATGATAAAGAGTTCTATGCTATAGTGTGTTTTTTGGAGATGTGGAGTCATTAGTTGAGACCTAAGCCTTTTTTACTTCATTCAGATCATGAGATTTTGAGGTATTTGCATGGTCAAAAGAAGGTGAGTCCAAGACATACTAAGTGGATAAGCTTTTTGCAGACATTTGTGTTTTCTACAAGGCATGTGGATGGTAAGGAAAATGTAGTGGCAGATGCATTATCGAGGAGGACTATGGTACTTATAATGATGGATCCAAAGCTTTTGGGGTTCGAGATGTTGAAGAGTAAATATGCCATGGATGATGATTTTTGCTATGATCTTTGAAGAGTTCAAGAAACAAGGGAGTTTGGGAGCTTATGTTATTCAAGATGGGTTCTTATTCAAGCACAACAAATTATGTGCACAAAAGAATTCAGTTTGAGACTTGCTGATCAAAGAGGTGCATGAAGGAGGAATTTCAAGACACTTTGGAGTTCACAAGACTTTGGAGTTGCTGTAAGAATATTTCTATTGGTTGAGAATAAAAAACGAGTACAAGCCATGGTTGCTAGGTGTGCTACGTGTCAAAGGAGCAAGAGTTTCTTTCACAAAGGGTTATATGTATCTTTACCTGTGCCTATTCAACTATATAAAGGTGTTAGTATGGATTTTATCTTGGGATTGCCTATGACACAATGAGGAAATGATTCTATTATGATTGTAGTGGATCGATTTTAAAAAATTGCTCATTTTATTCTGTGTCACAAGATGGATAATGCTACCCATGTTGTGGATTTATACTTCAAGGAGATCATGAGGTTGCATGGAATTCTGAAAAGTATTATTTCAGATAGAGATGTGAAGTTCCTAAGCTATCTTTGGAAGACTTTATGGCATATTCTAGGAACAAATATTTTATTTAGTACATCACACCATCCTCAAACGGATGGATAAACCGGAGTTACTAATATAACTTTGGGTACTTTGCTAAGGGGATTGGTGAGTAAGAGTGCTAAGGATTGGGATGTCAAGTTAGCACATGTGGAGTCTGCTTATAATCAAAGTTCTACTACAACAAGCTCTAGTTCGTTCGAGATTGTATATGGTACTAATCTATATGTGCTTATTGAAGAAAGGTGAAGTGAAGAGTTATGGTGCACAAGATAGAGTGGAGTTCTTTCAGAAACTGCATCAACAAGTCAAGCACTATATTGAGAAGGCAAATGAAGTGCACAAGACAAGAGCAAACAAGTATAAAAGCTAACATGTTTTTCAACTGGGATATTTGGTATGGTTACACTTGAGGAAGGATAAATTTCCTAATCTAAGGAAACACAAGCTCAAGCCAAGGGCAGATGGTCATTTCAAAGTACTTGGAAATTTTGGAGAGAGTGCTTATGTACTCAATTTGCCAGATTTATATGGCAGGGTGTTAAGGACATTCAATGTTGGAGATATTAGCCCTTACTATGGAGATGTAAATTTGAGGTCAAATTTAAATAAACAAGGGGAGAATGATGCAGGAGCAAACACTCAAGAATTGACTTTCATAATTATGGAACCAATTATTCTTCATTTGAAAATTTTACCCCACAAATTTGAAAACCAACGGATGGTTACATTACTCGAAATGTATCAAACAAGCAATTAAATGTCCACATACATGTGCATGGCATGTGTGGCATGCAAGGAGGGAGTAACCACGTCATGAGGAGGATGTTGGTAGGATTTTTGAGCACTATTAAGTTATTTAGATAATTTATTAATTAATAAATAAATTAGGAGAATAAAGTTAGCATAAAGTATCATAATATCTTTTAGCCTAGAATCTTTTAGAATATACTTTAGCTAGTGGTAGAATGGTTAAATTATTCATAAATGCCGAGCATATGGCATGTATTATGATAATTGAATGAAGAATTGAAGTTGAAGATCAAAATTAATTTAATTATGTGTGAGTTCAAGCTCAAGCAAACCGAATTTAAGTGAACGGTTTGGCTTGAAAATTTTAATCTCTTCATCTGTGCGAATTAGAGATCAATCTATATCTTCGCTACTAATCTTAATCCATATTTTCCTGCCCAAATTACCATCAAAATTCTACTCTATTTTGTGTTTAAACTAAACCCTAAATCGGTATACAAAACCGACGCCCTAAAACATTCATTCAAAACCCTAACCATCCATACCAACCCAACATCACCTTATTTCCTCTTCTTTGAACCAAACCCTAACCCTAACCTAAACCACGACTCTAACCATCATCCAAACCCTAACTTTTGAAACCTTATCATCATCATTTCATTATATTCGAATCACATTCATCATCATTGAATCATCATCACCATCAATGAATGACCAACATCATTTTTCTACCCTAATTCGAACCACCATCATCTTATTTGCATCACTTTAGACACTTTAGTCTCTAAATCACCATCACCAAGCCTTTATCATCTCATCCAAAATCCATTCAAACCATTAGATCCACATAATTGAAGATTACACCCTCCCACACACATCAACCTAGGTGTTACCCAAATCTCTCCAACTTTTCTTTTTTCTCGAAAATTCATATACAATTGTCTTTAGTATAATATATGTGTATTTGTGGTTGTCTATTTCAAATTTTATAGAATTGGTTGTCCTTTTCTTTCAATCAATGAAAAAAATAAATTTGGAGTTATTCCTCATCATGACAATTGTGATATAACATATGAGCTTGTCCGACCAAAACCAAAAATCCCATCAATTGCTCTATATAACTTGGTCAACTCCTAGACTAATAAGTATTGAAATTGCATGGTGCAAGCAATGAACATCATTTTTAAGAGTAGAAAATTAAAATAAATTTAATAGATAACCCAATAAAGAGACCTAACCATTACATCATTATTCACTAGTCATATTAAAAATCAAAATCAAAATGATTTATGGCCTAAAACTATTTTTATAGATGCATTCACAAAAACATAGAAAGAAAGTCTACTTCTTTTATACTCTACAAAAAATATTCAATATAACACAAAATCATATACATTTTATAGCTGTTTTCCAAATAGTGGAAGCTAATAAAGGTTGAAAAAATGATAAGAGATTACTCCAAGACTATGGAATTTAAAGAGTTAGAAATCATGTTTTGACCACAAACTATATTATAGTACAATATATTAGATACATAAAACCTAAATGTCAATCTTCCATTTCCATATTAGAATGTGCAACTACACTAATTTTTATAAGAACACTAAGAAGCTATCTTTTGGACCATGAAATGGCATAATAGATTTACAAATCGAATTCTTAGAAATTATGATCTTATATGATAGAGCAAAACATAATGTATGAACAAGACTACTAGAACTTGAAAACAAGAGAAACTAGCTACTCTCTCTCTCTCTCTCTCTAGTCTTAAATCTTAGCCTACCTATGTAGCTCATCTTTAATTTATCATTATATAACATAAGATGCAGCTCTTATACCAAAAGCCTATCAAGCTAATGTACAAAGTCTTTTGCAAATGATCTATACATTCTTCTATACATTCTAATGACATAGGGATTCAAAAAACAAAATATATATTATAGTTGCCAACACCCCATTTCTACACGTGGATATAGACTAAACACCTCATGCTAGCCTTTTAGTTTAGGAAGAGTTATCAAGTGTAGCCAATATACATGTTACGAATTAGGAAAGCTATCTTGTTATAATTACCAGGATAGCAATACATTGACCAAAGAGAGTCCTTAGAGTGTAATTCAGATTTATATCTTCCCTACTAAAAAAAGGAGAAAACTCTCAGTTGAACACCATATTTGAGACTTGAGACAATGAAATATGTATGCACATACTTATTTTTATGATATATTATAGATATGCTGAGGCTATATAGTATGAAAACATGTCCAAGAAAAATACAACATCATTCAAATACGTAACAATTCCATTCCTTGGTAAGAATATAGTGAAGTTGTTATAATTTAAGAAAGTAGCTAAACCACATCTAGAAATAAGGGAGTAGTGCCTAATTAAAAGAAAAATAAAATAATAAGTTAAATAATTATTTACCTAACTCCATAGTACATAAAAAAGAAAAAAAGAAAGAGTCTAGTAATGCAATGTGAATCGAGTACAAGGGCGATTTTTTTAAAGTACTTGCTTATGTTTATTACATTGGTTTTTCCTTATAGAAAGAGTTTTATTATAATTGCATGCTAAATGACTAAATCCTTTGTTATATAAAGTAAAGAGTATAAGTGTGTAGTCTAAATACAAAAAAAAGGAGAGTAATATGTGTGTATTTACAGCTTGAAAAAGAATAAACTATATGAAAATCAAGAAGGAATTAAATGAATACTAATAAACTAGTAACAAGGAATATTCATATATATAATTTGAGAAAGGTAATATATATAATCTCTATGATTGATACTTAAACAGGTGTAGGCTATTCAAGCAATTGTTGATGGCTATAACATTGATTGTTCATCTTTATCTGATTTTATATAAAGGAGCTATGTATCAATTAGTTGTAGACCGATCAAAATAAGCTTGTGTAACTTAATTGACCATATGATCACAAAAATGAATACAAAATTGACGTTAGCCAAAAGCTAGCAAGCTCCTACCCATAGAAATTTCAATATGCACAAAAAAAGAAAGACAATACCAAACTTAAACCAACATAGATGCCATTAATCCATGACGTAAAATAAAAAATGACAACAACCTCACTTGGACCTGATGTTTTGAAAAAACAAGGCAATGCTACCACTTTCCAAAACTGACTTCCCCTTTATTGGGAATTTCTACCATGGAATTAATCAATTCATCGAATCAAAACTGATGTGTTTATCAAAGTAGAGGAAGGTTGGATCAAAGACTGACGTGTAGAAGATGTCACCCACAAAATTAAGCAAAAGAAATGAAGGCTTAAGATTGATTATAGTCGAAGAAATCAAGTTTCAAAGGATAGGTGTATTCGGCAGATTTGAATCAGGGTTCAAATTTATTGAGTTTGAGTTCAATAGAGGAAGGTAATGTCCTTACATGATAGGCTCCAACATTAAGACTAATTATTCCTTACCTTGAGAATTAGGATGAACATCATTAGATTCATTAGATGCTCCTGCATCATTCTCCCCAAGTTGAGAAGAATTTTCCCTCAAATTTTCATCAGAATAATAAGGAGACATATCACCAACATTAAAATTTCTTGAAATTCCACCATAAGAATCTGGAAGTTCAAGTTCATAAGCAGTATCGCCAAACTTTCTTAGTATTTTAAATGGACCATCAGCTCTTGGCATTAGTTTGTTTTTACGTAAATTAGGAAATTTTTCTTTATGCAAATGTAACCAAACTAAGTCACCAGGAGAAAATACATAAGAGTTTATATGCTTATTTGCTTGAGCTTTATACTTAGCATTGGCTTTTTCATTGTTATTTTTGATTTTCTCATGAAGTTGCTTAAAAAATTATACTCTATCTTTAGCTTCATAATATTGTAATTCACCTTTTTTCAAAGGAATTATGTTAATAGGCATGTGAGGATTCACACCATACACCACCTCAAATGGACTAGTTTGAATAGTACTAGATGGATTACGATTATAAGAAAACTCTACATGAGCTAACTTAACATCCCAATCTTTAGTACTTTTATTAACTAAACCTCTTAATAATGTACCAAGAGTTCTATTAGTTACTTCAGTTTGACTGTCTATTTGCGGATGATGCGAAGTGCTAAATAACAATTTAGTACCAAGCATATGCCATAAAGTTTTCCAAAAATAACTCATAAACTTGACATAAGCAGTATTTGGAAGAATTATATAAAAACTCATACTTTCTTTCACAAATCCTTTATCCATAAGCTCTTGTATTTGTTTTTGTAATTCCTCAGCTTCTTCTGGGTTACATCTATAAGCCGGTTTATTAGGAATAGGCATACCAAGGACAAGATCAATGACATGTTCTATACCTCTTTTAGGTGGTAATCTAGGAGGTAAGTCATCAGGAAATACATCATTATACTCATCAGGCAACTTAATTAGATTAGGATTTTCAATTTATTATTTTTCAGGTTTAGAATCTTTAGAAACTAATGTATAACAAACTCCTTCTTCTTTTATGCATTTTTCCATAGCCTTTTCATGTAAAAATAATTACTTTTTGTCATCACTTAAAGGCATATGATCACATAAAGAACGTGTGAGCCTATATAAGTGCTTTTATTTTTTCACCACATATTCATTAGTTACCCCATCATGAGTTGCTTTTCTATCATATTGCCATGGTCTACCCAAAAGTAATCCACAAGCATCCATAATTAAAACATCACATAGAACTTCATCATGATAGGTTCTAATAGAAAATGTGATTAAATCTCTTTTGTTTACTTTAGCTCCTTTATCCTTATTTAGCCATTGTAAAGAATAGGTTTTAGGATGATTAGTAGTTTCCAAACCAAGTTTCTTAACCATTGCCTCACTAGCAATATTGGTATGTAACACCCCGAGTCGATACGACCACGCGGGGGCTACCTTGTAGTGCTTTCGGATTGATCGGATGGCCCCACAGATCAACACGAGTCCTTTCAGTGCGCTTTTTCCTCACTCACGCATTTTTTGAGAAATTTTTAAAACTTCCCAGAAGGTCACCCATCCTAAAATTGCTCCACGACCAACACACTTAACTATAGAGTTCTTAGGATGGAATCACCAAAAGGATGGTATACCATGTTGACATAAATAGCCAAATCAATCCTTATAACACTCCCCTCAATTTGGGGTATTACATGGTACATGAACCACTATCAATTATAAGTCTACAAACCATGTCACCTATTTTACACTTATTTTAAAAAATTTTCTCTCTTTGAGTAAGTGTAACACTAGGTTGTAATTGTAAAAATCTTTAAATTAAAAGGAATGGGTCTCCTTCTTCCTCTTCCATAGTTAATATTTCATTAGTAGATTCAACTTCTAATTCATCATTATCACTACATGGTTCCATGTTTTCTATTTCATGTAAGGTTAAGGCTCTTTGGTTAGGACAGTCTCTAGCAAAATGTCCATATCCTTTACATTTGAAACATTGTTTAGTTGCCATTTCAACTACCTTATTTTTACCTTTTATCATCTCTATTATTCTTTTTATCATATGAAAATATTGATTTAGATGTAAAGGTATTAGAATAGGGTTTAGTTGAAGTTGAAGCATTAGACTTAACATAGGCTTTAGTTGATTTGGTTTGTTTTTCAAATTTCATAGCCAATTTAATCAAGTCATCAAGAGAATAATAAGATTACATGTAAACTTTGTCTCTTATTAAATTATTCAAGCCACCTAAGTACCAAGCACACTTTGTTCCTTTATTTCATGAACACCACAAATAAGGGCTAGTCTTTCAAATTCTCTAGTGTATTATTCTACACTAAATAAACGTTGCCTTAGAGTAGTCATTTTAACATACATATCTTGTTCATACTCTCTAGGCACAAATTTCTTTCTTAGGTACTTTTTAAGTTTTTCTCAAGATTTTATTTTAGACTTCTCTTGTCTTTCTCTTGTTCGCTTTAAATTATCATACCAAATTTGAGCAAACTTTTTGAACTTTAGAGTAGCTAATTTACATTTCCTCTCATCATCATATTTTCTAAATTCAAAAATAGCCTCAATCTCATGCAACCATTCAAAAAATGATTCCAGATTCAAATCACCATAAAATTCAGGAAGGTCAAATTCAATACCTTGATCTTCATGGTATGAATTTCTTACTTGGAATGTAGGTGGTCTTCTTTGGTTGCTTGAACCAAAGGAACTCATCTTCATGATGATGCATATTAAACTGTCCATGCCCAATCTTGGCATGGTATATAGGATTCATTCTTCCCTCCACACTATCATGTGTGGTTTCCATGCAAACTTGCCATGGCTTATGCTTTTCTTGTTTAGCCAACTTAGCTTCCACACTTTGTAGTTGATGTTGCAGTGTGTTTTAAGTTTGCAATTGAGCATTCATGCATATGGTGAGGCTTTGATGGAATCTACCAAGGCATGCACTTCTTCACGATCCATGGTGAAGGTTGACACACAACTCTTCTTGTTGCACACAATATGTTCCACAAAGTGTAGGTGCTGGATTTGTTTTTCTTGCAACCAAACAAGGCACAAACTATTGCTAATTCACAATAAAATTACAATCACTACCTGTAGTCCTTGATTAGGCACAAAGGAGATATTGTATCCCCAAGAACAGCCACTTCATGTAGGTACACAAGATATGGGAGTGGTCTTCTATATATGGCATAAAATTCAACCACATAAAATCATAGAATGTCGATTTTTGTCTTCAACATATGCACATCTTCAAGTGGGAGATTCATGCTGGTTACTTCATAGAAGATGTAGAGGAGATCCATAGGGAGAGGATTGAGTGGTTCTTTGAGAGAAAATAAGGAGTAATGGTTCTAATAGAAGGTCTGCAATCCTGGCTTATTCGGTCGATGCTGAGATAGTGTCCAAGTCTCGGCTCTTTTTTGTTCTTCTCAGTTTGATACACAAATGGAAAGTGAAATGGGTGGATTAACACTAGATCACACACAAGTAAAGAGTATACTAAAGAAGGAATGGGGTGCTAGAGATGCACAAAATCATAGCACACAAGGCGACATAGAGAAACTATTGCGCTTGGACTATAACACTGTCGGTATTTTATATGAATGGTTGGGGAAAATATAACAAGATTGCTGCAATATTGCAAGAACTTTAAGAAAAATTCAAAAATATCATAAAGAATCAATAATTCAAGGGAAAGGTCGAGCTATCGTGTAGTTCTTGATGCAAGAACACACATGTGATAATCTGGTCTACAAGGAGATGGTTTGTGCGACAACTTCAATCAATCGAAGCTTTGATACCAAAAATGATGTGTTTTATCAAAGTATAGGAAGGTTGGATCGAAGAATGATGTGTAGAATATGTGACCCATGAAATTAAGCAAAAGAAATAAAGGCTTAAGATTAATTATAGTCAAAGAAATCAAGTTGCAAAGGGTAGGTGTATTCGGCAGATTTGAATTAGGGTTCAAATGTGTCGAGTTTGAGTTCAATTGAGGAAGGTAATGTCCTAGAATTTCCTTTCTCAATGTCGATTCAAAATGATAGAGATAGACGCCATCTAGCTTTGCTCAAAGTTGTATTCAATTCTTATTCATTCAGCTTATGATTTATGTGTACAAGTGAGGTATATATAGGGAAGAAGTTCCAGCTTGAGTTCAAAGCTCTTCCAGCAGGTCCTTAGCCTTAATTCAAGCCCATTAATCTTGGTTGAATTAAGCCCATATAACCTTAATCCTAATCATAATATCATTGGTTAAATGATACTAAGGATTAATATTATGAAGCTATACAATTAACTATGATATATACATGAAATTATATCAAACCGTAACTTACATAAAATGTACTTAGGGTTAGGGTTTACAATAAGTTAATACAAATAATGACAGTCATCACCATATCTTCTTGTTGTAAAGTATCATCCCATGTATACCATAGTCTTGCATACTTTGAATACTTGTACACATTAAAGTGTATTAACATCTTCTTCTTGCAAATATGTGACATACTTACAAGAACAACTTGAATGATTTCCAATATCAAGCATATAAGAATTATCAAGAATATTTAACATGATAGGCTCCAAAATTAAGAAAGATAATTATTCTTTACCTTGAGAATTAATATGAAAATCATTAGATTCATTAGATGCTCCTGCATCAAAAACTTTTGTTCAAAGAATAAACCATAAGAAAAGAGTATTAGTGGATGTTACACTCTAACCTTTGTTACCAATAGCACCGAAAATGATGCAGGAGCATTTAATGAAACTAATGATTGTCATGTTCATATTAATTCTCAAGATAAGGTATATTTATCTTTCTTAATGTTGGAGCCTATCATGTTAAATATTCTTGATAATTATTATATGCTTGATATTGAAAAACATTCAAGTTGTTCTTGTAGGTATGTCACATATTTGTAAGAAGAAGATGTTAATATACTTTAATGTGTATAAGTATTCAAAGCATGCAAGACTATGTCATACATGGGATGATACTTTACAACAAGAATATATGGTGATGATATTCATTAGTTTTATTAACTTGTTGTAAACCCTAACCCTAAGTGTATTTTATGTAAGTTAGGGTTTGATATAATTTCATGTATATATCATAGTTAATTGTATAGCTTTGTAATATTAATCCTTAGTGTCATTTACCAATGAGAACAACCAATGATATTATGCTTAGGATTAAGTGTTATATGGGCTTAATTCAACCATGATAAGTGGGATTGGATTAAAGGAAAGAATCGGCTCGTTTAGGCATGATAACCACTGACTACTTCCTCTCCTATATATATATATATATATATATATATATATATATACTCTTGTACGCATGATTTGAATAGAAGAATGAATAAGAATTTTAATCAAACTTCAAGCATAACTAGCTAAAGTCTCTCTCTCTCATTTGAGTCGACATTGAGTACGGAAAGTCTGGGACATTGCCTTCCTCCATCAACACTCAAACTCAACACATTTGAAGACTAATTCAAATCTGCCGAGACTCCTATCCTTTGTCACTTGATTTCTTCACCTATAATCCTTCTTAATCCTTCGTTTCTTTTGCATCATTTCATGGGTGACATCTTCTACCATCAATCTTCGATCTAACCTTCCAGCCACTTTGATAAAACACATTAGAAAAGGTAGTGAGTTGAACAAAGTTTTTCATTGTGTCATTGATGCCTTTATTCTTTGTTTTATTACTCTTGGAATTAAACAAAATGAAAGCTTAATTGGTGATTGAGTTTGCACATTGTTTGAATTCCTTCTTCTCTTTTAAGGATTGTTGCTAGAATATTTATTATGTCAATTGGAAATGGTACTTTGTGATGGATGATGAGCTAACACAACAATTCTACATATAATCATTTGACTAGTGATTGTTCATGTTGACGACATTACTAGATAACAACAATGGTTGTCATTGATATAAGAGAAAAATGATGTGTGTGTGTGTGTGTGTGAGAGAGAGAGAGAGAGAGAGAGAGAGAGAGAGAGAGAGGGGAATGGTTGAGAGTAGTGCATTAGGAGTCGGAGTCGAGACCACGGAATCTATTTCCTTTTAT
Organism: Tamarix austromongolica; assembly: GCA_039764185.1. Taxonomy (NCBI): domain Eukaryota; kingdom Viridiplantae; phylum Streptophyta; class Magnoliopsida; order Caryophyllales; family Tamaricaceae; genus Tamarix; species Tamarix austromongolica. The sequence continues at coordinate 48,788,683 of CM077817.1, forward strand.
TTTGAAACAAAATGAACATGCTTTGGTTTTAGATGGGAGAGTTGGTGTGTGATAACATCTAATTGTCATTGCCAAACACATTATTTCTTTTAAAAACAACTTTTAACCGTTATAAATACTAGAGTTCATTTTTAATATCAACCAAATAGTTACTAAATAGTCAAAAAAATATAATATTTAATATTAATTTAAAAAATAATTTTGTAACAAAATAATCATCGCCAAAAATATATTAAGTGTTAATGACTTTTAGTTATTGCTAAAAACTTAGTTTCTACTAGTGACCCCATCCTCCAATTGTGTGTGGCTGAACGCTAAGTTCATCACCTCCCACTTCGTGCTTCTAAGGCTTCCTTAAGAAGTATTATTGCGTCCAGCAATTCTACAATAACTAATAAGGATGGCAACGGGGCGGATAATATCCGAAACCCGACGGATTTTATCCGACGGATATGAATATGGATAATGATAAACGGATATGAATACGGATATGGGTAAGGGTTAAAAATATCTGACGAATTCGAATACGGATACGAATATTGAATATCCATATCCATACCCGTATTCATATCCGTATCTGTTTACCCGTTATATATTTAATATTTTATCCTTAACTTTTTATATAAGAATAAGTTATAGTTAGAAATTAAATTGTCATTTCTTTGATTTCTCCTCTCTCTCTCTCGTGACTCGAGTGACTTTGAGTCTTTGACTCTCGACTCGATTTGTCACTGTGTCACACAGTGATTCATTTCTTCTGTTTCAATTTTCATTCACACACACAAAGGCAGAGGCGCAGAGCACAGGCACACACGAGACACGGCCCGTCGGCCGCCGCCCCGCTGACGCAGTCATCCTTCAACCGTGTCTAAACTAAAGACTCCGCCGTAACAGCCGTACTCGCACAGGCACATGGCACAGCTGCTCGTGGTCGACTGCGACGATTGGTCGTAAATCTTGTAATGCTGAGATTATCAGTATGTTCCCTTTTTCTCCCTTTTCTAATTGCTTTTCTGCTAATGCTGAGATTATCAGTCTTCCATAATCAGGAGATTGTGATATGATTTGGTCGAATGAATTAAATAAACACACCGGCCGTTAGAGCTCATATGTATGAATAGAGCATCATTTTTGACACATTCTTCATATGTATGAATTTGGCAATTTTATTTTTGCAGTAAGAATTTATATGTATCATCTCTGGTCCTGTGTGCTTCTGCAATGACAAGCAAATTTTAGTCTTTTTGAGGCCGTTAGAGCTCATAGCAATTGAAACATCTACCAGGATGCAACTGGTTCATATGTTTGCTATTTACCATCCAATACTTAGTTTGACTTCTGTGTACATGAGAAATATTTTAGCGCCTCGAAATTACTTGCACATTCACCAATTTTTTGAATTTCAATGGAAGCAACGGCTTAAATCTGATACTCACATTGTGCTAATGGGTGTTAAAAAAGAAAAAAAAATTCTGGTTCTCATTATTGCTAGTTACCTTCTATCCCTGGCTCACTTCTGGTACGGTTGATTTGATCCTTAACCTACTTTAAGATATGACTGCAAGAGCTAATGTGTTTGATAAGAAGTGCAATCCTATCATTGAGCTTGGATTAGGCCCTTATAACACCATACGATGGAATCCCATCATGGGATTCCCATGGGCAGATGTATCCTCTAATCCTATCCATAGTTGCTCTTGCGTTTCTATTGTCATATGGAATTGTTTCTACATTTTTATATACATTTGTGTCCTTTAAGTCTCTGTATTTCAGTTTTGTGCCTAGCTGGTTTTGGGCACTTGCCTGGTGAGATGGTATGTTTTTGCTTCTTTGTTCTGCTTTCTCATTATGGTTTCAGTTCTCCTATTAAAATTTGCAGCATATATCTCTGTTACCTCCTGCTGTTCATCCCTGTTGTGTTCTGATTCTCATCTATTGTTTGATATCTGCCAATAAATTCCTTTAGAGGCAACCGCATTAGTGGCTAGGTTACTTTCTTTTGGGGGTGAAGTCATAGAAACATTGTTGTGGGCTGCATCAATGTAGTTACTTTAAAATATAAAGCACTATCAGTCACATTTAACAACATATTAGCATGGTCTTAGCTGTTGTGTTTTTTCAAATGTGTTTTGTTAGTCTGGACTTATTGTCACCAAAAGCAGTCATGTTTAATAAACGTGAAATGGCAGAATTGCATACAATCAGGGTAGTGAGTAAAATATGAACAAGATCTCCTTCTCCATTAGTTCTTTTAGTTTCTTGCCGTCTTAACTTAATAATAAGGAACACAATTTTCTGAAAATTTACATTTTTCTTCATAATTTTTCTCATAATATTTAGTTTTATCTTTTTTCCTATAAGAATTTAAATCTAAATATAATCACTTAAGTTCCACCTTAAATGAGCCTTTTATTTTTCCTTTTGTTGTCATTGATCTACAGGTTGTACAACAACGTTGTATGATATATATAAATCAATTGGTTAAGGATGGCAACTAGAGCTAGTACTCCGACAATGGTGAAAATGAGGTAAAACTTAGATGTTTATAAATTTTATAATGTTATTAGCAAATGTAATATATATATATATATATATATATATATATATATATTTGACTATTTATTTTTACTATTTTTATGTACCAGGTAGATGCATGATTCATGAATCATGATGATTAAAGTCTGAAGGTTGAAGATTGAAAAATGTAGATTGAAAAGTTTATCCTATCGTGATTTATGAATATCATTTGTATTCTACTAGTTATTTATTTTTTTGGACATTATCTACTATGTTTAAACTTTAAACAATATTGTTGTTGTCATATTTTACTATGTTTTTCTATTATGCTACAGATACATTATCAACTTTAGCTACTAAGTTGATGAATTATTGGATTTTTAATATCAAAAAATAATGTTGTAGGTAAATTATATATATTATGACAGAAACGGGTAAAAAAATGGATAAACGGGTAATGGTAACGGATAAACAGGTAATTTTAATCCGTCGGGTAACGGATATCCGCCGGATACGGATATGGGTAAAGTAACGGATATCCATGCGGGTACGGATACGGATATGGTTATCAAATTTCTTATCGGGTTCGGGTATGGATAAGGGGTACCCGATCCGTACCCGCTCCGTTGTCATCCCTAATAACTAATAATTATAGTTTCACCATCATTTTTGAGCTTGTCAAGCCGCGCCTTTAGGCTCCAATAGCAATTTGGTACGAATCAAAATAACTAAGAAAGGTAGCATTAAATTTTTAGATGTACGTTATTTGCTCAAATCATAATACCAAAGTAACCTTATTTATGGAGCTAGACGCAATGTACGCTGGTCCAACCCAGTTAGTCCACAAGACTTGGGTTGGTAAATAATCCAAATTTTGTTAAATAGATTGTAATATATATATATATATATATATATATATATATATATAAGAGGGTTTTATTTGAATTAATTTGAAAAGTCATGATTGTTGAATTGATGTCTTTTCATTTGAATTAATTTGAAAAGTCATGTTTGTTGACTTGGTGCATTTTCATTTGAATTAATTTGAAAAGTCATGATTGTTGACTTGGTGTCTTTTCATTTGAATTAATTTGAAGAGTCATGATTGTTGATTTGGTGTCTTTTCAAAGAGACTTCATTAACTCTATAAATAGCCCCCATCATCAACCGAAAAGATCAATTTTGGAAAATCAGATTTTTCAGAAATTCCAATAGATCTCTCTCTCTCTCTCTACTTTTTCGATTCATATATTCCTAGTTGAGTACAAGCATAACGTTGCGTTCGTTGGAATCCTATTAGATTAAAGTGCTACATCTGATAGGAACGAAAATCCGTTCTATCCTGGAAGACGATTGTTCACAACCTTGAGCACCGTGTGAGGGAGCAAAATAGTCTTAAGGACACATCGTGAATTCGGTGGGCTCGGATAAATTATTTATGGTATTTTTATTATATTTCTATACTATACACCCAACAAATTTATCAACAATATCCATGACCATGAATACAAAGATCTACTTACCTATTCTTACACTTCATTCATTTCCTCCCCCCCCATCTCGTCCTACACTGTTCATTTGAATGTTCGAGTGTCTTTTATTTTACCTATATTTTATGGTACCAAACCAGTATCCTAAGTGTCTCTAATTTGATCTACTATTTTGCTTTAGTTTTCGAAACAATAAGTACAAATATGACGATACAATAGTCTATCGATCGAGGATTATTTTTATGAATTATAGATAATTTCCTAAAGTAAGGAACATTAAAAGTTCTATCTGTCAGAAATATTTAAATAGTATTTTAAAAATTTTAGGATCTATATAAATCCATTTCTTTAGTATATATATTTGGTATTTAGAGCTAGAAACCTTGAAAGTCAAATATATACATGAAAAGTTCATCATTCATACATGACCTAAATGGTTTAAGTGAATTGATTTGCAAAGAACGAACAAAAATAGCCTTCTATTATATCAATGGTCATGCGACCTTGATGCATCGCTGGGCAACTAAATCACTTCCGAATTATTACTCCATATTCTATTGATGTGATCTAGTATTTTTTTATTTAAAAAAAATTAAGGGATATTGCACTATATAATATCATATTTTAGTAAAATTATTTTTTGTTACAAAACACAATGATAATGTTTGTAAATTGTTAATTAATATATTAAGATCGTTGAAGACAAGTCAAAGGTTGTTCATAATTTTTTAGAATATAGCTTGTTCGAATGTAAAATAAAGGACATGCTTGATAAGTTTATATATTAAAATAAAATAAAATAAAAATTTTATATGTGTTTTAATATTTATTTATTTTAATTTTTTATCTCAAGAAAAACATTTTAAATTTTAATAAAAATAAAAATATCAAAATTTTATTTTATAAAATATAATAAACCACTTTAAGCCAAGCAAGTGGGTAAACGATTCACAATTATAGATATGATTATTTATGTAATTTGATATTTGTTGATCTAATTTAGTATTCAATTCTATTTGATCTAAATAAATAAATAATTGATTTGATAAATAAAAATTCAAATAATTTGGTTATATGATCCAACAAATAAAAAAAATATGTGATTTGCTAAAAATATTTATACTTATAACAAAATTATAAACATTAATCATATGTGATAATATAAAATAATAAAAATGATTTATAATTTTTAAATAATTATATAATTACTCTACTAAGTATACAGTCTTTTGGTGACTATTATAATATAAAATTTAATTTATTAGTTATTTTTATTCTTTTTTGAGTTTAAAAGTCAAAAATATATTTTTATACTCTTTTGGGATAAATATAATATAATATATGAATATTATCTGATTTTTAATCCTTATTTTTAAATATTTTAATATAAAATCTTTCAAAATTAATTGATTACAATATTAATATAAATTTTAAATATTTATCCGATTGGCATCTGCAATTATTCAAATTATTAGTTATCTGATTAAATTGATACAAGCTAATATATGATCCGACTTATACGGTTTCCCTTGATTTAAAACTGTAACTAGCGAGCCGGAGGAGAGTCTGTGACTGCGAGGGTGGTTTATCTGCCGCTCTTTGATATCTCCGCCCCACAACTACTCTCAAGTCCTATTAAGTATTAACGGACTCCTCGAGGCCTCTTCCACGTTTCTATCCCTCACTTCATACTTGTCTTCCACAGATCATAACTTCTCTGCATCTATCTTCCCCATTTCTGTTCGGTTCTCGTTTTACATTTCGACAATGCAGTCCTCAGTCGCTCTCTCCCTTCCCTCTTATTCTTCGCCAACCACCAGATCAGATAGCACATTCGATTTCGCCTTCTTCTATCCGTCGAAGCCAGATAAGATGCGTTTTTGTGGCCTTCGCAGAGAATCCCTTGGTTTCTCGGCTCTTAAACATTCTGATTCAGGTCGAGTTCAAGTTTTGGGCAAGAGACAGCCGACGAAGATGTCGACTTCATTGTCCGGCAATGGTAGTACTTCCCAGGGATTCGATTATGACCTCATTATCATTGGAGCTGGTGTTGGTGGTCATGGAGCTGCCCTTCACGCCGTTGAGAAGGTAATTTTGATGGTTTTGTCTGTAGTATAGCAATATGATTTCTCAAAATGATGAGTACAGTCGGATTGGCGAGAGACATAGGTGGAAAATAGGCTAGCCATGATCGTCTAAGCCTGAAATTTTAAAATAGTTGCACGGTGTGTTCAAGATAATCTAGCCATCGGAACGAGAATCCCGCCCTAATATTTGATGTCCAAGGTGGATCTAGATGATCCTGTAACTCGAAAAGGCAAAGGAAACAAAAAAAATACTGCTTTAATTGAGTTGTGATTTGAGCGTTTGAGCTGTAATTATCCATACCATCTCCTGTGTTAAAACTGCTGCTGATATAGTCGATCAGCGTTTAAGATACAGTCCTTTAACTAGAATCAATAATGCATAACCATTTTTTCAAAGGTTTTCGTGGGTCTTTAAAAGAGCCAGCTCTAGCCCAACGCTAGTAAGGGTGATACTTCCACGCTGGGTTGCGCAGAAACCTTTGGATGTCGCTGGTAGTACTGTTCTCCCTCTGAACATTGATACACAGAAATTCCATTTAGCCCAATTTCTCCGTCCGGAAATGTCTCCCGTTTTTGTTTCTCTAGAATACACGTAAATATACTTTATATTTAAAAAAATTATCCTTTCCACATTTGGCAGTGTCCCCATTTTGGGTACCCATATCCATCCCCGTGCCGGTGCAACTTTGCCTCTCAAAACCATTTAACCTTGTTTTTAATTTCAGATGTCTCTTTTGACTATTTTATTATTTAAGTTTAAAATGACAATTATGAAAGTTTAGTCTTTTGGGTAGATGTCTAGTGATAGCTAAACTTTTATATTAATTATGTCAAAAGATGAAGGGTTGAAGTAAAAAAATACTGATATAGTGGAGAAATCTACTCGTAATAGGTAGAGAAATAGGGGGAGGAAGCTATCTTCTATAGATGGAGAAAACTATTATAAGTAGATCAAGAAGAAAAACAAAAGAAAAAGAAAAAAAAAGAAAAAGAAAAAAAAAGACAATGCCATATTTTGTAAATATTGTGTATTTATGTTTTAGGGTAGAAAATTCATACAATGAAATATTGGTATCGCAATTGCATATCGGCCTCAATTTCGTGGTTTTTGGGTTAGCCGCAACGTGAAATTCTGGAAATGTGGCCGTTTAAAAAAATTACATATTTATCACCGCGATATTGGCGAAATTTTGGATGTTGGTTGATATTTTATCGATATTGGTCGATAGTAGCCGATATTTACCAATATTGGCCAATATTTACCGATATTGGCTGATATTTGTTGTGTAAAATAATTAAAAAATCACGCTGCAACAACCGTGACATATAAAATATCATTTGCGACACCCCGATATGGTGACCGCAACCGCAATTGTGATCATAACCGCCGTTTTATTGCTTGAGAAACCCTTGGTCAGTAGAGGAAGGTGCCAAAAGTAGCTTTAAAAACTAAAAAATGGCAATAGTTTTTGTAAATATTATGTATTATATTTTTTGTTAGAAAGCTAATAAAACTATATTTAGTAAATAGAGAAAATAGAAAGCTACCATTAGTGGGTGGATGAAACTATTTTTAGTAAATAGGGAAAACTACTGTATACAGCTTAAAAATCAGGTGGTCTTCAATTCTTACCATAAAAATAGTTCTCATTAGATATATCATATATCATATATAACAGGATGACAATTCTCTCCATGAGTTTGGGACCCCTTGGAAATTTTTTGTTCAAGTTTAGGTTCATTGGGAGAATTTGGGGCTTGGGTTTTGGGGTTCTTATGGGGGACAGGGTGGGGTTTCCATTTTCGAACCTGCCCCATATATATATATTATTGAATATAAATCAAAATTATATTATAAAAAAATAGGATTGAGTATCGGGAATGGGATCGAGTTTTGGGTAGGATTTCAAGGTTAGAAAATAGATTGAATATGAGGAATGGATCAATATCGGGGTGGATTCCTTGATAAAAAAATGGGGATTGGGGCGGGTTTAAGGATTATTTTTTTTGTGGGGATGGGAATGTAGTCCATGTTCCTGTTCCCGTTCCCGTCCCTGCCTTGTCCCACTGTTATCCCTACATATAGGGATTATACAATGAGAACTTGGGAAAAACCTTTGAACTGCTAGATTAAAGATGAATGGTTGAAATAAAAAATATTATTATGGTTGAGAACTATCCTCAGTAGATGGTGGAAACTAACTTAGCCTTTAGTAGGTGGAGGAAACTATTATAAGTAGTTCATCAATCAAATTATAGTATTTGAATGCCAAGGAGAAAAAAAAAAGTGGTTTTTTTTTTATATAATTTTATAAATATTATATATTTATATTTCAGGTTAGGGAACTACCTTAATAGATGATGGAAACTACCCCAGCGAAGAAAATTATTGGTAGTAGTTGAGTGTCGGAAAAAAAAGAAAAAAAGAGATACTTTTATAAATATTGTGCATTAATATTTTAGGTTAGGTAACTGCCCTCATTAGATAGTGGAAACTACCTTTAGTGGATGAAAGAATCTAGCATTAGTAATCCAAGAAACCAGTGGTAGTTTTCAGTTGTCATCATAAGGATGGTTATCGTGAGATATGTGATATATTGTTGTTCCCCAATTTCGTTTCCTGGTTTCTGTGAATTGTCTTTCTCATTTCCATTTACTGCTTTCCATTCCTGATTTTGTGTAAGCTAGCTCCCAAGACCATGCATTGATGGGACTAATGCTGAGCTGTTGTTCTTGCTGTTAGATAGATTCATCTTCTAGTTGTGCTGCTATAGATTAAGCTGCATGAATTTGTTAGAGAAACACTGCCCTTATTGTGCTATAGAATAAACTGTATGTCTAACCCATTAGAAACTTTTCTCTTTGGTGCTACAAAGAAAAATAAATGTTTTTCTCCTAAAATAGTAATCTACAGTGAGCATCTTACAACATTATTGGTTGAAGCGGCCATTACTGTGTGGCATGAATGACAATTATGTATACATCCTTGCTGTTCTCAGGGCCTCAAAACTGCTATTATTGAAGGAGATGTGATGGGTGGAACCTGTGTGAACAGAGGATGTGTTCCTTCTAAAGCACTTTTGGCTGTGAGTGGCAGGATGCGTGAGCTTCAGAATGAACATCACATGAAGTCCTTTGGTCTACAGGTAAGTGGCTCCGATGGCTCCCACACGTACCTTTCCTGTTCTCCCTGCATAAGGCCTCTAATTAATATGCTAAAGTAATGGACTTCTATTCATGTAGGAAAGTTTGGTAAATTGGTTCTTGCTGATCCTTTATTTACTGGAATCATTTTCACCAGTAATTTCTCATTTTGAAAGGAAAATGCTTTGTTTAATTTTAAATTAGCGCATGTCATATTCTTAAGAGAAGCAACTGCTCTTTCTACTAAAATATGGAAAATATCAATTGATGTATACTTTCCTTTTTCATAGGACAAGTGACTTAAGATTATATGTGCCATTCTGTTTTCTCTTTGCCTGGATAACACTGTTTCTTGCTGCTATTTGACTTGTTTCCTCAAAACCAACATATGTTGATGTGCAAAGTCAGAGATTGATCTGCCTTAGAATCACATGAACTTCTTCCTCTCGCAATCTGGCCCAGATTGCTTCCGCATTTATCAACTATGTTATATTTTGCTTATATTCTGGTGGATGTTAAAACAGGTTGCAGCTGCGAGTTATGACAGGCAGGGAGTCGCTGATCATGCAAATAATCTTGCTTCAAAGATCCGAAACAATTTGACCAACTCATTAAAGGCACTTGGTGTTGATATCTTAACTGGTTTTGGTTCTGTTGTGGTAAGCCATAAAGAAAGTGAGATCTTGATTACTTTTTCTCAAAATTCATTCAAGGTTAGGGTTCCATTCAAATCCGTTGGGTGATATGACTCTACAAATTGTTTCAGGGTCCACAGAGGGTGAAATTTGGAGGGGATAACTTTGTAACAGCAAAGGATATAATTATTGCTACTGGTTCTGTTCCTTTTGTACCCAAAGGCATCGAAATTGATGGTAAATATATCTCTATCCCCTTTTCTTAACATGATGTACTATTTCTGTACTTGTGTTTCTACTTGGCTTTGTTCCTTTAAGTTTGCAGATGATAGCTGCATATAATTCATCTTTGACGCACACACATGTGTGTGTGTGTGTCGGGTAGATCAATAGTATTCATTTACATGCAATAAGATTTCGTCTAGTTAAGCAGTTTATGGAGGCTTCCTAGTGAAGTTCCATTGATGAAACTGCTGTCTAGTATTCTTTCATTTGGAATGCATTTTGAGTGTTTGTTCAAGTGTAGTTGGTGCGTGACTTTAGTGACTTGAGTTAGGTGATTTCTAAGGAATGGTTGATGCTCGGTGAAGATAATTAGTATGATGATTGATGACAGAAATTCTGTTCATTTCTTTTCTCTCTTATTTCATTTTGTGAAAAGAATGTTAAAAAAGGATCAAATAGTGTGGGGCGATTTTTGTAATATACTTCTGGTATTATTCAACTAACTCTATTGCGATAGATTTATTTCTTGCACTGCATAATTTACTCTTGCAAGCCTATTTACTCCCTAACAATTCTTTGCATTTTCTTTGAGATGGTGTGGCCAACTTTATTGGGGATAGAATAAAAAAAGGTACATTCAATTTTGACTAGTATGTTCAGAGCTCATCCTTTTCTGGATTGCCTATTACCTTTTTCTCAGCTCTTTTCATTGAGAAAAAGAGATAAAGGTGATAGGGGATGGAATATGGTGTAGTCCATTCACCTTGGTAGAGAACTACCACAGTGTTGCTGTTCTAGATCAAACTTTTAATTTAATTGAAATATGGTATGTTCCCAAATTTTGGACCTAAGTTTTGGGTTAATTAGGGAATCAATTGAATATGTGAGTACTTAGAATTACGGTTCCTGCTCCTCCCTATTATTTGGATAGATGAAGCAAAAAAGGGAAGTACAAGAGGAGAGGAAGAGAGGGAGGTGATGGAGGAGAAAGTGTACCTTAGCTATTTCTAATTCTCTCAACTTGTTCATTGCTGAATGATTGTAACTTAGGGGGCAGCCAAGGTTCCTAGTAGGCCTAGGTTCAATAGGCATTTTATTTAGAAGGCATATTAAACCCTGCTATATATATCACTTAATTAAGGCCTACTAAGAATTAAATAAAACTAATGTTTGCTACTTATTAATGGACTAGAATCTAATGAACTAGAACTAAAATTAGGCATATGATAGAACCTGCGATTAATACCCCTGTTCCTCTTCTAACAGAAAGGTAAATACTCCAGAAATTAAATGAACGATAGAGAAAATGAGAAGTTGTATTGATTTTTCAGTATATAAGAACAACCAGGAATTCGAGGTCCTAGCACCTCCCTCTCACAGACCTAGCAATATTCTCCCTGCCCTCTCGCACCCCTCCTCAGACTCAATTTATCCTCATTCCTGCCCCCACGTCACTAACAGAAAGGGATACTAACAGACAACTAATAACCGAAAGATTTCACCCACAGACTCTGTTATGACCCGTCACCACCCCGTATACTAATAAAACCCATTATAAAATAAGCCTGCAGTTAACCCCCCCTTCTCGGCCCATAACAGTGATCCCATACATTTCACTCCATCTTATTCCTTCTGTCCCTCCTAATATACGTATACTTCACCACAGGCCTATCATTACCGCCCCCATAAAGTTTCACCTTGTCCTCAAGGTGGAAGGATGGAAATTGTTGGTTCAGTTGCTCAAACTCCTCCCAAGATGCTTCGAATTCTGGCAGATCCTTCCATTTAATCAGTACTTCCAGCACCCCCTTATCAGTGTACCTGAGACCAGCTACTTCCTGTGGTTCCACTCTCCACTCCAATTCCTCCGTAAGCACGGTAGTGATTGGTTGGGCCTGCTGCTCTCCCCCTAATGCTTGCTTGAGCATCGAGATATGAAAAACGGGATGGATGGTTGAGGATTCTGGTAGCTTCAGTCTATATGCTACCTGACCAATCTTTGCCTCCACTTGATAAGGACCGAAGTACCTTGGTGCCAGCTTTTCGTTAAGACGCTTAGCTAGAGATTTCTGTCTGTAAGGTTTCAGTTTGACATACACCCAGCTCCCCACCTCCAATTCCTGATCACGCCTTCTACGGTTAGCTTGAACCTTCATTCGAGTTTGAGCCCGCTGGAGGTGCTGCTTGAGTTCTGCCAAGGCTGCATCTCTGTCCTGTAACTCTTGTTCCACAGCTTCAATAGGGGTGCTGCCCTTCTCATGCCGCAACAGAGGGGGAGGCTCCCGACCATATAGGGCCTTAAAAGGTGAAGTCTGAGTGGCCGAGTGAAACGACGTGTTATACCAATATTCTGCCCAGGGCAGCCAACGCACCCACTGCCTTGGTTTATCCCCTGCAAAACAGCGGAGGTAAGTCTCCAAACTACGGTTAACTACCTCAGTTTGCCCGTCCGTTTGCGGATGATAGGCTGAACTATGACGAAGAGTGGTTCCCTGCAGCTTAAATACTTCCTTCCAAAAGCTGCTTACAAACACCTTGTCCCTGTCTGAGACCATTGATTTCGGCACACCATGAAGGCGCACTATTTCTCTGACAAACACAGCAGCTATAGACGGGGCATTAAAGGGGTGTTTAAGGGGGATAAAATGAGCATACTTCGTTAGACGGTCAACCACCACCATAATGCAATTAAACCCTTGTGAGGAGGGCAGCCCCTCAATGAAGTCAAGTGAAATATCCTCCCACACTTGCTGGGGAATGGGTAAGGGCTGCAGCAACCCTGCTGGGCTCATTGCTTGGTACTTATTCTGTTGACACACTGCACAATTAGCTACAAACTCCTGTATGTCCCTTTTCATCCCCGTCCAATACAGCTCTCGGGCCATTCTTCGGTACGTTTTCAATACCCCTGAGTGTCCTCCCATTTCCCCTGCGTGGAATTCAGCCAACAGCCTGGGAATCACGGCCGACTTCGCCGGAATAACCAACCGTCCCTGATATAAGAGCTCTCCTGCCCTGAGGGTATAACCCTGCTCCTCTTCTAAACCATTCAGTAACCTTAGTTTCAGTGGCCCCAAACAAGGGTCAGCTTCTATTTCAGATTGCAGGGAGCACAACAAATTTGTCCATGCGGTTGAGATAGCAGATAGAGTGGCGGCTTCTAGCCGGGATAATGCATCTGCTGCCTTATTTTCACGCCCCGGTCGGTACTCTATCTCAAACTTATAACTCCATAGTTTGGTAACCCATTTCGCATGTTCTTCTGGAATCACTTTCTGTTCCAACAAGTACTTCAGACTTCGCTGATCCGTCCTCACCTTGAACTGCCGCCCTACCAAATAATGTCTCCATTTCTGTACTGCCAGCACTATAGCCATCAGCTCCCGTTCATAAACTGATTTCAACCGTGCCTTTGTACCTAGCGATTGACTGAAATAAGCAATGGGCCGCTCCTGCTGCATCAGAATTGCTCCTACCCCAGTACCGGAGGCATCGGTTTCTACCACGAATGGTTCGTTAAAATTTGGCAACCCCAGCACTGGAACTGTCACCATGGCCTGTTTCAGCTGCTCAAATGCCTGCTGTGCCTCTGCATTCCAGCGGAAGTTGTCCTTCTTGAGTTGCTCGGTCAGTGGAGCAGCAATCTTCCCATAATTTCTAACAAACTTGCGATAGTATCCGGTCAATCCCAAAAATCCCCGTAGTTCACGTAAGGTCTTGGGCAATGGCCACTCCACCATGCTCTTTAGTTTGGACGGGTCTGCTGCCACCCCCTTGGCAGATACTATGTGCCCCAAATAATCCAGCTTCGTTTGCCCAAACGTACATTTCTTCCCATTCACCGTCAGCTTGTTTGCCTTCAATGCTTCGAACACTTGCTGTAAATGGTGAAGGTGTGTCTCCATATCCGGGCTGTACACCAGTATGTCGTCAAAGAAAACTAATACGAATCTTCGCAGGTAGGGCCGGAACACTTCATTCATTAAGGCCTGAAACGTGGCCGGGGCGTTTGTTAATCCGAAGGGCATGACGAGAAACTCGTAGTGTCCTTCATGAGTTCGGAAGGCACTCTTGTAGATGTCCTCCGGACTGACTCTAATCTGATGGTATCCTGATTTTAGGTCCAGCTTCGAGAACACTGCTGAACCATACAGTTCGTCTAGTAATTCATCAATCACTGGTATTGGAAATCGGTCCGGAACCGTTGCCCTATTCAAAGCTCTGTAGTCCACACAGAAGCGCCAACTCCCATCTTTCTTTTTGACTAGAAGTACAGGACTGGAGAAGGGGCTGTGGCTGGGCCTGATCATGCCTGCTGTCAGCATGTCTCCCACCAATCTTTCAATCTCATCCTTTTGGATTTGTGGGTATCGATATGGCCGGGTTCTTATTGGTTCAGTTCCTGGCAGCAAAGGGATCTTATGATCTAATTCCCGAAAGGGTGGTAATCCCTCCGGTTCCCTCAAGACCTCTGGGAAGGATTGAATCACAGCCTGCACTTCCGGAGCCACCTTCATGGATCCCCCATTGTAAACGTGTGCAGCTAGGGCACAACATTCCAGCAACATCCCCTGTTTCTCCTTTCCAATCGTTCGCAACAATGATTTGAGAGAAACCTGCGCTCTACACAGATCCGGATCTCCCTTCAATGTGACCGGTGTCGTTCCCAGCGTGAAACTCATCTTTAATGACTTCCAATTAACCTGCATAACCCCCAATTTTTCTAACCACTGCATCCCTAAAATGATATCTGCACTCCCCAGCTCCAAGGGTAAGAAATCTTCCACAATTACTATCTCCGGCAATGTTAGAACCACTGCCTTGCAGATTCCCGCAGTCTGGACTGAATTTCCCGTCCCCATGAGTACCCCATAGGTTGCGGTAGCTGAAAGTGGTAGATTCAAACGACTGACCAGGCCTTGTGCAATGAAGTTGTGAGTTGCCCCACAATCTACCAATACCACGACTGTTTCCCCTTTAATCTCCCCTCTTAACTTCATTGTTCGGGGTGTAGTGAACCCCACAACTGAATTCATTGAGAGTTCCACTTTTTCCCCTACCTCTGCCACCTCTTCTGTCTCTGTCGGCTCCGGTATCTCCTCTGTCTCCTCCTCTTCGTCCTCTTCCACCATTAAAACCTGTAGCAGCCTGTGTCGGCACTTGTGCCCCGGTGTATATTTCTCGCCACACCTGAAGCACAATCCCCGATCCCACCGTCGCTTCATCTCGGCGTCCGACAGTCGCTGGAACCCTGTCGATCGTCGGCTTCCCTGAGATTCCTCCATTAACTTATTTGCAGAGGTCTGGTTCATTTTTTGCGAGAGTGGGGGAAGAAGATTTCGACCCATCGGAGAGGACGGGTATGGATTTTGGGTTTGGTTTCTGGGGCTGTAATTCGAATAGGAGGGGAGGGCTAATTTGGATCCAGCCCCTACCGCACCCCCATTGTTGTTTGGACCTGCCCGCCCAGCTTGTAAGACCCTGTTTTTATCTTCCACTAATTGGGCCGCCTCCATAATTTCGGTGAGCCCGTTCGGCCTCATTAACCTCACCTCGGCCCTAACAGCCGGTTTAAGTCCATTCAGAAAAGTGCTCTGGAGCACCTCTTCCGGCAGCCTTCCTTGCAGCGGCGCTGCCATTAGCTCAAAAGTTTCCAAATACTCCTCCACCGTGCCGAGCTGCCTGATGGCCAAGAATTTTTCGCACAGGGTCCCCTCGTGTTTGGGCCGAAAACGGGACAGGAACACCTCCTTGAAATTCCTCCAGTTGGTGAACTTCTTCCCTTCCTCAGCATATTGAAACCAGGCCAAGGCTTTGCCCTCCATGGCCACCGCCACTGCTTCCATTTTCTCCATTTCCGGCAACTGATTCAAGTTGAAATATCTCTCTATTCGAAACAGCCAGCCATCCGGATCTGTGCCGTTGAAGATTGGAAACTCTAGTTGACGTGCTGGTCGATAGTCACTTCTCTGTTCTTCTCCATCTTCTATTGCTACAGGCGGCACTCCACCTCCTACCTCTAGCCTTTGCTTTTCCAGGTTGATCGACGAGGATTTTTCATTCTCTGGTCGATCGGGGAGAGGTAACCTGGACAATATGGCTTCCATTTTTCTGTCCATCGAGCCCAGTCTTTCTTCGATTGCAGGTACCTTCTGAACTGCCTCGCGCACTACGTCCAACTCCCTCTGCCAATCCTCTTGAATGAGCATCAAACGCTCTTCCATTTTTGCTTCCAAGTCCTCCATCTTCTTAGGTGCCATCTATCTAGATCGTATTGCTCTGATACCACATTGATAGAACCTGCGATTAATACCCCTGTTCCTCTTCTAACAGAAA
Organism: Tamarix austromongolica; assembly: GCA_039764185.1. Taxonomy (NCBI): domain Eukaryota; kingdom Viridiplantae; phylum Streptophyta; class Magnoliopsida; order Caryophyllales; family Tamaricaceae; genus Tamarix; species Tamarix austromongolica. Next base: position 48,805,117 of record CM077817.1, read on the forward strand.
GGTAAATACTCCAGAAATTAAATGAACGATAGAGAAAATGAGAAGTTGTATTGATTTTTCAGTATATAAGAACAACCAGGAATTCGAGGTCCTGGCACCTCCCTCTCACAGACCTAGCAATATTCTCCCTGCCCTCTCGCACCCCTCCTCAGACTCAATTTATCCTCATTCCTGCCCCCACGTCACTAACAGAAAGGGATACTAACAGACAACTAATAACCGAAAGATTTCACCCACAGACTCTGTTATGACCCGTCACCACCCCGTATACTAATAAAACCCATTATAAAATAAGCCTGCAGTTAACCCCCCTTCTCGGCCCATAACAGTGATCCCATACATTTCACTCCATCTTATTCCTTCTGTCCCTCCTAATATACGTATACTTCACCACAGGCCTATCAGCATAGCCCTTGGCTTGGTTGGTGGTGGGCCCAACCCATGTCCAGGGTTTGTGACAAAATGTCACCTTGCAGTACACAATTTCTAGGATTGTAATGTTGTTGGGGCTTGTTTTGCTTGATGTTGTTGGATTTAACAATTTTTTAACCAAAGATCTTAATAATTTTGTGACATTTCTTGTTATATATTCATAATTATTTTGTAGAGTATTGTCAAAGTGGATGTTGAGCATTCAATGGATTAGAACTTCTACGTTTTATTCGACCATGTAGTGGCAAATTGTGTCATACGGGTATGAGTTGGGTCGGACCAGGCCTGTTTTGGTTCGAGTTGCTGTGATGATTCGGTTTGGGTTTGATTCAGTTTAAATGTTGGGTCGATGACCCATCGGGTGTGGTTTAGAATTCATATTGACATTGATTGTTATTAATTTATTATATCAAATTAGTTGAGGTTTACAATTTATTATTAGTAGTATGCTTAATAATAATAATTATTATAATAATAATAATTCCTATTATATATAATATATGTAAGGATTATAACTAATTATTATTGTTATAAGTATAAATATAATTATTATTGTTATTATTATAATTAATAATCATTGCTTTATTTTTTTTAGAAAAATAAATATTATAAATATAATAATTATGTTTATAGCAATAATAGTATAGCAATTAAATTAATAATAATAATAACAATGATAATTATTATAATCCAATTTGACTCATTAGATTGGTGTTTATCTTATATGAAAATAAAGTTTGAAGAAGAAGTTTTACTACTTTAGTTTTATTTGTTGTTGTATTAGTTCAGTATTATTTTGTTTTGCACAAAATTTTGTTAGTAAGATAGTTTTAGATGTTTGATTAGCAATTTGTCATGAAGTTAAATGTTGTCTTGGTGGACTAGATGTGACTTTAGTTCAGGTTAAGTTTAGGTATGGTTGTATGGGGCTTTTTTTTTGTTGGTTCGAGTCATTTTTGTCCATATCAATTTAGATATGGGTCATTATCAGATTAACTATCTTTAGGTCTTCTTTCGGGTCGGTTCATGTTTTGAATCAAAATTAGTCTTAAACTTTTGGGCTAAAATTGGGTTTGGCTATTCGGGTCAGATCAGAGTTTCTAGATCTAAATATACCACTGTATTCAAATTAGAAATATAATTTGTGACATAAATAAATTTACATGATTCTAACTCAGTATCTTAACATGTATTGTGTGATTGAGCTTCGAAAATTATATACGGGTCCTCTTTGTTACAAGACTCCTAATGTTTCTTCAGGCCGAAATGGAACCCAAAAAATGAAACAAAATGTTAGAACACAACTTCTCTGGGAATCATTCATGAGCATGTCTTTCCCAGCCAAATGTTGATTGTTTTAGGTTATTTCAATGAAAAGTCAAAGTCCATAAGCACCTTGCCAACTTCCAATGGTATGAGATACGGTTAACTTATTCGGCATTGATGGCACACACAAAGCCCTAGTTAATCATTATGTTGTCCTTTCACTAAACATATCATTTGTCAAGGCTAGCAGAATTTTCTTGCTGTGCTACAGCAACCTTCAGTAATTAAGTTTCAATTGATGAGAAGTCACATGCAGGGAAAACTGTGATTACCAGTGATCATGCTCTGAAATTGGAATCTGTACCTGATTGGATAGCTATTGTGGGGAGTGGCTATATTGGTCTTGAATTTAGTGATGTTTACACTGCACTTGGAAGCGAGGTATATTCTCAATCTTTCATCTCCCTGCTTTCTGTTTTTGTCAATACTTGCATTGCAATATAGGAACTATATTTTCATGTGAGAAAAGCAATTCACAATGTCTTCTTTTCTCCTTTTGTTTCTTCTCCAATTCCCCCTATTTTGGACAATCTTTTATGAAGCATTTGCCCAACCATGTGAGGAAGAGTTCATTTTTGATTTGCAGTTTCTTTTCTCTTCTCAGTCATGCCCTATTATTAGGGTATATTCTCTAGAGCTTATTTTTGTTAATTTGAACCGAACTTATTGGTGCCGATATGATATGTTCTTATATTAATATATATAATTTAAATAATCTAATAATTATGTTAACAATTATAAAAAAAATTAACAATTATAATTATTATTAATATTAATTATGTTAATAATAATAATTATTATAATATTTATATTATTAATGTGTAATTAATTATAATTATAATAGTTCTATTAAAAAAATATCATAATAATTTATTATAATATTTATGTTATTAATTATAATTATTATATTAATAATAAAAAATAACATAATGATAATAATAATAATAATAATTATAAGAACAATTATGATAATTATATTAATAACAATTATCATTATAAGAATAATTATACGAGTAATTACAGTAATTATATTAATAATTATGATAATATGTATAATGATAATAATTATGTTAATAATGATAAAATTTTTAATAGTATTATTCATATGAATAATTATAAAAGAAATTTTAATAAGTATTATTATAATAATTATATGAATAATTATTATAATAATAGTATTAATCGTTATCATAATATTAATTATATATTTGATCTAGTATTATTAGTAATCTGAAATGATGTGATTAGCTGTAAAAATAAGCTTTAGTGAATAAGGCCTTGGTGTTGATGCAAAATGTAGTCTCTATGTAGATTATTATTTATATGTTTACAAACAACATTCATGTGTGATATTGTAGTGCAGGTTACATTCATTGAAGCACTTGATCAGCTTATGCCTGGGTTTGATCCTGAGATTTCAAAGTTGGCCCAGAGAGTACTAATCAATCCTAGAAAAATTGACTATCATACTGGAGTCTTTGCGTCAAAGGTGTGTTGACCCACATTTATTTGCACAGTTATCTGGCATTGCTCCATTTTTTTTTTTTTTTTTTTTTTGTGGGCATTTCATGTCCACTTCTGAATTTGTACAGATCACTCCATCAAAAGATGGCAAACCAGTCACTATTGAGCTCATAGATGCCAAGACCAAGGAACCAAAAGATACTTTGGAGGTATGCGTTAGATGATTGAGGTGTTCCGATGTTTTTTGTCTATTTTCTGTCATAAAATTGGATTTGATACATGTCAACAGTTTTGGTTTTAGCCTTTTAGGTTGGTCTTGTTGGACTCTTAAGAGGGGCTGGTGGTGTACTGATTTGATACAGTCTGCCTGTCTGCTTGTCAACCTTGATTAGTTTCATAATTGGTCATTACCTGCTAGTGTAGCCAGCATTCCAGATCAATGGTGTCATCATATTTAAAAAATATAGTATATAAACAATTCATAATAACAAAATAACAATTTTAATTTAGTAATATATGGTGCACTAGTGGAAAAGTTATTCTTATACAATTTTTATTAGGACAAGGTCTTGTGATGTGAGAATCAAAACTTTCACTCGATTACATTCTTCTCTTTTCAGATAGCTTGATAATTTTTATATCCTAGTATGATAATATAAAATAAACCTTCATAAGAATAGGGCTAATTAAACGACTAAATTACTCATTATATTTGACTGTCATGTAAACTAGAGAAGAAAACTTGATATCAAATTATCCAAAGATTATAAATTATATAAATTAATAAAAACAAGGCTTGTAAATATGTATTGGGTTGTAATACAAACTAAAAAAAAATAAGAATTTATAACTAATTAGTTATCAAATAATGGACAAAAGAACTGACTATATAAATAACAAACTATGATACAATATTAATTCCATAACAAAATCGTTTACATATTTAATTTCTGATTTACTGAACAAAAGATAGAACTTAATCTTGTATGCAAAGAAAGAAAGGAATTTAACAAACAATTAGTAAATCTGTAGACAGAAAATGAAAAAGAAATTAAGCCAAACATTCAGTGGTCAGTGGCCGAGACAGATATGAGGATTGAAGTGCCTAAGTAAGAGGTGAACATTTGAACAGTGAAAGAGAAAAGAGGCATAGCATACAAAACATAAAAGTAAGCAAATTTCATAATGAGGAATCAAACTTAGGACACACAGGCTTAAACAAGAAATTCCACCAGGTGCGTTCTGTTAATGTTTTTACATATACTAAGAACTGGTAAGAATTCCATGATTTCATATGACACAATGTGTGCTTAGCTAGCTTCAACATTGAGTGCAACTATGATGTGAAGGAAAGGAATCTAGTATATATATTTTGGTCTTTCTTACTTATTGTTGCTGGAAAGTAACTGTGTTTTATTCGCCTTCTTTGTTTCATTTTGTAGGTAGATACAGCATTAATTGCAACTGGAAGAGCTCCATACACTCAGGGTCTTGGCTTGGAAAATGTATTGTCTTTGCTATAGTGTATACAACTGCTGATGGCTTCATTGATTTGATGGAGTTCCTGATAAAAATCTATTTCTGTAGATCAATGTGGTGACACAACGTGGTTTTGTTCCTGTGGATGAGCGCATGCGTGTGATTGATGAGCATGGCAATCCGGTATGCTTTTGGATGATCGTCCACCTTAGTCTGTGTGATTATTGTGTTGCTAAGGTTACATCTGTTCATATTAGGTCCCTCACGTGTATTGCATCGGTGATGCAAATGGTAAATTGATGTTGGCTCATGCTGCAAGTGCACAGGGTATATCAGGTATGACCAGCATATACATTAATGTATGCTGATCCAATACTCTTATTTTTTAAGTGCTCACTGAAAAATGAAGGCAGAAATGGGGTGAATAAAGGAAAGAGAGTTGGTGAAGGTAATATAACTTGGTCTTTACCTTTTTTTGTGACTATAGTTGTGGAGCAGCTTACTGGAAGAGATCACATCCTCAATCTTTCAAGTATACCAGCTGCTTGTTTCACTCATCCTGAAATCAGTATGGTTGGATTGACTGAGGTACTGTTCAAAGTCCCTTATAAACATGCAAGCCTTTAATAATAATAATAAAATGTTTCAACATTTTCAACAGATGGCTGGTCCAAGAGAAATCAGAGAGCCTTCCATCACCTGTAAATTTGGTTTTATTTTCTTTTGGGAAAATATGTTGCTTGCTCTATATGGAACATAGTTCAGTTGCTATTCACTATTTATTTTTTGAATTTGAAAGACTCTCTTCAGTTGACTTGATGCGTTTGGGCATTGGACCTTACGTGAAAATAAATAGTAAGGCTTAGAATTCATAATGGTTAAATCTATTTCCCGGTATCATCTTGTTACTTGTTGTGGATAAAGGATTTGAACGTCAAGTAATCAAGTGCTCAAAACTGAGGCTATTTCATATGATAATAAGTCATTAAATTGTACAGTTGGGAACTATAAGATAATCAAGTACAGAACCACTCATTTCCTTGCTTTTGGCTTATTACAGATGCAGTCTCTTAAATTTATGGACTATTTTTATCTGTAGCTTGTACAATCAAGTGTTAAATGATGATCTGACAACTCTGCAGCCCCAAGCAAAGGAAAAAGCGGAGAAAGAAGGGTTTGAAGTAAGCATCGCGAAGACAAGTTTCAAGGCCAACACGAAAGCATTGGCAGAAAATGAGGGCGAGGGCCTTGCTAAGGTGAAATTCTTGTCCTTCTTTGCTTGGTATTATTCATAGGCACAAATGCATAATATTATATTGACTCTAATGATGATCAAGTAACTGGAATCTCTATATGCAACTTAAATTATATTATTTCGATGCAACTTGTATAATTTTATGGCTTAATGAAAAGATAAGCCCTCTTCCACATCACATATTTGAAGTCAGATGCTAGATATCCAATTTGTTGAATTTAGACTTGTTTATGGATGCAGTTCAGGGTAAGTTTGGACTGGTTATAACTGACAGCTTTGTTAGCTTTCTTGGTAAATACTTGACCATATTTGTTCTTCAATTGTCATTGCTCACACAATCAAGTTGACATCTAGCGGCTGTTGTACATCTGGAGTCTGAAGTCAGGAAATGATTGTGATTTTGAGTACTATTATATCATTATCCATGGTCATTTTATGATGTTAAGTGTAAGATAGCTGCAGAGAGGTTGGGCAACATGATCCCAGTGCAAATAGTTGCTATAAGTTATATTCATTAGAGGCCTTCTTGTTCTGAGTTAGGGCCTGTTCTCAGCTTATTTTTTGAGCTTAGAGATTGGCAAAGTTTTGACAATAATAAAAGAAATATAAAATTATTAATAATATAATAATTATAATAATGATGATTGTGATAACAATAGTAGAAATACTAATTATGACATTAATTTAGTAAACTAGAAAAAATAACTTATGGAAAATTTTGCTTTCAGATCAGCAAAACAGGGCCTACTGGCAGCTCATGTGGAGACATAGTAACTTTTGTTTACTGTGGCTCCTTGTTTCATGCGTTGACTGGTCAGAGAGCTGCAACAAGCTCATCTAGGGTCCAAACTTTGTCTTCTTTTGCAATTTGTGCACTTCTGTATTTCATTGAACATTTTTTTATTCCCTTGACATCAGTATTCTACTGCATTCGTCTTCTGCATTGGGTGCTTCATGTCTCAAGACGTGGCTGCTTTGACCTTTTAGCTATGTTCCATGCCTGTGTTTAAATCCATCATATCAACAAGGACAAGGCTCAAGTCACTTGACGTGAAAACCATATTGATCTATACCCTCTATTTAACTGATTTGATCCTCACTCTAACTTAGTTCCAGCATCTTTGGAACTGCTAATTTCCAAAATTCTTGTGGTTTGTGTGATCTGGCCTTGTTTGAGTTCATCGATGGTAATCTGGGTATCCTTTTGGTGCATTCATAGCTTTTGTATTAATATGTATTCAAAAATATGTTGCTAAGTCTGAGATCACACTAGATGTCCTCCTGTCTTGCTCCAAATTCATCTACCCATTGCTTCTACTGCTCTAATTTTGCCAGCTTTTAATATTTGTTTGTATAATGTCTACCCACAGTTAGTATACAGACCGGATAATGGAGAAATCTTAGGAGTTCACATATTTGGCATTCATGCTGCGGATCTTATTCACGAAGCATCCAATGCAATAGCACTGAAAACCCCTATACAGGTATGCTGTTTTTTTTCTGTTCAACAACACAGGACCTCCAGTGTTGCCAGTACTCTAGTACATGATAAATAAACTTATTTGACGTCAATGATTTGTTTATCTTTTGGTCATTATACAGGATATCAAGTTTGCAGTTCATGCACATCCTACATTGTCTGAGGTGCTAGATGAGCTATATAAAGCAGCTAAGGTTAGCTATTAACCACTGCTTGACTTGGTTTGAAGCAGCACTTGGCACACTCTTACCATATAATGTAGGGTAGTATGAGATACATGGTTATTAATTTGCTAAAGGCCTGAATCATTGTGATTATATGTTGGCTGTAATTTTTGCGGCAGGCCACCGCTAATGTTTCTATCCTAGTTAGTGAACCTGTTGCAGTTTGAGAATTGTGATTATATCTGAACAAGTGAAACGAACTTTTTGTTTTTTAACATGTGCCCTGAGAATTGTGATTATATGTTGACTGTAAGTTTTTGGGGCAGGTCACCGCTAATGTTTCTATCCCAGTTAGTGAACCTGTTCCAGTTTGAGCTGCTCAATACCTGAATACCGAAGTTTTGAAGAAATTTTGTTGTGTTAGGGAGTTCAAAGGCACCCTGAAGCATCAAGTTGGACCAATCCCCAGGCTAGCTGCAGCAGCCAAACAGAAATGGTATCACCAATGCCTGGCGTGTCCTCCGATACACTTAATCCGGCCCATTTCTCTGCCTGCTTGTCACGGTCATTTGATCTCTTTCTGCACGATTTACTAGCCTTCTTTACCTATTTATGGAAACTAGTTATTTAAACTCTTGAAACTTTTTTGTAGTAGTTGTTAGAAATATTATTTTTGTTTTTGTTTGATGCAATCTTATAGTTCTTAAACAATTAAGCTTCAACCTCCACCACTGTTCCGAGGGTCCTGCTTGAAGAAACCGCTATATATAAACTAATTACTGGAGTTTAATTTCTGGGCTAATTTGTATACATTTGAGTAATGATTTTGTCCTAAATAAATCCCATACTGATATTAAAATCATTAAACTTTATAAAAAAATAACAAAATTAAAAAAAAAAACCATCATCATTATCACCAGCTCATTTCTTGAGCGTACAGCGTGTTTGTATGGTGTTGATTTACTTAGTGCAAATTGTAGAGCTGAAATTGATTTGTGCCGTTTCTTGCAACTGTACGAGTACTCACATGTGTAGAGCTCTAAATATAATAAGCTTCAGATCTATGCTTCGGTTTAGAAGGATAAAGGATTTGTGTCCCTGGTTGCTGTGTGTGTTGGTGGGAGGGATGTGGTTGTATCCATTAGGTTAGACATTCGTTTTTTTTCTTCCAAATTTAAGTCATTTAAAAGATATTGTCACACAACATTGATATATATATATATATATATATATATATATATTATCGATGATCTGCTCAATAAGAAAGCTGATTTTTAGGAAATTATTAGCCTTCATAGACCATTGTGATATAGTTTTCTAATCAACTAAAGGCAAATCATCTATGCCCTCGGTGAAGTAGTTTCAAGTGCAATCACATGTTGACGTGTACCTAATCCTGCCCTAGTTAAACATTTGAACACCGAAAAAAAAGAAGAAGAGCTAGTGTTAAAATCCTAAAAATATACCTCTGCTTTTTACTCTACCACGGACATATAATTTTAAAAAAAAATGCAAGAAAAATAGCTAAACAATATTTGTTGGCATGAAATATACCGGATATGTTTTATAAATATACTACGATATTTTTCATAGTATATAGCTATGTTTGATAATCATAATATCTTTAATAAATATAGTACATCACTTTTTATATAATTTTAAAACTATTAATATTTTGTTATCACCACCTATCACAAAGCATATTTAAACAAATAAATTAATATTATATTATATATTAAAAAGTATCAATATATATCATTTCTTATCATCGTCATTCTTAACATTAATTAATCAAAGTGAGCTTGTGTACTACTTAGCTAGGTATTTAAAGAGCACACATTGTTAATATTTCTTGAGTTACTAATTTAATTCATTGAAAAATCATATATTTAATACCTTAAACATAGAAGGTTGTCATATCAAATGACATAACAATTAAATTAATATGAAACTATACAAGGAAATTCACAAAATAAGGGCACAACTAAAAAAAATATGAATATTAATATTAGCTTTTCCGTTTAAACAACTTAAATATTCTAAAATTTTCATAAATTATATTCTCTTAATATTAAAAGTTAAATAATTTTAAAGAACTAAAGCTAACAAGATTAATAGATGGGTATGAAATTGTATATATCTCATGGTACTTGCTAAATTATATACAAGAATAATGGAAAATTTGATTTTAAAGGCAAAGGTAGTGAAGCTAGAGTTGGAAAGAAATATGATAAGGGTAAAACTAATTTGGCTAATCATGCTAGTGGTCAAACTAGGGTTAGAGACATTAAATGTTTTAAATGTGGGAGAGTTAGACATATAGCTTCTGAATGTCCTAATAGGAGAAATATTCTAATTAGGGAATTTGGGGATATAGATTCAAAATCTAAAAGTGAAGAATTGGAGATTAACACAGTGATAAATGATACTAGTGAATCTGAAGAAGAGGTAGAACTTCCAGTAAGTCGAGATCTTTTTGTGGTATGTAGGGCCTTAACTAGTAACAAATTACCAGATCCAAATGCAATATAAAGAGAAAAAATCTTCCACACAAGGTTTTTAATTAATGATAAATGTTTTAATATGGCAATTGATAGTGGGAGTTGTATCAATGCTGCTAATGTTCTTTTAGTATCTAAATTAGGGTTACCAACTACTAAACATCCAAAACCATATAGGCTTCAGTGGTTGAAAGAATTGGGAGATGTTAAAGTAAGTCACCAGGTTTTGGTAAATTTAAAGTTAGGTAAGTATGAGGATTCTGTATTATGTGATATAGTACCCATGCATGCTGCACATATTCTGTTGGGAAGACCATGTCAGTATGATAGGAAGGTTACACATGATGGTTATAAAAATAGGTATACATTATATAAGGATGATAGGAAAATTATTTTGGCACCTCTGACTCCCAAGGAAATTTATGATGATCAAGTCAAAATGAAATCTAATTATAAAGAGTCGACTAAGCAGAATTTGGATTGTGGGACTTGTTCAAATGTGCTTAAGAAACCATCTGGGTTTTATGCTAAGAAAGGTGATGTTGAACAAGCTGTTGGTTAAAGTGAAAATGTGTATTTAATGGTGTATAAGGAGTGCTATGAATGTCATTCAGATTTAATTAAGTATATACCTGATAATGTTAAGGGTTTATTAGAGGAATATTCTGAATTATTTCCTGAAGAAAATCCCCAATGGATTACCTCTATTAGGAGGCATATTACACCAAATGGATTTTATACTAGGGGCTGTCATACCTAATAGACCTACTTATAGGGATAATCCAGAGGAAGTAAAGGAGATAAAAAAAATAGGTTTATGATTTATTATGTAAAGGTTATATTAGGGAATCCATGAGTCATTGTGATGTACCAGTTCTTTTAGTTCCTAAGAAAGATGGAAGTTGGAGAATGTGTATAGATAGTAGGGCTGTAAATAAAATAACAATTAAGTATAGGTACTCTATACCTAAGCTAGATGAAATGTTAGATCTTTTACATGGAGCTATGGTGTTTTCTAAAATAGACTTGAAAAGTGGATATCATCAAATTAGAATGAAACCTAGAGATGAATGGAAAATAGCCATTAAGACAAATTTTGGGTTATATGAGTGGTTAGTTATGCCATTTGGGTTGTCTAAGCTCCAAGTAATCTATGGATGAACATTTAAAACATTTGAGGACTATTTTGTATGTGTTGAAGGAAGAAAAATTATATGCTAATTTGTCTAAGTCAAGGTTTTGTTTAGAAAGTGTAGTCTTTTTGGGATTTGTAATTAGTAAGGATGGAATATCTGTTGATAAGGATAAGATTAAGGCAATACAGGAATGGCCTATACCTAAATTGGTAACTGAAATTAGAAGTTTCCATGGGTTATGTTCTTTTTATCATAGGTTTGTTAGGAATTTTAGTACTTTAGCTGCACCTTTAACTATAGTTACAAAAAAGGAAGATGGATTTAAGTGGGGTTTAGAACAAAAGAAATCTTTTGATTCTCTTAAGGAAAAATTAACTCAAGCTCCTATATTAGTTCTTCCAGACTTTGATAAAATATTTGAATTACATTGCGATGCTTCAGGTTTAGGAATTGGGGTTGTTCTTTCTCAAGAGGGTAGACCAATAGACTATTTTAATGAGAAATTAAGTGGTAGTGCTTTGAATTATTCCACTTATAAAAAGGAGTTATTTGCTTTAGTAAGAGTTTTAGAGGTATGGCAACATTATTTATGGCTTAGGGAATTTGTTATTAATACTGATAAAGAAGATATTAAATATTTGAAGAGTCAATCAAAGTTGAATAGGAGGCAGGGTAGATGTATATAATTTATTGTGATTTTTCCTTATGTGATTAAGTATAAGAAATGAGGTGATAATATAGTTGCCGATGCATTATCTAGGAGATATGCTTTATTAAACACGGTAGATGCAAACTTATTAGGTTTTTCTCATATTAAGACTTTATATGTTGAGGATAATGATTTTAAATAATTATATAAGAATTGTGATACTGCTTCCCAAGGAAAATATTATCTTTTTAATGGATATTTATTTAGGGAAAATAGATTTTGTGTATCTAATTGTTCATATAGGGAGTTATTAATCCAAGAGGCACATAATGGCGGTTTAATGGCACACTTGGGTTTTCAAAATACTTTGGATGTGTTAACTGATCATTTTTATTTGCCTCATATGAAAAGGGATGTGTTAAGATATTATGTGAATTGTGTGGCTTGTAAACATGCCAAGTCTACTTTTCAACCATTTGGGTTATATACACCTTTACTAGTTCCAACCCAACCATGGGCTGATGTTTCTTTAGACTTTATTTTGGAGTTACCTAGGACTAATAGGGCTAAGGATTATATCATGGTTGTTATAGATAAGTTTAGTAAAATGGAACATTTCATACCTTGTAATAAGACTAATGATACTGTAATTGTGGAAGATTTTTTTTTTATTATATACATATAGTTAAATTACATAGGGTATCTAAGACCATAGTATTTGACAAGGATGTTAAATTTTTAAGTCATTTTTGGAAAGCATTGTGGGGTAAATTAGGTACTAAACTATTATTTTCCACCACTTGCCGTCCTCAAATTGATGGACAAACAGATGTAGTAAATAGGACTTTGGGTAATATGTAAATATGTTAAGATTTGGGAAAAATCTTAGATAATGGGAAGCCATATTACCACGGGTAGAATTTGCATATAATAGAACTATACATTCCACAATTAAGAAAACTCTTTTTGAATTTGTGTATGGTTTCAATCCATTAACTCCCATGTATTTGATTCCTTTACCTATTTTTAATTTGCATAATTTGGATGATGAATCTCATGCAGAAAAAAAATAAAGAAATTACATGAATCTATAAGTAAATAAATTAATAAATGTGTTCAACAAATGGCTGTGGTTGCTAATAAAAAGAGGAAGAAAATTATTTTTCAACCTAGGGATTTGGTTTGGGTACACCTTAGAAAAGAACGTTTTCCAACCCTTAGGAAATCTAAATTGGATCCTAGAGGTGATGGACCTTTTAATGTGTTAGAAAGGATTAATGAAAATGCATATAAAATTGATTTACCTGCTAAATTTGGTAATGTGAGTAATTCTTTTAATATACCTGGTTTAAGTCCTTTTGCTGGAATTATGAAGGTTTCAGAGATGAAACCCCACCAAGAAGAGGGGAATGATGTGTATCTAAACAGTTTTAATTTTTATCTAGATATTTTTGTTGATTGTTGTAATATAAATGATACATATAATTATTCCTGTTATTCTGTGATTAATTATGAAAGGAGATAAGAATATAGGTGCTGGAAATGGTTTGTTGCTGGATGATGTGATTGCATGTGATGCTGCTGGTCACTGTGTAGATTATGTTGTTGTGATTCTACTGGATAATTTAAATCCAATTATGTTGATATAGTTAGGAAAAAATTATTGTAATCCCATATGATGCAATCGCTGGAATTGTAGCTTGTAGAATTAAGTAGGCCACATCGGCAGCCACCCGGCCCATAATTGGGTTAGAAGGATTACTGCCTATGCAACCCTTAATTTCTACAGTTAGTTAGATAAAATAACTAATGGGAGATTAGTTATATACTAATTATAATATGGAGTAATTGTAATTAATTGAAAGTGGGCTGATTAGATAATTCAACACCACCCAATATTTGTTATGTTGTATCATTTGTAAGGGTAATGGGGCCTGGTAAGTCGGAGCCTGATTCAATCAACCCAACATTGAGTATATGTATATGTATACGGAGGACAGATAGGGGGACAGACAGATGTTTTCTAGAATAATACATCTGATTCATTTGCTCTCTCTCTAGTTGTGCTCTCTCTCTCTCTCTCTCTCTCTCTCGACTCTTGATTCTCTCTCTCGACTCTCTACTCTTCTTCCTTCTAAAACCTCGCTAAATCTCATTCTTCTCCACTAGAATAACTCAGTCCGCCATTGATTTTCAATTGTGCCATGAGTATTTTGATCTTCCTTTGGTATTAAATCTTAGGCTGATCAAGATCGGGTTTCCTGATCATATCTTGCTACCAATTTTGTCCGGCGTTTTTCAATACCTACTAAGGTTTCATCACCTTATTTTAGTTGCATCAAACCAAGGCTAGCAACATTTGAGTTAGACACTCTCAATGTCACCCCAAATGCACCTTCAATAGTTATGACAACAAACACATACAATGTCCTTACCCACTTGCCAATAATCACTACCATAACCCCTTTAGCAACCTTTAATGTGCCATAATAAATGACACCTATAATGTTTTCTATCCAAGGAACACAATGAAATCAATCTCTTGGTTATGTTAGGAATATGACAAACACTAAACAATGTCCTGACCACACTATCATGCATCCTCACTTTCACAGTCCTAATTCCAGCAATTCTACATGAAATGCCTTTTTCCAAGATAACAACTCCACCTCTGACAGTGTCATATATCTGGAACTATTTTCTATTGGGACAAACATTGTAATATCCTATATTTTTGTAAAGTGTTGAATGAAAATTATGCCAATTTTGGATGTTTGATTTTGATTTTATATTATGATTTGGTTTGAGGTAAAATTAGTTTTAAAATAAGGTTGGAAAATTAAGTTTATTGAGCTTTTTAGGTGAACTGATTGATTGGTTCCCTGAACTGATCGACTGGTTTGTCATTTTAGCAAAATGGTTTTTACTTGACTAAACTAATTAACTTGTTTGTAGAATAGTCAATAGGTAGGATAAACTAATCGTTTGATTTGTCAAGCTAGATATGTTTTTGAAACTCAAATTTTTAGAAAAATTTCTTATACTGAAATGGAACCTTGTTAATCTATGCCTAATTGTTCCTAAGATATTCTTAGCATTTTTCATGATGCATTTAACCCAAAATACTATTTTAGATCGATCGGGAAGGTCTATTAGGACAATTGATGGGGGAAGATGACCTTATCCTTGTCTTCTTCTACATCGCTACTTTGCACATTTCTGAGGTCAATGCTTTGATTTTAGGCACGATTATGCTCAGCCGGAAGATTCCTTCTACATTGACCTTCCATTACCTCTCTTGTGAATTGCAATTCTAAACTAATTGAATTTCATTTCTCCATAAACACCATTTGAGTTTTGGAGAATAGGTCAGCATATCTTAGATGAAATTTGTCCATTTAACTCAAATTTAAATGGTAAGAATTAGAATTTTCAAATTATTCTTGACCACTCCATGATTCTTCTCGATTGGTTGGATATAAATATGTCGAATCACCCCTTTTGTTCACTTTTCTTTTAGCAATCAAAAATCCCTAACTCTCTATATTCATCTTCCCCCTATGCACTTTGAACCTTATAGTTGAAATCACTTTCACTCTTTTCATCCATTCTCTAGCTCTCTCTTATTTTAATCATTAAGCAAGAAAGAATTAGATTTAGAAAAAAGTTTGAGTGATTCAGCCGAATACCCTATGTTTTTTCCTTGAGGTGTGGTCTGACCAATCTTTCTTTTTATTTCAAGTTTGAATTTATTAACTTTATGTGAAAAATTCTAAGTTAAAGATTGTCGCTTTTAAGGTTTTAAAAGTTGACATTTTCATAGGTTGGAATTTCTAGTTTAAGGGAGTTTTGCTTGCATCAAGTAAGTGAGTTTTACTTCTAGAATGGATTGTGAGTAATCTTGCATGATGTGAAACTCTTTAAGTTGATATAATATGTTGTCATGAATGTATATAGATTACATAACTAATTTTGATGGTTTGATTGTGCATTTTGAGTAAAAAGCATGAAACTTGAGAAGAATGAGTGGTGATGATTAAATGTTGAGATGTGCAGGTTAAATAGACTGAAAATGTGTTATATAGTGCTAAAACATGTTCTATTGTGGTTTAATGAAGATTTATAAGATTATTTGTATGGAAATGATTGTTTGGAGCTATTGTAGGGCAAACCGATCAACTAATTAGGTCAAACAGATCGACTGGTTATTAGAATCGTCAACTAGTTGACCCAACCCATCAACTGGTTAGCGTAGAGACCTTAGTATTTCTCTCTTCTCAAACCCATCAACTATTTGGGTATAACTAGTGTGAGGAAAATTAGGGTTTCATCGAGTTAAATTGATCGACTGGTCAACCTAAATTGGTTGATTGGTTGGGCCATACCGATCGATTGGTTTGTGTGATTTGATTCCTTTCGGTTTGGTTATGCCTTGAGGCTATCCATAGGATTATTCTATGATTATTAAAGATATACAATATAAATTTAATCATGGATTATGACCTAATGAATGGATTAATTAAATCATAATTTATGACATACTCAATGAGTATTATAAAGGCTAAATGGTTGTACCACTTATGAAATGTGATGGCCTTGATAAAAGATTAATGAAGCACATCATGTTCTTGAATAAAATAATATGATGGTTATGAGTAAGTTTGTATAAGGATAAATGGGTACCCCACACATGGTTGGGAAATAGAAAGGGATTAATATGGAAGAAACATATGAATGCTTTGCTTGCTCCTTGTATGGGCCTTGTGTGATTACTTATCCTCACGAATAATGTACTAATCATGTTAAAAGAAAGATAATTGAGTTGTGTATGGGTTTGGGCTACCTGTTCCTTGATTATCTATTGGAGTTTAGTCTTCCTTCGAGCAAGATCTTAGAGATCTCAGTGCCTTATCTACTCTAGACACTTCGATACTAAAGGACCTCGTTACCTAGGAAGTTGGCTTCATCTTGGACTTATGTCTATATTAGTTGGCTTTGACTTGGACTTACATATACCTTGGTGATTACTAGATGATAAAATCTGGATGATCAGCAAATGGATAATAAAATATGGTTAATGAATAAGTGGGATGATAAAAAGTGGATAATGATGATAATAATGGTTCAAATGATAAAAAAGGGTAAGAGCTGATATGTACACTTGTATGATGGCTTAAATGAATGTTTTCTTGGGTGTTGATCCATATCAATATATGACCAAAAAGGGTAAGAGCTAGTATGTACACTTGAGCACTTGTAAAATAAACCCTACAGGCTTTTTGCATCAATCTGTCTAGTACATGTGTGATTACCTATGTGATTATAATATGACGATAACAATGATATATTTTGTAACACCCCCAAAAATCAAAGTTGAAAATTTTTGCTTGCTTAAAGAAATTCACTGAACAAAAGGGGGTGCTACTATTGTGTTCAACATGAGTCTGGCCCCTAACCAGCCTTATACTAATCACAAAGCTAAAAGATAAACATGAGTGCAAAACTATAATAGAAAATGATTAAAACATGGATTCTAACATTAAAATACAAAAAATGCTAGAACAAGTGAGTCAAATGTTAGTACAATAGAGAAATAAAACACAAAGTAGGATCCCACTATGGGGGAAAAACATAAGGTACAATTGAAAACAGTTCATAATACACTCTCTCTGGGCATGATCCCAAGACACCAAGGCATCATTCTGTCCCGATCACTCATCGTAAGCTGTAAAGTCCTCTAAGGCCTCATCGCCTATCTTCATAGACTCAAGAGGGGTCACTACTTGTGGGAATGAGCAGCACCCATAAAAAGAGTGACCAATATGCTATGTATTGATTAAGGTAATAATATAATAAAAATAGAGCACAAAAACATAGAATACAGACACAAGCATACAATGGGGTTTTGTTAGATCATTTACCCTTATTAGAGTTTAGGCCAGTAGGATCATATTTACACATCTCTTGAATTATATCCATGTAGGTATGGAGACCCCACTATTATGATCGGTTGACTGAAAATAACTATCCTAGGAAAGAATGTGCTTGACTACGATTATAATTGGTGGACCGGTAAACATATACAACCCCAAAACAAAATGTACCTAGCCACTATTATGACTGGTGGACCGGTAAATATCCTACATCCAGTCCCGACCCATGTGGTGTTCCGTTATAAGTAATTAGTGTCTTTTCCATAGATTATTATCATCTCAGGGTTTTACTTATTAAGCTCAAGACCCCCACTATTATAACCCGTGGACCGGGAATAATTACCTTAGGGCAAAATGCACCTGGCTACTATTATAATCGGTGGACTAGTAAACATATACAACCTAGGATTTACTGCCACTCGACCAACCTAGACTTCATGAGAACCCTAATCCCTTAACTTGGAACATTCACACCGTCTAAAATCTCCTAAGCCCCCCAACATTTTTCCACTAACCTAATAGTGACCCTAGAAACCTCATATCCATGGGTTAAGGCCCGCTCTTCTTTTTCTCTACCTATACTCTCCAACTCCCACTAGGATTTTATCTTGAAACTCTAATTTGGCCTATCACCTCTCCTCTCTTTACTTAGTCCACATATCTCCTTATTCAAGCACCATCACCATACTCACCCCAACTCCAAACCTCCCAGCCCAACTCCTCAACTTACACATGTGATAATGACATCCTAGCTGGTCACCCTTGAAAACCCTAATGCTCCCCCTTTTTCTTTCATACCCCCTTCTCTTACACAACTCATCCCTCCATCTGGCTTGACTCACATCCACCATCTCATACACCCCTCATCATAATATGGATGTTCAACCAACTTCCTCAACCTTTCCCCACAACACACCTTATCCTTAGGGTTGATCCCCCAAAACCCTAGTTTGTGCTTCCATGCACCTTCCCATCATCCTACTTTCCCAAGTACACTAAACACCCAAAACACACTTTCCTCCTCATGGTAAACCTCCAAACAAGACTTTACCATGTAAATCTTTCCCCTATTCAAAGTACACAGCCCTATGTAAGGCTTACACTCCCCATGCAAGTTTTTACCCTAGCCCCTCGTATTATCATTTCTCCTTTTAATTAATCAACCATATTTCATGAGATATCTAGGACATTTTTCACATATCACTTTACTAACTCAAACCTCTTTATTTTCTTAAATTTCCCTTGGGCTCTCAAGTCCCACCTATCATTATTCAATCATGCACAAGCATATATCCACCTATAGTAATATTTATCCATACATATAATAAACAATGAGAAACATGTATACTGTTACCTAAGATCCTTGCAAGCCAAGCTGCAACACGCGCATTTAGTTCAATACACATATAACACATAAATACACCCATTTCATGATATGACTCATAGCATAACCTAAGTCTTAACTATATCCTTGCCTAGTTGGCTCTGGGCTTGAACTAAGAAATCCTACACCTCCTCATGGAGAAATATTGGTTCAATACCTATAATAAGAGCATCAACTAGCTCATTTCTCTTCTTCCTACTTCTTTTTCCTTTTTCCTTATTTTATTAACCAAAATACTAATAATAATAATAGTAATGATAATAATAATGAGTTATTAAAATTAAATACACTAAACAAGTAAGAGAAAGGAAGGTGTAACCATAAGAGACCAGGTAGGTGAGGGTGGTGGCAATGGCGGCAATGTGATGATGGTAGTGCTGGTGATGTCAAGTGGAATTTTTAGAGTTGGAAGGAGGAGGGAAGGTAGGGTTTCTTGGGTGGTGGAGCTTTCTGATTCAGGTGGATGGTGGTGGTGGCGGTCTCACGGTAACATCGCCTGAGAAGAAGAAAAGAAGAGAGGGAAGAAAGGAATGGGAATAAGGGATAGGTGGAGGTGCTGGTGTGGTAGGGGGTCTTTTGTGTAGATTGGGAGGAAGGGAGGGTGGTACAGCCGGCGGTGGTGGCAACACAAGGCAGCGCTGGTGGTGGTACAAGGTGTAAAAGGGGGAATAGAGAGAGTAAAGGAAGGGAAGGGAAGGGGCTCAGTGGACACAAGGTGATGCAAGGAAGATGATGGGAGGGAGTGGAGATGGTAGTGTGGCCTGATGGCTATAGTAGCACACCCTGATGGCAACGACGGTGGTGTCTAAATTGCCAACGAGAGTAAGGGAGGTGGGGGAAATTGGGTAGGAAAAGGAGAGGGAAGAAGATAGTGGGGGGTTTATAAGTGTAGGGGAGGATAGAAGTGGACAAGGAAGGAAAGAGGATAATGGGGGGAGTTAGTAGCAGCTGACCAGTGTACAAGCCAGTACTATTATGTCGGGGGACAATGATAGGGGCAGGTTCCCAAGGGGCATGGGAGTAAGTGAGGGAGAGAGAGCTCACACGGGTGGGGGTTGTGCAGGGATGTGCTTGCTGCATGCGTTGCATTGTCAAAATAGGAAAGAAGGAGGGAGAGAGGGGAGGGGAAAGCTGTGGAGTTACAATGATGCACAAGTGTAATGTAGGCGGGAGGTAAGGGATGAGGGTAGGGAAAGAGAGAGAGAGAGAGAGAGAGAGAGAGAGAGAGAGAGAGAGAGAGAGAGAGAGAAGTAGGGGGAGGGGATGCATGTGAGTTGGGACATCGCATGAGGGAGAGAAAAAAAAGAGGAGGGACTAGGCCAATCGGGGGAGGGGAAGGAAAGAAGAGAAGGAGAAGGGAAAAAGGGGATTGGGTCATTTTTGGGGAAGGAGAAGAAAAAAGAAAGGAAGAAAACGAATAAAGAAAAGAAAGAAAAAGAGGAAAGAAAGGGAGGAAAAGAAAAAAGAAAAAGAAAAAATGGGGCAGTAGGGTGTTTTGGGTTTTTGGGAGTTTTAGGGATAATAATAATAATAATAATAATAATAATAATAATAATAACAATAATAATAATAATAATAATAATAATAATAATACTCCAAAAATTTGCTTAGCCTAATCCTACACCATTAGTGTCTTAATTTGATTCTAATATCAATAAATCATAATTTTAGCCTTAACTCAATCCATTAATCCTAAAATATTAATCGAATGTGAAACCTTGACTCGGATAAATCGTAATTCGTAAACCAAAATTAAAATCCACTAAAATTTCCACTAATCTTAATTATTTATGGCTAATCCAAAATTATCCTATACTAATCCCTCAACCCTTCTCTTTTTCTTTTTCTTTCTCCTTTTCTTTTCTTTCTTTCTCCTCCTCCTTCCGTCAACTTTAAGCTGCACATTTGAAATTGTTGCAACTTACACTTGCAACTTGCACCACCACTTGCACCATAACCTTTCTACATCCATCACCCATCACCTTACTTCCTCTCTTCTTTTCCATCTTCTCCTTTTGCTCCCTTATCCCTACCCGATTGCACAACCATACACACACTCTACACACTCCATTTCCCTTGCGTTTGTACTTCTCATGCTACACCACCATGCAACTGTCACCATCATCATCGTCGCACCCCCTATTATTTTTCTTCTTCCCTAATTCACACCACACATTCACATATGTATGTATGTATATATATATGCACACACACACACACACACACAAACACTCATCTTCCCTTCTTTTTTGTTTGCCTCTATTCAACCATTTTATGTCCGAAACACTAGTCAAGCACTCCCTGTTCCTTCTCCTTTCTTCCCCCTCTCTTTTCTTCTTCTTCTTCTTCTTCTTCTTCTTCTTCTTCTTCTTCTTCTTCTTCTTCTTCTTCTTCTTCTTCTCCTTTCCCTATTTTTGGCCTGTGCACCACCAATCCACCACCTTGCACCACCTCAGCCACCACTTACCACCCATTAGCCGGTGGATCGACTACTAAGGTCACCTCAACCTTCCCTAACACCATCTTTGTCCATCACCACCAAACACCACCTCTTTTTCCTTCTCCTTTCTCTCATCCATCGCACTTTTATAGAGTGCACGACCTCAGTATGGTGGTGCGACACTTAAAATCTCCTACTACATAGGTGTGCAACCTTTGTACTGCCTGGCCATGGGTGATCTTTTCTCTGACCTGGTGTGCACCCCTATAGTATAGCCATGCAACTTTTGCACCACCTAGCCATGCGTTACTTTTTCTCTTGACTAGGACTGCACTGCCGTGCAACTTTTTATTTTTGGTCGTGCACCCCTCTTTTCACCCCCAAACCTTTTCCAAACACCACCAAAATTTAGCCATAGCTCTACCACACATTTCTTTACACATCCACACATCTCAAGCTCCCATTTGACTACAATTATTTCTATTTTTAAGCCTATTTACCAAGATTCTCATTCAATTTAACTCTTCAAGCCTAACCATAAATATTATTATTTTTTGTAGGTGGTATTCCATTAGCTTTGGATGAGGAAGTCTAGGATTTACATGCTTAGATCATGGTGTCCTAGTTGGTAAGGATACTATTCAATGTTTAGGGTTTTTTTTATGTTATTTTCTTGTATAGTTATATGTGTTTTTCATGATATTGTTTATATATGATGTAACATGTGTTGATCTTGATATTTTGTGATGATATGAATATTATGTTGAAAGTAAGTAAAAATGGGTGAGAGGTAGCATTATGTCCTGATTTTTTTGTGATAATGTCATATTATGAAAATATATCTTATGGTATGAAATATGAGCTTAAGGATATTATGTTATTGAAAGCAAGTAAGAATGGGTGAGATGTACCATTATATTATGATAATGCCATATTTGTGGAAGTATATCTTATGGTATGAAATATGGGCTTAAGGATATTATGTTATTGAAAGAAATTAAGAGTGGGTAAGGGCTAACATTATTATTTTGTTGAGATAATGTCATATTTATGAAAATATATCTTATGTTATGAAAGATGGTTAAATGATTTTTGATAAACAAACTTGAGAATTCTCATGAGGTATGATGATAAATTGTGGATTTGAAAAATAATATGTGTGGAAGGTATAAGATTTTCTAAAACAAAGATTATTACTTATGCTTAAGGATAGTTTGGTTATTATAGGATAATAAGAAAATTTTAGTACTTTATGTGTTAGCAGGATTAAAATATGATAATAATAGCATGAGGAATGTTTTGGGTACTTGAACAATTTAATGGATAATTCGAGGTAACTATCTTATAATGATAATACCATTATTTCATGTATAAGATCTAGAGATTATACATATTTCTGAATATATTGTTAATATTTGACCTTATGAGGTTATCTATCGGAATTAGTAATCATGTAAATTTCATGGGAGGTTTTATGACAAATCTGTGGAATTTGGGTCTTGGATATTTCTATGATTAATATATCGGGATGAGATTATTAAAGTATATTGACAGGAATTAGATTGTGCAATTTTGGGAATGATAATAATAATGGGATTTGGAGATGATATAATATAAGATGTGTGGGATGATCAATATGGGAGAATGAATACTAAAGAATGTGTAATTAGGGTTTGAAAAGACTTAAGGAATTGGACCTATGCTATGTATATCTATTTTAATGAGTTCTATGCCTAAAAATAAATCTTAAATAAGATATTAATCACTTAGAGTGAAAGATTACGTGAGTAGGGCCAAGGTGATCTATTTATATGTGTGTATATATATATATTCACATTCCACCTAAGAGAATAGCAGCTTGGGAGCATTTTTTCCGAGAGGATGTTTTTAATCTCTGTTCCACATGATTAAGAATAGTGGGGTCCCTAATCCTTGTAAAATGATAATGTATCATTATAACTTATGGAAAATATACTAATGATTTAAAGTGGAAAAATACGTGAGTTAGGACCAAGGTGATATATTTTTCTATATGTGTGTGTGTGTATTCCCATTCCACCAGGGAGAATAGTGTCTCGGGAGCATTTTTATCTGGAGAAGATGTTTTTAATCTCTGCTCCATTGAAAAGAATAGTGGATCAGGTGTGTTGTCCTTAAGATGATGTTTTAGACTATTCCACCGGTTTAAGAATAGTGGAGTTCCTGCACTCAACTTATGTGAAATAAGGAAAATGGATTATACTTAATGAAGGAATCAATATCATATTTTTTCTTATAAGATGTTTCATTTATTTGGTTACTCCCTTATCATCTAATGTGAAAGCATGTACTATCTGTATCCCCATTTTGGTAGTATTGTTCCCTTACTCAATACGTAGTGTATTAACTACCCGTTTTATAGGTGTTGCTTATTTCATGAGCAGAAGGCCCTTAATCTTGTGTTAGGTCTCAAAAGATTAGTTAGATGATTATGCTGCCTATGACACCTTATGTTGGGATGAGTGACTTCATCTATATTAGGAGTTGGGTGAAGAGTAATTGCTATCCGGTGATGCATTTAATTGGGTACCCTTTTTGGACTCTTGATCCATGGTATCCCCTCTTTTTATTTTGTATCGTTAAACTCGGAGTTAGGCTTCAAACTCAGTTTTATACTATTAATGTTCTTTTGGCTTTGATTTCCTTGTGTTACCTTAAATGTTTTAACCTTATTTTTAATGTAAGGATGGTTGCATAATCCAAAATTATATTAGTCATGGCAGTAACCCCCAATATTTTACTTAATTACTTCTGCTATAAAACAAAATTTTTCAGTAGTAAAAATTAGGGTGGTATAATAATAATAATAATAATAATTTTTATTTATTTAGAAATTATTATAATCTATTTATAATTTTTTTAGGTTAGTTAATTAAATTAGTTTCCAATAACTATGTATTTGTATTATTTTCATTATTATTATTATTATTATTATTATTATTATTATTATTATTATTATTATTATTTTATTAAAAAGGATGTATATAATTAAATTTTATTCAATAATTTATTATTTTATTAGTTAATCCTAAAATAAAAGTTTTGGCGTATTATATATTTTATATTGCCTTAGTTATTCATGATAGTATATTCTGAAGCATTACTACTTTTATGTATATGGTATTAGTATAATGAATGTTAAATATGATATCCATATTATGATAGAATTTGCATACTTATGTTTCCTTTAAGGAAGCAACTTGGTTTACTTCATATGTAGCGTACTAATATGCACGTTTGCTTGGTCGAGTAGAGTGTTATGTGCAGGTTTTTAGGGATGACTAGTAGTAGGCCTACTTCAACTTGGGTTCGAGGCTTCAGAGTGTGGACTTTCAAAGGATTTTGAACGATATATGATAGACTATGGTTTTGGAGTCACACCCAAGTCTTATTTTCTAACTAATGTAGCCCCGTAATCTTAACTTATAATTTCCTAGTATTTGACTTGATCGGGGATCATTGAGGTCCTTGATTGAAAGAAAACTTTGACTATTTATATGATTTGAGTTTGTGCACTCTATTATAAATTGGATAGTTTAGTTTAGCCTTGTATCTAATATGGGATAGGCGATAGATGCCTATCATGTGTCTGGTTTAGCAGTAACACCCAATTTTTCCGAATTATATTTACCACTTCCATATTGTTTTAAATGAAATATTTTGGTTATAAAAAATGAGGGTGTTACAAATATGATAGGAACACCCAGAATCCAGAATCCACTGTAATACCCCGTATTTTTAAAATCCAGATTTATTAAGTTTAATGATTTTATTAGCGTAATTTGATGTAAACAATTAATTATTTTAATTTTGATTCGTTTTATGGATTTATCGACGATTTTGAATTCATAAGTGAATGTAATTAATCATTTTCGGGAAGTAATATTTTATCGACGTTTTAATTAATTGAATGTAATATTTTTCAGGAAGTTTAAATTAAAAATATTTTTGGAACTTATTTAAGAATTTCTTTTTGAAATTAATTTTCTTCCGTTCTACGCTTTTTAGTTTGCGGAAAACCGATTTTGGAAATTATTAAAATTTGTCTTGATTTATTAGAATTTGACTTAAATATTTTATTATAGTTTTTAAATATTATTTCAGGGTCTTATAATGTATTTCCGTAAATAATATTAATTTTTACGTTCGATGGTAAATTCTTCCGAAAATATTTTCGAATTTTTTTATATAGCTTTTTATTAATTTTATGCCTTCAGATCCTTTCGAAATAAATTTTAGATAAAATTCCTCCAAAACAAAATTTTGATATTTAATATTTTATTTGATACTTGTATTTAAAAAAAAAACACGGACCAAACCCAACCCGTGCCCCCGACCCCCTCTCTTCCTTTTCCTTTTTCCCTGCTCCCCTTCGTGACAGTCCCCGACTCCCCTGCCCCCTGTTTCGCAACCCTAACCAGCCGCCTCCTCCCCAGCACCTCCCTCCTCCTTCGTCGGCCAGCGGCAGCTACAACCGACCGCCACCAACCGCGCACAATAGCCACAGCAGTAGCAGCAACTGGCAGCAACGGTGCACAGCAGCAGCAAACGACCATAGCAGGGACCGCGCAGCTCGCCCCACCGCCCGGTCACCGGCGAGCCACACCCAGCCTCCGACAAAGCTTCCCCGGCCTTCCTTTGCCCCGAATTATCAGTTTTTGTTTGGTATAATTTCCGAAAAACCCTAAACCTTGTTTTGATTAATTGGGTATGAATTAGCTTATAAAAAGCTAAATTGATTGTTCGATTATGTATATATGTGCTGTAAGATTGATTTGGATAGGTTAATTGTGTGGCTGTGTTGGAATTTTGGAAAAATTGGATTTTTGGCCGGGTTATGCCCGAATTTTTTTGATCCGTCCGTTTTTTCTATTTTGGACAAATTGATTATACAATATGTTTTAAAATGTATCCAATTTCATTTTGGAACCGTCAATTTGAGAAATTTATGCAGGTTTTATCGGAATTTGATTCCTAGGTCAAAATTCGGGTGTAATGAAATTGGGTTGTATAATTGAGCCGTTCCGCTCAATTGATTTTATAATATTGTTTAAAATGTATTTAATTGTATATTGGAAGTGTTGATTTGGGAAAACTGTGCGTAATTGATCGAAATTGGATTTTCAGGTGAAAACTCCCGCGGGTTTAAATTGGATTGTGTAATCGGGTTATTTTATTCAATTGACTATAAAAATTACATTAGAATATGTTTAATTACATTTCCGAACTGTCAATTGATATGTTTTGGCAAGAATTGATCGGATTTGCGTTTCAGGCTAAAAAACCCTAATTGTGCTAAATTGTGTATTTCTTTTATTGGTTTTGAGATATTGATTATTTGATATGTTATAAAATGTGTTTAATTGCATTTATAAACATTCAATTTGATTAAATTTATAGAATTTTAATGAATTGTATTTTCGGGGCTAAAACCCTAAATTTCAAGTGAAATTATGAAATCGATTACTCGTATTGTTGTTTTTCTAAAATTGAATGTATAGAAATAGTTGGAATGATATTAATTGCTTTATAATACCTTTAATTTGAATTAATTAAATTGAATTACTTGATTTTGTGTCATGGGCTTTCAAACCCTAATTTTCGGGGATGATTTTATAAAATTGATTTTGCTATGTGTATTTTATCTAATCGAATTCTATCTTTGGATTTTAAATCATTTAAATTCTGTTTTAACCTAATCGGTTTGGATTTGGTTCTATGTAAATGGTTGGGTTACCTAGTTAGTTGTAAAACCTAATAAATAAGTTATTTTCAATAAATTAACTTATGATCGATTATTCTTTCTCGGGCTTTCCAAATTAAGTTGAATTGTCCCAAGTGATATTTGTATTAATCCGTTTTGATTTAGTTTTAACCTTAAATCTTAATAAAGCTATGCTTTTAAGTTCTAAGTTTTAGACGCGTTTTCTAAGAAAGATCATTTGTGTTGTTTGTGTTTATTTAATTAGAATATGTGAATTATTGATTGATAGAATAGTTTCTAATTTAGTTTTCGATTTCTATCGGATCTAGGAAAGCTTTCTCGTGGATCCACGAGCTAGGGATCTCTCTCCCTCTTATCTCGCTTAGCTAGCTTCGGATCCAGGTAAGTCTCGACTTACCTCTACTTATGGGTATTTCGCAAGGATGTGGCTAAGGTCCCTACGTGTTATGTGACTTGTATGCCTTGGATGCCTCGTATGATTATATGTCGTGTTTTACATGTTGTTACCTTACTTGTTTTATGTGTAGCACAGTTTAGATTCAAGGTATGCCTTTGTGATCGCTCTTGTTACGTGTTAATGTGGATGTGCTACAATTTGTGACATGATATGACCCTCTAGGATATGCATGCTAGGGTTTTGGTAGCATGAAATGATAATAAAAGAACACGGGAAAGTGGACATTTGGGAAGTTTGTATGGGGGGAACTAGATCTTGCATGGACGTGATCCTTACGTGGGAAAAGTTGATTTGGGTTGTAAGTAAGAGTTTTGGAGAGTCTAAGAGTGATTGGAGACTTGGGTGCAAAATTTTCCGTGGGTCGATGTAAGGGTGTCTAAGGGACCCAATTAGGGTTTTGAGAGAAAATGAGGAATTTGAAGGGTATAAGGGTAAAAATGATCGAGGAAGGATGGAGTATGGGGTTGAGAGTGAGAATTCACTTATATAAAGGATGAGTATGGGTTTCTAAATGAGAGAAGGGATTTTGGGGTGAAAGAGGGAGGTTACTTGTTGAGGAAATAAGGTGCTAGGGTTTGGCGCGGCCAACTAGGGTTGGCGTGGTCAACTAGGGTTTTTTCGGACACATGTGAACTAGGGAGATAAAGTATTACATTTAGGGAATTTTCTAATAAGAATGAGGTGCGAGATGGAGAACAAAGTGACGTTTAGGTAAGTAAGAAAGAGTTGGGCCACATAGGTCCGATTAGGGCCTCCGAGGAGGAACCCTAGAGGGATGAGGACATGCGGAGTCAATATCATATGTGTTGGGATGGCCTATAGCCTTGGGGATTGTGTCCTACTATATGCTACTTTACCTAAATCTACGGGGGATGGATGTCGGGTGTGAGAAGAGGTATGAGTCTCAAAATATGGGACGGTCCCTCTGGAGGGGAAGAAGTAGAGTATCAACTGCATGCATGTCAAGGGTGTGATGTGATTCAATAAGACATGAATAAGACATTAATTACGTAAAGCGAAAGACTGATGAGCCCGACCTAGTCCGGTCCACCGGTTAGAATAGTGGCCAGAGGCGTTTTGCCCTGGGTGTTTATTTTCGGTCCACCGGCTATAATAGTGGTCAAAGGCGTTCTGCCCTGAGTGTTTATTCCGGTCCACCGGCTATAATAGTGAGGGATTCGGGCTCGACAGACCCAAACGAATAAGTTAATCCATGGAAAGATACTAAGTACTTACAGTGAAACACCATGTGAGTCGGGGCCAGTCCGGTCCACCGGTTAGAATAGTGGCCAGAGGTGTTCTGCCCTGGGTGTTTATTTTCGGTCCACCGGCTATATTAGTGGTCAGAGGCGTCCTGCCCTGTGTGTTTATTTTCGGTCCACCGGCTATAATAGTGGGGCTCCCACGCTCACATGGATTAATGAAGAATGCTTTGAATGAATATGAATGAAGTAATCCATGGGAAAATACTAAGTACTTACAGCGAAACACCATGTAAGTTGGGGCCAGTCCGGTCCACCGGTTAGAATAGTGGCCAGAGGCGTTCTGCCCTGGGTGTTGATTCCGGTCCACCGGCTATAATAGTGGTCAGAGGCGTTCTGCCCTGAGTGTTGATTTCCGGTCCACCGGCTATAATAGTGGGGCTCCCGCACTTACATGGATTATTAAAGAATATGTGTGAAATGGACATATTATTAACGAGGATTAAGAATAAGTCACCGGAAAGTACTCAGGCCTTATCTTGTGTGTTATCGCATGTTACTTATATGATTGTGTTATGTGTGCTATGTGGTATGATTGTATGCCTGGCCTTAGCGCACCTGAGCCCTTACTCAGTATTGGACCCGTACTGATACTACCTTGATTGAATGGGTCCTGTGATGATCCACCGATGGTGGGGAGCAGACCTCCTATGCAGGTTTGATCGGTTACTAGTTTGGGGTGGAAGGCTTGACTTGAGTGAGTAGGCGGTCCGGATATTTATCCTTCGGGATTTGTTTTGTTTAGCTGTATTTTATATTACATTCCTGTTTTGAGAAACATATTCTGGGGTTGTAATCCGAAATCGTATTATAACTTCTATTTGACTTACCTCTTGTTAAGGATTTATTTTAAATGTTGTCTTGTGTTTTTGATACTTTGTACTAAAGGTTGATCGGATATAGCCTTAGCACTTAGTACTGGAATGGTAGGAGTGAACCGGTCTGGTACTAAGTGTGGCGGTAATACCCCCGAGTTTACGGTTTTATCCTTTGCTTCTGCTAAACCTTTTGATTTTAAACGAAATTTTTCAGTAGTAAATTTGGGGGTGTTACATCCACCTATCGGCCAATCCGATCTGTCCATCAGGGGTAGTTATAAATCACCATCATCACCCTCAGCTATGGCAGCATCATACTCATTAGATATACCATTAGTTGTATCTGTTGATTTCCTATTGGGACAATATCTCATAATATTTCCCTTCTTGTGACACCCATAGCATGCCATATTATTCTACCAACTCTTCAAATTAGATCTAGACTTCTTATGGTTACTAGACCCGAGCTCATATGTCCTTCCCCTAGTTAATAATCCCTCACTATATGAGTCTCTAGAATTATCGCCTCTAGTCAAATGACTATCAATCAACTTTTATTATAGTAGGAAAAATTTCAAATCCTCATGGACTAACTTATCCTTCCCATACAAATTTGTCTCATAAAATGGCTTAAAGCTTGTAAGCGAAGAACCTAACAACAGAATAGCTTAATCTTTATCATCTAATTTAACATCTATGTTGTATAAATCCATAACTATAAATTGAAATCCATCCAAGTGACTTTTCAAAGATTGATCCTCACCTAATTTTAGGTTATGAAGCTAACTCTTTAATAGTATATGATTTGCTACTAATTTTGTCATATATAATGACTCAAGCTTCAACCGCAAGGCAACCACTGTTGATTCCTTTGGTGCTTTCTACAATACCTCATTAGACAAGTATAATGCCTTAAAAAATACTTCTTCAAATCTCTTATGTGTTATAAGTTTAGGCTTCTTCGAATGACCAGATAAAGCATTTTCCAATTCATTCTAAATTATAATCACCTGCATCTTCAATTTTTATAATTTGAAATTGATGGATCGATTGAAATTCTTAATATTAAATATTATACCCATCCAAATTACTAGATATGTTCTATAATGCAGTTCTGATACCTAATTGTTGTGGAATAGCGTGGATTGAAGGAATCCAAACCAAAAAAGAGAATTAACAAGATTATGAACAATTAAGGATTCAATCACAAAAAAGAAATTAGGAAAAAGTGGAGATCTTTATTCATACTCTTAGGTAATTGTAGGATGATTAAACCAATCAATTAGTTAATTATACAAATATACAATTCTCTTTTAATAGGGAATTCTATATAGAAGAAGAAGACATTTGGCCACAAGACTTTTCGGTTGAGGTTTCATCACGCCTCCTTTTATAGAAGATAAGAACCTACAGGGGGATGAATTTACAAATATACTTCCATATTCCAACTACTCTAGGAATATGCCACCCATCCATACTATCTAATGGACTAAAGGAGTATTTCTATTGGATGTCATTTTTCCTTATCTTCTACTGTAAGGAGAGCCATACCCATTTAAAGAGCAATGAGTAATTTTTTCTGAGGTGGTGTCACACTCCCAATCTACCTCTATAGTGCTCTTCTTGAATCAAACTCTTTTTAACCAATGCTTCTTTTCTTCATCCCTTCAAGGAGCATCCTAGAAGGAATTTCCTTTAGATCATTTTCATCTCCTCTTCTACTGACTTGGGGAGTCAAAACAAGGAAAGATAGTACATTGGGAGATTAGCTAATACTTCTTTTTTGATAAGTGGAAAAGCAAGAGAAACAAAATAAAATGATTGAAAACTAAATAAAATAGGAAGAAACAACTCAAAAGAAAGCCTACACATTGTGAACCACCTCATCGATTTTGTAGGGAAAATCCTCTCGCCTGTTATTGATCCAAAAAACGATCCTCATGTTGATAAGCATTATCATCCATCTAATGCACACTTAGTGAATTTTGAACACTATCTTATTTATATATTCCCAAATGACTCCCATTATTGCAAAAAAAAAAAGCAGCATTCCATATTTGCTCCCTAATACCCCTTCTTCTACCTCCAAGCCAAGCAAGAGCATTATCTACGATAGAACTCAACATTACCCAAGTGTAACCAATCCAATCACAAATCTCATACCAATTATTCCCCGTCATTGTACAATGAAGGAACACGTGATTGATAGATTCTTGTTCAACCTTGCTAAAAGGACAACCCAACTCCTTTATGTCAATTAGATGGAGCTTAGCTAGATTATCTCCTGTGTTAAGTTTATGTTAAATGGAAAACCAAGCAATAAGTTCAATCCTCGGTGGCGCTATGATGATCCAAATTCTATTATAATCACTATTTATCCTTCCATCATTATAAAGAATCTAATGCGAGGTCTCACAAAAGGACCTAACATAGAAAATCCCTTTATCGTCATAAGCCCAACTAACCGAGTCCCTCCTACCTTTGCTTGGGGGATACTATCGAATCAAAATACTACTCTGCCTACTCTTCCTCCCAAGAAAAAAGTTTATGCTACCACGATAAGTGCCGCCTCTATTATACACCGTCCTAGAAGCCCATATTCGCTATTCTATCCCCTTACTGATCTGATGCCAAGAATAGTATTGGAAATAAACTTTTCAGAATACCCTATTCCATCCACTTATCATGCCAGAACCTGAAACTATTACCATTGCCTAGAATAATCCTTATCCCAGAGTTTAGGATCGAATTATTCCTTCTAAGATTAATGATGTCCGCCCACAGAGACCACCCTTTTCTCTGTTCCAGTGTCTCTAAGTCTCCAAAGTAATCGCAAGAATAAATAGAAGATATGACCCATTTCTAAGAATCCCCCTCAATGGTATAAAACCTCCACCACTATTTGAATAAAAGAGCATTGTTTCTCATAACTAAGTCTTCAACCCCCAAGCTACCCATGCTTTTAAGACGTTAGATCACACTCTAGCTAACTAGTGGTAACTTCTTTCACTCCCCACTTCCAACCCAAAAGAAATTCCTTCGAATTCTTATAATCTCCTTAATCACTCCTTTTGGAATTATGAAAAGGCTCATATAATACATCAATAGGTTGTTCAGAACACTCTTTATCAGCACCAGTCTCCCTACTCTGGAAAGAGTCTTGGCCTTCCACCCTACCAATATATGCTTAATCTTATGAACCACTAAGTTTTCATTCCTATTTATTCCTCAGGTTAGCCCATAATGGGAGGCCAAGGTACTTAATGGGCAAAAAACTAATCTTATAGTTCATAATATCTACAACATCCTCTTGAAAATGTGCATCTACCCTAAGATTGATAAGCTCACACTTTGTGAAATTAATGCTCAACCCTAATAGTAGATAGAAATAATCCAATAATCTTCTCCAATTCCTAATATTCTTGTAAGACACTTCACAGAAAATCATCGTGTCATCCACAAACTGGAGATGAGTCACCTCACACCTATCTCTCCGCTCTCTCACTCCCTGAATCAATCCTTTAGCAAGGCCTCTTCTAATAAGTTGATTGAATGCCTCAACTTCCAACATGACAAGAAAAGGGGAAATGGGGTCCCCTTGCTTGAGACCCCTTTTCATCTTAAAGGGGGGATGGTGACCCGTTCACTAAAATTGAGATACTGGTAGTTGAAATGCACTCTTTTATCCAACCTCTCCATACAATCCTGAATCCCATTATGCTTAGAACTTTATTGACGAAGTCCCATATGATGATGTCATACACCTTCTAAAAATCCAGCTTAATCATCACACCTCTCGATCCTTTCTTCTTTTTAATCCATTGAACTATCTCATTGGAAACTAAGATCCCCATCTAGTATGCTTCTACTCTCAATGAATGTTGATTGAGAATCACTAACTAGGCAATCAACTACCTGTTTTAATCTATTTGCCAAGATCTTTGAGATAACCTTATAGATACACCCTATCAAGCTAATGGGTCTGAAATGACTAACCTCCTCACCTCTTCCACTTTGGAAATCAAGGTAATCAATTTGGTATTAAGCGCATGTGGGAAACGACTAGAATGGAAAAACTCTAAGATAGAGTCAGTAAAATCCACCCCTATGACACCCCACATCTTTCAGATGAAACCCCAATGATAGTCATCATACCCAGGTGCTTTTAAAGGATCACGTGCCCAAACTGCCTTCGAGACTTCCTCCTTTTATGGTATGCTTTCTAAAGACCTATTTGCTCTCTTGTGAGCTTATGGAAACCTTCAGCTGAAATACTAATGTCTAGAAGATCTAGCTCCTTGTAAGGGCCTTTAAAATAAGCTATGATGACCTCCTTTATTCCTATCAGATCCAATATCACCTGGTTTTTCTCCATAAGCCTATTAATAACAGCTCTCTTCTTTCTCATGGCGACAACAGTATGGAAAAAAATCTTGTGTTCCTATCTCTTTATTTGAAACCCCTAACTCTGTAGATCTGGAGCCAATAAGCTTTTTTTTCTCTTATGCTACTTCCATAACTGCTTCTATAGGGCTGCTCTTCTGGCTAACAACACTTTGTAAAAAGTATCATTATCTCCAAGAATATCCACCTTCTCCAGTTCCTGCTTAATGGTCTTGATCATCGAATTAACATCCCTAACAATTTCTTATTCCACTCTCTAAGCATGCTCTTAAGATACTTAAGCTTATTCTGACATGAGGTCCCCTCCATCTTGAACCAACACTTTGCCACAAAATTGCAAAAATGCGGGTAAGAAAACCACATATCCCAAGATCTAAAAGGCTTCAGACCCTCCCTAATGTTCTTATAATAGAGATGAATAAGAACATAAGAACATGATCAAACAATGATCTTCCAATCCTTAAGCAAGAAAGGGTCGGGCAAGTAGAAAGCCAAGTTGGGTTAATAAAAAAATGGTCCAAAAGACTGGCAGAACCATCTATATGCCAAGTAAACTTCACATTAGTGGGGGGGAGGGGAGGTAAATGAGCCCCATCCTCTTTATCCAATCATTAAAAAAATCTAATACTGCTAATTTCCGACCATCCTCTATACCTTTTGCTTGTTGCCTAACCTTGTTAACATCTCCCATAACAAGCAGCAGGACACAACATTGCTACCTAACAAACCATAATTCTTCCTACAGTCCCTTTCTTTCTCTTAGCTCAGAATAACCGTACATCAGGAGAATAACACACTCAAAAGAGAGTGGGGCCATACAAACTTTAATCAAAATCCATTTGTTGCCGATCCTAGAATTTCTGACAACAAAGACCTGAGAATCCTAACTAATAATCAGGCCTCCACTCCTACATTACGCTGGAGATTCCCTCCGCATGACCAAACTATTTCACCAAACTCTAGTCTTCCATGAATCTGACAATGATTGGTGCTTTATTTCTATAAATCTTATAATCAATTGCCTCTCCCTAGAAATAATAGACTGAACACTGGACACTTTACCTAGTGCTTCTATTCCCCTAACATTCGAACTAATAATGATCATAAACATAGACCAGACATGTAAAACCTAAAACGTCTCAATTTCCCTTAGGATGCCTTTTCCTAATAACTCTTTGGCTTCTCCTTAGAAAAGATATATTTTCCATGCACTCGACCTCTCCTCTAAAAGATAACCTAATCTCTTTTATGTACTTCCAAGTCTCTCGTGCCTCCAATAACTCGACATCCTCTAAATTTTCTTCAATCACCCTTTGATGTTGTGTCTCCCTTGCCTCCCTCTATCTTCACAATCATTATGGGCTAGTGGATACTTGAATCTAGGTGGAGGAGCTCCCGAACTCACTTGTGGAGAGCTCTCTTCCACCAACCCATCCACCTGTCTTACACTTCCAACACCACTTGTTAACTCCCCATCTAGCCACTTTGAAAACTCATGCCTCAAAAGATTCCTATACAACCAAGCCTCTCCCTCTAGATCATGCTCCACCAACGTTGTTTTCGTGATTAATGAATCAGAACTTAATTCCTCATTAACACTCCTTTCTACGTCTAATAATGTTATGCTCAACTTTTAAGAATCCAGAGAAAAACCAACCTTTAACTTAATCTCTCGAACAAACACCCTCGTGCATCCCATATTTATAATGAGAGCCTCCTCTCCCAAGACACATGCATGCCTGAGACGGCACCTGCCCCTTTTTTAATTTTCAAACACATTGAATAGTCCATCTCCCTTGAACTTTGCACCTGCATGATATTGTTGCTCACATCTAGAGCTGCGCCAACCGATATTGTACAAGAATTCTGGTGAAATGACTATTCATCTTCTTCCCTAGATAGCTTCTCCTTTGGCCAACCTTTGTTCTTGTCCACCCTGTTTCATTGCCACGGGGTGTAGCTTTAGCCGATCTCTTGGGCTACCACTAGCATTTCCTTCCCTCTTACCCAAACCACCACCTTCTCTTGGATTCCTCCAAGCTTGAGGTGTTGATAAGAACCTTGGTTGCCTCCATGGATAAACCGAAATCCCTATCTTCCTCCCAACACACCCACCTACCCCATGGTTAAGCAAGATAACAGAAAAAATCCTCTTTCTAGGCGATTAAAGGGACTCCTCTAATCACCACCCAAGTGCATCTAACCCTACATGCATCTTCTTTCCTCTACCTCCTAACTACCGAGAAAAGTTCAAAAAGTTTATTTTTCTTCTCCACAGTTCTCTAGTAATCCTCATTTGTCTTGAAAGTGATGAGGAACTTGTATCTCCCCATGTCCCTCACTTTACTTTCCATGATTCTTGACCCCAACAGGTCGGGGATGATAATTTATGGAAGGCAAGCTAGTGTAGATTCCACTACTATGCTTTTCTCCAGCCACTCTAGCTCCTCCTTTTGCTCCTTGAGGTGGGTCACTTTTAGCTCCTTCAAATGACCATGGAACACCAAAAATTTCCCTTTATTCACCATAGAATACGTCCCCAAATCCCTTGACATTGGTCTCCAACTTCTAGGGCTTCTTCTACGAGGCTCTCTTAGAACTCTGCCTTGAATATTAGATGTAGAATGATCCTTCTTCCCAAACCTCACCAATCGCACATGCAACTTGATCCTATACAGTAGTATGTTGTTCATTTTTTGCACTGCTTCTGTCACTTCAACTTCCTTGCTGTACCAAATGATGCTAAAATGGAGATTAGATAACTTCCTTTCCTTTAGAATGATGTACACATCCAAAACTCTCCCCGCTTCTTTGAAGATCTCCTAGACATCGACAGCTTCGATCCCTTTAGCTAGATTATCCAAAAACACTATAAAAACCTTCAATCCTCCACCGTGATGATACAAATGCTATTTGTTTCTATAAGATCTTTGTTAGCTGTTTTGAATCAACATGATTTGCTTTTGTTGAGATAAAAAGTTGCAACTTTAAACTGATCAACCAAAGATGCAACCTGATGTTATGTATTTAAGGAGTAGATAACTTGGACTCTTTTGTTTCCCCCCCTACAGGTTTTTAATTACTTTATTCTATTTGTACTAGATTAGCTAATACTATCTTCAATAGGACTAATCTCCCTTCGATACTCAGCAATTTACTTTTCTAGGCTAAAAAATTATTTTTCCATCTGATCAATAACTGATTGCTAGAGCTTGTTATTATAGTTATGTGCCCTTATTGGCATGCCAAGGTACATTATTTGAAGTTGTGTCATATTGCATCTTATTCGCTTAGAGACCCTTACAATATGTTCCTCATCCACATTTATACCAATTATGGATGATTTGTGATTATTCACCTCTAGGTCTGAGGTAGGGTGAAAGGCAGTTAGGATTACCTTAATATTTTTTAGCGAGCGACTATTAGCTTAACATATGATGATTGTGTCATCTATATACTATAGGTGGACACTTGAGATTAACCTGGTTTGATTTTGATCTTTTTCCAAAGGTTGGTGTTTGTTGATTGGTGTAGGCACCTATTAAGCACTTTGAAGAAATTGTGAAGAGGAACAAAGACATTGAATCTCCTTTCTTAATGCTTTCCCAAGGTTTAAAGGCTTAGAGGGGATCCCATTTACAATGACCAAGGCTCTTGTAGATTTAATACAAGTTTTGATTATATTCCTCTAGAATACCAAGAACCCCATTTTCTCCATTGTCCACTACAAGAATTTCTAAGAAACATTGTCAAAGGCTTTGTGGAAATCAATTTTTTAAAGAATGCTTGGTTTTCAAATCCTTTTTCATGAGTCAATTAGCTCATTGGCTATTAGAATACCATCTAGTATTTTCCTCCCTTCGATGAAAGTTGATTAGTACCTATGATGCCGCCCATTACCCTTCAAAGTTGTCTTGTTAGGATCTTTGAGATGATAGTGTAACAACAACCAACCATGGTGATTGGTCTATAGTGCTTAAGATCATTGGATTTGGCTGCTGTTTTGGGAATTAGTTTGATGAAAATAGAAGATTTACTCTTAAGCTTTTAGTAGGCTTCTAACTTCTTTAGGCTAATATGATATTGTATTTTCTTTTAATATTAGTTGGAATATCAATGCTTCAATCAATTTTCTATCGTGGTGCTCTAAAAAAATTAATATAAGTTTGCTAAAATATTTTACATATTGTTTAGATAAATAAAGACAATATAATCTTAAGGATATATGCTACACTAAGTGGTATTAGACCATTTGTGTTTCATAAATCACATGCTATCTTTTATCTTGATGACATGTGTGTTTATGAAGAAATAATTTAATTTTTAGCTTATTGATTTGTTCTATAAAGTATTATTATGATTATTATTTTGGAAAGAGGTTCTTTTTTTATAATATGTCTTCACTAGTTTATAATCAAACTT
Source organism: Tamarix austromongolica (assembly GCA_039764185.1). Taxonomy (NCBI): domain Eukaryota; kingdom Viridiplantae; phylum Streptophyta; class Magnoliopsida; order Caryophyllales; family Tamaricaceae; genus Tamarix; species Tamarix austromongolica. Next base: position 48,843,887 of record CM077817.1, read on the forward strand.
GCGAAGATAAAAAAGGTCTTCAAGCTTATCATACATTAGATTCTCATAAAAAAATTGTTTTAAAGCTAATTTAAGCATGTATTTTATGTTTTTTAATACAGTTGTTATACCATGATACCAAGCTTACTACAAACGATACCTTTTTATTTTTATACATTACACACAATACCACCCGACTCTAACTACAGACACCAATATGTGGTTCTCATAATCACAACTAATGCTTTACCTTTTCACTACAAAGCATAATACTTACTAACATTTAGCGGTCACTAGTAAATAGAGAACATATTTTGTTCCCAGCCAATAGTCAACTATCTTCTTCCAAGAAGCAAACACATTGCTATGTTGATCAAGTTAGAGTAATTTTGAGTTTTAGTTCTTCATACTGTTATGAGAATTGCTTCTCATCAACAATTTATCTAAAATATAATACACTAAAAGCTATTTCATCACATTGGGAACTCAATCCAACTTCTAATGCACGTTTAAAAAAGAAAGAGGATTGAAACTAGCAAATTCAGACAACTAACACATGGTGGCTAGCTGAAAAACATTGTTGGGTAATGAGAACTAATTCTTATTCTAGAAAAATGCACATATATAAAATTATATAATCTTATAATTAAAGTTGCATATTCAAATTGTGTGGTGCTATCTTGAAATATATATATTTTTATTTATAAAATTGTATATTTTTATCTTAAAAGTAGAGATGAAAATGGGTTTCAAACTTGACCCAAACTCGTCTTATTTTTAATAGGTTTTGGTCCAAGACTTTTGGATTTGATTGATTTGGATTTGGTGTAGATCCATATATACTTAAATAAATTTAGATATGGGTGTAAAACTTTAAAATCCAGACTAGCCAGACCTATTTAGTGCGCACACGAGCACACACGCACACACACACAATGTGCCCGTGCACACGCACAACCACATAGAGTCATATATATATACATGCATGCATGCATATATACTATTTTTTTTTGTTATCTTATTTGGCCTCATAGTTTATCTTTTTCAATTTTATTATTTTCTATTTACTTCATTTGCAATCTATAGAGAATCTTACTCTAAAAATATTAAAATATCATTTGAAAAGTTAAAATAATTACTTTCAAATGTTTTTTTTTTACTAGAGGAATTTGTTTAACAAAAGTTATGTATTAACCTATATAAATTATTTCTTTTTTAGAAAAAAAACTCGAATCTTTTTAAAACCCTTTGAGAACACATTTACCTTCTATACTTAGGGGCTCTAGGTCTAGGTTTTAACTTTTAAGACCCGATAGGTCTAGGTTGAGTTTGAGTCGAAGAAATATAAACAAATATGGGTTTAGGTATAGTCGTACCCAACCCATTACCATTCTACCTATAAGATATGAGATCATTTACATATATGTGTATTGCTCCCTGCACTTTTATAAGTAAAAATGATGTGCATCCTTATCTTAGAAGATTTGTTTCCTTGTGATAGAAGATGTGTATTGTAATTTTGAAAGATGTTTATTGGTTTTAATAAATGTATTCCTCCTTTATTCTTATATAAATAATGAATGTATATTATTGTTCTAAGATGTGTATTTTTATATTGGATGAATTGTGCTAATTTATTTTCAAACATGTGTAACTCCGCATTTTATTTGTACAAATAATGAATATGTATTCTTATGCTTGAAAATTTGTTTTCTTGTTTTGGAAAATGTGTATTATAGTAGCGGAAGATATGTATTTATATTTTAAAATATGTATATTTATATCTTATAGGATGTGTATTATAATAAGAGAATATGCATATTTATATCATTGAAGGTATGTATTTTCTTTAAGATTATGTATATTCTTGTAAGATATGTATGTACTTAATATCCATTTTTTTACATATAAAACATCTTAAGTAATATAAGTGTGATTTATAAGGATGGATCTAAGAAAAATATAGATGAATTTTTTTTATTTTCTTAATATCCCAAACTAAAGATAATTAACTTTTAAGCATATATAACTTAAATAATTAACACCTTGCACCGTAGAAATGGAACCAAGGTACAAATTGTCGATCTAGTACTTTCTAGCTATCTCAATATCTAATTATGCCGAGCATTTCTATGAAAATTAGTTAGTGTATTAACTTCAAGTATCAATTGTTTACTATAAATCCTTTTGCTAGTTTTGCCAAATGTAGAATTAGAGCTCTTAATATACCGCATTTAAATAATTAGACCACCACAAGCTTAGTTGAAGAGAAAGAGAGAGAGAACATTATTGAGGCAAATTATACCATGAGACCATTTGTACGGTATTACACTATACATATGGTTCCATGTCAGCTAATTTTATTTTTATTCAAAAAAATATTACCCAAAGACAACCATGAAAATTAGCAGCAAATTAATAAAGACAACGTAGAAACTTGGGCATTCTTTTCTTTCTCCTTGTGTTATCTTCTTCTTTGTTTGCATCAGTGTTGAAGGGCATTGTTAACCATTGTTCATCTTCGTCAACACATTCTACTTCTCATATCAAACTTGATTCTCCTAGTTCTTTACACCACTTTTATTATATTTTACTCGTAGTTTTAGTTTTCGATCCTACATAAGTCATTGCTAATTTAGTTTTTTTCTATTGAATCTAGTTGTTCTATTTTAAATTTGTGAAGTGTATATTCTAAACATGTCTGATAATTTTCCTAAGCAAGAGTGTGAAGAATCTATAGGGGAATAAAGATCAAGTATTGTTGGGAAATATGTTTAAATATGCATTGCAAAATAGGTTTGATGAACATATGGACAAGACCGGTGGAAGATATTTGTAGGTGAAAAATATCTTTAACTAAGGTGAAAGTTTAGTTACAGAATGGTGAAGGATTTATTTTTTGTAAAAAAGAATAGTGGTGAAAGATCAAAGGGGAAATGGTGTAAATAAGGTAAACTTTGGTAAAAGATTAGTTTAGTATTGTTGAAAGATCATTATCTTTGTGAATGATCAATTTTTTAAAATAGTAGAATATTCACAATATTCTATGATGAAATATGAGTTCAATGTTGGTGAAAGATTAGTTCAATGTTCGTAAAAAATTAATTATCTTCTCTTAAGAAGGATCAATTCGAAGAGAGTGAAATATTTAGTATATTCTATGTGGAAATATGACTTCACTATTTCTAAAACATTAGTTTAATGTTTGTTAAACATAAGTAAAACATTAACTATTTTTTCTTATATAGGTTGGTTTTAAGAGGGAAAAATATTTACTATATCCTATGTTAAAAAATCACTTAATTTTGTTTTTTTTATAAGTATTAGTTTAATGCTGGTGAATAAGATAAATTTTTTTTTAATTAGCTAAGAACATACATACATAAAAAAAAAGTATACAATTGTGTGTATAATACCTTAATATTTTGGGAAACCAAAATTATTTATTTATTTATTTATTTATTATCCAAATAAGGGAATATTATATCAAAATCATAAGGTATAAATGAAGTTGTAGAAGTGATCTACCCTTCCTATCAAACTAACAAACTTTTTCCTCTGACTAGAATGAAGGCAAAGGGATGACATAGTCAAAGCAATCTTATAAGCTACCCCTTTCAAGTCCCAATTTCTATTAGAGAAAATACAATTATTCCTAACTTTCAAAATCTCATAAAGTTCCATAGCATAAAAACTTGAATAAAACTGAGAAAAGCCATCATTCCTGTGTCTTCTTCTTGCCAAGGAGGCAAAGACCCTTGCAATGGAACCATACCTGATTCTGAAACCACCACTCTTGCCTATAGCAGACCATACTTTCTTTAACTCAGCACACTGACATAAAAGATGCATCAAAGATTCATTTTGAGAGCAAAAACAACACCTCTGGTTGATGGATGGTAGAAAGGTGCTTATATAATCCTTAGTGGGTAGCTTGGACTGGACATCTAGCCATAAAATAAATTTATGTTTGGGAGCTCCAAAACTGGACCATACAAATCTTCTCCAGGCCACCTTAGGTGCAGTAAATCTGATTGAATCATAAACCTCCGCAATGGAATACACTTTGTCACTCTGCCAGTGCTGGAAAACAGGAAGGAGGACATCTCTGAAAGAAAAAATTTTCTGCATTAACCCTGAAGCAGTGCAGGGTAGGCTGCATGAGATCAAATCTTGTCTTTTAATATAATAAGCATGCACCCATTTAATCCAAAGAGCATCCTTATCCTAATATAAATGCCACAACAACTTTCCCACAGCTACAATATTCCATGAAGACAACTCTAATAAGCCTAAACCCCCATCTTTCTTTGGTAAACAAACCACTCTCCATGCCACTAGGGCTCTTTTAGTAGGAGAAACCTTGCCAGACCAGAGGAAAGCTCTGCACAGGGCCACCACTTTATGAATAATCTTCTTGGGGAGAAGGAAAATTTGACTCCAATAATTAGTAATACCAGAGATTACAGATTGTAAGAGCTGTAACCTTCTAGCATAGGACACAAGCTTGTTAGCCCAATGTCACATTCGACCAGAAATTTTATGAACCAATTCCAACATATCTGTAGCTTTAAGCCTGGAGGCATCAAGAGGGACACCCAAGTACTTGAAAGGAAATAACCCTTCTTGAAAAGGGAGAACATATTTTATATCATGCTTTAAACTCTGAGTAGCTCCTCCCAGGAAAACCAAACTCTTAGCAGAACTAATATGGAGGCCTGAGAAAGATGAGAAATTGTCTAACACCTCCTTGATGGCTTTCACTGAACCAACATCAGCTTTGCAGAAAACCAAAAGATCATCAGCAAAGCTCAAATTAATAATATTCATCTTCTTACACTTAGGATGTCCCTGAAACTCATTCCTACTCCATAAGGATTGGAAAGACCTACTAAGATACTCCATGACAATAACAAACAGAAAAGAAGACAAAGGGTCTCCCTGCCTAAGACCTTTCTTTCCTTTAAAAGGGGTCTGCAATACATTATTGATAGACAAGGAATAAGATGCATAAGAAACACAAGCCATAATAATTTTAACAAAATGCAGAGGAAAATGAAGGCCTAACATGACCCTTTCCAAGAAATTCCAATCCATAGAATCATAGGCTTTCCTTATGTCTATCTTCAGCATACATCTAGGAGAAATGTTCTTCCGATTATACATATGCAACAATTCATGAGCCAAAAGAACATTATCCCCAATTCTTCGTCCCTTTACAAACCCTGATTGTGATGGGTGGATAATGGAAGGTAAAACACATTGCAACCTCCCAGCTAAGACCTTGGCCAAAACCTTATAAACTACATTGCAGCAAGCAATAGGTCAAAAATCAGCTAGCTTTATAGCATTCACATATTTGGGGATGAGGACCAACTTAGACTGACCCATAAAAGATGGGACATAAGCTATTTGAAAACACCTTCTTATCACTAGCTGCAAATCCCCTCCTACCACATTCCATGCAGCCTTAAAAAAGCCAGCAGTAAAACCATCAGGTCCTGGTGCTTTGAGATTTCCCATAGACCATAGAGCATCTTTGACCTCCTGCATAGAAATGGGACTTAACAAATCATGTTGGTTCTGAACAGACAGAGAAGGTCCCAATTTCAACACATCATCTGAAACCAAACTTGTAGCAGCACCTCAATGACCCAACAACTGTTTGTAGAAAGACACAAAAGCTTATGCAATAGCATCACTATCACAACAAACATGTCCTGGGTTAAGCTATATCTTTTTGATGAAATTATACTACTGTCTTGCCTTCATAACAGAGAAAAAATAATGAGTGTTTGAATCATCTAACTGTAGCCATTTAATCCCAGAATTTTGCTTGAGAAAACATTCCTCACAAGAAGGTAGGAATTCATAAGATTTTTAAATTACATTTCTCTTCCTGTTGCAGAGATAAACTAGCAGGATTCAAAGATAAGGCCTCTTGACTTTTCTTCAGCTTCTCTCTAGCCTTTTGAACCCTAGAAGAAAGGTCTCCAAAGTTTTTTCTATTAAAGACTTTCAACTTGGACTTAACAGTTTGCATATTGATCTGAAACATCTTGAAAATATTTGTGTGAGACATACTCTTCCAACATTCAGCTACCAGAGGAATGAAATAAGGATGCAAGGTCCACATGTCATAAACATTAAAATAACTTTTAAACTGAGGTGGAGAAACATCCAAATATACCAAAGAGGGACTGTGATCAGAAAAAAGAGTCTCTTTAAATTGAGCACATGATAGAGGAAACTTGGATAACCCGAGAATATTAACCAGAACCCAATCCAACTTGGCCATAATTAAATTATCTCCTAAACTTCTATTAGACCAAGTGAATTTGAGGCCTGAATAAACAATTTCATGTAATAAGACAAAGTTGCAACAATCAACTGCTTCAGTTACATTAGGACAATTAATGGCATTTCCTTGAAACTTCTCAGCAGATTGGAAAACAACATTGAAATCACCCAAAACAATCCAAGGATCATTAACCACCTGATAATCTTGTAAAGCCTGCCATAGAGCTTTCCTTTCAACACCTGTATTGAAACCATAAACAAAAGAAGAAAAGAAATGCAAACTAAACTGAACAGCAGAAACTGAAATATGCAGAATTTTTTCATTACAAAAGATGAGCTGGACATCCCAAACCCTACTATCCTAGAGACACCAAATTCTCCCATTTGGATGAGAGCCATAATTTTCTAATCTGCTCCAGTGAGCTCCCAGTTTTTCACCAATGCCATTAGCAATCACACTTTTCACTCTAGTCTCCAAAAGTCCAAACAAGGAAACTTTATGCACTGAGAGCCAGTGCTTTAACTCCTTCTTTTTATAGGGTTTATTAAGCCCTCTAACATTCCAGGCTCCTATCATGGGAAATTAGATGAGGAGCCAAAGGTATATCAGGGTCAAAACCCTGAGAGATCAAAGGTTCTGCATGCTCCTGAGGGTTATCAGCAAAGGAACTTAAGCAAGCATACCTATTCCCAAAGAAAATAGTGGTTGAGGACTTGATACCCTTGGAAAAATGAGTCTGCACTTCTTCAGGAGAAACATGCTTGTCCTTACTAGAATGATAATCACTGTCAGGAGAAAGAAAAATTGAGCTAGGTCCAGGGACATTGGGATCAATCTGCCTTATCTCCTTATCTACCTTCTGACCTGAATTCTGAGAACCTGATTGCCTTAAGGGAACTTTTCTCCAGAAGGAACCTCCTTTCTCCCCTTTTGACTGTCCTACAGCACTAGGGACAGACTGAATAGCTTGGCCATCATTCTACATCCTGGATCCCTTCTTACATTTATCAGTAGAATGTCCAGCCTCATGAAAAGCATTACAGAAGCTAGGCCTCCATTCATATATAATTCTTTGATTCAGGACTTCTCCATCAGGGTCAATTAAATCCACAGAATCAACCAGTTTCTTGAACACATCCACTTCAACTAACATACGGGCAAAGGAGATTCTTTCTCCAACAGAATTTATCCCATCCAAATGAAGAGGCCTGCCAATAGCACTACCAATTCTACTTAAGGAATCCACATCCCAATAATCCAAAGGCAGGTTAACAAGATTCACCCATAAAGGCATGAATTGAAACTTTTCCTTAGAGAATTGAAATCTTCTATGACATGCCTTAAGGATAAATGACCTATTGAAGAAAGACCAATATGGTTTGGATAACACCCAATCTCTATCCTCTTGAGAATCAAATTTGAAAACAACAAACCCTTGGTCATGGAGCAACACCTTCGGTTCTTTAACCCCTGACCAGTTTCTCTTCACATACCCAACCATTTGAGATATGGTTGTTCGAAAACCAATAACGTAGCCAACCACTACCCATTGCCAGTCTTTACAGTTCTTCTCCACCATATCTTTCTGCAAGGAAACTTGAATCTTATCCCCAACCTTAGCAGGGGGGACGTAAGTCAGAGATGATCCTTATAGAGGAAATCGATTACCTGCAACCAAGTCCTTCCACGAAGTAGTCAAGGGTCGGGGTTGCACCTCCTCGGGAGCCATCTGCTCACGAGTATCCATGCCATAAGAGTCATACCCCCTATCACCAATAGGGATAACAAAATCAGCAATATCCTTGGAACCAGGACTATTAACCCTACGAAAATCCCCCTGATCAACGTTACTCTCTGCATGAACCATGCATGAAATGCCATCTTGCGATAAAGTCTTATCTGAATCATCAAATGAAACGTGAACATCCCTATCTCGTTTGATCCTTTCAATCTCTGCACTAGAACTCCCTGAAGCCATCTTCTTCTTCTTCGCTGCAGCCAAAGCACTCCTCGTGCGAGCCATGGAGGAGGAGAGAGGAGAGAGCGCCTAGGGTTTTACACTGAATTCTAGGAAACCTCAGTTGGTAGAGTGGAGGACTGTAGTGGAATAAGATAAATGTCGGTAACACATTTCCTATATTTTCTTATAAAGGATCAATTTTAAGAAGGTGAAGTATTTACTATATTATATGATGAAATACTATTTCAAATGTGGTTAAATATTATTTTAGTTTTAATGAGAGATTAACTAAATGTTGGTGAAACATTACTTATCTTTCATGAGTGAGAATCTTCTATTAACCAGTAGTTAGATTAGGGACTAGATTATATTTGATTCGATTGGATTTGTGACTTATCACACTATTAATTGTATGGTAGCCTAACTACATTGATGTAATAATAATAATAATAATAATAATAATAATAATAATAATAATAATAATAATAATAATGGCTAGTTAAGAATGTAAATAACGACAAGACATCACTTAGTAATTACATTTAATACCTATCAAAAAAATTTCTTGTATATCAACATCTCACACATGAAGTTTGGGATTTTATAGTTATGATTGATTTAGATTATGTTTTACTTATTGGATTTTTAGATCAAAACAGAAAAGAGCAAGCTAAAAGAAATCCATAAATATACAATTATATCATTTCTCTTTCTATTATTTTTACCCTTAAAATTACACATGTGGCACTATTTATATAATTTTGCACTGTACAAATGGTTGCACATTATATGAACTAAACTTTCTAGGTTCAAATTTCTTAGCTGTGCTTGACACATCAATTTTTTGAGTTAATATGCTTTTTCATGACTATACTTGCCAAAATAACTTTTGAGAAAAGTTTCTAATAGTCATTTGACTTCTAAATTAAAGTTAACTTTTACATCCTTTATAGAATGAATTCTATTAGAAATAGAATATGAAAAATTTATTATTATTTCCCAAACACTAGAATTTTATTTTTGTTGTTTGGAACTATATATGTGTGTGTGTGTGTGTGTGTGTGTGTGTGTATGTATGTAAGATATTGACACCATTATGGTAAAATTTAAGACTGATCCTAGTTTCTTGAGGTGTTTATGATCACTAATTGAGGGTATTTTCCACCATTCACTAAAAGTATTTTCCTAATATAAAATTTATAATTTTTTTCTAACACTCAAATGCTGTAATTCTCTAAGCTTTTAATAGTAATATTTTCACCTAATTGTGATCGTTTTCCAACCTAAAATACAAATGCACAATATTTATAAATATACCACAATATTTTTTACTATTAAATACTATAGTTTTCTGACCACTTTATAATAGATTCCTCCACTCAATAAAGATAATATGATGTTGAGTCTTTAATTCGGTATTAGAGGATGATTTGGGTATTTGATGTCTTTTACATGTTTTCATATGGGTTGGTAATATATAACTTGTTTAAACTACTTACTTGAGCTTGTGATTGATTACAACATGACTTATATATTATTTTACCTCTGTCAATGAATTGAGGCCTGAATTATGATTTTTATTGAATTCAAGCATGATCTTGTTGAGTGTTGGTTCTTACTATGATAGGTGTGAATTATTATGTGGAGTATGTCATTTTATATGTTATACAACATAGATGCATGCTAGGATTAAATTGGAGAAGATTAGCAATGTTGTTATGTGTGGTTCATTAGTTTGGGTGCTTTTTTGCCCTAACTAGTCGATTTGTTTGTTAGACTGATCGACTAATTTTGTAAACAGTCACTCGGTTTGGAATCTTTGATCAATTGGTTATGATAATTGTCAATTGGTTTGATGAACCAATCGAAAGGTTTCAATGAGCACTCAATTGGTTTGCCAAACCCATCGAATGGTTTTCCTATGACCAAAGTCATATGGTCTCTACTTAAATCAATCAATAGGTTTAGACTTACCCATTGACTAGTTCTCATGAACAGACTTGTTGTTTGGTGGCTAGAGTGGTTTAGCCTTGAGTTAGACCCATTAGATAGTTTGGCCAAACACATCAACTAGTTCCTATAAACATTAGATAGGTTAGACCAACCAATTGATTGGTTTTCCTATCTATTATTTTCTTAGGTCTAGTGCGACCAGACTAATGACTAGTATCGTGGATTGATCGAATGGTCCATCTATATTTCTTCATGTATGCTTGATATTTAATGTTCTTTTTTTATGACTTCCATATTAATGTTTCTATGTAATTAGAATATTTTAATCATGATTTCAACCATGCTTAATCTTAGAGTTAATATGGATCAAAATAATAATATTATGATACCTTGAGTGGTTAAGCTTAGTGTCATCTCTAGGAACCCAAAGTAGTGGCTTGTATGTCTTGTGTTGTGTTAGCGTTATTACTTAGTAATACCTATTTGGTTATTAATGAAAGTGTAATTGTGACTTGTGATATACTTTGATAATCAATAATAATAATGAAATTGCATATCTTGTGTTGTGTTTAGCATTATTGCTTGGTAATACCTATTTGCTTATTAATGAAAGTGTAACTATGACTTGTGATATCATTTGGTAATTAATAATAATAAAGAAATTGTATATCATGTGTTGTATTTGGTGTTATTGCTTGGTTATACCGATTTGGTTGTTAATGGAATTGTAATTTTGATTTGTGATATCACTTGGTATTTAATAATGAAATTAAATAGGATGAAATAGTTATTTGTGTGACTTGTGGCCATGAGTTATGTCGATATCAATATATAGAAATACCTAATTAGATTGTTCTAAAATTATGTTACAAATTATGGGATCACTAATAAATTATATCATGGGAATAAGATTTTGTTCAAGCCTTTTTCACTACTCTCAGGTTAGTTACTAAGATTTAGTAGTGTTGTTACCTTGTGATATTTACTTTCCTTTCACTTAATAACTTCCTTGTACTACATGGTTTTCACCTATATAAAGGAGTAGGAATAATACTATGGCATACAGTCATGGTATCCGTGCTTATACAGAGGATACGCCATGATTAGTGGAGTTTCATTTCCTTTCACTCTATACCTTCTCTATACTATGAGGTTGTGACCTATATGCGAGCGCAGGAATAATATTGTGGCAGACCTTCATGGTGTTAGTGCTCGTATAGAGAGTATGCCATGATTGGTGGTGTTTCATCTCCTTTCACTAAATACCTTTCCCATCCTAATAGGTTGTGGCCTGTATGTGGGAGTGGGAATAATACTATTGTCAACCATGTTAGCATTGGTGCTTATATAAAGGGTGTGCCATGATGGGTGGGTTTATCCCTTGTATTTGGTGTCATCACATAAACACCCATATTGAGATCTGTGCTCTGCTTTGGAGGGTATGCCCATATTTTCATTTAGTGTCATCACCTAAACACTCATATTGATATTTGTGCTCTACTTTAGAGGGTATACCTATGTTAGGGCTTATGCAACCCTTATGTTTCTACCATGACCCACGTTCAAGGTGGAGGCTTAGGTGTATCATACAAATATCTTAATAATCTGATTGTTCGGTCATAAAAATGGATAATGATGATTATGATGATGATGATGATGATTATGATGATAATAATAATATGAGTTATTATGCTTATGATACATGCGATCATCATGTTCTATTATTATCATTACGATACATGTGATCATCATGTTCTATTATTATCATCCCATGATAATGTCTTCCAGCATATCTATTATACCATGAGTAATAGGACTTCTAGGTTCAGTATGATCCCTTTTCATGTTATAAGATATACTTGTTTTACCATTACCACAATGTACTGATACTACCTTGTGTGATCACTATAATGATCCGGCTTTTGTTCCGGAGAGTCAATGATGCTTTGCATGTTTTATCAACTTGTTGTAGGTTTCTGTATGGCCTTTCCTTGGGGGAAAGATTTATTGTATTGGATAGTAAGACTACATGGCTAAGTTAGGCTCCCACCGTGTGGGATGTTTTTATTTTTGTTACCTAAACTCTTAGCTTTGTTCCTAGATTTGGTTTGTAAATGTATCATATCATGCATCGTTTATCTCTGTCTTATCATTATCTTTATTTTTTCCTCTCTCACACTATTTATAGTTATCGTGCATAGTTTTGGTTAAATGTTTCAACCTTGCATCGAGCATGAATTAGGTGGATAGCCATATCTCTCATATATTCAATGAGGCAGTGACATTTTCCAGTTTTGTTTTATTGCTTTCGCATTTTCTTAAAACAAGAAAAATTCTGTTTGTGAAAATTGGAGGTGTTATACATCCTTAACTTTATTTCACTCCATCCTCCTCATTTTCACCATTCTATTTCTTGCACTTTGGTCCCACTATACTCAACCAAGGTCATCTCTGCCTCTCTCCTTCCCCTTTCATATGTTGACCCCCAAGCCTTCATCAGGCTTCATTTCTTATTCATTTAAACCTTTTCCTTTAATACTTGATCTCCCTTCTATCTTTCCCTAGGTTTACCTTGATAAGTGTTGGTCATTCGTCATCTTATTCCCTTTTTATTTTCTACTTATAAATAGAGGCATTGCCTCTTGATTTACCTCCTATGATTAGTTATTTTCTCTCTTCTATAATCCTAATCTTAGCCTTATTTCTCCCTTATTTTTTTTATAAAAAGAAAAATGGAAGGGTTAAAGTGTAGAGAAAAGTTAAAGATCCAATCATTTTTCTTTGAAACTTTGCTCTTGGGAGAAGGCTGAGTTGTGCTTATTTTCCTCTTCTTCAGTTTTAATTTGGTTTCAAAAGGAGTTTTTAACTTAATATTTACTTTTATTCTCTTAGGAAAATTAAGATTATTATTAAAGGTCATCAAGTTAGGATATTATTCTTGTGTTCAAAGCTTTTTACTTGATGGTAAGGCATCCTTATCTTTAATATAAGTAAGAATTTATGTTTTTAATCGTGGTCTCATGTGCTTGATGTGTTCCATCATGCATTTGTGTTATTTTTAATCATTGATTCTAGGTATGTGGAATGTTTATATCTTTGGAATATGAAGCATGTTTGGAGTATTTTGGTGTCAAGCATGAGTTTGGTGAATTAAGCATGAATATGATGTGAATTGATTATCTACCATGAATCCATGTGATTTGAAGTGTGGAATATGTTTTCTTATGGGTTTTACAACACAAGACCATGATAAGATTATATTGGAAAGAGTATGTGATTTTTGTTTAGTGTGAAAATGTGGTTTGGGTGCTATTTTACCAAGACTGGTCGATCAGTTGGCTAAAACCCTCAGATGGGTCCCGTCAATTATTGAATGGTTTGCTAGATCCCTTAAATGATTATTTTGTGACCACTATGTTTTTTGTCAAAAACTAAACACATCATTTGGTTAGGGTAAATCCATCGACTAGTTCTTATGAAAAGTTGATCAGTTAGACTAACTCGCTTGCTAGTTTCATTGTGATATTTCTTTCCATTTGAGTTTGGTATGACCAAACCATCGGACTAGTCCTAAGGACCAATCTACTTGTTATACCTGTTTTCACCATGCTTGTTTGTTACTTTTTTTTATCCCGTTATGTCATTTATATTCTAAATTTTCCATTAGTTATGGGCATTAAATCATGATCATAGCCATGCATAATTAGAACTAAGAAGAAATTAAAATGATGAATATTGTGGTGTGTCTTGGAAGCCTTATTTGAGTTTGATGTTATATCTTAAACACCTAATTTAGTGACTTAGATTCCTTGATTTTTGTTTGGTGTTATCACTTAGAAACACCTAATTAGTTAGCAATGAATATGAGTTGTGATTAAGATATCAACTCATAATTATTAATACTGAAAATTAAGATTTCATTTTAACCTTTTTCCATAATTCTTAGGGTAAATATTCGGGAGTTGGTGGGTGGGTCACCCTTATGGTTGTTATTTATTTTAGTTTGTACCTATTATCTTCTCTACCAGGTTACGAGTGGTAGGGATATACGCATATTTATAAGGTATAGGATTAATAACTATTGTAGGTCAGTAGGGCATTGGTGTCTAGCTTAGGTGGGTATGGTATCCCTGTACAAGACAATTTACACTTTGTATGTACATAGCTTATGAGGGTATAGTATCCTAATTTTGTGTTATTCCTCATAGCACATGCATTTAAGGTGTGATCGGGGTATCCCCTAAGAAAACCCTCTCGATGTATTTTGATCCCATGTAGTATGTGTGGTATCCTATTTGTGTGTGTCATGGTGTCTTGAATTTTGTCCATGGTGAAAAATTAGATGTATTTGATCAGACATCTTAATAATCAGAAAGTGTGTGATCACTACATGGAAGATTAATATTATGGTTTATTCTATGTGGGACTAATAAACAATCTATATTGCTATATTTTCCATGATTTGTATGCAAGCATGCTCTATAATGTGATGATCATGATATTAGAAGTTTTGTTCCTAAGTATGACTTATAAAATGTTGTGGTATGACCTATATGTGATGCATGAGCCATTACTATGTTTTAGGTCATTTTCTTTGCTACTACTTCACCATACTAATTTTTGTAGGGTTATAATTCTCAGGTAGAGTATATAGAGGATGATGGAATAGGCTAGTTGTTGGATATTGCTTGGAGATTGGGATTTACATTTTCTATTTTACTTAAGAGTTAGTATAAATTGCTTAGAATGTTTTACATATGGTGATGGGATTTTTTTTCTTTCCAGTTATTTAAACCTTTTGATTTGGTTCCCATATTTAAATTTTGTAAACCTCTCTCTCCCTTCTATATCATTATTATCTTCACTATTATTGTTACATCATTAGCACATACATCTTTTGTTCATTCATTCCATTTTCCCTTGAATCAATCCTATATTAGGCGATGATCATACATCTCCTAGCGTTGATATGGCAGTGATATCCCTCGGTTTTGTTTTGTTATGCTTCCACATTGTTTTCAAAATAAAATTTCTTAGTTCTAAAATTTTGGGGTGCTACAAATTGGAACTCTTGTTACCGCCATAAATTGGTGCCAAGAGGTTTGTATCAGGATCCTTAATATCTACCACACTTGTACTCCCAAATAAGGGACATATGCTCAATTTTAGGTCTACAACATCCACCACAACTATCACTAGTGCCAAGACGATTGTACTAAGATCTTCAACATCCACCATAATTTGACTCCTAAGTTAGAGGGAAATTAGTAACCTTGGTAATCTAACCCTAAGATGCAAACTCAAAAAATGTTACTAACATTCCTCAATCAAATAATGATCCAATATGTCTAATTATTTGAGGCTAAACATAATAATAAAGGTGAAACACACATTCCAAGGTCAAAGAACAAGGTCAAATCTATAGTTAACCCATAAGGTCAACCTTATAAGAAAATCACTAAAAATATCCTAGAGTATTAGTTAACTGGTTTAAGAATAACAATAGAAAACATATCATGTAAAACAAACAAACTAGTTGACTATTTAACCCTTGACCAGTTAACACGTGTAGGGTTGAAACTAGCGCATGCAACAAACAAATTAGTTGACTAGTTTTGGGTAACTAATAAACTAGTAAACCAATTGAAGGGTTCCTCCCTAACTAACATAGAGTCAAACCAAAAAAATATTATAACTAAACTAGTTGATTGGTTGGCTAAAACTAGTTGGTTGGTTTTGCCACATATTAGTTGATTTGTTTCTCTAGAAAAATAGATATACTCATAGTATATAACTTAATATATTTGTAAACCATTCATATTCCTATATTAAGATTTTAAAAATAAATAATCATGTAAATCATGCTTATTACACCCAACACCTACTTGAAAAAGCAATTTAACTAACATGCATCATAAGCACCAAAATTCACCAAAATGGGCCAAAATGGCCAAACATGCTTGATTATATAATAACTCATAATCACATAAATCATGATTCATAAATGAATTTAAAGTGAATATGCATAAATAAGAAACACAAAAAATTATCAAACAATTTATCTAACCACACATTAAGCTACGTTTGATTTACCTTGAGCAAGTAGACCTGCTAGCAAAAAAGACTTATCTTGATTCCAACCCTGCCAAGCTTTCTTGATTTCTAAAGTAAAATCAAGATAGATAAATCAATAAAACTTTGAAAATAATTTTTTTTTTAAAATATTCGAAGAGAAAAACACAAGATAAAATCCTCAACCTTAACCCAAAATTCAAGAATTCCAAGAAGAGAAAATTCATGATTCTTCAACCCCTTTCCTTAGTTTAACCCTTCTTTATTTACTAATATTAAATATGAGTTAATATGAGAATTAAGAATAATAAAGAAAGAGGGAATCAAATAAAAGGAAGAAAAAAGGGGGAAATTAAAAGTTTCCAACAATTAAAAAAATCATAAGGGAAGAAAAGAGAGAAGAGAAGAAAGTGTAACACCACAAAATTTTAAAATCTAAAATTTGATAGTTAACACTTTATTTGGAATAATTTTATCTTAAATTATTAATTTAATTATTTTATGGACCTTTTATTTAAAAAAAATAGATAGAATTATTTAATAAATTAATATACTTATTTTTATCATTTTATCTTACTCTATTTATTTAAATAAATCTCCAAATCCATAATTTTACCAAATTATTTTCTTAAATTAATACCTTAATTTTTGGATAAATGAATTTAATATTTTTTCCATTAGAAAATTTTAGCCTAATTTCTAATTCTAACTCTAAAAATAATTTTCTTTTTCTTTTTTCCTTTTCCTTTTTACTTTTTCCTTTTTTTTTCCTTTTCTTCTTTTTTCTTTTTCTTTCTTTTGTTTCTTGCCCCTTCTTTAGGCTAGCCTAGCCCTTATTCTCCTTTTCTTTCCTTTCCTTCTCCCACCTAGACCAACTGAAGCCCTTCTCTTTTTTCTTTCTTCCCTCATCTGCCCCTTTGAGCCAGCCCATCTCCCCTTCTTTTTTTTTCCTCCTCATCACGTGGGCTAGCCTCCCTCTTTATTTTCTTTCCCTCTTGGTCTTCCCCTTTCCCTTTCTTCTCCCTTTTCCTCGCCTACATCCCCGAGCCAAACACCCCCAACACCGCCGTGCACCTCTTCTCCCTCTCCTTCCCTTACACCTTTGTACCCCCTGCCAGCCTGTATCTCCTCCCCTCTACCCATCCCTTTCCTTTCCATTTTAGGCCCTACATCCCCTCCATTCCCTTCCTTGCATGCCTTCCCCCTTCCTCTTTCATCCCTGAGCCTACCCCGCCTACCTACCATGTTGATTGCACACCCCCTTACACCACCTAACCTACTACACACCACATGCCTCTCTCTCCTTCTCTCCTCCTCTTCCCTTTCTTATCCTTTCTCTTATTCTCCTCTACCTCACTTCTACCCTGAAATCATCTATCCCTACCTAATTCTCTCACTTTTTCTCCTCTATTTTTAGTTCACAACACCTCTTCGGCATCTCCACCACCCAACTAGTGGCCACATTACCCTCTCCTACACCTTAACTTCTCCATGCGCTGCCTCAAGTAGCCATCACATGCCACCCCAAAATCTAATCCCTTCCTTTTTCTCCTTCTCCCCTACACCACGACCTTTCTCCCCACTTTCGATGTCATCACAACCTCCCCTCGGCCACCTAACACCACCCCAACACCCCCTGCCTTACCCTACCTGAACCACCCTACATCTCCCCCTTCTCTTCCTCTTCTGTTCCTTTCTTCATGTTCTCCCTCCCTTATATGCACCTTCTTCCTATAGCCACCACTGCCATCTCCACTACGCCTAAGCCTCCATACCTCGACCTCCAACCACCACCCATATCCTGCCTCCCCTTGCACCTAATAGCCAGATTTAACTTCTCTCCATCACCTCCCATAATCCATTACCTAAGCCTCCTCCTTCTTCCATTTTCCTTTCCCCTCACCCCTTATGTTCGTTTACATGCACATGCTACATGGGTAGCATGAGTTATGTTGCATAATGTTTTAGTGTATTTTAACTAATATTGAGGTAAAATATAGTTGGGTAATATTATATATTTAATAAGAATTTTTAATAAAAATCCTTCTTTTACTTATCTAGTAATGATATTTTACTTATGACATTATTTTAGGTATGAAATTTTACTAAACGGAGCTTAAGCATTTTAGACGAGGATACCAGTTAAGTTTGGTTTTTGTTGAAAAATAAGGTAACTGTTATACCCCACTAAAATATATGGATTATCGTATGCTAGCACATTAGAATTTTGGTATGTGGTTTATATAAATATGATGTGGTACTGACAATCTCATGATTATTAATTTAATCTTGAAAAGTAGAAAGAAACTCATGTTATATTGTGTGTGGTGTGATATGTGTGAAAGGGTGATTAAGAAAGGGGTTGATGTTGATAATGGATGTTATGTGTATATACATGTTATGATAAGTGAGTATGGGTACTAGTAGTGAAAATAGTATTAATATGAGCCATAAGGGAAATTTAGTTATTTAGACACATCATTATGTTTAAGAATAAATAGGATACCTAATGTGTTATATATGATGTTAAGAATGGATGTGGGAGTTTTGTAGATTATAAATGTATGTGTTAGTAGAAATATCAATATTTTATGGCCTAAGCGTATTTTGATAAATTGTAATGTGTGGTGGTGATCATCTTATTAAAAATATATGTCAAGTGTTATATGGTGTTGAAAATGGTGATAGGGGTTTGTTGCATTGAAAATACATGATCCATCATGATTAATGACATTTTATGTTCTATGGGTATTTTAGTATTTTTATATGTTAAATGGGAGTGACCCAAATAAATATGCATTGTAAGTAATGATTGGTGCTAAGAATAATAATAAGGGTTTTGTGGTGTTAATAATACATGTTGGGCATGAATATTAATATTTTATAACCTAGAGACATTTTAGTAATTTTACATGTAAAATGGAGGTTCCTTAAAGAAATATGTATGATAGATAATAATATGAACTAAGAATAATAATAATGGTTTATGGTGTTAATAATGAATGTTGGGTATGATTATTAATAATAAATAACCTAGGGACATTTTAGTAATTTAGCATGTGCAATGAGAGTTAACTTAATAAATATGCATGATAAGTGGTAATTGTTGCTAAATATGATAATAGAGGTTTATGGCGTTAGTAACTCATGTAGGGTATGATTATTAATATTAAATGACATAGGTGCATTTTAGTAATTTTGTATGTAAAATTGTGATTAGTCAAATAAACATGCATGATAAGTATGAAATGATGTAAATATGATAATAAGGGTATATTATATTAGTATCACTTATTCAAGTATAATATTCAATAAAATATGGCCTAGGGGTATTTTGGTAATTTTACATGTAAAATGGTGATTAGTTTAATAAACATGCATGGTAAGTAAAAAATTAATTTTAGATATGATAATAGGGGTCTATTATCTTAGTATCACTTGAGCATGATATTCAATAAAATATGTTCTAGGGATATTTTGGTAATTTTTCAAGTAAAATGGTGATTAGTTTAATAGGTATACACTGTAAGTATAAATTGATGTTAGATATGATGATAGGGGTCTATTATCTTAGTATCACTTATTTGAGCATGACATTCAATAAAATATGGTTTAAGGGTATTTTGGTAATTTGGAAGGTATCATAGATTCATAATGAATAAGCATGGTTTAGGGGTAAGTTGGTAAATTGGAGTATGTTATATTGTTATTCTAATAAACATGCAGGAAGTGCATTAATTGTTGATTAAGCATGAGAATGTGTGGGTTATTCTAGAAGTGCGTGTTAGGGTTTTATGTGTAAAATGATTGTTTGGTGTGTAGGGTAACTTAACCTCATAATGTAACATCCCAAGTTGATACGACCACCCGAGGGCTACCTTAGAGCGCTTTAGGATTGATCGCTTGACCCTATAGATCAACACGAGTCCTTTCAACGCAATTTGTCCTCACTCACACACCTTTTGACAAAGTTGTAGAAACTTTTCTAAACTTCCTGGAAGGGTTACCCATCCTAAAATTACTCCACAACCAGCACGCTTAACTATGATGTTCTTAGGATAGAATCACCAAAAAGATGGTATACTATGTTAATATAAGTAACCAGATCAATCATTATAATACTTCGCTCAATTTGAGGTATCACATTCACCCCCACTTAAAGAACGCAACATCCTTGTTGCACCTCAACCACTGTCTCAATACAGTTTATCCAAAGAATCCTCCCGTTAGGTGGTTGACTGGCTCATCCAAGTTCAGCCCACGGTTACAATTTCACTTTGATACCATTTATAACTAAAATGCCCCAAAATTCCTACTTTTAAGAATTATAGCTAAATAAGGATTTATTAGGAAAATTAATTAAATAAATTATTTTTATTAAAATAAAAGGGAATTAATTAGGGAAAATCAAGAATAAAATAATAAATATTATTTTATTAGAAAATTTTGGGTATTTTGCTGATTAAAATGGAATTTAGGAAAAATCTTTCAAAAATCCTAAATTAGCCTAAAAAGGGAATTAAATATTATTATTTTTAATTATCCCAAATTACCAAAATAATCCAAATATCCCAACACACCTGTTTTTCTTTTTCCTTTTTCTTCTTTTTCCTTCTTCTTCCTTTCTTTTTCTTCCTTAATCCACCTGAGCCTATTTGCAGCCCATTTTCCCTTCTTTTTCTTTTCTTCTTCGGCAGCCTAGGACCCCGCATTTTTCTTTCTTCTTTTTACCATTGCCCGGTGTGTTCTTCCTTTCTCTTCTTTCTTTTCTTTTCTTTCTGGATCACCGGTCCACGCCATCTTCTTCTTCCCCGTCACAGCCTACAATGCCCAACTTCCTAAGAGTTTTGTTGCCGGTTACACCAGAATTGAACAGCTGTTTCCTCTCCTCTCTCCTCCCCCTGACTCGCCAGTCAACTTGACCTAACCCACTCCACTGTCTTCTCGCACGATCCCCCTCTTTGTCCATGGTCAATCGTAGGCTACATTTAAATTTCGCCGGCCAACCATCACCACTTGTGAGCCTTAACTAACCTACCCCGATTCTCCTATCTTCCCTCTGATCCTAGCCCTCCTTTAGTTCTATAAATACCCCCATAACCAGCTTTGATCGAGCCTTTTTCCCAAAACCCTCAAATTTTACTCTCGTGCGCCATCGCCCTTTCAGACGCCCATTCTGCAATTGTCGGCCAACATCGTCACCCACTCCTCCCACCTAAGCACTCCCTACAGTACCATCTAACTAACTACACCACCCATCTCCCTCTATTTTCCCAACATAGGCCACCCCGACTGTGCAAAGTAGCCTCCTCGACCAGTCCTTTCTTCCACATCCGCCACCCTTCGCACCACCGTCCAGCATTACTTCCACCACAACCACTGTCTCTTTCACCTCCCAAATTGTACTGTAGAATCCCCTCTATCTTCCCCTACCTTCCTTTTCCTCTTCCTCCCTCTCCTTCTCTTTTTCTTCCTTTCCTTCCCTTTCGGCCACCACAGCTGACATTGTGCGTCGCCCTATTAGCTGCACCGCCATCCTCATTCTACTCCTCTCCATCTAGGCAACCATAAACACCCCAACTCCCACCTTCATTCTTCCTCTCCTTTTCCCAGCATCCAACTTTTCCTCTTTTCTTCTCTTTTTCCAGCCACCACCGCTGCTGCCGTGCATCACTACCGGTGCTGCCTGTCACCACCAACCCAAGGTGGAACCCTAAACCCTCTCAACCCTTTTACCTTATTTATACAAGCTTTATTTATTTTATTTTGTTATATTTACATTATTTCAAATATATTATTATTGTTGTTGTTGTTGTTGTTGTTATGTATTATTATTATTGTTGTTGTTGTTGTTATTATTATTATTATTATTATTATTATTATTAGTGTTATTGTTATTTCAAAGGAGGGTTGAAACCTTACTTTACCTTATTTTTTATTATTAGTATTATTTTCATTATTGTTATTATTATTTGGTAACTACTATTATTGTTTTATTATTAGTATTATTTTGGTGAAGGATCGAAGCCCTTATTCCACTATTTATTTTGAACCTTATTATCATCATCATCATCATCATCATCAGAGTAAAATCTTTAAATCTTATATTATCGTCTTTTATAGTATGACTTTTATTACTTTTACCTTTACCAAAATTAGTAATTAGTTAGTGTTATTACTATTATATTATTATTCTATCCAAAACCTAATCTTAGAATAAATTAGGAAATAATAGTATTTTTGGTAGGAGGGAATCTAATCTTTAG
Organism: Tamarix austromongolica; assembly: GCA_039764185.1. NCBI lineage: Eukaryota > Viridiplantae > Streptophyta > Magnoliopsida > Caryophyllales > Tamaricaceae > Tamarix > Tamarix austromongolica. The sequence continues at coordinate 48,866,418 of CM077817.1, forward strand.
GTTTTCCCTCATATAGGTGAGACCAGTCAAATCCCTAAGGAGGCGTAGGAGCGTGCTCCAAGACCGGTGTCGTATTAGGTAAAGGTGTAGCTAAGGCCTTATGTGTGTGTTTATGTGCCTTATATGCTTGGTATTCCATGTATGATAATGTGCTATGTATTTTATGCTTATTGTTATAATTATTTCATGCATAGATTGGCTTGAAGTTGAGGTATGCATATGTGCTTTCATATGGCATGTGTGATTATGTATATGTGGTGAAATGTGATGTAATGTGTTGTGACCTTTTAAACATGCATGTGAGGATGTTTAAGGTGGTATTGTGGAGTGGAAAGGATCAAAAAGGAAAATGGAGAAGTAAGTGGACCAAAGAGGAATAAGTTGACCACGGGATGTGAGTTGACCTAAATATTTTAATGATCCATGAGTGGATGAATAGAAAGGGAATTTTAAATAAAGTAAAAGAGTGAGAGAATCTATGGTTGTGCATGGGAGAGTCTATGGCTTTGTATGGGAGAATCTAGGGTTTCGTATGGGAGAATTTATGGTTTTGCATAGGATAATCTAATCTATGGTGTTGCATGGGAGAATCTAATCTACGGTTTTGTATAGGAGAATCTAGGTTTTGTATGGGAGAATCTAGGGTTTGCATAAAGGAATTTAGGGTTTTGTATGGCAGAATCTATGGTTTTGCATGGAGGAATCTAGGGTTTTGTATGAATGAATCTAGGATTTGTATGGGAGAATCTAAGTGCATAGGGGAGAGTCTAGGGTTTGCATAGGTAAATCTAGGGTTTTATGTGGGAGTTTTAGGGTTTGCATGAAAAAGTTTAAAGGGTTGCATGGGATGTATAAAGTCTACATGGGGGTGAAATTTACGTATGGAAGGTTGATTTGGGGTGTGAGGAAGGTGATGGAAATGTTATTTGGGTGTTTGAAGCCTTTGGATGAAAAATAGTACGTAGGGCAATATAAGGGTACATAGGATGTTGGGCTAGGGTTTGGGGGGAAAACCCTAATTTGAGGAGGTGGTAAAAAGGAGAAATAAATGAGGGTGAGTGGAGTATGAGAGGATGATGAAATGATCAAGTAAGGATGAGCATGATTGGCATGAAAAAATAAGTGGAATGTGAGAAATGGAAGGGTGACATATGGACACGAGGAAGCTAGGGTTTGTTGTGGCCAGTTAGAGTTTGGTGTGGTTACCCAAGGTTTTGTGAGCACACATGTACTTGAGGAGTAAGGTGTCATGATGAGGGTTGAATCTAAGAATTTTAAGTCTAGGGAATTAAAATAATTTGGGTCATGTGAAGTGGAGTAGGATGGACCACATATGTCTAAATTAGGGTTTTGGGATAAAACCCTAGAGTGAGGTGTTGAGTGGACTTGGAAGAGTAAAGTAGTGGGCCCTGACCCATATACTTAAGAGTTAGACTTCTAGTGTGATACAGGATATGGAGGAAAGGATGTTGGGGAAAGTTAGGAGGTGCAGGAGTATGATGATATACATCGGGTCCGTTGGAGGATAGGCATAGGGAGAGTGAGTCATGCATGTCTAGGATGAAGCTTATGAATAAGATACTATAAAACATTAATCATATAAAGTGAAAGATTATTGAGTTGGGTCCAACAGATCCATCGGTAAGAAATAGTGGTTAGGGTGTTTCATCCTATGCGTGACCAATCCATCGGCGAATAATAATGGTTAGGACGTTTCTTCCTATACGTGACCGATCCACCGGCTATAATAATGGGGGATTCCGATCTCAATAAACCAAACCCTGAGTTTTCTAAGACAAATAAAAGATACTAAGTACTTATAGTGGAACACCATGCGAGTTGGGACCAACCGATCCATCGATAAGAAATAGTTGTTAGGGCGTCCCACCCTATGCGTGACCGATCCACTGGCTAATAATAGTGGTCAGGTGTATTGTGCCCTATGTGTCTCTGCTCCACCGGCTATAATAGCAGGGGTTCCTGTATTCACATGGTTTTGATAAAGAGCATGGTGTGAAATGAGTATCGATAAGAGATTAATTAATTGATTAATCTAGACTATAAATGAGCCTTTATGTTTTACTTGAATGCCCGTATGCTATTACGTTATCATGTTGGACTATATGTTGTTTTTATTATTTTGCTTGGTTTTATATGCTTCTATGTGTTGGCCTTAGTGCACGGTTACCTTACTCAGTACGTAGTGTACTGATCACCCTTTTCATACTTTTTGCTCATTCCCACAAGTAGAAGCCCCTTCTAACTTTGTGTAGGTGGGTGATGCATATTTTGATGCCTTCAATGTTCATGAGGCATCTAGTGAGGCACTTAGCACTTTTATCGATTGTAAACTTTATTTCTCTTTTTGGAATTTTGATAATGCACTCTGGTTTATGATTCTTTTACGCGTACTCTGATTTTTATGTATGATCCTTCTAATTCTTCTTATGAACACTTGGGTTAAGTATTAATTTAAGTTGAACAAATATCTTTCTTAGTCTTAGCACTTAGCACTGGAGCGGTAGGAATGAACCAGTCTGGAATGAATCAGTTTGGTACTAAGTGTGGTGGTAATATTCCCGAAATTCAAAGGTTCAGGTTTTAATTTAATTGCTTCCATTTTTTAAAAAAAAATAGTAAATTTTGGGGTATTACAATAACACCCCAAGTTGATACGACCATGTGGAGGCTACCTTAAAGCCCTTTCAGATTGATCTACTGGCCCCACAGATCAACATGAGTCCTTTCAGCGTGCTTTATCCTTACTCACGTGCTTTTCGAAAAAATTTCAGAAAAATTTTCCAAACTTCCCATGAAGGTCACCCATCCTAAAATTGCTCCACAGGCATGCTTAACTGCGAAGATCTTAGGACAGAATAACCAAAAGGATAGTATATCATGTTAATATAAGTAGCTAGATCAGTCATTATAACACTCCGCTCAATTTAAGGTATTACACATAACCAATAGTGTAACTATGGTGTGTTACTCCTTTTATGGCAAGTTGACAATTAAAAATGAAGCATGTGATGGAAGTGAATGGTAAAGAGGTAGCCTTATCCTTAGGAGCATTTGGTCATTTTAACCTAAGGTGCCTAAGTGTGGTATTGGAACCTAGGATATCCATAGTGGACTACTTAAGTTAACATCGACAATAACCATGATTCTAATTACTCCATAATAATGGAAACAAATAAAAATGGTTAAGTATGTGATTTATGTGTCTCATGGTCATCTTAATTAATATACTAATACTTAAAGTAAAAGATCTTGAAATTGAGAATGGTGGCTCTTGAGGGATCACTATCCTAAAGATGTGGTTTAGTCTACGATTGATCTGGATTTTGCTGGTGTGCCTTAGTGCTGCCCCAGCTAGGCCCGACATCTTACTCTATTTAGCTTTATAGACCTAATTAGGGGGTATGCATACTTATGGATTAGGTGTCCTTGTCAGTAAGGTATTATGTGCCTTCGTGTGCTATTGTAACTAGGGTACCTTTACATCCCTAGGTTGATAGTCAGTAGGATACTATGCTACTCTTATACACCAGTATGATCGGTGTACCTTTGTATGTCTAGGTTTGTGATCTCCCCCTCGAGTAAACAAAATGGAGTGGTGTGATAATGAAACGGAAAGACATTAATTACTTATGGTGGAACACTACATAGGTTGGGACCATATATAGTATATGTACCGATTCACCGGTTATAATAGTGGTCAGAAGCTTTATGCCCTTTATTATATCAAAAGTATAGGTCCACCAATTCTAATAGACGTCAGGAGCATTCTACCTTAGATTATATCATATGTACAAGTCCACTAGTTATAATAGTGGCCAGGAGCATGATGTCCTAGGAGGTATTATGTAGTTATCGGTCTATCGGTGAAAATAGTGAGGTCCTCGAACCTATGTGGATATAATTTGAGAGATGATTAAAATCTAAAATAATTGCTGAGTCTGGATAATAATGAATGAACTATTATGACTTACCGACGTAATATGGTTGTAGCCTCGGTGCCTACCTGGGTGGATTGAGTTTAGTATTGCATTAATGGGCCTATGGGTCTGCCTTTGAGTTGAGTGTATGATGTATGATTGAGTATGTTGTTGGTTGTTTAATATACTACGAAGAGCATCGCTTGGATGCTTCCTTAGTAAGCTCTATTATTTATAATTAAATGAGCATTTGTGGCGTACAATATTGATGCATATAGCCATTCGAATGATTATTGTATTTTAGTATATATATATATATATATATATATGATTCCATGTTCATGTATTTGATATGTGGCAATTGATTTGTTGCATGCATGCCCTATATATTAGTTCTATATAAAGGGTTACTTGATACCATAGTATTGAAAAGTTCATTTCTTGGGCCCCTACTTATTTAATGGGTAGTGACATTTGCAGATTAACTCACAAGTTCTATTCAATATTTACTCTTGGGTTAAGAGTGTAGGACTATCCAAAAAGATTTTTGAGTTTCATTAAAACTCCTATATTTCCTATTTCAATGATTTTATTCTATAACCACTAATAATGAATTTTATTTCTTATAATTTAACTATCGCGCTACTGTGTTTTATGATTGTATCTTCGATTTGTGTATAGTACATTTTTAGCCTTAGCACTTGGGCTCAGAACGGTAGAGGAAAACTAATTTGATACTAAGTATGGCGATAGCATCCCCAATATTAACCATATTTAATTTTGCTTATAATTTTAAAAAAATTAATAGTAAAGTTTTGGGGTGTTACAAAAAGAGCTAAGTGTGATGGATAAAAATGAACTGGCTAAGGGCTTTGGGAAGCTCTGTTGATCGAAAAAAAGGAAGGGGATAGATAGAGGTGGAGTGTGAATGAGGTAAAGTGTCAGATATAAATGTATGGGTTTGTATGATTAGAGTAAGGGAGATATGGAAGAAAATGTTTCCATAACAACCTAGGGGCATGTGAGGGCATCACATTTAGGTTTGTACATATAAGCCTGAGGATGAGGAGATATGGGAGATTTTTATGTAAATAAAATCAAATAATAATCCAAATATGGCGAAAATAGTATCAAAACACCCAAATATGTTTAATAGGAAAAATGGATCATTATAATAAGGTTTTACAAATTTTTAATGAAGAATTAAAATAAAATAAAAAAGCACCTAAAAGTTTCAATAAACTAGTTGACTAGTTCCAGAATATCAATCAGTTGGCATAACCAGTTGCCTAGTAATTTTTCAACTAAGTCTTCTAAAGTAACAACTTGGTCCCTAGGATGAATCGGTTAACTAGTTTAGGCCATAACTAGACAATTGGTGGACCCAAAACTCATATTTCACTCATTTCTTAAAAAAAAAAATCTAAACGGAGCTATTTTATTTTACATCAATATAATTTTATGCATACTTTGAAAGATTCTAGCATTATATATATATAAGGTTACAAGCAAACCATTATCATAAGTACAAATGTAAGAGTAATTATAGACTATAGGATGAAAAAAAATAGTTCCCATTTGAATATGCACACACACCTATGTAGGTGTAGGAAAAGGGTGATGGTGGTATCATAATATGTCATAAATGAATTTTTTCTTTAAATCATATATGTGTTCTTTCTAAGCACGATGACCTTTAGCATTGGATCTTATAAACGTTAAATGTAACAATATTTACGAAAGACCATAGCAGACTAATGGTTAGAGGCTTTATTTTTACATTGTAGATGTGGGTTTGAGTCTATGCAATGAAACTTTGGCTTATATTTTGTACTTTCAATTTTATTTTATAATTTTTTCAATTTAGCTCTTTTTTTCCTACTAGTGCTTTTTCTCATAATTGTTTTATTTATTTTCTATCATTAATATTTATGCTTTATATATTTCCCCAAGTATAAGGTTTGTATATTAAATTATGTTTTAGGATTCAAGATATATTTCTTTTATTTTAGGTTTTTTAAATTTGTTTAGGTTTAGATAATTTATTCCATTTTTATTTTTAGAGTTGTATATATATATATAATTAGGACTCAAGATTTATGGTTTATAGGTTATTGGTTAAGGTTTGGATTTAGTGATTAAGGTTGAGGATTTAGTGTTTATAGTTTAAGGTTAGGGTTTAGGGTTGATAATTATAGTTTGGTGTTAGAGTTTAGGGGTAATGATTAGGTTTTAAGGTTTGGGGGTTAAGGATTTGGTGATTAAGCTTGAAGTTCAGTTTGGGTTTGAATTTAGGCCTTGAGATAAATTTGAATTAAGATTGACATTGGGTAATAACTAAACCTATATATATATATATATATATATATATATATGGTTCTGTATCTCTAAACTATATTGGATAAAGATATACATTTTTATTTGCTTTGATATATAAAATAAGAGATCATTTTTTTTAAAGTAGAGATAGAAATTCATTTCTATATTGTAGACTTTCCAAATAAGTGGTTAGTGCTAGTTTGATACACAAGTAAAAGAGGTTGAAAAGACACTCTTATTTTACGTCTCTCACATAGTTTATTGAAATTACAAATAAATAATTTTATTTATTTATTTTAAGCCTTTGTACGAACAAAAATATTCTAACATTTATTTTTTTTTCAAATTTACTATATTAGAGATGTAAAATGTGTGAGTATATTTCTCACCTCTATTACTCTTTATCAAGTGAGCACTTAATATTCAACTAGCCTTATAGATACTTGTGTCAAACATAGCTTGAGGTTAGTAAACTTGTTTCAATAAGGTAGTGATCTACCTAAAATAATAATATGTATATATAGAATAGATTGTAACCTTAACATCTCAATTTTACCCTTATTATATTTCAGTTTCTATCTTTTTCTCTTTCTAAACAAATGACAATTTTCGGTAGCTACTTAATCTAACAATTGAGATTTATCTAGTTATAATAAAATATCATTCACCATAGAGGTAAATTTAGATGATGATTCATCATACTAACATCATCATTGTTCATCATCATTTTGCAACTTCTAGCACCAAGTTTTTTTATTTATTTTTTACCACCTCTATGGATTGTATGTTTATCTTTATTTATAGGAATGAAATCAATGTCATATCCATATACAAGTCCAAGTAATGTTTCATTTTAGCAATAGAAAGAATAACCCACTAAAATCAAATTTAATCTAAGTTCATCCAATTTATCAATGGGTTAGTTTTTTATTGAATATGTCAATCATGTTTCTTTAGAAGCAAGACTATAAATTGAAATCTGATAAAAATGACAATAAATTTTTTAACAAGTGGACTAGGAATAGCAAAGCCTAGATATCTCTCTCTTCGGTGATGATGTGTAAATTACTACTAATTATTTGATCAAATAAATTTTGTTTGAAGTTATAAAAGAAAGGCCAAGAGTTGAAATCTAACCAATGACCGTGTAAATATGTAACATAATGATAAATAGTGGGAACTCATCAAAAATACAAACTGAATCTTCTCTTCTCCCTGCTTCTTTATCATTACCACACAAAGGATGCAAAATTAGATCAACGTCCCATTTCTCTTATGTTGTTTCATTTTCATTTTGATAGGGATTGGATGAAGATAAAGAGGCGATGATAGGAAGTGGATAACTGAGGAATAGCAATAGAAGATGTTAACCCACATGAGGAAGATGATAGCCTAGGGTGACACAAAGAAAGTGAGAGAGCGATGAGAGAATGGATTGGAGAGGTATAGGATTGAAAATTAAATAGCAGAAATTTGTTTATAAATAAATATGAGTGAGTTAATAGAAAATATGTTTAATAAACATACATAGTAACTTATAAAGCTAACTTTTGAAAAGCTAAAATAAGTTCATTGGTATCAAAGGGGGAAAAAATTAGATCTTAACATAAGATAAATTCTCATAAATTTCTCATGTAAACAACAAAATAATTATCATTTTATTTCTCTATTGATATTAACTATTATACTTGTTTTCTGACTAGAACACAATCTACATAATTAATCTTTTTCCAAAAAAGTTTAATGCAGATTATAGTACGTTGCAAATATAGGTGACAATCGGATTTGACGAGTTGGATTCGTATTGTTTTTAAATTGGGTTATTTTTCTCTACGGATCGGTTGTGAGTTAGATTGGATCATTTCAAATCACCTTATTGTTCGGGTCAGGTTAGATTTGAGTTCAAATCGTTGCAGATTTTGGTCGAATTAGGTTGAATTATTAGGTTAAGTCATAATTGGATTATTCTAAATTAGCTTATCGAGTTGGATCTAGAAATATAAATAAAGTAGATTTTATCTAAAATCTAATTTATTTTATCCGTTTGATACTTATACGAATATGGATGATGGAATATATATATATATATATATATATGTTGGGTTCGGGTACGAATATGTATATAGAATATCCATATTTGCACTCGTCCCCATACTTGTATCTATATTTGTACCCATTTATTAAATATATAATAATTCTTTTATCTTTAATTTTAAAATAAATATAGTATAAATTACAGTTATTAGATATCCATTCAAAATGTAAGTACGAATTTAGATATTAATTTTCTTATAAGATACAAGTACAAATATAAGCATACCTATCCTAAACATACTCCGTTTACATCCTTATCACATCAAATTTAGACTCCTTATCACATCAAATTTAGACTGAACAAACTCGTATTCAGATAACCTCATGTTTGAATTAATTTAACTTAGATTCAAGTTACATTGATGAATTAAGTCTTTTTAAATTTTAATATATCAAATTAGATTCGATCAAAGCTAATATTGAATCAAATCATTTTAAATTTTGATCATGTCAAACATTTACCATCAAAATTAATCTAACCCATTAAATTCATAAATAAGAATTATATTTAACTTTATATAAAATGTGATTAATAATATATTATTAATTATTATAATTTTTTAATTTTATATTTTTATTAAAAAACCAATAACATTAAGTAAGTTCATAATAAAAGTATAAATAAATAAATAAAATTTAACTAATAATATATTTTAAAAAAATAAATAATAAAATACTTTTATTTTTTATTATTATAATTTATTAATATCAAATTTAATTTTATTAAATCAAATCAAGTTAATAACAAATAAAATTAATGGCGTGTCAAATTAAAAATAGATCAAGTTAATGACAAATTACAAGTTAGAATTGGATCACATCAAAATTATATTACTTATATTCAAATCAATGTCGGATTAGATTTAAATCGAATCAAGTTAATAAGATTATCAGTTATATCATGTCAAATCAACTTTTACCAACTCTAGTTTCAAGATGGATCATAAAACCAATACAATAGCAGAAGAAAACAAAAACCTCAATTTAAAAAAAGGAACATGTTACTTAAGAATAGGAGGAAATGATAATTTTTTAAAATATATAGACACACACACAAACTCTCTCAAGACCAAGGTATTATGGTAGACATTTATTTTAATTATGATACGGGTATTCGCTATATTCTACTATTAGGTTTCTTTATCATCACACTAGGCTAGAATTAGGTATGTACTTGGCCCAAACAAACCCAACAAAGCCCTTGCCATTAAGATGCCCTAACAAGAGATCTATAGCAAGTTGTTCCCTCTCTCGCCCCCCTTAAACTCACCCTTCTAGTCTGCCCCACCCCTCTAGGTTTTGCCATCTCTTCCTTCATCTTCTCATTTTCTACATTTTCCATCCTCTTGCAGCTTTGCCAGAAGTACTTGCCGAAAAAATAAATCAACAATTTTGGCGGTAGCGACAAGTTGAATCATATTGCGAAACTTAAATCAAACAACATTGATTTGTTTGAAGTGAAACATCGCAGACAATGCGGGCAACAACATCCAGTGACACAAACTGTCATTTCAGCCTGCCTTGGGCATCTCCTACCTCGCACCCGTTCCGGTAAGCAAGTTAATAGATTTCTACCTTCCCCATGTATCAGTGCCCAAAACCACATTAAAACAGCACGCTTGAAAGAACATGCCATGTAAATGCAAGGGTTAAACAAACAGAAGTCACAAATCAAACAATAACTATCAACAAGAACATGTGTTAACGTCAGCATTTTATAAATTACTAACTAGAAATATACACATACTTAAATACTGTGTAGGTAGAGTTCAATGGCCATGTCCGGACAAAGTACTGGGACTTACAAAACACAGAAAAACTTCGAATCAGTTCCCTAAAACCAATTGACAGTATAATTCTTATGATGGAAAATGCAACAGTAGGTTTTGAAACAACAATAGTCGTAAGCTAGAGCTACAATTACGGTACTCAAACTCAGACCAAGACAATAATCGAGCAGCGCAATAATAGAGAACAATCAAACCATAAACAAAAAATAATGTATCGAGGACCTGAAAAGCGTGTAGGAGGAAGGACAAGTAGATTCAAGGTACAAGCATACCCACCCACTTATCCATTAAAAATTAAATTTTAAAAACAGCCTAGAGCGTATTGGCTTCATAACACTTAAACGCAAATATCTCGATATGATTCTGGGAAACAAAACTCAGAAAACCAGGAATCAGTAGCACATAATAAAATCTCTAACATATTCGATTACATAATTAGGATGAAAGTCTCTACTCTTCATCACCAGAACCCTCGTTGCTCTTGTTGTTGTGCTTCCTCGCATACCTTTGGTTCCTCAAGAACTTTGGGTCCATCTGTTTATGCAAAAACCAAGTTTAAAATACGAATCAATCGCCGTATCAGATCTAGTTAATGAAAACGCAATAAACAAATGCGCAATTGAGAGCGACAATCAGTGGATACCCCCTTGGTGGAGTGGTGACGATGGCGGCGGGGCTTCTTGATTCCATTCTTGTGAGCCTTGAAAGACTGATTGTGGGCAGTGTGGTTCTTCGACTTGGCCATGTCTGCCACAAAATAAACTAGGTAAATCTATCTGAAATCGAACAAACGGAACAGAGAGAGGGAATAAGATGAGAATAGCGGACCTGAGATGAGAGAGGACGGCGTCTTCCTTGGGTTCTTCGTACGACTAGGGCTTCGCTCTCTCAGCGACGAATGGTAGAAGACTATTTTATAGTTCCCCTCAGCCCAAATGACATGACAAAATTGACACCGGTGTACTGGGCCCATTTACAGGTTGGATCTGTAAATGCGTAGTTATGAAAGGCGGAGCCGTTTTATAGTTCCCCTATGTTCAAATGACATGACAAAACGGACACCGGTTTGCTGGGCCCATTTTTTAAGTAATTATAAAAGGCCTAGGGAAAGTCGCAATTGAATTCGTAGGTGGTGTTTGGAAAACAAGTAATTAATATTTAGGAAATATTTGCTCTAAACTACCTAAATTGTCTCTCATTTTGTTAGCAAAAACCCAACCAAAAATCCCTTGTTACTTTCCTTCTTCGGGTAGCGTCCTTGTCTCTTCTCTCCATTCTGTGTGCAATGCTCTCTTCCTCCAACCAAAGCACATATTTTTTTCTTCTTCCTCCATCTTTGCTCATATATTAATGATTTGGAATAAAAAATTGAGTTAAAAAAATAATTGCCTTTAATAAAAAATGGATGAAACTAAAGCAAGTAAAATAGCTATCACCATTGATATATGAAAACTCCATTTAACTTGACATCCTCATCCCAAAAACTTTTCTCCATTTATGTTTTCGCACCCTCAATTCCTCGTATTGTACACAAATGTACTTCCCACTTCATAATTTAAAATTTTTTTGTGTTCTTAATTCTCCTCACTCCCATTCCCATCCATTTTGCAACATTGGACGTCACACTTCCAACTCATTCTTCTGTTTACTCCTTTATGTTGCGTAATTATGACTTCAGAAGTAGTTGCAAACTTCATTAATAAAGATTTCTTCAAAAATCAAATAATCATGACAATCAATATAAGGAGGAGAAAATGAGTAAACTCACTTCTTATACTCCTTCAATTCTCCTTTGATAACGGTTGGTGCTTGATTTAAAGTAACAAAAAATTTGGAGTAAGTGTTCGATTGTGAGAGAGAGGTTGTTGATGTGATAAAAATGATTGGTGCTAATAACAAATAGTGGGGCTAAGCCTTCTTTTTATAGTGTTTACATAGAGTAAATGGAGATGTGACAATTGGATTGCTCGGATGGACCATGATGTTATTGGGTTGGGGTGAGGTTAGGTCATTTTCATAAGACCTATATTATTACTCCCCTTTTTACATCACATGGTCTTTGTGGGTTGGTTAGGGTGAGATTTAGCCATTACCATAAAACCCATATTATTAACACCCTTGGCCCTATTTTTTTTTTTTACATCATATATGATTCCCCAAAATTTTAAAAAACCTATAATCTAATAAATAGCTTTTATTTGAAATAAATTAGCTCTTAAAATTATTTAATTTAATTATTTTATGGATTGAGTATATAAATTTGGATAGGAATATTTAATAAATTAAAAATAAATATTTTATTATTTTACCATACTCTTTTTATTCAAATAATTTTCCAAACTAATATTTTACTAAAATTATCCTTTTTAAACCAATATATTAAATTATATTAAATTAAATTATTAAATAAATTATTTCCCAAACATTACATCCTATTATTTTATAAATTATTTTTTTAAAATTCTCCCATTTTTCCTTTTCCTTTCCCCCCTTTTTTCCTTTCTTTCTTTTTCCTTTTTCCTCCTCTGGGCCGCCAGGCCAGCTTGTCTCCCCTTTTCCCCTATACCTGGGCCTGCGGCCCACTCCCCTCCCTTCTCTCCTTCTCCCACGCACAGCCCAGCTCCCCCTCTTTTATTTCTTTCCTTTCTCTCCTTGGATCGGTCCAGCCCAACTCTCCTTTTTTTCTCCCCCTACGCCCGGCTTGTTGCACCTCCCCCCTTCTTTCTTTCTTCTTCTTCCTTCAGCGTCGTCCACCCCGAGAATCCCGACCTATCTTTTTCGACCAGGTCTGCCACCCCGAACGCAACGCCCAACCACCTCTCGCTACCACCACTACAACCCTCTCTCTCTCTCTCTCTCTCTCTCTTCCATCCCTTTTTTTCACCATTTCGGACCTAATCGGGTATGCAATCCCCAACCACGCTTCTTCTTCCTTCAGCGTCGTCCACCCCGAGAATCCCGACCTATCTTTTTCGACCAGGTATGCCACCCCGAACGCAACGCCCAACCACCTCTCGCTACCACCACTGCAACCCTCTCTCTCCCTCTCTCTCTCTTCCATCCCTTTTTTTCACCATTTCGGACCTAATCGGCTAGGCAATCCCCAACCACGCATGGCCTTCCTTTCCTCTCTTCCCTTCCCTCTCCTTGCCACCCTACCACCTCTTTGCCACCCTACGCGTTGCCACCAATCAGCTGCCCTGCCCTCTCTTTCTTCTCCTCACGAGCTCTCTCCCTACCCCATTTCTTTGAGCCTTTCCCCTTCGCCTTCCCTGACCTCCCTCTTCTCCCTTTTTTCTCCTTCCTTTTCCCTCCCTATTTTAGCTCCGCCGCCTCCCTCTGCCGCTTCCTCCACCTCACCAACCACCTACACCACCACAACACCCCTGCGGCTCCTTCTTCCTCCCCTCTTCTTTTTCCCTTCTTTTTCTCCCTTATTAGCAACTTCCCTACAATCCCTCCATCCGCCGTCGTCTCGCCACCTCTGCCGCCACCCAAACCACCAAGCCACTCCCTACAACCTCCTCTACCACCCCCACACCTCCTTTTGCCGAAATAAGCTCCCTCACCTGTTTATTTTCCTCCTCCCTTTTCCTTCCTTATCAGCCCCATCCACTCTTGCAGCCCCCTTCGCAGCCTCGCCGCCGCCACCCTTGGTTGCCAACAACCTATCCCCAACCACCACCTACACCCCCTATTTACTCTTGCATCCTTCTCTTGCCCCAAATAGTGTTATACCCCGTATTTTTTAAATCTAACTATATTAAGATTAATTATTTTATTAGCGTAATTTGATGTAAACATTTAATTATTTTAATTTTGATTTATTTTATGGATTTATCAACAATTTTGACTTCATATTTGAATTTAATTAATCGTTATTATTGCGGACCATTCTAGATAAATTCATTCACGACCATGGTTTTATTATATTCATATGATTTCAATTTTCGGTTAAAAATATGTAATCCCGTTCTTTCTCATATTTTGATTTTTAATATTTTAGATTTTTTCTCGATTATAACTTCGTCATGTGAATATGACTTTATTTTGGAGTTATATTTCGTTAACGAAATATATTATTTAAATTATAGGATTTATGTTTAAATAGTTAAATTTATTTTAATGATTTTATCCGTAGAAAATATTTCCAACTTTGAATTTCTTTGTTTTGAAAAATCATTAAAATTTTTGGGAAGTTTTAAATTAAAAAGATTTTCGGAGCTTATTTATGAATTTCTTTCCAAAATTAATTTTCTTCCATTTTACAATTTTCAGTTTGCGGAAAACCATTTTCAAAAATTTTTAAAATTAGTCTCGATTTATTAGAATTGGATTTAAATATTTTTTATATGCTTTTAAATAATTTTTTAAGGTCTTATAATATATTTCTGTAAATAATATAAATTTTTACGATCGTTGGTAAATTCTTCCGAAAATGTTTCCGAAATTCTTTATATAGCTCTTTTATCGATATCAAGCTTTCGGATTCTTACGAAATGATTTTCGTTGAATAAAATTTAGATAAAATCTTCTAATAACAATTTTTGATATTTAGTATTTTATTTTATACTTGTATTTGAAAAAAAAAACAACCCAACCGGTGCCCCGACCCCCCTCTTCTTTTCCTTTTCTCTCTTCTTCTCTCCTTTCTTTTCTCTTCCTCTTTACCGTCGGTGCCCTGTGATAGATGAGATTTATATGTTATTTTGCTAAGTAAAAATGTCATTATTCCTCATTACTTTTATAACATGTAATCTTTTCTCGAGTTTTTCTCTTTGGGATAGATTTTGCAGGAAAAGATAAAAATGAAGAAATTCAAAGGAGAAATCGATGGAAAGAGAAAAGGCAACAAAGAACACATCAAGAGATATGGAATCAATGGAAGAAAATACTATAAATGAAGAATATATATCAAAGGGAAGATTGCGTTGAAATTTCATGAAGAAATAATGAAGGAACAAGAAACACGGCCCGTGTTTTTCTATCAGCACACAAAATTTCAGCATTTAAAATTCAGCATTTGGCCGAGAGTTCAAGGAAAAACACGGGGGTCCCGTGTTTTCTAATACGGACCGTGTTTTTCTCAAATTCTGTAACCGTTCGCGCAACGTTTTCCCGATATATTTCTAAAGTTTGAACATTAAAAAGTGTGGTTCGGGGGAGTTCGAGAATGGGATTTTCTCTTTCTCTCTATACTCTCTAGATACCACATGTAATTTGTAATTCCAATTCTCTTTCTCTCCATTATGTTCAATTGAACAATCAACACTCTGCAATTCAATTCGATAAGTTCTTCTCCATTCCTCTTTTAATTGCAAGTTTTGATTTTTGATTGAATGCAATTCAATTCTCTTTGTTGCATTATTATTTTTCTTGTGTTTAGTGTTTCATTGTTAATTTATTTATAAGCATTGATGTTAATTATAGATTATTTCATTTAATTGTGTGTTATTGCAATTATGTAAATAGTATAAGGTAGGAGGATTTGATGACGGAATTAGGGTTTTGGATTTTGAATTCATGATTCTAGATGGAATTTAATTGAATTGATGGACGAAATTGAATGATCTCGCATCATAGATTAAGAATTTAAACTAATTAGACTGATCACCTATCTAGTTTAGATCTTAATCTACGCTAGGATAACAAAATTAATACTTAATTGTATATTAACGTTTCCAGAGTAGCAAAAGATTAATTATTAATCTTGTCCATTAATTCTTACGATTGCATGATCCGAGCTTATGTGATTATGGTCGTAGTTGACTGCTTTCTATTCGTAATGCTGCCATTAATTGAATCTAGCGTTCTTAACCTAGGTTATTAATTGGTTAGGTGATAAATTGAGAGCTTATTTAATTTATTAGAATTGAGAGAAAGCAAAGAAATGAATTATTATGAGTTTCTACAGGTCAACGTTGAATCATTTAGAATATTTCGTTTCTCCATGATTATTTGATATCCTAATTCCATAATCAATACTTCTTATCCTTATTCATTAATTAGTGAGTACAGTGTTTTATTATTTATCTATAGTTTAGATATTGATGATAGAATTATATGTTATTACATAACTAGGGTTTTAATATCGATTACAGAATTATTGATTATATACCATTCCTTGTGGGTTCGACTCCTTCTTGCCATATACTACGTATTTGGGAATTAGGATTTATTTATTAAATTTGTTGTGCATACGACAGTGCATCACCCTGTTCTCTGCAGCCCTAGCCTCCCTCCTTCTCTCATCTCCTCCTCCCTTCTCCTTTGTCGACTGTCGGCAGCCACGACCGCCACCGATAACGCCGCAGCAGCAGCTATCGAAGCAGCATAGCAGCAATAGACCGCAGCAGCAATGAGTCGCGCTGGTCGTGCCGCCGTCCGGCCATGGCAAGCTTGAGTGATGGCCGGTGAGCTATCCTCGACCTTCGGCGAAGCTTCTCCGGCCTTCCCTTGTTCCTATTTGTTGATTTTCGTTTGGTATAAATTTCTGAAAACCCTAATATTAATTTGATTAATTGAGTATGAATTAGCTTATAAAAATCTAAATTTATTGTTTGATTATGCATATATATGTTGTATGATTGATTTAGAATGGTTGATTGTAGTGTATTTGAATGATTTGTAAAAATTGGATTTTTAGTGGGGTTATGCCCGAATTTTTCGGATTCGCCCGATTTGGCAATTTTGAATAAATTGATAATACAATACGTTTTAAAATGTATATAATTTCATGTCGGAACCATCAATTTGAGAAATTTGTGCGTAATTGATCGGAATTGGATTTCTAGGTCAAAACTCTTGCGAGACTAAATTGGATTGTGTAATCAGGTCGTTTTATTCAATTGACTATATAATTTATATTAGAATATATTTAATTACATTTTCGAACCATCAATTTATATATTTTAGCAAGAATTGATTGGGTTTGTATTCCGAGCTCAAAACCCTAGTTATGCTTAATTGGGTATTTGTTTTATTGGTTTTGGGGCAATTGATTATACGATATGTTATAAAATATGTCTAATTGCATTTCTAAACATTTAATTTACATAAATTAATAGAATTCAATCGAATTGTATTTTTGGGCCTAAAACCCTAGATTTCAAGTGAAATTATGAAATTAATCATATATATAATTATTTTTCTAAAATTAAATTTATAGAAATAGTTCAAATGATCCTAATTGCATTCTAATACCTTTAATTGGAATTAATTGATTTGAATCACCTGAGTTTGTGTCATGGGCTTTAAAACCCGAATTTTGAAAATGGATCGTCTTGAATTGGCTAATCGAAAGATTTTTTTGTTGAAATTGATTATCTAGATTTATTTAAAATCACTTTAATCGTACCCTTAAGCTATCAATTTGAGTTAATAAAAGTTAATTAGTCGGTTCGTAGACCCTGATTTGCCGGATATGGTTTTATAAAATTGATTGTGCTGTGTCTTTTATCTAATCAATTTCTATCTTTGGGTTTTAAATCATTTGAATTATGTTTTAATCTAATCGGGTGGGATTGGTCCCCTAAAAATGGTTGGTTTGCCTCTTTAGTTGTAAAACCTAATGAGTAAGTTATTTTCAATAAAATAGTTTATAATATACTATTCTTTTCTTAGCTTTCCAAATTAATTTAAAACATCCCAAGTGATAAGTGTTAAATCTGATTCAGTTGATATTTATTTTTAAATCTTAATAGAGCTACGCTTGTGAGTCTTAGGTCATGGACACGTTTTTCAAGAAAGATTGTTTGTGTCCCATTATATGGATTTAATTATAATATGTGAATTATTGATAGATAAAATAGCTTCTAACCTAGTTTTTGATTTCTATCGGCGATCTGGGAAAACTTTATTGTGGATTGTCGAGCTCTCGATAACTCTCTCTTTTTCTCAATTTTCTTAGCTAGCTTCAGATTTAGGTAAGTCATTACTTACCTTTAATTATGGCAGAATTTGGGTGTATGTCTGCTTGAAGTGGAAGGTGATAAGTATTCCTATCGATTATTTAATCATGTCAAGTGTATGTTGTATTATGTGTAGTAATTGCATATATGTACGAATTTATAGCCTCAATACAAATGTGTGTTAATATGACACTTGAACATGGTATGCATTTGAGTATGGATTAAAATTATATGATATCCAATGTTGTATCTTTATGTCATGAAATTATTCATGTGGGCCTGATTTATGGTCAGTTAAAATCCTTGAATAAGATACTAATAATTCAAAGTGGAAGATCACGTGTGTCAGACCAGGTGTAGGGTTTGTTCCACCGGACGATAATAGTGGCTCAGGTTTGTTGTCCCTAAGAGGTGATTCAAACCATTCCACCGGTTAAGAATAGTGGCTCAGGAGCATTTTTCCCTGAGAGGTGTAGGGTCCGTTCCACCGGACTATAATAGTGGCTCAGGTGTCTTGTCCCTGAGAGGTGCTTTAGTCCGTTCCACCGGATTAAGAATATTGGGGCCCTATACTCAACGTGAATCAGAATATGATATGAGTTAAGTAATGAATAAGACACTAATTATTTAGAGTGGAAGATTACGTGAGTTAGGACCAAGTGTAGGGTCCGTTTCACCGGACGATAATAGTGGCTTAGGTGTGTTGTCCCTAAGAGGTGATTCAAACCGTTCCACCGATTAAGAATAGTGGCTCAAGAGCATTTTGCCCTGAGAGGTGTAGGGTCTGTTCCACCGGATGATAATAGTGGCTTGTGTGTGTTGTCCCCAAGAGGTGCTTCAGACCGTTCCACCGGTTTAAGAATAGTGGGGTCCCTGAACTCATCATAAATAAATAAAATCCGATGTAATGATGATTATTATTGGATTGTTGGATTGGTGTTACTTAGCATGCGATCGTGATTTCTTTTATGCTTGTATTTTTTGTGCTGTCATGTATAGTAATATTAGGGGTGTGCATTGTCGGATATCCGTATCCGACCGGATATTTTTTTCGGATATCCGATCCGACCGGATATTCGATATCCCATATCCGAATCCGTATCCGAATACACCGGATATCCGAAATATCGGATCGGATATCCGGTCGGATATCGGATATATCAGATTATTGAAAAAAAATATTCGATTATTAAATTTACATATATAATCTATAACTAAAAAATTTTTTTAGCATAAACACTTGTTTAAATATTTAGCTTGCATACAAAAAGATAAAATACATGATTAATCATATCCAAAAAAAATTAGCGATCAAGATTTGTGAACAATGGCGCTCTAGAACTGTGGAACGACCTAAGTTAAGAGGTTCAAAAAATTTAGGAGTTTTTTTTTCTAGTTTGGGTGCTTGCGTGTGTGTAGGTCGTGACCTATTTGACTATTTGTAGAGTGTGAATGTTTATTTTATACTTTAGTTTAGTAAATTATATTTGGACTCATGTACTATAGTAAAAAAAAATGATCCAAACTTGAAGATTGAAAGAGAAAAATCAGATTATAAATTAAATTATGCCTAAATATAACTCACTTATTCTTAAAACTGGATATTTTTTACGGATCGGATTATCCACTAAAAAATCGGATCGGATATCCGCTCCGCTTTTCAAAAACTGGATCAGATATCCAAAATTTCGGATACCGGATCGGTTTTTCGGATCCCGGTTTTTCTGCACAACCCTAAGTAATATACTCATAAGTATGAATCTATGATCCTATGTTTTATTGTATATAATACATGTATAATTGAGTCTGAATTATTGTATGAGTGGAATGGCGCATCTATCATACGTATAATTGAGTATGATAATTGTAAGCTAGAGTCTTTTGTATCTTATACGTTTCATGTTTCCTTCCATGAGTTGAGTAGTCTTGATTTACTCGGTACCGAACCCGTACTGATGCTACCTTGGTTGAATGGGTCCTATGATGATCCACTGTTGGTGGGGAGCAGACCTTTTGTGCAGGTTTGAGATCGGATACTGTTTTTGGGTGGAAGGCTTGGCTTGAGAGAGCAGGCAATCCGGAAGTTGATCCATCGAAGATTGTCTTGTTTGGTTGTATTTATTTTTGGAAGTTTCAAGTGTTGTATTTAAAATTTGAGGGGTGTTGTAATTGACTTTTAATTCCTCATACTCTGATAAGCTTTTAAAATTCTTATTTATTTCACAGGTTCCGCTAATTCATTCGGCGATGATTTTATTTAGTGAATTTATTTACTTGCCATCTGCCTGTGGACATCTCCTTGTGGGAGTTTATCCTCACAACATAGATGTTTAAAATTTTGTTTGACAGGTTTTAGCCTTGCATCTAGCATGAGATAGATGGTGGTCATTTATTTTGTGTTAGATGTGGCAGTAACATTCCCCAAATTCTATTCTAGCTTCTACTTTATTCTTTCAAAAAAAAATTTCAGGAGTGAATTTTGGGGGTGTTACAAATAGTCTCCCACCTGCCCTATTTTCTAGCCCCAAAATCCTAACCCGAAAATACTACTTCCTCCTTTTCATATCATTTCGAGCCCCTTATCCCTCTTGTTTTGCATACGGCTTATGTTGCATTAGTAGCATGAGTTGCTACATTCTTGGTTTAATTTTGATTGATAATTAAGGTATAATAATATTTAAGCTAAGTATTTCATTAATTAAGTTTTATAAAGTCTTATACTTTTGGTTTTCTTATTTCTAATGTAATAAATATTGATATTATTTTTAGGTGTTATTTTGCTATTTAAAGCTTGAATCTTTAACGGAGATATTGGTAAGGTTCGATTTTTGTGGGAATTAAGGTAATCGTTAAACCCCACTTAAACGCATGGATAAACATATGTTAGCACATTAGGGTTTTTTTAATATATTATTATGCTTGATATATGTTGTTTAATATAATATATGTAGTTTCTTGTGTTGATTGATAAAAATAAAAGCATGCTAGTTTATATGCCATGTGTGGAATAAATACTTAAGGAAGGAGAATTGTTATTCAAGAATATGTTAAGTACTTATCCATGCTATATTATGTTATTGTAATCGTTAATGCATGGTTAATATTATTGTGAGCCCTAAGGCATTTTTGTAATATGTTTTATGCAAGAATGTGGCCTATTATTAGTGGGGTACTAATGAGTAGAATGTTGAATAATAATAGTTGGCGGAGTTGGATGATGAGAATGGATTGTTGATATTAATATTTTATATAGTGATGGTAATTTAATAAAAGTGGCGTAATAAAGGATAAAATGGTAATTTTGTAATTAAAAGAGTGTTATGTTAATTTTGAAAGTAAATGGGTAAAATGATAATTTTGAAAGTAAGGAGTAAAATGGTAATTTTGGAGGTAAAGGGTAAAATAGTAATTTCGAAAGGGTTATTATGGTAATTTTGGAAGTAAGGGGGAAAATGGTAATTTTGGAAGTAAATGGTCAAATGATAATTTTGGAGGGGAAGGGTAAAATGGTAATTTTATAAGTAAAAGGGTATTATAGTAATTTTGGAAGTAAAGGGAAAAATGGTAATTTTGTAAATAAAAGAGTAAAGTGGTAATTATAATAATGTAAAGGGTAATTTAGTAATTATAATAATGGAGAAGGGTAAAATGGTAATTATAATAATTGAGAAGGGTAAAATGGTAATTATGATAAGGGAGAAGGGTAAAATGATAATTTAATAAAAGAGAAGGGTAAAATGATAATTTAATAAAAGAGAAGGGTAAAAAGATAATTTAATAAAAGAGAAGGATAAAATGGTAATTCGGTGTAAATGAAGGTAAAATGATAATTTAATAAAATACAAGGGTAATTTAGTAATTATGAAAATGGAGAAAGACAATTTAGTAATTTAACCAATTAGAGCGTAATTTGATAATTATGATAATAGAGAAGGGTAATTTGGTAATTATGATGATACAAGAGGGTAATTTGGTAAATATGATAACGGAGAAGGGTAATTTGATAATTATGATAATGAAGAAGGGTAATTTGGTAATTTAACCAACTAAAGGGTAATTTGGTAATTATGATAATGGAGAAGGGCATTTTGGTAATTTTGATAATGGAGAAGGGTAATTTGGTAAATATGATAATGGAGATGGACAATTTGGTAATTTAACCAACCAAAGGGCAATTTGGTAGTTATAACAAAGGAGAAGGGCAATTGGCAATCTCACCAACCAAATGAGAAATATGATAAGTGTAACAATTATGAAAGGTGATTGGTGACCCAATACATGTGGGAGATAACTTGGTAACCTAAATTGAACAAGGGTTAATTTGGTAATTATGCAACATGAAGGGTAATATGGTAAATGGGCAAGTAAGGTAGGGATAACTTAATAATTATACAAGCAATGGGTAAATTAGTAATTCATGTCTAATATGTTGAGGGGATAATGGAGTTTCGTAATAAGACTCAAGTAACACTAAAAAGTAAGATAATGGTGTTTGACAATTAGTAAGCATTACGAGAACGAATCCTAAACCATGCTTGTGTTAATCAAAGTCCAAAATTGGTTGAGGAGGTGGTTGTAAACCATGTTTCGGTCCCCCAAGCACCTTTAAAACTGGTTGCTAAGAAACCAGGACTGTCGACTGTGCCCTCTGTGAATGACCATAAGGATAAACAGAAGTCTGTTCCTGCGAAGCTTCCAACTAATGCCAAGAAAGCTACAGCAAATCCAGACCCCTCTAAACAAGGTTTGAAGGATCCAGCTCTTGATACTTCCCCGGATGACACCCCTGATGTTGAGCATGATGTCCAATCCACCCAGGTGATCGGTGGCAATAAGAAAGGCCCTGTAACAAACCTGGAAACAGACCAACAACAGGTAGCTCTCCCGATGACCGTTGATGCTGGCCCGCACAACCTACAACAATAGAAAGACACAAGTAAGGGGCGGAATCAGCCAAAACCAGGCCAACAAGATGCTGAAGAAATAGAAGAGGGGTGGCAAAAAATTACTTAGAAAGCTGAAAAAAAAAGAGCTGCTTCGGTGCACAAAAAACAAACAAAACCTGGGTAGGTATGAGACGGCCTTTTAGGCCTGCAAAATTATTATGAATCTCCTGATTTGGAATTTAAGGGGAGCGGGATCTCCCCTGAAACCAAAATCCCTATTACAGCTGAGTAAACATCATCATTGCTCAGTTGTCGGTATTTTAGAATTCAAGCTGGATAACATTAAACTCTAGAAAATGAAACAATCATTTTTTTGTGGTTGGCTTCACTGTGATAATTTTTCTAACACCCTAATGGTAGGATGGTACTGCCGTGGAACCCCTTTTTGGTTGATTTTCAGGTTAACGAAATTGCACCGCAAGTTATCTCAGGTATGGTCCAAGACCATAAATCAGGGAGGAACATTTTCCTATCTATGGTTTACGGCTTATACTGTAATACAGATAGAAAGGAGCTATGGACCAATCTATCTTCTTTGGCAACCACTATGACTGATCCATGGGTGGTGTGTGGTGATTTTAACTATCCTTTGAATTCATGTGATCAAATTAGTTCCCGACCTACTACAGCTTATGAAGTTGCATATTTAAAAAAATGTTGTTTGGTTTCCCAACTGTTTGATGTCCCCTATAAAGGTTGCTTTTACACATTTTCCGGGAATAATGTGAAATGTAAGCTTGACAGGGTACTCTTGAATGTGGCTGGTTTTGCATCGGATCTGAATGTTTGTGCCAATTTTTTGGTGCCTGGAATTGTTTCTGACCATACGCCGTGTATTATCTCTATAGGTAAGCTTATGCGTAAGAAACTGCCTTTTCACTTCTTTAACATGTGGTGCCTCCATCCTAATTTTTTGAACATTATTCGGTCAAGCTAGAAATTTTCTGTATGTGGGACTAATCAATTTAATCTTTGTAGTAAATTGACTGAGCTAAAACCACTACTAAAGAGGCTGAATAAGCTTGATTTTTCCCACATAATCACGCGGGTTGAAGTTGCAGATTCTGCTCTAAAAAATGCTCAAGCTTCAGTCCTTGCTGATAAGAGCAAGGTTGATCCTAAATCTCTGGTAGGTCTTCGAAGAACGGCTGAGTTCCTTGGTAAAGCTGCGACAAAGTTTGTGGCTCAGAAAAACAAAAACCAATTTTTATTTAAAGCTGATTCGAACACTCGGTTTTTTTATGACATGCTTAGAGCCAAACAAGCAAGATCTCGAACAGGCTTAGTTCTTAAGGAGGATGGGAGCTAGACTACATCAGATATTAATCTAGAAAATGAATTTTTAACATATTTTCAGGGGCTGATTAGGGTTGGATTGTAACACCCCAAAATTTATACATTTTTTTAAAGCAATACTCATAAATTAAAACCGTAAGTTCTGGGGATGTTACCGCCACACTTAGTACCAGATCGGTTCACTCCTACCGTTCCGGTACCAAGTGCTAAGGCTAAGAAAACACTATCAGTAATACCATACCAATTCAAATTTATAAAAACGGAAATCAGAGTACACGCAAGTCTTACATAATTTGAAATACCAACTATTATTTTCAATTTATAATTAAACAACATTAATAAAGTTGTTTCTGCAACTTAAACATAATAAAAATAACATGAGTCATAAATTAAAAAGAAAATGGCCACGTCTCTCTAGAAATTGATCCAGTCTAGCTATCATTCTGCCCCTCCTGATGTCTCGTAGACATCGATAGCATCAAAGTAGGTATATTCTACCTGCAACAGATCAAACGGGCCTTCTGCTCGTGGGAATGAGAAGCACCCATGAAATGGGTGATCAGTACGCTACGTACTGAGTAAGGTAATTGAGTACTAAGGTCGACATATAACACATTAAATCAAATAGGATAATGATCACATACAATTACAACCCATACATATGATACACAGAAGCGTAAAGTGAAATCCATAACTTATAATCAACAAGTCCACACATAAGGCCCAAAAAGGTCCGGATTAATCATTTAATCTTTCTTTTATCAAAAGTCGATACACACCATGCCTTTTATCATATCCATGCGAAAATAGGAACACCCCACTATTATAACCGGTGGGTCGGTCACACATAGGAACTTATGTCCTAACCACTATTATTACCGGTGGATCGGTCACATATAGGGTAAAACCCTAACCACTATTCCTGACCGGTGTATCGGCTTGGTTCCTTCTCGCATGGTGTTCCACTGTAATTAATTAGTATCTTTTAATAGCATTGATGATTTGGTTTGTATTTATTGAGCTTGGGATCCCCCACTATTATAACCGGTGGGCTGGATACACATAGGACCTCATGTCCTAACCACTATTATTACCGGTGGATCGGTCACACATAGGGTAGCACCCTAACCACTATTCCTGATCGGTGGATCGGCTGATCCCATCTCAATATCTTCCACTTTAAGATATTAGTGTCTTAAGTATTTTATTCAAAAACATTTTTCATTCACAAACATTTGCCCAGACATGCATGACTAAATCCATGCAAACCCTAACTCCCATGCAACCCTACTCCATGCAAACCCTAAATCCACGTAAACCACACTTCCATGCAAACCTTAGTTCTCATGCAAACCCTAACTACACATGACCCACACTTCCATGCAAACCCTAGTTCCCATGCAAACCCTAACTCCACGTACCACACTTCCATGCAAACCCTAACTTCACGTAGATCACACTTCCATGCAACCCTAATTCATATGCAACCCTAACTCCACGTAGACATGCTTCCATGCAAACCCTAACATCATGTCATTTCATGCAAACCCTAACTCCATGTCATTCCATGCAAAACCCTAACACCATATTGTTACACTTCCCATCATGATTTTACAACCCTAACATGCATGTCTTAAGGCCATATCATACAATAATAACATAAACATACACTTAATGCTCATGCCACGTTTATTCATACCAACATACTCCAACTCTATAATCATGCTACATACGAAATAATTAATAATAATAAACATAGAATACATGGCATATGAAGCACATAATGCATATAAACACACAAATGGCCTTAGTAAACCCTTACCTAAAACGACACCGGTCTTGGTGTATGCTCCTATTCCATTTGAGGGATTTGACTGGGTTCACCTATTATATAAAAGTATACTAGAATTAGGCTCCCTTATAAAATTTTATTATTTTCTAACTTATTCTAAGATTTGGTTTTTAATTAAAACAATACTACACAATAATTAACTATACAAAATATTACTTAAAAATACAAATAAATTATTATTTTCATTCAAAAGGGTGGTGATATAAGGGTTTCTACCCTTCACCAAAATAGTAGTAATAATAATAATAATAATAATAATAATAATAATAATTAAAATCGAATTAACATTAAAAATTAAGATAAAAGCAGAATAATTATCAATAAATCGAAAGGAAGTGTTGAAAAGGTCTAGGATTTCACCTTGAGTTGGAGGGGATGGGTGGAACCGGCGGTGGTGCCCGGAGGTGGCTGGAAAAGTGATCTAAGAGGGGTGAAAATGAAGAAAAAGAGGTAAGGGGGAAGGAGAAAAATAAAATAAGTTTATGGGTTGGTGAAGGAGACTTAGTAGGAGATATTGGTTGGTTTAGAGGGTAGCAGAAGTGGCGGATATGGTGGTGGGCGGTGGTTTAAGGTTTTGGGGTGAAAATTCTAGCGAGAGGAGCAACAAACTTTGCATGGTTATGGAGGCTCGTGCAAGAAGAATCAAAGGATGTGGATGGTTTAGTTAATTAGAGGGTGTTGTAGGGAAGAGTTTGGGAGGGAGAAGAGGTGGCGAGGTTGGCCAATGGTGGAGAATTGGGCATCTAAAGGGGCGGTGGCTCACAAACGGGTGCTTAGGGTTTCGAGGAAAGAAAGCTCGATTTCGAGCCATATGAGGGGTATTTATAGTATTGGAGGGTAGGCTCGAGTTGTGGAGGTTACCAAAATATCAATTTCGGTGGGGAAATGGGTTGGTTTTGCCATTGGTCGGGCGGTACAAATTCAAAATTTTGCCCGACCTTCGAGAGGGAAATGGGGGCAAAAGTGGGGAAGAAATGGAGAGTGGGGCATTTAAAATCAAAGTGTGCGTCGATAGGAAGAGAATGGGTGGGAGAAATACCGGTCACGACACGTGTGGCCGACGGCGCCATTTTCGGGGGAAGGTGGTCGTAGGTTCAATAATGGCATCGGTTGGGAGAGGAAGAAGAAGATGGGGTGGGTGAACCGGCGGTTCAGGGGAGAAAATAAGGAAAAGAAAAGAAGGGGACCGGGCGGTCGGGTGGCAACGACTAAAAAAAAAAGGTCGGCACGCCGCGTTTAGAGGGGAAACATGGTGAAACGCATCACAGAGTTAAATGAAGGACTTCTGGGCCACGGGAAAGGAATGGCCTGCGCCGAAGGAAAAGGAAGGGAATTTGGACCAGCGCAACAGGCCCAAATCGGGGAAGGAAAATAAAAAAAAAAGAAGAAGGAAAAGAAAGAAAAAGAAAGAAAAAGGAAGAAGGAAAAAGGAAAAAGGAAAGAGGAGAAGAGAAAAAATAGGAAGGTTGGGTTAAATAAATTAATTAAAATATTTGGGGTATTTACAAATAATAATATTTAAATAAAATAATATTTAAATCCCTTTTAAGGCTAAATTAGGATTTTTAAAAGATTTTCCAAAATTTCCATTTTAAAATTAATAAATCACTCTAATTTATTTAATTAAATTATTTATAAAATTAACATTAATTTGAAACTATTTGCTCTTTCTTAATTTGAATAAAATAATTTATTTAAATAAATTCCCAAATTAAAATCTTTAATTAGATAATATACCCAAATTTCCTTTACTTAACATTTTTATAAAATCTCTTATTAATTTGCCCTACTAAATTTCCTTTTATTTTAGTAAAAATAATTTACTAAATTAAATTTTCAAATAAAACCTTATTTAAATATAATCTTTAAAATTAGAAAATTTTGGGGCATTTCATGGATCACCCACGCAACCCATTGATCTTAATGTTTTGCGGTAGGGCCCCGTTTTGAATGATGAATAGCAAAAGTCTCTTCCACAGCCTCTTACTAATGAGGAGATTTGTAGTACCCTCTTTTCCTTAGGGGACTACAAAACGCCTGGTCCGGATGGGTTTTCTGCAAAATTCTTCAAGGAAGCCTGGTCAATTGTGGGTTATGACTTCTGCAATGCTGTTAAAGAATTCTTCAAGACAGGGAAACTCCTCAAGAGGATCAACCATGCGGCCTTAACACTTATTCCCAAACATCAGAAAGCATAAAAAGTCTCTGATTTTCGACCTATCTCTTGTTGCTCAACCACGTACAAGGTAATTGCAAAAATTCTTGCAGCTTGTATTGCTTCTGTTTTGGAGAACATTATTAGTGTGGAACAGGGGGCTTTTGTAAAAGGCCGGCTAATGCCTGAAAACATCCTCCTTGTCCAAAAGCTTTTGAAAGACTACTCTCAATAACAAACCTCCCTAAAATGCTTGATAAAAGTTGATAATTGAAAGGCGTATGACTCTTTGTCATGGGACTTCCTTCATGATGTTCTCCTGGGCCTTAATTTCCCTCCAAGGTTTGTTGCTTTATTGATGGAGTGTGTCACCACTACTAGCTTTTCTCTGAAGTTGAATGGGTGTTTGTTTGGGTTCTTCAAAGGTGGTCGTGGCTTAAGACAAGGGGAATCGGTGTCACCTGACCTCTTTGTCTTAAGCATGGAATACCTGAGTAGACTAGGGATGGCAATGGATCGGGTCTGGATCGGGTCCAGCTTATCCAGACCCGGGCCTGTTTATATTACCTAGATTCAGACCCGACCTAGACCCGTCGGGTCTTAAAAGTTCAGATCCAAATCCAGATCCATCGGGTCTAGCGGGTAAACGGGTCCTAAATGGGTCTGATTATTATTTTTAAAATAATTTATAATCTATGCTAATACAAATACATTTATGTTTTATATAACTTAATATGTATTTTTTTTGTTAAAAAAATCATCTAAGTAAAAAAATAAATATATTAAAATAGTTATATTAACTTTTCAAATGGTGTTTTAAGGCTTTTAGTAGGGATGTAAATGGGGCGGGTATACCCATATCCGTATCCGATAACAACATCCGTACCCAAATCTGTACCCGTACCCGAATCCATATCCGCAAGCATATCCATATCCGTATACGTTGGATATCCGTTACTCGACGGATTATCCGTTTACCCGTTAATGGATATTATCCGATGGATAAATCTATCACCCGACAGATAAATCCATTTAGATTTAAGCTAAATGATAATTCTAACTTTAATTTATACTATAATTATTTTAAAAATAAGGGTAAAAAGATAATTATATATCGGGTAAATGGGTATGAATATGGATACGGGTATGGTTACGGGTACGGGTATGGATATCCCATACCCGTATTCGTACTCGAACCCGACGGGAATTTTTTTTCCATCATCCATATCCGTATCCATAATCGTTTATCCATATCCATTGGATAAAATCTGTCGGATTTTGGGTAAAGTCCGCCCCGTTTATATCCCTAACTTTTAGAATACAATGTTATACATATTGTTTATAAAGTAAGCATACAAAAATAAAATTTAAAAAAAATGAATAAGGAACTTATATAAGATTAAAATAATAATGACAAACATAATATTAGTATGTATTTATATATATATATACACACACACACACATATGTATATTAAACGGGTCTGGCGGGTCGGGTCTGGATCTAGAACTAGACCTAGACCCTTTAAGGTATATGTGGACCCAGACCCGTCAGGTCCAAAAATATGGACCCAGACCCGCTAAAAATGAGGCGGGTCTAGTGGGTCTGGGTCGGGTCCGAGACCCATTGCCATCCCTAGAGTAGACACCTTAAAATTCTCTCAGCTACTAAGGGCTTCTCCTTTCATTCGAAATGTAAACCCTTGAAGTTGTTGCACCTTGCCTTTGTAGATGACTTGATTTTATTTAGTCGTGGTGATATTACTTCTATTAAAATTCTGTTACAAGGGCTAACATCTTTTAGTAGGGTGGCGGGCTTGGAAGCCAACCCTCTTGAATCACAGATCTTTTTAGTAGGGGTAACCAATCAGGTTATGTTAGATATTCTTCATTTAGCTGGTATGGCCCATGGTTCCTTCCCTTTTAGATACTTAGGAGTGCCCCTTAACCCAAGTAAGCTAAGGGCTATGGATTATGAAATTTTGATTAATGAAGTGTGTGATAAACTCAAAGCATGGAAAGCAAGCTCTCTATCTTTTGTAGGGAGGCTTGAACTCCTAAATTTAGTTATACAAGGAGTTCTGGGCTTTTGGCTTGGTATATTCTTTATCCCAAAGATGGTCATAAATCGTATTGTTAGTCTATGTCGTACCTTCTTGTGGCATGGCAAAGCAGCCCAGGTTGCTTGGAGCAAACTCTGTATGCCAAAAAAGGAAGGTGGACTTGGCCTCAGAAACATTTATGCTTGGAATTATGCTTTTATGAGCAGATATATATGGTTTTTGCAGGATGAAAAGGAGTCCCTCTGGACGAAGTGGATCCATATAAACTATCTTCATTCATGACCTCTAGGGGAGTTTATTCCTTCCCAAGCCACCTCTCATGTCATGAAGAAACTCACTAGTGTCTACAATTGTATTGCTAGACAAGAGGGATCACATGAAAAAACTAAGGACCACCTATTGTCTTGGAAGTCAGGGCATAATTTCTCCACACGGTTGGCTTATGACTTTTTCAGGCTTAAGGCAGATAAATGGGAGAACTATAATATTGTGTGGAAATATTGTAAAACCCGAAGGTATACCTTCATTTTTTGGCTCTCTCTTTTGCATAGGTTGAATACTCGGGATCGCCTATCCTTCCTTCGTGATTCCCAATCTTGCTATTTTTGTCATACTGGCATAGAAAATCATGATCACCTATTCTTTGAATGTCCAATTATTGCTGGTGTTTGGAAGGATCTCGGATCCTGGCTTGGCATTACCCGAGGCTCTACATCCCTATCCAGTGCAGTTAGGGCTATACAAAGATGAAAGAAAGGTAACAAATGGGTAACCAAAGCTCACGCCTTGACTTTAGCTGCCTCCACTTACTTTATTTGGAGAGCTCATAATGCCAAGGCTTTTGACCTTCGGGACATTGATGCTAGAGGGTTGGTTACATAGATTAAACGCTATGTCTATAGTGCTATATATTATGACATGTCCTTGTAAACCTCTAATCTTAGTTTCTCTTTTAATGTTCTGATTGTGGTGTTCTGTTCTTGGTCTTGATAGAGCTACCATTTTTTGTGGTATGCCTATCCTTTTTATTCCTAGGTACGCCCAGTGTATTTGTACAGCTTCAGGTAATATATTAACCCTCATTTACTTGAGAATGAATCCTAAATTAGAATTGGAGGAGGTTATGATGGCCTGAATGATTCCTCTGTGTTATATTGGATAGAAATACTTAATGATATTAGAATGATTTAAAGTGAATGAATATTTGATTGTTGTGCTTTTCGTGATCACCTTAACTAAGACACTATACTTAAAGTGAAAGGCCTCGAGATAGGGAATGGTAGCTCTTTAGGGGTTGCTACCCTAAAGATGTTATTTAGCCCACAATTATTTTGATATTTGCTAGTGTGCCTTTGTGCCCCAGCCAGGCCCTATATCTTACTCTATCTAGCTCTACAGACCTATTTAGAGGATATGCATACTTATGGATTAGGTGTCCTTGTCGGTAGGATACTGAGTAGCTTTATGCACCAGTATGACTGGGGTACCTTTGCATCCCTGGGTTAATGGTTGAAGGGTACTGAGTAGCTTGTATGCACTAGTACGACCGGTATACCTTTGTGTCTCAGGATCTTGATCTCCCGTCTGAGGCAAACAAATGAAATTGTTGTGCTGATTAAAAAATAGAAAACACTAATCATGAAAGTGAAAGATTAATGAGTTGAGTCCAAATGAATTATGACATTGAGTACTGGTCCACCGGTTATAATAGTGGCCTAAGAGCGTGTTGCCCTAGATGATGTTTATGAGTACTAGTCCACCATATATATTAGTGGCCCAGGAGCGTGTTGCCCTGAATGATGTAGATATGTACTCCGGTCTACTGACTATAATAGTGGGGGTCCTGAGCTTAATAAACCCAATTATGGATGTGAATAATTTATGGGAAAATACTAATCATTTATAGTGGAATACCATGTGATTCGGGGCCAAATCGGTCCACCGGTGAATAATCGTGGCCAGGAGCGTTGTACCCTGAAGACCGATCCATCGGCAATAATAGTGGTCAAGAGTGTTCTGCTCTATATGTATTCTGATCCACTGGCTATAATAGTAGTGTTGCTGCAATCATATGGACATATATAATCCAAGATGATTGAATAATGGTGGACTAATGGCTTAAGGCCCAAAAGTATTGATTGTACTCTATGACTTATTAATATTTGATAGACTTGTTAAGTATGTGATTGTGTTGTATGCATTCTCATTATATATGTATATAGTATTGTATCATGTGTTGCATTATGAGCCTACTTTTAAGTGTATTTTAAAGGGTTACTCAGTACCATAGTACTGAAGGGTTCCATTTTCAGGTGCTACTCAAGTGGATAATGGGAAAGAGCATAATGAAATTATCCGGACATTTAGGGTTTCCCTCTTTCTCTCTTACTCCTTGATTTGAAGGTATTCTTTGATCTTGTAACCACCATTGGTGGATTTCATTCTTGTAAATGGTTTATTATGCTACTCTGATTTTAAAGATGGTTTGAATTTCTAGCAATTGGTATTTCATTTTCTAACCTTAGCACTTGGTACTGGAATGGTATGAGTGAATCGGTCTGGTACTAAGTGTAGCGGTAATATCCCTAGAATTCACAAGTCTTGTTATTTCACTTCCGCTAAATCTTTTAATAAAATGAAATTTTTCAGTAGTGAATTTTGGGGGTGTTATATCATATGACCTTTGTGGTTTGGTTTGCAATACCCTAAAATTTATTACTAGAAATTTTTGTTTCACGGAAGCTTAGTTATAAAGTAGTAGATGTTATACCGACACATTCAATATCAAAAATATAATCCCTATACGTAATCCAAATTAGATGGAAGGCTAAAATGTAATTCATATTACGTGATTGGGTGTGCAAAGTAGTTGTTCCTAGATGATACAAGATTATCAAGCAACTTTGAAAGAGGCACAAAAATATGGTCATAAAACGTGTAGTCACTAAGAGTTTAGGATATCAAATCCATATACATAAGGAAACAAAAATTCATACACACAACGATATTTAGATAGCTACAACTTTATGCCTACAACCCAAACATCAATCTACCATAGGCATCACATCAAGTCATTGGTATCAACAAACACCTGCAAAACAACATAAGTGTGATCTATTCGTGAGAATGAGCGATGACCATAATAGTGTAGTTATTATGATAAATAAAAAATGATTTATATAATCTACTTAAAAGATATATCATGCTTTACAAAAAAAAATATAAGACATATAAGATCATGCATACGATATAATGAACATATGATATATGAAAAACACTAGCGCGATGATCACAAATCATGATATAAGAAGAAGGCTTAAAATAAAATTTATAATAAGAACTTCACATAGTGACTATATAATACTAATTAATGGTTTACTTTGAGAGCATAAACACTAATTCCCCAAAAGACTAGAACTAATCCCATTCATGGCTGTAACACTCTCGATTTCAAGAATGATAATTGTTTTTGGTGAAAATGAAATATGCAAAAGCAAAATAAAAATGCAAGAATGAAATTATCAAATTGGAAATGGAGAAAGGCGTATCTATTTATTTAACTCATGCTCAATACAAAGCTAAAATTGTAATACCCCAAATTTTTATCTAGTCTTAATTCCTATTATTTTTTATTTTAATTGAATACTAATCTTGGATAATATATAATTTTATATTACCCAATTTTTTTGACCCTAAATCTAATCCTAACCATAATCCAAATCATTTATAGTTTACTTAATCCTAACCCCAAATAATTTTTAAATTAATTTTGGCCTAATCCTAACCCCCTAATCTAAAATCTAAGCTTAACTCTAAACCTAACCTAGAAAATCTTCTTTGTTTCCCCCTTTTTCTTTTCTTTTTCCCCCCCCACCCTGATTAACCCCTTATCCTCTTTCCCCCTTTACACCATTCAATACTTTCCCTGCATGATTCACATCCCACTCCTCCCTACCCTTCCCAGCCATGCACTCCCACACCTGCATCTGAATTGTCCCTACACCAACCGCCTACTCTTTGCAACCCTGCACCACCAACCCAACCCTTTCTCTATTGCAAAACCAACTCACACCAACTTCTTCCCTTGACCATGAACCCTTTGACCTTCACATGCCCCACCCCCTTCTATAAATACATCTTATAATACCCTAAATTTTTTTATCTAGTCTTAATCTTGCTTATTTCATATTTTAGCCTAATCTTAGTCTCGGATAATCAATCATTTATGTTATCTAAATTCCTTGACCCTAAATCTAATCCTAATCCTAATCTTGATCATTTATCTCTCTCTCTATATAAACCTAACTCTGAATGATTTCTAAGCTAATTTTATCCTAATCCTAATCCACTAATCTAAAATCTGAACTTAACTCTAAACCTAACCCAACAATTTCTTTCTTTATTTTCCCATTTTTTCTTCCCACCCTGTTCAAACCCTTCTCTTCCTTCCCCTCCTAGCCATACAGATCTCCTTCCACATGGTTCTCATCCCTTTCTTCTTACCCTCTAGGTTATGCATTGCCACATTAGCACTTGCACAAGACACTTATTCCCTATAACCCCGCACCACCAACTCATCCCTTTCTCTATTATAGAACCAACCTATGAATTATACCTCTATCCTTAGTAACATAAAAATGTACCACTCTCCTGACCTCTAGCATTTGGTATTATTTACCTCCCTCATTCTATAAAATCCTTCTTCCCCTTTTACATCGTCCCCTTTCACGAACCATAAGCCATGTCCCTCCTATGATTTCTATTGCGGTTATTTTCCCTTATTATCAAACATCGAACCCTTCCTCATTTTCCTTTCTCTTGTCCTCACCATCGACCAAAACCCCATACCATTCTAGAAAGATTCACTTTGCCATTCCCATCCCCTAACCAATAACCACCAAAAGTGTAGCCCATACCCCCACCACCGACCATATCCACTAATCATTTCCCCCACCTTGGGCAACCTACTCCAAACCTACACCCTACCATCATCCATCTCCACCAATCCCTCCCCTTACTTTGTCAAGGACTTTTGATCCCTTTCCCCTTACTATTGCCTCCATCACCAATCCCTCCCCTAGCGGCAAATCACCTTATCATTCCCCCCTTTCCACAGCAACGACAACTAGTGTGTTGCTCCCTCTACCATTTTCACTGAAGTCATTCACTTAATTGGCTTAATTTTCTCCACTTTTACACTTTCATTTTTAAGTATATTTTCCTTAGTTTATTATATGTATTCTAATTTTATATTTTATTTTTTTATTAATTTTTAGGAGTTACTTGTGGTCTTAGAGGAGGTACCTTAGGATGTACGTGCGTAGAAACCAGAGATGCTTTGGTAAGGATATATGTTATAATTAGGTTGTGTGTGTGCAATGTGTGTATTTATATGGTATTTCATAATTCATATTATTATGATGGTAATGTTATGACACAACTATTATGATATGATGATGTGGTACTAAACCTATGTAATGTGAGAATGTGTAAAAGGCATGACCTTAAATGTTGTTATTGCTATAATATCACCTTGTAACCCTAAGTGTGATCATGTGACCTATCATATTTCAAAATATTTTGTCTAGGTATGGAATGATTATTAAAGATGCTTTGAGTAGTATCATGATGATATAATGGAAGTTGAGAACCACCCACATTGAGATCTATCGATTTTTGTAAAATTGGGCCTTTTGGCCAGTTTGGGGGTATTTTGATTAGTATAGGTTAAACATGATACATTTGGTATTTTAATGGATTAAATGGTTAGGAATGTACTAAATAACTTGTGTGTAATATTTGGAGTGGTTATGAACAAATTAAGGTTAATAAATGAGTAAAAATGGCTAAAGTAAGAATAATAACCTTAAGGGTGGGTTCGTTATCACATGTGTGAAATGATGGATTTAGACCTTGATTCTTGAATTTTTTATGTTAGGAAGGTGTACCAAATTTAGGGGTCATAGGAGTCTTATGAGAAAGGATATGTTGAAGTTGTGAAATTAGGAAGTGAAGGAATCCATGAATAGTAACCATAAGAGTAGGCTATTATCACATGTGTAAGACGTTGGAATTAGATCGTGATTTGTGGGTATGTTAATAACAAAAAATTTTTATGCATGAGTATTAACAATAGTGATAAAATAAGAATCAGGGAAGAATTAATGAATGACTTATGAAAATTATAGTATCTTAGGAGGGGTTTGGCGTTTTCTTTAGAGAAGTGGTTTGGCCTTTTCTTTAGAGAAGTGGATCAGTATTGATGTAATTGTGCTTTGTGTGATTCAAATGATTATGTTTAGAAACATTTTGTATTTTTCATGTGTACATCTGTGTATGTGTGAGGACCTTGAGAAATACTACTTTGAGTAAGATACTAATCATTTAAAGAGATATATTACATGAGTTGGGACTGAGGTGTTGTATGTTTATTCCACCGAACAATAATAGTTTCTCAGATTTATTTTTCCTTGAGAGTTGCTCAAGACTGTTCTATTATTTTAAGAATAGTAGGATTTCATGAGCTCAACGTAAAACTGAACAAGAACATGAGAAAAGAATAATGAATAAGATATTAATTACTTAAAGTAAAAGATTAAGTGAGTTAGGGTCCAAGCCTATTCCACTAGAAAATAATAGTAGCTTAGGTGTATTTTTCTCTAAAAGGTGTTTTAGGTCATTCCAAAGGTTTAAGAATAGTGGTCATGTTTGCTTTAATTTGAGAGGTGTTTGCTCAGTTCCATCATACAACAATAGTGGTTCAGGCATTTTATCCCTTAGACGTGCTTCAAACCGTTCCATCATTTTAAGAATAGTGGAATATCTGAACTCAATATATTAAAAAATATGAATTAAAATTGTAATTAATGAGGATTTTTAGAATTAGTATTATCTTACCTCATATAACCTACTTACTTATACTTCTATATGCTTTATTTTTTGTATATATGGTTATGCCTATATTGTTACCTTACATAGTACATAACATACTAATCACTTTTTTTAAATAGTTTTCTATGAGTAGAATACTCGAATGAGTTTGTATAGATCAATGAGGACTCACTATATGACTATGTTGCTTATGATACTTTGATTTTGGAGGAGTGATTATATACCATATGTGGGCCTAGGAATTAGTGAGTTATGTTATCCGGTCCTTGTTATGATCTGGTTACCCATTTAAGATTTCCCTAGGATATTTGATTTATGTATTTGAATATTGAATTCAGAGTTAAGCTGCAAAACTCTTATGTTTATAAAAGTTTTGACATCTTATGTTTATTATGTTTCACATTTTAAATTATCTTGCCTTGTGATTGAGGTAAGAATGGCTTGTAAGCCAGACTTATGTTAATTACAGTAATAACACCCATTTATGGTTGTTTTACACTTTCCTTTAAACAAAAATATTTAGCTAAAAAATTTGGGGTGTTACAAGTTGGTATAAGAGATTAGGTTTTTTATTACCATATTTTGATTTTCAAAATTCGGTTCTCAAAATCTAATTTTATTGGTCTATTTTATATTTCAAAAATATTGATTCTTAAAAAACCTAAATTAACTTGTGAGAAATCAAAAGTAGGTAGCCCAGGTAACCTTTAAATGTGTTATGTGCGATATATGTTAGTAAGCTAGGAATGTTTTATCCTAACACATTGTGTGTCTTGTAGCTAGCTCACCAAAATAATGAAAAATTGAATCAAATGCTTAAAGTAAAAATTTGAGGCCTTTGTGGAGTTTGTACAACACCAATCTTAGCTCCCACCACCACCTTTGCATTACCCTACAAGAGGGTATTAGAGAGGACTGGCTTTAGAGGGTTATTAGACATCACCCATTGATCTATGCTAGTGATGAGGATTCGTTTATCCTAGAAGGATGGATCTAATACATGGACATGACCTATGAGATGGTCAACTATCTACCTACTTATAAGGTGAGCATATCAACTTTCTTCTTATGTGGAGCCACATATGCTTATTGGGTAGGCTATTATACTCAAGGAGGATTGCTGATGTCTTATCAAGACTTCAACACAGTAATTAGTACAAAGTTTAACCTAGAGAACCTCAAGAGGAAAAAGTTAAAGAGTTCATGCATCTTTGAAATACCCCAAAACCTTAATTTAGAAATTATGGCAAAATAAGGATTTATTAGGAAAATTAATTAAATAAAACTATTTAATTAAAATAAGGGGAAATATTTAAGGCACAATAAATATAAAAAATTAATTAGGGAAAATTAGGGTATTTTGCTAAGTAAAATGGAATTATGGTAAAATTATTCATAATATCCTAAATTAATCTAAAAAGGGAATTTATTTATTATTTCACTAACTATTCAAAAAAAAATACCAAAATATTCTAAATACCCCAACCCACCTACTTTTCCTTTTTCCTTTTTTCCTTTTCTTTTTCCTTTCCTTTCCTTTTTCCTCCTTTCTCCCTTTCTCTTTTTTTTCCTTCCTCCCCTAAATTGGGCCAGCCCCTCGCAGCCCAGACTCCTCCCTCTTCTTCCCCCATGTGGCCCAAGCCCACATCCCACTTTGTTTTTCTCTACCTGTCACCTAGTTGCTTGGTTAATCTCCCTTCCTTTTCTTTATTTTCTTTTCTTTCCTAGATTGGCCGACCCAACTCTTTCCTTCCCCCATCCTTCTTCACTAACCTTGACCTACAAATCACAACCTATAACCCTACCACTATCGTCCCCCTCCTCTGCCACCGTATGCTGACCAACCTAACTCCTCCCTACCCGTCACTTTCCTTTCCTTTTTTGACCCCAACCAACCCCTCATCTCTCCTCTCACGCATGCCCCTCCCTTTCCTTTTCTTCTTCTCTGACCAACTAGACCTGTAAATCGCATGTGTGTACTGGCCAGCGACCTACCACACCTACCCCTCTTATCCTCTTCCCTCTCTATCATTTCCACCCCTCAATTGCCTATATATACCCTAGCCAACCCCTAAATTAGACTTCTTTTCCCTACCTAGAAACTTATCCCCTTGCGCCACTGCCAGTTCAGATGACTCCACTACCACTGTCGCTTAGCGTTGCTACCTGAACCACCTACCAAACTATTCCCTGCATCACCCTCCACCGAACCACACCTCCCACCACGTCTAATTCCCCTTACACGAGCCACTATAGCCGTGCAAAGTTGGCCCCTCAATTTACCACTTTGCACCCACTGTTGCCCTTCACTCCGCCATTCCCTCTACAACCACCACTCTCCCTACCTTCCAAAACACCCACCTAAGCCTCCTCTACCTCCCCCTCCCTTCTTTTCCCCTACCTCCCTCTCCTTCTCCCTTCCTCCCCCTTCACCACCTTGGGCCACCACACCAATTGCAGCATGCGCTACCCCGTTGGCTGCGCCACCACCACCATTCCAACTCTCTCAACCCAGAGCATCCACCACCACCACAACCACCCTCTCACTCCCCCTCTTCTATCCTAGAAACTCACCTTTTCAACTTCTCTTCCTCTAGTTTGTACCCTAACCTCCACAATCCTTAAATATTATTAATGTAATTTTTATAATTTTATTACTACTACTACTACTACTACTACTACTACTACTACTACTACTACTACTACTACTACTACTATTACTATCATTATCATTATAATTATTATTATTATTATTATTGTTGTTGTTGTTGTTAGTATTATTATGACTATTATTATTATTATTATTATGAATATTTGAACCATTATTATTATTATTATTATTATTATTATTACTATTAGTATTATTGTTACTATTATTATTATTATTAACTTGGGATCTATTATTACTAATGCTAATATTAACATGATTATTCAAACCCTATCATTACTATTACTAAGATTTAAATTATTATTATTATTATTATTAACCTTATCCCTATTACTATTAGTAGTAATGTTGCTATTATTATGATTATTAGGACCCTTATTATTATCATTCTTAAGATTTAAATTATTGTTAATATTACCTATATCACTAATATTACTATCACTACTAGCCTTATTACTATTACTATTATTATTATTATTATTATTATTACTATTTTACTAATACTAATACTACTACTATTATTACTAAGATTTGGATTATTATTAATATTATCACTACTACTACTAGTCTACTACTACTACTACTACTACTACTACTACTACTACTACTACTACTACTACTACTATTAAAGATATTATCTTTATTAATATAAATATTGCTAATAATACTTTAACATGAACCAATATAACTATTAAGACCTATTTTGACTAGTAGTAGCATGATTAGCTACTTTAAGAATAGCAACTCTACTTTTACTTATAAAATTACTGTTATTATTAATAACCCTAATATAAAGCTATAATAAGGGTAGTAGGAAATAATGATTATTTTGGTAAAAGGGAAGTTAACCCTTAGTATTTTCCTCTTATAGATGAATCATGACAAAACCCTAAGGAGGCGTAGGAGTGTGCTCCAAGCCCAACATCGTTTTAGGTAAGGATGTAGTTAAGGTCGCTTATGTGTATTATGTGCCTTATATGCCATGTGTTGTGTTATGTTGTGTACCTTATATTAGTATTATGAATGCTTAATTGTAGCACAACATGGTTAAGGTACGCTTATATGACTTCATTATGGCATGTGTAAAATGATGTGTATGTTGTGCTTGTGGTATTATGTGATATGACCCTCTAGGACATGCATGCTAGGATGGTTTAATGAGATGATATAGGGTGAAAGGATAAAAATGGAAAAGAGGAAATGAGTTGACTTAAGGGAAATGAGACTGACCTAATTTCCTTATGACCCATGAGGGGACAAATCAAAGGAAAATATGGACAAAATAAGAGAGTGGAGTGAATCTTGCATGGGGAAGTCCAGGGTTTGCATGGGATGGATGATGTTTGCATGGAAATGATCCTTACATGTGAAAGTTACCTTTGGGGTGTAAGTAAGGTGAGGGAAGCATTGTTTGGGTGATTGGAGTCGTTGGGCGGAAAATAGGATGTAGGTTGGTATAAGGGTGTATAGGGAACTTGGCTAGGGTTTGGGGTGACCAACTAGAGTTTTGTGGTAACATGTGGAAAATAGGAAGTAAGGTGAAATGTTTGGGGTTGATCTTAAGAGAGATGATGAGTTGGGGATAAAGGAGCATGAGTTTTGTGGGTTAGAGAAAGGATGGGCCACATAGGCTAAATTAGGGTTTTAGGAGAAACCCTAGAGGGTCATAGTGAGTTTTCCTTGGATGGTATAAGGAAGTGGGCCTCTACTCACACCCTTAGGAGTTGGGTATTCGTGGTAAGTAAGGAAAAGGGGGAAAATGATGTCTAGATGTGTTGGGAGGTACAAAGGTCCCAAGGTATGGGACGGGCCCTCTTAGGAGGGATAGAAGTAGACGGATTGTGACATACATATCAAGGGTGGAAATATTCATCGAATAAGACACGAATAGGATAATAACCATTTAAAGAGGAAGATTATTGAGTTAGGCCCAGACTGATCCATCAGCGAATAATAGTGGCTAGGAGCCTAGGTGCCTTGGAGATCGATCTACCGGCAAATAATAGTGGCCAGAAGCATTCTATCCTACATGTTTATGGTCCAATAACTATAATAGTGGGGGATTCTATGCTCAACAAACCAAACCTAATAATGGTAAGCCATGGAAATATACTATCTAATTACAATGAAACACCATGAGAGTCAAGGCCATACTAGTCCACCGACGAGTAATAGTGGCCAGGTGCCTTGTGCCCTAGAGACCGATCCACCAGCGAATAAAAGTATCTATGAAATACCCCAAAAATCCTAATTTAGAAATTATGGCAAAATAATGATTTATTAGGAAAATTAAGAAAATAAATTATTTTATTAAATAAAGAGAAAATTAATTGAGGAAAATAAAGAGAAAATAATAAATAAATTATTTAGAAAATTTTGGACATTTTACTAATTAAAATGGAAGTTAAGAAAAATTTATCCAAAATAGCCCAATTAATCTAAAAATGAATTTAAAAATTATACTTAAAATATATTAAATCTTAATATCTAAATTAAACATATAAATAAATAAAGACTAAATAACCCAACCCAACCATTTTATCCTTTTTCCTTTTTCCTTTTTTCTTTTCCCCTTTCTTTTCCTTTTTCTTGCTTTCTCCTTTCCTTAATTTTCCTTCTCCCCTGGTTTGGGCCAGCCAACGGCCCAAACTCTCCTCCCTAGCCCGTCTCGCGCAGCCCAAGCTGCGAGCCCTGACCTTGCGCCCAACCGCCGTCCAGTTCTTCTTCTTTTTTTTTTTCCTTCTCCTGGACCGTAGGTCTACCTCTTTCCCTTTCTTTCTTCTTCCACACCACCTGCACTCCCAACCTGCAA
This sequence comes from Tamarix austromongolica, assembly GCA_039764185.1. NCBI lineage: Eukaryota > Viridiplantae > Streptophyta > Magnoliopsida > Caryophyllales > Tamaricaceae > Tamarix > Tamarix austromongolica. Next base: position 48,909,151 of record CM077817.1, read on the forward strand.
ATTCGACCCTGCAACTCTACCGCCGACAGCCACCAACGCCGTCCGACCTCCCTTCTCTCTTCTCTCCCCATCATTTTCTTCCTTTTTTCGACCCCAACAAGCCCAATCTCTCCCCTCCCCACATGCCATCTCCTTTCCTCTTTCTCCCCGACCCGACCTAAACTGCCATGGCAGGAATGTGCCGCCTGCCACCGTAAGCCGGTGGTCCTGCCACACCTGCCCCGTTTTTCCTCTGCTCCTTCGTCGTCTTCCCCCTCAATTATCCTATAAATACCCCCATTAGCAGCCTGGGTCGAGTTCCCTTTTCGCAGCCTAGAAAACTCCAACCGCTCGCCGCCGCCCAATCAGCTTTTTATTCCGTCGCCGTCGGTGACCTCCGCAACAAACACTGCCCACCAAAACCATCCCCGCACTTCCCTCTACAAAACCAATCCATCATCACCCCTTATCTCACCCTGCACGTGCCACCCCGGCCGTGCAAAGTCACCAACCCGAGCAGCCACTCCAACCCCTCGCCGCCCCTTGCGCCGTCAATCCCACAGCTACCAGCACCTCCTCCACCCTCCAAAACACCCAGGGAACCTTCCCCTACCTTCATCTCCCCTGCCTCCCTCTCCTTTTACCTCCCCTATCTTCCACCACCTTCCACCACCTTCGGCCGCCGCACCAACCATCGTGCGCTGCCACTCCCAGCTACACCACCACCTTCATTCCACCCCTCTTCACCTGCTGCACCTTCCTCCACCTCAAACATCCCTCCACTCCCTCTCTCTTAGCCTACATATCCATTTCCCCCCTCTCTTCCACCTCCACAGCCGCCGCTGTCGCCGCCGCCAGTTCCACCATTAACCTTAGGTGGTTCTCCAACTTTCCCAGCCCCTAAACTATTTTCTATAAGTGTTAATAATTTTATTTAATATTACTAGTATTATCCTTAATATTACTATTATTATTATTATTATTATTATTATTCTTAATATTATTAATGTTGTATTATCATGGTTATTATTATTATTATTACCATTACTAATATTATTATTATGTACCCCCCTTATTTCCTAACCTAATTTCAGAAGATATTTATAACTAGGGTATACTATTTAAAAGGCTACAACTTTAGCATTAAAATAGTTATCCTTATCCATATCCTTATTATTATTATTATTATTATTATTATTATTATTATTATTATTATTATTATTATTATTATTATTATTTCTATTACTACTACTAATACTATTATCGTTATTATTATTACTAACAACTTTAGTATTAATATAGTTATCACTATTATTATTATTATTATTATTATTATTATTATTATTATTATTATTATTAATATTATTATTATTATTATTATTACTACTACTACTACTACTACTACTACTACTACTACTACTTAACCTAACTTCATGATTTTCCTAACCAATAATAATATTATCATTAATAATGGTCTACAACTTTAGGGTTATTATGATTAAGACTTTTCCTCGTTTACTATTATTATTATTATTAACCTCACTAGTATTCCTACTATTATTACTAATGCTAGCTATGGCTTATTATCATTATCTTTACTATTATGGTAAACATTTTAACCCTTATATTACTATTACCATTTTTACTATCATTGCTATTAGTATTATTATTAATTATTAATTATTATTATTATTAATGCCATTACTATTATTATTATTTCTGCTTAACCCAACTTTATTTCTATTATTCTTGTTATTATTGCCATTATCATTATCATTATGTCCTTACTAATATTGTTAATACTAACTTTGTCCTTTATCACTTTTATTTATTAATATAAATATTTGGACCCTTATATTATTATTATCATTTCGGTTACTATTATTATTGTTGTTTTTATTATTATTATACTTAACATTATTATCATTATTATTATTACTATTTTATTATTATTATTGTTATTTAAACCGAAGTGGGCGTATTATCATTTTGTTGTTAAAGAAGAAGAATACTTAAACCTTAGTATTTTTACTATTTAATATTCAAATATTGCTAATATTATTCCTAATGCCTTTATCACTAACATTATTACTATAGTATCATTATTAGTTATTACTATTACTATTACTATTACTATTATTATTATTATTATTATTATTATTATTTTATTTCTATTATTGTGACAAAAACATTTGAACCCTTATATTATCATTATTCAAAATAGAACTTTTATCATTATTATCTTTAGGAATATTGTACTTTGTTGGTATTGCAATTATTATACTATTATTTTAACTCTAACACTATTATTAGACTTAGCCTTAAAAACGCTAGGGTTTCTATCAATATAAGCATTAGCATTACTATTATCATTATTTTGCTACAATTAGTATCGGTACTACTATTATGAGAATAAAGCTATTAGGTTTAATAATATAAGTATAGCATTAATTATTTGAAATAAACATATTTTGACTAATAATATCTAGTAGACTATTTTTAAGATAAAAAACCCTAGTTTTCGTAGAATACTCTCTTTAATAATAATAATCCTAATCTTAGAATAAAATAAGGAGTGATGGTACTTTTGAGGGAAACTAATACTTAGTATTTTTCCTTTTATAGGTGAATCAAACCAAAACCTTAAGGAGTTGTAGGAGCGTGCTCCAAGCCCGGCATCGCTTTAGGTAAGGATGTAGCTAAGGCCTATGTGTGTTATGTGACTTGTATGCCTTGGATGCTTTATATATCATGCTATGTTGTGTATCGTATGTTTTCCCTTAACTTGTCTTATATGTAGCGTAGCTTGGAGTTGAGGTATGATTGTATGTGTTTCTTATGACATGAGTATGATATGTATATATGGTGTTTATGGTGTGATATGATATGACCCTCTAGGACATGCATGCTAGGACAATTGATAATATGATATGGGAATGAAAGGAAAAAAAGAAAGAAATGGGAAGTGAGTTCATTAAGGGGGATATGAGGATGACCAAAATACCTCATGATCCATGAGAGGAAATTAAAGAGGAAGAAATGACCAAAATGAATGAGGGATGGGAACCATGCATGGAAATCTTAAAATTTGTATGGGGACTTTGGGTGTTTGCATGGGATGGATAAATCTTGTATGGGGGTGATCCTTATGTGAGAAAAGTTGATTTAGGGTGTAAACAAGCTAATGGGAGAGTGTGGAGTGATTGGAGACTTGGGATGAAAAATAGTACGTAGGTTGGTGTAAGGGTGTATAAGGGATCTGATTAGGGTTTTGGGAGGAAGTAGTAATCTGGAAAGTGCAAGATTAAAAATGATTAAGGGAGAGGGGAGTACGGGTTAAGAGTGATAATTTATTTTATAAGGGATGAGCATGGGTTCCATGGGAGAGAAGAGATTTTGGGTGAAAAGAGAGATGTTACTTGTGGGAGAAGAAAGATACTAGGGTTTGAAGTGACCAACTAGGGTTTTTCAGGTCACATGTGAAATCGAGAGGTAAAGTGATATGTTTTGGGATTAGACCTAATTGAGTTAAGGTATGGGGCGATAAACGAGGTAATGGTAGTGTAAGTGAGAGGAAGTTGGGCCACATAGGTCCAATTAGGGTTTTCAAGGGAAAACCCTAGAGGGAGATAGTAAGTGGCATTGAGGTCATGAGGTGATGGGCCTTAACCCACACCCTTAGGAATTGGTTTTTATTTTGTGTAAGTTTAAGGAGAAATGGATGTTGGGGCGTGATAAGGGGCGCATGAGTCTCAAGATATGGGACGGGCCCCCTTGAGAGGATAGAGGTAGAATATTGGTGACATGCACGTCAAGGGCGAATTACCTATTGAATAAGACACAAATAAGATAATATCCATTTAAAGAGAAAGATTATTGAGCCGAGCCCAGACTGGTCCATCGACGAATAATAGTGGCCAGGAGCCGGGGTGCCCTGCATGACCGGTCCACCGGCGAATAATAGTGGCCAGGCGTATTTTGCCCTGCATGACCATTCCACTGGCTATAATAGTGGGGGTTTTCATGCTCAAAAAACCAAACATAATTGTGATAAGATATGGGAAAGATACGAAGTAATTACAGTGAAACACTATGTGAGTTGGGACTAGACCGGTCCATTGGCGAATAATAGTGGCCAGGAGCATTTTGCCCTACATGATTGGTCCACCGGTGAATAATAGTGGCCAAGAGTATTTTGCCCTGTATGACCGATCCACCGGCCATAATAGTGGGGTTCCCGCACTCACCTGAATTGATAAAGACTATGATGTGAATCGACTCTATATTTACAAGAGATCTAAAGATTAAGTCTATCCGGACCATAGTTGGCCTTTATTATCTGTTTTACTACATGTTGCTTATGTGATTATGCCATGTATACTATGATGTGTGTCTTGTACGCTGGCCTTAGCGCATCTGTTACCTTACTCAGTACGTAGCATACTGATCACCTGTTTCATGGGTGCTGCTCATTCCCACGAGTAGAAGACCCGTCTGAGCTCGTGCAGGTAGGGGACGACGTCTTTGATGCCTACGACACTTACGAGGCATCGAATGGGGCTAAGCGTTGAGCCTAAACCTGACTTGGGGATCGAGAGTGACTCGGCTGGACTCTATTTCTTTTATTGGACCTTGTATTGTCATATTTTAGTTGTGTTTTTGTACTACACTTTATGTTTGAAAAATCCTAGTCACGTACTCTTTGGTTTGTAATCCTAAATCACACTCTGATTTTTGTATGACTTGTGTTTTATTTATGATTCGTGTTTAATGTTAACTTTATTTAGCCTTAGCACTTAGTACTAGAACGATAGGAGTGAACCGATCTGGTACTAAGTGTGGCGGTAATGCCCCCAAGTTTATGGTTTTATCTTTTTGCTTATGCTAAACCCTTTTAATTAAACGAAATTTTTCAGTAGTAAATTTGGGGGTGTTACAAGCTAGGAGCATTCTGCCCTGCATGTTTTTTTGGTCCACTAGCTATAATAGTGTGGTTCTCGTACTCACATGGATTGATAATAAGCATGGTGTGAAATGAGTATACCGACCAGAGATCTAAAGAATAAGCTTAACTAGACTATAACATGACCTCTAAAATTTGCATAGCTTGTATGTTTATCGGTATGATCATGCTTATATTATATGCTTTTTGTGTATAACCTTAGCTGTATGGTTACCTTGCTCAGTACGTAGCGTACTGACCACCAGTTTCATGGGTGCTACTTATTCCCATGAGCAAAGGGGCCTACTGAGTTTGTGTGAGTAGGAGATACCATCTTTGATGCCTATGATACTTATAAGGTATCGGGCAGGGTTGAGAGTTGAGCTTTGGACTTGGCTTGAGGACCGAGAGTGACATTGGTCGGATTCTCTTTTACTATTTATGTACCACTTTATTATGGTTTTGTTTTATCATACTGTATCTTTTATCCCTTTGGGAACTATAATTATCACTCTATTGGGTTGCAACAACTTTTTAATGCTCACTTTGATTTCCACATTATGATCATTTTAGTTTTTCTATGAATCCTTGTTTTTAAGTTTGACTAATGTTTGGTGATAACTTTTCTTAACTTTGTGGTTAGTACAAGATTGGCCGAGGGCCAAGCTTATACTAATCATGGTAGTAGCACCCCATGCTTGTATTTGTTTGTTAAATAAAAATTTTCAACTATAAATTTTGAGGGTGTTACAATCTTACTCAGAGAGGCATGATAGTACCGTGCTTAGTTTACAGAGCTATTGATGTTTGCACAAGGCATAATAGCTTGTGAGTTGACAGTGGTCTACTAGTTTGAGCACATGCTCCATTTTAGTATCTATAGGATGATGGGTATAGTGGCCTTTCAAAACTAGGCCACCTTATATGATCGGGTGTGTGTTGTTGCTAAAATGGTCTAAGAGCAGACTTCCCTCCTTGGTAAGAGGAAGCTAAAGATGTAAGGTGTTGAAGGTAGGATCTAATATCAAGAAGGTGGACCTTCAGAGTTCCATTGGAGGAGTTAGATGGATGGTCCTTTTAAATATTAGGAACCACTAAGGTAATTTATTTGTAGATTCTATAGTAGATATCATCTTGGTAGCAACTACCGAGGTATAACTATTAAGTGTCAAGCTTGCAACTAGTTGGGCCATCGATTATTCAAGTGTTAGCACTAGAGAGGCTAGTTCTAATCATACGGTGGCCACTTGTAGCATAGGGGATTGTTGGTACTGCAACAATAGGCTTATCAGTAATAGACCTACCAGCTGCCTCAATAATAGTTCCATTAGAGGGCACCTACCCCAATTGGTGCACAACCTAGGGAGGATAATGCAAGATCATAGGGGCCTCACCCCATTCCTTTAAAGAGAAGTGTAGGCTTAGGGTGTTAGAGGGTATAAAGGGGATACCAAGGAGGACACTTAGGCAAACACTTGAATGTCATCATCTAGATAGAGGATAATTAGTAGTTGGATGTAGTCACTATTATGTTCACCATCCTTTCATTACTATTGCATGTGTTATTTGATTCAGATGCTTCTAGGTCATTTATATCTACCGAATTTATTGCTAAAGTTTCCTTTTCTCCATCTAATAGTAGAGCTATATTTGTAATGTTTCCTTTTAGGGATAGATTGGGCTGAACTAGGTTCTACTTAGTCGTGGCTTCAAGGATAGGTGGGGTAGACTTCGTAGTGGACTTAGTCGAGATGGAACTATAGGATTTTCTTGTCATCTTAGGGAATGATATGTTGGGTAGATACCGAGCATTGATATACTGGGTGTAGGAGTGAGTCATGTTGTGGGGACCTCAAGATGTTAGGGTCTACTATAAGAAATGTAAGCTTAGGCCTATGACGAAGGTCATAACTTCCCAAACATTATACTCTTTGGTGAAGATAGGTTAACCCTTGTACTTGTGTAATGTTTAGGAGTTGAATAAGGACATGATAGCCTTAGAGGATATTCTAATTGCCTAGAACTTCCCAAATGTATTCATCGAGGATATAGCTAGCATGCCACTAGTGGTTGAGATGCATTCCAAGCTTTTAAGCACAGGTGTGTTAGGGTTGGGGATCCTCTCTCTTTCAAGGGGGTATTACTCGGTAGCATAGTACCAATTCCATTTAAGTTAACTACTGAGATCACCTTCCCTCACATTCTTCTTCACTTATTCCCCAACTTCAGCCTTTGACTTTGGGAATGAAGTCTTTTATAAAGGGTCAGTGATTTAATATCCCAAATTTTATGTATTCATAATCACAGTTATTTCATATTTTAACCTAATCATAGTATCAAAAAAGCAATAATTTTATCTTATCCAAAATTTTTAACCCTAAATGTAATTCTAACCCTAATTTAGATCATTTTTACGTTTTTTATCTAACCCTAACCTCAATGATTGCTAATTTAGATCATTTTGGCCCAATCCTAATCCCCTAATCTAAACTCTAAACTTCACTCTAAACCTAACTTAAAAATTTATTTCTTTCCTTTCCCCTTTTTTTTTTCTTCCTTTTCTCTCTACCCTATTCCGACCTTTCTCCTCCTTCCCCTTTTAGCCATGCACATCTCCTCTTGCATGGTTCACTTCCCTTTCCTCCTTACCCCTCTCAACCATGCATTGCCATACCAACACTTGTACTATCCCTGCACCAACCACATACTCCCTACAACCCTGCACCACCAACTCATCCCTTTCTTTATCACAAACCTAACCTATGCCTTGCACCTCTCCCCCAACTCTTGTGAAAATGCACCACTCCCCGACCTCCAACCTTTGATTTACCTCACCTCTCTCCTCCTATAAAAGCATTCTTCCCCATCTATGCCATCTCTTTTCACAAACCATAAGCTAGAACTCTCGTTGCCTTATGTTGTGGCAATTTTCTATCATTGTTGAGCATCAAAACCTTCCTCTTTCTCCTTTCTCCATTCTTTGTAGTTTCTCAAATATGCATACCACCCTAGAAACAACTCTCTTTTTTATTCCCATCACCTAACCAATATCCCACCTCCGTCCATATCCACAGATCCATTCCCCTACCTTCAACAACCCACACATAACCACCGAGCATCTCTACCAATCCCTCCCCTTACTTAGGTAACAACCACTAATCCCTTTCCTCTTTATGCAACCTCCATAACCGATCAATATCCCTAGATGTAGCTCAGATTGCCATTCCTTCCTTCCATAGAAATGACAACTAGTGTTATTGCTCCCTCCACCATTTCCACCGAAGTTATTCACTTTGTTAGTACTTTTCCATTTTCCTTTTCATTAATGTTTTCCTTATTTTATTCCATGATTTCTAATGTTTTATATTTATTAATTTTTAAGTGTTTTTCCTATAGTCTCAGAGGAAGTACCTTAGGATATACATGCATAAATACTAGAGATGCTTTTATAAGGATATATGTCATAGCTAGGTTGTGTGTGTACAATGTGTGTATTTGTATGATATCTCATATTTGATATTATTATGATGGTAACATTATGGCATTATTGTTATGATATGATGATGTAGTACTAAATCTAAGTAATGTGAGAATATGTTAAAGGAATAACCTTAAATGTTGTAGTTGTATGTGATCACTTGACCTATGATATTTAAATATGATTTGTATAGTTATGGAATGGTTATTAAAGATGTGGTGAGTAGTATCATGTTGATATAATGGAATTTGGGAACCACCTACATAGAGATCCGTCATTTTTCGTAAAAATGGTCCTTTTGGCTAGTTTAGGCGTATTTTAGTCAGTATAGGTTAAAAATGATACATTTAGTATTTGTATGGATTAAATGTTTAGTAATGTAATAAATACCTTGCATGGAATATTTGGAGTGGTTATGAACAAATTAAGCTTAATAAATGAGAAAAAATGGCTGAAATAGGAATAATAACCCTAAGGGTAGATTTCTTATCACATGTGTGAAATGATGGATTTAGACCATGATTTATAGACATGTTATTATTAACATTGGGTTAGGAATGTGTGCAAAATTTAAGGGCCATAAGATTCTTATGGGAAAGATATTTCTCCGTTGTGAAATTAGGGTTTGAGGGAATATAAGAATAATAAGGGTATGCATTTATCAAATATAAAAGACATTAAAGTTAGACCATGATTTTTGTGTGTGTTAATAACAATAAAAATTTTAAGGATATGTATTGAAAATGGTGATAAAATAAGTACTAAGGAGGATGTTATTATTGGCTTATGAAAATTAGGGTTTCTTGGGCTGGGTGTGGCCTTTTCTTCAAAGAAGTGTGTTAGTATTCTCGTAGTTGTGCTTTGTATGTTTCAAATGTTTATGTTTAGAAACATTATGTATTTTTTCATGCTTACATCTTTGTATGTATGAGGACCTTGAGAAATACTACTTTGAGCAAGATACTAACCATTTAAAGAGAAAGATTATGTAAGTTAGAGTTGAGGTGTTATATGTTCATTCCACTGGAAGGTAATAGTGGTAGAGGTGTGTTTTTCCCTTATAGGTGTTTTAGACCATTCCACTAGTTTAAGAATATTGGGTTTCCTATGCTTAATGTAAAACATAACATGATCTTGAGATATAATTAATGAATAAGATATCAATCGCTTAAAGTGAAATGTTATGTGAGTTAGGATCTAGGTCCATTCCACAAGATAATAATAGTGGCTCAAGTGTGTTTTTTTTCCTTAAGAGGTGTTTAAAATCATTCCACTAGTTTAAGAATAGTCACCAGGTGTGTTTTTCCTTAAGAGGTGTGGGGTCCATTCCATCAATCAACAATACTAGCTCAATTGTGGTTTCCCCAAGAGGTGCTTCTAATCATTCCACCAATTGAAGAATAGTGAGGTCTTTGAACTCAACATATTAAAAAAAGGATTATAATTGTAATTAGTGATGTATTTATAGAATTAGTATTATCTTACCTTATATAACCTACTTGGTTGTACTTTTATATGTTTTCTGTTATGTGCACCTGATTATGGCTATATTGTTACCTTACTTAGTATATAGCATATTAACTATCTTTTTCATAAGTTCCTACAAGTAGAATACCTGGATGTGTTTGCATAGGTCACTGAGGACCTATTAGACAACTATGTTGCTTATGATGCTATGATTGGGGAGGAGTGATTATATAAGTTTTATGGGGTTAGGAATTAGAGAGTTATACTATCCATCCCTTGTTATGACCCAGGTACCCTTTTGGGATTTCCCTAGGATATTTCCATAATGTAGTTGACTATTGTATTTGAAGTTAGTCTCCAAAACTTTTACTTATGTCTATAAAAGTTTCCTTATGTTATGTTTATTATGTTTCACATTTTAAATTATCTTACCTTGTATTTGAAGTGAGAATGACTTGTAAGCTATAATTATGTCAACTAAGGTAGTAACACTATTTCTGATTGTTTCATTTTTCCATTTAAACAAAACAATTTAGCTCAAAATTTTGGGGTGTTACACATCCTCATGCCTCTACTTCGTCTACTTTACTGCCCACACGAGCCAGACCTCTCCTTTCCCTTCTCTCATGTCCATTTCCATGTCAATGGGAAGTCTTCTTCCTTTCTTCTAACCTTTGTGGTGCCAATCTCCTTACCAACTTAAAACAACTCTCTTTACCATTTCCACCCATTAAGCAATAACCATCACAATCGTAGCTCACCCCCACCATCAGTCATACTCACAGATCCTCACATCCTTCAGCCTTCACCATTAATCCCTCCCCTCTAGCTAAAACCCTCCTTGCCCTACCTCCTTTCATAACAATGGTAACAAGTGCCATTACTCTCTCATTGTTGGTACACCCTTTAATTGTAGCCCATTCACTTGGTTTACTCAGTTTTTTCTCCACTTTCGACTTACCTATTTCCTTTTTTTTTCTTAGTTATTCTATGAGTTCTAATGTTATATATATATATATATATATAGATATTAATTTTTAGGTTTTATTACTATGGTCTTGGAAGAGGTACCTTAGGATATACGTGTGTAGAAACTAGAGATGATTGGTAAGGATATATGGCGTACCTATATTTTGTGTGTTCAATGTGTGTATTTGTATGATATTTCATATTTGATATTATGATTGATGCATGTATGGTTAGAGTCTCGGGCTTGGGTGTAAGATAATTGGTGGTTTAGGGTTAGGAAAGGTGGAAGGCAGTTTAGGGTTGATAGAAAGATAGAAGGGCGGAGAAAAGGGTTTTGATGGACGAATGGAGTGATGGTTTGGAGTAGGGTTTTCGGTGGAAAAGATAGAGGTGGCGAAGTAAAAAAAATAAAAGGATAGAATTAAAGTTTAAGCAAGCTTAAGGTTTTTCTTCTCATTCAAATTGTTTTCTTTCTCTCGGTTTCTATGGCTTTAAATAGCCAAAAGTTGTCGAGCCTCCCTCCAAAGATTACAATAATCTTGCCACTAATCTTTCCTAGAAACATTGAATTCCCTAAGATTAGCCAGAAGATATTAAATGATCTAGCTACTAACAACCTTATTTGACTCGAAATAAAAATAATAATAAATGAATTAAGACTAGCTAGAAGATATTTAATGATCTAGCTACTCGAAATAAAAATAATAATAAATGACTTAAGACTAGCTAGAAGATATTAAATGATCTAGCTACTAACAACCTTATTTGACTCGAAATAAAAATAATAATAAATGACTTAAGACTAGCTAGAAGATATTAAATGATCTAACTACTAACAACCTTATTTCACTCGAAATAAAAAATAATAATAAATGACTTAAGACTAGCTAGAAGATATTAAATGATCTAGCTACTAACAACCTTATTTGACTCGAAATAAAAAATAATAATAAATGACTTAATAATAAACGTTACGCTAACTAAAGAACATTGCATGCAGCGTATGCATGTACCTCCATGTTCATGTATCTGCATGGAGTAGCATAACCATCTTAGTCGGTGCCGTGTCATGCGACTCTGCTCCCACATCATTCTCTCTGGGTTGGTTTGAATTTATCCTCAAATTCACAAATTTGATGAGGAATAACAAACACCAAAGGACATATTCTTCAACGTGATACTTGTCCTTGTATTATTTAAATATCTCCTTCACACTAAAGTTATCTTTGAAAATCCTCCAATGCCTCTTAATCCTTGACATTGGATCTTCATATGCAGACATCAATGAACATAAACCGAATGCATGGGGTACATTATGGTTCATTTGCTTCTTCACATCACATATGTCTTCATGCACATTATACACCTTTGAACACACCATTTTTTTTCTTCAATTTACTTCAAATGATACAAGGGTTCCATGATAACATTTGCTCCATAAAAACACAAGGAAACCATAGGATAATAATGCACATCATTCTCCACATAATCAACGTGATGCATGTAAAAACTTGGTTGCCCTTTTCCGCTTCAATGGTAGTAATAGCATGATTGTCTTCATCATTACATACTCAATTTTCTTCCTCATTCACGCTTTCCTTTTCTTCCCTTTTGATCTCCTAAATTTCTCTTAAGGTCATAACTCTTTGATTGGGACACTCTTTAGCATAATGACCATAACCTCTACATTTAAAACATTGTCTACTTTTACCTTCAATCTCCTTAACTTTATACTTCTCCATGCATGGCTTAAGATATTTTTCTTCTATGATAATGCTTGAATTTGATGGCATAAAAGTCAAAGATGATGTTGCTTCATTCGATAAGGAAGAGGAAGGTTTGGAGAATACCTTAGGCCTTTTGAGTTGCCTTTCAAATTTTATAGCAAGCTTGATCATATCTTCAAGTGTATCATATAGAGAAACTTCAAATTTATCTCTAATGTTGAAATTCAATCCTCCAAGATATCTTGCACAAGTTTGTTCTTTCCTCTCTTGTACATCACATATCAAATATAACTTTTCAAAGTTCCTTGTATATTCTTCCACACTTGAATTCCCTTGCTTCAATGTCATCATTTTGATGAAGTTGTCTTGCTCAAATTCTCTTGGGATGAATTTTCTCTTCATGTGCTTTTTCAATTTCTCCCATGACTTGATATTTGTCTTGCCATATCTTTCCCTTGATCTCTTGAGATTATCAAACAAAATTCTTTCAAATTTTCAAAGTTTAAGAGTAGCCAACTTACATCTCATATGATCATCATATTCTTTAAATTCAACGATGGATTCTATAGTGTGCATCCAATCTATGAATGTCTCCGCATCTAACTCTCCATGAAATTCTGGAAAATCAACCTTCAAACCCTTATCTTCACCATGCTCTTGCCTTCTTCTTGTTCGAATATGCGTGCTTGAAGATGGACTTGAGTCTTCTTCAACATATTCAAGTTTTTTATTCAAATGACCTCCTCTTGATTCAATGGCTCGCCTCACCATGCCTTCAATCCTATAATTATATTCTTCCATCCTATTCTCCATTTTTACTTAAATCTTTTCAAATTGAATGTTGATGGCATCAAGGATGGACTTCATAAATTCTAAATTTTCCATTATTGCACACGCTAAGGTTTAACTCAAGGTGATCGAATGAAGTTTTGTAAATTGAGAGAAAACCAAGGAATGAAAAGGAGTATTGTATGCTAGGGTCAAGTATATCACCCAAGGAGAAATATTTTTATATGGGTGTAATCTCACAACACTTAAAAGAATGGAAAGTATCAATGTATATGTGTGGCGTATGGAAGAAGAAAAATAAGAGAAATGACAATCTTCAACTTTAATTGAATCTTGATGATGTTTATCAAGATCTTGATGAAGTTCTTGGTTGAAGATGTACTATAAAGGATGAATATCTTCAAACAATGGATGAAGATGTGCTAAGAACTTATGAATGTAGGATCTTGAATGAAATCTTGATGATTCTTGATGAGTGGAATTCAAAGCCTAGGAAAGTGATTTACCTAAAGGAAGGATGAATCATGAGGCTCTGATACCAAATTGATGCGTGTATGGTTAGATTCTCAGGCTTGGGTGTAAGATAAATGGTGGTTTAGGGTTAGGAAAGGTGGAAGGGGGTTTAGGGTTGATGGAAAGATAGAAGGGTGGTGAAAAGGGTTTGGATGGACGAATGGAGTGACAGCTTGGAGTAGGGTTTTCGGTGGAAAAGATAGAGGTGGGGAAGTAAAAAAAATAGTAGGATATATTAATCTTTAAGCCACACATAAATAAAGATTAAAGTTTTTTGAAACAAATAGTTCACACAGATTCGAATTGTTGCGAGATGAATCCACACAGAATTCGGGTTTAAGAAAGCTTAAGGTTTTTTTTATCTCATTCAAATTGTTTTCTTTCTCTCGGTTTCTATGGCTTTAAATAGCCAAAAGTTGTCAAGCCTCCTTTCAAAGATTACAATAATCTTGCCACTAATCTTTCCTAGAAACATTGAATTCCCTATGACTAGCTAGAAGATATTAAATGATCTAGCTACTAACAACCTTATTTGACTCGAAATAAAAATAATAATAAATGACTTAAAACTAGCTAGAATATATTAAATGATCTAGCTACTAACAACCTTATTTGACTCAAAATAAAAATAATAATAAATGACTTAATAATAAACGTTACGCTAACTAAAGAACGTTGCATGCAGCCCATGCACCTCCATGTTCATATATCTGCGTGAAGTAGCGTAACCATCTTAGCCGGTGATGTGTCATGCGACTCTACTCCCGCATCAATGATGATGATGATAAAGTTATGTAAATATTTTTATGGTACGATGATGTGGTACTAAATCTATGTAATGTGAGAATATGTGAGAAGCATGACCTAAAATGTTGTTGTTGTGGTAATCTCACTTTATAACCCTAAGTGTGATCATGTGACCTATGATATCATAATATGGTTTATCTAGGTATATAATGATGATTAATGATATGATAATCAGTATCATGATGATATAATAGAAACTGGGAACCATCTACATTAAGACTTATTTATTTTTGTGAAAATGGTTGTTTGAGCTAGTTTTTGGGTATTTTAGTCAATATAGGTTAAAAATGATATCTTTGGTATTTTAATGCATTATATGAATATGAATGTACTAAATGAGAAAAATGGCTAAAGTGAGAATAATAAATGAGAACTAATGTCTAACTCCATCATTTTAATGCATTATATGAATATGAATGTACTAAATAATTTGAGTGGAATAATTGTAGTGATTATGAACAATTTAAGGTTAATAAATGAGAAAAATGGCTAAAGTGAGAATAATAATCCTAAGGGCGAGTTCATTATCACATGTGTGAAATGATGGAGTTAGACATTAGTTTTCAGGTATGCTCTCATTATTTTCTTTGTAGGAATATATCCTAAATTTGGAGGTCATAGCTTCCTACAAGAAAAGTTATGTTGAATTTGTAAAATTAGGAATTTTTGAGAATCCATGACCAGTAACTCCAAGGGTAGGCTTTTTTCACATGTGTAAGATGTTGGAAATAGACCATGATTTTTGGATATCTTATTAATAATAATATTTTAAGGATTTATATTGAAAATGGTGATAAAAATAAGTATTAGGAAAGAATTTATGATTAGCTTATGAAAATTAGGGTTTCTTTAGAGGAGTGTGTCATTATTAAAGTGGTTGTGCTTCATGTGTTTCAAATGATTATGTTTATAAAAATTATATGTTTTGTATACCTACATATATGTATGTATGATGACCTTTAGGAATACTACATTATATAAGATACTAATTATTTAAAGAGAACAATTACTTGATCCTAGTGTGAGGTATTATGTCCGTTCTACTAGACTATAATTGTAGCTTAAGTGTTTTTTTGGAGAGGTGTTTCTGACCGTTCTACTAGTTTTAAGAATAGTGGAGGTTCTTGAGCTTAATGTAAAACACAACATGATCTTGAAATAAGATTAATGAATAAGATACTAGCCACTTAAAGTAAAAGGTTTTGTGAGTCAGGTTCTGGGTCCATTACACTAAATGACAATAGTATCCCATGTGTTTTTTCTCCTAAGAGGTGTTTTAGACTGTTCCAATAGTTTAAGAATAGTGATCAGGTATATTTTTTCCTAAGAGGTGTTAGGTCCGTTCCAATAGACAACAATAGTGGCTCATGTGTATTTTCTATGAGAGGTTCTTCAAACCATTCTACTTGTTTAAGAATAGTGGGATTCTAGAACTCAACCTACTTAAAATATGGACTTATGATCATAATTCATGTTGGATTTCTAAAATTAGCATTATCTTACCTTATGTAACATGTTTTCTTATGCTTCTATATGTTATATGTTATGTGTATTTAGTTATAACCATATTATTTCCTTACATAGTACATAGCATGTTGATCACCCTTTTGATGGATATTGCTCATTCCCATGAGTAGAATACCTAGTTAAGTTTGTGTAGGTTACTATGGACACATTAGACAATTATGTTGCTTATGAGGCTCTAATTAGGGTAGAGTGATCATATCTAATGGTTGGGGTTTAGGAATTAGAGAGTTATGTTATTTGGTTCTTGTGTTGACCTGGGTACCCTTCTTGGGATTTTTCCTTTAGATATTTCCTTTATGTATTTGTATCTTATATTTGGAGTTTGCCTCCAAAACCTTTACTCATGTTTATGAAAGTTTATGAAAGTTTCCTCACTTTATGTTTATTATGTTTCCTGTTCTAAATTATTTTTCATTGTAATTGATGTGAGAAAGCTAAAATTATATCAATTATGATGGTAACATCTATTTCTGTTTATTTTACACTTTTGCTTAAACAATGTTTTTTAGTCCAAAATTTTAGGGTATTACAAGTTGGTATCAAATATTATATTTTTATTATTGTCTTTTGCTCATGAAAATTTAGGTTTTAAATGATCCTTCCATTTGATATATCAGTTCGTTTTACATTTCAAAATTAATGATTCTACAAAAATCCAAATTAAGTTGTGAGGAATCAAAAATGGGTAGCTTAGGTGGCCTTTTTATTGTGATATATGATAGTAAGTTAGGAATTTTATCCTAACTCATTTTTCTATCTTGTGGCTGACTCACCTTAGCTATGATTATCATTTTGATTGCCTGAAGGAGACCTTTAAGCTATTAATATAGTTTGTTGGGTGCACTCCATCACAACCTTAGCCTTAGCCGCCACCACCTCCTCCACATGATCTATAGGAGGGTATTAGAGAGGACTAGGTTTGAAGGGTTACTAAATAATACCCTTCGATCTACACTAGTGATGAGGATCTGGTCATCTTAGAGGGATGGATTCGAAGTATGGATATGACCTACAAGGTTGTTGACTGCCCACCTAATTGGAATATAACCGTAACAACTTTCTTTCTCTATGGAGACATAAACTCCCGGTTGATAGGTCGTAGTAATCAAGGAGGATCACCGATGTCTTAGGAGGATTTCAAGACACTGATCCACAATAAGTTTTATCCAGGGGACTCAAAAGGGACAAGATAAAGGAATTCATATAGCTCAATTTGGGAGGCATGATAATGAGATAATACCATGCCTAGTTCACATAGTTATTAATATTTGTATCAAGCATAGTGACCAATGAGTCAATGATGGTCTATCAGTACAAGCATGGGCTCCATTTTAGCATCCATAGGATGATGGGTGTAGTTGCATTCTAGGAATTAGCTACCTTATATGAGTGGGCATGTGTTACCACTACGTTGATCCATGGTAGGCTTCCATCTTATGTAAGAGGAAGTTAGAGATGTAGGGTTTTGAAGGCAAGATCTATTACCAAGGAGGTATACCATTGGGGTTCAAGCAAAGGAGTTAGCTTGGTGTCCTATCAATTATTGGGAGATGTTGAAGTGGTTTATTTGTCACTTCTATGATAAAGATTATTATGCTCGTAATTGCTAGGGTATAGATGTTTAGTGCTAAGCTTACAATAAGTTAGGATATCGATCATTCGAGTGTCACCACTAGTGGTGCTATTTCCAACCATAAGCTGGCCAATTTTAGAAAAAGGGACAATTGGAACTACAATAGTAGGCTTATTAATAGTAGACTTATTAATAGTAGACCTACCAGCCACCACCAAAATAGTTTTAATAGAAAACACCTGCCTTAGCTGGCGCACAACCTATGGAGGTTAAGGGTGACCATAAGGGATTCACCCATTCCCTCAAAGAAGAGAACATGCTCAAGGTGGTGGAAAGTATTGAGGAGGATACCAGGGAGGATAATCAGACATGTGTCTTAATATTACTAGTTAAGTAGAGGCTAATCGACAATTAGATGTAGCAACTAGTATGTTCTCCATCCTTTCATTACTATTGTATGTGCCAATTTATTTGGGTGCTTATTTATCATTTGTATCTAGTTCATTTACTACTAAAGCTTCCTTATCTTTATCTACTAGCATATCTATTCCTATGATGTTGCCTTCTTGGGATAGATTAGAGTGCACTAGTCTCTACTCGAATGTGGCCTTAGAGATAAGTAGAGGTAGACTTCATAGTTGGCTTAGTCAAAATGGACCTACAAAACTTCAATATCATCTTGGGGATAAACTTGATAAACTATATATAAGAGGGAGTAGTGTTGCAAGAATCTCAGGGTTCTAGGGTCTCCTAAAGGAGATACAAGCTTAGACCTACGATGAAGGTCATATCTACCTATACATTATATTATTTGATGTAAAGGGGTTACCCCATGTACCAGTGTATTATTTAGTAGTTAAAAAAGGATGTAGTGGCATTAGAATATTGAGTTCACCATTAACAAAAAAATCAAAATATATATGCTAAGATTTCATAAGGGATGATGTAATGTGAATTCTTAGCCTAAATAGATTATGTTAATGGGTTTATTTTATACTTGTCTAAATAATAACATAAATCCCATAACATGGGTTGGATGGTAATAATGATAAAGATGGAATGATTATGTAGATGTGTTACTTAGTTTCTATGTGGTCCTTATATGATAACATAACCTTAGAAGAATAACAGGCTAATCTCTTAAAGTGAAAGATAATTGAGTTGTATATGGGTCAATATTACCCTATCCTTGATTTGTTATCAGGGGTTAGTTTGCCTTTGAGTATTTATTGGTGCCTTCCAACTTTTATTGGTTCCTTCACGCTTTACTTTTAGGCATCATCCTAGTAGATCCCTATGCCTTATCTACTCTAGAAATTTATGATGTAATAGAGGGTATCGACACTAAAGTGTTTAGAAACCCAGGTGGTTTTCAACTTTGGTAGGTTTTTATTCTCATTTAGTGGTTACTTGGTTTTTACCGGACTTTATATCCATTAGTGGTTACTTGGCTTTAGCTGGACTTTATTTCCTCTAGTTTGAATAGGCTTCTATGTTATGTGAGACCATGGGGTGGTAATCAATCTAGTGTTCGATAAGGAAAAAGAAAAGAACAAGGAATAATGGATTGTAAATAATTAATCTAATGAATCATTAAATGTGGAAAACAAAGCTAAGGGCATAACTTGTTTACATTCATTCATTACTATAAATAATATCTATGTTGTTTTGGTAAGCTTGATGAGTTGTAGGATGTCTAACTCTTTTCTTGGCATGAAATCCTAATGCATTACATGACCATGGTAGAGTATGTAAATTTAATTATATGGCTTGAGCATGATGGGTGGTTAGCATGATTTTCCTTATATATCTTGCTTGTGACTCCCTTGAGGAGGTAACTTGTCTGACTCAGTACATAGCATGGGGTCAGACTAGTAGTCAAGGTCGATCCCATAGGGATTGGTGAATGACCACTAGGACAATGATATAACTTAGTTATATATAGAATATGAGATGATATGATATGAAATAAGAAATTTTAAGATAAAATAACTAAAATAACTAAGCTAAAAAGAAAGGAAAATAGCACTCAAGTGACTCAAGTAAATAGAAGAGATAAGGTTTTGGTTCATCACCCCTTCACCTTAGCACAAGATCTATCCTATCAAATTGATAACATGAATATTAAAAACAACAAGAGATTCCATAGATAGAGAAAATATCATTAGATAATACCCTTGATGTTCACAAATTCTTGCAAATGTTTAACTTCTTGCACCTAGGTCTCTAATTTACAAGAGAGATCTTGATGAATCGGGGAAGAGGATGGAGAATGTAGAAGAGAGAGAGAGTGGAGGCTGCTTTTATGAGAAATTAGAATGAGAGTTTAAATACCACCGCCTCTTGGATCTCTAGGGTATTGATAAATACGGGCTTCCCGTATCAGCTTTGACAATGTTGGGTATTTTCTCCATAACTTTTTCATCAAGAGTCTGATTAAGCTGATTTTATATGAGTTGGAAATATTAAAAATATCTACAACTTTTATGTTAAAAGATTCTCCAAATTCAGAGTTTTCCCTGGTCTAAATACCACTTCTTTCATACCCATATACTTTGAATATGTATTCTTGCTTTCATTTTATTCCAAAAATTTACATTTTAGCTCTAAATCTATTTCTGCTTTAACCTTTTCTCTTCTTTGATCCTTTTTCTCCCTTTAAGCTTATTCTTTTTCCATTCTTCATGATTTTTTGTTACTTGAGATCCTATAAATTTTCACAACACAAAGGTAGTAATAAGAACAAAAAGGGAGAATTCTAACTGAAATTAGAGGTAAAAAATCTTATAAACCTTAGGAATAAGATGCAAAAGTCACAATTATCACATTACATGACCATGGTAGAGTATGTAAATTTAATTATGTGGCTTGAGCATGATGGGTGGTTAGCATGATTTTCCTTATATGTCTTGCTTGTGACTCCCTTGAGGAGGTAGCTTGTTTGACTCAGTACATAGCATATTGATGCGTTTGTTTTTTCAGTCACTTACTCAATTCCATGAGTAGAAAACCATATGTCATTTTTTTAGGATGGTCAGTAGTGGCATACCTTATGTTAGGCTTAGGCGCTTGTACATTTAGAGACAATTTGTAGGCCCTTAATAGACTAGGGTTTTTGGGCCTTGCCTTTTTGTTGTTTTTATGTCTATTGTATTTTATACTCTTAGTTTATTCCCTCCTATGAATTTGAACATTTTGGGGAGACATTGAGGTCTTGTTTGTAAATTTTTTGTTAGAGTATCTATATGCCTTAAATTTTCACACTATATTTTAATATTTATATTGATTGGTTTTCTTTAGCCTTATATCTAACAAGGGATGGGTGGAAAACATTTGTCCTACGTTAGGTGCGGTGGTAACATCCCATTTTTCAACCGTGTTTGGTATTTTTTTATTATCTTCCACAATGTTTTAAGACAAAATTATTGGATAGTAGAAAATAAGAGTGTTACAAGTTGGTATAAAAGCTTTATCTTTAAAATTACTTTATTTCAAAATACTTTTAGTTGATGCCATAGGTTGGTATTAGGGAATTACTATAAAATTCTTGACCTTTAAAATATTTTAAGCTAACACCACCTATTACTTTGATGATTTCCCAACTTCCTTAAGTATTTAACTAAGAGTTAAAGTGTTTTCAATCATAGCAGTGTGTATGAGCAATAGTGGGTTGGGAATGTGATATAGATAATTTTGAGTTAATTGTGTTATGCAGGCCTTAAAACTTGATAATTAGTTATTGCTAATTTATACTCGTCTCTCGGATTCGATGGTTTCTAACCACCATTATGAGTGCATCAAGTCATTTATGGAGAGATGGAAGGATAACTTTGAGTACCTGCACCAGTTTTGGAAGATTGAATTAAGAGAACTGGACATCATCATCCACCAATCACCAAGGTTCAAAAGACCCTAACATCATGGAGATATTGGTTAAGGACATGGAGATGGCCTTTATCACTTGTCAGTGCCTGTTAAATAAGAGGATCAACATAGTTGTGTACTATCTGAGGGGTCGAGCAAATGCATAGTGGAGGAGTGTACAACATAGAGGCAGAGAGCCTACCTCTTTGGGGCCTTTCCTTGAGGCACTTCAAGCCAGATTATGCCCCACTTATTTCCACATGAAGAAGGATGATAAGTTCATGGCCCTTTAGCAGGGAGGCATGTCGGTGGAGGAGTGCTATATGAGACTCATAGACTTGGTCTAGTTTGCTCCTGAGGTGGAGACTAGCAAGCTTATGTAGATACATCATTTCAAGATTATCTTGGGGATAAGGTATTAAGAGTTGTTAGTGGGATTTTCCTTGCTAGATATAGTTGGGATGTATAAGTAAAGCTTGGAGTCATTCAGGCTAGGAGTGCCCAGTTAGGGGCAAGCGGAAGTTTAAGGGTCGCTAATGTCTTAATGATGGGAAGAATACCTACTCTAGAGGTAGCTTGCCACCTAGGTATGATCAAAGTATAGGGTCAACACCCTAGTCGAGAGGTTAACTTAGAGGAAGATTTGAGGAGAGGCACTACCATTGCAAACATTGTAGAGTAGATCATCTAGAAGTGGATTGTGAAGGCAATAAGGTTACTTGTGATGGTTGTGGTATGGTGGGACACTAAGCTTATGAGTGTCACATTCGAGGTGGTTTTGTTTAAAGGAGTCAATCTCGAGCTTAGAGTACCGGATATAGTCAGCAATTACAACCACAGACTCAAAGAGCCCCTATGTCACCAGCTAGTGCTATCAATCATACCAATTAGCCTAGAGGTTAGAAGCCCCACATATTTCAATAGCGTTAGGGGTGAGGTAGTGGTATAGAAATTTTTTAGGTGGACGCTTGAATGTGATTAGTCAATCTTAGGTAAAGAATCAGGCAAGTGTAGTAACTGGTATGCTTATTATTTCCACCTTTTCAACATGTGTATTGTTTGAATTTGGTGTATCACATTCTTTTGTGTCATATATATTTGTAGCTAGTGCTACTTTAACTTCTACTTGTAGTATTTGTACTTCTATTATCTTACCTTCGGGGGATAGGATTGCATTATCTAAGCTTTATAGAAGGTTGGCCTTGATAATTAAGGTAGTAGGGTTTCTCTTAGATCTCATGGAACTGAAGTTGTGCGATTTCAATGTGATTGTAGGCATGGATATACTAGGGTAGTATCGAGCATTAATCACTTATGCGTAGAAGTATGTGGTTCTTTGAGGACCAAAGGGTGTTAGGGTCTCCTATCAAAAGTGTGAGCCTAACCCCTATATGAAGGTTATATCGATAATTATTGTAACACCCCAAAATTCACTACTTTTTTTTAAACGCAGAAGAATTTAAAATTGAAAACCCGTGAATTCTAGGGATGTTACCGCCACACTTAGTACCAGACCGGTTCACTCTGACCGTTCCAGTACCAAGTGCTAAGGCTAAAAAGAATATCCTCAAACTAAAACCGAGGTTTCATAAAAAAAAAAACTAGAAAGATCATAACATAGAAATTATAGTGCGAAATCAAAATTCCTCGGAGGGAATAATCTTACAATCCATAAAAAGTTTATTAGAAATACTCAATACAAGGTAATAAATCATAAAAGAACAAATGCGATATAAAAGAAATGACATGATGAAATAAAATCACATGAAGAGGAAATACGGGCATAAAACTCTCGAACTTTGAGCCAAAATAAGCTCAACACTTAGCCCCGCCAAATGTATTGCCCATCAGCACAAAGTCAGAAGCGCATACTACTCATGGGAATGAGCAACACCCATGAAAAGGGTTATTAGTATGCTACGTACTGAGTAAGGTAACCGAGCACTAAGGCTAACACATAAAATCACATAAACCATGCATGAGAATACAAGAACATAAAGACCATCATCATAACATGGGTAGAGATGTAAAGCCTCATTTATAGTCCGGATTAATGATTTAATTAATATCTGAATAGATCTCATTTCACACCATAATTTTTTTTATCAAATCCATACGAGTACGGGAACCCCACTGTTATATCCGGTGGACCGGAAACACACAAGGCATAAAGCTCCTTACCACTATTATAGCCGGTGGACTGGAAACACACAGGGCATAAATCTCCTAACCACTATTATTCGCCGGTGGACCAGTTTGGCCCATTCTCACACGGTGTTCCACTAGAAGTAATTAATGTCTTTCCTATGTCTTGGCACAAATATGTTTGGTTTTTTTTAGCACAGAATCCCCCACTATTATAGCTGGTGAACTGGAAACGAACAGGTACAAAGCCTGACCATTATTCTATTCGGTGGACCAGAAACACATAGGACATCATGCCCTAATCACTATTATTCGCCGGTGGACTGGTCTAGGCCTGGCTCAAAAATCTTTCAATTTAAGTGATTATTATCTTAAGTATCTTATTCGGAAACTTTTAACCCTAGACATGCATGAATCGCTCCCTTTACACTTATCCTCCAAGTCCACTCCACATCTCACTCTAGGGCTTTATCCCGAAACCTTAATTTAGGCCTCAACGGCCCATCTTACTACACCTCACACAACCCAAATAATTTTAACACTCCACACACCACAACTCATAAATACCATCCTTATAATTATACTTTAATCATCCAGTACACATGATACTACAAAAATCCTAAGCAGCCACACCAAACCCTAGCTCGGTCTCCTACGTACCCTTATATTGCTCCACATACTAATTTTTCATTCAAAGTGTTCAAAATCCCAAATAACACTTACATTGCCTTCCTCACACCCCAAATCAACTTTTCTTACCTAAACTTCATACCCATCCAAACGTTACACATCCTATGCAACCATTCGAATCTTTCATGCGAAACCCTGGAAATCCCATGTGAAACCCTAGATTTAACCTTGCAAACCCTAGATCCATTCATACAAAACCCTAATTTAATCCATACAAAACTAAAGATTCATTTTTACCAAACCCTAAATTCAAACCATATAAAACTAAAGATTCATCCATATAACACCATATATTAGATTCACCTATACGAAACCATAAATTAGATTCTCCCATATAAAATCATAAATTAGATTTACCCATATAAAACCATAGATTAGATTCTCCCACACAAAACCTTAAATTAGATTCTCCCATATAAAATTATAAATAAGATTCTCCCATATAAAACCATAAATAAGATTCTCCCATATAAAACATAAATTAGATTCTCCCACACAAAACCTTAAATTAGATTCTCCTATATAAAACCATAAATTATATTCTCTCATACGAAACCCTAAATTTTCCATTTTATTCTTCCACTCATGAATCATTAAAATACTTAGGTCAACTCACATCCCTTGGTCGACTTATTCCCCCCATTCTCCTTTTCCATCCTTTCTCCCACACAAACGACATTAACATCCTCACATGCATGTCTAAAGGGTCACAAACCATTCATCACATATAAATAATACATGTGCCATGCAAATACACGAAAACATACTTCAACACTACATCATACCACATACGACATAATTAATAATGATAAACATAGGATATATAGCATGCAAAGCACATAATGCATATTGAAATGCCCCGAAAATTTCTAATTCTAAATATTATATTTAAATGAGGTTTTGTCATAAAGATTAATTAAATAAATTATTTTAATTAAAATAAGAGGAAATTAATTAGAGAAAATCAAGAATAAATTTATAAGTATGTTAATTAAGAGAAATTGGGTATTTTAGCTAATTAAGGATTTTATTTTAGAAATTAACTAAATAAATTATTTTATTTAAAATAATGAGGAGAAAATAGTTTCAAATTAATTTTAATTTTATAAATAAATTAATGGAAGAAAATTAGGGTGTTTTGCTAATTAAAATGGAATTTATGGAAAACCATTTAAAAATCCTAATTTAGCCTAAAAAGGGATTTAAATATTATTTTATTTAAATATTATTATTTTTAAATATCTTAAATATTCAGAGTAATTTAATTGGCCCTAATCTATTTATTTTCTCCTTTCTTTTTTCCCTTTTTTCTTTTTCTTTCTTCCTTTTTCCTTACATTTTTCTTTCTTTTTCTTCTTTTTCTTTTTCCTCTTCTTTTCCCCGACTGGGCCAGCCGCGGCCCAGTTCTTCTTCTCCTTTCTCCTCTTTCCCTCGGCCCAGCCCGCGCCCGCGCGACCGACTTCCCCGTCCCTTTCCCCAACTCCGTGTTTTGGCTCCGTTTACACCGAAACACGTCGTTCGGTTTAATGACGCCCTCGACCGCACGCGAACCGGCCCGGTTCTTCCCCTTTTCTTTTCTTTTCCTGGCCGACCCGACCGCCTCCCTTCCTTCTTCCTTCTTCCTCCTTCCTCCTCCGTCGACGCTGCTGCACCTTCGACCCCGTCAATGACATCTCCGGCTACGGTGATTAATACCGGCCGTTTCTTGTCTCATTGTCTTCCTCTTAACTCCAGGAATAAATTGGCATAATTATTCGACGTTATCTCTTGCCCGTTTCCTCTCCCCAGCCCCGCGAACCTTCGACCGAAACCAAGGAATCGTCGGCCGTTTTCTGCCACCGGCCACCCAAATTCTTGCATTTAACACTTCCATGTCGACCTCCAGCTCCCCATTATCCATTCCAACATCTATAAATAGCCTTGTTGTAGGAGTTTTGGAATACTTTTCTTCCCCGAAACCCTCGGCCCGAGCTGCTGCCACCCCAACTTCAGACGCCTTTTCCGACGTCGTCAGCCAACCTCAGTGCCATCGAATCATTTCATTTTCTTCCCTGAAATTTTATCTAGCTAACTAAACCATTTTCACCTCTCAATTCTTCTTGCATGGGCCTCCATAGCCGTGCCAAGTTGGCTGCTTGTTTCGCCGGAATTTTGACCCCGAAGCCTTAAACCGCCTTCCTCCGCCGTGCGCCGCCACCTTTGGCTGCACCACCACCATCATTTTGTCCCTCTCCTCCTGGGCAACAATAAACATCTCTTATAACACCTCAATTCTCCCTATCTTTTTCCCTACATCCATCTTTCTCTTTGTTCTTCTATTTTTCCGGCCACCACCGCCGCCGCCGTGAACCACCGCCGGTGCCACCTATCCCCACCAGCTTAAGGTTTAACCCTAGACCCTCTCAACCATTTTCCATATTATTATAAGCCTTGATTTAATTTATTTCAATTATTTTCATATAATTACCATTATTATTATTCTTAATATTTATATTCTTAATATGTTTTATTATTATTTGATGAGAAATTTTATACTGAATTGTACTTGCAGGATGGAGAGTGGTGATAAAATAATTTTATTATTAGTTTCAAATTTCAAGTTATTAATTGAATTATTATAGGATTATTATTATCATTATTATTATTATTAGAATAATTATTATTATCATTTTATTAATTATTCAGGAAAATCCTAGGCCCTAATTTTGTATTAACATTCACACTTATTTATTTTAGTATTATTATTTCTATTGTTCTTATAACTATTGACAATAATATTATCATTATCTTTATTATTTTAATATTATAATATATGTTATTAATTTTATTATTAATATTAAATAAATGGTAATTCATTAGTTATTTTAAATCTTATATGTTATTGTTATTTTTATTAATAATATTATTATTGTTGTTATTATTTATATTCTCATTGATATTAGTTTTATTATCCTTGATATTATTATATTAGTATCATTATTATCATTAGGGTAAAATCTTTAACCCTATATTATCAAGGGTTATAATATCTCTATTATTTTTATGTCTTTAGCGAAGTTAAAATTTTGTTTAGGTTATTTTATTAGTATGTTATTAATTGGTCAAAGCCCTAAGGAGGCGTAGGAACGTGCTCCAAGACCGGTGTCGTTTCAGGTAAGGGGTGCTAAGGCCTTTTATGTGCTAATGTGCATTGTGTGCCTCTTATTCTATGCATTCTATGTTTATGATTATTAATTATGCCGTATATGATATGACATGGAGTTGAAGTATGTTTTTGTATGGCATGTGTATTATTTGTGTATGAACCTGTAAGACATGCATGTGAGGATGTTGATATGATTTTATGTGGGAGAAAGGATGAAAAAGGAGGATGGGGAAAGAAGTTGACTAAGGGAAGTGAGTTGACCTAATTTTATGAATTTATAAGGAATAATCTAATGCATGGTTTTGTTTGGAAGAATGTAATTTATGATGTCATATGGGAGAATCTAGTTTATGATTTGATTGGGAGAATATAATTTATGATTTGTTTGGGAGAATGTAATTTATGGTTTTGCTTGGGAGATTCTAATTTATGATTTTATGGGGAAGAATCTAACTTATGGTCTTGTATGGGAGAATCTAATTTGTGGTTATGAAAGGGGAGAATCTAATCAATTGTATTATGTGGAAAATCTTTGGGTTTTATATGATTTGAATCTTTGTGTTGGTATGGATTGAATTTAGGGTTTTGTGTGAATGAATCTTTGGGTCGTATATGGATTGAATCTAGGGTTTTGGTATGAATGAATCTTTGGGTTATGTGGATTGAATTTAGGGTTTTGTATGATGAGATTTTGGGTTTTGCATAATGGTTAATGGTGGTATGGTGATATTAGGGTTTGCATGGAAGTTAATAATTGCATGGGATGTGTAAAGTTTGTATGAGAGTGAAGTTTACGTATGGAACGCTGATTTGGGATTTGAGGAAAGTAATGTAAGTGTTGTTTGGGTGATTGAACATTTGAAGGGAAAATAGTGCGTGGAGCATTATATGGGTACGTAGGAAACCGAGCTAGGGTTCGTGTGGATAATTAGGGTTTGGTGCAACTGCTTAGGGTTTTTGTGGTATCAGGTATTTTTGGTGATTAAAGTGGAGTCATGAGGATGGAATTTATGAGTTACAATGTGTGAAGTGTTAAAGGAGTGATTCATGCATGTCTAGGGTGAAAGCCGTTGAATAAGATACTTAAGACACTAATCATTTAAAGTGGAAGATCGTTGAGACGGGACCAACCGATCCACCGGTTCGGAATAGTGGTTAGAATTGTTACCCTATGTGTGACCGATCCACCGGCTATAATAGTAGTTAGGGCATGATGTCCTATGCGTAACCGATCCACCGGTTATAATAGTGGGGTTCCCGAGCTCAACAACCGCAAACCAGAATTTTGCTAAAATGCCTAAAAGATACTAATTACTTACAGTGGAACACCATGCGTGCCGGAGCCAACCGATCCACCGGTTAGGAATAGTGGTTAGGACGCGTAGTTCTATGTGTATCCGATCCACCGGCTATAATAGTGGTTAGGGTATGATACCCTATGTGCCTCCGATCCACCGGCTATAATAGTGGGGGCTTCCGTTTTCGCATGGATTTGATAAAAAGACATGATGTGTATCGAGTTCCGATAAAAGATTAATTAAGTAATTAATCTGGACTATGATTGGGCCTTTATGTATGTACCCGAATGATTGGTCGATATTATGACATGATGATGGTCTTTATGTCCTTTTATTATTATGCATGATTTTATGTGCTTATGTTTTGGCCTTAGTGCTCGGTTACCTTACTCAGTACGTAGCGTACTGATCACCCTTTTTATGGGTGCTGCTCATTCCCACGAGTAGTATGCCTTCTGAATTTGTGCAGGTGGGCGAGATATCAGTTGAGGCTGAGTGTTGAGCGTGTTTGGCTCAAAGTTCGAGAGTGTTGTGGCCGTATTCACTCTTTACGCGATTTCATTCCTTTTGTTGTTTCTTTGGTATAGTATTTACCATTTTATGATTCATTACTCGATTGAGTATTTTAATGAACCTTTTATCGGTTGTAAGTTTAATTCTCTTTTGGAAATGAATTACATTTCTTGATGCGTACTCTGATTTTGTTTTACAACCGTTTAATGCTTATTTGGAAATTGGATTGTATTGATTATTTCTTTTCTTAGCCTTAGCACTTGGTACTGGAACGGTCGGAGAGAACCGGTCTGGTACTAAGTGTGGCGGTAACATTTCCAGAATTCACAAGTTTTAAGTGATTCTATTTTTATTTGCTTCTGCTTTAAGGAAAAAAAAATTAGTGAATTTTGGGGTGTTACACATATAAACACACAAAAGGCCTTAGTAACACCCTTACCTAAAACAATACCGGTCTTGGAGCACACTCCTATGTCTCCTTAAGGTTTTGACAAAATAATAACATATTAATAAAAAAAATAACATTAATAAATTTCTAACTGTAATAAAGATATAAGAAATAATAGAAATATTATAAAAGTTGATAATATAAGGTTGAAAATTTTACCCTAATAATAATAATGATGATACTAAAATAATAATAGTAAAGATACTAAAATAATATCAATGATAATATAAATAAGAATAATAATAATAGTAACAATAATAATAAAAAGGGCATTACTAAAAAGCATAGTGAAATGAGGGCTTCAATCCCTTTGCCAAAATACTACTAGTAATAATATTAGTAAAATAAATAACCAAATTTAGTAATAATAATAATGATGAAATAATAATAATAATAATGATAAAAACCATAATAATATTACAAAATAATAATAACCATAATGGTAATAATAGTAAGGATAATATTTGAAGATAAAAAGAAGTAGGGTTTTTACCCTACATTGAAAAATAATAAACTTATTAAATAATAATAATAATAATAATAATAATAATAATAATAATAATAATAATAATAATAATACTAATAATAATAACAACACTAATAATAATAATAAATGCTAATAATAAAATTAATGATAATATTAATAATAATAAGACTTGATATTTATAATACTACTACTATAATTCAAAATAGGCACAATAGAGTTTCAGCCCTATATAGAATAATAATATTAACATTAGGAAAATAATAATAATAATAATAATAATAGCAAACTAATAGTAAAATAGTTGTAATAATAATAATAGTAATTTGAAATAGTAATAATAATAATTATTATTATAATAATAATAATAAACACATATTAATAATAATAATAGTAATAATAGAAACAATAAGAATAATAATAATAAAATCGAAATAAAAAAATACAATAGGGCTTCATCCCTCAATAGAAATAATAATCAAAATATTAATACTAATAATAATAATATATAATAAAAATAGAAATAATAATAATAATAATATATTAAAAATAGAAATAATAATAATAATAGTAATATATTTCAAATAAATGAAATAAAATA
The DNA here is from genome assembly GCA_039764185.1 of Tamarix austromongolica. Taxonomy (NCBI): domain Eukaryota; kingdom Viridiplantae; phylum Streptophyta; class Magnoliopsida; order Caryophyllales; family Tamaricaceae; genus Tamarix; species Tamarix austromongolica. The sequence goes on from CM077817.1 coordinate 48,940,110, forward strand.
AAATAAAGCTTGTAAAAACATGGAAAAGGGTTGAGAGGGTCTAGGGTTCAACCTTAGGCCAGTGGTGACAAGCGGCACTAGCGGTGGTGCACGGCGACGGCGGTAGCCGGAAAAAAAGAAGAAAAGGGTAAAAGTTGAATGCGGAGAAAAAGATAGGGAGAATGAAGGTGGGGGATGGGGTGTTCAAGACTACCTAGAGGGAGAGGAGTTGAATGAGGGTGGTGGAGTAGCCAAAGGCGGCGGCGCACGGCAGCCGCGGTGGTGGCCAAATAGGGAAGAAGGAGAGAAAGAGAGGAGGAGAGAGAGGAAGAGGAAAAGAAAGGTAGCGGAAGGTAGATGGTGGTCTGCAGAATAGATTGGAAGTTGAGAGAAGCAACGACAACGGTGGAAGAGGTGGCACAAGGCGGGGCGAAGGGCGGTAGAGACAGAAAATGGGTTGGTCGAGGGGGCTACTTCGCACAGTCGGGGTGGCTTGTGGAGGAAGAATCGAGGGATAAGGGATGTTTAGGTAGTTAGAGGGCGGTGCAAGGAGTATTCGAGTGGCTAGAACAAGCGGCGTTGTTGGCCGGAGGCAGCAGAAATGGTGTCTAAAGGGGCGGCGGTGGCAAGGTAGGGAAATTTCTGCTAAGAAACAAAAGCTCGATACAAGGCAATGTAAGGGGTATTTATAGAGAAAAGAAGAGAGGGTAGGGTTTTGCGGGTCGGCTACGAGGTAAGGCAGGTAAGGTTAGGATCACCGGCGGCGACAAAGCCGGAAAAAATTTGAATGTGCGGGGAGAGAGAGGAAATCACGCACAAGAAAATGGGAGGTGGATTGGTTCAAAATGGCTGCTGAGTTAGGGGGAAGAGAGATGAAGGAGAACAGCTGGTTAAAAGGGTGAGATCGGCGGCAAAAAACCAGGGCGGGGCGACGGTTGCAGGTGCTCGACGTCAGGGAAGAGAGGAAGAAGAAAGGAGGAAGAAAGAGGGGGGTGAACTGGCGGTTCGGGAAAAAGAAAAGAAAAGAAAAATGAGGTAGACGGGCAAACTGGGCTGCAATGGCTACTAAAAAAATTGAAACGCAGCATTTATGGGGAAGAAAAGGATAAAATGCAGCGCGACGAGGGAGAAGGAAGGGACGGTCGTGTGGTCTGGGTCACGCCGAAAGAAAGGAAGGAGGGATGGGACTTGGGCTGTGGGAGGGGGCAGGCCCAAACGGAAAAAAGGAGAGGAAAAAGAAAAAGAAGAAAAGAAGAAAAGAAAGAAAAAGAAAGGAAAAAGGAATAAAGAAAAGGAAAAAGGAAAAAGAAAAATAGTGGGTTGGTTTAATTAAATTAATTAAAATATTTGGGATATTTAAAAATAATAATATTTAAATAAAATAATATTTAAATCCCTTTTTAGGCTAATTTAGGATTTTTGGAAGGTTTTTCATAAATTATATTTTAATTAGTAAAATACCCTAATTTTCTCCAATTAAATTATTTATAAAAATTACATTAATTTGAAACTATTTTCTCCTTCTTATTTTAAATAAAATAATTTATTTAGTTAATTTTTAAAATAAAATCCTTAATTAGTTAAAATACCTAATTTTCTCCTAATTAAAATACTTATAAATTTCTTCTTAATTTGCCTCAGTTAAATCTCCATTTATTTTAATATAAATAATTTATTTAAATAATTTTTCTAATAAAATATTATTTAACTATAATTTTTTTAAATTAGAAATTTTGAGGTATTTCAATTATGTTGAGTAACCTTGTTTGGAAGGGATATTCACTCTTCTTATGCAATGTTCAAAATATAGAGGTTGATGGAATCCCACTAGAGAAAATTTTGGTGATCTACGAGTATTTTGATGTGCTTCCAGATGAGATTTCAGATATACTAGCAGTTTGAGATGTTGAGTTTACCATGAACTTGTTTTTAGAGATAGAGCCAATATCAAAAGCACCATATCTTATGGCACCTGCAAAGATGAAGGATCTTAAGATTTAATTGGAAGAATCATTGGAGAAGGGCTACATTCGACCAAGTGCATTGCACTAGGGAGCACTGATTTTATTCACTAAGAAGAAGGATAAAAGCTTGAGACTACACATTGACAATTAAGGGTTGAATTTGGTTATGTTGAAGAACTGTTACTCATTACCTTAGATTGATGATCTATTTTACCATCTCAAAGGAGCCACAATGTTCACTAAGATTGATCATCAGTTAGGTTACCATTAGTTGAGGATAGTAGAGCTAGACATTCCAAATACAACATTTCATACATGAAATGGCCATTAAGTTCACAATAATGCCTTTCAGGCTCACTAATGCACTAGCAGTATTCATATCTCTCATAAAATGGATCTTTTGATAGTTTTTGGATTAGTTCATTGTAGAGTTCGTCAACGACATCCTCATCTACTCTAGTCATTTACAAGAGCATGTACAACCTCTAAGATAGACCTTGGCATTGTTAAGAATATACCAGTTGTATGCTAAGCTTTCAAAGTGTGAATTTTGGATAGATCAAGTGGATTTTCTTAGACATGTGATTTTGAAGAATAGTGTAACACCCCTAAAATCACATTTGAAAATTTTCATTTAATTAAAACATACACAAGCACAGGGTGTGCTACCGCTGCGATTAATACAAACCTGGCCCCAGACCAGTCTTGCACCAATCATAAGGCTATAAAGTATGTTCATATTTTTTTAAACTAATCAAGACATGGAACTGTAGAAATTCAAAAGATTCATAATAAAGAGAAAGTTAAAGTGTGTAAATTAAAGCATCAATACAAAATTTAAAACAGTTATAATGTCAAGCCCCTAAGGGGAAAGAACGATACAACAATGACGTAAAATAAAACTAGAAAAATAAGAATATGGTTGACACTCGCTCTCGGCCCCAAGCAAAGTCCAATGGGTCATCACATAGCCTCACCCGATGTATCGAGTGCGTCATAGGCATCAAATACGGCATCTTCTACCTACACCAACTCAGAAGGGACCTTTTCTCGTAGGAATGAGCAGTACACATGAAACAGTTGATCAATACTTTACCTACTGACTAAGGTAACCATATGGGTAAGGCTATGTAAGAATAATAGACAAGTAAGGCTTACAATGCATAATTTAGGTTCATATCATCAATCTAGACATAGACTATTATTTTTGCCTTACACATTTCACATATTAATTCCTTGTGAGTATGGGGACCCCACTATTATAGTCCGTAGATCGAAAACACTCCACAAGAAAAAATTTACTTGGCCATTATTATAGTTGTTGGATCAAAAATTATCCTCACTGGTCCTCACTCACGTGGTGTTCCACCATAAGTAATTAGTATCTTCCAATGATATTACCATGCAAAGTTTGGTTTATCGAGCTCGGAGTCCCCCACTATTATAGTTGGTGGACATAAAACATTCCATGGGGCAAAACACACTTGACCACTATTATAGCTGGTGGACCGAATATCACTCTATAGGGCAACACACACCTGATTACTATTGTAACCGGTGGACTAGAAAATATCCTCACTGGGCTTGGCTCGATAATCTTTCACTTTAAGTTTTTAGTGTTTTACTCGTATCTTATTCCAAAAAAGTCATACTAGACATACATGACCCACTAGACTTCCTATGCTCATCCCTTTATTCCTAGTTCTCCCGAAAATCCCGGTCCCATATCTTGGGACCTTCACACATCCTATGACTCTGAGATTTCCTCCCTATCTTTTCACACTCACCATGAGAAACCCAAACTCTTATGCACATGATTCAAGGCTCACTCCCCGTAACTTTACCTTAACTCCTCTTTTCCCTCTAGGGTTTCCCTTCAAAACCCTAATTTGGCCCATGTGGCCTCACTTCCCCTCATCCTACACAACCCATACTCTTCTTTACTACCAAAACCATAACTCACCTCAAACCACATCCAACATCACAACCTTGCTACCCATCTTCCACATGTGACCATGAAAACCCTAATACCTCTCCTCTCTTTTATATCACCCCCTCAATGCCCAAACACCTTTTCCCACTTGGGTCACTTCTCCTCCATGGGACACTCCTTCCATTATTATTCCCCACCATTTCCATTAGTTTTCCCTTCTTTGCACACTTCTCTCACTTAGGGTTTCCTCCAAAACCCTAGCCACCCTTATACCAACTCATATACTATTTTTCACATATAGACTCCAATCACCCTAACAACTCTTCACTTACCTTACTTAACCCTCAAGTCAACTTTTTCCATGTAAAGGTCATCCCCATGCAAGGGCTAACTATCCTATGCAACCTTACACTCTCCATGCATATTTTAATCCACCCTCTGTGTTTATTCACATTATTCCTTCCTTTTTCCATCCATAAGTCATGAGATTTTAGGCCATTCTTACTACCATCTAATTAACTCACTTCCCTTACTCCCCTTTTCCTTTCACAACCACATCCCACTACTTAAATCCTCCTATCATGCATGTCATGAAGAGTAATATCACTTAAGCACATTACAAATACAAATAACAATACCATATTACACATGTCATAAAAATACATACAACTTATCTTAGCTCCATGCTTAGAAAGCTTCATTACAAGATCATAGTCCATAACACATAAGGTACACACATATAACCAACACACATAACACATAAGTAATGATAATAAATTTAATAATAATAATTGTAATAATAGTAATAATAATAAGGATAATAGTAAAGTTAGAATAAGAATTATACCAAATAATTTATACTTAAGGCTAAGAAGGGTTAGGGCACAACCTAGTGAAGGTGGTGGCTAGATGGCGGAAATGGCGGCGGCGGTGGTGGAAGTAGTGGTTTTAGGGAAGGTGGGTGTTTTAGGGCTGAAAGAGAGAGAGAGAGAGACAGGTGATGGTTGTGGGGTGTTAGACTCTCTAGATTGAGATGGTTGTAGTGGAGGTGGTGGCATAGTAGGAGTAGTGGCACATGTGGTGATGGTTGTGGTGGCTGTGGGTAATGGAGAAGGAGGGAGGAGAGGGGAAAAGGGAGAGGGAAAGGTAGGGGAAGGTAGAGGAGGTTCTGCTAGGTTGATTGGGTGGTAGGGCAGGTGGTGATTGTGGTGGAGGAGGCAGCGTAAGGTAGTGGGAAGGGCGATGATGAGGTGCAAAGGGCAGCTCGAGCTACCAAATTTTCACAATTGGGGTGGTTTGTGTAAGGGGATTTAGGGGAGGTGAGTGGCTTAGTTTTGTGGGGGTGATGTGGGGAAGGGATTGGGTGGTGTTTCGAGTGGTAGTGTTGCATGGCGGTGGCTAGGGTAGTTTCTGAAGTGACAGTGGTGAAATGTGCTGGAATTTCTAGGCAAAGGAAAGGAGGGAAAATGGGGGTCGATATGGGGTACTTATAGACCAAGGGAGGGAGAAGAAGACAAAGAGGGAAGAGGACAAGTTGGCAGGTATGGCAAGAGCTCGCCAGCCTGTAGTGGCAGGCCGATACTTACTTGAATGACACGCTGCAGGTGGTAGGTGGGGAGAAAAAGGAAAGGAAGGGGAATGCGCAAATGAGGCAGGTGAGGGGGGTTTGGCTCAAAATGGGAAGGAAAAGGATGAGGGAGAGAGGAGGGAGCAGGTCAGTGTGCACTGACATGGGAGGACAATGGCAGGTTACATATGTGAACTACAACCTAAGGATAGGGAGACAGGAGTAGGAGGAAGAAGAAGGGGTGTTGGGTCGGCTGGTTAGGGGAAAAAAGAAAGGAAAAACGGGGGAGAACCAAGCTGGTGAGGGAGGAAAAAAAAAGGTGACATGGGCTATGCCGCAAACAGGAGAAAAGAGAGGAGGAGGAAGTTGGGCCGCATGGGCGAGGCCCAGTTGGGGGAAAAAGAGGAGAAAAAGAAAGGGAGAAAGGGAAAAAGAAAGAAGAAAAAAGGAAAAATTAAGGAAAAAGGAAAAAAGGAAAAAAAATAAAAAGAAAAATAGGTTGGTTGGGGTGTTTAGGACATTTTGGTATTTTTAAATATTTAAAAATAATAAAAATTTGTAAAATAATAATTAAATTCCTTTTTATATTAATTTAGAATTTTTTTGGTAAATCCTCTTAAATTCTATTTTAATTAGCAAATTACCCTAATCTTCTCTAATTAAATTCTTTATTATTTCCCTCCTTTTTTGTCTTAATTACTCCCATTATTTTATTAAAATAATATATTTAATTAATTTTACTAATAAATTTCTATTTTATCATAATTTTCTAAATTAGGGTTTTTGGGGTATTACTAATAGTGTGTTAGTAGATCCCTCCAAGATTTGAGCAGTTTCCGAGTGGCCAACACCAACATTTGTCAAAGAGGTATGCAGTTTTCTAGTATTAGGAAATTACTACTACAAATTTTTCCCAGACTTCTCCAAGATAGGTTTTCCATTGACTAATTTGATGAAGAAGGCTAAACATTTCCAGTGGGATGAGAAATATAGCAAAGCCTTCAAGGAATTAAAGAGGCATTCGGTTTTAGCTCCAATGCTCACATTACTTAGTGGATCATATGGTTTTAAAGTGTATATTAATGCTTTTAAGCATGGAATAGGTTGTGTGTTGATGTAGCATGGGAGAGTGGTGGCTTATAATTCTCGAAAATTGAAGTTACATGAGCAAAACTATCTAATGCACTATTTAGAACTTAACGCGGTAGCATTTTCTCTGAATATTTAATGGCATTATCTCTATGGTGTTTGTTGAAAGTTCTACACTCTAATCACTAGAGCCTCAAATACATTTTCATACAACATGATTTGAATCTAAGATAGCATCAATGGTTAGAACTGGTTAAGGATTATGACCTAGAATTGACCTACCATGAGGGTAAGGCTAATGTAGTGGCATATGCTCTTAATTGAAAGACATCATATTCCTTGAGTATGTTTATGTTGTTTAATAGTTAGTGTTAATAGCTTAGATAGATAGAGATCAAGTTGATCACAACTAGTAATATGGAAGCAAGGATGAGTGCACCCACCATCATACCTTTAATCTTTGATGAGATTCAAGATGGTTAACATAGTGATGGCAAGATCAAAAACATCAAGTGTGGTATTATAAAAGGTAGAGCCGATGGATTCTAGAACCAAGAAGAAAGTAGTGTCAGGTATTGTGGTAGGTGTTGTGAATCATGGAGATGTATTGAGATCAAAGGGAAAAATCCTAGAAGAAGTTAATTATACTCTTTATTCTATCCATCATGGAGGGTATAAATTGTATAATGATATGAAGAAGGTATACTAGTGGATCTGTATGAAGTGGAAGGTTGAAAAGTTAGTAAACCAATGTATGGCTATCAAAAGGTTAGGGTCGAGCATAAGAGACCAACTAGGTTAGTGTAACCACTTGAAGTTCTAGGGTGGAAATAGGATAATATATCTATAGATATTGTGGTTGGTCTTTCAAAGACGCATAGTAGTTTTGATTCCATCTATGTTATAATGGATTTTTTGAATAAGTTGGCAATGTTCATATCAATAAAGAAAACATATATTATGGATTAATTAGCTAATGCTTATAGGAAGCACGTTGTAAAACTATATGGGGTCCCTATAGACTTCGTGTTAGACCGAGATTCTAGAATCCTGTCACACTTTTGGTAAACGTTATAGGTCATATTTAGGACTCAATTGAAGATAAGAACCGTTTTTCACCCAGCGATGGATGGTTAGATGGAGAAAACCATTCAAACCTTATAGGACATGCTTCAAGCATGTATGTTAGACTTTGAAGGCAGTTGGGAGGACCACCTGAACTTGACCAAGTTCTCTTACAACAATAGTTACCACATGAGTATAAGAACGACACCTTTTGAGGCCTTATTTAGGAGGAAGTGTCAGAGTCCCTTATGTTGGAGCAATATTAGTGAGACAATTATTTTGAGAATGGATATGATCTAGGAGATGATGAGGGAGTTTAGATTGATTTAGTATCGTATAAGAGTAACCTAGGATTAGTAGAAGAGCTATGCATATTTGAAAAGATAAACTAATGGCTACATGGTGGGCGATAGAGTTATTTTGAGAGTCTCTCCCGCCAAGAGAATAATGATGTTTCATAAGAAGGGTAAGCTCATACCAAGGTAAATTGGACCATATGAAATTGTAGATTAGGTTGCTGAGGTTACTTGTTAGTTAGCCTTACTAATAGAGTAGGAATAGACATGTACTAGAGAAGGACTATGCTAAGTAGGAGAAATTAAGGTTTTAGAGGAGACTTGAATAAGTTATTATCACATGTATAAAATATGGGTAATAAGCCATGACTCTTAAATATGTGGTTCCTAATAACATGTTGAGATTTATTGGGTAAGTTGGGGACTAAAGGGGAACCAGAGGAAATAATATATTAAGATTGTGAGATTAGAGTTTCTTAGCAGATATAGGGTTGTTTCAGAGTATGAGTTGAGATAATTCCTTGAATAAGTAGGTGTATATGACTGTGTGATGACCTTAAAATAAATAAAGTACAAATAATACATTAATCACTTAAAGTGGAAGATCACTTAAGTTGGGGCCATTTGTACCTGTCGATCTACCAGAGAGAATATTAGCTATTGGTGTCTTGCCTTAGATTTATACCCTATTACTGATCCTGGTTGAGTATAATGGAGTTCCAAAATCAAGTAAATAAAACCATTACATGATAATAACTTTGGTAAGACATTAATTAATTATAGTGGAACACGATGTGGGTCAGGTTCAGTTGTACCTTGGTTGCTAATCTACTGATGAAAATAGTTACTAGGAACATTCTATCCTTGGTTTATATTTTGATTACTGATCCACTGATGAGCATAGTGGCCAGGAGCATCTTGTCTTGAAAGTTGTACTTGATTACCGTTCCATCGATTGAGAATAGTGGGGTTCCTAAATCCAACATTAATAAAATCATGAATAGTTATCATTGCGTTATTACTGTATGTTTAGAGAATATTAAATGAGTTGGTAAGATTAAGTTATGTGCATTTCATCTCTTATTGTGGTGATATGAGTTTGTGCAATGCCAACCTTAGCCTCAACCCCAACCCCACTGTCTCATCATCCTTAGAAGGGCACTAGGGAGGATTGGCTTCGGAGGGTCATTGGACACCACCCTCTGCCCTATGCCGGTAAGGAGGGTCCTATTATTCTGGAAGGGTAGACTCAGGATATGGATCGTACCTTCAAGGTGATCAAATTTTCACTAGCTCAAAAGTTAAGCATTGTAGCATTCTTTCTCCATAAGATTGCAATCGCCTGGTGGGTAGGCTACTATACTCAGGATGGGCCCCAATATCTTGGGATGATTTCAAGACAACAATCCATACCAAGTTCTACCTAGGGAGACTCAAGAGGGAAAAACTAAGGGAATTCATGTAACTTATCCAGGGAGGCAGGACGTGAGGCTGTGCTATGCTCAGTTCACAAAGCTATTGTGGTTTGTACTCGCCATAGCAACTAGCAATCCAACAGTGGTATATCAATTGGAGAAAGGGATCCATTTCAACATTCATCAAATGATGGGTAAGATGGATTTCCTTGATATGGCAACCTTGTACTCCTAGGCTTGCATGGACGCCACTATAGTTCAAGAGTAGACATTTATCTTGGGAAATAGATGCTAAAGGCAAACGGTTCTTGAGACAAGACCTAACCTTGAAGGGTGGACCTTCAAGATTCCAATAAAGGGGTCTCATTAGGAACGAGGAGTCATCGAGGGGTTTCACCTGTTGATAGTGTAGTAGGAACTATCCAAGACGTGACAATAGGGGTAGACCTATGCACTACCAACTTTGTGGCAAGTTAGGCTGTTGATAATTTTAGTTTTAGCATTAGAGGAATTTTTTCTAGCCTTAGGAAGGTTAGATCTAGTATAGAAGACCCTTAGTGTCTCAACAACACACCTACTAGCCACCACCTTAGCAGTTTCAATAGAGGATGCCTACCCCAGCCAATACATAAACTAGAGAGACTAACGGGAGACCATAGGGGTCTCTTCATTTTCCTCATAGGGTGACATGACAAGGGTACCAGGGAATATTGATGAGGTTATCAAGAAGGTTAGTTAGGTTGATGCTTGAACATAATCAGCTAGGTAGAGGCTAATTGACAGTTAGACGTAGTCACAGGTATGTTTACCATCATTTCCCTACTAGTGCATGTGTTATTCAATTCATGTGCTTCTTTATCGTTCATATCAACTACCTTTATTGTTTAAACTACCCTATCATCCTCTGCTAGAGTAGATATATCTATGATGTTGCTCTTGGGAGATAGATGGGATTGTACTAGGATAATCGGAGGTGGCCTTAGTGATAAGTGAGGTAAACTTCTTAGTGGACTTAATCAAGATGGATATACAGGATTTTGATGTCATTATAGGGATGGGCATATTAGGGAGGTACCAAATAGTGATAAGCTACACAAAGGAACTCACGGTGTCCTATAGGAAATGCAAACCCAAGCTTATAACTAAGGTCGTATCTGCTCACATGCTACACACATTGATGTGAAAAGGGTATCCTATGTACTTGTGTAGTGTTTAAGAGTTGAATAAGGATTTTCCAACCTTGAAGGGAATTCCTCTTACCTGAGACTTCCATAATGTGTTTTCTAAGGAGATGCCTAGTATGCTGCTAGTGCATGAGATCAACTTCACCATCGACCTAATGCTAAGGGCCAAACCTGAGTCAAGGGCCCCTTATCATGTGGCACCCATGGAATTGTATAAATTGAATAGTCAGTTAGATGAGCTATTGGCCCATAGGTACATGTACCCAATTATGTCCTCATGAAGAACACCATTCTTGTTTGTGAAAAAGAAGGATGGGAGCCTCCATTTATGTATTAACTACCATGGCCTGAATTAATTAACAATAAAGAACCAGTATTTGCTTCCTAGGATTGATTACATTTTTAACCAGCTTCGAGGCAATGTTGTCTTCTTAAATATTAACCTAAGGTCCAGTTACCACCAGCTACACATTGCAGATGCAGACATCATGAAGACAATGTAACATCCCAAAATTCACAACTTTTTTTTAAAGCGGAAGTAATTAAAATACTTAATTTAAAACCCATGAATTCTGGGGATGTTACGACCATACTTAGTACCAAACCAGTTCTCTCTAACTGTTTCAGTACCAAGTGCTAAGGCTAAAAGATTAATATAAAACTTAAACCAAGATTTCATAAAATGAATTAAAGAGATAATAAATTAGAAATCAGAGTACGCGTAAAGACTTATACTTGATAATCACAACGAGCTATAATTGTACAATTGTAAAAAGGTCCATCTCAAATACTGAACATAAAGTAGTAAATCACAAAAGATAACTCCGATACAAGAGAATTAGTAGAAGCGAAATAAAATAATAAGAAGAGTAAAAACAGCCACGCCACTCTCAAACTTTGAGCCCACACCCTAGCTCAACACTCAACTCTGATTGATGTCTCACCCACCTGCACAAAGTCAGAAGGGCATACTACTCGTGGGAATGAGCAACACCCATGAAAAGGGTGATCAGTACACTACGTACTGAGTAAGGTAACCAAGCACTAAGGCCAACACATAAGCACATAGATTCATATAAAACAATACGCAACTTACACTTTCAAACCCACACATATAGTACATAAGGTCATGAAGAAATTATACCACTTATAAATGATCAAGGCCACACATAAAGTACATACTTATTCCAGATTAATTATTTAATTAATCTTTTTATCGGAAGTAGATGCACACCATGCTTTTTATCAAATCCATGCAAGTACAGGAACATCTCACTATTATTGCCGGTGGGCTGGTCACTTACAGGACAAAGTCCACACCACTATTATTCGCCGGTGGATCGGTCACTTATGGGACAATAGTCCACACAATTATTCCTTATCAGTGGATCTGTTGGTTCCTGCTCACATGGTGTTCCACTGTAAGTAATTAGTATCTTTTAAGTGTCTTAGCAAACTCTGGTTTGTGTTTATTGAGCTCGAGTCACCCCACCATTATTACCGGTGGGCCGGTCACTTGCGGGACAAAGTCCACACCACTATTATTCACCGGTGGATCAGTCACTTATAGGGTAAAACCCTAACCACTATTCCTAACTGGTGGATTGGTTGGACCCGTCTCAATAATCTTTCACTTTAAGTGATTAGTGTCTTAAGTATCTTATTTAAAGGCGTTCAATATGGACATGCACGAATCATTCTCTTTATACTTCACACATCACAAATCATAAAATTTCACCATCATAATTATACTTTAATCACCAAATAAACATGATAATATGAAAATTCTAAGCAACCACAACAAACCCTAATTGTCCACACAAACCCTAGTTCGATCTCCTATGGACCCTTATATAATCTCTACAAAATGTTCCAACACCCAAATAACACTTACATTACCTTCCTTATATCCCAAATCAACCTTTCATACGTAAATTTCACTCCCATGGAAACGTTACACATCCCATGCAACCTCTCAAACTTTTCATACAAACCTTAAACCCCATGCAATCATTAACTCTCATGCAAAACCCTAACTCCACCACGTAAACCCTAATACCACCCTACAACCATTAATACCACCACGCAAACCCTAATACAACCACGCAAACCCTAATACCACAATGCAAACCCTAATACCACCATGCAACCATTAATACCACCACGCAAACCCTAATACCACCATGAAAACCCTAATACCACCATAGAAACCCTAATACCACCATGCAAACCATTAATACCACCATACAAACCCTAATACCACCATGTAAACCTTAATACCGCCATGCAACATTACCTCCATGCAAATCCTAATAGTATTATACAACCATTAATACCACCATACAACCATTAATACCACCATACAAAACCCAAGATTCCGTCATACAAAACTCTAAATTCAATCCACACAAACCAAAGATTCATCCATACCACACCCTAGAATAGATCCTCCTATACAAAACCATCAATTAGATTCTTCCATACAAAACCATAAATTAGATTCTCCCATATAAAATCATAAATTATATTCTCCCACACAAAACTATAAATTAGATTCTCCTAAATAGAACCATAAATTATATTCTCCCACACAAAACCATAAATTAGATTCTCCCATATAAAACCATAAATTAAATTCTCCCATATAACACCATAAATTGGATTCTCCCATACAAAACCATAACTTAGATTTCCCATATAAAACCATAAATTATATTCTCTCGCACAAAACCATAAATTATATTCTCCCATATAAAACCATAAATTAAATTCTCCCATATAACACTATAAATTGGATTCTCCCATACAAAACCATAAATTAGATTCCCCCATATAAAACCATAAATTATATTCTCCCACACAAAACCATAAAAATCATAAATCAGATTCTCCCACACGAAACCCTAAAATTCTCCATTTTATTCTTCCACTCATGAATCACTAAAATAATTAGGTCAACTCACATCCCTTGGTCAGCCTCTTTCCCCATCCTCCTTTTCCATCCTTTCTCCCACACAAACCACATCAACACCCTCACATGCATGTCTTACAGAGTCACAACACATATCATCATACATAACTAATACACATGCCATATAACATCACAAGAACATGCTCGAACTCCATGTCATACCATATACGAAATAATTGCAATAATAAACATAGGATACATAGCATGCAAAACACATAATGCATATAAGCACACAAAAGGCCTTATCGACCTTTACCTAAAATGACACCGGTCTTGGAGCACGCTCCTATGCCACCTTAGGGCTTTGACCAAAATAATACCATTAACAAATTTCTAACTTTACTAAAGATATAAGAAATAATAAAAATATTATAAAATTTGATAATATAAGGTTAAAAACTTTACCCAAATAATAATAATGATACTAAAATAATAATAGCAAAGATACTAATAATAATAATAATAATAAGGCATTATTCAAAAACAAAGTAGAATAAAGGCTTCGGCCCCCTTTTACCAAAATAATGCTAATAATAATATTAGTAAAATAAATAACAAAATTTAGTAATAATGATAATGATGAAATAATAATAATAATAATAATAATAATAGCAAACTAATAGTAAAGTAGTTGTAATATTAATAATGGAATAATAATAGTAGTAATTCAAAATAGTAAAAATAAAAATAATTATAATTATAATAATAATAACATATTAATATTAATAATAGTAATAATAGAAATAATAAGAAGAATAATAACAAAATTGAATTAAAAATATAATAGGGCTTCAGACCTCAATAGAAATAATAATCAAAACATTAATAATAATAATAATAATAATAATAATAATATATTAAAATAATAATAATAATAATAGTATTTATATTCAAATAAATGAAATAAATTAAAATAAGGCTTATAAAAATAGGGAGAAGGGTTCAGAGGGTTTAGGGTTTAATCTTAGGCTAGTGGGGATAGGTAGAACCAGCGGTGGTGCACGGCGGTGGGGTGGTGGCCGAAAAAAAGGAAGAAAAGGGTAAAAGTTGAATGCTGGGAAAAAGATAGGGAGAATTAAGGTGGGATTTGGGGTGTTTAAGACCGCCTAGAGGGAGAGGAACAAAATGGAGGTGGCGGCGCATGGTGGCGGTGGTGGTGGCCGAATGGAGGAGAAGAAGAGAAAGAGTAGAGGAGAGGGAGAAAGAGGAAAATAAAGGTGGAGGAGGGTCTGAAGCATAATTTGGGAGGTGAAAGGAGTGGTGGCAGTGACGGAAAAGGTGGCTAATGTTGGTTCGAAGGACGATGGAGGCAGAAAATAGGTTGGTTGAGAAGAGAACTTTGCACGATTGGGATGGCTCGTGCAGGAAGAATTGAGGAAGAAGGGAGACGTAGTTAGTTAGAGGGCGGAGCAAGGAAGAGTTTGGTGGCTAGATATGGCGGCGAAGTTGGCTGGAGGCGGCGGAAGAGGCGTCTGAAGTGGCGGAGGTGGCAAGGTCGGGCATTTCTAGGTAAGAACAAAAGCTCAATATAGGGCTATTATTGGGGTATTTATAGGCTTTAGAATAGAGGTTAGGGTTCTATGGGTTGGCTATGGGGTAAGGCAGGTAGGGTTATGGTCACTGGCGACGAGGTTGGCCGGCAGAAATCAAAACGGCAAGAGTGTAGCTGGCTGGGAGAAAGGGTAAAATGTGTGAGAATAAAGGGGTTCATTGGGTCAGAATGGTAGGCCAATCAGCAGGGAAAGAGAGGGAAAAAAACTGGTCGGCCAAATCAGGCAAGATCGGCGGCGAAAAACTAGGGCGGGTGATAGTGATGTTGCAGGTCAAAGGTAGGTGGGGCTGGCAGGTGCGAGGGATTGGGGGAAGAAGAAGGGGGGTTGGACCGGTGGTCCAGGGAAGAAAGGAAAGAAAGAAAAAGGAGACCAGGGGTCGGGCGCGAGGAGGGTATGTTTTAAATAAAACCCTACATTACAATGGGAAAAGAGGGAAAACGCGGCACATTGAGAGAGAAGGAAGTAGTTGCACGGGCTGGGTTGTGCTGAAGGAAAGGAGAAGAAGAGAAATGGAGACAAGCTAGGAAAGGAAAGGGGAAAGGCTTGGGCTGCTGGGCTGGCCCAGGTCGGGGAGGAGAGGAAAAAGAAAAGAAGAAGAAAGAAAGGGAAAATGAGAAAAAGAAAAGAAAAATAAGAAAGCAAAAGGGAAAAAAAGAGAAAAAGGAAAAGAGAAAAATAATTAGGTTGGGTATTTAAATAAATTAAAATATTTGAAATATTTAAAAATAATAATATTTAAATCCCTTTTTAGGCTAATTTAGGGTTTTTAAAAGATTTTTCATAAATTCCATTTTAATTAGCAAAACACCCTAATTTTATTCAATAAAATTATTTATAAAATTAATATTAATTTGAAACTATTTTCTTCTTCTTATTTTAAATAAAATAATTTATTTAATTAATTTCCAAAATAAAATCCTTAATTAGCTAAAATACCCAAAAATTTTCTAATAAAAATTATTTATTATTTTCTTCTTAAATATCCCTAATTAATTCCTTTTTATTTTAATAAAAATAGTTTATTTAATTAATTTTCATAATAAACCCTCATTTATATATAATTTTGAAAATTAGAAATTTTTTTGACATTTCAGACAACCTTTAGGATACAGTATGGGTATTATGATTTTACGGTGATGCCTTTTAAGCTCACCAATGCACCCATCATCTTTAAGGATATGATGATGAGGATCTTTAGGCCATTCCTTGACCAATTTGTCAGTTATGTTCATCAATGACATTTTGGTGTACTCTTAGGGTAAGGAAGAACACGAGCATCACCTACACAACATATTATCCCTCCTTAGGAGCATACACTATATGTTAAACTCTCTAAGTGTAGATTTTGGCTTTAGAAGGTTTCTTTTCTAGGACATGTAGTGTGAGCAAGAAGAGTTGCTATCGATTCGGTAAAAATTGTGGCATTTATAAAGTGGAAGGTGCCTATGAACGTATCTAAGGTTTGTAGCTTTTGGGTCTAGTTGGGTACTGCCAGCGCTTTGTTCAAAATTTCTCAAGGATTGCACGCCTCTTGACAAACCTATTGAAGAAGACCACAAATTTTCAATGGGATGATGCTTATGAGGAAACATTCCAGGAATTGAAGAAGTTCCTAACTACAACATTGATTTTGACTCTACTAGTGGGATAAGATGGTTTTGAGGTCTATAATGATGCATCTAAGCATGAGTTAGGGTGTGTGTTGATGCATAATGGTAAGGTGTTTGCCTATGCTTCCCATTAGCTGAAGAGGCATGAGAAAAACTACTCAACTCATGATTTGGAATTATCCGTGGTTATCTTTGCACTAAAAATATGGTAACACTACTTGTATGGAATGTGATACAGATTTTCACCAAACAAAAGAGTCTTAAATCACTGAAAAGGAGTTGATTATGAGGTAGAGGAGATGGCTAGAGCTAGTAAAGGACTACAACATCGACTTGAGCTACCACGAGGGTAAGGCTAATATTATTATAGACGCTTTGAGTAGGAAGACATCATACTATATGAATTATTGTGTGGTGGCTAATCGGCTACTTGATAAACTTGGTGAGATAGGGGTAGAGATGATTCAATAGGGTGTCCTACAGATTCATATGAGTTCCTTGTTGATTGCACCGATAATGCTTGATGAGATTCAAGTTGGCCAACTTAGAGACATTAAAATTGAAAGGATTGGATAGAAGATATAGGATGGTCAAACTGAGGGATTTCAAATACATAAGGATGGTAGCATTCACTATAAGGGGTGTTGGTGTGCACCTTAGAGTTACACTTATCTAAAGAGCCAAATTTTAGAAGAAGGACATTGTACCCTCCTACTCTTTTCAACTAGGAGGGGATAAGATGTACAATGACCTTAAGTGATCCATTGGTGGCCTTGCATGAAGTGAGAGATAGTAGAGTTTTGGTGAGATATCTGACCTATTAAAAGGTTAAGTTTGAGCACCATATACCTACATAATTAGTTCAATATTTAGAAGTTCCACAATGGAAATGGGACTCCATCTCTATAGATTTTGTAAGTGGACTATTGTGGACTCAATGTGGAAAAATTGAATAAAATAGTTGTTTTCATACTAATAAAATCGACCTATAGCATGGATCAATTAGCCTCATTCTTACATGAGGTTCATGGTAAGCAAACATGATACACCTACAGATATCATCTCCAACAAGCACTTGAGGTTTCTTTTGCACTTCTAGGGGAATTTATACGAGGTTTTGGGAATAAAATTAAAGATAAGTACAACCCTTCACCCAGCTATAGATAGACAAACTAAAAGGATGTTATTGGGAGGATTGTCTACATTTGGTTGAGTTTTTTCACAACAATAGTTATCACTACAACATAGGGATGAAACCCTTGTTTTTTAGTGACATTAGCGAGATTGTTGTGTTTAGTCCTGAGATGATTGAGGAGACGACCCATTAGGTTCATTTGATCTATGATAGGATGAGAGTAGCTCATAGTCATCAAAAGAGTTACATAGATCAAAGATGCCATAGTGAAGATTTCGAGCCAAGGGACAAAGTCTTGTTGAAGGTTTCACCCATCAAGGGAGTGCAATGATTTGGTAGGAAGGGTAAGTTGAACCTAAGGTATATTAGCCCCTACAAGATTCTTGATAGAGTTAGCGAGGTTATTTATCATTTGGAACTTCCACTAGACCTAGAATGAGTCCATAAAGCCTTCCATCTCACAACTACGTAAGGACGTTGTATATCCTTACCACGTGATCTACCCTAATGAGATCAAACTTGGTGACTCTCTAACCTATGAGGAGAGGCCTTTAAAAATTCTTGACACCATCATACACTGAACCCAAATGAGTTTAATTTCACTCGTGAAAATTCTTTGGAGCCACTATGGCACAAAAGAAGCCACTTGGGAGATAGAGAAGGACATGTATGATACGTACCCCGAACTCTTCATTATAGGCATCTTAGATTTTGGGATCACTTTCTTTTAAGGGGATAGCATATAGTAGTATGATATCCTCTCTATTAGGGCTAAAAACTGGAATCACCTTTTCTTACATCCTCTTTCTCTCCTTTCCAAAACTTATCTTGCGACTTTGGGGAAAAAGTATTCTTTTAAGGGGGATAGTGATGTAATACCCCCAAATTTAAAAATTTTAATTTATCAACATTTTAATTTAACTTAATTTATATTTTTATTAATTATATTAAATTAACCTAAACTTAAACCCCAAAAAAATTATTATAGGTATAGTTTTTACGATTATTAAAAAAAATTCTAACCCTAAAGATATAAACCTAAATCCCACACCCAAAATTTTATTTTCTTCTTCTTTTTCTTCTTCTTCTTCTTCCTCCTCTTCCCAGGGCAAGCCTAGGCTTACCCCTCTCTCTTTTTTTCTTTCTTGTTTTCTCTTTTTATTTATTTTATTTTTCTTTCTTTTCCTTTTTCCTTCCTTCCCCACCAATCCTCTTCCTTGTGTTGACCTCCATTTCCATTTTTATACCAAATAGCCCCCTCCACACTGCCCATCCCCCTCTTCTTTCCTCTCCCGACCATGTAGCACTATTCACGCTGGTTTCTTCCCTACCTCATGTCCTCACCCTACATCCCCACACCCTTCCCTTATACCCTATACAATCTTAAAACCAACCCCCCTATAACCTTGTATGCTGAGCTGTAGGCCCCCTTCTCTCATCATCTTCCTCTCTCCCTTAACCTTCCCTTTCTATATATACCCCCCAAAACTCTCCTCTCTCCTTTCTTCCATTCTCAATCCTGCACATCGATCTCCCCTATTTTTCCTTCCTCCTCCATCCCCACTAGCCCTCCAACACCACTACCCAGCCAACCTTTTAGCTACATCCCCTCATTGCCTATACCACACCCATACCCTATCGTGCCACCTTTCCCCCCTTTCCTCCTCCCCTTCCCTTCTCATGCACCTGTAGCCACAATTAGCTGCACTACCACTACCTCCACTTCCAGCCCTCTTATCTCCCTCTTAGCCACCATCACACTAGAGCTGCCCTATGTAGACACCCCAGCTAGCATAACCACCACAACAAGCCCTTATGCCCCCTTCTTCCTTCTCGTTCTCAACCAATCCCCCCATACCTTCATTAGCCGCCCGCTCCACCACCAACTCCAATCAACCTTAGTGCCACCACAACCTCATCCCTAGCTTCTAACCCTTACCCACTTCTCTAAAACAACCATCGTTGTCATCACCACTACTGTTACCACTACCATACGTCACACCATAATTCTTCCCACTTCAGTTATCTCCATTCCCTTTCTCCTCTTTTAGATTTCTTTTAGGTCAAATCCTTCAGAAAAAAGAGAGAAATAAAGTCTAAACTATGTATGTCCTTATTTCTAGATAATATTCTATTAAGAGCGGAAGAGGAAGCGTAGGTTTTGCATACTTAGAGACTGAAGCCACTTTAGTAAGGATATAGTCATGGATAGGATTTTTTTGTATTATAATATATACCCTTGATGTGTTAATGTTGATGGCATGTATGAAAAGTTAAATAACTCTAGTGTTGTATATACAGTTTTGGCTTGATGATAGCAGAAGGTAAGAATGTTGTGTAGTCATGGTTGTGTTGATTTCAAGTATTTCTGCATACTCATTTCCATGCATTGTATAATATTACATGTGTGAAAAGTTGAGGAGTCCTTTCCGTTGGGTGTTTTATAACTTGGCGAGGGTAGAAGTATGGTTTCTATGACCTAGGGAATTTTGGTCAATACAATTAAAAAGTGGCATATTGGGTACTTTAGGGTGTTAAGTATCACAAAATAGTTTGGGGGTACTACATGAGATAATTGGGGCAAAAATAAAGGGTTTATGGTGAATACAGGAAGGGTAAAAAAGACCGTAGATGTGATTAGTAAAACCTAAGGATAAGTTATGATCATATTTTACTAAAGTGGGATATTGATAATAGGGAGTGGATACGAGGTTAATGATGGTATATTAGGTAGTGATACAAGTTTAGGAAGTCAATTGAGCACTAGGAAAGGAGTTATGACCAAAAGGATGAAATTAGGGTTTTGGAAGGCTATTATTGCATGTACTAGATGAGAGAGTTGGATCGCAATCTTGGGACATGATGTTAACCATAAAATTTTAGGAATGTACACCAAATTTGGTAGCTATGTAGGATCAAAGAAGGTAGTTATGGCTAAAATGAGAAATAAAGGTTTTAAAGGAGAATCGGTAGGTTATTATCATTTGTGTAAAATGTGGGAGTTAGGCCATAATATTTTAGTTAATGGTTAACAATATCATTTTTTGTATGGGTATGGAATTTGAGGACTAGACATGTACTAGAGAAGGATTATGCTAAGTAGGAGAAATTAGAGTTTTGGAGGAGGCTTGAATAGTAACCCTAAAGGTTAGTTACTGTCACTTGTATAAAACGTGGGTAATGGGCCGTAATCTTGAATATGTGGTTCCTAATAACATGTTAACATTTATTGGGTAAATTGGGGACTAAAGGGGAACTAGAGGAGAGGGTATTCTGGGGTTGTGATATTAGGACTCCTTAGGGGAAATAGGATTATTTTGGGGTATGAGTTGGGATGGTACCATGCATGAGTAGGTGTACATGAATCTTTGATGTCTTTGAAATAAATAAAGCATAAATAATACACTAATCACTTAAAGTGGAAGATCATATGATTTGGGGCCAATTGTACCTATAGATCTACCAGTGAGAATAGTGGCTAGGAGTGTCTTACTCTAGAGTTGTACCCTGTTAGTGTAACACCCCCAAATTTCACTCCTAAAAAATTTGGTTTAAAAGAATAATGCGGAAGCTAAAACACAATTTGGGGAATGTTACTGCCACACCTAACACAAGATAAATGTCTACCATCTATCGCATGCTAGATGTAAGGCTAAAACCTATCAAATAAAATTCAACCAACATCTATGCCTTGAGGACAACCTCCCATAAGGAAATATCCACAGGGAGATGGCAAGTGGATAATTTCACTAAATAGAATCATCTCTGAATAAATCAGCAGAGTCTGTGAAATAATCCTGGACTTTAAAACTTAAAAAGAGAAAGGATATAAAATCCAAATACATCTCTAACTAATTACAAATCAAGTGAATGATTTATACACCAAAATAATATATTTGAGATACAATAAAATCTAATAAGAGAACCAAGGGGCATCCCAACAGTGGAGTCAACTTTATTCACCAAATCGAATTATTGGATAGCCTACTCTCAAAATCCAAGGAAAGCATTCCTCCCGATAATAAGGCATTTAATACTAAACTTGCACAAATGGTCTACTCCCCACCATCAGTGGATCATCACAGGATCCAATCAACCAAGGTAATATCAGTACGGGTCTAGTACTGAGTAAACCAAGACTACCCTACTCATGGGAGGAAATAGAATACACATAAGATACAAGAATATTTAGCTTACAATACTCATGATCAATTATACATATGATAAATGCACCATTCTACTTATACAATAATTCATGCTTGATTATACATGAGATACATACGCCATTCTACTCATATAATAACTCATGCTCGATTATTGTAACACCCCCAAAATTCACTACTGAAAAATTTCGTTTTATTAAAAGAAATTGCAGAAGCCAAAATATTAAACACTGAATTTCGGGGATATTACCGCCACACTTAGTACCAGACCTGTTCACTCATACTATTCCAGTACCAAGTGCTAAGGCTAAAAAAAATATCAATTGCTAGAAATTCAAACCATTTTAAATCAGAGTAGTGCAAGTAAACATTTTATAAGCATAGGTTCCACCAATGGTGGTTACAAGAATAAGAAATACATTTAAACTAGAAAGTCAAAGCAAAGGGAGAACCCTAAGAGTCTGGATAATCCTTACGCTCTTTCCCGTTGCCCACTTAAGTAGCACCTGAAATTGGACCTGTAAGGGACACTGCCCATTAAATAGGCAGGGACCCCACGAATGGAACCCTTCAGTACTATGGTACTGAGTAACCCTTTAAAGTCACACTTAGAAGCAGGCCCGTAATGCCACACATGATACAAAACTACATGCATATATAACAAGATGTGTATATATAACATTCACATAATTAACAATCACATCAGATATCAATAGGTAGTTATGAACAATCGATACTTTCGGGCCTTAAGCCATGTCATAGTGCAAAATCAATACATTCGGGCCTTAAGCCATTAGTCCATTATTATTCATTCAATCTCATATTTTATATCCATGTGAGTGCAAGAACCCCACTATTATAGCCGGTGGATCGGTCACTTATAGGGCAGAACACACCTAACCACTATTATATGCCGGTGGATTGGTCTCCAGGGTAAAATGTTCCTGGCCACTATTATTCGCCGATGGAACGGTCTGGCCCCGACTCACATGGTGTTCCACTATAAGTGATTAGTATTTTTCCATAACTTTATTCACATCCATGACTGATTTTATTGAGCTCAGGACCCCCACTATTATTGCCGGTGGATCGGAATATATATATCAACATCATCTAGGGCAACACGCTCCTGGGCCACTATTATGTCCGGTGGATTGGTACTCATAATCACTTGCCAGGGTAACACGCTCCTGGGCCACTATTGTATCCGGTGGATCGGTACTCAATATTATAAGTCAACTGGGCCCGACTCATTGAGCTTTCACTTTTATTATTAGTATTTTTCCTTTCTTTAATTAGCACAACAAATTCCATTTATTTGCCTCGGATGGGAGATCAAGAACCCGGGACACAAAGGTACATCGGTCGTACTGGTGCATACAAGCTACTCAGTACCCTTCAACCACGAACCCAGTGATGCAAATGTACCCTAGTCGTACTGGTGCATAAAGCTACTCAGTACCCTACCGACAAGGACACCTAATCCATAAGTATGCATAACCTCTAACTAGGTCCGTAGAGCTAGATAGAGTAAGATATAGGGCTTGGCTAGGGCACAAAGGCACACCAGCAAATACTAGAATAATCGTGGGCTAAACCACATCTTTAGGATAGCGACCCCTAAAGAGCCACCATTCCTGATCTCGAGGTCTTTCACTTTAAGTATTAGTGTCTTAATTAAAGTGATCACGAAAAGCACAGTAATTAGATACTTATTCACTTTCAATCGTTCTGATATCATTAGTTGTTTCTTATTCAGACGATTATCCAAGATAACATAGAGGAATCATTAAGGCCATCATAATCTCATCTAATTGTGAATTAGGATTCGTTCTCGTGATACTTACTAATTATTGAATACTCTTACCTTACTAATCAGCGTTATTTGAGTCATATTATAAAATTCCACAATCACAACAACATATTAGGTACAAATTACTCATTTACCCCTTATATAATTGCTAAGTCATCCCTTCCTTACTTGACAAATTATCATATTACCCTTTACTCGATTTAGGTCACCAAGTTATCTCCTATGCTTTTTGGATCACCAGTCACCCCTCATAATTGCTACACTTATCATACTTCCCATTTGGTTGGTTAGATTACCAAATTGCCCTTCTCCTTTGTTATAATTACTAAATTGCCCTTAAGTTGGATAAATTACCAAATTACCCTTCTTTATTATCATAATTACCAACTTGCCCCTTTAGTTGGCTAAATAATTACCAATTTACCCTTTAGTTGGTTAAATTACCAAATTGTCCCTTTAGTAGGGTAAATTACCAAATGGCCCTTCTTTATTATCATAATTATCATTTTACCCCTCTCAATTATTATAATTGCCATTTTGCCCTTTTCATTTATTATAAATCTCAAATTACCCTTCTTCATAATTACAATTATTAATTTACCCTTCTTCATAATTATAATCACCAATTTACCCTTCTCCATTTTTATAATTACTATATTGCCCTATTCCATTATTAAAATTATCATGATGCCCTTTTATTGGTTAATTTACCAAATTACCCTTCTCTATTATCATAATTATCCAATTACCCTTTTATAATCATAATTTAATTACCAATTTATCCTTCGTCGTTATCATTATTACCAAGTTACCCCTTACTCCCAAGCTTGCCATAAATATCCTTTTATTTGTGAAATTACCCTTCTACCCCTTGCTTTCAACTTACCATAATATCCTTTTATTTAAAAAATTACCACAATACCCTTTTACTTATAAAATTACCATAACACCCCTTTTACATCCAAAATTACCATTTTTATCTTTCCTTATAAAATTACCATTTTGCCCTTCTCTTCCAAAATTATCATATTACCCTTTACTCCTAAAATTACCATAATACCCCTTTACTCATAAATTTTCATTTTCCCCTTTACTTCCAAACTTACCATAATACCCCTTTACTTATAAAATTACCATTTTGCCATTTAATCATAAAATTACCATTTTACCCTTCTTTTCCAAAATTACCATATTACCCTTTACTCCCAAAATTACCATAATACCCCTTTACTCAAAATTTCATTTTCCCCTTTACTTCCAAACTTACCATAATACCCCTTATAAAATTACCATTTTTCCATTTAATCATAAAATTACCATTTTGCCCTTCTTTTCCAAAATTACCATATTACCTTTACTCCCAAAATTACCATAATACCCCTTTACTCATAAAATTTCATTTTTACCTTTACTTCCAAACTTACCATAATACCCCTAACTTCCAAAATTACCACAATACCCCTTTTTACTTGTAAAATTACCATATTTCCCTTTTGCCTTCAAAATTACTACCTTACCCCCTTTATTACACCACTTTTATGAAATTAACATTACTACATGGAATAATAATATTAATTCTCCATTAACAATATCCAACTCCACCAACCATTATATTTTAATATAATACTTATTATCACCCACACATATTAGGCCATAATCTAGCACAATAAATATTACTAAAATTCCCCTAGGGCTCACAATAATAATAATCATGCATAATGGCCACAATAACATAAAATAACATAGATAAGTACTCAACACTTTCATTAATAATCAAAATTTTCCCTTAAGCAACATTCCCAAACATGGCATATAAACTAGCATACTTTCCCTTTTTATCAATTAATACAATCAAATATATATATTATATTAAACAAAAAATGCCAAGCATAACAACATATTAAAAATCCTAATGTGCTAACATACTTTTATCCATGCGTTTAAGTGGGGTTTAACGATTACCTTAGATCCCATAAAAATCGAACCTTACCGGTATCTCGGTTAAAGATTCAAGCTTTAAATAGAAAAATCAACACCTAAAAATAGTATCAAAACTTATCATATTAGAAACAAGAATCCAAGCATAAAACTTTATAAAATTTAATTAATGAAACACTTAACTTAAAATGCTATTATACCTTAAAATTTTTGTACTAAAATACTAAATCATGCAGCAGCTCATGCTGCTCATGCAGCATGAGCTGCATGCAAAATAAAAAGGAGGGAGTCTAGAAGAGGGGGCTAAAGGAGGCAAAATTAGTTATTCTCGGGTTAGTGGTTTGGGGCTAGGAAAGAATATAGATGGGGGAGGTTTGGAGGCAAGGGGATGGTGCAGGAGTGAAGAGGGGGTGTAGGTGGATGCTGGGGATGGGTTGTTGGCGGCCAAGGGTGGCGGTGATGGCGGCGGCGAGGTGGTGAAGTTGGTTACTGTGGTGGGTCGAGGTGGAGGGGCTGAGGAGGAAGGAAAAGAGGAGGGAAAAATGAAGGGGTTCGCGGACCTTTTTCGGCCAAACAATGGATGGGGATCATAGAGGAGGTTGCAGGGAGTTGAATGGTGGGTTGGGTGGCGACAGAGGCGGTTGGAAGGCGGCGATCGGTGGCGTTACAGGAGGACTGTCGAGAAGGGGGAAAATGGGGAGAAAATAAGTGGGGAGGAAGAAGGGCTACGGGATGGCTGGAGAGGGATGTTGTGGTGGTGCAAGGCTAAGGTGGAGGGTGGCAAGGAGCGGTGCAGGGGGTTGGTGAGGCGACAGGATCGGCGGAGGGCGGTGGCGATGCAAAAACAGGGGTGGAAATGGGAGAGGAAGAAAATGAGAGAGGATAGGAGGTCGGGGTAAGGGGCTTGAAAATATGGGCAGAAAGAGGGTGGAGAGGAGAAGAAAAAGAAGAGGCAAGGTAGGGGGAATAGGTGGCAGTCAGTGGCAGTGTTTAGGGTGGCAGGGAGGTGGTAGGGTGGCAAGGAGAGGGTGACGACGGGAAGGAAAGGGGAGCCATGCAGGATGGGGTGCATGGCTGCCCAGTTTCCAAAACCATGAAAAAAGGGCAGGGGAGAGAGAGGGGGGAGGAAGACAGGCGGTGGCAGTGGGAGGCTGCAGATGGTGGCAGTCATGGCGAAGGGGACTGATCGGGGGTGTTGTGTCGAGGCAGGTGGAGAAGAAGAAGAAAAAAAAAAGAAAGGAGGGAGAGGGAGCTGTAGGCCAGCGCACGGGGGAAGAAAAAAACGAACGGGCTGGCAGGTCTAGGGGAGAAAGGAAGGAGGAGGGCTGGTGCGAGTGGGAGAATGGGCCATCTGCCCAACCGCGCAAGGAGGGGAGGGGAGTGAGGTTGGCCTGGCGGCCCAAAGCCAGGAAAAAGGAAAAAAAGAAATAGGGAAAAGGGGAAAAAAAGGAGAAAGAAAAGGAAAAGTAGGAAAAAGGAAAGTGGGAAAAATGGAAAAAATTTAATTAATTAAATTTATAAAATAATAGGATGTAATATTTTTTATAATAAGTTTATTTAATAATTTAATTTAAATTAATTAAATATATGGGCTTAACAAGGATAATTGTAAAATACTAGTTTGAAAATTTATTTAAATAAAAATAATATGATAAAATAACAAAATACTTATTTTTAATTTATTAAATACTCCGATCCAAATTTACATACTCTAAAATCCATAAAATAATTAAACTAAATAATTTTAAAAGCTAATTTATTTTAAATAAAAGCTATTTATTAATTTATAAGTTTTCTAAAATTTTGGGGGATTACAATTATACATGTGGTACATACACTATTTTTCTCATATAATAACTCATGCTCATAATACATGACTAGACATAATAATACATAAGGTACAAGCTTACAAGAAAATTATGATCACATGCTAAGAATCACACACTACCCTAGAAGGTATCATTCTACACACAAGGCCCACATGCGATTTTAATAATATATTATATGATAATCGGGTATGAACATATGTCATATAGCATCACTGATATAAGGGAGACAACCAGGAGGCATATATAGGAAACATAAATATAATGCCCATGAGTGAGCGAGAAATAATTTCTTATTATATTCCTTTATTGTGATCACCACCATTTGTTTATATTATCTTGAGGATGGAGACTCAAAGAGAATGTAACAACTAATCTAGTACTCAAACTGTACTAGCCCTAGCTGGCCCGCCTAGAAAAATAACTAGACTACCAATAAATAGGACACCTAATCACTTAAGTATGCATACCATCTATAGGGCCAAAATATATCAAGAAACCTATAGAGTAGAAGAGGGCCTCTCCGAACCTCGTAAGGCACCCGGGATCACAGAATAGAAAAACACCAGAATGGTACCAAGTGAATACAAAACCTAATTCGGATAGTTACCCCGAGTGATACAAGTCCCAACTCAAGATCTTTCACTTTAAGTGATTAATATTTTATTCAAGGGTTTAGCCAATCATAAATCAGGCCCACATAACAGTACTTAGCTCACATCCATCACTACAATGAATTTCCATTATTATATCAATTTCAAGTAGCATTAAAGCAGATAAATTTCAATCAGCATTAAAGCTAAATCAAGCCAAGTGGCATTAAAGCCGATCCAATTCATGTGGAATTAAAGCTGATCAATTCTAGGGGCATTAAAGCTAATCCAATCCATGTGGCATTAAAGCCGAATAAATTTTAGGGACATTAAAGCCGAATAATTCCATGGCATAAAATACAAAATAAGGTATCATGCAATTTCAATCCATACTCAACCCTTCATGTACCCAAACATATGCAATACTCAAGAGGCACACTGACATGCATTCGCATTAAATCTATAACTCATACATACATATAATTACCACACAAAAATACAACATACGCTTAACATAATTAATTAATCAGGCATACTCATCACGTTCCACTCCAAGCAGACATACATTTCAGATTCCGCCATAAGTAAAGGTAAGTAATGACTTACTTAAATCTAAAGCTAGATAAGCAAATTGAGAAAGAGAGAGAGAGTTATCAAGAGCTCGACAATCCATGAAAAAGTTTTCCTAGATCATCAATGGAAATTGGAACTAGGTTAGAAACTATCTTATTGATCAAAAATTCAATTATTATAATTAAAATCAACACAAATGGACACAAACGGTCTTTCATGAAAAATGTGTCAAAAACCTAAGACTCGCGATCATAGCTCTATTAATATTTAAAATTAAATATTAATCAAATCAGGTTTAATACATATCACTTGGGACATTTCAAATTGATTTGGAAAGCCGGAGAAAGAATAATAGATTATAAGTTAATTTTATTGAAAATGACTTACTCATTAGGTTTTACAACTAAAGAGGCAAACCAACCATTTTTAGAATACCAATTTAACCCAATAATGTTAGAATACAATTCAAATGACTCTAAATCAAAACTAGTAATCTACTAGGTGAGAGAAACATAAGCAAATCATTTTTATA
Organism: Tamarix austromongolica; assembly: GCA_039764185.1. Lineage (NCBI taxonomy): Eukaryota > Viridiplantae > Streptophyta > Magnoliopsida > Caryophyllales > Tamaricaceae > Tamarix > Tamarix austromongolica. The sequence continues at coordinate 48,969,309 of CM077817.1, forward strand.
AAACCATCTCTGAAAGTTAGGGTTTTTAATGCCCAAACTACAAACCAACCAATTGACTTCGATTACTCCAAATAGATAGCTTTAAAAAACAATTAAACTAATTTTAGATAGATCTAGATAATCAATTTTAACAGAAACAATCTTTTAAGTAGCTGATTCAAGACTATTAGTTTCCAAAATTAGGGTTTCAAAGCCCAAGACACAAACTTGGATAATTTAAATCAATTAATACCAATCTAAGGTGTTAGAATGCAATTAGGATCATTTCAACTATTTCTACAAATTCAATTTTACAAAAAAAAATATACAAATAACCAATTTCATAATTTCACTTGAAATTTAGGGTTTTAGGCCTGAAAATGTGATTCGGTTGAATTCTATTAATTTATTTAAATTGAATATTTAGAAATGCAATTATACATATTTTTATAACATATCATATAGTCAATTATTCAAAACTAATAAAAGAAATGCCCAATTTAGTATAACTAAGGTTTTTGAACTTGGAACACAAGTCCGATCAAATATTGCTAAAATATTTAAATTGACTATTCAGAATTAAAATTAAATGTATTCTAATCTAAATTATATAATCAATTGAATAAAACAACCCAATTACACAATCCAATTTAGACTTTCAAGGGTTTTGACCTAAAAATCCAATTTCACACAATTTTCCCAAATCAACACTTCCAATATGAAATTAAATATATTTCAAAGGATATTATAAAATTAATTAAGTGAAAAAACTCAATTATGAAACCCAATTTCATCATGCACGAATTTTGACCTAGAAATCCAATTTCAATTAATTCCGCATAAATTTCTCAAATTGACAGTTTCGATATGAAATTAGATACATTTTATAGCATATTGTAAAATTAATTTACCCAAAATAGCTTAATCGGTCAAATTCAAAAAATTCGGACATAACCTAGCCTAAAAACCTGATTTTCACAAATCAATCAAATACACTACAATTAACCACTCTAAATCAACCATACAACATATATATACATAATCAAACAATCATTTTAGCTTTTCATACGCTAAATCATACTCAATTAATCAAAACATGGATTAGGGTTTTTTTAAATTTACACCAAACAAAGCTAACAAATCAAGATGGGTGAAGACCGGAGAAGATGCACTGGAGGTTGAGGATTGCTCGCTGGCAACCAACGAGGCTCGCAGTGGTCTGACGATGGGGCGACCTGCACTCCCCATTGCTGCACGTGGTTGTTGCTGCTATGACTACTGCGGCTACTATTGTGACACCGGAGAAGACCGGTTCACTCCTACTGTTCTAGTACTAAGTGATAAGGCTAAAATAATTATTGTTAAACTTAAATTAATACTTAAATCAAAAGTTCATACCCTAGAAATCAGAGTACGCATAAAAGTTTACATAGTCCCGAAGTATAAAATCAAAGTTCCTTAAAAGGAAATAATTTCTACAAACATTAAAGTTTGAATCTGAAAAATTCAATACATAGGAGAAATGACTTAAAGGAATAAAATATTATAAGAAGAGAAACCGGCCACGCCACTTCAATCATTGAACCAACCCATGATCAACACTCAACCCCGCCTGATGGCTCATGGGCATCAATTGCATCAAAATAGGCATTGCCCACCTACACAAAGTTAGAAGGGCCTCTTGTTGATGGGAATGAGCAGTACCCATAAAAAGGGTGATCAGTACGCTACGTACTGAGCAAGGTAACCGTGCACTAAGGCCAACACATAAAATCACATAAACCATACAGAAAAATAAAAGAGCATGAAGTCCAACATGATAACATGATATCGTACGATCATTCGGGTAAATACATAATGGCCCATTTATGGTCCGGATTAGTTAATTAATTAATCTTTGGTCAGAACTCATTTTCATCCCATGTCTTGTTATCAATCCATGCGAGTATAAGAACCTCCCACTATTTTAGCAAGTGGCTCGGTCACATATAGGGAAACATGTCCTAACCACTATTATAGCCGGTAGATCGGTCATGTAGAGGGTGAAAACCCTAACAACTATTCCTTACCAGTGGATCGGTTTAGTTCCTGCTCGCACGGTGTTCCACTATAAGTACTTAGTGTCTTTTATATGTCTTAGCAAACTCAAGTTTGGTTTATTAAGCTCGAGATCCCCCACTATTATAGCCGGTGGGCCGGAACACACAGAGCATAAAGCTCCTGACCACTATTATTCGCCGATCGATCAATCACATATAGGGTAAGATACCCTAACCACTATTCCTAACCAGTGGATCGGTTAGACCCGACTTAATAATCTTTCACTTTAAATGATTAATGTCTTAAGTGTCTTATTCAGAAGTTTTCACCGTAGACATGCATGACTTACTCCTTCTACACTTATCCTCTAAAGGGACCCGTCTCACATCGTAAGACTCCTGCACCTCCTAACTTGGCCCACCATCCTTTCCTCCTTACCCTAATTCACACATACCCCTTGCTAATAATAGTGAAGTCCATTGAGACGCTATCCCACTTCCATTTGGGAACCTTCAATGGTTGAACCAACCCTACCAAATGATTGTTCTCAACCTTAACCATCTAACAAGTCAAGAACCTAGCTATGAAGTCTACAACGTCCCACTTCATTCGAGTTTACCAATAGATCTGCTTCAGATCCTTATACAACTTACCCCCCAAGATGGATGGAAGAAGTTATATAATGTCCTTCCTCTAGAATCTTCCTCTAAATCTCCCCATACTGTGTGGAATGCACCATCTACCTAAAAAAGGGGCACTGCCATCCTTAAATTTTAAATCCCCATTTCTCTAGCCTCTACTATAGGTGCTTAATCTACTCAAGCTTGACATCTCCTAGCTGACTAGCTTAGATCTTATCAAAAATTGTCGGTGTGATTGATAGAACTCTTATCCTCGTCTCATGATCTCTAAACCTAATGATCTCAATGCTCATCTCCAAAAGCTCCTTCCAAATTCTATCTAAAATAACTGATGGACCTAAGGAGTGTGAAGTATTCATACTAAGGGCACCTGCTCTGATGTTGGCCTTACCCTTGTGATAGGTCAAATTCAAATTGTAGTCCTTAACTTGCTATAGTCATAGCCGTTGTCTCATATTCAGCTCACACTAAGTGAAGATGTAATTGAGGATCTTATAGTCTATGTAGAACTTACACTGCACTCCATATAGGTAATGTCTTCAGATCTTCACCTAGCTCAAGGTTGTGAGTGGGATAGTTCTATCCATGCTCCTTCAAATGAAGAGAAGAACATACCACTATTACATCAACACATACCCCTCAAGAGTCACCATTCCCGATCTCGAGGTCTTTCACTTTAAGTATCAGTGTCTTAATTAAGGCGATCACAAAAGGCACAATAATCATATACTTATTCACTTTTGATCGTTCTGATATCATTATTCATTTCTTATTCAAACGGTTATCCAAGATATCACAGAGAAACCATTAAGGCCATACTAATTATCAAATACTCTTACTTGGCTAATCAACATTATTTAAATCATATTATGAAATTCCACAGTCACAACGACATGTTAGGTACAAATTACTTATTTATCCCTTACTTATATAATTGCTAAGTCATCCCTTCCTTACTTGACAAATTACCATATTACCCTTTAGGTTGCATAATTACCAAATTACCCCTTATCCAATTTAGGTTACCAAGTTATCTCCTACACTTTTTAGATCACCATTCACCCCTCATAATTGCTACACTTAACATATGTCCCATTTGGTTTGTTAGATTACTATTTTGCCCTTTTCTTTTATTACAATTAACAACTTGCCCTTCAATTGGATAAATTACTAAATTACCCATCTTCGCTATTATGATTACCAATTTCCCCCTTTAGTAGGTTAAATAATTACTAGCTCACCCTTTAGTCGATTAATTACCAAATTGCCCTTCTCCATCATCATAATTACCGAACTGCCCCTTAGTTGGTTAAATTACCAAGTTACCCTTGTCTTTTGTCATAATTACCATTCTACCCTTCTCAATTATTATAATTACCATGTTACCCCTCTCAATTATTGTAATTGCCATTTTACCCCTTTTCAATTATTATAAATCCCAAATTACCCTTCTACATAATTACAATTATTAATTTACCCTTCTTCATAATTATAATTACCAATTTACCGTTCTCCATATTTATAATTATTAATTTACCCTTCTCCATTTTTATAATGACTATATTACCCTTCTCCATTATTAAAATTACCATAATGCCCTTTAATTGGTTAATTTACCAAATTATATTTCTCTATTATCATAATTATCCAATTACCCCTTTTTAATCATAATTTAGTCACCAAGTTATCCTTCATCGTTATCATTATTACCAAGTTACCCCTTACTCCCAAGTTTACCATAATATCCTTTTATTTACAAAATTACTCTTCTACCCCTTACTCCCAAATTACCATAATATCCTTATATTTACAACATTACCACAATACCCTTTTTCTTATAAAATTACCATAACACTCCTTTTACTTTACAAATTACTATTTTATCCTTTTACATCCAAAATTACCATTTTCATCTTTCCTTACAAAATTACTATTTTGCCCTTCTTTTCCAAAATTACCATATTACTCCGAAAATTACCATAATACCCCTTACTTATAAAATTACCATTTCGCCATTCACTTATAAAATTACCATATTACCATTTACTTATGAAATTACTACTTTGCCCCTCTACCTCCAAAATTACCATAATGCCCCTTTACTTGAAAAATTACCATCTTTTCCTTTACTCATAATATTACCATAATACCCCCTAACTTCCATAATTACCACAATACCCCTTTTCACTTGTAAAATTACCATATTGCCCTTTTCCTTCAAAATTACCATAATACCCTTCTTTCTCACAACTTACAATTTTATCCCTTTACTTATAAAATTATCATTTCACCCCTTTTTTTAAATTACCAAAATACCCTTTTACTTACAAAATCACTATTTTACCCCTTTCTTTCAAAATTACCAAAATACCCCTTTACTACGAAATTTCCAAAATACCCCTTTCACTTATAAAATTACCACTTAACCCCTTTATTACACCACTTTTATGAATTTACCACCACTACATAAAATACTAATATTAGCACTTCATTCTTATCATTTAACTCCACCAACTTATCATTATTCAAAATAATACTCATTAGCAACTACATATATTAGATCACATACTTACATAGGCATATTGCTAAAATACCCTTAGACAATAATATTATTCATACATTAGCAACATAATACATCATAGACAAGCATTTAACATTTCCATCAATAATCAAACTCCTTCCTTAATTATCATACCTACACATGGCACAAAAGTTATCATACTTTTCTTTTTTTATCAATCAATATAAACAACCATCTATATATCATGTTAGGCACACAAAATATGCATAAAATCATACTAAAATCCCTAATGTGCTAGCATATGTTTTTCCATGCATTTATGTGAGGTTTAACGATTACCTTAATCTCGCAAAAATCAAACCTTACCGGTATCCCAGTTAAGGATTCAAGGCTTAATTAGCAACTCAACACCTAAAAATAATATCAATCATTATTATGTTAGAAATAAGAAATTAAAAGGATAAAACTTTATAAAAATTTATTTAATAATAAAACACCTTAATTAACTATTAATATACCTCAAAATTTAGCCAAATAAATTCCAAAATAATGTGGAGCTCACGCTGCATGAACAGCGTGAGCCACATGCAAAATAAAGGGGAAGAAAAGGTTAGAAAGGGGTGAGATAGAAGGGAGGAGAGATGGCTCGGTTTAGGGACTTTAGGCTAGAAAAGAAGATAGATTGGGGAGGTTTCAAGGCAAGGGAATGGTGCAGGAGTGAAGAGGGGGTGTAGGTGGAGGCTAAGGATGGGTTGTTGGCGGCCAAAGGTGGCGGAGACTACGGCGATGAGGCGGCGAAGATGGCTGCCGAGGTGGGTCGGGGTGGAGAGGCTGAGAAGGAAGGAAAAGAGGAGGGAAAAATGAAGGGGTTCGAGGACATGTTCCGGCCAACCAATGTATGGGGATTGTAGAGGAGGTTGTAGGGTGTCAAATAGTGGGTTTGGTGGCGGCATAGGCGGCCGGACGACGGCGAACGGGGCGGTTGCAGGAGGCTTGGCGATAAGGGAGAAAAGTGGGGAGAAAAAGAAGAGGGGGAGAAGGGAGGAAGTGTAGGGGCTCGAGGGGACGGCGTGATGGTGCAGGGCAGTATGAGGTGGTGGCAGAAGGCGGCGCAGGGGGTCAGTGCAGCATTTGGAGCGGCAACTGGCAGTGGCGAGCAAAAACGGGGGGAAAATGGGAAGGAGGAGAAAGGAGAGAAGAGGAAGGTCGGGGAAGGGAGATGCTCGAAATATGGGGCAGAAAGGAGGCTAGAGAGGTGAAGAAAAAGAAGAGGGAGAAGAGAGGGGGTAGGTGGCTGGTCGGCGAGAGGACGAAGGGTGGCAGGGAGGTGTCGGTTGGTAGGGGAAAAGGAGGGAAGAAGAAGGAAAGGAAGAGGGCATGCGGGATAGGGATGCAAGGGTGGATTTGGTTCAAATTAGGAAAGAAAATGACAGAGGAGAGAGAGAGAGAGGGATAGAGGTAGGTGTAACACCCCGAGTCGACACGACCACACGGGGGCTACCTTGGAGTGCTTTCGGATTGATTGGCTAGCCCCACAGATCAACACGAGTCCTTTCAGTGCGCTTTGTCCTCACTCACGCACTTTCCGAGAAATTTTTAGAAAATTTTCGAAACTTCCCAGGAGGTCACCCATCCTAAAATTGCTCCACGGCCAGCACGCTTAACTGTGGAGTTCTTAGGATGGAATCACCAAAAGGATGGTATACCATGTTGATATAAGTAGCTAAATCAATCTTTATAACACTCTGCTCAAATTGGGGTATTACATTCACCCTCACTCAAAGAACGTAACGTCCTCGTTGCGCCTCAACCAATGACTGTCTCAATATAGTTCATCCCAAGAATCGTCCTGCTAGGTGGCTGACTGGCTCATCCAAGTTCAGCTCACGGTCACGGTTTTTGCTTTGATACCATTTGTAACACCCCGAGTCGACACGACCACACGGGGGCTACCTTGGAGTGCTTTCGGATTGATTGGCTAGCCCCACAGATCAACACGAGTCCTTTCAGTGTGCTTTGTCCTCACTCACGCACTTTCCGAGAAATTTTTAGAAAATTTTCGAAACTTCCCAGGAGGTCACCCATCCTAAAATTGCTCCACGGCCAACACGCTTAACTGTGGAGTTCTTAGGATGGAATCACCAAAAGGATGGTATACCATGTTGATATAAGTAGCCAAATCAATCTTTATAACACTCCGCTCAAATTGGGGTATTACAGCAGGGGTGGTTAGGATGGCAGCTGCAGGTGGTGGTAGGGTGTGCGTAGGGTGTCGGGCATGGGAGGCGATGAAAAAGGAAGAAGAAGAAGGAAGAAGCCAGCCGGTCGAAGGGAAAGGAAATAAGTCTGAACCGGCCCGGTCAAGGGAGAAAAGAAAATCTGGGCTGCGATGCTCGGGCGAGGGGAAGAAGGCAGGGATGGGCCGTGCGAGAGAGGAAGGAAGAGAGGGGAGATGGGCCAGTGGCCCAATGCACAGGGGAGGGGAAGCAGGCCGAGTGCGGCGGCCCAAATGAGGAGAAAAAAAAGAAAGGAAGAAAGGAGGAAAAAGGAGAAAAAGGAGAAGGGAAAAAAGGGAAAATAATAAAAGAAATGGGAGAAATTAGAATAATTTAATTTATAAAATAATAGGATTTAATATTTTTAATAATAAATTTATTTAATAGTTTAATTTAATATAATTAAATATATGGGCTTAAAAAGGATAATTTTAATAAAATATTGGTTTGAACAATTATTTAAATAAAATGAGTACAATAAATTAATAAAATATTTATTTTAATTTATTAAATATTCCTATCAAATTTTATATAATCAAAATCCATATAATAATTAAACTATATAATTTTAAAAGCTAATTTATTTTAAATAAAAGCTATTTATTGGATTATAGATTTTCTAAATTTTTGGGGGATTACAGGTGGTTAGTCTTTGTATGAGGAAAAAGCTTACATGATAAGGTTTAATCATGGTACTTTGGGTGATTAGAGTCTTTGGAGAAAATATAGTACGTGGATTGGTAAAAGTATACATAGGAGCATAACTAGGGTTTTTGGAGAGAAACCCTAAGTAGGGGAGTATGTGAAAGGTTGATGGTGACTGGTTAGAGTTATGGTTGAGATTAGGAGGGTGACTTATAAATTGGAGTGAGTTAATGGTAAAGAGGGTGGAGTGTGTGTGCGAAGGGTTGGTTTAAAAGAAAAGATAAGTATTAGGGTTTTTAGGGTGGCCAACAAGGATTTCCTTATTAAATGTGGAATATGAGGAGTAGGGTTGTGATGTTTGGATGTAAGTTGAGTGGAGCAATGGTGTTGGAATCAACGAGAAGTATAAGCCATGTATGATAAAGAGAGTTTAGGGCCACATAGGTCAGATTAGGATTTCCAAAGGGAAACCATAGTAGGCGATAGTGAGTTTAGGTGGAGAAATGGGAAGGTGGAGCTTGACCTACATGTGTAGGGATTTTGGATTTTATGATAAGGGAAAGGTGAGAAAGCAATCTTGGAATCCTAGGGAGTATAAAGGTCCCAAGTTATGGGATAAGGTTATTCAGGGAATCTGGGGTGAAAGAGTAAGTATGGGAAGTCCTTTGGGGCATGCATATCTAGAAATAAATTATTTGTTGAATAAGACACTAATAAAACACTAACCATTTAAAGTAGAAGACTATTAAGCTGGGCCCAAATTGATCCACCGGCTAGAATAGTGGTCAGGTGCATTTTGCCTAGGAGACTGATCCATCAACGAATAATAGTAGCCAAGTACATTCTGCCCTAGAGTGTATTTTGGTTCACCGACTATAATAGTGGGGGATCCCAAGCTCAATAAACCAAACCTTGGATGATGATGATTATGGAAAAATACTAATCACTTATAGTTGAAAATCATATGAGTTAGGGCCAGATAGGTCCACTAGTGAGAATAGTGGCTAGGAGCATTTTTCCCTAGAGACTAATCCACCTACAAATAATAGTGGCTAGGAGCATCCTACCCTAAAGTGTATTCCAATCTACCGACTATAATAGTAGGGTTCCCATAATTGTATGGATATAATTTGAGAAATGTGTGAAGATGGTATTAATGGCCTAAATTCTAATAATAGAGATTAATCAAAATGACTTATTGTATGCATTATTTTCCTTTTTCATGTTATTCTCTATCTTAGCCATATAGTTACCTTACTCAGTAGGGAATGTATTAATCACCCCTTTTATGGGTGCTGCTTATTCCCACAAGTAGTGGCCCCTCCTGAGTCTGTGCATGTAGGAGATGATGCCTATGATAGCGTTGATGCTTATGATGCCTTGGATGGGACCGAGTGATCACTTGTTGTACTTGGTGTGAGGTTTGAGAAGGTGTTCTTCAGACTTATCATTATCTATTTTCCTACAGTTTTTATTTCCTCCTTAGTGGGAATTGTCTATACTTAATTTTCATTTTGTATTAACTCTAAAATTTGTGTTCTCTAGTTTTATTTATGAAATGTTGAACTATTATGGTTTTTATTGATTACTCATGTTAACACTTTTAGTTCATCTAGCCTTGTGGTTAGTATGAGATTGGCTAGGGATCAATCTTGTACTGATCACGATAGTAGCACCCCCATTTTCAGTGTTTGGTTTTATATAATAAATGAAATTTTTTAGGTATAAATTTTGGGGATGATACAAAATCAAAGGATAACAGTCAATCGGTTAAGGCAAACCAGTCAATTAGTTTGTCGAGAATAAAATTGTCAATCTATGAGCATACCAATCAATTAGTTAAGCAAACCAGTTGATTAGTACACCTAAATTTTACATTTTTATTAGAATTTCAACCCCATTCCAAAGGAAAAACTATTTTATTTTATATCAATATTATTGTTAACACATTTTAAAAGATTTTAGGATTGGCTATTATACCTTCCTACACTTTGTGAAAATACCATGAACTATAAGCCATTTAATCTATCAAATAGGTTAGTCGATCTATGTCAAGATGTGTGTTATCATCATTAAATAATTATGTAATAGCATTGTACATATTTTCAAAACATATCAAGTCCAAAATATCAAAAATAATGTAATCTAGCTAAATTAGTCAATCGGTTTGGGCTAAACCATTTATTGGTTTAGCTCAACCAAAACCTAGAATTTATTCAAACCATTCAATCGGTATGGTTAAACTAGTGAAATTTTCTATGACCATTGAATCAATTATGACAAATTGGTTGATGGGTTTAAGTAGATAGCAATCACAATCACCATAGACAATCTAGTTGATCGGTTTGAGCTAACTAGTTGATTATTCCATGGACTACTCTATCGGTTTGGATTAACTAGTCAATTGATTTTCTCCCAGATAGCATATAACAAAACATTTACATGCAATTCACACTATAAAACCTTAACACATCCAAAAAATAGCATGCCAAAGCATAATACACATATTTAATATGCCCATACACTAAATAATGCTTCATTTTCAAGCAATCAACCCCAATCTTCATATTTCAAGCCCTTTTGCTAAGAAATATTAATTTCTTCAACATGCATCACTAAATTGAAAAATTATCATACATGCATCTAAATATTAACATTTGATAGAGAACACAACTCATATGCCTATTCATGCCACATTTCAAAGTAAGAATGACTTACATGAAACTTAGCACAATTTTCCACCATAGGAAAAAACTTTAAGTTGAATGATTTCAACTTACAAAACCTTACAAAAAAGTTTATAAATTAGAAATTATCAAATGACCTTTACAAATCAAGAACTCGAATTAGGGGAAAAATAAAAATTACCACTTTTAAGAGAAAATAGAGGAAGTGTCGGTTAAAGCAAACTGAACTTCTTCCCAAATCTAACTCTTTTTTGTTTGAAAATAAAAGAATAGGGAGCTATAGGAAGGATCAAAAGAGTGAACTGAATTCAAATGGGAGCTCAATGTGGAGAAGAATTAACAAAAGCACGTGAGAACTCAAGTCTTTTAGGGTCTAAAAGAAACGTGAGAAAAAGTGTTATTTATAGCTAAAAAATTGATTACATAATGATTTTGGTTATGTAATAGATTAAAAATCCTAATTTTACCATTTAAATATGAGCTGAAGGGATGAATTTATCAAGAATATATTGACTTCCATCTTAAAGCTCAAATGGGAATTTTTTGGATAATGTAAATCTAGCTCATGCATAAAACATCGAAAATACGAAGCGAAATGGAAGATTGGTGTGGGAAGAAAAATTCCTAATCATGTTGGAACAATCTAAAAATCAAAGCATACTTCTAGAGGTGCATAGATGAGAGACGTAGAAGAAGATAAGAATGAGGTCATCCTCCCCTCATCTTCTAAAACCAAGCCTTCGAACCTTTTTGAGGCAGAAAATAAATCTAGATAAATGATCAAAATGGTTAAGAATCACTTAGGAACATCTTAGGGTTGGATTATTAAAGTTTCATTTTGTTGTATGAAATTTTCCCGAAAAATCAAGCTTTAAAAATCTTTTAACCCAACAAACTAGCTAATTAGTTTGGCCAGACTAGTTGATTGTTCTATAGACCAATTGATAAACCATTCGATTAGTTCTATTGAGAAAAACCCTTAGCTAAAACAACAAATAATTTGGTCAATTCATAGAACCAGCTGATCGGTTTACTAGGAAAACTCAACCTTATTCAATTTTTATAAGTATTTCTAAGCTCCATATGAGATTAAACCCAAGTTATATTTCCAAATAAAGATAAGTATCATTCAAATTTTATTAAACACAATAAATTTCCATTTTAAATCCCAAAAAATAGTGGTTATAATAGTATATGATTTTTTAGCTGTTGACCACATTGCTTTGGTTATTTCCTAGGCATTTATCATCTTTTGTACATTTTTTTTCAAAGAGGTGTATGAATTGTGCTTGGCCAAGTACTGATTCTCAACCAGATCTTTGTCCACCAAGCCTTTGAGTAGAGAAGATCTAGCAATGCCATTGTCTGACTCATTTATCTTTCATATTTCCTTTTCAAATCTATTCAAAAAAGATAGAATAGACTTTGTCGACATATAGGAGAATCCCATCAAGGATGACGAGTATTTCCTAGGTCATTAACATGCATTAAATTATTTTACAAAACTCATCATAAGTTGAGAAAAGGACCTTACCGATTCAGCCTTTAGTTTTCCAAACCACCTCAATGTCGATCCCTTTAAAGTTCCTAAAAATTCCTTACATAAGGTTTCTTCCTGTGTTCTAGCTAATAACATTGCATTCCTAAACACATTCAAGTGGTCCTCCAAATCTAAGAAGCCATCAAATTATTTGAAAGTTGAAATTCTATTCCTCTGTGTTGGTGTGTTAAATATGTTCTCAACTGTGACCATCTACACCATTTTTCTTCTTCCCCTAAGTTACTAGATCTTCTTGCACTTTCTAGTCTACTAAACTACTAATAGAATCATCCTCATCTCTATAGATATGATGAACATCATCTCTATTGCCAATATAGTCTTTATCCACTTGTTAAACATCACATGAATGATATTGTTCATCATTCCAATTTCTTCAATGACCATCATGATCCCTTCTTTACCTTAATTGCATTTCTCTCCTATCTTGCTTGGAATGGATTAAAGATAGTCAATATATATCTCTTCTAATTCTCTTTGGTCGTGGATGGAAGCACTATGTGCATCCTAGTTATTTGATCTTTTTATAGAAGGCCTAAAGCCTATTTAGAGTCTCTTGTGGGGTGGGCTACTATAACACCCATTTTTACTACTTAAAATTTTCATTTTGTGAATGTTTTAATTATCTAATTAACGGGTGTTACCTCCACACTTAGAATAATTTCATCTCCCTCACCTTTCTTATGACATGTGCTAAAGCTCAAAACAAAACAAAAAAGAATAAAATAGGGGAAATGAGAGACAATACATAAATATAAGTTACAAATAATATGCTTTGGACAACAATGAAAATCAAAATACAGCAAGAGTCATAAGAGTCTAAATGAAAACTGAATATATCAAAATAGGTACTCAAAAGTACAACATCAGTTTGCCCTAACTTTTAAACCCAAATGACCATTTTAAGAACAAGGCCTCTTTCCAAGGGCTCAACTTATCATTGCATTTATTATATGCATCAAATCACTACATGGCCTCCACATAGTCATATTAGTATTATTATGATATCCTAGTGCTAAGTAAATCACAATACCTCAGAAGAGGTAGCATACATACATTGTATATAATCACACAATAATCCAAAAATCATGCTCAAGAAAAACATACAAGCCATAACAATAGGTAATAATCATAGGATAATATAATCATCATTGTCTTTTTCTCAGCACCCAATCATATAAAGTCACTTCACATCATCATGATGTACACATTAGTCGTATCTAACTATTCAAATGAATCCCAAACATCAAGGTAGGGCACTATGAAACCCATAATCCAAAATAATTTCTAATTACTAAAGTTAGGGCACTAAGGCCACTAGCAAGCTAAAATTTCCAAAACAAACCCTTTTTATATTCTTACATAATAGTTACTTTTATTTTTAATTACTTGAGGGGATATAATCAACCTAGGAATACTAGGGTACACTCAATCATACTTGCACCTAAAGGTGACATAACACCCTTACTCTACAAATCAGGGACAAAGTGGTATGCACATTCATAGTAGCCCAAAAAGGCCACACAATATCCTCCATCCTCAGTCACCTAATCATTAAGTATCAATACCCCCTATAGGGCCTATAGGTCATCGATAGAGTATACTAGGTTCTTAATGGGGCATAATGACACACTAGAGAACCAAAATCAGTAAAGGATACACCTCCTCTCTATGGTAGCTAATACAAGAGAGAAACCATTCTCAAATAAAGTATTTCACTTAAGTTTTAATATTTTATGAGGTAATCACAAATGTTATATAGTGCACAACTGTTTATATTTTCATACTTAACCCGCTTTCCTTTTATTTATAATTATCAAGGTAAACCCTACGAGCATTGGTTTAGGTCAATTCAAAGTCAAAAATAAGATCAACCTAGTAAAATTATAAGGCCATCCTAATATCCAATTATTCACAAAAATGCATTAGGTTAAAAAATTACCAAAATGCCCTTAAAACCCTAATCCTATTATTTTATCCAATTTTGTACCAAATATTATTATTATAAGAAATTTATCATGAGAAGGATAAAATATAATAATTCACATTATTTTAGCATGTAGGTAATCTTTGCAATCTAGTGATTGATTATATTTTTCACTTTTCATGAATTTAGTAAGTTGATCCCACAAACCCTAATCATAAATTTCTAATGTATCTTAATTTCCAAACATCATATATGTAAATTTTATAGCATGATATGGCATTTAATAGGGCAATTAATGTCACAATGCATGTAAAAGAAAACATTTCTAATCCTAGAATATATGAACAACAATTATCGTACTGTAGCCCTAATCATGTGTGCTTGTTATATGCTATTTATAACAACCCTAGAAACCATGCAATAATAGCAATGAGATATTTATCATTCCATTTACATCATAGTGTTACAAGGTTACAAACCCAAGAAAAACTCTAGATGTGCATACGTAAATCATTTAACATATTACTTATGCATATAACTAACTTAACTACAATCGTATTTACCATTAAATTATCGTGTTATCATCTTATCATGTGTGTCACAATACTTGAAAGATATAAAAACTTACCATGATTCTAAAAAAATCTAATATGCTCGCATATATTTTCTACTATCTTATGAGTGATTGGATTATCTAAATATAAGCTTAGACAAAAAGTGTAAAAACCATATTCTCCAATCTCCTCAAGGATTATCTAAGAAATTAACACCCAATAACACATATATTATCATATAAAACAACAAAAGAATAACTAGAATATTAATCAAAACCACTCAAGAAAAGGTTAACAACTAACTAGCCAAACAAGCACCCTATAAGATAAGGGATGAGGAAATGGTGGGAAGTGTAAAATAAAAGGGGAGAGCACAGGGGAGGTGAAATACCCCAAAATCCTAAAATTTGAAATCTTGGCCAAATAAGGAATTAGTAGGAAATATAACATATAAATTTAATTACTTAAAATATAGGGGATAAATTAAGGAAAATTAAGGGGGAATAATAAAGAATTTAATTGGAATGAAAATTTGGGTATTTTCCTAATTTGTATGGAGGTTAAGGAAATTTGTCTAAAATAGCCTCACTAAGTAAAAAGGAAATTTATTTAATATTTTTATAAATAGTTAATATTCTAGACAGCCCCAAA
Source organism: Tamarix austromongolica (assembly GCA_039764185.1). Classification (NCBI taxonomy): domain Eukaryota; kingdom Viridiplantae; phylum Streptophyta; class Magnoliopsida; order Caryophyllales; family Tamaricaceae; genus Tamarix; species Tamarix austromongolica. The sequence continues at coordinate 48,984,788 of CM077817.1, forward strand.
AATATTCTAAATAATTTTATGCAAAATCCAAAATCTTAATTAAAACATTTTTTTCCTTCCTCTTCTTCCTTTTCCTTTTTTCTCTTTTTCTCCCTTTTCCCCTTCGGTTGGGCCTCTCCCCCACGGCCCAGCCCTTCTCTTCCTTTCCTTTCTCCCTCCCCCGCGGCCCAGCGTCGTTCGTTGGCCGACGCTTACGCGCAACGCGGCGTTTTGCCCGTCAATCTGCCGAAGCGCCGCGTCGCGATAAATGAGCCTTATAGCCGTTGCCAGCCAACGACTCGACGCTGCGTCTCGACCTTCTAAATGATGAAACGACGCGTCGAGTTTATGAAGGTTGTAACCGTTGCCGACCGGTCGGTTTCTTCCCCTCTCTTTTCTTCCTTGGACCGCCGATCCAACCTACCCCACCAGTCGTCTTCTTCCTCGCGCAGGCCTGCAACTCGCAGCCTGCCGCCGCTGACAGCCTTGCCATTCGGCCGTCCTCCCTCTGCCATTTCCATCCCTTTCTTTCCCAAATCAACCCAGCACAATCGTCCTGGCCCTCACGCGTCTTGATTTCCTTTCCTTTTCCCGCACACCGCCAAACAGGCCTGCCAAACCCCAGACCTGCGACCGGCTGCCACCACCGAACGGCGACCTGCCGCACCTGCCCCCGCGTGCCATTCCTCTCCCCTTCTTCGTTTTTCCCCTCCTCAATTGCCTATAAATACCCCTCCCCGAACGGTCAAGGCAAGTCCTCCCCTCTGGACCTTGCTGAAACCCTGCCTCGTCGTCGCCAGATCAGATGCCCTTTCCGCCGCCTCTAGCAGCCGCCGCGACCACCGCCACGCACCAAAACCTTCCTTGCACCACCCTCCACGCAACCAAACCGTCGCTGCCTCCGTTCCTACCCCTCGTGCGAAGGTGCCACCCTGAAAAACGCCACCGCCGCCTTGCGCCGCCCTCTGCCGCCACCTCGTCCGTAATTAACCCCCGCTCCACCTCCCAAAGTGACCAGCAGATCCTCCCCTACCTGCCCATACCCTCCTTACCCCCTGCTTCCTTCTCCACTGGCCTCCACCAATTTCCACCACCTTCTTCCTCCTTCGGCCGCCGCGTCTACCACCGCGCGCCGCTGCCCTGCTCACGCCACCACCCTCATTCCACTCCCCTCTCCCTAATGTCTCCTCCCCCACACTTAACTTCCCTTTTTCCTCCTCCCATCTAACCACTTTCCCCATCTTTTCTCTCTTCTCCTCCTCCATCGCCGCCGCCGCCGCCGGACCACCACCGTCCTCAGGTGGTCTTCCATTCATCTGAATCCTAAAACCCTTTTCTTATGCCACCTATAGTGGTTTAATTAATATTAGTATTATTACACTTATTATTATTATTTATTTATTTATTTATTATTATTATTATTATTATTATTATTATTATTATTATTATTATTATTATTATTATTATTATTATTATTGTTAGACTTTTTATTATTATTAGCTTATTAACTAATACCATTTTTGCTATTATCCTTAATGTTACCATACTATCACCCCTTCCAACCCTAACCCCTATTATACTTAACTTAGGGTTAGTATCATTATCTTCATTATTGACATTCCTAATACTAGTATCATTATTACTTTTATTATGGTTATTACCATTATTAATTTCTGTACCCTAAAGGTGTTATTTTCTTACAAGCCCTAATCTCCCCCAAAACCCTAGCTTTCTACATACTTAATCATTTGTGTTGGCATTGTTATTTTATTAATACTATCGCTAAGATTACTACCACTATTAGTGTTCTTACTATTTAACCCAACCTTATGTGAAAAATTGCAACTATGTAATAGTATTTTATCATACATAGTACCTTTAACATTAGTGTAATTTCTATTATTAATATTAACCATATGCTAATTCTATTAGGGTGACAAAATATGGGAGCCCTTATACTATTTATTCAAAAATATAACTTTTAACATCACTATCTCTAGGAGTGTTAACTTATTGATATTAAAATCATTGTACTAATATTTTAATACTAGCGCCAACATAAGCATCACTATAAGTAGTTTACTAATACCATTATTATCACTATTTTACTATGACTAACAAACACTAATGTTGTAAGTATGGAACTAACGGGTCTAATGATATAAGTGCAATGATGAATTTCGAAACTAAAGATATATCAACGAGTAATACTTAGCATAAATTAGAGCAAAACCCTAGTTGTACAACGCCCCTACTAGGGATAAGAACCCTAACCTTAGACTAGAATAAGGGTTAATAGTATTTATAAGAGGAACTAATACTTAGCTTTTTCCCCTCTTCATAGGTGACCCCGATCCGAGCCCTAAGGAGCTAGAGGAGCGTGCTCCGAGCCCGGTGCCTACCTAGGTAAGGACAAAGCTATGGCCTTGTGCTATGGGTAATATAATGTGTTGATGGATGATGAGTATGTCATGTTGATGTGTATTATGCATGTGTTATGAATAACCTGTTTTGTGTAGCGCAGCATGGATCATGAGGTACGTTGTGTGTGCCTTATATTATACGTGTTTGACATGTTCCATGTTTGATGTTGATGTTGATGAAGTGACTTGTTATGGCCCTCTAGGACATGCATGCTAGGGTTTAGGGTAGCATGAAATGATAATAAAAGAACAACGGGGAAGTGGGCGTTTGGGGAAGTTTGCATGGGGGGAGTAGACCTTGCATGGGCATGATCCTTACGTGTGAAAAGTTGATTTGAGTTATAAGTAGGAGCTTGGGAGAGTCTTGGAGTGATTGGAAACTTGTTATGGAGAATAGTACGTGAGTTGGTGTATAAGAGACCTGATTAGGGTTTTGCGAGTAAATGGGTGTTGGGGAGTCTGCATGGAGGGTTTAAATTATGCATGGGAATGAATCTTACCTAAGGAAAGTTAATTTAAGAAGCAAATAAGATAATGTCAAAGTTACGGGTCCATTGGAGATTTGGGTGCAAAATTTCACGTGGGTCGATGTAAGGGTGTCTAAAGGACCCAATTAGGGTTTTGGGAGGAAATGAGCAATTTGAAGGGTACAAGGGTAAAAATGATCAAAGAGGGATGGAGTATGGGGTTGAGAGTGAGAGTCCACTCGTATGAAGGATGAGTATGGGATTCTAAATGAGAGAAGAGGTTTGGGGCAAAGAGGGGAGGTTACTTAGGGAGGAAGTAAGGTGCTAGGGTTTGGTGTGGCCAACTAGGGTTTGGCGGTCACATGTGGAGTGGGGGAATAAAGGGATATATTTTGGGAATTTCTTAGTGGAGACGGGATGCGAGACAAGGAACAAAGTAAAGTTAGGATGAGTAAGAAAGAGTTGAGCCATATAGGCCCAAATTAGGGTTTTCCAAGGAGGAGCCCTAGAGGGGTGAGGACATGCGGGACCGATATCGTTGGGTTAGGGTTAGCCCACATCCTCGGGAGAGTGTGCCCTTACTACGTTTCCTTTTGTATAAGAGTAAGAGGGGATGAACATCAGGGTGTGATAAAGGGCGCCGGAGTCCCAAGATACGGGACGGGCCCCCCTAGGGAGGAAAGAAGTAGAGGGTAGTTGATATGCATGTCAAGGGTGGAATCTCATTTAATAAGACATGAATAAGATATTAATTACTTAAAGAGTAAGATTGTTGAGCCGGGCCCAGACCGATCCACCGGCATAATAGTGGCCAGGTGTCGGGGTGCCCTGGAGACCGATCCACCGGCGTATAATAGTGGTTAGGTGCGTTCTGCCCTATATGTGACCGATCCACCGGCTATAATAGTGGGGGATCCCGAGCTCAACAAACCAAACAGTATGTTGTAATTAAACCATGGGGAAGATACTATATACTTACAGTGGAACACCATGAGACTCGGGACCAGACCGATCCACCGGCATAATAGTGGCCAGGAGCGTTGTGCCCTGGAGACCGATCCACCGGCATATAATAGTGGTTAGGAGCATTCTTCCCTATAAGTGACCGATCCACCGGCTATAATAGTGGGGTTCCCGTACTCGCATGGGTTAATAAAGTTTATAATGTGAAATGGCTAATTACAAGGTTATGAAAGAAGAGGTTCGAGTAGGCCATTGCTGACTTGCACCATCCGTGTTATTCCATGTCTCCTGTGTGTTGTACCTTGTATATTATGTTGTACGTTATATTGGCCTTGGCTCGTCTGTTACCTTACTCAGTACGTAGCGTACTGATCACCCGTTTCATGGGTGCTACTCATTCCCACGAGCAGAAGACCCATCTAACCTTGTGCAGGTAGGAGATCATGTTTTCGATACCTACGATACCTACGAGGCATCGGATGGGGCCGAGTGTTGAGCCTATCCTGGTTGGGGCCGAGAGAGAGTTCGCCGGACTCTTTTACCATCCTAGTTTCTGTCTATCTTGAGTTAGCCGTATTTGTACTATGTTCGTATTTTGGAGTGGAACTCTTAAGTTGTAATCTTAAACAATACTTTGTCTGTGGTCGACTCTTGTTTCTTGAATGATTTATGATGGCTATGAACTTATGTTTTGATGGTTCTTATTAACGATGGTTTGATTTAGCCTTAGCACTTAGTATCGGGACGGTAGGAGTGAACCGGTCCGGTACTAAGTGTGGCGGTAATACCCCCAAGTTTACGGTTTCAAATCTTTCGCTTCTGTTAAACCTCTCGATTTAAACGAAATTTTTCAGTAGTAAATTTGGGGGTCTTACAGGAGGCTTCATTGGAAGAGTATATATTAAGTTGTAGGGGATCAACATAAATAGCCAAATGAGAAGGGAGGTGTTTAGTGCTCTTGGTTAAAGGAGGAGTGGGGCTTCGGTGGGCTTGATCATTGGTTGGGGGTGTCTTTAGCAAGAGTTTCCAATGGTGGGGACGAGGAAAAGATGGAGGTGGATGTTTCAAGGGGTAGGGAACTAGTGGTGATGGGCATTTCTAGGGAAGGATGAGCGGTGGTGGTGTAGGTTGTAGAAAAAAAATGGTGAAGATGCAGAAGATGATGAGAACAACGATGGAGAGAAAAAGGTGTTTTCTTGTTTAGGGGAGCTTGGGAGAAAGGAGAAGAATGCATGCTTCACTTTGGGGTTAATACACAACATAAACATGGGAGGATGTAGGGCTTAAAAAAGGATGGTGACATGAAAGGGAAAGTCGAGCAATATATTAGAGAGGGAAACATGTGGGAGAGGGAGATGTGTGGAAGGTATAGTGTGGAGAGGGATTTACACCGGGTTATAGGTATTAGGGTAAGGATATAATCTAGTACAGAGTAGAGGTAGTAATTTATGAAGATCAACTAGGGCAAAGCATCCTATTACCAGGAGTAGGGTTACCCGATTTCAGTTGGGATCTAAATTAGGATTAAATTTAGTAACCTAAATTATATCATTATTTAACTTGATTTAAATTAATTTATACCTAATATGTCACAATACACATATAAATAACATATTTAATATAAAATCTACTATAATAATTATTACAGCTAATTACATATAATTACCAGTTTATAATTAATTACTACTACCAGGGCATTTCAAAATTATGTTGATGATATAGAAGATTTGGGATTTTAATGAGGGTATGTACTAATGAAGCTAATATTTTTGAGGCCATCTCTTGAAAAAAGAATCTAAGAGTTTAGTGTTCATATCTTGAAGCTGAGAGGTAGCTACAAGATTATTTACTCTTAAAGGATTACTAATACTAGGAATAAGTATATCTAAAGGTTGAATGGGAGATAGATTTCTACTCAAATCCCCTTAGGTAGCACCTGTTATTGTTTGTGTTTTATGAATTGAGGGGTCCTTAAGGGAATAATGTGAGATATTTTGTAATCAAAGATTATCGATGGGAAACCTCAAACGAGAGAGGAGAGAGGAAAGATGAGAGGTTGAATTAATAATTTTTTCCACCCAAAATGAGTATAGACTCAATATTTGTAGAGATAAAACTAGGGAAGATGGGAAAGGGGAGGGGATGCTATGTGTTAAAGGATAGGGAACCATCCCTAGTCTATATAGTAAACTAACCTAGTGTGGAACTAAGAGAGAAATGTGAAGGGGTGAGTATGTCTAAAGGCTTTGTAGACTAGCCTTTGTTCTTTGGTTCACTACCTCTTTAGCCCAATAGTATTAGTTTAAGAAATATTCATACCATGCTATGTTATGATTTCTAAGTAAATATGAGGTGCCTTGAACATTATGGGAAGGTAAGGAAAATATTTTCCTAACTATTTTGACAATAATATCCACAAGATGTTGCCATTATTCTGCACTTTCCTAAACCTAAAATGTTAGTAAATTTTACTACATGTAAAAGTAGATTGGTACCACATAAATTAGTTTACTAAAAGTTAATATGATGAATGCCTATAGAATTTGAAATTTACACTCCTTATACACATATCCGAGTGTTTAACACTTTTATATGAGCAGGATAGTTACTAATGAAAAGTCGAAAGAAATAGTTAATTTCATAAGCAAATGAAATGAAGTATGCATTTTTCTTTATTCTACTAGACTTTTCATATTATGGGATTCACTTATTTTCATTGTTTGCCTACATATTGCTTTTAAATGAAAACTCAAAGCCTAAGATAATTGAATTAATGGAGGTGTCTGATGACTATAACATAATAGATGGTCCGGCATTAGATAAATAATCGTACAAGAATATGTTAGCACTTGATGACATTTAGATAATTTTTATTATGGAAATTAAGTTATTTAAGTTATAAGAACACACACGCAGGGGCGTCCACATACACGCGCGCACATATTATCATATACAAACTATTTTAAATATATGAAATAGAAATGATTGGCAATAGTTGGATTACTTCAATTGACAGTGCTAATTGAAAAATAACACAAAGAATAATTATGATAAAAGGCATATAATTTGGTACTTCATTAAGGGTATTTTGATAAATATGCATTATAAACAACCTTTTCCTATCACAGATCTATGATGGAGTGCTCGTTGAGGTTAGCATTGTCATTTTGTCTAAAATGACTTTTACACTAAACTAGATAACGTCGCACGCTACCTCTATTTTCTTTATCCAATTTTTTAAGATTATATAAAAAAAATTAGAAAGTAAAAACATATTAGCCAACATACCTTGGTAATTTACGATCCTTTTCAATACATGGGGTGACCCATGATCAAGTTTCGTATGTGGTGTTTTATTGTGTATTTTTGTTTCTTGATTTCCATGCTATTTCTATTGATATTTTCAATATTTTTTATTAGAGTCTAAGTATTTAGATTTATGGCTTTAGGCTTTAGGCTTTATAGACTCAAATAATTTTTACATTTTTTATGCTTAAATTCATCTTCATATATACTTATTATATACTTAAATAATTATTTTTTTTTACTTCCATGCAATTTATATTTATCTTTTAAATTTTTTATATTAGAAACTAAATCTTTAGATTTATGAGATTAGGATTTACATACTTAATTACCCCTTTTATGCATAAATCCATCTTGGCATATAATATTTAGAGTTTAGGGTTTTATGTTTACCTAAGTTATGGTTTTTAAATTATTATATGGTTGAATATAAAGAAATTTCTAAGGATATCAATAGAGGTTAAGGTGTTTATATATAGTAGTGTTTAAGGTTTTAGATTAATTAGGTTAAGGATTTAGCATTTTAGATTTATTAGTGTTAAGAATTTTTAGTTTCATTAAAGTGTAGGACTTAGGACTTAGAGCTTAACATTTAGGGATTTGGTTTATTTTAAACTTAAGGTATAAGGTTCATATTCAAACCTTAGGTTTAGGGTTTATTTTATTTATTTCAACTATTTTATATTTATTTAAGGTTTATAAATTAGGGTTTAGGATTTATTCCTTTTATTTTATGTTTTCTATAATTGGTAAGGATTTAGGGTTTATTTCATTTATTTGAGATTTTTTTAGAACTGTTCATGCTTTAGTGTTTAGGGTTTATTCTATTTATTTTAGGTTTTTAAGATTTGTTTAGGATTTGGGGTTTATGCCATCTTTTTTAGGTTTTTTCAGATCTATTTAAAGTTTAGGTTTTGGAGTTTATTCCATCTTTTTTAGATTTTTTATATCTATTTAAATATTAGGGTTTATCCCATTTATGTTAAGTTTCTTATATTTGTTTAGGGTTTAAGGTTTATCCCATTTGTTTTAGTTTTTTTGTTTATATTTTTTAGGGTTTATGGGGTATTTCAATTATTTTAGGTTTTTAGATTTGTTTAGGATTTAGGATATTGGGTTTATTAAATTTATTTTTGGTCTTTAAATTTGTTTAGGGTTTATTCAGATTTAGGTTTTATAGTTTATCATGGTATATGATTTATTATAGTTTAGGGTTTAGTATTAAAGTTTTGGATTTATTCAATTATTTAAGTTTTTTGAAATTTGTTAAAGACTTAATGTTTATTCTATTTATTTTAAGTTTTCTAAATTTGTGAAAAATTTAAGGATAAGGGCTTATTGTATTTATTTTAGAATTTTATTTTATTTTTTTAGGGTTTAGGATTTATGATTTTTGGTTTACGTTTTATTCCATTTATCTTAGGTTTTTTAGATTTGTTGAGGGTTTAAGGATTATTTAATTTATTTTAGGTCATTTAGATTTGTTTTGGGTTCGAGGTGTAGGGTTTTGGGCTTAAAGTTTATTCTATTCATTTTAAATTTTTAGAAATTACTTAGGGTTTAGAATTTAAGGTTTATTCTATTTATTTTAAGGTTTTTTTTTTGTATATATGTTTAGGGATTAGGATTTAGACTACTGAGTAAAATGTACTTGTTCGAACCAAACCTCATTTTATATTTATATAATAAGACCACTATTCAGGGGTAACTAAAATCTATTAAATCATTAAGTGGTTCCATAAGCATTTCAAACTTGATAGATATGAAATTAATTAAGTTTAAGTGTTCATATATATTATGTATACCAAATTATATAATAAATTAAATTACAAAGCTTCCATGTTAATGTTGTGCCCCCTAATGAATTTCATGACAAGAGTAAGCTTTTATTCTAAAATACTATAATAAATAATTTTTTCTCCTGGGTGTTCACAAATTCTAAGCTTCCAATATCAAGATTTCACAATATAATATGTTCAAAGTTGAAGTAATATCTCAAGAAGACCATGTGCTTGTCTCAGTAGTAAAACACAAAATTGATGGGCACTAAAAGACTATAGTTTCATCAAATGTAAACTATAAAAATTTCAATGGTATATGTAAAATCATCATCTTCATTCTTCACTTAAAGTGATATACAAGCATAACATACTAAGGTAACAGTCGAACAATTTATATACGCAATAACCATATGACCATTTGGATTTCTAGACTATTCCCAATATATGAAGGCTTGAAACTTTTAAAAACACCAAATTGTAAGGTTCTACAAGAGGATGTAAACTTTGATTAACTTCAAAGCATTAATTTCCCTCCATTACCATGTTTAATTGTTGCTTGATGTTAATACAACCATGACTCTTCACTCGAAATTTGGGCTTATTTGCTCCTATACAGATGGCAACAACTCACCAAAATCAGTTCATAGTTATTCAACCAATAGTTCATGAGCAGTATAAAAAAAAATCTCTTATTTGGTCTCAAACATACTACAATATTAAAGAAACTAATTCTAATTTTAACTCATGACTCAAAATCACAAGCATTATCTTATGATATGAAAACTGAAGGCATATTGTGAAGTTTCAAACACAATAGACATTCAAGAAATTAATAAGCATATTTTATTTACCTGATGTATTTCTATTAGAAACTAGCAACTATTGTTTATCACTTACAAATTAACATAGTAGTTGAACACATCCCTCTAAAAAATAAACTAAAACACCAACACTACAAATTAATCAAAAGAAACTAGAAATTCAAGACAATTAAGCTAAAGCAAACTATTCAAATAACACATACTTGATCCACCAAAAACTTCATAACCAAAGCTATCTAAGAAGAAACATCTAATCTAGTCCTAAAAAAATTGATTACATGAACATAAGAGATAAATCCTTACGGAGTAGACAAAAGATCAATCAAGGATTCAAAAATATAAACCCAACCCAAAATCACCAAGTAAGCCATAATAAAATAAAAGCTCACTAGTAAATCAATTGAAAAGGATTAATTCAAATAACAATAATAAAATATTATTAAAAAGTAATTCAAGAAAAAGAAAAAAAAAAGATAAATGCTTATTGCTTTGAAGACTAACGAATGAACGAATGAGATGGAGGAAGGCAAGATAGATTATTTATTGGAGGAAAAAAAGGGGGAGATGGATTATTAAGATAGCAAATGATAGCAACAACAATTAAAATTCGGCAAATAGAGCTGAGGAAGTTGAGGGGCAATGAAGATTAGAGGAAGAGAGATGGAGATAGCTTTAAGAAGAGGAATAGGGATATAAACGAGGTAAATTTTATCCGAAACTTAATGGGTTTTATCAGATGAGAACTTAAACAGATATGGATAAACAGATACAAATACAGATATGGTTGATACAAAATAAGAACTGTTGGGTATGGATAAAAATATGGGTATAATATATCCATATTCGTACCTACATCCATATTTGTACCCGTTGACCTGATATATAATTATCTTTTTATCCTTAATTCTACATTAAATATAGTATAAATTAAGGTTAAATTTGATATTTGACTAACTCTAAATGAATTTATCTGTCAGGTAATGGATTTGTCCAATGGATAATATCCGTTAATAGGTAAATGGATAATCCATTGGGTGACAGTTATATAACGGGTACGGGTACGAATATGGATGTATTAATGGATATCTATTCAAATACAGATTTTGGTATGAATTTTCTTATCGGATACAAATACAGATATTGGTGTACCTATCCCAAATTCTTCCCGTTTGCATCTCTAAAGATAAACGAATGGGAATCAAAGGAAGGAACAACAAATGCACATCACATTATTAAGGTAGGGTTGTGTTAGTTTAGTAATTTATAATCATATCTATTGGTTTCTTGATGATCTAACGGCTTCTAATTGTTCCTACATATGTATTTTAAAGGTGATTTATACTTTGACCCCACCTAATATATATATATATATATAATACCTTATGTTGAAGTTATGACAAAATATTATATATATATATATATATAATACCTTATGTTGAAGTTATGACAAATTATTTGATATTAATGATAGGTAGGATGGTTTATATTACTATAAGCTATAGAAGACTATTTTTTTCCTATTGTTATCTTTATTTTCTAATATCTAAGAACTAAACACGTAATTGATTTATGGTAAGTTGTTAGAAAAAATTAATCAGTAGTTACTATTTTTATTTTCTTATTATCTAATCATCAAAGAACGTGTAATTATGGTAACTAGAGTGGAGCCCACCATCCACATATGATAATCTACCTTGTATGTTATGATAATTCTATCTTTGATAACAAATCTAGAGATTGCTCTATCTATTAATTATCATTATGTTATTTTAAACTATAAAAGGTGCAATGATAGGACTTTTCAAAGAGCATAATGAATGATTTGTTGGATTCAATTCGTCATGGGGTTGAACACATGGTTAAGATAAGCATTGGTAATCCCACTCGAAAAAAGCTTATATAAATTTGTAGATTGGTTAACTTATTTTTTTGCCATCAAATAAAGGAAAAAATTTCACTATATATATTGCCTATAAATCTTTGTATCTTATAAAACATCCAAAATGACTTCATCAAACTACGAATAAGAGGTGCAAGATACATTGGACTTTAACGGTAGTCAAGTTGTGAGTGAATATTCAACAAAATCTTTACATATGTGGCTAAAATCCATGGTCAATTATACGTTGCACACATGATGATAATGAAAATAACTAAGGTCAATTGCTTCCTTATGTCGGTCTCACTTTGAATATATATTTTTTAAATTACGGTTAATTATAAATTATAGTTTCAATAGGCAAAAAATGTATGCATCTAAAAGTTTTGATGTCACACATAGAGTGAAAAAGTTAACAATAAATGTTGTATTTAATGAAGTTCTTCAAAATATATAATGATATAGGATCAATCACTATTATTTTTAATTTTTATTATCAAAATATAGATGATTTGGATGTTGTCTTAAGTACACATATATGGTTTTTATTCAAGCTCAAATTGAGTCAAAGAGGACCATATCATGAAAAGTATGCCAACCATGCAATAAGAAGGCTCCTCGTCATTTAATACAACTCTAAGAGTAGCAACAACACCCACTCTTCTTTGGATCAAGGAAAACGATTTGTTATTCATCTCATACTAGGGCATGAAGTAACAACTAAAAATGCTTCCAAGACTTCAAATGCATGCATCTTACTTGAAGAAATAAGCCCAAGTGTTAGAAGAAAAAAAATCATGTCAAGAATTTTTGCTATAACAATCTTCTTATCTTGGCCTAAAATGAAAACACTAAATAAACAAGTCATGCAAAACCCACACTCTAGACTCTACCTGCTGACAACTTAAGTAGCTTATTAAATGGATAACAATCAAAAAAGGGGATTCAAAATGTATGTCCCACGAGCCATAACTACTATATTCATTTTGGATAGCCTTATGGGCATGTTTGGGGTACAAAAAATAAACACACAATGCCAACAACCCTTAAAAATATTTTGGCTAGATTTTAGGTCTTCTTTTGCTATCAAAATAGAGGATAAGAAAGCAACAAGGACAATCAGGTATTGATTATGGAAGAAAAACAACACAAAATCAAGTCACCAAAAACGTAGCTACTATAGCAATAGCATTGGATATATTTTAGGACACGGTTTGAAACAAAATATCGAGCACATAAACAAGTGCAAGAGTAAGGATTTTTAGGGCAAAAACCAAGTTTTAATCGTCATTATTGTACTTACACTAGGCCTAACAACATATATTAAAGCCTAGGTTTGCTCTTATTTAGCCCTTTAACTTGTAAGGCATTACCTAATTAGATGTAAGGGTAGGGGAGGGGCATTAGAGATGTATTTTTAGCCATAAAGCCATCATTGGTTTATTATTGCTTAGTTGGAATTAACCTAACTTAGTTTTCCCCTTAGATAACTAGCTAGTTTATTTTGTAACAAAAATATCTTTTATTTTTAATGAAGGCCTCATATTCTATTTCCTTTTGTGAGATATACCTTCAAACTTAAGTGAAGAATTTGATTAAATTTTACTCTAGAAAACTTACCTTATTTATTATAATAATTAATTACCTTAAATAATGATTATCAGTATATAAATTTAAGACACACTTAAGTTCACTTTTTTTTCTTCATCAACCTTCTATCTTAAACTACAATCTTCCCAACATAACACAGTTTATTTCTCATATATCATATGATCGTATACCATTTTCACTAATGTTTCCCTTATTTTATATCATATACGTATCTTGAAAATTTTCGCCACTTACCTAATGAGGTTACAATCGAATAGATTTAAAAATATTGATGGGTGGTGGTGGTGATAAAAAGTTATTCAATGATTAATCTGGAAAAGATTTGATATGTAATTGTATTGTTACCATATTTATATTTCAGACTCTGTAAATTTAATTTCTTATTAACTTAATATTAGTAATATTAACTGCCCAACGTTTTGTTATTATTTTAAGTACAACAACATTTTCAATACTTCTTGGATTGCATGGATGAAAATCTAGTACCCCCATAAAGAAGGGGAGAAGTAAAAAGGCTTACAGGTCAACAATGAGTAACATATGCCCTGGCATTTACAAGATGTAGAAATTACAAATAGAACAAAGGAAACGCGCTGCCATTTACTACAGCTGCCATCTGTAGATCGTTGCTGCATCTTAGAACTGGGTACATCAGGGTTTTTAAATCAAAACCCAAGCAGCATCAGGAAAAGGCAGATTCCGCATATTCGAGCTGCAATAAGACCCAAAAAAAAAACAAAGGAAGAGAGAGTGAGAGTCGTTAACAGTCAAACAATCAGCTGTAAAATCAGAATCATGTAAACTAAGGAAAACCGCTTACCTCTGCTTGATTGTGAGCTATTTTCATTCTTCTGTATTCTAGTTGTGCCTGCCTTGAACGAAACATAGCCTGCACACACACAACAGCCTTCTCAACTCGCTCTTCGGCTTGTTTTCGACTTGCTCGAAAGAATTCTTCTTCTGTAACACTTTCTTCTTTCTGAACTGCAGCTTCTTGTACGGGTTCAACCTGAAGCCCACGCAAACCCTTTCTCTTCAGACGCCACCTCAGGACTCCTTTCTCCAGAACTCCGACTGACCAGATAATCTTACGGTATTGTTTACGTGCTTGGAAGGCCCGAAATGCAGACTTAATGGAGATGAAACAAAGGAGCGTTATGAGAAAAAGATTTTTTACAGGAAAGATAGTGAAGATCCAACAAAAAAGAACAATTCAGAGGAACACATTTGCCAATAACAACCGAGTGTTACTTCCCAGAAAAACACACTTGTACATGATGAAAACAAGTTGCATTTTCCCCCCTTGTGGATTTTGCTCCTTAGAGTGCACTAGTACAATTACTTAAGGGAGAATAGAACCGTTAACCACACCTGTGAGTCTATGACAATATCTGTTCAATATGAATTGTTCTAATGATCTGATTGGATCAAATTCAGCTCATTAAAAAATGTTAGCATGCAAAACCAACAAACAGTGCTCAAGAGGTAGCTTTGGATTAAATTTTCTTAGCTAAATTACGTACTGGAAATGGAATATTTAGCAATGCTACCTGAACCTATGAATGTGTGATGTCTCGCTTAATTGATTCCTAGTTACAATCAGACCCTGCCTTTAACTGTTAGAGATCAAAGCCATGCTGTGAACCCCCAGGACAAGCATTTTTCCCATTAATCTGGCGACCAATGGTCCAATGGTGGTAAGGTATCTTCCAAGACAACAGCAGATGAGATTATACTAAATCATTCTCGCAACCTAATTTGGTTAGCCTTCCTAATTATATAATATCAGTACCCAAACCACGTGCAAATAACATCTTTCAATTTCTTTTGGTGGAGGTTGCAAAGACAAGCACAGGACAGAGAAGCCTTACTTGTAATTTAATGGCTTGCTGTCGCAAATACAGGAATTCCTTTCGCAGTTTCCAAGTGCGGAACCTATATTGTATACGGGCTGCAGCAGCCATCTGCTTCCGTGTCTCATAATTCCTAAAAGCATGCTGGATCTTCATTGCAGCAATAATGTTACGAGCTTCCATTTCTGGGCTGGAGAATTGGACAGCCTTTGCCCTCAGCTTAAATGACTGCTCTCTGAAAGCAGACTGTATACGTGCAGCTGCATCAGCAGCAGTGCGGTAAGCCGTCAATGTATCCTTCAGATAGGTCTCCTCTGCATTAACGTCGACAGTATCATCAGCAGAATTAGGAGCAATTTCCAGTGAGCCACTAGCATTTCCTGCAACTGCCATATCATTAAATTGTTGAATCAACGCCTTCTCTGAAAGATAAGCAGCTAAGCCATCATAACCATTCTTAGATGCAAGATCTGCTGCAGTATATCCAGCAGGCTTTTCAGAAGTTGGATCTGTAACCAAGTAAGGTTTTGCACCAGCTGACAGGAGAGAAGCAACCATTTTCTCCCTGCATACAAAGCAGGTCGAAAGAAGAACCCAAAGTTAATAGATCAGTTAGACATAAATAAATTAACCGTTGGAGGCAATAAGCAGCTTGCAGTCTCACCTTTGATTAGGTTAGGTTAAATGCCCAAAAAGTTCACTCAATTATAATTTCAGATTATTATTTTTTTCCATTCATCATAGATACATATTAAATAATTTAAATGAATAGAGACAGAAAAAGGGTCATTCCGAACAAATTTGACTCAGATCAATTTGGATTGGGTATAGTGTAGTATATAGCTAGTTTGGTTCAGTAAGGATTTGCTTACATGGGTGTATGCCAAGTCATGCAAATTCAATTTGGCTTAGGTTTCGGTACAACTAAGTTCAGATAAATATAGGATCTATCAAATTTTTTTTGGGTTCAGTTGGATTCAGATCTATAGAAAATTGGGTCACATTAGGTATGTGTTAGTGACAGTCAGAATTCATATCGACATTAGTTGTCAATTTATTATGTTAAGATCAAACAAGTTATGAGATTCACAATTTATTATTTTTATGACAATATTTTTCTTCATCTAATTAACTCTAAAGAAACTTAAAGGAACCCAAAAAATAAGATTCTCACTACTTTAGTTATATTTGTTACTAATTATAAAGTGCTTCCATACAAATGCCTGCTAACAAAGTAGTCTATTGATAGCTAAGTGCTTTGCCTTAATTTCATCCAGCGACACTACTTTATGCACTTATTTTGATTGTGCTACAAAATTTCAGGGTAGTGTAAGTCAAAACCAAATAATAACAAAGATGAACAAACCTGTCGCAGAATCACAATACAAACCAAATTACAGAGTCAAACCACAGAAATAATACAAATCCGATGGGTCATTCATCCATATGTCATCCTCTGAAAAATCAAATATTAAGATGCTGTACCATAGTAACAAAGATTTACATGCTATATGGATCTAAAAGATATTTTCCTATTCATATTTATCCTTGTAAAGAAACATGATTTAAAGTAAAAGGTTGTCTTTATGGAATGTCAATTGGATCAAATAAGGTGTGATGTTAGTTAGGTTTTCATTTGGGTTCGGGCTCGGGTTCATATTCATGTATGAATAATGTTTTTTAAGTTATTTATGGGTATGGGTAATGCTCAATTCAGGTCAGTTTCAATATGGCTCGTTATCAGGTCGAATTAACGTTGGCTCAGTTTGGTTTGGCTTGGTTCGGTTCATGTTATTTTTGGACCTCCAGATCAAGACCAGTTCTTTTATTTTCAAATCAAAATGGGACATGATTTTGAGTTATTTGGTTTGGATAATCAGCTCCTGATTAGTTGTGCCAGGTCTACAAATGATTAAATAAAATAGTTAACATAGTTGACTCATATAGAAAGGTATACAGATGAAAAATGAAGGTATAAAAAAGATGACATTAATATTGCAAAAATTTTCATCAGACTAGACAGCAGTCATGGTGTGGAGATTGCAGGAGATCATTTCAAGTGCTAAATCTACACCATAACATGAATTAATAAGCATGTACAATGCCATTTAAAGCAAACATACCTTCCATAATATGCCGCCCAATGAAGAGATGTCCACCCAAACTTATCTCGGAAGTCCAAAGATAGAGAAGACGATGAAAACAGATAAACTGCCCAACTGTAACCAAGGATAGCACACAAATGCAGCACCCCTTGGCCTTTGCTATCACGTTCAGAAATTTTACTGCCATCAGCTATTCTTTCCAACAACCATTCCTTGAGCTTGTATTTAAGAGTGAGCTCGAATAAGTTGCCTTTTGCTTGTTGAAATGAGATATTACCATTTTCAATTGACTTCATGATAAATGCCCAACTATTAGCAATGTTTCTGGTCTTCTCAATAAATTTTTTGGCTTCAACATGGGCATCTGCTAGAACCTTGCCAGATAAAATGTCAAGAGTCTTACATGAAGAGAAGAGCAAACGAGCAAGTCTCATCTGCACCAAGAACTCTTCCCAATTGGACTCATCTTTGACAACATCTACATTGTTGTATACTGGTTGGCGAAACTCAAAAGTCAGAACTTGGCTTATTGGTTTGCAGCCATCCATGCTCAGACAGAAGCTGACCAATCCAGGACCATTTGGTGAGATTAAACAACGGAATACTCCAACTTGTAAAGCTTCTACAGGGTAGCACATTTCCCCACATAAGCAGAGCACATCAGACTTTGCCAGATGTCGGTACTCTTCATGAAAGAAACCCACCACTAATACCTGGAAGAACAAGTAACCCAGAGTGAGAAGGGTATCCTAATTCTAAAGAGCCTTGTTCCCATACCCTCCCATTCCCTCTTAAGGAATCTTTTGGGAAAGCCCTTAAATACTTCATGGCACATTCAAAAGAAAACAACTAGATGTTCAAGCCAATCGAATCATACGCCTCACAAGATACAGTCATAATTATTAAACTTTCAATTCAGATCCTATAATTTTATAATCCAAAAATCACAAAACGATCCCCAACTAAATGATCTCCAATCCTAGATACAATTTTAAAATAGTAGAATCATCATAGGATTGTGTGATCCTAGATAGAATTTTACGATTCTTGACTATAATTTTTTTATATATTTGTCTTAATATCTAATCTCTCTTTTTCCACTATATTTATTCCCTATCTCTAAATCTCAACCCTTATTATTCTGTCAATGCTATATATTGAGCACCATCCATGTACATGAAGCAAGACCAGGATATTGACATGACTACAAATTCGATTGTTTAAAAAAAACACATACTTATGAAGGAGTTCATATCCTACATAGAGAGTAGAGCAAATATATTAAATTTTGTGATGTTATGTGTTTATTAATTTCTATGAAATTCATAATTATCATTTTTTTTATGATATCATTCATGCTTTTCCCTTTTTGTATGCATAGTTCATTTACCATCTTCTTCATATGCATATAATTCAACAATTTTTGTCTAAAATTAATTAGTAACCAAAATAGCTTAAGAATGAGTGTTTTAGTGCTCTTTAACTTCAATTATGAGATTTTGTAGCATACAAATACATTGGGGTCATTTTTATGATATTAAGATCCTATGATCTGATTCTACTATTCAATCCTGACAGTCCCTATCGATGACAACTCTTTCTTATAGTAGAATCCCTATTCTAACAACCTTGAATGTAGTAAAATACAAAATAGAAGTTAAAACAACCTCTTGGTTATGTATGAATCTAAAACATAACCATCAACACTTTATTATAATAAAACAAAATAAATTATTGGTTTGCATGACAATACATATCAAGTGGCAAGGCCCTTAGTTTGCTCAGATAGTAGAATAAGATATATATGGCCAAGGCTTAGCCTCATCAATGCTTTGCCCAGTTGATACTTGTAAGTTATATGCATCTCAAGCAAATGATAGGCCTCAGTGAGATCCCTGCCAGCATGCAAACTGACTATATGCAGCTCTGGACTAATACCACATCTTTAAAAGGACAAATGAGCTCATGCCTAAAGGTTGATATGAGTGCACATAACAAACCAAGTTAATGTTAAAAATACGCACATGCAGTAAGAAATCATATTAATTAATAGCTACTTAAACATCCTAATATGCAGTTCTTTTACATTACATTTTTTTTTTGGCGCAGAGGGTGAGAAGAACAGAAATGTATTTGCCAAAATTTCCAACCGATAATCTCTTGAAATGCTATAAAATAAGGAACTATAGATGGAAAGAACTCCAACACCACGCTCCTCTTTTTCAAGGCTTTGATTAATACTACAGCAAATGGCAAAAGTTTTCAAATCATTTAATCAAAGCACTATAAACACAGTAACTGACCTTTGTTTCCTCGTTTGAATATGCCCATGATGGAGAGACATCAGTTATGCAAAATATTTGTTGTGGAAGTGCAGCTGCCTGATTGGCCAACACAGGAGACGTGTAGGATCCTTGACTAGTTGACAAAGAAGGTTGTGGTGCAGGATTGTCCACGGAGCCAGGGGAGTCAGTCAGAACATGATTCATCCATCTTCCAAAGCTGTCCTGAGTCAGCAAACTATCTCTTGCCTCACTATCCAATAAATCACCAGCACCAGTCATTCCTGTGGCAGGAACTTTGCTATGATCATCTGCATTAAAATGACTTCCCATTTGTTCAAAGATGGTGACATCTAGATTACTATTGTGCAGTGCACCAGTGTCTATCGCATGGTCAAGGGTTCCCTCAGGAAGCATCTGAGCTTGCAAATTGCTGGCTGAGAAATTGTTTCCCTGAAGAAATTGAGTTTATTAATTCATGCTAGAACTTGGAAGAAAGCAAAGCTAGGATCATTGTGAAAAGATGCACTTTAATTTACTAATCATATCAGCGTCCATGATGAAGTGATAAATATTATCTGACAAATAATATTAATTATGAATGACAACTCTGTATTTTCCAACACTTTCCTTTTCCTCTTTTTTTTAAGCTTCTTGATGTACGAGGATGACACCATTGTGGCAAGTTCTAGGAGGGACAAATGCTGAAACCTAAAAGATCAGGCAACATTTGAGAATTTAGCAATGAATGGTGATTTTATTATAGTTGAATTTTAATAAATATCAAGAATATTTAAGAGGCTTCTTCAAAAAATATAAGTTTGTTAAAAGGGTATCTAAGCCAACCTACTGGTTGGATATGAGAACATGATATGAAGAGAAGTGATGAATATTTCGAGGTTTCTCTTTTCCTTCCCAATGAAAATATATCTCTCTTACCCAACCATGCATACACGCATCCCAATTCTAACCCTCCATCATAAATAAGTACAAAAAAAGGCTTTCCTTCATCACTTCTCAACACCGCACTCTTGTCCATATGTCAAGCAGTGTCAAGGATAAAGATGTAATCTACAAAATTGCATCTGTATGCCTGTATCCCTTTATTGTATATTATCTTTCAAATATTTCCTTTTTCCAGCAAGATTTGCAGATAGAATAGAACTCAGCCTATGCTGAAACTACCTTTGTGATGCAGTATGGGCTAGCAAAAGTAGTAAGACGGTTTACAAAATAATTTCACATTCAATATTTTATGATTATCTTACTATTATCTAGATATTATTTAGAAAATAATCTAAAATATTATTGTTACAACATAATATCTTAGGAAATATATTAATACTATACCACTGATATAATAATATATAAAATTGTGTTAATGTATCAGGTGTTTAGAGAAAAATTCCTTTTCCCTGTGATCATCTGTCATTAAACCTGCATAGGCCTATATATATATGGCCCTAATACTATTGTTATAGTTAGACTATGAATAATTAAATATTAAGTTATATCTTAAGTTTTTTCTTTCCTTACTTGTTACTCTCTTCCCAACTCCAAATTCCCTTATTCTAAATCCTCTCTCCATCCTCCTGATCCACTGTCCTACTAATATCATTCCTCTATTTCCAAACCTTACATAAATTGATATTAGAATCAAATTTGGTTCCACCATCCGATTCTAGCAAAGAGAGAGAGAGAACTTACACCTTCCCTCATCAAAATCCCTCGTACATATACTAGCAACACAACCCGGTTGTTTACCACAACATTACTCACTGTTCATGAACTTGAAAAACTAGTGTCAAAGCCAACATCAACTATAACTATATTCGCCTAAACCACCATGTCGTCACCATCATATCAAGGTCGTTGCCCATTTTCTCAGTGTCGTCAATCCATGCTATATTTGCTATTGCCAACCTCTATCGACGAGGGCACATAGCTTCATTCTTGTCCCTTTGAACGAATATCTGTTAACAAGCACATGATGTCCTCAAAACAGCCGCAGATCTCTCTTGGCCACCGTCGACATCATTGTTCGTGGGCCCTGCATAACAATAGTCCAAGTAGTTTCGGAGCAAGTCGTCAACTTAGATACAATTTTGATTTTATTCAGTTTATCTTTGGTTATTTTATTGATTGAATTGTATAAATAAAAAGAAAAAAGTGGGATAAAAAAAGAGTAAACGCAAATAATTAGAGAAGGAAGTATATGTTGATCCATTTTTTCTATGACTAGTAAGGTCCTTGTTTAATAAGGAAGAAAATATATTTCAAACAAATTGTTTGAAATAAAATAAGTCAGAAAAAATAAAAAAGGTATAAAAGATTAGAGAGAATCATCGATATCCTTTTTTCCTAATGCATAACTGAAGTCTTACCAAAAAATGTGATGTGAGACGGATTATACGTCACTAATGACCTATATTCACCAATCTCATCTAAAGTCTTCACCAAAAATATTTTCGTCTTGTGGTCATTTGGAGAAAATTACAAAGTTTAGGAACTCTAGTAATGTCCATCCTCACATTCAATTTTACTACTATGAGGCTTGTATCGTATTGTATTGCTGCTCTACATACACTCAAAGTAGAGATGTGTCCTAGACACGTTTTTCATGCTCAACTTGTGATTGGTCTATAATATCAAAGAGTTACTAACCAATATCATAGAAGTGGTTAGCGGGCTTTAAGAGGAGAATTCAAAGATGAGACGTGCCTAGCCAAACACTCAACTAGAGGGTAGAGGCTAAACCCCAAGTTAGAAATGAAGCAATTGTTATTCTTAGTGTTCCTACAACGAATGTTGAACTAATTGACAACATGCTCCAAAAGTGCTTGTTGAAGATGATTGTAAAGAAGTTATGCCATTCTCCTCGGGTCAAACTATCCAAACAAGAGTCTCATCACAATGAAAGAGTAGAGGTGCTTGCAATTGATTTTAAGGAAATGGAACTGAGGGAAGAAAAAATCATTTGACTCATCTGAC
Source organism: Tamarix austromongolica (assembly GCA_039764185.1). NCBI lineage: Eukaryota > Viridiplantae > Streptophyta > Magnoliopsida > Caryophyllales > Tamaricaceae > Tamarix > Tamarix austromongolica. The sequence goes on from CM077817.1 coordinate 49,007,249, forward strand.
TCGACAACATTTTGGGCTTGGACTCTTGGATTGGAGATATTAGCCTTCAAGCTCTACGTTGTTTTGTTTTTTACCTAACTTTGGCCTTAACCCTCGTAATATGCTCATCATGTGCCGCTTTAAAACTCGGGGTCAAATTTTCACAAAGTAGGTGAGAATAATGCAAAATGGACAAGCAAGTCAGAAGCTATATTTTTGAGATTCAATTCATATTCCAAATTTCATATGTTTTACGATTATACTCGAGAGAATAATTTAAGATATAATTTTTGAGATTCAATTCATATTCCAAATTTCAAATATTTGATGATTATGCTAAAGATAAAATTTTAAGATACTACATCATAACAATATAATATCTTAAGAAATATTACTTTTAAATGTTATATTATATTATAGATATAATAATATATAATATACTTCTTGAATATATCATATCATGTGTTTTATGAAAATTTTCCCTTTCCTAGTATTTCCCCTTTATTTGATGTGGGTAGGAGTACATATAAGGCCCTAGCACTATTGTTAGTTTGTTAATGTTCAAGCTTGAGTGGAAAATTTAACCTATTCCTCCTTGTTTTTCACTCACCAACTCTTCATTCCCCTCCTCTCAATTGTCTATTCATCTTCCCAACTCCAAATTTCCCTTTTCCTCTCGCAAACCCCCCTCTTCCTTCCTATTCTCATTCCTTTATTTCCCAACCTTATATCAGTTTGGTGGGATCAACATAAATAGACCCAAGCCTCTATAGATAACAATTATGATAGGCTAGCGTCTAGCAAAACATTAATCACTATCTCACAACATGAATCCGACAAATCATATAGCTTGAGCATCCCCTACTTGCAATATGCCATAATAAACAAGTGCCAATTTCATTCCTTGAACGTGACACCCCATTATTCCACACAAGGTATGGTCAAAAATAGTGGTAACGGGATCCAAATCATGAAGAAGTGTGGTTGAAGCAGCTAATTAAGCCAAATCTGCGTGGTAGAGAATGATAGGCCATGGTAACAGCAAAAGGGGGAATTTAAGAAAAAAGGCCAGTGCAAGAGTGAAGGCATGAAAGGGTAGATAGTCAGGATGGTTTGAGAGTTAATGTAGTTGACAATGGATCAAAAGAGATCAAATGACTAGAAAGGCAACAAAGTACCACATACAATGATTCAAAGACTTGTTTATATAGCTCTTCCCTGAAGAAAGTAAGAACTTAATAGGTGCAAAGAGTTAGGCATACTCGAAAGCTAGGGTGTAAGATGAGGTGCTCAAACCGCAATGACCAATCCTTGAAAGGATAAGTAGCCAGAGAAGGAATACAAAAATGGATCATCTAGGAGCAATTAGCAAGCAATATAATCACGGTCGAGATTGCGGTTGAGATGTCACGGTATTGGAGTGTCGCGAACTATATTTTATATGTCAAGGTTATCGCGGCATAATTTTTTTATATTTTTTAACAATAACTATTAGCAAATATCGGCATATATCGGCCGATAGCCAATATATCACCGATAAATATGTAAAATTTTAAATCCGTCACGTATTGCCAATTTTGCTTATCGACTAACCAAAAATACGATAAATATAAGCCGATATTGTGTATCGTGACCGATATTTAATTGTATGCCAATTAGTAACCAGGGGAGAAAACTTAATATTAAAAATGTGTATACTGCCTAATTTCAAAGCCAAGCAAGACATGGATTGTCTAGTAAAGGGACTTCTAGACCACCTTGATTTAAAAATATTAGATATAAGAGGAAAAATTAATGGCTAAGTGAAATCATTTGCACCGAAGAAGATTTTAGTGGACATGTTGGATTAAAAATGGAGGAAATGTTTCATTAGACATGGGAGAAATGATAAAGTCCAACATGAATATGATTACAAAGCAACTCATTTTGGAAACAGGTACCAAACAAAAGACCTAGTAAATGACAAGAAATCAAGAGAATTGAGTGTTTGGAAATTTGATATAACAAAATAGTGAAGAAGCAATTCCAAGGTTTAAGTACCTAGGATCTTCCACAAGTACCCCACTAATTCTCCTCCCCTCCTTCCAATTCTTTTTATTACAAATATGACTAACCTCCTCCAGCATGCCTATCTTTATGCTTCGGCTAAACAAACCTAACAAACACTCCTATTATGCCAATCACTTGAATAATAGAATAGCTGTGAAATTGAAAGGACAAATCAGCATAAGGACTGCCACAACTTAACTGACACCTTACCATGCTCCTCACCCTAAGTTAACCCTATCTTTTCCCTGCTCACCTTCTCTACGGTGGAACACACATATATACCTTATTAGAGGCTTATCAATACCCCATTGTTGAACTTTCACCATGTATTCAACGTAGAAGGACAGTAAGTGTTCATAGGTGAACCCAAATTCTTCCCAGCTCAAACTCCAAAAGGGCTTTCTAGCACTTCTTGATCATTTTAGAGATAATTCTACACATTATGGTGCTCAAAAACTCAGCTGGAAAATATTGCACCTACTTAAGAGTTTCTAGCGATATGCCACTGCAACCACTTGACTTGTATATTGTACAAATCAAATGTCTTGGCAAGAGTTTCCAATGGTAAGGTCTAAGGTTCAACTATACCTAACCCACTTAAGCACAAAATTAAATTTCTGATGCAATCTTAAGATCTAAAAGCCACCAACTAGATAGCATCTTAAAGTAGTAGAACCATGTTAGGATCTAACTATATACTGTTAATCTTATGATTCTATACAATGGCTATAAATTTTTATCTACTTTGCCTTAAAATTTATTCTCTCATTTATTCTTACTATATTTCTCCCATAATTCTGTTATCGTCTACCCATTATTATTTTATTGCATACTAATTTTTGAAACACAAGCCAATATAAAGAAAGTACAAATGAGATACCCCCGAGACAACAAATTCAACTATTATGATTAAGTGATGATAAGAATTGAAGAAAAATACAATAAAGAGTACAAACTCTACCTAAATAAGAAAATGAATATGTTAAAATATATGGTGCCCTTATTCATTGATTCATATGACTCAGATTTAGTCCATATCATAATTTTAAAAACCGACCATCGAATCAATATCTTAACTGGTTTAACGGTGTACTGGTTAGATCACTATTTGGACTGGTTGGACCAGTTGGACCAGTGGTATATGTTAGGTCAAAAAATGTGAAGTATATACATAATTTAAACTACATATGAATCTAACCAACTCCCAACAGATTATTTTACCGGTTCAACATACCGGTTTTTTGACCGATTCACTGGTTTTTACTAGTCTGATCAATTAATGACCATTTTAACCAATTCTGAAATGGAATCTAACTAAGGACCTGACCGACCGGTCCAGTTCAGTTTTTAAAACTATGGTCCGTATTGTTTTTAAAACAAGTTATGGTGCAATTAGCTTTTTAATGTAAAACATTTTGAAGTTTACAATGAATACACGATTGTTACACCAACTTATTGTGTATGTGTATGCAATTGTGTATGCATACAAACCAAGCTCTCCTTTCTTCTTTTCTTTTTTTGTCTTCATTTGAATGCTACAAGGTAACATAATATTTTATTTTTTTTTAATTTTCTTCCATGAATAAGGACACTATCCCCTTATCTTTATATTGGCTTCACAACCTTCTACATTCATTTTGTGTTTTTAAAAGCTCGTATCTTACATTTAGAATATAATCAATTATGTATTCTCTTAAACACACAATTGTAGAAATGACTTCACGATGAATTACTAATGTTACTAGTTCCTTCATTTCATGGTAATGTTTACTTCTCTTACATCGTTTTTTCCTTTCTTTTCTTCCTTTTTTTTAGTTAATGATGTAGTTTGCCTAATGCAATTCATAATTTTATCTTTTGGTCAGTCCACACTAGAAGCTTTTATCTTAATATATATGGTAGCCACTTTTGCACTGCAAAAACCACTACATGAAATTCTGTGCATATTTAAGTTGCGCTCACTGCTTAAGCACCCATTTCAATTATGCAACAAGATGTTGTACGTGCATAACTAAATTATGCCTATTCCAAAACCTGAAGTGTTTGGTTCCATCACAAATTGTTGTTTGAACTTCTGTAACAAATTTCCTACTTTAAGGCCTTGAAAACCTTTTATACTTCTTCATTCCATTATGAGTTACCTTTTTTCAATCGAGTTGTTAATTTTGGTTATCAGTAATACCAAATTAGATGAGGAAGCCACGACACATCCATAAAATACTATCTAGCTAAATTGCACGATAACAACACTCAGCCAATATTTTAGGGACAAGAATAATACAAAAACACCCTTAGCCATCCCCAAATGTTGAAAGCAATATAAAATTAAAGAAATAATCAGCTTTTTCATAATACTCACCATTACCTAGTTTTGACCTAGTTTGATGAGTGTCGATTTGCTCTAAACTACCCTTATGTGCTTCAAAATGCTTCAATTTTCTATGATTTGCTTTGTTAGCCATCACTTAACACCTATGCCCATCATTTTCCATCATGCTCCTCTTGTGACCTTTAATTTTAGGCTCGCGAGGAGGACTATTAGAGAGAATCATTATGAGATTTAAGTGAAAGAGGATGTAGAGATGAGGGTTGAAGTCAAGAGATAAAGGATGATGGCGAGGCTTTAGATAGATAGTTTAAGAATGTTCAATGTTTTGGAATGTACTTGGGCTTGAAGTTTGTACTGATTTTGTATCAATATAACAAAAGATAACATTTATATTTTATTAGGCATATATTATATAAACAAATTTTCAACATTTCCTAGCATTCCCATTTTCTAGTTTTTGTGCAACTTTGTTGGCCAATCTAGTTTCACCTAGATTTTAGATAATCCAACGACATTATGTCTTAGAATCCTTCAATGTCAGCTATCCAAAAATGTCATTTATTGTTATCAACATGGATGAAACAATTGGGAAAGCTTCCATTAGAGTTTTCAAATGTCACACGAGTTCAGTGACTAAATATCATAAGGCTAATACAAACATCCTTAGGTTCACACATTCTTTGATCTTGTAATGTTTCATAATCATTCATGAGATCAAAAAGAATTATAAGAAACCTATAATGCATATAGAAAGCGGTAGTGTGCACATCCTTGGGACATAACCGAATTCGATCAAATACATCACATTTCTCTGTGGCCACTTGATCAAGTGCCTCGTAATGCACAAAAATACAGCAACTACAATAATCCTTTTTCACCGACAAAACATGAATACAATAAGGATTTTAGTTCTGAAGATTCAAGCAGCTAACATTTGTCTAATTAATTTCTCTATTTCATTTTTTGAACCAGGATAAATAAGATGACAAAAACTCACCGGTGTCATTGCTTCCTTTAAATTAATGCAATGATCTAACAAGCCTTAGGATGGCATTGACCTTCCATAAAATCAACATATTGCCCCACTATTTCATGCAACTCAAGGTATGAGAGATGAAGAAATGATAATTTGATGTGTTCCTACCAAATCCATAGTCATGCTTTTCAAAAGCACCATCTCAACAAAAATTTATCATGGTAGATAAGGAGAACTCACACTTAAGTGTGTTTTATCACTTATGCCCTCCAAATCAACTACATCATCCCCAACTTCTCCAACAATTGCATTATGAGGATGCTGATAAAATAACTTCCCAAATATAATGACAATATGTCATCCACAACTTCCACCTCTTATAGTGTGAGCCATAGCCCCGTGCAAAACCCTAGACCTATGTTGAGCGCCTATGTCCATTACAACATAGGACTCAATTAGACGTAGTTGCAATTTCATCATGACACTGATGGTTATGCCCGAGCAATGATGGACTTGCCATTTTCACCCAAGAGATGCATTGTCTTAAGACAAGTAAAACCTACCAAAATATTCATAGAGAGCTTGATGAAACCTTCAATTCACTTAGTTTCTCACTCATGACCAGTGTTTGAAAAAGCACGCCTGAGGTGCAAGGCACAAGGCGACGGGGGGGGGGGGGGGGGGGGGGGGCTTTTCTGGTGCTAGGCGAGGCGAGGTAGGTGAGGCGCATATGAGGCGCGCCTCAAGCGCTAGGCGCAGAGGTTATGAGGCGCACGCCTTAGCATAAAATCTACAGAAACTTGGGAGCTCAATAGACACAGGGAAGATGGACTTAGGGAAGAGGGATAAAAAAAATTTCAGCAAAAAAAAAAAATTCAAGCAGACTACAAGGACTTAGTGGAGTTAAATAGCCATTTGTTGGAAAAAGGCAAGTCTATTTATAGACTTAATTACATTAAAATTATTCTGCAACTAATATGGGAATTGGGGAGAGCAAGAGTCACTTTGGAAAAGTTAAAAACAAGTTGCAGAGCCAGAGACTGTAAAGTCTGCTACTGCTACCACCAAGGCACCAATTTAAATTCAGACTGCCAGAAATAGTTATTTTCGTCCTACTCCTAAGAAGCTGAGAGCCTGAGACTTGAGAACCACAGAAAGCAAGTGCAAGTGATCTGTGATCCACGTCCACACTCCACAGTCCACAAAGGCAGGTACTTTCTTTCTCCTTTGCCCAGTTTCCCCCTGGTCCCCCCATATTTTTTCTACATGTCTTTTTTCATCCTATATTTTTTTTATCCATATTCTGCTATTCTCCTCCTAGTCCCCTCCCCCTAGTCCTATATATTTTTTGCATATCTTTTTTCTTCCTAATGCAAAAAAAAAGGAAAAAAATAATGTATCATATAAACTGCAATAATAAAACATAAAAAATAAAAAATAAATAAACCAGAGAGAAAATCAGGGAAAACCAGAAAAAACAAAAGTATATCTGCAAAATTATAAAAACAGATAGGGCATTAGGGAAAACCAAAGGTATATCTGCATATATTTTTTGCAGATATAGGGGAAAACAGAAGATATAGGGAAAAAGAAATGTCCTATATATTTTTTGCAGATATTTTTTCTTCCTAATGTAAAAAAAAATACAAAACAGAGAGAGCATTAGGGGGGGGAACTGAGAAAACAAAAGTATATCTGCCAAAAAAAAAGACAGAGAGAGCATTAGGGAAAAATAAAGGGAAAAACAAAGATATATCTGCAAAAAAATAAAAAAAAAATAAAAAGAAGAGAGAGCACTCTGTAATTTTAGTAATTAATTTAGTATGTGACTATATGTTACTGATTAGTTTCTTTTTCACATATATTTTTCTTGTGTGTGTTGCTGCCTGCTGCACATTAGGCAATCAACACTCAGGAATCAGGACCTTGAATTATTCAGTTAAAAAGATGGAGGATGATGGTGATGGTAGACGTGATGTGGGATGGAAATATGCATTTCTAGGTGATCCTAATAACAGAAATGATGTGACTTGTAAATTATGTCAGAAAGTTGCTAAAGGAGGTATATATCGACTCAAACAACACCTTGCTGGAGGTTATCGAAATATAAAAGCTTGCAATAAATGTCCTGAACATATTAGACAAGAGATCATTGAGTACATGGCCAAGAAGAAAAGTGAACGTGATCAAATGAATTTGCTTCATGAACCTGATAAGATAACAGACCTAGAAGAAGAAGAAACTGAATTTTTTATAACCAATGACCCTAGAGGGAAAAGGCCAATGAGTGCAGTTGTAAGTCAAGCATCGGTTGCCAAAAAAGCAAGACAAGTTGGTCCAATGGATGTTTTCTGCACACCCAAAGTAGTAGCTCCTCAAAGTGGAAAGCAAAGTACAATTAATGAAGCCTACAGGAAGGAACAAAGAGAAAAAGCTGCAGCAGATGTTGCTCGATGGTTGTATGATGCCGGTATTCCCTTCAACGCTCTCAATTATCCTAGCTTCAAAGTTGCAATGGATTCTGTTGCTAAAGCTGGAATAGGTCAAAAGCCACTTAGTGCTTACTAAGTAAGGGTTCCTTTCCTTAGAAAAGAAGTCCAAAGAACCAATGATTTAATGAAAATTCATAGAGAGGAATGGGCTAGAACCGGATGCTCTATCATGTCAGATGGATGGGAAGATAGATGTCACATATCCATATTGAACTTTCTCGTAAATTGTTCTAAGGGGAGCATGTTCATTGAGTCAGTGGATGCATCAAGTTATTCAAAGACTGGAGATAGGTTGTATATGCTTCTTAGTAGAATTATAGAAAAAGTTGGTGAGCATAATGTGGTGCAAGTGATTATAGATAATGGGAGTAATTTCGTGGCAGCAGGTAAGAATTCTTCAAGGGCATCAAAAGGGCTATTATATGCAAGTTATTTGATACTTATATACTTCTTATGAATGGCTTAATGCAAGAGCTAATTATATGTGTATACCCTTTTTTTAATGATTAGGTGCTCTCTTGGAAGCAAAGTATCCACATTTGTATTGGACTCCCTGTGCAGCTCATTGCATTGACTTGATGCTTGAAGATATTTCAAAAATTTCAGCCATTGATAGAGTTCTCAAAAGAGCAATACATATGACTAGTTTCATCTACCAGCGACCAAATCTTATAAATTTGATGAGGCGCTTTAGTGGTCAAAGAAACTTATTAAGGCCAGCAAAGACAAGGTTTGCTACTGCATTTATCACTCTTTCATCAATACACAAGCAACGAGATAACCTAAGAAAGTTGTTCACCTCTCAAGAGTGGGTAAGTGATAAGTCCCAACTCCTACCTATTTAGGAATACGTGTGCACTCTCTTATAATTCTTCTATATAAGCATGATTTGAATTTACAAAAAGTTCCAAGTTTGACTTTGACACAATTGTTTTTTCATTAGGTAACTAGTAAATGGGCTAAGGAATTAGGAGGAAAAAGGGCTTACATTTTGGAATGGTTTGGTCCATGCTCTTAAGTTGACCGGACCATTGGTTCATACTCTCAGATTGGTCGATGGTGAGAGAAAGCCAGCTATGGGTTATATTTATGAGGCTATGGATCGAACTAAAGAGATTATCGCATCCACCTTCAATGGAAATGAATCAAAGTACATTGATGTTTTCCAAATTATCGACAACAGATGGGAATGCCAACTTCATCGCCCATTGCATGCGGCTGGGCATTTTCTTAATCCAGAATTCTTTTATAATAATCCTCAACTTGAGCAATGTGAATAAGTGGTGAGTGGCTTATATCAATGCATCCAAAGATTGGTTCCAATCATTGCAAAGCAAGATAAGATAATGGAGGAGCTCACTGCTTACAAAAATGTGGATGGCTTATTCAGAAATCCTATGGCTATTAGGCATAGAAAAACTAAAGCCCCAGGTATTCAACTATCAATTTAACTATTTTATGGCTGCTTGTCTTTATTATTATTATTATTTATTGTTATGCCCATTTCATTTTATTTAAATCTTATAATATTAACAAAATTCGCAGCCGAGTGGTGGGCAGCCTACGGGTCTTCTACCCCTACTTTGCAACAATTTGCAGTAAAAATTTTGAGTTTAACATGTAGTTCATCTGGGTGCGAGGGAAACTGAAGTATTTTTGAGCATGTAAGTACCTCATTATCTTGTACTTAAAAGTTAACTTGTTAATTGTTAAATGCCTTGACCAATTAATGAAGTAAATTATCCCCAATTTTGCATATTCATACCAAGAAAAGGAATAGGCTTGCACAATCTCGATTAAATGATTTAGTTTATGTGAAGTACAATCGAGCTTTGATTCAGAGATATCAATTGAGGGACAAGATTGATCCCATTTCTTTGAAGGATATTGATGAAAGTAATGAATGTTTAACTGGGAGAATAGAATTAGATGAAGAGGGTGCTGAAAATGATATTGTTTTTGAGGATGATAATTTGAATTGGGGAACCGTTGCTGCTGCTGATGGAGTTGATAAAGAGAGGTTTAACCTAAGATTTGGTGCAAGTGGTGGCAGCAGTAGTAGCTCACAAAGACATACGCCTAGACAAGAAATAGAGGAAGAAGAAGTGGAGGATGATGATGAAGGCTATGGGTCGGAATCAGAATCAGATTCATTAGAGGATGAAGATTTACTCAAAGAGGATGATGTTTTTTGAGTAACCTGCTAGTATTAGTAGTGTTAAACTCATAGGTTGCTATTTTTATAAGTATTTTCTTGTTATGGTATACTTTTTTCTGAAAACTTAGTCATATAATTATTTTTTAGCTTTTTTGAGTAATTTTGGCGCCTTACATCGCCCAAGCGTGCGCCTTCGCCTTGCGCCTCACGCCTAGGCTCCAGGACCCCTAGCGCCTCGATGCGCCTCGCGCCTTTTCAAACACTGCTCATGATCCATGTGTTGTTCACCTCCACCCTTTGTTAAGACAAGATTGAAGATGAAGATGAAGGGAAATAAGATCATCGGTAACTCTAAGTTCCACCTAAGGTATGAACTCTTAGGATAAAACACACATAATTTGAATACAAACACTTTAATCCTTGCACTCAAATTAAAGGAGAAGAGCTCATATATAGGGAGTAAATGTCACAGCCCACAAGTGAGTCCTTTGTTTCTGAAAGTTTCTAACAATTTTTAGAGTGTATTAGGAACTTTTGGTTGCAATTTAACTTGACTCATCTAACTAGGGTTGAAACCGGTTAGAGTACAAACTAACTAGTTGCCTAACATAGTCTAACTTAGTTTAAATCTAACGAGACCAAAATTCAACCAAATAATCCCTTACCAGCCCCATCATATGCCAATTCCCCCCATGACCCTCTAAATCTAACTTGTGTTGGAGTACGAGCAAAAAGGCTACTAAACAAGCTATAAAACATCATTTAAGCTAACAAAAGTGAAGCTAGGGGTTGGGCTGTTAAATAAGTATAAAAGTCGACACCGCTTGGTGGTCCCCACTGGTTGCAGCAACCAGGTTGTGGTTGGAGGCTGTGGTGGCTTGACCAGTCCTTCTTTGCTAATGGCTTTGAGCTGAGAACTCTAAGCTGCATTGGAGCTAAACCCAAGCCAAAGAGTGGTCTCCAGGTGATGGATATGTGTACAAGGCCTTGCATCACAGCTGGATGTGAGGTTTGGCAAGTCTCATAAGCTTCCTTAATTAGTTAATAATTATATCCACATAAGAAGGATTTTGTTTCCTTTGTATTTAGGGATATCACTAATTAAATTAGGCTTTTGGGAAGGACATGCTCCTGCAGCAAACCTTTAAGCTGCATCATTCTTACTTCAGCTTGTATTGTTGGCTTGACTTGAGTCCATTGAAGGTAGCAAACATCTTTAAGGTGAAAAGGCTAAGAGCTTGAAGCTTCCTTGAAGCTCCACAACCCTTGAGTCTTATCAGACAATTAAGAATTTTTCCTATAAGGAGTCTTTATAGCAAGAGTAAAATCAAGCCGAGTAAACTTTCATGAAGCCCTTCCATGCCATCAACTTCTTAACGTCTTCAACACTTCAGAACTAGGCCAAGGCCTTACTTTCTGATGGCAACAACGGTGCTTTCCATCTTCTCAACTTTAGGTACATGATTTAGAATGAAATATCACTCCACCTAGAAAAGGCATATATCAGGCTCACCCAGTTTTGAAAACACGCAAGGCATACTTAGGCAATAGGATCATAGAGCCTAAGCACTAGGAACAAGGCAAAGGTACATGCATAAGCGATGTGAGACACGAACATTACTCGAAAAAGCTAAAAATGATTAAATGACTAAAGCTTTCACCAAAAAAAAAAGGTACACCATAACAAGAAAATGTTTAGAAAAATAGCAGCCTGTGAGTTTAATAATACCAATACTAGTAAGCTACTTAAAAATCATCATCTTCTATAAGGACATCTTCATCCACCAATGCTTCTGATTTTGACCCATAGCCTTCATCATCATCATCCACTTCTTCCTCTATTTCTTGTTTAGGCATATATCTTTGTGTGCTGCTGCTACTTCTGGTGCCACAAATCCAGGCCTATGGCCTCTAGATCTTAGGTTAAACTTCTCTTCATCAACTTCAGCAGCAGCAGCCACGGCATCAACAGTCCCCCGGTTCAAATCATCATCCTTTACAACAATATCATTTTCAGCACCCTCTTTTTCTGATTACATTCTCCCAGTCAACCATTCATTACTTTCATCAATGTCCTTTAAAGAAATGGTATCAGCCTTGTCCCTCAACTAATATCTCTCAATCAAAGCTGAAAGGCACACGCCTCTGCTGCCTTACCTATGCCTCACTATCCTCGCCTAGCACCAAAACAGCCCCCCACTCTCATCGCCTTGTGCCTTCGGCGTGCCTTTGCAAACACTGGGCTCACCTCATTCAAAGGTGGGAAACTCAAGCTAACACATGGAGGATAGTACGAATGTCATCGTATCTATCTCCTTGTTCCACTCTTCTTGAGTTAGTCCTGATTTCTCTTTTAATTCTTCAATTTCTTTTGTGCCATCCTTCCAAGCCAAACAACTCTGATACCAAAATGAAATGATAGGTATTAAACAAGCAGCTAGTAAACATCAATAAATTCAAGACAATTGTGAGTGTTTGGAAAACTGATATAATAGAACATGGAACCAATTCCATCCTCAAAACATCCCACAACCGTATTTTACTTACCTTAATCCCTTCTTTCTATTTCCTTTTTATTATAGATTCACTAACCTCCAGCCTGCCTCCTTATGCACAACTAAACCAACTTAACTCTCTGGCTAGAACCATTAACTCAAATAATATAATACCTGCATGACCGAACAGTTACATCAACATAATGACCACTAAACAACATATAAAATTGGTAACTCTACCTACACCTCACCCTAAATTTCCTCAACCATTCCTATCCCTTCTCAGCTCCTTTTGGTACCACAGATATACCTGACCAGAGGCTTATCAGATGAAGGGCATAGCCCCACAGATGTGCAAAAAGAAACAATCAAGTGAAGTGGATGATTTTTCCAAGAAAAAAAACACAAGAGACTCTCCTAGGACTCCCAAAAAAATAAACAGATCAGACACAATCTCAAAAATGCTGGACCTTAAACATTTTCCCTTCAATAGCTGAAAGGAAGGAAATGATCCATGTATGCAGCTGACCAAGTAATTCAGTGTTAAGGCTTTCTTCATGTTGATGCTGATTTAGGAGAATATAAAACTTATATGAAGCAATTCATAGCATACATAACTCCTAAAATCTGCAAGCTTATTAAGCCTCAAAATATACCAGTATTTCAGCTAGTTTGATAAATCTAGATCAATTTTCCAAACTGATTGAACACATTGTTCAATGTGAATTTAATATGATAGCTTCAGGATCCAACTGATCCAGCTACCAAAATGAAGACATTCCCTTGGCTAGAGTGTATGCCATAGCCCAGATATTGTGGTCACACAGATAAAGTCATCAAAAATACTAAATGAATTCCTCAATGCCATCAGAAAAAACTCCTTGAACACCAATAACACACTGTCTCAACAAACAGTAGAATCAAATCAGTAAACATTTTCTTGGAGATAGGGTGAAAGAGATGCTTTGTCATGAAAATCCTTTCCATGTGATTGGCCTATATGAATAAACCAGCACTTAAAGAGTGGATATCAGAATCCAGAGGTTTCACAGTCCCAATTTAAACAGAATGATAGGAACAGACGTTAAAGTCCAGTGTCATTATGAAAATCTAGGGTCTGTAGAGACGATTGACATAGGGTTAAAATAGAATAAGTATGTCGTTGGGCACAATTATTCATTGCAATAGCTGCAATTAGAAAATAAGATAACATGGTTGTGAACCAAAAGAATACTCAAGATGGTCAACCCAATAACAGAAACTGGGTCAACGACTCTTAGTAGACCAAATCAAGCAGGTGATGGAACCTTACTTAAAACATGTCTTGTTTGTTTATCTCTTTTATCTCTTCACTCACCATCATTGAGAGTTCATCTATTCCTATATGAAATATTATGACTAAGAAGACCTGAAATGCATGCATCCTTATAGTCCAATTGAGCATCTCTGCCGGGAAGCACTCTCCAGCTCAATAGAATCATCCTTTTGGTTTAGATATGCCATGCTCTGAGGTCCATAACACACTGTTTGTTAATAATCCTTATGCATTGTTTGATTCTTCCATGGTTATGAAGTGCATTTAAAGATGAACATTTGATCCCAAAATAAATAAATGAGGAGATGACACACTTCTACAATTTAACACAACCCAGAGCATAAATAGACCATATGTCCTATTACTAGAAAGACGTAATTTAATAATGCTTAATATAACAGTATCTTCCAAAGAGGGAAGGTGAATTGAAGAAAGTTAGAAGATAGCCTAAACTATTTGTAAGGAAAGGATGAAAACAACAAGCATAGAAATCTAAGTTTCCACCATAATATTTTTACTTACATTACTATTGAAGTTGATCATATCCTGTTGATTGTGTTGCTGAAAACATAGAACACCTTCTGCTTAAAGAAACAGAAATAAGAAGAAATAAGAACTAGCGAATAATAAAAGAAAACCTCAAATATTCCTTGTTCATCATGGGCTAGTTACCCCCAATAGGTGAAGAGGAATCTTTGAGATCATTTGATGCCACAAGCTCATCCCAATCAAGTGTATTGATTTCATGAAGTTGTATTTCACGACTTCTAAGACTGAGAACATCACCGGGCTCTGTTAATTCCAAAGATAAAAGGCAGTCAGTCTCCTTGAGAACATGACTAAGGAAAGGCGAACTGAAGGTATTGTGAAAAGAAAATCAAAAGTCAATAACAGAATATCAGTACTTGAAAGTTTGTTCTTAATAATAATGATACTTAAGAGTACAAGGACAAATGGCAATTACAGAAAGCTATAGAGGACAGAACCACATATGAGAAGCATCATTTATTAGTTTTACCGTTGACACCTAATTGTCGTTTCATATCCATGTAGTGCATAGAATGAGCCCTGGAATCAGTTTCTTCTGAAAATAGCTGAGACGGTGAAAGATCGGATAACTCCGAACTGGAATTTGAGTTCACAGGTGTGACTGGAGAACCGTGCATCTGATCATGATTTAACAGAATCCCAAGTTTAGGACTAAAAGTCATAATTAGAATTCATATAGATGCACTCACTAGAGTGATTGATAGACACAGGACTCTGAACCACAGTGTAGGACTCTGCATAAATGTGAGATTAAAAGTGACAAAAAATAAGTCAATCAATCATCAAATGATATGCTCACCAATGTTATCAAATTGCGATCTGGATTGTAGGACCAGAATATAAAATTCATCTGGATCGGTAGTGAAATCGGACCAGTTATAGAATCGCATCAGAATCATGTGGGATCATTTAGGATCCCTTAGAAACGGAAAAATCATGATTTCGCTTACGATTCTTCCAATTCCATACACTCATTTTTTACCCAAAAAAAGAAGAAAAAAACTTACCAAGTAAAAAGACCTAGCGACTTCTGTTTTTCTGCTATTTTGAATTGTGTTGTCCTCGTCTCTCTTCAATGACTGCCGTTTGTTGCAGTCTTCCATACTTTCTTCTCTGTGCTCTGTCTTCATCCACTTCAGCACGGGTAGCGAAGGCCAGAGGAACTAAGCTCCTTAACAACCTCCATCAGTCCAAAGGAAGCAAAGTGAAGCACCAGCGGTTCTCCAGCCCAGAGGCGGAATGTTAGTCAGGTAATAAGTTTGATTTTTCCTTCTTTTGCTTTAAATCAGCTTACAAGCCATCAACTATTTTGCATATTTAGTTAAGAGGATGTTGTGTTGTTACTTGTTAGTAGGTTATGTGAAATGAATGATTTACTTATTTATGTGATTTCCATTGGCCATACTATTGTCGGTCCGAACTTTACACTTGATGTTCATCTATAATTTTTTTATTAAGAATCAGATTGTTCATTGTTATGATGTTTCGGGAATTGACTGATTTCCCTGATTTCTCATTACTCAATGTTCCGTAAATTGAATGATTTTCTATTTTTATTGTGTTATTGTTCTATTATGCACAATTGGTTTGACACAAATTGTACTCCTTGACTTCAAGAAGTATGGTTTATAATACCAACAGCTAGGAGGCTTCGAAATGACATAAGAGATGAACGTCTCCTTGAGAGTTGAAACTTCAAATCCTTTGCTTCTCCCTAGCCCAGGTGGAAGTGGAACCCCTTCGAAGTCTGCCCATCTTTATCACTCTCTAGTTGCTTGCTGGTCTCTATGTTAATACAAATAAATTTTAAATGTATTGCTACTTGTTATGCAAATCATTGATTTTTTCATTTATTTGTATATTCTTTTATATTCATGTGATTATGCTTTTTTCAATCATTTATTTACAGTTATATATGTCATCTTTTGGTTCTGTAAAAATGGTAAATGAAAGAATGCTCCTGCCAGTAGATTAGAGCCAGACTGGGAGCATGGTGCTGAGGTGGATAGCGTTGGTAAGAAAGTAAGATGTGAATATTGTGGTGTATTACGTGTTAGGGGTGTTTTTAGGCTAAAACATCACCTTATTGAGACTCACTGCAATGTTGAACCTTATTTACAAACACCTAATGATGTTAAACAAAAAGTTAAAGACCTTTTGTTTGCCACTGAAGAGGAATCTGACAAAAAAAAAGAGGAGAAAACTTGGTGACATTGGTGAAATTGATTGTAATGACTTTAAAGCATCTAAGAATCACTAAATCAAAAAGGGGAGCAGGCCATGGATTATTTTGCGTGCAAGAAAAAGTTAACAGTGCAAACCACAATTAATCAAAAGTATAAAAGGGAAGAAAGGGAGGAAGTTTGTCAACAAATCAAACATTTTTTTGATATTAGTGCTGTTCCTTTAAATGTCGTGAATAATCCTGATTTTACACCCATGGTTGAAATGATTGCCAAGTATGGGATACAACTTAAAGCGCCAAGCTATCATGAAATTAGAGCCAAATATTTAAATAAGGAAATGGTTGATGTAATGGCCTTGCTTGAGGAGTATAAGCATGAATGGAAGCAAACCAGGCATACTATTATGTTAGATGGATGGAGTCATAGACAAAAGCGCTCGATATGTAATTTTTTGGTGAATAGCCCTAGAGGTTCAGTCTTTGAGATGTTAGATGCTGTAGTGGAAATGGTTGGGAATGAAAATGATGTTCAAGTTGTGGCTGACATTGATTCAAACTATAAAGCAGCTGGAGAGATATTGATGAAGAAAAGAAAATTATTATATTAGACACTGTGTGTGGCTCATTGTATTGATTTCATGTCACAGGATTTTGATAAAATGATTAAGTTTCATAAGGCAACAATCATAAAAGTTAAAAGGGTAAAAACATACCTTTACTCTAAAATATTACTCCACAACTGGATGAAAGAATATAACAAGGAAGAGAGTGTCATACAATTCGCAACTTCATATTTGACCTTGAGGAGTTGAAAGGTCCATCACTAGCCATGTTTGCAACAACCAAGTGGAGATCTAGTAGATTTGCTTCCTCGGTAAAAAAGGAAAGCGAGTTCAAAGGATCATTTTAGATAGTAATGGGTTTTGGCGTGGAGTTCTCATATGTTTAAAAGCATCCCTACCACTTGTGAAAGTGCTTCACATTGTGGATTCTAATGAGACACCGGCTATGGGATATATATGAAGCTATGCATCATTTGTATTACATTTAAGTTTACTTTATTAGTTTGTTATTTTTGTTGATATTATATGTCTCTTTCTTGTAGTTATGAACCTGTTCTAGAAATTGTAGATGAGAGATGGGAGTCTCAACTACATAGGTCACTGCATATTGCTGCTTATTATCTCAATCCACAATTTCTGTATAGGCCGAGTTTTAGAGCTACTACATATATGAAGATTGGCTTATACAATTGTTTGGAGAGGATGATTTTGGATTCTCAAGAAAGACTTAATATTGATTTGCATTTGGATGCATTAAAAAAATGCTAAAGGACTTTTTGGTTTGCCTGTTGCTGCTGTGATGACAAGAACAAAAAACTCTCCAGGATAGTTCATTTTTATTTTTTAAAATTTCTTTTTGGAATTATCAATTATTAGTTTATTGCTCCTAGATAAATTAATATAAAACTGTAAATTTGAATGCAGCTGACTGGTGAGACTCATATGGAGATTAATGTCTTTAGGTACAAAAAAATTTGCCCTCAGCATTTTAGTCTAACATGTAACTTCTCTGGTTGTGAGCGAACATGAAGTGCTTTTGAGATGGTAAACTATTAGTTTTATGTCGTGTTAATTTGATTTATTTGATAGCTATTCATCTTATTGAACTTTCTATATTTTGTAAAAATAGATTCATAAAAAGAAGAGAAACCAGTTGCACTAAAAAAAGATGAATGATCTGGTTTTTGTCAAATTGAATAGAAGGCAAGAAAAACGAGCGGCTAGACTAGAGGGGCCAATTATCTTGGAAGAAGTATCTTCTAATGACGAATGGATTACAAAGAGAAAGGAACCTGCTCTTCCTAAAGATGAAGCTTGGTTAAATGTTTTTGATAGAGCAAGCAGGAGACATGCTAGAGAAGATGCAGAGAATGAAGATAACAAGACCAATGAAGAAGGTAATTCTATGTTTTCTTTTCTTGTTTTCTATTAAAATTTTGGAATGCTCATGTCGTATGTAGTTACATTTTTATTTCTTTCTTTCTTTTATTTTATAGATGAGAATACTGACAACCATGAAATAACTGATAATGAAGCTGCTACAATACGTATTGCTTTCAATGAAGGTGCTAATTTAGATGATTTTGATACAAGTGTTCATGATGAGGATGACACAACGAGTACCAATACTGCTAGTAGAAACACTAAAGTTGAAAGTTTGGATGTTGATGATGAAGAGGATTATGATGTTTATGAGTGATTATATCTTTATCATTAAAATGTAATTTGAACTTCTCTTTTGTGTGTTTTGCCATCTATGTTGTTAACTTGTGATAAACTTGTTATTTGTACAACTATTTTGGTGACCTAAGAAGCTCTGCTTGTTGTTAGAACTGAATTTGGACTATATGAGAGCTTAACTAGACGTATTTCGTCTTATATAAGTATGAATAAATTAGCGCATACAAGTCTTATGGGATAATGTTTTTACAATTTACGTAAGATTATATGATCCTAAAATCTAATCCTACAACCGGTAACAACCCCCTATCAATCCTACATAGGATCCTGATCCAGACAGCATTGATGCTCACTAGAATATGATCCAAATCAGTCCTTACATGATGACCTACCGCAAGCTAAAATTAATTCGTCAAGGTTTAAATCATATAGCTATTCTGAATCACGCAGAGTTCAAAGTATCAGGTTAATAAAAAATCGAGTGTCCCATTGGCACAAACCATTTATATGGTTATTTAAACATACATTATTTTACTTGGAGTAATGCTATGCTTAAAGCTACCATTTTACAACTTATTTACAATCCTCTCACAAAATGTGGACTTCATATATATGATTTTACATGCAGGACCTACACTTTGTGGGATAGTTGTGAATAAGTTGTAAAAAAATTAGTTGTGAGTTTAGCACTTTTATAATGTTTGATAATTCTCTTATATTTTAATTTTTTTATATTTGGGTGATATCACTATAGAAACCTAGAACATGTTTAACGAACCCAAATATAGAATTCTTACTACTTTAGTTTGATTTGTTGTTGTATGTGCTGAGCATTATATGCTTTAGTACAAAATTATATTAACAAATTGTTATTAATGTTCAGGTAGAGACCTGTGAAGTAAAATGTTATCTTTATGGATTGTTAATCAAAGTAGGACATATTTGACTACAGTTCAAATGATATATAAGTTTATGGTCTGGTGTGGGTAGTGTTATGTTTGAATTATTTTTTATTTGAGTTATTTCGATTTGAGTTCGTTTGAATATGGGTCATTATTGGGTGTGAATAACTTTGGGTCGATTCATGTTGTTTTGGATTTCATATCAACTTAGATTTTTTAATTTTTATATCAAATAAGGCATGTTTTTCAGGTTATTCAGTTTGGGTAATCAATTCTGGATCAAAAATACAAGTCTACCAAGGGTCCAGGGATTGCACAGAGAATGTTCAGGTTCCATCTCTCTAATTTCCTGACATAACTCTTATTTTCCTTCACAACACACATCTTTTGCTGCCCCTTTTCTGTAATGCTCTTATTGTCTTACCAGACTTTGATAGGGTTTCAGGTATTAAAATGTACATTTTCAAGAGTGCGGTAATTGGGCATAATCTCAATAATTCTTCTCATTTAGCCTCTAGGGAGTGGTCCTGAAACTATCTTTTGGGGATTTGGTGGTCAATTCAAGAGGGTATCTATATGCCTTGATAGGTGGAAGGGAGCCTTTCGCTTTGCTGATTGAATTGCCTTGATTCATTTTGTTCCTTACTCCCATACTACTCTATAACCTGTCAAGCTTGCTAATACTTGGAAAAGATTATGTATTTTTTTGGGCCAATGTTAGGAGATAAGACTAGGGATCGGTCATTCATTTTGGAAGACACCTATTGGCCTGAATTAAGTGATTCAACTACCACAATTACCAGCAACACTACAGAAATATAGAACATGACAAATATCGGGGGAGCAGGTGTTCTGAGGATCATGCAAACTGAAAACATGGAACCAACCTCTTGTGTTTGCCGGTAATGTACAAGAACAATATGCTCCAAAGCCCTGAAAATGAGCAAGAACTCCTTGTGACCTTAATTGTAAAACCTTATAAGCATATAAGGGTTGATAGTCAAATAGTGCAGGGCATGAGTGTAAGTTGCTACATACTTATCGAGCAACCAGTAACATCTGCGAACAAAGTTTGGGTTATCTTGCCCATGTGCATAATACACGTGTATTCTTTCTTCAGTACCAACCTGCAATATGCAAATTGAATACATATATCCATCAAACTATTTCTCAAGCACATGAGAAAAACCAAATGTCCCAAAAGAATAATACACAACAGTGTTCTTGATGACTCAGTCATCAGCAAAAAATCACAATTATGAATCACAAAGAAATCCCGTACGGTAATGACCTAGGCAACATTTGGGAAAATAATCCAATATACATTGACATTTTGGGATGTGTACTTAAAAATTTTCAACTTGAAAATGATACCATTGTAAACTGTGATAAAAGGTATGGGTAGTTTTGAGATTTTCCATGGGTCACATATTAAGTAATAGATGGAAAATAAGTCACCAAACAATGCCCGATTCATTTATATCAGACATTATTGCAGTAATTGCCGATACATACATACAGTTCCTTTTGTATTTCTGCACCCAAAATTGTGTTAAATCTTCAATAATGAAAGATAATAAAGCTAGAAGTCTGTACCCATCTCGCTATCACATAATTAAACTTTTCAAGAAGTTCCTATGCTCTTCACGTTATCCTGCAGTACATGAGTTTTTTCGACACCAAATTTGGTACATGATTGTTCTACTTATTCCAATAATCTCAAAAAAATAAATGTGCATTTAATTTAATCAAAACTTGCTGCTTCAGGTTGAGAGAATGAATGAGCGGAGTAGCAATAGTTCTTTATCTTCCGCAGAATGTTACAACATGATTTTCAGAGCATTTTGCAGAAACAACTTGCACTTGAAATCAGACAAAAATGTAGTGCCCAAGGACCCGTAAAATTTAGTATCAATAGAATTTATTTTTTTCTGTAGGAAAGCAAATTAGTCTGGTGTTACCATCCTAGCTATCTAGGAGCTAGCTGCTCACTGATAGTGTGTATAAATATGTGTAATTGCTAGTAGTATGCGTAATTGATTCGATAATAACGGGAGTATATCCTCCTAATTATCCCTCAGTTTCATGGTATCAAAGCTGTAGGTTTCAAAACCTAATTCACCTCACTGCCGTCAATCTGCATCATCTTTCTCAAAATGATTCCCACCTATTCTGAACAAACCTCAAAAACTTCACCATCTCCTAATGTGTCCATTCCCCAATTAACTCAGGTGACTCAGGAAAATAGTCCCGTCCCCATCACACATCACAAATCCGATGGTCATAA
The DNA here is from genome assembly GCA_039764185.1 of Tamarix austromongolica. NCBI lineage: Eukaryota > Viridiplantae > Streptophyta > Magnoliopsida > Caryophyllales > Tamaricaceae > Tamarix > Tamarix austromongolica. The sequence continues at coordinate 49,029,208 of CM077817.1, forward strand.
TTATCACCAATGGCCTCAATCAATCATGATGTTCATCATTGGACGAAGCAAGGATGATTATGTGACTAGTGTAGCCTTTCAACCTGATTCAGGGGATCCTAAATTCAAATTGTGGAGGGCTGAAAACAATCTTGTTATGTCTTTGTTGGTTAGTTTGATGACAACCGAGATAGGAGAGAATTTCTTGCTCTACAAAACAGAAAAAGAGATATGGATGCTACATGAGATGTGTTTCAACCATTGACAAAACAGCTGTATTTTTCAAGGTGGAGAGCATTCTCCAAGATCTACAACAAAGAGAAAATTATGTTCCTACATATTTCACTGCTATCACTCATAGACCTTTTTAAGTCTCATGAATGGAAGTGTTCAGATGACTGCACCAAATGTAAGAAGATCACTAAAACCAAGTGCATCTTCAAGTTTCTAATGGGTCTTGATAAGTCTTTAGATGAGGACAAAGGCAGAATTCTTGGAATAAACCTTTACCAAGACAGCAAGAAGTGTTTTTTGAAGTACACAAAGAGGAGAGTCGCAAGAGAATTATGATGGGACGATCTGATCACTCTTCATCCCTTGATGGTTTGGCATTAGTAGCCACAAATCACATATATCCTCCGGATTCTACTGCACTAGAATCTCAAGGGATGTCACAGTATAGTGCCAATTGTCTACAAAGGGGTCATCCCTAGTGTGATCATTATAAGAAACCAAGTCACTACAAAGAAATATGCTAGCAATTGCACAGAAACCTCTCAATAGGAAGCCAAATCATGACCATGAGTCTAGAGGAAATACAACCATCACTGAGACGGCACAAAGTAACAATCAAACGTCATTCACCAAAAATCAGATGGAGCTACTTCTCCAGCTTGTTAGTAAAGACCATATGTTTGTAGATTCAGAGGCAAAACCTATTAAGAATAATTCTACAAAGAGCTCTGGAAATCATGCACTCCATGTTGACCAACTAGATCCCTCCTCATGGATAGTGGACTCAGGTGCTTCGAACCACATAGCAGGTGACATATCTTTGCTTACAGCTTACTATACTTGTCACAATCATCATACTATATGCATAGCCAATGGTACATGTGCTAGAGTATCAAGGACAGGAACTATCTATCTCTCAAACACTATTACTCTATATTATGCCTTATTTGTGCCTAATCTTGATTGCAATCTTATCTCAATTAGCAAACTGAATAGTGACCTATGGTGTGAAACCAATTTTTTTGCCAAATACTATATATTTTAGGACTTGAGCTCAAGGAAGACGATTGGCAATGCTAAGCTTCATTCAGGCCTATATCTTCTTGATGTGAGCACTTCATCAACCTACCCCTATTCTAATAAAATTCAAGTCAGTTCCCAATGTAGATCTATCCATAGTCTAAGTCATCCTAATTTTTCATACATGAAGCAATTGTTACCTTCTTTATTTATCAATAAAAATTCCCATATAATTCATTGTGAGCTTTAACAATTTGCTAAGCACACGCAAAACACTTATCCTCCTCAACCCTACAAACCAACTCATTTGTTTTTCCTTATCCATGATGACATTTAGGGACCAACTAGGATCCCAAATATTATAGTGGTTTTTGCTGTTAGTTGATGATCATACTCATTTAAGTTCGACTTTCCTCATGAAAGAAAAATGTGAAATCACTTATATTCTCCAGCCATTTCATGCCATGATCCAAAATTAATCTAATACCAATATCCAAAATTCTCAAGACAGATTATGCTAGAGATTTATTTAATTTAAAATTAGGCCCATACCTTAAGCCTCATGGTATTGATCACCAAAGCTCATGCATTGACACATCTCAATAGAATAGTTGTTGAACGCAAGAACTGTCACATACTTGAAGTTATATGTTCCCTATTCTTTAATCCAATGTCCCAAAGAAGTTTGGGGTGAGATGATCCTCACAGCTACATACCTCATAAATAGAATACCCTCATAGGTACTTAAATTTAAATCACCAATGTAAATTTTCCATACCCTTCATGCAACCTCTTGGCTAGTACACCAAACTCTTTGACTGCACTACATTTATACACATTCACTCTCAAAATCGTGATGCTCGTGCTCTTAGACGCATTTTCTTAGGGTATTCATCGAATCAAAAAGGGTACAAATGCTACTCTCCCGCTAATAGTAAATTCTAGCACACCAGGGATGAGAGGGGGAAAATAATACTCAAGAACTGCAAAATAGGTATTGGCCTACACTCATCAAGTCCTATCCATTGCACTCTTCTCACTCCAGCCTACCAGTCTTTCACTCACCAAATGAATCCCTTGAAACACTTGAAACTAGTCCTTCACCTTCATCAACAATCTATCCTAAAAACCTCCATCTCCTTGATGAAGAAATAAAAGTTTACACAAGAAGAAAGACTCACATGCAGGCCAAATTAGGCCAGCAAAACCAAGAGACTCTCCCCAGCTCAATTGATCTTGAAAGGACACAAGATAGAGCTGATTTTAGTCCACTATCAGGTCCAGTAAAAATGGCAGAACATAAGTAGGAGTTAGACCTACCTATTGCTCAAAGAAAAGGAGTTCGATCGTGTACCAAGCACCCACTTCATAGCTACATATCCTACTCAAACCTATCATAGAAATACCAAACATTTGTAATGTCCTTCGACAGTATTATGATTCCAAGTTCAGTTTATGAAGCACTGCAGATTCCATAATGACAGACAGCAACTCTAGAAGAGTACAATGCACTTAAGAAGAATGAGACATGGGTCTTAGCAACCTAACGACATAGTAAGCCATATGTGGGATGTAAATGGCTATTTTCAGTAAAGCATAAGACAGATGGCAGCATGATAGATACAAGGCACGATTAGGAGCTAGAGGGTTAACCCAGACTTATGGAATTGATTATCAAGAGACATTTGCCCCTGTAGCCAAACTCAATGCCATATGTATATTATTATCTATTGCAGTAAATCAAGACTAGCTAACTATTCCAACTTGATGTGAAGAATGCATTCCTGAATGGGAACCTAGTAGGGAAAGTCTATATGGATATATCAGCAGGCTTTGAAACTGAACAAGTCAAAGGAAAGGTGTGCAAGCTCAAAAAGGCGTTGTATGGACTCAAACAATCACCCCATGCATGGTTTGCCAGATTCACTAAGGTACTTAAGAAGAATGGTTATTCATAGTCCTAAGCAGACTATACATTATTCATCAAACATTTAACTTGTGGAAAAATTACAATGTTGATTGTTTATGTTGATAATATAATTCTTACTAGGAATCACAAAGAAGAAATAACAAGGCTCAAAATCTTGTTATATGGAGAGTTTGAAATCAAAGACCTGGGATATTTAAGATATTTCTTGGGAATGGAGGTGGCTAGGCCTCGTAAAGGAATTTCAATCACACTAAGTATGTTTTTAACCTCCTACATGAAATAGGTATGAGTAGTTGTAAGCCAGTTGAGACTCCTATGGACCCTAATACCAAATAAATGCCTCAGACTAAAGAGTTAGCTGCCGATAAAAGACAATATCAATGCTTGCTGGGAAAGGTAATATACTTGACTCACACACGTCCAGATATAAGTGGTGTTGTTAGTACAATCAACCAGTTTCTGAGCAATCGGTCTATGGTTTATATGAAGGCAGTCACTAGGATTATTTCAGGTACGTTAAAAAGGATCCAGGGAAGAAATTAATGTTCAGTAAAACATTTGACATGTCCCTATAAGTTTACACAAATGCAGACCGAGCTAGATCCCCTATTGACCAAAAGCCTACATCTGGCTACTGTTCATTTTTTTGGGAGACTTGGTGACATGGCAAACTAAAAAGCCACATGCAGGCGCTTGCAGCAATGCAGAGGCAGAATTTCAAGCATTTAACTCAGGACATCTATGAAGGGATTTGATTGAATAGATTACTAGGTGAACTCAAGATTGACATATCCGATCGTATTAGAATTGGTATTGACAAAGATCCAGTTTATCACAACAGAACAATTATCAGTGAGAAACTAGAAAACAAGGTGATATCTATCAGCAACATGCCCTCTAAGCAGCAAGTAGCAGATATCTTAACAAAGGCTTTGTTTCAACCCAGCTTCACTGAGCTAAGTTCTAAGCTTGGTCCGATGAACATATATATCGCCTAGTTTGAGAGGGTGTAGGAAAACAAACTAGTCAAGTGTTAACCACTCATAACTATGGCGGGATATCTAAGATCAAGTTTACCAATTATTATCTAGAACCTATCAGTTTTTTTTATGTTATGATTGTTATGCAGAGAAGTTCCTATTTTTGTAGGAAAAAGTTAAGGAGATGCTCATTGATAGTGTATGAATATGTGCAATTGCTGGCAGTATGCATAATTAATTCAATAATAACGGGAATATATCCTCATAATTTTCTCTCAGCTTTATTTTCTTCTCCAAGTGCACCTGTGTGCCTTTTCGCAGCTTTTCTTCATTGTGGACTTGCGGTGAAATCCATACACTCAGTAACCTGATGTAAATGTAGCTAACAATGCAGCAAATGACAGAACTTAGGCAAGCTATGACATTTCTCCACTAGAAAGTTGTGTTTACAATTATATACATATACATTTGAACCAAACACTAACTACAAAAAGTAGACCGATCCAGTTAAATAAATGAAAATACCATACCTCCGACGAACATAAGCATACATGATTAATACCAGAGGGAGCAAAAATGAAGAAATACAAATCTAAATTTCGACGGGATGAATACATATGAAATTGAAATCGTACTTTTAAGTGTTCATGAGCTTCTTTAACAGTTTTCCCATCTTTTTTCTTCTTCCAGTTGTGACCATCTTTCCGAAAATTCCGCAGCATTTTACGGTCAAACAATACGATTGTGCCACCTATTTCATACATAAGGTTAGACTCGGAAACCAAGACAAACGAATACTAGAAGAAACAGAGCTATCAAAAACCCATACAAATGAAAGTTTGAAATGCATAACGAGAACAGGAAAATGACACAGTTACTAGTAGATACACCAAAAGAAATAAAGAAAAAAAAGCAAGAGCACAACTGCAGCATACAATCAATTCAAATGCCCCATACATACAGATAAATATGATATTTTGCCCTATCAAAATTCAAATAAATTACAATTAAATACTTAGATTTCATATAAAATATTTTGAAGAACTAGACAAGACACGGTCAAAGCTTGTGAAACTCATGCAGACCCGCCAGAAATATGAAACGCAAATGGTCTGTCCCAAACCTGAACCTGCTACTTGAACCATGCTAACCCAAAATGACCCAAAATTTGAAGCTGGCATGGCTTGCAAGATTACCAACTCCAGACAAAAATGGCAGACGTTTAAACCATATGTCCCTAACTAATTTGCATCGAAGCCCATTTGGGTCGAGCTTTACATCTTTACATTCTAAGCTGAGGTCAGCAGCACCCCACTCATTCTTCCACTTCAAAGGGTGTAAAATCACCATCCTGCACCCTTGTCTCAATATGGGAAAAGTAAGAAGGTGCTAGCAAAATTAGGACCATCTGTGGGTGTGATCACAGTTGTCTAATATATATTCAGCTAATGTACACATCCATAGCATCATGGACAGTAGAAACTGCTCTACCATGTAACCCCAAAAAAAAATTATAAGAAATTGCTCTACTATGCAACCCAAAAAAAAAATTATTGATGAAAAAGCAGAAAGAGCCAAAAATCTTGCACCAATATTACCAAGCAAGCTAGAGACTCTGACCATGGTTACTTGACATAAAAGAAAAGAAATTTAAACGGCAAGCACTAAAATGATGTTTTTTCAGGCCCCTGAACAATGAATACATAAATTATATGATTCACACATTAAGCTTTGACTGCGCGGCATTTTTGCGTCATTAGGAGGGAATGAAAAGCAAATAGAACAGACATTTACAAAGCTAATGGTGCCTTGAAATGACCTTTAATAGGACCAGAAGGCATGAATTAGAAGAGAACAAGAGAAGATTAGAAGAACTAACAAAAATAAGCAAAATATGAGCCATATAAGAAAGAAAAATTTTATAAGAAAAAAAAAAGCCTCAGCTGCCAAGTGCCAGCAGTCAGTGTTGGGTCTCCTCTGAAGTTCAACAACTCTGTAAACTGTCATTTGGAGAGTAACCCAAGATTATAGAAGGAGAGAACATTACATGATATGTTGCTCTTTTGGTTTCTACTTAAAGTTGTCACCATTTTTTGACTTTAAATTGTCACAATGCATGGCTTTTAGCCAAAATATAAAAATGAAAAAAAAAAAAAGGCATTGAGGCAATTCTGCAATGTGCCTTTGCACTATATTTTAGATTACTATCCGAATACGCTAATGGTGGGAGTAAAGTAATTGCAAAAATTACATATGAATGTAAAATCGCAGTCAGTAAAGACTAGCTGACAGACAGTGCAAATAATCTAGGGACAACAAACAACAGCTCAAATCCACAAAAGTAGTGGGTAACTGGTCACATTTACACTTTCATTGAACGCAGATCAGGATAAATACATTACATCAATGATAAATATTTGAATGAGTTGGACAATAGCAGATAAATGGCAGCTAGTAATATAGATGTATCGGGAAAGAGGAGAGAGAGAAACTTACTTTCAGGTAGATTGACAGGCTTGACATGGATGTTAAAATAAGTGTAGTTTGAAAGCATTGCATGAATCTCATTGGGCCGAAGCCACCTACTTTTAGCTTCCTTTATAATGCTTGGGATATCCAAATCTGGCAATGAAGAGAACTATGAGCATAAGCACAGATAATTGTAGAATCTAATTAAATACGAGTAATAGGCACCCAACATTACAGACATTCAAGAATCTAATTAAAATCATCACGCAAGCAATCACAAGGTTCTCACACTCCATAAGAGAGACAACATGACAAGCTCACACTACTCTACACTTGCATTGCTTTAGAAAAGAAGCAACATGAGGCATGTACACTCCGCAAAGAAGAAGAACTGTATGAGGAGTGTATGGTGCCCAAAGCAACATGAGCTCTTCACCGTACCCGTGTTTTGTAGAATGAGGAGCTCTCACCGCTCTTCACTAAGCAGATTACACACCGCATATTACTCTAACAAAACAAGGGTTGCTTGGTTTGTAACTAACTAGGTAAGGGTAATAGAAATAGTTTGGATATAAAGTTTTTCTACGTAGTAAAAATTTAATTTCTATAAAGCTGGTGTGAAGAATTAGTGGTTGGTGGGAAACTCGTGTGTGACTTGCCAATTCAATTTTCTTTCGCTTGGACCTTGTGGCATTATCTTTTTTGTCCCCCTCTTCTCACCACTCCACTAAATAATACACCACACAACCTTCAAAATTGGGAATTTTATGTATTTTTGATGGAGATGTAACCCAAAATCAATACTCATCGTTGTATTGACGATCTTAAGGCACTGAAATGTTAAAAGTAGCAAATACAACTTGATAGAAAGATAAAACCAAGATTTGACTACCTAACTACCACCCTCTCGCCTCAACATTCATCATCATTGAAACCACCCTTCACTATCTAATATCTCATCATGAGCGGAGCAATGTGGAGGAAATCATTTTTTAGTATATTATGAATGAATCTCAGCTTATTGCCCTTATACTCCATTAGAAGTAGTTTCCCAACACCAAATGAGCTAAACAACTTTAAGGGCAGTTGTTGGGCCACTAGCTTCTCACAAAGGCGAGGCAAAGACAGCTATTGGGATAGCCATATCTATAAGCCGCAAGTTGTAAATATTAAGCTTATGGATGCAGGAAGATCAATCTCAGTTGTGCAAGTGTTACATAACAAATGCACAACCTTAACTTCCAATGACACGTCTCTTAGACCCATATTGCCATGATACTGCAAATCAAAGTGTATCCAAGAATAAAAAAGATGACATATCATTATCTTGCTAAGTAGGAATGTTAGTAGGCCCTGTTTAGTAAATAATGTCTGAAGATGAAATAAAATGATACATATTAAGATTTTTGGGTGCATACTTTAACTATGCTAAAAAAATTGAAGACAACTTGAAAAATGTGGTTAAAGAAAAGGATCATTGTTAAATTTTTTAGAAAGTAATGAGTCACATCAATTAGAATGAAATAATAAAGAAATAGACTGACAAAAGAGCATTGGAGAGAATGAAGACCATCCTGTTTGAGAAGGCATACTAAGACATAAAGCACTAGGGTTAGGGGCTTTTTTCATCATGGGCAGGGCAAGTTCAAAAAAGCATCGCTAAGGCACCTCTAAGGCACACGCCTTATTATGATGGGCTATTTTGAGTGTTTATTTTCATTCAAAAAATTGCTAACTAGATCTTACATTGTAAAGGAAGAAGAGTAGGGGGAAAAAGGTTATACGAAGACACTAAACATAACTTTGAATGGAAAAGAAAATCAAGATATTTACTACAATAGCCATTTTAAAGCTTTATTTTCATAAACAAATGTTAACTAAGGAGGGAAAAAGGTCATGGAAAGACCAATAGACATAATTTTGGGTAGACAAGGAAAGGAAGATATTTCCTACAAAGAAAGGGGGGAAAACATTTTTGGAAGATCAAAAGCAATATCAAACTAGGCAACTTTGACGATTCATTTCGCCTAGGCGTGCCTTCACCTTGCCCCTAGTGCATAAGCTCAATCACCCCTATCGCCTAGGTACACCTTATGCCTCCCCTATAGAAATGCAAGCATAAGGGGTTGGATCATAAGCAAATCTAGTAAAAGTCAACTCAACCATAGTTGATGTAGTACAAGATGTGGAAGCTATAGTGACTTTACAAGTTTATTGTAAATTTTTATAGAATTAGTAACATAATACTAAGCAATTTTATTACTACAAAGATCTTTTCAAATATTTGTTAGTTGAGCTAATCTTTAGTTTTAGGGTGTTTTCCTACATAAATTTGGTCATATTGTAATCGTTTTCGATGTTTGGATTAAGGATTTGAATTTAGGTTTTACCCTTTGTGTGGAATAAGGTTCTATTAACCGTAAAGTTGTAGCTCTATGGCAGTTTGGTATCTAAGTCCAACTACTTTCACCACCAATTATGGTTGTTTTACATTCAACCACCACACACCAAGCCATTACACCATCATCACCAACCCTCCTTCTTTGTTACCAGACTACCTCCTTAGTTCACCGCCTTATCCGATCCCTATCACCATCAAATTCAATTGAATTGCCCTTCCACTACTTGCTCGTGCCTTCTTGCTTGTTAAAGAGTTACAACCTTATGCCATTAATCGAACTACTCTACCACCCGCAACACACAAAGAGCTCCCACCTTGACACCATGTCCGTCAATCACCACCAAGTCCTAATCTCTCATTTGCCAACAATATCGATCAAATCAAGGCCCTTGCTAACATCCATTGACGCACCACTCCACAACATCCACCACTATAGTAAATCAAACTCCAAGAAGAAGGATAAGAATCGGAAGAACAAGTCAAAGTCAAATGAAAAGAGGATTTATCATTCTTGCAAAGCTAGAGTAATCTCGAATCCATATAAGAAATACTCTTTGCTTTTATTAGCTCGTATCATTTTTCATTTGTTAAAAAAAAAATTAAAGAATAAGGGGGGTTGTACTATTTTTTAGTAGAAAAGATGAATTTTATTGCCAAAAACTAAAACTCAAAAGGTACAACTCATTTTCTCAACACATCATCTATAATTAGACCTCCTAGATTCATACATACATCTAAACACAATAGCCATAACAATCTCTTTGAGGATTACCTTGCTATAGAAAAAATACTTTTGTTCCACCCATACCAAATATGTGGCACCATAATACCAAATAACAACCTCAACATCATCTTTTTCTCCCTTGGTTATCTAGTACATTTCATCAAGCCTTGCAACTCCTGGGTCCACGGTTTTGGGTCATCCCTAGAACCCATAGTAGTGCAAATAAGACTCCAAATCACGTAAGCAAAACGACACTCATAAAACAAGGACCATTCTCATCGGCATTATTTCATAAAACACAACACGAGGGAACTGCAGCTACTTCAATCTATTTTGAATGACCAATCAAAAAATGAGTCGAACTTTAGGGCATCCAAAGGATTTCTTGTGTCTGACCAATAAATAAACTTAATATAAGTTGTAGCCGTCATCTACTTTAGTGCAACTCTCACGATCTTTCAAAATCATTTCAAACAAGGACCAAAAGGAAAAAATTCTTTTCATAGCCCAAGGTGCAAGGGAGAATTCCCAAACTAAGGAGTTCTTGAGATAGAACACCTATATCTTTTGTACCCATAAACTATCCTTCTTTGAATGAATATTCCAGAGCATATAGGTAACTGCACATCTATACCATACTTGCAAGTTAATGAATCCAAGCCCACCCTCTGCCTTCGAGAGGCAAACATTGTCCCAGAATACTAATGTTTTTTTGTTGGAGAACTACCACGATTAACTAGGATGTCTCCTTTATAGGTAAAATAAATATTTCTAACTAGCTCATTTGTACGTGGAAAAGGACCAACTTGACTGGCTGTAATGTACCAACATAAAATAAATATTTTAAACTCTAATGTCTTAACCCTGTAGTCATTTTTTCCACAAGTGTATGCATTCACACCACTGTGATTCTAGAGCTTGAGAGAGGCAGCATAAGATTAGAGAGTGGGAGGGTCTCTAGAATTTCATAATAGGTACCTGGATTCACTCCTTCAAAACAGATATTACATTTACTAGCATATAAGGTAAGGCCCGAGCAAATAGAAAAGGAATTTAGATGGTGCATAAGTTTACTATCTAAGTTGGCATCCCCCGACAAAAGACATGTAGGTCATGTGCAAAAGAGATGTTTATAATACCCAACGTCTTGCACTTTGGGTGGCCTCAAAACTTTGTTCCCACCCATAAGCTCTCTAACGTATTTCATCAACATGACAAAAAGACCGTGGAAAAGAAGGTCCCTTTGACGAAGTCCCCGTTGACCTTCAAGAAGATGATAAGAGCCATAATAACTTTAACAAAATGTAATGGAAAGCCCAAATCATGTAAGCATGTAGAATCTACTATAAGAAATTCTGATCGACTACGTCATATACTTTGTGTGTTTCAAGTTTCATCATACAACAACGGGACAAATGCTTACAGTTATACCACCTTACTAAGTCATGTGTCATGAGTATATTTTCCCTAATTTGCCTACCTTTTAGAAGGGTCATACAATTAGAATACTCTAAGAAAGAGACAGATTCATATTTGAAGCGGAACAAGCATTTTTCATATCAAGAAGGGTCGTATTATTAAAGAACTCACAAAAGAGAGTCGAATACGAAAAAGAATAATAAGCATTTTTCATTTCCAAGAAGATTTCTTTATTTTGTAAGTTTTGGTTTGAGGTTTCCTTCTTCTTTTTTTCCATTTTTTTTGTGCATCATTTGTTTGACTTCGCCAAATGACCATAGAAGAATAATTTCATGCTTCCCTTGAAGAATTAACAATTTTATTGAATGGTGAGATCAATAACTCATTGCCCTAATTAGAAGTCAAGTTAAGCAAAAAGAACTAGAAAATCTAATCCTAATTCCATTTTTGCTACACATTGCACCAAGGCCTCATATCAAGCAACACAATGATTAGGTTGAGAGGTTGAAGAGCTCGAGGCAGAAAACAATGTGCTAACAATTTATTCAACGGATGATTGCATCTATCGTGACAATTCAGAGCATTTCACCCAAGTTTGATGCTCAAACCTTATCTAGCTAAGGAATAACAGGTCAAATTCATACTCAAGGTTTCATCAACCAAGGAGAGATTGATGAGATACAAGATCAGGAAGTTTAAATATTCTGAATATACTTACTTATACGTACTAGTATATTGTAATTTTCTTTCATGGATTTATTTTTGTAATACTTTCTAACATTATTTAGTATGATCGTTTTAGATATCTGCTAGATTTGAGGCAATATCTGGGTTAACTTACCATTTTAGGTAATTTTCTTTCATGGATTTATCTTCATAATACTTACTAACATTATTTAGTATCCTCGTTTTAGATATCTGCTAGATTTGAGGCAATATCTAGGTTAACTTACCATTTTAGGTAATTTTTCTTTATATAGTAGGTCCAATTGTAAATGTTTTCAGTGTTTTGGTTAATGAAGTTTAGGCTTTACCATTGTGAATGACAATGTTCCACTCATCATAGGGTTGCAACCTTACATGGGTAATAATACCCCTCCTCTAAATTCTAAAACAAATAATGAACACCTGGCTTCCAAGGTCTATTCCTAGCCTTTGTTCTCGTGAACAAGCCAACCTCTTTCAATGAACTTTTCAACACTTCATGAACACACCACTCATTCCACTCATTGATGTCAGCAACACAACAAGTAACCTCGCAGCAATTGGCATCATGTTCATACTGCACACAGTGCTATGTGAAATACAAATATGATCAACATCATCATAGTACCTCTACTTGCATAAGAAAGAAAAGAGACAAAGAACCTCGCTTCCCCCTCTCTCACCCTACCTGTTACTCTGGTTTCCACCTCCACCCCCCAGCAGGCACCCCAAGGTTTGTGACAAATTATGAGGAAATGCCAAGAGGTCAGCATTGCATATGTCGTTCACCTTAGCCCTTCCTATTCCAAGTGAATTATTATAGCAGTGCATCCCATAACCATCATCGGCAAGGCAATGTACAAAGTCTCTTTACGACACCTTTCCAGGAAAACGGAGAGAAAGAACTGCCTCTGGTGTCATAGGCTTACCTTGAGTGGAGTGGCGGAGCGAAAGAAGACGAGGTCTGCATGTTATTATGGACATAACTGAAGGGCAGATAGCGGAAGCACACTCTATTGAGTCAATCTAAAACTCTTCACAAAACATAGAATCCCTCCCGAAAGTAACAACACTAAATACGAATAAAGCCTTCCTCCATGGTACTACTTGAAAGCCGTACAGCACTTTAAACTAAACCCGAAGTTATTAACCCTAAAACAGCAATTCAGGGAAATATCATCTCCAGAAAAAATAAAAATAGCAGAAATAGGCAAATAGCATCGATCATTCAGCAGGCTCAAATGATATGCACACACTAGGGGGGCAAGACATCCAATTTGGAAAACCAACTAAGCAAAAAACCAAAAGCACGTGTACGTAAAAAGCTAGGGAAATTGAATTGTACCATCCATGGTACGAAAACCATGAATTTCGCTTCGAGCTAATTGCGCAGGAAAATTATTGGTCTCCATGATGAAAACACAGCCTCCAGAAGTTTCTCCCCAGCGAAATTTCAAAGAACCTCAGACGATGAATTCAATCATTCAAGCCCTCTGCAGTGGCATCAGGATATAATTTATCAACACAAGAGAGACAGATAGAGAAATAGAAAATGAAACGGCAAAAAATATAAAAAAAAAAAAACAAATGAAGAGTTTATGTACAATTAGTTAAATTTTCAATCGGAAGCCATAATTAATGGGTAAGGAAAGAAAAGTTGCTTCGATAAATAAAAATATTTAGCCAACCTGACGAAGAAGAGAGGAGTGACAGTCTGACAGATACAATGAGAACGAGGAGAGAAATGACAGGCTGAAGTAGCTGACGACAGGGAAATTAAGTCCAGCCACTAACAAGGCAACAACGGGATAGAAGAATAGTAGCAATGGTAAAGTAGCACTAATGATAATTGTACCAATAAAAAGTACTACCAGACTACCAGTAGCAGAAAGCCAGGAAGGCACGGAAGAGCGGCCTGCGCGGATGTATAGTATGATTTGGTTTAATAAAATACTACTTCCTGCCAAGGGTTTAATCTGAATCAGGCTGCATGTTTAATTTAATGATTATAGTTTTCATGTGTTGTGCGAAAAATTTACTTCTACTTTCTGAAGAAGTGCGAAAATTTTACCATATACGAGTATAAAGATGTCTAGGAAAATTGAAAAATCCATACCACACATACGCACGAAAATGCGAACGTGCAGAAGAGAGAGTACGAGATCATTTCATTTTATTCTTAGCAATGAGGTAAAACTTTATCAAAATTTTGATCTGCGAAGTAATTGCTCGATCTGTCTTCAATCAATCAACAATTGTCGTTTGTTGACTGTCTAGTGTCTTCCCGTTCAGACTCAACTACCACGAACCTGGACATTAAACTTCGCATTGCAGTACAGCTACAAATTTTTATTTTTGATAGCGATGACTCATTTACGCTGAGGTACCACACTCCACAGGTCCGCAGGAGAGGGTGACCTTTTTTCACAAAGTTTACAGCTTTTGTCGTTAGTTTATTAGACGATAAGAATTGGTAAAAAGAAATGCATTGTAATTTTCATTCACGGGGATATTGATAATTTAGGTATTATTAACTTTTTTATAATTGAATCATTTAATATAATTTAATATTATATAATTAGTTTATTAGACGATAAGAATTGGTAAAAAGAAATGTATTGCAATTTTCATTCACGGGGATATTGATAATTTAGGTATTATTAACTTTTTTATAATTGAATCATTTAATATAATTTAATATTATATAATTAGTTTATTAGACGATAAGAATTGGTAAAAAGAAATGTATTGCAATTTTCATTCACGGGGATATTGATAATTTAGGTATTAATAACTTTTTTATAATTGAATCATTTAATATAATTTAATATTATATAATTAGTTTATAAGAAGATATGAATTATAAAAAATATAAAATAAAATATGGATACATAAGTAATAAAATTATACGATTAAATCTTTATTAAACTTTTGTGAATACAACATTCTATCATGAAATTATTTTCATCAAGATTATTATCGTATATTAAATTTTTTAAAACTCGAATATTTGTAATTTAAGAAATTATAATATAAAATTAATCATGACTTAATACCGATTTTTGAAAAAATAAACCTATATTACTAAGATATTGGCATTAACTTTTGTTAATTGTCATCGTATATAATACAATAAATGAAAATTTATCTTCAATTAAACTTAAAAGACAACCTCAAATTAGATGAATTTAAAGACATTTTTAGTAATAATATTCTATGACTATTATTACTTCCACCTAAGATAATTGTTTCCAAAACATGAGCTTCAAGCCTTGTAATGAGCATCCTAGTAACTTTGCATAGGCTAAGTAAATGATCAATACTCTTCAATAATATAACAAGTGCAACAATTGTCAAATTCAATACATGATTTGGTACACCGAACCATTTAATTTTATTTAGAAATTTTGGAGTACGTAGATCTTGCAATAAATCGTTATTTAAATCTGATTTACAATTTGCATCTAAACTCAAATAGATTTTCTCTTTAATTGAGCTAATTGACAACATATATTCATTGATAAACTCAACAATATTAAGATTTTGTGCTAATATAAATCTTTCTTCAAAATAGGCATCATGCAACGATATTGTCATAAAATTCCGGATACATGATTTCCTCAATAACTACAATTGGATATTTAAAATGTTGTATTAGAAAACCACCTGGAATTCTTATTGTTGCATGATCATCATTAGGATCTCCAATTTTTTCATCTTCTATGCTTGTAATACATTTTGAAAATTGCTTCAACTAAGCACATTCATCAACTAAACTAAGTTTTTATAATTTCATGTGCTTTGTTAATCATAAAACCTCATAATTTCTCCATAAGTGCGAATAACTGACAATTGCATGAATAATATTTTGCCGAATAACCTTAAGAACCACATGTAATATTTGTCTAATATATCCACCAAGGACAATTGTCTTACTTCCAAATAGCTTACCAAGGATGGACTTATTTGTGAAATGTAAATATCTCTCACGATTTTTTGTAATACCCTCATTTTTAGCACGTAGAAATTGTATTTTAAAGATTTAATTATGGAAGCTAAAACACAAAACGTAGGGGTATCACGCTACATCTAACAAAGAATAGGCACTTTTATACCTAATCTATGCCAGCTGTAAAGTAAAAGTAACCTCATACCTATGAATCAGGTATGAAAAGTATGTGATTCAACCACAATATAAGATATGAAATAGAGATAAGGAAACATATATAATGAAAACAAAGACTAATAGTCCATGGAGAGATAGAGATATTTAGATAAGCATACTCTATATCAATTTGATTATACACTCACTAAAAGTAAGCACATTAAAAGTAGTAATCAGCAATCGCCTATAAAACAAGGTGGTAACTGCTTGTCGAAATGAGTAGTACCCATAAAAAGGATGATAAGTACGTTACGTACTAAGTAAAATAACAATATATTCATATGAGTATGTAAGGTCATAAAGAGAAATAAGCATTCAGAATGATTAAACATAATACGATGTAAGATAAGAACTAATTACAAAAATCCATTATTAGATATAATCATATCCCATATCCTAATTTATGTTTTGTCCAGGATCTCACTATTATTAATCCAATGGAATGGATTAAAGCACTTGTAGAGTAGAACACTCCTATAACATCCTGAAAAGTTGTAACCTTTGCTTTCATATGTTTAGCCCTTTTATTTAAAAACTAACCATTAAACTTTTGTCTAACTATTTTAATATTAACCTTTAACCTGTAACCCAAATAATTTCATGATTATTTTACCTTTTCCCTTCTTGATAAACCTGTTATAAACCACATTTTTTTGTATTTGGTACCCCAGCCTAAACCAACTAAAGCTAAAACTAAAATATATCTATCCCAACCTACCATTTTACCCCTCCTAATTTACCATGTGTGCCCCCATCTTTCTCCCCCAAACACTCTCCCTAAATTCCTCCACTTCTCAGCTTACCCATACCCCTCACCTATCGAACCATCCCCCTCGAGGCCTCAACCACCCCATCCCCTTCCTCTACGAACCCACCTCCCCCACCAAACAATGTACAAGCACTCATCTTTCCCTCTTTGTTTTCATGCACTTCTCCCCTAGCAAACACAACCCTCCTTGCCTTCTCTTTCCTTTGTTCGAAAACTCATCCCAAATGTAGCCTCCAGCTATGCCTAGCCACCACGTATGTGTGTCATAACCAACCATCCCCTCTACATCTCCTCAATTCATCTAAATAACCCTCTACCCTGATTTTTTTCCACATGCACCGACCTAACGCATCCACCCTTTGCATCACCACCTAGTCCCTCTACACCTCAACTCTCCTCATCCCAACTCCACACATATCCTCGATCACTGGCAATAACCTACCCCTACTCCCTCTCTCTCAGCTCTATTTGATTTTACCATCTCAGTGTAATGACCCTCCCCTACCCTCTATTTTTATGTGTCGCCCTTCTACACATCACACAGTCTTCACCACACTGGCCTCCCTATTCTCCTTCTTCTCTTTTTCTTCTTGTTCTCCCTTATCCCCTATCGCGCATTGATTCTTCTTCTCCTTCCCTGCGGTGATTTCTATCATTCCCTACCCCTTACTCCCGACACCTTCTGTAACACCCCCAAAATTCACTCCTGAAAATTTTCATTTTAAATGAAAGAATTAACGGAAGCAAAATAACAAAACTGTGAATTATGGAGATATTACCGCCACACTCAGTACTGGACCGGTTCACTCCTACCGTTCTAGTACTAAGTGCTAAGGCTGAAAGGGATTATCATCAAACAAGAGCTAATACTTAAAAAAAATCATAAGGAAGTTAAATCGTTCACAATATAAAATTCAGAGTACGCGTAAAATGATTTACAAGCTAAAGGGGTACATAGACAAAGTTCTCAAGGAACATAAAGTATCGTACGATAGAACAGAACTAAAATAAAACGATACAGGGTAAAACGAAATGAAAAGGAGAGTCCAGCCATGTCGCTCTCGGTCCCCAGGCCAAGTCTAGGCTCAACCCTCAACCCCGCCCAATGCCTCATAAGAGTCGTAGGCATTGAAGATATCATCTCCTACCTGCACAAACTCGGGTGGGTCTTCTACTTGTGGGAATGAGCAACACCCATGCAATGGGTGGTCAGTACGCTACGTACTAAGTAAGGTAACTATACAGCTAGGGCTAAACATATAAAACATACAACATAGCATACATGGCATAATCACATAAGTAGCATGTAGTAATATAGATAATGAAGGCCGTCTATGGTCCGAGTAGACTCATTCTTTAGATCTCTAGTAAATATAGTTGATTCACATCATAGTCTTTATCAATCCATGTGAGTGCGGGAACCCCACTATTATAGCCAGTGGACTAGTCATGCAGGGCAAAACTCGTCTGGCCACTATTATTCGCCGATGGATAGGTCATGCAGGGAAAAACGCTCTTGGCCACTATTATTCGCCCGTGGACCGGTCTGGCCTCGACTCATATGATGTTTCACTGTAATTACTTCGTATATTTCCCATGTCTAATCATCATTATGTTTGGTTTGTTGAGTACAGAAACGCCCACTATTATAGCCGGTGGAACGGTCATACAGGGTAAAATGCGCCTGGCCACTATTATTTGCCGGTGGACTGGTCTGGGCCCGGCTCAACAATCTTTCTCTTTAAATGATTAGTATTTTAGTCATGTCTTATTCGGTAAGTATTTCACCCTTGACATACATGTCACCAACCCTCTACTTCTATCCTCCCGAGAGGGCCCGTCCCATATCTTGGGACTCTTGCGCCCCTTATCACACCCTGATATCCATTTCCCTTTACACTTACTGTAACACCCCCAAAATTCACTGCTGGAAAATTTTGTTTTAAAGGAAAGAATTAACAGAAGCAAAATAAGAAAACTGTGAATTATGGGGAATGTTACCGCCACACTCAGTACCAGACCGGTTCACTCCTACAGTTCCAGTACCAAGTGCTAAGGCTAAAACGGATTACCATCAGACAAAAGCTAATACTTAAAACGAGGATTCATAAGGAAGTTAAATAGTCCACAATATAAAATTCAGAGTACGCATAAAAAGGTTTACAAGCCAAAGGGGTACATAGACAAGGTTCTCAAGGAACAAAAGTATCGTATGACAAAACACAACTAAAATAAAACAATACAGGGTAAAACAAAACGAAAAGGAGAGTCCGGCCATGTTGCTCTCGGTCCCCAGGCCAAGTCTAGGCTCAACTCTCAGCCCCGCCCAATGCCTCGTAAGAGTCGTAGGCATCGAAAATATCGTCTCCTACCTGCACAAACTCAAGTGGGTCCTCTACTCGTGGGAATGAGCAGCACCCATGAAACGGGTGGTCAGTACGCTACGTACTGAGTAAGGTAACAGATGTGCTAAGGCCAGCATACAAAACACACAACCCAGTACACATAGCATAATCACGTGAGCAACATGTAGTAAAAATAGATAATAAAGGCTAGTTACAGTCCGGATAGTCTTATTCTTTGGATCTCTGGTAAATATAGAGTCGATTCACAGCATAGTCTTTATCAATTCATATGAGTGCGGGAACCCCACTATTATAGCCGGTGGATCGGTCATGCAGGGCAAAACGCTCCTAGCCACTATTATTCGCTGGTGGACCGGTCTGGCCCCGACTCACATGATGTTTCACTGTAATTACTTCGTGTCTTTCCCATGTCTTATTATTAATACGTTCGGTTTGTTGAGCATGGAATCCCCCACTATTATAGCCGGTGGACCAGTCATGTAGGGCACCCCAGCCCTAGCCACTATTATAGCCGGTGGACCGGTCATGCAGGGCACCCCGGCCCTAGCCACTATTATTCGCCGGTGGACCGGTCTGGGTCAGGCTCAACATCTTCCTCTTTAAGTGATTAGTGTCTTAACATATCTTATTTAAAATTATTTTACCCTTGACATGCATGGCTAACTTAATCCACACTTATCCTCCCAGGAGAGCCCGTCCCATATCTTGGGACTCTTGCGCTCCTTATCACACCTTGATATCCATTCCTCTTTACGCTTACACATAATGAAAACCAACTCCTAAGAGCGTGGGCTAAGGCCCAGCACCTCGTGACATCCACTCCACATGCTATCTCCCTCTAGGGTTTACCCTTGGAAACCCTAATTGGACCTATGTGGCCCAACTTCCTCTCACTTACACTACCATTACTCCATTTATCGTCCCACACCTCATCTCATTTAGATCCAATCCCAAATCATATCGCTTTACCCCTCGATTCCACATGTGACCGAAAAACCCTAGTTGGCCACTTCAACCCTAGCACCTTTCTTCTCCCACAAGTAACCCCTCTCTTTTTCACCCAATATCTCTTCTCTCCCATGACACCCATAATCACCACTTATACGACAATTCCCACTCTTAACCCATACTCCACTCTCCCTTAATCATTTTTTTTACTTCCACATTTCCTAGATTACTACTTTCTCCCAAAACCCTAACCGAGTCCCTTATACACCCTTACAACAACCTACGTATTATTTTTCATCCCAAGTCTCCAAACACTCCACAACTCTCCCTTTAGCCTATTTACACCTTAATACAACTTTTCTCACGTAACGATCATCCTCATGCAAGTTTTATCCAACCCATGCAAACTCTCGAAGTTCCCATGCAAACCCTAGAATCCCCATGCATGGTTCTCATCTCTTATTCCTTTTGGTCAACCTCATACCCCCTTTAGCAACTCACTTCCCATTTATTTCTTTTATCTTTTCATCTCCATGTCATAATAATAATTACCCTAACATGCATGTCCTAGAGGGTTAATTCATGCCACATCACATCATAATCACCACGTATGGATATCACATTCATGTCATGAGAAAACACATACCACGTACCTTAACTCCAAGCTGCGCTACGCATAAAACACGTTAAGGATAATCATGTGATACACAACAGGACATGATATATATACAAGGCACCCAAGGCATACAAGTCACATAACACGTAAGAACCTTGGCCACATCCTTACCTAATACGACATCGGTCTTGGAGCACGTTCCTACGCCTCCTCCGGGTTTTGACTTGATTCGCCTATAAGAGGGAAAGACTATGGATTAACTTCCCCCTAACCAAATTGACTAGTCTTCCTACCTTACCCTTATCACAACTTACCATTAGGATTAAAAATAATAATGTTACTAATGGTGACAAGGAACTAAAATAATAATAATAATAATAATGATAATAGTAATACTAGTAATAATAACAATAATGATGTTAAAATAATAATACTAAAGTTATAGGTCATTAATAATAGTAATAATAACAGTTATAAATATTTCAAGGTTAGGTTAAATAATAATATTAATAATAATAATTATAACATTAAGAGTAATACTAATAATACTACTAAAAATAGCTAGCATTTGTATAACAAGGGTTTAGGGGTTGGGGAGTTTAGAGGACCACCTAGGGGTGCTGGTGGCACAGGCGGCGGCGCACAGTGCACGGCGGCGGCGGCGGTGATGGGGGAGAAGAGAGGTGGAGAAGTGGTGGAGGGAGGAGAAGGGAAGAGGAGAGGGTGGCAGGGGAAAAAGAAGATATGGGGAGGTAGAGGAAGCTCCCCTGGTGGTTTTAGAAGGCAGAGGGGGTGCTGGAAGTGGCGGCACCGGCGGTGGGGGTGGTGAGAAGGGCGGCGGGGCTCGAAGCAAGGCTAATCAAGAAGGGCTCTTTGCACGGCCGGGGTGGCTCGTGCAGAGCAAACCGAGGGGTGTGGGAGGCCTAGGTTGGTGGAGGGTGATGCAAGGGAGAATTTCGTGGGTGGATCGGGCGGCGGCGACGAGGTGGCTGTCTGAAACGGGATGGCGCAAGGATGATTTTCTGGGCTGGGGTTTCGAAAGAGCCCGATGCTGGGCTCGTGGGGTATTTATAAGCTCGAAATGGGGGAGGATCGAGAGAGGGGGCGGAGAAAGGTGCGAGCAGGCGGAAAGTTTGGCACGCCGGCCGTCGGTGGCAGGCCGACGCGGGTCTGCCATGGCAGACCTGTGGCTCGGTCGGGAAAAAGGAAGGGGGTGGTAGACCTGTGTGAGGTGTGGGGATGGTCGGTCGGTCGAGGAGGGACAGACGGGCGGTGCAGAAGAGAGGGGGACGGTGTGCAGGCGGCGTAGAGGAGTTGTCGGCGCAGAAGAGTTGTCGACGTAGGAGGGCGGTGATTTGCAGCGGGGCACGGGGAAGAAGAAGAAGGGAAAGGGGTTGGACCGGTCGGTCCAGGCGAGAAAAGAAAAAGAACGGGCCGGGCGGTTCTGGCGAAGGAGAGGTAGGGCAGGTGAAATACCCTAGAATTAATTATTTTGGGAAATAAGTCTTTAAATAAGGATTATTGAGGAATTTATTTAATATATTACTCTTTATAAATTAAAAAGGATTTTGTAGGGCAAGCTAATAGGAATTTTGAGATAAATTACAAGGGTATCTTTATACAAATGTATATATATAATTTTGGGCCCTAAATTAGCCTAAAAAGGAGGATAAATATTTTATTTAATTATTTAAATATTCTTACTCTAAGTACCTAAGGTAAATACTCTAAACATTTATATAAAATAAAATACTAAAATAAAATAACATAAATAAAATTTTCTCCCTTTTTCTTCTTCTCCCCCCTCCTTTTCTCGCCGTTGGGCCAGCCCCGGCCCAACCCCCTTTCTTCCTCTCCTTCCCCGCGGCCCAGCGCTGCTCGGCCTCTCTCGCCACAGTGAAACACAGCCTTTCGCCCCCCCATTCCGCTGAAACGCTGCGCCCCGATTTATGGAAGTAACCGTTGCCAGCCAGCTATACTCGACGCCGCGTTTTGTCCATAACTCACCCAAAACGCCGCGTTTTGGTAGGGCCTTTTGACCGTTGCCGAATCGGCCGGTCTCCTCCCCCTTCTTTTTCTTTTCTCCCCGGACCGCCGGTCCGGCCACCTTCTCCTTCCTCCTCGCGCGCGCGACCTGCAATACGCCGCCCTCTTGCGCCGACCGTCTGCCGCGCCGCCTGCACGCCGCCTTCCTCTTTTCTGCCCTGCTGGCCACCCTCCCTCGACCAGCCTACACCCCCCATCATCCCTAGGCCACCCCGCACCTTTTCTCTCCTTTTCCCGACCAGCGTAGAGGTCTGCCATGGCAGACCTGCGTCGGCCGCCACTACCGGCCGGCGTGCCCCAAACGCCGCCTGACCTATCCTCCCTTGTCCCCTCTCTCGATTTTTCCCCAATTCGAGCCTATAAATACCCCCACGAGCCCCAGCATCGGGCTCTTTCGAAAATTATACCCAGAAAACACCTCTTGCGCCGCCACCTCTTCAGATCATCGTCCCGTCGCCGCCGCCCATCTCCGCCGCTCGATCCACCCCCGAAACCCTTCCCTGCATCACCCTCCACCTACCCAAGCCTCTCTCACCCCTCGGTTTGCTCTGCATGCGCCGCCCCAAGCGTGCAAAGCACCCATCCTGACCAAGCTAACCCCAAACCCCGCCACCCTTCGCACCGCCGCCCACCGCCGTGCCGCCACTCCCAGCACCCCCTGTACCTCCTAAAACCACCAAGGGAGCTTCCCCAACCTCCCTAGACCCTCTGTTTCCCCTACCAAACCCTCCTTTCCCTTCCTTTCCCCTCCACCACCTCTCCACCTTCCTTCTCCCCCCTAAGTCGCCGCCGCCGTGCGCAGTGCACCGCCACCTGTGCCACCAGCACCCCTAGGTAGTTCTCTAAACTCCCCAGCCCCTAAACCTTTAATATACAAATGCTAATTATTTTTAGTAGCATTATTAGTATTATTCTTACTATTATTCTTATTATTACTATTATTATTATTATTATTATTGTTATTATTATTATTATTATTGTTATTATTATTATTATTATTATTATTATTTAACCTAACCTTGGAACATTTATAACTGTTGGTATTACTAATATTAGTGACCTATAACTTTAGTATCTTTATTATAATATCATGATCGTTATTATTAATAGTATTACTATTATCATTATTATCATGGTTATCATCATCATCATTATTATTATTATTATTATCATTATTAGTATTACTATCATTTTTATTATTATTACTATCATAATTTTCATTATCATTATTATTATTACTATTAATATTATTATTATTATTATTATTTTAGTTCCTTGTCACTATTAGTAATATTTCGTATACCGCTAACCTTACTATCGCTACTACTATCATCATTATTAGTAACATTGAACTACTACCATTAATAATAAATATTATTAAAATTACTTTAAATTATTGTAGCTACTTTTATTAGTAGTAGCATGATTAATTGCTTTAAGAATATTGACCATACTTCACTTATAAAAGTAATATTATTATTCTTAGCCCTAATGATAAGTTAAAGAATAGGGGTAAGGTAGAAAAGAATAGTGTTTTGGTCGGAGGAAAAGTAACCCCAGTTTTCCCTCTTATAGGCGAGTTTGTACTTGAAGATATACTTGAGGCTCTTACTATTAGTGTAGAACTTGCACTGAACTCCATAGAGATAGTGACTCCAAATCTTAAGGATAAACATTACTGTGGAAAGCTCTAAGTCATGTGCTGGGTACTTCTGTTCATGCTGCTTTAGTTTTCAAGAAGCATACATGACTACTCTCCCATGTTGCATCAGCACACAACCTAAACCATGCTTGAAAACATCATTGTATGCCTCAAAACTATTAGACCCACTTGGTAATATAAGCCCTAGGGTTGGAGTCAAGTGCATCTTTAATTACTTGAAAGCATCACAACACTTTTCATCCCACTAAAAATGTGTAGCCTTCTTTAATAACTTTTTTAATGGTCACGCTATCTTAGAAAAGTCTTCCACAAACTGATGGTAGTAACCGACCAATCCTAGAAAGTTGCGCACCTTCTCGACAAAAGTGGGTGCTGGCCGTTTAGAAACTATTTGAATCTTGGCAGGATCCACTGGCACTCTATCCTTAGATATTACATGTCCAAGGAAATCCACTTGATCTAACTAGAATTCACACTTTAATAGTGTGGTGTACTACTAGTGTGATCTCAACAATACCAAAGTCTGCCTTAAATGTTTCTCATGCATCTCTCAATCGTTGGAGTAAATGAGGATGTCATTGATGAATAATACGATGAAATGGTCTAAGAACAAATGGAATATTTGGTTCATGAGGGACATGATAGTTGTTGGCGCATTAGTGAGTCTGAAAGGCTGTGAATTCATAATGGACATATCTTATCCAAAAAGCAGTCGTAGGGATTCTTACTCTACTATCCTCAATTGATGGTAGCCTAACTAAAGATCAATCTTGGAGAATACCTTGGCTACTTTGATTTGATCAAACAAGTCATTGATCCTTGGCAACTAATAACGATTCTTTACCAAAACCTGGTTCAATCTTTGGTAATCGATGCACAACCTTAAGCTCCCATTCTTCTTTCTTCCAAAAATGACTAGCACTTCCCATAGTGATATGCTTGGTCAAATGCAATCCTTCTCCAATAATTCCTCCAACTAAGCCTTGGGTTCTTTCATCTCCATAGGTACCATATGGTATAGGGCCTTAGATATCGACTTTATCCCTGGCAACACGTCCACGATGAACTCGACTTCTCAAATGAGTGGCATTCCCAAAATCTCCTTAAGGAATACATTAGGATATTCGTGGACCACTACCATCTACTCTAATGGTGTATCCATTATTTTAGAGTCTTGAATGCTGCACAAGTATAGTGGATATCCTTTAAGAACATGGTTTCTCATCGTAATTGCTGACACAATCCTTGTAGAGGGATTAGGCTCACTCTTCTGGTACAAGATCCTACTACCTTTTGGTCCTCGCATGACCACTAGTTCTTGTGCACAATCAATCTACATCTGATAATTCTCCAACAAATCCATCTTGAAGATCACATCAAAGTCGCGTAACTCAAGTTCTATGATATCCAAAAGAAATTCTATTCCCCCAACTATAAAGACCACTCCTTTATATAATCTAGAGCATGCAATCCTTTCCCCAGAAGGCCACATAACAGATATGAAAATACTACTCAAAGGAAATGAGGTAGCTCTAGCTACAAATCCGTATGACAGAAAAAAGTGTGATGCACTTGAGTCAAATAGCGACTATGATGAGAAAGTAGAGATAATGAGCATACCGATTATCACACCTACTTGACACTTTACCCCTACATGACTCATCACGTTCAAGTGTCCTCCTGAAGGAACTCTCACGATATTAGCTGATCCCTGCCCTTGTTGGAAAGGGAGAGGCCTTTGACCTTTTGGTTGACTAGCCTAACTAGTGACACTAGATGGTGATGGAGGAACTCTTTGAGTTTGTGGCTATAGTTGCTGAGTAGATCCAGTAATTTGAGCTCTAGAATAGAGATGTTGGATCCTTTGGATACTACCACCTCCAACTTGACACTCAAAATCTCTATTCCCCACCAAGCCACATCCATGGCACGTCACTTTGTTTCCTTTAGAGTCTACCTCCAACTGATCCGTTCCACATCGCTTGTAGTGATAGTGCCTCTCCTCAGCACAACCCCTAGATAGACCTCTAACTCGAGGTATTGACCCCATGCTCCTACCATATATAGGCGACATGCTTCCTCTTAAAAAAATCCTTCTTTCTTTTGTTGGGATATTGATGACCCTTGAACTTCCTTTTTCTCCCCGATAAAGCACTTCATGCTTAAATCACTCAGGAAGCCTCTAATGCCTATTTGTAAATTCCTATCATGTCTGGTGGAGTAACTCCCACTAAGATCTCCTAATATCTGATTCCTAGGCCAACATTAAAACGGTGGACTTACATAACCTCTTTAACCTCAACTCCTAGAGCAAACTAGACCAAGTCCATGAATTACGTATAATACTCCTCAATGGACATGCCTCCTTACCAAAATGTCATGAACTCATCATACTTCTTCATATAGAGGTGTGTTGGGAAAAAGTAGGCACAAAGCACCTCCATAAATGCCCCCATCCCTTAGGTTCTCCACCCTACATTGGATGCTCCTCCACTAAGCATTTGCCCTTCCTCTCAGATAATACACCACCATGTCAACCCTCTTATCCTGGGGGAAAACACACATAGTGAAGGTTTTCTCTATGTCCTTGACACATCTCTCCATGATGTTGGGGTTATCCTGGCCCTCGAAGATCTATGGGTGATGATGCCCAACTCTCCTAAGCGAGTCCTTTGGAACTAGTGTGGTTACTAGCACCGGTAGTGGTTGTGGTTGGGATCTGGCCTTCCATGTAGAATCTAACAGTATCCATGAATGCCTCAATGCACTCGTAATGGTGGTTAGTGGCCATCAATTCCTAGAGACTATAAGTAATTAGAAGAGAATAAATTTACCGAGTACCAAGACTTATAAGAAAAGTTGTCACAAAGACTACCTATAACACATTCCCAACCCACTCTCACTCACGGACATTCTGGGTTTTTAAATACTTAAACTTTTAATTAAATACTCGAATAGTAGGGAAATATCATAGGTGAAAAGATTTCAAATCAAGGTCGATACCTTCATGTGGTATTAGCTTAAAAATCCTTGAAAATGATATGTTTTAAGAAAATCCTTTGATAAAAATCCTATGGTATCGGTTTAATTATTCTCAAAATTAATATGTTTTTAAGAAAAAGCTTTGATACCAACCTATAATACCCCCATTTTTTTACTATCGATAATTTTTGTTTTAAAATAGTACAAAAGTGGAAAATACTAAATACACCTAAGAAAAATGGAGTGCTACTCCCGTACCTAATATGTGATAGACATTAGCCGCTTGTCCCATATTAGGTATAAGGAAAAAACCAAACCAACCAATTTAAAGTAGCATACACAAGATTAAGGTTTATAAATATTTAAATAGGGTGCAAATGGGGAAGGAGAAGAAAATATAGAAGGAGGGTGGGTTGGGGCTAGATAAGAAGGGGAAGAAGAAAATAAAGCAATGTAGGTTAGACTAGTTGTGGAAAGAAGAAAGAAAAGAATAGGAGAAAGAAAGAAGGTGTGTTGGGTTACCGAGGTGCAAGGAATGATGAAAGAAAGGAAGAGGGGCTAGGGTAAGACAGAGTAGGCCAGGGGAAGTAGAAAAAGGAAGGAAGATTGTGCTAGGGTATAGGGAAGGAAGAAAAGGAAAGAGGAGAAAAAGAAAAGATAAAAGATAAAAAGGGAAAAGGGAAAAAAAGGGAAAGAAGAAAAAGGAAAAATAAAAAATTAAATATAGGGTTAGGATAATATTAATTTATCTGAATTTAGGGCATCCTATTAGGAAAAATGAACTAATTAAAACTGTCTATTTAGGGTTGATTTAAATAAAAAAGGTAAGATAAAATAATTAGAATAATTTATTAAATAATTTATCTAGATTATGGGTTAAGGGTTAACCAAAAATAATAAAGTTAATATTTAAATGTTAAACATTTTAAATTAAGGTGTAATACTCCATCCCAAAATCCTTCAAATTGTATTTAGAATTATGATGATAAAAAAGAAATGAGTTTTTATTTTGAAATGGGCTTGAAATTCTAAAGAAAATGTGAATTTTAGGCGTATCGATCGACTAGTTTATATAATCGATCAACCAGCGCATAGGAGAAATTTATATTCTTGACCTCAACAAACCAGTCGATTGGTTTGCTCAAACTGATAGATTAGTTTGCCTATGATTTCATATCCATTTCTGATTTTGATTTGAATTTCTCTCTAATAATTATTAAAACTTTTGATTTGAGTTCAATTATGCTAATAAGCATGTATTTGTGCTCTAGTATTATTTTCACATTAATTAGATCATTATATAATTTTAATTAGCAAAATTTTTCCAAAAAGCCACTTTTGGAGGCAAGCCTTTCCTTTTTCTTCTCCCTCACCTCTCCGTCTCTCTTCTGGTAGATGGGGCTACGAGCTTGACTTTGTGCACCCTTCCCTGACTTGCTGACCCACTACCATGCCCATATTTGGCTGGACTCAACCCTCTACCACTCCATCAAGTCAACTCTCACTTCTTGGCTTGCCCATACTCAACCTCACTTGTCCCATCCCCTTTTTCCTTCAGAATGTCAACTAGTCCTACACCTATACTTCTCAATTTTTGATCCATTCTCATTCCTCACTTGTGTTCTTATGCTCTTCTCCCTTCTCCTTATGAAAAATTTCACTAAATGTTGAGCATGTTTCCCCTTCTTCTTCCTTCTATTGAGAAAAATAGAGATCCTCTATGGTTTTCTCCTTTAAATTTTGCAAGCATTGTGTTCCTTTCTCTTCTTTTAATCTTGGTTTTAGTTTTCTCTTAGTTTCCTTAAGCAAGGAATAATTAAGGCTGAGAAAAGTTAGAGATTTCTGCTCCCCCTTTTGACACCCTATTTTTGAGTCAAAGGTGGTGTTTTGTGTGTCTCTTCTTCTTATTAGTTTATTAGTTTTTAATGAATTTCGAAAAGAGGATTTTAATTGTGTTTACCTTGATTCTCTTAAGAATCGAAGTTCTACTAGATAGGCCATCTAGTAGGAGTTTTGTGTGAGAAAAATTGCTTTAAGGTAAAGCAGTGTTATCTTTAACATAACTAGGTTTATGTGGTATGTTAGGATTCCATTTGTTAGTGCTTGTGTGAGTATGATCTAATTATTTTCCATGTTATGAGCATGTGGTAGATTTCTCCAAGTAAGTGTTGTTGAGAGTCTCTAATTTTAAGCATAAAATGGATTATTTGAGCATGATTCATTTAAGTGTGTACATTACCATGTATCCATGTGATTCCAGGTGTGTAACATGTATTTTTTATGTGTGTTTTGACATAAAAGAATATTAGGATTAATATGGTCAAATGTGGTAAAATTTGGTGTGCTTTTTGCAAGTCTATGTAGTGTTTTACCTAAACTAGTTGATCAGGTCATCGAACACATTGACTGTTTTGTGAGTAGT
Source organism: Tamarix austromongolica (assembly GCA_039764185.1). Classification (NCBI taxonomy): domain Eukaryota; kingdom Viridiplantae; phylum Streptophyta; class Magnoliopsida; order Caryophyllales; family Tamaricaceae; genus Tamarix; species Tamarix austromongolica. Next base: position 49,059,046 of record CM077817.1, read on the forward strand.
CGAATGGTTTGGAGTTTTGGACTGATTGGTCATGAGATTAGTCGATAGGTTTGTTAAACCAATCGACTGGTTTTGATGAATAGTAGATCGATTGGTTAAACCCATCGATCGGTGTCCTTATATACCAAAGTGATTTGGTCTCTACTTAAACACAGTGATCACTTGGACCAAACTAGTCGACTGTTTACTATAACTAATCAGTTTCTCTACAAGCTAAAATGGGTCAGTCTCTACTTAGACCCATTGATTAGTTGGACTAAACTAGTCAACTTGTTCACATGAACAGTCAATTGATGAGTCTAACCAGTCAACTTGTGCTCTAGTTTTGTTTTAGTCCAGGTCTAGTATGAACAGACCATTAGAGTGGTCTACAGGATCAATCGAATGGTCTAGTTAGAAGCTGCCTAGTTTGTTATAAATTATTATGTTTCTCTTAGAGTTGTTGTGTTTATTCTTCCATATATTTACAACATTTTAATTATGATTTTAACTATGATTAACCTGATTTAATTTGAACCACTATGATGGAATTTGATACTTGATTTTTGGTTAAGTTTGGTGTTATCTCTAAATACGCAATTGGTGGCTTTTATTCCTTGTGGATGAGTTTGGTGTCATCTTTAAAAATCCAAATGGTGGCCTTAATGCCTTGCTATGCATTTGGTGTTATCACTTAAAAACACCCAATTTGGTTAAGTAATGAATTTTAATTGTGTTTCTTGGAAACACCTAATTTGGTTATGTGTGGACTTCGTTGTAATTTGTGATATCACTTATACATAAATTAATTAGCTTAAGATTCCGTTCGAGTCTTTTTCTCCGGCTCTTGGGTTAGCTACCAGGAGTTAGTAGGTAAGTCACCCTTGGTTATATATTTTTCACTCGATACCTATTTCCTTCTCTACTAGGTTGTGGTTGGTAGGAGGTATGCACATATCTTTAAGGTATAATATTATATTGTGGTAGGACGACATGGCATCGGTGTCTAGTATGGGTGGCTGAGATATCCTAGTATAATCCCCCTAGCAATTTGTATTGTCCATTGCTTGGCGAGTGTGGTATCCCAAATTCTTAACCCTTGCAGTAGAGATATTCAAGGTTTGGTGGATAAGGTATCCTAGTACAAGCCCCTTTGGCATACTTTGACCATGTGTGGTGGGTGTGGTATCTTGATTTGTGGAAGGTGCATTCAATGTGTGGTGGGTTTGGTATCATCAAAGAAAAATCCCTTTGATGTATTTTGACTTTGTGTGATGGCTGTAGTATCCCATTGTGATTATCTTATGCTGCCATAACTTTTGTTCATGGTGGAGCACTGAGTGTGGTCGAACGAACTATCTTACTAACTGAAACTTGTGTGGTCACTAAAGAAGGAATTTTAAGATGGTTTATATTTTATGAATCGCATGTATTACTATATTTCTATACTTCTATGATTTCCATGCAAGCATGCCATGCTGTATTTGAGTTGTCTGTTATAATATCACTATGATGTTATATGACTTTAATATACTATATGAGCCTTACCATGTTTTGGGTAGTATATTTTACCAGTACTTCACCGTATTGATATTGCACTTGTATAGTCATTATGATGATCTATCTTTTGGTTCAGGGAGTAGAGGATGATTTGTAGGGTTATGACTCATAGTTATAGTATGCCGAGGGTGATGACGTAAGTCATTATTTGGGGTTCCAGGTTTTTGATTACACCTAAGAGTTAGGCTAACCGATTATTAGTATTTTGTCCACTGTGTTGGAATTTTTTTTTTATTTACAGTTGTTTAAACTCTTGGTTTGAATTTCTATATTTGATTTTGTAAACTTTCAAGTTCATCCTATCTATGATATTGGTCTAGTATATATTATTTTTATTTTCACATTATTATATGTTCAATCATTCTTTCATTCCTTGTTCCATTTTTACCTTACTTTAGGCATGGGTTAGGTGATGATCACACATCTCTCATGGTTGAAGTGGCGATGACATTTGCCGATTTTGTATTTCAAATGCTTCCACATTGTCTTAAAAATAAAATTTTGTAGTTTAAAAATTTTCTAGGTTCACACTTAATTTGTACCAGGTCATCTACTCACCATATGCATCATGGATCATTGCAGCCTCGTTTAAAACATGTAACAAGTTAGTTAGGGAAACAACTAATTAAAATGTTAGTAAAATGGAATATAATATATATGTGTGTATATATATATAAATCAAATCATTATGAAAATCAAATGGGAATAACCGAACATCCGATTATTAATATTTACTTTAGTTGATCACATCCTCTAATTATTTAAGTGGATAAATTTACTAGGGGGTCATCTGGTAAAACAAAGTCCAAATACCTACCACCAATTATAAGAGGATTAGAAATCACACTCGGGTTATCTCGGTGGATATAGTCAAAAGGGGATAAAAACAAAGTCTGAAGACATCCACACAAAAACCAAATCTAACCATAGGATATCTGCTTCCAAGGTAATCCTAGTGGTCCTAGCATCAAAGGGAAAAATCCAACCTCGGTCATCCAGTCTTAGAGTGTGCACATCTCCTAATAGGGTCTGAAGAAACCTATAGAGTAGGTAAGGAGCCTTAAGTAGACATAATTGACAAATAAAGTAAATAATATTCACAAGGAAAGGCTATTGCCAATCCCCAACTTCAGGAGGTCAACCCTGAAGGACCCAACACCCACTTGATCCACTTAAAGTATTAATATCTTAGTAAGGTGATTACATAATACATACAAGTAATTATTAATCATTAAATATCTTTCTTTTATTATCCACTTTCTAAACATGGAAACTTTCGAAATAATAAACTCTCCAAAAAAAAAAGGTAACTTTTCAAAAATAGAAATGTCCAACTCGAATAATTGACTTTCCAAATCTAACTCAAATATTTAACCAACTTGAAACCATGTATATATGTGTGTGTGTGTGTGTGTGTGTGTGTGTGTGTTAAAAGATCAAGATCAAGAAACCTAGGTTAAACATTAATATTTAGTGTTAACATAACCACAAAAACTCAAGAATCGATCAAAACCAACATAACACACCAAAAATTCAATTTTGTAAGTTATACTAATTTTTTCAGATTTGACTAATCCTTTTTATAATGACATATGTTTTCGGTACATATCTAAAAATGAAAAACATATAGTTTTTATGAAAATTATACTTTTGGGGCTTTGATTTGATATGTAATGTGATGGGTAAACTTTCATAATTGAATTTGGTGTGATTTTTATAAAATAGTGCAAAGTTACAACCAAATCAAAACAATCACGAGTTTAACATAAAATTATATTTTCTTAGGCTAATAATATTGCATATCATGATGCATAAAATATACTCATAAGAAGTTATAAAATTATATAATAAATGAAAGAACTATACTTTATAAAAATCATATTCCACACGCATATAATATATATATATAAGTTTGAAAAATAATATTATCGAATATAAAATTCTTACATATAGAATATAAGGTCTTCAAGTACCAAAATAACTCTAGGATTTGTTGATCTTGGGAGAATAATTATTATTTTTAACTCAACTAGAGCGGAAGAAGAAAAATAGGATATTTAATCTATAATCTTGAAGATGGTTTCGTATTTTGATGCATCAATTAAAGATTTTGATGAATTGATTGAAGATGTGAATATAATTAGTGGGATATATAAAACATAAGCCACGACTCTTGAGCAGAAAGAAAAACATAGGTTTGGTTATTAGAGTTTTATATAGGCTTATATGGGATTTTAGAATAGAAAGGTATAATAAATTCACACAATTGAATTATGACCAACGTTTATTGATAATTTTTAAGAATTTACGTTTAGATATTGGGAAAAATCAAAAGATAAAAGTTTTATATATATATTAATGTTAGCTTTCTATGCAAGACGAATCGTTCAATTTTGTTATTGAATGAAAATTTTATGGTTAAATTACTAAATGTTGGTTGGTTTATCTATGAATTTAAACAAAAAATGAGATAAAGAAAGATTTATCATATAATATCATTGAAGATAATTAGTAGATAATTATTACATATACTAAGGAATAAATATTAGATAAAACTTGGTCATATATTACAAAAATGTGTCTCTCTGAAATATTTTAACTAACTAGGAAAATAATGTAAGATTTAATTATATGAATATGTAAATGAATTTCCAAATTAATAAATTAATCTCACTAACAAATTAATTAATAATTTTTATTTTAGGTAAAAATAATATATCACACCTCATGCTATACATAAGGTTGGAATCTTTTGTAATGTTCCAAAGTTTTATAAAATTTTGAACCCAATGTGTCATGTGTCAACATTTTAACCTAATCTAACTTCTAAAATCTAATGTCATTTTATTTATTTTATTTTAGCTCATCCCCAACCTCAGAAGAAAAAAAATTACTCAAATAAAATCTTAGATGAACTCCCCAAAATTTAAAACTACAAACTCTAAACCTAATATTTTCCATTTCCATTTCCGTTTCCTTTTTTATTTTCCTTTTCTCTCATTCTTCCTTTTATTTTTTTCTTCCCTCTTTTTTCTGCCCCTTCCTGGGTTGTGTCGACCGACCCAACACACCTTTCTTTTTTTTGTTCTTCCCCCTATTTCTTTCCTTCTCCCTTTCTCCAAGCATGTGTTGCCCCAGCTAACCCAACTCTCTTTCTTTTCTGTTTTTTTCCTTCCTCTCCCTATCCCCTTTCCTCTTCTGGCCCAAAAAAGGGCCATGTTCACTCCATGCGTGTTGCCTTCCTTTCCTTCGTTAGCTATGTAGCACCACCCTACGACCAACAACCCTACATACCTACCTTGACACAACCCTATATATTGAGCACTAGCCCTTTTACCCCTAGTGGCCCCTTCTCCCTCTTGAATCTCTCTCTACATATACATACATACATACATAAATACACACACCTGCACCATGCATGCTCCCCTCCCCCTATACTCTTCCATCTTTTGCCTCCCATCCTGACACACCCACTGTAACACCCCCAAATTTACTACTGAAAAATTTCGTTTAAATCAAAAGGTTTAGCGGAAGCGAAAGAATTAAAACCATAACTTGGGGGTATTACCGCCACACTTAGTACCAGACCGGTTGACTCCTACCATTCCGATACTAAGTGCTAAGGCTAAACTAAACAATCTTTAAGTAAGAGTCATCAAAACATGGGTCCATAGTTAACATAGACCATTCACGAAAACCACGAGTCAACAATAGTTAAAATATCGTTAAGATTACAACTTAAGAGTACGGTTTCAAAACAAGAAGCGTAGTACAAAATATAGCTAAATAAAACAGATCCCAAGTGACCAATATCCGGATCGCCTACTCACTCAAGCCAAGCCTTCCACCCCGAATTAGTAACCGATCAAAACCTGCATCGGAGGTCTGCTCCCCACCATTGGTGGACCATCACAGGACCCAGTCAATCAAGGTAGTATCAGTACGGGTCCAATACTGAGTAAGGGCGTAGGTGCGCTAAGGCCAAGCATACAATCATACCACATAGCCCACATAGCACAATCATATAAGTAACATGCGATAACAAACAAGATAAGGCCTGAGTACTTTCCGATGACTTATTCTTTATCCTCGTTAATAGTATGTCCATTTCACACATATTCTTTAATAATCCATGTAAGTGCGAGAGCCCCACTATTATAGCCGGTGGACCGGAGATCAACACTCAGGGCAGAACGCCTCTGACCACTATTCTTACCGGTGGACCGGACTGGCCCCGACTTACATGGTGTTTCGCTGTAAGTGCTTAGTATTTTCCCATGGATTACTTCATTCATATTCATTCAACGCATTCTTCATTAGTCCATGTGAGTGCGGGAGCCCCACTATTATAGCCGGTGGACCAGAAATAAACACACAGGGCAGAACACCTCTGACCACTATTATAGCCGGTGGACCGGAATCAACACCTAGGGCGGAACGCCTCTGGCCACTATTCTAACCGGTGGACCGGACTGGCCTCGACTCACATGGTGTTTCACTGTAAGTACTTAGTATCTTTCCTGTGGATTAACTTATTCGTTTGGGTCTGTCGAGCCCGAATCCCCCACTATTATAGCCGGTGGACCGGAATAAACACTCAGGGCAGAACACCTCTGACCACTATTATAGCCGGTGGACCGGAAATAAACACTCAGGGCAGAACACCTCTGACCACTATTCTAACCGGTGGACCGGACTGGGTCTGGCTCAACAGTCTTTCGCTTTACGTAATTAATGTCTTATCCATGTCTTATTGAATCACATCACACCCTTGACCTACATGCGGTTGATACTCTACTTCTTTCCCCTCTAGAGGGACCGTCCCATATTTTGAGACTCGTACCTCTTCTCACACCTGACATCCATCCCCCGTAGACTTAGGCATAGTGGCATATAGTAAGGCATAATCTCCAAGAATATAGGCCATCCTAACACACATGATATCGACTCCGCATGTCCTCATCCCTCTAGGGTTCCTCCTTGGAGACCCCAATCGGACCTATGTGACCCAACTCTTTCTTACCTACCCAAACGTTACTTTATTCTCTATCTAGCACCTCATTTTTATTAGAAAATTCCCCAAATGTATTACTTTATCTCCCAAGTTCACGCGTGACCGACGAAACCCTAGTTGGCCACGCCAAACCCTAGCACCTTACTTCCTCAACAAGTAACCTCCCTCTTTCACCCCAAAATCTCTTCTCTCATTTAGAAAACCCATATTCATCCTTTATATAAGTGAGTTCTCACTCTCAACCCCCTACTCCATCCTTCCTTGATCATTTTTACCCTTGGACCCTTTAAATTCCTCATTTTCTCCCAAAACCCTAATTGGGTCCCTTAGACACCCGTACATCGACCCACGAAAAAGTTTGCACCCAAGTCTCCAATGGACCCATAACTTTGACATTATCTTATTTACTTCCTAAATCAACTTTCCTCACGTAAGATTCATCCCCATGCAGAATTTAAATACTCCCTGCAGACTCCCCAACACCCGCTTACTCGCAAAACCCTAATCAGGTCTCTTATGCACCAACTCACGTACTATTTTTCATGCCAAGTCTCCAATCACTCTAAGGCTCTCCAAAACTCTTACTTACAACCCAAATCAACTTTTCCCATGTAAGGATCACGCCCATGCAAACTTCCCAAACGTCCACTTTCCCGTTGTTCTTTTATTATCATTTCATGCTACCCAAAACCCTAGCATGCATGTCCTAGAGGGCCATATCATGTCACGTCATCAAACATCAAACATGGAACATGTCATGCTCGTACGATATAAGGCACACACATCATACCTCATTATCCACGCTGCGCTACACAAAACAGGTTATTCATAACACATACATAATACACATTAACATGGCATACTCATCATCCATCAACACATCACACATAGCACAAGGCCATAACTTTGTCCTTACCTAACACGACACCGGTCTTGGAGCACGTTCCTATGCCTCCTCCGGGTTTCGACTTGATTCGCCTATAAGAGGGAAAAACTAGAGGTTAATTTCCCTCTGACCCAAAACACCATTCTTTCTACCTTACCTTATCTTTAACTTACCATTAGGGCTATCAATACTAATAATGCCTTTATAAGTAAAAGCAAGTAGGGTTTCATTCTTAAGGTAGTTCATCCTGCTACTACTAATCAAAATAGGTCTTAATAGGTACGATAATTTAAGGTAAATATAATAGTATTATTTATTAACGGTAATAGTTTCAATGTTAATAAAAATGGTAACAATATTTAGCGCTAGTGAGGTTAGTATTATACTAATACTACTAATAGCAATATTACTAATGATGATAGTGATTATAATAATACTAATAATAATGGTAGTAATAATAGTAACAATAATAATAATAATAATAATAATAATAATAAAAGTAATAACGATGACGATGTTGAAATAATAATACTAAGGTTATAGGTCATTAATATTAATAGTCATAATAGTTATGATTATTTCGAATCTAGGTTAAGTAATAATAACCGTAATAATAATAATAATAATAATAATAATAATAATAATAATAACAACAACAACAACAACAACAACAACAACAATAATAAAAATAATAATAATGATGATGATAATAAATACTGATGATAACCTTAAGAATAATACTAAGGATACTAAAAATAATTAACACTTGAACAGCAAGGATTTAGGGGTTGGGAAAGTTTAAAGGGCCACCTAGGGTGCTGGTGGCACAGGTGACGGTGCACGACCCACGGCGGCGGCGGCGGTGATGGGGGAGAAGGAAGGTGGAGAAGTGGTGGAGGGGGGAGGAAGGAAAAGGAGAGGTTGGCAGGGAAAACAAAGGGTCTAGGGAGGTTGGGGAAGCTCCCTTGGTGGTTTTAGAAGGCAGAGGGGGTGCTGGAAGTGGCGGCACGGCGATGGGCGACGGTGAGAAGGGCGGCGGGGTTCGAAGCTGGGTTGATCGGGATGGTCACTTTGCACGGCCAGGGTGGCACGTGCAGAGCAAACCAAGGGGTGAGGGAGGCCTAGGTCGGTGGAGGGTGGTGCAAGGAAGAGTTTCGGGGGTGGATCGAGCGGTGGCGATGGGCGGAGGCGACGGGGTGGCTGTCTGAAATAAGGGTGGCGTAGGGCGGTTTTCTGGGCTATGGTTTCAAAAAAACCCGATGCTGGGTCCTTGGGGTGTATTTATAGGCTTGAAATAGGGGGAGTATCGAGAGAGGGGACAGGGGGAGGTAGGTCAGGTGGCACGCCGATCGGCAATGGCAGGCCGACGCGGGTCTGCCATGGCAGACCTGTTGGTTGGTCGGGAAAAGGGAAAAAGGTGCGGGGCAAGCCTGAGAGTGATGGCGGGGTGTCGGCCTGTCGGGGGAGGGTGGATGGAAGGGCAGGAAGGCGGGAAGGCGGGAAGGCGGCGTGCAGGCGGCGCAGGCAGGCGGTCGACGCAGAGGGGGATGGGCGGCGATTTGTAGGTCGTGCGCGGGAAGAAGGAAAGGGAAGGAGGCCGGAGCGGCGGTCCGGGGAGAAAAGAAAAAGAAGGGGGGCCGGCCGGTTCGACAACAATCAAAATTCCTTATTAAAACGTGGCATTTTGGTGAGTTTCTGGACAAAGCGCGGCGTCGAGTAGCTGGCAGGCAACGACTACTTCATTAATCGGAGCGCAGCGTTTCAGCGGAAGGAGAGGCGAAACGCTGCGTTTTACTATCACGGGGGGGAGGACTGAACGGTGCTGGGCCGCGGGAATGAAGGAAAGGAAAGGGGAGTTGGGCCGTGGGCTGGCCCAACGGGCGAGAAGAGGAAGAAAAGAAAGGAAGGAAGAAGAAGAAAAAGGAAAAGGAAGAAAAAGGAGGAAAAAGGATTATTTCATGTTATTTTATTTTAGTATTTTATTTTATATAAATATTTAGAGTATTTACCTTGGGTACTTAGAGTAAGAATATTTAAATAATTAAATAAAATATTTATTCTCCTTTTTAGGCTAATTTAGGGCCCTAAAAAAATATAGAGATATCCTTTATAAATTATTTTAAAATTCCTATTAACTTGCCCTACATAATCCCTTTCAATCTAAAAAGAGCAATAAATTAAATAAATTCCCCAATAGTCCTTATTTAATGACTTATTTCCAAAATAATTAATTCTGGGGTATTTCACCCACAATACTCTATTTTTTTCTCCTCACTGCCACAGCCATAAAAGGCATCCCTATCATCACCCATAACCCTATCTAATCTCCCTTTCATTTTCCCTCCCCTATCGTTCAATCCTACACCATCCCCAATGTACCAAGTTACTTCCCTTTTTCCCTTCTTTCTCTCCCGGCCGCCATCCTTCCCTTTTAACCTATGCCGTTGTTGCCCACTACTTCCACCTTCAGTCGTCGCCTGTAGTATACCATCACTATCCTACTATCACCCCACTAGCTCCACACCACTCCCTTTCTATCAACCTTCCTTAACCACCAACCACCCACACCTAAGCCTCCATCACCATTAGTAACGCCACCTTTGCTGCCAGCCGTCGTTACCACCACCAATCCCTAATGCTAACTCTCGTTGGTCCCAACATTAGCACCACCTCAATCCTTGCTTCCAACCCTCATTCCATCCTCAACCACTACCACCACCACCACTTTAGCCACCACACAACCGTTGTGACAGTCATAACCACTATTGTGCACCACTCTGCTCAAGCTACCCACTTTTGGTTATTTCTATTTTCTTCCCTCTCCCTTTCCTTTATTTTATTTAGGATAAATTCTTAAGTATAAATGGTGTAAAATTTTATTCTAGGTGATACCCTAGTGGTAGTGGAGGAGGAAGCGTATGTCTTGCATGCTTAGCCATCGAAGCCGCTTTGGTAAGGACACTTATAGTAGCCTAGGATTTTTTGTTGCTAAGTGTTCTGTATTTTTTTTAAAATTTTATTGTTATCATGTGATTGAATGTATTATTGTTAATGCCATGATATACGGTTGATATTATATGATAGAAAATGAGTAAGTAAAGATTATGTAGTAGCGTTTTTATATGTGGAAAATCCTTGGTGTGATATATGGTTGTAACATGGGTTTATTAAGGTATGATGAGTGTGAAATAAGTATATTAAGGTATATAGAGATAAATGGAGGATTTGGAAATAATGTTGCCAAACATATAAGGTTTGCATGAAATAAGGGTTTTGTTATCAATAAGGGTATTTTGGTCAATATGGGTTTAATATAGGAATCATGGTATTTTAAGGTGTTATATCATCTAAAATATGATAAGGATTTTATATGAAGTGTTTAGTATAGTTGTGAATGACCTAAGTTTAATAAAGTATGAAAATAATTTGATTTGGGAATATTAACCCTAAAATTAGAAGATTGTTATCACTTGTGCGAAAACAGTAGGGTTTGACCATGAAATTCAGATATGTTCTTAATTTCAGTATTTTAGGAATGTATATTGAATCTGGTATTTGTTTGAGTCCTATAGGAAAAGTTATGATGGTTAACATAAGTATTATAGAGATATTGAAGATTTGTGTGATTGTTGAAGAATATAAGATTGATGGTTACTTAAGGGAGAATAAGTATTGAAGATATTTAATCAAGAATTGATAAATAACTCAATAATAATTTAACATTTGAATGTCACCCTATCTATGATTACTCTAAGTATTATTAGGTAGGATTATTCAATCACAAATAGATAGTTATCCAAGTGATTTACTTGTATTAGATTTTAATATGCTCGACCATCATGTTAAAATGTCATCGACATCATGCTTATATGGGAGTCTTACATTGCTGACTAGCACATTAATTTAACCATATGACTCATAAATGGTTAACTAGCACATAAATTAGTATTAATAATGTAATTATATCCTATATAATACATGACTCAACAAAGAATACTGCAAACAAAGTAAGGTAAATAGTAAATGAAAAAAACTAATAAGAATCCTAATCAAAATAAAGATATTGACTTGTAGAGTTGACTTTCATGTACAATAGCTCCCTTTATAATAGCTCATAACACATGAAATCTTATATATCTTGACTTCTTAAATGTCTTGATCTTCTTCCTACAAATATATTACATACCTGTAGGAATGACTTAGCGTAATATCATCAAGGTTATTCATATTGTTATTATCAAAGACATATAATATGATTGATTCTATAATCAAGTATGCCAAATCACTATCTTTAAGAGGATCTATGGATGCTCTTGAATCATTCCCCAAATTGAGAAGAATTTGTCCTCAAATTGACTTGACATCACTAAAGTAAGGAGACAAATCACCAACATTAAATGTCCTTGAAACATCACCATATAATTCTGGAAGTTCAAGTTCATAATCATTTTCTCCAAATTATCTAAGGATTTTAAATGGTCCATATGCTATCAACACTAGTTTATGTTTTCTTAGATTAGGAAATATTTATTTTTGCAAATGTAACCACACTAAATCACTAGGAGAAAATACCCATTGAGTGCAATGTTTGTTAGCTTGTGTTTGGTATCTTGCACCAGCTCATTCTATTTTTCCCTTGATTTGTTGATGAATATTTTGGAAGAACTCTACTCATTCCTTTGCCTCATAGATTTTAAGTTCATATTTCTTCAAGGGTACCATATTAATTGGTATGTAAGGAATCACTCCATGCTCGATCTTAAATGGACTTGAACGTGTAGCACGTGAAGGAATACGATTATAAGCAAACTTTGCATGAGCTAACTTAATATTCCAACCTTTAGTACTTTTACTTACTAATCCTCTTAACAAGGTGCCAAGAGTATAGTTTGTAAATTTAGTTTGTCCATTGGTTTGTGGATGATGTGAAGTAATAAATAATAACTTGGTGCCTAACATATGCCATAATGTTTTCCAAAAGCAGCTAAGAAACTTGACATCCTTATCCAAAATAATACTCTTAGGTATGCCATGTAGTCTCACAATTTATTTGAAATACAAATCAGCAACATGTATAGCATCATTAGTTTTATTACATGGAATAAAATAATCCATTTTAGGAAACTTGTCTAGCATAACCATAATATAATATTTTCCTCTGTGTTCTAGGCAAACCTAAGATAAAGTTCATACTAAACTCTTCCCATGGCTAACTAGGCACAAGTAATGGTATATAAAAACTCTTATGAAAGAAACTTTTACTCTTTTTACAAGTATCACATCATTTTGCTACAATTTGTGCACCTTATATCTTGTGTGACTATTGGAAATTTTCTTGCAATATCTTTAATGTTTTATGTAATACCCTAAAAATTTAAAACCTAGAAATTTAATAATAACCCTCATTTGGGATAATTTTATTTTTAAATTTATTTAATTTATTTCTTTTGTGGATTTTTAGGTGTATAAAAATGGATATAGATATTTAATAAATTAAAATAAATATTTTGTTATTTTAACATACTCATTTTATTTAAATAATTTTCCAAACCCATATTTTACTAAAATTACCCTCTTAAACTAATATATTAAATTTTAATTAAATCAATTATTAAATTAATTTATCTATCTAAATAATTAAATACCTTTATTTCAAAAATTATTTTAATTTATTTTCCTCTTTTTCCTTTTTTCCTTTTTCCTTTCTCCTCTTCCTTCCTTTTTCATTTCCTCCTTTTTCGTTTTCTTCTTTTCTTCTCCCTCGGGTCGTTGGCCTGCCTTCCTGCATTGGGTTGTTCGCCCTTTCTCCTTCTTCCCCCGTGCACCTAGCCCGACATCCCCCTCTACTTTTTTTCTTTCCTTTCTCCCCCTAGCAGGGCCAACCAAGCCTCTTTTCTTTTTCCCCTTTCCCTCGCTCATAAGGCTGACCTAGCCCTCTCTTTCTTTTCTCTTCTTCTTCTTCCATTCTCCTTCCTTCTTTGACCATCCCCTATGGCAGCCTGCTACTAGCTGCCTACAACCACCTTCCTCCCCCTACAGCCCTACTCTCTTTCCCTCTCTCTCCCTCGTCCGTTTCCCTTCCATTTTGAACTAAACAAATCCCCCTCTCGTTCCCTTTTCTTTCCTTTTCTTCCTTCCTTCTCCTTGCCACCCTGTAACCGTCGACTTGTAGCCTTCCCCTGCCACCACCTAGCCTGGTGCCCCTGCCTCCCCTCTCCTCCCTCTTCTTTTTCTTCTTTTCCCCTACCCATTTTCTTCCCCATGTCTCCTCCTTCCCTCCCTGTCGAGCCCTTTTTCTCCCTTCTTTTCCTCTTCTCCTCCTCCTTTGTTTTTACTTCGCCACCTCTAACCACCACTATTGCCTCCCAACAACCACCATAACCACCCCTAGCACCCCTACTATCTCCCTACACCACCAAGCCACCTGCACACGCCCTTGTAACCCTCTTTCTCCTCCCTTCTTTTTCTTTCCCTCTCCTCAGCCTCCACTTTGCACCACCACCATGCGTCACCATTCTCCCTCTTCTGCCGCCTCCATAACCACCACTATACCCCCGGAACCTCCCTTACCACCACCCTTCCTTCCTTTGGCCAAAATTCCCCCTCCAACCCTCCTTCTTCTCTTCTTTTCCCCTTCATTATTCTCCTCCGTCCATCCTTGCACCCATCTTTCTAGCCCTACAACCACCGCCTCCGCCACTCTGAACGACTAACTTTCAACCCCGACCACCAACTACACCCTACTCACTCCCTGCACCCAACCACCACCCTCACTCCCCTCCACAAGCCCTCAAGCCTACCCCCAATACCCTTACCCGAAGTAGCCCTCCTTCCTTCTCCCGTCCCCCTCTTTGGACCTTAACCTCTTCCATCTTGAGCATGTAACTCACGTTGTCATGTAGCATGAGTCAGCTACATCACCTGGAGTAATTTTAGCTAATTTTTGAGGTATAACTATAGTTAGTATTAGTATGTATTAATTTAGCTTTTGATAAAAAATTATTCTTTTGATTTTTTACTTCAAATATGCTAATTTTTTATATTATTTTTAGGTGTTAATTTTTACTAGTCAAAGCTCAAACCTTTAACCAAGGTATTAGTAAGGTTTAATTATTGCTGGAAATAAGGTAACCATTATACTCTACTAAAATGTGTGGATATACGTATGCTAGCACATTAGGGTTTTTAATATGTTTATGTGCACGATGTATGGTGTTAAGTATAATATAATTTGTGGCATATGTTGGTTGTTGAAATGAAAAGCTTGTTCACTTATGTGCTATGTGTAGAAATAATAGTTAAGGAAGGAGCCTTACGGTTAAGGATAATGTTAAATGCTTATATGTGACATGATAAGTTAATGCAGCCATGGATAATGTTAATATAAGCCCTAGGGGCATTTTAGTAATTTTCCTTGTGCAAAAAGGGTGTGGCCTAAGTAAGTATATATATATATATGATGGGAGTTATTGAGTACAAAAAAGTAAATAATAATAGTTGGTGGTGTTAGATGAGGTATATGAACCAAGAATGTTAATGTTTTATGTGGTAAGGGTTTTTTTTAGTAAATTTGGCATAACATGGGCAAATTGCTAATTTACATGAATAAAAGGGGGTAATATGATGATTTAATAAGTAAGAAGGGCATTTTAGTAATTTCACATTGAAAAGGGATAACTTGGTAATTTTTTAAGTAGAGGGGTAAAATGGTGATCTAATAAAGAAGAAGGGTATTTTGGTAATTTGGCATAAAGGAGGGGTATCTTGGTAATTTGGGTGAGTAAAAGGGGTAAAATAGTAATTTAGTAGATAAGAGGGGGCATTTTGGTAAATTGGCATAAATGAAGGATAACTTGGTAATTTTGTGAGTAAAAGGGGTAAAATGGTAAAGTAAAAAAGTAAGAAGGGTATTTTAGTAATTTGGCATAAAAGAAGGGTATTTTGGTAAATTTGTGAGTAACAGGGGTAAAATGATTAAATAAAAAGTAAGAAGGGTATTTTGGTAAATTGGCATAAAAGAAGGGTAACTTGGTAATTTTGTGAGTAAAACAGGGTAAAATGGCAAAGTGATAAGTAAGAAGGGTATTTTGGTAATTTGGCATGATAAGGGGCAACTTAGTAATTTTAACAAGTAAGAAGGGTAAATTGGTAATTTGACAAACACAATGGGTAATTTGATAATTCTAACAAGTATGAAGGGCAAGTGATAATTTAACTAATTACAAGGGCAATTTGGTAAATTTTAATAAGTATAAAGGGCAATTTGGTAATTTAACTAATCAAAAGAGTAATATGGTAAATGTAACATGTATAAAGGGGTGATTTGGTAATTTAATAAACTTGAGGGGCAATTTGGTAAGTTTAACAAGTATAAAGGGCGGTTTGGTAATTTAACCAACTAGAAGGGTAAATTGATAACTTAACAAGTATGAGGGGTAAAGTTGGTGAATTGGTAAGTATGGAGGGTAATTTGGTAATTTAACAAATGCAAGGGATATTTTGGTAATTATACAAACATGAAGGGTAATATGGTAATTTGGCAAATACAAAGGGATGACTTGGTAATTTTACAAGTAAGGGGTATTTTGGTAATTTTGTAAGGATGATGGAGGTAAATTGGTAACTTGTATATAACATATCAGTGGATTAAATTAGTCTTCATAATAAGACATAAGTAATATTGAATAATAAGATAAGGGTATTTGATAAATCAGTGAGTATCACAAGAACATAGCATAGCATAGGGTTGGATGGATAATTAAGGGTGTGATGTGGTGTTTATCTCATATTCATGCAAAAGGTGCTTTAATCATTAATTATGCATGGTAATGTGTGTTAGATGTGATAGAAGGACATGATAGGGTTAAGTGTTCTATGATCCTTCGATGTAGCCTACCAGACTCTAAGATCATATTATGATTATGATATGATGACCCTTTATGGCATATGAATAAATGGGAACAAATTCTTAAATGGAAATGGATGGTATAAGGATGACCTTAGTGGTTTCTTTAAGTTAACCTGGATAACCCTATGAAAAAGGATTACTTAATAATAACATAAATAAATGGAAATGAATAAGTATGTAGCTGTTTTGTTTCTCATGATCACCTATTAAGATACTAATAATTAAAGTAGAAGACCTCGAGATCAGGAATGGCAGCTCTTTAGATATCGCTACCTGCAACAATTCTGCAAGGGACACTTGCTATTAAATAGGCAGGGGCCTACAAACGGAACCCTTCAGTACTATAGTTTGGAAATATTTTAGGGTTTCTCTTTTAACCTTTTTTTTTCTTGTTTACATGATTTTACTCTTGTAACCACTAATAGTGGGTTTTATTCTTATAACGAATTTAATGCGCTACTCTGATTTGAATAAAAGTCTAAATTTGTGTGAATCATGTTATGTACCTTTTAGCCTTAGCACTTAATACTAGAATGGTAGGAGGAAATCGGTTTGGTACTAAGTGCGACGGTAACATCCCTGAAATTTATGGTTTCTACTTCAGCTAATTTTTAAATAAAATAAAAAATTTTAGTTATAAATTTTGGGGGTGTTACAATTTCTGAGTACAAAAATGGCCTACAATAGCTCCTTCGTGTACCGCTTTTATAAATAAATCCCTTATACTTGACCTCGGTACGCAAAGTCCATTAAGTTTAAATAAGAATCCATCTTGAATTTTATAATTGCCATGATTTCCATTTTCTTTACATGCTCAATATTTTTCAAGAATGTCTTCATTATTAGGGTACACTTCTTTTAGTATTTCAAAACTTAACAATTTAGAATCTAACATAACAAGTAATTTATATCTTCCAGAAGCAATTTCCAATTCCTTAGTTTCCTCTAGATTACATCTATAGATAGGTCAATTAGGGAAAGGCATTCTAAGAATTAAATTTATACCATGCTTTATACCTCTAATAGGTTGTAGTCTAAGAGATAAATCATCTAGAAATACTTTAATATATTCATCAAGTAAAATAGTAAGGTTTGAATTGATAGACTTATTCTCCCCAACCTGAGATGATTTTGCTACTAAAGCATACCAAACACCCTCCTCCTAAATTTAATTAATCATTTCTCGTTCATGTAAGAATAAGCTCTTTTTAACCTCGAGTGGTTGTACATAATCATATTGAGATGGTTTAAACTTATATTTCTTTTTATCATTAAGCACAGTATATTCATTAGTTACATCATCATGAGTTTCATTTCTATCATATTGCCATGGTCCTCCTAGTAAATACCACAAGCATTCATAAGCATAACATCTCATAATACCTCATCATGGTAATCACTAATGCAAAAATTAATTCATTTTTTTAGTCACTTGAGCCCCTTTGTCCTTATTAATACATTGTAATGAATATGGTTTAGGATGTGAAGTATTCACTAGCCCTAGTTGTTTGACCTTTTTGTCACTAGCAACATTAGCACACGAACCACTATCTATAATGACCCTACAAACCCTATCTCCAATTCTACATTTAGTTTAAATTTTTTTTATCTCTTTGTGTAGATTAATCATTAGGTTGTATTTGTAAAGCCATTTGAAGTAAAAAACAAGGTTTTCCATCCTCATCATATGTACTTAAGACATCATCATTAGATTTGGTTTCTAGGTCACCATCATCAATACATAGTTACATGTTCTCAATTCCACTTAAGGTTAAGACCCTTGGGTTAGGACATTCTCTAGCAAAATGATAATATCTTTTACATTTGAAACATTACTTATTCGCCATTTCACTTACTTTATTTTTATCCTTTTCATCTTGGTTAGGGTTAGTCTTTTTATCATTAGCCGAATAGATATGTGTCCCAAGTTTTGATGTAGATGCATTAGAATAAGTTTTGTTGGATGTAGAAGTTGAAGCACTAGTCTTATTATAGGCTTTGCTAGACTTAGTTTGTATTTCAAATTTCAAGAACAACTTTTTCAAATCATCAAGAGAATTATAGGAAAACATTTCAACCTTGTCCGTATTCAAGTTATTAAGGTCATTTGAGTATCTAGCACACTTTTGTTCTTTTCTTTCTTTCATGTCACAGAAGTGTACTAGTATTTCAAATTCCCTAGTATATTCCTCTACACTAAGAAGTAATTACCTAAGAGTAGTCAATTTGATATATATCTCTTGCTCATACTCCTTAGGTACAATTTTTTTCCTTAGGTGTTACTTTAATTTTTCCTAAGACTTGATTTTATTTTTGTCATGTCTCTCATGGGTTCTCTTAAGATTATCGTACCAAACCCTAGCAAACTTTTTGAATCTTATAGTTGCTAATTTATACTTACGTTCGTCATTATACTCTCTAAATTCAAGTTTTTCTTCAATTTCATGCAACTATTCAAAAAATAATTCGACATCTAATTCACCATAGAAATTAATAAGGTTGAGCTTTATACATTTATCTTCAAAATGGTTGTACCTTGGTGGATGATTTGCAATGCCTCTTCAATTATGGATAAGGTCATAAGGTCATAATCCATTCTCTTGTGCTCTTTTTTCACACTCCATTCGAGTATTGATGTGGCAACCTCAAACTTGGATTGCCCTCTTCACCATGCCTTATACTTGATCATTTATAAACTCCATGGTATTGTGCATGTGTTGAAGAGTCTCTTGGTAAGCTACCGTTGATTCTAGCCTTTGAATGGAAGAAATTTGTTGCAATTTTGCATTAGTTGCATGTACATTTACTACAAGTTGTTGAAGATTATCATACATAGTCTTCATTGATACCTCTTCAGCTATGGTTGAATTATTTACTAAATATTGCCTCAACACTAATCAACTAATGTTAGAAGTCACTTCTTGATGTCTTCTTGATGGTGTGGCAAGATCTTGAAGGCTTGAACTTGAGAAGATTATGGGGATAGACGATAAGTGTTGGAATGTGTTATCAAATATTCTTGATACACTTAAATGCAATCTTGGTAGCTAACAAGTTGAATCTTGATATATGGAAGAACATAGAAACGGGTGAAAAAAATAGGCAATGGTTAAGTATAGATGAACAAATTTTCTTCCCTAATTGTGATTAAATGATAAAGAAGATAAGATAATTTGATTATCAAGATGATACTCGAATAAAATGAACTAATATGATATTCTTTCTTGATTCAAATCGATCAAGATTGGTATTGAATCTGCAAGGATTATTTGACCCAAAGATGGTGAGAGGGAAAGGATTCATGAGGGATAAAGGAGAATATTATCACAAGGGAGGAATCAAAAAATAATTCTAACACTTTGAATAATCAAAGTGCTTCAAATATAACTAAAGATAATTGAAGAATAATGCTAGAAGATTGAAAGAAGATGAGGAATAATTGAATACTTAAATTCAGTATTTAAAGGTTTGGTTGTGGAGAAAAAAAATATTCAACCTCAAATTTGAAGATGTGAAGATTAGGATGAAGTGTATTGGTTCTTGATTAAGGATATGCTACAAGGTTTGAATACATTTAAATCTTGAAGTTGGGGATTAACTAGCATGCATGGATATGTATGGGAGAGAAAAATCTAGAAGATCAACATGGGCGTGGAAGTAGAAGAATAGAGTAGGTGACTTTCGACTTTGGAGTAAAGATAGAAAAGGATTTGATACCAAAAATGACACAAGCCTTCTATAGATATTGAAGATTCATGTGATTATAGAAGAATATAGGATCAATAGTTGCTTAAAGGAGAAGAAGGAATGAATATATTCAATCAAGAATTAATAAAGAACTCAACAATAATTATACCTTTGATTGTCACCCTATCTAAGATTACTCCAAGTATTCTTAGGTAGGATTATTCTGTAACACCCCCAAAATTAACTATTGAAAAATTTCATTTTATTAAAAGATTCAATGGGAGCAAGTAAAACAAACTTGTGAATTTTGAAGATATTACCACCATGATCTGTACAAGCCTGGCCCCAGGCCAGTTTCGCACTAACCACAAGGATAAATTTTTTTTACCATCCATCATTAGTTAAACTCAAATCAAGAATTTATAAAAGCACTAAAATGTTCATAATATGGAAATTAGAGTACGCATAAAAGAGTTACAACCCAAGAGTGCATAAATTAAATTCTCCAAAAGGGACAAAAGTTACAGTACGATAAAACAAGTCTGAATAAGCCAATACAAGATAAAGGAACATAAAAGGGAAGTCCGTCCACGTTGCTCTCGGTCCCCAGGCCAAGTCCAAGCTCAACTCTCAGCCCCACTTGATGCCTCATAAGTATCAAAGGCATAAAAAATATCATCACTTACCTGCACAAACTCAGCAGGGACCTTTTCTCGTGGGAATGAGCAACACCCATGAAATGGATGGTCAGTACGCTACATATTGAGGAAGGTAACCATGCATCTAAGGCCAAGAATACAAAAAATATAACACAAGCATGGACATATAAACAACACACAACCAATATAGATAAATAATGGCCAAGTTATAGTCCAAATACACTGATTCATTAATTCTCTGATCAATTCTCACTTCACACCATGCTTATTATCAATCCATGCGAATGTGGGAACCGCACTATTGTAGTCGGTGGATTGGAAATGTACAGGGCAGAATGCACCTGACCACTATTATTTGCTAGTGGATTGTTCTATAGGGTAAGATGCTCTTGGCCACTATTATGTCGGTGGATCAATCTAGCTCCAACTCTCATGGTGTTCCACTGTAAGTACTTAGTATCTTTTACATGTCTTATCATAACTTAGAGTTTGGTTTATTGAGCTCGGGATTCCCCACTATTATAGCTAATGGATCGGAAATGTATGGGCCAAAACGCACCTGACTTCTATTATATGCCAGTGGATCGGTCTCCAAGGCACCCTGACACCTTGCCACTATTATGCTGGTGGGTCGATCTAGGCCCGGCTCAATAATCTTCCATTTTTAATGATTAGTGTCCTGTTGTGTCTTATTCAGCATGTTTTCACCCTAGACATACATGTCATAAGCCGTCTACTCTTATCCTCCTAATAGGGCCCGTCCAATATTTTGAGAATTCCGCGCCTCCTATCACACCCCAACATCCATTCATTCTTCCACTTACTCATATTGGAGACCCAACTCCTAAGCGTGTGGGTCAATTCCCACTACCTTACGCCATCCCAGTCCACTCACTATTTTTCCCTAGGGTTTTCTCCTAAAACCCTAATTTGGGCCTATGTGGCACATCCTTCTCTACATCAAACAACTAAGGTTGCTTTAACACCCCACACATTACCTTACTTAGATTTAAAACCTATTGTTTCACTTTACTCCCCCAAATACACGTGTGACCACAAAATCCTAGTTGGCCACAACAAACCCTAGCACCCTTTTTTCCCACATGTCACCCCTCCATTTCTCACTTGATGTAACACCCCAAAATTCACTACTTATTTTTTTAAAATGGAAAAACTTAAATTAAAACCTGTGAATTCTGGTGATATTACCGCCACACTTAGTACAAGATCGGACTTAGTACCAGACCTATTCACTCTTATCATTCCAGTACCAAGTGTTGAGGCTACGAAAATATTTTCACCAAACTCATATTAATACTTAAACCAAAAGTTCATAACACAAAAATCAGAGTATGCATAAATGTTTACATAATCCAAAGTATAAAATCAAAGTTCATGGAAAGGAAATAATGTCTACAAACTTTAAAGTTTGAATCTAGAAAATTCAATACATAGGAGAAATGATAGAAAGGAATAGTAATATCATAAGTAGAGAAACTGGTCACGCCACTCCGATAATCAAACCGGCCCATGGTCATCACTTAACCCCGCCTGATTCCTCATGGACATCGGAGGCATCAAAATATGCATTACCCACTTGTATTAAGTCAGAAGGGCCTACTTCTCGTGGGAATGAGCATCACCCATGAAAAGGGTGATCAATGCGCTACATACTAAGTAAGTTAACTGTGCACTAAGGCCAAGACATATAAGCACATAATTCAAACCAGATAATAATAAAACAACATATGATCACTTCTGAGAAATAATAATCGAAGGCCATTTATAGTTCGGATTAATTACTTAATTAATCTCTTATAAATACTCATTCCAAATCATGCTCTTTATCAAGTCCATAAGAGTAGGAGAACCTCACCATTTTAGCCGGTGGATCGGTCTCAAAGGCACTCCGGCACTTGGCCACTGTTATAGCCGGTGGATCGGTCACTTATAGGATAACATACCCTGACCACTATTATATGTCAGTGGATCGGTGTGGCCCCTGCTCGCATAGTATTCCACTGTAAGTATTAGTGTCTTTTATGTGTCTTCACAAAATTTAGGGTTTGGTTTATTGAGCTCAGAATCCCCCACTATTATAACCGGTGGATCGGTCATATATAGGGCAACATGCCCTAACCATTATTATACGCCGGTGGATCAGTATCCAAGGCCACTATTATGCTGGTGGATCAGTCTAGGCCCAGCTCAATACTCTTTCACTTTACATGATTAATGTCTTAAGGGTCTTATTGAGAATATTTCACCCTAGATATGTATGACTAACTCCATCTATGCTTATCCTCCAATTTACCTGCACCATATCATGAGAACACTGCACCTCTTTACTTACCCCAACAACCTTTACTCCATACTTTAACTCACACTAGAAGTCCAACTTCGATGTATGTGGGTCAAGGCCCACTACTATACTCCTCTAAACCACTCATTACTTTACTCCAGGGTTTTCCCTAGAAATCCTAATTGAAGGTCTAAATGGCTTATCCTACTCAATCTTACACAACCCAAATCATTTTAACACTCCACACATCACAACCCATAGACTCCACCCTCATTATAACACTTTAATCACCAAGTACACGTGTGACTACAAAATCCTAAGTAGCCACACCAAACCCTAGCTGGCCACACAAAACCCCAGATCGGTCTCCTATATACCCTTATACTGTCCCACGTACTATTTTTCATCCAAAGCATTCAAACACCCAAACAACACTTCCATCACCTTCCTCACACCTCAAATCAACTTTCCATACATACAATTCACCCCCATGCAAAATTTACACATCCTATGCAACCTTTTGAACTTTTCATGCAAAACCCTAAAACTCCCATGCGAAACCCTAATATCCTATCTAACCTTAGATTCATCCAATGCAAACCCTAGATTCCTCCATGCAACCCTAGATTCATCCGTTCATGGTCATGCAACACTCAGGTCAACTACACCTCATTGCACTCCATATCATCATATTACATAATCTATCATGTATGTCTTATGGGCCACATCATTTCACATTCAAAACACAACTTATACATATTAAACATATACCATAAAATATTATAAGAACATACCTCCACTCCAAGTCATTCTGCACGTAAATTAGTTATAATAATACGCATAAAATACACCATATAACATGGCACATGGCATACAAGGCATGTAAAAACACTTTACATATAAGCAGCCTTAGCTACACCCTTACCTAAAATGACACTGGTCTTAGAGCACGCTCCTACGCCTCTTTAGGGCTTTAACTGATCTCACCTATATAAGGGAAAAGCTAAAGATTATATTCCCTCCTACCAAAAATACTATTATTTACTAATTTATTCTAAGACTAGGTTTTTGATAAAATAATAACATATTAATAATAATGACATTAACTAATTACTAATTTTGCTAAAGATATAATAAATAATAGTAATATTGTAAAAGTTGATAATATAAGGCTTGAAGACTTTACCCTAATAATAATAATAATGATACAAAAACAAAAATAATGATAATAATAATAATCGTAAAAATAATAATAATAACGATAATACTAATACTAATAATAATAATAATGATATGGTTTGAAATAAATGGTGGAATAAGGGCTTCAACCCTTCACCAAAATAATAATAATAATAATAATAATACAAAAAATAATAGTAATAGTAATAGTAATAGTAATAATGATAAAAAAATAATATGGCAAAATAATAATAATCATAATGGTAATAATAGTAATGATAATAATCGAAGATAAAATGAAGTAGGGTTTTGACCCTACATTGAATAAATAATAAAACTACTACTACTACTACTACTACTACTAATAATAATAAGAGTAGTAGTAATAATAATAAATATTAATGGTAATAATAATAATAATAATAATAATAATAATAATAATAATAATATCATTAGTAGTAGTAATAATAATAATAATAATATATTCAAAATAATTGAAATAAAATAAAATAAGGCTTGTATAAATTGTGAAAAAGGGTTATGAGGGTTTAGGGTTCCACCTTAGGTTGGTAGTGACAGGAGGCACCGACGGTGGCGGCCGAAAAAAGAGAAGAAAAGGAGAAAAGTTGGAGGCTAGGAAAAAGATAGAAAGAATAAGGGTGGGAGTAGGGGTGGTTATGGTTGTCTAGAAGGAGAGGAATATAATGAGGGTGGCGGCGCACGGTGGCGGTGGCGGTGGCCAAAAATGGAAGAAGGAGAGAAAGAGAGGAGGAGAGGGAGGAAGAGAAAAAGAAGAGTAGGGGAAGGTAGAGGGAAGTCTGCAGAGGCTTTTGGAAGGTGAAAGGAGCAGTGCTAGCGGCAGAAGTGGTGGCAGACGGTAGTGCAAAGGGTGGTAAGGGCGGAGGAGTGGTTGATTGAGAAGGAAACTTTGCACGGTTGAGGTAGCTCGTGCAGGGCAAATCAAGGGAGATGAGTGGTGTAGTTAGTGAGAGGGCAGTGTAGGGAGTACTCAAGTGGGTATAGTGGGTGGCAATGTTGGTCAACAACAGCGTCAACGGTGTCTGAAATGGCGGTGGCGCACAAGGGGAAGTTTTCTAGGTTTTGGGGAAAGGCATGATTCTAGGGCCAGTTTAGGAATATTTATAGGCTAAGGGTGAGGATAAGGTTGAAGGGAAGAAGGGAGGATAGGGCAAGGGTGAGGGCACCAGCCGGTAACGGTTGGCCGGCAAAAATTCAAACGTGGCAGAGGTAGTGGCTGGATGGGAGAAGGGAAAACGTGCGCGAGAAGAGGTGAGAAGTAGTTGGGCAAAATGGTCGACGGATTAGCAGGGAAAGATAGAGGGAAAATGGCCGGTCAAACGGCGAGGTCGGCGGCAAAAATAACAAAGGCGTTGTAGGTCGACGATGGGGGAGAAAGAAGAAGGTGGGGGTGTGTGGACCGGTTGGCCGGGAAAAAAAAAGAAAAGAAAGGAAATGAAGGGCGAAACGGGCCGACGAAAGTAAAAGAAATGATGCTAAAACACGGTGTGCCAGGCCGCCGAAGGAGAAGAGAAAAAGAAAAGGGTTTGGGCCGTGAGATAGGCCCAGTTTGTCGAAGAAGAAAAAGAAAAGAAGGAAAAGAAGAATTGGGCTGTGGACGAGCACAAATCGGGAAGGAGAAAGAAAAAAGAAAAGAAAAAGAAAGAAAAAAAAAGAAAAAGGAAGAAAGAAAAGGAAAAAGGAAAAAGGAAAAAGGGAAAAAGAAAAATAGTGGGTTAGGTTAATTAAATTAATTAGGATATTTGGGATATTTAAAAATAATAATATTTAAATAAAATAATATTTAATTGCATTTTTATGCTAATTTAGGGTTTTTGATAAATTCCATTTTAATTAGCAAATCGCTCTAATTTTCTCCAATTAAATTATTTATAACATTCCTATTAATTTGGCTCTATTTATTTCCTCTTATTTAAATAAAATAATTTATTTAATTAATTTTAAAAATAAAATCATTAATTAGCTAAAATACCCAAATTTTTCCGAATTAAAATATTTATCAATTTTTTTCTTGATTTGCCCTAATTAATTCCCTTTTATTTTAATAAAAATAATTTATTTAATTAATTTTCATAATAAATCTTTAATTAGCTATAATTCTTAAAAGTAGGATTTTCGGGGCATTTTACTTGCCATCCTTGCTTTCCCATGACACCCATGCTCACCTTATACATGATATTCTTCCACTCTCATCCTATACTCCACTCACCCTCAATTATTTTTACTTGCACAACCCCCACCAATTAGGGTTTTTCCTCCCAAACCCTAGCCAAGTTTCCTATACACCATTACACCAACCTACGTACTATTTTTCATCCAAGGTCTCCAATTACCCCAAAAACTCTTCCCTTACATTACTTACACCCCAAGATAACTTTTCACACGTAAAGATCTTCCCCATGCAGACTCTATCCACCCCATGCAAACCCTAGAAGTTTCCATGCAAATCCTAGAATTTCTATACAAATCCTAGAAATCCTCATGCAAAGTTCACCCTACTCTTTTATTTGATCATAATCCCCTTTTATTTGCCCCCTCATGGATCATAAGATAATTAGGCCAATCCCATATCCCCTTAGTCAACTCACTTCCCCCTTTTTCCTTTTTCATCCTTTCACCCCATATCAATATATTAAACATCCTATCATGCATGTCCTAGAGGGTCACATCATACAATATCATAAGCACAACACACACACACACACATATTATACATATGCCATAAGGAAACCACATAAGCATACCTCAACTCCAAGCTGTGCTACATGAAAAACAAGTATAATAATCATAAGATACACAACATAACATAACACATGGCATATAAGGTACATAACACACACATAGAGGGCTTTAGCTACATCCTTACTTAACACGACACTGGTCTTGGAGTATGCTTCTATGCCTCCTTAGGGTTTTGACCAGATTCACCTATAAGAGGGAAAACTAAGGGTTAACTTCCCTCATACCAAAATTACTATTATTTCCTACCTTACCCTAATATTAAGGTTACTATTATTAATAGTAACTTCATGAATAAAAATAAGGTTTTTACTCTCAAGGTAGCTAACTATGTTATTACTATTCAAAATAGTTTCATGTTAATGTATTTATAGCCATATTTATATCATTAAAGATAATAGCTTTAATATTACTAATAATAGTAATAATAATAGTTGTAGAAAAAAAAATAAAAAAAATAATACCAATAGTTCTAATCTTAAGAGTAATACTTGAAAGGGGTCCTAATAATAATAATAATAGCAACCTTAGTGGTAATAAGGTTAAGGTTAATAATAGTGATAGTAATAAAAAAATAATAGTAATAATAACAAAATGATAATATTGTTAAGGATAATACTAATAATAATAATAATAATAATCGAAATAATGATAATATAAGGGTTCAAATATTTACAATAATAACAATGGTAATAATATACCAAAGTTAGCATTAATAGTAATAATAATAATAATGATAATATAAATAATAATGATATTAATTGTAATAAAAAAAATGATAGTCATAATAATAAATAAAATAGGTTTCGACTTCTTTATAATAATAATAATGGGATAAATATCCCGAGCCTATATTTAGTAATAATAAGGATAACATAATATAATACTAATAATAACAATATTATTATTATTATTATTATTATTATTATTAAGAATAATAACATTAATACAAATAAAAGAGGTAATATTAGCATAAATAGGGTTTTAGGGGTTGGGGTACCACCTAGGGTTAGGGGTGACCAGGCAGCATCGACGACGGCAGTGGAGGGAGAAGAGTGGGTGGAAAGTTAGTTGTTTAGGATAGGAGAGGGGGAAAGAGAGGGGGATTGAGGTGGTGGAGGATGACCTAGGTTGAGAGGGCTGGAATGGTGGTGGTAGCACTTCCAAAGGGGTGGTGTAGGCAGCGGCGATGTGGTGGCCAGAGGTGGTGGTGAGGGAGGAGGGGAGAAGGAGAGTGAGGTAGGGGAAAAGGGAGGTATAGGAGGTTTTGTTGGTGGTTTGGGGGGGGTAGAGGGAGTGGTGGTTGCGACGGGAAAGGCAGCGGACAGCAGCGCGAAGGGCGGTAGTGGGTGTGATGAAGTTTGTCGAATAACCAACTTTGTATGGCCAAGGCGGCTCATGCAGGGAGGATTGAGGGTGTTGAGGGGTGTAGTTTGGTGGAGGGTGGTGTAGGAGTATTTTGGGAGGTGGTTCGGGCGGCGATGCTAGGCAGCGGCGATGGGGTGTACGGCTGAGTAGGCGGCAACGCACAAAGGGAGAAAATTTATAGGCAGAGAAAAAAGGTTGAATGGGGGGCGGTTGAAGGGTATTTATAATCCATTGATGGGGGAAAATGAAAGGGGGGAAGAGGGGAATATGATGGCATGCATGGTAGGTCGCTAGTCGGCAGCGCACAGCCGGTGTAGGCTTGCAAAGTAGTAGGTTTTCCAGCTCAGGGAAGGAGAAAGGAAGGGAGGGAGAGAGAGAGCGTGATTGGGTGGAGAAGGGAGAGGGATCAACGAGGAAGAGAGGGGGTGGCAGGCCGGTGTGTGGTGTTGTAGAGGCCGTGTGCCTGCACGGGGAAGAGGAGAAGTTGAGGGGTTGGGGGAGAAAGGAAGAAGAAGGGGTACGGGCCGGTCGATCCAGGGGAAAAGAAAGAAAGAAAAGGAGGGGGTCAGACTAGGTGGCTGGAGAGGGAAATGGAGAAGGGAAACGGGCTTAGGCCAAGTGAGAGAAAAGAAGGGAAGAAGGGAGGTTTGGGCCACAGGGGTAGGCTGGCCCAAATCAGGGGAATGAAGGGAAAAAGAAAAGAAGAAAAGAGAGGAAAGAAAGAAAAAAAGGAAAAGAAAGGAAAAAAAAGAAAAAGGAAAAATAAATGGGTTGAGATATTTAGAATATTTTGGTATTTTGGGATATTTAAAATAATATTATTTTAATAAAATAATAAATTAATTTCCTTTTTACATTAATTTAGGATTTTTAAAAGATTTTTCCTTATTTTCATTTTAATTAGCAAAGCACCCTAATTTTTTCCAATCAAATTATTTATTATTTTTCCCTTGATTTTGCCTTAATTAATTCCTCTTATTTTAATAAAATAATTTATTTAATTAATTTTCATAATAAGTCCTCATTTTGGTATAATTCTCTAAATTAGGGTTTTGGGGTATTTCATATGCAATCATAAAAAGAGAATTAACTAAGTGATTTACTTATATTAGATTTCAATATATTCAACTATGATGTTACAATGTATTATTTACTTTTTAAATCAATCATGAATAAGACATTAATCATTTAAAGTAAAATATCATATGAGTTGGGTCGAGGTATTTTATAGGTTCATTCTACCAGATGATAATAGTAGCTTAGGAGCAATTTACCCTGAGAGGCGCATCACTCCATTT
The DNA here is from genome assembly GCA_039764185.1 of Tamarix austromongolica. Classification (NCBI taxonomy): domain Eukaryota; kingdom Viridiplantae; phylum Streptophyta; class Magnoliopsida; order Caryophyllales; family Tamaricaceae; genus Tamarix; species Tamarix austromongolica. The sequence continues at coordinate 49,088,664 of CM077817.1, forward strand.
TACCAGATTAATAATAGTGGGGCCCTAAATCCAATGTGAAAAAAAAGAAGATTTGAGACAAGTATCCTAATGGACAATATACTATTAATTTAAGCCAAAATCGAGGTGTTTTATAGGTTTGTTCCACCAGACAATAATAGTGGCCTAGGTGTTGTGTCCTTAAGAGGTTCTTTAGTCCATTCCACTAGTTTAAGAATAGTGGGTCAAGAGCATTTTGTCCTGAGAGGTGTTGGGCTTGCTCCACCAGACGATTATAATGGCTCAGGAGTATTGTTCTCGAGAGGTTCTTCAGAGCGTTCCACCAGTTTAAAAATAGTGGGGTCTCTAGACTCATTGTAAGCTAAAGAATGAAACTGATATATCTAATAAGGAGGCCTGAACTATACCCTCTTTATGATAGTATTTGCATTTCGCATATGTGCTTATTCCCCATCATGAATGTATCTATTTAACTATATCCTTTACTTGATAGTATTGTTGGTTTGCTTAGTACGTATCATATTGATTACCCTTTTCATAGGTACTACTCATATCCACGAGCATAGGAACCATTTGAGTTTGTGCAGGTCATTGAGGATCTGTTGGACGATGATGATGCATATGATGACCTGAATGGGTGGAGTGGTAATATCATGTTAGGGGTTTAGGGCTTTGAGGGTTATGTTATCCTATTATTATTTTAAAACCATATGTTCTCTGACTTTTTTTTCAAGACATTTACTTATGTATTTGGATCTCATATTTGAAGTTAGCCTCCAAAACTCTTATTATGTTTATGAAAGTTTCCTGCTCTATGTTTATTATGCTTGTGTGTCCTAATTTTTTCACCTTGTAAGACTTATGTCAATTATGACAATAACATCCGATATGTTGTTTATTAGCCTCCACTATAAAATAAAATTTTTTAAGTAGTAAAATTTTGTAAAATTTTTGGGTGTTACATCTTATTATTTTAATTACTTTATTTTTTCTAAAAATTACCTGTTTATAAAATTTTTATTTTATCCTTTTACTATTTTATATAAAATAAAGGTTTAAAATATCCTTTTGATTTGTAGAAAAAGTCCAACCAATAATATAACAATTTTAAAATATTTTAAATACATTATCACATGAAAATAACTAATTTCTAAAATTATAACTTTCAAATTACTAAAAGCTTTATAAAAATACCTGTTTTTTTAACTTCTAAAATTAAAAAGAGAAAATTTCTTTAACGTTAAAATGAATAGGATAGTATAAATATAATACAATTTTAATTCCAAATATGAGGTATTAATTTCTCATAAAAATTTAAACAATGATCACCAAATAGTCAATTAAGAGGTTTAAAATTATGGGGTATTACAAAAGTGGAGTAATGATTTTAGCCTCAGTACTTGATATGAAAATGGTCAAGGAAATCAAGCTTGTACCAAGTATGGCGGTAATACCCTTCATTTTTATTGTTTTAGCTTCCACGCATAATTCATCAACCAAAATTTTCAGAGCTAAAAATTAGGTGTTGTAACTTCTGAGTCACTATTATTATCTGGAGGAATGGACACCATCTCCTCGGTCCTAGCTCACGTAATATTTCACTTTAAGTGATTAATGTCTTATCGATTATGTTTATTTGATATAATTATAGATCCATAATCTTATTTAGGTTGAGTTAGGGACCTCACTATTCTTAATATGATAGAACAAACTAAAATACCTCTCAAGACAAAATGCTCTAGAGTTACCATTATCATATGATGAAATGGATTAAAACACCTCTTAGGATAGAATGATCTTGAGCCACTATCTCATATTTCCTCTCAGAAATCCTTATTTCACAAGTGAATCATAAATCCTCTCATATTACTAATATTACAACCAAATTTAGTACACACCCTTAGAATATTATTATTGACAACATGTTTAAAAATAGAGTACACATGAGATAATAGTCTACATCTAGGGTTACCATTTATAAATCCTTATAAAATGCTAATTTTACAATTTAGGTATAAATTTTTTCATAGATCCTATGTAACCTCCAAACTTTATGAAAATTCCTAAAATTTTAATATTAACAACATATTCTAAAATCAAGGTCTAACTATAATAATTTGTACATATGATTATAGTCTTGCCACTAGGGCTACTATTCCATTATATTGGAATTAATTGATTCATAATTTCTCTAAATATTCATAAATATTTATCATATTTTTAGCCAATTAACACATTAAAATTTCAAGGATATCATATTCAACCCATATTGATCATATTTCCCTTAAGATAGCCAAAATGCTCATATTTTCACAAAAGTCCTACAAGTCCCAATATGAATAATATCCAACTTCCAATATATATAATCATGAAACTAATTTACCACATTAATTAACTAATTTATATACCTAATACAACCACTTTAAATTACCATAGGACTTACTTACACACTTTAGGATATTGAAACGAGATTTTTAATCACATATAAGCTCATATTTTTCACATATTCTCACTTTTTATAGATTTGATACCATATTATCATACCACAACATGCCATAATTATAATAATGAAATTATCTATATAACAATAACCAATGCGATATTTCATAAAAATATACACACTACACACAAAACCCTAGCTATAACAAGTATATTTACCAAAAATGGCTCTAATCTTGAATCACAAGTATAATAAATCATTAGAACTCAAGAAAAAAAACCACAGAAAAGCTAAAGCAAAGGGGGCTGAAAATGGAGCAAAGCTAAAGCAAACCAAGGCACATTAGGCTTAAACTAGTTGAGATAAAAGTTAGTGCAGCTTAGGGGGTGCAACATCAACTCTTGATGTAGATAAGGGGTTTCTATGACAAGTAGTGACACATATAGTGTGGTGTTTTATGGGTTCTTAAATCTATAGATGGTGGTTTGGAATGGGTTTTCAATGTAAGAGGTGGTGATTTGGAATAAGTTTATGGTGTATTTAGGATGGTTGTGGGATGAAGGAGTGATGCAAGGGGATGATGGTTGAATGAGTTTGAGGGTGTAAATAAGGGTGATTTGTGTGGGAATTTCATGTGAGAAGTGGTGGTTTAGCATAGAAGTTTGATGCATTTAAGGTGTGGGTGTGGGTTAATGAAGGTTGTAGGGAGGTTTGGCGCAACTAAGATATTTGTTACATAAAATGTTGATGTAACTAAGGGTGATATGTGTGCTTCTTTATGTTAATGAGGGCAGAGTTGTGTGAGGCTATATAAACTAAGTAGAGCTTTATTGAAACAAAATGGCAGACAACAGAAGAATGAAATCCAAAGAAGTTGAGGGAAGGAAGATAAAGTTTAGGGACAATTTGTGGGAGTTGTAAAATGAATTAGGGGTATTTATAGGAGGAATAGGGGTGAAAGTGTGAAATGATGAGGAACAATTGTTGGTGGATGGTTAGGTCATGGTTTGGGCATTTCACGTGAGAAATGTAGGTAGGTAGGAAAGGTACATGGCATGCTAGATAGTGGTGCAAGTTGGGTTGCAAGATTTAGGGTAGTGAAGGGAGCATGTGAAGATGCACGAGTAGTGGAAGGAAAGAGAAGGGAAAGGGTTCCATGTGGGAATTGGTGCATAGCTTGAAGAGGAAAGGGGGAATCATGTCAATCAAAATAGGAGAATAAAGGGAAATAAAAGGGAGCAATATAAGGTCAAAAAAGAGAAAGAAAAAGGGAAAAGAAGAAGGGATTCAGGGTTAGGATTAGGATTAGGTTTAAATTTAAGATTAAGGAATTATGGTACAAAAATTCATCAATCATCTAGGGTTAGTGTTAGTTTAAGATATCAATCACCTAAAATTAGGGTTATAATAAGGTTTAAATTTAGGAACAAGGAATTAGAGTAAGATAAAAATATTAATTATTTGAAATTAAAATTAGGTTGAAATATTAATTAATTAGGATTAATATTAGATAAAATTTGGGGTATTATATTTTTATCCAAAGCTTCTAAGGAATACATGTGCGTCACTAGATTTTCATCCCATATTATGAGTTTGCACTTTATGATGAACTTTGCTAGTGGGCTACTATGTTTGATGTTACATGTTAAATCTTCGTTCGGATTTACAGATATTTTGAATCAAGAATGATTTGTTTTCCTCGTAACAATAAAAGAGAAACAATTCCACTTGATTCCACATTTAACACAATATCTCTTTTAGATATTATAGTTGTTGATAAATTCCTCCATATAAATATCTTTCATGTACCTCTATATCCATAAACAAAGAACATTCCACCTATATTTGACCTATTTGCCTCCATTATGGTGTCATATGCATGTCATTATTTTGGGGACATATTAGATAGATATTTGTTGATTTATTCATGTAAATTTGACCAATTGTGACATATTTCCTCATGTATCAATGTATTTCCTATCATTGAAAAAAAATCAGAAGTTGGAATGTCATTGATTCAGGCTCTTATAAGTTTTTACCATAGTTTTACGACAACATTTCAACCCCTATTAAGCCACACTTTTTGATATCATCATCTTCCAAATGAAGTTATGAGAATAAACTAAATAAATTTAGAAAAATAATAAATTATGGTTTAACTTTAAATAATAATAATAATAATAATAATAATAATAATAATAATATAAATTAGATAAGTAAGGCAAGTTACCTTTGTGTGGTAACATTAAATGTTGTTTTTATAAAATATCATCAATCATGTAAATCCAAAAGTTATCCCAAATAAATTTTAGGCAGATAAGTGACTCAGATGACAATAATGTGGCAAGTAATTTTCTTAAAGAAGATGTAGAAGCCTAATACCATCAATGTATTCTTTATTATCATTTAACAAACCTAGAGCATAGTAAGCATCACAATATGATGAATGCTCTTCTCCATTAATTCATCTTATCTTTTCATAACTTAAGTCCATGAATAACGTTAAGAAGATATCTTAAATGGGATAATTCACTAGTACTTAAAGGGCCATGGAATAATTTTCCAAGAGAAAAACTCTTTACCTTTCTCTCCACCCTCTATTATACTTATCCTAAATGAAATTTATGGGAAATTTGGCATAAGTTAATTCCCTTGAATATAGGTAGTGTTCATTTTCCTTCATCCAAGCTATAAACATGCTTTATTTAATAGATAATTAGTCCCCAACATCATTGATTGGATCAAAGTTAGGAAAAATAACTCTTTTTTGATTCGAAAGATCAAAACATAAACCTTCAACCGGTGAATCCCTGAATTGAATTTCATATTTGAATACCCTCCATGACGCCTTACATCACGATACATACATACATACAATAATAGTAAATATGATCCTCACTAACCTTTTTAGCTACTTTATTGATATGTGTACTTCCATAAAAAGAGGCAGTAACACAATTGTACCCTTTTTTGAAATATTTAAACAAATACTTGATAGAGCAGGATTTATCACTCGATCCAACATTAAGATGAGCACTATCCTTGAGAAAAAAATAATGATTGTGAGAAATCATAAATCTATTATCAAGAGAAACTCCATTCTTCTCCATTGTTATTCCGTTATCTCACCGTCTATACACAGGATACCTATCATCATCAATAGTTGTTGATTTGAATTTTTTTTGGAAAATGCTTAGTACAACAACCATAAAAAATGTAAGGGGGTTTCTTCTAGCAATACTACATGGTCCATGTACCATATAATATTGAGTTATTGTGTAATGTGCTAGATAGATTTTATTATCTAGAATTTTAGTTGAAATAATTTTTTCAATATCATTGTCTATTGGATAATTGTCTTGTGATACAAGAAATAATAATATATGTTCACATGGGAACCTACGCTTCTATAATTCAATTGTAGATATAATTACAATTGAAATAACATAGAGGAATGCTATAACAGATTATAACATCAATAGGTGATTAATATAATTGATAAATAAAGTGTGAAATATTAATTGATTTAAATATTTTGAATATCTTGTTGTTGTGAAGATCTTTTATAAGATAATCCAAGTTCATTTTAAAAAACATGACAAACAATGTCTAGGTGATCATCACTCAAGGCCTCTATTCTAAACAAAATGAATTATTTCTCACCATTTTGGGTTGTAAGTAGATGTTATTAAAAGGTTAGGATAACTAATCCACCTAAAAGTTGCCATGGCATATTTATAGTTATAAATCATATATTGAGCACCACCAATGAATGATGATGGTAATATAACTCATTTTCCTTGCATTGATAGATCAATCTCACCTCTTAAATTTGCATATGTTGGTTTACTATATAGTTTAGAATGCACTTGTTTTTTATATAGCTTAATGTATGTAAATCTAAAAGTCTCAACCATAGTATATGAGTCAACAATAAATTATTAGAGAAGTCTCATAGAAGATAGTGTAATAGATAACTCTGACTCTTATTCATGCAAATGATAAAAAAAAATTACTTTGTTGAGCTTATATTCATTTAACCACTTTGTTTAACTCCCCCTTACACATTAACTAAACATCTTCTCTATAACCATCTTCACCATATGGAAATAGTGGAGGATATTGTAACTTAAGCATGCAGTTGGTTAATGCATTTTAACATTCCCATTTTAGTTTTGACTAGGATATCTCTATAGCCTAATAATGCATGAAAGTCACCAATAATGAATCCAATATTTTCTAAAGCCATAAGTATATTATACCTTCTTCCATTTGTTGTCTTTCTACCAATAAGCTTTAACTTTACATTCGAACAACCATCTTTGTTAATTTTTTTCTTAGGAAATTCTAAATGTTTCGACCAACACAATATTCTCATTAAGCATCATCTTCAAGTTAGAAACAATATATGTATGGAGGTTGTTCAAGGTTTTATTTTCCTTGTACCAAATCAAGTTGTAACATACGATCATAGCCATTTACTTCAAATATGATAAAATAAATCATGAATTACAAATGGTCATTATAGAACTCACTAATAAAATGAACTCAATTTCAACTTCTTCTTTGTGTTGTAAATGTAGAGTGGTGTAAATTTAGGCATTAAATCTTCGGGTGGCAATAAAATTCTTATAAGATGATAATTTTGAGCTTTTAATTTAAATTTTGGAGGAGTGTTTCCATTGTTCAAACTCCTATCATCTTTTACTCCCGTAGATGTGAGACAAAACATATTATTGTATGGTTGGATATTCTAGAGAAAGTGTTTTCTTCTATCATTAAGTAAATATAATAGGTTATGCAACAGTTTAAGAGGATTCCTCAGCAATGATAGTTGATTTTTTTTTTCTTTCATACAAGATAAAGAATATTTTGGATTTTGAGGCGATCAACTTTTTCTTATTCTTTCTCCATACCAGAAAAACAAATTACAAAATCTTCATGTGTATGTTAGATCTCTAAATATCCAAATAATCTTCACATATCATAAAACTAATGTCAAACTATAATAAATTTCAATTGCACATCAAACTTGAAATATGATAGTTTTTAATATGCATATGTGAATAAATTTTTAGGAACATACCAGATGATGGTATTCCATTATTGTGTTCTAATTCATCATCTATGACCTCATAAAATATCATACATAAAAAATATATGATTGTCATATCTTTCTTTTTACATTATACATTATTCCTATATTCTTTAGAAAATAATTATGATTGTAATAATTGCAAAATAACTATCTACTCATCTCATTAAATTAATATGAGACTTTTAGAATAATGTAATTTTCAATAGGCATATATGAAAACGTTTGTGGGTGTATAGCAGATGATGGTCTTTTTATATTATATTCCATTTCATTATTTGTGACCATATAAAATAAAATACATTAAAAATTATGAATTTCATATTTTTCTTACTTAATTACTTAATATGTCTCAAATATTGTAAGTTTGTACCGTTAATACAAGTTATTTAAATGTGTAGGAAATCTATGCTAAAAATAATAATAATTGAGAGATATATATATATCTAACATTTTCATACTGAGGAAAATAAATGTATAAAAAAAATTATCCATGTTGAAAAATGAAACTACTAAGCTTCATTGAATTTTAATCATTGTCCTTTGATGGGGGTAAAATAACCCTTCTAAGAATATACTTGTAGAATTTAAACTTTTGATGATATAGATTAATCAATTAAACTATTTTCATTTGATGCATGAGATGTTAATATCATATTCATATATATGTTTAAAGTTTTGGTACTTGATACTAAGTTCATTGTATACTCCAATTTATAAATAGAGCTATGAGGAGTTAAAACCATATAGAATAATGATTAGAATAGTTAATATAATATAATTGCTTTGAAATTTTTTTAATAATGAGTTAAATAAATATGAATAAATTATTACCCTTTATGATGTTACTAAGAGGAGATAACCTGATATTGAAATGTGTTGAACACATTTTTTGTATGTGTATCTATTTCAAGGATTATATAAGGAAAAATCTAAATTATACACACACACACATATACATATATATAAGTGTATATAACAAGTACAGTTATTATTATAGAACAAATAATAAATATTTGAAGATTTTTTGGAACTTATTGAACTAATATAAACAAAAGAAAATTAAAAGCTTTATATATATTAATCTTATATAAAATAGTTGATTTTTCTTACAAACTATTGAGCAAAAGAAGTTAATAAAAAGTAATTTAATAAGTATGATATTTTTTTTAACCTAATACAATTATTTGAATATTTTAAACTAAGTATTTGAAGTCTATAAAATTATATAAATGTCTAAGTATTTAAAATAATTATTTTAAGTACCAATATAATAATATTGCATTGTTTTTTCATTATTATGGTAACATAAAAAATATTTTATTCTCTTATCATTCTTATTAAGTACCAATGTAAATAATTCATTTGGTCTTATTATAGTAAGTATTTCTTATAAACCATTATATTTACTATATATATTTACGAATATATAAAGATTTTCATAAATTTAAGTATGAATGTAATAGTACTTTTAATCTTATATAATAATTTGAGAATAACTTTGAGTCATTCCATCAATATATATGCTCATTAAAATGATTGATCATTTTCTCTATAATTTACCTTTTTCTTAATAAAATTTATCAATTATTTCCTTTTAAATATGGTTGACTACAATTTTATTCATATAGAAGTATATTTCATTCTATATATTCCATATGATATAATTATATACAACAATGGTTTTAGGGAAAGAGTATGTTGAAAATCATTTATATCTTATCAAGCTATCATGATTATTATAAAAGATAAAACAATTTATATTGGGTTATAAAGAAGTTTTCATAGGTTATAAGAATTATTCAATATTATTTAATTAAAGACCTTAATGAGTATCAATATAATAAGTTTTTTTATTACTTAAGTATAAACCACACATCACATGAAAATAATTATTTTATTTTATTTATTCAAAATAAAGTAATAGTATACATGTATTTATTTACTTGTAAAATAAAAGTATTTATTAATTACCAATGAAATTTTATAATTTAAGTTTTCAAAATAAATTTGGAATAGAATTTTTTTATTGAATTCAATAAATTTTAATAAAATTTTTAGAATTTTGCATTACATAAAGCTAATTTATACGTATGTTATTTTACTAACATTAATAAATAAATAAAAAACTTTGGAAAGTAACTTTTATTTTCTCAAACAAACATAACTTGATAGAATGTTTTAGACAACCATAAAATTTGGCATAGTGTGATGAGCAAACACAAAAAGCACACATTAAGTAAGTTCGTCATGAAAAGAATTCAATCTCTTTCATTCTTATCATTTGGCACAAATGAAGTAGAGAAACATAATTTGTTGAAATCTAAGCCACTGTGATTAAGATAGATGAATATCATTTGTTTGTAGCATTTGTTGAGTATTAGTTAAAGAAACATAAATACTATGAATCTAAGCCCTTGATTTTTCCAAAATTAAATTACGGCCTTTGGGTACAAAATAGGAGGAATCTATATCATAAGTCACTAATAAGTCACTAACAAGCAGAATCAATGACAACTTATGATTAAAAAAAATAAAACAATTCCCAACCATCTATTCTAATAAACTTGGCTATATAGAATTGCTAAGTTCATTTTATTGTTTGATGATAAGCATTTATTTTAATGTTGCCATTAACACTAAGAAATTGATCTCACAACCTTTCATCTTCTCTCTCTCTCTCTCTCTCTCTCTCTCGTTATATCCCTATCCTATAGAAAACTTTCTTTGATACTTTGCACTTTAGGACTACACTTTCTTTTCTGTTATCGCTACCTTAGTGTGGTATTCTCCTTATTTTCAATTGTATCGAAAATAATAGGTTATTAAAGATTTGTAGAAATCTCTTCATTGTCACATAAAAGACATAATGGGAATTTTCTGGTTTTGATCTTATGTCAGATCTAGCATGCATCTAAGCATATATCTAGTTATTTGTGAAGAAAATATACCGATCTAAGCCAAGTTTATCTTATCTAGGAAAGAGTGCTTATTTAGGAATTGTTTGAAATATTTGCATACATATTTTCAGTGTTAATGGGACTTTGTAATTTTTCCCTCTATATTTGGTTGCATAATTATCGATTTCCATGCTTGCTCCTCTTGATTTAAGGTACAATTTTAGATTTTATATATTTTTTATTTACGATCTTATTCTTCTATGTATGTATATATGTATGTATGTATGTATGTATGTATGTATATAATGTATTAATTTTGTTTATTTCATTATTCTACATTTGTTTGTACAAATATCCAGCCTAATATATGGTTGTTCCTAAACCCAAGGTATAATTTTTAGATTTAGTAATTCTTTTGCTTTTCTTAAGTTTTTTTTTCAAGAATATGGTATACTAATCAATAACTATGTTTTTTTTAGATCTAGTTACAAAAGCATGGGATCTATTGGGTATAGAGCCTAGTTGGGTGAACCAATTCACATAATAATTTTTGAGGTATAATAGTAACATTTTGTAAGTGTTTGATTAGATTTGATTTTAATAATATGATATAATGCTTTTTTTTTCTCTAGGTAAGGCCTGCTTATTCAAGTGATTTTTTTTTGAAATATCTGCATAATATTTTTGATGTTAATTGGAGTTTGTACCTTTTTTCTCTTAATTTGGTTGCATAATTATCTATTTCCATATTTTTAGGTACAATTTTAGATTTTAATTTTTTATATACTATCTTCTCTCTCTCTCTCTCTCTCTCTCTATATATATATATATATATATATATATATATAATTTTTTATATACATGTTTTTGCATCTAAATGTACAAATTTTGAGCTTAATGCATGGTTCCTAAACCCGAAATATAATTTTGAGATTTTGTAACTTTTTTTTATTTGTCTTAAGATTTACTTTCACTAATATGGTATAATAATCTATTGTCATATTTCTCTTTTTTCAAATATAGGTACAGACATATACAATCTATTGTGTATTGAGTATGGTTGCGTGAACTTGTGAGGCATAATAATTTCTGAGCTATTCTAGTTAGACTCTATTTTTACGTGCGTATTGATTATGGTTGTCTGAACCATTGTATTGTAAAAAAAAAAATAGGCATATTTTTCATATTTAGTTCGTTGCTTTTCAGAGTTTCTTTTACTAATATATGATAAAAACAATTTGTTTATAGATCGTAGTATGATTCCTTACAATTTGTAGGCTAATGGTTTAGCTTGGGTAAACTATAAAGTAATTTATTATTAAATTACTGAGTTAATTTTTATCTTTTACTAACTTGATTTGAAATGTTAATGTAAGTTTCTAATGATTTATTAGATTTGTTGTTAGTAGTGACTGATTTAAACATTGGGAAATTATAAGATATAAAGCTAGTGAACCTAGTTACATGATTTTCCTAACTTGAGTATGCTATGATATGAATTATAGTTTGTTTGGTTATATGATATGATATGTTTTTTGTTTTATATTGCTTATGCTTCTATGTTTTTAGTGTTTAATACAATTTTTTAAGGATATATTTAATATATAATAAGCTTGTATCACACTAGGGTAACATATAAATATAAAGTCAATTTTGTTTTTATTATTTAATTGTCCATAATGATAAATTATAAAGACAAAAAATATTGTACTACCAACAATAATCTAAAACAAACAAATTCTATTTCTTTGGAATCTAAAAATTTAATCATAATGTTAACAATTAAATATATCCCAATCACAAGTTATATGTCACAATAATGACATTTCTTGTTAAGTTCGTGAGCTAGAAATAAATAAAACCAAATATATGTTACATAGTGTAGGACTTCAATAACCACTAGTATTTTCAATCATATATCCTAAATTATTTCAAAAGTAAATTATGGCACTTTATTATTCATGCAAATACACATAGTTAATTTAAGAGATAAACCACCTAAACCTTGAACTAATCATGGTTTAAGGTGTAACAAAGTTGAAGGCACACAAGTAATACAAGTAGTTCATGTCATAGTAATGATGATATCACAATGATTAAGCATTATATAACCGGTTTCAACTCTCATAATTTCTTACCATTGGTAAGTAATTATGATGCAATTATTAAACCTAATCACTTATGAAATCATGTTGGAACAAATCTACCAAAAATTTTCAAATAAACACAACCCTACAAGTTATATTTATTCGAACATTTATATGCATACAACTATATATCCACTTAGGTTTGTTCAGTTCATGAAAACATCCCCAAGAATTAAAGGTCTAAATGCTTCTAATACTATATACTAACAATACTACAAATCTTAGACGAGATTAAACACATAAGTTTTCAATAAATTCTATCGAGAAATTGGTAAACACTATCAAGAAAAAAAAAGAATATGGTTGTTGTGGCTAGTTGCATACATGCGATTGTATTACCCTTCAATGATACCACACTAATCATAAAGATAAATCACACAATTTTATCTCTATATAAAACTCAACTCTTAAGCTAAACTCACTTGGAGAAAATGAAATAATTTCCAAAATTCTCAATTCTTATTCAACCTTTCATGCATGTAAAAGCACGATATGTGTGCATGCGTGTGTGTGTGTACAAACTCCCATACAATTCAACTTCTACTAATAACCTTTCTTACTAATATATACGTTATTATCTAACTAATCCTAGTCATTTCCAACTAGTTTTAGTCGATGATAACACCTTATTAATCACAAAATACTTATCAACCTACCTAACTTATGTTATCTAGGTTGAAATAGTTAGTAAAGGTGAAAATAATAAAAAAAACCCTATAAAGTACAGAAAAAATATCACATTACTTTCCAAAATTATAAGTTAACAAATATTACAAAGTGTACATAAAGTAACAAAGTTAAACAAAAACTTTGGCTATGCAATGTACGAATCATGCACATAATTTTTATCTTAGACCTTTTTCTTCTATGTCACTTTGTAATCCTTACCATATCCTTTTATTTTATACTTGGTATCTTTAATGAATTCTCCCTCTTACAAACATATAATTTAGGGTATTAAAAATTCTGTTGGTATAAGGAGTTGTATCAATCATTTTAAACCTCAACCATTCACCACATAATTTAGGGTATTGCATAAACCTTAACTGTAATACCCCTATCCCAAAATCCTTCAAAATGTGTTTAAAATTATGTTGATACAAAATAAATTAGCTTTGGTTTCAAAATAGGCTTAAATTCTAATAAAAATGTGAATTTCAAGCATACTACTTGATTGCCTTATATAACTGATTGATGGGTGCGATAAGTAATTAACATTCTTGTTCTTGACAAACTAGTTGACTGGTTTGCTCAAACCAATCAACTAGTTTTCCTATGATTTCAAATCCAATTCTAATTTTGATATGAATTTCTCTCTAATAATTATTAAAAATTCTAATTATAGTTCAAATATGATAATAAGCATGTTTAGTTCTCTTGCATTATTTTCACATTATTTATACCATTAAATAATTTTAATTAGCTAAACTTTTTCCAAAAGGAACTTTTGAGGCAAGCTTCACATTTTCTCTTCTCCCTCACCTCTCCTTCTCTTCTTGTAGTTGGGGCTATGATATTGACTTTGTGCACCATATCTTAACCTACCAACCCACTACTATGCTCATTCCTAACTGCACTCAACCCTCCACTCCATCAAGTTAGCCCTCATTTCTTGATTGTCCACACTCAACCTCGCTAGTCTCATCCTTCTCTTTCCTATGAATGTTGACCCAACCTTGCCTCTATACCTTTCATTTCTCACTCATCGTTCTTTCTCTCTTCTCCCTTTTTTTTGGTGGAAAAATTACCAAGTGTTGAGCATCCCTTCATTCTTCTCTCTTCTCCTATCCAATGAGAAAAGAATAAAGACTTACTCTAGTTTTCTCCCTTCTTTGTGTGAGCATTGTATTTTTTTTTATTCTTCTAATTTTTGTTTTATTTCTCTCTTGATTTCCTCACTTTGAATAATTACCCCTCTAAAGAGCCACCGAAAGCTAACCCTAACCTCAAATCTTTCAAAGCTAAAGGAAAGGGGAAGCTAGAAGTGGGTGAAGGCAGTCAAACTAGGAGAGTGAGGTGTTTCAAATGCCAAGGAGTTGGGAATTATCAAAGTGAGTATCTAAAAAAAATAATCATGACCTTACTATACCTAGAATAGGCCAAAATTGAGGAAGAAGTGTTTGAGACCCAAACGGTCATAAAAGGAGGAACCAAAGTAGAGGAAGTGCCACCAGATGTGGGAGAGTCCCTCATAGTGAGAAGAGTTTTGCAAATGAGAGAATCCATTGAAGAGGAATCCCAAAGGGAGAACATTTTCCATACCAAGTGCACCATACTTGGTAAGGTGTGTTCACTCATTCTGGATAGAGGGATTTGTGCGAATGTAGAAAAGCTAAATTTACAAACTCAAGCACATGACAAACCATACAAGTTGCAATGGATCAACAATGGGTTCATGGTTGAAGTTACCAAAAAAGTGATCATTCCATTCTCTATAGGAAGAACCTACAAAGATTGTGTTGTATGTGATATTATTCCTATGGATGCATGTTATTTATTTTTAGGTAGGTTATGGCAATTTGATAGAAATATAAGACATGATGGCAGGAGAAACATATATAACTTGGTGTATGCTAGTAAAGATATTGTACTCACACCCCTTAGCTATCGATCCTCAATTGTTAGGGAGGAAAAGAAAGAAAAGAAAGCTTTATTTGTTGATGGGAAGAGAGTGGAGAGGGACTTAGGAAGGGAAATGCCTTGTAGTTGTTGTTAATACTCAAAGTTAATGAGAAACAACAACCACTTGACCCTCAGGTCAAGCATCTACTATGGGATTTTGGGGATGTTATCCTAAACGACTTACCTAGTGAGTTACCTCCCTTAAGGGGCATATATCACCAAATTGATTTTATGCCTGGTGCCACACTTCCAAACAAACTAACTTATAGGTGTAACCCTAAAGAAGCCATGGAACTCCAAAGTCAAGTTGAGGATTTGTTACAAAAGGGTTTCATAAGGAAATCCCTAAGTCCTTGTGCGGTTCCAACCCTCTTAGTACCTAAGAAGGATGGAATAGTGCACATATGTGTGGATAGAAGGACCATAAAAAAAATTACTATCAATTATAGGTATCCTATACCTAGGCTTAATGATATGTTGGATTAGCTACACATGGTTAGTATCCTTTCCAAGATCAATTTAAGAAGTGGGTATTACCAAATTTGAATGAGAATGAGACAAGTGGAAGACTGCCTTCAAGACTAAGGGAGTGCTTTATGAATGGATAGTCATGAAATTTGGGCTCTCAAATGTACCAAGCATCTTCATGTGACTCATGTATGAGATCCTTCGCCCTTTTATTTCAAAATTTGTGGTTGTATATTTTGATGATATCCTTGTATTTTCCTCTAGTAGGGATGATCATGTAAAGCACTTAAGGCTTGTATTCTTAGCCCTTAAGAACAAAAAATTGTATGGGAAACTAGATAAGTGTGACTTCTATATATCTAGGGTCACCGTCCTAGGGTTTGTTGTATCTAGGGATGGAATATCAATGGATGATTCAAAGGTGGAGGTCATAAGAACGTGGCATGCACCCACATCCATTACTGATGTTAGATCCTTTCATGGACTTGCCTCTTTTTATAGGAGGTTCATAAAAGGATTTAGCATGCTCTTAGCACCTCTTACCAAATGTCTCAAAAACAGGGTCTTTCAATGGACCGAACTCGCACAAGAAGCATTCGACCTAATCAAAAACAGATTAAGTGAGGCTCCTATCCTAAGTCTACCCAACTTTGATAAGATGTTCAAGGTTTAATATGATGGAAGTGGGGTTATCTTATTGTAAGAATGGAGACCTATGGCCTTTTTCAGTGTGAAACTTAATGGTGCAAGATCCAACTAGAGTATATACAACAAGGAGTTTTATGCCATCGTAAGGGCTTTAGATCACTGGTCGCATTACCTACGACCGTCATAATTTATATTACATACTAATCATGAGTCCCTTAAATATATAAATGGGTAGCATAAACTTAACTCTAGGTATGTTAGGTGGGTAGAATTCTTGCAATCCTTCTCCTTTTGTAGCAAAGCATGAGAGTGGTAAGACCAATGTTGTGGTTGATGCCCTATCAAGTAGATATTATGTGTTATCATTATTATACCCTATAGTCTTAGGGTTTTGCTGTCTTAAATAATTGTACAAGTAAGACGAAGACTTTGCTAGCTATATGGAAGAGCAAGACAAACCTTGAGGAACTTGCCTAGTGCAAGAAGGTTTTCTCTTTAAGGGGAAAATTTGTGTATCCCAAAGTATTCTATTCGAGAATTACTCACCCACAAAGTTCATGGAGGAGGTTTCACAGGGCATTTTGGTATCAACAAAACTTATGATGTACTCCAAGAGCATTTATTTTGGCCTATAGGTGATGTGTAATCTCTCATGGCCAAATGTTCCACATATAAAAGGTATAAGAGTCACTTTCATCAAGGAATATACTTACCTTTACCCATTCTCCCACCACCCATAGGATCATGTAAGCATGGATTCCATAGTGGATTTACCTAAAATGCAAAGGCAACATGATGCTATTATGGTAGTAGTATACCGGTTCTCTAAGATGGCTCATTTTGTCCCATTTCATAAGACGGATAATGCCTCTTACATAGTTGATCTCTAATTTAAAGAAATAGTTAGGTTACATGGTATCCCAAAAACAATCATATCTAATTGAGATACCAAGTTCCTTAGCTATGTTTGGAAGACCTATGGATACTACTTGATACCAAAGTTCTTTTTAGCACCGTGTAAGTTAGGGCATGAATTGAGAAAGTAAATGATATGAACCAAAGGAGGGATAACAAGTGCATCTTCAAAAGGAAATATTTCCATCCCAAAGGAATCATACAATCATTCCTCGAAGTGATAGTCCCTTCAAAATCCTTGAAAAGATAGGAACCAATGCTTACCGAATTGAACTCCCCCCAAACATGGGAAACTTGTCCTCTAAATTCAATGTAGGAGACTTACTCCATTACCTCCATTAAACACATTTTTAAGATGAGGGGATTCCTTTTCAATGGGTAGAAGATGATGTAGGAGCATCCCAACATATCCAAACGAAATATTATCTACTTATTAATTTTCCAAAGTAGAGGAGTTCAAAACTCTTCTTATTTGGGTTAATAATTAATTAGATTATATACCCATGTAAGCCAAACCAACCCACACCCTTTTATGTGTTCATAGATCACTTATAGATGTTGTATGGATTTCCTAGAAACTCCAAAATATGGCTCCAATATGGCCCCTAAATGGCTCCACATTTTCACACATCTCCACCACTTTTTCACCACCTCCACATGCCACAAATTTTGGTTGTTTCTCACCTACTGGAGCCCCAATATTTGTGTAGGATTTATGGACCTTGGGAAGAAAATTTTGATGTGATCAAGAGCCCCTAAACTTACCTTAAAATTGAGAGAAGCAACTGGCTACATCAACAGCAACAATCAATATGTCTACCAATTGGATTAGCTAAGAGTTTTTACTTTATTTAGCCTAGCTTAGTTAAAGTTATATGTTTTACTTTCCTATTTTGTACTTTATGGGTCTTAAACCTTGTAATAGGGTTTAATTTCAATCAAAGGATTATGGGGACTGAGCCTTATGTTTGACACTCAATCAGTTAGTTGGTTGGTGTCTAAGAGAATAGCTAATCCCTTAGCCTCAACTATGAAGTGTGGTGTAACTAACTAACTAACCTGCATGGTTAGTACTTGAAATGTAGGTTGATGACTACTCCTTTTCCTAATTTAAAGAGTCAAAGGCCTACAAGGCAAATCTCTTTGGTTAAAAAAATTACTCTTGCATTTGACTACTCCTAGTGAAGGAAGAGTTGAGTTCTTATAAAGTCTTGCAACATTTATGCTGATGGTGGTAATCTTAGTTGGTTGATGTAAGTACTTGAATTTGTAGTTCACAAAATTAGAGTTTGTTTCATCCAGAATCATTCTTATCTCCCTTTTTGCTTTCAGTTTTTTGAAGCTCAACCCCAACTTCAACACCAATTACGTAGCTTAATGCCATTTATTTAGCATTATGCATCAAGATCAATTAATTGGATTAATAAACCAATTGACTGGTTTCAACGAACAATTGATTGGTGGGTCAAACCCATTGATTGGTGCCCCTATAGACCAAATTTTTTTTATCTCTGCATAAACCCATCGATGAGTTGGACCAAACTATTTGAGTGGTGCTTATGACTAGTCAATTAGTTGGTTAAACCCATCAATTGGTTTCTATACAGACCACAATGGGTTGGTCTCTACTTAGATCCATTGACTGGTTGGGCCAAACCAGTCTACTAGAACCCATGAATAGTCGATTGATGAGGCCAACCAGTCGACTTGTTCTCTGGTGTGGTTTTAATTTAGGTCTAGTACAACCAAATCAATTGACTAGTCTAAGGGACCGATCGGTTGGTACAACTGGAAGCTTCCTAGTTTGATATAATTTGTTGTATTTCTCTTGAGCATTTTGTGTTGGTACCTCCATGTAATTACAAAATTTAAATTATGATTTCAACTATTATTAACCTAATTTAATAAGAATCATCATGATGGTATTTGAGACTTGAATTTGGTTAAGCTTGGTGTCATCTTTAAATACCCAATTAGTGTCTTCTATACCTGGTGTCATCTTTAAACACCTAATTGGTGGCTTCTATGCCTTGTGACATTTTTAGGATTAGCATTTGGAGACACCCAAATGGTGGCTTTAATGCCTTATGATGTATTTGGTGTTATCACTTTGAAATACCCAATTTGGTTAAATAATGAACTTTAATTGTGTTTGGTGTCATCACTTGGAAGCAACCATTTGGTTATAGGTGGATTTAATTGTGATTTGTGATATCACTTGAAAATATTAATTAATGGTTTAAGATTTTGTTTAAGCCTTTGTCTCTAGATCTTGGGGTAACTGTTGAGAGTTAGTGGGTAGGTGGCTATTGGTTATATTTTTTACTCACTGCCTATTTCCTTCTCTACCAAGTTGTAGTCGGTACCTATGGCAAGATGGCATGGAACTAGTGTTTA
Organism: Tamarix austromongolica; assembly: GCA_039764185.1. NCBI lineage: Eukaryota > Viridiplantae > Streptophyta > Magnoliopsida > Caryophyllales > Tamaricaceae > Tamarix > Tamarix austromongolica. The sequence continues at coordinate 49,108,275 of CM077817.1, forward strand.
GCTCGGGTGGGTGAGGTATCCTAGTATAAGCCCCCTGGCACTTCGTATTATTCATTGCTTAGGTGGGTGTGGTATCTCAACTTTTTAGCCCTCATGACGAACACATTCAAGGTGTGATGTAACACCCCAAAATTTACATTAAAAAAAAAGCAATACTCATAAATTAAAACCGTAAATTTCTGGGGATGTTATCGCCACACTTAGTACCAGACCGGTTCACTCCTACCGTTCCGGTACCAAGTGCTAAGGCTAAGAAGATACTATTAATAACACCATAAAAATACAAATTTATAAAAACGAGAATCAGAGTAAGTGCAAGTCTTACATAAATCGAAATATCAGCTATTGTTTTTCTAGATAATAATTAAACAACGTTAGTAAAATTTTTCTGAAAATTCAAACATAATAAAAGATAACATGAGTCATAAATTAAAAAGGAAAACGACCACGTCTCTCTAGAAATCGATCCAGCCCAGCTATCACTCTGCCCCTCCTGATGTCCCGTAGACATCGATAACATCAAAGTAGGTGTCTCCCACCTGCAATAGATTAGACGGGCCTTCTGCTTGTGGGAATGAGCGACACCTATGAAATGGGTGATCAATACGCTCCGTACTGAGTAAGGTAACCGAGTACTAAGGTCGGCACATAGCACATTAATTCATGCAGGATAATGAACAACATACATTTACAAACCCACATATATGATACATAGAAGCATAAAATGAAATCCATAACTTATAATCTACAAGTCCACACATAAGGCCCAAAAAGGTCCAGATTAATCATTTAATCTTTCTTTTATCAAAAGTCGATACACACAATGCCTTTGATCATATCTATGCAAAAATAGGAACACCCCACTATTATAACCGGTGGGTCGGTCACACATAGAGCATCATGCCCTAACCACTATTATTACCGGTGGATCGGTCACATATAGGGTAAAACCCTAACCACTATTCCTGATAGGTGGATCGGCTTGGTTCCTGCTCGCATAGTATTCCACTGTAAGTAATTAGTATCTTTTAATAGCATTAACGATCTGGTTTGTCTTTATTGAGCTCGAGATCCCCCACTATTATAACCAGTGGGCCGGACACATATAGGACCTTGTGTCCTAACCACTATTATTACCGGTGGATCGGTCACATATAGGGTAAAAACCCTAACCACTATTCCTAACCGGTGGATCGGCTGGTCCTGTCTCAATATCTTCCACTTTAAGATATCAATGTCTTAAATATTTTATTCAAAAACATTTGTCATTCACAAACATTTGCCCAGACATGCATGATTAAATCCATGCAAACTCTAACTCCCATGCAAACCCTACTCCATGTAAACCCTAACTCCACGTAAGCCACACTTCCATGCAAACCTTAGCTCCCATGCAAACCCTAACTACACATGACCCATGCTTCCATGCAAACCCTAGCTCCCATGCAAATCCAATCTCCACGTACCACACTTCCATGCAAACCCTAACTCCACGTAGACATACTTCCATGCAACCCTAATCCACATGCAAACCCTAGCTTCATGTAGACCACACTTCTATGCAACCCTAATTCATATGCAAACCCTAGCTTCACGCATACCACACTTCCATGCAAACCCTAATTCATAAGCAACCCTAACTCCATGTAGACATGCTTCCATGCAAACCCTAACATCATGCCGTTTCATGCAAACCTTAACTCCATGCTATTCCATGCAAACCCTAGCACCATGCCATTTCATGCAAAACCCCAACACTACATTGTTACACTTCCCATCATGATTTTACAACCCTAACATGTATGTCTTAAGGCCATATCATACAATAATAACATAAACATACGCATAATTCTCATGCCATAGTTTATTCACACTAACATACTTCAACTCTATAATCATGCCACATATAAAATAATTAATAATAATAAACATAGAATACATGGCATATGAAACACATAATGCATATAAACACACAAATGGCCTTAGTAAACCCTTACCTAAATTGTCACCAGTCTTGGTGCACGCTCGTATTCCACTTGAGGGGTTTGATTGGGTTCACCTATTATATAAAAATATGCTAGAATTTGGATCCCTTATAAAATTTTATTATTTTCTAACTTATTCTAAGATTTGGTTTTTAATTAAAACAATATTACACAATAATTAACTATACGAAATATTACTTAAAAATACAAATAAATTACTATTTCCATTTGAAAAGGGTGGTGATATAAGGGTTTCTACCCTTCACCAAAATAGTAATAATAATAGAATAGTAATAATAATAATAATAATAATAATAATAATAAAAGTAAAACATTAGTAATAATACTCTTATTAGTTGAATATTAATATTGATAATACCATAAATCTTAAAATTACAAGGTGGCTTCCAAAACCACCCCATTTAATAATAATACTATTCAAAAATGTAATAATGATGTTAATATTATATATATACTTATAATATAAAAGTTAATAAAGGTAATAATAATAATATAATTAGTAATAATGTTAATAATGTTAATAATAGTTGTAAAAAGCAAAGGTGCTAGACTTAGTTAAAATTTTAGGTTTCTACCCCTCCTAAAATAATTACAATATTAAATAAATAATTACACTAATAATAATAATATTAATAATAATAGTAAACATGTAATAATTCCATTAAATAACCAAAATTTGAGAATAATAATTTATCTAACTCAAGAATACTTCCAAACCTGTCAACAAAATATAGCAATTAGGATACAGTTGATAACAATAATAATAATAATAATAATAATAATAATAATAATAATAATAATAATAATTAAAATCGAATTAACATTAAAAATTAGGATAAAAGGAGAATAATTCTCAATAAATTGAAAGGAAGTGTTGAAAAGGTCTAGGGTTTCACCTTGAGTTGGAGGGGATAGGTGGCACCGGCGGTGCTTCCCGGAGGTGGCCAGAAAAGTGATCTAAGAGGGGTTAAAATGAAGAAAAAGAGGAAAAGAGAAAGGAGAAAAATAAAATAAGTTTATGGGTCGGTGGAGGAGACTTAGTAGGAGATATTGGGTGGTTTAGAGGGTGGCAGAAGTGGCGGATGTGGTGGTGGACGGTGGTTTAAGGTTTTGGGGTGAAAATTCTGGCGAGATGAGCAGCAAACTTTGCACGGTTATGGAGGTCTGTGTAAGAAGAATCGAAGGATGTAGATGGTTTAGTTAATTAGAGGGTGTTGCAGGGAAGAGTTAGGGAGGAAGAAGAGGCGGCGAGGTTGGCTAACGGTGGAGAATGGGGCATCTAAAGTGGCGGTGGCGCAGCGATTGCACTTAGGGTTTTCGGGAAAAGAAAGCTCGATTTCGAGCCATACGAGGGGTATTTATTGTAGTGGAGGGTAGGCTCGAGTTGTGGAGGTTACTAGAAGATCAATTTTGGTGGGAAAATGGGTTGGTTATGCCGTTGATCGGGCGACACAAATTCAAAATTTTGCCTGACCTTTGAGAGGGAAATGGGGGTAAACGTGGGGAAGAAATGGAGAGTGGGGCATTTCAAATCGAAGTGTGCGTCGAGAGGAAGAGAATGGGGGGAGAAATGCCGGCACGACACGTGTGGTCGGCGGCGCCATTTTCGGGGGAAGGTGGTCGCAGGTTCAACAATGGCAGAGAAGGGAGGAAGAAGAAAGGGGAAAGCCGGCGGTTCGAGGAAAAAGAAAAGAAAGAAAGTGAGGGAACCGGGCGGTTCGGTGCGAGGGTTAATGCCGTTTAAATGAAACGGTGCGGTTTGGGTATAAAATCGAAGAAACGTAGCGCGCTGGTTGTCAAAGGAGTAAGAAAAGAAGCAACGGGAATGGGCCGCGGCAGAGGAAGAAAAAGAAGGCGAAAATTGGGCCGCGCTAGGCCCAAATCGGGGAGGTAAGAAAAAAAAAAGAAAGAAAAAGAAAGAAGAAGGAAGAAAGAAAAAGAAAAAGAGAAATAATTAGGTTAGGGCCAATTAAATTAATCTGAATATTTAGGATATTTAAAATAATAATATTTAAATAAAATAATATTTAAATCCCTTTTTAGACTAAAATAGGATTTTTAAAGGACTTTTCATAAATTTCATTTTAATTATCAAAGTACTCTATTTTTCTCAAATTAAATTATTTATAAAATTCATATTAATTTGAAACTATTTTCTCTTTCTTAATTTAAATAAAATAATTTATTTAAATAAATTTCCAAATTAAAATCTTTAAATTAGTTAATATACCCAATTTCCTCTAATTAATATATTTATAAAATTTCTAATTAATTTTCCCTAATAATTTTCCTTTTTATTTTGGTAAAAATAATTTATTAAATTAAATTTTCAAATAAAACCTTATTTAAATATAATCTTTAAAATTAGAAAATTTCGGGGCATTTCATGTGGTGGGTGAGGTATCCTAGTACAAGCCCCCTTGGTGTACTTCGACCACGTGTGGTGGGTGTGGTATACCCGAAGAAGGCCCATTCGATGTATCCTAACCTTGTGTGATGGGTGTGGTATCCCATTTTGATTATGTGTATTGCCATGACTTTCATTCATGGTAGAGAATGAGGTGTGGTCTAACGAACTCTCTTATTAACCAAAAATTGTGTGGTCACTAAAGGAAGAATTATAATATAGTTTATATTGTATGGATTATGATGTATTTACTATATTTTTATACTTATATGATTTCCATGCAAGAATTCCTTATCATACTTGAGCTATACCAATATGATATCACCATATTACTATGTAACTTTAATGTGCCACATAAGCCTTACCATTTTTTGGGTAGTATGCTTTACTAATACTTCACCATACTGATATTGTACTTGTGTGGTCACTTTGATGATCTAGCTTATGGTATGGGGAGCAAAGGATGATTTGCAAGTTTATAACTCTCAATTAGAGTATGTTAAGGGTGATGACATAAGATATTAGTGGGTCATTGCTTGGGGTTGGAGGTTATGTCTATACCTATGAGTTAGGCTAATCAATTGTTAGTATTTTTCCTACTACGTTGGGAATTTTTTGTATATCTAGTTATTTAAACCATTGGCTCTCTTTCTGGTATTTGATTTTATAAACTATCATACTCATTCTATCAATAATGTTGTTCTAGCTCTTATTATCTTGTATTGTCATATTAATGTTATGAGCATGCATCATTTTGTTCCTTGTTCTATTTTGCCTTACATCAAGTATGGTTTAAGTGATGATCACACATCTTTCATGGTTTATATAGTGGTAACATTTCCTTTTTTTTGTTTTTTTTTTCAAATGCTTCTACATTATCTTAAAAATAAAATTTTATAGTTCAAAAATTGAGGTATTACACTAACACAAAGAACACAACATCTTTATTGTGTTTTGATAGCTGAATGTCTCAATAAAATCTAATTTTAGAATCATTATTTTTATATGGTTGATTGAATAATGCAATTTTAGCATGCAATGGTAGTTTTTCTCTAATACCATATGTAACACCCTAATCATAGCTCAAACATTAGTTGTAGATAGTCATGTTGAAGTACTTTTAGGCTAGATAACTGGCTACACAATTAACATGAGCCCTTGTTAACGTGTTTTATCTTCACCCATATGTTATTTGAATAACTTTATAGGAGTTCACTCATCCTTAGTCTACTCCAACCAAGCATACTTAACTATTGAGTTCTTCAATGATAAATTTCTTAAAAGAAAGGTGAATCTTATTGATACAGGTAATCATATGAATACTTTTAAACCTCAGTCATCCACTATATAACTTCAAGTATTATAGATATCATGTAATAAATTCTTTGGAGATCAAACATAAGCATGTTCACTTCTATTAAAGGTTATTGGGCACAAATAAGCATGAAGTTTAGCTAATAAAGCAAATTATAGGGTTTTGGAAAAATCTCATGAAAGATAACTAATGATTTCATCAACGAGGGTGAGGTTAAAGAGGTTATATTTAGAGAGACTTGGAAAGCTCTAACTTGGTGGCTTTTATGCTTATTTCCACAAGAATCACTAGAATATTAAAGAAGGTAAGGACTATACGTAAAAGTTGCTTAAATGCCCCAATTTTTTCACCTTAACTTTAGATTAAATTAAATCATATTAGCAAAATTTTAATAATAAAAAAAGTAATTATAATAATTATAAAAATAATACTAATGAAAATTATAATATAAATAGTATTCAACAAAATTATAAGGTACAAAAACAATAACTATAAAATAATATTGAAAACACATTAATCCTTTTGAAAATCATATCAGAAAATTTAAATGAAACTAACTTGGAAAAACAATTGAACAATACTATTATAGCCTTGATCCCAATTTCCATATAATATTTTGTAACTTGTAGAAAATTTTATCAATATAGTTTCACTAAAAGGTTGTTGGGTATACTAACCAAGGTTGTAGACAAGAACCATATTTTCTTTGTTAAAAGGCATGCATATCGTGAAAATGTTCTTATGGTACATGAATTGGAAAAAAATTAAAAACAAAACTAGATTATTCCAAGGATGATGATTTAAGGACATATTCCAAAGGCATATGATTCACTAGAATGGATCCCTTAGAAAATATTGTTTTCCTATGATTTTCCAACTCACCTTCTTCATGGAGTGTGTAGAATCAGCCCATATCTCCTTATACATAAATGGATCATTAAAAGAACATTTAAATAGCAAGAAGGTTTTTATACAAGGAAATCTGTTTCCATATACAATATTATTTGTGGAGTATTTCCATAGGATCATGAAAAAACTATAGAGAGAATTCAAGAGACGACCAAAGTGCAAAAGTATAAAGCTCATTGTTTTATGCTTTTAAGGATGATGTTTTGGAAGGTAAGCATTAATTTAGCATAGATACTCAAGAAAAAGCTAGAGAACTTTACTCTTACATTAGGGCTATCGATCAACCCTAAGAAAGAGTAACGTATTTATTTATAGTGCGCATATCGAGCTAAATGATAGAATGTTTCAACTAATAGTGTTATTTGGCTATAATATACCTAGGGGTGCCTTTGGTTGCTGGTAATTTAATGATGGCTCACTAGCCTCTGTTGCATAAATTATTAGTAGAAAAAAAATAGCACTTGATTTACTTAGGCAAATTGTATTTGGTGAATTATATGGTTTTATGTCATAACTTTAGGGCCCAAATATTGTACTCACCAAATATTGACTCAACTAGTGAAAGCTACATATTAAGCCTTTTTTGGGGGGTCAAGCAGCACCAAAATACACAAATCTAAAGTAGTATGAAGCAAAATATGACCTCAAAGAGAATAGGGTTCTTAATAAATAAGTTTTAGGTAAGAAACAATGCTACAATTGGTAAGATTCTTTTAACCATCGAATACTTTTTCTTATGTAGAGTAGATCTTTGCAGGCCTTGTAGCCCAATCAACGCTATATGCATTAAGCCCAAACCAATTGGTTACAACTTTTTAGTCTTGTTACATCATGTAATTGTTGGTTATTTTATCATCTCCTATATTTTCCTTATTCCTTGTTTTAGAACTTTTCTTTCTTTCTTTTCCTTAAATAATATATAAGGGACACTTAAGGCTCCTAAAAACTTAGCCCCCATATTTTGTCAATTGTGATGTATATATGGAACGGATCATAAAGAGGGAAGGGGATGGAAAGTTATTATCAATTTTTGTGGTCTAATTCTCACCGTGAGAGAATTTTCTCTCTGGTTAAGATTGGTCTTATTAGAACCTATCATAGGTATCGGAGCATGCGGATGAAGGCATGTCGATTAACAAATAATGAATAAAGTTTTAGAGGAGGGATTGGGAGAAGTGTAGGAGGGAGCGTAGAAACTGGAAACTAGAATTAGTGACCGACTTCAACAACTTGAAGGCACAATCACTAGTTTGTTGAAGATGTTTTTGTCCACTCATGAGTCTCCCTTGAATAATCAATCTAAACATGAATTAAGGTAATTCGGCCATGACAGCAATGAAGTTGGCTCAAATTTCCTAGATTTAGTGGCGATGATCCAACATAATGGTTGAATAGGTTAATCAATTTTTTTTATTTCTAAGAGATTACTGAAAATCCAAAATTAAGGTTGGCTTCCTTACATCTCAAAGGTGAAGCTAATCATTGGTGATAATGGTTTCAGAGATCCTATGAGGAGGAACATAAACCAATTTCCTAGGAGGTTCTTGAAGATGAAGTTCATGCTAGATTTAGGCCACCAGATTTGAAGGATTTTAATGAAGCATTATCATATGTGAAACAAATGGAAAATTTGAGGGAGTATCAATAATATTTTGAGAGCTTAGGCAACCAATTTTGTAGATGGACTCAAAGGGCATTAGAGGGAACATTTATGGGTGGATTGAAGCTAAAAATTGCTAATGGGATATGATTGTTTAAGCCCCAGACTATTAAGGAAGCCATTGGGTTATCAAAAATGTGGTATGATTAGCTTATTTGGAAGAAAAATTTAGTCAAACCGAGTGTGACTCGTGCTTTAGTTATGAAAAACCTTAGACAAGATATTGCATAGAAATATTTTTCCCTCAAGAAAATTTTGTGGGATGAAATGCAAAGAAGAATAGCAGAGGGAATGTGTTTTAATTTCAGTGTGTCAAGCACCTCAATTGTTGATAGTAGGGAGTTAGATGAAGGAGGAAGATGAATCTTGTACTACCCTTACCCCACATGTTGATGGGAAAAAAACTTATGAAGGGGAAGCATAAGAAAAGGAGCCTAAGATTACAGTACATGCTCTTACTGGGTATAATGGTCTAAGAACTTGGTGAATTAAGGTTTTAGTGGGACACCATAAATTGATTGCATTAGTAGATAGTGGATAGAAACAAAATTTCATCAATGAGTGTTGCTTCACCTTGTAGTGCGACTAATAGACCCCTTTATAGTATGGGTTTTTAATGGAGAATAGCTAGCTTAAAAAGCCAAATATGGGAACACCACTATAAAAATAAAAGATACTAAATTCCAACTTGATTTCTTTCCATTACCTTTGTATGGAATGGATATGGTGTTGGGAATATAGTGGCTTGAGATATTGGGATCAGTGGTATGTGACTGGAAAAATTCCACCATGGTCTTTAATTATAAGAAATAGGAGAATAATTGAGGGGTTAGAGGCATCCACTATACAACTCACCTTTCCATGTAGTATGGTTAAGGAGTATTTGATGAAGCATAACATGTTTTCTATATATGCTTGTATTGGGGAGCCAATGACAAATGAGGGGCACTGATGCAGGAGCAAACACTCAAGAATTGATATTTATCATTATGGAACCAATTTTTCATCATTTAGAAAGGATATCCCACAAAATTGAAGACAAACAGATAGTTACGTTGCTAATTATGGATGAAACATACCATATAAGCTACTAGACGTATATGTGCATGTGCATGACATGCATGGAGTGTATGGCTATATACACGGAAGAAATAATATGCAGCTTTTACGTTCATATTAGTGGGTATAGTTAATTAATTAGTTAATTAGTATAGTTAAAGATTAGCAAGAGAATAAAGTAGCATAAATCTACCTTTTTTAAGAATATTCTATATTATAGTATCTTTTAGTATATTCTATATTCTAGTATCTTTTAGCTAGGTATCTTTTGAAGAATTATACCTTTTAACTAGTATCTTATAATCGGTAGGCTTGGCTATATAAATCCATAGGACCCATGATTGAAGATACATCAAGAATTGAAGTTGAATGCAAATTACAAGTATTGAATTATGTGTGAGTTCATCTCAAGTATAATTAAATCTGTGTGAACGATTAATCTTGAAACCCTTAATCTCTTCATCTATGTAAATTAGAGATTAAGTACTATATTTTATAAACTCCATAACCCATTCCATTATTAGCTGTATTCATCACCCAAACATATCCCAAAAGTGAAGCCCTAATTTGAAAAGCCCTAACCTTAATTTACCATTCAAAACCCTAACCCTAATTTTTGAAACTAAACCCTAACCCACAAAACCATCCATCCTCAAAACCTAATTAACAAATCATCATCTTCATTATCACATCATTATCGAATCATCATCATTTTCCTCTCATCAAATTCAAAATTCATCACCATCACTGAATCATAATCATCATTAATCCACCATATTCGAATATCTTCATCATCAATACATCACTTTCAAACCTTCATCTTACTAACTCCAATATAATTGAGAATTATTTTTACATAATTGATAATTCCACATTCCCACACATATCAATTTTGGTATCAAAGCCTTAGCTTTGATCTATTGTGGTCAAGATCCTATCTTTCCTTGAGATTCTTGCAAGAACAGGTCTTTACTTCAAGATTCTTCAAGAATGTGTCTCTTCTTCAAGGTTCTTCCAAGAATTAATCAAGAAGACACTAAAATCAAGCACTTAGAGTCATGTTTGGAGAAGTACCACTTGGTTGGTGAAGGGATGAGATGGCAAACCAAGAGGAGAACTTGAGAGATATTCTTAAGGTCTTGGTGGACAAAATTAAGGAGTTATAGCTACATGTGGGGCAAATAGAAACTTCATAAGCTCAAGGGCCACATGTGCAGCTAAAACACCAAGGGGAAAAAGTAGAAAAATACCATGTGAGAAAGGTACAAAATTGAATGGATGAAGGAGAAAAGAGCGTAGGAAATTATGGAAAGACCACAAGTAACCTCAAGAAAAATCTATGATGATGTGGAGAAAGGAATCTGATTTGATCTACCCAACATTAAAGGTAATCTCGATCTAAAATCTTTTCTTGAATTGTTACAAATTGTGGAATCTATTTTTTAGTATAAAGATATTGATGATGAGAAGAAGTGTTGAATAGCAATATTGAAGTTTAAGAAATGTGCTAGAGTGTGGTACAATAATTTAAAGAGGAGAAGGAAGAGAGAAGGAAAACCTATAATTAGGTCATGGAAAAAATTAAAAAAAAATACTTAACGAAGAAATTTGTGCCTCGAGAATATGAGCAAGAGAATTTTGGCTACACTGAGGCAAGGATTTCTCAGATTTGAGGAATATATTTGAGAATTTGAAAGAATAGCTCTTATTTGTGATGTCCAAGAAAGAGAAGAACAAAGGTGTGCACGATTCATTTGAGGGTTAAATATGAATCTTCGAGAGAAGGTGGAGGTGTATCCTTATGAAGTGTTTAAATACCTAGCTAAGTTAGAAATCAAGTTTGAAAAATAATTGAAGTGAACAAAGCCACCAAACAAGTCAACCAATGCTCCATATGGTTCGACATTCAAGGGGGGGTGTCGAAACCACCAATTTCTCAAGCCAAAAATCAAGACAATGTTAGAAGGTTCACTCGTGAATAAAAGGGCAAGGATCAAGTGGTTGATAAGGTGAACAAGTAATGCTTCAAGTGTAGCGGTTATGGTCACCTTGCTCGGGATTATCCAAACCAAAGGTCATTGACTTTGAAGGAGATACCAAGTATAGAGGCTAGTAATGAGAATGAAGACCTTGATTGAGACCTTGAAGAAGAAACTGATAGCCCAAAGGATGCTTTGGAAGAGAGCCAAGTGAATTGCTATATGTTGCAAAGGGTGCTCCAAGTACAACAACCTCTACTTACTCAAAGGGAGAAGATTTTAAAGGCCAAGTGTATATTTGGTGATAAAGTACGTGAATTCATCATTGATAGTGGCTCATGCACTAATGTTACTAGTGTGAATATGGTGAACAAGCTCGGTTTAGAGACCATGGGTCATCCAAGACCATATTCACTCCAATAGCTCAACAAAGACAAAGGTGTAAGGGCAACTAAACAAACTCTTATCTCTTTTAAGATTGGAAATTATTTTTATGATGTTTTATGCGATATTCTACCTATAGATACTTGACACATTTTTTTTGGGAGCTCGTGGAAATTTGATAGGAAGGTTATGCATGATGGGGTCATTAATGAATATGTCGTGTGCAAGGGCCAAAAAACGTTTAGGCTAAAACCTAATCTAGATGGAGAGGATTAAGTTTTAAGGAATGAATAGGGGAAGGGACCGAGATCATGCAACAAAAAAAGGAAGAAAAAAGAAGAAGGAAGATGTCAAGTGTAGGAGGGGAAGAAAGAAGAGTAGCATGGAGTTGTTGATCATTAAGGAGTGTGTGATGGTTGAAGCTATCAAAGATGAGAAGATATGATATGCTTTAGTGGTAAAGGAAGCCCAACGAGGGAAAAATGCTAATATGGATCCAAAATTGCAATAAGTGTTAAGACAGTATGCTGATGTTTTTCTGGATGAGCTATCAAGTGGGCTACCTCCTTTGAGAGGTATTGAGCACACTATTGATCTTATTCTAGGAGTACCATTACCAAACAAGCCAACTTATAGGTGCAATCCAGAGGAGGCTAAGGAGCTCCAAAAATAATTACAAGGGTTGTTGGACCGAGGCTATATTCAGGAGAGTATGAATCCATACGATTTTCTGACCTTGTTGGTGCCTAAGAAGGATGGTACGTAGAGGATGTGTATTGATTCGAGAGTAATAAACAACATCACAATCGAGTACAGATTTCTAATGCTGAGATTGGATGATATATTAAATGAGTTACATGGTGCAAAGGTGTTCTCGAAGATTGATCTTAGGAGCAGTTATCATTAAATGAGAATAAGGGAAGGGGACGAGTGGAAGATGGCCTTTAAGACTAAGTATGGGTTGTATGAGTGATTGGTGATGCCCTTTGGGCTATATAATGCACCAAACTCCTTCATGAGATTCATGACCAAGGGACTTAGAGCCTTCCTTGGAATCTTTATTGTTTTTTACCTTGATGATATCTTGGTATATAGCAAGAGTGAGTTTGAGCACATATAACACTTAAATAGGATATATGACAAGCTTAGAGAGGTAAAGCTCTATGTTAAGCTAGAGAAATGTGATTTCATGATGGAGAGGGTGATTTTCCTTGGTTATATTGTGAGCGGAGTTGGTATTAGAGTTGAACCGTCAAAGGTAGAAGCTATCCAAATGTGGCATATTCCTACTAATGTCCATGAAGTTCGAAGTTTCCATAGGTTAGCCTCATTCTATAGGCTGTTCATTAAATACTTCTCTACTATTGCAGAACCTATCATATAATTGATGAAAAAAGGAGAGTCTATTGGAATGATCAAGTGACAAAGGCTTTTGAAGACTTGAAGGCAAATCTCTCAAACTCACCGGCATTATCTTTACCTTATTTTGATAAATTATTTGAAATAACATGTGATGCTAGTGGTGCAGGAATTGGTGGTGTTCTCTCACAAGAAAGGAAACTAATTGCCTTCTTTGGTGAAAAGTTGAATGGTGCAAGCCTAAACTATTTGACCTATGATAAAGAGTTTTATGTTATTGTGCATTTTCTGGAGACATGGAGTCATTACTTGAGACCCAAGCCTTTTGTACTTCACTCGGATCATTAGAGTTTGAGGTATCTACATGGTTAAAAGAAGGTGATTCCAAGATATGCTAAATGGATAAGCTTATTGCAAATATTTGTGTTCTCTACAAGACATGTGGATGGAAAAGATAATGTTATGGGGGATGCATTATCTAGGAGGACCATGGTAGTTACCATGATGAATGCAAAGATTTTGGGGTTCGAGATGTTGAAGATTCAATATGCCATGGATGATGATTTTGCTATGATCTTCAAAGATTGTAAGAAATAAAGAAGTCATGGAGCGTATGTTCTTTAAGATGGGTTCTTATTCAAACGCAACAAATTGTGTGTGCCCACGACCTCAATTCGAGACTTACTAATCAAAGAGGTGCATGAAGGAGGAATTACATAATACTTTGGAGTTCACAAAACTTTAGATTTGTTGCAAGAACATTTCTATTGGCTAAGAATGCAAAAGGGAGTACAAGCTATGGTTGCTAGGTGTGCTACATGACAAAGGAGCAAGAGTTTCTTCCGCAAAGGGTTATATATGCCTTTACCCGTGCCTACTCAACCATGGAAAGGTGTTAGTATGGATTTTATTTTGAGATTTCCTAGGACACATAGAGGCAAGGATTCTATTATTGTTGTGGTGGATCAATTTTCCAATATGGCTCATTTTATTCCATATAGCAAGACCGATGATGCTACCCATGTTGCAGATTTGTATTTCTAGGAGGTTGCGTGATTGCATGGAATTCCAAGGAGTATTGTTTTGGATAGAAATGTGAAGTTCCTAAGTTATTTTTGGAATACATTATGGTACATTCTAGGAATGAATTTTCTATTTAGCACATTGAATCATCCTTAAATGGATGGACAAACTGAAGTTACTAATAGAACTTTGAGCACTTTGCTAAGGGGATTGGTCGGTAAGAGTGCTAAGGATTGGGATGTTAATGTTATCACATGTAGAGTTTTCTTACAACCGAATTCCTTCTACTACAACAAGCTCTGGTCCATTCGAGATAGTATATGGTATTAATCCATATATGCTAATTGATATGGTGCCATTGAAGAAAGGTGAAGTGAAGAGTTATGATGCACAAAAGAGAGTGGAGTTCTTTCAAAAACTTATCAACAAATCAAGCACAATATTGATAAGGTGAATGGAAGTGTACAAGACAAGAGCAAAAAAGCATGGGAGTCAACATGTTTTTCAACTGGGAGATTTGGTATAGTTGCATTTGAGGAAGGAGAGATTTCCTAATTTGAGGAAATATAAGCTTATGCCAAGGGCGGATGATCCTTTCGAAGTACTTCGAAAGTTTAGGGAAAGTGCTTATGTAACACCCCCAAATTTCAGTCCTGAAAAAAAAATTGAAAGAATAAAGCGGAAGCTAGGAGCGAATTTGGAAAATGTTACCGCCACATCTAACACAAGATACATGTCAACCATCTATCTCATGTTAGATGCAAGGCTAAAACCTGTCAAACAATTAAATCCAAATTTTAAAAGCATGACAGCGTTACGGGAAATTAAAAGTCAATTACAAAACCCTTGGAAATTTAAATACAACACTTGTAACTTCCAAATATGAATACAATTAAACAAAACAAATCCCGAAGGATAAATATCCGGACCGCCTACTCACTCAAGTCAAGCCTTCCACCCCAATTTAGTAACCGATCAAAACCTGCACAAGAGGTCTGCTCCCCACCATCGGTGGATCATCACAGGACCCATTCAACCAGTGTAGTATCAGTACGGGTCCAATACTGAGTAAGTCTCACTACCCTATCTTATGAGAGAGATGTAAACGATAACATCAAATACATATTAAATTATGATACAATACGTTGATACAATATCATATATACTCACAAACCATAGCAAGAATCTTGCCATACACCTATAGTAACATATGAAACATATATAACATCCCATTTAAACATATAAGCGTAGTATAACCGAAATATAAAGTGACTCATTATGCACATAAGCAGCATGTGGTAACACATATAATAAAAGCTGGCCATGGTCCAATTAGACTTATTCTTTATTCTCAGTAATAATATGTTCAGTCAACACATATTCTTTAATAGTCCATGTGAGTGCGGGAGCCCCACTATTATAGCCGGTGGACCGGAAGTAAACACACAGGGCAGGACGCCTCTGACCACTATTATAGCCGGTGGATCGGAACGAAACACACAGGGCAGAACGCCTCTGACCACTAGGGGTGTGCAAAACCGGATATCCGTATCCATTCGGATATTTTTTCGGATATCCGCTCCGCATTTTTTTAGACCGGATATCCGGGATGCGGATATCCGAAAAATATAGACCGGATATAGACCGGATTCGGATATATCCAATATCCGTATGAAAATACTATTTTATCAATTTTAATAACTTTTGCTATAATATTTTTAAAAATAAGGATCATATATCAATTAATATTCATATCTATATTCATATAAATATCTTATTTTATCTATAAGAAGTATTAAAATATTATTATAAATATTTAAAATATAAAAATAAATAAAATTTTAAAACTTAAAACTATAAAAACACAATAATATGGTGTATTATTGAAATAATCAACAAAATATCGGATATTTTGTCTGATCGGATAATCCAAAAAAAAATCGGATATCCGAATGTCGGATATCCTTTTAGAATAAAATCGGTTCGGATATCCGAAATATCGGATCGGATTTTTAAATATCGGATCGGATTTTCGGATCCCGGATTTTTTGCACAGCCCTACTGACTACTATTCTAACTGGTGGACCGGACTGGCCCCGACTCACATGGTGTTTCACTGTAAGTATTTAGTATTTTTCCCATGGATTAACTTATTTATTTGGGTCTGTCGAGCCGAGATCCCCCACTATTATAACCGGTGGACCGGATGTACACACATAGGGCAGAACGCCTCTGACCACTTTTATAGCCGGTGGACCGGAACGAAACGCATAGGGCAGAACACCTCTGACCACTATTCTAACCGGTGGACCGGACTGGGCTCGGCTCAACATCTTTCGCTTTACGTGATTAATGTCTTATCCGTGTCTTATTAAACCACACTTCACCCTTAACATGCATGCCAACAATGGATAATCATGCATTACACAACATAACATGATATATAAAGCATACAAGTCACGTAACATATAGGGGCCTTAGCTACATCCTTACTAAACACTCATAAGTAGAGGTAAGTAGAGACTTACCTGGATCCGAAGCTAGCTAAGCGAGATAAGAGGGAGAGAGATCACTAGCTCGTGGATCCACGAGAAAGCTTTCCTAGATCCGATAGAAATCAAAAACTAAATTAGAAACTATTATATCAATCAATAATTCACATATTCAAATTAAATAAACACAAACAACACAAATGATCTTTCTTAGAAAACGTGTCCAAAACTTAGAACTTAAAAGCATAGCTTTATTAAGATTTAAGGTTAAAACTAAATCAAAACGGATTAATAAAAATATCACTTAGGACATTTCAACTTAATTTGGAAAGCTCAAGAAAGAATAATCGATCATAAGTTGCTTTATCAAAAATAACTTATTTATCAGGTTTTACAACTAAATAAGTAACCCAACCATTTACATAGAACCAAATCCAAACCGATTAGGTTAAAACAGAATTTAAATGGTTTAAAACCCCAAAGATAGAATCCGATTAGATAAAATACACATAGAAAAATCAATTTTATAAAATCATCCCCGAAAATTAGGGTTTTTTTTAATACCTAACCCACAAATCGGCCAAATCACTTTGATTACCTCAAATTGATAGTTTTAAAACACAATTAAACTAATTTTAGATAAATCTAGACAATCAATTTCAACAAAAGGATCTTCCGATAAATCAATTCCAGATGATCAATTTTCAAAATTAGGGTTTTAAAGCCCACGACATAAACTCAGGTAATTCAAATAATTTAATTCTAATTAAAGGTATTAGAATACAATTAGGATCATTTAACTACTTTTATAAATTTAATTTTAGCGAAACAACTATACAAATAACCAAGTTCATAATCTCACTTAAAAATCTAGGGTTTTAAGCCCGAAAATATGATTCGGTAAAATTCTATAAATTTAATCAAATTGAATGTTTAGAAATGAAATTAAACATATTTTATAACATATCAAATAATCAATTGCTCAAAACTAGTAAAAAAAATACACAATTTAGCACAATTAGGGTTTTTGAGCCCGGAACGCAAACCCGATCAATTCTTGCCAGAACATACCAATTGACGGTTCAGAAATGTAATTAAAAATATTCTAATGTAATTTATATAGTCAATTGAATAAAATAACCCGGTTACCCAAACCAATTTAAACCCGCGGGAGTTTTGACCTAAAAATCCAATTTTGATCAATTACGCACAATTTTTCCAAATCAACACTTCCAATATAAAATTAAATACATTTTTAAAAAATATTATAAAATCAATTGAGCGGAACAACTCAATTATACGACCCAATTTCATTACACCCAAAACTTGACCTAGGAATCAAATTCCGATAAAACCCGCATAAATTTCTCAAATTGACGGTTCCAAAATGAAATTGGATACATTTAAAACATATTGTATAATCAATTTGTCTGAAATCGCAAAAACGGGCGGATCCAAAAAATTTGGCATAACCTGGCTGAAAATCCAATTTTCCAAAATTCCAACACAACCACACAATTAACCTATCCAAATCAATCTTACAGCACATATATACATAATCAAACAATCAATTTAGCTTTTTATAAGCTAATTCATACCCAATTAATCAAAATAAGGGTTAGGGTTTTTCAGAAATTATACCAAACGAAAATCAACGAATCAGGGCAAGGGAAGGCTGGGGAAGCTTCGTGGGGGACCGGGGGTGGCTCAGCGGTGGCCAGTAGGGCTCGCCGGTGGCCGGGCGGTGGCGCGAGCTGCGTGGCCTGCTGCTGCTGCTGTCGTCGCCTGCTGTTGCGCTGCTGCGTGGGCTGCTGTCGCGCGGCTTTAGCTACTGCTGCTGCAGCGGTCGACTGCGGCTGCTGTGCAGGTCGGTGGCGGTCGGAGCTCGGTCGGCGGGGCGAAGCAAGGAGGGGCTGCTAGGAGAAGAGGCGGCTAGCTAGGGTTAGGGTTGCGGGACAGGGAGTCAGGGAACAGAGCCACAGGAAAAAAATAGAGAAGAGAGAAAAGGAAGAAGTGGGGGGGGGGTTTCGACCGATCGGGGTGCGTTTTTTTTTACAAATACACATAAAATAAAATACTAAAAATATAAAAATATTATTAGAAGATTTTATATAAAATTTATTTAACGAAAATTTATTTCGAACGGATCCGAACGCTTAAAATTAATAAAAAGCTATATAAAGAATTTCTGAAACATTTTCGGAAGAATTTACCATCGAACGTAAAAATTTATATTATTTACGGAAATATATTATAAGACCCTGAAATAATAGTTAAAAACCTATAATAAAATATTTAAGTCAAATTCTAATAAATCAAGACTAATTTTAGTAATTTCCGAAATCGGTTTTTCGCAAACCCAAAAAGCATAAAACGAAAGAAAATTGATTCCAGAAAGAAATTCATAAATAAACTCCGAAAATCTTTTTAATTTAAAACTTCCCAAAAATATTAACGATTTCCGAGAACGAATAAATTTAAAGTCGGAAATATTTTCTACAGATAAAATCATTAAAATAAATTTAACTATTTAAACAGAAATTCTATAATTAAATAATATATTTCATCAACAAAATATAACTCCAGAGTAAAGTCAAAAATTACACGACAAAGTTATAATCGAAAACAAATCTAAAATATTAAAATAAAAATATGAGAAAGAACGGGAATACATATTTTTAACCGAAGATCGAGATCATAAGAATATAATAAAATCATTGTCGTGAACGAATTTGTCTAGAATGGTTCACAACGACAATGATTAATTACATTCAATTATGAATTCGAAATCATCGATAAATCCGTAAAACGAATCGAAACTAAAATAATTAATTGTTTACATCAAATTACGCTAAAAAAATCATTAAACTTAATAAATCTGGATTTTAAAAATACGGGGTATTACAGCTTATGAGCTTGATTTGCCAGATTCATATGGCGGGGTATCAAGGACATTCAATGTTGGAGACATTAGCCCTTACTATGGCAATGCAAATTTGAGGGCAAATTCAAGTCAACAAGGGGAGAATGATGCAAGAGAAAACACTCATGAATTGGAATTTATCATTATAGAACCAATTGTTCTTCATTTAAAAATGATCTCCCACAAAATTGAAGACAAACTGTCGTACATGTGCATGGCATGCATGGAGTGCATTGCTACATACATGGAATAAATAATTTTCATCTTGGACGTGAATATTAATGGGTTTAGTTAATTAACTAATTAGTAGAGTTAGAGATTATCTAGAGAATAAAGTAGCATAAATCTACCATTTTAAAGAATATTCTATATTCTAGTATCTTTTGGCTTGGTATCTTTTGAAGAATTATACCTTTAAACTAGTATCTTATAATTGGTAGCCTTGGATATATAAAGCCATAGAACCCACAATGGAAGATACATCAAGAATTGAATTTGAATGCAAATTGCAAATATTGAATTCTGTGTGAGTTCATCTCAAGTTTAAACGAATATATGTGAATGATTAATCTTGAAACCCTCAATCTCTTCGTCTATGTAAATTAGAGATTAAGTATTATCTCTTCTAAACTCCATAACCCATGCTATTATTAGCCATATTCATCATCCAAACATATCCCAAAATTAAAGCCCTAATTTGAAAAACCCTAACCCTAATTATCAAAACTAAACCCTAACCCTAACCCACAAAACCATCCATCCTCAAACCCTACTTACCAAATCATTATCTTCATTATTACATCATTATCGAATCATCATCATTTTCATCTCATCAAATTTTAATCAACTTAATGATTAATTTATCACCATTGAATCATCATCACCATCACCGAATCATCATCATCATAAATCCACCATATTCGAATATCTTCATCATCAATACATCACTTTCAAACTTTCATCTTACTAATTCCAATATAATCGAGCATTAGTTTTACATAATTGATAATTCCACATTCCCACACACATCAGGTACCATACCAGTATTTCTACTATCTTTGATAAGTATTTTGAAGTTTTTATTAAGCTTAAAAAGCTGCCACCAAAAAGGGAGATTGAGGACGCAATTACTCTATGAGAGGGAACTAAATTTGCAAATGTGAAACCATATCAGTAAGCATACTTCCAGAAGGCATAAATTGAAAAACAAGTTCAAGAAATGTTGGTATCGAGGTTAATATACCCTAGTACTAGTCCTTTCTCTTCACTTGTACTACTAGTGAAGAAAAATGATGTAACATAGTGACTCTAAAATGAATATAGGGCTCTCAATGATACCACAATAAAGGATTGATTCCCAATTCCTATGGTCGATAATATTCTTGATGAGTTATATGGAGTGTCTTGTTTTAACAAGCTAGATAGTCGATCTAGATATCATCAAATTAGAGTTAATGAGTCAAAAATAGCAAAAACTACATTTCAAATGCACAATGGACATTATTAGTATTTTTTTATGCCCTTTAGGTTGTGTAACATGCCCTCCACTTTTTAGGTTGTGATGTTTTCAATTTTCTACCTATACTTGTGTAAGTTTATCCTTGACATCTTTGATGATATTCTAGTATATAGCCTAACCTTGGAGTAACATTTAAAGCATGTGCAAATTACACTTGAGACCTTATGGTGGCATCATTTATATGATAAATTAATCAAGTGTGTCTTTGGTCAACCGAAGTTGGAGTATCTTGAAAAGGGTGTAATTGTGGATAATATAAAAATTGCACCCATGGTTGATTGGCCCACTCTAACTAATGCCACTAAATTAAGGGGATTTCTGAGACTTATGGGGTATTATAAAATTTTTTAAGAGGTTATGGTTTCATTCCTAGATCACTTTCTAATCTCCTTAAAAGAAGAAAATTTCAGTGGAATGATACAACATATGTTGCCTTCTAAGCTTTAAAGCAATCCATGACCACAACCCCTATTTTGGCAATGCCAAATTTCAAAGAGTCATTCAGCATAGAAAGTAGGCATCAGGTGAAGGAATTAGAGCAGTACTAACTTATAAAGGGAGACCAATTTCTTTCATGATTAGGTTACTTGGCATCACCAAGAGGGCATTGCTTGTTTATGCAAGAGAGATGATCGCAATTATGGAAGTGATTTAAATATGGAGACCATATTTAATTGCTCATAAGTTTTATATAAAAACATACCAACAAAGTCTCAAGTTTTTCTTAGAGAAAAGAGTGGCTACTCTAGATAAACAGAAATGGGTATCTAAGCTATTAGGATATGATTATATGATCCTATATAGGCCAGGATGAGAAAATTCAACAGCTGACACATTATCATGGCAAATAGATAGTCCATTGCTGCAAGCTATTTACTTTGCGGACATGGGGATATGGGATGAAATAAGACAAGATAATATCCAAGATCAAATTATACAAGCTATGAAACAATAGACCACTAATGAATTGTAGGGATCCTTTCACATTCAGTAAGGATTGTTAGTGTTAATAGCCACATATGTATCAGAAAATCAAGGCATATGTCTAGAAATGTGATGTGTGTCGGTGGGTTAAGGCCTAGACTACACCTTTAGTAGGACTACTCCAACCTTTTCCAATCCCATATTAGATATGGGAAGATATTACATTTGATTTCATTGAAGGTTTTCCAGATCATATGGCAAAGACATTATCTTGGTTGTTATGGATTGTTTCTAAACTTTTCTCATTTTATACCCCTTACACATCCATTCACATCTAGGACAATTGCTAAAAAATTTATTGATGGTGTAGTGAAGCTACATTGTACGCCTAAGACTATTGTAATTTATCACAATCAAGTTTTTATTAGCATATTTTGACACAAATTCTTCAAACTCGCAAACTCAAAACTCACTCTCACTTCTGCATAACACCCATAAATAGATGGTCAATCCAAAGTTGTGAAATGTTATATGGAGTAATATCTTTGATGTTTGACCCATCATTGGCCTAAAAGATGAAGCGATTTATTTCCTTGGGTAGAATACTAGTACATCTCTACATATCATACCTCTACCAAGATGACTCCTTTCTAAGTGTTATATGGTTGACTCCCACCAATGATACCTAGATATACAGATGGAGCATCCTTTATCCATGAGGTGGATCAAGTACTACTTACCATAGAATATTACTTCAATGGATCAAGATAAATTTAGCAGCCTCTATAAACTAAATGAAACATCGTGTTGACTATAAGAGGCATGATCTAACATTTGTAGTGGGGGATTAGGTAGTCTTAAAGCTTCACCCATACAAGAAATAGATAATATTTAGGCAAGCACATAATAATTTTCCTAGTAGACATTATGGACCATATCTTATTATAGAAAAATAGGAGTAGTAGCATACAAATTAAAAATTCCATGTCAGTAAGAATCCACCTTGTTTTTCATATATCATTGCCGATACCGTATGTGGGTGAGCTACCAATTACTACTCTTGAGATGCCTCTAATGATGGAATTATCAAGCTAGAACTCTTATGAGTGATGGATGTACACTGGGTTAAATATGGAGCATCCTTCTTTGAAGAATTTTTTATCTAATGGAAACATATTTCACCTAAAAATGCTACCTAGGAGCATAAAGATGTGATATTGCAGCAATTTCCTTCATTGATGCTTGAAGCAAGCATCCTTTCATAAGGTGGGAACTGTTACATAGAGAAGATTTTCATGGGCCTTGTAGCCTAATCCACACCATACGGATTAATCCCAGATACATTGCTCATAACTTGTTAGTTTTTTGACATCATACAATTGTCGGTTATTTGCTTGTCTCCTATATTTTCCTTGTTCCTTATTTTAGAACTTTTTTTACTTTTTCTCCTTTAAATTGTATGTAAGGGATGGTTGAGGCTCCTAAAAACTTGTATCCCATATTTTGTTGGTTGTGATGTATTTGTGGAATGGAATAAAAAAAGGGAAGGGATGGAAAATTATTATCAATTTCTATGATATAATTCTCACCCTAAGTGAATTTCCTCTCGAATTGTGATTATTCTGATTGGGACATATCACTTTGAAGGAGAGAACACAAGCTAGGTGGAAGCATTTATTGTATCTAAAAAGGGTGCTAATCGAGACTTTTTACTCAACATCCATCTTCTCCAAGAGTGACCAGATTTACCTAAATCCAAGCTCACACAAAAGATTATAAAACCATCTTCTCCAAGTTCCTCAAGAATTACCTAGGAAATTAGCACCCAATAACATATATATTATCATTTAATATAACACAACAATAGCCCAAAATTAACTAAACCAACACAAGAATAACTAACCAACTGAAGCAAATTAGCAAGGAACTCAAAAAAACTCATGAAACAAAGAAAGGAGGAAGTTGTTGAGTAGGAGGGGTTAGTAACGATGATTTATACCATTTATAGGGGATTGCTATAGCAAAAATTTCTGGTGTAAGGGGCTGGAAATGGATTAAATGGCTAAAGCCAAGGAAGAGGTTGTGGTGGAAGTTGGTGCGGCAAGGTAGGGGGATTGATAGTTTTAGCCTAAGGAGAAGGGAGGAGCTTTGATGGGTTTAGATGAGGGAGATGGCATGATTTTGGTGAGATTGTGCATGGGTTTTAGCAAGAGTAACCGGTGCACACTATGAGGGATCGATGAATATGGATGGTTCTAGAAGAAGGTTGTTGGTGGTGATACACGTTGCAGGGAAGAAAGGTGAAGTTGAGTCGCGATAATAGCGAATCAGTATGCTTCTTTCTTGTTTGACAAAGCTCAGGAGAAGGAGGAGGTAAAGCATGTTGTGTTTGGGGATGAATGCATATGACAAAGGGAGAAGGAACATGATAGGAGGAAGGGTTTAAGAAGAGGATGGCATGCAAGGTGTCATAGAGAAAAATAAGGGGATGGAAACATAGGAGAGAGGGAGGTATGGTGTAGGAGTATTTTTCGTATAATATCCCAAAACCCTATTTTAGGAATTAAAAATAGAATAAGAATTATTAGGTAAGGTTTAATTAAATATATCATTTTTTTAATAACATAATGATATTGTAATAATTATTATGGCCATAAAAGAAGGGAAATAATGTAGGGATCAAATTAGTGGAGGCTAGAATTATTTACTAAAATAAATTTTAAGTAAATTATAACAATAATTTCTAAATTATTAAAAAATATTAATTAATTATTATTATTAATTTTATTATTCTTAAAATTTCAAAAAACAATCCCAAACAACCCAACCACCTCACTTTTCTCTTCTCATTTTTCTTTTTCTTCTCCTTTTCTTTCTTTTCTTCTTTTTTTCTTTATTCCCCCTCCCTCACCAGGCTAGGCCTCAGCTAATACGGCCCACCTCCTCACTCCCCCTCCTCTCCTTTACTTTCTTTCCCTCGGCCCACTCTCCCCTATTTTGTTTTCTTTCTTTCCTTTTGCAACCCAGCACTAGGCGTGTGCAAAACCGGATATCCGCTCCCCATTTTTTAGACCGGATATCCGGGATACGGATATCCGAAAAATACATACCGAATATGGACCGGATTCAGATATATCCAATATCCGTATGAAAATACTATTTTATCAATTTTAATAACTTTTGCTAGAATATTTTTAAAAATAAAGATTGTATATCAATTAATATTCATATCTATATTCATATAAATATCTTATTTTATCTAAAAGAAGTATTAAAATATTATTATAAATATTTAAAATATAAAAATAAATAAAATTTAAAACTTAAAACTATAAAAACACAATAATATGATGTATGATTGAAATAATCAACAAAATATCGGATATTTTTTCAGATCGGATAATCCAAAAAAACCGGATATGCGAATGTCGAATATCCTTTTAGAATAAAATCGGTTCAGATATCTGAAATGTCGGATCAAATTTTTAAATATCAGATCGGATTTTTGGATCCCGGATTTTTTGCACAGCCCTACCCAGCACCCCGCCCACACCCGTCTTCCTCTTTGCCCCTTTTCATCCTTCCCTTTCTTCCCCTATCTTCAACCTCTCCCCCCCGATCAGTGCTGCAAACATGGCTATTTTGCAGCCTCGTTTCTCTCTCTCCCCCCTAACCCTCTCCTCGTCCTAACCTATAGGGCATACAACTGGCACTACCCTACACCAGTCCCCTCCTGTGATACCCCAAATTAAGAGGAGTATTATAAAGATTGATCTGGATACTTATATTAACATGGTATACCATCCTTCTGGCGATTCCATCATAAGAACTCCATAGTTAAGTATGCTGGTTGTGGAGCAATTTTTAGGATGGGTGACCCTCTTAGGAAGATTCAGAATTTTCTAAAAATTTCTTGAGAAGTGTGTGAGTGAGAACAAAGCGTGCTAAAAGGAATAGTATTGATATGTGGGGCATGTTGATCAATTCAAAAGTGCTCTAAGGTAACCCCCATGTGGTCATATCGACTCGAGGTGTTACAAATGATATTAGAGTGAAACCGCGACCATAAGCTAAACTTGGATCAGTCAATCAGCCACCTAGCAGAACGATTCTTGGGATAAAGTGTATTGAGACAGTCAATGGTTGAAGCGCAACGAGGACATTGCATTCTTTGAGTGGCAGTGAATGTAATACTCTGAATTGAGCTAAGTGTTATAAGGACTGATCTGGCTACGTATATCCTTTTAGTGATTCCATCCTAAGAACTCTACAGTTAAGCATGCTGGCCATTGAGCAATTTTTAAGATGGGTGACCCTCGTGAAAAGTTTAATAATTTTCTAAAATTTTCTCGAGAAGTGTGTGAGGACAAAGCATTGAATGGACTCGTTTTGATACGTGGGGCTAGCCGATTAATCCGAAAGTGCTCCAAGACAACTACCACGTGGTCATATTGACTCGGAGTGTGACACATCCCTTATGCAACCCCAACACCCCCACCTAACCCCTTGCAACCCTGCCAAAATCCGTACCCTATCCCCTAGTCATTCAAGGTGTGCAAGCCTACACACTAGCTGCAACCAACCACCCCACTCCCCTTGTCTTCTTCCTTCCTTTTTTCATTTCTCCAAACCATCTCCCTTTATATATATCCTCTGCAAATCAATTCCCCTCTTTTTTACCATTTGAAAACCTTCCCCAGCCCTCCTCACATCGCCTCTTTAGTCTCCGCCACTATCACCACACTCCCTTCCTCTTCCGTGCATCACCCTACACCAAACGAGACCTTCCCTTGCCGCTAACTCTGCTTCCTCTTCTCTCCCCACTTGTGCAAAGTGGGCAACTTGATTTTCCCTTTTGCACCCATCTCTACCACTTGCGCCGCCACCATAGCAACAACCACCACCTCCACTACCTCTCTTCCTACCCAAAAAACTTTCCCCTACCTTCCCACACTACCATTCCCCTTTCCTTCCCCTCCTTCCTCCTCCTTTTCTCTCCTTCCCTCTCATCCACCACCACAACCGCCATCTACACTTCCACTATGAGACACCACCACCACCACCACCACAACCCCCTCTTACCTGGAAACCCTACCACCTAAGAAAATCTCACCCCTCTCCTCTTTTCCAACCCCGAAACCTCTTCCTTTGCAATCACCACCGCCACCATCGTCGTGCGCTGCCACCATCACCCTTGCCTACTATTCCTTTTCTGGTTGTGCCCTTAACCCTTGTACTTATTTAGTAACTTTTATTTTAAATATTTTTCTATTGTTAACCTCATTATTAGTATTAGTATTACTACTACTACTAATATTTAGTTAGGGAAATAAAAGAAAAGGGAAAAAGAAGTAGGAAGAAGGCTAAATAATTAGTGTTCCATTTTTTTTATATTGTGAACAAAAGCCTTCCCATTAGGAGGCATAGGATTCGTACTCCAAGTCTGGTGTCCTATTAGATAAGGATGTGGTTAAGGCTTGGGTTTGCTATGATGTATGTGCTTATGGGTGAAATGATGTGTTGTGCACTTATATGTGAATGTGGACTAAATATGTGTGTTGTGCAACTTGGATTACAAGGAGCTAAGGTATGTGGTGTATGATTTATATTATGTGTAATATGGGTGATATGACTTTTTATCTATGACATGCTCTTATGTATGGTTGTTATGGTATAACATATATGCTTAAATGCCTTAGGTGGACATGAGTGGTTGTGGGGATCTAAAAGAAGCAAAAAGGATTCGGTGAGTAAGAAGAAGTGGGAAAAATTCTAAGTGTATTGTGACATATGGGTGATAAAATAAAGGAATAAAATAATAAAATGAAGGGTTTTAGTAAAATCTTGCATAGGGAGTGTGAGGTTTGCTTGGGGTGGTTAGTCCTTCCATGGGGAAAAAGTTAGTTTGAGGTTTAAACATAGGGATGAAAGAGTATTTTAGCTGATTCGAGTATTTGGGGAAGAGATAGTGCATGGGTTGGTAGAAGTATGCATAAGAGTCTAACTAGAGTTTTGGGGGGGGGAACCCTAAGTATAGGGGTGTTATGAGAGAATTTATAGAGGTTGGTTGGATTTTGGGTTGTGATTAGGAGTGATCCATACGAAGGGTGATAGTCAAGTGAAAAGTAGGGTGGATTTTGTGTGTGAAGGGAAGGTGTAAAAGAATAGAGGTATATTAGGATTTTGGGGTGACCAAATAGGGTTTCTTCATCACATATGGAAGTTGGAGAGTATGGTTATGATGTTTGGAGTGGGTTGAGGGAAGTGATGGTGTTGGAGTCAAGGGGAGTATTGGTTATATGGGGAAAATAGAGGTTAGGGCCATATAGGCCAGACTAGGGTTTGAAGGGGGAAACCCTAGTAAGTGATGATGAGCCTAGGTAGAGAAACGGAAAGTAGGCCTTGACCCACTTGTGTGGGGACTTTTGGATTCGTGGTGGGTAGGGTGGAAGGTGAAAAGGAGGCCCTGGAGTCTTGGGGAGTGTAGAGGTCCCAAGTTATGAGATAGGGTCATTCAGGGAGTC
Source organism: Tamarix austromongolica (assembly GCA_039764185.1). Taxonomy (NCBI): domain Eukaryota; kingdom Viridiplantae; phylum Streptophyta; class Magnoliopsida; order Caryophyllales; family Tamaricaceae; genus Tamarix; species Tamarix austromongolica. Next base: position 49,136,758 of record CM077817.1, read on the forward strand.
TAGGCAGGTAGAGTGAGAATGATTCGAGGAAGTCCATTGGGGGTATGAATGTCTAGTTGGAAGTTACTTATTGAATAAGACACGAATAAAACACTAACCATTTAAAGTAGAAGACTATTAAGTCAGGCCTAGACCAATTCATGGGTAAGAATAGTGGTTAGAAGCATTTTTACCCTGGAGACCAATCCACTAGCAAATAATAGTGGCCAGGAGCCTTCTTCTCTAGAGTGTATTTTTCAATCCACCGGCTATAATAGTAGAGTTCTTGTACTCATGTAGGTATAATATGAGAGATGTGTAAAGATGGAATTAATGGCCTAAATTCTAATAATGGTGATTAACATAAATGACTTACTGCATGCATTATCTACCATTTATATGTTATGATTTGTCTTAACCATATGGTTACCTTACTCACTACGTAGTGTACTGATTATCCCTTTCATGGGTGCTTCTCATTCCCACGAGTAGTGGCCCCTCTTGAATTTGTGCAGGTAGGAGATGATTTTGATGCATATGATGCCTTTGTTAAGACTGAGTGATGACCTAATGCACCTAGTGTGGGGTCTGAGATGTGTTCTCTGGACTTATCATTTTTTGCTTTCCTATTGTTTTCAATTCCCCATAGTGGGTGTTGTTTGTACTTAATTTCCATCCTATATTAACACTGACATGTGCATACTCTGGTTTTATTTATGAATGTTGAACTATTATGGTATTTATTGATTATTCATGTTAATAATTTTAGTACCTTTAGCCTTGTGGTTAGTATGAGATTGACTAGGGACAATCTTGTACTGGCCACGACAGTAGCACCCCCCAATTTTTAGTGCATGGTTTTCTATAACAAACAAAAAAATTTCAACTATAAATTTTAGATGTGTTACATTATGGTGAGGAAAGAATAGGAGAAAATGACCAATGATAATCTATTAAGCTAGGTCCATAGGTTAAGGTAATCATTTAGGTAAAGAAACAAGGTATAATATATGGTTATTGGGATAAGGGTTACCCGACATAATGAATACCGATTAAGACATAACTTAGAAAAAATTTAATAACCAACTTTCTAACAAATTTTAACCTAAATAAATTTTATATCTAATAAATCATAATAATAATAATACACAAATTAATGATATTTTTAATAAAAAATTATCCCATAATGATTATTATGACTAATACACATAATTACTTACTTATATTTAGGATTTATAAAAATGAGGTATTACATTACTACTCCCTTAAAAGAGAATCTGTGCTCGAAGTCAAACAAAATAGATATAATTCACTACAACCTTGGGTGGTCCTCTAATAAAGGTTCTACTAGTTGAAGGTCACTACCCTCTTAAAAGAACTAAACCCTAATCAATCACTGAACTAACACATAGACATGCATCAAACCATCATCAATAAATCGCACATTTAGGCACAATTAACAAAGAACTCTAAACACTCAAAAGCACAAAAGTATATTAGAGGTGGTGTCTACGAATCCTCAAGCCTACGCATCACTGATCACATTCAGACTAATGACCATCAAATCTCTTCGAGTACCTCTAATACCTGAATTCTGACCTACACTACTCTATGGGTAGGGATGAGAAGTAGTCTCCTTACCCTTAGCACCTACACTCGAGATGTTATTAGCGAGCGTCTAAGTCACTAGTGATGATTATTGCTGATAGGTGGTTCCACCACCTGACTCTACCTAGGGATGTTAATCTCCAACTCTAGAAGAGTAACACTTAAAGCCTCTGTGGCACATCTTGCCACACTTCTAACACTATACTGTTCTACCCAGATAGTCCTTGTCTTGCTGGTTTCCTCTACAAATCTTATAGTGATAGTGCCTAGGGGGTCGGTTATTTCAAAACTATGCTCCATAAAAATAAGAATACTAACCACCACTATGTCGGTTCTATTGAACACTCAACTAAACTCTCTTGTCACCTCCTCTCTACTGTCCTCTTAGTTCCACTAAGGGCCTTCTTTGCCTCATGAATAATTCCTAAGACACAAGTCCTCTCATAAACTATGAGTACATCGGTTATAATCTCTCCTCCAAACAGCTCCTAAGCGTGTAGATCCAAACCTTACTCAAAGAGATGAGCAACTATCTCCTCACTACTAGTTATGTCTGGCGTAAAAGCAAGAAGCTTGGAGAACTTGCTTAAGTAATCCTCAACCGACATGCTACCCTATTGAAGGATCAAAAAATCGACATGCTTTGCATAATGCCCATGAAAAGGGTAATAGTGTGCTCTCAAAGATGCCAAAATCATTCCCAAGTGTCTACTGGCTCAACACCTCAAAGCAAGTGTCCTCTCCACCATTAATCTACCTTAACTCGTAGGTGGAAAGTACTAGCGTCCGCCTGCTTTCCATTTGGGCAATCAGAAACCCTAAAGATCTTCTCTAGATCCTAAATCCACCTTTCTTGATCCTCAACGCCCTCAAACATAAGTGGGTAATGAAACCCGAATTATCTAAGCCAATTCTCAACTTGAGTAGGTGTAACATCCCCAAATTTACACATTTTTTTAAAAACACAAGACTTATAAATTAAGAACCGTAAATTCAGGGGGTATTATCGCCACACTTAGTACTAGACCGATTCACTCCTACCGCTCTGATACCAGGTGCTAAGGCTAAGAAACTACTCATAACATTATTAAATAAACCAAAGCTCATAAATACGGAAATCAGAGTACGCATAAGTCTTTACATGATTTGAAATTCTAGCTGTTGTATTTTAGAGAATAAAAATAGCAACAATAATAAAATTATTTCTGCAGGCTCAAACATAATTAAAAGATAACACGAATAATAATCTCAATGGGAAGACCGGTCACGCCACTCCTAAGACATTAAATCCAGCCCAATCATCACTTGGCCCCACCTGATGTCCCATAGACATCAATGGCATTGAAATAAGCATCTCCTATCTACAACACGTTAAACGGGCCTTCTGCTCATGGGAATGAGTAGCACCCATAAAAAGGGTGATTAGTACGCTACGTATTGAGCAAGGTAACTATTCACTAAGGCCAGCATACGAAATTTATACAAACAATGTATAATAATAAAGGAGTATAAAGTTGAATCATAATAGCACAAGATACATAAATGCTAAGGTGAAAATGCCAAGATCCAAATACATTTCAGAATAATTACTTCATCAATCCTTTATCAAAATTATTTTCACACCATACTCTTTATCAAGTCCATACGAGTATGAGAACCCCACTATTTTTGCAGGTGGATCGGTCTCCAGGGCACTTTGGCTCCTGGCCACTATTCTAGCCGGTGGATCGGTCACTTAGGATACATGCCCTACCACTATTATATGCTGGTGGATCGGTCTGGCCCCTTTTCTCGCACGGTGTTCCACTGTAAGTCATTAGTATCTTCCTATATCTTAACAAAATGTAGGTTTGGTTTATTGAGCTCAGGATCCCCCACTATTTTAGACGGTGGATTGGTCACTAGGGTAACATACCCTACCACTATTATATGCCAGTGGATCGGTCTCTAAGATACCGTAGTCCCTGGCCACTATTATGCCTTTGGATCGGTCTGGGCCTGGCTCAACATCTTCCACTTTACGTAATTAATGTTTTACGTATCTTATTCAGAAACCCATTCCAAGACATGCAAGTCTGACTCCTACTATGCTTACTCTTCAACTTAGGTTAACCACTCCAACCTTAGTTAACAACCGCCACCATAGTTAATCATGACATACCCTAACACCCATGCAAACCCTAGCTCCACGTAAACCCTACTCCCATACAAACCCTAACTCCCATGAAAACCCCAATACCACCATGCAAACCCTAATACCACCATGCAACCATTAATACCATCATGCGAACCCTAATAACACCATGAAACCCTAATACCATCATGCAACCCTAATACCATCATGCATCCATTAATAACACCATGAACACCCTAATAACACCATGCAACCCTAATACCATCATCCAACCATTAATAACACCATGCGACCCTAATACCATCATGCATACCATATAATGCTTAGACTATTCCCACATTAATTCATACCATAACACCATATCCCATGACCTACATCCATGTCTTATGGGTCACATCAATTCATATTAAAAGCACAACTTATACATATCATATACATACCATAAAATCTCATATGAACATACTTTAACACCACATCATACAACATATATAATAGATATAAGAATACACTTAGAACATATTATATTGCATGTCACATGGCAAGTAAGGCATGTAAAACACATTACACACAATGGCCTTAGATACACCCTTACCTAAAATGTCACCGGTCTTGGAGCACGCTCCTATACAACTTGAGGGCTTTGACTGGGCTCACCTACTATGAGGGAAAAACTAGAATTAGTTTCCCTCCTAAAAATACTATAATTTACTAGCCTACCCTAAGACTAGGTTTTTAATTAAAATAATACTATACTAAAATTAACTATACGAAATACTACTAAAAATACTAATAATAATATTAGTGTAGTTTAAAAAAATGGTGATATAAGGGTTTCCACCCTTCACCAAAATAATGTTAGTAAAGATAATAATAATAATAATAATATTATTATTATTATTATTATTATTAATAAAATATTAGTAATAATAATAATACTAATAGTAGTAGTAGTAGTAGTAGTAGTAGTAGTAGTAGTAGTAGTAGTAATAATAATAATAATAATAATAATAATAATAACATAAACTTAAATAAAACAAGGTAGGGTTTTTGACCCTACCTCCAAATAATGAAAGCACTATTCAATAATAGTAATAATAATATTAATAACATATATTACTTATAATAATATTAAAATAAAAAAGATAATAATAATAATGATATTAATAATAGTAAAAATAGTAATAATAATCATAAAATACAATCATGAGAAACCTTAACCTAAAATAGGGCCTCAATCCTTCTAGATAAATATTAGAAATAATAAAATAATAATATTAATAATAATAATATTATTATTATTATTATTATTAATGATAATAAAACTTATAATAATTCAATTAATACCTAAAATTCAAAACTAACAATCTAATTATTTTATTCCTACTCTCGACCCTGCCAAGAAAATTTAGAATTAATATTACATCCAATAATAATAATAATAATCAAATAAACATTAAAAATTTGAATAAAAATAGAATAAATTTAAATAAATAGGGAAGAAGGGCTGAGAGGGTCTAGGGTTTCACCTTGAGCTGGCGGAGATGGGTGGCACCAGCAGTGATGCACGGCAGCGGCAGTGGTGGCCGAAAGAGAGGGCTAAAAGGAGAAAAGTTGAGGTTTGAGAAGAAAGAGTGGAGAATGAGGGTGGAGGCTGAGGTGTTGGTGGTAGCCTAGGCTTAGAGGAGTAAAGTGAGGGTGGTGGCACGGCAAGGAGCGGTGGCGCATGGCAGTAGAGGTGGCAGCTGAATGGAAGAGGTGAAGAAAAAGAGGGGAGGAGAAGGAAAAAGGAGAAAAGAAGGTTATGGCTAGGGGGAGGAGGATTAGTAGCAACTTTTGGGTGGTGCATAAGGCAGTAGCAGTGGCGGATGTGGTGGCGGACAGTTGCTCGAAGGTTGCGGGGGTAAAAATTTTAGTTGGATGGACAGGGAACTTCGCACGACTGTGGTGGCTCGTGCGAGAAAAATAGAGGGAGATGGGTGGCTCAGTTAGCTAGAGGGCGGTGCAGGGAAGATTTTAGTAGGCAGAGGTAGCTTCGAAGTTGGCTAATGGCGGCAGACAGGTCGTCTGAAATCGTGGTGGTGCACAGGGTAACATCTTAAGGTTACGGGGAAAAGGTTTCGAAGGCAACCAATCAAAGGGTATTTATAGAGTTTAGAGGGAAGTGTAGGGTTCTAGAGGTCAGCAGGAGTGCGATGCATATAGGGTTTGGGCTAGCAGGCGCCATTAATCGACCAGCAAAATTTTTGGTCGGGGTCGACCCTTCATGAAGGAATAAGGAGAAATCGAGTGAGAGATTAGGAAAACCGATTATACCAAGTTGATATGTGATTCAAGAGGAAGAGAAAGAGAGAGGAAACGACCGGTTAAATCACACGTAGCTGACGACACCATTTTTGGACCTTCGAAAGTGCAGGTCGACGGCGGAGGAGGAAGGAGGAAGAAGGAGGTGAACTGAGTGGCCGAGAGAAAAAGAAAGAAAAGAAAAAGAGAAGAACTGGGCCGGTCGGCAACGATTATAAGATTCATAAATGAGACGCGGTGTTCCAGAGGAAGAAGGCACAAAACACAGTGTCTCAGCTGCCAAAGAAAAGAAAAGAAAAGAACGGCACTGGGCTGCAGGAGAAGGAAGGAAAAGAGAAGGATTGGGACGCACCACATGCCCAATCGGCGAGAGAAGAAAAAGAAGGAAAGGAAAAAGAAAAAGGAAAAGGAAAATTTTAGTAGATTGGGGTCAAATAAATTAATTAGAATAATTTAGGTATTCAAAATAAAATATTTAAATAAAATAATATTAAATTTCCTTTTTTGCTAATTTAGGGTTTTTTTTTAAAGTTTCTCCTAATTTCCTTTTCAATTAACATAAATACCAAATTTTTCCTTATAAAAATATTTATAATTTCCTTATTAATTTACCCTAAATAAATTCTTATTTAATTATATCTCTTAAAATAAATATTTTTTGGGCATTTCAGTAGGTGCGGAAGGCGGCGGCTGAGGTTGCAGTTATTACTACAGCTCTGCCACTCTCTCAACTAATGTGATAAGCAACTCCTCCATAGGCGCAAGATTAAAATTTCAAGCTATAGTACTAAAGGAAATAGAGTGTAATACCCCAAATTTTTAGAAAACTAATAATTTAATAAATGGCTTTTATTTGAAATAAATTAGCTTTTAAAATTATTTAGTTTAATAATTTAATTAATTTCTATTTTTCCTCTTTCTTCTTTTCTTTTTCCTTTTTCTTCCCTCGGGCTGCCTCACCAGGCCAGCCCTCCCCTGTGCACTAGGCCACTGGCCCATCTCCCCTCTCGCGCGGGCCATCCCCCTTCCCCTCCTCGCGCGCCGTCCAGCACACCAGCCCGTCCCTCTTTTTTTTTCCCAGATTGGACCGGCTGGCTTACCTCTTTCTTGCGCCGGTCCAGCCGCCCGCCAGCCCTTCTTCTTCTCTTTTCTTCTACTGCTCCCGTCCTCCATGCACGCCCGACCACCGCCTGCCACTGTACCTGCCCCTGCTACTCCCTCTCTCTACCCAGTCCTTTTCTTTCCTATTTCGAGCCAAACTACCCCCCTGCACCCTCCATTCCCGCCTGAATTCTTTCCTTCTTCTTCCCTCCCTTCCCCTGCCAACCGACAGCCCTGCCACCCTTCGTCCTCTCGCCGGCCAGCCACCTACAACCGCCACGTCCGCCGCCTTCCGGCCACCTCTGCCGCCAACCAACCCACCGTTTGACACCCTACAACTCCCTCTACCACCCCCATACTTTACTTTCCCGAAAACAGCCCTTGAACCCCTTCATTTTTCCCTCCCCTTTTCCTTCCTTCTCAGCCCCTCCACCTCGACCCATCTCGGCAGCCAACTCCGCTGCCTCGCCGCCGCCGTCTCCGCCGCCTTCTGCCGCCGTGAAACCATCCCCAGCCACCACCTACACCCCCTCTTCACTCCTGCACCATTCCCTTGCCTTGAAACCTCCCCCATCTATCTATTTTTCTAGCCTAAAGTCACTAAACCGAGCCACCTCTCCTCCCTTCTATCTCACCCTCTTCGAGCCCTTTTCTTCCCTCATTTTGCATGAGACTCACGCTGTTCATGCAGCGTGAGCTCCCCCTTGTTTTGGAATTTATTTGGAAAATTTTTGAGGTATATTAATAATTAATTAAAGTGTTTTATTATTAAATAAATTTTTATAAAGTCTTATCCTTTTAATTCCTTATTTCTAACATAATAATTATTGGTATTATTTTTAGGTATTGAGTTGCTAATTAAGCCTTGAATCCTTAACCAGTACACTGATAAGGTTTTAGTTTTTGCAGGATTAAGGCAATCGTTAATCCTCCCTTAAATACATGGAAAAACGTATGCTAGCACATTAGGGATTTTGGTATGATTTTATGCATGTTTTGTGTGCCTAGCATGATATATAAATGGTTGTTTATATTGATTGAAAGAAAAAGGAAAAGTATGATAGCCTTTGTGCCATGTGTAGGTATGATAATTAAGGAAGGAGGTTGATTATTGATGGAAATGTTAAATTCTTGTTTATGATGTATTATGCTGCTAATACATGAATAATATTATTGTCTAAGGGTATTTTAATGATATGCTTGTGAAGTATGTGATCTAATATATGTAGTTGCTAATGAGTATTATGTTGAGTAATGACAAGTTGGTGGACTTAAATGATAAGAATGAAGTACTAATATTATTATTTTATGTAGTGGTGGTAAATTCATAAAAGTTGTGTATAAAGGGGTTAAGTGAAAATTTTATAAGTGAAAAGGGTATCTTGGTAATTTTGTAAGTAAAAGGGTATTTTGGTAATTTCAAAAGAAAGGGGGAAAATGATAATTTATAAGTAAAAGGATAAAATTGTAAGTTGTGAGGAAGAAGGGTATTATGGTAATTTTTTAGGCAAAAGAACAATATGGTAATTTTATGATTAAATGGAAAAATGATAATTTTATAAGTAAATGGGTAGTACCGTAATTTTTGGAGAAAAGGGTAAAGTGGTAATTTTGGAGTCAAAGGGCAATAAATGGTAATTTTGTAAGGAAAGATAAAAATTGTAATTTGGATGTAAAAGGGTAAAATAGTAATTTGTAAAGTAAAAGGAGTGTTATGGTAATTTTACAAGTAAAAGGGTATGGTGATAATTTTTATAAATAAAAGGATATTATGGTAACTTGAAAGTAAGGGGTAGAAGAGTAATTTGTAAATAAAAGGATATTATGGTAAACTTGGGAGTATAGGGTAACTTGGTAATTATGATACCGACGAAAGATAATTTAGTAATTAAATTATAATTGTAGAAGGGCAATTGGATAAGTATGATACTAGAGAAGGGTAATTTGATAAATTAACCAATTAAAGGGCATTATGGTAATTTTAATAATGGAGAAGGGCAATATAATAATTATAAATATGGAGAGGGGTAAATTAATAATTGAGATTATGAAGAAGGGTAATTTGGGATTTATGATAATTGAAAAGGGTAAAAAGGTAATTATAGAGACAACTTGATAACCTAAATTGAATAAGGGTTAATTTGGTAATTATGCAACCTAAAGGGGTAATATGATAATTTATCAAGTAAGGAAGGGATGACTTAGCAATTATATAAGTAAGGGGTAAATGAGAAATTTGTACCTAACATGTCGTTGTGATTGTGGACCATTATAATATGATTTAAATAATGTTGATTAGCCAAGTAAGAGTATTTGATAATTAGTATGGCCTTAATGGTTTTCTCTGTGATATCCTGGATAATCATATGAATAAGAAATGATTAATGATATCAGAATGATTGAAAGTGAATAAGTATCTGATTATTGTGCTTTTCGTGATCACTTTAATTAAGACACTATTACTTAAAGTGAAAGACCTCGAGATCGGGAATGGTGACTCCTTAGGGGTCGCTACCTTAAGGACGTGGTTTAGTCCACGATTATGTTGGTATTTGCTGGTGTGCCTTTGTGCCCCAGTCAGGCCCTATATCTTACTCTTTCTAGCTCTACGGACCTAGTTAGAGGGTATGCATACTTATGGATTAGGTGTCCTTGTCGGTAGGGTACTGAGTCAGCTTTATGCACCAGTACGACGATGGTACCTTTGCGTCCTTGGGTTCGTGGTTGAAGGGTACTGAGTAGCTTGTATGCACCGGTACGACCGGTGTACCTTTGTGTCACGGGTTATTGATCTCCCATCCGAGGCAAATAAATATGATTGTTGTGATGATTAAGAAAAGGAAAGATACTAATTATGAAAGTGAAATATTAATGAGCCGGGCCCAGTTGATTTATGATATTGAGTACCGATCCACCGGTAATAATAGTGGTTCAGGAGCGTGTTGCCCTGGTAAGTGACTATGAGTACCGGTCCACCGGATATAATAGTGGTCTAGGAACATGTTGCCCTGGTAAGTGATTATGAGTACCGGTCCACCGGATATAATAGTGGCCCAGGAGCGTTGTGCCCTGGATGATGATTTTACATATATATTCCGGTCCACCGACAATAATAGTGGGGGTCCCGAGCTCAATAAAACCAGTTATGTATGTGAATAAACTTATGAAAAATACTAATCACTTATAGTGGAACACCATGTGAGTCGGGGCCAGACCGGTCCACCGGCAAATAATAGTGGCCAGGAGCGTCTTGCCCTGGAGACCGGTCCACCGGCAAATAATAGTGGTCAGGAGCGTTCTGCCCTGAGTGTATACTTTTCGGTCCACCGGCTATAATAGTGGGGTTCTCGCACTCACATGGATATAAAATATGAGATTGATTGAATGATGGCGGAATAATGGCTTAAGGCCCGAATGTATTGGTTTTGCACTATGATATGGATTAAGGCCCGAAGGTATCAATCGTGACTTATAACTTGTTATATATGTGGTCGTTATGTATGCATCTTTCATTACATACGTATATAGCTTGCATTATGTGTTGCATTGCGGGCATGTCTTTAAGTGTGGTATTAAAGGGTTACTCAGTACCGTAGTACTGAAGGGATTCCCTTTGTGGGGCCCCTGCCTATTCAATGGGCAGTGCCTTTGCAGGTCTTTTCAAGTGCTACTCAAGTGGGCTACGGGAAAGAGAGTAAGGAGTTATCCGGTATCGTTAGGGTTTTCTCTTTCTCTTTTAAACTCCTGGTTTTAATGCTAATGCTGTTTAAGTAACCAACATTGGTAGATGTTATTCTTGTAAACGATTTGATGTGCTACTCTGATTTATGTATGTTGAATTTCTTTCAAATTGTATTTCATTTTTCTTAGCCTTAGCACTTGGTATTGGAATGGTATGAGTGAACCGATCTGGTACTAAGTGTGGCGGTAATACCCCCAAAGTTCATGTTTTATTTATTTGCTTCCGCTAATTTCTTTTTAATTAACGAAATTTTTCAGTAGTGAATTTTGGGGGTGTTACATAGAGTAATATGGTTGAAACTCTAGAGAACACAACTAAGGCCAGCTATAAGAAGGTTAAGCACCCTATATCATTCAAAGGCTAACAATAACACAAACATTTATCACAAAGGTTGCACAACATTGTACACACATGTTAAAAGGAAGTACAAACATTCATAATAGATGGTCATACAAAATCCATGATTACAAACATTTCAACAATAGCAGTTAGAGAACATATAAGCAAAAGAAAACCTTAATCTTTCAAGGGTTACGCGTACTACAAGGATATATTACTAACATACTATGAATCCATGTGAAATCAACCTTAAGCATGATATGCCTAACAAAACCTTGAAACCTATTCCAAATTAATCATCACTAGCAAAACCCTAAAGGCTTAAATTCATAGCAGCATCAAAGGCCCAACTATCACAGATCAATCGCTAGAACCATTCCTCATGCAGGATCATCTGCTTTCTCTCCAAATCATAAAGAAGTACATCCCCTTCATCCATCTCACTCAGATAATCCAAGGCAGTACTTGGTGATATTTCATCCTAGAACTCCACACATCATCGATCATGATCAAATCTATCATCAACTAATCATAATATATCATGAAACATTAGCCTTTAATAAACCTAGGATGCGGAACACCCATCATGAATAAGTCTATATACATTTCCCTTTCCATAATCCACAGATATACTAAAGGGAGGGTCCTCAATAAGTGGTTGGATCAAAGCATATAAGGCGTGATGTAGTGGCCAACATCCACCATATGGTTCAACTCATCAGCAAGCCACCTCACAAGGACTTTGATATCTCCATCTAGGAACATCCTAAAGCATGATATGGGTAGTCTCGACACTCCAAAATACATTCTAAGGAATCTTACAAGGCACAACAACTCAACTTAGAATTAATCAACCAATATATTTCCCAACAAACTAATTTCCTCAAACCTCCAATCAAGATCAAGCTCATTTCTGAATATACCAATGTTCATCAACAACACCGTAGGAATATAGCTCCAATTATACATTCAACTTATCGATTTAGAACATATAACCAAATAGGGTCTACTAGGATATCAAATCCAAATACTAAGATCAATACAAGGATAAACTTCTAACTCACAGTCCTCACAATGCTAAACTTGATTTCAAAACATTTTAGGAAATAAAAAACTTTTGAAAATAGAAGAAAGGATTTTAAAACAAAAGCTCTAATACCAACTTGTAACACCCCTATTTTTACAACTTAAAATTTTCATTTTATGGAAGCATTAGTTACCAAATTACTAGGTGTTACAGCCACATTTAGCCAAAATTCCTTTCCCTCAAATTTATTATGCCAAGTGCTAAAGGTAAAAAAAAGAATAACAACCAAAATAAAACAATAGAAATGAGAGGTAACACATAAATAAAATTTGTGGATAATGTACTCCATACATAAATAGGAATCAAAATACCAATGGACATAAGAGTCCAAAGGAAAACCAATTACATCAAAAATAGGTACCTGAAGGTAAAACAACGGTTTGTCTTAACTCTTAGACCCAAAAGCCCACTCCGAAAATGGGTTCTCTTCTCATGGGATACCTTCCTTATCACCATAATATTCCTAGACCCACTACATACCCTTCACGTATTCATCTACAAAAGTAGTATCAGTACAACTTTCTCGTACTAAATAAATCACAATACCTCACAAGATGTAGCATACCCACATTACACATAGTCACATAAAAATCCAAAATCATGCTGGAGCACAAAGCATATACCATAGCCACATGAAATAACTATAGAATAATATATATATATATATATATATATATATATATATATATATATATATATATATATATATATATATAATCATGTCTCAATCTCAACAGTAAAACATACTAATTAACCTTCCTATCATCTCAAGATACAATAGACATATTCGATTAATCAGATAGATTTCAAATATCAAGGTAGGACATTAAGGCAACTGCTGAATCAACACATTTAAAATAATTCTAAATATCAAAATAGGACACTGAGGCAACTACCGAACTGACAAATCTAAAATAATTTCAAATACCAATTTAGGGCACTAAGGTATATACTGAGCCAACAAATCCAAAACAGATCCAAATACTATGGCAAGGCATTGAGGCAACTACCGAACCAAAAAACATATCCAAGTCAATCCTTTTTATTTTCTTTCACAATTGTTACTTCTATTTTTACTTACTTGAGTAGGATAAAATCAACCAACGGATAGTGAGGTACACTTAGTCATATTGGCACCTGAAGGCAATACCCTTACTCTCGAACCAAGGGACACAGTTGTATGATGGGTCATACCGGCTCATAAAGGCAACATAGTATCCTCCAACCTTGGTCACCTAATCCATAAGTAATGATACCCCCTATATGGCCTATAGGTTGCCTATAAACTCGAATAGGGCCTAACTGAGGCACAACGGCATACCAATGAATCAAATCAAATGAGAGCCAACACCTCATCTCTAGGGTAGCTAATCCTATAGAACAACTCCACCCAACTCAAGATCTTTCACTTTAATTATTAAAATTTTGAGAGGTGATAACAATTTCCGTTTCCATACTTATTTTCTATTTTATTTCCAATTATTAAGATAAACCTTAAGGTTATTGGTCTGTGTCAACCTAAGTCAACACTAAGACCAACTTATCAAAAGTCTATGGTCATCCTTAAATCTGATTATTCACAAAAGATTCATTAGGTCAAAATTTACCAAAATGCCCTTAAAAACCTAATTGTGTCACTTTATTCCTTTTCGTACTAAATATTGTTATTACAAGAAATATGCCATGAAAAGGCTAAAAGAAAATTATTCACAATATTTTAATATATAAGTAACATTTCCAATTTAGCGATTAACTTACTTTTTCACTTTCCAAACATTTATTAAGTTGCATCAATAAAGCCCCAATCATGAAAATCTCACATATCACATAGTCCATACAGCATGTATGTGCATATTTAAGGCATGATACAACACTAGGTTTCCACATATGTGATACATAGAAGATGTATTTAAGATCATTTATAATATATTAGTTGTGATTAATAAAATAATTACTCATTAAGAAAATTAATTTGTGATGTTTTTAGGCGAGATATTGAATGTTGAAAAAATCTCTTTTTATATACATAATAGAATCTCTCTTTATCGCTAAAACCTTTGTTAAATATTCTTTATCATGTTATTTTTTTATGATACACTAATTTTCTCTACCCTCAATTGTGCGTTGGATTTTTTTTATTTATGAAAACGAAAAAATTTTGAGTGAAAAAAGTTGATATATTCTGATTTTATATATATTAAGATATACCATATAATCCTGAGTTTATTGAAAAACACCATATAATCTTGAGTTTACAATTTTATGTATCAAATGACATTCTGTCTATTTCGAAAGCCAACATCATATAATCCCAAGTTTTTAAACGGGAAGATCATTTCATACGTAAGGGTGTAAAGTTAGGAATAAATGGCATTCTCCAACAAAGTCGAGATTATATAGTATATTATATCTAAACTCATGGTTGTCTGTTGCATTATCCAAAATATATATTGAAAACCTTAATATATATTGATTGAAATTCAAAATTTATAAAAATAAATAAATTTTTAACATTCATAATTTATTTATTTTTATATTTTTAAATAATATAAAAAAAATTAAAAACTTATAGAAATCTACAAAATTCCTTATTTTTTAAATAAGTATAACTGATAAAATTTCTTCTAAAAACCTACCTTCATGTTTTATTTTATTTCATGAGAACAAAAACCAACTTTATACTTGCCTAATGAATTAAATTTAAGTTACAAATATCAAATTTCTAATAAGAAATCTATTTTTTGTATGAAATAGTAAAAGATAGGAATTTTATTAGTATCCATTAAAAAATTTAATATCTTTAAAGAATAATGTTACATCATACAATTTTTTACTTTTACAAAGTCTTGTAGTTTGAAACTTTTTAAGTTATGAATTTATCAATTTGTAATACATATTAATATGTATCAATATAATTATAGTGTAATGATAATTAAATGGTGCTACTTACATACAATTTTTTAATTCCATATAACTTCTTATGTACTATTTATATATTATTATTAATTATAAGATATATAAAATTTGATAATTTTTTTGGTACTATATTATATTTTTTAAAATAAAACCAAAGTACATTATTAATTCAGTATAGTCTAATTTCTTCTTTTTGTCCAAATGTATAACCAACCTAGTAGAAGATAATAAACCGTAGCATCCACCTT
Organism: Tamarix austromongolica; assembly: GCA_039764185.1. NCBI lineage: Eukaryota > Viridiplantae > Streptophyta > Magnoliopsida > Caryophyllales > Tamaricaceae > Tamarix > Tamarix austromongolica. The sequence goes on from CM077817.1 coordinate 49,152,213, forward strand.
GTGTAAAATCTCGGGCATTGATTTTGGAAAAAATTAGTATCAACCATATGTTCATAAAAATCTCAATCCTCCTATTTGCAAAGTGCATACTCTAGCACCCAATGATAGTGGCAGGCTAGCGATGATGAGAAGTCCAATCTAAGTTTCATAGTTGTAGCCTGCAAGTAGTTCATCAATAATGTATTACTTTTACCAAGGAAAAAAAAAAGAAAATATAACTGCATGATATTGACAGAATTAGGCGGAAAAACATCATTATAGTGTATTCTGCTTTTCATCATGGTACACATAGGAAAACATCTCTAACCCTAGTTCATGCGAATAGAAATCATCATAAGCTAACCCTAATCATACGTATATACTTCCATGAGAATCATAGTAACCCTGACTACTATGCCTTAATAATCATGATGGCATTCAAGTCATAACTTGATAAGAATGAAAACCTTAACAGAACCCTAAACATGGGTAAATAAATTATATAACATATTACTCATGAGCATAACTTAATTTACAACAATTGTACATATAATTTATTTAACATGTTTCATTTTATCATGCATGTCATAATACTTGAAAAATATATAACCCTAATATGATTCTAAGTCTAAACAATACTATCATGCTTGCACATAAATTCTACCGTCTTATGAGTAATTAGATTTACCTAAATCCAAACTCACACAAAAAAAAGTATAAAATTATATTCTATAAGATCCTCAATAATTACCTAGGAAAATAACATCCAATAACACATGTATTAGCATTTAATATAAAACAACAATGACCCAAAAATAACTAAACCAACTCACGAATAACTAACCAGGCAAAGTAAAGCAACAAGAAAGCCAACAAAACTCACAAAACAAAGGAAGGAGGAACAGAGAGAGTTGCTGAGAAGGAGGGGTTAACAATGTTGCTTTATGTTGTTGTAAGGGGGTTACTATAAGAGAAATGGTTGGTGCAAGGGGTGGAAACAGTTGAAATGGCTTAAGCTAAGAAAGGGGTTGCTATGGAAGTTAGTGTAACAAGGTAGGGAGGATCAGTAGTTTTGGCCAATGGAGAAGGGAGGAGCTCCAGTGGGCTTGGACAAGGGAGTTAGGGTGATTTTGGTGAGGTCATGCGTTGGTTGTGGATTGGTTTCAGCAGAAGTAACCAGTGTAGGGGTGAGGGATCGGTGCAGATGGTCGGTGCTAGGGGAAAGTGGCTGGTGGTGGTGCACGTTGTAGGGAAGAATAAGATAATGGTGAATCAATGGGCTTCTTTCTTGCTTGAGGGAGATTGGAAGGAGGAGGTAAAGTAGGCTGTGTTTGGGAATGAATGCATGACACAATGGGCGAAGGAAAATGAGAGGAAGAAGAGTTTTAAGAAGAGAGTAGCATGTCGGGTGTTGTCAAGGAAAATAAGGGGAGGGAAACATGGGAGAGAAGGAGGTACGGTGGAGGAGTTTAGGTCGGGGAAAGAATGGGGGTAAAGACCAAAGATAATCTACTAGGCTAGGGTCATAGGTTGGGTAATTATTTAGGTAAAGAACCATAATAGAATATTTGATTATTGGGACTAGGGTTACCTAACATAACAAATATTGATTAAGGTCCAACTTAAAATTAAAATTTAATAACTCACTCTCTAACAAATTTTAATCTAATTAAATTTTATATCTTATATATCATAATAATAATAATATACATGTTAGAAATATTTTGAATACAAAACATCCTACAACAAATATTACAACTAATACACATAATTAGCAACTTATAATTAGAATTTCTAAAAACTGGATATTACATTGAGTGTGACATGTGTCATCAAGGTACAGAGACTGTTGATCCTCTCGTGATTCATCATCTAATAAACAGTTATCCTGGAGGAAGGCACTGACTTGGTTCTAATTTTGCGTCAATAGAGCATATGGCAGTAGTTGTTCCATTGGGTGATTCACATCACGAAGAGAAAGGAGTGAGATGCCGGGGTGCTTAGAATAAGGGGTTTTACACGTTGTTTTACCATATATGGCAAAACAGAAACAAGGCAGCTTTTCAAGAGGTTTCATTGGAAGCTGATCAATTAGTTCAGTGCATAGTTTTTTAATACTTTTATTAAAGTCCAGGAAAATCACAAAGTATAAAATACACAAGGCAGGTAGGTGTGGCTGAAACGGCCATTTCATATAGGCAAGTTGTTGGAAGGTGAAGGACATAAATCTGATCTGATGTACTCACCCATCCGTTTGGGATTAATAAAAATTAATTACCAATAATAAGCTATATGATTCAAGCAACGTTAGACACTAAATAGGTAACTAAACTTTGATTTTCTCTTAAACAAAAATATAGTACACCTAATCAAATTAAATTCTAAAAACACCACTACGCCTAACATGCACCCATATCACTCCCCATCTACCAATCAATACATGGCTTCATAGAACACCGAAAGGTTTGACGCAACCCGATAGGTTTCCTCAACAATCTGATGCAACATAGACCAAACTGATATTACCGTAAAGACCAGAGGATCATATTCCTACTGTCACAATCACTTGGTTGAACACTGAAAAAAATCTCAAACCACCTCCCATTCTCCTTAATTCACTGACCTAAATTGAACCTAATGCAAGATTACCTTAAACCTAATATAAGATCACAATAGAGTCCCAGCAAGAAGATATGATCAGTTATTTGGATTTAGTTGAACTTATGGAACAACAGTAACGTGGCCAGTAGATTTTTCTGCCTAGGCAGTGGGGCGGCGTATCGTTAGATATATAAAATGACGACTAATGAAGGCCGGTGCCAGGCTGCCGCATACTGAACGCTCGATTGAACAGATGGGTGAGGACATAAATAAATATAAAAATCTCTCGACTCCCAACCGCTAACAGGTTTCATCCGACATATCCTAAAGAATTCTGAATCCGCAAACTCAAGCCAATACTAATATACTATTACACAATAAATTATAAATAAAACTGATCCTTTTTCCTGTCCGTTCATAATACATCATGTAATGAAAAGTACTGCTACTATAAAAACATCGACCCAACAAACAGAGACCATCGAGATGAACTTTAACACGACCGTAGAACACGAAACAATCTAACGACTGAGATGCTTTTACAAAATGATACGGACCGACTGACGCCCAAGCCCCACCACCCATCCCCCAACCCCCAAAAAATAGCAAAAAAAATTTGTATAAATAGAACCAAAACAAATCTTTCCCCTCAAATTTATCGGACTGAATAAAATTGGGCTATAAACAATATGACCCATCAAGAGTACAAAGTTTGCTCAATGGTACAGTACCTTAACACCAAACCAAACACCATTACCTGACCATCTTTGTCACCATTGAGTCATACTGATGATATGTTTATTTGACCGCTTACTATTTAGCTGGCACCTCAGAGACCACCCCAGACACGGACTCGGACTTTGATGACAAACCATGAGGTACCCCGACTTGACTTGACCATAACGGACATGACCTTGACCCCAAATGACTCAACAAATCATTCTGCAGCATACACAGCTACGAATCCATCCAAATCCTGCAGTTCCGCATCAAGTTGTTAAACCAATGATTTAAACTACACACGAAGTGTGTCCAATCAACAACTAACTCAATCCCAAGTGTTATAAATATATACCTTCAACCAAAGTTGAAACCACCAGTTGGAACCTGAGTTTCATTGCCCACAAAATTGAACCCAGGCTGTGAGCCATCACCAGCAGGCACCGTCTCTTCCTCATCTTCTAGCCAATATGTTTCCAGAATCTTCACTGCCTTCTCGTAAATCTCATTGTTGTCATGGCTCTGCAGGTTTTCAATCTTTTCCAGCCCCTCTGCTTCATCAATCAACTGAGCATATTGGTTCACATCTCCAGTGTGACCTAAGTTCTTTTCAGCCTCTCCCACTTTCAGAATGTTCTCCAGCCCCTCCAGACAGACAGTAATGATCCGTGGATCGGGACAGACAAGAAGATCACATAGCGGCTTTATACACCCCTGATCAACAAGGTACCTGCACGACATGATCTTGGGTCAACCATGCTAAAGATAACAGAATGAGAGAAGCTTATATTATGTCGAGCAGATCCTTACTTGATTTGTTCATGAGTGCCACCAGAGGTAGCATTAGATATGGCCCATGCAGCCTCTTTCTTTATGTCAAATTCAGCAGTTTGAAGTAGATTAACAAGAGGACCAATCAAACCCGCTTCAATGACTGCCTGAATTAATCCAAACAAACACCAGAAATATATTCACTATATGCACAATATAATATGATTCCTTCTTTTCATATTCATGTACCTGTATCTGCTCACGATTTCCAGCAGTAATGTTTGAGATGGTCCAGCAAGCTTCTTTCTTGATACTCTTCTTGTGGTTGTGAGTCAATAAGCTCAGCAGACATGTTAGTGCACCAGTGTTAATTACACACTGAAGGAAAATGATGGATCAGTGAAAATAAATAAACTCAAAATTTTCTGAAGCAAAGAAAGGCTAAAAGAATTTACTGATGCATTTAAAGCTTCTTGTTTCACAGACCAGCTATCAGGTTCAATTCCAGGCAAAGTAAACAAGGACTAAAAAGATTAAATTTAAAATAAGGCAGAAAAAAGAGAAAAAAAATTGAACAAAGACATTTTCCATTTCTAGGCAGCATAAAATGAAAGCTCAATCAAAGAAACTGGAAAAAACTAATGGAAAAGCAACCAACAAATAGCAAACGATTGTCTGAAGTAGGAACCATCAATCAACATTTACATATCAAACAACATGTATGAGTTGGCTAAAGCGGAAAAACAGGAGTTATATTTGTTACAATACCATCAATCAACATTTACATACCAAACATGTATGAGTTGGCTAAAGCGGAAAAGCACCCGGTTCCAATGAATCTAATATATCAACTGCTATCAGATACATAACTTTTTCAAAGATTAACATGCTAACAATGAATAACATCCCATAATTACTGTATGGGAATCATATCTCAACACTAAAACCTGCTCTGATAATTGATAAAAGATAAACTCCCACTTTTGGGGAAGTAACTGTCAAAATTCAACCAACATCCAAATATTAATCAGCTATTACACCAATAACAAGAGTGTACCTTGTATATGATGCATTAAGGACCTTCCAAGCTTCAAGGACATTTGACAGAGTTTCTGTTTCTACTAAAACAATAGTTTGGGAATAGAGGTACACCACAGTAAATGTGGAATAGAGTGGAAACAGCTAATGGTTTTTCATTCTAGTCTATAGGGAAAACATTTCTTCAAAGTCCTAGAAGCCCAGTATGCAAAGACAAAGTACATTTCCTGCCAAGAAATTTCAGCTGTAGCACTAGTAAAGGAACTTTAACTCCCTAGCTGGAAATAAAATCAGTCACGGTATCAAAGCATCGATAAATTATGTGTCACAGTCATCGCAGCGCAAATTTTTATTTCACCATATACTATACTTATTATTTAATAAACATTTGAATATAAATATTCAATAAACTAGGGTTTTATATTATATTAGAAGTATTTAAGTGAATCATTATATACTAAATTGTCCTAATAACCCTAAATTTGACTTAGAATGTAAAAAGACAAGTTATTTAGGAGGATATGTAAAGGTAACAAATAACAATACTTTATTATTGTTCAATAGAAATTCGGTCCATGATACATATAGTAAATGAGTAGAAAAAAATTACCGTGCATGCTTTTTCAATAGATTTAAGAATTCTCAAGAAACTGCCCACTGACAAGTGATTTGTCCCGATTTATAATCGATATTTTTCAATTTATCGGCGATATTTTTCAATTAAATGTAAAATTTTAAAACCATAAATATTGGCAATTACACAATGGCAGAACCGCTATTTAATTGTATGCTCTCTAGCTATTGTAGTCTACAACAACTGGCTAACTATAAAGAACAAGATAAATAAAGAATTTACCACTTCCTACTAAGGCTCTTGTACCTATCATCATAGCAATTAAGGTGATGACTTTGCTCACTCCAGCTATAACAATATTATGTGCTTAAATTATCCCTCTGACCTCAGGCAGCACGATGAGAAATCACAAACAAGCAAAAAGCTTGAAAGGTGTACAGAATCTCATAGAGTGAGGAAGAATGGGGACAGTGCCTAGGGTTGGGTTTGCACCCAACTTAAGAATGACAGCATAAACAAATGGTAGATGTTTCCCCAACTGGCTTTCAAGCTAAATGCCTCGAGTAGATCTGATACCAAATACCAATGAATCTACTCACATGCCTACATACAAAATCTACTTCAGTAAATTTGAATATGAGGCAAGTACAACTTCTTTCTTCAAACTACCCTGCATGATATATTAAGGTTTCACGTACTATTCCCAAAGAATACAGGAAAAGGATTGGAAGATCAAAAGGAAAGTAGCAAAGTTCAATTGCTTACGGTAAATAATACATCCTTCAAATATTTTGTAGTGCTTGCTTAGAAACCTTTCTTAACACGCATACTATCAAAAAAAGGAAAAAACAAATTCTTCATCAATTCCCAGGCACCTGATAATAAAGCTTTAATCTGCTACACAAAAGAGATAGTACACAAGGCAGAATCTAATCTCATCCAAGATTCATTTCATGGAGAAGGAAGTGTGAGCCACATGACTTAGAAAGATCGACGGAGTGGATATTGCTTCCATACCTCTCAACTGTTTGTGAGTTAGTCAACATCTAATAACAAATTGAAAACCTATCAAGCAATAAAATCACCGTCGCGTTTGCGATATTAGAACATTATGAATAATAAATTATGTGTTGCGGCATAAATTTTTATTTTTATTATATATTCTAATTATTATTATTTATTGATCATTTGAATATACATATTCAATAAACTAGTGTTTTATATTATACTAGAAGTATTTTAAGTGAGACATTGTATGCTAAATTATCCTAATAACCTTAAATTTGCCTAGACAAGTTATTTAATGGGACATGCAAAGGGAACAAACAACAAGACTTTATTATTGTTCAATATTAACTGGATAAAGATATATATATATATAATAAATGAATAAGAAAATTTTATTATGCGTATTCTTTTCAACAAATTTAAGAATTCTCAATAAATTGATTTATCGGCAATATTTTACAATTTATTTGTGATATCCATTTATCGGTAATTTACCAGCAATTCATAGGCAGATAAATGTGAAATTTTAAAACCGTTGCGTATTGATAATTTTGTGTTACAGCTGACCCAAAAACCACTAAATAGTGGTAGCTACGCTATAGCATAACCGCTATTTAATTATATGAAACCTATACCCCAACAAGAAAGCTTCCTCATAACTGCATAAAATAAAACACCAAAAAACTAGAGCAACTGATAGATTCTCTGAATAATATTTTTTTCCTTGGAGGCTGAATTAGCGTCAGCCCATAACAGATATTGTTGACCCAATGAACCAGTCATTTCTTCATATGCTTGTGAAAGCAGCTATCAAGTATCAGACAAAAGCATGCAATCAGAGAGCTTTGCCATGTTACCTGGGTCTGGACATCATCCCCAGTAACAATATTTCCTACTGTGCGAAGAGCAGGAATGAGAACTAAGGGAGATGGATGCCTGAGAAAATTGAACAGGAAATGTATGAGATACAATTAGTATGAAATACACAGAGACAAGCAACTTTAAGAGGAAAGGGAGGGATTTGATGTTAAATATACGCACATGAGAAGCTCAACTAATCTCCTACAGACACCTGCCTCAATCACAGCTTGAATTTTGTCATTGGTACCATCAGAGAGGTACGAAAGAGCCCAACACGCATCTGTTAACACTTCTTCATCATTGGAATGAACAAGCCGTTCAAGGGCAGGAAGTGCTGGCCTCACCTGTCATGGTTGCAAGAAGTCAGAATAAGGAAACACATAATATAGGCTAAACTCAATCAGAAAATACAGATGAAAACCTGTTCAAATAAAGGTTGTGGCTTTCCGCGGCAGAAGTTTGATAGAGTCCATGTTGCATTCCTAAGCATGGAAAGCTTTGAGTGCTCATTCAACTGGGCCAGCAATGGCAAAAGGGCACCATTGGTAAGGACTAAATCTCGACATCTGGGAGAGTCACCTGCCACATTTCCAAGGGCCCATACTGCCTATATTGGACCAATATTAAATTAAGGTTACAACTTATCTTAGGTGATAACAGGAAGATCAAAGTCCCCCCCCCTTCATTCAACATATTAACGTACTTGTTCTCTAACATCATCACTCGGAGAACCTAGAAGCTTGACAAAAATTGGAACAGCTCCTTGATCAATCACCACCCTGGTATTCTCAGAAGTTCCAGAAGCAATGTTTGTGAGTGCCCAAGCAGCCTCAAACTGTAAAGGGGGATTGGTCAACAAGATATAACATTGTCAGCAGAATGGAGCATGCGTACAGTAATAATAGTAACAGTAATGATGGTGGTGATAATAATATGAGCTAGTACCTGAAGCTGTGGAAAGTCCTCTCTCGTAAGAAACTCTACAAACTTGGGAACCACTCCAGACTGTATTACTTCCTCAATCGGTGGACTTCTTTCTGCAAAATTAATGCAACATACAATACTTATCGATTACATTCTTTTAGTGGAGGCGTGAAGGCAAGAACATGAGTTGACAGAAAGCAGCCGATCGCATAATACCAATTGAAAGCAGTTTACGGAACTGAGTAGTCGCCTCCAGTTGCAATTGGCCATTGTCAGAATAAACCCCAGTAACCATAGTAGGAAGACTTTCTAACTGCATATACAACAAATTCATTATCCACAATTGATCTCAGTAATACCGTAGGTTGCAGGAAAAAAGAAAAACTTCCCACACCCTTGATCATCTCAGAACTCGATACTAATATAAAGCCGAAATGAAACCCTAAACCTAGATCATGATGCAATTCACAGCACCATGCTAGCAAACATTTTTTTAAGAAGGAAAAAAAAAGCACGAAGTCCAATTAACCAATAAATCAAAGATTTTTAGTTATCAATTTTAAATTAGTGGAAAGATAAATGACCCTTTTCTCGTTGGTAGCAGCAGGGATGCCGGAACTTGTAAACTGTTGAGCTTGAAGGCCTTCACGACGCTTCTTCAACAAGCTTTCTTCTCTTTTGCTCTTGCGGATCTCAACCATATTATCCTCCCGCCGACGCCGACCCTCCTCGGCATCAACGGTGCTCTTGTAACGGTTCCGGCGAACCTCCGTTCGAGCATTTGGCCTCAACGACATCGCTACCGTGTCTAAGATCAAGACACTAGAACCGTAAAGAAATTAACCTAAAAAAATCAATAGCATGAATGAATTCAAATACTACAGTTAGAGAGATAGATAATGACAGAGTAAAAGTGACAGTCGAGCTGTACCCAGAGAGGGGAGCGTGTGGGGGAAGAACAGTGGAGAACAAGGGGTGAAGGGTTAGAAAATAGAGAGAAGTTAGGGATTTTAAAACGTTTACTTTGACGCCGGGTCGGGTGATTAGTAAGAAAATGAGGGGTTGAACGGTTGGGTTACTTTTAACGAACTCTTCAGGTAAATATAGATGACATTAAATTATCTAGATGAATCTAAGTTATGCAAATATAGATGAATCATAAAATGTTAAGGTATTTATTAAATAAACCTCGGTAATTAAGTTATAATTTTATTTATATTCTAGTGAATACAGATTCATAGATAAAGATTACTATAATATTAACACTATTATTTATTAACCATTGATATAATGATTAGAATTGTTGAAGTAAATCTAGATTAAATAAGATTAGTTTTTTATTTAACCTAACCAAGGTTTGACTAAAAACAATTTGCCACCTAACCTAGGTTAACATTGAAACAAAGAAGCTCTAGCTCTTTAATTTGTTTGGCAAACATTTCTATGAGCTCAATGATAGGTGAATATTAATTGATATATTTAGGCTAAATGTTTATTATTACTTATGACAATTTAATATTTGCTCTTGATTTTTTATCTGTTAACTAAATTTTGTAGGAAGAAATAAAATTAGAACAAATTAAGAAAATAACTAAAAGAAAATGTGGCAATACAAAGAGAAAGACTTAGAATTAAAGGCATATGAGCATATCGTCATTGAAGACTCCAAATGCCATACAAAAAAATCATGAAAATGTTGAAGCAAAATATATGAACCAAATACAAAAATAGTCATTTTATGTTTAGAAAATATTAAAATAGCCTTTTTAGTTAAAATTTAACTAAAATAGCCCCTATTAATAACAATGTTTTTTTTTTTACGCTTGATTATCAAACATGCTTCATTAAAAGCAATTTTTTTTTTGAAAATGTGAGGCTTATGCACGCCTAATGGATATGGGTGTTTTGGGAGCATAATAACAAGCACCTCACCCAACTTTATTTTCTTGTTCTCACAACCTTCCTTCTAAACTTGACAACTTCATCTCTAACTATTTCTTAAACTCTATGGTCAACTCTCTCTCACACACACAAATTCCCCCTTCAACTCTTTTGTTTGAATAAATGTGCACAATACATTTCACTTTTACACTCTCATCTGCTAATTTTAGATAATGTCCTCATGTTTAGAATGATTTGTCTAATTATTTTGTTTAACTAACATTTTATAATTTTGTTTAGTTTTTTTGTCCAAAATTTGATAATTTATAAATATACTCCTACAATTGGTATAATTTAGTTAAAGTATAGGTTGTGCTTGTTATTATGCTTTTTAGTTTCCATTATTATCATTCTCTTTCTCTCTTTCAATCCCTCTCACTCTCCCTCCCTCTCTCTATCTACATGTGTGTGTGTGTGTGTGTTATTGTAGATGTAAATCTAAATATTTATTAAAGACTCTTAATTGAAATGTAGATTTAAGTCAACACAAATTATTTGTTGATATGAGTAGCCTATTAACCTAATAATATTTTAAAGTTAATTGTTATCTTGATATCAATATAATTATTATAATTAATAATAACATTTAACTATTATAGATTGATGGGAAATTGAATTAAACATTTGTGCAAAATTAATGTATTAAATAATGTTTATAATTGTCTATCAAATGTACAAAAGGTAATGTTTTCAAGGACTCCATTTGATGTATTAACATAATTAACTAATATAGAAGTAAATGACAACTTATTGAGTTGATTATTATCTCCTTAGGATGAGAAAAAATAAAGAATTCAACGTAGGAAATAAATGCATCCATTTTGAAGTAACTGACATATCTTTAATTTTTAGGATTTAAAGTACGTCGTATACCAATAAAGTTAGATACAAACTACAAACTAGATGATTTTAGAATTTTGTTTGTAAGGGTGTATAACATTAAACCCATATCTCCTAAAACCATGAAATGGATCATTGAAGCATCAATAGATTTTCAATTGGATTAGATTCATAAAGAAGTTATTATTATGTTTATAGTCCATATTTTTGTGATATTTTTGTTTGTTACACCATTTTGAGTGATGTGGTGTAAGTTTACTAGACTTTTAGACAATTTTAAACATTGGTTAGATTATGCACAGAGTTTGTTGGTGTATGAGTTTTTAGTAAAATAAGGCTTAAACATATTTTAGAGAAGTAATATAAAATCAGAATATTACTTGTGTGGATGTGATCATATCTTAAAGGTAATAATTTAAAATAAAATAAAAACTCTAAAATATATGACTTTAACAATGCATCGAGTCTAGGCTATTAAACATTTATCACTATATAATTATTCTTCTTATATGAAGTTATGGCCTTGAATTAAGAAATATAAAAAGGGGGATATATTTAAATAATCAATAGATATAACATCCTTAAAATTCACTACTAAAAAAATATATTTTAAAAAGCTTTATGCGGAAGCAAGTATAGTAAATTTTAGGGTGTTATTGTAATACCCCAAAATTTTAAAACCTATAAATTAATAATTAATCTTCATTTGGAATAATTTAATTTTTAAATTAATTAATTTAATTATTTTGTGGACATTTGGGTGTATAAAAATTAATATGATTGTTTAATAAATTAAAATAAATATTTTGTTATTTTATCATACTCATTTTATTTAAATAAATTTTCAAACCCATATTTTACGAAAATTTCCTTCTTAAATTAATTGAACACTCTTATTCCAAAAATTATTTTATTTATATCTCCCCCTTTTTCCCTTTTCTTTCTCTTTTCTTTTTCCTTCCATTTTCTTTTCCTCCTTTTTTCTTTTCTTCTTTATTTCCTTCTTGGGTCGCCTAGCTTGCTTCTCTTTTTTCCCTTGCTGGGCCCCTGGCCCCCTTCTTTTTCTTCTCTTCTCCTCGCCCAGCGTCACCACCCTAGCTCGCCTCCCTTCTTCTTCTTTTTTCTCTTTTCTCCCTCATGACGGGAGGCCTTCCTGCCTGCTTTCTTTTCTTCTTCTTTTTTCCCTTCTCCTTCCTTCTTCAACTATCGAAACCATGACAGCCTGCACCTGCCTGCAACCCTCCCTCTCCTCTACACCTGCCATGGCAACTAGTCTACCCCACTCTCTCCCTCTGTCCCCCATCCCTTTCCTTTTACTTTTGGCCACACATGCCCCTACACCACTCCCCTACATGCCTTCCTTTCCCCCTCTTTTTCTTCTCCTCCCTGTCACTGCATGCCATGTGCCTACAGCCCCTACACCCTCTACCTAACCCGACCGAATATGCCTCATCTCCCTTTCCTTTTCTTCTTCTCCTCTGCCCATTTTCTCCCCTACTCAAGTGCTCCTTCTCCCTCTGCTGATCCCCCTTTTTCTCCCTTATTCCCCTCTTCTTCTCCTCCCTTGTTTTGCTCTGCCACCCTCAACCACCACTTCTACTACCCAACCAACCACCACACCAACCTCTTAGCATCCCTTACTACCTCCCTGCACCACCCATCAACCACCACTCAACCTTGCAGCCACCCTTCCCCTCATTTCTCTTTTCTTTCCCCTTCTTGACCTCCACCCTACACCACCACCTTGTGCTGCCCATTCCCCCTCTTTTGCTATCGCCACAGACATCCATCAACCCCCTAACACCTTCTCTATCACCCCTTACCTTAGCGGGGCAAAATATCCCCTACAACCCTTCTCTTCCTCTCTTCTTTTTCCTTCCTTCTTCTTCTTCCTCCACCCTATCTTCCTAGCCCTACAACCACCATCCTTACCACCCTGAGCCACCAACCTTCAACCCCTGACCACCACCTACACCCCTAATCCCTCCTTACACCTAGCCACCACCCCTCACTTTTCTCCACAAGCCCTCAACCAAACATCCAAACCCTCACCCAAACCAACTATCTCTCCCTTCTCCCAAATCTCCTCTTCAACCCTATTTCCCTTCCCTTTTGGTGCATGTAGTGTGAGTCTGGCTGCATATGTTTAGCCAATGTTGCTAAATTTTAGAGGTATAAAATGCTTAGCATTAATATGTATTATTTAATCTTTTTGATAAAAAAATATTATTCTTTCAATTTTCTTCTACTAATATGCTAGTTTTGATATTTTTTTAGGTATAACTTTTACTAATCAAAGCTTATACTTAACGGGGATACGAGTAAAGTTTAATTATTGCTAAAAATAGGGTAACTATTATACCCTACTAAAATGTGTGGATTACGTATGCCAACACATTAGGGTTTTTAATATGTTTATGTTCATGTTGTATGATGTTAAGGATATAATGATTTGTAGTATATGTTGGTAGTTGAAATGAAAAGCATGTTAATTTATGTGTCATATGTGGAAATGATAGTTAATAAAGGAGCCTTATTGTTAATGATAATGTTAAATGCATGTATATGACATGATAAAACTAATGTGGCAATTTATGGCATAGATAATGTTAATATGAGACCTAGGGTATTTTAGCAATTTTTTTATACAAAAGGTATGGCCTAAATAAGTATATATATGGTTGGTGCTAATGAGTATTAATAATAAATAAGAATAGTTGGTAGCATTCTATGATGTACATGGACCATGGGTGTTAATGTTTTATGTGGTAAGGGTATTTTAGTAAATTTGGTATAATAAGGGAAAAGTGGTAATTTATAAGAAAAAAGGCAGTAATATGATAAATTAATAAGGAGGGAATTTTAGTAATTTTCTATAGAAAAGGAGATAACTTGATAATCTCGTGAGTAAAAGGGTATTTTGGTAACTTAGTTAAATGATAAGAGTATTTTAGTAACTTTGGCATAAAAATGGATGACTTGGTAATTTTATAAGCATAAGGGGTTAAAATGGTAAAATAATCATTATGAAGTATATTTTGGTAATTTGGCATAAAAGTAGGGTAACTTGTTAATCTTGTGAGTACAATGAGTAAAATAGTAATTTAGTAGATAAGAGGGGTATTTTGGTAATTTGGCATGATAAGGGGTAATTTCGTAATTTTAATAAGTATGAAGGGCAATTCGGTAATTTTAATAAGTATAAAGTGCAATTTGGTAATTTGACAAACCAAAAAGATAATTTGGTAATTTTAATAAGTATGAAGTCCAATTTAGTAATTTAACTAACCAAAAGGGAAATTTGGTAATTTTAATAAGTATGAAGGGCAATTTAGTAATTTTAACAAGTATAAAGGGCAGTTTAGTAATTTAACCAACTAGAAGGGTAACTTGGTAACTTAACAAGTATGAGGGGTAAAGTTGGTAATTTAACAAATATGGAGGGTAATTTGGTAGTTTAACAAATACAAAGGGGTATTTTGGTAATTGTACAAGTATAAAGATTAATATGTAATCTTGTAAGTAAAATGGGGGTAGCTTGGTAACTTTACAAATAGGGGGCATTTTAGAAATTTTGTAAGTATTAATGGATAAATTGGTAAATTGCCTATAACATGACAAAGGATTAAATGAGCCTCCATAATAAGACATAAGTAATATTAAATAATAAGATAAGGGTATTTCGGTAAATCGATGAATATCACAAGGATATGGCATGACATAGAGTTGAATGGATAGTTAAGGGTGTGATATAATGTTTATCTCGTATTCATACAAGAGATGTCTTAATTATTAATTATGCATGGAAATGTGTATTGGATGTGATAGAAGTGTTTCAGTGTTCCATGATCCTTCGATGTAGACCACCAAATTTTATGAACATATTATAATTATGATGTAATAACCCTTTTATGGCATGTGAATAAATGGAAATGGATTCTGAAATGGACATGGCTGATAAAAGGATGGCCTTAGTGGTTTATTTAAGTTAACATGGATAACCATATGAATAAGGATTACTTAATAATAATATAAACAAATGGAAATGATTAAGTATGTGGTTGCTTTGTTTCTCATGGTCACCTTAATTAAGAAACTAATAATTAAAGTGCAAGACCTTGAGATTGGAAATGGTGGTTCTTTATGAGTTGCTACCCTAAATACGTGGTTTAGCCCATGCTTGTTATGGATTTTGCTGGTGCGCCTTAGTGCCCCAGTCAAACTCTACATCTTACTCTATGTATCTCTATGGACTTGTTTAAGGGATATGCATACTTATAAATTAGGTATTCTGGTCAGTAGGGTACTGTATGTCCTTGTGCACTAGTGCGACTAGGGTACCTTTGTATCCCTGGGTTGATGGTTAGAGGGTATTATGTTGCTTGTATGTGCCAGTATGACTGGTGTACCTTTGTAATCCCCCAAAATTTTAAAAACCTATAATTTAATAAATAGCTTTTATTTGGAAAAATTTAGCCTTTAAATTAAATTAATTTAATTATTTTATGGATTTTTGAGTATATAAAAGTGGATAGGAATATTTAATAAATTAAAATAAATATCCTGTTATTTTATCATACTTTTTCATTTTAACAAATTTTCAAATAAATATTTTACTAAAATTATCCTTTTTAATCCCATATATTTAATTATATTAAATTAAATTATTAAATAAATTTATTTATCAAAAATATTACATCCTATTATTTTATAAATTAAATTATTTTAAATTCTCCCATTTTCCCTTTTCCTCTTTCCCCCTTTCTTTTCTTTCTCATTTTCCTCCTTTTCCCTTCGGGTCGCCCACACTAGGCCTGCCTCCCCCTCCCTTGCGCGACAGGGCCGCTGGCTCATCTCCCCTTCTCCCTTACTCTTTCCCCCGCACACATCTACCTAGCCCAGCTCCCCCTCTTTTCTTTCTTTCCTTTCTCCCCCTACACGGGGTTGGCCCAACTCTCTTTTTCTCCCCCTATGTCTGGCTTGCTGCACCTCCCCCCTTCTTTCTTTCTTTCTTCTTCTTCCTTTAGCGTCGTCCACCCTAAGAATGCCGACTTGTCTTCATCAACTAGGTCTGCCACCCTAAACGTCATGCCTAGCCACCTCTTCCTACCACCACCGCCACCTCCGTAACCCTCCCCCCTCTCTCTCCCGTCATTTTCTTCCTATTCTCGGACCTGGCCAGCCTTGCAAAATCATCTCGCATGCCTTGTTCCCCCCTCTTCGTCTCCTCTTCCTGCCACCTACTTGCCACCCTACCATCTCCCTGCCACCCTACACTCGTCCACCTAATCAGTCACCCATTGCCTTCTTCCCCATCTTCTTTTTCTTCTCCTCATGAGCCACTTTCCTGCCCATTTTTCGAGCCCTTTACCCTTCAGTCTCCTCCTCCCCATTTTCTTCCTCTCCGTCTTTTCCCCTCTGTTTTACACCACCGCCGCCCTCCGTCGTTTCTACCACCGCACCGACCCCCCTGCACCACCCTTTGCCACCCTCTACCTCAGCCCTAAACCACCACAACACCCCCTTCTTCCTCCCCTCTTCTTTTTCTCCCTTCTAGGCAGCCTCCCTACAACCCCTCCTTCTACCGTTGTTCCGTAGCCTCTGTTGCCACCCGAGCCACCAAGCCACTCCCTGCAACTTCCTCTACCACCCACACCTCCTTTTGCCAAAAAAAAAAACCCCTCACCCCTTCATTTTCCTCCTCCCTTTTCCTTCCTTCTCAGCCCCGTCCACTCCTGTAGCCCACTTCGCAGCCTCGCCATTACCACCGTTGCTACCTTTGGCCGCCGACAACCTATCCCCAACCACCACCTACACCCCTCTTCACTCTTGCACCCTTTTCTTGCCCTAGATCCCCCCCCATCTGCCCTCTTTCCTAGTCCCAAATGTAACACTCACAAAATTCACTACTGAAAATTTTTATTTTATTAAAATAATTAGCAGAAGTAAAATAGCAAAACTGTAAATTCTAGAGATATTATTGCTACACTTAACACCAAACCGGTTCACTCCTACTGTTCCAGTACCAAGTACTAAGGCTAAAAGAGAAAAGTACAACTTACGAGAAACTCAAATATATTTAAATTAGAGTAGCGTACACAACACTTTACAATAATAAAATCCATCAGTGGTGGTTACAAATCAACAAATACATTGAAACCATGAATTTTAAAGGAGGAAGAGTACAACCCTAGGATATTCTGGATAGCACCTTACACTCTTTCCCGAAAGCCCACTTGAATAGCACCTGAAAAAGACATGCAAGGGATACTACCCATTGAATAAGCAGAAGTCCCACAAATGGAACCCTTCAGTACTACGGTACTGAGTAACCCTTTAAAAGCACACTTAACAACATGCCTGTAATGCAACAAATGATACTACATATATACATAATGAAAGGTAAATACTTAATATCCACATTCATATATTCACATACTTAACAAATCAATCAGATATTAATAGGCCATAAAGAATAATCGATACTTTTAGGGCCTTAATCCATTAGTCCATCATTATCAATCATATTGGATTATAAATATCCGTGTGAGTGCGAGAACCCCACTATTATAGTCGGTGGACCAAAATACATACAGGACAGAACACTCCTGACCATTGTTATTGTTGGTGGATCGGTCTCTAGGGCATAATGCTCCTGGCCACTATTATTCGCCGGTGGATCGGTCTGGCCCCGACTCACATGGTGTTTCACTATAAGTGATTAGTATTTTTCCATAATTTATTCACAACCAAATCAAATTTATTGAGCTCGGGACCCCCGCTACTATAGCTGGTGGATCGGAATACAAATATACATCATCCAATATAACACACACCTGGACCACTATTATATCCGGCAGATCGGTACTCATAATATAATTTAACTGGGCCCAACTCATTAATCTTTTACTTTCACGATTAGTGTTTTACTTTTTTAATCAGCACAATACCTCCATTTATTTTCCTCGATAGGGAGATCAAGATCCTGGGATACAAAGGTACACCGGTCGCACTGGTGCATAAAAGCTACTCAGTACCCTTCAACTATCAACCTAGGGACGCAAAGGTATCCTGTCATACTGGTGCATAAAGCTAACTCAGTACCCTACTGACAAGGACACCTGTAACACCCCCAAAATTCACTACTGAAAAATTTCGTTTTATTAAAAGATAATAGCGGAAGTAGATAAACAAAACGTGAACTTTGGGAGTATTACCGCCACACTTAGTACCAGACCGGTTCACTCATACCATTCCAGTACCAAGTGCTAAGGCTAAGAAAATGAAATACAATTCGAAAGACATTCAACATGCATAAATCAGAGTAAATTGCAAGCTTCAACATATTTAAATCAGAGTAGCGCATCAAATCGTTTTCAGGAATAAAATCCACCAATGGTGGTTACTTTAACAACGTTAACATTTAAAACCAAGAATTTAAATGAGAAAGAGAAAAAGCCATGATACCGGAAAATTCCTTACTCTCCTTCCCGTAACCCACTTGAGTAGCACCTGAAAATACCTGTAAGGGCACTGCCCATTGAATAGGCAGGGGCCCCATAAAGGGAATCCCTTCAGTACTACGGTACTGAGTAACCCTTTAATACCACACTTAAGGACAGGCCCGCATACGGCACACAATGCAAGCCACACACATATAAATAATGAGAGATGCATACATGACAATAACAAGCATAATACTTTATAAGTCACGATCGATACTTTGGGCCTTAAGCCATTATTCCATCATCATTCAATCAATATCATATTTTATATTCATGTGAGTACGAGAACCCCACTATTATAGCCGGTGGACCGGAAGTCAACACACAGGGCAAAACGCCTCTGACCACTATTATTGCCGGTGGACCGGAAGATAAACACACAGGACAGAACGCACCTGACCACTATTATTTGCCGGTGGACCGGTCTGGCTCCGACTCACATGGTGTTCCACTATAAGTGATTAGTATTTTTCCATAACCTTATTCACATACATAACTGATTTTATTGAGCACGGGACCCCCACTATTATTGCCAGTGGACCGGAATACATATAAAATCATCCAGGGCACAACGCTCCTGGCCACTATTATAACCGGTGGACTGGTACTCATAATCACACACCAGGGCAACACGCTCCTGGACCACTATTATAACCGGTGGACCGGTACGCAATATCACATACCAGGGCAACAAGCTCCTGGACCACTATTATAACCGGTGGACCGATACGCAATATCATAAACATCTGGGCCCGGCTCATTAATATTTCACTTTCAATAATAGTATCTTTCCTTTCATTAATCAGCACATCAATCATATTTATTTGCCTCGATTGGGAGATCGATAACCCGGGACACAAAGGTACACCGGTCGTACCGGTGCATATCAGCTACTCAGTACCCTTCAACCGTGAACCCAAGGACGCAAAGATACCCTGGTCGTACTGGTGCATAAAGCTAACTCAGTACCTTACCGACAAGGACACCTAATCCATAAGTATGCATACCCCCTAACTAGGTCCGTAGAGCTAGGAAGAGTAAGATATAGGGCCTGGCTGGGGCACAAAGGCACACCAGCAAATACCAGAATAATCGTGGACTAAACCACGTCCTTAGGGTAGCGACCCCTAAGGAGTCACCATTCCCGATCTCGAGGTCTTTCACTTTAAGTAATAGTGTCTTAATTAAGGTGATCACATACAACACGATAATCCGATACTTACTCACTTTCAATCGTTTCGATATCATTAATCGTTTCTTATTCAGAGGATTATCCAGGATGTCATAGAGAAACCATCAAGGCCATACTAATCATTAGATACTCTTACTTGGCTAATAAACATTATTTAATCATATTAATGTTCCACAATCTCAAGGACCTATTAGGTACAAATTACTCATTTGCCCTTTTCTTATATAATTGTTAAGTATCTGTTCCTTACTTGATAAATTACCACATTACCCTTAAGGTTGCATAATTACCAAATTGCCCTTTGTCCGATTTAGGTTACCAAATTATCTCATACACTTTTCAGATCATCATTCACCCCTCCTAATTACTATACTTATCATATTTCCCTTTTGGTTGGTTATATTACAAAATCGCCCTTCTCCTTTGTTATAATTACTAAATTGCCCTTGAGTTGGATAAATTACTAAATTACCCTCCTTCATTATCATGATTACTATTTTGCCCCTTTAGTTGGTTAAACAATTATCACTTTACCCTTTTATCGGCTAAATTACCAAATTGCCCTTTTAGTTGAACAAATTACCAAATTGCCCTTCTCATTTATCATAATTACCATTTTACCCCTCTCAATTATTTTAAATTCCTTTTTAGCTTAATTTGATTATTTTGGGAAAATTTCCTTAACTTCCATATTAATTAGTAAAATATCCAATTTTTGCCTAAATAATTCATTTATTATTTTCTCCTTATTTTGCCTTAATTAATTCCCCCTTTATTTTAATAAAATACTTTATTTAATCAATTTTTATAATAAATCCCTATTTAGCCATAATTTCTAAAATTAGGATTTTGGGGTATTTCAATTACCCTCCTTGTTGCATAATTACCAAATTACCCCTTACTCAATTTTGGTTACCAAGTTATCTCCCATACTTATTAGATCATCGACTACCCTTCATAATTGTTACACTTAACATATTTTTCATTTGGTTGGTTAAATTACCCATTTTCCCTTTTCCTTTATTATAATTAACAAATTGCCCTTTTGTTGATCAAATTGCCAAATTACCCTTCTCCATTATTATAATTACCAAACTACCCTTATCCATGATCAAAATCTCCAAATTACCCTTTAGTTGGTTAAATGACCAAATTTCCCTTTTATATTATCATAATTACCAAATTACTCTTTAGTTGGTTAAATTACCAATTTACCCTTCTCTATTATCAAAATTACCAAATTACCATTTAGTTGGTTAAATTACCAAATTGCCCTTCTCTATTATCATAATTACTAAGTTACCCCTTTCCAATTTCCACTTTCCCTTTTACATCTAAAATTACCATTTTGCCATTTACTTTCAAAATTACCATTTTACCCCTTAACTTCCAAAAATTACCATAACACTCTTTCACTTATAAAATTACCGTTTTGCCCCTTTACATCCAAAATTACCATTTTGCCCTTTAATTAAGAAATTACCATTTTGCCCTTTAATTACAAAATTACCATTTTACCCTTTAATTATAAAATTACCAATTTACCCTTTTCATTTACAAATTACCATTTTACCCTTACCTCCAAAATTACTAATGTACCCTTTTCACTTACAAATTATACTTTTTCCCTTGCCTCCAAAATTGCCATTTTACCCCTTACTTCTAAAATTACCATTTTACCTTTTTCACTCACAAATTACCATTTTGCCCCTTATTACTCCACTTATATTAAATTATCATCACCACATAATATATTAATATTAATACCCCATTCTCATTATTAAACTCCCCAACTATTATATTAAATATAATACTCATTAGCATCCACACATATTAGGCCACATTCTTGCACAAGACATATTACTAAAATACCCCTAAGGCTCTCAATAATATCAATCATACATTAAGGATCACAATAGAATAATACAACATGGATAAATACTTAACATTTTCATTAATAACCAAACTCTTACCTTAAGCAATATTTCCATACATAGCATATAATCTAACATGCTTCCTTTTTATCAATCAACACAAGAAACTACATATATTATATTAAACAACATATATCAAGCATAATAACATATTAAAAAGTCTAATGTGCTAACATACGTTTATCCATGCATTTAAGTGGGGTTTAACGATTACCTTAATTCTTTCAAAAACGAACCTTACCGATATTCCGGTTAAAGTTTCAAGCTTTGATTATCAAAACCAATACTTAAAAATAATATAAATATTTATCACATTAGAATTAGGAAAACCAAAGGCACAAGACTTTTTAATACTTAATTAATGAAATACTTAACTTAAAATATTATTATACCTTAATAATTATTACACAAAATAACTCAAAGCATGTAACAACTCATGATACTCATGTAGTATGAGCTGCATGCAAAGAAATGAGGAGGAGAGGCTCGAAATGGCAAGAAAGGGAGGAGGGAGTGGTGCTTTTGGGTTAAGGATTTGGGGCTAGGAAAGAGGGCATATGGGGGTGGATTTAAGGTAAAGGAAGGGTGTAGAGATGGAGAAGGGGTGTCGATGGTGGTCGAGGATGGGTTGACGGCAGCCAAGGGGAAGAGAGGAGTGGGTCGGCCCAGTCAGGGGAGAAAGGAAAGAAAAGAAAGAAGGGAGGTAGGCTGGGCTCACGCGGGGTGGGAAGGAAGAAAAGAGAAGGGATTCGGGTAGAGGGAAAGAAAAGGAAATGAGGGGAGAAGGGAGAGATGAGCCAGTGGCCTAACGCGCAGGGGGAGGGAGGCAGACCAAGGCCTGGTAACCCAAAGGAAGAAAAAGGAAAAAGAAAGAAAGGAGAAAAAGGAGAAAAATGAGAAAGGAAAGGAAAAAAAGGAAAAAGGAAAGGGAAAACGGGAAAGAATAAAATAATTTAATTTATAAAATAATAAAATTTAATATTTTTGGGTATTAAATTTATTTAATAATTTAATTTAATATAATTAAATATACGTATTTAAAAAGGATAATTATAGTAAAATTATTGGTTTGGAAAATTATTTAAATAAAAAGGGTTTGATAAAATAATAAAATATTTATATCCAATTTATATACTTAAAAATCCATAAAATAATAAGATTAAATAGATTTAAAAGCTAATTTATTTCAAATAAAAGCTATTTGTTAAATTATAGGCTTTTAAAGTTTCGGGGGATTACACCAAAACCTAACTCAAAAATACCACTTCCTCCTCCTTTTCATATAAGTTCGAGCCCCTTATCCCTCTTGTTTTGCATGCATCTCATACTATATAAGTAGCATGAGTTGTTGCATTCTTGATTTAATTTTAGTTGATAATTTTAAGGTATAATAAGATTTAAGCTAAGTATTTCATTAATTAAGTTTTAGAAAGTCACATGCTTTGGTTTTCTTATTTCTAATATAATAATTATTGATATTATTTTTAGGTGTTGATTTTGCTAATTAAAGCTTGAATATTTAACGGGGATACTGGTAATGTTCGATTTTTGTGGGAATTAAGGTAATTGTTAAACCCCACTTAAATGCATGGATAAACGTATGCCAGCACATCAGGGTTTGAATATGTTAATTTACATGATTAATATTGTTTAATATATTATATATGCCATGTATGGAAATATTGCTTAAAGTAGGAGTTTGGTTGTTAATGAAAATGCTAAGTATTTATTCATATTATATTATGTCATTGTGACCATTAATGCATGAATAATATTATTGTGAACCTTAGGAGAATTTTAGTAATATGTCTTGTGCAAGAATATGGCCTATTATGTGTGGGTGCTAACCAGTAGAATGTTGTATAATAATAGTTGGTGGAGTTGGATGATGAGAATGGAGTATTGATATTAATATTTTATGCAGTGATGGTAATTTTGGAAGTAAGGGGTAAAATAGTAATTTTGGAGGAAAAGGGTAAAATGATAATTTTGTATGAAAATGGTAAAATGGTAATTTTGGAGGTAAAGGGGTAAAACGGTAATTTTGTATGAAAATGGTAAGATGGTAATTTTGGAGGTAAAGGGGTGAAATGGTAATTTTATAAGTAAAAGGGTATTATGGTAATCTTATAAGAAAAGGGTATTATAGTAATTTTGGAAGCAAGGGGCATGATGGTAATTCTATAAGTAAAAGGGTATTATGGTAATTTTGGAAGTTGAGGGTATTATGATAATTTTTGAAGTAAGGGCAAAATGGTAATTTCGTAAATAAAAGGGTAAAGTGGTAATTATAATAATGGAAAAGGGTAATTTGGTAATTATAATAATAGAAAAGGGTAAAATGATAATTTAATAAAAGAGAAGGGTGAAATGGTAATTTGGTGTAAAGGAAGGGTAAAATGATAATAATTAGTAAAAGAGAAGGGGAAATGGTAATTTAATAAAAGAGAAGGGTAAAATGGTAATTTGTGTAAAGGAAGGGTAAATTGGTAATTATAATAATGGAGACGGGTAGATTGGTAATTATGAAAATAAAGGAGGACAATTTGATAATTTAATCAACTAAAGGGCAATTTGGTTGTTATGAGATTGTAGAAGGGTAATTTGGTAATTTAACCAACAAAAGGGTAAAATAGTAATTGTGATAATGGAGAAGGGTAATTTGGTAATTTAACAAATAGAAGGGTAATTTGGTAATTATGATAATGGATAAAGGCAATTTGGTAATTTAAACCAACTAAAGGGTAATTTGGTAATTATGATAATAGAGAAGGGCAATTTGGTAATTTAACCAATTAAAGGGTTATTTAGCAATTACGATAATAGAGAAGGATAATTTGGTAATTACGATGATAGAGAAGGGTAATTTGGTAAATATGATGATAAAGAGGGGTAATATGGTAATTATGATGAGGGAGAAGGTAATCTAGTAATTATGATAATGGAGAAGGGTAACTTAGTAATTATGATAATGGAGAAGGACAATTTGGTAATTTGACCAACAAAAGGACAATCTGGTAACTATAACAAAGGGGAAGGGCAAATTGGTGATCTAACCAACTAAATGGAAATATGATAAGTGTAACGACTATAAAGGGTGATTGGTAACCTGATAAGTATGGAAGATAACTTAGTAACCTAAATCGAGTAAGGGGTAATCCGGTAATTATGCAACATAAAGGGTAATATGGTAAATTGGCAAGTAAGAAAGGGATAAAATAATAATTATGCAAGTAAAGGGTAAATCAGTAATTTGTATCTAATATGTTGATGAGATAACGGAGTTTCGTAACAAAACTCAAGTAATACTGAATTGTAAGATAATGGTATTTAGTGAGTATCATAAGAACGAATCTTAAATCAGAATTGGATGAGGTTATGATGGCCTTGATGTTTCCTCCATGTTATCTTGGATAATTGTTGAATAAGAAATACTTAATGTTATCAGAACGATTGAAAATGAATAAATATTTGATTGTTGTGCTTTTCGTGATCACCTTAATTAAGATACTAATATTTAAAGTAAAAGATCTTGAGATCTGGAATGGTGGCTCTTTAGGGGTTGCTACCCTAAAGATGTGGTTTGGCCCATGATTATTTTGGTATTTGCTGGTGTGCCTTTGTGCCTCAACTAGGCCCTATATCTTACTCTATCTGCTCTACGGACCTATTTAGGGGGTATGCATACTTATGGATTAGGTGTCCTTGTCGGTAGGGTATTGAGTTAGCTTTATGCACCAATACGACCAGGGTACCTTTGCGTCCTTGGGTTGATGGTTGAAGGGTATTGAGTAGCTTGTATGCACCAGTACGACCGGTGTACGTTTGTGTCCTGAGATCTTGATCTTCTATCTGAGGCAAATAAATGGAATTATTGTGCTGATTAAAAAGGGAAAACACTAATCATGAAAGTGAAAGATTAATGAGCTAGGCCCATTTGAATTAAGATATTGAGTACTAGTCCATCGGTTATAATAGTGGTCCAGGAGCGTGTTGCCCTAGATGATGATTATGAGTATTGGTCCACCGGATATAATAGTAGCCCAGGAGTGTGTTGCCTTGGATGATGTTATATGTATTTCGGTCCACCGGCAATAATAGTGAGGGTCCCAAGCTCAATAAATATAATTTAGATGTGAATAAAGTATGGAAAAATACTAACCACTTATAGTGGAACACCATGTGAGTCGGGGCTGAACCGGTCCACCTGTGAATAATAGTGGCTAGGAGTGTTCTGCCCTAGAGACCGATCTACCGACAATCATAGTGGTGAGGAGCGTTCTACCCCTGTATGTATTATGATCCACTAGCTATAATAGTGGGCTTCCTGCACTCACATGAATGTATATAAAATTCAAGAGATGATCGAATAACAATGGATTAATGGCTAAGTCCCAGAAATATCAATTATACATTTTGACTTATTAATATTTGATGGACTTGTTAAGTATGTGATTGTGGTGCATGCATTTCTTATTTTATATGTATATACCTTTGTTTCATGTGTTACATTATAGGTCTGCCTTTAAGTGTGTTTTAAAGGGTTACTAAGTACCATAGTACTGAAGGGTTCCATTCTTGGGCCCCTACCTAATCAATGGGCAGTGTCCCTTGCAGGTCCATTTTCAGGTGCTACTCAAGTGGGTAACGGGAAAGAGAGTAAGGAGGTTATCCGGGCTTTTAGAGTTTCCCTCTTTCTCTTTTACTCTCTGATTTGAATGTATTCTTTGATCTTGTAACCGCCATTGGTGGATTTTATTCTTGTAAATGGTTTATTGTGCTACTCTAATTATTAATATGGTTTGAATTTCTAGCAATTGGTATTTTATTTTTTAGCCTTAGCACTTGGTACGAGTCCATCTCATGTATATTGATCCACCGGTTATAATAGTGGCCAGGAACATTTTATCTTGGAGGATGTATATGTGTACAGTCCATCAATTATAATAGTGGCCAGGTGCATTCTACCCTGGGTGTTTCTTGTCCACCAGCTATAATAGTGGGGGATCTCGAGCTTAATAAACCAAACATTGGATGATAATGAATTATGGCAAAGATACTAATCACTTATAGTAGAAAACCATGTGATTTGGAGCCAGACCGATCCATCGATGATAATAGTGGCCAAGAGCCTTCTACCCTAGAGACTGGTCTACTAGCAAATAATAGTGGCTAGGTGCATTCTTAAAATGTCCCGAAAATTTCTAATTTTAAAAATTATATTTAAATGAGGTTTTATTATGAAAATTAATTAAATTAATTATTTTTATTAAAATAAAATGAAATTAATTAGGGCAAATTAAGAAGAAATTTATAAGATTTTAATTAGGAGAAATTTGGGTATTTTAGCTAATTAAGGATATTATTTTAGAAATTAATTAAATAAATTATTTTATTTAAAATAGGAAGGAGAAAATAGTTTCGAATTAATAGGAATTTTATAATAAATTAATGGAAAAAAATTAGAGTGTTTTGCTAATTAAAATGGAATTTATGGAAAATCTTTTAATTATCTTAATTTAGCCTAAAAAAAGATTTAAATATTATTTTATTTAAATGTCCTAAATATTTTAATTAATTTAAATACCTAATCTAATTATTTTTCCTCTTTTCCTTTTTTCTTTCTTTTTCTTTCTTCTTCTTTTCTTTTTCTTTTTCTCCTCCCCAAATTGGGCCAGCCCAGCGGCCTAGTCCCCCCTCTTCTTCCTTTCCTTTGTGCGGCCCATCCCGCACAGCCAACCTCCTTCCTTCTCCCTCGTCGTGCCGTGTTTTCCCTCTTTTCCTTCTTAAACGTTGCGTTTTCTTTTTTATTACTTCCGCCGGCCGGTTCGTTTTTCTTTTCTTTCTTTTTCCTCGTACCGCTTTTCCACCCCACAGCTTTCCTTCTCCTTTATTAAATGGTCAGAAAATAAATTGAGAGCATATTCAATTTATTAAGGTTGAGAGGGAGAAAAGGAATTTGTTATTATGAATTTCCTAATTCAACATTAAATTGTTTAGAATCATTCTTCTTATTTGAATGTTTGGTATTCTGATTCCATCATCAATTCATTCCTCCCCTATTTGTCAATTAGTGATTAAGACTTAGTAAAATTAGATTTAGTATTAGAATCAATGCAAATTTATAAACGGGGTTATAACATCAATAGCAAAATTAGTGATTAACATGTCATTCCTTGTGGGTTCGACTCCTTCTTGCCATATACTACGTATTTGGAAGTTAGGATTTATTTAAATTTGTTGTATTCACGACAATGCATTAAATTTTTGGCGCTATTGCTGGGGAATGGCAATTATAATCTTTATTTTTGTTTTTGGTGTGGTTTCTTATTTTAGTTTTTGATAAATCTTTCACGTGTACTCATCTATTCTTTGATTGTGTGAAATCTTCAAGCACTCGCAATTGAGATCATTTGCAATCGAGCATCAAGGACAAATTATTCCAGCCATAGATCCAAACTCCTCCTCTCCAATTGCAACCAGGACGAGAAGGAAATTGGAACACGCTAGCCATATTCCATTACCTTCTGAAGAAAGTTCCGCAAATTTGGGAGAAGACCATATAGAGGATTTGTTTAGTACACCTTGCCACATTAATCCACCGATGGTGGATTGAACTCTCAAGGAGCTAGCTGCTCCTGTCTTCAACCCTAATCTTTTATGCATTAATTATCCTACTGATAATGATACTTGTGAGATAAAACCTAGATTAATACGAGCTTTACCTATTTTTACAGGTTTTAGAGACAACAACTCCATGGATTCAGGTTGTTTCACTGACCCAAATAAATTTCTCAAGGAATTCCATATAGCTTGTTCTGGTATGAAGCCTAATGGAGTAAGTGTAGAACAACTTAAACTCAAAGCTTTTCCTTTTGCTTTAGCTGATGCTACTAAGGAATGGTTATATGATTTACCAGCGGGCTCAGTAAACACTTGGACTGATATGCAAAAGGTTTTCCTTGAAAAATATTTTCCTTCATCGAGAGCAACTAATATAAGAAAGGAAATATGTGGTATTAGGCAAGATGGAGGAGAATCCTTACATGAATATTGGGAACGTTTCAAGAAATTTTGTGGTAGTTGTCTTAATCATCAAATTAGTGAACAATTATTAATACAATATTTTTACGAAGGTTTATCTCCTATGGATCGCAATATGATAGATGTTGCTAGTGGTGGTGCTTTGGTTGATAAAACACCCATTGAAGCTAAAAGGTTAATTGCTAATATGACATCTAACTCTCAATATTGTAATAGGGGTAATGATTCTATGTCTCAATAGGTGAAAGAAACCAATATTGCTGAATTAAAAATGAAAGTATCGAATTTGACAGCTCTTGTGGAAAGAGTTGTAGGCGAAAAGATTCCTGCCAAGGTATATGGAATTTGTTCTTTTATTGGTCATCCAACCGACATGTGTCCTACTTTGCAAGAAGAACAACAAGTAAACACCATTGGAGGACAACCATTACCAAAAAGGAATGATCCATTTGCTCTAACATATAATCCTAGATGGAAGGATCACCTGAATCTAAGGTATGCAAACACTCAACAAAGTGGTAACTCATATTTCCGATCACAGATGTATCAAAATCAGCACGGAGCGAATCCACCTCCCGGGTTCTTCCAAATTCCACCAAATCATCAAAGACCACCATTTCAACCGATGCCTCCACCGCAAGTTCCACAACAATCGGGGGGTATGCCTTTGGAATACTTGGTGAAATCTTTGGCTACTAATACATTACAATTCCAACAAGAGACCAAAAATGGTATTAAGAATTTGAAAAATCAAGTGAGTCAGCTAGCAGATTCCTTTGGAAAACTACTAGCACATGGCTCTTCAAAATTTCCTAGCCAGACCGAAAGAAATCCTAAGGAAAATGCTAGTGCTATCATAACTTGCAGTGGGAAAAAATTATCAGATCCAAGAAAAGTGAGTGAGGAAGATGACACAAGTAAAGAGCCAGATGAAACAATGGCTGAAGAAGAAATAAGTGAAGATTCACAACAAACGACAAAAAGTAAGTCACATTCTCCTATAAAAATTCCTGCTCCTTTTCCTAGTAGGTTAGCCAAAAACAAGAAGGTAAACCATGACAAGGAGATATTTGACATATATAAGAAGGTAGAAGTTAATCTTCCCCTCATCGATGCAATCAAACAAGTACCAAGGTATGCAAAATTCCTTAAGGATTTGTGTACTAGCAAAAGGAAACTAAAGGAAAATGAGAAGGTAAGTGTGGGAGAAAATGTGTCAGCAATTTTGCAAAGAAAGCTCCCACCGAAGTGCAAGGATCCAGGTATTTTCACTATACCTTGTAAAATTGGAAACACGAGGTATGAAAAATGCATGCTTGACTTAGGTGCTTCAATAAATGTCATGCCTTTATTTATCTTTAACACCCTAAGTCTAGGTCCTTTAAAGGAAACCCGTGTTGTTATTCAATTGGCTGATAGATCTAACACATATCCTGAAGGAGTCATTGAGGATGTCTTAGTTCAGGTAAATGAGTTAGTTTTTCTTGTAGATTTTTATGTATTAGATATGCAAGATAATGGTTTAGCCAACCCCTCTCCTATATTGTTGGGGAGACCATTCCTAAAAACTTCAAAAACAAAAATTGATGTCCACGATGGAGTGTTAACCATGGAATTTGATGGTGAAGTTATTAAGTTTAACATATATGATTCCATGCAATATCTTGTAGATGGTGAGGAGGTATCTATGATTGATGTCATTAAGAATTTAACTGAAATGGTGTACAAATTATCATCGGCTGATCCTTTGGAAATAACCTTGACACAAGGTATAGAAACTGAAGGTTTGGAAGAATTGAACAAAATGTATGATGTTGAAGAAGAGATCAAAGAGGTAGTGGCTGCTTTGGGAACATGTCCTAGTAGAATCAGAAAATTTGTGGATTTGCCGTTGATAGTGGATAGACCTATACCTTCCATAGAACAACCACCTGAAGTGGAGTTGAATCCTTTACCTAACCATCTCAAATATGCATTATTAGGAGATAAGAATACACGTCCTATTATCATATCTAGTGAACTAACATCTCAACAAGAAGAAAAACTAGTAAATGTGTTGAAGAAGTACAAATCAACTTTGGGATGGACAGTTGCTGATATTAAGGGTATTAGTCCTTCAGTATGTATGCATTGGATTCTAATGGAAGATGATGTGAAGCCAAGTAGACAAGTACAATGTAGGTTCAATCCAATAATGATGGAGGTTGTGAAGAAAGAGGTTTTAAAATTGCTAAGTGCAGGAGTCATATACCCAATCTTTGATAGTAGTTGGGTAAGTCCGCTTCAAGTTGTCCCAAAGAAAACAGGAATAATAGTAGTGGAGAATGATATAGGAGAAATGGTTCATGCTAGAGTTCAAAATGGTTGGAGGGTATGTGTTGACTATAGAAAGCTGAACTCTATGACTAGGAAATATCATTTTCCTTTACCATTTATGGATCAAATGTTAGAACGTCTAGCAGATCATGCTTATTATTGTTTTCTTGACGGTTATTCTGGATATGTGCAGGTCCCCATAGCTCTAGAAGATCAAGAGAAAACCACATTTACATATCCTTACGGTACGTTTGCGTATCGACGCATGCCATTTGGATTATGTAACGCTCCAACTACATTTCAAAGGTGTATGGTAAGCATATTTTCTGAATATCTGAATAAAATTATTGAGGTATTCATGGAGATACTTTTGAAGAATGCCTAGGTAATTTAACCCTTATCTTGAAAAGATGTCTAGAAACAAATCTCGTGCTAAACTCTGAAAAATGCCATTTTATGGTTCAACAAGGAATAGTTTTGGGGCATGTTATTTCAGCTAAAGGAATTGAAGTAGATAAAGCAAAAATTGATCTTATCGCTTCACTACCTTATCTATCAACTGTCAAAGATGTGTGTTCATTTTTAGGGCATGCCGGGTTTTACCGCCGATTTATCAAGTATTTTTCTAAAATAGCCCAACCATTATGTAAGCTTCTTCAAAAAGAAACATAATTTCAATTTGATGACGCATGCCAGAAATCATTTGACCACTTGAAGGAAAAATTGATAAGTGCACCCATACTTCAACCACCTGATTGGAACTTCCCATTTGAATTGATGTGTGATGCATCT
Organism: Tamarix austromongolica; assembly: GCA_039764185.1. Taxonomy (NCBI): domain Eukaryota; kingdom Viridiplantae; phylum Streptophyta; class Magnoliopsida; order Caryophyllales; family Tamaricaceae; genus Tamarix; species Tamarix austromongolica. The sequence continues at coordinate 49,184,253 of CM077817.1, forward strand.
AACTTTGCTGATGGTGTAGTGTTAGGTAAAAGGATCGGGAAAGATCCACATGTGATATACTATGCCTCACAAACATTGAATGAAGCTCAACTTAACTACACAACTACCGAAAAGGAGCTTCTTGCCATTGTCTTTGCTTTGGATAAATTTCGTTCTTATCTGTTAGGAACTGAAATAATTGTTTATTCTGATCATGCAGCGTTGAAATATTTGTTAGCAAAGAAAGAGGCAAAACCACGACTGATTAGATGGATACTTCTACTCCAAGAATTCAATATACATATTAAAGATAAGAAAGGAATAGAAAACGGAGTAGCAGATCATCTAAGTCGGTTAATCAAAGAAGTTGAAGTTGAAGTACCTATCAATGAAGCATTTCTGGAGGAACAACTTCATGTCATTGGGAATGAGATACCATGGTATGCTGACATGGTAAATTTTCTGGTGGCTAAGGTATTTCCCTCACACTTTACTAAAGCACAAAAAGATAGAATGAAGAGTCAGGCAAAATATTTTGTATGGGATGATCCATACTTGTGGAAACAATGTGCCGATCAAATCATTAGAAGATGTAATCCTGATAGTGAGATTCTGTCTATCTTACACTTTTGTCACAGTTATGCTTGTGGGGGACACTTTGGTCCCAAACGAACGACTTATAAAGTTTTAGAGAGTGGATTTTTCTGGCCTACATTGTTTAGGGATGCTCATGAATTTTGTAAAACATGTGAAAACTGTCAAAAGACTGGTGGATTAGGTCCTAGAAATGAAATGCCACAAACTCCTATCATAGCATGTGAAATCTTTGATGTTTGGGGTATGGATTTTATGGGTCCCTTTCCATCCTCTTTTGGGTTCAAATACATTCTTGTTACTGTTGATTATGTGTCAAAATGGGTGGAGGCTAAGGCCACCCGTACTAATGATGCTAAGGTTGTTGTAGAATTTCTTTGAACTAACAGTTTTGCAAGGTTTGTCTTACCAAAAGCCATCATTAACGACAAAGGTTCACACTTCTGCAACAGAACCGTAGAAGCCCTATTAAAGAAATATCATGTGACACATCGAATCTCTACAACATATCATCCATAAACCAATGGTCAAGCCGAGATATCCAACAGGGAAATCAAATCAATCTTGGAAAAAATGGTGAAACCAACAATAAAGGATTGGAGATTACATCTTAATGATGCTCTCTGGGCTTATCGTACAGCTTTTAAGACTCCAATTGGTATGTCCCCATATCGTCTGGTTTACGATAAGCCTTGTCATCTTTCGGTTGAGTTAGAACATAAAGCTTTTTGGGCCGTAAAGAAATGTAACATGGAGTCAACTGAAATTGGAAGACATAGGCGACTCCAACTACAAGAATTGGAAGAAATAAGAAATGATGCTTTTGAAACTGCATTGAGATATAAAGATAGAACTAAGGCAGTTCATGATAAGTTCATTCTTAGAAAGAGTTTTGAAATTGGTCAAAAAGTTTTATTATATCATTCTCGATTGAAGTTGTTTCTAGGGAAATTGAGGTCGAGATGGATTGGCCCATTTGTTGTGACTAATGTGTTCTCTCATGGTGCAGTAGAAATTAAGAGTGAGAAAACAGGGAAGATGTGGAAAGTAAATGGACACCGCCTCAAACCTTATTATGAAGGGCACCAAGTGCACAATTTGGAAGTGGTAGATCTTACCACTCCCAATTATGAAGGCTGAATGAATCGCATTTTGTCACTTGGGAAACACCCAAGTGTTGTACACCGTATCTCGTACTTTTCTTTTTTTACACAGTTGGTATAATTTTGTATGTTTATAATGTGTATATGTGTGGAAATACATTTTAAGTCTATTTTCATTTTTACTTTAATTGAAAAAAATAAAAAATAATAATAATAATAACACGGGGGGTCCGTATTTCCGAACACGGCTCATGTTTACTTCTCTGCAAAAAATTTTCAGAATTCTAGAGAGCTCTAAAAATAACACGGGGGGGTCCGTATTTCTAAACACCGCCTGTGTTTTTTTCTCTGCAAAAAAATTTCAGAATTCCAGAGAGCTCCAAAAATAACACGGGGGGTCCGTATTTTCAAACACGGCCCGTGTTTCTTTCTCTGTAAAAATTTTCAGAATTCTAGAGAGCTCCAAAAATAACACCAGGGGGGCGTATTTTTAAACACGACCCGTGTTTCCTTCTCTATCATTTTTTTTCCTGAAACAGAATGTTCAAAAAAAAAACACGGGGGTACCGTATTTATGGAATACGGTCTGTGTTTCACACAAAATCCCTTTTTCTCCCCCGTGTTTATAGATCTGAAAAAATACGGCCTTTACTCTTTTCGGCTCCGTCTCTTTGCTGCACCCCTTTGTCTGTTTGCCACCTTTGAAAGCCTTCATTTCTCACCAAATTCTTCCAATTCTAACAAAGCATACCCACATTAAGCCTCCATTTTCTTTCTCCACCCTTAATTTTCTTTCCTACACAAATTTTCTGTCATTCCATTATAGAAAACAGGCAGAACCTTCTCCTCAAACCCTAATTCCGATTCGTGCATTAACCATTTGATTTTCTGCAAATTACTTTAGGGTTTTAGTGGAAATCAACATTCTAACACATCCTTTCTCTGATTTCTGTTATTTTCTCCACCTGTTTTCACAAGATCAAGGTAAGTGGTCACTCCCCACCTTGCTGCAGTAATACAATTCATATTCCTCATTTGTGCTATCATGTGCTGACACAATAAGCTTGGAAATTGAGCATAACTACATGTTTAACAATTGTGGGTGACTTTGTTGCATAACTTGCACAATTATAAACCTGGATGAATGACATGATTAGGGAATATGTGTTGCATTTAGTGAATATTGTTGTGTGATTATAATTGCAGGCTAACAACACTATTGCAGAAGAAACATTATGCTTGCTGCAATTTCAATTTGTGACACTGTTTCTGAGCATCAAAGTTCATAATCTTTATGTCTCTATATACTACATTACATAGACCAACCAAGACTCAATGTCTCACTTTTCTAATGTTGACATATTGTGTAGATGAAATCGAAAAAGAAGCAATGATCTGAAGGCGAATCCTCAAGGCTTCGATCATCACCCACTCAATCAAGACACCGACGTAACTGGCCAAACGATTTAGGTATACTTTTTACTACACCGAAACAACAACAAAGGTATGATTACTTGTCTCAGAGGCATATCACTGGCACTAGATATCTAGATGATGGGTGTCTACATACCTTAGGTATTCATGATCAAGTCATGCACATGCTTAGAATTATAGGTTTGCATAACTTTGTCTATTGTACAAATCATACCTATATGGGCTTGACTTTGGAATTTTTGAGTACTTTTGAACTATATGCTGAAGTTGGTGATATCGGTGACACTCAAAATAATCAAGGGTATGTTTCTTTTCGCCTCTTCAATGAGGATAGGCAATTAGCCCTGCATGAACTTGCCCACATCTTTATGTTACCTCCAAGGGGCTATCGATTCATTCTACCCTAGTTCCATGCCAACAACTTTTTCGCCAAATTGGTGATATAGCGAATATGCCTACCCCCGATACCTCCCGCATTTCTGAAGCAAAATCCTCCAGGATTTTTAACCTCGTCTTCCAATACATACAAAGGCTCTTGGCTACAACCATCTTTGGGAAGGGAGATAGTACCGGGGTGGTTCGCTCAATTGAACTCTTCTTTCTCTATTCTATGTTGGAACACTACTCTGTTGATACCACCTATTTTATAGCAAAACAATTTCAAAGGGTAGGTAATTCAAAACAGGGCGACATTGTCATCGGTGGTTTAATTACCACCATCTGTGTAAGCTTGGACATACCTCTTCCCAAGGATATGCCCATCAAAGCCATGAGCACGCGCATTGATATCGAACATTGCCATCTTACGCACCTTATCGAGCGTAGAGGTAATGTTTGGTATCTTTCCTACCAAGGACATGCTTTCTTCCCTCTACCTAACCCTTCTAAAACCGACTCTTTAAACCCATTGAATTGGCAACCAATTGAGGATGATGATACCCCTACCCCGTTAGCCATCGAGCATCCTGTTCCACCTCGTGGTGACCATGCACCACCGCCGCCACCACCGCGATCCCAAGCCAGCTCCTCTTCGTCCTCAACTTTTATTCTGGAATGGCATCTCCAATTCCAAACTCAAGTATATTCCCAATTGGATTCCATTCGCCATAACCAGAATCAAATGATGGAAATGATGAAAAATCTTTATGATTTTCATCTCGGGAGCCAAGACCCGCCTCCACCTCCCTCTTGAATCGTCTTATTCATCTTTCTCTTGCATTTGTTCATTGGGGACAATGAACACAATAAGTAGGGGGTGCACTAGCACTTGTAGGCTTGTGATTATTGTTAAGTAGAAATAGCTCACAGATGTTATATATTTATGCTAGTGGTAGTTATTTAATTTATTCCTATCTCTTTTATGTGCTAGTTGTTCATTTTGTTTTAAAAACAAGAAGTATAAGATTTGAGTAATCCATTTATGAAGTAAAACAAAGTATGGGACTGAATTATTTTTGAAAAGGATAATTTTATATTTATTGTATGTTTTGATCAACATCTTTCGAAAACCTTAAAAATAGAAATTGAAAATGTGATAACAGTAAAGGAAAGAAAGTTAGAATAGTTAGGAATCAAATCATGCATTGACTAGGAATGAGATGAAATGAAATTAAAAATTGGTAGATACACCATGGTGAGCGCTTGGACCTAATCATTGGATATATTGTTTATCCAGAACATATTTTACTTGTGTGTGTACTCTTCAATGATATGTGAAACTAGAATTTGCCATTAATTCTCTTCAAGATTGAATAAAACTTTAGGATATCTGAAAATGATAAAGGCACTCTTCTTTCTATGTTAGCACCAAAAGACCAAAAAGCTTATCCTGAATTTTTTTTCCTTTGCTTAAACCCCTTTGAGCCTAAGCCTTAGTTTATTGATTTAACCTTCATTAAAACTTAATACCCGTATAAATCTTCCATCCCTACTCTTTAACTAGGAAGCAATAAATTAGTAGGAATAAGTTTGTTGATATGTGTAAATCTAAGCATGGGGGTTCAATTCTAAAAAAAAAAAATCTTTATGTGGTTGACAGTAAAAATTTGTTGTTATAAAAATAAAAATTAATAATTTAGAAGAATTTTGGTGAGGATTGTATTCTCCATGTATATATGTGTATGGTGTATATTTGAGTTGCTTCTCTAGTTAATGGAGTCTAGCCAAAATCCCAAAAATTCTATCTCACCTTAAACCCTTAGCCCCATTACAACCAAATTTCAAGACCTTTTGATTCTGATTAACTTTAGTTCTTTTAAGCGGTGGCGAATTGAGAATAATGGCAAACATATGGGCGATCATGATCATTTGGAGAAGATTTGAGAGTAAACACATCATACCTTATACATATAAGAGTGAGCGTTTACACATACCGAAAGTAAGAATCTACCAATTTAAATTTCATTAGTCTTAATCTAATTTGCATGATGAGATACTAACTATTATAATTTTCACTCCTTAACCGTTTGAGCATTTGATAAGACTGTTTTTAAGGTGATTTAGGTGTGTGATCCAAAACTATTTTTATCATTGAGATTTCATGATTTACAAGTATTTTAAGTCCTATTGCAGTGTTGAGCTTCGTACATGAATAATTCCAGTCTAATAATTCTTGTAATCTGTAACCTGTCTCTCTTGCGTTTCTTGATGTATTCATGTGCATGTTATGATATTGCTTGAGGACAAGCAATAATTCAAGTGTGGGGGTATTTGATAGATGAGATTTATAGATTATTTTCATGCTTAAAAATATCATTTATCTCTCATTAATTCTATTAGATTTAATCTTTTCGTTGAGTTTTCCTCATTTGAATAGATTTTATAGGAAACAAAAAAATTGAAGAAATTCAAGGAGAAGTCAATGAAAAGAAGAAATCAAGTAAAGAACACATCAAGAAATGTTGAATCAAGGAGAGCGAAGTTGGAAAGGGAGCAAATACATCAAGAGAAGCTATGCTGAAACTTCAAAAGGAATATAGTGGAAGGATAAAAAACAAGGCACCCTCATGTTTCATAAACACGGGCCGTGTTAATTATCTCGAGCATCGATTTTAAAATCCTTGTCAGCAGAACAGTTGGAAGAAAACACGGGGGTCCCGTGTTTCCAAAACACGGACCGTGTTTCCATTTAAAAATTTGTAATTGTCCGCGTGACCTGTTTCTGATATATTTCTATCTAAAAACAGGGTTCGGAAGAGAGGGAACAAAGATCGAAAGAATTGGAATGTATTTTTATTCCTTTATTCCTCTAGAATATACATGTAATGCACAATTCCAACTTTTTGATCTTCTTGAATTATAGTGATCAATTGACAATTTGCACTTCAATTGATAAGTCTTCTCTATTCCTTTATGAATTTTAGTATCTTCATTTTTGTTAAATATAAGTAGATTATATGTAATTATACTTGTGTTCATTCTATGGTCATCTGATTGGATTAATAGTAGATTTTGTGAATGTGTTCTTGTTATTAATTTTCAATGTTTATATGTACTTTTGCGATTTGTAAATATGTAGATGTTTGAGTAATTTGAACAGGGTAGGATGATTTGAGGATGGAATTATATCCTAATTACCATTTCATATTTTAAATGTTTGATTCTATATGAAGTTTAATTGAATGAATGGATCAAATTGAATGATTCTGTATCATAGATTAAGATTTTTGAACTAATTAGATTGATCACCTATTTAGTTTAGAACTTAATCTTTGCTAAGGGAATGGAATTAACCCGTATTTGTTAATTAATTTATCTAAAGTAGCAAGAAGATTAATTATTAATCTTATCCATTAATTTGTGCAATTTCATAATCCGAGCTTATGCGATTATGATTGTAGTTGGCTGCTTTCCATTCATAATGCTACCATTAATTAAATCTAGTGTTCGTAACCTAGGTTATTAAATGGTCAGAAAATAAATTGAGAGCATATTCAATTTATTAAGGTTGATAGGGAGCAAAGGAATTGGTTATTATGAATTTCCTAAGTCAACATTAAATCGTTTAGAATCATTCTTCTTATTTGAATATTTGGTATTCTGATTCCATCATCAATTCATTCCTCCCCTATTTATCAATTAGTGATTAAGACTTAGTATAATTAGATTTAGTATTAGAATCAATGCAATTTTATAAACGGAGTTATAACATCAATAGCAAAATTAGTGATTAAAATGTCATTCCTTGTGGGTTCGACTCCTTCTTGCCATATACTACGTATTTGGAAGTTAGGATTTATTTAAATTTGTTGTATTCACGATAGTGCACCAAGCCCCCTCGACCAACCCATTTTTTGTCTCTACCACCCTTCGTGCCGCCGTCTGCCACCTCTTTTGCCGCTGCCGCCGCTCCTCTCACCTTCTAGTATATTCTACATACCACCCTCTACCTTCCCCTACCTTTCTTTTCCTCTTTCTCCATCTCCTCCTCTCTTTCTCTTCTTCTCCTCCATTCAGCCACCACCACTACCGCCACCTTTGGCTGTGCCGCCACCCTCATTCAACTCCTCTCCCTCTAGGCAGTCTTAAACATCCTAACTCCCACCTTAATTCTCCCTATCTTTTTTCCTAGCCTTCAACTTTTACCCTTTTCTTCTCTTTTTCCGGCCACCGCCGCCGCCTCCGTGTACCACCACCGGTGTCTGTCATCCCCTCTAGCCTAAGGTTGAACCCTAGAACCTCTCAACCCTTTATCCTATTTTTATAAGCCTTAATTTATTTTATTTCACTTATTTGATTATTATTATTATTATTATTATTATTATTATTATTTCTATTTTTAATATGTATTATTATTATTAGTATTAGTATTAATGTTTTGATTATTATTTTTGTTAAGGGATGAAGCCCTATTATATTTTCTAATTCGATATTATTATTATCATCATCTTTATTATTAATACTAATACGTTATAATAATAATAATAATTATTCCTATTTCAAAATTGATATTATTATTATTATTTAATTATAAATATTATAACTACTTTACTATTTATCTTGACTATTATTATTATTATTGTTGTTGTTGTTGTTGTTACTACTACTACTACTGCTGCTGCTGCTACTACTACTACTACTACTAAATTTTGTTATTAATTTTACTAATATTATTATTAGTATTATTTTGATAAAGGGGCCGAATCCCTTATTTCACTGTGTTTTTGAGAAATATCATTTTTATTATTATTGTTACTATTTTTATTATTCTTGTTAATATTAATATTGATATTATTTTTGATATTTTTGCTATCATTATTTTAATATTTTATCAAAAGCCTACTATTAGAATAAGTTAGTATTTAATAGTATTTTTGGTAAGAGGGAATCTAATTTTAGCTTTCCCTTCATAATAGGTGAGACCATTCAAAGCCCTAAGGAGGAGTAGGTGAAATGCCCCAAAAACCCTAATTTCTATTATTTATTATTAAATAAGATTTTATTTTGAAAGTTAATCAAATAATTTACTTTTAATAAAATAAAAGGAAGTTAATTAGGGCAAATCAAGAAGAAATTTAAAAGTGTTTTAAATAGGAGGAATTGCGGTATTTTGAGCTAATTAAGGATTTTATTTTAAAAATTAATTAAATAAATTACTTTATTTAAATTAAGAAGAATAAAATATTTTCAAATTAATATAAACTTTATAAATAATTTAATTGGAGAAAATTAGAGTGTTTTGTTAATTAAAAATGGAATTTAAGAAAATTCCTTTAAAAATCCCTAAATTAACCTAAAAATAGAATTTAATTATTATTTTAATATTTATATTTTATTAAACATCCCAAATTACTCAGATTATACTAATTAAGCCAACCACTAATTTCCCTCCTTTTTTCATTTTTCCTTTTTCCTTTTCTCCTTTCCCCCCTCTTTTTCCTTTTCTTTCCTTTCCTTCTCTTCTTTTTTTTTTCTATTCCCCCGACTTGGGCCAGCCTGCTGGCCCAGCACCCCCTGCGCGGCCCAGCTCCCTAGCGCACCTTTCCTTTCTCCCGGCCGGTTCGGCCTCCCCTTTTCCTTTCTTTTCTTTTCCCCTGGACCGCTAGTCCACCCCACTTGCACTTCGTCTTCTAACTTCCGCCTCTGCCACCAAAAAATTTTCCGGAAAAAGTAAGCCTGCAACACCACGCCTGCACCGGTCATTACCCCCTCCTCCTCGTTGTCTCCCTTGTGGATGTGACCAAACGATTCATCCCCTCTCCCGCATGCAAGCCTCTCCCTCCTCGACAGATCATGGTCTGCAATTGCAGGCCCTACGCCGGTCATTCTCGCCAGACAACCCCCCATAACCCTAACCCCCTACTCTCCCTCAAACCTTTTTCGTTTCCCGTCCCAATTGACTTATAAATAGCCCCAAGAGCTGCCTTAATTGGGTTCAAAATTTGGAACCCAGAAAAATCATCCGTGCGCCGCCCCATCGTCAGCCGCCCTTTCCTCCACCGTCACCCGCCTCTGCCGCCTGCCCTTGCCACCAAAATCCTCCCTACACCGCCCTCTACACAACCAAGCCCCTAGATCTCCCTACCTTGCCCCACACGTGCCGCCCCGGCCGTGCAAATTTGCCTTCCCAAACAGCCCTTTCAACCCCTTACGCCACCTTCGCGCCGCCACCGCCGCCCATACCGTCGCCTGCAACACCGCCACTACTCCCCAAAACAACCAAGGGTTCCTGCTCTACCACCCTACACCTTCGCTTTCCTCTAGTTTCCCCTCCCCTAGTCTCCACAGCCACTTTCCCCATTTCTTCCTCCCTCCACCGCCGGCGCCACCACCCCAGCCAGGTTGCCAAACTCCCTAAACCCTAGATCTTGAATAATAGAAGTGGTTAATGATTTTAATACTATTAACTATTATTATTAAGGTTATTATACTTATTATTAACATTATTATTATTATTAATACTGTTACTATAATTACTATTATTACTACCCTTATTATTATTATTATTATTATTATTATTAGGTCCTAACATTACCCTTAAGAACTTCTAATTAATGGTATTAATTAATTCTAAGACCTTGTTAAGTTATTACTAATATTAATATTATTACTATTGTCATTATTATTATTATTATTATTATTATTATTACCATTGTTATTATTATTATTATTGTTATTATTATTACTACTATTATCATCATTATTATTATGATTATCTTGTTTGTTACTTTAACTATGACTAACATCATTATTATCTCTATTGCTATTATTATTTTAGTAGTCTTACTATTGTTACTATTATTATTACTATCATTATCGTTATTATTATTAATATAGTCATGGTGGTTATTGTTGTCATTATTATTATTATTATTGTTCTTACCCTTAGTATTATTATTATTATTATTATTGTTATCAACATTATTATTATTATTATTATTATTATTATTATTATCGTTATATTTACCACATTTATTACTTTAACTATTATTACCATCATTACCATCCTTATTAACATTATTATTTAATACTATTACTTTTAGTACCCTTATTATTATTATTATTATTATTATTATTATTATTACTATTATTATTATTGTTATTGTTATTATTGTTATTATTATCATTATCATTATTATTGTTATTGTTATTATTATTATTATTATTATTATTATTATTATTATCATGATCATGGTTGTTGTTATTATTATTATTACCATCATTATTATTATTATCACTGATACTACTACGATTTCAATTATTATTATCATCATTATTATCATTATAACCATTATTATTATTATTAGCAATATTCTTATTATTATTAGTATTCTTATTCTTATTATTAGTATTATTAATAATATTGTTATTAGTAATATTAAAACCCTTACTTTAATGCTATGGATTTTTCTAAGACTTACTTTGATTAGTGGTCATTTGTTTAACTACCTTGAGAATAGTAATAACCCTACCTTTTAATTATAAACTACTATTATTAATATTAGCCATAGTATTAGGCCATGATAGGGGTAAGATAGGAAAATTATGGTAATTCTGGTAGAGGGAGATTGACCCTTAGTATTTCCCCCTTATAGGTGAACCGGGTCAAAGCCCCCAGGAGGCGTAGGAGCGTGCTCCAAGCCCGGCGCCGATTTAGGTAAGGACGTAACTAAGGTCGCCTGTGTGTATTACATGTTTTACTTGTCTTGGATGCCTTGTACGGTTTATATGCTGTATTATGTATGTTATCTGTTTTATTATGTAGCGCAGCGTGGAACCGAGGTATGTTCTCATGCTCTTGTCTGTATGTGCTAATATGGATATGATGCAAATATGATGTGATGTGATGTGATGTGACCCTTAGGACATGCATGCTAGGTTATTTGATGAGGTGTTGTGGAATGGGGGCATGAAAGAGAAAAATGAGAGATTAAGATAACCAAAGGGAAGTACGTTGGCTAACGTAGGTAAGAATGACCTAGGCAATCTATGATCCATAAATGGATAAGAAAAGGGGGAATGAAATAAAATGGAAGAGTGGGAGAAACTAAGGTTATATGGGAGAACTAAGGTTTGCATGGAAATCTTAGGGTTTGGCATGCTAGAGATCGAGGGGTTTGCATAGGGAGGTTAAGGTCCGCATGGGGGCAAACCTTACGTATGGAAAGTTACTTTGGGATGTGGGGAAGGTAATGGAAGGTTTGTTTGGGAGTCTGGAGGCTTGAGGTGAAAAATAGTACGTAGGATAATATAAGGGTACCTAGGGACCGACTAGGGTTTGGGGAGGAAACCCTAATTTGAGGAGGGGAAAAAGAAAAATAAAATAATAAAAACAAACGAGGAGGAGCGAGGTATGAGGCGAGAGTTGAGTCTGAAGGTCATGATACGTGGGGCATTAAAATAGTATGGGTTGTGGGAGACAGAGAAGGAATGGCCACATAGGCCCAGATTAGGGTTTTTGGTGAAAACCCTAGGGTAAAGTGGTGAGTAGACCTCGGGGTGTAAGGTGGTGGGCCCTGACCCACACACCTAGAGGTTGGGTTTCCGATGTGAGAAATGTGTTAAGTATGATAATTATAAAGGGTGTTTAGTGGCCTAATATAAGTGCGGAAGATAGCTCGGTAACCTAAACCGAGTAAGGGTATAGCTAAGGCCGAATGTGTGACATGTATCCTACGTGCCTTAGATGTTCTATATAATTTATGTGTCGTGTTTTAAATGCCATTATCTTAACTGTTTCATGTGTGGCGTGGCTTGGAAGCGAGACGTGTGCATGTGTCCTCATTAGTATGTGATAGTACAGATATGTCATAAGTTATGATGTGACGTGTTGAGGCCCTTTAGCCATGCATGTCAAAGGTGAAATACCCTCGAATAAGACACGTTAAAACACTAATCACTTACAGAGAAAGATGTTGAGCCGGACCCAAACCGGTCCACCGGCGAATAATAGTGGCAGGGTATTTTACCCTCGCGACCGTTCCACCGGCAATAATAGTGGTAAGGCATGTGCCCTCGTGACCGTTCCACCAACTATAAGTGGGGGATTCTGTGCTCAACAAACCAAATGTAAAAGTGATAATACATGGGAAAAATACTAATATTTAGAGTGGAACACCTTGTGAGTCGGGGCTAGACTGGTCCACTAGCAAATAATAATGGCAGGGTATGTTACCCTCGTGACCGGTCCACCGGCTATAATAGTGGTAGGGCATTGCCCTCGTGACTGTTCCACCGGCTGTAATAGTGGGGTTCCCGCATTCACATGGATTGATAAAGACTATGATGTGAATCGATTATAATTATCAGAGATCTAATGAAAAGTTATCTGATTCATGACCGGCATTGTTCATCTGAGTTATTGCATGTAATTTACGCAAGTGTGCCATGTCTGCTATGTCATGTATCTCCGTGCATGTGGGCCTTAGTGCGTATGTTACCTTACTCAGTACGTAGCGTACTGATCACCCGTTTCATGGGTGCTGCTCATTCCCACGAGCAGAAGACCCGTCTGAGTTTTGCAAGTAGGGGGCGATGTCCTTGTTATTTACAAGGCTGAGAGTTGAGTCTGGACCTAGCTTGGGGGCCGAGAGTGACGTAGCCGGAGAGCATCTCCCGTCTTGTTTCTCTGTATTATCGTACATTTGGTACTTTTAAATTGTACTTTGGATTGTAACTTTTGACTTTCGCACTCTGATTCCTTCGAACTTATGCTTTACTAATGACTTGCTTTTGGTGTTATTCTTATTTAGCCTTAGCACTTAGTATTGGGTTGGTAGGAGTGAATCGATCTGGTACTAAGTGTGGCAGTAACGCCCCCGAATTTACAGTTTTATCTGTTTGCTTCCGCTAAACACTTTTAAATTAAACGAAATTTTTCAGTAGTAAATTTGGGGGTGTTACAGTAGGAGCGTGCTCCAAGACTGGTGTCATTTTAGGTAAGGGAGTTACTAAGGCCTTTTGTGTGTTTATATGCATTATGTGCTTTGCATGCTATGTATCATATGTTTATCATTATTAATTATGTTGTATGTGGTATGATGTGGAGTTGAAGTATGTTTTCATGTATTTGCATGGCATGAGTATTATGTATATATGATGATATGTGTTGTGACCCTGTAAGACATGCATGTGAGGGTGTTCATGTGGTTTGAGTGGGAGAAAGGATGGAAAAGGAGGATGGGGAAATAAGTTAACTAAGGGATGCGAGTTGACCTAAGTATTCTAATGATTCATGAGTGGAAGAATAAAATGAAAAATTTAGGGTTTCGTGTGAGAGAATATAATTTATGGTTTGTATGGGTGAGTCTAATTTATGGTGTTATGTGGGAGAATCTAATTTATGATGTTGTATGGGAGAATGTAATTTATGATGTTGTATGGGAGAATCTAATTTATAGTTTTATATGGGAGAATCTAATTTATGGTTTTATATGGGAGAATCTAATTTATGGTTTTGTGTGGAAGAATATAATTTATGGTTTGTGTGGGAGAATATAATATATGGTTTTGTGTGGGAGAATATAATTTATGGTTTTATACGGGGGAATCTAATTTATGGTTTTGTGTGGGAGAATATAATTTAAGGTTTTGTATAGAAGAATCTAATTTATGGTGTTATATGGGAGAATCCAATTTATGGTTTTGCTGGGGAAAAACTAATTTATGATTTTATATGGGAGAATCTAATTTATGGTATTGTATGGGAGAATCTAATTTAGGGTTTGGTATGAATGAATCTTTGGTTTTATATGGTTTGAATTTGGGGTTTGGTATGGATTGATTTCAGGGTTTAGTATGGATGAATCTTTGATTTTGTATGGATTGAATTTAGGGTTTAGTATGTATGAATCTTTGAGTTTTATATGGTTTGAATTTAGGGTTTGGTATGGATGAATCTTTGGGTTTTATGGTTTGAATTTAGGGTTTGGCATGGGTGAATCTTTGGATTTTATATAGTTTGAGTCTAGGGTTTGGTATGGATGAATCTTTGGTTTTGTGTGGATTGAATTTAGGGTTTTGTATGACAGAATCTTGGGTTTTGTATGAAAGAATTTAGGGTTTCGTATGGATAGATTTAGGGCTGCATGAAAATTTTGAATGGTTGCATGGGATGTGTAACGTTTGCATGGGAGTAAAATTTACATATGAAAAGTTGAATTGGGATGTAAGGAAGGTAATGTAAGTATTGTTTGGGTGTTTAAACACTTTGGGTGAAAAATAGTACATGGAACAATATAAGGGCACATAGGAGACCGAGCTAGGGTTTGTGTGGACAATTAGGGTTTGTTGTGGCTGCTTAGAGTTTCTGTGTTATCATGTGTATTTGGTGATTAAAGTGTAATTATGATTGTGGAATTTTATGATTTGTGATATGTGAAGTGTAAAGGGAATGATTCATGCATTTCCAAGGTGAAAGCTTTTGAATAAGATACTTAATACATCAATCACGTAAAGTGGAAGATGTTGAGCTGGGCCCAGACCGATCCACCTGCGTATAATAGTGGCAGGGTATGTTACCCTCGCGACCGATCCAATGACTAAAATACTGGCAGGGCATGTACCCTTGCGACCGATCCACTATCTATAATAGTGGGGGATTCCGTGCTCAACAAAACCAAACATATTTGTGCCAAGACATGGGAAATACACTAATTACTTATAGTGGAACACCATGCGAGTAGGGGCCAGATCGGTCTACCGGCGAATAATAGTAACCAGGTACTACTGTATCCTAGAGACCGATCCACTGGCGAATAATAGTGGTTAGGGCATGATGTCCTATGTGTTTCCGGTCCACCGGCTATAATAGTGGGGATCCCGTACTCGTGTGGATTTGATAAAAAGTATGGTGTGAATCGACTTCTGATAAGAGATTAATTAAGCAATTGAATCGGATTATATATAGGCCTTTGTACTTTTACTTAGATGGTCATATGTATTTATGTTATCATGGTGGTCTTATGCTTTATTATTATTCAGCATTATTTATGTGTTGTTATGTGTTGGCCTTAATGCTCGGTTACCTTACTCAGTACGTAGCGTACTAATCACCCGTTTCATGGGTGCTGCTCATTCCCACGAGTAGTATGCCCTTCTGACTTTGTGCAAGTAGGTGAGACACTAGGCGGGGATGTGTGTTTAGCATTTTTTGGCTCAAAGTTCGAGAGTGTCATGGCTATATTTACTCCTCTTGTTAGTTTATCTTCTTCTGCTATTTCTTTTGTATTGGATTTATCCTTTTTTATTCATTACTTGTATTGAGTATTTCAAATAAACCTTTTATAGATTTTAAGATTATTCCCTTCGAGGAATTTTAATTTCACACTCTGATTTCTATCTTATTATTGATTATAAACTTTTATGCATACTCTGATTTTGTTGTATGATCCTTTCTAGTTCTTTATGAACTGTTGGTTTGAGTTTAAATGTAAATATTTTCTTAGCCTTAGCACTTGGTACTGAAAAAGTCGGAGAGAACCAGTTTGGTACTAAGTGTGGCGGTAGTATCCCCAAAATTCATGGGTTTCAGTTTCTATTTTAATTACTTCTGCTTTAAAAAAAAGTAGTGAATTTTGGGGTGTTACAATTTTATCCTGAAGTATATTTTAGATCCACTGGTTATAATAGTGGGGTTCCCGTACTCACATGAATATAATTTGAGAGATGATGTCGAATAATGTTTAATTAGTGGCTTAAGACCAAAAGTATTAATTTCACCTTTATGATTCATTGATATACTATAAGTTTGGCTTTGGTGCCTATCTCTCTTTTGCTAAGTGACGGAGTTGCTAAGTAAATGGACATTGTGTCATGCATTTCTTATTGTATGTGGTGTTGCATTATACATTAGCTCTTATGTTGATTATGATTATTTCCATGCTCGCATATTTATTGTTTTTACATCGTTTATGCATGATATGTTGCATGCGGGCCCAACCTTTTAGTTTGATATAAATGGTTACTCAGTATTGTAATATTGAAGATTTCTATTTGTGGGCCCCTACCTATTTAATGGGCAGTGTCCCTTGCAGATTAGTTATAGGTACTATTTAAGCTGTTAGCGGGTATGAGTGTAAGGATTATTCGAGAAACTTTTCAGGGTTTCTCTTTAAACTTACTATTTTTTGTTTAAATATTTTACTCTTATAACCACTAATAGTAGGTTTTTATCTTTTGTAATGTCTTTAACGTGCTACTCTGAATGAAACGAAAGTTTAAATTCGTGTAAATTATATTTTGTTCCTTTTTAGCCTTAGCACTTAGTACTAGAATGGTAGGACGAAAGTTGTCTGGTACTAAGTGTGGTAGTAACATCTCCGGAAATTGCTATTTTTTCTTTCGCTAATTTTTAAATAAAATAAAAATTTTAAGTAGTGAATTTTGGGGGTATTATAATTACTATCACACTTAGTATCAGACTAGTTTCCTTCCATTATTCCATACTAAGTGTTAAGGCTAAAAACATACTTTACTTAAATTTCAAGAATACATTTAAAATTCAGAGTAACATAATAGTTAGGAAGGTTAAATCACCTTAAAAAAAACCTCTAATCGTGTTTACAAATAAAATGTTAATGGAAAAGGAAATACAAAGGTTTTATGAAGACACAGAAATACTTCTCGGTTCAATACATTGGTTAGCATCCTGGATAATCCATACGCTCTCAATCCCGAAGATAAATCCTAAAGAAAGTATGCGAGCTAACCCTCAAAGGCCATTTTCTAATGAATAGGAACGGACCCCAAAAAGGAATCCCTTAAACTCTATAGTATTGAGTAACCCTTTATTTGAGACTAACATGCAAGGCCTGCATGCGATACAACAGATGTAACACATTGAACACATGATCATGAAATAGTACATATATCATATGAAATGTAACAATCATTCAGATAGCTACATGTGTCAAGATAATATGCCACAATGCTCATTCACTTAGAAGGAACATAACTTATTATTGGAACGTTCAAGAAATGCTCTTCGTAGTACAACTAGAATAATCGACTCACAACACTTCTTAACAACGTCACAATAAGAATGCCATACACATCAGTAGGACATGATAGTTCATTTATTATTATTTGTATTCAATCCATTAGTGTCATAATTATCCATTACTCAGTTTATTTCCACATGGTTCGGGGACCCCACTATTATGACTGGTGGACATGTAACTATGTCATCCAAGGTAGAATGCTCTTGACCACTATTATGACTGGTGGACCGATAAATCTAATATCATCTAGGGAAAAATGCTCCTAACCACTATTATAACTGGTGGACCAATCAATATACTACAATCCAAGGAAGAACCCTCCTCACCACTATTATGAAAAGTGGACCAGTAAATATCCTACACACAACCCCAACCCACGTAGTGTTCCACTGTAAGTGATTAGTGTCTTTTCTATAGATTGATATCATCCAAATGTTTCATTATTATAGCTCGGGAACTCAACTATTATAACCAGTGGATAGGTAAATATTACAATCCAAGGCAGAACGCACCTGGCCACTATTATAACTGGTAGACTGGTAATATACTATAATCCAGGGCAGAACACACCTGACCATTATTATAATCAGCGGATCAGTAAATATCCTACACACGGGCTTAGCTTAATGATCTTCCATTTTAAGCGATTATTATCTCATTCGTGTATTATTTCTTCAGATATCACACACACATCCATGCACAAATAATATAAGACTCCTCACCTACTACCACCCTGGCCAAACCTGAACTCATGGAAGCCCTAATTCTCTAACTCGAGATATATACACTCCCTATTGATATCTTGAGTACCCAAGATTATCCACCAACCCAAATATGCCATTATAACTCTTTTACTAATTGGTTTTAGCCAATTTCCCCCATTCCTCACATGTGATAACAATTGGCTCCTAGGATTAATCTTCAAAACCTTGGTTTGGCCCAAATGGACCAAACCCTTTCTTTACTACTTAATTGGCCCAAAAATCCTACAACCAAGCATATGTTACTAAGATTATCCATACCTTAAGGTTTTGCAACCTAAATCCCCCATCTTGCTCATGTGATACTAACCTTCCAAATTCGGCCTTCCTAGAAACCTGAATTCCACACTTTTGGTAGTCTCTCATTATTTAACACTCCATGGGCTTCCCAAATGTACAATTTGCTTGGTCATATCACCATTTACCCCCATATCCATTCATAGAAACCAACCCTACTCTTCTCACCCATGGTCATAGCTCCATTGGGTTGGGCTTGCCCCATATGTGTTCATCAGAATAATAAACCTAATACATGTCTAAACTACTAAAGGTCCTTAAGCCATGCAATATTGAAAGCCATGCGGAAAGTGATGATACTAAGACCATAAATCACTATTCTCACATCCAACACCAATTGAACTTTACCATGCACATATATTAGCATAACCACCATTGCATCCTCAAATTTACCATAATACCCTTAGGCCATATAAATTAATCAATCATGCTCAAACATGTATTACTAGTACCACCGAGCCCTATCTTCATACTTAGCAACTATTATGATATAGCATTCACATTTATTAGGATAATTCCACTTGCACCTTCAAATTACAAAAATTTCCTTGTACCACATATTATCACCATTTATACCCAATCATGTATTACTTATACTACCAAACCTTAATTTTGTACTTAGCACCAATTATTTCTTAGCAAGCACATTTATTTGTATAATCTCCCTTACATCTTTAAAATTATGAAAATGCCCCTATACCATATAATAACACCATTTATACCCACACATGAAATACCAATACTACCAATCCTAATTTCATACTTAAACACCCTTTAACCCTTATCATGTACATTTATTAGTATAATCACCCTTACACCTTCAAATTACTAAAATATCCCTATGCCATATATTATCATCATTTATACCCAAGCCTAATATACTAATGCCACCAAAACTTATTTTCATACTTAAATACCATTTGACACTTACCATGCACATTCATTACTATAGTCACTCTTATACCTTTAAAATTACCAAAATACCCCTATTCCATATAATAACACCATTTATACCCAACATGTATTATTAATACCAACCCCTATTTTTGTTCATAGCACCAATTACCACTTATCATGCATAATTATTAATTTGACTCCCATTGCACATGCCAAATTACTAAAATGTCCCTAAGCCATAAGATACTAATAATTATACCCAACCATGTATTACCAACACCATGAAACCCTTATTATTATTCTTAGCACCAATTATCACTTATCATGCATACTTATCAAGTTGACTCCCATTACAAATGCCAAATTATTAAAATACTCATATACCATGAAATACTAATAACCATACCCAACCATGCATTGCCAACACCACAGAACCCTTATTATTATTCTTAGCACCAATTATCACCTATCATGTATGTTTATTTAAGCATCCTCCACTTTACATATAAAATTACTAAAATGCCCTTAGAAACAAAAATATTAATATTCATGCCCAACATACATTACCAACACTACAAAATCCTTATTATTATTATTAGCACCACCTAATCCTTAGCCATCGCATTTATTGGAATTATAATCATTATATATTAAAATTTACAAAATACCCTATACCCTAAAGTATTAATATTTCTACTAACACATATATTTATAATCCACCAAAATCACATCTTTACTATTAGCAACATTCCTAACACACTAGGCACTCCTTTTAGGTTTAAACACTAGGATGTGTCCAAATGGCCAATTTGCCCCCAAGGCTCACATTATTACTATTTTGGCCATAAGTGTCCATACTCACATAGCCCAACATGTATATACATATAACACTCCTCATCAACATCAACCCCTTTTTCTTAGGCAACCTTTCACACATATCACATTATATACAAGATAACATAATAATTATGGAATTGATAGTAACACAATATATTTACATAAATCACATATCAAAAACCCTAACGTGCTACCATATAATAATCCATACATTTTAGTGGGTATAGCAGTTACTTTATTTCTAATAAAACTAACTTTAATGGGTATCCTGGTTTAAAATGCTTAAGCTCTAATTAATAAATTTTTTTACCTAAAATACTGTCACAAGTGAAATATTAATATTAGATAAATAAAAGAATGATTTTTACTAAAAATATTAATTATATTATTAAACTATCTAATAAATTAATACAGGCTAAATATACCTAAAATTACATGGCTTAATTCACGTTGCCGGGAGAGGGAAAAGGGAAGGAGGGGGAGGGCTTGGGTAGGCTTGAGGGAGGGTGTTGGGGTGGTTGTTCAGTGTAGGGGTGAGATAGGGTGTAAGAGGTGGTTGGAGGTCACAGTGTGCTAGCTCAGGGGTGGCGGAGATGGCGGTGGTGGCTATAGGAAGAGGGTGCAGCGAAGGGAGGGAGAAGAGGAAGAAAGGAAAAGAAGAAGAGAAGGAAAGGGGGAGGGGCAGGTGGCGCGGGTTAGGTGGTGTAGGGAGGGTGTTGGGGGTGGTGTCAAGAGGTTGAGGTGATGACGAAAAGGAGGAGAAGAGGTGGATAAGAGTGGCGGTGTAGGGGGTCAAAGGGAAGAACGAGGGAAAAGTGAGGGGTAGGTTGTAGGGTGGTCGATGCTAGCGGCTTAGGGTAGTGTAAGGAGGGGGTAGGGTACAGGAGGAGGGTGGTGTGGTGGCTGGTTAGGTGGTGGATGAGGGGGACAAGAGCTGTAGGGTTGGCAAAGGAAAAATATGGGGAAGAAGGGAAAAAAGAAGAGAGGATTGGTAAGGAGAGAGAGGGCTCAAGGGAGAAGTGAGGCAAGGAGGAGGGGACAAAGAAGAAGAAAAGAAGAGGAGAAGAGAGGGAGGGGGTGTGCAAGGTAGGTAGTGTAGGAGGGGGGCATGTTTGTTGCCTTTTATGTATGTTAGAGTGATAGGGACAAAAGGGGGTAGGGAAGATATACGGGGGAGGAGGGGGACTAGGGTAGTTGAGCTAAAAATGGAAAAAAAGGATAGTTGGGGGGAGTGTGGTGCATGCGTCGATCAATGGTGCGATGGCGCGGGTAGGGGGTGTAGGGGTGCATGGAGGAAGGCATTCCATGGGGTTAAGGGAGCATTTGGTTTAGGGGGTTTAAGGAGGGAAGAAGAAAGAAAGAGGACCACAAGGGGAAGGGGAGAAGGGGAAGAGCAAGCTGACCCTTTTGGGAGAAAGAAAAAGAAGAAGGGGGAGATAGGCTGGCCCAAGGAGGGAGAGGGATGAAGGAAGGAAGGAAAGAAAGAAAGAAGGAAGGGAGATGGGGCTTAGCTGGCCTGGTAGAAGAAGGAAGAAAAGAAAAGGTGAGGAAGGCTAGGCTGGTCTAAGGAAGAAGGGAGGAAGGAAAAGAAAGAAAGTAAAAAGAAAGAAAAGGAAGGAAAAACAGAAAAAGGAAAAAGGAAAAAGGAAAAGGAGAATAAGAAAAAGGAAAATATTTTTAGAATTAGGATTAGAAATTAGGCTAAAATTTATTTTTGGGAAAAATATTAAATTAATTTATCACAAATTTAGGTATTAATATAAGATAATATTTTTGGTAAAAATTATGGATTTGGGATTTATTTAGATAAGAGAGTGAGATAAAATGATAGAAATAATTATATTAATTTATTAAATAATTCTATCTATTTAGTAAATCAAGTGTCCCTAAAACAATTAAATCAATAATTTAATATTAAAGTATCTCAAAAAAAAAGGTTAAATATTTAAATTTTGGTTTTAAAAATTCATGGTGTTATGTCACTATCTCCTTAAAAAAACTTCATCCCTAAATTTTATGCCTTACTACTAGGAATATGCATGAGGGAACTTATAGCTCCTGGGGGTAACTACCCTCTTATGGTAATCCTGATCACTCAAAAGGCGCCTAGGAAACCAAACAACATAAGTAAGCTAATGCCACCTAATCTACCCATACTCAATGCTCAAAGGGCTAATCTAGCTTTTCAAAAAGGGAGAAGGAAGAAACTCTATTTTTCTTTTTGATTAAATCATTGCAGGTTGTGAGGGTAGTATCTCCTGCTTGTGGTATCAATTCAAAACTATTTGAAATCTAAAAAGATTTGCAAAGTGTCATGATACTAACTTGTAGTATCAGTTCAAACAATTTTAAAATCAAAAAGGATTTTAAAAACACTTTGATACCAACTTGTAAAACCTTCAAAATTCATTATTAAAATTTTTTATGACAACATATATAGATTTTTGCTAAAGAGAAATGTGCATGTTTAGGGTTAGGGTTCAACCAAAAATTGTTATGCCTTATGCTAGACCTACTAATGAGTTAAATGTGTCCCTTGGATATTTTAAATCAATTTAGACGTATAGTATGGTGGATTTAGAGTAAAAATGTGTTTCAATGGTGATCATTATGTATCACATATTCTAGGGGTAGAAATGTAAATTTTGTATATCATGATTCGTATTTGAAAGTTATTCGTGGAAATTTCATGAATATTATGATATGCTAGAAATGCATGCTAGGATTGTATATGTGTACTATGTTATGTCCATGCTTAAGGGTAATATGGTTTTTTGTCATACTGAACAAATTAGTGTGTGATAAATTATCATTAGCTATTTTGTGATTGCATTTTCATGACAAATATCCTATAGGGGTAAACCTGTAATAAAGTAAATGAAAATGTGGTAGTTATAGGTTGAAGGACATTTTGGTCATTAGGGCAAAAATGTGATTCAAAGAGAATAATTAGACTAGTTGACTTAAGTGTTGGCCTCAGAATAATTTTAGAAATAATTGGATGAATAGATTAAATAGTTGGATTGGATAATTATTCAGGCTATGGCATGATGCCTAACCCTAGGGTCATGTTGGCTTGGAATCGTTGTAACCTTTGATTTTGGCTTGATGATCAACAAAGTTGACTAAAAGTAAGAAAACTTGAAGATGGATGACTTCAATGCTGATTCAAATGGTAGATGTTGATCTACTCCAAGATCAAAAAAATTCTAAAGAGAAACTTGTAATTTCTCTAGATAATGGCTCCTAAAGTTCACTCCTCACTTGATATAAAGATAGGAAGGAAGATGGCTAAGAGTTTCAACACTAGTTCCTCTTATTCATTAAGTGTTCGATTGAATGTCATGGTTCTTTGCTATCAAATGTACAAGGCACACACACACACACACACACGATAATGAGGTAGAGCCTAAATCTCCCTAATTAAGCCCAAATGAATTGGCCTAATTATATATGAATTAAACCAACTCATGTTCATATGTTATACATGATGAGTTACAATTAAAATGATAAGATATTACAAAGTTTAGATAAAATATCAAAGATACATAAAACCTAATCATGATAATACATGAAATAATCAATAATCAAGCTTCATGTATTATAGTCTTGTCTCCCATGTAACTTTATAACCCTTTCATTATCATTTTCTTAGACATTAGATATCATTGGTGAAGTCTTCTTATTGCAAGCAAATGTAATACTTTCAAGAATAACTTAATGAAATATTATTAGTATCATTGTGAAGGTGTTTAAGATTTTCAAGAACAATTGGTACTACCTCCAAATATGCTAACTCTTGCCCTTCAACATGAGAAGAATGAGATAGAGATACTCCTTCATCAAAAAGCATAAGCCTATACCTCTATCAAGGAATCACTTAAAGCTAAGAAGAACACATGGTTGGAATAAAATAAATTCTATCAAGAAGAGACAAGGTGAGAGGAAACAAACTAGGGAAAATAGAAACTCATGATCACTCTAAGAAAAACGAGAAAGGAATCGATGGGCTTAGTAGGGAAGCAACTTTCTAAGACCAAAAATAAAGGGGAAAATGGATGGGCGATATCATGAGGGAAACGGGAAAGATTTATGATCGGCAAAATGACCAAGAAAAGGGGAAGAAACACATACTCGGTGAGTTAACCAACTCAATAAGTTAAATCTCTCAACAAGTTCAACCAACTTTACAAGACGAACTAAGAGCCAAGGAGCAACATGGCTTTGGCCTAGGGGAAAAATAATAAAGGTTGGGCAATTAAGTAGAAAATGGTGGGAATGGATAAGATAAAATAACAGCTATGATGGAGAAGGAGAAGGTTGGGGAGATTAAGTGGAATGCCATGAGATACCAAGACATCACCAATGGTGATGATACTAATGGTCGGTATGAGTGGTGGCTGGAAATTTTTCTTAGAAAATAGTGAGGAAATTTTTATATAATTAGAGAAAGAGTATGGAGCTAGGTGGTTGAAATAAAATAAATTAAGGAGAAATAAATTAAGGATATTTATAGGTAAGGGGCAGTGTGCGAATGGTTGGGATAGTTGAGCGTCAGTACTAATGGGTATGGGGTAAGGCATTGATCAAGGTATTTGGTCTAAAATTTCCCCAAGACACATCTCTAAGATGATGGAATGGGACAAAGGTGATGATGATGCTAGGACTTGGTAAACCTGTGATTGCAGGCTATACACCAAGAAAAAAAATAGTTAGCTGGGAAAGGAAAATTGAGTAGCATATATATATATATATATATATATATATATATATATATATATAGGGCTGAAAAAAATATTGAGAGAGAAAGAAAAATAAAAGGGAAAAAATAAAGGAAATGATAAGTGTAGAATTAGGATAACTATGGTTTGAATTTAAATTTAATAGTCAGAGTGAGATTAAAATATAAATCACCTTAGATTAAGATGGCTAAAATTTTAGGGTATTATAGGGGTCTTCGTCCCTGATCGCCCTCATTATTATCCCTAATTAGGGTTTCTACAAAAGGGATATTACACGTGAAGCCTAAACTTAGGATATGGTGGCATTGCTAATATGACTCATATGGTCCTTTGAAATTAAATTGATAATTACATTGCTATGTGTCCCTCATGGTCATTTTTTTATTTGATTATTATATGTGGACCACAATTTTCTTTGGTGATGATAATAATGAATTGTTAAGATATTAATCACTAAAAGAGAAAGATGTGAGTTGGAAAGGTATCTCGTCCCACAAAATAAGCCCCCAATTGCATTGTTGGACCTTCATGTCAAAGGATATGCTTCTTCTCTATAGGTATTTCATACAACCTATTGAGCATATACGTATTTAATGAATTTGGTGTTGAGGTTTGGTATGTGCGACTATTATGTCATATGGATTCCTTGCGAGCTTTGTCCTAGGGCTAAGTGATTTGATTTGGTAATACCTCCTTGATGATCATTGTCTTGGATATGGAATTGTATTCCACTTAAGATTTGATTATTAGTTGATTGAATTGGATTAGAAACCTATCATAATACATCTAAAATAAGTTGATTAGGATTTTCTTGATATAGATTGGATAGTGTGGTGGCATTAAATAGATATTATGTTGTGTATGTCATAATATTTATTGATACCTTATAATTATTGGATAATTTTAAGCATTTCATTGGATTAATATTGTATCATTAATTTTTTAGATCTTGATATCTTTCATGTTGTTATCACATATAATTTTATGCATGTAGTATGACTTCTATTATTTTATTTTACATGCAATGTGAGCATACTACCTCTTATGAGATATTATGATTTAATCAATACAATAAAATCATTCCAATACTATCATGTTTCAAATGAGTATGTGCACTACATGTAATATTTGAAGGATTTAGGGAGCTTCATTTGGAAGGTTAGGAGGGTTAAGGGAGTAAGGGCCCCTAATTTTTTAATCCTTATTATTGTAATATGGTTGTAGAAGGGATAAGTGAAAATGTAAATCAGTGTTACATCATTGTGTGCTCTTGTGTGGTCAGTTTTCTTTTAGACTCCTATACCCCTATTGTATTTTGGATAAAATCATTGAATGCATGGTGTAATATATGTAAACCTTTAATTATGTTATTGTCTTTTCTTTTCATTATTTTTTTTATTCTAACTTATTTTTAACCTTAGCAGTTCGTATAAGGGATGTTGTAATACTCCAAAATCTTGTAACCCTAATAACAATGCAATTAGGCTCATAATCCATCTCAAAAACATATAATATGATTCCCTAATTCATTCATATTAAATTTTGAGCCATTCATCATTTATTCCATTCATATCGCAATTTTGTAGAAAATCACGTTTACACGATTTGTCGGTTTTGCCTATTTTTGCTTGTTTTTCATTTGTTGAGCATCAAAATGAATTCAACACAAAATATTTTTATATATCTGGATTCCTAACTTGTTCCAAACTTTCTATTATATTTTCCTAATATTTGGAATCCATTTGCTATTTATTTCATGCAAAAGCATATTCTTAAGGCTTTCTCTACACTTTTAATCTTCAACTAATCTAACTAACCACTCTAATCATCTATTTGGATCCTAAATAAGGTACAAATAAACTAAAAATCTGATATCATGGGTTTACTTTAGGCTAACCAAATTTCTAACCCAAAGTACACCTTAATCATCACATAGTTGTACTTCAAGCAAACCTACCCTTAACCTTTCCTTCAAGTGAGCTTTAAGCAACCTCATTTCAGATTTTATCACACAATGGCAGATCTGAAATCATGCCATTATTTCCTAGACTTGGCTCCCATCCCCTATCTCTTCACTCATTTCCACTAAATTATGTTACATAAGTTAAGCACACACACACTTGCAAACTTTGGAACCTTGCTCCCTCATTCTCCTTCCCTAATACTACTGCCAACTTGTGCCATTTTACCCCATTTTTACAGTCATTTTTTCTTCCATTTTTTAATGCCATAATCATCCTACTTCAACCTCCTAAAATTACCTCATGGTACCTTAATTGTTGGTGATGGTTAGAAGCATCAAAGTTACTCATTTTCCCACCTCTACCTTACTCTAGCTATTGCAGTTTTGTGCTGCAGATTTTACCACTTTTTCCTCACTTTTCTCCTCATTTACTTGCTCCAAATTATCCTAAATCATATCCATATATGTTGGCATCCTTTTCCCTTTCTTTGGAATTCATTTAGGTGGGGTTTTTCCCTTGTTTTTGGAGCTTCCCAAAGCTAGCCAAGAGCATCTCTTTTGTTGGTTTTGTCTTTCACTCCACTTCTCTACATTCCCTTCTATTATTTTCCCTTATCTAATATCATAAAATCCTAACTGTTTTTTATGTTTTTTAATAGGTGATCAAGAGGTACTAAGTGAAGTAGAAACTTAGGACTTATTTTAGCTACAAGACTTGCTAGCTAGGAAGCTATGCTTACTCTCTTAGCATAGAGATTTATGCATTTTGTTATATGATGTTTTCTTAGCATGCCTTATAGGTTGTATTTTTTTTCGTAATATTGATCTATTCTTATTTTGAGCATGCTAAAAATGGTGGAGCATGATGTTATATATTTTAGTTCTAAGCATGTTACCCTTTATGGCATAAATTTATATCCTAACATGTCATAGTATATATTTGCTATTCTTATGGCTTAAATGTTGTGCCCTTTCTATGTGCTTTTTGTTGAGTAAAAGCATTCTAGTCCTTAATATGAAACTTATGCATTATTATGTGTGGTGGATATTGTATATGTTATGTTCTAATTATGAGTTATATTGCATTATTGTGAGATTATGAATCTAAGTGTAAAAAATGGAGTTTTGAGCATAAAAACACCAATGTGTGCCTTGGTCAAGGCCATTTTTGGCTTGTCCTTGGTTGATTAAAAGTATTATGAGGTTTTTTTAAATATGTATCATAAGTATTTAAAGTGTTGGGACTATTTTGGTTGAATTTGGAGTTTAGGTCATATTTGGGAATTTCGACTTTGCTCTCTCTCAGGGGCATTTAAGTATTTCTAGTGGGTACCTGTTAAAAATAAAATCAGTATTCTGTTCATTAGGTCCTTTACATAGAATTTTCTGCATAAGAAATCTTAATTTGGAGTTGTATATCATGAGATATGATTAAAACAGGTTTAGACACAGTTTAGACAAAGTAAGGGGTAAAATGGTAATTTCGGTCACCACTATCATAAGGCCCTGTTTGATTCTGTCTAGGGGAATTAGGTTCATGTTTGGGAAGTTTGGTTAACCTTTTTGTGGTGTTTTAGCCCTTAATAACTTATGTTAACTAATACGGAGTTAAAATAAGCATAGAAAAAGCCTAGGGGTAAATTTGTCAATTTATGCGCAAATCTGTAAGGTCAGATTCTAGTTTTTGGACAGGGTGTCATTAAGAATTTAATTAAGTTATGTGTAAAATTTGAGATATTAATGAGGTGGTTTGATAGGTTAACCCAAATTAATAATTTAAAGGATATTTAAGGATGATTAAAATGTTCTAAGTGTTTTATGCTTCATCATTGCGTGGTAGGGCCTTAAGTTGACATGAATAATGTTCTAAGCATAATATTGGATTAATATGTTTAATTAAATAATTAGATTAGGGATTGTTTAGAGCTTTGACTAATTATGTAAGATTAACCTAAGTTGTGTGCTAGATGGCCTTAAGTGGTAACCTAAGTGACTTAGAACTAATATCCATATACAATGTGTTCCATATTGTTAAATAATTGGATTAGGAACTAATCAACTTCATCTTGATCTTATCACTTATCACTTGTTTAACGGTTATAGGTCGTTGAACCCTAGAAATGGAAGTAAGTGTTATAGTATAACACAGGGTTAGAATGAATTCATCTAAGTGCTAAGTGTGACCTCCTATTGATGAGTGTTAACTATGTTCAAGAATAAGGTATTAATTATTAAAGTGAAGGAATCACATGAGTCAGGATTGAGTTCGTTACTATGATTGATCAATTATTTCCCTTATTCATTCGGAACTATGGTGGCCCTAGTCTACTCTATATATGTCTATTCCATCGGCTTATAGGCGGTGTGTATACTTAAGGATTAGTGGTGACCACAATCTTTATTCCTTGGAAGGTCACGTTTATGCTAGTCTCCATTCTACTAAATGTAAATGTGGTTCCCAGGTGCACTATGCCCTAGAAGGTCGCGTTTACGCCAGTTCTATTCATCTCTAGAGTACTCAGTATGATTAATATGATGTGTTTGATCACTAAAGTAAAGATAATAACTTGTAGTATTTCAATATTGTTATTATCTTATGTTACTTGTGATTTATCGCCCTATCGTATGTCTATTTTGTACTTACCATGTTTCAATGTGTAAATGTTATGCTTGTAAAATTACTTAGCTTACCAATACGTTGCATACTGATGCCAATTGCGGCGCTGTAACGATCCTAGTTGATGCATTTGTTTGTGATGTCCCCAGGTGTGCGAGACTCTTGATGATGAAAATGTTGATCCTTTTGATTATCTGCATGCGGTTGAGTGATCTTATTCTATGGGTTAGGAGTAGATTCATTGTTATCCTATGCTAATGTTTTGGATCCAAATACCCTTTTTGGACTCTTAGGTCCCTTATTCCCTTCTGTTGTATTTTGAACGTATGTATTTGGAGTGTACCTCCTAACATTGTATTTCTGCTGATTTATGTTATCATCTCATCCTATCTTTACATCTATTTAAAGTTATTATATTTCTTAGCCTTGCACTTGATATTAGAATGGTAAGGAACTAGACTCGTGTTAAGTGTGGTGGTAACACCCACTTAGTTTATATATTAACTTCCGCAAAAACTAAATCTTTAATAGTAAGTTTTGGGGTGTTACAAAGGTAAGAAAATTAAAACTTATGCTAAGTGGGACTATAACACCCATTATTTTATGATTAATGCTTAAAAAAATATAAAATTTTAAATAGTAAATTTAAACATTTTATAATGAAATAGTGGTTTTAAACCATACTAATTAATATCGAAAGGTTGGAATTAATCCACATAAGATTAGATAAAGTTTAGAGGGGAAAAAGTTACATTTAATTATGTATTTTGTCCAAATTATCTCAATATATCCAAAAAAAACTATAAAAATAATTATATATCATTTTTGAATCATTTTAAGCTCAATTATACTAAAATATAGTGATCGCTAAAGTTTTATAATTTTTTTATAGCTAAAATGGTTGTTTTAAAGCTTAAAATGTTTTAAGGCACATTGTTATGATAAATAGTGTCATTTGCCAATAACTTAGTTTGATATTTTAAAAGAGTCTTAAAGACTTAGAAACAAAATATGAGAGTTCTAAAAATGAAAGAGTTAAAATGATTCAAAAGAAGTATGATAGCCTAAAGTAACTTAAAAGATATCCCAAAGATGAATTTGTGAGAAGGGTTACCAAATGAAAAAGAAATATTTCAAAAATGAAACTAGGGTTTTTAATTTGACAAAAACATGTAATAAACTATTTAATATAATATTATTTTATTTTTAAGTATAACATATCCTGAACAAGATAGGTTTTTAAGAAATGGTATATTATAGCTTGTGTATTATTTTGTCATGAAATACATGTGTATTTGTCATGTATTGATAGAATCAAATTGTGATACTTTTTTAATGCATCAAAATGATGAGCTCAAATTTTTGGGTAGCCACATCAACTAGGTCAAATAAGTGTGTCTATGTACGAAGGTTTTAAATAATAACGATCGTCTATAATTTAACAGTAAAATAAACAATAAAAAAAGCTCTAAACAACGATTTATGTAGTAATCAATTTCTACACCTCAATGAAAAAAGAGAGAGGGAGAGAGAGACAGAGATTATAGACAACAATTTTAAACAATAATCATTGCCTATGAATTTTATTTATTTATTTTATAACCGATATATTGTGTTACTGTTACAGGGAAGCCGGTTCCTTTTTTTTTTTCCGCGGCACAACAAATGCAACTTATCAGTTCTGTGCTCCCGACTTTTTAGTTCGGTTCTTTTGCTTTGATTTGTATGCGTATACTGTCAATATCTTTCATCAATATATATTAAAACTGACTTGTGATTGTTAATACATACACTAGTGTAAACTCTGATCGTAAGATACCAAAAAAAAAATGAGGGATTTACAAATTTGATGAAACAAGCCGAGCATTACTCCCATCTCCGCCACTTATTCTCAATACACTTTACACGGGGCCAATCAGTGATTTTTATACCAAACTGGATGCCTTCGTAGAAGGCGCTAAGGGACACTGAATCAAAGACGGCATCATACTCCCATTGCTTCCAACTACAGAGTTCTCAGTTCCGGTCATGGATGGCCTCTGTTCCGTGTTAACGGCCGGAGAAGAAGCGTATAACGCTGAGACCTCGAACACCTCCCGACTGACAGCCTCTTGCTCTTGGCAAATCCACTGAACCCGTAAGGCCGTAGCATACAATCCCGCGGCCAAGAAGACGGTAATGAGTGCAAAAACGCCAGCAGCTGTAAATACACCTTGTTTGATGATGACACAATTTTGTCTTGGTGCAGACCAGTCTTTAAGATGGCCTGATTCCACGCTTAGACCAATGAGTAGCATGATTTCACCAACAGCAAAACACGTCCAAGTAGCAACGAAGAAAAAAGCGGCTTGCCAAGTGAGTGTCTTGAGAGGGGCAGATTCCGTTTCCCAGCTAACGAAAGCTGGAGGAGCTGTTTTGCTGATTGCAATTAACATGAACGTGTGTTGCACCAGCATTGCAATAGCCAGCCCAACAAACGCGATTGACGCACATAAAAGCGGCGTCCTACCGCTTCCGCTGTAAACGCATTCGTACTTATTACCCGCCTTACCCTTCTCAACCCCAACATCACTTGATGTCATCCACGTAACCTGCCCATTTTATTTATTTACTTACGTCAGCTTTAATCACCAAATGCGACTACAACAATTTAATATTGTTCGTTAGTTATCAAACATAAGAATCCTGTTAGGTTTTGTTTGAATTCAACGATGAAGACACTACGCTCATCCTTTTCAAACTCCACGCATGCCCATATCCTATCCTGGGAGTTGTGTTATAGATGAAAATTAGTGACTTGACATGACAAGGGAGCAGTCAGTGATACAGTTTAATCATCAATTAACGTCGAAGTTAAGCAGTCACATCTATCTATCTATCTATATTTCTAGTTCAAACCAAAGCATTCATGCTAAGATAAATTGATATGATGCATCATGACTTGGACGTTAACTGATTGATTAAACTTGTATCATCGACTTCTCTACCGTCAAGTAACGTAATCGTACTTCCACTGAAAACGGGGGGATGAAGTTAGAAATCAAAGAGTGCTTACCTCAGAGCGGGTAGCTTCAGCAATGAGACAAAGGATGAAGCAGAAGAGGCCAGAAAGGATACAAAGGACAGTGAGCAAGGCCCCCGTTTTGCCGCTCAAATCCCCCGTCCGACTACGCCTCGGAGCGAGGTCGGCGTGAGTAACGGAAGTCGGTCTTCTAGGCATGATAGCGAGGAGAGGCAGGCAGCTGCGAGAATTAGCTCCAGGACGAACCTGTTGCCTTCAGTGTATCTGGAAGGGGAACGGCATTTGTGTATTGATATCTTTATTACATTTTTCAAAGGGGGAAGGGAAGAATGACTTGAAGGAAAGGTTGCTTTAAGGTCGGAGATTCTTACTATCGCTTTCGGGGAAGGGGGGGACTTAATCGTACTTTATTATTATTATTATTATTATTATTTCACACACGCACAAAAAAGAGAGAGAGAGGGAGAGAAGATATTAGATAGGGGGTAGGAGAAGCGCCGATGGGAAAAGCTACTTCTGTAGCAACGAAATCTGACAATACTAGTATACTATTATGTGCCTATGATCCTAGCATATTTATTATTATTATGATTTATGATCACCACCAACTTTAGATTGTTGCTTTTCTTTTGTTTAATTTCTAAATTTTGGTCACAATTTTTATTAATCGGATGGAGAAAAGGACGGCATGCGTATATAAATTAAAAATTGCTGAGAGTAGTATGTACATTTTAAGGACTTTTATGATATGACGATGACGTAGAATTACACGGCACTTTGTCCGTTGCTTCGATTGAGATCGGAAATTCGTTCCGTCGGACAGTAATCTACTGAGAAGGTGAAAAGCCTTTTCATGAGCGGAATAGAAACAGAAAAGAAAAGAGGAGAATATAGCAGAACACCATGCCGCAATTAGTAGTAGTACAATTTTTTCGATCGCTTATTTTGTCGACTCTTTGAGGATAATAATCTCATTCCTTTTTCGTGCTTTTACCATCGTTCGTTCTCTTTGATTAACCATCTTACGGCTGTGTTTGAGACACAAATACAAAAAGGATTGGATGAACAGTAATAAAAGGAACATATAAACGAACGCCGTCGAGCAAGTGTAACATTTATGCTTCCTTTTTCTTTTTCTTTTTTATGAAGAACGAGAGGGCTAAAGCCCTAGGCTTAATGGGGATTCAAACCGTGGTATACAATCCAGAGGTGCATGACCAATATATTATCCGGACAAACAACTCTTAATAACTTTTTTCTATTTTTATTTGGTAGATGATATTTTACTATAAACTGCAATAAGAAATAGTAATATATATGTATATATACACACACACACACACACACACGAAAATAGAAGGCTTAATTCTACATCAATTTAAAATGTAATGAAGAAATAATCTAACAATACTCTGAGAGCTAAACAGAGCCGAAGCTTCAAGGGATGCCTTACAATAGAAGAGTACAGTAACAGTAATATTCAATCCAAAATAGATATTGATATGATCTACTTTATTCTGCGGCAAGAGGACAGAGCAGCTATGAAAAAAAAATGTTCGCATAAGAAGCACAAATCTTCAAATGATACTACTTGTCTCTCGTGTTTCCTCTTTCTTTAGCTAACAAAAACAAATAATTGAGTCTGGAAATTAACGTACGTGTATAAGCTGTCGGTAGGATTATGATACTGCGGTCTTAAAAGTAAAATTTTGCAAAACTTTAAGAAAATAATAATAACAACAATACCAATAATAATAATATAGTTATGCTTCTATAAAGTTGATAGAAAGCTAATTGGAAAGCTGGTACCTTCCAATGCGCTAATAGTATGAACACCAACGCCACAGAATACACCCAGAAATGGGAAACGAGAAAGTGAAACGAGCCAATCAACTGCTACAAAGACGACACCCAGAAATGGGAAACGAGAAAGTGAAACAAGCCAATCAACTGCTACAAAGACGACATCTTGCAGTCTTCACCTCGCCTAAGCCAATACTACATAAGGAGAGGCGATTTGACTCCACCGACACTTCCATGGTTTTCTGGTAACTTGTCCATACACTAGGACAACGATCAGTTTCCTCAATAGCATAGTGGAACAATCATGGAATAATGATGAAGCACAGCCTCATGTAGCATAATATTCTGATGCTCGATGGTCCACAACTGTGAATCACGGAAACGAGTTGACATTTTTCATCCCGAAAATGTCACTTTACCATTTCTCGTTTCAAAAATCTTTTGGTATTAAAATCAGTACCAAAAATATTCAATTAATTTTTTTATTTTATTTTAAATTTTTTTAATGCCTTACATCAACTAAGTTAGGTAGTAATTTTAAATTTTTTTATTTATTTTTCTCTCTTAATTTTAATAATTTTAATTTATTATTTTAATATGTATGTAATGTGTGTACGTATATATAATTTTTTTAATCATTTTCTTTCGTCTATTTTTAAAAAATAATAATTTAGCATTGTTTTTATCCTCATTTTCTGTCCCTGTACACCACTTTTCTACAAAAAACAAAAAAACAAAAAAACAAAAAAGGCCCACGTACTTGACAAGTTTTTCGGTATCTATCTTTCCTTCGTTCAAGAGGCATTTCACTTCTTTCATTTACCAAGAGTCAGGAATTGACGGCTCAAAGGAAGTAAAATTTAAAATATGAAACTCTCCGATTAATCCGCTCCCATTTGTAGTTACAACAGAGAAAGATCCACTACTGCTTACCTACAAAAACAACAATGCAATGGCACTTTCAATCCTCTGCAGATATGATTCCGCTTACCTGATGGCTGCTCCTCGTTGACCAAGTCGATCGATTTCTGATTGGTGCTGCATTGGCTAAGCATGTTCATTTGGATTGGAGAGCTAGACAACCCCAGATAGTATCCCCTCCGTCGAGTGAATTATGACACCGCGAGTTGTAACGTTTAATTTAACACTTGAACAGAGTTTCTCTACTCCCCACTCTACAAGAATCCCAAACCATCTGCATCTTCATTTAAATTATCAACTCCAATTATAGGACATTCAGAAACATCGTGGCCGAACTGCCCACAACAAGAAACAGAACGCCTTCTTTTCCTGAACATATCAGCTCCATTACTTGTTCTCCTCTCTTTCAACTTTCCCGGTGAATGATGATCTTGGACATTACTACCAATGGTAAAGCTATGAATTCCATCACCTGAATCTTCAACATCTGGTAAAATTAACGAGACAGGTGGGCTGTGATACACCATGTCATCCTGATTACAACTTGACCTAGGAAGTTGTTTGATATGCGATAATAACATTGAGATTTGTTGGCATGCCGTGTCAAGGCGTTCCTGCGTTTCAACTGATTCTGTTATCACAGTCGAAACCAAAGATTCTAGGAATTGGGTTCTCTCAATATGGTCCCTCCGAGGAGGAGGCTGGAAAGGCTTCGTAGATGGAGGACCAATGATTTGCCATCGAATGGGCAGATACTGGTCTGGAATGTGGAAACAATTATTTGTTGACAAAACACGAAGGATATGCCTACAAAGGACACCGACAAATTCAAATTGACGGCAACTACAATGAATTAGCTCTTGATGAGGGTCCCAAATAACTTTGTATCCTCCCTCCCCCTGGGTATGGTGTCTCACACGGAAAAATCCTTCTTCTACCAAGACAGATGCAAATTGAGGAGCCAATAGAAGCTCCTCCTGGAGCATGGAGAAGGCAGGAGGCGTAAGTACCAAAGCAGCATGAGACTCCATTGGCGAACCTGTTCTTAGACATACCTTCTGCAATTTCTGCTGCATCTTTTGCTTTGCTCCTGCTTGGTCACTATATTCAGCAATCTCAGCCACCTGCAGAATCGGACAAGCAAAAGACAGATTGAAGATATCCATCAGAAAGTGGTGGTGGTTGTTGAGAGGACTGCCGACTGCAAGCATAGCAAAAGAGCACATACCCTTTCTATGAAGTTATCCAGGTCAGATTGTGCCCTCAAAACCCTCTCGACAAAAGCATGGACGGACTCCAACTGGGACTTACCCAGTAGTCCCGCAAAAAAATAGCGTCTCAAGAATGGTAATGCCCAATAAGTTCGCAATGCATACAGGCTGACAACATGTCTATTAGACTGGAGGCCATATCTGCAAACCATCTCCCTCCATCCATCCTCGAAATCTTCTACCACTTCCAAGTTATAAAGGCGATAAAATTCAGCCTTCCAACTATCATAATGTGAACCAAGCAGCACAGAAAACCAGTCTGAGAACTTTGCAATAATATGCCACACGCAGAAAGCATGTTTGGTTCCAGGCATTCCATCAGCAATGGCCTCTTTCAACCACATATTCTGATCAGTCAAAATCGTTTGTGGAGCCTTCCCTCTCGTGAAGCACAAGAATGTCTGAATTTACAAAGAAATAGAAGAAAGTTTAACAGAACTATAATTAAAAGAGAATCTCATTTTCTTTCTTCATAACTATGCTGATGATAGGATATATTTTAAAGTTTCAAATAGATGAGTTCAGCTCAGACTCAATATGCACAATTTAGAGAAACAAGGGTCCTAGTTGGAGAAGAAACCATCATTTCGGATGACATGCCTAGAGAATTTGGAAAAGGAAAGATGAAGTCCAATAATATTCCTACCTTCAATGCCCAAGCAAAAGATTGCATAGTTTCATCTCGCAAAAGCACACAGCTAAACAGACAAGCCATTCCATAGTTGTTGACACCAAGCCAAAGGCCAAGGAGCATATCATAAGTGTCTACACGGTGGGTTGTGTCAAAAACAACTGCATCCCCAAAAGCATCATACTGTTCCAGGGATGAAGCATATGACCATGCAATACTCTCTAACCTATTATGGCCATCCAACTTGAAATCATACTGGAAATTTGGATTCTTATCTTTCAATTTCTTGCACATCAGAATAAGATCAGTGGAATCACTGTCTCGATCAATATGTCTAAAAGACTGCAGCAGATTTCTGATATCTATTTCTGTGAATGGTAAGCACCCTAGTTTCACACCCTTCTCTAGTTCCATCAATCTAAGCATTTGTCTAACTGACATTCCGGCTTTCGCAAACAAGCATATCCGACTTTTGTCATCAGCAGATATGGTGCCATTTGCAGGGATCAGATGCACATCATCTGACTTTAGAAGTTCATGATTGTGATTGTTGCTAAAACCTGTAACACGCCATTCAAGAACGTCAAAGTCAGCACGTTTAACAATGCGCATATATGCTGGACAGCCACAGCGTGATGATTTCCTATTCCTCTGCAATTTACCCTCATCTGTTTGTTTCACCTGTGGATATCCACCACGATGGCAAGTAAAATCCCTCCTTGTAATCCCTCGCCCAACTCCATCTTTCCCTCTGGTCCGATGACGTCTAATCGAAAAACCACATTGCTTTGCAAAGCTGCAATAAAATTCATATGCAGCATCTTGGGAAACAAACCTTTGACCAATGAATGGCACGAGGTGGACAGAAGTTTGCTGTGACAAGATAGTGTCCTCCGGTATTTCCTCTATAGATCCAATGTCATCAGGAGACAAATCTGTGCCATTTTCAGAACATTCTACCTCCTCAATCCTTTCTTCAGTCATTTTTCCCTGCAATATATCATGGAACAATGAGGCATCATCTAGAAAATATTTTGACGTTTTGGGATAAAAAAATAAGTTATTGTGAATTGTAATTGAAAGTAAGAATAATTTTGAAAATTAACAAAAAGAAGTGGAATGTATCAGCTGAGATGAAGTAATACTTGGCAAATAATCTTTTACTAAATAGCGTCTGAGTCAGTTTAAGAAGTATGAGTCAATACAAAGAAAGTTAAGAATGGAACACCAAGAGGGGGGGGGGGGGAGTGAGAAAAATAGGAAGAAAAAAAGAAAGAAATCAGCCCCTAAACAATAAAAATTGAAAGGCAAACAGCAGCTCATGAGAGATGTTGGCCAGTTGATACATAGATAGGTCCACATGAGAAACATTCTTCCAAGAGAAGATATACTGATTTTTATTTTATCAAAATTAAGAGTTAGATTATTAAGGCCCGATAAAATATACAAATAACATTGATTATGTTTGTTTGCATGTTTTTTCCTTCTATTCTTTGGTTAGATTCAGGGTTTCCTCATTAGTCTTATGCTTATTTTGGTATCTAAATCATATGGCTGGATAAAACTGCCAAAAACAAAGGCTC
The DNA here is from genome assembly GCA_039764185.1 of Tamarix austromongolica. Lineage (NCBI taxonomy): Eukaryota > Viridiplantae > Streptophyta > Magnoliopsida > Caryophyllales > Tamaricaceae > Tamarix > Tamarix austromongolica. Next base: position 49,223,146 of record CM077817.1, read on the forward strand.
TGCAGTTCATAACTTAACTCACACAAGCTTGCCCGATTACCAAATGTTATGAATAAGAGAAACATCAAATGATCAGATGGACCCTTGTTGGTTCCAAGCATCAAATTGGAAAGTCTGGTTGAAGCTGAAGCTGCATACAAGCCAGTTTACAATTTTACTTCATCAGCTTTTTACTTTTGCATACATTAGCATGAACGGCACTTGTTGGATCAAGAATACACTGTCAATGTGATGCATGAGTAGACAGTTGAACCAATTGTCATGCACCACCAAGTCAGTGGTGAATCAGCAAAAACAGTTTATTTAAAGGACAGATGATCATTTTGAATAGAAGCTATCCCAGCCTCTCCCATTTATTATCTTCTTCTCTCTTTCTCCTTCTCCTTCTCCGCTTCCTTCTCTCTTCTACTACCTCTTATTTCCCCCCTTCCATTCTTCTATAACACCCTCATTTTTTACTACCGAAAATTTTTATTTTAAAACAGTACGGAAACAGAAAAATACTAAACACACCTAGGGAAAATGGGGTGTTACCGTCGTACTTAACACAAGATAAACGCTAGCCACCCATCCCATATTAGATATAAAGCTAAAACCAAACAAATCAATTTAAAATAGAGTGTGCAAACTTAAGTTATATAAATATTTAAAAAATCGTTTACAACATAAGACCTTGACGGTCCCCAACAAAGTCAAATACAAGAAGAAGGATAAGCTAAGTATACAGGGCTATATTCATAGAAAACAAGATTATGGCATGACCTCAAAATCATGGTCCGTTATAGATCGTACAAGAACCTCTAGATGTCCACACTCTTAAGTCCCGAATCCAAGCTAAGGTAGGCCCACCACTGGTAGAGCAAACAGGCACATCAGTACGCTATGTACTGAATAAGCCAAGTTGCTTCATCAACGGAAGTCACAAGTATATACAATTCTATCACGACATGGATATCATACTTAACATGTGTCATGCCCATGCCATATAAGTAAGCGTAGTAATGCATCAGGATATAGTATCATGCATAACTCAAGCAACTCAGAATATATGATGCTTATTATCATAGTGCCATATCATGAACAATCACGTACGTATTAAGCAGATCAATCTAGATAACCCCTAGGGTTTATTTTCCAGCTTACTTAGTCGATTAAATTATACCATTTCCTTATCCATACACTAATATAGTTCATCATTCCAATCAACCAATTCCAACTATTAATCAGTTATTCGTTCAAGCCATTATCCAAGTATTCATTCCAACTTTTACCTTTATTATCATCGAAACCATCGGTTCCCATCATTATCCAATTATTTATCATTGAGATCATTTGTTCCCATCATTATCTGATTATTTATCATCAAGATCATTTGTTCACACCATTATCCGATTATTTATCATCGAGCGATGAACTATATACCAACCCATGATCTCACATACCATAGAAGCCTATCCAAACCAAGGGACATAAGTCTGAAGCCAACCACCACAATGGACATGAGTCAAGGCCGAAGCCAATCACAATGAACATAAGTCAACGCCGAAGCCCACCACAATGGACATAATTCCACGCCGAAGCCGACCATGTAGGTAACCAGACCCTTTAGTAACGATACCTCTTAGTACATCATCAGTGTTTAGAGTAAGTAAAGTACCAGGATCTACTAGGATCCCACCCGAAGGCACCAATAAATGCTCTAAGGCATACTAACACCTGGTAACTAATCGAGGATCGGGTAACCTCAACCCATATACAACTCTATTGTCATTCCCATACACAAGGCCAATACAAAGAACAAGTAAGACATTCACATGTTTCATCCATACTAATCCTTTTCATTCCCTAACCATGCGTAGGGTTTTCATTTATTCTTGTCCAATATCAATCATGTCCATTATATTATTTCATTCAAGCACATTCCATGCTCATTACTCTTTTTCTCAAAACCATCATATTTCACATGTGGTACACCTATTAAGCCTTTACAACACACATTGAGCACTTCATAAATCATAGTCTATTTAATCCATTCCTTAGTTCATTAACCCCTAATAATATATGTATTTCATCCCTTAAATGATCATATAACAATCCCATGCATAGCCACAAAGCATAACCAAAGTGGAAAGAACAAAATCACAAAACCAGCCGAACCAGTCTATCAGTCTGACCTAACCAATTTATCAATTGCCCCAACCAATCGATAGGAAACCATGCTTTTCCTCAAACCGGTCAATCGGTTTAAGCAAACCAATCGACTATTCATAAACCAATCTATTGATTCTACCCAACTAGTTGATAGGTTTAAGTAGAGAGCAAGACCAAAGTCTCTGTAGGCTAACCAATCGATAGGTTGGGTCAACTAATTAGCTGTTCTAGGAACCAGTCAATCGGTTTGACCTAATCAGCCGATCAGTCTTCCCTCCAACAGCACCAAATAGTTATTGTTATGCTAATCATGCTTATAAATCATTATCAAACCACATTGAAACTTGTTATAACATCACATAACATAATTTTGGCCTACTTTAGTTGCACATTTCAGCCTTAATCATCACAACCAATATTTCCTCAAAATTAATATTTTTCACTCAAAATGCACAATCTAACCATCCAAATCTAGTTTTGTAAGCTATACATTTATGCCAACATGTAATATCAAACTTAAAGAGTCCCAAAACATGCAAGATTACTCATAACTCATTTTAGAAGCAAGAATGACTTACTTGATACAGGAAAAACTTTCCTTAAACAAGAACACTCAACCTGTGAAATCCTCACTTTCAAAACCTTGAAAACAAGAAGTTTTAACTCAAAAATTTGTAAATAACTTTTATAAATTCAAACCTGAAATAGAAGGGAAATAATGAACACACCACACCCAAGAGAAAAATAGAGGGTAAATCTGCTGAACTATTCCACCTCTTTCCTAAATCTAACTCTTTCTTGCTTATCAATTTAGACAAGAGGAAGCTAGAGAAAAGGATCAGAAGAGTAAAAGAAATTTGAATGCAAGGATCGAAGTGAAGAAGGGAGAAGGTGAATGTTAGAAAGTTGGATATTTTTGGTGGCTAAAAAAAAGGTGAATAAAAGGGACAATTAGGGCTATTTATAGCAAACAGATCAATAATAATCACAGCATTATCAGGAACAAACTGAAAACCCTAATTCTTACCATTTAAATTCGAGTTAAACAGACTAATTTCATCTAAGATATGCTGACCTATCCTCCAAAGCTCAAATGGTAATTCTGGAGGAGTGAAGGTCAATTGGTTTAAAATTGCAATTCATAAGAGGGGTAATGAAAGGTCAGCATAGAAGAAATCTCCCAACTGAGCAAAATCGAACCTGAGATTGAAGTAATGATCTTAGAATGTGCAGCGGAGAAAGGTGGAAGAAGACAAAGCTGAAGTCATCTCTCCCACCCTCAATTATCCCAATTGACTCCTTAGATCAATCTGAGGTAGTATTTTTAGGCCAAATGTATCACGAAAAAGCTTAAGAATCTATTAGGAACAATTCAGCATAGGTTAACAAAGTTACATTTCAGTATAAAAAATTTTCCCAAAAATTTGAGTTTGGAAAATATGACCAACTTGACAAATCAATCAAGCAATTTTTCCTACCAGTCAACTGTTCTACGTATAGTTGATTGGTTCCCCAGCTAGTGGTTTGGTCGAGTGAAAATCATTATGCTGAAACGACGAACCAGTCGATTGGTTCATGGAACCAATTGATTGGTTCACTTGAAAAACTTATTAAATTTAAATTTTCCAACCTCATTTCAAATCCAACTTTGCCTCAAACCAAATCATAATACCAAATCAAAATCAAACACCAAAATTGGCATAATTTCTCATTCAACACTATACAAAAAAGATGGGGTATTACATCTTCACTTACCATTGATATATTGCTAGAGCATTGCACCGGAATTATTCTAAATTCCGATGTTACGAAAAATGGTATCAAAGCCTCAAGATACCTAAATAAAAAGGACTACCCAATCACCAAATCCATTTTTCTTGAGATTCATTATGAGATCTAAGCCCATTTCTTCTAAGGAATTACAAATTGTTTTTTCACCTTATGGAGAAATAGAATGTATTACCAGGTAATTCTTGGGACAAACTCCACTCAAGAAATTGTTATGAATATTAGCAAGATGCAGCATGAGCTTTCAACACGTATGATAATTGACATCAAATAGAGCTGTTAACTCTGGACAATTTTTCATGGATCAACACTAAAGTCGATGACAACAATAGCAAATCAGTAGAGCTGGAACTTAAATCTTTAATTAGACATCCTTGATGATCGGAAGCAACTGCTGCAAAACAAAGCTGAGCAAAATCAGGAGCCCTGTCTAGATGACGTTAGAAGACGCCAGTTCAAAATATACCCAGAAATTTCATAGGTAAACTACAGGGTTGGAGAAATACAAAACAAGCAGGTAATTGTGAGTTCAATGAAAAACTAGGAGGACAAACAAGTTAATTCACCAATCCTTGGTGGAATTCCAGCTCAAGAAAAAATGGGTAGGTTTAATATATTTCAACCGAAATTACTGGGAATAATTTGTTTTCTTCAGCCTACCAAATGTTTAATGAAATGCCAAAGCAACATAGTGAGTTTGGAGCTCAATATGTCGTGGGATGTGTTCTTTAGCTATAATGATATTGTTAAATTGATAATAGTATATCCATCCAGTGGTTTTTTGATTTTAGCTTTGGGAACCAGAACCATACTTTGGTTCAATTTTGATCCAGCAGAGTACTATTACTATCACTGCACTGCAGATCTTGACAATTTAGTTCATGGGTATCTTCAGCACACGTGGTCTACTGCTATAATAATGTTTCGATCCACTTTTAAAGAAGATGGGTTGATTATGATTTTGAAAACTGGAAATACGGAGATGGACTTTGGAAATGAAATGTTGTTCCGCCACATTTTTTATCCTGGAGATAACTTGGTTAGAGCTGGTTGTTGTGGTCTTGAACACGTTACTGCATTGTTTTCTGAGCTAAGCAAATTACTTAATACGAGGGAATGGCAAGTTTTTGCCGCTGCTAATGCATGGACGTGGTAGTTTAAATTGATTCTATTATCAACTGCTCTGGTATTTTCCACGTACTCCTCACGAAGCTCATAACAAAGACAACAAAGGCAACAAAGACAACGCGAGTAGTCCATGCTAAACAAAATTATGCAGTCATTTGACAAAGCTAGTCATAAGAAAGTAAAGTTTCCGAGCAACAGAGCAAGTTAACTGAGCTGGTTATGATATTGGTGACTGTCACAGTCAGTAATCTTCATGTGGCCACTAATAAGTACCCTAACTTACCAAGGATCCATTTGCTGAGCTCTGGGATGCATGGCGGAAGCATTTCTGTGTGCATCAGCAGTGGGTTCATTAATTTAGTCCTACAACCATCGATGCTTGTGCAAAAACAATATTTTATTGAAAGGTGGCCATGTATTGGATGCTCTGGTTTTTCAACGCTATTGCATTTGATAAAGCAGGACAGACAACTGGAGGGCTTCGTTCAAAGTGCTTGAACTGATCCAAGGAAACAATGCTACAAAAATTCTAGTGGTACATGTACATCCCTATCCAGCATATAATGACTAAGTCTGATTCCTAGAGCTTGATTCCTGGGGACACGGATTTTTTGGACACCAGCGTAATATTAGTAATAACTGCCAGCTTCAGTTTCATGCAACAGATCAGCCACTCAGAGCTAGCTCAGTTCTTCCTGGGAATGATGTTCAATCCTTCCAACACACTCAGTTTCACTGCTGATCAGTTAAAGGTATTGTCACCCATAGAACTGTAAATGAGCTGAGCCAGTTCGGTATTCGGCTCGGCTCGGCTCGTTCGTTTAGTTAAACGAGCCTAAAAGTGAGGCTCGGGCTCGGCTCGTTTATTAAACGAGCCGAGCTCAAACACGAAAAAGCTCGGCTCAGTTTATTTTTTGGCTTTGGCTCGTGAGCTCGGCTCGGCTCATTAAAAGTTCGGTTCGGCTCGTTCGTTTAGTTAAACGAGCCGAGCCCAAACATCATTTTAGGCTCGTTTAGTTAAACAAGCCGAACTCAAGCCTAGAGGTATTCGGCTCGGCTCGGCTCGTTTACAGCCCTAGTCACCCACCACCAAGTCAGTCATGAATTAGCAAAAAGAGTTGGTTTACCTGTATAAGTACAACTATGAAGCCAACATTGGATAGGCACCAGAGTTAGTTAGAGAGGAGTATTCCCTACTTGGTTCTTAGAATGCGGTAGGACAGATGATTATTTTGAATACAAGCTATCCCAACCTCTCCGGCTCTCCCACCTATTATCTCCTTCTCTCCTTCTCTTTCTCCTTCTCCTTCCCCTTCCCCCTTATCTCCTTCCTCCTCTCTTCTGCTATCTCTTACTTCCGCTTCCTTTTTTCATTCACCATTGATATCCAGCTAGATCACTGCACTGGAACCGGTCTAAATTCCAGTGTTGTAACACCGAAACTTATTTAATTAGTAGATATCCAAATCTTAGATGCCAACTCAATTACATCAATCCCACCACAAGAGAAGGTCACACAATCCGGGGCAAGCTTCTCGAATCAAAACTTAGTTTATTGGACTCCTCAACAAGACCACCAGGGTTTCCAACTCTAGAAAACTGGATCTCAACCGATTTTCAGGAAAGAAATAGCAAAATTCAGTACTGAACACAAAACAAACCCTAAAGCATGAGAATCCAACACTACCGAACAAAAACCTGCATCAGCATTAATAGTTAAAGCAATTTATGGTTCAGTGTATTCCAGTAGAAAGAAAAATTGAATAACAAGACTTACATTTGAATCTAACAGGAAGCGATTTGGCCCGCCATTGAAGTCAAGTTTTTCGCCTGTGCCTCATCCTATTCCTTACTGTTTTATCTCGATGGTAGGAATTAAACTCTACCTCTTTTCGATTTGTACACTGTGCTTATTATACTCTGAAGCAATGGTCCCACAGCATGCTTGATGTGCCGAGAACTTCAAGGCAGACGGGGAGAGGTGGGCAACCGAGGCGGGAGAGGGAAGGAGTAACGGGCTAACGGCTGTTAAAAGTGAGCTTAGTCATTGATGGGCACGATTACAAGAACAGTTAAGGAAAAAAGTGAATTTATTCCCGTTCGTCCACACCCCCGGGGGGGTGGGGTGTTCGTATATTTTGTTTCTTTAGTACGCGAAGAATTTTATTACCTCAAAAAATGGCGGTACATCTAAGATTCATCCTAAATTGCATTTTTTTTAATTGAACTTAGTTTGGATTTTAGAAGATAATTAGGCTTATTCAAAAACTGATTGACTGGTTTAAAAATATCGATCGACTGGTTTATTTCTTAAATTTGAGTTTTAAAATCCAACAAATTAATTAACTAACTTGAGGTAAGGGTCAAAAGGTTAAACTGAGTTTGTTGTTCTTCGGGCTTAATTTTCACTACAAATCTTTTGTCAAAAATTCTGCAACATCATGATTTTTGTTTGAGCGGTTTGTTTATGATTTCTATGAAGCTTTAGAGCATTCGTAACCTTTCTTTAATTTTCAACGGATTTATAGAGGAATAATTTCTCATAAGTAACTTTTTTGACTTCAACTCTTTGTCTTCTTCTTATTATTATTTTTCTTCCTTTTCTACCTCTTCTACATGATTTCTAAGAGGATGATTCATTCCTACAATCTCTAAATATTGGTGAATTCGATTCCCTATCCATAATACCTCATTCTAAAATTCTTTAAAATACATTTAAAATTATGTTGATATAAAATAAATTAGTTTTGGCTTTAGAATGGGCTTAAATTTTTAATAAAAATATAAATTTTAGGTGTACCAATCGATCGATTTGCCTAACCGATCGATTGCTATGCTCAGGAATTGACAATTTTATTCTTGACAAATCAATCGACTGATTTTCCTAAACTGATCGACTGATTATCCCGAGATTTCAAATCCATTTTTTATTTTGATTCAAATCTCTTTTTAATGCTTATGAAAATTTCTAATTAGAGTCTATTTATGCTAATAAGAATATTTTGGGGCTTTAGGATTATTTTCACATTATTTGGATCATTTTATGATTTTATTTAATTATTTTTTGCCAAAAGCACTTTTAAGACATACCTCACTATCTCTCTTCTCCATCACCTATCTCTCTCTTTTCTAGCAACTGGGCTGCGTAGTTGACTTCATGCACCCATTCCTTAACTCACCAACCTACTTTTATGTCCCTTTTTTACTGCACTTAACCTCCATCACTTTATCATGTTAGTCCTTACCTCTTGGTTACCCACAATCAACCATATCAATCTTATCTCTCTCTCTTGTAAATGTCAACCAACCCTCACCTCTATACCCTCCATTCATGATCTATTTTCATTTCTCACCTGTTCTTCTTTCTCTCTTCACCCTTTTCTTGGTGGGAAATTCTCTAAGTGTTGAACATTCTTTCATTCTTTCCTTTTCTCCTCTCTACAAAAGAAAAATAGAGCCTTGCTCTAGCTTCCTTCCTTCTTTGGTCGAGCATTTGTCTCCCTTTTCGTCCTCTAATCATGGCTTTATATATCCCTTATTTCTCTCAAGTAAGGAAGGATTAAGTTTGAGAAAGGTTGAAGATTTTAGTTTCTTTTACTTTGGCATTTTGTTTAATTCTAAGAAATGTTTGTGTTGTGTTTTGTTCTTCTTTTTCTTCTCCTGATTCTTTTTTTTTAATAGATTTTTGAAATGGAGTTTTAGTGGTTTTGACTTTGATTCTCTTAGGAATTGAGGTCTTACTAGATAGCCATCAAGTAGGATTATGCTAGAAGAATTACTTCAAGGTAAGGTATTCTTATCTTTAAAATGAATGAGGTTTTGTTGCTTATTGAAGTTCCATGTTCTTGGTATATTTTTTGTGAGCATGATCTAATTGTATTTTAGAATTTGAGCATGTGGTAGGATTTCTTTCTAAAGCAAAGCATTGTTGGGTTTTTCTAATTCTATGTATGAATTGGCATTTTGAGCATGATTCGTTTAATTGCCTACATTATCATATATCTATGTGATTCTATATGCGCAGCATGTTTTTTTTGTTGTGTTTTATGACACAGAAGCACGTTGGAATTAATATGGTAAATTTTAGTAATTTTTGGGTGTATGCATCATAATTCTAGGTGATGTTTTACCCAAACTAGTCGATTGGTTTGTTGAACCCATAGACTAGGTATGCAAGCAGTTGCATGGTTTGGAAATTTTGATCGGTTGGTTGTGAGATCGGTCAAGTGGTTTGATGAACTAGTGGACTGGTTTTGATGAACAATCGATTGGCTCACCAAATCTATCAGCTAGTGACCCTACAACCAAAGTAGTCTAGTCTTTGCTCAGACCCATCGACCAGTTGGATCAAACCTATCAAATTTTTTCCTATAAATAGTTGATCGGTGAGACCAACTAGTCGACCAGTCCACTAGTGTTAATTTGATTGAAGTCTAGCATGACCAGACCAATCGATTGGTCCTAGGGAGCAATTGACTATTTTAGTTGTACGCCACCTAGTTCGATTGTTCATTATTGATACTTTTTTAGGCCTCTTGTGTTAATACCTCCATGTGATTACATCATTTAAATTATAATTTCAACCAGAATTGTCCTAGTATTAATAAGATTCGTAATGATGATAATTGAGATTGAATTGGTTAAGTTTGGTGTCATATCTAAACACCCAATTGGTAGCTTTTGTGCCTTGTAATGTGTTTGGTGTTATCAACTGAAAACACCAAATTGGTTATTTGTGGATTTAAATTAGTGATTTGTGATATCACTTGAAAATGTATAATGATAGAATAAGATGTCATTCAAGCATTTTTTTTTTCTCCAAATCTTGGGGTAGTTGACTTAGAGTTAGTGGGTGGGTAACCCTGTAGTTTATATTTCTCACTTAGTACCTATTTCTTCTCTACAGGGTTGTGGTTGGTAGGAGGCATGCACATATCTTTGTGGTATAGGATTATACTATAGTAGGCCGGTATGATATCAGTGTCCAGTATGGGTGGGGTGAGGTATCCCATATACAAGCCCCCTGACACTTCATATTATCCATTACTTTAGTGTGGTGAGGTATCTTGGTACAAGCTCCCTTAATGTACTTCAACCACGTGTGGTGGGCGAGGTATTCCAATTTATGTTAGCTCTCGCAATAAGTACACTCGATGTATGGTGGGTGTGGTATCCTATTATGTTTATTTGTTGCCATGATTTTTGTCCATGGTGGAAAACTAGGTGTAGTTAAACGAATTATCTTAATAACTAAAAATTATTTGGTCACTAAAGAAAGAAGTATAATATGGTTTGCATGGAGCTAAGGTATGATGAGTATGATTTGTATTATGTGTAAAATATGTGATTTGACTTGTTATGTATGGCATGCTCTTATGTATGGTTGTTATCGTATGACATGCATGCTTAGAGGCCTTAGGTGGATTTTAGTTGTTGTGGGGATCTAAAAGAAATAAAGAGGGTGGAGTGAGTAAGAAGAAGTGGAAAAAAGCCTAAGTGTATTGTGACATATGGGTGATAAAATAAAGGAAGAAAGTAATAAAATGAAGGGTTAGGGAAAAATCTCGAACGGGGAGTGTGAGGCTTGCATGGGGTGTTTACTCTTTTCATAGGGGAAAAGCTTATGTGGAAAATTTTAGTTTGAGAGTTAAATATGGGGAGGAAAGAGTATTTTAGGTTATTGGAGTGCTTAGGAAAAAGATAGTATGTGGATTGGTGGAAGTATGCATGGAAGCCTAACTTAGGTTTTTGCATAGGATTATTATGAGAAGATTTAAAGAGGTTGATTAGATTTTAGGTTATGATTAGGAGGGTGTCACATGAAGGGTGTGAGTCAAGTAAAAAGAAGAGTGGAGTTTGTGTATGAAGGGAAGGTGTAAAAGAAAAGAGATGTACTAGGGTGATCAACTTGGGTTCTTTATCACATATAGAAGTTGGAGAGTAGCGTTGTGATGTTTGGAGCGGCTGAGTGGGGTGATGGTTTTGGAATTAAGGGGGGTATAGATCATATAGGAAAAGGAGAGGCTAGGGCCATATAGGCTAGATTAGGATTTCAAAGGGAAACCTTAGTAGGCGATGATGAGCCTAGGTGGAGAAATAGGAAAGTGGGTCTTGACCCACATGTGTGGAGGCTTTTGGATTCATTGTGAGTAGGGTGGAAGGAGAAAAGGGGATCCTAGAGTATTGGGGAGTGTAAAGGTCCCAAGCTATGGGATAGGGCCATTTAGGAAGTCAGGGGGAGAGTGATAATAAGTTAGGGAAGTCCACTAGGGGCATGCATGTCTAGTTTGGGGGTTACTTGTGGAATAAGACATGAATAAAATACTAATTACTTAAAGTAAAATATTATTGAGTAGGACCCAAGCTTAGGACGATTTCCGATCCATAAACTATAATAGTGGCCAGGAGCATTCTTGCCCTAGAGACCAGTCCATAGGTAAGTAATAGTGGCCAAGATTATTCTATCCTAGAGTAGTATTTTTATTTCACTGGCTATAATAGTGGGGTTCTGAGCTCACTAAACCACATGATGTAAAAGACACTAATTACTTACAGTGGAATACCACATGGGTTGGGGTCAAGATAGGATGATTTTCAATCGACTAGCTATAATAGTAACCAGGTACGTTTTACCCTAGAGTAGTTATTTCCATTCCACCTGCTATAATAGTGGGGTTCCCATACTCACATAGATATAATTTGAGAAATGTGTAAAGACATAACTAATGGGTGAAATTCTATTAATGGTGATTAATATAATTAACTTGTTGCTTGCATTATCTACCTTCTATATGATATGTCGTGTCTTAGTTATATGGTTACCTTACTCTATACATAGCATATTGATCACCCCTATCATGGATGTTGCTCATTCCACGAGCAATAGCCGCTCCTAAATCGGTGTAGGTAGAGGATGATGCCCTTGCTAACTTTAATGCATATGATGCCTTAGTTGGGAAAGAGTGGTAATTTTAATGTACTCGGAGTGGGGCTCGAGAGAGTATCCTCTAGACTTATGTTTTTCTATTTTTCCTACTGTTTTTTAATTCCCCAGTAGAGGGCGTTATTTTATACTTTATTTCTGTTATGTATTAACTCTAATACTTGCATACTATGGCTTTTATTAACCATCCTTGTTAATGATTTTGTACCTTTAGCCTTGTAGTTAGTGTGTGATTGGTTAGGGGTTAATCTTAAACTGATCTTCCATAACAAATGAAAATATGCAACTGTAAATTTTGGGGGTGTTATAAGTTGGTATTAGAGTATTGGTTCTGATGCCCAGGCTTTAATTTCCAAAAATTTTAGATTAACAAGTTTTTCCCTTGTTTTGAAAATGTTTTATACCCTGAAATTGATTTTTTTTTTATTAAAAACCCTACATCTGGGTCCACTAGTGAGGAAACGAAAGGGTAGCCTAGGAATTTCCTAGAGGGAAAAATAATGTGTTGTAAATGTATCAAACCAATAGGTTCCCTCCTAATATGTCTTTTCTCATGTAGTGCAACTATATGATGAATGGAAAGCTTCTAGAGGTGGCCTTCATGGAGTTCGTCCAGCGCCAGCAGCTGGTGTAGCCACCACCCCCACTCCCATAGTGTCACTCTAAGAGTCCCAAGGAGGACTAGCTTTGAAGGGTCACTAGGCATCACCCTCTATTGAGGCCGTGAGATGCCCTCCAACGAGGCAGTCAAGTATTGCAGCTTTCTTTCTAAGGCGCATAGCAGATGTTTGGTGGGTTGAGCACTACACCCGAGACGGTCTCCAGATGACCTAAGAATCTTTCAAGGCCACCCTGCACACCATATTTTACCCAGAGCTTGAAGAGGGACAAGATTAAGGAGTTTATGCAGCTGACCCAAGGCAACATGATCGTCCGGCAATACTACGCTCGCTTCACCAAGCTGCTTAGGTTTTCTCCAGGGGTTGCTACCAACGAGTCCACAGTATTTTACCAGTTTGAGCAAGAGTTACACATCAGTATCTGCCACATGATGGCAGTGGTGGCCTTCTCAAACTTGGCCACCCTATACGGGCATACCTGCATTGCCGCCACTCTTGTTCAGGAGCAAGCAACCATCCTAGCAAAGAGGAGACCAAAGGGCCAAAGCTTCAGCAGTAGGACATAGCCCTGAGTAGGAGGACCACATGCAAGTATTGTGGTAGGAGACACCAGCACTGAGATTGTAAGGGCAGACTTATGACCTAATTGAACTATGAGAGGTTAGCCACCACTTTCAATTGTTAGAGATCGTAGTGCTTCCGGCAGCCTTAGGGTCAGTAGTTCCAATAGAGGGGACCCTTGATACCCTAGTAGTAGGCCTACCAACAACACACTCAGACCTCATCTCAGTAGATCCAGCAGAGATCATCTCCCCCAATCGGTGCACTAGTTCGGGATTTCAAGGGATGTCCTTAAGAATAATAGCCTTTCCCTCAAAGAGGAGGTTGGACTTAGGGCTTCGGAGGATACCAAGGAGCCTACCAAGGAGGCTACTAAGGCAAACGTCTGAATGTTATCAGCTAGGAAGAGGCTGATCGCTAGTAGGACATTGACATTGGTATATTCACCATACTATCTTTACTCATGCATGTTCTATTTGATTTAGGTGCAACCTTGTTGTTTGTATCCACTTCATTTGTTGCTAAGGCTTATATATCCCCATTTTCTAGCATAACAATATCTGTGATGCTACTTTTGGGAGATAGGATGAACTATACTGAACTTTACTCAAACGTGGCCTTAGTTATAGGTGGGGTAGACTTCTTACTGGACTTAATCAGTATGGACTTATGGGATTTTGATGTTATTCTAGGGGTAGATATGCTTAGGAGGTATTGGATAGTGATTTATTGCACTCAGGAGCACGTGGTGTTACTAGGCCTGAAGGGTATTAGGGTTTTATATAGAAAGGCCAAGCCAGAGCCCCCAATTAAAGTGGTGTTTGTAGTTGCACTACACTCCTTGGTTCAGAAAGGGTATCGGCTGCATTTATGTAGTGTGCAAGAGCTAAACAAGGACTTGATAGCTCTAGAGGACATTTCGGTAGTTAGGAATTTTCTAGATGTATACCCATAGTAAATATCGGGTATACCCCCAATACACGAAATGGACATTACGATTGATCTGGTACTAGGAGTTGAGCCTGTGTCAAGAGCACCCTATCGGATGGCAATCATTCAACTGAAGGAACTTAAGGCTCAGCTAGAGGATTTGTTGGACCATGGGTACATTCAACCAAGTTTGTCACCCTGGGGAGCACTGATCCTATTTGTAAAGAAGAAAGACGGGAGTCTCTGTCTCCACATTGATTACTAGAGGTTGAACCAAATGATAGTAAAGAACTAGTATCTACTCTTGCAGATTTATGATCTCTTCAATCAATTGCACGGTGCCACAATTTTCTCTAAGGTTGACTTAAGAATAGGTTACCACCAATTTCTCATAGCAGATGGTGATATCATGAAGACCACATTCTAGACTCGGTGTGAACTTGGGCTTACCAATGCTCCTATGGTGTTCATGGATTTAATGACGAGGATCTTCAAGCCCTTCCTTAATCAGTTTGTGGTGGTATTTATCAACGATATCTTGGTTTACTCTCGAGGGAATGAAGAGCACTATCAACATCTTTGCACCATATTGCCCCTTCTATGAGAACACCATCTTTATGCAAAGTATTAACTCTAACACTTGCGTACTCTAGATTTTATTAATTAATGTTGAACTATTATGGTTTTTATTAACCATCATTGTTAATAATTTTTGTACCTTTAGCTTTGTGATTATTATGAGATTGTTCAAGAATCAATATTGTACTAATCATGGTGGTAGTATCCCCCCATTTTTAGTGTATAACCTTCCATAACAAATGAAAATTTTCAACTATAAATTTTAGGGGTGTTACACTAGGTAAAGCACAACCGAGACTTGCAAAACGCACATCAAAATTTACCACACTTTATCATATTAATCCTAGCATGATTATATGTCAAAACACTCATAAAAATACATTATTTATACATAGAATCAAATGGACACATGGTGATATACAAACTTATCCAAATCATGCTCAACAACTAATTTCATTCTTAAAAATTATGAATCTCACAACACTTTGAAAGGATTATACCGCAAGCTCATACTATGGAACACAATTAATCATACTCATATAAGCATTAACACATGGAACCCCAATATACCACATAAACTTAATTAAGTTAAAGATAAGAATGCTCTACCTTGAGGCAATTCTTCTAGCACAAAAGTCCTATTGGATGGCCTACCTAGCAGAAATTCAATTCCTAAGAGAATCAGAGTAAAACCATTAAAAATCATCTTCCAAAAATTTATTAAAACTAAGAAAATCAAAAGAAGTAGAGAAACACAAAACACCACCTTTAGATTCAAAATAGGGTGTTAAAAGAAAAGAGGAAATCTCTCAACCTTAATTCTTCCTTGCGTAAGGAAAGCAAGAGAGAACTAAAACCAAAATTGGAAGAAGAGAAAGGAATACAATGCTTGCACAATTCAAAGGAGAAAACTAAAGAAGATCTTTATTTTTCTTAGCAGAAGGGAGAAGATAGGAAAAATGGAAGAGTGTTCAACACTTAGTGATATTTTCACAAGAAAAAGGGAGAAGAGATCAAGAACACAAATGTGGAATGAAGGTAGATTAGCAGATGATGGGTATAAGAGCAGTTGGTTGACATACCTAAGGAAAAGGGGGGATGAGATAGATGAGGTTGAGTATGAGTAAGATAAGAAGTAAAGAATGACTTAATGGGATGGTGAAGGGTTGAGTGCAATCAAAGATGGGTACAGAAGTGGGTTGGCAAGTCAAGGGAGAGTCACCCAAAGTCAATAAATGATGCCCCATCTTCTAGAAGAGAGAAGGAGGGGTGAGGGAAAAAGGATAAGGGAGGTTTGCCTCCAAAAGTGGCTTTTTGGGAAAGTTTTGCTACCTAAAATCATGTAATGGTTCAATCAATATGAAAATAATACCAAAACTCTAAAACATGGTCATTAGCATAATTGAATTCAAATCAAAAGTTTCACAATCATTGGAGAGATATTCAAATCAAAGTAAAAAATAGATCAGAAATCACAGGTAAACTAGTTGATCAGTTTGGGTAGACTAATCAATTAGTTTGTCGAGAACAAGAATATAAACTTCTCTAGCGTGCCAATTGATCAATTATGTAAATTAGCCAACTCGTATGCCTAAAATTCATATTTTTATTAAAATTTCAAGCCCATTTCAAAACCTAAAATATTTATTTTATATAAACATAATTCTAAATATAATTTGAAGGATTTTTGGATAGGGTATCAGAGAAAGTGATGAGAGAGATGATAGGGTAGAGGAAAAAGGTCAAGTAAGCTAGAGCACGATTCATTCTTATCTGAAATAATAAATATAGAGGCACGAGTGTGCATGCCATGCACTGTTAAACCATGTGCCTTCAATCCTCTCATATTTGTGGGGCACAGGCATGCTATAATGGCATGGGCTTGTTGTGTGTGTTCCATCCTCTCGGCATTTGGATGAGAATTTATTCCTTAAAGAGGCATGACTATGCACCCACTCGTGCGCTAACTGTGCTTCTTGATTTCTTCTTATATTTTCCCCTTTTTTTTTACCTAATCTTCAAGTATTTTCTATAATGTGGCACATCCACCATAATAACAATTGCTAAGGTATTGTAAAAAGGAAGAAAATTAAAATAAAAATAAAACAAAGAAAAATAAGACAATTAAAATATATAAATAAAACCACACAAAAATTTAGGTTGCCTTCAAGGAAACTCTTGTTTAATGTTGTGATCTCGACACCTTTTTATGCTCAAGATGATAATGAATTGAGAAGGGTAGGAATATCCATCTTCTTGATTAGAGAACCAACTAAATAATGCTTTAACCTCTACCCATTGACATTGAAGGTTCTTGTGGCTTCACTTCAAGTGTCAACTACTCAAAATGCCTTATGGACATAGAATGGCCCCAACCACCTAGAACAAAATTTACCCAAAAAAAAGCTTAAGATAAGAATTGAAGAAGAGCGCCAAGTATCCTTCTCAAAACTCTCTTCGAGTAATATGTTTATCGTGCAATCTCTTATTTCTCTCCTTATATATCCTTGCACTATCATAGACGTCAAATCTCAACTCATCAAGCTCATTAAGTTGGAGCTTCCTCTATTCACTAGAATTCTTGAAGTCATAATTAATTGTTTCTATTACCCAAAATGCCCTATGCTCAACGTCAATTAGAAAATGAAAAGATTTCTCATATACCAACCTAAGCGATGGCATGCCAATAGGTGTCTTGTAAGCTATTTGATAAGCCAAAGAACATTATCTAGTTTCATAACCCAATCTTTTCTCAATCAGAAGATTGTTTTCTCTAGAATTCCTTTTATTTCTTGGTTAATAATCTCCACATTGCCACTAGTTTCAGGGAGATATGGTGTGGAAACCTTTTGCGTTACACTATACTTCCTCAAGAGTGTGCTTAGAACCTGATTTGCAAAATGAAATCCCTCATCACTAATTACTACTCTCAAGACAATAAAGCTAAGGAAAGATATTCTTCTAAAATAGCTTGACTACCACCTTCACATCATTGGTCGGAGATGCTAATGCCTGTATCTATTTTGAAATGTAATCTAATGCCACTAAAATATACTTTTTTTTATTGTGTGTGGATGGAAAAGGTCCCATAAAATTTATCCCCACACATTGAATAATTCAACTTCAAAAATGTTGTTCAGTGGCATATCATTCCTCTTTGAGATGTTTCCTATTCATTGACAAATCACACTTAAGCACGTAAATCATCACATCCTTAAAGAGCTTAGGTAAAAAAAAATTGCTTGTATCACCCTTTCTTCTATTTTTGAAGAGCTTCCACTACCCCTATATAGTGATGAATGACAATAGGATATGAGATCTAGTACCTCATGTTTGTGTAATCCCCTCCTAAAGAATTCATCTGCACACTATTTATAAAGGCAAAGATTTTCCTAATAGTAATGCTTGATGTATAAAAGGAATTTATTGCATTGTTGGTAAGATAAATCATCTAGTAACACCCAGAAAGCAATGTAATTCACAAAGTATTGCAGAATAGCGTTGATTGAAAAAGATCCACACAAAAAATTAAAATTAACAAGATTATGAACAATTGATGATTCAAACACTAAATATAAAAATTAAGGAAAAAATAGAGATCTTTATCCAGGCACTTGTGTAATTACAGGATGATAAAACTAATCAAACAATCAATTACATAAATATACAATATCTTTTAATAGAGAATTCTATAAAGAAGAAGAAGAAGTTTAATTACATTACCTTTTAACTAAACTTTCATCAAGTCTTATTTTATAGAT
Organism: Tamarix austromongolica; assembly: GCA_039764185.1. NCBI lineage: Eukaryota > Viridiplantae > Streptophyta > Magnoliopsida > Caryophyllales > Tamaricaceae > Tamarix > Tamarix austromongolica. The sequence goes on from CM077817.1 coordinate 49,241,607, forward strand.
GATAAAACCCTACGAGGCAAAACAATGCATTTTAAAAATAAAGGAAAAACACGATGCATGTTTAGGAAACATGGGGTTCCAGTGTTAATTTTCTTACTCTTAACTTTTTCCCAAACACATCAGAGTATTTAGTGAAAAATATGATCCGTGTAAACAAACATGGGACCCCCATGTTTCTCACATAATTCACCATCCTACGCTGAACTTCTCCAACACCTACACAAACCAGCACAATATTATGTTGTGCTTCAAATACCTAGTAAAACCTCACAATTCTACACCTTGATGTAGTATTTGTGATGCATAATATGTAAAGACCTCTATAAAAACACTTACCCAACAAAGGATCGTATGGCCTATCAACACCAATCAAGTACGAGAAGCACTCAAATTTACCTACAGTTAGTGGCTTCATTAGCATAACAACTGAATTATCCAAAGTACTCGCTTTCTCCTTAATTTCTCCAACACAACTTTGCCTGCACCAATAATACTATGGATAAAGTGATGCTTGATGTCATTATGCTTCGTTCGACGATGGAAATTTTTTTGATTCTTCACTAAATAGGTAGCACTCTAGCTATCACCACAAATGACCGGAGCACCATGACTAAACCCCAACTCTTATACTAAACCACTAAGCCACAAGGATTCCAGAAAAGCCACTGTCATAGCCATATACTCGCCTCCTGTAAGGAAGAACTCCAACTAATAGCCGAACTACTAAAATAGAAAACATATCCACTGGATGATCTCCTTTTATCAAGGTCTCCCCATAACAAGAGTCTATGAACCCAACTAGTAAATTAGCTTATCTCACATACTCAATAAAAGCCAATGTCATTCCCTTCAAGTAACTAAGGATCCACTTCACTACGTACTAGTGACCCTTTCTCGAATTCATCATATATGGACTCACAGCACTAACATCTTAATCAGTGTCAGGCTAGATACACACCATAACATAAATGATACAACCAATAGCATTTGAATATAGAACAATCGCCATGAACTCTTCCTCTTTGGATTGAAGAAAATCCAAAGAGATAATCTGAAGTGAGTAGCTAATGGAGTGTTAACTATCTTGGCATCCATCATATGAAATATCTCTAGCATGTTGTTCATATAGGATTACTATGACAAGCATAAAAGCTTCTTCTCATAGTTACTAATAATTTCCATGCCAAGGATCTTCTTTGTAGCTCCAAAATCCTTCATCTGAAGCTCACTTTTTAGCATTGCCTTCACCTTATCAGAGTCAGACATATCATGTGCTGCAACAAGCATCTCATAAACAAATAGAAAAAGAAACATAAAAGTGCCACTCTCCATCTCCTTCAAGTACACACTTACATCATAATGAAAATTAGAGAAAAAATTCTCAAACATAAACTAATCAAATAGTTTTTACCACTCTTTAGGAGACCACATCAAACCATACAGTGACCTCTTCAATAGACATATAGTATAATGCATCCTCTACCCCATAAATCTATCTGGTTGTCGCATGTAAATCTCTTCCTCAAGCTCAAAATGTAAAAATGCAGATTTAACATCTAACTTCTCCAACTCAAAATCATGTACAACCATAAGCGCAAGCAAGGTACGAATAGAAGTATGTCTAACCACAAGAGAAAATACCTCATTATAGTTAATGCATAGAATCTAATTAAATCCATGTATAACTAAATGAGCCTTGTACCTTGTTCTCTTAACCCCTAGAGTTCCTTATTTGAATATGTACACCCAATTGCAACCAACAATCTTTTTTTTTTATAAGGAACCTTCACAAGTTTCCATGTATGATTCTTTAATAAGGACTCTATCTCTTCCTCCATAATAGCACACCACTCGGAAGAATTAGTACTCTCAATAAGCTATGGGAATTATGCTAGCTCATGCACATTAGTAGTAGTATATGCACTAGATAAAGCAAAAATAACCAATTCTTAAAAACCATACCTGACCGGAGGATTAATTATCCTCCATCCTCTACTTGGAGAACCACCCTTTGCTCCACCTACTACCTTGATCCATCCACTTTGTAAATAGTGGGTCTATCAGAAGGGTCTTTACTATCCAACTCAACCTCAACCTCTACCTGGTCCTGAGCTCTATCCTGCTCCACCTCCTTAGAGATACTATTGCAAGACTCAGTCTTCTAGAGAAATACAGACTCATTAATGTTAACATACCTACTGGTCAAAAACTTAGACACCCTTTTACTCTAGATTTAAAGCCAAGAAAAATAAACTTCTTAGCTCTAGGCTTAAGTTTACAATGATTCACATAAACATAAATAGTGCAACCAAATACACGTAAATTAGGGTAATCAACTAGTTTACCGGACCATAAATCCTTAGTTATCTTTAACTCAATAGACTAATACAGTGACCAACTCACCAAGTAAGCTACTATGTGAACTACCTATACCCAAAACTCTATACCTGGCCTGAAATGCCCCAGAATTATTTATTTTAGGAAAAATAATTAAATGAGGTTTTATAAAGAAATTAATTAAATTATTTATTTTATTTGGAATAGAAAATATTTAATTAGGGCAAATTAATAATATTTTGTAAATATTTTTATTAAGGGAAAACTGGGCTTTTTGCTAATTAAAAAGGGATTTAAGAGAAATATTTTTTTAAGCCCTAAATTGTTCTAAAAATAAATTTAATATTATTTTTATTAAATATTTTATCCTAATTATCCAAAATATTCTAATTTATTTATTTACCCCAAACCACTATAATTTCCTTTTTCCTTTTTCCTTTTTTCTTTCCTTCTTTTTCTTTCTTTTCTTCCTTTTTATTTTCTTTTTCTTCCCTCCCCCGATTTGGGCCTGGCGCGGCCCACTTTCCTTCCTTCTTTTTCTTCTCCTACCGCGGCCCACGCCCGTTTGCTTCTTTCTTCTTTCCTCGGCAGCCAACGCGCCGAGTTTCGCCTCTTTCTTCCCTAAAGCGCGGCGTTTAATTTAAACGCCCTTAACTTTCGCCTGACCGGCCGATTCCTTCTTTTCTTTTCTTTCTTTTTCTTTCCCCAACCGCCGGCTCACCCCTTCCTTCTTCCTCCTTTCCCCGCCATTGTTGAACCTGCAACTTCCATCCCCCGAAAATGGCGCCGTTGGCCACACGTGTCATGACTGGCCTTTCTCTCGCCCATTCTCTTCCCCTCAACGCACACTTCAAATTGAATTGCCCCACCTCTCCTTTTATTCCCCACGTTTGCCCCCATTTTCCCCTACGAAGGTCGGGCACGATTTGAAATCGTGATGACCGACCAACGGCATAACCACCCCATTTTCTCACCGACTTTGACCTTCTGGTAAACTCCATAACTCAAGCCTACCCTCCACCACTATAAATACTCCTCGTATGGCCTGATTTTGAGACTTTTCCCCCAAAAACCCTAAGTGCAACCTGTGCACCACCGTAGCTTTAGATGCATTTTCCTCCGCCGTTAGCCAACCTCACCACCATCTCTTCCTCCCAAACTCTTCCCTGCAACGTCCTTTAGCTAACTAAACCATCCACATCCTTCGATTCTCATCGCACGGGCCTCCATAACCGTGCAAAGTTTGCTATCCCTCTCGCCAGAATTTTTACCCCAAAACCTTAAACCACCGCCCACCACCACATCTGCCGCTTCTACCACCCTTTGAACTACTCAAAAACTCCTACTAATTATCCTCCACTGACCCATAAACTTATTTGCTTTTTCTCCTTCCCCCTTCCCTCTTTGTCTTCATTTTTGCCTCTTTTAGATCACTTTTCCGACCACCCATCCCTGCCAACTCAAGGTGAAACCCTACACCTTTTCAACACTTTCTTTCGATTTATTGAGAATTATTCTACTTTTATCCTAATTTTTAATATTAATTCAATTTTAATAATAATAATTATTATTATTATTATTATTATTATTATTATTATTATTATTATTATTACTATTATTATTATCATCATCAACTGTAACCTGATTGCTAAATTTTGTTGATAGGTTTGGGAGTATTCTTGAATTAGAAAAATTACTATTCTTGAATTTTAGTTATTTAATAGAATTATTACATGTTTAATATTATTAATAATAATATTATTAATATTATTATTATTAGTATAATTATTTATTTAATATTGTAATTATTTCAGGGGGTTCGAAACCTAAAATTTTTATTAGGTCTCACACACTTGCTTTTTATTACTATTATTAGCATTTTTAACATTATTACTAATTATATTATCTTTATTGACTTTTATATTATAAGTATATATTATATTAATATTATGATTACCATTTTCAAATAGTATTATTGTAATCCCCCATAATTTTAGAAAACCAATAATTTAATAAATAGCTTTTATTTGAAATAAATTAGCTTTTAAAATTATTTAATTTAATTAATTTATGGATTTTTGATATATAAATTTGGACGGGAATATTTAGTAATTTAAAATAGGTATTTTGTTATTTTATCATGCTATTTTTATTTAAATAATTTTCCAAACTAATATTTTACTAACTTTATCATTTTTAAACCAATATATTAGATTATAATGAATTAAATTGTTAAATTAAATAATTTATCAAGAATATTAAATTTTATGATTTTATAAATTAATTTATTTTATTTTCCCTATTTTCTCATTTCCTTCTCCTTTTTCTCCTTTTTTCTTCTTTCTTCTCTTTTCTTTTTCTCCTCCTTAGGCCGCCCGCACCGGCCTGCTTTCCCCCTCCTTGCGCGCTGGTCCACAGGCCCATTTTTCCCCTTCTCCTCCTCGCACGCCCACCCAACACAACCCAAACGTCCCTCTTTTTTTTTCCAGACTGGACCAGCCGGCTCCCCTTCTTTCCTACGCCGGTCCAGCCGCTCGCACCTCCCCTCCCTTTCTTTCTTCTTCCACGCCCGACCAGCACCTCCTCTGCCATGGTCGAGCACGCCGGCCGCGTGCAACTACCGCCACCTGCCACCACCACCTACCTCCCTGCTACTCCTCCTCTCTCCCCCGTCATTTTCTTTCCTATTTCGAGCCAAACCAGCTCCTGGACCATAGCTCCCATGACCTCTCCCTTTCCTTCTTCTTCCTTCCCTTTCCCCTGCCAACCGACAGCCCTACCACCTGCGTCCTCTCGCCAGCCAGCCACCTGCCCCCTCTCTTCTCCCTCTTCTTTTTCTTCATCTCTCCAGCCTCCTTTCTGCCCCATTTTCGATCCCTCTTCTCCTTTCCCCGAGCCTCTTCTCTCCTTTCTCCTCCCTCCCGGTTCTTGCTCGCCGCCGCCAATCACCACTCCAACCACCGTCCCAACCCCCTACGCCGCCTTCTGCCACCACCTCCTACTACCCTGCACCATCACGCCAGCCCCTCGAGCCCCTGCACTTCCTCCCTTCTCCCCTTCTTCTTTTCCTCCCCACTTTTCTCCCTCATCACCAAGCCACCTACAACCGCCCCATTAGCCGCTGTCCGGCTACTTCTGCCGCCACCCAAACCACTATTCAACACCCTACAACCCCCTCTACCACCACAATGCCTTAGTTGGTCGAAAACAACACTTGCACCCCTCCATTTTTCCCTCCTCTTTTCCTTCCTTCTCAGCCTCTCCACCTCGACCCACCTCGGCTGCCATTTTCGCCGCCCTGCTGCCGCCGCCTCTGCCGCCCTATGCCGCCGGTAAACCATCCTTAGCCACCACGTACACCCCCTCTTCACTCCTGCACCATTCCCTTGCCTTGAAACCTCCCCCAACTACCTTCTTTTCTAGCCTAAAGTCACTAAACCGAGCCATCTCTCCTCTCTTCTATCTCACCCCTTTTGACCCTTTTATTCACCCTTATTTTGCATGTGGCTCACGCTGTTCATGCAGCGTGAGCTCCTACTTGATTTGGGAATTTATTATCTAAATTTTGAGGTATATTAATAATTAATTAAAGTGTATTATTATTAAATAAATTTGTTTTTATAAAGTTTTATCCTTTAATTTCTTACTTCTAACCTTATAGTTATTGATATTATTTTTAGGTGTTGAGTTGCTAATTCAGCCTTGAATCCTTAACGGGGATACCGGTAAGGTTTGATTTTTGCGGGATTAAGGTAATCATTAATCCTCACTTAAATGCATGGAAAAATGTATGCTAGCACATTAGGGATTTTAGTATGATTTTATGCATGTTTTGTGTTGCCTAGTATGATATATATATATGGTTGTTTATATTGATTGAGAAAAAGAAAAGAAAAGAAAATTATGATAGCTTTTGTACCATGTGTAGAGATGATACTTAAAGGATGAGTTGATATTTGATGGAAATGTTAAATGCTTGTCTATTATGTATTATGTTGCTAATGTATGAATAATATTATTGCCTAAAGGTATTTTAGTAATATACTTGTGTAAGTATGTGATCTAATATATGTAGTTGCTATGAGTGTTATGTTGAATAATGACAAGTTGGTGGAGTTAAATGATAAGAATGAAGTGCTAATATTAGCATTTTATGTAGTGGTGGTAAATTTATAAAAGTGGTGTAATAAAGGGGTTAAGTGGAAATTTTATAAGTGAAAAGGGCATTTTGGAAATTTCGTAGTAAAGGGGTATTTTGGTAATTTTGAAAAAAAGGGGTAAAACGGTGATTTTGTAAGTAAAAGGGTATTTTGGTAATTTCAAAAGAAAGGGGTGAAATGATAATTTTATAAGTAAAATGATAAAATTGTAAGTTGTAAGAAAAGGGGGTATTATGGTAATTTTTGAGGTAAGGGATTAAATGGTAATTTTAGAAGAGAAGGGCAAAATGGTAATTTGTAAGGAAGGGGTAAAATAGTAATTTTGGATGTAAAGGGTATCGTGGTAATTTGCAAGCAAAAGGGTAATATGGTAAATTTGGATGTAAGGGGTAAAATGGTAATTTTGTAAATAAAAGGATATCATGGTAATTTGGGAGTAAGGGGTAGAAGGGTAATTTTGTAAATAAAAGGATATTTATGGCAAACTTGGAGTAAGGGACAACTTGGTAATTATGATAATAATGGAGGATAAATTGGTAATTAAATTGGCGGCACACGGTGGCAATATTGGTTGCGGGGAAGAGAGAAGAAGGGTGGAAAGTAGGGTTTTTAGTATAGGAGAGGGGGAATGAGGGGGGATTTGAGGTGATGGAAGATGCCTTAGGTTGAGAAGGCTAGAATAGTGGTTGTGGCGCAGCCAAAGGGACCGGTGTAAGCGACGGCAGTGTGGTGGCCTAAAGTGGTGGAGAGGAAGGAAGGGAGAAGGAGAGGAAGGCAGTGGAAAAGGAAGTTAGGGGGAGGTAGAGGAGGTTATGCTGGTGGTTTTGGGGGTAGAGGGAGTGGTGGTTGCGGCGGGAGTGACAGTGGACGGCGAAGCGAAGGATGGAGGTGGGTGAGTTGAAGTTGATCGAATGGCCAACTTTGCATGGCCAAGGTTGCTTGTGTAGGGAGGATTGAGGGTGGTGATGGGTGTAGCTCAGTGGAGGGTGGTGTAGGGAGTAATTTGGGAGGTGGTTTGGGCAGTGATGTTGGACGGCGACGGTGGAATAGGTGGCTGAACAAGCGACTGTGCACAAACGGGAGCAAATTTTTGGGCAAAGAAAAAGGTTGAATGGGGGTGGTTGAAGGGTATTTATAGGCCATTGATGAGGAAAATGACAGAGGGGGAAGAGGGGAGGATGATGGCATGCATGGCAGGTCGCCGCCCTGTGGCGCACAACCAATGCAGCCCTGCAGAGTTGCAGGTCTATCAGCTCGGGGAAAGAGAAAGGAAGGGAGAGACAGGCATGCGTGAGGAGAGATAGAGAGCGCGATTAGGTGGAGAAGAGAAAGGGATCAAGGGGGAAGAGAGTAGGGCTAACACGCCAGCATGCGATAGTGCAAAGGATGCATGCCTGCATCGAGAAGTGGAGAAGTCAAGGCATCAGGGAAGAGGGAAGGTCGGGGGAGAAGAAAGGAAGAACAAGGGTGCGGACTGGTTGGTCCTGGGGGGAAAAGATAGAAAGTAAAAAGAAAGCTGGACCAAGCGGCTAGCTAAGGAAAAAGAAGAGGCAGTGGGCTTAAGTTGTGCAGGAAGAAGGAAGAAGTCTGGGTAGCGAGGGCGGGCTAGCCCAGATCGGGGAAGGAAGGGGAAAAAAAAGAAGAAAGAAGAGGAAGGAAAGAAAATAGGGAAAAAAAGGAAAAAGGGAAAACTAAAAAATAGGTGAGTTTGGGTATTTAGAATATTTTGGTATTTTGAGATATTTAAAATAATAATATTTCAATAAAATAATAATTAAATTTATTTTTAGGTTAATTTAGGTTTTTTGAAAGATTTTTCCTTAATTCCATTTTAATTAGCAAAACACCCTAATTTTTTCCAATTAAACTATTTATTAATTTCCTCTTGATTTTACCTTAAATACTTCCTCTTATTTTAATAAAATAATTTATTTAATTAATATCCCTAATAAATCTTTATTTTGCCATAATTTTCTAAATTAGGGTTTTGAGGTATTTTAGTATATATGGTTCATAATAGTTGTTTCGTATATTAGAAATTAATGATTTAGGTTGGATTTGAAAGATTATGACTAAAAGGTTGAATTCAATATCAAAAAATTAATATACGAATGGGAATCTAATTGATCACAAGAGTAAACAATTAATTCTTAAGGACAACTTAATTTAATGGTGTTTAGTGTGTTTAATCTAATTTATTAGTCACAAAGGTAGTCAATGGATTAGACTAGATACATTCCTAAACCTTAAAATAGGGCAGTGAATTAATAATTGACTGATTATTCACAGCAAATCTTAAAGTATACTATAGCACATTAATAATTTGTTTTTTTATTACAAAAAATGAGACCAAAATTCACTCATAGGTTCACATCTATAGTCCAATCATATGTAATTTATTAGTCATTTGTTTCCATCTTTCCTTTCATAGTAAATCTAAATAGATAAAATAACAAAATTTAGTAATTAATCACAAAGTCCCTGTGAATACAACATTGACATGCTACAACGCAGTCATGCGCTTGTTGAATAGCATCTATCATATTTTGAACAATGTTTTTTTAAACAAAGTCGGAAGAATGATTTGATTTATGGAAAGGATAGAGAGATGATCATGTGCGCTCTGTTGTTATTTAAAACATATTTGTTTATTATATATATATATATTTTAATTTCATATCTAATCATAATAGTTTATTTAGTTGATCCACCAATCCTAAATCATTCCTACAAATGTATTATATGTATAGTTGTTATCCAATGCCTACCCTATGTATATATACACACACATGCTCATAATTCATACATATAAATTACTCATATAACTTTAAAAACGATATAAATTACAACATTTTAACTAATATACATGCTCACAATATAAAATTGTATGCATATAATTAATCTATACTTATATATATATAAACAAGAATTAAATTATGACACAATACACCAAAAATCTTGGAGCAAATTCCATTGAGATTCTGACCTAGAACAAAAAATCAAAGTTAATCTCTAATCATCAACTAAATGAACTAGAAAAACAAAAACAATAAAAAAATTAACAAAGAAACAATCCAAGGACATTACATGGGGGAAAAGTGGATGGTGTCAGGGCAGTTTAAATTCAATCTTACAAAAACCAAAATATCTAAATAAACCAACAATTGAATAAAATAATAAATTAACAAATGAAACACAAAATTGATAACCAAAAAAACCTCTAAAATCCAACCTAGAATAAGAAGAAGAAATAACAAGTCAGGGGTGATGCGTTGTCGTATACACAACAAATTTAATACATAAATTCTAATTTCCAATTACGTAGTAAATGGTAAGAAAGAGTCGAATCCACAAGGAATGGTATTTCAATCACTAATTTTGCAATTGATGTTATAATCCCGGTTATACGATTTCATTAATTCTAATACTATCTAAATATATTAAACTTTTCTCACTACTTGATAAATGGGGGTAGGAATGAATTGATGATGGAATCAAGGTATCAAATACTCAAAGAAGAAGAATGATTCTATGTGATTTAATGTTGACATCTAGAAACTCATAATAATTCATTTCTTTGCTTTCTCTCAATCTTAATAAATTGAATAAGCTCTCAATTTATTTCCTAACCATTTAATAACCTAGGTTATGAACACTAGATTCAATTAATGGTAGCATTATGAATGGAAAGCAGTCAACTACAATCATAACCACATAAGCTCGGGTTATACAATTGTACGAATTAATGGACAAGATTAACAATTAATCTTCTTGCTACTCTAGACAAATTAATTAACAATTACGGGTTAATTGTGTTGTCTTAGCAAAGATTAAGTTCTAAATTAAATAGGTGATCAATCTAATTAGTTTAAATTCTTAATCTATGATATGAAATCATTCAATTCCATCTGTTAATTCAATTAAATTTCATCTAGAATCAAACATTCAAATTCCGTTGTTGTATTTGAAACATAATTCCATCCTCAAATCATCCTACCCTATTTTATTTACTCTAACCTCTGCATATTTAGAAATCACACTATTATATACAATGATTTGAAATTAATGCAAACAATATCCAATAGTAATACAACACATCAATAATAATAAAAAATAAAAGTGCAATTGTAGATAATTTACTTGCATTCAATCAAAGCGGAGAAACTGCAATTGATAAAGGAATAGAGAAGGACTTATCAATTGAAGTGCAGATTATCAATTGTTCACTAGAATACAAGAAGATAAAGGAAGTTGGAATTGTGCAATACATATATATTCTAGAGGGAATAGAGAAAGAGAGTACATTCAAAATGTTTCGACATCTCAAAATTGACTCCCCCAAACGCTGAATTGATAGAGAATATATCAGAAATAGGTCGCGCGGACGGTTACAAATTTTAAGGAAAACACGGGACCTCCGTGTTTTTCTCCAACTTATCTGCCAAATGCTGGATTCTGAATACAAGCCTAAGATTTTAACATGGCCCGTGTTTAGGAAACACGGGGGTGTCGTGTTAATGGTTCTTTCACTATTCTTCCCTTAAAATTTCAGCACAACTTCTCTTGGTGTATTTGTTTCATTTTCAACTTTTCTCCCCTTGATTCATTGTTTCTTGATATGTTATTTACTTGATTTCTTCTTTTCGTTGATTTCTCCTTTGAATTTCTTCAATTTTTTCTTTTCCTACAAAATTTATTTAAAAGAGAAAAACTCGAAGAAAAGATTAAATATTATAAAATTAATGAGACATTTTTATGCATCAAAATAATCTATAAATCCCATTTATCTGGGGGGAATCCAGTGTAAGGTTTTAGATAACTTATAGCAACAATATAGGTCATCATTGTAGGTATCCTACATTTGTTGCAAATAAAACAAGTGTGCATAAGACATTATCTATGTTGTTGATATAATACACTACTTACTATAAATAGCATTGATTGAAAAAAATTAAGATAAAAACCGTAAGTTTTTTTTCACCAAACCTAACGCAGCAACAAAAGGCAATATCATAGATTTAAGTCATATTTCATCGCTACAAACATTTAGCAAAAAATTAAAACAAAATAAATTATTGGAAAATTTTCTCACTTTATGTACAACTTTGTCATATCATCACAACAACTTCCTTCATGATTTACAAGGCAAGGTATAAAATTCAACATGCCCTCCGGTTTGCCGAACATGTTTTAATTTCTTATATCCTTTCTAAATTTGAAAACAACGAAAGTAAAACTATGTCGAACAAGATTTTAATTAGTCATAATTTATTCATAATTTAAATAAGGGAACGAAAATATGAATTGGTAATCTTTTATTTCTGATGTTATTTTTTATTTTCTTAATTTCCAAATTCCAAGTCGCGGGTTACCAAACGACCCCTCGATGTTTGCATGAATACAACTTTAAACTATCAAAAATAGATGTCCGTACGACGTCGTAGTGCCGCTCACTTCTTTCACAAAATTTCAAATACAGAACTATTTCTGTTCTTTTGCAAGCATCCATCTTTGTCCTACGTTTTTATCTTGGGCTCACTAAAATGGCCCCCGTAAGCCATAAACAATCTCCAAATCTAGATCCTCGGCCCTTCTGATCGGTTTTCCAACTCTGTTGTTTTGACTTTTACATGTTCCGAACTGTTGTTACCGTTGCTTTACTTATTGAAACGGAACAACGATATTATAAGCTGACACGTAACAGTAGAGTACACATGGCTACAACTTAGTGGACCTTGATGTATCTGTAGGCCTCGCTCGTGTCCCATTATCATTCTTCTTAGAAAGACTACTTTTTGTCCCCGTTTGTAATTTGAAATCACTCAAAGAGACGTTATAACATTTTTGTAATTATTTTGTTGTCTCGATTTATTTGAAACAATTTACTAATTTTTTATCTATTTTTCTCGTAACTCCTTTTCGGTTCAATCAATCAATGCTGCCCCCATTTAATGCTTGAACAACGGCACTCTCCACCCGTCTCTTTAGTTCAGTCCCTGGTCTCATCAGTCATCGTGGCTTCTCTCTACCACCATCTATCTGGCCTGGGACTCTTTTATATGATTTCTGCACTTCTAGCTCTTCCCATATTAATTGCATCCTACTGACTTTTCTTTTTCTCCCTGCAAATTTCGACTCGGAAAAATAGTGCACTGCAGCCCGGCAATTATAGGAGAGAGAAATTTCGAGACGTTGTCGATCTTTCATCCCCTTCAATGTAATTTATCTTCTTTCTCTTCAGTCTTAATTTTCGTTATGGACTATTGGATTTTTCTGAGATTTGGAATAATGGAGATTATGCTGACTAGTTGATTCTGGGAATTAATTCTGCGTATTTTTGTTGTACTTCATTTTTATTTTTATTTTTTTGTTCTGGTAAAGAATCTTTAATGAGCTTTAGCAATAGAATGATCGGTAGGTTGTGCCTTTTCCTCATTTAATTTGTGACAAAATTAGTGTTTTCATTTATGGGGAAAATGACAACCCCCCCCCCCTTCTCGTCTATTGTTGTAGTATTTGGAATTTTGACTATTTGATTGAAGAGTGCTGCATTATGTTTGATTAATTTACAGTGTTTAGCTGGCTGGTCCAAGGATTTAGATAAACTATGATGTCATTTTCTTCATTATGTTTGATCTTTTAGACGTGGGTTTCTGGTCTCAAAATCAGGGAGGATCGTATTCTTCTGCTGATACAATTTTTCTTGAGAATGATGGTCTAATCCCTTGTAAATTGTACCCTTTTTAGCTTAGGGGAATTGGTTTATCTCTAAATGTCGAAGCTTTAGAATCTAAATTGCAGAAATCGAATCCACAAATCATGTTCATTGAGTTGTTGGCTTCGTTTAGAGTAATGGTTTGATGTAGATTGATCTTTGATTGAGGTGTGTGCTACTTCTATGTCTGCTTATTTATGTTTTGGCATTTTTTTGTGGAGTGTACACATCTTCATGCTTTAATGCATGCCTATAATTCAGATTCTAGATGATTGCCGCATGCAAATTTTGATTGGGAGTACCAGGATTTTGGTTATTTCTCCATCGGTCTGGATGGACAGCGGGGGAGTTGTCATTTAAAATGGCCCAACGTTTCCTCCACATTTAGAAGAAAGATGAGACAATTTAAGAGTTCCCACTTCAAGAAGAAGCTGGAAAGATCAGGATGGCTTTGTTCTTGCTTCTACCCTTGTTCATACTAGATTAATGGCGATCCCTGAATAGTTCATTCTCTCATGCTTTTAGAATTGTGGAACTGCTGATGGATTTGTAAATATCGTTAAGAAATAGCTTGGATTATATACATGAGAAGATGGGTGGTGAAAGACCAAGCTCAAAGGGGGGGCGCCATGTCGGTGGCTTCTTGCAGCTGTTTGACTGGAATGTCAAATCTAGAAAGAAGCTGTTTTCAAGCAAGTGTGATTTACCAGGTGCAGCTATAAAATTCTTCTGTAGTTATTTCTGTTTTTATATGCCCAAGCTTCAGTTTACATGTGCGTGGTGAAATTTTAGCTGTTAATGTGTCTCTAGGTCCTTGGTTTTGATTTATCTTTTCATTCTCACTGTGAGCAGAACAACCAAAGCAAGGCAAGAGAAGTGAGGGATTTTTTCCAATGACTCAGGTTCGTATAGTGAGAATGTGATTTCATAAGTAAAAAACCCGTGAAACTATCTTACCTCAGTGCCTCAATAAACTCACATTATCTTACTCAGATATGATCTTTATTATAGCAATTAATTTTTATATATGCAGCTACATGAAGAGGAATCTGGATATGCAGCAGCTCCAAGTATGAAAAGCATCAGCGAGTACAGTTATGCTTCATCTGTCACAGATGAAGAAGGTTATGGAACAAAAGCCCCAGGGGTAGTTGCCAGGCTCATGGGGCTGGATTCCCTTCCCACATCAAACGTGACTGAGCCATTTACTAGCCCCTTTTATGATACGCAGTCTTTCCAAGATGTCTCATTTAGGAGAAATGATTTTGACTTTTATCAAGATCATCAAGATCTACGCTCAAGCCATATGCTTGAAAAGGTGGAGCACACTGCCAGGAACTTATCAGAGCCAAAGCCTCGAAAGATGTATAATAAGCCTATTGAAAAGTTTCAGACTGAAACTTTGCCTCCCAGATCAGCTAAATCAATTCCAATAACCCACCATAAGCTACTGTCACCTATCAAAGGTCCGGGGTTCACTCCATCAAAAGATGTTGCTCACATCATGGAAGCTGCAGCCAAAATTATAGAGTCAGGACCTCAAGCCAGTAGTAGAACCAAAGTATCATCAGGGATGTCGGCTTCAGTTCCTCTGAAAGTTAGAGAACTGAGAGAGAAACTGGAAGTAGCACAGAGACCAAACAGGTGCGCTGAAACATCTCAAAGGCCTACAGAATCAAATGCTGCCAAGTGTCTGAAAGGGCAATCTATGAACAAGAGTTGGAATGGATCAGTTGACACAACTTCCTTTGGAACTCCTTCCAAGGTGTATGAAAGTTCTGCCAGTTCAAATAATAGTGGAAAATCTGTTTCACTTGCCATCCAAGCAAAGGTAAATGTTCAGAGGAGGGAGGGACTTAATTCTAATAGTAAAAGTCTGGAAAAACTCAAAGAGCAGGAAGAGGTGAAATCAACGCAGTTATTCAAGAGCCAACTGAGCAGTCATAAGGTCACACATCAGAGAGCTTCACCTTACAATAAATCTCATGTATTAAGGCAAAATAATCAGAAACAAAATTGCTCCTCAGAAAAGGAAAAATTACCTTCTAAAACCACAGCTTCCAATTTGCTTGGTAGGAAGACTGTTAACAGAGAATCATCTCATGGACCACAAAGAATCTCTAATAGAGGTTCCCAATCTGGATCAAGGAAATCGAGTATAGAGATAAGAAATGGTGATAAAGGAGTTTCACATTCAGGAGTTAGGAACGCTCCTAGGAAAAGACGTTCTTTGGATGGGAATTTACAGATTGAGGAAAATCAAGCTGTTGCCAACATGGTGATTGGGAAAAATGAGAAGTCAGGTCAATTCAGCAATCTGGTCGACAGGCATTTGTCGAGGATTGAAGAAAGCAGAATGAAAGGTACGGATATTGTTTCTTTCACATTTACAGCTCCCATGACTCGGTCTTTCCCTAGTTCGGAGTCTTTAAGACAACCAGGTGAGAGGAGCAGCGTAGTTACTTCAGAAAACAGAAATAAAAGGTTATTACTGAGCTCAGACGGTACAAGCATATCTGCGCTGGGGCATAATGTAATAGGTGGTGATTCCTTGAGTGTTCTGCTGGAGCAGAAGTTGAGGGAATTAACCTCTGGGTTTGAGGATCCAAATTGTAACTTTGTTGAAGAGGTCACGAGGACATCAGTTGAGCAAAATGTGGTTTCTGCAAGTAGAAAAAATACTATTGGGGGGTCTAATGGAAAGATTCATCCTGCTTTTGCAACAGCAATACCTGAAGTGTCCAAAAGCAAGTACATCTTTCAGGTACAAAAGACTTTTTATTGTCATTCATTTGTTATTTTAATGATGGTTTGATACTACATTTTTATATGATTTTATTTAGAAAATAATGTGGGTCGCGACTTGATCTGTTAAATGGGATCCAAATCTAGGCTATTGTGTGTGGATGAATGTATCCAGAAAAAGAAAAAATAGTTCATATTGGCTTTTCCACTGAAATTCAGGTACATAGATTGGTGTTTAGTTTGGACTAAGTTGATGGTTATCGGGCATATGTTGTAACCATTTTTCAGGGACAGGGAGAGATAGATGAATGTAGCAGCAACAAAAGTGACGCCACCCAGTTGTATGATTGTCGTGTTCCTAGTCCAGTTTCTATTCTTGAAACCGCTATTCTGACAGAAAGTTGCAACTCTTCAGACAGCATGGCAAGCAACAGCACAGAAGGTGAGAATAGCATGAACATTTTCATGTGCTTATTCATCTTACTCAACCTTAGCCGGTGAGCCCTTCTCATGGTAATGCTATTTAACTTATTTACCTTCACCTTCCAGAGAGCAAGCAGCGTTCATCATCTGTGCAAGCTCAACAAGCTACTGGTTTAGACCCTTTTAAAAAATACCCTGCAGTATACACAGAGACCGATTTATCAGATTCAGCTTGTTCCACGATTACAGGACAACATTTCGGAGAAAAAGGTACCACTAGATTCTCGGGAACAGATCCTCCACAATCAATGGCATGGGAGCTTGAGTATGTGAAAAAAGTACTATGTAATGTGGAGTTGATGTTCAAGGACTATGCATCAGGCCGGATGGGTCAGGTACTAAGTCCTCAACTCTATGAACAGATAGAAAGAAGGAATGGACGGTTGCAAACGGGTGTAGATGCAATTGGGCTGAAGAGGAAAGTTTTATTTGATTGTGTAAGCGAATACTTGGACTTGAGATGCCAGCGGCTTGTAGGTGGGGGGTTTAGGACATGGGCCAAAGGAGTGGCAATGGTCAGTAGGAAGGAAAGGCTAGCTGAAGAAATATGCAGGGAAATTCAAGGATGGAGAAGCATGGGAAATAGTATGGTGGATGAGCTCGTTGACAAGGATATGAGCAGTCAATATGGAAGATGGCTGGACTATGAAGTCGACGGATTCGATCTTGGGGTTGAGATTGAGAGTCAAATATTGGATGCTTTGGTTGTTGAAGTGGTTGCTGATATCATGCCATCTAATTTTGTCATTTCTCTGCTTGTGTAATGTAATTCCCTAATGTAATTCTTCAGGTAGTCCGTTCTTTCCGAAACTAAATCAGCATCATGGAAGACGTAAAAAATCCCAGTATCTTGATCTATAAAAACGCTCATGCAGCTGTCTCTAGACCGTTGCAATTTTCGGCTTGCGAAGCAACAATGAGCCAGAAACTAGTGTTTTTCCATAATTTTGGGAAGTGGATATGCTTGATGGCGTGCAACGTTTTAAGTAAAATTTAAAATTTTACTAGCGATGTTAACTCTCTCTCTCTCTCTCTCTCTCTAATGCAGAAAAACATTTTTGGACATTACCGCTGACTTTATTGGTATAATGCTTCCTTTCTTTCTAAAATAAAGTTCTTTTAGATGTAAATTTTTATTTAAAAAAAAAACCCTCAAACTTCAATATTTATTTTTATACATTTTTTGACACTTTTTCTTTCAAGTGATTATAAGAATAATATAATTATTTTTATATTTTATCTATTTTACAGTCTATTAGAAATGATAAAAAAAAAGTAAACATTTAAATTTATTAGAAATGATAACCCGTAAGTATAATTTGTCATGCTTCAATCAAACCAAGCCGGCTCGCGAGCTTTTTGGGCTCGGCTCGTTAACGGCTCGGCTCGGCTCGGTTCGCTTATTAAACAAGCTTAAAAATTTGGCTCGAGCTCGGCTCGATTATTAAACAAATCAAGCTTGAGCCTAATAAATTTAGGCTCAAGCTCGTTTAGAATGCAAAAGCTCGTGAGCTCGGCTCGTTTACTACCAAAGCTCGAGAGTCGGCTCGATTCGTTAAAAGCTCGGCTCGTTTATAAACAAACCAAGCTCAAGCTTTATTTTTAGGCTCGTTTAGTAAATGAGCCAAGCCCAAACCTACCCCAAGCCCAAACCTACCCCGGCTCGGCTCGATTCGGTTCGTTAACAGCCCTAGGTATGACTAAGGAGATTTATTAACTACTAAAAAAATTATAATTGTTAAAAGGATTTTTTTTTTGTTTTGAAATCGAGTGTAATATATTTGTCAAGATTCATTTCTGTGATTACTCTGAAACAAATGGTATAAGAAAGAAACATCAATTTAAAATAAAGTAGAGAGAAGATAGCAGACAGGAATATCGACTTAAGCCATTCAAAAAGCCTCCTCATTATGACAAATTTATCGGATAATTAACCACGGACGTAAGTTGCAAGTCTTCATGTTTTGCTTCTCTCGTAGAGCAGTATAAATTTACAAATCGGAATCGCATAAAGTGAGCTCTTACAATTAATCTGTACATAAAATTTCTATCTTCTGATAAAAAGAAATCATTCGTTCCAGGTATATGTCAGAAATCGGCCGCAAAATTTATCTGAGATCGACCACGTCAAACCTCAACTTCGGGTTCATATAAACATGTGAACAATGCTCGTATAACGGGCTACCATCAGAAGGTTCCTCGTGAGGATGGAAACCCCGCTGCGGGCAGTTTCGGATCACTGAAACACCGCCAGGATCTGATAGGTGAAATATGCCATGGGGACTGCAAGGATACAAACATGTAACATGAAACATACTGACATATGTGGTAGAAAACTAAGTGCCTGCATGCTACAACATACTATGAATGAACTAAATGGTTGTGCATATTTCCTAGGAAATATTAAAGCGCTAAGAGCACATGAAGGATTGTAGCCACAGGATAGACCAACAAATTAAAGATCCTTTTTTTTCTTTTCTTCTTTTTTATTCCCCCTTTTTACCTTCCCATCAACACAGAAAATTCTAGGCCAGTATCAGCATACTGACACAAGATAACTTGCTCGCTGTGAGTAATCAAAAGAGATTCAAGACCGCCTATCACTCTCGAGGGTAATAAGATTAGAGTCATTAGAGTTAGATCTGAAGCAAGCCACATGGCAGGCTGTCATTAGGTGGGTGAAAGAATGTTTAATAGCAGAATTTCAATTGCAAGTTGCAACAGTGAGTGTAAAAACTGGCCAAAGGACATAGTGGCCTGAATTTGATTTGGGGGAGCTAGGTCAAATTTGCACAAAGTGACTAATAGCAACCACAGCTGCGATCACAAGAGGGGATAAACTTATGATACTCTACATCACAAGTCCGTTGTTTTTAGCATGAAAAGACTCCATACCTGGATTTATCTGTAGGAGCCATTACTATTGCAATCGCTTCAGGCAACATTATCTATAGTAAGAAAGAAAAAAGGAGGTAAGTTGAGCAAATATATCAGTGTAACGAAACAGCAACAAATATAAGAATCTAAAGGGGATATCACTGCAAATGAGGAAATAACAAAAAGAAACACGAAACACAATCAGCCAATCAGGAAAGTTTGGCATCTGAAATGGGCAGTCATCGTATACGTAATCACAATTACAGCAGAAAATACAAGCACCGTATTAGCCTCTTACAAGCACAACCATTTTGAATGTTAAAAGACAGCCTAAACTGGGATATCAGTCAGCTAAGGCTCGCGGTCATACAGGTCCACAAGCTCCTGGAGTCTAAATATCTCGTACTAAAAAGCAAGTGAAGAGGCCATCCAGAATAGCCAACATGTAACTGCAGCTTCCTATGTCCTTGCCAGCTCATAACTGGCAACAGGTCGCTCTATGTATTGCAACATCAAAAAAGACAAAAGCAACCAGAATGGCTGGCCTCTTATAACAGCATACATCTTGATCCCCACATCAAACTTGCAGGAAGTTCATTGTCTCAGGAAAAAAGGAACTAAAGTCCATAAGTGTATATCCTGCCTGCCATGATACCAATAAGTAGAACACATGACCCAAGAAAACACAAATTTCACTTGAAATGAATTTCATAGTACTCTAAACAGTATTGAAGAGACCGGTCTGCAACACCAGAACACAGACATTCAAAGATAAAAAAGGGGGGGTCCATCCATCATCACCTGATAAGAATAATGGGTGTGCAAATCCACTGAAGACATAAAACAGGTTTGCGTAGGATGTGTCTGCCATCACAATGAAATAAATAAGAATTAATAGAAAAGCACGTGCCATCTGATTTCCGAGAAAGAGAAGATACAAAGGGAAAGACAGGTCGAAAAATTGATAGAGAAAAAGTCTCAAAAGCTTATGAGGTTGGACATCAATATTCAAACATTACCATCACTGCATCACCAAAAAAATGATAAAAATAAAGATTTTCATCCAACCCAATTTGAAGATGGAGATATATCTATAAGTGGCACAATCAAACCACTAGATAAACAACCAATTAGAGTCTTACTTGAGAACCTCATCAACCTCTCACACTTAAGTGGTTCAGGCGTAAGTTTGTTAAAATCAACCCCACATATATGATCACATTGTATTCTGATAGAGAGAAAACTATCTTCCAATATCTTATTAATAAATTACAAATATATGATCACATTGTATTCTGAACTCATTTTCCAAGAGACTTGGGTTCAAACTTGATATAACAGCATACAAATTTCAAAAGCTTAATGGATTCAGAACTGACTTTCTATTTCAGTGTTAGCTTCCAGCCCAATCAGTAAGTCAAAAATCAGGCTATTCTAGGTTTACAAAACTAGGAACAGATATTATCAAAAATCCCACGCTACTATTGTGTAGTTTTCTCTTCTACCACAATTTTTCCAAGGTTTATACAACTAGGAATAGTATCATCAAAAATCCCATGCCAATAGTGTAGTTTCGGATTTAAGCTTCTTGATATAAAACAACATTTGAATAGTATTTTGTATGAATAGTGACTACTGGGAAAAGTACCATTTGACCTACCTTGGCCTTTTAAGTTGTTCTTTGCCATCAATTAGGCCTTTTATGGCCTCAAATGTGCTTTTTTGTGTTGAAAAGGATTATTTTTTTTTAAGATTTTGGTGCAGCTTTTATACCATTGATTTTAATGTCTTGCGCTTTGCCATGGATTTCTAGCTTTGGCTTACACGCATTTGTTAGTGACTTGTTTGTTTTGGCTTTTAGGCCTCATAAGGTTTCGTTGTGATCTTAGAGTTTATTTTTGTAGGCTCCTATGTCTTTACAAAGTTTAGTGGATTTAATATCTTTGCTTGTTCTTGGCTTCATACCTAATGGCTTTGGTTTGATTCCAAAATACCCCATGATCTATGACTTATTTTATGTTGTTACGTATTAGGTGTTATCGATTAAGCATTACCTACTATGTGTTGAGGTCGTTTGAGTCTAGATCTCCAACTCTCGAAAGCTGATATATTGAGGTCTAATGAGTTGTATACAGGCATTTTTTATTGGTTGCCTTCAAGCAAGAACTTGAGTCTTCGTTAGGGGGTGTCAAAACTTGAGAGATTAATACCTAGATGGTGGTGGGTCATAGTGGCCGAATCTTATATCCATTGTTTAACTTTTCCCCATGGTCTATTACACATGAGTGTGGACTTTATTTTCCTCTTACATCCTTTTTGGTGGTTACTACTATGTTCTATATGCATAGTGGAGATCTAAGGTGATCATTGTATCCTTGCAGAGTTGTCTATCTTAGCTATCATGATTATTAGTATGTAGTTGAGTATTCTATCTATTCATGCATCTTTACAGCATGGCTTATTATTGTTATCTTGGTCGTTTATCTAGTCTGCCTCTTGTTGGTTACCTTGATGCTAACTTGTTAATAGGTACCTTCATGGCTATAATATCAGATACCCTGATGGCTCATAGTCTTCGGTTAGACACGTGATCTATCTTATTATATCATATTTTAAGGGTTCATGAGCACTTTTGAGTATTTTCATGTGATGCTAGGATTTGACATGAATAGTATGAATAGCATCAACATTATGAATACTTATGACATGAATAGTATGAATAGCATCAACATTATGAATACTTATGAGTAGTGTGAATAGTTGTTTCAAATGAATTTAACCATGTACTCTAATATTCTTTGGCTTGAGCAAGAGCTTATGAGCCTTGTCTGTTGAATGGTATCATTTTTAATAGAATATATTTACTTAGGACTTTTATCATCCTCATACTATACCTTTTTTCAGAATTTTGAGTTATAGGATAGAAGTTTGCAATGTGACGTGGGCTAACATGTGATTTGGTTAAGGCCTAGATTAGACTTTCAATTTACTGTTTTCATTGAGTTTTTTGTACTCAATCCAACTCTATTTATATATAAATAAATATTTCCACTTGTTACTTGTTTTTGGAGGTTACTTCCTTTAGTATCATTTTGTTTTTTTATATCCTTGAGAACAAGTGTTAGTACACTTGTGGATATGAATTATTTTTAACTTTGAATCTAGAATATGTTCGACATAGATTGCGTCGTCCTTGTATTAGATACGATGGTAACACCCTATTGCTTTCTTATTTCACTTCTACAAAATATTTCAAAAATACGAAATTTCTAGGTTAAAAATAGGAGTGGTACAAGCAAACAATTAAATATCATTTCTGATATACAATATCGGCTAATATTTATCAGATTTTGGGTCAACTGAAACACAAAATTGATGATACATGACAGATTTAGAATTTCAAGTATTTATCAACGATATATCAGTTATCGACTGATATTTGCCAATATTTTACCGATATTTACCAATATATGCCAATATTTACCGATATTTTTTAATATTTATTGTGAAAAAAAAAATTAAATCATGTCGCGACAACCGCAACACAAAATATCATTCGCGACATACCAATAACGTAGTACCGTGACTACAACTGCAATCGCAATCGTGATTTTATTGCTTGGATACAAGTGTGAGATAGTGAGTGAGTGAAACATATTAGGTATAGATTCGAATTAACTTTGATGTTTAATTAGATCACAAGTCGCACCAATGGTCAAGTGCTCACCGTCCGTCTATATGCTCCCAGCCCCCCAAGAGGCTGTCCCCAATACTCGGTCACCGACCCCATTGCTACGTGACAGCACACTGTTCATGAAGGAGGATTGACGTAGTAGCAATCAATACTCTTTCTTAAAATTTGTGTGTTGGAAAAAAAGGAGGGTTATCGAAAAAGAAAAATGAATCCATTTTGGTTTCTTTTTACTGTTTACTATCATATATCCACATACTTGAAAAAAAATGTGTGGCAAGTCAAACCATGGATCTTTGTTAGTGAGCATTTATAATCTAGTGTTCTCTAGCCAAGTCTATAGTCTTAAACCAAGTTTATTCCTCCTTAAGGTTGTGCAAAAAAGAGAGCAAGGTTAGATATGGATTATGATCATAGTCAACTCCACTATTAAGAGGATGCTATTGACACTTGTAATTCGCTCCAAGGTAGAAATATCTAAAAAGATTATTACCGGATGGAAATTTGGTTCACTAGTGAAGAGACTTGTGGATGTATCCCTCATCCTTCGTAAGTCCAAGACCAATTTATTCACAAAAGGATCAAATTAGACCAAAAAAAATTATCAACAGCAACTTAGATTGGTAATTTGGAGGTACCAAAATAATATCTAGCTCTTCTATAGGTTCGGATACTATTATTGCTATTATATTTTGTATAAATAACATGCAGTAGGTTTCAATCAAATTTGATGAAAAAAAAAAGGATCAACTTATCATAGGGACCAAAATAATATTTGGCACTTTGGTAAGTCTCGATATTATATAATATGCAGTAGGGTTAGATTTTCAATTACGAATGATTACCTTTAAAAAATAACTTCAATTATCTTTGAGTAAATATCTTCAAAGGCATAGCCTTATCATTCAGGTTGATTTGAATGATGAGGATCAATATCATAGGTTAAGCTTTTGCTGCTTATGTTTGATGTTTATATATTGTTGTCCTTGGCTTGTAAATACGGCCTTAATCATATATTATTTGGGCAGAGTTTGGCATTGAATATTGATTATTGAGTGATCTTCTGAGTTTCTCCCAGCTTCCCTTCAACTTTCTCTCCTCTTGGCACCGAATTCACAATCTTTC
Organism: Tamarix austromongolica; assembly: GCA_039764185.1. Lineage (NCBI taxonomy): Eukaryota > Viridiplantae > Streptophyta > Magnoliopsida > Caryophyllales > Tamaricaceae > Tamarix > Tamarix austromongolica. The sequence continues at coordinate 49,265,740 of CM077817.1, forward strand.
TCTCACCGATTCTCTCCTCCTCCCCTAGTCTTTTTCCTCTAATTCCAACCTTACATCTGTTAATTATCTCAAAAATAACAATCACTTATTCCTAAGAGATAATTAATCATGACTGAATATCTAAACCTACTAGATAATTTCTAAACTAAAATAATATCTAGATTTACCAGATGATATCTAAATTTACAGACTAATAACTAAAATCTCTAAATACTAAAAGATAAGAAATTTCTGATAAGTCTACCTATGGTTCATGATATGGGGACATTTATGAGGTATGCCGCCATGCCATAAATAAGGTTGAAACAAATGACCAATCCTTAACTGAGGATATATAGATCCTGGAAATTATGTAAAGGCTACACTTTAAATACTCACATGAATCCACCCAAGAGGAAATAAAGACATACTGTCTTGAGCCTCAAAAATTTCTTCCTCATTCAGAGTTTGGCACTGCAAAGGAAAAAGAACTCTATATTAATATCTTAGCATATACTACACAAAAACAGAAGTGTGTAAAAATTTGTCAAAAGTCATACAACAGAAGTAAAGCATAACTTCGGTGGCATTCATCTCTAAATCTATAATATAATCATAGTGGTGGAAGAGCTGTGTTCCTTTAAAATATAACTTCCACAACTTTGATAGATCCAAATCCTAGGGTTATAAAGTAATTCATTTGGAGATGAAGAGAGCAGACCAGTGCCATCTGAGGATAATAGAAGGATGCTCTCTAAGCAAATCACAGAGATATCAGACACCAAGTTGCTAACATGAAAGTTGTGACAAGTGAAAGCAATTCACATAGGTTACATCATACATTTTCCTAAAAAAATAATATTTTACAAGTACAATAACTGAGCCAATATTCATATGCACCATTTGACAACCTAAGTTAGGGCCCACAAATAGGACAAATGGTGCCCCTTTACAGAAGATCAAAAACATCAGAGATCTGAACTTTTCCCTAGGCGAGAGGCATTCAATTTATCCTTGCAGATTAAAAATTTATCTGAGAATCTTACCGAATCTGAAGTTGCCTCTTGCTTTGGAATTATCAATGTAGTTATGTGGAATATTCTATTTTTCTGCACCAAGAAAATATTCAATGTATAAGAGACATAAGCTCATAAAGGTTCAAAAAACATTATTTTTCAGTGATTATGGATCCTACAAGTGAGCCTGCCAGAACTCCACACGTCTCCAGATTCTTCACTGTATTTGCTTGTGCCAATCTCAGGAAATCATCCATCATTTTTACTGGCTGGAAAGCATGTGAGGCCAATTTACCGTTAACTTCACTAAAATAATAAATAAATTCAACAAAAAAGCCACTATTTGAGAAGAAACTTTTCAATGTTGGTGGAAACAGCATACAATATGTAAATGTTGATAGGAGTTAGGACCAGGTATTCCATCCTTTGAAGCATTAGCTGGCCCAGGTCTTGGATCAGCAACTCTGGAAGGAGATATCGGACGAACTTCTGGCTGCATTTGAGCAAGTACTGGAGGTGGAACAGGCTGCCTGATATTTCCAAAGGGCGAAACCTCCTGCTCTGCCTCATAGTTCAAGTAAGCAGGACATGATTCCTCACCAGGATGAGACCATCTACCATCATTCAAGGAGAGTATAGCATCCATAACAGAAACATCTGTTCCTAAATTTTCATCCTTCGCTGCAGCTTTATTTTCTCTGTCATCAATGAGACTGACCAACAGAGAAAAAAGATGTTAGCATCAACAAGTTACAAACTAAATTTCAAATATGAAAGAACAAAGAGAGATGACCAACAAAATCATGCAAGAAAAACTTCAAATGGAAAATACAAGCAAACTAACAGTCACAAACTCAAACCTTGAATCATCTACTGCAGAGAACTCGGTGTAGTTGGGATAGCTAACCTGTAGAATAGTGTGGTGAATGAAAGAAATGGTACAACAGCAAGAAAACAAGTGAAATATCCAGCTACATCTGTACATACCTTAATTTCAGTGCTGGGTGCTTGCCACTGACCACGGAGACCATTTGGACCTAAAAAGGAATGCCTAGACAAAGTTTCTTGCTTGGGAAGCGGCAGTGCAAAGGACCTGTCAACATCCAAGATTTTCTGTTACAAGGAAATGCTTATAGACGGTAGTGAGCTCAAAGATGAAATTATGTATTCAACTGCCACCACCAGCAATACTAAAATAGAAATAATATTATTTAACTACAATCATAGCTAACAAGGGAGAAAAATCATGAGAGACTGAACATAAGCAAAGGGACATGCAGACTGTTATTCACTCATCCAAACACTGACACTCATTCCTTTCTGCAGGGCAACCAGAGAAAGCATAATAAATTTGGAAGTAACAAGACAAACCTACTTATTTATCAAAGTATGCGATAAAATAATACCAAAAACATAATCAGAAGCTAACTGATATAAGAACTGATTTTAGGTGATGTTACATAACAGCCCAAACAGTATTAGAATAGAAGAGAGAAATGCTGATAACTATAATATAGTTATCCCTCCACAAGAGCAGCTTTTATTTTCCAGTTACATAACCCAAATCATCTGGAAGTCAGCAGCTGATGCATAACATTGTGAGAGATGAAGAAGTGCCATAAAAAGAGTGATAAAGATACCATAAAAATATAAAGCCTATAAATAGAGAAGCCTTATACATGAAGATAGCAATACGGCCACCAAACACATTGTACTATAAAAATCCATATTCAACAGAGTTATCCTATCTTCCTGGATAGTCAATCAACCCACAAAGGGGGAAGGGGAAGTGGCATCTGATTTCAATATCAAACAAAGGCTATGACAACGGACCAGAACTCTGCTTCAACAGATAGCTCCCAAAAGCAAACAATTATTCAGATCTGCATCAAGAGTCACTCAAGGTTCGTGATGATACCTCATGTCAAGATAAAGAATGACAAATTCCATCTACAGGCTTAGATATGCAGTGATTAAAAGTATCTCAAGTTTTCAAGTTGTTGCCATTACAAGGAAAATTCATCATCTTTGAATTAGTTCATGTCTTTACAAGAAAAAAGCATCTCAAGCTTTGAAAGATTCCATGCCTTCAAAAGGAAAAAGGGAACATATTGCAGATCATACTCACAGCTTTTGGAACTTTCTGTCAACAGGCAGTTGATTTGATAGAATAATTTGATTATTATCAGAAGACTGAATTGTCCCATTATGCAGCTGCATTAAGTGAAATTCCAAAATAAGAAAATAAACCACCAAGCAAGACGTGAACTAACTGACATGCAGGGAAATATAACAAAGTCGCAAACAGAAATAACCAAGAAGCAGGACAGACTTGCTGCACCACTCTCGCTAAATATTAAAAGACAATGGTATACTAGAATCTAGTGTTTAAAAAAGCCTAAAGAGCACCTAGGTGAAAGGCAAAAGTTGAGTTGTTGACGGACCGAATCGGGTTGAATCCTCTTCGGCTCAAGCTCGAGCTTAGCTGGAATTTGACATGAACCAAACGAGTTCGGCTCCAGCTTGGCTCCAAAAGGCGTAGAAGTTATTTGGCTCGACTTATTTAATAGAAATGAATAAAATAAGTTCATTTATCATGATTTGATTCGCTAAACTATGCTACTTGTTTGAAGGTTAAACCAGATCAGCTCTAAGTATTCGGCTTAGTTAGCAAGCTCATTTAAGTATTTGACTCATTTATTCCATAAATTTTATACAAAGAGATGAGCATATAAATGATCCAACAAACAAATCGAGCTCAAGCCATATTTGAGTTGGCTTGTGAACAAACAAGTCGAACCTACCATGGCTCGAGCTCCACTCATTTAATAGACAAGCTTAAAAATAAAGATTGATCTTCATTAGTTTACCTAAACAAACAAGCCCTTAATAAGCTGAGGCAACTTAGTTCCTCAACAACCCAAGGCATAAGGCAAAGGTACATGCCTATGAGGAACAAAATTATCTAGTCTAATGCAGCTTGTGCCTTTCTGAAAATATGTATTGTAAATATGTTTCTTTCCTTTTCTTCTAAGAATGATGCGTCTTTCCAAAAGGGGAAAAAGAAAAAGGAAAAAAAAAACAACCTCTCCCTTTCCTTTCTAATGTGAGATTTGATTATTGTATTTATACAAATAATGCCAGAAAAATAACTAAATGGAGTTTCCTTCTATACAATAAATACCTTTCATTCCATCTCCATTTAAAATTATCTCTATTGGTGTTCCTATAGTCTTTCTCCCCTCCTCCCTTTCTTTCCTAACATAAGATATAGTTAACATATTGATAGCATAATTTTAGGTATGCACCTTAGCACCTAGTGCGCCTTAGTAGTGTCTTATTAAAAAATAAAAAATAAATAAATAAAAACAACTTACACCTTGCATGGGCCTAAACACTACTAGAATTCCCAAGGCAACAATGATGCATTGGCTTTCATGCTAATAGAGTCAATAAAAACAAGGAGAAATAAGCTTGCAGAGTTCACTAAAGGAGGTGACTTGCTTAAGTAAAGTGACTTGCATGTGACTAAGAACTTCAACACAAGGAGACGTCATTAAGCCATACACGGGCTTCCATGTCATTATGAAATGTTATATTAGGACTAGTTAGTCATTAGCTGGTTTGTTTAATTACTTAATCACTGAGTAGCTTGTTAATTAGAACATAAGGTGTGTTATCTTAGGTATGCCAATTATTAGCCTAATATTTTATATGTGATTTATCTTTGTTTAAGATTATATTTTTAGTGAGGAGATTCAAGCTTGAGGAGGTGCAAATTAGAGTTTGTAATTGTATAGCATTCATATCATGAAATGACAAGACTTAAGTTTTCCCTTGTTTATGCATTCTTTGTCACTATTTGAAAAGGCGTTGCACCTAGGCAAATAGGCTATAGGAGTCCTGAAGCCTAGGGCCTAGGTGCAAGGCGAAGGCAAAAGCTTAGGCAATGTAAGGTGCCAAAATTACTCCAAAAAGCTAAATATTGATTAAATAACTAAGTTTCCAAAAAAAAGTATATTATAACAAGAAAATACTTAGACAAATAGCAATCTAAGAGTTTAATACTACCAATGCAAGCTCATAGTGTGGATTGTGGAGTGTGGACCAGTTCTTGCTGTCTCTGGTTCTCAGCTCTTTACGTTATGTCTCTATGTCTTTAACTCTATTTCTTTTTTATATGAGTTTAATATTGAATGTCATATTTTGGGTTGAATATTTGAGTTTTGAGAGGGTTAGGCTATCTAGAGTATCTATCCCTCAAGGAACTCCTATTTGTCTTTGATTTTGTAAATTTTTAAGCAACTGTTATATATTTTTATCAGTGATGTATTGGAACTTTATCTTCTATTGCTTTTTTAAAATTTTCAAATTTAGATTTACTTGACAGGTATTTTTCTTTCTTTATCAATGATGATTTGATTATGTTAAACCATTTCTTTCCATCTACTATTGGATAGATCATTGTCGGAGTTTACTCTTTTGGTATAGATGATTTTGAAGTTTAATTAAAAAGGTGCATTGCACCTAACATAGATCAGGTGAATGTTGCACCTTTCTTATATAAGATGTGGCAGTAACATTCTCCATCCCGTTTTAGCTTCCACATTAATTTTTTTAAATGAAAAAGTCTAGGTATGAAAAATATTGCAGATAAAATGACATTGACCCATAACCTATGATTTTAAAAAATGACTTTTTTTCTCTTTTTAATATTTCCCTAAGAACCCTGTGTAACATCCCGAAATTTCGTAACCTTTACTTTCAGGTGTTTAGCCCTTTTATTCAAAAATAATCCTTAATCCTTAGCCTAATTATTTTACTAATAACCTTTGACCCATAACCTAAATAAATTCCTAAACATTTATCCCCGATTATTTTACATTTTTCCTTCCTATTAAACCTATCCTAGATCGAATTATTTTTACCCAATATATTTTTACCCGATATCCTAATCCATCCATACTAAAATAAAATAAACCTATTTCTACCCTACCTTTTACCCGCCTAAACTTTACCCTTTGCACACCCCTATTTTCTTACCTTTGCATGTCATGCTAAATTCTTTTGCCCCAACCATTTCCCTATCTTTCTCGACTTCTCACGCAATACATCACCTCATCCCTTCTCTGTAGGTAAATATATATGCATACACACACGACCTCACAGCCCTCTCCTTCTCCCTCTGCATTTTTCTCAACCAAACAACCCTCCTTCTTCTTCCTGCACAACCCAACTCCCACTCCCAACCTTCTCTTGCTTCCCCCACTTTGCTCAGTTTGGTTCCCTCCCTGCCCTAGCTCCTTTCCTTTTGCATGAACCCAGTAAAACCACCCTAGCAGTGCAGCACAACCACCCTCCTCCTCCTCCTTGCTCTGTTCCATCAACCGCACCATCACCATCCGCACCACCAAGTCCCACCATAGGTCCATAGCTTGGTAAATCAACCACCCCATCGATTCCCCCTCCCCATCGCCGATTGTCGCCATCCACCACCGTCATTTTCTCCTTCTTTTCCTCGCATTGTGAGTTTTTTTGTGAGGCGCACAGCCATGCGGATCATACATGCCCCAGTCATGCCTCCTCACAAACCGTTGCACACCTCGCACATGGTCACTCGCATAGTCGTTCACCATCTTCACAGAGCCTTAGGCACACCCATGCAACCCCATCTTCTCGGTCATGCACCGCTTCTAACACACCCCAACACCACCCTTCCACCTACCACCTTCCACCATCAACGACCGAGCCTCCCTTCTTGTGTTGCCCTATCCATCACCGCCGGCACCAGCATAACAACCACAACCACTGTCCACCATCATCTCCTCCCCTGTCGCAACCCCTTCCCATTTTCCTGCACCCTCCAACTGTGCCACTAGCAGCCACCACTACCACCCTCCACCGCAACTCTCACTTCCAGCAGCCGCCACTGCCACCAGCCAACCTTGCTGCCACCATCTCCCCTTACCTCAGCCATCCAGTCTGCCTATGCACCCATACAATTATATATCGGTCCCGATACACAATATCGACCGATATTTATCGGATTTTGGGTCAACCGATATGCAAAATTAGCGATACGCAACGAATTTAGAATTACACATATTTATCGGCGATATATCGGTCATCAATCGATATTTTTCGATATTCTACCGATATTTACCGATATTTGTCGATATTTACTGGTATTTACTAATATTTATTGTGAAAAAAAATAAAAATCACGCTGCGATAACCGCAGCATATAAAACATCGTTCGCAACACTGCGATACCATGACACCACGACCGCAACCGCAATTTTATTGCTTAGTGCAGCCCCCTCATTGCATGCTCCCCTAGCTCAAGCTGCATGCGCAACGTAGGTTGCATTTGTTTTGTTGTAAAATAATTTTGGTACCTATTATTAATAAGGGTATTTTGGTAATTTCATAAAGATAAATATTTTATTATTATAAGTATTATTTTGTGTGTTAAAATATTAATTTGGTATTTTGGTATTATTTTTAGGTACGAAAGTTGATTAGCGGGATCCAGTAGTATCTAGTAGGATATCGTTACTTTTGGATTTTTGCTGGAATTCAGGTAACCGTTATACACGACTAAAGTGATAAATGTTGCATGATAGCACATTAGGGTTTTGGTGTATGAAATATGTTCAACCGATTTGTTAAATGATAACTATGTGTTATTTATTTTTATCACAAAAATCAGTAAAATAAGCATATTATCTGATGTAAAATAGTGCTAGTACGAAAGTATGATTAATATAATTCTAATGTCGGGAAAATACTTTGTATGATAATTATGTATAAATTAATAGGTTAAGTATGCTTAAATCTAATTATGGAATATTAATCATGATAGTGAGCCCTAAGGGCAATTTGGTCATTTTACCTGCATTATGATTTTTACCATAACCAACATGTCTAATGTGTATTAGATGTTGTAAGCATAAGATTACATGATCATGGATGTATTAGATAAGCATGCTAGGATTTTATATGTGAAATCTGGAATAAGGATAAATTGGTCATTTGGCTTATCCAGTAATGTAATCGCATGATAAACTAGTTTAATTATTATGTTTTAGCCTTTTCATGACAACTTGATAGATAAAATAGATTTAGTAATAAAGGAGGATGTTGACGTAGTAATTTGGACTTCAGGGGCATTTAGGTCATTCTTGGCCTAATGCAACTAAAAAGGTGAATAATTGAACCTAGGAAGACCTTAATAAATGTTTATGGCTGACCATAGTATTGACCTTGATAATGGTTGCTTCAAATAATTGAAAATAAGCAAAAATGGTTAAGTATGAGAAGTGGATTTATCTATATTGTATACGATTTCGTGGTCACCTTAATAAAATACCAATATGTAAAGTGAAAAACATCGAGATTGGAAATGGTTGCTCTTTAGGGATCGCAACCCTAAAGACATGGTTTAGCCCACAATTAATTATGGATTTCTCTGGGTGTGCCTTATGGATTAGGTATCCTTGTCGATAGGGTACTGTGTTACCTTCATGTACCAGTGCGACCAGGATACTTTTATGTCCTTGGGCTAATAGTCATTAGGATATTGTATTGCCTGGTACACTGGTATGACTAAAATTCCTTAGTATCTCCAAATTCGATGTGATCTCCCCTCGAGTAAATAAAATGAAAATGATTGTCAAATTATTATTGGATTATTGGATTGGTTGGTAGTAGCCTTTATGCCTACCTGTGGTTTCAGTAGCAGGCTAGCAGCCTTCGTACCTACCTATGGTTCGGTAACAGCCTTCGTGCCTACCTATAGTTAGGTATCAGCCTTCACGCCTACCTATGATATTATGGATTTTGTTGATCTATGCTTGTAAGCCTACCGGTGCTATGAGATTTGTCAAGATTAATGATGAGGTATGTGGCATGTGGTTATTATCTTATTTTTGAGTTTGAAGTGTTTCTAATTATACTACAAAGAGCATCACTTGGATATTCCATTAATAGGTTTTAGTTAATTCCGAATGAACTAGTCTGGTTGGTATGACGTATTGATGGTATATGATTATATAAATGATTAATTGACGCCTATTCAGTTAATGTTTTATACCATGTATATTTTGATGCCTTACATGCATTTTATGCTAGTTTTTCATTCTGATTTAGTATTAAGGGATGCTCAATACTATTGTACTAAAGGGTTCCTTTCGTGGACCCCTACCTATTCAATGGGTAGTGGTATTTGCAGGTCAGCTTCTGAGCTCAGTCGAAGCTAGCGGTTCATTTGAGAGCGTAGGATTATCCCGTGCTCCTTTGTTATTTTAATTTTAGTTATTTTTGGACGTATGTGTCCTCCTATATTTTCCTCTCTTTGAGTTTTATAAACTGTTGATATCGCTTTTGCTTAACACCATATCCATCTGATGTTCTCTCTATTTTGATTCTTATAATCATGTTATTAATTTAAACGAAGTAATGATTTTAATTTTAGCACTTGGTATGAGAATGGTAAGGGTAACTGGACTTATATCAAGTGTGGCGATCACACCCATCATTTTATTATTTTAGCTTCCACGCTTCTTGTAGCTTGTGGTGATTGTAGAATACACCGTACATCTTTCCCAAAACAACTATTGCTCTCCCCAATCAAAACTATAAATAGGCTTCCCCTTTCCCAAAAAATGTCTACTCCTCTCCCATAAGTCCATGGCTCCTCGTGTGATTTTTTTGCTGATAGGCATGTTTACTCCTCTCCCCTAAGTCCTTCGCTCCCTGTATGTTTTTTTTTTTTTGCTGAAAGGCATGTCCACTCCTCTCCCCTATGTCTTTGCTTGATATTTTTCTCAAAGACGTGTGCCTCTATGCCTATGCACCTTAGGCACACCTCAACCGCCTTACATGTGCCTCACCCACATCACCTCGCCTAGCACCAGAAAAGCCCCCATCCCCCATCTTTTTGTTTTTTTGGGATAATTCCCATCCCCCATCTATTTGCGCCTTAAGGCATGCTTTTTCAAACACTATTCTTTGTGAGTCATGACTAAGCAATTCTCTCCATCAATTCTTTGTGAGTTATTCTAAAGTGAGATTGTGATCTAATCCAACACAAACATCCCAAATAATCCCATAACCCCACACCATTCATCATACAGTCCAAAACCCTATTTCTTTCTTCCATTAAAGCCCTAATCCTAATTGTTCCATTCAACCCCAATTCCTCAAATTTTAATTCGACTCTTTATCTAATTCACAACTTTAGCAACCCATACAACATCAAAAAGTATGAGAATAGAATATCAATCTTGATAAATTTATTGCATATAACAGCAAGAACAATATATGATTCATCGTATTAAATTTGAAAAAAAGTGAAACAGGTAGTCATGCCCACAAATTTACTCACTTTTCCTCAATAAGTGAGAAATTCTAAGTCTTTGATCAGGCCATAGTCAGGCATTGAAATATTTCTTAAACAAAAAATTTGAATATATGGATGGGAGATACAATGCTATTCATATTCCTTTTATAGCTTATGATATATGTTTTTGGTGCAAGATATCATGCAAGCATCTTCATTTTATCATACTGCAGCTCAGCAACACTGATTGCTTACACAAATGATTATATTCTCCTCCATCACACAACCAAAAATAAATAAATGAACTCTCTCCCTCATCTAGATTCTTTTATCCTTTTATTCTCTCCTTTAATCCTATGCTTCTTCCCTTTTTTCTCCCACTACTTCCTGTTTGCCTCTTCCAAACATAAGGCAGCTTTAGTCTAGTATTAAGTGTTGGCAAAGTATGTTGTCACTTCTAATCATAGCATCATTATTGAAATTGAAGAAAACAATAAAAAAACCTTGAGATTCAAAATAAAGCAATTTTAATTGGTAAGAACAGAAAGCTAGGGAACGGAAAACATCAACAGCTCGAAATAAAGAAAACAAAAGACCTGTTAGCAACTAATGAACAGAAAATTCAGGATTCAAGTATCACATAAGATGAAAAGGATCTCACTGAAGAAAGTGTCACCTAATACTCATTGTCATCAATTATCAAACTACCATAAGCTTCAGTAATTACCTGCTTCTGCTCAAGACCTGGAGCAGCCTTGTCTGAACTAATGAGTGGTGCAAATGAAGATCTATCCAAGTTGTATAGTGTTCCTTCTGAGCAATCAGCTTTATAGTTCTGTGCTCCAGCCCAAGCATTATTCAGCTCATTTACTCGATACTGGAATTTGGGCTTCAATGCTTCAAGCTCGTCAAGGACTACCAGCAATTTCTAGCATAAAGAAGAAGTAAGACGACATCCAGTAAATATTTCAAATGCAACACAAATGAAGCGAGAGGGTAAACGTATATCCACAGTACCTTCTTGTAATGTGTCTTTTCCCTAGCTTGCAAAGCCTGATAATCCCGGTGGTGGGGTATTGTTTCAGACACCAAGCTACAAGAATCAAAAATGAGCTGGCCCATTTAAAAAAGTCGTCATAAATTGCAAGAAACAAGAATGAAAACAAGGTTTTGCCCTATTTACCTTGAAAATCTAAGAAGTATAACATACAAGTCAACAATATTCTTCTCAGACCTATAGACATCAGCCTGTAGGAAACCATAGAAACATCAACCTCAAACAGAGATGAGAATAAAAATCGTTTAGTAATTCAGCAAACACAATAATAGAGCAGTAATCAAGCTGTTAGCTATGTAAAACTAAAAATCTAGAGTAGAACCTATAAATAGTTTACCTATTAACTAATTGGACGAATCAATGTTGATAGTTTACCTATTACCTATTATCTACTCCTTTATAAAATACAAAAATAACAATCCATTCAAGTAATGTCTAGAAGCAAGTAGGCGTTGAGTTCCTGGATAATTTCCACAAATGCAGAGTTCAACTACGTATGTCATGAGTTGATAAATCCCCAACGAACAAAAAGTTCCCCTGTTGCAACAGAAATACTATGATCTGCATAGTACATAAGCTACAGCACTCCGCAAAGAGAAGTATTAACTAGTAACATTATTTCAACCGAGTTCAACAAGAAGATAAATGGAATTTTAGCACTGAAGAAAACTGCAATGTCTATTACACCAGAACCCTCTTACAGTATCGTAAAAACAAACACAGAACAACCCTACGTAGATCGTGCATCAACAGCTTTTCTTCGTTCCTCATTAGCAACCCAAATTGCACGAAATTAAAGAAAAATCATTAATTGCTTAGTAAATTAGAATAAAATATTGCTCACTAACCTAAGGCTAATAGATAAATTCACAAAAGCATGACATAGATTATGGGACGAAAAAACGTCACGAACCTGTTTAAGGAGAGTATCGGCGATTCTGTAGTAATAACGAAGAGGGATTCGATTATCGACATCAATCTTTCGCGTGATAACGTCCACGTTGATAGGTTTTGCCGGCTGATCCATGTTTTCCGGCGAAAAGAACTGATGATGCGTTAATCACGGACGATTTACGGGGAATTAAAGGAAGGAAGCTGAGCCACTTAAGAAGAGATAAAGGACGACGGCTGAGTACTGTACAGACGTGCTTTGGAAGTAAAATTCAATGACGATTCAAACTTCTAAGCGAACTCCTGCAATGTCGACATTTTTCAGTTCACGAGGAGATTATTATCGAGTTTCCGTCTCTGTCTTCCTCTCTCCCTCTCTCCCCTCACCCCGCAGTCTATTTCCCTATTCCTTTTTTCATTTACGACGCGTGCGGTTCTCAGTTCTCACCTAGTTATTTACTTATTTTTCATTAGTTTTAGTTTTTTATTAGAGTAGATAACTAAGAGTCTATTTGTTTAACTTAATAAAAGTAGTTTTTTTTTATAATTAATTATAAAGAGTTATTTTAGATTAATATTATTTTTTGCTTCACTTTATAAAAGTTATTTTTAAAATTAATTTCTTAAAACTACTTCTTATAAGCTAAAATTAATAAGTAGTTTTAACCTACTTTTACTAATCACTTTTTGTAGCATGCGGCACGGTAATATTTTTAGTAAAATTTTCGTATAAATCATTGCAGTGTGAGATGCATGCCAAAAGTTGCTGCTAGCTTTCTACCAGCTTCCGCCACCACCGAGACATCAACGGTTATTGAGGATGTCCCATAGACTAGGAACAAATCCAACCCTTCATTTCTCTAAGTCATACAGCACCTCGAATCCCTATTGTTGGTAATTCCCAAGCGCAACATCAGGCCCACTTTCAATGTCCGTAAACTCACCACTGTCCATCAACATCAAACACCCTGCTTTCTTCGGATTTTTCCATTTCCCGGGCTCATCGCCGGCATCCATGAACTCATAAAAGGAATGTAACACCCCCAAAATTCACTACTGAAAAATTTCGTTAATTAAAAGGAAACTGGCGGAAGCAAATTAATAAACCGTGAATTTTGGGAGTATTACCGCCACACTTAGTACCAGACCGGTTCACTCATACCGTTCCAGTACTAAGTGCTAAGGCTAAAGGAAAATGAAATACAATTTACAAGAATTTTCAACATATTTAAATCAGAGTAGCGTATCAAACGTTTACATGGTTACAGTATCCACATATACATTTAAAACCAGAGATTTCAGAGAGAGAGAGAGAAAAACCCTAGTAGTTCCGGATGAGACCTTACTCTCTTTTCCGTTGCCCACTTGAGTAGCACCTGAAAAGACCTGCAAGGGACACTGTCCATTAAATAAGCAGGGGCCCCACGAATGGAACCCTTCAGTACTACGGTACTGAGTAACCCTTTAAAGTCCCACTTAAAAGCAAGCCCGCAATGTAACACATGAAACAAGCTACATACATATATAACGTTCACATAATTAACATTCACATAGCATATCATTATATCGTTACGAACAATCGGTACTTACGGTCTTAAGCCGTATCATAACGCAAACTCAAAACAATTAGGCCTTAAGCCCTTGTTCCACTATAAGTGATTTGTACTTTCCCATAATTTTATTCACATACAATACTGGTTTTATTGAGCTCGGGACCCCCATTATTATTGCCGGTGGACCGGAATATATATAAAATAATCATCCAGGGCACAACGCTCCTGGCCACTATTATAACCGGTGGACCGGGATATATAAGGAATCATCATCCAGGGCACAACGCTTCTGGCCACTATTATAACCGGTGGACCGGTACTCAATATCATAAACCACTGGGCCCGACTCATTAATATTCCACTTTCAAATATAGCATATTTCCTTTCTTTAATCATCACATCAATCATATTTATTTGCCTCGAACGGGAGATCGATAACCCGGGACACAAAGGTACACCGGTCGTACCGGCGCATATCAGCTACACAGTACCCTTCAACCACGAACCCAAGGACACAAAGGTACCCCAGTCGTACTGGTGCATAAAGCTAACTCAGTACCCTATCGACAAGGACACCTAATCCATAAGTATGCATACCCCCTAACTAGGTCCGTAGAGCTAGAAAGAGTAAGATATAGGGCCTGACTGGGGCACAAAAGCACACCAGCAAAAACCAGAATAATCGTGGACTAAACCACGTCCTTAGGGTAGCGACCCCTAAGGAGTCACCATTCCCGATCTCGAGGTCTTTCACTTTAAGTAATAGTGTCTTAATTAAAGTGATCACGAAAAGCATAACAATTGGATACTTATTCACTTTCAATCGTTCTAATATCATTAATAGTTTCTTATTCAGAAGATTATCCAGGATATCACAGAGAAACCATTAAGGTCATACCAATTATCAAATACTCTTACTTGGCTAATCAACCTTATTTAAATCACATTATAACATTCCACAATCACAACAACAAGTTAGGTACAAATTACTTATTTACCCCTTTACTCATGTAATTACTAAATCATCCCTTCCGTACTTGACAAATTACCATATTACCCTTAAGGGTGCGTAACTACCAAATTACCCCTTTCTCGATTTACATTACTAAGTTACCTCCTACGCTCTTTAGATCGCCATTCACCCTTCATAATTATTAACCTTAACATCTTTCCCTTTTTGGTTGGTTAAATTACAAATTGCCCTTCTCCTTTGTTATAATTACTAAATTGCCCTTGAGTTGGATAAACTACCAAATCACCCTCCTTCATTATCATGATTACTATTCTACCCCTTTAGTTGGTTAAATAATTATCACTTTACCCTTTAATCGGCTAAATTACCAAATTGCCCCTTTAGTTGGATAAATTACCAAATTGCCCTTCTCCTTTATCATAATTACCATTTTACCCCTCTCAATTATTTTAATTGCCATTTTACCCTTTTTAATTATCATAAATCCCAAATCACCCTTCTTCATAATTACCAATATTAATTTACCCTTCTTCATAATCATAATTATTAATTTACCCTTCTCCATATTTATAATTACTATATTACCCTTCTCCTTTATTAAAATTACCATAATGCCCTTTAATTGGTTAATTTACCAAATTACCCTCCTCTAGTATCATACTTATCCAATTGCCCTTCTACAATCATAATTTAATTACTAAATTGTCTTTTGTCGTTATCATAATTACCAAGTTACCCCTTACTCCCAAATTACCATATTATCCTTTTATTTACAAAATTACCACAATACCCTTCTTACTTATAAAATTACCATAACACTCTTTTTACTTAATAAATTACTATTTTACCCTTTTTCATCCAAAATTACCCTCTTTATCCTTCCTTACATAATTACCATTTTTCCCTTCTTTCCCAAATTACCATATTACCCTTTTACTCCCAAAATTACCATAATACCCCTTACTTACAAAATTACCGTGTCGCCATTCACTTATAAAATTTACCATATTACCACTTACTTATGAAATTACGATTTTGCCCCTCTTCCTCCAAAGTTACCATAATGCCCCTAGACTTGGAAGTTACCATCTTTTCCTTCTCTCATAGAATTACAATCATACCCCTAACTTATATAATTACCACAATACCCTTAGACAGTAATAATACACATGCATTAGCAACATAATACATCCTAGACAAGCATTTAATATTCCCATCAACAATCAACTCCTTCCTTAACTATCATACCTACACATGGCACAAAGACTATCATGCTTTTCCCCTTTTCGCATCAAACAATATAACAATCATCTACACAACATGCTAGGCATCACATATCCCGCATAAAATCATAATAACAACTCTAATGTGCTAGCATACGTTTTCCATGCATTTAAGGGAGGTTTAACGATTACCTTAATCCCGCAAAATATCAAATCTTACCAAGTACAATTAGCAACTCAACACCTAAAAATAATATCCATCATAATTATGTTAGAAATAAGGAAATAAAAAGGATAAGACTTTATAAAAGAAATTTATTTAATAAAACACTTTAATTAATTATCAATATACCTCAAAAAATTTCCAAACAAATTCTAACACAAGGGGGAAGCTCACGCTGCATGAGCAGCGTGAGTGTCATGCATAAATGAGAGGGGAAAAGGCTCAAAGAGGGGTGAAGGAAGAAAAATGAGCCATTTTCGGGTTAAGGTCTTTGGGCTAGAAAAGAGGGTAGTTGGGGGAGGTTTGGAGGCAAGGTAAGGATGCAGGAGTGAAGAGGGGGTGTTGGTGGTGGCTAAGGATGGTTTTTCGGCGGCAGAAGGCGGCGGAGACGGCGGCGGTAGGGCGGCGAAGATGGCTGGCGATAAGGGGAAAAATGGGGAGAAAAGAAAGAAGGGGTGGAGGAGGGAGGAAGTGTAGGGCTCAAGGGGGCGGCGTGGGGGTGCAAGGCAATAGGGGTGGTAGCAGGAGTCGGCGCAGGGGTTGGGAGCGGCGGACGGCGGCGGCGCAGAGAGAAAACAGGGAAAAATGGAAAGAAGGGAGGAGAGAGGAGGGAGCTCGGGGGAGGAAGATGGCTCGAAAATGGGCAGGGAAATGGACGACGGTGAGAAGAAAAAAGAAGAGGGAGGGTAAGGGGGTAGATGGCAGGGCATAGGGTGGTAGGGAGGCGGTAGGGTGGCAGGGAGAGGGTGGCGACGGGGAGGAGAGAATGGCAGGCATGGATAGGGTGCAGGGGTAGATTGGCTCGAAATAAGGGAGAAGAGGACAGGGTAGAGGGAGGGAGTAGCAGGGGCAGGCGCGGTGGCAGGCGGCGGCAGTCGCAGGTGGTCGGGCGGCAGCTGCAGGTGGTCGGGCTGCTGTCGATGCCTGGGGGGAAGAAGAAAGAAGAAAGGAGGGTTGTGGCGGCCGGTCGGGGGAAAGGAAAGAAGGCAGGCCGACCGGTCTAGGGGGAAGGAAAAAAAGGGGAAGTCGGCCGGGTCAGGCACGCGGGAGAGAGGGGCTGAGTGTGCTGGGCGGTGCGCGAGGGAGAGAAGGAAGGAGAATCGGGCCTGTGGCCTAGCGCGCAAGGAGGGGGAGGGGGAAGCAGGCCAACAGCCTAGCGGCCCAAAGCCAGGAAGAAGGGAGAAAAAGAGAAATGGGGAAAGGAGAAAGAAAATAAAAGGTAGGAAAAGGAAATTAGGGAAAATGGAAAAATTGAAAATAATTAAATTTATAAAATAATAGGATGTAATATTTTCGATAATAAGTTTATTTAATAATTTAATTTAATATAATTAAATTTATGGGCTTAAAAAGGATAATTATAGTAAAATACTAGTTTGAAAAAGATTATTTAAATAAAATAATATGGTAAATAGAAAAATATTTATTTTTAATTTATTAAGTACTCTTATCCAAATTTACATTCTCCAAAATCCATAAATAATTAAAATAAATAATTTTTTCAAGCTAATTTTATTTCAAACAAAGTTATTTATTAAAATATAGGTTTTGAAATTTTTTGGGGATTACAAGTAATTTCTCGCGGGCAATACCGCTGAGGAATTGCCCTCGAAATGCAACGTCAAGCTCAGGACAACAAGACCGGAACTTGAGGCCCTGCTACTAATATAGTAACACAGTCCGAGCCCAGTCCTTTGCTTGGCCGAACTCCAAATTCGTAGTTTCCGAATACCCAGTGACACCGTTCAGCATCAAAATTCTAAGGTTCAGGATCAACTTGCGGAGGCTGGTATGGAGGACTATTTATGTGATACTGGCGACAATACTTGCAATGGCACTGCCGTTTTTCAACGACATCCTTGCACTACTCGGAGCCATCAGTTACTGGTCGTTATCTATCTATTTTCCGGTAACCATGTATATTGCTCAGAACAAGATCAGTCGAAGGAGCAGGAGGTGGTTTTCCCTCCAAGCCTTAATCAGGAGGTGATTGGTCACTTTAATTCATAAATCTCAATCTAACCAAGAGTGCTCTCATCAGTAAGTTTATGTTCAAGACTTTGAACTTGTCTTGTAAAAGATGCCCATTGTGCTGAACATATGAGAAGGAACTCACTTTACATAGATATACTGCATGTTTCGAAAGCCAAAACAATCAGGTATTCTCCTTTGCTCCCAAAATCATGCCCACTATGTTAATTTGGCATTATGTGCATAATAGCTGGTTAAGAATGAAAATGCTTATGGTTCTTCTTTTTATACCATGCCTTTATGTTTTGTGATGGATTTTTCATGTGAATGTGCCTAGCAGGAAGAGAGGAAAATGTTTCAGTGATGACTGATCCTTAAGCCCAAAACAAGGCTTGGTAAATAATGTGATGCATTATGCTCTGTTGAACAATCTTTCTTACCTGCAGCGTGAGATCTTGAGATATATGCAACAGGTGGGTACACTAGTGTCATAATGCAGGAGTTACAAGGTGGAGAGAAGATATTCAAGAAAGCCTCTACCACAAGTTTTAGATGTAGGATCGACTCTTAGTGCCACTAGATGATATATGCGCTAAGGAGAAAATGTAGCTAAAGGCAGATAAAAAGCCGAGTGCATGGATGATAGATAAATAATAGCATGAATTGGAAGGTTTGGTTCGAGTATTTGAGTCAAATAGCCAGCTGATTATTGAAGCTCGTATATATGACATAAACCTTGACTAATAGCTGATTACTTGTATATCCCATTTTATTTCCTCTCTCCATTTGTCCAGTAGGTTATCTTTTCGCTTCTATTTCTCCAAGTATCATATTAACCATGGATAAACCTCTCTGGCATCCCTGGTGCAAAAAGACCCTAGTTCGAAGGATAAAAGTTTTTTTAACTTTGGTTCTTATCCTTTATTCTCCAACTTCAACACATACTCTTATCCTTTTTCTTCTTCACGTCTTCTGGTGGTGTGTAATCAACATCTTCAAGTTGAATATTCCACTTCATTGAAGCAGATTCGACGCCCTCCCTTGTTATTTTATGTTTGTGTGTCACAAAAGAAATCACCATTCAGCCATTTTCCAGCCAAAATACATCCCTCACAAGAAAAACTTTACTCATGCCAAGATATAGCATGCTAAATAAATGAAAATAACAACAAGGAAGAAGGGAAGGGAATGAGGGCACTAGATTATTAACTACACCTATGTAACCTAATTGCTTCTTCTTCATCTTCTTCTTCACTTGGTTTTAGCTCATTAGATTCCTCTATAACTCCATAATTTTTCTTTCTCTCTCTCTTTTTGTGAGTTCTACTTTTTCTCTAGTCAATCAATCCCTAATGGCTTATTTTAGGGTGATATTTTATTGGTTGAAGGAGCTCCATAGTTGGATGGGTGTCAAATGAAGCCTCCAAATCTTTTTGTACCCTCCATTGGATGGGTGATATTTTATATTTTTTTTTATACTTGTTAATATTTAATATGCTTTTTAATATTTAATATTACATAATTTATATAGTAATTATTACTAAAAGATATATATAGGAAGATAACAACTAAAGACGAAAAAGAAAAAGTAATTTTGTAGGAAAATGAAAACCAAACACTAATAAGATACAATAAGTAGTTTTTTTAGCATTAATCACTTATGTAATAAAAGTTAAAACAAACATATGTTTTACTTATAAAAGTACTTTTTTAAAAGTAGATTTATAAAAGTAGTTTTTATCTAAAAGTAGTTATTAATAATAAGTAAAACCAAACAGGGGCTAAATATATTTTAAAATTAGGTTTAATAGTATGATTAAGGTTTTTAACGCTTCTCCACTAATTTTAATAGTGTACTAAAGCTTTTTAACACTTATTGTTTTATCTTTTTATTTCCTCATAACACTCTTAAAATCAATCCAACACCTCATGATATGACAAATGGACATGATTTATTGTATTTTAGTACATTACACACAGAAACATGGCATATATTACCCCATTCTTTAAACCCTACTTTACTTGATGATATTTCCTAAGATGAAAAGTAATCCTCCCTTGGTATGGTCCATTTTTGTTAAGGCTAGTTGTGCCTATCCGAGAATGGAACCTCTTCCCTAGGGCTCCATTTATCTTTACCCCTCTTATATGCTTTTATGTCATTATATGGTATTCACATAGTCCTCTTCAAATGTGGTATAAATACGACTTTCTTATAGTGAGTAAATCATAATACATCACAAGAGGTACATGCTCACCTTAAAAGTAATCACACAACAATCTAAAAACACGCTCAAAGCACAAAACACATTCCATAACAAATTACAATAGTCATAGATAATATATACACAATAGCCATATCAAAATTCATGACCAAAACCAACTAATCAAATCAATTCTAGATGCTAAAGTAGGTCAAAGCACTGAGGGGAGACAATCAAATCATTGAGGCATTTATCAAACCAACACTCCAAATCAAACCTAAGGCCATCAAACAAATACCTCCTTATTAGTTATCTTACTTGAGGGGAGACAATCAATATAGGGGCACTGAGTTACTCAATCATACCAGTGCATAAAGGCAACATAATACCCTTAGCATAGAACCTAGGGACATTACAATACACCTAATCATACTGGTGCACACAAGCAATATAATATGTTCCAACTTAGTTCACGTAATCCTTAAGTATCAATACCTCCTATATGGCTCGTAGGTTACTTATAAAGTATATTAGGGCCTTGTTGGGGGACAACAACACACTAGTGAACCAAAACCAACCAAGGCCTCCTACCTCATCACTAGGGCAATTAACCCTAGAGAGTAACCATTCCCGAACTTGAGATCTTCCATTTCAACTATTAATATTTTATAAGGTGATCACAAAATATTACATATTATACAATAATTTTCATTTCCATACTCGACCAATTTTTTATTTCTAATTATTCAAGTCAACTCTAAGGTCAGTAGTCTAAATCAAGGTCAGATTCAATATTAAGGTCAACCTATCAACATTAATATTATGTTGTGCTCAAATATCCTATGTCCAATTATTTACCTTAGGTGCATTAGGTCAAAAATAACCAAAATGCCCTTAAAACCCTAATTACACCCTAATTACCCAATTTTGTACCAAATATTATTATTTTGAGCATTTGTCATGAAAAGGCTAGAAGACAATAATTGATAGTATTTTTATCATGTAGTAAATTTAAGACTTATCGATTGACTATATTTTCCATTTTTACATCTGTTTTGCAACTTACATGTACAAAGCCTAATAATGTATTTCTAATGTATCATATATTTTATGCAATACATACATACATATATATAACATGATAAGGCATTTAATATGGTAATTATCATCATGGTGTATATAAGGAAGCATCTCAAACCCTTATAGCATAGGGATAACAATTATGTGAGTTTTCATTGGATATTTGAACACATCATAACATTATGTTGGTTCATGCAGATATTAGAGAAGTTGAATGTAGTATAGAAGTTTATGTGAGAAACACAAGGGTCCCATGTTAATAAACATGTGCTATGTTTCTCTATAGAATATTTGATGTGTTTTGGGTAAAAGTTGAGAGTAAGGAAATAAACATGGGGGTCTTATATTTTCTAAACACAAATCGTGTTTTTTTCTTATTTCCATAACAAGTTGTTTTTCCCCCAAAGGATTTTTTTTCTTCTATAAAAGGAAACATGTTGATACTCTAGCCATCAAGAGTCATGTGTCCCAACTTCTTCTTCTTTCCATTCAAAGAGAATTGATTAGTTTAATCATCATATAGTTATACAAAAGCATGAATAATGATCTCTACTTTTTCCTCAATTTTTCTATTTTGTGGTGGAATCATCAATTGTACATAATCGTGTTAATTCTAATTAGGTTTGTATCTCTTTAAATCTATGCTAATTCAACAACAATTTTGGTATTAGAGTTGCATTGTTGAAGAGATCTGGTTATTGAAATGGGTACAAGATTCAATATTGAGAAGTTTAATTGATCTGTTAATTTCAAATTATGGAAATTGAAGATGGTAATTCTAATTCAGAATGGATTGGAGAAAGCATTATCCAATCATTTAAACAAGCCAGAATTAATAACGGATGAGATATTTGAAAAATTAGATTTGAAGGTCCTCTCTACCATTTAATTATGTTTGTCGAACAAAGTATTGTGGGAAGTGGAAAATGAATCAACAACGACTACCTTGTGGTTGAATCTTGAGTCATTGTATATGATAAAATCAATAACAAATAGGCTACTGTTGAATAGTTGGTTCATAACATGAAATTAGGTGAGGGTCAATCTTTAAAAAGTCATTTGAATGAATTTGACTCTGTCGTTATGGATTTATATAATATAGATGTTAAATTAGATGATAAATATTTGGCTATTATGTTGTTTTGTTCTTTGTCTACTAACTTTAAGCATTTTTATGAGACTTTTTTGTATGAAAAGGAAGAGTTAGTCCCTAAGGATGTGAAATCCACCCTACTACAACAAGAGTTGATTGATAGTCAGTTAACTAGCAGCGATACTTCTGGAGATTCATATAATGACAGATTGGTTGCCAAAAGAGCACATGTAAGTGAGGATCTAGTAACAAGAAGATTCTCATATCTAAGTCAAATAGTTGGCAATAGAATGTGACATGCTATAGTTGTTGCATGAAAGGTGATATTAGGAGATACTATCCCAATAAGAAATCAATGATTACTTATGGTGTATTTGATGAGTATGATGCTGCCATAGTTGAGGGCGATGGTGTTGGTGATGTACTAACTGCCATATATTGTCAGAACAAATTGATTGATAGGTGAATTCTGAATTTTGGATGCTCTTACCATATATGTCCCAACAAAAGCTAGTTCCAGAAATATGATATTGTTTGAGGTAGAGTTGTTGTCTTGAAAAAAGATGATTTGTGTAGAGTTGTCAGGATTAGGACTATGAGGGCAGGGATGCATGATAGTGTGGTAAGGACACTACCTGGTGTTTTTTATGTTCTTAACATGACTAAGAGCTTGATTTTGTTATGTTCATTAGATAACTAAAGTTATATGTGTGTCGTTGAGAATGAAACATTGAAGGTTGCTAAAGGGGTTGTGGTGGTGATCATTAGCAAGTGGGTTAGAAAATTATATGAGCTTATTGACACACTATTGAAGGTGTAGTTGGAGAGAAATTGAGAGTGTCTAACTCATATATTACTGGCTTTAATTTGATGTGATTAAGACATGATATTGTCATTAAAATGACTGGGGGGCTTGTATTGTGACCCGATTACATCTAGATCTGTTATCTTTTGTAAATTTGAATTCCTTCTTAACAAGAAGGTAGAGTAGAAGAGTCTGTTAGGTGCTTCAAACAATGTGGAGGTTGTTGTTGATATATATGGTGCAAATTATTCTAGTGAGAAGGAATCAAGGATGCAGGTGAAGCAAGTGGACATTGCTTTAGGAAGATTTGGTTATGTACTATATATTGTGAATAGTATCGGTGTGTAGGATCCATTGTTAGACTCATAGGTTATTTTGGGTGTTGATTCTTCCTTGTGGTATTCTGTTGGTGTTTCTAAAGAGATTTGATCTCTTTTGTAAACTCAAACATTGGTATGTAATGTTTCATTGATTATTCTTTTATTGTGTGTTTATGTTTTTCTTGTCATGGAAAAAGGAATTACTAAGGAGAAAAAGTTGAAGACTTTGGATGTTCCCAAATCCATAGTGGTTGTGGTGGCTTACTTATTCACTGGTTCATACTCTACAACTGTAAAATGCTTGATGTACGATGTTATTAGTATCGATTGTTGTATTACTCATGTGGTGAGTATGTGTGTGGAGAGACACCTTGGTTAGGTGTGGTGTAGATTCTGGGGTACTTGGTGCGTATAGTATATGCTTGTATTAAGTATGTGTTACATTATTCTATTAATGGGTTATTATGGTCTTGGTTGTAGCTTTGATGATCAAAGGTACACTAGTTTGCTGGTGTTTGACCTTAGAGGTTCTAAGGTTGTGTTTTTGGCTATGATAGACGCTTTTTAGGGAGCATTGTGGATTCGTGGTTTAGTATGAGAGTTGGGATTTGGTTATGGTGCTCTAGTTTTTTATGGTGATAGCTAGAGTGTTATTTGTTTAATAAATAATCAGAATTCTTTCCATCAACTAACGAAGCACATTGACATCAGGCTTGGTAGCTTAGTTTCTCATACTACAAGGGGTGCACAATGCGATCAAGTCACCCAAAAAGGGTAGGATCAATGTGCATGGGTCACGCAGCTAAGTCTTGGCAACATGAGTTGCTTAAGCTACAAGGAGGAGACAGTGTTAGAGGGTAACACAACAAAGGTAATGGTGTAGTATTTGGGTGGTTTGCAAGAGGTTTAGACACAACCAATAAGGAGAAACTCGGTTTATCATGTTTCCAATGAGGGTGCAACATGAGTTACTCATTGAGAAAAGGGGAGGTAGCATGAGGTTTCAACACTTAAGACAGAATGTTTCAACAAGGGCATGTGAGCGGACGAGTTGACATCGATGAGGAGAACACGGGGTAGAGGCAAAGTATACGGTTAAGGGGAAATACATGTGTATAGGAAAAAAGGGATATGGAGAAGACTAAATATGATAGGATAGAGATGCTATTTAAAATAGCTGAATAATGGAGGGGGGACATCTAGGTAGCAAGATTAGGATTCTTCAGTAATTTAGATATATGTTAGGATTTAAACTAGGATTAAATCTAATAAACCAAATTCTATCAAATTTTAACCTAATTAATTTTATATCTAATTTGCCATAATAATAACACATTTAATACAAAAAATTCTATAATACTTCCTATAACTAATTACACGTAATTACTAATTTTATAATTAGGGTTTTTACAAATAGGGGTATTACAAGTTGTTTCTTAGCCTTGTGTACTTATTTTTGTTACTAGGACACATTTTGAAGAACATTTGATTGGTTGAGCTTTGATTTTTATTTTTTGTTCTAGCGAGACTAATCTACTAGTCTTGCCAAATTAGACAACTAGTTAAACTTAGATTCTCAATTTATGCTTTATCTTGATTCTATATCTTTTCTAAACATTTTTAAACCGTAGAATATTAATATTTTTGTGATATTAATTATTTTGATGGGTTGTGTGACTATTCTTACAATTTATAAGGTATCGTTATAAATGATTCACTAAGAAATTTCCTAATAAGTAAGTTTTCTACTAACCCATGATTGTCTTGGTCAAAGTTAATTCTCTTACTCTCTCACCTTTATCTACTAGTGTGGGGTAGCAATAGGGCTATTTAAAATAAAATATATATATCTAATCAAATATGTTTTCGAATATCTAATTCCACCAAATATTGGATAATCTATATAAATATCTACATATGATCATACTAGATTTCCTATATTTTATATTTATAAAATAATGGATCAAATATTAGATGTGCATGGTAATATCCAAATATTCAAAATTCCACTTGGTTTTAGAAAAAGGTAAAAAAAATTAACAACAAAATTTATAAAAAATGTGTAATGTGGTATCAAAGAAATAAGAATTTGAATATTATAAAATAATTTTAATATAATAATCTCTGTATTAAAAATAATTTAAGAAATCAAAATTAATAATAACATAATGAACCTATTATATTTAAGCAATAATAGATCTTATGGAAAATTATAGGAAACATAATGCGTTGATGAATTCATAGAAAAAAAACATTTAGCATGATTAACCATAAGATATGCTAGAGAAGAAAGAAAGTTATAGCCAAAATCATAGATCTGACACCATAATGAAAGCTCAAAACTAAAACTTTGTGTAATATTCTATTTCTCAAAAAACCTATTCTATTTAGGATCTTAGTTTTGACAAATAAAATTATATATTTTGAATATTTTATTACATCCACTATCAAATTGAAAACTCTTGTGTTGTTTTTAAAATATTTTGTTTCCATTTCTTAATCCTTTTCTTACAAATTCGTCTCTATGAGATATTTTGAGTCACTTTTGGTTATCAAGATCATTCAATATCATCATAATTCTTTAATTTTTGGAATTATTGAATTATTTTGAGTATCCTAGGTTGTTTCAAAATTCTAAGTGAATATCTATAATAATAAAAAAAAGTAGCATTCATGTCCCAATTAGTCCTATTTTAGTGTTCTAAGCCCTGAAAAAAATACTTTTAGATATCTAGCATTTATGATAACTCAGGGATTATAATATTTTAGTATATTTGAGCTTAATTGATTTAAAAATAATTTGTAACTAACTTTATAATTTTTGGACTTAGATATTTTTAGACTCATATATACAGTTAAAATTGATTTTTCCTTTTTAATCTTATCCTAAACTTTATGAGATTGAATCTTAATGCTCCATATGTCAAGCAAAGCTAAGACAATCAAAGGCTGAGATTGAGTTTTGGTTTTCAAATTCTCAGCCATACACACAAAATCTTATAAGTTACCAAAACACCCATAATATATTTTTTTATGTACTAAATTACCCCACATATATCTTCTTATCTTTACCATTTGATTTTATCATGTTCTCCCCTTCATCTTCATGATTGGGATCTCTCCTTGTCTGCCTTAACCCACCGAAACCACCGCCACCATGACACCATTTTTTAGCTACCATTAAAACCACCACTAGTCTTTATCATTTTTTTCCTCCACTTCTCTTACCTTTTCTCTTATTATTTTCTCTCCATTTTTTCAAAGTTTTCTTCTCTTTCTATAACACTTAAAATTTTTGCCACAATTTTTTTATTTTAATATAATGTTGAAGTAGTAAAATAAAACTAAGGAATGTTACCGCAACACTGAATATAAGAGAGCTGTGGTCATCCATCTAACCTATAATACCCTGAATTTTATCTAATATTAATCCCAAGTAATTATTATCTTAACCTAATTCTAATATCAGGATATTGGTATTTTTACCTTCTCCTAATTTCCTAATCCTAAATCTTAACTCATAATCTTTATTATGGGTCATTAATATTTTTTTAACATAAGCCTAACCTCAGATGGTTGATAATTAATTTATCCTAATATCATAACCTAAATTACGTTATTTTGACCCAAACCTCCCTCATTATTCCTTTTTCTTTTTTCCCCTTCTCCATTTATTTTCCTTTTTCTTTCCCTCATGCCCATATTCATTTCTTCCTTCTTCTCCCTCTTCTTGTATGGACCTCTTCTCTTGACCAAATCCCCTATGCCATGCTTCCAACCTATGCCTAGATGGTTTTTGGTTTAAAATTTTACTCAAATGCCTCACCCCCTTTCCTTCTCTTTGCTAGTTCACACAAGTGTGTGTGTGTATCTATATATATGAAATTCATATACTTAGCCATATTTATTGCACCAATTACCTCCTTTCCTCCCTCTATTTCACTTGAAGAGTAGCAACAACTACATAACTTTTCTTTTATTCCCTTCCTCCTTCTCTCTATCATAAAAAATTCCACAACAACCTAGCAATGCCATGCTTCACCATTCCTCCCCATTTTCTTTGCCATTTAACACTAAAACCATCCCCTCACCTTCGGTCATTTCCATCATTCCTCACCCACCACCTTAGGTTTCCCTTACCATTACACCCCTCATAGAAATAGAAGCTAGTTCCATTGCTACTAGCTTAACTTTGAAACTTGTTGTCATTCCCCCTCTCTTTGTTGCACAAAGTTCCAACGACACCTTTTCAAGCCTTGTGATTTAGTTTTTTCTCCATTCTTTTGCTCTTTGTTACCTTAGACTCTCCTTGTCTATACCCATAAGTTCCAATTATGTTTTTTTCATTGTTTCTTAGGTGATTTTTTGGAGGTCTTGGAGAACGTGGGATAGGATGTATGTTCTTAGAGACCGATACTCTTTTTGATAAGGATAAACATCATAGTTTAGGTTTTTCATGCTAAATATTATGAATGACTGTGTGTACTATCATATTATTAATATTATGCTGTTAAATTCATTCTTTTAATATTATGATATGATAATGTGGATCATATGATGAAAAGTGTGTGAGAATGAGAAAGCTTGTGCTTTATACGATATCATTGTGATAACTCTTATATTGTTAGCCTTAAATGAATTAGCATGATATATGGTATGGTAATATAGATTTGAGAAAGTATGATAAGTGTTAAACATGTGTAATTAATATTTATGGTGATGTAATTAATTGAGGGTTTGAAAATAATGACATCGGACATATATGCTTTGTGTGAAATAAGGGTTGGCTCACTTTAATGGCATTTTGTTCAGTATGGATTAAATTTGAAATTTTTAGTGTTTTAGTGCATTAGAATATTTAAAATAAGATAATGATATCATGTGAAATGGTGGAGTAATTATGAATGACCAAAGTCTGAATAAAATGAGAAAATGACTTGAATTGGGTATAGTAACCGTAAAAGTAAGGTTAAAATCACATGTGTAAAATGTTAGAGTTATACCATGAATTTTGGATATGCTGTTGATATTGAAATTTCAAGAATTTATATTGAATTTGGTGATTATATGAATCTTATTGAAAAAGTTATACCTAACTTATGAAATTAGGATTTTGTAAGGGTTGTAAATACTAACTCTTAAGATAAGGTTGTTATCATATGTGTAAGATGTTGGATTTAAACCTTACTTTTTAGGTATATTTATAATAATAACATTTTAGGAGGATTTACTAAAATTGGTATATAAATGATTAATATGGAAGAAGTTATGCTCATAATTTAAGTGTAGAAATATAGTCCACTAGCTTACTTATAGTGCATAGGAACACTCTACTTGGGAGGTGCTTTAGAATGTTCCACCAGTTTAAGAATAGTGGATAGGAATATATTTTTCCTTGGAGGTGTAGAGTTTGTTCCATTGTCTTAATAATAGTGGTAAGATGCGTTTTATTATAGGATGTGTTTTAATTTGTTCACCACATTAAGAATAGTGGGCCCCTAAACGTAAAGAAAAGAATGGATTATGTTATATCTAATAATAATAGCTAGATTTAGTATTTACCTCGCATTGTTTTTATGTTAATGCATGTATGATAATTCTATGATATGAACTTACGTACTTCTTTGTACCCTTTTCTGACTGTATTGTTACCTTGCACATTATATAGCATATTGATCATCCATTTTAAGAGTTTTTCTTATTTCCATGAGCATAGGACCCATATATCTTTATGCAAGTTTATGAAGACCCATTAGATGATTTTTTTGTTTATGATGCTTTGTGTGTAGAAGAGTGATCTTATATATTAGGGTTAGGTGTACAGTGGTTTGCTTTACCCAAATACCTTCTTGGACTCTTAGCACCATGATACTCCTTTTGATGTATTTTTGGATATTTTACTCAGAGTAAATCTCTAAAATTGATGTTTATAAATTTTCTCTTGTTTTATGTTCTAATTATTTTGCCTTGTGATTGATGTAAGGTTGGTATGATAAGTCTAAATTATGCTAATTACAATGGTAATACTTAGTTATTTTAGTATTACACTTCCACTAAAAATGAAAGTTTTTTGTAGTAAATTATAGGATGTTATATAATCTATGCTTAATGTAAGAATAAAATGTTTAATCAAAACTATGCAAGGGAATTAGACATACTTAGAGAGAGAGAGAGAGAGAAATGATATGACATAAAGAATTTGCAAACCACATATAGGAATAGGGCTAAGAGTTTAGGTAAAAAGAAAAATATTTCCAATGTAGTGGGAAAACCTAATTGAACCAATTATCTTAACTCGTTGATACAATAAATCTACCCAAAACAATGGACAAATAGATGCCCACATCAAGTTACTCAAACCTGCAAAACATCATCTTCTTCCCAAAACAAAATCTAGATAAATATAATGACCACATAAGGCAACATCAATATAGTGAAGTACTAGTAAAATATTTCTATTCTATGATATGAAAAAGGCTTATGCTACACTAAGAGGTCATATTAATCATGTTATAATAGACATACTAACCACAATGTCATGGAAATATAATGATAAATATGTGATCATTTCACATTTCATAAACATAAATAAACAATAATATTATTATTCCATTATATGACCACATAATATAATTGTTAAGACATTAGAACGATACACCTAAACCTCCACCATGAATGTAGGTCATGGTTGTAACACAACGGTTCATAAGTCTCTAACATGGGCACACGCTCCAAATATGAACATTGATCCCAATATAGGTGTTTGTAAGTGATCACACAAAACACAAACATGGGCATACTATAATATCCCAAAATTTTGTAACCTTGATTTTAACCATTTAGTCTTTTATTTGAAAACCTAATCCTTAAATATTAGCTTAATTATTTTTATAACCCTTAACCCTCAAATCTAGATAAATTCTTTAATAAATTATCTTGATTATTTTATCCCTTTCATTTTTATTTAAACCTGCCTTACACGGATAATTTTACCTAATTAGTTACTTTAAATCTGAATAAATTACTTTTATCCTAACCCTAAATGTATTTATTCTCCCTTTTTCTTTCTTTTGTTTAATTACTTTTGCCTTCTCTTTTTCTTTCCTCCTCCCTGGCCTACACCCCAACCTAACTCTTTCCATTCTTTCCCCATACACATATGGCTTACTACATCAAGCCTTTACAACCATTAACCATACACATTTCTATCCCAACTTGCCCCTAACTGCCCACATGCACCACCTCCAACTTACATCTTTACATACACACACACACACTCCTCCTTTCATTTGAACCCAAGCTCCCTACTCCTCCTTCTTCTTCTTCTTCTTCTTCGTCTTCTTTCCTTATCATCTACTTTGTTTGATTGGGATCTTTTGTTTCTCCTTCGTCACATGCCCATGCACCAACACAGCCCAACCTGTGCGTCCTTTTTTTCTCTGCCTCGCAACCCATACATCACCTCCTCCTCATCACCCCCTTTCACATCAAGCTAGTGAACCACCACACCACCATATCCCTTGTATGTTCCCTTCTCTGCCAACCAAGTCCCTTATCCTTCCCTTCTTCTTCCTTACCTAGCGCCGACACTCCTCATAGTTTTCTTCCTCCCTATAACATCACCTACTATCATTGCCTCCTACCCAACCTATGCTACCAACTCCTCCACTATATTGCCACTACATGCCTTTCTCATTGCTACTAGCTCCTCCTCTAGTGCCCCACTATACACCCACCTCATCCATCACCTCCACTCATCTATCCCACTTCCCCAAGCCTTTATGGCTTGATCAACTTATGTTGCATAAGCAATACCGGTTTCCATTTAAATTTTTACTCCTTTTCAATATTAGGGGCATTTAAGTACAAAAGTTTTATTAATAAAGCCTAATAAATTTTATTAGGTTACCTATAAATTGTGTTTTTACTAGAAATCAGGCAGTGCTTATACTCCACTAAAATGTTCAGATATCGTATGGTAACACATAAGGGTTTTGATGTAGAAATTTTATTAAGCATATTCATTATAGTGAAATTGTTTACCTAAAAGTATTAGCATGAAACTTGGTAAAATGGAGCATATTGAATTGTGTAAATTATTATGTGTATGAAATTGTGTTAAAATGGGTTTAATGACAAAAATAAATTATATATGCCATATATGTCTATTATGATAGGTCGAGTATGCTTAGGTGCATTTTTAACATAATTACTACTATTGTGTGCCCTAAGGACAATTTGGTTATTTATTAATATTTTAATATTTATTTCAATAATAGTGTTTAATATGTCTTAATTATTGTTAAGTATGACGGTATGTGATTTGATGTTCTATAAATACATGTTTTAGCATGATTATTGTTATTGTAAATCCTAGGGGGTATTTTGGTTACTTTAAGTGTATCATGATATTTATTTTGATAATCATGCCTAATATGTATTACTTATTTTTTAGTATGGAGATATGAGTTATAAGGTTTTAGAAAATGCATGTTAGGATTTCACATGCGAAATGGTCATTTAGCATATTTGGTAGTTTATTTGCAAGTTACGTAGTTTAAATATTATGTTTTAGCATTTTTATGACAAGTTAATAAATAAAATGGAATTAGTATTTAGAATGGATGATAATGTGGTAGTTTTGACCTTAGGGGCATTTTAGTCATTTTCCCCCTAAAGTGCCTAAGTGTGAATAATTTAGCCTAGGATGACCTTACGAGATTTTTAATGTTAACCTTGGTGTTTTTATTTGATTATGATCATCTTAAGTAATTGGAAATGAGTAAAAATAGTTAAGCATGGAAATTAGATCTATTTGGCTTTATGTGATATCATGGTCATATTAATAAAATACTAATATTTAACATAAAAATACTTTGAGATCGGGAGTGGTGCCTCTTTAGGGTTAGCTACCATAAAGCATGGTTTAGCCCACAATTGATTATGAATTTTTGTTGGTGTGCCTTAGTGTCCAAATCATATCATATATCTTACTCTATTTAGCTCTGTGGACTTATAGAAAGCATACATACTATAATACCCTAAATTTTAGGTAATCTTATCCTAGGAATTTAATACCTTAACCTAATTCTAATATCAGGATATTAATGTTTTTACCTTACCTTAATTCCCTAATCCTAAATCTTAACTTAACTCTAATCTTTATTCCAAGTTATTAATATGTTTTTTAACCTAAACCTAACCCTAGATGATCAATAATTAATTTATTATGGTACCCTATACTGAACTATTTTAACCTAATTCTAATTCTAAACCCAAACCTATTTTTCTTTTCTTTTTCTCCTTATCCTATTCTTTTCATTCTTCTTTCCCCTGACCGACCTTCTTTTTCCCTTCTCCCCCTTATGTGAGCCACTTCTTTCTCCTCAACCATATCCCCCATGCCTCCACCACCTACACCATACCCTCATCATTACCCAACTTCTATGATTATAGGTTAAGTTGAAAATGTTGCCTTACCAATTGTGCCACACTCCCTAGCTCTCTCTCTATTTGTGTGCATCTATATGCATATATATATTCCTCTATACTTAACATTTAATTCCCCCAACAACTTCCTTCATTGATCTATTTTTTCTATCAAAATTAGTACCACTAACTAGAATCCATTCCTCCTCCTCGCCACCAAAAAACACACCACAAAACCCCTCACCGATTGCCCTTGTCGTGCCTCCTCCATTAGCACTAGCCATTTCCATCAAAATTACACCACAACCACCACCCAAACTCACCAAAACACCCTCACTAACCTTCGGTAAGCTCCACTAAAATACCTATTTCCTTCCTACCATTGAGAACCAATGATCCACACCATTTCATCCCATTTACCATCAACTACTTCCATCATTCCCTGCCCTTACCACCGTCTAAAATTGCCCCAGCTTCCCAACTCTCACCGGCCAAAACCATAACAACCCTTTTTCTTTCCTTTAAAACTAACCACCAAATAATACCCCTACCTTTGACCAAAACCCACCTAAAGCACCCTACCTCCCTTTAGCTAAAACTATCGGTCCTCACCCTATCCCTTTGGCATTTACAATTGTTATGCACCCCTTAGCAAAAACACAAGCCATCATTTCTCCCCTCTATCCTTGGCACATTCCAACAATCTTCCTCCCATTGTTATGCAACTCTCCACCAAAGCCCTTAACTTTGTTTGGTTTATTTTTTTACTCCTTCTTTTACCCTTCATTACCTTTACATTTCCTTAATTATATCATTAAATTCTAATTTCATTTTATTATGGTTTCTTAGGTGATTTTTTAAAGGTTTTGTAGGAGGTAGGATAGGATACGTGCTTAGAGACTAATGCCTTTTTTTAGTGAGGATATTAGTCATAGTTGGGGTTTTTGCTAAATGTCTAATATGATTTCTTGTATTATTATGTTTTTGTGTTGTACTGATAATTTCATGTTGATCAATATTATGATGTGGTAATATGATATTATATGGCAAAAAGTGAGTAAAATGAGAAGCATGGGATATTATTATAATAATTTTGAAATTGAAAACCTTAAAATAATTAGTATGGTTTGGAAATAATTATGATATGTGGGAAATAATTAATTAAAAATTATGGTGATAAATGGAGGGTTTGGAAATAATGATACCGAACATATATGATGTCTGTGAAATAAGGACATTTGATTATCATTTTGGTCAATATAGTTCTATCATTGAAATTCTGGTATTTTAATATGTTAGATGGACTAAAATGTTTTAAGAGTATCATCTAAAATGTTTAGAGTAAATGTAAATGGCACAGGTTCTTCAAAATAAGAAAATGACTTAATTTTGGAATAATAACCCTAAAATGGTGATGTTTTTATCACATGTACCAACTATTATATTTAAACCATAATTTTTAGACACATTGTTAATAATAGTATTTTACGAAGTTATATTAAATTTGGTAAAAATGAGAGCCTTATGATAAATGTTATGACTTACTTGTGATGTTTGGGTTTTGTAAACATTATAAATAGTAGCTTTTGAGATAGGGTTGTTTTCTCATGTGTAAGAAGTTAGAGTTATATCTTGATTTTCAAGTATGTTGATGATAATATTATTTGAAGAGGATATACTAAATTTGGTGGTCAAAAGAGCAATAGGGAAGAAGTTATGCCTAAAATGTGAAATTAGGATTTCTTAGGAAGTTATGGACCTAATCCTTGAGAAGGGACTTGATATCTATGTGGTTTTGCTTTACTTGATTCATTTATGTGTTGAACACATCAAATCAATTATGATTAAGATATTATCATTTAAAGTAAAATATCAAGTGAGTCAGGCCAATATGTTCATGGATCTATTCTACTAGATGAAAATAGTGTCTCATGTGGTTTTCTTTTTCTAAGAGGTGTAACAATCTGCTCCATCAGATTAAGAATAGTGGGGCCATAAAATTAACATGAATGAGAATGTGACTTGAGATAAATAACTAATGGATAAGACATTGATTATTTAAAGAGAAAGATTACTTGAGTCAGGATCGAGGAATTGTGTTCGTTCCACCGGATAATAATAGTGGTTTAAGTGTGTTATTTCTTGAGAAGTGTTTTAGACCATTCCACCACTTTAAGAATAGTGATTAGGAGCGTATTGCTCTAGTATATTTTGGGTTCGTTCCACAAGATAACAATAGTAGCTTAGGTATGTTGTCTTTGAGAGGTTCTTTACTCTACTTAACTAGATTAAGAGTACTAAGGTCCCTAAACTCAATGTAAATAAAATAATGGATTATATTATATCTAATAATGGTATCTTAAGTAATTATCTTATATCATTTTATGCATCATGCATATATTCTTCTTTTTCTCTATGAACTCATGTAATTTTCTATATCCCTTACTTGATTGTATTGTCACCTTACTCAACACATAGCATACCGACTATCCTTTTTTTTTTACGTGCTACTCATTCCCATGAGTAGACAAGCCTAATGTCTATGTGTAGGTTGATGAGGACATGTTGGATTCCTTTACTACATATGATGGTTTATGTAGGGAAGAGTTAATTTATATATCGGGGTTTTTGAGCATAGAGTCATGTATCCATATGTTAGTTTTACCCAACACCTTTTTAGACTCTTAGTTATATAGTATCTATTTTTCTGTATTTTTGGATATTATACTTAGAGTCAATCTCCAACTTGTATTCATGTTTATGAAGTTTCTCTTGTTTTCTATTTATCATGTTTTACATTCTAATTGTTTTACTATGTGATTGACATGAGGATGGTTTGGTAAGCCAAACTTGTGTTAATTATGATGGTAACACCAAGCTATTTTGGTATTATGCCAAACAACGTGTTTGGCATACTAATTAATTGTTATTTTGGACCTATCAATTGGTTTGGCCACATCAATTTATGGTGAAAACTAAGACCATACCACTTTGGACACAAAACAACTAATCGACTAGTCTATCAAGTTGATCAACTTTCCATGTGAACTAGTCAATTGATTTAACCATTTGATCAACCCATCTTGATGAAATATCCTTAACTATGCATGACCAAGATCACTCACTTAAATTCCATAGTTACCAACTCATAACATCTTAACGCGTGGATATCAAAAACATCAAAATCAACATAAGATCATACTTAACATCAAAATTCATGCTTGGATACAATAAAAACCATAATTCATGCCTCAAGTGGTCAACATGGATATATAATATATAAATCATGATATCATCAACCCTTTCTCAAATAAATAAGGTAACCATGATATATGCTATCAAAAAACATGAAAACATGCTTAATAAATCAAGTACATGGATCATTCTTTGAGACAAAATTAAAGATTCAACCTCATAGTCTACTTACAAGATTCATGGTAAGACATCAATTGTTAAGCTATAATCAACACCCCATAAAATCACATCCTACTTATTTTACTACTACCAATGACATAAATACTTCCTAAACAGTGTCATCATCCAACTTGCATCAGACTTTCATACTTAATTCATCAAATTCATGTTTCAGACCAAAATAGCTAAAACATGCTCACATACTCAACATTAAGTAAGAATCAAACAAGAACCCCAACAACATTTAAATCAAGTAAATAAGATCACTTCCAACATTAGCCACACACATATAATTTATATTCATAAAAAATGTCATAATAAACTCACGCTGCTCAACTTAACCAAACATGCAATACATCGATAGAAAGCTAACATGATGGAATTATCTAAACATATTAACCATATTTGACACATAAAACCTTCGCAAATAAATCCTTAAGTCCACTTAAATATATTCATAATGTGTATCTTAATCAATTATATATAATAATTCATACTTTACATTGAAATATTTTGAAAACCAGACATAGAAACTAAGATAAACATGAACACCGAGCCTCATCAAATGATAAAGATTTATCTTAACTTAAAGCAAGTCTTCTAGCAAAGAAAAAGTACTCCTATCTTGATGTCAACTACAAGATCCTTGATTATCTAATCAAGAATCCAGAAATTTGTAAAACACACTTTAAAATTGATTTCAACAAGGCAAAAAAGAAGAAAGATAGAGGTAGCAATTATCAATCTTAACCCAAAATATAGATAGCCAAGAGTAGTAAAAAGCAAAAAATCTTCAATTCTCCCAAAAATTTTATCTTCATTTGTTTATAGAAAATAAAGAGGAACTAGAGTAAATTTTAAGAAGGAGAAAAGAGAAAGGAGAATCAAACCCAAATAGAAGAATAAAAGGTAGGGATCTTAGTTTAATGAGTGTGTTAAAAGGAGAGGGAGATCTAATAAGAAGTGTAATACCCCATCCCAAAATACATCAAATTGTATTTGGAATTATTTTGATATAAAAGACATGTGTTTTGGTTATGAAATAGGCTTGAAATTCTTATAAAAATATGAATTTCAAGCATACCGATTGATTATTTTAAATAACATATCGACTAGTGTGCTAGGGAAATTTATATTCTTGTCCTCAAGTATGATCGCCACATTATAGTAGTACCTTAGATGTTTGTGACTCCAGTTTAGGAGGTAACTTGGCTTACTTATTATAAAGTGTACTGATGTGCATGTTTGTTTTGTCACCTCTTCATTCCCACTAGTAGAAGGCCATGTACTAGTTTTTTATGGATGGCTAGTAGCAAGCCTACCTTATTTTAGTCTTGGGGTTAAGAGTGTGGTCAGTTAGAGTACGTTGTTTGGTCATTAATGAACTAAGATTCGGGGATATGCTCTACTATTTATTTTTTCCATTGTAATTCTATACTTTAGTTTAATCTTCTTTATTGTATTTGAATATTTCTAGGACTATCAAGGTCTTATTTGTAAAAAAATTCTTTTTTATATATATATCTTGTTTCTTGCACACTATACTTTTGTTTCTTATTTGGTTTGGTTCCTCAACCTTGTATCTAGTATGGGATGAATGGTTGATGCCTATCCTATGTTAGGTGTGGTGGTAGCACTCTATATTTCCTATATATGTTTAGTATGTTGTCACATCTATAATGTTTTAAAATGGTATTTTTTAGTAATAAAAATGGAGGTGTTTCCCTAGATATGATTGATTAGACGATGAGGTAGGTAAAATTGATTTATGATTGGTAGAAGAGCTACACTGATTTGGAAAGACAAATTGATGGTTATGAGGTGGTTGATAGAGTCCTTTTCAAGGTCTCTCCCACTAAGGGAATAATGAGGTTCTGTTAAAAAGGTAAGCTCAGCTTGAGGTATATTGTACCATATGAGATTATAGATTAAGATGGCGAGGTCATCTATTGGTTTTCCAAACAAGTGGAGTTGCCGCTCATGCATAAAATTTTTCACGTTTCTCAACTAAGGAAGTACATAATAGATCCTTTGTTTGTCATCAGGCCAGATTTATTAGACTTAATGAATCTTTAACATATAAAAAAATGACAAGCAAGCATTTTAGACACAAGAACTAGAGTGACGCACAAAAAACCTTCCCTCTAGTCAAGATTCTTTGTCTGTGGCATCATATCAAATAGGCCACATGGGAGGTCGAAAAAGAGATCCGACTGAAGTACCCAAATTTGTTCTCTTAGTGTGTATCTATGGTGTAACCCATATTTTAAGGGGTAAGTAACCCTTTTTTGCTTGTTAAATTTGATGTGTGATTTTTTGTGTATTATATGGTG
Organism: Tamarix austromongolica; assembly: GCA_039764185.1. Taxonomy (NCBI): domain Eukaryota; kingdom Viridiplantae; phylum Streptophyta; class Magnoliopsida; order Caryophyllales; family Tamaricaceae; genus Tamarix; species Tamarix austromongolica. The sequence goes on from CM077817.1 coordinate 49,304,647, forward strand.
TATCTTGATTTTTGGTTGGTAGGCTTCGAGGGAGCACATTTTTTCAAGTTGGTAGTGCTTTAAAACCCTATATTTTTTTTTGAGATATATAAAATGGAAAATTATTGTTTTTAATGAATTTTATATGATTTCTATATTGATTTGGTAATATAGTTTAGGTTTGATATAATAAGGAATTTAGAAAGATTTGGAAAATTGAATAAAGTGAGTTTTCAAGGTGAATAGATAGACTAGTCTATCATTACAGCTATAGTTTTTGTTTGATATAAACAATAGACTTGTTTGGGAAAACTAATTGAATTTTCTATAAAACAATTGACTAGTCTGGAAAAACTAATCAATTTGTTTGTTAGGATAAGTGTTTTTCAAAGCTTGATTTTCTAGTAAATTTCTTGTATTAAAATGGAACTATGATAATCCAACTCCAAACAATTCCGAAGTTATCCTTAACCATTTTGATCATTTATATAGCTTTAATAACATCCTCAAATATATTTGAGGGTCTAATTTAGACAAATGAGGGGAAGGATAACCTCAGTCTTGTCTTCTTCTTCCTCTCCCCTCTACATACCTTTGGAAGTATTCTTTGATTTTTAGATTATTAGTGCATGGCCGAGAGATTCACTTTCCATTCCTATGTTTCCTTTCACTTCTAATGTTTGATATTTTCTAGATGAACTCATTCCTCATTATCCAAAAAATACCATTTGAGATCTGAAATAGAATTCAACATATTATTGATAAAATTTCCCCTTCAACTCAGATTCAAATGATAAAATTAGGGTTTTCTATTTGTTACATATCCTCGTTAATTCTTTAAACTTTTCATTGGCTATAAATAATCATAATAATCTCTTTCTCTTACCTATCATTAAGCTTCCAAACTACTCACATTCTTATACATTTGTTCTAATTCTTCTCAACTTTAAGCTCTCATTTTAATTTGATTTAATCTTCTGATACTTTTTATGGCTCCCTTTTGTTTTATTCTTAAGAAAAAATAATTAGGAAGAAGTTGAGTTTACTTTCAGATGACTCTTAATGAAGTCCTTGTATTAATATGTGGTTTACACAAAGTTGCTAGATCTCTCACAGCTGAAGCTCTACGCTAGTATTACTATTTGGAAACCATGTATCATGGTTTAGGTAAAAGTATGATGATGTTAAGCATTTCAAAAGTATATCCAGGCATAAATGTCCTTGATTTAGAGTTACAGCCAATTGTAAGTTTATGGGGAGTTGATGATTTTGAACCACTTATCCTTAATAATGATGAAACTCAAAATAAAATGTCATTAATAATTTAATACTTTTACATAATGTCTTTCAAAACTAACATACAAAGTGTAGGTATTAGCCAAAAAAGATTCATCATATTTTATATTTATAACTTTAAAAAATGGGTAAAAGTAGAAGCCTTGTTATAAATCACTAAAAAACTAAAAACATGATTTTCCTAAAAAAATATCATATGATGCTAAGTGACATGAAAATGGAATTTAGTCAAATATTGCTTATATGAATAAAACTAACATTTTCAGGTTTATATTATAAGTATCTATAAAACATAATGGAAAATAACTTAGCATTAATAAGTATAGATAACTTTATGAAAACTAAGGAATTGATTATCAATTTACTTTAGTAGCTCATCCATAGATAATTTCCATTGAATATTCTTTTCTCATGAAATGCTTTGCATTGTGAGTACAAGTTCCTCAACGGATTTGATTTTGTGTAACGATCATGCCAAACTCAAAAATAAAAAAATATGAGGAGCATTGGGACACAATTTGAATATAGTCGAATAAAGATAGGTGGATGAGATTTCATAAATACTTTGGGATACGAGGGAAACTGTAAAAACCCACAATAGGTGAAACATCTAATTTATCCTTTGGAGATAAGGTAATTGTACAAATGGAAACACAAGCAAGATCATTTAGAATAAGCCAATATAATCATAAAAACATTGAAGAGTCTATGAGAATTGAGAAAAAAGAACATGAATAGGAAAGGAATATTGCATAAATGCAACTAGCTAAATACAAACATAAAGTAGCTAAATATTTTTTTTTAAAAAGCTAGCTAAATATGATTAGGAAAAAAAGGCTAAGTATACACAATTGAGAGTAGGAGATTAGTGTAATACCCCAAAATTTTGAAATCCTAAATTTATTTATCAACAAATTAATTTAACCTAATTTCAAAATTTTACTTTATTTGATAATACTAAATTAATTATAGACAATTTAAATGATTTTTTTAATCAAGTAATAATTCAAAATTTTACTCTAAAAATCTAATTTAAATCCCACACCAAAACAAATATATGTTTTTCCCTTTTTTCTTTTTCCCTTCTATTTCTTTCTTTTCATTTTCTTCCTGTATTTGTTTTTTCTTTCCATTCTTTATTTTCTTCTTCCTCTCCTTCTTCTTAGGCTACATCGTTCCTTGCCCTAAGACTTCTTTGTTATCTTGCCTTTCTTCTTGCCTAGGCCTATACCTTTTTTTTTACTTTCCTTTCCTCTCTCTTGGGCAGCCATGCCTATCTCCCTTCTTTTTATTTTCCTCCTCTCTTTTGTTTGTTTTTTTATCTTGTTTCTCCCTTTCTTCTTCCTCCCACTAGTATTCTTCCTCGTATTGCCTTCCACTTTTATTTTTGTGCCTGCACCTGCACCCCTACATGTCCGCCTTCCTTCCCACCTTTCCTCTCTCATCCATAAAGGGTTATGCATGTTGGTATACACCTTGTGCCTTGCCCCTATGCCCTAATTCCCTGCTAGGCATCTCTACCTTGCCCCTACTGCATTCAACTATCCACCCCTACACCTATGCTTGCCGAGACTACACACCATCATGTTGTCTTCCCCTCTCCCTCAACCTCACCCCTACCTATAAATACTCCCCATTAAGCTCTCCTTCCTCTCCTCTCCCACATGATACACCTCCCCTATTTTCTCTCCCCTTCTCGCCCCTGCCAACTCCACCTCCACTAACTACCACCAACTATGGCCAGTCCCAGTGCCGCCACCACCCCTTTGACCTTGGACCTCCAACTCTCACCCCTTTCTGCCAAAATAAATCACCGCTTTAATAAGGATACTATCATAGCTAGGGTTTTATTTTTATTAATATATTTCCTTGTGGTGTGTTATATGATGACATGCATAAAATGATAAATGACTCTAGTGTTGTATGTGCCGTTTGGCTTGATAATAGCTAAAGGTAAGAAGTTGTGTGGTTATGATTGTATTAAGTTCAAGTGTTGATGTATATCTATATTTTATGATATTGCATGTGTAGAATGTTTGGAGAGTCCTTGGGTTAGATTCCTTGTAACTTAGGTAAGGTTATGAGACATAGGGGCATTTTAGTCAATATTGTAAAAATTTACATTTAGGGTACTTTAGGGCATACTTTGGCTAAAAAATAGTTTGGAGCCATGTGGTTTATAGAAAATATAGTATGGGGTGAATAATTATGAATAGGGTGAGTGAAATATAAGGGGAGTTATGATCATATATGAGTAGAGTGGGGGTTAGTAATAGGATGTGGATATGGGGTTAATGATGAAAATTTTGGATATTCATGTAGATTTTGGCAGTCCTTTGAGAACTAAGGGAGGAGTTATGATAAAAATGTGGAATTAGGGTTTTGGGATCCGAGGCAAAAAATCATAGGCATAAGCTATTATTGTGTAACACCCCCAAAATTCACTACTGAAAAATTTTGTTTTATTAAAATAATTAGTGGAAGCAAAATAACAAAACTATGAATTCTGGGGATATTACCGCTACACTTAGTACTAGACCGATTCACTCCTACCTTTCTAGTACCAAGTGCTAAGGCTAAAAGAGTAAAATATACTTTACGAGAAACTCAAACATATTTAAATTAGAGTAGCATAGTAAAATATTTACAAGAATAAAATCCACCAATGCTAGCTACAAAACAACAATTACATTGAAACTAGGAATTTAAAAGAGAGAGAGTAAAACCCTAGGACTTTTCGGATAGTTCCTTACGCTCTTTCCTGGGAGCCCACTTGAATATCACCTAAAAATGACCTACAAGGGACACTATCCATTGAATAGGCAGGGGCCCTACGAATGGAACCCTTCAGTACTATAGTACTGAGTAGCCCCTTTAAAACACACTTAACAACAATCCCGCAATGTAACATATGATACAACACTACATACATACATAATGAAAGGTGCATACCTAATATTCACTTTCATACATTCACATACTTAACAAGTCAACCAAATATTGATTGGTCATAATGAACAATCGATACTTCTAGGCCTTAAGCGTCCATCATTAATCAATCATCTCAGATTATAAATATCCATGTGCGTGCGGGAACCCCACTATTATAGCCAATGGATCGGAATACATACAGGGCAGAACGCTCCTGACCACTATTATTGCCAGTGGATCGGTCTCAAGGGCAGAACGCTCTTGGCCACTATTATTTGCCGGTGGACTGGTCTGACCCCGACTCACATGGTGTTCCACTATAAGTGATTAATATTTTTCCATAATTTATTCACAACCAAATCAAATTTATTGAGTTCAGGACCCCCACTATTATAACCGGTGGATCGGAATACAAATATACATCATCCAAGGCAACACACACCTAGGCCACCATTTTATCCGGTGGATCGGTACTCATAAACATCATCTAGGGCAAAATTCTCCTGGGCCACTATTATATTCGGTGGATTATTACTCATAATATAATTCAACTAGGGCCGTCTCATTAGTCTTTCACTTTTATGCTTAGTGTTTTCCCTTTTTAATCATCATAAAAATTACATTTATTTACCTCAATAGGGAGATCAAGATCCCGGGATACAAAGGTACACTGGTCGCATTGGTGCATATGAGCTACTCAGTAGCCTTCAACTATCAACCTAGGGATGCAAAGGTATCTGGGTCGTACTGGTACATAAATCTAACTCAGTACCCTACCTATAAGGACACCTAATTCATAAGTATACATACCCCCTAAATAGGTCCGTAGAGCTAGATAGAGTAAGATATAGGGCCTGGCTAGGGCATAAAGGCACACTAGCAAATATCAGAATAACAGTGGGCTAAACCACGTCTTTAGGGTAGCGACCCCTAAAGAGTCACCATTCTTGATCTCGAGGTCTTTCACTTTAAGTATTAGTGTCTTAATTAAGGTGATCACGAAAATCACACAATCATATATTTATTCGCTTTCAATCGTTCTGATATCATTAGGTATTTCTTATTCATACGGTTATCAAAGATAACATAGAGGAATCATTAAGGCCATCATAATCTCATCCAATTCTGATTTAGGATTCGTTCTTGTAATACTTACTAGTTGTTAAATATTCTTATCTTGCTATTCAGTGTTACTTGAGTCATATTACAAAATTCCGCTATCACCTTGACATGTTAGATACAAATTACTCATTTACCCCTTACTTATATAATTCCTAAGTCATCCCTTCCTTGACAAATTACCATATTACCCTCCTTATTGCATAATTACCAAATTACCCCTTACTCGATTTAGGTCACCAAGTTATCTCCCATACTTGTTAGGTCACCAACTACCCTTCATAATTATTACACTTAATATATTTTCCATTTGGTTGGTTAGATTACCAATTTGCCATTTTCCTTTATTATAATTAACAAATTGCCCTTTAGTTGGTCAAATTACCCTTATTCATTATCATAATTACCAAATTACCCTTTTGTTGGTTAAATTACCAAATTACCCTTCTCCATTATTATAATTACTAAACTACTCTTCTCCATTATTAAAATTACCAAATTACCCTTTAGTTGGTTAAATTACCAAATTGCTCTTCTCCATTATCATAATTACCATTTTACCCTTCTCCCTTATTATAATTACTATTTTATCATTCTACATTATTGTAATTACCATTTTACTCCTCGCCATTATTATAATTATCATTTTTTCCTTTTACTTATAAATTACCATTTTATCAATTTATTTACAAAATTTCCATTTTGCCCTTCACTTCCATCATCACCATAATACCCTTAATTTTCTAAAATTACTATTTTTCCCTTTATCCCCAAAATTACTATATTACCCCTTTTACTTACAATTTACCATTTTGCCCTTCTCCTCTAAAATTTCCATAATATCCTTTTATTTACAAATTTACCATTTTACCCTTACCTCCAAGATTACTATAATACCCTTTTACTTATAAATTACCCATTTTATCCTTTTACTTACAAAATTACCATTTTACCCTTTACCTCTAAATTACCATTTTACCCTTTACTCACAAAGTTACCATTTTACCATTCACTTCCTAAAATTATAATATTACCCCTTTCTTCTAAAATTACCATTTTGCCTTTTACTTAAAAAATTACCATTTTGTCCTTTACCTTCAAATTACCATTTTACCCCTTACTCTCAAAGTTACCATTTTGCCCTTTACTTTTAAAATTACCATTTTACCCTTCACTTCTAAAATTACCATTTACCCTTTTCACTTACAAATTACCATTTTGCCATTCGCATCCAAAATTGCCATTTTACCCTTTAATCATGAAATTACCATTATTCCCTTTAATTACAAAATTACCATTTTACCCTTTACTTCCTAAAATTACAATTTTACCCTTTACTTCTAAAATTACCATTTTATCCTTTTACTTTCAAAATTACCATAATACCCTTTATTACACCACCTTTATCAAATTATCACCACTATATAAAGTATTAATATTAATACTCCATTCTCATTATCCAACTCCACCAACTATTATATTTCAACATAATACCCATTAACATCCACACATATTAGGCCGCACACATGCACAAAACATATTACTAAAATGCCCCTAGGCTCACAATAATATTAGTCATGGATCAATGGTCACATAATATAATATAATATAACATGGATAACTACTCAACATTTTCATTAATAACCAAACTCTTTCCTTAAGCAATATTTCCACATATAGAATATAAACTAACATGCTTCCTTTTTATCAATCAATACAAGAAACTACATATATTATATTAAACAACATATACTAATCATAATAACATATTAAAAACCCTAATGTGCTAACATACGTTTATCCATGCATTTAGGCGGGATTTAACGATTACCTTAATTCCCACAAAATTGAACCTTACTAATATTTCGATTAAAGGTTCAAGCTTTGATTAGCAAAACCAATACCTAAAAATAATATCAATATTTATTATATTAGAAATAAGAAAAACCAAAGCATATGACTTTATAAAATTTACTTAATGAAATAATTAACTTAAATATTATTATACCTTAAAATCATTAACAAAAATGGGCTAAGAAATGCAGCAACTCATCTTGCTCACACAACATGAGCTGCATGTAAAGAAATGAGGGAGAGGGTTGAAAATGGCATAAGGAGAAGAAGAGGGCATGTGGGGGAGGATTTAGGGCAAAGGAAGGGTGTGGAGGTGGAGGGGGTGTAGGTGGTGGTTAGGGATAGGTTGACGGTGGCCAAGGGTGGCGATGGTAGCTGTAGCGAGGCTGTAAATGTGGTTGTCGAGGTGGAGGGGGCTAAGAAGGAAGGAAAAGGGAGGAGGAAAATGAAGGGCTGTAGGTGGTTGTTTCGGACAAAGGAGGTGTGGGGGCGGTAGAGGAGGTTGCAGGGATTGGTTTGGTGGCTTAGGTAGTGGCAGACGTGGCGGAACGGTTGTGGATGGAGGAATTGTAGGGTGGCTGCCTAGAAGGAAGAAAAAGAAGAGAAAAAGAAGAGGAGACGAAGAAAGGGGCTGAAAGTTGGCTCGAGGGGTGGTGTGGTGGTGCAGGGATGAGGTAGAGGGTGGCAGAGGGTGGTGTAGGTGGCTAGTGCGGTGGTGGAAGGGGCGGAATGAGGAGATGGTGCAAAATAAGGAGGGAGGTGGAAGGAGAAGAAAAGGAGAGAAAGAAGATCAGGGAAGGGGATAGAAGGCTTGAAAATGGCAGGGCAAAGCAGTTAGGGAAGAAGAAAAAGAAGAGGGAGAGAAAGGGAGGGGATAAGGGGCTCAGTAGGGTGGTGGCAGGTGGTAGTAAGGAGGAAAAATGGCGAGAGAGAGAGAGATACGAAGAGTAGTAAGGAGGAGGAGGGTTGGAGGTAGGGCAGCCGAAGATGGCGGAGGTGGTCGGGTGTAGCGTCGACGAAAGAAAGAAGAAGAAAGAAAGAAGGGGGCTGCATGTAGACCAGGTGAAGGGGAAGAGGGGAGTGGGCCGGCTCAGTCAGGGGAGAAGGGAAAGAAAAGAAAGAAGGGAGGACGGGTCAGGCTCATGTGAGGGAGGAAGGAAGAAAACAAAGGGAATCAGGTCAAGGGAAAGAAAGGGAAATGAGAGGAGAAAGGGAGAGATGGGCCAACAACTTAGGGGCAAGGAAGGCAGAGCAGGCTGGGGTGCTGGCAGCTAGAAGGAAGAAAAAGGAAAAAGAAAGAAAGGAGAAAAAGAAGAAAGAAAAGGAAAAAAGGAAAAAGGAAAAAGGAAAAATAGGAAAAAATAAAATAATTTAATTAATAAAATAATAGAATATAATATTTTTTGGGTAATAAATTTATTTAATAATATAATTAAATATATGGGTTTAGAAATGATAATTTTAGTAAAATATTGGTTTGACAAATTATTTAAATAAAAAGAGTATGATAAAATAATGAAATATTTATTTTTATTTATCAAATATTTATATCCAATTTTATATACTCAAAAATCCATAAAATAATTAAATTAAATAAATTTAAAAGCTACTTTATTCCAAATAAAAGTTATTTATTAAATTATAGGCTTTTAAAATTTTGGGAGATTACATATTCCATGTACAAAATGGGGGAGTTTGATTATAACTTTGGAGTATTGTATAAACCATGACATTTTGCTAATGTGTAACACATTTAGTAGCTATGTGGTTAGAGGGAAGTAGTTACCACCAACACAAGGAATTAGGGTTTCAAAGGGAGCTTGAATAGGAAGAATATTATCACATATGCAAAATGAAGGAGTTAGGCTAAAATATTTTAGTTTATGGTTAACCATAACATTATATGCATGGGTATGGAAATTGAGGTCTAGATAAGCAATAGAGAAGGGGACAAGCCAACCAGGAGAAATTAGGGTTTGACAAATAATCCTAGAGGTTAGTTATTATCATATGTGGAAGATAAGGGCATAAGGCCATGAATCTTGATGAGGGGTTTCCAATTACATTTTAGGCTTTATTAGATATATTAGGGGCTCAAAAGGGATAATGGTGGTGAGGATGAGCCAGAGATGTGAAGTTAGGATTTCAAAGGGGAATAGGGTTATCCAAGGGTAATGGTGGGGAAGGTGCCATGCATGGTGTATGTGTACACGTTTGTGTGATTAACCTGAAATAAATAAACATGAATAATACACTAATCATTTAAAGTGGAAGAGCACTCAGGTCAGACCCTATTGTACATGCCGATCCACCGGCGAGAATAGTAGCCAAGAGCATCTTTCCTTAGAAGTCATACCCTGTTACCATTCCACTAATGAGAATAGTGGGGTCCCAAAATCAAATGAACCAAACCATTAGATGATAATAACCTGTAGTAAGACATTAATTACTTATAGTGGATTACCATTTGGGATAGGATTAGTCATACCTTGATTACTGATCATCCAGTGAGAATAGTGGCCAAGAGCATTATACCCTAGGGTTATACTTGATTATCGATCCGCTCGTGAGAATAATGGCCAAGAGCATCCTGCCCTCAAATTTGTACTTTTTTTATCATTCCAATAGTTGAGAATAGTGGGGTCCTTAATCTGACATAGGTAAAATCATAAATTGATTATTATTGTACTAATACCTTATATTCAGATAATGTTGAATGAGTTGGTTTGATCTTCTTACACATGTGTCATTCTTTATCATGGTGTTGTTGATCTCTATGACCTTCTTAACTGTACTATTACCTTACTTAGTAAGTAGCCTATAGATCACCCTTATTATGGGTGCTTTTTTTATCCCCATGAGTAGAAACCCCTTTTAAGCTTCTACAAGTGATTGAGGACTTGTCGGACAACTTTACTACATACGATGCTATGATTGGGGAAGACTGATACCATTATGATTGGGGTTGGAGACCTAAAAGTGTGACATTTGGTTATTGTTTTATCTTATTTTTATCTTGTTAGTTTTCAATTGATTGTTTATTTATGTATTTCAGTACTCTTTTTGGAACAAACACCTAATTCTTGTGGCTGAATTTGATTGCTCTTATGCTACACTCATCATGGTTTGCATATTATTTTATCATTCCTTGTAGTTGATATAAGAATGGTCTGAGGCCAGACTTATATCGATCACGACAACCACACCTCTCTTATGTTTGAATGTTTTTTCACTTAAAACAAAAATTTTAGTATTAAATCTTGAGGGTGTTATAAGTTGGTATTAGAGCTTAGGTTATAGCAATCATGCTTTATTTACACAAAACTTCATTTCAACAATTTTCCCTCCAAGTTTCTAATGATTTTTCATATTTTAAAAACCTCAATTCTATAAAAAACCTAGATCCACTAGTGAGGAAACAAAAATAGGTAGCCTAGATGTCCTTTAATTATGAAATATGTGATTGATGTTAGTAAACTAGAAGGGTTTAACTTAACATGCCTTTTTTTATAGCCAGTTGATCATGAGATGAAAAAACAAGTAGGGCACCTAGAGGAGCCTCTTACGACTTCATATAGTTTGTGTAATACTAGCCTAAGCTGAAGCCTCAATTGCCACCCTACCTCCACATCATCTTCAGGAGGGAATCGAGGAGGACTAGCTCTAAAGGATCACTAGATACCACCATCCACTCTATCTTGGGGAGGAGGACCTCATTATTCTGAAGGGGAAGGTCCAATGTATAGACTGCACCTTCAAGGTGGTTGATTTCCCACTTGCTAGAAAGTCAAGCATTATGAAAATATTTCTTTAAAGGTTTGTAGATGATTGGTGGGTAGGTTATCGTACATAAGACGGGCTACATATGTCCTAGGAGGATTTTAAAATGGCTATTTGTGCCAAGTTCTATCTAGAGAGCCTCAAGTTGGACATACTAAAGGAATTCATAAAGCTCACCTAGGGAGGTATGATAGTGAGGAAGTACTATGCCCGATTCATAGAGCTTCCGAGGTTCATATTTGACATACCAGCTAGCAAGCTAATGATGATTTATCAGTTCGAGCAAGGGCTATAAATTTAGCATCATCCGGATGATGGGTATGGTGGATTTCTCTAATTTAGCCACCTTGTGCAAGTGGGAGTGTATTGCAACCACTATGGTTCAAGAGCATGCATCTATTCTATAAAAGAGAACGTCAGAGACATAAATTTTCTAAGGTAGAACCATGTCTAGAGAGGGCACATAGATCATAAATTGAATAAAAAAGGATGCAATAATTCAACACATTCGGATTTGGGGAAACTCCCCTTCACCTTAGAATAAGATCTAGCCTATCAAATTCATAGAAAGAATATTAAAAACAATAAAAGATTCCATAGATAGAGAAAAGATCATTAGATAATACCTTTGATGTTCACAAGTTCTTGCAAATGTTTAACTTCTTGCATATAGGTCTCTAATTTACAAGAGAGATCTTGATGGATTGGGGAAGAGGATGGAGAAGAGAAAAGAGAGAGGGAGTGAAGGTTGCTTCAATGAGAAATTAGAATGAGAGTTTAAATACTACCGCCTCTCGGATCCATAGGGTATTGATGAACACGGGCTTCTCGTGTCAGCTTTGATAATGCTGGGTATTTTAACCACAACTTTTTCATCAAAACTCCAATTAAGTTGATTTTGGATGCATTAGAAAACTACTAAAAAGATATATAACTTTGATGCCAAATGATTCTCCAAATTCATATTTTTTTGGGTTTAAATCCCACATATTGCATGCTTATATACTTTGAATATGCATTCTTGATTTCATTTTATTTCAGAATTTACATTTTAGCTCTAAATCTCTTTTTGCTTTAACTTTTTCTCCTCTTTCTCATTTTTTCTCCTTTATTATTCTTTTAAGCTTATTTTTTTCCATCCTTCATGATTTTTTGTTGCTTGAGATCCTGCAAATTTTCATATATAAATGTAGTAACAAGAATAAAAAGGGAGAGCACAAACTAAAATTTGAGGTAAAAACTCTTATAAACCATAAGAATAAAATGCAAAAGTCATATTTATCAACTCCCTCATGTTTAAACATTTGCTTGTCCCCAAGTAAGGTAATACAAGAAACCCTCCATGGGGAAAAAGAAAAGTAGTAGGATCTCTTTATCATAAAAGAGTATTTAGCCCTTTAATAGCACATGAGTCAAGTAAAAAGCAATAAGACCCAAAAATATAACAATTAAAAGCTAAAAAATCATTTCTCAAAAGATATTTAGGTGGCCCCCTTATGTGAGAAATGTAACTGTGCTATTGAGCTCTAGGGACTTTCCATGCAATAAAGGACATCCAACAATAGAAAACGGACAACCATATACCAACTCACTCATTCCTCAAAGTTTCGAATTAGAATTCTCACTTTAGGTCATGTGGACACACCTCTCATGTGTTTTATTATATTTAAAGGTTCTTCTCTAGTCCTCTCACTTATGATCAAGATCATCCATATGCTTGGAATTCTTTTCAATTCTCCACCACTATAAAGACTTAGAACACAAAAAAATCAAGAGGTCTTATTAGGGTTGTAACGGGGCCATGGGTTAAAATGTTAGGATGTAATTTTTTTTGGAAGTGGATTTAAAAGTATAGTACTAATGACGTATGGTATTTGTTTTTTAATAACATACATTTTACTATCCCAACTTTTCATCATGAAACACAAGCACCCAAATTTCTTATTGATTCTTTTTTTTAATAAGAGATATATCGATTTGCTTTTCATCAACCGTTCACTCTTTCACACCTCCCCCATGCTTAGCCTACATCACACTCCCAACTTCCTTTTTTCAAATTGCACAACACCCATTGATTCTAGACTTAGGAAGGGATAAAGGAAATTAGGTTACATATGTAGTGGATAATGTGATGGTGGTTGTGGTGGTGGCAGGATGACGATGGCATGATGTAGTTGTGGCGGTGGAGAATTTGGTGGAGGTGCAAAGAATTTTCTCTGTCAATTTCACGCCTTCACACTCAAACAAATTGACCATGATCACCACTCAAATTAGAATTTCCACATCGCTAACTTCAAATTGAATTGATTTTTGTAGCTTCTGGATAATGGCAGGCTTGATATCAAAATTATTAGCTTGTACGGCTGGTCTTCGTATGCTTGAGGTTGAGCCATCAAGGCTCAATGTAGCATAGTATTGAAGTGACCTAGGAATGGGAGCTTGCTCTTGGATAGGAGATTGTTCTTAGAGTAGGATGTGCCCTTATGGTGGGATTTGTCCCTCATGGGGTGGAGGGTTGTTTTCCATTTCAATGCTTGTGGTGTGCGATCTGCATAAATGTGAGATGGTTCTCTCAATCTCAGGATCAAGTGGAACTAACTCACACCCACTAGCATGGGTCATGTAGTAGTCTACCTAAACTAAATCAAAAACTCCTACACCCAAGATTAATCAACCACAACAAAAAAAGCAAGAATAAAATAAAATAAAATAAAATGTCTAAATCACTATAAATTACTTGAGTCACTAATGTCACTTGCTGCCAATCCCCGACAACGAAACCAAAAACTTGACACGTTCCTACTCGCAAGTGCACGGGGTCAGAGTAATAGTCAAGGTCGATCCCACAGGAATTGGTGAATGACCACTAGGACAATGATAGAACTTAGCTATGCCTAGACTATAAGATGATATGAAATAATAAATTTTAAGCTAAAATAAACAAAATAACAAACTAAGCTAAAAAGAAAGGAAAATAGCACTCAAGTGGCTCAAGTAAATAAAAGAGCTAAGGTTCCAGTTCATCGCCCTTGATCCTCATATGTAATTGAATATCACATCACAAAATAATTCAACAATCATAATTAATCATGCCAACAAGGATAGAAAGTGTTGTGCTTTCTCAAGCTACAACAACCCTATTATATATCTATGGCCCTAACTATCTCTAGCTTAGAGTCTAATAGAATGTAATGCATTAAAGTCCACAAAGTTTCCTCCTTTATTATTGTAGAGGTCAAATATATCGTCTCTCGACCTACAATTTAATCTCCAGTTATGCTGTTGGGTCGAATACTGGATTATCTCTCGATCGCACCGGTATTTCCCATACCAAAATATCGGAACCTAGCCGTGGTTCATCAATCCATCAATCAATCAATAACACAATACATAGATCATGAATTGAATAAAAAAGGATGTAATGATTGAAATGCCCCGAAAATTTCTAATTTTAAAAATTATATTTAAATAAGATTTTATTGTAAACTTTTATTAAATAAATTATTTTTATTAAAATAAAAAGAAAATTAATTAGGGAAAATTAAGAAGAAATTTATAAGTATTTTTATTAGAAAAGTTTTGGGTATTTTAGGTAATTAGGGATTTTATTTTAGAAAATTAATTAAATAAATTATTTTATTTAAAATAAAAAGGAGAAAATAGTTTCAAATTAATAGGAATTTTATAAGTAATTTAATTGGAGAAATTTAGGGTGTTTTGCTAATTAAAATGGAATTTATGGAAAATCTTTTAAAAATCCTAATTTAGCTTAAAAAGGGATCTAAAGATTATGTTATTTAAATATTATTATTTTTAAAAAACCTAAATATTCAGATTAATTTAATTGGCCCTAACCTGATTATTTTTTCCTTTTCCTTTTTCCCTTTTTCCTTTTTCTTTCTTTCTTCTTCTTCTTCTTCTTCTTCTTTTTCTTTTTCCTCTTCTCCCCGAACTAGGCCAGCTCGTGGCCCATTTTCCCTTCTTCCTTTCCTTCGGCCTAGCCTGCGTCGCGCACCCTTTGCCCCCTTTCCAGCGCCGTGTTTTGATTTTTTTTCCAAAAAAATGCAACGTTTAGTTTAAACGCTACCTGCGTCGCCGAACCGCCTGATCTCCCCTCTTTTCTTTTCTTTCTTTTCCTTCGGGAACCGCCTGGCCCAGCCCCTTTCTCCTCCCCCAGCCTTCGCACCTCCTAGCCCAGACGCCGCCAACCTGCCATCGCCGCTGCCCATCCGAAGCTTCCGGCACCGATCTCGCACCTATCATTTACGCTCTATAAATACCCCCATGATAACCTGTATCGAGCCTTTGAATTCATTACCCAGAATTTGACCCTTTTCGCTGGTGACTCTTTAGACGCCTAGTCCACCGCCTCCGGCCAACTTCGCCGCCATCCATGGCCACCAAAATCTTCCTTGCACCTCCATCTATCTAACCAAACCATTCATCACCCTCAATTCTTTCTACACAATCCTCCCCGACTGTGCGAACTTCTCTTCTCGACTAATTTATTTTCCAGCTCCCGCTACCCTTTGCGCCGCCCTTAGCCACCTCTTCCGCCGCTGACGCCGCTTCTTTCACCTCCCAAACATTACTGTAGAACCTTCCCTATCTTCCCCTACCTCTCTTTTCCTCTTTCTCCCTCTCCTCTTCTCTTTCTATCCTTCTTCCCCATTCAGCCACCATTACCGCCGCCGTGCGCCGCCACCTATGGTTGTGCCACCAACCTCATTCTGTCCCTCTCCTTATGGGAAACTCAAAACACCCCAGCTCCCACCTTAATTCTCCCTAGCTTTTTCCCAGCATGCAACTTTTCCTCTTTTCTTCTCTTTTTCCGGCCGTCGCCGCAGCCTTCGTGCACCACCGCCGGTGCCGCCTATCCCCGCCAACCTAAGGTTGAACCCTAGACCCTCTCATCCATTTTCCCCATTTTTATAACCCTTAAATTATTTTATTTCAATTATTTGCATATAAATATTATTATTATTATTATTATTATTATTATTTTTAATACGTATTATTATTATTAGTATTAATGTTTTGATTATTATTTCTATTGAGGGATGAAGTGTAACACCCCAAAATTCACTACTTTTTTTTAAAGCGGAAGCAATTAAAATAGAAACACTTAAAACCTGTAAATTCTGGGAATGTTACCGCCACACTTAGTACCAAACCGGTTCTCTCCGACCGTTTCAGTACCAAGTGCTAAGGCTAGAAGAAAAAATTAACATTAAATTCAAACCAAAAGTTCATAAAAGAACTAGAAAGATTATAACCCCAAGATCAGAGTACGCATAAATAATTATAACTCATTTCCAAAAGAGAATTAAACTTACAACCGATAAAAGGTTCATTAAAATACTCAATCGAGTAATGAATTAGAAAATGGTAAATTCTATATCAAAGAAATAACAAAAAGGAATAAAATCACGTAAAGAATGAATACGACAACAAAACTCTCGAACTTCGAGCCAAATATGCTCAACACTCAGCCTCGACTGATGTCTCGCCCACCTGCACAAAATCAGAAGGGCATACTACTCGTGGGAATGAGCAGCACCCATGAAAAGGGTGATCGGTATACTACGTACTGAGTAAGGTAACCGAGCACTAATGCCAACACATAAGCATAGAGATTCATATAGAGGACATAACAAAGGCATAATCACGGTAACATAATATCGTACAATCAATCAGGTAGATACATAAAGGCCCAATTAAAGTCCAGATTAATTACTTAATTGATCTTTTATCAGAAATCGATACACATCATGCCTTTTTTTATCAAATCCATGCGAATACGGGAGCCCCACTATTATAGCCAGTGGATTGGAGGCACATAGGACTACGCATCCTAACCACTATTCCTAACCGGTGGATCGGTTGGCCCTGGCTCGCATGGTGTTCCACTGTAAGTAATTAGTATCTTTTAGGTACCTTGCAAACTATGGTTCATTCTTATTGAGCTCGGGAACCCCCACTATTATAACCGGTGGATCAGTTACGCATAGGAAATCATGCCCTAACCACTATTATAGTTGGTGGATCGGTCACACATAGGGTAAACACCCTAACCACTATTACGAACCGGTGGATCGGTTGGTCCCGTCTCAATGATCTTTCACTTTAAGTGATTAGTATCTTAAGTATCTTATTCAACAAATTTCATCCTAGATAATACCCTAGCTATGCATGACCAACACTATGCAACCCTAGCTCCACGTAAATTACACTTCCAATCAAACCCTAATCCCCACGCAAACCATACTCCCATGTGAACCTTAACTCCACGTAAAACATATTTCTATGCAAACCCTATCTCCCATGCAAACCCTAACTCCCATGCAACCCATTTTCCATAGAAACCCTGCTTTTATGCAAACCCTAATCCTCATGCAAAACCCTAATCACTAGGCAACCTCTTGCAAAACCCTAACCCATGCAAAACCCTAACACATGCAACTCCCCATCAATATTTTATAACTCCATCATTATCTTACGACCCCATCATTATCTTACAAACCCATAATTATCTTACCGCTCCATCATTATTTTACAACCCCATTATGCATGACTTAAGGCCACATTATACAACAATAATAACATAAATGTACGCATGATTCTCATGCCACCATTTATCCACACCAACATACTTCAATCCCATAATCATGCTGTATTAATAACAATTATACAATATTCATATGAAATACACTATAATTAACATCACATGGCGTGCATAGCATAAAATCACATAATGCAAGTATGGCCTTAGCACCCCTTACCTAAAACGTTGCCGGTTTTGGAGCACACTCCTATATCACTTGAGGGCTTTGGTTGGGCTCGGCTACTATGGGAAAAATACTAGGATTAGGTTTTATCTTAAGAATTCTATTATTTCTAACTTATCCCAAGACCTTATTTTTAATTAAAAATTATTATACTAGAATTGACTCTACAAAATACTAGTAGAATATTAATAATAAAACTAATGCAGTTCAAAATAAAAAGGTGATATAAGGGTTTCTACCCTTCACCAAAATAATATTAGTAAAGATAAAATAATAATAATAATTCTAATAACAACTAAATATTATAAATAAAGATAATATTAAAAATACTAATACTAATACTAATAATAATATATATAAGCTTTAAATTTAAAGTGGGGTTTCGACCCTACTTATAACTAATGACCTACTATTTATAAATATTATAATAAAATTAATAACATATATAATAATATTAACATAATAAAAATAATAATAATATTATTATTAATGGTTATATAAAAAATAGAAATAATAATACTAAAATACATAAGTGCGAATGTTAATACAAAATTAGGGCCTAAGATTTTACATAATAATTAATAAAATGATAATAATAATTATTCTAATAATTATAATATTAATAATAAGAAGAAGAATGATAATAATCATATAATAATTCAATTAATAACTTAAAATTTGAAACTAACAATAAAATTATTTCATTACTACTCTCTACCTTGCAAGTAAAATTCAACATAAATTTTATATCAAATAATAATATTAATAGCAAGGAAATAATTATTATATTTGAATAATTACTAATAAATAAAATAAAAATAGAATAATTAACAATAATAGTAAATAATGACTAAGAAGGTCTAGGGTTTCACCTTGAGTCGGCGGGAATGGGCGAAACTGGTGGTTGTTCACAGCGGTGGCCGGAAAAATGACCTAAGAGGGAAAAAGATGACGAAAAAGAGAGAAGGAACATGGGGAAAAATAAAATAAGGTTATGGTTTGGTGGAGGAGGATTAGAGGGAGTTTTTGGGTGGTTTAAAGGGTAATAGAAGTGGCGGAAATGGCGGCGGACGACGGCTTAAGGATTCGAGGTGAAAATTCTGGTGAGATGAGCAACAAACTTTGCACAGTTATGGAGGCCCGTGCAAGAAGAATCGAAGGTTGAAAATGGTTTAGTTAATTAGAGGAAATTTTAGGGAAGAAATTGGAATGCTGTGGTGGCACTGAGGTTGGCTATCGGCGGCGGAAGATGCGTCTGAAGTCACGGTGGCGGCAGCCTTCGCTTAGGGTTTCGGGTGAGAAAAAAATTTCCAAAAATCCTACAATTAGGCTATTTATATATGGTAGATGGGATAATAGGGTTTTGGGGGTTGGCAGGAAGGTATTAGGTGCGAGGATTTGGGTGGCCGGCGGCAGTAATTGGTCGGCAAATGTTTGGGTTGCATCGAAGTTTCGCGAGGTTGGGGAGAGGAAATGGGCGAGAGATAACGGACGAGAGTTATGCCAATTTATTCCTCGAGTCAAGGGGAATACAATCAGACAAGAAATTGTTGGTCAAAGTCCCTATAGCCGACGCCGCCATTAATGGGGTCGGGAGCGGTGAGGGGGTCATTAAATGAAACGACGAGTTTCGAGCGTAACACGGACGAAACGCAGCGTGTCAGCGGGCAAAAGAAGGGAGACGGGCGCGGGCTGGGCTGTGCCGAAGAAAAGGAAGAGGAAAGGGAAACTGGGCCGCGAGCTCGCCCAGTTCGGGGAGAAGAAGAAAAAAAGAAAAGAAGAAAAGAAGAAAGAAAAAGAAAGAAGGAAAAAGGAAAAGGGAAAACTAAATATAGTGGTTTGGCTTAATTAAATTAATTAGTATATTTGGGTTATTTAAAAATAATAATATTTAAATAAAATAATATTTAAATCCTTTTTTAGGCTAAATTAGGATTTTTAAAAGATTTTCCATAAATTCCATTTTAATTAGCAAAACACCCTAATTTTCTTCCATTAAATTATTTATAAAATTAATATTAATTTGGAACTATTTCCTCCTTCTTATTTTAAATAAAATAATTTATTTATTTAATTTCTAAAATAAAATCCTTAATTAGCTAAAATACCCAAATTTCTCCTAATTAAAATAGTAATAAATTTCTTCTTAATTTTTCCTAATTAATTTCATTTT
Organism: Tamarix austromongolica; assembly: GCA_039764185.1. Lineage (NCBI taxonomy): Eukaryota > Viridiplantae > Streptophyta > Magnoliopsida > Caryophyllales > Tamaricaceae > Tamarix > Tamarix austromongolica. The sequence continues at coordinate 49,324,567 of CM077817.1, forward strand.
ATTTTAATAAAATAATTTATTTAATTAATTTTTATAATAAAACCTCATTTAAATATAATATTTAAAATTATAAATTTTCGGGGCATTTCATGAAGCCCTATTGTATTTTTAATTCGATTTTATTATTATTTTTCTTATTATTTCTATTATTATTAATATTAATATGTATTATTATTATAATTATTTTTATTATTATTATTCTGAATTACTGTTATTATTATTTCATTATTAATATTACAACTACTTTACTATTAGTTATTATTATTATTATTATTATTATTATTATTATTATTATTACTATTTTTACTATTTCATTATTATTATTATTATTACTAAATTTTATTATTTATCTTACTAGTATTATTATTAGTATTATTTTGGTAAAGGGGGCCGAAGCATTTATTTTACTTTATTTTTGAATAATATCCTTATTATTATTATTATTATTATTATTATTATTACTATTACTATTAATATTATTCTTATCTATATTCTCATTGATATTATTTTAGTATCATTAATATTATTAGTTTAAGGTTTTTAACCCTATATTATCAACTTTTATAATATTTCTATTATTTCTATATCTTTAGCAAAGTTAGAATGTTATTAATGTTATTTTATTAGTATGTTATGATTTAGTCAAAGCTCTAAGGAGGCGTAGGAGCTTGCTCCAAGACCTGTGTCGTTTCAAGTAAGAGGTTCTAAGGCCTCTTGCGTGTATATATGCATTATGTGCCTCGCATGCTATGTATCCTATGTTTATCTTTATTTAAGTATGTCGTATGTGGTATGATGTGGAGTTGAAGCATGTTTTTATGTATTTGCATGGCATATGTATTATGTATATGTGATGATATGTGTTGTGACCCTGTAAGACATGCATGTGAGGGTGTTGATGTGGTTTATGTGGGAGAAAGGATGAAAAAGGAGGATGAGGAAAGAAGTTGACCAAGGGAGGTGAGTTAACCTAATTATTTTACTGATTCATGAGTGAAAGAATAAAATGGAGAATTTTAGGGTTTCGTGTGGGAGAATACAGATTAGGGTTTTATATGGGAGAATCTAATTTATGGTTTCGTGAGGGAGAATCTAATTTATGGGCTTGTATGGTTTTGGGTGAAAGAATTTAATCTATGGTTTTATATGGGGGAGTTTAATTTATGGTTTTGTATGAGATAATCTAATTTATGGTTTTGATGATTTTGTATGGGAGAATTTAATTTATGGTTTTGTGTGGGAGAATATAATTTATGGTTCTATTTGGGAGAATCTACTTTATGGTTTCGTGTGGGAGAAAATAATTTATGGTTCTATTTAGGATAATCTAATTTATGGTGTATTATGCTTGATATAGGTTGTTTAATATATTATATAGGGTTTCTTGCGTTGATTGATGAAAAGGAAGTATGATAGAATATATGCTATGTTTGGAAATATTGTTTGCTATAGGAGTTGGTTATTAATGGAAATGTTAAGTATTATCCATGTTGTATTATACTATTGTGATCTTAATGTATGATTAATGTTTTGTGGGCGTTATGGTACTTTATTAATATATCTTGTACAAGATTATGGCTTAATATATATATGGGTACTAATAAGTATTGTATTAATTATAAGAGTTGTGGATAAGGTGTTAATATTAATATTTTATGTAGTAATAATAGTAATTTAATATAAGTGGAGTAATAAGGGGTAAGATGGTAAATTTGTAAGTAGAAGGATAAACAGGTAATTTTGTTATAAAAGGGTAAATTGGTAATTTTGTAATAAAAGGGCAATTTGGTAATTTTGTAATAAAAGGGAAAATTGGTAATTTTGCAATAAAAGGGTAAATTGGTAATTATGTAATAAAAGGGCAATTTGGTAATTTTGTAATAAAAGGGAAAATTGGTAATTTTGCAATAAAAGGGTAAATTGGTAATTATGTAATAAAAGGGTAATTTGGTAATTTTATAATAAAAGGGAAATTTGGTAATTTTGTAATAAAAGGGTAAATTAGTAATTTTGTAATAAAGGGCAATTTGGTAATTTTGTAATAAAAGGGCAATTTGGTAATTTTGTAATAAAGGGGCAAATTGGTAATTTTATAACAAAAGGGCAAATTGGTAATTTTTGTAATAAAAGGGAAATTTGGTAATTTTGTAATAAAGGGGCAAATTGGTAATTTTATAACAAAAGGGTAAAATGGTAATTTTGTGAATAAAAGGGATATAAGTGGAAATAGAAAAGGAGTAACTTGGTAATTATAATAATTGAGAAGGGTAAAATGATAATTTAATAATGAAGGGTAAAATGGTAAATATGATAAGTGTGAGGGGATCAGGGGAAATTTGGTAATTAAACTAATTAAAGGGGGTAATTTGGTAATTAGTATATTGAGTAGGGGTAATTTGGTAATTTGACCAACTCAAAGGCAATTTGTTAATTATAATAAAGGGAAAAGGTCAAAGTGGTAATTTAACCAACCAAATGGAAAATATATTAAGTGTAATAATTACGAAGGGTGATTAGTGGTCTAACAAGTGTGGGAAATAGCTCGGCAACCTAAATCGAGTAAGGACGTAGCTAAGGCCGCCTATGTATTACGTGTTTTACTTGCCTTGGATGCCTTGTACAATTTTATGTCGTGCTCTACATGCTATTATCTTAACTGTTTCACGTGTGGCGTGGTTTGGAACCGAGATGTGTTCATGTGTCCTCTTTTAGTATGTGATAATATGGATATGATGTGAGATATGATGTGATGTGATGTGGCCCTTTAGGACATGCATGCTAGGATAATTAACATGGTGATTAGGGATGGAGGCATGAAAAAGAAAAATGGGAAAATAGGATAACTAAGGGGAAGTAAGTTGGCTAATATAGGTATGGGAGGAACTTGGGTTTGCATGAGATGGTTAGAGTCCTCATGGGGGCAGACTTTACGTATGGAAAGTGGCCTCGGGGTGTGAGGAAGGTAATAGAAGTGTCGTTTAGGTGCCTGAGGGTTTTAGGCGAAAAATAGTACGTGGGACAGTATAAGGGTGCATAGGAGACTAGACTAGAGTTTAAGGGGAAATCCTAATCTGAGTAGGGGAAGAAGAAAAAGAAAATAATAAAAATAAGTGAGAATAAGTGGGGCATGAAGTGAGGGTGGAACCGAAGGGTCGAGATGTGTAGGGGTGATAAAATAGTGTGGATTGTGCGAGGTAGAAAAGGATGGGCCACATAGGCCCAGGTTAGGGTTTTTGGAGAAAACCCTAGGGGAAGGCGGTGAGTGGACTTTGGGGTATAAGGTGGTGGGCTTTGCCCCACACGCTTAGGAGTCGGGTTCCTGGTATAAGTAAGCGGTTTAAGGGAAGGATGTCGGGGCGAGTTAGGAGGCGCAAATGTCTCAAGATATGGGACAAGCCCTCTTAGGAGGATAAGTATAGCTGGAGTTAGCCATACATGTCTAGGGCGGAATCTGTTGAATAAGATACGATAAAATACTAATCATGTAAAGTAGAAGACTATTGAGCCAGGTCCAGCCGATCTACCGGTTAGTAATAGTGGTTAGGTGCGTTTTGCCCTAAAAGTGACCGATCCACCGACTAATAATGGTGGTGTGGACTTTGTCCCGCAAGTGACCGGTCCACCGGTAATAATAGTGGGGTGACTCGAGCTCAATAAACACAAACCAGAGTGTGCTATGACACTTAAAAGATACTAATTACTTACAATGGAACACCATGTGAGTAGGAACTAGCCGATCCACCGGTTAGTAATAGTGGTTAGGTGCATTCTGCCCTATAAGTGACCGGCCCACCAGCTAAAATAGTGGGGTGTTCCTATACTTACATGGATTCGATAAAAGGTATGGTGTGCATCGACTTCCCATAAAAAGATTAATTAAATAATTAATCTGGAATAAGTATATACTTTATGTGTGGTCTTGATCATTTATATGTGATAGAATTTCTTCATGACCTTATGTACTATATGTGTGGGTTTGAATATTATGTTTACACCTGTCGTTATGTGCGAACATAGTAGTATAACATGTGTTACATTGCAGACCTGTTTTTAAGTGTGTATTTAAAGGGTTACTCAGTACCGTAGTATTGAAGGGTTTCCTTCGTGAGGCCTCTGCCTATTTAATGGGCAGTGCCCCTTGCAGGTCGTGTTTGGTGCTATTCAAGTAAACCTCGGGAAAGAACGTAAGGAACTATCCATAACTACTAGGGTTTTAATTTATCTCTTTTAAATTCAATGTATTTGTTATTTTGTAACCACCATTGTCGGATTTTACTCTCGTAAATTGTTTACTGCGCTTCTCTGATTTATATATACTTAAGTTTCTCGTAAAATTATATTTAACCTTTTTAGCCTTAGTACTTGGTACTAGAACGGTATGAGTGAACCAGTCTGGTACTAAGTGTGGCGGTAATATCCCCAAGATTCACAGTTTATTATTTTGCTTTCGCTAATTTTCTTTTAATTAAACGAAATTTTTTAGTAGTGAATTTTGGGGGTGTTACAGTAATGGTGAGTCAAAACAGAGTTATGGGGAGTGGGCCTTGATCCACTTATTGAAGATTTTGGGTTTCTTATAGTGAGTGGGAGAAGGTGAGGAAGAAGTCTTGGAGTCCTAGTATGTGTAAAGGTCCCAAGATATGAGACAATGCTTTTTAGGAGAACTGGGACTAGGGGATGAGAATGGGAAGTCCAGTGGGTCATGGATGTCTAGTTGGGTTTGTGTGTGGAATAAGATACTCGTAAAATATTAAACACTTAAAGTAAAAGATTATCAAGGAAGGCCCAAATGAGGATGATTTTCGGTCCATCGGCTATAATAGCGGTCAGGTACATTCTACCTTGTGGAGTGATATCTGATCCACCGGCTATAATAGTGGTCAAATGCGTTTCACATTATGGCATGTTTTTCAGTCCACCGACTATAATAGTGGGGGTCCCGAGCTCGATGAACCAAACTTTATATGGAAATAAATCAAGGAAAAGATACTAACTACTTAGAGTGGAACACCACGTCAGTCGGGGCTAGTGAGGATAATTTCTATTCCACCGGATATAATAGTGGTCAGGTGCGTTTTGTCCTATGGAGTGTTTTCCTGTCCACCAGTTATAAAAGCGGGGTCCCTGTACTAACGCAAAAATAATATGAGAAATGTGTAAGACGAAAATAATAGTCTATGTCTTGAATGATGTTATGAACCTGAATTAAGCATTGTATGCCTTAAATGTCTATTTGTACTTGTATGGCCTTATCCATATCTTTACCTTTCTCAGTACGTAGTATATTGATCACCCACTTTATAGGTGTTTCTCATTCCCACTAGCAGCGACCCCATCTGAGTTGATGCAGGTCAAAGATGTTATGTTTGATGCCTATGATGCATTCAATGCATTCGGTGGGGTTAAGTGATGAGTGTTGGACTTGGCATAGGGCCCAAGAGTGAGTATTGTCCGAACTCATCTTTTTCTTTCACTTTTTATCCTATCTTACTATTTTGTAATGTTCTTTCCCCTTAGGGACTTTGACACTGTAACTATGTTCTATTCTATAATGACTCTTTAATCACGCAATCTAATTTCCTTTTTTATTTTGAATCTTTCAAACCATTACAGTTTTATGTCCTAATTGGTTTAATGTGTCGTGAATTTTTATAGCCTTGTGGTTAGGACAAGACTGGTTAGGGGTCAGACATGTGTCAATCATGGCAGTAGCACCCCTATCTTAATGTATGGTTTTCAATCAAACAAAAATTTTTAATTGTGAAATTTAAGCGTGTTGCAGTTAGACTGTGAATTATGGGTATGATAATGATCATAATCTTTGGGAACAAGATATTATAAATTGTGGTCAAATAATTAATATAGGAGAAGGAATGCTAAGGGGTGTGTATTTAGGTTTGAAGAGACTTAAGGACTATGACTTGAGTTATGTGTCTATCTACTTAATGTATTTGATGCCTGAGAACTAATTTTGAATAAGATACTAATCACTTAAAGTGAAATAGCATGTTATTAGGGCCAAGGTGATCTATTTTCATATATATATATATGTATATATTCCAGTTCCATCGGGGAGAATAAAGGCTCTGAAGCATTTTGCCCTGAGAAGGTGATGTTCTTAATCTCTGTTCCATTGGAGAGTATATTGGTTCAGGAGCGTTCTGTCTCGAGAAGGTGTTTTTGTCCATTCCACCAGATTAAGAATAGTGGGATCCCTACTCATCGTAAAATAAAAATATAATAGTATAACCTATGAGAAAGATACTAATGATATTAAGTAGAAGAATATATGAATCAAGACTAAGGTTTTTTTCCCATATACATGTCTCGTTCCACCAGGGAGAATAGTAGCTTGAGAGCGTTCTACCCCAAAAAGGTGATTTAATTCTTGATTAAAATGAATTAGTAAAAATTGGGGTGTTATAGAAGGGCTGTGGAAGAGAGGTAGGATTCTAGGCTCACTCCAGAGCAGACAAAGGTTTAAAGGGCTATGGAAGGGCACTTGGGATGTGTGAACAACAACAATAAGTAGAAAAAAGATGTCAATCAGGAAAGGATGAAACAATGGTCGACGAGCAAGAGGAAGGCAAGATAAACATATATGAGGGAGCACTAAGAGCAAGGAGTAAAGAAAAGCGAAGACAACAAGGGAGAGCAAGTCAAATTTCAAGTTTTAATAACTAACATAGATGAGAGAGAAGGGCAGGAGAAGTGTTTAATGCGCTAGTTTTGATAATAGTTCTGGATATAACTGTTATTAAAACATTATAACATTTCCATTTTTAATGGTTAAATTAAAATTTTTATCAAAAGAATATCTATTTTACTTTTAATAACTATTAATTTCCAAAACCGTTATTAAAACATGCATCACATTTGCGTCTAGAAATTTTCATGTTTTTATCAATGATTATGATTAAATAGTTATTTATGTGATGTCATTAATGCTCGGTTTTGTAGTAGTACCTACTTCCATACATAAGCATTAATAAGGCATATACCATGGATTTGAATCATAACATGATAATAATATAATCCCTAACAAAATCTTAGACATAAATATGTAAAAAAATTTAACATATTACCATGCATACGACTTAATTAATGATAATCATGCATATCATCCTTTTAGCATATTATGATTTTATCATGCATTCTAAAATACTTGAAAATCATACACGCTTCCATGATCCTAGGCCTAAAAGTTCCTAGCATGCTCCCTCATAATTTCTACCATTCTATGAGTAATTGGATTTCCTAAATCTAAGCTTACACAAACTTATAAAAGACCACCTTCTCCAAGATCCTATGCATTATCATTTAATATAACAAAATAATAACCTAAAATTAACTAAAATAACTCAAGGATTAATAACTAGCCGAAGAAAAGTAGTAAGGAAGCCAACAAAGCTCATGCAACAATGGAGGAGGAAATTGGTGGAAGTTTTCGAGAAGAGGGAAGAAGAAACGGTGGAGTAGGTTGACACTAGGGGAATAGGAATGACCAAAATTGCTAAAGCCAAGGAAGGGGATACAAGGAAGAAAGGTGCATCAAGGTGGGTGGCTTTGGCGGTGGAAGATGCACCAAGGTGGTGATGTGCAGAAGAAGTTGCCGATGGTATAAAAATGATGAAAAACAATGACGAACGACGAAGCTTTTCCTTAATTGAGGGAGCTTGGGGAAGGAGAGGAAGTGTAGGATACTTGGGGAGTTAAATTATGAAAGAAAAATAAAGGGAGGAGGGATTTAAATGGATGGCGGTATAAGGGAGAAGATGGAGCAAAACATGGGGTGGAAATCAAGTGGAGAGGGGAGGTACGGTGCAAAAGGGTATCGTGCACATGAGTAAGGTGCCAGGGTAGGGGAGATTAGGGTGATGGAAATAGGATTCTCACATAGATTAGGGGATAGGTTAGAGTAAAATATCTAAGTAAATATTTAGGGTAACATATCTGGTGGAATCTAAGGTTACCGGACTAGGTTTATTTGACAAAATAAATACCGATTACGAACTAATGTTAAATTTAATAACCCAATATCTATCAAAATTTAACTTAATTAAATTTATATCTAATATGCTATAATAATACACACGTTAATTATATTTTTATTATAAACACCCTATAATATTTATTATAACTAATTACACATAATTATTGGTTTATAATTAAAGTTTTTAAACATGACATATTATATGTCTTAAAAGACTTTCAACTATTAGATCTCCTTGATCAAATTAAGCATAAGGTATTAATCACCTTTTAATCATTCGATTTTCAGGATTGAATTATGCATAAGGTCTTTAAACCCATTTAAACCTTAGGCAAAGCTTTTGGCATTCACCTCAATTGTGTCATTTCCTTTTGTACCTTAGGTACATATTTATAAATAATATAATTGGTTAGGAGTTTCATGTTTCTATCAACACTTGTGCAATCACCCGTAAATACTTTGGGTATATAGGAAAATTTATACATTTTTTGTGGCCCTCCATTAACTTAGGATAGTGTCAGTTTACACTATATCCTCTAATCAATTTCAAGTGCTGAAATATGTATGTAGTGATGGATGATGAGACCATCAATCCATCACATTTAAATTTAAGTAATTTTATAAATGTTGCCACTTTAGTTGGTTTTCCATCATCTTCAAGTGATGGAGATCTACACATAGTGATGGGAGATGCGGCCGTAAATCCATCACTTTAGATCATTGAATTGATCATATTAGATCTAATTTGATTTTAATGATTAGAGACTTTTAGCTTTCTACGGTCATCTATTTTTACCCGCCATCTTATAACTAGAATGGAGATTATCACATATACAATCAAATTAAAATACATATAGACAATATGTACAATTAAAATAAATACAAATATAAATTATCATAAGAATAAAGCAAATGGGAAATAAAAATACATTTCCCTATCCTGAACCAATTTAAGGATCATACTATATTCCCATGAAAACTCTTAATCAATTCAAATTGAGTGGGGGGGGGGATCAATGTTCTTAAAATTTACTTGATTGTAAGATATGTCACATATGCGGCCTTTCATATACCTGCAAAAAATGAGACCTCACACAAGAAATAAAAAGGGTAGATTAGCACTATATGACATATAATAATCAATTCATATAGAATGATGACTAATGAATATAGAACACTCCCTTTTATCAAGTAGCGATTGAACTTGACATCATCTCCATGGTTATTTATTGACATCCCAAACAAAATCAACACACACACACACACACATATACTATCTAGAGCATAATCGTGGTGATAATGTGTTGTAATATTGATACACTTAAAGAGAGATAATATAACAATATAGAGAAGAAGAGAGAATATGACTTCTGATTTTCATTGATATATGTGAGTTATATCTTACCATTACAATTCACAATATTCTATATACATAATACACGCATTTATTACATCTGTTATGAGAAGAATTCAGATAATATAAAATAATATAGAAGATACGTAGAGTTGAGGGGTTAGAATCATAATGTAAAAGGCTATTACAATTGATGGTACTAATGGAAGTATTAAACCTTTGATTTAATACAATACAACTTCATAACGTATACATCTATAGTATATAAATATAATATTTACAACAAATATAACTTTCTTATTTTTATTCTCTCCTCTTCATTTTCCCCTCCACACTCTTTAGTTACTTGACTCCCCCCTTAATTCATTAAAAACCCATTGGTTCACAAATCACAACCAACAACACCTGATAATATATAATTGTTCTACAAGCGCAACTACAAACTATTCAAATATTTAGCTTTTGAGATCACGAAGCACAAACATTCTTCACATATGACTGAGTTTTAGCGCGCATCCATTCATGAATATATGAGGTATGGACTCCGTCGCTGAATAGTAACCAATATTATCGCCACACACCTAAAAATCATTATGCATATATTTGGAGACAACAAATTAGTATAGTGGTTACTATTAGATGGACTATGTGTATATTTTCATTGTCAAAACATTAATAAGTACATCTCATTTTAAGATAAACTGCCCCAAAATCATTATTAAGAGTCCTGTCAAAATAGGAACCGGAGCTGTGTCAGTGCGTCCCGCTCCTTCGTCAGCTTGGATGTGCTCAGCTACGTTGAAGTTACCTGTGTCGAGTGAGAACCACCTATAAGTTTTGGAAAAAAAAAAAAAAAAATTATGGTTATCGGAACATCCTGCATGCGATCACGTACCTCTTTCATCACCATAACCACATCCTGCTTTAATCGTCTCTCTCACGTCCTCCGTGGTTGCCTTGTTATAAAATAGGAAGTGCGCCATTATACCGTCGATGCAGTCGAGTATTGACTTGGTTTCATCAAAACAAGGCCCACCACAGAACTCATCCGTATAATCAGGAGGTACGTTAAGATTTCCTCTCGCGGTAAGCCTGCAAGACTCTTCACAACTGGTGTAAATCTGCAGCAAAGAATGTATTTATAATCAGATAGTTGCAGCACATTTAGATTGAGGTGAATTGATCGCGTGTATGATTTTTAAGTTTGCATGGTTTGACGGACAAATTTAAAGTGATAGTAAGTAATCTAAAGTAAAACTTCCTTTCTATGAATCTAATAAATAGCATTTATTTTTGGTCATCTCCAACTCGAAGGTTCGGGGAACGTGATAAAATTTTGGTTCTAGTTCTTACAATTTCCTCATTGCTATCCTCTGTAATGCGGTAATTTCCCAACTAATTTTTTTTTTTTTAACTTTTGCCGCCTCACCGACAGACTATAAACAGCGAAGTATTAGCGTGCATCGTCGATGTGTTTTTATTAATATTGGGTCCAAGGTAGGTGACCCTTTGAGACGGAGTCTCTAAGCAATGGGTCGGGTCTGGATCGGGTCCAGCTATATCCAAATTCGGATCTGTTTATATTACTTAGATTCAGACCCGATTTAGATTCGCCGGGTCTTAAAAGTTCAGACCCAAATCTAGATCCATCGGATCTAGCGGGTAAACGGATTATAAATGGGTTCGGTTGTTTTTTTTTTTAAAAATAATTAATAATTTATGCTAATACAAATACATTTATATTTTATATAACTTAATATGTATTTTTTTGTTAAAAAAATCATCTAAGTGAAAAAATAAATATATTAAAATAGTTATATTAACTTTTCAAATGGTGTTTTAATGCTTTTAGTAGGGATATAAATGAGTCGGGTTTGGAGTGTATATACCCATATCCGTATCCGATAATAAAATTTGTACCCGAATCCATATCCGCTAACATATCCATATCCGTATCCATTGGATATCCGTTACTCAACGAATTATCCGTTTGCCCGTTAATGGATATTATCCGATGGATAAATCTATCACCTGACAAATAAACCCATTTAGAGTTAAGCTAAATGATAATTCTAACTTTAATTTATACTATAATTGTTTTAAAATTAAGGATAAAAAGATAATTATATATCGGGTAAACGGGTACGAATATGGATACGGGTATGGTTACGGGTACGGGTATGGATATCCCATACCCGTATCCGTACTCGAACCCGACGGGTATTTTTTTTTCCATCTTCCATACCCGTATCCATATTTGTTGGGCAAAATCCGTCGGGTTTCGGGTAAAATCCATTCCATTTATATCCCTATCTTTTAGAATACAATGTTATACATATTGTTTATAAAGTAAGCATACAAAAATAAAGTTAAAAAAAATGAATAAGGAGCTTATATAAGATTAAAACAATAATGACAAATATAATATTAGTATGTATTTATATATGTATATATATAGATACACACATATATATATATATTAAATGGATCTGACAGATCGAATTTGGATCTAGAATTGGACCCAGACTCAGATTCTTTAAAATATATGTGAATCCAGATCCGATCCAAATCCATCGGATCCAAACAGATCCGTTAAAAATGAGACGAATCTAGCGGGTCTGAGTCGGGTCCAAAACGATAGAGTTGTAACAAGTCACAAAAGCACGGATGTATTGAGGTAGCATATTTAATTTCTGATCACCGTCAACTGAGTTATAGGTTGTAAACAAATCCTTCCATGTTATCTCATATAGTGTGTCACTGACTCACTGTCAGTCTGTCATCTAATTCCTACCAACTGAATACATAGTCAATCAAAAGATATATGCAGCCGGCATATTTCACTTACGAGTCTATCATCGAAGCAGTATAGGGCTTTGGCCGCAATTTCTGCAGGACCACCGATGCCACCTCCTTCATCGCCGTCACCATTACCACCACCGCCTCCGCCTCCAACACCGCCACCACCCCCACCATTTCCAGGACCACCGCCTCCTCCAATTCCACCACCTCCACCGCCCCCACTTCCACCCCCAGGACCACCACCACCACCTCCAATTCCACCACCTCCACCGCCCCCACTTCCACCCCCAGGACCACCACCACTACCTCCAAAGCCCCCACTTCCACCCCCAGGACCACCACCACCACCTCCACCGCCCCCACTTCCTCCCCCAGGACCACCACCTCCAAAGCCCCCGCTTCCACCTCCAGGACCACCTCCCCCACCGCCTCCAGAACCACCACCTCCAATACCTCCCGCACCAGGAACAACCCCACCTCCCGCAACACCTCCTACACCACCGCCGCCATCGTCTTCCGCACAATTCACTGCAAACAGTAACATAAATACTCTACGACATCAACAATAGCGAGAAGCAAAACAGCAAGGAGTGGCAACATCCAAACATAATTGTTGATTTACCTGATAAGTTGCTGAAGATGACCGCAAACACTAGAGTTGCGACCAGTAGCTCGAGCCTATTAGCAAACGAAGAGGCCATAGCTGAATCACCCACCTTAAGGAAATACTACGCTTTTTGGAAGCATGAAAACGAGGAACGTAGGAAGATGCAAGTTATATACTGTTTTAAGTTAACATGCACCATGACGTAAGAAAAATTTCTTGAACGACCATCTTATATTCTTCACACTTTTCTTACCAATTACTTCTAATTTTCCTCCTACTTAGTGCGTGTGTTTATATATATATATATATATATATATATATATTGTTAAAAGTTGCAAGTACTTCCCGTTATTTCCCAACTAATATAGAAAAGAATGGCAAATTCGACTGCACCACTTTGATGTTTGTGTGCGTGTCCTAAGCCAATTGTATCTAAGATTAACCAAATGGGTTAAGAAACAATGAGATTAATTGCTCCATTGACTCAAATTCCAGCAGAGGGAGTGTAAGCCACCTACCTTTCACCTTCTAGGGATCTCTCTCTCTCTCTCTCTCTCTCTATCTATCTATATATATATATATTACCAGTTTTTTGGCTGAGCTAACATTACTTCATATTGACGAACTGACTAGACCGACAATATTATGTTATCTAGGACATTTTTTCTTGAACCCCTGAAAAAATGATGTCATAAAGGGTATTGCTGGTACCTCGAAGAAACGTTTCAATTTTGAAGAATATCACAAGAACACAACACTGATAATAAAATATATCGATCTCCTGATTGCTAATTATAAGTCAACAGAAATCATCATATATGTAGATATTGAACAGAAAAAATGCAAAGCAAGATGCCGCAGTGATGAATCCAAGTAACAGAATGAAAATCCATAATCACATGGATGATCAACGGAAAACCCTGGTGTATAATCCAATTATCCAAATAATTGAAACGTTGGTGCGGCTCACTTGGCTTATTTATAAACATATGTTCAACTGATGGAAGAGATTTAGAACATGAGTAGGATTCCGGCTAGGTGGGAAAACAGGGGGTTTCACAAGTAATACTATTCCCTAAGCGGGTACACACTAGACCCATCTTACAGAAAAGAAAACTTTTTAAGAAACGAAACAGCGGTCCTTGCAACGAGCTAGACAAGTTTTTTTGTTTAAACTTTGATTTGGGATTATTCAAGGTAAGGAAGCCACTGCTTAGGCTCTCGAACAATCCAGCTTGAGAAAGCAATCATATATCTTCAGCTTAAAGGTGAAGAAGCTTGGAAAGTTGATACAATGTTTCCACACCATATCCCAATACCAATCGCCTAATTTTTCTCTCCTAGTGATACAACCAAAATAACCTGTTATTATATTTCAGTTTTTTATAAAAACTATTATCTATTCTTAAATGTAGTGTTTTAATGCATTAACCATAAAGTGTGTTCCATGTGAATTTAGATATCACGTATGCTCATAAACTTTATTTAATATGGTCTCCTTTTAGTAATTTAGCATAATTATCTCTTCACCAATTTTCTTATAGTAGAAATAGTTGTAAGTTAAATATGGGTAATAATTTTTTTTGATAGATATTGATATTCAGTGCACAAGATCAAGGTCCACAATACAGGAGCTCAAAATGAAAAACCTAGTACTTGCCCTGACAACAAAGATGGACACTCTATCTTAATAGGGCCTGGATATTACTTATCACCTCATCCGATCTGTACGGGAACTCCTTTCTGCTATATTGAATCCAAAATCCTATTCTCAACTGAATAAGCAAAATCATCCATCCCCTGCAAACTTCGATATTCTCGAACACTCTTCTATTTCTGAACTCCCAAATGGCTCCTATAGTAGCAAAGAATGCGGCTCGCCAAATATCACCCTTCAGACCTTTACCAAAGGTTCCCAACCAAGCAAAAGCGATGTCCTCAACTGAGTTGGGCATTACTTAGGAGTACCCAATCCAATCACATATATCGTACCATAGCTTCCCGGTCACCGAACAGTGCAGGAAGAGGTGGTTTGCCTATTCTTCTTCCGTTCCACAGAATAGACAAGAGGTCTCGCTCGATTCAATGATTTGGATTCTGGCCAGCCTTTCCTTTGTGTTGAGTCTTTGTTGGACCGCAAACCACACCGTGAGTTTAAACCTCGGGGGTGCTAAGCTTCTCCACATTAATTTGGCTGGAAAAGTACTCGACACATCCCCGCAGATATGCTGATAATAACTCTGGCAGAACGAACTCACTGAGAAGACAATGGACTCATCATGGGTCCACACAATCGAGTCTTGTTTATTCTTGCATGGACGAATTTGTTGAATAATTCCCTGAAGTTGTTCCACTTGGGCCTCTTCCCAGCTAAACAATTGCCTCCTCCACGCTAATCTCCATTCCCAATAAGGCCCCTCCCAATTGCCCATCCCTGCCACCTTGTGATCTTGATGCTTTGCTATACTGAATAGTCTTGGGAAGAGAACTGTAACACCCCCAAAATTCACTACTGAAAAATTTCGTTTTATTAAAAGGTAATTGCGGAAGCCAAAATATTAAACGGTGAATTTTGGGGATATTACCGTCACACTTAGTACCAGACCGGTTCACTCATACCGTTCCAGTACTAAGTGCTAAGGCTAAAGGAAAATGAAATACAATTTGTAAGAAATTCAACATACTTAAATCAGAGTAGCGCTTCAAATGGTTTACCAGAATAAAATCCACCAATGGTGGTTACAGTAATAACATATACATTTAAAACCAAGAATTTAAACGAGAAAGAGAAAAGGCCTAACGGTACAGGATAATTCCTTACTCTCTTTTCCCGTAGCCCACTTGAGTAGCACCTAAAAAGACCTACAAGGGCACTGCCCATTGAATAGGCAGAGGCTCCAAAAGGGAATCCCTTCAGTACTACGGTACTGAGTAACCCTTTAATACCACACTTAAAGACAGACCCGTGATGTAACACATAATGCAAGCTATGTACATATGAAAACAGAGGTGCATACATAACAATCACACATATAGCAAGTTATAATTCATGATCGATACCTTTGGGCCTTAAGCCATGTCATAGTGTAAACTCAATACATTCAGGCCTTAAGCCATTATTCCATCATCATTTAATCAATATCATATTTTATATCCATGTGAGTGCAAGAACCCCACTATTATAGCCGGTGGACCGGAAAGTATACACTCAGGGCAAAACGCTCCTGACCACTATTATTTGCCGGTGGACCGGTCTCCAGGGCAAGACGCTCCTGGCCACTATTATTTGCCGATGGACCACTCTGGCCCCGACTCACATGGTGTTCCACTATAAGTGATTGGTATCTTTCCATAACTTTATTCACATACAATACTGGTTTTATTGAGATCAAGACCCCCACTATTATTGCCGGTGGACCAGAATGTATATATATATATATATATATCATCCAGGGCACAATGCTCCTGACCACTATTATATCCGGTGGACCGGTACTCAATATCATAAATCATCTACGCCCGACTCATTAATATTCCACTTTCAATAATAGTATCTTTCCTTCCTTTAATCAACACAACAATTATATTTATTTGCCTCGAACGGGAGATCAATAACCCGGGACACAAAGGTACACCGGTCGTACCGGTGCATACAAGCTACTCAGTACCCTTCAACCACAAACCCAAGGACACAAAGGTACCCTTGTCGTACTGGTACATAAAGCTAACTCAATACCCTACTGACAAGGACACCTAATCCATAAGTATGCATACCCCCTAACTAGGTCCGTAGAGCTAGAAACAGTAAGATATAGAGCCTGGCTGGGGCACAAAGGCACACCAGCAAATACCAAAATAATCGTGGACTAAACCACGTCCTTAGGGTAGCGACCCCTAAGGAGTCACCATTCTCGATCTCGAGGTCTTTCACTTTAAGTATTAGTGTCTTAATTAAAGTGATCACAAAAAGCACGATAACTCGATACTTATTCACTTTCAGTCGTTCCGATATCATTAGTCATTTCTTATTCAGATAATTATCCAGAATATCACAGAGAAAGCATTAAGGCCATACTAATTATCAAATACTCTTACTTGGCTAATCATCATTATTTAAATCATATTATAATGGTCCACGATCACAACGACATGTTGGATACAAATTACTTATTTACGCCTTACTTATATAATTGCTAAGTATTCCTTCCTTACTTGACAATTTACTCCATTACCCTTTAGGTTGCATAATTACCAAATTACCCCTTGTCCAATTTAGATTACCAAATTATCTCCTACACTTTTTAGATCACCATTCACTCCTCATAATTGCTACACTTATCATATTTCCCATTTGGTTGGTTAGATTAACAAATCGCCCTTCTCCTTTGTTATAATTACTAAATTGCCATTGAGTTGGATAAATTACTAAATTACCCTCCTTCATTATCATGATTACTATTTTGCCCCTTTAGTTGGTTAAATAATTATCACTTTACCCTTTAATCGGCTAAATTACCAAATTGCCCCTTTCGTTGGATAAATTACCAAATTGCCCCTTTTCCTTTATCATAATTACCATTTTACCCCTCTCAATTATTTTAATTGCCATTTTACCCTTTTTAATTATCATAAATTCCAAATTACCCTTCTTCATAATTACAAATATTAATTTACCCTTCTTCATAATCATAATTACCAATTTATCCTTCTTCATAATTACAAATATTAATTTATCCTTCTTCGTAATCATAATTACCAATTTACCCTTCTCCATATTTATAATTATTATTTTACCCTTCTCCATATTTATAATTATTAATTTACCCTTATATAATCATAATTTAATTACCAATTTGCCCTTCGTCGTTATCATTATTACCAAGTTACCCCTACTCCCAAGTTTACCATAAATATCCTTTTAACTTCAAAATTACCCTTTTACCCCTTACTTCCAAATTACCATAATATCCTTTTATTTATAAAATTACCACAATACCTTTTTTATTTATAAAATTACCATAACACTCCTTTTACTTTACAAATTACTATTTTACCCCTTTCACATCAAAAATTACCACCTTTATCTTTCCTTACATAATTGCCATTTTACCCTTCTTTTCCAAAATTATCATATTACCCCTTTACTCCGAAAAATTACCATAATACCCCTTACTTTTAAAAATTACCATTTCGCCATTTACTTATAAAATTACCATATTTTCATTTATTTATGAAATTACTATTTTGTCCCTCTACTTCCAAAAATTACCATAATGCCCCTTTACTTGAAAAATTACCATCTTTTCCTTTACTCATAAATTTATAATAATACCCCTAACTTTCATAATTACCACAATACCCCTTCTTACTCACAACTTACAATTTTATCATTGTACTTATAAATTATCATTTAACCCTTTTCTTTTGAAATTACCGAAATACCCTTTTTGTTTACAAAATTACCAAAATACCCTTTTCACTTATAAAATTTCCACTCAACCCCTTTATTCACCATTTTTATGAATTTACCAATACTACATAAAATAATGATATTAGTACTTCATTCTTATCATCTAAGTCCACCAACTTGTCATTATTCAACATAATACTCTTTAGCAACTACATACATTAGATCACATACTTCATAAGCATAATTACTTAAATGCCCTTAGACAATAACATTATTCATGCATTAGTATCATAATACATCATAGACAAGCATTTAACATTTCCATCAATAATCAAACTCCTTCCTTAATTAACATACCTACATATGGCACAAAAGTTATCATGATTTTCCTTTTTATCAATCAATATAAGCACCCATATATATATATCATGCTAAGCACACAAACCATGCATAAAATCATACTAAAATCCCTAATGTGCTAGCATACGTTTTTCCATGTATTTAAGTGAGGATTAACGATTACCTTAATCCCGCAAAAATCAACCTTACCAGTATCTTGGTTAAGGATTCAAGCTTAATTAGCAACTCAACACCTAAAATAATATCAACCATTATTATGTTAGGAATAAGAATTTAAAAGGATAACACTTTATTAACATTTATTTAATAATAAAACACTTTACTTAACTATTAATATACCTCAAAAAATTTATCCAACTAATTTCCAAAACAAGGGGGAGCTCACACTGCATGAGCAGCGTGAGCCTCATGCAAAATGAGAGGAGGAAAAGGGTTCGAAGGGGGGCAAGATAGAAGGGAGGAGATGGCTCGGTTTAGGGAATTTAGGCTAGAAAAGAAGGTAGTTGGGGGAGGTTTCAAGGCAAGGGAATGGTGCAGGAGTGAAGAGGGGGTGTAGGTGGTGGCTAAGGGTGGTTTTGCGGTGGCATAGGGCGGCGGAGACGGCGACGGCGAGGCAACGAAGTTGACTGCCGAGGTGGAGGGGCTGAGAAGGAAGGAAAAGATGAGGGAAAATGAAGAGGTTCAAGGGCTGTTTTCAGCCAACTGATGCATGGCGGTGGAAGAGGTTCAAGGACATTAGTTTTTTAATTTTTTTGATCTGACTTATTTGGCCTTGGGACTTAGCAAAACAAAAGGAGATCAGACTTATGATAAATGGGGTGATATCACCCAATATTTTGAAAATACACTTCCACAAAATAAAAATTTTCAAATAAAAGATTTGGACATTTTATGCCCTCAAACCACTATAAATTAATGTATAAATTTTTAACCATGATTATTGTTCATTCTACCTTGTTTATCAGCTAGGGTTGTTTTAATATCATCACAATTCATGTTTCTAATTAAATGAAGAGACAACTTTTATGTCCCTTCTAATTCAATGATAATTAAATATGAAGGGGGATACTTTCAGCTATGACGACATATTGATAAACATCAAAATATCTAAATAAACTATAATTCAATGTTTGGCATCATAAAAAGCAGAAAGCATCCTTTCATAGCATTTACTAATTACTAGTACATACTAGGATTATAAAAGTAGAATGAAAAAGGAATAAAGTTGCTATCGGAGTAGCTTTAATTTTGATACTGCAGTTTAGGTCACCACGACTCGGAGGGGCCTCTAATCCGTCTAATCTGCCTGCGAATTTCATCACATGAAACTGCTGAGATTTCAAAATAATGCCAAAGATATTGCTATACCCTTGCGGCTCTAAATGCTTACATGACCAGATGTACAAGTAGGTCTGCGAGGTGGCAGCTGCTGATGAGGGGTCCGCTGCAACTTGGGTTGCAATGACTCAACCGCCACAGCTGCTTTCTGGCCATCTCCCCCTTGCTGTAAAGTCCAAATATCGTCGGTCCAACCCAATATGCAATGCAACAACAATGTGAATCACTTCATTGCTCGAATGAACCAGACAAGTGGTCAACATACCTTGCACAGAGCCCAATCCGCTGAATCAAAAAAGGCACGTTCATGGTTCTGTTTCAATGAGATTAAACTAAGATTTTATTATTTTAATAATGTAAAACTCTGCATACCATAAAATTTGAAAATTCGTATTATTATTTGTTTATCATTTAGATGAATTTGAACTTGCCTTAGAGATTAATGGCTTTTTCTTGGGCGTTAGACCTCCATATTTCTTCTCAATTGATTCAGCCTGGATGTAGATCACAGGTGTTAAGGACCAGATACATATCCTATTTTCTATTTGAGAAAAAGTAGATAATCCATCAATGTGTTACATAAATACGCACCAATAGTATGTGATTCTATAAATAACACGTTATTGATATTTATAATTAATTCATGGCCAGTAGACGAAAAGAAAAACAAAAACCTCAAATCAAATGAGACGATTCAGCCAATAATTAGTGAAATAATCTATTTTCTAGGCAACAAAGAGGACAAATTTAAAATGCATTAACACCAGTAAAATAAATAAATAAAAACATATATTTCTCATTAAGTCCTGCACGTTGCTCGGAAAATAGATAAATTAATATTAAAAATGAAATAATAAAAATAGAAAAGTATGCGTAAAAGATGTAGAAATCCAATGATGCACTGTTAAGAAAGTTTTAAAACTAAGCACTATGGTCAAAAGTGAGTATGATATTTATATGGTGTATGTCTTCTTAGGGTCTTCACATAAATATATATTTCTTTAAATACTATAATTAACTTATTACCATGACAAATATACATATCATATACTATTTTCTCCGGTGTGTGTTGATATGCCTTAATGCATGCAAGGGACTTCCACATTATCAAAAAAGAGGTGCTTCTTTTAGTAGGTAAGCGGTTATTGGTAAGAGTAAGAAAATAGTGGTTATAACCACCAAAATAAGTAACATAATCACTACATCAGCTAACATGATCATATTAGAAATGTAAATAATTATCATTGTAGTGGACACAATTAACATGACAATATACACAATAAATACAGTAGCTAACATGATCGTCATAAAATTATACATAAGAATCATACATAAAAACCAAAGTAGCACACATAATAAACAATAAAAATAGACCTCACATACTAGTATGCATAACTATCACACACACACACACACACACATATTATAATTAACCTAATCACCATAATAGATCACATAATTGTAAATTTTTAGTACATAAATGGTAAAACAAATATTAGAAGTATATCAATATAGGTTTTTAATTATAGAGAAAAATATCATAGTCGTTATATTTTTTATTTAATAGTAAGAATTAAAAATAAACTAATTTAATGTCACAATTTACACCATATTAGATGTGGCCGGAAGTAAACTAAATCATCATAGTTACATAAATAATTACCATAATAATTGACACAATTCCCAAAATCATTCACATAAATACTAAAATCATTAAAAAAATGTCACATGTATCTTATTTTCAGCCAAAACAAATTCGTGCATCCAATGTATATAGTTTTATATACTCTAGTGTATGTAATAATTTATATGTTTTTTCCATATTAAATAATGACTTTCAGATCTACTCGTTCATCTCCCAATGAATGAAAGCATGCATGGAATCAGGAAAATTTGCAATGAACATCATTTTTCGTACTTGGATATTTCTAAAGCTGATAAAAGTTGATCCAACCCGATCTACATAAAATCCGACTCGACATAACTGGCTAAATTCATCAACCTGATCTGATTCAAACCCGATTCGATGCTAATCCGAACATAAGTGACCCGGTCTAATCCAAACCTGACCCGACTCTAACCCATAACTCAATATCAACCCGACCCACCACCAACTCAACCCGTTGTCAACCCAACTCACTCTCAACCTGACTCGATCCTACTAGATAAAATCAAATTCAATATTAATCACTTATGATAAGAAAAAAAATACACATATCTTATTATTTATTTAAAGCTTTTAAAAATATATTAGTATTTAAATTTTATTTATTTTTCTTTCTTTTATTGTGAAAGTATTTATTTACCAATGATATTTTATTTTTATCCATTTTTGTGTAAAAATATAACATTATAAAGTTATAATAATAAACAAATAACAATTAGTAACAATTTATTAATCATGTACTTACATTAAGTTGAACTTAATGCTTGCTTACGAGGTTAATGATTCAGATTAATTTTAGTGGTCAATGTCCGATTTGATCTAAATCTAAAGTAATTCGATCCAAGATTAGCTTGGCCAAAATCAAACTTGACTCATCAAAATATAAAAAGATCTTATTCGTCAAATTAATCCAAACCTGACCCGTCAAATTAACTTAAACACAAAATCACTCGAATAGGAGCTTGTTTGGCCTAACCCTGACCGAATAGAGATGTAAATGGGGCTGGTTCAAGGCGGGTACACCCATACCCGAATTCATACCTGTACCTGAATGGATATCCACTTATACATCTATATCTGTATCCGTTGGATATTTGTTATCCAATGAATAGTCTGTTTATCTGTTAATGGATATTATTTAGAGGATAAATCAATTACCGAATGGATAAACCTATTTAAAGTTAAGCCAAATGATAATTTTAACCTTAATTTATACTATATTTATTTTAAAATTACGAGTAAAAGAGTAATTATATATATAGTAAACAGTTACAGATATAGATACGGGTATGAGTACGGATATGGATATCCTATACCTATATCCAATGTGTATTTTTTTTTCCATCATCTATATTCAAGTATCTGACGAATAAAGCCCAACATATTTCGGATAAAATCTCCTCAATTTACATCCATAGACCATACCAGGCCCTATAAATTAATTCGAAATAATGTAAAATTGACCTGACTCGAATTTAAGCTATTTCACCCCAAATCAGATCCGAGCTTATAACTTATATTGATAGAACCTGGATGTGCAATAATCTGAATCTAAACCCGACCCGACCCGATCCGATCCAAATAACTAGATGACAGAATATGATCTGAATTTGAAATGCCAAGCCACGGACTGTATAACGATCCGATCTACTATAACCCGGGCCCCTCCGATCCAATTACCACTTATAGATATTTCATAGTCGTCCATCTTAAAGAAAATAATGCCGCTTTATTTCAGGAAACCAACCAACTACCACCAAATTACATACACAAATTAATCAATCTTTTTCATGGGCCCCAACCAACCGTACACTACCCTACCTAACAAAAAAAAATTATAAAATACTACGCACTACAGCTAGTAGAAATTAAGTTGAGTTTTCTCTACCGCAAATGAACCAAATATTCACTGGCGCAGCGACTGCCGACAATTTGCGGGAAGGTTAACGAACTCTACTACTGTTACTGGATGCTCTTTGTTCTGTTTTGTCTTAACCCAGTCCGTTGTTGGACCACCTTAAGTACAGTAAAACAATAATGGGCCCGCTTACACGTGATTCAATTGGACTCCTCAACTATCAACCACGGAAATTCTTTCCGACCCATTGTCCCTCGGTTTCCGTTTTTGCGTTCTAATTTTGGTTTGTTGTTGTTTTTTTTTTATAAAAAAAATATAGAAATATATGTTAGAATTAAAAAAAAAAAATACGCTTTTTGTTTGTTTTTCTCCATTCTTGCATCCGTGCCATCTACGTTTAGGCTCAAAATGTTATTTGTTCATCACTACAAAATCTACAATCACTTAAGTTAATTAAATTTTTTTTAAATAAAACAATAATAATAATGATAATGATAATAGATCCACCTACCTACTTTGTAATCAAGCACACGTGATTGCATGGGTAGTTCTGAAATAATTTGCTTTCAGTGGACCATTTTTTTTTTATATATTTGCAATTACACAGACCTAAAGAGTGCACACTACAACAAAAACTTTTCATCAAATTATCGCTTAACACCTCTCCATCATCAGCAAACTAGAACTCGTAGGAAACAAGGTAGCTACTGTTGGTTGTAGCTTGCTGAAGGGAACTACTTTCTTGTCATTTCATTCAGCAATAATAACAATGATGATGATGATGATGATGATGATGATGATGGTGATGCGACATGTTTCATCTAAACTAAACCACTGCGATGGCTACTGAGCCAATCAACAAAAATTCAAAGAAGATGTACAGTTATTGAGCTCATAGCTATGACAATGTTAGGGATGGCAATTTTCCCCGCGGGTTCGGGGCCCCGTCGGGGATTCCCCGTTCGGGTTCGGGTTCGGGGAGAGAATTCGGGGATCGGGTTCGGGTTCGGGGATTCTTAACGGGGATTTTTTCGGGGACGGAGCGGGGACGGGTTTGGGGTCCCCATCCCCGAACCCGCCCCGAAATTTTTTTTATATATATTTTTATATAATTATATATATATATAATATATAAAATTTTTTATAGAATATAAATTAAAAATATAATATAAAAAAATAGTTTGAGGACCGGGGATGAGATCGGGGATCGGGTATAAAGTCGGGTTTCGGGGATCGGGTCGGGTTTTATGAACGGGGAATAAATCGGGGATTAAAAATAGATCGGGGATCGGGTCGGGTATGGGGACTTGATCCCCGCGGGGATCGGGTCGGGGAATCCCCGATAAAAAAATATCGGGGATCGGGTCGGGTTCGGGGATTATTTTCCTTATCGGGTTCGGGGATGGGGATGGGGTCCCCGTCCCCGACCCGCCCCGTTGCCATCCCTAGACAATGTGCGTAACAATTAGCTAGCGATGGGCTTGAATGGAAGGTTATAAATATATTGACTAAACGGTTGGGTGAAATGATTTTTGGATGTACCATCACAAACTACTAGTAATAAATTTTAGGCCAAGCATCGGTGGTTAAAGGAACTTGACCCTAATCCTATCTTCTGTTCATCGGAAGATATTTGGGAATTTTTTGTCTTTCACATCTAAGAATAGGAAATCTTATACGTAACTAACGAATTATTGGAATCTAAAACATGAGATTTGCCCAAGATCAAAACATAAGGTTAGATGAGATTTTTTTTTCTTTTTTTTAAAAAAAAAAATTTACAGCCTAAAAATTTTATTTACCATTTTAAGGTATTCGCTTGACAAATATTTGGCTGCCGTAGTACATTTAACATTAAAAAAATAAAAATGTGACTGATCCCGATCCATGCCTAATTTAGTAATAAATCTCATCCGGAGAACCGGTGGTCGGATATTTTAGAATCTTTGCCTTCCACGTTTAGGACTGGGAAATCTCATACGAATGTAACAGATTATTATAGGAATAATTTTCACAAACACAGGATTTGCCACAAGATTACAAAATAAGCCCAAACAAGAAAATAACATGAACACATAAGATTGGTATGAAGCATCCACACATATCATCTAACTACCATTGATGTAATTCACAAGAAATCATTTAATATGAAGTGAGCAATAGCATTTGAAGCTTGAATCCACAGGTCAGGGGAGAAAAAAATGCAGTTCCCCCACCCCCTCCCACCTCAACACACATTAAGCCATATTCGAGTCGAACAAAGACACCAATTACCTCATTCCCTCCGGAAGCCAAACCATAGTGCTCTCCCCTGTTGCAATCCTCCATCTCCAGTACCCTGATCAAACACATCAACTTTTCACGTCATCAATTCCTCAAAGAAAGAACACGATCGGGTATAACAAAGACACCAATTCAGTAACTCAGGCGTCAGATAAAAGCAAGGAACCTTGTGTATTGTAATGAATGGAGAACCAGTGGAATGTAAAACAGAGAAGGAGAAACGCTAATGATGAAGCAGGGTACATGTATTTTTAAACAGCAGGGTAAATATGGAATTCAAAGGAAAAAGAAATAAAAAATAAAAAAGGGAAGGGAATTGTTACCTTGCACTAAAAAAAAATAAAATTGGAAAGGATATTGGAGGGGATAGAAAGAACGGTGGAGGGAATTGGAAGAAACGAGAAAATAGATCAAAAGAAGAGGAACACCCAAGGAACAAGGTAAAGAAAAAGATACAGCGATGGACCGAACGAGGAAGAGTAAGACGGTTAGATAAGAATATAAGATAACAAGAAAGATCAGATTTTTTGCTTTTTTTTTTTTTTCTCTTTTTCTTTAACTTTTCCCTTTTTTTTAGGGATATTTTATCATGACCGTATACAGACTAAGAGAAATCCTAAGCTATAGAATTTATCTATATCTTACTTAGTAAATAAATCATATATATCCGATATCTCTATCATTGACCTCCCTAATCAGATATTCCCACCATTTCTATTTATATTTGTCTGTGTGTTTCTATATAGGCGTGTGTGTTGTTTTAGAATTCTACACATATATTTAAAATGTAGAAATTGTCAAATATAGTTTATCAAATGATGTTCAAGGGATAAAACACTTCAATAAATAATAATAATAATAATTTAATAAAAGTAGGTTAGTTATTGCATTAAAAATATATATAAAAAAACAAATATTTTGGATAAAAAAATATTGCTAAAACAGTATATACTTCAAATTAGATGAAGTATTAACCTTATTAAATACTATCATAATTATTTACTATTTTTAATGGTATTTTATATTCATAACTATAATTATTTACTATTTTTAATCATACAAAAATTAAATTTTAAAATTTTGATATAATTTGATTGAGAAATTAAAACTAGTTAACTTAATTTATAAACTACTATACATTTTGATATTTGTTTTGGTCCATTGATTAAAAAAAAAAAACTAGACAATTCATTTATAATTAAAGGGTAACTCTAATAACAATACTCTCGCA
Source organism: Tamarix austromongolica (assembly GCA_039764185.1). Taxonomy (NCBI): domain Eukaryota; kingdom Viridiplantae; phylum Streptophyta; class Magnoliopsida; order Caryophyllales; family Tamaricaceae; genus Tamarix; species Tamarix austromongolica. The sequence continues at coordinate 49,351,469 of CM077817.1, forward strand.
ATGCACGAGATTATAATTTCTAAACTAATTTATTATACATAATTATAACACCCCCAAAATTCACTATTAAAATATTTTATTTTATTAAAATTGAACAGAAGCAAATACAATAAATTTCGGGGATACTACCGCCACACTTAGTATCAGACCCGTTTTCTTCCATCATTTCAGTACCAAGTGCTAAGGTTTAAAAGAATTTACACAAAACCAAGTTGTAAAACTAAATTAGAGTAATGCATTAAATTACATTATAAGAATGAATTAGAGTAATGTATTAAATTACGTTGTAAGAATGAAATCCACTATCAGTAGTTACAAAAATAAAACCATTACACGAGGAAATATGAAAGTTTAAAGGATAAACCCAAAAGATTCTCGGAAAGTCCTTACGCTCGTATCTGAAAAGAACTTAAATAGCACCTGCGGACTAACCGACAAGGGACACTACCTATTGAATAGGTAGAGGCCTACAAAGGAACCATTTTAATACTACGGTACTGAATAACCATTTATACAAAACTAAAAGGTAGGGTCTGCATGCAACATATCATTCAAATATAATAACAATAACATACATAATGTATAGAAATAAACACAACAACATAGGATGGACTCGTACTGCAAGAGTCATATATTACAAAGTCCATTTACTTAGCATTTCCAGCACTTACCAAGAGAGCATCTAAGCAAAACTCTTTATAGTACAGTTACAAGTGTCCAACAACACATTCCATCAAAGACATGCACCAAGGCCACAATCATACCATCAACAGATCATAATGGTGAAATCATCGTTATCTAGACTTAAGCTATTAGTTAAATATTATTCACAATCATCTCTCAAATTATATCCACGTAAGCATGGGAACCCTACTATTATAGCCAGTGGATCGGAAATACAACTCCAAGGCAGAACGCACCTGGCAACAATTATTTGCTGATAGATCGGTATGACCCCGATTCACATGGTATTCCATAGTAAATGATTAGCATCTTTTCTGAAATTTATTAGTATCCAAGGTTTAGTTATTAAGTTGGAGTCCCCCACTATTACAGCTGGTGGATTGAAAATATAACTCTAGAGAAAAATGCACTTGGCCACTATTATTTGTTGGTGGATCGATCTTTAAGGTAAAATGCTCGTGGCCACTATTCTCCCCGATGGATTGGTTTGGGCCCAACTTAATAATCTTCCACTTTAAATTATTAGTATCTTTCTATTTAATTAGCACATCAATTCCATTTATTTAACTCGAAGGGAAGATCACGAACTAGGAGACACAAAGGTAGACCGGTCATATTGGCACATACAAGCAGCACAATATCCTCTAACTATCAACTAAAGGACACAATGGTACCTTGGTCGCAATAATGTACGAGAACACATAATACCTTACCAACAATGACACTTAATCTATACATATGCATACCCCCTAAGTAGGTTCATAGAGCTAAATAAACTAAGATGTAGGGCATGGATGGGGCACTAAGGCACACCAGCAAAATCCAGAATAATCGTAGGTTAAACCATATATTTCTGGCAGAACTCCTAAAGAGCCACCATTCCCAATCTTTAGGTCTTCCACTTTATTTATTAGTTACCAAAATGCCATTTTCTCTTACAAAATAACCAAATGACACTTCTTACTTGTTAAATTACCAAATTACCCTTTTATTCATAAAATTATCAAGTTACCGCCTTCTAGTTGTTAAATTACCAAATTACCCCCTTTTAGTTGTTTAATTACCAATTTACCCTTCCTACTTATTAAATTACCTAAATACCCTCTTCTTATGAAAAATTATCAAACTAACCTTCTTACTTATTATTTTACCAATTTACCCTTTTTATTCCTAAATTACCATGTTACCCCTTTCTAATGCCAAATTTACCAAACTACCCTTCTTACTTATTAAATTACCAAATTATCTCCTTCTCATATACTTTACCAAAATACCCTTCTTACTTAAAATATTAACACCCATGGTCCACATATCTCATCTAACACGACCAACCATTATCAGTTATTAATAATATCCATTACCACCTACCATGCACACTTATTTAGGTCATACCCTATGTACAAGTAAAATTACAAAAATGCCCCTAGGACTCATATTAGCATTATCTCTACTACGGATGACTATATTTACTTATCATGACATGTACATGTATCGAATATCATTATTAATAAGAAAGCTTACTATTTCCATATATCTCACATTTCATATAGTAGCATGATTTTCATTCTATCTTCCAACATAACATTAAAATCATAAGATGCTTAGCAACACATAATATATATACAAAACACATCCAAAACCCTAATGTGCTAACATATGTAAATCCACACATTTTAGTAGGGTAAAATTTCCAGCAATAACTAAACTTTACCGGTACCCCAGTTTAAAAGCTTAAACTTGATTAGTAAAATTTTGTACCTAAAAATAATATTAAAATTAGCATATTAGCAGCAAGAAAATTAAAAGGATAATTTTTTTTAATAAAAAAATGCTTAATAAATACATATTAATACTACCTACATTATACCTCAAACTTCTTTAATATTCTAAAACAAAGTGCAATAACACCCATGCTGCATGAGCACTATGAGCTGCATGCACTAGGAGAGGTAAAAATATGTGTTGGAAGGTATTAGATGAAGGGTAAAAAGGGAGGCTTGGGTGGTGGGTCAAAGGAAGAGTTAGGGTAGTGGCTGGGTGCAGGAAGAGTGGCAGGTTGTAGGTGATGGCTAAGGGTCGAGATTGGCGGCTTAGGGCAGTAGAGACAGCAGTGGCAAGGGCAAGAAAGTAGGCATAAGGAAGGGGTAAAAAAAGAAGGAAAATGAAGAGGAGAAAGGAAGGATTGCACGGACATCTCGGGCAGGTTGAGGTAGGGAGGTGGTAGGGGGATGTCAAGTAGTTGTGGGGTGGTTTTGGTGGTGACAGAAGAGGGAAAATGGGCAGTGCAAGGTGGCATGCAATGAGGAGGGACAAAAGGAAAAGGAGAAGATAAGGTAGGGGAAAGGTTGGTTGAAAGGGAAGTGGTGGCTGCTTAGGTGGTATAGGGAGGAAGTAGGGGAGGTAAGGGAGCCAGAGTGGTGGTTGGTTGGGTGATGGAGAGGGTGGTTAGGGGCGGCAAAGTAAAACTAGGGGAGGAGAAGAAGAAGGAAAAAAGGAGAAAAAGGGGATTGACAGGGGAGAAGGATAGCTCAAGGGGGGAGAAAATGGGTAGAGGAGAAGAAGAGAAGGAGAAGAAAAAAAAAGAGGAAAAGAAGGGAAGGTAGGATCAGGTAGGGTAGGTGGGTGCAGCATGTCGGTTGTGTAGGGTGGTAGGGAGAGGGAGAAGAAAGGGAAAAGGGAAGGAATGCGGGAAGGCTGTGCAAGGGGGTATGTGGGGAAAAAAACGGAAGGGAAAGGGATGGGAGAAAGGTGAAGGTGTAGGGCTGCAATGGCAGGTGCAGAGGGAGGGAAAGAGTTGTAGGCATAGGGGGAGAAGGTGTAACACCCCCAAAATTTACTATTGAAAAATTTAGTTTTATATAAAAGTTAGTGGAAGCAAAAACCATAAATTTTGGGAATGTTATTGCCATACTTAGTACCAGGCCGGTTTCCTCCTACCGTTCTAGTACCAAGTGCTAAGGCTAAAAAGAATAGAATACAAGTTACTCAAATTCAACGTCCATTTAAATTAGAGTAGCGCTATATAGACATTACAAAAGATAGAAACCCACTATTAGTAGTTACAAGAGTAAAATCTTTAAACAAGAAAATAGTAAGATTTAAAGAGAAACCTAAAAAAGTTTCACGGAAAATCCTTATGCTTATACCCGATACCAGCTTAAACAGCACCTACGACTAACCTGCAAAAGATACTACCCATTGAATAGGTAAGGGCCCACAAATAGAACCCTTTAGTACTACGGTATTGAGTAACCCTTTATACCAAACTGAAAGGCAAGGTCCACATATAACACACATACTTAAACAAATGTAAAGAAAATATCATACACAAGCCGATAAATAATCTCAACACATAAAAACGATTACACATAGAGCAACCAATAAGAATTATACAATAGAAATCTATTTTCTTAGCATCTCCAACACTTAACAAGAGTGATATGCACCAAGGTCACACTTAAACTACAATAATGGATTATAAAGGTGAGGTCAATACTTTCGGTCTTAAGCCATTAATTAAACATTATTTAACATCATCTCTCGAATTACATCTATGTGAGTGCAGAAACCCCACTATTATAGCCGCTGGATTGGAAGCACCTAGGGTAGAATGCACCTAGACACTATTATTCACCGGTGGATCGGTCTCCAGGGCACCCTACACCTGGCCATTATTCTCGTCGTTTGATCGATCTGGCCTTAAACTCACATGTTGTTTCATTATAAATGATTAGTGTCTTCCCATGATTTATTAACATCCAAGGTTTGGTTTATTGAGCTCGAGATCCTCCACTATTATAGTCGGTGGATTGGAACACCCAGGCCAGAATGCTATTGGCTACTATTATTCGCTAGTGGATCAGTCTCTAGGGCATCTAGTAAATCGGTCTGCACTCAGCTCAATAATCTTTCACTTTATGTGATTAGTATTTTACACATATTTAACACAATAGGTCCATTTATTTAACTCGAGGGGGAGGTCACGATCCCAGAGATATAAAGGTATACCGATTATATAATCAAGTATTCTATATCAAAGATTATGGCACACATAAAATCCTATCATGTACTTCGAACATAACCAACACACATTTGCATGCATGATTAACAAACTAGGCACCTCTTGCATAATTATGAAATAAACAACATATCATACCCGTAATTATCCATTCAACCCTACACCATGCATCATCCCTATGATATTTACCGATTTACCAAAATACCTTTATTCTTATAATATACATGGTTATACTTAAATAAGTGTTACTAAGGCCATAAACCCTTATTCTGTTCTTTAACATCCATTATGTCTTACTGTGTAGGCTTATTTAATCCATTGTCATGTTATATACAATTTACAGATTTACTCCTTTATCCTTACAAAATTACTAAAATACCCCCTTAATTGTAAAGTTACCTAGTTATCCTTCTAATTGGTTCAATTACCAAATTGCCCCTTATACTTGTTAAAATTACCAAATTATTGTTCAGGTTTATTGAATTACTAAGTTACCCATCATACTTGTTGCATTTACCAAATTGCCCCTTATTGTGTCAATTTACCAAAATACCCCTCTTTCTTATTAATTTACCATGTTACCCCTTTTACTCACAAAATTACCAAGTTACCCTTCTTATGTGCTAAATTACCAAAATACCCTTCTTACTTACTATTTTACCATTTTACTACCAAGTTAGCCTTCCTTTATGCCAAATTACCAAAATACCCTTCTTACTTATTATTTTACTATTTTATCCCTTTTTCTCACAAGATTGCCAAGTTACCCTTCTTTTATGCCAAATTACCAAATTACCAAAATACACTAACGACATAACACATTAACATCCACAGTCTATATACATCGTCTAACACCACCAAATATTCTTATTTATTATTAATACTCATTAGCACCTACCATACATACTTATTTAGGTCACACCTTTTATATAATTTTTTTTACTAATATGCCCCTAGGGCTCATATTAACATTATCTATGCTACAAATGGCCACATTAGCTTATCATATCATATACTTGCATTTAACATTATCATTAATAATAAGGCTCCTTCCTTAACTATCATTTCTACACATGGCACATAAATTAACAAGATTTTCATTTCAATAACCAACATATGCTACAAATCATCTTATACTTAACATCATACAACATTCACATAAACATATTAAAACCCTAATGTGCTAGCATACATATATCCACACATTTTAGTAAGGTATAATAGTTACCTTATTTCCAGCAACAAGTAAACCTTACTGGTACCCCGGTTAAAGGTTTGAGCTTAGATTAGTAAAAATTAATACCTATACATAATAAAAAAAATTAGCATATTAGAAAAGGCTTATTAAATACATAGAAATAATAATTATGTTTATACCTTAAAATATTGTAATTTTTGCACCACAACTCATGTTGCATGGTAGCGTGAGCTGCATGCACAAGGGGAAGGGAACAATGGTCGAAGGGAAGAGATGGGAGAATTAGGAAGGGTTAGTTCGGGTAAGGGTTTTGGGGGCTTGATTGAGGGCTTGTGGAGGGGAATGAGGGTGGTGGCTTGGTGTAGGCAGGGAGTAGGATTGCAGGTGGTGGTCGGGGGTTGAAGTTTGGTGGCTTAGGGTGGCAGGGACAACAGTTGTAGATCTTGGAAGATAAGGCGAAGGAAGGGAGATAAAGAAGAAGGGAGGGGCTATAGGGGAATTTTGGCCAAGGGGAGGAAGGGGGTGGTAGAGGAGGTGCTAGAGGGTCAAGGGGTGGCTATGGTGGAAGAGGGGGAACAATGGCACACTGTGGTGCTGTAGGGTAGAGGCTGAGAAGGGGAAATAAAAGAGAAAGGAGGGGAAGGGTGGTTGTAGGGGTGAGTGGAGGTTATTGGCTGGTGTAGAGAGGTAGCAGGGAAGGCCAATAGGTGGTTGTGATGGTCGGTTGGGTAACAGAAGCGGTGGTTAGAGGCGGCAAAGCAAAAATAAAAGAAGAGGAGAAGAGGGAAAGAAGAGAGAAAAAGGGCTCGGTAGGGAGAGGAAGGGGGAGCTTGAGGGGGATAGAGAATGGGAAGATAAGGAGGAAATAGGGAGAAGAAAAGGAAGAGGGAAAAGAGGAATGTAGGCTGCAGGGGAGGGGTCAGGCATGTAAGTGGTAGGAAGGAGGAGAAGAAGAGGAAAAATGGGGCATGCAATGGAGTGGTGCAGAGGCGTGTGTGGCCAAACATAGAAGGAAAGGGATGGGGGAGAAAGGGAGAGAGTAGGGGAAGACTGGCTACTATAGTAGGTGTAGAGGAGGGGGAGAGTTGCAGGCAAGTGCAGGCTTAGACGCTTGAAGAAAGAAAAAGGAGAGGAGAAGAAGAAGAAGAAGAAGGAGGAGGAGAAGAAGAAGAAGAAGAAGAAGAAGAAGAAGAAGAAGAAGAAGAAGAAGAAGAAGAAGAAGAAGAAGAAGAAGAAGAAGGTAGGCTAGGGCAATGACATAGGGAGAAGGGAAGATGAGTAAGGTGCTAGTAGCCTAATAAGCGAGGAGGCAGGTCGGTGGCCGGAGGAAGAAGAAAAGAAGAAAAGAAAAAAGGAAGCAAAAAGAAAAGAGAAAGAAAAAAGGGGGAAAAGGAAAAAGGGGAAATATAGAAATAAAATAATTTTTTTTGGAATAAGGGTATTTAATTATTTAGATGGATAAATTAATTAAATAAATTAATTTATTTAAAATTTAAGATATTAATTTAAAAGGGAAATTTTTAGTAAAATATGGGTTTAAAAAATTATTTAAATAAAATGAGTATGATAAAATAATAAAATAGTTATTTTAATTTATTAAATACTCATATCCATATTTATATACCCAAAAGTCAACAAAATAATCAAATTACCCCAAATGAGGATTAATTATTAAATTTTAGGTTTTAAAAAATTTTGGAGTATTACAAAAGAGGGGTTGTTTGATTCTATACAAGGATGAAGGAAGAAGAAGAAGAAGAAGAAGAAGAAGAAGGGGAAAGGCAGGGTGGTCGAGTGGGGAGATAAGGAAGATAGGCTAGGCCATGCGTGAGGGAGAATGGGAAAAAGAAAGAAAGAAAGGAGGGTTGGGTTGGCCTAACTATAGGGAAAGGAAGGAAGAAAAAGAAAGAAGGTGGGGGGCCTTGGATAGGCGAGGAAGAGGAGAAGGACAAGCGACTCAATATGGAGAAAGGAAGAGGGTTGAATGGCCTAAGGAAAGGAGAAAATAAGGAAAAGGAAAAAGGAAGAAAAGCATAAAGAAAATGGAAAAAAGGGAAAAGAAAAAGAATAAAATAATTTTTGGAATTAGAGTTAGAAATTATTTTAATAAATTATTTTATTTACAATTTAAGGTATTAATTTGATAGGATAATGTTAGTAAAATTATGGTTTGGGAATTTATTTAAATAAAAAGAGTATGATAAAATAATAAAATATTTATTTTAATATATTAAATAGTCATATCTATTTTTATAAATCAAAAAACCACATAATAATTACATTAATAATTTAAGATCGAATTATTCCAAATAAGGATTAATCCTTAAATTATAGGTTTTACACTTTTGGGGTATTACAATAATACACATAATGAAGATCGCTAATTAATAATACTAATTGTTGTTATATTGAGAAATATAAAGAGAAATAATATAACAATATTAGAGAGGAAGAGTGAATGAGACTTTTAATTATCATTGATACTATTAGTTCTCTCTTATATTTTACAATTCACAATATCTCATATATACTTATAATACCCATATTTATCGCACCAATAATGATAAGGAGTTAGATAATATGAAATGAGGTTGAGAATACATAGAGTGGAGATGTTATACTCATAATAGGAAAAGCTATTACAACTAATGGAAATGATGGAGATATTAAACCTATGATTTAATATAAAAAATATTCATAACTTATACATCCACAATATGTAAATAGGATATTTGCAACACTCCCTCTTCTATGTACATCTTCTAATATATACAACATTCTACCTTAAGAGTACATCTTTAACATATCATCTCAGTAAAAAACATGTCAGTAAAATCCAATAGTACAAAATGATGTCTAAGGAAAGCAGTATAACTTTCTCCCCTCAACATAATATGTCTTCTTCATATATCATATTATGTATGATTTTGTTTTATGTACAAGTATACATTAGTAATGCTTACATTTAAAAACACTATCAACAAAAACCCTACTAGGGACAAAAACTAGCTTTTGTACAAAGATATGTATCACTAAATTGACTTTTAAATCATTTCTTTACAAACACCTACTCATAGCCATTTGGTTTGACACCTTCAAATGTTTGACTTTGTGTCCATACAAATAACTCACATTAAGTGGATATATTTGAATATTCCAACTTATATCCAATGACGTTCCATAATTAATCAAGAATAATTCTCAAATTTTTCCATTATTGGTTGCAAATATTTAGGTAAAGACATCACTAATTTTTGCCATATACCATATTACACTAGTGTAAGGATAATTCATGGATATTTTGCTCATCGGTAGAATCTATTATTAGATTCTATCCATATGGACATATTAGCTCATTATGGAAAGTTTTCTATCCTTTTTAAGGATTAAAACTCCTTTTTTGAGGGTTCAAATCTTTGGACCCATATCATATGCTTTGAGAGCGTTTATACCATAATTTTGAGTAACTTATTTGAAGTCATTATAAGGAATTATATGTGAAATGGAACTTTAGTCAATACACGTGTGACTTCTAGAATTTCTTAGCACAAGTTATAGCTAAGCTACATCAAGTAAGCATAAGCATCATCAAGTGCACGTTGATATTCCATTGGGTATGTACCTCATGAAAGATGTATTCTAAGTTCTTACTTACTTCATAATCTTAATTTACTTTCTAACCCCCTAAGGCTAATGAAACTAACAATTATAGTCCTCTTTATGGCTTAATTCCATATCCATAGAAGAGTGTAAGTACAAATAAAACTAATCCAATTTTTTAAAATAAGCATTAAGTTTATTCTGATTAACCTAGCTTAAAGGATAATGTGATATGGAATTGGTCTGTACCAAAAATATTTACATGCATATTGGTATATCACATTTAGACCTTAATAACAAGGGTATACAAATTGAATGCATAATCAATGACTTTATTAGGTCATCATACTTCCAACTTGATGCATTAATTATATTTTCCTCCTAATTGGATGGATATTCACTTTTGTCACAATGAAAAAAAATTAGGTGTACAATATAACATATGACCTTAAATTGATATATCATCATATACCATGGTATAATTAAATGGTTCCACATGTGTCAACTTTAATTCTATCAAGGTCCTAGGAGATTTTATGTTTTCTTACTTGATAACGACTATAAATTGGCAAAGAATAATATGTTGTTCATATGAGATCACAAATTAAAAAGAATATTCAGGATTCTAAGTGGTTGCTTGTACAAGTTTCAATGATCATTTCTATCATTTTTGTATTAATTTGATTTCATTTCTAATACCACAAAGATAATATATTATGGTTTAATAACTTCTAGTTATTGACACCTTTCTGTTTTTCATATATACCAAATGTAAATATTGTGCATTTGATGCATGAGCATCCACAATTGAGGATCATAACCTATCCATTAATTTTTATGAAGTTTGAGAACCAAAAAACCCTTCTTACTTGGATAAATTAATCATCCATCAAATCCCTAGCGATGAAAGCCATGCAATTTTTCTTTCTCCTTTTTTTTTTTCTCAAAAGAGGTTGAAACTATGCCACCTTATGCCACAATTTTCATCCCATTTTCCCTCAATTTTAAACCCTAAATAGCTTTAAAAACTAGAGCCCTACGAAGTTACCATTGGAAGCTACACAATTTAGCCAAAAGTCCCTTTCTTTTGGATAACAAGTCACTTTTAGGGGTAGGGAAGAACAATACAAATTTGGGGAAGAATAAGGAAGGCTAGAAGATATTCCTTACTTATTTTTATCACTTAAAAGGTTAAAAGAGAACCTTATCTCTTTCCTTTTGTGTAATATGGTTGTTATGAATTGTAACATGTGGTGTATTGGGATGGGATATTAAAAAATTTGTATAAGCCTTCCCCCTTAACCAAACACATGGGCTAGAAGTTTAGCATAAGTTTTAACCTTCTTAACCCTAAATGCATGTATTAGTTGGTTAAGTTGTAACCGTTAATCTTACACTTCTTCTATAAATGTTAGGATAAAATGAAATGAGAAGAACAATTTACCTTGGCTGCAATTTCCTCTCAAAATCGAGCACCCTCTTCCTTATTTGGTCTATGAATTTGAAGATTATTTGAAAAATATTACAAGATTTATCTTAAGAGTTGTATACATAAAGTGGTTCTTGCAAGTGTTAATTCAAATAGTTACCAAGAGTAAATCTTTATAATTATAATCTTCCTCATTTCTTTCCCTTATTTTAGATTGTTCCATAATTTTAGAACACAAAAATATAGCAAGGCCCAAGTTGAATCTTATATGTATCAACTTGGTATCAAATTCTAGGTTGTCTCAATATGGATCTTATCTTTGTCTTCTCATCAACCTTGCCTAAAACCAAACACACACACAAATTTCTATCCAACCCCTACCACTCAAAACCTAACCTATTTTATTCTCTTTCACAATCGATTCTTGTTCTCTTATTTCTTTTAACTCTTTTTCTTTAATGGGAGATCAACCATTACCAAGAGGGTTGAGCCTTGAAGAAAAAAACAACTTGGGAAGAGATAGAGATATTGAGTCTCTTCAAAATGAAATGAGAAGAGTACTAGATATCTTGGAAAAATAGTTCCTAATGTGAACCAAAATCTTCCTAGAAGACCACCCCCATTTGAGAACCTAATGAGGGATACGAGGTTGAAGAAAGTGAAGGTGGTGAAGATTCATCCTCAAGTGAGTCTTCTATGGATCTCAAGAGGAGGAGTAATAAGAAAAAAAAACTCACTTTCTTAATGTTAGGGCCAAGTTTATGGAGTTTAAATGCAACCACAATCCTAAAGACTTTCTAGAAGGGGAGTTGAGGTGTAGTAGGTTGTTTGAAGCTAAAGGGTATACTGACACCAAAACCTTTAAGGTGGTGGTTCTTAAACTCAATGGCCATGCATCATTATGGTGGGAGAGTGTAGTTCAAAAGAGGATAAAAAGAAAATATTGAAGGTTAAATCTTGGATGAAAACAAATAAGTTAATGAAAGATAGATTCATTCCTCCTTTTACTCAAAACTTGTACAACAAAATGTCCTATTTGAAGTATGGATAATTGAGTGTAGAAGAGTGCATTAGAGATTTTGAAAAACACTCTATGAGACTTAATTTATATGAGCTAGAAGATTGTTATATGTCTCAATTTCTTGGAGTTCTTAGGTAAGAAATAGCTAGGAATGTGGAGATGTATAGATACTATACCTTAGATGAGATTTTTCACCTATCCATCAAGGTAGAAAAACACAACAAAGAGAAGAGGGTCATGAGGTATGGAGGTCCAAAAAAAGGTGCTAGCACATCAAGAGAGGTTCCTTCACCATTCAAAGCTCCTTCCACACCTTTAACACAAGACGTGAGGAACAAGGGAGTAGTAGTTGCAAGTAAGACCACACATGTTAGGTGTTTTAAGTTTCAAGGCATATAACACTATGAAAATGAGTGCCCTAACAAAATAGTGATGACCATGGTAGATTTGGAGGAAGCCAATCAAGAGGAATATAGTGAGGGGGAGGAAGAAACCATGACCTTAGATGGAGAAGAAGAGTTGTCACCATCAGATATAGGATAGTCCTTGATGATTAGAAGGGTGTTTCACACTAAGGAGGCCAAATGGGATGATTCCCAAACAGAGAATATTTTTCAAACCAAGTGCACCATACTTAGGCAAATACACTCTCTTATTAGGATGGAGGGAGTATTGTTAATGTTACATATTAAACCTTAGTAGAGAAGCTTCGTCTTCCTACTTCAAAGCATAATAAGCCATACAAGCTACAATGAATTAATAATGGTAATATGATAGAGGTGATAAAGCAAGTGAAGGTACCATTCTCCATTGGAAAAACCTATTAATATGAGGTGGTGTGTGATGTGGTTCCAATGGATGTAATTTGCTTTTGGGGAAACCTTGGCAATTTGATAGAAGTGTTATACATGATGGAAGAAGGAATACCTATTGATTGAAGTTTTCTAAGAAGAAGATTTTTCTTACACCTTTGACTAATAGGTTTAATAAAATAGATATGAGTTGTAAAAAGTGTCTAAAAAATGCCTTAGAAAAATGTAAATTAGTCTACTCATTATTGTTATTAGAAGATAATGGGGGGAGAGTTTGTAATGAGCCATGGGTTAGGGTATTGTTAAAGGAGTTTGATGATTTATTCCCTAATGGTATATCCATGTATTACCCCCATTAGAGATATAGAGCACCAAATAGACTTTGTACCTAGTGATAAACTCTCCACCAACCACAACCATCTACCACCCCCTACAGCTTTCCCTCACCACACCACTATGCTCCCTCATCCTCCATTCGTCAAAACACAACCCTCCAACACTGCCCCTTCCTTAGCCTATTTGGTTTGCTTGACCACTAGCAGAACCACACCCAGCTCACTCTCTTTCTTGGCCCTTCTATCCCTTCCCCTACCCCATTTCCTTCTCCTTGTAGCTTCAACAACACCATTGAAGCCAACCATCTCTACAGCCTTATTCTTCCTACCTCTCCAACCATCGACCAGCCAATTCACTCCCTTCCCGAAAGTCCCTTGTATTACCCAAACCCACGTTACTCATGTAGTGTGAGATTCTTCTAAAACATTTGTACCCATTTCAACATAAGGGTAATTCTAGTATTTTGTTATTTAATAAAAAAATTTCATAAAAATTATTATTTTACTGATTAAATATTAATGTGGTAATTTTGATATTATTTTTAGGTACAAAAGTTTGATTAGTGGGTCCTAATCATTTTTATTAGGTCACCGATAAATTGTGCTCGTGTTGGAACTCAGGCAATACTTATACTCTAGTAAAATGTTAGATATCATATGATAGAACATTAGGGTTTTGATGTGATAATTTTATTTAATCATGTTGTTATGGTACAATTGTTTATCTAAAGGTGTTATTATTATTATTATTATTATTATTATTATTATTATTATTATTATTATTATTATTATTATTATTATTATTATTATTATTATTATTATTATTATTATTATTATTATTATTGTGTGTCCTAGAAGCAGTTTGGTCATTTTAAACTTATCATGATTTTTACTCCAATAAGTATGCCTTAATTATTGCTAATTATGAGAGTATGTTTTTTTAGAGTTTTAGAGACACATGTTAGGGTTTTACTTGCTAAACCATGTGTAAAGATACATGTCGTTGTTAAGTATCTATATGTATGTATATATATATATATATATAATTGTGGCTATGGATTTGTATGATGATAGAACACATTAGAGGTTGAAAAATCATTCATATTAGGACTCAAAAGATTTTGGTGGAAAAAATGAGTATCCTAGATGTCTTAGGGGAATTTTGGTCAATATGGTATAAAAATGGAATATTGGGTATTTTAATGTGATAAGTGGTTCAAAATAGGTTAAGTATGTTATGTGGAAATTATGGAGTAAATATGAATATTTTAAGTTTAATAGATGTGAAAAATGGTTTAAAGTGGGAATAGGAACCCTAGGGGCAAATTATTATCATATATGAGAAGTATTTGATTTTGACCTTGAATTCTGGATATGTTGATTATATTGGTATTTTAGGAATGTATATTATGTTTGGGAGTCATATGTATATCATGGAAAAAGTTATGCTTGAATTATAAAAGTTGGGTTTTAGTAGGGAAGGTGAATAGTAACCCTAAGGCTAAACTATTATCACATGTGTAATATGAAGGATTTGGATCTCAATTTTCTTATATGATGTCAATAATAATATTTTGGGAGTTTATATTAAATTTGGTGGCTATATGGATTTTATAGAAAGATTTATGACTAAATTGTGGAATTAAGGTTTTGTGGGGAAATATAAATAGTAACCCTAAAGGCAATCTATTATTGCATGTGTAAGAAGTTGGATTTAAAACTTGATTTTTGGGTATATTGTCAATAATAATATTTTAAATATTGGTATTGAATTTGGTGATAAAATGAGTATCGGGGGGAAGAGTTATATTAGACTTATGAAATTAGGCTTCCCTAGGAGGGGTATGGTATTTTCCTTAGAGACGTGTATTAGTATTCATGTTGGTTCTGTTGTATGTATTTTAAATGATTATGTTAAGATATGTTATGTTCCTTGAATGTCTACATATATGTATGTATGAGGGCCTTGATAAATACCACCTTGAATAAGATATTTATAACTTAAGGAGAAAGATTATGCGAGTCGGGGTTGTTAGGTCCATTCCATCAGACAATAGTAGTGCTTCATACCGTTCCAATGATATAATAATAGTGGTCAAGTGCATTTTTCCTTGAGAGTTGTTGGGTCCATTCTACCAGAAGATAATAGTAACTCAGATGTGTTATTCCTGTTCGTTCCACCAATTTAAGAATAGTGGGGCTTCTGAGTTCAACGTAAACCATAATATGCTCTTGAGATATAAATAATAATGAATAAGACACTAATCACATAAAGTGGAAGATTACATGATTTAGGACCTAGGTCTGTTCCATCAAACGATAATAGTGGCTCGGGTGTATTTTTCTCTGATAGGTGCTTTAGAGCGTTCTATTAGTTTAAGAATAGATGTTGGGTGTGTTCTACCTTGAGAAATGCTGGGTCCATTCCACTGGACGATAATAGTGGCTTAGGTGTGTTATCCCTAAAAGGTGTTTTAGATCATTCCATCGATTTAAGAGCAATGGGGTCCCTGAACTCAATGTAAGTAAATAAAAATGAAAATGATTATTATTGATTTGAAATTATTATTGGATTGGATGATAGTATCCTTTGTACCTACTTATGGTTCAGTAGAATCCTTCATGCATGCATTTGTTTGGTATTGTGCCTTTGAGCCTTATCGCTTGTATTATGGATTTTATTGGTATTGTGCCTTTAAATCCTACCTATGGTGTATTGGATATTACTGGCTTTGATATTGAGAGACAAGATAGATTGTGAAGGTTATGGTTATGGCATTGATACTTATTCTACTTATTATTTCAAATAACATCTCTTGTATGCTTGGTTGGTAAGTTTTATAATGTTCTAAATGAACGATTATGAGTATGTGGCTTTATTGATATGTTTTTTTAATTTGATATGATTATTATATTTTTATCATCATATATATAATTAAATGTTTTATATCATGTATTGTTTTGATGCCTTTTATGTGTTCCATGCAAACTTTTCATATTAATTTTGTATAATGGGTTACTCAGTACCATTGTATTGAATGATTCCTTTTCATTAGTCCCTACTTATCCAATGGGCAGTGGCCTTTGCAGGTTAGCTTGTAAGATCAGTTGAAGAATTTTATTTTGGTTAAGAGTTTAAGGCTATCTAGTGTTCTATCTGGTATCTTTTTATCTAGATGATTATGTACTCTTATGTTTCCTTTGTATTTCTTTTCACTAAATTTTATAACCATTGATAGTTGGTTTTACTTGGAATGATGTCAAATTATTTTGACTTTCTCTACTCTAATTTTTTTAATTATGTCATTAAATTAAGTGGAGTAACACTTAACCTTAGCACTTGGTGTAATAATGGTAAAGGAAACCAAAATTGTATCAAATGTGGCTATAACACCCTGCATTTTATTACTTTAGCTTCCGCAATTAACTTTTTAAACACCATTTTTTGATTCATAAATTTGGGGGTCTTATAAAATTATAGCATTTATGACAAATATTTATATGCTTTGGTAAGAGCCCTTTATCATTGGTCACACTACTTGAGACCACAACAATTTATGCTATACATGAATCATGAATCATGAATCATTGAATTACATTAATCACCAACATAAGCTTAATCCAATGCATGCAAGATGGGTATAATTTTTACAATAATTTTCTTTTGTAGCCAAACACAAAAGTGGAAAATGAATATAGTAATGGATGCACGCACTAGGAGATATTGTATGCTCTCTTTGATAGAGGCTAGAGTATTGGGGTTTGGGTGTATTAGAGAGCTCTATAATGAAGATGAAGACTTTGGATGCTACTTTAAGGCTCAAGAAAAGAAGAAAGGGATGTTTTTCATGATGGGTTCCTCCTCAAGAACAACAAACTTTGCATTCCCAACTGCTCAATTAGAGAATTACTTGTGGGGGAAGTGCATGGAGGAGGACTAGTTGGACACTTTGGCATCAACAAGACCATAAACATACTTAGTGAGAGCTTTTATTGGCCCAAACTTGTGGGAGATGTAAAAAGTATTATAGCTAGATGTGTCACTTGTCAAAAGTCCAAGATTCACATCCACCACACCTATCCCATATCAACCATGGGATTATGTGACTTCATTGTAGCATTGCTTAAGACACAAAGACAAAATGATGTTATGGTGGTGTATTAGCTTTCTAAGATGGCTCATTTTGTTACATGTCACAAAATGGATGATGCATCTTATATATCTAATATGTTCTTCAAGGAGATAGTTATACTACATGGTATTCCTAATTCCATAGTCTCTAATAAGGATACCAAGTTCCTTAGCTACTTTTGGAAGGCTTTGTAGATGCTAGTTGATACCAAATTCCTATTCAATACCACCTACCATCCACGAGTCGATAGAAAAACTGAGGTCACAAATACAACCCTCACAATGCTCCTTAGAAGTTTGGTTCATAATTCCATGAAGGATTAGGACACCGAAATTTCATATGCCTAGGTTGAATACATATGTTCACTAACCTATGCTAAAAGTAGTGTATGGGGTGAACCCTAATACTCCCATCGATCTCTTACCTCTTCCCATTGAAGCTCACACCAACTTTGAAGCACAATAAAGAGATAAAATAATGAAGAAACTTTATGAACAAGTGAGGTCAAAAATCGAGAGGATGAATGAAATGAACAAGAATAAGGCAAATAAGCATCAGAAACAATACATATATGAGCCAGGAGACCTAGTTTGGCTTCACCTTAGGAAGGAACAATTTTCTTCTAAGTTGAAGAATAAACTCATGCCTATAAGCGATGTACCTTAAAAAGTTATTGAGAATATTGGTGAAAATGCTTATAGGATAAAGCTACCTAAAGATAAGGGAGATATATCAAACACATTTAATGTGAGAGATCTACTTTCTTATATTCATGATGAGCCTTTCAAAGACAAGGATGATGCTTTTCAAGAGGGAGAGGATGATGCAGCAGCATATGTAATTGATTATCATAATCTAATCATTAAATTTTCCAAGTTTGAGAACAAAAAAACCCTTCTTAATTGGATAAATTAATCATGAATCAAACATTAGCCATGAAAGCTATTTAATTTTCCTTTCTTCTTTTTTTCTCCAAAGATGCCGAAACTATGCCACCTTCAGCTATAATGTTCAAGAATTTTTTCCTCCATTTTGAACCCTATTTCCATTATTATTTTAGCCATCATAAGCCCACAAAAATACAGCCCTAAAAATTTCCCCTTAGAAGCCACACAATTCAGCTACAAGTCCCTTTCATTTGGATGACAAGTGACTTTCAGACTTGGGAAGAATAATAAAAATTTGAGGAAGAATAAGAAAGGATAAAAGGCATTTATTACTTCCTTTTGTCACTTACAAGATTAAAAGGGATCCTTGTCTCTTTACTTTTGTGTAATATGGTTGTTATGAATTATAATATGTGGTGTATTGGGATAGTAGAATAAAAAATCTACCTAAACTATCCCCTCATAACCGAACACATTGGCTGAAATTTTAGCATACTTTTTAATGTTCTTAAGCCCTAAATGCATGTATTATTTGGTTAAGTTTTAACCTTTAATCATACATATATTCTATAAGTGTTAGGATAGCATGAAACGAGAAGAACAACTTACCTTGGTTGCACATTTCCTCTCAAAACGAAGAGCCCTCTTCCATCTCTAGTGAAGGAGTTTGAAGATTATTTGAAAATTTTACCAGATTTATCTTAAGAGTTGTATACCTTAAGTGGTTCTTGAAAGTGTTGATTCAAGTAGTTACCAAGAATAAATATTTATCACTTCTAATCTTCCTCATTTCTTCTCCTTATTTCCAATTGTTCTATAATTTTAGAGCACCAAAACCTAGCAAGACCCAAGTCAGATCTCATATGCATAAGCATTTACCTTGGACTTACTTCTAGTTAATATAGATAGTATAAATACCATCAAATATTCATAGATCATAGTAATTTCTCCAAGAAATTAGCTATAATATCATGTACAATTTTGCTTTCCAAAATTTTCTTTTATAAAACCCTTTAAAAAGTTTATTATACCATATACACACGTAACTTCTTATTAATTATAGGTTCATAAAATACGTCATCCATAAAATAGAATGTACAATAGTATTTCAATAAGATAAATTGATCTTTTAGATTGTATTCAAGTTCATGAGATGGGAAGGCTTCAGCCTCTACTATTAAATTACTTATATTAACGGGAAACTTCATGTTTCAACCACTACACTAATAACTAAGTGGGAAGATTCAAGCTTTAACCATTAAAATGCTTATTGGAGAGGAAATTTAGGTTTCAACCATCAAAATACCTCTACCCACCAAACTAATAATATGGTGGGGAGATTATTGTAAATACTCTAGCCACTATAGTGGTATAGGCGACGTGATTACGATATATTTTAACCACTACCAATAATGAAGTACACGCATAGTCTCATGAATAAGTGGATGAAAAATAATGTATAAATCCATCATCACTACTTTGTAATTACAAAAATATTTTAAATATTTTGAAAATTAAAATTACATAAACTAATTTGAAAGAATTAAGATTACATAAATAGATAGTGAAAAAATAAAACTAGTGTGAGTGCCTATAGACCACTTAATAGTTTGATCTTCTGGATGGAAATGCATTTGAGGTATTTAATACTATCCGATCTTATTTATCGATATTGCATAAGTATTAAAGACTTTCAACTATTTGATCTCCTTGATCAGATTACACTTGAGGTATTCATTACCTTTTAATCATTCAATCTTCGGGATCAAATTGCATATAAGGTATTCATGACCATTTGATCATTAGGCGAAGCTTTTAGCTTCCACCTCAATTGTATCACATCCATTTGTACCTAAGGTATATACTTGTAAATAACATAATTTATAGGGAGCTTCATGCTTCTACCAACACTTGTGCAATTATCTATTCATACTTTGGGTATGTGGGAAAATTTTAGTCACTTATGGTGATCCTCCATTAACTTAGGGTAATAGAGATTTGCACTATATTATCCAATCAACTTCAAGTGTTGAAATATGTATTTAGTGATGAGCAACAAAGCCGTTGATTCATCACTTTCATGCATAAGGTGATGGGCGATGAGACCGTCAGTACATCATGTTTAAATTTAAGTAATTTTATGAATTTTGCCACTTTAAATGATTTTCCATCATCTTTTAGTGTTGGTTATTTACATATGTTGATGGGTAATGTGGCCACTAATCTATCACTTTTGATCTTTCAATTGATCATATTATATATAATTTGAGTTTATTGAATGTTGGAGTTTTAACCTTCTACCGTCATTTACCTCTACCCTCCATCTTATAGTTGGAAGGGGGGTCATTGTACATATAATCAAATTAAATTACATATTACCAATATATATAACTAAAACTGATAAAAATATCAATTAGAATAATAATAAATCAAATGTGGAGACAAAAAATAGATTTACTTATTCCTATACGATTACTATATCCTCTTTAAAATTCTTAATTAATTCAAATTAAACGGGAGATTGATGTTCTTGAAATTTTTTTGATTGTAGTATATGTCACATATGTGACCTTTTATATACATATAAAAATTGAGACCTCACACAAGAAACAAAAAGAATAGATTAGTCCTATGTAACACATAATAATCATATTCATATATAATGATAACTAATTAATATAGAACACTCCCTTTTATCAAGCACCAGTCAAACATGACATAAACCTCATGGTCATTTGCTAACGTCCTAAACAAAATCAACACATAAGTATACTTTTTTTTAATCTAGAGTATAATCGTGTTGATAACATGTTATAATATTGAGAAACTCAGAGAGAGATAATATAACAATATAAAAAAGAAGAGAGAATGAGACTTTTATTTCTCATTAATATGTATGAGTTATCTCTTACATTTATAATTCACAATATCACACATATATAATACCAATATTTGTCACACCAATTATAAGAAAGAGTTAGAAAATATGAAATGAGGTAGATGATACATAGAGTTGAGAGGTTGTAGTCATAATGGGGGGAAGTTGTTACAACTTATGGAAATGATGGAGGTATTAAATCAATGATTCATTACAAAACATATTCATAACTTGTACATCCCCGATATTGAGGTATTACAACTAAAATTTTAAACCATTTGTTAAGGTTGTAGGGGTTGGCAGAGCAATTGGGTACCGTTTGGTGTAGAAAATGTTGCTTGAGAAAGTTACACTTTCTAAGGAGTATCAAATGTAGGTTTGTTCGATATAAAATAAGTAAATAAGTCAAAAAGAAGTACAACTCACATTTGACCCTCTTACTTCCTTAGTTAATTATGAACATACTTACCAAGTAATACTATTGGAAGTACAACTTCCTTTATTTTGTTTATTTATATTTCACATACAATTATTAAAAATAAAAATAAATTAATTTTCTCTTCTAGTTTTTCAGTGTAAACCAAATGTATTGTCAAATAATTATCGTTCTAGATAAAGTTCTTAAAGAAGTTTGACTTTCTTAAGAACTTACAATCAATGTACTAAACAAAGCTCGTATATAGAGTATATTAAAGATTGGTATAATAGATATATGTTGAACACTTATTATAAAACAAATATATTATATACTACCTAATTATTACTTAATGTTTGTTTATAAAAAACAACTCGTAGTTTTTTTGCTACAACTTTTCAATATATGACTAAATTTACTTACCGATATAAAAAACAATTTTCTTAGATCTTGCCTCAATTGCTAATAAGAATTGGAGAGCAGGTTTCATGTATGCTGTTTATTTTACTCGAATATGAATACATTGGTGACTGAAAATGAGAATAAAAAGGCCTCAATTCCCGCCAAATTATTACCGAATAGTACAAATAATTGATGGAAATAAAACTTCAGACCTTGTTGGTCGCATGGCCGGTAATATATCAAGAGGAAAATGGGAAAAGTAAAAGAAGGAAAACATAGTGATAGTTCTTAGGATATCGACATCAGTTTTCGGACTGAGATTGGTCAAATATAGTACACGAGAAATATGATTACGTTTTATTCAAAATAAGGATACTAGAAACTATGAATAAGCAATAATTGTGAGCTTATTATTTCGTAGATTAAGCTAAATAAATGCCAAATTATCGGCATGCATTTGATGATTTGAAACCTAATTTGTAAGTGTTTATAATTAATTACCTATCAAAAGTGATACTCTATAAGCTCAAACCTGACATTTTATCTTTAGTTCTTGGATTCAAAGTTCAGCTCCTGAATGCAAATAGCTCTTGGGAATTTTATTTATTTATTGTTTTTCTTGGCGGGAATTTTAGGTTTGAATCAACTGACTGGTGTTCGAATCTTTGGACTAAACAGCGTCAACAGGCTCAACGTTTAAGACCCGAGATCATTGGCAAGAACAGAGTAATGACTCTTTTCAAAGCTTGAAAGAACAAACTGCAGAAAGTTTGATATTCGAAGTTTCAAAGAAAACGCTGCAGAAAATTTGAGAATAAATTACATAAATGATGAAAAAAAGTTGACACGGAAGGAGAGGACGAAAGCGGGAAAATTTGCAGTGTCTATAGACAAATATATCAAATACGTGGTCTTTGTATTTGAAAGAGGTAAAATCCAAACGACCGCAGTCCGATACGAGCTATCTACCTACACTCCTTCGGACAAAGAACTTCCGTAGAGTATGTAACATATTTAGACAAAACGAAAGCTGTCCTTGAAGATAAAAGATGTTTAGGGATGGCAACGGGGCGGGTGTTTTGTCCTTGAAGATAAAAGATGTTTAGGGATGGCAATGGGGCGAGTACGGATCAGATACCCCTTATCCATACTCGAACCCGATAAGAAATTTGATAACCATATCCGTACCTGTACCCGCATGGATATCCGTTACTGTATCCATATCCGTATTCGACGAATAATCCATTACCCGCCGACGGATATTGTTACCCGACGGATATCCGTTGGGTACATCAAACCCGTTATCCGACGGATTAAAATTACCTGTTTATCCGTTACCATTACCTGTTTATCCGTTTTTGTACTTGTTTACCTGTCATAATATATATAATTTACCTACAAAATTATTTTTTGATATTAAAAAATTAAAATATATATAAAAAAATCCAACAATTCATCAACTTAGTAGCTAACGTTGATAATGTATCTGTAGCATAATAGAAAAACATAGTAAAATATGCCAACAACAATATTGTTTAAAGTTTAAACATAGTAGATAATGTCCAAAAAAATAAAAAAACTAGTAGAACACAAATGACATTCATAAATCATGATAGGATGAACTTTTCAATCTACATTCTTCAATCTTCAACCTTCAGACTTTAATCATCATGATTCATGAATCATGCATCTACCTGGTACATAAAAACAGTAAAAATAAATAGTCAAATATTAAATATATATATATATATAATATTCATATATATTATAGAATATAGAATATATATATATATTACATTTGCTAATAACATTATAAAATTTATAAACATATAAGTTTTACCTCATTTTCACCATTGTCGGAGTCCTCATCCTCAAAAGAAGTACGACAAGCGCCACGATAATGTGATACTTGATAGTCATTATTATCTAGAAAAGAATTGAAATAATAAAATTAATAAATAAACGAATACATATTTCATAATTAAACTAAATTTTAATAATATAAATAAAATATTACCATTGTTATTCATCATTGCTGCCCAAAGCCAATCTCGACCATACATCAATGTTTCTAAAGTCTTTGGATGTAGCCGATTGCGGTGAGGAGTGATAAACCGACCGCTCGTGCCGTGCTAAAAGCAGATTCTGAAGAAACTATGGAAACAGGAATAGCAATAATATCTCTAGTCATATCTTGTAAAATTGGAAACTTAGTGTTTGTCTTCCACCATGACAAAACATCAAATTTCTCCATCCTTGGCATAACAGCCTCCTCCAAGTAATAGTCTAGCTCGTTCTTTTGCGATGAATTAGTGACACCATGGTTAGCTAACCACTTTTCATATATGTCTGCTTCTCTAGAATCCAAACTAGCACTACCACCATAGGAAGTATAACTAGAAGTAGTCAAACCACAAGATGTACTTTTATTTCTCTCTATACGCCTCAATTTCTCCTCATACTCACGAAATAATTCATAACATATTATACGAACTTTCTCTATCTCATCATAAGAAGAGTCCGGATAAATTAAAGAATAATAACATTCCACCACCTTCATTTTATATCGAGGATCCAAAATGGCTGCTACTGCCATAATCCCATGAATAACATTCCAATATTTATCAAATTTCTCCAACATTTTTTCAGCCATATTCTTAATATCTTCATCTTCCTCTAATGCCCATTCAGTCAAAGCCAATCTAATCTGACATACCTTAGGGAAATATAAGTTAGAAGTATGATACTTATTTCCCGAAAACAACAAAGTAACCTCATAAAACAAAGATAATTTTGAACAAATAATCCGAGCTAATTTCCACTCCTCGGAACTAGGACAACATTTAAAGTTAGGCTCCAACCATGATAGCCTCTCAAACACATCTTCATACAACAATACAACATCAAGCATTAAGAAAGTGGAGTTCCATCTTGTCTTACAATCTTGTACTAAGGCCTTAGTATATGGAACTTCTTTTTGTTGACAAACTTCTACAAACCTTTCTATTCTTTTTGGTATTGCCCTCCAAAACACCACACTCTCACGAATATTTTCAATTGTCTTTTGGATTACATCCATTCCATCCCTAACAATCAAATTCAGAATATGCGCAGCACAACACATGTGAAAATATTTTCCATGCAATAAAAAACACTTCGCTTGTAATCTCCTTTTCATCTCATCCATCATAGCATCATTGGTAGTACAATTGTTAACAGTTAGCATTGTGAGTTTTGTATCAATATTCCAATCCACCAAAACAGTTAACAAAACATCACAAAGAACTTCAGTTGTGTGGGAAGCAGGAACATAGATGAACCTTAACAAAGATAAAAGGAAACAAAATAACAAATGAGAATGAGAAAAACACATTATCATATAGCATTAACATCAAAACTTAGAACTTAATGTAGATAAAATATTAAAAGTACCTGAGTATCCGACTTTGTAAATTCTATTGAGTATCAATCCAATGAGCTGTTATAGCCATAAAACCCTTCTTTTGATTTTGAGCGGTCCACATGTCAGTAGTGATTGAAACCCTACTCTTATTACAATGTAATAGGGACATTGTTTTGTTTTTCTCAAACTCAAACATCTTAAGAATATCACTCTTTAATGTATTCCTCGAAATCAACTTAAAAGATGGTTGAAGACCGGACACGAACTTTTTAAATCCTTCATGTTCCACTATAGAAAGTGGATACTCATGCATGACCACCATATTACACAAAGTCTTGCCTTGAAACTTCTTGATTGAATTCAATGATCATTATCTTTCCCTTTCCTTCCCCCTTTTGAGTAAATTGTAACTTGTTTTGGCCTACTCCTCATATAACCTTAAAACCTACACACTTCTTTGAATGCTCATGAAAATGAGAAGTGCCATTTCTGGGATCCCCACTTAGACTTTTATTACAACCTTTACAAATGGCCTTCTTCTTTCCATTAGTTTCTACTGCATTAAAATGTTCCCATACAACAGAAGTTTTCTTTCTTTTTTTCCCTAGAGTAAGTTGTTGCACTTCTACATCTTCCTCTTCCTCATTTGTAGATGGCTCCATGGTATTGGGGTTACTAGCTGCAGCAGATGAATATGGAGGTACTTCACTTGGTGAATCAGTAGTACTAGCTCTAGTTGCCACCCTTAACCAATTGATTTATATATATCATACAACGTTGTTGTACAACCTGTAGATCAATGACAACAAAAGGAAAAATAAAAGGCTCATTTAAGGTGGAACTTAAGTGATTATATTTAGATTTAAATTCTTATAGGAAAAAAGATAAAACTAAATATTATGAGAAAAATTGTGAAGAAAAATGTAAATTTTCAAAAAATTGTGTTCATTATTATTAAGTTAAGACGACAAGAAACTAAAAGAACTAATGGAGAAGGAGATCTTGTTCATATTTTACTCACTACCCTGATTGTATGCAATTCCGCCATTCCACGTTTATTAAACATGACTGCTTTTGGTGACAATAAGTCGAGACTAACAAAACACATTTGAAAAAACACAACAGCTAAGACCATGCTAATATGCTGTTAAATGTGACTGATAGTGCTTTATATTTTAGAGTAACTACATTGATGCAGCCCACAACAATGTTCCTATGACTTCACCCCCCATAAGAAAGTAACCTAGCCACTAATGCGGTTGCCTCTAAAGGAATTTATTAGCAGATATCAAACAATAGATGAGAATCAGAACACGACAGGGATGAACAACAGGAGGTAACAGAGATTTATGCTGCAAATTTTAATAGGAGAACTAAAACCATAATGAGAAAGCAGAACAACGAAGCAAAAGCATACCATCTCACCAGGCAAGTGCCCAAAACCAGCTAGGCACAAAACTAAAATACAGAGACTTAAAGGACACAAATGTATATAAAGAAGTAATCAAAGAAACTCACACAGAAGAAAAGATCGAGAACTGCACGCACCCAGGTCTAACCAGTAACCACCTATTTTATTACCCATCATGTGTGTGACCGAAAGTTTTCTATAGTAGGCTAGTAGCTATAGATTTTGTTTTAATAATTAATCGTTCCTCCTAATGCCGAGGGGAACGACATAAAATGGAAGAAATATCAATTAATGTTTCTGTGATGCGGATCAAGATGAGGACGTACCACCTCACCCAACAACAACAACAACATCGTCGTCTTCGTATCTCCGCGAGCCGAGGTTAAAAATAAAAGAAAAATTAAATTCTTATTTGTAGCCAGCTAGCTAGCTGAGGGCATGAATGATTGCGGATATCATGATGTTCGTGTACTAAATAGATTAAATTAGCAAAATCGCCGCGCAGACAATATTGAAGTCTCAGGAGAAGACGAAGAAGAGAAGCTGACCAGGTGAAGTAACTCGTCGAAGGAAGCCAAACTGCCGATGGCCGAAGGTCTAAAGCCGGAAGCGGAAGCGCAGACTACAGAGGTCGAGTGGTCAACTGCCGAAGGAAGGTCGAAGGAGATGCTCAGGCCTCAGATGCAGGATGCCGAATGCCGATGCAGCCGAACTCGAAGCGACGAACACGAACAGTCGAATAGACGATGAGACAAAGTCAACTCGAACTGCGAAAGGGCGGGCGAAATGAAAATATGGAAACAGTGTTTCCTTAATAGGCTAAATGGCTAATAACTTAAGTTACGGAGTCAGTCTTTTATTTTTAATTATACAAATTTAATTGTATAATTTAAAATTTTAAATTTAATAGAGTATTAATTACTATTATAACCTTAATGAATATATTAACTATGTTATATATATGAGGGGCAAAAATGTAATTTTATATCGGATTTTATCCGGCGGGTACTGATACAGATATGGATGCGGGTACGAATATGGAGACCCGTTACACGTATCTATACCCGAACCCAACGGATTTTTTTCTCCATACCCGTATCCGTACCCGTATCCCTTTATCCATATTCGTTTATATATCCGTCGGATTTTATCCATCGAGTATCAGGTAAAACCCAACCCATTTACATTCCTAAAGATGTTGATGCCCCACAAATAAAACAGTATTCCTTATCCCATATACGATGGTTCGATTTGATATTCGAACTTATCCGATTTTTTTATTTAAATTAAATATTTAATTCGATAATTAAAAAAATTAAATAAATTGAATATTTAATTTAAAAAATATAAATAATATCATATCTGATATATTGTATACATATACACTTTAAATTTAAACACTATCTATTTTTAATAAAAATTTATAATAATAATATATATGTGTGTAATTTAAAATAAATACTTATTATAAGTAAATTTTATATTTTTAATTATTATTTTGATTAAATATTTAACTATTATCTAAAATTTAAATTTATTAATTGAATATAATATAATTAAATACTCAAATTAAATCATTAAATCTTCTTTGTTCAAATAGAATCAATTTTTTATTTTTTGAATGAATAAATTTTTATTTAATATTTTTCAATTATAGTTTGAAAATTTTTATATATCTGATAGATTATTTATTATCCAATCAAGATCTCTAAAGTATCTGATATCCAAATTTTTTTCTCAAATATTCAATCTTTTAAGCATTTAAATTTTTTTATCGAATATCCAATCATCAAATAATATGCAATCCGTGAACACCCCTATATTATTAAAGTATTACGAATAATATGTATCATCAATATATATTTTTTTAATTTTTTCACATCAAATATTTATAAATATCGACCGATAAGTAACATATCGGCCATTAAATATATAAAATTCTAAAAACTCATATAATACTTTAATAAATATCAACCAAAATTACAAAACAAACGCAATATTTAATTTTACGGCGTCTTCTCTGACATTTGCCTCAGCAACCGATGCATTATGTTAACCTTGTATCTTTAACCTTCATCTTACAGTTGATTCATTTTACTAGTCTTTCCATTGAAGGAAAATACCAGAGCACTAGTTCGGTAATACTGCTTCAGGATATTCATTTCAATATGATAGTAAACAGTCCTGCCAAGTTCTATGATATTCGGATTTCCAATTTTTCATTAAAATACATAAGAAAGAAGCTCGCAGTCACCTTCAGGCAATGCAATTTTGCGCCTACAATCGACTCCTCCTAACAGGCCCCATCTCCTTAGCCCTGGCCCTCAATATATGCTTCTGTATCTTTCCTGTAGCTGTCTTCGGCAGTTGCCCAAATACTACAGACTTAGGAACCCAATAAGGAGGGAGCTTGGATCGACAGAATTTAATTATATCCTCTGCTAAACGTTCGTTATCAGACTGATCCACCCCTGGCTTCAAAGTCACAAATGCACAGGGGGACTCTTGCCATCTCTCATCTGGTCTCGCTACCACCGATACCTCAAATACAGCCGGGTGCAAGTACAAAGCATTTTCAACCTCTAAGCTACTGATATTTTCACCTCCAGAAATAATTATATCCTTCGACCTGTCTTTGATTTCAATATACCCATCCGGGTGTTTTACTGCCAAATCCCCAGAGTGAAACCAACCACCTGCAAAAGACTCCGCATTGGCTTCAGGATTCTTCAGGTAACCCTTCATTACAGAATTCCCTCGCATTACTATTTCACCGATGGTTTTTCCATCCGCTGGTACTGGTTTCATGTCTTGAGGGTCAACAACATCAACTTCTTCCAACCCAATGTATCTTACGCCTTGACGTGCATTTAGGCGGGCTTGAGTTATTGGTGGTAGGGAATCCCACTCAGGTTTCCAAGCACATATAATTGAGGGGCCATAAGTTTCTGAGAGGCCATAAGTGTGGGCGACACGGAAGCCTCGCTGGGACATTGCAAAGAGCACAGATGGAGGTGGGGCAGCACCTGCTGTCATGACATGAACTACTCTAGGTAGAGGAAGGATCGTCTCTTCTTCAGGTGCATTAACAATGGTGTTGAGCACCACCGGTGCTGCACAAAAATGCGTCACACCATGATTGGCTATAGCTTCATAGACCCCTCTGGGACGTACCTGTAGACATGCAACAAGACTCCAGAATTTATATTTAAGAAATGTTGATGAATTACCAATCCAAAAGCCTCACAAGTAGTCCAAAAATGAGCTACAAGGTCTTGCTTGCACAGTGAACATTCATTCTACTTGCTGATATTCCTTGGGCTTGTTTAGCCCACACTTCCTCTATGTCCACTCAGGTACAACAGTAGAGGTTGGAATATTAGCATGGCTAAAACCATCACTGTAATACCCCTTTTCAAAACCTCTGGAGTTGTGTTAATTTTTATGCTAAATCATATTTCTATAGGCATTAATGCCTTATATTTAAAGAGATTTAAAAAAGAGTTGATAATATAAAAGAAAATATGAATTTCTAATATACCTATCAACTATTAGGGAGCATACAAGTGGACTGGTTCAGGATTTCAACAAATAATAAAAACATAGTAGCAGTTGCGATTGCGATCGCAGTGCAGCGATATCGGGCTATCACAAATGACATTTTATATATCACAATGTGATTTTTTTTTTCAGAGCAAATATCAGTAAATATCAACAATTTATAAGGGAATATCGGCAGACATTCCATATTACGTCCATATATCGGCAATAAGTTGCATTTTTTGAAATGGTCACATTTCGGACATTTTGTGTATTGGCTAATCTAGAATCCATGAAATATCGGCCAATACATAACTAAAGAACCGAAAAGTTATTGTATGGGTTTAACAAACAGTGAAACTAGTGGACTGGTAAACCACTCGTTTATCTATAACTTTTGGTTTATGACCTATTTTGGCATCAAATCTTATCCTTTATGAAACTTTATAATTTTGATGTTTTTATGTTGATAAACCATTTTAGATGTTATGGGATTATTTACAAAATTGTAAGAACAATATTGCAATTAATTAGCTAAAATTTTACTAAAAGCTAGTTCATGATAAATATCCTACCAATCCTTGATTATTTTACTTAAAGTTTATTCTCTCAAACACTCTTATCTTTCCCTTCCCTTCTTTTGGTTTATGTATATGGTTTTTCCTCATTAGTTCTTCCTCATCAAGTAAAAGGATTTTGGAAGAGTTTTACGATAACTATTTTAAAAAATTTTGAAGGATAATGAGAACAGTTGAAGTTCTAAGCTTGGCAGGTATTCTGATAAATGAGCATCTAAATATTACTCTTCTAATATTGAAGAACAAGAGTTAGCATACTTAGAGATGGTACCAACTGTTCTTAAAGATCCTAATACTTCCAATCTTTTGATAGATCCTACTTCTAATCTTTTGATAAGTAACTCTTGCAGGTATTATATATATTTGTAAAAAGATCAATCCATCAAAGATATCTAGCGTACAAGACAATGGCATTACATGGATTACAAAATTGCATAAAAGATAAGGCTACAAGACACAAAGCTTTATTACATATGATTATTCAATGTATTACATATCCAGAGTTTTGTGTAACTTTGTTATTTTATTGTATACTTTGTAATGTTTGTAATTTGTCCTTATAATCACTATATATGTAATATAGGTGAGCATATAGTTGATCTTTGTTAATTAGGCCGGTTATAACAGCTTGGTTAATAAAGAGTAAACTAAGACATGCATGTGTGTGTGTGTATAGGGTGTTTGTACATTGTAATGAAAGAACAACTAATGAAAATAATCGACAACTTAAGAGCTATCTTTGAGACTCTTTTTCTCTTCTTCATCAAGTGAGAGTTTCTTGAGAAGTTGAAGATTATTCTCTATTATTCTATAGAGAAAACTAAATGATTTCTCTATTAAATTTATTTGATCTTGGATTAGATCAATATCAACCTACCAAAGTGCACAAAATCATCCACTACAAGTCAACATATCCATATTGTTGGAATTATTTTTGCAACCTAAGTCACCAAAATAAAGGTCCTGAATTAAAAGATTATTCATTCATGATCTTACACATCATATTCCTTCTTTTATTTTAAGCTTTTAGAAGTTTGGTAAAGCATTTCTACCATCGTAATGTGTTGGCTTTTGCGTGTAGTATGTATAATATGCATATTTGCAAGCATGTTTATCCTCGAGTGCCTAGTGAGCATAGGTTAAGTGTTAAAATGAGTATCTGTAAGCATGAATATATTAAACATGATATGTGAGGCTCAACCGCTTTGGTTTTGTTAGGAAATTAGTTAGTCTTAAGCACCATAAGTATTCTATTGTAGTGTTAATTGTTTTGGTGCGAAGATTTATGTAAAACACGTGATATTAGAGTATAAGAAGCATGTTTAATTCATTTCATACCTTTCAATGAGTTTGAGGCATGTTTCATGACTTTGATTTGACGCTAGGGCACGAGTCATGTGAGTACTATCTTAGAGTTTAGCTTTGTGAAGTTTTATGGCCATTTGATATGTTTCAATGTGCGAATATTTATGTAAAACACGTGATATTAGAGTATAAGAAGCATGTTTAATTCATTTCATACCTTTCAATGAGTTTGAGGCATGTTTCATGACTTTGATTTGACGCTAGGGCACGAGTCATGTGAGTACTATCTTAGAGTTTAGCTTTGTGAAGTTTTATGGCCATTTGATATGTTTCAATGTGCGAAGATTTATGTAAAACACGTGATATTAGAGTATAAGAAGCATGTTTAATTCATTTCATACCTTTCAATGAGTTTGAGGCATGTTTCATGACTTTGATTTGACGCTAGGGAACGAGTCATGTGAGTACTATCTTAGAGTTTAGCTTTGTGAAGTTTTATGGCCATTTGATATGTTTCAATGTGTTTAAAGTTTGATTGAATTGCATGTATAAATTGGCCGAGTGTGTGTGTGTGGGGTGTGTGGGGTGTGGAGGGGGGTGTGTAAATGAACTAGGTGACCCACTCAACTCCAACCTATGCAGTCAACAATCGTGAAACATACCCATCGTCTAGTGAATTCATTTTCCAAAAGTTTTGCTCTCAACTTAAACATGTGATTTGGTTTTGTCCAAGCAATCGACCAATTCTTCCTAAGTAATCAACTAGTTGTGCTATAGTAGTCTTGCTTATTTAAATATCTCCTCTAGTAGTGCCAAGACAAGATTGGTTATAGGAAGTAGTCAAGTAGTTTGTCTAGGGCATCTTATATCTCTTTTATAGTTGGCCTTTCACCCTTGACCACCTTTGACCTAGTTGTTGGCCTTTAGGTTAACTTTTGAATAATTGGAATGAAGAAAATCATTATGTTTGGAGCTACTTAACAAAAGTAGTTATCATTGATAACTACTTATTTAAGAAATGTTTTAGACTAAAAAATTTATAAAATAAGTAATTATCATAGATAATTACTTTTGATAAGTAACTCTAAACAAGCTAATAATGTTGGCCGTCATTATTGTAGTTTGCATGGTTGTCATTATATCAATTAACGTTCTACACCTACTCTATAAGGATTCTAGGGGCTTTCTAAAGGTTATGCATACTTAAGGGCAGGATGCTGAGATGGTTTTATGGGTAGGTTAGCTATTAGTGTGTCCAATACTAGTGCCAGAAATATTACTATTAGTTTCCCTCTCTAGTTTAATCCAAAATGGAATTGGTTTTATGATATTACATGATAGATATTATAAAATTAGTTTGTCCTTTTCTTTGTGACCTTGGTGGTGCTTAGCATAAATTATAATTTTCATATGCAAAATGACCTTTGTTAATGTGGTGTATGTGGTGGCATATATAGTTGATAGCACATGGTAGTAACCGTATAAAGTAATAATGTTAACCTTGTGACTGCATGTAATTATATGATGTGTTAAAATGACCATATACATTCAGACTTCTAAATATAACAACTTCAAATGCTTTTGTGTGACTCAAGCTTGGTCATGCTAATGCTATATTGTATTATTTAGTCAGCTTGATAATCTTAGATGTTCAACTAAGGATGCTTGGTCTTAGTGGACCATGGGACATATTGATGTTGCTAGGGTTTAGGTGAGAGTGTAATACCCAGTCTTTAAGATCTTTAAAATATGTTTAATTATGATTTAAATGTGTGCTTAGAGTTTGGTTTAAAAAGGATTTGGAAATGGTTTGAAAATGAAGTACACTTTGATTCTTGAAAACCCGATTTTAGGAAAGTACAGTCTTCATGGGGTTGTATCAAATTGAGGGTCTCGTGAGTTTTTTTGGACTCAATTTAATTCCAATATTTTCCCAACAGCTATTTATCCTATTGATTCTTGTGTAATTAGTTGATTAATCAACTTTTAATGGAATTTAGACCTAGTTTGACTCTACTTATGGGATTGTATCAGATTGAGGCAACATATATTTGAAAAGGGTAATATTGGATGACATAAGTTGTCCTCCTCATCCTTCTTCCCTCCTTTTAGAACAGTGTGATAGAATATATCTGCAAGCCAACTTCTATCCCTCTCTCCTTTTTTTGTCTATTTCCACTTTCATGCTATTACTTTTTGGGTTGATCTGTTTTCCCACTAATATCTGCCCCAACTGATCTGGTTTTGGGCAGAAAAGTAGGGTTTTGTGATATACACCACTTAGACCCTCATGTCCACACAAAAATTAACCTAAGTACTGTGGTTTTATGCTCTCTTTTCCATGCCCTTCCTCATCCACCAAGGCTATCAATCTCTGATAAGTGTGGTTCTTAACTTCACATTTACTTCCTTTCTCTACTATCAATCTCTCTAATTGTCTTTTACAGTTTTTTGAAACAAAAGAAGAATAGGGTAAAGAGAAAGTTGAATATTTCATTATTTCTCCTCTTAGCACCCCTAGTTTTGGGAGGCAGTTGTTATACTTTGATTTCTCGTTTTTTTTTTTCAAATTTCCAATTGTTTTGATTTATAACGTGGTTTAGTATTTATCTTGTGATTTTGGAGGGTGACCAAGAAGATCAAGAACTTGAGGGAAGTGTTCTCTCCTTTCTATCATTTAGCTTACGCATTAGCTAAATCATTACCTCTTAGCATGAATATGAATGGATGATTGTATGCCTTTGAGTGCTCTGTTCGACTTATATTTGCTGATCTAAATGAAAGTTTTCAATGAATTATTATTTCTATTTTATTGCTATTAACATCATAATTAATATTTTCCCCATTATAATAACTACTATTTCTATCATTACCATCATTATTATAAATATTATCATTAATTTTATATTTCTTTTATTATTGTCAAAATCTTACTGACCTAAGCTTATTTAATAAGCTCCAAAAAGAAGTCGAGGAGAATAAGCCATTAGTTGTTACTCTCTAAAAATTTGAGGAAAAGCATGAGTTTTAGGTGTATGTTGGTATATAAGCATGCTTTATATAATATCTTGCTAGCATAAGTAATTGAGCATCAAATTAAAGCTTCGATGTGAAAATCTGAGGCTTGACCTCTTGAATTTCTTGAATGGTTTAGCGCTAATGATGAACATGCCTATGAATTATTAGGGTTTTTCTGCCCTAATAAGCAACATCTTGAAAGATATATGCTTGAGGTGTTAGAAGCATATCCTAAGTTATTCTCGTCTCTACATATTTTAAGCCATGTATAGGTATGAGTAAGGTTTAAAGCATGTTTGATGCATTATTATTTAAATCTCAGTATGATTTAAGTGGTTGAGTACAATTGTTGGTGTTTTTACATGTTTGGACAACATGGATAGAAATTGGTTGGTGTTTGGTAATGAATGGAATGCTATTGGGTTGCTTTGAGCAGCAAAGGAACCATCAACTTGTATGGTCCAGAACTTAGAGAGTTAGGTAATCAGGCACTAGAGTTTCTCTGTATTATGCTTTTGTGTTATCCTTGTTGGATATTTAAACTCTACATTATATTTTTCCTCTTATTGATGGTATCTATTTTCATGGTAACTATTAGATTGTAAAACTTAACAAATTCTATCCTTATGCCATTTAAATACTCTTTCATTATTTAATTGTATTTGATGAGTTAGAAGTTTTAATCTTGTATCTAACATGGGACAAATTAAAACAAAAAATTTTGGTAGTAAAAAATGGACGTGTTACAAAGAGTTAGGCCTATTTGGTGAGTTGACAATGACATCTTTTTTATTCAAATATTTTTGAACTCTTATTCTCCTCTCTTGTATTACATTTAATATCGAATTTTTAATTGAGTCTTATATCAAAACACTGAAGTGTATTGTAAAACATTTATTTTGATCTTCATCATGCTGGTGTATAATCTTATTTTGCATTTGAAATGATTAGTTCTAAAAGTCTTGCAATTAACATGAGAGGGATGGTGAACATTATTTTGTGGGGTGACAATAATACCTTGCATTTTAATATTTTAGATTATGCAATCTCTTTTAAAAATAAAAGTATATAGTAGTATAAATAGAGAGGTTATAGGCTAATGAAATGGGTTTGGTGTGTAAAGGTAACCTCAAGTTACTAGGTCTGGAGAGACTTGGTGGCAAGCAAACAGTTTGGAAATGGCATATCTGGCCTACCATGAACCCTAAGGTCTAGAAGCTTCAGCAAATACAATTATAAAGGACAAGTTAGTAATTTATGGTCAACAAATCTCATCAGCTTGCCATTCACAGAGCTAAATCTCAAGAGTTACTGTCAAAAATTACACTTATTAAGGGCAAGTTAGTAATTTATGGTCCACTCAAACTCATCAGCTCACCATTCACACAGGTAACCTATAAATTCGACTAAAAAGACCGACACCCTCGAACTCTCACAGTAACCCACAGAAAACATTGTGAAGCTGAGGAAAATTACCTGTCTCATGCATATATTTGTTCCAGAAAGGGCAGCAAGGGTCCAAGGGTAGCACCAACCATTGCAGTGGAACATAGGCAAGGTCCATAGATACACTGCTCCTTCATTCATTCCCCAGACAAGAGCAGCACTTAAAGACATGACATACGCTCCACGATGGCTTAACACAACACCCTTTGGGCTGGCTGTTGTGCCTGACGTATAACCTAAAGTAATGCTCTGCCATTCATCTTCTGGTGGATTCCAAGCATAGTCAGGGTCACCACTCTCCAAGAAATTTTCATATTCAATAGCACCTTTACTCAAAGCATATTGCAATGACTTAGGATCACAACTTTCATCACCTATAACAATCAAAAGAGGCGGCTTAAAATTTCCTTTACTTTTGTGAGCCATAATTTTCAGAGCTTCCTCCGCCAAGGCAAAGAACTCTTGGTCCACCATTAAGGCGACTGAAGCAGAATGGCTCAGAAGGAAAGCAATCGTAGGTCCATTCAATCGAATATTGATAGCATTTAATACAGCCCCCGACATTGGAACCCCAAAATGGGTTTCATACATGGCTGGGACATTTGGAGCAATGACAGACACCTGCAACCATAACAATTAGCTTCCAAAAAAAAAAAAAAAGTTTAACAGAGCACAATAAAATTCCATATCAAGAATGGGAAGGCTCTATCTTCAAAGCCATCTACCTCTAACCACTTTTAGTAAATATTACACATTAGATAAAATGACATGGAGCAAAATTTTTACAAACTGTGGACATGCATCTAAGTCATGGCAAGCAAAATGTACAAATGATTATTAATATCACAGGAAGTGCTTGAAGCAAGGTCTTTGACCTCCAATATGTGATTAAGGCAGATTCCTTATGAAACAAACCTTAACACTATCCATTGGACTCAAAAGAGACAAGAAAATTATTTTAAGGATCACAACATCATAGTACATAAACATATCAATGAAAACATATTTCAATTCCCACGTCTTTTGTGATATGAATGATCAGGAAAAAAAAGACAGGAAATTAACCTCAAAAAGATATCTTCAACATTTAAACATCATTTGTTCAGTCTTAGTGTAAATATTCATACAATAACTGATCATCAAAGGCTTCACAGAATCAAGTTGTTTAGCCCTAAATCTGTTAAACTAGGCGTTAAGTTGTGCAGGCCCAGCAAACATCATATATATATATTTATCAAAGCCACGAATAGAAGATCTTCCCGACTAGCTTCCATCTGTGGCAGAAGTTTTTCTCTGTTCTTTTTCTCAGCCGTCCAACCAGATCTAGTTCAGATGACATATACCAAAATTAATGCTTCCATCAACCAGAATGGAAACCCTTAATGCTTTGGAAACATCTCAGCTCAACCATAGATAGGAGATAGCTATATCACACTTAATTGCCACCTCAACATGTGTCATTTGTCTCCCTACTTATTACTAGCTTCTTTATGCTTTTGCCCCAAGTTTTTAAAAGCATTTTCAGGCATAACAGAAATCCCTAAATGATAAAGCACATAACAATTACACGATGCAAAATTCCATAATCTATAACCCATCTCTAGCACCAATTGAAGCAGGTCATTTCATTTGGTTGAAGATCAGGATCAACAACATAACATTACTTACGTGTTTCAACCTAGTAACTAGACCCAGCAAATTAGTTTCCAGAATAGATAGCCAACATATATATAGGACTAGTTGCACTAAGACATGTGAACAACTCAAATCAATCAGATCCTCAAGGAGTAAGCTCAGTCATAGATTCATTCAAAACTAATACCAAGCAAAGCACAATCCATTCTATGTCCCACAATGATTGTGAGTAGTTTAGCTCAACTCATTATTACTTGTATGACTTATCCATTTGGTACTTCAGAAAACCAAACTGTTGCATCATAATCTACCAGCATTCCCCTTCACATGGGGAAACAAATGACATTAAACAATCAAAATTGAGGAAATCTCTCATCAATTTATATGGGATTAATTCTCCACCCTTAAACTAACTTTTGGGGAGAGATAGAGCCTTTTTCCAATGAGTACGGCTGGGGTCCACATCGTCTTTGAACAAAGAATCATGTGGATCTTGTTCATCATGACGGGTACAAGATCATCTAGCAAAAACCCATTTGGCATAACAAGTACCGATCATCAAAAGGATCTGTACCATCTGGTAGCAAAGCCTAACCTCAATCTAACCCCTACGAACTTGTGCCAATCACCAATGGAGGCAAGAGAAGGACGTGCAATATAAAAAAGAAGGGAATTGATCTCACATAAAAAATTAAGGGAATGTCCGAATGGTTTATATGGAGAGGTCCACCCTTCACTCCTGAGCTAGTTTTTAGGTAAGGTTAAGGCATTTCCTAGGTGAGTACACCTTGGAATCCAAATTAACTGGTCTCGGACAAGTACACCGTGGAATTTTAAGTGGGCCTATTTGGTGTGACGAATACGACTTGGTGGGCCCTCTTTGTCGTAAATAGGAAACATTGCCCAATGGAGACCCATTTGGCATGACGCGCATCAATCACCAAACAGGGTCTATATCAATAATGATCTGGGCAGCACACAAAAGTAAAGAGATAAAAATTCACAAGCTTAAATTAGTCACATCATACAAAGAGAAAGTTCAAATTGATACAAAACATGAATCAATCTACAAATTAAGAAATTGATACAGAGCCGTTAGATCATTAGTTCTCGTCATGCTCTATAGGGTCAATCTAATGATTTGTACACATCACGCCAAATGTCAAATGGCTCCACTCAGATTCCCAAGGAGTACTCAACCAGAACCAACCGATATAGAGCCTGAGGCCCAAAAGTCCTAATGCATACTCACTACAAATGTTCCTAACTCTGCCTAAAAATTAGTTTAAGAATAGAGGTTGATCTATACCTCCTCATGCTAAGAGTTTTGATAGAGGCTAGACTTTAATAGCAGATAATATAGACTCTGACAATTTCTACCATTCGTACTTGTATCAAATAGATCCCACCCGAAAACCCAAGGACCCTAAGGCGTAATCAATCTCAAAGATCCCTTAGTTTTTCGATGAGGGTCAACATCATTGATGTGATGGTATGAATCCCATCCACATCATTCGTACTCATCATGTCAAAAAATTTCGTCGCATGATCGTCAGGCTAAACCGGGCTCACCTTCTAAATCAGTAATATGGAGCCCGAGGCATATTCGGTTGAGAGGTCCAAGGCCTACTCACCTCAAATATGTGATAAGTCAACCCAAAAATTAGCTTAAGATTAAAGGGGGTGATCGCCGTATGAACAGCTAGCTCGAGCTGAAACATGCTCGCAAGCAGTATCAGGACAGGCTCTAAGTATAGCAAAGTGTCTAGGATTCCCAAATAATATGGCCCCAAATATATATATATATATATACAGAAAGATATTTAATATAAAAACAAGAATCTAAGTATAGATGGTTAAATAATAAGAATAAAAAAATTTTATTAAGTAGATAAGGGATTCGATTCTCTGCCTAAACAAAAAATTTATACACATATATAACATAGAACCACAATATTTTTTTGTGCCTAGGCCCCTGATTGTCAGGACCGGCCCTGGGCAGCACGACCCTTTTTCAAAATGAAGGGAAAGGAAAACAGGTAAATCAAAGGAAGTAAATAAGCTAGTGATTACCGTTTGACCAGGGCCGATGGAGCGGCGGGAGAGAGAAGAGGCCAATCGACGGCACCGATCATAAGTCTGCCGCCAAGTATAATGCAAAGAACCATGAACCACCGATTTTCTATCAGGGTACACCTTAGCTGCTCTCTCTAAGAACCAAATCGGCGTCAAAGCTGTATAATTAGCTTCGTTCTTCGGTAGATCATCTATGTCGCCTCCTCCGATATTTCTCATCGTTCCCTCTCTCAACAGTTTTAACTCTGGCGCTCCGCCGCTCGCCGTCACTCACTATCCACAGAGCAGAAGCCAGGCAATTACTAATAAGCTTCCTAGTACTAGTCAATGACGCAGTTCGCTATTTATTTCGTCGGGGTTGCATAATAATGCTGTAGATAAACATGTTCCGGGACATGCTGTGCTGGTTGGCCCAGCGGTCCTTCTAGCGTTTTTGATGAATGA
Source organism: Tamarix austromongolica (assembly GCA_039764185.1). Taxonomy (NCBI): domain Eukaryota; kingdom Viridiplantae; phylum Streptophyta; class Magnoliopsida; order Caryophyllales; family Tamaricaceae; genus Tamarix; species Tamarix austromongolica. Next base: position 49,392,137 of record CM077817.1, read on the forward strand.
TGATAATGCTAAAATAATTTATTAGGTTCTAATTTTTCTAAATTTAGAAATATTATTTTAAACATGTAATTTTTAAAACTTTTAAATGTATTTGACGAGATTAAAAATAACTTCTAAATTAACTTTTAATTTACTAAAATTAATTTATTTTAAAAAACTATTTTAAATTTATTGTTTTACTAATTTATAAATTACTTTCTATAATTTATAATTTTTAAATTTTAAACTAACTTTCAAGTTAGTTTTGTCAAACACTGCAGCTAATTTTTAAACTAATTTTATCAAGCATATACAAGTTCTTTCCTCCCACGTAACTAATTCAAAATATTATTTTCTATGCACAGGTGGCCCCTCTCCAATGGGATGAAGTCATATGCTGTCAGAATTTTCCCATTTAACCAATTAGGCCAACTTGTTGATTGAATACTTCCTTCATATCCTTCTTTTTAGGAAAATGACAAACTACTTTCTTTTCTCTGTCGTCCAAATAACATGTATCTGCCAAAATCTTCCACGAATCATGCGTTATTTCCTTAATTTCATTCCAACAGAAAAAAATCAATTACAGCGACACTTTGTACGTGTTTCAACTCTCATCTTATTTTTTATTATGATTATTTTATCCTCATATAATTATATATTTATACTTCAGTTTTAGTATATTTTATTATATGTTTGTATTATTTTAATATCCCCATAATTATATTTTCTTATTATTAGTTTCTCAATTATATATAGCACAGTAATTTTTTTCTTCATGCGACGATGTTATGAATTGGTGAATTGTAGAAAGAATGTATTTATACAACAATTTTGATAGGTATTATAAGAATGGAGAAAAGTATTCATTATTATTATTAGAATAAATAATATGATTGATAATCAAGTGATGGGATTTTCAAAATACAAATTTGAAAAAGTATTTGAGGTAAAAACAAAACAACATAGGACATGTTCTTCGAAACTTATTTTTACAGCTTATCATATTAATTCATATAATATTAGATAAGATCAACAAAGTTTTGTTAATAATAAAATAAATATAAAAGTAATTAAAATATTAATAAAAATGGTAATAATAATAATAATAATGATAATAACATTAATAATAGTAAAAATATAAATAAGAACTCGTTGAAAATTTTCAATTAGATTAGATCATATCATATCATATCAATGAAAATAAGCTTTAAATAATAGGCTTATAGTATCTACATAAACTTAAAGTAAAAAATATGAATTAGCCTTTCACAAAAGTAAAAAATATGAATTAGCCTTTCACATTTTATGTATTGTAATAATTATGATAATTTTATTGGTGAAGGAGTATGTAATACCCCGTAAATTTATGTATTAATATAAGTTGATTTATTGTGGTTGATCTTGATATGATGTGTATTTGATATTGATTTGATGTGTATTTGATCTTACTTTGATGTGTGTTTGGATTTGATTTGCAAAAGTTTTGGAAAGGGGGGTGGAATGGAATTTTGAATGCATCAGTCAACTAACATAAAGTGCCCCTCAATGTGCATTGTGTGTTCTTTGAGGTTCAAACTGATGTTCCTTATCAATCAACTAATTATTTGGCTAAAACTAGTTCACTTATGTTTTAAATCTAAATAATTGCCAAATTATTTAGGGGTTTAATTTTTATGCTACTATTAGCTTTTGAATGATTATTTTTGTTAAGTCTTCTAAACCATTTAAACTCGTCTTACTACACCAAAACTAGAGTTGAAGCATGAGGATTCCAAATTGGTGAAAGGTAACTTTATTACCTTTTTCTTCTTTTTTTTTCTCCTTCTTCCACTTTACCTTTCTGTGCAGATATAAATGGTTAGATCTTGTCCCAAGAAACCCTCTGCCACATAAGTTTATATCTGAATCTCCATTTTTCCATTTCCTTTCTTCTACAACTGAATTTGTGAGACGCGTGCCTTGGAATATATAACACCTCAATTTTTACTACTAAAAAAATGTCGTTTTACAGTGGAAGCATATAAATAAAATATTGGGGTTACCGCCATAATTGACATAAGTTTGGTTTTCCCAACCATCCTTACATCAATCATTAAGCTAAAAGCATTATAGTAAAATAAGAAAATTACAAATGGAAGAAAATTTTATAATATGATATGTGTTTGGAGGCTAACTCCGAATTACAATAAAAGAAATACAAATAAGGGATACTATAAATCAAGAGTCCAAAAAAGTATCTAGTTAAATGCATCAGTTGGATAACATTACATTTCACCCAAACACCTAATATAGATGAAAGATCACTCATCCCCATATAGTGCATCATAGACAGCAAAGTCATCTAGAAAATATTTTGAGACCTACACACAAGATATAGGGTCTCTTGCTAGTGGAAATAAACATCACCCTTAAAAAGGGTGGTCAGTATGCTATGTACTGAGTAAGGAAACAATACGAATGAATTAGGGATATAAATAACACATGCATTCAGAATTGATGATAAGTACACATTCAAACCAATGAAACATCTCATAAGATAAATACTGATCTATGCCTCTTTATTTAGATATAACTATTTTTATTCTTTTATATACGGTGAGTATAGGAACCCCACTATTCTTAACCTGATGGAACACTCTGAAGCATCTTTTTAGGGATAACACACTTGAGCAACTATTATCATCTGGTAGAACAGATATAAAAACATCACCTTCTTGGAATAGAATCCTCCTGAGCCACTATTTTCTCCAGTAGAACAGATATAAAAATAATACCTTGGTCATAACTCAAATATTCTTCCACTTTAAGTTATTTGTATCTTATCTATAGGTTGTACAGTTATATTTTTATTCATGATGAGCAAGGGCCCAACTATTCTTAATCTAGTGGAATAGACTGAAACACCTTCTCCAAACAAAACTCTCTCAAAACACTATTATCTTTAGTTGAAAGGATATTTAAAAACATCATCTTCTTGAGGTAAAATGCTCTCGAGCCACTATTATCTCTAATGGAATGGATATAAAAAAACATCACATTGGACCTACTCACGTGCTCTTTCAGTTTAAATGATTAGTATCTTATTCATGATTAATCACAGGTACTGAACACATTGAGGTAGATAAACACATCATGCAAGCCAAAAACCTTAATCTCCTCAAACCCTAATTCCACACTCCTAGCATGATTCTCTTATATTGATTATTTGACCACCAATTATAATATATCATTCTCAAATACCATACTTATTATCATACCCATAATTTATTTCCTAACTCCCACATCGTATCCATACAATAATAATTTTATCCTAAGTTAATACTAATAGAATATTCGAAACCCTAATTTTATAGGTAGTCATAATTCTTCCCATAAGACTCATATGAATACCAAATTCAATATATATCCCTATAATGACAAAATTAGCAGTATATCTAGAATTGTAGATTAACTCTAGGATTTTACATATGGAATGCTTAGAGTATCATTTTAAGTCATTATGACTTAATTAGATCATGATCTCATTTTAAGAGACCTAAGAAAAACAATAATCCTTCCAAAATATTTCTTAGGATATTATTATCATATTTTAATCCACCAAACACATTACAATACCAAAATTTATTTATTTTTCCATAACGACAAAAATGCCCTTAAGGATAACCAATAGTCTTTATTTTGTAAAATCTTGTATCTTCCACAACTATTACTTTTCCAAACTCACCATTTATCATCAAACCTCATAGGTATGCTTATGTCCACTTATCATAGCTTATTTGGCTTATCTTTCATGCCGTAACTTATATTCCTCATAAATATATCATTATCATAATATAATCATATCCATACATCTTACCCATTCTTACTTTCTTTCAAATACGTATTCCATATTATTACAACATATCATCAACAATATACATTAAATCATATAGCAACAATATCATGGAAATTCACATAACCATACAACAAATAGCATAAAAACCCTAAAACATCAATTAATATCATTACTAACTAGAACACTAGGCTCTAAGCATGTAAATCCTATACCTCCTCCTTTGAGATCACTAGAATATCACCTATAAAAAATAACATAATACACAGTTAGTTTTGAAGAGTATAACTAAGGAAAAATTAAGGTAAAGGAGGGTAAATATGAAAATCAGTAGAGACAAATGGAAGCTTGAGTTGTGTGGATGTGTGGAGGAATGTATGATAGAGCTATGGTGAAAATTTGGTAGTGTTTAGATGGAGTTTGGGTGTAAAAAAGAGGTTGCACAGCCAAAATGGGGAGTTGCACGGGTATGCTGTAGGTAGTGTATACCTAGAGTGAGAGCTGGAATCATGCACAACCAAGCTATAAGAAGAGACATGGTGGTGCTCGATCACTAACAGAACATACTTAATTCAAATAAGTGCACATGGGTGTGCAATAGCCATTGTGTAGGGCATGCAAGGGTGCACGAGCATGTTATGTTGAGTTGCACTAGTGTGCGATAGAGAAAATTAGTGTTGCACAACCGTAGTTGAATGGGCAGGCCATGTGTATAACCCAAAAAATTTAAAACCTATAATTTAATAAATAACCTTTATTTGGGATATTTTAAATTATAAATTTATTTAATTTAATTATTTTGTAGATTTTTAGTATATAAAAATGGATATAAATATTTGATAAATTAAAATAAATATTTTTTTATTTTATCACACTCATTTTATCTAAATAATTTTTCAAACTAATATTTTACCAAAATTATCATTTTTAAACTAATATATTAAACTATAATAAATTAAATTATTAAATTAATTTATCTATCAAAAATATTAAATGCCATTATTATAAAAATTATTTTATTTTATTTCCTCCATTTTCCTTTTTCTTTTTTTATTTCTCATTTTTCTTTCCTCTTTCCTCCCTTGCGTTGGACCATAGGCCCACTCCCTTTATCCTCCCTATCCCTCGCAACTAGCCCTAGCCTATCTCCTCCTTCTTTTTCTTTTCTTTTCTCCCCTAGTTAGGCTGGCCCAACTTTCTTTTTCTTCCTTTCCCTTTCCCTAGCGTGTATAGTGTTGGCTCGCCCCCTTCTTTCCTTCCTTGGCGGACCAGCCTATAACCCCCTACTCCTTTCTTCTTCCCTTCTCCCTCCTTCTTCATCGATGAGGCCATGGCAGCCTACGACTGCCACCTACCTCCCTTACAACTTGCCATTTCAGCCCTACTTTCTCTCCCTCTCTCTCCCCCATCCATTTCCTTCCATTTCTAGGCCATACACACACTCTACAGCCCTTCCCCGCATGCCCTCCTTTTTCCTTCTTCTTCTTCTTCTTCTTCTTCTTCTTCTTCTTCTTCTTCTTCTTCTTCTTCTTCTTCCTGCCACCCTATGTGTCCACCCCTATAGCTACCTATCTAGCCATATCTTCCCTATTTCACTCTTCCTTTTTTTCTCCTTATCTTTCCCTTCTCTGCCCATTTTTGACCTCCCTCGACCCCCTCAACTTCCTACAGATTCCCCCTTTTGTCCTTTGTTCCCTTATCTTCTCCTCCCTTATTTTGTGTTTCCACCTAACAACCATTGTTGTTGCTGCCCAAACAACCACTACAACTACCTCCCTAACACCCCTTCAACCTTCTTGCACCACCCCATCACCCCCACTCGTGTTTGCAACCTCCTTCCCTTCCTCTCTTTTCTTTCCTCTCCTTTTAGGCATATACCTTGCACCACCACCGTCCATCACCCTCCTTCCTCTTCTGCCACCTCCTATGCCACCAATCCACTCCCTAACACCTCCTCTACGACCTCACCTCTTCCCCTTGGCTAAAATTCCCCTAACATCCCCTCCCTTCTCTTCTTCTTTTCCTTTCCTTCTTTTCCTCCACCCAACCTTTACCCCATTTTTAATCCCTACAACCACTATTTCCACTGCCCTAAGCTACTGATCATCAACCCCCGACCACCACCTACACCTCTACTCCATCCTTGCACCTAGCCACCACCCTAACTCCCCTCCATAAGCCCTCTACCCTACTCCCAAAACCCCTACCCGAACCACCCTTTTCCTTCTCCCCCTTCGACCCCTTCTCCCTTTCATTCTTACATGTAGCTCACACTACTTATGCAACATGAGTCCTGCACCCCCTCTTAGTTAAATCTTGATTAATTTTGAGGTATAACCATAGTCAATATTAGTATGTATTTAATTAAGCTTTTGATAAAATTTATTCCTTTTATTTTCTACTTCTAATATGATAAATGCTAATATTATTTTTAGGTATTGTTTTTACAAATCAAAGCTCAAATCTTTAACTGAGGTACTAGTAAGGTTTGATTATTGCTGGAAATTAGGTAACTATTATACCCTACTAAAATGTGTGGATATACATATGCTAGCATATTAGGATTTTTAATATGTTTATATACATGATGTATGTTGTTAAGTATGATGTATTTAGTGGCATATGTTAGTTGATGAAAAGAAAAGCATGTTAATTTATGTGCCATGTATAGAAATAATGCTTAAAGAAGGAGCCTTGTTGTTAATGATAGTGTTTAATACATATGTATGATATGATATGCTAATGTGGCCATTTGTCGCATAAATAATGTTAATATGAGTCGTAGGGGCATTTTGGTAATTTTACTTGTACAAAATGTGTGGCTTAAATAAGTGTGTATGGTAGGTGCTAATGAGTATTAATGATAAATGATAATAGTTGTTAGTGTTGGATGACGTATATGGGTTGTCTATATTAATATTTTATGTAGTGAGGGTACTTTAGTAAAATTAGTATAAATAGGGAAAAATGGTAATTTATAAGGGTAAAGGGGGTAAAATGGTAAATGGATAAGTATGGAGGGCATTTTAGTAATTTTACATGGAAAAGGGGTAATTTGATATAAATGAAGGGCATTTTGGTAATTTTAAGAAGTAAGAGGGACAGTTTAGTAATTTAACCAACTAGAAGGGTAAAATTGGTAACTTAACAGGTATAAGGGGTAAAGTTAGTGATTTAATTTAATAAGTATGGAGGATAATATGGTAATAAATACAAGAGGTAATTTGGTAATTATGAAAACATGAAGGGTAATATGGTAATTTGACAAATGAAAAAAGATGACTTGGTGATTTTACAAACAAGGAGTATTTTAGTAATTTTGTAAGGATGATGGGGTTAAATTGATAATTTGCATATAACTTGTCAATGGATTAAATATGTCTCCATAATCATACGTAAGTAACATTGAAAAATAAAATAAGGGGATTTGATAAATCAGTGAGTATCATAAGAACATGGCATAACCTAGGTTTGGATAGACAACTAAGGGTGTGATATGGTGTCTATCTCTTATTCATAAAAGAGGTTTCTTAATCATAAATCATGCATGGTAATGTGTGTTGGATGTGATATAAGGGCATGTTAGGGTTAAGTGTTCCATGATCCTTCAATGTAAACTACCAAACTCTAAGCCCATATTATGATTATGATATGATAACCCTTATGATATATGGAAACAAATCTTAAATTGGAAATGGATGATATAAGGATGGCCTTAGTTATTTCCTTAAATTAACATGGATAACCGTATGAATAAGGATTACTTAATAATAATAGAAACAAGTGGAAGTAAATAAGTATGTGGTTGTGTTTCTCATGGTCACCTTAATTAAGACACTAATAATTGAAGTGTAAGATCTCAAGATTAAGAATGGTAGCTCTTTAGGGGTTGCTACCCTAAATACGTGGTTTAGCCCACGATTATTCTGGTATTTTCTAGTGTGCCTTAGTGCCCCAACCAAGCCCTACATCTTACTCTACTTAGCTCTATGGACCTATTTAGGGGGTATGTATACTTATGGATTAGGTGTCCTTATCGGTAGGGTACTGTGTGTCCTCGTGCACTAGTATGATTAGGGTACCTTTACGTCTCTAGGTTGATGGTTGAAGGATATTGTGTTTCTTGTATCTACCAGTATGATCGGTGTACCTTTGCATCTCTAGGTTCTTGATCTCCCCCTTAAGTTAAATAAATGGATTTGTTGTACTAATTAAATGAAAAACACTAATCATGTAAAGTGAAATATTATTCATCCAGGTCCATATGGATTATATCTTGTGTACGGATCCACCAGTTATAATAGCGAAGCACTTTGCCTTGGAAGATGTATATGTGTACCGATCCACCAGTTATAATAGTGGCTAGGAGCACTTTGCCTTGGAAGATGTATATGTGTATCGATCCACCAGTTATAATAGTGGCTAGGTGTGTGTTGCCTTAGAGTGTATTCCGGTCCACTGGCTATGATAGTAGGAGATCCAGGTTCAATAAACCAAATCTTGGATGTGAATAACTCATGAAAAAATACTAATCACTTATAGTGGAACACCATGTGAGTCAGGGCTAAATCGATCCACCGTCGGTAATAGTGGCTAGGAGCCTTTTGCCTTGGAGACTGGTCCACCGACAAATAATTGTGTTTAGGTGTGTTCTACCCTAAAGTATATTTCTAGTGCTAAGGCTATAATAATGGGGTTCTCTCACACACATGGATATAATTCGAGAGATGATATTGAATGATATCCATTTAATGGCTTAAGACCAAAAGAGCTACTTTCATCCTCATAATCTATGGTTATAATATAAGTTCGGCCTTAGTACTTATCTCTCTCTTGTTATGTGATAGCATTGCTAGGTGAATGGGCCTTATACCATGCATTCCTTATTATATGTGGTGTTGCACTATGTATTATTTCTTCAATTTCGCATGGTTGTCTCTATACTCGCGTAAGTTATTGTGTTTACACCATTATGTATTATGTGTTTCATACGGGCCTTACCTTTTGGTTTGGTATAAAGGATTACTTAGTACCATAGTACTAAAGGATTCTATTTGTAGGTCCTTACCTATTTAATGGGTAATTCCCTTGTGGGTCTATTGCAGGTGCTATTCAAGCTAATATTGAATAAGAGCGTAAGGATTTCATGGTTTCCCTTTTACCTTTTTATTTCCTTGTCAAAATGGTTTCTATTCTTGTAACCTCCAATAGTGGGTTTTATTCTTATAAAGAGTTCAATGCACTATAATTTAAATAAAGTCTGAATTTGAGTAAATTATATTTTGATCTTTTTAGTTTTAGTACTTGGTACTGGAACGGTAGGAGGAAAGCAGTCTGGTACTAAGTATGGTGGTAGTATCCCCGAAATTTGCAGTTTTTGCTTCTACTAATTTTTGAATAAAACAAAAATTTTCAAAAGTATATTTTAGGGGTGTTACACCGTGTGTATTTTAAAAATGAAATAGATGCGAGGAAGAAGAGGGAAAAATGGTGGTGGTTGGTGGCGATGGTCGGCGATGGTGAAGGGGAAGGATGGGGTGACCTTGATGGTTATTCCACCAATCAATAGATAGTGCGTGGTAGCGCATGGTGGTGATAGTGGTGAAAATGGTGGTTTAGTCATGCAAAATAGGACACAACCACATAGGAAGAAGAAGAGAAAAAGAGAAAAGGTGGAAGAAGGGAAAGGGAGCTCAAGTATGCTATTTTGGACAGAGTGTGGGCAAGAAATTGCACAAAAAAAAGAGGAATGAAGAAGAGTGAAGTAGTATATATATAAGAGGTGTGTGAATGGTGACAAAAAATGTAGGGGAGGTGTGTGAATGAGGAAGAAAATGCAGCGGGGGTGCAAGTTTAGCATGATGGATGATAGGGAGGTGATGGTTTTGTGTGTTGGGGTGAAATTGTAGATGTTGAGGGCAAGAGATGGTGGTGTTTGTGAGAGTATATTGCGTGAAAATGAAACATGGTAGGGAAGGGGTGATATGCATGCATCATGGTGGCAACACAAAGATAAGAGAGGGTGAGGGATGATGGATGATGGTGGTTGTAGAGGTGTGATGGGAGATGGTGCATGTTGTAAGTTGCAAGTTGAGAAAGTCAAGTTTTACGGGACAAGTGATAGAAGAAAGGTGTAATACTCTAAAATTTTAAAACATTTAATTTAATAAATAACCCTTATTTGGAATAAATTAATTTTTAAATTAATTTAATTTAATTATTTTGTGGATTTTTAGGTATATAAAAATGGATATGAATATTTAATAAATTGAAATAAATATTTTTATTTTATCATACTAATTTATTTAAATAAAATAGCCAAACCAATATTTTACTAAAATTAGCCTTTTTAAATTAAAATATTAAATTCTAATAAATTAAATTATTAAACTAATTTATCTATCAAAAAATTAAATACCTTTATTTTAAAAATTATTTTAAGTTTATTTTCTCCCCATTTTCCTTTTCCTTTTTCCTTTTCCTTTTTTTTCTTTCTCCTTTTCTTCCCTTTTCTTTTCCTCTTTTTCCTTTTCTTCTTTTCTTCTCCGTCGAGCTGCCTGGCCCGCTTTCCCTCCCAGTTGCTCTGGGCCAACGACCCATTCCTCTCTCCCTTCCCTCACATGATGCCCTAACCCATCTCCCTCTTTCTCTCCTCAATTAGGCTAGCATAACTTCCTTTTTTTTTCTCTCCCCCTTCCCTTGCGTGCAGGCTAGCCTACTCCCCTTTCTTTCTCTATGCTCAATCGACCTACCTTTCTTTCTTTCCATTCTCCTTCTTCTTTCTCTTCTTCTTTGATTGCCGACCACTGTACGCTGTGGCTAGCCAACCCTCAACTCCTCCCTACAACCATACTCTCTCTCCCTCTCTCTCCCCCATCCCTTTCCTTCCATTTTGGGACCAAACACAACCTACAACCCTTCCCCGTATGCCATCCCTTTTCCCCTTCCTTTCCTTTTCTCCCTACCACTACTCGCCATGCGCCTACCACCCCTTACACCTCCACCTAACTAGCCATACCAGCCTTCTCTCACTCTTCCTTTTCTTCTATTTATCTTCCCTTCTCTACCCATTTTCAGGCCTCCCCTTCCCTACAGACCTCCCTCTTTTTCCTCTCTTCTTCTCCCCTTCTCCTCCTCCCCTGTTTCACTTTACCGCCTATGCCTCCTAACCAACCACCACATCCACCTCCTGCCACCCCTACTACCTCACTACACCACATGCCCTTGCAACCACCCTCTTTCTTCTTTCTTTTTCTTTTTCTTTTTCTTTCCCCTTCTCGACCTCTACCCTGCTCCACCACCGTTCGCTGCCACCACAACCATCAATCCACTCTCCTCTACCACCCCACATCCTCCCTTTGGCCGAAAATCCCCTAGCAGCCCTTCCTTTTTCTCCTTCTTTTCCCTTCCTCCTTCTCCTCTGTCACCCTTGCATATACTTTTGCAGCCCTACAACCGCCGATCACCAACCCCCAGCCACCACCTACTCCCCCACTCCCTCCCTACACTCAACCACTACCCTAACTCTCCTCCACCTACTCTCCACCACACCCCCAAAACCCCAACTAGAACCAGACACCTCCCTTCCTCCCACTTCTCCCTCTTCAATCTCTTCTCCCTTTCATTTTTGCATGTAGCTCACACTACTCATGCATCATGAGTTCTACTTTAATTTGAGACATTTTGGATTAATTATGAGGTATAAAAATGGTTAGTATTGGTATATATTTAATTAATTTTTTGATAAAATTATACCCTTTGATTTTCTACCCTATAATATGATAAATATTGATATTATTTTTAGGTATTGATTTTACTAATCCAAGCTTAAACCTTTAATTGGGGTACTCGTAAGGTTTGATTATTACAGGAAATAAGGTAACCATTATACGCCAATAAAACGTATGGATATACGTATGACAACATATTAGGGTTTTTAATATGTTTATATACATAATATATGTTGTTGAGTATAATGTGTTTAGTGGCATATGTTGGTTGATTAAAAAAAAGAATGATAATTTATGTACCATGTGTGGAAATAATGCTTAAGGGAAGGAGCCTTGTTATTAATGATAATGTTAAATATATATGTATGGTATGATATGCTAATGTGGCTATTCATTGCATAGATAATATTAATGTAACTCATAGGGGCATTTTAGTAAATTCTCGTGTATGAAAGCATGTCCTAAATAAGTATGTGTCATAGGTTCTATTTTGTGTTAATGTTAAATAATAGTAGTTGGATGAGGTGTATGGAGCATGTATGTCAATATTTTGTGTAGTGAGGGTATTTTGGTGAAAGTGGTATGATAAGGACAAAATGGTAAATTATAAGAGTAAAGGGGGGTAAATAGTAAATGGATAAGTAAGGAGGACACTTTAGTAATTTTACATGGAAAGGGGGATAACTTGGTAATTTAACAAAGGAGAACGGTAATTTGATAATTTGGTATAAAAGAAAGGGTATGTTTGTAATTTTGTAAAGTAAGGAGGTAAAATGGTAATTTGATAACGGAAAAGGGTATTTTGGTAATTTGGCATAAAAGAAAGGGTATTTTGGTAATTTGGTATAAAGGAAAGGGTATGCTGGTAATTTTGTAAAGTAAAGGGGGTACAAAGGTAATTTAATAAAGGATAAGGGTATTTTGGTAATTTGGTATAAAGAAAATGGTATTATGATAATTTTGTGAAGTAAAGGGGCAAATTGTTAATTATAATAAGTAAGATAGATAATTTGTTAATTTAATCCACCAAAAGGGTAAATTGGTAATTTTGATAAGTAGGGAGGGTGATTTGGTAATCTAACCAATGCAAGGAGTACATTGGTAATTATGCAAACGTGAAGGATAATATGGTAATTTGATAAATAAAAAGGGGTGACTTAGTAATTTTTACAAACAAGGGACATTTCAGTAATTTTAGTAAGGATGATTGGGGTAAATCGGTAACTTGCATATAATATGTCAATAGATTAAATGAGTTTCATAATCAGACATAAGTAATAGCAAATAATAAGGTATTGGTTATGGCGAAGAAGAAATTTTCCTCGCCTGGATCGCTGGTGCAGGGAAAACCAAAGGTTGTTGTTGATGGTCTATGAGAATCGGCTAAGGATGGAACCAAAACAATTTCATGTAACCCTGAGACAACTAAACCGTTGTATGCAGGGACTGTTGAACAAACCCTACCAGAGGAAGGAGATTTGATTGACATCCTTTTGACTACTGATCGAGAGGAAAGTGTGAGGGAACCAAATATTAATATCTCATCTACCCTAGTTAGGAATCATGTAGGGGGTTTTGCTGATGATGAAGGCCCGTCAAAAACGTATGCTATAGAATATGTCTGGGCTAGGTTACAGCTTGCTCCCCCCCAATTCAACCTGGAGGGATGTGGTTCTAGGAAATAGAATTCCTAGCCATGGCCAAGCCTTGAATTTTCAGAATTCGTCTTATGATAATGGTAGGGTTGTGGTTAAACTTGACAAAGAGGATGTAGATTCTGAAGCACTCCATTGGGCTAATACGTTGATAGGGTATGTGTATGGAGAGGCTCCCTCTTATAATTAGATGAGTGCTTTTGTTAAGAGGTAATGGTCGTCTATTCAATCCCCTCAGATCATGTTGCATACATCTAAATTTTATCTATTTAAATTTATATCTGAGGAGGATGTTGCATGGGTTCTTAGCCAGCATTGGATGTTTTTCGATCTCTCTTTTGTTCTGAAGAGGTGGCATAGGCATTTACAGTTCAATCCTGATAAGATGCAGATCCTCCCTTTATGGATTAGATTTCCAAACCTCCCTTTGGAATATTGGTATGCAAAGTCTCTCAGTAGAATAGCTAGTGCATTTGGTAAACCAGTGTGCACTAATTCTATTACTGCTTCTAGGGATAGAGCCTCTTAGCCAAGAGTTTTGGTTGAGGTTGATGTTAAACAACCTCTATTGGAGTCTTTCTTGATATTGGATCTTGAGGGGATGGAGGTGGAACAAAAAGTAGAATATGATTGGAAACCTTTTTATTGTCCATTATGTGATTGCTTTGGGCATGATCAAATGAGGTGCAAGGCAACACAACAGGATAATATTATTGGCCATGATAAAGGAGGGGAATGGAGAATGGTTAGGGATCTTAGAAAAGGAAAGGCTCCTACTGATGTTGATTATAATAAGTCAGAATCTGTGTAGAATATTTTTTTGCAACCTTTAGAGGAGGATTTCAATGTGATTGGTAATGTTGTTGTGTCAGGTGGTAACCTTCATGCAGGTGGTGCTCTTCCTGGAACTACATCAGGGCATGTAGCCTTTCTTATTGCTCCTAGTCCTACTATTCCTGGTTCTCCCTCTGTTGCAGGGGGAAGAAGAGTTCTTTGGTTGATTCTAGGGTGGCTAAGGATGTGCAGAGATCTGCTCCTATTTCTAAACCAAGATTAACCAGACTCAGAGCCACTAAGACTGGATATCATGATTCTTCTGGTGGTGAGCATGGACCATTAGTGGGTAGGGATGGTGGATTCCAGGGGGGACATTTTTCTGTTCTAGATCCTAGTGAGCATGATTAGTGCTTGGAATGTAAGGGGACTGAATAAGACTTCCAAGCATAAGGAAGTCAATAGATTTTGTGCCACGCACAAAGTAGAATTGTTTAGTTTATTGGAAACATGGGTTAAAGAACCTAATTATGCTACTGTGATTAATAAAATTCAACATGGTTGGTTGACCATTAATAACTATTCTCATCACCCAAATGGTAGAATTTGGGTCCTTTGGAATCCAAAGGTATGGCTGATGGGATCTTATTCAGTGAGTTAGGGCTGTGCAAAAAATCCGTAATCCGAAAATCCGATCCGATATTTAAAAAATTCGATCCAAGTTTTAGGATATCCGATGCGGGTTTTAAAAACCGGAGCGGATATCCAATCCTGTCAAAATTAAAAAATTTTGAAGCGGATATCCGATCCGATATTTTTCTGGATTATTCGATCCAATTAAAATATCCGGTATATAAGAAAAATATTTTTTTAAAATAAAATATATAAATATTTTTTGATTAAATAAATTATATATATAATTATTTAACCCGAAAATTATGGATTTATGGACTTTAGATTATTGTTGTATTTGTGTTATGGACTTTGGACTATTGTTGATTTGTTATATTTGTTATGGACTTTGGATTTTTAGAATTTAATTTAATTTAATTCTAGCAGGTTAAAATATCCACATTTGGATATTTCAATGTGGATATTTGGATTATTGTTGATTTGTTGTATTTGTTATGGACTTTAGATTTTTAAAATTTATTTTAATTTAATTCTAGCAAGTTAAAATATCCACATTTGGATATTTCAGTGCGCATATTTGGATTATTGTTGATTTATTGTATTTGTTATGGACTTTTGATTTTTAGAATTATTTTAATTTAATTCTTATAGGTTAAAATATCCACATATGAATATTTCAATGCGGATGTTTGGATATCGGATATTGGATATCCGAATTTAAATTATCAAATTTTCGGATATCCGGTCATAAACAAGTCTTTTTTTGTTGAAAAATAAATATTTTTCGGATAATCGGATATACCGGATATATCTGATACCGGTATCTGATTTTTCGAATATATGACTATTCGGATATCTCCTATTAATGGATACGGATACGGATATAGGTTACTAAATATCCGATCGGATCGGATATCCAAAAAAAAATGCGACCGGATACGGATATCCGATTTTGCACAACCCTACTATGAGTAACCAAACAATTTTATGTCATATCACTAATTTGCACACAAATGTTAGTTTTTTTGTGGCTTTTGTTTATGCTTATAACAGTGGTGTTGCCAGAAAGGCTCTGTGGCATTGGTTGAAGACACACTCTCCAGGAAATGCTCCTTGGATTGTGGTAGGGGATTTTAATGTGGTGTTGCAGGATTCAGATAAGTTTCAAGGGAGACTTCCAAATAGAACTAATGTCTAGGATTTCAGAGATTGTTGTCAGGAATTGAGGCTATGTGATCTGCAAAGTCAAGGCAATCATTTTACTTGGTCCAGCCATAGAGAAGGAGAGGAGGAGGTTTGTTGCAAGCTGGATAGGGCTCTTGTGAACTTTCAATGGCTAGATGCTTATCCACAATCTTTAGCAGAGTTCTTAAGTCCTTTAATCTCTGATCATTGTCCTATGGTTTTCCACCTTAACATTTCTTATTTGGCAGGTCCTAAACCTCTCAAATTCTTTCAGTTTTGGACTATATTTGAGGAGTTCTTGCCTATTGCTTAAAGAATATTGAGAAATAAGATGGGAGGGAACTTTCTGCTCAAAGTTTCCAAGAGATTGGGTCTTCTAAAGCAGGAATTCAAGCATTTTAATAGAGATAATTATGGCTCTATTTCTCACAAAGTTCAAACAGCTAGAGAGGAAGTGGCTGCTTTGCAGCATACATGTTATTCCAATCCAGGGAATACTGAACAGAGAAATCTTTTGCAGGTGAAATAGAAACATTTCCATAATTTGATTTATTGTGAAGAGCTTTTCTATAAGCAAAAAGCTACCAACCACTGGCTTAAATATGGGGATTCAAATCACAAATACTTTTATGCCGAGGTAAAGGAGAGGCATCAAAGAAAAGCAGTGGTTTTGTTCTTAGATTCTGAAAATAATGAAGTTAAAGGTGCTAATCACATTCATGATGCTTTCAACAAATATTATCAGTATCTGTTGGGATCAGGCCCATGTATGGAAGGTGCACTTGATCCTTCTGTTCTGAACTCAGGTGTGCATCATGCTCAGCATGCTGGTCTTTCTGCACCTGTTACAACAGAGGAAGTAAAAGAATCTATCTTCTCAATGGGGGATACTAAATCTCCTGGAGTAGATGGTTTTTCTATAAGGTTCTTCAAGGCTAGCTGGCCTATTACTGCAAAAGAGGTAGTATGGGCTGTTAGAGATTTTTTTTGCTTCTGGTTTTATGCCTCAAAAGCTAAACATTACTACCCTAAATCTTATTCCCAAACAACCAAATGTAAATAGGGTTACTAAATTTAGACCCATAGCTTGCTGCAATGTATTGTATAAAATTATTGCAAAAATTATTGTTTAGAGATTGTAGCATATTATGCCCAACATTATTGACCTCTCTCAGAATGCCTTCATTAAGGGGAGAAGCATTGGAGAAAATATTCTTTTGGCCCATGGATTATTCAGGAAGTATTCTCAAAAGGGCATCTCACCTAGATGCATGCAGAAGATTGATCTCAAGAAGGCATATGATATGGTTAATTGGGAGTTTCTACAGCAACTCCTGAGCTTGTATGGTTTTCCTATCCACTTTATTAAGTTGATTATGGTTTGTGTGACCACGGTATCATATTATGTCCCCTACAATGGTGTCCTGGCTGCTCCTTTCCTTGGGAAAAGAGGCTTAAGGTAAGGAGATCCTCTATCTCCTTATCTCTTTGTGTTGGTTATGGATTATTTTAGTAGATGTTTGAAGAAATTATGGGTTGATCCCAGGTTTAATGCTCATCCTAGATGTAGAGGATTGTAGCTAATAAACTTAAATTTTGTTGATGATTTATTGTTGTTTTGTAAGGGTAACCTACAGAGTGTGCAATGTCTTCAAGAGGTTTTAGCTCATTTTTCTATAACTTCAGGGCTTGTGGTTAATTCCAACAAGTGTTCTGTATTTTTTGGGGGTGTTGATGTCCAAACTCAGACTGCTATTCTGGATTGCCTCAGTTTTCCTACAGGGAGGTTTCCAATAACTTACCTGGGCCTGCCTTTGACTTCTACACGTTTATCTGCATCTCATCTACAACCTTTGCTTGATAAGCTAACTGCAGGGTTGAGACATTGGAGTAATTTGTTTATGTCCTATGCAGGGAGACTATAGCTTATTAAATCATTGCTTTTCAGTATCCACCTTTATTTCAGTCAGATTATTTTGCTACCTAGGAAAGTTCTCCATTGTTTTATCAACTTATGTAGGATCTTCCTATGGCCTGGAAAGTTGCAGGTTAAGAAAACTACACTAGTAGCTTGGGATAAACTTTGTTCCCTAACCAATGAGGGTGGTCTTAGCTTGCTAAATCTTGAGATTTGGAATTGTTGTGCTTTAGGGAATCTCCTTTGGAACATTGCAGCAAAAAAGGATACTTTATGGGTCAAATGGGTGCATTCAGTTTATATTAAGCAAGGATCTGTGTGGGACTTCATTCCTAAATCTTACACTTCCTGGATTTTTCTCAAGATTATTCATATT
This sequence comes from Tamarix austromongolica, assembly GCA_039764185.1. Classification (NCBI taxonomy): domain Eukaryota; kingdom Viridiplantae; phylum Streptophyta; class Magnoliopsida; order Caryophyllales; family Tamaricaceae; genus Tamarix; species Tamarix austromongolica. The sequence goes on from CM077817.1 coordinate 49,410,222, forward strand.
AGAAGTGTTCTTCGGGACTATATTCTGAAGTGTGAGACAAGGCAGGCAGATTATAGTATCAAAGCAGCTTATCAAGCCATTGGAACACCCCATGATAAGTAGTCTTGGGCAAAACTGTTATGGAGGTCTGTTTCTACACCTAGATTAAATTTTATTACTTGGCTTGTATGCAGAAATTGGTTGTTAAATAAAGTAAGGCTGAGGGAGATAGGTATGGATGTGGATCCAGTCTATGTTTTTTGTCATCAGCATAATGAGAACAAAGACTATTTATTCCTGTTTTGTCCTAATACCTCCATCCTTTGGAGGACCATTAGGAAAATTGCAGGCAGAAGTGACCCTATTCTGGGATGGGACCATGAGTTCAAGATCTTAACTTCAAGAACTAGACAAGTAGCAAAGAAGAAATACATTTTAGGTGCTTTATTTGTCTCTTACATTGCAACTGTTTGGCATGAAAGGAATCTTAGAGTATTTTAGCATAATACTAGGCAAAACTGTGTTCTTTTGAGGATCATTACTATGAATGTATCCAAGAGGCTTGTCAATCATACTTATTTTGCTAAGTATTTTAGGTGGTTAGGGTTTCTTGATGGTATTGCGTGTACTGCTACTTTGTAATCTCTATTTGGATAGTAATAAATTCTACTTATCGAAAAAAATAAGGTAAGGGTATTCGGTAAGTCAGTGAGTCTCATAAGAACAAGACCCATCCTAAGGTTGGATGGGTAATGAAGGGTGTGATATAGTGTTTATCTCATAATTATATAAGAGGTTCCTGGGTTGTAAGTATGTATGGAAATGTGTATTAGATATGTTTGAAGTATGTGTTAGGGTTTTGTGCATACCATGATCCATGATATATAATGCTTGTTTTTATGGCTAGTATATCTTTGTGTCTTTGGATTTGTGACCTTTCTTTCCTCGAATTAAATAAATGGACCTATTGAATAAGAAACAAATAAAGTATTGATTATGTAAAATGAAAGAGTATTGAGCCAACCCTAGACCTATCCACTAGTGAATAATAGTGGTCAGGTGCAAGATGCCCTAGAGACTGATCCACCAGTGAATAATAGTGGTCAGGTGCATTCTATCAATAAGTGTTTTTCGGTCTGCCTTCTATAATAGTGCTGAGCTCAATAAACCAAGTGTTGAATATTAATAAATTATAGGAAGACACTGTCACTTACAATGGAGCACCATGTGAGTCGGTGCCAGACTAGTCCACCAATGAATAATAGTGGCCAGGTGCAAGGTACCCTAGAGACTGGTCTATCGACGAATAATATTGGTTAGGTGCGTTCTTCCCTTAAGTATATTATGATCCACCGACTATAATATTGGGGTTCCCACACTCACATGGATCTAAATTTGAGATATGATGATTGAATAATGATTAATTAATTGCTCAAGACCAAAAGTACTGATTTCACGTTATGATCTATTGATATGACATGAGTTTAGCTTTAGTGCTTGTCCTTGCTTAGATATGTGATGTATTTGATAAGTACATGGATTTTTTGTTATACATTTCTTATTGTATGAGGTGTTGCCTTGTGTATTAGTCTGTATGTTATCATTCTATATGGCTTATGTATTGTGTTATATGTGGGTCATGCCTTTCATTTTGGTGTACAGGGTTACCTAGTACCATAGTACTGAAGGGTTCTACCTGTAGACCCCTGCCTATTCAATGGGTAGTGTCTCTTAATGGTCTATTTCAGGTGCTCTTCAAGTGGGCATTGGATAAGAGCATAAGGATTATCCCGGAATAATTCAAGGTTTTCTCTTTTACCTTTTAATTTTTTTTGTTAAAATGACCTCTGTTATTATATTCACTAATAGAGTGTTTTATTCTTGTAAAAAACTTATTGCGCTACTTTGATTTAAATAAATTTTGAGTCCAAAAAAATTGTTTATTCCTTTTGCATCATCACTTGGTACTAGAACGGTAGGAGGAAACCGGTCTAATACTAAGTGTGGCAGTAACATCCCCAAAATTTATGTTTTTGCCTTTTTGCTTCCTCTAAATTTTAAATAAAATGAAATTTTTCAGTAGTAAATTTTAAAGGTGTTACAAAAGGATAAGAAAAAGAAAAGGAAAAATAATTTTTTGAATTTGTTTTATATAATTTTAGATTAGCCTAAATAGGTAGGATTAATGACAAATTTTATAAGATTTAAAATCGAGTTACAAAATATAGTTTATTTGGGTCAAATATTTGGATTCAGTTAATATTCTTGGATTAAGACATTCGGTTAAGGCTAAAATAAGATTTTTTTTGGAGATTAGAATCAAATTATGGTATTAATGATATAAGATTAGGCTAAGTAAAATTTTAGATATTATTTCTTTCAACATTTTCCCTTGCAGCCATGGGGACAACAAAAACTTAATAAACCTTTGAAATTTGTCTCATTTGACTAAGATTAGATATAGGGGATTAGGGATTCGAATTATATAGACCCTGATCCTCATTTCCATATTTGAAACCAACACTCCAATAATTTCCTCTCTATTTGTGTTGTGTTCTTCAACATCTAAAAATACACCGTAAGCCTTCTCCTTATCTTCTCACTTTCTTACCTCTAAGTTTTACTTTGTGTTTTTTTATCATTTAATTAATCATCCATTGTTTTCCTTAGGCAAAGGAGGATTAGGCCTAGGAAAAGTTTAAGGATTCACATTATTATTACTAACTTAGTGTTTTTGGAAAGGTTAAATCTTTTTCTTAAGTTCCTCTTTTGTTTGAGATTGTGTTTTTGATTTTTTTTGTTCCTCTTGTTATTTTGTTTTGGTGAAAATATAGAGTTCTCTTAGTTAATCCTATTCTTTAATGTAACACCCTTATTTTCATAAATAGTTTTTTGTTTTGTTTTATAGGATGTTTTGAGGGAGTTAAATAGGGAACACAGGTTCTTACCACCACATCCAACATAAGAAAGGTATGGCTAATACCTAACTTGTGTCAAGTGCAAAGATAAAAAAACTAATCTCATATCCCAAGAGAAAGTTGTGGTTACTTGATTCTGATACAATACTTATAAAATAATGTAAAATTAAATACAAGATCAATAGATATAATATAACTCAACATAAGCAAAAATGAAATAGAATATTGGATCCTAGTGATCTAAATCATAATGCCCACTAAGTTAACTACAGACTCAATACTCTCAACCCCATATAAGCAAAGCACAAAAAAATCGAACAAATTGAAATGATGCCGTATCAGTATACCAAAGATATTGAGTAAGATCGAATTATCCCATATAATCACATTTCACACAAAAATGCATTATTACATTATAATACATATGTTGATAATGGTATTTAATCATGCCTAAGTAAAGAGAACAAATTCCTAAGACAACTTTAGGAAACCAATTCTGATTAATAATAAGTTATGCTTACAATGAAACATAAATGATACATGTTGACAATTAACCACGTAGGGTAGCTTTAATATAGTAACTTAGGTATAATAATGTATAATATATTATATCATAAGGTATTCTAGAGAAGACATGGAATTATAAAGTATTTGAAAGCATAGATGAATAGGCATAGCCTATAGCATCTCTAGCATGCATTTCAACAAGTGGATTATAAGGACATATATGATGAAGTCACAATATAGGAAATTACATAGGCCTAGGAATGGTAATAAGTTTGATCTCAGTCAGGTCTAGCGAGACCTAGACCTAGCCTCGCTTGTATTACTTAGATCCAAATCCATTGGAGATCAAAACTTTAGACTCAGATCTAGACCTAGAAGTTCTAATGGGTAAATGGGTCCTAAATGAGTCTGGTGATTTTTGAAAAAAAATCTATGTAAATATAATTATATTTATGTTTTATATAACTTAATATGAATTTTTTTATAAAAAAATTATCCAAACAAAAAGATAAACATTTTAAAACAATTGGTTCAACTTTTTAAATAATGTTTTAATGCTTTTGGACTAAACTATTGTGCATATTGTTTATAAAATAAATATATAGAAATAAAATCAAAAAAATAAATAAGGTACTCAAATAAGAATATGATAAAGATGACAAGCATAATAGGAATATGTATTTATATATGTATATATACACATAATATAATACCCCGAGTCGATACGACTATGCGGGGGTTACCCTAGAGTATATTTGGATTAATCAACTAGCCCCACAAATCAACATGAGTCTTTTTAGTATGCTTTATCTGAATTCATGCACTTCCCAAGAAATTTTTAGAAAATTTCTAAAACTTTCTAGGAGGATCACCCATCCTAAAAATTATTCCACAAGTAACACACTTAACTGTAGAGTTCTTAGGTCGGAATCACCAAAATAATGGTATACCATATTGATATAAGTAGCCTAATCAATCCTTATAATACTCTGCTTAGTTTAAGGTATTACACCTACATATATGTTAAGTGGATCTAGCAGGTTGGGTTTGGGACTATTAGACCCAAATCCATTTAGAGATATATAGACCCAGAACTGACTCATATCCATTAGGTATAAAAATTATAGATCCAAACTCATTCAAAAAGAGATGGATCTAGTGGGTTTGGGTCATGTTTGAGACCCATTTTTATCCATAAATAGGCTTTAGGTATATGGATCCAAACTTCAAGACATAATCCTGGACATTCATTCCTACTACAAATGGATAGAACCCATAGGGCACATAGTGTAATGCCTTGAAACTAAAAAAAATTCATTTAAAAATTTAAGCATGGTAGCTAAACTAGTAAAAATGTAGGGTGTTACTGGCACACTTTATATATGTCTAGTTTCCTCTACCATTCTTATACCAAGTACTAAAGCTACAAAATTACTTTGCTTAAACTAACAGCACAGTTGTAAGAATGGAATAGAGAGAGCCAAAGAACAGATTAATACCATTTTAAATAAAACTAATTAATAGTTGTTATAAAATTTCATGAAAGAAAAATACATAAGAGCATATGAGTATAACACTGGATAGCCCTAACTCTGAATCTAAAATACTAGCCTTCAACTGATGTCATAAACTAATCTTCAAAGACTACTACCTATTGAATAAGTAGGGGCCCATGAAATTTAACTTATCAATACAAAGGTATTACGTAACCCATTATACAATACTAATATAAAAAGTCTATATGGAACACATAAAATGCATCACAACAAGATATGTTATAAAATACTAAACTATTCATGTGATGATCAATATATGATAATTATATCAAATAGGAAAATATCAACAAGCCACGTATTACTCATATCCCTTCATTTTGAGCATACTAAAACATACTAACAAAAAATTTAAGAAATGATCTCTAAAATAATGATTAGAACAAACCTCAATGCAATAACAATAACCTTCACAATATATCACATATCTCAACCCCAAAGCCAATAATTGAAATACCCCAAAAATCCTCATTTAGGAAATTATATTAAAATAGGGATTTATTAGGAAAATTAACTAAATAAATTATTTTATTAAAATAAGGGGAGTATTTCAGACAAAAACAAGAGGAAAATAATAATGAATTTAATTAGGAGAGATTAGGGTATTTTACTAATTAAAATAGAATTTAGAAAAAATTACCTAAAATGATTTAACTTAATGTAAAAAGGAATTTAATTATTATTTTACTAATTTTTATTATTTTAAAATATTTAAATATACCAAAATATTCTAAATACTCCAACCAACCTATTTTCCCTTTTTTTCTTTTCCCCCTTTCCTTCCTTTTTCCTTTTTCTTTCCTCTTTTTCTCTTTTCCTCCTTTTCTTTTTCTTTCCTTCTCCCCCGGATTGGGCTTGTGCCCCCCTTATAGCCCAACTCTCCTCCCTCTCTTCCCTCCCTCGTACAGCCCAACTCGTCATTCCTTCTCCTCTCCCCCTTAGACGCTTGGTTCCCCCCTTCTTTTTCTTTCTTTTCTTTTTCCCCCCAGACTGGTTGGCCCACCTGTCTGTTCTTCTTCCTCCCCTCCCATGTGTTGTAGGTCGACCTGTACTTTCCCCATCCCTTTCCACCTCCCTTATCTCCCCCATCCCTTTCCTTGCCAATCCCCGCCCCAACCGACCTGCACTTGCCCCTTGTGTTCCCCCTTCTCTTTCCTTTTTATCCTCCTTGACCAAACCTACTCAAATCATAGGCTTGTATCAGCTTGCCATGGCCAGCCGGCAAGCTTTGCCTCACCTTCCCCTTTTCCTATTCCTCCTTTGTCTTATCCTCCCTCTAATAGCCTGTAAATACCCCCAAATGATCCTATTCAGCCCCTTTATTCTTGCCTAGAAAATTTAATCTCCTTGCACCACCACTGCTTCAAACGATGTCCCCACTGCCATTGCCTTACTCTGCCACTCAAAAGATTACCCAAAAACTTCCCTACATTACCCTCCATTGAATCATACCACTCACCACCCCTAGTTCCCTACACTAGCCACCCCAATCGTGGAAAGTTGGTTGCTCGACCTACGACTTTGCACCCATCCCCGCCCCTCTCACCACTGTGCACCCCCTTCTCCACCTCCTCTCTTGCCACCTAATCCACTCAGTAGAGGCTTCCCTACCTCCCCTTACCTTCCTTTCTCCCTGCCTCCCTCTCCTTCACCCTTCCTCCTTCTCCACCACCCTTGACCATTACAATAACCACCACCTACATCGCCACCTTACTGCGCCACCACCACCACTCCAACCCTCTTAACCTAAAGAATCTACCACCACCACAACCACCATCTCACTCTCCCTCTTCTAACCTAAAAAGCCACCTCTCCAACCCCCACTTCCTCCACCATTGCCGCCGCCGCCTAGCTTCCACCACCACTAGGTTGTACCCTAACGCTTCTAGCCCTTAAATATAATTAGTGTAATTGTTATTTTATTTAATTAGCATCATCATCATCATCATCATCATCATCATCATCATCATCATCATTATTATTATTATAGTCATTGTTATTAACATTAACGTTATTAGCACTATTATTACTAGTATTATTTTTATTATGATTATTTGAACTATTATTATTATTATATTTATCACTATTATTATTATTATTATTATTAGTGTTACTATTATTATTATTAAAATTATTATTATTATCACTATTATTATTATTATTATTATTATTATTAAAGTTATTATCTTTAGTATTTTCAATATTACTAATAATACCTTAACATGGACCAATATAACTACCTAACCCTATTTTGACTAATAATAGTATGATTAACTACTTTAAGAATAATACCCTTATTTTTACTAATAAAGCTATTATTATTACTAATAACCTTAATACTGGGTTATGATGAAGGTAAGTTGGAAATAATGATAAAGTTGGTAAAATGAAAGTTAACCCTAGTATTTTCCTCTTATAGGTGAACCAAGTCCAAACCTTAAGGAGGTGTAGGAGCATGCTCCAAGCCTAGTGTCATTTTAGTTAAGGATATAGTTAGGGCCTATTATGTGTGTTTTGTACTTTTTATGCTATGTGTTATGATATCTTTGTGTACCTTATGTGATTATGAAAACTTACTTGTAGTGCAATGTGGATCTAAGGTACGTTTATGTGTTCTCCTTATCACATGTGTAAAATGATATGTATGTTGTGCTTATGGTGCTTATGTGATGTGGTCTTTTAGAACATGAATGCTAGGATGCTTTAATGATATGTTGTGGGGGTAAAAGGATGAAAAGGAAAAAATGGAAACGAGTTGACTAAGAAGGAATTAAGAATGACCTATGGATCTCATGGCTTATGGGTGGATAAATAAAAGAATAATATGGATAAATAAGAGAGTGAAGTGAATCTTGCATGGGAAATTAGGGTTTGCATGGGATGGATGGTGTTTGCATAGGGATGATCCTTACATGGAAAATTTTGACTTGAGGTTTAAATAAGATGAGGGAAGAGTTATTGGGATGATTGGAGTCATTGGGTGAAAAATAATACGTAGGTTGGTATAAGAGTGCATAGGGAACTTGGCTAGGGTTTGGGAGGAAAATCCTAAGTGAACAAGATTATGGAAGGGGAAAAATAATTGAGAGGAATGTAATATGGGGTGAAAGTGGGAGGATGCCACATGGAGGGTGAGTGTGTGTCAGTAGAAGAGGGGATGGTAAGTGAGAGTAATAGAGAGATAATATATGAGAAAAGAGAGATGCTAGGATTTGGGGTGACCAACTAGGGTTTCATGGTCACATGTGCGAAATGGGAAGTAAAAGTAGGATGCTTGGAGATGAATTGGGTGTGGTGATGAGTTGGGAGCAAGGAAACATGACTTGTGTAGGATAGAGGAAGGTTAAACCATATATGCTAAATTAGGATTTTCTAGGAAAACCGTAGAAGGCGATAGTGATTTGACTCAAAGGTATGGGAAAGTGGACCTCAACCCATGCACTTTGGAGTTGGGTATTCATGGTAAGTAAGAAGAAGAGGGAAATGATGTCTGGACGTATTAGGAGGTGCAGAAGTCCCAAGATATGGGATTGGCTCCTTTTAGGAGAATAGGAGTAGATAGATTGTGTGAGGGGTTAGTCCAAAGAACATGCATGTCTAGAGTAAAATCATATATTAAATAAGACCTGAATAAGATACTAATCATTTAAAGTGAAATATTATTGAGTGGGTCCTATATCGATCCACTGGCATAATAGTGGCTAGATGCCGGGATGTCTTGGAGACTGATCCATCGGCAAATAATAGTGGTCAGGAGCGTTCTACCCTATATTTTTCTAATCCACTATCTATAATAGTGGGGAGATCCCGAGCTAAAAAAAATTAAGTTATGATAAGACATAGGAAAGACACTAAGTACTTATAGTAGAACACCATGAGAGTTGGGGCCAGACCAGTCCACCGGCATAATAGTGGCCAGGAATACTTTGCCTTGGAGACCGATCCACTGAAAAATAATAGTGGTTAGGAGCATTCTGCTCTATATGTTTCAGATCCACCGGCTATAATAGTGGGGTTCCAGTACTTGCATGGACTTATAAAGAACATGGTGTGAAATGAGTACATTGAATAGAGATCTTATTATTTAGTTAACCGGACTGTAACAAGGCCTATAATATTTGTATTGCTTATATGGTTTATATGTATTATCCTGCTTGTATTATATGCCTTTTTTTGTATGCCCTTAGCTTCATGGTTACCTTTCTCAGTACGTAGCATACTTACCACTCGTTTCATGGGTACTTCTCATTCTCACGAGCAAAGGACCCTGCTAAGTTTGTGTAGGTAAGAGACGCTATTTTTTATGCATATGATACTTACGAGGTGTCAGGCGGAGCTAAGAGTTGACTCTCTTGGACTTGGCATGGGGACCCAAGAGCGATGTAGATTGGACCCTTTATTTTTATCTCTATTTTTTTATTGTATTGTATCTTTTATCCCCTTAGGGACTTTGAATATGTACTCCATTTGGGTTGTAATAACTTTTTATCACGCACTCTGATTCTCTGGTTATGAACATTTCAGTTTTCTATGATTCTTTTTTTAAGTGTATTTAATTTTCTTTTGAAAATTTTCCTTAGTCTTGTGGTTGGTATGTGACTGGTTGGGGGTCGGGCTTGTATTGATCATGGTAGTAGCCCCCTCATGCTTACATTTGTTTTAATTAAATAAAAAATTTCAACTATAAGTTTTGGGAGTGTTACAATAATAACCATGCGTCACAGGTAAGGCTTAAAGGTACAATAACAATAATATCTATAACATCATAGTAGGATTGAAAGAAAACTACCAAATATAAGTAGGTAGGAAGCCTACCACCAAACCACCGGTAGGCATGAAGGCTACTACCAAACTATAGGTAGGCACAAAGACTATTATTAAACAAATCCAACAATCATTTCAATTCCACAATATCATTTCTCTTTTTATTTACTAGAGGGGAGACCATATCAACCTAAATATACTAAGGTACTTCGGTCATACTGATGCACTATGGCAACATAGTATTCTACCGATTATCAACCTTATGTCTAGCATGAGATAAATAATGTGACATCTATCTTATGATAGATATATTGGTAGGTTGGTAGCATCCCACTTTTCATATAATTATTTTCCTATTTCTACTTTTGCAATATTTTAAAAAAATTAGTTTTTTTATAGTGAGAAAAATGGGGGTTATAGAATAAATAATTATGACTAAGAAATTTAAATGGTGTCTAAGAGAATAAATCATTATAGCACCCCTAATTTTTGCATTTTTTTTAAGACGATGTTGAAGAGTAAACAAAAACTGAAGTTACCAATATATCAAATATAGGAAAGGTATGATCATTCACCTAACACGCAAGATAAAATAGAACCAAACACACAAATGATTTAAGAAACAACTAATGTGAAGAAGATAGTAATATAATGATAGGACAATGTTATGCAATATTCTAAAGTACGAGAACCAAAACCTAGAATTTAAATAAGTAGAAAGATCAGAATAATCCTTATAGAGTGAGCTATATAATTTGGTTAGCCTAACTCTCAACTGTAGTAAAATGTAAGTAGCTCTCTATAATACCCCTAAATTTTAGAACAGACAATTTTTTTAGAAAAAATGAAAAAGTGTTTGTTAAAGAAAAAATAAGGGAATTAATTGCCACATCAACCATGAAAGAGGTATGATCATCACCTAAGTTATGCATAATACAAGGCAAAATAGAACAACAAATAAAAAGATACATGCTTTACTAATCATACAACAATAATAATGATACCAATGATAACAATAATAATATAGATAGAATAGAGATTAAAACACCAAATTCAAGAATTCAAGCTAAAAGTTTAAATAATTAGAAAGAACCAAAAAAATCCCAACACTTTAGGCAAAATGCATCTAACATGATTAACCTAACTCTTAATTGAACCAAAATGTGACTCTGAATCCCCAAACAATGGCTAGCTATTGGCCCATGATGTCATCCTCAATTTACTCTTGCTAACAATTGTAACCCTAAAAATCATCCTCTACTCACTAGATAAGAAGCCGAATCATCACAATGACCACACAAATGTAGTATTAGTATTGTGGATTACAGGTAAAACAAACTGCCTAAAACATGGTAAGGGTTCATGGTGCACATTGAATGTTACATAGTAGCTTGGTGATAAGCATACTAAAATTCCATAACACTCATGCTCATGATAATAATATAAGAAGGCATTCTCGCATAGAAATTCTAGAAGAATAATAATATAGATCATACATTAGATTGATGTAATAGGAACAATATTGTAAACCTTCCTTTAATGACCATATACTTTTCAATCATTAAGATAATCTATTTCACCACACCTAGTTCTCCACTATTAACCAAATTAATGGCAACATACACAAACAATGGAATATTACACCCACTACATGGGGTAAGGATGCATTGAATGTGTTTTTCTCCTAGGATACCACACCCACCAAATATTAAATGCACCTACCATGAGGGCTAACACATATTGGGATACCACATCCACCACATGTGATTAGAGTAAATCAAAAGGGAAAATTCATTGATTAAAATAAAGAATTAGCTTATTTCTTGCAATAATTATTTTTTAAAATGGGTTAATTTTATGAAAATTAGAATATTTTAGATCATGAAAAAAATGCTGTAATTTCTTTTCTATTGAATTTTTTAACATAGTTTTTTAAGGTAAAATCATTTTTTATTATTGTATAATAATATTTTGGATATCTTTCACACCATAGCTTGAATGTATCCTCTATAAGGGCTATACAAGTTGGGATGACACACCTAAGAAATGGACAATACTAAGTACCAAAGGCTTGTACTAGGATATCTCACTCACTTGATGATGTGTGTTGGAGGGTGTAATATTCAATTATATGGATCTAATGGTCCGAATGGAGTTTGGATGAGTTGATAAAGGCTCGTTGAAGGTGATTTTAAAGACTAAAGGTTTGAAAGTGATGCAAATAAGATGATGGTGGTTCTAATTATTGTAGAAAATGATGGTGGTGATTTGTTGATGGTGATGATGATTCGATGGTGATGAATGTGATTCAAATATTATGAGATGATGATGATTAGGTTTTGAAAGTTAGGGTTTGGATGATGGTTATAGTTGTGTTTTAGGGTTAGGTTTTGGTTCAAAGAATAGGAAATAAGGTGGTGCTTTGTTGGTATGGATGGTTAAGGTTTCAAATGAATGTTTTAGAGTTTTGGTTTTGGTATACCAATTTAGGGTTTGGTTTAGCCGTGAAATAGAGTAGGAAATTGATGGTAATTAAGGAAGGAAAATATGGATTAATAATAGGAGAAAAGATATGGATTAATCTCTATTTCACACAGATGAAGATATTAAAACTTTCAAGCCAAACTATTCACACATATTTGATTTGCTTAAGCATGAACTCACACAGAATTCATTCATTGTTGATCTTCAACTTCAAATCTTCATCATAAAATCAATATTCTCAACATTAATTAGTAATATATCCTTTTTGCCACTAGTTAAAGCATATTCTAACATATTCCAAGCTAAACGGTATTATGCTTACTTTATGCTCCTACTTTATTACTTAATTAATAAATTAGCTAAATAACTTAATAGTGCTCAAAAGTCCTGCGAACATCCTTCTCATACACGTGGTTACTCCCTCTTTTCATGCCATGCATGCCATACACATGCACATAGACATTTAATTACTTGTTTGTTATGTTTCGAGCAACACAACCATTTGTTGGTCTTTAAATTTATGGGAGACACTTTTCAAATGAAGAATAATTGGTTCCATAATTATGAAGGGAAATTCTTGGGTGTCTGCTCCTGCATCACTTGAGTTGCACACTGATGCCATATTGACCTACCATAGTATTATCTGACTGTCAAAAATATATGTCCAGTAGAAAAGAGAAGGAAGAAAAATGGAGTAATGCCTAACACTTAGGAATTTTTTACAAAGAAAAAATAGAGGGAAGAATGAGTAAGCGTAGATGTTAAGGAATGAAATTAACTAAAAAGAGAGTGTAAAGAAGAGTTAGGTTGACACCTTTAAGGAAAACAAAGAGAAAAGGCTGACTTGGTTGAGTGTGGGCAATCAAGTACTAGAGAAATGCATAATAAGGTAGGGGAGGTAGAGTGTAGTCAAGAGAGACATGGAAAAAGATTGGTAAGTCAAGAAAGAGTGTGTAGGAAGTGAAACACACAACCATGGTTGTCAGAGGGGAGAGAAAAAGGTAAAAAAATACCATAAAAGTGCTTTTAAGAGAAATTTTAGGAAATCAAATAATGAAATAATCTTAATAGTGTAAAAATAATCCCAAAGCATCAAAATATGCTTATTAGCACAAATAGATTCTAATTAGAAGTTTCTTTTATATAAACATTAGAAACAGGTTCAAATAAAAATAAAAATAGAATATGAAATCACAAGATAACCAATCAATTGGTTTAGGAAAATTAGTCAACTGGTTCATCAGGGAATAAAAATGTCACTTCTTGAGCAGACCAATTGATCAGTTAAGGAAACTAGTTGATCGATGGACTTAAAATTCACATCTTCATTAGAATTTCAAGCCATTTCCAAAAATAAAACTAGTTTATTTTACATTAACATAAATTTAAACATATTTTAAAAGATTTTAAGATGGGGTATTGCACTCCATAAGAAATGACTAACTATTAGGCCACATCGTCAGCCTCATGGTATTTAAATTGAGAATCCTACCCTTGTAAATATCCTTTATCTATTGAATTGAGAGTTGCCACACAAGTAATTATTAGTAAGGCGAGTACTAGTAAAACTAACCTATAGTAACATAGGGTAAGGATCATGTTGCATATATGGGAACATTCTTATTCAAATAATCTCATGAAATCATAATATCATATATGACATAGAAACATGCTCATCACCTAAACATCAAACCATAATCTAAATTGACTATCCACCATCTTAAGAAATAGCCATAAGGTCACCTAAAGAATCTTTATCAACTATCTCTTAGTTAATGTCATTATTTCAACCAAGACAAACATAAGACTACTACTCCCACTAATACTATACACTAAAGTTAAGGGACTCATACGGGGATCTTTAACATGAAACATACTTGAGCTCCTTGGTAAAGAGCATATGTTTAATTTTATGTCTAAAACACCCACCAAAATTATCACTAGGGCTAAGAGGTTTATACCATGATCCTCAACATATGCCTATAACACCTCAAAATTTACTACTAAAAATTTGTACCTAAAAGAAATATAATGAAAATTTAAATAGGTGTCACAAATATAATCAATAAAAAATTGCCTTACCATACTATCCTTACGTTAATTACATAGTAAAATACTTAGAACTTAAAATAAAATATACAGAACAAGATAACTTTTATAAATTTTAAATAAGTGATTGGAGATTAACTTTGAGCACAATATAACAAAATACACTCAAAAGGGATACATTAGAAGTAAGTGTCCACAAAGGTATCTAAAAAAAGTAATATAACACCTCTTTTTTAAAGTAGGGAAATTTTATATCGAGAAGAAATATTACATCCATGTCTATAGAATTGGTCTATATAACCTACATACCCACTGAACTTATGAATTTTATGAAGATGATTACAAATAGAGGACAAAGCATACAAAATGTGAAAATAATCATCTTCTTATTCCACCTAACATTGGAGAAAAGATAAGCATTTCTTACTTTTCAAATCTCATAAAGGCCCATTGCATAAAAGGCAGGAGTCAATAGGAGTTTGACACCACCTCGTCTTCGATAATATGATAAATCTTTTAGCACTTTAATCCAAGAGATAGAGAATCTTCTACCTCCCATAATAACTCTAATTGAATTACAAATATGCTTCACAATAGTACACTACAATAGCAAATGCATCGTAATTTCATTCTGATAAAAAAAGTAGCATTGCAAATCAATGGATGGAATAAATGTATCCATGATATCTTTTGTGGGTAGATGAGTATGGGCAGCAAGCCAAAATATGAAATTGTGTTTTTTTGCTGCAGGATTACACCACACAGTTCTCCACCAGGGCACATTTGGGGCTGTAAACCTTACAAACTCATATATATCAGAAATCTTGGTAAGAGCAAAGATCTCAATGTAAAAATTCTCTGCATAATCCAAGAAGTTGTGCTTGGTAGATGACGAGTAGATAAATCTTGCTGCTTGATATAATATGTATGAACCCATTTAATCCATAGAGAATCCTTTTTCATAAAAATGTTCTGGTGGTGTTTCCCTATTGCTGCTATGTTCTAGGAATGAAGATCAATGATGCCTAAACCCCCTTCCTTCTTAGGTGGACAAATTGTTTCTGTGCCATAAGAGCTCTTTTGCTAGGAAAAGGTTTACCTATCCATAGCAATGATCGACAAAGTGCAATAATCTGCACCAATAACTTCTTAGGAAGAAGAAAAACCTAATTCCATAACATTGTAATGCCAAAAACAACTGACTTTAGCAATTGCAGCCTCCCTACATAAGAGAGCAGTCTAGTGGACTAATGTTGCATCCGACCAATAATCTTTTGAACCAAAGAAATCATAGCATTAGATTTAAGTTTAGAAGAGTCTAAAGGCACCCCCAAATATTTGAAGGGAAACCTTCCCTTATTAAACTGCAAGGTAGATAAAATTAAACCTTTCAAATCTTGCTTCACACCCCCAAAAAAATATTGAACTCTTCTCAGGACTCATTTGCAGACCAGGCACAACATTGAGCTCCTAAAAAATCTGATTGATTAAAAGAATAAAAGAGAGATCAGCCTTACAGAAAACCAATAGGTCATAAAAGCCAAATTAATAATCTTCAATCTCTTACACTTAGGATGACCATGAAACTCAGCTTTGAGCTATAAAGATTGCAACATCCTGCTCAAATATTACATGACAATAACAAATAGGTAAGGGGACAAAGTGTCTCCTTGCCTTAACCCTCTTTTCACCATAATGGGATCCAAAACACCATTGTTAAGAGATAAAAAGAAATTAATACAAGTAACACAAGCCATGATAAATCTAACCACATGGAGGGGAAAATGCAATCCTAACAGCACATGCTCCAAGAAACTCCAACTCACTGAATCATAGGCCTTCCTAATATCTACCTTAAGCATTCATCTTGGAGAAATGCTCTTTCTTTTATACATATGGATCCATTCATGAGCCAACAAAATATTTTTTACAATAACTCTACCCTTAAAAAACCAGGTTGTGAAGTATGAATCAAAGAGGGTAAGATGGCTCGTAAACGAGCAGAAATAATCTTGGCCAAAATCTTCTAAAGAGCATTACAACATGCAATAGATTGAAAATATGAAACACATTGAGCTCCAACTATTTTTGGTATCAAAGCAAGCATAGTATGCCCTAAGAAAGGAGGAACAAATGCATATTGGAATATATCATTCATCAATTGCCAAATATCATCACCCATAATTCTCCAAGTAGCTTTAAAAAAATATTCAGTAAACCCATCAAGACCAGGTGCTTTATAATTACTTATTAACCACAAATCCTCCTTTCACATTGTTTAGATATAGGCCTTAGCAACATATGTTGGTGCTCCACACATATTGTAACACCCCAAAATTCACTACTATTTTTTTTAAATGGAAGCAATTAAAATACTTAAATTAAACCTATAAATTCTGGGAATGTTACCGCCACACTTAGTACCAGACAGGTTTAATCCTACCGTTCCAGTACCAAGTGCTAAGGCTAAGAAAATATCTCATACATTATTAAATAGTCCAACTTCATAAATATGGAGACAAGTACGCATGCGTCTTGATACAAACTAAACTATGAGAGTAGGTTTTCAGGGAAAGGAAATAACTATAATAATAAAATTGTTTCCGAAGTACTATTCATAAATAGATAAAATAGTAATAATAACTCAATTGAAAACCAGCCACGTCACTCTGAAAACCGATGCAGCTTAATCATCACTCTATCCCACCTGATGTCCCATAGACATCGATATCATCAAAATAAACGTCTCCTACCTGCAGAAAGTCAGATGGGCCTTCTACTCGTGGGAATGAGCAACACCCATGAAAGGGGTGATCAGTACGCTACGTACTGAGTAAGGTAACCGAGCGCTAATGCCAGCACATAAGCATAGAGATTCATACAGAGAAAATAACAGATGTATAATCACGGTAACATAAACTCATACGATCAAATTGGTAGATACTCGAAGTCCCAAATTAAGTCCAGATCAATTACTTAATTGATCTTTCATTCGGAATCAATACACGTTATACTCTTTTATCAAATCCATGCGAATACGGGAGCCCCCACTATTATAGCCGGTGGATCGGAGGCGCATAGGGTATTATACCCTAACCACTATTATAGCCGGTGGATCGGATACACATAGGACTACGCGTCCTAACCACTATTCCTAACTGGTGGATCGGTTGGCTCCGGTTCGCATGGTGTTCCACTGTAAGTAATTAATGTCTTTTAGATACCTTGCAAACTATGGTTTATTTCTATTGAGCTCGGGAGCCCCCACTATTATAACCGGTGGATCGGTTACGCATAGGACATCATGCCCTAACCACTATTATAGCCGGTGGATCGGTCACACATAGGGTAAACACCCTAACCACTATTCCGAACCGGTGGATCGGTTGGTCCCGTCTCAATGATCTTTCACTTTAAGTGATTAGTATCTTAAGTATCTTATTCAACAACTTTCATCTTAGATGATACCCTAGATATGCATGGCCACTACTGTACAACCCTAACTCTACGAAAAACATATTTCCATGCAAACCCTATCTCCCATGCAAACCCTGACTCCACGTAAAACATATTTCCATGCAAACCCTATCTCCCATGCAAACCCTGACTCCACGTAAAACATATTTCCATGCAAACCTTATCTCCCATGCAAACCCTAACTCCATCATGCATGTCTTAAGGCCACATTATACAACAATAATAACATAAATAAACACATGATACTCATGTCACATTTACCCATATCAACATACTTCAATCCCATAAACAGATTGTATAAATAACAACTATACAATATTCACACAAAAGACACTATAATTAACATCACATGGCGGCATAGCATAAAATCACATAATACAAGTAAGGCTTTAGCACCCCTTACCTAAAACGTCACCGGTCTTGGTGCATGGTCCTATTCCGCTTGAGGGGCTTGACTGGGCTCACCTTGAGTTGGAGGGTATGGGTGGCACCGGCGGTGGTTCCCGGAGGTGGCCGGAAAATGGATCTAAGAGGGGTAAAAGAGAAGGAAAAGAGGGAAGGGGAAAGGTGAAAAATAAAATAAGCTTATGGTTCGGTGTAGGAGACTTAGAAGGAGATATTGGGTGGTTTAAATGGTGGTAGAAGTGGCGAATGTGGCGGCGAATGGTGGCTTAAGGTTTCGGGGTAAAAATTCTGGCTAAATGGATAGCAAACTTTGCACGGTTATGGAGGCCCGTACAAGAATAATCGAAGGTTGAGAATGATTTAGTTAGCTAGATGGAGTTGCAGGGAAGAGTTTGGAATGAAGAGGTGACGCTGAGGTTGACTATCGGCGGCGGACGGGGCGTCTAAATCTACGATGGCTGGGTTTCTTACTTAGGGTTTTGGGAAAGAAAAGATTTCAAAATCATCCATAACTAGGCTATATATAGAGTTTAGATGGGTTATTAGGGTTTCGGGGGTCGCTTGGGTGGTATTGTATGCTAGGGTTATGGTGGCCGGTGGCAGGAATCGACCGTCGATCATTTGGGTCGGGGCCGAAATTGCTCGAGCCAAAAGAGAAGGAACGAGCGAGAGTTGAGGATAATTGATCGTTCCAAGTCAATGTGCTAGTCAAGAGGAAGAAAAAGAAGGGTGAATCGGTCGGTCAAGTTCCGCGTAGCCGGCGACGCCATTTTCGGGCTGGGAGTTGCAGGCTGCGTCGACGGAGGAGAAGGGAGGAAGAAGGAAGGAGGGAGGGGGCGAACCGATTGGCTGGGAAAGAAAGGAAAAGGGAGAGAACCGGGCCGGTCGCGCCGGTTAGATTGACCATTAAATGAGACGCAGCGTCTCATCTGGAAACGAATCAAAACGCGGCGTTGAAATTCCGCATGAAGGAGGCACGACGCTGGGCCGCGGAGAAAGGAGAAGAAGAGGTGTGTTGGGCCGCGCTAGGCCCAACCGGCGGAAGAGAAGAAAAAAAAAGAAAGAAAGAAAAAGAGAAAAAGAAAAAGGAAAAAAGGGAAAAGGAAAATTTAAGGTTTTGGGTTTAATAAATTAATTTGAATAATTTAGGTATCTAAAATAAAATATTTATTGAAAATAATATTAAATTTTCTTTTTAGGCTAATTTAGGGTTTTTAAAAATATTTCTCCTAAATTCCTTTTTAATTAACAAAAAGTCCAATTTTTCCTCAAAAAAAATATTTATAAATTCCTATTAATTTGCCCTAAATAAATCCCTCTTATTCCAAATAAAGTAATAAAATAAATTAATTTCTTAATAAATGCTTATTTAGTAGTATATCTAAGTAAATAATTCTGGGGCATTTTACATATAACCGAGCCTAATTCTAAAATATCTTCTAAGATGGAACCAGCAGTAGGACTTTCTGTCTCCAAAAACTCTTATAATAAAATAAAAAAGGCATGTTTGATCCCCTCAGCAAAATGGAACCATTACCCATCATAGAGGCAAAGAAAAAATGAGAATTAGAATCGTCAAGGTTAAGCCACTTGATACTCGATTTCTGCTTGAAGAAAATCTCTTCACATAAAGAATAATATTCATAAAGCTTTAAACACTTCTTTTTCTCCTCCTGCAATCTAGAATTTTATGGATGAAGATCCATTTTTGCATGAATCACCTTAATTTTGTCCCTCTACTCTTGCACCTTTGTACAAATACCACCAAACTTGGTTCAATTGAACTACTTCAATCTAAACTTTAACTCCTTTAAATTGTTCTTAAACTTAGAAACCAAAGCACCAGCAATAGGTTGACATCAGAGAGAGGTAACCAAAGGAAGAAAGTCTGGGTCCAAAGTCCACATATCAAAAAATTTAAATTGCTGCTTAATTTGGAAGACCCTTGCATTCACATGAACAAGACCAGGGCTATGATTAGAAAAGATAGGATCCAGAAATTCAGCTTTAGAGTGGGGAAAAGAGGAAGTCCAGAACATATTCACTCAATCCCTATCTAATTTAGTCATAATTCTATTTTCACCCATTCTTCTATTCGACCAAGTGAACTCAACCCTGAAAACCCTAAATCATGAACCAGAAGAGAATGAAAGAACTCTCTTACATCATTGACATCATTCAAATTCACAATATTCCCTTAAAATTTCTCATTAGCCTGCAATACAACATTAAAATCTCCTAATATAATCCAAGCCTCCTTATCCACCCTATGACCACACAACTAGTTCCACAACATTTTCCTATCTTCACCAACATTAAAAGTATAAATGAAAGTTGCATAAAACTTACCATCATATCCTATATCATTCACTAACAGGTGCATTGCCTTCTCACAATTAGTAATAAGTTGTATATCCCATACATTCTTATCCCACATACACCAAATCCAACCATTAGGATGATGATCATAATTACTTAACCTCTACCAATTATGACCTAATCTACCACAAATCTTGTCAACACTATTACATTTTATTCTAGTTTCTACCAACCCCATAAGGGATACTTTGTGCACTGATAACGAGTGCTTCAACTCCTTTTTTTATAAGGCTTATTCAAGCCTCAGACATTCCATACCCCTATCATGGATATTATCAATAATTGAGTTAAGCATCACAGTATCATCAAACAAAATTTTACCTATACCCCTCTCTTGATTAGCACATTGATCCAACAAACCATCACATCCTCTCTGATTCCCCTAGATATTCCAGCCCTGTTGAAGAAGAGGAGGGTTGATCATGTGGCCTTTTACTTGGACCAGGAACCTTTTTTTGAGTAGCATTAAGAGAAGTCTCCCTGTGAACCACTCTCCACTACTTTTGCTGAGTCTTAACACCAGGATCAGGTACTTTATCATTTGGATTATGTAGATGAGAGGATTGATTTTTAGCAGCCTTATCTTTCAAACAATTCTCAGATGAATGTCTAAAAACATTACAATTAGAACAAAATGCATGCCTCCATTCATAAATCACTTTATGAATCAGAGTCTCTCCATCAGGGTCCAAAATCTCATCAGAATCCACTAGCCCCTTTGAAACATCAACTTCCACCGATATACAAGCAAAGGAAATCCTATCTCCTAAAGAAGTAAGTCTATCCAAGTGCAAAGGTCGACCCATAGCACTGCCTATCCTACTTATATCCCAATAATTCAGAGGAAGATTAATAAGTTTTATTTTGAAAACTGAAACTTCCTATACTAAGACTTTAAAATGAATGGTCTATTCATGAAAGACTATTAAGGTTTTGCAAGCACCTAGTCCATGTGCTCTTGAGAATCAAATTTAAACACTAAAAATCCTTGATCATGCAATAACACCTTTGGTTCCTTCACACCCTGCCAATTCCTTTTCACAAATCCAATCATTTGTCCCCAAGTTGGCTGATACCCAATTATATAACCAACTATAGCCCATCGCCAATCAGCACAACAATTCTCCATCTTATGTTTCTATAGAGACACACGAATTGTGTCCCCCGTAATAGAAGGAGGAACATAGTGCAACTGGGAACCTATAGAAGCAATTTTATTGCCAATTACCCTATCTTTCCAGGAAGAATGCCTAACCCTTGATCAGCCAATATGTTACGTATTGGAACATGATTAGGGCTAGCAGACTTCAATGCTTCAGTGTTAGAGATGATCATTCCTTCCCCAAGCTTCTAATAAATCATGGGCGTATCCCTTACATCAAGAGCCAAATCAACTTCTACATCTGCTTGCAGGTTGCACGCACTTGGCGTACTAGACTCTATGTTATTCAAACCAACCACACCCTCACCAACCAGAACCTCTACCCGAGTATCAATACGAGATGAATCCACGTCCTTGGAGGTACCTAAACAACCCTTAATAGTCTTCTTCTTTGCCATGGAGGCTACTCTCCTAGTACGTGCAATGGAGGAGAGAGCAGAGAGCAACTAGGGTTTTGGCTATGTATAAGAGAATAGTAATCTAACACCTTACTTCTTAAAAACTTAGTTTTTATAAGTGTTGATGTATGAGTTTAAACATTTTATTTTATTTTAATTAGATTATTTTATTTAAAGTGTTCATCTCGCAAATGTTTGTTAAGTTTTTATTTGTTTTATGGTTTTATTTATGATTACGGATATATGTCGATAGATGTTTGATTTTTAGTCATTGTGGATAATTCTAAATAATTTATTACACAACTAAAATTTTATTAAATTCTTATAATTAATTTTTCATTTAAAATATATTTCCCTTTCTATCATGTGTTTTGATTTTAATATTATAAATTCATTTTTGAGTATAGCCTCGTTGTGTGATTGTGAATGTATTTTATGGTTATATTTCATTAATGAATATAAATTATTTTAAATTATAAAATTCCTTTAAAGTAGTTAAATAATAATAATTATTTTTTTTGTAGAAAATATTTCCATTTTTAAGTTTTTTCTTTTACAAGATTGATAAAATATTTACAAAATATAAAACTTAAAAAGGTTCACATAAATTTTTATGATTTTACTTTTGAAATTAATTTTCTTTAATTTTTTCCATTTGCTTTACGGAGAACATTTTCAAAAATATATTAAATTAGTGTTAGTCATTTAAACTTATATAGAAGGAAAGTTTATTTTCCTTAGTCTTTCACCAAAAAATTTTATTAAATGAATTTTAGAGAAACTTATTCTTTATCCTATTTTAAAATATTGTAAATAAAAAAATTCAGCACCTATTATGGACACCCCAACTCCTCTTTTCTTTTCTCTTCTCTCTTTTCCCTTCCCATTTTATTTCCTAAGTATAATCCCAACCTTAACCTCCCTTCTCCCTTTCCTCTACCATTATCCTTTGTCGACCACCACACCACCTCACCTTCGCCACTTGAATACACCACCACTTCCTCTACTTGTCACCATCTTCGATGCTAGCAATAGCCTGTCATAGGGAGCAACATACTATCACACAACATAGCAGCATTGCTACTGTCCAATCACCTCTTGAGTCACTTTACCAATGGCGAGTGGTCTTTGAGCATCTGTGAAGCTCTAACAACCCTTATCTCTTCCAATTTTACGATAATTCATATGGTATATTTATCCTTAACCCTAATTTCTTGATTAGATTTCTATGAATTAGCTCTGATTAAGATAAATTGATTGATAAACTATGTATGCGTGAGTTGTATGATTAATTAGTATAGGTTCATAGTGTAGCATATGCTTGCTTTGTAAAAATTAGATTTTAGACCCAGTTATGGTTTGATTTATCAAATTCATCTGATAAAACTATTTTGGATAAATTAATTGTACAACATACTTTGAAATGTACTTAATTTTATGTTGTAATTGTTAATTTGAGTAATTTGTGTGAAATTAATAAAAATTTAATTTTTAGGTCAAAACTCTTGTGGATTTAAATTAGATTGTGTAATTGAATTATTTTGTTTAATTAACTATAAAATTTGTATTAAAATGTGTTTAATTTCATTTTCAATATGTGAATTTAAATATCTGATTAAGATTTGATCAAATTTACATTTCGAGTTCAAAAACCCTGATTATGTTAAATTAGGGTTTTTCTTTTTCATTTTTAATCAATTGGGTATACAACATGTTATAAAATAGGAGTAATTTCATTTCTAAACATTAAATTTAAATAAATTAATAAATTTAATCAAAATGTATTTTTAAGCTTAAAACCTTAACTTTTAGATCTTGAACCTTAGGTCTTCCTTCTTTTTATGCTAAAATATCTTAAAAGTTAGGTAAACATCCTAAACTCATAGTTAATAGAACCTTATGTGTTGATGTGTATTATTCTTTATTTTGGTTATGCTAATAACATGCTAGGGTTTATGGTTATCTTAGCGTTCTTATGTTGTATTGATCTTGTGGTGTATTATTGTACAGTTATTCACATATATGAATCATAATTATTTGTAGTTGTATTTTATGAGTTGTTATACTATATAAGTTGTATAAATGTATAATGATCTAATATTTTGATATTATATTTGTTAATGTGAATGCACGTGGTTGAATTCTTTATTGGTAATTATATGTGATGGTGGTTAAGAATATTTGTGATGTATTATATATGATAGATTATGTGGCTATGGATATAAAGTATTAATAATCTAAGTGATAAGTGAAAGGAATGAATTGTGAGAATTTTTATATAGGTCACATCAGTGGCCATAGTTGGTGATTATATACACTCCACCTTGAGTAGCCTCGAGATGGAATTCAAGGTAGGGTCGTGCATTAGATGCTTTATTTGTGATTTTGTATGGTGGGTGGTTATATGAGTCTTATAAAAAAAATCTACATTTATCTAGGGAAATATCCATCTTAGAGCAGTAGTATATTTCTTATGTTCTATGAGTCTTTTTGCCTTTATAAATATCCCTCTCTCTACTACATAGGTAATTTACAATCCCTATAAAGGTTTGCATACTTAAGAAATTATGGAACCAAGTGGTTTCATGGATGTTTTGAGTCTTTGTTCTCTTGACGATTATTTCATATGGTGCCATCTGTCTCTATGCGGTAGTGTATTCTTAGGTATCCTATAGCCTTTGTACTCTAGATGATTATTTCATTAGAGATCTAGAGCTTTTATGCTTGGGAATTTTGTGAATAAATCAACATGATATTATATGTATATATGGTTTAGTGAACTTGATTACATAAGTAATCTAGCTTATCATGGGGCATATAGTGAATACATAGAAAAATGGGTTGTGATATCATATAAAAGAAACTAAGTATTAATGTGAATTGGAATTTATGATGTAATATATTTTGGTAGAATTTATCAATAAGTGGTTATACAAATTAAAGTGGAATGATTACATGGAAATCAATGAATGATGTAAATTGAATTAAATAGAGTGAATATAGGTGTACAATTGAATATGGCATGATATATTGTGTGAGTGTGAGATAGAAATCTAATTATAATTCATGAATTTTATTATCTTCCATGACATATTTTATTAATGGCATAATTTTACTACAATAACATGTTCTTTTGTGAATTCATGCTAAATTAAGATTGTATGTTTTTCTACAGGATATGCATGGATTTAAGGTTATGCTCTTACACTACTCTTGTCAGTCTATATATTTTATTATTCTATTTTCCATGATTATAGGAGAGCATGTCTTTTATGTTTTATCAGTTATGACAAGTATATGAATCTATGTGTGTATGCTATTGCTATGAGTTGGGTTATTTACTTATTACGTCATTATACTAATACTTCACTTGTTTAGATTTTTGTTTACAGGTACTCTGGTTTAATTCATATGTGACTTGGATTTAGGCTAAGAATTAGAGCTACCCAGAGTTTTGTCCTTTGAGGACTCTTGTAATTATTTGCAAATATTTTAGAAGTTAATTTGTTGCATTAAAATTTTAATTTGATATTTTAAATGGCTACTTGTATATTTTTATATTTTGGTTCAAGATTTTGGTATCTAAGTTTATCTCATAGGTTCTTCACTTTTTTTTATCAATGATGATTTATAAGGCTTTCTATTGACATCAACAATGATTTTGGTTTAATTTCTATTTTAGTACTTGTTAGAAAGGTTTTAGCCTTACACTTATAAGGATATAGATTATGAACATCTATCTTATGGTAGGCGTAGTATTAGTACTCCCCATTTCTTAGATTTGTTTCCGCATTATATCTTTTTTAAACAAAATTTTTTAGGAGTGAAAATAGGGGTTTCAATAAACAATCGGATAGCATGAATGTATGTCTAATCCTAAGATAAAATATCACTTTCCATAGGTAGCTCATCAAAAGTTGAGAAATCATCCATGCAGATCTCATCTACATGTACAATAAATTCTAGGTCATATGCTTATGGGAACAAGCAACACCCATGAGAATGATTATCATTACACTATATACCAAGTAAGGTAATAATATATTAATAGCAAAGGCATACAAAAACATAAGGTCACATGGAAGAATAACATGCATATTAATTAAACATGATGCAATGCTAGATAAGAGTTTAATTAGAGTTCAATTATTAGGTATAATCATAATCTATTTCTGATTTATGTTCAGTTTAGAAACCCCACAATTCCTAATATGGTAGAATTAATTAAAGCAACTCTTAGATACAAGTGCTCATAATCCACTATTATCGTCCATTAGAATGAACACAACACCTTTCAGGAAATCATGCTCTTGGCCACTATTCTTAAACTAGTGTACATATCTGGAACACATTTTATAGAATAACATTCTTAAGCCACTATTATTATCCGATTGAAAGAGCTCAAGACCTCTATCCTAATTCACTTGATCATTCAATTTAAGTGATTAATGCAACACCGCCAAATTTAAAACAAAAAATTTTCCTTTAAAGATAATGTAGAAAAATTTATAAATCCAAAATTAGGGAATGTTATTGCCAAATCAAGAGAGGTGTGAATATCAGCCAACCCAAAACCGATGCATGGAAAAATAATAATAATGAAGGAATGTGTACTCTTGATATGCTATCACAGACATGCTAAATTAAACCCTAAACACACACATAAATAGTAAGAAGTGATTAGGGGTTGATCCCACAAAAACTATAATCTAATTCTTAAATTTCTATTATCATATAGATTTCCTCAGTTAACAAGTAAGGAAAATTAATAAATGATAATGAAAAGAAAAAAATTAACAATTACCATAATAACTGAATAATAATAATGGGGTAATAGGGGTCAGAGAACATATTCAGCATATGGATAACAACTAATCATCGAATAAAATGGTTTTGTATATTTCTAATGTTAACCTACAGAAGCTCACACATGTCTACTTCCTAGAATCCCCTTATGTAAATAAACCAAGGTCTCCTTATGATTTATTATTTAACTAATAATAACTTAGGAAAAGATGCCTAGAATTAATTAATGGCAGCATTAACCATTAGGGGGAAACTAAATAGAAATATAATTATAGTCTTCTAGGATTATGTAATTCTAAAGATTAATAAACATATATTAAATTAATAACCTATTTACTATTTATGCATGTATATGTTAACAAATATGTAGTAACTATATTAACGTAGCATTCGATTAGCACTCAAATTAACTAGGTGATCAATCTAGATAATAAAGCACAAATCTTGGATTGATGATCATTAAATAAAACTTATTAACCTAACTAAAAATACACATAACAATTAAGTCTAATTCATATCTCATGATTAATTATACTTCCTTCTACCCCATACTAGTTTAGCACAACATATTGATAAAACTAGAAAACAAAAATATAAACTCATAAAAATCCTAACTTTAATAACATAGAGAAAAAAAAATAACAAATATTAAATTAAACTACACAAAACCACAAACTAAATTAATAAAACTAATAATAAAAATTTCATTAAATATAATAATAATTACAAAATGAATAAACAAAATAAATAAAATAAATAACTTAGGATATTGAAGAACTGCAAACAACATATGATCTCTAATCCTTTAATTACAGTAATTAAATTAAAATATATATATAACAAAATATCCCTAATGGTTTAGAAATAATGAATATAAAGATGAATGTCTAAAGTCTTTGATGTTATACTTGACCTAACACATGTTATATATATAGATAGAAGGTCACACAAATCAGATCCAAAAATTTGGCAAAAATATGGTATATATTAGTATATACTGGAAATCCATGTTATTTCTCTAACATTATACATGTGAGATGAAGCAAAGAAGCACGTGGAAGAAGAACCAAGGAAATATGATCCATATTTCCATAAATATGGGCCCCCATATTTCCCCTCTCTTCATTATCTTCTCTTATTTTTTTTTCACATGACTTCTCTTTTGGGGTCTTACATTATGGTACATCCAATTTTCCATGACTCTAAGTTTGATTTTCATATTGTGATTATTTCCTTAGTTATAAAACCAAATAACCTTGATTTCATCTTCTTCTTTTTTAACAAAATAAGGCTAATAGATAAAACTTCAAGAGTACTGTTAAATTATCATAACAAATATAGAAAGTTAGGTCAAGATATATCAAATAATTTCATAGAATATGCAACTACAAATTCCCCCATGATTGAACTGTTGCTTACCCTTAAAAAATATAACCAAAAAAAGTGTGAGAAGTCTCAATAATCAATAAATACATGATTCCCCTTCTAGTGAACAATAAGAGAGAATCGATAATTGACATAACAAATGTACACATTTTGTTAGGACTCAAAACAATAAAAATTAAACATGAAGAAAATCATTTTTAAACTCATTTGAGGTTACATCACAACCAAGTCACCATCTAATCTAATTTTTAATTCATTAACATAAAAAAAATATATGAAGAATTAGACCAACAAATTCTTACTTTAAGCATATAGGACCACTCTACTCTTATGTGTCTGAGGTTTGTGTTTACTCTAAACAATTATATCAATGATAATGATCAGCCATAGGCTTATCATTCTTCTCTATTTTCTACTTATTATAAACCAAAGGATGCAAAAATCAAGAGGTCTTTTATTTGGTTGTAATAGGGATAAGGTCAAAGGTAGGATAACTTCTAGGATTATGGTAGAATGTCTATCACCAGTAAATATCCAAACTTCCACAATTCCCACTCTTTATGATTCTCAACTTCGCATTTTTATTCAACAAATTTTCTACCTCCACTCATCACCCCCTATACTACCAGCATCTACTTGAATGATATAAATATATATATATTAACTTGAGCCATGTTTTGCTGGATAAGCATGTTACACTCCATTCTACCCATCATAGGTATTTAGTGGTTGTACAATCCACCCCTTATTTCCACATCTTACCTTAAGTATTTTATTAATTTTTTTGTGTTATTTTTTCATCATCTTTGTAAATAATATGACTCATTACTCGCCAAACAACCCAAAAATATCCCCATGCTTAAGGTTTCAATCATATAAATAGCTTATTACCAACTTATGCTCCACTGACCATAGACTAAGGGATGAGATATGATATAGATATTTAGCTACTTATATAGGTTAAATATCAGGAAAATATGCTTAATAGCTCAAAAGGGTTATGTAAATGAACATTTGAAATAGGTTGGCTATTTGGCTAAGTAGTTAATGAGAAGAAAATTATGCCTCTATCATCTTAATATATGCAACAATTTCATAAAATATTGAAGTGAATAATGACAAGTTATAGTTTCATACACCAATGAAGAATAACATAGAAGAATGAAAAGTATATTGAATAAAAATTATATCCATCATTAAAGCTCAAAAGCTCGCCAATTTTTTGTTTTTATTGAGCTTAATATCTTTTTCATTTCTATGATGACTATAAAATTTTCATATTCAAGTTCTTTTGTAGTGAGATGTAACTAAAATATTAAAAATATTTTAATTTTTATTTCTAGAAGCACATTTGTCTTAAAAAAAATTGTTCTAACCACTCATTCACACTAAGGTTATGAATTAGAGATTTCTTTCATTGCCTATTTTCAAGGTGTCATCTCTTAGATTTTGATTCCTTCATTTTTTTCTAATAAAAAAAAGCTGCTAAGAAAAATAATAAAGTGAAAAGTATGCTAAAAAAGAACAAAATAATTACAAGGCACATTTAAAAAGAAACACAAGAAATAATGTAATAACAGAGAATAGGATGATAAAACTAAAAAAAAAAGTTAATACATCCCTCATGCTTAGAGAAAACATTATCATCAATACGGGTGTTTAAAAGTTAGTCAAAACCGGACCGACTAGTTATTCTAGGTTACCTTCCAAAATTGAACCAATATTTTGCCTCCTATCTGGGTTTCAGTCTTGAAATAAATTTTTGTTGTCCTCAACTAGTTTGATCCCAACCTGTTAGATTTTTCTATCCCACCCAAAATTTTATTAACACTTTACCTAAAAAAATATTTTTAATATAAAAAATATATGATTTACTAATTCTAGTTCTGACCGGTCTTATATTGGTAATTCCAATTTGGTCCTTAGTTCTACATTTAAAAAATTCCAATTTGGTTCAATTTTTGACCGGTTCACACTTATATTTCTCAATGAATGGACATATAAATAGAAAGTAAAGGAAGGGTGGGGCTTTTTAAGGATGAGGACCTAGGGTACTGTAGGGATTAAAGTCAAAATCATCCTCTCTATTTTCTTTATAGAACGATTTGACTTGATACCTATTGATTTTCCATGTTTAATATGCCTTATCATTTTGGAGATAACATTGTAATTATGTAATTTAGTTTTATATTCTTTTAGAACTCTAATAAGCTTCTATTCTTGTAAAGATATAGGGTCATTACCAATGATAACATAAAGAGTCTGATTATCCCCTAAGAAGGCAAATTTTAGATTATTGGGTAAGAGTTTTAACTCTACTTTTGGATCCTTTTCTATTGAGGGTAGGGGTTTGTATTTCATAATAGGAAATTCAATATTTTCCCCTATGTTTGTAGAATAATCTTTGAAAGTACAAGTACATTCCTCTATTTTCTTATCCAATTCAAAATTTTATTTTAACTCCTCATAAGAGTCCATTTTAATTGTATTGGTAAGAATTTCTACTAGATCATTACTCTTTGATTAAATAACTTGTTTAGAAACAGTGTTAGTTACATCCACCTTAAAAAAATTCATAATTAGTAGGATATCTCATGGATTCATCAATATTAGAATGAATTGTTTCCCCCATTGAATTCCATAATAAGAACCTTGTTATTCACATCTATTTTAGTTATAGAAGTTTTTAGAAATGATCTTCCTAATTGAATAAGAGAAAGGTTAGGGTATCCATCATATTCCATGCCTATAACATAAAAATAAGTTCATTCACATGGACTAGAACATCCTCTATTACCCCATCAAGAAATATGGTAGATCTATCAGCTAATTGGATTACAACATGGATCTCTTTAAGGAATCCTTAACTTAGGTGATTGAAAATAGACAAAGGCATGACACTTATAGAGGTTCCTAAGTCTAGAATTCATTTTTCATACCTTATGATTCTATTTTACAAGGAATGGTTTCCATTTACTTAGGTGGGAGTTTCCTTTGTAAAATTTTAGATACATTCTCCCCCACACTAACTTTTTGATCCACTCTCAATTTATTCCTATTAATGCACAAATATTTTAAGAACTTTAAATACCTAGACAATTTCTTTATTAAATATATCAAGGGAATGTTTACCACCACATTCTTAAAAATTTCTATTGTCTCCTTTTAACGATCTAGCTTCTTATCCATAGTTAACCTGCTAGGAAAAGGGGCAATGGGTTTACAGGGATTAGGAAAATTTTTTTAGTTACCGTAGGAAATATTTTTATGATATCTTCATCTACATTAATTGAGTCTCCCTCTTCTTAAATTTTTCCTTGGTTATATTTACATTGCTTTGGACTATCTACTTGTTTTGAAATCCTAGTGATCATAGCACTCATGTTTGCTCTTGGGTTCCTTTCTGTGTAGTTGGGTAACTTTGATGAACTTTTTTCTTGTAATTTTCCCATAGAAATTTTCAAAAAATTTACTTGACTTTGTAATTTTTTTAGCCTATTTCTTAAATTTTTGTCTAAAATTGAAGGGTGTTAGTGGCTAAAGATTTAACTATATCCTCTAATAACATTACTCCAAGTGGTTGTGGCATCGGTGGTTGAGGAGGTTGCACAAATGATGGTTATGGTTGGTTATAAGGGATAAAGTAGAATCCAAGGGGTTGGTTATACCCTTGTTGATTTTGGCATGATGGCCGTCTTTGAATATTCCCATATTGATGTACGAGCATCTATATATTCTCAAGACAATAAAGATTTGGCATACTAATTTATGGATTCTATTACAATATTTGTCTTTGATGATAATATTAATAATAGGACTAACCTTACATGTAACACCCCAAAATTTACTATTTTTTTTAAAGCGGAAGCAATTAAAATAAAATCACTTAAAACCGGTGAATTCTGGGAATGTTACCGCCACACTTAGTACCAGACCGGTTTTCTCCGACCGTTCCAATACCAAGTGCTAAGGCTAAAGAAAAGATCAACAATCAATTACAAAATTAATACAAACTAAACTTCAAATAATCATTAAATGGTTGTAAAACAAAATCAGAGTACGCATCAAGAAATGTAATTCATTTCCAAAAGAGAATTAAACTTACAACCGATAAAAGGTTCATTAAAATACTCAATCGAGTACTGAATCAGAAAATGGTAAATACTATACCAAAGAAATAACAAAAGGATTGAAATCGCGTAAAGAAAGAATACGGCCACGACACTCTCGAACTTCGAGCCAAACATGCTCAACGCTCAGCCCCAACTGATATCTCGCCCACCTGCACAAATTCATAAGGGCATACTACTCGTGGGAATGAGCAGCACCCATAAAAGGGGTGATCAGTACGCTACGTATTGAGTAAGGTAATCGACCACTAAGGCCAACACATAAGCACATAATCCATGCAGAATAATAACAGGGCAATCCAACATAACAACATAAAGGTATATGAACAATTCAGGTAAAAGTACAGAGGCCCATATATAATCCAGATTAATCATTTAATTAATTAATCTCTTATCAAAATCCGATTCACACCATGCCTTTTATCAATCCATGCGAGTAGAGGAACACCCCACTATTATAACCGGTGGGCCGGTCACAATAGAGCATCATGCCCTAACCACTATTATTACCGGTGGATCGGTCACAATAAAGCATCCTGCCCTAACCATTATTATTACTGGTGGATCGGTCACATATAGGGTAGAAACCCTAACCACTATTCCTAACCGGTGGATCGGTTTGGTTCTCCCTCGCATGGTGTTCCACTGTAAGTAATTAGTGTATTTTATGAGCTTAACGATTTTGGTTTGTGTTTATTGAGCTCGAGTCACCCCACTATTTTTACCGGTGGGCCGGTCACATATAGGACCTCATGTCCTAACCACTATTATAATCGGTGGATCGGTCGCACATAGGACTACGCATCCTAACCACTATTCCTGACCGGTGGATCGATTTGGACTCGGCTCAATAATCTTCCACTTTATATGCTTAGTGTCTTAAGTATCTTATTCAAAGGCTTTCACCTTGGGCATGCATAAGTCATCACACATCACAAATCATAAAATTCCACCATCATAATTACACTTAAGTCACAACATACACATGATAACACAAAAACCCTAATCAGCCACCACATGCCTCAATTAACCACAACAAACCATAGTTAACCACTCCAAACTCTATTTAACCATACCAACCATAATTAGCCACTCCACGCCTTAGTTAATCATAACAAACCACAATTATCCACTCCAATCTTGGTTAATCACAACAACCCAGAGTTCATTACTCCAAACCCTAATTTAGTCTCTTCCGTACCCTCATAATGCTCCACGTACTATTTTCCGTCCAAAATAGTTTAACACCCAAATAACACTTACATTACCTTCCTTACATCCCAAATTAACTTTCCACACGTAAATTTCATACCCATGCAGACATTAATCTCCCCATGCAAACCTTTGCATCTTTTTCATGTAAACCCTAAAATTTCATGTGAAACCCTAATTTCAACCATGCAAACCCTAATATCGTCATCTAACCATCAATGCCAACATGTAAACCCTAATACCACCAAACAACTATAATTACCACCATACAAACCTTAGTAACATCATAAAAACCCTAATACCACCATATAACCATAAATACCACCATACAAACCTTAGTAACATCATACCAACCCTAATACAACCATGCAACCATTAGTACCACCATTCAACCCACGATTCTGCCATATAAAATCCTAAATTCAATCCATAGCAAAACCCCAGATTTGTCCACATAATACAATTGATTAGATTCTCCCCTTTCATAACCACAATTTAGATTCCCCCATACAAGACTATAAGTTAGATTCTCCCACATAAAATCATAATTTAGAATTTCCCGAGTAAAACCATATTTTGGATTAATTGGATTTCCCCAAACAAAACATAAATTAGATTCTCCCAATCAAATCATAAATTAGGTTCTCCCATATAGTATCATAAATTACATTCTCCCCAAATAACATCATAGATTAGATTCTCCCAAACAAACCATAAATTCAATTCTCCCATATAACATCATAAATTATATAGTCTCCCACGAAACCCTACATTTCCCATTTTATTCTCCCTCTCATAAATCATTAAAATACTTAGGTCAACTCATATCGCTTGATCAACTTATTTCTCCATCCTTATTTTTCATCCTTTTCCCCACACAACCACATCGACATTCTCACATGCATGTCTTATAGTATCATAACACATATCATCATACATAAATAATACACATGCCATGCAAAACATTCTTCAACTCCACGTTATATCATCCACGTTATATCACATACAAAATGATTATAATAATACATAGGATACATAGCATGCGAGGCACATAATGCATATAAGTACACAAAAGGCCTTAGCACCCCTTACCTAAAACGACACCGGTCTTGGAGCACGCTCCTACGCCTCCTTAGGACTTTGACCAAATAATAACATACTAATAAAATAACCTTAACAAAATTCTAACTTTGCTAAAGACATAAAATAATAGAGATATTATAAACCTTGATAATATAAGGTTAAAGACTTTACCCTAATAATAAAAATGATACTAATATAATAATATCAAAGATAATAAAACTAATATCAATGAGAATATAAATAATAATAACAATAATAATAATAATAATAATAATAATAATAATAATAATAATAATAATAACAATAGTAATAACAATAATAACATTATTAACAATACTAATGGTAAAATATTTTCTTTAATAATAATGGAATAAGAATAATAGAAATTCGAAATATAAAATAATAATAATTATTATACTTATAACATATTAATATTAATAATAGTAATAAAAGAAATAATAAGGGGAATAAAAATAAAATCGAATTAAAATACAAAAAGGCTTCAACCCTCAACATAAATAATAATAAAACAATAATACTACTACTAATAATAATAAAAACATATTAAGAACATAATTATTAAGAATAATAATAATGTTATTTATATGCAAATAATTGAAATAAAATAAATCAAGGCTTATAATGATATGGAAAATGGTTGAGAGGGTCTAGGGTTTAACCTTAGGCTGGTGGGGATAGGCGGCACCGGAGGTGGTGCGCAGCGGCGGCGGCGGTGGCCGGGAAAAAAGAAGAAAAGAGGAAAAGATGGATGTTGGGAAAAATATAGGGAGAAATGAGGTGAGACAAGAGGTGTTTATGGTTTCTCAGGAGGAGAGGAACAAAATGATGGTGGTGGTGCAGCCAAAGGTGGCGGAGCACGGCGGTGGACTGTGGTTTAAGGTTTCGGGGTAAAATTCTAGTGAAACGAGCAGCCAACTTTGCACGGTTATGGAGGCCCGTGCAAGAAGAATCGAAAGTTCTGGAGATCTTAGTTAGCTAGAAGAGATTGCAGATAAGAATTTGAGATGTTGCGCCAACGGTGAAGTTGGCTATCGGCAATCTCGGGCTTAGGGTCTCGGGGAAGAAAAACTCTAAAAACTCCTATAACAAGGCTATTTATAGATGGTAGATGGGATAATAGGGTGTTGAAGCTCGAAAGGGAGGTATTAAGTGCAAGAATTTGGGTGGCCGGTGGCAGAAAACGGTCGGCCAACGTTTGGGTTGGTTCGAAGGTTCGCGACGTTGGGGAGAGGAAACGGGCGAGATATAACGGACTGGAGTTATGCCAATTTATTCCTAGAGTTAAGAGGAAGACAATGAGGCAAGAAACGGCCAGTATTAATCACTGTAGCCGGAGGTGCCATTGATGGCGGCCAGCGTTGCAGCGTCGTCGACGACGGGGAAAGGAGGAAGAAGAAGACGGCTGGCCGGGCGGTTCGCGAAGGAAAAAGAAAGAAAGAAAAGGAGGAAAAACTGGGCGGTTCGGGCGCGAGCGGTAAGGTTTTTAAATGAAACGCAGAGTTTGGGTGCGAAAAGAAGACAAACGCGACATAAAGAGGGACGGAAGAAGGGTAGGAAATTGCTTAAATGAAACGACGAGCTTCGACAGAATACGGAATGAAACGCAGCGTTCCACGGGTGGAGGAAGGATGCACGGCGCGGCTAAGCCGAAGAAGAAGAAGAAAGAAAAAGAAGAACTGGGCCGCGGCTGGCCCGGTTTGGGGAAAAAGAAGAGGAAAAAGAAAAAGAAGAAAAAGAAAGAAAAAGGAAAAGAACAATAGCTAGTTAGGGCCAAATAAATTAATATAAATATTTAGGATATTTAAAAATAATAATATTTAAATAAAATAATATTTAAATCCCTTTTTAGGCTAAAATAAGATTTTTGAAAGATTTTCCATAAATTCCATTTTAATTAGCAAAACACCCAAATTTTCTTCCATTAAATTATTTATAAAAATAATATTAATTTGGAGCTATTTTCTCCTTCTTATTTTAAATAAAATAATTTATTTAGTTAATTCTCAAATTAAAATATTTAATTAGTTAAAATACCCAAATTCCTCCTAATAAAAATAGTTATAAATTTATTCTTGATTTATCCTAATTAATTTCCTTTTATTTTAATTAAATAATTTATTTAATTAATTTTTTATAATAAAACCTCATTTAAATATAATATTTAAGATTAGAATTTTTAGGGGCATTTCATTACAAGTGTACTTTGATTAATTATTTCTAGTATGTAACATATTTGCAAGAAGAAGATTAATTCACTTCAAGATGTCCACATATCTAAAGTTTTGTATGCAACAAGTTATTACAAGTTAAATGAAGTTATTATACAAGGAATTCAAACTTACAAGTCAAGTCTAGTTATCATTTTTATGTATATTAGAGTTATTGTTAGTTATTTTCATGTAATAATTATATACATTTGTTTGACATAACTTTTTGTTTGATTCATTTATTATATAGATTATTACTATGCTACTTTAATAGTTAGTGTGTTAGATAGTCATGTTTACATTACTTTTGCTACCTTAGTGTACTACTTAGCAAAGTGTGACTACCTATATAATGAATAAGGTGACATGTTGTAACATAAGAAGTTTGATCATATTCGAATCTAATACAAGTAATACACTAGGCTATTTCTCTCTTTTATGAGTGAATATTTCTAACTATGACTACTTGGTGTAAGCTTATATAGGATAATTTAAATTTATTATTGGAGAAAAACTTAAAGGTAAACTTCTTGTTGAAATATTCCTTGAATATTTATTGAAGATTCATATCATTCTTTAATTTTTCTTGAATCTTGCTTAAAGATTCATACCATTCTTCCAATCTTCCTTGAATCTTACTTGAAGATTCATCCCACCGAATCACCCTTTATTCTAATATTCAAATCTTCAAATCTTCAACATTAGAGAAAGAACTCACATCATTTTTGGTATCAAATCTAGGTTGGATTTTCCACCATTGAATTGCCAACATTTCCCTTCATTATTCCTCTTCCTTTCCCTAGTACATAAAATGTGAAGAAGTCCCACATTCATTGCCTTCTTTAAGTTCTTTTTAAATCTTTAATCCTTTGAGTATAAGAATTTTTATCCTTTAATGTTTCTCATCTAGCTCCATCCATTCCACTCTTGCTCTACAACATTTTTTGTGACCTTCTTCTTTGC
Organism: Tamarix austromongolica; assembly: GCA_039764185.1. Lineage (NCBI taxonomy): Eukaryota > Viridiplantae > Streptophyta > Magnoliopsida > Caryophyllales > Tamaricaceae > Tamarix > Tamarix austromongolica. Next base: position 49,448,105 of record CM077817.1, read on the forward strand.
TAATTTTTGTTCGAGCCTTTTACCTAGCTTTGTACCCTCATTATATGTCTTATTGATTGTTTTTATTCAAGTAAGAAAACCAAAATAATTATTTCAACCTCATTCAAACATTACTTTGATGTTCAACCTCTTCTTCCTACCTTAGTATTTAATCATTCACAAATAAGATTATCTTGAACCAATCTTAGATTTCAAGAGTCAACTTCATTCTTGTAAAACACCTACCATCATTTCCATCAAGAAAACTTATTCATTCATCAAGAATTGGTGGTAATATATTCAATCATTTCTTTTCCTTTACTACTCCCTTTCCATTCCCATGAAGCTTCCAAGATTCTTAAGACTTCATCAAGAATTCACCAATAACTGATTTCTAGCAATATACAAAAGTCGTTGAATAAACTTTCATGAAGAAAGATAGCTATGGGTGAAGAAGTGTCCATGAAAGCAATATTTGACACTCTTTAACAACTTGTAGCAAATTTTCATACTACCAAATGCACAACATCAAAAACACTTTTCCCTTCAAGTTTAACTTAAAAAGTTGGAGACAAGAGTAGTCAACCAAATGACACTCCTACACATGCACAACACCATGGAGGCCACTCATGACCAAGTAGAAGGCACGGTGAGGAGGGTAGTATAAGGACAAAGTGGTCAACTCAGCAACTGAATGGAGCATGTGGATAAGGCAAACGAAAATGGCACCAAGGATTTCAGCCACAACTGATGAGGACATGCAAATTAGCGACCAAGGTATAATCATATTGAAGATAAAGGTATCAAACTCTATATCCTTGATTTATGTAGTATATTGGATATAGAATTGTTATTCGAATGGTTGCATGAAATATAAGTTATCTTTGAGTTTATAGAGTATGATGATGAACACAAATTTAAGTTAGTAGCTCTCAAATTTAAAAATTTTGCTAGGGTTTGATATGATAATTTTAAGAGGACTAGTGAATGATAAGAAAAAAGTAAAATTGAGTTTTGGGAAAATTTGGAAAAATACCTAAGGAAGAAATTTATCCCTAAAGAGTATGAACACAAATTTTATATCAAACTAAATACTCTTAGGAAAGGAATTATTAATATAGAAGAACACACTAGGGAATTTGAAATACTAGCACTTTCATGTGATATGTAAGAAAGAAAAGAATAAAAATGTGCAAGATAGTTAGATGGCCTTAATAATGTAATACCCCAAAAATCCTAATTTTGGAATTATGGCAAATAATGATTTATTAGAGAAAATTTAAGAAAATAGGTTACTTTATTAAATAAAGAGTAAATTAATTGAGGAAAATAAAGATAAATCAATAAATAAATTATTTATAAAATTTTAGACATTTTACTAATTAAAATGAAAGTGGAGGAAAATTACCCAAAATAGCCAAAACTAATCTAAGAATAGAATTAAATTATTATCTAAATAATTTTTAAATATTCAAGAAAATAAATATATATATATATTTAAATGTATAATAACCCAAAAAAATTCTAAAGAAATTGTGCAAAAATCCAAAACCCTAAAGAAACCCTTTTTCTCCCCTTTTCTCTTTTTCTTTCCTCCCTTTTTCTTCTTTTCTTCTTCCGCCGGAATTGGGCCTCGCCCGGCCCAACTCCTTCCCTCCTTCCTTCCCCTCCCACGCGGCCCAGCGCCGTTCGGCCCCCTTCCCATAATCGCGACGCAGCGTTTCACCCCTCAATTTGCTGAGACGCCACGTCACGCTAAGTAAAGAGATAGCCGTTGCCAGCCTTCGACGCGATGTTGCGTTTTCCTCCCACAACCCCCAATACGCCGCGTTTGATTTACGGATTTTATATCCGTTGCCAAACCGACCGGTTTCCCCCCTATTTTCTTTTCCTCCTGGACTGCCGGTCCAGGAGTCGTCTTCTTCCTCCCCTCCCGCGCAGGTATGTCGCCTGTCGCCTGCCGCCTGCCACTTGCCGTCCGGCGTCCTCCCCTACAATTTCCGTCCCTTTCTTCCCCAATTCGACCCAGCACTCCCTCACGCATCCTGCCACCCCTTCCTTTTCCGAAAAACAGCCAAACGTACCCTACAAATCGCAGGGCACGTAACGCTGCCACCGCCGACCAGCCACCTGCCGCGCCTGCCCCGCGTGCAACCTCCCTTCCTCTCGTCGTCTTCCTCCCCCATGGCCTATAAATACCCCTCCCGAATGGCCACAGCAAGTCCCTCCCTCTGGACCTTGCTGAAACCCTGCCTCACCGCCGCCAGAACAAACGTCGTTTCCGCTGCCTCCAGCCACCGCCGAGACCACCTCTACCCACCAAACTCCTCCTTGCGCCACCCCCCACGAAATCAAACAACCGCCGCTGCCCTTCCTACCCCGCACGAGCCACCACGATCATGCGAAGGTACTTGCCCAAAAAGAACGCCGCCGCCACCTTGCGCCACCCTCTGCCGCCACCACCGCAGTAATCAACCCACGTCCCACCTCCCAAAGTAACCAGCAGGCCTTCCCCTACCTCCCCACAACTTTATCTCCCCTGCCTCCCTCTCCTTCTACCTCCACCTCTCTCCACCACCCTCGGCCGTCGCGCCAACCACCGCGCGCCACCGCCCCTTGCCACGCCACCACCCTCATTCCACTTCCCTTCACCTGCTGATCCTTCCCCCACCTCAAACTTCTCCTTTCCTCCTCCCATCTAACCTCCACCTGAATCTTTCCCTCTCTTCTCCTCCTCCACCGCCGCCGCCGTCACCGCCACGCGCCGCCGCCGTACCACCATCGACCCTAGGTGGTCTTCCACTCATCCCAAACCTTAACCTTTCTTTTATATAGCTACTACTAAGTCTAACTAATATTAATGTTATTATACTTATTATCATCATCATTATTATTATTCCTTTCATTATTATTATTAGTATTACTTTTATTATTATTAATATTACTAATATTATTATCTCTGTTATTAAAGTTATCATTTTTACCAACACCATCATCCCTTCGAACCTTAGCTTCTATTATACTTAACTTTAGTGTTATTATTATAATTATTATTATTCTTACTATTATTATTATTATTATCATTATCACCCTTAGGAATAGTTACTTGTAATATTGTGACATTATAATATTATTATTTCAAATATAACGCCATTAATAGGCTTGGCCTTAAAACACTAGGGTTTCTATCACTAGACATTAGTGTCACTATTTTATTAATACTAACACTATTTTCCTATAGCTAGCATAAACCCTATTACTACAAGATTAGAACTAATGGATTTAATAAAATAAGTGTAACAATAAGTATCAAAATAAATACATTTTGACTACTAAAATTTAGTATACTAATTCTAAGGTAAAAACCCTAGTTTTTGTATAATACCCTCTTTAGTAATAAAAACTCTAATCCTAAACTAGAATAAGGAATTATGGTACTTATAAGGGAAACTAATACTTAGCATTTCCCCCTTTTATAGGTAATCCTGACCAAAGCCCTAAGGAGTTAGAGGAGCGTGCTCCAAGCCCGGCGTCGCCTTAGGTAAGGACGAAGCTAATGGCCTTGTGCTATGTGTGACATGGATGTGTTGAATGTTGTGTATTCCATGCTATGCCATGTATTATATGATTTGTGGATAACTTGTCTTATGTGTAGCGCAGCTTGGAGATTGAGGTATGTTGTATATGCTTCCGTGACATGAGCATGACATTTATATGTATGATGTTTATGATGTATTATGTTATGGCCCTCTAGGACATGCATATTAGGATAAATAGTAATATGAGTTGGGAACCACCATGGGAGTCTCAAAGTTTGTATGATGGTATTAATGTTCTAGGGCAGTACTAAGGGTTCGTATTGTGGTATTTGTGATTTTATGGAGGTATTAATGTTGTATGGTGGTACTAGGGTTTGTATGGTGGTATTTATGATTTTATGGAGGTATTAATGTTGTATGGTGGTATTAGGGTTTGTATGGTGGTATTATGGTCGGTATGGTGGTATTAGGGTTTGCATGGTGGTATTAGGGTTCGTATGGTGGTATTAATGATTGCACAGTGGTACTAATGGCTTATGGTGGTATTAGGGTTTGTATGGTGGTATTTGTGATCTTATGGAGGTATTAATGTTGTATGGTGGTAGTAGGGTTTGTATGGTGGTATTAATGTTCGTATGGTGGTATTAATGATTGCATAGTGGTATCAATGGCTTATGGTGGTATTAGGATTTGTGTGGTGGTGTCATGGTTTGTATGGTGGTATTAATGTTGGTATGGTGGTATTAGGGTTTGCATGGTGGAGTTAGGGTTTTGCATGGGAGTTAATGATTGTACGAGATTAGGGTTTGGAGTGATTAACTCTGGGACGTTGTGATTAAGTAGGGTTGGAGTAACTAATCGTGATTATTGAGGATAATTAAGGTTTGGGATGGCTAAGTATGGTGGTTATGGTAAAATAGGGATAGGAGTGGTTAACCATGGGTTGTTGTGGACAATTAGGGTTGGTTATGGCTGCTTAGAGCTGTTTGGCGTATCATGTGTATTATTGATTAATGTGTAGTTAGGAATGTGGAATTTTATTGTTTGGGATGTGTAAGGCAGAAAGAGAATGGTTTACGCATATCCATGGTGAAACCTTCTGAATAAGATATGTTAAGACACTAACCACTTACAGAGAAAGATGTTGAGCCAGACCCAGACCGGTCCACGGGCAAATAATAGTGGCAGGGTATGTTACCCTCGTGATCGGTCCACCGGCTATAATAGTGGCAGGGCATGGCCCTCGTGACCGTTCCACCGACTATAATAGTGGGGGATTCCGTGCTCAACAAACTAATTAGAATAAGGATAAGACATGGGAAAGATACTAATATTTACAGTGGAACACCTTGTGAGTCGAGGCCAGACTGGTCCACCGGCAAATAATAGTGGCAGGGTATGTTACCCTCATGACCGGTCCACCGGCTATAATAGTGGTAGGGCATGGCCCTCGTGACCATTCCACCGGCTATAATAGTGGGGTTCCCGCACTCACACAGACTATTAAAGAATATGTGTGGAATGAACGTATTATTAATGAGAAATGAGGAATAGGTCACAGAAAAGTATTCAGGCCTTATCTTGCTGGTATCGCATGTTGTCTATATGATTGTGCTACGTATGTTATGTTGTATGATTGTATGCTTGGCCTTAGTGCACCAGCGCCCTTACTCAGTATAAGACCCGTACCGATACTACCTTGATTGAATGGGTCCTGTGATTATCCACCGATGGTGGGGAGCAGACCTCCTATGCAGGTTTGATCGGTTACTAATTGTGGGGTGGAAGGCTTGGCTTGAGTGAGTAGGCGATCCGGATATTGGTCCCTTGGGATCTATTTTATTTGGCTATATTTTGTACTACACTTCTTGTTTTGAAACCGTACTCTAAGTTGTATTCCTAAACGATATTTTAACTATTGTTGACTCGTGGTTTTCGTGAGTGGTCTATGTTAACTATGGACCTATGTTTTGATGACTCTTACTTAATGATTGTTTAGTTTAGCCTTAGCACTTAGTATCGGAATGGTAGGAGTAAACCGGTCTGGTACTAAGTGTGGCGGTAATACCCCCAAGTTTATGGTTTTAATTCTTTCGCTTCCGCTAAAACCTTTGTCTTAAACGAAATTTTTCAGTAGTAAATTTGGAGGTGTTACAAATAACTTGATTAGGGATAATGTTAAAATGTTTATCTACGATTACTATGATAATTTGAATAAATAAGATTTAAAATTTCAAACAACAAGTAAGTCTACCAAAGCCAATGCTAAAGCAAGTGCTTCAGCTTCTACTTTAACCAAAACCTACTTAAAAACTTAGGACACATGTATCTTTGACTGTTGATAAAAAAAATCAACTCTAACAGAGACGAAAAGAGTAAAAATAAGGTGGATGAAATTTATACTAAATAATGTTTTAAATATAAGGGATATGATCATTTTGCTAGAGAATGTCCCAATCTAAGAGTTCTAACTCCAAATGAAATAGAAGGCATGGAAACATGTGATGATAATGATGACATAGAAACCAAATATAATGATGATACCTTGAGTATGTATGAATAAGATGGTAATCCATGTTTTTCCTTCAAAGGGTATTAAAAATATAACCTAATAATCCATCTACACAAAGGGATAAAATTATCAAAATAAGTGTAGAATCGGTGATAAAGTGTTTAGAATCATTATACATAGTGGTTCACATACTAATGTTGTTAGTGAAGTGATGGTTAAACAACTAGGGTTAGTGACTACTAATCATCCTAAACCATATTCATTATGATGACTTAATAAGGAAAAAGGTGCTAAGGTAAATAAGCCAACCCTAATTACTTTTTGTATTACTGACTATCATGATCAAGTATTGTGTGATGTATTGCCTATGGATTCTTGTGATATATTATGAGAAAGACCATGGAAATATGATAGAAATGCAATCCAAAATGGTGTGACTAATGAATGTGATGTGATTAAAGATAAAAAGAAGTATAAATTGAGGCCATCTCAATGTGGTCATAAGAAACTTATCAAGACTAAAAAGAGTTTATTTTTACTTGAAAAGGATATGATTAATTGCATTGAGGAGGTAGGTGTTTGATATCCCTTAGTTGTAAAAGAATCTCGATTTAGGGATAATAATTCTTGGAATTTCAAATCTTACTAGATTAATTGATGAATATAACAATATATTTCCTGATGACTTTCCTCTTGGACTACTAACTTTTAGAAGTATAGAGCATGCTATAAATTGAATTCCTAGAATGCCTCTACCTAATAAACCTACTTCTAGATGTAATTGAAAAGAAGCTAAGGAATTGCAAAGAAAAATAAAAGAAATAGTAGATAAAGGTTACGTGAGAGCAAGTATGAGTCCTTGTTGTGCACCTGCCTTGTTAGTTCCTAAGTAAGATGGTACTTGACATATATGCATAGATTCTAGAACCATAAATAATGTAACTATAAAGTATAGATTTTCTATACTTAGACCTGATGAATATTTTAGGGCACGTGTATTTTCCAAAATTGACTTAAGAAGTGGATACCATCAAATAAGAATTAGGGAATGAGATGAATGGAAAACAACATTTAAAACTAAATAGTGTCTTATGAATGGACTATTATGCCATTTGAATTATTTAATGCACCCAATTCTTTTATAAGACTAATGAATAAAATTCTTTATCCTTTCCTAAGTAACTTCATTATGGTTTATTTTGATGACATACTTGTTTATAGTAAGAATAAACATCATAATCTTGTGCATCTAAGAAAATCATTTGATAAACTAAGGGAATCTAAACTTTATCGAAAATTGAAATAAATGTGAATTTATGTTTCCAAGTATAGTTTTTATTGGTTATATTGTTATTTGTGAGGGTATTCAAGTTTATCCTATTGAAATACAAGATTTAAAAAGTTACCTAATCCTAAGGATATTTATAAAGTAAGATGTTTTTATAGGTTAGCTAGTTTATATAGGAGTTTTATTAAGGATTTCTCTACTATAGCTACGCCTATTACCCAACTCATGAAAAAAGGAGAGCTTAATTGTGGTCATAAAGCCACTATAGCCTTTAAGGCCCTCAAGAATAGCCTGTGCAACACTCTTGTATTATCTATTCCTAATTTTAACCTATTTTTTGAGGTAAATTGTGATACTAGTTAGGTGGGGATATAATGAGTTCTTTCACAAAATAAGGCATATTTCATAGTGAAAAATTAAATGGTGCTAAATTGAATTATTCGACATAGGAAAAGGAATTCTTTGGCATTGTATGTAGCTTAGAGATATATATTCATTATTTAAGGCCTAAACCCTTTGTATTACATTCTGATCATGAGAGATTGAAATACTTACATGGTTTAAGGAAAATTAGTCTTAGACATGTAAAATGGTTCTTTTTTTATACAATGCATTATGCTCTCTATCAAACAATTAGATGGAAAAAAAATGTGGTAGCCGATGTTCATTTTTGAAGCTCTACATTGTGTATCATATTAGATGCTATATTGCTAGGTTTTGAAATGTTAAAATAATATATCCAAAATATGAATATTTTAGTGATTAATATATAGAATGCAAAGAAAATAAATATCATGGTAATTATGCACTACAAGGTTGATTTTTTTAGATTTAATAACATTTGTTTACCGAGATCAAGTATTAGAGATTTTCTTATTAAAGAGGTTTATAAAGGAGCTATAGCTAGTCATTTTGGTACTCAACACATTATAAATATTACAAGATAACTTATTTTTTCCATGCATGATTAAATATATACAAATTATAGTAAACCGACAAGTTACTTGCAAAAAGAGTAAAAGCTTTTTCCACAATGGTTTATATACACCATTATTTTCAATCAACCATGAGAAAGAGTTAATATGGACTATATCTTAGAGTTGTCTAAAATATAAAGAGGTAAATATTCTATTGTGGTTGTCTCCTTAGAAAATTTGGAGAAAGGGATTATGAACTTAAACATCCAAAATATTTGTTTCAAGGACATTTAATTTGGTGATTTGTGTCCTTATTATCATTATGTCAATTTAAGGAAAAATTATTCTTAAGTTGGGGAGAATAATGCAGGAGCATCCATGGATTCTTAAGATAATGAAGATTGGACATACTTAGTTATGAAACCTATTAAATTATCCATCTTTGATGATAATATTAATATATGACTAACCTTAACAAGTGTACTTTGAGTAATTCTTACAGGTATGTAACATTTTTACAATGAGAAGATTAAAACACTTCAAGATATCAACATATATAATATTTTGTATGTTAAAATTTATTATAAGTCAAATGAAGCTATTATACATGGAAGTCAAACTTACAAGTCAAGGAGACATGTGATTTTTATGTAAATTAGGGCTCTTGTTAGTTACTTCCATGTAGTAATTAGATACATTTGTTTGTAATAGTTTTTGTTCAATTCATCTCTTATATAGGTATTATATTGCATTGCTAGTTAATGTGCTAGTTAGTCGTATTTATAATACTTTGGCTACCTTAGTGTACTACTTAGCAAAGTGTGACTACCTATATAAGGCATAAGTCAACACGTTTTAACATAAGAATGTCGATCATATTTGAATGTAATATAACTAATACACTTATCTGTTTCTCTCATTTGTGAGTGAATATTTGTAACTATGAATACTTAGTGTAACCTTAGATAGGATACTTTGAATGTCTTATTGGAGAAAAATTCACAGCTAAACTTCTTATTAAAATCTTCCTGAATCTTGCTTGAATATTCATACCATTCTTCCAATATTTCTTGAATCTTGCTTGAAGATTCATAATCGTCTTCTTCATATTCAACCCACCAAATCTCTCTTTCTTCTAATCTTTGAGTCTTCAACAAATGAGGATGAACTCACTCCACATACCTTAGTTATGGATGATCCCTCCATCATGGGATCATACTTTGGGTTTCCTTGAGGTTCACTTAATGCATTAACTTGTTGCACTTCTTGAAAGTGGGACATGCATTGGTAGCATAACCCACATATGAATAAATTCCATATACTTGAGCTGACACTCCCTGTTTCATGAACTTTTCAACTAAGGATATCAAATTATTTAATTTTTCATTAAGTTATATTATGCTTTGCTCCTTTACATAGTGATGTGAATATGATTTTGGTAGGAATTCCATTATTATCAAGTTATGATTCAAATCCTATTGTTTATGAATCTTTCCTAATATTCATGTAAAGACTCTCCCCCATCCTGCCTAATACCACATCTTTTCAAGTATTCATAGCCATTGATGATGGAAGGTAATTTTCTAGAAATAATTATTTTTTTATCAACCCAAGTATTAACAGATTCAATTGGTAAATCATTTAACCACTCCTTAGTAGCATCAGTTAAAGAAAAAGGGAAAGCTTCTAATTTAGGTTGATCTACACTTACTACCATTGGTTTCAAACCAAAAAAATGCTATATGAAATTCCTTGAAAAATTTGTTCGGATCAGTAATGCATCTTGATCTAGAAGAGATAATATAAAAACATGTAAACATAGGAAGTATACATATCAGTCTAGGCCTAATCTCACACTTATCATGTACATTAAGATAATTAATGTAAAGAAGACCATGATTAAAAGTAAGAGCTACCAACTCCTTCAAAGTTTGGTTCACCATCGGTTCTTGAAGAATTTCCTCAAAATTATCTTCAATGCTTTATTTATATGATGACTAGCTATCATATAGAGGAAAAGGAATAGTAAAAACATATTATATTCACCATTGAGTTATGTTTATCACTAGAGAGAAAGAAGTAGGATCCACCAATTGAATGAGTTAATTTCTACTTTCACTAGAAAATGATTTCAAACATGGATTCATATTGGCCAACACAAGAAGAAGAAAATGAGTTGTAATTAGAAGAAGATATAAAAAAATGATAATATACATAAGAATTAAAGTTTCTAAACCTTAGCAATGACACCAAAATTTGATATGCAGTCGTAGACATGGCAAATTAAAACCATATTAGCCTATCCTAGCATATTGATAAAAACAAGAAAACGCATAATCTAAACACACAAAAAAATTATAACTTTAAAAAACATAGAGAAATAAAATAAAAAAAGATTAAATTAAATGGCACAAAATCACATACTAAGTTAATTAAACTTATAACAAAATCACATTAAATACAATAATAAGTACAAAATGAATCCACAAAAATGGAAAGAAATAACTTAAGATAATGTGGAACCATAAGCACTGTATGATCTCCAATCCTTTAGTTACACAATTTTACTCACTAAATATAGCAAAAGAACCATAATGGTTTAGAAATAATGAAAACAAAGTCAAAGTTCTAACGATAGCGTCCTTTGATGTTTTTTCGACCTAATATATATTATATATATAGACATAAGGCCATAAGAATTAGATCCAAAAATTTTGCAAAAATGTAATATGTCTTAGAAAATACATTAAGGCTATATTTTTGCTGTAACATTATGCATATGAGATGAATTAATGGATTACGTGGGAGAAGAACTAATGAAATACGGGCCCTCATAGTTCCTCTCTAATCATTATATTGTCTTGATATTTCTTCACATGCCTTCTCTTTTTTGGGTCTACATGATTATTGTAACACCCCTAATTTACCTATTGAAAATTTTCATTTTTATAGCAACATTAATTACTAAATTATTAGGTGTTACTATCACACTTAGTATAAGTCTAGCTCATTGCCTTTCTTATACTCATCGCCTTTCTTATGCTAAGTTCTAAGGTTAAAACAAAAATGGGCCAAATAATTTAGCGAAAATAGAAGTAATACATAATAAAGTTACCAATAAATGTTGTAGTATAAAATTATAACTAAAGTATAGTACGAGGCTTAAGAGTCCAAAGAAAAACCAATTATAACAAAAACCTACACTTGAAGCTACAACTCTAGTTTTTTCTAACGCTTAGACCCAAAGGCCCATTTTGAAAATGAAACCTCTTCCCAAGGACTCCACTTGTCTTTCCCATGCTTATAACCTTCATGCCAATCCAAGGCCCTCACATAATCATTTGTAAAATTAGTATCAATGCGACTTCCTCGTACTCAGTAAATCACAATACTTTGTAGAAGGCAACTTACCTACATTCCATATGGCCACACAGAAACTAATGACATGCATAAGCACAAGGCATTACCCATACAAACAATACTCATAGGGAGACATATATCAAGGTCTAATTCTCAACTCAATAACAAAACATACCAATACACTTCTCACTATTTCGAAGTGTAAAGTCATATTTGATTAGTTAAATACATTCCAATTATAGGGTTAGGTCATTGAGGAAACTACCAAAATGAGGTATTACAATGGTAAATTCAAAGTTCCATGACTCTAAACTTGCTTTTCATACTATTCTTCTTCTCCTTAGTTATCAGCCTAAATTACCTTAACTTCATCTTTTTCTACATAACTAGGCCAATAGAGAAAATTTGAGGATAAATTGTTAAATTGTCATAAAAAATATAGAAAGTTGGGTCAAGATATGCCAAATAATTCCTTTGAATATGCACCTATCACCTCTTCTAATGATACAACAATATTATGATAACAATGATGAGAATGGTAACATAGATAAAAGAGAGAGTTTGCAAATCTAAATATAGAAATCACAACCAAGAGTTGAAATAACCAGAAAGGACCAAAAGCATCCAAACATAGTGGGAAAAAATATCTAACCAGTTAGCCTACCTCATAAATAAATGGAAATGTAACTCTCAACTGTAAGCATTAGCCACCTACTAACCCACGACATCATCCTCAATGTACTCTACCTGATAATCATAGCCCTACAAATTATCCTTTACTCACTAAACTAGAAGCTAAATCATCAGAGTGACCACACATATTTAGTATCAATGTGGTGAAATACTAGTAAAAATTATATGCCTAAAGCATGGTAAGAGCTTATGTTGCAAATTGATGTCACATAATAGCATAGTATAACAATCAATCTCAAGATAAAAATATACATGACATACTTGAAAGAAAATCATTGAAGAATAATCACGTAGATCATGCATTAGAATCAAATGGTAGAAATCCTATTATAAATATTCCTTTAGTGACCTTTTATTTTTTAGTTATTAAGATAACCCATTCAACCACACTTAGTTCTCCACCATGAACAAAAGTCATGGCAACAAACACATTCAATGGGATACCACACCTACCACATGGGGTTAGGGTACTTCAAAGGGGCTTTTCTCTAGGGATATCACGCTCACATGAACTAGGCCTATGGAATGGAAACTACAAAATGATAAGGACTTGTACTGGGATACCTCGCCCATCTAAATTGGACAGTGATTCCATGTCATCCTATTATAGTATAATCTTATACATCAAAGATGTATACATACCCCTACTCGCAAAATCCAAATAGAGAAGGAAATACATATTAAGGGAAAAGACAAAAACATAGGATGATGCTCCTACTAACTCCTGGATAGCTGTTTCGAGAGTTGAAGAAAAAGGCTCAAATAAAATCTTAAATCATTTTTATTTATGACCAAGTGATATCACAAATCATCATTTAATTCCATTAATGACCAATTGGGTATTTCCAAGTGAACACCAAACACATCCCAAGGAATAAAAGCTACCAATTAGGTATTTAGAGGTGACACCAAACTTAACCACTCAAGGCCCATAATATCAATATTTTTTATCCATATTAACTTTAGGTTAAACATGGTCAAAAACAAGATTGAGATGTTGCAATTACATAAGAACATGAATATAGAAGGCCTAAATAAAGAATATTAAGTATCAAGAAGCATGGAAAATAGGTGGACTAGTTGACAGGTCCCTAGGACTAGTCAATTTGTTTGGTCATGGATATGTTATCATGGATATGCTAACTTAACTACAAACACACACAAAAATAGTAAGAAGTGAGTTGGGGTTAATCCTATGAAGACTATTATAACACCCCCAATTTTTGAGGCAAAAACTTTCATTTTAAGATAACGTGAAAGTGATTGAAAAACAAAACCAAAAAATGTTACTGCCACATCAACCATAAGGCAAAACAGAATAAGGAACAAATAATGTGTAGTCATAATTATAATGTGACAATACAAAAAAGTAATGACAATAATCACATCATAGATATAATAAACTTGATAGTTTACAAAATCAAAGATAGGAATCTGAGCTAAGAGGTTAATAATCGAAGATATAAAAACATCTCAACAAAGTAGACAAAATACTAATAACAGGTTAGCCTAACTCTTAGGCACAATCATGAGCCTCAAACCCCAAGAAATGGCCCACTAATAGCCTACGTCATCATACTAAGCACACTCTAACCAAGAGTTGTAACCCTAAAAATCATCATCTGCTCCTCGGACTAGAAGTTGGATCATCACAGTGACCACATAAGTGTAGTATCAGTACAGTGAAGTACTGGTAAAACATACTACCTAAAATATGAAAGGCTCATGCAGCACATTGAAGTTACATAAGAGCATGGCGATATTATAATGATATAAAAAAAGTGTATTATAGCATGATTGCATGGAAATCATGGAAGTATAGCAATGTAATAATACATGTGATTCATAAAATGTAAACCATATTAGAATTCTTCCTTTAGTGACCACACAAGTTCTTATTAGTAAAATAGTTCATTCAAATTCCTAGTTCTGCACCATAAACAAAAGTCATGGGAGCATAAGATAATCATAATGGGATACTAAACCTATCATACAAGATTAGGATATATTGAAGGGGCTTTCTTTGGGGATACCACACCCACTACACATTGAGTGCACCTGCCATAAATCGGGATACCATACCCACCATATATGGTTAAAGTACTCCAAGGGGTCTTGTACTTAGATATGTCACCCACTACACCTTAAATATCTTTGTCATGAAGGCAAAAAAGTTAGGATACCATACCCACCTAAGCAATGGATACTGCAAAGTGCCATAGGGCTTGTACTGGGATCCTACACCCACTTGTACTGGACACTAATGCCATACCAGCTTGCTATAGTATAATCCTATACCTAAAAGATATGCACATACCCCCTATGGATAACATCCTAATAAAGAAAAAAATAAGTACCGAGTAAAAGATATATAATCAAAGGTGACCAATCCACTGACTCCCGGTAGCTACCTCAAGAGCCAAAGAAAAAGGCTCGAATGAAATATTAAACCATTAATTTATGTATAAGTGATGTCACAAAACACAACAAAGTCTACAGATAACCAAATTAGGTGTTTCTAAGTGATAACACCAAACACAATTAAAATTTATCATTTAACCAAATTGGGTGTTTTTGAGTGATAACACATAACACATCATAAGGCATTAAAGTCACCATTTGGGTGTTTAAAGATGACAACAAACTCAACCATAAGGCATAAAAGCCACCAATTGGGCATTTAGAGACAATACCAAACATAACCAAAAATTAAGTCTCAAATACCCTCATAATGGTTCATATTAAATAAGATCAATCATAGTTAAAATCATAATTAAAATGTTGTAAATACATAGAAGAGTCAACATAAAAGGTCCAAGAGGAACACAACAATTCACAAAAAACTAGGTAATTGAAACAATTAATTAGTTCTTCAAACTAGTCAACCGGTCTGGTCATACCAGACTTAGACTAAAACCAAATTTAACTAGTTGGCCTCACCAATCGACTATTCTTGTGAACCAATCGACTAGTTTGGTCTAATTGGTCAATGGGTCTAAGTAGAGACCAACCTATTTTGTCTTGTAGAAAAATCATTTGATGGGTTGGACCAATTGATCAATTGATCAAAATAATTAGTTCACTAGTTTAGTCTAACCGGTCCATGAGTTTAAATAGAGACCAACCCAATTTTTCCTTCAGAAAAATTAAGCAATGGTTTGATCAATTGATCAACTAGTCATAGTAACCAGTTGGCTGTTTTGGTCTAACCAGTTGATGGGTTTAAGTAGAGATCAACACACCTTGGTTTGTAGGGATACCAGTTGATGGTTTTGACCAACTGATTGACAATTCATCAAAACAAGTCAATTGGTTTACTAAACCGATTAACTGATATCATAACTAATCGATCCAAAATTCCAAACCATTCAATAGGTCACAAAACCAGTTAATGGGTTTGAGGAACCGATTGACTTGTTTGGGTAAAACACAACCCAAACATGCAAAACACACACAAAATTTTACAACATTTTACCATATTAATCCTAGCATGATTCTACGTCAAGACACACATAAAAATACATGTTACACACATAGAATCACAAGGATACATGATAATGTACACACTTAAACAATTCGTGCTCAACAACCTATTTCATACTCAACATAAAAGAATCTCAACAATAGTTACTTGAGAAGGATTAAACCACAAGCTCATAATATAGAACACAATTAGGTCCTACTCATATAAACACTAACACATGGAACCCCAATATACCACAGAAACTAGTTATGTTAAAGATAAGAATGGCTTACCTTAAAGCAATTCTTCTAGCACAAAACTTCTATTAGATGGCCTATCTAGAAAAACGTTGATTCATAAGAGAATTAAAGTAAAAAACCATTAAAATCATCTTCTAAAACTCCATTAATGCTAAGAAAATCAGAAGAAGAATATAAACATAAAACACCACCTTTTGACTCAAAAATAAGTTTTGAAAATAGAAAGTACAATCTCTAAATAGAGAACTAAAACCAAGATTAGAAGAAGAAAAAGGAACACAATACTTATAAGATCAAAGGAGACAGACAAAGAGAACCTCTATTTTTCTCAAAATAGGAAGAAGATAGGAAAATGGAAGGGTGTTCAACACTTTGTGATATTTCCACAAGGAGAAGAGAGAAATAACACAAGTGAGGAATGATAATGGATTAGCAAATGAGAAGTATTGGGGGAGCTCGTTGACATTCCCAGGGAAAAGGAGGAAATGAGACTGGTGTGGTTGAGTGTGGGCAAGCTAAGAAGTGATGGCTAACTTAATAGATGGTGGGCAATTGAGTGCATTCAAAGATGGGCATGGTAGTGGGTTGGTAAGTCAGGGATGGGTGTATACAGTCAAGCTTGCAGCCCCATATGCTAAAAGAGAGAGGGATGGATGAAGGAGAAGAAAAAGGGAGGCTTGCCTTCAAAAGTGGCTTTTTAGGAAAAAATTGCTAATTAAAATCATGTAATAATCTAATTATTGTGAAAATAATACAAGAGCACTAAAACATGCTTATTAGCATAATTGAACTCAAATATGAATTTTTCATAATCATTAGGGAGAAATTCAAATTAAAATAAAAAATGGATATGAAATCATAAGCAAACCAATCTATCAGTTTGGGCAAACAAGTTGACTGGTTTGTTGAGAACAAGAATATAAATTTTTTTATTGCACCAGTTTATCGGTTATGTAAGCTAGTCAATCGGTACACCTAAAATTTATATTTATATGAGAATTTGAAGCCCATTTTAAAACTTAAACGCATTTCTTTTACATCAAGGTAATTATAAATATAATTTGAAGGATTTTGAAATAGAGTATTACAATTTTAATCTAATAAGTATATTTATTTTTTTTATTCCTCTTGTTAACATATTAGGAAAACTAATAACTAATAATAAAAGAATAAAAACAAGCAATTAACACAATAATTGGAAACAAAAATGGGATTATAGGGGTTAGAGGACATATTTGGTCTAGGGATATTAATTAATCATTGAATAAAATGGTTATGATGTATTTATAATGTTAAAATATAGAAGCCTTCATACTTCTACTTCCTAGCATCCCCTTAGGTGAATAACCCAAGGTATGCTTATGATATTTAATCTAGCCAATTAATAGCCTAGAATAAGATCTTTATATTTAATTAATGGAAGCATTAATGATTAGGGAGTAGCTAGTTAAAATCATGATTATATTATGCTCAAATTATATAATTATAAATATTAATAAATATATATTAAATTAATATATTTCCATAGAAATTAACCAACATATTTGCTAATTGCGGGTGTATATTTTAATAATTATGAATTAGCGATATAATACTAGCATCTGATTAGTACTCAAATTTACTAGGTGGCTAATCTAGATAATAAAGTTATGGTCTTGTATAGGTGATCATTAAACTTAGTTTATTAATCTAACAAAAAATACACATAATAGTTAATTCCAATTCACATCTTATGATTAATTA
This sequence comes from Tamarix austromongolica, assembly GCA_039764185.1. Lineage (NCBI taxonomy): Eukaryota > Viridiplantae > Streptophyta > Magnoliopsida > Caryophyllales > Tamaricaceae > Tamarix > Tamarix austromongolica. The sequence continues at coordinate 49,465,859 of CM077817.1, forward strand.
TCCTATAACCTTTAAGTATCATCCTATCTTATACTAATCTAGCTTTGCATATCAATAAAACCAAAAAATGTAGATTCTAAATACATAAAAATCATAACTTTAGTAAACATAGAGAAATAAAGTAATAAAGATTAAATTAAACAAAACAAAATCACAAACTTGATTAATTAATCTAATAAAAAACATAGCATTAAGCACAATAATAAGTAAAAAAGAAATAAATGAAATAAAGGAAAGAAAGAACTTAGGATAATGCAGAACCTCAAACACTGTATGATCTCTAATCCTTCAATTGAGGCAATCAACTAACTAAATCTAACAAAATAACCCTAATGGTTTAGAAATAATGAAAGAAAAGTCAAAGTTCTAATGAAGGGGCTCTTTAATACTCTATTTAACCTAATATATGTTATATATATAGATAGAAGGCCATACAAAATAGATACAAAAAATGGAAAAAATATGGTGTGTATTGTTCAATGTAGGGCACCATATTTTTTCTCTAACACTATACACATGAGATGATTTAATGGAACATAAGGGAGGAGAACCAAGGAAATGTTTTTTGTACTTCCATAAATATAGGCCCTCATATTTCCTATATACTCATCATCGTCTTTTGATTTTTCTTCACATGGCCTCTCTTTTAGAGTCTAACATGATGGTACATCAATATTTCCATACTCCAAGCTTGCTTTTCATATTTTGCTTCTTTTCCATAGTTTTCAGTCTAAATTGCCTTAATTTCAACTTTTTATGCAAAATTAAGATAATAGAGAAAACTTGAGGAAAATTATTAAATTATCATAATAAATATATAAATTTGGGTCAAGATATGTGAACTAATTCTATAGAATATGCTCCCATTAGTTAGGTAAGACTTGAGAATAAAATAAACCAGTAAACTAGTTAACTGGTTTGTTCTACCAATAAACTACTCATAGAAAACTAGTTGATGTGTCTAACAAAACTTGTTTATGGATTTAATAATAGACCAAACCACTTTAGTCATAAGGCCACTATTTGAAGGGTTTGGCAAATTAATCAATTTCTCATGGGAACTAGTTGACTGTTTTTTCAAACCAATTGACTGTTCTTGTAGCCTACTAATCCAAACGTTCCAAACCGTGCAATTGTTCATATAACTAGTCAATTGGTCTAAAAAACCAATCGACTAGTTTGGGTGGAACAACACCCAAATCTATAATTCATTGAAGAAAACTTTACCATACTACTCCTAGGAAATTTCAATGTCACAAAACACATAAAAAGACATACTACACACATAAAATCACAAGAGTATATGGTATAATCAACACTTAACATGATCATGCTCAAAAATACCAAAATCATGAATAATAACATAGAACTCAAAACTTACTTAAACATAAAATATGGAAAATTTACCATATTCTCGAATCCAATAACTCAATTAACTCATACACAACAAAGAAAATACACTAAGAACATAAAAATACAATGTATAACAAAATACCTTATTTATATTAGAAATAAGATTGCCTTACCTCCAAGTAAATATTGTACCCAAAAATACTTCTAACTTGACAAATTTATACAAAGACCATGATTCCTAAGAAAATAAATAATCAAAAAAAATTAAAAACTATTTTCTAAATTTTCATATAACAAAATTAGTAGAAGAAGAAAAATGCCATAACCTAACATTTTCTTAAGTTAGAACTTCAAGGAGAATGAAGTAAAGATATTCAACCTTTCTAGAAATCTTAATCCTTTCTTAAGAGAAATAAGGGAGAGTTAAAGCTAAGATTGGGAGAAAAGATAAAATTCAACCAAAGTATAAGAAAATAAAAGGTAAGCCTCTAATTTTTTAAAAGAAAAGAAAAGTGAAGAATGCCCAATGGTTAGAAAGTAATAGTAGATGATAGGGAGTGAATTGAATTAGGAATGGAGTGGAATAGGGAGAGAGTTGGACGACATCTATAAGTAAGAGAGAGAGAAGTTTGACTTGGGTTTAGTGGAGGTAACTAAAGTGTAAAGAAACACATAAGAGGTAATAAAGGTAGAGTATAACAAGGGAGAGGCATGATAGAGACTTGATAAGTTGGGAGAGTTGTATAGAAAATCAAACATTCTTCTATAGCTACTAGAAGAGAGAGGAAATTAAAAGAGAGAGAGAGAATGTGAGAAATACCTCAAAAGTACTTTTGGAGATTTTTTTGCTAAATAAAATCATAAAATAATCTAAATAATGTAAAAATAATCTCAAACCACCAAAATAAACTTATTAGCACAAATAGATTCTAGTTAGTAGTTTTCATAAACACTGAAAAGGGATTTAGATTAAAATCAAATAAGGATATGAAATCACAAGAGAGCTAGTCAATAGGCTTAAGCAAACTAGTGATGCGGAATATTATCTCCAAATCTTCTACAAGATTTTAGGACCTTTTTTTTAGGATCATAAGATGCAAAATTATCACCCAAACTCGACTTCACTTGCATATATTTTGGTTTTTTGAATGATGATAGATTTGATTAGATCTAATCCAAGATCTAACTCATCTAATGAGAACTTTCAATTTCTCACCAGATTATTCTTGCTACTTCTTAATATACACACTTGAAAAAGGATAAAAGAAGAAGAAGAAGAAACACCACTCATTTAATCCTCTCTCGAAATTTGTGATTGAAATTTTCATAAAATTCTCATTGTTTTTCGACATCTTTGAGTATAAGTTCTTATACAAGCATGGAACCATGTAGACCTTCTCCATTAAGAAGCCCATTAGCATCCTTATTAATGAAATAACCCTCTTAAGGCATGAATCACATCTTAAAATAAAAGTTACAATGAAAATTTACAAGAATTACAAAGTATACAACAACAAAAAAATAACAGAGCTACACAACTTTATAATGCAATACATAGATATAATCATATATGATTAAACTTTATAGTTTTGTAGCCGTGTTCTTCCTTGGACTTTATGATATTGTAATCCAATATCATTACCTTATACCTCAAAGAAATTCAACCATCATGAATCTCATGAATTTCTTGGAAACACATACAATACCTACAGAATGATTTGATAAAACATTAGAAGCATAAGAATTTTCAAGCATAATTAGTTCTATCTCCAAGTATACTAATTCCTCTATATCTCCATCATTAGAAGAATAAGATTGAGAGTTTTCATGGGATGGTTATGCATCCTTCTCCCCTTTTGGAGAAGAATTTTCCCTCAAATTAGCATCATTATATTGTGGAGATAAGTCACAAATGTTGAAGGTCTTATATACTCCTCCATAATATTCAGGCAACTCTAGTTCACATGCGTTATTTCCAAATTTTCTTAAGATTTTGAATGGACCATCAGCTCTTAGCATTAGTTTATTCTTTTTTAAGTTTGTAAATATATCTTTTCTAAAATGCAACCATGCCAAATATACCGATTTAAACACTTGTTGAATTCTATTTTTATTCGCTTAAGCTTGGTATTTAGCATTTAATTTTTTAATCTTGCCTTTAATTTGTTGATGAATTTTTGTAAAGAATTTGATTCTCTCCTTAAAATCATAATTCATTATATCTCCTTACTTAAATGAAACCATATTAATGGTTAAATATGGATTAACCCCATATATAATCTCAAAAGGACTCATTTTAGTTGTATTAGAAGGACTTCTATTGTATACAAACTCAGCATACGCAAGCTTTATATCCTAATCTTCTGTACTCTTTTTTACCCACCCTCATAGTAAAGTACCTAGAGTTCTAGTAGCCACTTTGGTTTGATTTTCCATCTGTGGATGATGAGAAGTACTAAATAGTAAACTAGTACCAATCATTTGCCAAATTGTCTTCCAAAAGTAGCTCAAGAATTTTACATCGTTATCCGATAATATTATAATCCCCCAAAATTTTAAAAACCTGTAATTTAATGAATAGCTTTTATTTGGGATAAATTAGCCTTTTTAATTTAATTATTTTGTGTATTTTTGAGTATATAAAATTAGATAGGAATATTTAATAAATTAAAATAAATATTTTGTTATTTTATCATACTCATTTTATTGGAGTAAATTCCCAAACTAATATTTTTCTTAAAATTAACCTTTTAAGCTCATATATTAAATTATATTAAATAAAATTATTAAATAAATTGATTACCCAAAAATATTACATCCTATAATTTTATAAATTAAATTATTTTAAATTCCCCTATTTTCCTTTTCTTTTCCCTATTTTCCTTTCTTTCTCCTTTTTCTCCTTTTTCCTCCTTTCTTTCTTTTTCCTTTTTTACCCCTTAGACCGCCAGCAACCGGCTTGCTCTCCCCATCCCTTACGCACCTGGGCCACTAGCCCATTCTTCCTTCCCCTACGAGCCAACCCAGCCTCCCCCCTTTTCTTTTCTTCCTTCCTTCCTTCCCGAGCGACAGGGCTAGTCCAATTTTTTTTCCTTTCCTACACCCAGCCTACCGCCCCTCCTCTCCCTTTCTTTTTTCTTCTACCTCTTGCCTGAAATGTCTTTGTTGACCACCTCGAGAAAGCAACACGCCCGACCACTACCTGCAACCTCTCTCTCTGTGTCTCTCTCCCATCCTTTTTTTTCACCATTTTGGACCAAACCAGCCATGCACCCCCATCACGCATGGCCTTCCCTTCCCTTCTTCCCTTCCCTTTCCCTACTACCCTACTACCTCCCTGCCACCCTACACGCTACCACCCAATCAGCCACCTATTACCATCTTCTTCCTCTCCTTTTTCTTCTCCTCACAAACCCCTTTCCTACCCCATTTTTTTAAGCCTTCCCCTTCCCCCGATGATTTTCTCTCCTTTTCTTCTCCTTCCATTTCCATCTCTGTTTTGCACCACCACCGCCCTTCACCGCTTCCACTGCCACACCAACCCCCTACACCACCCATTCCCACCCTCTACCTCAACCTTGAACCACCACACCACCCCTCGAGCCCCATGCAGCCCACCTTCTTCCTCCCCTCTTTTTTCCCTTCTTTTTCTCCCTTATCGGCAAACTCCTTGGAACCCCTCCATCCACCGTCGTCCCGCTGCCTCTACCACCACTTGAGCCACCAAACCACTCCCTGCAACCTCCTCTACCACCCCCACACTTCCTTTGGCCGAAACTAACCCTTGTAGCCCTCATTTTTCCCCTCTCTTTTCCTTCCTTCTCAGCCCCCTCCACCTTGGCAACCACCTTCGCAGCCATATTGCCACCCTTGGCTGCTAACAACTCATCCCCGACCACCACCTACACCCCCTCTTTGCCCCTGCAACCTTCCCTTGCCCTAAATACTCCCCCATCTAACCGCTTTCCTAGCCCCAAAACCCTAACCCAAAATTTGCTCCCCCTTCCCCTTTCATGCCATTTTCGACCCTCTCCCTCATCCCCATTTGAACCATACTGCATGAGCAGGATGAGTTGCTACATTTCTTGGCTTATTTGGCTAATGATAAGTCTGATAAGTTAAGTATCCCATTAATTTAAGTGTTATAAAGTCTTATGCTTTGGTTTTCCTATTTCTAATATGATAAGTATGGATATTATTTTTAAGTATTGGTTTGCAAATCAAAGCTTGAACCTTTAACCGGAATACGGGTAAGGTTTGATTTTGCAAGAATTAAGGTAATCGTTAAGCCCCACTTAAATGCATGGATAAACTTATGTTAGCACATTAGGATTTTTAATATGTTATTATGCTTGATATATTTTGTTTAATATATTATATGTAGTTTTTTGTATTGATTAATAAAAAGGAAAGTATGCTAGTTTATATGCCATGTGTGGAAATATTTCTGAAGGAAATATTTTGGTCATTAATGAAAATACTAATTACTTATCCATGCTATATTATGTTATTGTGACCATTGATGCATGAATAATAATATTGTGACCCATAGGGGCATTTTAGTAATATATCTTGTGTAAGAATGTGGCCTATTGTGTGGGTGCTAATGAGTATCATGTTGAATAATAATAGTGGTGGAGTTGGATGATGAGAATGGAGTATAAATATTGGTATTTTATGTGATGATGGTAAATTAATAGAAGTGGTGCAAAAATAGGTAAAATTATAATTTTGGAAGTAAGGGGTAGACTGGTAATTTTTTAAATAAAAGGATATTATGGTAAATTTGGAAGTAGGGGGTAAAATGTTAATTTTAGAAGTAAAGGGTAAAATGGTAATTTTGGAGGAGGAGGGCAAAATGGTAAATTGCAAGTAAAAGGAGTATTATAGAAATTTTTTAAGTAAAAGGATAAAATGGTAGTTTTATAAGTAAAAGGGGCATTATGGTAATTTTGGAAGTAAAGGGGAAAAAATAGTAATTTTGTAAGTAAAAGGATAAAATGATAATTTCATAAGAAAAAGGGGTATTATGGTAATTTTGGAAGTTAAGGGTATTATAGTAATTTTAAAAGTGAAGGGTAACACGGTAATTTTGTAAGTAAAAGAATAACATGGTAATTTTATAACTGAAGGGGTAAAATTGTAATTATTATAATGGAGCGGGGCAATATAGTAATTATAATAATAGAGAAGGGCAATTGGTAATTTAACCACCTAAAGGGCAATTTGGTAAGTATGATCATAAAAAAGGGTAATTTGGTAATTATGAAAATGGAGAAAGGTAATTTGGTAATTTAATCAACTAAAGGGAAAATTGGTAATTATGATGACGAAGAAGGGTAATTTGGTAATTATAAAAATAGAGAAAGGTAATTTGGTAATTTAATCAACTAAAGGCAAATTGGTAATTATGATAACGAAGAGGGGTAATATGGTAATTATAATAATGGAAAAGGGTAATTTAGTAAATATGATAATAGAGAAGGGCAATTTGGTAATTTACCCAACTAAAGGGTAATTTGGTAATTATGATAATGGAGAAGGCCATTTTGATAATTTTGATCATGGAGAAGGGTAATGTGGTAATTTGACCAACCAAAGGGCAATTTGGTAATTATAACAAAGGAGAATGGAATTGATAATCTGACCAACCAAATGAGAAATATGATAAGTGTAACAATTATAAAAGATGATTGGTGACCTAATACATGTGGGAGATAACTTATTAACCTAAACTGAGCAAAGGTTAATTTGGTAATTATGCAACATGAAGGGTAATATGGTAAATTGGCAAGTAATGAAGGGATGACTTAATAATTATACAAAAAAGGGGTAAATTAGTAATTTGTGGCTAATATGTTGAGGGGATAATGGAGTTTTGTAATAAGACTCAAGTGATTTCGCAGGCGACCTAGATTTTTATGTACAAGTTGATGAAGACCCGGTGGATGATTTCACAGCATTTGATGCTATATATGTGGAGGAGTGAGTTTATTCGTATCAGGATTTGAGTGTAGAGTCATGTTATCTAGATGATAGTTTTACCCGGATACCTTTTTGGACTCTTAGTTCCATAGGATCCATTTTCGTTATATTTTGATATTATAATTAGAGTTGATCTCCAAATACTTATTTGATATTATTAAAAGTTGTCTCATCTCATTTCTATCATGTTTTAAATTTTCTAATCATTTTGGCTCATGATTGACGTAAGGATGATGGGTAAGCCAGACTTATATCAATTACAGCGGTAACACCCACTATTTGATTATACGCTTCCACTTAAAATGAAAATTTTTAGTGACAAATTTGGGGGTGTTACAGCGACACATAGGGTGGCAGGAAAGAGGAAGAAGAAGAAGGAAAATTAGGCCATGCGAGGAAGGGTTGCTGGGGCTTGTATGGTCCAAAAATGGAAGGAAAAGGGCGTGGGGAGAGAGGGAGAGTGAGATCAGCACCGTAGAGGGATGCAGGTGGCAGTTGTAGGTAGCGTGCAGGCTGCCATGGCACGCAAGGTCAACGTTCGAGGAAGGAGGGAAGAAGAAGAATAAGGCAGGTCGGCTGAGCGAGGGAGAAAGAAGGGGGGAGCAAGCCCGCACGCACGCGAGGAAGGGGGGAGAAAAAGGGAGGACTAGGTTCGCCCAACCAGGGGAGTGAGAAAGGAAAAGAAAAAGGACGGGCAAGATGGGTTGGGGCAACGGGGCGGGGAAGGGAGAAGGAGAGGAGGAAGCGGGCCAATGGCCCAGCGTGAGGGGGGAGGTCATAGGCCTAGCGGCCCAAAGGAGAAAAAGAAGAAAAGGAAAAAAGAAGGAAAAGAAGAAAAAGGAAAATGGAAAATGGGAAATGAAAATGGGGAAGAATAAAATAAAATAAGAATAATGGAATTTATTATTTTATATAGATAAACTAATTTTATATATTGGTTTAAAAAGGTTAATTTTAGTAAAATATTAGTTTGAAAAATTATTTAAGTAAAATGAGTATGATAAAATAAAAAAATATTTATTTTAATTTATTAAATATTCATATTCATGTTTATATACTCAAAAATCCACAAAATAATTAAATTGAATAAATTTAAAAGTTAATTTATCCCAAATAAGAATTATTTATTAAATTATAGGTTCTAAAATTTTGGGGTATTACATCTGCATTATCTTTAAATGAAATTTTCTTATTTAAAATTTGATGATATTACAGCAACATAAGATATTCAAGTTGCAAAGGACTCACAATATAAATGACTCACAAAGCTAAGGGGGGGGGAAAGTGAGTGGCTCATGCAACCAAAGGTGAGCAGTGTGAGGTTTCATAGTTTAACATGGGTATCCATGATGAAAAATGTGAAATAATGATAAAGAAGGACAAGGAAGGCTACAAGTAGAAGCATGAGAGAAAAAGGAGAAGTGTGCAAAAAGGGTCTCTAATTGGGGGTTGGATCAAACATAAAAATGAGGGAGGAATAATGAGTTATGTAGGTGATGTTGCATGAAAAGGTTAAGGTGGGTTGGGTTGGTGAGAGAGTCATGTCGCATGACTTGACACATAAATCAATGGCAAGGGTGGCATGCATAATGAAGTGGTGTTAGGAAGCAACAATAGGTTTAAGGTTGGAGTGTGGAAACTGACGAAGTTATTATTTGGTTGAGGTTCTAGTTACTAAAACCGAACTAGGAAAAATAACAGGAAAAAGGATTTGTTGCAAGGCTAGGGTTCTATAGTTAAACAAACACAGGTTAAGTGTCTAGACTAAAGTTAAAGCTCATAACTCAAATTCTATCAAAATTTAACCTAATTGAATTTCTAATCTAATTTCCCATAATGATACACATAAAATAATACTTTTAATACAAAACATCCTACAATAAATATTGTAATTAATTATACATAAATAGAAATTTCTTAATTAGGGTTTCTACAAACAACGTATTTCACTATATTATTATCATCCTTATTGTCATTACTATCTTGTTAGTGCATGAATTATTTTGTTCTCTCATCCCATTTTGCTTTGCATCAATTATGTATTAGGTGATGATCACATCTCTCTCGTGTTTAACGTAGTGGTAACATCACTCAATTTTATTTTGTTACACTTCCACATTGTCTTCACAATGAAAATTTTTAATTCTAAACATTAGGGGTGTTATAGTAGTCGTAAACAAATTTATAGATAATTATCCATATTGATAAATGATTAATTAAAATTCATATGAATTCAAAATCATAAAATAAATCGACAAATTTTAAAAAATTATTTATGAAAAATATGATATAATTAAAATAACCCAATTTAAATAAAATAAAAGGTCAAAAATGAAAACAAAACTGGTATTTTATGCAAATTTGGGCTTTTGAAGAGCGAGGTATTATAATAAACATTTTTAAATGATTTATAATCAAGGTAAAATGGATTCACAAGATTATCTACAAATTTGGAAAAGATTTGATTTAAAATATTGTTGAATTCAATTGCTAATAGAATTATTTTATTGATTTTGATCTAACTATTGGTTGGTTTATCTAAACTAGTCAGATCGACTATTCTATCAATCAAAACAACACACTTTTAAATTCATTTTCAAACAATTTCATAAGGTATTTAATAATACAATAATTTAGGATATATAGAAAAATAATTTAATAAAATAGGGTCAAAGATATGTGGTATTACAATTAAACTTAGGCACATATGGTTGTAATATAAAAGTATTCATAATCGAATATTTGTATCAATTGAATCAAAGATCTGATATACATCCCTTAAACAAGATATTCAAATTTTTAGATATCCAAAACTAAGGATCAGGTATGGACTAAATGTCAAATACATTTCATATATGTATAAAAATATTATTTTAATAAAAAATATTTTAAAATTAAAAATAAAGAATGTATATCCATTAATATTCATATTTATATTATATGAGTGTCTTATTTTATCTAAAATTATATTAAAATATTATTAATAATTTTTAAATTAATAAATAAATAAATTTAAAATCTTATCACTATAAAATTAAAATATTATGATATATTGTTAAAATAATCAATAAAATAGCTGATATTTTCTATGATCGAATAATCAAATAAAAAATAATATATCCTTAATATCGGATATCTTTTTCTTTTAAAAAAATAGTATTGAACATCCTAAATGTTGGATCAAAACTTATTATTACTGAATCAAAATTTCAAATCCCAATTGTTTTACGCAACCTTAGCCCTATGGATTTGTTAACTATAATTTGTTTTATTGGATCCAAGCCATTGTTTTTTTTTTTAACTAAGCTAAAAACTTATTTAATTAAGTCAATATTATCATTTGCCCCAACTAAATCGAGTATGAATCTGATTTGAACAAATATAATTTAATTCAACGTATATAACTCGGGAATTCTTAGGAGCATTGTTGAGTTAATTTCATTTTAGGTTGACCTGGGGCGCGGCCGTTAATAATCTTTCTGATGTCAACTACAAGTCTACAACCCTCCATCCCGGCGTTTGGCAGGGTCAGTACAAAACCGAATTATGATTCTACTAACTAGGTTGACTCATTTCGTAATCATACGCTACTTTTCTTACAAGTTACAGAGCAGGGCACTCGGAGAGCAACAAAAGATACTAAAGTATGATTTTGTATTTCAAATTAGTTTAAATGGATCGCTTAATTTGGAAACACGTCAATTACATTAGCATGCCCAGCGACGATGAATCATGATGACGACCTAACTTACCAATTCAAGACCAAACCAGATATGAATCCGGAAAGAACAATGTCAAAAACAAATGAAAGGGAAATCAATAATTAAATGTCATATGATAAGAAGATGAGAACAGATATATTCTTTCCGTCCACATCAGCTAAATAGCTTCAAAAATTGCCTCACAACCGTGGCAATGACATGTTAACCCTTCTTTTTTCCTCCCTCCGTTACTCCTAGTAATGAAGAAAGTCTTCAATAGTGATGGGAGAGTTAAAATTAACTTCAAATTCACATGTTAAGGATATTATTAGTCTGTATCGGGCGTAATTACAATTGGGCCAGCCAATGTTTGCCGATTCAATCAAAGCCAGATGGCCAAATCAATTCCGTCCATATAAAAAACCCAGTTCAAATATGAGATGATAAGGGCTGCAAAAAAGAGAGACCACTCGACAATCAAGCACAATATCTTGGCCAAGAAAAACTCGTACAAATTTAGAGTTTCCGCCGCTCAACAATACACCCAACAACATTTTTCTCGAGACGGGATGGGGGTATAACAAAACTAAGAGGCAAGTTACACTTGGATTAGTCAATATGGCCATCGAGAAACAAACTTTGCTAAAACAACACTCATCACAACCTACCAACACTACTACAACTACCATCTACTTGAAACAAAAAAATTTAGATTCACTTTTCATTACTCTTGTTTATTTTTAGATTTTTTTAGGCATAGACAGAGCTACAAGAGAGTGCCATCAACAGCACAGCAGCTTGCTCTTCCTCCCCCAAAGTTCTCTTCTTATCCATACTTGATTTCTGCATCATGACCTCTCTTCCCAATGCTAACAACCTCTGATTCAATGAGCTCGAAAATTTACTGCTGCTGTTACTGTCATTATTATTATTACTTTTGCTTGCACTGCTGCTTTTGCAGCTTTGATAGTTACTCCTCTTTGCCTTCTTCTCGTCTTTAAATCCTAAGATTGCCCTTCTCTTTTTCCTGCTTCTGATGCCGCAAGCGTTGCACAGCGACTGCGGTACAGAAACACGCAAATCAGGGATCAAATCACAACACTAAAATGGAAGGCCTGAACAAACTAGATAGAGGGAACAGGAGCCAAAATAATTACCTTAGGACCGGCCGGACCACCACGCCAGAGGGGTGTTTTGGAAGTACCACAATCAGCACAGGTCTTCTTTACTTCGTTAAATTGGCTTTCGTCCGAGGACGCGGAGTCTGAGGAGGCGGCGGCGGCGGAGGCTGCAGGAGGAACGTCTGAGCAAGAGTTGTTCATTTCTTCTGAGTCCGATCTCTGCATAGATGAATCAAATCAGAGGCGATCATTAGTATCAGTTAGCTCACTTCAACTTTATCTGCCAACTAGAAACAACCAATACCTCATTAAAAAAAGTACATAAATGGAAGACCAAGAGCAGAGAGACCAAGGGGGGCGGTGATCACTTACTTTATCGGTCAGATCCACCATCAATACTCAACCTTTCAAGGATATCTAAGAAGCGCACAAGAACTAACACCCAAAGCAAAGATATTTGTTACCAAACTCCATTACAACGATCCGATCCACAAAACCCTAGAAGGACCCTCCTAGCTCTGCTTCGAGCAGAGCACGGCTTTTTTAAGTGGAAATGAACTAGGCTGATCAAACCGAAAGCAGAAAAGGGCTCAAAGGAAGTAAATGGTAAGAGATCAAGTTATGTACACAGGAGAAAGATATGAAGATCAACCAGCAGAACTAACTCGGGAAAGGCAGAATAGAAAACTAAGGAAACCTTCAATTCGGATTGATCCGCACCACCGCTAACGAGGAGAGAGAGGCGGGAAGGGATCCGAGGAGAGAGAAGTGCTTTTAGAGGTGGAGGCTGTTGGAGAGAGATGGAGAGACTTGAGGGAAAATGAGAGCGCTTTAGGAATTTAGCTCAGAGCTGAGGAATCAGGAAAGCCTAAAAATTGTAATTAGGCCAGCATACAAATATAAGGAGCTGGAGAGGAGGACCTATTCCGTAGGAGTGAGGGTAGAGAAATGAACCGACACACACACAGTGACGCACTTGCCGCTGCAGTAGAAGAAAGAGTGTATTTATCCACGGCCGATGGGAATTAAAAAGGTGGTAGAAAGCTTTAATAAGGGGGGGCGGGGGCGACCCGGCGAGGAAACAAAAAAGGAAAACCCTAGCAGCTTGCACCAGGTAAAGACGTAAATATCCTCGTTGGCGAAATTTTGATCAGACATGTCCACCCCGCCAACTTTTTTCGCTCCTATTTTTTTAATAGGAATTGTTAATGTTAATTGATATATTTGTGTGTGTGTGTTTTCCTTTTGGTAAACCCGCCAAATATTTAGAAACGGCGCGTTTATTTGACTGAATTTTTCTTTTTTTAGGAGCGTTTGACTAATTTTCAACAAGATCATGTTTGGGGTGTTGTCTTCCTTTTTGTGTGCGTGCTTGTGTTTCTTAAAGGTGATTGCGCCAAAATTTTAAGTTTCCCTCCGTTTTTAAGACTTGGTTGGTATAAGTAGAAGTGGCAATCGGATAGGGTGGGTTGGGTTCGGGTCGAGTTGGGTCATAGCAGGTCATATGACTTTTGTAGGTCGGTTGTCGGTTAGGTCGGGTAATTACTTTATTTGGGTCGAGTTGGATTCGGGTTAAATAAATTCAGGTTCGAGTCATTTCGAGTTAACTTGACTAGTTTGGTCGAATTAGTTTTGGGTCATTTTTCGGTTCACAAGACTGTGTGGTTTTGATCCGTTTGGGACATTTCGTGCAATATGATGGATTAGTCCCGTTAGGTCTAAGTTGTTTCGGGTTAATATGATGGATCATGTCATTTCATGTAATTTGACGGGTTAGATTTGAATAGTTACAGGTTAACTTGATGGGTCGGGTTGGGTCGAGTTTTGACAGATTGAATCAAATTCGGGTCTAAGTAATTATCATTTATTATATTGTAAATATGAGAGACAATTATAAGATTACTATTACAGATAAATAAATTAAGAATATTAGATGTACTTTATTTTCACAAGTAAATAGTAAAGATACTTATAAATTTTAATAATAAAAAGTCATTGCATGATTGAATCTAAAAAATATATTTATCATTTATTCTAATTTATTTGATTACTTAAAATATTTAATTAATTAAAAAAAGATAATTTTATAAAGTAAAGGTGATCATAACATAACTATGCAATGTATAATTATCATTTATTACATTATAAACATTAGAGACAATCATAAGATTACTAGTACATATAAATGAAATAAGAATATTATATGTGCTTTATTTTTACAAGTAAGAATAAAGATATTTATAATTTTTAACAATATTATATTTTGTTACTTAAAATATTTATAAATTTTACAAGTAAAAATATTAGATATTTATCATATATTATATATATTTGATTACTTAAAAAAGATAATTTTATAAAATAAAGGTGATCATAAATGTAACACCCCCAAATTTACTACTGAAAAATTTCGTTTAATTTAAAAGTGTCTAGCGGAAACAAACAGATAAAACTGTAAATTCGGGGGCGTTACCGCCACACTTAGTACCAGATCGATTCACTCCTACCGACCCGATACTAAGTGCTCAGGCTAAATAAGAATAACACCAAAAACGAGTCATTAGTAAAGCATAAGTTCGAAGGAATCAGAGTGCGAAAGTCAAAAGTTACAATCCGAAGTACAATTTAAAAGTACCAAATGTCAGAGGACACAAAATAACGAAATAAAACAAAGCATGATGATTCAGAGAAACAAGACGGGGGGATGCTCTCCGGCCACATCACTCTCGGCCCCCAAGTTAGATCCAGACTCAACTCTCAGCCCTGAAAGTGTCACAGACATCGTCCCCTACTTGCAAAACTCAGACGGGTCTTCTGCTCGTGGGAATGAGCAGCACCCATGAAACGGGTGATCAGTACGCTACGTACTGAGTAAGGTAACAGACGCACTAAGGCCCACAAACACAGAGATACATGACATAGCAGACATAGCTCGTAAATAATAAACAATAGCACATATGAACAATGCTGGTTACGAATCATATAACTTTCTCATTATATCTCTGATAATTATAATTGATTCACATCATAGTCTTTATCAATCCATGTGAGTGCGGAAACCCCACTATTACAGCCGGTGGAATGGTCACGAGGGCTATGCCCTGCCACTATTATAGCCGGTGGACCGGTCACGAGGGTAATATACCCTGTCACTATTATTTGCCGGTGGTCCGGTCTGGCCCTGACTCACAAGGTGTTCCACTGTAAATATTAGTATTTTTCCCATGTCTTATCACTTTTAAGTTTGGTTTGTTGAGCACGGAATCCCCCACTATTATAGCCGGTGGAAAGGTCACGAGGGCACATGCCCTGCCACTATTATTGCCGGTGGAACGGTCGCGAGGGTAAAATATCCTGCCACTATTATAGCCGGTGGACCGGTCTGGGTTCGGCTCAACATATTCCTCTTTAAGTGATTAGTGTCTTAACGTATATTATTCGAGGGTATTTCACCTTTGACATGCATGGCTAAAGGGCCTCAACACATCACATCATAACTTATGACATATTCGTACTATCACATACTAATAAGGACACATGCACACGTCTCGATTCCAAGCCACGCCACACATGAAACAGTTAAGATGATGGCATTTAAAACACGACACATAAATTATATAGAACATCCAAGGCACATAGGATACATGTCACACATTCGGCCTTAGCTACACCCTTACTCGGCTTAGGTTACCGAGCTATTTTCCGCACTTATATTAGGCCACTAAACACCTTTTATAGTTATCATACTTAACACATTTCTCACTTCGGAAACCCAACCTCTAGGCGTGTGGGTCAGAGCCCACCACCTTATACCCCGAGGTCTACTCACCACTTTACCTTAGGGTTTTCACCAGAAGCCTTAATCTGGGCCTATGTGGCCCTTCCTTCCCTGTCTCCCACAACCCATACTATTTAACGCCCCACGTATCATGACCCTCAACTCAACTCTCCCTCATACCTCACTCCTCCTCATTTGTTTTTATCATTTTCTTTTTCTTTTTCCACCTTCTCAAATTAGGGTTTCCTCCCCAAACCCTAGTCGGTCCCTATGTACCCTTATATTATCCTACGTATTATTTTTCACCTCGAGCCTCCAGACTCCCAAACAAACTTTCCATTACCTTCCCTACGTCCCAAAGTAACTTTTCATACGTAAGGTTCGCCCCCATGCGCACCTTAACCTCCCCATGCAAACCCTTGATCTCCACCATGCCAAACCCTAGTTCTCCCATGTAACCTTAGTTTCTCCCGCCCTTCCATTTTATTTACTTCCCCCTTTTACTCATCCATTCACAGGTCACAGATTACCTAGGTCATCCTTACCTACGTTAGCCAACGTACTTCCCTTTGGTTATCTTAATCTCTCATTTTTCTCTTTCATGCCCCCATTCCACAACACCTCATCGAATAACCTAGCATGCATGTCCTAAGGGTCACATCACCTCACATCATATTGCAACATATCCACATTAGCACATATCAGACAAGAGCACGAGAACATACCTCGATTCCACGCTGCGCTACACAGTAAAACATATAACGTCTAGAATACATCACATAAACCGTACAAGGCATCCAAGACAAGTAAAACACATATCACATAGGTGGCCTTAGTTACGTCCTTACCTAAATCGGCGCCGGGCTTGGAGCACGCTCCTACGCCTCCTGGGGGCTTTGACCCGGTTCACCTATAAGAGGGAAATACTTAGGGTTAATCTCCCTCTATCGGAATCACCAAAATTCCTATCTTACCCCTATCATGGCCTAATACTAAGGCTAATATTAATAATAGCAGTTTATAACTAAAAGGGTAGGGTTATTGTCATTCTCAAGGTAGTTAAGCAAATTACCACTAATGAAAGTAAGCCTTAGTAAAATCCATAGTATTAAAGTAAGGGTTTTAATATTAATAATAATAAGAACACTAATAATAATAAGAATACTAATAATGATAATAATAATGGTTATAATGATAATAATAATTGAAATCGTAGTAGTATCAGTAATAATAATATTAATGATAATAATAATAATAACAACAACAATGATCACGGTGATAATGATAATAGTAATAATACAAATAATAATAAGAATACTAACAATAATAATAGAGATAATAACAATGATAATAATAGTTAAAATAATAAACATAATGATACCAATAATAATAATAATAATAATAATAATAATAATAATAATGATAATAATAATAATAATAATAATGATAGTGATAACGATAATAATAATAATAATAATAATAATAATAATAATAACAACAATAATGATAACAATAATAATAATAATAATAATAATTATTATTATTATTATTATTATTATAATAATAATTGCAATACTAATCATAATAAGAATACTAAAAGTAATATATTAAATAATAATGATAATAAAGATAGTAATGATGGTAATAATAGTTAAGGTAATAAATATGGTAAATATAACGATAGAATAATAATAATAATAATAATAATAATAATAATAATAATAATAATGATGATGATAATAATACTAATAGTAAGAATAATAATAATAATAATAACAACAACAACAACAACAACAACAATAACCACCATAACCATATTAATAACAATAACGATAATGATAGTAATAATAATAATAATACTACTAATAATAGTAAGAGTACTAAAATAATAATAATAATAGAGACCATAGTCGTAGTAATAATAATAGTAATAATAGTAACGATGACAATAACAATAATAATAGAAATAATAATAATAATGATAATAGTAATATTAATAATAATAATAATAATAACAGGATAATAATGATAATGATGATAGTTGTGGAAATAATAATAATAATAATAATAATAGGAATAATCATAATAATGATAATAATAATAATCATAATAATACTAATAATACTAATAATAATAGTTAACAATATTAAAATTATTAAACTTTTATTATTCGGGGTTTAGGGTCCAAGGAGGTGGAAGGCAACCTGGTGGGGAGGTGGTGCCGGCGGTGGCGTCGCGGCGGCGGAAGAAGGGAGAAATAGGAGAGGTGGATGTGGAGGCTGGGGGAGAGAGAAGTAGGGGAAGATGGAGGTGTAGGGTGGTAGGGTAGGATCCCCTGGTTGTTTTGGGGGGTAGAGGGGGTGTTTCAGGCGGCGGTAAGGGCGGCGTTGGCGGCGCGAGGGGGTCGAATAGGCTGATCGAGGAGACAGTTTCGCACGGCCGAGGCGGCTCGTGCGGAGCAAGGTAGGGAAATATGGTGGTTGGGTTGCGTAGAGGGCGGTGTAGGGAGAATTTTGGTGGCTGGGTTGGGCGGTAAGGGCGGCCGACGACGGAGGAAGGGCTGACTGAAATGGAGGTGGCGCACGATGGGATTTTCTGGGTTCCAAATTTCAAACCCGATTATGGCAGCTCTTGGGGTTATTTATAGGCTAATCGGGGGGTTAAAACGACAAAGGAAGGTGGGAGAGTAGGGGGGCAAGGGGTATGGTGCTCCGACCGGCGAGGATGGGCCGGCGCAGGTCTACGGGGTAGGCCATGTTTGTCGGGAAAGGGGAATGGTGCGGGCAGGGGAGGGAATGGCCGAATGAGACAAATTGACAGGGGAGACGACAGGAAAGAGAGGAGGAGAACGACGGTCAAACGGTGGGATCGGAGGCGGAAAATCCGGCGCCGATCTGGGAGTTGCAGGTGTGTCGGGGAAGAAGACGACGCAGAGGGGGAAGGAGGCTGGACCGGCGGTCCAGGGAGAAAGAAAGAAGAAAGAAAAAGACAGGCCGAACCGGCTGGGAGAAAGGGAAGGAGATGCGTGGGGGAGAGCTGGGCCGCGCGAGGGATGCTGGGCCAGCAGGCCGACCCAAGTTGGGGAGGGGGAATAGAAAGAAAGAAGAGAAGGAAGGGAAAGAAAAGGAAAAAGAGGGGGGAAAAGGAGAAAAGGAAAAAGGAAAAAGAAGGAAAATTAATGGTTAGCTTAATTAGTATGATTTGGGTAATTTGGGATGTTTAATAAAATATAAATATTAAAATAATAATTAAATTCTCTTTTTAGGTTAATTTAGGGATTTTTGAAAGAATTTTCTTAAATTCCATTTTAAATTAACAAAGCACTCTAATTTTCTCCAATTAAATTATTTATAAAGTTTATAACAATTTGAAACTATTTTATCCTTCTTAATTTAAATAAAGTAAATTATTTGATTAACTTCCAAAAAAAAATCTTATTTAATAATAAATAATAGAAATTAGGGTTTTTGGGGCATTTCAATAAACATGACCATATAATGTATAATTATCATTTATTACATTGTAAATATTAGAAGCAGTCATAAGATTACTATTACAGATAAATAAAATAAGAATATAATATGTGTTTTATTTTTACAAGTAAATAATGAAGATATTTATAAGTTTAAACAACATTATATTTAACTACTTAAAATATTTATACATTTTGCAAGTAAAGATATTAGATATTTATCATATATTATATTTATTTAGGTACTTAAAATATTTGATTACTTATGAAAAGATAAATTTATAAAATAAATGTGATTATAAATATGACTATGCAGTGCATAATTGTCATTTATTACATTGTAAATATTAGAGACAATCATACAATTACTAGTATAGATAAATAAAATAAGAATATTATATGTGCTTTATTTTTACAAGTCTATAATGAAGATATTTATAAGTTTTCACAATATTATATTTGATTACTTAAAATATTTATAAATTTTACAAGTAAAAATATTAGATATTATCATTTATTGTATTTACTTGATTACTTAAAAAAATATAATTTTATAAAATAAAGGTGATCATAAATATGACTATATAATATATAATTATCATTTATTACATTGTAAATATTTGAAACAATCATAAGATTACTAGTAAAGATAAATGAAATAAGAATATTATATGTGCTTTATTTTTACAAGTAAATAATAAAGATATTTATAAGTTTTAAAAATATTATATTTGATTACTTAAAATATTTATAAATTTTACAAGTAAAAATATTAGATATTTATCATATATTATATTTATTTAAGTACTTAAAATATTTGATTACTTAAGAAAAGATAAATTTATAAAATAAACGTGATCATAAATATAACTATACAATGTATAATTATCATTTATTACATTGTAAATATTAAAGAAAATCATAAAAGTACTAATATAGATAAATAAAATAAGAATGCTATATGTGCTTTATTTTTATAAGTAAATAATAAAGATGTTTTACCTGGTTTTGTTTGAATTTATTGGATTCATCTGATTAATCTATTTTGAATAAATTGATTATTCAATATACTTTGAAATGTACTTAATTTCATGTTGGTATTGTTAAATTGGGAAAATAGTATTGAACTATATCAGAATTGGATTATTAGGTTAAAACTCTTGCAGATTTAAATTGAATTGTATAATTGAGTTATTTTATTAAATTGATTATGCAACATGTTTTAGAATATGTCTAATTTTAATTTTTAACCGTTAATTTAAATATTTTGAATATGATTTGACAGAATTTATAGTTTGGGCTCAAAACCCTAATTATGTTAAATTGGGTAATTCCTTCATAGTTTTTAATCAATTGAGTATACAATATGCTTTAGAATATGTCTAATTTCAGTTTTAAACCATCAATTTTAATATTTAAATAAAAGTTGACCGAATTTGCAGTTCTGGCTCAAAAACCCTAATTATATTAAATTGGGTATTCTTAATAGTTTTTAATCAATTAAATATACAATATGTTATAAAATAGACCCAATTTATAGCACGATGGTGTTAAGAGTTAGTAATTTTCAGTTGGTAACAATTGTAATTACAATTTCATTAGGTAACTAGTAACCACTATAATTACTTTTCAGAGTCGGAGTTTGATTTTCTATTTATTTTAAACTTATAATCTTTGTACTATGTGTAAATTAATATAATATTTGTTGGTTTAAAAATATACATCAAAAGTTGGAGCTATGAGATTTTTTTTATTCTAAATGATGTATAGAATGTCTAGGGTAAAAGTATGAAAAATAAGTACAATTTATAAAACACTATATTTTTAAAAGTTTTAAATAAATAATAAAATATGTGTAATTTATTATTATTATTATAGATTTTGATGTCTTGTTAAGTCAATATCGGGTCAGATTAGGTGAATGTCGGGTCGAGTCAAATCGGGTTGGGTCGAAGGCAGGTCAGGTTATTATCGGGTCATGAGTTAGCATTGGGTCGGGTCTGGTCGGGTCGGGTCTTAGTTGGGTTAATTTTTATTGGTTCAATGCCTGGTCGAATTAATGTTGGGTCGGGTTGCTAAACTTTTCGGGTCTTCTTAGTTCGGGTTTCGCTCGGGTCGGGTCGAGTTGGGTGGGTTGGGTCAACTTTTGCTAGCTCTAGGTATAAGGTAATAAAAGTAGAAAAAAACTGTATTTTATGTATATTATATCAAGTATTTAAAAATATTAAAAATAAAATATTAATTTTAGACTACATCAATACATGAAATGGATGTTTATTTAAAAAATATTTAATATAGGTTATGTAAAATATGGGAGTGATTTTTCCTTCGTTATTATCTCCATATAAAACAAGTGGTGAAAGTTGAAAAGAATATGCTTATTAACTTGAAGTGTTTCACCTTATTGTAACGTCTCTTTTTTCACTACTGAAAAATTTTATTTAAAATGTTATTAAAGTAAAAAAAAAAAGGATATTATCGCTGCACCTAAAATATAATAGGCTCTAGTCGCCCGTCCCATATTAGATACAATAATGACAAACCAAACTAATTAAAATGAAAATAGAGTGCATGAGAAACACGATATATCGATACTATAAAATCCAATATTTTAGACTAAACAATAGTTTGAAGAGTTAGGCGCAGAAGTTAAAACAATAAAAACAAATGGCATTACCATCACATTTGGTACAAATCTAGTTTCTTCTAACATCATCATTCCAAGAGATAAAATTAAAATCATCACTCCACTTAAATTAATAACTTCATTACAAGAATCGAATTAGAGAGAACAAATATATTTATATCATTCTAAATAAAAACAACACTAGACATTACGAAACTTAGAGAGAGATAAATAGGAGGCATAAGAGCCCAAATACAACCAGAAACATAATTAACAAAAAGGACTCTAGATAGTTCTAAACTTTCAACCCATTTTACTAACCTTAAGCTGCTATTGCAAACTAACTTGCAAATATCGCCACATATTGAATAGGCATGGATCCATGAAAGAAATCCTTCTATAACACCTATACTTTTCACTACTAAAAATTTTAATTTTAAAATATTATAGAAGCGGAAAAATATCAAATGCATTTAAAAAAACGGAGTGCTAATACCATTCCTAACATAAATAGACATCAATCAATCATACCATGTTAGATATAAGTTTGAAAAACCAAACCAACCAAAACTGAAGTAGAGTGCCCAAGAACAAGATATATAAATATTTAGAGAAAACTTTTACACAATAGGGCAACGATAATCCCTGACATAACCAAATATAGGAAGGTAGATTAAATTGAAATATAAGCTATTATGGTAGAAAACAAAGGTAGGGTATGACCCTAAAACCTTAGTTCATCGTGGACCATGCAAAAGTCTCCGGATCTTAAAGATCTCAATCTTCGAGTACAATATGAGGTAGACCCACTACTAGACATCCCCAAAAACCTATACATGGTCCTCTACTCATGGAAATGAATAGGTAAATAAGCACACGGGCACATCAATACGCTAAGTACTGAGTAAGCCAAGTTACCTTCTTAACAATAGGAGTCACAAGCATACAAAAGCCTAACATATTATGGAGATCATACTTAACACGAGCCATACCGATGCTATATAGTTAGATGTACATACTCTATCATGGTTAAATAATGCATCAAAACTTAACACCATGCACAACTTAGGCATTTTAGGACGTATCATGCTTTTCTTCATCATACCACATCATAAATAGTCACATACCAATACTAAGTAGGTTATTCAAATGACAACTAGAGTTTCTACCATCTATTCACAAGCTTTTTCATTAGATTTATTTCCCAACTTACACAATCCATTAGTTCATTCAATCACAGTCATTATTTCTCCTTCCTATTCCTTCTCTTTTATTTTCCATTTTATCTAGATCCTTATCCTATTCTTATCCAAACACTTATTCAAATTCTTATCCAAATACTTGTCCAAGTCGTTATCCAATAATTCATTCCAATTATTACCGATCGATGGATTGTACATCACCTTATAGTTTCACATAATATGGAAGTCTATCCAAACTAGAGGACATAAAGTCCAACCGAAGCCAAGTAACTACCAAAGGACATATGTCCAAGCCGAATCTAAAAACCACCTAGGTAAATAGACCATTTAACATTAATACCACCTAGTACATCATTTGTGTTTAGAAAAAGTAAGACCCTTTTCTAGTCTATTTTAAAAATCCGGATTAACCTGGTGAGGAATTGAGAAATGGGTAGCTTAAGTGGTCTGGTTATGTGTGAATTGATCATATGTGCATAGTAAGCTAGGATTTTCCTAATATGGTTTCGGTGTTATAGCTCAAGAAGATGTGCTTGTGCGTATCAATCGCATCATGAATCGTAGAGAGCCCGTGCACCCACCGACATGTTCTCTGCTCAAGATTTGGAATCCCTTTATATCTCAAGGAGTTACTTGGAGGGTATGGGCATGCAATTGAGGATGTAACACTCTCCACCTATCTATAGCGAGTCGATGAAGATAGCGAGTTAGATTCACAAAGATGATAGCTGATGATCGTAGAAGAGCCCTTGGGTACTTTAGCTTTAGGAGCCCGACGATGCGATGATGCAATTTTAGTGGGTCATTTGATGGCACGGCTGCTTGAAGAGGAGTCTATTCCTTGACGTTGTGAAGACATTGTGCTCCAATATGTTGGCTTCCAAGAGTCCACACCATGGATGCATACGTGATATCAACCATTGGACCATGATCCCTAGGAGTCAGTCACGGAGAGTAACCATACAAGTCGTCAACTTAACTAGGATGAGATCGTTAAGGAATGAAAAGCAACCCTCTAGTAACATTCCGATTAGGAAACATCAAGCTAGGGATACTCTAACCATTCCCTTTTTCTTTTCGCATTTGCATTGTGCATGTACTTGTTGCTTAACTATTTGAACCTTAGCTTGGACGCACTTCGGACTAAGGTTTCTTGTTTGATGCCTTGTTGTGCTTTTATTCTATTATGCGTCTTTTCCCTATCCACTTTTACCTCTATTATCGTCTTCTTCATGGGTTTTTTTAAAGTTTTTACCTTATCGAATACCCCTTTTAAGCAAGTAGTACCCCGACTTGTCGACCTTGATCCCTTATAGTGCTTGCCTTGTAACCTTAGAGACCACCTCTAATATTGTTCACTCCACCTTTACCCTTACTAACCTTTGTATCATTGATCACTTCTCTGACCCTTGTAACCCTTAACCCTCTAGCTCTTTATCATTTTAAGGAAGTACGCTGTAGATCCGCCCCATGTGATTAGAACCAATGAGATCGAGCTCAACGATTCCTTATCCTACGAAGAAAAGCCATTATGGATTCTCGATGCTAAGATTCGATGGACCCGGACGAGCTTAGTTCCACTCATGAAGATTCTTTGGAGCCGCCATGGAGTGGAGGAGGCGATGTAGCACTAATGAGAAAGTCACCATCCTCACCCATAAATTGAATGTGGCATTTGAATGAATGGCAAGAGTTATCATTTATTAAATCTCAAGGGTATAAGCCATCTGATTTAGTCGACCATGATCAACTTCAAATACCTAATATATATAGCGTCAGAGATAGTTAAGAAGCTGAAGCACGTATTTCTACTCTTTTGGAGGTAAGCATTACAAACTATGAATTGTTATTAAATGTATTCGGTGTAATAAATAATTAATAATGTGTAATATTTTTGTTTAGGATTTGCATAAATGTGACTTGTTAGCGAATGACCTTTCAACTCTTTTGGCAAAAGGAAGGGTCCGCATCAGTCATAGTACCCAAACGCAAACAACCCATGGGTATAACTTAGCCCTAAATACAAGGCCGTTGAGTATTGACACTCCAATCATTGGTAGTACGCCCTAGCCTTGTTATAAAGAGGGCAATTAGGTAGCCACAGTACTAGAAGCTCATGGAAGCTTTGTGCCTTGGCCTGCAAATCAAATACGTCTCATTACTGAAGAGGTATTAACATTCGACATCTTCATTAGACCTTGTTTAGTAGTTACACTATTTATACCTTTTTCATACATATACATACATATATATATATATATATATATATATATATGCTCAATACATATTTTATTTATTATTATCATTTAAGGAAACAAAAAAGATGACTACTCCTTCTAGTAAAACCAAGAGAGTTACTAGAAAAAGAAGCAACACTAAAGAGGGCGCTACTAAAAGAAAGAGAGCTAAATTTGAAAAATTAGTTGCCCCACAAAAGATTCCTTCTTCGGAGAAAAGTCAACCACCACCAGTAATAGTTTTTTGTATTTCTATACCCAAAACTACCTTAGCGAAAATTATATTTTCATTGATTGTCATCCTGAGTATATTAGGAGGGACGATGCTACTTAAATGGTATTGACGGTTGACATATGCAACATTTGTAATCAAGAATCGATGTCAATCACAAGTGTCACTATCTATGTCATGTAAGTATTATTTTATATTTAATATTTTAGTACTCTTGTACAATTGGAATTTTTATGACCTCTTATATGAGTTATTAGTTATTAACAAATATGCATTGTCGTTGTCATCCATATGTTGGTACCTAGTCGCACTGCGATGGAGGAAATATTATCCTCTATTGTATTTGTGTGCCCATACTACATAGCTGATGATAGTACAATAAGAGAGGGTAGGCACATAAACTATTTAGCAGATCACATTTTGCTTGAGGGACAGAACAAGCTCTATCCCATTCCTTACCCCACAACTAAACATTGGGTTTTGTACGCCGTCTGACCTGATCTTAATAAAGTCTATATGTTTGATTCTATTCGAACCTATGACATGCCTTTAGAAGTTGCTCATCATGGTGAGGAGGAGTTTATCGACATGTTAGTATACTTTTCACTTATTACTTCATTAGCTTATTTATGCATGTATTCTACTTTCATTATTTGAGGTATATATACTTACAATATTGTGTATCCAACTCTATTTATTAGGGCACTATGGACGACATATCAAACGAGAGGTGGGAATGGTGTCCTAGACCCAAAGAATCTTCAATATGAGTCTGTCATAGTAAGTAGGAAGATAACTATTTTATATTTTGTTTTAATTCAAATTTATATCTAATAGTTAGAGAGCTAACTAAAATCATTTGACAGTGTCCACAACAACAAAACGTTGATGATTGTGGATACTATGTATGTAGAGTAATGGATCTGATAGTCTAGAATAGATCGGTCAACATAGATCCAAGCCATGTATGTTTGTTTTTCTATATTTTTCCATTAATGAATCATGACATATATATTTGGTACTTGACCTAAATGCTAACTGTATATTAATTGAAACTTGGGCGTTGTAACTTTTAACCAATGACTATGCACAAGGCCAACAATACAATGTTGATGAAATTGATGAAGTTAGAGAGCAATGGGCTAAGCATGTGCACTCATTCATTTGGTATTAGGTGGGGATCTATATATTCCACATGCATACCAATTAGGTTTGTATTTCGTCTATATCTTTCGGTCTTTTAGGCTAGATCTATGAACGTTTTACTTTGAGGTGTAGAGTTACCAAGTTGTGATATGCCTACTAATTTTGATTCCTAAGTATGTCCGGTGTATTAAGACATGCATACTAATTAGGGATTGATTGAAATTATGGTGTGATTGTAGATTTGCTATAAATTGATGTTGTTTTACATTGTAAATTTGGTAATTATTTGAACATACAACTTTGTATGTGAGTAGGAACAAAACAACAAAAACATTAAAAAAAACTATAGTTTTAATAATGGTTCTTACTAAGAACTTTTATTAAAACCACGTATTTTATATCAAATTTATGCTCATTTAATATGTATTAGGGTTTAATAAATGCATAATCAACCACAAAAACCCTAATTGGATGATAGAGTTTGAATAACGGTTCTTAAGAAAACCATTATTAAAACAGTGCATTTAATCTCAAATTTATGATCATTTAATACGTATTAGGGTTTAATAAAAGCATAATCAATGAATGAAACCCTAATTCAATTATGTTTTAACTACGATTTTTGTAATAATCATTATTAAAACTTAGTTTTCCACAGCGGTTTTTACTTGAAGACCGTTATTCAAACCTTGTTTTTAGTAATGGTTTTACTAAAGAACCATTATTAAAACCTTATTTTTAACAATAGTTTTTACTTGAAAACCGTTATTAAATATGAATTTCACGCACATATTAATGGGTTTTTGTATATTTTTTTATGATGGTTATGAACCATTATTAAATATTTAATAATGGGCGGTTCAATAATGGTTGAAAACATTATTAAAACTATAAAATAAATGTTATTAAAACACTTTCCTGGGATAGTGATATGGTTATAATGCATGCACATTGCAAATGGAACCATGGATTTGTTGAAAGAAATTTCTAGAAAAACCTAATCCATTGTTTGTAATCCCCCAAAATTTTAGAAAACCTATAATTTAATAAATAACTTTTATTTAAAATAAATTAGCTTTTAAAATTATTTAATTTAATTATTTTATGGATTTTTGAGTGTACAAATTTGGATAGGACTTTTTAATAAATTAAAAATAAATATTTTGTTATTTTATCACATTTTCTTAATTAAATAATTTTTCAAACTAATATTTACTAAAAGTATCAATTTTGAACCAATATATTAAATTCAATTATTTATTAAAAGTATTACATTTTATTATTTTCTAAATTAAATTAAATTATTCTCCCTTATTTTGTCACTTTCCTTTTCTTTTTCCTTTTTTTTCCTTCTCCTTTTTCTTCTTTCTTTTCTTTTCCTTTTTTTTTTCCTTCGAGCCGCCAAGCCAGCCCTTCCCCCTCTCCCCTACGCACTGGGCCTCAACCCATCTCTCCCTCTCCCTTCCTTCCTCCCTCTCCCGCGTGGCCTATGCGATGCAGCCCAGCCCCAACCGTCCCTCTTTTCTTTTTTTCCCAGACCGGACTGGCCGGCCTATCCTTCTTTCCTGCGCTGGTCCGCCCATTCGCACCCCTCCCCCTACCTTTCTTTCTTCTTCCATGCCCGACCACCATTCTCTACCATGATCGAGCACACCGGCCGCACCTGCAGTGGCCATGCTCGACCACCACCTACCTCCCTGCTACTCCCCCTCTCTCCCCCATAATTTTCTTTCTTATTTCGAACCAAACTAACCCCTACATCTCTATCCTTCATGCCCTCTTCCTTTCCTTCTTCTTCTTTCCCTTCCCCCTGCCAACCGACACCCCTGCCACCGTACTACAGCCCCGACCAGCCACTGACTCCCCCTGTCTCTCCCTCTTCTTTTTCTTCTCCCCACCAGCAGTTCTTGCCCCATTTTTTTTCTAGCCTTACTTTCCCTTCCCCGATCCCTTTCTTTCATTTTCTCCTCCTTCCCATTTTCCCTAGTTTTTGCACGCCTCCGCCACCCGCTACTCCAACCACCGCACCAGCCCCCTGCCCCTCGTTCTTCCACCGCCTGCTACTGCCCTGCACCATCGCACCACCCCCTCGAGCCCTTGCAAGTTCTCCATTCTCCTCCTCTCTTTTTTTCCTCCCCACTTTTCTCCCTTATCGGCAGGCCACCTGTAACCGCCCCGTTCGCCGCCGTCCGGCCACTCCGGCCGCCATCCAAACCACTAATCCACACCCTGCAACCTCCTCTACCACCCATACCTTGTTTTCCTAGAATAATCCCCCTCACCCCTCCATTTTTCCCTCCCCTTTTCCTTCCTTCTTAGCCCGGTCCACCCCGACGGCCCCCTTTGCCGCCTCGCCACCGCCATCTCCGCCACCCTTGGCCACCAAAAACCCTTCCCCAGCATCCACCTACACCCCCTCTTCACTCCTGCACCCTTACCTTGTCTCCAATCCTCCCCTATGTACCTCCTTTTCTAGCCTAAAGACCCTAAACTGAGCCATCTCCCCCTCCCTTCTACCTCACCCCCTTCGACCCTTTTCTCCCCCCTTAAGCTGCATGTGGCTCATGTTGTTCATGCAGCATGAGCTCCCCATTGATTTGGAATTTATTAGTCTAAATTTTGAGGTATATTAATAGTTAATTAAAGTATTTTATTATTAAATAAATTTTTATAAAGTTTTATCCTTTTTAATTTCCTACTTCTAATATAATAATTATTAATATTATGTTTAGGTGTTGAGTTGCTAATTAAGCCTTGAATCCTTAACCGGGATACCGGTAAGGTTTGATTTTAGCGGGATTAAGGTAATTGTTAAACTTCACTTAAACACATGGAAAAACGTATGCTAGCACATCAGGGATTTTAGTATGATTTTATGCATGTTATGTGTTACCTAGTATGATAAATGTGGTTGCTTATATTGATTGATAAAAAGAAGAGTATGATAGATTTTATGCCATGTGTAGAGATGATACTTAAGGAAGGAGTTTGATTATTGATAGAAATGTTAAATACTTGTCTACGATGTATTATGTTGTTAATGCATGAATAATATTATTGTGAGCCTAAGGGTATTTTAGTAATATGCCTATATAAGTATGTGATCTAATATATGTAGTTGCTAATGAGTATTATGTTGAATAATGACAAGTTAGTTGGGTTAGATGATAAGAATGAAGTGGTAATATTAGTATTTTATGTAGTGGTGGTAAATTCATAAAAGTGGTGTAATAAAGGGGTTAAGTGGTAATTTTATAAGTAAAAGAGGTATTTTGGAAATTTTGTAGTAAAGGGGTATTTTGGTAATTTTGAAAGAAAAGGGGTAAAACGGTGATTTTGTAAGCAAAAGAGTATTTTGGTAATTTCAAAAGAAAAGGGTGAAAAGATAATTTTATAAGTAAAAGGATAAAATTATAAGTTGTAAGAAAAAGGGGTATTATGTTAATTTTTGAGGCAAAAGGGCAATATGGTAATTTTATGACTAAATAGCAAAATGATAATTTTATAAGTAAAAGAGGTATTATGGTAATTTTTGGAGAAAAGAGTAAAGTGGTAATTTTGGAGTCAAGGGCAATGTAGTAATTTTATAAGTAAGTGGTAAGAATGGTAATTTTGGAAGTAAGGGGGTAAAATAGTAATTTTTGATGTAAAAGGGTATTATGGTAATTTGCAAGCAAAAGGGTAATATGGTAAAATTGGATGAAAGGGGGTAAAGTGGTAATTTTTATAAATAAAAGGATATTATGGTAATTTGGAAGTAAGGAGTAGAAGGATAATTTTGTAAATAAAAGGGTATTTATGGCAAACTTGGGAGTAAGGGGTAACTTAGTAATTATAAAAAATGATGAAGGATAATTTGGTAATTAAATTATGATTATAGAAGGGCAACATAATATTTATAAAAATGGAGAAAGGTAAATTAGTGTTTATAATAATGGACAAGGGTAAAATGGTAATTATAATAATTGAGAAGGAGGTAAATTGGTGTTTATAATAATGGAGAAGAGTAAAATGGTAATTATAATAATTGATAAGGGTAGAATGGTAATTATGATAATGGAAAAGGGTAATTTGGTAATTTAACCAACTAAAGGGCAATTCAGTAATTATAATGATGGAGAAGGGAAATTTGGTAATTTAATCGACTAAAGGGTGAGTTAGTAATTATTTAACCTACTAAAGGGGCAAATTGGTAATCAGGATAGCAAAGATGGGTAATTTGGTAATTTATCCAACTAAAGGGCAAGTTGTTGATTGTAATAAAAGAAAAGGGCAAATTGGTAATCTAACCAACCAAATAGGAGACATGTTAAGTGTAGCAATTATGAGGGGTGAATGGTGATTTAAAAAGCATAGGAGATAACTTGGTAACCTAAATCGGATAAGGGGTAATTTGGTAATTATGCAACCTAAAGGGTAATAGGGTAATTTGTCAAGGAAGAAAGGGATGACTTAGCAATTATATAAGTAAGGGGTAAATAAGTAATTTATACCTAACATGTCGTTGTGATTGTGGAATTTCATAATATTATTCAAATAATGCTGATTAGCATGGTAAGAGTATTTAATAACTAGTAAGTATCACGAGAACAAATTCTAATTCGAAATTAGATGAGATTATGATGGCCTTAATGATTTCTTTGTGTTATCTTGGATAACCGTCTGAATAAGAAATGACTAATGATATCAGAATGATTGAAAGCGAATACGTATCTGATTATTGTGCTTTTTGTGATCACTTTAATTAAGACACTAATACTTAAAGTGAAAGACCTCGAGATTGGGAATGGTGGCTCTTTAGGGGTCGCTACCCTAAAGATGTGGTTTAGCCCACGATTATTCTGGTATTTGCTGGTATGCCTTTGTGCCCCAGCCAGGCCCTATATCTTACTCTATCTAGCTCTACAGACCTAGTTAGGGGGTATGCATACTTATGGATTAGGTGTCCTTGTCGGTAGGGTACCGAGTACCTTTATGCACTAATACGACTAGGGTACCTTTGCGTCCCTGGGTTCGTGGTTGAAGGGTACTGAGTAGCTTGTATGCACCGATACGACCGGTGTACCTTTGTGTCCCGGGTTCTTGATCTCTTGTTCGAGGCAAATAAATAGAATCGTTGTGCTAATTAAAGAAAGGAAAAACACTAATTACGAAAGTGAAAGATTAATGAGCCGGGCCTAGTTGACTTATGATATTGAGTACCATCCATTGGTTATAATAGTGGCCCAGAAGCATGTTTCCCTGGTAGGTGATATTGAGTACCGGTCCACCGGATATAATAGTGGCCCAGGAGCGTTTTGCCCTGGATGATGATTATATGTATCCCGGTCCACTGGCTAAAATAGTGGGGGTCCCGAGATCAATAAAACAAGCATCGGACGTGAGTAAATTATAGAAAGATATTAATTACTTATAGTGGAACGCTTTGTGAGTTGGGGCCAGACCGGTCCATCGGTGAATAATAGTGGCCAGGAGCGTTCTGCCTTGGAGACCGATCCATCGGCAATAATAGTGGTCGGAGTGTTCTGCCTTGTTTGTATTCCAGTCCACCGGCTATAATAGTGGGGTTCCTGCACTCACTTGGATATAACCAGGTAGATGATTGAATAATGATGGACTAATGGCTTAAAGCCCAAAAGTATCGATCGTACTTTATAACTTGTTGATATGTGGCAGCCTTGTTATATATGTGATTGTTATGTATGCACCTCTCATTACATATGTATATAGCTTGCATTATGTGTTGCATTGCGGGCTTGTTTTTAAGTGTGGTATTAAAGGGTTACTCAGTACCATAGTACTGAATGGTTCCACTCGTGGGGCACTGCCTATTCAATGGGCAGTGTCCCTTACAGGTCTTTTCAAGTGCTACTCAAGTGGGAAAAGGGAAAGAGAGTAAGGAATTATCCGGAACCGTTAGGGTTTTTCTCCTTCTCTTTTAAATTCTTGGTTTTAATGTTAACGTTGTTAATGTAACCACCACTAGTGGATTTTATTCTTGTAAATGATTTGATAAGCTACTCTGATTTAAAAATGGATTGTAAATTGTGTTTTATGCTTTTAGCCTTAGCACTTAGTACTAGAACGGTAGGAGTGAACCAGTCTGGTACTAAGTGTGGCAGTAATATCCCCAAGATTCACGATTTTATAATTTGCTTCCGCTAACTCTTTCTAATAAAATGAAATTTTTCAGTAGTGAATTTTAGGGGTGTTACATTGTCTTCTATAGTTTAATTTTGCAAAATATCGATGATATAATGCATGTCAAAAGGAGAGAAAACATAGGGTTTTATTAAAAACAAAAACATGTTATCACTATAGCTCAACCATTTGAGTTGTTACATATTTATCTAATTGGGCCTACAAGGCCTTGTATTTTAAGTGATTTTCAATATGTATCAGTAATTGTGGATGATTGTTTGCACTATACATGAACATTATTTCCCTTTGGTTCATATAATGCTTTTAAGGCTTTTCATGTGCTTCATAAGAGACTATAAGTACAAAAGGTAACAATGATCCATGTTATAAAGAGTGATCATGATAAGGAGTTTGAGAATGCTACTTTTACAAATTTATTTATTTAAAATGGAATTACTCACAATCTTTGGGCACTAAGTATACCATAATAAATTAGTGTGGTCGAAAGGAATAATAGAGCATTAGAGAATGTACCAAGAACCATACTATGTGACTCTAAGCTTCCAAGGTAGTTTTTAGTGTAAGCACTCTCCATTAAATACTATGTTATGACTAGAGTACTCATCCATGGTGATGCAGGAGCATCCATATATTCTCAAGCTAATGAGGATTTAGCATACTTAATAATAGATCTTATTGTAATATGTCTTTAATGATAAAATGACTAGCCATAACAAGTGTACCTTGAGTAATTCTTTTAAGTATGTGACATATTTAATAAGAGAAGATTTTTGCACCAATAGATGTCAACACACTTAAGCTTTCAATTGCTACAAGCCATTACAAGTTAAAGGAGCTATTATCATTGAAGTCAAACTTACAAGTCTTAAAGACCAAAATTTCTTTCATATATAAACTAGTGCTTTTGTTGTATTAATTAGCTATGTCCATTTTTAATAATTTTTCATTTCATTCTTCAAATGTATAGGTTAGTGATATATTTTTATTACTAGTTACTATGATAATTAGCTATGAGTCTATTACCTTACTACCTTAGTGTACTGCTTAGCAACGTATGTCAACCTATATAACTATATGTTTCATCACAAAGTAACATATGACTTAATGATATTGAAATTTGATGCAAGTATTACACTTGGCTATCTTTTCACCTTTTATGAGTGAAATTTTTATGAGTATGACTACTTGCTATAATCATAGCTAGAGTATTTTGAATGTGTCTTAGTGAAACATTCAAAGTTATATTCTTATTAAAGCTTGATTGAAGATTCATAACATTCTTTAAATCTGATTTGAATCTCACTTGAAGATTCTCCTTATTATTCCTCATCTTAAAACCACCAAACCATCCTTCATCTAGCCCTCAAATGTTCAAACTTCAAAGAAGATACACACGATTTTTGGTATTAATGTCAGGTTGGTTTCTTCCATCGTTCAAATAGCCAACTGATTCTTCAATCTCCCTCCATGAAGACACATGCAAAAGTGAGGGGAATGACTTTCTTATTTCATCTTCAAATTTCCCTTTGAATCTTTAAACCTCAAAGTTAAATAACTTTGACTTCTTGATGACCATTCCTTCTAATTACACCTAATATCTCTTACATATTCCATCCCAACTTCATTCTCCCTTTATCCATAAAAATTGGAATCACAACATCTTCAGTTTCTCCTACTTTCTCCAAAGTTTATTTGAAACCTAGCATATATCTTTGAGCTCCATTCAAGTATTCTTGATCATCTTGATTTAAGCAAGAAGAATTTCACAAGTCTTTTGACACCATTCGAACATTACTTAAATGTTCTCTCTCTTCTTTCTATCTCAGCATTTATTCACTCACAAGAAGATTATTTGAACCATTCTCAATGTTCTAGATGACTTCCTCTATAACTTCATTCATTATTTCACTCGTGAAATATTCATTCATCTCTCTCCATTAAGAATCATTCATCGTGCATCAAGAATTAGTAGTATTCCACTAATCTAATTCCTTTCCAATACTACATCATCATCACAACCAATAAGCTTCCAAGATTTTTGGCATACCACCAAGAAGCCATCGAGAATCAACTGCAAGCAACAAACATACCTTATCGAGGTTGTATTATAGCAAGAAGAATAACCAATGGTGAAGAAGCATCCATGCAAGCTATGTTGGAAACAAGGATAGTCAACCAAGATACATTCAAACATATGTATAAGACCATGCAAAAAAAAAATGATTAAGTAAAAGGCATGGTGATTAAAGATGAGGTGTACATGTTAAAAATTGAATAGAGTATGAAGAAATGGAAAACAAGAATAGATTTAATGATTTTAGCCATAATTGATGTGGCCATCAATCAAGGTATAATAATAGTAAAGTCAAAAGTATCAAACTTGGCCTCCCTAATTTTTATACTGAATTTGATGCAGAATTATTTTTTCATGGTTGCATAAAATAAAACATATATTTAAGTTTAGAGAGTATGACGATGAACTTAGATGTAAATTATCAACTCTCAAATTAAAAATAGGTTGCTAGGGATTTATATGATAATCTCAAGAGGACTCAAGAAATGTAAGAAGGGAGGGAAATCATGTCATGGGATATATTGAAATAGTACCTAAGAATAAAGTTTTTTCCTAAAGAGTATGAAAAATAAATGTATATTAAATTTATTACTCTTACACAAGGATTAATTAGTGTAGATGAATACACTATAGAATTTTAAAGACTAGCACTCTTTCGTTATATGTAAGAAAGAAAAGCAAAAAAAAAAAAAATCTTCTAGATACTTTAGTGGTTTTAATTACTTGATTCATGATAAATTTGAAATGTTTGTTTATGATTCTCTTCATGATGACTAAGCCATATTTAAAATGAGAAAGAAAAGCTAAGTCTACCAAGGACAATGCTAAAACAAAATATTCATCTTCTACTTAAACTTAAAACTATTCAAATGCATCTACTTTAAAATATAAGACACATGTATCTTCTAATAATGATAAGAATCTCAACCTAACCAAGATAGAAAAGGTAAAAACGAGGTGAATGAGATGCCTAATGAAAAAAAATTATGTAATGGATATGAACATTTTGCTAGAGAGTCTCCCAACCAAAGATTTTTAGCCATAAATTATATAGAAACTATGAAACCATGTGTTGATAATGATGACTTAGAGACTAAATCTAGTTATGATACTTTAAGGTAATACTTTTTATTAATTTCAAAGGGTGTTACAAATCCAATAAAATAATCTATATACATAAAGGAATAAGATTTTTAAAACTAAGTGTAGAATTGGTGATAAGGTTTGTATTGTCATTATAAAGAGTTGTTCACGTATTATTGTAGGTAGTGAAATGATGGTTAGACTACTAGGTTTAGTGAGTACTAATATTTGTAAAAAATATTCATTAAAATTTATTAATATGGAAAAAGGTGCTAAAGTAGATATGCAAATCCTAATTGCTTATCTTATTAGCGACTATCATGATGAAGTATTATGTGATTTATTGTCTATGAATGCTTGCGGTAGTTTAATAGGAAGGCCATGGAATATAAAAGAAATGTAATTCATCACCATGTGATCAATGAATATATTATGCTTAAATATTAAAAGAAGTATAAATTGACACCATCTCAATGTGATCGCATGTAACTTATCAAGATTAAGAGGAGTTTATTTTTACATGAGAAGGATATGATTAATTGAATTGTGGATGTAGATTTTTTCTTTGCTTTAGTATTAAAATAATCTCAATTTGGGAAAACATTCTATGAATTCAAATCATAATAGATTAACTAATGTATATAAATATGTATTTCCTACTGACTTCCCTCCTAAACTACAGCATATGAGAGGTATAGATTTAATTCCTCAAATTCCTTTACAAAATAAACCAGTTTATAGATGTAATCTAAAAGAAGCTAAGGAAATACTAAGAAAAATACAAGAACTAGTAGATAAAGGTTATGTGAGATAATGTACGAGTCCTTATTATGTAGCTACTTTTCTAGTTCCTTTGAAAGATGGTACCTACCATATGTGCATAGATTCTAGAGTTACAAATAATATAACTATCAAGTATAGATTACCTATGTCTAAACTTCAAGACAAGCTTTATGAACATTATGGTGCATGTATGTTTTCCAAAATTAACATAAGAAGTGATTATCATGAATTGAGAATTAGGAAAGCGGTTGAATGGAAGAATTCTTTTAAAACTAAATATGGTCATTATGAATAGATTAGTATGCCTTTTTTTTGGTAATGAACCTAGTTATTCCATGAGACTAATGAATGAAATTATTCATCCTTTTCCTATTTAACTTCATTATGGTTTATTTGGATGACATACTTGTATATATTAAGAATGAACATGATGATCTTGTACATCTAAGAAATTTATTTGATAAATTGAGGGAAACTAAACTATATAAAAAATTCCAAAAATGTTAATTTATGGTTCCAGTTGTTGTTTTTCTTTGTTGTGCTATTAGTGGCTAGCATGTTAAAGCTTATGAAACCAAGATACAAGTTATTCAAGAGTGGCTTATTTCTAATGATATACACCAAGTGAGAATTTTTCATGTGTTACCTAGTATCTATAAGAGATTTTAAAGATTTCCCTTCTATACTGCACCTAGTACTTAAGTCATGAAAAAACTGAAATTTAATTGGGAAAATGATGCAAATAATGACTTAGATATCCCCAAGGATAAATTGTGTAATGCTCCCATGTTATCTATTACTAAATTTGACTTACTTTTTTTTTGTAACTTGTGATGCTTGTAGGGTAAGTATAAGAGATGTTCTTTCACGATAAAAAAGACCTAGTGCATACTTTATTTAAAGATTAAATAGGAATTCTTTACCATCATGCATGGCTTAGAGACCTGAAGTCATTATATAAGACCTAAACCCTTTGCATTACATTTTGATTATAAGCACTTAACGTATTTATATGGTTAAAAGTAGATTAGTTCTAGACATGTAAAGTTGATAAATATCTCTATAAAATAATTATATGGAAAAGAAAATGTAGTAGCTAATTCTCATTGTCAAATTTATGCATTTATTTATATAATAGATACTAAAATGCTTGGTTTTAAAATGTTAAAAGAATTGCACCCCTAAATATGATGATTTTAGGGATGAATATCAAGAAAGGAAAGAAAACAGATATCATGAAAATTGTGCATTAGAAGATGGAATTTTATTTTAGATCAATATTTTATACGAAGATCAAAATACTAGAGATTTACTTATTAAAGAGGAACATGAAGGAGCTATAGTAGGACATTTTGGTACTCAAATGAAATTACAAATATTGCAAAAGAATTTATATTGGGCGCACATAATTGATGCCATACAACTTATAGTAAACTAATGTGTTTATTAAAAACAAGAATAAATGTTTTTTTCTCAATGGTTTATATACATCATTACCAGTGCCTAGTAAACCATAGGAAGAGGGCAGTATAGACTTTATCTTAGGGTTGCCTAGAACATAAAGTCGTAAGGATTATATTGTGGTTGTGGTAGACATATTTTCTAAAATGGCTCAATTAATTCCATGTAATAAAACTAATGTTGCTATAAATGTTGCTGACATGTATTTAAAAGAAATTTTAAAACTATGTGGAATCCCTAAAAGTACTAATTTGATAGATATTTCAAGTTTCTTAGTTACTTTCGAAAAATTTTATATGACATGTTATGAAATATGTTGTTATTTAGTACTTCACATAATCTATAAACTAATAGAAAAACTAAAGTTTCAAATCGTACACCTAACACTTTGTTTAGAGGATTAGTATGTAAAAGTACTAAAGATTGGGATATTTATTTAGTTCAAGTATAGTGTGCCTAAAATTAAGGTCCTTCAAGTACTAATCACTCATGTCAATATGAGATTGTGTATAGGTTGAATTATTACATTTCTGTTAACTTGGTATCTTTGAAAAAAGGTGATTTTAAAAATTATCAAGCTAAGGATGAGTTTAGTTCTTTCAAAAGCTTCATTAAAAAGTCAAAAGGAACATAAAATGAGTTAACTAAAGGTATCAAAAGTAATCTAATAAGCATCACACTCCAAAGGTATTTTCACTTTGTGATTTTGTTTGGTTATATTTATGAAAATAAAGATATCCTAATCTAACAAAACATAAACTAATACCAAGAGTAGATGGACCATTTAAGATCCTTAGAAAAATTTGAGAAACTACAGATGATCTTGAACTTCTAGAATCCTATAGCAGTGTTTCAAGGACATTCAGTGTTGGTGCTTTGTCTCCTTATTTTAGTGATTTCAATTGGAGGACAAATTGTTCTTAAATTAAGGAGAATTTTCTCCTATGAAAATTCACTCCACATGCCATGTTAAAAAATAATCCCTATAAGTTCTACGAATTTAAGATCCAACCATGTGCCATTTCCACTCATGGTGTTGCAAATTCATTTTCATTAACAATAGGAAAGCCAATTTGGGTATTTTTAATTCTAAAGTTAATGAAAGTATCTTTATTGGCTACTATTTACATTAATATTAGTTGATATTAGTTGAAGAGTCTATATGTGTTGCCATTGATGAGACTTTCACAATTATCCTCGATAACCATGATGAGTAAATCTCTCCATCCAAGTTAAGATCTTAGAAGAAAATGATGAATAGAAAAACTAAGAGGTAGTAGAAGAATAAAATAGTGAATATCCTCAAATAGATCAACAAGATGATCAAGTGAAAATGGATCTTCGTAGAACATGGATATCTGTGTTGGAAGAGTATCTCCAGAACACTATCAATATTCTT
Source organism: Tamarix austromongolica (assembly GCA_039764185.1). Taxonomy (NCBI): domain Eukaryota; kingdom Viridiplantae; phylum Streptophyta; class Magnoliopsida; order Caryophyllales; family Tamaricaceae; genus Tamarix; species Tamarix austromongolica. The sequence continues at coordinate 49,505,674 of CM077817.1, forward strand.
CTTCAAATGATGAAGAACATGATGAATTAGCAAAATTGGAGGTGGAACACATTATTCTTGAAAATTCTTAGGCTTCTAATGTTTTATCTAGTAATTCTTGTAAGTATTGTACATGTTTACAAGAAGTTCATGTTGATTGAATATCTTTGATTCACAAGACAATGAAAATGAAATTAGTAGGATTAAAAATTGCAAGGAAGAATAAGGATACAAGACGAAAATTTTTTAATTACATATGATTATGTCTATGTATTATACTGTAAGAGATGTGTAGCTTTGTTATTTTGTTGCATACTTTGTAATACTTGTAAATAGTCATTGTAAATTTTTGAATATCTAGTGTATCGTGCATTAGAGGTTTATTTAATTAATAAGGGCTGATTAGTGGGATTATTAATCAAGGTCCTGCATGGGTGCATGCATATATAAAACCCATGTAATCGTTGATTTCGACACATAATGACATAATACATGAAATACAAATTTATTAGTGAATTTATAGTGACCATGAGGAGAGAGTGTGTTCTTCTTCTTCTTCTTATGTTCTCCTTCATCAATTGAGAGTATTAAGTTGTATCAAGAGTGTTCTATTGAAAAATAGAATATTTCTCATTAAAAGGTATTAGATCTTGGTTTATATCTAATCCACCCTATCAAAGCTTTCGAGGTATCCCCGGAATCAAGTGGAAAGTCAAACGGTTGATGCATTTTGTAACTTTATAATCCATCAAAAAATTTCCTGGTTTGTAGTTGAATGTTTGAAGGTGATCTTCCACATCAATGTATCAATAGATATCCTCAAAGGCTCATCATTGATTATCCAACAAGAGGAGCTTGAACAAGATCTTTACTACGTAACATTTTCAATCATTTAAAATTTTTCTTTCAAATGTGGATCATAGCAATACAAGATAAGCTATACTAATTTGTAATAAATTAAGTTCTAGAATTAATCCATTTGTCTCCAAATAAACCCATCATTTGGACTAAATGAGTATTTATAAACAATGTTGATATGGGTAGCATTGTGGCTAGAAATAAATCCCAATTTGTATCTAAAGGATAAAACCAAGATGACAACATTGATTTCAAGGAGACCTTTTCTCCTATATTAAGACTTGAGGCTATACATTTACTTCATACATTTACAACATTCATGTCTTTATAGTGTATGATATGGACATTAAAAGTAAATTTCATAATCATTTTATTAAAGAAGAGATATGTGTTTAAACAACCACTATATTTTGAAAATGCCTAAAATTTTAATAATGTTTACAAACTCAAAAAGCCGCTCTATGGGATAAAATAATCTCTTAGAGATTGGTATGAAAGTCTGAGAAAATTTATTTTAGAAATAAGCTTTGAAATAAGTAAAATTGATAAAACTCTCATGCTTAAGAAAAATAAAAAATGATTTGCCGGTTCTGTAATTATATGTAGATAACATAAATTTTAGTGCTATTAATGAGTCCATATGCCAGGATTTTCCACATTCATGTGTACTTAGTTGATAATGAACATGATGAGAGAGTTTACCTATTTAGTTAGATATTAAAAATGGAATAATAGGAAGGAATATTTATCATCCTAGAGGAATACATGAAGGAAATTAAAGAAAGGTTTGTATTACTCTTATGGCCACAACCACTGAACTTAGCATTGATAAAGGAGATAAAAAAATGATAAAAAGAAATATAATTTTATTATTAGATTAATTCTTTACCTTACTATATTAAAACCTCATATTATTTTCATTGTACACTTGAGTGCCAAGTTTAAATGTAATCCCAAAGAATCCCATATCACTATTACGAATCAAATCATCACCTATAACCTAGAACCCTTTTACATTATTGTTGCAATTATGGACCTTGTAGGTTATTTTGATGATGATATTGCCAATTATATCACTCAATGGAAGACCTCTTTGGGAAAATGAGAAATCCTAATAGACTTTATTAAGTGCATATTTTATGGAATTATTTGACTTTCTATATTTGTTTTGATAATTGACCTTATATTGTAGAAAAAATATGAAATAAACATAATTTGGGCTAATAACTGAGGGAAATGAGCATAATCCAATAATCAAGCTTGAAGTCATGGATATTAATTTGTACCATCATACAAGACCCTAAAAGAAAAGTCATGTGAAAAAAAAATCAAGTCTACACAATCAATAGAGAGGAAATATGGGGGCGTATATATGGAAATACAAACCATATTTCCTTGTTTATCCTCCCCTATGGTCTATTAATTTATCTCATATGGATAACGTTAAAGAAAGAATATAGGTGCCCTATGTTAATTAATTAAGACCATATTTTTTTCTTAATTTTGATCTCATTTATATGGACTTCTCCTTATATATATATATATTAGCTTGAATAGAAAGTCAAAGACCACCACCTTCAAAATAATGACTTCATTTTCAATATTTATAAACCATTACAATTCTTTTATTAGATTTATTTAGTTAATTACAAAATTGAATGATTAAAGACTATATGATTTTTTATGTGCTTAGAATTGGTGTTTTATTATTTAATTAATAAGCTTGGCTAAATGAATATAATTAAAGGTTACGGGTTAATTAATTGTGATAGGTGAATTAAACTTATTTGTTATGTGTATTGTAGTTTGATTAATAAAATTATTTAATGATCAATTATCTAATATAATGACTTTATTATCTAGATTAGCTACCTAGTTAACTTGAACACTTATTGGATGTTAGTATAGTATAGTATAGTTAACCTAAAGTTTTTAATGTATACATTTGCAAGCCCAAAATAGGCTGGTTAATTTCTAGAAAAACATAGCAAATTAATCAATTTTTATTAATCTTTAGAATTACATAATTCAAGGATAGTGTAATTATGGATCTTGTTAGCTGCTTCCTAATTATTAATGGTGCCATTAATCAAATCTAGAGATCATCTTATGTTATTAATTAGTTGGGTAATGAATCATATCACTATAGTAAATTTGCATAAGTGGGTGTTAGGAAAATGATAAATGTGAGATTTTATAGGTTAACATTTAAAATACTTCATAACCATTTTATTTTATAATCAATTGACATTCCTACATTTAATACGACCTTTGACCCCTAATATATGATTATTGTTTGTTAATTTTTTATTAGTTGTTAATTTTTATAATTTTAATTATAAGTTATTAGTTTGCCTAAATTGATAAATAGGAAAATTTATATGATAATACAAATATATGAATTAGATTAAAGTCTTTGTGGAATAAACCCTAACTCACTTATTGCTATTTATGTGTGTTTATAGTTTAATTTAGCAAATTTATGACAACAAATCATTGTTGGGAACTAGAAACTTTAATTCTTATTTTTATTATCATTTATTGATTTATTTATCTCTTCTTATAATTGCAACTCAATCTCTTTCCTCTTGTGTATATCTAATAGGAATCAACATTCAAAAGCATTTGTTAGTAAAAATAAACATCAACACTTTAAAGAGTGGATCAATTTATGTTACTAATGCAAATAAATTGCTCATGGAATTTTTAATAACTTGTTATTGTCGGAAACCAATTGGAGGAAATATAGATCAACTTAAATTAAGAGCTTTTCCTTTTTCTATAATTGATGGTGGTAACGAATGGTTATATGATTTGCCTATGAAATCTATTAATGATGGAGATATGACCTAGAACCTATCATACATGTTAATTTATATTTGCATCAATAGTGATAATGCTTATTAATAAAAAGGTCATTTTATTATATTTATTCAATTATTTTTATCCTTTTGAGTTATTATTCTTTATGTAGATAATGGAGTATGTGATTAGATTGTGGAAGTTTACTAAATGATAGCATGATTATTATTCAAGAATTTTCTCTAGTTTAGTATTATATTATTAATGTATATTTGTGATCATAAGAATAGTATGTTGATTAGTTGATGATCATTTTCCACTAACCATTGATATGAGATATCAAAATAAAAACTTAGATATAAGTTATGGAACATGGTATTGGACCTATCTAGTAGGCGGACACAACACTGAATATTATGTAAATGTCTCATTAGGGTTCTCTAAATAGTATATTATCCTCTAACTTGATATCTTTATATGTGCCCATATGATAATCATCATGCTTTTACTTTATGTTATCCTTGTTAAAGGTGATAATAAAGCTGATGATCATACATGGTGTGGATCATATAGAGGAGTATAATTAATCAAGATGGGATTAGTCCCTCTTATCATATGAGGGAGATATCTTTGGGTGCCTAAATAAGTATGAGTAATGTTATTATATGAGATGTCATTTTTTTTCATTTTTTTAAGGTTATTCTTACTTGGTGATTGAGAGAGTATGTGATTCAACATAGAAATGATGACATAACCAATGCTTTGTGTTCAATCTAAATGTCGTGTGATTCAACATAGAAAGGAAAAATATAATGGTTATAAATTGTTTGTGTTCACTATATGACATTTGCATGATTTGTGTAGTCATAAAATATTATTGGAGATCTCTTATGAGTCTTGGGCCTGAAAGGAGTTTCATTCCAATGTAAAAATTATGTGAACCTACAAGTCGCACACCAAATGAACTTGATGAGAATTGGACTTTAAATTGCCTAAGATAATTTCTCAATATGATTAATATCTCTTTAATGCCTAAGTCTAAATAAACTATGGTGGTTATGGTTTTTATATAAATAACTAAGCAAGAGTTTTATTATTAATAACCCTCTTCCTCTCTCACCTTTAGATGAATGAACTATCTAGACACCATAGCATAGTTCTTCATTAAATTGAGTATGAGCTCCTTGGAACTAACACACATCCCCAACAATCAAGATTTGTAGTGTGTGGATACCAATGGAGGTGTGATATAATTCACACTCTCTCAATCAAACAAGTTTGAAACCAAGCACTTATCTTAATCATAAATTAGATGAATACATGGATTGAATCATCCTCATCTTTAGACCAAAATTGATTCAATTGATAACCTAGTCCTAACAACTAGATGTTTCATTCTTAATCAAGCATGTGTTCTTGGGATTATTTTGGCTGTTTATTTTATTCATCTTTTATATTTTTATTGGCTAAAATCTCTCACAAGTATCAGAGCTTCCTTGTTATGATTACTTCCAACTTGGTGAATGTGTTTTAGTTTGAATCTGGATTGAATCAATCTCTCTATGTTGATCTAATAATTTTAGTGATTAACTAGAATGATTGGTTTGATCTAATTGATTCCATTTTTTGTTTGACTTAATTAATTGTTTCATTGGATTAATTGAATTGAATTATATTGGTTTATTCTAATTGAATAGATCTAATTGATATGATATGTTATATACACCATCATTAATTTGATCAATCTTAGTTGATAAATTCAAATTGTTTGATTCATTAATTTCATGGATTTGTAACTGGTTATTAAGCAATTTTGAATTTGTTGAGTTTTTAATTATGTAGACTTCAATGGTTCGATCTCCTAATTTCATTAATGAGTAAAGATTGTTGCTAATAACATTTAATGGGGATAGACTAATGTTATTTCTCTTGTATTACCTATTTAATGAGGTTAGACAAGTTTATTTATATTAGTAACCCTTATTTAGAAAGATTAAATTAATGTGATTAATTTAATATAGGATAATTAAATGTGATATAATAGAGGTAGTTAAGTCCAAGAGAGATTAGACGATTTTAGGATTATTTTGATCTCTTCATTATAGTTTTCCTGTTGAAATTAATTAATGTGATTCCTTAACTTGATCAATCATTTATGTTTTGACAAATAAATTAATGTGATTAATTTAATCAATACTGCTTGGGAACTCCCCTTTAACGCCACATTACCTTTTTTTTTATTATGTGTTTATATAATAGTTTATATGATAAGTATATTTCTGCAAATATAGAGTAGTTATTCATAGTGATATGGTATTCTTGTAATGGTATTACGACCTATGAGTCATTTAGTAGTTTTCTAAATATTTCCTTTCATTAATAGATCTCTCATACTTTAGGACCACCTTTGTATTTATCCATACCTCTATCAACTAGATCATTATGAAATGGTCAACATCCTAAATGACAGATGTCCTGCACTTGGAGCAAAGGTGTTTCCTTGAAGAGTTAAAGACTGGTGTTGTTCGAGGATAAGAAGTGGCAATTTTTTACAGGATTATTTTGTCTAGGGGTAATGCTATATCACACTTACTATTCTATTATTTATTTATTTGTATTTTTTTTGCATATTTATCATTTGTAAATGTTCAAAATATGCAACTTTCCTTATTAATGTAAATATTAAATTCCTTCCTAATAGCTCAAGTTAATATCACATGTATCATTATTGATTGGGGCTATCAAAGTAAAGCACTCATGATTATCTTAGTGAGATAGTTTTTGACTATTGTGATTGATTAAATTTAACTGTTGGACTTCACAAGGCCATCAAAATAGTTTTTGAACTTAAGGCATGTGGTTGTGAATGTCAGGGCATTAAATGTCAGCAAATAATAAGGAGATACAAAAGAAGTTATTAGCAAGGTGTTGCTGACCTAAATTACTAATACCTTAAGTGATAAGCCAAAGCTAAGAATTAGTCAATTATGGGTCCTAGCCTATTTCAATGGGATAATGAAATTTAGTGGGAGAGTCATTTAATTATGCATGTATATAGAATCTAATTATTTAATAGTAAAATTCCAAATCTTTCCATATCTTTTGTTGTAGATTCTAAGGGTAAATAAAAACACCAACACTTTTTCCTTTTGATTGTTCCTTGAGAGGGACAAATTAAAGAAATGAATTTCTCATCTAGCTTAGAAATTTGAGAAAATCTCTCACTGAATGAAGGAAACACTATGTACTTGAAAGGGAAGTCCTTGAGGAACTAGCAGCTAACACCCCTCATGTTGAGCAAGCTGCTTATTGTAAGCATAAAGATGAGCCTTTAGTTATAGCTTATCAGATACTAATATGCATGAATTCAGACCTTTTGAATTAGTTTAATCATATGGGTTATGCCCACACTTTTTTCACCGAACTCAAGAATTTGTTTGAGAAACAAGGTTGAGATGAAAGGTTTGAGAGTACAAAAGCCTTGTTCTCATGCAAGCTAATGGAAGCAAACCCAATCAGTCCACATGTTCTTAAAATGTTTGGCTATGTTGATTATCTTGAGAGATTAGATTTTCTATTAACCAAAGGTAAAAAATATATTTATTCCCATAATCATTTTATAATCCATATGATTAGTTCTTCATGAACTATATCAAGCATGATCTAAAAAAATCATTAAATTTGTGGCATAGGATACTTAAGATTGCTCAACTGAACATTAAGAGGCTAAATGATATTTTAAGGTTCAAATTTCAAGAGAGTTTGTAAAGGTAAAGGAAAGGCTAATCCCAAAGTCATGTGTAAATATACAATTAAGAACTGGGACAAAAACAACAAGACCAACCCTAAATCTTAACTAACTACTAACTAACAATGCTTCCATTACAAGAATTCTGGGTACTAGAAAGAAGCTACAAAAAACACTTGGAAGATAAGAATAATGACTTGAAGTTGGAGATTTAGGTATTTATTTTAAAGAATTAAATGTTCCTACCAGATATGGATCTCACATTTGTACCAATGTGAATGGTCAAAAGGAGAGTAGAATAAAGGAAAAAGGAGAATTGGACCTATGCATTTTGAATGGAGCAAGAGTTGCTGCTCATGATGTTGGAATGTTCAATTTAGCTTTACGATAGAGATTGATTCTAGAAATCAATAATTGTATTTATGTACCTTCTATAAACACAAACATCATTTGTGTTTCTTATTTAGACAATGAAAGTTTTCACTTCATTATTAAGTACAATAACCAACCCTTCTATTTGAATGAAGTATTTTATGGTTGTGCCTTAATGAATAATGAGATTTATATTCTAGGTCTTGATATGCCTATTTATAACCTAAAAAAATAAGAGATTCAAATCCCATGATTAAAATCCTACTTACCTCTTGCATTGCCATTTACAACCTATAAATGACAATCGCATTATAAAGCTCCTTAAAGATGGAGTTCTACACTCATTTAATTTTGAATCATTTGAAACCTATAAGTCTTGTTTATTAGGGAAAATGGCAAAGTCCACATTTTATGGAAATAGTAAAATGGCCAATGAATTATTGGACCTCATACATACCGATGTTTTTGGACCAAATGATTTTAGTAGGTATGGTAATGTTTATCTTATGAAAAATAAACATGGATCCTTTAAAATTTTCAAAGAAATTATAGAATGAAGTATAAAAAGAGCTTGGTAAAACTATCAAGGCTCTTTATATGGATTGAGGAGGTGAATACGTTAGCAAAGCTTTTGATGACCATTTGAAAATATGTGAAATAGTTTCACAACTCGCTCCACTAGGTACTCTAAAGTGGAATGGTGGATTAGAAAAAATGAGTTAAATTTTATTAGAGATGGTTTGATCTATGATGAGTTACATAGATATTCCAATCTCTTTCTAGGGAAATGATTTTAAACCATAGTGTTCACAGTGAATAAAGCTCCATCAAAAGTTGTAGAAAAGAAACCATTTGAGATATAAAATAGATGGGTTCCAAGTTTTTTGTTTCTCAATATTTTAGGTTGTGAGACATATGTAAAATGTTTGACCATAGGCAAGCCTAAACCCAAATTAGATAAATGCTTCTTTATTTGATATCCTAAAGATACTATGGGATATTAATTTTACAATCTCGCTGATAACAAAGGGTTTGTTGCTCAACATGGTGCTTTTCTAGAAAGAGAATTTCCTTCCAAGGAACTATTGGGAGTAACGTACAAAGTAAAGAAATTCAACACCCATAGGATAATGATCCCAATATAGTAGAGCATAAGCAACCTCTACAATTTGTTGTAGGACATAGATGTTAAAATTGATCTACGAGTGTCTATGAGGATGCATTGAGAGCCAAAAAGAAATATGTTTCTCATGACTAATGATCGTGATGCATTATTGTTAGGTAATTATGAACCCTTAACATATAAAGATGCAATGATGAGCTCTGAATCTTAAAAATGGCTGAACACCATCAAATTAGCAATGGAATACATGGATAAAAACTAAGTATGGAATTTTTTGATCCTCCTGATCATTACAAAACAATTTAGTGCAAATGGATTTTTAATAAAAAACCTGATAAGGATAGAAACATAGATGATTTTAAGGAACATCTAGTGGCTAAAGGTTTTTAAAAAAAAATTCATGGTACTGACTATGATGAAACCTATTCACCTATTGCTATGCTTCAATCCATTTAGAACATTATAGTAATTACTACATTTTATGATAATGAGATATGGCAAATGGATGTCAACACAAAATTCCTTAATGGTTATTTAGAAGAGGTTGTGTATGTGTCATACCTAAAGGTTTTGGACATCCTAGCATTACTGGAGAGCTATGTAAGCTTAAGAGATCCATTTATTGTCCTAAGCAAGCATCTCATAGTTGGAATCTTACTTTTATGAAGTAGTCAAAGAGTTTTGCATTATTAGGTGTGAAGAAGAGGCTTGCCTTTACAAGAATTAGTCGGTGCAAAATTATTTTCCTTGTTCATTATGTGGATGAAATACTACTTATTGAAAGTGATATTCCTATGCTATGGTATGTGAGGACATGGCTAGGAAAATCATTTTCAATAAATAATCTTGGCGAGGTAGCTTATATTTTAGGGATTAAGATATAGAGATAAATCAAGAAAGTTGATTGGATTAAGTCATAGTACTTTTATAAACAATATCCTCTAGAGGTAAAATATGTAAGACACTAAGAGAGGTTTCTTGACTATGCAACATAGTCTAACTCTTAGCAAAACTCAGTGTCCTCAAACATAAGATTGTCCAAACAACATGAGTAGAATTCCATTACTTCAGCCATTGGTCCTATTATGCAGGTCATGTTGTCCACTCATATGCAATTAACATGGTGAGCATATTATAGGCTAATCTAATAAAGAGATATTAGATAGTAGTCAAGAACATTTTCAAGTACATTAGAGGAATAAAGGAAATATTCTTGGAATATAGAGGATAATAGGATTAGGTAGTAAGGGGTTGTATAGATGCGAGTTTCCAAGCACATAAGGATGATTTTGGATCATAGTTAAGAAATGTGTTATGCCTTGATGATAGTCCTGCGAGTTAGAAGAGCTTAGAATAAGACACAATTACCAATTCTACAATAGTGCTTTAGAAGCATCAAAAGAAAGCCGTGTGGATTAGAAAATTCATCACTGAACTAAAATTATTTCAAAGGATTATATGTCTATTTTTTGTATACTGTGACAATAGTGGATCTACTCTCATTAAAAGATGAAGCACATACTTAAGAAATATCATATCATTGTAGAGATTATCTATAGGGGTAATGTAAATTTTTATAAGGTTCATACATATGTAAATATTGTTGTTCCATTGATCAAGCCTCTTCCACAATCTAAGAAGGAGCATCTTACTAGTTCACAAGGCATTAGAATTATCCATGATTGGTCTCAGTGAAAGTGGGAGACAAATGGAGATATGTCTTGGAACTAATCTTACATGATTATTTATATTTACATATTTAGTGATTGTGCTTATTAATAAAAGGATCATTTGATGTTAATTATTAACATGTTGTTATCCCTTTTATTACTTTTTATTTATGTAGAAAAGAGTATGTGACTAGATTGTGTTACTCTACTAAATAATAGAAATATTATTATTCAAGAATTTTCTCTAGTCTAATATCATCAATTTAAGGGACATTAGTAATCAAAAAAATAGTATGTTGATTTGTTGATGATCATGTTCCATGGATCATTAATATAAGATATCCAACTAGTAATGTATAACACCTAAAATTCACTACAAAAAACATAATTTTATAAAAAGATATAACAGAAGCAAAGAAAACAAAACTGTAAATTTTAGGGATATTACCGCCATGATTAGTACAAGCTCGGCCCCCAGCCAATCTTGCACTAACCACAAGGCTAAGGAAAAATTATCGTTAATCATGAGTTAAACTTAAAACAAGATCTCATAAAAGAACTGAATTATTCATAATAAAAAAATTAGAGTACGCGTTAAAGAGTTTACAATCCAAGAGTGCATAACTTTCCCAAAATAATAAAGGGTATAGTACAATAAAATAGAATTAAAGTAAACTAATATAAAGTGAATAAATGATAAAAGGGAATTTAGCCAAGTCACTCACGATCCCCAGGCCATGTTCAAGCTCAACTCTCAGCCCTGCTTGATACCTCATAAGCATCAAAGATAACATCTCCTACCTACATAATTTTAGAAGGGACCTCTGCTCATGGGAATGAGTAGCATCGATAAAACGGGTGATCAATATGCTACGTACTGAGTAAGGTAACCATGCATCTAACTCCAAACACATAAGAGCATATAACACATGCAAGATCATATAGATAACATACAAATAATTTAGATAATAAAGGCCGAGCTATAGTCCGAATAAACATATTCTTTAGATCACTAATTAGTACTCATTTCACACCATGCTTATTATCAATCCATGCGAGTTAGGGAACCCCACTATTTTAGTTGGTGAAACTAAAACTTACAGGGTAGAATGTTCCTGACCACTATTATTGCCGATGAATTTGTCTCCAAGTTAAAGTGCTCTTGGCCACTATTATTTGCCGGTGGACCGGTCTGGCCCTGACTCTCATGGTGTTTCACTGTAATTACTTAGTGTCTTTCCCATGTCTTATCATAATTATGTTTGTTTTGTTGAGCATAAGATCCCCCACTATTATAGTTGGTGGACCAAAAACATGCAAGAGATAACACTTCTTGAAACTATTATTTGCTAGTGGATTTGTCTCTAAGGTACCCCGGCTCGTCACCACTATTACTTGTCGGTGGACCAGTCTGGGCCCGGCTCAATAAACTTCCTCTTTAAAAGTTAGTATCTTATTCGATAAATATTTCCACCTTTGACATGCATGTCACAATTCGTCTACTATTATTATCGTAAGAGGGCCCATCCCATATCTTGAGACTTCTACATCTCCTAACACATCCCGACATCCTTTCCTTCTTCTACTTGCTCATAATGAATACCCAGCTCCTAAATGTGTGGGTTAACTTCCACTACCTTATGCCATCCAAGTTCACTCACCATCTTCCCTGAGGGCTTACCAATGAAACCCTTGTTGGATCTATGTGGCCCATCCTTCCTCTATCTCATCCAACCAGAGTCATTTTATTACCCAACACATCATCTCACTTAGGTTCAACTCCAATCTTTTCACTTTACTCCCCAAATACACATGTGACCATAAAACCTTAGTCTGCCACTCCAAGCCCTAGCACCTCACTTTCCCATATGTCACCTCTTCATTACTCACCTACCATCCTTAATTTCCCGTGTCACCCATACTCACCATATATATGATATTCTTCCACTATTATCCCATATTTTGCTCACCCTCAATTAGTGTTATTTTCACCTAAAGTCTCAAATTTGTGCAGCAACTCTTCCTTTTCCTTACTCACGTCCCACGAAAACTTTTCTCATGTATGGATTGTTCCCATGAAAACTCCTTCCATCCCATATGTAAACCCTAGAAATTCCCATACAAACTCCTTCCATCCCATGCAAGGTTCACCTTTCCCTTCTATTTTCCCCCTCATTGATTATGAGATAATTAGGTCAATCCTATATCCCTTTTGTCAACTCACTTCCCATTTTCCCTTTTTCATTCTTTTCACCCCACATCACATTATTAAACATCCTAGAATGTATGTCCTAGAGGGTCATATCATATAACACTACAAGCACAACATACATATCATTATAAACATGCCATAAGGAAGTCACATAAGCATACTTCGATTCCAAGCTACACTATAAGTAAATTGTCATAATAATCATGGAGTACACAATATGACATAGCACATGACATATAAGGTATAACACATATATAGTTGGTTTTAGCTACATCCTTACCTAATATGACTCTAGTCTTGGTGCACGCTCCTGTGCCTCCTTGGGGTTTTGACTGGATTCACCTATAAGAGGGAAATATTAAGGGTTAACTTTCCTCTTACCAAAATTACCTTTATTTCCTACCTTACCCTATCATAGCCTACTATTAGGGCTAAAAAAAAGTATTAGTTGCTTTATAAATAAAAGTAGGATTATTATTCTAAAAGTAGGTAACCATGTTATTACCAGTCAAAATAGGTCTTAGGAGGTACATAGGTTTATGCTAAAGTATTTATAGAAATATTTATATTATTAAAGATAATAGCTTTAATAATAATAATAATAATAATAATAATAATAATAATAATAATGCTAGTAGTGATAGTAATATTTGTTGTATAAGTAGTATTAACAATAATGACAAAGTAGTAGAAGTAATAATAATAATAATAATAATGGTAATAAAAATCATGATAATAATAATAATAATAATAATAATAATAATAATAATAATAATAATAATAATAATAATAATAATAAGGTTTTCACCATTAGTAATAATGATATTAGTAATTATACACTAAATTTAGATTTAATAATAATAATAATAATAATAAAAATAAAAGATAACATTCATATAAATAAAGTTTAAAGGTTGTGAAGGTTGGGGTACAACCTAGGGATGGTGGTGACTAGGTGGCAACAGCAATGGCGCACTACGGCGGTGGAGGGAGAAGAGAGGGTGGAAAGGTGGTTTCTTAGGATAAAGGAGGGAGAATGAGAGGGTGGTTAAGGTGGTGGCGGATGCTTTAGGTTGAGAGGGTTAGAATGCGGTGGTGATGCAGCCAAAGGGGAGGCGCATGTGGCAGTAGGTATGGTGGTCGAAGGTGGTTGAGAGGGAGGAAGAAAGAAGGAGAAGTAGGTTGGGGAAGGTGGAGGAGGTCAAACTGGTTGTTTTGGGGGGGGTAGAGGGAGTGGTGGCTGCAATAGAAATAGTGGTAGATGGCGGCGTGAAGGTGGTGGTGGTTGAGAAGAGGTTGATCGAAGAGCCAATTTTGCACCGCTAAGGTGGCTCCTCTAGGAAGAATCAATGATGGTGAGTTGTGTAGTTCGGTGGAGGGTTGTGTAGGGAGTGGTTTGGGAGGTGGTTCAGGAAGCAATGTTGGGCGGTGGCAATGGGGTGGTCATCTTAACTAGCAGCAGTGCAACAAATGGGGAAATTTCTAGGCATGGGAAAACACAGACTAAATGGGGGGCAGTAATGCGGTATTTATAGGCCATTGGAGGGTGAAAATGACATAGGGGGAAGAGGGGAAGAGAGTGGCATGTGTGGTAGGTTGCCGATTAGCGGCATGCGACCATTACAATCCTACAATGTTACTGGTCCTATCTGGTCGGGGAAGGATAAAGGAAGGGGGAGAGGAGCACATATGAGGAGAGAGAGGAGGGCTGATTGGGTCGAGCAGGGAGAGGAATCAATGGGGAAGAGAGGGGAGGTAGCAGGCCGGTGTGCGATGTTTTAGGGGCCTTATGCCTACATGGGGAAGGAGTGGTGGAAGAAGAAAGGTCGGGGAATAAGAAGGAAGACGGAAGGAGTCGACCGGTCAGCCCAATGAAAAAGAAAGAAAGAAAAAAGAGAGGGGACCGGGCAGCTGAGTAGAGGAAAAAGTTTAAATTAGGCTAGGCTACGCCAGGGTAAAAGAAAGGGAGGAAGCTTTGGGCCATGGGGATGGCTGGCCCAAATTAGGGGAGGAAGGAAAAAAAATAGAAAAAGGTGATGAAGGAAAGAAAAAGAGAAAAGAAGGGAAGAAGGAAAAAGGGGAAAAAGGAAAAAGGAAAAATAGATGTGTTGGGGTATTTAAAATATTTTGGTATTTTTGAATATTTAAAAATAATAATATTTTAAATAAAATAATATATAAATTCCCTTTTTAGATTACTTTAGGATATTTTGAGTGATTTTTCCTTAATTCCATTTTAATTAGCAAAACATGCTAATTTTTTTCTAATTAAATTATTTATTATTTTCCTCTTAATTTTGCCTTAAATACTTTCCCTTATTTTAAAAAATATAATTTATTTAATAAATTTAACTAATAAATCCTTATTTTGCTATAATTCTCTAAATTGGGTTTTGGGGTATTTCAAATAATATAGATACATGTTATGGATCAAGGTGTTGGACCAGCCTAGTAGGAGGTCAATGCATTAAATATTGTGTGAAGGTTTCATTGGGATTCTCCAAATAGTATATAGTTCTCTAACTTGTGATCTTTGTGTATACTCGTATGATTAATAGCATGTTTTAACTTAGCCAAATATTACCATTATTAGGGGTGATTATAAAAGTAATGATCAAATATGGTGTGAAGCATATAGAGGCATATAGTTGATCAAGAAGGGATTTGTCCCTTTTATGACATGAGAGAGATATCTTTAGGGCCTTCAACACGTATGCATGATATTAGCATTGCTATGTTAAAAATATTCTCTTTTGGTTGGCACGATCAATGCCTTATGTTCAATCTAAATACCATGTTATCAATGACAAATATAATGGTTATAAATGGGTCGTAACAAGAATATGACATTTAGATAATTAGGGTGTTAATAATGTGTTGTTAAAGACCTCTTTTGATTTTTGATCCCAATAGGAGTGCTAATCTACTACTAGCACTATGTGAACCTACAAGGTTGTACACTAGAAAAAATGGATTAGAAACAAACTAGAATTTAGGTAAGATGAGATCTGAATATGATTACTATAGCTTTAAAGACCATGTGATTTTAATATGATTAAAGCCTAAGTCCAAAGCAACTATGGTGGGCTAATATTTTCATATAAATATCCAAGATAAGGTTTTATTATAAATATCCCTCCTTCTCACTCTCCTTCATATGAGCATACTATCAAGCCTCCAAAACATAGGTCTTCAAGGAATTTGGAGTGATCTCAATGACACTAACATACATCCCCAGTGATCTAGATTCCTATTGTGTGGATACTGATAGAGGTGTTACACAATTCACACTCGCTCAATTGAACAAGTCTGAATGATTAGAGTAACCACAAATTAGATCTATAGGTGGATCAAATCATCCTCAACTTCAAACCAAAATTGATTCAATTGGTAAACTAGTTCAGGCGACTATAAGGTTCATTCTTAATCTAGAATGTGTTGCTAGGTTTATTTTAGCCCTTGATTTTAATCCACTTCATTATTTTTGTTGGCTTAAATCCTTCATTTAATACATAGTTTGATAAGAAAACATTATTTTTAGAAAATTATATTCCATCATCTAAGGCCATGAACATTAGAAGAGAAATATGTGGTATTTTGTAAGATGGGGGAGAGTCTTTCTATGAATATTAGGAAAGATATAAAAAATATTGTGACATTTTTCCTATCCATAAAATTAGCGAATAATTATTAATATAATATTTTTATGAACGACTAATGCTCATGTATCAAAATGTACTAAATGTTTCTTGTGGAAGAGCATTAAAAGATAAGACCACAACTAAGGCTAGAAGGCTAATATCTAATATACCATCTAATCCCCAATATGTTTTGGTCATAACTAATACCTCTTCATCTCATATAAATGATAAATGTAGAAAGGAACCTAATGTAAAATTAAAGAATTTGACTTGTTTAGTTAAAAAGGTGATGAAAGGGGGAGTGTCAACTCAAATATATGAAATTTGTTCATATATGGGTCATAATACTATTGCATGCCCCACTTTGCAGGAACAACAACGACTTAATATTGTAGGAGGGCCTTAAGAAAACCAAAAATATTATCCTTATGCTCTAATTAATAACAAGGTTGGAGGCATCATATCAACCTATGGTATGCCATTAGAGAATAGAGTTAAATCTTTAACCTCTAACACTTGTCAATTTTAACAAGAAAGAAGAGATCATAAAAAGAAATTAGAAAGTCAGGTGAGTTAGTTGGCAAATTCTATAGGTAGTTTTCATACTTAGACCTCTCAGATGATCCCATCCAAATGCATGATGACCATAGAACAAAAGAAGAAGAAGAAGAATCTAAAAATGTAGAAAAGTGATCAATGAAAAATATCCCATGGTAGGTGAATTCAATTATTCTAGTTCATATAAACTTGTTGCCCTTTTTCCTTAAAGTTAGTTAATAATAAGAGGGGGGATCAAGAAAAAGAGATACTAGATATTTTTATGAAACTTGAGGTAAACATTCCTTTGATCAAAACTGTTAAGCAACTGATAAGGCGCACAAAGTTTTTAAAGAATTTATGCATCAATAATCAATAGCTAAGAGGAGATAAACAAATTAGTATAGGAGAGAATGTATCTACTATCTTACAGAGAAAGATCCCGCTTAAATGCAAGGACCCTCATATCTTTGCAATTCCTTGTAAAATTGCAAATATGAGGTATGGGAAATGCATGCTAGAATTAGAAGCATCTATAAATGCCTTGCCTTTATCTATATTAATAGCTCTCAGCTAATGTAATATACTAGTTTTGAAAATGATAATCAGAAATAAAAATTAAGTGTCTTAGTAATAATAATTATTACTAGTGGTTGTGCATTAAAAATATTACTAATGCACTACTATAGAAATGGGAAATATAACGGTATTTTTGAAATCGTTGCTAAAAGAGTGAAAGTTAATATACGAGATCATTGAGGAAGTTTTGATAGCAATTATATGTTAAAAACATTATTAAAATCTCCATCAAATAATTACACAAGGTAGTTTTAATAAGAATAATTGTAAGAACCATTATTAAAAGTTGTTTTGATAATGGTTATTGTGAGCATCGTTATTAAAAGAACCTCCTTAGTAAAATTTCACAAGGTAGTTTTGATAACGGTGTTTGTAAAAACTATTATTAAATTTTTTTTAATAATTTTAAAGTTTTTTTAATAATGATTCATATAAGAAGCTTTATTAAAACTTCAATCTTCCTTTTCTTATTTCATTCAGGTCTTCTTTTCATGCCAAAAATTTCATACTCTCTCGTGCATTTAGCACCTTCCCTCTGATACTCTTTGATGTTGGAGCATCTATTGTGAACTCTCAATCTTCTTCTTCTAATGATGGTGATAAAGACGACTTAGCATTCATGGGGATAGAGCCAATTATGCTTGAAAATTCATATACTTCTAATGTTTTGTCAAGTCTTTCTTTTTGCAATTATTGTGTATGTTTATAAGAAATTCATGATGATTGAAGATCTTTGAGATTTAAGGAAATGATAAGGAATTACAATATTACAAATGGCAAGGAAAAACAAGGATACAAGACTATAAATAATTATAAGATGTGATTACATCTATGTATAGCATTATTAAGTTGTATAGCTTTGTTATTTTTGTTGTCCACATTGTAATATATGTAAAATTATCAATGTAACTTGATTTGTAAGCCAAGGAATATGATTTAGGAAGGTTAAATCATTAATGAGGCTACTAATGGGATTCTTAGTGCAAAGGCCTCTAAGGTTCCATGCTTCTAAAAACCCTTTTGCTCAAAGGATTCAAGGTTAGAACATCATTTTATAAAATGGAAGTTCATTCGAAACATAGGAGAGAATAGCATGAGTATGTGTTTCTTCTTATTATTCTTTTATCCTTTCTCAAGTGTGTAATGAGAATTATCAAGGGTGATCTAGTGAGAAATATAAGGTTCTCGTTATAGTAGTTACATCTTGGATTATATCTACTAAAATTCTATCATCATTCAAAAGCAACAAAGACTACACAAGTGAATTCAAGTGTTGGTTTTCATTTCGCATATTTATTCTCCTTTAAACAAGGTTTTGAATTAGTGTAGGAGATTTGAAGACAATCTTTAGTTTTAAAAGTGGTATCAAAGCTAGGTTGAAGTCAAAGTTATAAGAGGTGCAAAAACACAACCAAGGATTGATCATCTTCATCACCATATGTGGAGTTCAAGTAAGTTCTTGGTAGAGTCTTGTGAATCTTGATGAGTTCTCGTTGATTCATGTAATAACTTGTATATTTCACTTGAGTCTTAAAGAATCATGTTTGATTCTTGGATTTTATTACATTTTAGATTCAACTTTAGGTAGTAATCTTTGTTTGAATTTATGTGCAATATTAATTCCAACATGTAATGTGCTTAATTTGAATGTATTTTTTATTTTATTTTTATTTACAATCATGCATGTTTAGTTTATGTTTGATGCTAATAGGACACATTTGGTGGTCCTTTGTTGTGGTGAAAATTTACTATTTATAGATGGTAGAAAATTTTGGTGTTTTAAATGTTATAGGAAATAGATTGTTGTGTGTGTGTTTTAAATATTCAAATACGCAAGATGATTATTTGAATGCTTGATTAGGATTTTTGAGAAAATTTTGCATGTTTTATCATAAGAGTTTTACAAAAATGATTTCATGAGTGTCTTTTCTTTTGTGTGTATTGATTTGTCGTTTCATTGATTGTTGTGTTATGCAAATCATTTAACTCTAAATTTGTACACAAGAATTACTACAAAAATGTTAAGTGAAGGTGAGGAATTTGGTTTTAAAACTTTAGGAAAAAGTGAAATTTGAGTGAATGTGATTGAAATTATCAATCATGGAGGAAGGAAATTTTCAAAGCCATGTTTGAAGCCATTAAAAAAAATTCCAATAACTTTGATGCCACTAATGCACAACTTAGATAATTATTGGTTTATGTCAATACAATTCCAATGGTTAGAGTCTAGATTAGTTGAAAATGGTTTGGTCCAAAATGTCCAAGAGCATATATAATTATATGAGGATAGTTTTGGAAGTGCTATTAGGTCAAGTAATCCAATTAAAGGGAGGAATTTGAATTCAAGAACAAACCATGAAGAAGAGACTATAAGAAGTGGAATTAATGGGATATTCCATGACCATCAACCTAGGTATCATCAAAAGGAGGATAAGGACATTATGTTTTATCTCCCCAACTTTGATGGTATGCTTAATGCAGATTCTTTTCTTGAGTGGTTAGATGTGGTGGAAGCTATCTTTAAATTTAAAGGTTATCAAGACAGATAAAAGTGTAATTAGTAACTCTTAATTTAAGAAGTTTGCTAGAATTTGGTACGCTAATCAAAAGAGGAACAGGAACTGAGAAGAAAAATCCAAAATTAAATCTTGGAAAAAAAATAAGAAAAAAATTTATTCCAAAAGAGTATGAAAAATATAATTATAACAAATTAACTACTCTTAGACAAGCACTACTAAAGGTCGAGGAGTATGTTAGATAATTTGAGAGATTGGTACTATTTTGTGATATCTATAAAAGGAAGGAACAAACTTGTACCAGATATTGGAAGGAGTTAACAAGATTATTTAAGACATAGTGGAAACTTGTCTTTATGGTTCTTTAGATGATATGATTAAACTTTCCCTATGATTTGAAAAACAAATTAGGTCCACTAAGCCTCATATTAAACAAAGAAATAAATCCACCAAGTACTACTCAAGGAACAAAACAACTAAACTTGGAGTAGGTACTTCAACTTCTATGAATCTTGAAAACAAACTAGGAATTAATGAGGTGGAGAAATGCAAAAATAAAATTAATTAACTCTCTACTAGGAAATATTTCAAATGTTGAGGGTTTGGATACTTTGCTCGCACATGTCTTAATTAAAAATTCTTATCATGTTAAGAGATTAAAGCAATGGAGACGTATGTGAAAATTCTAAAATTGAGCCTTTTGAGAAAGCTTCTAATGAATATAAGGAAGAATAAAGTGGTTGTTACATCTTATATAGATTACTTCAAGCACAAGCTACTGAACAACCTACTTAGAAGAAAAACATATTTAAAACAAAAAGGAGAGTACGAGATACGGTTTGTTCTATTATCATTGATAGTGGCTCTTGTAAAAACATAGCTAATGAAAGGATGGTTAAGGATTTAGGGTTGGAAACTACACCGCATCCAAAACCTTATTCGTTTTTAATGGTTGAATAAAGATAAGAAAATTAAGGTGGTCAAGCAAACCCTAGTATCATTCAAAATTGGTAACTACCATGATGAGGTGCTATGAGATGTGTCACCCATGTATGCTTGTGGAATCTTATTAGGTAGACCATGGAAGTATGATAGAAATGATATTAATAATGGTCTTACTAATGAGGATCTAGTTGAGAAGGATAAAAAGGAGCATCAGTTTAAATTTTCTAAGAATGATAAGGAGAACGTAGTCAAGAATAACAAGAGTTTATACTTACATGAAAAGGTTATGGCAAAATACATTTAAGAAGAAGGGAGTTTTTATGTTATGGTCATGAAATAATATCTAAAATGGGAGAGAGATAATGATAATCCTCAATTAGATAAAATCCTTGAAGTGTATCATCTTATTTTTCTAAATGAACTACAACCTAGATTGCCACCTAGTGGAGGGATAGAACATGCAATTGATCTACTTCTTGACGTGTCCTTACCTAATAATCCTGCATATCATTGTAATCCAAATCATGTTAAGGAGTTAAAAAATAAAATATGAGAGCTCGTTGAAAAAGGATATGTGAGAGGAAGCACAAGGTCATGTTGTATACTTACATTAACTTTTCCTAAAGGAGTTGTATGCTTTGTATCGTAGATCCATGATATTAGTAATGTTAGATGTTAAGTTATTACGATTTGAGATGTGGAAGGAGTTCTATGAAAAGTTCAAAGATTTAGTGACATGTATAATATATGTAAAAAGAATGGTAGTGTTGGTACTTATTTACTACAAGATAACTATCTTGTTAAACTTAATAAGTTTTGTGTACCTTATTTAAGTGTATATGATTTACTTGTTAAAAAAGTACATGAGGGAGGTATAGCTGGTAATTTTGGAGTTCATAAGCCCATGGAAATACTACAAGAAAACTTCTACTTGCCATAGTTTATAAAACTAATACAAATAATTATAGGAAGATGCGTAACCTGTCAGAAAAGAAAAAGTTTCTTCCATAAGGGTTTTTATACTCCTTTACTAGTACCCGATCACTCTTGGAAAATTTTTAGCATATATTTCCTATTAGGATTACCATGGACACGGATAGGGTAAAGATTAAAGTTTTGTGGTAGTAGATAGATTTTAAAAAATGGCACATTTTATATCTTGTAACAAAATTGATAATGTAATACATGTAGCAAACATATTTTTCCTAGATATAGTGAGGTTAGATCGGGTTCAAAAAAGTGTAGTGTTAGATAGGGATGTAAAATTCTCAAGCTACTTTTGGAAGAGACTTTGTCACATGTTAAGTACAAAGTTGTTGTTTAGTGCTTCTCATCATCCATGAACAAATGGTAAAACCAAAGTGAATAATAGAACTCTAGGTGCTTTGTTATGAGGATTGGTAAATAAGAATATCAAGAATTGGATATAAAGCTTGCTTATGCTGAGTTTGCATACAATAGAAGTCCTTCTAATACAATTAAAATAGGTCCTTTTGAGATTGTATATGGGGTTAATTCATATCTACCAATTGATATGCTGTCATTTAAGAGAGGCGATATAAATAATCATGATATTCAGTAAAGATTCAAATTGTTTGGAAAACTTCATCAACAAATTATAATCATGATAACATGATAACATTGAAAAATCGAATGCGAAATACCAAGCTCAAGCTAATAGAAATAGAATTCAACAAGTATTTAAACCAGGAGATTTAGCATGGTGGCATTTTAGAAAAGAGATATTTCCAAACTTAATAAAGAAGAAACTAATTCCAAGAGCTAATGGTCCATTAAAAATCTTAAGAAAATTTTGAAATAATAAGTATGAACTTGAATTGCTAGAAAATTATGGAAGAATATCTAGGACTTTCAACATTGGTGACTTATCTCCATATTATATTTATAGTTATCTTTGAGGGAAAATTCTTCTCTACAATGAGAGAATTATATAAGAGCATCCCTTGAGAAATCGCAATCTTCTTCTCCTCGTGATGGATTTCAAGAAGAATAAGCATACATGGAGAGAGAACCAATTATGCTTGAAAATTCATATACTTCTAATATTTTGTCAAGTCATTCTTCTTGCAAGTATTATATATGTTTGCAAGAAATTTATGAAATTTATGATGGATAAAGATCTTTAATATACAAGATAATGGCAAGGAAATATAAGATTACAACGTTCAAGGAAGAATAAGGATACAAGATAATAAGGAATTATCACACATTATTACATCTATGTGTAGCATCATTAAGTTATGTAGCTTTGTTAGTTTTGTGATCTACTTTGTAATTCTTGTAAAATTGTCATTATAACTTTATATGTGAGCAATGGAACGTGCATTAGAAGGTTATATTATTAATGAGGCTGCTAATAGGCTTCTTAGAGAAAAGGCATGCAAGGTTCCATGTTTATATATCCACTTTTTCTCAAAGGATTGTAGATTAGAGCATTATGTCATGAAATGAAAGTTCATTCAAAACTTGGGAAGGAGTAGCATGAGTGTGTGTTTCTTCTTCTTCTTCTCTTCTCCTTTCCTAACTGTGTAATGAGAAATATTAAGGGTGATCTAGTGAGAAATAGAAAGTTCTCATTGGTGGAGTTAGATATTTGATTAGATCTACTCAAATTCTATGATCATTTGTAACTAACTAAACACTAAATAAGCGAGTTCAAGTGTTATTATTCATTTTGTGTCTTTGTACTCCTTCGAACAAGGTCTTAATTATTGTAGAATATTTTAAGACAATCTTCCTCATCACTTATTCTCTTGCGAACCCTTGTACCACCAGACTGTGCACGACCACTCCTCATCCTCATAACTTTGGGAAACCACCAGTTGTTCACTTGTGCAACTCTCAACTCCGGGAACCACCACTCCTTCTCTTTTACCACCATACTTCTTCCATTCTTGTCATTAATTGGCCTACCATTCTATTGCTCCTCCCTAACATTTTATCCTTCTTGCTTTATCGTGTTTGTAGGTGGCCATCGCTGGTCCTCTTCCTAGCCGCCAATTCTCTTACTAGCCATCGCTCCTTCTCCTATATATGGTTTTATTCTTCCCTAGCTTGTTCATTTTTTTTTATATAAATTCATGCATGTTGATGTAAATTTTAGTGTTTGTTATTGAAAAATTATAGTTTGTTATTGGATAATGTTGTTGTTTGTTATGGAATTTATCAGTGTTATCAACATGAATGTGTTGGCCATCAATACATATATATGTATATACTTTTGTAATAATTGTTTACTAAGAGAAATAAAATACTTAAAAATATTAGTAATGCCACTCATAAAACTATATATATATATATATATATATATATATATATATATATATATATATATTTTTTTTTATTATTAAGTATAGGACACTAGGATGTTAGGAAATGCTATATAGTTAAATAAAAATATAGTTTACATATATATAACAATAAATGAAATTTTTTATTTGATTAGGATTAATTATACTTGGAAAATAACAAAGAAATAAAAGTGAATAATTATATTTTCTAAAATATGCGTGTATAACAACAACAACAACAACAACAACAACAATGATAATAATATATAGGATTTATTAGTGTTTAATTATATCTAGGTTTAGAATTAAGGTTTATTAGGTTTAAGGTTAGTTTTTATTATGATTTATTAGGGCTATGGTTAGGGTTAGGGTTAGGCTTAAGGTTAGGATAACAAACTATTATATACATTATTTTGAACTATATTATTATACTTAACCTATATATAATACCTTATTAATATATATTTAATTTTACTATACCAAGCTTAAACAATGAGATGATAGTTTGACCAAGGTTGTTTATTAAATAAATAAGCCAAGATTATGTCCTTATTTTAAACATGTTGAGCATAATAGGAGGAAGTTTGATTCAACTTAACACATTGACAAATCTAGTGGGAGTAAATCAAAGGATGACATTATAAATGTTGAACATATTAAACATATAATAATAGAAGAATATAGAATGTATTGGTAATTTATCTTTTCTTGATATTGAAAGACATATTAATATCAATAGAGAAATCAATAAAAATCAATTTGAGATTACAAGTTTTACAATGAGCATCTTATGTAGTTATGTTGTTAACTTTACATAGTTGGCTAAGATATGGTAGAATATATTTATTTGTCTAGCTAGTTGAAGAGTTTAAATATTTCATAATTTAGATCATTTCACAAACAACCTTGATTATATGATTTTGTGGTGGTTGTCATTTGTAGGTAGTGAGATGCCATGCATTGCTCTTACATATCCTCCACCATTTCTATGCATGGTAACTGATGTGGATCTATAGACCTATGTCATGTGGTTATACAACGAGGTAGGCCACTTGTTTGTGAGTGGTGTGTTCTATAACCCATTCCATTTCAGATCATATGACCTACTATTGACCTTTTCTTAGATGAAGCCATGGTCATTCGCTACATCTAGTTTTTTACATTAGTTTTTCCACTATACTGATACACTACATCCGATATTTGCTGATGGTGAGTGTTTTCAAGGTATTATGATCGGATATCTTGAGAGTTGATGGTAATTGATGATGAGTGAAGGTTTTATCATAGCTCGCCTCTAACTATCCACCTTAGTTATCCTAGAATATTCATAATCAGACTCTCTATTGATGATATGAGGGAATAGATGACATGGCAAGATTAGTTGACTCTTAGAATGATCCTTATTAGTTAGATTTGACAAGGCTACTAGTTTATTTAGTATGATGGTTATGAGTTTTTTTGAGTTAGTTGTTCGGGCTTTAGTAGCCTTTTCATGTATATGGTGCTCCTATTGCTTTAAACCCATAGCAAGTATATCTTCTATTATTTGAACCATCCTATAATGTTTTTCTATTTGTGTGTGTGTGTGTGTGTATGTGAAATCTTTCTACGTCTGAGAGGCTTGTGTATTGACATATTTTTAGAAATGTGTTTGAATTATTTGTATATATATATATTTATATATTAAATAGCATGACATATTATACATTAATTCTTTCTAAGTATGAACAATTTGTTAATTATCTTTTATAATTAAATTGATTTGTAATAATTACGTTTGCATGGGATACATCTAGATTAACAAACTATGGATCAGAAATGGTTGTCTGTAAATTGATTATCTAGAGAATCTAACAAAGAAGTGGAGTTTTTCATCGATTTTGTAGGTGAACATGCTTAGGACTCTAGAAAACTAGTTTGTCCTTTTTTGGATTGTACTTATATTCAATGTGTCAATGCTAAAGATTTGATAGATATTTTTTTTATGGAATTGATACAAGTTACACTTGTTGGATATGACATGGTGAGACTGACTCTAAATATGATAATAAGGAAGTTAGGAGGGAAATTATTAGAGAATCCTTTGAGAACTATGAGGGAGATTTATTAGAGGAGATGACTCAAAAGGTTGAGGAAAGTGTTCGAGGCTGTCTTAAAATTTTTGAGATGTTATTGAGTGATTCAAAGAAAACTTTGTACAGTTATTAAAACATGTTTACTTTATTATCTGCTAGATTATGATTATACAACTTTTAACCATGTAACGGATTGAGTAGTAAGAGCATCATGGAATTATTGACACTTCTAAAGGATATGTTTCTAAATGATAACATTTTACCCAATCACACCTATAAAGCGAAGAAGTCTCTTTCATCTATGAGCATGAGTTATGAGAAGATACATGCATGCCCTAATTATTCTATATTATTTTGTAATAAGAATGCGTCTTTGGATAGTTTCCCTAATCAATAGTGCCAAGAACCAAGATACAAGAAGAACAAGGTGCCAGCTAAGGTGCGGATGTTTAATGATATCTAAGATGCCAATACTTGAGAAGGTATGTTGATGCAAAGATTGATGATGGGATTCTTAGACAGCCATCTAACTCTCCATAATGGATGAGGATTGATGGCTTGTTCCCTTCATTGTGTAAGAAGCAATCAACATGCATCTTATACCTTTTTTGGATGGAATGAATCTACACAATCAAGGAACCTACAGTATATGGCAGGTGATTTTGGTTTTATACAATCTACCTCTATGACTCTACTTGAAATGCAAGTATAGGATGTTGCCTTTACTCATTTCGGGGCTAAAAAAACCTAATAATGATATTGATATTTATTTAGCACTTTTTGTTAATGATTTAGTGTTCTTTTGGGACATGAGTGTTGAAGTATTTGATGTATATAGTGAAGAAAATTTTATTTTGAGAGCAATATTATTTTGTACTATAAATGATTTTTTGATACATGACAACTAGTTAGGTTATAGTGTGACAGGCCATTATGCATACCCAATATGAGAGGAGAATACTTCAGTTTTTCCATGAACACATGGCTAAAATACTATTTTTCTCAGGCATTATAGATTTTTATTAAAGAATCATCATTATCATAGGTAAAGGAAATCTTTCAATGGCTTTTGGGAAGAAGAGCAAACACTAATAAAATGATGGGTCAACAATTGTATTTGAAGATGAAACATTTGATTATCAAGTTTGGGAAGAAGAGTAAAGATAAGCCTTTACGAGTTGGGTATAAGAAGATGTCTATATTCGTAGACCTTCCTTATTAGGAGTCTATATATATGAGACATGCCCTTGATATGATCCATATCAAAAAATATATATGCGATAGTGTTGTTAGTATATTACTTAATGTTTCACAAAAGACTACAGATGGCATCAATGCTTGAATGGATATGGAAGAAATGGGTATTATATTGGAACTGGCACTATAAGGCAAAGTAAGAAGAACATGTTGACCACCAATGTGTCATTAACTCTTCAAAAAAGAGAAAATTTTAGTTTATGATATCTTTATTTGGTTCAAGATTCCACAAGGGTATTCTTCAAATATTCTAAGGCTTGTGTTGATGAAATAGTTAAAACTAATTAATATGAAGTCTTATGATTGTCATATTTTGATCTTGCACTTATTGCTAACAACAATACATTAAAATTTTTAGAAGCATGTTCGAATGACTATCACGAGTCTTTGTTAGTTCTTTAATACCATCTACTCCAAAGTCTTACATCCTAAATGTTTTGATGCCTTTCATAGAGGGATTATTATTACTTTATGCTAGCTTGAAAAATACTTTCTCCCCTCAATATTTGAAATTATGGTGCATCTAAAAATTTATTTAGTTTATGAGATAAAATTTCTAGTACATGTTCATGGATACTAGATGTACCCCTTTGAGTAGTTTATGAATTTGATACAAGTTTATGTGTATAATTGTTATTGACAAGCGTGATACATTGTTGAGAGTTACCTTATAGAATAGGCAATTGAAATTAGCACAAAGTACTTATCAAATGCTAAAGCTCTTGTTATTCCTACGTCTCAACATGCATAGAAAATCGAAGGAAAAAATATTAAAGGCAAATAGTTTTGACATGTTGACCCTAACATGTTCTATAAATCACATCTAGATGTATTACACAAAAGTGATGATGTTTAGTCGTATATCAAAGAACATATGCTTTCTTTAAGGATTGAAAATCTATCAAAGATTGAGAAATGGATAATTGATCAACATATCAATTAGCTATGAGATCACATCATTCCACTCATTAAACATTCCCCAAATTTAATTTCCAAAACCTTACAATGGTTGTCTCAGAAACTTGGTTGTTTTCTCATATAGAAATTGTGTGATCACAAGTTATACTTTTTATACAAAAAAACTAGATGACAAGAGTACACTACAAGAAATTAGGGTGAATTTATTAGCTGAGGCAATGCATCTTTCTAGTGTGAAGGAAAAAATCCAACCTATATAGATATGAATTATTGTAGTATGATTGAATACACTATATTTAAACTCCCTATATTCAGTTGTAGATGGGTTGATAATAGCTATGAGGTTAGACATGAAGATGGATTCACATTATTAGATCTTATTGGGCTAGGGCATAAACAAGACCCATTTATCTTAGCATCAAAAGCACCACAAGTATTCTTTGTCACTGATGCTATCGATAATAGGTTGTATGTGGTACTAACTATTAAGTAGAGAAATGACAATGAATGTGATGATGAAAATGATGATAATTGGGATAAGGAGTGTATCTATGCTATGCAAGAAACTCAATCATTGAACTATGATAACCATAACATTAATGAGGAGAACAAATATGTAATGGATGACCATTAGGAAGTAATATATGTATCAAATCCTAAAACCAATAAAAAAACAAGGAAAAAAATGAAGAAAAAGAAGGCGATGAGGGTAATAATAAATTAACATATAATATGTATGCTGGTTTCTTTAAATGCATATTTTGACCATTGTCATTGAATATGTATTGCATTGAAAAATAATTTATTAGTACATTATGGTGATTACATAACATTCTTACATAATTTATTTATTGATATTTTGTAGAAATATGGCCAATAAAAAGTTGATAGAGATAGTAGTGAGGAAGAAAGGAAGAGATGACCTGCTGTTATGAGAATCATCACCAATAAAAGAAATAGAGGACAATAAGTCGAGTTAGGATGGAATACTTACAATCTTCCTAGTGGCATTTATGCACACATGTTTTTAACATAGATTTCACTCATCACGTGTAACTGTGTTCTTATTTCCTATAATAATTGGAAGCTAGTTACGAAGGGTCAAAATAAGCATATTTGGCAGGAGTCACGGCAAATATGCTATTTTATTTAATCATTTTTATATGTTAAATATTTTTAGTTTTAATATATTAACATTGGTATACATATATATGTCTTATTTCATAGAAAGTGTTCAACGTCCCATAGGCAAGGAAGAAATGGTTTATTAGACATTGTGGTAAGCATCCAAGAACATTTAAGGTGTTCTTGGAAAGTATAAAAATGTATAGAAAGAGGGATGACTCTCTACGCTAGAACGCACCCAAACGTTATGGTTCCATTGATCAAGAAAGTTGGAACTAATTTATTACATATCGTCTTTTGGAGGATTTTAAGATATTTATTAGATAAAAATTAGATATATTTTTTTAAGAATATTTCAATGAAATTTAAATAACCATGTTCTTATATTTTGATTTTTAACAATGGAAAATAGTTTCAAGAATAAAAAAATTGCTGAGTAGAATAAGTACCAGTATAATATGGCCAGCGAAGGCTATGCATGCCTTAAAGAAAAGTTTGTATGAGATTTAAATTTATTTATTTACTTGTAAAAGTATAATATTATAATAATATTAGTATTGTAAGATTAATTTTTAATTTACATTCAAAGTCCAAAATTTTGATCCATGTACGTTGTCCATTAATATTGAGATATTATGGAAGAAGGTTAGAGAAATAACAAATGGATATATTAATAAAGATGTAGAAGGTGATGTAAAATAAATTAATTTTGTAAATATCCTAAACACTACTTTATTTTCTTTGATAAAACTATTATATTATATTTATTCCTATAAGCTAAATTTAAATATATTACATACATTAAAGGACAAAGTTGAAATGTCTGATTTTATGGAGAGTGTGCACAAATATAACATTATGTCACAAGCTATAGGAATTGTAAACCACTCCAAAAGACAAAAGAGTCTAGGATTAAGGGTTACGATAAGGAGCATGTGTGGTTAATATAGTGTTTCTTGTAGCACCAAAGAGCAAGTGGTTATCCTCCCCCATAAATTAAACATGGCATTTGAGTGCACTACCCCAAGAAGGGGTTTTAATAACGGTTATTCTATGGTTTTAATATGGGTTTTGAACTGTTATTGAACCACCTTTTATTAAATATTTAATAACGATTCATAACCGTCATAGAAAATATACAAAAACCCGTGAATATGTACATGAACTTCATATTTAACAACGGTTTTCAAGTAAAAACCGTTGTTAAAAACAAGGTTTTAGTAATAGTTTTCAAGTAAAACCATTGTTAAAAAGCAAGGTTTCAATAATGGTTACAAAGTCAAAATCATTGCGGAAAATGAGGTTTTAATAACAGTTATTATAAAAACCGTTGTTAAAATATGATCAAATTAGGGTTTCAATCAATGATTATGCATTTATTAAACCCTAATACATATTAAATGAGCATAAATTTGAGATTAAATGAACATATTTAATAACGGTTCTTACTCAAAATATTTATTGAAACCTAAGTTTTAATAACGGCTTTCAAAAGAACCGTTATTAAAACTATATCATCCAATTAGGGTTTCGGTGGTTGATTATGCATTTATTAAACTCTAATACGTATTAAATGAGTATAAATTTGAGATTAAATACATGGTTTTAATAAAGGTTTTTAATAAGAACCGTTATTAAAGATAAATGTTTTTTTAATGTTTTTGTTGTTTTGTTCCTGCCCACATACACAGTTGTATGTTCAAATATGTACCACATCTGCAATGTAAAACAACATCAATTTATACCAATCTGCAATCACACCATAATGTCAATCAATCTCTAACTGGTATGTCTTAATACACCGAACATACTTAGTAATCAAAATTAGTAGGCATACTACAACTTGGTAGCTCTACACCCCAAAGTAAAAATTTCATAGATCATAGCCTAGAAGACTGAAAGATGTAGACGAAATACAAACCTAAACATACATGTGGAATATAGATCCCTACCTAATACCAAATGAATGAGTGCACGTGCTTGGTCCATTAGTCTCTAACTTCATCAATTTCATCAACATTGTATTGCTGGCCTCGTGCATAGTCATCGGTAAAAAACTATAACACCCAAGTTTCGATTAATATACAATTAGCGTTTAGGTCAAGTACCAAATATATATGCCATGATTCATTAATGGAAAAATATGGAAAACCAAACATACATGGCTTAGATCTATATTGACTGATCTATTTTGGACTATCGAATCCATTTCTCTACATACATAGTATCTATAATCATCACCGTTTTGTTGTTGTGGACATTGTCAAATGAATTTAGTTAGCTCTCTAACTATTAGATATTAATTTGAATTAAAACAAAATAAAAAATAGTTTTCTTCTTACTTACCATGATAGGATCATATTGAAGATTCTTTGGGTCTGGGACACCATTCCCACCTCTTCTTTGATATGTCATCCATAGTTCCCTAATAAATAGAGTTGGACACATATTGTAAGCATATATACCTCAAATAATGAAAGTAGAATATATGTATAAATAAGCTAATGAAGTAAGAAGTGAAAATTATACTCATATGTCGATAAATTCTACCCCACCACGATGAGTGACTTCAAAAGGCACGTTATAGGTTTGAAGGGAATCAAATACATAGACTTTATTAAGATTAGGTTGGACGGCGTACAAAACCTAATGTTCAGTTGCAAGGTGAGGAATGAGATAGAGCTTGTTATGTCCCTCAATTAATATATGATCCACTAAATAGTTTATGTACCTACCCTCTCTTATTGTACTACCGTCAGCTATGTAGTATGGGCACACAAATACTATAAAAGACAACATTCCCTCCATTGTAGCATGACTAGCTACCAACCTATGGACGACAATAACAATTTATATTTGTTAATAACTAGTAACTCATAAAAGAGGTCATAAAATTCCAATTGTACAAGAGTACTAAAATCTCAAGTATGAAATAATACTTACATGACATAGACAGCTATACTCGTGGTTGACATCCATTTCTAATTATGAATGTCGATTGTGTGAACCATCAATACCATGTAAGTAGCATCGTCCCTCCCAACATATTCAGGATGACAATCAATGAAAATATAATTGTCCCTGAGGTAGTTTTAGGCATAGAAATACAATCAAGCTATTGTTGGTGGAGGTTGGCTCTTCTCTAAAGAAGGAATATTTTGTGGGGCAATTGATATGTCAAATTTAGCTCTCTTTTCTTTAGCAGCGTCCTCTTTTGTGTTGCTCATTCTACTAGTACCTGTCTTGGTTTTACTAGTAGGATCAATATTCTTTTTTTATTCCTTTTCTGAGTCCTTAATTGATAATAATAAAGAAAATATGTATTGAGAATATATATATATGAAATGGGTATAAATACTGTAACAACTAAACAAGATCTAATGAATATGTCAAATGTCATTACCTCTTCATTAGTGAGATGTATTTGATCCACAAGCCAAGGCACGAAGCTTTCATGAGCTTCTAGTACTATGGCTACCTCATCTCCCTCTTTATAACAAGGCAAGGGTGTACTGCCAATGATTGGAGTGTCAATACTCACTAGCCTTATATTTAGGGCTAAGTTTTACCCATGTACTATTTGCATTTAGGCAATGTGACTGATGTGTACCTTTCCTTTCGAAAAAAGAATTAAAAGGTCATTCACTAACAAGTCACATTTATACAAACCCTAAACAAAAATATTACATATTATTAATTATTTATTATACCAAATACATTTAATAACAATTCATATTTTGTAATGCTTACCTCAGGAAGAGAAGAAAGACGTACATCAGCTTCACAACTATCTCTAAAGCTATTTACATTGGGTATGTGAAGTCGATCATGGTCGACTGATTTGGATGGCTTATACCCTTGAGATTTAATAAATGATAACTCTTGATCCATTGTTTCCATTCGTTCAAATGCCACATTGAATTCGGGGTGAGGAAGGTCACTTGCTCATTAGTGCTATGAGAACCACGAGATCGACCACATATGCTCATTCTCATAACACCTAATCTATGACCCCCTGTATCTTTCAGGGTTTTCTACAATTCCTATAGCCTAGGATACAATGTTATATTAGTCCACCCCCTCCTCACCATCTAACATTTGAAGTTCGTCCTATAATGTATACAATATATGTATATTTAGCTTATAGGAATAAGGAATAAGCATAATATAATAGTTTTCTAAAAGAAAACTCAGTAGGGCTCTACATATCTACAAACTTACAATTATTTTGGCTGCAACATCTATATCTTCATTAATATATCCATCTCATATTGCTCTAGCCTTCTTCCATAATTTACCAATATTGATGGACGAGGAACATGGATTGAAGTCTTGGGCTAGGAGCTATAAATCAAAAAATATTCTTAATTAAGAATACTATTATAAAATTCGACATTTATTTGTAAATGGATAAATCATAATCGCATACTAACTCCTCTTCAAGGCCTGCATAGCCTTTTGCTAGCCATATTATGCCGGTATTTATTCTGCTTCGCAATCTCTTTATTTTTGGCACTTTTTTCCTATGTTATAAGCCAAAATATAGTTACATGGTTATTTCAATATTAAGCATAATATTGGGATACAAAAAGTTTACAAAAATTTTAATTGTTATCTAACAAATACCTTAAAATCCCATGTAAAACTATATGCAATAAATTGGTTCCAACTTTCTTGATCAATGAAACCATACCGTTTGGGTGGCTTTTGCCGTAGAGAACCATCCCTCTTTATGTACATTTTCCTACAAGAAAAATATGACCTAAATGTTCTTAGACGCTCCCCACAATATCTAAGAATCCATTTCTTCCTACTCTTCGAGACATTAAACACTCTCTATAAAATAAAACATATAGATGTATACCGACTTTAATGTATTAAAATTAATAACATTTAACATACAAAAGTGATTACATAAAATAGCATATCTACCATGATTTCTTGCCAAATATGCTCTTTATGACCCTTTCGAACCTACTTCCAATTATTATAGGAGATAGGAACACGGTTATGGGTCACGAGTGAAATGTATGTTAAGAACATGTCTGCGTAAGGGCCAATAGAAAAATTGTAAGTATTCCATCCCAAATCTACTAGTTCTCCTTTATTCGTCATATCCATGATGATTGTCATAATGGTTGGTCATCTTTTCCCTTCTTCATCATTATTGTCCCTATCAATGTTTTTGTTGGCCATATCTCTACAAAAAATGAATAAATAAATTATGTTATAATGTTATGTATTGACCATAAGTAATTATTAAAAATCAATTGAATTATAAGTTTAATAATTCACAAATTGCTCATGCTTAGAAAGAATTAATCTCATATGTATCATGCTATTCTGTATATATATATACAAATCATGCTAACACATTTCCAAAAAGATATTAATACTCAATGAAACTGCTCATACTTAGAAAGAGTCATATATCTATATACATACATACATACATATATACATACATATGTAGCAAAACATTATACAATATTTCAAATTACAAAAGATATACATACTATGGGATTTAAGCAATAGCAACACTATATACACCAAAAGGTTGCTACAACCCAAACACCTAAAAAAAAAACTCATGACCCTAAAACTAAATCCCCAATTAGCCTCGTTGAGCTTGACTAATAACTATAACTCTAAAAGTCCACACATCATGATATATCATCTGATCCATGGCATCATCGCAAGAGAGTCTACTCACAGATACTCTAGGATAACCGAGGTGGATACTTTGAGCCAAGCTATGATAAAACCTCCACTCATCATCAATGACCATCAGATCTCTCAATATCCTACCATACTCTAGCAAACACCTCACCCTCAATAAATCTCGGGTGCTGTGCATTAGTGTTGTAGACAAACTAATGCAAAAAAGTAGACATAGCCAATGCCCATGGCTCTATCTAAGGCAAGGTCAACAGAAGGTGATATGATATGAAATTGAAGGGGTGATAGGATGAGCCACTCACGTACAACTGACCTATCTCATTGTATAACCATATCACATGAGTCCATAAATCTATATGTGGCGCTATACAAAAATATGGTGGAGGGTATGTCATCTCAATACCTACAAATAAGAACCACTAAATCTTATCATTACGGTTGTTCTTGAAAGGATCTAAATTATAGAATATGTAAACTAATCTTCAACTAATTAGACAAATCATAAATATATTCTACTAGATCTTAACCAACTATGTAAAGCTAACAACATCAAACTATTTAAAATAAGGCCATAATCTTTAGTTATTTATTTAAGAAACTAGCTGAACATCAATATATCATCAAATCATTCAAGCTACGCATAGTAACATCAATAAGATATTAATAAGATAATATATATATATATATATATAGTAAAACCTAGCTACCTATAATTAAACCCTAATAAATCTTATATTATTATTATTATACATAATTATTCCTATCTATTTAATTTTTCACTTTTATATTTAGTATAATAACTACTAAACCCAGTCCCTAACCCTGACCCATACCCTAGCCTTACACCTAACCCTAAGCCTAACCCTTCTAAATTATAATGAAAACTAACCCTAACCTAATAAGATAACAATCCTAAACCTAGCTAACTATAATTAAACCCTAATATATCAATTATTATTATTATTATTATTATTATTATTATTATTATTATTGTTATTATTATTATTATTATTATTATTATTATTATACACATGTATTCCTCTCTATTTAATTTTTCACTTTTATATTTAGTATAATAAACAATAAACCCTAACCTTAATAAATAATAATAAAAGCTAACCATAAACCCCAAAAGATAATGATCCTAAACCTAGCTAACTATAATTAAATCCTAATAAATCTTATATTATTATTATTATTATTATTATTATTATTATTATTATTATTATTATTATTATTATTATTATTATTATTATTATTATTATTATTATACACAATTACTCCTCTTTATTTAATTTTTCACTTTTATATTTAGTATAATAAATGGTAAACCCTAACCCTAACCCTAATTAACCCTAATAAATTATAATAAAACATTACCCTAAACCTCACAAAACCCTAATCCTAAACCTAGCTAACTGTAATTAAACCCTAATATTATTGTTGTTATTATTATTATTATTATTATTATTATTATTATTATACACAATCATTTCTCTCTATTTAATTATTCACTTTTATATATTCTTTATTTTCTATAACTATTCAATCCTTATCAAATAAAAATCATTAATAGATGCATCTCTAATTAAAATTTTCATTTAATGATGTACATATGTAAAATATATTTTCATTTCATTATATGACATTTTCTATATCTTATAGCGTCCTATGCTTGTTAATGAAAATGTATGTGTATATATATATATATATAGTTTTTATGAGTGACATTATATATATAAACCCTAATAGTATTTTATTTCTCTAACTTCATATATAATTCTACACTCATGCATGTTATCTATATAAATATCTATATATATATATATATATATATATATATATATATAGATATATGTATGTATGTATATGTAAAGGTCTTGGCCAACACATGCATTTGTTAATATACAACAGTGCCACAACAAGTGGTAGTGTGCAAGAAAACTGGCGGTGAGCAAGAGGAGAGAAAAAACCACCTACAAACACGGAGGAAGGAGAAGGTACAAGTGCTAGCTAGGCTTGAAAGAATGATAGCACATGCAAAGATAAGAATGGCAGAGGTGTGGTGCTGCAAGGAAAAGGAGAGTTGTCGGTGTGAAAGAGAACAAGTGGTGGTTTTCCTTACTTGAGAGGAGCTGGAGTGGTGGTGCAAGGATTTGCAAGAGAAGGAGAGTAAGAGAGGAAAGGTGTAGAGTCTAAATTTTTGGCACGAAATAGAACTCAACGAAATAAAAGGTGGATTTAAGGTTTTAATAACGGTTCCTACAAGAATCGTTATTGAAAGATATTTTAATAACAATTCCTGTACGAACTGTTATTAAAACATCTTTTTATATTAGTTCATGTAGGAACCATTATTAAACCTACGACACTTTTTACAACGGTTCTTGTAGGAAGTATTATTAAAACATCTTTTAATAATGTTTTTTCTTGAACTGTTATTAAAACTTGCATGAAAATTTTAGCGTTAGGGTTTTAAAAATGGTTTTTAACTATAACCATTGCTAAAACTATCCCACGCATTAATTTTCATGCGTTTGACAACAGTTTATGAACCACCGTTATTATTTTCTATTTTGGTAGTAGTGGTTGATGACAAAATTGGAGCAAGAGTCACCATTTATCAAATCTCAAAGGTATAATCCATCAAATTTAGTTAACCATGATAAGCTTCACATACCCAATGGAAATAACATTAGAGATATTTATAAAGTTGATGCATGTCATTCTTCTCTTCTAGAGGGAAGCATTATAAACTATGAATTGTTATTTAATGTAGTCGGTGTCATAAATAATTAGGAATGTGTAATATTTTATTTAAGGGTTTATATAAATGTGACCTATTAGTGAATGACCTTTCAACTCTTTTAGCCAAAGGAAGGGTACGCATCAATCATAGTACCCAAATGTAAAGAGTCCATGGGTATAACTTAGCCCTAAATATAAGGCCATTAAGTATTAACACTCTAATAATTGGTAGTACGCCATTACCATTTTATATAGATGGCTATGAAGTAGCCACAGTACTAGAAGCTCATGGAAGGTTCATGCTTCGCACGTTGATCACATACGTCCAACAACTAAAGAAGTAATCACATTTGGCATCTAAATTATACCTTATTTGTTACTTGCATAGTTCATACATTTTTAATATATACATATGCTCATTACATATTTTATTTATTATTATGAATTAAGGAATCAAAAAAGAAGAATGTTCCTATGAGTAAGGAAAAGAG
The DNA here is from genome assembly GCA_039764185.1 of Tamarix austromongolica. Classification (NCBI taxonomy): domain Eukaryota; kingdom Viridiplantae; phylum Streptophyta; class Magnoliopsida; order Caryophyllales; family Tamaricaceae; genus Tamarix; species Tamarix austromongolica. The sequence goes on from CM077817.1 coordinate 49,544,260, forward strand.
AGGTACTAGCATAATAAGTAATACAAAAGAGAGAGATGTTAATGGAAATGAAGCTAAATATGAAAAAATTAGTTGTCCCATAAAAGATTCCATTTTCAAAGAAGAACCAACTAACACCAACACTAGGTTGGTTGTATTTCTATTCCCAAAACTACATTGGTGACATTTATATTATTTAATTTATAGTCCTCCTAAGTATGTTTGGAGGGACAATGCTATTGATATAGTATCGAAAGTTGATATAAATGACATTTATAATTAGTAATGGATGTCAACCACTAGTGTTGCCGTATATGCTACATAAGTATTATTTCATATTTCAAATTTTAGTATGTCTTATTGCATTGGAATTTTATGACCTCTTATATGAGTTATCAATTATTAATAAATATGCATTGTTACTATCATCCATAGTTTAGTAGCTAGTCATGCTACTGTAGAGGGAATGTTTTCTTATATTGTGTTTATGTGGCAATACAATGAAGTAGATGACAATGCAATAGGAGAGGGTAGGCACATAAACTATTTCGCAGATAACATTTCAAGTGAAGGATACAACAAGCCTTATCTCAATCCTCACCTAGCAAATAAGCATTGTGTTTTATACACCATCAGACTTGATCGCAATAAAGTCGATATATTTTATACCCTTCCAACATATAATATGCCTTTTTACGTCACTCGTTGCGGTGGGAAAGAATTTATTGACATGTTAGTATATTTTTAGCTTATTTATGCATATATTCAATATCCTAATCTATTCATTAAGGCCCTAGTGATGGCGTATCAGAGGTGAGGTGGAAATGATGTCCTAGACCCAAAGAGTCTTAAATATGAGCTTGTAGTTTAAGTAGGAAGGCAAATATTTTGAATTTTTTAATTCAAATTAATATCTAATAGTTAGAGAGCTAACTGAATTCATTTGACAGTGTCCACAACATTAGAATGATGATGATTGTGTATACTATATTTGTAGAGAAATGGATCTAATACTTCCAAAGAAATTGGTGAACATAGATCCAAGCCATGTATATTTATTTTTTCATATTTTTTATTATTAAATCATGACATATATATTTGGTACTTGACTTTAGTACTAAATAAATAATTAAACTTGTGAATTTACAGTTTTTTCATCAATGGTTATGTACAAGGCCAAAAATATAATGATAATAAAATTGATGAACTTAGAGACTAATGGGCCAAGCACGCGCATTCATACATTTGGTATTAGGAATCTGCATTCCACGTGCATATTTAGATATTTATTTCATCTACATCTTTTGCTCATCTAGGATATGATCTATGGACTTTTGACTTTAGAGTGTAGAGCTACCAAGTTGTGGTATGCCTACTAATTTTGATTCTTGGTTATGCCTAGTGTACTGAGACACACCAATTGCAAATTGAATGAAAATATGTCGTATCATTTTGGAGGAAGACATGCATGTATATATAAATTGATTTTGATTTACATTTTATAAATATCTAAATATAAAACTATATTTCATATTTAAAACCATTAATACAAAATATTTAGAAGATTTTTTAATAATGATTTTAAGTAAGAACCATTATTAAAGCCATTTTTAATAACAGTTATCTGTAAAAATAGTTATTAAAATTTCCATATAATTTTCAATTAATCTAAATTAGGGTTTAATAAATGTTTAATTAATGATTAAAACCCTAAATTAGGTGTGTTTGAATAACTATTGTATCTAAACACCGTTATTAAAAGATCCATTTAATGCTTCTTAAATACATATTAAGATTTAATTAATGCATAATTATGGATTAAAACCCAAATTCATTGATACTTTAATAGCAATTATAGAATTAATCGTTATTAAAACATTGTTTTATACAACGGTTGTTATGTACAGACTATTGTTAAAAAAGAACGTTATTAAAACCATGTTTTAATGACAGTTTTTATATAAAAATGGTTATTAAAATCAAAGTTCACCCAAATATTCTTACTTTTTTGTAAATTTTTCATGATGATTATCAACCATTATTAAAGCTTTAATAACTAAGGATTCAATAATAGTTCAAAAAACTGTTATAATTATAAAATAATTTTTATTAAAACCCCATTCTATGAAAGTGATATGTGCACTATTATTATGACATATTAGTTAAAAATTATAATTAGGCTAAAATTTGTTAGAGGAGTTATTAAATTTAAAACCATAATTAGATCTTAACAAATATATGTTATGTTGAGGAAATCATAAATCCGGTAACTAGATATTTCCGTACGGTTCATCACCTAAATAACAAGCCAAACCTATTTCCCTAGGAAATTAGATTACCTTTCATCTTTTCCCCGATTCCTTCCTCTACAGAAATCTTCACACAATATACCTTGCACCACACGTGTCTCCCTCCCTTATTTCCTACACCTTATTTTGCTCCACAATATCCCTCATACCAGCATTCCTATAATCCCTCCATCCCTTTAGTTTTTTTGTTATGTATCAACTTATAGGAAACCTATACTTCCTCCCCATCCTTTTGAGACCATTAATGCAAGTAAAAATTTCTATTTCTCCTTCTCTACAGTCATCATCTATTTCTTTTCCATCATTTCCTTATTCAAAACACACACTACCACTAGATACTTTCCTTTATCAACATCTCCTCCCACCAATCCCTCACCTTTTAACTTTAGAAACTTCTGTTAAAACTACCCACCAACCAACTCATAACCACACAAAACACATAACAACTCCCTCACCTATACTCACAGAAGCAACCCCTCCACCTTCATCCAAACACACCAAGAACCACCCTTCTCCTTCACCTTAAAATGTTCCAGCTTTCCACCATGTTGTATCTAATTCAACATCCAATCCTTGCTACATTCTTTACCACTTTAACCCTGAAACCCCACCAAATGCACCGAACCCTTTTTCCTATGTTCGGCCATTTATGCCAATCCTCCTCCCCTTGCTACACCTTTAGTTTCCTTAGCTTCCTACTGTGTTGTGCAAATTTTTCCTTACATCCTCCCCCTTAGTTTTGGCCATATATACCACAAAAAACCCCTAACGCTAGTCAAGGGTGTCATTGCTCCTTCATTTCCTTATCAGCATCATCCGTCGATTCCACCTCCATTGTTGCATGAGTTTTCATTCGTCCTTACTGTTTGGTTAATGAAAATATGGATTGGTTATTTTGTTAATTGCTAGAAGAAGCTCCAACAATGACATATGGATGAGCAGATATTCGAATGTGGTGAGTTAAGGTTGAATATGTGTCGAACCAAAGTGGTGATGATTTGGTGATGGTGGATGAGGGTTGATGATGGTTTGACTGGTGTGAACCAATTATGATAATTATTTGACAATAATTTGTAGATGGTGATGAGCTTTGAATTTTAGGGTTTAGATTGAAGATGAGGTCGTCGTTTATCATTAGGGTTAGGGTTTAGTTCGAATAGAAGGGTTAAGGTGATGTTTGGTTCAGATGTAAGGTTCTAGGTTGTCGAATGGTGGTTTAGGGTTTCTAATGTGTAAACCAAATTAGGGTTGCAACTATCTTTGAATTAGAGTTGTATTTTTATGGTAATTATGGCAGGAACACTATGGATAAAGGAGATAGAGACTAATCTATAATTCACAGAGGTGAAGAGATTAATACTTTCAAGCTAAACCATTCACAAAATTTGATTTGCTTGAGTTTGAACTCACACAAGATTCACTTGTATTCAACTAAAATGTTGATCTTAAACTTAAATTCAATTCTCAATTATCATGCTCAACATTCAAAACAACATTTAACGTTTCTACCACTAGCTAAAAGAATAATTAAAAAGATTCCAAGCTAAAAGATATTATTCTACCTTCATGATACTTTATGCTAACTTTATCATCTAAATTTACTATTTAATTAATAAATTAGCTAAATTACTTAATAATGCTCGAAAATTCTACAATGAAGCTCCTCATATATGTGGTCATCATTTCCATGCATGCCATGCAAATACACGTAGACACTTAGTTGCCTATTGTTACGTTTCTAACAACGTAACTATCCATTGGTCTTCATAATTTTAGGGGGCACTTTCCAAATGAAGAATAATTGGTTCCATCATTATGGAATCCAATTCTTGAGTGTTTTCTCCTGCATCATTCTCCCCTTGTAGATTTAAATTTGCCATCAAATTTGCATTGCCATAATAAGTGATAATAATTCCAACATTGAATGTCCTTGATACTCCAACATATGAATCTAGAAAATTGAGCTCATAAACACTCTCTCAAAACTTTCAATGTACTATGAATAGACCATCCACCCTTGGTATGAGATTGTGTTTCCTTAGATTAGGAAATCTGTCCTTCCATAACGGTAACCATACTAAATCTTTTGGTTGAAAAATATGTTGGCTCATATGTATGATAGCTCTTATCTTCTTGTACACTTCATTTACCTTCTCAATATTGTGTTTAATTTGTGGAGGCAATTTTTGGAATAACTCCACTTTCTCTTGTGCATCACAACTCTTCACTAAACCTTCTTCAATTGCTCCATATGAATTATCATATTTGGATTAATACCATATACTATCTCGCACTGACTAGAGCTTGTTCTAGTAAAAGGAATTCATTTGTGAGCAAAATGTACATGTGTTAACTTGAAATCCCAACCTTTATTACTCTTAATCACCAATCCTCTTACCAAATTACCCAAATTTCTATTAGTAACTTAGGTTTATCCATCCATTTGATGAGGATGCATTGTGCTAAATAGAAGCTTTGTTCCTAGCATGTGCCATAAAATATTCCAAAAAATGATTAGGAGCATCAAATCTCCATCCAAAACAATAATTCTTAGAATTCATGCAACCTCATGATCTCCTTGAAGTATTAGTCTACAACATGGTAGCATCATCGATCTTGTGACACGGAATAAAATGCACCATTTTGGAAAATTAATCTACTACAACCATAATATAATCCTTGCCTTATTGTATCCTAGGCAATCCCAAAATGAAAACCACACTAACACCTGCCCATGGTCGACCAGGCAGAGGTAAATGTAGATATAACCCTTTGCGAAATAAACTCTTTCTACTTTGACACATTGCACACCTAACAACCATGTCTTGTACTTCCTTTTGCATTTTCGGACAATAAAAATATTCTTACAGCAACTCTAAGGTCCTGTGAACTCCAAAGTGTCCTACAATTTCTCCTTCATGCACCTCTTTAATTAGTAAGTCTTGAACTGAAGTCTTTGGTACACACAATTTTTTTTTGCTTGAATAAGAACCCATCTTGAATAACATAAGATCTAGAACTTCATTATTTCTTGCACTCTTTAAAGATCATAGAAAAATCATCATGCATGGAATATTGACTCTTCAACATCTCAAACCCCAAAAGCTTTGCATCCATCATGGTAAGTACGATGGTCCTCCTCGATAATGCATCCGCCATAGCATTTTCTTTGTCATGCACATGTCTTTTAGAGACAAAAAATGTCTGTAAGAAGCTTATCCACTTCTCATGTCTTACACTCAACTTCTTTTATCCATGTAAATACTTCAAACTCTCATGATCTGAATGAAGTACAAAAGGCTTGGGTCTCAAATAATGACTTCATATCTCCAAGCAACGCACAATAGCATAAAATTCTTTGTCGTAGGTTAAATAGTTGAGTCTTGCACCATTTAACTTCTCACTAAAGAAAGCAATTGGCATCCTTTCCTATGAAAGCACACCCCTGCTGCCTACACCACTAGCATCACAAGTTACTTCAAATAATTTCTTGAAAAAGGTAAAGATAATATCGGTGCATTTGAGAGCTTTGTCTTCAAGTCTTCAAAATCCCTTGTCTCATGGTCATTCCAATGGAAATATCCTTTCTTCATCAATTGTGTGATAGGTGTTGTAATGGTAGAGAAGTATTTGATGAACTTCATATAGAATGAGGCTAACCCATAGAAACTTCAAATTTTGTGGACATTAGTAGGAATGGGTCACGTTTGTATAGCTTCCACCTTCGATGGATCAACCCAAAAACTGTCCCTACTTATGGTATAACAACGAAACATCTCCCTCTCCAACATGAAATCACACTTCTCTATCTTACCATAGAGCTTCACCTCTCTAAGCTTATCAAATATTCTCTTTAAGTGATGTATATGCTTGACCTCACTCATGCTATATACCAAGATATCATCAAGGTAGTGAAGATAAAATACTCCAAGGGATGGTATAAGTACCTCACTCATCGAACTCATGAAGGGACTTGGTGTATTAGATAGCCCAAATAGCATCACCAACAACTCATACAACCCATACTTAGTTTTGAAATCTACCTTCCACTCATGCCGTTCTTATATCCTCATTTGATGATAACTGCTTCTAAAATCAATCTTTGAGAACCCTTTCACACCATGCAACTCATCCAACATGTCATCTAATCTTGGCATTGAAAATCTGTACTTGATTTTGATGTTTTTGATTGCTCTCGAATCAATACACATCCTCTACATAACTTCCTCCTTAGGCACCAACAAAGCTGGAACTCCACATGGACTCGTACTCTGCCAAATATAACCTCGGTCTATAAACTATTGCACTAGTTTCTATAGCTCTTTAGCTTGCTCTATATTGCATCTATAAGTTTTTTTGTTCGGTAATGGAACTCATGGCATGAGATCAATAGCATGCTCAATACCTTTCAAAGGAGGTAACCCACTTGGCAACTCTTTTGGAAATATATGGGCATACTATTTCAATATTTGTTGCAATTTCAGATCCATAGTAGCATTCTCCCCTCGTTGGACCTCTTTTACCACTAATGTATAGCATATCTCCTTATATTTAATTGTTTCATTCATCTCACACTCCTTAAGGATCAACAAATCCATGTTACTCTTTTTTCTTTCTGTCCTACACTCGACATCCTCCTTATTTGTTTCCCTTTCATTCCTCAAAACTGATTCCTCCCCATCTAGATTAGGTTTGAGCCTAAACTTATTTGGACCCTTACATGCCACATACTCATTAAAGAACCCATCCTGCACAACCTTCCTATCAAATTACCATAGCCTCCCTAAAAAAATGTGACAAGAATCCTTAGGTAAAATATCGTATAAAAATTCATCAAAATAATTCCCAATCTTAAAAGAAATAAGAGTTTGTTTGGTTACCCTTACGCCTTTATCTTCATTAATTCATCAAAGTGAATATGGTCTTGGATGACCTTTGGTCTCCAAACCGAGCTTTTTCACCTTCTTCTCACTAACAACATTAGTGTATAAGACACTATCAATGATGACTCCCCATACTTTATCACCAAATCTACACCTGTCCTTGAAAATCTTCTCCCGTTGAGTAAGTAAAGGTTGTGGTTGTACTTGGAGCACCCTTTGGAACACGTAGCAATCAACTTGGCCTTCTTTCAAAGCATCTTCCTAGCTATCACTTTCTTCTTTGATATCTTCATTAAGGTCTTCATTCTCTTCACAATACTCCATATTTACCATCTCCTTCAAAGTTAATTCCCTTTTGTTTGGACAATCCCAAGCAAAGTGGCCATAATCTCTACATTTGAAGCATTGTTTATTCACCTTATCAACCACTTGGTCCTTTCCCTTTTCCTTAGGATTGGATCTTCTAGCATTGTCTTGGTTTGTGGCTTGAGATTTGGAGGCTTTGACACACACTTGAAATTTGAACCATATGGAGCATTGTTTAACTTGCTTGGTTGCTTTGTCCTCTTCAATTGTTTTTTGAAGTTGATGGCTAAATAGGCTAGGTATTCAAACACTTAATGAGGGTACACCTCTACCTTCTCCTGAAGATTCATATTTAAACCCTTGATGAATCATGCACACCTTTGTTCTTTTCATTCTTGGACATCACATAATAAAGCTTACCATTCAAACTCCCAAATATATTCTTCATCTCTAATAATCCTTTCCTCAACTTAGTCATTTTATAAAATTTGCTTGCTCGTATTCCCCAAGAACAAATTTCTTCTTCAAATGTTTCTTTAATTTTTCCCATGACCTAATCTTCATTTTTCCTTCTGATTGGCGTGGAAGTATATATTTTTTATTAGAATATACATCAAGTTTACCATTGTTGTCGAGGAGATCAAACTTAATGCTGTTATCAACCTTTTGATGACACTTAGGTTGATGGTCATGAAGCCTCTGATTAGTTTTACTCCCAATAGAGTCTTCTTCATGGTCTATTATTAAATTCAAATTCCTCCCTTTAGTTAGATTATTTCACCTAATAGCACTTCCAAATCCATAACCATAGAATTCTCTATGTTCTTAGACATTTTCGACCGAATCTTGTTTGGCTAACCAAAACTCTAACCTTTAGAGTTGCATTTGCATAACTAGTAATTATCTATGTTGTGCATTTATGACATCTATGTTATTATAAAGTTTTCGAATGAATTCAAACATGGCTTGGAAATTTTATTCCTCCTACATGATTGATTATTTCTATCACAATCACTCAAATTCCAGTTGATTTAAATGGTTTGAAACCAAATTCCTCACCTTCACTTAATATTTTCTTAATCGATTATTGTGTTCTAATTTAGAGTTCAGCAATTAAAAAAATACATTTATCAATAAAACTACAAATCAGACAAAAAGAAAATCACACTTATAAAACTCTTATCAATTTAGATGGGGAATATTGTCTTTAAATGTTATACAAGAATTCAAGACCTTGTTTAAAGGAGTAAAAAGATGCAAATGGAACACAAACACTCAAATTTACATGGGTAGTATTGGGTTGCTTTCAAATGATGATAGAATTTAAGTAGATCTCATCTAAGATCTAAATCCTTTAATAAGAACCCTCTATTTATCACTAGATCACCCTTGGTTATTCTCAATACATAATAGAGAAAGGAGAAGAAAAGAAGAAGAAGAAGAAACACACATGCATGCTACTCTCTATAAGTTCTGAATGAATGTTGTAAAATTCTAAATGATGTATCGAATCCTTTGAGTATAAGGGTTTATATAAGCTTGGAAACTTGTAATAATTTTCATTAAGAACCCCATTATAAACCTTATTAATGATTTAACTTTCCTAATGCACATTCTGTGGCTTACAAATATAAATAAAGTCAATTTTACAAGAATTACAAAATAAACAACAAAAACGATAAAGCTACACAACTTAATAATGCTATATATAGATGTAATCATATATTATAAAACTTTATAGACTCGTGCATTTTTGCTTTCTTACACTTTGTAATCTTGTAATCCCTTGGCATTGCTATACCTCAAATATATTTATCCATTATGAACATCTTGAATTTCTTACAAACATGCACAATACCTATAAGAAGAATGACTTGACAAAACAATAGAAGTATATGAATTTTCAAGCATAATTGGTTCAATCTCCATGCAAGCTAATTCCTCTTGATCTCCATCATTAGAAGAAGAAGATTGAGAGTTCTCAAGAGATGCTCCCACATAAAAATGTTTACATGGACTAATAACAATGAAAGAACAAGTTGAAGTGTAAACTACATTTGGTAATATGCAATGACATTTGGCTTTTTAAATACCCTATTACCCAAGTAGCCTTTATTTCACATTAGCACTAAGACTATTTTGCCTCTATTCTATAGTATGGTGAGATGATCCAAGAGGGGGAAAAATGATTAAAATTCAATAAATTTTTGTCTTTAAAACCCAATTTCTTACCTATATTATAGAAATGTTGGGTTATTCAAGGTGAAGGAACTCATGCTTTTCAATTATACTAGAAAAATTAAAATAAAAAACAAAAAATTAAAACCCTCAACCATATCTAGGAATATACTACTACTAATAAGGAACCAGCTAAAAAATGTGGGTGATAACTATAGTTATCTTAATATCGAACCCTATGGATTCACAAATTATGTAACAAAAGAAAGGTAAATGAGCTAAGAACATAGAAATATCAAATCAAAATCATTAACTAAGAAGATAGAAACACTCATTAATTTTTCACAAATGCAAAAGGTAGAAGAGCTAAGAAAAGGTTGTACAGATTCATAAATGATGAAGTTAATGCTGTCTATGGAAAGAATTTTATCTCTACTATACCTACATTTTTCAAAACATGATTGGTATGAATAACCATAATTTGAATCACATGCACTTATGCCATCACAAAAATATGATTGAAGGTATTAGACCCCTCTTACTAAAGATTGCAATTGAGAAAGAACTAAAATATGCTCTCTTTTTTTCCGTGGGTGATCTCAAAAGCATCAAGACTAATTATTAATATCCCTATTTTTAAATAAATAATTGAACATTATTACTAAGGATATTTTTGGTATTTTCAATGAGTTTTAGGAATGAAGAAATTATTTAATAAATTTAATACAATTGGTATTACCTTTACTCTAAAGATGCCATGCATAATGAAAGTCAAAGACTTCAAACTTATAGCCTAATACAATGTGATTTACAAACTCATATCTAAAAATCTCCTAAATAAAATGTAACATGTATTTAATGAGTTTTTGGAAATTTCTCAAATGAATTTTTCAAAGAGGTAATTTTTTAGTTATAATATGCTCCTTACTCATGAATTAGTGAACCATTATGGTTGGAAATATTTGAGTCCAAGGCTCATGTTGAAAGTTAACTTTTAGAAGGCTTATGGGAGTATTGAATGGCTTTCATATAACATATTTTTATAGCATAAGTTTCTTTGGTGATTCCTGAATATGGTTATGGAATGGACTATTTATAGTAGAAATGTATTGCTTTCATAGAAGCCTAAATAAGCTATAGGTTAACCAAATTTCCAAGTGCCAACAAGGTTGTAAGTAATAAAAAATAATTAGCATTTATTTTATAATAACTTAATCATCTTTAGGAAAGGTAACCTAAATTCTTTCCATTTGATCATGGCAAAGATAGATGAGTTTGTGATTGTATTACGGTAGAAATCTAACCCTAACAAGAGTTGTGCTTATTCTTTGTTATATTATTGAGTCAGAAAAAAGATAGTTACTTTAGAGAAAGAGGTGAAATTAGGGATATTTTCCTTTCATATGTATTGGAGCATCTCTCAACACCACTTCTTTGTCAATATTTCATTATAAACCTTTAATTTATATGCTCCTTAGTATGGTAAATTTTGGGACCTATAAATTCCTTAGCTATGTTGGTATTTTGTAACCAATTAGCTCTTTTTGGCTTTTCATTCACCTCCTCTAGGCTCAAATCTTCCTAGTCATTAGGAAAGTGATTCACATAGTCAAGTCAATATGCATAAGGTATTTTTGGATGGTCTAACCACTAGTAACAAAGCCCTTATTTCTTTGAAAACCATATGCTTGCCAAAAGTTGGAGGCCTGGGATTTTTTATTTCCTCTTGTAGAATAGGGATAGCATAGCCAAATATTTATGGTGCATTTTGCAACAAAAAGAGAATGTATGGATCGATCAAATGGGTTCATAATGTGTATATCAAGCAACAACTGATTGAAAATTGCTAATGCAAGCCTGTTTTCTCTAGGTATATTGAAAGATCATAAGTTTAAGGAATTAAAATATGGCTCATATCCATTCCTCTATCACCTGGAAAAATTTTTGTATTAAGAGATTATATGAAGACATTAGGCTAAGAGATGAGAGGAATCCTTAGGCCTCATTTTTGGGTCAACATGATGGGAGTCAAATATATAAAATGATTGCTTGGCTCGTATATGACCGAAAAATTCATACTACAAATCTAGATTTGCCACTTTGGGTGTCATTTAGCACAACATATGCTCTACTTGTTGAAATGCACCAAAAGATCTCAACTACCTATTTGTTATTTTCCCTTTCACCTAGTTATGCTAGGTCAAAAAATGGATTGGCTAAGAGTCAAGTTTCAACCTCATTCTTAGACACATTACATTATGTCGTTGAATATGCAAACAAAATGTAGGTGTGGCATCTAAGGTTTTATCAGAGCTATAATAGCTTCATTACTTTATAATATCTAGAGTGCGTAAACTAGGGCAATATTCCAATTCAAAGTAGATGACCCAAGAATCATCATTAAAAAATTAACCAATGATATATGTAAGTAGTTATAACTCTAGCTTCTACGAAATTGCTCATTTTTTCTAATAAAATATTATTTATCAAAAAATAAATACAAATGTTATGCTGTTTGATAGAATATAACTTTTTGTATTTATAGTGTGGTAATAGGTTTCAAGGAAATGGTGTTACAAGTTCAAGAAAAAATTGATCAATATAAGTATATAGCCTCAAGCTAATTAAATATTATTAGCAGATGACAACATCACAGACTTTGATTGGAGACATTTCTATTAATACCTAAACTAATAGAAACATTCATTCCATTGACAACATGAATGACGTTCCATCATCATCATCAACTTCAAAAGCTAATGCTAAATGAAAATTCAACACAACTAATGTATCTAGAGCTCAAAAGGAACCCCTTATGCTTTACTCAATGAGGTTTCTACTTCGCAATGCAAAGCAACTACTGCCCCATAGCGGAAACAATCATGCCATTATTAAAAATGTCATCCAATCTTCTATAATGAAGCTTATACGTGAGGGAATGATACATTAAGCTATTTTATTTTACTAAAAGCCTATTCACTTATTCTAATATTTTTATGTAATAGATAAATTTACATTAAATAGTTCATAGCATTGATGTAAAAGTAGTCATAAAAAAGTAGCTAGAGTTGCCGAAGGAAACATGCATCCTCTAACCTTTTTTAATAGTAACGTTGCTAAAGATGATATCAGTGATTGGAACATGCACATAGATAAACTAGTTCATGAACATAACAAATTTTCAATTCAAAATGACTCTTAGGATTAAGTTAAAAAAAGATAAAGAGATCACCTATGTGTTTCAATAACGGTAATTAATTTTAAGTGTTTATTTTGATATTTCATTTACTTTTAGTTGTAACATTAAAAAAATTTTCCCTCTTTCCTTATAGTAGTTTCATTTGACTTGTAAATTATTAGTTCACTTTGATTCATTATTTTTGTGTTGTAGGAGAAGTTCTTGAGTGATGACATTTAGAGTTACAAAAGTTTTTCTTTCATCACACGAAAGAATTGTGGAACAATTTGAGGGGAAAAATCACATAAATATGAATGGCTTGTATGTTCATTAATAACTGAATATTAAACCAACTATGAATGAGGAATGATTAGGAGTGGATGGTGAACTCTTACTATCATAGTATAATGTTTATTGTAAATTACATATGACTAATTAATTATAAATTTATATATTACAAATTATTATTCTCTTATTTATTATATGATTAAAAAAATTAGGCAAAAATGAAAAAAAGAAATAGCAACATTTGCTTGATGATGGATAACAAGCCTTATTGAGAAATCCCATATGATATAATATATATCATATGTATTTACCTTTGGAGATCAAGAGACAAAGTATTCCATGACATTAGTTTTTCTTCATTTTTTATCCTTAATGATAAATATTGTTGTAATAACCCTAAAATTAACTACTAAAAAATTTTATTTTATTAAAATTGAGCAGAAGAAAATATAATAAAATTTTGGTGATGCTACTACTATAGTTAGTACTGGACCTGTTTCCTTCCACCATTCTAAGACCAAGTGCTAAAGCTTAAAAAAGAAGATAACACATACTACGCAAAACCAAGTTGCAAAACTAAATCAGAATAGTGTATTAAATTACATTACAAGATTAAATTCTACTATTACTGGTTACCAAAATAAAATCAATACACTAAGAAATATGAATGTATAAAGGATAAACCAAAAAGCTTCCTAGATAACCTATATGACCTTAATTCAAAAAGAACTTGAATAGCTCCTATAGGTAATCCTACAATAGATACTTCCCATTGAATATATAGGGGCCCAGAAAAAGAACCCTTTAGTACTTTAGTAGTGAGTAACCCTTTACACATAACTAAAAGGTAAGGCCTACATGTAACACGACATTCAAACATAAGAATGATAAACCAAACATATATGTATAGAATGAGATAAAATAATAATCAAAATGGAAGCGAAATTAAAGATGACATATCACAAGGTTTGGTCACTTAGGAGTAACAACACTTACTAAGAGAGAAACCAAGTGAATCTCTTTGTTATGGAATTAAAAGTAGCCAACCACACACTCCATCAACACAAACCACCACTCAATCCAAGACAAGCACCAAGGCCGCAATCATACAATAATAATAGGTCATATGCATAATCATCATTCTTTAGACTTAAATAATTAGCCAAATATTATTCGATATTATCTCTTAAATTATATCCATGTGAATACGAGAACCTATGGCTGGTAGAATGAAAATACCAATCTAGGACAAAATGTAACTAGCCTGTAATACCCCATATTTTTAAAATCCAAATTTATTAAGTTTAATGATTTTATTAGCGTAATTTGATGTAAACGATTAATTATTTTAATTTCAACTCATTTTATGGATTTATCGACGATTTCGAATTCATATTTGAATTTAATTAATCGTTGTCTTTGCGAACCATTTTAGATAAATTCGTTCACGACAACGATCTTATTAAATTCTTATGATTTCGATTTTCGGTTAAAAATGTGTATTCCCTTTCCTTATCGTGTTTTGATTTTTAATATTTTAGACTTCTTTTTTATTATAACTTCGTCATGCGATTTTGACTCTATTTTGGGGTCATATTTCGTTAACGAAATACATTATTTAAATTATAGAAATCCTGTTTAAATAGTTAAATTTATTTTAATGATTTTATCTGTAGGAAATATTTAGACTTTAAATTTATTCATTTTTGGAAATAGTTAATATTTTCAAAAATTTTAAATTAAAAAGATTCTCGGAACTTATTTAGGAATTTCTTCCCAAAATTAATTTTCTTCTGTTTTACGTTTTTTTCTAGGTTGCGGGAAACCGATTTCAGAAATTATTAAAATTGGTCTCGGTTTATTAGAATTTGACTTAAATATTTTCTTATATATTTTTAAATATTATTTTGGGGTCTTATAATGTATTTCCGTAAGCAAAATAAATTTTTACGTTTGTTGGTAAATTTTCCGAAAATATTCCCGAAATTCTTTATATGGCTCGTATATCAACTTTAAGCCTCCGGATCCTTTCAAAATAAATTTTCGTTAAAAAAATTATATAAAATCTTCCAATAATTTTTAGTATTTAGTATTTTATTTTATATGTGTATTTGTCTTAAAAAAGAAGAAGCCCAAACCCGTCGGTGCCCCCGACTCCTCTCTCCCTTTTCCTTTTTTCTCTTCTTCTCTCCCTTCCTTTCTCTGTCTCTATTCCCGACCTCTTCTGCCCTTTGCTCCTGCGACCCAGCCTCCCCACCGCCGCCTTCTCCACTAGCCGCCACTACCAGCCGTTGCAGCCGGAGCTACAACTGCGAGCAGTAGCAACCGAAGCTACAACTGCGAGCAGCAGCAGCCGAAGCTACAACCATGAGTAGTTGAAGCCGCGCAGCAGCAGCCGACGCCCCAGTAGCAACAGCAACGCGCAGGTCGCACCGCTGCCGCCGGTTACCGTCAAAGTCTCCCGACCACCGACGAGCCACCCACAGCCTCCGACGAAGCTTCTCCGGCCTTCTCTTGTCCCGATTTGTGTTGGGTTCATTTGGTATAAATTTCTGAAAAACCCTAATATGGATTTGATTAATTGAGTATGATTTAGCTTGTGATAAGCTAAATTAATTGTTTGATTATGTATATATGTGCTGTGAGATTGATTTGGATAAGTTAATTGTATGGTTTAGGTTGGTTTTCTGGAAAATTAAATTTTTGGCCGGGTTATGCCCAAATTTTTTGGATTCGCCCGTTTAATCTATTTTTAATAAATTGATTATACAATATGTTTTTAAATGTATTTAATTTTATATCGGAACCGTCAATTTGAGAAATTTATGCAGAATTTATCATAATTTGATTTTTAGGTCAAAACTCTTGCGGGTCGAAATTGGATTGTGTAATCGGGTCGTTTTATTCAATTGACTATATAATTTACATTAGAATATATTTAATTACATTTCCAAACCCTCAATTTATATATTTTAGCAAGAATTGATCGGATTTGTGCTCCGGAATCAAAAACCCTAATTGTGCTAAATTGGGTATTTCTTTTAGTGGTTTTGATCAATTGATTATTTGATATGTTATAAAATGTGTTTAATTTCATTTCTAAACATTCAATTTGATTAAATTTATAGAATTTTACCGAATTGTATTTTTGGGCCTGAAACCCTAAATTTCAAGCGAAATTATGAAATTGATCATATGTATAATTGTTTTTCTAAAATTAAATTTGTATAAATAGTTGAAATGATCTTGACTACCTTTAATTTGAATTATTCAAGCTTGTGTTGTGGGCTTTAAAACCCTAATTTTGAAAATGGATAGTCTTAAATTGGCTACTAGGAAGATTGTTTTGTTGAAATTAATTATCTAGATTTATCTAAAATTAGTTTAATTGTGTTTTAAAACTATCAATTTGAGGTAATCGAAGTAATTTGGTCGATTCGTAGTTTAGGGATTAAAAACCCCTAATCTTCGGGGATTGTTTTATAAAATTGATTTTTGTTATGAATCTTTTATCTAATCGATTTCTGTCTTTGGGTTTTAAATCATTTAAATTATGTTTTAATCTAATCGGTTTGGATCCGGTTCTATGTAAATGGTTGGTTTACCTATTTAGTTGTAAAACATACTGAATAAGTTATTTTCAATAAATTAACTTATGATCGATTATTCTTTCCTAGCATTAATTTGAGATGTCCCAAGTGGTATTTGTATTAATCCATTTTGATTTATATTTAATCTTAAATCTTAATAGAGCTATGCTTTTGAGTCCTAGGTTTTGGACACGTTTTCCAAGAAAAAAATTATTTGTGTCTCTTTTGTGTCGATTTAATTATAATAAATTAATTATTAATCGATAGGATAGTTTCTAACTTAGTTTTTGATTTCTACCGGCGATCTAGGAAAGCTTTATTGTGGATCCTCGAGCTAGTGATCTCTCTCTCCCTCTTATCTAGCTTAGCTAGCTTCGGATTTTCTACTTATGGGTGTTTCGTAAGGACGTAACTAAGGCCGCCTGTGTGTTACGTGTTTTACTTGCCTTGGATGCCTTGTACGATTTATATGCTATATTCTATATGTTATCTGTTTTATTGCGTAGGGCTACGTGGAACCGAGGTATGTTCTCGTGCTCTTGTCTGGTATGTGCTAATATGAGTAAGCTGGATGTTATGATGGATGTTGCGTGGCCTTTTAGGACATGCATGTTAAGGGTAAGATTCTTTTGAATAAGACACGTTAAGACACTAATTACTTAAAGAGGAAGATGTTGAGTCGGACCCAGACCGGTCCACCGGCAAATAATAGTGGCAGGGTATGTTACCCTCGTGACCGGTCCACCGGCTATAATAGTGGCAGGGCATGTGCCTTCGTGACCGTTCCATCGGCTATAATAGTGGGGGATTCCATGCTCAACAAATCGAACGTAATAACGATAAGCCATGGGAAATACACTAAGCACTTACAGTGAAACATCATGCGAGTCGGGGCTAGACCGGTCCACCGACAACTAATAGTGGTAGGGTATGTTACCCTCGTGACCGGTCCACCGGCTATAATAGTGGCAGGGCATGTGCCCTCATGACCGTTCCATTGGCTATAATCGTGGAGGATTCCGTGCTCAATAAATCGAACGTAATAACGATAAGCCATGGGAAATATACTAAGCACTTACAGTGAAACATCATGCGAGTCGGGGCCAGACCGGTCCACCGGTAAATAATAGTGGCAGGGTATGTTAACCTCGTGACCAGTCCACCGGCTATAATAGTGGCAGGGCATGGCCCTCGTGACCGTTCCACTGGCTATAATAGTGGGGTTTCTACACTCACATGAATTGATAAAGATTATGATGTGAATCGACTATATTTACCAGAGATTCAAAAGAAAATAAGTCTAATTGGACCATGGCCGGCTTTTATTATCTGTATTACTACATACTGCTTATGTGAGTATGCCACGTATTAAGTTTTCAATAATATGGATTATTCCTACATGAGGCGCATGAGCCACTTTATATTTCAGTTATACCACGCTTATATGTTTAAATAGGATGTTATATATGCTTCATATGTTGTTATAGGGTATGACAAGATTTATGCTGTGGGTTTTGAGTATGCATGATATTATATCAACGCATTGTACCATGAATTAATATGCAATTGGTGTTATAGTTTACGTCTCTTCCATAAGATAGGGTAGTGGGATTTACTCAGTATTGGACCTGTACTGATACTACCTTGGTTGAATGGGTCCTGTGATGATCCACTGATGGTGGAGAGCAAATCTCTTGTGCAGGTTTAAGATCGGATATTGTTTTGGGGTGACTTGAGTGAGTAGGCAATCCAGAATTTGATCCGTCGAGTTTTATCTTGTTCAACTGTATTCCTCTTTAGAAGTTACAAGAGTTGTATTTGAAATTTCAAGGGTATTGTAATTAGCTTTCAATTTCTCGTACTCTGATAAGTTTTTAAAATTCAGATTTATTTCACGGGTTCTGCTGATTAATTCAGCGATGATTTTGTTTAGTGAATTTATTCACTTGCCATCTGCCTATGGATATCTCCTTGTGGGAGTTTATCCTTACGACATAGATGTTTGAAATTTTGTTTGATAGGTTTTAGCCTTAGCACTTAGTATTGGGTCGGTAGGAGTGAACCGATCTGGTACTAAGTGTGGCGGTAATGCCCCCAAATTTACCGTTTTATCTGCTCATTTCCGCTAAACTCTTTTAAATTAAACGAAATTTTTCAGTAGTAAATTTGGGGGTGTTACATAGCCACTATTATTTGCTGATGGAATGACATTTAGGGTAAAGTGCTCCTTGCCACTATTATTGCCTGTGGATCGCTCTGGCCCTGACCCATGTGTTGCTCCACTGTAAGTGATTAACGTTTTTCCTATCATTTTTTATCATCTTAGGTTTGCTTTATTAAGCTCAGAATCCCCCACTATTTTAGTGGGTGGATCGAAAATACAACTCTATGGCACAACGCACCTGGCCACTATTATTTGCCGATGGAAAGGTCTCCATGGCAAAATGTTCCTAGCCAGTATTATTACTATTGGATCGGTCTGGACCCTGTTTGATAATCTTCTACTTTAAGTGATTAGTATTTTATTTATATCTTATTCACATGCCATAATAGGGTATCGTATCATAATTATACTACTAGTGAAGCAATCAAGTATTCTATACCAAAGGATCATTGAACACATAAGCTATAACATGTACTTCTAGCACATCTAACACATTTTCATGCATAATTGATAATTAAGGTACATCTTGCATGATTATGAAATTAACATCATAACAAACCCTTAAATACCCATTTAATCCTAAAACATGCATTTTTCTTATGATACATAATAATTTATTGAAATACCCTTATATTTGTAATATATATTATTATACTTAAACAATTGATAATCAGGCCATAACCCATATTCTATTATTTAACATCACTTATGACTTACTGTAAGGGTTTATTAGATATTATTTGTAAATTACTGATTTACCTCTTCAAACTTTTAAAATTACTAAATTACCTCCACTCACTTGTAAATTTACCATAATACCCTTTTACTTGCCAATTTACCAAAATACCTTTCTCAATTGAGAATTTACCACTTACCCTTCTTGCTTATAAAATTACCATAATAACCTTCATAGTTTAAGATTACTTATTTACACTTCTTACTTGTATAATTACAAAAATAACATCCTTAGTTGCAAAATTACCAAATTACTCTTCTTATAATTTACCAAATACCCTCCTTAGTTTTAAATGTACTAAATTACCCTTGAGTTGTTAAATTACCAACTTACCCTTCTTAGTTGTTAAATTACTAAATTAACCTTCTAAGTTGTCAAATTATCAAATTACCCTCATACTTGTAAAATTACCAAATTACCTTTCTTATAAAATTACCAAATTATCTTTTGTACTTATAAAATTACCAAATTACCTTTCTCACCTATAAAATTACAAAATTATCCTTTTTACTTGCCAAATTAACAAAATGCCCTTCGTACTTGTGAAATTACTAAAATACCACCTCTCACTTGTGAAATTATCAAATTACCCTTTTAGTTGTTAAATTACAAAAATACCCTTCATTCTTGTTAAATTACCAAAATATCCTTCATAATTGTATAATTTCTTACTTATAAAATTACCAAATTACCTCATTCTCCTACAAAATTATAAAAATACCCTTCTTACTTATTAAATTACCATGTTCCCCTTTCTCATGCAAAATTACCAAAATTCCCTTCTTATTCATTAAATTGCCAAATTACCCCTTTCTTATACAAAATTACCAAAATATCCTTTGTACTTATTATTTTACCAAATCACCCCTTTCTATGTAAAATTACTAAAATTCCCTTCTTACTTATCAATTTCCCAAATTACCCCTTTCTTATGCCAAAGTACCAAAATAACTTTAACACATAAAATATTAGTACCCATGGCCCACATCCATCATTTACACAATAAATCCTTATTATTATTTTTAACACCCATTATCAACTTCCATCCATATTTATTTAGGTCACACCCTATGTGCAAGTAAAGTTATTAAAATACCCTTAAAGCTCATACTAGCATTATCTCTACTACAAGTGGGCATATTTACTTTTTCATAAGATGTATATGCATCTAATATTGTTATTAACAACAAAGCACCCTTTTTTAACCACCATTTCTATACATGTCACATTTCATAAAATATAGCATATTTTTTTATTCTATCTTCGAAAATACATTACAAATAATGAGAAGCTAACAACACAGAATATGCATACAAACACATACCAAAACCATTCCTTTATAGTGTTAGCTTTTGTAACTAGATTCACTTTATCTTTTTCAAGTAGAATTTCTATTTTTGTCATTTTATATTTGGGGGATAGAATTCCATGCCCTACATTGTACCAAGGGGTTGTGATAGTAGTGGGAGGAATTATGTTTCCGTTGGACCTCAAAAAGTTGGATTTATGGGATTTCAATGTAATTATTAGGATGGATATGGTAGGAAAGTATGAAGCACTAATACACTATGCGCAATAATGCATAGTTTTACAAGGACCAAAGGTTATTAGGGTTTTATACCGAAAGTGTGAACCTAATATCTCTCCAAGGATCGTGTTAGCGAGGAGATTGAGTAACCTCAAAGACAAGGGATATCCACTCTACCTATGAAGTGTCAGATACACCGAAGTAAATAAGACCCTATTAGAGCATATAGTGGTAGTTTATGAATTTCCTAACATTTTCTTGAAGGAGATATAGAGAATGCCTTTAGTTCAAAAAGTTGAGTTCACCATAGATGTATTTCTAGGAATAGATTCGGTGTATAAGGATCCATATGGAATGGCACCCACAAAGATGAAAGAACTCAATGCACAGTAGGAAGATATTTTGGAGAACTGCTATATCTGTCCAAGCATATCACCATATGGAGCACCAAAGTTGTTCTTAAAGAAGAAGGATGGAAGCCAGAGATTATACATTGACAATAGTGTATTGAAATAAGTGACAATGAAGAAGCGTTATCCGTTGCTAAGGATTGATGACCTATTTGATCAACTCAAGGAAGCCAAGGTTTTCTCTAAAATTGATATTTAATCAAGCTATCATCAGCTAAGGATAGTAAAGTCTACTTTCTAAACAAGGTACGGTCATTATGAGTTCATCGTAATGCCCTTAGGACTAACTAATGTGCCTGTAGCTTTTATGTTCCTAATGAACCAGATCCTTCATCCCTTATTGGACTAGTTTGTCATGGTGTTTATAGATGATATCATTATCACACCAACTATATGCTAAACTCTCGATGTGTGAGTTCTGGTTAGATAACGTATCCTTCTGGGCATGTGATCTCTAAGGATGATGTGGCAGAAGATCCTATTAAGATTTAAGATGTTTTTGAATGGCTTCCACTCGCTTCTATGAAGGAGGTGTGTAATTTTCTTGGTTAGCTGATTACTACCATCAATTTTTGGTAGAATTCTCCAAGATTGCTTGACTATTGACTCGACTTTTGAATAAGCCTACACAATTCTAGTTGGATGAGAAATGTGGTGAAGCTTTTAAGGATTTAAAGAGTTGTTTGACTTCAACTCTAATGCTCACATTTCTAAGTGGGACTTATGGATTTGGAATGTACAATGATGCTTCCAATATTAAACTAGGTTACGTGTTGATGCAGCACATAATTGAATTCGCATGAACATAACTACTTGATGCATGACCTGGAACATGTTGCAATAGTGTTTGCTCTTAAGATATGGAAGCACTATCTCTATGGAGTTCAGTGTAAGTTCTACTCTAACCATAAGAGCTTCAAGTACATCTTCACTTAATGGGATTTGAATCTAAGACAACACTGATGGTTGGATTTTGTAAAATACTATAACTTAGAATTAGCTTACCATGACCGTAAAGCCAATGTTGTGGTGGATATACTTAGCCAAAAGATAGAATATTCTTTAGGCACTGATGTATTGTCAAACCATCTATGTAAAGAGATCAGGAATTTAGAGATCAAACTTATCACATCTAGAATTTTAGAGCCAAGAATGTGTGCACTTACCTTCAGACCTTCGATCTTCGAGGAGATCTATGATTATATAATTGGTGACGTCAAGATTGAGAGAATATGGAATGGTATTGCAAAAGGTAGAGATGAAGGATTCCATATCTGTGAGGATGGCAATATCAGATACCATGGCAAATGATGTGTACCATAGGGCTATGTAGCGCTTAAAATGAAGATCCTTAAGGAAGGACATTTTACCCTAGAGGGGACAAGTTTGACAATAATTTAAAGAAGATATATTAGTGACCCCACATGAAGTAGGAAATGGTAGAGTTCATTACCCAATGTCTAACCTATCAGAAGGTTAAGATTGTGCATAAGAAACTGGTAGGGTTAGTACAACCAAAAGAAGTTTCCAAGTGGAAGTGAGATAGTATATCAATGGACATCATGGTTGGTCTTCCAAGGACCCATAGTGGTTTTGATTCTATATGGGCTATTATGGATTATCTGACTAAGCTAACCATGCTTATACCGATGAAAGTGTCTTGGAACATAGAGCTACTTGCCAATGCCTATAGAAAGCACATGGTGAGACTTGGAGCTCCTAAGGACATTGTGTCTGATCGACACTCCAAGTTCTTGTCACACT
Organism: Tamarix austromongolica; assembly: GCA_039764185.1. Taxonomy (NCBI): domain Eukaryota; kingdom Viridiplantae; phylum Streptophyta; class Magnoliopsida; order Caryophyllales; family Tamaricaceae; genus Tamarix; species Tamarix austromongolica. The sequence goes on from CM077817.1 coordinate 49,567,573, forward strand.
ATTGGAATAAATTGCAAGCTACTTTGGTACTTAACTAAATATGTGTTCGGCTTTTCACCCATCTATGGATTATAAAATGAAGAGGACCATTTAGTCTCAAGAAGACATGCTTTGAACACGTGTGCTAGATTTTAGGGGAAGTTTAGAAGTTTGACTTGACTTGATCAAATTCTCCTACAACAATAGTTATCACACCTATATCAACATCGTTCCTTCTAAAGTTTTGGAAGGGATTGTCATAGTCCCTCGTGTTAGAATGACATCAGTGAGACACTCATTTGAGGACCCAAGTTGATTGAGGAGATGAATAGGCATAAAAGTTTAATTCAAGAGAAGATGAGAGCAGTCTAAGACCAACAAAAAAAGCTAAAAAAAAATGAACCAATGGTTACAAGGTTGGTAATAGAGTACTTTTTAGGGTCTCTCATACTAAAGGATTTATGAGCTTTAGTAAGAAGGGTGAGCTTAGTCTGAGGTACATTAGACTATATGAGATTCTAGACCATATTGGTAAAGTTTCTTATTACATATCTCTACCAATGAAGTTATCTGATTTACACAATGTGTTCCACACATCTCAATAATGGAAATATGTAGCATATACTTTGCACATTATACGGTTAGAGTCACTAGAACGTGATGAGGTTTTAACTTATGAGGAGTGACAGGTGAATGTCCTAGGCACAAGGATAAGAGAGACACGTATGAAGACATTTTTGTGGTGAAAGTTTTTTGTTCATGACATGGTGCAGAGGAGGTTACTTGGGAGGCTAAGGAAGATATTCAAGCCAAGTATCTAGAGTTGTTTTTTTGGTGGTATCATAAGTGTAAACCTTTAAGGGGGTAGTACCCTTTTTCCTTAATTGTGTGTATGAATTGAGGGACATTATGTGTAATGATGTAATCTAATGGTATTAGGCATTGAGGACATGACCTCTTAAAGGGGTAAGTGCTATAATTCCCCACATTTTTGTATGATGGTCTAATGATAATTTTGTCAGAATACAGGCTTTAATTTTGATATAATGTTGTGATTTTGTTTGGGATAAAATTTAATTTGAAAATTAGGTTTAAAAAGTAAATTTACTAAGTTTTACAAATAAACCCATCAACTGGTTCCATAAACCGATCAACTATTTTGTCATTGAGGCTCATTTGGGTTCCTTGACTAAACTAATTGACTTATTGTGGGAAACCAATTAACTTCTTGTTGAATAGCCATCTCATAGACCCAAATGTAATGGCTAGCTCATCAAGCTACTTATATTTTAAGATATTTTTTATATAGAAAATCCTTTACACTCTATTGGAACCTTACCAACCCAAGAAAGATTGTCCCTAAGAGGTTCCTAACTATTTTTATGATATATTTAATCTTAAATATTTCCTGAATTTGATCTATAGGTCAATTGAGATAATTGAGGGGGTGAAATAACCTCAACATTTTCCTCCTCCTCCTATCTCATCTACATGATTTATGAGATAGAATGCTTTGATCTCAAGCATGCTTATGAGCACCTAGAAGATTCCTTCCACGCTAAGCTTCTATTACTCTATTCATGAATATTAATTCTGGTATAATGGACATGAATTCTCTTGAGATGCCATTTTAGCTCTAGAAAAGATGTCAGCAAATCCTTGACAAAATAAATCGACTCTAAATCTAATTTAAACAATAAAAAAGTAGGGCTCCAAGTCAATTTCCAAACCCTTAGTAATTCCCTTTTGTTGGTTGTAATTAGCCCCAATCATCCTCGCACTTCACCTTTCTTTTAGATAACAAATTTCCCTAGGCCTTGCATTCCCTCTCCTCCTTCAACACATTGAGCCTTATCAATCTATTTTCAAAAAATCTTCTAATCATGTCTCTAGGTATTTCTTGTTTCCATTCTCAAGCAAGGCAAATTAAGATTCTAGGAAAAGGTTGAGTAGTCTAGTTTAACACTTTCCCTCTTTTAGCTTAGAGTTAGTATGTCCTTATTCTATTATGTTTTAAGTTTGAAATTTGATAAGATTTTGGTATATTGTCCGAGTTTAAGATTTTGATTTTAAGGCTTTCAAAGCTTATATTTCCCACAAATGGAATTTCTATTTTTGTAGGGAATTTTCTTACATCAAGTAAGTGATTATTGTTTATAAAATGTTTAGTAAGGTTCTTGCATGTTTTTGGTTATCTTTAGTTGATTTATTCAGGTTAGTAAGATGAATTGTAGTTATATATGTGATTTGGATGATTAGATGACATGGTTTGAGTTAAAAGGCATGATATGGGTTAAAAATAGGCTATGGTGACCCCATAATTAGAAATACATGATAAATTGGTTGGAAATAAGTTAGATTATGATGAAACATTTTTTAATGTGATTAAGGAAGATTTATGTGAAAGATTATGTATGAAATTTGTGATTTAGTGTTGTATTAAGGCAAACCAATGAACTAGTTCCTAGAACAACCAACTGGTTGACCTACCCCATCGATTGGTATGCCTATACAAACCTTTCTCTTGCTCTCTGCTTAAACCTATCAACTAGTTTTTCAAAATTGATCAACTAGTCTATGAAAATTCCAATGGTTAGCCCAAATAAATCAAAAAGTTTGAGAAAATCATGGTTAGCTTGAGTTAACTCCACGAAGAGGTCAACCCAAACAGATCATCTTGTTGGTGTAATAGATTGACTTGTTGGCCTAGACCAATCGATTGGTTTGACTTGTTTACTTAATACACTCCCTTTTAATTAGATTAGGCTTTGAGATTATGATTGGTAGTATACCATGCTTATTAACGGAATACAATACAGATTTCATCATGAACTATAACCTAATTAAAAGATCAAAGTAGATCATGAATGATGGCATACTTTATGACTAATGAAAGGACTAAAGGGGTGTTTCTCTTATGATAAGTGTGGCTATTGAAAAGAGAGTAATGAGACACCTCTTGGACTAGAAGTAAATGTAATGGTGTTTACGAATAATGTTGGACAAGGACAAATGGAAAACCCATATTGTTGGTAAAATGAAAAAAAAACAACAAAAGAAGAGAATTATATTATTAAAATGGAAATGGGCCCATCTTGCTTTTTAAGGGCCTTATATGAACACCCATATTTATAAGTAAGACATTATTTAACTAAAGCAAAAAATTTATATTTGATTATGGGTTTAGGTTACTTGATCCTCGATTAGCTACTGGAGGTTAGTCTACTATTAGACATTTTAGTGCCTTCGAGCTTTGCCTTTGGGCAGAATCCTAAGAGCTCCTTGTCCTTTACCTAGTTTAGACAATGATAATGTAGTAGGGACTATTAATACTAAAGGGTGTGGTTATCTAGGTGGTTGGTTATGGCCTGCACTTAAGTATATATTGGTAGGCTTTGGCCTAAGCTTATGATCAAGTGGTTTTTGGCTATGGTCTGGCTTATATCTCTTAATTATATAGGCTTCTATAAGATATATAATTCCATGGGGTGGTGCATAGTCCATTACTTAATGATAATAAAATATTTAAGGTAAACTAGCATTCTTTCCCTTTTTAGTATAACACTCATTAGCACCCACACACATTAGGCCATACTCTTGTACAAGACATATTACTAAAATATCCTTGAGGCTCACAATAATATTAACCATGTATTAATGGTCACAATAGCATAATACAACATGGATAAATACTTAACATTTTTATTAATAACCAAACTCTTACCTTAAGCAAAATTTACATACATAGCACATAAACTAGCATGCTTTCCCTTTTTATCAATAAATGTAAATAACTACATATATTATATTAAACAACATATATCATGCAAAATAACATATTAAAACCCTAACGTGCTAGCATATGTTAATCCATGTGTTTAAGTGGAGTTTAAATATTACCTTAATTCCCAAAAAAACAAACCTTACCGGTATTCTGGTTAAATATTCAAGCTTTGATTAGAAAAATCAATACCTAAAAATAATATCAATGTTTATTATATTTGAAATAAGAAAAACCATATCATAAGAGTTTATAACACTTAATTAATGAAATAATTAACTCAAAATATTATTATACCTTAAAATTTATTAAACAAAACATACCAAATCATGTAGCAACTCATGCTACTTAGGCAACATGAGCTTTATGCAAAAAAACGAGTGGGAGGGGTCAAAATGGCATAAGGAGAAGAAGAGGAATCAATTTCAGGTTAGGGTTTTTGGGCTAGGAAAGAGGGCATTTGGGGGAGGATTTAAGGCAAAGGAAGGGTGCAAAGGTGGAGAAGGGGTGTAGGTGGTTGTCAGGGATAGGCTGACGGCAGCGGCGGCAGCAAGGCTGCGAAGGTGGTTGCTGAGGTTGATGGGGCTGAGAAAGAAGGAAAAGGGAGGAGGAAAATGAAGGGCTGAAGGTGGTTTTTTTGGAGAAAGGGGGTGTGGGGGTGGTAAAGGAGGTTGTAGGGATTGGTTTGGTGGCTTAGGTGGAGGCAAAGGCGGCTGAAAGAGGAGGTGTAGGGTAGCTGCCGAGAAGGGAGAAAAAGAAGAGGGGAGGAAGAAGGGGATATAGGGTGGCTCGAAGGGTAGTGTGGTGGTGTAGGGGTGAGGTAGAGGGTGGCAAGGGGTGGTGTAGGTGGATGGTGTGGAGGAATGCGGTAGTTGTGCAAAAATAGGGAGGGCAATGGAAGGAGGAGAAAGGAGAGAAAGAAGGTCGGGGAAGGGCATGGGAGGCTCAAAAATGGTAGGGTGAAGTAGGGAGGGAAGAAGAAAAAGAAGAGGGAGAGAAAGGGAGGGGATAGGGGCTCGGTAGGGTGGTAGGAGTATGGGAGTTGTAGGGAGATGGAAGGGAAATGAGGGGCATGGGAAAGGAGAGAGAGAGGTGGTGGGGCTGAGATGGGGTAGGAAAAATGGCGAGAGAGAGAGATAGGGAGATGAATAGGGGAAAAGGGTTACAGGTAGGGTAGCTGGAGATGGCAGAGATGGTTGGGAATGACATCAAGGAAAAGGAAGAAGAAGAAGAAAGAAAGGGAGTGATGCGTGCAGGCCGGGCGAAGGGAAGAGGGGAGTGGGACGACTTTGTCAAGGGAGAAGGAAGGAAAGAAAGTAAGGGAGGCTGTGTCGAGCAATGCATGTGGGAGAAGAATGAAAAGAAAGGGAGTTCTGGGCCAGACGACGCGAGTAGGAGAAGAAGGAAAGGAAGGAAAGAAATGGGCCAGTGGCCCAGAGGTGAGGAAGGTAGGGTAGGCCAGGAAAGAAAGGGGAAGCAGGGGAGAAAGGGAGAGATAGGCTAGCGGCCCAATGCGTAAGGGAAGTAAGGTAGGCCAAGGCCTAGCGGCCCGAAGGAAGAAAAAGGAAAAAAAGGAAAGGAGAAAAAAGGAGAAAAAGGAGAAAGAAAATATAAGAAAAGAGAAAAAGGGGAAAGGGAAAATGGGGCAAAATAAAATAATTTAATTTTTAAAATAATGAAAATGTAATATTTTTGGGTCATAAATTTATTTAATAATTTAATTTAATATAATTAAATATATGGATTTAAAAAGTTAGTTTTAGGAAGATTATTGGTTTGGAAAATTATTTAAATGAAAAGAGTATGATAAAATAACAAAATATTTATTTTAATTTATTACATATTTATATCCAATTTTATATACTCAAAAATATATAAAAATAATTAAATTAAATAAATTTAAAAGATAATTTATCCCAAATAAAGGTTATTTATTAAATTATAGGCTTTTAAAATTTTAGGGGATTGCATAATATGATTCTGAGATAAGTAACCAATGATTAAGACACTAATCACTTATAGTGAAAGATTACGTGAGTCAGGGTTGAAGTGTAGGAGTTTGTTCCATCGTTTTAAGAATAGTGGCCAAGAGCATTTTACCTAGCTAGGTGTAGGGTTCATCCCATCGGCTTAATAATAGTAGCCAGGAGTATTTTACCCTGGGAGGTGTTTCATACCATTCCACTGGTTTAAAAATAGTGGGGTCTTTGAATTCAATGTAAATAAAAGATTAGGTTATATTATATTCAAATGTTTTGAATCCAAACTAGTAATTACATTGTGTTGATTCTTATATCTCGCATGTATACTACTTTCCACTATGAATGTATGTAATGATATGTTTTCCCGTATTTGACTGTATTGTTACCTTACTTAGTACGTAGCGTACTAATCATCCTTTTCATGGGTGTTGCTCATTCCAATGGGCAGATTTTCTCTACTTTGCTAGTGATTGATGATTATTAGCTTGATGTACTTGCCTTAGGTGAGTGCTAAATGAATTGGTAAAGGGTATGGTTATCTGGATATCTCTATCTCTCTTTAGACTCATAGTCCTCTATTTTCACTAATTATTTCCTTCTCTCTATTTTGTATCCATTATTGCGGAGGAATCACGTGCTTCCCACATCTAATTCATAGGTATAAGGTTACTTTTTCCTTGCACCTGACATAAACTGGGCATAGGGAGTGCCTCTTCTATGTTCGATGCTGCGTGACACCCCTACGTTTTGTGTTTTTGCTTCCACTATTAACTCTTTAAAACAAAATTTTTCAGTTCTGAAATTTAGGGGTGTTACACTTTAGCCTTATTCGATTAAGTCATCCTCCTTGGTCATGTGATCTCTATGGATGGTGTGGCAATGGGTCCTACTAAGATTCAAGATGTTTTTGGATGGCTTGCTCTCCCTTCTATAAAGGAGTTGCATAGTTATCTAGGGTTAGTTGGTTAATACCATTTGTTCATGGCATACTTTTCCTTGATTGCTTAACCATTTACCCAACTTTTGAAGAATGCTACACGATTCTATTAGAGTGAGAAATGTAGTGAACCTTTTGAGGTGTCAAAAAGTTGTTTGACTTTACCCTCAGTGCTCGCATTACCAAGTGGGAATGATGGTTTTTAAGTTTGGATTGATGCTTCTATACATAGGTTAGGCTGTGTGCTGATGCAACATAGAAGAGTGGTGGCTTATATATCATGACAACTGTAGCCGTATGAACAGAGCAAGCTGACACATGAGATGGAACATACTGAGGTATTGTTTTCTCTTATGATCTAGAGGCACTATTTCTATGGAGTTCAGTGCAAGTTATACAGTGACCATAAGAGCCGCAAGTACATCTTCACTGAGCATAAGTTGAATCTGAGACAAAGCTGATGTTTGGAGTTGGTCAAGGAATATGACTTGGAATTTACTTACCTTGAGGGTAAAGGAAACGTGGTGCTAGATCCACTGAGTTATAAGGCATCTCATTCTTTAGGCACAAGTGTAACACCCCCAAATTTACTACTGAAAAATTTCGTTTACTTTTAAAGGAGTTTAGTGGAAGCAAGCAAATAAAACTGTAAATCCGGGGGTATTACCGCCACACTTAGTCACAGATCGATTCATGCCTACCGACCCGATACTAAGTGCCAAGGCTAAAAAGAATATAACCAAAATAAATCATTCGTAAAGCATAAGTTTTACGGAATCAGAGTGCGAAAGTCAAAAGTTACATTCCGAAGTACAATTTAAAAATTCTAAATGTCGGAGGACTTAAAATAACGGAATAACAAAGTATGATAATGCAAAGAAACAAGATAGGGGAAGTTCTCCAGCCACGTCACTCTCAGCCCCCAAGCTAGATCCAGACTCAACTCTCAGCCCTGAAAATGCCACAGACATTGTCCCCTACCTGCAAAACTCAGACGGGACTTATGCTCGTGGGAATGAGCAGCACCCATGAAACGGGTGATCAGTACGCTACGTACTGAGTAAGGGAACAACGCACTAAGGCCCACATACACAGAAATACATGAACAAGCAGACATAGCATGTGAAGAATAAACAATAACACAGATGAACAATGCTGGTCACGAATCAGATAACTTTCTCATTAGATCTCAGATAATTATAATGATACCGTCATAGTCTTTATCGATCCATGTGAGTGCGGGAGCCCCACTGTTATAGCCGGTGGAATGGTTGCAAGGGCTATGCCTTGCCACTATTATAGCTGGTGGAACGGTCGCGAGGGTAATATACCCTGCCACTATTATTGGTCGGTGGACCGGTCTGGACCCGACTCACAAGGTATTCCACTGTAAATATTAGTATCTTTCCATGTCTTATCACTTTTACATTTGGTTTGTTGAGCACGAAATCCCCCACTATTATAGCCGGTGGAACGGTCGCGAGGGCACATGCCCTGCCACTATTATAGCCGGTGGAACGATCGCGAGGGTAAGATACCCTGCCACTATTATAGCCGGTGGACCGGTTTGGGTTCGGCTCAACATCTTTCTCTATAAGTAATTAGTGTTTTAACGTGTCTTATTCGAAAGAATATCACCCATGCCATGCATGGCTAGAGGGCCTCAACACATCACATCAAAACCAATGACATAGTCGTACTATCACGTACAAATGAGGGCACATGTACATGACCCGATTCTAAGCCACGCCACACATGAAATAGTTAGAATAATGGCATTTAAGACCACGACACATAAATCATATAGAACATCCATGGCACGTAGGACACATGTCACACATTCAGCCTTAGCTATATCCCTACTCGGTTTAGGTTACCGAGCTATCTCCCGCGCTTATATTAGGCCACTAAACACCCTTTGTAATTATCATACTTAACACATTTCTCGCATTGGAAACCCAAATCATGACCCTCAGACTCAACTCTCCCTCATACCTCACTCCTTCTCATTTATTCTTATTATTTCTTTTTTCTTTTTCCACCTTCTCAAATTAGGGTTTCCTTCCCAAACCCTAGGTACCCTTATATGACCCTACGTACTATTTTTCACCTCGAGCCTCCAGACTCCCAAACGGACCTTCCATTACCTTCCCCACGTCCCAAAGTAACTTTTCATATGTAAGGTTCGCCCCCATGCGGACCTTAACCTCCCCATGCAAACCCTATCATTTCCACCATGCCAAACCCTATCATTCCCATGCAAACCCTAGTTCTCCCATGCAACCTTATTTTCTCCCACTCTTCTATTTTATTTACTTCCCCTTCTTCTCGTCATTTCACAGATTACAGATTACCTAGGCCATCCGTACCTACATTAACCAACTTACTTCCCCTTGGTTATCTTAATTTCTTATTTTTCTCTTTCGAGTCCTCACTCCACAAATCCTCATCAAAACACCTAGCATGCATGTCACATCACACCACATCATCTTTGTACCATACCATATTAGTACATATAGACAAGAGCACGAGAACATACCTCGGTTCCACGCAACGCTACATAAATACACAGATAACATACAGATTATAGCATACAACCGCATAAGGCATATAAGACAGGTAAAACATGCAATACACACAGGTGACCTTAGTTACGTTCTTACCTAAATCGGCACCGGGCTTGGAGCACGCTCCTACGCCTCCTGGGGGCTTTGATTCGGTTCACCTATAAGAGGGAAATGCTAAGGGTTAATCTCCCTCTACCGGAATTACCATAATTTTCCCATCTTACCCCTATAATGGCCTAATACTAAGGTTAATATTAATAATAAGGGTTTATAAATAACGGGTAGGGCTATTACTATTCTCACGATAGTTTAAACGGATTATCACTAATTAAAGTAGGTTTTAGCAAAATCCAGAGTATTAAGGTGAGGGTTTCAATATTAATAATAATAATTACTAATAATACTAACAATAATAAGAATACTACTAATAATAATAGTACTCATAATAAGAATAATGATGGTTATAATGATAATAATGATGATAATAATAATAATAGTAGAAGTAGTAATAGTGATGGAAATAATAATAATAATAATAATAATAATAATAATAATAATAATAATAATAATAATAGTACAAATAATAGTATGAATACTGAAAATAATAATAATAACAATAATTGAAATGATGATAATAGTTAGAAAGATAAACATAATGACACTAGTATTAACCATAGTAATAATAATAATAGTAATGATAGCGATAATGATAGTAAAAATAATAACAATAATAATAATAATAATCACAATAATAATAATAATAATAATATAATAGTTGTGGCAATACTAAGCATAACAAAAATACTAAGGTAATAATATTAAATTATAATGTTAAGGATAATAGCGATGGTAATAATCGATAAAATAATAAACGCATTAAATACAACAACAACAACAACAAAAATAATAACAAAGATAATAATAATAATAATAATAATAATAATAATAATAATAATAATAATAATACTAGCAACAACCTCATAACCATGATAATAGTAATAGTAACGATAATGATAATGATAATAATAATAATAATGATAAGGATAATATTAATAATAATGTTAATCATACTAATAATAGTAAGAATACTATCATAATAATAATAACAAAGATAATAACAACATCGGTCATAGTTAGAGTAATAAACATGGGAATAATAATAATAATAATAATAATAATAATAATAATAATAATAATAATGATAATAATAATACTAATAGAGATAATCATAATAAATTAACAAGGTTTTAGTATCAACTAATACCATTAATTAGAAGTTCTTGGGGGTAATATTAGGACCTAAGAATAATAATAGGGGTAGTAATAATAATAATTATGATAGTAGTATTAATAATAATATTGATTACCATATCATTAATAATATTGGTTAATAGTATTAAAATTTATTAACACTTTTATTATTCAGGGTCTAGGGTTCAACTATTCAAGGAATTTGGGGCAACCTGGCTGAGGTGGTGGCGGCGGCGGCGGCGGCGGTGGAGGAAGGGAGAAAAGGGGAAAAGTGGATGTGGAGGCTAGGGAAGAGGGAAGTAGGGGAAAGTGGAGGTGTAGGGTGGTAGAGCAGGAACCCCTGGTTGTTTTGGGGGGTAGTGGCTGTGCTGCAAGCGGAGGTATGGCCGCCAGCGGCGGCGCGAAGGTGGCGCGAGGGGGGGTCGAAGGCTGTTCGAGAAGGTAATTTTGCACGGCCAAGGCGACACGTGTGGGGCAAGGCAGGGAGGTCTATGGGGTTGGTTGTGTAGAGGGTGGTGTAGGGAGGATGTTGGTGGTGCGGGCAGGCGGCAACAGTGGCCGAAGGCGGAGGAAATGGCGGTTGAAGGTGGGGTGGCGTGCGTTGGAATTTCTTTGGGTTCCAGATTTTTGAACCCGATTCAAGCGGCCTTCGGGGCTATTTATAGGCAAATCAAGATGGGAAAAAGACAAGGGTGCGAGGGGGAGTCGGGGTTAGGTGCTTGCGTGTCCGGCGAGGCTAACCGGCGCAGGTCTGCTGTTGCAGACCGAGACCCATCGGGAAAAAAAAGAAGAAGAGGATTGCGTGCGGGAATGGCTGAATCGATTGGTCACATCTGCAGGGAAGTCACCGGGGAAGAAAGGCGAAATGATCGGTGATATTGGTGTGGCGTTGAAGGTTTTGTTTGCCGGCGAAAATTTCGGTTGCAGACTGCGAAGGACGACGACGTCGCGAGGAAGAAGAAGAGGAAGAGGCTGGACTAGCGGTCCAGCAGAAAGGAAAAGAAAGAAAGTAAAGGGGGCGGGCCGAACCGGCCAGGAGAAAAGGGGAAGGAGGGGCACGGGAGAGGGACGGGTCGCGAGGGGTGCTGGGCCTAGCAGGCCGGCCTAGTCGGGGGGGGGGGGGGGAATAAGGAAGAGAAGGGGAAAGAAAGAAAAAGGAAAAAGGAGGGAGAAAAGGAAAAAGGGAAAAAGGAAAAAGAAGGGAAATTAGTGGTTGGATTAATTAGCATGATTTGGATAATTGGGATGTTTAATAAAATATAAATATTACAATAGTAATTAAATTATCTTTTTAGGTTAATTTAGGGGTTTTTTTAAAAGAAATTTCTTAAATTCCATTTTAATTAACAAAACACTCTAATTTTATCCAATTAAATTATTTATAAAGTTTATATTAATTGAAGCTATTTTATTCTTCTTAATTTAAATAAAGTAATTTATTTAATTAATTTTCAAATAAAATCATTAATTAGCTTAAAAATACCAACATTCCTTCTTTTTAGAACACTTATAAATTTCCTCTTAGTTTACCCTAATTAACTTCCTCTTATTTTAATAAAAGTAAATTATTTTGGTTAAACTCCCACATAAAAACCTTATTTAATAATAGATAATAGAAATTAGGATCTTGGGGCATTTCAACAAGTATATTGTTAGACCATCTATGCTAAGAGATTGCTAATATGGAGATTGAATTGATCACTATTGGAAGTTTGGAGGTAAAAAAGAGCACACTTACCATCATACCTCCAATATTTGAGGATATTTAAGCTAATCAAGTTGGTGATGTCAAGTATAATAGAATATAGACTGGTATTATAGAAGGCAGAGCTAAAGGATTCCAAATCCATGAGGATGGCAGTATTAGATACCTTAACAGATGATGTGTACCAAAGGGGTGTATAGAGCTTAAGAAAAAGATCCTTGAGAAAGGACATTGCACTAGTTTCTCTGTTTAACCTAAGGGGATAAGTTGTACAAGGATCTGAAGAAGAAATATTAGTGGCCCTCTATCAAGTTGGAAGTGGTAGAATTTATTGACTAATGTCTAACCTGTTAGAAGCTTAATATTGAGCAAAAAAGACCAACAAGGTTAGTATAACCACTATAAGTTTCCAAGTGGAAGTGTGATAGCATATCAGTGGACTTAGTGGTTTGTCTTTCGAGGACCAACAATGGTTTTGATTCTATTTAGGTCATTGTGGATCTTCTAACTAAGTCAGCTCTATTCATAATGCTGAAGGTAGCTCGGAGCATGGAATAGCTATCTAGTGTCTATAGAAAGCATGTCGTGAGACTTCATGTAGTTCCTAAGGACATAGTGTCCAATCAAGACTCTAGGTTCTTGTCACACTTTTGGTAGATATTCTAAGTTGTCTTTGGTACTTAATTGAAGATGAGTATGGATTTTCACCGAACTATAAATGGTCAAATAGAGAGGATCAATCAAACTATGGAGTACTTAATCAACATTTTAGGAAAAGTTGGGAAGATTTACTGGACTTGATTGAATTATCCTACAATAATAGTTATCATGCTAGTATCAAGATGACACCTTTTGAGGCCTTTTAAGGAAGGAATTGTTGTAGTCCCTCATGTTGGAATGACATTAGTGAGACACTCGTGTATGGAATAGATATGATTGGGGAGATCACTAAGCATAACCATTTGATTCAGGACCAGATGAAAGCAACACATTTTTGACAGAAAGTTTATGCAGATCTAAAGAGATGGACATATGGTTATAAGGTAGGTGATAGATTTTGAAAAAATCCCCAACTATAAGAGTTGAAAATTTTTATTTGTTGAGGTAGCACCACCCTTTTATGTTGTGTGAGTTTCCATCAACAAACAATAAATTTCAACTATAATTCTTGAGGGTGTTACAATTTGGTATCAAAGTGATGGTTATGATAACTACACTTTATTTTCAAAAATAATTTGATGCAACAATTTTTCCCTAGTTTTGAAAGTGTTTTATACCCTGGAAAGTGTTTTCCTATTTTAAGACTTCTAAGTTTAGGTCAATTGGTGAGGAACGAAAGGGGTAGCATTGGAATTCCACAAAAGATGATTGTTGTGTGTAAATGTTTCAAACTAAAAGGCTCTATTCTAACACCTTTTTTATATATAATCGATTCATGATGAATAGTAGGGTTGGACTCCTAGAGGAGGCCTTTGAGGCCTTTATGAAGTATGTCTAGTGCTAGCCCTCAACTAAGCCACCACTCCCACCTCCACAACATCATTCTAAGGGTGCTAGGGAGGGCTAGCTCCAAAGGGTCATTGATGATCACTGTCTATAGTAAATGGGAGAGGAGGATCCCATGATCTTATAAGGGAAGATTCGAGATATAGATCGCACCTTAGAGGCCATGGACTTCCCTCCAGCTAGGCAATCCAGTTTCACAACATTTTTCCTTATAGGCGTAGAATATGACTGGTGGATAGAGTACCACACCCAAGACGATATCCAAATAACCTAGGAGATTTTCAAGACTATCCTATGCACTAGGTTCTATGCAAAGAGCTTGAAGAGGGATAAGCTTAAGGAGTTCATGCAACTCACCAAGGGTAGTATGATGGTTTGACAGTACTAAACTTCCTTCATCGAGCTACTAAGGTTTTCCCAAGGTATTGTTACCAGCAAGTCCACTATTGTGTATCAGTTCAAACATAGGCTCCACTTTAGCATTTGCCATATGATGGGAGCTATGGCCTTCTCTAACTTGGCCACCTTATACGAGTGTGTCTACATCTCCACCACTCTAGTCCTTGAGCAACCATAAGTCCATGGGAAACCAAGGAGGAGGACTGTTGGGATATTACTAGAAGGGTCTGATAAGAGGTTAGAGACCACTGAGGGGATTCGCATACAAACGTGTGGCAGGAAATACTCGGGCCAAGACTTTGAAGGAAAACTCATGAGTTAAAAAAATTATGGTAGGTTAGGCCACCATTCCTTTGAATGCCAGAGGTAGAAAAGCTTTATGTATCCTGAAAGCTAATAGTTCTAGTAGGGGGGAACCTTGATGCCTTAGTAGTAAGCCTACCACCAACATGCACAAACCCATTCCCAATAAAATTCAACAGAGAGCACCTATCCCAGCTAGTGCCCCAGTCCGAGACTTTAAAGGAAGGCCTTAGGGACCATAACCTTTCCTTTAGAGATAGACTCAAGGCCTTGGAGGTTACCGAAGGGGCTACTATAGACGCTAATCAGGAAGGTACATGAATGTTATTAGCCAAGCAATGGCTGATGGGTATATTGACACAATTATAGGTATGTTCACCATTCTATCCTTATCAGTACACGTTATATTGGATTCAGGTGCCCCCTTGTCATTCCTGTCCACTATTTTGTTGCGAAGTTTGAACTAAACTATCACCATCTATTAGCGTAGCGATATCTATGATGCTACCTCGGGAGATAGGATGAACTATACTTAAGTTTACTCAGATGTGGTGTTAGTTATAGGCATGGTAGACTTCTTCATGGACCTAGTTAGTATGGACATGTAGGACTGATGCCATTTTCGGGATGGACATGATTAGGAGGTATTATATTGTGATCAAATACACTCAAGAATATGTGGTGTTATGGGCTTTGAAGGTACCTAGGGTTTCGTACAGAAAGGCCAAGCCCAAGCCCACTACCAAAGTGGTGACTACGGTCACACTACACACACTAGTCTAGAAGGGATACTTATTGTATTTGTGTAGTGTGTAAGAGCTGAATAAGGATTTAATAGCCTTAGATAACATTCTAGTGGTAATGGATTTTCCATATGTATTCCTAAAGGAGATACCAAGTATGGCCCTAATGGATGAAATTAACTTCACGATTGAGATGGTACCAAGGGCTAAACTCTTGTCAAGAGCACCTATTAGATGGCATCTATTGAACCGAAGGAGCTCATGGCGTAACTGGAAGAGTTATTGGAACATGAGTACATCCATCCAAGTGTGTCACCATGAGGAGCACCGATTTTGTTTGTGAAAATGAAAGGCTGGAGTCTCAGTCTCTACATTGACTACCAAGGGCTAAACTAATTAATAATGAAAAATTAGTATTGGCTCCTGAGGTTAAATGACCTCTTTGATTTGCTCAGGGTGCCACATCCTTTTCTAAGGTTGGTCAAAGGTTAAGATATCACCAATTGTGCATATCATATGTAGATACCATGAAGAAAACATTCTGAACTCGATACTAATACTATGATTTCATGATGATGAGTTTTGAGCTCACCAACCCTCCTATAGCATTCATGTATTTGATGACGAGAATCTTCAAACTATTTCTCAACCAATTCATGGTGGTATTCATCAATGACATTCTAGTGTACTCTTAAGGAAATGAAGAGCATGAGCAGCATCTTCGCACTACTCTATTCCTTCTAGGAGCACTGTTTGTATGCAAAGTTGTTCAAGTGTGGGTTCAGGCTTCCTGAGATGGCTTTCCTTGGGCATATAGCATTAACTAGGGGATTAGCTCTTAACCCCATAAAGATAGTGGCAGTCATAGAATGGAATCCTCCCACAGAGATGTCATAGTTTTGTAGATTTCTAGGATCAGCTAGAATTACCCCTTATTTGTGCAGAACTTCTCAATGATTGTTCATCCCCTCAAAAACCTTTTGAAGAAGACCACCAATTTCCATTGGGATGAGTCCTATGAAAAGTCTTTTTAGGAGCTAAAGATATGGTTGACTATAGCACCATTTCTGACTCTATCAGAGGGATCCAAGGGTTTTGAGGTCTACTGAGACGCATCCAAGCATGGACTAGGGTGTGCATTGATGTAGAATGGTAAATTTGTTACATATGCCTCCCTTTAGTTGAAGTAACATGAGGTCTATGAACTAGGGTGCACTAAGCAAAAAGACCGCACACTCTATAAACTCATGTGTTGTTGCTAAATGAATGCTGGAAGAGTTGTATGACATGGAAATTGAGTTGATCAAGCAAGGTAACCTCAAGGTTTGCATGAGTGCCTTAAGGATCACGTCTATAGTGTTTGAGGAGATATGTGCCAACCAGCCTAGAGATGCTAAGCTTAAGAGAATACATTAGAAGATATAAGAAGACCAGGTCTAAGGGTTTCAGATACATGAGGATGGTAGCCTTAGCTAGAAGGATCATTATTGTGTACCGTAGGGTTACTTAGAGTTAAAGCACCAGATCATAAAAGAGGGACACCAGACCCTATGCTCCATCAACCCAAGAGGGGACAAGCTATACAAAAAGGTATACTGGTTAACTTGTATGAGGTGTGAGGTAGCTTAATTTGTGTCTAGATGCCTAACCTATCAAAATATCAAAATTGAGCACTGCAGACCTACATGGCAACTTCAACCTCCAAAAGTGTCAAGATAAAAGTGGGATTCGATCTCCATGGACTTTTTCAGTTGTCTACCTAAGACACGAAGTGGCTATGACACTATCTAGTTCATTGTGGGAAAATTAACCTAGTCATCAATATTCACTCCCATAAAGTTAACCTAGATCATATATCAGTTAGCTAGAGCGTACATGAAGTGTGTGGTTAGTCGGCATAGGGTGCCTGAGGATATTATTTCAAACAGGGACTTAAGGTTCTTCTCTCACTTTTAGGGGAAGTTACAAGAGGTCTGGGAAATGAAATTGAAAATGAGTACAACTTTTCATCCTGCCACCAATGGGCAGATTGAGAAGACTATTCAAATCATAGAAGACATCTTGTGAGCCTTTGTTTTGAATTTCTAGGGTTGTTAGGAAGATTATATGCACTTGATAGAGTTCTCATACAACAAAAACTATCATGACCACATAAGGATGGCTCCCTTCACAACATTGTGTTGACGAAAATGCAGGATCCCCTTAAGCTAGAGTGACATTAGTGAGATAGTGGTATTGGAACATGAGATGATTGGAGATGATTTAACAAATCCATCAAATTTAGGATCGAATGAGAGCTATGCAGATTTAAAAAAAAGTAACTCTAGTCAAAAGCACCGGGGTGGAAACTTTGAGCCTAGAGAGATGGTGTTGTTGAGAGCCTCCCGCACCAAAGATGTGTAGAGGTTCAGTAAGAGAGGCAAGTTGAGTCCAAGGTACATCAGACACTATGATATTCTAGAATGGGTTGGGAGGTTGCTTATTGACTGGCACTCCCGCTGGAGTTAGCTTGTGTCCACAACTTGTTCCATGTCTCTTAGCTATGGAAGTACATAGCTAATGCTTCCCATGTGATCTAACCTGATGAGGTCAAGGTTGATGACTCTCTAACATATGAAAAGATACCTATTTAGACCCTTCATACCATGCTTCAAAGGACCCATACAAGTGTAATCTCACTCATAAAGATTCTCTGAAGCTGTGATGGGACAAAGGAATCCATGTAAGTTGCCAAGAAGAAAATGCGTGAGGCATATCCAGATCTCTTTGTCTCAAGTATGGAAATTCCTAGTAAACTCTGTTTTCTTTAAGGGCGTAGTGGTTTATCATGTTTTATGCTCTCATTTATCGAATCACTTTAGAACTACCGTACCCCTCATTCCTTCCTCCCTACCCCATTAAGCTAGTAAGCTCGGGGATGAATTCTTTCTTTACGAGGGTAGTGATGTAATACCCCAAACCTTTATTTTGTGATTAAAGAATAAAATAATAAATTATTAATTAAGATTTTAATTATATGTACCATTTTAACAAAATAATTATCATAATAATGGCAATAAAGAATGAAATATAATGTAGGGACATAGTTAGTGGAGACTAAATTAATTAACTAACCTAAGATAAATTATAATAATTTCTAAATTAATAAAAACTATTTATTATTATTATTATTATTATTATTATTATTATTATTATTATTTATTGTCCTTAAAACTCCTAAAAACCCAAAACACCTTACCATCTTATTTTTCTCTTCTTCTTTTCTCCTTTTCTTTCTTATTTTTATTTCTTTTCTTTCTTCTTTTCTTCCTTTTTTATTCATCTTCCTTTCCTTCTGTCAATTGGGCTACACCCAATGGCTGTCCAACTTTCCTCTCCCTCTCTTCTTTCCCTTCTCCTTTCTCCCGACCTAATCTCCCTTTTCTTTTTTCTCCCTCTGATAAGCCGAACCTAGCATGCGTTCCCCCCTCTTTTCCCTTTCTCTCCCTCTCTTTTTCCCTTCTTTCCCATTCTACCCCATCTTCTTCCTCCAACCTACACAACCCTACACCCTGCCACACTTCACAACCCTCCCCTCCTCTCTCTCCTACATCCATTCCTCTCTAAGCCCTATAGAGCGTGTAGTAGGCATGTGCTTGCATGGTCCCCCTCCCTTATGAGCTCCCTCTCCCCCTCACCTACCCCTATCTCTACAAACTGACCCCCTGCCTGCATAGCTATCCCAACCTGTATGCCGGCCTGTAGCCACAACCCCCATCCCTTTATCTTCTTCCCCTCCCTATCTATTTCCTCCTTCCTCTACACCTATAAAAACCATCCCCTCTTTTATATCAATCCTCTCCCCTAACTTCCTTATTATCACTACCCAAACAGACGCCGCCAGCATTGCCACCAGGTTGCGCCACCATCACCACTCCCTCCCACCCTCTTCCTTACATCACCTCACCTCTCCCCTTCCTTTTTTTCCCTTGTAACACCTCCATAGCTGCTATTACCACCCTCCCTCCCTCCCTTCCTACACAAAAAAAAAATCCCCCTGCAATACCCACTCCTCTATTTCTCCCTTTCTCCCCTCTCCTTTCTTCCTTTTCCTTTTCTCTTCCTCTCGGGCATTGCCACCGCCACCACTGCGTTGCCACCATAAGGCCATCGCCACCACCATATACCTTCTAAACTAGGAAGCCCCTTCACCTAAGAAACCATACCTTCCCTCTCTTTTCCTAACCCTAAAAGCCCCTCCTTTATATCTCTGCCACCACCATCATTGCACTGCCACCGCCACTGATTGTCTTTTCTAGTTATACCTTTCTCCCTCTTACTTATTCAATGTATTTTTTTAATAATGTATTACTATTATTATTATTATTTATTTATTATTATTATTATTAGTATTATTATTATTTTGGTTAAGAAAAGAAGGAAAAAGGAAAAAAGAAGTAGGAAGAAAGTGAAATGACCTAGTTGATACTCTCCTTATAGGTTTTGAACAAAAATTTCCATGTGAGGAGGTGTAGGATTCTTGCTTCAAGCCTAGAGCCTATTTAGGTAAAATTCTAGTTAAGATTTGGGTTGTGTTGTGAATCTTGTGTGTTATGGGTGTATTGGTATATTATGTGTAAATATAGGTGTATATAAACTAAGTATGTGTGTGGTGAAGATTGGATTGCAAGGAGCTAAGGTATGGTGAGCATGATTTTCATTATGTGTTGTAGGTGCAGTTAGAACTTGCTATGGGAGATTAAAGAAAATAAAGAGGGTGGAGTGAGTGAGGTGATGTGTGGAGATCATGAAATATGGTAGAGAAAATAAAAGGAGAAATAATAATATGGGGGGTTAGGGTAAAACATGCATGGGAAGTGTGAGCCTTGCATGGGGGTGTGTCCTTTGCAAGGGGGAAAATTTACGTGGGGAAGTATTTTTTGGAGGTTAACCATGTGGAGGAAAGAGTTTTTTAGGTGGTTGGTGTACATAAGGAAGTTTTATTACGTGGGTTAATGGGAAGTTGCATGGAGACCTAAACTAACATTTTAGGGGAAACAACCCTAAGCATAGGGGTGATATAGGGAAAGGTTGAGGAAGTGAGTTGAACCTCAGTGTTGTGATGAGGGGTGTACCACATGGAGGGTGTGAGTCAAGACAAATGGAGGGTAGAACTGTGTACGAGAAAAGGGTATAGAAGAAGAAGGGAAAATATTAGGGTTTTTAGGGGTGACCAACTAGGGTATTATTATCAGATATGGGAATTAAGGAGTTAGGTGGTGATGTTGGAGTTGGGGTGAGTATGGTGATGGTTTTGGAATCAAGGGAGATGTGGGCTATGTAAGGAGAGGAGAGGCTAGGGCCACATTGGCTAGATTAGGGTTTCATAGGGAAACCGTGGTAGGTGATGGTGAGTAAAAGTGGAGAAAAAGGAGAGTAGGCCTTGACCTATTTGTATGAGGTTTCTAAGTTCATTAGGAGGATGGTGGAAAGTGTCTAGTGTTCTTAGAGTCTTAGAGGATGTAAATGTCCTTGGTTAAGGGATAACATTTTCAAGAAGTCTAGGTTGGGAGATGGGTAGTAAGTCAGAAGTGTCCAATAGGGTGTGCACGTCTAGATGGGTATTACTTGGTAGATATAACATGAATAAAATACTAAAAACTTAAAGTGGAAGATCATTGAGTCATGCCTAGACATGGGATATTTACTAGTCGAATAGTTATAATAGTGGATATGAGCATTTTTCCTTAAATTTGTATATGTTACCTGTCCACCGGTTGTAATAGTAGCTAGCTTCATTTTATCCTAGAATAGTTATTCTTGGTTCGCCATTTATAATAGTGGGTGTCTCAAGCTCAATAAATTAAACCCTTGGATGTTATTGATTTGTGGAAAAGACACTAATCACTTACAGTGGAACACCATGTGGGTCGGAACTAGATGTTGGATATTTACTAGTCCATAGATCATAATAGTAGCTAGAAGCTTCTTACCTTGGAGATGCACATGTTTACCAGCCTACCAGTTTTAATAGTGGCCAGGTGCATTCTTCTCTAGAATATTATTCCCAATCCACCAATCATAATAGTGGGGTTCCCATACTCATGTGTATATAATTCAAGAGATGTGTAAAGATGTTACTAATGGCTTAAACTCTAATAGGGGTAATTAATCTAATAAAACCTAATGTATGCATAATATCTATATTTTATGTTGATAAGCCTTGTCTTGATTACATTGTCATCTTAATTAGTACATAGCATACTAATCACCCTAATCATGGTTCCTGCTATTTCCCGTGAGCAGTGACCCCTCCTAAGTCTTTGCAGGTAGGCAATAAGGCCCTATAAGACTTTGCTGCTCATGATGAGCTAGTTAAGGCAGAGTGATATTATGATTCCTGTGTACTCTAGAATTTTATGAATTCAATGTTAGACTCTATTTTTTTAATCATTTTCTATTATGATTAATTATTGTCTTTTATCCTTGTGATTAGTATGAATCTAGCTAGGGGCTAGATTTATACTGATCAAGACGGTAGCACCCCTTCCCTTACCCCCATGCACTATTTTTTGGGTGTGTGAATTTCCTTCAACAAAAAAAATTTTTCATCTTTAATTTTTAGTGATGTTGCAAAGTTCTTTTGAGGGTATCTCCCTTAAAAGGAGTCATGATATTTAGTAGAAAGGGTAAGCTTAGCTTGAGGTATATTAGAGCATATGAGATTCTAGATAGTGTCAGTGAATTCACTTATCACTTAGCTCTACTAATAGAGTTGTCACATACACACAACATATTCCACGTATCTCATCTACGATGTAGTAGATCCTTCGCATGTTATTCGACCGTAGTAACTAAAGCTCAATGAGTCTTTAACTTATGAGGAGGGATCAGTGAGTATTCTAGACACTAAGACAAGAGAGGCGTGTACATAGATTGTTTCCTTGTTGAAAGTTCTTTGGTCATGACATAGTATAGAGGAGACAACTTGGGAGGCCGAGGAAGATATTCGAGCCAAGTATCTAGGGTTATTTTTGTAGTTGGTATCATAAGTGTAAACCTTTTTTCTTTAAAGTTGTAGTACCATTTTCCTTGATTGTGCGTATGATGTGTGGGACCTTTTATGTAATGATGTAATCTAATGGCATTAGGCTTCGTGGATGTGACCTATTTGAGGAGAGAGTGCTATAATACTCCATATTTTTGTATGATGATCAAATGAGAATTTTATCAAATTTTAGGTTTTTGATTTCAATATAATGTTTTGAGTTGGTTTGGGATAAAATTTTATTTGAAAATAATGTTGAAAAATGAAGTTCATTAAGTTTTGCAGACAAACCCATTGACTTGTTCCATAACCCATTCAGCTTCTTTATCATTTCGACTAATTTAGGTTCCTCCAATAAATTGATCTACTGTTGTGGGAAACCAATTGACTAATGGTTGGATAATCAACTTGTAGACCAAAACCCATCGATTGGTTTGTCGAGATGGTCACATATTTTAGATTTTTTTTTGAAAAGTTTATTACACTAAATTAGAACCTTACCAAGCCATGAAAGATTGTCTCTTGGAGGTTTTTAATTAAAAGATCCAAATGGATCATGAATTATAGCATACTCTATAAGTAATGAAAGGACTAAATGGGTATTTCACTTATGATAAATGAGGTTATTAAGAAAAGAGTAATGAGACTTGGGTTGGACTAGACTTAAATATAATGGTGGTTAATAATAATGTTGGCTAAGGAAAACTAGAAAGCCCACATGGTTAGAAAAATGAAGAAAAAAATATTAATAGGAATTAACATGGAAAGTTAACTTGCTTGCTTTGTATTTGTCCTGTATGAGCACCTATCTTTATGAATGAAACACTAATCAGGTAAAGCAAAAGAAAGTCGAGTTCAACATGGGTCTAGGTTACTCGATCCTCAATTAGCTACTGGAGGTTAGTCTACCTTCAAGCTTTGCCTTTGGGTAGGATCCTAAGAGGTCCCATTCCTTACCTATTATAAACACTAATGATATCCTAGGAGGAATTGATACTAAAGGGTCTGGTTATCTAAATGGTTGGCTTCAGCCTAGACTTGTGTCTATATTGGTTGGCTTTAGTTGTTCATATTAGTTATCTTTAGCTTGGACTTATGTCCACTTGGTTATTAGCTTCAACTTGGACTTATATCCCTTATTTGGATAGGCTTCTATTATATATGAGACTATAAGGTGGTGCACAATCCATCGTTCGATAATACTAAAATATAAATGGTAAATATGTGTTGATAATTATAAATGGTGACCAAGTAAATGGTTAATGGTTGGTTAATAAATCAAAGTAATAATATGATTAACCAAAATGAATAAAGTTGGTTTAAGCACTTGACTAAGTGGGTATTGAATGGAATATTGAATAAGTGATTGACCCATCTTATACATGAATAAATGAATGGCATCTCCAAAAGGAATTGAATAATTGGAAATAACACTATAGGTCGCTTGAATACTCTTTTCTATTACTTATGCAAATATTTGTGTGATAACATTGTGAATCTAAGCATGATGGATTCTACTGTGATGGAATTTTATCTGATGGCATGTCTTATGTAATCTTAACTTTATATATATAGTCTTATCATGATGCATAATGCAATTTATATTCATATATGGTATGTTATCCTACTTGTGTATATTAAGGGGGTAACTTGGCGTACTCAATACATAGCGTACTAATGTTCCTATTTACTTGGTCACCTACTCATTCATATGATTAGAGAACCATGTGTAGATATTTGGGGATGGCCAATAAATAGCCTAATTCACTTGGGTTGGGCCTTGTGAGCTAGGATATCTAAAATATTTTATGAGATTCATGGTGGGCCCTGGCTTTAATTTAGGTATCTTCCCTAAATTTTTTATTCACATTATTTTTGTAATAATTTGATCAGAACTCATTAGGGTCATCTGATGTAAACACTCTTCGAGATTGTTTAGACAAAATTTTTCGGAAGTAAAAAATGGGGACATTGCACAAACATCATCAATTTGATGTTTCATTGGTATGTTTCAGTTATTTCTAGGTGAATAAGCATTGGTAGTATTTGATCTTTAAGCTTATGGTTATTTGCATGATTATTTTATTTCGTTTACCTTATGCATAATTTATATTCATGTAATTAATGTGATGCATTTGATGTGTTACATGCAAGCTTTACATATTAATCTTGTATAATGAGTTACTTACTATCATAGTACTAAAGGGTTCATGTAATACCCCCAAAATTTACTACTAAAAAAGTTCATTTAATGAAAATGTTTAATGGAAGCGAAATAACCAAAACTATAAATTTTGGGGATATTATCGCCACACATAGTACCGAACCGATTCACTCCTACCGTTGCAGTACCAAATACTAAGGCATAAGAGGATTATCATCAAAAAAATGTCAATAATCAAAATGAGAATTCATAAAATAACTAAATCGTTCACCATAAAGAAATCAGAGTGCGGTTAAAAGAGTTACAACCGAAGAAGTAAGAATTTAAAGTTCCCATCGACAAAAAATACCATACAACATAATAAAACTAAATCAAGACGGTACATGGAAAATGAAATGAAAGGTAGAATATGGCCAGGTCACTCACGATCCCCGGACCAGGTCCAGGCTCAAATCTCAGTACTGCTCGATGCCTCGTAAGTGTCGTAGGCATCGAAGATATCATCACCTACCTGCACAAACTCAGGTGTGCCCTCTACTTAAGGGAATGAGCAATACCTATGAAATGGGTAGTTAGTACACTACATACTATGTAAAGTAACTATGTAGCTAAGACCAAACATATAAGGCATATAACATAAGTAGGATCATATAGAAAACATACAATAATAAAGATAATGAAGCCGAATTACAGTCCAGATAAACTTGTTCTTTAGTTCGATGGTCAACATGCTCACTTCACACATACTCTTTATCAATCCATGCGAGTGAGGAAACCCTACTATTATAGCTGATGGACTAGAATACAAATAGGGAGAACGCTTCTGACCACTATATTTTTGTTGGTGGACCTGTCTCTAAGGTAGAATGCTTCTGGCCACTATTATTCGCCAGTGGACCTGTCTAGCCCCGATTCACATGGTATTTCACTATAATTACTTACTGTCTTTCCCATGTCTTAACATCATTACATTTTATTTGTTGAGCATGGAATCCCCCACAATTATAGCCAGTGGACCGGAAATCATGTAGGGAAAAACAATCCTAGCCACTACTATTCATTGGTGGACTGGTCTCTAGGGTACCCTGGCTCCTAGCTACTATTATTCGCTAGTAGACCGGTATGGGCCCAACTCAACAATCTTCCTCGTTAAATGATTAGTGTCTCATTTGTGTCTTATTCGATAATATTTCACCCTTAACAAGTATGTCACACACCTTCTACTTCTATCCTCCTAAGAGGGTCCATCCCATATCTTAAGACTTCTACACCTCCTATCACACCTCGTTATCCATTCCCCCTCCATTTACTCATAATGAAAACCTAACTCCTAAAGGTTTGGTTTAAGGTCCATCACCTTATGACATCCAACTCCACTTACTACTACCCTCTAGTGCTTTCCTTGAAACCCTAATTGGACTTATAAGGCTAACTTCCTCCGACTTACCCTACCATTATAATTTTTTATCACCCAACACCTCCTCTCATTAAGATTCAACCAAAATCATATCATTTTACTCATCGATTACTTATGTGACCGTGAAACCCTAGTTGGCTAACCTAAACCCTAACACCTTTCTTCCCCCACAAGTCACCTCTCCATTCTTCACCTAACACCCTTTTTTTAAGGCACCGTTATTCATCCCCTCGTATATTAAGTTTTCTACTCTTATCCCATACTTCACTCTTCCTTAATTATTTTTACCTTCACATCTCCCCTTAAAATAGGGTTTCCTCCCAAAACCCTAATCAAAGCCCCTGTACACCCTTATGACAACCTACGTACTATTTTTTAGCCCAAGTCTCTAATCACTCCACAACTCTCCCCTTACCTTACATATGCCCTATGAAAAATTTTCTCATGTACCCCATGTAGGCTCCATCCATCCATGCAAACGCTAGAGATTTCCCATGCAAGATTCACATCACTGGTTCATTTTGATCATAACCTCCTTTTATTGTCCTCTCATGGATGACGAGATAGTTTGGCCAACCTCATGTCCCTTTTAGTGAACTCACTTCCCATTTTCTTCATTTTTATCCTTTCACCCTATATCATATTATTAATCATCCTAGCATGCATGTCCTAGAGGGTCGCATCATATCACACCATAATCAAAACATATACACATTATACTCATGCCATAAGAAAACCTATGAACATACCTCAACTCCAAGCTATGCTACACATAAAACAAGTTTAACGATAACCATAAGATTCACAACATAACATCAAAGGCATACAAAATACATAATACACTTAGAGCCTTAGCTACATCCTTACCTAAAACGACGTCGGGCTTGGAGCACGCTCCTATGCCTCCTTAGGGTTTCAACTTGATTCACCTATAAGAAGGAAATACTATGGGTTAATTTCCCTCTTATGAAAATTACCATTATTCCTATCCTACCCTTATCATAATCTATTATTAGCACTAATAATGATAATAGTAGTCGTATAAGTAAAAGTAGGGTTAGTATTCTTAGAGTAGTTAATCATGCTACTACTAACCAAAATAAGTCTTAGTAGCTACCACGGTTTTTGTATCATTAAAGGTAATAGTTTCAATATTAATAACAATAATAATAATAGTAGTTGTAGTGATAATATTAATATCAACCCAAACCCTAGTAATAATAATCACAGTGATATTATTAATGTAAAAGTAGTGACCATAATGATACTAATAAGAATAATGCTAGTAGTGATAGTAAGGTTAGAGATATATGAAATATTAACAATAATGACAAGGTAATTATAATGATGATAGTAATAATATTAATAATAATTCCAATCTTAAGAATAATACTAATAAATGTCCTAATAATCATAATACTAGTAGCCTTAGTGATAGTATGGTCAAGTATAATAATAATAATAATAATAATCAAAATTTTAATAGTAACATAAGGTTTCAAATATTTACTATAATAATAAAGGTAATAACAATAGGCCAAAGCTAGCATTAATAATAATGACGATAATAATAATAGTAGTAGTAGTAATAATAATAATAATGATAATCATAATAATACTAAAGTTGTTGACCATTAATAATATTATTATTGGTTAGGAAAATTCTAAAGTAAGGTTAAGTAGTAGTAGTAGCAGCAGCAGTAGTAGTAGTAGTAGTAGTAAGGATAATACCATTAATACTGTTAAAAATAGGTAATACTTGTATAAAATTATTTTAGGGGTTGGGAATGTTAGAGTACAACATAGGGACGGTAGTGGTAGTGGAGGGAGAAGAGAGGTGGAGAGATAGTGGTATAGGCTAGAGGAGAGGAAATGAGGGAGTGATTGAGGTGGTGGTGGTTGCCTGAGGTGGAGAGGGTTGGAATGAAGGTGGTGGTGCAACCAAAGTTGGGGCACATGGCAGCAGGTGTGGTGGCTTAATGTGGTGGAGGTAGGAGAAGGGAGAACGAGAGGGAGGCAGGGAGAGAGGGAGGTATGGGGAGGTAGAGGAAGCTCCCCTGGTTGTTTTGGAGGGTAGAGAGGGTGTTGGTTGTGGAATGATTGGTACTAGATAGTTGTGCGAAGGGTAGCGGGGGTGGATGAGAGCCTAATAGGGAAGGGGACTTTCACGGCCAAGGTGGCTCGTCCAAGGCAAACCAAGGGAGGAGGGAGGCTTAGTTTTGTAGAGAGTGATGCAGGGAATAGTTATGTGGGTGGATCAGGCAGCAAAGCTTGGCAGCAGCGATGGGGTGGTCAGCTAATTGGGAGGTGGCGTAGGGGAAAATTTTCTTGGCTATGAATGGAATCCAATTTTTGGGCTATTTATGGGGTATATATAGGCTAATTGGGGAAAATGACATAGGTAAAAAGACAAGAGGGGGTGTAGGTGCTTGGCATGCCGGCTGACTGTGGCAAGTAGCGCAATTCTACCATGGTAGGGGTGCGTTTGGTCATGGAGAGAAGAAGAGGAAGGGGAAGGCACGCGTGAGTAGGGTAGATGGCTGGTTGGGTTGAAAAGGGGAAGAAAATGATGGGGAAAAAAGGGAAAGGGTGGCTGGTGTGCAGCTGTGGGCTGCCAGTGGAACAGGCTGCGGATTTCATGGTTTCTAGCTCGAGATCGAGGGGAGAAAGATGATAGGCATGGACAGAGCGATCAACGAAGAAAAGAAAGAAAGAAAGAAATTGGGCTATCAGTAGGAGGAAGAGGGAGGCGGGCCTTAGGCCATGTGGGATGGGGGGAAAAGGGGGAGATTGGGTCACGCAGGCTGGGCCAATCTGGGGGGGAGGGAGGAAACGAAAGGGAGAAAGGAGGGAAAAGAAAGAAAAAAGAAAAAGAAAAAAAAAAGAGAAGGAAAAATAATGGGTTGGTTGGGTGATAATTATATTTTAGGATTCTTAATAATAATAATTTATTTTCTTTTTAGGTTAATTTGGGATATTTTAAATAATTATTTTCTAAATTTTATTTTAATTAGCAAAACGTCCTAATTTTTTTCCTAATTAAATTATTTATTATTTTCTTTTTGATTTGTCTTAAATAATGATATTTATTTTAATAAAATAATTTATTTAATTTATATCCCTAATAAATCCTTATTTTGCTAAAATCCTCTAAATTAGAGTTTTAGGATATTTCATCACTACTCCCTTAAAGAAAGACATCGTCCTTGAATTCACTTGCAAATTCCTAGGGTTAAGGCTAGAACATTCTAAGAACATAGGGACACAACTATCATAAGTAACTATACAACTACCCCCTTAATGAAAAACTTACTACGGATTTTTGTACATTTAGTGAAGAGTTCCAGATATGCTCTATGCATGTCCTTATTGGCTTCCCAAGTAGCTTTTTTGATTCCATGCCAACTCCATAGAATCTTGAGAAGGGGAAATTCACTTGTGTGGGTCTTCTATACCTTGGTGTTAAGGATCCGCACCAGTCGCTCTTCATAGGTTAAGGAGTCGTCCAATTCTATCTCATCTTGTCGGAGCACATAAGAAGGATCGGCAATGTACTTTTGTAACTTTGAGATGTGGAACACATTGTGAACTCAAGCCAACTCTGGAGGGATATCCAATCGATAGGAAACCTTACCTATAAGTTCCAGGATCTCAAAGGGGCTGATGTACCTCGGGCTCAACTTACCCTTTTTGCCAAACCTCTAAATGCCCTTTATGGGGGAGACCCTCAACAATACATTTTTTCCAGGCTCAAAGTCACTATCATAGCACCTCTAATCAGCATAACTCTTTTGTCTCCTCCGGGCCACTCTTATCCGGTCTTGAATCTATCGAACTTGCCTTGTCATCTCTTCGATCATCTCGAGCCCCAATACCACTGTCTCGCTAATATCATTCCAGCACAAGGGAGTTCAACATTTCTGCCCGTACAAAGCTTCAAAGGGAACCATCCCAATACTAGTGTGGTAACTGTTGTTGTACAAGAACTATATCAAATTTAGGCGCTCCTCCCAAAAACCCTAGAAATCTAGCACACAGGCCCTCAACATATCCTCTAGGGTGTGTATGGTCCGCTCTATCTACCCATCTATAGTAGGGTGGAAAGTTGTACTCATCTTCAACTTTGTTCGCAAGACTTCTTGTAACTTTCCCCTAAAGTGATAGAGGAACCTCCAATCCCTATCTGAAAAGAGGTCCTCTGGAACCCCGTGACAACTAACCACAAACTTCATATAGGCACCCGTTAGTTGATCTATACTCCAGGTAGACCTAATTTGAATAAACACAACCGACTTAGTCAATCTATCCATAATAATCCAAATGGTGTCACAGCCGCTCGGAGTCCTTGGTAAAACACTAATGAAATCTATGGAGATGGAGTCCCACTTCCATCATGGTACCTCTAAGGGTTGAAGTAGTCCCGCCAGCCTCTGGTGTTTGATCTTAACCTTTTGACACATCAGACATCGAGACATGAACTCGGCCACTTCCCGCTTCATGTGGGGCCACCACTAAACCTTCTTAAGGTCCTTTTACAACT
The DNA here is from genome assembly GCA_039764185.1 of Tamarix austromongolica. Lineage (NCBI taxonomy): Eukaryota > Viridiplantae > Streptophyta > Magnoliopsida > Caryophyllales > Tamaricaceae > Tamarix > Tamarix austromongolica. Next base: position 49,597,874 of record CM077817.1, read on the forward strand.
TATCTCCCCTAGGATTCCCTTCCTCCATGATATGATGCTTCAATTCTGGACATTTCTTAGGTACGCACTAGGGACCCTTGAATCAAAGATTGCCATCCTCATGAACTATGAACCCTTCGGCTCGGCCTCCCTACATCTTCTATCATATCCTATAAAGCTTGACATCTCTTATTTGGCTGGCTCTCCTCAAATATGGTGGGAGTGAGTGTTAGGGCACTCATGTGGGCCTCAAGGCCCCTTTGCTAACTCAGTTGAACTCCTAAGCCCGACAGCTCACTTATCACCCTATCAGCAACCACACAACAAAGTGCAGAATGTGAGGTCTTTATGCTCAGGGCATCTGCAACTACGTTGGCCTTACCCTCATGGTAGGTCAACTCAATGTCGTAGTCCTTAACAAGATCCAACCACCTTCTTTGTCTCATGTTGAGCTCCTTCTAAGTGAAAATATACTTGAGACTCTTGTGGTTTATAAAGAATCTGCACTTCATCACGTACACATAGTGCCTATAAATTTTCAAGGCAAACACCACGGCAGCCAGTTCCAGGTCATGAGTAGGATAGTTCTTTTTGTGGTGCTTCAAATTTTGGGAGGCATATGCGACCACTTTGCCCTTCTGTATCAACACACACCCAAGTCCGTGATTAGATGCATCACTATAAACCTCAAATCCTCCTGACCCCTCTAGTAGATTCAATACAAGTGTTGTGGTAAACCTTCTTTTCAACTCTTAGCAGAATTCCTCACAAGTCTTGTCCCGTTGGAACTTCATAGTCTTCTTCACAAGGTTGGTTAATGGTTAGGCAATTCAGAAGAAATTCTACACAGACCTTCTATAATACCCAGCCAATCCTAGAAAAATCTGAACCTCTACTATATTCGTAGGAGGCTTCCACTATGTGATGGCCACGATCTTGGTTGGGTCCACTGCCACTCCCCCTGCTAATACAATTTATCCTAGGAAAGCCACCTCTTGAAGCCAGAATCTGCACTTTGATAATTTCATCTATAGGCGATGCTCTCTCGGCAGATTGAGAATAGTGCAGAGGCACTACTCATGCTCCTCGTTCCCTCGGGAGTACAGCAAGATGTAATCAATGAATGCCACAATGAATTGATCAAGGAATGGCCTGAATATCCTCATCATTAGATCCATGAAAATCGTAGGCACATTTATGAGCGCAAATGGCATCACATGTAAACTCGTAGTGACCATACCAAGTCTGGAAAGCAGTCTTCATAACATCAACATTGGCGATCCTCAACTGATTGTACCCCGAACTCAGATCGACCTTAGAGAAAACTATTGCACCCTTCAACTAGTCAAAAAGGTAATTGATTATAGGGAGCGAGTACCAGTTCTTCACTGTCAATTAGTTCAACCATCAGTAGTCAATGCAAAGACGAGGACTACCATCCTTCCTCTTTACTAACAAGACTGGTGCTACCCAGGGTGACATACTCTGTCGGATGTACCCATGATCCAACAAATCTTCTAGCTGGGCCTTTAACTCCTTCAATTTAACCGGTACTATCCGATAAGGTATCTGCGTGACAAGCTTAGCTTCTGGCACCAACTTGATATTAAAATCAATTTCTCAAAATGGGGGCATACCTAATATCTCTTTTGAAAATATATCTGGGAATTCCTTGACTACAGGGATGCTATCTAGAGCTGCTAGGTCCTTGTTCAGCTCCTGTCACTACATAGGTATAGGGAATACCCCTTCTAAACCAAGGAGTGCAGAGTCACTGCCGATACCACCCTGGTAGCAGGCTTAGGCTGGGTTCTTATGTATGAAACCCTAGTCTCCTTTGGTCCTCGCAAAGATCACGTGCTCTTGAGTGCAGTAAATAATGATCTTATATCTCCCCAGCATGCCCATACCTAGAATCACGTCGAAGTCTTTTAATTCCATCCCGACCAGGTCTATTAAGAAGTATACTCTGCCCATGACTAAGGCCACATATGAAAATAACTGACTACACTCCATTTTATCACCAGATGGAAGCATCACAGATAATTCTATTCTAGCAGCAGGTGATATTTTAGCCTTAGCAGTAAAAGTAGATGAAACAAAGGATAGGGTAGCACCCGAATCAAATAGAACATGTATCGATAGAGAGCAGATTGTGAACATACTAGTGATAATGTCGATCTAGCAGTCGGCCTCCACCTGACTAATCACATTCGGGTGTCCGCCTGAATGGCCTCCCCCCTGAGGGAAAGATCTGGGTCCCTAACACCATCCCTTGACCTCTCTAGCTGTGGAACCGACTAGGGCGGGTGCTCGTGGGTAATGCTATAGGGGTGTGGTATGAAGATACTACTGGTAAGCTTGTTTTTGGGGAACCAAGGCTCCCCCTTGTGGTGCATGTCGAGGCCGGTATTGCTGAGCACACAGCGGTCCTTGACACTCAAATGACTTGTGTCCCCATTTGCCACAGTTTAGGTAGGTTACAAGCCAGCCTCCACAATCTTCTACTTCTATCCTCCCAAGAGGGCTCGTCTCATATCTTGAGACTTCTACGCCTCTTATCACACCCCATTATCCATTCCCCTACCATTTACTCAAAATGAAAATCTAACTCCTAAGGGTGTGGGTTAAGGTCCATCACCTTATGACATCCAACTCCACTTACTACTACCCTTTAGGGTTTCCCTTGAAACCCTAATTAGACCTATGTGGTCCAACTTCTTCTGACTTACCCTACCATTATATTTTTTTTATCGCCTACCATTTGCTCTCATTTAGATTCAACCTAAATCATATCATTCTACTCACCAATTACTCATGTGACCGTGAAACCCTAGTTGGCCACCCCAAACCATAACACCTTTCTTCCCCCGCAAGTTACCTCTCCATCTTCACGTAACACCTTTTTTTAAGGCACCCTTACTCATCCCTCATACAATAAGTTTTCCACCCTTATCCCATACTTCACTCTTCCTCATTTATTTTTACCTTCACATCTCCCCTTAGATTAGGGTTTCCTCCCAAAACCCTAATTAAAGCCCCTATGCACCTTTATGCCAACCTATGTACTATTTTTTACCTCACGTCTCCAATGACTCCGCAACTCTCCCCTTACCTTACTTACACCCTATGAAAACTTTTCTCAAATAAAGATCAAACCCATGCATTCTCCATCCATCCCATGCAAACCCTAGAGATTTCCCTTGCAAAATTCACATCATTTGTTCATTTTGATCATAACATCCTTTTATTGTTCTCTCATGGATCATGAGATAGTTTGGTCAACTTCATGTCCCCTTTAGTAAACTCACTTCCCATTTTTTTTCCTTTTTATCCTTTCACCCCATATGATATTATTAATCATCCTAGCATGCATGTCCTAGAGGGTCACATCATATCATATCATAATCACAACATTTACATATTATACTCATGCCATAAGAAAACACATGAACATACCTCAACTCCAAGCTGCGCTACACATAAAACAAGTTTATGATAACCATAATATTCACAAAATAACATGCTACATAACATCCAAGGCATAAAAAACACATAATACACTTAGGGCCTTAGCTACATCCTTACCTAAAATGATGTCGGGCTTGGAGCACGCTCCTACGCCTCCTTAGGGTTTCGACCTGATTAACCTATAAGAAGGAAATACTATAGGTTAATCTCCCACTTACCAAAATTACCATTATTCCTACCTACCCTTATCATAATCTATTATTATCACTAATAATGAAAATAGTAGTTTTATAAGTAAAAGTAGGGTTATTAGTCTTAAAGTAATTAGCATGCTACTACTAACCAAAATAAGTCTTAGGAGCTACCACGGTTTATGTTATAATAATCATAGTGATATTCATATCATTAAAGGTAATAGTTTCAATATTAATATTACTAATAATAAAAATATTTATAGTGATAATACTAATATCAACTCAAACCCTAGTAATAATAATAATAGTGATATTAGTAATGTAAAAGTAGTGACTATAATCATACTAATAATACTAATGGCAGCAGTGACAGTAAGGTTAGTGATATATGAAATGTTAAAAACAGTGACAAGGTAATAATCATGATAATAGTATTAATATTAATAATAGTTCCAATCTTAAGAATAATACTAATAAATGTCCTAATAATCATAATACTTGTAGCTTTGGTGATAGTATGGTCAAGTATAATAATAATAATGATGATGATGATGATGATAACAATAATAATAATAATAATAATAATAATAATAATAATAATAATAATAATTATTATTATTATTATTATTAATGTTAAGAATAATACTACTAATAATAATAATCGAAATGGTAATAGTAATATAAGGGTTCAAATATTTACCCTAATAATAAATGTAATAATAATAGGCCAAAGCTAGCATTAATAATAATAGTAGAATAATAATGAGGATAATAATAATATTATTATTATTAATAATAGGAATAATAATAATGATGATAATCATAATAATACTAAAGTTTTAAACCATTAATAATAATATTATTATTATTGGTTAGGAAAATTCGAAAGTAAGGTTAAGTAATAATAATAATAATAACAATAATAAGAATAATAAGGATAATATCGTTAATACTTCTAAAAAGAGTTAATACTTGTATAAAATAAGTTTAGGGGTTGGGAAGGTTAGGGTACCACCTAGGGACGGTGGCGGTAAAGGCGGCGGCACACGCAGCTTTAGTGGAGGGAGAAGAGAGGTGGAGAGATGGTGATATAGGCTAGAGGAGAGGGAATGAGGGGGTGATTGAGATGGTGGTGGGTGCCTCTAGTGGAGAGGGTTGGAATGAAGGTGGTGGTGCAACCAAAGGTGGTAAGGCATGGTGGCGGGTATGATGGCTGAAGGTGGTGGAGGGAGGAGAAGGGAGAAGGAGAGGGAGGCAAGGAGAGAAGGAGGTATGGGAGGTAGAGGAAGCTCCCCTGGTTGTTTTGGAGGGTAGAGAGGGTGTTGGTTGCGAAGGGATTGGTAGTTGACAGTGGTGCGAAGAGGGGCGGGGGTGGATGAGGGTTGATCGGGAAGGGGACTTTGCATGGTCAGGGTGGCTCGTGCACGGCAAACCGAGGGATGAGGGAGGCTTAGTTTTGTAGAGGGTGATGTTGGGAACAACTATGTGGGTGGATCGGGCGGTGAAGTTGGGTGATGGCGACAGAGCGGTCGTCTGAATGGGAGGTGGCCCAAGAGGGAAATTTTTCTACACTACGTAAGGAATCTGATTTTAGGGCCATTTATAGGGTATATTGTAACACCCCAAAATTCACTATTTTTTTTAAAAACAAAAACACTTAGATTGAAACTTGTTAATTTTGGGGATGTTAGCGGCACACTTAGTACCAGACCAGTTCACTCCGACCGTTCCAGTACCAAGTGCTAAGGCTAAAAAGGATTATTTCAAACTTAAACTAGGAGTTCATAAAAAGAATTAGAAAGATCATAATATAGAAATCAGAGTGCGAAATCAAATTCCTTAGAGGGATTAATCTTACAATCGATAAAAGTTTCATTTAAAATACTCAACATAAGGTTATAAATCAAAAAGGATAAATATGATACAAAAGAAATAACTTAATAAAATAAAATCACATGAGGAGTGAATTCGGCCATGAAACTCTCAAACTTTGAGCCAACCATAAGCTCAACACTCAGCCCCGCCTGATGTCTCACCAACCTACACAAAGTGAGAAGGGCCTACTATTCCTGGGAATGAGCAACACCCATAAAAAGGGTGATCAATACGCTATGTACTGAGTAAGGTAATCGATGCACTAAGGCCAACACATAAAATCATATAAATAATGCAGAAGACATAAATAGAACATAAAGACCATCATGATAACATAATATCGTAAAATCATTTAGGTAGATACATAAAGGCCCATTTATAGTCCATATTAATTATTTAATTAATCGCTTATCAAAACTCATTTCACACCATGCTCTTTATCAAATCCATGTGAGTATAGGAACCTCCCACTATTTTAACCAGTGGCTCGATCACTTATAGGGCATCATGCCCTAACCACTATTATAGCCGGTGGATCGGTCACTTATAGGGTAAAACCCTAACCAATATTTCTTACCTGTGGATTGGTTTAGTTCCTACTCGTATAGTGTTCCACTGTAAGTAATTAGTATATGTTATGTGCCTTAGCAAACTCAGGTTTGTGTTTATTGAGCTTAGGATCCCCCACTATTATAGTCAGTGGGCCGGTCACTTATAGGGCATCCTACCCTAACCACTATTATTCGTTGGTTGATTAGTCACTTAGAGGGTAAGAACCTTAACCACTATTCCTAACTGGTGGATCGGTTAAACCCGAATCAATAATCTTTCACTTTAAATGATTAATGTCTTAAGTATCTTATTCAGAAGCTTTTACCCTAGATATACATGAATCACTCCCTTTACACTTATCCTCTAACTGACCCATATCATATCATATCATGAGAACCTTGCACCTCCTATCTTGTCCAACAACCTTTCCTTTATACTCAAACTCACGCTAGAACTCCAACAATGAAATATATGGGTCAAGGCCCACTACTACACACCTCCAAGTCTACTTATTTCCTTACTCTAGGTTCTCCCCGTAAACCCTAATTTAGGCCTAAGTGGCCCATCCTACTCCACCTCACACAACCCAACTCATTTTAACACGCCATTTTTCACAACCTATGGATCCCATATTCATCATCATACGTTATTCACCAAGTACACACATGTTACCACCAAATCCTAGTTAGCCATATCAAACCCTAGTTAACAACACCATACCCTAGTTATCCACATCCAACCATAGTTAACCACTTCAAACCCTGGTTAACAACAATAAACCATAATTAGCCACTCTAAACCATAGTTAATCACAACAAACCATAATTAGCCACTCCAGACCCTAGTTAATCACCACATGTAACACCCCAAAATCATGACTTGAAAATTTTGATTTGTAGAAGTGGAAATTATAGAACGGTGGGTGCTACCGCCACACTTAACATAAGTCTGGTCTCCTCACCATCCTTGCGTCAAGTGCTAAGGCTTAAAAATAAGTTAAACTAACAAAAAACAAGAGAAGTACAATACAAAATTAAGGGTTTTACAAAAGAAAGATTATCCATAACAAAGGACCGTTTAGATAATTAAGTAGCTAACCATTCTCAGAAAATAACAAAAGAGCATACAAAGGTTCAACAATGGTTTACCTTACACTCTTTCGGTCCATTAAAGTAATAAGGAAAAAAGGAAAATCGAGACAGGGTCCACTCACTCCCTTAAGCCTATTAATCATCTAGATGATGCTCCTCAAAATTCCTCAACCACTGCATGCCACGGACGAACTCCTTTGAAAAGTGATAGCATCGGTATGACGAAGTCGTACTGAGTAAACAACAATGCCTCCAGAGAGGTAGCATACCCACGTATACAATCATCATAAAAGTAAGGCATTCAAATAAAACATACGATCACATGTAAGCCATGAGTTTATGACACAATCCACGTCACAATTAATGATACTAGTTAGATCAGAATCCCTAGCCAAGGCATTGAAGACATGTTTATAATCTCACAACTATTTTAACTTACCAATGACCATTTTTATAGCATAATAGGGTGAAGTAGTGACACTCCAAACAATCTAACCAAGGTCGAGCCACGCCTAATCCAATTATTATAGAAGTATTATGGTGGGTGTCTAATCCGGTTATATCATTTATATCTCAATTCTCGAGTGGTATACAATCCCATATCCATGACAATGATCGTCAAAGAGGTGGTACCAAAATAATTCATTCAATTACAGGGCAAAGCTCGCCAATGAAGCCACATGACATATTAGTCATCCATACTAAACCTCAGAACTCAAGTCCTTAAGTACACATACCCCCTATAGGATGTATGGAATACCTATAGAGCATAAGTGAGCCCCTTGACTCGAAGGCCCAAACTATGCACTCGGTGGCCAAGTCTGAGGCACGAGATTCCTTTCCAACTCAAGTCTTCCTCTTTAAGTAATTAGTATCTTATGAAATCCCAGGTTATTAATTTTAAAATAGCGAGGATCATAATATTATAACTTAGCCATCAATCAATCAACCAATGTCAAATCCAAAAGACCACAAGGGTCACAACCATTCCAAGCCAACATGACCTAGGGTTAGGCATCATGCCATAGCCCAAATAATTATCTGATTCAGTTGTTCAATTCATTTGTCCAATTATTTCCAAAATTATTTTGAGGCCAACACTTAATTCAACTAGTCCAATTATTCACTTTGAAACACCTTTTTTCCTTAATGATAAAAATACCCTTCAACCTATAACTACCACATTTTCCTTCACTTTATTATCAAGTATACCTTTATAGGATATTTGTCATGAAAATGCTAACATAAAATAACTAATGATACTTTAACATACAATACTTTCTTTGGTACGACAAAATAGCATATTACCCCCAAACATTCACCATACATAGTACACGTATACACTCCTAGCATGCATTTCTAGTATCTCATAAATTCATGCAGTTTCCACAAATAACTTTCAAATATGAATCATGGTATATGAAATTTACATTTTTACCCCTATAATATGCAACATATAATAATCACCATTTAAACATATTTATACTCTAAGTTAACATGCTATAGTCCAAAATTATCTAAATTATCCAAGGGACACATTTAATCCATTTATGGGTCTTACCTGATAAATTTTCGATTGCACTCTAATCCTAAACATGTACATATCTCTTTTAGTATAAATCCATATATATTGTCAAAAGCATACGCTTTCAATTTTTAGAATACTACCTAAGTATACAAATATTAGCATGGTAACATATATTAGTACCCTAAACATACTCGTTTCCTTTTCTTGGCATAAATCCATATTTGTTGTCATAAGCACACACTCTTCAAATTTTAGAATACTACTTAGGAATATAAAAATTTGCATGGTAACATATATTAATTTACATATCATAATATTCACATAGAAATGAACTACATCATGCGTCCATTTCCCACAAAATACAAGTCATTTGATACCCTCAACCTAGCATGATTTTTATCTTAGAAAACTAACCTATCATTCTCACCTAAAATTCTACCATCAACGGATTAGTTGGATTTACCTTTGAGCTAAGAAAATAATAACACCTTGAAGAGCTTCTTCCAAAAATACCTTAAATAGGGTTGAGATTACCTAAAAATAAACAACACCATCCACAACTACAAGCATTAGTATCTATGCTAATTAAAATAATAATATGACAACCTATGTGAACTAATACCTAAAATAAGATTAGGGAGTTAACCAAGGTGACCGGTGCATAAAATTCCTACACACCGAGCCCACCGAAAGATAGAATACTTATGTCAAAAAAATAGTTGCTGCTTGGAGAGGTGAAACACAATGGAAGAGTTGGGTGATTTTTGGGCAAGGTTTCGTTGAAGGGAAGGGAGAGTTAGGGCTACAAACAAAGGTTTCAATGCTGGAATTTAGGGGGAGAAAGAGAGGACTTGCAAGGAGAAAAATAGAGGACCTATAGGGAGAGGGAAGGAGGGCCTTTGCTACAGGTTGAGACTTAAGAAAATAAGGGAAAGAAGGGTAAGGAGTGGGTTGCTGCAAGGGTGAATGGGAAGGGTGCTGCAGGTGTGTTTTTGGGGTTGAGGGTGTCGAAACAGGTTAGATGGGAAAGGGGCCTACAAGGGCAGGTTGTGGCAGGGGGAAGGGAGGAAAAATGGGTGGATAGATGGCTAGAAAGTAGAGTAGGGGTGCAAGTTGAGGGGAGGGGGAGATGATGGCTGCAACTTGGTGGAAGGGGTTGGGGTTTTGAGGGGTTTGGGGTTGTAGGTGGTTGAGTGACGTGAGGGAGGATGGGCTAGGTTGGTGGCTGCGACATGTAGGGCTGGGGTGGTATGAGGGAGGATGTGTTGCAGGGAGATGATGGGATGTGTTTGGGGAAGAGGGAAGGCTGCAATGAGGGTTGGTTATTGGACAAGAAGGGGGTGCATGCATGGGGAGAAGAAAGGAGGAGATGGGCTACATGGGGACGAGGGTTGGTTCGATAGGTTGGGGGGTTTTGTCTAGGGTTAAGGTGGGGAAAAAGGTGGAGGTTCGGTTAGGATTTAGTTAGAAAAAGTATCCCAAGGTATTAGGCTTTCAAGTGTATGGTTATTAAGGAAAAGAATACTACTTAAATAAGGTTTTATTTTTACCAAAAATGTCACTATTATTATCATGGTCAATATAATTATTATTTGTGTTATCACTATCTCTCTTTTGTTATCATAATTATTTCTAACATTATTATTCTTACAATTATTGTTATCGGTATTATTTTTAAGAGTGTTACTTATCATTAGGTTGTTGTTATTACCATTCTTTCTATTTTGATTACTATCTACTCTCTTCTTATTAACGTTATTATTATTGACATCAACTTTTATCTTCATCTACTCATATATACACTAGTTTAGGTTATTTTCATAATTTAACAACTACAGACTTACTTGAAATGATGAGACATTCATTCAAAAAAAAAGAATCCTATGATTTATTACGCCTCTTAACCAAATTTTATGTCTTGCTTATTTAAATTAAGAATTTATTAAAATGAGGTATTACACGACAACCCATAGTTAATCACTCCAAACCCTAACTCGGTCTCCTACGTACCTTTATAATGTTCCACATACTATTTTCCATCCAAAGTGTTCAAACACCTAAACAATACTTACGTTACCTTCCTCACATCCCAAATCAATGTTCCATACGTAAATTTCACTCCTATACAGACTTTACACATCCTATGCAACCTTTAAACTTTTCATGCAAAACCCTAAAACTCCTACGTGAAACCCTATATTCAACCATGCAAATCCTAGATCCATCCATACCAAACCCTAGTTTAGATTCTCCCATGTAACACCATAAAATCTGCTATGCAAAACCCTAAGTCCATCCATACCAAACTCTAGTTTAGATTCTCCCATGCAACACCATAAAATCTGCTATGCAAAACCCTAAGTCCATCCATACAAAACATTATTTTAGATTCTTCCAAGCAACACCATAAAATCTGACATACGAAACCCTAGATTCTCTTATGCAAAACCATAGACTCTCATATTCCTTCATATAAAAATGATTCATACTAACACAAGCCCATAACTTACCTTAATAAAATGACAACTCATTAAAAAATAGATCTGAAATTTGAACTAAAATCAAATAAAGAAAAAACAAATAGGTTCATACCATTAGAAGTTTATAAAAAAAAATAGCTTGCTTAATACACATGCGAAAATAGAGATTTTAATGTCCAAATGATCTTAAATTCAAACCAAACTTAACCATATATGTCCAGTAATTTTTTCCACCACTTATTCCATGTTTCAGCCTTCATATCATGAAAAAAAAAGTGACGTAAAAAAAAACCCAGACCTGAAAGTTTGACTGCAAGAGTCAACCCAAAACTTGAAATTGCTATCTCCAAAAATGCTTAAACCCCTCCTCTAAACTTATGCCACTTGATTATACTTTTTATATACTGAATTCTTAATCATATGATAGGTCTCTAAACATGTTTATAAGGTGAAAACAAGCTGATTTTATATCAGAAATCATATTTGTAAAATTGTTGTAGAAATCAGTCTCAAAGATGAAGGAATCATATCCGAAAATGCTTATGAACTTAACCAAACTACTCTAATTTGATTCATCACTTTGTATGCACTTTGTGTACTATATCCCCAATTATATTATAGGTGTATTTTCATTTTTATAATGTGAATATCATCAAAAATTTAGGTCTGAAATCAGATCTATACATTTTCAGCAAAATTAGTACGAAAATGTCAAGACAACACTTCTATAGTACATAAAACCTATAGAAACTTAGCTAAATGTATTTTTCATTAGCTATACTAAAATATCCCTTATATTTTAGGTCTGTGAACATGTAATTAGCTAGCATAATGGCTAAACATTAGATCTAAAATCTGAACTAAAATTGAATTAAAAAATAGATTCATACCAACAGAAGCTCATAAAAATAATTTTAGCTCAACTCAATTTTACCTACACATTTCTAACATTTTTTTACTTATTATAAAGATTCATAATTTTTAAAAGAAGGTATTCTAAGTCTACAGAGAAAAAAAATTAGGCCTAACAAGCTAGAAAAAAAACCAGATTATATGTGCACTGTCCATAGCTATATAGTTAACTATAAAATGATTTAACTTTTAGCTTCATATCCTAACTCAAGGATGATTAAACATGATTTTGATACCCAATTGTCATCCTAACTTCTCCATTCATGACTCAAATTGCAATAGGTCATACGTAATTACCAATTTATCAAAATGAGATTGAAAAACATAAAAATGTTATCTAAGATATCAAGAATAGAATTTTCCTATATCCTGACCCTAAACCCTAAACCCTAAACCAAACCTCAAATCCTAGAAGATATATTAGACAATGAATTTGCAGTCTTTATGATTATTTATGAACATAGAAGATATATGAACGACATAACCCTACATCCTAATGAACTTCCTACAAATGATAAGCATGAAATGACGGTAGCATAGAATATCTACATAACTTCATTTAGCCTATTGAGAGTAATAAGTTGGTAAGAATGAAACGAAACTAGTCATATGATTTGATAGGTCAGCTTGGATCCCTTTTTTCTTTTTCTTTTGATCAAAAGGTAAAAGTATATAAATATATAATTTTTAATAATTACTACTTCACTAGGTATCCCTAGGAAAGGAAACATACTTTAACTAACATTACAAAAGGTAGTGGATGGTTTTTCACCAACCACCAAGTGAGGTTTTGCACTAACTTCTGCCTATTTCTAGACTTTAATTTCAGCATAAAATGATAGGAAAAGCAGAAAAATTAGAACCAAATTTTTATAGTAGAAAATAATAAATAACATGAAGAATTTACCTTCAAAACTACTTAAAAACTTGTCCAAACTTATCTCACTTGGTTGTGTTCTTTGTATACTAAATTCCCTTGTGTAATCAAGGTCTGTGCTCATTTTTAAAAGTAAAAATAAGCCCATTTCAGATATGAACATTCAGACCTGCACATTGTAAAACTAGTGTAGAAACAGAAGAAATGGTGCATAAAAACCTATGAAACCTTAGCTTACTTCATTCTCATTTTATGCATTAAATTTCCATTATATTCTAGATCAAAGCATCAATTTTGACGTCCGAAATGCCTTCAAATCAACCCTAACCTAGCAATATATAATCAAATCATTTTGCACTAACTTTTGCCTAGTTCTAGACTTTAATTTCAGCATAAAATGACAGGAAAAGTAAAAAAAATTAGATCTGAATGTTTATAGTAGAAAACCATAAATAACATAAAGAAATTACCTTTGAAAGTGCTTAAAAACTTTTCTAAACTTATCTCACTTGATTGTGTTCTTTATATAATGGATTCCTTGGTGTACTCAAGGTCTACTCATTTTTAAAATTAAAAATAAGCTCATTTCACATTTGAAAATTCAGACATGTACATTTATTGCAAAACTAGTGCAGAAACATAAAGAAAGTGCTTTTACGGTGCATATAAACCTATGAAAACTTAGCTAACTTCATTCTCATTTTATGTATTGAATTTCCATTATATTCTGGAGCAAAGCATCAATTTTGATATCCAAAAGTCCTTAAATTCAACCCTTACTTGGCAATATATATCCCAAATCTTTTGCACTAACTTCTACCTAGTTCTAGCCTTTTATTTTAGCATGAAATGATAGGAAAAGTAGAAAAATCAGATTTGAATGTTTACAGCAGAAAACAATACATAACGTGAATAATTTACCTTGGAAAGTGCTTTAAAACTTATCTCTCTTGATTATGTTCTTTGTATACTAGATTTAGATTCCCTGGTGCTTAAAAACTTATTAATGTAAGGACATAAAAAAGAGATTATATAACAATATAAAGTAATGAAGAAAAACTTCAGCACCACCACCCATCAAAACCCTTCCTAATATTTTACTTTCAAGATAGCATCTATCATATACTCAATTGATTAAAATAATAAACGAAACATCCAATTTAACATAATTAGGGTTTTTTAACCTGAACTGTAAATCCGGTCAAATCTTGTTAAAATATTTAAATTGACATGTCGAAAATGAAATTAAACATAATCTAATGCAAATTATATAATAAATTGAATAAAATAACTCGATTACACAATCTAATTTAAATCCGCAAGAATTTTGACCTAAGAATCCAATTCCGATTAATTTCGCACAAAAATTTAAAATTGATAGTTCTAACATGAAATTAGATATATTTTAAAGGATATTGTAAATTCAATTTATCTGAAATAGCTAAATTGGATAAAACCGACAAATCCGGATATAGTCGGGTCACAAATCCAATTTTCACAAATCAACCATAACCAATACAATTAACCATTCTAAATCATTCATACAACACATATATATACAATTAAACAACTAAATTATCTTATCATAAGCTAATTCATTTAAAATTAATCAAAATATAAGTTAGGGTTTGAGTATTTATACCAAACGTATTGCAGCGAAATCGAAGGGAGTGAGGGGTGCTGGAGCTTCGCTGGTGGTCAAGGACCACTCGCCGGTGATGAGCGGCGCTGGAAGCGAGCAGACGGTGGCGCGTCGAGGCTATCCTCTTGTGTTGCTGGTGGCTGCTGCTGCTGCTGCTGTATTGGACGACGACGACGAGGAGGAGAAACAGCAACTGTGTGTTGTCTGCTCGACCGGTGGCGGCTTGCGTGGTGGTGCAGTCCGAGACGAAGCCTTCAAGAAGGAGAATGCCAGGGCAGGGGAATGGACATCGAGCAAGGGTCAGGGAGGGACTTCGTATGTAGAAATAAAAAAATGGGTACAGGTGCGCCGTGCGTGGGAGGTGAAATTTTGGGGTTTTTTTTTTGGCCGAAACATAACAATAGGTAAAGTGCGCGAGGGAGGTGAAATTTTGTTTTGTTTTGTTTTTTCAGGATTTGGGGCAATTAAGTGTTTTTTTATTTTATTTTTTTTGGATTTTAGAGATTTGAAATTTTTTATTATAAAGCATATATATAGAACTTAAATATTTTTAACGACCAATAAATTAATGATTAACGACCAAAAATTATATTAGTCGCAATAGATATACCATCAATGACAACTTTTGACAATGGTCGTTAATAATATATCAATAACGATAAAAAAAAATTGGTCACTAAATTGGTCGTTAATGCACCAGTTTGTTGTAGTGACTGATGGATCATTAACATTTTTAAGTCAACTCACAACCCTTGGTCAACTCATTTCTTTGTGGTTAACTTACTCCCCTTTGGTTAACTTATTCCCCATTTTCTATTTTCAACCTTTTTCCCACACAATAATTCTTTTATACATCCTTACACGCATGTTTAAAGGGTCACAAACCAATCATCACATACCAAATTATGTCATCACTTATACATAATACACATGTCATATAACAACACATGAATGCACTTCAACTCCACTTCATACAACACATGAAATAAATATAATGATAAACATATGATGCATAACATATAAAGCATATAATGTATATCAACACACATAAGGCCTTAGTAACACCTTTACCTAAAACGACACCGGTCTTGGAGCATGCTCCTATGCCTCCTTAGGGCTTTAACTAGTCTCACCTATATGAGGAAAAAATTAAAATTTAGATTCCCTCCTACCAAAAATACTATTACATACTAATTTATTCTAATACTAGGTTTTTGATAAAATAATAACATATTAATAAAAATGACATTGACTAATTACTATCTAGCTATAGATATAAGAAATAATAATAATATTATAAAAGTTGACAATATAAGGTTGAAGACTTTACCCTAATAATAATAATAATAATAATGATGATGATGATGATGATGATGATGATGATGATGATACCAAAAATAATAATAGCAAAGATACTAAAAATAATAACAATAATAATAATAATAATAATAATACTAAAAATACTAATAATAATAATAACAACAACAATGATAATAATAACTATAGTAATAATACCATAATAATAATAATAACAATAATAATAAAAAAAGGCATAACTCGAAAACAAAGTGAAATAAGGGCTTCGGCCCTCCTTTACCAAAATAATAATAATGATAATAACAATAACACGAAAAATAATAATAATAATAATAATAATAATAATAATAATAATAATAATAATAATATAAATGATAAAAAACCATAATAATATTGAAAAATAATAATAATCATAATAGTAATACTAATACTATAAATACTAATAATAATATTAATATGATTCAAAACGGATGGTGAGATGAGGGCTTCAACCCTTCACCAAAATAATGCTAATAATATCATTAGGACATTATTAATAGAAATAGTAATAATAATAGTAATGAAATAATAATCGAAATTACAAAATAATAATAATAATAATAATAATAATAATAATAACAATAATAATAATAATAGTAATAATAAAATAACCTAAACCGAGAGTAAGATAAAGTAGGGTTTTCGATCCTACTTCGAAATATTAAGAATACTATTAGTAGTAGTAGTAGTAGTAGTAATAATAGTAATAATCACATAACAATAATAATAAGAATAGTAACACTAATAGTAAAATAGTTGTAATAATGATAATGGAATAATAATAATAATAATTTCGAAATAGTAATAATAATAACTTTAATAAATATAATAAAAACTCATAATAATACTAATAATAATAATAATACTAATACTAATAATCTACTAAGACAAATAGGGTCGACCTTAACAAAAATAATAATACTAATAATGTTGAACCTAATAATAATAATAATAATAATAATAATAATAATAATAATAATAATACTTAATAATAATAATAATATTCAAATAATAGGCTAAAATTGAAATAAAATAAAATTAACTTAATTAAATAGAAAAAAAGGGTTGAGAGGGTTTTGGGTTCAACCTTAGGCTGGTGATGATAGGCGGCGCCGGCGGTGGTGTACGACGGTGGCGGCGGCGGCCCCCAAAAAAAAAGAAAAGGCGAAAAGTTGAAGGCTAGGAACAAGATAAGGAGAATGAGAGTGGAAATAAGGAGTCTAGAAGGAGAGAAACATGAGGGTGGTGGCGCATGGCGGCAGTGGTGGTAGCTAAAAGAGAAAGAAGAAGAGAAGGAGAGGAGGAGAGGGAGGAAGGAGAAAAGAAAGGTAGGGGAAGATAGAGGAGGGTCTACGGAACAGATTGGGAGGTGTAGGGGCAGTGGCTACGACAGGAGAGGTGGCTAATGGTGGTTCCAAGGGCGGTGGAGGTGGAAGGAAGGGCTGATTGGGAAGCAAACTTTTCACAGCTAGGGTGGCTTGTGTAGGGAAAATCGAGGGAAGAGAGGTGTAGTTAGTTAGAGAGCGGTGTAGGGATTGGTTGGGTGGGCAGAGAGGGCGGTGACGTTGGCTGAAGGTGCCAAGGATGGCGTCTGAAAGGGTGGCGGCAAAAAGGGATGATTTTTAGGCTTCGGGGAAAGACAGCTTGAGCTCAAGCTAGTTTGGGGATATTTATAGGCTAAGGCAGGGGATAATGTTGAAGGGAAGAAGGGAGGATAGGGCAGGGGATGAGGGCACCAGTCGGTAAAAGTTGGCCGGCAAAAAATTCAAACGGGCCGGCAGAAGTAGTTACATAGGAAAGAGAGAGGAGATCGTGCGAGAAGAGGGGAGAAGTGGTTTGGGGAGAAATGGTCGATGAGTCAACGGGAAAAAGAGAAGGAAAATGGCCGGTCAAATGGCAAGATCAGCGGTGTCATTTTCAGAGGTGGTTTGTGTTGCAGGTCGATGATGGGAAGGAGGAAGAAAGGGGGGCTAGACAGGTCGGTTGGGAAAAAGAAAGAAAAGAAAGGAAGGACGGGCGAACCGGGCCGGCGAAAGAAAAAAAATGCCAAAACGCTGTGTATCGGGCCATAGAAGGAGAAGAGAAAAGGAAAAGAGGCTGGGCCGCGGGACAAGCCCAAGCAGGAAGGAGAAAGAAAAAGAAGAGAAGAAGAAAGAAAAAGAAGAAAAAAGGAAAGAAAAAGGAAAAACGGAAAAGAAAAATAGGGGAGTTGGGTTAATTAAATTAATTAGGATATTTGAGATATTTAAAAATAATAATATTTAAATAAAATAATATTTAATTTTCTTGTTTAGGTAAATTTAGGATTTTTGAAAGATTTTTCATAAATTCCATTTTACTTAACAAATCACTCTAATTTTCTCTAATTAAATTATTTACAAAATTCCTATTAATTTGGCCCTATTTATTCCCTCTTATTTAAATAAAATAATTTATTTAATTAATTTCTAAAATAAAATTCCTAATTACTTAAAATACCTAAATTTCTTCCTAATTAAAATATTTATAAATTTCTTTCTTTATTTGCCTTAATTAATTTCCTTTTATTTTAATAAAAAGGGGAGGGGGAAATCGGGTGGTTGGTAGGAGGAAGAGGGAGGCGGGCCTTGGGCCACGTAGGAGGGGGGAAAAGAAGGGGGAGATTGGGTCGCGAGGGTTGGCCCAATCCGACCAAGGGGAGAAGGAGGAAAAGAAAGAAAAAGGAAAACGGAGAAAAAGAAAAAAAAAAGGGAAAAGGGAAAGTAATGGGTTGGTTGGGTGTTTAGGATATTTTAGGATTCTTGATTATTCAAAAAATAATAATATATATTTAAACAATAATAATACTAATTAATTTTCTTTTAGGTTAATTTGAGATATTTTAAATAATTCTTTCCAAAATTCTATTTTACTTAGCAAAAACGCCCCAATTTTTTTTGTAATTAAATTATTTATTATTTTCTTCTTGATTTGTCATAAATAATGCTCTTTTGATTTTATTAAAATAATTTATTTAATTTATTTTCATAATAAATTTTTATTTTGTTAAAATCCTCTAAATTAGGGCTTTGGGGTATTTCAGTTTATTTCTTGAGCCCCTATTTATTCAATTTGAAGTTAGTTCTTAGGCTATTCTAGGGAGCATTCTTCGGGTAAAGAGCATTGGGTTATTTGGGATTCGGTTCAACAATCTAATCGGGTGTTTTTTATATTTTTCCTTATAATCTTTTGTATATCTTTTCCACTAACAATCATTTTGTAACCACAATTAATGGGTTTTCTTTGGAAAATGGGTTGACTTACCTAGCTATTACACTACTCTATTTTATAATTGTAATATGAAAATTTAAGTAAAGTATATTTTAACCTTATTATAATTGTAATATGAAAATTTAAGTAAAGTATATTTTAACCTTATTACTTGATATTAGATCGTTGAAGGAAAATCGATCTAATATTAAATATGACGGTATCGCTTTGAAAATTTTTAGTAATAAGTTTTGGGGATGTCAAAAACTAATTATTAGTACTACTATTTGAAGGACAGAATTCAATCAATCAATTTTGGGTACAATATTCACGAAGCTCTTTTGGCAATTTCAATTAAAATTACAATTTAAGGAAACTGAAAGGTTCAAACAGTACAAGCTCAAACAATGCCCAGAAACTTAAGCGACAAAGATAATTACTGGTAGTCATTTATGACTTGTGATACGACAAAGATATTAATGCAATACGATCACTGCTTTTGCTGCTGAAAAAAAAATTAACTTGTGATAAATTAATAAAAGTAATGAATCATTTATGACTTGACAATGACGGAGTGGCGTGGCTGTGAACGTGGGCAACCCAGGTGGTGAGCGGAGGATGATCCTATATTGGATGGCTGGGAAATTGAGGCCCTTCCTACAATTGCAATATTAAAATAATTTATATCGTATCAATAATCCTAAGAGCCCATTCGGCCACCCAGGCGTCCCAGATCTAATGTTAAGCCCAACTAAACAAAGTGGAACAAGCAATCTTGGACAGCCGCTAAAAGCCCGATGGGAAGGGCTAAGTACATATTACTTTATTAATTAAAATTAAGTCCTATTTTCGCCAAATTAGCAACTAAAGTCATGTAATTACCTAGGGTCACCTACCAAACAATTTTCTAGCTATCTTTTATGGGTTCAATCACTTAAATCCACATATGCCTCGAAAGATAATATATTTGCCTTAAGTGTCACCGCTAACTCTATCTTGATCCAACAATTACTTTACCTGATCCAATACGATTGATGTAAACTGCACCATTGGTCCTAAGAATGTAGAACGTATATTTTTGCAACCACAAGTATCTATAGAAACTCTTATGTTTTTTAAAGTTACATCCATCTGCATTGGGGGATTGAATTCCATTCGTTTTTGAGTTAATTCTAGTTTACATGCAGCAATTTCCCCAGCACAACAACTAAAATTATTCATAGAATTTCTGAGAAGAAAATGGAGACGAGGGATGGAAATGAAATTGAGAGGGAAAAGAACATGGGCGGGGCAACAAAATGCATTTTTAAGTGGTTTGTATTTTTCAAAGTTACATCTTTCTGCATTAGGAGACTGAATTTTGTTCATTTTTGAGTTAATTATAGTTTACATATAGGTTGTGCCAGTAAAAGAGGCGTGTCGAGTTGAGTATAATATTTTTAGATTCAAGCTCGATTCATTTAACTAAATAAGTATAAAATATTGTTTGGACACGTCTCATTTAATTAAATAAATAAAACGAGCTAAACTGAGTTTTTAACGAGTCGAGTTGGACTGATCTTATGTGTCAAAACTAAAAAATAAATCAAACATTACTTTTTAAAATTCGGACTCTACTTTTTTAATAAACAAATCTAAATATAAAGTTGGGACTCAATTTGACTCATTTAAATAAATAAATAAGTGAAGTTAAATCAAATATTAAATTAATTTAATTCATTTAGAGCCATGTCATTTCCCTAGCCCTGTAACTAAAAATATTCATATAATTTCTGAGGCGAAAACGGAGACGGGCTGGAAATGAAAATGAAAGGACAAAGAACATGGGCGGGCCCACAAAATGCATCTTTAAGAGGCAAGTTGAAGTAATGGGGTAGCAGACAGTGAGAGGACTAACGAGCCGAAAATCCGCCGTTGCCCCTGAGAATACCCCGGACAGCATCCAGCTCATTGCTAATCATTACTTCTGGACATCCTTATCAGTAATAAACTTGTATAGTCTGATTATTTGTTGTTTGACTGTTACTCATTTGAGTCATTTCGATCAATAAAATCCAGAAGTACCCTTTTTTTTTTTTTTTTTCTTTTTTCTAATCAGGAGAGAGATCTAAGAATACTTTTTAATTTTTCTGAACAAACTTAAAGTTATTGTAATATCTGATAATTTGTTATAGAATATTGTAAAATAAAAAAAAATAAAAAACAAAAAATATATGAAATTGATATGAAATGTCCATATCACCATAATCTGGTTGGTTGGTTGGTTGTTTCATACCAGCAAGGCCACAGCGTTTTCTTGTGAATTAAAATCTGAAGCATTAATTGGCAAATCCTCACAAAACCCAACCCAACCCAACCAGAGAATGCAATGTTACCATTAGCTTACTGGCAGTACAGAATGACAGATCACTAGCCGCACCACCAAAGATGAATTTCAAAAGAAACGGCCGACTCCCTTCCGGTCACATGCTGCTTGTATTTTTTAGGAAGCAAAACGACGGTGAACACCAGTAGCATGCCTCATTGGATTCGTGAATAAAATGGGCCCATGCGATAACAAACAAAAGGGCAAAAGTGGGTTGACAACAGTGGCTTCAAGCATTTATCATTTCTGTGGGGCCCAGCTCGGAGCGGCAACTTTAGAATTAGAGGCAACAATGGACTGGTATTTTGTTGCATTTATTTTAAATATTTCCATTCTTAATAGAATTAATGTATTTAACTAATCATCTAACGGCAATTTCCATCATGGTATGACTTTCGCAAAATCTGGTAGGAATGGTGCCAACTTTGTAAATCATTGAATTTCATAAATGATCGTGTATGTATCAATTGTTGCAACACGTTTACATTATATGATCTATATATTTATCAATTTAATTTTTCTTAAATAGAATATTAAAAAAGAATAATATACAAAAAAAAATCTTATCACTTTTTTTCCTTCTATGAATAGATATTTATATTAATAGATCTGAAAAAAAAAGGGAATGCTCATGTGTATAAGAGGACATACACATATTAGACCATTTTTAATAACCCAAAAAAATTCTCCCAATCTCTAATTTGAAGGGAAGGTTGCAATTATAGAAAAACTATCTCAAATTTTATGTTATCTCAAAATTTTTAAATATCCAAAGTGGGAAAAACAAGATACATCAGACGACGAGGGAGCCAAAAGTCATGTGATACATGAGCGCCACATGGCCCTCTTACGTGGTTCAATGCATGTTATTTTATCTCTTTTCAATACATATCTAAAGCTGATTTTTACCATTAAAATGTATATGCGAATTTTTTACTTAAAAATAGTCAATATTAATAATGGTAATAAATATATTCCTATAACAACATTATCTTTTACCTAAAAAAATTTCATATCATCTTTTCTACATATTTAGATAATTTTATTATATTGTGATGCAAAAGCATCTCTTAAGAACTCTCAATCTTCTTTTTCTAATAATGGAGATAAAAAGAAATTAGAATACATGGAGATACAACCAATAAAGAGAAAGTATACTTCTAATATTTTGGCAAGTCATTCTTCTCACAGGTATTCTGTATGTTTGCAAGAAATTTATCAAGTTCATGATGGATGACAATATTTGAGGTGTAAGGTAATGGCAAGGGATTACAAGATTAAAAAGTGCAAGAAAGGATAAGGCTAAAAAAGTGTAAAGTTTTAGCACATATGATTACTGTAACACCCCCAAATTCACTACTGAAAAATTTCGTTTAAATTGAAAGATTTAGCGGAAGCATACAATTTAAAACCATGAACTTGGGGGTATTACCGGTTCACTCCTACCGTTCCGATGCTAAGTGCTAAGGCTAAACCAGGAAATCGTAAATAAGAATCATCAAAACATAAGCGCATCGTTATCATAAAGCATCCATGAAAACAAGATATCAACCATCGTCATAATGTCGTTAAGATTACAACTTAAAAGTTCCACTTCCAAAATACGAACATAACACAAATACAAAAAAAAAACTAAGATAGATGAAAGCGAGGATCGTAAAAGAGTCCGGCCAACTCGCTCTCGGCCCCAACCAGGGTGGGCTCAACACTCGGCCCCACCCGATGCCTCGTAGGTGTCGTAGGCATCGAAAAGATGGTCTCCTACCTGCACAAGGTCAGATGGGCCCTCTGCTCGTGGGAATAAGCAGCACCGATGAAACGGATGATCAGTACGCTACGTACTGAGTAAGGTAACAGACGAGCTACGGCCAACACAAACGTGCAACATAATATACAAGGCACAACACATAGGAGACATGGAATAACACAAAGGGTGTAAGTCCGTAATTGTACACTCAACCCCTTTCTTGCGTAACCCTGAAAATTAGCCATTTCACATTATAGACTTATTAATCCATGCGAGTACGGGAACCCCACTATTATTGTAATACCCCAAAAATTTCGAAAACCTATATTTTAATAAATTACTTTTAATTGGAATAGAATTGCTTTTAGATTATTTATTTTAATTATTTTATGGATTTTAGAGTATGTAAATTCGGATAAAAGTATTTAATAAATTAAAAATAAATATTTTGCTATTTATCATATTATTTTATTTAAATGATTTTCCAAAACTAGTATTTTACCAACTTTATCCTTTTTAAACCAAAATATTAGATTATAATAAATTAAATTATTAAATTAAATAATTTACCAAGAATATTATGTTTTATGATTTTATAAATTAAATTAAATTACCTTCCTATTTTTCCATTCCCCATTTTGCCCTTTCTCCCTTTTTCCTCTTTCTTCTTTTCTTTTTCTCTTTTCTTTTCCTTCTCCTCCCTTGGGCCGTGCGCTGAGCCAGACCCGTCTCCCTTCTCCCTCGCGCGTTGGGCCAGGCCCTCCCCCCTTCTCTCCCTCGCGCGCCGCACGGCACCCCTGGCCCGTCCCTCCTTTTTCCCCTTGGACCGGCCGGCTGCCTATTCTCTTTCTGCGCCGGTCCAAGCCGCCCGTCCCTTTCTTCTTCTCCTTTCTTCCTCCTCCCATGCCCGACTCTCCTTCCTGCCATTGTCGAGCACCGACCGCCACCCTGCAGCTGCCACCACCTGCTCCCTCTCCTTCTCTCTCTTTCCCGTCATTTTCTTTCCCATTTCGAGCCAAACCAGCCCTGGACCACAGCCTTGCGTGCCCTGGTTTCTTTCCTTCTTCTTCCCCGTCTTCCCCTGCCACCCGACCACCACCTGCAGCGCCGTTCGCCGGCCATCCCTGCCCCTCTCTTCTCCCTCCTATTTTTCTCCATCCCACCAGCCCTTCATTACCACATTTTTCGGAGCCCATCATCCCCTTCCCGAGCTCCCTCCTCTCTCTTTTCTCCTCCTCCCATTCACCCCCCCCCGGTTCTTCTTTTTCCGCCGCCCTCCGCCGCTCGAACCACCAAGCCCAGCCCCTGTGCCACCTTCTGCCACCGCCTACTACCACCCTGCACCACCATACAGCCCCTTCGAGCCCCGCACTTCCCCCTTTCTCCTCCTCTTCCTTTTTCTTCCCAGCTTTTCCCCTTACCGCCAAGCCACCTGCAACCGCCTCTACCGCCGCCGTCCGGCCACCTCTGCCGCCACCCAACCCACCGTTCGACACCCTGCAACCTCCTCTACAATCGCCACCCATTAGTTAGCCAAAAAGAGCCCCTGAACCCCTCCATTTTCCCTCTCCTTTTCCTTCCTTCACAGCCTTTTCCCTCGACCCTTCTCGGCAGCCGACCTTCGCCGCCTCTCCGCCGCCGTCTCCGCCGCCTTGAGCCGCCTTGAAACCACCCTTAGCCTCCACCTACACCCCCTCTTCACTTCTGCACCACTCACTTGCCTTAGAACCTCCCCTAACCACCTTCTTTTCTAGCCTAAATACCCTAACCCGAAAATAATGGATTTTGCCCCCTTCACCCTCTTTGAGCTTTTTCTCCCATGGTTTTTGCATAAAACTCACGCTGCCCATGCAGCGTGAGCTCTCCCATTTATTTTGAGAATTTCTTGGATAATTTTAAAGGTATAATGGTATTTTATGTTAAGTGTTTTACTAATTAAATTTTATAAAGTTTTATCCTTTTTAACTTCTTATTTCTAACAAATATGATGGATATTATTTTTAGGTGTTGAGTTGCTAATTATGCTTGGTAAGATTGATATTTTGCGGGATTAAGGTAACCGTTAATCCTCCCTTAAATATATGGAAGAACGCATGCTAGCACACTTAGGGTTTAGTATGATTTTATGCATGTTTTGTATGCTTAGCATGATATGTTTATGGTTTCTTATATTGTTTGTTAAAAAGAAATAGCATGATAACTTTTGTGCCATATGTAGGTATGTTAATTAAGGAAGGAGTTGGAATATGGATAGAAATGTTAAACACTTGTTATGATGTACCATGTTGCTAATGCATGAATGATGTATTGTTTAAGAGTATTTTAGTAATCATGCTTATGAGGTATATAAATCAATGTGTGTAGTTGCTAATGAGTATTATGTTGAAAAATGACAAGTTGGTGGACTTAGATGATAAAAATGAAGTATTAATATCATTATTTTATGTAGTGTTAGAAAATTCATAAAAATGGTGAATAAAGGGGTTGAGTGGAAATTTTATAAGTGGAAAAGGGTATTTCGGTAATTTTGAGATAAAAGAATAATATGGTAATTTTATAATTAAATGGCCAAATGATAATTTACAAGTAAATGATAAAATTGTGAGTTGTGAGAAAGAAGGGTAAAATGGTAATTTTGGAAGTAGGGGTAAAATAGTAATTTTGGATGAAGGAGGACATTATGGTAATTGTTCAAGTAAAAAGGGCATTATGGTAATTTTGGAGGTAGAGGGGCAAAATCGTAATTTCATAAGTAAAGGGTAATATGGTAAATTTTATAAGTGAATGGCGAAGTGGAAATTTATAAGTAAAGGGGTAATATGGTAAATTGGAAAAGAAGGGCAAAATGGTAATTATGTAAGGAAAGATAAAGATGGTAATCTTGGATGTAAAAGGGTAAAATAGTAATTTGTAAAGTAAAAGATGTATGGTGGTAATTTTCATAAATAAAAGGATATTATGGTAAAATTGGATGTAAGGGGTAAAATGGTAATTTTGTAAATGAAAGGATATTATGGTAAACTTGGGAGTAAGGGGTAACTTGGTAATTATGATAACGACAAAAGATAATTTAGCAATTAAATTATGATTGTAGAAGGGCAATTGGATAAGTATGATACTATAGAAGGGTAATTTGGTAAATTAACCAACTAAAGGGCATTATGGTAATTTTAATAATGGAGAAGGGTAATATAGTAATTTTGATTATGAAAAAGGGTAAATTAATATTGGTGATTATGAAGAAGAGTAAATTGGGATTTGTGATAATTAAAAAGGGTAAATGGCAATTAAAATAATTGAGAGGGGTAAAATGGTAATTATGATAAAGGAGAAGGGCAATTTGGTAATTTGTTCAACTAAAAGGGCAATTTGGTAATTTAGCCGATAAAAGGGTAAAGTGATGATTGTTTAACCAACTAAAGGGGCAAAATAGTAATCATGATAATGAAGGAGGGTAATTTAGTAATTTATCCAACTCAAGGGTAGTTTTGTAATTATAACAAAGGAGAAGGGCGATTTGGTAATATAACCAACCAAAAGGGAAATATGACAAGTGTAGTAATTATAAGGGGTGAACGGTGGTCTAAAAAGTGTAGGAGACAATTTGGTAATCTAAAGTGGACAAGGGGTAATTTGGTAATTATGGAACCTTAAGGGTAATGTGGTAATTTATCAAGTAAGGAACGGATACCTAACAATTATATAAGTAAAGGGAAAATGAGTAATTTGTACCTAACACGTCTATGAGATTGTGGAACATTAATATGATTAAATAATGCTGATTAGCCAAGTAAGAGTGTTTGATAATTAGGATGGCCTTAATGGTTTCTCTGTGACATCCTGGATAATCCTCTGAATAAGAAACGATTAATGATATCGAAACGATTGAAAGTGAATAAGTATCGGATTATCGTGCTGTCTGTGATCACCTTAATTAAGACAATATTACTTAAAGTGAAAGACCTCGAGATCGGGAATGGTGACTCCTTAGGGGTCGCTACCCTAAGGACGTGGTTTAGTCCACGATTATTCTGGTATTTGCTGGTGTGCCTTTGTGCCCCAGCCAGGCCCTATATCTTACTCTTCCTAGCTCTACGGACCTAGTTAGGGGGTATGCATACTTATGGATTAGGTGTCCTTGTCGGTAGGGTACTGAGTTAGCTTTATGCACCAGTACGACCAGGGTACCTTTGCGTCCTTGGGTTCATGGTTAAAGGGTACTGAGTAGCTGATATGCACCGGTACGACCGGTGTACCTTTGTGTCCCGGGTTATCGATCTCCCAATCGAGGCAAATAAATATGATTGATGTGCTGATTAAAGAAAGGAAAGATACTATTATTGAAAGTGAAATATTAATGAGCCGGGCCCAGATGATTATGATATTGAGTACCGGTCCACCGATTATAATAGTGGTCCAGGAGCGTGTTGCCCTAGTATGTGATATTGTGTACCGGTCCACCGGTTATAATAGTGGTCCAGGAGCGTGTTTCCCTGGTGTGTGATTATGAGTACCGGTCCACCGGTTATAATAGTGGCCAGGAGCGTTGTGCCCTGGATGATGATTTTATATATATTCCGGTCCACCGGCAATAATAGTGGGGGTCCCGAGCTCAATAAAATCGGTTATGTATGTGAATAAGATTATGGAAAAATACTAATCACTTATAGTGGAACACCATGTGAGTCGGGGCCAGACCGGTCAACCGACAAATAATAGTGGTCAGGTGCGTTCTGCCCTGTGTGTTTATCTTCCGGTCCACCGGCAATAATAGTGGTCAGAGGCGTTCTGCCCTGTGTGTTGACTTCCGATCCACCGGCTATAATAGTGGGGTTATCGTACTCACATGGATATAAAATATGATATTGATGGATTAATGACAGAATAATGGCTTAAGGCCCAAAGTATCGATCGTGACTTATAAAGTATTATGTTTGTCATTGTTATGTATGCATCTCTCATTATTTATATGTGTGTGGCTTGCATTATGTGTCGTATGCGGGCCTGTCTTTAAGTGTGGTATTAAAGGGTTACTCAGTACCGTAGTACTGAAGGGATTCCCTTTATGGGGCCCCTGCCTATTCAATGGGCAGTGCCCTTGCAGGTATTTTCAGGTACTACTCAAGTGGGTTACGGGAAGTAGAGTAAGGAATTTTTCAGTATCATGGCTTTTTCTCTTTCTCATTTAATTTCTCGGTTTTAAATGTTAACATTGCTCAAGTAACCACCATTGGTGGATTTTATTCCTGAAAACGATTTGATGCGCTACTTTGATTTAAATATGTTGAAGCTCTTGCAATTTACTCTGATTTATGCATGTTGAATGTCTTTCGATTTGTATTTTACTTTCTTAGCCTTAGCACTTGGTACTGGAACGGTATGAGTGAACCGGTCTGGTACTAAGTGTGGCGGTAATACTCCCAAAGTTCACATTTTATTTATCTGCTTCCGCTATTATCTTTTAATAAAACGAAATTTTTCAGTAGTGAATTTTGGGGGTGTTACAATTATAGCCGGTGGATCGGTCACTTATAGGGCAGAACACACCTAACCACTATTATATGCCGGTGGATCAGTCTCCAGGGCACAACGCTCCTGGCCACTATTATGCCGGTGGATCGGTCTGGCCCCGACTCTCATGGTGTTCCACTGAAAATATATAGTATCTTTCCCATGATTTACTTACAAAATACTGTTTGGTTTGCTGAGCTCGGGATCCCCCACTATTATAGCCGGTGGATCGGTCACTTATAGGGCAGAACACACCTAACCACTATTATACGCCGGTGGATCGGTCTCCAGGGCACCCCGACACCTGGCCACTATTATGCCGGTGGATCGGTCTGGGCCCGGCTCAACAATCTTACTCTTTAAGCAGTTAATATCTTATTCATGTATTATTAAATAAGGTTCCACCCTTGACATGCATGTCTACTACTCTCTACTCCTTCCCTTCGAGGAGGCCCGTCCCATACCTTGAGACTGTTCTCCCCTTCTCACACCCGATGTCCATCCTTTCTTATTCTTATACCTTAGGAAACGTAGTAAGGGCACACTCTCTCGGGAATGCGGGCTAGCCTTAACACAACGATATCGGTCCCGCATGTCCT
Organism: Tamarix austromongolica; assembly: GCA_039764185.1. Taxonomy (NCBI): domain Eukaryota; kingdom Viridiplantae; phylum Streptophyta; class Magnoliopsida; order Caryophyllales; family Tamaricaceae; genus Tamarix; species Tamarix austromongolica. The sequence goes on from CM077817.1 coordinate 49,627,281, forward strand.
CACCCTTCTAGGGCTCCTCCTTGGAAACCCTAATTTGGGCCTATATGGCCCAACTCTTTCTTACTCATCCTAACTTTACTTTGTTCCTTGTCTCGCATCCCGTTTCTACAAAGAAATTCCCAAAATATATCTCTTGGTTCCCCAACTCCGCATGTGACCACCAACCCTAGTTGGCCATACCAAACCCTAGCACTTTACTTCCTCTCCAAGTAACCTCTCCTCTTTGCCCCAAAACCTCTCCTCTCATTTAGGATCCCATACTCATCCTTCATACAAGTGGACTCTCACTCTCAACCCCATACTCCATCCCTCCTTGACCATTTTACCCTTGTACCCTTCAAATTGCTCATTTCCTCCCAAAAACCCTAATTGGGTCCCTTAGACACCCTTACATCGACCCACGTAAAATTTTGCACCCGAGTCTCCAATGGGTCCATAACTTTGACATTATTTTACTCACTTCCTAAATCAACTTTCCTCACATAAGATTCATTCCCATGCATAATTTAAGTACTCCATGCAAACTCTCCAACCCCCACTTACACCCAAAACCCTAATAAGGTCGCTTATGCACCAACTCCCGTAATATTTTTCATACCAAGTTCCCAATCACCCCAAGACTCTCCCAAGCTCTTACTTAAAACCCAAATCAACTGTTCACACGTAAGGATCATGCCCATGCAAGGCCTAGTCCCCCCATGCAAACTTCCCAAACGTCCACCTCCCCATTGCTCTTTTATCATCATTTCATGCTACCCAAAACCCTAGCATGCATGTCCTAGAGGGCCATAACAAGTCACACCATCAACATCAACATCAAACATGGAACATGTCATACACGTATAATATAAGGCACACATAACATACCTCATGATCCACGCTGCGCTACACAAAACAGGTTATTCATAACACATGCATAATACACATCAACATGGCATGCTCATCATTCACCCACACATTACATCACACATAGCACAAGGCCATAGCTTTGTCCTTACCTAGGTAGGCACCGGGCTTAGAGCACGCTCCTCTAGCTCCTTAGGGCTCGAATCGGGGTCACCTATGAAAAAGGGAAAAGCTAAGTATTAGTTTCCCTCAAAGTACCGTCATTCCTTATTCTAGTTTAGGATTAAGGTTTATATTACTAAAGTGGGTATTATACAAAAACTAGGGTTTTTATCTTAAAGTTAGTGTATTATCCATTACTAGTCAAAATGTATTTATTTTTTATACTAGTTGTCATCCTTATATCGTTAAACCCATTAGTTCTAATATTGTAGTAATAGAGTTTATGCTAACTATAGGGAAGTAGTGATAGTAGTAGTAATAGTAGGAGTTAATAATAGTAATAATACTAATAAGGATGGTAATATTAGTAATAATAACAATAATAACCCTAGCAGTAATGATAACAATAACAACAACCTAGTATGGTTAGGTATTAACAATAATAACCTTAGTAAGATTATAGGGATAATAATAAGAATAATAGGGTTGTTAATATTAATACTTATAAAAATAAAACTAAAGTTGAGTATAATAGAAGTTAGGGTTCCAATGGATGTTAGTATGGTAAAAATGGTAACTTTAATATCAGAAGTCACAATATTCGAAATGATGATAATAATAAGAGTAATAATAATAATAATAATAAAAGAATAATAATAATAATAAGCATAATGGTATTAATATTAGTTAACTTAATAGTGACTGTATGGAAATAAAGTTTAAGGCTTGGGATGAGTGGAAGACCACCTAGGGTCGGTGGTGGTCCGGCGGCGGCGCGTGGCGGAGACGGCGGTGGCGGCGGCGATGGAGGAGAAGAAGAGAGGAAAAGATGGAGGTGGTGGTTAGATGGGAGGAGAAAAGGGGGAGTTTGATGTGGGGGAGGAGACAGCAGGGAGAGGGGAGTGGAATGAGGGTGGTGGCGTGAGAAAGATGGCGGCGCGCGGTGGTAGACGCGGTGGCCGAGAGTGGAGGAGGGTGGTGGAAGATGGTGGAGGTTGGTGGAGAAGAAGGCAGGGAGTAAGGATGGTGTGGGCAGGTAGGGGAGGACCTGCTGGTCGCTTTGGGGGGTGGAGAGGAGGTCGATCACGGCGGAGGTGGCGGCAGAAGGTGGCGCGAGGTGGCGGGGGGTGGTTTTTGGGCAAGGGATTTCGCACGGTTGTGGCTGCACATGCGGGGTATGAATGGGGGCAGCGACGGTTTGGTTGCGTGGAGGGTGGTGCAAGGAAGGTTTTGGTGCGTGGCGGTGGTCGCGGCGGTTGCTAGAGGCGGCAGAAAGGGAGTCTGATCTGGCGGCGGCGAGGCAGGGTTTCGGCAAGGTCCAGAGGGGAGGACTTGCCTTGGCCGTTCAGGGAGGGGTATTTATAGGCAATTGAGGAGGGGGAAACGATGAAGGGAAGAAGGACGGCACGCGGGGGCAGGTGCGGCAGGCCGCCGTCCGGTGGTGGCAGCCGGTCGCAGGTCTGTGGTTTGGCAGGCTTGTGCTGGGTTGATTTGGGAAAGAAAGTGACGGGAATGGTAGGGGAAGGACGACTGGACAGCAGGGTTGTCAGCAGCGGCAGGCTGCGAGTTGCAGGCATGCGCGAGGAAGAAGACGACGGGCGTGGGCGGACCGGCGGTCCAGGGAGAGAAAAGAAAGGGGAGAAACCGGCCAATCGGAAACGATTATAATGTTCATAACCTCGACGCATCGTTTCATTAATTATACGATCGAAACGCATCATCGTGACGTTGGCTGGCAACGGTTATAAGATTCATTAATCGCGACGCGGCGCTTCGGCGGATTGACGGGCAAAACACTGTGTTGCACGCAAGCGTCGACCAGCGAACGACGCTGGGCCGCGGGGAGGGAGAAAGGAAGGGAGAAAGGTTGGGCCGCGGGGAGGAAGGCCCAACCGACGGGGAAAAGAGAAAAAAAAAGGAAAAGAAGGAAAGGAAAAAGGAAGGAAAAGAAAAAGAAAAGGGTTTATTTAGGGTTTTGGATTTTGCATAAATTATTTAGAATATTCTTGGGCTGTTTAGAATATTAGTATTTATAAAATATTAAATAAATTCCCTTATTGCTTAGTTTAGACTATTTTAGATAAATTTCCTTAACCTCCATACTAATTAGGAAAATACCCAAATTTTCTTTCAATTAAATTCTTTATTATTTTCCTCTTAATTTAACTTAATTAATTCTCTACATTTTAAGTAAATAAATTTATATGTTTAATTTCCCTACTAATTCCTTGTTTGGCCATAATTTTGGAAATTAGGATTTTGGGGTATTTCAATTACATATATGTATAGCATTATTAAGTTGTGTAGCTTTGTTATTTTTATTTTCTACTTTGTAATTCTTATAAAATTGTCATTGTCACTTTATTTGTAAGCCATCGGTAGTGTATTAGAAAGGTTAAATTATTAATGAGGCTGCTAATGGGCTTCTTAATGAAAAGGTCTGTAAGATTCTAAGCCTATATAAACCCTTTTACTCCAAGGATTTGACCACATTATGTCTTGATATGCAAGTTTATTCAAAACTTGGAGAGAGTAGCATGAGTGTGTGTTTCTTCTTTTCCCTTTCATCCCCTTTATCAAGTGTGTATGGAGAAGTAGCAAGGGTGATCTAATGAAAGGTTCTTAATAGAGGAGTTAGATCTTGGATCAGATCTACTCAAATTTTATCAACATTTGACAACAAATGAAGTCTAAATACTTGAAGTTGAGGGTTTGGTTGCTATTTTTCATTTTTTTTAATCCTTTAAATAAGGTCCTTAAATGTTTTAGAAGATTTATGGATAATCTTCTGCATCAAAAGTGGTATCAATCCAACCATGAAGTTGAAGCTACAAAAGGTGCAAAAATGCAAACAAGGATTGAGCATCTTCATCACCCTAACAAGTAAGTTTCATGAATAATCTTTGTAGTGTCTTATTTTAACACCCTAATTTTTACTACTAAAAAATTTCATTTGCAGCAAAAGTAAAAAAGTAAAAATAGAGAGGGTTACCATCGTGATCGACATAATTTTGGTTTATGCAACCATCCTTACATCAATCACAAGGCTAAAATGTTCATGGTGATACAAGGAAATTAGAAAACAAAAGTACATTTATAGTATAAATACTGAGTTTGGAGTATTACTCTGGGTTTACAATCCCAAAATACAAAAAGGAGATACCATGGATAAAGAGTCCAAAACGGTATCCATGTAATAACCCCAAAATTTGCTACTGAAAGTTTTTGTTTTAATGAAAAGGTTTAACATAAGTAGAGTAACAAAACTATAAATTTTGGGGACATTACTGCCACACTTAGTACCAAATCGGTTCACTCCTACCGTTCCAGTACAAAGTACTAAGGTTGAATAGGATTAACAGCAAACACAAATCATTATTTAAAAATGAGAATTCATGAAAGGACTCATTGATAACAATATAAAAATTAGAGTGCAGTTTAAGAAGTATAACCCAAGGAATAAGTAACTAAAGTTTTTCCAAAAACATAAAATACTACACGACATGACATAACTAGAATAAAAAGATACATGGTAATATAAAAGGAAAGATAGAGTCCGGCCAGGTCGCTCTTGATCCTCAGGCCAAGTCTATGCTCAACTCTCAGCCCCGCCCAATGCCTCTGAGTGTCATAGGCATCAATTACACCATCTCCTACCTGCACAAACTCAGATGAGTCTTCTGCTCGTGCGAATGATATCACCCATGAAACGGGTGGTCAATACGCTATGTACTGAGTAAGGGAACCATGCTCTAAGGCTAACACATAAAAGCACATAATACAATCATGATAATATGACAGTATATAATCTCTCAAATAAATAAAGGCCAAATTGCGGTTCGGATAAACTAATTATTTAATGTTTAAATAGTACTCACTTCACACCATACTTATTATTAATCCATGTGAGTATAGAAACCCCACTATTATAGCCAGTGGATTGGTCTCTCAGGCAAAACGCTCCTGGTCACTATTATGCCGATAGATTGGTTTGACCTTGACTCTCATGGTGTTCTACTATAAGTACTTAGTGTCTTTTATATGTCATATCAAACTTAGGGTTTGGTTTATTGAGATCGGGATCCTTCACTATTATAGCTTGTTGATCAGTCACTTATAGGGCATAACGCACCAAACCACTATTATATGTCGGTATATCGATCTCCATGACACCTCGGCATCTAGCCACTATTATACTAGTGGGTTGGTTTAGGCTTGACTCAATAATCTTTCACTTTATATGATTAGTATTTTACCATAACTTATTCAATAGATTTCACCCGAGGCATGCATGACTAACTCCATCTACACTTATCCTCCCAAGAGGGTTCGTCCCATATCTTGAGACTTCTGCATCTCCTAACTTGCTCCGACATCCTTCCCTTATTACACTTACTCACACCGGGAGCCCAACTCTAAAATGTGTGTGATGCAGGAGCATCTCATAATAATATTTCACTAATTAATTTTTCTAAGTTAGGGGATCACAAAAAATTCTTAACTTGGATGAAATTAATTAGCTGAATGTGAGAAATAAGTGGAAGTACCAGCCCATGCTTGCATGGTGACACATTCAGTCGAAACGCAACAAATTATGGTAGCTTATCCAACCCAAGACCAACCAACTATGATGGCACATCAATCCCAAGCCAAAATAGATATTTTATTACTATTTCCAAGTATTTTTCCACTTAAGAAGCCAAATCATCCCAAGATCAAGGCTAATTTTGAAAACTGAAATAAAAAAAGGAGGACAAGTGGATGGTGGAGTAGGTGAAGAAAGTCAGCCAAGTCAAATCAGATTATTTTAATTGGCTAAGTATGGGAGATGATTGATTAGGTATGGGGGATGATTAAATTACTTGTAATTTTATTTATTACCTACTTTTTAGTATGTAAGGGGCTCCATGTTGTGGTATGGTTGTCAAAATACCACACATAAGCTGACCTAATTTTAGTTCTCATCCAACTAATTGTTAGGTTGTATTAGATAACTAGATAGTAAAGAATGGTTGGAATGCAACTAGGTAGGTAAAGGGGATGGGTATAATAGACTTTTTGTAACCCTGGTTGCCTATAAATATGGGTAGCCTCAACACAATGGAAGACACTACCCTCTTGAATTACAAATCAGATTTTCGAGCTCCCTATGTCCCCCCTCTACAAAGTTGAGTGAAAACTTTGTTTTTAGTGAAAAATATCATAACTTTTATCTCAAGTGTTGAAACCTGGAGTGTTAGTTGTGATTATTTGTTCTTTAGCTACCTTAGGTAAAATATTATCATACTCCTCATATCTTTTCTCCATTTTAACTTTTGGTGGTCAATTATCCCATAAGCCACCATCTTCCATTAAGCATGTGTCAACTTGTTTAGCATATGCATCAAATTGGTATCAAAGCTTAAGGTTGAGAATTTGGGATAAATTTTATCTCTTATTTTCCTTCTTTACCTCGTTTAGGCCCAAACACTTCACAAAAAAGTTTTCTAGCCACCCACCATAATTTTTAAGCCCAAGTTAACCTCTCCGAACAAAACACATCATCTTTTTTTATTGATTTCTTCTTCAAACTCAAACAACTATGTGCAATGAAAAAATCCCAAGTGTCTTGAGCCTTGAAGAGGTGCAAAACTTGAGAAGAGACCGAGCCATTTAAAACCTCCAAAATGACATGAGAAGAGTTCTTGGCATTTTGGAGAATCTCATGTAACACCATAACACTCCATGCCCAAATACTTCCCCACAGCCAAGAAGAAGACCCCATTTTCACCAACATGAGGTGTTAGATCTAGCACAATTGATGATGCTAGTGATTCCAACTCCTCATCAAGTGCTTCCCCACGTGATAGAAGAAGGAGAAATAAAGGAGAGATCCTTTTCATGACATCATAGACAAAGTACCAGAGTTTGATGGATCACTTAATCCAGAAGATTTCCTAGAGTGGGAGTTGAGGTTCTCTAGGATGTTTTAAGAAAAATATTATAATGATGAGAAGAGATTTAGGATTAAAATCCTTAAGCTCAAGGGACATGCCTCCCTATGGTGGGAAAGCCTTACTCACCAAAGGAGGAAGAAGGGGAAGTCTAAGGTGAAATCTTGGTCGAAGATGAAGAAGCTTTTGAGGGAAAGGTTTTTACCCTCATCCTACACTCAAGACCTCTACAACAAGATGTCCTATTTGAGGCAAGGGTGAATGAGTGTTGAAGAATACATGGAGGAGTTTGAACGGTTGAAGATGAGGTAGAGGAGTGACATTGCACGCAAGGTGGAGTTACATAAGTACTACACCTTAGATGAGTTTTTTCATTTAGCCACTAAGGTGGAGAAGCATAAGAAGGAGAAGAGAGGACCAAAGTTTCCTCAAGGAGGGTTCACTCCCAACACTTCCAAAGAAGCCCTTCCTTTTTTCCTCTCAGCTTAAAAAATAGGGACTTGCTCTTCTTTTCTTCCTTCCTTAATTAAGCATTATCTTTCTTTTATCATTCTATATTATCTTTACTTATCCCTTTTTCTCTTATGAAAGGAAGGATTAAGTTTGAGAAAGTTTGAAGCTTCTACCTTCTTTTTCGTAAGAATTATATTTTGGGGAAAAGGTTTAGTCATGTTTTTATTCTTCTTCTTGATATTTTCTTTGATTATAATGGTGTTTCAAGGAGTTTCAATAGTTTTGGATTTTATTCTCTTAGGATTAAGGGTTGAAAAACACCCTAGAGGAGGGTGAATGGGGTTTTATGCATCATAAGGAAAAATAATAATTAAAATGAGTAGTAGAGTGGTTTAGAGTGAATTAATTTTTACATTCACTAATGAAAGATTCTCCATTTCCCATTTTAAAATAGTGATGTATTTTTATTGATGATCACTCTTCTCATGATTTATGAGCCTTAATATCTATATAACCCTCCAAGAGATGAGTTTCAACTTGATCTAATTATCTTTGATAGACTCTCTAAAAGAATCTCTCAATAATTATAGGCAAACAATCACTAACAACTTTAAATAAATTTAGTGAGGAGGTTGTGATTATTGATAATTATCACCATGAATACAAGATATGAAAGCGTAGAACATTGGGTGAGATATACTCTATCTAGATGTAATGAGAGATATTAAAATTGAAGAATATTTCTAGCTAGTAAAAGTGAGAAAATAACAATTTTCAATAAAATTTTAGAATTATGAAAGTTTGAGTAGGCAATTGAATGATTTGAGAGTAGAGATGACTTACCGAATAAATTTTCTAAGAAATAATTGTACTATATGTTAAGGGATCTTATTTATAAGCGTCGCTTTGTCATATAGCCATTAGAGACAAAATCAAAATAATTTCTTTTACCCAATGGGTAAAAAAACATTTTTAGTGCACAAAACTTATGTTTTTTTGAAACATTGGTCAATGTGTTCAATAGAGAAAAATAGGTTTCTATAAAGATAAAACCTATGGAATGATTAGTCAAACAAGTGAATCAATTTTCCAAAATCAGTTTGGTGAAACTAGTCAAGGTATTGAAACAAAGGACATTGGGTTTCTATAAGGGCTAAACCTATATACTGGTGTGCCAGACCAATCATTCCATATCTGTGAACCAATCAACTAGTTCCGTGAACCAAGTCAATATGATTAAATGTAGAGCAATAGGTTTATGCAGGAATGAAATCCATGGACTAATAGGTCAAACAAGGTGATAGGTTTCTAAACAAGTCCATTAATTTTAGATTACTAGTCAATATGTTTAATTAGAGACTATTGGGTTTTTACAAAAGTGAAACCCATGTACTAGTTTGCCAAACTAGTTGATCTGTTTTAGAAAACCAATCAATCAATTTAGAAAAATCAATTTAAATTTTTAAATAAAAATGAATGGTTCATTACAATAATGAAACCTATGAATTTGTCATTCAAACAAGTCAATCAGTTTGATATTAGAAGTTAGTCGATTTTACCCACTAGTTGATCCGTTTGAGTTTAAATTAGTTCATGTCTTCAATTAGTTGAAAATGTTGATCCATTTGAGGACCAGTTGAATAGTTCTTATTAGAACCAATCATTTTGTTTTGAAAATACCTTCAAAGAGTTTATGAAATGAAATCAATTATTTAAAAAAAATTATTTTAAAGAGTTTTAATTGAAAAATAAAATTTTCTCAACTTACCTCCTTACCAGAAACCTAACTCTTAGGAAATTTTATCTTTAACCTTTATTTCATGGTTATTTTCCATGTTTTGTCTTCTTGTACATAGAAACTTGACTGCTCTTTTACATAATCATTCTAGGAGAGTGGTTTAAGTGAATATGTCAATTGTTTAATATTCACACAGAATAAAATGTATTAGTTATCAGGATATGTTTGTTATGCCTCACTCGCCCTCCTCTTCTTGATCTCATTTTCTGTTCGGCTTCCATGGTAAAGAAGAAAGCTACCAAGTGTAAGGTGTCCTTACTTCCGATGAGGAGAATTATCGAGCGATGATGGATTGTGTAGGTGAAGAATTTGTTGACTATAATAACAAAGGGGAACCATTGCCTTGTGAATTAAAATATGCATTGTCGATATCGATTAAACCTAATCTAGGTACACCAATTACTAATCAATTCCTACATCACACTAGCTCTATCATGGATGATCATATCACCCAAATTCAAAATAATGTTTCCCACATTGATGTCCTTGATGACCGATCTTGGAGGGAAATATTGTTCAACAATAGGCATCTTGAACAAGGAATGACCTTAAAACACATTCCTCCTCTTGTTGTTGATGGGTCTCACAAAGCAATAATCCAAGTAGATGAGATTTCAAAAGAGGTTAAACGATGGGAGAACTCATTGGTGGGAATGGTTATAGGAATTTAAGTGAGCCATTTTCAAATGACTTAGTTCATTCAGGAAAGATGGAATTTCCTGCTTGTGTTGCCTAAGGTCTATTCTCATGATCAAGGTTTCTTTGTGTACAAATTTTCTTCATGAGATGATATATACCAAATTCTCAATAGACCATATTGGCGTTTTGGAGTCAGACCAATGCTGCTTAGGAAATGGACACTTGAAGTTTCAATATCAGCCAAGGATTGGAGGATCATACCATTGTGGGTGATATTTCTTGGCCTGCCCTTGTACCCATGGTCAGATGATAGCCTAAGCAGAATGGGTAGTTTTTTGGGGGAATCTATATGTGTTGATACTATCACAACAAATAGGGGGAGAGTCTCTTTCTTGAGAGTTTTAATTGAGATTAATATCAGCATTCCTCTCCCTGATACTTTAACTATTTTATTGCATAGAGGGAAGGAATTGCATCAAAGTGTGGCTTATGAATGGAGACCCAAGATTTGTTCACTCTGTGATGTTATGGGGCATGATTCTACCCAATGTCGTGGCAGGGGTGGACAAAAGATCTCTAAAACTTAAATGTGGAGATTTAAACATGTAATTACTCATGAACAAAAACCTCTAGAGGATATAATTTTTGGACTGGACCCTGACTTTCCTAAGTCTTCCTCAGGACTTGATGTAGTTAAAAATACTTCTTCAATACAATATGATCCTTATGATTATGAAATTATTCAAATTAATCAAAATAGACAGATGGTTTCAAAGAAAGGTAAGGAGATAACCTTATTGGAAGTTAAATCTCCTCATGTGGCATCTTCTGATGAGTTACGTTCTCCAGGTCAAGGGAGTACCATTGAGAGGCTGAAGGCTGGAGCTTTGGATAAGGGAGGAGAAGGTTGTTTTTCCCTTTCCTCATGACCATTGCTAATCAAAATATTATAGGGTTAAATAAAACCCTCAAACATAGGGTTGTGAGAAACCTTGTGATTCATCATAGAATTGGCTTACTAGGTCTTTTAGAAACCAAAGTTAAGAAGGATAAAGTAGACCACATTATCCACCGACTTGGTTTTAATTGGAAATGGAAATATAACTATGATTGACACCACATTGGTAGGGTCTGACTAGTATGGGATGATTCTATATATAATATTCACATTGTGGAAAAAACATCCCAAGGTGTTCATTGTCTTGGCACCTGTTTGAATTCTTAGAAGCAATTTGGTATTACTATTGCTTATGTATTTAATACTTTTGTTCTTAGAAGGGATTTATGGGAGTGGATGAGAAGGCTGGCCAACTAGTCTTTTCCCTTGATAGCTATTGGTGATTTTAATGTGGTGACCTCTTCCCAAGAAAATACTAGAGGAAGTATTTATTCCTAGGATGTCTTATACTTTTTCCTAGTGTCTGCAAGACTGTGATCTTGGTGATTTACCATCTTTTGGATCCTAGTTTACTTAGAAAAATAGGCAGGAGTTAGGTTCCAAGGTTTATTGTTGATTGGATAGAGGTGTAGTAAATAGTGAATGGCTGGATGTGTTCCCTACTTTTATAATTCACACTGTCCATCACCCTACTTCTGATCACCATGCTTTGGTTGTTCATTTGAATATGGTGCATTTAGTGGTATCTAAACCTTCCAAATTTATAAACATATAGGTTGAGAAGGAGGGTTTATTTAACCTTGTAAGAATTGTTTGGCAGACTAATTTTTAGGGATCAGTGCATCAGTAAGCTACGATTATTATAGGGGGAATTAAAAAAGTTTAATGCCAATTAGTGTGGTAATATTTCTTAGAAGCTTGTCTTTGCTTATCTATTTTGACAGGATAACGTATATGATTTGTATCACGATTCTATTGATCAATAATGTATCAAGTATGAAAGGTTGGCTAGCCTAGAATAGGTGAAGAGAGCCAGAGATGAAGACAACTTCCTTTAACAAAATCTAGCATTTAGTTTATCAAGCTAGGAGATTATAATAATAAATACTTCTATGTTAGTTTGCAGAGAAGGAGAGCTCAGAATAGAATATCCCAGCTGATTAATGAAAAAAATAAGGTCCTCTTGGAGGAAGATGAGATTAAGGCTGAGATTTTAGGGTTCTACAAAATGCTTCTTATCTCTACTAATGCTAAAATTAAACACATCAATATTGCAGCTTGCACTCGAGGGCCTACTCTATCATCTTATCAAAGGCAAATTATGCTAGCTTGTCCCAATTTTGAAGAGTTTAAGACAACCCTTTTTTTCTATGTGTAACTTGACAGCTCCTAGGCCAGATGTGTTTAATCCATTCTTCTTTAAACAAGCCTTGCCTATTATTAAAAATGACATTGCTGATGCATTTTCTGATTTATGGTTCTCTAAGAAGCTCCTCATGTAGGTAAATAATACTACCATTACTCTTATTCCTAAAATTAGAGGTGCTTAAAAAGTTAAGGATTTTATACCTATTGCCTGTTGTAATGTCCTCTATAAAATTTCCTCTAAACGTGTTGGTTGATAGATTGAAAAAAGTGTTGCATTTCATTGTTGGATACTCTCAAGTTACCTTTGTAAAGGGAGGAAATTTAGGTGATAATGTTCTTATGGTCACTGAATTAGTTAAGCACTAACAAAGGAAGGTTGTTTCTCCTAGAATGATGGTTAAAGTAGACATTCAAAAAGCTTATGACTCCCTAGAATGGACTTTTTTACAACATACTCTCCTAGATTTTGGTTTCCCCTATCATTTTACAAACTTGATTATGGCATGTGTGACTTCTGTTAGAATATCATTTAATTTGAATGGCACCTTAACTTGTCTCTTTGACCGCAAGAGAAGTCTCAGGCATGGAGATCCTTTATCTCCCTATCCTTTTGTTATTGCTATGTAATACCTTTATAGGGATTTGTGTCAACTATGGAATGCTGGATAGTTTTTTTGTCATCATTGTAATAAATTCAAGATAATTAACCTATGTTTCATTGATGATCTACTGCTATTTACCAGAGGTGATGTTTTGCTCAGCCTCACTTCTTAAATAGATGTTGGATGGCTTTGCTCATTGTTCCCCTTTAAGAGTTTAGTTTATCTGGTAGGGGTAATTGACACCGTTAAGGTACAGATTTTAGGGATTCTCAAGTCTAATGAAGGTTCTTTTCCTTTCAGATTTTATTTAAATATTATTATTTTTAAATATCCCAAATTACCAAAATAATCTAAATAACCCAATCCACCTATTTTTTCTTTTTCCTTTTTTTCTTTCTTTTTCTTCCTTTTTCCTTCTTCTTCTTTTCTTTTTCTTCCTCCTTCCCAACTTAGGCCTATCCGTGACCCAATTCTTTCTTTTCTATTTAAGTGGGGTATTTTGTGCTCAACAAACCGAACATAATTTTGCTAAGACATAGGAAATATACTAAGTACTTATAGTGAAACACGACGAGAGTTGGAGCCAGACCTGTCCACCAACAAATAATAGTAGTCAGGAGCTTTATGCCCTATATGAGACCGATCCACCGACAAATAATAGTGGTCTAGTGCATTGTGCCTAGAGTGTTTCTGGTCCACTGGTTATAATAGTGGGGTTCCCACACTAGTATAAAGTTAATAAAGAGCATGGTGTGAAATGAGTACCTATAAGAGATTAATTAAGTAATTAATATGGACTATAAATGGCCTTTAGTTATTATTTATCTTAAGTGATCATATGCAGTTTTATTATCCTACTTGGATTATGTGCTTTTAAGTATTGGTCTTAATGCACTGTTACCTTGCTTAGTACGTAGCGTACTGACCATCCTTTTCATAGGTGCTACTCATTTCCACGAGTAGAAGACCCTTCTTACTTTGTGTAGGTGGGTGATGCATTTTTTGATGCCTTCAATATTCAAGAGGAATTAGGCGCAGCTGAGTGCTGAGTTAGGACTTGGCATCGAGGACCAAGAGTGTCATGATCAGATTTCCCTTACATGATTTTTCTAATTATGTTTTGAGTTCTTAGATTTATCTCTTACTGATTGTAAACTTATTTCCTCTCAAAGAACTTTGACTATGTATGTTGGTTTATGACACATCAACTCCACACTCTGATTTATTTATTTTCATCATTTAAATGTCTATTTGAAATCTTGCTTTGGATTAATCTATGATGATTATTAAATCCCTTTAAGCCTTAGCACTTGGTACAAGAATGGTTAGAGTGAACTAGTCTAGTACTAAGTGTGGCTGTAACATTCCTAGAATTCACAGGTTCTATATTTATTACTTTTATTTTTTTAAAAAGAAAAAAATAGTAAATTTTGGGGGTGTTACAAGTTGATATCAGAGCTATTTTCGACTGCTCTTTTGATTTTAAACATTATAAGCCGATACTACAAGTTGGTATCATTTTCAAAATAAATTTATTTATAAAGATTTTCTTAGATTTCAAAATGTTTTCCTACTCTTATGAGACCTTCTATTTGATAAGTTCTGAGTCCATCCATGGTGAGAAATGAAGGGTAGACTCGGAGTCTTTCCGAAAGGGAAGTAGTATGTGATATAATGTCTAGTTATCTTGCAACTGTAGCCTTACTCTTAACCGGGGTAGACTCCTAGCTATGTTTCTTTTTAAGGGGATAGTTGATATAATTATCAATGTTAGTGTGGTGCCCCTATCCGCTTAGAACCTCTTGACCATAACCCTAAGACCTACCAAGAGACTTTGGGGACGAAGTCTTTTGTTAAGGGGGTATTAATAAAATACCCAAAAAATCCTAATTTGATGAATTATTGCTAATTAAGGATTTATTATGAAAAATAATTAAATTAATTATTTTTATTAAATTAAATGGGGATTAATTAGAGGAAATAAATAAGGAAATAATCAATATTTTAATTAGGAAAAATTAGTGTATTTTTCTAATTAAAATGGAATATAGGAAAAATCTTTCAAAAATCCTAAATTAGTCTAAAAAGGAAATTTAATATTATTTTATTTAAATTTTATTATTTTTAAATATCCCAAGTTACAAAAATAATCAAAATAACTCAATCAACTTATTTTTCTTTTTCCCTTTTTCTTTTTTCCTTTTTCTTTCTTTCTTTTCTTTCTTTTTCTTCCTTTTTCCTCCTTCTTCTTTTCTTTTTCTTCCTCCTTTTGGACATGGGCCTGTCCACAACCCAATTCTTTCTTCTTCTTTTTTCCTTCTCCTTTGGTGGTGCAACACGTCGCATTTTGGCCCATTCTTAACTCCCACCAGCATGGTTTGCTCTTCTTTTCCTTCCTTTCTTTTTCTCCTTAGCCACTTGGTCCATGTACAACCCTCTTTCTCCTTCTTCTTACTTCTTCCCTCCCCCGTCGACCTGCAACTGCCCGAAGATTTTGCCGCTAGCCATGCTCGATTTGATTAGCTATTTCCTCACCTCTCTTCTCCTCCTAACTCGCTAGTACCTTGACCCAACCCACTTCCCTCTCTTCTCACTCGATCCCCCTCTTTTCCCTTAGCCAATCTGTAACGTAGTCGTGCACCAGCCTACCATTGCCGTTGGTGAACCCTAACCTACCTGCTCTGTCCTCCTATTTTTCCTTCGACCTTATCCCTTCCTTTAGCCTATAAATACCCGCTACCCAGACTGGACTTGAGCTTTTCTCCGAAACCCAAAATTTCCTTTCTCGTGTATCGTCGCCATTTCAGACTCCTCTTCCATCGCCGTCGTCCAACGCCGCTGTTAGAACCACCCATAGAACTACTCCTTTCACCAACCTTTATTGAACTAAACCTCTCCTTTCCCTCAATTTTCCTTGCACGAGCCACCCCGGCCATGCAAAGTCACCTCCTCGATCAACCCTTCATTCCACCTTTGCCGCCCTTCACACCACCATTAGCTACCCCTCCACCCGTAACCATAGCCTCCTACACCTTCTAAACTAACCTACAAACTTCCCTCTACCTCCCGTTACCTTTCTTTTCCTCTTCCTCCCTCTACTGCTCCCTTTCTTCCTTTCCTTCCCTTTCAGCTACGAAAGCCACCGCCATGCACTGCCACCTTCATTCCACCCCTCCCAGCACTCAACTATCTTTCTTTTCTTCTCTTTTCCGGCCACCGCCACCATCGCTGTGCACCACCGCTGGTGTCGCTTGTCACTACCATCCCAAGGTGGTACCCTAAACCCTCTCAACCCTTAAACACTATTTATACAAGGTTTATTTATTTAATTTTATTATAATTCCATTATTTTAAATATATTATTATTATTATTACTAATGTTTTTATTATTATTGCTATTGAGGGCCAAAGCTCTATTCTATATTTATTTAGGTTATATTATTATTATTATTGTATTATTATTATTATTATTGTATTATTATTATTATTATTATTATTATTACAATTATGTGTTGTTGTTTTTGTTTTTTTTAATTATTTTTATTATTAGTATTAGTATTAGTATTAGTATTATTATTAGTAGTAATATTATTATTATTTCAAAGTAGGGTCGAAGCCCTACTTTACATTATTTTTGATTATACTATTAGTATTATTATCATTATTGTTATTATTATTTCGTATTACTATTATTATTATTATTATTATTATTATTATTACTATTAATTTGGTGAATGGTTTAAACCCTTAATCCACCATTTATTTTAAACTATATTGTTCTTATTATTATTACTATTATTATTATTATTATTAATATTATTAATATTATTAATATTAATAATAATAATAATAATAATAATAATATTATTATTATTATTACTATTATTTTAGTATCATTATTATTATTTGGGTAAAATCTTCAAACCTTATATTATCATGTTTTACAATATCACTATTATTACTTTTATCTTTAGCAAAATTACTAATTAGTTAGTGTTATTACGATTATATTATTATTTTATACAAAACCCTAATCTTAAAATAAATTAGGAAATAATAGTATTTTTAGTAAGAGGGAACCTAATATTTTATTTTTCCTTTATACAGGTGAGAACAGTCAAAGCCCTAAGGAGACCTAGGAGTGCGTTCCAAGACTGGTGTCGTATTAGGCAAGGGTGTAACTAAAGATTTATGTGTGTTATGTGCCTTATGTGTCTTTTTTGCCATGTATCATGATGTGTTATGTATCTTATGCTTATTGTTATAACTATTTCATGTGTAGTGTGACTTAGAGTTGAGGTATGTTTATCTGCTTTTATATGGCATGTATTACTATGTATATGTTATAGAATGTGATATAATGTGTTGTGAACCTTTTAGAGATGCATGTGAGGATGTTTAATGTAGTTCAGTGGGGTGCAAAGGATGAAAAAGGAAATTGGGGAATTAAGTTGAACAAGGAGAAATAAGTTGACCAAGGGATGTGAGTTGACCTAAATATTTTAATGGTCCATAGGTGGATGAATAAAAAAAGGGATTTTAAATTAAATAAAAGAGTGGAAGAATCTAGGATTTTGCATGGAAGAATCTTGGGTTTTGCATGGGAGTTTAGGGTTCTGCATGAAAAAGTTTGAAGGTTTACATAGAAAGGTTAGAGTCTACATGGGAGTAACATTTATGTATGAAAAGTTGACTTGGGATATAAGGAAGATAATGGAAGAGTTGTTTGGGTGTTTGAAGGCTTTGGGTGAAAAATAGTACGTGGAACAGTATAAGGGGACATAGGAGACTGAGCTAGGGTTTGGGAGAAAACCCTAGTTGATGTGTTTATCAATGTAGAGTAAGGTTGGATCGAAGACTAATGTGTTGAATACGTCACCCACAAAATTAAGCAAAAGAAACGATGGCTTAAGATGGATTATAATCGAGGAAAACAGGTTGCAAAGATAGGTAGGTTCGACTAGTTTGAATAAGGTTTTCAAAAATGACGAGCTTGAGTTCAATGGTGGAAGGTAATGTCCCGGACTTTCCTTGCTCAATGATGACTCAAAATGAGAGAGATATATGCTAGTTAGCTATGCTCAAAGTTGTATTCGAATTCTGTATCTTATGATTCATGCGTTTACAATAGTGTATATATAAGGAAGAAGTTCCAGCTGGTTCGAAGCTCTTCTAGACGGCACTCAATCTTAATTCAAGCCCATTAATCTTGGTTGAATTAAGCCCATATAACACTTAATCCTAATCATAATATCATTGGTTAAATGATACTAAGGATTAGTATTACAAAGCTCTACAATTAACTATGATACATACATGAAATTATATCAAATCCTAACTTACATAAAATACACTTAGGGTTAGGGTTTACAACAATTTAATGCAATTAATGAGTATCATCACCATATCTTATTGTTGTAAAGTATCATCCCATATATATCATAGTCTTGCATACTTTGAATACTTGTACACATTAAATTATATTAACACCGTCTTCTTGAAATATGCGACATACCTACAAGCTAGAACAACTAAAATGGTTTTCAATATCAAGCATATACAAATTATCAAGAATATTTAACATGATAGTCTCCAACATTAAGAAAGCTAATTATTTCTTACCTTGAAAAATAAGATGAGCATGATAATCATTAGATTCATTAGATTCTCCTGCATCATTCTCGCCAAGTAGAGAAGAACTTGCCCTCAAATTTTCATCAGAATAATGAGACAAATCACCAATATTAAAATTTTTTGAAATTCCACCATAAGAATATGGAAGTTCAAGTTCATAAGCATTATCTCCAAACTTTCTTGGTATTTTAAATGGACCATCAGCTCTTGGCATTAGTTTGTTTTTATGTAAACTATGAAATCTTTCTTTACACAAATGTAACCAAACTAAGTCACTAAGATAAAACACATAAGAGTTTCTATGATTATTATCTTGAGCTTTATACTTGGCATTGGTTTTTCACTGTTATTTTTTATTTTCTCATGAATCTATTGAAAAAAATTGTACTTTATCTTTAACTTCATAATTTTGCAATTCACCTTTTTTCAAAGGAATCATGTTAATAGGCACGAGAGGATTCACACCATACACCACCTCAAATGGACTAGTTTGAGTAGTACTAGATGGACTACGATTATAAGAAAACTCTGCATGAGCTAATTTAACATCCCAATCTTTAGTACTCTTCCTAACTAAACCTCTTTAATTCAGTTTCACCATCAATTTGTGGATGATGTGAAGTGCTAAATAACAATTTAGTACCAATCATAGGCCATAAAGTTTTCCAAAAATAACTCATAAACTTGACATCCTGATTAGAAACTATACTTTAGGTATTTCATGAAGTTTAACAACCTCTCTAAAATACAAGTCAGCAACATACATGACACCATTGGTTTTATTACATGGAATAAAATGAGACATTTTATAAAATCTATCTACTCCCATAAGAATAGAATCTTTAACATGTTGCGTTCTTGGTAACCCTATGATAAAGTCTATAATAACTCCTTCCCATGGTTTATCAGGAATGGGTAAAGGTGTGTATAAGCCTTTATGAATGTAACTTTTACTTTTTTGACACTTAGAACATCTACTTATCATGGCTTGTACATGTTTAACCATTCTTAGCCAATAGAAATTTTCTTACAATAGTTCCATAGTCTTATGTATACCAAAATGTCCTGCAATGCTACCTTCATATATTTCTTTGATGAGCAAGTCTTGAATACTAGATCTAGGAATACAAAGTTTATTTAATCTAAAAAAAATCCATCTTGTATGAAATAATTTCCATGGTATCCATTTTCTTTACATGCACTAAACATGTCCTTAAAATCTTCATCCTTAGGATATAAGTCTTTTATCATTTCAAAACCTAAGATTTTTGCATCCATCATAACAAGTAATATAGATCTACAAGAAAGAGCATTAGTGACTACATTTTCCTTACCATATAAATGTTTGACAAAGAAAACAAAGGATTGTAAGAAATTTACCCTTTTTGCATGTCTTGGATTAACTTTCTTATGACTATGTAAGTATTTTAAACTTTCATGATTTGAATGTAACACAAAGGGTTTTGGTCTTAGATAATGACTCCTTGTCTCTAGACTGTGCATGATGGAAAATAATTCATTGTCATAAGTTGAATAGTTAAGTTTGGCTCCATTTAACTTTTTCAGAGAAAAATGCTATAGGTTTCTTTTCCTGGGAAAGTATTCCTCCTATTGCAACTTCACTAGCATCACAAGTCACTTCAAAAAGAAGGTTAAATTTGGGTAAGGCTGGAATAGGGCATGCCAAAGTTTATCTTTGAGGGTTTTAAAGGATTGAGTAGCTTATTTTCCCCAATAAAATTCACCCTTTTTCATGAGTTGAATAATAGGTGTAGCTATAATAGAAAATACTTAATGAATCTTCTATAAAAACTAGATAATCAATGAAAACTTCTCACATCATGAACATTCTTAGGGATAGGCCATTCTTTTATAGCCCTAATCTTATTAGGATCTACTTTAATACCTTCTCCACTAATAATATAGCCTAGGAAAACTACACTTGGAAGCATAAAATCACATTTCTGAAGTTTTCCATACAGTTTAGCTTTCCTTAGCTTATCAAATAATTTCTTCAAATGTACTAGATGATCATAACTATTTTTTCTATACATGAGAATATCATCCAAGTATACAACAATGAAATCACCAAGGAAAGGTTAGAGAGCTTCATTCATGAGTCTCATAAATAAGCTAGTTGCATTGCATAACCCAAAAGGCATAACCATCCACTCATAGAGACCATATTTTGTTTTGAAAGTAGTTTTCCATTTGTCTACATCTCTAATCCTTAATTGATGATATTCACTTCTCAAATCAATTTTGGAAAATACTTTTGCACCACAAAGTTCATCAAGCATATCGTCTAATCTAGGTATAGGAAATCGATATTTGATATTAATATTATTCACTACCCTAGAATCTATACACATACACCATGTACCATCTTTTTTAGGCACTAGTAAAGGAGGAACACTATAAGGACTCATACTTTCTCTTACAAATCCTTTATCCATAAGATCTTGTGTTTGCTTTTATAATTCCTTTGCTTCTTTTGGGTTACATCTATAAGCCAGTTTATTAGGAATAGGCATACTAGGAACAAGATCAATGGCATGTTCTATACCTCTTTTAGATGGTAATCTAAGAGGTAAGTCATCAGGAAATACATCATTATACTCATCAAGAAACTTAATTAGATTAGGATTTTTAATATTTTGTTTTTTAGGTTTAGAATATTTAGAAACTAAAGCATAGCAAATTCCTTCTTCTTCTATGCATTTTTTCCATAGCCTTTTCATGTAAAAATAATCTCTTTTTGTCATCACTCAAAGGCCTATGATCACATAAAGAAGGTGTGAGCCTATAGAATTGCTTTTCCTTTTTCACCACATATTCATTAGTTACCCTATCATGAGTTGCTTTTCTATCATATTGCCATGGTCTACCCAAAAGTAATCCACAAGCATTTATAGGTAAGACATCACATAGGACTTTATCATGATAGTCTCAAATAGAAAATGCGATTAAAGCTCTTTTGTTTACTTTAGCTCCTTTATCCTTATTTAGGCATTGTAAAGAATAGGGTTTAGGTTGATTAGTAGTTTCCAAACTAAGCTTCTTAACCGTTGCCTCACTAGCAACATTGGTACATGAACCACTATCAATTATGAGTCTACAAACCATGTCACCTATTTTATACCTATTCTTAAAAATTTTATCTCTTTGAGTAAGTGTAACACTAGGTTGTATTTGTAAAACTCTTTGAATTATAAAGCATGGATCTCCTTCTTCCTCTTCCGTAGTTAATATTTCATTAGGAGATTCAACTTCTAACTCATCATCATCACTACATGGTTCCATGTTTTCTATTTCATGTAAGGTTAAGGCTCTTTTGTTAGAACAATCTTTAGCAAAATGTCCATATCTTTTACATTTGAAACATTGTTTATTTGCCATTTCAACTACCTTATTTATACCTTTATCATCTCTATTATTCTTTTTATCATGTGAAAATGTTGATTTAGGTATGAAGGTATTAGAATAGGGTTTAGTTGAAGTTGAAGCATTAGACATAACATAGACCTTAGTTGATTTGCTTTATCTTTCAATTTTCATAGCCAATTTAATCAAGTCACCTTTTTTTTTCTTGTTGAATTATTCAATCCACCTAAGTACCTAGCACACTTTTGTTCTTTTCTTTCATGAACATCACAAATAAGGGCTAGTCATTCAAATTCTCTAGTGTATTCTTCTACACTAAATAAACCTTGCCCTAGCGTAGTCATTTCAACATACATATCTTGTTCATATTCTCTAGGCACAAATTTCTTTCTTAGATGATTTTTAAGTTTTTTCCAAGATTTTATTTTAGACTTCTCTTATCTTTCTCTTGTTTGTTTTAAATTATCATACCAATTCAAGCAAACTTTTTGAACTTTAGAGTAGCTAATTTGCATTTTTCTTTCATCATCATATCTAGAAATTCAAAAATAGCCTCAATCTCATGCAACCAATCGAAAAATGACTCCACATTTAAAGCACAATAAAATTTAGGAAGGTTAAGTTTAATACCTTGATCTTCATGGTATGCATTTCTTACTTGGAATGTTGATGGTCTTCTTTGGTTGCTTGAGCCAAAGGAACTCATCTCATCTTCTCCATCTTCATGATGATGCAAATTGAAATGTCCAAATCCACTCTTGGCATGGTAGATAGGCTTCATTCTTCCTTCCACACTAGCATGTGTGGTTTCCATGCGAACTTGCCATAGCGTATGCTTCTCTTGTTCAACCAATTTAGCTTCCACACTTTATAGTTGACGTTGTATTGTCTTTGAGTTTGCAATTGAGAATCCATGCATGTGGTGAGGCTCTTGATGGACTATAACAAGGCATGCACTTCTTCACTAGCCATGGTGAAGGTTGACACATAACTCTTCTTGTTGCATGCAATAGATTCCACAAAGTATAAGTGCTGGAATTTTTTTTCCTGCAACCAAACAAGGCACAAAATATTGCTAATTCACAATCAAATTACATTCACTAGTCCTTGATTGGGCACAAATGAGATAATGTAGCCACAAGAACAGCCACTGCACGCAGGTACACAAGAGATGGGAGTGGTTTTCTATAAATGGCATAAAATTCAGCCACATAAAATCATAGGATGTCAATTTCTTTATTCAACATATGCATGTATTCAAGTGGGAGATTCGTGCTAGTTACTTCATAGAAGATTTAGAGGAGATCTAGAGAGAGATTATTGAGTGGTTATTTGAGAGAAAAATGAGGAGAAATGATTCGAATAGGCTAGGATACACACATTGGTCTGGTTTTGTCAATGCTGAGTTGTCTTCTAGGTCTCAGCCTTTTTGTGTCCTTCTTAGTTTGATAAAAAATGGAAAATGGAATGGATTGATTAACACTAGATCATGCACAAATAGAGAGTATATTTAAGAAGGAAATAGGTGTTGGGGATGAACAAAATCATAGTACACAAGGCAACATAGAGAAGTTGTTGTGCTTGGACAGCAATGCTGGTCTATATTTTATGTAAATGGTTGGGGAAATCGCAACAAGATCATTGTAAGATCATAAAGAATATCATAAAGAAGAAATAATTCAAGGTAAATATTGAGCTATCGAGGATTTCTTGATGCAAGAACACACATTTGATAATCTAGTCTGCAACGAGAGGATTTGTGTGACAACTTCAATGAGTCAAAGCTTTGATACCAAAAATGATGTTTTTATCAAATTAGAGATGGTTGGATCAAATACTAATGTATTGAAGATGTCACCCTCGAAATTAAGCAAAAGAAACGAAGGATTAAGAAGGACTATAATTGAAGAAAATAGGTTGCAAAGATAGGTTGGTTTGATTAGTTTGAATCAGGTTTTCAAAAATGTTGAGCTTGAGTTCAATGGAGGAAAGTAATTTCTTATAATTTCCTTGCTCAATGATGAATCAAAATGAGAGAGATAGACACGAGGTATCTATGCTCAAAGTTGCATTCAAATTCTGTATATTCATCTTATGATTTATGCGTGTATAATAGTGTATATATAGGGAAGCAGTTACAGCTGGTTCGAAGCTCTTCTAGTTGGCACTCAATCTTAATTCAAGCCCATTAATCTTGGTTAAATTTAGCCCATATAACACTTAATCCTAATCATAATATCATTGGTTAAATGATTCTAAGGATTAATATTACAAAGCTATACAACTAACTATGATAGATATAAGGGTTTACAACAAGTTAATAAAATTAATGACTATCATCACCATATCTTCCTATTGTAAAGTATCATCCTATGTATGCCATAGGCTTGCATGCTTTGAATACTTGTACACATTAAAGTGTATTAAAATCTTCGTCTTGAAAATATGTAACATACCTATAAGAACAACTTGAATGATTTTCAATATCAAGCATATAAAAATTATCAAGAATATTTAACATGATAGGCTACAACATTAAGAAAGCTAATTATTCCTTACCTTTTGAATTAAGATGAACATGATAATCATTAGATTCATTAGATGCTTCTACATCACTAGTTTGAGAAGGCAGTGAAAAGGGGAAATAAGTGAGGCTGATGAGAGTACGAGATGAGGATGGAAATTATCATATGAGGGATGATTATAATTATCATGGAAATGTAAGAGTGGAAGGTGATAAATGGAAGGGTGACATGTGGAAATGATGATGTTAAGGTTAGATGTGGTCGGTTGGGGTATGGTGTGGCTACCTAGGGTTTTGTGGTTATATGTGTACTTGGTGGGTAAACTGAGATGATGAGGGTTGAATCAAAGAGTTGTGATGTGTGGGGTGTTAAAATAGCTTGGGTTTGTGAAGTGGAGTATGATGGGCCACATAAGCTTAAATTAGTGTTTTTGGAGAAAACCCTAGAGCAAGCTATTGAGTGGACTTGGAAGTGTAAGGTAGTGGGCCTTAACCCACATACATCAGAGTTGGACTTTTAACATGATTTAGGGTATGGAAGAAAGGTAATTAGGGCAATTTAAAAATTTCAAGAGTGTTATGATATAGGACAGGTCCGTTGGAGGATAGGCGTAGAGAGAGTGAGTCATGCATGTATGGGGTGAAGCTTTTGAATAAGATACTATAAACATTAATCATGTAAAGTGGAAGATTATTGAGCTATGGGCGAACCGATCTATCGGTAAGAAATAGTTGTTAGGGAGTTTCGCCTTATGTGTGCCCGAACCACAAGCTATAATAGTGATTAGGGCATCTTGCCCTATATGTGACCAGTCCATCGAAAAATAATAGTGGTCAGGTGCATTGTGCCCGTGTGTTTCCAGTCCACCGACTATAATAGTGGGGGATTCTATGCTCAACAAACAAAACATAATTGTGCTAAGATATGGGAAAGACACTAAGTACTTATAGTGAAACACCATAAGAGTTGGGGCTAGACCGATCCACTATTGAATAATAGTGGTCAGAAGCTTTATGCCCTATATGAGAACAATCTACCGGCAAATAATAGTGGTCAGGTACATTGTACCCTCTGTGTTTTCGATCCACCAACTGTAATAATTGGGTTCCTGTACTCGAATGGACTTGATAAAGAGCATGGTGTGAAATGAGTACCGAAAAGATATTAATTAAGTAATTGATCTGGAATATAAATGACCTTCATTTATTATTTATCTTAATTGATCGTATACTGTTTTATTATCCAGCTTAGATTATGTGCTTTTAAGTGTTGGTCTTAGTGCGTGGTTACCTTACTTAGTACGTAGCATACTGACCACTCGTTTCATGGGTGCTGCTCATTCCCATGAGTAGAAGACCCTTCTAACTTTGTGGAGGTGAGTGATGCATTTTTTGATGCTTTCGATGTTCATGGGGCGTTAGGTGGGGCTGAGTGCTGAGTTGGGACTCGGTATCGAGGATCGAGAGTGACGTTGTTGGATTTCCCTTACATGATTTTTCTAATTATGTTTTGAGTTCTTAGATTTATCTCTTACAGATTGTAAACTTATTTCCTCTTAAATAACCTTGACTATATATGTTAGTTTATAATACTTCAACTCTGCACTCTTATTTATATATTGTAATGGTTTAAATGTTTATTTGAAGTCTTACTTTGGATTAATCTATGATGATTACTAAATTCCTTTTAGCCTTAGCACTTGGTACTAGAATGGTTGGAGTGAATCAGTCTTGTACTATGTGTGGTGGTAACATCCCCAGAATTCACAAGTTCTAAATTTATTGCTTTCTTTTTTTTAAGAAAGGAAACAATTAGTGAATTATGGGGTGTTACAAATACTCTCTCTGTTAGGGTTCTCCTATGGACTAACAAGTATCTCACTTTTGCTGGGAGAATCCAAATAAACAAGTCTGTGTTGTTTGGCATTCATAATTTTTGGTCTCAAGTTTTCATCCTCCCCAAAATGTTTATGGCTTATGTTGATAGCATTTGTAGGAGCTTCCTTTGGTAAGGTCTTAATTCTGGTTTCATAAGGCCTTGGTTTCCTTGCAGCAAGTCTGCCTCCCCATTAGAGAAGGGAGTTTAGGGCTCAGAAATATTATCTATTGGAATGTTGCAGCTATAGGGAAGAGACTGATCTAGATGATATTTAACAAGGAGATCCTTCAGATCAAATGGGTGCATGGATATTACAAAAAGGGAGCTAATTTGAGTGAACTGTAGTGTAATCCCCCAAATTTTTAGAAAACAAATAATTTAGTAAATAGCTTTTATTTGAAATAAATTAGTTTTTAAAATCATTTAATTTAATTAATTTATGGATTTTTGAGTATATAAATTTGGACGGAAACATTTAGTAAATTAAAATAGATATTTTGTTATTTTATCATACTAATTTTTATTTAAATAATTTTCCAAACTAATATTTTACTAACTTTATCCTTTTTGAACTAATATATTAGATTATAATGAATTAAATTATTAAATTAAATAATTTATCAAGGATATTACATTTTATGAATTTATAAATTATTTTATTTTATTTTCCCTATTTTTCCATTTCCCCTTTTTTCCCTTTTCCCCCTTTTCCTCTTTCTTCTTTTTCTTTTTCTTTTTCTTCCCTTAGGCTGCCACGCCAGGCCAGCCCTCCCCTGCACATTAGGCCTCAGCCCATCTCTCCCCTCCTTCCTCCCTCTCCCACGTGGCCGTGCGACACAGCCCAGCCGTCCCTCTTTCTTTTTCCCCTTGGACCGGCCGACTTACCTTATTTTTCTTTTCCTGCATCGGTCCAGCCGCTCGCACCTCCCCTCCCTTCTTTCTTCTTCCACGTCGACCACCTGCAAGCTTCAACCCCATGTCTACCACCACCGAGCCGCCCTGCAACTGTCGCCACCTACCACCGCACCTGCTCCCTCTCCCTCTCTCTCTTCCCCCGTCATTTTCCTTCCTTTTTCGAGCTAAACTGGCCCCTGGACCACACCTCACATGCTCTCCCCTTTTCCTTCTTCTTCCCTCTCTTTCCCCTGCCAACCAACCACCACCTGCCACCCTTCGTCCTCTCGCCAACTGCAACTGCCCCTCTCTTCTCCCTCTTCTTTTTCTTCATCTCCCCAACCCTTCATTCCCCATATTTTTGAGCCCTTCTCCTTCCCCGAGCTCCCTCTTCTCTCCTTCCTTCTACCCCATTTTTTTTCCTATTTTCTCTCCATGCCGCCGCCAACCGCCGTTCCAACCACCACAACTAGCCCCTACGCCGCCTCCTGCCACCACCTCCTACTGCCCTGCACCATCACACCACCCCTCGAGCCCCCTGCACTTCCTCCCTTCTCCACCCCTTCCTTTTTCTCCCCATTTTCTCCTTACCGGCAAGCCTCCTACAACTGCCTCTTTCGCCGCCATTCGGCCACCTCTACCGCAATCCAATCCGCCTTTCGACACCCTACAACCCCCTCTACCACCACAATACATTACTTTCCCAAAAACAGCCCTCTTAACCCTTCATTTTTCTCTCCTCTTTTCCTTCCTTCTCAGCCCCTCCACCTCGGCAGCCAACTTCGCCGCCTCGCCACAGCAGCCTCCGCCGCCCTATACCGTCGGGAAACCATCCTTAGCCTCCACCTACACCCCCTCTTCACTTCTGCACCCTTGCCTTGCCTCCAATCCTCCCTCATCTATCTCCTTTTCTAGCCTAAAGTCCCTAAACCAAACCATTTCTCCTCTCTTCTATCTCACCCCCCTTCGAACCCTTTCTCCTCTCATCTTTGCATGAGACTCACGATGTTCATGCAGCGTGAGCTCCCTCTTTATTTGGAATTTATTTGGCTAATTTTTGAGGTATATTAATAGTTAATTAAAGTTTTTTATTATTAAATAAATTTTTATAAAGTCTTATCCTTTTAATTTCTTATTTCTAACATAATAATGATTGATACTATTTTTAGGTGTTGAGTGGCTAATTAAGCTTGAATCCTTAACCGGGATACCGGTAAGGTTTGATTTTTGTGGGATTAAGGTAATAATTAATCCTCACTTAAATACATGGAAAAACGTATGCTAGCACATTAGGGATTTTAGTATGATTTTATGCATGTTTTGTGTGCCTAGCATGATATATAGGTGGTTGTTTATATTGATTGTTAAAAAAAGGAAAAGTATGATAGCCTTTGTACCATGTGTAGGTATGATAATTAAGGAAGGAGTTTTATTATTGATGGAAATGTTTAATGCTTGCCTATGATGTATTATGTTGCTAATGCATGAATAATACTATTGTTTAAGGGTATTTTAGTGATATGCTTATGAAGTATGTGATCTAATATATGTAGTTGTTAATGAGTATTATGTTGAATAATGACAAGTTGGTGGACTTAAATGATAAGAATGAAGTGCTAATATTGGTATTTTATGTAGTGATGGTAAATTCATAAAAATGGTGAATAAAGGGGTTGAGTGGAAATTTTATGAGTGAAAAGGGTATTTTGGAAATCTTGTAGTAAAGGGGTATTTTGGTAATTTTGAAAGAAAGGGGTAAAATGGTAATTTTGTAAACAAAAGGGTATTTTGGTAATTTCAAAAGAAAGGGGTGAAATGATAATTTTATAAGTAAAAGGATAAAATTTGTAAGTTGTGAGAAGGAAGGCTATTATGGTAATTTTGAAGGAAAAGGGCAATATAGTAATTTTATAAGTAAATGGTAAGAATGCTAATTTTGGAAGTAGGGGTAAAATAGTAATTTTGGATGAATGAGGGCATTATGGTAATTTTTCAAGTAAAGGGGCATTATGGTAATTTTTGGAAGTAGAGGGGCAAAATAGTAATTTCATAAGTAAATGGTAATATGGTTATTTTATAAGTAAGGGGTATTATGGTAATTTTGGGAGTAAAGGAGTAATATGGTAATTTTGGAAAAGAAGGGCAAAATGGTAATTTTGTAAGGAAAGATAAAGATGGTATTTTTGGGATGTAAAAGGGTAAAATAGTAATTTGGAAAGTAAAAGGGGTGTTATGGTAATTTTATAAGTGAAAGGGTATTATGGTAATTTTTGGTGAATAAAAGGATATTATGGTAAACTTGGGAGTAAGGGGTAACTTGGTAATAAGGATAATGACGAAGGATAAATTGGTAATTAAATTATGATTAAAGGGGTAATTGGATAATTATAATAATAGAGAAGGGTAATTTGGTAAATTAACCAACTAAAGGATATTATGGTAATTTTAATAATAGAGAAGGGCAATATAGTAATTATAAGAATGGAGAAGGGTAAATTAATAATTATGAATACGGAGAAGGGTAAATTGGTAATTATAATCATGAAGAAGGGTAAATTAATAATTGTAATTATGAAGAAGGGTAATTCGGGATTTATAATAATTGAAAAGGGTAAAATGGAAATTATAATAATTGAGAGGGGTAAAATGGTAATTATGATAATGAAGAAGGGTAAATTGGTAATTTATCCAACTAAAGGGGCAATTTGGTAATTTAGCCGACTAAAGCGCAATTTAGTAATTATTTAATTAACTAAAGGGGCAAAATGGTGATCATGATAATGGTAACTTATCCAACTCAAGTGCAATTTAGTAATTATAACAAAGGAGAAGGGCAATTTGGTAATCTAACCAACCAAAAAGGGAAATATGTTAAGGTTAACAATTATGAGGGGTGAATGGTGATCTAAAAAGTGTAGGGGATAACTTGGTAACCTAAATTGGATAAGGGGTAATTTGGTAATTATACAACCTAAAGGGTAATATGGTAATTTATCAAGTAAGGAAGGGATGACTTAGCAATTATATAAGTAAGGGGTAAATGAGTAATTTGTATATCATGTCGTTGTGATTGTGGACCATTATAATATGATTTAAATAATGATGATTAGCCAAGTAAGAGTATTTGATAATTAGTATGGCCTTAATGGTTTTCTCTATGATATCCTGGATAATCATCTGAATAAGAAACGATTAACGATATCAGAACAATTGAAAGTGAATAAGTATCTGATTATTTTGATTTTCATGATCACTTTAATTAAGACACTATTACATAAAGTGAAAGACCTCGAGATCGGGAATGGTGACTCCTTAGGGGTCGCTATCCTAAGGACGTGGTTTAGTCCATGATTATTTTGGTAATTGTTGGTGTTCCTTTGTGCCCCAGCCAGACCCTATATCTTACTCTTTCTAGCTCTATGGACCTAGTTAGGGGGTATGCATACTTATGGATTAGGTGTTCTTGTTGGTAGGGTACTGAGTAGCTTTATGCACCAGTATGACCAGGGTACCTTTGCGTTTCTGGGTTCGTGGTTGAAGGGTACTGAGTAGCTTGTATGCACCGGTACGACCGGTGTACCTTTGGGTAGTGCCCTTGTAGGTCTTTTCATGTGCTACTCAAGTGGGCTACAGGAAAGAGAGTAAGGAGTTATCCGGTATCGTTAGGGTTTTCTCTTTCTCTTTTAAACTCCTAGTTTTAATGCTAATGTCGTTGAAGTAACCATAATTGGTAGATGTTATTCTTGTAAATGATTTGATTCCCTACTCTGATTTATGTATGTTGAATTTCTTTCAAATTGTATTTCATTGTTCTTAGCCTTAGCACTTGGTACTGGAATGATATGAGTGAACCGGTCTCGTACTAAGTGTTGTGGTAATACTCCCAAAGTTCACATTTTATTAATTTGCTTCCTCTAATTTCCGTTTAATTAACGAAATTTTTCAATAGTGAATTTTGGGGGTGTTACATGTAGTGTAATTCTCCGTAGTCTTAAATTTTTAGAAGAATGATCCTTCTCATAGATGAACTTCTTAAAATTCTCCAATAGGGGTGTGTTCAACCCGATCATTTATATTAGACTAACATAGTGTATGACATGATTAGGCTAAAAGGTGATATCAAGCCATGGTACAATCTGGTTTGGAATCACCTTGGTCTCCCTAGACATAAAATCATATTTTGGTTGCTATGAAGGAAGGCTCTACTTACTACAGACAGCCTTGGAAAATGGGGGATCGCAAATGAGACTACATGTGGTATCTTAATCATCATTTTATTGTCTGCCCCTTTCCTAAGGATCTTTGGAGCACTATATGTAACTGGCTTGGCATTGATCCCCCATTAACTAATTGGGATCAGTTCCATAATTGAACTACCCAAAGGACTAAATATAGAAGAGGAGAGCAAGGCATTATAAGAATAATGATCACTGCTATTGTCTATAAGATTTGGTACTCTCGAAACCAAGTTATATTTCAAGCCAAAGTCCCCTTGGTAAAGAACATGGCTCGGGGGATTATCCTTCAAATCTTCATCAAGATATCCTCAATTGAGAATAAGGCTAAATGGGCTATATTGTTTGATTCTCTTGATAGATTTGTTTAATCTCTTTGAAAATATTTTCTTTAACTTCTTGATGTACTTTCTCTCCTTTGGTAATTATTGAAATTATAATTACTTACCAAAAAGAATATATGTTTGTTATCATTAATATAAGTAAAATGATATTGTTTAATCATTGAGGGAAACAACATACCCCCTTTTCATGGTAAAAAACAAAAGGTGTATGATTCTATATTTGAAAGTGCAATGAATGCATGGTAAACAAACATTTACATGTTTTGCAGCTCTCATATTCTCTCTCATTTTTCTATATCATCTAAATTTAAGAAAATGGAGGATCTTGGAAGTAAAAAGAGACAAATAATCGCTCGATAGGGAGGGAGAGATCCCTTATAACATGTGCATATAAAGAATTAAGCATAAGCATACACCAAATGAAGTAGAAGAATACCCCCCCTCGATAAGACATAGGTGATAACTAGGAGACCGGTGTGTTCATACAATGATGAAGGAACAATTAGTATAATTATACATACAAAAATGATAGATACGAGAGAGAGTACAAAGATTAACGTCTCATTAATAATTATAATTTAGTTATAAATGAGATAGAAGGAATAGAAACTCTATAATTAGTAAGTGAAATATAATAGGATTAAACTATACTAAAAATAGACAAGGAATAAGGGATAGATAAGTCTCTATTATAGAAGATGGGTGGTGGGAGATAATGAGGCTGTAGCTAATGTAGTGACAAGAGGCATGGTGCCAATGTTTAGGTTGTCACTAGCAATGTCCTTAAAGTTACCCGATTCATCTATAACATATCTAATATGTAAGGCATTAGTGAGGGACACATGATGGATGGGACAAAAGCTACATTTGGATAAGTCACCATGAGATCTTGGTGATGCGACATAAAGTTAGGCTAGAGTTGACAATAGAGCACATGTAACTTTGTCTCCCTAGTGTTTTGTTGTTGTTGAAAAATAGAGGGTTTCTCTTATTTTCTTCTTTACTTGGTCCAGCATTATCTAAATTTTATTCTTCTAATCTTATCTTTTTTTCTCCCTTGTTCTCTTAAGCAAGAAAGGATTAATGGTGAAAAGGGATGAAGATTATTCCTTGGAATTTTTTTCTAGGAAAAGTTGGAGTTGTGTTTTTAATATTCTTCTTCCAATTTTCTTTGATTTTAATGTAGTTTCAAAAAGAATTTTCAATGGTTTTATCTTTCTATTCTCTTAGGAATTGTAGTTTAAAAACATTGTAGGGGTGAGGTGAATGGATTTTTATGGAATGAAAATGAAAAAATAAAAATTAACATGCAATGTAAAGTGGTTCAAGAGTAAATTACTCTTTGCATCTACTACCAAAAGGTTCTCCCTTTTTTATTTTGAAATAGTATGATAAGTCTTCTCAGAATTTATGAGCCTTACTATATCAATGATTCTCTATGAGATGATTTTTGACATAACCTATTTATATTTTATAGACTTTTCACAACAATTTCTCAAATGTGATAAGCCAACACTAAGTAACCCCTTTAAATTTATTTATGGTGGAGGTTGTGATTATTAATAATTCTCACTAAAAATAAAAGACATGAAAGCATAAAACTTTGGATGAGATATAATATAGCTAGATGTAATAAGAGGTATTATAATTGGAGAATAGTCCTATCTAAGAGAAGTAAGGAAATAACACTTTTTAGTAAAATCTTGGAATTATAGAAGTTTGGAAATTTTTAATGAGTAATTGAATGATTTGACAGTAAGAGATGAATTGCTTAATTAGTGTATAAAAACATGGTTGTAATAAACATAGAGTTATCATATTTATTGGGGTTTCCCTAGTCATATAGTTGTTAGATAAAAAATTAAAATAAGTTGGTTCACTCAATTGGTAGAAAATCAGCATTTAATGATTACCAAACTATCGATATGGCCAAAATAGAAAATTGGTTGTATGACCAGTCAAT
Organism: Tamarix austromongolica; assembly: GCA_039764185.1. Classification (NCBI taxonomy): domain Eukaryota; kingdom Viridiplantae; phylum Streptophyta; class Magnoliopsida; order Caryophyllales; family Tamaricaceae; genus Tamarix; species Tamarix austromongolica. The sequence goes on from CM077817.1 coordinate 49,660,837, forward strand.
TGGTATTTTAAACTAGTCGACTTTTTATGTTTAACAAAAAATAGAAGTTATAATTATGGGATCTAGTTGACCGGATTATTCAAATTATTTGATCGGTTATTCAAAGTGCATAATTGGTCTTAAGAGCATATTTGTGAGTATGAAATGGTATGGTAAGACTAGTCAATTGGTTTATCTAAAATGGTCTATCATATATGAACTAGTTGATTACTTTGGCAAAATCAGTCGATATGTTTAAATATAGGCCAACGGGTTTCTAAAGGGATAACACCTATGAACTTGTTGGTCAAAAAAGTTGATGTATTTCTTAGAGCCAGTCAATCGGTTTCGTAAAACTATTTGATTTATAAAATTGAGATAATTATGTTCCTACAAAATTTGAATCCATGGACTAGTTGGTGAAACCATTCAATCAGTGTTTTTGAAACATATGTTTTTAAATAGAGATGAGAATGAAACCAATAGTGTGGTTTGTCAAACTAGATTATTAGTTTCCAAATCAGTCCATAGATTTGAGATAAATAAGTGATGTGTTTGTCAAACTAGTTGATTGATATCCACAAACTAGTTAATTTATTTAGTGAAACCTTTCTCCATGTTTAAATAGAGATAAACCAGTTTCTATAAGATTAAAATCTATGAACTTGTTAGTCAAATAAGTTGATTGGTTTTTGAACCAATTGATTGATTTTCTCCACCAATCAATCTCTCCAAGTTTAACTTAATTCATGCCTTTGGTTAAAATGGACTAGTGGATCAATCAAAAGACCAATCGACTAGTTCTAATTGGAACCATTCATTTTATTTTGAAAATACCTTAAAAGAGTTTATGAAATGAAATCTAGTCAGCCGCTCCCTCCTCTCTCCTCTATGGTGCACACAAGGAGAGAAGCCTCTACGTCAAGGAAGAAGATTGGGAAGGGTAGTTCTTCATCCCCTAAGGCTTTGGACTCATCTACTATTGTTTAACGGGAAGATGGTGTGGGTAGTGTTGATGTGTTTGGGGAGGATTAGAATGTTTGTTTCAAGCCAAGTGCATGTGATATGCATATAGCTTTAGTGGTCGATCCTTCTCCTAATGAAAGGGTTGTGGATATGTTATCAAAGAAGAGTGTGGATGATAATATTATCTCTAGGATTGATGAACCTTTTCCTCTTGGCCCTGATCACGGTCTGTTACATAACATATCAGAGGAACAAGGTCTTGGCGATTTACCTTCTTAGAAAGATAAGGTGATAGGTAACAGGATGTATCTGTAGCCACCCAATTGCATTATGTTCCTCTGTCTATTGTAGGTGAGAAGATTTATGTTTCTCTTCAGAAGGATAAGGTGGAGAGTAGATGTGCTAATTGGTAATGGGCAATTGTTGGATATATCATAGGTTATCAGCCAATTCTAGGTAAAATGGTTGACTTTGTGAGAAGGAATGGGTGGGGCATTAAAGAACCAAAGGTTTTATTACATAATCAAGGTTTTGTTGTGTTGAAATTTGGTTCTCAAGAAGATAAGGATTGGGTGCTTGCTAAACCGTATTCGTCTTTCATGAATTGACCATTTATTTTGAAGGCTTGGCATAGAAATTTCCAATTCTCTAAGGAGAGGTTTCAATTTTTTCCTTTCTAGATAAAGCTTCCAAATCTTCCCTTGGATTATTGGGATATTGATTCTCTTAGCAAAATTGGGAGTGTATTGGGCAGACCGATGCAAATGGATGGAATTACTTCTAATGGTGATAGAACTTCTTGTGCTCGTTTGCTGGTAGAGATTGATGTATCTAAATGTCTTGTAGAATCCATTGAGATCTTGGAACCTGATGGGGAGGTTGTTAATTAGAATGTGGTTTATGAATGGAGGCCTGCTTACTGTAGCACATGTGATGTTTCAGGCCATTCGATAGATAAATGTTTGAAATCTAAGGCATCTATACAATAGCTCCCATCTTAGCATAATTTGATTTCCATATTTTCCGATCTAGTAAATTTTCCTAATCAAAAGCAGTGGAGAGTGGTTCATAGGGGGTCTCCTAATCTAGATAATAACAAAGGTGATCCTATTTCTAGTAATGGGAACTATAAACAACCCTCTATATCTTCAGCAAGTCAGGATCTTTTGGGGGAATTTGAGAATAGGTTTGTATCTTCACACATGTGTGATGATTTGATGGCTCAAAATCTGATCATGTGAGGTGTAAAGGTAAGAAGTTATCCGATGATAATGTGATGATAAATTTGATAATTGATCATATTAATGATAGGGGTATGGAATGTTCGAGGCTTGAATAATCCTTACAAACAAAAGGAGTTGAAGCACTTGTTAACAATGGATAAAGTATCCCTAATGGGATTCGTAGAGGCTAGAATAAAACATCATAATGTTGCTAAGATATGTTGTATATTAGGAAATAAATGGAATATGTTAAGCAATTATTATTATCATCATAATGGTAGAATTTGGTGTATTTGGGAAAGAATATGTGGGATCTTTGACTTATTGATGCTTATGAGTAGGCTATGCATTTATTAGTGATTGACATAGGTACTGCCCTAAAGTTTTATGATACTTTTATTTATGCTTTTAATGTCGGAAAAGATTGAAAAGGGCTTTAGAACTAGTCGAGATGGCATAAGGTGGATAAGAATCCCTGGATTCTATTGAGAGATTTCAATGTTGTTGTACATGTAGATGAGAAGTTCCAAGGGAATGCTATGAACATGAATTATGCTAATGATGCTAGAGAGTGCTTCCATTCTCTCCTGGTTCAAGAGTTAGGGTTCTTAGGGTTAAATTTTACTTGGAGTAATAGAAGTTTGGGTGATAATAGAATCATGGCTAAATTAGATAGAATCATGGTGAATATACTTTGGATTTCCTCCTTTTCTCATTCTAAAGTTGATTTTCAGATTCCTCTCTTCTCTAATCACAGCCCTGGCATTGTTCATCTGAATTATATGGTCTATCAATCTAGGAAGCGGTTTAAATTTTTTAATATGTGGACTTTGGATCCAAAATTTCTTCCTTTGGTTTCCTCTTTTTGGTGAAGACCTTCTATAGGTTCTTTGGTCACTAAGTTCAAGAATAACTTATGGGAATTAAAATTTAGGCTAAAATAGTTTAATTAGGTAAAGTTTTGTGGTATCTCTTCAAAGGTGTAAGAATAATGGGACAAGCTTAAGGTGATTCAAATAGCTATAGATCTTGATCCTGAGAATTATAGGTTGCAAGAAGGGGAAAAGAAATGTTTGAAACTTTATGAACATCTATATTTATATGAAGAGAGTTTTTTCAAATAGAAATCAGGCATCAAATGGCTTAATCTTATTGATTCTAACTCTCATTTCTTTTTTTCCTCTATAACAACAAGGCAGCTGAAGAGGATGGTTCACAAAATTCAATCCTTTTTAGCTTATTATAAAAGTTTCTTGTGGTCTGAGAGTGCTTCATCTAGATGTATAGTAGATGCTATAAGAGTCTTGGGTCCTGTTATGTCTATTGAACATCAACGTCTTTTGTTAAAGCCTATATCTAAAGAAGATGTCAAGGAGGCTCTATGGTCTATTGGTAATTACAAATCCCCTAGTCAAGATGGGTTTATTGCTAGGCTTCTCAAATGTTCTTGGAGTGTATTAGGTAAGGATATCTAGCTTCTAGTCAAAGGTATTTTCCAATCTGCTGTAGTGCCTCCTTTCTTAGGTTTCTTATCCCTAAATCTACTGGAGCATAATGTGTAACTGATTTTAGAACTATTTCATGTAGCATAGTTCTATATAAAATTTTGGCAAAAATTATTTATGCTTGTTTATAGGTTGTCTTACCATGTTTGGTCCATGATTTTTAAGCTGGTTTTGTCAAGGAAAGAGTCATTGGTGATAATATTTTGTTGGCTGATGAACTAATTCATATGTATCAATGAAAGAGTATTTCACCAAGATATATGCTTAAGGTGGACATTAGGAACGCTTATGATTCAATGAGCTATAATTTCTTGGAGCAAGTGTTATTATGGCTGCATTTTCCCCTTCATATTGTCAAGCTCATAATGTCTTGTGTCACCACTATTAAATATTTCTTAGCACTAAATAATGGTTTCATGGAACCTTTCCAGGGGAGAAAAGGGTTAAGATAAGGTGACCCTTTGTCTCCTTACCTCTTTGTCATTATTATGGAGTATTTGAGCAGAATGATGCAATCCTTATGGCTTAATTATGATTTTCATGGCCATCCAAAATGTAAGAGATTGAAGATTATAAATTTTTTCTTTTGTAGATGATCTAATGCTTTTTTGTAGGGCTGATTCTACTTCTCTTCATTTAATTAAGTAGATATTTGATGGGTTTAGTGCAATATTAGGTTTACATATCAATCTTGAAAAAAGTTCCAAATTTTTTGTGGTGTTAACCAAGAGTTGAAAGACTTGATTTTATCTAGTCTTCAGTTTAATGAAGGAAGGTTTCCTTTCAAATATTTGGGTATACCTTTAGAATCTTCTAAATTAAAGTCTTCTAATATTATAATTGTAGTTCAAAATATCACTAGTAGAATTTAGTATTGGTCTACTAGACTGCTTTCTTATGCTAGGAGGATTCAACTTCTAAAATCTGTTATATTTGGGATCGCTATGTATCGAAGTCAGATCTTTCTTCTTACTAAGAAGTTGTTAGTGCAGATTATTTCACTATGTAGAAGTTTTCTCTAGACTGGTAAAGCTGTACCTAGTAAAAGGTCCCTCATAGCATGGAAATCTATTTGTTTGCCTAAGAAAGAAGGGGGTTTAGGCATTATGGTCTCCAAAGCTGGAACATTACAGCAATGGGGAAGCATCTTTAGAATATCACTCAAAAGAAAGATTCTTTGTGAATTAAATGGGTTCATGCTTATTATATTAAGCAGCAAGATTTTTCTATATGTCATTTACCTAACACTTCTTCCTGGATTATTTAGAAATTTTTTTCCTTAAGATCTACTATCTTGCTATGGATTCAATTGCATTAGGATTCTTATCAATTCACTATTGTTGATTTCTATGATTTTTTAAGATTAAAGGCTCCATTTATGTGGTGGGGGAGAATAGTTTGCTATAGTCCTACGACACCAAAACACAAGATTATTTTTTTGGCTTGCTTCTCATTCTCGTTTGCCCACTAAAGATAACCTGGTTAAGTTTTCTCCTTCTATTAATATGCAGTGCTATTCTTGTGATCAGGAAGAAAACATTCTTCACTTACCAGTTCAATGCCCTATTATGAGCCATGGTTGGAATTCAGTCAAGAAGATTATGGGAGGTAGAAGGTTTAGCAACAATTGGTATTGCATTCTAAAAGATTTTTCTTGTTCACAAAGAAGAGGTCATGTGAAACTCCAAATAACTCATGCTCTTTATGCCATTGGTCTTTATGAGATATGGAAACCAAGAATGCTTATCTTTTTTCAAGTGTTGGGTGGAATTGTAAGAGGATTATTTCTATCATTTCTTTTGCTTTATCCTCCATTTGTAATCATCCACATAGAATAGCTAAGTTTGATGGGTATGTAGGGTCTATAGATCATTACTATAGAGTTTCTTGTAATCTTTCTCTATGATATAAAATTTCTTTTCTTTTCATTTTTTTCAAACAGAAATGAAATCTAGTCAAGTATTTTTCAAAAAAAATATTTTAATTGAAATATGAATTTTTCTCAACTAAAATCCTTTCAAGAAACTTAAGACTCAAGAAATATTATCCTTAAACTACAAATCTTGGCTATTTTTCATGTGTTCTTTTCAATTACTTAAAAACTTGATCTCTTTTTTATATTTTAACCTAAGGAGAATTCTTTAAGTGAATAAGTCAATTCTTCGACATACAAACTTATGAAAAAGCATAAGTTATGAAGATATATTTATTATCATTAATACACTATAATGACAATGTTTGACCATTGAGGTCAACAATATCCCCATTTTACATGATGATGGAAAGAAATGAATGATTGAAAATAGAAAGAGCAATGAATGCATGGTAGAAAAATATTTACTAGTTTTATAACTTTCAATCCAAACTGCCATATTCTATCCCCTCTTTTAAACATCAGCAAAATGTTAGAAAATAAAGGATCCTAAAAGAAAGAAGTGATAAACCATTGCTGGAATGGGGAGGGACAACTTCCCCTTAACATACGAGTCTTATGAATTAAGCATATGTAGACATGTTGGGAAGTCAAATAATACACTCCCTAACTTTGAGATGTGTGTGTTCATATCAACATGAAGGAACAATTTGTATTATTATGCATCCAAATATTTATGAGATGAGAGAGAGATAAAATATTTATGTCTCATTAATTATTAGAATTTAGTTATACATGAGATATAAGACATAAAAGCTATAAAAGTAATACAAGAAACATACTTAGATTAAACTAATCCTCATATACATTAGGACTAAGGGATGGACAAGTATTAGTCTATGAATAATGAATGTGGGTGATGTTCACAGTGAAACTAAAGTATTGACATCGATTATAGCATGAATGTCGAGGTCATCATTAGTTGTGTCCTTGGATTTATTTGATTTAACTATAACACATCTAATCTATGTTTCCTAAGTTAGGTACACATCAAGGATTGGATGAATCCACGGAGAATTAGTGTTGGTAGTAGTATGAGAAGGGGTAGGGTTCACATGGACATAAGTAGTGCTTGAAGGAGTGTCCATGGGATCATGGTGATGTAGCATAAGATAGAATTGCAATTGATAGGGAAAAAACACCACTTTGTCTCAATGGTAGTTTGTCGTCACACCATTTTGGTAATCATGCTAATAACTTGGAGAAGGAGATCATAGATGCTATAAAGTGTCACACAACTGGTTAGGGGAGGCAAATGTGGTGTACAGGAGGTGGAAGTGGAAGAGGTGGATGTTAAAGCTCCCACTATGGATGAGACTACTATGTCATTTGGAGCCAATAGGTTATCCAAGGGATGTAGATTATTATATTAAGTTTGTAGGGAGTCTATTGTTTAGATGATGTAGAGAGGAGATAGTTGTGATGTAGTGAGGGAAGAGCCTTAGGTGCATTTTTAAGTGTTTGGCCGTCCATACTCCTTTGATAGCTCATTCTTCATAAGGTAATAACATTAAGGATATTAGGACTCTTTTGTAAGATCAATATCTTAGCTAGAAATCTTCTAAGATAATGCAGAAGTCATGAAGAATTATCATAATGAGAGAGCTTTATCTTAGGACTGCCTAAGTCTTCCAGGCCATATGAGACATGTGTTAAAAGATACCAGTCTCGAAGCATATTGGGGTGGAAGAGAGAAAGTGATCTATGCTATACTTATCTTAGAGGGTCATTTCTACTCCTTACTCGAATCATATAGATAGTGGGAATTAGAAGTTACTCCATAGATAAAGTAGTGATGATACATATTTGATACTATATTATCTAGAATTATATTGCTCATCTATTTTGTTTAGGTTATTCAAGACTAGATAATGTGAACAATGCTGAGTATATAATTTTTCCATGCCTAAGACAAGATAATGGGAATACCTAATACATGAGTAGCGATGGTGCTTCGAAAAATAGGGAGACTGAGACTGACATAGAATATATGAACTATGTCTAGGTAGAGTTGATCGTTGATAATGAAAAGAGTTAGAAGATGAAGGTCGAAAAGTGATTGGATGAGGGGAAGCTTAAAATGATCAATAAAAGATACTACAACAATGCATTTCTCAAGGACAAATTTCCTTTTCTCAAAGGATTTGATTTAGAAGTGTCAATCATCTATACTTCGAAAGAAATATGTATAATGAAAAGAGGCCACATTGGTGTTAGCTAAGCGAGAGGTAGATAATATCATTATCTTGGTGGATGAAGAAGTAGGGAAATGAGCAATAGGTCTTGGTTGAGGTGGAGATGGGGGACAAGCTTCTTCCACACAAGAGGAATAAGATGATAATGCCTAAGATGGAGGTGAAGTTGCTAGTTCCTCAATATGAGTTATATTTTGTGCTAGATGTTATGATTGGGTATAATGACGCTTAATGGGAGGAGCACAAGCTCCTCCATGAATAGTGATTGGGGTAGTGGATTTCTACTCTTCCATTTTTCTTCGACATAAATTAGAGAAGATGATTTCAAAATGACAGGTTGTGAGGCTATGCAACCTTCGCTTAGTGAGAGAAGTGCAATAGGGTTGAGTGGGGTTTTTCACAAATGATGAGAGATAAGAGAAACTAAATCACAAATTATGTTAAATTTATTAGTGAGTATGAATACATGCCTTATTTTGCCTTAAGATGAGTTGTGCAAAGCTAAATTTGATAAGATGAAAAGTTAGGTGTTATTATTTGAATTACCTTAAATTTTATGATGTCCAATGAAATCAATAGATAGTGGAGTTGAAAATGTATTTTGGGCAATCATTTAACCTTGAAAATTTAAGATTTATGTATTTTGAAAGTGGATTTAGCGTTATTGAAGAGAGATTGAGATGAGGTAAAAAGGAGTCAATGGCATTGAAGGAACTAGAGTCAATGGTTTTGTTGAACACGTGAGGTGGATATTTTTATGTCGAATACATCATTCAAATCATTAAGCATTTTAATTAAATATTTATGAAACCAATTAAATTATATTGGTAATCTAGTCAACTTGTTTCATTATGGTTAGACATTAAAAAGTAATGATTTAATTTTTTTTATCTAGACATACTGATCAATTGGTGTGAAAACTGATAGACTAGCATTGTCAACCGTTCGACTAGTTTACTTGGCTATGTTATATTTTATAATCTTCAAGTCCATTTATTTGTGATACATAATTTGATATATATATATTTTTTATTGTATGAAACATATCACATTGATTAGTGGTCATGAAGGACATTTTCTTAATTTAATTTATGCTATGTTATTATGTTTCTGAATAATGGTATGATTAATCCTTTCTTTTCAAAAATTTCACATTCTAGGGAGAGATTTAATTTTAATCATATAAAAGGATCCTTTTCAATCAACCTAGATAAATTTCGATTGAGTTTTTTTAATGCATCTGATGAATATGCTTATGAATGAATATATTAAATTCATGACATCTGCAATTTGATGATGAGTTGATGTGTATAGAAGATCCATAAATTTTTGCTCTAATTTTTCCTTGATGAAAAATTAATAGATTGTCCTACCTATGTTCATACTTGTGCCAATGTGAATCAATGAAAGTAGAGCATAGTTTTGTATGTGAAGTTGGCACCAAATTAGTTTTTCATATTTTTGATCTTGGTGCATATGATCCAAACCCTTTTTTCTTATGGGATGCTTGCCTGGGTTTTTTTAGCCAGCACGAGTTACTATATTGTTGCTACTTTTTTCTTTGTATTATGCTCTAATTGAATATTAGCTTTTAAACTAATGTGTTTTATTTTATTTTATGAATAAGTAAAAGACTTGGCATTAGATTATGCTATTTTACATTTGCATTTGAATATGTAAGAGACTTTTGTCATTGAATTATGTAATTTGATATGAAAATGTAGAGGTCCTTTTGGTGATGGAATGTATTATTTTGGTAACATGAAGATATATAGATAGAGCAAAACATATATTCATAACTGTTGCTCAAAAATATGGAATGTATAACAAGTGTTTGGAATTTAGGAATATATGGTTGGCTTTTGGTGACTAGTATATTCATTTTTTGGGGTGTTTTTCTGCTTTATCACAAGTAAGTTTTCCTTATTATTTAGTAAACATGCTATACCATTTGTTTACTTAAATTTAATTTAGTACTATAAATTTTTTTCTATTTTGATCATGTTAAGTTTGCTTACCATTTTAATCCATCAATCAAACATAGATTTGTTTTGTGAGACTCGTTGGAGTTGGCTAATCATCCAAATGGATGAGATCTTATGAAGCATTCCATGTTGATAGCTAGCAAATGAAATGAATGGAATTGAATCCTCGTGTGGATGTATAAGCTTTCATTTGGTTTTTGGAAAGTTAGGAAAAAAGGGAAAGTTATATTGGCCCATTCTCTTTCCTAAATCTATAAAAACAATTGCCTAAATCTACAAAAACAATAGGAAAATCCTCAACCCTACTTCTTGCATTTTCACATTATTGCTCATATTCCTTAAATATGTTAACCTTCCTCATATTCTGAAATTGTTTGCTATAATTTTCTAGGATCAAAGACCTAGTTTATTTGTACTATGAATAATTTAGTAAAATAAGTTTATCTTCTAAATCAGCAATGGATAAGAAACAAGATGTTGATACCACTACTAGAGCAAGGTTCACCTAATACCTAGCATGAAAATGTTTGTCTTAGTCAAGCCTAACATTTCCATCCACATATCCATTACGTGTTTAAATTTTCACCATTGCATTCTTGCCAAACAATATTAAATTTTATATTAGACCTTCCTTTCTTATTCTATAATTATCACAACCATAACAACAAGCATTGCTTCCTCCACAACTTGCTTCTCAAACTGTAAATAAGGACAAACTTTTCAGGAACCCTCTAAGTGTCAAAATAATGTATTCATCATCCTTGGAATGATACCTAAACCCTAAAGGGCCAACTGATACCTTACAATCAAGAGCAAATGACTATACCTTAAAAAGCAAACTAGTTGCTATGTTATAAAGAAAATATCTATGTGGGTAGATATGAAAGCAAAGTAAGTTATTGTAAGAGCCTACAAACCAACTACCTTTAGGTTAATTATGATCATTTTATATAGAGGATTCATCAATGAGAATCATAGAGGGATTTAGCAATCAGGTTGTTATGTAGCGTAGACCACTTGCTACATCAAACCATATTAAATTTCGGACAAAGTATTGAGATGAATTCATAAATTTCCATGATTTTTCTTGTAAACCAACTACTATATGCAGCCATGGCTCTTTTACCATTATCAAGGATGGAAAGGAATATTGTTGTTGCATCTTTGTTTATTAGATTGAGGAATTAGTACATGATATTATTATTAAGTTATCTCCTCGATGTACTAGAATATATCCAAGAACCCAAGATGATCGTCCATTTAGCTAAAAGAACTCTTGATCAAGGAATTAAGAATGTGGATGTGTTTTTTTTTTTTAATTCTGATGCTAGTTGTATTGATCAAATTAGAATAGATAGGCATATATTCCATGTGTTATATGGGTTGCTTCGAAATGAAGGTGGTTTAAAAGGGTCCAAAAATATGTCCATTGAGGAAAGGGTTGCAATCTTTTTTAATATACTAGCACATAATCAGAAGCATAGGATGATTTTGAGAAGATTGAAAAGATCAACTGAAACTATAAGTAGAAATTTTCATCAAGTTGTTAGTGTTGTCTTACTTTTGCATAAGGTGTTGATGATGACTCCAAAATTAATGACACAAAATTGTACAAATGAAAGATGGAAATGGTTTAAGCTAGAATTCAACCTTACTTTATTAACATATATTGGAATATGTGGGTAGGCTTTCATATTTCTAATCATTTATAATTTTGGTCCATATTGAATAAATAGAACTACCTAGGAGCATTAGATGGAATATTCATCAAGGTTAGAGTATCAGATATAGACAAGCAAAGAAATCGAACAGGGAAGGGAGAGTTAGCAACTAATGTTCTAGTGACATATTTCATTGACATGCAATTTACATATGTCTTATCTGGGTGGGAAGGTTCTATCATAGATGGTAGAATATTGAGAGATGCTACTAGTAGAAGACATCTATTACGAGTTCCTCATTATAAGGAAGTTAAACATAGCATTGTAAAATTTTTGACAGACGAAAAGTTAACTAATTTATTTTCCTGCTTGTACATAAGATATTATTATTTTGTTGATGTGGGTTACACCAATGGTGATGGCTTCCTTACTCCTTATAGGATTAAACGCTATCATCTAAATGAGTGGAGGGATGAGCATCAACCAAACTCTCTACAGGATTTCTTTAACATGAAACACTCTGCTGCTAGAAATTTTATTGAGAGATGCTTTGGATTGTTGAAAATACAATGGGCAATTCTACGAGATTCAAGATTTTATGATGCTAGCATGCATGCAAACATTATAACTTCATATTGTGTTCTTCATAATCTCATATGTAGAGAAATGAGGTGGTACCTGATGGAATAAAAGTTAGAGTTTGAAATAATGAGCACTTTCATGGAAAATATAAATGAAGAAGATAACCTTATTAGTATTGTTGATATCTCAAATGCGTGGACTACTTGAAGAGATGGTATTGCACACGAGATGTTTGATAATTGGTGACTTCGAAGGGGTGTTGAGTATGATATCAATGAGGTGATGATTATTTTGTATACTTTTTTTTTGTAGTATTTACATTGATGTAGTATTTTTGGAACCTTGACGTATTATAGCTATGTTGATCTCTTAGAGACCTTTTGGATAGTTTTTATTAATGAGATTAAGATGATTGTATTGATATATTTGAATTGTTTATCAAAATTTTAGATGATGGTTATATTATATTGTTGATTGTTTGTATATTTTTAATATTGTGAACAATATATGAGAGCGAGTACCATAAGTTCAGACTTAATAGCTACTAAAAAAGGTTAAAGGAAGAGTTAGTGGTATAATGTGGATGAGAAGCTAATACAATTTTTGAAAGAGATGTGACAAGATGGAAAGTGGAAGGCTAAGGGCAGATTTAAAGTTGGATATCTACTTCATTTGGAGAAGCTTTTTGTTGAAGGAATGCCTAATTCTGAGTTCAAATCTACAAATATTGATTCGAGATTAGGCTACTTGAAAAAATGGGCTATAATGCATTGTTTGAAATTAAGGAAAAAGGGAGTGGCTTTGGATGGAATGAGGAACAGAAGATGGTAACAGGGATCGAAAACTATTTGATGAATGGGTAAGGTAATTTCTTATTTCCTTTGTGAATTTTATATTCAAATTTTTCTTGATTTTCTTTCTCTCATATTTAGATATCGATCCGTCTTTACTTTTCTATTATTGTATATGGATCATACAAATGTTAATTTCACTTCTTATTTTGTTCGTGTGGATATATCTTATGCTTTTATTTTAATCATTGTAGAGTCACAGAGATGCAACAGGGTTATTCATAAAATCATTTTCGTTGTTCAATGATCTTGGATATATTTTTGCTAAAGATAGGGCTGTTTGTGCTAATGCTGCTGCTACTACTAACAGAGCCAAGCTTTATATGTCACATGACTCTATCCTAGAAGCCATTTAAGAAAATGCTCATATGATACACGAGGATGATGAAAATGATGAAGACGTTGATAATGTATCAACTCAAGCATCTAACAAAAAGAAATCTAGAACTAATAAGAAAGTAGAATCAGTGTATGGTATCATAAGATAAACTATAAAGCAAATATCTAACGATAACAAGGAGCAATTTAAGGAGTTGATGAGTACGTTAGATAGAAGCCTCGGGTCTTACAAAGACGGATTGTATGAAAAATTAGTAGCAGTCCATAGCATATCTAGAATGGGAGTAATGAAATTAATGAAAAAAATGAATGAAGATGTGTGTAGTTTTCTTCGATTTAAGGATAAAAATGAGAAATATGATTATCCTAGAATATTATTGGATGAAATTTAGTTTACGAAAATACTTTCATTATATATTAGATGAATTGAAGTAATAGTTTTTTTATTTATTAGATGATCTTTTTTTCTTAGATTGATGTTATAGGATATTTAGTATGTGGATTTATTTTATATGTTGTGTTTCAAATATCGTTGCAATATATCCTCATTAATTTCTTTCATAAATTTATTTTAGTTATTTTCATATGTTATTTCAATTTATAAAAATTAAATTAAAAATGTAATATATTAAATTTTTATTTATGTAATAAATAATTGTTCATATCTAATAAGAAAGTACTACTAATTTTTCATGCTTATGAAGTACGATAAAATATTATTCTAATATAAGTTGTTCCTCTCAAATCAAATATAAGAAAAATAATTTCTTGAATAATATACCCTCATATACTAAATAAAAAAGATGAATAAATATCCTCATTTAATCATTATCTCGTTAATCATTTTTAAGGTAATCATTCTCCCTTAAACCATTTTCCTCGTCCCAAGAAGATTCTTATATGAACTCCACTTTTGAACTTTTTGAATACGTAAGGTAACATTTTTCGGTGCGAAAGGTACTCTAAATAATACGTTGTATAACATACAGATAAACTTTTGTCCCCTCATTTTTCTTTCGGGTGGAAAGGTTTGGGTCATCACCACCATGTCTGTTGACCATTTGGCATAGGTGAACTATACACGCAGGAGTACCGCCGTTTGAAGAACACGGCGATGCTAAAGATGTTAACCGACCCTGTCAATTTCTAGTTTATGCAACTTGACGCATCTGCTGCTCTGGATTATCAAGTCAAAATTGATGTGGCATGTTTTGAGTTTATCCCCTCTCCTTTAGGTTAAGTAAAATTATGCTTTACGCAATATTTTTTATAATATTTTTCGCCATAATGAAACAAAAAAACTCTTTAAAAGTACTCTTTCCATTCAAAAAATGAATTTGTTTTGGTATTGGATTTTTATTCAAAAAATTATTTTTTTGAAATGTTATCTAACATTTATGTTTATCAAACATATGTCGGTAAATAGAATTTTCGAAATAATCTCATTAAAAAAATTATGAAAAAAAATTTGGTCGATAGAATTTCGGTAGAGTATAACCTAAAATGACTTGAAAGAAATATATAATTTATCTTAACTACTCCAAGTCTCCAACCAATAAGTTATATGCTCGTGACGGCAGAAAATATCCATGTCCGAGCCTCCCAAGTAAAGCTAATCCAGAAAGACCATACGTTTTGATTTCCACTTTTTTACCGCCCCTTTCTCCATTTTTCTTTTGCGGTGAGAGTGAGACATTCAATCGTGGTATTGCCAAGGAAGAGGCTTCCTTTTCTTGGAATTAGAGTACCCACAATGAACGAGCAAAAAAAAAAAAAAAACTCAATATGCTTTTTAAAATTAAAAATAAATGTTTTGTTTTGTTTAAACTCTAACTACACAATAAAAACTTAATAATATAATACTAAAATATACTATTATATTAATCTCTATCCCACCCTAAATAACAAAAGTATACTTAATAAATTATATTATTGATGAATTTTTTTTATTTTTGTATAATTGAATGTTTTTGAGTTGGATCAATTTTTTGTACTTTGCCATAATTTTTTTATTCTTTTGCCTTACTATTGTAGTGTTTTGCACCGGATAAAAGGATGCAAAAAATTTTTGTACCTCCACTGCAAACAATCTTATTGCAGATTTTTTTTTCTTGATTACATGCATCGAAAGAATGAATGAGGCATGCCACTATACTAGGATCCTCTCTCCCTCTTTCATAATGAAGGCGGGTGAATAAAATACCATTGCTAGAGATAATAACGGGAGTTTAAGCTTTACTAATTCAATTAAACTGAAATAAATTTTTGATAAACAGTCACTTAACTAGTGTCAAAATTTATTGAATAAAGAAAGGGCATAGCAGTATAATTCATCTTCCTTGCTTGTTCAATGACACTGCACAAACCAATATATGAGTAGTATGAATGATTTTTCGTCTCAATTAATAAATTAAATTAATGAGTATTGTGATGAATGTGTGAGTTTTCATATTAACAACCTTGTACAGATATAATATTTGAGAAAACCTAACCTATGTTCTAATATTTACGAATTGAAAATAGATAATGAAAATATGATAGACAAAGAAAGGAAATGAGGCTTCTATATATGTTCCACTTATACATATGTGATATACACCCTATATGTATGTATCTATATATATATATGATAAATATCTAATGAAAACTATTTCTCTTAATGACAATTAAGAACTAGTACTCTGAATTCTACTTCTAGTAGGTAAATGAAACTATTGTAAATAACTCAACAAACAAAACTATTAGAGTGTAATAAAAAAGATATTAGTATTTTCACAGATATTGGGAATTTATGATGCAGGTTGGTAAATACCAACTGTAGATGGTGAAAACTACTTTTTGTTGTAGGAAAAACTAGTATAAGTCTATTAGAAAAATATAGTATTTGAGTACTAAAAAAATAATGACATTTCAGTAAATATTAGGTATTTATGTTTTAAGATAGGAAACTAGTAGTGAAAACTACCTCCAGAGGGTGGAGGAAACTATTATAATTCTTTCATTGAACTATATTTTTTGAGTGGGAAAAAAGCAATGACACTTTAATAAATATTGTGTATCAAATTAGGAAACTAGATGAAAACTACGTATAATAGGTACATAGCACACATTGGTTCTTACCATATAGGGTTTTTCTCACTATATATGCCCTATATGTCTTAAATTATGCTACCATTATTGAGTTTAAACTAATATATATGTATATGTATGTGTGTGTGTTTATATATATAAATTTATCATGATTATTATTACTTAAACCACCTTAAATAAATAAATTTAGCCTCATTTCATTTCTTTTTTCTAATCTAATACCACAACCCCAAATAAATTATTTCTACCCTAATAAAAAATCTAAATCTAATTATAATCCTAACCCTAAACTTAATTTCCTTTTTCCCTTTTCTTTCACTCTCTCTCTTTTCTTTTCCTTTCTTTTCTTTCTTTTCATCCCATGTGCATGACGATCCTTGGCTCATGTACACCTACATTTCCTTTTCCTTTCAGCTAAATAGACCCCTTGCAATCCCCTTTGAGCATACCTCCTCCCTTCCTTTTTCGGCTCCTACGTTACTCACCCTCTACACCACCTCTCTCTAGCATCTAATCATCTAACCTCATCCCATTTTCTAAACCCAAACATGCCTCTCATACCTCATAATCGACCCATCTTCCTTAACCCCCACATTTTCTTTATATATGAATGATTTTCCCCCAACCATCTACATATAAATACACACACATTCTCCTCTTCATTTTATTTGAACCCAACTCTCCTACTTCCTTTGTCAGTCTGATTGTGTCACAAAATGACCCTGACTCTCTTCCTTCCTCATCGTTATTCTAGCCTTCTTCTTCCATGCCTTTTGTTGCCAACTGAATTGCATATCCTGCCATCTTCACATGCCCTTGCCCTTACCTTATTTGTGCCCCTTGTCTCAACTCCAACAACCATCCACTTGCCTCTTTATCCTCTTTATAGCACCATCTTTTGCCAACACCAAGACCCTTGACTTCACCTTCTTCTCTTGTAACTTTTTATTCATCTATCCCTAGCTCTCTCCATTTTTATAAGTAATGCATGGTCATTCATCACCCATAGATGATTGTGCAACCCACCGCACTCCCTATGTGTAACACCTCTAATTTTCTAAAAAAAATTATTTTTCTAAAAGCATTAATTAAAAAAATATGGGGTAATACAACAATAATTAGCTTAATTCCAGTTCCCTCACATTTGATTATTCCAAGTGCTAAGGCTGAAAACAAAACATTATCAAAATCAAGCAACAAAAATTTAAGACATTAACATAGATAAAAGTTTGGGATAAACATTATCCATAAGAAAATGAAAATCAAAAAATAACAAGGGGCATAAGAGTCCAAAGGACAACTTATTATAATAAAATCAAGGAATCGAAGGTGCAATAACGAATTTTTATAACTCTTAGACCTATAAGCCTAATTCGAGAATAGGACCTACTCTAATGGACTCTATTTATCCTTGCTACTCTCTAGGCTTTATCCCAGTTCATGGCTATCATATAGTTAACTTCAAATGTATTACTCATATGAATTCCTTATAGAATGTAAATCCCAATGCCTCAATTGAGGTCACATTCCAGCATTGCACATAATCACATAATCATTCAAAAAGATTTTTAAAGCACAAGGTACATGCCATAAGAATATATAACAATCACATGATAATATATATAACATTAGATTCCCATGTTTAATAGCTAATCATACTTATAAAATTCATATCCTCTTATGGATATGGTAGCCATATCAAAATCCATTACCATAACTACCTAATCAATTCAAATCTAAATAAAGGTAGGATATTGAGGTAAACTATCGACCCAACAAATCATGTTAAGTAGCACACAAAGGCAACTAAAAAACTACAACAACAATAATCTATTAAAATTATTATTATTATTAAAAAATAGTTATTTCCATTTATAGTTACTCATGAAAGTACAATCAAACAAGGGACATTGAGGTACACTCGGTTATATTGGTGTACAAAGGCAACATAATACCCTTACCCTTGAACCAAAAGACACTATAGAATGATAGGTGATAATAGTGTGTGTAGGAAAGACAAGACCCTTTAGCCTTTTTATTTAATCCTTAAGTATCAATACCCCTTATTGTGTAATACCCCAAATTTTTGTATAATGGTATAACCCAAACTAAAGAAACTTTTAGGCCTTTTGTTTTGATATGAAGTCATGATTTGATTTTTCAATAAATTTTATATAAAATCATGTTGAAAAAAATAGTTTATTGAGTTTTGCAGAAAAACCCATAGAATTGTTCCATAAACTAATCGAATAATTTGTTGATTCAATCAATTTGAATTCCTTGACTAAATTGATCAGTTGGTTATGGGAAAAAAATCTACTAGTGGTAAAATAGTTGAATGGTAGACCCAAAACTATTGACTACATTGTCAAGTTGGGCACATTTTTAAGCTTTATTTTTTTGAAAACTTCCTTACACAAAAGTGGAATCTTACCAACCCATGCAATATTATCCATAGGAGATCCCTAACAAGTTTTATGATGTATTTAACAACTAAAGGTGAATGATGAACTCAACATCATCTTCTTCCACCTATCTCCTCAACACAATTATAAGATTGAATGTTTCAATCTCAAGCATGCTTCTAAGCAACTAGAAGTTCATGTCCATGCTAACCTTCTATTACTCCATTCACAAATACTAATTCTTGTTTAACTTATATAAATTTACTAGAGATACTATTTAAGCTTTGGAAAAGAGGTTAGCATATCTTAGACAAAATATATTAGTTCTAATGGTATTAAAATGATCAATTGTAAGGTTTTATATTAAATTTTGAACATCAAGTAGTTCCCTTTGTTTAGTTGGCTATAAATAGCACCAATCATCCCTACTATGCACCTTTCTTTCAGCCACCAAATTTTCCTAAATCTTGCATTTCCTCTCTTCATTCCACTCTTTGAGATTTGACAATCTATTTACACACACTCGTCTAATCCTGTCTATAGCTCTTTCCTATTGTAATTTTCAAGCAAAACAAAGTTAAATTTTGGGAAAAAGTTGATTAGCTTAGTTTAACTCTTCCCTTTTTTTCCCCTCAAGTTGGTATGTTCTTATTCTCTAATGTTTTTAAGTTTGACATTTGATAATATTTTGATTTATTTTTTGATTTAAAGATTTTGGTTTATGATTTTTAAAGCTGAGAATTACCACATTTGGAATTTCTATTTTTATAGGTATTTTGCCTGCATCTAGTAAGTGATTATTACTTGCAACAAGTTTAGTAAGTGTTCTTGTATGTTAGGTGTCATCTTTAGTTGATTTCTAAATGTCGCATGAAAAAATGTAGTTGTATATATGCTTTAAATGATTAAATGACTGAATTTGAGAAAAAATCTTGAAAATGGGTAGAAATAGGCTATGATGATTTCATGTTCAGAAATGCATGATAATTTGGTTGCAAATAAGTTAGATTAAGTTGATACATGTTTTAATATGGCTAAAAATGATTTATATGAAAGAATCTGCATGATAATTGTGATTTGGTGTTGTATTAGGACAAATCGATTGAATAGTGAAGTCAAACTAATCGATTGGTTCTTAGAATAGTCAATTAGTTGGCCTAACCTATCTATTAGTAAGTCTATAGAGACTTTTGTCATGCTCCCTCATTAAACCTATCGAAATGTTTTTGCAAAACTGATCAACTTGCCTATATATAGTAGGCTAGTTTGCCTAAACCAATCAACCAATTTGAGGAAAGCATGGCTTTATTGAGTCAAACTAATAAACTAGTTTGCTTAAATAGATCGATTAGTTGGTGTAAACAATTGACTATTTAGGCTAGAGCAATTTTTTGGTTTAATTGGCTTGCTTAATTTGCATCTTTTTTGTTAAGTTATACTTTAATGTTATATTTTGGTCTATAAAGTTTTTAGTAATGAGATAAAATAAAGATATTAACATGGACTATTGACCTAATTAAACAATAAAAATGGATCATAGCTTATGGTATACATTATTAGTAATGTAAAGGTTATTTGATTATTTTACTTATGGTACTTGAGGATATTGAGAAAGGAGTAGTGAAAATTAGTTTTTTTTTTCGAATTAAATATTAATATGGTAAAAAAACATGTTGGTTCAAGATTAATGGAAAACCCATATGGTTAGAAAAATGAAACGAAAGGATTAATAAGGATTAGCATAGGAAGTTGACTTGCTTTCTTTGTATGTGTCTTGTTTGGTCACCCTTCTTTATGAATAGAACACTAATCATGTAAAGTGAAAGAAATTTGAGTTGATTATGTGTATGGGTTATCCGATCCTCGAATAGCTATCAAGGGTTAGTGTACCTTTAGGAGTTTTCATTGCCTTTGGGTGGGATCCTAAGAAGTCTCGTTGCCTTACCTAATCTAGACACTAATGATATACTGGGTGGTATTAACATCAAAGATTCGAGTAACCTACGTGGTTGGATTTATCCTTGACTTATGTCCATATTGGTTGGCTTCAGCTTGGACATATATCCTTTCTGATGATTGGCTTTGGTTTGGACTTATAACTATTTATTTATTAGCTTTGGCCTGTACTTTATATCTCTTATTTAGATAATCTTCCATGATTTGTGAAACCATGGGGTGGTGCACATTCAATTGCTCGATGATAATAAAATAAGGATGGAAAATACTTATTGAAAGTTATGAATAATAAAAATATGAATGGTTAATGTTTGGTTAAGAAATGAAAGTAATGATATGATTGGCCAAAATAAATAATGTTACTTTATACACTTGACTGATGGCTATGGAATGAAATTTTGATTGAGTGATTGACCTATCTCATGCATGGATGAATCAATGGTATATGCTAGGAGTTGTTTGGATGCTCTTTGCTCTAAAGTATATAAGTGTTTGTATGAAAACATTTGGAATCTAAGCCTAATGTATCCTAATCGATTGGAATTGTGTATGATAGCATGTATTATGCACTTTTACCTTTATAAATAGTGTTATCATGATGTATGTTGTAATTTATATTCATGTATAGTATGTTGGCATACTTGTGTACATTGAGGGAGCAACTTGCCTTACTAAATATCCAACATACTAATGTGTATATTTCCTTGGCCACTAGCTCATTCCTATGAATAAAGAACCTTGTGCAGATCTTTAGGGATGGCCAGTAGAGGACATACCTCAATTTGATTGAGGCTTGAGAGTAAGGTCATCCAGATAGTTTTCAAAGGGGTCCGTAGTGGAAAAGAGTTTTAAATTTGGTGTCAAACTCTAATTCATTTATTATAGCCCCATACTTTATTTGCATGAATTTTGTAATTATTTAATTGAATAAGTTATGATCCTATGAAGTAAACACTCTTTAAAGTTATTTGATTAAACTTTTATTTTGTACACTCTATTATTTGAATTGTTTGATTGGTTTAGCCTTATAACTAATATGGGGTAGGTGGTGGACGTCTAACCTATGTCAGGTATGGTGGTAAGACCTTGTTTCCCTAGCTGTTTTATGCTTCCATAATATTTTAATCAAATTATTTAGTAGAGAAAAATGGGGGGGTTATAATTTAACTTATACGTCACCTATAAAGTAGATGAGGGATTTATTGGGGCATAGACACACTATAACATTCCGAGTCAATACAACCATATTGGAAATACCTTGGAGAACTTTTGGATTGATCAATTAGCCCCACAAATCAACATGAGTCCTTTCAGTACACTTTATCCTCACTCACACACTTCTTGGAAAATTTTTAAACAATTTCCATCATAAAAATTGGTCCACAACTAATATGCTTAATTATGGAGTTCTTAGGATGGAATCACCAAAAGTATGGTATACCTTTTTGATATAAGGAGTTATATCAACTCGTATAACACTCGGCTCAATTTCAATTATTACACATACACTAGAGAACAAAAGTCCATCCTAGGCTACACCCAATCTCTATGGTAGCTAATCCTGAATAGTAATACTTTCTAAAACCAAGGTATTCAAATTTATGTATTAATAATTTATAACATCATCATAAATATTACACACAACACAATTATTCCTTTATTTCTTGTTATTAGAGTAAATTTTGTGTTCATCACTCTATGTTAAAGGTCAACTTAACACTAAGGTTAACTTATCCCATGTCTAAGTCCATCCTACATCTAATAATTCACATTAGACACTTTTTGTAAAAATTGACCAAAATGCTTTCAAAGCCCTATTTTACCATTATTATCAATTTTCATAATAAAAATTATTATTATAATAACTTTTGATGAAAAGGTTAAAAGACAATAATTTATAATATTTTAGCATGTAGATAAATTTTAATATCTAGCAATTGACTATACACTTATTTTAGCATGCATTTAACAACATACATTTACAAATCCTAATCATGCATTTTTAATGTGTTATGCATTCCATGCAACACATATATACATATTTTAAGCATGATACAACATTTAAAATGAAAATTATCATCATGGTGCACGTAAGGTAAAATTTCTGTCCTAGAATATAAATACTAATTATTGTGTTTTCCTTCTAATCATGTGCGCATAATTTCATGTTATTTATACACAATATTTTAACCGCATAACACTTAATAGAACATAAATGTAATATCTTAATAAGGTTAAACATATAATATAATTGTAGACAAGCATATGCTATCAATTATCAACCTTTACTTGTATTGCATAACATTTACATAATAAAAAATAGAAGAAAAATTCTAAATCTAAACACCCTATAATTTTTGAACATGAACTCAAACCTATCATGAGTAAGTTGATTTACCTATATCTATGTTACACAAGTGCATAACAGATTTTCTTCTCTATGTTACTTCAAGGGTTACCCAAGTAATCATAACTCAACAACATATATATTAATATATAATATGACACTGCACTAGAAAAATTAACTAAGAGTTACTCAAGAAATAGGTTAGAAATTAATTGAGTGAAGGAAGAAATGGTATAAGTCACATATAAGGGGGTTGGGTGAGAAATGGAACGAGATGAACATGTTAGTGTAAGGAAAAGACTAAAGGAACAATCTTGCATATAGTGCAGGTATAGGTCAAAGAAGTCGACCACACAAAGGTGGTGAGCAGGGCGCATGAGCATTCAAGGAGAAATAACGGAGAGAAGAACATGGGCTATGTGCTAAGCACATGGGTGTGGATGGAAAAAAGGAGATAAGAAGAGTATGAGTGGTATCAAGGTCACATGGGTGTGCGTGGAAACAAATGAGAAGAGTAACTTTTCTTATACCATAAAGATAACAACTTATGGTATGCAAACTTCTCTTTTGGGGCATGTTTTACCTTTTAACATAGACCAAATATAAAATTTTTACATTTCTCTTAAACCTACTTCTCGCAAATCATTCTTGTTACAACACCACCAAGTACTCATAGACAATAGTAAATTATCTAGGAAGTTTGATTCAACATCATACATAATTTTGACTTCTGAATATTCTCTTAGAAATTCATTTAATAAATTTCCATGCCACATACACATGTACATTGATTCTTTCTAATTATAAGCTCATATTATACATCATCCTTAAAATAAAATGTATAATGTGTTTTTAATTAGACATATTCATGATTTAGATAATATTTAGCTAATATGATAGGAAGCCATGAACCTCTACCATTAAATTGCTTATATCAAATGGGAAAATTCATGTTGCAACCATTAAAATAAAGAAAAATGTGGTGCTTGAGGCCACGACCATCAAAACCCATATTTTTTTGGGAACTTGTGGGCTTGAAAAATCAATTTTATCCACTCATAATTATATAATATGACAAGGATTCCTTTTTAAATATTGTCGTTATTATGGTGATAGAGGATACCTAACCATATTAAGTTTAAACTACTATCAATGATGGATTAGGAGTATATTCTCATATTGAAGTGGATGAAAACTTCCACATAAAGCCATTATCACTAGTTCATGATTAGAACAAATAGTTTAAATATTGTTAAAATTAAAGTTACAAAAACTAAATTGCAAACAAAAAGTTAAGTGCTTGGGTCTTGAAAACCATTTATAAAACTCAATCTCTTTGATTGAAATACACTCTAGATATTCAATATATAAGGTTAGAAATTATTTATAAATATCATATAATTCCTAAAGATGTTAAATTATTTGATCGCCTTTATTATATTCAACACAAGTATTCATCAACTTTTAATCATGCAATTTTTGCGATTTTATTGTGTTATAGGTCTTCAATATGATTAAATCTTTTGGTTAATATTTTGGTTTCCATGTTAATTACATATAATTTTTCGATACATCTGGTATGTATATAATTCACCATATTTTTTTAAAAATTTATTAAAGGAAAATTTTTGGTGTTTAATAAGATTTCATAGTGTTTTATATTCATTCAAAAATATGTTTGGGTTTGAGGTAAGGTTGGATTTGAATAAGGTTGGTTAAATAATTTTTTTTTTCATGTGGATAGATCAAGTGGTTCTATTAATTAATCAACCAGTTTTCCATTTTAGCTCAAGGGAGATCCTTAAATAAATAGATCGACTTGTTTGGAAGACTAATTGACAAGTTGATAGGACAATCGATTGGTAACCAAAATTGATCAACTTATTTATTGAGATCAGTATATTTCTTAAACTCAATATTCTAGGAAAACTCCTTATACAAAAATGGAACCTTAATATCCCCATTCTAAATTATTCTTACATATTCTTAGTTGTTCTTAAGATGCATATGGTTAAAAATTCTACTTCAAATAGATCTAAGAAGTTTTATTTAGACACTTGAGGAGTAAGATGACCTTAATTGTCTCTTCTTCTAGTTCTCTCCTCTGCATATTTCTTGAATCATTGCTTCAGTTCTAGACGTACTTCTACTTAGTATGGAGATTTCGCCCACACTAGCTTTCCATTTTCCTTCTCATGTTTGGCATTTCTAAACTAAATTGACATTCACCTCTCCAAAATCACCATTTTAGAGCTAAAAGGATGTCAACCTATCCTTGACAATATCTGCTCGTTTAACTTAAAGTAAAATGGTAAGAATCAGGGTTTTGATTTGTACCTAACTACCTTGCTATGTTATCCATTCTTTGACTATAAATAACCCTATTTCATTTTCTATTCACCTTTCTTTTAGCCACCGAAAAAATCTTATCCCTCGAGCACTTGCCTTCTCCCCTCTCAATTAAGAGCCTTAAATTTAAAATCTTTTGGTTATGATCCTTTATCTATCTCCCTCTTTTTTTATTGTTAAGAAAGTTGAGTTGATTTTAGCATAGTCTTCCTCTACTTTCTCTTTGATGTGGTATATCATTTTTCCCTTTCTATTTGAAGTTTCTATTTATGAAAATAATTCAATGATTTCTAATTTAAAACTTGTTGTTTTAGGTTTCAAATTTGAGATTTACTTCCCACTTAATTTTTCTTCCTTAGTGGAGAATGTTTTTTAAAATGGTAAGTAAGTTGTTCTTACTTTTATAATGTGACTAGGTTAAGCTTAGGTGTTATGAATTTCTAAAGTTCTAGTTTTACATTTTGGTAAGACTATTTAGCCTTCAAATTTAATACTATATAATTAAGTTGTAAAATTTTAAGATGAATGCATGACTTTTTACAAAAAACAAGGTTGTGACGATTAATTGAGAAATATACAATGGTTGTGAGATAGGAATTGTTTATATGCTGTCAACCCATTTTCAATTTGGTAGGTGGACACCTTTAAGAATAATACATGATTGTGCCTATTTTATGCTATTAGAAGGCAGCATTATCCATTGTTATGGTCCAACTAATTGATTGATCCATAGAATGCTTTAGTGGTAGACAGAACCCATTGATCAGTAGGTATGGAGTAACCTTAGACTTTATCTTTGATTAAACCCATTGATTAGTTTGGGTAAATAAATCAAAAGTTAACTAGCTTTTCCAAATAGATCTACTAGTTTGTGGGAACCTAGGTTTGGCAGAACCAATCAAATAGACAGTTAGCCTAAACTAATTGAATAGGTTACCTAACCGATTGACTAGTTGATATAACTGATTGATTCATTTCCCTAGTTTGTGAGATTTTAATTTCCTGATTTGAATATGCTTTGAGATTGTGAGTAACAATGTCATATGACTATTTAGTGGATAAAATACATAGTTTTATATGGATTAACAACCAAATTGGTAGATTTAATGAACCTTGATTCATGATATACTCAATGGGTAATATGATACGAAAATTTTCTTCACTTATTTATATAATGGATTTGGTTAATGTTGATTAAGCATTAATGGAAAATCCATACATTTTTGGGGATGGAAAGGGTTAACATAGGATAAGTCTATAGGCATCTTACTTTTATATTGTATGGGCCTTATGTGATCACATAACCTCAAGAATAATATAAGAATCATGTAAAGCAAGAGAATATTGAGCTATGAATAGATCTAGGTTAACTAATCCTAGATTAGTTACCGAGGGTTAAACAACCTTTGGGTATTTATTAGTTCTCTTGAGCTTTGCCTTTGGGTAGGACACTAGTAAATCCTAGTACTTTACCTACTCTAAACACTTATAATGTATTTTGAGGTATCTTTACTAAAGGGTTTGGTTACTTATGTGAGTTTTAGCTTCAACCTCTATTATGTCCATTGGAATTTGTTTATCTTAGGTGCATACATATGTCCATTAGTGGTTATTTAGCTTTTGCCACACTTTATCTACTTTGGATAAACTTCCTTTATATGTGAGACACTGCAGTGGTGCACAATCCTTTGCTCGATAATAATTAGAATGATTAATTAGATAATAACTTAAAGAAATATTTGGATAAGAATTTGAATAAGTATTTGGATAAGAATAAAATAAGGAAGTGGTTGAAATAGAAAACTAGATAGAAGGAATGAGAAAGAGAAATAATAACTATAAAAAAAATGACCAAGTGGATTGTGTAAGTTGGAAAATAAATCTAATAAAAAACCATGTTAATGTATGGTAGAATCTCTAGTTTCCATTTGAATAACCTACTTAGTGTTTTTATGCTACTATCTATGATGTTGTGATATGATGACAAACATGATGCATCCTAAATTACATGAGTTATGCATTGTATTATGTTTTTATGCATTACCTAACAAAGATAGAGTGGGTACATCTAATTATATGGCATAGCAAGACTCATGTTAATTATGATTTTTACAATATCTTAGTATCTTGTATGCTTGTGACTCTCATTGAGGAGGTAACTTGTTTTACTTAGGACTTAGCATACTAATGCGCCCATTTTCTTAGTTATTAACTCATTCCCACAAGCAAAATACCGTGCGTAGGTTATTGAGGATGACTTATTGTGAGCCTACCTAATCTTGGACTAAGGGTATGACACCATTGACATCTGATTACTTTTGTGTGGTTTGTAATAGACCACAGTTTTGGAGGCATGCCCTTTATTTTCTTTCTATCATAATAACAGTATATTTTAATTTAATCAACATTGTAGCATTTCATTATTTCAGAGATTATCAAAGTCCTATTCTGTAAATGCTTTCTTTAAATATCTATATATCTTGTCCTTATGCAATCTAATTACATTTTTGTTTATTTTGTTACTCAACATTTTATCTAGAATAGGGCGGGTGACTAATGTCTAACCTATAATAGGTATAGTGGTAGCACCCCATTTTTCCTATGTGTGTTTGGTATTTTTCTATTTTTATGATGTTTTAAAATGATATTTTTTGTAGTGAAAAATAGGGGTGTTACATAGTGGTATCATATATTTTCTTAATGTTTTCTCACTTTCAAGAATTAGGAAGCTAATACCACATGTCGGTATTAGAGGTTTTGTTAAAGGTTTTCCTACTTTAAATAATTATTAAGCTCATACCACAGGTTGGTATTAGAGCTTTATTTTAAAATCTATTTCACTCTTGATATTTCAATAGATACCATGAAATGTTTTAAATGATTTACCTACTATTTGATTATTTAAGAAGAAGTTCAAGTATTTTTAAACCTAAAATGTCTGGGAGTGAAGGTGGATTGGGAATGTAATATAAATAGCCTCTATTTCTATTTGATGTGTGATTATTAGTATTTGATAAATTGGTTATTCTAATTATTCCTTTTCTGTAGAAATTAATGGCCACTGATCGCTATTATAAGTGTATTAAGGCATTCATGGAGATTATAGGTGCCTACATGGAGGGTAAAATATGAGCACCACCACCACCACCGATGTTATTACCCACACCAATTCCAAAAGATTAGTTCAAAATCATAAGGCATCATTACCTATAGATCTCCAAGGTTCTAAAGAAACCCAACATTATGTAAATGTGGGTTAGGGAAATGACGAAGACCATCATTACCCACACCGATGACAATATCTTAACTAAAGGGAAGAGTATATGCTAGTTGGATGAGTATGAGGTGTAGAGGTTGAGACCCTATGATTTGAGAACATTTCCTTGAGGCCCTTCATGATCATTTTTATCCTGCTCGTCTACATATGAAGAAGTACGATGAGTTCTTAGCACTACTGTAGGTTGGCATGACAATAATAGAGTACTACACGAGATTGATGAACTTAGTCCACCTTGATCTAGAGGTGGAAGCCCGTAAGATGATGCAAGTCTAGTGCTTAAAGATTAGCCTAGGAACCAGTTACAATAAATGCTAGTGGGAGTTACTCTGGTAGACATTTTTTGAATGTATGAGAAGGCTTTGAAGGTTTGCCAAGTCATCTTGGCTAGAGTTCCCAAATGTAGGGAAAGAGGAAATTTAACAGTTGTCATCATCCTGGTGATAGGAACAAATCCAACTCTAGGGTAGCATGTCTCCTAAGTATTGTAGGAGTATGGTGTTGGCAGTCTAAGATGGAGGTTGCTCTAGAGGATGTATGGAGTAGTGGCACTACAACTACAAGTGCGTTATAGTAGATCACCCTAGAGTAGATTGTGGAGGGTAAAGGTGACTTTCTAGAGGTGTGGTATAGTTGGACACAAAGCCTATGAGAGACATGTTGGAAGTGGTGGCGTTAAAGGACATGAGACATGTGCTTAGAGAGCTGGATTTATGGAATAGTCATGGCCACAAATTTTATGAGTTCCTTCCTTACAAGAAAGTGTCACCAGTCTTGCTAGACATCCTACAGGTTAGAAGCCTTGGATCGTTAAACAAGGGCATGGATCATTTAGATCTATAGGAGTTTCTTTAATGGGACACCCTAATGTGATTAGATGTTTAGAGGTAGAGTGTCAGTCTAATGTGGGGACTAGTATGCTTACCATCTATACTTTTATAGCATGTGTATTGTTTACTATAGCCCATCACACTCTTTTGTGTCATCTACATTTGTAGCTAGAGTTTCTTCCTCTCGTTCTTATAGTATTTCTACTTTTTGTGTGTTACCCTCAAGAGAGAGGATTAGATACTCTACGTTATATAAAGGAATGACCTTGTATGATGGGGAAGTAGAATTTTAATTAACCTTATGGAGCTTGAATTGTGTTACTTTGATATAATGTTTAGATTGGTTATGATGGTGAAGTGCCTAGCATTGATTGATTATGCACAAAAATGTGTTGTTTTGTGGGGATCAAAGGGTACCTAACTCCACTATTAGGATATTTTTGATATTAATGATAAGAAACCCTATTACTAAAGGGTAAACACTCTTCTTGTATCTTATTCAAGTTACCAAAGCTGTTGACACTCTATTAGCAGATTTTAGAGTGGTCCATGAATGTTGTGACATATTATTGAGGAGATTTATGGAATGCAGCTTATTTAAGATGCCGAGTTTATAATGTATTTCCACGAATTAAACCAGTATCAAAACCTCCCTACTATATTGCATCTACGAAGATGAAAGAGCTCAAGACCAAGTTGGAAGAGCTATAGTGAAGGGTTACATCTTACCCAGTATATCATTATAGGGAGCACTATTCCTATTTATAAAAAAAATGGATGGGAG
This sequence comes from Tamarix austromongolica, assembly GCA_039764185.1. NCBI lineage: Eukaryota > Viridiplantae > Streptophyta > Magnoliopsida > Caryophyllales > Tamaricaceae > Tamarix > Tamarix austromongolica. The sequence goes on from CM077817.1 coordinate 49,691,094, forward strand.
CTTTAGGTTGTGCATTAATTATCAAGAGTTGAACTTAGTTACTGTAAAGAACCATTATCCATGGAAAAGTATGGATGACCTACTTGACCAACTCAAAGAAGAAAAGGTATTATCTAAGAATGATCTTTGGTCAAGCTACCATCAATTGAGGAAACTAGAGCAGGACATCCCAAAGACTACTTTTTGGATGAGATATGGCAATTATGAGCACATAATAATAACTTTTAGAGTCACTAATGTGATAAAAGCATTCATATCCCTTATGAATGAGATATTTTTGTCGTTGTTAGATCAAGTCATCATAGTATCCATTGATACCATCCTCATCTACTCTAGCAACCTCGAGATTCATGACGAATATTTAAGGTATACCTTGGCATTATAAAGGCCACACAAGATACATGCCAAGCTTTAAAAGTGTGAGCTTTTGTTAGATAAAGTTTATTTTCATGAACATGTATTTTCAAAGGATTATGTGGTAGTAGATACATCTATGGTTAAAGGAGCTTCTAAATGGCCAAGACCAACATCTGTCAAGGAGTTACATAGTTTTATTTGATTGGTGGTTACTAACGTAGCTTTGTAGAAAAATATTCTAAGATAGCATGTCTGTTACCTAACTTACTAAAGATTGCTACAGAATTTCAGTTGGTTGGGAAGAGTGGTGAATATTTCGAGGAGTTGAAAAAGTATTTGATTATAGCCCTAGTGTAACACCCCCAACATTCACTCCTGAAATTATTTTTTTTAGGAAATCAAGAGGAAGCTAGAATAGAATTTGAGGAATGTTACCGCCACATCTAACACAAGATAAATATCCACCATCTATCTCATGCTAGATGTAAGGCTAAAACCTGTCAAACCATTTCAAAAAACTATGCCGTAAGGATAAACTCCCACAAGGAGATATCCATAGGCAGATGGCAAGTGAACAAATTCATTAAATAAAATCATTGCTGAATTAATCAGCAGAACCTGTGAAATAAATCCGAATTTTAAAAATTTATCAGAGTATGAGAAATTGAAAGTTAATTACAATACCCTTGAAATTTCAAATACAGCACTTGTAACGCTAAAGAAGAATACAGTTAAACAAGATAAAACCCAATGGATCAAATTCCGGATTTCCTACTCACTCAAGCCAAGCCTTCCACCCCAAAATAGTATCCGATCTTAAACCTGCATAAGAGGTCTGCTCCCCACCATCAGTGGATCATCACAGGACCCATTCAACCAAGGTAGTATCAGTACGGGTCCAATACTGAGTAAATCCCAATACCTTATCTTATGGGAGAGACGTAAACTATAACATCAAGTGCATATTAAACCACGGTGCAATACGTTGATACAATATTACGCATACTCAAAACCCACATCACAAGTCCTACCATACACATATAATAACATGTGAAACATATGTAACATCCTATTTAAACATATAAGTGGTATGACCGAAATATAGAGTAGCTCATGCGCCTCAGGTAGGAATAATCCATATTATTGACAACTCATTACATGTCCACAATCACATAAGCCGCATGCAGTAATACACATAATAAGAGCCGGCTATGGTCCGGGTAGACTCATTCTTTAGATCTCTGGTAAATATAGTCGATTCACATCATAATCATTATGAGTCCATGAGAGTGCGGGAACCCCACTATTATAGCCGATGGATCGGTCACTTATAGGGAAGAACGCACCTAACCACTATTTTATGCCAGTGGATCGGTCTCCAGGGCAGAACACTCCTGGCCACTATTATGCCGGTGGATCGGTCTGGCCCCGACTCTCATGGTGTTTCACTATAATTATAACGTATCTTTCCATGATTTATTTGTAACTTAATGTTTGGTTTGTTGAGATCGGGATCCCCCACTATTATAGCTGGTGGATCGGTCACTTATAGGGCAGAACGCACCTAACCACTATTATATACCGGTGGATCGGTCTCTAGGGCACCCCGGCACCTGGCCACTATTATGCTAGTGGATCGGTCTGGGCCTAGCTCAACAATCTTCCTCTTTAAGTGATTAGTATTTTATTCATGTCTTATTCGATAAACATTACACCCTTAACATGCATGGCTAACTATATCCACACTTATCCTCCTAGGAGGGCCCGTCTCATATCTTGGGACTCTTGCACCCCTTATCATGCCTCGATATCCATTCCCCTTTACACTTACAAATAATGGAAACCAACTCCTATGGGTGTGGGTTAAGGCCCAACACCTTATGACATCCACTCCACATGCTATTTCCTTCTAGGGTTTTCCTTTGGAAACTTTAATTGGACCTATGTGGCCCAACTTTTTCTCACTTACACTACCATTACTCCATTTATCATCCCACACCTCGTCTCATTTAGATCCAATCCCAAATCATGTCGCTTTACCCCTCGATTCCACATGTAACAAAAAAAAACCTAGTTGGCCACTTCAACCCTAGTACCTTTCTTCTCCCACAAGTAACCCCTCTCTTTTTTTTCACCCAATATCTCTTCTCTCCCACGACACCCATAATCACCCCTTATACCAAAATTTTCACTCTTATCCCATACTCCACTCTCCCTTAATCATTTTTACTTTCACATGTTCCAGATTACTACTTTCTCCCAAAACGCTAATCGGGTCCCTTATACACCCTTACACCAACCTACGTATTATTTTTCATCCCAAGTCTCTAAACACTCCACAACTCTCCCTTTAGCTTATTTACACCTTAATACAACTTTTCTCACGTAACGATCATCCCCATGCAAGTTTTATCCAATCCATTCCCATGCATAGTTCTCATCTCTTATTCATTTTCGTCAACCTCATATCCCCCTTAGCAACTCACATCCCATTTATTTATTTATTTTTATCCTTTCATTCCCATATCATAATAATAATCACCCTAGCATGCATTTCCTAGAGGGTTATATCATGTCACAGCACATCATAATCACCACATATGGATATCACATTCATGTCATAAGAAAAACACATACCACATACCTTAACTCCAAGCTGCGCTACACATAAAACATGTTAAGGACAATCATGTGATACACAATAGGACATGATATATATACAAAGCATCCAAGGCATGCAAGTCACATAATGCGTAGGGACCTTACGAAACACCCATAAGTGGAGGTAAGTAGAGACTTACCTAAATCTAAAGCTAGCTAAGCGAGATAAGAGGGAGAGAGAAGGTTACTAGCTCAAGGATCCACAATAAAGCTTTCCTAGATTGCCGATAGAAATCGAAACTAGGTTAGAAACTATCTTATCAATTAATAATTCACATATTATAATTAAACAAACGCAAACAAATACAACGATCTTTCTTGGAAAACATGTCCAAAACTGAGGACTCAAAAGTATAGCTCTATCAATATTTAAGATTAAATATAAATCAAAAAGAATTAATACAATTACCACTTGGGACATTTCCAATTAATTTGGAAAGATCGAGAAAGAATAATTGATCGTAAATTAATTTATCGAAAATAACTTATTCATTAGGTTTTACAACTAAATAGGTAACCCAACCATTTATATAGAACCAAAACCAAACCAATTAGATTAAAACATAATTTAAATGATTTAAAACCCAAAGATAGAAATCGATTAGATAAAAGACGCATAGCAAAAATCAATTTTATAAAATCATCCCCGAACATTAGGGTTTTTAATGCCTAAACTATGAATCGACCAAATCACTTCGATTACCTCAAATTGATAGTTTTAAAGCACAATCAAACTAGTTTTAAATAAATCTAGATAATCAATTTCAACAAACCAATCTTCCGACTAACCAATTCAAGACGATCAGTTTTCAAAATTAGGGTTTAAAGCCCGCGACACAAACTCGGGTAATTCAAATCAATTAATTCCAAATAAAGGTATTAGAATACAATTAGAATCATTTCAACTACTTCTATAAATTTAATTTTAGAAAAACAACTATACAATTAACCAATTTCATAATCTCACTTGAAATCTAGGGTTTTAGGCCCGAAAATACAATTCAGTTGAATTATATTAATTTAATCAAATTGAATGTTTAGAAAAGCAATTAAACACATTTTATAACATATCAAATAATAAATTGATCAAAACCAATAAAAGAAATACCTAATTTAGCACAATTAGGGTTTTTGAGCCCAGAACACAAATCTGATCAATTCTTGCTATAATATATAAATTGACGGTTCGGAAATGTAATTAAATGTATTGTAATGTAAATTATATAGTCAATTGAATAAAAAAATCCGGTTATACAATCCAATTTGGAGCCGCAAGAGTTTTTATCTAAAAATTCAATTCCGATTAATTTCGCGCAATTTTCACAAATCAACACTTCCAATATAAAATTAAATACATTTTAAACGATATTATAAAATCACTTGAGCGGAATGACTCAATTATACGACCCAATTTCATTACACCCGAATTTTGACCTAGGAATCAAATTTCGATAAAACCTGCATAAATTTCTCAAATTGACGGTTCCAACATGATATTAGATATATTTTAATACATATTGTATAATCAATTTACCCAAAATAGCTAAATCGGGCAAATCCGAAAAATTCGGGCATAACCCGGCCAAAAATTGAATTTCCAAAACTCCAACCTAAATCATATAATTAACTTATCAAAAACAATCTCACAGCACATATATACATTATCAAACAATTAATTTAGCTTATCACAAGCTAAATCATACTCAATCAATCAAATCTATATTTGGGTTTTTGAGAAATTTATACCAACGAAAATCAACAAAATCGGAGCAAAGGAAGGCCGGGGAATTTTCGTCGGAGGCTGGGGGTGGCTCGCGATGGTCAACTATGCTCGCTGGTGACTGGACGATGGTTGTGCAGCCTGTGTTGCTGCTGGTCGCTACTGCAGCGTTCAGTGTCTACTGATGCGCTGCCTCCGCGGGTGTTGCGGCTGGCTATGGTGGCAGCTAGTTGGAGGCCAGTGACCGATGAAGGAGGAGCAGGGAGGAGGAGCTGGGGAGAAGGAGGCAGCTACAGTTGCAGGACGGGAGTAGGGAGTTGGGGAATAGGGAAAAGGAAGACAAGGGAAAGAAGAGAGAAAAGGAAAAGAAGAGGGGGGTCCGACGGGGTAGGGCTCATTTTTTTTTACACAAATACAATTATAAAATGAAATACTAATTATCTTAAATTTTTATTGGAAGATTTTATCGAAAATTTATTAGACAAAAATTATTTCGTAAGGTTCTGAAAGCTTAAAATAAATAAAAGAACTATATACAAAATTTTGGAAACATTTTCGGAAGAATTTACCAATGAACGTAAAAATTTATATTATTTACAGAAATACATTATAAGACCCCGAAATAATATTTAAAACATATAATAAAATATTTAAGACAAATTCTAATAAACCGAGACTAATTTTAATAATTTCTGAAGTCGGTTTTCCTCAAACTAAAAAGCGTAAAACGGAAGAAAATTAATTTCAAAAAGAAATTCTTAAATAAGCTCCGAAAATATTTTTAATTTAAACTTTCCAAAAATATTAATGATTTCTGGAATCGAATAAATTTAAAGTTGAAAATATTTTCTACAAATAAAATCATTAAAATAACTTTAACTATTTAAACAGAAATTCTATAATTTAAATAATATATTTCGTCAACGAAATATAACTTCAAAATAACGTTGTAATCACATGACAAAGTTATAATCGAGAACAAATCTAAAATATTAAAAATAAAAATACAAGAAAGAATGGGAATACAGATTTTTAACCGAAAATGGAAATCATAAGAATATAATAAAATCATGGTCGTGAACGAATTTATCTAGAATGGTTGGCAAAGACAATGATTAATTAAATTCAAATATGAATTCGAAATCATCGATAAATCCATAAAATGAATCAAAATTAAAATGATTAAATATTAACATCAAATTACGCTAATAAAATCATTAGGCTTAATAAAATTAGATTTTAAAAATACGGGGTATTACACCTAGTCCTCACATTACCAAATGCATTTGTCACTTTTGAAGTATAGAGCGTTGTTCTTATACATGGCTTAGATTCTACGCAGATGCATCACGGGAGAGTAGATGCTTATGCCTCTTGACAACTAAAGGAGCACGAACATAACTACCCAACACACAACTTAGAGCTTCTTGTGGTAGTGTTAACCAATAAGATACAGACATATTATCTCTATGTTGTTAGTGCAAGTTTTACACAAACCACAAAAGCCTCAAATACTATATTAACCTCTCCAAAAATCCTTCAAAGTGTGTTTCAAATTAGGTTGATATAAAACAAATTAGTTTTTGTTTTGAAATGGTCTTGAGAATCTAATAAAATTGTGATTTTTGGGTTAACCAATGGATTGGTTTACCTAATTATTAGACTGGTACACTTGGAAATTATCAATTTTATTCTCGATAAAACAATCCATTAGTTTTCCCAAGGCATCTAGCTAGTTATCTTATGGTTTTAGATTCATGATAAATTTTCATTCAATTCTCTTTTTAATGATTATGAAAACTTTAAATTGAAATAGATTTACACTAGTAAGCATATTTGGTGCTCTAGGATTATTTTCATATCATTTAAATCATCATATTATTTTTATAGCCTATATTTTTCCCAAAAGGAATTTATGAGACATGCCTCACCATTTATCTTTTCCTTCACCTATCCCACTGTCTTCTAGAAACTAGGGTGCATTGTTGACTTTGTGTAGCATCCCCTCACTCACCAACCCACTATCATGGTCCTTCTAGACTATGGTAAACCCCTGATCACTCAATCAAGTTAACCTACACCTCTTGGTTTTCCCACTCAACCTTACTAGTCTCACCTCCCTCCTTCTACTCAACCAAGCCTTACTACTATACCATTCATTCATGATCTACTTTGATTCCTAACTTATTTTTGTTTCACTCTTCTCCCTTTTCTTAGTGAATTTTTTTTAAGTGTTGAGGATCCATTCATTCCCTACCATTCTCCTATCTATGGAGAAAAAATAGAGACATGCTCTAGTTTTCTTCCATTAGTAGTGGAGCATTGTATCCATTTTTAAAGGACCTCATTTTTGTAAAATTGTTGAATGAGATTTAGCTTAGGATAGAGTTTCACTTGAAATTATATCGAAAAATGAAATTTATTGAGGTTTGTAGGAAAATTGATCTCCTTGTTCTAAGAACTAATTGATTTAGTAAATTTAGGTTTATTGACTAAAGTGATCAACTAGTTGTGAGAAAGCAATCGAATGGTCATAGAATAGTTGACCAATAGACCTAAACCTATCAATTGCTTTGTCAAGCAAGCTACATTTTCAAGCTTGATTTTTTTGAAAAAATCCCTTACACTAAAATGGAACTTTAATAACCCATGAAAATTGTTCCATAATAGAATCCTAACCATATTCATGATGTATTTAAATATAAGTATTACCTTGAAATGATGTGGAGGTTGATTGGGCCAAATGAGGTGGAGAGATGACCTCCACATTAACTTGTTCCTCCTCTCTCTTGTGCACAATTATGAGATTTAATGCTTCAATTTCATACACACTTCCTTATAGCTAGAAGATTCCTTCCACAAGGATCTTCTATTACTCAATATAAGAATGCAAATTCTGGTCTAATTGACATAATTTCTATGGAGACCACGTTTGAGCTCTAGAGAAGAGGTTTGAAAATCCTTGACAAAATCTTTCCATTCAGATTGAATTCAAATGATCAGCGGTATGGTTTTGATTTGATTCCCTAACCCTCAATGGTTTACTTTATTGGTTGGCTATAAATAACCCTAATCATCCCTGCGATACACCTTTCTTCCGGCCACAAAATCTTTCAATGTCTTACATTTCCATTCTTCCTTCCACACTTTGTGCCTTACCAATCACACTCTTCTGATCTAGTCTCTAGCTCTCCCTTGCTTCAATTTTTAACCTAGGTAAAGGTAGATATTGAGAAAAGGTTAAGTAGTTAACTTTATCTCTTTCCCTATTTTTGGCTTCATGTATGTATGTCATTATACTCTTCTATTTTCTTGTTTGAAATGTGATAATATTTTGTACAATGTCTACAAATTTTCCATTTAAGGTTTCCAAAGGTGAGATTTTCCACAATTGTAATTTCTATTTCTAAAAGGGGATTTTACCTGCATTATGTAAGTGATTCTTACTTCTAAAAGCTTTAGCAAGTGTTCATGCATTCTAAGTGTTACCTTTAGTTTATTTTCACATGTTGACATGAAAGAAAATAGCTTTATATGTGATTTGAGTAAAAAGTAAGAAAATAGGTAAAAATAGACTATGATAATTCTATGTTTAGAATTTGCATGAAATTTATGGTTTGTTGTTGTGTTAGGTCAAACAGATAGACATGTTCCTAGAAAAGTTGACTTTTTGACCCAACCCATCAACTGGTAGGCCTATAGAGACATTTATCTTGCTCTGTACTTAAATTGTTTGATTGGTTTAGTAGAATAGATTAATTAATCTATGAATAATCAACTATTTTCTACAAAGCCATTAACTACTTTGAGGAAAGCATAGTCTTCTTAGGGAAAAATAATAAACTAGTCCACTTAAACAAATTAACAGGTTGGTGTAACCAATTGACCGCTTAGGCAAGATCGATTCATTAGTCCAACTTGTTTGCTTGATTTGCTTCTATTTTTTTCAATTATGATTTGAGGATCCATTTGGGACTATACTATGATTATTAGTGGGATAAAATACATACATATTTTATCATGGATTAATGGCTTAATGAAATGATTAAAATGGATCATAACTTATGGTATATATAATGAGAAATGTAAAGGCTATTTGAGTATGTAATTAATGACAAGTGACAATATTGAGAAAATAGTAAGGAAAATCAGTATGGGCTTGAATTAAATACTATGGCGGTTATGAATAGGAGTTGGCAAAGGGAAAATGTAAAAAACATATTGTTAGGGAAATGGAAAGAAAAGGATGAATATGGATTAACATGGAAAGGAAAGTATGGCCCTCAAATGATCACCCATCATTAAGAATAAAATACTATTTACATAAAGAGAAAGAAAATCAAGTTGACTATAGGTCTAGGTTATCCAATCCTTGATTAGCTATTGAGGGTAGTTTGCCTTCAAGCATTTTTTGTTTCTTTAGGGGAATTTTGAGAGGTCATAGTATCTTATCAACTCTAGATAGTAATTATATATTAGGGGATATCAATAGAAAAGGGTCTTATTACCTAGGCTGCTAGCTTCAGCCTATTTATGTCCATTTTAGTTCTTAGCTTTGGCTAAGACATATATCCACTTTGTTACTGGCTTTATCCTAGACTTTATGTCCCTTATTTAGATAGTTTTCCATTGTATATGAGACCATGGGGTGGTGCACAATCTATCTCTCAATGATAATAATATATGGATTGTAAATATTAGTTGAAACATATGAACAATGACCAACTGAATGGTTAATAATTTGTTGACAAATGAAAGTAATGATATGATATACTGAAATGAATAAAGCTAGTTTAGGCGCTTGAATAATGGTCGAACAGACTCATTAGTTATGGAAAGGAATATTGATTTGTGATTGACCTATCTCATGTATGGAAAAGTAAATGGAATAACTAAATAATTTTAATAATTAGAGATACACCATAGAGGTTGCTTGGATGCTTTATAACTACTTACATAAGTGTTCACGTGAAGATGCTGTGAATCTAAGCATGATATATTCTGTTGTGGTAGAATTGTATATGATAGCCTATTTTTTATGCACTTTTACATTGATTTATAGACCTAACATGACGCATAATATAATTTATATTCATGTATCACAAGTTGGCATACTTTTGTTGCATTATGAGAGAAACTTAGCTTACTTAGTATGTAACGTACTGATGCGTCCATTTAATTTCTTACCTGCTCATTCCATGAGTAAAGGACTATGTACTTATCTTTGTACATGACTAAAAAAGGGCCTACCTCATTTAGTTTAGGGTTTTAGCGTAATGACATTGTGAGAATTTTTGTGAGGCCTATAGTTGAATGAGATTTTAAACTTGGTTGCTTACCCTAACCTTCTTTTCTATAGACATATTTCTACCTACATGTTTTTAGTAATGATTTGATTAAAACCAGTTAGGGTCCTCTGATGTAACGACTTTTGGAATTGTCTAATTAAATTGTGTTTCCATGCACTCTGTTGTTTGAATTTTTTGATTGGTTTAGCCTTATATCTAATATGGTGTATGTAGGAGACTTTTATGGCTGTAACAACCCATTTTCCAAGGTGTATTATGCTTTCCTACAAAATACAAAAATATAATAAAAAAAGGGAGTGTTATCGGTTGGTATCAAAGCATTTCTTAAAGATTTCCTACATTAAAGATCTATTAAGCTGATACTACATGTTGGTATTAGAGCGTTTACTTAAAAACATTCTACTTTTTGAAATTGTTAAATGGATACCATAGTTCTTTGTCAAAGTTTTTTTTACTAGAAATGCCTCACTCCCACAAAACGTTTTAAGTCGATACCATAGGATGATATTGGTCTTTATTTGAAATTTTTTCTTATTTTTTTACAAGTTAGACTATTTCAAACTAGGATGAGAATAGGTGAGAGTTAGATAGGGAATGTGTTATAGATAGCATTTTGATTATTATTGTGTGAGTCTTAGTACTCATTGGCTTCACTTTTAGCCCTAACTTCTTCAATTATTTAGAATATGATGGCAGAAAACTTTCACTACTAACATTTCAAAGTTTTCATAGAGAACTTTGAAGCATACATGGATAGCCAAATCCAAGCACCTCAAACTCAAGAGGGAAATGTGGTAATAGTCTAAATTTTTGAATAATTGTCAAATAAGAAATTATGCCATATTTTAGGCCTTTGATTTTGATTTAGTGTTATAATTTTGTTTGGAATCAACTTTGATTTGAATTCTTGTTAAAAAAATGGAGTTTTATGAATTTTGTAGACAAACTCATTGACTAGTTTTATGAACTTATAACCTTGTTTTTCATTTCATTTCATCAAATTTGGGTTCCTTCACTAAATTGATCGACCAGTTGTAGGAAAATGATGAACTTGTTAACAAAAAATTACTTGGAGACCCAACACCATCGACTTTTTTCTTGATCTAGTCACATTTTTGAGTTTGATTTTCTAAAAAAATCCCATACACTAAATTGAACCTTACTAATCCATGCAATACTATCCCTAAGATATTCTTAACCATTTTTTTATGTTTTATTTAACCAAAAAAAATGCCTTGATTTTATTTGGAGGTCGATTAGGAAAAGTGAGGGGATCTAAGCATTATATTCTTCCTCTTTTATCCTCTACATGATTCTAAGATTGAAGGTACTTCATTCCTAGATATTCTTTTGAGTGGCTGGAAGATTCCTCCCATATAAACCTTCTGTTACACCATTCGTAAATGCTCATTCTACGCTAAATTACCTAAATTCTTTAGAGACACCATTTGAGCTCTAGAGAAGAGGTTAAGACAAAATTTATATGCTTAGATAGATTTTAAATGGTTAATTGTAGGGTTTTTAGTTGATTTCAAGATTTTTAATAATTCCCTTTATTTGGTTGGCTATAAATAGTCCCAATCATCAATGCACTTCACCTTTTTTCAACCACTAAATTTTCCTAAGTCTTACATTCTGTCTCCTCTTTCCATGCTTCAAGCCTTGTCAATATACTTTCACGAACTCCTTTGATACTGCCTCTACCTCTTTCTTATTTTTGAGTTTCAAGTAATGAAGAGTTACATTCTAGCAAAAGGCTGAGTACTTACGTTTAGCCCTTTCCCCTGTTTCTCCTTTACTGGTATGTCCTTATTCTCTTCTGTTTTGAGATTTTAAATTTCATAAGATTTTGGTATAATGTATGAGTTCAAAATTTTGGTTTAAGGTTGTTTAAAATTGATAATTTTAACATTTGGAATTTCTTTTTTCTTAACAAGATTTTGCAAGCATCAAGTAAGCGATTCTTGTTTCTAAAAGGGTTAGCTAGTGTTCTTGCATGTTAGATGTTATTTTTAATAGATAGCTGCATGTTGGCAAGAAAAATAATATTGTTGTATATATGATTTGGGCACTTAAATGACATGATTTGAGTAAAAAGGAAGAAAATGGTTTAATGTAGGCTATGGTGAACACATGTTGAGAAATGTATGTTAATTTGGTAGGAGATTTGTTAGTTGATTTTGATACATGCTTTGATATAGCTAAAAATTATTTATATAAAAAAATGTGCATGAAATTTGTGAATTGGTTTTGTATATGGGAAAATTGATTGACTTATTAGGTCAAAGAGATCACCTGGTTCCTATAAAAATCAGTTGGGTGACCCAACCCATTAAGAAGAACACTTGCAGAAACCATGGCCTAGCTCCCTACTTAAACACTTTAACTAATTTGGGAAAACTGATCCATTGGTCTATGAATACTTAAATGGTTTTCCCAAGCTAATTAGTCTATTTTGGGGGAGCATGGTCTAGTTTTGTCAAACTGATTAATGGTCAACCCAAACATATAGACTGATTGTTGCAACTAATCAACTTGTTATGCTTAATTTACCTCTTTTTGGTTATGATATGCTTTGAGGTAATGATTACCACTATACCTTACTATTAATTGGATAAAATGCAGATTTTAACATGGAAAATTAGCCTAATTAGAACAGAAAAAGGGATCATGGGTTATAATACACTCTATGAGTAATGAAAGGAATGAAGGGGTATTTCATTTATGATTAGAGAAGTTATTGAGAAAAAGACCAATAAAAGGAAGAAAATACACTAATAAAATATAATCATGGATATGAATAACATTGGTCAAGGATAAATGGAAAAACCACATGCTTGGAAAAAAAAAAGAGGAAAGGATTAATATGGATTACATGAAAGTTGACTTGCTTTCAATGGTTGGGCCTTGTATGATCAACCATTTTTATGAATAAATGGCTAATCATGTAAATCTAAAGAATGTTGAGTTAAGTATGAGTGTGGATGTAACACCCCCAAAAATCACAATTAAAAATTTTTGTTTAATTAAAACGAACACGAGTAGGGGAGTGCTACTACCTTGATCAGTACAAGCCCGATCTTTGGCCATTCTCTACCAAAAATAAGAGTAATAAATAATTTTTACAAATAATTACTCTACATACGACATGGAATTGCGAAGATATGAAATATTCATAATAAAAAGAAGTTAGGGTGCAAAAATAAAGCATTAATATAGAATGAAAAATGGATACAAGTCAAGCTATGAAAGAGAAAAAATGATACAATGGTCAAGTAAAACTAGAGAATGTAGAGACTCCAGTCAGCATTCGCTCTTGGCCCTAAGCAAAGTCTAATGGTCAACACACGGCCCTGCCTGATGCATCTCGTGCTTCATAGGCATTGAACAAAGTACCTCCTACCTAGACAAACTTAAAAGGGGCCTTTGCTCTTAGGAAACAACAGCGCCCATGAAATGGGTAATCAGTATACTACACACTGAGGAAGATAACCATATAGGTAAGGCTATGCAAGATAATAGGCAAGTAAAGGATAGAATGCATAATGGAGGTTCATATCACCAATCCAGAACTAATATTTTTATCTTAAATATTTATCATATTAACTCTGCGTGAGTACAGGGACCCCATTATTATAGCCAGTGGACTAAAAACACTCCATAGGATAAATGGCTTTTGACCACTATGATATCTGGTGGACCAGATATCACACGACTGGAAAAAATGCACTTGACCACTATTGTAGCTGGTGGACCAAAAAATTATCCTCACTAACCCAGACTCACTTGGTGTTCCACTATAAGTGATTTATATCTTTTTATGACTTATTACAATGCAATTTTGGTTTATCGAGCCCGAAATCCCCAACTATTATAGACGGTGGACCAAAAACACTTCACATGGCTGAACACAATATCTAGTGGACTGAATATCACTATACAGGACAATATACACCTGACCACTATTATAGACGACATATAAGAAAAATATGCTCACTAGGCTTGGCTTAATAATCTTTCACTTTAAGTGCTTAGTATTTTATTCGTATCTTATTCCACACATAACCTAGGCTAGACATGCATGACCCATTAGACTTCCTATGCTCACCCATTGATTCTTAGTTCTCCCAAAAACCCTGTCCCATATCTTGTGACCTTTACACAACCTGTGACTCTAAGACTTCCTCCCCATCTTTTTTCAGTCATTATGAGAACCCAAAACTCTTCTACACATGGTTTAAGGATCACTCCCAATAACTCTATCTTGACTACTCTTTGCGGTCTAGGGTTTCCCTCTAAAACCCTAATCTAATCTATGTGGCCTCACATCCCTTGATCATACACAACCGATACTCTTATTTGTTACCAAAACCATCATTTCTCTTGAGCCACACTTAACATCACAACCTCACTACCTAAATCCCACACGTGATCATAAAAACTCTAGTTCGCTCCCCAAAACTCCTGTACTTCTCCTTTCTTTTATGTCGCCCCCTACTCCCAAACACCTCTTCTCACTTGGATTACCTTTCCACCATGTGATATCACTTCTATTCTTTATTCCCCATTATATCCTTTTCCATTATTTTTTCCTTCGTTACACACTTTTGTCACTTAAGGTTCCCTCTCGAAACCCTATTCAAGTCCCAATTGCATCCTTACACCAACCCATGTACTATTTTCCATATATAGACTCCAAACACCCTACCAATTCCTCCCTTACCTTACTTAATCCTTAAGTAAAATTTTTTTTACATAAAGAACATCCCCATGCAAAGGATAACCATCCCATGCAACCCTACACTCCCCATGCATATATTAGTCCATTCCTTTTATTTGTTCCCATTATTCTTGCTTTTGTCCATCCATAGGTCATAAGATATTTAGGCCATCCTTACCAACCTATATTCAACTCACTTTTCCTACCCTTTTTCATTTCTCTCACAACCATATTACACTATTTAAGTCTTCCTATCATGCATTTCATGAAGGACAATATTACTTACCCACATTCCAAGTACAAGTAAAAATACCATATTACATATGTCATAAAACTTATGCAAATTACCTTAGCTCCATGTTTAGCAAGCTGTGCCACAAAAGCATAATCCATAACATATAAGGTACACATATATGATCAATACATATAACACATATTACACACACATTAGGCCTTAACCATATCTGTACCTAAAATGACACTAGGCTTAGAGCACGCACCTACACCTCCTTAGGGGTCAAACTTGGTTCACCTATAAGGTTTAGTGCACAACCTAGTAAGGGTGGTAGCTAGGTGGTGGCGATGGTGGTGGTAACGGAGCACAACAGCCACGACAGTGGTGGTAGTGGTTGTTTGGAGAAGGTGGTCTTTTATTGTTGGAAGAGAGACAGTGTGATGGTGGTTGTAATTCTAAGGGATGAGGTAGCCCCGCAAGTCTTTGGTGCTCGATCTTAACTTTCTGACATACCAGAAACTAGAACACAAACTCCTCTACTTCCCGCTTTATACGGGGCCAACAATACATGTTTTAGAGGTCCTTATACACCTTGTACCCTCCTAGGTGAGCTGAGTAGGGGGTTTGATGTCCTTGTTCTTTAATAATATGCTTTAACTCTTGGCATCCCTACGATACACACCAACGGTCCTTATAATGAAGGCTACCATCCTCATGCACTTTAAATCTTTCTACCTAGCCTTCTTGCAACTTTTTTTTTTAATCCTTTCAATCTTGACATCTCTGATTTAGCCAGCTCAGATCTCCACAAATATGGTGGGAGTGATTGTTAGGGAACTCATGCAAGCCTTACGATCACCTTGTTAAATCAGTTCAATCCCTATCCCTGACAAATCCTCTATCATGTTATCGGCAACCACACAACAATGCACAAAATGTGACATCTTCCAGCTTAAGGTGTCTACAACTACATTAGCCTTACCCTTATAGTAGGTCAACTTGATGTTATAGTCCTTAACCAGCCCTAACCACCTCTTTTGCCTCAAGTTTAGCTTCTTCAAGGTGAAGATGTGCTTGAGGCTTTTCTGATCGGCGAAGAACTTACACTTCATCCCATATAAGTAGTGCCTCCAATTCTTCATAGTGAAAACTACTTGAGCTAACTCTAGGTCATTGGTAGGATAGTTCTGTTCATTCCACTTTAACTATCAAGAGACATGCGCAACCACTCTACCATTCTCCATCAACACACAACCAAGTCCATTCTTTGATGCATCACTATAGACCTCAAACCCTTCTGAATCCTCTAGTAGAGTCAGCACAAGTACCATGGTTAAGCAATTCTTGGAAGGCTCCATCATAAGTCTCATCCCAGAGGAAGTTTTTAGTCTTCTTCAAGTGGTTGGTTAAAAGATGGGCAATCTTACAGAAATTCTATACAAACCTTCTATAATATCAGGCTAATCACAGGAAACTCTAAACCTCTACTATGCTCAAGGGAAGCTTCCACTCTGTGATAGCCACGATCTTGACAGGGTCAACATCTACTCCCCCAACTGACATTATATACCCAAGGAAGGCCACTTTAAGAAGAAAAAACCTATAGTTAGACAACTTTGAAAACAAGTAGTACTCTTTCACTAGACTCAAGATAGTGCTAATGTGTTGCTTATACTCCTCGTTCCCTTAGGAGTACACCAAGATTTCATCAACGAACACTAATATGAATTGGTCAAGAGTCTAAAAAACCTCATCATCAAGTCTATGAATATTGTAGGTGCATTAGTGAACCCAAATTGCATCACCTTAAACTCGTATTGTCCATATTGAGTCTAAAAAGTGATCTTCAAAATATTAGTATCTGTGATTCGCAACTGATGATACCTTGACCTTAGGTTAGTTTTAGAGAGCACCATTGAATAGTTTAATATTTGATATTTAATGTAGTGATAGAGACCACCATCATTTGATTTAAGTATAATTTATTTTAAATATTTTCTATTATTAACCTTTATTATTATTATTATTATTATTATTATTATTATTAATCTCTTTACTAATACTTAGCTTCAAAAAAAATTAAAAGAATAAGGACGAGGAATAAGGAGAAAGTTAATATTAATGTTCCATTTTTATAGGTTTACCAAACCCTTGCTATAAGGAGATGTAGGATTCGTACTCCAAGCCTGGTGTCCCATTAGGTAAGGATATGGTTAAGGTTAAATTTTTTTTATCTTATGTGCTCATGGGTGTTTTGATATGTGTTTTGTATTATATGTGAGTATGGACTAAAATTTGTGTAGTGTAGCTTGTTTTGCATGGTGGTAAGGTAATCTGTATGCTATGTGTGATATGTGTGATATGACTTGTATTTTATGACATGCTCATATATATAGTTGTTATAATATGACTTGCACACTAGGAGTCAATAGGTGGTATGATGAGTTTGTGGGGCACTAAAAGAAATAAACGGGGTGGAGTGATTAGGGAGAAGTGAGAAAAAACCCTAAGTACCTTATGATCCATAGGTAACAAAATAAAGGGATAATAATAATAATCAAATAAAGGGTTCGAGTAAATCATGAATGGGAAGTGTAAAGCTTGCATGGGGTAGTTACCCTTTTTATGTCGGTAATGATTAAAAGTGAAAAGGTGCTTTATGGTTTAAGCATGGTGAGGGGAGAGTAATTATGTGGTTGGAGTCCATGGGTAAAAAATAGTACGTGGGTTGGTAGATGTGTGCATAGGGGCTTAACTAGGGTTTTTAGAAAAACCCCTAAGTATGGGAGTGTGTTAAATGGTTGATTGTGATTGGTTAGAGTTAAGTTTGAGGCTGGATGGGTGTCTATTAATCTACATGAACCATGTAGAAAAGAGGGTGGAGTGTGTGTGTGAATGGATAGTGTAAAAAAAAAAGAGTATTAGGGTTTTGGGGTAGCTCACTAGTGTTTTCTTACCAACTAGGAAGGATGTGGAGTCGGGTTGTGATGTTGGATGTGGGTTGAATGGAGTGATTGTGTTGGAATCAAAAGGGGAGCATGGGCCATGAATGAAAAAGAGAAGTTAAGGCCACATAGGCTAGATTAGGGTTTCTATGGGGAAACCCCAGTAAGCGATGGTGAGCTAAAGTAGAGAGATGGGAAAGTGGGCTTTAAACCATATGTGTGGGGGTTTTTGATTTCATGGTGAATAAGGGAAAAGGTGAGGAAGAAGCCTTGGATTCCTAGGGATTTTAGAGGTCCTAAGATGTGGGATATGGCTATTTAGGGAGTCTAGGGTGAAAGGGTGAGATTGGGAAATCTAGTGGGGAATGCATGTCTAATAAGAAAGTACTCATTGAATAAGAAATGAATAAGAAATTAACCATTCAAAGTGGAAGACTATTGAGCCGGGCCCACACTAATCCACCAGTAAGAATAGTAGCTAGGTACATTTTACCCTAGAGATCGATTCACCAGGGAATAATAATGGGTAAGTGCACCATTTATAATAGTGGGGGAATCAAAGCTCAGTAAACCAAAGCTTAAATGATAATAAGTCATGGAAAAAATACTAATCACTTATAATAGAACACCATGAGAGTTAGGGCCAGACTGATCCACCAACAAGAATAGTGGCCAAGAGCACTTTACCTTATAGACCAATCCACCAAAAAATAATAGTGGCTAGGAGCATCATTCCAATAGTGTTTTTGATCCATAGGGCATAATGGTAGGGTTCCTATACTCACACTTCTAACTCTCTCTTTTCCTCTCACTAGAAAGTCCCCTACATTCCTTTCATGTCACCCCTTTAAATGTAGCTACTATGGCCACCATGCCTCATTGCTATCTAAATGGCCACCCACTCTCTTCCCTGCACCATCCTCCACCAAACATGACCCTTCCTAGCCTCTAACTCTCCTTCCTCCACTCTCCCCATTCGTGCAAAGTGGGAAGCTCTAACTCTCCCTCCATCGCCATAACCACCACTTGCACTAACTCCCTCTCTACCAAAAAATCCTTCCTCTACCTTCCCATACATTCCCTTTCTTTTTTCTCCCCACCTTCCTCTTCCTTTCCTATCCTCCATTATCAACTGTCGCCATAGCCTATGCTACCACCATATCCACAACCACCACCTGCACTATCTCCCTCTCTACCTAGAAAACCTCACTATACCATTCCACACCCTCTATTTCCTTTTTTTCACCCTCCTTCCTCCTCCTTTACTCTCCTCCACTTTCGGCCACCACCACTACTACCACCATGGCACACCACCACCACATGTTGACGATGGGGAGTAGGGTTATAATGTTAGATGTTTGTTGAGTAAGGTGATAGTGTTAGAATCAAAGGGGTGCATGGGCCATTTGTGATAGCGGGATGTTAGGGCCACATATGCTAGATTATGATTTCTAAGGGGAAACTGTAGTAGGCGATGGTGAGCTAAGGTGGAGAGATGGCAAAGCGGGCCTTGATCTACGTGTGCGAGGGTTTTAGATTTCACGGTTAGTAGTGGAAAGTGAGGAAGAAACCTTGGAGTCCTAGAGACTTTAGACGTCCTAAGATATGGGACAAGGCTATTTAGGGATTCTTGGTGAAAGGGTGACAATGGGAAGACTAGTGGGCATGCATATCTAGTAACAAAGTACTTGTTAAATATGACATGAATATCACACGGACCATTTAAAGTGGAAGGCTATTGAGCTGCTCCTTGATCGATCCACTAGCGAGAATAGTGGCTAGGTGCATTTTACCCTAGAGACTTATATACTAGATAATAATCGTGGCCAAGTGGGTTCTACACTAAGTGTTTCTAATCAACTGACTAAAATAGTTGGGAATCCTAAGTTTAGTAAACCAAACCTTAAATGATAATAAGCCATGGGAAAAATACTAATCACTTATAGTGGAACACCATTAGAGTCAAGGCCAAACGAATCCATAGGTGAGGACATTAGCCAAGAGAATTTTGCCCTAGAGACTTATCCACTGGTAAAAAATAGTGTCTAGGAGCATCCTATCCTAGATATATTTGATGCACTGGCTATAACAGTGGTGTTGTCATATTCGTACAGACATAAATCGAAAGTCATGTGAAGATGGAATTAATGTCCTAAGTTCTATTAATTATGATTAACTAGAATGACTTACTACATGTATTATCTACCTTTTTGTGTTTGCATAGTCATAGCCATATGATTACTTTACTTATTACGTAGCATATTGATCACCCCTTTCATGTGTTTTGCTCATTCCCACAAGTAGTGGCCCCTCCTTAATTTGTGTAGGTAGGAGATGATGCCTATGATGATTTTGATGCGTACAATGCCTCGGACAATACTAAATGATGCCATGTTGTACTTGTTGTGGGGTCTGAGAGGTTGTTCCCCAAATATATCTTTATTGGATTTCCTTATTTTTTTATTTATCATTTTATTTCCCCCATAGGGAGTGTTGTTGCATTTTCTTTCCATTTCTATATTAACTCTGATAATTGCACACTCTATTTTATTTATGAAATGTTGAAACTTGTATGATTTCTATTGATTACTCGCATTAATAATTTTAATTTCTCTAGCCTTGTGGTTAGTATGAGATTTGTTAGGAATTAATCTTGTGTTGATCAAGGCAGTAGAACCACCCATTTTTAGTGTATTATTTTCTGTATAAATGAAAATTTTCAACTATAAATTTTGGGGGGTGTTATATAAGGGTTGCTATAGGGTAGGGAGAGGAAACGGAAAAGAGACAATTCAACAATGGAGGTTGGTCTGGTTGTTGCTCAGTCATGTAGAGAGGATACATGGAAAAATCGTTATCACCAACTACGGTGGAGGAGGGGGTGCTGTAGGGGAAATGAATTGAGGCAAAGGAATTAATAGGGACTACATCATGGAAGTGCTAGTTCCGGCTAGTGGTAGCTATAGGGAGATTGATGGGGGGAAATAGTGTCAAGGAAAGAAAGGAGAAAGGAGAAGAAAGGGTTGACGAGAAGAGAGCACGAATAAGATATATTAGTGGAAGGGGAGAAGAAGAAGAAAAAGAAGAAGTAGCAATTGAAGAAGAAAAATAGAGGGGCTTGGCTTGCGGTAGGTGGTGGTGCTTGGGAGGTGGCTGGATAAGGGGAATGTTTTAGGTAGGAAATGAAAAAGACAGGGAAGAGGCAAGCGAGAGAAGGGGGCAAGGGATTGTAGGGCCATAGAAAGAAAAGAAAGAGACGGGAGGAGGGTGGTGAAGTAAGTTGTCTTGCTAGAAGATGAGGGGTCGTATGTAGGCATATATGGGTGAAGGAGAAGGAGGGGGTGTGTGAAGGGGTGTCTAGGGATGCGTGCCATGTTGTGTAGACAGGAAAGAAGGAATGGGAAAAGGCTTGCATGGTGTTGGGGAAAGAAGGGAGATCAAAGGTTCGATAGTGTAGGGAAAGATGGGACGAGAGGGCAGCGGTGCGTGCAAAAGAGATGGAGAGAAGGAGGAGGAGTTAGGCTAGCCTGGGAAAGGAGGAGAAGAAGGAAGGTGGGAGACCTATGCTGGCCTAAGGGAAAAGAAAAGAAGATGGGGGCATTTTGGGCTAGCATGAGGAAAGAAAGGAGAAGGAAAGACAAAAAAAAAAGGGGAAAAGAAAGAAAATGAATAAAAAGGAGGAAAAAGGGGAAAGGTAAAAGGAAAAGAAAGGAAATTATATTTAGAGTTAGGATTAGAAATTAAATCAAAATAGGCATATTGAAAAAATATTAAATTAATTTATCCAAAAATTATGATATTAAATTGAGAAAATTATTATTATAAAATTCTGGGTTTAAGATTTATTTAATTAAAAAGCATAAGAAAAATAATAAAATAATTATATTAATTTATTAAATATTTTATTTATTTATGTAAGTCAAAAGTTCACAAAGATAAATAAATTAATAATTTAAATATTAAAATTTTCCAAATAAAAGTTTAAAGATTCAAATTTGAGGTTTTTAAAATTTCGGGAGCCATATATATGATTGTTTGATCATAACCATTGATACAAATGTGAAAATTTTGACAATGGAATGTGGTGCAGGATTGAATAATGGTTTTAGATAGTAACCATTATTAAAAGTAAAACAACTATTATTCTAATCATGGTTTTAATTTAGCCATTAACACAATGGAAATGCTACAAAGTTTTAAATAATGGGCATTACTAAAACCTTTTTTTAATAATAGTTATATCAAGAACTGTTATCAAAACATACACATTAAATACCCCTTCCTCTCATCTCACTCATTTACATTTATTAAAGACACTTGAAATCTTAATTTGCACTTATTTATTTTCTTTGTTTTTCCTTACTAATTGCTCTTAGTGCTCCCTTATTTACATCTGTCATACATTCCTCTTACTCGTCAATGGCCATTTTCTATGTTGTCCATGTTGTGGTAATTTGTTTTTCATCTTTTAATGGTTCACAAGTCCCATGTACCATCCCATAGCCCTTCAAGTATTTGTGCGTCCTAAAATGCATATAGCCTCCTACCTCTTTTCCACAACCCTTCCTTTTTATTCGTGGCTCCTCTAATGGCAACAGATGCCACTAACCTTGTATCCTAGCTACTTATACAGCCAGAACCTTTCTTGGTATAATTTTTTTTCTTTTCTATCATTATAAATATATACATATATGCACGCATGTTAACTATTAATAGGTATTACATGTATTATTATCTACTTTGTTGCTATTTATTATTATATTTTGTTGGGTTTTGATTTGTCTCCCAATATCTTTATGCATGCAAGAAAATATTCATGGGTTTCATGTTAATGAAGAAAAAATTACTAGCATTGGAGGCCTATATTTTATTATTTAAAAATTTAAACAACAATCTTAGAAACATGATTTAGTAGTATTTTTCTTTGATAGGTACTTGACTAGTGAGATGGAGCAGTTACCTATTATGTACATTCCTCTGCCATATTTAAGCATGACACCCAATTTAGATTTTCATAGTTATATTGTATGGTTATATGCGGAGCTTCATCATTTGTTTTTTAGCGGGTCATACTATGATCCATTCCAATTTAGATTGTACCATTTGCTACTAACGTTGCACAAGTTGAGCCCTTGTTAGAGACATTAGCTAGCTATTTTGTTATGTTACACATAGGATAAGGCATTGAAAAATCTATTTTTTATTGTTATTATACAAGCAACCTCTAGAAAATTGATGACTAATAAATAAAGTAGAAAACAACATAGTGAAATTTTGGTAAGAGTGCAATATGCAATTATAAATAAAACCTAATTATAAGTTTAGTATTTTATGTGTAATTATTTATAGAAATTATTAATGGGTATGTAGTAATGGATGTGTTATAATTATATGTAGTAATATCAAGACCTCAACAATAAACTAACAAATTAAAATTTTGTAGAAAAAAAAATTAGGACTGGCAATCAAATAGTCATACCCTTAGGTTAAGTAGTCCATCCATTAAGAATTTTACCCAAGCGGTCTAAAATTGAAAAGAATAGTCATTTTATCAATAAAGGTAAGGTAAATATTTTTTATTATGTTATTTTTTATTTACTTTTTAGTTTTAACATGGTTCCTACCCCAAATGTTTTTACATAACTAGATTCCTTACATAATTTGACACCTTCCTATAAATTGAGGTTATTTTTGGAATCCCTTTTGCATTTTCGAAAATATTTCCTTATTTATTGATCTTTCTTCAATTAAAATATTTTAAAATTAAAAAAATCCTATTTGGTTGATAAAAAATTTCTTTTATCCATCCATAATAAAATTATGAATTATTTCCTAAATTTATACCTTAATGAGCCTATTGTTGATTTGATTCTTTTCCTAGGATAACTAGTTTATTTTTTTTATGTCTTACTTGCACTCAAACCTCTTTTCCCTCTCTTCCACTCACCTTACCTCTACAAACTTACCTTCCTTTACCCCTATTGATTAACAACAGTAGCCACACCACCTTCCCATTTTTGTTAGTTTTATCCTTCCTTAGTTTATTTAACCAAAGCACACTCTAGCCTTCCATTTTATTGTATTTTTTTTTTTCATTCAAGTGTTTCACAAGCTAACTCAACCACTCTCATCCATCAGATGTTTGACAATTCTCTTTATGCTTTTATTATTTGGAATTTTTCATTTGATTAATTCTTGAACACTTATAATTTAATTTTTTTTCTCCCACCTTCCTCCTCCTTTCTCCACTAAGAATAAAGTTTTTCCTTCCCCCCTTTTTAATAGAACCATGCGCTTGTCCTTTCTTGGCACTCAAAAATTTGAGCCTTACCCTCATCTTTTCCCCTTTATTGTTCTTACTCCACTTCTCTAATCCTATTAACTAATCTTTATATATTTTTAATTAAAGAAAAAAGGTTAAGTTTTTGGGTATTTTAAGGGTTTTAACTTTGTGGTTTCCTCTTTTTACCTCTCTTTCTCATAAGTCATTTTTTATCTTTATTACTTGGAATTTTATATTTTATTATTATTTTTATGTTCTCTTTTGTTAAGTATGTGAAATATTATTACTTTAAAAAATGGATCATTAAGTACACTAGAAGAATCACAATACGAACTATAAACTATCTTAGACTATCAACATAGGACAGTAATAATCTATACGATTTATAATGGAACTTAATAGTTATCCTCGTGGCTAACTCCTTAACAATCAAATGACATATATGTTGTGGTTCACATTTATTTTGATGGAAAATTCTCTAGTTTCTTTTGTGCCATAAATAATAGGTAGTCACTACATATAAATAATGAAGCACTTATCGCCTAGAAACTAAACCTTAGTCACCTTGTTGCATCCATCTCAATACCACATTGAAAGAGGTAACATCATGAGCACACCCAAAATTTCTTACAAAAGGTAACCACACCTGTCTAGAGTAAGGGAAATCAAATAATAAATGCTCAACTATTTCCACATCATCTTCACATGATGCACATGTATCATCCACATTGAATCCTATTGTTGTCATTCTGTCATCGATAAACAATTTGTTGTGAATTGTAAACCATATATGGAGTTTGTGTTTGGGAATAGAGATAGGATTCCATACCACCTTATACCATTTGAATATTTCACCAAGAGTTCTCAACACATTATATACCTTTGAAATATTATATTTAACTAGATTACTTTTATGGTTTTGTGCATTAGAATTAAATACATGCACTATCAAATCTCTGATTTTTAATAACTTCCTAAAACACCATTATACAAACATAGAATTTGGAATATTCCACAAATATCTTCCTTTCATGGAATATGTGTGTATTCATTTAACCCATGGATTATCCTTATTAAGGTGTAAATTTAAGAGAATTCTTCCTATAGCTACAACATTCTACCGTTCTAGATTAAACAAACCAAGAAAACCTTCTTGCTTAGGCTTAAAGAAAGTATCCCAAGCAATAAGGCATTTTTTTTATACTCTAATGGTTACCATCATATAGAAAGGATCTCCATTTCGCAATAATAACAATAATAACCTTTTTTGGTATCAAATACATGAGTCTCTAATAGGATTAGATACCTAAAAGGACTAATTTAGCTAACTATAGTCTCTAAACATGGTTTAGGAATTTGGTACTACAAGAGCTGAGTCTTGTAGTGAACTTATCTAAGAGTTCATAATAGTCCATAGCTTTTAAAGAGATAATAGTGAGGGGTAGCCCCAAGTATCTAATTGGCAGGGTCCTTGGTAGTATATGCGATAGAATAAACAAAGACTCTTTAGTTACTTCATCCATATAACCACAATAATAAATGGAGTTCTTATTAGCATTAAGCATCAAACCAAATATCATTGAAAAAAGATCATGAATGTACCGTAAAAAATAATCATAGAAGGAATATGACATCTAATAAAGAGAAAAATATCATCAACAAAAAGAAGGGAGATTAACTTGACCTTCTTACACTTTGGGTGTGGATGATATAGTTGATTGTGCAATAAGGTGCCTAGTGATTGGTGAAAATAATCCATCACAATCAAAAACATGTAGGGTGAGATAGGATACACTTGTCTTAGACCTTTTTTTGCTTTAAATGGATTGTGGAATACACCATTATAAAATAGGATGTAACTCACTATAGTTACACAAGGCATAATCAACTTAACAAAATGTACTAGGAATCTTAAGCTGAGTAACATCTTCTCCAAGAAATCCCAACTTATAGAATCATAAGCCTCTTTCATGTCTAATTTTATTATGTATATTGGAAACAAGTACTTGTTTTTCTACCCATGAAAAATTTAAGAGGCCATAAAAATGTTAACACCTATAAGGCGTCTTATAATGAATGCAACTTAGGCATCTCCTATTATACCAGGTAGCTAAGGTTTTAGTCCATGAGTTATCACTTTTGCAATCAATTTATAAAGGGTATTAAAACATGCAGTGAGTTTGTAATCCCTAGGTTTAGTATCATTAGGAACCTTGGTAATGACATTAAAAGTAGTTACATTGATTGTGGTAGGCATCTCTTCTATTATAAAGAATTCTCTAATGGTTTACCATACCTCTTCACCAATAATATTCCAAGTTGACTTGAAGAATAATGAATTATACCCATCTAGTCTGGGGGGCCTTTTCATTACCCATAAAAAATATAGCTTTCTTAACTTCTTCCATCCTGACTAGATTCAAGAGATCCCTATTTGCATTTGTGGGTATCAATAACCCATTATAGATAATCTCAAAATAGCACTCTTTAGGTGACAACATTGGTGCCTTGAAGTTTCTTGAATATGTCTTGGAAGGTATGAAAGATGTCTGATTGAGTTGTGTAAACCTAACCATTAACATTTGAAATTGAGTGAACATGGTTGTAACTTTATCTCTTTTTCAGAATGGAATGGAAATAGTTAGAGTAACTGTCTCCTAGTTTGAGCAAATCAATCCTATATTTTTGAGCAAAAAAACTTTCTTCACACTTGGTTAAGAATTGTAATCTTTGGATATATTTTTTCTCAAGTAGTATCATGTTTACATTAGTGGGAGAAGTATCCAACTGGAGTTTAACTATATTTAGATCTTGTCTTGCACTCTTGATATGCTATAATATACTGCCAAAGTTTTACTTATTGAGCTATTTTAATGGTGTTTTTAAATATATAAATTTAGCCCATATATGTTTCAACTTTATTGCTCCATTACTATGCCCCCATGCATCTTGAACTACTTTCATAAATTTAGGATCTGAGACCCACATGTTGAAAAATCTAAAAGGTTTTTTCCTGAATGAGAGAGATAATGAATGGTAACTATCATATAAGCATAATTTGAAATAAAAGGGGCATGAAAGTGAGCATTTGGACATCCAAAGACCTCCATCCATCTATGATTACACAATACTCTATCTAATTTCCATGCAAATATGTTTTGAACATCATGCCTATTAGTCAAAGTGTATTGCACACCCATATAATTTAGGTCATCTAGTTGGAGATGCTACAAACAATTTTGGAATTCCATTGAATCTTATTCATGCCAAAAACTTTTAGTCTTTTTATTTCCATGTAGAACTACATTGACATCACCTAGGAGAAGCCACGGTTGATTAACTACATGGTTGGTAGGTACATATTGCCATAGCTTTCTACATTGAATTCCAATATTATAAGCATAGATTATACATACATAAAAATGACTCAGTTCCCATAGCCTCCTTTACTTTTATGAGGATGGCCTGATCACACATACCAATGATACTGACTTGCTAAGTATTAGTGAACAAACAAAACCAAATACGCCTATTATGGTGGTATAGATATATAGTGGCACAATTCCAGCCTAAGAGAAGAGTATTTTGTACTTTATGTACATTATGAGATTTTATTCTAGTTTTCACAATCCCTATTAACAATAGATTATAACTCTTCATCTATTTTTGAACCTCAATGTACTGTTAAGGGTCATTAAACCCTCTAATGTTCCAACAGCCTATCATTAATGTAAATAGATGTCAAATTGGGGTGATTACTTCTCCTCAGTAACTTTTTTACCCTTGATATTCCTAGCCCGTGGTTAATCATTACCTTTATGATATGTTATTAGGTCCTATCCTTGTAAAGAAGCCTCAAGGAGGCTATGTATAAGGTAGTATTAGCTATGATTTCTTGATATTTAATCCTTTTAGAAACAATCGATTTTTTTCTCTCAATTAAGAGCTAGATTATTATTGTATTTGGGGAACTGAGTGAGTTGTAATCCTTGATAATTGGATTTCTACCATCCTTCACTATCACCCATTATTTTTATAGTATCTGGGTTTATCTATATTGATTTGTGAGGTGTCCGACCATGTTACAATTTAAATTAAAAATTGGCTTTCTTTCATATTGCACTTTCTGTGCTATTATCCCTGAAAGAGTTTTGATCATCACAGTATTATGGTTTTTTCTATAAGTATCAACCTCAATTAATACTTGTGCATATGAAATTTTATCCTGTCTTAATTTTATACCATCCATCACAAGAGGTTTTCCCACAATGATAGTAATCTTTCTTAGTGAATTAACTGACTAAAGGTGCAATGGAAGACCTTGGAATTGCACCCAAATGTGTAAAAATTGGAATTTTGCTAGGTTAAACTAAAAACTAGGATGCCAATGTTTGATATCTAGGGGACTTCCTTGTATTGACAAGTAAAGCTATTATATAATTGCTTAACATTCATCCTTAAAGGATAATTGAAAGAGGAAATAGCTATCCTCATATGAATGACGTTTAGGTTACCTAACTTTGTTCCACTAAGACTTTGCAAACTATTACATTAAGGTGATTTTTGATTTTACACCAAAAACATATGCCACCAAATAAAATTACCATTTTTATATTTCCTCCTCTGTATCCATTGCTTCAATCACAACCACCATTACTCCATCATGAATTTCTACTGCTGCATAATGAAAATACACAAGTGCATCAGGCCTTTTATTCTATAGGAGTTTATCTTTCCATGACATTCCATCAGTATTTTATACATTACGGATTCGGACATTCGAATTCACACTTTTTTCTATAGAAATATGATTTGACTCAAAGATACCTTTTAAGTTAATTTTCATATCCTTAGGTATTGGCTCTAGAAGAATTAATTCATGTTCGATCTTTTCCTTTGATTCAATAACGATAGATTAGGGAGAAGCATTGCTTAGATCAAGAACCATATCTATAGAACTCTCCTTTGTCCCTGAATTAGTAGCCAGTAATAGTAATTGCACTACGAATGGCTTGATAGGGGTCTTCGTCTTTTTCCTTTTGCCATTAGGAGGGGACATAAGGTTGTTGGTCTCAATGTCTAGTTTTTTTCTTCTTCTTTTTTACATCTAGTGAAGGTTGATGCACTTTTTATTTTTTTTTTATGTTTATGTTATTGCTTGTAGTTTTTTTTTTATAATTTTTATATTATCAAAGGTGACCCCAATATTTTTTATGAGATTTTTGTGAATTTTTGTAGCTTTATATCTAGGTAAATCTAATCAATCATAAGATGGCATAATTTTTTAATGTGAGCATGTTAGGTTTTTACAAAGTGTAGAATCATGCTCAATTTTATTTAATGCTAGTTTTGTGGCTTTTGTGTTAAAAGAATGAAGAAGATGAATTATGATATATTAAATGTAATTTATGAGCATCTAATATTATGTATGATCGCATGCTTATTTAATTATCATGTATGCATTTACATTAATATAAATATGAAATTATATTCATGTGATAATACATATAAGTCTAATTTTTTTTTGTGCTATTCCATGTAAGTGGTTTGGCAAGGGAATATTTTCCATGATAAGTCATTTTATTTTTGTGCATTATATTTCAAAAAATTCCATTCTTAATGTTCTTATAATTTGATATATAATGTCTATGTGTTAAGCATGTTTATAGTTAGTTTTATATGACTCCATATTTGTATGCTCAAGGAATAGAATTTTCATTTTTCTCATACCATGATTATTTTCCTTTCACAAGTATTCAGTTATGTCATGATGCTCATATGTATGATTAACATGAATTTATAATATGTTATGTATGCATGCTTAAAATTTTATATGCTCATCATTTTTAATTCATGTGTAGGGTTCTTCCTACTCATGTTGCATTGTTACCTTGCATAGTCATTTTCTCCCTTAGTTATTTTCTCACTTTTTTCTTGATTTGATTTTTTTTTGTGTTATATTCGATGCTAATTTAAATGCTTTTGTTTAGGTAATCCTTGAGGTATCGTAGAGAAGATAATCTAGTGTACTATTGTATACCTTATATTTAAGTAAATCAAATCACTCATGAGATGGTAGAATTTATGTACAAGTATGATAGGTTGTTTAGATCTAGAATCATGTTAGGATTATATTTAATGCAAGTGTTATGAAATACATCATAAGATGATAATATGATCTCAAATAGATAGAATTTCTACCTAAATTACCATTAAATATGAGCTATAAGCATGTGTATTATATTCAATGGTTAACGAATGCATGTCTATAGTTTTGTTAAGGTGCATAATCTTGTCATGTTATGACGTAATTTCCATGATAAGTGTTCCCTAATTACCATTGCATGGTTTCCAGTGTTAATATGAATAGCATGAAAGCATGTACTCTTGATTAGGATTAAAATATGACAATTGTTATTTTCATGTTATAGGGTTATGCACTGTATTAAATTCTATTTCACACTATAAATATAGATGTATGTGTTGCATGGAATATATAACACATTATAAACGCATTGTTAGGGTTTGTGCACTTAAGTTACTAAATGCATGAATAATGGAAAATTTAATTAATCGCTAACTCTTAAATTTTACCCACATATACAAATATTACAATTTGTTCTCTTGTAAACTTTTCATGACAAATTTTCATAATAATCATGTGTTTTATGAAATTATATATTAATTGTGAAAAAAAACATTTGAGGCCATTTTGGTTATTGTTTATCCAATGTATCTAATGTGGATAATTGGGCATATGATGGCCTTATACATTGAAAGGTTAAATTAAGTGTTGAATTTAGCTTTCATATACATTGATAACATTAGGTTTTACCTTGATAGTTAGAAATAAAGGAAAAATGGTTAAGTATGCAAATGAAAATTGTTGTGCAATATTTGATATTTTTTATCACCTAATAAAATACTAATACATAAAGTGAAAGAACTCAAGTTTGGGGATGGTTGCTCTATAGGATTAGCTACCCTATAGATGAGGTGTAGCTGTCATTTGAGTTTGGTTCTCTGGTGCAACCCTGTGCCCTATCATGAAACTATTCTACTCTATATATGACCTAAAAATCCTATTGGGGGTATCGATACTTAAATATTATGTGACTAATGTTGGAGGATACTTCATTTCTTATGTCAGCCAGTATGACTAGACATACAATAGTGTCTCTATATTCTAGTGTAAGGGTACTATTTTGCCTTTGAGCACTAGTATGACCAAATATACCTTAGTATACCTAGTTTAATTGTCTAACCTTGAGTAATTAAAAATGGATGTAATTATTGTATAAGAATAAAAATAGATAGTTGTGTTTGTGGTTTGGTAGTCACTTCAATACCCTACCTATGTATTTTGAATTAATTTTTTTGGGTCAAGAATTTTCATATGCCTATGTTTTGATTTGAGATAATATGAAATGGTTGAGTATTATTGACTACTAAGCATGAGACTTTGATGTTGTATACATTATCCCATGATTACTGTATATTATTAAGGCATGTGCTTGGGATTATTATGTAACTCTGTGCAATATGAGTATGCTGCCTCTTCTGAGGTATGTTGATTTACTCAATATAAGGAGGTCATAGTAATATTATATTTCTAGGTAGCTATATGAAGGGCATGGAGTACTTTAAGACATATAATAGTGGTAAAGATAAGTGGAGCCCTTAGAAAGAGGTTTTGTTCTCAAAGTGGGCTTATAGGTTTAAGAGTTAGGGAAAACTAGTGTTATGCCTTTGGATGCTAATTTATGTAGTAATTAGTTTTCCCTTAGACTCTTATATCCCTTGTTGTATTTTGATTATAATTTTTGTACAAAGGATATGATCCATAAATTTTATATAAGTATTATCTCTTATTTCCATTCCATATTTTAGATCTAATGTGTTTGAAGACTTAGTACTTGGCATAAGAAAGGTAAAAAAACATGAATTATGCTAGGTGTGGTAGTAAAACCTAATATTTTTTTATAATTAATGTTTCTGCAAAACAAAATTTTGACGTAGAAAAATAGGGATATTACAAGTTGGTATCAAACCTTTTGGTTTTAAAATCCTCTCTTGTATTTTTCAAAGCTTTTATTTCCTAAATATTTTGAAATCTGGTTTAGATGTGTGAGAAAGTGAGTTAGGTTAGAGTCTTGGGTTGTGTGTGAGAATGTGGTTTATTTTTTGACTTTGAATGACATGATATGATTAGCCTTCTTATAGGTGGATACCAAGTGTCCCTATAGTGTTTTAAATGTTATTAAAGCAAAACCATAACCGTAAGCCAAGCTTTGGTGAATTAGTCAGTTGCCTAAGATATCCTCTAACCGCAAAAGTATGGTTTCAAGGTAGAAATCAAGGTTAATTCCAGAGAGAATAGAGAGTTAGAACAAAAATAGTGATATAGCCTCTTTATGTTTAAACCACCAAATAGCTGATTAATTTAATTATTCTAAAAATTATGAAAATTTTAACAAAAAGTAATCACTGAAAACACAAAACTTCATAAAAGATCAAAATTATACTATAAAAGACAACAATCAAGATTTCAGATAGATTCCTTAATTCTTGATATACAGTCTTGCAAATCCTAAACCCAAAATTTATGATCAATGTGACAATAAGAAATGTTTTCGCTACACTTTCACAAGCCACAATGACCTTTTTTCCAATTACAAGTCCAACTATCTCTTTCTTCGATTTATATAATTATCATAGTAATAAATCCAATCATTCTCCATTATTACTGTAAAAAAAGTAGATTATTGTCTCTCAACCTATTAATTGCTATTCTCTAATTATGTTATGTTGATATACTAACCATTTCATCTATCAATCTCAACAAAAGTTCCCAATATCAAAAGTTGATTATTCGTTAACTATGACATTAAAACACAACACAAGAATACAAACACAGAACAAGACATATATAGGAAATTCCATACATCAAGATTGAAGAATTGTCTCTTCATCTTAGCATAAGAAAATTAGCCACAATTAAGGACATGCAAATTAAGGACATGCATCATAAGGAAAAAGATAGAAATATATAAAAAGTAATAGATTGTGATGACAATCTAGATGATGTTGATTCACCATTTTTTTTTTTGGAGTTAAGAGAGAGGAATTTATCAATAAAAATTGAGATGGGATATGGGAGATGGGATAATTGGTCATAGAATGTGTAAATCTTCTCTAAAGATAGCTGAAAAAGATTTATCCTCTCTCTTCACACCCATACTCTCTATCAAAGTTTTGCTTAAATAACCATGGAATGGCCCTAGTCATAGATCAACATTGTTCCATTCATTCTTGAACTCGGTGGCTCTTTATATATTCATCAATTTTTAGTGTATCATCCATAACTTCTTTATTACACCTCCATTTAAGATTATTTTTTATGCATTGGAAATCTAGCAAGACGTTGTAC
Organism: Tamarix austromongolica; assembly: GCA_039764185.1. Taxonomy (NCBI): domain Eukaryota; kingdom Viridiplantae; phylum Streptophyta; class Magnoliopsida; order Caryophyllales; family Tamaricaceae; genus Tamarix; species Tamarix austromongolica. Next base: position 49,724,754 of record CM077817.1, read on the forward strand.
AATAGTTAAGCATAAAAATTACCAAATTTTGATTGAATCATGGCCTCATATGTCTATCTTTCCACCCTTGCACACTTTGAGTATTCATTCTTGCTTTACATTAGTTTCAATTACTGTGTTCTAGCTCCTTTTGATCTCAAGCTCTCTAAATGCATATAAAATATAATCAAGAGCAGTAAATAAGACCAATGGAACTCAAGTATGCACAATTCATCACATAATCACTTAAAATATTTTCATTAAAGCTTCAATTAAACAACGCAAATCATACTTATCAAGCCCTTTGCTTAAAATTTTTCTTATTCTCAAAAAACCAACACATATAAGAGCACATAAAAGAAGAAATGGGTATGAACAATAACCTTTTATCATAAAATATTGTTCAAAAACTCACATCACATCAAATAAATTCAACTCTTAAGGACCCTAAAACTAATCCAATATATAATCTATAATTCTCAAATATATTTTCAGGTTGGATACTTAGGAAAGAAGTGGAAATGTCTTGTTGAAATCTCAAGTCAAAGTCATAAAAAGAGCAACATGCAAGAATAAAATGTTGTGTGGGTTGAAGGTAACCATAAGCTAACCTCATTCAAAACAAAATTTTCAAACTAGGAACCTCACTTAAGGCATTGGGACACTCATATTTCTATTTATAGATATGAATCAATTTCAAAGTTTAGCTCAAGTCCTCGCACTCATAAACATAATCACTCATATGCTTGCAATGCTTCTTAATTCTTCACCACTATAAATATATGAAACAAAAAAAAATTAAATTGTCTTATTCACAATTGTGTTGGGGTCAAAGCTTAAGAAGTTAAGACAGAAATTGTTTGAATGTGGAGCTAAAAGTCTAATACTAATGTAGTGGTGTCAATAAAAATTATACAAGACACTTCAACCTTATTCAATTTTTTATCTTTTTGTTTTCAAAATAATTTTTTCTTATTTCATTTCCTTTTCTTTATTTTTTTAATGATACGTCGAATATCATCGATCATGGGAAATAACCACAAATGTTTTATTCTTTTCATTTTTATTTATTTCATTTTTTTGTCATATATAACTATTTACCTTTTCACACTTATGCCATGCTTAAGATATACCATACTCATACCTTTGTTATCATTACACTCATCACCCTACTAGCTCTAGGCTATGGTAGTGATATGTGGATAATGATTATTAGTGTAGTTAGATCAATAAAATAGGCTAAAAACTCAATAGGGCTAGCAAAAGATATAACATTAAAATAAGGCTCTTTAGCTAAGGTTGGTATAAATAATAATTTCCTCTACCATTTTAACGCATGTTTCGGTCATATGTGATTTTAAATAAAACCATTACAAGTTATGGTAGGACACCGATTACAAGAAAGATAATGAGACTATATTTGATGAACAAATGTTTTAGGCCTAAAATCTTACAAGTTTTAAACTAAAATGCCACTTCTAATCATTTAAATAATAGACCAAGTAATCATATTAGTTACACTACAATGAGTGACAAAAACGTGTAAATACATATATGATCCTCAATTTCATCAAAAAAATTACACTCATTCCATTAGAATGTAACCAAAACATTTAAGGTTAAAAATAAAAATCATTTTCTAGAAATCTTTTAAGCGATCTTGAAAAGTTAAGTGGCATTAAAGCAAACTCATGCTAAACAATCGTCTGATACATCAATGAAAGATCATTTCCATAATTTATTCCTCTCTTTTTTCCTTTTCTTTTTTTTTTTACACATAAAACATATGAAATGCATAGATATAATGATAATGCAAGAAGAAAAAAAGCGAAGAAAAATGTAGCCCTACAGCCAACCTCTCCTCCATGATTATAATACACATTGACCCCCAATGTGCTAATATAGTACATGAGAAGAGAGGACCTCATAGACCATGTTTACTTGATGGGTTGTAGAGATAGAGGTTAAAAAGGTCCAAGATGTCTCGAGTCCATTTGTTGTAACACAAAGAAGATCCATCTATACTGAGTATTAATGGTGACAAAAATCTTAGGATCATTCTACATGCATGGTATAAACTCCCATCATTCTTGATTTACCTATACCACTAACATCCATAAAAACAAAACAAAAAAGTCAATGAGTTATTATACATGAAAAAAATAAAGATGTAAAATAAAAATTGAATAAAAATATTACTAAAAGAAATAATAAACTTGGGCTGCCTCTGAATAAGAAATTGTTTAAAGTTATTAGCTCGACTCTAGCCTCACTAAGAAATGATCAGTAGAGGAGTGGTGGTCTTAAGCTTTGGAACAACACCATTAACATAACATTGCAAATATTAGACATTCATACGAAAGACATTCCAACAAGAACGTAAAAGATACATAATATATCCCATATAACACTTTTACATATAATAATGTTTATTATTCCAAATTTATTTTTCTCCATATAGTCCTTGGAATGTTTTTAGGCATGTAACCTTAAATCATCGAGTTCTTAAAAATTTATATGGCCTATGACTAGTTGATGTAATCTAAATTCTCTAATACATTTACCCATAATAATTCCACTTGGATTAACACTTACAATCATAAGATATGTAACATTAGGACAATAAAACTCATACTTGAGGACTAAAGAGAGAGGCATAAGTTCTACTCAGTAAAACATTTCTTCCTCAAAAGGAGAGGTTTAATTATTATACTCCAACTTCCCTACTTTTTTAGGTTGATGTGAGACCATTTTTGCTCCAGGAGGTTTAATCAAATAATGTATCAAAGGCTCTTCCTTCACTGAGTGTGCTACCTCATTAATCCTACTGATGTAGGATCAAACACTCAAGAATTGGCTTTCATAATTATGAAAGAAATTATTCTTCAATTGAAAAGTGTCTTCCGCAAATTGAAAGACTAACAAATGGTTACATTTTTAGAAATTTAACAAACAAGCAACTAAATATCTACATGCATGTGCACGGCTTGCATAGCTTGCAAGGAGGGAGTGACCACATGCATGAAGAGTTTATTAGCAGACTTTTTGAGCATCATTAGTAATTTATATAATTAATTAATTATGTAGTAGAGTTGGATAATAGGTAAAGAACAAAGTAGCATAAAGGTAGCATAATATCTTCTATCTTAGAATATTTTAAATTATACTTTTAGCTAGTGGTAGAATAACTATAAGCAGTCATAGAAGGAACAAGTATGACACATTGAAGTTGAAGATTAATATTGAAGTTGAATACAAGTGAATTCTGTGTGAGATCAATATAAGTTAATCGAATTTGTGTAAAAACATTTAGCTTGAAAGTTTTAATCTCTTCGTATCTATGAATTAGAGATTAATTCATATCAATTCTACTATCCTTAATCCATTTTTTAAAGCCATAATTATCATCCGAATCCCACTCTAATTCAAATTTAAGCAAAGCCTAATTCGGTTTGCATATTAGAAACCCTAAACTACCATTCAAAACCCTACCTTTTCATTTGAACCAAACAACACTTTATCTTTTCTAGTCAAATCAAATCCTAACCCTAACCCTAAACCACAATCTCATCCTTCATCTAAACCCTAACCTTTGAGGATTAGCATCATCAATATACCATTGTCAAAGGTATATACTAATTACCACAAATCATTTCAACCATCACCATTAAAAAACCATCACCATCAAATCTTATCTATTTTCTTCGAATCATCACCACCCTCTTTCCATCCTATTCAAATGTGTTAAACCCTAATACACCATCACTAAGTCTTATTCTAATTATTTTCATCACAACCGACGAAGCATATTCTCATCAATTTGAAAAATCCATCCTCTCACACACATCACCTACAACATGGATTCTCAAGAGGAGGATATTTACTTGAACTAGGTAAATCAAATTCAACCCTCAAGATGTGATTTTCCATATTTTGTTATTGTAAATGTTAAGGAAATGGAATATAGGGTTGATATAGTTTTACCTCAACCTTGGAACTTTCCCTAGGTGTAGGTTCCATACTTACCCCCTCATGAGGTTTTCTCACTATATTAGGTTGTTTGTCACTTGCATTATCCTTGTTATAGTTCTCCAAACTCAAAGATGGGAGATTAGACAACTCTTTATCACTCCTCAATGTGATTGTCTTTGTAACCTCTCGTGGGCTTTTTTTTCTGTGTTTCTAGGCAAAACTTTTTTATCTCCCTTAAAAATCATATTGGTAAATTATCCTACTTACACCTCAAAATTATTCAAATAAGCCTCCTAATTTTGCATATAAGTATCTTGATTTTGGAATCTAGACTTATTCTAGTTAATTGCCTTTATTAAAAATTTCTCCATCTTTTCCAACTTAGACTTTTGTTTAGGAGTAGAAACTTAATTTCTACTATGGTGGTGGTTGGCACACTTGATATTGATTTGGAATGGGATTCTTATCCGACCATAAAAAGTTAGCTGAGTGTAACATCCATAGTTGTTAAAGTTTGGGTAGAGGTTAATTTCCCTATCAAAATTAATCACATAATTAGATTCTTCATATGATTGAAAAAACATATTATCTACTTGACAATCTATATTATCATGAAGTTCTCCACATAAAAAATAACTTATAGTCTGGGCCTACATATTAGCAATGCTCAAATTATCAATATTATTGCAAAAAACATCTATTTGAGCATAAGGAAAAGTCATGATTAATTAATTCTAATACCTTTATGCATAAGCACCACCAAAGATCTAGAAGCAAGTTTAGATCAATATAAAAATGAAAATGAAAAAAATGTCAAAATCACAAAAAAGATTTATTCATATTCTTTTGTCATGCGTTCCTAGTCCCCGGTAACAACGCCAAAAACTTGATGTCCTCTAACCACAACTATATGGTTTTGAGGTACTAAGCAAGGTCGATCCTATAGGGACTAGATAATGAGTACCAAAATGGTGATCGAACTTCTCTATGTTTAGATCACTGAATAGTTGATTAATTGAATTATTCTAAAAATTAATAAAATAGTGACAAAAAGGCACTCAAAACATAGAAATTCAAAAAGATCAAAATTATACTACAAAATACAATGATAAGGTTCTAGTTAAATTGTCTAAAGTATGATATACTAAATAATCATGCAGATCCTAACCTAAAATTTATGCTTAGTGTGCTAATAAGGATGATTATCACTATGTTTTCTTAAGCCACAACAACCTTTTTTCAATTACAAGTCCAATTACTTCTAGCCTATATATATATAACTGTTAAAGCAATAAATTCAATTATTCTCCCTTATTAGTATAGAAATTAGATTTATTTCTCTCAACCTATTAGTTTCTAATCTCTACTTGTGTTATATGGATCTACTAACCATTTTATCTCTTGATCTCAATGGAAATCCCAAATATCAAAATTTGATCAATCTTTTGAACACTCAAACGTAACATAGATGATATGAATACAAACTCAGATAAGGATATAGGAAGGAAATTCAACACAACAATATCAAAGAATTCTCCCTTCACCTTAACATAAGAAAATTAGCCACACATAATTACCAATTAATGGATAATAGTCATATGGAAAAAGATAGAGATATGTAAAAAGAAATTGATAAGTAAATCTTGATATGAAAATCTAGATGACTCCAATCCATCATTCATGATTTGGACTTATAACAGAAAATAATGGAATTGATTAAGAATAATTGAATAGGGAGATGGGAGATGGGAGGTAGGATAACTAGTGATGCAAAGTTTATGTCTTCTATTAAGATGGATAAAAAAGATTCCTCCTCTCTCCTCTCACCCTAAATCTCTATATAAATTGATCCTAAATAACTACAGAAAGGGCCACTCATGGATTAACATTTTTCCAATTGATCTAAAACTTAGTGGCTCTTTATAGATTCATCAATTATCAATGTTTCAGCCATAACTTCTTCATTTGACCTTTTCTTAGGCTGAGTTTTGAAGCATTGTTAAGCTAACATGAAGATATATAACTTTTATTCCTAAAAAGTTTCCAAATTCAAATTGCATCATTGTTGAATATGTCTGTGTTTTTACCCTTTCACACTTTGAGTACTCATTCTTTTTTCTCAATTGATCCAGTTACTGTATTTTAGCTCCTTTTGATCTCAATCTCTCTAAATGCCTATAAAATAAAATCAAGGGTAGTAAATAAGAAAAATTGGACTCAAGTATGTAAAACTCATTATATAATTACATAAAGTATTTTCATTAAAGCTCCAATTGACCAACATAAATCATAGCTATCAACTCCCCCATACTTGAACAATATCTTGTCGTTAAGCAACCAACACATATAAGAGAAAATGGAAGAAGTGATAGGAAATTATTCGATCCTTTTCTTTGGATTTAAATACTCACATTATACCAAATCAAATCAACTCAAAAAGACCCCAAAACTAATCAAAATATAAACCGTGATTCTCAAAAATGTTTTTTGGGTCTTATACTTTGGAAAGAAGTAGAAATGTATTATCAAAATCTTGAGTCAAAGTCATGAAAAGAGCAACATGTAAAGATAACATGGTGCATCAGTTAAAGGAAACCAAATCCTAAACTCATTTAAGCTCAAGTTTCAAACAACTAACCTCACTATAGACACTAGAACCCTCCCTTATATGCTTATTTATACGAATCAAGTTTGAAGTTCTGATCAAGCCCTTCCACTCATAAACAAGATCACCAATATTTTTGCAACACTTATCAATTATCCACCACTATAAATACATAAAATGCTCAAAAAACAAAAGGTCTTATTCATGATTATAATGGGGCCAAATGTTAGGAGCTTAGGGCATAAATTGTTTTTATATAGTGATTAAAGCCTAATACCAATGGAGTGTGTTCAATAACTATTACACAATACTCTTTCGCCTTATTCAAATTTTTATTATATTTTTTCCTTAAAAAATTATTTTCTCTTGTTCCATTTCATTTTCTTTCTTTTTTTGTAAATAATAGTCCCCAACACCTTCAACTATGAGAAGCAACCTTAAAATTATTTCTATTTTTATTTTCATTTATTTTTCATCCTACAAACCATTCACCTTTTCACACCTCTTCCATGTTTAAGATACACCATACTCTTACCTTTATTCTCTTTGAAGGCACTTTTATCTAGGGACACCACACCCACCACACATCGAGTGCACCAACCTCAGAGGATAACACAAATCAGGATACCACACCTACCACACCCACCATACCTTGAATGTCATTATCGTGAGGGTTAAAAAGTTAGGATACCACACCCATCTAAGCAATGGAAGACAAGAGCTATGAGGGGGCATGTACAAGGGTTATCTCACCCACTAGTACCAAACACCAATGCCAAGCCATCTTACCATAGTATAATCCTATATCTCAAAGATATGTGCACACCCCTTATTGACCATAACTCAGTAGAGAAATAAATTGATACTAGGTGAAAGATATAAAACACAAGGCAACCTACCCACTAACTTCCAGCTAACTACCTCAAGAGTTAGAAAAAAAAGGATCAAGGAAACACAACAATACATAACTTTAGGAAGAAATGATAACACATGCTCAAATTCTAGATTATTATTAGACCACAACAAACCAAGAACATGGAACCTCAATAATCAACAGAACCTTATTCATATTACAGATACGAATACCTTACCTTAAAGTAATTCTTCTAGCACAAAATCATATTTGATGGATGTATAAGAGGACCTCAATTCCTATGAGAATCAAAGTCAAAATCATTAAAATTATCTTTGAAAACTCCATTAAAATCAAGGTAGAATTAGTAGAAGAAAAAAAACATCAAGACACAACCAAACCTTTTCTCAAAAATAGAATGAGAAGGAAAAAGAAGCTCAAATCTTCAACCATTACCAAACCATAATCCTTCCTTGATTAAGAGAAATAGAAGGTAACTAAAGATAATATTAGAAGAAGAAAAAGAAGACAATACTCAAATAAAAAATAAAGGAAACAAAAGTAAGTATTTCTTTTTCTTTTACAAAGAGGAGGAAGGAAAGGAATGAAGGAATGCTGAACGCTTAAGAGGAGAAGAGAGTAAGGGCAATAGGTGAGAAATGAGGTAAGGGTTAGTCAACATTTAGAGGAGAGAAAGAGATAAGACTAATATGGTTGAGTATGGGAAACTAAGAAGTGAGGATAAAGATGATGGAGTGATAGAGGTTGAGTCCAGTCAATAAGGGATATGGAAGTAGATAGGTGAGTGGCAGAATGTGTACATAAAGTCAACCATGCAGTCTAGCTGCCTAAAGAGAGAGGGATAGGTGAGGGAGAAGAGAGAATGTGAGGCATGTCTCAAAAGTTCTATTTGGGAAATTTTAACTAAATAAAAAGATAAAATGATATAAATAATGTGAAAATAATCCTAAAGCACAAAAATATACTTATTAGTAAAAATAGATTCTATTTAGAAGTTTTCTTAAACATTAGAAAGGGATTCAAAATCAAATTTAGAGATGGATTTGAATTCACAAGATAACCATTCATTGGTTAGGGTAAACCAGTCAATTGGCTTGTTGCGAATAAAATTGTCAATCTCTAAGCGTACCAATTAATGGATTAGGTAAACCAATTGATAAGTATGCCTAAATTTTACATTTTTATTAAAATTTCAAGGACATTCAATACCAAACTAATTTATTTTATTTCAACCTAAGTTTAAACATATTTTGAATGATTTTACGATGGGGTAATATAGTAGGGATTAGTTTGCCTACAAAAATGACTCACACAATTAGCTTTTTCATAGGACTAAAAAAAATTACTTATGTAACACCCTTATTTTTAACTACTAAAAAAATTTTATTTAATAACATGGTGGAAGAGGAAAAATACTAAATACTTTGGAAAAATAAGGTGTTACCATTATACCTAACATAAGATAAATGTCAGCTATTTGTCTCATGTCAGATTCAAGGATATCAAACCAAAAAAAACTCAAAATTAAAGTTGAGTGCATAAGAAATGAAACAAAAAGATTAAAAAAAATGTTCACAGAAACAACACCTCAAAGGTCCCGAAATGTTCAAATACTTGAAGAAAATTAGGCTAAAGTACAAAATTTAAATTATAGAAAACATAGATAGGGCGTATCCCTAAACCTGTACCCACTAAAAACTACACAAAAGTGTTTGGATTTCCATACTCTCAAAACCCACTCCTTGCACAATGCAGGCCTACTATTGACCATTCTTCAAAACCTTCACATGGTCCTCTACTAGTAGGAATGAGCAAGTGACCAAGGAAATAGTCATATTAAGAAACTTTTTATTTAGTAATCAAAGTTACTAGATTAATGGGAGTCACAAGAACATAAAGTCCTAACATAATATAAAGATCATTCTACCATATTTCATGATTATTACATATAAATAGATATCCTTTCTCAATCACGGTCATATAATGCATCAGAAACTCATACGATAAATGACACATCATGCTTATCAACATAACACAACACCAAAGATAGAAACATGCAATCTACTATTTAGATGATTCAAACTATTGTTAGGGTTTCTATCATCCATTTATATTGTTTCCCTTTGAGTTCACTTTTTTGACTTACATAATCTATTATGTCACTTATTTATAAGCCATTATCTCTCTTCCCATTCCCTACCTTTTTATTTTTCTCTTTTTACATATTCTTTTTCTATTTTTTTTATTGAGAAATTCACTACACAACAACCCATGGTCTCACATACCATAGAAGTCTATCTAAACAAAAGGACATAAAGATGGAAAAAATTAATGCAACCATCAATGCAAAAAATAAGTTTAGTTGAAGCCAAGTAACCTCCAATTGACATAAAGTTTAGCTAAAGCTAAAATCCACCAAGGTGATAAGACCACTTAGTATCGATACCTCCTAGTACATCATCAGTGTCTATCATAGGTAAGGTAATGAGAACTAATTAGATCCCCTCAAAGGTAAATCCAAAAGGTACCAATAAACACTCAAAAGCAGATTAATCCTTGATAGCTAATCGAAAATCAGGTAACCCAGACCCATATACAACTCAAGCATCTTCCTTTTTAAGTGATTAGTATATTATTTCCAAGGAAATATGATCATACTAGGCCTGTACGACATGCAAGTAAGGCTTCCACATACTTATTCCATCTTAACCATTTTTATTCCCTCAACCATGTGGTAGGATTTTCATTAGTGCTTAACTAGCATTTTTCAATCCATCAAAATAATCCATTTTGAGACAATATTTTATGTATGTAGGAATATGTACTTATGGTTTGGGTGATATAATGGTCCGATTAGGATTGTAAAAGGAATATGATAATTTGAAAGTGATGAAGAGATGATGATGATGATGATGACTTAACAAAGTAGAATTAATGATGATGATTTGACAAAGAAGAGATAATAGTGATAATACTTGAATAATGAAGGGTTTTAAATGGTTTGGTTTGTGGATTAGGATTAGGGTTTACTATTAGGGTTGAGTATTGATATGAATATTATAATGATGAATTATTGGAAATATGATGGTTTGATGATTACATTATGAATCTAAAATATTAAGGAAGATAATTTGAAAATAATATTATTATTATCTCATGTTTGGAAATAGATAAAATCAAGTAAGAAAAATATGTTTAAGATAAATGTTTAAGATGATGATGATGGCAAATATGTATGGCATTTAAGGTTTAGAATGGTGGGGGTTTGTGGAGGGTTTGAAGGATAGATCTAAATATCTAATTCACATAGTCAAATAGATTAAGGATTTAAATAATAATAAATCATATAGAATTGATTAATATTGAGAAGAACTGACACAAAATTCAATTAAGCAAAGCTTACAATGTCGACAGTTTTTTCATCTCCTTTTGTTTCATGTACTCCTATTGTTTTTATTACCATTGGACCTATTTAATATCACAAAATAAAGCTCCTAAAAATCTTATAAAAATCAACACAAAAACCATTAGCTTGCTTCCTACTCTAAACACATACAAAAGATAGAATAAGATAACCCTAAAAAATAGAATTAAGCTACTTTTTTACTAATTCAACTTCCTTATCTTTTTAACAATTATCAATGTGATAATACTCCATATTGCACGTCCAAAATGTTGAATAAATTCTCCCTATGTAGATACCATGTTCATCCTTTCCTTGCAACATGTTTTTCCCTCCATGCATGCCATGTACATGCATCTATAGCTAGTGACTTATTTTGCAAGTTTCATCCACAACTGGAAATGTAGTCATATGTTTATTTTCAAATTTATAGGATATCCTCTATAAATAGAGGATAATAGGTTTTATAATAATAAATGCTAAGTCTTGACCATTTTTTCCTACGTCAATAGTTAATATTATATTACCGTTTAAAGTCATAAAATACTTATACGTGTTATTCCACTAAAGCCTTCACAAATACCTATTGAGTATACCATGAATTATGATCTATTTAATCTATCCATTAGGTTGTCAATACTTGCCAAAAGAAGTATTTCCATCATTAAATAATCATTTAGAATCATTAGGCATAGTCTTAAAGCATATCAAGCATAAACAATTAAAATCACACAATTTGGCCAAACTAGTCGATCAATTTGGCCTAAGTGGTCAATCAGTTTTTTTAATTAATCGATCAATTTAGTCTAACAAGTTAATCATTTTGTCTTAGCCTAAAAAAGGGTTCCCTAGAAGAGGTATATTGGTTTAGCCTTACCACTAGACTACTCTAAGACCAGTCAATCGATTTTGCTAAACTAGTTGATTGGATTAAGGAAAATGTAACTAAGGTTACCATAGACACATCGGTCAATCAGTTTGGGTCAAATAATCAGTAATTCTAAGGATAAATCAATTTCTATGAACAAACTACTAGATCGTTCTACACCAAAATAGCACATAGCATAAGTTTTTCACGTAAATGACAATAAAAAATTACCAAATTTGACCCAAAATATTTCATAGCAGCATGCTAATATTTACCACCTCATTAACTGAATCGTGATTTACTTCCAAGTAAATCAACCATATTTCCATCAAAATCATGCATTTTTCCAAGATTCACAAATAATTCAACACGCATTAATCTAAATCATACCTCTCTTATAGACCTATAAAATTAACCCTTTATAGAATACACCACATCGCATGTTTATTCAGGACACATTTTAAAGGTAAGAATTACTTACTTAATACTAGAAAAATATCCAATAATAGGAAAAACTCAATCTAGAAAATTCTAAATTTCCAAAACATTTAAAAAAATAAGTTAAAGCTTTAGAAATAATTTAATGTTTTCACAAATAAGAAATCACATTATAAGGAAAAACAAACTTACCAATTGTAAGAGATAAAATAGGAGAAGATTCTACTAAGTCGAACTCAACTTCCTTCTAAATCTAACCTATAATACCCAAAACAATTTAAACCTATAATTTAATAATTAATCCTCATTTGAAATCATTTAAATTTTAAATTATTCATTTAATTATTTTGTGGAATTTAATTTATAAAATGGTTATCATTATTTAATAAATTAAAATAAATATTCTACTATTTTATTATACTCCTTTATTTAAATAAATTGCCAAACCATATTTTTACTAAAATTATCCTCTTAAATTAATTACTTAAATTTTAAAGAAATTAATTTATTAAAAAATGTATCCATCTAAATAATTAAATACCTTAATTCCAAATATTATTTTATTTTTATTTTTTCCTTTTTCTTTTTTTACTTTTCCCATTTTCCTTCCTTTTTCCTTTTTCCTTCTTTTCACCTCCCTTGGGTCCCCCGACCTACTTCTCTCTTTTCCCCTACCGGGTCGTTGGCCCTCTCTCATTCTTCGCCCGTTTAGGGCCCCACCCCCTTTTCTTTTCTTCCTTCTTTCTTCCTCGGTTAGGCCTACCCAACTGCTCTCCCATACTTCCTCCTTCTCCCTCATGCACCAACTAGCCAACTTTTCCATTCACCCCTGCCCAACTAGCCTGCCTTCTTTCCCCTTCCTCTTCTTCTTTTTATTCCTTCTTCACTCATCAAACCATGCTAGCCCCCTAGGATCTGCGTGTAACCCTCCCCCTCCTCTACACCTACCGTGGCTGCTAGCCTCCCCTCTCTCCCTCTATCTCTGTCTCACACACATCATTTTCCTTACATTTTTAGCCACACACACTCCCCTACACCACTCCCCTACATGCCCTCCTTTTCCCTTTTTTCTTCTCCTCCCTTCTACCACAGGCCATATGCATGTAGCCTGCACCCGAACCTAACTAACCCTACTTGCCCTCTTCTTTTCTTCTCCCTATTCCCTTCTTCTCCTGCTCATTTCTTCCTCCTTGAGCTCTTGTAGTTCCCCCCATAAGACCTCACTTTTTTTTATTCCCTTCTCCTCCCATCTCCCCTATTTTTGCTTTGTTTCCCTAAACCACCTTCTTTGCCACCCAACCAACCACTACACCAACCCCCTAGCCTCCCTTACTTCATCCTTGTACCACTTAGCAGCTACCACTAGCACCCTACAACCACCTTGTGTCATTTTCTCCCCTCTTCTAGTGCCTCCGAAGCCGCCCCTCAACCCCTTGACTCCTCCTCTACCACCACCCTACCTCAATTGGACAAGATCTCCCCTACAACCCCATATTTTCCTCTCTTCTTTTTCCTTTATTCTCCTTCTTCTCCCTTCCTTCACACCACATTTCTAGCCCTATTGCCGCTGTCCCTACCATTGATCTCCAACCCCCGACCACCACCTATATTCTACCATCCTTCCTACACCAAACCACTACCCCAAATGCCCTCTACAAGCCCTTAACCAAAGCCTCAAATACCCTTGCTCGAAACCTTGTACCTCCCCCTCATCCACTACCTTCCACCCTTACTATCCCATTTTCCCTTCATTTCGTGCATGCAATTCACACTACCATGCAATGTGAGTTTTGGTGCAACGTCTAAGCCTACTTAACCAAGTTTTGAGGTATGAATTTAATTAGTGTTAATATGTAATTAATAAGGTTTTTAGTAAAAATTCATTCTTTTAATTTTCTTCTACTAATATGCTAATTTTTGTATTATTTATAAGTATTATTTTTTTAATAATAAAAGCTTGCACTTTTAACCAAGGTATCGGTAAAGTTTAATTATTACTGGAAATAAGGTAACCATTATACCCTACTAAAATGTGTGGATATACATATGCTAGTGCATTACAGTTTTTGAATATGTTTTATGTACATACTATGTAATGTTAAGTATATCATGACTTGTACCATATGTTGGTAGTTGAAACAAAAAGCATGTCATGTTATGAAATGTGACATATGTAGAAATGTTGGTGAAGAAAGGGGCCTTTTTACCAATAATAATATTAGATGCATGTATATGTCATGATAAGTAAATATGGCCATTTGTAGTATAGAAAATGTTAATATAAGTCCTAAGGGCATTTTAGTAATTTTTACTTGTACATAAGATATGGTCTAAATAAATGTACATGGTAGGTGATAATAGATATTAATAATGAATAATAACTTTGGTGGTATTCTATGATTCATGTGGACCATGAGTGTTAATATTTTATGTATTAGGGATATTTTGGTCATTTTGGCATAAAAAGGGGTAACTTGGTAATTTTGTGGATAAAAGGGGTAATATGGTAATTTAATAAGTAAGAAAGGTCGTTTGGTAATTTTGGCATGAAAAAGAGTAACATGGTAGTTTTGTGAATAAAAGTGGTAATATGGTAATTTAATAAGTGAGAAGGATAGTTTGGTAATGTTGGCATAAGGAGTAACTTAGTTACTTTATCAATAAAAAGGGTAATATGGTAATATAATAAGAAGGGTAGTTTGGTAATTTTGACACAAGAAGGGGTAACTTGGTAACTTTATGAATACAAAGGATAATATGGTAATTTTGGCACAAGAAGAGATAACCTAGTAACTTCATGAATAAAAAGGGTAATATGATAATTTAATAAAAGGGGTACTTTTGGCAATTATGCAAGTATGGAGGGTAATTTGGTAATTTAACAAGTATGAAAGGTAAATTGGTAATTTAATAAGTATGAAGGGTAACTTGGCAATTTAACAAATCTGAAGGGTATTTTGGTAATTTTAACAAGTATGAAGGGTATTTCTGTATTTATATAAGTATGGAGGGAAATTTAATAATTTAATAGGCATGAAGGGTGGTTTGGGTAATTATACATGTATGAGGGGTAATTTTGAAAATAAAAGGGTATTTTAATAAATAGGTAAGCAAGAGGAGTAATTTAGTAATTTTGTAAGAAAGGAGGGGTGAATCAGTAATATGTATATAACATAGCAATGGATTTAGTAAGCCTCCATAATAAGATATAAGGGATATTAAATAATTCAAACAAAGTTTATAGCATTATTATCACTTTTTGAAGTATAGCCATGTATATTATAAGGTTAAGGGTATTTCTGTAAATTAGTGAATATTATAAGGATAATGCATAATACAGGATTGAATGGTTAATTAAGGGTATGATGTGATGTACATTTCTTAATCATGTAGGAGGTGCTTTAACAGTTAATTATGCATGGAAATGTATGTTGGATGCACTAGAAGTATATATTAGGGTTTATATGTTTAATGATCCCTAGGTATAGAGTACTTGATTCTATGATTGATAGTATAATTATGACATGATAACCTTTTATGGCATGAGAATAAATAAAAATGAAGTATATGATGGAAATAGACAATAAAAGGAAGCCTTAGCCTTAGGAACATTTAGGTTATTTTAACCTAAGATGCTAAGTATAAGAATTAGAACCTAGTATGGCCTTTGTGGATTATTTAAGTTAGCATGGACAATAATATAAATAATAATTACTTAAGGATAATGTAAACAGAGAGGAAAATTCTAATAAGAAAATACCCTATCCTCTCTCTCCTCTCTCCTCCATGGCGCGCACGAGGAGAGCTGCCTCCATGGTAAGGAAGAAGACTAGTAAGGGTTGTTCTTCATCCTCTAAGGTTTTGGATTCATCTAGTAAAGATCTGTAGGATGTTGGTGAGGTTGGTGTTGATGTGTTTAGGGCGATTCAGAATGTTAGTTCTATCCCTAGTGAATGTGATATGCATGCATTATCAGCGGACGCTCCTTCTCTAAATAAAAGTGTTGATGATCTGATTTCAAAGAAGAGTGTGAATGATAACAACATCACTAGGACTAATGAACCTTTGCTTCATGGCCCTGATTCCAGTCTGTTATGTAACATATCAGATGATCAATCGTAGGTTCCTAGAGTTTTATCTTCCTAGAAAGATAAGGTGATCGGTAACAAGTTTCCATCTGTGGCCACCCAACTGCACTATTTCCCTCCATCACTTGTGGGTGAGAAGGTTCGTATTTCACTTCAGAAGGATAGGGTGGAGAGTAGATGTGATGATTGGAAATGGGCGATCGTTGGTTATATCATCGGGTATCAGCCTAATTTGGGACAAATGCTTGGTTTTATGAGAAGGAATTGGTAGGCCATTAAGGAAACAAAGGTTTTATTGCATGATCATAATGGCATAATTTGGTGTATTTGGGATAAGAATATTTAGGATCTTCAGCTTATTACTACTTGTGAGTAGGCTATGTATTTAGTAGTGGTTGAGATGGGCACTAGACTAAAGTTTTTTGTTACGTTTATTTATGTCTTTAATGCTAGAGAAGCTAGAAAGGGTCTCTAGAATTGGTTAAGATGGCATAAGGTGGATAATGATCTCTGGCTTCTATTGGGGGATTTTAATATAGTTATCCATGCTCATGGAAAATACCAAGGGAATATTGTGAATATTAATGATGTTAATGATGCTAGAGAGTGTTTTGCTACTCTTATAGTTCAAGACTTAGGGTCCTTAGGGCTAATGTTTACTTGGAGTAACAAACGTTTGGGTGATAACAGAATCATGTCTAAATTAGATAGAATTATGGCGAATATGCATTGGATCTCCTCCTTTCCTCACTCTAAAGCAGAAATTCAGGCTCCTCTATTCTATGATCATAGCCCAGGAATTGTACATGTTCATTCTATGGTGTATCAGCTTAGGAAGCATTTTAAATTTTTTGATATGTAGACTTTGGATCCATATTTCCTTGCTTTGGTTACCTCTATGCAGTGTAGACCTTCTACAAGTTCTATGGTCGGCAAGTTCAAGAATAACCTATGGGAATTAAAGTTCAAGCTGAAATAGTTTAATTGCGTAAAGTTTGGTGGTAACTCTTCAAAGTTACAGGAGCAAATAGCCAAGCTCAAAGATATTCAAGTAGCAATTGATCAAAATCCTAAGAATAACAAGTTGTAAGAAGAGGAAAGGTAATGTTTAAAACTTTATGAACATCTAGCTTTATGTGAAGAGAGCTTTTCCAAATAGAAATCTAGAATCAAATGGCTTGACCTTGGTGATTCTAACTCTCAACTATTTTTTGCCTCTATGAAAGCAAGGCAGAGGATGGTGCACAAAATTCAGTCTGTTGATGGAAAATGGATTTAAAATGTTGGAGGTATCAAGAAGGCCTTTTTAGATTATTATAAAGGTTTCCTAGGTTCTGATTCTCCTTCGTCTAGACGCATATCAGAGGCTATTCTAGGCTTGGGTCCTTCTATGTCTGTTGAGAATCAGCACCTTTTGTTATAGCCTATATCTAAGCAAGATATAAAGGAGGCCCTTTGGTCTATTGGTAACTATAAGTCCCCTGGTCCAGATGGGTTTACTATTAGTTTTTTCAAAGCCTCTTAGAGTCTGTTTGGTTTAGGGAAAATAATGAGGAAAGGAAAATATGGAGGAAAGAAAATTGAAGGAAAGAAAATGAAAGAAATTTATTTTCTTTCCTTTGTTTGGTTGTTGGAGAAAATTTTGTAGAAAATTAAATTCTTGGAAAATATTTTTAGTGTTTGGTATATAGAAAGAAAATTCTAAGAAAAATTAAATGTTATCATTTAAATATTATTATACATTTAATGTTATTAAAATTATTATATTGATATATAAACAATTACATAAAATTTCTAAAAAATTTATTAAAACTCCATAAAATCAATACTTATTTCAAAATTTTTTTTATAAAACTATTCTAAAATATTACATGAATAACTTACAATAATTTAAAAAAAAGTATGAAAAATCCAAACCCGTTAACAAAACATATATTTATATCCGTATCTATACTCAAATCTAATGCATTATTTAAATAGTAATATACATTTAATGTTATTAAAAATATTATATTGATATATAAAAAACTAATTCCAATACTAATTCCAATTTTTAAAAATCCGTATACAAATCCCATGAATATTTTCCCCCCTCTATATCTATAATTATGTCTATTTTATGAAGTGGAGTTTATATATCAATCGAATAAAACCTATTGGATTTTGAATAAAACCAATCAAATTTAAAATGAAATTTTTTTAATGTTAGAATTATATGGTTAGATTATTAAAATTTAATTATGTATTCACTTTTAGCCTTAGAAAAAATATGTTAAATTATATAAATAAGAATAAAAATATAATTTCATATCGGATAAATGAATCGGAGTACTAATACGGATGTAAAAGCGGATAAAATTTTAAGCCATTCTACTAAACTTACCAATGTATATATCAAGATCTCAAAAAAAAATGTGCATGATCAATTCATAGTTACTAGTTACTAATCAAACAAGTCAGAAAGGTACATTAGGATCATCAAAAATATCAGAACCGAACTCCACACACAACCATATGGCTCTATCCTTAGGTGGAAGACCAAGAAATGTACGAGCGGCACTGATATTTGCAGCAAGCTTGCTATAGATTTCTATGGCTGGAACTTTCTTCAACCCTTCCACCTTTCTAAGCTCAGAATACAGCTCAGATTCAGTAAAATTACGTGGATTTCCTCTATCAAGAGCTGCTGCAACTACATCCATCCCTTCTTTTAAAGCCTTCATCTCATTTGATACATAATCTCTCAACTTTCTTTTCTTTGTTGCTCTCGATGCAGATGCACCGGCCAAAGGAGAGGTTACCTCATTATGTTGTTCCTGTTCAGTGCTTTGATCATCAGCTGTTGTTCCTTCATATTCTTGCCTCTCTGAGCGCAAACGTCTTTCTTTTGGACCAATGGACAAACTTCCAGTTGCTCGATCCTTGCCAAATAAAATATCTAGCCTATTATAATTTTGAATAGGCTTATAGCGAAGCGGTTTGGCATCAGGATGAGCCTGCAAAAAAAATATTAATTACATAAATTTAGAAACAATAATAATTAGCAATGACAATAAGAATAAGAAGGTTTAAGACTTACCAATATATACCTTTCCCAAACTGTTGCATCAGCTTCCACCATTTGAGTAGATTGATTAAAAACAAACCCACTCACTTGTAAAACTGTAGATGCTAAGGCATAATTCTTCTTGAGGGCCTTGATTCGGTTCTTTATATGGCTAACCGAGCAACCAAGCCCAAACTGAACACTAACTCCTTTAGCAACGTTAGTGTATGCCGTCCTTGAAAATGAGCCACCTATTTTTTGACCTAAGTGCATTTGATCAGTTAGTAAATCTATTAGAAATGTATTCATGTCTTCATCCCAAGTTAAATTTTTCTTCTCATTTGATGGTGTGTCACCACCAATGGGTTCCTGCACAAAAAATTGTAAACCATGGATAAAATCATAACTTATTACATCATCAATAACACAAATAATATAAAAGTTTATATAAGAATTTTGATGTTAAGTACAATTTCATTTAGAACACTTGCTGAATACAATTTTTTCCCTATGTGAATTTAACAATAATGATATCTCTACCATTAACTATTTAAACTATCTCTCCACATTGAAGTTGCAATTCCATCTCTTAATTGCTCTGCTTCTTCACACTCTTCTGCTAAACTTGATGGCGCAACATCTGCTTGAGTGTTAATAATTCTTATCTCACTATCAACCTCTAAAATTAATCTTTCATCTGGATCCACTCCCATGAGATAATTATGTAAAATGCATCTAGCTAAAACCATATATGCTTGAGTTTGAACAGGATAGAATGGTTCAGTTCCACTTCCTAATATTGGAAAGCGTTTTTTCAGAACACCAAATGCCCTCTCAATAACATTTCTTAAGGAAGCATGCCTTAGATTAAAAAGCTCCCTTGCATTCTGAGGACGTTGAATGCTATATTCCTTCAGATGGTATCGAGTCCCGCAATATGGTGTAATAAATCCAGTCTTCAACTGAAAACTCGCATCGCCTAAGTAAAATTTACCTAATGGCACTACCAATCTATCTATGTCTCTGGATAAAGAATTATTTAGTATCCTTGAATCAGATGCTGACCCTTCCCATCCCGACAATACATATAAAAACTTTAAGTCAAAAGAGCATGCAGCTAACACATTTTGGGTCGGAAAATCCTTTCTGCCACGATATCTTTGTACCACATTATTTGGTACTTTCACACGAAAGTGTGATCCATCAATTGCTCCAACACAATCCTGTGTAAAAATGTTAAAAAATTTTATTAAAAAAGAAGAAGAAGTTGTAATATGTACTTAGTAATTTATTTTATAATATTATGATATTTACCTTAAAATATGGCCAAAATTTTGAGCTACTTGATATTTCATGAGGGCAGTGAGATCCATCGGGTTGTTGCAAAAAGATGTCCTCTAAAGAAATGATAGCATTCAATACTTGATGGAAATGTCGGCTTACTGTTTCACCGGATTGCCAAAAGTCTAATTTTACCGACCAATTTCTCCTATTATGACCTATAATATTGAGAAACATGGCCACTCTCTCTTCTACATAGCTAGAATGAGTATCACTCAGTCTCCCAGAATCTCTCAATATTGATACAAGTCTAGCAAAAGCCTCCTTTCCCATCCTCAACTGATTATGACAATCATCGTCTTTTTCCAATGTAAGTCGATCTAAAAAAGCTCGTCGCTTATAATCTTCCAATTGAGAAATATCCCTATCAACATAATTATTAGGAAAAACCAACGATAATAAACTAGTAGCATATGCTCCATAGGTGACCACACATGTTGCTGCCCATCTTCTTAATTTGTCCCACTCCTCCATCGAATTAGTCTAATATTAAATGATCAAAAAAAAAGGAGAAAAGTTTGAGAAAATGAACCATATATGTTAATTGAGACATGCATGTGGATTATTGAAGATTTGGATGAAATATACTTAGCTTGTTGTGGTCACAAACCATAAAATATTCTCATAATATATTTCATAAAATATGCTTAAAAAAATGTGTATGAATATGAAGAATACAACAATAGCACATAGCAATCATCATCTCAAATTAAAACCCAATAAGATACTTACTTCAGTATTTTCTTCGGATTCCATAGTATCATTTGTAGCAAAATGATGGTTTGTTGGCAGATTTCTCCACTCTTGGAACCCTGATCTTGACATCGGATTTGATTCCTCACTAGTAGCCTGAATACATTAAAAATGAGCAAACTCAACAAATGATATACACACACACACACACACATATATGAAATATTAAACACATGTTCATATTATACACATGTTCAAGTGCATCTGTTTATCCTCATAGTCAATCGGGCCAGTGTGTCCCTGGTGGGGTGGCAGTCATGGTTATACAGCAATGCCAACTGAAGATAAATGAATCGTGAAAGTTAAGGCACTTGGGATTAGTCAAGCCGGCCGGTTGGCCTAACTCACGGAAAACTCAACGTTTGCGTAAGCTTATCCCTTTCTTTCATACTGCTCTATATGATCCTGATGGACCAAGGAAATAAAAGAGAAAGCTGAATGAAGTAAGATCCATGTTCAATGGCACATTTACTTTCAAACGCGGGCTGAAAAACATGATTTTTTTTTTGTATTTGTTTTGTTTTTTAAGTGGTAACTATTCTCTTCTCCTCTCGAGAATGTATGATATCATAAGCGTGTGATGGTCACACGTGTGTATTAGATTCTTTATTCTATTTATTATATTGCTTTTTGTGGCCGACTACAGTATATTGGCCAGATAATACATATGGATCATTGGGGACCTTTTAATGTGTGTTTGTATTTGGATTCATGTCGATATGAAGTCACTATATATAGTTATATGTTGTAAATGTAATGGCTCGTTCTTTTCCTTTCGTTCTTATGCCGTCTCTCTCCCCCTCCCCCCTTTCACTCACTCCGTAACACACAAAATATTAAAAATCCGACGAAATATATAGTCATACCAATATTCTACTTTTATACTCCCAGATGATCGTTATAAACCCAGCATTGACTTATGAGTTTGTAGCCGCGGTCACACCATACTCGGTACTAGTATTTTTCCCTTTACATATATATATATATATATATATATATAATCAAACAGCATTCACGGAGGTCACTTTTCTGTCATTATAAAATCATCAAACTGAAAACACAGACGGTCCTCTTTGAAGATAATCATAGTAACCAAAATTTTGGATCAATACAGATCAGTATGAAAACCAAACAGAAAGGGAATAAACAGAATAGTACTTTTTTTTTCGTTTTCATACTGATCTGCATTGATCTAACAACTTGGTGACTAATTATCTTTAAATAGGACCATCTGTGTTTTTTATTTGATGATTTTATGATGATGGAAAATTGATTTTTGTGAGCTGCATATTTTCTATGGATTTTGTGTTTCCATTACTGATAAGATCTGTTGTCACCCCCACTGTAGTATCAATAAGAAAGATGTTATCCTTTTGTTTGTATGTCTTTGAATTGAAACGTTCAATCTGTTCACCTCTTTTACTTCAACCTGCATCCACTTCCTCGTAAATAATGTCATTACATTTACATCTTCATTAAAATGAGAAACTAGATAAAAATTTCGATAAGACTAGTAACAAACTTGTGTACTGTTGAAGGATTTTTTTTTCCTTCCTAAATTCTGTGATAGTTTCAATATCCATCTCCCATTTACCACATACTGTTTTTCTGTAGATTGCTGCTCTTTTTCACATAGGAACAACTAAATCTCATCCTCCTATCCCTGATCATCTCTCTTCTGATGCAAATGATTTTTTGCTTAAATGCTTACAGAAGTATGTTTCTTTTTCTTGTTCTTGTTCATTTTCTCTGTTTTTCTTTTTCTCACTTTTTTTTGAAGAACTAAATCATATCTTTATCAGGGGTTAATCAATTTTCTTCTCTTTTAATTTTTAGTGTTTATAACAATTGTGATGTTGTTTTTCAGGGAGCCAAAATCAAGGCCTTCTGCATCATAATTGCTGAATGTTGGAATGTTCCCTTTGGATGTTGGGGTTGGGATAAAATGATCATTACGCAAGGAAATTCTATATATATATACACACATGCACGAATGAGGTTTATCAGCCTATATATACATACACATATATACAATCGCTTCTACATGCAAACAAGGGTCTATTGTGGATTTATCAGAAGCAAACTAGAGATGGTATGAGTAAAATCCTTCTTCTATCTAACACAGCTGGACTCGCCATATAAACCCATACCAGAAATGATTCCTTCTATTTCCTGATTCTCTTTGGGCTGCAGATCATTGCTTATTCTGCATGATTTTCACTTGCTTTTCTTTTATTTTCGTAAGTTTTTTTTTTGGTTGATCCTCAACCCCCCTCCTTCAAGATGATTTTAATGCCTCAAATTTTGATGTCTGTCCAGTAACCAACTTTCACTCTTCATCATAACAACTCCAATGTGATTCATAAAATGATATCATAGATGCTGGAACATATATGAGGATCCAGCCAACATATCACAATCATCAAATGAAAGAATCCTAAAGCCCTGCTAATAAAGGTAGGAATTCCCACCACCTTACTGATTTTTGTATGGGATATTAACAGAAAAAAGCCCTTTTCTGACTTTTCAAATTAGAACCTTTGTTATCTATTTTCAGTTACTATTTCATTCATCATTTAAGGCTAACATTTATTGTTTCCTAGTGAACATCTTACATACAAACAATATTTCACATGCCTTGATATTTTCCTAGAATTGCAGGCATCCCTGTTTTCTTCTTCAGATAACAGTTTTGTCTTACCCAAACTCTAAAATAACTTCACCTATCTACAATAGAACTACTACAGCTATTACATCAAATGTGAAAAAGGAAAAGGAAACTTCCTCTAGCCAGGTGACAAGTTAAATGATTAGAGAGTAATTCCAATAGCCTATATGTGGCATCTTTAATTTTATATAAGCTTAATTAAGTGCTATTCACAATTTTTAACTAACTACTGCACCTAACAGATCAAAAGTGTGCACTGCAGCATCTCTTTTATAATGCATTTTGATAATGATAGCATACGTATATATCCCAGCCAGGCTAGTAAAAATAAACAGAAGAATTAATGATATTACAGCAGCACCAGTTCCAACAGAAAACATGACCCATTAGATATTGGATTCACTTCAAAAAAATTAAGATTTTTCTTCTCTAATTGCCAAAAAGTTAATACAGACCAGTGATCGACCTGATTACTCTCAGATGCAGAAAAGGGTGATAACTAGAAACTTATGATGAGTTAGCATTGCAGAAAACCAATTAGGTTTACAGAATACGTATATATAAATTTACTGAATTCAGTTTAAATATTAAACAGTACATTTAAAAACTACATTTTAAATTTGATTCCTCCCCCCTGTCTCAAACCATGACTAAAAATTGGCTGTAACAGCACCAGTAAGGGTGGCTCCCGTAACAATTCTAAACGGTGAAAGAAATGTTATAGCTAAACTTCTGACAGTTCATGATTAACAAAATGCACAGACAGAAAGGCGGGATTCAATTCATCAGCATTCCGGCCCGGACGAAGTACAAATTGAGTAGTCGATCCCCATGAAGATTAGGACTATGGATACAATTTTGAACTATATTAACTTAGCATATATATAATCATTCCACGCCAAACGAAATAAGATTAGGGATTCTAAATTCAATTGTTGCTAACTAACTTAACACATACCTCAGCAGCTCGAAATGATAGACCGGCAGATCGAGAAGGCTGAGCCGGTGGCGGGTTGCCAGGAAGCGTGGAGTTCGCACTCGATGAACGACCCACGTGAAGCTTCTGCCGAAATTTTGGAGGAGCCATGGGATGGATGGAGTTGGTGGAGCAGAATCAAAGCTTCGGTGGACAAACAAGTATTCGACGAAGAACAATGAAGCAGAGCAGGGAGGAGAGGCTCGAGTCGGGGCTTCCAATTTTCTTTCCTTCCTGTTATTTTCCTCAGCTAAACTTGAGGAAAGTTAACAGGTATAATATTCCCCCCTACTTTCCATAATATTTTCTTTCTTTATAATTTTCCTAACAACCAAACACATAAAAAATATTTTCCTCCAAATTTTTTTTCCTTTCCTTACTGCTTTCCTTAAACCAAACGGAGCCTTAGAGTATTTTGAGTGATGATATATGGCTTCTATTCAAAGGTATGTTCCAATCTACTGTGGTGCCCCCTTTCTTAGGTCAAACTATGCTTACTCTTATCCCAAAATTTGCTAGAGCATAGTGTGTCATAGATTTTAGACTTATTGCATATTGCTCGGTTCTATACAAGATTTTGGCAAAAATTCTATATGTTGGTTTATAGGTTGTATTACCCTATTTGGTTCACGCTTCTCAGACAAGTTTTGTCAAGGGGAGAGTCATTGGTGACAATATTTTACTTGCTCATGAACTAATATATATATATATATATATATATAAAAGGAGTATTTCACAGATGTATGCTTAAGGTGGACATTAGGAAGGCTTATGATTCAGTAAGTTGGATCTTCTTGGAGCAAGTGTTGTTAGGGATACATTTTCCTTTTCATTTTATCGGGCTTATTATGTCCTATGTCTCCACTGTTAAATATTTCTTAGCACTGAATAATGGTGTCATGGAACCTTTCTAGAGTAGAAGAGGGTTCAAACAAGGTGACCCTTTGTCTCCTTACCTCTTTGTTATTGTTATGGAATATTTGAGCATAATGATGTAATCTTTATAGCTTAATTATGATTTCCATGGTCATCTAAAATGTAAGAGATTGAAGATTATAAATTTGGCTTTTTTACATGATCTATTAGTTTTCTATAGATCTAATACTACTTCTATCCATTTAATTAAGCAAAAATTTGATGAATTCAGTGCATTATCTGGTTTACATATCAGCTCTGAAAAGAGTTTCATATTTTTTGGTGGAGTTAATTAGGAGTTGAAATCTTTAATTTTATTTGGTCTATAATTTAATGAAGGTAGGTTTCCTTTCAAATATTTGGGTGTGCCTTTAGATTCTTCAACAAGAAAGTCTGCTAATGTGATTGCTTTGGTTCAAAAGATCACTAGTAGGATTCAACATTGGTCTACTAGGTTGCTTTCTTATGCAAGGAGGATTCAACTTCTAAAATTTGTTATTTTTGGGATCACTATTTACTGGAGTTATATTTTCATTATTCTTAAGAAGCTACTAGTGCAGATTATTGCTCTTTGCGGAAGTTTTCTTTGGACAGGTAAGGCCCTGCCCAGCGAAAGGTCCCTCATTGCATGGAAATCAATTTGTTTGACTAATAAGGAAGGGGGATTAGGCCTTGTGGATTTCCAAAGTTAGAACATTGTAGTTATAGGGAAGCATCTTTGGAATATCAGTCAAAAGAAAGATTCTCTTTGGATTAAATGGGTTCATGCTTATTATATTAAACAGCAAGCTTTTGATCTTTGCCATTTTCTTATCTCTTCTTCTTAGATTACTTAGAGAATTCTTTTCCCTAAGATATACTATCCTACCGTGGATTCATCTACAATATGATGGTTATCAATTCAGACTTGCTGATTTATATGAGTCTGTAAGGTTCAAGGCTCCAGCAATTCATTAGTGGAGAACAATTTGGCGTAGTCCTACAACACCAAGACACAAGATTATTTTTTGGCTTGTTGCTCATTCTCATTTTCCCACCAAGGATAACCTACCTAATTGTACTCCTTCTCTTAATGTGTAGTGTTGCTTCTATGATCAAGAAGAGAGCATATTTCACTTGACTATCCATTGCCCTATTATGAGCCATGTTTTGAATTCTGTCAGGAAGACTATGGGCGGTAGAAGGTTTGGTAATAATTTGTGTAGCATTCTAAAAGATTTTTCCCATCTACGAAGAAAAGGGTTGTGTGAAACTCCAAATGACTCATGCTCTCATTACCTTATGACCACTAATAGTGGATTTAACCTTTTTAAATATTTTTTAACATGCAACTCTAATTTAGTTTTCTTATTTTTGTTTAGTGCAAAATGTATCCTTTTTATTTTATGCCTTAGCACTTAGTACTAAAATAGAGGAAGGAAGCAGGTCTGGTACTAAGTGTGGCAGTAGTATCCCCAAAATTTACCTATTTTACTTCCCCTTAATCATTAATTAATAAAAAAATTCAATAGTGAATTTTGAGGGTGTTACATAACCTTCTTTACTTAAAGATAAAATAAAAGGAGCTAGAAAAACAATCAAAATAGTGGAAAGAAATAAAAAGAAAGCTTGATGTGGAGAGGAAAGAATATAGGTGCTAAAGAGGTGAGAAATTTTAGATGTTAAAAGAAAAGTCAAAAGAAGGGGTGATGATTGAGGTTCTTTATAGCCAATAAATTGGTTCAAGATTGCATGGGATTACACAATGGATGAAGAACCTTAATATTATAATTCAAATTTGAGCTAAATGAGGAGATTTTTAAAATATAGGTTGACTTCCCTTTTATAGTCGAAATTGTAAATTTCTAGGGAATGCAGATTGACTCCATCTAGAAATATCGAACAAATGAATGGTAATGGAATACCATTGTGGGAAGGAGTCTCCCAAAAAAGAAACAATAATCTTAAAATTGAAGCAATGATTCCAAAGGTGAAATAAGACAAGGGTGATAGCATCCTCTCCCTGAATTATCCAAATCCAACCCTCAAATTAGTTTGAGGTAGCATCTAGAGATGAATACATAATAAAACAGTTAATGAATCTCTAAAGGATAGCTTTGAGTTTGGATCATGAAGGTTCCATTTTGGTATAAGAAATTTCCTACAAAAATTGAGCTTTAAAATTATACTAGTCAGACTAAGGAGTCGCTCAATTTGTCCTAGTAATCAACTTTTCTACCGACCAAACAATCTATTCCCCCAAACTAGTTGATATATTTGATCAAACAAAACCCTTTAGCTGAAATGATCAACCAGTCAAACATTTTATAGAACTAGTCAATCGGTCCACCTAAAAACTTATTTTATTTAATTTTCCAAGCTTTCTTCAAATCCATCTTTACCTCAAAATTATGGTTCCAAATAAAAATCAAACATTATCAAATTTTTATAAACACAATAAATTTTCATTCAATAAATCTTAGGAAAAATATGGGGTACCACAACACTACCACCTTAAATAGGTTGCTTCCCTAAAGCCTTCAATTCAAGCTCTTGACATAGTAAGTAACACAATAAAATTTACACAATACACTCAACAAGGAAAAAAGGGTTACTATCCCCTTAAAATAAACATCACACCAACATACATTATACTAGGAGAAAACTTTTAGTAATTCACTCTAATCTCCTCCCCAACCTCCCAACTTACCTTCTTAGCACCATGCCATAACCAAAGGACCTTTACTTGTGTAACACTCATTATGCATGTTGCTCAGGTCTTCATGTCTAGAATGCATATTGGTCATTCCTAGTAAGTTAGAGACTCATCAAGCTCTAATGATTCTGTATGGATGATGAGTGAAGGGTCTACTATGTAGTTCCTCAACTCAATCCACAATCTAGTATTATCCAATTTACTTTGGACCGAGCTTACCATTTCTGCAAACATTATTACTCTCTTGGTGGGTGAGACATTCAAAAGGACTCTATTGCTCACCTCATAACCATTGATTTTTCTTCTCAAATCTACATAACTATTTTATTGATACTGGGTAGTTCTCATAAGATCCTAAATAAATAGGATTTCTCTCATCATCTCCTCCATCATCTATGGTTCCAACACAATCATTTCACTAATATCACTCCAGCACAAGGGACTACAACACTTTTTTCCATATGAGGTTTCAAAAGATGTCATCTTGATACTTTCATGATACCTATTGTTGTAGGGGAACTTAATCAAATCTAGGCAGTCCTCCCAACTACCTCTAAAATTAACACACATGCTCGAAGCATGTCCTCTAAAGTCTGAATGGTCCTCTTTTTCTTACAATCTATGGATGGATAATTAGTAATACTCATCTAAAATTGAGTCCCAAAAGTAGCTTGTTTTTTTTTTCTAAATTGTGACAAGAATCTATAGTTTTAGTCTAACATAATTTCTCTAGGAAATCCATGTTATCATATAGTGTGTTTTTGTAAGCATTGGCTAATAACTCCATACTTCACGTTGTCTTCATTGGTATGAACACTAGCATCTTAGTCAGGTGATCCACGACAAACAATACAGAATCAAATCCACTATGAGTTCTTGAAACACCAACCACGAAGTCCATAGATACATTATCCCTCTTTTCCTATGGAACTTATTGTTATTGTACCAATATACTGGCCTCTTGTGTTAATGTTGACCTTTTGATAGGTCAAACATCAGGTAATAAACTCTACCAACTCCTACTTCATACAGGGACACCAATATATCTTTTTCAAATCCATATACAACTTATCCCCTCTAAGATGAGGGGAATAAGGAATATGACAACCTTTCTCTAGGATTTTCCTCTTAATCTTAGCACATCCCTATGGTATACACCACCTACCATGATATCTGACACTATCATCCTTATAGAGCTAAAACCCTTTTCTCTAGCTTCATTAATACCCTTCTAGATCCTCTTAAGCTTAATATCACCAAGTTTATTATCTTAAATCTCCTCAAAGATCTAAGGTGTGATGCTGAGTGCACTCGTTCTTACATTCAAACTACTAGCATGATCAACTCTATCTCCATCTCCTTGAGATCTTGACATAGATGATGTGAAAACATCATCATGCTCAAGGAATATGACATCTTCTAACTAAGTGCACCTACCACTACAGTGGCCTTACCCTCATAACAATTCAATTCTAGGTCATAATCCTTGACCAATTCTAACCATAGGAATATTCTCAAATTAAACTCCTGCTATGTGAAAATGTGCTTGAGGCTCTTATGATTGTTGTAGAAGTTTCACTAGACTCCCAAAGAGGTAGTGCCTCAAAATTTAAATGGTAGACACCACTACAGCAAGATCTAAATTATGCTTCAAGTAGTTTTTCTCATCTTTATTAAGTTATCAAGAAGCATATACCTCCACTCTCCAATATTGCATCAACACATAACCTAACCCATGCTTATAAGTGTCATTATATACATAGAAATCATTTGGACCACTTGGTAAAGTGAGAACTAGGGCAGTAGTAAAATGCTTCATTAACTACTCAAAAACTTCACCACAATTCTCTTCCTACTATAATTTTTTAGCCTTCTTTGGCATATTAATCAATGAACGAGCTACCTTAGAGAAGTCTATGATAAACCTATGATAATCAACAAACAATCCCAAAAAATTATGAACCTCCTTGATAGAGGTTGGTGCTAACTACTCAAAAAATACTCAAACCTTGGAAGGATATACTAGCACATCATCCTTTAAAGTTACATTTTTAAGGAAAGGCACTTTATCTAGCCAAAAACCACACTTTAAAAGATTGGCATACAATAGGCATGTCTTTAATAATATAAAGGCATATCTTACATGTTATTCATGCTTCTCTCGATCACTGGAGTAGATGAGTATGCCTTTAATGAACACCACGATGAACTAATACAAGAATAATTGAAAAAACTTATTTATAAGGGAATCAACATTATTAACACATTAGCGAGTTTAAAAGAAATTCTTCTAAACTTGTAATGGCCATATCTTATCAAAAAATTCACCTTTGGGATATCCTACTCCATTATCCTCAAATAATGGTAACTTGGACAAAGATCAATCTTGGAGAACACCTTGGCTCCCTTTAGTTGGTCAAATAGGTTTTCATTCCACTAACGGAAAAAACTCTACCTGAAAAATTCTCAACTTCTAAAAGCTTTAAACCCACAAGTTAAAGGTTTATAAATCATTGAATATTTTCACAAATTAGAACTTGAATTAGAAGGAAAAATAGGCTTACCAACCCTAAGAGAAAAAATAAAGGAATATTTTGCTGAGTGGAACTCAATTTCCTCCTAAATCTAACCCTCCCTTGCTTAAAGATGAAATAAGGACATAGAGAAGGGATAAAAAAAGTGGAAAAAATTGAAAGAAAGATCAAAGTGTAGAGGAAAGAACACAAGTGCAGAGAGATAAAATATTTTAAAGACTAAAAAAAGTGAGATGAAGGGGAGATTATGGTTATTTAAAGTAGATGAATAGGTTCAATAATGAGTGGGGTAATGTAACATATCAAAATCCCTAATCTTACTCTTCAATTTGAGCTGAATAAGAAGATTTATCAAATATAGGTTGACCTCACCTGCAAATCTAAAATAGATATTTTCTAGTGAATGCTAGTTGAATTTTTCTAGAAATATTGAATATAAGAATGGTAATAGAAGATGAGTGTGGGAAGGAATATCTGAGTTGAGCAGTAATAGTATTGAAATTGAAGCAATGATTCTAGAGGTGTGGAGAAGATATAGGTGAAGTCATCCTCTCTGTCAATTATCCAAATTGAACCCTCAAATCAATTCGATGTAGCACCTGGAGCCAAATACATGACAATAAAAGAGTTAAGATTCTCAAAATGATAGCTTGGAATTAGATGATCAAGGTTCCATTTTTGTATAAGAAATTTTCTAAAAAAAAGTGTGTTCCAAAAATATACTCAAGCTGACCAATGAGTTGGTTGGTTTAGTTAACCAGTTGACTCTTCTACCTACCAATTGATCAATTCAACCAAACTAGTTGATCTTTTTGGTCGAACAAACTAGTTGATCTTTAGTGAAATGATGAACTAGTCGATTGGTTCATAGATACCATAAATCATTCTACCTAATAATTTATTTCATTGAATATCCAAAGCTTTATTCAAAC
This sequence comes from Tamarix austromongolica, assembly GCA_039764185.1. Taxonomy (NCBI): domain Eukaryota; kingdom Viridiplantae; phylum Streptophyta; class Magnoliopsida; order Caryophyllales; family Tamaricaceae; genus Tamarix; species Tamarix austromongolica. Next base: position 49,756,841 of record CM077817.1, read on the forward strand.
CCATCTTTACCTCAAACTCAATTATAGATCTAAATCAAAATAAAAAATTATCAAATTTTAATAAATACCATAACTTAATCTTATAGAAATATATCATATCACAACCTACTTGATAACCTATACTATCATATGTTCCTCTACATAAGAAATAAATTTTGGTCTTGACATACATATTAGAAATGCTCAAATTATCAATCTTATAATAAAAGCATATATTTATACATAAGAAAAAGTCATGAATATTATTTTATGATTCCTGTATGATGAGCACCTACAAACCACTAGAAGCAAGATTAGATGAATATAAAAATGAAAAATAAAAAAGAAAAAAGAAAAAATTGTTTAAATCATAACAAAGCATGATTTGTGTTTTCATGTCACCATTTTCTAGTCCTCGGCAATGACACCAAAAACTTGATGTCCTCTAACCACAAGCATATTGTTTTGAGGTAGTAGTTAACATTAATCCCATAGGGACTAAAAATTGGGAACCAAAATGGTGATCAGAATTCTCAACATTTAAACCACTTAAGAGTTTATTAATTGAATTATTCTAAAAAATAAAAATAAAAATGTGACACAAAGAAACAGTAAAAACATAGAAATTCAAACAGATAGAAAATATATAATAAAAGATGACTGTTAATGTTCTAGTAAAATTCCCCAATTTATGATATATTAAATAATTTTATAAAACCTAACCCAAAATTTATGCTTATTGTGACAAGAAGGATAATTATCACTACACTTTCTTAAGGTATAACAACCTTTTTCCAATTATGAGTTGAACTATCTCTAGCATAAATTTATATCATTTTCAAAGCAATAAATTCAATTATTCCCCCTTATTGTGGTAAATATTAGATTAATGGATCTCAAAATATAAATTCCTATTCTCTGATTGTGTTATGTAGTTCTAATAACCATTTCATCTCTTGATCCCAATGAAAGTTTCTAATATCAAAAGATGGTCAATATTTTAAATAAGACATTCTAACATGAAACAACTCATAAAAAAAAGAAAAAAAAAACTTAAATCAAGACATATGTAAGAAATTCAACAAATCAGGATCAAAGAATTCTCCCTTCACCTTAGCTGAAATAAATAACCATATATAATCGTAAAATCATGGATAATCATCATAAGGTAAACGATAGGGAGATATAAAAAGTATTGGATAAATAAAACTTAAGATTATAATCTAGATGACTATGATCCACCTTTATTGATTCAAATTTATAAGAGAAAATACAGAGTTGATCAAGAAGAATTGAGATCACAAATGGGAGATGGGAGATGGGATAAATGGTGATTGGAAAAAGTAACTCTTCTCTCAATATGGGCAAAAAGGACTCCTCCTCTCTCCTCTCATCCTAAATCTCTATCAAAAGTGCATGCAGAATGGGTCCATCCATAGATCCACTAGCTTAATCATTCTCAAACTTGCTGACTCCTTGCAAATTTGTCATTTTTCATTGTTTCAACCATAAATTTTTCCTTAGGCTTTCGTTGAGGACTATTTTTAATAATTTGGAAAGAGAACAAGAAGGTATAACACTTTTGTGCTTATCATGTTTCCAAATTAAATTTGCATCATGGTCTAATATGTTAATATTTCTAACCTTCCACACTTTGAGTACTTATTATTACTTTTCATTTATTCCAATTATTATGTTTTAGCTCCTTTTGAACTCAATCTCTCCAAATGTGTATAAAATATAATAAAGAGTAGTAAAAAATAAAAATTAGATTCAAGAATGTCACATAATTATATTAAATATTTTCATTAAAGCTCTAATGGACTACCATAAATCATACCATTAGCCTAAAAGGATGATTCTTGAGATAGGTTGTAATGAGACATTTAGTTGTTCGGGCACAACAAGGAAATTGTGTTCTTCTAGTGGGGGTGAAGGTAACACCCTTAAATTGAGTGGAGTATTATAAGGATTGATATAACTACTTATTTTAACATAGTATTCCATCATTTTGGTAATTTCGTACTAAGAAATTCATTATTAATTATGCCTCTTATGGAGCAATTTTTTGGATGGGTAACCCTTCTAGGGAGTTTTTTTAATTTTCTAAAACTTTCTTGGGAGGAACATAAGTGGATAAAAAACACATTGAAAGGAATCATGTTAATTTGTGGAGTCATTTGATCAATATGAAAGTACTTTTGGTATCCCTTAAAAATCTTATAGGCCTAGATGGCTACCAAGTGGCTCCCGTTTGGCCGTATTAATTAGAGGTGTTATAGTTGGCCTTTGAATAAATTTGAGTAATGAACTAAAATTTAAGAATGAATTGATTAATTTGAATAAAGTTTCAGCTATAACCTAATGCCTAACCCTGGCTAGAGTGGAGTTAATTAGTTGTGGCCTTTGTGATCCTTTAGTATGACTTGATTTTGTAATGTTTTTCTGACCATTAAGGTCCTTGGTTTATTATCTTGTTGTGTTACACCATAGTGTCCTTTGAAGAATATTAATATTGACTTGCATAAGTCAATTATAACTAAAACACAAATACTTGATTTTGGAAAGATATTATTTCTCAGAGTAGGCTTTCAAGTGCATAGGGTGGAATTTTGGGTAAAAGGGCCTAAATATTCTCTATATATGTTCAATACACCCTCTAGTGGATACAAAAACTTAAGAACTAAGGTGATGAGGATTAGTATGGGTTATTGTTATGTTGTGTTGTTTACTTGGAGGGTTTTGTCTTAGAATTACGTGATTTGACTTGGTAATACTTCATGGAGATCATTATCGTAAATCATAAGACTATATTCCACATAAGATTTGAATCCACCATTTATTGAATTGGACTTAGAGAATCAATGGTACCTCTTGATTAATTAGATTAGATTTGGCTTTATAAAAGTTTGAGTTTGATATATAACCTCTTAAGTTTGGACTTTATTAAGACTTGTTGATTGTTGTCATGTGTTAAGTTTTGAGATTGTATTGTTCTTTACTATTTTCATTACACATGATTATCATGTTTCTACATATATTTCTTGTCATTTTATGATTATGTGAAATGAGAACATGCTATGTCATTAAAGGCACTATGATTTACTCAATATGATAAAATCATAATAATACTATCAATTTTCTTAAAGCACCTACACTGCATGTAGTGATTAAAGGATTTTGAAGAGAGAAACCCTGAAGATAAGGAAGACCCGGGGAGTGAGGTCCACTTCATTTTCTTTATATATATTTTGTATTATGGTTCTTACTTTGAGCTAAGTGTTAGTGTAAATTGGTGTCCCACTTATATGTACTCTTTGTTGTTGGTTTTTCTTTGGACTCTTATATCCTTGACTATAAGTTGTTATCCTTGTTGTACAAGGATGTTGTAACACCCAAAATTTTCTAAGAAAATTATTCTTATGAAAATTTTAATTAAAAAATACAGAGATATCAACTAAATCACTTCCAAATACTAATGGTAGGACACAAGCATAAATACCAAATGAAAAAATTCAAATCATTTCCAAATATCAATGATAGAGCACTAAGGCAATTGCTGAGCCAATAGTATAAAGCGTACCAAGGTAATAAAATAAATAGTTTTTAAATATTTATTTTACTCAACATACCAAGGATATAATTGACTAAGGCACACTAACATACACCTAGTCATATTGGCATCCGAAGGCACCACAACACCCTTATACTAGAACCAAGGGATACTGATGTACACTAGGTGATACTAGTGCAACAAGAAAAGAAAATATCCTTATTCCTCCTAAATATCTATAATACCCCAAATTTTACTGCTAAAAAATTTTATTTTACAACATAAGCATATAAGAAAATAATGGGTGTTCCTGCAGTAATTGACATAACTCTTGTTTGTCCAAACATCCTCACATCAATCACAAGGCTAAAATCATTTATAGTAAAACAAGAAAATTAGAAATGGAAGAAACATTTAAAAATATGATGCAAGTTTGGAGGTTAACTCTAAATTACAATAACAAAATACAATTTAAAGGATACAATGGATCAAAGAGTCCAAAAGGGTATATGTGTAAACACACCAACTAGATAACATAACTCTTCACTCAAACTCCTATTATAGATAATAGGTCACTCATCCTTACATAGTGCATTAAAAGAAGCAAAGTCATCCATCGGGTCTTCAAATACCTCTACAAAAGAATTAGGGTCTCCTGCTCATGGAAATGAGCAACACTCTAAAAAGGTAGTTAGTATGCAAAGTACTAAGAAAGGTAACAATACTATCAAATTAAGGATAAAGATAACACATACATTCACAATTCATGATGAGTACACATTCAATCTAAGAAAAATCTCATAAGATCAAATACTGATCCATGCCTCTTTATAAGTTATAACCATTCTTATTCTTTTATATACATTGTATTTAGAAACCCCACTATTCTTAAACTAGTTTAATCAATTGAGGCACCATCTTAAGGACAACAAACATGAGCCACTATTACCATCTGATGGAATGGATCTGAAAATATCACCTTTTCAAGGAAAAACACTCTAGAGAACCTATTATCATCTAACTAAATGGATATGAAAACGTTTCCTTGGTCCTAACTCATGTACTATTCCACTTTAAGTTATTTTTATCTTGTCTATAGGTTACATAATTTATATTTTATGATGGGTGTGGGAGGGTGTAATCTTCAATTATGTGAAACAAATCATTTGGATGAATTTTGATATAATGATAAGGGTTTGGAGATGGTGAGTTAACATACTAGAGCTTCAAAAGTGATGGATATAAAATGATGGTGATTCAAATTATGGGAGAAAAATGATGATGGTGAATTGGTGGCGATGGTTTGTTAATGATGATGGTTCAAAAGGTGTGTGATAATTAATCTATGCATTCGATGATGGATTAATGAAGATGATTAGTGTTGAAAGTTATGGTTTAGATGCAGGTTGGAATAATGCTTTAGGGTTAGGGTTAGGGTTTGGTTCAAAAGAGAGGGAAATAAGGTGGTGTTTGGTTGGTATAGATGGTTAGGGTTTCAAATGAATGTTTAAGGCTTTTAGTTTTGGTATACTAATTTAGGGTTTGGTTTAGCCACAAAATAGAGGAGGAATTTGATGAAAATTAGGGCAGGAAAATATGGACTAAGAATACTAGAAAATATATGTATTAATCTCTAATTCACACACACAAAGAGATAAAAACTTAGAAGCCAAACCATTCACATAGATTTGATTTGTTTGAGCTTGAACTCACACAGAATTCATTCAATGTTGATCTTCAACTTCAATTCTTCATAATCATAATACATCCAATATGCTCAACATTCATACATAATATAACCTTTCTACCACTAGCTAAAGCATATTCCAAATGATTTCAAGCTAAAAGATTTTATGCTGAGTTTATGCTATTTTATGCTAAATTTATTCTCCTCGTTTATTAGTTAATTAATAAGTTAGCTAAATCACGTAATAATAATCAAAAATCCTACCAATATACTCCTCATGCACATGGTCACTCCCTCCTTAGATGTCATATATGCTATGCACATGCACATAGACATTTAATTAATTTTTTGGTACATTTTGAGCAACATAACCATCCATTGGTCTTCAAATTTGTGGGATTCACTTTCCAAATGAAGAATAATTGGTTCCATAATTATGAAATTCAATTCCTGAGTGCGTGCTCCTGCATCATTCTTCCCTTGTTGATTTGAATTTGCCCTCAAGTTTCCATGGGTTGGCTTCATTCTATAGGAGGTTCATCATTAACTTCTATACCATTACAACACCTATTACATAGATAATTAATAAAGGAGATTTCAATTGGAATAATCAACTGACAAAGGCTTTGGAAGATTTGAAAACAAAGCTCTCAAATACACCAGGATTATCTTTACCTTATTTCGATAAATTGCTTGAAGTAACATGTGATGTGAGTTGTGTAGGTATTGGGGTGTGCTTTAATAAGAAAGGAAGGCAATTGCTTTCATTAGTGAGAAGTTGGATGGTTTGAGACTTAACTATTTGACGTACAACAGAGAGTTCTATGCTATTTTGCATTATTTGGAGACGTGGAGTCACTACTTGTGACCTACGCCTTTTGTACTTTATTCAAATCCTGAGAGTTTGAAGTATTTGCATAGTTAGAATAAGGTTAGTCCAAGACATGCTAAGTGGATAAGCTTCTTACATATATTTGTGTTTTCTATAAGACATGTGGATGGCAAAGAAAATGTCGTAGCGAATGCATTATCAAGGAGGACCATGGTACTTACCATGATGGTTGCAAAGCTTTCGGGGTTCGAGATGTTGAAGAGTAAATATTCCATGGATTATGATTTCTCTATGATTTTTGAAGAGTGCAAGAAATAAGGGAGTTTTAGATCTTATGTTATTCAAGATGGATTCTTATTCAAGCATAACAAATTATGTGTGCCAAAGACTTTAGTTCGAGACTTTCTAATGAAAGAGGTGCATGAATGAGGAATTGTAGGACACTTTAGAGTTGAAAAGACTTTGGAGTTGCTGTAAGAACATTTCTATTGGTCGAGAAGTCAAAAAAGAGTACAAGCCATAGTTATTAGGTGTGCTACATGTCAAAGGAGAAAGATTTTCTTTCACAAACGGTTATATGTACCTTAACCTATGCCTGCTCAACCATGGGAAGATGTTAGTATGGATTTTATTTTGGGATTTCCTAGGACAGAATGATGTAAGGATTCTATTATAGTTGCAATGGATCCATTTTCAAAGATGGATCATTTTATTCTGTCTCACAAGACTGATGATACTACCCATGTTGTGGATTTATAATTCAAGGGGATTGTGAGGTTGCATGGAAATTTGGATACTTTGATAAGGGAATTGGTGAGTGAGAGTGCTAAGAATAGGGATGTCATGATAGCACAAGCGAAGTTTGCTTAAAATTAATGTCCTTCTACTATAACAAGCTCTAGTCTGTTCGTGATAGTATATGCTACTAATCTATATGTGTCGATTGATATGGTGCCATTAAAGAAAGGTGAAGTGAAGAGTTATGATGCACAATAGAGAGTGGAGTTCTTTCAAAAATTGCATCAACAAATCAAGCTTAATATTTAGAAGGCAAATGAAGTGTACAAGACAAGAGAAAACAAGCATAAAAGCCAACATGTTTTTCAACCAGGAGATTTGGTATGGTTACACTTGAGTAAGGAGAGATTTCCTAAGCTAAGGAAACACAAGATCATGCAAAGGGCAGATGTTCCTTTCGAAGTATATTGAAAGTTTGGAAAGAGTGCTTATGAGATTGATTTGCCATATTCATATGGTAGGGTGTTAAGGACATTCAACATTGGAGATATTAGCCCTTACTATGGAGATAAAAAATTAGAGGGAAAATTCGAATCAACAAGGGGAGAATGATGCAGGATAAAATACTACAAGAATTTGCTTTCATAATAATGGAACTAAATATTCTTCATTTGGAAAGTGCCTCCTATAAATTTAAAGACCAACAAATAGTTACATTGCTTGAAATGTAACAAACAAGAAATTAAATATCAACGTACATATGCACAGCATGCATGGCATCCAAGGAGGATGTTGGTAGGATTTTCAAGAATTATTAAGTTATTTAGCTAATTTATTAATTATGTAATAAAGTAGGAGAATAAAGTTTGCATAAAGGTAGCATAATATTTTTTTAGCTTAGAATATTTTGGAATATGTTTTAGCTAGTGATAGAAAGGTTATATTATTCATTAATGTCGAGCATATGGAATTTATTTTGAAGAATTGAAGTTGAATATCAACATTAAATGAATTCTATACGAGTTCAAGCTCAAGCAAATTGAATCTGTGTGAACGGTTTGGCTTAAAAGTTTTAATATCATTGTCTATATGAATTAGAGATTAATCCATACATTTTCTACTACCCTTAATCCATATTTTCCACGTAGCTAGGCCAAACCCTAAATTGGTATACCAAAACCAAAACCTTAAGACATGCATTCAAAACATTAACCATCCATACCAACAAAACACCACCTTATTTTCTCATTTTCAAACAAAACCTTAACCCTAACCCTAAACCATGATTCCAACCAGCATCTAAACCCTAACTTTTGATACTAAACATCTTCATCAATCCATCATAAAAAGCATTAATTAATTAGCACACACTATTCGAACCATCATCATTAACAAACCACCATCACCGATTCACCATCGTCATTCTTCTACCATAATCCAAATAATCATCATCTTATATCCATCCCTTTCGAAGCTCTATTATTTTAACTCACCATCTCTGAACCCTTATCATCTCATCCAACCCCATTTGAACCATCATTTTCATATAATTGAAGATTACATACTCAATAACCGATGTGGGATCACATTACCTTATCATCTTTTGGTATCTAAGCTTATCATGAAATCACAAAATTTTCTTTTCAATCCACATGTCTTGTAGAAAACATAAATGTCTACAAGAAGCTTATCCACTTAGAATGCCTTAGACTCACCTTCTTTTGACCATGTAAATACTTCAAAGTCTCATGATCTGAATGAAGTACAAAAGGCTTGGGTATCAAGTAATGACACAACATTTCCAAACAATGCACTATAGCATAGAAATCTTTATCATAGGTTGAATAGTTGAGTCTTGTGCCATTCAACCTCTCACTGAACAAAGCAATCGGCTTCCTTTCTTGTGACACCATTGGCATCACATGTTACTTCAAATAATTTATCAAAAAAGGTAAAGATAATACCAGTGTATTTAAGACTATTATCTTCAAAATCTTCAAAAGCCTTTGTTGCTTGATCATTCTAATGGAATTCTCCAATCACACTTCTCCATCTTACCATAGAACTTCACCTCTCTGAGCTTGTAAAATATTATCATCAAGTGCTGTATGTGCTCAAACTCACTCTTGCTATATAGTAAGATATCATCGAGGTAAACTACAATCAAGACCACAACAAATGGTCTAAGTACCTCCATCATCAACCTCATAAAGAGACTTGGTGCATTACATATCCCAAATGGCATCACCAACCACTCATATAACCCATACTTAAGTCTTGAAAGCTATCTTCCACTCATCCCCTTCTCGTATCTTTATTTGATGATAACTGCTTCTAAGATCAATCTTGGAGAACACCTTTGCACCAAGCAACTCAGCTAACATGTCATAATCTCAGCATGGGAAATCTATACTTGATTATGATACTATTGATGTCTCTCAAATCAATACACATCCACCACGTACCATCCTTCCTAGCCACTAACAAAGATGGAACACCGCATGGACACATGCCTTCCAGAATTTAACTGCAGTCTAACAACTCTTGCACTTTTTTTTGTAGCTCCTTAGCCTCCTCCGGATTGCATCTATAAGCTGGTTTTTTGGTAATGGAACTCTTGGCATAAGATCAATAGCATGCTTAATACCTCTCAAAGGAGGTAGCCCACTTAAAAACTCATCTAGAAACACATCTACACACTCTTTTAATTGTTTTTGTAGTTTCGGGTCCATAATAATACTCTCCCCTCATTGGACCTCTTTTACAACTAGGGAATAACATAACTTCTCATCTATGATGGCTTCATTCATCTCACACTCCTTAAGGATCAACTACTCTATATTACTATTCTTCATTCCTTTCCTACACTTGACTTCTACCTTATTTGTTTCTTCATTTTCACTCCTTAAAACCTAATTCTCCCCATCTAGATTAGGTTTGAACCTAAACTTCTTTTGACGTTTGCATACCACATACTCATTAAGGACCTTGTCATGCACAACCTTCCTATAAAATTACTATGACCTCCCTAACAAAATTTGACAAGCATTTATAGGCAGAATATTGCATAAAACATTATCAAAATAATTTCTATTCTTAAAAGATATAAGAGTTTTTTTTTTGTTACCCTTATACCTTTATCTCCATTGAGCCATTGGAATGAATAAGGTCTTGGATGACCCTTGGTCTCCAAACTAAGCTTGTTCACCATCTTCCCACTAGCAACATTAGTGCATGAGCCACTATTAATGATGAGTTCACACACTTTATCACTAATTCTGCATTTACCCTTGAAAATATTCTCCCATTGAATAAGTAAAGGTTGTTGTTACACTTGAAGCACCCTTTGTAACATGTAGCAATCCACTTGGCCTTATTCTAAAGAATCTTCCTGGATATCACTCTCCTCCTCTAAGTCTTCATCAAGGTCTTCATTCTCTTCACAAGACTCCATATTTGCCCTTAGGTTTGGACAATCCCGAGCAAATTGGCCTTAACCTCTACACTCAAAGCATTGGTTGTTCACTTTATCAATCACTTGATCTTTGCCCTTTTCTTCACAATTGAACTTTCTAGCATGGTCTTGACTTCCTACTTGAGAAAATATTGACTTTGACACACCCTTGAAACTCGAACCATATGGAGCATTAGTTGACTTGCTTGGTGGCTTTGTCCTCTTCAATAGTTTCTCGAACTTGATAGCTAACTTAGATAGGCCTTCAAACACTTCATAACGGTATACCTCTAACTTCTCCCAAAGATTCATATTTAAACCCATGATGAATCATGTACACCTTTTTTCTTCTCATTCTTGGACATCACATATAAGAACTATCCTTTCAAAATCCTGAATGTATTCTTTAACTCCAAGTAACCCTTGTCTCAACGTAGTCATTTTTAAAAAATTTTCTTGCTCGTATTCTTGAGACACAAACTTCTTCATCAAATGTTTCTTTATTTATCCCATGACCTAATCTTTAATTTTCCTTCTCTCTCTCATCTCCTTTTTAAATTATCATATCACTCTCTAGCAATCTTTCTACATTTTAATATCGCTATTCGGCATTGTTTATTGTCATCAATTTCCTTATACTTAAAAATTGACTCAACAATTTTTAACCATTTAATAAAAGACTCCAGGTTGACATTACCTTCAAACTTTGGAAGATCAAAGCACATTCCTTTTTCCATGTCATCATATGTTTACCTCCAAGTGTCACGTACCCTTACATAATTTCCCATGCTCTCTTCTTCTTCTTCTTCCACCTGGTTTTGTGCTCTTCTCATGTGCCCTTCCTCTACTTGTTTCCTTCGGTTTTGTGGATGCACATGGGACTCATAGGCTTGGGAATCTTATATTCTTCCCATATGCAATTTGACCTCCTTGATTTCGCCCATCAAGGTCATGAGAAAATCTCTCAAGTCTTCTCCTTGGTTCTCCATCCTTCTCCTTATCAATTGATTATTACCCTTCCAAATAAGCCATTAAATATTCTTTAAGATACGACACTTTCTTGATGAATCTTGAATAATCTTGAAAGAAAGATTGAAACCTTATTCCAATTCTACCAACCTATGGCTTTGATACCAAAATTGATGTGTGTAGGAGAGTGTAAATTTTAATTATGTGCAATTAAGGTTTGAATGGAGTTTAGATAATATGATTAAGGCTCATTGATGGTGAATTAAGAGATTAAAGCTTCGATGGTGATGTAATAAAGATGATGGTGGTTCAAATATGGTACAAGAGTGATGATGATGATTTGATGATGATGGGTTAACAATTATGATGGTTTGAATGGAACACACTAATTAGCATATGCATTCGATGATGGATTTATGACAATGTTTAGATTTGAAATTTTAGGTTTCGATGTCGGTTAGAATCATGGTTTAGGGTTAGGGTTAGGCTTAGTGTTTGATTCAAAAAGAGGGAAATAAATTGGCATTTCCTTGGTATGGATGGTATAGGGCTTTAGATTTGTATACCAACTTAGGGTTTGGAATAACCACAAATAAATCGTTCACATAGATTCGATATGCTTGAGTTTAAGCTCACAAAGAATTCTTTTAATGTTGATCTTCAACTTCAATTATTCATTCAATTTACCATATGCTCAACATTAATGCATAATATAACCTTTCTACCACTAGCTAAAGTATAATTTAAAAGATTCTAAGATAAAAGATATTATGCTACCTTTATGCTAACTTTATGCTACTTTAGGGTAATTTTCTGCTAAATTTATTCTCCTAATTTACTACTTAATTAATAAATTATCTAAATTACTAAATAATTCTCAAAAGTCCTACCAATATTCTCCCTATGCACGTGGTCACTCCCTCTCTTCATGCCATATATGCAATGCACATGAACGTAAACACTTAATAGCTTGTTTTTTACGTTTTGAGCAACGTAACTATCTGTTGGTTTTAAAATTTACTAGAGACACTTTTCAAATAAAGAATAATTGGTTCCATAATTATAAAAACCAATTCTTGAGTGTTTTCTCCTACATCATTATGAAAAACAATTCCAAGATTTTGAAGATTTTCTTATGCATCACGAAAGAAGGAAGCAAAGGTAAATTTTGAAGATAATTATTTACCCTACAATATCAATATCATAAGAAAGACTATTAAATCAGGATTCCAACACGTCTTTTGGGTCTCAAATCCAAGTTTTCTACACAATGTTTTGACTTTATTTACATTATATTAAATAAGGTCTTGTATGATGTATTGGTTGTGTTACTAGAGTGTGTAATCTTTCGAATTTTCGTTCCTTTATTCTATTTGAACTTCACATTATATTTTTTTTGTTATTCTTTTGTAAGACCTTATTTTAAAGAATAATATTTTTGTAAATTGTTTTGACTTTATGTATGTATTTCTTCCTTGTTTGAATCCGATTGCATTTGATCTGCTAAGCATTGATTCTTCTTCTTTATTTCACCTCCTATGCCTTGTTTTGATTCGACTTTGCTTGGTTTAGTTTCGTAAAAATCGTTTTATTCTCTTCGGAATTACTTTTAACCTATTTATTGTGGTCAATGTTTTAAATAATCGTTTTGTCAAGTTTACGCTACTTAGATTTTCCTGAACTTCGGGGACGAAGTTCCTTTTTAAGGGGGTAGTGATGTAATACCCCGTATTTTTTAAATCTAATTTTATTAAGCCTAATGATTTTATTAGCGTAAGTTGATGCAAATATTTAATTATTTTAATTTTGATTCATTTTATGGATTTATCGACAATTTCGAATTCATATTTGAATTTAATAAATCGTGGTCGTTGCGAACCATTCTAGATAAATTCGTTCACAACCATGATTTTATTATATTTATATGATTTCGATTTTCGGTTAAAAATATGTAATCCTGTTCTTTCCCGTATTTTAATTTTTAATATTTTAGATTCGTTTTCAATTATAACTTCGTCGTGTGATTACGAATTTATTTTGGGGTTATATTTCGTTAATGAAATATATTAATTAAATTATAGAATTTATGTTTAAATAGTCAAATTTATTTTAATGATTTATTCATAGAAAATATTTCTGACTTTAAATTTTTTTTCGTTTTTGGAAATCGTTAATATCTTCGGGGAGTTTTAAATTAAAAAGGTTTTTTGGAGATTATTTATGAATTTCTTTCCGGAATTAATTTTCTTCTGTTTTACGTTTTTTGATTTATGGAAAACTGATTTCAAAAATTATTAAAATTAGTCTTGGTTTATTCGAATTTGACTTAAATATGTTAGTATATGCTTTTAAATAATTTTTCGATGTCTTATAATATATTTCCGTAAATAATATAAATTTTTACGTTCGTTGGTAAATTCTTTCGAAAATGTTTCAGAAATTATTTATATAGTTTTTTTATTAATTTTAAGCTTTCGAAAACTTACGAAATAATTTTTGTTTAATGAATTTTAGATAAAATCTTTCAATAATAATTTTAAATATTTAGTATTTTATTGTATATGTGTATTTGTATTAAAAAAAAAAGAAGCCCAACCCGCTGGTGCCTGACCCTCTCTTCCTTTTCCTTTTTCCCTACTCCTCTTTCTCTTCTCTTCCTCGTCAGTCCCCTTCTCCCGTCCCTTTGCTCCCTGTTCGCAACTCCCTCACCTCCTCCAACTCCCTGCTAGCTGACCTCCAACCGCCGCCGGCCGACCTCTAACCAGCTACGATGGGCGACGTGACCGACGACGCCGCAGCAATCCACAGCTGCAACATCAGCCAGCTCAACTACAGCAGTAGCAGCAGACCGCAGCAACGATGAGTCGCACTGGTTAGCCGCCGTCCGGCTACGGCAAGTGTCGCTGACCACGGGCGAGCCACCCCCAACCTCCGACGAAGCTTCTTCGACCTTCTCTTGTCCCGATTTGTGTTGGTTTCGTTTGGTATAAATTTCTGAAAAACCCTAATATGGATTTGATTAATTGAGTATGATTTAGCTTGTGAGAAGCTAAATTAATTATTTGGTTATGTATATATGTGCTGTGAGATTGATTTAGATATATTAATTGTATGGTTTATGTTGGAAATTTGGAAAATTGGATTTTTGGTCGGGTTATGCGCGAATTTTTCGGATCCATCCAATTTGGCAATTTTGGATAAATTGATTTTACAATATGTTTTTAAATGTATCTAATTTCATGTCAGAACCGTCAATTTGAGAAATTTATGCAGAATTTATCGGAATTTGATTTCTAGGTCAAAATTCGTGTGTGATAAAATTGGGTCGCATAATTGAGTCGTTTCACTCAATTGATTTTACAATATCGTTTGAAATATATTTAATTTCATACCGGAAGTGTTGATTTGGAAAAATTGTGCGTAATTGATCGTAATTGGATTTTTAGGTCAAAACTCTTGCGGGACTAAATTGGCTTGTGTAATCGGGTTGTTTTATTCAATTGACTATATAATTTACATTAGAATATATTTAATTACATTTCCGAACCGTCAATTTATATATTTTAGCAAGAATTGATTGGATTTGTGTTTTGGGCTCAAAAACCTTAATTGTGCTAAATTGGGTATTTATTTTATTGGTTTTGATCAATTGATTATTTGATATGTTATAAAATGTGTTTAATTGCATTTCTAAACATTCAATTTGAATAAATTAATAGAATTTAACTGAACTGTATTTTCGGGCCTAAAATCCTAGATTTCAAGTGAGATTGTGAAATTGATCATATGTATAATTTTTTTTCTAAAATTAAATTTGTAGAAATATTTGAAATGATCCTAATTGCTTTCTAATACCTTTAATTTGAATTAGTTAATTTGAATTATCTGAGTTTGTGTTGTGGGCTTTAAAACCCTAATTTTGAAAATGGATAGTCTTAAATTGGCTATCAGGAAGATTGTTTTGTTGAAATTAATTATCTAGATTTATCTAAAATTAGTTTAATTGTGTTTTAAAACTATCAATTTGAGGTAATCGAAGTGATTTGGTCGATTCGTAGTTTAGGAATTAAAAACCCTAATCTTCGGGGATTGTTTTATAAAATTGATTTTTTCTATTCATCTTTTATCTAATCGATTTCTTTCTTTGGGTTCTAAATCATTTAAATTATGCTTTAATCTAATCGGTTTGGATTCGGTTCTATGTAAATGGTTGGTTTACCTATTCAGTTGTAAAACCTAATGAATAAGTCATTTTCGATAAATTAACTTATAATCTATTATTCTTTCTCGGGCTTTCCAAATTAATTTGAAATGTCCCAAGTGATATATTTATTAATCCGTTTAGATTTATTTTTAACCTTAAATCTTAATAGAGCTATGCTCTTGAGTCGTAGGTTTTAGACGCGTTTTCCAGGAAAAATTGTTTGTGTCTCTTTGTATCGATTTAATTATAATAATTGAATTATTGATCGATAGGATAGTTTCTAACATAGTTTTCGATTTCTATTGGCAATCTAGGAAAGCTTTATTATGGATCCTCGAGCTAGTGATCTCTCTCTCTCCCTCTTACCTTGCTTAGCTAGCTTCGGATTCAAGTAAGTCTGTACTTACCTCCACTTATGGGTATTTTGTAAGGACGTAACTAAGGCCGCTTGTGTGTTACGTGTTTTACTTGCCTTGGATGCCTTGTATGATTTATATGTTGTGTCCTATATGTTATCTTTTTTTATTGTGTAGCGCAGCTTGGAACTGAGGTATATTTTCGTGCTCTTGTCTGGTATGTGCTAATATGGGTATGATGCAAGTTATGATGGATGTCGTGTGGCCTTTTAGGACATGCATGTTAAGGGTAAAATTTTGCTGAATAAGATACGATAAAATACTAATCATGTAAAGTGGAAGAGTACTGAGCCGAGTCCAGCCGATCCACCGGTAAGGAATAGTAGTGTGGACTATTGTCCCGCAAGTGACTGATCCACCGGCGAATAATAGTGGTGTGGACATCGTCCCGCAAGTAACCCACCTACCGGCAATAATAGTGGGGAATCCCGTGCTCAGTAAACTAAACCCTAATTTGTTAATACATGTAAAAGCTACTAAGTACTTACAGTGGAACACCATGAGAGTCGGGGCCAGACCGATCCACCGGCATAAAATAATTGTTAGGTGTGTTCTGCCCTATAAGTGACCGATCCACCGGCTATAATAGTGGTTAGGTGTGTTTTGCCTTATAAGTGACCGATCCACCGGCTATAATAGTGGGGTTCCCGCACTCGCATGGATTAATAAAGATTATGATGTGAATCAATCATATTTACCAGAGATCTAAAAGAATAAGTCTACCCGAACCATAGCCAGCTTTTATTATCTGTATTACTACATGCTGCTTATGTGAGTATGCCAAGTAATGAGTTTTCAATAATATGGATTATTCCTATCTGAGGCGCATGAGCTATTTTACATTTCGGTCATACCACACTCATATGTTTAAATAAGATGTTACATATGTTTCACATATTATTATATGTGTATGGTAGGACTTGTGATGTGGGTTTTGAGTATGCGTAATATTGTATCAACGTATTGTACCATGATTTAATATGCACTTGATGTTATAATTTACATATCTCCCATAAGATAGGGGAGTGGGATTTACTCAGTATTGGACCCGTACTGATACTACCTTGGTTGAATCGGTTCTGTGATGATCCACTGATGGTGGGGAGCAGACCTCTTATGTAGGTTTGAGATCGGATACTATTTTGGGATGGAAGGCTTGACTTGAGTGAGTAGGCAATCAAGAATTTGATCTGTCGGGTTTTATCTTGTTTAACTGTATTCCTCTTTGGAAGTTACAAGTGTTGTATTTGAAATTTCAAGGGTATTGTAATTAACTTTCAATTTCTCGTACTCTGATAAGCTTTTAAAATTCGAATTTATTTCACAGGTTCTACTGATTAATTCAGCGATGATTTTGTTTAGTGAATTTATTCACTTGCCATCTGCCTATGGATATCTCCTTGTGGGAGCTTATCCTCACGGCATAAATGTTTGAAATTTTGTTTGACAGGTTTTAGCCTTACATCTAGCATAAGATAGATGGTGGATATTTATCTTGTGTTAGATGTGGTGGCAACATTTCCCAAATTCTATTTTAGCTTCCACTTTATTCTTTCAAAAAAAATTTCAGGAGTGAAATTTGGGGGTGTTACATTGCTGGACAAGAAGGGACACATGCATGGAGAAGAGAAGGGAGGTGATGGGCTGCATGAGGAAGGGACCTTTGCTCGACAGGTTGGGAATTTTTGGTTGGGTTTAAGTGGGGAAAATAATGGGGGTTTGGTTAGGGATTGATTAGCAAAAGCCTCCCAAAGTATTAAGCTTTCAAGTGTATGGTTATTAGGAAAAGAATCCTACTTAAGCAAGGTTTAATTTTCACAAAAAGAAAACATGTCTCTAGTATTATTATGATCAATATTATTATCATTGTGTTATCACTTCCCCTATTTTACCTTTTTGTAATTATTACTAACATTATTATTATTCTTACAATCCTTGTTATTGGTATTATTATTAAAATTGTTATTCATAATAAGATTATTAGTATTGCCCTCCCTTCTATTTTAATTACTCTCTTCTTATTATCGATATTATTATCGTCATCAATTTTTACCTTCCTCTACTCATTCTTAAATTTATTCCGGATTGATTTCATAACTTAAAATTTATGGACTTACTCGAGACAACAAGACAATCACTTAAAAATAATCTTATGGTTTATTTCGCCTACTAATCAAATTTTAAGTCTTATATGTCTAAATTAAGGATTAATTAATACGGGGTATTACAGAGGTGGAAGAAGATAAGCCTAAGGTCACCCCCAAGTGTCTCAATTAACTCCTAAAATTAATTTGAGGTAATATTTTTGAGGTCAAATGCATCATAAAAAAGGTTAAGAATCTCTTAGGAATAATTTAGAATGGGTTAGTAATGTTCTATTTCAATATAAGAAATTTTTCTAAAAAAATTGAGTTTTTAAAATATACCAACTTGACAAACTAGTCAATTGGTCCCTCAACTAGTTGATCGTTTTAGCCGAGAAAAACTATTTTACTAAAATGACGAATCAGTTGATCGGTTCACCCAAAAACTTCTTTAATTTAGTTTTCCATCCTCATTTCAAATCCAACTTTACCTCAAACCCCATTAAGTTTCAAATCAAAATCAAATACTAAAAATTGGCATAATTTCTCATTCAACAGTTTAAAAAAGATTACAATCCTACCATAGTTTTCATAATTAATTACACAAAATTGATAATTTATAATCAGGGTTTCTAAATTAGGATTTCTATAAATTAGGTATTAAAATTTTTCCATCCATGAACCATTATTTATTCTATAATCTCTTTTATCCATTACTTTATTTTGAATTGGGATGTTTTTACCTTAGCACTTTGCATTAGAGGGTAAAGAGACTAGATTTATAACCTTATATATTATTTATATATGCTAATTCCTTCTTCTAATATTTTTTTATTATTATTAGATTGGTTTATTTCATCTAGAATCAGGATTTATCCTTTAAAAGTTTAGGTTTCTAAGTAAATATGTAGTTAAACATTTTTATCCATTTTTAAATGTGTTAAGGGTTTAGGATTTATTCTATTTATTAAAGATTTTAGGGTTTTTAGATTATTTGGGTTCAATGTTTATTCCTTTTATTTTAGGATTTTATTTTTATTTTTTTGAGGGTTTAGAGTAATGAATTAAGGATGATAAATCATCAAATAAACCTTAAGATTAAATAACTTAAAATGTATAAATTATAAATCTAAAAAGTATGTAAATATAGATTGAGGAGAAAAATTACCTTAACTATAGGGGGGAAATATGTTTAGCAATTATAGATGTTGCATAGCTAGATCCCAAGATAAACGAAAAAACAAAAAAGAAAGAAAATGCAAGTACCTCCATTACTATATCAAAAATGCTACGATTACTTGTAATTTCTAATCTAATCATAATACACACACACACACACTCTCATAATTCATGCATATAAATTACTCGCACAACATAAAACATAAATAAATTACAATATATTTACTAATATATATACTTATGATATAAAATTTCATATATACAATTAAATAATTCACACACACATGTGTGTATAAATGCATCAAATATCATATGTAATATTTTACTATAGTAAAAAAAAAAGATTACTTTAACATTAACTAAATTATACCACAAAAAACCATAAATCTTGGAGCAAATTCCAACAAGATTCTAACTTAGAAGAAAAATTAAAGTTAAACTCAAATCAAATGAATTAAATAAATGATTGAACAAAAATAACAGGAAATAACAAAGAAATAAACCAAAGACATTACTTGGTGGCAAGGGCAACATCAAGGCAATTGAAGTTCCACCTCAAAAAAAAACCACAAACACATCTAAATACACTAACAATTAAATAAATACAATAAGTTAAGAAAGAAAACATGAATTTGATAACAAAACTAACCTCCAAAATCTAGTTGAGAGTAGAGAGAGAATCAACTGAGGTTGTATGGTGAAGAAGAAGAAGAAATGGTAGACTAGGGGAAAAATCAATGGAGAATTCTAACTGCATTATGCAACTATAGGAAAAAAAAAGTATGCATGACCTATGGTCTATGTTGTCACTATAATAGGTTATAGCATTGAATGAAAAAAATCAAGAGGAAAACTAAACCATCTATTTTTTCATCTAACATATCACTACAAATACTATAAAAAATGCCAAAAAAATAATAATTTATTCTAGGGTAAATTTTTTCGCTTTATTTATAATTTTGACATGTCATGGCTAGAAATTTATAGCAACGACAATTTCCTCCTAAATTGACAACATTAATAATATAATTACAAATGTAATTTTTCACCGCTGAAGTTTTTGAATAGCGATGACATATAGTCATCACAATATCCATTGTCGTCGTAATTTTTTTTTGGGCAGTGAGAGCTCAAATGGCTCCATTTGTTTAACCTGTGAGGATGGAATGTGATTCTAGAATTTTTTTGAAACACATCAAGATCAATATTCTAGCTTAAACAAATTATAGGACGGTTACTTGTTTGAAACATTTTGGTCATTTTAAGATATGTAGGGATCTTGCTAGTTTTATGGATGTATTCATTTAATTGATATTTTTTTGTTAACTCTTAAGATTACTTTCATAACTTATATGCTAGCAATTACCATAGAAATAGATAAGAAGTATTGTTAAGAGAAAAAAAGTTACAAACAGTGAAGAGTGAAGTAAGAGAAGATATCAAACTATTAAAAAAAAAAACTTTGAAGCCGAGAATAAGAGAATAAAATAATATATGAAGTAGTTAGTATAGAGATTGTGAAGCTTGAAAAAAAAGAGATAACTAAAATTAATATTTTTTAAACAAATAAAGTAAGAGATTGTAATAGTGAGGAGATGTTAGTGATTCAAAGGTTTAAATCCTTTTTGTTAGGAAGAAAATTTAGAAGAATCTTAGTTATGAGATTTAACTAAAATTACAATAATGGGACTATTGACACGTGTCATAGTAAAAAATTTTGTCATTCATTTTTTGTTTGTATATGTATTTTTAAATTGAAAGAGAGGAAGAAATAAATTGTACAAGTGGGATTGAAATATTTTTAATTGATTTATTTTAATTTTTAATTTAAAAATAGGAACCGTTGGATATAAGAAGTATGTTGGTTTAAAGAAGAAAGGATAAATCTATGTGAAATATAACTCATAAAGACAAATATTTTAGTTCACTAATTAATGGAAAATTTAGTTTGTCTTTTTATTACTGAAAAATAAAATAAAAGAATAAAATATATAAAATGACGTAATTTGCAACGAAAACATAATTAACTTTTATGGATGTAATTCACAATTTAATTTTCATAAAGTGGTAATATATATTGGATAAAAGTGAGAAAAAAAGGAATCTTAATCATTTAGTCAGATGTGAACACGTAGCAGCGTACACATAAATAAAGCGAAAATTTAAACCGCCAGACACAAAAAGCTACGAACATGTCGGTGTATTTTTCATTTTTAGTTCTTGGTTTTTCTTTTCAACCTTCTACCTCATCAACTTCGTCATTGATATTATTATTCTAATCCAATCCCAAGAAAAGAAGGTCCATCTTCCCCACCTCACTCATAATAAGAGACTCCACCAGGCACCAGCGCATCGCTGCTCTCACTCTCTCCCCAATTCTCACTCTCACAGTGCAACCCTCTTTACTTGGTTGGTGCAGCGAAGAGGAGCTACCAGCGCTCTTTCTACTCCTTATATGCCAGCTAGGTCCTACCTTTCACAGAATTACATAAAACTCCCTCTGCGTTCCCTGCAAATTCTCTGTTCTTAATTCCTCAATCCTCACACAGAATTCGCATACCATTTTTTTTTCAGTAATGGAAAGGCGTCGTACAGCGGCATCGACGATTACTCTCTCTCTCATCACCTTCCTCCTAGTCCTTTGTCTGCAACCTTATCTTCTTCTGCCAGCAAACGCCAATTTCCATGCAGTAGCAAACTACGAGATCGCTTGTACGTTATGCGACGAGTGTGACAATCCATGTAATCCAGCACCATTAACATCTCCACCACCTCCGCCGGTGCCGTCTCCTCCACCGCCATCATCATCATCATCATCATCCAACTGTCCGCCTCCTCCTTCACCTCCAGCGTCATCCGGCGGCGGAGGGAGTAGCGGTGGAACTTATTATTATTCACCACCACCTCCGCCTTCTGAACCATCTACCAGTTACCCACCACCGATGGGCGGCGAGGGGAGTGGAGGTGGTGGTGGTGGTTATTATTATCCGCCGCCCTACAGATCTGGACCCGCCCCACCTCCTCCAAATCCAATAGTTCCTTACTTTCCATATTACTATTATAGCCCTCCACCTGGGAAAAAGTCTGGGGCTGTGAGCTTAACGAAATCTGTTGGTTTTGGTGGTAGTGCTAATTTTGCGCTGATGATGGGTATTTTCCTATTATCGTTTTTCCATTACTGATGTGGTGTAAAATTAGGAGGGAATAATTGCAAATTCACAGATCCAGAAGGGGAGGGTTGGTAGCGCATGGAGCCTCTAATTGAGAAAGTGTGGGACAGAAATGGGATTATAATTACGTAACTGGCCCTGCATTTTCTGCATTGGCGCACGCACGTTAGGTAAGCTTACAATTGTAGCTGGCTCAGACTCCAAGGCGTAAAGGGTAAAAGTAAAGATGTAATTTCGGTGAGCAAAAAGCAAGACGTTTCTAGCTCTGCTTTTTCTCTTAAAACTCTACCGCCCTCACCTTTATTTAGATATATGAAAATATTATAAGGGTCTGTAATTTGTGAATTTTCTTCATGTAATTTTCTAATTCATAATTCTGTACACTTCACTTTATATTTATATGCTATTCTGTAATTCTTCCTCGAATGCTCCTTTATTACTATTTACAAGTCATTTTTATTTTTTTCCTCCTGATTAATTCTGTCATGATATATAGATGGCTCAATTATGAATTGTCAAATTTTTGCGTTTCCAAAGGATATATATCTGTGTGCGTGTGTGTGGCCAATTTTCCGTTAAGTTATTGGTTCGTCACTTGATTTTTTTTTTCTCTCTCAGATTGAGTCAAAGTGTCCCTGCATGTTGCGTTAGACCCCAAAAAAAAAACTTTGGATAGTGTAGATTACCAACAGCATGTATCATTTTCTACATTAGTGCTTCGGATCAAGGGTTGGAATTCGGCTCTTAGACCCTCATTAAAAAAAATGAATAGAAAAGCAATCGACAATATTAAAGATACGTACAAACAACAATCACATGTTATGATTTTTGTTAACCTAGAAAGTCAGAACCCCTTATTTGGATGATAAAAAATCTAGTTAAGGATTTAATATGTTTGAGTAAGTCTGCTAGTCTTATAATCTTTCATATTAAGTGAAACACATCGAATCAACCCATCGAGTGATTTGGATGTAAAAGAACAATTAAGTTTCAAATACTAAAGAGTATGGCATGACATACAAGAAACTTTAAGACTCATGTATTTCTTACTAGATTCTACTAAGTCTTTTGGGGTTGATTTATGTGCATATTTGGTCTATGAACACTTAGAAATTCTCTTGAAAATAAGCTTTTAAACCTTCTACAATATTCATATGTTAAAAATTTTTAAGGTTAATTTAATTTGGATGATGATTTTGAAAGTATTGGACTAAGTATTATTTTTCTTCCAATACCATTCCACTGGTTTTCTAAGAATTCAATAAACTGGTTTGTAGAGGCATCTAAGGTTTTCATGGTATTGAAGAAGAAGGAAATAATCAACTAGTTATCTAGAGTAATAGTTGGCTCGTATAGCCAGCCAACTTGTTTTGAAAAAATAGTCAAATTGATTAAATGCTCAATTCTATGCGCTACTTCAACTTAAAGCTAAAAGGAAATATTTCCTTAACTACTCAATCGATTTTATTAAATCAATCAATTAGTTGGAAGCATTGAAATATATAACACCTCCACTTTTATAACCACAATAATTTTATTTTACAAGACAATTTATAGAAGATAAATAAGAATTGTAGAGTGCTACTACCGCATTTAACATATAAGAGGTATGGTCATCACTTAGTTTATGATGGTTACTAGGCTAAAAAGTAATGTCATATCCCAAGAGTCAAGTGTAACTATCACCTAATCCGAGTTTGATACAAGACTTAAAAATAATAAGAAAATAAATGCACGTAAGAATGTTATAATTATTTGTAAATTGATGATTATGCCATTATTTTGTTGATTTGTGTTTCAATAAACATTAGGGATTTTTTTTTATTGTTTTAAATTCATTAGATTATGCTCAAATTCATAAATTGTGGAGAACTTTTATGCATAACTCATTTATGATTGGATGATTATAAGCATACTTTATTTTTTTTTGTAAAAGGTTGATTAAGCTATTTTTGATTCTATGTGTGTTTTTGTCAAATTAATAATACCTTGTTTTATATTAAGTGATGTAGATAAACCTCGATGTTTTGTCAAATTTAATTCAAGTTTTATTGATAAGATTTTTAGAAAAAAATTTATTTAGGAGCTCCAGGCACGATTTTGGAGTTTTGATATTTTTAGGGTTGAATCTAAGATTTGTATTGACTATTGACCATGTTGATCCTTACAATTTTTGATTAATTTAGATATATATTATGTTGGTAATAATCTTGTTTTGATGGTTTTAATTTTGGTTAAAGTTTTAAAAGTTTTAGAACATTTTTCAAGGTTTTGGAGTATTCAAATTGTTCTTAATTAATGACATTATAATTATCCAAAGTAGCATTTGATCTTTCAATAATTTGATATTCAAACTACTCTTGGCTTATGAGACCACAATAGAATTATTTTTAAAACACTTTGTTCTCATTTCTTAACAAGTTTCTCACAAATTCATTTATATGAGATCTTTTGAGCCTTTTTTTTCTATTAACCTTATCCTATATCATTATAATTCTTTTATTTTTGGAATCTTAGAATTTTTCTGATACTTATAGGCCTTTAAAAAATGTTAAACTAAGTCATTAGCAAAAACGCATGTTTCATTATACTAATGTGTAACACATTTTAAAACACAAAAGGTCTCTTTTCGCTATTACAAATTTACAAAAATTCATAGATAACTACATTTTAATGCAATTGAGATTAAAGTGTTTTAAAAATGATACATAATTGTTTTAATAATTTTGGAATTTGTTCATATAGTTTTTGACATAAGATGTCATCAAATACGATTTTTCTTCTTCTAGTATTTATCAAATCTTATGACAATCAATCACACCCTTTCATAATTGACTAGGTTGAATTTGAACCTCTATTTTATTCCCTTTTAATTTTAGTTCCTTCCTTTCCCTTGTAATAATCAAACTGGATTTTTTCCGACAAGAAAATTACCTTTTTATCCTTAATTATTTTTTTCCTTCCTTTTTTCTCCATTCATTTCCCTTCTCTTCTCCACCTCTCGTAATCTTGTTTTATAGAATATTTGAGGCTACTTATTCTTCTTCTCGCTTTGGTGTCACTAATACTTTCCATTTTCTTATAAATATCATAATTTATAGAGTTACTAAAACACTTTCCAACCAATACAACTATCATATTTACTTTCATCCATCTTTTCTCATATGTCTCCTCTCTTTTTCGCTTATGTTTTTTCTTATTTTTCTTTCTCCCCATATTGGAACAAACTCTTCCATTATCATTTGTTTTTTTTTTCTATACAATATCTTACTTGCATAATCACCATTCTACCTCTATTATACATTACCATACTACCTCTTAAATATCTAACTTCTTTTCCATTTGATTATATCGTTATTTCTCATTTATTCCACCTTCATCATCAACCAAAAACTCCTCTTTGCTTCTATAAAGAATGAAAATCATAATCCACCATCACTATATTTTACACCACCATTGACACCACGGAATAAGCAAAAGTCTTTGTCAAATAGCTTGCCTTCCTCTTCTTCTTCTTTTTCAAGGCTTTCTTTGCTCTTAACTTATTTCATGGATATCTATTTCATTTAATTCAATGGATGAGCTTGATTTTATTTCTAAAATTTGAATAAAAATTTTCCACTTTCCCCCTTAATTCAATATGCTTTTATCGAGTCTTTATGTCTTCATTTCTCTAATTTGATCATATTTTTTCAAGGTTTTGGAGACATGTTCAAATAATAGCTTTGGTTCTTCTCTAATATTTCCTTCCATTCCTATTAATATGATTAGGTTTTAATAATATCTTATAACAATAAAGAGGCATGTTATGGCTTTTTTATAGATTAATGATTATGCCATGATTTTGGTGATTTGAGTTTCAGTCCAGATTATGGACTTTTAATTATTATTTTTTATTTTTTTAAGTTATAATACCATGCTCAAATTTGTAATTAAAGTAGTAACATTGATATATAATTTTTTTATTGGATTATTATAAGCATGATTTTATTTTGGATGAGAAATAGGTTGATTTAGATGTTTTTGATTCCATGTGTGTTTTGCTATATTAATTTAGGTGATTTATGTTACAAAACACCTTTCAACCTTTACAACAATCATATTTTCTTTCTTCCTCCTTTTCTCATCTCACTTCTTTCTATTTTCCATAGTGGTATTACCAATTTTTCTTTCTACCCATCTTGGACCAAAAAATTCCATTATCATTTGATATTTTTACTATACAATATCTTAGCTTGCATGATTGCCTTTCTA
Organism: Tamarix austromongolica; assembly: GCA_039764185.1. NCBI lineage: Eukaryota > Viridiplantae > Streptophyta > Magnoliopsida > Caryophyllales > Tamaricaceae > Tamarix > Tamarix austromongolica. The sequence goes on from CM077817.1 coordinate 49,783,360, forward strand.
CCCCTATAATGTATTACCTTGTTACCTATAAAATATCTACCTTCTTCTCTATTTGATCAAATGCATTCACCTCATTTCTTCCACCTTCATCTTCAACAATCAACTCCTCCTTTTCTAAAAAACAAAAAACTAAAAATCACCAGCCACTGTCACCATATCTTACACCACCCTAATCACCGCAAAATAAGCATGAATCTTTTCCAAATAGATAGCATTATTATCCTTTTTTTAGGATTTCTATACTCTTTTTCTCCTATGTCTTATCTTCCATTTTATTCAATAGATGAGCTAGATTATTCGTCGAAAATTTCAATATAAGTTTTCTCTTTTTCACCCTTAATTCAATATGCTTTAATTTAGTCTTTATATGTTCATTTCTCTAGTATGTTCATATTTTTCATAGATTTAGAGGTATGTTTGAAGAGTTGTTCTAGTTCTATAATACCCTTTACATTTCTATTTATATGCTTATATTTTCGTAATATTATATTACTTCACATAAGCATGTTATTATTATTTGTGAATTGATGATTATGCCATGATTTTGGTGTTTTTAGTTTTAATCCAAATTAGGGATTTTTTTATATTTTATTAAACTCATAAGATCATGCTAAAAAATATTATGTGTGGATTAACTTTCATATAAGACTTATTATGATTGGATGATAATAAGAATGTATTATTTTTTTATGAATAATAGGTTGAGTTAGGTGTTTTTGATTAAATGTGTATTTTGCCAAATTAATAATACCATGTTTTATATCGAGTGATGTAGATAAACCTTGATTTTTACCTAAATTTCATTTACGTTTGATTGATATGATCTTTAGCTAAAATATTATTTAGGAGCATTAGGCATGATTTTTGTGTGTTGATGATTTTAGGGTCGAATCTAAAATTTGAATAGACCATGATGATCCTTATAATTTTTTGTTGAATTTAGATATATATAATATTTATAAAAATTATGTTTTGATGGTTTTAATTTTGGTTATAGTTTCAAAAGTTTTAGAACACTTTTTTAATTTTTTTGAAGTTTTCAAATTGTTCTAAGTTAATGACACTATAATAATCCAAAGATGGGTTTAAATTTTCAATATTTTTCATATTCTAACTTTTTTTTTTGGCTAATGCACCTCCATACTTTTATTTTTGATACATTTTGTTCCCATTTCTTAACCTTTTTCTCTAAAAATTGTTTATAAGAGATCTTATGATTCTTTTTTTTTTACTATAGACTTTATCCTATATGATTATAATTCTTTTGGTTTTGGAATCCTAGATTTTTTCCAAGACTCCTAGGAATGTAAAAAAGAAATTTCCATTAGCAAAAATGTGCATTTCATTATACTAACGTGTAACATCTTTTAAACCCCTAAAAGACCATTTTAGTTATTAAAAATTTACAAAACTCCATGAGTACCTATATTTTAGTGCAATTAAGCTTAAAAATGATTTTAAAATTATACATACTTGTTTTTATAATTTTGGAATTTATTCATATAGCTTTTGATATAATAAGTCATCAAATGCATTTTTTATTCTTCTAATATTTATTAAATCTTCTGAGAATCAGTCACACCATTTCATAATTGACTAGATTGAGCTAGAACCTATATTTTATGCTCTTTTAATTTTGGATCTACCTGTCCTTTGTATTAATCAAATTAGATTTTTTTACGATAATAAAATTACCCTTTTAACCTTAGTCTTTTATTTTCTTCCTTTCTAGTCCACTCATTTACCCTCTCTTCTCTACCACTCATTATTCTATTTTATAGAATATTTAATACCACTTATTCTTTACCCCACTATGGCATCACAAATGCTTGACATTTTCATATAATTATCACAAATTATGAAGTTATCAAAACAGCTTCCAACCTTTACACTTATCATATATTTTTTTGTTTCATCCTTCTTTTCTCATCTTTCTCCTCTCTTTTCCCCTTGTGTTTTTATTTATTTTTCTTTCTCCCCATCTTGGATGAAACATGTAATACCCTAAAATTTATTACTTATTTTTTTTAAACAGAATACTTAAATTAAAACCCGTGAATTATGGGAATGTTACCGTCACACTTAGTACCAAACCGGTTTACTCCTACTATTCTAGTACCAAATGCTAAGGCTAAGAAAATATTTTCATCAAACTCATATTAATACTTAAACCAAAAGTTCATAACATAGAAATCAGAGTACTCATAAAAATTTACATAATCTGAAGAATAAAATAAAAGTTCATGGAAAGGAAATAATGTTTACAAAATTTAAAGTTTGAATCTGGAAAATTCAATACATAGGAGAAATGATAGAAAGGAATAGTAATATCATAAGCATAGAAAACCAGCCACGCCACTTCGATAACCAATCTAGTCCATAATCATCATTCAGCCCCGCCTGATGCCTCATGGAAATCAATAGTATCAAAATAAACATCACCTTGGTCAACTTATTCCCCTTTGGTCAACTTACTCCCCTTGATCAACTTCTTTCCCTTATTCTCCCTTTTCATTAGGGATGTAAACGAGGTGGGTATACACATACCCATATCCGTACCTGATAAGAAAATTTGTACTCAAATCAGTACCCGTACCCGAACGGGTATCCGCTAACACATCCATATCCATATCTGTTGGATATCCATTACCCGACGGATTATCTATTTACCCATTAATAGATATTATCCGACGGATAAACCCATTACCCGATGGATAAAACCATTTATAGTTAAGCCAGATGACAATTTTAACCTTAATTTATACTATATTTATTATAAAATTAAGGGTAAAAGGGTAATTATATATCGGGTAAACAGGTACAGATATAGATACAGGTATGGTTATGGGTATGGATATCCTATACCCGTATTCGCACCTGAACCCGACAGGTATTTTTTTCCATCCTCCATATCTGTATCCATATCCGTTTAAGTATCCGTCGGATAAAATCCATCAGGTTTCAGATAAAATCTGCCCTGTTTACATCCCTACTTTTCATCTTTTCCACCCCATCAACCACATTAAACATCGTCACATGCATGTCTTAAAGGGTCACAACACATTACATCATATTCCACAACATTTCACCACATATATGTGTCAACATATACAATAAGAAGGCACATAATCATACCTAACTCCAAGCTGCTCCATACATAAAACAGTCAACTAATAGCACATGATACACAACACGACATTATACAAGGCATCCAAGCATATAAGGCACATAAACACTCATAAGGCCTTAGTTACACCCTTACCTAAAACGACGTAGGTCTTGGAGCATGCTCCTACGCCTCGTTAGGGCTTTAACTAGTCTCACCTATATATAAGGGAAAAACTAAAGATTAGATTCCCTCCTAATAAAATACTATTATTTACTAATTTAATCTAAGACTAGGTTTTTGATAAAATAATAACATATTAATAAAAATGACATTAACTAATTAGTAATCTTGCTAAAGATATAAGAAATAGTAGTAATATTGTAAAAGTTGATAATATAAGGTTTGAAGACATTACCCTAATAATAATAATAGTGATACTAAAAATAATAATAATGATAATATTAATAATATTAAAAATAATAATAATAACAATAATAATAATACTAAAAATACTAATACTAATAATATTAATATGATTTGAAATAAATGGTGGAATAAGGGCTTGAACTCTTCACCAAAATAATACTAATAATAATATTAGTTACATTAATAATAAAAATAGTAATAATAATAATAAAATAATAGTAATTACAAAGTAACAATAATAATGATAATAATAATACTAATAATAGCATAAACCAAGAGTAAAGTAGGGATTCGACCCTACTTGAAATAATATTAATAATAATAATAATAATAATAATAATAATGATGATGATGATGATGATGATGATGATGATGATGATGATGATGATGATAGTAATGATGGTAATGATAATAATAATAATAAGAATAACAAATAATACTAATAATAATAATAATATTCAAAATAAGAGTAGAATAGAGCTTCGACCCTCAATATAAATAATAATAATAATATCATTAGTAATAATACTACTACTACTAATAATAATATATTTGAAATAAATTAAAATTAAATAAGGCTTGTACAAATAGTGAAAAAGGGTTGAGAGGTTTTAGGGTTCTACCTTAGGTTGGTGGTGATAGGTGGCACCAGCAGTGGAGGTGGCTAGAAAAAGAGAAGAAAAGAAGAAAAGTTGGATGCTGGGAAAAGGAGAGGTAAAATGAAGGTGGGAGTTAGGGTGTGTAGGGTTGCTTAGGTGGAGAGGAGTAGAATGAAGGTGGTGGCGCATGATGGTAATGGTGGTGGCTGAAAATGAAAGAAGGAGAGAAAGAGAGGAGGAGGGGAAGAAAGAGGGAAATAAAGGTAGGGGAGATATAGGGAAGTCTGCAGAGGCTTTTGGAAGGTGAAAGCAGCAATGGTAGCGGCAAAAGTGGTGGCAAATGGTGGTGTGAAGGGTGGTAGGGGTAGAGGAGTGGTTGATTGAGAAGGAAACTTTGCATGGCCGAGATGGCTCGTGTAGGGAAAAATAAGGGAGATGGGTGGTGTAGTTAGTTAGAGGGTGGTGTAGAGAAGGCTTAGGTGGGCGGAGTGGGTAACAGAGTTGGCCGATGGCAGCAGAAATAACATCAGATTGAGTAGTGGTGGCAAGGTCGGGAAATTCTTGGCAGGGAGAAAAGCTTTCGATATTGGCTACTTAAGGGTATATATATAGGCTAATTAGAGAGGGATGAGGTTAGAGAAGTGCAGGGAAAATAAGGTAGTTGGGAGAGGGCATCGGCTGGCGATGGTTAGCTGAAAAAATTCAAAACGTGGCAGGGTAAGTGGCTGGCCGAGAGAAGGGAAATCGTGCGAGGAGAGGGGAGAAGTGGTTGGGAAAATTGGTCAACGAATTAGCAGAGAAAAGAGAGGGAAAATGGCCATTCAAACGACGATATCGGTGGAAAATTTTTCAGCCATTCAGGGAAGGAGTTGCAGGTCAATGGAGGGAAGGGAGAAAGGAAGAAGAAGAAAGAAAGGCGGTGTGCATGGATCGGCGGTCCAGGAAAGAAAAGAAGAAGGACCGGCTGGCTTATGGGGTAAAAATCAAATGAAACGCCGTGTACCAACCTTGGTTCGCGTCGGAGGAATAAAAAGAGAAGAGAAGCTTAGGCCGCTAGACAGGCCTAGTTCGGGGGTAAGGAGGAAGAAAAAGAAAAGAAGAAGAAAGAAAAAAGGAAGAAAAGAAAAGAAAAGAAAGAAAGAAAAGGAAAAAGGAAAAATAGGTTAGTTGGGGTCAATTAAATTAACTTGAATATTTAGGATATTTAAAAATAATAATATTTAAACAAAATAATATTTAAATCCCTTTTTAGGCTAATTTAGGATTTTTGAAATAATTTTCATAAATTTTATTTTAATTAGAAAATTGCTCTAATTTTCTCCTATTAAATTATTCATAACATTCCTATTAATTTGGCCCTATTTATTCCCTCTTATTTAAATAAAATAATTTATTTAATTAATTTCCAAAATAAAATCCTTAATTAGCTAAAATACCTAAATTTTTCCTTATTAATTTCTTTCTTGATTTTTCCTAATTAATTCCCTTTTATTTTAATAAAAGTAATTAATTTAATTAATTTTCCTAAGAAAACCTTATTTAACTTGAATTATTAAATTTAGTATTTTCGAGACATTTCAAAACACTTCTATTATCATTTGATATTTTTGTAATATAGCATCTTAGCTTGCATAATTACCTTTCCACCCATATAATACATTGCTATATTACCCCTAAAATATCTAACTTCTTCTCCATTTGATCATATCAGTTCGCCTACTTTTTTCCACCTACATCTTCAACCAACAACTCCTCCATTACTGCTAGAAGATTTGAAAATCTACAACCAACATCACCATAGCTGGCACCACCCAAAGCATTGCCAAATAAGAGTGAATCTTTGTCAAATAGGTACCATTATTCTCCTATTTTTTTTTTCTTTTTTTTTTGTGAGGATTTCTCTTCTCATTTTCTACTACCTCCTTTCATAGATTTTTCTTCCACTTTCTTCAATGGATGAGCTTGATTTTTCTTCCAAAAGTTGAATATAAGTTTCCACTTTTCCCTTCTTGATTCAATATTCTTTAACCGAGTCTTTATATGTTCAATTCTCTAATATGATCATATTTTTTCAAAGTGTTGGAGGCATGTTTGAAAATTTGTTTTGGTTCTCTAATATTTCCTCCACTAGCAATTTATATGCTTAGGTTTTGGTAAGAACTTGTAACTTCATAGATACATGTAATAATCATTTGTAAATTGGTGATAATGCCATGATTTTGATGAGTTTAGTTTCAATTGATAACAAGGGTTTTTGATTATTTTTATTTTTTTAAGTTCATAAGACCATGCACAAATTTGTAATTTGTAGATTAACATTGATATATAATTTATTATTATTTGATGGTTATAAGCATCATTTATTTTGGATGGAAACGAAGTTGATTTAGGTGTTTTTAATTCCATGTGTGTTTTATAATATTATTAATACCATGTTTTAGATTGAGTGATATAGATTGATATGATTTTTGGAAAAAAAAAGAAAAAAGATGGACTTAGGAGCTTTAAGCATGATTTTGGTGTTTTGATGTTTTTATGGTGGAATCTAAGTTTTATTGGACCATGTTGATCCTCAAAATATTTTGATGTATTCAAATATATATTATGTTTGGTAATATTCAAGTTTTGTGGTTTTAATTTTGGTTCAAGTTTGAAAAGTTTTAGATCAATTTTTAAGGGTTTTTCTTTTATTGTAATATTTAAATTACTCTTGGTTAATGAAACCGTGATTATCTAAAGCAAGATTTTATTTTTCAATAATTTTGATAAACAAGCTATTATTGGCTAATGACACCACAATAGTTTTACTTTTGAAACATTTTGTTCCCATTTCTTAACTTCTTTCTCACAAATTTATTTGTATGGGATCTTCTAAGCCACTTTTATTATTATTATTATTATTATTATTATTATTATTGACCTTATCCCATATCATTATTACTCTTTTATTTTTGGAATCCTAGAATTTTTGTTAGACTCCTAGTCCCTTTCAAAATGTTAAACGAAGCTATTTGCAAAAATGTACAATCCCTTATACAAATGTGAAACAAGTTATAAACCCCAAAATGACCCTTTTACCTCTATGAATTTCAAAAAAATTTAGGGATGACTATATTTTAGTGAAATCGAGATTAAAATTATTTAAAATTGATACATAATTATTTTCATAATTTTACAATTTATTCATATAGTTTCTCACATAATCAGTCATGAAATGCAATTTTTCTTCTTCTAATATTTCTCAAATCTATAAGAATAGATCACACCTTTCCGTACTTGACTAGTTTTAATTAGAACCTCTTTTTTATGTTGTTATAATTTTGGTGCCCACCTCTCCCTTATATTAATCAAATTAGATTTTTCACGATAAAAAAATTACCCTTTCAACCTTAGTAGCTTTTTTTCTTCCTTTCTACTTCACTCATTTCCCCTCTCTTCTCCACCTCGCATTATTTTTTCTATAGAATATTTGAGTCCACTTATTATTCTCCCCATTATCTCTTCCTTCTTTTCTCATGTCTCTCCTCTATTTTTTCTCCGTTCTTTTTTCTTCTTTTTCTTTCTCCACATCTTTCCTAAAATCTGCCATTATCATTTGATATATTTGCTATACAATATCATAGCTTGCATAATTACCTTTATACCCCTATAAGACATTACCATATTACCCTTAAATTATCTAACTTCTTCTCCATTTGATCATATCTATTTACCTCAATTTCTTTACCTTCTTCTTCAACCGGCATCTCCTCTATTGCTACTGGAACCAATGAACATCAGCAGCCACCATCACTATATCTTGCACCACCATACCCACCGCCAGATAAGCAAGAATCTTTACCAAATATTTAGCATTATTCTCCTGTTTTTTTCAAGGATTTCTCTTCTCTTTTCTCCTTCTACTTCATATGGATTTATGTTTCATTTTATTCAATATATGTGCTTTATTTTTCTTCCAAAATTAGAATATGAGTTTCCATTTTTTTCCTTCTTAATTCAATATGCTTTGACGTAGTATTTATTTGTTCATTTCTCTAATATTATGATATTTTTTCAAGGTTTTGGTGGCATGTTCGAAGAATTGTTTTGGTTCTCTAATAATTCTTTATATTGCTATTTATATGCTTATTTGTCATAAGATCTTATTAGTTCACATATACATGTTATAACTATTTGTAAATTGACGATTATGCCGTGACGTTTGTGATTTGCATTTCAATATACATTAGGGATTTATTATTTTATTTTTTATTTTTTTTAAATTCATAAGCATGCTTGGATGATTATAAGCATGCTTTAATTTTTTTATGAAAAATTGGTTGTTTTAGGTGTTTTTGATTCAATGTGTGATTTGTCAAATTAATAATATTGTGGTTTAAATTGAGTGATGTCAACAAATCTTGATTTTTACCTTAATTTAATTCAAGTTCTATTGATATGATTTTTAGCAAGAATATGATTTTGGAGCTTTAGGCATGTTTTTTATGTTTTGATGTTTTTAGGGTCGAATCTAACATTTGATTAGACCATAATTATCCTTACTATTCCTTGATGAATTTATATATATGTTATGTTTGATAATAATCATGTTTTGATGGTTTTAATTTTGGTTAAAGTTTTAAAATTTATAGAACATTTTCCAATTATTTTTGGTATTTGAAGTGTTATTGGTCAATGACACAAAAATTATTCAAAGTAGGGTTAATTTTTCAATAATTTCTATCTTCAAACTGATATTGGCTAGTGACACAAAAATAGCATCATTTTTTTAAATATTTTATTCCCATTTATTAACGTTTTTTCTCCTAAATTCATTTGTGTGAGATCTTCTAAGCCCTTTTTTTTATTGAACTTATCCCATATGCTTATAATTATTTTAGTTTTGGAACCCTAGAATTTTTCTTAAACTTTCAGGCCTTTTCAAAAGTCAAACTGAGTCGTTAGCAAAAACACACATTTCATTATATTAATGAGCAACATGTTTTAAAGTCCAAAAGGACTCTTTTAGCTATACAAAATTTAAAAAAAATCATAGATAATTATATTTTAGTATAATGAAGCTTGAAATGATTTAAAATTTATATAAATGTTTTTTTCTATAATTTTGGAATTTATGGTTATAATTTTTGACATGGTAAGTCATCAAATGTGATTTTTCTTCTTTTAATATTTATCAAATCTTGTGACAATCAATCACACACTTTCATAATTTACAAGTTCAAATTAGAAACTCTATTTTACACCCTTCTAAATTTTGTACCTACCAATCTCTTTTAGTAATCAAATAGGATTTTTCCTTATAACAAAATTACCCTTTTAACCTTAGTCATTTACAGGTATGGGGGGAGAAGAAGAAGAAGAAGAAGAAGAAGAAGAAGAAGAAGAAGAAGAAGAAGAAGAAGAAGAAGAAGAAGAAGAAGAAGGGGCAGGTAGGCAGGTTAGGTGAGGAGAATAAAGAAGGTAGGCCAGCCAGTGTGCAGGGAGAAGGAAAAAAAAAGAAAGGAGGGTTGGGTTGGCCCAACTGGGAAACGAAGAAATAAGGAAAGAAGAATGAGGGCAAGTTGGATAGGTGAGGATAGGGAGAAGACAAGGTGGCCCAGTGGGGAGAAAGAAGGAAGAGGGACGATCGACGTAAGGAAAGGAGAAAAGAAGGAAAAAGAAAAAGGAGAAAGAAAAAGGAAAAGGAAAAAGGGGAAAAGAAAAAATAAAATAATTTTGGGAATTGGGGTTATAAATTATTTAGATGGAGAAATTATTTTAATAAATTAATTTATTTAAAATTTTAGGTATTAATTTAAGAGGATAATTTTACTAAAAATATGGGTTTGAGAATTTATTTAAGTAAAAAGAGTATGATAAAAATAATAAACTATTTATTTTAATTTATTAAATAATCCTATCTATTTTTATAAATCAAATGTCCACAAAATAGTTAAATTATTAATTTAAAATTAAATTATTCCAAATTTTATTTCTCCACATATTGGACCAAAATCTTCCAATTTCATTTGTTATTTTTCCATAACATATCTTAGCTTGCATAATTAAATTTTTACCCCAATAATACATTACCATAATACCCCTAAAATATCCAACTTCTTCTATGTTTGATCAAATCATTTCACCTCATTTTCTCCACCTTCACATTCAGCCAGCAACTCCACCTCTATTGCTAGGACAAATGAAATTTAGTAGCCAGCATCACCATCTCTTAAACCACCCTAAACAATGCTAAATAAACATAAATCATTTCCAAATAGCTAGCATTCTTCTCCATTTTTTTATTCAAGGGTCTCTCTTCTCATTTTCTCTTATCTCTTATCATGGCTTTATCTTCTACATCCTTCAATGAATGAGCTTGATTTTTCTTAAAAATTTGGGTATATTTTTCCTCTTTTCCCCCTTAGTTCAATACACTTTGATTTAGTAATTTCTCTAGACTGATCATATTTTCTAGGGTTTTGGTGTGATGTTCGAATAATTATTTTGGTTCTCTAATATTTCTTCTTATTGCTATTTAAATGATTTTGTATTGGTAAGATCTAGACTGATCATATTTTCTAGGGTTTTGGTGTGATGTTCGAATAATTATTTTGGTTCTCTAATATTTCTTCTTATTGCTATTTAAATGATTTTGTATTGGTAAGATCTTATAAATTTACATTAAGCATGTTATAATTTTTTGTAAATTGATGTTTATGCCATGATTTTGGTGATTTAATTCATTTTTGATATATATAATTTTTGGCAAACATGTGATTTAGGAGCTTCATGCATGATTTTGGTCTTTTGATGTTTTTAATAATGAATCTATGATTTGAATAAGCCATGTTGTTCCTTTATTTTTATTGATTAATATATATATGTGTGTGTGTGTGTGTGTGTGTATATATATATATATATATTATGTTTGATAATAATCGTGTTTTTATAGTTTTGAATTTGGTTAAAATTTTCAAAGTTTTAGAACATTTTTTCAAGGCTTTTTTTTTGGTATATTCAAAATTTTCTTAATTAATGACACCATAATTATCCAAAGTAGGGCTTGATTTTATAATAATTTTAATATTCAAATTATTCTTGGCTAAGGAAACTATAATAGTTTTATTTTTGAAACATTTTGTTCCCATTTCTTAAACATTTTCACACAAATTCTTTTCTATATGATCTTTTGATCCCTTTTATTTTCCTATAATCCTTCTACCATATTATTATAATAATTTTATGTTTGGAATCCTAGAACGTTTTTTATAACTCATAGGCCAGTCATTAGGAAAAATACACATTTCATTTACTAATGTGAAACATGTTTTCAATGCCAAAAGGGGCCTTTTAGCTAACCAAAATTTATAAAACTTCACAAAAAATTATATTTTAATGTAGTTGAGCTTACAATGATTTATAAAGGGTACATAATTATTTTAATCATTTTGGAATTTATTGATATAGTTTTTTGACATAATTAGTCATCACATCTTATTTTTCTTCTTCTTATATTTATACAATTTTGTGAGAATCAATCACACCTTTTCATAATTGACTAGTTTTAATTATAACCTCTATTTTATGGCATTTTAATATTGGTTCCTACCTCTCCCTTGAAGTAATCAAGTTAGATTTTTTGTGACAACACAATTTCTTGTTTAATGTTAGTCAGCTTTTTCTTCCTTTCTCTTCCACTCATTTCCCCTTTATTCTCCACCTATCATTATTTTGCTTTATAGAATATTTGAGGCACTTATTATTCTCCCCACTACGGCATCAAAAATACTTTCCATTTTTGTCTAATTATTACCATTTAGAAAGTTATGAAAACACCTTCAAACCTTTATAATTACCATATTTTCTTTTATCCTTCTTTTCTCATCTCCCTCCTTTCTTTTCCCCCCTATGTTCTTTATTCTTTTTCCTTCTTCCCATCTTAGACAAAACTATTCCATTATGGTTTATATTTTTTTTCTATACAATATCTTAGTGTGTATAATTACCTTTCTACGTCTATAATACTTGACCATACTACCCCTAAAATATATAACTTCTTCGTTTGATCATATCCTTTCACGTCATTTTTTCCTCCTTCATCTTCAACCAATAACTCCTTTGCTACTAGAACCAACGAAAATTAGTAGTCGCCACTTACTTTCTTTTATTCCTTTCTTCCCATTTTAGACCAAACTATTCCATTATCATTTAATATTTTTTTCTATAAAATGTCTTAGCTTGTATAATTATCTTTCTACCCCTATAATACTTTACCATAGTACCCCTAAATATCTAATTTCTTCTCTTTTTGATCATATCCTTTCACCTCATTTTTTCCTCCTTCATCTTTGAACAACAACTCCTCCTGTGCTACTAGAATCAACAAAAATTAGCAGCCACCATAACTATATCTTACACCACCCTAAATAATGCCATATAAGCACAAATCTTAGCCTAATTGCTAGCATTATTCTTTTTTTAGGCTTTATCTTTTATCCTAACTCCGTTCATGGCTCTCTCTTCCATTTTCTTCAATGGATGAGCTTGAGTTTTCTTCCAAATTTGATTATAAGTTTTCCCTTCGCCCCTTAATTCATTATGCTTTAATTGAGTCTTTATATGTTCTTTTCTCTAATATGATCATATTTGTTCAAGGTTTTAGAAGCACATTCTTTTTTATTGCTATTTTTATGCTTAAGTCTTGGTAAGATATTATTACTTCGCATACACATGTTATAATTATTTGTAAATTGATCATTATACCATGATTTTCTTCATTCGAGTTGTATTCCTTATTTGAGATTTTTAAATATTTTTGTATTTTATTAAATTCATAAGATCATGCTCAAGATTTTAATTTGTGGAGTAACTTATTATTATTCAATGATTATATGCATCCTTTATGTTTGGATGAAAAATAGGTTGATTTAGGCATTTTTGATTCCATATGTGTTTTGTCAAATTAATAGTACCATGTTTTAGAATAAGTGATGTAGAAAAATGTTGATGTTTACCTTTTATTAATTCATTTTTGATTGATATTATTTTTTGCTAAAATATGATTTTATAGATTTATGCATGATTTTTTATTTTTGATGTTTTTTGGGTCCAATTAAAATTTTATATGACCATGTTGATCCTTAAAATTTTTGACTAATTTTGTTATTGGTTTAATTTTGATTAATGTTTTAAATTTTTTAGGACATTTTTTTTGTTATATTGAAACTATTCTTGTTTAATATACCATAAATATCAATAGTGGGATTTAAATTTTCAATAATTATGATTTGGAAAATAATTATTTGTAACACCCCAAATTTCACTCCTGAAAATATTTTTTTTTAAAGAATAAAGTGGAAGTTAGGAGAGAATTTGGAAAATGTTACCGCCAAATCTAACACAAGATAAATGTCAACCATCTATCTCATGTTAGATGCAAGGCTAAAACCTGTCAAACAATTATATCCGAATTTTAAAAGCTTATCAGAGTACGAGAAATTAAAAGTCAATTACAAAGCCCTTGAAAATTTAAATACAACACTTATAACTTCCAAAGAGAAATACAATTAAACAAGATAAAACCCGACGGATTAATATCCGGATTGCTACTCACTCAAGTCAAGCCTTCCACCCCAAAACAGTATCCGATCTTAAACCTGCACAAGAGGTCTGCTCCCCACCATCAGTGGATCATCAAAAGACCCATTCAACCAAGGTAATATCAGTACGGGTCCAATACTGAGTAAATCCCACTACCCTATCTTATGGGAGAGAGGTAAACTATAATACCAAGTGCATATTAAATCATGGTACAACACGTTAATACATTTTTACACATACTCAAAACCCAAATCACAAGTTCTACCATACACATATAGTAACATGTGAAACATATGTAACATCATATTTAAACATATAAGGGTGGTATGACCAAAATGTAAAGTAACTTATTATGCACATAAGCAGCATGTGGTAATACAAATTATAAAAGCGGGCTATGGTCCGGGTAGACTCATTCTTTAGATCTTTGGTAAATATAGTCGATTCACATCATAATCGTTATGAATCCATGAGAGTGCGGGAACCCCACTATTATAGCCGGTGGATCGGTCACTTTTAGGGCAGAACGCACCTAACCACTATTTTATGCCGGTGGATCGGTCTCTAGGGCAGAACGCTCCTGGCCACTATTATGCCGGTGGATCGGTCTGGCCCCGACTCTCATAGTGTTTCACTGTAATTATAATGTATCTTTCCCATGATTTATTTATAACTTAATATTTGGTTTGTTGAGCTCGGGATTTCCCACTATTATAGCCGGTGGATCGGTCACTTATAGGGCAGAACACACCTATCCACTATTATACGCCGGTGGCTCGGACTCCAGGGCACCCCAGCACCTGGCCACTATTATGCCGATGGATTGGTCTGGGCCTGGCTCAACAATCTTCCTCTTTAAGTGATTAGTGTCTTAACATATCTTATTTGAAAGTATTTTACCCTTGACATGCATGGCTAACTATATCCACACTTATCCTCCCAGGAGGGCCTATCCCATATCTTGGGATGCTTGCGCCCCTTATCACACCTCGATGTTTACTTCCCCTTTACACTTACACATAATGAAAACTAACTCCTAAGGGTGTGGGTTAAGGCCCAGCACCTCGTGACATCCACTCCACATGCTATCTCCCTCTAGGGTTTTCCCTTGGAAACCCTAATTGGACCTATGTGGCCCAACTTTCTCTCACTTACACTACCATTACTCCATTTATCGCCCCACACCTCATCTCATTTAGATCCAATCCCAAATCATATCGCTTTACCCATCGATTCCACCTGTGACCCTAAAACCCTAGTTGTCCACTTCAACCCTAATACCTTTCTTCTCCCACAAGTAACCTCTCCTTTTAACCCAATATCTATTCTCTCCCAAAACACCCATAATCATTCCTTATAACATAAACTCTCACTCTCAACCCGCACCTCACTCACCCGTAATCATTTTTACTTTCGCCTTTTCCAGATTACTAATTCCTCCCAAAACCCTAATCGGGTCCCTTATACTCCCTTTTAGCAACTCACTTCCCATTTATTTCATTTTTTCCTTTCATCTCCATGTCATAATAATAATCACCCTAGCATGCATGTCCTAGAGGGTTACATCATGTCACAAACCATCATAATCACCACATACGGATATCACATTCATGTCATAAGAAAAACACATACCACATACCTTAACTCCAAGCTGCGCTATGCATAAAACATGTTAAGGACAATCATGTGATACACAATAGGACATGGTATATATATACGAAGCATCCAAGGCAAGTAGATCACATATCACACAAGCGGCCTTAACTAGACCCTTACGAAACATCCATAAGTGGAGGTAAGTAGAGACTTACCTGGATCCGAAGCTAGCTAAGCGAGATAAGAGGGAGAGAGAGATCACTAGTTTGAGGATCCACAATAAAGCTTTCCTAGATAGCTGATAGACATCGAAACTAAGTTAGAAACTATCCTATCGATCAATAATTTCAAATATTATAATTTAATCGATACAAAGAGACACAAACTATTTTTCTTGGAAAACGTGTCCAAACTTAGGACTTAAAAGCATAGCTCTATTAAGATTTAAGATTAAATATAAATCAAAACGGATTAATAAAAATACACTTAGGACATTTCAAATTAATTTGGAAAGCCCAAGAAAGATAATCGATTATAAGTTAATTTATCGAAAATAACTTATTCCTTAGGTTTTACAACTAACTAGGTAAACCAACCATTTGCATAGAACCAAATCCAAGCTGAATAGATTAAAACATAACTTAAATGACTTAAAACCCAAAGATAGAAATCGATTAGATAAAAGACGCATAGCAAAAATCAATTTTATAAAATCGTCCCCGAAGATTAGGGTTTTTAATGCCTAAACTACGAATCGACCAAATCACTTCGATTACCTCAAATTGATAGTTTTAAAACACAATTAAACCAATTTTAGATAAATCTAGACAATCAATTTCAACCAAACAATCTCCTGATTAACCAATTCAAGACAATCCACTTTCAAAATTTGGGTTTTAAAGCCAACGACACAAACTCAGGTAATTCAAATCAATTAATTCCAATTAAAGGTATTATAATACAATTAGGATTATTTCAAATACTTCTATAAATTTAATTTTAGAAAAACAACTATACAATAACCAATTTCATAATCTCACTTGAAATCTAGGGTTTTAGGCCCGAAAATACAATTCGGTTGAATTCTATTAATTCAATCAAATTGAATGTTTAGAAATGCAAGTAAACATATTTATAACATATCAAATAATCAATTGATCAAAACCAATAAAAGAAATACACAATTTAGCACAATTAGGGTTTTTGCCCCCGGAACGCAAATCCGATCAATTCTTGCCAAAACATATCAATTGACGTTTCGAAAATGTAATTAAACATATTCTAATGTAATTTATATAGTCAATTGAATAAAATAACCTGATTACACAATCCAATTTAAACCCGCGGAAGTTTTGACCTAAAAATCCAATTCCGATCAAATACACACAATTTTCCCAAATCAACACTTCCAATATAAAATTAAATACATTTTAAACGATATTATAAAATCAATTGAGCGGAACGACTCAATCATATGACCCAATTTTATCACGCATAGTCTTTGACCTAGAAATCAAATTCCAATAAATTCTGCATAAATTTCTGAAATTGACGATTCGAACATGAAATTAGATACATTTATAAACATATTGTATAGTCAGTTTATCCAAAATCGCTAAAACGGGCGAATCCGAAAAATCTGGGCATAACCCGGCCAAAATTCCAAATTTTCCAAAATTCCAACATAACCATACAATTAACATATCCAAATCAATCTTACAACACATATATACATAAACAAACAATCAATTTAACTTTTCACAAGCTAAATCGCATTCAATTTACCAAATCTATAATAGGGTTTTTCACAAATTTATACCAAACAAAAACCGACAAATCGGGGCAAAGGAAGGCCGGGGAAGCTTCGTCGGGGGCCGGGGGGCTCATCAGAGCCGATCGTCGGCTTGTCGCTGCTGCTGCTTCGGTCGCTGCTGTCGAGCTGACTGTTGGGGCTGCTGCGCGGCGTCGCCAACGGTGGTCGGTCGTGGCCGACGAAGGAGGAGGGAGGAGCTGGGGAGAAGAAGAGAGGTGAGGGAGGCTGGAGCTTAGGGCTGTGAATAGGGACCGGCGGGAATAGGGAAAGAGGAGAGAAGAGGGAAAAGAAAAAGAGGAAGGGGCACCGATCGGGGCTGGGGTGCGGGGTTTTTTTTTCACAAATACAAGTAAAAATAAAATATTAAATATTTAAAATTGTTATTGTAAGATTTTATATAAAATTTATTTAATGAAAATTTATTTCGAACGGATCCGAAGACTTATAATTAATAAATAGTTATATAAAAATTTCGGAAATATTTTCGGAAGAATTTACCAACGAACATAAAAATTTATATTATTTACAGAAATATATTATAAGACCTTGAAATAATATTTAAAACATATAATAAAATATTGAAGTCATATTCTAATAAACCGAGACTAATTTTAATAATTTCCAAAATCGGTTTTCCGCAAACTAAAAAGCGTACAACGGAAGAAAATTAATTTCAAAAAGAAATTCTTAAATAAGCTCCGAAAATATTTTAAATTTAAAGTTCCCGAAAATATTATGATTTCTGGAATCGAATAAATTTAAAGTCAGAAATATTTTCTACAGATAAAATCATTAAAATAACTTTAACTATTTAAACAGAAATTCTATAATTTAAATAATATATTTCGTCAACGAAATATAACTTCAAAATAACGCCGTAATCACATGACAAAGCTATAATCGAGAACAAATCTAAATTATTAAAAACAAAAATACGAGAAAGAACGGAAATACATATTTTAACCGAAATCGAAATCATATGAATATAATAAAATCATTGTCATGAACGAATTTATCTAGAATGGTTCGCAACGACAAAGATTAATTGAATTCAATATGAATTCAAAATCGTCGATAAATCCATAAAACGAATCGAAACTAAAGTAATTAATTGTTTACATCAAATTACGCTAATAAAATCATTAAACTTAATAAATCTGGATTTTAAAAATACGGGGTATTACATTATTAGTAATTTGAAAACATAAAAGACCTTTAAAAAGCATTTGTGTACTTCACTAGTTAAAGGTTGACCTGAACCTTTAACATTTGACCATTTTACCATTGTGAATTGTAAATCCCAATGAAAATTTAATTCTAATGAATATTCATTTCATACTAGAAAAATATTTAAATTTTTTTTTCTTTTCAAGCTTCTTGATACAATACAACATTTTGTCGGGCTATGAATAGTGGTTTTCAATGAATAAAGATTTTTTCCGAAATTGACTTGGGACCTTGTTGTGACTTGGATAAGCTAAATCTATCTATATATATTTCTGTTAGTTTTTTTCCTAATGGAAAAAGTTGTGTTTAGCTTTTAATTTAATTTTATTTCTTTTATTTTTTTTTGAAATTGTTAATTGAGGTTTAGATATTTGAAGTGTATTGTAGTCATTAAAAGACTAAGTAGATGAATAATATGATAGTTTAGACTTTATGACTTTGTTGACCTAAGTTTAACTTTTACTTAGTTTTTGAAACTCTTACTTTGTAAGAGGTGCACCACTTTTAGTTCAAAAAAGTATTTTTTTTAAGGCTTGTAGCCTTAGTTTGGGACTTTTCTATATAGAGTTTTGAGAGATCTTATGATCCATGGTGTTCTACAAGATCAATGGTTTTCGTGGTTTTAAAGGATTTTGTGAGTATTTTTCGGGTTTCTTGTTAATGATGAACACTTATGTGTGTTGATGAAAGTATATAAGATATTTGTGTTGATGTCCAGCCATAATAGCAAGGTATTGATGTTCTTAGCTATGATGGTTATGAGATTCCTAGATGTGATGACCATGTAAAGAGATTTCTAGCCTTGAAGGTTGTATAAAGAGATTCCTATCCATGATGGTAATGTGATGAGATTCCTAAAGGTGATGGACATATAAAGAAACTCCTAATCATGATGGCCATGTAACAAGATTCCTATTTTTGATGTATATAATGAGATTTCAAGTTATGATGGCCACATGTGAAGATTCCTTGCAGTAATGTCCATGTGTTGTTTCCTGACCAAAATGGCTATATGTATTTGATTCCTTGGTGAGATAGCTATATTGATGATTATGCTTTATTATTTATACCCTTGACTTTTTTCATTGTGGTAGGACAATTTTTTTGTGTATTCCTTGGTCTTTCTACCTTGTTAATATTATTGGTTCTTTATTGTTTATATCCATTGGTGGTAGGATTAAATATCCATACTTGTGCCTTAGATTTTAAATCTATATGCACATGGCTTATTTTATTTCCCTTATTGTGCCAATGCACTTTTTTCCTTCTATGACACTAGTTAAAAAGCATGATAGAGATTTTTTTTCTTTATTTTTTTTTATGTTAGCTTGAAGCTACATTATGTGGTTAAGTGTATGCATGCACCATGTATGCTTTATTTTTATCATGTACCATTTTTTGCTTTAGTATCAACATGCATCATACATACTCAATTCTTAACATGTTTAACATTAACAAGAATGGAATTCCTAGAGTTGCCTATAAGAAATGTTATATTTTCTTATGCATGATCAATTCTAATGTTAGCATGATGTTGTAGCACACCATAATAAAATCCTTCTAGTTGTATTTAAAATGAATTTCATGTAAAATAAATTAGTTTAGTTTTGCAAAGAGCTTAAAATTTCAATAAATTTATGAATTTTAGACATACCAATTGATTATTTTGCCTAGTTGATCAACAGATATACTCAGGAACTGACAATTTTATTTCTTGATACACCAATCCACTGCTTTACTCAAATCGATTGACTAGTTAACTTGGGCTTTCAAATTCTTTTCTAATTTTGATTTGTATCTTTTTCAAATGTTTATGAAAACTTCTTATTAGAATATATGTGTTCTAATAAGCATATTATGGTTCTTTGGGATTATTTTTCATTATTTAGATCACTCTATGATTTTATTTAGTTAAAATTTTCCTAAAAGAACTTTTTGAGTTATTTCTCACCTTCTTTCTTCCTCTAAATTTTCTCTTTTTTCTCATAGCCATGGTTGCATGTTTGACTTTCTACACCTATTCCCTATGCTACCAGACCTCTGCCATGCATTTTCCTTATTATAACTTACCTCTGTCACCCCATCATGTAATCTCCTTATACTTTGGTTACCCACACTCAACATATCAAAAAATTCCTTCTTATACACTCTATTCTTGATTCAATTCACTCTGTATCCTCTACACTTGCTAATTCTTTCCCTCCACCTCTATAAACATTTCCCAACTGTTGGGCATTCTCCACTTTTCCTGTCTTTTCTTTTTTGCTGAGAAACAAAGGTTCCCTCAGGTTTCCTCATCCTTTAGTGATATCCTTACATTTTATTTCTTCTCCTAATGTTAGCTTCAGCTTCACGTTATTTTTCTTAAGGATGGAATGACTAAAATTTCGAGAAAGGTTGATGATCTTAGCTTTATGTTTTTAATTTCAACTTTGGAAAAGGTTGTGTTATGCCATTTTCCTTCTCCTTCTTATTGTGATTTCATCTTCATTATGTTTTGAAAAGGTGTTTCAATGGTTTTGATTCTTGATTTACTAAGGAATCGAGTTCTTGTAATGTGTGTAGGAGTATGGAATTATCAAATATGTAAACCTAAGGCTCAATTATGTTGGAATTAAGAAGATGAAGACTTGAAGGTGGTGAATTGTAGATGAAGATATTCAATTCTTAAGAGATAATTAAGAGGATTATTCTATGATAGTGATGATGATTTGACAATGATGATGTGGAGATGATGATGATTCAGCAATTATGGTTTGTAAATAGAAGGTTTCATGTGTTAGGGTTTTGCAAATTAGGGTTAGGGTTTCTCAAACTAGTTTAATACGAGAAAAATTTGCTTAACCTAATCCCACATTGTTATCCCTAATTTGATTCTAATCTCAAAAAAATCTTATTATTAGCCTTAACCAAACTTCTTAATCTCAAAACATTAACCAAAATCAAAACTTTGATTTGGATAAACCAAAATTCGTAAACCAAAACCAAAACCAACTAAAATTTCCGCTAATCTAAATTATTTAGCTAATCCAAAATTCCTAATCTAATCCTAATTCCCTAACATTTCTTTCTTTTCCTTTTATTTTCTTACTTTATTTTCTTCCTTTCTTCCCTTTTCTTTTCTTTTCTTTTCCCTTCTTCTCCTATGCTAATTATGTGGCATGAGGAGTTTTGTTTCCTCTACTTTTTGCTCTATTTTTGCAGTAACCATCACATCCCTGCCACCCTTCTTCTTCCTTCATCTTTCTTCTTCTCCTTGCCTTCTCCTCTCGTGCACATTTTCTTCTTCATCATCAACCCCTCGTGCCTCTGCTTGACTCCCATCCCTTTCAACCATCACCATCCCCCTATCATTTTCTTTCTTATTTCTTATTTTTCTCAGAAGATTCATCATAATCATTGTCGTCACCTTACCATTTTTCTCCTCCAAGGCATGCCACCCTACTAGTATATATACCCCTCCAACCCTCTATTTTATTGTCATCCATCAGCACCCCAACCTTCTTCTCTTCTTCCTCTTTTTTCTTTGTTTTCAGCATTTGGACAACCCAATCCACCACCAGCTACCTTTGGAATATGGACCAGCCACCAAGGTTACCCCAACCTTTCCCCTTACAGTCACCGGCCATTGCCGCCAACCATTGCCAACTGCCTCCCCTTTTTCCTTCTCCTTACCCTTGGTTATTATAGAGTTTCAAAGTGCATGACCTACTACATGGCCGTGCAACCCTTAGATCCCCTACTTCAAAGCCGCGGAACTCTTGCACCATCTAGCTATGCATTTTATTTCCTCTCAACCTAGTGTCGTACAATAGTGCAATTCCTGCACTGCTTGGCCATGTGCCTTTTTTTCCTTCAACCTGTTGTGCACTATTGCTGCATAGCCATGCAACTCTTGCACTGTCTTGTCATGCAACTTCCCATTTTAGCTATGCAACTTTATTTTCGCCCCAAATGTTGTCTAAACATCCCCAAAATTTAACCATAGCCCCTCCACACATTCTTCTACACTTCCATATGATTCAAGTTTCCATTTGACTCTAGTAAATTTCATTTTTACCCTTCTATACCATAACTTCCCTCTTAAATTTTAATATCTGATCCTAATAATATTTTATCTTGGTTTCATAGGTGATCTTCTGGTGATCTCAAAGGAGGTATAGGATTTATGTGCATAGAGCTTGGTGTTCTTGTCGGTAAGGATACACGTCAAAGCTAGGGATTTATGTGATACTTGTATCTTTATATATGCCTTTGCGTTAACTATGCTATATTGAATAATTTAATTATGGAAATACTATTGAAATATATTCTTGAGAGTAATGAAATTATATAAGTACATGTTTAGGTATAATATTAGATACAAAATATCTATGGAAAATAAAGGATATGTACTTTGGATAATGATTGCAAATGTATATGCTTTGAGTTTTATAAGGCTTTGGGAGAATACGATCGTCATGCCTACCCTAGGGTATTATGGTCATTTAAGAATATTTATGTAGTGTACTTATGTGTTTAATTGTATGTCCTATGTTCAGCATGATAATATACAATCAACTCTAAATAAAATACTAATCATTTGAAGTGAAAGATCACTTAGGTCCGGTAGAGGTGTTTATATGGTTTTGTTCCACTAGATAATAATAGTGGCTTGGGTATGTTGTCCCCAAGGGGTGCTTCAGTCCTTTCCACGTGATTAATAATAGTGGGGCCCCATACTCAATGTGAATGAAAATATAATTAAGAGTTAAGTATAAATGGAAAGAGACTAATCATCTAAAGTTAAAGAATATGTGATTTAGGACCGAGGTGTTGAGTTTGTTCCACTGGGTAATAATAATAGCTCAGGTTTATTGTCCCTAAGAGGTATTTCAAACCATTCCACTAGTTTAATAAATAGTGGCTTAGGAGTATTTTACTCTAAGAGGTTTTGGCTTTGTTCCATCGGATAATAATAGTGGCTTACGCGTGTTGTCCCGGAGAGGTTTCTCAAACCGTTCTACCAACTTAAGAATAGTGGGGTCCCTGAACTCAATGTAAATAAAAGATTCGAGTATGGTATATCTAATGAAAGACTTAAAATTAGTATTTATCTGGCATTCTTTGATTTGCGCATGTATGATTTCTTATGAGAGTTATTGTATTATGTGTAACCCTACTTGACTATACTGTTACCTTACTCAGTACATAGCATAATGATCATCTGTTTCATGGGTGCTGCTCAATCCTACGAGTAGATGACCTAGATGTTTATGTGTAGGTTGATGAGGACTAGGTGCATGATTTCGTAGGCTTTGATGCGATATATATGGAGGTTTGATTTATTCATGTCGGGGTTTGGGCATAGAGTCATGTTATCTGAATGATAGTTTTACCCGAATACCTTTTTAGACTATTAGTTCCATGAGATCCCTTTTTGTTATATTTTGATATTATAATCGGACTTGATCTCCAAACATTTATTTGATGTTATTAAAAGTTGTTTGATCTCTTTCTAATCATGTTTTAAATTTTCTAATCGTTTTATCTTGTGATTGACGTAAAGATAGTGAGGTAAGCCAAACTTATGTTAATTGCGGCAGTAACACCCAAATATTTGATTATACACTTCTGCTTAAAATGAAAATTTTCAGTAGTAAATTTAGGGGTGTTATATTTAGGATTAGGGTTAGGGTGTTGATTTGGATGAATTAAGGATGATGATTACGGCTAAGAATCATGTGGATTATGGAGATTAGAAATATAGTACTTAATCTCTAATTCAAACATATGAAGAGATTAGGGGTTTCAACATTAATCGTTCCCACAGATTTGATTATAATTGTGATGAACCAGCACATAATTCAACAGAAATACTTGCAATTTTCATTCAAATTAAACTCCATCAATTTCCTCTTCAACATGTGTTCTATGACTCATATATCGAAGATCACCAATTACTTTATACAAGATATTGCCATCTACTAGCTAAAGGATATTAGAAGACATAATATTGTTCAAAGGGTAGATTTATGCTACTTTATTCTCTAGCTAATCTTTAACTTGAATACTTAATTAATTAATTAATTAAAATAACTAATATAGACATCCAAGATGCCTTTTATTCCCCCTATGTATGTAGCCATGTCCTCCATGCATGCCATACACAGTGCTATATATGCCTAGTAGTTTATATGGTGCATTTCGTCTATAAGTAGCAATGTAACCATCCGTTTGTCTTAAAATTTTTGGGAGACCCTTTCTAAATTAAGAACATTTAGTTCTATAATGATGAATTCTAAGTATTGAGTATTTTCTCTTGCATAATATTGGTAGGTAATCATCAAGCTAGGAGTATTTTGTGCTAGAAGAATTTCTTTAAGGTAAGAGATTATTGTGCACTAGAAGAATTTCTTTAAGATAAGGCATTTTTATCTTTAATATAAATAAGGCTTTTTTTGTGGTTCTATGTTCTTGGTGTGTTTCTATATTGAGAATGAGTTAATTATATTCTTGCATTCAAATATGTGAAAAAGTTTCCTTCTCTAAAATTTAAGCATTTTTGAGTATCATATTATTATACATGATTTTTGCTGTTTTGAGCATGGTTTGGTTAATTGCAAATATTACCATGTGTACATATGATTCTATTATTGTAGTATATATTTTTATGTATTTTATAGTATAGATTCATGTTGAGATTAATATGCTAAGGTTGGATTAAATTTTGATATGGGGATTGCAGATGTGGGCATTATTTTTCCCAAACAAGTCGACTGGTTTGTCAGACTGATTGACTGATTGTGTAAACAGTCGCTCAGTTTGGGATTTTTGATCAATTGGTTTGATGAAATAATCAACTAGTTACCTTTTGGTCTGAGTGTTCTAGTCTCTACTTAGACCCATCAACTATTTTGGTCAATCTCATCTTCTAATTTCCTATGAACAATTGATCGCTGGGGTCAACATATCGATTGGTTCACTGGTTTTATTTTCTATTCAAGTCTAGTAAGTCTAGAAAATTCAAATGGTTATAAGGAGTGATCAACTAGTCCATATGTATTTCACCATATTCATTTTTTATTTATTATTCCTCCTTTTTCCTTCTATATTAATATTTCCATGTAATTACAACATTTTAATCATGCTTCCGACCATGTATTTTACCTTTAATTTTATATTTATTAAAATTACTATATTTAAGCCTTTAATTAGTTAAGTTTGGTGTCACTCTTAAACACCCAATTCGTGGCTTATATCCCTTGTAATGTGTTTAGTGATATCACTTAGAAACATTTAATTTGGATATTAAATTTATTAATTATGATATGTGCTATCACTTGCTATTAATAACTAATAGATTAAGATTTCGTTCCTACCTTTTTCTCTAACTCTTGAGGTATGAGGTTTCTTTTTCTTTTCCCCTAACATTGATTAGGTATTGATCCTATTGAGATAGCAGCTAACATTTCCTATTTAACTTTCACAAACCAACATTGTAAAAAATATTATTATTTTAAAAAGTAGGGTGTTGTTGGTCAACCCTAAGTAAAGTATTTAAATTATTCACATTAGGTGAATTTCTATTGTGACAACAAAAATACCCTTAAATATACTATTTACCACTATTTTATATATGTTTTAAGAATAATTTTGTAAAGGAAATTTCTCTTGAAAAAATAAAATTACAATAATTCAAAATACTCTATGATGAAAAAATTTTATGACATCGCAAAAAACTATGTCACACCTATGAAAACATTTTAACATGTTACATATATAGAACCTTACTTTACATTTATATCATTTTATAAAGTTCATGCTATTTATGCATATTGAATTTGAAGCACATGTTGCATCCATTATGGAAAATGAGTCATGGCATAGGATAAAGACATTTCGTACTCTAAGGCATATTATAAAGCTTTATTTCAACTCACTCGAATCATACTCAAATATCACCATGACATAGAGTGAATCTAATTTTATTTTTATTTTTACATATAATAGTATGCTTGATATATCACAAAATGGGTTGAAAGGGTGCAATATTAGTTTAAGACCTAATTTAAACAAACATTAATTATAAGCTCATAATCATGATTAATTAACTATAATAATTATTATAGAATATTTTTTTATGAAATGTATTTGAATTATTATGTGTATTTATATAGCATATTAGATATAAATTTAATTAGGGTAGAATTTGGTTAATTAAGTTTAACCCTAGTTGGGATCTTAATATGTATCTGCATTACCGAAAAACCCTAATTCTACTAATAAGATGTTTTTCTCGATGTTGTTATTTTGAATAGAATAAATACCCTATTTTATATAGCCTTCTCCATGTCCCAACTCCTTAGCATGTTTTCTCCTTAGCCATTCATCCTATGTTCACCTTATACTCCAACATTGCTTCTTGTGTCCCTCTCATCCTAGTATACTCAGCTATTTGTACCCCTAACCTATAGAAGGCCACATTCCTCTCTTTTTTGTGTCTTAAATACCACCAAAAGCAATGTCCTTTATCTATGATCATCTTCTTCATCCTTTTTAGCTTTCATTCACAAATTTTCCCATTGTTCTCCTTTGTTTTTTTTTCTATTCTCATTGAAACCTTCTATATTAATCATTACTATAACACCCCCAATTTAAAAGTTAACAAATTCATTTTGGTGAAGCATTAATCTCAAATAATTGGTGTTACCATGAGACTTTGAATAAGTCTAGTTTCTTCATCTTTCTTATGCCAAGTGCTAAGGGTCAAAATAAGCTAGATCCCAAAAAAAGCAATGAAGATGAAAGATAAAAATATAGATAAGGTTATAGATAAATAAACTCCATACACAATGATAATCAAGAATACTATGGGACATAAGAGGGAAAAGGAAAACTAATTACATAAAAATTAGTTACTAAATATGCAACATTAGTTTACCCTAACTTTTAGAACCATAATTCTATTATAAGAATGAAACCTCTTCCTTGGCTCTCTTATATGCTTCATTCCACTTCATGGTTTTCACAGTCATCTACAAATGTAGTATTATTACTACTTCTTCACAGTGAGTAAATCATAATACCTCACAAGAGATAGCATGTTTACATTACACATAATGAAACAATAATCTAAAAACATGCTCAAAGCACAAATCACATGCCATAAAAATATATACTACTAATGGGATAATATATAAAATATCGAAGTCTCATGCTTAACAACCACTCATATTTAAACACTTTAAATCATCTCAAAGTACCTAATAACCATGTTAAAGTCCATGACAAAACAGACATGAAATCAATCCCAAAAGTACCAAGGTAGGGGACCGAGGCATATAACAAACCAACCCATCAAACCAATTATCGTATAGAGGTAATTACAAAAAAATATCCATAATAATCCATTTTAATATTAGAAAACAAGTACTTCCATTTCTTGTTTTTGAGGGAGATACAATTAACCTAGGGAAATCAATGCACACTTGGTCATACTGGTGTATGAAGGCAACACAATACCCATACTTTAGCACCCTAAGATACTACAGTATGCCTAGTTATACTATAAAACATAGGCTATGCAACATCCTCCAACCTCAACCACCCACCTGATAATTAAGTATCAATACCACCTCTATGGCCCATAGGTTACCTATAGAGTACACTAGGGCCTTAATAGGGCATTGTGGCACACTAATAAACCAAAACCAATCAAGGGATACACCTCGTCTCTAGGGTAGCTAATCCCAAATATTAACCATTTCCAAACTCAAAGTATCAACATTAAGTATGAATATTTTATATGTTGATCACAGATATCATATAGTACACACAAATTTCCGTTTGTATACTTAACAATTTTCCCATTCTTTTCAATTATTAAGGTAGACCCATGGTAATAAGTCTATGTTAAAGATAAACACGACACTAATGTCAATAATAAAAAAATTCAAAGGTCATCCTATGTATAATTATTCACATTAAGTTTATTATGTTTAAAATAACCAAAGTGCCCTCAAGACCCTAATCAAACCATTATTACCCTATTTATGCAAGAAACATTATTATTATGAGAATTTTCATGAAAAGGCTAAAAGATAATACTTTATAATATTTTGGTGCATAGAAATTATAAGACTTAACAATTGACTATATTTTCCATGAAGCATGCATTTGGCAACTTATGTGTACAAAACCTAAACATACATCTCTAATGTGTCATATATCCCATGCAATACAAATACATATTTTTATCCTGATATGAAATTTATGATGGTAATTAGCATAATGGTGATTTGAAGGGAGCATTTCTACCTTAAAACGTGCAAATAGTAATTAACATGTTCCAACCTTAATTATGTATGTATAATTACATGCTAATCATATTAACTCTAGCTACACGTGATAATAATATCAAAATGCCTAACAAAGCATAGATATAATATCCTAAAAGGTCAAAAACTTTAAAAAAACCATAGACTTTCAAATGATACTATTTAACAAATTATACATGTGTATCACTCATAAGTCTTGGTAAGTCAAACATATATATAAACTATTTAATGATATATTATCATCTTATCACGCATTTCATAAAAACTCCATAATATAGAACCCTAACATGATTCTAGATCTAAAAACCTAATATGCTCACACATAACTTATTCCATCTTATGAGTGATTGGATATACCTAAAGCCAAGGTATCTAAAATAATAAAAAACCATATTCTACACAATACCTCAATGGTTACCTAAGTAATAAATACCCAACAACATATATTAGCAGTTAGTACAAAATAACAATAACCACAAGTAACTAAAACCAACTAAAGAAAAGATTTAGAAAATAATAAGAAAATAAATTACACAAACTAATAATGAATTGGTGAAGGGTAAGGGGAAATGGAAGAAGGTCATATAGCAAAGAGAAAGTAATGGAACTAGTTGCAATAGAAAAGGAGGTGGGGCCAATGACACTTTTTTCCATTGCTAAGATGAGGAAAATTTTGGTATTGTGGCAGCAAGGATGGCTAGGTGAAGATTTGTGTATGCAATAAGCACAATTGTGTGAAGAAAAGGGCAGAGGGTCATGAATGGGATGAAGAGGAAGAGCATGCAAAGGCTGTGCATGAGAAATATGCATGAGAGGAGATAATTGCCGAGCTATGCAAGCATTATGCATGTCTTATGCTAGAGAGGGTAGTGTTATACAAGAAAGCACATGGGCTATGCACCTTAACAAAAATGAAAATAGGGAAAGATGGAAGAAAGAAAAAATACCTTGAGTTAGTGTTGATTGGATGAGAATGAGGGGGATAATGGGGAGGTAGTGCTTGTGGGTTATATAGGAAAATAGAGGTACTTGGTGGTTGGTGGTGGAGAGGGGCTACGATGATGGTTGAGCTTGTTCAAATGAAAATAATATAGATGGAGAGTAGAGGATAAGAATTGGAAAGAAGATGGTTGAGGTTTTTATTTTGAGTCAAAAACACCAAATAAGAAAAGAGAGAGGCTTATATGGCTAATGGCATATGAATGGAGCAAGGTCAAGCATGACATAGATGAGGAGAACATAGGATATTAGCAAATGTGAAGGAAAAGGATGGCTTAAAGGACAAATACATGCTTGGGAAAAAGGTAGTAGAAGACATTACTTAAAATAGGGTAGGGATGCTTGTTAGGGTAATAGAATAGAGAAAAAACATCTTGCTAGCATAATTAGGTTTTCTTAGTAAAATAAATACCTGTTATGTCCCAACTATAGCTAAAGCTAATAACCTAAATTCTATCTAAATTTTAGCCTAATTAAATTTTTATATATTATGTGATATAATAATATACATAATAAATATACATTTAACAAAAAGCATATTAAATTAATTACTTATAATTTCAAGTTTTCTAATTAGGGTTTCTATGAATGGGGTAGTTCAATTACTACCTTACATTGCCTCTCCCTTGGTAGTGGGAACTAAAGTCATTCCTTCCCTGCTTACAGAGGCATATATCACTATGACACCCTTTGATATGACAATACTAACAACCGAATGCCCTTGTTTCCAAAACTTAGTTATTTTACCCTTTGTAATGTGACTTTCTAACATTCTTTCCCCTTGCACTATGAGAGAATATCATTTCCCCCGTCCCTTTCATGAATTTGTGTGGTTGTTAGTACATTGTTACCTTGAGTAGCTTCCTTTTCCACATATATTCTCATACCTTTTTAGAAGGTAGTTTTAGTTAATTTACATTATTTTTGTGTTATATTAGATGATAATATATATATTAATAGGTGTTGATTGCTTAGGTAACCCTTGAGGAATGCCCCAAAAATCTTAATTTAGGAATTATAGTTAAATAATGTTTTATTATGAAAATTAATTAAATAAATTATTTTTATTAAAATAAAAGGGAATTAATTAGAGCAAATCAAGAAGAAATTAATAAATAATTTAATTAGGAAAAATTTAGGTATTTTAGCTAATTAAGGATTTTATATTTGAAATTAATTATTTTATTTAAATAAGAGGGAGTAAATAGGGCCAAATTAATAAGAATGTTATAAATAATTTAATCGGAGAAAATTAGAGTGATTTTATAATTAAAATGGAATTTATGAAAAACCATTCAAAAACACTAAATTAGCCTAAAATAGGAATTAAATATTATTTTTTTTAAATATCCCAAATATCCTAATTAATTTAATGAACCCAACCCTTATATTTTTCTTTTCCCCTTTTTCCTTTTTCCTTTTCTTTCTTTCCTTTGTTTTTCTTTCTTCTTTTCTTTTTCTTCCTCCCCTCTCCCACCCTAGGCCAGCCCTGAGGCCCAAGCCTCTCCTTCCTTCTTTTTCTTGCAACGCAACCCATCCCTTGAACACCGCATTTCATTATTTCTTTTACTTCTGCCAGCCCGATTCACCCTTCTTTTCAATTCCTTTCTTTTTTCCCAGTTGGCCGGTCCATGCAACCCCCACCTTCTTTTTTCCTCCCTCTTCTTCTCCCTCGTCATCAAGCTACAACAACTCTATTATTTCCACCCCCGACCTCGCCGTTTGACTGGCCATTTTCCCTCTATTGACCATTTCGCCCAACCACTTCTCCCCTCTTCTCGTGCACATTTTCCCTTCTCCTAGCCAGCAACTCACCCTGCTACATTTTGAATTTTACCAGCCAAATGATGCCGTCAGTGAGCCCTAATTAACCTACCCCGATTCTCTTATCTTCCCTTCGACCTTATCTCCTCCTTAAGCCTATAAATACCCCTTACTAGCCTCGGAATTGAGTTTTTGTTTTGAACCCAGAAAAATTTTCCCTTAGATACCATTTTTATCGCCGTCGGCCAACGCCACCACCCACTTCGCCCACCTTAGCACTCCCTGCACCGCCCTCTAACTAACTACACCACCCATCTCCCTCGATTTTCCTTGCACGAGCCACCTCAATTGTGCAAAGTTTCCTTCTCAATCAACCACTCCTCTGCCCCTACCACCCTTCACACCAGCGTCTGCCACCACTTTCGCCGCTACCACTACCCCTTTCACCTTCCAAAAGCCTATGTAGACTTCCCTCTATCTCCCCTACCTTTCTTTTCCTCTTTCTTCCCCTCCTCCTCTCTTTCTCTTCTTCTTTCATTTTCGGCCACCACCGCCGCTGCCGTGCGCCGCAACCTTTAGCTGCACTGCCACCTTCATTCTACTCCTCTCCATCTAGGCAACCCTAAACACCCCAACTCCCACCTTCATTTTACCTCCCCTTTTCCTAGCATCCACCTTTTCCTTGTTTCTTCTCTTTTTCCAGCCACCACCGCCTCCGCCGTACACCATTGCCGGTGCTGCATGTCACCAGTAACCCATGGTGGAACCCTAAATCCTCTCAACCCTTTTTCACTATTTATATAAGCTTTAAATAATTAATTTTATTACATTTCTAATTATTCAAATATATTATTATTAATATTATTATTATTATTATCACTAATGTTTTTATTATTATTGCTATTAAGGGCTGAAGCCCTATTCTATTTTTGTTTTGGTTATAGTATTATTAATATTGTTACTATTATTACTATTATTATTATTATTATTATTATTATTATTATTATTATTATTGTTGTTGTTATTATTATTTTGGTGAAGGCTCAAAGCCTTTATCCCGCCATTTATTTCGAATCATATGATTATTATTAGTATTTTCAGTATTATTATTATTATCATTATTAGTATTATTTTTACTATTATTAATATTATCATTATTTTTTTTAGTATCACTATTATTATTAGGGTAAATTCTTCAAACCTTATATTATCAACTTTTACAATATTACTATTTTTTTTATATCTTTTGGAAAATTAGCAATTTGTTAATGCTATTATTATTATTATTATTATTTTATTGTATCAAAAACTTAATATTAGAATAAATTATGAAATAATAGTATTTTTGGTAGGAGTGAATCTAATCTTTAGCTTTTCCTACATATAGGTGAGACCAATCAAAGCCCTAAGGAGGCATAGGTGTGGGCTCCAAGACCGGTGTGATTTTAGGTAAGGGTGTAACTAAAAGAACTTATGTGTGTTATGTGTATTACATGACTTTGATGCCTTGTATAACGTCGTGTTGTGTATCATGTGCTATTAGTCAATTATTTTATGTATGGAGCAGCTTGGAGTGGAGGGACGCTTATCTACGACATGTGTTACTATGTATATGTTGTGGAATGTGATGTAATGTGTTTTGACCCTTTAAGATAGGCATGTGAGGACGTTTAATGTTGTTGATGGGGTGGATAGCATGAAAAAGGAAAATGTGGAAGTAAGTTGACCAAATGGGAGCAAGTTGACCAAATATAAATAAGTTGACCAATGCGTGTGAGTTGACCTCAATATTTTAATGGTCCATAAGTGGATGAATAAAATGGGGATTTTAAATAAAATAAAAGAGTGGGAGAATCTATGGCTATGCATGGGAGAGTCTATGGCTTTGTATGGGAGAATCTATGGTTTTGCATGGGAGAATCTAATCTTGTGTTTTGTATGGATGGAGCTAGGTTTTTGTATATAGAGTTAGGGTTTTATATGGATTGATCTAGGGTTTTGTATGGATGGAGATAGAGTTTTGTATGGAGGGATCTAGGATTTTATATGGATGGATCTAGGATTTTGCATAGAGGAATCTAGGGTTTTGTATGGTTGCATGGAGGAATATAGGGTTTGCATCGAAGAATCTAAGTATGTATGGAAGAATCTAGGGTTTGCATGGGTGAATATAGGGTTTCATGTGGGAGTTTTAGGGTTTTGGATAAAATTTTTGAAAGGTTGCATGGGATGCGTAAAGTATGCATGAGAGTGAAATTTACATAGGGAAAGTTTATTTGGAGTGTGAGGAAGGTAATTTAAGTGTTGTTTGGGTGTTTGAACACTTTGGATGAATAATAGTACATGGAACAATATGAAGGTACATAGGAGACCGAGCTAAGGATTGGTGTGGCCAGCTAGGGTTTGGTGTGGCTAATTAGGGTTCCGTAGTAGCATGTGTACTTGGTGATTAAAGTGTGATGATGAAGGATGAATCTATTGGTTATGATGTATGGAGTGTTAAAATGATTTGGGTTCTGTAAAGTGGAGTAAGATGGACCATGTAGACCTAAACTATGGTTTCTGGGAAAACCCTAGAGTAAGGTAATGAGGGTACTTGGAGGTTTATAGTAGTGGGCCTTGACCCACATATATCGGAGTTAGACTTCTAGTGTGAGTTAGAGTATAGAGGAAAGGTTGTTGGGGCAAGTTAGGAGGTGCAAGGTTCTCATGATATGCTACAGGTCAGTTGGAGGATAAACGTAGAGGGAGTTAGTCATGTATGTCTAGGGTTAAATTTCTGAATAAGACACATAAAACATTAATCATTTAAAGTGAAGATTATTGAGCCGGGTCTAGGCGATCCACTAGTTAGGAATAGTGGTTAGGGTATCTTATCCTATAAGTGTCTGATCCACTGACAAATAATAGTGGTTAGGAGCTTTATACCCTGTGTGTTTTCGGGCCACCGGCTATAATAGTGGGGGATCCCGAGCTCAATAAACCAAACCTGAGTTTGCTAAAAAACATAAAAGACACTAAGCACTTACAATAGAACACCATACGAGCAAGAACTAAACCGATCCATCGATATAGAATAGTGGTTAGGGTTTTCACCCTATACATGATCGATCCACCGACTATAATAGTGGTTAGGGCATGTTGCCCTATATGTGACCAAGCCACTAGCTAAAATAGTGGGAGGTTCCTGTACTCACATGGATTGATAAAAAGACATGGTAAGGAATTGAGTTTTGATCAGAAATTAATTAATTAATTAATCTGGACTATAAATAGTCCTTTTTGTATTTACCCAAATGATCATACGATATTATATTATCATGTTGGACTTCATTCTCTTTTGTTTTTCTGCATGGTTTATGTGATTTTATGTGTTGGACTTAGTGCACGATTACCTTGCTCAAAACATAGTGTACTGATCACCCTTTTTATGGGTACTGCTCAGTCCCACAAGCATAATGCCCTTCTAACTATGTGCAGGTGGACGATGCCTTCTTCAATGCTTTTGATGTCCATGAGGCATTGGGTAGGGTTGAGTGTTGATTTTGGGCTTGGTTCGATGATTGAGTGACGTGGTCGATCTTCTCTTATGTCATTCAATTTCTTTATGATATTTCTTTTCTATATGGGATTTTCCTGAATTAAATATTAATGTTTGTAGACATTATTCCCTTTGAGGGATTTTGAATTCGTACTCTAATTTCTATCCTATGATTGATTATAAACTTTTATGAGTACTCTGATTTCTATGTTATGATCTTTCTAGTTCTTTTTATAAACTCTCGGTTTAAGTTTGAAAATAATCCTTTTTAGCCTTAGCACTTGGTAGTGGAATGGTTGGAGTGAACTGGTTTGGTACTAAGTGTAGCTGTAATATCCTAAGAATTCATGGGTTTTAATTTAAGCGCTTCCATTTTATAAAAAAAAAATAGTGAATTTTTGGGTGTTACAGTGAGGACGATGATCTTTTATAATTTTGTGTAGCTTGGATTTCAGTAAATCCAATTAATCATGAGACAGTTGAATTTGTGAGTGATTATTTTAGGTTGTTTTGATATAGAGTCATGCTACTATTTTATGTTATGAAATGTATGATTGGATAATAATATGCTCTTAAATCATTAGTATGTATATTTGACTTACTATTAACTATGAGGGATATGCCCGTGCAATTTGTTAAAATGTGACATATGTATGTCTAGGGTTTTAGTAGAGTTTTTGCCCTCAGTAATATATTATGTTTATGCTACTTTAAGAATCGATGATTATCATTCCAAGTATTTCTAAGCTTGAAAGAAATATCATGAAAGTATGTATGTGTGATTTGGGTTAAAATATGATAACTATTATTTGCTTTCCCTAGGGTTAGAAATGCTTCGTTACCTACACGATGATGCTAGTTTCTATCTTAAATGTAGTATCAAGATGTAAATATACACAAATATGTTGCATGGAATAAATGGAAATTCGAGATGCATGATTAGCATTTGTCCACATATGTTGCTAAATGCATATATAATAGAAAATATAGTTCAACATTGAGCCATAAAATTTCCTGATGTGTTAAAATATTTTAAATAGTTATATTTTATCCTTTCCATGAAAAATTCTCAAAATAATAATTTTTGGTACAAAAATGGGTAATAATAGTTAAATTAGTGTTTTGAGGGATTTTTTGTTAACTTTAACCTAATTTACCTAGTGTGAATAACTGGATAACTGATGAAATTATACTTGTGATAGGCTTCCTTTATTATGAAAATTTTCTTTTACATAGAATAGTGATGTAATTACGTAGTTTTAAGGTCTTTAATAAGTATTAATCTATACATTTGATTGTGATCTGAATGTGTTTGATCTTGTTTTGGAGGTGTGCTTAAGGTTGGTATGGTTTTTGTTGAGCTTGGTTCAGTTTTTTGAAAGATAATTGGTTTTATTTGAACATTAGTCAACTAGTTTAGAGGTACTGATCAATGGGTTTGCTCCTTAAACGGA
Organism: Tamarix austromongolica; assembly: GCA_039764185.1. Lineage (NCBI taxonomy): Eukaryota > Viridiplantae > Streptophyta > Magnoliopsida > Caryophyllales > Tamaricaceae > Tamarix > Tamarix austromongolica. Next base: position 49,819,789 of record CM077817.1, read on the forward strand.
GCTCTAAAACTCAATAAATTGATCAATTGGTTTGGGGTAAGAGTCAACTGGTGTAACTTAACAAGTTTTCTTCAAGATAGATTTTCACTATGAATCTTTCCCTAAATATATTTTACGACATAATGATTTTTTTCTCGGTACTTTTTTGATGATTTTTATGAACTTTTGAACATGCCTAACACATTTTTATCAACTTTCAATGGATTCTTGGAGGATAACTCTCTTAATTCACTTTCATAAATCCAGCACCTTTATCTTCTTCTTCTTCTTCATTTTTTGTTTATATCTCTTCTATAAGATTCATAAGTAGAAGATTCTTCCCTAAACTCCTGGAGATTCTTGCTTTGATTCCCTTTCCTTATTTTCCTTATTGCTTTCTTATGGTCCAAAAATCTGGAGGCACATTGCCCAAAAATTTCCATTTCACCATGTAAGATTAATGGCAAAGTGCTAACTCAGAACCTCCAAAATTTTGCACAACGAAGCATGGAGTTTGGATGGTATTTTGGGTTCTCAATTTATATATCCCTTACCTTTCTTTTTCCAACAAGATCCCTCAATAGTTTGAGCTGAAAGGCCTCATTTTCTCCCTTCTTCCTTAACTACCCTATTTTCTTCATACTTGTTTTACCTACATTTGCTATCCTTTAATATCATTATTAATCTTTCTATCATCTTCTAATCCTTCCTTCAACTCCTTATTGTTTTGATCTTAAGTAAGATGGGTTTAGATTTGGGAAAGGAGTGAGGGATTATCTTTCATCTCTTATGTTCTATGTTTTTTCTTGAGAAGGTAGGTTTGCTCTATTTCCCTTTCCTTGGTCTTTGAGTTTATTAGAACTTCTTTGCATCATTTCAAAAATATTATTAAGTTTTAATATTTCTTTCTTAAAGGTGTTCTAATGTTGGAAAGGGTTTGAAGTTCTAAGGATTATGTTTGTCTTTGGTGGGTTGGTTTAGTTCTTTGAGGTAAACCGTTGTCTTTCCTATTTTTTCAGAAAATTTTATAGGTAAGTGTTGTGTATGTTTTTTTTTTTTGGAAGGAAGAGTGTTAGAGCTAAAGTTATGCTTGAAGTTGTTATTATCGAATAAATTTCATAATTGGTAAGAATTATAATTAAGATTTTAGGTGTATAAGCCTCAAAGATATGATTTGGATTTAGGATATTAACTTAATATTCTAAGCATCTCAACAACATAGGCATGTATAATAATACATATAATTTGTCTGAATAACAACCTATCTTGAAAAGAATATGATAGAAAATTTCCTAGCTCTTATTAGTCCATAAAGTGCAAGCATGATTTAGAGATATTCTTATCATGATTTAATACTTTGTATGTCACCCATGAATATCACATGTTAAGAACCTTGAATGACATGTGATTGATGTTAGGATTGATTGAGAAAATATTGTGGGATTTACTTGTGTCTAATTGTTTTTTATAGGGCTAATTTCACCCTAAATTATCGACTTGTCTCTATGACCTAGGGACCATACAACTGGCCTGGCAGACACATCAATTGGTTAACTTGTAACTTTAGTTGTCTTGGTCTCATGATATACCCATTAACTAGATTGATAAACCAATCCACTATTCTTAGAATAGTCGATCAATTAAGTAAACCTATTAATTAGTTGGTATGTGATCCTAGTAGTCTTATCCTCTACTTATACACATTAATAGGTTTATTGAAATAGATCAAGTGGTTTATTTAGAATATTCAACTAGTAGGGTTGATCAGTTAGCTAATTCACCACTACTTTGAAGATTTGGTGGTACCCATACCATTTACTAGAACATGAAATCAATCAACTTATTTGTATGACCGACCGATTGATTCTTGGAAACCCATTGATTGGTCTTGGCTAATTTTTCACTTCTTACCTACTTTGATCCGCATATGATGCTTGAGTTCTTTATGCATGTAAGATAATGTAATATGCTATTATCAACGAGTTTTATTGGATTAACTTAGTTAGTTGGTTGATTAAAGATAGTAAAGAGATAATTTATACTAGTTGCACAAGTTTGATCTTAACCTAACAGTTGGGCCTTTTCTTTAACCATGACATGGTTAGAAAATTATATAGATAGGACCTTAAAAGGAAAGGATTAATGTAATGAATTATAACAATGGCTAATGGACTTCTAATGACTACTATGGCCTAAAATTGTGGATCCTTATAATTTTAGATGACTTAACATGAATGGAAGAAAACAACATAGACATATTTCATGGCCTTAAGTTACATCCTCTAGGATACTAAGATAAATGGATAAATAAGAGGAGTTAGAATTAGACTTTAGTTGAACTTCAATTAGACTTTTATCTTTAGCCTTAAGGATTAACTTTGAATACTTTCTAATATAAGGTAAGAATATGGTTAAGTAACAATACTATTCCTTTAACTTTATCCCTAGTCTTATCCTAGATTTTAATTGTGAATAAGGTAATTAAATGGAAATAAAATGTTGTCTGTGGCATTATGGTTGATATTATCAATTTGGGCATCTGGAAAAATCGATCATGTAATGGGTTAATCACTTAAAATACCCTTAATAGGAATACTGGATGAAGTAATAAATTTATATGGTTGATTTTGGATTTAAATGATTCTTACTCTATATGATATTATCTTTGGTGTGTTATGAGACCTTGACCTAATAATATACTTATCATTTAAAGTGGAAGGAGCATTATTGTAGGTGTGGATTATTCGATCCTCGATTACCTACCGGGCCTTAGTCTACATTTGAGCATTTTATCTTTGGGTGCGATCATCGTTGATCCCAAGATCTTAGTTACTCTATCTATCTTTCCTTCCTTAGATAATGATAATGAACTAGGGTGTATTGATACTAAATGGTCTGGCTAGCACCAGGGGGTTACTTTGGTACAATCTTAGGTTTATATCCACCTAATTACTTTGGCATGAGCTTAAACTTATGTCCACCAGGTTACTTGGGCATGAGCTATAACTTTTGTTCACCAGGTTACTTTAGCATGAACCATGATTATATACCCATTTATTTTGTTTAACTTAAATGATATTAAGAGACCATAGGGAATTATCCCACCTATTGCTTAATAATTTTGTAAAGTAGTTCTATACTCACCTAATGCAAGATAATAACTAGGAAAAAACCTAAATATTTAATAAATTAGCCTTATCATATTCTATGCTCAATCTTTTATGATTATTTCACTAAAATGATAATTTCTTTTGCCTCTTGAGTATTTAGTAACTCACACTAATTATGATATGAGTTAGTGTACAATCAATGTCATTAGTTGTAAGTTGAAATAATATGAATGAAATGATCACTCTAACTAAAGATAGTAACCATTAGTTGAAAAGTATATTATGTAACCCAATGTTTCCTTCATTATTCTACCAATTATGTGTTTTTATGAATATATAATGTGCCATACCTATCATTGTATGTGTATTTATGTGTATAACATGTGTTATCATATTTTTTCCTTAAATTCCCTAGTGTGGTATGTTTCCATTGCTAAGGCATGCCTCCATGAATTACTAGATGATGTATTGTAAGCACAATCATTGTCCATCTACTCTAAGAATTCATGGTTGTGGAGTTGTATATGTGTGTCTTTACATCTATTACTATACAAGTATACTTTATATAGTATGACATGGATAAACTAAGCAATTCAAGTCTCTTCATAATATGATCTGCATAATATAACTTACATGTCCTTTTATGATGATGAAGAAGCATGTTTTGATGGATCTAAATATATCTTGTATGATTTGGCGTGATAGCATGTGAATGTCATAGTAAGAGTACTACATGTACTTTTTTGTAGGTCATATGATGGGCATGCTGTGCCACTTACCTATATCCTAATTTACATCAGTGATAGATTGGTTTGCTATGTATGTGTGCATAATGATAGAGTTTTTGTTACCATTTCTTGCTCAATGCAATAAGATGGAGGTTTGGTGTAGGTTTCAAAGGATAAACAATGAATGATCAATCCTCTTCTTCAGCATGGTTGGGTTATTCAGCATAGGAATTCCTGGAGATGTTTATTGTGGTCCTTGAGTGACTGAGGAAACATCCCTTATGATGGATTCCATCTGGTGTATGTTTTCATGTGGTGTACATTTATATGGATTTTTGAGGCTCATAACCTTAGGTTCTACACATTGACTTTCCTACCTTTAACTATTTTCTTTACACCCTAGTTTTCCTTTGTTCTTTATTGGTTGGATACTTAGCCTTATGTCTACTGTGAGGTAGGTGTTAAGATGCATATCTTACATTAGATGTAGCGGCAACACCCTAAATTTTATAAGATTGTCTTATATTTCCTCTTTCATAATGTTTCAAAACAAAATTTTGTAGTAGTAAAAAATAGGGGTGTTATAGTTTGGTATCAGATCTTAATTTTAAAATCTTCCCCTACTTTACATCATTTAAGTAGATATGACAATTTATTATTAGAGTTATATTTCAAACGTGTTTCATTTTAAAGTACATTTAATTGATACAATAAGTCGATATCAAAACTTGATTTTAAAATCACCTTATCATTTAAAAATATCTTTGAGCTTCAAATATAAGTTGGTATAGGTGCTCTTTGCTTATTTCAGGTTTTGACTTCAAATTAAATATTCTTTATCTAAAATTTCTATGAAAGGTTAGTGCTATCATGGTGAGAGCTGGCAAAAGTTGACCTGATCCGAAAAATCTGACGAATACCGACTCGATCTGTCCGAAATCTGATCCGATTTATCCGAGTAATGAAAAGCCCAAAACTTATCTGATTCGATCTGATACATATCCAATATCAGATATAACCTAAGAAATCATAAGCCCAAAATAAACTCGACCCGACCCGCTACTCATCCGAAACCCGATATAACCCGAAAAATTATAAATCCTAAATGACCCGACCCTGCCATTATTTATCTGAAATCCGATATTATCTAAAAAATTATAAATCTATAAAGATTCAACTTGGTACTATCCAAAAATTAATATTAATCCATAAATTAAATTTTCCAAAACTTCATAAAGCATGAAATAATATAGATGTGCAACTATTCTATACTAGCACTTACATCAAAATCTAGAAATCATAAAATTTATATCACTAATGTATATTACTATTATTATTGTTATCATTATTTTTGTATTATTATTATTATTATTATTATTATTATTATTATATTTATTAAAATTATGTTGATTTCATGTGATCAATTTCTTTTAAAAATAATATGAGAAGCACAACCTTAGAAGCCTTCATTTGTTATCAATTATCAATGATTATTAGAAGTTAATATTATGTAAGGAGCGTATAAGATATAAATATAATATAAACTTAAAATAATACTCAAACTCAATATGACCAAGCTAATAATGAATTTGAATTATAAGCTACACCTTAACATAAAAAGAAAAGGGATATGATTTGAAAAATTTTAAATTTGAAATGTCAAATACATCTCCAAATATGAAATAATGATAAAAAAATTCTAAGGCCCCAAAACAATTAATATAATAATTCACTTTTAATTGAATAAGATAAATTAAAATAAATGATCTCAAAATAATTAGCTTTTAATAATATCTTGGAATAAAAAAAGAAAAAAATGACACAAGTATGACTCAAATATGAAATAACCTAAATCCAATCTAAATTCGACCCGAAAATATGATAATTCAAACACACGCGAGCCCGATCCGAACCCGAACCGAAATTAGAACAACCAAAATTTAACCGAATCTGAGTCCATTCGATCTCACCAGACCCGATCCGAGAGCTTAGAATAACCCGAGATTATCCGATACTAAGTTGTTCCGAATCAAACCCGACCCAGCCCGACCTGACAAAATAATCCAAAATTATCCGAAATTGATATGACCCGATTATCATGTAACTAGATCCGATAGTGACCCGACCCGTCCTATTTCCAGCTCTAATCATGGTTTGAGATACTCATGAATTTTGAAACCTAGAATGACCTATAAGTGAGTGTGGGTTAGGATTTGTATTTTCTTTATTCAAATGTGATATTGTTGTGTGGGCATTGTGATTAGTTAACATAGTTTTTGTATGAATTAGCTCTATCTTAGAAGTTTGATGGACAATAATAGTTTCTATGTTAAGCATATTGAATAATGCAAGGTAGTCATTGGGGCCTACATGCTAATGTAAATACAACCAAAGGTTACATGATCATGATATATTCTCATTGCACCACTGAAACTTGGGGAGTGGTCAAGAAAAATATTGTGTTACCAAAATCCAAAAATTGAAGGCCAAGATAAACCAAACACTTTAGAAGAATAGATATACATCTTAGAGCAAGTGTTTGTCACATATGTGTGCGTGAAAAGTAAGAAGGTAGAAGCTGCATCCTTTTACTTGTGTAGCAAGGTGGATACTTGGTGGCATGAGTTAAAGCTTAGTGATAGCTCATCTAATTCATAGGAATAGTTTGTCAGAGCCTAGCGACTTAGTTTCTACCCTAATCATCTACACCTTAAGTGATACAAAGAATTCATGGCACTTCTCTAAGGTAGCTTGTCTTTTGAGTAGTACTCTAGTAAGTTTCATAACTTGGCCCATTTTGCACCTACGGTGGACATTAGTGAGGGGTTGAAGATTCATAACATTCATTTAGGTCTTGACCCAAGGTTGTAAGAATTGCAAATGGGAGCCTTATCACTCAACCTTACGTTCATGTATGAGAAAGCACTTGAGGGGGCACATGAAGTTTAGCTCTAAGGAATGGTAGTGAGAAAGAAGAGAGAATGGGAAGACTATTTGCACCCCTATGGTAGTAAGATATTTTATATCTATGGCAACCAATATAGATGACTTATATTCTGATGTTACTTGGGCTATCTAGGGAGTCACTAATTTTGCAACCAATGCAAAAGCTACCACCTAGGAAAGGATTGTTAGGGCAACTAGGTTTAGTGTTATGGTTGTTGTGTGTGGGGGAAAAGGTAATTCGTGTGTTCCTGCATGAAGGATGGTGTCTAGGAGAGTAAGCTTAAGGCAGATCTCCAGGAACATAGTGCTATTAAACCTTCCATTTTCATTTGATGTCTTCTTCTCATGTCTGTTCTTGCATAAGGTTTTGGTTTGTTTTTACTAACATTATTTAATGAGACTTCACTTGTGGTTTCAAATGAATTTCTTTTATGGTGGTATTAACCCCATCCTTTTAGTTATTCTTGACGGTGTCTTCATCATCCATACATAATCTTAGTTAAACCTTACCTTATATGTTGTATATGTGGAGCATCATTGATGGATTACCTTTATCATTGTTATTCCCCTTTCATAGTAAAATTAGTTCCCATTTTCTATTAATGGTTGTACTTTAAATATACCAGAATGTTCCTTTACATTATTCGTCATTATATTCTATTTCCTAGTAACACCACTTGTTTGATATTATTACATTGTATTATAACCCTTATCATTACTTGCATTGAAACTATTGCTCCATTTCTTAATGACTAGTTTGTTATCTCACCAATTCATTACACCATTAACCATTGTTTCCCCTCAATAAGGTTTCAGTAATGATATTGTATCTTCCTATATGACTACCCTTCATTAAAGAAACCCTTTTGTTGTAACGTGATGCCTTATCCTAAGTAAGTATCTACATCCCTTTGCCTTACTAGTCATCATATTCATGTAAGTCTCACTTCTTATTGAATAGAAGTGATCCTTTATTGATATTCATACTCCTTCTTCCTCACCACTGATCTTAGATACTCTTCAACCCTTCATTTCAAACTTGAACTCTTGATCCTCGTGGCTATTGGCACACCCACCTCATCACTACCATAGTATTTGTCATCTTACTTTTGTGATGTAAGCTTAACATGGCTATTACATTAGGGTAATGGTAACCCTATCATTATTAGAGGAATATCATGAATGCATTGTAAACTATTGATGTTTAGGGTCTAAGACTTTTCTTGAGCTTTGGGGATGAAGCCTATTTTAAGGAGTTAGTGTTGTAATACCCAACTATTAAGGGTCTTTAACATCTATTAATCTAAGCATTTGATTGTGATCTATATGTGTTTGATACTCTTTTAGAGGTGTGTTTAAGGTTTGTATAGTTTTGGTTGAGCTTGGTTTGGATTAGTGAAAGATAACTAGTTTTATTAGAAAATTTGCCAATTGATATAAAGATACCGCTTAACTTGTTTGGTCCTTTAATTGAGTTATGAAACATCATGAATTGATCGATTGGATTTTGGGTATTAGTAGACTAGTTCAACCAAACTAGTTGTTCTTTAAGCTCAATTTTTTTTCGATAAGTAGAAATTTTATTACTATCAAAATAGAGTTTACAAAGTAGCAGAACGTTCAATACAATCAAGAAATGATAACCATCTAGCATACTTAGCATAAAACTATGGTGCACTAGCCTCCTAGATACATTCATAAGTATGATCCTTAATAGTACAAAATTCTGTCTATTCTTATTCTGAAACAACCTAAGATTCCTTTCATGCCAAATAGTAGCAAGGTAAGAAACAAATAAAGCTCTTAAAATGTGTTTCTTCTTTGATGCTTGTTAAGATCTTGTAGTTAAGGCCTTTACTTCATGTCCCACCCAAGAATCAGGTCACTTCTGCCAGCAATCTTCTTGATATGCTTCCAAATAATAGAGGTTTTAGGATAAAATAGAAACAAGTGCTCTCTGGTCTCTATCTACTGTTAACAGAAAACACAGTTTTGTTCCACTTCCATTCCTAGCTCCCTCAACCTTGCTTTAGTTAACAATCTGTTCCTACAAGCAAGACAAGCTATAAATTTTAATCTTGGGGTTGATAAAGATCTCCATACTAGCTTTGCCCCTGATTGCTTGTCTTGTGTAGCTCAAATGGAATAATAGGATGCTTGTATACTATAATCAGTAACTTTCCTTGTCTCATAACTCTGTATATAATCCTGAAGTAGAGTTATAGTTTGAAAAATCCTAAGAAACATCCAGGAAGTATAAGAGGAAGGAGTGAAGTTCCACACAAATTATTTTCAATACAAATCTTTCCCCAAATTATTTTTTAGCATCATAATTTTTATCTTAGTGGTTTGTTGATGATTTTTATGAAGCTTTCGAGTATTCCTAGCCTATTTTGTTGATATTAAACCTATTCTTGGAAGGTAATTCTCTAAAGTCTTAAAGTCACTTTCACAAGTTTAACACCATTGTCTTCTTTATCTTCTTCCTTTTCTATCTACTGTAAGAGATTCTTGAGTGGAAGATTCATTCCTATAGCTCTTAAAAATTCTAGCTTCAATTTCTTATCTTTTTTGTCCTTAGTCCTTTCTTATGATTCAAGATTTCTAAGGCACATTACCTCAACATTTTAGTTTCACCATTTAAACTTGATGGAAAGACACCAACGTTAAACCTATAAGATTGTGCACATGGAAGGTTGGAGTTAGGCTAGGGTTATTAGGTCTTAATTTATAAACCCCTTACCAATCTTTTTCCACCATAAACCCTTTTTAATTTGAGCTTAGAGGCTTCATTTTCTTGCTTCCTCCCTAACATCCTTATTTTCTACATAATTGCTTTGCCCACATTTCCTTTTCTTAACTTTCATTACTGGTGTTCCTTTCCTCGTCTAACCCCTCCTTATAGTCCTTATTGTTTTTATCTAAAGCAAGATGTAGTTATATTTAGTAAATGAGTGAAGGATTAGCTTCCATTTCTTGTGTACTCTATTTTCTCCTTGGGCAGGTGGGTTTGCTATGGTTTTCTCTCCTTGGGCTCTAAAATTATTCGATCTTCTTTACATGATTTAAAATGTTTTACTAAGTTTTCATATTACCTTCTTGAAGGTGTTTTACTATTGGAAAGGGTTTGAATTTCCAAATATTTTTAACATCTTTTGTTTGTTGGCTAAGTTCTTTTGAGGTAAACAATTTTCTTCCTTATTTTATGGAAAATGGTATGGGTAAGTGTTGTGAATTTTTTGTATTTAAGTGGAATCATAAGTAAGATGAATTTATGCTTGGACTCATTATTATTAAATAAATCGAAGAAGTGGTATGAATTATAATTGAGATTTTTTGTGCATAAGCCTCATAGGTATTATTTTGATTTAGTAGCTAGCCTTTATATTCTACGCATGTCAACAACATTTTAACTTATAATATGATGTATAAATTGTGTGAATAATGGCCTAGCATGAAGGGAATATGATGCATGGTTTCTTAGATCTTATAAGAGTGCAAGCATGATTTAGTGAGATTCTCAACATGATTCAGTACTTTGCATATCAACCCATGAATATTTCCTATTAAGAACCTTGAATGGCATGTGATTGATCTTCAAATTGAGTGAGCAACGATTGTGGGATTCAACTCTATGTTATTGTGTTTTGTTAGGGCTAATTTCTCCCTAGCCGATCAACTTATCTTGGTAATCCATTGATTAGTTAACCTGTAACTTTAGTATTACTAGTTAGTTTGTGGCCTTAATAGTCTTAGCCCCCACTTAGTCCCATTAACTAGTTAAGCTAAACTATTTGACTGGTTTCTTTAGAATAGTTAACTTGGAAGGTTGATTAGTTAGGTGGTTTACCACCATAAGGAAGGTTCAGTAGTGCCCAAGCTTATCAACTAATGCATGGAACAAATTGACTTGTGAGTATGACTAATCTATAAATTCTTGGAAACCTATTGATTGGTGTCTGCTAGTTTTGAATTTCTTTTCTATTTCATTTCTCATGTGATACTTGAGTTTCCTTATGTATTTAAGGTTATCTAAGATGCTAGTGTCTATAAGTTTGCCTAGATTAATTGAGTTCATTGATGAATTAAAGATAGCAGTAAGATAATTTATCCTAGTTAACCAATATTGACCTTAATAATTGGGCCTTTTCCTTAAGCATGACATGAGTACATGATTAGATGTCTAAAAATGGATCATCATATAGATAGGATCTAATTAATGAATCATAATGATGGCTAATAGACTTCTAATGACTTATACCATGGCCTAAAAATTTGGATCCTTTTAAGTTTAGATGACTTAGCATGAATAAAGGAAACAACATGGACCTATTTAATGGCCCTAAGTTGAAATTCACTAGGATAATGAGATAAATGGATAAAAAATAGGAGTTAGAATTAGACTTTAGTTAATCTTTATCCTTAAGGATTAACATATAAGACTCTTTAATGTAAGGTAAGAATATGGTTAAGTAATGAAACTATTGCTTTTACTTTATCCCTAAGCTTGACTTATTTTTTAATTATGAATAAGGGAATTAAATGGAAATCAAATGTTAGCTAAAACATTATGGTTAATATTAGTAATTGAGTATTTTGGTATAAACGATCATGTTTTAGGTCGATCGCTTAAAATACCTATAATAGGAATACAGGATGATGTGAGAACCTTATACGGTTTCTTTTGGATTTAAATGATTCTTACTTGGTATGATATTGTCTTTAGCGTGTTATAATACCATGACCTAATAATATACTAGTCATTTAAAGTTAAATGAGCATTATTATGGTTTTAGATTATTAGATCCTTACTTAGATTCTTGATGCCTTTTCTACTCTAGACACTAATGATGCACTAGGGGGTATAGATACTAAAGGGTTTGGTAGATGTGGCATGAGCCAAGACTTATGTCCACTAGGTTTCTTTAGCATGAGCCAAGAATTTTGTTTATGAGGTTAGTTGGGCACGAGCTAAGAATTATGTCTACTAAGTTTATTTTGCATGAGTAAGGATGTTACGTCCATTTGCTTGGTTTGAATTTCATGGTATTGAGAGACCATGGGGAATAATCCCACCTATTAATCATTAATTTGGTAAAGGAGTTTTATATTCACCTAATGCATGATGACGAAACCTAAATATATAATAAATTAGCCATGTTGTATTCTTTGCTCAATCATGTTATGAATCTTTCAAAAAAATTATAATTGGCTTTTCCTCTTAACTAATTAATATTTTACACTAATTATGATATAAGTTAGTATAAAATTATGATATTTTATTTTTAAGTTGACATAGTAAGAATGATATGATCACGCTAACTAAAGATAGTTACTAATGGTTGATAAGTATATTATGTAACCTAACATTTCCTTTTTTTTGTTCTAAGAATCATGTGTTTTTTTAATGTGATTTAGGAGCATCTCTAGAGCATTCTCAATCTTATATTTCAAAGGATGAAGATCAATAAAAATTAGCACACTTGGACATGGAACCCATTATGCTTGAAAATTCTTATGCTTCTAATGTTTTGCTAAGTACTTATTGTAGGTATTTTATATGTTTGCAAGAAGTTTATGCTATTGAAGATCTTTGATGTAAAAGGTAATGACAATGGCATTATAAGGATTGCAAAGTGTAAGGAAGAACAAGATACAAAGTTGGATTACATATGTTAAATCTATGTATTGTATGATTAAAGTTTGTTTATCTTTGATATTTTGTTGTATACTTTATAATACTTGTAAAATTTCATTGTAAATCTTTTTTATATACTTATACTATGAATTAGGAGGTTAATTTCATTAATAAAGGATAAATGAAGGGATTATTAATGAAAGGGGCCTACATGGTGTATATATATAAGGACTTGTACACATGATCTTGGTAGATAGAATGAATGAAACATATGCTTTCGAAAGAGAGGACAATACAAAGATGTTTTTCTTCACCTTCTTCAATTAAGATCTTTGGAGAGTAGTAAAGATTATTCTATTATGAAATAGAATATTTCTCTTTAGAAGGCTAAATATCTTAGGTTAGATCTTTGCCATCTTCTAAGAGTTTTTTTAACATCAACTTCATCAACTTCCATATCATTCAAAACTTTGAAGATTTTACAAGACTTGAGGCTATAGAAAAATTTCCTAGAAATGTTGAAGATTTTTTTGGTGATGATCTTCCATATCAAAATTTATATCAAATTGTGGATATGGGTGGCACCAAATCAAGTGCAATGTTTATTGCATATTTTTACATCAACCTATGATAGCTTGGATGTTCTTGTAAGATTCTTGATCTTTTTTCTTGATTCTTTTGAATCTTGATGCATTCTTTTCAATGATTTGAAATATATGTATGTTATAAGTGTCCTTTCTTGTTATAAATACAATCTTGAATGGTTTTGATATGATATTTGTTGTTCTTGCTTGAAGTGTTAGACTAAGGTTTTTGAAAAAAATATCATGACTGTGGTGCGTGTAGAATGGTGCATGCTAAATGTAGTTTTGAAAATATTTTGAGTTTTTTGTTTTTACATGAAAACTTGCACGATTTACTTACCTTTAATACTGTGCATTTACATTGATGATTATAAATAGATATTAGGTGAAAATAAATTTGCATGAATTTAGAGAATTCCTTGGTTGTAATGTTGTGGTCGGGTATGTGTGCATGTGTTTTAGGAATTTTACTCATGTGATTAGAATTTGAATATTGATTGCCTTTTTTAAGAAAGTGTAGATTGATAGGTTTCTAATCTTGCATTATCTCATGTCATATAGGCTTGACCACTAGCACAATGTTTTTAGAAGGTTTCGAAAATGAGGTTTTGAAACTTACTAAATTCTATATCAAGAATTTGGTAAGATAAGTTTTTTTGTGAAATTGTTTTTGTTGTGTGATTTCTAGCTTTTCTCACTTACTGTGTATTGGCTTCATTGAACTAAAAATTTGTGTACAACAATTGAATAAGAATTACATTGTGGGAGTGAGTGTCTTAGGTATTAACAATGGAAAAAAAAAACCCTAGGAGAAATCTAAGTGTCTAGAATTTTGATAGTCGAATCTAGGAGGGGGAAAATTTTCAAGCCATATTTGAAGCTATTCAAAAACATTCAAACAAATTATATTCCAATAATTCTCAAATTAGACAAATACCTACAATTCAAACTCAACTACAAAAGCTAGAATATGGGTTTACCAAACAAGATTTAGTTCAAAATGTCCAAGCATATAGAGAGTTCTAGATATTGATTAGCAAGTGCTATAAGTTCAAATAATCTAACTAAGAAAAACTACTTGAATTCAAGAATAGACCATGACAAATAGTTTATAGGAGTTGATGTAAAAGATTGCTCCATGAGCATCAACCAAAGTATCATAAAATATAAGATAAAGGCATTAAGCTTGATCTTCCCGATATTGATGGCATATTTTATGTAGACTTTTTTATTGAGTGGTTACATGAAGTGGTGGCTATCTTTGAATTTAAAGATTATCAATATGAGAAAAAAATTAAACTAGCTACTCTTATGTATGAGAATTTTTCTAGGATATGGTATAATAATCTAAAAAGGAATAGGGAATGGCAAGGTTAATCAAATATAAAATCTTAGGAGAAAATTAAAAAGCATCTAAGGAAGAAATTTATTCCTAAAGAGTATGAACAAGATAAATGTATTAAATTGAATACTCTTTGGTAGGGACTAGTAGTGTTGAAGAATATGTTAAGGAGCTAGGAAGGTTGACACTTGTTTGTGATATCCATGAAAGGAAGGATCAAACTTGTGCTAAATTCTTAGGTGGCTTTAACATGATGATTTGAAACAAAGTAGAAATTTATCTATATTATTCTTTACAATAAACTATCCCAAAGATTTTAAAAACAAATTAAATCCACTAACCCTCATGCTAAACAAAGCGCTCCATCTAGTGAGTATTACTTAAGTACTCAAGCTAAAAAATAGGAATTATTAGAGAGGAGAATGGCAACAATAAAGTGAATGAAGTCTCTACTAGGTAATGTTTTAAATGCCAAGGGTTTGGACAGTTCGCTTATGAATGTCATAATCAAAGTGTATTATCCACAGAAGAAATTGAAGCCATAGAGACATGTGAGGAAGATCCTAAATATGAGCCCTTTAAGGAAGTTTCTAGTGAATCTAGGAAATAAGAGAGTGATTGTTATGTTTTGGAAATTGTACTTAAAGTCCAAGATACTAAGAAACCTACTCAAAGGAGAAGATATTTAAGATAAAAGGAAGAGTAGGAGATATAGTTTGTTGTCTTATCATTAATAGTAGATCCTGTACAAATATAGCTAATGAAAGTATGGTTAAGGTTTTGGGGTTGAAAAATACAGCAAATCTAAAGCCTTATTCTCTTCAATGTTTAAATAAGGATAAAGGAGTTAAGGGAATAAAACAAACCTTAGTATCATTTAAAGTCTGTGACCATCATGATGATGTGCAAGGTGATGTAATACATATAGATGCATGTGGAATCTTACCTAGTTGAGAAGGATTAGAAGAAGCATAAAATTAAACCGTTTAAATGTGATAATGAGAGCATGGTTGAGAATAAAAAGAGTTTATTCTTCCATGAAAAGGTTATGGTCAAATGTATTTAGGAAAAAAGAAGTTGTCATTCTATGCTTATGAAGAATCTTTACAAGGGGATAGAAATAATAATAATAATAATAATAATAATAATAATAATAATAATAATAATAATAATAATAATAATAATAATAATAATAATCAATTAGATAAACTCATTAATGAGTATCATGATGCTTTTCATAATGAATTACCACCTAGATTACCACCAAAGAGAGGAAAAGAACATGTCAAAAATTTAATTCCTAGTGTGTCCTTAACTAATAGGAGTAGAGAGTAATCAAAAATAGAAAGGATGGTAATAACAATAACCTTATGATAAGTAACACTCTTAGAAATAATGCAGAGAACAATAATTGTAAGAATAATAATGTTAGAAATAATTATGATAATAAGGAGTGTTAGTGATGACATTAATAATGATAATATTGGTCATGATAATAATATTGAGAATAATGGTGAAAATAAAACCTTAAATAGGTAGGAGTTTTCCTTAGTAACCATACTCTTAAATTCCTAATACTTTGGGATATTTTTGCTAACTAAATGCTAACAAAACCCCATCATTTTTCCCACTCTAATTGTAGCCTAAACTCCCCTCAATCTATCGCACCTCACCCCCTCCCATGCAGCTAGTTTCCACCTTTCTCCCATGCTTGCCACCTTTCTCCCATGCTTGAACACCTTTTTTCCATGCTTGAACACCTTTTGCCCATACCCTAAATTCCTACCTATCTTACCCACTAACTTTGAAGCCTTTCCCCTTTCCCCTAGCAGCCCATCACCTTCCCTACTTGTCTCCTCCCACACGCCATTCCAGCCTGCAAAATCCCGGCAAACTAGCCCAGCCACATGCAGCCACACAACCGAATGCAACCCAGCCACATGTAGCCCCTAAACCACACGTAACCCAGCCCTTTCCCCCAAGTAGTAGCCATCATCCTCTCCTCCTCTCAACCTACACACCTACTCAACTTTTCTAGCCATCTATCCATCTATTTCCTTCCTGCTCCACACAACCAACCTACCCCTTTCCCTTCTCCCAAGCTTTCGACACCCATCTCCCATAAAATAACCTGCAGCATCCTCCCCACCTCACCCTTGCAGCAGCCCATTTTTCCTCTATTTTTTTCCCTTCCTTTCTTAAGTCCCAACCTGCAGCAAAGTCCATCCTTCCCTCTCCCTTTTGGTCCTCTATTTTTCTTCCTACAAATACTCTCCTTCTCCCCCTTAATTCCAGCATTAGATACTCTTATTTGCAGCCCCTAAAATTCTCCCTCTCACCATCAAACGTCTTCCCAAAAATCACCCAACTTGTAGACTTTCTAAGCACCCCTCTTCCCCTGTGTTTCACCTCTCCAAGAAGCAACTATTTTCCGACGTAAGTATTCTATCTTTCGGTGTGCGTGGTGCATAAAAATTCCATGCACTGGCCACCTTGGTTAATTCCCTAATCGTATTTCGGGTATTAGTTCGCATAGGTTCTCATTTTATTAATTTATTTAGCATAGATACTAATTCATGCATAGTTGTGGATGGTGTTATTTATTTTTAGGTAATCTCAACCCCGCTTAGGGTATCCTTGGAAGAAGCTCTTCGTGGTATTATTTTTCTTAGCTCAAAGGTAAATCAAACTAATCCATAGATGGTAGAATTTTGTGTGAAAATGATAGGATAGTCTTCTAGGATAAAAATCATGCTAGGTTGAGGATATCAAATGATTTGTATTTTGTAGGAAATGGAATCATGTTGTAGTTTGTTTCTATATGAATATTATGATGTGTAAATTAATATATGTTACCATGAAAATATTTATATGCCTAGGTAGTATTCTAAAAATTGAAGAGTGTATGCTTATGACAAAGTATATAGATTTATGCTTAAAAGAAATTTTCATGTTTAGGGTACTAATATATGTTACCATGCCAATATTTATATGCTTAGGTAGTATTCTAAAAATTGAAGAGTGTATGCTTATGACAACATATATGGATTTATGTTAAAAATAAATGTGCATGTTTAGGGTTAGAGTCCAACTGAAAATTTATCATGTTTCATGGTAAGGCCCATAAATGGATTAAAATGTGTCCCTTGAATAATTTATATAATTTTGGGCGTATAGCATGTTAACTTAGAGTATAAATGTGTTTAAATGGTGATTATTATGAGTTCCATGTTCTAGGGGTAAAAATGTAAATTCTATATACCATGGTCCACATTTGAAAGTTATTTGTGGAAATTGCATGAATTTTATAAGATACTTGAAATGCATGCTAAGAGTGTATACATATAAAATTTATGGTCAATACTAAGGGGCAACATGGGCTATTGTCATACTGAAGAAATTATCGTATCATAAATTATCATTAGCTATTTTATGTTAGCTTTTTCATGACAAATATCCTATAGAGATAAACCTACTCATAAAGTAAAGGAAAATGTGGTAGTTATAGGTCGAAGGGTATTTTGGTCATTGGGGAAAAAATGTATTTCAAAGTGAATAATTGGGCTAGTTGACTTAAGTGTTGGCCTTAGAACAATTTTGGAAATAATTGGACAAATGAATTAAATAAATGATTCGGATAATTATTCGGGCTATAGCATGATGCTTACCCTAGGTTGTATTGACTTGGAATTGTTGTGACCCTCTGGGTGTTTTAGATATGACATTTGATGGTTGATTTTTGGGACCCTCGTGGTCCATTAGTTGATTGATTTATGGCTAAGTTGTAATATTGTGAACCTTGTTATTCTCAAATTAATAACCTAAAATTTCATAAGACATTTATCACCTAAAGAGGAAGACTTGAGTTCGAAAGGAATCTCGTGCTCAAATTTGACCACTGAGTGCATAGTTTGGGCCTTCGGGTTAAGGGACTCACTTATGCTCTATACGTATTCTATACACCTTATAGGGAGTACGCGTACTTAAGGACTTGAGTTCTGAGGTTTTGTATGGATGACTGATATGTTGTGTGGCTTCCTTGGTGAGCTTTGTCCCATAATTAAGTGAATTATTTTGGTACCACCGCCTTAACTATCATTGTCATAGATATGGGATTGTATTCCACTCGAGAATTGTTATATTAATGATACAGCCGGATTAGACACCCACTATAATACTTCTATGATAATTGGATTCAAAGTGACTTGACCTTGGTTAGATTGTTTGGAATATCAATAATTTTTCCTATTATGCTATGAAGTATGGTCATTGGTAAGTTAAAATGGTTATGAAATTATAAGTACATTTTCAATGCCTTTGCTTAGGACTTTGATCTAACTAGTATTGTTAATTGTGATGTGGATTTGTGTTATGAAATTGTGCCTTTGTATGTGACCATATATTTTATTTGAATCCCTTATTTGTATGATAATTTTATACGTGGGCATGCTACCTCTCCAGAGGCTTTGTGGTTTACTCAGTACGAGGAAGTTGTACTAATGCTATTACTTTTCAGAGGAGTATGTATGTGGCATGCAATGGTTGAAGAATTTTGAGGAGCATCATCCAGCCAATTAGTTAGGCTAAGGGAGTGAGTGGACCCTATCCCTATTTCCCTTTCCTTGTAACATTAATGGACCGGATGAGTGTAAGGCAAACCATTGTTGCACCATCATGTGCTCTTTTGTTTATTTTCTAAAAATTGTTACTTACTAATTATCTAAATGGTACTTTTGTATGGATAATCTTTCTTTGTAAAACCCTTGATTGTGTATTGTACTTCTCTTGAAATTTGTTGGTTTGACTTGTTTTAAGCCTTAGTACTTGATGTAAGGATGGTGAGGAGACTGGACTTATGTAAGTGTGGAGATAACATCCATTATTTTATAATTATCGCTTTCGCACAACAAAATTTAAATGAATTTTTCAAGTTGTGATTTTGGGGTATTACAATATCAAATTCATATGCTAAGATTAGATGATGTGTTAGATGAGTTAAGTGGAGCATGAGTATTCATAAGATTGATCTGAGAAGCAGATATTGTCTAATGAGAATAAGAGAAGGGGATGAGTGGAAAATTTCATTCAAAACAAAATATGGTCTTTGTGAGTTTATGGTGATGCCTTTTAGTATATGTAATGTACAAAGTTCATTTATGAGACTAATGAAAGAGTTCTTTGAACTTTTCTTGGAATTTTCATTTTATTTTACTTACATGACATACTTTTACGCAATAGAAATGAACATGGCCATTTTACTCATTTAAGGAAATTATTTGATAAGTTAACAGAGACTAAACTCTATGGAATATTGGAGAAATATGATTTTGTGGTTTCAAGTATAGTTTTTTAGGAATATATTATGAGCAATTATGGTATTAATTATGATCCCACAAATATTGAGGATACTAAATATTGGCTGATACCTAAGCATATTCATGAGGTGAAGAGTTTTCGTGGTTTGATATGTTTCATTAACTATTTTTCCACAATTCCTGTACCGATAACACAACTTATGAAAAAGGTTAATTTAATTGGAGTGAGGATGCAACTAAAGCATTCCAAAATTTAAAAAATAAGCTATGAAATACATTGATACTAGCTTTACCCGATATTGTTAAACTATTTTAGGTTATATGTTATGCAGGTAGGGATAAGAGATGTACACTCACAAGAAAAATGAGATATTGCATTTTTTATTGAGAAATTAAATGGAGTGAGATTAAAATATTTAAAATATGATAGAGAGTTCTATGCAATCATACAAAGTTTAGAAACATGGAGTCATTACTTAAGACCTAAGCCATTTGTTTTGATATTATACCATGAGAGTTTAAAATATTTGCATGGACAAATTAAGATTAATATGAGGTATACAAAATGGGTAAGTTTCTTAAAATCCTCCATGTTTTCTATTAATCATTTCAATGGTAAAGAAAGTCTTATGGTAGGTGCTTTGTCTAGAAGATCCATGATATTGGTTATGTTGGATGTTAAATTTTTTGTTTTGAGATGTTAAAGGAATTATATAATAAAGATGAAGATTTTGTTGACATCCATAATGCATGCAAATAGAAGAGTAGATGTGGTAATTATTTACTATAATATGACTATCTTTTCAAACTTAATAAATTGTGTATACCTCATTCTCATATATGTGATTTACTTGTTAGAGAAGTATATGAGGGGGGTATAGCTGGTCATTTTAGAATTTATAAGACCATGGAAATACTACAAAAAAATTTCTACTAGGTGTAGATGATAAAATTAGTACAAGCTATTATTAGAAGATGTATGACTTATCAAAAAAAGTAAATGTCTCTTCCATAAGGGTTTGTATACTTCTTTACCAGTTCCTAATCAACCTTGGAAAAGTGTTAGCAAATATTTCATCTTGGGTTTACTAAGGACGCAATGGGGTGACGATTCTATTCTGGTGGTAGTAGATTGATTTTAAAATATGGCACATTTCACACCTTGCCACAAGACTGATAATGCATCACATGTGGCAAACCTATATATTTAAGAAATAGTAAAGTTACATGGATTTCCTAAAAGAATAAAGTTGGCTAGAGATGTTAAATTCTTGACTTACATTTGTAAGATTCTTTAGCATATGTTAGGTACTAAGTTGTTATTTAGTACTTGTAACCATCCCCAAATAGATGGTCAAACCAAAATGACTAATATAGCTATAGGAACTTTTCTATAAGGGTTAGTGAATAAGAGAATCAAAGATTGGGAAATAAAGCTTGCACATGTTTAATTTGTATATACTAAGAGTTATTCTCGTACAACTCATTTGAGTCCTTTTGAGGTTTTCTATAGGGTTAATCATTATCTATCCATTGATATACTATCATTTAAAAGAGGTGATATATAAAGTTATGATGTGAAGCAAATAAAATAATTCATTAAAAAATGAAAAACAACTTTGAAAAATTGAATGCTAATACCAAGCTCAAGCATATAAAAATAGAATTCAACAAGTATTTAAACCAAGAGATTTGGTATGGTTATAGTTAAGAAAAGAAATATTTCCTAACTTAATAAATAATCAAATAATGTCAAAAGCTGATAGACTATTCAATATCTTAAGAAAAGTAGGAAAAAATGCATACAAAGTTGAATTACCTGAACATTTTGGAGGAGCATCTAGGACTTTCAGCAATGGTGACTTATCTCCTTTCTATAGTGTTGGTAATCTAAGGGAAAATTATTCTTTTACATAGGTAAAATGATGTAGGAGTACCTCTAAATCACTCTCAACCTTATTCTTTAAAGGATGATGAATAAGAAGAATTACCATACTTGGAGATGGAACAGATTGTGCTTGAAAATTCTTATGCTTCTAATGTTTTACCAAGTAATTTTTACAAGTATTATATATGTTTACAATAAGTTCATGCTATTGAAGATATTTGATGTAAAAGATAATGACAATGAAATTATAGGGATTACAAAGTGCATAAAATAACAAGGCTATAAGACAAAAAGTTGGATTACATATGTTAAATCTATGCATTACACAATTAAAGTTTGTGTAGCTTTGTTATTTTATGATATACTTTGTAATACTTGTAAATTTTTATATTCACTCTTTTTTATATACTCGTACCATGAATTTGAAGTTAAATGTCATTAATAAGGGCCAAATGATGGGCTTGTTAATAAACTGGGCCTGAATGGGTGCATACATATATAAGGACTTGTACACTTGATCTTAGTAGTGATAATGAAGGAATCATATGATTTTGAGAGAAAGAAAAACACAAATCCATGTGTGTGCCTTCTTCTCTCTTCTCCTTCTTTAATTAAGATCTTTGGAGAGTAGTAGAGAGTATTATATTGAGAAATAGGAGATTTCTCTTAAGAAGGATAAAAATCTTAGGTTAGATCTTTTCCACCTTCCATATGTTATTCGATGACAACTTCATCACCTTCCATATCTTTTGAAACTTTAAAGATTTTTTAAGACTTGAGGTCATAGAAGAAGTTTCTAGAAATGTTGAAGATTGTTTGGTGATGATATTTCACATCAAAACGTATAATGTGGTATATCTATCATTATATATATATATATATATATATATATATATATATATATATATATATATATATAATGTCAAATGATTTTCTTTAATGTCCCATTTTGGTATGTTTCCATTACATAGGCATTTCTCCATCAATTATCACATGATCTATTGTAATCACAATCATGATCCGTCTACTACAATATTTAATGGTTGTGGAGTTTTATATATGTGTCTTTATTCCCAATATTATACATGTACCTCAAATTAGTATGATATGGATAACCTAATTAATTCAAGTCTCTTTAGAATATGATATACATGATATAACATGCATGCCCATGTATGATGATGACCAAGTATGTTTTGATGGATCCAAATATTTCCTATAGTATTTAGTGTGATAGTACAAGAATTTTATAGCTTAAGTATTCCAATTACATTTGGGTGTGTCATACAGTGACAATGAAGTGCATCTTGCCTATGCTATGATCTACATGACTAGTATATTAGTTTGCTTAGTATGTGTGCTTATTGGTGGGGTCATAGTTGTAATCCTCTGCTCAATCCAATGATTAGGAGGTCTTGTGTTGGGTTTTGAGGACTATAATGAGTAGTTCATCCTCTTCCTTAGTATGGTTGGTTGTTGATTAAGGGCCTTCTTGAGACTTTTATTATGGTCCTTGATTGTCCTAGGCATCCTCATTTTGATGGATTTCCTCTGGATAACATTTTCGTCTGGTATAATGGTATGGATATATTAGGCTTATATCGCCTTGGGTTGTATGCCATGACTTTCGTAACTTTAATTAGTTTCTTTTTCACTCTAGTTTTCCTTTTTTCTTTGTTAGTTAGATACTTATACTTGTTTTTAATGTTTGGTAGGCAGTGAGTTGCCTATCTTACATTAGATTTAGTAGCAACACCTTATTTTTCAATAGATTATCTTGTATTTTTCATTTGCAATGTTTTAAAATAATATTTTTTTCATAGTGAAAACTGAGGGTGTTATAAATGACCTTAGAGCTTACATTATTATATGGGAATTAAGGAAAAATGGGTAAATGTGGGAATGTGAATTGTTATCTAGTATGTGATATTCGTGATCACCTCACAAAATATTAATATTTAAATTGCAATAGCTTGAGTTTGGGTAAAGTTACTCTTAAGGGGTAGTTGCTTGATAACATGAATGTTTTCATATTTTTTACCTCTCTTTCCCTCACCTTTGGGACTTCGTTTCATCTCTTTTACATAATTTGCTATGATTTTTGTCTATTATTTGTACTACTAATTTCTTGAGCCTTGTGTTGTAGGATTTCTTGCAAAAACACCAAGATCTAGAAAGAATTACTAATTTTTAAAGCTACGGACCTAGCAAGGAAAGCTTGGGAGGAGAGTTCATCAACCCAATATGCCTATAGAGGTGCATTGAAGCTATGAGAGCCAAAATATATGCCAAGATATCCCTAAGAAGACTCAAAAGGGGAGTGCACAGTCAGCTGCACACCCAACTGCATAGCCGTGTAGCACTCCTTAGTGTTTATGCAAGAAAATAGAATTGCAAAACCAAGCCATGCTAGGCCTACGGGACCATGTGAAATTCTAAACTAAAAAGTCAAGGCTAAAAATATTGCACGACCGTGTAAAGTCAGAATTTCCAAATTGCCAAGAGCTAAGAAACTACACGGTCAGAATGTACAAGGGCCACACAGCTATACAGCAGTAGTCTTCCCCAATATATCCCTAAGAAGACTCAAAAGGGGAGTGCACGGTCGGCCGCACACCCAGTTGCACAACCGTGCAACATTCCCTAGTGTTTATGGAAGAAAATAGAATTGCATGACCAAGCCGTGCCAGGCCCGCACGACCGTGTGAAATTTTGAATTGAAAAGTTAAGGCTAAAAATATTTCACTTCCAGTCCATGCAAAGTTGAAATTTCAAAGTTCCTGAGAGCTTAGAAACTACACTGTCAGGCCGTGCAAGGGCCACACAATCGTGCAATAGCGGTATTCCCGATGATCTATGTGTGCAACATGGCCGGCGTGATGGGGAATTTTGTGGCATACCTCGGGAAATTTGTAAGCAGAGAGAGAGAGAGAAAGAGAGAGAGGAAGTTTTAGAGGATTTTAGGACCCCTCATTATCGAGCATAGCTTCATGTAATAGTTTGTTCCTTTAGTTTTAATCTTTCGAGAGATTCATTAATATAATTTGTGTATGGTTGGCTTGAATCAACATTCTACTCTTCCAAATTATGGTGATTTCAATCTAACTCTCCTTCTTTTTATCTATTGCATTATTATTATGCTCAATATGCTATTTATTTCATTTATTTTATTTGAAAGTATGAGTGAGTAGTCTCCTTTCTAGGATTAGACTTAGGTACCGTTTTAGTAATCGATATGATGAAATAAAGTATTATATCATATGATTGATTCATTTATATTGTTATATAAGCTAGATGAAATAAAGTATATTTGATGAAATATTACCTCCATAGATGTAATCTACAACTAAAAGGCAGAGATTATTTTTGGAAAATAGCATATATACGGGAATTTAAGCAATCATGAAATTAGATGTTTAATTCTTAGAAACTCTATAATTGGTGATGCTTAATGGGTTTAGTTTAATTTGTGAGTCATAAAAGTAGTCGGCAAATTAGATTAAATACATTCTTAAACCTTGAAAGAGGCTAATGAATACGATTTGACCAATTATCCACATATAGGGAATTAATCTTCGACATAATTATTGATTCATTATTGATTATTTATCTAGAGAACAAAGTTCGATTCTAGGTTTCATTCTTATTTTGTAGCATCCGTAAGTTAGAAAGATTTTCATAATTATTCTTTTCATCAGAACTCATACCTCCATTTTTTGTAGGTTTAGATAGTTAAAATAATAAGGAAGTGTAATCAATTATGAAGTCATTGTGGGATATGACCTTGAAATGCTATAAAAAATCCCTGTGCTTGTAGAAATAGCACAACATGGCTATAGAGATGAGGTGTAGGTTTCCATTTTTTTGATTCATTGATGTGCCATTGTACACCATTAACACCCTAGTTTAATCTATTGGGTACTTATGGGTTTATCGGGGGTATCATTATTTAAGGATAAAGTGATTGAGGCTGGTGGATACTATGTTGCCATTGTTAACTAATTTGACTAAATGTACCATAGTTTCTTTTGGTTTTAGTGTAAGGTTATTATTCTATCTTCATGCACTAGTATAATGGAGTGTACCTTAGTGTCCCCTAGTTTATTCTATTCCCCCTCAAGTAATTAAAAACTAGAAGTAACTATTGTGTAAGTATACAAATAGATTGTTCTGGTTTTTTATTCTATAGCTTTTTTTTATGCTACTTTATTTTGCTATGTGGGTTTCATGCTAGGAATTGAGTGTCACAAAATGTAGTTAAAGCCCTATATTTTTTTTCAGAATCAATTTGGAATTTTTTACTTGGTAGTTACCTTAGTGCCCTACTTTAGTATAAGATATTTATTTGATTAGTCAGTTATGGTCATGCATTTTGATATGGCTATTGATTACTTTGAGTTGATTTAAAATTTTTAATTATGATTGGTTGTTAAACATGAGATGTTGATATTAAATATATTATCCCATAATTACTCTATATTGTTATGACATGTGTTTGTGATTTAAGCATGTTTTTATATTGTTATGTGATTATCTATAATGTTAGCATGCTACCTCTTGTGAGGTATTATGATGTACTTAGAACAAGGAATTTATACTAATTCTATAACTAAAGATGACTATGTGAAAGTAATGGAGTGTCATAAAACATATCTTTTTGATAAGGATAAGTGGAGATCTTAGGAAGATGTTTCATTCTTAGAATGGGCCTTTAGATTTAAGAGTTTTAGGAAAACTAATGTCATAACTTTGGGTGCTATTTTGTTTTGTAATATGTTTTCATTTGGTCACTTTTTTCCTCATTATACTTTTATTGTTGTTGTTTTATGGATTAAAATTATACATAACTTTATTTACATTATTACCTCTTATTTCTTCTCATTTGTATTGAATCTAACTTGTTTGAGCCTTAACACATAAAATAAGAAAGTTGAGAGAACCAAACTTATGTTATGTGTGGCGATAATACCTAGTATTTTGTCATTAAAAATTTGCAAAATAAAATTTTGAAGTATTAAATTTACGGTGTTACAATTAGAGGAACCCTAAACCCTAGATGAACACAATATTCTAGACCCAATTTATATGGTAGCTGATGCATATATCCTCATTTTTTAAATACAAGAAACTGATATAGGATAATTTGTTTCTAACATAGGGGTGTACATTATTAATCATTTTTTAACTTGCACATACAAATTTCATATCTTCCATGCTTTGAATTTCTTACACAACATAACATTAGTTGCATTAGATTAAACCAAGTATTATTCTACTCTAAAACATATGATGTTCATGAGTTCTACATCCATGGAGTAGTTTGACTTATCCCTAAGATATGAAAAGAGACTACCACAAATGCCTTTTCCAATACTACCTCAAGCAAGATTATCATCTCCTAATGCCAAAAAAAAATAGAGCATGCATATATAGTTGCATCAAGACCAAATTAAAATGAACCACTTGAGGAGGATAATTAAAGGCCACCAAGCAAGGTTAGACATGAGTGCAAAAGGTTTTAGGGGATGGAAGGGTGGCACAAAAGCATGAAATTGAAGCTACCAAGGCTTAATAATGTAAGGGCTTTATGAAAGGAAAAATGTGGAATATATAACACTCAAGAAATTTAGGGTCACTGTGCCATGGTTAGTTTCCTTCAAAACTCCATGTAACAACATGCTATACTAAACACTTTTCATGTTGCAATTAGGTCAAATAGCTTATTGGTCTCCACTATGGGGTTGGCAAAACATGATTAATGATGTGCAATTTCATAATAAGGAAAATAGAACGCTAAAGGTTTCACAAATAAGATGGGTCTAGGGGTTAGTCTTGCGTTACACTAGTAATGAGTATTCATAGAAAGTTAGTTATTAAGAGAGGCTAGAATATTCGTTATTGATGACAATGAAGCATGGGTAGAGGGGTGTTGCACATAGATGAATAAAAAATACAGAGGCTATTCTAAAGAAAAATGTAGGGAATGGTGTGGAACGATGTTAACTAATAGAGAGGAGGATGAAGGTATTTTTATCTAGCTATAATAGTAGAAAGCTAAAAAGAACAAATGGGTAGAGGAAGTTTATAGGTTATATTGTCAGCAATCAAAGAAATAGAAAGGGATAGGGAATTGGGTTTTTTGATGCAAAGGTTTCTTGAAATAAAGAGGGAGGAACTTTTGAATGCAAGTAATGGTACATTGTAGTGCAAGAGCACATTAGCACATTATCACATGAGAAAATATAAGAGATAAGGAGATCAAGGTTATCTTGAGGTAGTGTAAGAGAGAGGGAGAAAAACTAGTGAGCCAAGGTTTGTGGTGTGCAATATGATGAAGAAAGGAGGGCGTAAGAGGATAGTACAAGATTGTGTTAAACATTCTAAGGTTAGTGCATGGGGAATGTGCAATGGAGCTAAAAATTGTACGTTACCAGGGATTTTTTTTAGGTCACTACTATGTTTAGTTTTAGTTAGGTTTAGTTTGGTTGAAAATAATTTTGTTCAAGTTCAACCAAGCAGAACAAAATAAGAGAGATAGAGGGATTTTATATAGGAAAGAGTGTGTGTTGAGGTTAGAGGGTTGGGTTTAAGGGTTAAAATGAAGGGATTAAGAATCATAAAAATTGATTAAGTAATTAATGAATATGAAAAATCTACACAGTTATTGCATATTTATATTTAACAATAGCAATATATCTTACCAGCACAAAAAAAATAATACACATAATAATGG
This sequence comes from Tamarix austromongolica, assembly GCA_039764185.1. Lineage (NCBI taxonomy): Eukaryota > Viridiplantae > Streptophyta > Magnoliopsida > Caryophyllales > Tamaricaceae > Tamarix > Tamarix austromongolica. The sequence goes on from CM077817.1 coordinate 49,848,052, forward strand.
AATATCTAATGGTATAATATTCTCTAATATCGGTAATTCCTTAACTATAGATGTTAATCACTAAAACACTTTACTATAGAAGAAAGATTATCTATAAATGGTTCATATATTTTTCTCGGACGTCTCTCAATCAACCTTACTTGGTCTTGAACTAGCATTATAAGTTAGTCCTTAAGGATTCTCTTTTTTTCTAGCTCTCTATATATTGAGCATATGAAAACTTTCTACTCCTAAACCACAATGTATTTTCCTATTTCAATTTTCCCTTCTAACTCAAAAATATATGGGGTCTTGTAGTCATTTAAGGACATAAGTATCATATTACTATATTCTTACTTTTGATTTCTCCCTTCTCCTTGTCATTGTATGCTTTACATTCTTGTATCAATCCTTAGGAAACCTTTATTTTTCCAAACAATTATTATAATAGGCATTAACTATAGGGATCTCTTACAAAATTTGTCTCCTAATCAACGCCGCCACAAAATTGATCTAAATGATAATAACATTCCTAGGGTAGAACATTTACTGACTATTACTCATCTTTAGGTTATTAATTTTGATCTCTACACCTCTATTCATGGAAAGGTGTTAAAAGGTATGTCCCTATTATACTAACATCCCTAAAAAATTACCTCAACCTATGGAGAAACATAAACACATATTACCTAAACAAACTATTCCTCAAGAAACCTTGGATGAGGTTCTTGAACTTTATAAAATCATCTCATGTTTAAGACTAAATATTGAAATATTGTAAGAGGAAGATACATATTAATTAGAAGATTTCATGGGTAACCAACGTAGGAGTGTTAGACTGAATGAGTTTCTTAACCCTCTAATATTTTATAGACAAGATAGGCATCAATTTCTAAGTTATGGGGGCAACGAACATTAGGATTAAAAAAAACTAAGATAGATATCAAATATATGAAGGTAAATGGATGAAGAAATATTAGAAATATTTTTCTAATAAGATGATAGGCAAGATGGTTCAAGAGGCATTGCAAGTAATGGGAAAGAATAAAGATAATATTTAGTTTGGTAGGTAGAAACCTTTGAAAAAGGATATCTTTGAGACTCTCTAACAATGAATAGGATTGAAAAATTTTGAATCATTTGATGGCTTTCCTAATCTAGAACATCATTTGAATATATTTCAAAACATAATGTTGTTATACAGGGCTTGATAGAATTAACAAAGAGGTTAGACAAATTGAATAATTAGATAATGGCATTACTAGATTATATCTCCTCAGTGGATTGATTGATAAAGAGCTAGTGGAGAAATTATAGCTCTAAAAGAATTAATATAATACTTCTCTTAGAAAATATGTACAGGAGATATTACATGCTAAAGAAATCAGTAAAAAAATGTATAATATTCAACCCTAAAATCCTTCAAATTATATTTGAACTTATTTTAACATAAAAGAAATTTGGCTCGCTTTTGAAATATGCATTAATTTTTTTTTTGTAAAAATGTGAATTTAAGACATATTGATGAATGGGTCTCCCAAACTAATTGAATTTTATAACTAATCACTTGCATTTTTATATTGGGGAAAATAAACCGATTTGTTGTCAAAACCAAATAGCTATGTATATTATGCTTTTAATTTCCTTTTGTTTTGGATTTTATTCTCTTTCCATTATTTATGAAAACTTCTAAATATAATTTTTGAGTTGATAAGCATATTTTTGTTTTTTAGGATCATTTTTTTATTAATATCACCCTATGATTTTAATTAGATAAAACTCTCATAACAACACTTTTGAATAATTTCTCATATACTTTCTCTCTCCTTAACTTCCTATCTCATATAGCAGCCATATTTTAGTGGAGGCATCCTTGCATCACCCTTGAATCACCTTAACTCTTTTAAGATTTGATTTTGATGTATCTCCATTATTTTCATCATTTTCCTTCCTACTCTTTGGTCCTCTACACTCACCCAACTCTCTCTCCCTCTCTCCCTTCCTCCCTCCCTCCCTCCCTCCCTGCCTCCCTACCTCATTATCTCTATCTCTATCTATATCTCTCTCTTTTTCCTTTAATATTCTTCACTTTTTGACTCATTTTAACCTTAACCTTTAGCATTTGCTATTGTTTCTCATTTTCCTCTTGTTTTATTTTGCTAAGTGTTGGACATATTCTCACTTTCATTCCTACTCCCTTTGTATGGAAAAATAGAGTCTTTACCTCTTGAATTCACTCTTTTGATCAGCTATTTTTATTTTATCTATTCTCCTTCTCTTAGCCTTTGCCTCACCATTTTTTTCATTTAAAAAATGATGGATTGAAATATTGAGAAAGGTTGAAGATCTTAGTTTTTCAATGTTTGAATTTTGTTTTGTAAAGAAGGTTGATTTTTGTGTCTTCTTTCTTCTTCTATTTTGATTTTAGCTTTTCTTTATAATATGTTTTGAATAATTTGATTCATAGGTCTCTAAGAAATTCATGATTCCCTTGTTAGACAATTAATTTAGGAGTGTATTTATGTGCTTGAAGGCTTTGCTTGAAGTAATTTATTTAGATAGTTAATATAGAAAAGGAATTATATTGGTAGTTGTCATTTCATGTCTTGGTGCATCTTATGATGTATGTGTGATATAAAGAATCATAGAATTATAGCATGTGAAATGGTTCTATTTTCAAGCATTTTTTGAGTATTTTGGATAACAAGCATTAAATCAATGAATATAACATGTGCGTGATGTGTATATGTAAAAATATGTATTTCTCAATTGAAAATTTTCATTTAAAAGATAAAATGCAGGAGAAATGTAAAAAAAATTGTGAATAAAATTGTTATATAAAATAGAGCAGGAGGTGTATACAACACCTAACATATGCAATATACAAAGATTTGTATAAAACCATAAACAAAGTTAATCCTTACAAAATATTTTATAAATATACTTGCTCATAAGTAGTTAAAACAACATGGTCTTAGAATCCAGGGATAGCTTGATGCACAAGAGGAGAAGATTGACTAAAAGTACTCCTGAATAACGAAAACAAATAAGAAAATTGTACAACCTTGACACTCATTTGCCTAAAAGGGATTCATCAAAGTACTTGTCTAAAGTATACATTTCCCATTAAATAAGTAGGTGAACATAGACTGATAATGTGAGTATGAGGGAATAATTAGTAAGATCTTATTATTCAACATAAGCATTATTCATATAGAAGCATGGCATAAAAATATATTCCATAAATAACATGAGTTCACAAGTAAAATTTCATGTTTTCATAGACTCTTAAATTAAAACCTAAGCACAGAAACAAATAATAAGGGCTAAGTAGGGGTCAATCCCATGAACATTGTAAATTAATTGTAGGTTTTTATTATCAAATAAATACCCTCGATTAGCAAATGAGGAAAAATAATCACTAATAATAGAAAGAATAAATGTAACACCCTAAAACCCTAAATAAGGAATTTGTAATAAAATAAGGATTAATATGTGAGATTAATTATATATAATTTTTTTAATAAAATAATGGGAGTAATTAAGGTTAAAATAAGATGGAAATAATATAGGATTAAATTAAGGAAGATTAGGATAATTTGCTGACTAAAATAGAATTTTAGAAGAATTAAAAAAATCTTAATTAATATAAAAAGGAATTTAATTATTTATTTTTATGGAATTTATTATTTCTAAATATTTCAAGAATACCAAAAAGATCATAAATACACCGATCACCTTATTTTTCTTTTTCTTTTCTTTTTTTTTTACTTTTTCCCCTTCTCTTCCTTTTCCTTTTTCTTTCTTCCTTTTTTCCTTTTCCTGTTTCGTTCTTCTCTTCTTCCCCCAGTTGGTTCTTGCCCGTGTGGCCCAACTCCTATCTTCCTCTGTTCCCTTACACAGAGCCTAGCCTACTCCTTATTCTTCACTTTTTTTCTACCCCACTCGATTCTCACTATTCTTACTTTTCTTTTTCTCTCGATCGGCCGGTCCGCCCTCTTCAACTTCATCCTCCCATTTCCTTCCTTCGCCCTATAGGCCATGCATGTAGACCTACCAACCATCCTCCCTTGCCATCGTACCACTCATACTGCTCCCCCCCTCTCTCCCCTATCTATTTCCTTTCCATTTCAAGCCCAACCTACCCTCTACTTGCCTTTTCCCCTTCCCTTTACCTTTCTCCCCATCTGTAGCCAAGCACCATACTATTCATTAGCTTGTACCGGCTAGCTACCGTGGGTTGGGGAGCTCCTTCCCCTCTTTCCCCCTTTTCCTCTTCATTCTTTGTCCTATTATCCCCCCTCGAGTTATAAATACCGCATTAATACCCCCATTTCCCCCCATTTTTCTCTACCCATAAAAACTTGATTCTCCTCACCATCGTGTCTTTAGACGCCGTCCTAGCTGCCACCACAATCCAAAACACCACCCAACCCCTTCCCTACATCACTCTTCACTAAACAAAACCACTCATTACTGTTAAATCCTCCTACATATCTTACCCCGGCCATGTAAATTGGGTAGCTTGAGTTGCCATTTACACCTCATTTCCCCTCTCGTCGCCATGCGCCACCTCCTCTTCCATAATCACAACCTGCACTACCTCCTTCTCAACCCCGTAGACCCTCATTTACCTTCCCCTATCCTTCCTTTTCCATTTCTACATCTCCTTCCTTCTATTTCCTTCTCCTCCACCCTCAGCGACCACAACCACCACCACCACTACAACCCTCCTAGTCTAGAGAGTCCATGACCTCACAACCGTCATCTCCCTCTCTCTCTTTTAACTATAGAAGTAAAACTTTTTTGAAACATCCGCCAGTTCCACCATTGCCACTACTATCACTACTATGCATCGCCTGCACTATCGCCACCACCTTAGCTGCCATCTTCACTTAGGTTATGCCCTAGCCCTTACTATCACTTAAGTATAATTTATTTTGGTATAATTTTATTTTAGCCTTATTATTACTATTACTATTACTATTATTATTCTACCACTATCATCACTATTATCATCACCACTACAAATAGCCCTATTTTTGTTAATACTACCACTAATATAATTAGTTACCACTTTATTGATAATACCTTTATTAATACTTCCATGATTGTTATTATTATCATCACTAATACTAGTTCTTACTAAAAATCAATTAAGGGCTAATGAAAGCAAATAGAGGGAAGTTAACCCTAGTGTTCTCCTCTTATAGGTGAACCAAGTCCGACCCCTAAGGAGGCACAGAGAGCGTGCTCCAAGCCTGATGTCATTTTAGATAACGATATAGTTAAGGCCTAATATGTGTTTTATATGTTCATATGTGGTTTTTATATGTGTGTACTTTATGTGGTTATGGATTATTCACTTCTAGCACAACTTGCTAAGCATGGTATGTGTTTCATGGCATGTGGAATAGGATAATGTGACTTGTACTTACATTGTCTTTATGTATGGTTTCCTTATATGCTATGCATACTTGGCGTCCCTAAGTAGTAAGATGAGGTTGTGGGGAAATGAAAAATGAAAAGAGAGTGGAGTAGTGAGAGGGAAGTGGGAAAGGCTTATGTATCTCATAACTTATGGGTTGATAAATAAAAGGATAATATGAATAAAATATGAGGATGGAATAGATCTTGCAAGAGAATTATAAAGCCTGCATGGGATGAATAGTCTTTGCATGGGGATGACCTTGATGTAGGAAAAGTTACCTTGAGGGTTGAGTAAGGTGAGGGAAGAGTAGTTGGGATAATTGGAGTCCATATGTGTAAAATAGTAAGTGGGTTTGTATAAGGGCTTATAGGGGACTTGGCTAGGGTTTGTGAAGAAACCCTAAATAGGAGAAGTGTGCGAGGAAGGGATAATTAATTGGAATGGTTAAACTGTGGAATAAAAATTGAAGGGTGTCACATGGAGGGGAAGTGAGTCAAGTGGAAAGGTGTCTGGGTGATGAGGGAATGACATAAAAGAAAGGAGAAGTAACAGGGTTAGAAGGATGAACTAGGGTTTTCATGGTCACATGTGGAGGGTGGGTAATGAAGTTGTGATTTTGGGGTTAATTTGAGTGGAGTAGTGGTTTTAGAAGTAAATGGGAGCATGGGCGGTGTACGATAGGGATAAATGAGGACACATAGGCTAGATTAGGTTTCCTTAGGGAAACCCTACTAAGTGACGATGAGTCAAAATGTAGGTATTGGGAGTAGGCCTTGATCCACGTGTATAAGGGTTTAGGTCTCCCAAGATGTGTGGGGAAAAGGTAAGGAAGAAGTCATGGAGTCCTAAGGTGTGTAAAATTCCTAAGATATAGGACAAGGCTTTTTAAGAGAACATGGACAAGGAGGTGAGAATAGGAGATCTAGTGGGTCATACATATCTAGTCTGGGTTGTGTGTGGAATAAGATACTAGTAAAACACTAAACACTGAAAGTGAAAGATTATCAAGCCAAGCCCAAGTGAGGATACCTTCCAGTCCACTGGCTATAATAGTGGCCAGGTGCAATCTGCCCTGTGTAGTATTTTTTTGTCCATCAACTATAACTGTTATTAGGTGTGCTCTACCATATGGAGTGTTCTCTGGTCCACCAGCTATAATAGTGGGGGTCTAGAGCTTGATAAACCAAATTCATATGGAAAGAATCAAGGAAATGATACTAACTACTTACGTTGGAATACCACATGAGTTGGGGCTAGGTAAGAATAATTTCTATTCCATCAGCTATAATTGTGGTCAGATATGCTTTGCCATTGAGTGACATCCGGTCAACTAGCTATAATAGTGGTTAGGTGTGTTTTTCCCTATGGAGTGTATTCTGGTTCATTTGCTATAATAGTCATTAGGTGTGTTTTTTTCTAGAGTGTTTTTCGGTCGATTAACTATAATAGTGGGGTTTTAATACTCACGCAAAAAATAATTTGGGAAATATGTAAGAGGGAAGTTATGGCCTATGTATCGAGTGATGTTATAAACATGAATTAAATATTATATGCCTTATTTATCTGTTTGTAATTGCATGGTCTTATCCATAAGGTTACCTTGCTCATTTCGTAGTGTACTGATAACCTATTTCATGGGTGTTGCTTATTCTCACGAGTAGTGAGCCCTTATGAGTTTGGGTAGGTAGGAGATGCTTTGTTTCATGCCCATGTTACACTTTATGTACTAGGTGGGGCTGAGTGATGACCTGTTAGACTTGGCATGGAGCCTAATAACGAGTGTTGTCTAGACTCATCTTTTCAAGTTTTTATCATATTTTTCTGTTTGTATTATTCTTTCCCCTTATGGCCTTGATGTTGTATTAGTTTTCTATTCTATAATAACTCTTTAAGCACAAACTTTAATTTCCTTTTAATTATGAATTATCTAGATCATTAATGTTTTATGTCCTAATTGGCTTAATATCTTGTGAAATTTTCTAAATTTGTTGTTTGTACGAGACTTGAGGTCAGACTTGTTGCAATCATGGGGGTAGCAGCCCCTATCTTAGTGCATGGTTTTTGATTAAACAAAAATTTTAAATTGTAGAATTTAGGGGTGTTACAAGATGGTATTGGAGCATTGGTTCTGGTAAACATGCCTTATTTTCAAAGGAAATTTTTTATTTACAAGTTCTTTTAGATTTTGAAGTATTTTCATGCCCTAACAATGTGTTCTGTTCTAAGAACTCTTAGTTCAAAACCATAGTGAGGAATGAATGTTTAGACAAGGAATTTCCTAGGAGGTAAATAATATGTGATAACTACATTGTACTAGTAGGTTCACTCTTGACACCCCTTTTCATGATGAATGGATGGGTGGGATGCTTGGAGGAGACCTTCGAGGCCTTTATGGGGTTCGCCCAATGCTAGCCCCTGGTGCTAACCCCACACCCCCACCACTCTAAGGGAGCTAGAGAGGATTGGCTCTAGAGGCTTAGTGGGAATCACCCTCCATTTACTCTAGTGAGGAGGTCCTGATGATCCTCACAAGGTGGATCTAAGACATGGATTGTACCTTCGAAGTAGTGGACTACCCTCTAGCCAGAAATTATTCTTGAGAGTCATAGTATATGCCTAGTGGATGGAGAACCGTGCTAGAGATTGTCCTCCGATGACCTGGGAGGTGTTTGAGACCACCTTGCACTCTAGGTTCTATCCCGAGAATCTAAAGAAGGATAAGCTTTGGGGGTTCATGCAACTACTTAAGGGAATATGATGGTCCAATGATATTTTCCTTGCTTCACTGAGCTCTTTTTGTTTACCTTAGGGATCACCGCTTGTGAGTCTACGATGGTGTTCTAGTTCGTGTAAGGGCTAGACTTTAGCATTCACCGCATGATTGGAGCGGTAGCCTTTATCGATCTAGCCACCCTTTATGAGTGCATTTGTATCACTGCCACTCTGGCCTAAGAGTAGGCCACTATCCTCAGGAAGAGGAAAATAAAGGGCCAGAGTTCTAGAAGTAGGACCTTGCTTCAAGTAGGAGGACCCATGAGACACCTACAGAGGGATCATATTAGAGGTCAGGGATCACTAGGAGGATCCTTTTGTAGCTATTGTGGTAGGAGGCACCTAAGTAGAGTTTGTGGGGGAAAATGTATGTCTTGTATGAACTTTCGCATACTGGGTTACCACTAAGTTGATTGCCATGATAAGTTGCCCTTCCAGTAGTTCCAAAGTCAGTAGTACAAGGAGAGGAGACCCCTAATTCCGCAGCAACAAGCCTACCAGCAACTCATCCAGACCACATCCCCATAGTTCCAGCAGTGAGCAAGTGTTCCAAATGGTGCCCTAATTTGAGATGCCAAGGGAATGCCCTAGGGATCTTGACTCTTCCCTCAAAGAGGAGGCTAATCAAGCGAATGTCTGAATGTGATTAGTCAGGCAAAGGCTGACTACTAGTTAGATGTCATCACAGGTAAGTTCACCATACTATCCTTGCCTGTACATATTCTCTTTAATTTGGGTGCATCTTTATCTTTCATATCCACTACATTCATTGTTAAGATTGAGCTATCACCATTTGCTAACATAACATTGTGTGTGATACTTCCTTCTAGCAATAGGATGGATTACACTTAGTTATTTTCATATGTGGCCTTAGTCATAGGCGGGGTAGACTTCTTAGCAGACTTGGTCAGGCTAAATTTACGGGATTTTGATGTAATTCTAGGGAAGTATATGGAATGGAAGTACATAATAGTGATCAATTGCACTCAAGAGCATGTGATATTGCGAGGCCCAAATGGTACTAGGGTTTCCTACAAGAAAACCCAACTTAAGCCCACTACTAAGGTGTTATGTATTACTCCTTGGTCTAGAAGGGATATTCCCTATACTTGTGTAGTGTGTAAGAGTTGAACAAGGAATTAGCAGCTTTGGAAAGCATCTTGGTGGTCAAAGAATTACCAAATGTGTTCCTAGAGGAAATATTAGGTATTCCCCTAGTTCAAGAAATTGAATTCACAATTGAGCTAATTCCTAAACCTAAGCTTGTGACAAAAGCACCCTACTAGATGGCGATCATTAAGCTAAAGGAATTATAGGCCTAGTTGGTGGAATTATTGGAGCATGGGTACATTCGACCGAGTGTGTCACCCTAGGGCGAACGGGTATTTCTTGTGAAGAAAAAGGATGAAAGCCTTTGTCTCTATATCAACTATCGAGGACTGAACTAGCTAACAGTAAAGATCTGATGCCCACTCCCAAGGATTGATGATCTCTTTAACAAGCTAAGGGGCGCCACAGTTTTCTCTAAGGTCGACCAAAGGTTAGGGTACCATCAGTTGTGGATAGCAAATGCTGACATTGTGGATATTAACTTCTAGATCTAGTATGGATACTACAAGTTTATGGTGATGCCATTTGGGTTCACTAATGCTACTATAGTATTCATAGACTTGATCATTAGGATTTTTAGACCCTTCCTCAACCAATTTTTAGCGGTGTACATTGATGACATCTTACTGTACTCCTGAGGGAATAGGGCGCATGAGTAGCATCTTTACACCATTTTAAGTTTACTGAGAGAGCACTACCTGTATGTAAAGCTATCCAAGTGTGGATTATGGCTTCAAGAAGTGGTCTTCCTTGGGCAATAGTGTCTTCTAGGGGAGTGTCTTTTGACCCAGCGAAGATCATGGTAATAATGGAATGGAAGCCTCCTACAAGTATAGCAAAGGTTCAGAGTTTATTGGGACTGGTCGGGTATTACAAAACGTTTGTGTAGCATTTCTCCAAAATTTACCATCCTCTAACTAACAACTTGAAGAAGACCACAAGGTTCTAGTGGGATGAGTCTTGTGATGGAGCCTTTATAGAATTGAAGAGGCATTTGACCACAACGCTTATTCTAACTATACGAAGGGGTTCAAATGGGTTTATGGTCTACCGCGATGCATCCAAACACATACTTGGGCTTGTAATAATGCATAATGGTAGATTAGTTGCATATGCCTCTAGATAGTTCAAGTGGCATGAGCAAAACTATCTGACACATAACTTGGAGCTAGCCGCAATGGTTTTTCCCTTGAAGATTTGGAGGCACCACTTATACAGGGCAAAGTGTACATTCTTCACTGATGGTAATAGCCTCAAGTACATCTTCACTTAGAAGGAGATGAACATAAGGTAAAGAAGGTTGTTGGAGTTGGTCAAGGGCTATGATATTTAGTTCGCCTACCATAGGGTAAGGCCAACATATTTGAAGATGCCCTTAATAGGAAGACCTCGCATTCTGCCAATTTTTGTCTGGTTAATGACCAAATGATGGAGGAGTTTTCAGGCCTAGAGATTGAGCTGATTTAGAAAGGTGACCTTGAGGTCCATATGAGCACCCTGTCAATCACTCCCACCATTTTTGAGGAGATTAAAAATGGCCAGGCTAGAGATGCTAAGATCTAGAGGATCTGACAAAAGTTGCACGAAGGCTAGGCAAAAGGGTTCTAGGTTCCGGAGGATGGTAGCCTTCATTATAAGGGCTACTAGTGCCTACAACAAGGATGTCCATAGTTGAATCACGGTATTATAGAAGAGGGACACCAGACCCCTTACATCTTGCACTTGGGAGGGCATAAGGTGTATAAGGGCCTCAAGAAAGGTGTACTTGTGGCCTTATATGATGTGTGAAATGGATGAGTTTGTGTCCTAGTGTTTGATGTGTTAAAAGGTCAAAACTGAGCAGCTAAGATCTGGAAGGCTACTTCAAAACTTAGAAGTGCCAAGGTGGAAGTGAGATTCTATCTCCATAGACTTTGTCAGCATTTTTCCAAGGGCTCTGAGCAGCTATGAAACTATTTAGGTCATTATGGAAAGGTTGACTAAGTTTATTATATTTATTCTAGTGAATTCCATATGGAGTGTGGATCAGTTAGCAGGTGCCTACATAAAGTACTTGGTTAGTTAACATGGTGTCCCAAAGGACATTGTATTTGATAGGGATTTGAGGTTCCTCTCTCTCTTTTCGAGAAAACTACAAGAATTCCTAGGGACGAAGTTGAAGATAAGTATAATTTTCCATCCTTCCATAGATCTTTAGACAGAGCGAACCATACAAACCCTAGAAGACATGCTTAAGGATTGTGTATTGGATTTGCAAGGTTTTTGGGATGAGTGCCTACACATGATAGAATTTTCATACAACAACAGCTATGATGCTAGTAAAGGGATGGCTCCCTTCGAAGCATTATATAGACGAAACTGTAGGACTCCCTTATGCTGGAATGACATTAGCGAGACAGTTGTGTTATGACCTGAGATTATTAGGGAGATGACCAGGCATATCCATCAGATTTAGGATCAGACGAGAGTGGCTCAAAGTAAAAAAAAGAGTTATGTGAATCAGAAGTGCGGGGTAATTACTTTGAGCCTTAGGAAAAAGTGTTGTTAAGGGTTTCCCCCATAAAGGGTGTATAGAGACTAGGTAGAAAGGGTAATCTATACCCGAGGTACATTGAACCTTATGAGATTTTAGAGCAGGTAGGTGAAGTTTCCAAACTATTGGCCCTTCCTCCATAGTTGGCTTGAGTCTACATTGTGTTCCACATTTCACAATTATGAAAGTACATTGCGAATCCTTCCTATGTGATCTAGATAGACTAGGTCGAGCTTCACAATTCCCTACCTATGAGGAGACCTATGTGGATCCTTGACATCAAGCTCTAAAAGACTAGCATGAGTGTGGTTCCCTTTGTGATGATTCTCTAGAGCTGCCTTAGAACCGAAGAAGCTACCTGGGAAGTGGAGAAGGACATATGCGAAGCATATCTAGAGCTTTTCGCTACAGGTAGGACAACCCTTAGTGAACCAATTTCTTTAAGGGGGTAATAGTATCATGATTCATGCTTATATAGTCCCAAGTAGCTTAGAATTGTTTTTCCTAATCTTTATAATTTAGCAAGTGACTTCGTGGATGGAGTATTTCTTTAAGGGGGTAGTGATGTAATACCCCAAAACCTTAAATTGGAAATTTATATTAAAATAGAGATTAATAAGTGAGATTAATTAAATATAATATTTTTAAAAAAATAATGGGAGTTATTAAGCCAAAAAGGAGGGAAATAATATAGGATTAAACTAGGGAAGATTAGGGTAATCTATTAACTAATATAGAATTTGGGTAGAATTACCCATATATTTCTAATGTAATATGTAAAGAAATTTAATTATTTATTTTTACTAATTTTGTTATTTCCAAATATTTTAAAAATACCAAATAGACTTAAATACTCTAACCACCTTATTTTCCTTTTTCTTTTCTTTTTCTCATTTTCCCCTTCTCTTCCTTTAATTTTTTATTTCTTCCCTTTTCTCCTTTTTGTTTTTTGTTTTTTCTCTTCTTCCCCTAGTTAGACCTCGCCCATGCAGCCCAACCCCTCTCTTCTTCTCTTCCCCATGTAAAGCCTAGCAACCTCCTTCTTTTCCTTCTTTCTTACTAGTCTGGTTCTTTCCTCTTTTCTCTCTTTTATTTTTCCCCTAACCAGCCGACCCACCCTCTTCTTCTTCTTCCTCCACTCTACTTCCTTCGTGCTGCAGGTCGTGCCTGCAAACCTACTTGCCATCCTCCTATGCCACTATACTACCCTGACTTGCTCCCCCTTGTCTCCTTTGTCCCTTTCCTCTCTATTTTGAGCCCAAAATACCCTATACCTACCTCCCACATATGCCTATTCCCCTTTGCTTTCTCTATATCTGCAACTATGCACCCTACCATTCGTAGGCTTATATCGGCCTACCATCGCCGCCTTGGGAGCTCCTTTCACTCCTGCCCACTTTTCCTCTTCCTCCTTTGCCCTCTTCTCCCCTCATAGACCTATAAATACCCCATCAATGCCCTACTCTCCCTCTTTTTATTCTTCTAAGAAAAACTAATTCTTCCCACCATTTTGCCTTAAGAGGCCACCATAACTACCACTGTGCAACGTTACTATCCAAAAAAGCACCTAGCCCCTTCCCTGCATCACCCTCCACCAAACTAAGCCACTCACCACCCTAACTCCTCGTGCAAAGTGGGAAGCTCAAGCTACCCTTTACATCCCAGTACTACCCCTCTCACCGCTATCTGTCACCTCCTCTTCCATAATCACCACCCTCACTGCCTCCCTTTAAACCAAGCTGACCCTCCTCTACCTTCCCCTATCCTTCCTTTTTCCTTTGTCCCTCTCCTTCCTTCTCCCTCCTTCTTCCCGCCCTCGATCACCACAACCACCACCACCTGCACCGCTACCCACTTCACCACCACGACCATTGCAACCCTCCTAGTCTAGAGAGTCCACTACCTCATAATCGCTATCTCTTCTTCTCTCTCTCTTCCAACCCCAAAAATCTAACTTTTTTCAAAAAACCACCACTCCCACCACCATCGCCGCCATCACCATCATGCACGACCCAAGCTGCCACCTTCACTTCAGTTGTGCCCTAGCCCTTACTATCACTTAACTATAAGTTATTTTTGTATAATTATTATTTTAGCATTATTATTATTATTATTGTTGTTAATATTACTAAAATTATTACTATTATTATTATTATTCTACCATTATCATAATTATTATGATCACCACTATTAAAGTCCTATTTTAGTTAATGTAACCACTAATATAATTGTTAACCACTTTAATAATAATACCCTTATTAATACAATTAACACTATTATTATTATTATTATCATCATCACTAATACTACTTATTACAAAAAATCAATTAAGGGCATTGATACCTTATTTTTAATAATGGTTTACTGAAAAACCGTTATTAAAACCTTTTCTTTAACAACGGTTTTTACTTTAAAACCATTATTAAATATGAAGTATATGCACATATTTGCGGTTTTTGTATATTTTTTATGACCATTATGAACCGTTATTAAAGATTTAATAACGGGCGGTTCAATAACGGTTGAAAACCGTTATTAAAACTCTAAAATAACTGTTATTAAAACCCCTTTCCGGGGTAGTGGAACTTTTGAGACATGTCTCAGCTTCTCAGTTCTCCTTCATTTTCCTCTCCTCTTATGGAATCTTAGCTGCATGTATGAGTTCTTTCCCAACCTTCCTTAATTACTAACCATCTACATCTGTTCCCTCCTTGACTAAACTTAACATCCCTTACTCATCAAGTGGTCTCATATACTTGGTTACCCACACTTAACTATACCAATCCTATATCTCTATCTCTCTTATTTATGTTGTCAATCTCTTTCTCCTATACACTCAATTTCTAATTTATTAGACTTCTTACCAATTGAACTTGCTCATTTCCCATTTTATTTGTGGAAAATTTCTTATGTATTGGGCATTCTACCATTTCTCACCATTTTATTTTATACTGCAAAACAGAGGCATGCATCTTGTTTTCTTCCCTCACTTAATCCAATTCTTGTCCCGTATTTCTTCTTCTAATACTAGCTTTAGTTATCTCTTTTTCATAGTTTAAGCACATAAGGTTGAATTTTGAGAAATTTTTAAGATTTTAGATTTATTTTCCTTGGAATTCTATTTTAGAGAAAAGGTTGAGTTGAGATTTCTCCTCCTCCTCCTTCTTATTCTGATATTATTTTATTTGAATGATATTTTAAAAAAGAGTTTTAATGGTTTTGAAATTTGATTCTCTAAGGAATCAAGGTCCTGGTTAGTATCCATTTAGTAAGAGTTTTGCGCTAGAAGAATTTATTCAAGTAAGACATACTTATATTTCTTATGAATGAGGTTTTAGGTTGTTATTAAGGTTCCGTGTTTGTTTTTTTTTTGTTGAGCATGGAAATATTGTATTATACAATTCAAGAATGTGGTAGAGTATCTCTTTGAACTTAAGCATTATTTCTTTCTCTTATTATTTGCTGTGATCTTGTGACTCGTATTTGATGTGTAGAATAGCTTGGATTGGTGTGTGAAGTGTTTCGAAGAAATTTGAAGTAGAACTGTGAGCTGTTCTGGAAAGATGTGAATATTTTACATTGAAGAAATTAGAATTTGGAAATATGCTGAACATGAAAGTTGTAGATCTTTATGTTAGCTTTTCAACCATCAAGAATCAGCTCGATCAAAGGTCTGATGAAGAAGTTGTGGCTGAAATACTGAAGATTATCAAAGTTGGAAATAAACACGGGGGGCCCGTGTTTTGGAAACACGATCTGTGTTTTTTCATCAGGAAAATATGTTCTGTTTTCGGGGAGAGGCCAAGAGATAGAAAATAAACATGGGGGTACTGTGTTTATTAACACAGTCCGTGTTTTTTGGGTTTTTCGCTCCGCCTCGGTTTTCGCTAATGACAGTCTCGTATAGTATAAATACCATGCGATTAGAACCCTAATAAAAGAGCGAACGCCGTCTTCTTCTCTTATTAAGTTCTATTGTTATTCCTTGATGAATTGAGTGATTTATGTTAGAATTTCTTTGATTCTTTGTAATCACAATTACTTCACATCAATAAGATCATATGTTTTCCCAATCTGTGTCCTTGAGTGTTCTTCTCTTCTCAATTCTTGTGTGTTCTAATTGATTCTAATTAGATCTTATTCTTCCGAATTGGTATCGATCCACAACAAATTGGTATCAGAGCATTGGGTTCGTATTCGGGATGTCTACAAGATTTGATATAGAGAAGTTTGATCGGCCTGTGAACTTTGGCTTATGGAAGTTGAAGATGAAGGCGATCCTGATTCAGAATGGATTGGAGAAGGCGTTACTCGGGATATCAAAGAAGCACGATTCGATGACAGATGAGAAATTTGAGGAGATAGATCAAAAGGCCCTTTCCACCATACAATTGTGCTTATCTAATGAGGTCTTGCATGAGGTGGCTAAAGAAACAACGGCGGCATCCTTATGGCTCGAGCTAGAGTCTCTATACATGACGAAGTCAGTGACGAATCGTCTGTTATTGAAGAGCAAGTTGCATGAGTTAAAATTAGGTAAGGGACAATCCCTTAAATCTCATCTTGATAAATTTGACTCTATAATTATGGATCTGAGGAATATAGATGTTAAATTGGAGGATTAAGATCTTGCTATTACATTATTGTGTTCTTTGCCTGCTGATTACAAACATTTTCGTGAGACCATACTGTATGGGAAGGATGATGAGTTGGTTCTTGATTATGTCAAGACTGCCCTGCTACAACGGGAACTGATTGAGAATCAGTTGAATGGAGGTGGTTCTAGTGACTCACATAGTGAGGGACTTGTAGCCAGGGGCAGAACTCAGGAACGGGGTTCTGGTGATAAGAAGAAGAAGTATAGGTCGAAGTCGAGGAATAATAGATCCAAGAATTTCATGTGCTATGGATGTCACAAGAAGGGTCATATCAAGAAGTTTTGTCTTAATAGGATATCTGGAGATAAACCTGGTGAATCATCTGGCACAAAGGATGATGCTGCTATAGCTCAATATGATAGTGATGGTAGTGTGTTGACTATCACTAATAGTCATACCAAGATTATGGACAGGTGGATCTTGGACTCTAGATGCTCTTACCATATTTGTCCCAACAGGAACTGGTTCCAGACTTACGAGACGACTCAAGGTGGAGTAGTTCTAATGGGTAATGATGCTACATGCAAAGTTGCTAGGATTGAGACAGTGAAGGTGAAGATGCATGATGGTGTGGTCAGAACACTGTCTAATGTTCGACATGTCCCTGAGATGACCAAGAACTTGATTTCATTGAGTTCTTTGGATTGTAATGGATATCGTTGTGTGATCGAGGATGGCACGATGAGGATTACTAGAGGGGCTCTTGTTGCAATGAAAGGCAAGAGGATCGGGACACTGTTTGAGCTTGTTGGTTCCACTGTTGAGGGAGTAGCTGCGGTAACATCATCGAGTATGTCTGACTCGGATGTTATTAGACTTTGGCATATGCGACTTGGACACATGAGTGTCAAAGGCTTGACTGAACTCTCCAAGAGACGGTTGTTGGATGGAAAGAGTACAGGTACTATAGATTTCTGTGAGCACTGTGTGTTTGGCAAGTAGAAGCAGGTTAGTTTTTCAAAGGCTACACATAGTACAAAGGGGCCTCTGGATTATGTTCACTCTGATTTGTGGGGTCCTACAAGGGTGGTTTCCAAGGGTGGTTCGCGATGCCTACTAACATTTATTAATGACTTCTCCAGGAAGGTATGGACTTATTTTATTAAAAATAAGAATGATGTCTTTGAAGTTTTCAAGCATTAGAAGACTTTATTAGAGAAGCAGATTGGGAGACAAGTGAAGTGTCTCAGGACAGATAATGGCCTTGAGTTTGTGGAACATAGTTTCACTAAGTACTGTGAGGACCATGGTATTACTAGGCATCGTACTTGTGTTGGAAGACCACAGCAAAATGGGGTTGCTGAGAGGATGAATAGAACCCTTTTAGAGAAGGCTCGATGTATGTTGTCACAAGCTGGATTAGGCAAGGAGTTTTGGGCTGAGGCAGTTCACATAGCGGCATTCCTGGTGAATAGGTCATCTAATCGTTCCATTGATTTGAAGACACCTGAGGAGGTATGGTCTGGCAAACCAGCTGATTATTCTGATTTGCATGTTTTTTGATGTCCTGCCTATGCTTATGTGAATGATGGGAAGCTCGAGCCTAAAGCTAAGAAGTGCATCTTTCTTGGCTATACATCCGGTGTGAAGGGGTACAGGTTATGGGATCCAGCTGCATCCAAGTTTTTGACAAGTAGGGATGTTACCTTCAATGAATCCGTATTCCTCCAAAAGACTGAGTCTTTTTCTGATAGATTGTCTGAAGAGGTGGAGCAGAAGAATCTGCATGGTGTTACGGATAAGGTGGAGGTAGAGGTTGATTTGGATCAGTCAGACTCTTCTAGTATGAGACCCACTATTCCTGAAGTTGGTGGATCCAGGCAGCAGGTGGAGCAAAGGGGCGTTGCTCCTAGTAGACCACGGAGGGTTGTGAAGCCTCCTATGAGGTATGGCTTTTAGGAGTTAGCAGGTTATGCTTTGGCTAGTGCTGAGACTGTCGTTGATGTACAGGAGCCAGTGTCATACTCAGATGCCATTGTTAGTGCTGATTCTGCTCAGTGGTGTGCTGCTATGGAGGAGGAGATGCAGTCTCTATGGAAGAATCAGACATGGGAACTTGTGAAGGCAGCCAGGAAGAAGAAAATAGTTGATTGCAAATGGGTGTACAAGTTCAAACAGGGAATTCTAGGTGTTGAGGGACCGAGGTACAAGGCTCGTTTAGTTGCACGTGGGTTTAGTCAAATACCTGGTGTAGACTATAACGAGGTATTTTCCCCTGTTGTCAGGCATACTTATATTCGTACTTTGCTTGCGTTTGTGGCTATGCAAGATATGGAGTTAGAGCAATTGGATGTTAAAACAACTTTTCTGCATGGTGAGCTCGAGGAGGAGATCTATATGCGCCAACCAGATGGCTTTGTTGTTGAAGGCAAGCAGGATCATGTGTGCTTATTGAAGAAGTCACTATATGGTTTGAAGCAGTCGCCTAGACAATGGTACAAGAGGTTTGATCAGTTTATGATTGAGTAGGGGTTCTCCAGGAGTGAGTACGATGGATGTGTATACTTGAAGTAGGTTGGTGAAAGTTCTCTGGTGTATCTTTTGTTGTATGTTGATGACATGCTTGTTGCAGCAAAAGATCTGACTGAAGTTAACAAGGTGAAAAAAATGCTGAAGATTGAGTTTGAGATGAAGGATATGGGAGCTGCGAAGAAGATCCTTGGCATGGAGATCATTCTAGACTGTAGATAGAAGCGTATTTACTTGTCACAAGAGCAATATGTAAACAAGGTGTTGGAGAGGTTTCATATGATTGATGCCAAGCCTATTAGTACTCCCTTGGCTACTCACTTCAGATTGTCTGCTTTAGATTGCCCCAAATCTAAAGATGAGGAGGATTTTATGGCCACAGTTCCCTACTCTAATGATGTGGGATGCATGATGTATGCTATGGTTTGTACCAGGCCGAATATTGCTCAAGCTGTGAGTGCTGTGAGCAGATATATGGCGAATCCTGGGAAGGCTCACTGGCAAGTAGTGAAGTGGATTCTGAGGTACTTGAAGGGTACTGCATCATCTTGTTTGGAGTATGGGAGGTCAACTAATGCGTTGACTGGGTTCCTTGACTCTGATTATGGTGGAGATCTTGATAATAGGAGATCCACTGGAGGTTATGTGTTTTGTCTTGGTGAATGCTCGGACTTGGTTGGTGTTTGTGTACCATGAGGGCCTTTTGGGGCCCAGGGGTTTTTACAAATGGTCTTTTGTGTTCCTGGTGCTAGCTACTTTAAATACGTCATCAAGGTGGATAATTATGAGCTTGTGACTCGTATTTGATGTGTAGAATAGCTTGGATTGGTGTGTGAAGTGTTTTAGAGAAATTTGAAGTAGAACTGTGAGCTGTTCTGGAACGATGTGAATAGTTTACATTGAAGAAATTAGAATTTGGAAATGTGCTGAACATAAAAGTTGTATATCTTTCTGTTAGCTTTCCAACACATTAAGAATCAGCTCGATCGAAGGTCTGATGAAGAAGTTATGGCTGAAATACTGAAGATTGTCAAAGCTGGAAATAAACACGGGGGCCCGTGTTTTGGAAACACGATCCGTGTTTTTTCATCAGGAAAATATGTTATGTTTTCGGGGAGAGGCCGAGAGATAGAAAATAAACATGGGTGTACCATGTTTATTAACACGGTCCGTGTTTTTTGGGTTTTTCGCTCCGCCTCGGTTTTTGCTAATGACAGTCTCGTATAGTATAAATACCATGCGATTAGAACCCTAATCGAAGAGCGAATGCCGTCTTCTTCTCTTATTGATTTCTATTGTAATTCCTTGATGAATTGAGTGATTTATGTGAGAATTTCTCTGATTCTTTGTAATCACAATTACTTCACATCAATAAGATCATCTGTTTCCGCAATCTGTGTTCTTGAATGTTCTTCTCTTCTCAATTCTTGTATGTTCTAATTGATTCTAATTAGATCTTATTTTTCCGAATTGGTATCGATCCACAACATTTGCATGATTTTGCAATTTGAGTATGATTTCATTTAAATGCCTACATTACCATGTGTCTATGTGATTCAATGTGTGGAGCATATCTCCCTATGTTTTTTACAAAATAAAACCATGCTAAGATTAATATATTAATGTTTAGTTTGTGTATCTCAAGTTTGGGTATTGTTATACCCAGATAAGTCGATAAGTTCAATGATTCCAACAATTGGTTGTGTGAATAGCCACACTATTAGGAAATTTTGATTAGCCAAGTATGAGATCTATCAATTGGTTCGATGAGCTAGTTGACTAGTTTCTATAAATAGTTAATCTGTTCATCCAACCCATCGACTTGTTACCCTATGAACAAATTGGTCTATTATCTACTCACACCTATCAATTAGTTTCATATGTACAATATATCAGCGAGTCCAAAAAATTGACTGGTCTAGGGGTGTTATTTTTTGTTTGGGTCTAGTATGACTAGAGATTACTAGTCTTAGGAACTGATCAACTGATCAACTACTCCTGTTGTATCCCACCTGGTTTATTTATTAATTTTTATTCTTCTTTTAGGACATTTATGGCAACACCTCCATGTAATTATATTGTAACACCCCCAAATTTACTACTGAAAAATTTCGTTTAATTTCAAAAATTTTAACGGAAACAAAAGATAACACTTGTAAATTCGGGGGCATTACCGCCACACTTAATACCAGAACGTTTCACTCCTATCGTCTCAGTACTAAGTGCGAAGGCTAGACCAAATTAACCATCAAATACGAGTTGATAACAAAACATAGTCATAAGTAAAACACGAGTCATACAGAATTAGAGTGCGGAAAGTCAAAGTACAAGGTTCCAAAAGTTGAAACGTCGTACATCAGAAATAGACTAACTTAAAGGCATGAGAAAGATAAAGTGAACAATAGACTCCGGCCATGTCACTCTCGACCCCAAGCTGGGTCCGGACTCAACTCTCGATCCCACCCGATGCCTCATAAGCGTCGTAAGCATCAAATATATAGTCACCTACCTACACTAAATCAGAGGGGCCTTCTGCTCATGGAAATGAGCAGCACCCATGAAATGGGTGGTCAGTACGCTTCGTACTGAGCAAGGTAACTGAATAACTAAGGTCAAATAAACAAGGTACACAATACATGCATGATCATATAAGCACATAAAACAATACAGATAGTGAGGCCGATTATGTTCCAATTAGACTTATCCTTTTAATCTCTTAATATCATACTCAATTTTACATACTCTTTATTAATCCATGTGAGTGTGGAGCCCAACTATTATAGCCGATGGACCGAAGATACGTACAGGGCAAAACGCTCCTGACCACTATTATTTGCCGGTGGTTCGGTCTCCAGGGCAAAACGCTCCTGGCCACTATTATTTGCCGGTGGACCAGTCTAGCCCCGACTCACATGGTATTTCACTGTAAGTATTTAGTATCTTCCCCATGTCTTATCGATTTTACATTTGGTTTGCTGAGCATGGAATCGCCCACTATTATAGCCGGTGGACCGGAAATATATACATGGCAAAACGCTCCTGGCCACTATTATTCGCCGGTGGATCGGTCTCCAGGGCACCCCGGCCCCTAGCCACTATTATTTGCCGGTGGACCGGTCTAGGCCCGGCTCAGCATCTTCCTCTTTAAGTGATTAGTATTTTATTGTATCTTTTTCAATGAATTCCGCCCTAGACATGCATGGCTAACTTCAGCTATACTTATCCTCCCAAGAGGGCCCGTCTCATATCTTGAGACCGCTGCGCCTCCTAACTCGCCCGACATCCTTCCCTTAATCAGCCTCCTAAGTGTGTGGGTCTAGGCCCACCACCTTATACCTGAAAGTCCACTCACCACCTTCCCTTAGGGTTTTCTCCAGAAACCCTAACTTGGGCCTATATGGCCCACCCTTTTTTGCCTCGTACATCCAGAACCATTCTAGCACCCCTACACATCACGACCCTTCGGTTCAACCCTCACTTCATGTCACCCTCATCCTCACTTATTATTTTAATTCTTCCCTTTTTCTTCTTCCCCCCATACCAAATCAGGGTTCCCTCTAAACTCTAGCCTAGTCTCCTACGCACCCTTATTTTGGTCTACATACTATTTTTTACTCGAAGCTCCCAAACACCCAAACGATACTTCTCTTACCTTCCACACACCCTGAGGCATCTTTCTGTACGTAAGGTTCGCCCCCATGCGGACCTTAACCACCCCATACAAACCCTAGTTTCTCCTATTCCCTTCACTAGCCAACTTACTTCCCCTTGGTTATCTTTCTTTCCAAATTTTCTTTTTCATGTCCCCAAACTACATCACCACATCAAACACCCTAGCATGCATGTCCTAAGGCCACATCATATCACAACTTGTAGCACATCTACATTAATACATAACAAAAGCGATCACATAGACGTATCTTGAATCCAAGCTGCGCTACACGTAAAGCAGGTAAGATAATGACATTTAAAACACGACACATAATCATAAGAGGCATCCAAGGCAAGTAGTTCACATATCACACAAGCGGCCTTAGTTAGACCCTTACCTAAATCGGCGCTGGGCTTGGAGCACGCTCCTACGCCTCCTGGAAGTTTTCACTCGATTCACCTATAAGAGGGAAATACTATAATTTAATCTCCCTCTATTGGAATTATCAAAATCCCTATCTTACCCCTATCATGGCCTAATACTAAGGCTAATATTAATAATTAGTAGTTTATAAATAAAAAGGTAGGGTTATTATTATTCTTAAGATAGTTAATCAATTTTCCCACTAATCGAAGTAAGTCGTGGTATATTCATAGTGTTATGGTAAGGGTTCCAATATTACCAGTAATAACGTTATTAATAATACTAATAATAATAAGAGTACTAATAATAATGATAGTAGTAATGATAATAATGATGATAATAGTAATCAAAATCATAGTAGTAATAGTAGTAACTATAATAATAATAATAATAATAATGCTAATATTAACAACAATAATAAGGTTGATAATACCAATAATAGTAATAGTGAAGATAGTGATAATAGTAATAGTAATAATAATAATCATAATAATAGTAATAGTAATAATAATAGTGACAGTACAAATCATAATAAGAATACTAAAGTAATAATGTTAAAGAATAATAATAATAATAATAATAATAAGAATAATAATAATAATAATAATAGTTAGAACAACAATAGTAATAATAATAACCGCCATACCCATGGTAATAATAATAATAACAATAATGATAATAATAATAATAATAATAATAATAATAATATTAATATTAATAATACTAATAGTAGTAGGAATACTAAAATAATCATAATAATAGAGGTAATAACGACATTAGTCATAGTTAGAGTAATAAACATGGTAATAATAATAATAATAATAATAATAATAATAATAATAATAATAATAATAATAATAATAATAATAATGATGATGATGATGATGATGATGATGATGATGATGATGATGATGATGATGATGATGATGATGATGATGATGATGATAATAGTAATAATAATAATAATTTAACAAGGTTTTAGTATTAATTAATACCATTAATTAGAAGTTCTTAGGGGTAATGTTAGGACCTAATAATAATAATAGGGATAGTAATAATAGTAATTATAGTAATAGTATTAATAATAATAATAATAATAATCATAACAAAATTAATAATAATAGTTAATATTATTAAAAATCATTAATACTTTTATTATTCAGGATCTAGGGTTTAAAGAGTTGGGCAACCTGGCTGGGGTGGTGGTGCCAGCGGCAGGGACGGTGGAGGGAGGAAGAATTGGGGAAGGTGGATGTGGAGGCTAGGGGAGAGGAAAGTAGGGGAAACTGGAGGTGTAGGGTGGTAGGGCAAGATCCCCTGGTTGTTTTGGGGGGGTAAGGGTGGTGCTGCAGGCGGCGGTATGGGCGGCACGAGGGGGTCGAATGGGTTGTTCGGGGAGGCAATTTCGCATGTCCGGAGCGGCTCGTGTAGGGCAAGGCAGGGAAAGCTAGTGGCTTGGTTGTATAGAGGGCAGTGTAGGGGAAATTTTGGTGGCAAGGGCAGGCGGCAGAGGCAGCCGAAGGCAGAGGAAAGGCTGGCTAAAGGTGGGGTGGCGCACGGTTTTGATTTTTTCTGGGTTCCAAATTTCGAACCCGATTAAGGTGGCCTTTGAGGCTATTTATAAGCCAATCGGGATGGGAAAACAACAAGGGTGCGAGGGAGAGTAGGGAGGTTAGGGTTATGGGCGTTGTCCGGTGAGAGTGGCCGGCGTAGGGGTCTATAGTTGCAAACCATGATCTGTCGAGGAGGGAGAGGGGTTGCGTGCGAGAGGGGGGTCAAATTGTTTGGTCAAATCCACAAGGGAGACAATGAGGAGAAGAGGGGAGAAATGACCGGTGCAGGAGTGGCATTGCAGGCTCTCTTTCCCGGCAAAAATCTCGGTGGCAAGGCTTCGATCTGGAGGTTGAAGACGATGGGTGGACTGGCGGTCCAGGGGAAAAGAAAAAAAGGGAGAGAAGGAGGCCAAACCAGCCAGAAGAAAGAGGAGAGGATGTGCGCGGGGGAGCTGGGCCGAGCAGGGAGGTGTTGGGCCAACAGGACGGCCCAAGTCGGGGGAAATAGAAAAAAAAAAGAAGAGAAGGAAAGGAAATAAAAGGAAAAAAAGGGGGAAACGAGAAAAGGAAAAAGGAAAAAGAAGGGAAATTAGTGGTTGGCTTAATTAGTATGATTTGGGTAATTTGGGATGTTTAATAAAATATAAATATTAAAATAATAATTAAATTCTTTTTTTAGGTTAATTTAGGGATTTTTGGAAGAATTTCCTTAAATTCCATTTTAATTAATAAAACACTCTAATTTTCTCCAATTAATTTATTTATAAAGTTTATATTAATTTGAAACTATTTTATCCTTCTTATTTTTAAATAAAATAATTTATTTAAATAAATCCCTAAAATAATATCCTTAATTAGCTTAAAGTACCAAAATTCCTCCTATTTAAAACACTTATAAATTTCTTCTTAATTTGTCCTAATTAATTCCCTTTTATGTAATAAAAGTGAATTATTTAATTAATTTTCAAAATAAAATCTTATTTAATGATAAATAATAAAATTCAAATTTTTGGGGCATTTCATATATCTTTTAAATTATGATTTCAATAATTTATACCTTAGATTTATTAAGAATCAGAATAGTGATATTTGGGACTAGAATAGGTAAGTTCGGTGTCATCTCTAAACATCTAATTTATGGGCAAGAAAATTTTATTTTGACGAAAATGTTTAATCATTTGAAATGAAAAAAATATGGAATGTGACTAACACATCAACCATTAGACAGGTGTGATCATCACCTAACTTATGCCTAATGTAAGGTAAAATGGAACAACAAATGAAAGTATGCATACTCATTATATAAGTATGACATTACTATGATAACACAAACAAGAAAATTAATATAGATAGGAAGAGTATGAGAGTTTACAAATCTAAATGAATTAAATCAAGGTTAAGAGTATAAATAACAGAAAGAACAGAAACTTTGAGCTCAATGGTAAAAACACATTTAGCTAGTTACCCTAACACTTAACCATAAATATTAATCTCTAATCCCAAGCAATGGCTATCTATTGTTCCATGTCATCACCCTCAATAGACTCTAACTGAGAATCATAACCCTTAAAATAGTCCTCTACTCCCTGAATAAAAATTTGGATCATCATAGTTACCATATAAGTGCATTATCAGTATGGTAAAGTACTAGTAAAACAAATAACCTAAAACATAGTAAGGCTTATGATGTAATATGAAGTCATGTAGCCGCATGGTGATAAAAATACCAATATAAATTAACAGTTAGGCTCATGATATTAATTTAAGAAGGCATGCTTTCTTAAAAACCATAGAAGAAAAGTAATATGGTAAGTGCATCACAATCCATGCTATGTAAACCATATTATAATTCTTCCTTTTGTGATTACATAAGTGAGGTATCTTAGTACAAAACCCTTGATGTAATTTAACCATTTGTTGTTGGCATAGTATCCTAATTCATATTATCCCTTATGCTAGGTGCAATTGATTTGTGGTGGGTATGGTATCCGTTTGTGTTTATTTGTTGGCATAACTTTTTTTATGGTGGAGAACTAGGTGTGGTTAAAAAAAATCTCTTAATAACTAGGAATTATGATATCACTAGAGTAAGAACAATAATATGGCTTACATTTTTTGGATAATGATGTATTTATTGTATTACTATTCTTATATAATTTCCATGCAAGCATGCCTTGATTTGTTACTACTATGAGCCTAAGTGTTCATTTATATTGGTATGCTTATCACCATACTACTCTGTGACTTTAATGTATTGCATGAGCCTTAAAATATTTTAAGTAGCTTTTTTTTTCTACTAGTACTTCACCATACTCATACTACACTTGCATGGCCACTATAATAAAGCAACTTTTGGTCCAATGAGTAGATAATGGCTTGTAGGGGTTTGATTCTCAGTTATAATACACTAAGGGTGATGATGTGGGCCAATAGCTGGTTATTATTATTGTTGGAAATTAATATTCATGCTTAAGGGTTATACTAATCTCTTAGAGTTTTTTTACCCACTACGTTAGGATATTTTTGTTCTGCCGGTTATTTAAACACCTAGCTTTGATTCCCTATAGTTGTGTTTGTAAAGTATTATATACTACTATCTATATTAGTGTTCTCATCATAGCATTTTGATACAAGTAATATGAGCATGAATCCTTTCATTTATTGTTCCATTTTGCCTTGCATTAGGCATGGGTTAGGTGATGATCAGACATCTCCCATAGTTGATTTTGTGGTAGCATTCCCTATTTCTTCTTTTCAATTTCTTTCAATTTGTCTTCGAAATGATACTTTCTGGTTTGTAAATTAGTGGTGTTAGAAGTTGGAATCAAAGCCTATGATTTTAAATCTTGATTTTGTTTTACAAAAATGAATTTCTTTAGTTTTATCCAAACATATTGAATCTAGTTTAGTCCATGAGTGAGTGTTAGTTTAGGTTTGGATTTGGACTTAAATTTATTAGATAGGATAATTTTGTAGCTTTATGTTCAATTTGCTACCTCCGTGTGTACTAACACGTATTTATTAGTTGGCCTATTCTAATGTGATTTAGTATTCTAGTACTTCAATGGCTAGTAACTAACATCTCAAGAATTTTATGGAGACGATTAAGCATTCATTAAGTGTTAGATTTAGCATAAGGTGGTTCTGAAACCACCACCACCACCACTTTTTCCTATGTTGCCACTAGAGGTTTTGCTTCATAGGGTGTAACTTTAAGGATAGTGGTTACCTTAAGAATAGGTAGGCTGACATTAGAGTATTGCACTTACAAGGTTGTGCTAATGAATGGTGGATGGCTTATCAGGAAAGAGGAGCCACTATAGATCAGGGGGAGTCTTTTGCTTAGTTGCCAAGGGCACAATTCTACCCTACACTCCTAAGAATGGCAAAGTATGATTTGATCATGGCATTGCCTCAGGTCACGTCTATAGTGGACGGGTACTACGACCGCTATTTTCACCTAGTCCCTTAGCTCTAAAGGTTGATGCTAATGAGAAGATGAAGGTTTTACCAATTTTAGTTAAGGCTAAGTCTGACACTATAGTAGATATTGGAGGGGAGTTATACCAATGACCTAGAGGTTATGTACGACTATGCATTAGAGGAATCAGTAATTGCATATGGTTGTAGTGCCTACTCAGAGGCCAAGTACATGTATGACAATGGTTAGCTCAAAGGGGAAGAAAATAGGTTCCAAGCATTAGGCAACCATTAGTTGGGGAGGGTATCCTACTATGGATTACAGTTGATTCTATCAATTATAGGGCATTTCATTTGTCAGTTGTGTGGCAAAAACCACACAAGGAAGGATTGTCCTAGGTAGTTGATTCAATGTAACAGTTATTGTTAGTTGATGCATCATTTGTTTGAGTGTCATATATTCAAGGTTGTGCCATCTAAGGACAGGCATGTTCGCAAGGTATTGTGGCACAACATTGCTAGTTTAGAGAGCTCAGTCAATAGATACTATAGTTTTTATGACTACTCCACCATAGAAGATTTTGAGGCCCTATGCTTTTCAGCAAGGGAATGTTTTAGGTAATGTTGCAAGACCACCTTCAGGCAGTTACATGAATGTAACGAGTCAATCAGAGGCTGATATGTAGGCCGATTTTGCCAAGGGTATGTTCATTTTTCTTGCCTTCCTACTTTAAAGATATTTTATTGGGGTGCTTCACACTCCTTTATGTCTAATACTTTCATAGCTAGGACACCTATAATTTTTGTTGATAGGATCGAGACTTTTGTTATACTCCTATATGGGGATATATTTCCATGTATTATGTTTAGGCATATGACTTTAGTCATTAGTGGAATTGAGCTTCTAGTTGACCTTATACATCATGAACTTCATGACTTTAAAGTAATCCTTGGGATGGATATGCTCATAAGACATTGAGCCATGACTAATTATGCATAAGAGCTAGTGGTACTTAAAGGACCAAAGGTTGCTAGTGTATCTTATATGTGATGCAACCCTAGGCCCTCAATAAGGATGGTATTCATGGTTGGGATTAGTACATTGGTATAGAAAGGGTACCCACTTTACATGCACTGTGTTTAGGACCTATGCATTGAAATGCCAATGATTAAAAGTATCTCGGTGGTACAAGAGCTTCTAGACATATTTCCTAATGAGATCCCAGTTATAACACTAATGCGTGAGATAAAATTCATGATAGACAACTAAGGGATATAGCCTATGTCGAAGGTATCTCATCGCCAGATACTCATTGAGATGGTAGAGTTGGGTACTCAACTTGATGAGTTATTGAAGAATCAATCATTTTTGTGAAGAAGAAGGATGGTGGCTTGTAACTCTATATCAATTACAAACGATTAAACCAAGTTATGGTGAAGAATTATTTTCTTTTACCTTAGATCAATGACCTCTTTGAGTTTTTGGATTGGGTGAAGGTTTTTTTGAAGATAGATTTTAGATTAGGGTATCATAATTTGAGTATTTTGAGGAGGACATACCAAAGATAACGTTGAGGATGAGTTATTACCATTATGAGTTCATTGTGATGTTCTTTAGACTCATGAATGTTCCATCTTTGTTCATCGCTCTCATGAAACGCATCTTGCAAAAACACCTTAATCAAATCATTGTGCTCTTCATCAAAGAGATCTTTCTTTACTTCAAGAATTACGAGGAGCACAAGAAGTAACTTAGGTAAGCTTTGATGTTGTTGAAGACCCATCAGTTGTATATTAAGATCTTGAAGTGTGAGTTTTAGCTTCATGATGTAGCATTACTTGGTCATTATCATCTTAAATGAGGGCTATTTGATCCTTTAAATATCTGAGCCATATCAGAGTGGTTAGCACCAACAAACATCAGAAAGATATTTAACTTGTCTAGGATTGGAAAGCTATTATAGATGTTTTGTCTAAGATTTTTTCTACAATTTCTAGTCTGTTTACTACATTTTTCAAGAAGATGTCATGATTTCATTAGGATAAGATATGTAATGAGGCTTTTGAGGAGCTCAATAGGAGGTTAACTTCAACTCCAAGTCTTACCTTATCGTTAGGTATGAAACAATTTAAGCTGAATAGTAATGCATCCATGTTTGGTGTTGATGAAAAAATGGAGGGTATGGCATATATGTAATACCC
Source organism: Tamarix austromongolica (assembly GCA_039764185.1). Classification (NCBI taxonomy): domain Eukaryota; kingdom Viridiplantae; phylum Streptophyta; class Magnoliopsida; order Caryophyllales; family Tamaricaceae; genus Tamarix; species Tamarix austromongolica. The sequence goes on from CM077817.1 coordinate 49,878,254, forward strand.
AAAAATTTTAAAAACTGATAATTTAATAAATAGCCTTTTTGGGATAAATTAACTTTTAAATTTATTTAAGTTAATTTTTTTGTGCATTTTTGAGTATATAAAAATGGATATGAATATTTAATAATTTAACACAAATATATTGTTGTTTTATCATACTCATTTATTTAAATAATTTTTTAAACCAATATTTTTCTAAAATTTACCTTTTTAAACAAATATATTAAATTATAATAAATTAATTTATTAAATTAATTTATCTATCAAAAATATTAAATTCTATTATTTTTAAAATTATTTTATTTTATTTCTTCTCATTTTTCTGTTTCCTTTTTCTTTCTTTTCTTTCCTTTTTCCTTTTCTTCTTTCTCCTTCGGGCCGCTAGGCCTGTGGATTTCTCCCCCTCGCATTGAGCCACTCGTCCATCTCCTCTCCCCTTCTCCTCCTCTCCCACATGGCATCGTCCCAACCCACCTCCCTCCTTTCTTTTCTTTCTTTCCTTCTCCTCCCACAAGGCCAACCCATTTCTCTTTTTTTTTCTTCCCTCCCCCATCTTTTCTCCCTGCTTGACTGGCATTCTTCCTTTCTTTCTTCTTCTTCATCTTCTTCCCTCCTTCCCCAACCATTGAGCATCCCACTTGCACTGTGGTAGCCTACACCTCCACCTACTATCACCCACCTCCCCTCTATAGCCTGCTCTCTCTTCGCTGTCCCTTTGCCTTTGATTTTCTACCAAATTAGCCCCTACAAACCCTCCCCACATGACCTATTTTCCCTTCTTTTCCTCCTCTTCTTGTCACCCTACAAGTTACCCTCCTACATCCTACGTAACCGACCACATCTACCCTCTCCCACCCTTCCTTTTTCTTCTCCTTAACTGCCCTTCTCTGCCTATTTTTTTAGCCTCCCTTACTCCCGACCAATCCTTCTTCTCCCCTTCTTCTCCTCTCCTTTCCTTCCCCTATTTTTGACCCGTAGCCTTGACCATTGCTTCCATTATCCTACCAACCACCTGTACAAACATCCTACCACCCCCTATTACGTCCCTGCACCACCAAGCCACCCCTTTGAGCCCCTGTAACAACCCTTCTTCCTCTTCCTATTCTTTTCCCCCTTTTCAGCCTCCACTCGTCACCTCCACTATCAGCCACTGTTCCTCCACCTCCTAAGCCACCAATATACTCCCTACGACCTCCTCTACCACCCCCATGTCCTCTTTTGGCTAAAGCCCAACCCTACAACCCCTCCTTTTCCTTCTTCCCTTCCCTTTCCTCTTCTCCTCCGCCACCCCTACAACCTATTTGCTGCCCTTGGCTACCACCTTCACCGCCCTTAGCCACCAATAATCCATCCTCAACCACCATGTACACCCTCACTCCACCCCTTTGACTAGACATTACCGTAACTCCATACCACCTGCCCTTCTCCTAGCCCCCAAAACCCCAACCCAAACTAGCACCCTCCCTTCTCCTATTCCATCCTTTGACCCCTTCCTCCTTTATTTATGCATGCAACTCATGCTGCATGAGTAGTATGAGTCTTGACCTAATTTTAGCCTAAACTTAATTAATTTTAAGGTATAAAAATAGTTGGTGCATTATATATTAATTAAGCTTTTGATATAAAAATTATTCCTTTGAGTTGTCCTACTTCTATTATGATAATTTTTTATACTGTTTTAGGGATTGATTTTTACTAATCAAAGCTTGATTCTTTAACCAGGGTACCACTAAGGTTTGATTTTTGTGAGAAATAAGGTAACTATTAAACCTTGCTTAAACGTATGGATATATGTATGCCAACACATTAGGGTTTTTATTATATTTACATGCATGATACATGTTGTTAAGTATGAGGTATTTAGTGGCATGTGTTGATTGATAAAAGGAAAGTATGTTAATATATGTGTCATGTATAGAAATAATGCTTAAGGAAGGAGATGTTGTTAATAATATATGTACGATATGATGTGCTAAAATGGCCATTTGTTGCATAAATATGGTTATCATGGGCCCTAGGAGCATTTTAGTAATATTTCTTAATTAAGAATGTGGCCTAAATAAGTGTAGATGCTAATGTGTATTAAAGTTAAACAACAAGAGTTGGTGGAGTTGGATGATAGGTAAGGAACATTAATATTAATATTTTATAAAGTGAGTGTATTTTGGTAAAAATGGTATAATAAAGGCAAAATTGTAAATTATAAGTGTAAAGGAGGGTAAAGTGGTAAACAGATAAGTAAGAAGGGTATTTTAATAATTTTACATGGAAAGGGAATAACTTGGTAATTTTTGCGTGTAAGAAAGTATTTTGGTGAATTAAATATAATGGAAAGGGCATTTTAATAAATTAACACAAAAGAAAGGGCACATTGGTAATTTGGTGAAGTAAAGGGATAAATTGGTAATTTAACAAAGGAGAAAGATATTTTAGTAATTTGGTATAATGAAAGGGTAATATGGTAATTTTAGAAAGTAAAGGGGTGGAAGGATAATTTAATTAAGTAGAAGGGTAAAATGGTAATTCGGTATAAAGGAAGGGTCTTTTGGTAATTTAATGAAACAAAAGAATAAAATGGTAATTTGGTATAATGGAAGGGTAAAATGGTAAATTGGTATAAAGGAAGGCTAAAATGGTAAATTGGTGTAAAGGAAGGGTATTTTCGTAATTTGTAGAAATAGAGAAAAAAGGTAAATATAATAATAAAGAGGGATAAAATGGTAATTATAATAATAGAGAATGGCAATTTGGTCATTTAACCAATTAAAAGGGCAACTTGGTAACTATAATAATGGAGAAGGGAAATTTGGTAATCTAACAAACCAAATGGAAAATCTGGCAAGTGTAACGAATATGAAGGGTGATTGGTAACTATATTGATAACTAAATAATTCAAAGGGGCAATTTGGTAATTTTGATTAGTATAAAGGGTAATACAGTAATTTAGCCTACTGGAAGGATAAATTGGTAACTCAATAAGTATGATGGGTAAAGTTTGTCATTTAACAAGTATCGAGGATAATTTGTCAATCTAACTCAAGGGGTCATTCTGTTAATTATACAACATAGAGGGTAATATGATAATTCGTCAAGTAAAGAGGGATGACTTAATAATTTTACAAACAAGGGGCATTTTGATAATTTTGTAGAATTGATAGGGGTAAATCAATAACTTGTATTTAACATGTCAACGGATTAACGGAGTTTTACAACAAGGCTCAAATAACATTGAATTGCAAGATAAGTGTATTTGACAAATCAGTAAATATCACAAGAACATGGCCTAACATGGGATTGGATGGATAATTAATGTTGTGGAATGGTGTTATTCTTATATTCATGGGAGGTGTCTTAATCATTAATCACGCATGCTATTGGGCGTTCGATGTGAATTAAGGACATGTTAGGGTTATGTGTGCCATGATCCTTTGATGTGAACTAACCAGACATAAAAACCGTAATGTGATTACGATAGGAGAATTGTTATGGCATGTAAACAAATGGAAACGAATCCTAAATTGGTATTGGATGAGTAAGTATGGCCTTAGTTATTTCTTTAGGTTAACATAGATAATTGTATTACTTAATGATATCATAAACAAATGGAAGTGAATAAGTGTGTGGTTGTTGTGCTTCTCATGGTGGTCGTAATTAAGACACTAATAATTAAAGTAGAAGACCTCGAGATCAAAAATATTGGCTCTTTAGGGGCCACTACCCTAAAGATGTGCTTTAGTCCACGAATATTTTGGTATCTGCTGTGTGCATTAGCTCCCCAACCAAACCCTATATCTTACTCTATCTAGCTCTACGAAGCTATTTAGGGGATATGTATACTTATGGATTAGGTGTCCTTGTTGATAGGGTATTGTGTAGCTTATATGCACTAGTACGACCAGGGTACCTTCGTGTCCCTGAGTTGATGGTTGAAGGGTACTGAGTTGCTTGTATGCGCTAGTATAACCGGTGCACCTTTATGTCTCCATGTTCTTGATCTCCCTCTCAAGGCAAATAAATGGAAATGTTGTACATATTAAAAAGGAAAACATTAATCATGAAAGAGAAAGATGATTGAGCTGGGCCCAATTGGATTATATCATGTGTGCCGGTCCACCATTTATAATAGTGGCTCAGGAGTGCTTTGCCCTAGAAGATGTATATGTGTACCGAGTCATCGGTTATAATAGTGACTCAAGAGATCTTTACCCTAGAAGATGTATATATATACCAGTCCACCAGTTATAATAGCGGCCCAATAGTGCTTTGCCCAAGAAGATGTATATGTGTATTCCACTCCACCACCTATAATCACTACAAAAAACTAGGACTTTAACAACCAACAATTTTGGTCGTTAATGGCCAAATTTTGGTCGCTAATGTCATTAAAGACCAAATAAATTTTTGGTTGTCAATGGTCGTTATTGCTCCCTCGCTAAAGGCTTTAACGACCAACCAAAAATTTTTGGTTGCTAAAGCATTAGCAATAGCATATAACGTTGGTCGCTATAAGCAGTAGCAACAACGAATAATATTGGTCAATATAAGCAATAGCGAGAGCATATAACGTTGGTCGCTATAAGCGGTAGTAACAACGAATAATGTTGGTCATTATAAGCAATAGCGACGAACAAAATATACCGTCGTAAATAATATTAGCGACTAATTTCACACCAATAACGACCAATTTTTCCTTCGCTATTAAAATCCATGTACCTGTATGCATATATATCCCTTTTAACGTATGGATATAATTTTCTAAATACCTGTCTACAAAAATTCAACTAAATATTCATACAAATAATTTGTATCAAATATCTGGTACAACAAAATATTTGATTAATTATAAATATATTACAAAAGAGTTATAGGATACTATTGCATTACAAAAATATCATGGCTACCCGTTTAACTGACATAGAGATCCAAAAGCAGGATTCTTGGTTAAAATGACACAAAAAATTCAATATGAAGACGATATCTTGATAGTAAGGCCGATTCTTGTTGCTACTCTTGCTTTCCTACGACAAAAGAATAAGGTCAAAATATGACAGTATATTATGATAATAGGGTCAGAACTGAACCTGCAGAATATCTATTTGCTTCCTCTATAACTAGTAATTTTGATATAGGCCTCTGAAAGTCTAAACAGCATATATGGGTAAAGAACAAGCCTCATATTTCTATACTAGGGAAGCCTACGAGGACTTGCATTGTCGTGGAGTTTGGTCAACTCCATCAACCAACAAGCTCGCCAATATCTCTTGTCAGAGACCCATCCTTCCTCTTACAACTTGGAACCTAGTATGCAAGTCTCCTCTCAATCTAATCAACTTCTTGACCCCCTCTGGTTTCCATTTATTACTATTTTTTGACTTCGAAGGTTTTGAAGCTTTGTCAGAGTCAACTTTGTTGACCTCTCCATCACTTAGGTCGTCTTTTATATGACAGGTGCTACATATACTACCTGGTGAACTGTTTCATGGTAGAAGTCATTCAACTTCACTGCATGCGCAAGGCTTCCTATCAATTCAGAAGAGCCACTAACATTTGCACTAGCATATTCCTTGTATGGAAAGGCATAAAAATGCCCAAAGGCAGCAATAAGCATCTCAACACACACAATGAAGTTCTGAAAATCTGCAGCTTCCTCTGCATCTTTTATAAATCAAGACTTGGCAGCAAGAAAAACTAATACACCCTAAGAGGGAAAAAAATAAAATTTCATGCAATGGAACACTAATCATGTGATAATTCACGCATAACAAATATCAAACATGCAAAAGAGATAATCTAAAGAATCCATGTTTAATTTATAATTAGCAACACGTAAATAGTAGTATGCAACCCAAAATGCTGTTCTTGGTCATCTGATCAACAGGTCACTAGTTATTTTCCCAATAGGAGAGCCTAGATTCTACCATCCTTCCAAACTTACAGAATGGTAGAGTTTAAGGTTCAGCTCTAACTCAATATACCAATTTGACCATCCATTGAAAAGGAAAAATGAGTCAAACCATTTGAGTGCTCTTACAAGCTCAACAATCATCAAGTAAGAGAGACAAGCCTCAATATATTATCCAAACAGGACCATTCTATAGCTTTGCATGGGTAAGCCAAAAAAAAGGTGACAAGATGAGATACTCCTAAGATCCTTAATTACTATAAAACAATCCATCAGGGAAAAAAAATCTCTAAGAAAGAATATGGAACCTTTTTCCTCATGATGTGTGGGGAAATCTAGGGAAGTGTTGTCACTACTTTCCTCATCTGGAATTTTTCCCATTCTCCTATTATTTTTCTGCCCATCAACTGCTTTTCTTAGTGCAGGCAGTCCAAACCCAACCCGTGACTTTCCAAAGAGACATTCATTGACCTCCTCAGATAGCACAACAGTTGGGTTCATTGACCTTCTTATTTTCCCTTTCAAGTAGTCGTCCATCAATACAACTCCACAAATGCATTTGTATAGTAAGGTACTTAGTAAGATATAACCTCTATATACACTTAAAAACATTTCATATTTGAAGAAGACATATCTATCTCATGGCCTTAATAATTGTATTTATCATGCTTTCATATATACGTACTCTAAGTCACATAAGCAAAAAATATCCATAGATCACAATAAAAGATTTATGAATTCCCTTTATAGTAGTAAAATCCCTAATACACCCCTAAGAATTCAGTTAATATATACTGATTCCTCCATATATAATCCTCATCATACGTATACCCAAATACTTAGACCTTAAATAATTGTTACCAACACTATTTTAAGATGACATTAAAGTCATTATCAAAAGTAGGTTCTAGCTTACACTAACTTATCAAATTATAACTTTGTTTCTACTAACACAAAATATATTATCCATATAATGACAATTTTTTAAGCTTACAACAAACTTAGTCACATATTATCTATACCAAACATTACATCCATGTCACTATAGTGTTTTAAGTTAATGCAAAACATATTATGTGGACCAACCAAAACAATACCACCACATTACGTTGTACACACCCACAACTCATATTCTTATGCCATGGCAATCAAGATAACATATATTGTATACTCAATTGATTAAAACAATAAAGAAAAGATCCAATTTAACATAATTAGGGTTTTTTAGCCTGGACTACAAATCCGCTCAAATCTTGCTAAATATTTAAATTGACGGATTGAGAATGAATTCATTTCTAGGTATACAATCTTATGATAGTTGTTGCCTCTAATTATGATTTGAGTGCGTACATTGGATGTGTCATTTCTAGGTCATTCTGAAATGCATTGTTAACACTCTTGTAAAGTCATATGTTGGGGAGCATTGTTAATCCTCGCATGAGAAATTGTTATTATTTTCCACCATCATTTCTTTACATTTGTTTTATGATTTTATTTATACAATAAACATTTATTCTTATTCCATTATGTTTTAACTTCATTCATTTAAAGAGTTTTCTCACCCTTTGATTTAGAGTTTAGAAAGCCTTATGTATTAGTCTTGAGTTAGGTGCTAACCATACTAATTCCTTGATATATAAGTAGACTTTCAGCCTTGCACACAACATACATTAGTACTCATGTTAGATATGACGATCTCATCCCCACTTTTCTTCAGCTTTTATAACTCTTTCCAAACGAACAAAGTTTTGTGGTGATGAAAATTCAAATATTACAAGTTGGTAGCATAGTTTTATTTTAACATTGATTGTTTCAAATTGGAAATGAATTGTAAAAAATATTTTCAACGAATTATTTAAAGATATTAATATTTCTACTTAAGTAATTCAAAGAGTTATGTTCTACTTTCTTTGTTGGATAAGCATTAGTTTGGGGTTTTGCAACAAGATTTATTTTTTATGTTATAGGTTTGTGCTATGATTCACTCTCAATATTCCTATTGTTCCTGTGTTATTAAGTTTGATCTAGTTAGTATTTGACCCCTAGTATATCTAAATTAGAATTATAAAGATGTTTGGTGGACTTAGCTTATTTTGTTTATGCTAAGTTATTATCTAGAATGGTCTTATTTTATTTTATTTTTTATGCTAAGTTATTATCCAAAATGGTCTATGCTAAGTAAAATATAAGGTGTGATTGAACTATGAAATGTATAGGATGACTAAGAGATAGTTAGTATATAGTTGATATAATCTAATAAATTATGGTTTAATGCGTTTAATGCTAAGGAATATGACATTACAAGCTGATAATGAGCATTTAGTTGTTATGACTAGGGCTAAAATTTGTTGATGTTATAATATCTTCAATATTTCCCTAAATAAAAATATTTTCTACAATTATAAGGGAGGAAAATTAGAGTAATAGTTGAATAAATGTAATGAGATGCTGAGCCTTTTGTAAGGATAACTAGCTGGGGTTACAAGAACATTAAATTGATGCACGGACATCAAGTGTGCTTTCATAGTATCACGAGTTCTAGAATCAGTATTAACACAATTGATACACTGACATCTAATTAAATTTCTATTGATTTTTTGAAATGCATAGTTCAAGAATTCCTCAACCCCAGTAAAATATGTTGGATCATGAAAATGATCATCAACAAGGCCAATCCATTCCTTATTGGGTGCCATTTTCTAAAGGAAAAAAAAGGGCATAAACATAACAATTAGAAAACAAATGACAATTAGATAAAACATGCAAACTATCATTTTGAAGAATACACGAAAAGGATTACAAAATATAATACAAAACATCATTAATAAAGTATTAATGAAAGAAATAGAAAGCCCAAAAGCACACCAATTCTATCATATTTTATTTCTTGTTAAAAAAAATTAATGTCAATGTTGATCGTCATCATATTCTTTATCTAATTTTATTAACTTGAATGATTATAACATTCTTAAATGAATTAACATAGAAAATAATCTAAGGAAATAAAAAAAAAGATTATGCAACAATATAAAGTGATGAAGAAAACCTTCAGCACCACCATCCATCAAAACCCTTCCTAATATTTTACTTTCAAGATAGCATCTATCATATACTCAATTGATTAAAACAATAAACAAAAGATCCAATTTAACATAATTAGGGTTTTTTAGTCCGAATTGCAAATTTGGTCAAATCTTGCTAAAATATTTAAATTGACATGTCGAAAATGAAATTAAACATAATCTAATACAAATTATATAATCAATTGAATAAAATAACTCTAATTACACAATCCAATTTAAATTTGCAAGAATTTTAACCTAAGAATCCAATTCCGATTAATTTCTCACAAAATTTTCAAATTGATAGTTCTAACATGAAATTAGATACATTTTAAAGGATATTGTAAGTTTAATTTATCTAAAATAGCTAAATCGTATAAAACCGACAAATTTGTATATAACCAGGTCACAAATCTAATTTTCACAAATCAACCATAACCAGTACAGTTAACCATTCCAAATCATTCATACAACACACACACACACACATACATATATATATAGATATATATATATATATATATATATATATATATATATATATATAATTAAATAACTAAATAATCTTATCATAAGCTAATTCATTTAAAATTAATCAAAATATAAGTTAGGGTTTGAGTATTTATACCAAATGAATTGTAGAGAAATTGGAGGGAGTGAGGGGTGTTGGAGCTTCGCAGGTGGTCAAGTACCACTCGCCGGTGAGGAGCGGCGCTGGAGGCAGACGGGCGGTGGCATGCTACGGCAGTCTTCGTGTGTTGTCGGTGGCTGGTGTTGCTACTCCACTGCTGCTATGTTGGAGGACAACGACGACAAGGTAGAGCAAGTGTGGTGGTGTGCTCGAGCGGCAGTGGCTTGCGTGGTGGTGCAGCCTGGGTTGAAGACGCAGAGCAAGAGGCGGCCAGGGCAGGGGACATCGTCGAGCTTCGAGGGTTAGGGAGGGGAGGAGCCAAAAATTGAAACGATATAAGGGTGGGGGTAGGGGGCACAGGTGAAAAAATTTGGTTGTTTTTTTAAGAAATTTTAAGGAGTTGAGGGATTTATGTGTTTTTTTATTACATTTAATTTTTTTGGATTTTAGATATTTGAAAAAAAAATTATTATAAAACATATATATATGTATATATGGAACTTAAATATTTTTAGTGACAAATAAATTAATGATTAACGACCAAAAATTATATTATTCATAATAGATATACCAATAACGATGACTTTTGATAGTGGTCATTAATAATATATCAACAACGACCAAAAAAAAATTGGTTGCTAAATTGGTCGTTAATGCACCAGTTTGTTGTAGTGAATAATGGAGGTTTTGAGCTCAACAAACCAAATCTTGGAAGTGAATAAATCTTGAAAAAATAATAATCACTTACAGTGGAACACCATGTAAGTTGGGGCCAAACCGATCCCCTGACGATAATAGTGGCCAAGAGCCTTCTACTGTGGAGACCGGTCCACCAGTGAACAATAGTGGTCAGATGCGTTAAAATACCCCAAAACCTTAATTTAGGAAATTATGGCAAAATAAAGAATTATTAAGGAAATTAATTAAATGAATTATTGTATTAAAATAAGAGGAATTAATTAAGACAATATCAAAAGGAAAATAATAAATAATATAATTAGGAAAAATTAGGTTGTTTTGCTAATTAAAATGGAATTGAGGACAAATTATTCAAAATATCCTAAATTAATCAAAAAAGAGAATTTATTTATTATTTTATTAAAATATTATTATTTTAAATATTCTAAAAAACCAAAATGTTTTAAATACCTAAACCCATCAATTTATCCTTTTTTTCCCTTCTTTTCCTTTTTTCCTTCCTTCCTCTCGTTTCTCCTTTTCATTTTTCCTTCCTCCCTCTCTTCTCTTTCCCCACGGAGCCCAAGCCCGCTTCTTTTTTTTCTTCTCCCTCTCCACCCATCATGACCGACCTAGCTCCCTTCCTTTTTCTTTCACTCTTTTCCCCCGAGGCCAGCTGGTCCACTCCCTCCCTTCTTCTTCTTCCCTGACCATTCTTCTTTTCCCGCTCCTTCCCCATGAAGGCATGTGGGCCCTATAACACAGCATGCTGGCCTGCCACGTCTCCTTTCTTCCTAGTCGATTCCTCTCCCTGCTTGACCTAATCAGCCTTGCTCTCTCCCATCACGTGTGCCCCTCTCCCCATCCCTTTCTCCTTCCCTAACCAGATATGACCTATAACTTTGTTGGCTTGTATCGGTCGTGCACTACCGATCATCGACCTACCACACATGCAACTCTCTTCTGCTCATCTCCAAACAAAATTGGGGAATAAATGTTCAAAGATCGTATATGGTAAATGAAAGTGATAGTCTTGTCATCCATATACTTCTCTTTGTTCACTTGATCCTCATTTTGATGAGATTCTTCTTCTACTTTTACAAGCTCTTCTTCCACGTGATTTTTCTTTTCAATGTTCTCCATGGAAATCTCCTCAACTAGCTCATCCTTACATTCAGATATGGCATCATCACCCTCATAACTCTCACTTGAATTTGGAACTAAAGTACTAGAGAGCTCTTTTTGTACTTGTAATTGATTGATCATGTTGACAATATAACCCATTTTCTCCTCTAGTACTGATACCCTTTCAGTTTGCATAATCTGACTTTGCATCAGTTGATTTTTCCCTTCTACCAACTGGTTTTGACCATTTATCAGTGCTTCAAAAAGTTTATCCATTTTTTCTGAACTTGAGGGTTCTGAAACTGGAGAAGATTCCAGTTGAGGATATTGATAATATTTTGAAGTTTCATATTCGTGTGTGTAAGGGTCTTGATATGGAACTTGATAATGATCATTCATCTCTGATCCAAAGTTGGGTTGATGCCTCATTCTCGAATAGTATGTGCTTGTATAGGGATCATGTCCTTGAAAACCATTGAAGGACTGAGCATCGGATTGTGTCCATCCTCCTCCTCTCATAGCTTGTTCATGGTAAGCATATGGATTTCCTTGCGTATGACTGACTCCACTTGTTTTAATAACTCCAGTAGCTTCAGCTACCTGCAAAACAAGAGCAGTGAGTTTGTTAAGTTTATCATTTAGACTACTCGAACTTACCTTATTTACTCTTGCATTAGGATTCATGCAAAGTTGTCCATAACCAAAGGATCCTCTCATAGCTACCTAAAAACACTAACACTTCAAAGGAAAAGGTTAAGAGCAAAACAAAACACACCAAAAATCCTAGGAAAATCTAAAACAAAACTAAAAGAAAAAAACACAAACACTAAAAATAAAAACACACTAAAAATACTAGCAAAATAAAGGTGAAGTTACCAATCCCCGGAAACGGGGCCAAAAATTGGTGTGACCGTAGCCGACACGCAATTTAAACCCTTTTGTTGTCAATTGTAGCACTGGTAAATAAGGGTATCATTCTAGGCCAGGGATTGAGAGGGCTCGCCTCTATCTAACTAACTCAAACTAAAAATAAAAATAAAAATCCTAAATAACACAAAATAAATAAATAAGAAAATACTAATGTGGTTTATAAAAATAATAATAATAATAATAATAAAAGGAGTAAATAGAATAAAATAAACTAATAATAATAAAAATAATAAAAATAATGAGAAACCCGCAGATATGATAAACATGTTAGGGAAATAAAAATCCATCACTAGATTAGGTCATAATATAATATTTATTTCTAAGTCAATATTTAATCGTGAGAATGAGATCGACCAAGTTGTACACCAAAAGCAGGTCCATATACCTTATATTACTTCCCTTAATTAATTAATACGATAAAGCGCCAATATTAACCCTATTAAATACTAGCAGTATAGCAGCAACAAGCGGCTCCTATATTTAACTAGATTTAATGCATTAAGTGCAAGTGGAAGGCTGTCAATCTAAGTACCCAAACTAGTACAAAAAGCATGTCTAGCTGTATTTCCTTTCCTTAATCCACACATATCGAAATGTTTTACCACTTCGGTTAGAATCACAAAACAATTAGGTGAATTGTTATCTAACCTAGCTGCAATTTATACATATAAATTCTAGTATATTTAGATGGCCACCTAGCAGGCAAATAATCCTACATACTGTCACTTATGAGGAAACCAGAACAAGGCATGCACCAAATAAACTATACTTGACAGAATTATATATATAAACGATAGCAATTAACATAGAGTCAAGAAACAATCTCACGAAACAAAGAAAATAAAATTATAATTCAAACCCTAATCCAGGGTTTCAATTTATTCCCTAACAATAAACAATTAGCCAGCCATAATTATAGAATTAATTACACAAAAATATATATCTAAAATATAAATTAAAAATAAGAGAAAGAAATAATCGAAATTAATTTTGGATAAAAGATCAAGAATTTATTTAGATAAAAATTAATTTTATCTGAAATAAATTCTACCGGTATTAAACTCTTCCTCTAATTTTTCTTCCTTCTCGGCCTTTATTTCCGTGCGGCAATTCTTTTTCTTTTTTTCTTTATTCTAGCTGACAGGGCTGACGGAGGCTGTTGCGTCTCGGTTTCAGTGCCTGACGTGCGCCTCTCCTTCCTTGCGTTGGCCCTGTTCTCCGTGTCCGAGCCAACGGAAGGCTTTGCCGTGCCTACCCCGAGCCTGTGAAGGCTCTTTTCTGCCGCTCACTCTGTGGCTTCTGCCTCGCGCCCCCCCCCCCCTCTCAATTAATGTCGTCATTTATTTATAACGTGCCTGGCAGCTTCTTCGTCTGTGCCATGTCAGCCCTCGGCTGACTCTTCTTCTCCTGCGCCGTCTTCCATTTCTTTTTTTCGTGGACACTCTACGTTAGCCCTATGCTGACTTTTCTTTCTCATGCGGCACTCCTAACTATCGCACTGCTTCGTCGTTTCTTTGTTTTGGGCCTTTGGGCCTTCGGCCCTTGGCCGTCGGTCTGAAGGTCCAAATCTTTTTATTTTTTTTATGTTTTTTACTTAAAAACAAAACCTGCAAAATAAAATTAAATAAATATTAATAAATAATATTTTATTCTAAATTTACTTAATTTATATCATTTTAGCTCAAATAATAATATTTATGCAATTTTTACCACTTAAGCATAAAACAATAATTACTCCCCTATATTAATTAAATAAACTACCAAAAACTAAGATTATAAGGGTATAAAATGTATCAAAATATGAACTCATCATGTAGCATATTTGCTAAGATAAGATTTAAGAAATCAGAACACTTAAGATTGCTTATATGTAACAAGTTATTACAAGTCAAAGAAGCAATTATGCATGGATGACAAACTTTCATGTCATAGAAAACCTATTTATCATTCTTATGTAAATAAGGGTTTTTTGTTATTTTTCTCCACACAATAATTCGCTAAGTTTGTTTGCAAAAATTTATAATTTTATGCATGTATTATATTGGTTAGTAATATGTTGCTATTAGAGGTTAGCGTTCTAGTTAGCCATATGTAAATAATGTTGTTATGTTAGTGTACTACCTAAAAAAATTTTCAATACCTATATAAGGTAAGACTCAATGCATAAGAAGTGAAGAGTCAAAATTATTGAATGAAAATAAGAAGTTTAAAATTTTGTTATCTTTCTCTCTTTTTAGTTAAATTATTCCTTAGACTACTTGGATTAATCATAGCTATGGCCTTTGAATAAGTTCTTAGAGAAACATTCAAAGATATATTATTTTTGAATTCTTATTGAATCTTGTTTGAAATTTATAGTTTTCTTTAAGGATTGTTTAAATCTTGCTTGAAGATTCCTACACATCTTCTTAATCTTGAAACCATTGAGCCACCCTTCCATCTAACCATAAATTCTCTCTTTCCATTTATAGATTCACATCATATTTCATATCAAAGCAAGGTTGGATTCTTCCCACATTCGAATATCCAACCTCATATTCATCTTCCCCTCACACAAACCATACATGCAAGCACATGCAACATAGCCATCTAACCTTCTAATGTATCTTTAGAGTCCTCTTTGTATCTTCAGCCTTTAATATTAAATCTCTTTTACTTTATTTTTTTCACTTCTTCAACTTTCACAAATATAATTTAGATATTCAAGGCAAATTTATCCTCTTTTTTTCCCTCTTGCATTTGAAGACTCAACCTAATTGATTATTCATTCTTTCCCTCAAAATATATTTGAACCATAGAGTTTATCTTCATGAGTAATTTATGTACTCTTGAATATCTTGATTTAAGGAAGAAGAATCTTCAAATCATCCCAAAATATTGAAATATTATTTGAATCTTCTTTCTCCTCTTCTATACATAACTTTTTTCACTCATTAGTAAAAACTCATACCATCCTTAAGGTTCCATTTGACTTCTTTAAGTTCATTCCTTAGTTCTTGCTTGAGCACATTTGATCATCTTATCAATGAAGAACTCTTTGTGTATCAATAATTGGTAGTAAATCTCTCAACCAACTGCCTTCCATTCCTAATCCATCTTATTTACCAATAAGTCTCCAATATTCTTGAAGATCCATTAAGAATCTATGAAGAACTAACTTCAAGCCACAAGTGCACCTCTACTGAGTTGATTTTAGCAAAGTGTAGCAGCAAATGATGAAGAAGTGTCTATGAAGCATATGTTTGACACTCTTTAATAGCTTCAATCAAGTTTACATGCCACTAACACATAGATACAACCAATCCCTTCCATAAAAAGCCAATTTAAAGACTACAAATGAGGGTAGCCAACCTATATTCCACATATGCACAACACTATGGAATCTACCAATGATTCAGTCAAGGACATCATGAGATGAGCCATTTAAGCACTAGGAAACCACATAGACAACCAAATGGAGTAAAAAAAAAGTACACGATAATGGCTCTAATGATTTTAGCCACAATCAATGAGCCCATGCAAATTATCAACAAAGTTATAACCATATTGAAGGCAACATTCTTGAATTTTCTAGTTTGAATTATTTTTTAAATGATTGTATGAAAAAGAATATATATTTGAAATTAAAGAGTATGATGATGAGCATGGATGTAAGTTAGAAACACTCAAGTTTAAAACATTTTCTAGGGATTTGTATGAAAATCTCAAGAGGACTTATGAAAGGTAAGAAAAGAGCAATATCAAGTCATGGGATAAACTGAAATAACACCCAAAGAAGAAATTTGTTCCTAAAAAGTATGAAAAAGAAATTTATATTAAGTTGACTAATATAAGGTAAAAATTACATTGTGTAGATAAATACACGAGGGAATTTGAAAGACTAATATTTTGTGTGACATGCAATAATGAAAAGAAAAAATGTGTGCTAGATACTTAATTAGCCTTAATAACTTGATTAGAGAAAAAATTGAAATATTTTCCTATTATTCTCTTGATGATTTAACTAAGTTAGCTTGAAAATATGTGACAATGTATATTCAACTGATGACCAGAAAGTCAATCCAAACCAAGAAGAAAAAGATATAAATAAAATAATGAAGATATCTAATAAGCAATGTTTAAAATACAAGATGGAAAATTAGAAAAATGTAAATTACTGCTTGCAAGTACAGTTCTTCTAGGTTATATTATAAATGGAGAATGCATGAATGGTAATCTTACTAAGATACAATCAATTAAAGTGTGGCATATTCCTAAGGAAGTTCACCAAGTGAGAAGTTTTCATAAGTTATGTATTTCTATAGGAGATTTATTAAAGATTTCTCTACAATAGCGGCACCTTTTACTCAACCCATGAAAATAAAGGTAATTTAATAGGGGAATGAAGTCAATTAAGCTTTTTCATATGTTAAGGTTAAATTATGCAATGCTCCTGTGTTAGATATTCCTAATTTTAGCCTACTTTTTTCAGTAGCGTGTGATGCTAATGAGGTATGTATATGTAGATTTATTTCTCAAGAAAATAATACCTATTACACACTTTAGTGAAACATTAAATGGTGCTAAATTAAATTATTCAATACATGAAAAGGTGTTCTTTTCCATCATACATAGGTTAGAGACATGGAGTCCTTATATGAGGCCCAAACCCTTTAAATTATATTCTGATCATGAGAGTTTAAAATATTTATATGGTCAAAATAAAATTAGTACTAGACATGAAAAGTGGATAGACTTCTTACAATCTCTTGTGGTCTCCATCAAAAACATAGATGGAAAAGATAATGTAGTAGTAAATGATATTTCTCAAAAGTCTACATTACTTGTTATATTAAATTCTAAATTCTTAGGTTTTGAAATGTTAAAGAATTATACCCTAAATTTGAAGGCCTTAGTGATGAATATAGAGCATGTAAAGAAAATAGATATCATGAAAATTATTCATTATAAGACAGATTTTTATTTAAACATAATAAAATTTACATACCATAAGCAAGTATAAGATATTTCATTATCAAGGAAGTACATTAAGGAGCTATAACAAGAGGTTTTGGTACCCAAAAGACATTAGAAATATTAGAGGAGAATTTATATTAGCCACATATGATAAAAGTTATACAAATTATACTAAACCAATGTGTTACTTGTAAAAAGATTAAAAGGTTCTTTCACAAAGGTTTATATACACCATTACTTGTGCCTAGTCAACCATGGGAATGAGTTACTATAGAGTTTTATCTTCAGGTTGCCTAGAACATAAAGAGGTAAATATTCTATTATGGTTGTGGTAGATAGATTTTAAAAAAAAAAACTCATTTTGTTCCATTTAATAAAACTAATGATGCTACAAATGTCATTGATTTGTATTTCAAAGAAAATTTGAAACTATATGGCATCCCTAAAACTATTGTTTTAGATAGATATATTAAGCTTTTTAATTACTTTTGGAATATGTTATGGTATATGTAAATAACTAAGTTGTTATTTAGTAATTCACATCATTCGCAAACTAATGGATAAACCAATGTTATGAATCATAGTCTTCGTACTTTGTTAAAAGTATTGATAAGTAAAATTACAAAAGATTGGGGTATTAAGTTAGCTCATGTAGAATTTGCTTATAATCTTCACTTGAGTCCATTGAAGATTTTGTATGGGGTGAATTAGTACATACTAGTTAACATGGTACCCTTGAAAAACGGTGATTTTAAAAATTATGAAGCTAAAGAATGAGTTGAATTATTTAAAAGGCTTTATCAAAAAATGAAGAGAAGCATTAAAATAGCCATTGAAAGGTATCAAAAGCATGATAATAAACATTGTACTCCACATGCATATTCTCTTATTGGTTTGGCTTATTTACATTTGTGTAAGGAAATATTTCCAAACCTATGAAAATAGAAACATATGCCAAGAGCTAATGAACCATTTAAAATCCTTAGAAAATTAGGGAAAGTGCTTATGCACATGAACTTCCAAAGTCTTATGGTAGTGTTCACAAGCATTTAATATTAGCGATTTGTCTCCTTATTGTAATGATGTTAATTTGTGGATAAATTCTTCTCACGTTAGGGAGAATTATGTAGGATCATCTATAGATTCTCTTGATGCATGTAAGGTTTGTCATGATAATGAGGATTTGACATTCTTAATAATGGATCCTATTACAATTTTTGTCTTTGATAATATATCTTGGACAACCATAATAATTATATGTTAAGTGATTTTTACTGGTATAATACATATTTATAAGGAGACGATTTAATAAGGTAACACACTTAAGATTTATTCTTAAGTTATAAGTTATTACAAGTCAAATGAGCTCTTATGCATGGAATTCAAACTTTCAAGTGAAAGAAGACATAGTTATCATTATTATATAAATTAAGGCTTTTTAAAAAAATCCATATAGTAATTAGCTATATTTATTTGTAATAATTTGTATTTTGACTCATGTATTATATAAGTTAGTAATATGTGGCCATTATAAGTTAGTATAATAGTTAACCATGTATGCATTAATGTGGCTATCATAATGTGATATGTAGCAAACTTTTTGCCACCTATATGAGGCATAAATTAGCACATGAGAAGAGAAGAGCCAAAATTATTGAATGAAAATCACAAGTTTAAAACTTAGTTATATTTCTCTCTTTTTAGCAAATTTCTTCTGAAGACTACTTGGAGTAATCTTAGCTATAGCCTTTGATTTTTTCTTGGAGAAACATTTAAGGATATATTCTTGTTGAGTCTTTTTTGTAGATGCATAGTTTTCTTTAAGTCTTGTTGAATCTTATTTTAAGATTCTCATACCTATTCTTAATCTTCAAATCATCGAGCCATCCTTCCATCTAATCTTCAACTTCTCTCTTTACCTTTATAGATTCACACCACCACATATGATAGGTAACTACTTTGGACTATAGGTGTTTACTAGGAAAAAATTATCGTTATAGCAATTAACTTTCATAAAATAGGTGGAGGTTGAGCCCCTCATACACATGATGGAAAGGCATACTATTAAATTTTAATATAATCATACTATTTACAAGTGTAGAAGGAAAATTCATCCTTGTTAAAGTAAAGAATGACATGATACATAATTTATTATATGGTAATAATGAGTGCAATGTAATTTTGGATATCCTCAAGCAACCATAACTAATAGTGGTTGACAACAAAAAATGTTGAAAATTCTATGAAAATTAAACTATTGATTACTAATTCACTAAGTTAGCCTAACATGTAAAACTAACTCTAATACTATATGTGTATACTGCCATGCCTTTTCCAGAACTCATCGAGAACAATAGAAAGTAATGAGTAAACTTAGTGATAAAATAAAGAAATTCTAGGAACCTTGTAGCCTAGACTAAGTGTTATCATCCTAGGTTGGGTGGATGAGCTTCAAGAGATACTCTTGTTAATAAGAAGATAACTAAGACTCCAATGAGAGAAAAGCCTTTCACTATTTCCTTCAAAGTAGAGGTGTTGGTCCCTAGAAAATAACCATTTCCACCCATATATAAATAGTCATTATGATCCTACCACTAATGAGAAGGCCATAAGAGTGGAAAAAAACTTGCTAGATTAATAGAGGGATATTTCCTACTGAAGGATAGCTAATCATCAGCAAAATGTGATAAAAATATTATAAAAATAAAGTTAGGCCAACTCAAAACAAGGGGGGAGAGATTAGGTATTGTAGAAGGTTGTGTTCCTATATGGTGGCAATGGGTAAATTGTCATCCAATTGAACAGGCCCTTACCAAGTCATCAAGTAGGTTATATTGGCCACCTTTATATTAACAAATGAAGAAGGAAGACTTTTATCCAATATTTGGAATTTCGAACATTTAAATTAATATTATGTGTAACTAGAGCATCTAATAGTAACCATCTAGGCACACTAGATGATGCTTGGGTTTATACAAACTTAAGTATTTTGTATTATATAATGACATGTTGATTGTAATGAATTACTAGCTACCTTAATTTCTAATTTATTTAACTATTTGTGAAAATAAATCCCCAGTAACTTAAAAGCCAACCTAGAGGTGTGTCTTCCAAGATAAGGCCACCATATGATAAAAGTAAGCAATTATAAGTCAAAAATAGACATGAAAGTAAGATAATGTAAGGCATAAAAAGGCCTAGTGTGCTCCTTCCATGCCAAGGACAATTGGGAAAAAAATAAGGTGCAATTTGCCAACCCG
The DNA here is from genome assembly GCA_039764185.1 of Tamarix austromongolica. Classification (NCBI taxonomy): domain Eukaryota; kingdom Viridiplantae; phylum Streptophyta; class Magnoliopsida; order Caryophyllales; family Tamaricaceae; genus Tamarix; species Tamarix austromongolica. The sequence goes on from CM077817.1 coordinate 49,898,795, forward strand.
AGGTGCATCATCATTATTGAGGCCACTCAAGCTAAAGTAAGAGAATTGACTAATGTTGTGCACTCCATGCTAGGGCAACAAGGTGAGAAACTCATTTTCTAAATTTTTTCCTTTCTTTTCTTCCATTTTATGACATTTTTTAATATAATTTTTGAACATTTTGGTAGTATTTATCTCATATTTTAGCTATTACTCTCTTAACATTTATATTGTAGGGACTTAGAAAAATAATATATACATAACAAGGAATATGAGCAAGAATTTAGAGCAAAGGTTCTCTATGGAAAGTATTAAAGGAAGAGGAATCAGCATTGCATGCATATAGAAGAGGAAAGAAGATAAGGAGTCATAAAGTGAGTGAAAAACAAACCAATGTGCACTAACGTAGCAAAGCCATACTAAGTAGTGCATGGCCATGAAGATCAATGTCAAGAACAAAGAAGATATATGGTTTTGTTGTGCAAGAACGGCTCAGCAGTGTGGCATAATGCCAAGAGCAAAGAAGACACACTATCTAGCTATATGTGAAAGGAATACACATGTGGTATAATGCCTAGAGCAATAAAGTTACATAGTCTAGCCATTCCAAGTTGGCCCAATCGTGCACTTAGTGACAAATATTGAGTGTAAGAGTTTCACATGATCTAGCCATGCATGACAAACATAGTTGTACAATGGTTACTCCATGATGTATGACCCATCCTATTTTGGAATCAAGCCAGCTCTAAATGAAAAGATAGAAATGATAAAAGGCCATGGAATAGATAATTTTTTTTCTCTCACTCTTTTTCTATAGATAAAAACTCTTTTAATGTAACTTAAAATTTTCCTTATTAATTCTTAGATTTATTTCTATTTTTACATCTTATACGCACTCTTGACATAGGATTCCAACTTTTATCTATGGTTTTATCTTTCAATACCTCTTTTTTATTAATGATGTTTAATGTTATTTATATTCCTACATTTTATCACAATTATGAGCAAGTATATTTGTTTTTTAGGATTAGTTCTAGTCTAAATTATTAATTAATTATAAATTAATTTCATTATCATTATCATTGCTTCAATTTTCAATTCAATTATAATTTCTTCATTTACCATCGAGTTGCTTGATTACCGATTTGACTAGACATGAACATTTAATAAAAAAAGGTGGAAGTAGAAGATTATTAACTAGAGCTATAATAATTAAACAAGAGAATCAAACCATGAAACTAAGCTAGAATCCCTTGGGGGTTTTATTGATTTAACATAGAATGTAATTAATTTAATTTCATTTATTAGCATGAAATTGGGTTATTAAATTGGATTAGGTATGACTATTTGACTTTGAAAGAGACTATTAGTTAATTTAGTCTATTTCAACATCTCAAACTTATATAATTATTTGGCGATTAAATTGATTATTTATTAATTACTAATTTTATAATAAATATCCAATCCTAAGATTTTAATTGGATTTTTACTACCATTAACATTAAAAAATTAAATTATTTTATTAATCATTTTCTAATCCCCAAATTTAAATTATCTATATAGCTAAAATAGAGAAAATCGATACTCAACAATGAACTCCCTTTAGGATATGAATTGATGTGCTATATTGAATAGAATTAAACCATCAAATTTTTAGCATTGGTTTTTGGGACTTCAACATTTGATATTGAGTCATTTGTTATCTATATAGACTTGATTTCTATTTTCTTTTAATTTTAGCTTCTTTTATTGTTATTTGTTAGATCATCATTTGCAATTTTAGATAATTTTTATGCAATAATCTTTTTGACTCAGAACTCAAATTGAGTTTAATCCCAAAAATGAGAGGATGTTGAGTGAGATAAGGAAGTGGGTACGTAAGACTCAACCAAGAAATTGTTTAGAAATTATGGCTTAACAAGAAGTAGAAGAAAAGGTTGCTTTCTTAAGATTTTGGCATCTCGCAATCCATATGGGAGACAATCGAGCATAAGAAAGCCCAATAAGCCACTAATAATTTTGAACTACAGCCTACACTTCTTAATATAATGCAGCAAAATCAATTTAGCCACAGCCTAATGGATGACTCGCATTGATAGATCTCTATATTCCTTAAGTATTGCAATACCTTGAATGTGAATGGGGGTTCAAATGATTTAATAAAGATATAGTTATTCTCATTATCATGGAGGGACAAGTTTAGAGCTTCATTGTAATGACTTCCTATCAAGTCCATCACCACTTGGGACCACCTTTTGTGGGCTTCTTCATACAAGTATTTACCTTATCTAAGATGGTTTAACTATGAAGTCTCATTAAAATATTTTATTGAATAGATTGTGAGTCCTTATAGGATCCATGGGAATGTTAAAAGAAGATATTGAGAATGTTTCCACACTATGGGCTATAAGAATATCATTTGGCTCACACTTTCTAAAATGGTATTCTTTACAACACAAGGATGACAATAGATGCAATAGTGGGATGCACCCTCATGAAAAGGTCATACAAGAATAAAAATAAATAATTGAAGACATGGCTCAAAACCACTACCATTAGTCAAGTGAGCACCCTTTTATAAAGAAAGGTTGAAGGTATGATATTGATGTTTTTCATCACCTTTATTCTAAAGTTAGTGCATTATTTCACTGGTTTGATAAATTAAGTGTGAATGTAATAACTTCTTCTTCTTCTGCTTGTGAGACTTGTGGTGTTAGAAGACACTCATCATTTAAATGTTAATCTATTGGTAACCCACCCAATGATGTAACTCTTGTAGATCACATAAACCATGTGAATAATTTTAATAGAGAAAAGGAGACCCATTTGCTCTTACCTACAACATAGGTGACAAAATCATCTGAATATTTTTTATAATAACTTTCCAACTAATCCCATTCCCCAATCAAAATTTAGGCCCCTCTATGATGGCATACTATTATAATAAACAAACTAAGGACTTGAGGAATACATTAAAGAAATTATTTTTTATTCTTGACTCCTTAGCTAACCAAAATAAGATGCTAGAAAACCAAATCATTTAGATGGCCAAACAATTTGATTCACCTTATAGGCCTTCCAAAATGCTTTTAGGGAAATAAGAAACTAATCTTAGAAGTTCCATCAACACCATAGAACTCAGAAGTGGGAAGGAGCTATAAGGTCTTCCTTTAATAAAGGAAGTTGATGATGTGGATGAGAAAGTTGAAGATATGTCAAAGGAGAGTAATGAATAAGTAAATATTGTGAAAGAGACCACTTTAGGAAAGGGCGTGAAGGTGAGAAATATGTCTCTCCACCATCATACATGCGTCCACTACCATTTTATCAAAGGCAATCTAAGGCAAAATTGGAAAAATAATTTAGAAAACTTCTAGAAATTTAGAAAATATTGTATATTAACATTGCATTTGTTAAAGCCATTTCCTAAATGCCCACATTTGCTAAATTATTTAAGGAAGTTATTTCCAATAAAAGGCGGTTATAGGATTGTGAGACCATAACCTTAACCCAAGAGTGTAGCACTAGCATCAAAAATAAGAAATCACCCAACATTAAGGATAGGATATCCTTCTCTATTCCTTATGATATTAAGGATGTATCCATTAATGGTGTCTTATATGATCTCAGTGCTATTGTAAGTTTAATGCCACTATCTATTTGTAAGAAATTAAAAGTGGGTGTCTTGAAGTTGACCACTATTTCCCTCCAATCATGTCTTCTATTTCCCTAAATTAGGCATACTTACTTGATTCAAATGGTGAATACCCTATTATTTTGAAGGCTAACTTGAGTCATAAGAAATTTGAAAAGTTACTTAAGGCCCTTAGATTGCATAAGGATCTAATAGATTATTCCATAATTGTTATCAAAGGCATTAGCCCCTCTATTTTCATGCACAAAATTTTATTGTATTAGGGGTAAAAATCCTCTATATAAAATTAAAGGAAGTTGAACACAAGCATTAAAGAGGACGTAAAGAAAGAGTTACTAAAATTACTTGATAAAGGGATTGTCTATCTTATCATGGATAGTGAGTGGGTGAACTTAGTGAAAGTCATACTAAGGAAGGAAGGCATTACTATTATTCAATTTGAGAAAAATGAACTTATTCTAACTAAAATGATCATTAGATGGTGTATAGGCATTGATTATAGGAAATTCAGCAAAGCCACTCTTCCATTTATTGATAAAATGTTGGAGAGATTAACTAAACACACTGAATTTTTTTATTTATATGGGTACGTAGGATTCTTTCAAATCCCTATCTACCCTATTGATCAAGAAAAAAATGACATTTACATGTTTGTACAACACCTTTTCTTATAGAAGGATGTCATTTGGCTTGTGTAATGCCTCAAGCACCTTCTAGAGATGTATGATGGCAATATTTTCTAATTTCTGTTTAGAAAATTATGGAACTTTTATGAATGTTTTTATAACTTGGATAAAGTGTTGAAAATATGTTAAAAAAGTAAATCTAGTACTTAATTGGGCAAAGTGTCATTTTATGGTAAAAGAAGCAATTGGTTTTGGTTATTTTATATCAAATTTGTGAATTGAAGTTAATAAAGTTGAGATCAATATTATTTATTAAATGCCACCCCAACAATTGTCAAAAGAGTGAGGAGTTTTCTTGTCCATGTTAGCTTTTATGGGCATTTATATAAGTTTTCCAAAAATTGCTAAAACCTTCAACCATTTTCATGTCAAAGATGTTGTATTGAAAATGCATAGCTAGAACCTTCATGTCAAAGCAATTGTTTTTTGTTATTTTATATCAAATTTATGATTAATCTTTTTAAGATTGTTTTTAGAAGGTGAAGGAATCTTTGACAACTACTCCTGGATTGAAAATGCACAACTAGAACCTTCATTTCAAAGTGATGGGTATTGCATGAGACTAAGCTATTGGGGTAATAAATGGGAAGCTAAAAGAAAGGAAAGTGTATGACATATACTATGCTAATAGAAATCTAGATGATGCTTAGATGAATTATGCCACAACCAAGAAGGAAATCTTAGTTATTGTGTTTGCTTTGGACAAATTATGGTCTTAGCTTGTTGGGTTAAAGGTTATTATGCTCATATACCATGAAACTTTTAGATATTTAGTAGTCAAGAAGGATACATAGTTGGCATTATTTAGATGGGTCCATTTATTACAAGAATTTGATCTAGAGGTAAACGATAAAAGAAGAGAAGAAAATGTGGTAGCAAATCATCTTTCTACGCTTAGATAGTAGAGGAACAAAAGTGAATAGGAATGAGAGCTATTTGCAATTCATTTCCAAATTATAATCTATTTTTTGTTTCTAACCTTCAAGTTCTATGGTTCATGGATTTTATGAATTATAATGTGTGTGGGTGCTACCTGAAGACTTGATATACAAACAATGATAGAAATTATTTTTTGACGTTAAGCGCTATTATTGGGATGATCTTTGCCTTTATAAGAGATGTGTAGATGAAATTTCTAGAAGATGTCTACATATAGAATAATTTTTAGATTTTCTTTCCCATTTCCACTCATCATCATATAGTGGTCATGCAAGTTCTTCAAAAATAGCCACAAAGGTTCTAGAAGTGGGATTCTATTAGCCTTCACTCTTTAGAGACATAAGGACTTATATGCTCAATTCTAATCATTATCAGAGAATGAAAAACATCTCAAAGAGGAGTGAGATACCACTAAACAACATAATTGAAGGTCAACTCTTTGATGTGTAGGGTTCAATTTAGTTGGACCTTTTCCATCATCACACAACAACAAAGATATTTTCTATTGGTAGTTGACATCTCCATATTCACTGAGGCATTAGTACATACACTACTACAGAAACAGAAAATAATAACAGGACATTAATAACGGTGGTTCGAAAACCGTCGTCAAATGCATGAAAATTAATGTGCGGGAAGTTTTAATAACGGTTGTAGGTAATAACCGTTATTAAAAGTGGAAGGTGAAATTTTTCACGGCCATTTTAATAACAGTTGACATAAAACCATTATTAAAACATGATTTAATAACGGTTCAAACAAGAACCGTTATCAAAATTGTCAACGTTTTAATAATGGTTCCTGTAAGAACCATTATTAAATCATGTTTTAATAACGGTTCTTACAGGAACCGTTATTAAAACTTCCTTTTATTTCGTTCTGTTATGTTTCGTGCCAAAAATGTCAGACTTTGCCTCTTCCCTCTCGTACTCTCTTTCTCTTGCAAACCCTTGCACCACCGCTCCGACTCCTCTGAATTAAGGGAAACCGTCGCACCGCCATCTCTCCACCACCCCTCTATCATTGTTGGCTTTCCATGTGCGTGGTGTCATTCTTGTGAACGTAGCCAGCACTTGTACCTTTGTCGTTGCCATTCTCAACTTGCATGTCGTCGCTCCCTTTACGTATGTGTTTTTCTTCCCTCATTGCTTAATTTGTCTCTACTGATATGTATATATATAAATGCATACATGTTGCACCGAAGAGGTTGTGTTTGTTTGTTATTGTAAACTTGCGGTTTGTTGTTCGAAAATCTGTTGTTTGATGTGTTGGTGAAAAATTTTGCTGTCCTTTTTTTATTGTGGCCGAGACCTTAATTTACATATATATATATATATATGTGTGTGTGTGTGTGTGTGTGTGTGTGTGTGTGTGTGTGTGTTTATAATCTATTTTATAAAAATATGTATTATTATTTTAAGAGAATCCACAAGCCTAAAATATATATTATTATCATAAGATATGTACGTTCTAAGTATAAAATTAAGGTGTATATATATTTTTTTAGCACTCACATTATTATGCAGATCATGTGTATTTATATTCTTTTTTTAATATATATGTTGTAAGACTTGTATTTATATTCCGTAAAATGTGTGTTTATATGTGTTCTATTATATGTATATATATTTATAATATGTTTATATATAAGATGTGTATATATAATCTAAAATAATTGTGGTTAGGGTTAGGGTTGGGGTTAGGGGGAGGGTTAGTGTTAGGGTTAGGGTTAGGGTTAGCTATAGGTTTAGGATCATTATCTTATGAGGTTTAGTGTTAGTTTTTATTATAATTTATTAGGGTTAATTATTGTTAGGGTTAGGGTTAGGGGGAGGTGGAGGGGGAAGGTTAGGGTTAGGGTTAGGGTTTATCGTTTATTATACTAAATATAAACTAGGGCTATAGGGAAAAATCCTAAGGATAAGGGTATTGTGCATGGGGAAAAGTTGAGGAGGTTGGTTGGGCATCGGTGTTGTGATAAAAATTAAATATAGATGAATAATTGTGTATAATAATAATAATAATAATAATAATAATCATATAGGATTTATTAGGTTGTACTATATATGTATATATGTATGTATATATATATATATTATCTTATTAATATCTACTTGATTTTACTATGCGTAGCTTGAATGATTTGATGATAGTTTGATGTTAAGCCAGTTTGTTAAATATATAACTAAAGATTATGTCCTTATTTTAAATAGTTTGATGTTGTTAGGTTTACATAGTTGGTTATGATCTGGTAGAATATATTTATGATTTGTCTAGCTAGTTGAATATCAGTTTACATATTCTATAATTTTGATCCTTTCGAGAACAACCTTGATGATAAGATTTAGTGGTTCTCATTTGTAGGTAGTAAGATGACATATCCTCCACTGTATTTTCATATGGCGCCACATACAGATGTACGGACTCATGTGATATGGTTATATGACGATCTATGTCATTTGTACGCGAGTGACTCATCTTATCACCCCTTCCATTTCAGATCTTATCACCTTCTGTTGACCCTACCTCAGATAGAGCCATGGGCATCGGCTACATCTACTTTTTTGCAATGGTTTGTCTACCACACTGATGCACCACACCCGAGATTTATTGAGGGTGAGCTATTTGCTAGAGAGTATGATAAGATATCGAGAGAACTGATGGTCATCAATGATGAGTGGAGGTATCGTCATAGCCTACCTCGGAGTATCCACCTCGGTTACCCTAGAGTATCCGTGAGTAGACTCTCTTGCGATGATGTCAGGGATCAAATGATATATCATGATGAGTGGACTTTCAGAGTCATAGTTTTTAGTCAGGCTCAACGAGGCTATCGGGGGATTTAGTTTTAGGGATATGAGTTTTCGTTCTATAGGTATTTGAGTTGTAGCAACATTTTGATGTATATAGTGCTGGTATTGCTTAAATCCTGTAGTATGTATATCTTTTGTAATTTGAACTATTAATTGTACAATATTTTGCTACGTATGTATGTATGTATATATATATATATGAACTCTTTGTAAGTATGAGGAGTTTCATTGATCAGCATTAATATAATTTTGGAAACCTGTTAGCATGATTCGTATATATATATATATATATATATATATATACAGAATAGCATGATACATTTGAGATTAATTCTTTCTAAGCAAGAGTGATTTGAGAATTATTAAACTTATAATTCAATTGATTTTTAATAATAACTTTCATGTGGGATATATCTAGATTCAAAAACTATGGATCGGAAATGGTTGTCTGCAAATCGTTTGTCTAGAGAATATAACGAAGGAGTACAGTTTTTCATCAAGTTTGCAGTTGAACATGCTCGGAACTCTAGTAGAATAGTTTATCCTTGTTTGAAGTGTGCTTATATTCAGCGTGTCAATGCTAATGATTTGAGAGATCATTTATTTGTGTATGGAATTGATACAAGTTACACTTGTTGGATATGGCATGGGGAAACAGAGTCTAAATATGAAAATGACGATGTTAGGAGGGATAGTAGTGGATCATCATTTGATAACTATGAGGGACATTCGTTAGAGAATATGACTCTAAAGGTTGAGGAAAGTGTTCAGGATTGTCCAAAAATGTTTGAAAAGTTATTGAATGACTCGGAGAAACCTTTGTACGGGGATTGTAAGACGTTTATGCGATTATCCGCTACTTTAAGGTTGTACAACTTAAAGGCATATAACAGATGGAGTGATAAGAGTTTTACAGAATTATTATCACTTGTGAAGGAAGGAAGATATGCTTCCTAATGATCACGTTCTACCCGATCGTACATATGAAGCGAAGAAGATTCTATCCTCTATGGGCATGAGTTATGAGAAGATACATGCATGCCCTAATCATTGTATTTTATATTGCAATGACAATGCATCTTTGGATAGTTGTCCTAATCCTGAATGTAAAGCACCACGATACAAGAAGAACAAGGTGCCCGCTAAGGTGTTATGGTATTTTCCTATAATACCAAGATTAAGGCTGATGTTTAATGATATTGAAGATGCCAAGAACCTAAGATGGCATGCTGATGACAAGATAGATGATGGGCTTCTTAGACATCCATCTGACTCTCCACAATGGATGACAATTTATGGGTTGTTTCCTGAATTTTGGTAAAGAAGCAAAAAATGTGCGCCTTGAGCTTTCTACGGATGGAATGAATCCACACAATCAAGGTACCTACTGTTTATGGCCAGTGATTTTAGTTATATACAATTTACCTCCGTGGCTCTATATGAAACACAAGTATATGATGTTGTCCTTACTCATTTCCGGGCCAAACCAACCTGGGAATGATATTGATGTTTATTTGGCACCTTTGATTGATGATTTGAAGTTCTTATGGGACATGGGCGTTGAAGTATTTGATGCATATAGTGAAGAAAATTTCACTTTGAGAGCATTGTTATTCTATACTATAAATAATTTTCTGGCATATGGCAACTTGTCAGGTTATAGTGTGAAAGGCCATTATGCATGTCTGATATGTGAGGAGAATACTTCATTTGTTTAGCTAACACATGGCCAAAAGACTGTGTTCCTTGGGGATCGTAGGTTTTTACCGAAGAATCATCATTATCGTAGGCAAAGAAAAGCGTTCAATGGATTCTGAGAAGAAGGGCAAGCACCAATCCGGTTGACGAGTCGACAAGTGTGGTTGAAGATGAAACATTTGAATGTCAAGTTTGGGAAGAAGAATAAAGATAAGCCTCCATCAGTTGGGTGGAAGAAGATGTCAATATTCTTCAACCTTCCTTATTGGGAATCTTTCTACGTGAGACATGCCCTTGATGTGATGCATATTGAGAAAAATACATGTGACAGTCTTGTTGGTACATTACTTAATGTTCCATGCAAGACTAAAGATGGGATAAATGCTCGAATGGATATGGAAGAAATGGATATTAGACGGGAACTGACACCGCGAGACAACGGAAGAAGAACATATTTACCACCGGCGTGTCATACTCTTTCCAGAAAAGAGAAAATTTTATTTTGTGAATTCTTGCACAGTTTCAAGGTTCTGGAAGGGTATTCTTCAAATGTCAGAAGGCTCGTGTCGATGAAAGAGTTGAAATTAATTAACATGAAGTCTCATGATTGTCATATCTTGATGCAGCACTTGTTGCCGATAACTATACGTGGAATTTTGCCAAAACGTGTTTGAATTACTATCACGAGGCTTTGTTGGTTTTTTAAAGCCGGCTGCTCTAAAGTTATACATCCTGATAGTTTGGACGCCTTGCAAAAAGGGATTGTGATTATTTTGTGCCAACTTGAAATGTATTTTCCACCGTCATTCTTTGACATTATGGTACATCTAAATGTTCATTTAGTTTATGAGATAAAGATGTTAGGACCTGTTCATGGGCATTGGATGTACCCCTTTGAACTATTTATGAAGTTGATAAAAGGTTATGTGAAGAATCGATATCGGCCAGAAGGATGTATTGTTGAGAGTTACCTGATGGAAGAGGCAATTGAGTTTTGCACAAAGTACTTGTCAAATGCTGAAGCTCTTGGTATTCCTAAGTCTCAATATGCAGGCAAATTTGAAGGACAGGGTATTAGAGGCAAACATTTTGGGCGTGTAGACCCTAACATGTTCCATGCAACACATCTATATGTATTACACAATAGTGATGATGTTCAGCCGTACATTGAAGAGCATATGACTTCTTTACGGATTGAAAATCCATCAAAGACTGAGAAATGGATTATCGATAAACATAATCTTTCCTTTATTGATTGGATAAGAGATCGCATCATTCCACTCATTGGACATCCCCCAACTTTAATTTCTGAAACCCTGCATTGGGTGTCTCAGAAACCTCGTTATGAAGTTTTTCAATATACCAGTTATGTGATCAACAGTTTCACTTTTTATACAAAAGAACAAGATGGGAAGAGTACAATGCAAAACAGTGGGGTGACTTTAGTGGCTGAGGCAATGCATGTTGCTAGTGCGAAAGACAAGAATTCAACTTATGTAGATATAAATTATTATGGTGTGATTGAACATATATGGGAGTTAGATTACACTGTATTTAAAATCCCTATATTCGGCTGCAGATGGATTGATAACGGCAGTGGGGTTAGATATGAAGATGGATTCACATTAGTAGATCTTAATAGGGCAGGGCATAAACAATACCCATTCATCTTAACATCACAAGCGACACAAGTATTCTATGTCACTGACCCTGCTGATAACAGATGGCCTGTAGTACTATCTACAAAAAAAAAAGAAATGCCAATGAATGTGATGATGAAAATGATGCCAATTGGAATAAAGAGTGTGTCTCAGCTGTGCAAGCAACTCAATTATTGAACGATGATAACAATACAATTAATGAGGAGGAAATATATGTCAGCGATGATCATCGTGAAGTAATATATGTATCTGATCCTGAATCTAATCCGAAAACAAGGGGAAAAAAAGAAGGAAAAGAAGCCAATGAGGGTAATAATATTGTAACATATAATATCTATGTTGGTTTTTTTAAATGCATTTTTCAACTCAATTATGCTCAATACATAACATTCTAACATTATTTATTTATTGATTTTTTAGAGATATGGCCAATAAAAATATTGATAGGTACAGCAATGATGGAGAAGGGAAAAGAGGGCCGACGATTATGAGAATCATCACAGATATGAGGAATAAAGGAGAACTGGTTGAGTTGGGATGGAATACTTACAATCTTCCCATTGGCCCTTATGCAGACATGTTCTTGACTTACATTTCACTTGTGACACGTAACCGTGTTCCTATCTCCTATAATAATTGGAAGTAGGTTCCAACGGGTCATAAGGAGCATATTTGGCAGGAAATCACGGTAAATATACTATTTTATGTAATCATTTTTGTATGTCAAATGTTATTAATTTTAATACATTAATATCGGTATACATTTATATGTCTTACAATGCAGAGAGTGTTTAATGTGCCAGAGAGTAGGAAGAAATGGCTTCTTAGACATTGTGGGGAGCGTCTAAGAACATTTAGGTCATATTTAGCTTGTAGGAAAATGTACAGAAAGAGGGATGGTTCTCTACGGCAGAATCCACCCAAACGATACGGTTTCATCGATCAATAAAGTTGGAACCAATTTATTGCATATAGTCTTACGGGTGATTTTAAGGTATTTGTTAGATAACAATTAAATTTTTTTATTGATCCTAGTATTGTGCATAATATTGAAATAACCATGTCACTATGTTTTGGCTTGTCACATAGGAAAAAAGTGCCAAAAATAAAGAGATTGCAAAGCAGAATAAATGTCGGCATAATATGGCTCGCAAAGAGTATGCAGGCATTGAAAAGGAGTTGGTATGTATTTTGTGATTTATCTATTTATAGCGTACTAACAAATTTTATAATATTGGTACATTATAAGAATATTTTTTGATTTATAGCTCATAGCCCAAGACTTAGACTCATGTACCTCGTCCATTAATATTGGTACATTATGGAAGAAGGCTAGAGCAACAAGATATGAATATATTAATGAAGATGTAGATGTTGCAGCGACAAAAATTGTAAGTTTGTAGATATTTGGAACCCTGCTTAGTTTTCTTTTAGAAAACTAAAATATTATGCTTATTCATGTAAGCTAAATTTACATATATTATATACATTACAGGACGAACTTCAAGCGTCAGATGGTGAGGAGGGGGTAAACCAATATAACATTGTATCACAGACTATATGAATTGTAGAACACCCTGGAAGACACACGGGTCTTGGATTAGGTGTTACGAGAACGAGTGTACGTGGTCGATCTCGTGGTTCTCGTAACACTAATGAGCAAGTTGCCATCCTCGCACAGAAATTGAACGTGGCATTTGAATGGATGGCAACAATGGAGCAAGAGTTGTCATTTATTAAATCTCAAGGGTATAAGCCATCTGATTTAGTCGACCATGATCAGCTTTACATACCTAATGTAAATAGTGTTAGAGACAGTTGTGAAGCTAATGCACGTGTTTCTTCTCTTTCCGAGGTAAGCATTACATAACTATGAATTATTATTAAATGTATTTGGCGTCATAAATAATTAATAATGTGTAATATTTTCGTTTAGGGTTTGCATAAATGTAACTTGTTAGTGAATGACCTTTCAACTCTTTTGGCGAAAGGAAGGGTCCACATCAATCACAGTACCCAAACGCAAACTGTCCATGGGTACAACTTAGCCCTAATTACAAGGCCGGTGAGTATTGACACTCCAATCATTGGTAGTGCACCCTTACCTTGTTATAAAGAGGGCGATGAGACAGCCACAGTGCTAGAAGCTCATGGAAGCTTTGTGCCTTAGCCTGTGGATCAGATACATCTCACTACTGAAAAGGTACTGACATTCGATATCTTCATTAGACCTTGTTTAGTAGTTACACTGTTTATACCTTTTTCATATATATATGCTCAATACATATTTTGTTTATTATTATTATTTAAGGAATCAAAGAAGAAGACTGCCCCTACTAGTAAAACCAAGAGAGGTACTAGTAGAACAAGTAACACAAAAGAGGGCACTGCCAAAGGAAAGAGAGCTAAATCTGAAAAACCAGTTGCCCCACAAAAGATTCCTTCTTCGAAAATATGCCAACCTCCACTAGCATAAGCTTTATTGTATTTCTATGCCCAAAACTACCTCGGGAATAATTATATTTCCATTGATTGTCGTCCTGAGTATGTTGGAAGGGACGATGCTACTTACATGGTATCGACGGTTGACATAAGCGACATTTATAATCAGGAATGGATGTCAACCACGAGTGTCGTCGTTTATGTCACGTAAGCATTATTTCATATTTCAGATTTTTGTACTCTTGGAGAAATGGAATTTTTATGAACTCTTATATGAGTTATTAGTTATTAACAAATATGCATTGTTATTGTCGTCCATATATAGGTTGGTAGCTAGTCGCGCTGCTTTGGAGGGAATACTGTCCTCTATTGTGTTTGTGTGCCCATACTACATAGCTGACAGTAGTACAATAACAGAGGGTAGGCACATAAACTATTTAGCGGATCGCATTTTGATTGAGGGACACAACAAACTCTATCTCATTCCTCACCTCGTAACTGAACATTTGGTTTTGTACGTCGTCCGACCTGATCTTAATAAAGTTTATATGTTTGATTCCCTTTGAACCTATGACGTGCCTTTTGAGGTCACTCGTCGTGGTGGGAAGGAATTTATCGACATGTTAGTATACTTTTCACTTCTTACTTCATTATCTTATTTATACATATATATATATTCTAATTTCATTATTTGAGGTATATATACTTACAATATTATGTATCCAACTCTATTTATTAGGGCACTACGGACGGCATATCAAAGGAGAGGTGGGAATGGTGTCCCAGACCCAAAGAATCTTCAATATGAGCCTATCATGGTAAGTAGGAAGACAACTATTTTGTATTTTGTTTTAATTCAAATTAATATATAATAGTTAGAGAGCTAATTGAATTCATTTGACAGTGTCCACAATAGCAAAATGGAGATGATTGTAGATACTATGTATGTAGAGCAATGGATCTTATAGTCCAGAATAGATCGGTCAACATAGATCTAAGTCATGTATGTTTGCTTTTCCATATTTTTCTATTAATGAATCATGACATATATATTTTTGACCTAATGGCTAACTGTATATTAATTGAAACATGGGCGTTGTAGTTTTTCACCGATGACTATGCACGAGGCCAGCAATACAATGTTGATGAAATTGATGAAGTTAGAGACCAATGGGCCAAGCACGTGCACTCATTCATTCGGTATTAGGTAGCGATCTATATATTCTACATGCATTTTCAGGTTTGTATTTCGTCTACATCTTTCGGTCTTCCAGTCTAGATCTCTGAACTCTTTACTTTGGGGTGTATAGCTACCAAGTTGTGGTATGCCTACTAATTTTTATTCCTAAGTATAGTTGGTGTATTGAGACATGCATAACAATTATAGATTGATTGAAATTATGGTGTGACTGCAGATTTGGTATGAATTGATGTTGTTTTACATTGCAGATTTGGTAATTGTTTGAACATACAACTGTGTATGTGGGCAGGAACAAAACAGAAAAATGCTAAAAAAAACATATAGTTTTAATACCGGTTTTGTTTAAGAACCGTTATTAAAACTCCTTCTAATCTCATATTTATGCTCATTTAATACGTATTAGAGGGTTTAATAAACGCATAATCAATGACCGAACTGGTAATTCGATGATGTTTTAATAACGGTTTTTGTATTAACCGCTATTAATACCTGGTTTTCAACAACAGTTTTTTCTTATAACCGTTATTGAAACCTTATTTTTAACAATGGTTTACTGATAAACTGTTATTAAAACCTGCTTTTTAACAACAGTTTTTACTTAAAAACCATTATTAAATATGAAGTTTACGCACATATTCGCGGGTTTTTGTGTCTTTTTCATGACGGTTATGAACCATTATTAAAGATTTAATAACGGGTGATTCAATAACGGTTGAAAACGGTTATTAAAACTATAAAATAAACCCCTTTCCGGGGTAGTGATACAACCAATTATGCGAAAGTAGTTGTTAAGCTATTTTAGAATATTATCGCCACATAATTTGGTTTCCTAGGAGAGGTAATAAGTGATAGAGGATATCAACTTATGAATAGGGTTCTAAGTACACTCTTGAAGAAATATAGTGTGACCCATAATATGGTTAGACCCTATCACCCTCAAATGAGTGGTGAAGTGGAAATAAAAAATGAGAAGATTAAGGGAATTCTTGAAATTACAATATTTAAGTCAAGAAAAGATCGGTATTCAAAGATTGATGATGTCAAATGGACTTATTGATTAACTTATAAGACTCTTATAAGAACAACTATATTTAGATTGATTTATGGAAAATCATGTCATTTGCCAGCTGAGGTGGAACACATGGCACCTTACATTATGAAAAGTATTCATATGGACTTGATGGAAGCGAGATAGTAGAGAAAACCTCAACTCAATGAACTTAACAAGTTGAGGCTTGGTGCATATGAGAATGCCAACATACACAAATAAGTCGCATGACAAGCACATTCTCAATGAAGAGTTCAACAAAGGAGATCTAGTGCTCTTATATTTCTAAGAAAACTTCATTCTAGATCACTAAGATTCTTCAATGTGTATAGTATATTTATTTGGAACAATCATATTATACAGCAAGACTATAGGATCATTCAAGGTTAATTAGTAGAGGTTGAAACATTATCTCATAGGATATTTCATTTAAAAGTTGGATACTTTTACCCTTCATGATTCGTCATCACCTTGAGCATATAGGGAGTCTAGCAAATGACATTAAACAAGTGCTTATTGGGAGACAACACAATTCCTTGTGTGGTTTTATTTATCCTTATTTATTTATTTTTCTTTTTTATTTTATTTATTTTTTAGATATTTCTTTTCTTTGCAATATATTGAAAAACATTATTATGGTGAATGCACTATTTTTATAAGGGATGATATCAAGATTGGGTTAAAATAGGGGATGACAGTATGAAGAAGGGAAGCTAGCACGGTCGTCACATGGGTAGACACACACATTTGCATCTCCTAATAGCTAATTTCAACTCGGAGCCAAGAGGACGGAACGTGCACAACTTACATGTGCAAAGCTCACACACCCAAGCCACTCAATATCCGAGAGGTCGGAACACACAACGTTAACCTATTCCAAGTACACACACTTGTTCCATTAAAAAGCTTAGAGGATTAAACTTACACAACTTACCCATGCTAAGCTCACATGCTTATGTTTCTACCTTTATTAAATAATATCAACGCACTCATGCCCTACACTTCACATCATAGCACCATTTACCTCTCCCTTCAAGTTGAACCCTCTTGTTCCAAACCCTACAGCTCATATCCTCTACTCTACACCATCATCCTTTACACACACACCCCAATCACTCACAGTACCACTACACCCATAACAATGCTCACTCCCTTTTCTATACAAGCACATATCATACCCACTCTCTAAAATACATGTATAGTTTGTGCATTAACCCTTCATGAAAAGCTCCTCACACTCATTCTTTATACATGGTTAATTTATTAGTTCTATTCTCATATATTATAAAATAAATAGCTAATATATTTTCTCCCTCTTATTGCTGGCAGTATAAGACCATGGAACAACCTAAATAGACCCAATCTAGCATAACTAGTGATGAAGGTGAAGCATCCCAACCACCACAAACATATGGCAAAGGTAAAAATGTAAATAATCCCTCCTCAGACCCTTATGGCATTGTCTTTGCCAATACAACTCAAAAAGACCATTTTAGTGCTCTTTCTTTAATGAAAACCATGAGTTATTGATACATTGATTGATCATGCCTTGATAAGTGAGGTCTTTAGGAGTATATTGAATAGTTGTTGGGTTGAAGTGATATAGGACACTGCTTTACGCCTGTCAATCATATGAGTAAAGTTATTACTCTTGAGTTTCTCAACTCATTTCAATTTGGTAGGTTATGCAAAAGCATCTCATTTAGAATGTTTAACAATTATTATAATATACATCTAAACTATCGTTGTGATTTTATTCAATTCCCTAGCCTTGAAAACACTTCTTATAATAACCATAAATAATTTGATCTACAAAAATGTTGGGCCTAAATTAATTTATCTAAGTAGTGTTATGCCACTAAACCATTTAAAAAGCATAATAATATAGCCTCTTTAATCTATAAATTTTTCTTTTGATATATCTAAAGGTTAATGGCAGGGATTATTCCTTTTCGATGTGAGAGCCAATGAAATATGTAAAAAGTTGAGTTATTTTATTTAAATTATATGTTAAGGGATGATTCTCTTAATGGTGGTTACCGCTTAGTTGAGCATCAAAGTAATGTCAGAAACAACTTAACCAATAACATTATTGTAGGGAGAATTATCACATTTATTGTTGGTTACCTTAGATATGCCCTAGAGAATATAGTAGCTAATATACCAGGGGAGTTCATAGGGTTACAAAATTACACTAACATAAAAAATAATCACAAAGGCATGCACTTTAAATTTATGTATAATCAAGAAGTCTAGTATCCACTTCCTAAGAGATCCTTTACTACTATTAATAATAAAAAATCCACAAATGTTCTTGTGTTAGTTTTGATGCCTTATCATGGTCACCCAAACCCTATGCATGCAAATATCCCTTATGACTCTATCGTTAAATTACATGGCTCACTATTGCTTGCTTCTCTGATCCAATCATCCCTTGGCATTAAATAAGGCCTTTCCTCCATTGAAAAATCATGGGGTGCCCATTTTGAGGGGATAGATGTAGTATTCAATCCACTTGAAGGCCAAGTTGGTAGTCTTCATGATTCTATTCCTTATATAGACCTAGTAAACATCACGATATACTAAATGTATCAATAGCATCTTGAGCACATATACCCAACAACTCCACCACCTCAATAAGCACATTTAACTCCCCATTATATATATATCTATATATATATATATTGCTCACATACATTACAAATAATGTGTCCTTTAAGCATAGGGGAGAATAGTGGAGATTAGTTAGTCACAATCGTCTTAGTTTTCATTTATTTACCTTTATTTATTTATTCTCTTTAGTGTGTTTATTTTAGTGTTTTTTTTACTTTTCTTTTTGCTTGCTTACTTTAGAAAAAAAAAGGAATTGGTAAATATAAGGTTAATGATAAATATATATATATATATATATATATATATATATATATATATATATATATATATAGAATTTTATACACATCTAGATAATACACTAGCAAGGCCTATAGATTTCGAGTGATTTTAACAAAAAAAGCCTTAAAATGTTTTTGAGTAAGAACTTTCCAATTAATGGACTCTTAAACTCATTATTATTCAATCACTTTAGTGGATTATATTTGTTGATTTGCTCATCTAAACTAAGCCACGGGAAATAGAGTTGGTAGCATTAGTAGTAGTAAGATCTTATGCTAATGTTAATCTTTTATACAATCTCATTATTTTATATGTGTATATATTATCCTCTAATGTGTAAAATAAGAACTTAAATTCTCTCTCTTCAAGGCCACATATGAATTAAGCATGCATTAAAGTGATCGAGGCATATATATTCTTTTCGTAGTTGCATTATCTAAATTTCCTACTTAATGATATTTTCTTCCCTATGCTTAAACCCCCTAGATATTATGGCTTATTCCATTGATTTAAAGCCTACATAGGAGACCATTGATCTTAATTTATTTTCATACCCTTATCCAAAACTAGGAAGTGATAAATCTTGAATGTATTTATTGTAGTTATACAAAGAATAAGCATGGGTGTGATGAAGAAGTGTTTGATAGAGCTTGTATTATGCCAATGATCCAATTGAAGCTTTGTTTTGAAAAAAAAAAGGGGTATAAAAGTTTTGGAGTTTTTATGTGGGAGATTGAGTGTCTAATTTTTATTCAATAATTTAAAAAAAATAATAACTTTAGTAATTTATATGAGTGTATCAGTGCATTTATCAATACCTACAATCCTACACATACCTTATCCTTTATCCTAGCCCCATTACAACCTCATGATTTCTTTCTTTGCAAAAGCTCTTTTAGCCTCCGTTTGGTACAACTTATTTTCAATAATTACTTTTAGACAAAAACTACTTTTATAAAACTACTTTTTAAAAAGTACTTTAGTAAGTAAAATACACATTTATTTTTACTTTTAATGTATAAGTAATTAATACTAAAAAAATACTTGTTGTACCTCATTAGTGTTTAGTTTTTATTTTTCTACAAATTTACTTTTTATTTCCCATCTTCAGTTGTTATCTTCCTAATTATTACATAAATTCTTTAATATTAAACATTAAAAATCATATGAAACATAAAAAAATATAAAAAGTATAAATATATTATAAAGTAGCAAAAATTATAAAATTATTAAAAAAAATAATGAACAATCACTAAATTTTTTTTACAAAATTCACTAACATCTAAAATTTAAATAGCGACAATGATCAAAGTTTATATAATGCAATAAAAATTCTTACATTTATAATAAATATCATAAAATAAAATAGTATAATGACTTACATGGTAAATTTCATCTGTAATCTTATATTATACCATTTCCATTTCTCCATCAACTCTACCCTCTACATGTTGTCCAACATCCCTATTTCTATTATTTTCTTCATATATTTATCTATTACATAAATAATCAAAATAATATATCATCCATTCCATTCAACTTAATAAAATTGTGGATTATCATTATTATAATGACAATGAATATTTATTTTTTCAAACTATAATTTGACATTTAAGTTAACATGAAAAAACAAGCCTGCAAACACCAAAGGAACGTTCAATCACATTTTACACCAACGAGTATATATGATTCTTTTTGGAGCATTAATTGGTGAACAAAAAATAAAAATGAATTGATATATATTGGTACTTTAGGATTTATGTATTAATCTTATTTTATTATTTTAAATTTATTTAGTATAAATTGTAATAATATATGAGATTAGTTTTGATATTTTTCGAAAAAAATATTGTCGCAGCAAGTTTATATACAATTAACTAAGAAATTGATGAACCAATTGTCGAGCGGTGTCATGCTTCTTTTATTATATTAGCCTCGAGCCACGTCGGAATATTGCCATCTTACCCACGAAAGTGGGATCGACATTCTACTTTGGTTGTGTTTCTATTAGAATTTGCTCGTGGGCCTATGCAATGTACGGGTATTGATGTAGAATTTGCTTGTGGGAATTGGTGTTTGTTCCTGCAACGCAAAGGTAAGGGAGAAGATACCTTTTAAATGATTTTTTTTAAATCTCTACCATACCGTTTTATAAAAAGTAAATTTTAAAAGTAGTCTTTACTTATTTTGATTAATAACTTTTAAAAATAATTTTTTAGCAATTAATTTTCTATAATAGTTTTTTATAAGTAAAACCAAATATAGTTAATTAAACTAAAATTATTTTTTATAATTACTTTTATAATAAACTACTTTTTATGAGCAGAACCAAACAAAATCTAAGTAAAGGGAATATTCGAATCTCATTTAACAAAGGAAGATTCACTCGTCATGCCATGTCAAAATAACCATAGTTGATAGCCGATTGGATACGGCAGTAAAATACTCAATCAGTCCAGCCGGCAGCAGGCATAGTAGTAGTTCTTTAAAATGAAAATTGATAACAATCTGTGTTCCGTGTAGAGCTGGCAATCGGACGGGTCGGGTCACTTTCGGATCGGGTTAAATAATAATCGGGTCATATCGGTTTCGGATAATCTCGGATAATTTTATCGGATCAGGTCGGATCGGGTTTGATTCGGATCAACTTGGTATCGGATAATCTCGGGTTATTTTAAGTTCTCGGATCGGGTCGGGTTGAGATCGGATTGACTCAAATTCGGATAAATTTGGGTTATTCTAATTTCGGTTCGGGTTCGGATCAGGCTCGGGTGAATTCGAATTATTATATTTTCGGGTCAAGTTTGGATCGGATTCGGGTCATTTCAGTAGCGAGTCATGCACTCATGCTTGTGCTATTTTTTTATTCCAAAATGTTATTAAAGACTAATTATTTTAATATTGTTTATTTTAATTTATCTTATTTAATTAAAAGCAAATTATTATATAGATTATTTTAGGGCATTAGAATTTTTTGTCATTATTTCATCATTGAAGATGTATTTGATGTTCTAAATTTAAATATCTTCAAATCGGATTACTTTTCTTTTTATGTTAAGGCATAAATTATAATTCAACTCCATTATTAGCTTGATCATATCATATTGAGTTCAAATATTATTTTAAGTGTATATTATATTTATATTTTGTACGGTCCGTACATAATATTAACTTACAATAACCATTGATAATTGATAACAAATGAAGGTCTAAGGTTGTACTTCTCGTATTATTTTTCAAATAGATTGATCACATCATATCAATATAATTTTAATTAATATAATCATAATAATAATATCAAGCTAAATATGGAAAAATAATAATAATAACACATTATTAGTTTTTCTATATTTTATTTCGATCATATCAAGCTAAATCAAATAAAAATTAGATAAAGTAAATAATAATGACCATTATTGATAAATGACCAACTCATATTGACTTCTTACTATTTAACATAGTTGATGTAACAAAAACATTAATCTTTAATTTTTATAATGAATAATTAATATCCTCACATTAGATTTTTCTTATTTTTCTATGATGTTATAGCCTTATAGGTATTATATTATAAGGTATATATACTAACATATAGTGTTTAAGGCTAAAAATTGTTATTTATGTATACTTATAATAGAATTGATAAAACTTTTCCTTTGTTTGATTGGATTTTACTTATGATATAATCTTTCTTTATATATATATATATACCTTTACAAAATTGTTCCTAAATATTTCAAATATTGGAATTAGTATCATTAATAACTATATTTTGAATAACTGAATATATTATGATTATGTAATATTCGTTTTAAGCTACAATGGCAATTGGCTCATATCATAATTGTTGTTTGGGTTTTGGTTACTAGATCGTGGAATTGAAGACTTTGTTAGAACTTTTGGTAGACTTGATCAATTGAAATATGTTCGATATCATATCACTTGTGGCCCATGGGGCATATTCACTAGGCTTAATGATTAGTTTCTAACTCAAATATCATATTGTATTATTAATTAGTTAGGATAATTGATAATTCAAGTTTATTTTTTTAGGTTAATGTATTTAGTTGGTCTCAACTGTTTAGTTGGACTATGTATTATATTGTTCTTTTATAAGCTAAAATTCTCCTTACCAAATTATGTTGCATAGGATTAAAGTTATATATTTTGTATTTGGCTAACCTAGGGTTGAAAGAAATCATATGTATTTGGTTCAACCCAAACTATATATTGAAGCTCTATATTAAAGTATTGTTCTTCTTATGTCATTTAGATTTGGCAGAGATATATACTCAATTTAGTTAATGAAGGTTACATACCATTGATTTTTCTTCTCTATTCTCTTCGTCTCTTTTTTAATAATGTTTTGTAAGCGAAATAATACTACTTTTAACAATAGTTATATTTGTGTTTTTTTCCTTTAGAGATGTTCATCAATACAAGCATATTAACAATAGTTATATCACATATATATTATTACAAGTATGTTATAATATTTGATAAATCAGATTATGATGTTGGCTTTTCAAGCATTCATAAATCATAATCCCTTGACATTCCCAAGTTGAATAGATGATAAGAATATATCATTTAAGTTGGTAAACTTGAGTAGTTTCATCCATGTTTGATAAGAATATATATTGAGGGTGTATCTAGTAAAAACTTCTACTTCTAATGAGAATTCAGAACTAATAGTTTCATAGAACAATTATGGTAGCTTCATAACACTATTACACTAGGTTCATCAACTAAAATGAGTATTTTCCTTAATAACTTTAAGTAGTTTAATAAGCCAAGACAAGTAGTTTCATTAGAAATTTAGAGTATTATGAATATTCTATGATGACTAGTTTCATAATATTAGATGAGCGATGTCATTAGAAACTTAGAATAGTTCCATTAGAAACATAGAATACTTTTATAAGCTGAAATGAGTTATTTCATTAGCCGAACTGATAGTTTCATAAGTTAAAGCATGTAGTTTTATTCTAATCTTAACCTAGTTTCATAAGTTAAAGTTAGTAGTTTCATTAGAACCTTATAGTAATCTCTTAGATCAAATGAGTAGTTTCATTATAAACTAAAATTAATAGTTTAATTAGAAACCTAAAGTTGTTTCACATGTTTTATATGTTATTGTTGTATCTTAAAAATTAATAGTTTAATTAGTTTAATTTTTTTCTGGTATTAGAACAATATGCACATGTTACATGTATAATTAAGTGTAAGTTAATCTAGGGTTGGATAACAACAACAACACCAACACCACCAACAACAACAACAACAACAACAATAATAATAATCATCGTTGTCGTCGTCATCATCTTATGATAATAATAATAATAACAACAACAACGATAATAATAATTATTATAATAATGACAGTAATAATAATAATATAGTGAGTTTGGATAGGATGTTTAGTAATTAATAATATCTTAAAATTAATCGACATTATTTATTTATTTTTAATTAATAATAGTAGTAATGATTATTTTAGAAGGTTTATTATTACGAATTTACAATGGTTTAGATATAAATTTAATTAGGTTAAAACTTGATAGAATTAGACTATTAATTTTAATCTTAGTTTCTACCCCTAAATTTTATCTTAATTATTTTAATAATAACCGTTGATCCGTAACGTAAAAGAATTTTTTAAAATTTGTCCTAAATTATTTTTACTTTTTTCAATTATTTTTAACCTATCTTATATTAAATTTTTTTAAAATTATTATTCTATAATCTAATATCCTAATTTACCTAAATGAAATCTAAAATAAAAATATAAAATAAACCTATTTTAACCTATTCTATATTTTTTTACAGCACATAAGTCAGTAAGCATGCTCTGCCTCTGCATTTTTTTTCTTATACACGCCATTACCCAATAGCCAATACGCATGCCACAGTAGCACGCAGACAGCAGACCCTCACGGAGTCACGACTCACGACCTCAGCTTCAGCTACTCCGCCTACGCCACCTACGCCTGCACGACGCCGACACACACTCCCTCACCCTCTCATGTCTCATCCGGTCATCCCCGAGCCAAAGAGTGAAACAAGCAAACGCCCGTCACACACCTCTGCTCCAGTGCTTCCATTCTGTGACTGTGCGCCATTCTTTTCTACATTTTTTTTCCAGCCAACCTCCCTCACCAAACAGTCCTCCACCGGCCTCCTCCCCTCTGCATTTTCAACATCCATCTCCCGACCCATCGCAGCCCTGCCAGTTTGCAGCTTCTCCACCACTTTCCTCCTCTTCTTCTCCCTGCATTTTGTGTCGGGATAAGCTTCTCCATCGCAGCCCAGCTGGAAGTTTCCTACAACGCGACACTGAAGCCCTGGCATGGATGGATGACAAAGTACGAATGCACGATTCATTGATTTGTCCGAAAGGAACTTTCGAGTTAAATTAGATTAATACTCTGATCGAATGAATTTTTGGTGTGTAATTTCTACAGGTAGGGTAGCTCTGCCTCTACTGCAGCTTCTTGACAACAAAGTTTTCATAAACTTGTGCGGTTGTGCCTGTGCTGGAGGACATTTCACCTGCATTCTATTCTGGTCAGTGCCTACCTTCTTAATTAGTTAGCTATATACAGTGATAGTATTAGTCCGAATCATGATACGAAGAAAGAAAAGTGTTTAGGTTAAGCATAAACCTGAAAAATTGAGCGACCACTGGGCTCGCCCGAGATCCTTTTCACGCCTCTTTCGTCTACAATTCTCGTCGCTCGTTCCAAGTTCTTCCCAAACAAAAAATTCAATCTGATTTCCTCGTACAAAATTAGAAAAATACAGTCGATTCGTTTCATCAATTTGTGAAGAAAAGAAGAAGAGAGCATGTTCACATATTGCAATTGAATGAAGAATATCAGAAAGAGATCACCAATGATTCGACATACATTGCTAGCTGAGCGTCGGTCACTGTGTGTGATCATACATCCATATTTGTCAAATTCCAGGCGGTTGATGTTCAGGTAGAAAATAATAGAGCGAGCAACAATGCAGATATAAGTATAACGATTAAGAAGAAAAAAAAGAAAAAAGGTTTGATTAGATATGAATGAAATTTTGAGTTTGTGGAAAAATTACCGGAACCGCTTAAATGAATACTGTTCCATACTTCCTCTGCCACCAAATTACTGGTACTCATTTCACTTGCGTCCTCCAAATTAAGCAACCAAGCAACTCCAATGGTGCGATGCTCACACTGATATATTTTCAGCGTTAAGGGAAAGTTGTCGGTATTAACCTCTTCACTATTACTCTCCATCTTTAGAGTTTATGTTTACTTTTTTTTACGCTACAATATTTTTACTAAGTTGGTTGTTCCTTATTTTGTTGCTGAGCTGATTATTGCATGTCCTTAGTGGCTTAAATTTATGGAAACTTAATTGGATGTTTTAAGGGTTTACTAAAGTCATTGAATGAACTTGACACTTTTTTTGCACTTCCCTTATTGTCCTCGGTGTAATTCATTATCTTTTATTATGTACTTAATTCTTATGTTCCTATTGTAAAATAATCTAGAATATAGGCCTTCATGAGGAAACATTATCCTTTCTTGATATAAATGTCGACATTCTTTGATAATATATGAGAAAATTAGTAATAGCTCTTTGAAATGTATGTGATTCTGTTAGACTATGTATTGATAAAGTAACAATTATATATTACATATTTGTATCATCTAATGTCTTTTTTTTTGTTGAGTAGAGAGCAATATTTAATGTGGGATAATTTGTTGTTAGGTTGTGTGATTTATGCAGGTTAGCATCAAGTGGATGCTTATATTTTGATATCGAAGCTTATGTTTTGATATTTTGTGGAAAGCGTTAGCCCCCAAGACTTGATAGACAAGGGATCGAAAATAAATTTTGGTTCATCATCTTTTATACAATGGTTTTTGTTAGTAGAGCTACCAACATGTGGTAAGCCAAATGTATTTTGATCTTCTAGGAAGATAGACATATCAATTATATAATATTTTGATACTTTACGCTACTAATATGCAGTAAACTCAGGTTTTTTATTAGTTTAGTATGCTCGGTAAATGAAGTACTAGATGTGTGCCTTTTGAGGCTTTTTAAAAACTTATACAGTGCCTTTTAATGTTTTTTTTTTTGTATTTTGGGTTATAGATGTTGGATTATTATTATCATCATCATCATCATCATCATCTTATGGTGTTTTTTAAAGCTTGCATTTTTGTGTATTGGATTAAATAGGTACTTGAAGTGCTTATATCGTGCCTTTTGAGGCTTACATAATTGAGTTTTGAGCTATCGATATGGAAATGTACATTTAGAGGCTTTTTAAGTGTTTATATGGTGTCTTTTAAAGCTTTTATATTTGTAACTTGAGTTTAAAGTGTTGAATATATTTACAATATTATTCTCTTATGATACTACATGAGAGTGAATTAATATTTAAATGGCATAATATAGTTTTTTCTTTTTCCTCTACTTTTATTTTTGTATTTCAATAATAGTATCAATAGATATTTTACTTGTATATACATAATAAGTGATATATACTTTAAGAAAGTATATTGTTTCTAAATTTTGATATAAGTAATAGTTATACATCTATTTTATTTTATATTTTATGAAGTTTTAAAAAATTAGAGTAATAGGTTAATATTAATTTTCGGGTAGTATCGGGTCGAATCTTTATATATTTATAATTTTTCGGATAATTTCGGATTTCGGATAAATAATAGATCGGGTCGGGTCATTTCGGATTTATAATTTTTCGGGTTATATCGGGTTTCGGGTAAATAGTGGGTCGGGTCGGGTTTATTTCGGACTTACGATTTCTCGGGTTATATCGGATATCGGATATGTATCGGATCGGGTCGGATAAGTTTCGAGTTCTAAATTATTCGGATAAAATCGGATCGGATTTCGGACGGATCGGGTCGGTATTCGTCAGATTTTTCGGGTCGGGTCAACTTTTGCCAGCTCTAGTTCCGTGTGGTTTGCAAAGATCAACATGATAGCATTTACGAGCTGGATGCACTCTTCCACATTCATCACACAATTTTATAAAGTGGTTATTATTTATATGAATAGACAAATAAAAAGGCCAAAAGTAGGAGCATGCACCGGATAATATCTAAACTAATTTGAAGATTCGATTTTATATAAAGTATAATCCAAATTTTGGATCGATTTTAAAATAGGCTACACTCAGACTTAGAATATAAAAACCAAGTAAAATCCTAGTTGATCCTATTTCGATCATATTTTCATATTGACCCTATTTTAATTTGTTTTCAACGTGGTTTAGAAATTAATCATGTTTCAATTTCATTTTAAAACTAACTCTATTTTGACCTATTTTAAAATTGACTATATTTTGACCTTTATTGACTCGGTTTCAAAACAAATCCTATTTTGACTCTATTTTAATCAAACTTTATAATTCAAACCTTTTTTTTTATCCAAATTCCTGCATCAACATAGATTTTATTGACTCATTTTACACACACAAATCTTCTATTTGTATATAACAATGTCCTCTAAATAGAAATTACTAAGTTTTGAAAACATAACAAGATAAAAAAAATATAATTTAATTACATAAACTATCGAAGATGAGAACAAAATCATAATTCCCTTCAAATAGAAATAACAATCTACCACGTAATGTAAAAATAAAGTTTACATAAAAGTTAATACAAGTCTTCAACACCACATAGTACAAAAATAAAGTTTATATAGAAGTTAATACAAAGTCTTCAACACCATCATTCATTTAAAGTAACATATATCACATCACCCTCCACATTAGCTTTTTTTCCATGTCTATTCAAATTTAAATGAGAATAAATCAGTAGTTAGTAATAGCATTATATTAAGCATAATTGATAAAAAGATTAAATGGTAGAAAACAAAACTAACTTAATCAAATAAAGTAAAAGAAAATAAAACTCAATTGATTACTACCTTTCTCTATTTCCTCCAACTCTTCCAAGGCTTACTCTACATCAACTTTTTCTCTTATATATTTTTGGCTTGAATCCAATATTAAGAGTATATGAGAGATTATACGATCTAAATTCACACAAAAATAGAAAAAATAAATAAGCAAGTAAATAAAATGCAATTGCATTATTAGATTAAATAAATAAATGTATTAATATAAAGAAAGCATCACCTTTGATGTTAGAGAGCTCCTAAATTGATCCAAGTAACCACCACCTGGACTAAACATAGATTATGGTGTAACTCTAGATACCAGTATAGTAAGAATATCATGAGTCATATGTGAAATGATTAGATATATAAGGCCTTGTATGTTCCACCACATCAAGAAATCCTTTTTCATATTTTATCTTTCTCTTCTAAAAACCTCTCAAGCTTTGTAATACTAGAATATACTCCATCCATCCTCACCACTTGGTCTAACACACTTTTTTTAATAGCATCAACACTATCCTTATAAGAAGATCAAAACTTGGCCCAAAACTTTTATAAACTATAAATGAATCATACATCCTCTTGGGATCATCAAATAAATCAATAGCAAAATTATTGATTATTCCAGCCATGTCTCTCTTAATTATTCACCATACATCCTATAAAGAACAATCTTCAACTAGAGATGGCAATGGGTCGGGTCTGGATCGGGTCCATCGAGATCCAGACCCATACCCGTTTATTTTAGAAGATCCAGACCCGATCCAGATCCAACGGGTCTCAAAATTTCAGACCCAGACCCAGACCCGGCGGGTCCGGCGGGTAATCGGGTCCTAAACGGGTCCAGACATTTTATGTCTAAAAAATATATTAATTGGAATTGGAGACTCGTCCTTGGTGCAAACCGTGCAATGGAAACTGAAATGGAAGATGATTGTTGAGCTTCGAAAAGTAAATGAATGAAAGACAAATCGACCATAGGAAACACGAAAAAGAGACAACGCAGAATTATAAACATTCTAACCAGAATCACATATCAAGGAGGGGGCAATTTTCAATATTTTCCAATTGCGGGAGTGCATATTGAAAAAGCAGCATCAAATAATCAAGAACACCAACGCCCAATATTCCACTAAGAAATCCGACCAATCATCTTCCATTAAAAAACAAGAGGAAAATGAGGGCGGGCCGACTGCCGAGACTTACCTTCTTCTTGTCGTTCTTGATTCAGGTTTTCATCGATGTGGAAAAATTCGGTGGAACAAGAAGAAGAAGACGGGTCAAAAGAGGCGTGACTGGTATCGTCCTCGACCTCGAGTCCTCGACCGTCCACTGTTGAGCTTGAGCACGGAACAGAACAGAGAAGATCAACAGACTCTTTTGAGTCTCTTCTTCGGATCTTCCGTTCTTACTTCTTCGCGTGAGCACTGAGCACTGAGCCGCGTGAGCGTGACACTCAAAAGTGTCGACTGTCGAACTTCGGCCGGCCGCCGGCTGCGCGAGCGCGACTGTTGGGAGTTGGGACTTGGGTTGGGCGTCGACGAGCCGTTGAATCAGTAAGAGAAGAGTAGTGACTAGTGACATTAGGGTTTAATAATGGATTTTGTAAATATATATATATATATATATTAAAAAAAAAAAAACGGGTCTGGGTCTAAAATAATAGGATCCAGATCCAGACCCGTTTATTTAGGTCCAGACCCAGACCCGATCCAGACCCGCCGGGTCTAAAAATTACAGATCCAGACCCTGTATTAACGGGTCGGGTCCGCCGGGTCTGGGCCGGGTCCTGGACCCATTGCCATCCCTATCTTCAACCCTAAAAAACTCAAATTTGGATCTAACATGACACCTAAGTATATCAACATGTTCATCTTCACTATGTCTCCCCCAATATTTGTCAAACTTAACTTTCATATGAAGTGCCATGCTTTTAAATTCATCATTCACATCGATGATCCATTGATTCATCAACTCAAACATATGAACAATATCAAAGAAAATAAGATTACTGGTCACATACAATGAACCAAACACCTTAGCAATTACGTCATAAAAATCTTTCAAGAAAACAAAAAGGTGCTCAATTTTATCCTAATTGTCATTAGAGAGGGGCCCAACAACATCAACATCATGTATCAAATCTACAAGGAGCTTCATTCCACCAAAAACATCCCAAAATTTCACAACAATAGCCAATATAAGATAGGTGGCATTCCACCTAGTAGGAACATCAAGATGTAAATGAGTTTTACACTCAATCTTATACTTTTACGCATGTTGTTTAAACACAATCAATCTAGCAAGATAATTTCTAATTAATAAAACCCCTGATCTAATAAATGCAATGAATGAGCTTCTTTATACCATCCCATACAATTAGATTAATCATGTGTGCAACATATCTTATGTGTAAGTATTTACATTTAACAATGTAACTAAACTTTTTCACCATATTTTTCAAATAAACACAAGCAACATCGTTAGAAGTTGCATTATCTATGGTGACAGTAAATAAATTTTCTTTCAAATCCCAAAAAATTAGACAATCTTCACTTGCCTTACCAAATTCTTTTTCTTTATGACTAAATATAGGACAAAAAATCATAATTCCTTTTTTGCAGCCTCTAGTGATCATCTATGAAATGACCAGTTAGACACATCTATTAATTCTCTTATTAGAATTCCATGTATTAGTAGTCACAGAAACTCTATTACAAGAAGTACTAAGAAAATCTTTCAATCTCATCCTTTCACTGAGATTTAACTTATAGATATCATGTGTAATAGTAGTGTGTGAAGGCATATGAAATTGAGAACAAGCAATAGACGTCACATTTCTAAAACCACTCTTCTCCACAAAACTAAAAGGCAATTCATAAATAACAATCATTTCACCCATAGCTTCTCTAATGTCATCTAAATAAATAGTCTTATACCTCAAAGTAGTCTCGTCTTACATATCATCACCAACAACAAAGTCAAAGTATAGATGAGATTGCTTACCTTTTACCTTTTCCTTATTTTGAGGATTATTTACACACTTATCTTCATTTGTTTTTTTTTGTGCCATTCTTGTTGGTATCTACCAAAAAGTTGTCAGAAAATATTATATTCCACCATTGGTTGATGTTTCTCATCCATATACCCCTTTAAGATGATCCCAATAAGCGCCTCTTGATGCACTATCGTGAATACAACAAATTTAAATAAATCTTAACTTCCAAATACGTAGTATATGGCAAGAAGGAGTCGAACCCACAAGGAATGACGTTTTAATCACTAATTTTGCTATTGATGTTATAACCTCGTTTATAAAATTTCATTGATTCTAATAACAAATCTAATTGTACTAAATCTTAATCACTAATTGACAAATAGGGAAGGAATGAATTGATGATGGAATCAGAATACCAAACATTCAAATAAGAAGAATGATTCTAAACAATTTAATGTTGACTTAGGAAATTCATAATAACAAATTCCTTTGCTTCCTCTCAACCTTAATAAATTGAATATGCTCTCAATTTATTTTCTGACCATTTAATAACCTAGGTTACGAACACTAGATTCAATTAATGTAGCATTATGAACGGAAAGCAGCCAACTACAATCATAATCACATAAGCTCGGATTATGCAATTGCACGAATTAATGGATAAGATTAATAATTAATCTTCTTGCTACTGTAGACAAATTAATTAACAAATATGGGTTAATTTTATTGCCTTAGCAAAGATTAAGTTCTAAACTAAATAGGTGATCAATCTAATTAGTTCAAAAATCTTAATCTATGATATGGAATCATTCAATTCGATCCATTAATTCAATTAAACATCATCTAGAATCAAACATTTAAAATATGAAATGGTAATTAGGATATAATTACATCCTCAAATCATCCTACCCTGTTCAAATTACTCAAACATCTGCATATTTACAAATCACACAATTACATATAAACATTGAAAATTAATAACAACAACACATTCACAAAATCTACTATTGATACATTCAGATGACAATAGAATGAACACAAGTATAATTACAGATAATCTACTTATATTTAACAAAAATGAAGATATTGAAATTCATAAAGGAATAGAGAAGACTTATCAATTGAAGTGCAGATTGTCAATTGATCACTAGAATTCAAGAAGATCAAAAAGTTGGAATTGTGCATTACATGTATATTCTAGAGGAATAAAGGAAGAAAAATACATTGCAATTGTTTCAATCTCTATTCTCCCTATCCCGAACCTTGTTTTTAGATAGAAATATATCAGAAACAGGGCGCGCTGACAGTTACAATTTTTTAAATGAAAACACGGTCCGTGTTTTGGAAACACGGGACCCCCGTGTTTTCTTCCAACTATTCTGCCGACAGGGATTTTAAAATCGATGCTCGAGATAATTAACACGGCCCATGTTTATGAAACACGGGGGTGCCGTGTTTTTGATCCTTCCACTATATTCCTTTTGAAGTTTCAGCATAGCTTCTCTTGATGTATTTGCTCCCTTTCCAACTTCGCTCTCCTTGATTCAACATTTCTTGATGTGTTCTTTACTTGATTTCTTCTTTTCATTGACTTCTCCTTGAATTTCTTCAATTTTTTTCTTTCCTGTAAAATATATTCAAAGGAGAAAAACTCGACGAAAAGATTAAATCTAATAGAATTAATGAGAGATAAATGATATTTTTAAGCATGAAAATAATCTATAAATCTCATCTATCACCTCTCTTTCTATCTTTTTTCTTCACATATTGACAACCTTTTGTTAGCTTCTTCGGTCCAAAATTTGGTGCCTCAACATCAAGTAATGCAAGGTCTTTTTCTACCTCCATTTCTTGAGTAGAAGAATCATCAATTTTTGTAGGAGGATCAATGGACCTAGATGCTAAACATTGTTGTTTGGATATGATATCGAAGCTCAACATCTAAAAGAAAAGAAAAAGAACAAAATCTAGTATAAAAATAAGTAAATAGTTTCTAGGTTTAAAAAGAAAGGAAAGCAAGTCATAAGCTATTAACTTACATTACGTGAAAGTTGAGTCAATGAATCTATGGCTTAATAATTTTATAGCTGTCACCAATCACTAACCGCAAAAGATCAAAATTTAAATGTATATAAATTTAGATAAATAACAAAATAAGAAACAAAGGGAAATAATCGAAATAAGAACATGTACACACAATTACACTAATGATCAAAATAGATTTTATAAAGTAGTGGATGATTATAAAGTAGCATAGGAGCTATATTTCAAGAGTGAATGATCCGAAGATTCAAATACAAAGTAGTGGACGACAACCTAATGATACATGTAACCATTAATAATGGTTCTTTTGGATCGGGTAAATCGAAATAAGCATAAATATTAAAATTAATTTAGTTAAATAAAAAAATAAACATATAGGCGAAAGTTTAGATGAAGAAAAAATGGCGGGCAGTGGGCTGTGGCTCTAGCCTCTAGCAACGAAGATAGTGGGTAGTGGGCAAAGGTCAAAAAGACCTTTTTGCCTCGGAGTGAAACAAAAGAAAATATAGTGGCAATTGATGAAGATGAGTTATAGCCTTAGTGAGGGCTAGATGCCTAGTACCTTTTCTTGGTTGAGTTGTCAATAGGGTTAACGGGCTATTTAGCTGGTGTCGTCTGCTATGGGAGTGAGTGTTGGACTTGGTGGTGAGTCTAGTGGCTGGTGAGTGGTGAGTGGTGAGTGGTGAGTAGTGAGGTGCTTGGCGTTGTGGTGCTACCAACTAGTGGTGCGGCAATGTGGGCGACGATAGTTTTCAATTGGGGTTAGGCAGCCAATAACTGCAGTCCCCACCTTGTAGGAGCTAGGCAAGGAGTTAAGACTGGGGAGGTGGTGTCTGTCGTATGCCGATTTGGTGTGTTGTGTGTGCAAACTAGGATGGATAGCGGGACGAACGAGGCCATAGGAGGAGAATCGACGAAAAGGTGAGGATATTGTGGTGTGCAGGTGTAGGAATGAGTTGAAATTGTCAAATGAGAATGACCGAACTAGGACAGATGGGGTCACAAGAGGAGAATCGACGGAAAGGTGAGGAGATTGTGGTGTGCAGGTGTGGGAATGTGTTGAAATCATCTAATGAGAATGACTGAGTCCGAATGAATGAGGCTAGGACTTAGGAGGAGAGGAACAAGAGATAAAGAGAGTCAAGATTGGAGGAGACGAGGAAACGACAATATAAGAACGAAAGATAGAGATTAGAATAGTGAATAAATAGTATAATATAGGAGGGGAGAAATTACGAGTCATTTTTGGGTCAAAATCGGGTTAGATTGGATGATCTAATTTCTTAAAATTTTCAACCCAAAATCTAAATAGTTATTAAATTTTAATTTGGACTTAACCCCTCTAATCCGGTCCGATGTGGTCCGGTTTGAAATTTTAGGTTGACCCTCATTATACAAAGGGCAAAAAGAGTGCCCACAAACAGAGCTCTCAACTTTGCCTTCAGGTTGACCCTCATTATACAAAGGGCAAAAAGAGTGCCCACAAACAGAGCTCTCAACTTTGCCTTCATCTTCATCTTTTTCGGGGGTAAAAAATAGAAAAAAGAAAATTTTTCATAACCCCCTTCCCCCCAAAGATTGATTCTTCTAAGTTCTCCCTCTTTCTGATAAAACATACTCCCTCCCGGCCTATATACTTTTTCCCAAAGATGTCAACTTGAGTACCCCAAACGCTCAATCAATTGGGTCTGCTTTTATTTCTCCAACATTCACTTTCTCTTCCTCTATTGTCCTTACGAGATTCCTATCTTCCAAACTTTAACCGACCTCCCTTCTCTACTACTTCCCAGTTCCTGGGAAGCAGTCTTTTGATCAAATCTCCGGCTGACATGAAGTTGGTATCTTGGAATGGAATCAATTAACTTGGATTAATCCATCCGAAGTTTCATCACATGATTCGATGTTTTCCTTTTATTGATTTTCTTACTGTTTAATTTTGAGGGTCAAACCTTTGTTTTATGTTGGGTTATGAATAATTCACACGAGATGAACTTTGTTGGTGGTGGAGTAATGGGATCTACGTCGTTGCCGGATTCTAGTATTTCCCGGAAGACAGCTCATGTTGTCCGCGATCAGTTCCCGGTGGGGCTCCGGGTACTTGTTGTTGATGATGACCGTACTTGTCTCACGATTCTGGAGCAGATGCTTCGGAAATGTCGTTACGAAAGTATGCTGTTTTTGTGCTATCATCATCATCATCATTATGTACTTGTTAGTTTCACTAATTGGTGGAATCGAATCCAAATGTCTGCTACTTCACTTCAATTAATATTTACTCTGTTTTCTTTTTCCTGGAATTCCAATTAGTAAGCATTTTTCTTCGATTTTTCCCCCTCTTTTTGGGTGGGTGGATCCGCTGATCCCTAAATGAATTTCATAATCAATATTTGCGTGTCTGGGAATTAGACCATGTTTCTTTTTTGTTTTGGTTTAGGATGAATAAATCTCCGCTTGATTTTTATTAAATTTTCATACCACCCGACTTTTATTAAATTTTTTTCAGTTACTTGGGGCTAAGGATAGAAATTAACTGTTATAATTTTTTTATTCATCCCAATATATCTCAATCTAAAAATAATTAAAAATTATTTTAATGCGTGATGTTAATATTATTTAAATAGTATTTTATAATATTTACCTCCATTCACTATGAATTTTTAATATTTCTCGTCGGCCTGATTTACCTCAATTTTATGTTTAGTCGGAGAGTATTTATTGCTTTGACAAATCATTTTTATTTTTGTGGTTCTTATTGATATTTAATTTTAACCTTCAAATTCTATTAAAGAATCATGTCTACATCATTCTCTCAAGTCCCAGCTAAGCTTCAACAATTTCTTTGAAGCTTTTATCACTCGTACATGGAATCAGTTGAGGCATTTTACCTGTTTCTGTTATAGCATCATTTCTATCATTTGCTTTCCTTGATGCCGTTTTTATTCGTTTGATTGAAGTCCTTTATTTTCTGTTATTGGTGGATTGATTTGTTGTAATATAACTCTTGGTTTATATATATTTGATTTTTTTAGCTACAAAGTGCAAAAGGGCAAAAGAAGCCTTAGAAATGCTTCGTGAGAACAAAAATAGATTTGATGTTGTCATCAGTGATGTACATATGCCTGACATGGATGGATTCAGGCTTCTTGAAAGCATTGGGTTAGAAATGGACCTACCGGTTATCAGTAAGTTAAACCACTAAAATAATAAGGAAATACTGACATCCCCTTTTTGAATCATTAATGTTTCCTTCATTACATATTAATATCCTACATATTGAATGTAACAGTGATGTCAGCAGATGACAGTAGTCATGTAGTCATGAAGGGGGTCACTCATGGTGCCTGCGATTATCTAATTAAACCGGTTCGTATTGAGGCACTTAAAAATATATGGCAGCACGTCGTTAGGAAGAAGCAAAATGAGATTAAGGATATTGAGCAATTAAGTAGTCTTGATGATGGGGATAGACAGCATCAGCAAGATGAAAACGAGTACTTATCTCCAGCGAATGAAGGGAATTGGAAAAGTGCGAAAAGGAAGGGTGATGAAGAGGAGTCCGAAGACAATACTAATACTGCTACATTAAAGAAGCCACGAGTCGTTTGGTCAGTGGAGCTCCATCAACAATTTGTAGCTGCTGTTAATCAACTCGGCATTGACAGTATGTTCATTGACCCCTAATTGCGATGCATACTTGTGATTTTGATACTGCATTTGTTCTTCTGTTTCATTTCTTTTTCTCTCATCCTGGAGTCCCTGTTAATCTCAAGACTTTCATGTGTATGCGTGCCCTTACAAATAAGGCCCATTTGTAATATGGCTTATGTTATTGCTACTGATTTGTTCCATTGTTTATATTTCCTGCTCTCTTTTTCGGGTACCCTTTGCTAATGTCAAGATTTTCTTTTATTTGTGGGCCCTTACAACTGAGGTCCCTTTACTCATGTATATTCAATATCCATTCACTTTGCTGAACCAGCGACATATTTCAGGTCTAACCCTACCCTTGGAGAAAACTTTTCGGATTGGCAGAGAATCTAGGGAGAAAGCTATGTTATCACCTTCATATAGCTAACTCTAACTTGGCTCCTTAAACATTTGTTACCCCACCCATGTGTTTAAAAATAATAAATGCTCCAATCTTTTCATTCTGTAGCACCCTGAGGCTTCTTAACATCTCACCCTAACATGGTTCAGATGATTAATGGCATAGTGGTGTGAAATGTGTGTGTAGTGTTAGCTGGAATTATAGGATTAGTTGGAACTATATATTGTGGTATGAGAGTGTCATGAATCATCCTAAGCCACCGGTAATATTTACATATAATAGGAGGAAGTCTCGAACAGTTGAGCAGAAAAGTCATTAAGGGTAGTAAAGTCTTTTTATTAAGTCTTTGAAAGTAGCTTTATTATTAGTAAAAGTTTATTTATTAGTTTTTAGTGAAAAATACAGGTTAGGAGAGATTTAAGGGATGGATATGTCGAATATTTCTCTAACAGATATTCAGGAGAGATTTAAGGAGGTATTTATGGGGAATATCTTCCTTAAAGCTGTAGGATAAAAAGGGGTTGGGGCTGGAAAGGAGCATCGAAAATCAGAGAGAAAAATTTGGGAGAGCCTTCCTACCTCTCTAAAGTAGGAAAACTTTGTAATTGATTATAATTCTATTGATTCAGCTACAATAATATTGAAATTCAGTCAGGACCTAGTCGGTTGTGTTTGCTTAATTCCAATTCATAGCAAATTTTGGTGTTAGAGCAGCAAGATCCAAGTGAGAGAAAAACACCATGGCTCCAAACCAAAACCAGAGGATCGATCAATTGGGGCAGAAACTAGAGTCTCTAAGGGCTTCCATATCAAAGCAAGTGACGACCGCAATGAACGGTGCAGCACGTGAATTGCAGCAAACTCTGGCCGTCCAGATTGCAACAAGCCTGGAAAAAGCCACTGCAAGGCTAGGGGAGGATCTTAACACCCTGGCATCGAAGGTGGAAGGCAGAATTTCCAGCACCAAAGAAAACCAGGAGATGATGATCACCCAGATTCGTGATGAGGTGAGGGATACCCTCTCCACCTTCAAAACCACTGATCACACACTGGGAAACTCAGGCTATGTTGGAGCAAGCGCTGAGGGCAGAGGAAGAGAAGAAACTGGTGGTGGATGGGCAGGAGGGGGTAACCAGTGGCGCTGCAAAAAGCTTGACTTACCCTTATTCAGTGGGACCAACCCAGATGGATGGATATTAAGGGCTGAGCGGTATTTTGATTTTTATCGCTTGGGTGAAGAAGAAAAGCTTGAAGCTGCTGTGATAGCATTAGAAGGGGATGCTCTGTTATGGTATCAGTATAAGCACAAAAGGAGACCTTTGCGGAGATGGGAGGAGATGAGAATGATGATCCTTCGGCAGTTTTGATCAACATCCACCGGTACTCTCTATGAGCAGTGGCTGGGTCA
Organism: Tamarix austromongolica; assembly: GCA_039764185.1. Taxonomy (NCBI): domain Eukaryota; kingdom Viridiplantae; phylum Streptophyta; class Magnoliopsida; order Caryophyllales; family Tamaricaceae; genus Tamarix; species Tamarix austromongolica. The sequence goes on from CM077817.1 coordinate 49,938,235, forward strand.
CCAACAGGAAGGATCGGTTGCTGATTACTGAAGGAAATTTATTGAGCTAATGGCCCCTGTGGACGGGGTATCTGAAGAAATTGCTAAGGGGCAATTTATTGATGGGCTCAAAGGGGAGGTCAGGGCAGAAGTGCGGCTGCTGGGGCCTACTACTTTAGATCAGGCCATGGATCTAGCCCTGAAGGTAGATGAGAAGATAAATGCTGGGTCAACACATCAGAGAGGGAGTGGGTATGGACCGTTTATTGGAAGAGGTAATCATACTGCCCCAACAATTTCCAACTTAAGCCCCCAAAACTACAACCCAGTCAGGCGGTTGAGTGAGAAGGAACTACAGCAAAAACGAGAGCAGGGCCTTTGTTTTCGCTGTGATGAGAAGTGGTCAATTAATCACAAGTGTAGAAGGAAGGAGTTGAGTGTGCTCTTGACCAGGGAGGGTGAGGCAGTGTTGCAGTCTGATGAAAGTCTGAAATTTTCGGTCCCTGAGGAGTTTGAGAAACCTGGCTCAGATCTTGTGCAGGCCAAAGTTTCCCTGAATTCAGTAATGGCTCAGACCTTCTTTCCACCTTGAGGACAAGGTGAATCTTTGGGCCGGGGGTAATGTCATGAATCATCCTAAGCCACCGGTAATATTTACATATAATAGGAGGAAGTCTCGAACAGCTGAGCAAAAAAGTCATTAAGGATAGTAAAGTCTTTTTATTAAGTCTTCGAAAGTAGCTTTATTATTAGTAAAAGTTTATTTATTAGTTTTTAGTGAAAAATACAGGTTAGGAGAGATTTAAGGGATGGATATGTCGAATATTTCTCTAACAGATATTCAGGAGAGATTTAATGAGGTATTTATGGGGAATATCTTCCTTAAAGCTGTAGGATAAATAGAGGGGGTGGGGCTGGAAAGGAGCATCGAAAATCAGAGAGAAAAATTTGGGAGAGCCTTCCTACCTCTCGAAAGTAGGAAAACTTTGTAATTGATTATAATTCTATTGATTCAGCTACAATAATATTGAAATTCAGTCAGGACCTAGTCGGTTGTGTTTGCTTAATTTCAATTCATAGCAGAGAGGTGCATAGAATGTGAGCTGGAATTATTGGACTAATTGGAAGTAAATAGATATGGTAGATAGCAGATTTACTGATTCTGGAGGCTTGGTGTTGGTGCTACTTCTTCGCTGATGATGTGCTCATGGAACATGTTGTATTTTTGTGGCCTTGCGGTTCTTGTGTGGCATAATGATAGCTTAGACTTCACTTTGAACAATTCGATGCGGACACTAATTTGTGCTGCTTTAATTGGGTTCATTGTTGGTTGTTGGAGGCTTGTTTCTGTTTGTTGGTCAATATGTTGGTGTTGGAGACTTGTTTAGTGTTGGTTGCATACTAGTTTCTGCTAGAATTGGACTTGTTGGTTGATTTGTTCCTTGAAATTATAATTATGAATCCTTAATCATTGGACTTGTTTTGGTTAGTGTTGGTTGATTTGGAATCTTTTGACTTGATTATAGCAAATTATTTAAAATAATTTTGTGGTTTTAACATCTTTAGTGTTTAAATCTACAATCGTGTCATTGTGTGTTTAAATACATTATCATGTGTGTGTGTGTGTTTAAATATAAAATCATGTGTGTTTAAATATATAATCATGTGTATGTGTGTGTTTTAATTTTTAATCGTGTGTGTGTATCTATTATCTAGTATGTATATATATATATATATATAGAAACAGTCATATTATCAAAAGCTTTTCCAGATAAAGCTACACCTTAATCTGTTTGATTTTCAATCCATATATATTTTTCATAATATATTACATAGATTCTTGCTTTTCCTTCTTTATCTACACGACTATACAATCCAGTTGCATTTCATTCCAAATACATCCAGCTTCCAGCATATCTATATAAGCATCATTGTCAATATGTCCGTCTAGCCATAAACCAAAATATAATAATATGTGCATTATGTGTATGTGTATCAATATCCATAGATTCCTACACATAATTTGACATATATTTGGATATTGTATAATTGATATATCAAAAATTAGTGAAGCTTCTAAACTATCAGAAATTTTAACTTAAACAAGATTTTTTCAGATATATTAAGGAATAAATGTTAGCATAATAGTAATGATATGTTCACATCAAGTCAATCTAGGCACATCCAGAAACATCAGGCTTTTCCATATATCCCAAAAATTGACCCATATTTATAATTTTTTGCTACAATGAATTAAACTATTAAAATGAAATTATTTTGATATCTCATGATGACATTGAGGAAATTAACTCAACAAGAGATGTTGCATACAAAGAAGTCTTTCTGACTATATGATTGTGTGACAATTAATACTAACACTTCCATCATATGTCGTATTACTTGACCATCTATCTATGGAAAAGATTGAACAATTACGCTCATTTTAAGTTTATTAATTGTGATAAATCTACACATTCCTTCCATAAATCCAGCTAGCATGACTAGTTTTCTGACATCTCTGTCCTCTAGTTTAAAGTGAATTACTGTAGCTTCCTCCTGACCCCCTGCCCCTGCAATCTAGGTTTTGAATATTCTCTTATATTACCCTCCTGATTTGTGTATCAGAGGCTGTTCCAAAGAAAATTCTTGAGCTGATGAATTTTCATGGGCTGACTAGAGAAAACGTTGCTAGCCACCTTCAGGTATTGCATCCTCCTCCTTGATATATGGCTTTCAGATTGTAATTGCGAAGAATCCTCACAACTGTTCTGCATTTGTGAAAGTTACACTCTGATGTCAACGCCACCCCTTCCTACCCCCCAAAAAGCAGTTATTTGTGTATTTTGGTTGATTACCTCTTCATTAAGCTGTAAGCTGTGCCTATTGCTTATTGCAGAAATATCGTTTGTATCTTAGAAGACTGAGTGGCGTACCGCAACATCATAGTGGACTCAACAATGCCTTTATGGGTCCACAAGATTCTGCATTTGCAGCAATGCCATCTCTTGGTAGGATTGATTACCAGGCATTAGCTGTCACTGCCCAACTTCCTGCTCAAACTCTTGCAGCATACCAAGCTGGCGTTGGCTGTTCAGGTGTAAAGCCTGGGATAACCATGCCATTCGTTGACCAGAGGAATCTTTTTAGTTTTGAATCTTCAAAGCTAAGACATGGAGAACGACAACAGCTTAGCAATTCTGATAAGCAAATGAACCTGCTTCATGGAATTCCAACTAGTATGGAGCCGAAGCAACTTGCCAGTTTGCACCAGTCTGCTGCTCATCCAATGAGGGGCGTGAATATGCAAATGGGTGGTGCTCATTGTGGACAGAGTGGTTCTGTGTTGATGCAAATGGTTCAGTCACAATCAAGGGGACACTTGCTGAATGAAAGTGTGGGGAGTCAAGCCTCACAGATGCAGTCTTCAAGTGGGCAAACTTTGCCATCAAACACAGCTTCTGTTGGAATTTTATCAAGAATTGGGATTGCTGAAAATCCAACGAGTGGATTGTCATATAATCCAGTAACACATTCTTCTTCCATGGTTGATTTCTCTGTGAACAAGATTATTGTTGATTTGCCAGGGAATGGTTTCCCTTTAGGGGGTACTCCAGGCATGAATTCTTTGATCTCCGAGGGAGGACTTGTTCCAGGAGAGCTCAAGATGTCACATATAGGAGAAAGTAATGGAGGGTTTGCTCCAAGCTATGATATTTTCAATTATCGTCAACAAAACAGAAGTCGAGATTATCAATTACAGAATTCCTCTGCCATGTCCTCCTATGGCGCGTCTCACTCTCAACCCATGACCCCCAACATGCATAACATTAATGTTTCTCCTTCAGTTTTGGTGCATCAAGCCTTTTCTTCTGGTCATCAGAAGAATGAACAAAGTGGGAACGCTCTTATAGGCAAGACAACAGTGTTTTCAGCAGGTCCAAACCATCACCAACAGGGTATTCCCTTTAATACTAAGCAACATCTCAACAGTTTTGACAATTCATCAATGTCGACTAAGGAGGGAAGACTTCAAGATATTGGCACTGGAACTAACCTGTTTCAGGAGCAATATGGCCAAGATGATTTATTGAGTGCAATACTCAAGCAGGTTACTGAACGTTTGTAGTTGTGCAAATTTTCTCATTCATAATTTTTCTTAGACAGTGCTAAATGTATAATAATCTACCATAATAATCTTTGATAGTTTGGTTGTAGATATAATTGGTTATAGATCTAAGTGTTTGCTTGTTGGCAGCAACAAGACTTGACCGCTGGTGAGTGCTATCTGGATGACTACCATTTGGACAATTTTCATGTTAATGAAGTCTTGACATCACAATGACCACTTTGATTGTAGCTGGCTTTCATATATATAGCTACTGCTGAGATTGGATGGACATGGAGATCAAAGATGTGAAAATTCCAAATACGTGCTTCAATCATCTTCTGTGGAGGCAACCATTTTATGTAGGCTCACTCGTTATTGTTGTAGTGTATTGAGGGATCAAAATCTTTAGGATATTCACAATGATGGAATTTATGAAAAAAAAAATATGGGAGTGGTTATGCTGTTGCTGCCAATGTTAATGCAAGAGAGTTTTGAATGCTTCATGTTATTTTTATGGAGAGAATAATTGGTTTGGATGTACTTTAGACTAGAGTTTTTTGTTTGAGGTTTTGTTGTTTTTTTTTCTTTCTACTGTACATGTTTGCCCAATCCACATTTGTCTCCATTACCCTTTTCTTCACGGTGTCTGTAAAATTTTGACCTCATCGAAGAACTCTGTTTAGGAGGTAGTATCTGTACTTGTCAGCCTTAATTTCTTATAGTATTTGTCTTTTTAACTTTAGAGACTACCTTTGGTTCTTTTCATTTCACCTTTACCCTTAGTGTCCTTTGTATTATTAATCACTTTTCCAATCTTTATAAGTTATAACCCATTAACCCCTATGGTTCCTTGCCCTTATGAAGAGATACAATGTATATCCTTCTCACGTAATCATATCCGATAAGATCAAGCTTAATGATTATGTCACACATCTATTTTTTAGGATATAGAAATATTATTTAAAGATTTAATTGTAGGACTTAAATTAGTAAAAATATAGTGTTATTGCCACATTTCGTATAGGTTCAATTTCTTATATCATTCTCATTTAAAGTGTTAATATTAAAAACTTTAATATGCTTAAGTTAATGTTAATGATTACAAAACTCAGCAAAAAGGAAACACAAGAGGACATAAGAGCTTGAGTATAACCATATCAAAGTTGCCAAGAGAAAATCGGATAATTCTAACTATTAACTTAAAATAGTAGCTTTCAATTGATCTCACAATCTAACTTGTAAAAACTAATGTCCATTGCATAAGAAGGGCTGCATGAAATAGAATCTATCAACACAATTGTACTGAATAACCCCTAATACAAGACTAATAAGAAAAGTTTGTATGGAACACATATAAGGCATCATAATAGGACATGGTATTAAATATTTAAATATACATGCGATGATTAAAATACGATAATCGTATCCGATAAATAAATATCGCCAAAACCACATAATGCTCATACCTATTCATCTAGAATATGTTGAAACTAACCAAGCAAACATACAAGGGATGCTCTATAAAATAATGATTAGAATCTATTCCAATGCAATAACCATAACCTTCATAATATCTCTCATAGCTAAATATCAAAACCTATAATTTCAATAACACCACACTTAGGGCCTAAGACCCAATACCAACAGGATCCCTAACATCACAAGTTAAAGACAACTACCAAATATAGGTAGCCACAAAGGATACTACCGCATCATAGGTAGACACAAAGGCTATTAATAAACTACAGGTAGATAGAAAGGCTACCACCAACAATCCAATAATCATTTTGAACCCATAATAATCATTTTTATTTTCTTTTTACTAGTGCAGAAATCATATCAACCCGAAAATACTAAGATACTTTGGTCATACTAACTCACATAGCTAACAAAGTATCCTCCTGACTATTAACCCAAGGACACTAGGATACTTGGTCACATTAGAACATGAAGGTAACATTGTACCCTACCAACAAGGGTATATAATTCATAAGTATACATACCCTCTATAAGTTCATAGAACTCAATAGAGTAAGATATAGGGGCTAACTATGGCACTAAGACACACTAGTAAAATCCATAATCAATTTTGGGCTAAACAATGCCTTTATGGTAGTTATTCCTAAAGAGCCACAATTCCCAATCTCGACATCTTTCATTTTGAATATAAATATTTTATTAACGTGATCACAATATCATATAGTACACCGAGAATTTTTATTTTCATACTTAGCCATTTTTTCTCATTTTCAATTATTCAAGACAATAATAATCAAAGATAATACTAATGTCACCATGATAATCCACTAAGTCTATCTTAGGTTTACTTATTCTTATTTGGGCACATTAGGCTGAAAATGACTAAAATGCCCTTGAGACCACAATTGCCGTTTATCATCCATTTTAAATGCTAATTCCAATTTATTTATTAAATTGTTATGGAAAGGTTAAAGCATATTAATTAAATTATTTAGCATTCAATTAAATTACTAGATATGTCAAATGACCAATTTATCCTTACACATAATATAACTCTTAAAACCCTAATATGCATATCTAATTTATCCAAAATTATATATTCCCATGCTCAACAATAAATAATAGATATTGGTCATGCTTATTATAATGAATAGCATAGTACACTTAAAAATAATAAATTGCCCGTAGGGTACACACTACTGATAATTATACTAAAATACGGCTAAGCATGCTCAACCTATTATTTTACACATACGCATCCTAAGTAAACTTTTTCTGACCTTAAAATCATTTTAACATATTATGGAATGCATAATAATTTACACCAATCAACATGCTTCATTTTACCAAATTTTCGTATTAGCATTATAAGGCAAATAATTACACCATGAAAAATATGCTTAATACAACTAAAAAACAAAACCCTAATGTACTATCATGTGAAATCTCACATTTTAGTGATGTATAAGGATTACTATATAGAAAACATAGTGAACAGGGTTTACACATCAAAACGCTAATGTGTTATCATGTGATATTTATCATTTTAATAGAGTATAATAATTAGTTCATTTCCATCAAAAGTACAAAATATATGCAATCTATTAAAATTTATTAGGCTCCACTACTCAACCTTTGTACCTAAAAAAATAATACCACATTAACCATATTATTTTTTTTAACCCATAAAAAAATAATTTATATTAACATTTGAGTAGCTTTAGTCTGCGACATGGTTGGGAAAGGGCTACGATGGAAGGAGCTGACACTAGGCAATGGAAGAAAAAAAAGGTTTTTATTGCAAGGTGGGTTATAACAGAGAGAGTCAGCATAGGGGAGCAGAGTAGGGATGGCAATGGGTCGGGTCTGGACCGGGTCCAGCCATACCCAGACCGGGACCCGTTTATATTACCTAGACCCAGACCCGACCCATACCCGTCGGGTCTTAAAAGTTCAGACCCAGATCCAGATCCATCGGGTCTAGCGGGTAAATGGGTCCTAAACGGGTCCTAAATGGGTCCGGTTATTTTTAAAAAAATAATTAATAATCTATGCTAATACAAATACATTTATGTTTTATATAACTTAATATGTATTTTTTTTGTTAAAAAAATCATCTAAGTGAAAAAATAAATATATTAAAATAGTTATATTAACTTTTCAAATGGTGTTTTAATGCTTTTAGTAGGGATGTAAATGGGGCGGGTATACTCATATCCATATCCGTATTCGATAAGAAAATCCGTACCCGTACCCACATCCATATCTGCTAATATATTCATATCCGTATCAGTTGGATATCCGTTACTCGACGGATTATCCGTTTACCCGTTAATGGATATTATTCGATGGATAAATCCATCACCCGACAGATAAACCCATTTAGAGTTAAGTTAAATGATAATTCTAACTTTAATTTATACTATATTCATTTTAAAATTAAGGGTAAAAAGGTAATTATATATCGGATAAACGGATACGGATATGGATACAGGTATGGTTATGGGTATGGGTATGGTTACGGGTATGGGTATGGATATGGATATGCCATACCCGTATCCATACTCGAACCCAACGGATATATTTTTTCCATCATCCATATCTATATCCATATTCGTTTATCCATATCCGTTGGACAAAATCCGTCGGATTTCGGGTAAAATACGCCCCGTTTATATCCCTAGCTTTTAGAATACAATGTTATACATATTATTTATAAAGTAAGTATACAAAAATAAAATTAAAAATAATGAATAAGGAGCTTATATAAGATTAAGACAATAATGACAAACATAATATTAGTATATATTTATATATGTATACATACACACACACACACATGTATATTAAACGGGTCTAGCGGGTCGGGTCTGGGTCTAGAACTGGACCCAGACCTAGACCTTTTAAGATATATGTGGACCCAGACCCGATCCAGACCCATCGGGTCCAAAAATCATGGACCCAGACCCGCTAAAAATGAGGCGGGTCTAGCGGGTCTGGGTCGGGTCCGAGACCCATTGCCATCCCTAGAGCAAAGGGTTAAAATGGTTCTTAGTGATGGTTTGTTGTTGAAGATAGAGAATAGTGACACTAATATCAAAGACTAGGGTGATTTTGGGCAGTAGTCGGAGCTAAGGAGAAGAGGATGGTGGGAAAAAGAGGTGAGGCATATAAGGAGGCCAAATGAGAAAAGGTGGTAAGTGGTTGTTGATGGAGGTGGTTATGAAGGTTGGGGAAGTCGATGGTGATGGTTAATGATATAAAATGGATGAGGCAAGAATGGTGGCCAACTAGAAGAAAATGCCAACATCCTAGAAGGATTATGAAGGAGAAAAAAGATGATATTCAGGTTTTTACTGGAATAATGAATGAAAAATAAAGGGAGGAGGACCATTTATAGTTGGGTGAAGTGGTGTGATGGTTGGACAATGAAGGGAGGTGTAAAATATGAGAAGGTGAGGGAGATAAGGGAAGTGTTTGCAGTAGGATAAATGGCACAGCATAGTCTAGATTGGACTAGGAGTATAATAGGATTATTTTATTTTTGTCTTAGGTTTAGTTTGGCTAAGTTAGGGCACCTAGTGAGGAAAAGAAACCAAGGAAAAATGAGCCGGTTTAGGGTAGATTTAATAAAATGGAAAAGTATTGAAAAATAATCAGGGAAATTTATTTAATAGTTTATTTGGGTTGTGGGTCAAATGTTAATAAAAAAATAATTGGGCCAAGGTTTAAGGGTTAGTTTTTGAATAAAAGGCTAAAAACCCAAAAGTAAAGGCTACAAAATTTGAGGTGTTGCAAATTTATTAACCTATGAGGAGTTGCCCTTGTAGATTTTTGACAATAAGGTATGATAAACCCATATAAGCTCAATTCTACTTCTAAAGATTCTTTGGATCCACCATAGAGAATATGAGATGATTTGGGAGACCAAAAATGCATAAGACACCTGGTAGTGATGTTTCAACTTTTGTAGAATTAACCACCGAGATCACTCTTATTTGCATCCCTTTTTTATTCTTCCCAACATTGACTTGTTCACTTTGGGGACACAATCTCTATTAAGGGGGTAGTGATACAATACCTCAAATATTATTTATCCTTAATCCCGAGTACTTAATATTTTAATTTAATCCTAATTTCTGGTGATTCATATTTGTATCTTATACCAATTTCTTAATCCTAAATCTAAACCTAATCTTAGTCCTAATTTTTGGTGATTGATATTTTAAACTAATCATAATCCCGAATGATTGATAAATTAATTTTACACTAATTTTGCAAAGTTTATACAACCTCATGTAGCTCAACCTTTTTTTTAAAAAACAAAAAACCCAAAATTGAGCACTCCTTTGTTGCATCAATACTTCTCACAGAACAAATAGCTTAGCTGCACTAAAGTGTCACACAACCTTCTTTTTCCACACCCATAACTTAGCGACACACATCACCATCATTTACATCCACAAAATTGTGCATACCTCACCACCCGGTGTCACTCCTTCACACAAAAAACTAACCTAAATACACCACAACCTTACACAACACACCCTATAACACACCCTATAACACACCACCACCTAATGTAACTTGGTCCTATTTGCATCGCCACCTCACCCACCTCTACCCCACCAACACTAAGCCCTCATATTTTTCTCTCTATAAACTTTAGGACCTTATGCATACCATATACATGTGAGTGACTCTCACTAAACCCCCTTGTTAGATCAAATTCTGTCGCAGCTAGTTTGAGCATTTTTTTAACTTGGTTTTCTATTGTTTTTCTCCTTTTTCCACCCTCCTTTGCCTTTTTTTTCATTTTTTGTTTCATTAAGTTTTAATTATTTATTAATGTTAACTATTAGGTTATTTTATAGTGGTCTTGGTGGAGGAATATTAGGGTTGTACATGCTTAAATATCGAAGATGTTTTTTATAGGGATACACATCTTGACTAGGATTTTATTTGCAATGTGTATAATTGCATAAAATCTCATGTTTGGTACTATTATATGTATACTTTCATTATGATAATTTTATTTTATGACATGTTTTAGAATGATTATTTGGAATCAAATCTATAAAAAGTGAGTAATATATGAAGAGCATGAGTTTATATGTTATTATTACGCTAAAACTCTAAGTGTGTAGTATGAAATAATTTATTTAATGTGGTTTAAATAGGTATGGAATTTTTTTGAATTAATGTGTTCAAGTAGTGTCATGGTGATATATATTGAAAGATGGAAATCATTCATATAGGGATTTATAGGTTTTTGTAAAAATAGGTGTTTTGGCTATCTTAGGTGAAATTTTTTCAATATGGGTTAAACATAAAATACTTTGTATTTTAATTATTTCATTAGTTTATAATATGATAAATTTATTATTTGGATTATTTTGAGTGATTATGAACAACTTAAGTTTAATAAAATGAGAAAATGGATTAAATTGGAAATAATAACTCAAGTGGCGGGGTCATTATTGCATATGTTGAAGTTAGAGTATGAATTTATGATATGTTATTAATCATAATGGTTTAGGAAAGTGTACTACTTTTGGTGGTAATAAATCTATTATGTGAAAAGTTATACCAAACTTTTAAATCTTAGGGTTTCGTAAGGAATTTAGCATAATAACCCTAGAGGTAGGCTATCATTGCATGCATAAGCCATTAGAGTTAGGACTAGATTTCTTGATATGATATTAATAATTATGTTTTATGGATGTGTACTAAAATTTGTGGTTATATAATTCTTATGAGAAAAGTTATACCTAACTTATGAAATTAGGGTTTCGTAAGGAATTAAGAATAGTAATCCTAAGGGAGGTTGTTTGTGTAAGAAATTAGATTTAGCCCTAAATTTTTGAATATGATGTTAATAATGATATTTTAAGAATAATTACTAAATTTTTTATTCATATAAGCCTTATGTGAAAAGTTATACCTAACTTGTGAAATTAGGGTGTTGTAAGGAAATGGAAATAATAATCCATATGGCAGGTTATTATCGCATGTGTCATACATTGGAGTTAGAAATAAATTTTTTATTATGATTTTAATAATAATATTTTAGGGATGTGTACTAAAATTGGTGTTCATATGAGTCTTATGGGTAAAGCTATACTTAACTTCTAATATTAGGGTTTTGTAATTACAAATATTAACCCTAGAGGTAGGTTGTTAGAGCATGTTTAAGACATTAGAGTTACTTTTATTCTTTTTTGATATCTTTATAATAATAATATATTAGGAATTAATATTAAATTTTGTGGTTAAATGATTATTATTGGAGAATTTATGCTCACCTTGTGAAACCATGGTTTTCTTAAGGGAACTAGGACATTTTCCCTTGAGGGATGTCCCAATATTCACGTGGTTGTGTTTCACCTATTTCAAATGATTATTTTTAATTACATTATGTGTCTTTTATGTATGTATGTATATATATATGTGTGTGTGTGTGTGTGTGTGTGAGTTCATGTTGATCATGAGATAATAACAATGAATGAGTTATTAATCACTTAAAGTGAAAGATTATATGAATGAGGACTGGTTGTACCTATCCATTCCATTAGGTGAGAAAATTGGCCAAGAGTATTTTTCCTTGGTGTTGTACTACTTTGTTCCACCAAATGAGAATAGTGCCTAAGGGAATTTTCCCCTAGGGTTGTACTAGTTATGTTCTACTAAACAAGAATAGTGGTTAAGAGCATTTTACGTTGGGCTTGTATGTTATTGATACTGTTCCACCGATTGTAAATAGTAGGGTTTATGAACTCAACATAAATAAGAATATGGATTAGGATTATATCACATGAAAAAATAGATAATTTATTACAAACTTAAAATAAAAATCACGTGACTCAGGATTGAGGTATTTAGTCTGTTCCATTAGATTAATAGTAGTGGCGATGAGTGTTCTACCTTGAGAGGTATTTCAGACTATTCAACTGATTTAAGAATAGTCGCCAAAAGCTTGTTGTCCAGGGAGGTGTTGAGTCCATTCCACCAACTTAATAATAGTGGCCATATGTATTTTTCCCTAAGAGGAGTATCAATTTATTCTACCAGAATAAGAATAGTGAGGTTCTGATCTTATTTTACCTTTCCTACCAAATTTTTACATATATTTGGTAGATGAGATCCTAAAAAAACTCTATCCCCTATCTTTAAGCCATTACTATGATGCCTCTAATCTGCATAACTCTTCTATTAACTCTAATTTATCCTCATCATATCTTCATGAATCAATTGAATTTGTTGAGTCATCTCCTCAACCAACTCTGGTCCAAGTATAATAGTCTTGCTAATTTCTCTCCAACACAAAGGTGCCTAACACTTATATCTATATAGTGCCTCAAAATGTGTCATCTATATACTTGCGTGATAATAGTTATTGTATGAGACCTTCACCAAATGTAGACAAACCTTTCAATTTCTCAAGAATTCCAAAGCACATACCCACAACATGTTCTCAAGAGTTTGAATTATCCTTTCAATCTACCCATATATACCTAGATGAGAGGTAATACTCATCTTCATTTTTATGGCTATAGCCTTCTACAAATTCCTCCACATATGTAGAAGAAATATTTAATCCCTAAGGAAAGAAAAGAAAGGAGAAAGAGAGGTGGGCTGGAAAGGCAGACGCGAGGGGGAGGGAGAAGAGAAGAGTAAGAAGGGCTAGTGGCCCAGTGCAAGGAAAAAGGAGGGATGCAGGTCAGGCATCCCGAAGAGGAAGAAAAAGAAAAAAGGAGGAAAAGAAAAGGGAAGGAAAATAGAAGAAAAAGGAAAAAGGAAAAATCAAAAAAGGGGAAAATTAAAATAATTTTTGGAATAATGGTATTTAATATTTTTGATAGATAAATTAATTTATAATTTAGTTTCTTCAAATTTAAGATATTAGTTTAAGAGGGTGATTTTAGTAAAATACTAGTTTGGACAATTATTTAATTAAAATAAGTATGATAAAATAATAAAATATTTATTTTAATTTATAAAAGATTCATATCCATTTTTATGCACTCAAAAATCTAGAAAACAATTAAATTATCCGAAATGAGGGTTATGTATTAAATTTTATGTTTTAATTTATTATATTTTTGGGTATTACAGAACTGATCGATAGGTTTAGTCAACCAATCAACTGCTCTAGGAACCAATCGATTGATCTGACCTAACTAGTTGATCGCTTTACCCTAACACAACACTAATTCACTAATTCCATACAGATTCTTGCATAAAAATTATTTCTACTCACCATAGAACATGTATCAACATCAACTAACTTATTTCTAACAAGATTATGGTGCATTTCTTACCATAACATCATCATAACCTATTTCCTCCATTTTCATGTTTTTTTCTCAATTTATGTCATTAAAATATATAAATCATGCATACAAGTGCATTTATTCATACCCATGAATATAATTCAATGAATGGTGTCATTTTTCATGGAGTAACACACACTAACATTTTATGTGCAAGAATTACATACTTGATGTAGGCTGAATCCCATTAAAATGAGGATTTTCAAATCTATGAAAACTTTAACTCTCAAAACCTTAGAAACTAAATATATTAACTTAGGTTTAATACCAAAACATCATAAAATTTAAACAAGAAAAAAAAGGAAAAAGCAAAAAAAAAGTGGGACAAAATAGAGGAAAAACTCAAATGAACCACTCAATTTTTTTCGCAAAATCTAACTCTCCCTTGATTAATAATTAAAATATGGTGAAGCTAGAGATATGATATGGGGAGTGTGCAAAATAATTTGGCAAGTGATTGAAGTGTGGAAAAAGAAAAGAAAAGAATGCAGAACTACGAGGATTTTCGGTGGCTGAAAGAAAGTGCAATGCATGGAGGATTGGGGCTATTTATAGCCAACCACTCAAAGGGAAAAAATAGGGTTTGAAAGGAAATTCAAAAACCTATTTGTGACCATTTGAATGTGATTAGAATAGACATATTTACTTGGGATTTTCTAACCTAGTCTCCTAAGTCCAATTTATGCCTCTTAAGAACTCAGGTCAAATAGGCCAAAATTCTCATACATAAATGAAGAAATGGGAGGTCAACGTAGAAGGAATCTTTCAGAGCTTAGAAGCACACTTGTGGTTCAAGCAATCAATCTTATAACCATGCTAAAGAGAGCGAAGGAAGAAGACAAGTGGCTAAGCTAATCTCTCAGCCTCATATATCTCAATTAACCTCCAAAACAAATTAAGGTAATAGTTTGGGTTAAACACATCATGAAAATGGTTAAGAATCTCTTAAGTATAATTGTTATGAGTTGGTAAGGTTCCATTTTAGTGTAAGGGATTTTTTTAGAAAATCAAACTTTGAAGAATATAACTAGCTTGACAAATCAATTAATCGATCTTGGTAGACCAATCAACTGTTCACTCACCAGTCAATTGATTTCCCTAAAACAATTAATTGGTTTTTATCAAGGAACTTAATTTGGCCATTCAATTTGTTCATATAACCAGTATATGGGTTTAAGTGAAAAAATTCCAAATCAATCATAACATTGAATTAAAATCAAATGCCCAAAATTTGTCAAAATTCCTCGTTCGTGTATTACACAAAATTTTAGGGTATTATAGATTTCATCTAAGATAGGATTACCTCTCTCTTAGGGCTGAAATGGTGATTCTGGAGGGGTGCAGGTTGATTAGTCCAGAAATGCCAAACATAAGAATGGAAATGGAAATTCATCATGGGACGAATCTCTCAATTAAGTAAAATCTATTCTAGAATCGAAGGAATGATTCCATAAGAGTGTAGAACAAAAAGCTAAAAGAAGATAAAGTTGAGGTCATCTTTCCCCTCACTTGTCCAAATCAAACTTCTTATATCAGTTTGAGGAGTATTGCTAGCCAAATACTTCATAAGAATGACTAAGAATCTTTGAGAATAATTTAGAATAAGGTTAACATGGTTGTATTTTGGTATAAGAAATTTTTTCATTAAAATGAGTTTTGAAAATGTACCTAGCTCAACAAACTATTCGATCATTTTAGCTTACCATTTAACTATTTGACAGACTAATCAATCGATCACCCAAACTAGCCCATCAGTTTTGTTGAGAAAAAAAAATATTTAGTTGAAACAATAAACTAGTCAATAGGTATATAGAACTAGTTGATTGGTCGGCCTAAAAACATTTTTAATTTATTTTCCAACCTTAAGCAAATCCAAATTTACCTCAAACCCAATCATAGTTCCAAAACAATATCAAACTCTATATAATCGTATTAAACAACAAAAGTTTTCAATTAGTAAATTTCACAAAAATAAGTGTTATTATAATGCTACCCCTTTAAAAGGTTGAATTCTCGAATCTTATTCATAGTCCAATCACATCCATTTATACATAACAAGTCACATTACGATCAATGCTAATGGTTTTTACGAATTGGTCTGGACAAAAATTTTAGACTAGATCGACAGGTTATTTTAAGTTCCTGTCAAAGACCAGACTGGTATTTCAATCTTTAGTCCGGGTTTTAGTTCCAAAGAAAAATAATTTTGGTCCTTAATTAGTTTCGGTCCAATGTGGTCTAATCCTAATAGGTATGTTCTTCTTGTCTGACCTAAAATCTCATTAATATTTTATCTAAAAAATAAATTTTTTTAATATAAAACGTATATAATTAATTGATTTTGGTTTTAACTAGTATAAAACTGATAATTTTGGTCCATCCCTATTCTGATCTTTAGTTCAAGCTTCAAAAAAGTTTGGTCCTTATCTAGGTTTTGGTCTGGTTTAAGTCCATCTGATCCAGTCTAGTTTTTACTGGTGTGCACTCCTAATCAACGCAACCATGCAAAAGGGGTTACTACCCCCTTAAAGAAAAGGATTTCACTAAGGTACCACAATAAGGGAATAACTTTGGGTACTTAGCTCAATTCTCCTATTTTGACTGCCAAGTAGCCTCCTTAGCAACATGCTATGACCAAAGGAACTTTATTGGTGAAACGGTACTGATACGCGTCTCTCTAGTCTTCGTGTCCAGAATGCTGACCAACCACTCTTCATAACTTAAGGATTCATCAAGATCTAGGACTCTAATTGAATAACATGTGAAGGATCCAATACGTACTTCCTCTACTGGGATGTGTGAAAGAAAATGTGTGCACACAATATTTCCACCAATAGGGATAAACAATAGGATACCTCGCTAACATGATCCATAATCTCGTACTGTCCAATATACCTTGGACTGATCTTACCCTTTTTGTCGAACCTCATGACTTTCTTGGTGGGAGAGACCCTCAAAAGGAATCTTCCATCCACCTCATAACCATTAGTTCATCTTCTTAAATCCGCATAACTATTTTGCTAGTCTTGGGCTACTCTCATCTAGTCCTTAATTAGTCAAATATGCCTCATTGTGTCCTCAATCATATCAGGTCCCAACACAACCATCTTGCTAATATAATTCTAGGACTAAAGGTTACGACACTTCCTCCCATATAAGGCCTCAAAAGGTATCATCTTAGTACCAGTGTGATAACTGTTGTTTTAAGAGAACTCAATTAAGTCCAAGCGATCCTTCCAATTACCACCAAAACTCAACACACATGCCTAAATCATATCTTATAAAGTCTGAATGGTCCTCTCTATATGACCATCTATAGCTAGTTGAAAAGCACTACTCGTTTTTTGGATGAGTCCCAAAAGTGGCTTGCAACTTTTACAAAAAGTGTGACAAGAATCTAGCATCTCAATCTGATATAATATCTCTAGGGACTCCATGAAGTCACAAAACATGCTTCATGTAAGAATCGACAAACTACTTCATATTCCATGTCATCTTATTGGTATGAACACTAGCGACTTAGTCAGATGATCCATAATAACCTAGATAAAATCAAATCTACTATAGGTCCTCGAAAGACCAGCTAAAAAGTCCAAAGATATGCTATCTCACTTCCATTCAAGAACTTCTAGTGGTTGTACCAACTCTGCTAGTCTCTTATGCTCAATCTTAACCTTGTGTAGGTCAAACATTAGACAATGAAATCCTCAACCTTCCACTTCATATGGATTCATCAAAATACCCTCTTTAAATCCTTATACATTTTATCCCCTCTAGGATGGATGGAATAAGGAGTATAATGTCCTTCTTCAAGGATCCTTCTCTTAAGCTCAACACATCTTTATTTTACATAACATCTACCTTGATGTCTGATACTACCATCTTTGTGGATCTAAAATCCTTAGGCTCTACCCTCCTCAATACCTTTCTTGATCCTCTCGAGCTTGATGTCACCAAGTTGATTGGCTTGGATTTACTCAAAGATTAAGTGTTTGATGGCAAGTGTACTCATTCTTGCCTCTAAACTACTAGCAGTAATCAGCTCGATCTCCATCTTCTTGAAATCCTGGCATAAATGATCTGACAATACAATCATGCTTAAGGAATTCGACATCTTCTGGCTAAGACCGTTAGCCACCACATTATCCTTACCCTTATGGTAGGTCAATTTTAGGTCATAATCCTTAACCAAATCTAACCATCAGCACTATCTCAAATTCAAATCCAATTGTATAAAGATGTCCTTGAGGCTCTTATCATCGGTGTAGATCTTACACTGAACACCATAGAGATAATATCTCCAAATTTTACTATAACCACTAAAAAGGCAAGCTCTAAGTCATGCGTTGGGTGATTCTATTCATGTTGTGTCAATTATCAAGAAGTATATGACACAACCATCCCACGATACATCAGCATGCAACCTAACCCATGGTTGGAAGTGTCATTGTATACTTCAAATCCATCAGACCCACTTGGCAACATGAGCACTTGGGTTATTGTCAAACACTTTTTCAACTCCTCAAAATATTCACTACACTTATC
Source organism: Tamarix austromongolica (assembly GCA_039764185.1). Taxonomy (NCBI): domain Eukaryota; kingdom Viridiplantae; phylum Streptophyta; class Magnoliopsida; order Caryophyllales; family Tamaricaceae; genus Tamarix; species Tamarix austromongolica. The sequence continues at coordinate 49,956,679 of CM077817.1, forward strand.
ATCCTACAAAAATCACATATCCTTCTTCAATAAGTTACTCAAAAGGTGTGCTATCTCAGAAAGGCCCGCCATAAATATACAGTAGCAACTGGCTAATCCCAAAAAGCTACGCAACTCCTTGAAAAAAGTTGGTGTTGGCCATTCAGAAACTACTGAAACTTTGGAAGGATACATTACCACTCCATTTTTAAATATTATATTCTCAAGAAAAGCCACTTAATCTAACCAAAACTTGCACTTTAAAGGTTTAAGATACATGTGGTGTGATTTTTAACAATGCCAAATTATTCCCTAAATGTTGCTCATGCATCTCTTAATCACTAGAGTAGATAAGGATGTCATAGATGAATACCATAATGAACTAATCCAATAATAGTTGAAATATTTGGTTCATAAGAGGCATAAAAATTTTTGGTGCATTAGTAAGTCTAAAAGGCATTACTGTAAACTCATAATGGCTATATCTTATATGAAACATAGCCTTAGGGATGTCCTACTTTGCTATCCTCAATTGATGGTATCCAGACAAAAGATCAATCTTGGAGAATACCTTGGCTCCCTTGAGTTGGTTAAATAGGTTGACAATCCTTGGAAATGGATATTATTTATTTTTCATAACTTGATTCAACCCTCGATAATTGATGCACAACCTCAAGCTTCCATTTTATTCTTCACAAATAGGGTTGGCGCCCCACACAGTGATATATTGGGTTGGATGTAACCTTTCTCTAATAACTCCTCCAACTAGGCCTTGAGCTATTTCATCTCTATAGATGCCATGTGTTACACGGTTTTAGATACTGGTTTTATTCATAATAATATGTCCACAGTAAACTCAACCTCTCAAATGGATGACATTCTCATAATCTCCTCAGGGAATACGTCAAGATACTTACAAACCACTATAATCTACTCTAGTGGTGTCTCAACCACTTTAGAATCTAAAACACTACACTAGAAGAGAAAATACCCTTTATGAACAAGGTTACTTATTGCAATTGCTGACACAATCCTTATAGAGAGGTTAGGTTCACACTTTCGATACGAGATCTTAACACCCTTTGGCCCTTGTCGAACTATAGGTTATTGTGTGCAATCAATCAATGCTCGATACTTCCCCAACATATCCATCCTAATGATTACATCAAATTCAAGTAATATATGATCCATGAGGTCTAACAGGAATTCTAATTTCCCAACCAAAAAGGTCACCTCTTTATAGAACCTAGAGCATGTAATCCTATATCTTGAGGGAAACATAACAAAAGTTGAAATAATACTGGAAGGAGACAAAGTAGCTCTAGAAATGAATGTTAATGACACAAAAAAAGTGTGATGCACTAGAAAAGTAGAGAAAGTAAGCATACCAGTTACCAAACTGACATAAAACTACTCTACTTCTTATTGGCTTACGACATTAAGGCTTCCCCTTAAAGGAGCTCCTATGATAAAGCATACCCTTATTGAAAGGTGTGAGGCTTCTGATCTATTGGCTAATTATCCCTGCAACCAACACTAGCTAGTGACAGATGGACTCATAAAATCTGTGGCTATAGTTATCGTTGTTGAATCGATCCAGTACTCTGAGCACTAGACTCACTCATCTAAATACTAACACCTCCAACGTTGCACTCGTAGGCTTTATGTTTGACCATATTACACCCATGGAAATTCACCCTATTACCTCTAACATCTACTCCCTAGTGAACTCCTCTATAACACTTACAGTGGTAGTGCCTCTCCTAGGCACGTCCCTTGAACTAACCTCTAACTCGGGGTGCTCATCCCATACTCCTATCATTCTTAGGAGACATGCTACCTCAAGAGTAGGATTTATTCCTATCATTGAGAAAGTGAAAACCTTCAAACTTCCTCTTGCCCCACAATTAGGCACTCTAGGTCTAGATGACTCATGAAGCCTCCAAAGCCTGCTCGTACATTCTAACCATGTTTGGCATAATAACTCCCACCAGCAATTATTGGTATCTAATTCCTAGGCTGACCTTAAAATGGTGGACTTGTATTATCTCATTGGCTTCCACCTTTAGATCAAACAAGACCAAGTCCGTGAATCTCATGTAGAATTCCTTGATCAATAGGCCTCCCTACCAAAGGGCCATGAACTCATCTTCCTTATTCATATGAAGATGAGTGGGATAAAAACAGGCACAAAGCACCTCAAGGAATAGTCCCAACCCATAGGCTCTCCACCTCTGTATCATATGCTCCTCTACCTCTATGTCAGATGCTCCCCTACCAAGTGTCTACTCTTCCCCTTAGGTAATACACTACCACACCAACCCTCTTGCAAGTAGGGCAACCATATATGGTGAAGTTCTTCTCTATGTCTATGGCCCATCTCTCTATGATTTGATAGCCCTCTAAACCCTCAAAGATTAGTGGGTGATGGTGTATGGCCCTCCTAAGACAATCTTACAGAACTGGTGCGGGTACTGGTACCACAGGTGGTTATGGTGCTTGGATCTTACCTTCCATGTAGGCATCAACAGTATTCATGAATGCCTCTATATGCTCATAACAAAGATTAACAACCATCATCTTTTAAAGACTAGGAGTAATCAGAAATAATCCCTTACCTAGTACTAAGATTAGCACAACAATTCAACAAAAATCTATCTATAGCACATTCCCAACCCACTCTCACTCACAGACATTTTAGGTTTAGAAATACTTGAACTCCTAGTCAATCAAAAACATCAAGAGTGAAAAGGAGTTCAGAACACAGTTTTGATACCAATATGTAGTATCAACTTATCTTAAAAGTGATACATTTTTAAGAAAACGTATAATACCAACTTATGGTATCAACTTAATTATTCTTGAAAGCGGCACATTTTTAAGAAAACACTATAATACAAACCTATGGTAACAGTTTAATTATTAAAACTGACACATTTTTTTAATAAATCACTCTGATACCAACCTATAACACCCTCACTTTTCACTACCAAAAATTTTCATTTTAAAGTATTATAGAACCAAAAAATTACCAAACACACTTAGGAAAAATAAGGTGCCACCACCGTATATAGGATAGACATTAATCACCCATTCCATAATGGATACAAGGTAAAAAAAAAAAAATCAAACCAACCAAAATGAAAAAAAGAGTGCACAAGTATAGGATATATAGATATTTGAAGAACATGTTTACACAACATCCTGACATAGTCAAACACAAGAAGGTAGATTAAATTGAAAAACATGCTTATTATAGTAGAAAACAACGGTAGGGCATGGCCTCAAAACCTAGGTCTGTCATAGACCACACAAAAGTCTCCAAATGTCCATGCTCTCACATCCTGGACCAAATATGAGGTAGGTCCACTACTAGCCCTCCAAAAAACCTTCACATAGCACTCTACTTGTGGGAATGAGCAGGTGATCAATCAATCAAACACATTAGCATGCTACATACTAAGTAAGCCAAGTTACCTCCTCAATAGGAGTCAAAAGCATACAAGATCTTAGCATATTGTGGAAATCACACATCACATCAATCATGTCAATGCCATATAATTACATGTACCTACTCTATCATGGTCAGGTAATTATTAGAAATTAATAACGTGCACAACACCAGCCATTATGCTTGTCTTTATATTAGAATATCATAGATATTCACATACAACTACTAAGTAGGTTATTCAAGTGACAACTAGGGTTGTACCATCCATTCACATGGTTTTTTTCATTACATTTGTTTTCCAACTTGCACAACCCATTTGGTCATTCATTTACAATCATTATTTCTCCTTCCCATTCCTTCTCTTTTATTTTCCATTATAACCGCATCCATATTTTATTCTTATCCAAATACATATTCCAATTGTTATCCAATGTTTGTCCAAGTTACTATCCAATTACTCATTCCAATTATTATTGAGCGATGGATTTTGTACCACCAGTCTGACATACCATAGAAGTCTATCCAAACCAGAGGGCACAAAGTCTGGCAGAAGCCAAATAACCACCAATGGACATAAGTCCAAGGTAAAGTCAAGTAACCACCAATGGATATAAAGTCCGGGATGAATCCAAAAACCACCCAAGTAACCAAACCCTTTAGTATTGATACCCCCTAGTACATCATTAGTGTCTAGAGTAAGTAAGGCACTGGGATCTACTAAGATCCCACCAGAAGGTAAAGCTAGAAGGCACTAATAAATGCCCAAAGGCAAACTAAATTCTAGTATCTAATTAAGGATTGGGTAACTCAAACCCAAACACAACTCAATTCCCTTCCGCTTTAAGTGATTAGTCCATTATTCTAGAGGTTATGTGATCATACAACAATATGTAAGCAAGGCATTCACATACTTACCCCTTCTTAACCATTTCCATCCCCTAACCATGTGTGGGATTTCCATTAATGCTTACTTAACATGAACCAATCCCTTAACTTATTCCATTTCAGGCCAATAATCCATATTACATTACCCCTTTAAATTCATTAGGTTCATATTTGGGTTTTCTCATTTAGACATTTATAACACCCATTTATCATGAATCAATAATCCATTTAATCCAACCAATAAATTGTTCTTCCATGTCAATAGATGTATTTTACTTGTAAAATAGTTATATAATAGTATTTGGCATAGTCTCAAGGCATATATAAGTAAAAAGATCAAAATGACACAATCTAATCGAACTAGTTGATCGATTTTACCAACCAATCAATCAGTTTGGCTTAGGAAAACCTAGGATTCACTCAAACTAGTCAATTGGTTTGGCAAAACTAGTCGATTGTTCAAAGATCAGTCAATCAATTCTATCAAACCATTCGATGGGTTTAAGCAAGGAGAAACCTAAGGTCACCATTGACCAACCAGTCAAGTAGTTTGGGCTACATAATTAACTATTATAAATACCAATTGATCGCTTTTACCAAACTTGTTGATCGGTCTACTACTACACAACATATAACACATATTATTCATGTGAATCACACCCCAAAATTTTACCATAACAAAATCAAATCATAGAACAACAACATGGAAAATTTCAACAAGTTTCTAAATTAAGTTAGGCCTTACCATTAATTAATTCGACCATCACTTCCCTAAAATTATGCCTTTTCTCAGGATTCATAATTTACTCAACATGCATCAATCTAAAACCATAATATAATGTATGCATATAAAATCAACATTTTACTAAATACATCACTTTATATGCTTATTCAAGACACATTTTAGAAGTATGAATGACTTACTTGGTTTTTTAGCAAAATTCTTTGCTAAGGAAGAAAAATCAAGCTGGAAGGAAATCTCAACATCCAACCATAAAAACGAGTTTTTAACTCAAAAATCATTGAATAATTTTCACAAATTACAACTTGAAATAGAAAGGTAAAATTGGCATACCAAACCTAAGAGAAAATAGAATAAGATTCTACTAAAATCAACTTAACTTTATCCTGAATCTAACTCTTTCTTCCTTAACAATAAAACAAAAGGGAGCTAGAGAAAGGATCAAAAGAGAAAAAGAATTCAAATGGAAGGTTCAAAGTGGAGAGGGGAGAAGGTAAGTTTGGTGGCACAAAGAAAGGTGAATAGAAGGGGTGATTAGGGTTATTTATAGCCAAAAAAATTGATACAATCACAAGTGTGGTAAGACACAGATCAAAAACCCTAATTTCTACCATTCAAATCTGAGTTGAATGGGCATATTTCATCCAAGATAGGCTGACCTCTCTTTTAGGGATGATATGGTGATTCTAGAGAGGTGCAGGTTGATTGTTCTAAAAATTCCAAACACAATAAACGAAATGGGAAGTTAGTGTGGGAGGAATCTCTAGCTAAGTAGAATCAAGTTTGGATTTGAAGCAGTGATTTCAAAAGTAGTAAAGAGGTGGAAGAAGACAAAGGTTAGGTAGTATTCCCACTCACTTGTCTCAATTAAATTTCTAATAATAGTTTGAGGCACTATTTTTGGCTAAATGCATCATAAGAAAGGCTAAGAATCTTTAAGAATAATTTTTAATAGGGTTAACAAGGTTTCATTTTGGTATAAGAATTTTTTTGAGAAAATTGAGTTTAAAAAATGTACTCAACATGACAAACTAGTCAATTAGTTTGGCCTACTAGTCAACTGTACTATAGACTAATCGATCCCTTAAACGAACTGATCGGTTAGGTCGAGAAAAAATCCTTTAGCTGAAATAATGAACCCGTTAATCAGTTCATAGAACTAGTCAATTGATTTGCCTAGAAATTTGTTTAATTTTTTTCCCAACTTTATTCAAATTCAACTTTACCTCAAACCCAATCATAGTTTCAAATCAATATCAAACACTATAAAATGTTATTAAAAACCAAAATTTTTATTTAATAAATTTCCTTAAAACATGGAATATTATAGGTGGGGACTTCTAGAAGCAACCATATTGGTGCTCAACATATTCATGACATAGAAGGATAAAATCCTCTCTAACAAGCCGCATCTTTAAAGGACCCACCAACATTGTAGCATTGCATCATCGATACTCCTTTAACTAAAGTGTATAAGGGCTCTTCTATGATCATGGGCTATCATCTTTGTGAAAACCATTTTTTATCTCAATTGGCTAATCGATAGCTTAGGGGAGAGTGGTAAATCCTCAATTTCATGCTCATACCCTTGATAGATAAGATTTATTGATTATTTTCATGTCTAAAAATATCATTTATCCCTCATAATTTCTACTAGATTTAATCTTTTCGTCGAGTTTTCCTCCTTTGAATAAGTTTTACAGGAAAGAAAAGAATTGAAGAAATTCAAGGAGAAATCAATGAGAAGAAGAAATCAAGTAGAGAACACATCAAGAAATGCCGAATCAAGGAGAGAAAAGTTGGAAAGAGAACAAATATATCAAGAGAAGTGAAGCTCAAACTTTCAAAGGAATTGAGTGGAAGAGTCAAAAACACGGGGGTCCCGTGTTTCCATAACACGGACCGTGTTATTAATCCCGAATGGCGGTCGGTAAAGCTTTGTCAGCAGAACGGTTGGAAGAAAACACGGGGGTCCCGTGTTTCATAAACACGGACCGTGTTTTCGATTAAAAATGTGTAACTGCCACGCGACTTGTTTCTGATAAAATTGGATATGAAAACAGAGTTCGGGATATCGAGAGAAAGAGGATCGAATGTATTTTTCTCCCTTTATTCCTTTAGAACATACATGTAATGCACAATTCCAATCTTTGATCTTCTTGAATTCTATTGATGATTTGACATTCTGCACTTCAATTGATAAGTTTCCTCTATTCCTTTGTAAATTTCTGTATTTCCATTTTGCAGAATCTAAGTAACTTTTATGTAATTTTACTTGTGATCATTTCATTGTTATCTAATTGTTGAAATAATAGAATTTGTGAATGTGTTATTGTCATTAACTTTTAGTATTTCTGTATAATTGTATGAATTGTGAGTATGCAGAAATTTGAATAAGTAGAATAGGGTAGGATGAATTGAAGATGGAATCATAACGTAATTATCATCTCATAATTTAAATGTTTGATTCTACATGAGGTTTAATTGAATTAATGGTCTGAATTGAATGATTCCATATCATAGATTAAGATTCTTGAACTGATTAGATTGATCACCTATTTGGTTTAGGACTTAGTCTTTGCTAAGACAATGAAATTAATCCGAAATTGTTAATTAATTTGTCTATAGTAGCAAAAAGACCATTAATTCGTGCAATTGCATAATCCGAGCTTGTGTGATTATGATTGTAGTTGGCCACTTCCCGTTCATAATGATACCATTAATTGAATCTAGTGTTCGTAACCTAGGTTATTAATTAGGTACAAAAATAAATTGAGAGCATATTCAATTTATTAAGGTTGAGAGGAAGTATAGAAATTATTATTCTGAATTTCTTAAGTCAACATTAAACTATTTAGAATCATTCTTTTATGTGAATGTATGGCATTTTAATTCCATCACCAATTCAATCCTTCCCTAATTGTAAAGTCGTGGTTAAAGCTTTAGTATAATTGAATTTAGTTAGGAATCAATGAAATTATACAAACGGGTTCATAACATCAATCGCAAAATTAGAGATTAAAACGTCATTCCTTGTGGGTTCGACTCCTTCTTGCCATATACTACGTATTTGGGGATTAGGATTTATTTGTTAAATTTGTTGTGCATACGACAGTGCACCAAATTTTTGGCGCCGTTGCCGGGGAACTGGCAATTTTAATCTCTAGTTTTGTTTTTGTTGTAGTTTTTTTTTTTTAGTTTTTGATAAATTCTTCACGTGACCTCATCTAATCTTTGATTGTGTGTAATCTTCAGGCATTCACAATTGAGATCATTTGCGATCGAGCATCAAGGACAAATTATTCCAGCCATAGATCCAAACTCATCTTCTCCAATTGCAACTAGGACAAGAAGGAAGTTGGAACAAGCTAATCAGATTCCATCACCTTTTGAAGAAAGTTCCACAAACTTGGGAGAAGACGACATAGAGGATTTGTGTAGTACACCTTACTACATTAATCCACCGATGGCGGAGCGAACTCTCAAGGAGCTAGCTGCTCCTATCTTCAACCCTAATCTTTTATGCATTAATTATCCTGCTGATAATGATACTTGTGAAATCAAACCTGGACTAATACGAGCCTTACCTATTTTTACAGGTTTTAAAGACAACAATTCCATGGGTTCAAGCTGTTTCACCGACCCAAATAAATTTCTCAAGGAATTCCATATAGCTTGTTCTGGTATGAAACCGAATGGAGTAAGTGTAGAAAAACTTAAACTCAAAGCTTTTCCTTTTGCTTTGGCTGATGCTGCTAAGGAATGGTTATATGATCTACCTGCGGGCTCAGTAAACACTTGGACTAATATGCAAAAGGTTTTCCTTGAAAAATATTTTCCTTCATCAAGAGCAACTAATATAAGAAAGGAAATATGTGGTATTAGGCAAGATGGAGGAGAATCTTTACATGAATATTGGGAACGTTTCAAGAAATTGTGTGGTAGTTGTCCTAATCATCAAATTAGTGAACAATTATTAATACAATATTTTTACGAAGGTTTATCTCCTATGGATCGCAATATGATAGATGCTGCTAGTGGTGGTACTTTAGTTGATAAAACACCCATCGAAGCTAAAAGGTTAATTGCTAATATGGAATCTAACTCACAATATTGTAATAGGGGTAACACTTCTATGTCTCAACAGGTGAAAGAAACCAATATTGCTGAATTAAAAACGCAAGTATCAAATTTGACAGCTCTTGTGGAAAGAGTTGTAGGAGAAAAGATTCCTGCCAAGGTATGTGGAATTTGTTCTTTTACAGGTCATCCAACTGATATGTGTCCTACTTTGCAGGAAGAACAACAAGTAAATGCCATTGGAGGACAACCATTTCCAAAAAGGAATGATCCATTTGCTCCAACATATAATCCTGGATGGAAGGATCACCCAAATCTAAGATATGGAAACACTCAACAAAGTGGTAACTCATATTTCCGACCACAGATGTATCAAAATCAGCAAGGAGCAAATCCACCTCCCGGATTTTTCCAAATTCCACCAAATCAGCAAAGACCACCATTTCAACCGATGCCTCCACCACAAGTTTCACAACAAACGGGGAGTATGCCTTTAGAAGATTTGGTGAAATCTTTGGCTACCAATACCTTACAATTCCAACAAGAGACCAGAAACGGTATTAAGAATTTGGAAAATCAAGTGAGTCAACTAGCAGATTCCCTTGGTAAAATGCAAGCACAAGGTTCTTCAAAATTTCCTAGCCAGACCGAAAGAAATCCCAAGGAAAATGCTAGTGCTATCACAACTCGCAGTGGAAAACAACTATCAAATCCAAGAAAAGTGAATGAAGAAGAAAACACAAACAAGGACACAGATGAAACAAAGGTTGAAGAAGAAATTAAGGAAGATTCAACACAAACGGTGAAGAGTAAGTCACATTCTCCTATAAAAATTCCTGCTCCTTTTCCTAGCAGGTTGGCCAAAAACAAGAAGGTAAATCATGATAAGGAGATATTTGACATATTCAAGAAGGTAGAAGTTAATCTTCCTCTCATTGATGCGATCAAACAAGTACCCAGGTATGCAAAATTCCTCAAGAACTTGTGTACAAATAAAAGGAAACTTAATGAGAATGAGAAGGTAAGTGTGGGAGAAAATGTATCAGCAATGTTGCAAAGAAAGCTTCCACCAAAGTGCAAAGATCCAGGTATTTTCACTATACCTTGCAAAATTGGAAACACGAGGTACGAAAAATGCATGCTTGACTTAGGTGCTTCAATAAATGTCATGCCTTTATCTATCTTTAACACCCTAAGTCTAGGTCCTTTAAAGGAAACTCGTGTTGTTATCCAATTAGCTGATAGATCTAACACATATCCTGAAGGGGTTATTGAAGATGTCTTAGTTCAGGTTAATGAGTTGGTTTTTCCTGCAGATTTCTATGTGTTAGATATGCAAGATAATGGCTTGGCTAATCCATCACCTATTTTGTTAGGGAGACCATTCCTAAAAACTTCAAAAACAAAAATTGATGTCCACGATGGAGTGTTAACCATGGAATTTGATGGTGAAATTATTAAGTTTAACATATATGATTCCATGAAATTTCCTACAGATGGTGAAGAGGTATCTATGATTGATGTCATTGAAAATTTAACTAAAATGGTGTACCAATTATCATCAGCTGATCCTTTGGAAATAACTTTGACACAAGGAATAGCAACTGAAAAATTGGAAGAATTAAGCAAATTGTATGACGTTGATGAAGAAATCAAGGAGGTAGTGGCCGCTTTGGGAACATGTCCGAGTAGAATTGGAAAATTTGTGGATTTACCATTGATAGTGGATAGGCCTGTACCTTCCATAGAACAACCCCCTGAAGTGGAGTTGAAGCCTTTACCTGACCATCTCAAATATGCATTCTTAGGAGATAAGAATACTCTTCCGGTTATCATATCTAGTGAACTGACATCTCATCAGGAAGAAAAACTGGTAAATGTGTTGAAGAAATACAAATCAGCTTTGGGGTGGACAGTTGCTGATATTAAGGGTATTAGTCCTTCAGTTTGTATGCATCGGATTTTAATGGAAGAAGATGTGAAGCCATGTAGACAAGTACAACGTAGGTTGAATCCGATAATGATGGAGGTTGTGAAGAAAGAGGTACTAAAATTGCTAAGTGTAGGAGTCATTTACCCAATTTCTGATAGTAGTTGGGTAAGTCCGCTTCAGGTTGTCCCAAAGAAAACAGACATAATAGTAGTGGAGAATGATAAAGGAGAAATGGTTCCTACTAGAGTTCAAAATGGTTGGAGGGTATGTGTTGACTATAGAAAACTGAACTCCTTGACTAGGAAAGATCATTTTCCTTTACCATTTATGGATCAAATGTTAGAACGGCTAGCGGGTCATGCTTATTACTGTTTTCTTGATGGTTATTCTGGATATGTGCAGGTTCCCATAGCTCCCGAAGATCAAGAGAAAACCACATTTACATGTCCCTACGGTACGTTTGCGTATCGGCGCATGCCGTTTGGATTATGTAATGCTCCAGCTACATTTCAAAGGTGTATGGTAAGTATATTCTCCGAATATCTGGAGAAAATTATCGAGGTATTCATCGATGATTTTAGTATCCATGGAGATACTTTTGAAGAATGCCTAGGTAATTTGACCCTTATCTTGAAAAGGTGTTTGGAAACAAATCTTGTGCTAAACTCTGAAAAATGCCATTTTATGGTCCAACAAGGAATAGTTTTGGGACACGTCATTTCAGCCAAAGGAATTGAAGTAGATAAAGCAAAAATTGATCTTATTTCTTCATTACCTTATCCATCAACTGTCAAAGATGTGCGATCATTTTTAGGGCATGCCGGGTTTTACCGCCGATTTATCAAGGATTTTTCTAAAATAGCCCAACCATTATGCAAGCTTCTTCAAAAAGAAAAGGAATTTCATTTTGATGATGCATGCCAGAAATCATTTGACTATTTAAAGGAAAAATTGATAAGTGCACCCATTCTTCAACCACCTGATTGGAATTTTCCATTTGAATTGATGTGTGATGCATCTAATTTTGCTGTTGGTGCGGTGTTAGGTCAACGAATCGGGAAAGAGCCACACGTGATATATTATGCCTCACGCACATTGAATGAAGCTCAACTTAATTACACAACTACCGAAAAGGAGCTTCTTGCTATTGTCTTTGCTTTAGATAAATTTCGTTCTTATTTGTTAGGAACTGAAATAATTGTTTACTCTGATCATGCAGCGTTGAAATATTTGTTAGCAAAGAAAGAGGCAAAACCACGACTGATTAGATGGATTCTTCTACTTCAAGAATTCAATATACGCATTAAAGATAAGAAAGGAACCGAAAACGGAGTAGCAGATCATCTAAGTCGGTTAATTAAACAAGTTGAAGTTGAAGCACCTATCAATGAAGCATTTCCTGATGAGCAACTTCATGTCATTGGGAATGAGATACCATGGTATGCTGACATGGTAAATTTTCTCGTAGCTAAGGTATTTCCCTCTCACTTTACAAAAGCACAGAAAGATAAAATGAAAAGTCAGGCAAAATATTTTGTATGGGACGATCCATACTTGTGGAAACAATGTGCCGACCAAATCATTAGAAGATGTATTCCTAATAGTGAGGTCTTGTCTATTTTACATTTTTGTCACAGTTATGCTTGCGGGGGACATTTTGGTCCCAAGCGAACAGCTTATAAAGTTCTAGAGAGTGGATTCTTTTGGCCTACATTGTTTAGGGACTCTCATGAATTTTGTAAAACATGTGAGAACTGTCAAAAGACTGGGGGATTAGGTCCTAGAAATGAAATGCCACAAACTCCTATCATAGCATGCGAAATCTTTGATGTTTGGGGTATGGATTTTATGGGCCCCTTTCCATCTTCTTTCGGGTTTAAATACATTCTTGTTGCTGTTGATTATGTGTCAAAATGGGTGGAGGCTAAGGCCACCCGTACTGATGATGCAAAGGTTGTTGCAGATTTTCTTCAAACTAACATTTTTGCAAGGTTTGGCATACCAAGGGCCATCATCAATGATAAAGGTTCACACTTCTGCAACAGAACCGTAGAAGCTCTATTAAAGAAATATCATGTGACACATCGAATATCTACAGCATATCATCCACAAACCAATGGTCAGGCCGAGGTATCTAACTGGGAAATCAAATCAATCTTGGAAAAAATGGTGAAACCAACAAGAAAGGATTGGAGCTTACATCTTAATGATGCACTCTGGGCCTATCGTACATCTTTCAAAACTCCAATTGGTATGTCTCCATATCGTCTGGTATACGGTAAGCCTTGTCATCTACCAGTTGAGTTAGAACATAAAGCTTTTTGGGCCGTCAAGAAATGTAACATGGAGTCAACTGAAATTGGAAAACATAGGAGACTCCAATTACAAGAATTGGAAGAAATAAGAAATGAGGCTTTTGAAACTGCATTGAGATATAAAGATAGAACTAAAGCAGTTCATGATAAGTTCATTCTTAGAAAGAGTTTTGAAATTGGTCAAAAAGTTTTATTATATCATTCTCGATTGAAATTGTTTCCAGGAAAATTGAGATCGAGATGGATCGGCCCATTTGTTGTGACTAATGTGTTTTCTCATGGTGCAGTTGAAATTAAGAGTGAGAAAACAAGAAAAATGTGGAAAGTCAATGGACACCGCCTCAAACCTTACTACGAAGGACATCAAGTGCACAATTTGGAAGTGGTTGATCTTACCACTCCCAATTATGAGGGTTGAATGACTTGCATTTTGTCACTTGGGAAACACCCAAGTGTTGTATATAAGTTTTTCGTATTTCGTACTTTTCTTTTTACATATTTGGTATAAATTTGTATGTACATAATGTGTATATGTGTGGAAATACATTAGTAGTTTATTTTCTTATTATTAAAAAAAACACGGGGGGGTCGTATTTTACAAACACGGCCCGTGTTTTTTCTCTCTGCAGAAAATCTCAGAATTCCAGAGAGCTTCAAAATTAACACGGGGGTACCGTATTTTGTAACACGGTCTGTGTTTCTTCCTCTGCAGAAAATTTCAGAATTCCAGAGAGCTTAAAAATTAACACAGGGGTACCGTATTTGTTAACACGGCCCGTGTTACCTTCTCAGTCATAACCACAAAGTGTAAAATTTAACACGGGGGTACCGTATTTCCGAAATACGGACCGTATTTCTCTCCAGAGCCCTTTTTTCCCCCCGTGTTTTCAGATCTGAAAAACACGACCCTCTTTCGATTTCTCTCCAGTTCTTCGCAGCATTCTTCTCCTTCCATTCTTCCATTTTTCTCACTCAAATCTTCGATTCTTCACAACTCCTACTCCATTAACATCTCAACTTCTTTTCCCAACATTAATTTTCTTTACCCTGTCGAGTTATCTCTGTTAATCCAAAACAGAGCCATCGCCGTTCGTCTCCAACCCTAATTTCCTCCGACCATTGTCTCCTCTATTTTTTTGCAATTAGACTTAGGGTTTTCGTGGGATTTGATATCCAGATATCATTCTTCCGATTTCTACCTTATTCTAACCAATTTTCACGAATTAAGGTAAGTATTTTTTCCCTTATAACAGCAATATTAATTCAGTATAAATGTTCTCTTACATATGTTGTTTTCCCGAATTACTGAGGTTGAAAGTTGGGTGAATGACATAATGACAGCATATGTATGCATTCAGTGCAGCTTTGTCAAAATTATCATTGTCAAATTTGGTTTAATTCTTATGTATATGCTGCACTTTCATGCTGTCACCACTGATTTTTAACTTAAAGGTGGTAATCTTTGTGTAGATGGCACCGAAAAAGAAACAACGTGCTGAAGGTGATTCCTCGAGATCCCGATCATCACCAACGCAAGCAAGACAACGACGTAATCGTCCAAACGATTTAGGTATCATTTTTACCTCCCCCGAACAACAAGAAAGGTACGATTACTTATCTCAGAGGCGTCTTACTGGTACTAGATATCTAGATGATGGATGTTTGCACACATTGGGCATTCATAATCAAGTCATGCGTATGCTCGAAACTATAGGTTTGCAACACTTTGTCTATTGTACTAATCACACCTATAGACGTTTGACTTTAGAATTTCTAAGTACCTTTGAATTGTGTGCTGAAATTGGTGATATTGGTGATACAAAGAATAATCAAGGGTATGTTTCTTTTCGTCTTTTTAATGAGGATAGACAATTAGCGGTGCATGAACTTGCCCACATTTTCATGTTACCTTCACAGGGAGTTAGATTCATGTTACCCTTGTTTTATGCCAACCATTTTTTCGCAAAAATAGGTGATACCACGAATATGCCTACTCCCGATACATTCCGCATTTCTGAAGCCAAATCCTCTAGGATATTTAACTTAGTTTTCCGATACATTCAGAGGCTTTTGGCTACTACCATATTTGGGAGGGGAGATAGTACTGGAGTCGTTCGTTCAATTGAACTTTTCTTTCTCTACTCCATGCTTGAACATTATTCTGTTGATACTGCCTATTTTATTGCCAAACAATTTCAAAGGTTCAGTAATTCCAAACAAGGGGACATTATTATCGGGGGTTTAATTACCACCATCTGTTTGAGTTTGGACATACCCCTTCCGGAGGATATGCCTATTGAGGCCATGAGTACCCGCATTGATATTGAACATTGTCGCCTTACGCATCTTATTGAGCGTAGGAATAATGCGTGGTACCTTTCTTATCAGGGGCGTGTTTTCTTTCCTCTTCCTAACCCTACCAAAACTGATCCTTTAAATCCTTTGAATTAGCAACCTAATGAGGATGAAGATAACCCTACCCCATTAGCAATTGAACATCCTATTCCACCTCATGGTGCCCATCCACCACCACCACCACCCCGATCCCAAGCCAGCTCTTCTTCCTCCTCCACTTTTGTTCCCGAATGGCATCTCCAATTTCAAAATCAGGTGTATTCCCAATTGGATTCCATTCGCGCTAACCAAAATCAAATGATGGAGATGATGAAGACTCTCTATGATTTCCATCTCGGGAGCCGAGACCCTCCTCCACCTCCCTCTTGAATACGATTCTTCATTTCTTTTTCTCTCTTGCATTTGTTCATTAGGGACAATGAACACATTAAGTAAGGGGGGTGCATTGGTGCATTCGTATTCGTAGGCTTGTGATTACTTCTTCGTTGAAATAGTTAGTAACTGTTATTTATGTTTGTTAAGTGATAGTTAGTTAATTTATTCCTTTGTAAAAAAAAACAATAAGTATTAGATTTGAGTAATCCATGTACGAAGTAAAACAAAGTATGGGACTGAATTATTTTCAAAACGGATAATTTTATATACTTATTGTATGTTTTGATCAACATCTTTTGACACCTTAAAGATAGAAATTGAAAATGTGATAATAGTGAAGGAAAAAAAGTTAGAATGATTAGAGATCAAATCATGCATTGACTAAGAATGAGATACAATGAAATTCAAAATTGGTGATTATAACATGGTGAGCGTTTGGGCCTAATCTTTGGATACATTGCTTATCCAAAATATATTTCTCTTTTGTGTGAATTCTCCAATGATATGTGAAACTAGAATTTGCCATTAGTCTCTTCAAAACTGCATAGAACTTTAGGATATTTGAAAATGATAAAGGCACTCTTCTTTCTTTGTTAGCTACAAGGCCAAATAACCTACCTTGAAAAATTGTTATCCATTGCATAACCCTTTGAGCCTATAGACCTGTTTTATTAATTTAAACTTTATTAACAACTAATCTCCATATGTATTTTCCTTCCTTACTCTACGACTAGTGGAGCAAAAATATTTTCAAGGAGAACTTTTGTTTTGTTAATAAGGTAAAATCTAAGTATGGGGGTATGGATATATATATATAAAATAAAAAAAAAAAAGAAGAAGAGAATAAAATTTCATGTCTTTTGATGTTGTTTGGTTGAATGGAAGGGTGTGAAAATATATATATATATATATATATATATATATATATATATATATATATATATATATATATATATATATATATTTTCTGCTCCTCTAGTTGGTAGAGTCTAGCTA
This sequence comes from Tamarix austromongolica, assembly GCA_039764185.1. Taxonomy (NCBI): domain Eukaryota; kingdom Viridiplantae; phylum Streptophyta; class Magnoliopsida; order Caryophyllales; family Tamaricaceae; genus Tamarix; species Tamarix austromongolica. The sequence goes on from CM077817.1 coordinate 49,973,790, forward strand.
CAATACCAAAATTCCATCCCACCTTAGAACCCTAGCCCCATTACAATCAAATTTAAGACCTTTTGATTCTTATATAATTTAGTTCTTTTAGTGGTGGCGAATTGAGAATAATAGCAAACATATGGGTGATCATCATCATTTGGAGAGAATTTGAGAGTAAACACATCTTACCCTTTACACTAAAGAGTGAGCGTTCCCACATTCCGAAAGTAAGAATTTACCAAATTGAATTTCATTAGTCTTGATCTAATTTGCATGATGAGATACTAATTATTATAATTTTCGTTCTTAAACTGTTTGAGCATTTGATAAGACTGTTTTTAAGGTGATTTAAGATGTGATCCAAAAATATTTCTATCAGTGATATTTCATGATTTACAAGTATTTTTCAGTCCCAATCCAAGTTGAACTTCGTACATGAATAATTCCAATCTAATCAATCTTGTATTCCATGATCTATTTCTATTACATTTCTTGATGTATTCATGTGCATGATATGATATTGCTTGAGGACAAGCAATAATTCAAGTATGGGGGTATTTGATAGATAAGATTTATTGATTATTTTCATGTCTAAAAATATCATTTATCCCTCATAATTTCTACTAGATTTAATCTTTTCGTCGAGTTTTCCTCCTTTGAATAAGTTTTATAGGAAAGAAAAGAATTGAAGAAATTCAAGGAGAAATCAATGAGAAGAAGAAATCAAGTAGAGAACACATCAAGAAATGCCGAATCAAGGAGAGAAAAGTTGGAAAGAGAACAAATATATCAAGAGAAGTGAATCTCAAACTTTCAAAGGAATTGAGTGGAAGAGTCAAAAACACGGGGGTCCCGTGTTTCCATAACACGGACCGTGTTATTAATCCCGAATGGCGGTCGGTAAAGCTTTGTCAGCAGAACGGTTGGAAGAAAACACGGGGGTCCCGTGTTTCATAAACACGGACCGTGTTTTCGATTAAAAATGTGTAACTGCCACGCGACTTGTTTCTGATAAAATTGGATATGAAAACAGAGTTCGGGATATCGAGAGAAAGAGGATCGAATGTATTTTTCTCCCTTTATTCCTTTAGAACATACATGTAATGCACAATTCCAATCTTTGATCTTCTTGAATTCTATTGATGATTTGACATTCTGCACTTCAATTGATAATTTTCCTCTATTCCTTTGTAAATTTCTGTATTTCCATTTTGCAGAATCTAAGTAACTTTTATGTAATTTTACTTGTGATCATTTCATTGTTATCTAATTGTTGAAATAATAGAATTTGTGAATGTGTTATTGTCATTAACTTTTAGTATTTCTGTATAATTGTATGAATTGTAAGTATGCAGAAATTTGAATAAGTAGAATAGGGTAGGATGAATTGAAGATGGAATCATAACGTAATTATCATCTCATAATTTAAATGTTTGATTCTACATGAGGTTTAATTGAATTAATGGTCTGAATTGAATGATTCCATATCATAGATTAAGATTCTTGAACTGATTAGATTGATCACCTATTTGGTTTAGGACTTAGTCTTTGCTAAGACAATGAAATTAATCCGAAATTGTTAATTAATTTGTCTATAGTAGCAAAAAGACCATTAATTCGTGCAATTGCATAATCCGAGCTTGTGTGATTATGATTGTAGTTGGCCACTTCCCGTTCATAATGATACCATTAATTGAATCTAGTGTTCGTAACCTAGGTTATTAATTAGGTACAAAAATAAATTGAGAGCATATTCAATTTATTAAGGTTGAGAGGAAGTATAGAAATTATTATTCTGAATTTCTTAAGTCAACATTAAACTATTTAGAATCATTCTTTTATGTGAATGTATGGCATTTTAATTCCATCACCAATTCAATCCTTCCCTAATTGTAAAGTCGTGGTTAAAGCTTTAGTATAATTGAATTTAGTTAGGAATCAATGAAATTATACAAACGGGTTCATAACATCAATCGCAAAATTAGAGATTAAAACGTCATTCCTTGTGGGTTCGACTCCTTCTTGCCATATACTACGTATTTGGGGATTAGGATTTATTTGTTAAATTTGTTGTGCATACGACAGTGCACCAACCCTCTGTATAACTTTGCTTAGATATGTAAAGGAGTTCCAAGTCCCAACCAAAGACTATGTCAATAGGTCCACTAGCTCACCATGATTCATAATGTGATTGATATGCACAAATGTGTCTTTTTGAGCTATTACACTGAAACCATGTTAGGAAAAATCTAGCTTAATAAGAACATGAAACACACTAGCACAATCAGAATCTCTTAAGCTACCTATTTCCCATTTCCTCACCAAGATAATCTAGATTTTTAAATCATATTAGAAATATTATAACATTTAAGATCATAAAAACTAAGACTCCAATGAAACAAAACTCTCGACAACCAAAAGCTTTGATGGTATATGTAACACCCTTAAATTTAGAACTTAAAAGTTATATTTTAAATAATTACCAGCAAAAGCTAAAACACAAAACATAGGATTGTCATGCCACATCCAACATAGAAGAGGTACTCTATATTCCTAGTCTAGGTCTAGTGAAAGGAGAAAGAAACCTTATGGTTAATATTTAGGTGTGGGAAGCACTTGATTCCACCATGATATAGGATATATGTAGTACCCCCAATTTTTGAACAAAAAAATTTATTTTTTAAGGCAATGTGAAAGCATTTGAAAAATAGAACCGAGAAATGTGAACACCACATCAACCATTAGAGTGGTGTGATCATCACCAAACTCATACCTGATGTAGGGAAAAATGGAACAAGGAGAAAAAGGATGCATGCTCATGACATTAATGTGACATTATAACATAATAAAGGAGAGAACAAAATTATGGATAGAATGATTATGATATTTTTAAAAACTAAATACAGGAAATTGAGCTAAGATATTAAATGACTGAAAATATAAAAACTCTCCCATCCAGTACGCAAAACAATTATAACCTATTAGCCTAACTCCTAAGCATAGACATAAACCTCAAACCCCAAGCAATGGCCCACTAATGACCCTCATCATCACCCTCAGCATACTCTAACTGAGAGTTGTAACCCTACAAATTATCTTACGCTCCCCAGACTAGAAGTCGGATCATCATAGAGACCATACAAGGCAGTATCAATATAGTGAAATACAAGTAAACATACTATCTAAAATATGGTAAGGCTCACACAGCACATTGAAGTCATATAATAGCATGGTGATATCATATTGGTAAAGCTCAACACTTAAATTCAAGTAGTAGTATAACAATATATGCTTGCATGATGAAGTATAAAAATATGGTAAATACGTTGCAATCCATATAGTATAAACCATATTATAATTCCTACTTTAGTGACCACACAAATTTTAGTAAATAAGATAATTCGTTTGACCACACCCAATTCTCTACCATGAACAAAATTCACGGCAGCACAAATAATCACAATGGCATATCAAACCCATCACACAAGGTCAGGATACATCGAAGGGGCTTTCTTTAGGAATACCACACCCCCCATATATCGAGTCCACCCACCACAAATAGGGATACCACACCTACCAAACATTATTAGTGTACACCAAGGGGGCTTGTACTAGGATACCTTACCCACCACACATTGAATATCTCCGCTGCAAAGGCTATTAAGTTGGGATACCACACTCGCCCAAGAAATGGACAATATAAAGTGCTAGGGGGCTTGTACTAGGATACTTCACTCACCTGAACTAGAAATTGATGCCATGTTGGCTAGCCATGGTATAATCTTATACCCCAAAGATATGTGCATACCCCCTACCGACTACAAGCTGAAAGAGAAGGAAATAGGTACTGAGTGAAAATATAACCATAGGATAACTCGTTCACTAAATCCCAGTAGATACTCCAAGAGCTAAAGAAAAAGGCTCAAACAAACTCTTATACTAATAATTTATATTTTCAAGTTATATCACAAATCAAAATAAAAATCCACACATAACCAAATTTGGCATTTCCATGTGAGAACACCAAAACCAATTGAATTCATTTATTTTAAAAATTGGTTATTTCCAAGTGATAACACCAAACATAATTAAATTCCTTTATTTAACCAAATTGGGTGTTTCCTGGTGATAATGCCATTTGAGTGTTTTTAAGTGCTAAAACCAAACACATCATAAGGCATAAAAATAACCAATTGAATGTTTAGAGATGACACCAAACTTAACTAAATTAAAGTCTCAAATACCATCATGATGATTCCTATTAAATCAAGGCAATCATAGTGCAAATCATAATTTAAATGTTTTAAATACATGGAGGTATCAATGCAAAAGGTCTAAGAGAAACACAATCATTCATAATGAAACTTGTCGGCTTCCAATTGGACCACTCAATTTATCCCTGGGACCAATCAAATGCTCTAGTCACACCAAACCTGAACTAAGATAATACCAAAGAACCAATTGACTTCTTGGCATCACTGATCAACTATTCATGGGAACCAATCAATGGGTTTAGTCTAACCAGTCAATGGGTCTATGTAATGACAAACTGTAATATCCTAAATTTTTAGCTAAACCTAATCTTGAGTAATTAATATTGAAACATAATTCTAACATCGGGAATTCATTTTTCTATCTTACCCTAACTCCCTAATTCTAAATCTTAGCCTAATCTAGATTTTATTTTGGGTTACTAATGTTTTTTTTCCTAACTTAAATCTAATCCCGGATAATTATTTAACCTTAAACTATATCTAAACCCCCCAATTTTTCCTTTCCCTTTTCCTTTTTTCTTCCCCTATCCATATCTTATTTAATTCTCTCTTTTTTTTTCTCTCCATGCCAATCACCTTACCCTTTGTCTCCCCTTCCATTCCTTACATGCATATCTCCCTCTACCAAGCCTACCCCTACCCCATCGATTTCCAGCTCATGCGATTATAGGTTGGGTTTGATTTTTTTATCTGATGGGAACCTCCCTCCTCTTCCTCTCTATGTGTGTGTGTATATATATATATATATATATACATTTACCTCATTTAATGCCCTAAAAGTACCTCTTTATTCCTCCAATTTTCTGTTAAAAAAACCATCCCAAACATCGTCATCTTTCCCTCTTCTCACCATCGCCAAAACCACCCAAAAACCCACCTTTGGCAGCCCTTGCTGCATCACATCCACCACCACAGGAAAAACCTCCCATTCCCTCACCCATAGCTACAGCAAAACTCATCAAACTCCCCTTATCTATAGTAAAACCACCCGTTCCTACCCCCAAGCTTTGGCAAAATCTACCAAACCTCACCCCTTAACCATCAATAAAATCAACCAAAACATCCCTGAACCCTTTAGCAAAAAAAAACTGTTGAGTCTCCCCTAGCATACGCAATAATTGCTGCTCCCTACATCCTCCCCTTCCATCAAGAATTACCCTTCCCTACTCCCTATCGGTCCTCATTGCCGTTGCCCACTCCCTAGCATGGGCAGTTTGTGTCATTGCTAGCCTCATTAGCTGCAACCGGTTCATCGAACCTAGTGATGTTCCAAAAGTTCTGGAAGAAGCAAATTAGGATAAGCGTGCTCAGAGATCGGAGCCTTATTAGTAAGGATACTAATCGATGTTTCAAGTATTGTGTTAAATGCTTGTATGATTATGTGTGTTATCATATTATTGTTATTATAATATTAAAATGCATATTGATGATGATATAATATATTAATATGAATTATATGATAGAAAGGAAGTGAAAATATCAAAATATATGCTAATATAATGATATTACGCTAGGATGTATTTTGTTTATGGACGAGTATAAATTGTGGGAGAGTAGTGTGGGCCTAATGAATTATTATAAGTGGGAAATAATAATATTTAAGATTTATGTTGACAAAAGGAGGATTTGGAAAAAAGATGATATTGAGGATATGAGATTTTCATAAAATAAGGGATATCGGCTATTTTTAAGGGCATTTTGATCATTATGGGTTAATATGGGAATTTTGGTATTTTAACATGTTAGATGGATTAAAATATCCTAATAATATCATGTGAAGTGTTTGGGAGTGATTATGAAGGCCATAAGTTCTTCAGATGAGAAAATAGCCTAATTTGGAAATAGTAGCTTTAACACGGTAATGTTATTATCATATGTGTAAAATGTTAGAGTCAGGCCACGAATTTTGGATATGTTATTAATATGAATATTTTAAGGATGTATATTTAATTCAGTAATTATATCATCCTTATTGGAAAATTTATGACTTAAGGATGTATATTTAATTCAGTAATTATATGATCCTTATGGAAAAAGTTATAACTTACCTGTAAAATTAGGATTTTGGGAGCCTTATGAATAGTAACTTTTGAGAGATGGTTATTATCTCATTTGGAAGAAGTGAGAGTTAGACCTCGAATTTTTGGGTATATTAATGATACTATTATTTGAGGAACAAATACTAAATTTTATGGATAAATGATCAATAAAGAGGAAGTTATGCTTAAATTTTGAATTTAGGGTTTTTAGAGAAAATAAGCATGTTAATCTTTGAGAACGATCTTGTTATCTATATGGCGGTGTCTTTGATTGCCTTAATTATATGGTACTCATAAAATAATCATGAATAAGACCCTAATCATTTTAAGTGAAAGATCACGTGAGTTAAGACCGAGGTGTAGGAGTATGTTCTACCGGCTTATTAATAGTAACTAGGCATGTTTTATCCTGGGAGGTGCTTTAGACCATTCCTCCAGTTTAAGAATAGTGTCCAAGAGTATTTTACCATGGGAGGTGTAGAGTCTGGTCCACTGACTTAACAATAGTGGCTAGAAGCATTTTTTCTTAGGAGATGTTTCAGTCTGTTCCACTTGATTTAGAATAGTGGGGTCCTTGAACTCAACATAAATAAAATAATAGGTTATATCATATTCAAATATTATGAAATCAGACCAGTAATTTCCCTTTGTTGATTCTTATATCTTGCATGTATACTATTTTCTGCTGTAAATGTATGTAATGATATATTTTCTCAGTTTTAACTATATGATTACCTTATTCAATATGTATCATATTGATCATCCTTTTCATGGGTGTTACTCATTCCCATGAGTAGATGAACCTAATGGTTTTATGAAGGTCTTTGAGGATCTAGTTGATTATTTTGATACCTTTAATGTATTGTGTGGAGAAGAGTGACTTTTATCTATATTAAATTTTTGGGCGAAGAGTCGTGTTATCTAGATGATGTTTTTACCCAAATATTCTTTTTGGACTCTTTGATCCACTATATCCCTTTTGTTATAATTTTTTATTATAATCAAAAATAATCTTCAAACTCATATTTAGTACTATGGAACTTCACTCGTTTTCAGTTTTATCCTATTGAGCATTTTAAATTATTTTGCCTTGTGATTGACATAAGGTTGGGATAGTAAGCCTGACTTATGTCAATTACGGCGGTAGCACCCAGTTATGTTAATTATTCTTCTGCTATAAAATGAAAATTTTTAGTAGTAAATTTTGGGGTGTTATACCAACCCATTTTAGCAATTAGAGAAATTAGTTGATGGGTTTGACCAAAAGATTGACTGGTTATAGAAACCGATCAATGGGTCTAAGTAGAGACTAGACCATTATGGTTTGTAGGGAAACCAATCAATGGGTTTGACCAATTTATCAAATATTCATTGAAGCTAGTCTACTAGTTTATCAAACCAATTGATTGATCTCCCAATAAACCGATCCAAAAATCCAAAACATTTGAAATCTCACATAACAAGTTAATGGGTTCAAGGAACCGATCAAATTGTCTAGGTAAAACATTACCCAGACTAGAGATACACACACCAAAATTTACCACACTTTACCATATTAATCCTAGCATGCTTTTATGTCAAACAAACATAAAAATATATGCCACACACATAGAACCACATGGATACATGTTGATGTACATACTTAAATGAATCATGCTCAAATTGCCAAATTATAGGAAAAATTAATGAAATCCAACAATGCTAAGTTAGGAATAATTATACGACATGCTTAGGTTAAAGAATAAAATTTTGATCATGCTCACATATACACCAAACACATGGAATCCCAATAAACCATAAAACCCTATTTATGTTATATATAAGAATGCCTTACCTTAAAGAAATTCTTATAGTATAAAATCTCATACTTGATGGATCTCTTTCAAAACCCTAATAAAACATTAAAAATAATATTTCCAAACTTCATCAAAAGCAAGGAAAATTTAGGAGAAGAAAAATATAAAACACTATTGTTTTTCTCAAAATACGGTGTCAAAAGAAGAGCTAGAATCTTCAACCTTTCTCAACCTTAATTCTTCCTTACTTAAGGAAATTAAGAGAGAAATAAAATCAAAATTAGAAGAAGATAAAGAAATGAAATTCTCTCATATGGAAGGGAGAAAAGAAGAGAAAGTCTCTATTTTTCTCAATAGAGAGAAGAGGGAAAAATAAAGGGATGCTCAACACTTGAAAACTTTTCCACCAAGAAGAGAGAGAAGAGAGAGAAGAGAGAAAGAACAATAATTGAGGAATGAAATGGATCATAAATGAAAGATATAGAGGTGAGGTTGGGTCGACATCCATAAGAGAGAGGGAGATGAGACTTGTAAGGTTGAGTGTAGGCAACTAAGAAATGAGGGTTGAATTGATGGGGTGGTGGAGGGTTGAGTGTAGTTAAGAATAAGCATGGCAGTGAGTTGATAAATCAAGAGATGGTGCAAAAATTCAATCTCGCACCCCTAATTTCCAAAAGAAAGAGGGATAGATGAGAGAGAAGAGAAAAGGTGAGGCTTTCCTCAAAAGTATTTTTTGGGAAATTGTGGTTAATTAAATTTATATAGTGATATAAATAATGTGAAAATAATATTAGAGCCCTAAAACATGCTTATTAGCACAATTGAACTCTAATCAAAAAATTTCTAACTAGTCAACTAGTTTTTTGAGAACAAGAATGCAAATTCCTCAGTATACTAATTGATCGGTTAGGCAAACTAGTCGATCGATATGATTTAAATTCACATTTATTTAGAATTTCAAAACCATTCCAAAACCTAAACTAATTTATTTTATATCAACATAATTTTAAAAATATGAAAATGAGAAAAGGGAATAAATAATGAAAATAGAGGACTATGAATCCAAAGAAATATAGAGATATCTAGATAACTATTCCCTATATCAATTTGATTAACTCTCATCCAAGTCAAGCATATCAAGATAATAATCATCAATCACCTACAAAAAAAAAGGATGGATCTACTTATGAGAATGAGTAACACCAACGAAAAGGACAGTTAATAAGGGAAAAAGAAAAGGAAAGGGAATAATGGCTTGTAAATAATTAATCTAATGGATCATGTAAAAATAGAAAGAAATATAATGCAATAACTTGTTGATATTTATTCATTTTTATCCATGATATCTATATTATTTTGGTACGCATGATAAGTTATGAGTTGTCTAATTCTTTATATGACATGAAATCCCAATGCATTATATGACCATGGTAGAGCATGTAAATTTAATTATATAGATTGAGCATGATAAATGTTCAACATGATTTCTCCTTTTGTTTTGGCCTTGCATGCTTATAATTTCCCTTAAGGACATAACTTTGTTTACTTAGTATGTAAGCTACTAATGTATCCATTTTTTTGGTCACCTACTCATTCCCACTACTAGAAGACAATGTGCACATTTTTTAGGATGGTCGGTAGTGGCCTTACTTGTGACAAACTTGGAGGCTTAAGAGCTTGGACATCCAGAGACCATTTGTATATTCTTAATGAATTAGGGTTTTATGGCCTTTCTCTTTTCTTGTTTAATCTTTATTATATTACCATACTTTTGATTTACTCCCTCTTATGCATTTGAATATTTTGGGTACCCATTGAGGTCTTGTCAGTAAATGTTTTATCATAGTATCTATATATCTTACCCTTACGTACTCTATTATTGTATGTGGATTGATTGCTTTTATTTAACCTTGTATCTAACACGGGACCGATGGCAAATTTCTATCCTATGTTAGGTGCAATAGTAACACTCCATTTTTCCTAGGTCATTGGCATTTTTCTCACTTCCGTAATGTTTTAAAACAATTTTTTTTGTAGTGAAAAATGGGTGTGTTACACTTCTATCTTAATCTTACCATGTAATTACAACATTTTAATCATGATTTCAACTATGCTTGACCTTATTTATATGAATCATGGTGATAATATTGTTAGCTTTGTGAGACTTAGTTTGGTGTTACCTCTAAACACCCAAATAGTGGATTAGATGCCTTGTGATGTGTTTTAAGTTATCACTTGGAAACACCCCAGTTATGTATTAATGGAATTAAATTTTGATTTGGGATATCACTTGGTAATTAATGATAATGGTTTAAAATTTTGTTTGAGCTTTTTTCTTCGACTCTCTAGGTAACTAGCTAAGAGTTAGTAGGCAAGTCATCTTATATTTTTCTCTTCACTTAGTACTTATTTCCTTCTTTATCAGGTTGCGATCGATAGGAGGTATGAGCATATCTTTAAGCCGTAGGATTGTACTGTGGCAGGCCAATATGGTATCGATATCTAGTACAAATGTGTAAGGTATCTCAGGACAAACCCCCTAGCACTTTGTATTCTCCATTGATTAGGCGAGTGTGATATCCCAACTTATGTAGCCTTTGTGCCAAAGGCATTTAAGGTGTGGTGGGTAAGGTATCCTACTACAATCCCCCTTGATTTACTCTGACATCATGTGGTGGGTGTGGTATCCTAATATATGTTAGCCCTCAAGGTAGGTACATTCAATGTATAGTGGGTGTGGTATCCCTAACAAAAGCCACTTTAATGTATCCTAAACCCATGTGGTGGGTGTGGTATCCCATTGTGTGTGTAAGTTGCATGAATTTTGTTCATGGTGGAGAACTAGGTGTGGTCGAATAGATATATTAATAATTAGAAAGTAGATGGTCACTAAAGGAAGATTTATAATAAGGCTTCCATTATGTGATTCTAAAGCATGATCTATATTATTTTTCTGACATAATTATCATGCAAGTATGCCTTGTATATTGCTATCATGAGCATTTTTTAGTATTCTTATCGCCATGCTACTATGTGACTTTAATATACAGCATGAGCGTTACTATGTTTTAGGTAATTTATTTTATCTATACTTTGGCATACTAAAACTATATTTGTGTGATCATTAAGATAATCTAACTTCAGGTCTAGTGAGTAAAGGATAATTTTTCAGGCTACAATTCTCACCTAGATTGCATTGAGGATGATGTCATGGGTCAATAGCTCGCCATTGCTTAGGTTTTATGAGTTACAATTCCGTTTAGTTAAGTGTAAGGCTAACTAGTTAGATGTATTTTACCTACTATGTTGGGAAACTTTTGGTTTTTCTTGGGTATTTAAAAAAAAGTCTTTGATTCTTGTATTTGGATGTTGTAAACTCTCTCTTTTATATATATTATTCATTCTTGTATTTGGATTTTGTAAACTCTCACTTCTATATATATTATTACCCTCATCATTGATAACATAGAATTGTTGTACTATTAGTAGAGCACGCATTCTTTCATTGTTGTTCCTTTTTCACTTGCATCATGCATATGTTAAGTGATGATCATACCTCTCTAATGGTTGATGTGGTCGTAATATTTTTCTGTTTGGTTTTTATAAATGCTTCTACATTGGTTTTAAAGTGAATTTTTTTGTTCAAATTTTAAGGGTGTTATAGTAACCAAATGGTTTGTTGAAGAAAAAAAGAAAAGGAGAACAAAAAACTAAAGGTATGATGGAGGTATTTGAAGACTGAGAAGCATAGGAGTCCAAAGTATGAGTAAGATGTTTAAGAAGTAGATCTTTCTGAGAGGTAGGGGATGTATCAGGTCTTTCAAAAAAATTGGTTGTTGGTGTGGCGGTGACACAAATGCCGCACTTTTGATTACCATAAAAAGTGTGTTATGTTAAATTCCCTTGTTTATTGCAACAATAGGAGTAGTTGTTCAAATATCTATGGAAAAAGATAATAATGGTGTGGACAATGCCCTAACAAAGGATTAAAAATGAAGATTTGCAAGTTATAGGTAACTAGATAAAGGTTTGATTATTTCAATGAATGTATAGAGATAAAGAGTAGTAAACGTAGAAGTAAGGAAAGAGGTTCAGTTGAGGGGGTGTATATATATATATAGTGACACTAGATAGATAAAATTGCCTCATTTTTTATTACAGAGATAAATATTTTTTTTTGTTGTGTGTATTCATTATTGACAGTATCCTCTCAATAACCTCTTGCAATGGGATGAAAGACTAATGGGTGGGCAAAATCTTTAGAGAAGACATAGAGTCAAATCAGAGCCTTAATTCTCACTTTTCTTATGCACTATAGTGACATCAAAATGTATGGCCTTTAATGACCTATGAAATTGTTCCTTTCATAATAAATGTTGCTAGGATCATGTGGTCCTTATTTAAAGGTTATTCCTCTAATCCAAACATGTTAGAGTAAGAAAAATGAGAATTGCCTAGCAAGCCTTATTTTGGTATCATCTTATTTTTATTAAAATTAAAAAATTAAATTTTACGAAAACTAATTGAACTTTTGTAATTTTGTTTTTCTCTTAGTAAGATGGGCTGAGAAGATGTTTAATGTATCGGATAGACAATAGATGTTACATGAATGTGTCTAACGGGCATGTGTAAATTTATTTGTTATTTTTTTTTATACAGAAGTGTTTGGTGGTCTTTTATTTATAAAGTTATTGTCTTTGTGTGGGGAGGGGGGAGGGGAGCTTGTCTGACGGTCTTTTAGGATATAATTTTTGTATATTATTTTGCATTAGGATCTTCTTGGTTAGTATGTTTAATGTATAGTTGCGACCGCCGGCCGTATAATAAAAGTTTAGCTTACCTAACCCATGAAAGTGGGTGATGCAATTAGTGAAATTTTGAAGTGAGTAATAATATGAGTTTTTCCTCAACTAGAACAATCAAGCCCGGAATGTCGGCCCAAAGGATGAGATTTGACCCTAAAAGCTCCCAAGCAAGCTCACCTTAGCCTCATATCGATCTCGACTAATACTCTACACAGCCTCTTGTTGGGTCGATTCTCTACATATGATAGGACAACTTGATGTCATTGAACGCAGAGTATCTTTCCCTCTTGCTCTTCTCTCATTTTGCTTCTATTTATATAGGGTTTGATATTCTTTCGAGGATATTTGAATTATACTACAACTCTCCTAATTTTACTATCCCCCCTAAATTTTTTCCTCGGTGTTATCTCATCTTTAATTCTCAAATCTATTTCATTAAAACCCTTTGGTTTATAAAACATACCCAACACCATCCCTAAACATTTTATTTGGAGATTGTCAAAAAAAATTTCCTTTTTAAAAAAAGGATAAAATCGATATTTCCCAATAGTTCGTGCATATGTGTAACGCACATCATTTTAGAAGATAAGAGACATTTTAAAACAAATTCCAGAAATGTATTTAAATGTGTAAGGGATCAAATAGTGTTCATAATTAGTCTTCATTCCTTTTCAACAAATCTGACTATACACATAAATTTAGTCTGTGTCGTATGATACTCATTGGTTAATCTTCTCAATATCCATTAAATTTCGACCAATCAACCTAAAAGTAGAACAGCTTCTAATAATATAAGGATATAAATAATCAGCAAGCTTCTTCCATGGCTTGTAGATTGTATACAATATGCTAAAGTTTTACAGTATCAAATGCTACAGAAAAATCAAACTTATATTCTCCAAGTTCAGTAAGACTGAACTTCAGCATCTGCAGCATGCACTTAAAAAGAAAACACAACAGCATATCAGAATATCTTCGACGGATCATGAACAGTCTTTCCAGGCCATTTCAGTCATAAGATAGTGCCGGTCAGTAACTGGCCATCCTCCGTGACGGTGAAAGAATGAAAAAAATTAGTAGATGCTACAAACTCAAGCATCCACATCAAATCATCCCTCATAGTAATTGCTGAATGAAAATGAAAACCACAGCAGCAATGAGGAAGGAAATTAGTACAATGGGATCTCTTTTATGGATCCCATTAATCGGGAGTATATCTGGAAGCGAACACTCCTCTCCATTGAAATATACTTTGGTAGGGAAGCCACCTCCTTCGGCCACGTTGATTCCTCGTGTCAATTTCTTTGTAAATGATAAAACTGACTGCTGCTTACCAGGGACTCTTGGATCCCTTGTTGGGTCTGTACCATTTGTCTCTCCCATAAGATAATTCAAGCCCGGAAGTCCTTGCATGAATATTGTTTCGTTACCAGACATGAGGGTGCCGTTGAATGAGTACGCCTTCTCAAAACCAGGTGCTGCCTTGTTCATCTCCACAGCAACAAACCAATCAGCAAAGCTAACTTCTTCCCAGTTGAACAACGTGACTCTGGCTGTCCACCCTTTGTTAAAATCAGTGTAGAGATGCCAGTTGAGACTTACACCACAGTTATCTCCACAAGGCAATGGATTTGGCACTAATCGATGCTTAAGATGAGCCCACGCCAGTGCTAATTTAGTTCGGTTGTCAAAAGGTACAAGTTGTGCTTCAGCTGGAATGAACAGGGCTGGAGCTGTAGTACTACAGGTACGGGCTGTCTTACTAGGGCAGCCACAAGCACAAGTCTTACATGGAATAATAGATTCGTTGAAGTATGCAGAAAATGATACACAGCATTTAGGGCTAGCATTTTTACTCCGGGTGATATTGCACACAACTTGCCAGCTTGCCACAGCGGTAAAATTTGTCGGTACTCCACTTGGATCTGGAAATTCACTAGGACTTACACGTATAGGAGGTCCACAAACATAATTTGGATTAAGAGTACCATTGATCTGCCAATTCTGTGGTGGGATCAATGTAGAGCGGTTGAGATCAGGGGGCATTTTATAAACTTGCATTTGGAAAGCAGAGATGGATTTACTAGGATCCATCGAAGGGGGCAAAATGGAACCATTGCGGCAGCAATGTTGCACAAAACCGAGCTTTGTGTCATTTTCATATGACAGAGGTAGATCAACTATGATGGGCCTTCTTTGACAATTCAGCACAGTGGAGAAGTCCAGATCTGCATACTGCTGTGCTTGTTTCCCAAACAGACACTCATTTGTTTCAACAATAGACGGATAAGCACCTCGCATAGAAAAGATGAATTCATCTCTCATCCAATCAAAGCTTAGTTGCCAATAATCAAGACGTCCTAAGGAGTTGTCGTTGCTGATCGTAACTTGTGCCCAGTAATTCTGCGGATAAGTTTTGGTAACATCATACATAATTGTAAGATCACCACTTTGTCGAGGCAAAAAGCCCTCATCAAGTGTGACATTTGCTTTAAAAGTTGGATCTCTCACACAGCAAACTAACAAGGTAGTATTTCCTGTGAGAAGAAAAAATACCATTAAGTGAGCGCAGTAGAAACATGGTAAAACACAAATTAAACTTGAGAGAGAGAAGAATAACTGCATTTGATAACGACAATACTTGCAAAGTTTGTTCATATATCACTGACAAGAAGCAGGTACCACATTTCATAAAACAAATAGACAGTGTTTCAGTGATCTGACAATTTTCGTACAATGTACACCACCTCAAAATCCACAGAAATGCCTTAAAATTCAGATCACTGTGAAGTACATAAGCTAGTCATTCCTAATCATAAGATCAAGCAGCATCATTACATGATTCTTGCCAAGATGCCAGAATAAATACCTGATAGAGACTGGACACAGAAGTGAAACTTGATTTGAGATAAATAAAGCATTCAAACCCAAACCGTTGTTACCCAATGCCTATAAACTGTATTTATATAACCAGGAATGAGATGCATCTCACAACTGAGAATGTATAATGGAACAACAGAACATGGTAAAACACAAATTAAACTTGAAACAGAAAGGAATAACTGCATTTTATGATGAAAATACTTGCAAAGTATGTTCGTATATCACTAAAAAGAACCAGGTACCACATTTCAAAAAAACAAACTGACAATGTTTCAGTGATCTGACAATCTTTCGTACCATGTAACACCTCAAAATCCACAGAAATGCCTTTAAATTCAGTTCATTGTGAAGTACCCAAGCTAGTCATCCATAAGCTCAAGCAGCTCAATTACATGAATATTGCCAAGATGCCAGAATAAGTAGCTGATAGAGACCAGAGAGAGAAATGAAACTTGATTTCAGATGAATCAAGCATACAAACCCAAACCGTTAGTACCCAATACCTATAAATTGTATTTATTTAAGCAAGAATGAGATGCATCTCGCAACTGAGAAGGTATAATGGAACCTAAAAATGTCCCCTTTCATATTCTACACCCCCTTTTCCTACTTCCAATCCCTATCTTACTGCAGCACAGATAAGTATTATGACTTTCTACATGAAATGCCTTTCCCGTGCTAACATACAAAAAGAAACAAATTAACTGACAGCCTTCATTAGATACTGTTCTAATATTAGCCTAATATTCAGAAGTTCTGACATATTAAATGCAAGTCTTTGGGAGTATCTACATCAAGATTGTCCACGGTTGTCACTGCCAGCCGATGTATTACAAACAAGAACCCGAGCTACTGCTATCTAACAGACTGCAGCAAATAGTAGCAAATGAAAGATGCATTAATTAAGCAGACGGGCATAAAATGTTTCATTAATCTGCTACATATTTTCAATCTTTTTATAGGAAGCTTTTCAAGTTTGCTCTACAAATAAGTTATGGATAAGTCTAAAGGGCACTAGCAACCGACTCAACAAAGTTTGTGTACTAGATCAAGGATGAACGAAAGTCAACAAACCAAACATGAGCAGGCAAAAAGCAAGGTAATGGATAGATCTTCGGCAAGGTCAAGTTCACAGTGGACAAGCCCTGAAATTCATATCTAGAACATTCTTGACATGTTGATCATAGCTGCTACCAGCATCAGACACCATAGAATCTTTGATGCGCACATTATCAGGATATGGGCATGATATTTATTTTTAATCAACATTGAGTACACTTCGTAGTTTGAAGAGAATTTCTGGCCGAACAAAATAATAATAATAAACACGGTTTGCTCGAGATGCTGTAATAGAAATACAGCTCAACCTAATGTGAGCAAGCCCTCCGCAATGGACCAATGCTACAACCCCTTAAATGGAAACTTTTGGCTAGACTATGATCGCCATGGTGATCGACATCAATCCGCAGAAACCACAGTATAGGAGCAGTGATCTTTCTAAATCTGAACTTCATTAGCTAATCAAATCCAATAAATCCATCTAGAAACCATAATTTAGAACCGACCAAATATATAATTACCTTCTTTAAAGGGCTCAGGGCAACGATACCCATCATTAGCAAGAGAAATATTTGCCGGCAAAGGAACGGCAGGCGGCGCAACCCCAAACTGAGTCCCAACCAATTTTGCCGTAACTTTAGTCTGTGTTTCATCTCCAGCAGTCTCAATCGCCGTCTTCAAATCAGTTACCGGAAATCCAGCAAAGACAGTACCATTTCCAACACTAGCAGGAATAGATGTCCCATCAAATAATACGACATCGGTAGCAGACACAAGGAACTCATCGTGCTGAAATCCCACACTTACCATCCATTGTTTAAGTTCCACTTCATCTGTGTTCTCGATTGAGAAACTAGATTCAAATTTGTAAGGCTGCTTAGGTGAGCCCTTTGACAAGCGGGGTGAGAGTTTCTCGCCTTTTTCGTACTGGTAAGTGAGGAAGATCCCATTGCAGGTATCTGCAGATGGAGATGGAGACGGCGCAGCAGCTACTTCGGTTGTAGGGGTGGTGTCTTGCGATCGGATAGGTAAGGACAGAAGGATTATGAGGGAAAAAGTAAAAAGCAGTAAGCCATTGAAGCTGACGGCCATGGCCGTTGAAGTTTTTGATAGGATTTGATTGAATTTACGAGAGAGAGAAAGAGAGAGACCAGAAAATTAATTGTAGAAATGGGAGGGAGAAATTGCTTGAACGCGGTCTAGTACAGCTTTCGCTAAGCTGTATGAATTGTTTTTGAGGAATAACCCGGACGGCTAATACATGCGCATGAAAGTGCTATTGCAGTCGCTGCGAGAAGGAATTGAAAATAAGAGTGGGGCCGCGTGCAAGCAGAGAGGATGCCGTTGTTAGCGGCCAGCGGGTCGAGCCTTCTCTTTCTCTCTCCTATCTCTTTTTCTAATTTGAAAATTTAGAAGAGAATTTTGAATTGCAAAGAGGCACGCACTAGGCCTTGTAGAGGTGCAGACGAGAGAGAACTCTTTGACTGAGATCAAGTTTGCCCCTGTTAAAGGCCGTTGGATGATAATTCCGCGGCGAGTGTGCCTATTATTCAATCAGATCATAAGATAGGGTGTCCCATGGCGCAACTAAATATGCACTCTAATTGATAAATAAATATTATAATGTATTTCAAAAATAAAATTTGATTTTTAATTTTTATAAAATATATTATATTATAATATAAATATATCATAATTATATTTGTATTAAAAAATTATAATATTATTATTTACATTTTATATTAATATATATATATATATATATAAGTATTATTAATTATATTTTATTTTAAAATACGTAATTTTTTTAATATATATGAATTTTAATATTTTTTAAGAAAACACTTGATGTGGACCACCAACTTGTAATTTTTGAAAATGTATAGTTTAATATTTGATTATATTTGATATGTAATTGTTCTCAACTAAAATTGTTAAATCTTTAAATGTCGGTCCAAAAAACAAAAGTTTTAAACACATGTCCAAATGATGAAAATCAGCCTCAAAAAGTACTCAGGAGCACTTTAGCCAGTCTTGATTTTGAACCGGTTAAATTAGAAGATTACTGAGCCGGACCTAGGTTTAGAATGATCTCTGTTCCACCGATAATAATAGTGGCTAAAAGTATTCTTGTCCTAGAGACCATTCCACGGACAATAATAGTGGCTATGTGAAATCTACCCTGTAGTAGTATTTTCGTTTTACCGCCTATAATAGTGAGAGTTTTGAGTTCGATAAACCAACCTGTTGATGATAATAAATTATGGAAAAGACACTAATCACTTACAGTGGAACCACATGGGTCGAGGCCAAGTTTAAGATGATTTTCGTTCCACTGGCTATAATAGTGGACATGTGTGTTCTGCCTTGGAGTAGTTATTTTCATTCCACCAACTATAATAGTAAGGCTCTCATACTCACGTGGATATAATTCAAGAGATGTGTAAAGATGGAACTAAAGATATGAATTCTAATAGTGGTGATCAATTTAATTAACTTACTGGTTGCTTTATCTATTTTTATATGATATGTCCTATCTTAGCTATATGGTTACATTGCTTAGTACATATCATACTGATCACCCCTATCATAGTTGCTTCTCATTCCCACTAGCAGTGGCCCCTCCTAAGTTTGTGTAGATAGGAGATGATACCCTTGCTAACTTTGATGCATATGATAAATTGATTAGGGTAGAGTGACAATCAGATGTACCTAGAAAGAGGCTAGTGATGGTGTTCTCCATACTTGTTATTTTCTTATGTTTCCCTTGCTTTTAATTCCCCGTAGTGGGGCATTTATTTGTGCTTTTTTTTTCAATTATGTTTTAAGCTTAACATTTGCATACTCTAGTTTAATTTATTAATGTTGAACTATTATGGTTTTTAATCATCATTATTAATGATCTTTATGCCTTTAGCTTTGTGGATAGTTAAGACTGGCCAGGGGTCAATCTTATACTCATCATGACTATTGCACCCTCCATTTTAGTGCATGGTTTTCCATAACAAAAAAATTTGAACAAAATTTTTTGGAGGTGTTACAATATGAGCTCATATAATATATCTACATTACTTGTTCAAAAATATATGGTATATGGCACATATGTATTGACTTTAGAGCTATCAACAATATAACTATCAAACATCGGTTTCCTATGCCAAAATTAGATGACATCTTAATGAATTGTGTGGAGCACAAGTATTCTCTAAAATTGATCTGAGAATTGGATAGCATCAAATGAGGATAAGAGATAGGGATGAATGGAAAACTACTTTTAAAATAAAATACGATCTTTATAAATGGACTATGATACCTTTTGTATTTTCTAATGCACATAATTCATTAACAAGACTAATAAATGAAGTTCTTTGTCCTTTTCTTGAAAAATTCATTATGGTATACATAGATGATATACTTGTGTAAAGTAAAAAATGAGCATAATAATCTTGTTCATTTGTGGATATTATTTAATAAACAAAGGGAAGCTAAACTCTATAGAAAAATGAAAAAATATGATGTTATGCTTTTGAGTATTGTTTTCCTCATTTACACTGAAAATAGTGAAGGTATAAAAGTGGATCACACAATGATTCAAGCTATTAAAGATTGGCCAATATCCAAAGATATTCATGAGGTGGGAAGTTTCCTTGGACTAGTAAATTTTTATAGAAGATTCATTAAGAAATTCTCAACTATTTCTGCACCAATGACAAATCTCATGAAGAAAGGTGGATTCAAATGGGGAGAGAATGTAACTAAATACTAGCTATGTAATGCATTAGTATTATCCTTTCCTAAATTTGATAAAAAAAAATTTATGTTACATGTGATACTAGTGGGGTAGGGATAGGAGGTGTACCTCACAAGAAAAATTAGCCCTTGAATTCTTTAGTAAAAAAAATAAATAGGGCTAAATTGAATTACTTAACGTATGATTAAGAAATCTAAGCAATATAAGAAGCTTAGAAACATGGAGCCATTATCTGAGAACTAAACCATTTGTTTTGTATTTAGATCATAAAGTTTAAAATATTTGGGTGGGAAAAAAGAAAATTAGTCCTAAGAAAGCAAAATGGGTTAGTTTCTAACAATCATTAATGTTTTCTATCAAACATTTTCATGGTAAAAAAAAACTTAGTAGCAGATGCATTATCATGAATATCTTTGATACTAGTTATGTTGGATGACAAGTTGTTAGGTTTTGAAATGTTAAAAGAATTATATGCAAAATATAAATATTTCTTTGAGATTTATAACGCATGTAAAAAGAATCATAGTCACGGTAATTATATGTTTCAAGATGGATTTTATTTCAAGCTTAATAAGTTGTGTATTCTTCATTCTAGTGTGCATAATTAACTTTTTAAAGAAGTACATGAGGGGGTATCATTTTTGGTGTTCATAAACCTATGGGAATATTACAAGAGAATTTTTATTGGCCATGTATGATAAAATTAGTACAAGTTATTATTGGAAGATGTGTGACTTGTCAAAAGAGTAAAAGTTTCTTCAAATAAGGTTTGTATATACCTTTACCTATGCCTAGTCAACCAATAGAGGGGGTTAGTATGGGCTTTGTCCTAGGGTTACCAAGGATACAAAGGGGGAAAGGATTCTACTATGATGGTGGTTTATAGGTTTTCTAAAATGGCAAATGTTATTCCTTGTAATAAAACAGATGATGCAACTCATGTGGTTGATTTATATTTTAATGAAGTAGTAAGGTTGTATGCTAATCCCAAAAGTACAGTGTCGGATAGAAATATAAAATTTTTGAGTTACTTTTGGAAGAAACATTGATATATGTTAGGTATTAACTTTTTGCTTTATATATCCCATCATCCCCAAATGGATAATCAAACAGAAGTGACTAAGTGGACCTTAGGAACTTTACTCTGAAGATTAGCTAACAAGAGTACAAATGATTGGGATATAAAACTTACGCATGATGAATTTGCCTATAATAGGATCCCTTCTAGTGCAACTCATTCAATTCCATTTTAAGTTTTATATGAAGTTAATCCTTATTTACCTATTGATATATTGTCATTGAAGAAAAATGATGTTAAGAACTTTGATGTTAAAGAAAGAGTTGAATTATTATAGGGAAGTTTCTAGGACTTTCAATATTTATGATTTATCTCCTTAGTATAGTGATGCTAATTTGAGGATAAATTCTCTTTGATAAAGGGAGAATGATGCAAGAGCATCTCTATCTCATTCTTCTATTGTTGGAGAGAAAGAGTTAGCATATTTGGAGATGTACCAATTATTCTTAAAAATCTTGAATAGCTTTATGATAACAGTAATAATGCTAATGTTTTGTTAAGTGATTCGTGCAGGTATTATATATGTTTTTAAGAAGAAGAATTCACCAAAGCTATCTAATTTACAAGAAAAAGATAAGGCAAGGATTTTAAAGTTGTATAGAAGACAAACATATAAGACATAAAGTTTGATTACTTACATGAGTAGTGTTTTATTTAGCTTTGATATTTCATGTAAACTTTTTAATATCATATAACTTGTTGTCAATATATATGTGGCATGTAGTACATGGAGAGAATGATCAAGTGAAACAAAACTTCACAAATTTCAATTCTTTCTCATCTTCAAGTGAGAATTATCATGAGAGATTAGGTTTGTTCTTGAGTGAAAACATGGTGATTTCTCTTTAGAATTGTGTGGCTTTTTTAGAGATTCAATTCCATGAGTGCAATAATATTCAACAAGAACTTCACTTGTCTTGCTCGCGCTTATAAGCTTCATGACATTCCATGACCCTCACATAGACATCTACAAAAGTAGTATCGGTACAATTTCCTCATATTGAATAGATCACAATATCTCATAAGAGGTAACATGCTCACATTTCACATAGTCACACAAAAACCAAAAAAGCATACTTAATCACAAGGCATGAACCATACAAACAACATTCAAGGAGAAACATATATCAATGTCCAAGTTTCAAGTCAACATTAAAACAAACCAATCCGCATCTCATTATTTCAAAGTGCAAAGTCATATTTAATTAATTAAATACATTCTAATTATAGTGGTAGGCCATTGAGGAATCTACCCAAACAAAAATTCAAATGAATACCATTGTAGGGCACTAAGGTGCCTATCAAACAAAAAAAATCCAACACAACCTAAGGTAGGGCACTAAGGAACTACCTAACCAACAATCCATCACAATACTAGGGTAAGGAATTGAGGCAACTACCGAACCAAAAATCTATCACAATACCAAGATAGGGCACTAAGGTAAATACTAAATCAAAAATCCATTTCTATTATTTATTACACAATAAACATTTCCATTTTTACTTCCTTACTCAAGAGGGACACAAATCAACCTAGGGACACAACGATACACCTAGTCATATTGATTTCCAAAACTAATACAATACCCTTACCTCAAACCCTTGGACACACCAGTATGTCTGGTCATACCGAATCCCAAAAGCGTCATATTATCCTTTCAAACTCAGTCACCTAGTTCTTAAGTATCGATACTCCTTATAGGGCCCGTAGGTCACCCACAGAGTAGAGTAGGGCCTTAAACAAAAGCACAACAACACACTAATGAACCAAAATAATGAGGGCTAACATCTCACCACTAAGGTCTATTACTTTAAGCATTAATATTTTATGAGGTAATCTCATAAGTCACATACGACACAAAAATTTCCATTTTCCATACTTAATTATGTTTCCTTTTATTTCTAATTATTTAGGTAAACCCTAAGGTCATAGGTCTATTTCAAGCCAATAAAAACTAAGGTCATCCTACCAAAAGTCCAAGGTCATTCTAGCATTCAATTATTTATAAAAGATACATTAGGTTAAAATTACCAAAATGCTCTTCAAAACACTATTTTCCACATTTTATTCAATTTCCACATCAAACTTTATTATTATGAGAGATTTATCATGAGCAAACAACAAGGAAATATTCTACATTATTTTAGCATGTAGTTAATCTTTACATTACGGCAATTAACTATATTTTACACTTTTTATGAATTTAGTGGGTTACACCCACCAAAACCCTAATCATGCAACTTTCATACCACATCTATTATGTAGAATTTACATACTCATTTAAAGCATAAAACATCAATCAAATATAAACATTATCATCATGATACAAGTAGGAGAATAATTATAACCTGAGGCCATACGAATGGAATTCTCATAATCTTATCCTAATTATGCGCATATGCGTACATGAGGATTATCATAACCCTAATTTCCATTCATGAGCAATCATGAGGCTTATATCATGGAATTTGAATCATAACTTGATAAGAATGGAAACCCTAATAAAATTTTAGATTTACAGGCATAAAAATATTTGACATATTACCATCCATATAACTTAATTATCAATAATCATGCATATCATCCCTTTAGTTTATTATCATTTTATCATGCTTGATAAAATACTCAAAAAGCATAAAACCCTAGCATGATTCTAATTTTAAAATTTTCCCAGCATTCCAATGCATAATTCTTACCATCCTATGAGTGATTGGATTTACTTAATCCGAGCTTATACAAAAGAGTTCTTCTCTAAAGCTCTCATGGAATACTTAGGAATTTAACATCCAAACACACACACACAGATATATTAGCATATAATAATACAGAACAATAATCCACAATTGCTAAAATAATTAAGGGCTACTAACCGGTCAAATAAGTAAGAGGAAAACTAATGGAAAAGGTTAGCACCAAAGGAAAAGTTACTACTGAAAAGAGTTGAGGGTGGCAGTAGTGAGAATGACCAATGATAGGGGACCAAGAATGGTGAGAATGATCGATGGTATAGAGGAGAGAATGGAAGGAATGTTGCCTTAGAAAGGTTGAAGGAGAAGTGCAGCACAAAGGGTTGAAGGAGGAGGATTAGTTTCAGTAAAATGGGTGTAGGGAAATGGGAGATCTTTGGACAAAATGGCCAAAGGTGGGAGTGTGGAGCTATAGGAGTTACGACCAAATGGAAGAGGGAGGAAACATAAGGCTTGGTCATAGGTAAAGGGGGGAAAAATATCTAGGGTTAGTGTTGGGGAGGTTGAATTAGTGAGGGGTGGTGCCTAAGGTAATAAAGGAAGGAATAATTTGTAAAGGAAAGGGAGGTTGCAAGGTGTTTATGCGAGGGTGTAGGGGAGGCTATGGCATAGGTTTCCAATGTATGGTGTGGGGGTTCGGTGGTAGTGGTTTGTGGTTCGCTAAGGAGGCCAACAGGGGTTGGTGCTATAGAATAAAAATTGGTGGTGGAAGGAGCAACGATGGGGTTAAGGTATAGGGTAAAATATCTAGTAGAATTTAAGATTACTAGGCTAGGTTTATTTGAAGAAACGGATACATGTTGCACCCATCCTAGGTTTATTCCTCAATACCAAATGAATTTATACCATTCAAGACTTCATCTTCATTCATGAAAATGCCACCCTTATGCCCCACTAACATTAGCCTAATACTAGAAACAACAAAGTTAGAAGTTCTCAATGTTACCCCAACTATACTATGAATAGTTGTTCCACTAAGCCTTTTGTTTATGTTAGGAACATAACAAACATTAGATAGTGTCCTCACACCATCATGTAACATCACCATCACAATCTCAATCCCAATAACTATGTGTGAAATCATATTACCCAAGAGAAAACTCCATCTCAAACTGTGTCATACCTTTAGAACTAGATTTTGCTTGGACAAACTAAGTAAGATCACCTAGAATCAAAATTCTACCTATTAGTCAATATACATGATCTATTTGTCACGATCACTACATTACTATCACCACTAGCTTTAGTTATGATAATAATCATCTTCACTTAGTACATCATTAGTAGTATCTGTAGATTTCCTATTTAGGTAGTTCTTCTTTTTATGACCTTCTTTGTGATAACCATGGCAAAAAAATTATTCAAACTATCCTTCCTCAACATTTAATTCTTTTTCTCATTATCCCCCTCATAAAAAGACCCTCATCACGTTAGCCAATTGATTTCCCATAAGTTAGTGGATTCACAATCAGTTCATCCTTACAACATAACATAGTCTCACAAAAATATTTGGAATTATCAAGTAAAGAGAAAAAAAATAATAGTTATACCTTCATCATCTAATGTGATATAATTATTTTATAGATCCATAATAATAGATTAAAATTAAAAAAGATGATATTTTAAGGATTATCCCCCTCTGAATTTTAGATTATGTAGCTAGATTTTCAATAATATGCCTTGATACTTGTCTCTTATACAACATCTTTCACAAAATCATTACATAATTACAACTATATGGCAAATAATGCCTTCAAATCAATCTCCTCAAACTCCTCC
This sequence comes from Tamarix austromongolica, assembly GCA_039764185.1. Lineage (NCBI taxonomy): Eukaryota > Viridiplantae > Streptophyta > Magnoliopsida > Caryophyllales > Tamaricaceae > Tamarix > Tamarix austromongolica. The sequence continues at coordinate 49,999,984 of CM077817.1, forward strand.
TTAGTTATTGTCTCATACTTTTTTGCTTTTGCAATATGACATTTTTAAAAACCCTAATTTAATCAAAACAATTATCATTTATAAATAAGAATATATTATTTTGAATAGTTTATTACATCTTTTAAAATTTTAGAAGCACTAGTTACGTTTTTGAAATATTTCAGTTACACAGTATTGCTTTTTCTTATGGTTTTGAGTTCCATGAGACTTGTGAAACACTTTTAGCACTTAAATTTTTTTTTTGAATTATCTTTCATTATCCTATAATTTTCAAAATTTTAAATAAATACATTGACAAAAGAACACTATTAATTATCCTTTGTGCCCTTATTCACATTTTAAGTCCCAAAACTAGTATTTCAGCTATTTAATAATTATAAAACTCTAAGGATACTTATATTTTGTCATATTTAGTTTCAATATAAGATAAATGTGGTTTTTCATTATTTTTGATATTTTTCAAATAAATTGGGTCATTTTAAGCATAATTAACCTTTAAAGTTTGACTTCCTTTACATAAAACATATCTTACAGACTCCAATATTCTTCCAAACTTTATGAAATATCTCAAATGAATTTAGAAAAATTTATTTAACCTTTAAATAATTTTATTTTTTTGTACCCATTTCTATTATTATTTTATTCATATTTTCTTACTTTATACACAAAACATAAATAAATTTCATACTTCATACTCCACCTTTAATCTATTCTAAAACCATTCAAATTCATGTATTCCTTATTCTTCTTATATATCCATTAAATTTCTTTACCTTTCCTTAATTATTGATGGATTTTTAAATTTTTACATGCTTTAGAAGGTTTTGTGCAAAGATTACAAAATAAGGCGTTATGATTAAGGGAGAATGACTATAGCATATTATGGAGCTTTAAAACCATGGTAAACATGACTATAATAGAAGTAGATAGAATTTGGTTGCTAGAATTTTTATAAGTGTTGATTATACCATGTTTGGTTTTCTAGGGTTTTCAATTTTGTAGTTTTTTTCACATGGCTATTGTTAAGTGAATGTCTTAGTACTTTTTTATTATGTTATTGATATTTTATATATAGGTCATTTTTTCCCTATGATCATGTTTTGTTTATGTATAATTTTGATTAAATTTGGATGAATTTTTAGGGTAATTTTAGCCTTTGGCTAGATTTGTATGTTGTTGTGCCTTTTATGAAAATTTTATGGCTTAATGGATGTTTTAGGTTGTTTAAGTATGATTTCATATGCTGAATGTCTTGATTTGTATTTTTATAAGTAAATTTATGATTTGATAAATATTTAGTATATAAAAAGGAATTTTTTTCCATTAACATGGGACTTACAAATTTACAAAACTTTTATATGTTTCAATATGTTCATATGAAATTCAATGACTAAACAACAAAATTTCATAAGTTAGATCTTCATATGTTAAAAGATAAGGTATATTATTTATTTTGGGGTTTTAGGGGCATCATAGTCATTTTAATTATAATCTAAAATTGTTAATTTAATTTTAGTATGATGTTGTGCTAACTATTTACTAAGGATCTTTATTATTTATTTTCATAACATTTTGAGTACACTTATTATTTTTATTCAATTTTATAAGTTTCAAGAATTTTATAGATAAATGCATCTTTTTACAAAAAGAATGATACTTCAAAAAATATTTTATGATACATATGAATAATTTGAAATATGTTGTTAAAAATAATTCTATCTTTAATATTACCCTTTGGAGTAGTAAATTGCTATAAATAGTGAATTTTCCTAATAAATAATTTTTAGTTTTTAAATATAAGGTTTTCCTATATTTCTCCAAATTCCACTATGCATGAATAGTACTTTGATAAATACTACATTTTTCCGAAGTTGATGTGTGGGCTTATTTTGGGGTGATGATCATTAATATATCAAATAAATTGGTAAATTTCAATGTGAAAAATTATATTTAAAATTAGTAGGATCCCTTACCCTTGTAGCAAGGACCACACCCATAGCCTATGTGGCATAGGCTATACACTTCAACTTAGTTTGGCCGCAAAGGTTTTCATTTAGATAGTGTTATAACTATGAATGTTAGCTATGCCTATCTCTACTCTATTGGTGACCTATAGAGGTATTGATACTTAATGATAGGGTGACCAAAATATTAGAAAGATCCATATATCATATATGCTTTGAAACAATTATTCGATGCCCATTTTATCATAGGACTATCTCATGATTCTCTTAATAATGTGGTATTGGTATTCTTAATCATGGATTCGGTCATCTTAGATGTTTCTCATGATATTTCTACTATTAATTCTAAAGATAATTTAAGATGTCAAGCCACTTAAAACTTGTTTATATACAAAACATTATCAAACATTGAAGGTATGGCATACGTGAAGGAAAAGAAAATAAGCATGCAAGACCTCATTTTGTGGCAGTTATTGCAAACCCTATGATAACATGAGTAATTTTAGGTTTCTTAACTTGTTATTTCATGTACGTGTATTTGTAGGTTTAATTTTGTAATGTTGAAATTAATATCCATTAATTAGGAATTAAATTACATTTTTATCAGGTTTGATAACTTAAACTAACCAAAATTACAACTAATATCTGCATGTGTGTTAGTTGAAGCTAACTCACATTGTTCTAATTAACTACACTATGAGTGATTAGTTTTGTTATACCAATGTGTAAGTTGATTTATGAACAAATAGTTTAGTTGTTAATTAGTTCAGATTTGTTGTAATAGCTTAGCATGAGTATTATACATTCTCATCATCACCCCTTTGTACACAATAGATTAATATTGAGTTGAATACAAACTAAGCAAGTTGGATTTTTTTTATGAGATTTATCCTTCCTCATAGGAATTGCTTGGAGTAATCCTATATAGAAACCTTCTTTGATTGTGTTCTTAGAGTACCATTGAAGTTGACAACATTCTTGGATGAATCTTTGTTGAATATTCGTTCAACCATCCCCATTTTCATCAAAATAGAGTGACCTTCCTTCCTAAATTTATTTCCTTTTATTGCAATCAACGACATGATCCACTCTCATGGCTTCTCCTCTTGAAAATCATCAATTTTGGTATCAAATCCAGGTTGGTTATTCATACCATTGAATTGCTAACCTTTATACATTGAACTTCCATTGTTCAAATCATTTAGAGCTTCACTCATGGCCAAACAATGCAAAGTTTCAACAACTAAACCGAGCCAGACTACACAACCGTGCATAACATGCATTGATTGTGCATCTAACTATGCATAGGTCGCACGTCTCTTCTTTTGTAAGACCCTATCAGTTGTACACCCATAATTTCCTTTAAAAATCCTCAACCATCCATTAACCTGTACAAGAACCTATAATCCTCCCTTCTTCCGTGGGTATACTCAAATATAACCCACCATATTCAAACCTCCCCACATTTCACCACTTGAATCCAATAACCCTATGCCAACTCTTTAAATGTTCTACTCCAAGATTAGAAGCATTTTTGTATCTCACATAATCCATTATTCATATTTAATTACATAAGAATCATCATCATTGTTATATATTCAAGCCCTCGAAGATACCCATAATTCACCATTTAAATTCATCTCTAGTATTACTAAAGCCTACCTTTGTTCTTCCATCAAGAAGCCTTCAAGAACAGATAAACTATCTACATAAAATTATCAAGAATTCCAACATACCAATACCTTGTTTGTGAACAGCTAATCTACCATGGAAGAAGAAGTTTCCATGAAGGTCATGTTTGAGACTCTCTAGAAACTCTTAGCTAGAATCAAGGTAGCCCACCAAAACTCTAGCATCTCCTATCCATCTAAGGCTAGTTGCAAACACTAGAGAGGAGAGCAGCTAATCATGAGACATTGTAGCACATGAGCAACAACATGGAGGTATCCAATTATTATGTGAAGGAATGGTAAGAAGATTGTTGTGAGATAAAGGCGATCTTGCTAATCCAATAATATAGTATGAAGAGCATGCTTATAAGATGAGTTCTAGTAGATCTTACAACTGATGGCAATATGGTAACCTCTAACTAAGGTATCATCATCATGAAGATAGACCATCCTAAATTTTATGGTGATTTGAATGTTGAATTTATTTTTCAAATGATTGCATGAGATTGAAGCAATATCTAAATTCAAATTGTATGATAATGAACGAAAATTCAAAAAGTTTTCTAGGGTTTGGTATGATAATCTAAAGAGAAATGTTGAGAGAAAAGAGAAATCTAAGATTAAGTCATGGGAAAAGCTTAAGAAACACCAAAGAAAGAAATTTATACCTAGGGAGTGTGAAAAATACATTTATGTTAAGTTTACTACTCGTAGGCAGAAATTATTAGTGTAGAAGAGTACACTAGGGAATTTGGAAGACTAGCTCTAATATGTGATATATAATAATAAAAGAAAAAAAATGTGTTCTATTCTTAGGTGTCCATAACAATTTGATATGTGAAAATGTTGATATGTATGCTTATGATTTTCTTGAAGTTTGAAGTGTGAAAGAAAGTTAAGTATAACAAAACCTACAAGCAAAATGTTTCTACAATGACTAAGGCCATTTAAATGCTTCTACTTCAAAGTATTTTTCCACTTCAAGTAATAATAATGTTGAGAAAATATAAGATCTTACACGTGAAGAAAAAGGAAATAAAAAAGTGACAGATATCTCTAACAAGCAATGGTTCAAATGTAAAGCGTACTGAGTAAGCCAAGTTTCTTCCTCAATAGAAACACAAGTATGCAAATTCTATTATAAAGGGATAGAATAATTAACATGCATCTTGCTAATTTCATGTATATGAAGGTAATAGTGCATTAAAGTTTACTATCATGCATAACTCAGATGATGCATGATATAACATGCTTATCTTCATATTATAATCACATAGGTATTCTTACATGTACTAATAGATTAATACAGACAACCACTAGGGTTCATTTTTCCAATTGCTCAATCCATTAGATTATACCATTTTCTCATCTATATATTGGCATAGTTAAACACTCAATTGCTCTTTCCAATTATTAACTCATTGGTCATTTAAGCCATTATCCAAGTGTAAATACCAATTTTCATCCTTTTTGGTCATCCAAACCATTATTCATTTATTTGTCATTCCACTTATTCATTACTCCAATTTTATCATCCATTTACTTACCATCCAGATTTTATCATCTAGCAATGGACTATTCACCACCTCATAATCTCACATACCATGGAATCCTATCCAAATAAGGAACATAAAGTATAGGCTAAAGTCAATCACTAAAGTGAACATAAGTCCAATTCAAAGATAATCACTAAAATAGAAATAAGTCCAGGCCAAAACCAACTAATATGGACATAAGTCCATATCAAAGCCAATCACCTAAGTAAATAGACCCTTTAATATCAATATCTCCTAGTACATCATCATTGTCTAGAGTACATCATCAATAAATAGCCGAAAGTAAACTAACCCTCGGTAGCTAATTGAGGATTGGATAACTTATACCCACATAAAACTCGATTGTCTTTCACTTTACATGATTGGTACATTATTCATGAAGGTAAGTAATCACATAAGGCCCATACAAGAACAAGCAAGGCATCAACATATTTATTCCATATTAATCATTTCCATTTCCCAACCATTTATCCTTGTCCACTATAAATCATACCAATCATTTTATTATATTCAAGCCCATGTTGTGCTTCATTACTCTCTTCTCAAAACCATCACATGTCATATATGGTATGCCCATTTATCCTTTACAATACTCATTGAGTATGTTATAAATTATGATCCATTCAATCCATTCATTGAGTCATTGATCCATGATAAATAAAAAAAATTATTTTATCCCATTAATAATCGTAGGAAAATCCCAAACATATCCTTAAAGCATAACCAGACCAAAAGGAAATAAATTACACAAACCAATATATTGGTCTGGTCCAACTAGTCAATTAGTTGTACTAACCAGTCAATCAGTTTGACTCAACCAAACCATGTACTTACATAAATAGGTCAATAAGTTTGAAAAAAAACAATTGATTGTTCATAGACCGATCAATCAGTTCATCCCAACCAGTCAATGGGTTTAAGTAGGGAGTAAGACCAAAGTCTCTACAGACTTACTAGTCGATGTGTTAAGTCAACCAGTCTACTATTCTAGGAACCAATCGATCAACTTGACCTAACTAGTCAATTAGTTTACTCTATAACATCGTCAAACCATTATTTTCATGTAGATTCATATTTATAAATCATAATTAACCACATTAGAACATGTATTAACATAGTATAACACATTTTCAACCTAATTAACTTGCATTAATTAACATCTAACCATCACATCCCATTCTCCTCATTTCTCATACTTTTTAATCAAAATATACAATCTACCCATCCAAATCAATTCTATAAGGTATATACATTCATAATAACATATAAGATTAACTTAAAGGAGCTTATATCATGCAGGCATACTCATAAACCATTTTAGAAGTAAAAAATCACTTACTTGATGGAGGTAAAACTCCCTTAAACCAAAAATTTTGATCTACGAAAATCTCAACTTCTAAAACCTTAAAATAACAAATCTTAAACTCATAATTTCATATAAAACCTTAATAATTTTGAACTGGAAACAGAAGGGAAAGAAGGAACATACCACACTAAAAGTAAAAATAGGGAAAGCTCAGCCAAACCCCTCAATTGTTTTCCCAAATCTAACTTTTCCTTACTTAATAATTAAAATAAGAGAGAGCTAGAGAAAGGATAAAAAGAGTGTAAGGAATTAACTATAAGTTTTGAAGTGCAGAAAGGAAAACAGTGAATATAGAGAGTTAAGGATTTTCAATGGCTAAAAAAAAGGTGCACAAAATGGGTGATTGGGGTAATTTATAGCCAATCAATCATAAGGAATCATAGAGGATTCAAGAGCAATTAAAAAACCCTAATATTTACTATTTGAATTCAAGCTAAATGGACAAATTTTGTCCAAGATATGTTGACCTATTCTCCATAACTAAAATGGTGTTTCTAGAGAATGCAAAGCAATGAGGCCAGAATTGAAATTCACAAGATAAATAATGGAAGGTCAGTGTGGAAGGAATCTTCCGGATACTAAGAAACATGCCTGAGATCAAAGCGTTGATCTCAAAAGTGTGTTGAGGAGAGAGGTAGAAGAAGTCAAGGGTGAGGTCATCTCTCCCCTTCAGTTGTCCCAATCAACCTCCAGATCTATCTAAGAAAATATTTTGGGATAAATGCATCAAGAAAAAGGTTAAAAATCTCTTAGGAACAATTCGGTATGGATTAACAAGGTTCCATTTAAGTATAAGAAATTTTTCAAAAAAAAAAATGAGTTCAAAAATATACCTAGCTTGACAAACCAGTTGATCAGTTTGGGTCTACCAATTGACTATTCTACAAACCAGTCAATCGATTTAGGTATAAAAAAAACTTATTTTGCTGAAACGACAAAACAATCAATCTGTTCATAGATCCATTCTATGGGTTCGCTTAAAAATTTTAATAAATCTCATTTTCCAACCTTATTTTAAATCAAACTTTGCATCAAACTATCTCATAACATTAAATCAAAATCAGATGCTCATAATTGACATAATTCTCCTTCAACATTTTACTAAAAATATATGGTATTATATGAGTAATAAGAATTCAATCTATTTTGCTAATTGTTCTATTGTGTGAGATTAATTTTCTTGTTAGGAAATTGTTGGGAGTAATTTCTAATTTGAAGATAGTTTAATGATGTATTGGAGAACAATTCAAATTCTACCTTCTTGTTGACTTTTTCTAGAGCGTGTGATTTTGAACTTTTAGACTTGATATGTTTTGAGAATGTTTCTAATGATCCTATATGATTATTTAATGATGGAAATACACTTTTGGCATAGATTAACTAGCCTAATGAATGGATTAAATGGATCATAATTCATGGTATTCTCAATAAATGCTTGGGAAGGATTTAGTGGAAAAACTTGAATAGGTATGTAATGACTTCAAAAGGATAATGTAATCTAGATTATTGGCCTAAAATGGATTATCATGATGAATTGATTAATATTGATCAAATACTAATGGAAATCCCACCAAATGGTTGGAGGGTTAAAATGGTTAAAATGGAATGAGTATGTGGATGCATTACTTGGTTGTTGTATGGGTCTTGTATGATCACATAATCTCAGAAAATAACACACTAATCACATAAAGTGGAAGATGATTGAGTTGTTTATGGGTCTGGGTTACCAGATCCTTAATTAGCTACCGAGAGTTAGTATGCCTTCAAATGTTTATTGGTGTCTTTCGGCTTTACCTTTAGGTGGGATCCTAGCATATCCCAATACCTTACCTACTCTAGACACTAATGATATATTATAGGGTATTGATACTAAAGGATCTAGTTACCTAGGTGGTTTTTAGCTTCAACTGGACTGTATGTCCATTTGTGGTTACTTGAATCCAACAAAACTTTATGTCATCAAGTTTGGATAGGCATCCATAGTATGTGAGACCATGGAGTTGTACTCAATCCATCGCTCGTTAAGAATAAAAATAAGAATGAGGATAAAGATGTGGATAAAGAAGAAAAAAGAAAGAGAGAAATAATAGCTTATAAATAAACAATCTAATGAATTGCAAAAGATTGAAAAATAGACCCGATGGAAAATTATGCAAATAGATGGTAGAAGTCTTAATAAGTTGTTTTGATAACCTACTTACTTAATTTTATGTTGCTATCTATGATGTTTAAGTGATGCTAATAAGCATGACGAGTCCTTATTTATATGAGTTGTGTATGGTGAATTTCTAATGCATTATATGACTATGATGGAGCATGTATATCTAATTATATGGCATAAGCATGATATATATTTAGTATGATTTCCACATTATGCTAGGATATATCTACTTATGACTCATTGAGGGGGTAATTTAGCTTACTCAGTTCGAAGAGTACTAATGTTTATTCAGTCACCTGCTTATTTCCATGGGCAAAGTATCATGTGCAGATTTTTAGGGATAGCTGGTAATGTGCCTACCTCATCTTGGGCTTAAGGCTTGAAAGCTTGAACATTCGGAGTATGTTGTTCGGTCTTTAATGAACAAGGGTTTGGGGCTATGCCCTACCTCTTTTTTTTCCTACCATTGTAGTTCTATATTTCATTCTAACCTACTTCATGTATTTAAATATTTCGAAGACCGTTGAGGTCCTGTAATATAAACATTTTCTTTAAATATCTATATATCGTATTTCTTGTGCACTCTAGTTTTGATTAGTTTGGTTTCTCAGCCTTATATCTAATATAGGACAGACGGCTGATGTATATCTTATATTAGATATAACAATAACACCTCATTATTCTTAGATGTGTTTAGTATCTTTTTCGTTTCTGCCATGTATTAAAATAAAAAATTTTAATAGTAAAAAATAGAAGTGTTACACTTTAGGTGTTAGTTGTTGTAGTAGTTGATTTTCCTTTTTGATTATTATATTCCTGTTGTAATTGGTTATTACTGGTGTACGAACAATATTTTTCTATAACCATTATTATATTATTGTCCTTTCGCCTCACTGCTTTATGTTTTATCTAACTTACTTGAACATTAACATTTAACGTATAAATAGATATGCCAGACTTATATCAAGTATAGAAAAAATATATAATATTTTAATATTATACTTTCTAAAAATAAAATTTTTAAGTACTAAATTTAAAGTTATGACATTCTTTATATCCATAGTTCAAACTCCCCTCTTATTTTAATAATACGAATAGACCAACAATACGTGTATACTAAGTATAACAATCAAACGAATTTTATTTAAAATCCAATAAATTTTATCTGATAAATATATAAATAAATGTGGATAATTAGATATAAAAAAAGAAATAAATATCCACCTAATTTAAATATAGGTATGAATAAAAAAAATTAAACTCATACCTATATTCACATCTATTTATCCAATATAAAATTATATTTTTAACCTTAATTTATGTAACCGATCCTTGGTCATCTGTATACATATATAAATATTAATATTCTAGAGAGTAGACCAACTATAAGTGTATACATATATATTAATATAGGAAATAAAGGCTCATCTATTTGAAATTTAAGGGTAATTAGCATCATCAATTTGTACAAGAAAATCTACAGCTCATTGCACCTACATTTTTCGTCACCATATTATAGCCTCACAAGTGACCGCCTTATCCTGCCAATGTGGAACTCATGGGACACCCTGCACAAAAAATGGGTTGTAGAACAAAATACATTCGAAGAAACTTCGAATTTCCCTGCCTGGACATGCTCACGAGAAAGCCAGCAACGGCAGGAATTTTTTTTATTAAGATAAAAAAAAAATCGTAAATGCTTCAAGCTAAATGTACATATTAAATGGTACAAAATGGCAAAGGCAATTATAAGCCAAAACGCAGCCAACAATACTAAAATACTGCAAGTCGGCTGAGCTGCTGTGTTCAGGACAGGAGTTGACTCTACCCACAGAGCTATCAACTTATCTCCAATAGTAATTGCGCGAGACAAAGAACTTGTAGTCAGGATGGTTAACATTTAAAAGACGAAGCCAATCTTCAGCAGCTTGCTGCATAGAATTGGCCTTTCCACATTCATCGGCACCACTCTGATCCCAGACAGAGATTTTAAACTTGTAGGTTGCAAGTCCAAATATAGGCAGCAACAACTTCAAAGTAGCATCAAATCCATTGTGAACTTCCTTGGGACTTGAACCGTAATGACTCTGCCACTCACTTGGTGTACCTGTTCAAATGTATACAAAAAAAACCTCACACCAACATCCGGCAAATGTGCATGATTGTTTGGCCAGGGTCGGCCAACTCCAGATCATTGCAATAAGTTTCAGGGACATACCATGAATGGGTGTGGAGAGGGAGTGGAATGTCAAGAAGCATGAGTCCAAGTTCTGAAGGGTTGGACCTGTTGGTATTCGGTAAATCGGATACCTTTTCAAAAAGGTGAAATAACATAAGTTCAGACAATGAATTGGGTATACAGCCATTTAAAACACCCAGGATATCTTATGGTGGACAAGAAATACATACCATGCCACAGAAATCCAGCTTGCAGGTGAAAGATCACAGCTCCTGTATGTCTTCAGGTGTGGGAACCTGGATGCAAGGAGCAATATCTGTTGAACATGAGAAGAGGGGTCAATCAAATAGGGTATAAAGAATGATGAATGAAAAAAAATAAAAACAAAAAAAACAAAAAAACCAAAAAAAAGAGGAAAAAAGAAAAAAGATACAATGTTCACAAGACTTCCTCAAGCATAAAACACTTGCCTTATCAGTGAGCGGTTCACGACTAAAAGGAGGATCGTGCTCCAGGTACTCAAAGACCGGTGTGCCTGGGGACTTAGAAAAATCGCCTTCATCACTTGAAGAACCATTCAAAGGTTTACTTCTCAATGAGAGTCTTTTCATCCCCTGCACATTAGTCTCTGTGATATCCTGCTGACTCCACACACCCCGAAAGAAATAGTTAGGTCCACTTTCCATTTCATAGTCACTGCTACCCTCACTACTAGTTTCTCTCAATGAGTCAGCATCACTCTCCTCACCAGGGCGCCTGTCACAAAATCAAGAAAAAATGTGTCATGCATGCACGTGAAATCAGCATACCAAACTCTTTATACATATATACATATACATGGGACAATAGTCTTGTTCATATAAAATATAGTTGCTAAGATCAGCATCCAATCATTTTAAAATAAAATTAATAGAGACCAGCACAAAGAGCCAAGATATCCATTATCTTTATTGGCTAAGAGGCTGGAACCATAAGCAACAAATTGAACACCCAACGTACCATAAGAAACAAACATTTAGCACCCAACAAGACCTGTTCAACTTAAGCCCTACAGACAGTAGTTCCCATCACAAAAAAATTATGGTGAAATGTCTCCTCCTACAATTGTCCTCCATACATCCGTTACAAAGCCAATACTGGAAAAAGTCAGATATAGAATTTGGTATATCACTACACTAGCACAAAACAATGAAAAAAGGGTTGGAATAATGATTGCAGCCACCAGTCTGCTGTGCAAGCCCTGCAGGCTTTCATGTGCAAACAAAGTGAAAAAAAACAGCCTCTTGGATTAAGATTTGTCACCCAAAAAGAAAGGTGGCATGGGTATTCATGATATGTTCTGCTGGAACAAAGCAGCTGCTGGCAATTGGTGCACATAAAGGAGTATTTGGATTCAACGGCTGCATGGGGTATACATTAAGGGAGTAAGCATTGAAGTGGTCAGCCTTGGCTAACCACTCATGGATGCTCAGCTGCAAATTCGAGCAGATATTCTAGCTCTGATTTTTTATTGCAGCTGTGAGGTTAATGGTAGATATAAGGTCAGTTTGTGTGTATGATAAACTGAGACACAGGAATGTGCCCAAGCCTTGGTTTCATCTAGTTTGGAATAATGACTACATAACCCACTATAGATTGGTTAGCTGGCTTGCTTGTCATCATGCCTTGCTGACCAAGGACAAACGTTTTTCCTGGTGTGTTGTTGATAATGGTGTGTGTAAGGTTTGTCAGCTGGCATTAAAGGATTTGGATCATCATTGGTACAGTGTGAAACTGCTACACAGTGCTAGAGATTATTTCTTAACTGGTTGATGTTTTGTCTTCCAACTACTAGTTGGGATAAGATTTTGGGTTGGCTTATTCAGAGCACTAGAAGAAAGCAAGGTTCTGCTAGCATTTTGCGCACTGCTGGCCTGCATCCTCATCTACATGCTTTGGCAGAACAGAACTAAGGTCTTTCAGAACTCCCTCAGCAGTGATGATCTTTTTAATAACATTTTCATGCTTATTTTTCATATTCATGAGGCAGGGGTCCAAGAGCAATAGTCTAGGAGAGTCTTAAAGCAACTAGATCATATTTTTATGCATACATCTGTGTAGAAAAGTAGAAAGCAATTTCGATATAATTTTTTCTGTTCTGTACGCACATTTGGTATTAATGAAAGTTAATTAATTACCAAAAAAAATGATGATAAAAGACAAGGAATTATATGAACATACTGCTGGCCTGGGTGGCAAAGAGTGGACATCGAGGTGCCTCAGAATCTCAAACACCCCCACCCAGGGGCATCAAAGAAAGTAAAATAAAAATAATAAAATAATAATAGTACTAATAATAGAGTGGCAAGACCATCCAAATACATATACGTTGAAAGTCCAGCAAGAACAAGCACTACAGTCATACAAAGCAAAATCTCTCTCCAAGCAAGCCAAGACAAGCATGACCCATGAAACTATAGTGGCAACTATATCTAAGCATCACAAATCAGCTGTTGTCTTTCCAAGGCCAGAATGTATGACTTTATGATTTGCATAATGAAATGGTTCCACACCAAGAGATACTGAACACTGTCTAACTGCTGGATCATCATCATGAAACCATGAGTTATGACTCCCCAACAATACCTAATCTGCAAAATGGCAGCATCTTGAGCTTTGTGTTTGCTGCCACAATTAGTTAAAAAGGGACAAGCCGCTTCCGAGCTCTCACCTCTACTCTTATTCAGTAACTGGAGCATGCATCTGATATAGCACTTGAAAGATACCAATTGATTAAGGCACTAACTTACAAACATGAAATGTCAATCATATTTCCACAACTCTGCGGGAAAATATTTCAAACTTTGTGATCGACAATATGGAGGAAAAACTTGAGTGTTCCACGGAACTAATACTACAGCAGAGTATATAATTGGATTGCCCATGCTAAACATATTATTAGTTTGCAATCATTTTGATGCATTTTGATGCTTTCAACCTATATCATATACTATTTACCTGACTGAAAATCGTTTTGGTAAAAAATAACAAAAATTCACTCAGCTTAAATTGGACCTGTGCAAGCAAGCCAAGCAAATAAATTCTTCAAAAAGAGAAGCCGCAGATCATAAAGCAATACTCTGACAACTGTAGTAGCATAATGGTAAATCCATACCTGCTTTCAGTACTATTTTTCCCATCAAATCAGAGCGCCGCTAAAATAAGGGGTATTTTAGCGAGGATGTATCAAGGGAAATGTGTTCATGGCTCTGTCCACCAGTAACTCCCAACTTAACGGCACAACACGTCAGTACTCCCATCTATTCCATACTTGACAACAGGAAGGTCTATGGACAACTATAAAACCACTTTTCAAGTAAGCTGATTTCCTCCCCTCAAACTTGTGTGCATCAAATCACTAAAAGGAGTGCCAAAAGTTCTTCCATCCCAATGTGCTGCACAGTTCAGAAGTATGTGCAGTTCACAGGTACCCTCCACATAGAATGATTTCAAGCAAAAACTAATAGCTTTAATTTTAAAGTAGGGAATTTTAAGAAATTTGAGAATTATTAAAATGAGAATGTATTTTGGAATTACACCACTCCATCCCACAAAAATTGACAACCAGCTGAGACTAGAATTATTTTATAGAGTTATTGCATATCAGCAGATAGCCTCAAGAAAGAAATAATTGGAGTAAACAAAATCATCAGCACTATTATGCAGCTGTAGAAAACTTCGAGAGTACTACCAATCCATAACCAGGGAGCAAACACTTTAAAGGAATAAGGAAAATCTTTTATTCAAAATGCAACGTCTCAATGGTGGGTACAAAGCAGACAGCAAGGACACGTATAGGCATGAGTAGGAGAGAAGAGCACCAACACACAAGAGACAGCAAGAACTCTAACCATGGAGTCAAAGAATCAAAGAGAGGGTGCAGCAATTAACTCATAAAAAATGTCTGATACCTAGTTGGCAGCTGGGAAGGTTAAAAGAGGAAGAAAGATAAATTTGATGAAGATGATGGGCTGATGGTCGATGCGGAAGGGGAAAAGACAAGACAGCAATTGAAAGACGAAAGAAAAGAGAATATCAATGTTTTGTCTTGAGAAGTCCAACAACATTTGGACTCGTGCCCCAGTCACCACACATTTTAGTTTCTTCTTTTTACAAATAGGAAACTCTTATAAAAGTATTGAACCGTTCTAGGGACATTCTGACAAGTTTTGTTAAAATAACCTTCACAGAAATCATGCGCGAACGCTTGTAACATTACCTCTTAATGCTTCTACTTAATCTCCTTTAACAATCCAATGGCCCAACTACTACACATTCCTCCACACATGTAATACCCTTCAGATTTTTTATTTTTATTTTTTTTGCTTTATCTTGTATCGTGAAGAGCGCTAACCTCATAAGGCCACCTAATCTAGTTTTCATATAACAAAGAAATCTTGGCCTCCAAATTTAGTACAGAAGAAGACACAATGAGAAAGTATCAGAAGCCAGAAAACATAAGATTTCAGATGCCAACTATGCAAAATGATGATGTACAAAAAAAAAAAATTCATGTACACATACGTGTGCCATGATGTTTCTAGACATAACCTAGTAATGGTGATTTGGCTGACCATATCAGCTCTTCCAGAAAATGGATATTGCTTTATATGCAATGTATCAGGAGAAAAACTGATCATGAACAAAAGTGTTTTGAGTTCAGACTCACTCAGTTCGTGATATAGTCCTCTTCTAATTCTGTCATTAAACAGAATAGAATGTGCCATGATGTTTCTAGACATAATCTAGTAATCATGATCTAGCTGACCATATCAGCTCTTCCAGAAAATGGACAACGCTTGATATGGACATCAGGAGAAATACTGATCATGAACAAAAGCATTCTGCGTCATTTACCAATTTATTCATATCCCTGAGATGAAGATGAACCTATAAAAGACAACCCCTGGGAGACATAGGCAATACAGGACCAATAACCAAAATTTTATAGAATTACTAGTGATGTGAAATTTGGCAAATGGTAGACTGAGAAGAGAATGTTTATTCACTGAATTTGGCAAGTTTTGAGGGGAAATAAATTTTGGTTCCTTAAACATTAAATAATTCTTTTAATGGATCGAACCCAGTCTGTCTATATGCAGATGGACTAAGAACATGAGGGCTTTGAGCAGATATTTCCTGGAGATTTGCAACAGAGCTTTAAAGATAGTCAAGGTAAATGGGCCCAGATGGTAAAACACATTTGAAATTGGTACCAGTCCCGGAGTCTTAACCAAATCAGAGCTATCAAAACAAAGTTTTGGTGCTATGGAAATTGTGCTCAGTATATTACCAGGAAATGTTGGTGTATGCAGTTTTATTGAAACTGAACAATCTCAGCATTCACTATACCTTTACAAAAGCTGTATCAAAAATGACAATTAGATTATTAAACATTTATAAAAATTGATACTAATATCTAATTCTTTGTACAAGCCAAGTGATTTTAGCCAAATTTGCAAGCAGTCTAGTCACTTCAGTGAATTTTAACAGGCTATTGGTAACCTCTCATCTTACTTCTAACTTCAAGAGATCAAAATGGCAGTACTTCCTCTTTATTTTGTAAAGAACTGGCTAAACAAGAAATTACATTGCCTTTTTTTTTTTATCCACAAGGTAATACAGCCAAATTCGGTGTGATAACTGTGGAATAGAAAGAAATGCTCATCTGAAGTAAAAAGAGTATGGAAAAACTAAGTTGTTCTCAGGTCATAATATCTGATTGAGAAGAAACAAAAGTTATCATGGACAGAGAGCACCAAAGATGAGGAAGTTGCAAGCACAAAAACAATAGAACATAGAAAAACCAAACACCGAAACAAAATGATAATCCGTCCAATGACAAGTGAGCTCACCAAGGGTCTATTATCTGTTCATCTGCTCTGAATTAAAATTTTGAATAACTTATTACTACACTATCATTATTGCCATATATAATATTTTCTTTATTAGTATTATTACTATCATTATTAAAATTATTATCATTCATTTTATATCATTTTTATTATTATCAAAATTTTGACCTAATGGATAGGCCCAAAGTAATACTTTGACGATCCCTAGCAAAAAATTGTCTAGGTATCAGAGTGTCAAGAACAATAAATGCTATGTCGCAGCGTAGTTATTTTCAGCAAAAAAAAATAAGCAATATGGTAATAGTTGGTAAATATCGGTGATATCAGCCAATTCATACCACATTAGCCAATACATGTGATTTCATTCTCATGTCACGTATTGGACATTTTGTGTATTGGTAAGCTAAAAATCTGATATATATGCTGATATTTTATTCCATGGCAAACAGTCAAACAGATGGCGACGCACTCAGCTGGCTGGAAAAACTATCGCTGCATACCTAAATTTTTCATAGCCAACAACAGTATTATCTACAGTTCAAATCCAGGTTGACCTACAGCCTCGCAAACCCAAGCACAACTCTGCAACAAACCAGAAATGATGTCAGCAAGAAGCTGGACAATTAAATTGATTCAGTTTCTACAGTGAAAACATCACCATCAGGAAACATATTGATGGGTGATATATTTCATAATAACTCATGAAGACAGATTTGATTGGATGTATCCAGATATGAGTAATTGATTAGTTTAAACTTCCCTCCACTCATGATCTCTAGCGCAATCAAATCATGACTGAATCATGGCAGGGATTTGGAGTTTAATCCAAAGGGTAACTTAGTACTGATGTTACAGCATGGCTGCCTCCCATGGCCCAACTTCAAACAATCCTTCAATCAAAGAATTAAAAGGAACCCCCCCCCCACCCAAACAATGCTCTACAACCAACCATCAACAGCCTTCAAGGTGATTATGATTGATTCAAGGAAGGCCTTGCAGATAGCATCATTACATTGAGTTACAGCGTGTGAACTGGTCTGACACATGAATGCATTTCTAAGACTATGGCCATCCAATATAGTTAGAAAATGCTCACACGGAACTGGTCCAACTTCAACCAATCATTCAAAGCATTAAAAGGACCCTCCATGCTCCACACTCAACCTTCACCAGTTTTCCACTTCAAGGTGATTATGACTGATGTAAGTAAGGCCTCACAATTAGCATCATTACAGTGAGTTACAGTGGGACACATGATTAAGCAATCATCTCATTTTGAGATGCTGAAGATATAGATTGAATATCTAAGACTATGGCCAGCCACTATAGTCAAAGAATTGCCACAACATGATACCTCAGGTAAGCATATAAAGATACAAAAACCTCTTCACCAACATGAACCACAATGAGATAGTAGAAATTCCAGTTGCATAAGGACTAACCTGGATATTGGTGAAGGCATTGATGGGTCCAGGTACAACTGAATGCCAGATAAGTATGGGACATAATATTGCACAACAGAATCACTTCCATTTAACAAGAGGGGCACTCCTGCACCATATGCACTCCACTCTTTAAAAGACTCCCAAAGATCTCCAAGAAGAAAGTAGGGTAGATTCTTGTCTTCTGGAAATCTCAATTGCCTCAAGCTCGTCTGTACGTAGATTAATCAAGCATCAGCATTCATATATGCAAGAAAAATCCACTTGGTCGGTAGATAGGAAAAACGAGCACAGACAAAAAGAGGTTCGTGTGGTGACAAGAAAATCAGATTACCCAACTCCCCGATAAGAATAAGAAAATCTCAATACTCACAAAATAAGAAAGCCGAAAACTTAGCTTTCATCATCCTACATTAGCATAGCAACGGTGCAGCATCAATCCAAAGCAACAACACTTTTACGACAGTACATTGGGCTTATTTTCTACTACTTACGAATATCATGTAGATGAAACTTGTTTGTATGTAGCCTTATTTTCTATTGAGGTCTTTAGATTGATAAAGGGAAGGGATGCATGAATAAGGTCCATATCTTAGATCGTCTCACCAGTCATGCAAGGAAATCGATGGGAACAAATGAATGGGGGGGGGGGACAAAGTATTCCAAAATTAACAATCCAATAAAAGGAAAGAAAGAAAGAAATTCAAGTCTCCATTTCGACCCACTCTTCTTACCTTAGAAAAATACTGAGCAGAAACAAGAGGAGTAGTGTACTCCAGGAAACGATCCAAATTAGTCAAATTGGAAGCATCCGAAGTAGAATGCGATGAAACGGAGGGCAGAGGAGTGGTCGAGGAAGCACAATTATCAGACTCTGTCCGATTAATCTCAGACTCAACGACCGAACTCTTTATTCTGTGAGTAGAAGACGGCCTCTGATGCTTCTGCTGCTTCTCCTGCTGCAGTTGTTGTTGCCTATTATGATTATCCTGCAGCAGTTGTTGCTGTTGTCTCTGATAATTATCCTGCAAACTCTGTTGTTGCTGTTGCTTATTAAGATTATCCTGCAATTGATGTTGCTGTCGTTGTTTCTCTTGTTTTTGCTTCTGCTGCAATAACGATTGTTGTTGTTGTTGTTGCTCTTTTAATTCAAGCTGTCTCCTGACAGCCGGAGGATA
The DNA here is from genome assembly GCA_039764185.1 of Tamarix austromongolica. Taxonomy (NCBI): domain Eukaryota; kingdom Viridiplantae; phylum Streptophyta; class Magnoliopsida; order Caryophyllales; family Tamaricaceae; genus Tamarix; species Tamarix austromongolica. The sequence continues at coordinate 50,019,394 of CM077817.1, forward strand.
ATAAAACCGGTCACCACTACGACTTCGACCATGTGACGCCGACATTGAATGAAATGCAGCGAAATTGAACGACTTAAAATTTTGGTGTAATTCGATTGATTCTCGATCTCGAATCCGCAGCGTATCTCACACCGATTAGGGGGTCCTAGGGTTTTAACTGTTCAGTCTTCTACTGCTTATGTAGGGTTTCGATAAAAATATAAGTACATAAATCACCGAGAGAGAGAGAAAAGAGGAGACAGAGAGAGAAGTAGAGATCAGACAGACGAGGACTTCGAGCGAAACGCCGCGGTGAATTATATTGAGGCCTCAAGGAAAAGAGGGGGTTGGAAGACTGGGGGAGAGATTGGCTAGATTGGGAATTTATTTAGGGTATTGTTATATGGAAAACGTATTTTTATTCGGCGGAAAATAAATACCGAAAGTGATCTAGGCATCGGCGATTTTAGCCGAAATTATGGATAATATTCGACAATTTTTACCGAAACTGGCCCAGGCCATCGGCACTTATTGCCGAAAGTAGGCCAAGACATCGGCAAACAATGCCGATGCACCAAAATTTTTTTTTTTCAATTTCGGCCGAAACATATCGGCAATTATTGCCGAAATGCAGCATACATATATATATTTTTTTTTTTTTTTTTATTTCGGTCGACAATTCGGCAATTTGTACCGAAACCGGCCTAGGGGATCGGCAATTTTTGTCGAAACCAGACCAAAGAATTGGTAATATCTGCCGAAACCAGACCAATTTTTTTTTTTCGGCGCCAGGGCATCGGCAATTATTGCCGAAACCAGGCCATTCCATCGGTAATATCTGCCGATTCACCAATTATTATTTTTTTTTTAATTTCGGCCGAAAAGTTTGTAAATAATTATTATTTATAATTAAAAAAATCAGAATTTATATAAATATTTGATACAAAATTAAATTAATATATTTATAATTAAAAAAATATAAGATAAGGATAAAATATATTTTCTATGGAGTAAAAATTTTTTTTCCAAATAACAAAAACGCTGATTCAAAAATTGTACACAGTAAAAGTAACGCGTACTTCTGACAAAATAATCTTACCTGACAATGAATCATATTATTGTTGGTGTTTCAGTAACGCGTACTTCTGACAAAATAATCTTGCGTGATAATAAATCATATTACTGTTGGTGTTTCGGCAAGTTTGGCCGATCATATACAATGAATCGAAGGTTGCTAGCAGGGATAGTTAATGTGTGTGGCTTCTGCAAATAGTATTGTAGGACGGTACGTAGAATAATTTTACTGTTGCATATCTTTGTAAATAAAATAATTGTACGATGGTATGTTAAGCTCGTCAGGGATAGGAACATGAAGCCTTCTATATAAAGGAACAGCTTACCCGATCGTATTCTTCAACTCAATATTTCTATTCTGCAGAAACTTTGTTAGTTGAAGGTTGAGATATAATTTTTCAATATTTGTTAAACACTCACAATGAATAATGAATTTGGAAGTTCTTCAAACTACGAAGAGTTTGAAACTTCGATAGGGTACGATGATTTCGGAAGTCCGATGAGCTACGAAGATGGGGTCAGAACCCCATCGTATTACGATGATAGATTTACAATACCGAGAAGCTATGGATATGCAGAAGATACGCAAATGCATTCTCCCAATATTAATTACAACTTCAACGAAGAGGTAAAATATTATTTTTTAAGTATTGTAAATTGTGGCGACAAAATTAGTTACATGAAATTTATAGTTTTTTGTTATTATATTATTATGATAAACTCTTTTTTTCAGGACATGGGGAATACATCTTTTACGAGTGAAAATTATCAGAGATTTTTTGTAACGGATGAAATATTTTTGGATCGGGATGAACTTGTGACATGGGTTAAGAAAATGGGTAGAACTCATAAGATGATTTTGATTATTAAAGGTTCTAGAAAAGGAAATGGTATAGGGGCGGGTAGAGTCTCGATAAGATGTAAACGAAGTGGTACGTACGTCCGTACTAGACCACCAGATACCGAAGGTGCACGTAATACTTGTTCAAAAAAAACCGATTGTCTTTTTTTTTTATTGGTGTTGAAAATAATAATGGTGGATGGCAAGTGGTAGTTAGGAACGGGACACACAATCACGAATTGGCTAATTATGAGCAAGGCCATGCTGTTCTTGGTAAGTTGACAGAAAATGAAGTTCACTTTGTTGATGAACTTATTACAGCTAACGTGAAGCCACGACAAATCATACCACTTCTTCAAAAACAATTTGAAGGTAATGTGAGTATGAGGAGGCATATTTATAATGCTCGACAGAAGCTTAGGTCGGAAGAAATTGATGGTCAAACAATGTTACAGCATGTCATGAGTATGTTGGTTGAGAATAATTATTTTCAGTGGCATCGAAGTGAGCCTCAATCAAACGTAATAAGTGAGCATCTGTTCGCACATCCCGTATCTGTTAACATTTTACGTGCATTTCCTTTTGTTTTACAAATGGATTGCACGTATAAGACAAATAGATACGGAATTCCCTTACTTGAAGTTATTGGCTTAACACCAACACAATTGAATTTCAACGTTGCATGTGCATACATGTCATCTGAGAAGGAGGAAAATTATTTCTGGGTGCTTGAGAGATTAAAGACCTTAATGGATCCATATATGCTTCCAACCACCATTATTACCGACCGAGAACTTGCTCTAATTTCAGCTGTGGAACATATTTTTCCTACTTCAAAACATTTATTATGCAGATTTCATGTGAATAAGAATGTCGAGGAAAAATGTGAGAAACTTTATGGTCGTTCATCGTTCGCACGTGGTTTTATGTCACGATGGAAAAATTTGATAGATGCCACGGACGAAGAAACATATGATGCACGATTGTTGTCAATAGAGGAAGATTACAGAAACATGCCCAGTCTAATTTCGTATCTCAAGACGAATTGGCTACAACCCTACAAACATAAAATTGTTGCAGCATTCTTTGGTGACGTGTTCCATATCCATCAACTTACAACGAATAGGTATGATTTATATTTTCTTGCAACCGTGATAGCTGATTGAGCTTCTTTTATGTTGATAAAGTTAAGTAAATAAATTTTTGTAACGAATAGGGTTGAAGGAGCTCATGGATCTTTAAAAAGATTCCTGGAGACATCACGGGGCAGCTTCAATACAGTCCACAAACAAATGCACATGTTCCTCGAATTACAACATGATGAGATAAAAGCATCGCTTGAGAGGTCTCGGTTCAACACTCCTCATTTTGCTACAAGTGATCTTTATGCCAATTTGAGGGGTCATGTTTCTTTATATGCAATGGAGTTGGTGAACAACGAGTGTCAGAGACTTGAGCATGTAAGTGGGAATGATGATTTATGCGGATGTTACATGCGTCGTACGCACGGGATACCGTGTACGCATGAAATTAAAACATACATTCATAACTACATGTCAATCCCCCTGTCGACTATTCATCCGTTTTGGAAAAAACTCGACATAGATGGACCCATTACTCCACCGAGACCCCAAGAACCAGTTGATGTTGCATCTCACTTGCTCCATATTTCGATGGAATCTGTTATGCGCCAGCCACCGGAAATACAGAATCAGTTGGCTAGAGAGATATTTAATATTGCAGCTCCCCAGAGAACACCTTTCGACGAGCCACAAGTACGGCAGCACAGGGGTCGACCAAGGAACTCCACTAGAAGGGAACAATCTAGTTGGGAGTATACAGAACAACAATTTTGTAGTCGTCCTAGATCAACTCAACGTCGGGGTCGGGGTCGGGGACGGCAATCGGCATTTCTGTCATCAGGCCAATTTCAATTTCCATATGTGACTCAAATGAATCGACATATAGTTCCTTATATTAGTAGCTGGTGTAATATTTTAGGAGATGGGAATTGTGGTTTCAGAGCACTGACTTCTATTATACTAGGAGATGAAGAACGATGGGTTCAGATTCGTACCGACTTGTATCATGAGATATTGGCGAGACGACAGTTGTACGAGAATGTGTTCGTCTATGAAAGCGTTGATCAAGTTCTTAATACTATTGCCCACTGGGAAGGGCCAGCTCCGATGGCACACTGGATGGAAATGCTTGATATTGGTCATATCATTGCAACCCGTTACTATGTGTTGTTCGCATATTACTCATTGAATGCATGCAGCTCATTCCTACCTTTAGTGGCTATGCACGGAATTCAAGGTCCTGAAACTGAAGTCACTATATTTTTCTTGCAAGACATGAGTCACTACATATCGGTGAGCACTAAGTTTAATGAAGAATTTTTCCATTTCAATATGATATGAATGGCTGACATAATAGTTTTTTTTTCTACAGGTATATCTTCTGGAAAGTTTTTCACTCCCACCAGTACATACCAATTGGAATAGATATCGTGATAGCAGCGTTTCAACATGGAATACGCAATATTCTTCAAGATTCGAACAATGGCGTGCATTGGTAAATGATGACACACAAGACCCTCATCCTTTATCTTCGGACTCAACTTTAATGTAGAATTGTTGTAATTAGGATGGTACATTTATTTAAGTTTACATCCTTTGTAACATGTACGTGGTAATTTTATAAAATATAGTATAATTTCTATCACGAAGTTCTAAACTATGGATATATAAAAAAACACTTTATATGTTTTTAAATTTGAACACAAATAGTCAATGGTAAAATAATAAGGACAGGTGGTATTAATTCTAACAAACATATGTTAATGTTTTCACATAACAATACGGTAATACATGAAGTTCATTACAAATGGCCACGCCGAGGTGGAGTAACTCCTAAATCACGCACAAGGGTTTCGATACATGTAACTAACTGCTCATAATTTGGAGCTGGCTCTCCCCTCCAATACAATCGACGAATAGTTTTACGTGCTTTATTCATACGTTTTTCGGCTGGTATATGATGATCATCGTTCGCATGTTCAGCCAAATATTCTTCCGTCGTAGCCAATATATATCTATGCGTTCTCGGAACATACCAATCCATATAATCATAGGCCACTTCCCATGGGTATTCAACAGCTGGTCCAAAAACATCCGGGCCCAAAATATGTTCATACCTCAAGAACCATTGCCCGAGCATGTGTGCATAGTATACTTTATACTTCTTCAGGGAAGGACCTCTGTATGAGTTTCTATTTGGCTTGATGGGCTCCTCAGGGATGACTTGTGTATAACCGAATTGTCGTGTCACTCTATCAGGCATATGTGGTTCATCTTTGGCCAAACAGTGTATACAACCGTGATAGAATGCCATACGACAATATATATATGGATCAGCAACTCCGTACGGATCCCAATTGACCTTTCACGAAAATATTCAAGTAAATATGGATATCACAAATATAATATAGGAGGATAAAATAATTGATTTAGCATACCTTCGACGCAGACATAACATCAATCTTTGCCCGAAAGTACTCGAGCGTCTCCAATTGATTTTCGAATTTCTGGCCACAAGACCACCTCATACAACGAGGATGGTCTGGATCATACCCAGATCTTTCCACTCCAAACCCAAGAAAGTATTCATATATCCACGTCTGTCATAATATTCGATTGTTAGCCATCATAATGAATATAGAGTATGGCATATATGTATATATATATTGATTATAAAATTACCTGTAATAGAGTCATGCATCCAGACAATTGAGCAGCGTCGGCTCTAGAAGTCATGCCAAGCTGTCGATATAAAAAAGCAAGTGTGGCTGCACCCCATGCATAACCTTCAACCTGGCTAAGATCTTGAAGGAAAATGATAAAGTATGGATTAACTTTATCAACCGTTTTATCGACAAACAGCGATAAGCCGATCAACCATAATGTATACCCGATCGCTTTTGCTTCGTCCCCTAACTAGTATGATTCACATACTTTTTGCAGCCATTTAAATGGAAGCCCGCCCTTTCGAGTGACTTCATTCACTTGCATTTCCTCCATCCCAAATAAGGCACCCATTGCACCAATCATTTGCCCACGCTTGTCCGTCGTCATGTCCAAATGTAATGGATGACCATCAACTCGTAGCCCTAATATACGATGTACATCTAAAAGAGTGATCGTCATCTCCCCCCATGGCATATGAAAGCTATTTGTGTCTGGTTGTCATCGCTCAATAAATGCTGAAATAAGCGGCACGTTCACATGTTCAAATGTGCAGGATGGAAGGTGTGATAATCATGTTCGTCGTATCAGAGCGAACATCCTATCATTGACACTTCCTAGAAAACTTCTTAAAACCTCATGCCTTGTGTGGATCTTCGGACAACCCCGATCCTGATCAATACAATAAGCAAATGTAATGTGTACATATGATTGATTACATATAAAATAATAATTAACAAATAATGAATATATTAAACTTACCTTTCCTAACCATAAATCTAAAGCTGCGTGACCACCAAAGCTAGGAATCAAATCAGGAATTATTGGACCTCCTGGACATGGCCCAAGCAAGTACCATTCATCCTTTAATTGTATACTCTCTTCATCTTCACTAGTCACCAGCAACACCAACATCCCTATCATGATGATCTCTATCCTCCTCCTCCTCCTCCTCCTCCTCCTCCTCCTCTTCCTCCTCCTCATCATCATCATTACGCACATAAGTCGATGACGATGCTTCTCCTCCTCCTCCTCCTCCTCCTCCCATAGCAGGCTGCGCCGGTGAGGTAAGAAAATCTATATATTGTGTAAGATATGGAAAACCTCCTGACTCGGAACCTCCGTACCCGGAACCTCCACCCGTAGAACCTCCATACCCAACACCTCCAACCCCAGAACCTCGATACCCAGAATCTCCAACCCTAGAACCTCCAACCGCATAACCTCCATACCCAGAACCTCCAACCCTAGAACCTCCAACCCCCAAACCTCCAAACCCCGGACCTCCTGCCCCCAAACCTCCAAACCCCACAGTACCAACATCAGCCACAAATGATGGACGACCTGCATAGTCTATAAATGATGGAAATTTATGACCTTGTTGACTAGACGATGGTTCTTCGCGAACTTCTGCATATTCTTGTTGTTATGATGCTTCTTCCGGTTCTTGTTCTCCAGATTTCTTAGATCGTTGTAATCCTTTGGTAATACTCCTGCCGAAATTTCTCAAACGAGCCATCGGCGCAGGTAGCTTAGTACCAGTTCTGTTACGTCGTGCAGAAGCAGTCACATGCCGACCATCGGTTCTATCTACTACATTGTCTTGTCTGCGACTCATCTGAATTTCAATAATAAATACATAAAGTCATTTTTAATTATGTATATGAATTGAAGGTAATACGTGATAACATAAATATAACCTAATTACATACATGAAATTAATATCATTAATAAATATCAACTCATATTATGATAGCCAAAGAGATCTGTATACCCAACCATATAACTCAAATACAATCTCTTTACATTAATCCTCTACTTTATTCATTAAATATATCAACAATATTTGTATTACTTACTAGTAGGAGTTTAGTATAATATAACAACTAAAGTATATTTAATTATGGTATGTCCTCATCTATTTTTTCAATAATCCAACCAGAATTATCCAAATATATTCCATACAAATTAGCAACATAATTAAATATAATTCAAATATAAACATATTTTATCTATTATAAATACATTTAACAAAAATATTAAACAAATCTAACCTATTATCCTATCAATATAATTAAAAACATTCACCAATAATCCCTATCACATAATAATATTTAACATATTTAATGAAAATATAATTAAATCTAATAAACATGTAATCATATATAAATAATACAATAACATAATTAACAACGTATTAACAAATCTATAAACATAATTAACAAATTTAATCAACTTAACCATAATTAAAATCTTTAATTAGCATATATCATTAATATACCTTAATTAATATATACAAATTACACTTCAAAGATATAGCCAATACCCAAAACTAAAACCTACAATGAATATAATTAATAAACAATAATTAATATATATAATTATATATCCTACAAATAACCAAAACTATAGCATACAGATATAATTTACCAAACCCATATTTCATTACAATATTCAAGTAAAATTAATATTATTAATAAACTATATTCAATATATATAATTTTACATCATAAAAATAACCAAAATCCTATAATAGAAAGACAATTTACTAAAACCTATATTTAATTCAAATATCAGAGTATAATAAATCTAAAAATATATTTTTCTAAAATTAATCAATTAACCATAATCAAAATATATTATTAACATAATTAATAAAACATAATTAATATAAATAATTACATATCCAAAATATAGCCAATACCCTACAATAGAGAGATAATTTATCGAACCTATATTTAGTTAAAATATTAGTGCATAATTAATAAACTATAATTAATATATATAATTATATATCCTACAAATAACCAAAACTATACAATAAAGATATAATTTACCAAATTTATATTTAATTAGAATATTGGAGTACAATTAATATTATTAATATATTATAATTAATATATATAATTTTACATCCTAAATATAATCAATTAACCATAATCTAAATATATTATTAAATTAAATTAAATTATTATATTTAATTAACCGGAACCCTAATTTAATTAGGCGAAACAGGAGATCCTTGCATCGGCAAAAATTGCCGAAACAAAGCCTTCCCTTCGGTCGATTCTACCGAATCTCATGCCTTACATCGGCAAAATTAGCCGAAACCAGGCCAGAAAATCGGCACAAACTGCCGATGCAACTTTTTTTTTTTTTTTTTTTTTCGGCGCCAGGACATCGGCAACTATTGCCGAAACAGGAGCCCTCACATCGGCAATTTTTTCCGAACTCCCTCCCTCCCTTCGGTTGATTTTGCCGAAACTCCCCCATCCTTCAGTCAGTTTCGCCGAAATCAACCCCGGGTTTCGGCCTAATTCGCCGAAACCTACCAGATCTACTTAATAAATTAAAAAATTTACCAGATCTACTAAAGAAATTATTATAATTATATATTATAAATTAAAAATTAAAAAAAATACGATACTTACCTTCGGTTGCTTGAAATTTCTTCTCGGGAAGGAGACTTTGAACTGAATTTTGAGAGAAAAATAGAGAGAAGATAGGGAGAGAGTAAGAAAGAGACGTCGGCAGAGGTTCAAATAATTGGTGAGGCAGGGGTAAAATAGGTATTTACTGCGTAAATGTTTTCTGCGCAGTAAATACTTGTTTTCTAAATAACAGCTACGTTTATTTATTTCAATGAAATGAAATGAATTAAAGACGAAAAAAATATATATATAAGGAGCGTCCACTGTCCAGCGTTTATTCTCACGGGCCTTATTCCAGTGAATTATTCTCTCACTTCAAATACGATGCTGCACGGGTGGAAATGAGAGTGGGAAAAAAATGTATAAATTTTTTTTTTTTAAATTTTAAATTTTAAAATTAGAAATAGAAGAACAAAAAACGTACCGTGTTTCGTTGTTCCAATGTACTAACGAATAACGATGATATGTGAATCTACACTTGCTAATAATCGGTGAAACCCTCGTCTAGTCTTTGATTGAAGCGAATCATATGGCTCGGATTATGATGAGATGTTTCTATTTTTAAGTGACAGAGGTGGATACATTAATATTATTTAATAATAAATGAACAAATTATGTCATCTTTGAGATAATGATATGAACACTTGTATAGAAATGTAATGATATAAAATTTATATTAAACAACATGATCCTTTAAAAGAAATTGATATTGACAAAGTATTAACAATTGCTGAGCAAAATTTCCCAGTCACATATAAAAGTAAAATATAGTGGTTGTTACTCTAGGAGTAGTTTAGTTTTTTTTTTTGGTTAAAAATTAAAAAAAAATCTCTAATTACTCAAATGCTAGTAAGCTACTTTAAAAAAAATAGTAACACAAACTTTAATTACTTTACACAATGTACCAACTTTATATCTATTAATTAATATATTAACATCTTATGCATATTAATAAATAATTCTATTTATGTATATTTTAGTTTATGTTTTTTTAAATATTTATTATTTTGATTTATATTTATTTTTTAATTAAAAATTTATTTATATTTATTTTTTTCTTATTGTTTACACTTTTTCATAATTTTCATTATTCAATATTAATACTAATTAATTTTTAATGATTTTTTATTTAAATTAATTATTGAATATGTTAATTAATAGTTATTACTTAATTACTAGTTATATGACTAAATTTATTAGTTAAAGTAATATTATTAATTACTTGATTGCAATTTAAATATTATTTATTTAATATATAAAAACCCTTTTATTTTTTAATAATTTTGTATACGTTTAATTAAATAATTTAATAGTAACAAAAATCTCTAAAATACCCCTAAAAGGATTGTTAAATGCTAAAACAACTATGATAGTTCTAATACTAAGTATAAATACAACAATTTAAAAAAGGAAAATCTAACAACAATACAACAAGTATAACAAAAAATTTTTAAAAAAAATACAATGACAATACAACAAATATAATACAAATTAAGGAAAATACAACAACAATATATTGTGTATATTTAAGGGAGTAGTAGCTATTGATTGTTAGTTATTTTACTATACTTAGAAAGTAGTTTTGCTAAAATTAATACAAATTTTTATAAAAAAAACATTTATTGAAAAGTAATTGTTGAAACATGAAACGTTCAATCAAACATACTTATTGGTTACCGAAAAGTCTTCAAATATTTTCAATAAAATAATGCATTAAGTGGATATGTATTTCCCTACCTTGAACAACATACATTCTTTAGAGATACCTTTTATGCTCCAAAATAAGATCATTACAATGTTATTATGTTGAGCTACCATATATAATGTTAGTCTAATTATTGTGAGAAACATTTGGGACATGATTGTATCGCACTCATCGTTAACAATCATGTTGTGTAATATGATACAAGCTATTATAAATTTTCCCAAAGTGGTTGCCTTTTGCATAATCGTTGGACTTCATATAATTGCAAGTCGAGACTATAGTACTCTAAATGCATACTTTATCCCTCGTTGCCTCTTGATGTTGGGTAAAAAGTTTATGATTATCACTTTGTGGCAATCAAATGGACTAGATAAATGTAGTCTTAAAGGATAAATACCATCAGTTAAATAGTAACCCAAATCATATTGATTATCATTAATAGTAAAGGGTATTGTTGGAGCTATGTTAATATAAATATTATTAAACACTAAAGATTCTTCAAGGACATTCAAAGCCTCACAAATACCCACAATACCAAAGAATGCATAAAGTATCAACAAATTGTAGGAAGCGACTACTCTAAGAGCAATAGTCATATTTCCATTATAATACCCTTAATTTTTCTAACCTTAATTCTTGTGTGATTAATATTCTAATCCTTCATTAACTCTTAAAACTTGTTCGAACACCTTACATGTACCCCTTAAACCCTCATTTTATCTTTCTACCATTAAAACCCTTATTTTTTACTTTAGCAACCAGCGGTTGACTAGCCAATATCATTCCTAACCCTTTCATTCAAGGTATCCGGTGATTGACTCCTAGCCTCGTTCGATTGATCGAAGTTGGTCAATTTGCATCATTATTAATTTTACTATTTTCTTTTAACCTCCAATCAATTTATATACCCAATTTTTTTATATATATATTTGGGTTCCTAGACTAGTTTCTCACCTTTTCATAACTTTTTTCTAATTTTTAAAAATTATTTGATTAGTTTTTCCATTTTTAGCTATCTATTAGACATCCCAACTTATTTAAATCATTTTTAATACTTGTTGATTTTCTTAAGAATAAGACTTCAAAATTAACCTCTTACACCCCCATTTTTATAAACATAAAATTTAAATTTTACAAGGCATTTTATGGAGACTAAATATAAAATGTAGGATGTTATAGCCGCATCCAACATAAAAGAGATATGACCAATACCTAACCTATTACACTCTACTTCTTGAAAAAATAATTATTATTATTTTTATAAATTTTGATTTTATATTTATGAGTTTTGAATTTTAATTTTATTTATATTTGATATTCAATTTAAATAGTGATTGTTGATATATTTGTTAAAGCTTCAATTCATTTTATAGTTTTATTAACAATTTTGAATTTATTTTGAAATTTACTTAATCAATTGTCATTGTAAATAATACTAGATAAATTTATTTATCAATACTATTTTACACGTAACTATATTTTTATTTAAAATATATTTATGCTTCTATAGCATATGTTAATTTTAATATTTTAAATTCATTTTCGATTAAAACGTCGTCATGTAATTATAATTTTATTTTAGAGTTATATTTAATTAATAAAAATAATCATTTTAAATTATAAAATTCCTTTAAAGTAGTAAAATTATTTTAATAATGTTTATCCGTATAAAATATTTTTACATTTGAATTTATTTATTTTTACGAGATTGATAAGATCTTTGAATTTATTTATGGATGACCTTTTTTTTTAAATGTTTTAAATTAATTAAAGTCACTCAAATTTTTTTAAAATATTTTCTATGATGTATTTTTAATATTATTTTTGGGATCATGTTTCTATTTTTAATAAGTGTTATAAATGATTTTAAATAAAAGCTTTTATTGGTCAATTTGTAAGTTTTCTCTAAATATCTACTAATATTTCTCCTAAGCTCCACACACCCCTATGGTACACACCACTTACCATGATATCTAATATTGCCATCCTCGTGGTTCTAAAATCCTTTAGCTCTACGTTATGCAATATTAGTCCGGATTCTTTCTAGCTTAACATCACTAACTTGGTTAGCTCGGATCTCCCCAAAGATTGAAGGTGTAATGGCGAGTGCACTCATTCTCACCTCTAGACTTACAACAGTGATCAATTCAATCTCCAACTTCTTGGTCTCTTAGCATAGATGATCTGACAATACGATCATCCCCGAGGAATGTGATGTCTTTCAGCTAAGTGCATCTACCACTATAATCCTTAACCAACTCCAACCATCGACGTTGTCTTAGGTTCAACTCTTACTAAATGAAGATGTACTTGAGGCTCTTATGATAAGTGTAAAACTTAAATTAAACTCCATAGAGATAATACTTCTAGATCTTAAAGGCGAACACTACCGCAGCAAGTTCTTTGACATTCGTCGAGTAGTTCTATTCATGCAACTTAAGTTGTTGAGAGGCATAAGCCACTACCCTTCCATGTTGCATCAGCACACCACCTAGACCATGCTTGGAAGCATCACTACACTTGTTATTCCACTGAAAACGTGTAGTCTTCTTCAACAGTTGAGTTAACAATCATGCAATCTTGGAAAATTCTACCACAAATCAACAGTAGTAACTGGATAACCCTATAAAACTATGCACCTTCTTGATATAAGTGGGTGCTGGCCACTCAAAAAACAACTTAAATCTTAGTATGATCCACTCGCACTCCATCCTTAGAGATCATATGACCAAGGAAGGCCACTTAATCTAACCAGAACTCGCACTTTGAGAGTTTGGCATACATCTGGTGTGATCTCAACAAAGCCAAAATATGCCTCAAATGCTGCTCATGCATCTCTCGGTTGCTATATTAGATGAGGATGTTGTCGATGAACACTACAATAAACTAGTTTAAGAAAGGATAGAAGATCTAGTTCATAAGATATAAGAAATCTACTAACACATTAGTGAGTCTAAAGGGTTTTATCGTGAACTTATAATGTTCATATGTATTATTCTGCTATCCTTAATTGATGGTAGCCTGATTGAATATCAATCTTAGAGAACACCTTGGCTCCCTTGAGTTGAAAAAATAAATCATCAATCCTTGGCAATGGATAATTTTTCTTTACTATCACCTGGTTCAACCCATGATAATTGATGCACAACCTCAAACTCCTATCCTTCTTCCTTACGAACAAAAATGACGCTCCTCATGGTGATATGCTTCGTCAAATGTAATCCTTCTCTAATAGTTATTCCAACTAAACCATGAGTTCTTTCACCTCCACAAGTGCCATGTGGTATGGAGCCTTAGATATGGGCTCTGTTCTTGGCTATACATCCAAGGTTAACTCGACTTCTAAAACTAGTGGTATTCCTAGGATCTACCTTAGAGAATACATCATGAAATTCACTTACCACTGTCATTTGCTCCAATGGTGTCTCAGTTGCTTTAGTGTCTCTGACACATAACGCGATTACTGACACAATTTTTATAGAGGGTTTAGGTTTTCACTTTCGATATGAAATCCTAATGCCCTTTGGTCCTTATAGAACAACACCTTGTTGTGCACAATCGATTGTCACTCGGTACTTCCCCAGCATATCCATCCCGACAATCATATCAAAATTAAGAAACTCCAATTCTATGAGCTCCAACGGAAATTCTATTCCTCTCACTACTAATATAACTCCTTGATAGAACCTAGAGCATGAAACCCTATCCCCCCTCCCAAATGCAACACAATAGAAGTAGAAATACTACTAGAATACAGATGCCACAAAAGAGTGCAATGCACTAGAATCAAACAACATGCAAGTAGAATAAGTAGAGACATTAAAAATACGGTAATCACACCAGCTTGGCGTTTTGCCTCTACCTAACTTACCATGTTCAGGCATCCTACTGAAAAAAAAATCCCATATTACTAGCTTATCTTTGCCCTTGCTAGAAAGGGAGAGGCCTCAAACATCTAGGCTAACTAGCTTGGCTAGCAACACTAGCTGGCGACGGAGACACTCTCTAAATCTATGGTTGTGGTTGTTGGATAGATCCTGTGCTTTGAACTCTAGTCTGGCTCCTTTAGATGCTGCCACTACCAACTCAACACTCATATGCTCTGTGCCCCACTATGCCACATCCATAGCATGTCACCTTGTTGCCTCTATAGTTGAACCCTAGGTGATCTATCCTACATCTCTTACAGTGGTAGTGCCTCTCCTCGGCACAACCCCTAGACAACCCTCCAGTTCGGGGTACTGACCCCATGCTCCGCCTATATCTAGGAGACAAACTACCTCCTAGAAAGGCCTTCTGGTCATCAGGATGCTAGTGACCTTTGAATTTCCTCTTGTTTCCTAACTGAGCACTTTGGGCCTAAATGACTCGCGGGATGCCTCCAAGGCCTACTCGTACATTCCTACCATGTCTAGTGAAGTGACTTCCACCAACGGCTCTTGATATCATATCCTCAACCCGATCTTAAAGTAGTGAACTTGCATCATTTAGTTGACCTCCACTTCCGAGGTGAACTAGATTAAGTCCGTGAATCGAGTATAGTCCTTGTCGATGGACATGCCCTTTTGCTGAAGCACCATGAATTCATCATACATCTTCATGCAGAGGTGAGTTGGGTAGAAACAAGCTTGCAACGCCTCCAGGAATGTTCCCCATCCCGTAGGTTCTCCTCCCCTATGTTGGACACTCCTCCGCCATGAGTCTGCCCTTGCTAAATGGCCACATCTACCCTCCTATATCTCGGGCAATCACGTGTGATAAAGGTCTTCTCCATGTCTTGGACCCATCGTTCCATGATGTTAGGGTCCTTCTAGCCCTCAAATATTAGCGAGTAATGATGTCCAACTCTCTTGATCCAATCCTCCAGAGCTATTGTAGCTGCTAGCACCAATAGAGGTTGAGGTGCTCAGATCTAGCCCTCAATGCAAGCTCCAACGATCTCCATGAAAGCTTTGATGAGTTCATAGAGGTGGTTAGCGACCATCACGTCTTAAAGACTAGAAGAAGTTAGGGATGGAATTCAATCTACCAAGTACTAAGACTTGTACAACAATTATCACAAAGCTATTTATGGCATATTTCCAACCCCACTCCTACTTACGGACATTCCGGGTTTGAAAATAATTAAACTTGTCGATAAAATCAAGGGGAAAAGATTTTCAAAACGCAACTGATACCATCTTATAGTATCAGCTCAAAATTATTTTCAAAGGTGATGCCTTTTCAGTAAAGTACTTTAATAAAATCCTATAGCATCAACTTAACAATTTCTAAAAGTGGAAAATCTTTAAGAAAATGCTCTGATACCAACTTGTGGTATTAACATAGTTATTATCAAAAGTGATACGCTTTTAAGGAAAAGCTATGATACCAACCTATAATACCCCTATTTTTCACTACAAAAGAAATTGTTTAAAATATTTTGAAAGCTGAAAACACACCTAGAAAACAATAGAGTGTTACTACTATACCTGATATAGGATAGATGTTCGCTTCCTATCCCATATCAGATATAAAGCTAAAACTAACCAAGATATTTAAAACAATAGAGTTTTCGGATAAAATATTACATAAAAGAATTGAAATATTGTTTAGATCGAAGGATTGTAATGGTTACTGACCAAATCATTACAAAATATAAGTAGATAAAAATACGAGGCTACAATAAAATGAGATTAGTGTATGACCACAAAATTAAAACTTTGGTATGCCACGAACCCTAAAAAAATCTCTAGTTGTTCTTACTCTCAAGCCTCAACCCAAATTGAGGTAGGTCCTCTATTGGCTATCCCCAAAGACCTATACATGGCCCTATGCTCGTGGGAATGAGCAAGTGACAGAGCAAATTGGCACATCAGTACACTACATACTATATAAGCCAAATTGCTCCCTTAATGTAAGCACAAGTATACCAATTCATCGTAAATAGATATAACATATAACTTATGTCATAATAAAGCCATATATAAAGGGCATGCTATAATGCATAACTCCAACAAGGTAAAATATATTATGCTTTGTTTCACATTAGCATCACATAGGTATTCACACATGTAATAGCAGATAAAATCCAAGCAACCTCTAGGGTTTATTTCCAATTACTCAATCCTTTAGGTTATACCATTTCCTTAGCCATATATGAGACAGGTCAATCATCCGGTTAGTATTCCTTGAATAACAAATGGGCTATTTAATTCATTTGCCAAGTGAATAAACCAGATTTTACCCCTTTTTGGTTTTTAATATCAATACTTCCATCCTTATCCAATTATTAACCATTCACTTGGTCACCATTTATATTTATCAACCAATTATTTATAATCCATATTTTATTATTATCAACCAATGGACTGTAAACCACCCCTTGGTCTTACATACCATGGAAGCCTATCCAAATAAGGGACATAAAGTCTAAGCCAAAGCCAATCACCATGCGGACATAAGTTCAGGCCGAAGCCAATCACCATAATGGACATAAGTCTAGTCCAAAGCCAACCAATATAGACATAAGTCCAGGTTAAAGCCAACCACGTAGGTAACCAAACCCTTTAATATCAATATCCCCTAGTACATCATCAGTGTCTAGAGTAGGTAAGGCACCTTGATCTCTTATGATCCTGCCAGAAGGCACTAAAATTGTAATCCCCCAAAAATTTCAAAAACCTATAATTTAATAAATAGATTTTATTTGAAATAAATTAACCTTTAAAATTATTTAATTTAATTAATTTATGGATTTTTTTAGTATATAAATTTGGACGGGAATATTTAGTAAATTAAAATAGATATTTTGTTATTTTATCATGCTATTTTTATTTAAATAATTTTTCAAACTAATATTTTACCAACTTTATCCTTTTTAAACTAATATATTAGATTATAATGAATTAAATTATTAACTTAAATAATTTATCAAGAATATTATATTTTATGATTTTATAAATTAATTTACTTTATTTTCCCTATTTTTCCATTTCCCTTTTTACCCTTTCCCCCCTTTTTCCTTTTCTTCTCTTCTTTTTCCCTTTTCCCCCTCCCTTGGGCCGCCCGACCTGAACTTCCCCTCTCCCATGCGCGCCTGGGCCAAAGGCCCATTTTTTTTTCCTACCTCGCTTCTCCCGTGTAGCACACCCAGCCCAAACGTCCTTCTTTTTTTTCCCCTGGACCGGCCGACTCCCTTCTTTCCTGCGCCGGTCCAACCGTTCGCACCCCCTTCCCTTCTTTCTTCTTCCACACCCAACCACCTGCAAGCTTCGACCCCATGTCTGCCACCACCGAGCCGCCCTGCAACTACCGCCACCTGCCACCGCACTTGCTCCTTCTCCCTCTCTCTTTCCCCGTCATTTTCTTTCCTTTTTCGAGCCAAACCGGCTCTTGGACCACACCTCACATGCTCTCTCCCTTCCCTTCTTCTTCCCTCTCTTTCCCCTGCCAACCGACCACCATCTGCCACCCTTCGTCCTCTCACCGACTGGCCACTGCCCCTCTCTTCTCTCTCTTCTTTTTCTTCATCTCTCCAGCCCTTCATTCCCCATATTTTCGAGCCCTTCTCCTTCCCCGAGCTCTCTCTTCTCTCATTCCTTCTTCCCCATTTTTTTTCCTGTTTTCTCTCCACGCCGCCGCCAACCACCGCAACCAGCCCCTGTGCCGCCTCCTGCCACCACCCCTACTGCCCTGCACCACCACGCCGCCCCCTCGAGCCTTGAACTTCCTCCCTTCTCCACCCCTTCCTTTTTTCTCCCCATTTTTTCCCCTTATCGCCGAGCCACCTGCAACCGCACCGTTTGCCGCCGTCTGGCCACCTTTGCCGCCACCCAACCCCCCGTTCGACACCCTGCAATCCCCTATACCACCCCCATACCTTACTTTCCCGAAAACAGCCCCCTTAACCCTTCATTTTTCCCTCCTCTTTTCCTTCCTTCTCAGCCCCTCCACCTTGGCAGCCAACTTTGCCGCCTCGCCGCCGCGGTCTCCGCCGCCGTGAAACCACCCTTAGCCTCCACCTACACCCCCTCTTCACTCCTGCACCATTCCCTTGCCTTGAAACCTCCCCCATCTACCCTCTTTTCTAGCCCAAAGACCCCAACTTGAAAATAACTAATTTTGCTTACCTTCACCCTCCTCTTCGAGACTCCCCCTTTTTATTTTGCATGCAGCTTATGGTGCATGAGCAGCATGAGCTGCTGCATGATTTAGTATTTTAATGCAAAATTTTTAAGGTATAATAACATTTTAAGTTAAGTGTTTTATTAATTAAATTTTATAAAGTTTTATGCTTGGATTCTTATTTCTAACATAATAATGATGGATATTATTTTCAGGTATTGGTTTTACTAATCAAAGCTTGAACCTTTAACTGGGATACCGGTAAGGTTTGATTTTTGCGTGTTTAAGGTAATCGTTAATCCTCACTTAAATACATGGAAAAACGTATGCTAGCACATTAGGGATTTTAGTATGATTTTATGCATGTTTTGTGTGCCTAGCATGATATATAGATGGTTGTTTATATTGATTGAAAAAAAAGGAAAAAGTATGATAGCCTTTGTGCCATGTGTAGGTATGATAATTAAGGAAGGAGTTTGATTATTGATGGAAATGTTAAATGCTTGTCTATGATGTATTATGTTGCTAATGCATGAATAATATTATTGTCTAAGGGTATTTTAGTGATATGCTTATGAAGTATGTGATCTAATATATTTAGTTGCTAATGAGTATTATGTTGAATAATGACAAGTTGGTGGACTTAAATGATAAGAATGAAGTGCTAATATTGTTATTTTATGTAGTGGTGGTAAATTTATAAAAGTGGTGTAATAAAAGGGGTTAAGTGGAAATTTTATAAGTGAAAAGAGTATTTTGGACATTTTGTAGTAAAGGGGTATTTTGGTAATTTTGAAATAAAGGGGTGAAGTGGTAATTTTGTAAGCAAAAGGGTATTTTGGTAAATTCAAAAGAAAGGAGCGAAATGATAATTTTATAAGTAAAAGGATAAAATTGTAAGATGTGAGAAGGAAGGGTATTATGGAAATTTTGAAGGAAAAGGGCAATATAGTAATTTTATAAGTAAATGGTAAGAGTGGTAATTTTGGAAGTAGGGGTAAAATAGTAATTTTGGATGAAGGAGGGCATTATGGTAATTTTTTCAAGTAAAGGGGCATTATGGTAATTTTGGAGGTAGAGGGGCAAAATAGTAATTTCATAACTAAATGGTAATATGGTAATTTTATAAGTGAATGGCGAAATGGTAATTTTATAAGTAAGGGGTATTATGGTAATTTTGGGAGTAAAGGGGTAATATGGTAATTTTGGAAAAGAAGGGCAAAATAGTAATTTTGTAAGGAAAGATAAAAATGGTAATTTTGGATGTAAAAGGGTAAAATAGTAATTTGTAAAGTAAAAGGAGTGTTATGGTAATTTTATAAGTAAAAGGGTATTGTGATAAATTTTGTAAATAAAAGGATATTATGGTAATTTGGAAGTAAGGGGTAGAAGAGTAATTTTGTAAATAAAAGGATATTATGGTAAACTTGGGAGTAAGGGATAACTTGGCAATTATGATAACAACGAAAGATAATTTGGTAATTAAATTATGATTATAGAAGGGAAATTGGATAATTATGATACTAGAGAAGGGTAATTTGGTAAATTAACCAATTAAAGAGCATTATGGTAATATTAAATATGGAGAAGGGTAAATTGGTAATTATAATTATGAAGGAGGGTAAATTAATAATTGAAATTATGAAGAAGGGTAATTTGGGATTTATGATAAGTGAAAAGGGTAAAATGGTAATTATAATAATTGAGAAGGGAAGAATGGTAATTATGACAATGGAAAGGGTGATTTGGTAATTTATCCAACTAAAGGGGTAATTCGGTAATTATGATAATGGAGAAGGGTAATTTGGTAATTTAATCAACTAAAGAGTGAGTTAGTAATTATTCAACATACTAAAGGGGCAAATTGGTAATCATGATAGCAAAGATGGGTAATTTGATAATTTATCCAACTTAAGGGCAACCTAGTGAATATAATAAAGGAGAAGGGCAATTCGGTAATCTAACCAACCAAATGGAAAATATGATAAGTGTAACAATTATGGAGGGTGAATGGTGATTTAAAAAGCGTAGGAGATAACTTGGTAACCTAAACCGAGTAAGGGGTAATTTGGTAATTTTGCAACTTGGAGAGTAATAGGGTAATTTGTCAAGTAAGGAAGGCACGACTTAGCAATTGTATAAGTAAGGGATAAATAAGTAAATTGCACCTAACATGTTGTTATGACTGTGGAATTTCATAATATGATTTAAATAATGTTGATTAGCCAAGCAAGAGTATTTGATAATTAGTATAGCCTTAATGAATTCTCTGTATTATCTTGGATAACCGCCTGAATAAGAAACGGCTAATGATATCAGAACGATTGAAAGTAAATAAGTATCTGATTATTGTGCTCTGTGTGATCACCTTAATTAAGACACTAATACTTAAAGTGAAAGACCTCGAGATCGAGAATGGTGACTCCTTAGGGGTCGCTACCCTAAGGACGTGGTTTAGTCCACGATTATTCTGGTATTTGCTAGTGTGCCTTTGTGCCCCAACCAGGCCCTACATCTTACTCTTTCTAGCTCTACGGACCTAGTTAGGGGGTATGCATACTTATGGATTAGGTGTCCTTGTCGGTAGGGTACTGAGTAGCTTTATGCACCAGTACGACTAGGGTACCTTTGCGTACTTGGGTTCGTGGTTGAAGGGTACTGAGTAGCTTGTATGCACCGGTACGATCGGTGTACCTTTGTGTCCTGGGTTATTGATCTCTCGTCCGAGGCAAATAAATATGATTGTTGTGCTGATTAAGGAAAGGAAAGATACTAATTACGAAAGTGAAATATTAATGAGACGGGCCCAGATGACTTCTGATATTGAGTACCGATCCACCGGATATAATAGTGGCCCAGAAGCGTGTTGCCCTAGCAAGTGATTATGAGTACCGGTCCACCGGATATAATAGTGGCCCAGGAGCATTGTGCTCTGGATGATGATTTTATATATATTCTGATCCACCAGCTAAAATAGTGGGGGTCCCGAGCTCAATAAAACCAGTTATGTATGTGAATAAAGTTATGAAAAAATACTAATCACTTATAGTGGAACACCATGTGAGTTGGGGCCAGACCTGTCCACCGGCAAATAATAGTGGTCAGGAGCGTTCTGCCCTAAGTGTATACTCTCTGGTCCACCGGATATAATAGTGGGGTTCTCGCACTCACATGGATATAAAATATGAGATTGATTGAATGATGGCGGAATAATGGCTTAAGGCCCAAAAGTATTGATTGTGACTTATAACTTGTTATATATGTGATTGTTATGTATGCACCTCTTATTACATTTGTACATAGCTTGCATTATGTGTTGCATTGCGGACCTATCTTTAAGTGCGGTATTAAAGGGTTACTCAGTACCGTAGTACTGAAGGGATTCCCTTTGTGGGGCCCCTGCCTATTCAATGGGCAGTGCCCTTGCAGGTCTTTCCAGGTGCTACTCAAGTGGGCTACGGGAAAGAGAGTAAGGAGTTATCCAGTATCATTAGGGTTTTCTCTTTCTCTTTTAAACTCCTGGTTTTAATGCTAATGCTGTTTAAGTAACCATCATTGGTAGATGTTATCCTTGTAAACGATTTGATGTGCTACTCTGATTTATGTATGTTGAATTTCTTTCAAAGGGTATTTCATTTCTCTTAGCCTTGGCACTTGGTACTAGAACGGTATGAGTGAACTGGTCTGGTACTAAGTGTGGCGGTAATACTCCCAAAGTTCACGTTTTATTAATTTGCTTTCGCTAATTTCCTTTTAATTAACGAAAATTTTCAGTAGTAAATTTTGGGGGTGTTACAAAAATACCCAAAGTCAAACTAACCCCCAGTAGCTAATCAAGGATATAGTGACCCAAACCCATACTCAACTTGATTGTCTTTTACTTTACGTGACTAATATATTATTTATAAGGATGAGTGATCATATAATACCCATACAAAAGCAAGCAAAGCAATTTCCATATTTACTCCATATCAATCCTTTTCTTTCCATTTTCCTAACCATGTGGGCTTCCCATTTATCCTTGTACCATATTACTCATATTCACCTTATCATTTTGTTTAAGCCCTGGCTGAGTTTCATTACTCTTTTATTAATATCATTACTTATCATAAGTGGAATGCCCATTTAATCTTTATATTACTTATAAAGTATATCATAAATTATGATCCATTTAATACTTTCATTAGGCCATTAATCTATGACAAAATCTGTATTTTATCCCATTAATAATCATAGTATAGTCCCACACATAGCCTCAAGGCATAACCAAACCAAAAGGAAACAAACCATGTAGCTTAGTTGAATCAGTTGATTAGTTTGGGTCTACTAGTCGATCAGTTTGACTGATCTGGAATATTTTTTTCCTCAAACCAATCAATCGGTTTGGGTAAACTAGTAGATTATTCATAGACCAGTCGATCGGTTCCACTCAACCAGTTGATGGATTAAGTAGAGTGCAAGACCAAGGTCTTTACGAGCTTAATAGCCGATGAGTTGTGAAATACACCAAAACTCTAACTTAGAGAATTATGGAAAATTAAGGATTTATTAGGAAAATTAATTAAATAAATTATTTGATTAAAATAAGATAAAGTAAATAAGGTAAAATCAAGAGGAAATTAATGAATAATTTAATTAGAAAAAATTAGGGTAGTTTACTAATTAAAATAAATTTAGGAAAAATCTTTCAAAAATCCTAAATTAACCTAAAAAGAAACTTTAATTATTATTTTATTAAAATATTATTATTTTTATATATCCTAAAATACCAAAATATTTTAAATACCCCAACCTACCTATTTTTTTTCCTTTTCCCCTCTCTTTTCTTTTCTTTTCTTTCCTTCCTCTCCTTTCTCTTTTTCTTTCTTCCCCTTCTTTCCTTGATAGGCTAGCCCACCCCACAACCCAGACCTCCCCCTTCCTCCCGCGCAGCCTAGACCCACCGCTCCCTTCTTCTCTCCCTCACCAGCCGACCAGCCCGGTCCGCTTTCTTTCTTTTTCTTCTTTTCTCCATGAACCAATCGACCACCATTTTCTTCTTCCTTTCTCCTTCTCCCCAATGTCAACCTCTCCATTTCCCAGCGTAGGCACATGGCCTCTACACCGTCGCACGCCGGCCTGTAACTCCTACCCTCTTACCCATCACTCCTTCTCTCTCCTCTAGGCTATTCGGTGTGAATATCTTCAAACACCATTGGGGTAATTGTCTAAGCACTAATGCCAACATTGAGATCACCCTACTGGATTGGCTCTACTTCCATACCACTGAATTCCTCCAACAACAAGTTAGCTACCACGAGGGAGTTCACAGAGTGCAAGGTATTTCGGTATTTCGGCTTAAGGTATCTACAACCATGTTAGCTTTACCCTCATGGTAGATCAACTCGATGATGTAATCCTTTACTAGCTCTATCCACCTCCTCTGCCTCATGTTCAACTCCTTCTGAGTGAATACGTATTTAAGACTCTTGTGGTCAGTGAAGAACCTACATCTTATCCCATATAGGTAGTGCCTTCAGATATTTAATGCAAAAACCATCACGACCAATTCTAGATCATGAGTTAGGTAGTTATGTTCATGTTACTTCAACTGACGGGAGGCATAAGTGACCACCCTACCGTTCTACATCAATACGCACCCTAGCCCATGCTTGGATCCATCACTATAGACTTCAAATCCCTCTGATCCATCTGGTAGAGTTAGGATAGGGGTTGTGGTTAGGAGTTTCTTCATTTCTTGGAATGTCCCTTCATAAGTCTCATCCCAGTGAAACTTAGTAGGCTTCTTCAACAGGTTTGTCAGAGGAAGAAAAATCCTTGAGAAATTCTCAATGAAGCATCTATAATACTCGACCAGCTCTAATATGCTACGAACCTCTGACACGTTCATGGGGGCCTTCCATTCTTGTAACACCCCCAAAATTTACACATTTTTTTTCTAAAACACAATACTTAAAATTTAAAACCGTAAATTTCTAGGGATGTTACCGCCACAATTAGTACCAAACCGGTTCTCTCCGACCATTTCAGTACCAAGTCCTAAGGCTAAAAAGAGATTATTATTAAACTCAAACAAAAATGAATTAAAAGATCATAACAAAGAAATCAGAGTACGTGTGAAGAATTATAATTCATTTTTGAAAGAGAAATAAGCTTACAAACGATAAAATATTCATTTGAAATACTCAATACAAGGTAATAGATCAAAGTGGATAAATCTGGTACAAAAGAACTAATAAAAGGAAATACATCGTATAAAGAGTAAATATGGCCACAACTCTCAAACCTTGATCCAAAACAAGATCAACACACAGCCTTGACTAATGTCTCGCCTACCTGCACAAAGTCAGAACGGGCCTTCTTCTCATGGAAATGAGCAGCACCCATGAAAAAGGTGATTAGTACGCTATGTACTGAGTAAGGTAACCGAGTACTAAGGCCAGTATATAACACATTAAATCATCCAAGATAATGATCACATACAATTACAACCCACATATATGATACATAAAAGCATAAAGTGAAATCCATATCCTAAAATCAACGAGTCCACCCATAAGGTCCAAAAGGTCCATATTAATTATTTAATCTTTCTTTCATCGTAAGTCGAGACACACCATGTCTTTTATCAAATCCATGCGAAAACAGGAACACCCCACTATTATAACCAGTGGGCCGGTCACATACAGAGCATCATACCCTAACCACTATTATTACCGGTGGATTGGTCACATATAGGGTAAAACCCTAACCACTATTTCTGACCGGTGGATCGGTCTGGTTCCTGCTAGCATGGTGTTCCACTGTAAGTAATTAGTATCTTTTAAGAGCTTTGACAATTCTGGTTTGTGTTTATTGAGCTCGAGTCACCCCACTATTATTACCGGTGGGTCGGTCACATATAGGACCTTATGTCCTAACCACTATTATAACCGATGGATCGGTCACACATAGGGTAAAACCTTAACCACTATTCCTGGCCGGTAGATCAGTTTGGACCCGACTCAATAATCTTTCACTTTAAGAGATTAGTGTCTTAAATATTTTATTCATAAACATTTGCCATTCACAAACATTTGCCCAGACATGCATGAATAACTCCATGCAACCCTAGCTCCCATGCAAACTCTAACTCCATGTAAACCACACTTCCATGCAAACCCTAGCTCCCATGCAAACCCTAACTCCATGTATATCACGCTTCCATGCAAACCCTAATTCATATGCAAACCCTAGCTCCACGCATACCACGCTTCCATACAAACCCTAATTCATATGCAAACCCTAGCTCCACGTATACCACGCTTCCATACAAACCCTAATTCATATGCAAACCCTAGCTCCACGTAGACATGCTTCCATGCAAACCCTAACATCATGCCATTTCATGCAAATCCTAACACCATGTCATTTCATGCAAAACCCTAACACTACATTATTGCACTCCCCATCATTATTTTACAACCCTAACATGCATGTCTTAAGGCCACATCATACAATAATAATAACGTAAATATACACATCATTCTCATGCCACGATTTATTCATACCAACATACTTCAACTCCACTTTATAACACATATGAAATAATTAATAATGATAAACATAGAATACATGGCATATGAAGCACATAATGCGTATAAACACACAAATGGCCTTAGTAATACCCTTACCTAAAACGACACCGGTCTTGAAGCAGGCTCCTACGCCTCCTTAGGGCTTTAACTGGTTTTACCTATTATGAGGGAAAAGCTAAAGTAGACTCCCTACTAAAAATATTATTATTCACTAACTTATCCTAATATTTGTTTTTTAATTAAAATAATAGTATGTTATAATTGATTATACAAAATACTACTAACCTACTAATAAAATACTATTGTAGTTTAAATGAATGGTGGTATAAGGGTTTCTACCCTTCACCCAAAATGATATTGGTAAAGATAATAATAATAATAATGATGATAATATTAATAAAATAAAATATTATTAATAATACTAACATTAGTAAAATAATAATAATAATAATAATATAAATCTTAAAATCATAAAGTGGGCTTTTGAGCCTGCCCAAATAATAAAGTTACTGTTTAATGATAATAATAATAGTGTTAATAATATATATACTTATAAGAATATTAAATTAGCAAAAATAATAACCATAATAATATTAATAATAGAAAATAATGCTAATAATAGTAATAAAATGAAAGGGTGCGAGACCTAATTAAAATTTAAGGTCTCGGCCCTCATTAAATAATTATAATATTAAATAGGTAATTATACTAATAATAATATTAATAATAATAGTAAACATGTAATAATTCCATTAAATAACCAAAATTCGAGAATAATAATTTATCTAACTCAAGAATACTCCCAAACCTGCCAAAAAAATTTATCAATTAAGTTACAACTAATAATAATAATAATAATAATAATAATAATAATAATAATTAAAATTGAATTAACATTAAAAATTAGGATAAAAGTAGAATAATTCTCAATAAATTCAAAGGAAGGGTTAAGAAGATCAAGGGTTTCACCTTGAGTTGTCGGGGATGGGTGGCACCAGCAGTGGTGCCCGGAGGTGGCTGGAGAAGTGATCTAAAGGGGGCGAAAATGAGTAAAAAGAGGGAAGGAGAAGGAGAAAAAAGAAAGGAAGGTTATGGGTTGGTGGAGGAGGATTAGCAGGAGTTTTTGAGTGGTTCAGAGGGTGGTAGAAGCGGCAGATGTGGTGGTGGGTGGTGGTTTAAAGGTTTCGGGGGACAATTCTGGCAAGAGGAATATGAAACTTTGCACGGTTATGGAGGCCCGTGCGAGAAGAATCGAAGGTTGCAAATGGTTTAATTAATTAGATGGCGTTGCAGGGAAGAGTTTGGGAGGAAGAAGAGGTGGCGAGGTTGGCTAATGGTGGAGAACGATGCGTCTAAAGTTGCGGTGGCGCACAGGTTGCACTTAGGGTTTTCGAGGGAAAAAGTCTAAAATCAGGCCATACGAGGGGTATTTGTAATGGTAGAGGTTAGGCTCGAGTTCTGGAGGTTACCAGGAGGTCAAAGTCGGTGAGAAAATGGGGTGGTTATGGTGTTGATCAGTCAACACGATTTCAAATTGTGCCGGACCTTCGCAAGGGAAATAGGGGCAAACGTGGGGAAGAAAAGAAAAGTGGAGCAGTTCAAATTGGAGTGTGCGTCGAGGGGAAGAGAATGGGCGTGAGAAAGGCCGGTCACGACACGTGTGGCCAGCGGCGCCATTTTCTAGGGGTGGAGGTTGCTGGTTCGACAATGGCAGAGAAAGGGAGGAATAAGGAAGGAGGTGAGCTGGCGGTCGGGGGAAAGAAAGAAAGAAAGGAAAGAAGATGGATCGGGCGGGTCGAGCGCGAGGAGGGGAGGGCATTTAAGTGAAATGCGGCGTCAGGGGACAAAAGAGTCAAAACACGGTGTGGAAAAGGTGCGGAGAACGGGACAGCTGCGCGGCTGGGCGCGTCTAAATTTTTATGAAACGGTGTGTTTTAAGGGAACAGAGGGCGAGACACGGTGCATAACTCTGAGCCACCGAAAGAGGAAGGAAGGAAGGATTGGGTCGCGGGAAAGCAGGCCCAATCGGGGAGGAAAAGAAAAAGAAAAAGGAAAGAAGAAGAAAGAAAAAGGTAGAAAGAAAGGAAAAAAGGAGAAGAATAATGGTTTAGGTTAATTAAATTAATTGGGATATTTTAAAATAATAATATTTAAATAAAATTATATTTAAATCCCTTTTTAGGCTAAAATAGGATTTTTAAAGAATTTTTCATAAATTCCATTTTAATTATCAAAGCACTCTAATTTTCTCAAATTAAATTATTTATAAAATCCATATGAATTTGAAACTATTTGCTCCTTCTTATTTTAAATAAAATAATTTATTTAATTAATTTCTATAATAAAATCTTTAATTAGCTAAAATATCTAAATTTCTCCTAATTAAAATGTATATAAATTTCTTCTTGATTTTCCCTAATGAATTTCCTTTTATTTTAGTAAAAATAATTTATTTAAATAATTTTCCTAATAAAATCTTATTTAACTATAATTTTTAAAATTAAAATTTTGGGGCATTTCAATTCTATAACTGCCACAATCTTTGTCAAGTCCACTATGACTCCTCCAGCTAATACTATGTGTCCTAGAAAATCCACTTTGGAAAGCCAAAACCCACACTTAGATAGCTTAGCATACAGGCGGTGCTCCCAAAGGAGAGACAGAATATTGTGAAGGCATTGTTCATGCTCTTCCTTTCCTTGAGAATACACCAAATTATCATCAATGAACACTATGATGAACTAGTTGAGGAATGGCCTAAAAATCCTTGTCATCGAATCCATGAAGATAGCAAGTGCATTGGTTAGCCCAAAAGACATCACCGTGAACTCATAATATCTATACTACGTCTAAAATGTCGTCTTCATAATGTCACCATCCGCAATATGTAACTGGTAGTATTCGGATCTCAAATCAACCTTTTAGAAGATAGTAGCTCCCCATTGCTAATCAAAAAGGTTGTTGATTCTCGAAAGTGGATACCGTTTCTTGAATGTCAACTGATTCAACACTTAGTAGTCAATGTAGAGACAGAGGCTCCCATCGAATAGGATGGGTGCTCCCCATAGAGATACATTCGGTCGGATGTATCTGTGGTCCAATAACTCATCTAGCTAAGTCTTTAGATCCCTCAAATCCACCGGTTCCATCCTGTAAAGGGCCTTTGACATAGGTTCATCCCCTATCACTAGGTCTATCTCGTGCACTAGTGGCATATCTGGGATACGGAAACACATCGAGGAAATCCTAAACCATGGGAACATCACTTAAGGCCGCAAGATCCTTTTTCAACTCTTAGACACTACACAGATAAATAGGGTACCCTATCCATATCAATAAGTGCAATGCGATAGCAAACACCACCTTAGTGGTGAGCTTGGGCTTGGTTTTCCTATACGAAACCCTAGTACCCTTCAAGCCTCACAACACTACATGTTCCTGTGTGTAGTCTATCACTATACAGTATCTCTCGAGCATATCCATCCTTAGTGTGACATTAAAGTCCTGTAGGTCTATTGCAACCAATTCCACTAGAAAGTCTACCCCACCTATCACTAAGGTCACCTCTAGTAGAGCCTAGTGCAATCCATCTTATCTCCCAATGGTAACATCACAGATATGGATACTCTAGTAGATGGTGACAGGTTAACCCTAGCAACAAATTCAGTAGACACGAACGACAAGGAGCCCCTGAATCAAAAAGTGCATGCACTGGTAGAGAAAGGATGGTAAACATACCCGTAACCACATACAACTGTGTCCATAAGCCTTTGTCTAGCTAATGACGTTTAAGTGCCTGCCTGACTGACCTCCCAGATAACTCCCTTGATATCCTCCAATACTCTAGCCATGACCACCTCTCTTAGGAAAAGGACAGGACCCCTGCGATCTCCCCTTAACCTCTCGATTCTGTACACCAACTAAGGCAGGTGTGCTTTATTGAAATGGCGGAGACAATACCTGGCAGGTATGCTACTGGTAGGCTTGTTGTTGTAGCATCAAAGGTCCCCTTTGTTGGAATTGATATTCCTAGGGGTGATGGAAGCCTCTCTAGTATTGGCATTCAAAAGGTGAGTGGCCTGACCTGCCATAAATCCTACTATGGGATGGTCTACCCCCATAATCTAGTCCCAAGTGGTTCCTGCCACAGCGTTAGCAAGAAAAATCCCTCAGTGTCCCTTGGTTCTTTGTTGGTCCCCTTTGCTGAGGTCTTAAGAGTCCGTCGCCTCGAGGCTAGGTCCTACTTTCAAAACCCTGAGTCTTTAGTCTCCTCTTCCCAAGGATAAACACTTACTCCTGAACCATGGTGGCTACGATGCATGCATGCTCATACAAAGTGGCCAAATTAAAGAAAGACACTGCCCCCATCATTCAGCTGATACTAAAATGGAGTCTCTACTCAAATCGGTAGACCACAACTGGCTCACTAGCTGCTATGTATGGGTCAAACCTTAGTAGCTCGGTGAAACGGGTGTAATATTGCCTCACCTTCATGCCTCCCTTAGTGAGCTGCATAAATTCCTTAAGATTATATCTTTTGAGGCTCTCTAGGTCGAACCTGGTGCATATGGTGGTCTTGAAATCCTCCCAAGACATATATAGACTATCCTGAGTATGGCACTCTACCCACCAAGCATCTGCAACTCCTATAAGGAAGAATTTCGCGATGCTAGACTAATAAGTCGGGGGTAATCGACTGCCTCAAAAGTGCATCCATATCTCGGATCTACCCCTCCAATATCATGGGGTCCTCCTCGCCAGCATATAGTGGAGGGTAGTGTCAAGTGATCCTACGAAGCCCGTCCTTCTAGGCTCCCTCCTAATGATGAATTGGAGGTACGGATGGCGGCTGAAGTTGGGGTTGGCACTATACGAGCTCCATGAAGGCCTCAAATTCCTCCTCAAGGTGCTCAACCCGTCCATTCATCTTGATTAGCTGGTGGTATGCTTGGAAGGGGTATGGTCACTAATATTTATATGAAATGTTGGCTACTAATGGGGTATACTTCTGCCATGCATCTAACTACTCAACTAAAGCCAGTACGAACTATGAGAAAATATTTATCGATTCAACTCTTAACATCCTGAATCATCTCAACTCTACCCCCTTGAAAGTGCTTGGAAACGCTTTACATAACATTTCTTCTCTAGCCCTGGCCAATGACATAGAATTCCTGAATACATATAAGTGGTACTTTGGATCAGTAGAGCTATCAAATGATTTAAAAGTTGGTATTCTTATTCTATGTGCTAATGTTTCAAAAATATCTTTCGTAAAAGGTGTCAGCCAACTAAAACCACTAATATTATACTTTTTCTCTTTCATAGCTTCTAGTGCCTCTTGCTCCGTTTTTTCAGTCATTTTATTGATCATGTCGTCTTCATCTCTTCTAGTCTAGTGGGCCTCTTGTCTTTGAATCTCTTCTTCATCTCTACCTATCTGACCAACACCTTGTCATATGTTGGTCTACTTTATCATGGTGTTTGTTGGCCTCATTACTCGGACTATGATGCCTTTCCCACCTGCTCTGCCTCAAAGGGTGGAGGGACTCCTATAGCCTATCACTTTTATTCTTTTTACCTCAGACATCTTCTATAACACCCCCAAAATTCACTACTAAAAATTTCGTTTAATTAAAAGAAAATTAGCGGAAGTAAAATAATAAATCGTAAATTTTGGGGATATTACCGCCACACTTAGTACCAGACCGGTTCACCCTATCGTTCCAGTACTAAGTGCTAAGGCTAAAAGAGTAAAACACAATTTACGAGAATTTAAACATATTTAAATCAAAGTAGCGCAAGTAAATATTTTATAAGAATATAATCCACCAATGGTGGTTACAAGAAAACGAATGCCGCATCAAAACTAAGGTTTAAAAAGGGAAGGAATACAACCCTAGGATTTTCCGGATAGTTCCTTACGCTCTTTCCCAAGGGTCAACTTGAATAGTGCCTAAAAATGACTTGCAAGGGACATTGCCCATTGAATAGGCAGGGGCCCTATGAATGGAACCCTTCAGTACTACAGTACTGAGTAACCCTTTAAAAACACACTTAAAAGTAGGCACGCAATGTAACATATGATATACTAATGTATCCATACATAACAACAGGTGTAAACATGATATTCAGATCCATACATTCACACATCCAACAAGTAAATCAGATATTAATAGGGTTTACGTAACATTCACTTTCGTCTATTTCCATACATAACAAGTCAACCAACTTTTAATAAGCCATAATGAATAATCGATACTTTTAGGGCCTTAAGGCCATTAGTCCATCATTAATCGATCATCTCTGATTATTAATGTCCATGTGAGTACAAAAGCCCCACTATTATAGTTGGTGGATAGGAAATACATACAGGGTAGAACGCTCCTGACCACTATTATTTGCCGGTGGATCGGTCTCCAGGGCAGAATACTCCTGGCCACTATTATTCGTCGGTGGACCGGTCTGGCCCCGACTCACAAGGTGTTCCACTATAAGTGATTAGTGTCTTTCCCATGTCTTATCGTTCTTACGTTTGGTTTGTTGAGCACGGAATCCCCCACTGTTATAGCTGATGGATCAGAAATACATATAGGGCAGAACGCTCCTGACCACTATTATTCGTCGGTGGACCGGTCTCTAGGGCACCCCGGCTCCTGGCCACTATTATTCGCCGGTGGACCGATCTGGGTCCGGCTCAACATCTTCCTCTTTAAGTGATTAGTGTCTTAAACGTATCTTAATCAAAATATTTCACCCTTGACATGCATGGCTAACTATATCCACACTTACCTCCCAGGAGGGCGTGTCCCATATCTTGAGACTTTTGCACCTCCTAACTCGGTTTTCTCCAAAAACTCTAATTTGGGCCTAGGTGGCCCATTCTTCTCCACCTTACACATCCCAAACTATTTCAACACCCTACACGTCACAACCCTTAGATCCAACCCTCAATTTCTACCCCACTCATTCTCGTTTATTTTTATTATTTTCTTTTTCTTTTTCCACCTTCTCATATTAGGGTTTCCTCCCAACCCTAGATTAGTCTCCTACGCACCCTTATACTGTCCCACGTACTATTTTTCATCCGGAGCCCCTAGACACCCAAACGACACTTCTATTATCTCCCTCACGCCCCGAGGCAACTTTCCATACGTAAAGTTTGCCCCCATGAGGACTCTAACCATCCCATGCAACCTCGATTCTCCCACTCCTTCATTTTATTTTAGTCCCCTTTTACTCATCCACTCATGGATCATAGATTATTTAGGTCATCCTTACCTACGTTAGCCAACTTACTTCCCCTTGGTTATCTTTCTCTCCCATTTCTATTTTTCATGCCTCCATCCCACATCACCACATTAATTATCCTAGAATGCATGTCCTAAAGAGTCATATCACATCACATCATAATTTACAGCATATCCATATTAGCACATACCAAAAGAGGGCACATGAACATACCTCTTTTCCAAGCCACGCCACACATGAAACAGTTATGATAATAACATATAGAACACGACATATAATTATATAGGACATCCAAGGCATGTAAGACATATAGCACGCATTCGGTCTTAGCTACACCCTTTCTCATTTTAGGTTACCAAGCTGTCTCCCATACTTATTAGGCCACTAATCACCCTTCGTAATTGTTACACTTAATATATTTCCTATTTGGTTGCTTAGATTACCAATTTGCTCATTCCCTTTATTATAATTAACAAATTGCCCTTTAGTTGGTCAAATTACCAAATTACCCCTATTCATTATCCTAATTATGAAATTACTTCTTTAGTTGGTTAAATTATCAAATTGCCCTTCACATTTATCATATTTACCATTTTATCCTTCTCCATTATTAAATTATCATTTTACCCTTCTCAATTATTATAATTTCCAAGTTACTCCTTTCTGATTTCCACTTTATCCCTTTTATTTACAAAATTACCATTTTACCCCTTTTACTTTCAAATTTACCATTTTACCCCCTTAACTTCCAAAAATTACCATAACACCCTCTCACTTATAAGATTATCATTTTATCCTTAATTACGGAATTACCATTTGACCTCTTTTAATTTCAAAATTTCCATTTTTCCCTCTAATTACGAAATTACCAATTTACCCTTTAATTACTATTTTACCCTTTGTTCACAAAATTACCATTTTGCCCCTTTAATTACAAAATTACTAATTTACCCTTTAATTACTATTTTACCCTTTATTCAAAAAATTACCATTTTGCCCCTTTACTCCCAAAATTACCATTTTATCCTTTTACTTACAAATTTACCCTTGCCTCCAAAATTCCATAATATCCATTTTAATTACAAATTACCATTTTACCATTTTTACTACCAAAATTGCCATTTTATCCGTTTACTTACAAATTTCCCCTTGCCTCCAAAACTCCATAATACCCCTTTTAATTATAAATTACCATTTTACCATTTTTACTACCAAAATTGCCAATTTATCCTTTAATTCCCAAAATTACCCTTTTACCCTTTAATTACAAAATTACCACTTTGCCTTACCTCCAAAATTACCATAATACCCTTTTTCATTAAAATTACCATTTTTCCCCTTAGTACACCGCTCACATTAAATTATGATTACTACATAAAATATTAATATTAATACCTCATCCACAACTCTCATATTTCATATAATACTTATTAGCACCCATATATATACTAGGTCATATTCTTGTATAAGATACATTACTAACATATCCCTAAGGCTCACAAAATATTAACCATGCATTAAAGACCACAATAGCATAATATAAAATGGATAATACTTAACATTTTTATTAACAACCAAACTCTTACCTTAAACAATATTTCCATACATAACATATAACCTAACATGCTTCTTTTAATCCAACATCACAAGAAACTATGCATATGATATTAAACAACACATATTAAGCATAATAACATATTAAAAATCCAAATGTGCTAACATACGTTAATCCATACGTTTAAGTGGGATTTAATGGTTACCTTGATTCCTGCAAAAACAAACCTTTCCGGCATTCTGATTTCAGGTTCAAGCTTTGATTATCAAAACCAATACTTAAAAATAATATCAAGATTGATTATATTAGAAATAAGAGAAAACCAAGTGCAAGACTTTGTAACCTTAATTAATAAAATAATTAACTCAAAATATTATTATACCTTAAAATCATTAACCAATTAAATTAAGAAATGCAGTAGCTCATGCTGCTCATGCAGCATGAGCTGCATGTAAGGAAATGAGGAGGAGGGGGCTTGAAGGTGGTGAAAAGAGGAGGAATAGGTTATTTTCGGGTTGGTGTTTTGGGGATAGGAAAGAAGGTGGTTGGGGGAGGATTTAGGGCAAGGGAAAGGTGCATAGGTGGAGAGGGGGTGTAGGTGGTGGTCGGGGATGGGTTGACGGCGGCTAAGTGCGGCGGAGGCAGCGGTAGTGAGGCTGCGAAGTGGTGCTGCCAAGGTGGGTCGAGAGGGATGGCTGAGAAGGAAGGAAAAGGGAGGGGGGAAATGAAGGCTTTTGGGTGGTGGTTTTGGGCAAAGGAGGATTGGGGGTGGTAGAGGGGGTTGCAAGGATTAATGTCGTGGCTCAGGCGACGGTAGAAGCGGAGGGACGACAGCAGATCGGGGTGGTATAGGGTGGTTGCCGAGAAGGGATGGAAAGAAGAGAAAAAGAAGAGGAAGAAGGAGGTTGCGGGGTGGCTCGAGGGGTGCTGTGGTCGTTCGGGGGTGAGGTAGAGGGTGGCAGGGGTGGTGCAGGTGGCTGTTGAGGCGGCAATAGAAGCAGAGCTGGGTGACAAAGCAAAAATAGGGTAAGAGAGGGGAGGAGAAGAAAGGATGAAAAAGAGGTCGGAGAAGGCATGGAGAGGCTCGGGAAAATATAGAATGAGGCAGGGAAGGAAGAAGAAAAAGAAGAGGAAGAGCGAGGAGGGGATAGGGTGGCGGTAGGGTGGTAGGGGAATGGCTATGGCAGGGAGAGGGAGAAGAGAGGGGAATAACGATGACAGGGAATGGGGAAGGGAAAGATGGTGGGGCCGGGATGGGGAAGAGAAATGGCATGAGAGAGAGAGAGAGAGAGTTAGGGAGATCAATAGGGGAGAGGGGGTTGCAGGTAGGGTGGCGGAGATGGCGGGGGGTGTTGGGATTTTCGCCGGGGAAAAAGGAAGAAGAAGGGGAGGGGGAAGGCTAGGCACGACCGGCGACCAAAGAAAAAGAAGACGCGGGCCGGCTTGGTCAGGGAAGAAAGGGAAGAAAAGAAAGGGAGGCAGGTCGGGCTTGCGCGGGAGAAGGAAGAAAAGAAAAGGGGAGTCGGGTCGGGGAAAGGAATAAGGAAAGGAGGGAGGAGGGGAGAGACGGGCCGGTGGCCCAAGGCGCAGGAGGGGAAGGGCAGGTCGGGCCAGCCAGCGGCCCAAGGAAAGAAAAAAGAAAGAAAAGAGAAAAAGAAGAAAAAGGAGAAGGAAAATGGGGGAAAAGAAGAATAAGGAGAACAAAAAATGTATTAAATAAAATAATTTAATTTATAAAATAATCCAATATAATATTTTTGGGTAATAAATTGATTTAATAATTTAATTTAATATAATTAAAATATAAGGGTTAAAAAGGATAATTTTAGTAAAATAATGGTTTGAAAATTTATTTAAATAATAAGAGTGGGATAAAATAACAAAATATTTATTTTAATTTATTAAATATTTATACCTAATTTTATATACTCAATAATCCATAAAATAATTAAATTAACTAGATTTAAAGGCTAATTTATCCCAAATAGAATTTATTTATTAAATTATAGGCTTTTAAAATTTCAGAGGATTACATCTTCCATAGACTCTTTCTTTTATTCTAGGAATGTGGGACTACAGAGTCTAGTTCTTAGTTCTCTTTCTAGAAGATCAAGAGCCTCCTCCAAAGTTTCTTAAGGAGTATGTTGATGAGGTTGACCGTGTTGAGGATGGACCATAAGATGGGGTATTTGTTCGAAGGTGTGAGTAAGAGGCATTAACATGTTTCAGACCATTTCTTAAATAGAAGATCAGTGCTCAACTTTAGTTGCTTGGAATTGAGTGATAGTTACTATATGTTCTTCCCTAGAAAGATTGCAAATATTTGGATCAAGTCAATTAGAAGGTTGTGTGGGAGACAAAGCTTTTTGTAAAAGATCTGCATAAATGGCTCCTATTATTGGACATCTTTTTTGAATCAAGGGGTTCTCAGGGAATATAAATAAGATTCAATAGTGAGATGATACCAAGAGTAAAATAAAAAGGAGATAGGAGAGAGAGAATGTAAAAAAGTTATATTATGATTTTTCTGTCTAAAATGAATACAACACCCTTCAATATAGGAGTAAAATGAGGGAAGAGGAGAAGGAAAAGATAATGTGTGGTTGAGGATAGCAAGTTGTTTTGTTCTATGTAGAGAGTTGGCTCACTAGGGTGTTATATGGGCTAATAGTCTATGAATTGATCCAAGACTAAGACAAACGTGCCCAGAAACTTTTTACGATTATTTTCATCCTTTGGGTTGGCATTCAAGGGCTTGCTAGTCTTAGTTGAGGAAAAATCTATATCAGATGTAATAGTATCATCCCTCATTATTTGTTTTAGCTTCTACTTATTTATTCAAAATAAAACTTTTAATTTTTAAAAATAATGGAGGTGTTATAGTGGTCATAGACAAAATAATTAATATGTTATTGTAGTGAAAGCAAAAATAAAAGTAACTATATAATTTATGAGTGCATTTTGGTGAGATTAATATTTGTACAAATAACATCATTCAACTTAGAAAATTAGTGAAATGTTATAACTGCTTTCCAAAGATTTTGAAAGTCAAAAATGATTTTTAAAACTTTGACGAAAGAGTAATCGTAAAATTTATGAATCGGAACGATCAAAAAGTTTTATCAAGTATTTTGAGAATCATAATTTAAATAGAATAAATTAATCTTAATAACAAAATGGTATGGACTAAATCTTTTAAATAGAGAACCTTATCATGAATTTAAATCACAAATGTAAATGAAAGCTATAAATTACTTCAATCCAAAATGATAATTTAAGGAAATTAAGCCTATGTTTGGAGCTACTTATCAAAATTAGTTATTCATAATAATTACTTATTTTTTTAAAAAAAAAATAAGCTAAAAATTTTCTAAAATAAGTAATTATCATAAATAATTATTTTTAATAAGTAACTCCAAACAAGCTATAAATTTTCAAAGCATGGGTTATTACGCTAAATCAGCAAGAGAAGAGTGTAAGAAGCTCTAAACATGTAGCAAAAATAACCTGTCATAGGAACAACAAGTTAATCCAATAAATCACTTATAATAATTGATACCAGAATAATTAGATAGAAAAGATATTATGTACCTTATGTCTCATTTAGTATATTAGGAATGGGAGGAAAAAATATATTAAAAATAAATTTATTTTTCCACAAAAAAAAAATTCTCTACCTTTCAATTACAAGATACATATTGCGACATCGGTTCCGCCACATCATGCCAAATGCAAATCACTGAAAGGCAGCCCCATAGAAGCCCCTATATTAGGTGAGCTCTCCCACAAGGGCTTCCCGATTAAGACCACCAAATAACATATGGGCATCAACTGTTCCAGCTAAAGTACCGAAAGCTGATCCATTGCAACGGTAGATTGTAGTCTCGTGCAGTATAAGAAAATTTGAACTGCCACTTTGAACAATTTTTCCCCCTGCCCCCCATGCTGGTCTGGGACAACAAAATATGAATAGGGCAAGTGCGTATTTTTTATAGGCGATGTCATGGGTTCGAGACTTCAAGTCCTCGTACAGTATGCTTTGATTTATTATTTTTATTCTTTAATTTACGTCACATACTAACGCTTGATTGAATGTAATAATTTATTTAAATAGATGTTTAGCTATTTTACATTTGAGGTTACATACACCTTAACTTCTCATAACTTTACCACGTGCAATGTTTATAATAGCTAATTTTTGTTGTTAGATATTTAATATTTTTTACAGTCATATTTTTAAAATACAATATTAATTTTATGAGAAAGCATCAATGACTTAAAAAGTATGTACCAGTCATTATTTTAAAGTCCTATCACGACTTTTTTTTATTATTAATATTATTATTATTATTATTTTCTTTTTCACATGATTACTTTAATGCATTCCAATGCTCTAATTTTAGTTTCATTTGATGCCACATTTTCGTTTAATGAATTGGGTGATACAGTAATGCTTGATTAAATTTAACAATTTACTTAAGACACATATTTAGCTATTTTAAATTTTAAGCTAGGTTTGCCAAAATTTCTTTGAAATTTACCACGTGCGATATAGATTATTTTCATTGACATTTATTTTATTTTATTTAACATGTCATAGTTTTTCTTAAATATGATATCAATTTTTTAATAAAATATTAATGAATGCAATAATTTATCAGTGACTGCTATAATTTATTTTTACATCACATCAATTAGTATAAATCAGTATGTTATTGCATTAATATATCATATCTTATAAATAAAAGATATTATTATATATTTCAATATTCCATACTCTAAAGTGATCCGACAAAATTAGAATTCTAACGTTCCACCGACTATATATACAATTGTAGTTATTTCCGTTGCATAAAATAGTCAAAAACTAACACATTAAGATAGTAATGAAATAAATAAATAAAAAGTGGGGGTTTATATTGAAATGTTATCAAAAATTAAGTTTTTTTTAGTACTATGAGAAATTTTTGGTAAGAAGAATGCAAAATAATTGTTTTAACGAATATATTTTATATTTAGAGGGTCTATCTATGTACTGATTTTTGAATTGGCCCGACAAACTTTATTCATTTCAACTTTGTGCAGAGTTCTTTTCTACTGTGTGAACGTTCTTTCCAGCTTTGTGTGGACGTTCTTTCCTTGAACCAAAAGGATCCCTTCGAGAGTGGAAATCTTTGATCCATCCACCTGTAGACCAAAGAAAGAAGAAAGAAAAAAGAAGGTTGCATGGATTTTTTATTTTTATTTTTGGACCCAATGAGCTCTGTAGGTGCATTCCCCCCCCCCCCCTCCTTCTCTCTCTCTCTCCTCTTATGGACTGCCTCAGATAACATGGAAAAACATATAATAGTTTTTGAGTATACATAGATCGGATCGCCATCCATCCAACTTACTTGCATATATAATACTATAAAGCATAAATTTATTCTATTTTCACGGTGTCCACCAAAGACACCGACTCCCCGTTCTTGCTTTCTTCCTTGAATTGAATCCATGTCATGCCATGCCTCCTTTTCGTCCCTACTTTTTAAAGCGACTCCCAATGAGAGGCTGCTAAAACTCAGCTAAAAATATAACACTCCACTTTACCACCTCCGAAAGGATTCCTTGCATCGCATGTCCCACAGCTTTTATCTTTCAGATACGACTTCTCTCTGTCTTCTCTGGTGTCAGCTAATAAATATCGCTCAATGATTCTCCTAGTAACACATTTCTCAGTGCACACACACACTTTCACTTCTCGTAGTTTCTCCAACTCTCCACCAGTCGTCAACAGTAGCTCTAGAAATGGAAGTATGCTTGTCTCAGTATCATGATTAGGCTCCCCCCTCCCCCTCTCCCTCCCTCATCTCTCTTTTTATTGAAGACTGCGCATCGTGAGAAATATATCTAACCATGATTTTGTTTTCACATGCAGAAGCCTCGAATCACAGAGATTCAAGTCAGAATAGACTGCAATGGGTGTGTGCAGAAGATCAAGAAGGCTCTAAAGGGGATAAATGGTAAAGAATGATTAGGACAAGTCTATGGCTCTATAAATTTAAATCAACTATATATGCACCGCCATTTTCTTTTGATCTTCCGGCTAAACTTGCTTCCCCCGCAGGAATCGATGAAGTCAACATTGATTTGCCCAAACAGAAGATAACAGTCATCGGCTGGGCTGATCCTAATAAGATCATCAAAGCTATCAAGAAAATGCGGAAAATTGCCATTGTCCACTCTCATTCAGAATTACCTGAACAGCCTCCGCAACCATTGGAACCATCACCAGGAGAGGCAGGACCAGCACCAGAATCTGAGGTTGTGCCACCCTCTGATTCTGAACCACCGCAAGATGTAGGGGACCTTCCTGCAGAATCACCACAACCAAAACCTGAACCCCCAAAAGATGGACCACCACCACCTTCAGAACCACCAAAAGACCAACCACCGCCTCCACCTGCAGAAAATCCAGCACCCGAGACAGCAGTCCCTGAAACCCCATCCAGCCAACCACCACATCCTTCTGGACCTTCTGAACCCAGGGACGTGGGAAAGGTCCATGCGATACACCATCACCCAGCTGACTCTAACCCATGCCCTCCCCTCACCAACTATGACTTACGCCATCACCAGCCAGATTATCCTCCACCTGAGTATCATTTGCCTGACTATAGCTACAGCTATGGCAATAGTCATAAGTACGATCCACCATACAATCAAGGATATGGATATGGATATGAATATGGTCCTACTTACGGTCATCCTAGCCCCAGCTACAGCATCTCACGCTACAGTCATCCAAGCCCTAATTACAGCTATCCTAGCTCCAGTCACAAACATCCTAGCCCCAGTTATAGTCATCCTAGCCACGGTTACAGACACGAGCAACCCCAGCCAGTTCATGTTTCACACAACTATAATACATATAACCCATCACCATACGTCACTCAATATGAATATGTACGATCACCACCACGAGACATACCATCAACACCTAATGCTCAGATGGATCACCACTATACATACGGAGATTATTACCAGAATAGCAGCAACAACAGTAGGAACATTACCTCAATGTTCAGTGATGAAAATGCTAACGCATGTACTACTGTATAGAAAGAATGTCAATAAGAGAAGCATGTTCTTTCTTTTGCACTTTGAAACTCAAAAATATAGATGAAATCATTTATGCAGAACGTTAATCAAGCAAGTGATTATCGTCATGGCAGGAATAACTTCAAAAAAGGCTAACCCAAAACTTGATATTGGATACTTAAAGACGTAAGCTGACAAAGCTCATCCATCCCTCCCTAGCAAGGACTTGTACAATCTCAGTTATCTTCCATCATTTCCTCCAATTTGTCCAACTTCAATTGGAAAAAGTTGTGC
Source organism: Tamarix austromongolica (assembly GCA_039764185.1). NCBI lineage: Eukaryota > Viridiplantae > Streptophyta > Magnoliopsida > Caryophyllales > Tamaricaceae > Tamarix > Tamarix austromongolica. The sequence goes on from CM077817.1 coordinate 50,062,033, forward strand.
CCAGGCACAGTATCTTCTCTAAGTTTTAGTTTCTAACCAGAATATCATTTAAAAATAAATCAATTCATCCAGCGGCTCAACCAGAAGTTACAAATTGTAACAGAGATCAAAACATCAGAAGGCATAACTATTTCTGTTCAATAAGATGCACATCATTTTGGCCTTTGTTCTCATGAGTATGCTGGTCATTCAGAATCGGATAGTCAAAGCCCAAAAAACAAAAAAAAAATCAATGCCACAGGAACATCTGTGTAATGAATAATGATGCAAGCCTGTCAACTGTTTTTGAGCAGATTAATCAGTTCTGTCCTGAACACAACACAGAACCAGTGACAAGCAAGCAAAAAGAACAGCAAGTTAACTTACATACTAAACCATGCAGCACTAGATCACCAAAATCCTACTGGATAGCCTCTTCCACTCTAAGGCAAAAAGCGAGGCACAGGAGGCCAATAAAGTTTTGGATATTTTATGTAGACATTGGAAAACCATGTGGCTGCAAATAGGGTTAAGAACCATGCAATCTACCAGCTGTGCTAAATGTAATATCATTTTTTTTTACGGCAACACATGCTATGGGGGTGTTGAAATTTTGAGGGGCATTTTATGCTAGGGCCTTAGGCCATTGCATGGTTAGCCTCTCCTTCGGCCAGTCCTGGTAACCACTTTATTTGATTTTGAAACAGAAAAAATGATCCGGGATGAAGGACTCCATTAAGAAAGCCGAAATGTGTGTTTTTGTTTGGGGGCAGAGCCAGAGGTGCTGCCAGGAAGAATGTTAAAGATCAAGTACATCTTTAACAGACCAGATCAAAAGATCGAGGTGTCAGGATCGATGAGTTCAAATTCTATGAAGTGAACAGTCAGCATTCAACTTCATATGCAGTATTCCACCTCCTTGGCATTAAAGGCAAGAGGGTCATTGATCATGCAAAAATTGATGATATTTTTTTTAAATGAACTGAAGAAATGAGATCATAGAAGAAGATACTATCCTAGTTCTCAAAGGATAAAAGCCTAAACTAGTGCTAGCTGGTTAAATTTTCTCAAGTGAACTGTTATAACAAACGCTCCAGGCATATTCTATTATATAGTTTCTGAAAAGTGTCGACAAGAAGAAAAGTCATGCCTTGCTATTACAACACTAATTTACATAAAAGAAAAGATTAAAATGACAATATTCTGTCAAGAACAGAACTAGAGGATCTTAAGAAAGAGATTACATACGAAAGAAAACTTCTCAGGGCCGTAAGGAAAAACAAAAAGGCATAACCTGAAATGAAAGCTTCAATAGAAGTAGAAAATCTTCAATTGCGTAGCACCCTTTGAATGATGGACCCACAGCAATCGCAGGAAGAAGTAAACCCACTGCTTTAAGTAAAATATAAATGATGCTATTGTACTTCGCCGGAATGTTTATGAGATGCAACATTTTCTCATGCCCAAGCACTCCAGAAACCAGCTAGAAGCAGTGAATTTGGATGAGCAGTGCTAAGATTTTATGACTCAAATATCATTGGGCTTAACCTATGACAAAAGTGAACAGCTAAATTCACAAAGCTGTTTGAGAAAGGATCCAGAACCAGTTCAGCTGATATTTCCTCCAACAGATGCTACTCAGCTTATTACCATTCCGCCATTCATTCTTAACCAACAAACAGGCAACAGCAACTCATCATCCTGATTGCACTAGGTTCTTAATGATACAGAGACAGAGGCACTAAGCTAACAAGGAACATCACCTGATTCACCTCTAGTAATAGTAAGCATCAACATCTGTTAAGCATCATCATCACTGCTAGTTTGTGATAAATCCTGTTCTATTCCAACAGTAACTTCACCAATATCCTCATCTTCACTATCCACAATATCATTTTCTTGAGGGAGGATATGAGTTTTCATCTGGGAAGTTTTGTTAACCTGCTATAAGACATGGTCAGAAATATTTTGAAACCAAATGGTGAGTTTGAACAGAATATGATATCACACACCTGAGTCATTATTAGTTGTATCCGACCAGACAGTTGAAGCAAATCTTGCAAAGCTGAAGCTTTGGATTTAGCAATCTAAATAAAAATCAAGAGGTTAATAATTTCAATCTTTAAATATCCTTTGAACAAACAAATCTGACTAAGAAGGGCAAAAGCCATATGCGAGAAAAAATCAACCAACAGACAGCATAGCAATCAGTATTAAGACAAATGCAGAAGCATGTTATTGATTATAGGAAAGAAAACAAAGAATTTAACTGGCTTCATAAAGGGGAAAATGTGAATTTGAGGCATTAGCATAATAATAATAATAATAATAACAGCAATCAAAGACAGACAGCCACATCGAACAAGATCTCTGATTCACTTTCCAATAATTGTCAAAGCTGTGATCCCAGAGCACAAAGAGAAATACAGCTGAAACCCCACAATCCATGCAATCAGCTATATTGAGAAGACACTGAGGTTCATAAAATCTTCTGGAAACAAAGGCAAGTTCATAGACTCATCATTGGATACACTTATGTAAGGAGGGAGAAAAGGGCTGAATAATTGGGCCGGAAGCTAAATGAGCTAATTCTTTGGACCTTTTGCGGAAAGGGTTTTTTCTGTCTTTTAGCAGGTCAGGTTTTTATTAGAGTCTGTTGTAATTTGCTGAGTCACTTTTTGTCCGTTTAATTGAGTCTTAGCTCTTTGAGTCTGTTTTGTCTATATAAGGGAGGGAAGGGAATTGGAAGGGGAGGTTGTTGGATGTAAAAAGAGAGGTGGCCAGGACCTTGAGTGCCTGGAAGCACGGTCATATCAGATCTCTAATACCATCACCATTCCCTTCCTCATCTCTGTTTTCTCTTCTCATCTATCGCTACCCCCAACTAACCATTAATTGAGTTGGTGAATATTGGCTGTTGATTAGTAGCTCTCAAGTTAAGCAAAATTAAAAAGCTTAGAAATGGAGAATGAGGTATACCAAGGTCATAACCATATTCAATGACTTTTCTCATTAATTGCATCGGGAGATACCTTCTTTTTTCTAACCATTTTTCTATTTTGTGTGCTTGTGTGTTTCGGCATACGGTGTATACACCAAAACAATTCATTTCACAAATGTATATGGATGAAAGAATATATAATGCAGTGTAGTGTTATCCTCAAAACTCTGTAATAAGTACAAATATGTTAACATAAAGACAAGACTTTTAAAGCTGAAATGAAGAAATACACACCCTTTGAATGAAGAAGCATGGGAAGAGATTCCTGATTATAGTAAGCAAAAGGTTATGCTCTTTCATATTATCCATCCCAACAAAGAGAAACAGCCTATGATGAGTCTTCCAATTTGCATATTATGACGAGTCTTCCAACCCTCCCCCCTCTCTCTTTCTCTCTTCCTTCTCCTTTCAATGAAAGGTAGGTAAAAGAGAAACTAAAAATGTTATTATTTATTACTAAGATTAGTTCTTCATTGCTGCTGAGAAGAAACTATAGCCCTCTTCAATGAAGACTAGTTTCCTATCCTTGATATTATTAACTGATCCAATTTCAGAACTATTTCTGGAGGCCAAACTCCAATGTGAAAAGGAAATCTCAGCTGACAGCCCCCAGATATGAGTTCCACAAAAACAGTTAAGAGTAAAATCAGACGATACTTCAATTGATCAACCTCCAGCGTTTCAAGGAAGATAAAAGGACATACCCTGTACAAAGAATCAAGAGCACCACTATCATGATCCTTGGACAGCACTGGACCATGATTGATTAATATGCAATATACCCATGGAAGAACATATTTTCCACTGCATGTCCTGCTCAACACAAATAGAGATCATTATTAGAATAAAACTGCTGAAATATAAAGAAATCTCTGATATTTTTTTGGGGGGAGGGGGACGATAAGTGAGGTACAAAGGTAAACTTCAAATTTTAGCCTCAACATAATCCATTGATTTTCAATAGAATATGATCTGACTACAGAGTTTCCCCCCAAAAAAATAATAATAACAATAATCCCTCTCGGCTCTCAAATTTGACAAAGCCCGAATCTTTGGATGTAACTACTAAACAGACTCCCCTAAAATGACCAAAGGGATGGAGATAATATGTCTGCAATCTACTAGTCATGAAAGCCAAAATTTTAATCTTAAAGTGGAATGGTCCATCATAGCAGAAGATAACCGTACAATTTGCCTGCCAAAAGTGATGCCAAAGCCTGTCTTCAGAAATAGTGCCAGTAGGGAGCCTCCTACTCCACTATATTTCCTGTTAACATATAAACCAGGAGACATTGTGCGGAAGATAACCATATAATTTGTATGTGATGCACAAACCTGTCTTCAGAAATAGTGCACAGCATGTTACCACTAAAAGGAGAGCTCCTGAGTTCCTTCTCAGCTATGAACTGAATAACAGATTTGTTGCAAGGGTTATATTTCCTGTTGCCCTATAAACCAACAGAAAAATAGTGCTCATATCTGTCTTCCTCTTTTTCTTGTTTCCCCTTTTCTCTTATGGGTAGAATACTAAAGATATTTGGAATCAATGGAAGATTTAGTGACTTTTTGCCGACTTCCTCAGTTTCTTTACAATTGTAGAGATTAGGGAAGAAGGGCTAAACTCAAGAGCTACTGGAAACTCATATTTCATGATCAATGAAAATTTTAACCACCAGCTACTAGTACTAGACTAGCTTTCATTTTCATCAAGTTATGAGAAGTAAATCTCACCCACCTCAATACTCGAGAAGGTATTTTACACTGCATATGGATACAGTTCAGAGTTTCTTTGACTGTCAACCACTTTAAACAGAGGGAAAGAAAAAGAAACTTTTAATTCAGTGCTTCGAGTGCTTCACAGGTGGTTTCAGAGCATTAACTTGACTTCTAAAGGTTGACAAATTATGCGCAGGTGGGAATCACTGCTACTACTAACACAAGTTACACTGCTATCGGAAAATTGGAGGCTATTGTTTCTTGGTGATGAAATAGTTTAGTGATATTAGATATCTTTCAACAGTTTATGGTCAGGAAAGGTTTACACAAACTCACAGATAAAAGATCTTTCATATCCACTCACATAACATAATTTCCTGGGGTGAACAGGAAGAACCCTGTTTTATAGGAGAAAAATACACGAGAAATTCTGTTTATATGCCACTCTTTGGCACATCTCTTAAATACAGCCAACTCTGAGGCTGGGGGTGATAGAGCCTAATAGCTTTAGACTGAAGGACTGCCACACAAAATTCACAAATCTCATTTAATCTTTGGGAAATCAACAAAACCCCTGCATTACATGATTTTCTAACATATATCGAAATCAAAAAATACCCTATACTACAAGATTTTCTACCATGTGTGTGCCCATCTTTTTCTGGTGAATCTACCCCATACCCCTGCACTCTTCATTTTGTTCATCATAGATTATGTGGAACTTGAGATCTATCAATTTGACCTATCTGACAAAATTCCCCTTTCAACACCTTTTCCCAGACAAAAACACCCCTTTTAATGTCTTATTTCTCCTTCTATATCACCATCCTCGCTTTCTTCTGTCTCTGTTACCCATGGCTGCTGCCTTCATGCCACCCGTCCACACAGCATCATTCTAAACTGACTATAGCAAATCCTCAGCTCTCTCTACCTGTCTCTTTATTTAACTCATGAATGCGTCGCCTACTAGGAGCACTCACGAATGACTAGCCTACTAGTAGCACTCAATTACCTCTCATCTTCCCCTTCCAAAAATCGACAGTAGACCGAAACGTTCCTTCACACATCGGAGAAACAAACATAGAAATTAGAAAACCCAGTCAAAGAAACCAAACCCACCATCAAAATCCCAAATTTACTTGATTACCCCCACTTTACATAACCAGAGAAAACAACACCCACAGCCAATACCTCATAATTGGAAATCACAAGCAACTCAAATATTGTGGAATTACTCCCAACCCAAGCAACTATAGTTTATTATATATTGAAAACAACGGCAAGTCCATTCTTCTTTGCCGAGTCCCTTCAATCTATATGCAGAGATTTTAAAAACACTTCTAATCAATATCTTGAGCTTCTAGCAATAAAATCATGGTCACACTCGCAATTGCAACGCCACAGTATCTAAATGTTGTTGTCGAGACATGATTTTCTATAGTAAAAATCAATTCATATTGCAACATATGGGTAAATATTGGTGAATATCATACATATCAATGTACCAACACATATCACCTATGTCACTTTTACATGTCACGTATCAACAGTAGGGTAAAGAATTTGATATGTCGCATATCATATTTTCTATGTTCATCTCTCCCTCCATTTCAACCAACCTCCCTATTCCGTTTTAATCTGAGTTCATTTAGCTCTCCTAATGTTTAGGTAGTTTTTTGTGTGATAAACTAAAATGAGTGATTATTGTATATGCTTTTACTTCTACAAAATGAATAAAAAATTAATTATCATAAACCACTTTTTCCCCATAACCAAGAAGCAGATTTCACCTAATTGTTGGTCAAAAAATAATCATTGATTTAGTTTGGCCATTGAAATTTTCTTGCCCCAGTCATCTACTCTATTAGACCCTCTGCCCATTTTCAGCTTACCTACGGATTGTTTTCTTCTACAATGAAGTACTAATTTCAGCAAGTTCTTCAATCAATAGCAGTTGAGATCTAGGAAATCCAAGTAGTGGCAATAAAGGTTGAGACTCCCTTCATTTTTCGGTTGAGTTTGAGCATGTGCTTCACCAATGTGCACTAGTGTTGTGTGAGTGAGTGTAATGTGGGTAGGAGAACAAGTGAAGGTTGGTCCAGTATCATCAAAGGTTTGTTGAGGTTGACGGGTAATGATGAAAGGGTTCTAAGAGTGGATAGACCGTCAATGGGCGAGAGGATTATTGGAAGGGTGGAAATTTTGGTTGGTGAGTGGATTAGAGGATTGTGGGGGTTGTGTTGGTGTTAGGAGAGGCAGTTTGGATTCCAATGCGATCTTTTAGAGTGACGCGAATGGCTAGGCACGACCATAAGGGCTATGCAACAATACGCGAGGGTTTTTGGTGGGCAATAGTCCGCGATTTAGTGTTGGAGTTGGACCAAAGGGCATGTGGGGTTTGAGGGTGTTGTGGTGGTGTTAGGAGAGACAACTAAGATTCTAATGGGATTTGCTAGAGCCATGTTGGTGACTAGGCACGATGATAAAGGCTATGCCATAACATGCAAGGGGTTTAGGTGGGCAATTTAGTGCTTGAGTTGGCCTAAAGGGCATGTAGGGTTCATAACGGATGGTGCAGAGGTTTAGCGGTGTACTGATAGTAGTGGCTAATGGGAACTTGGTGACACAAAAATAGTAGAGGTAAGAGTGTTAGTGGCAATGGCGATGATGGTGTCAATCGATTGTGGTACAATGGCTACATGGTTCGTGGCGGCAATAGGGATGTGGGTGGTAGCGATTGATGGTGGAATGGAGTCAGTGGACTAAGAGATTGCAATGGATGTAGGCATTGTTGGATGAAGCATGTTGGTAGTGGGGAGGCTGGTGGTGTTGGTGATGGGGATGACCAAAGGTGATCGAGTGGTGGGGGGATGGATAGACCAATGGAGATGATTGAAGTTTTCTTGTAAATTTCTTTTATCCTCCCCCAAAAGGCAATTGTGATACCACTCGTTATGGGTTAAATCCCATCATGTGTAATATTGAGTGATGTAAATGATGATCATAATGAATGTTTGAATATTAATTGATATATGAGAGATATTTTGATGAAAGATAAGGGAAGTCGAGTAGCTAAGAATCAACAATTATTGTTATTCCACTGCTCACCTTCTTATTTAAAGTAGATGGTCCTTTTATAAAGGGATTTTGACAATTAGGTTGTTGAAAAAACCAGTATCCAAAATACCGCTCCACTATCCGACTTTTAGGATACCTGATCTTTTTTTTTAGCACACTTCTCGTCTAGCTTTGACCGAATTATCCGATTCGACAAAATATCTTACACTTTCCTATTATTTCAACAATATATCTTAATATATAGTTTTTGTTAGTGACAAAATTTTAAAATTTACTTTTCTTTCATATTCAAACATTTATAATGATATTTTAATATTCTTTTTGGATAAAATAAGTTGTTTGTATTTTCAAAAGTCTTCATGTAGTTCATTTTAATAAAGTAGTGTTTGCACATAAATATAGAAGATATCTCATATTTGAACCATATCCGAACTAAAAAACAGGGGTTGGATACTCTATTCGATGAATGCAGGTATCTGGTTTTGATCATCCCTAGAAAGTAACAAATTTTATGGCTTTCACTTTTCTTGTTTAAGGGATGGAATAATATCTTGGTGGTATGGGTTATGTGGGAACGTGTATAAAGCTCCAAACAGTTACGCCTTTGCTCCAGGACAAGTAGCTAGGAGACGGGAATGACGCGCCCCAATAGGTTCTTGAAAGGTCTGATGGACAGTTTATATAAGGAGATCAACTTCCACTCTTGAACTAACTTTTCTGTCAAATGAAAAGACCTGGAACCTCTTGGGCAATTAAACCTTTAAGATTCATGTCAATTGATCCTAAGGGATCACATCGGTTCTTTGGGGCAATTACACCAAACAAAGCCCATGTCAACATGAGGAAGAATTCAAACCTACGACCTAAGGCATCAATTACCAAACCAAAACTACATCAAAGAGTACTATTATCCTAGGAAAAAGATTCAGCCAACACACTAGCATATAACCAATAAGTATAAGATTTTTATCCAACGAACACGTGGGTACATGATGCAGCCGTTATACTATAAGAAAACTTGTTGCAACTACCAAAACATATTTTTTTATCATTTCTGATGATATGGTGACACCGCAATTACAACATGTATGAAAGTGGTATTAAGGTTATTTAATCAATACTTAAAACACTTGGATCTTTTACTTTGGAGAGGAAGGGGAGGTGTGTGCTTCATAAATTATACTCCATTACACATTTTATAAGTTATTACACTGTAAGTTGTCCAAGAAATGTTCACTAGCTTTTTATTTATAACGCATTTAATGTTTTTGCTTTCCCATCTGCCCTTATTTATTTAAGAATTCCACATACTATTAAAAACTTATTTTCTAATGATGAAACTTAATAAGGGAAAATAAAGCAAATAGCTATAAAACTAGTGATGCGGCATTATAATAAATACTAGCTTGACTATTTTCTTAATCATAACAATCTTCAAATTCTTGTAAACATTATAAGCTAAAGGAAGAAATCAACAATATATGCACTATTCTTTATAGTAGTTCGGTACTTTTGTGATAATCAACATGATATGAATGTGATTGCAGCTATTTCATCATTGTCTCAAGAACGAGGATGTAAATGGGTCAGGCTTGAGCCGGAAGTTGGAACCCCATATTCAATAGTTGAACCCAACAACAATTACCATATCTGTATTTATAACCGAACAGATGTTTAATATTTCACCCATTCCTGATCTCATCCAATATTCAATACCCAACAGGTTGTCTAATACCCAATTACTCTTAAAAAAAATATTAAATTTATTCAAATGAAATTGCATAACTTAAGAACAGAGTGGATGGGGAATAACAAAGAAGCTTCAAACTACATAAATTAAGAACCCTAATTAACTAGAACTAAAAGGTGGTGGGAGAACTTAGAAGTTGATTGAAAAATGTAGACTAGAGCCAAGGGAGTACAATTTTTCTTGATGGACAAGAGAGCTTATTTGCTATTGAGCTAAAATGGGTACGAGAACAAGAATCCCCAGATCCAGACAAAGTAAAGGAGACTCCTAAATGCTTACAAGAGTAAGGAGAGGACTAGCCATTTGCAATACCACGTACATAAAGGTCTTTTTGTATAATATTTAAAGAGAAAAGGAATTGTGAAAATGACTATCAAACTGGGAAACCAATAGACTAGTATGACAAAATAGTCAGTTGATAAACTATGTGCCTTATTTTGCTGGGTTTGATGAACCAGTCTGCTAGTACACCAAAACGTTCTTTTGAACACGCAATATCTATTCTATTTTGATTCAATTCTCCTTCCAATCATCATCTAACCCTAGGATCTGTTATACTTTGATTATAAATTATTTTCAGATTTGATTAAGCCTAATATTTCCACCTTTTTAACCTTGACATGCTCTTAGTCACCTTCTAACTCTCTTCTCTCTCCTTGTCTAAGCTGACAAATCTTCCCAGCAACCTCACATCCACTTCCAGTCTCCTTTTTCAGCTCATCATGGGATATTCTTGTCTTTAGTCAATGTGTTACACTCCTAGCCACCCTTTTTGCACTTTTCTCCTCAACACTCAAATGTAACTAATCCTTCTTGTTCCCTTACCTTCTTAGCTCAACTAGACCCCCTCTACCTCTCACTTTATGCTTAGCTGAATCCTTAGCAGCCCCTTAGAAACCTTCCCACCCTTTTTGCTAGAAATCATCTAGTGTCATCCTTGGTTCTTCTTCTCTTAAGTTCTTTATTCCAAGAGAAGGGTTGCTCTTCCTCTACTCTCTTCTCCTCTTTGTTTTGTTTCTATTTTCAAAGTCTAAATGTGTTTTGCTAAGTGTTTTCACTGACTAGGTGAGCAAGAATCCTACGTGTTAGAGTGAAATTGTAGGTGGTCTTCCTTGCTTGAAGACTTTACTTTAGGTAAACTTACCTAAGCATTATAAATATACAATGGTGTGTTATGTGTTTTATGTTATGTTTGTTTTCCAACATGAATCTATGCGTAAGTTTGTGATAAGAGCATGAACAAATACTTTGAAGCAGGAATTTAGCCTTAGGAACATGATATGTTTTGATTGATTTTTCTAGAAAAGCGTGAGTTAAGTGTGGCATGATTCTTAAGCATGTTAGATGATTAAATCTTGAAATGTGTTGCATGATTCTTAAATTTAATTTTTGGGAAGTTTCACAAGGCATGTATAAGTGCAAATGTTTTTTGAATAAGATTGAGCCGTGAGCTATCGAGTATGTTTTGCCAAATACAATTGATCAACTGGTTGACAATAAAACTAGTCAATTAGTTTTAACCCACCAGGTTTACTCAAAATTTTGAAGTGTTGGTTCGACTTGGCACAAATGGTTTTCCATACTGGTCGACTAGTTTGACTATTTTGCCATGTTTTCTCTCAGTCTATTTTATAGACCAATCCAATGGTTTGCAAGACCAGTCAACTAATTTGTCTGAAACTTTAAATGATATTTTTAAGGGTTCACCATTAGAGTTGACTTTCTCATTTGACCTTTATATAATGTATGAAATGAGAATAATTGGTTAAGTATGGACCTATGGTTGTGTGTTAAAGTGTTGATCTTCAATAAGATTAGCATAATAGTTATTTTCTTATATGATGTATTATCCTCTAATCGTTACCACATGTTTGTGAAATCTTTAGCCTTAATGAAGGCTATGTCAAATATTTGACATTCACACAACTTGGGCAATCAATAATGTCCAGCTAGAGGACCACTTAGAATTGTGGGCTAAAAAGGTGTTTTAGGCATGCGGCTAATGTTAGGTGAATCTACAGGGTTACATGCTAAAATGAACTATATTTAACATGATTGCACTAAAATGTTTGATCTAGTCCAAGCCTGTTGGATCTATCTAATACCAAATCTTACAGGATTTTAAGTAGCCTCATCTACATTATAAAAAAGAGAGAGCCACGTAGGGATTTAGAGACATAGAAAACCAAATTTTTGCAAGTTACTTCCACAACAACCCTAGAGAGAGGGGAAAAAATGATTGGTGCTAGCACACCTAGTATTAGATCGAGCGCATGTGTGTGGATACTAGGAGTGGCGTGACAATTGGCACACAATCCTGACACATTTTATCACACTACAAGAAGTATATTTTATATTCATTAATTAGGTTTTAGTAATCATATGGATTCTAGAATTCGGATCAAAAGCGAAAACCCAACACCCTTAATATGAAAATGGAATGGTAACAAACCATCAGGGAAAGTTACAAACCATCTTTTTCTTGATGTGGTTGGAATCTGTGAGAGTCCCCAAACATCACTGTGTACAAGGGTGAAAGGTGCGGTGGTTTTATAGGGTTGGATGGGATAGATGGATTAATAATGCTTAGCCAAAGTGCATCATATTTCACAATGAAGAACTGTAGGATCTTTATTAATAAATAATTTTGGAAAAAAATTGTTTTAGATATCTAAAACTGGGATGACCTAAACGGTAATGCCATAACATTATTTCACAATTATAAGAAACAGAAGTAGACCTAAAACATGAATTGTGGGCAGATTTCCAAGATTTTGAATTCCCCAAGAATTGATAAAGCCCATCAACCTCCTTAGCATTTCCCATCATCTTCCCCGACACTAGATCCTGAAATTCACAATGTGAGGAATAGAAGTTAACTTAACATTTAATATCATGAGTCAACTTGCTGATAGAGAGTAAGTTGCTTGATAATTTAGGGACATGGAGAACATTATCAAGTGATAGTAAGAGAGTGAATTGGATAGATCCTATGTCGGCAACAACGGAGAGTGATCCATCTACAACCCTGATTTTTTGATTTCTAGCACAAGGTTGATAGGATTTAAATAATTGGGAACGGTTTGTCACGTGATTTGTTGCTTCGGAATCAAGAATCCAAACAGGTGTGGACATGACATTATAGGAGAAAGGATAGTTGATATTACCTTGATGAGCTAGGGAGCAAGAACTAACAAAGGATTATAAGGATTGAAGGAATTTTAAGAGATGCTCAACTTGTTCTCGAGTGAATGGAGACCCTCCTAAATCAACTTCTTCTTCTTGAGTTTTATCTATAGTTGTTTGCATTGCTCTACCATCAAAATTTCTCTGAGTTAGGGGGTTTTAAGTGAGGGTAATGTTTCAGCACTCTTCCTTAATATCCCATGGCTTTGTGCTAGAGGTGGCAATCGGGTTGGGTAGGTCGGGTCGGGTCGTAGGGGGTTTGGGTCGTTTCGAGTCATTGCATTGTTTGGGTTGGGTCAGTTCTGGATCGGGTCATTGCAGTTCCAGATAATTTTGGGTTAATTTGTCGGGTCGGGTTCGGCTCATTTTAGGTTAACTTGGCCGGTAGAGTCGGGTTGGCTTTGGGTCATTTTCTGATTAACTTAACAAGGTGGGTTCGCCTTATTCAGGTCATTTCGTATAATTTGATGGGTTGGTCCCATTGGGTCCAAGTTGGCTCTAGTTAACTTGATGGGTCGAGTCAATTCGTGTAATTTGACGGGTTGGGATTGAGTACTTACGGGTTAACTTAATGAATCGAATCGGGTCGGGTCGAATTTTGATGGATTGAGTCAAATTCAGGTCCAGGTAATTACCATTTATTACATTGTAAATATTAGAGACAATCATATCTTATTTTGGTTTTAATTTGTCAATAATATATCTTATTTGTTAAGGAAGATGTTGGAAAATTTTAGAAGATATTGTCATTTGTCAAGTTAAATGGGGTTGTTAATACATAAAATATTTTATTTTATTTTATATAAAAACATGGAGTAATTATCAAAATGATTCGAATAACAGATTGATACTTGTTAGTTGTTAAATTGTTATACATGTCATGGATGATGGAATCAGAGAAAAAATGTTATTTTACACCATAAGTAATAACATGTAATATAATAAATCAATAATTTGCTAGTTGAGTAATATTAATGATTATGTGTATAATTTCATTTGATAGTATAGGACATGTGTATATTTACAAGTTGCGAACTTGTAAAAGTATTTAGGCAAAGAAGATAAAAGATATTAAAAAATTATCTAATATACAACTTCACCACCAAAATTACTCAAACTCATTAACCTCATAAGTAAATATTAAGTTTGATTTCATATAAGCATATAATTAAAAATATGTTATTAATTGTTGCTTGTTTATTAAATTATTATTATGACTTCTTAATGTTGTATTTTTATTTTTGGGAGAAATTCATTAGGATATCAATAATAAATAAGGATGTCTAGGGTAAAAGTATGAAAAATAAGTACAATTTATAAAACACTATATTCTTAAAAGCTTTAAATGAATAATGAAATATGTGTAATTTTTTATTATTATAATAGATTTTGATGTCTGGTTGAGTCGATGACGGGTTGGGTCTATGACGAGTCATAGGTTGAGATTGGGTCTGGGTCACGTTTATTGTTATCAGGTCAGTACCGGATCGAGTTTGGTTCGGGTCGGGTCGGGCGGGTCAGGTCAACTTTTACCAGCTCTACTTTCTGCGGTGATCACACCATGGTTTCTCTCTCCTCTCACCATCTATACTAGGTTTGCATGTAACTAGGACAAAGCTCTCCAATTCTGAATTCATAGCTGATTGTTGAGCGTGCAACATAATCCTCTTTCGAGCATCTTCCAGCCGTAATTCTGAAAAAACTTCCCTTATGCCTGGCAATCACTTTCTTCCTAAAATTCTTCCTTTTACTTTATATAAAATATGGTTGACCCCAGCCAAGAATATATAGACACGATCATTCTCTTCACACTTCATAAACCTAGCACAATCATTCGAATTCTCCCACATATCATCATAACATTGATTTAATTCCTGCCACCAAGTTACCATATTATTATAGTAGGTAGTTATATCTCTGTCTACACACTTTGAGTGCCATAGTGGAGACTTCAACTCAAATATTTGGGATGAGTTTTCCAAGTCTGAGTATGTTGCACGAAAGGAAACCCAAATTTTCTTTGCAGTCTTCATAAACATGTGTGGTTTAGCAATAGATCCTTCTATGGATTTGAGAAGCCATGCAGTAACCAAGGAATTTTCAGACCTCCAAGTCTTAAATTTGGGATTATACTCCTCTGGTTTGGTCTCCTCACAGATAACATATCCCAACCTTCCTCGTCCATCAATGGCTAATTTTGCCGATTGTGCCCTTTCCAAATAGTTTCTTCCATTTGGTCTATGAATGGTAATTTGGAAGGATGAAGGGCAGCAATACTATCATTGTCGTTGCTTGGCATTGAGGAGATGGCTGAGGTTTTTCCGAAAGCTATATTTTTGATTAGGGTTCTAGGTTCGAACCTAGCTTTGATACCATGCCAGTTTGGGAGAAAAATGGAGGTTTTAATCACTCTTATATTATTGATATTATGCACGGGTACATATATATAGGTAAGGAGTAGATTCTCCTACCATGTATCCTAACAATTTCCTAATAAATAGGAGATAACATATCTCAAAAAAATTTAAATAATATCTCCTAATATCCAGTATCAAATTTGGACCTTTTTATTCTCCCAAACTATGGATAATATCCAGCAATGAGTTCGTTAAATATTATCCAATATTCTCTACAGGCACAATAATAGTTTATGACTAGCAAGTGGATTGACTGATGAATTGATTTAATCACATGAGTAAGTGTTAGAGAACATTGTATTGGATTGACCCACCATGAAAACATTATAAAGTTGTTATATACATGTCATTAGTGGTTCTCATTTCAACTTAAATAATAATCCTTCAACCTGAATTTGCTATTTTTAATACATGAGGATTAATTTGTTTTGACATTACCTTGCATCACCTTTTTAGGCTGGTGATTCCTATGTGGCTAAAGGACTATATTGATTGGTCTCTACTCAAGTGGGAGATTGTTGGAGATATGTCCTAGGAATCAATGATGGAGGATGTGTTGACATCTAATCTTCACACAACTTGGATAATCAATAATGTCTTGCTAGAGGGTTGCTTATAACTTGTGGGTCAAAAAGGTATTTTAGGCCCATGGCCAATGTTGGTTGAACCTACAAGGTCACACACTAAAATGAACTATATTTAACATAATTGGACTAAGATGTATAATCTAATCTAGACCCACTATATATATCAAATACGTAATCATACAACATGTTAAGTAGTCTCATCTCCCTTATAAAAGAATGAGAGTTGCGTTGGCAAGTCACTTCCACAACCACCATAAAGAGAATTATTTCTAGGTGTTGGCATACCCAGGATTGTACCCTCACTTTGTGTGTGGATACTAGTAGTGTTATAAAAATTGGAGCGCAATCCTAACATGGTTCATCATGCTACAAAAGGTATGTTTTTTATTGATTAATTTGTTTTTTATAATTGCATAGATCTTGGAATTTAGATCAAATCCAAAAACCTAATAACCTTAATATAAGAATGGAATGGTAACAAAACTTGTGCTAAAAGCGGCGGTAACACCCATATTCTTTTTTTGCTTAAAATTTTAGTCCAAAATTTTAGGGTATTACATAGTGAATAAAATCATTGAATGGTAGAGATGGCAGTGAGGGCTAATGGGCGACCGACAAATAGTAAGAGAACTTAAGGCTGGGTTATCAATTACCGTTATGCTCATATATATATATATATATGGCCATATCCATTCCTAGTGAATATTTTTTTATCCATAGGCATATCCATTTAGCTATACTCATATATGGATTCGTTAGACAAACCCATTGCACAGCATATATTACCCATGCAATTATCATCCCTACAAGATCATGGCGTTTGTAGGATATATAGCATCTTCATCTTATAAAGCACATTAGTGATTGGACTAAATCAATGCATATACTTTGTTCAATAATGTTTAATGTTCGAGTATAATGATTCTCATTTGAATGATGACAGCTAACCTAATTTGGCCTTTTTTTCTTTTTTTCCTATTTAATTTCAACAAGTTAGGCATTTAGGGTATCAAAATGAACTTCAATGTTTGGTAATCTTCACTACTGATACAGACCTAACAACTTACATTCGTGCACATCTAATAGTAGATAGTTGATCAATAATACCCCGTCCGATAACAAGTATTGAAAAAAGAATCATTAACAATATTCTCTCGGCCTGTCTCCTCCCTCCTCTCTCCTAGGGTTTGAGTGAGGCATGCCCATGACTAGGAAGAAGAAGTCCCCTTCTTCCTTATCTATTAAGCAAGTGTGATCGTTGATCATGTCTAGTCCTTCGGGTGTTGCTAGGGCACAAATTTAGGCCTGTCAGGACCTTTCGATGACTAATCTGCAAGGAGATTTAATGTCGGTGACCTTTGAGAATGCTTTGTTCGATGTGGATATTACCTCTGCTGGTGTGGATGACCCTTCGCTGAACATAACTAAACCAAATTCTAGCCTTTCGATTCCCCGGTCAGAGGCGACTAATGCTAGTGAATTGGTGTTTCAAAACCATTCGGACCATAGCAATGGTAAGGGGTTGCAGCAGGTGGAAAACCCTAAACAATCGGTCACTGCTATTGGTAAGAAGAGATCTGTTCGAGAGCAGCTGGAGGTCTGTTCCCCTTCCGGTGAAAAGTTATCTTTTGTTCCCCCTTTCATGGAAAATGATTTGATGACTATCAAATTGGATAAGGTGGAGGTTGAATATGAAGCAGAGCTATGGGCTAATACCTTGGTGAGATATGTGTTTGGTGACTCTCCAACCTATAATCAGATTTGTGGTTAAGTGCATGCTCATTGGAGAGAGGTCCCCTTGCCTCAAGTGCTGCTACATGCTTTAGGGTATTTTTTGTTTAAGTTTAAAAGCATGGAAGATGTGAATTTTATTCTTGGACAGCATTGGACCTTTTTTAATAAGCCTTTAGTGTTGAAGCTTTGGCATAGGAAGATGAAGATTGACAAGAATGAGATGCCATTACTGTATCCAAGGAAAATTTCCTGACCTGCCTCTTGAGTATTAGGGCAAGAATTCATTGAGCAGAATAGCAAGTGCAGTAGGGAAGCCACTGTGCACTGATGCCATTACTGTATCCAAGGAACATGTGTCCTTCCCTAGGGTGCTAGTTGAGATTGATATCAAAACACCGCTCCTAGATTCCATGGTTATTATTGATCCGGAGGAAGGCGAGCTCATACAAAGAATTGAGTATGATTGGAAGCCATGCTACTGCCACTTCTGTGATATGTATGGTCATGATGCTCTCAGTTGTAAGAAGCAAAGGGCCATCAATAAGGCTCCCAAGGATAGTGGAGGAGAGTGGGTTGTAGTGAGGAATCATAGGAAGGGTAAGGAAACTGCTAAGGTTATTGAAGGTGGTAGGGTGGGTAGTGCTACTGACTTGCCTTGCATGAGTGCCACTGTCAACTCTGTCTCTATAGTTGGGGCTTGCACTAGTATCCAACAGACTCCTAGAGAGAATGCCCGTGATCCTCAGCAAAATTTGCAGGGGCCTGTTGTTCCTGGGGTGAGTACTGACCCTGCCCCATTTCCTGAGGTGAGAATTATGATAAGGAATCGATCATCTAAAGT
The DNA here is from genome assembly GCA_039764185.1 of Tamarix austromongolica. Taxonomy (NCBI): domain Eukaryota; kingdom Viridiplantae; phylum Streptophyta; class Magnoliopsida; order Caryophyllales; family Tamaricaceae; genus Tamarix; species Tamarix austromongolica. The sequence goes on from CM077817.1 coordinate 50,080,322, forward strand.
AATCCAAGATTTCCCAATTGTGGGTTCAGGGTCTGTGCAGAAGCAATATTCAAGGAGAGGTGCTCAACACACTGATCCTAGTGGACATGTTTAGTTCTTGGAATGTCCGAGGGTTGAATAAGGCTTCCAAGCATAAGGAAGTCAGTCATTTTTGTAGGAGTAATGCTTTATCCTTAGTATGTTTTTTGGAAACAAGAGTAAAAGAGAATAAATGTAGTGGTGTATTAAATAAAGTCAGGAGAGGATGGGACATTTTAAATAACTACTCTCATCACCTTAATGGTAGGATTTGGGTCACATGGGACCCCTGTGTGTGGAACATCACAACCATTAACATGTGTGACCAAGCCATACTTTGTGAAGTTAAACACTTGGGAATTTTTCCTTTCATGCTAGTTTCATTTATGCTCTGAATAGTGGTGTTGAGAAGAGGAGGCTTTGGAATTAGTTGAAGCAGCATAGAATTCTTGGTTCTCCTTGGATTCTTATGGGGGATTTCAATGTAGTTCTTTCCTATAGTGAGAAGTTTCAAGGATATCTACCAAACGCCACTGACATACAAGATTTTCAGGACTGCTGTTTAGAGTTGGGGTTGACTGATTTACAGAGATAGGGTTCCTTCTATACTTGGTCTAGTAAACGAGGAAGCGATGCTAAAGTCATGTGTAAATTGGACAGAGCATTGGTTAATCTAGAGTGGCTGGTGTCTTTTCCTTCTTCAGTGGCCGAGTTTCTTAGCCCCTTGGTGTTAGATCACAGTCCTATGGTTGTTAATCTCCAAGTGTCTGCTGTTCATGGGAATAAGCCATTTCAGTTTTTCCACTTTTGGACAAAAGATGATGTTTTTTTACCACTAGTGCTCTCAACTTGGCAACAGCCTCTGCAAGGCAATTTCCTGCTTAGAATACTGTATAGGTTGCAAGATCTCAAGAAGGACCTCAAGTTGTTGAATTAGGACAAATATGGATCTATTTCCCAGAAGGTTGCTGCTATGAGAGAGGAGGTGGTTGTTCTACAGAAGAAATCACTGTGTAACCCTTTTGACTCAAGGCACAAAGACCAGTTGAAGGTTCTTGAGAAAAGGTATGCTCATTTGTTACATTGTGAGGACATGTTCCTTAGGCAAAAGGCTTGTATTCAATGGCCGCATTGTGGGGACTCCAATCATAGGTTCTACTATCCAAGAGTGAAGGAGAGGCAAAAGAGGAAAACCATAGCTTTTTTGTTTGATGAGGATGGCAGGGAGGGAAGGGGTGCCCAGGGAATTTAGGATGCTTTCATTAACTATTATAAGCAGCTTTTAGGCACTGAATCCCCCTCTGTTCAGTTCCTCAACCCATCTGTAGGGGACTGCTCTTTAACAAGTGATCAGCAGTTAGCTCTGAATGCTCCTATTTCCAAAGAGGAGGTCAAACCAGTTGTTTTTTTCAGTTGGTGACACAAAAGCCCTAGGTGTGGATGGTTTTACAGCTGGTTTCCTCAAGAAAAGCTTAGGATATAATTAGAGATGAGTTATTTATGGCTGTTAGAGAATTCTTTACTACAGGCTTCTTACCTAGGAAGGTTAATATCACTTTTCTAACCCTAGTGCCTAAAAAGCCAAATCCGCAAAGGGTCACTGATTTCAAGCCTATTGCATGTTGTACCATGCTTTATAAGATTATTTCATAAATTCTTACTCAGAGACTGCAAGATATCATGCCCTCAATCATTGGTTTTGCTCAAACTGCGTTTTTAAAGGGTAGAAGTATTGGTGAGAATGTGTTGTTGGCTTATGAATTGGTGAGGAAATATGCTTGCAAAGGGGTCTCTTCAAGATGAATGTTAAAGTTGGACCTTCAAAAAGCCTATGATATGGTCAACTAGAGTTTTGTCAAGAACCTTTTGCTTCTATATGGGTTTCCTTACCAATTTGTCAAGTTGATCATGGTCTGTTTGAATACAGTGGCCTTTTCTCTCTTTTATAATGGTGTGTTGTCTCCTCCTTTTCAAGCTAAGAGAGGTTTGAGGCAGGGAGATCCTCTCTCCCCTTTTCTTTTTGTTCTTGTTATGGACTATTTTAGTAGATGTCTCAAACGTTTATGGACAAATGCTTAGAATGATAAAGGCCACCCTAGATGCAAATCTCTAAAGATTGTCGACCTAAGTTTTGCGGATAACATTCTCCTATTTTTCCATGGTGACTTGCAAAGTGTGCAATGTCTTATAGATGTAGTAAGTCATTTTTCTAAGCTTTCTGGTCTGGTCCTAAACCCTCAAAAGTGCACTTTCTATTTTTATGGTGTGTCGCCTGATGTAAGAAGTTCAATAGTTGCTCTACCGGGCTTCCAGAAGGGTGTTTTCCCTATCACCTACATTGATTTACCTTTAACCTCATCCAGAGTTTCTTCTGGTCTACTCCAGCCCATGTTGGAAAAGGCTACTACTCAGCTAAGGCACTGGAGCACAGTCCTGTCTTATGCTGAGAGGTTTCAGCTTATCAAGTCAGCGTTGTTCAGCATTCATCTGTATTTTAGCCAGGTTATTCTTTTGCCAAGAAAGGTTCTCCATCATTTTGTGGGTCTCTGTAGGAATTTTTTGTGGTCTGGAAAGGTACATATTAAACGAAGAGCTCGGGTTTCCTAGGAGCAAATTTGCCTCTCAAAGGAGGAGGGTATTCTTAGCTTGCTTAACCTGAGTATTTGGAATCAGTGTGCCTTGGGAAAACTACTATAGAATATTGCTACCAAGAAGGATTCATTATGGGTGAAATGGATTCATGCGGTCTACCTCAAGCACTCAAGTGTATGGGTATATAATCCCACTACATACACTTCATGGCTCTTTCAGAGAATCCTTCTTATAAGATCTCATTTACAAAGCTTTCTGCAGTATAGACGGCTGAATGGTTACCTTGATTACAGTATCAAATCTACTTATGAAGCTGTGAGACCTAGACAGGCTAAACAAAGGTGGTCCAAGCTTCTGTGGCACTCACTCAACTTGTCAAAATACAGTTTTCTTTTATGGCTGGCACTAAGAGACAGGTTCATGACTAAAGCTACGCTTATGGAGATTGGCATTGGTGTGTCTGATCAGTGTGTGTTCTGTCAACAATTACCTGAAACTCGGGATCACTTGTTCATCCACTGCTCGATCATGGTAGAAATCTGGAGGAAAAATAGAAGAAGGGATAGCATCCAAGGTTGGCAACAGGAGATTCAGATTTTGTTGATAAGGTCTAGGTAAAATAGTCAGAAAAAGTAGGTCCTGGAAGCTCTTTTTGTGTCCTATATTGCCAATGTTTGGTATGAAAGGAACTTGAGAATTTTTGAGAATCATAGTAGGGATGTTGCTAGTCTTGTTCGGGCTATTGTCATGGCCGTAGCTAGATAGTTAGTGCACACACATTTTAAGGCTCAATTCCAAAAGTGGGTTGGGTTGTTAGATTGTATGCTTTGATGATGTGTATGGTTGTAACTCCTCATTTTCGAAAGTAACAAATTTCATACTTATCGAAAAATAATAATAATAATAATAATAATAATATCCCGTCCCAAAATCCTTCAAATAGTATTTAAAATTATGATAATATAAGATAAATGAGTTTTGGTTTTGGAAATGACTTGAAATTTGAATAAAATTATAAATTTCAGGCTCAATGATCGACTAATTTTCCTAATCGATTGACCGATATGCTCAATGACTGCTAATTTTATTTCCCGATAAACCAATTGATTGGTTTGCTTGAACCGATCGACTGGTTGTCCTGTGCGATTTTAGATAATTTTCTGATTTTTATTCGAATATCTTTACCATATTTATGAAAACTTCTAATTAGAATCTATTTGTGCTAATGAGCATATTTTTGTGTTTTTGGATTATTTTTATATTATTTAGATCATTTTACAATTTTATTTAGCTAAAGTTCCCCAAAAGCACTTTTGAGGCATTACTCACCTTCATTCTCCTCTCCTTCACTTTCCTCTCTCTTCTGGCAACCTTGGTTGCATGTTTGACTTTCTATATCTCTTCCTTGACTTACCAACCTTCTGCCATACCTCTCACTAGCCCCACTTCACCTCCCCTTCCTCATCATGTGTTTCTTTTACACCTTGATTTCCCATGCTCAACTTAAGTTAAACTTCTCCCTCTCCCACTTGTAGATGTCAACCAACACTCTCCCCTATACACTCCATTCATATTCAATTCACTCCCTATCATCTACACTTACTCATTCTCTCCCTTTGCCTTTGTGAAAAATCCCAAGTGTTGGGCATTCTTCATTTTCTTACCTTTTCTTCTCTGCTGAGAAAAACAGAGGCTTGCCTCATGTTTTCTCATCTTTTGGTTGAATTCTCATCACTTATTTCTTCTCCTAATCTTAGCTTTAACTCTCCATTTTTTTCTCTTAAGCAAGGAAGGATTATCATGTTGAGAAAGGTTGAAGATCTTAACTTTATTCTCCTTAAAATTATGTTTTGATAAAAGGTTGAGTTATGGCATTTATCTTCTTCTGATTTCATTTTATTAAGTTTTGGGAAAAGAGTGTTAATTTTTTTGATTCTTGATTCTCTTAGAAATCGAGGTCTTAGTAGGCATTCATCAAGTTAGGCAAAGCTTGTGCTAGAAGATTTGCTTGAAGGTAAGGCAATCTTATCTCTAATATGAATAAGGTCATTAATTGTCTGTTGTAATTTTATGAACTTGTTATATTTTCTAGAATTGAAGGCATAGGCTCAAAAAAAAGAATTGAACACTAAAAAGTGAGTGGTTTGATGGGGTCTCGCCGAAGAAGAGCTTGTGTTGTGTATGAGTTAATTGAGTTCTTGGATACGAAAAATGTGGTAGAGTTTTCATCTTTTAAGTTTAAGCATGATCTTGTTATGTATTGATAATATCATGTGATTCTATGTATGTAGTGTGTCTTCTTATGCGTTCTATGACATAGAAGCATGCTAGAATTATTATGGTGGAGTTGAGTAAAATTTTGTTAAGTGGATCGAAGGTCTAGGTGTTTTTATCAAGGCATTGGTTTGTTGGACCGATCAACTGGTTGTATAAACAATTGCTCGATTCGAAATTTTGATTGATTGGTTGCAAGAGCAGTCAATTGGTGCCCATGAGTTGTCGATAGATTTACTAAACCCATAAACTAGTGTCCATGTAACCAGAGTGGTCAGATCTCTGCTTCGATATATCAACCATTCTGGTCAAACCCATCAACTAGTTTCACATAAACAGTCAATTGGTGGAACCAATCAGTCAACTGGTTCGCTGGTTTTATTTTCTTCTCACTTCTGGTACAAGCAGACCAGTCGACTAGTCTGAGGGACCGATTAACTGGTCTACCTGTATTTCGCCATGTTTGTTTGATATTTAATGATCTTCCTTTAGGCCTTTTAAATTAATGTTTCCATATAATTACGACATTTTAATAATGATTGCAACCATGCTTAATCTAAATTTAACATGGATCAAAATAATGATATTATGGGCCTTGAGCAGTTCAATTTGGTGTCAACTCTAAACACTCAATTGGTGGCTTATATGTTTGTGATGAGTTTGGTGTTATTACTTGGAAACACCCGATTGTTATTAATGGAATTAAACTGTGATTTATGATATCACATGGTAATTAACAATAATGGATTAAGATTTCATTTGAGCCTTTTTTTTTCCAACTCTTTGAGGAAGCTAGTCGAGAGTTAGTAGACAGATCACCCTATGTTTCTATCATTTCATTCAGTACCTATTTCCTTCTCTATCAGGATGCGGTCAGTACTCAGTAGGAAGTGTGGGTATATCTTTTAGGTGTAGAATTATACAATGTCCGCCAGCATGGCATCGGTGTCCAGTACAGATGAGTGAGGTATCCCAAGAAATGCCCCCTAACAATTTGTATTGTCCATTATTTAGGCAGGTGTGGCATCCCAAATTTGCTAGCCCTCGCGGCAGAGGCATTCAAGGTATGGTGGATGAGGTATCCCTATACAAGGCTCCTTGATGTACTCTGACTACTTGTAGTGGGTGTGGTATCCTATTATGTGTTAGCCCTCATGGCAAGTGCATTCAATGTGTGGTAAATGTAGTATCCCCGAAAAAAAGCCCCTTTAATGCATCCTGACCCCATGTGGTGGACGTGGTATCCCACTGTGTGTACATACCACCATGACTTTTGTTCATGATACAGAATTGGGTATGGTCGAACGAATTATCTTAATAACTAGAAAATATATGGTCACTAAAGGAAAACTTATAATATAGTTTTCGCTATGTGATTCTGCTCTATATTATTATTCCTCTATGATTTTCTTACGAGTATGCCTTGTTATATTGCTACCATGAACCTAAGTGTTATACTATATTAGTATGCTTATCACCATGCTACTATGTCACTTCAATGTGCAGCATGAAACCTTATCATGTTTTACATAGTTTGTTTTACATCAATTCACCATACTGATACTTCATTTGTATGGTCATTATGATGATCCAACTTCTAGTCCGGTGAGCAGAGGAAGATTTGTGTAGCAACGATTCTCAGCTGGAGTACGCTAAGGATATATCATGGGTCAGTAGCTAGCCATTGCTTGGGGTTAAGAGTTACATTTCCATTTAACTAAAAGTTAGGCTAACCAATTATATGTATTTTGCCCACTGTATTGGGATGCTTTCGATTTCTTTCTGTTATTTAAACTCTTGGCTTTGATTTCTATATTTGGATTTTGTAAACTCTCTTATATCTATATTAATGTCACCATCATTGTTATCATACAATTGGTGTACTATTAGTAGAGCACACATTCTTTCATTGATGTTTTGTTTTGTCTTACATCAGGCATGGGTTAGATGACGATAACCCCTCTCTCATGGTTGATGTGACAATAATATTCCCCAGTTTTGCTTTTATAAACACTTCCCCATTATCTTTACTATAAAATTTTGCAGTTCAAAATTTAGGGTGGTACATAATCCATGATGGGGACAAGAACAGGCAACAAGCAAAAAGGTCTGAATTTTTAGATTCGCTACACTTCTCAAAAGAGATAACAGTTTGCATCCCAAAGAGACCCCAAAACAACCGTTTTTAAGGCCAAGACCAACTAATTGAAGTTCTTGAGATACGATTGATACACCGATACACGCTAATCCTTATCAACATGCACTCGATATAGGCTGATATTTACTACAGAAAATCATATTATGACAACTGCAGCATATTATTTTATGTTCATAATGCTCCGATACTACAACACCATAACCATGACTATGATGTTATTGTCAGGCCTTAGCTCAAAGCTTGGAACACCAATCTCAGGCTAGATAAAGAAGACAGGAAAGAGCAAATTTGTAAACTTTGTTTCTATCCTTAAGAAACTAGTTGATGTCATTCGTCAAATAGCTGGCATGCTATAGGTCTTATAAGGTTGAATGACATAATGAACACAGGATGAAGCCAGATTAAGAGAAACAAATTGCAGAGGCCAAATGGCCTGCATAATCGGGAAATATATGGCGTTATGGGGGCAGCATAGAGAAGGGTGGAAGTTCGGACGTCTGTTTTTGAACACTGGAAATTTCTTCTCTGCTGGCCTGTCTCATATTGGACACTGGTTTGCTTTATGCTATGTTGCAATGTTTGAAAGTGCTCCCTTGTGTTGTCCTCTTACAGAACTAAAGGTACATAATTTTCCCCATAATATATAAATGCCTAATAGAGCTATATATTGGCAAGCTAGTAAACAGTAAAGAACAACATACAAGAAATGAAAAGCAACACACTAGCATATTACTCCGTTGAAAATGGCTAAAAGGAATTTGGAATGAACCAACCTCGATTGCCATAAGGACAACAGGGCAAATAATAGCTTGCGGTAATCAGCAGGTGTCATTGACAACACAGCTGCTCGCATCTGATAATAAGGGAGAGCAAAATAAGTAATAACATTTGGAAGACTAACAAATTCATTCATAACAAGCTAGAGAGGGAAAAGAAATCAAGAGAGAACAAAGTCATACTGTACAATGTGACTAACCTTATTGGGAGATACAGTAGAATCAAGATCAATACCCTTCAAAAGGAGAGAATCACTTTTTGACTTTTCATGAGTTCGATCAAGTATTCCAAGCCATCTTAAACGATCTTCCATAGATGTAGCTCTATCAGTTTCACCAAAGTCCATGTCGTCTGTATAAAATAATAACATAAGCTATCAGGCCATTAGCAAAAGTAATCAAAGACATTACCTTCAGATGTTTAAGAAAAAGAAAATACTCCCTCTGTTTTATAGTATAAGTGGTAAAATATTTTCTGTTTTGTTTTACAATATAAGATCAATTGTGAAAAGTATAAAAAATAAGTATCAATTATGGAGTATTAATATGAGGGTATATTCATAATAGTAGAGAACACCACCAGTAAAACGGAGGGAGATCATCCATAAATTTTGAATTTTCAACCAACCACAAATTCATGTTCACTTCCAAAAATTCACCCACCATTCCTTTTCTATGATATAAGTCCTGGAAAAAAAAATGCCCCTAACTATGAAAATAAGTGGAGTTGGTAAAGGCAAATTTAGAATTTTCAAAGATAACAGACTCCTCGTAAACATTCCTAACAAAAAAGGGTTTGTAGGAAGCTGAGTGATAATGTAAGTTAGTGTGATAGCAGCAATCCTCCCTTGCACACTTATATTAGGCGGAAGAAGCATGTCAATCATGCAATTAAATCGCGGTCGCGGTCACGTTCGCGGTCGCGTTCGCGGTGTCGCGGTATCGGAGCGTCGCGAACGATAAATTTTGTGTCGCGGTCGTCGCGGCGTGAATTTTTATTTTTATTTCACATAATGCTTGAATTCTTATTAATTGTTTATTTAAATGTAATTATTTAATAAACTAGTGTTCTATATTATATTAGAAGCATTTAAATGACTTATTAGATGTTAAATTGTTCTAATAACACTATATTTGCGTTCGAATGAAAACAAGGTGTATTATTTAGCGGTAGATATGAAATTAATGAATAACATAACTTTATGCTTGTTAATTTATATTATATTTATACAGATTTATAAAAGGTCAAAATTCTAAAAATTATTATCCATTAGTCTTAATTATATAAGTTATATATATGCACACTAAATTAATATTAACACCACTTAAAAGTTAAATCTTAACTAATATTATTTATTCAAGAAAAGTATAATTATTTAATTAAAAAAAGAGACTAAACTAAAGTTTAATTTAATCAAATAAAAATATATAACTAATCTATTAATTACAGCTAAATAATATTAAAAAAATTAAAAAATACTAACCTTATTAATATGTGGATTAGGTAGTAAAATTGGGCCTTAATCCCTTAAACCCGGTCCAAAGTCGCACGGGTGCAGGCTTGACTTACCGACTCTCACACCCGTCCAGGTCCGGCCGTCTTAAAAATTTTTTTGTCGTTGTTCGAAGTTATTGTATTCACTATTCACACACCTATGTTCCAGAAGTCACGAGACTCACCTCAGTCCTCATACCCCCGCGCCTCACTCTCACTCAATCACTCTCTTCTTCGGTTCTTCCCCAACAGCCCGCACAGCCATACTCTCCCAAATCCCGACTCCCTGTCCACAATAACCACACCGGCGAGCCACCACTCGAACGACGAGCCACAGGCCAAGCACCAGGCACCAGCCACCACGAGTCGAAGACGAGGAGCGCTTCGCAGAGACGACGGAAGAGCAGCACAGAGAAAAGAAGATGATGATCTGCAACACTTGCTCGGAGCTCCACGCACAACGAAAGCTAGTTTTTGGGCAGGTTAGTTCAAGTTTTTTCTTCTGATTTCTAGCGAATTCTGTCCTAATACACTGTCTCCGTCCCTTTTGCTTTCTGTGCTGCTTTCTGTGTCTCGGTGCTTTCGGTGATGGTGCTTGCTTGCCGATAAATCGGGTATTTATCGCCGATAAATACCGATAACCGATTTATCGGCGCTAAATCGGCGAGAACAACGTGAAATGAGAAATCCGTCGCGAACTGGCTAATTCGCGTCGCGGCACACTGAAAATCCGCGAATTAGCGGCCGCTACCGATTTAGCGGTCCGCGATTTAATTGCATGATGTCAATGGTCAGTGAATACCATCACAACAGTTACGGGGGTTTGGCATGCAAAATATAGATAATCAGTAATAGACAAACAGATAAGTTATTTAATTATTTATTTGAGTATTATGTGACCTAGTCTCAAGCTAGAAGCAATGTCATGCCACATGTCTTAGGCAGTTTCTTATTAATTAATTATAAATAGTAGTTGGATAGGAGTTAATAGGCAGATCTGATTTAAGGATTCATTGAATAATGGAGGATTGTCCACTCTATACGAACAAATCTGATTGATTCAAGAAATATTTCAGATTTTGGTAGTTCCCTGTTCAATTGTACTTTTCTTTCTGCTCTTTACTTTTTCTTATTTTTTCCTCAAAAAATGGTAAAAGTTCTGACCTCTATTATTTGGTATCAAGCCATTTGATCCACCATGGTAAATATAAGATCTGCTACTGTACAAAATGAAGCCCCAGTACCAGCCGCTAACCCACATAATGATATTGTTGCTCAACAATTGTCTGCCATTGCCTCCAAACTGAACACCATAGACGTACTAGCAGCTGAGGTGGCTGCAATTAAAGCACAAACGAGTGGCAATCAACAAGGGGAAACCAGTGTTTGAAGTAGAGACCAGGGGAAGTTTAATGGATCAGATGATGAGGATGACTTTGACAACCCTGCATTGACAAAGAATTCATTCCATGGGCATCATATGAAAATTTGAATTTCCCAAATTTGAAGGTGGTGACCCCAGAGGATGGATTTTGAAAGTAGAAAAGTATTTCCGCATCTATCAGACACCGTATGAGATGAAAGTAGAAATTGCTGCTATGTACTTAGAAAAGGACGCACTAGATCTGTTTGCTTAGATCAACACTAAGCACAATATCATGTATTGGGAAGAACCGATGAAGGCACTCCAAGAAAATTACCAACCTGCCAAATTTCAGAACTTGGATGAACATTTATGGAATTTCAGACAAACCTCCAAGAAAATATCTGTTTAGGAATATCGGCAAGAATTTGCAAAAATAGCAGCGAGAGTGCAAAATTGGCCTGAGCACTATATGTTGGGTATCTTTCTTCATGGATGAAGGAAAATTTAAAGGATGATGTACAAATACACAAGCTCGGGTCAATTTATAAAGCTATGAGCTTGGCACTTGAATTTGAGGCAAAATTGAGTCAAACCCATATACCCAAAGGATCGAATTGGACAAATTCCACCAAACCCACTTCTCAGAACACCACGCCTCACACCAGCTCTCCATTGCCCACAGTAGATGTTGAATGACAAAATCGATTCTCTAAGGGTCTATGTTTCAGATGTAATGAGAAATTCAGACCTGAACATCGATGCAAAACTTCATCTTTCTCTCTCAAGGAAATAACAAAAGATGAAGATAATAACCATGAACCAACTGTTGTTGAAGGAGTAGAGGGAAACAATCCAACAGATTATCTTGAAATCTCTTTGCACGCCATCCTGGGAAAGTCTGGCGGTACTACCAAAGTGAGATTCTCTTAGTGGATAGTGGTTCAACGTATAATTTTATTGCTGCTAGCCTTGTTTCTAAACTGGGAATTACCATGGAGAAGACTACTGCTTTTGGTGTCCGGATTGGAAATAGAGATACCATACAATGTACACATGTATGCCGTGGTGTATCACATCGATTTCCACAGTTGAGCATCACCAAAGATTTTTACTCGTTTACCATTGGAGGCATTGATTTGTATTGGGTATTAAGTGATTGGCTTCTCTAAATACAATGCAAGCTGATTGGAGTAAGATGTTTGTGGTTTTTTATTTAGATGGGAAGCAATATAGATTGCAAGGCGTACCTTTAGCAAATAGAGTATTAGCTAATTTCCAAGCCATATCTAAGATGCACTTCAATGACAATAACTCCCTAACTCCAACTCATGTTTATCATGTTGTCCTAGAATATGAAACTGTTTTTTTAACCAACGTCCCTACCCCCTTTTCACTCCCACTCACACTACATCTCGTTAAAACCAAATTCAAATCCTCCAAATATCCGACTGCCCATTTTACCAAAAATAAGAAATCGAATAGCAAGTTAATACACTCTTAAAATGAGGATTCATTAGACCACATTATAGCCCATTCGCTAGTCCTGTTCTTTTAGTATAAAAAAAAGATAATACTTGGCACTTTTGTGTTGATTATAAGGCACTTAACAAGTTAATCATTCCTGACAAGTACCCAATTCCAACTATTAATTAACTACATGGAGCTACTGTTTTTTCAAAAATTAACCTCCGTTCTAGCTACAACCAAGTATGAGTACAACCCCCAGATATCCATAAGATGGCCTTTTGTACACACTCTAGACACTGAATTTGTAGTTATGCCCTTCGGCCTCATAAATGCTCCCTCCATTTTCCAATCAGCCATGAATGATCTCTTTCGACCTTACCTTCACAAGTTTATCCTTGCATTTTTTGACAACATTCTAATTTATAGCCCCACCATAAAGCAACATGTTAAAGACTTGCGAAACACCCTTCACCTTCTCAAAACCAGTTCCTACTATGACAATGCCAAAAAATGTTTGTTTGGACAAAAATAGATTCACTTCTTGGGACACATGGTTAGCGTGGATGGTGTTGGGGTAGATAATGAAAAAATTCAAGCTGTTATAAGGTGGCCTATACCCAAGAATGTTAAAGAATTAAGGGGCTTTCTTGGATTAACCGGGTACTACAAGGGGATATGGTCTAATGGCTAGAGCATTAACTAACTTGACCAAGAAAAATGCATTTAAATGGTTTGATTCGGCTAATTTGGCATTTCAAAACCTCAAGATAGCATTGAATACTATTTTTGTCTTGAAGCTTCTTAATTTACACTAGAGTGTGATGCATCCTCCGAAGGTGTAGGTGCAATTCTCACACAAAATAATCATCCCATTGCTTATTACGGTAAGGGGTTATCCTTCTCTAATCAGCATACATCTACTTATGATCATGAATTATTGGTTTTGACACTTGTTTTACACCATTGGAAGCACTATCGGGTCACCATTTCTTTGTTAGAATTGATCATTACAGTCTCAGATATTTACTTCAACTGGGGGTCACAACCAATGATTTAAGGATTTATTGTATTATGGAGGATTGTCCACTCCATAAGGACAAATCCAATTGATTGAAGAAATATTTCCGATTCTAGTATTTCTCTCTTTAATTGTACTTTTCTTTCTTCTCCTACTTTTTCTTATTTTTTCGCCGATCATTTTTGGAAACAACTCTTCAAGTTAAGCAGGACAAACTTGGTGTTACCAGTCAAGATGCATTCACGTTCACTTACAAGCAACAAAAGGAGTGGGTTTCATGCGCAGATTTTTTTTTGGTAAGTCCAATGGGATAAATATTGTTACAATAATTCTTATCCGTCTTTGCTAGCGATGACACATATCTAAGTGGGAGGATCCACCTCGTTTGCTCTCTTACCCTGCCAACATGGCTAGAGGGGATGCCCTAGATCAACTCCTTATTGAATGGGGCACTTTGAAGCATGCAAGAAATTGCCACCAGCTTAGATTTGCAAGAAGCAACATGACAAGAGTTAATGTGAGTTGGACTTTAAACAAAGGACTTGGTTTGGGTAGGCCTACAGCCTTATTGAAATTCGTATGTTACTTGAAACCGCTACCAAAAGGCTTTTTAATGACCTTGCTATGGCGGGTGTCTTTGTGTATCGACTAGCTCTTCCAGAAGATAGTCATCTCCATCAATAATCCCTTCCTACCACTAATAGTGGATTCGTGTGGCTCCCCAACCATCTTTAGTGCTCTATGCTCTCTCTAATAGGGTGTTTGGGAGGCCTTAGTCGAATGGGATAGCTTATCATCTGAAAATGCATTATAGGAGCCTCTTGAAGATATCAAGCACCTTTTCCTTGCATTCAAGCTTGATCTTGAGGAGGGGAATAATCTCATGGATGCTTTAATCGATGGGCTTACAGTTGGGCCCAAGCCCATCAAGATCAAGTCCAACCTCAACCCTAATGGGTCAAACTTAATTTATTGACTAGGGTTGATGGTTTAATTGATAAGCCTATTTAGTTAATTTATCAACTAGGGATAATTAACCTAATTAACAAGCCTATTAGCTTGTAATCAATTATAACTAGAGTCCAATAATGAACATGCTAACAACTAAACTTGAGAGTTAATTACTTAATTCCCTAGATCTTGCTCTCTCTCTCTTCTCCCTCTCTCTAGTATCGATCCTCTCCTATAAACCCTAATTGTCATTAACCTCCTTCCTTATCAAGGCTACTTATCTCTCCTACCTCATTCCCTACATCTCTCACTCTACACCATAAGTAAGAATAAAAGGTTTGCCTCCATATCCTCCTCTACCCCAATTCAAACCTTACATCGTCTTATTACCTAATCCATAACCCAAAGCCATACTAGTGAAGTCTTTTTCAGAGTTCTTAAAAAAGTCACAAGTGGTCTTGGATATCATTATTTTATTATAGCAATAACCACCAATGTTCACAAAATTTGTGACATAAGCTACCACCAAAAGAATGAAGGTCACACCAAATTTGGGCTTTTCTTCATAAAGGTATTATTCAAAGCCAAGAAAAAAGGTCAACTCACAAACTTCAATGCTTTCCGATGGACAAGATTATAATTTTTATTCCACTGGCTCAAAATCACAAAGAAATTCATGATAAACGACAAAGGTTGAGTAACCATTTTGCACCATTTATTATAGTGACTAGTTGGTAGTACCACGTACTTTAAGTAACATCCATTTCACTGTCTACTTGGATTTATCTTTGTGGCTCTCTCATAGACAACTTTCTTCCAAGCCTTCACTGATTAAGGGAAGGTTCTCTACATCTCAAACTCCCCTTTCATCTATCTCCTCGTATGGTTCATATCTATACAAATCAGCCAATCAACTCTTAACAAATTTATATAACTATTTTGGCAACAAACTCTGATTAACAGAATTCAGTCTGCTGACTGCATGAAATTTAATACACAATCATCAATCTACCACAGGAACTGAATCTATATCTTTCTTTCCTTTTTCTCAGTTGAATATATTTCCCCCTTCGGGAGGAATAGCAAACAGTCCTAGATGAGATGGTCAGCCGACTCAGTTTTCTAGTGCCTTCTTTCCCAATATTCTCCCTCTTATGGCAAGTCCACTTAGCTGTTCTCCTGGAAATAATAAGTGGACTGTGACTTTAATATTCAAAATATTGCTACGCCATTTTCGACTGCCAAGCTCATCTGGACGTGTTAAATGACTAGTATCTTAAGATGAAAGGATATCATAAGACTATACAAGACGCTGAATCAAGAAGAGCCTACACTGTATTTTATTGCCTTGGTCCAGGACCTCCAAATGATCAACTGGCACCAGGCTCTAGGTGCTCCTGACAAGTGCCTAGCTGCTGAATTCAGTACTTTGTCACTGTTTGACCTTGACTGGCCTGTTTTTCAGTTTATTCTTTTAACTGATTACAAATCCGATTGTTCTTGTATTTTTGAGACCCGATGTGCCTTAGTGGGCAGTATCAGGTAATAGTTGGCAGTCATTCCAACTCTAAATATCAAAACAATGCAAAACAATAATTCATGGAAGAGAAAAAGGGATAGACTTTATTGATGTAGTATAATTGCTATTCAGAACACAAGAAAATAATCAACCAGTTTTTCTAGTTTTTTTCTGATTATGATTCACATTAGATGATGTGGAAATATTGACCAGCATCTTTCATCTTATGAATTAAATCATGTTCATGCTTTTTCCTTGAAGAATAATAGTATTTTTCTTTATTTAGTATTTCGCAAACTAGCACATCTCAGGCGAGTTGGCCAACTAGAATTTTAACATAAAAAAAAAACAAAGATTTCAGCTAGAAAGCTACAATATGATTCTGAAAGTTAGGTAAAACTGGGCTCCACTGCCAAAGACCTTTCATCCAGTGATAGGAAGGATGATGATAGTTCTAATAAATCCACATCATCTGTTACAAACTGTGGGAGGATGCTCCCGTTAGGAATGAAGAAGGATTTGTTTACAGTGTGACAAAAACTCTCCCATAGTCTTCCAATTTGTAGGGGCAGTTGACTGCTCGATGATAATATGTCAGAGGTACTGTGCTCAGATAAAAAAGCAACACATGTCATGATGGGAATGTACATACGCTGCCAGATTTTACAAAGTATTCCAGATTTTGGCTCTTAAGTCTTAACTCATAATTGAGAGTAGATGTTGTAGGGATTGCAAAAGAATGAGAGGTAGACCCAATATGAGTTGGAGAAGGTATCATCACATTGGAGCACACCAAGGACATGGCCCATGATAAGAAACTGTGGCCTCTATAACCCATATAGCCAACCCCAAGCAGGAGGCCTCTTTTATCACTAATGGACGACAATTGCATGGTGTACGACCTCTTCTCCAGCCTTTAAGTATGCTTGGCTATCATTTTCTTTCACTACTTTTCCTTGTGCCCCTTTTGGACAGTGTCGCTACTATTCTCAAACGGTTAGGGGTAACACTACACACATTTGAAACCACCCAACACCACCCCATGCATCCAAGGGTGGGATTCTTTTTGGGTTGGTGGTAGTGATGGTGATGATTTTGTGTATAACAAAGTACAAAAGTGTTTTCATCTTTTATACCATGTAAACTTCTACAAACACATACAGAAGGATATAATATATGTAATACTAGGATTAAGCTAAATTGTACAAGAACCTTTATTATTCGAGACCCAACAAGAACGAAATCCTAGATCCACGACTATCAGTCACCAACAAGGTAAATTTCAGTTAGGGAACAAATTGTCTTTGCTAGAGGGAAAGGATGCCTGTGAGGTTGTCATCCCTACCACTCCTAACTTCTTTTCCCAGACAGGTTGCCAAAGATAATTTTTAAAGTGCAGTAAGGAACAAGAATAAGAGGGCAGGAGATAAATAGGCTAAAAACTAAAACTTTTACTTTCCTACTGGAATATGTTGATAATTAAACCTTCCAAAGCCAACAGCCCCTCTGTCCCTCTGGACACAGATACACACAACAAAATATCAACAGAAAATTTACAAGGAAAGTTTTTGCTAGAAAATTTGTACCTTGACGATCCCAAGTTTGGGATTCATTAGATTCAGGATTTGGGATTTCATCTTGCTTCATGGCATCCTGAATCTCAAAAATCTTAGGAATTGGGATGAGTGCACCTTCTGCATTCGCACGATCTAATGCAGTAGCTGTCAAACAATAGACTACAGATCAATATAACATCCAGAAACTGAGAAGTAATGCGATGAATGACAAAGGTAATTTTCGGAAAGCAAATACAAAATCCCAACTAGCAGAGTAGTATGAGAGAATCTGTTCAATGTTCAAGGAAATCAAAATATCACTGGTAAAGCTGCAAATAGATGTATAACAATTTCAACATACCCATTCCATATTAAGGAAACATTCGGAAAATATATGATGAAATCAACTGAAATGATGTACATTGATATTTTTGGGACATTTGGTTTTATAGGAAATCAAATCGAAAAGTAGTAGGACAAATAATCTTAAATGAGGAAATAACCAACAAGAAATTTAGTTACCAAATGGTGCATAAAACGCTTAAAGAGGCTATATAAATACCACAAATTTTAAATCAGCTAAAACTAACTGGAAAATAAGCTAGTCCTAGAACACGGCAACATGAGGCAATTAGTCCTGCAAGCAATCAGAATCATATGTTTAACAGGCAGGCTGATCACATCCTTGAAGCTTTATTTAAAGCCTATTATCACCTCTTGCAAGATCTATTAAACTAGGATTCAAGAAAATGGATGCCCAAATTTAGTTGCAAAAGAGAATATGTCACTCAAAAGCAGTTGAACTAGATTTGAAGAATGGAACAATGTTACAAGAAATGGGAGGCATTCATTTCGATAGAAAGATAAGTTCAACACATACATCCAAGAAGAAATAAACATACAAGAGATATGAGTAGTCTTAGAAAAGCATGCCAGAGAGAAAAAACAGATGTCATTGCTTTGGTTAAAAAACAAAAATGGCTTGATACATTAGTGTGATGTGATGTCATTCCATTCATTATTACATCATTTCATAAGGCTAAAAGGGGGGCATGCGCATGCAGCTTAGACAGTATTCTAATTTGCAAGAAATAAAAATAATCATCAAGAATCACTGGAACGGGTATATATATATATATATATAGCTCATACTTGACTATATTTGGTATCTGATCATTTATACAACCAAACTAGGGGGAAGAAGAAAAAGAAATTGAAAAAACCAAAATAAAGTATTTTAGACATGTAGAACTTAATGCTCCAACAATTTCCAAGATGTTTACATTCTTCAATTTTGCCACATATGCATTAAATTTTGAAAATGAGGGAGCATACTTGATAAGAAAAGAAAAATTAAATGTACAATGTTGATAGCAAATGTCAATACACAATAGCAACCTTATAAGCCTAGAAATCATGAATTCAAACATTCTGATTCCTACTTCCCTCTGTTATATCTTAGCAGGAAAGAAGCTCTTCTGAAATTATGGACACACAAGAAATTTGGAAAAAGCCTAACCCACCTCCACTCTGTACATCTGATCTTTTCTTGGATTTTGCCAACTGACTCAATGGAAGCAGCAGTGCTGCCTGAGAGATGTTCAACTCAAGATCTTTTCCACGCTGCACCATAATTTTCCTAAAGGATGGCTTGACTAGAAAACCATGAGCCACAAAGACTTGTGCAGCAGCAGGCGTAACAGCATTTTGGATTTTCACAGCAAATATTGCAGGCAAGTGTCCTTTCTGCTTCTTAAGATAATCACTGTCAAGAGACAAAGATATTTTGGTAGGCTTTGTTTTCTTCAATTCATCAATACCATTCCCACACCAGAAGTAGCATACACCCTTCTCCGAAATGGCCAACACATAGAACCACATGCCATCTGCCTCAACATTGTCCATGCACCAGGCATCAAGATAAACAGCAGGATGTTCCATCCCAAGGATACAGGTGGCTGACTTATCTTTACCACCATCTACCCTCCAAACTGCAACATATCTTTCACCGCCAGCACAAGAGATGGCATACTTTCCGTCTTTAGTCAAGATCATACAGCGAACATTCCCCTATAGTCATCCAAAGAAGAATCGCAAATGATAAGATAGCGTTAGCATGATTAAAAACACGAAGGATGGATGGATGGATTTGGGCCGCTAAAATGTGGTTAAAACAGAATTATGCATACAGGGTGCCCAGAAAACTTCTGGATTTTTGCATGATCTGAACATCTGAGAATCTTCATTCGACCAGCAGCTGTTGCCAGTATCTTCCCATCTGCTTAGAAGAAAACCCATTCAAGTAGCACAGCGCAGCTTAAAATTAAACAAACAGCATAGAATTATGAAAAATATATTTCATATGATCACAGCCTCCACCATACATGTTATGATTCTGACAACCATGGTATATTAGAGACGTAGCATATGGAGGTATCTTTTCCACCACCCCCATACCAAATGAGCACCGAAAATCAGTCTATCCAGCCATAAATAATGTTATATACCCTATTTTAAATGGAAGAAAACTTTTTTCAGATGAATACCCATTTCAGGATTTTCTCAACTAAAATAGGTAGTTTTCAAATATTCATCTTTTCCAAATACACATAAGCTGCAAAATGCAAGTATATTTTCCACCCCTATTACTCCCATATCAAACAAGCCTTTGAAAGAAATCATGTTCTGATCCACACCCTCCAGGAGCTGCAGCTACATAATTCTATCTATGCCCTGTGCAAATCCGTCTCAGCCATTAATTCCTCCCATATCAGGTCACACCTTAATTAAATTACTACCAGCGTCAATAAAATGAGTTCCCAAAAAATTTTGATACTTCACACCAGTGATCTTTAGATCACCAAAACTGGGTAAACTTGAAACTTAGCACTGATCAGCTTTTAGTATAAATAAACAAATGCTAGTGGAACACAGATAGAGTTGATGATCATTACTGTTCCAAATGACTTAATAGTATCAATATATATCCATCAGCAATGCAATGTTTCTATGGCAGTAGAATTTTCATTTTCATAATTGCAAGATAACTAGGATGAAGATAGAAGCAGAGGAAGGCAAAGTAGAAACAGTCCCAGCCTCCCAGGCCACCCAGCCCAAAGCCTGGGCCTAGGGACTCCAAATTTTAATCTAATATAGATACATCAAACAGGTAAACAAACCAGACACGTTGTTCTGGTGCAGCAGTATCAGTCAGCATCTAATATGTGTGGAATGGGGGTTCGAAATCCTGATATGACTTTTTCAAAGTTTTTGAACTTAGGGCCCCCAAAACTGTACATCCAACATGCACATGTGTGTGTGTGTAAAGTCAAAGCCCAATGCATATATAGATAAAGCCAAAGGATTTTGTTGAATTTGTGGGCATCAGCCATTTGATGCTTTCAACTAATTTTACTAGCATATTCTAATACATTTACCTTTTCATGAATACATATGATGAATTTGATAAGGCCAATCTACCATAATACGTAAGCCCTCAAATGTCTTCTGTTCCTGGGCCTCGAGGCTATAAGGCCAGCCCTGAGACTGACAAAACACATACCTTCTGAAACAGACATCGAGGATATAGCCTTTGTTGAAGCTTTAAACTTCCTTATTAAGCTCCCAGAATCCGGCTCAATTTCAGAAATCATTCCATCAGCTCCAGAGGTATAAATGCATGAAACATGTTTTGAAAAAGAGATTGAACTTACGCCGCTGCAAGACATATATACACGTAGCTTAGTTGCATCAGAAGTCAATAAATGAACCACAGATTAGTCAAAATTGAAGAACACAAAATTCAATATGTGGCATCTCCTGTACACATTAGAAAATACAGCGACTTTTCAACATTCTTAGTACATGCTATGATAGTAAAAAGGTGATTCCATGACTACATTCTGTCGTGGCAGTTATTGTCATAAAAAACCAGCAGGTAATCTGCTTCTGCTAGTAAAAAGGTGATTCCATGACTGCATTCTGTCATGGCAGTTATTGTCATAAAAACCCAGCAGGTAATCTGCTTCTGCAACATCCAATCTTCCAATACTTCAACAACGTTAGTAGATTCTGATTCCTCATAAAGGAAAATCTAAGCCACTTATCATTTTGCCATCCAATGGTTCTCAGTGGATGTTTGGATCTTCCATTTGGCTGGCTAGAAATGCAGCCCAGATGGCAGCAGTTCACCAGATGTATACATGGCGCACACAAAACTGCTGCATAAACTAAAATGCAAATCAATTGGCATCACTTTGATTCCATCGAATGTAAGGCTGATTTCCGTTTTCCAAATTTGTCCTATCAAACTATGAAACTCATATTCCCCTCAAATTTTTCTTGAAACTGCATCCCAAAGGGTAATGCTTCCCGTCCCCACCAGATAGTTGGTCTCAGTCGCAAGCAATTTGGATGATTGAGGCTTTCACTAATTGAATTAATATCTCTAACGAGATGTATAACTGAAAGGGAAAATGAAAAATAAGTCTTTATCCAGACTCATTGATCACTTAGAACCTGTTCTCCTTAGCTAATTTTTGTGGGACTCTAAGCTGATATTATCTTAATTGAAATTTTGTTATTATTATTGTTTTATTATTACCATAATCATAGTTAATATTTTCCTTATTAGTATTATTACTATTGTTTTCATTACCACCATTATAATAATTATTATCATTAATTTTATCATTTACTGTTCTTATTAAAAATTTCTGATCTAATTTGTAAGTCCTAAAAATAGGCTAAGGAGAACAGGCCCTTAAACATTGGGAGTTCAGATAAATAGATTCAAGCTGCTACAAAAGACGCTCAACATTTTATTGCAACTGTGAAATTTTACAGCCTACATGCTAAGCAGAAAATGTTAACAGGATGCTATAGGTCAAGGAGATAAAATTAAATTAGCAAGACATAACGGCCAGATAGAGTAGAATAGAAGCACAAAAAGCCTTTGGCATCAGTTGGAATTCAGGAGAAACTTCATAGAATAAATAAAAAGCCCACTGGAAAATTCGTCCCTTCCCTCTAAGGTCCGAAAAAAGGAAGGATACACGAATTTAGTAACATACACTGCAAATACCAAAGAAGCATAATTACTGACCCAGGATGGCAGTCACTAAATTTCCACTTCAACTGACCAGCGGATACATCGATTGCCAACACATCCCCACTGCCGGTTCCCAACACCAAAAATGAAGAGCCAAGCTTCCTCTTCTTCTGAAGAAACAATAATTTACACAATAAAAGACCAAATTTCAAAGCCGAAAACGAGAACCAATTAATGAAATAGCCAGTCGTCGGAAACCTTTCTGCCCAAAGCCACCCACTTCATGCAAGTATAATCAACTGAAAGGTGTCCTCTTTGTGATTTTGATAGTAAATCCGTTTCATCAGTAGATACAAGGTCGGAAAATTCGGTTTGCAGCTGCCCCTTTACGGTATCCCAAATCTGTAAAATGGAGAATTAGACTATTAGAGCATACACTTAAACCCTTCTAAAACCCTACTAAGTTTGTATCCATATTCAATCTTTATCAAACCCCCATAGTTGAATAACATCACGGATACAACATTGGTATTTGGTAGTATAAGAAACATCATGTTTACCTTAATTCGGCCATCACCAGAGCTAATAGCGAAGAAGTCCAGAAAAGGACTAAAGCATGTCAAAATATCTCTGACATCGGAGGAACCCATTGCCCTAAAACCCACAAACCTAAGTGAGCCAGACATTTCAAATTCATGTAATATGGAAGTAAGGGAGAAACGCTTGGCACAATAGACAATTTCAACATTAAGAATATTTGTACAATGGCGGAACAGATAGTCGACCTTGAACGGAAAGGAAGCCTAGCAGAACAAGCAATAAGCAAGGGGCGGCGAGGGAAAGAGCTGGTTCAGCGGACGGCGGCGAGCAGCTGCTTGCGATTGGTTCTTTGAAGACGGAAGCGAACTGCGAAGTACTTGTTCCTATTTGAAGACAGCAGCTGCTGAGTAATATTCTGTTCTTTGTGCCTATACTCGCCCGCTGTTCTGAAGACGGCTGCGCAATGGTTTTGTAACTTATAGTTACATCAAATCAAAACCAAACTAATCAGTATAACAGTAATTATTTTTTATTTATATCCTTATTTACGATAATTGTATAAAATAATACTAATAATTTTAATTTTGATGTGTTTATTAGTAATTATTATTATCATTATTATCAAAATTATAATTATTATTATTATTT
Organism: Tamarix austromongolica; assembly: GCA_039764185.1. NCBI lineage: Eukaryota > Viridiplantae > Streptophyta > Magnoliopsida > Caryophyllales > Tamaricaceae > Tamarix > Tamarix austromongolica. The sequence goes on from CM077817.1 coordinate 50,103,750, forward strand.
TAATTATAATTATTAAATTTATTATCATTATCATTATTCTAATAATTATTTTAAGTATAATTATTATGTTTATTATCATTATAATTATAATAATTATTTTAATTATAATTATTAGAATTATAATTATTTATACTATTCATATAATTATCAATATTAATATAATAATTTTTATTTTCATCTATATTAATCAAACCATGTTAACACTAATAAGATTAGATTATATCAAATTAAAAAAATCAGGCGAAGAAAACATAGCTTCAGTCAAATGATATCGACATTTAATTTTTAGATTATTTTCTCAATTGTTGATTGTTATCTATTCAAAATAAAATATTTTTTATTATAATTACTTAAAGTCTGATCTGTCTAGCAAATAACATTCCTACAATATTAATTACATATATACTTAATATAAAGTTTAGCCAAAATATAAATACTATGTACAACAACGGGACAAAACATTGGTCAAACTTCTAATAAGGAATCCTAATATATATAAAAAAATAAATAAATAAAGCAAGTACAAACCAAAATGCCTTATGAAGATAAGCTCCTTGTTACACCTCAAAGGCTCTTGATCCCCTCCCAAAATCCATGGTAGCATATGATGACAACTCTCAATCGCCCAACAGATCTACAAATATCATAGAATAATCTTCTCTCTCACTTATTCAAAGGAAGGTGTGTGAGTCAAAAGGATAGTTAGGGTATACACTTGTTGATATCTCATGTAGGGACTTCCACTCATCATTAAGCACTTCCAACTCTTTACCTATTTGATCATAGCGTCTCATAAAAAAACCACCCTTAATATTTCTACAATGTGGAACATTAGTAACAAACAAATATACATATTTGGCCCTCACTCTTAACCATGGTTGTATAAGTAGTAAGGTCAACAGAGATAATATGACCTGAACTTGTATGGTCCCAAATACAAACCCCTCTGCAATATAGTACATCACTTATCCATCTCACATGGTATCTAACATCCCCATCTGGAGACAATTTAAAATATTACGTATGGTACAGGTCAGGTAATTGATGCGTCATTCTACCTACACAAAGGACACAACATCACAAACCTTAATATCAATGACCATTTTTAAGTTAACATCAACTTTACTTCATTCATTTTCCATGACTAATTAATCTTAAAGACCTTTAACAAATTAAAGTAGAAATCTTCTATTTTTCTAACTTAAGTTATTATTACAACCAATTACACGTTTTATAGTTATAATTCTATGTTATGCATATTCACACTAAATGTCATTAATAAAGGATTTTTATTTATTACTACTATCATTACCAAACTAATTATCCAAATTATTATAAATTATAAATAATACGTATTGAATGAGTGAATTTTTTTTCAATTAATTTCATTATTCACTCTCTAATGTTGTTTATATATAATCATTTTTTATTTTTTAAAGCTACACAAATTTTGTTGTTTTAATATTATATAAGGGTCTAAATATGTAAAATTAACTAATATTAAAGAAGTTTTAATATTATCATCATAAATTACTCTTTAAGGTTAAAGTTTATTTTTTACTTAAAATCAATAATTATTATGGATTAATCATTAAATGGTATAATTATGTCAAATTCATTAATATTAACTTTTTACATTTCAATTTTTCAAAAATGATAGATAAAATTAAAATTATTTGCATAAACCATATTTACTCACAAACTTTTTCATTATAATCAACAACATTAGATGAAAAATAGGCATTCAATGAGAATTAAAAGAAAAGATAAATGATTGGCAAATGACTAAATAATAATTCCCTATATGGAGCAAGTAATATCATCACCAAATCTTAATCCACCATCACCCTTCATGTAAACTAGTTTAATACCCTGAATTTTAGCTAATCCTAATTAGGGGTGATTAATATCTTAACATAATTATAATTTTGATAAATTTATATTTTTACCTTACATTAATTTCTTAATCCTTATTCTAGATTAATAGATTTTTTTAACCTAAATCTAACCCTGGATGATCAATAACTAAATTATCTTAAATACCCTAATCTAAATTATTTCATTCTAATCCTAAGTCTAATTGCAAGTTATTCTCCTCCCTTCTTTTTCTTTTTCCCCTCTCTTTTTTTTCTTTTTGTTCTTTCGGCCGACCTTCCTTTTTTCTTTTCTTTTTCCTTTCTTGCTTCTTATTCATCTTGCGTGAAACAATCTCCCCTAGACCATGCCTCTATCATTCCATCAACTACACCCTACCTTCATCACCATACCTTGAAAAGTTTGCCTCAATCACCTCACCTGTCTCATCCCCTCTTTGTTGTGTGCATGTGTGTGTGTGTGTGTGTGTATATATATTGAATAGATCCAAACCAAAATTGAAATTAGCAAGATAATGAATAATTGATAGTCCAATCACAAAACATAATAATTGAGAGAAAAATAGATATCTTTATTCATGCTTTTATATAATTACAAAATGATTCAATAAATTACACAAATCTATAATTCTCTAACAATGGAGAATTTTATGGAGAAGAAGAATAAGTTGGCTCGTATAACTTGATACCTAGGGTTTTCTCATATCTCTTTGATACCAAGAAAAACCTTAGGGAGCGAAACAAATTGTTTCAGAAATTAAGAAAACACGATCCATATAGGGGAAACACGACCCCCCGGTGTTTATTTTCTTATTCTCAACTATTTTTCCAAAACTCACATCAACACACTCTATGAATAATCTCGTCCCATGTTAATAAACAAGCACCCCCATGTTTATCACATAACTCACAATTCCACTCAAACTTCTCCAACATTTGTACAAACCAGCATAATGTTATGTTGTGCATCAAATACCTGATTAATGATCATAATTCTCTACCTTAATGTAGTATTTGTGACACATGACATGTAATGACCTCTACAAAAATCCTAGGCACAACAAATGACCTTATGGTCTATGAGCACCAATCAAGTTTGAGAAACTCTCAAACTTACCCACAATCAGTGGATTCGTTAGCATATTGGTTGAATTATCCAAAGTATCTACTTTATCTAGCACAACTTTTTCAGCAGCAATAATACCTCAAATCAAGTGATACTTGATGTCAGTGTGCTTTTTTCAACGATAAAAAGAATTTTAATTCTTTGCTAAACAGATAACACTCTGGCTATCACCTCAAATGACTAGAGAATGATAACCAAACGATGTCTCATGTTCTAAACCACCAAGCCACATGGCTTTCCAAAAAGCCTCAATCATAGTCATATATTATACCTTAATAGTGGATAAGGAAGCCACCTCTTTCAAGGAAGACATCTGGCTAATAGTTAAACCACTATGACAAAAAAAATATCCACTAGTGGATCTCCTTTTATCAAGGTCCTCGCTAAAATTAGAGTCCACGAACCCAACTAGCAAATCAGTTAATCTCTCATGCTCTATACAAGATGATGTTGTAATACCCCCGCCTTTTTGGAAAATGTTGGAATGGGAATTATGCCAATTTTGGATGTTTGATTATTGATTTAGGATAATGATTTGGTTTGAGGCAATGTTTGATTTGGAATAAGGTTGAAAAATTAGATTTATTAAGTTGTTCAAGCAAACTAATCAACTGGTTCACCATTTCAATAAAATAGGTTTTACTTGACTAAAATGATTGACTGATTAGGGGGATCAATTGACTATTTTGCAGAATAGTCAAATGGTAGGACAAACTCAATTTTTGGAAAAAAAAAATCTTATACTAAAATGGAACCTTGTTAACCCATGCCAAATTGTTCCTACGAGATTCTTAGCCTTTTTCATGATGCATTTAGTCCAAAATATTGCCTCAAGTCAATCTAGGAGGTCAATTGGGAGAGTTAAGGGGGGATTACCTCAGCCTTGTCTTCTTCCGCCTCTCTCCTCTACACATTTTATGAGATTATTGCTTCAATCTCAGGCACGATTCTAATTAGTTGTAAGATTCCTTCCACCTAGACCTTCCATTACCCCTCTTGTGAATTATAATTCTGGATCAATTGACCTGCATTCTTTAAAAATATCATTTGAACTCTGAAGAATAGGTCAGCATATCTTGGACAAAATCCATCCATTTAGCTCAAATTAAAACGGTAAAAATTAGGATTTTAAAATTATTTCTGACCACTCTGTGATTCATCTCGATTGGTTGCCTATAAATAACCCCAATCACCCATTTCTTCATCTTTCTTTCATCCACAGAAATACTTAACTCTCTACATTCACCTTTCTCCTTCTACACTTCTAACCTTACAGTCAAAATTCCTTTCACTATTCTGATCTTTTCTTTATCACCCTCTTATTTTGATCATTAAGTAAGAAAAAGTTAGATCTGAAAAAAAAAAGGTTGAGTGGTTCACCTGAGTACCTTCTTTTTTGCCTTTGGGGTGTGGTATGTCTGTCCATTCTTTCTATTTCAAATTCAAATTTATTAAGGTTATGTACCAATTTTTAAGTTAATGATTATTGTTTTAAGGTTTTAAAAGTTGAGATTTTCACAAGCTGTAAGAAATTTTTTGTCAGCATAAAGTAAGTGATTCTTGCTCCTAAGATGGATTATGAGTATTCCTGTAAGATATGAACCTCTTTAAGTTGATATTATATGATGGCATGAATGTATATAGCTTACAGACTTGATTTGGATGAGTAGATTGTGCATTTTGTGTAAAAAGCATGGTCCTTGAGAAAAATGGGATGTAATGATTAAATGTTGGGATATACAAGTTAATTTAGCTAAAAATGTGTTATGTAATGTTAAAGAATGTTCCAATGTGCTTAAATGATGATTTATTAGCTTGATTTACATGAAAATGATTGTTTGGTGTTGTAGGAAAAACTGATCGATTGTTTAGGTCAAACCGATTGATTGGTTCCTAGAATAGTCGACTGGTTGACCTAACCCATCAATTGGTAAGCCTGTAGAGACCTTGGTCTTACTCTTAGTTTAAACACATCAACTGGTTGAGTGGAACCAGTCGACTAGTCTATAAATAGTCTACTACTTTGCCCAAACCAATCAACCGGTTTGAGAAAAAGCAGGGTTTGATAGAGCCAAACCGATTGATTGGTCGACCCAAACCGATCGATCAATTAGTGCAACTGATCAACTAGTTGGGCCAGACCAATAGACTGGTTTATGTGTTTTGATTCCTTTCAATTTGGTTATGCTTTAAGGTTATTCATGAGATTGTCCTATGAATATTAAAGGGATAAAATACAGATTTTATCATGGATTAATGACATGTTGAATGGATTATAATTTATGACACACTCAATTAAAATTGTAAAAGGCTAAATGGGTATACCACTTATAAAATATGATAGTTTTTGAGAAAAGAGTAATGAATCATATCTTGTGATTGAATAAAATAATATGATGGAGATGAATAATATTGTACAATGATAAATGGAAACCCCATACATGGTTGAGAAATGGAAAAAGGAGTAATATGGAACAAATATGTGAGTGCCTTGCTTGTTATTTGTATGAGCCTTGTATGGTCACTTATCCTCGTGAATCATGTACTAATCACATAAAGCGAAAGATAATCGAGTTGTGCATGGGTCTAGTTTACTCGATCCTCAATTAGGTACTAGGGTTTTGTCTGCCTTCGGACATTTATTGGTTCCTTTAGGTGGAATCCTAGAGATCCCAATGCTTTACATATTTTAGACACTGATGATGTAATAAGAGGTACCGATATTAAAAGGTTTGGTTACCTAGGTGGTTAACTTTGGTCTGGAATTATTGTAACATCCCCATTTTTTACAATAAAAAATTTTCATTAGAATATGTTGCGAAAGCAGAAAAAAACTTAGGAAAATTGGGGTGTTACCATTGTACTTAACATAGAATAAACGTTTGCCACCTACCCCACATCAGATACAAGGCTAAACCAACTAACACTAAAACAGCAGAGTGTGCAAGTAATAATTTAATTGAAATGGCTCCAAATAATGTTTACATATAATGACCCGAATTGGTTTCAGATAAATTGTTATAGAATACATATAAAAAATGATGGGATCACAATTCATGGGTTGAGGCATGAGGCTCAAAGCAATACCATGGTCCTCCACGAACCCCATTAAAACCTTCAGATGTCTTTACTCACAAGCCTCGATCCAAGTTAGGTAAGCTCTTTTTTTTCATCCCCAAAAACCTACACATGATCCTTTGCTCATGGGAATGAGTAGGTGACCAAGAAAACGGTTACATTGGTACACTACATATTAAGTAAGCCAAGTTGCTCCCTTAATGTACACAAGTATGCTAATTTATCATTTGTGAGCATAATGTATAACATGCATTATAGTAGGCCTCTATATACAAGTAAGAGAGCATAACACATGCTATTTTATACAATTTCATCACAGTAAAAACATCATGCTTAGGAATCACGACACTTTCACATAACTACTTCCATGAGCAATAGTAGAAAATAATCCAACAACCCCTAGGATTATTTTCATTTATCCAATTCTACTTAGATATGCCATTTGTTTATCCATGTAAGGTATAGGCCAATCACCTCAATTAATATTCCATACCATAACCAATTAGTTAAATGCATAAACCAACTTTAACCATTTGGTTAACCATATCATTACTTCCATTTCATATCCAATTATCAACCATTCATCTAATTATCATTCACAATTATTAACCAATATTTACTAACCATATTTTATTATCATCGAGCGATAGACTATGCACCACCCCATGGTCTCACATACCATGGAATCAAAAAATGGACATAAAGTTCAGACTGAAGCCAATCACTAAGTGGATATAAGTCTAGGCCAAAGCAAATCACCACAATGGACTAAATCAAGCTGAAGCCAACTAATACGAACATGGGTCCAGGTCGAAGCCAACCACCTAGGTAACCAAATCCTTTAGTATTGATACCTCCCTAGTACATTATTAGTGTCTAGAGTAGGTAAGGCATCAAGACCTCTTTGGATCCCTTCCAAAGGTACTAAAAATACCTAAAGGCAAATTAACTCCTGGTAGCTAATTAAGGATTGGGTAACCCAAACCCATACTTAACTCGACTTTCTTTAGCTTTATATATTTAATGTTTTATTCATAAGAGGGGTGATCATACAGGACCCATACAAGCAAGCATGTAAACTTCCATGTCAATCCATATTAATCCTTTTCTTTCCATTTTTTCCACCATGTGGGTTTACCATTTATCCTTAGCCAATGCTATTCGTATCCACTATTATATTAAATTCCAATCCAAGCCGAGTTTTATTACTATTTTCTCAATTATCCTCATTCATCATGAGTGAAATGTCCATTTTATCCTTCAATTACCCATAAGGTATGTCATAACCCATGATCCACTTGATCTTTTAATTAGGTTAATAATCCATGATAGAATATGTACTTTATCCATTAAATAGCCTTGGAATAATATCAATCATAATTTCAAAGAATAACTGAACAAAAAAGAATCACATTAAGCAAACTAGTTGAACTAGTCGATTGGTCTAGCTTAACTAGTCAATCGGTTTGACTCAATCAGACCATGCTTTCCTCAAACTAGTTGATCGGTTTAGGCAAATTAGTTTAATATTAATACACCAATCAATCAGTTTTATCAAACCAATTGATGGGTTTAAGTAAAGAGCAAGACTAGGGTCTCTACAGGCATACCAGTTAATGGGTTGGGTCAACTAGTTGACTATTTTGGGAACCGATTAATCGATTTGACCTAATCAGTCGATTGGTTTGCTCTAATATAGTACCAAATTATAATTTTCATGAAAATTCTTTCATATAAATCATTTTCAGTCAAGTTAAACACATGTATCAACAACAACTAGCATAATTCCAACCAAATTATCATGCATTTCTCAACATAGTATCATCATAGCTTATTTTATACATTTTCATGCTTTTCACTCAATTTATGCCATTTAATTATGCAAATCATGCATGCAAATTCATTTTCTTATACCAACATGGATCAACCAAATAAAGATATCACCTATCATGTAGGAACAGTTTAAAAGCAAGAGTTACTTACTTAATGCAGACTAAATCCCCTTAAAATAGAATTTCCAAATATATGAAAACTTCAACTCTTAAAACCTTAAAACAAAAAATCTTAAACTTAAATATGATACCAAAATATTATCAAATTTCAAACTTAAAACATAAGATCAAAGCTTACCAACTTAAGGCTAAAATAGAGAAAAGGGTTAACTGAATTATTCAAACTTTTTTCCATCATTTAAATTTACCCTATTTAGCAATTGAAATAAGAGAGAGCTAGAGATAAGAGTAGGAGAGTGCGAAAAATAAATTATTAAGTGCTAAAAGGGTGGAAAGAAGAGAGGAGAATGCATAACTTAGGGAAGTTCGGTCATTAAAAGAGAGGTGAAATGTAGGGATGATTTGGGGCTATTTATAGCCAATCAATCGAAATGAAATATTAAAGGTTAGGAAGGCAACTCGAAACCCTACCATTAACTATTTGAATTTGATCATAATTGACGGATTTGTCTAGTATTTGCTAACTTAGTCTCTCGAGCTCAATTAGTGACTTTGGGGAACTCAGGTCAATCAGACCAGAATTAGCATACATGAATGAAGAAATGAGAGTTCAACGTGGAAGGAATCTTCTAGCTTTCCATAAGAATGCTTAAGGTTAAAGCAATGGATCTCACAATTGGGTAAAGAAGAGAGGATAAAGAAGATAATGGTTGAGGTCATCTCTCTGCCTCATTTGTCTCTACCGATCTCTAGAATAAATCGAGGTAATATTTTGGGTTAAATGCATCATAAAAATGGTTATAAATATCTTAGGGACAATCAATATGAGTTGGTAAGGTTCTATTTTAGTGTAAGGGATTTTCAAAAAAAATCCAACTCGAAAAACATGACCAGCTCGATAAACCACCCGATTGGTTTAGGTCGACCATTTACTATTTTATCACCAATTGACCAGTTTCCTCTAACCAGTCAATCAGTTTTGTTGTGAAAAATAAATTTGTAGAAATGACAAACCAATTGATTGGTTCATGGAATAGTCAATGGGTTTCCTTGTAAAACTTAATAAACTTCATTTTTCAACATGATTTCAATCAAATTTATTCCAAATCTAATCATAACATTGAATTAAAATCAAAGGTCTAAAATTTGACAAAACTTCTCTTTCAACCATCATAAAAAAGTGTGGGCTATTACACTTATGTTCATATTAGTTGCATTTAGCCTCGACTTATGTCCATTATGGCGATTGGCTTCGGCCTAGGCTTATGTTTGCTTTGGTGATTGGATTCGGGTTCGACTTTATGTCCCTTAGTTTGGATAGGCTTCCATGGCATGTGAGACTATGGGGCGGTGCACAATCCATCACTCAATGATCAAATCTGAAAGATCAGTAATTGGATGATATAAATTAGGCTAATGAATAAGTGGAATGATAAAAAGTGGAAAATGATGGTGACAATGTAATACGCCATTTTTAGAAACCTTAATTATAAACTGATAATTATGCACAATTAGTTATAATAAATATTATAGGTTATTTGTACTAAAAATATTATTAATATGTCTTATTATAACATATTAGATATAAATTTAATTGGGTTAAAATTTGATAGATTTTAGGTTACTAAATTTAACCTTAGTTTGTAACCAAAAACTATTTCGTCAAATGAACCTTGTCCGGTAACCTTAAATTATACCAAATATTTTACCCTAAATGTTAACCTATATATTACCCTAACATATCCTCTAATATGTGTGAGAATCCCCAAACCATTACCCTACTCTCTCCTACCCTACACCTTACTCTTGCACACCATCACCCTACACTATCTGTACCATACCTCCCTCTCCCCATTATTTTTCTCTCTTTGCTTTATTCCTCATTTCATTGTACACCATCATCCATTTAATCCCATCCTTGCTATCATTTTTGTGTCATAAATCAACCCCAAGCAACCCACACATTTCCTTTATTTCCTCAAGCTCCCTCAAGTAAGGAAAAGCTTGTTATCCACCATTGTTTTTCACCATTTTTGCACCATCGACAACTTCTTCTGCAAACCAAATCTTTATTGCAACTTCCAACTCTAAAGCCCCTATTCTAGCTGCACCAAAAGCTACCAAAGATCCCCTCCAATCTGCAGCAAAACCCCCTAAAACCACCCCTTGTTGCACACAAAATCACCATAACACCTCACCCCTCTTAAGTTATTTGTGTCGATCCATTCCTCTTTACTTTAATAAAAGCTGCCAAAGCCACCCACCTTGGTGCACCTTTCTTCCCTGTAGCCCCTTCCCTAGCTTCAAAAATTCTGGTCATTCCTACCCTCCTAGTTTCAGCTTACTCCATAGTTGCTCCCTCCCTCTTCTTGTCAACTTCCATCAATTCCTCCTCCTTTGTTACGTGATATGTTTGACTTCCTTGCTGCTTTTCTTCACCCGGTTAGTAATATTGAGTTATTTTAATTAATATTAGTTTATTTTTATGATATCTTAAATGATAAAAACATGTGCTATTGGGTGTTAACTTATTAGGAAATCTTTAAGGATATTATATAAGGCGGTCTTTTATAATTTTGTGTAAGGTTGGATTAGGTAACTTCAATCACTCATAGGATAGTAGAAAATTATGTGCAAGCATTCTAGGAACTTTTAGGCCTAGAATAATGCAAGGATTTATTCTTTTCAAGTATTTTTTTACCATGCACGATAAAATGATAATATGCTGAAAGGATGATATGCATGATTATTGATAATTAAGTTGTATGCATGGTAATATGCCGCATGTCTCATATTTTGTTATGGTCTCCATTATTATCATGTTATGATTCAAATCCCATGATATATACCTCATGAAAGCTCATGCATGGAAGTAGGGTTATGATAATACACACGGACATGTATCACTACAAGATAACCCATTTTTAGCAATGACAATTTTCATTGCTAAAGATAGTAAGTCGTTACAAAAAATATATATCGCAACGACAATTTTTGTTACAAGGTCGTTGTATGTCATAGCGTTGTAAAGAAAAAAATTAATGACAATGGTTGTTGCAAAAAAGTAATTAAATGCAACAAAAAATATCATTGCCAAATATATCTCATTGTAATACGTCACTTCAACTAACTGCATGTGTTTATATATTGCAGCGACTTTTGTCATTGAAAAATATTGTTCCTACTGTGGCAACAAGTTTTATCATTATAAAAACCTATAATTAGCAATTAATTTTATCGTCGCAAAATATTAATTGTAACATGTCCAAATTTTACTTCTGAAAAATTCCGTTTTATTTGAAAATTAGCGGAAGTAAAAATCGTAAGTTGCGAAGATGTTACCTCCACATTAGTATCAGACCGGTATCCTCCTACCGTTATAGTACCAAGTGCTAAGACTAAAAGGAACAAAATATAGTTTACTCAAATTCCACCTTCATTTAAATCAGAGTAGCACATTGAATTTGTTACAAGAGCAAACCCACTATTAGTGGTTACAAGAGTAAAATCATTTTAAATCAAGTAAACAAAAGGTTGAAGGATAAACCCTAAAATCTTTCCCGAACAATTATTAAGCTCTTACCCGATAATAGCTTGAATACAACAATCCTGCCAGGGACACCGCCTATTGAATAGATAGGGGCCCACAAATGGAACCCTTTAGTAGTATGGTACTAAGTAACCCTTTATACCAAACTGAAAGGCAGGGCCCGCATACAACACATCATACTTAAACAATATAAAAATGATAACATGCGCTGGCTTAAGAAAATCACAATCAACAAAAGGACTAATACACAATGCAACACCACGTCTTCAGGTAGCGACCCCTAAAGAGTCACCATTTCCGATCTTGAGGTCTTCCACTTTAATTATTAGTGTCTTAATAAAGGTGACAATGAGAAACACAATAACCACATATTTATTCATTTCCATTTGTTTATGTTATTATTAAGTAATATGTTTTCAGAGGGTTATCAATGTTAACTTAAAGAAACCACTAAGGTCATCCTTATATCATCCATTTTCATTTAGAATTTGCTTCCATTTATCCATCTACCATAAAAGGGTTATCATATCATAATCATAATACGGTCTCAGAGTTTGGTAGTCTATATTGAAGGATCATGGAATACTTAATCCTAGCATGTCCTTCTATCACATCTAACACACATTACCATGCATAATTAATGATCAAGGAACCTATTGCATGAATATGAGATAAAAAACCATATGACACCCTTAATTATCCATCCAACACTATGTTATTCCATGTGGCTTGTGACACTCATTGATTTACCGAATACCCTGATCTCATTATTCAATATTACTTATGTCTTATTATGGAGACTTATTTAATCCATTGACATGTTATATACAAGTTATCGATTTACCCCATCATCCTTATAAAATTACTAAAATACCCCTTATTTGTAAAATTACCAAGTCATCCATTCTTATTTGCTAAATTACCATATTATCCTTTATATTTGTATAATTACCAAAATACCTTTTGTATTTACTAGATTACCAAATTATCCTCCATAATTATTAAATCACCATCTTTACCCCCTCGTACTTGTTAAGTTACCAAACTACCCTTCCGGTTAGTTAAATTACTAAATTCTCCTTTATACTTATTTAAATTACCAAATTTTCCCTCAAGTTTATTAAATTACCAAATTCCCCTTTTGTTAGATAAATTACCAAATTACCCTTGGTTAGTTAAATTATCAAGTTACTCTTCTTATTTATTAAAATTATCGAATTGTCCTTTTGGTTGGTCAAATTATCAAATTGCCCTTCTTACTTGTTAAAATTATCAAATTATCCTTTTGGTTGGTTAAATTACCAATTTGCTGTTCATACTTATTAAATTTGCCAAGTTGCCCTTTTGGTTAGTCAAATTACCAAATTATCCTTCTTACATATTAAAATTACCAAATTGTCCTTTTGGTTGTTTAAATTACCTAACTGCCCTTCTTACTTATTAAAATTATCAAGTTGCCCCTTATCATACCAAATGACCAAAATACCCTTCTTACTCATCACTTTGCCATTTTACCCCTTTTATTCACCAAGTTACCAAGTTATCCTTCTTTTATGGAAAATTATCAAAGTACCCTTCTTACTTTTTATTTTACTATTTTACCCCTTTTAATCACAAATTTACCAAAATACCCTTCCTTTATGCCAAAATGTCAAAATACCCTTCTTGCTTTTTATTTTACCATTTTACCCCTTTTACTCACAAAATTACCAAGTTATCATTCCTTTATGCTAATTTACCGAAATTCCCCTCTTATCTACTAAATTACCATTTTACCCCTTTTACTCATCCAAATTACCAAGTTATCTCTCCTTCATGCCAAATTACCAAAATACCCTTCTTCTTTATTTAATTTACCAAAATACCTTCTTACTCACAAACCCTTTTACTCACCCAAATTGCCAAGTTATCCCTCCTTCGTGCCAAATTACCAAAATACCCTTCTTCTTTATTTAATTTACCAAAATACCTTCTTACTCACTAAAATTAGCAAGTTATCCCCTTTTTCATGTACATTACTAAAATGCCCTTCTTACTTAGTCATTTACCATTTTACTCCCTTTACTCTTGTAAATTATCATTTTGTCCTTATTATACCAAATTTACTAAAATACCCTTACCACATAAAATATTAATATCTACGATCCTTATATATCATCCGATACCACCAACTACTCTCATTTATTATTAATACTCATTATCACCTACTTCACATACTTATTTAGGCCATACCTTTCATACATGAAAATTTACTAAAATGCCTCCAGGGCTTATATCAACATTATCTATGCAACAAATGACCACAGTAGCTTATCATAGCATACATATGTATTTAACATTGTCATCAACAATAAGGATCCTACCTTAAACATTATTTCTACACATGACACATAAATTAACATGCTTTTCATTTCAATAACCCACACATGCTACAAGTCATAATACACTTATCATCATACAATATGCACATAATCATACTAAAAACCCTAATGTACTAGCATACGTATATCCACATATTTTACTAAAGTATGATGGTTACCTTATTTCCAATAATAATTAAACCTTATCGGTACCTTGATCAAAGATTTGAGATTTGATTAGTAAAAATTAATACCTAAAAATAATATAAAAAATTAGCATCATAGAAGTGGAAAATTAAAAGAATAATTTTTTTTTATCAAAAGCATGCAGGGAGTGAAGGGAATAATGGAGAGGGAGATAGGAAAAGGGAGACAGGTTGGTTTGGATGAGGGTTTTGTGAAATACCCCAAAACCTAATTTTAAGAATTATAGCTAATTAAGGATTTATTTAGAAATTAATTAAATTAATTATTTTTATTAAAATAAAAGGTAATTAATTAGGTCTATTTAAGAAGAAAATAATAAATATTTTTATTTGAAATTTTTTGGTATTTTAGCTAATTAAGGATTTTATTTTAAAAATTAATTAAATAAATTATTTTATTTAAAATAAGAAGGAGAAAATAATTCCAATTTAATAAGAATTTTATAAATAATTTAATTGAATAAAATTAGGGTGTTTTGCTAATTAAAATATAATTTATGAAAAACTTTTTTAAAATCCTAAATTAGCCTAAAAAGGGATTTAAATATTATTTTATTTAAATATTATTATTTTTAAATATCTCAAATATCCTAATTAATTTAATTAACCCAAACCTCATATTTTTATTTTTTCCTTTTTCCTTTTTCTTTCTTCGTCTTTTATTTTTCCTTCTCCTTCCCGATTGGGCCTGTTAGCGGCCCAATCCCCTTCTTCCTTTTTCCTTCCTCCGCCGCCCGCCTCCTTCTCTTTCTCTTTTCTCCTTTGACAACCCATCGGCTCAGACTCCCTTTCTTTCTTCTTCTTCCTTCCTCCTCCCCCGTCGTCGACGGCCTGCAACTACGCTGCCCTGTCCTTGGTTTTTCGCCGCCAGTTACGCTTGTTTTGATCGGCCGTTTTCTTTCCTCTCTCTTTCCCCTAATTCAGCGACCACTTAGACCCAACCCACCTCCATTCCTTTCCGCGCATGACCTTCCCTTTTCCTACGCATGCCTCTGCCCTGATTTGAATTTCGCTGGCTTTTGTTGCCGCCGATGACCCTAACCCTACCTTCATTACTTTCTCACCGACCCACAGAACCCTACCCTCTCTTCTAAAATCGATAAATACTCCTATAATGAGCCCCACATCGAACTTTTGATCCTTATCTAGAAGAACCCTCTCGTGCGCCACCGCCATTTTAGACGCTTCGTACGCTGCCGTCGGCCAACTTCGCCAGCCACTCTTCCCACCTAAGTCTTTCCTGCACCACCCTCTAACTAACTACACCTCCCTTTTCCCTCTATTCTTCCTGCATGAGTCACCCTAGCTATGCAAAGTTTCCTTCTCAATCAACCCATTCTCTACCTCTGCCACCCTTCACGTCGTTGTCTGCCACCACTACTGCCGCTTCCATTGCCTCATTCACCTCCCAATCTATTATGCAGACCCTCCTCTATCTTCCCCTACCTTTCTTTTCCTCTTCCTCCCTCTCCTCCTCTCTTTTTCTTCTTCTTCCCCATTCAGCCACCACCACCGTCGTTGTATGCCGCCACTTTTGGTTGCACCACCACCCTTATTCTATTCCTCTCCTTCCGGGCAACCATAATCACCCTAACGTCCACCCTATTTCTCTTTCTCTTTTTCCCAACATCCAACTTTTCCCCGTTTCTTCTCTAATTCCAGCCACCGCCGCCGATGCCGCCCCTCACCAACAATATAAGGTTGAACCCTAAACCCCCTCAACCCTTTTTCACTATTTATACAAGCTTTAATTTATTTTATTTCATTTATTTGAATATATATATATATATGCTATTATTATTATTAATGTTTTTATTATTATTCCTATTGAGGGACGAAGCCCTATTATATTTTTATTACGATTTTATTATTATTATTATTATTATTATTATGTGATGATTATTATTATTATTATTACTAATACTATTTCGAAATTATTATTATTATTACAACTATTTTACTATTAGTGTTGTTGTTATTATTATTATTGCTATTGTTATGCGATTATTATTATTATTATTATTATTATTACTGTTATTATTTTCAATGTTAGTATTATTATTCTATATAGGGCTGAAACCCTATTATGCTTATTTTGAATTGTAGTAGTGGTATTATAAATATCAAGTCTTATTATTATTAATAATAATAGTATTTTTATCATCAGCATTTATTATTATTATTAGTGTTATTATCATTATCATTATTATTATTTAATAAGTTATTATTATTCAATGTAGGGTCAAAACCCTACTTCATTTTATTTTTGATTATTATCATTACTACTATTACCATTATGATTATTATCATTTTTGCAATATTATTATGGTTTTTATCATTATTATTATTATTAGGGTAAAGTCTTCAACCTTATATTATCAACTTTTATAATATTACTATTAATTCTTATATTTTTTAAGCCAAATTTAGTAATTAGTTAATGGTTATTATTATTAAGATTTTATTATTTGATCAAAAGCCTAGTCTTAGAATAAGTTAGTAATTAATAGTATTATTGGTAGGAGGGAATCTAATTTTTGCTTTTCCCTCATATAGGTGAGACCAGTCAAAGCCTTAAGGAGGCGTAGGAGCATGCTCCAAGACCGGTGTCGTTTTAGGTAAGGGTGTTACTAAGGCCTATTGTGTGTTGATGTGCATTATATTCTTTGTATGTTATGCATCCTATGTTTATTATTGTAATTATTTCGTATGTGGTATGACATGGAGTTGAAGTATGTTTTTGTGTGTTTACCTGGCATGTGTACTATGTGTATGTGATGAAATATTATGGTATGGGATGTTATGTGTTGTGACCCTGTAAGACATGCATATGAGGATGTTAATGTGGTTTGTATGGGGGAAAGGATGAAAAGAGGGAAATAAGTTGACCAAGGGATGTGAGTTGACATAAGTATTTAATGATCCATGAGTGGAAGAATAAAATGGAGAATTTAGGGTTTCATGTGGAAAAATCTAATCTATGGTTTTGCATAGGATAATCTAATCTAGGGTTTTGTATGAATTGAATCTAGATTTGGTATGGATGAATCTTGAATTTTGTATGAATGAATCTAGGGTTTTGCATGGAGGAATCTTAGATTTTGTATGGAAGAGTCTAGGTTTTTGTATGGATGAATCTAGGGTTTTGTATGGAGGAATCTTGGGTTTTGGCATGGAGGAACTAGGATTTTGTAAGGTTGAATCTAGGACTTCATGTGGGAGTTTTAGGGTTTTTGTGAAAAAGTTTGAAGGTTTGCACGGGGAGGCTAGCGTCTACATGGGAGTAAAGTTTACGTATGAAAAGTTGACTTGGGATGTAAGGAAGGTAATAGAAGAGTTATTTGGGTGTTTGGAAGTTTTGGGTGAAAAATAGTACGTAGGACAATATAAGGGTATGGAGGAGTCTGAATTAGGGTTTGGAGTGATTAACTATGGGTTGTTGTGATTAACTAGGGTTTGGAGTGGCTAATTATGGTTTGTTGTGATTAACTAGGGTTTGGAGTGGCTAATTATGGTTTAGAGCGGTTAATTAGGGTTTGTTGTGGTTAATTAGGGTTTGGAGTGGTTAAATATGGTTTTGATATGGCTAACTAGGGTTCGGTGGTAACATGTGTGTACTTAGTGAATAAAGTATGATGATGAATATAGGATTGATGGGTTGTGAAAAATGGGGTGTTAAAATAATTTGGGTTGTGTGAGATGGAGTAGGATGGGTCATGTGGGCCTAAATTAGGGTTTATGAGAAAAACCCTAGAGTAAGGAAATAAGTGGACTGGGAGGTGTGTAGTAGTGAGCCTTGACCCACATATTTCGGTGTTGGAGTTCTAGTGTGAGTTTGAATACAAAGGAAAGGTTGTTGGATAAGTTAGAAGGTGCAGGGTTCTTATAATATGATACAGATCAATTGGAGGATAAGTGTAAAGGGAGTGATTCATGCATGTCTAGGGTGAAAGGTTCTGAATAAAATACTTAAGACATTAATCATTTAAAGTGAAAGATTATTGAGTCGGGTCCAGCCGATCCACCGGTTAGGAATAGTGGTCAGGGTTCTTACCCTATAAGTGACCGATCCACCGACGAATAATAGTGGTGATGACATTATGTCCCGCAAGTGACCGACCCACTGGCTATAATAGTGGGGGATCCTGAACTCAATAAACACTATCCAGATTTTTGCTAAGGCATTTAAAAGATACTAACTACTTACAGTGGAACATTATGTGAGTAGGAACTAAACCAATCCACCGGTAAGGAATAGTGGTTAGGGTTTTACCCTATAAGTGACCAATCCACCGGCGAATAATAGTTGTGAGGACATTATGTCCGGCAAGTGACCGACCCACTGGTTATAATAGAGGGGGATCCTGAACTCAATAAACACTAACCAGAGTTTTGTTAAGGCATTTAAAAGATACTAATTACTTATAGTGGAACACTATGTGAGTAGGAACTAAACCAATCCACTGGTAAGGAATAATGGTTAGGGTTTTACCCTATAAGCGACCGATCCACGGGCGAATAATAGTGGTGAGGACATGATGTCCCGCAAGTGACCGACCCACCGGCTAAAATAGTGGGAGGTTCCCGTACTCGCATGGATTTGATAAAAATGCATGGTGTGAATCAATTTCTGATGAGAGATTAATTAAATAATTAATCTGGACTAATTGGGCCTTTATGCATGGGCTTGAATGTTTATAAGTTGTATATTATCCTGCATGACTTTATATATAATATGTGTGGGTTTTAATGTTTGTAAGTTGTATATTATGCCGCATGATTTTATGTACTTGTGTGTTGGTCTTAGTGCTCGGTTACCTTACTCAGTACGTAGCGTATTGATCGCTCTTTTACGGGTGCCGCTCGTTCACACAAGCAGAAGGCCCTTCTGACTTTGTGCAGGTGGGCGAGACATCGAGTGAGGCTGAGTGCTGAGCTTGTGGTCAGCTTGAAGTTCGAAAGTGTTGTGGCCATATTTACTCTTTATGCGATTTATTCCTTCTATATTTCTTTGTATCGTATTTACCCTTTTATGATTTATTACCTTGTATTGAGTATTTCAAATAAACATTTTATCGATTGTAAGATTATTCCCTCTGAGGATTTTTGATTTCGCACTCTAATTTCTATTTTATTATTGATTATAAACTTTTATGTGCACTTTGATTTCTATTTTATGACCTTTTAATTCTTGTTATGAACTCTCGATTTCAGTTTGAAAATAATCTGTTTAGCCTTAGCACTTGGTACTGGAACGGTCGGAGTGAACCGGTCTAGTAGGGATGGCAACGGGGCGAGTCGGGGTTAGGGATCCCATCCCCATCCCCAAACCCGATAAGGAAAACAATCCACAAACCTGACTCGATCCCCTCGAGGATCAAATCCCCATACCCGACCCAATCCTTGATCTATTTTTCATCTCTGATTTATTCCCCGACCTTAAAACCCGACCTAATCCCCTAAACCTGACTCTATACCCGATCCCCGACCCTATCCCCGACCCTCAAACCTTATTTTTATATTATACTTTTAATTTATATTTTATAAAAAAATTATTTATATATTACATATATATAATTATATAAAAATATATAAAAAAAGTATTCAAGGCTGGTTCGGGGATGGGAACCCCAAACCCGTCCCCGCCCCGTGCCCGAAAAATCCCCGTTAAGAATCCCCGAACCCGATCCCCAAATTTTCTCCTCGAACCCATACCCGCGGGGGAAATTGCCATCCCTATGGTCTAGTACTAAGTGTGGCGGTAACATCACCAAAATTCAGATGTTTTAATTTAATTGCTTCCGTTTTTAAAAAAATACTAAATTTTGGGATGTTACATTTTGGGGCTTAGTTGAAGGCTTTTGGAGGCGAGTGAGGTTGATGGCTGGGTGCAAGGAGGGAGTAGGGGTGTAGGTGGTGATCGAGGGTCGAAGGTTGGTGGCTGAGGACAGTGGAGGTGGCAGTTGTGGGGCTGGGAAAGTGGGTACAAGAATAGGTGAAGAGAAGAAGGAAGGGAAAAGAAGAGAAGAGGGGAGAGGCTACAGGGGAGGCAAGTTGGTAGTAGGGGAGATGACAAAGGTGGAGTGGTGGCTGTGGAGGCAGCAAAAAAGGGAGAATGGTAGCGCACAGTGGTGGTGTAGAGTGGAGGCCAAGAAGGGGGAAAGAAAAAGAAGGGAGGAGAAAGGTGGTTGTAGGGGTGTGTGGTGGTAGCTTGGTGGTGTAGGGAGGTAGCAGGGAGTGGTTGCGGTGGTTGGTTGCGGCAGCAGCAGTGGTTGGAGGTAGCAAAGCAAAAATGGAGGAGGAGGTGAAGAGGGGAAGAAGGAATAAATGGGAGAGTTTTTAGGGAATTGATGGATGTCAAAAATGGGTAGAGAAGGGGGAGATGAGGAGAAGAAAAGGAAGAGGGGAGGGAGACAAGCATGGATGGGTTAGGCGGCTACGATTGCAGGCGGTAGGGAGAAGGAAGGGATAAAGGGGAAGGAAAGGGATGGCATGCGGGAGGGATGTAGGGTTGTGTGTGGCCATAAATGGAAGGAAAGAGATGAGGGAGAGAGGGAGAGTGAGAGCAGGGTAGTCTAGTTGCCATGGCAAGTGTAGAGGGGTGGTTATAGGCTGGCATGCGACAGTCGAAGGAGAAGAAGGGAGGAGGGAAGAAGAAGAAGAAGAAGAAGAAGAAAAGAAAAAAGGGGCAGGCCAGCCCGGTGGGGGAGAAAGAAAGGGGACATGCCATCTGGTGTGCGTGAGGTGGTGTGACCGTAGCCGGCACACAATTTAAACCCTCTTGTTGTCAATTGTAGCACTGGTAAATAAGGGTATTGTTCTAGGCCAGGGATTGAGAGGGCCCACCTCTATTTAACTAGCTTGAAAATAAAACTAAAAATAAAAATAAAAATCCTAAATAACACAGAATAAATGAATAAGAAAAATACTAATTGGGGTTATAAAAATAATAAAATAATAAAAGGAATAAATAAAATAAAATAAACTAATAATAAAAATAATGGGAAACCGCAGATATGATAAATATGTTAGGGAAATAAAAATCCACCACTAGATTAGATCGTAATATAATATTTACTTCTAAGTCATCCTTTAATCATGAGAAGGAGATCGACCAAGTTGCACACCAAAAGCAGGTCTATACGCCTTATATTACTTCCCTTAATTAATTAATACGACAAAGCGCCAATATTAACCCTATTAAATACTAGCAGTATAGCAGCAACAAGCGGCTCCTATATTTAACTAGATTTAATGCATTAAGTGTAAGTGGAAGGCTGCCAATCTAAGTACCCAAACTAGTACAACAAGCATGTCTAGCTGTATTTCCTTTCCTTGACCCACACGTATCGAAACATTTTACCACTTCAGTTAGAATCACAAAACGATTAGGTGAATTGCTATCTAACCTAGCTGCAATTTATACATATAAATTCTAGTATATTTAGATGGCCACCTAGCAGGCAAATAACCCTACATACTGTCACTTATGAGGAACCAGAACAAGGCATGCACCAAATAAACTATACTTGACAGAATCATACATATAAACTATAGCAATTAATATAGAGTCAAGAAATAATCTCACGAAACAAAGAAAATAAAATTATAATTCAAATCATAATATAGGGTTTCAATTCATTCCCTAACAATAAATAATCAGCCACTCATAATTAAAGAATTAATTACACAGAAATATATATCTAAAATATAAATTAAAAATAAGAGAAAGAAATAACCGTAATTAATTTTGGATAAAAGATCAAGAATTTATTCAGATAAAAAATAATTTTATCTGAAATAAATTCTACCGGTATCAAATTTCCTCTTATTTTCTTCTCTCTCGGCCTTTATTTCCGTGTGGTAATTCTTTTCTCTGTTTTTTTTCTCGGCTAACGTCGTGCGCTGAAGGATGTTGCCTCGGACCCCGTGCGGCTCTACGTTTCTCTCTGTTCTTTGTCGTTTGTGCGGCTGTGCTTGGTTTGGTCTGTGTGGCTCTACCGCACACCTCTTTTCTCTCTCTCTATCTCACGTCGTCTGTTTCTTTTCGTACCACCGTCAGAGCCTAACGGCTCTGTCCCCCTCTTTGCGGCTCTGCCGAGCTTGTGTGAAGGCTATGCCTTCACTTCGCTCTGTTTCTCGTTCCTTTGGCCTGCCACCCTACCGCCTGCCCTGCGTCTCTTTTTATAACTTTTTTTTGTGCCTCCACGTCAGCCCTAACGGCTGACTTTTCTTCTCATTTCGTGCATTCAAGGCTTTTTTGGCTTTTGTCGATCGTCGTTTCTTTGTTCCGGGCCTTTGGGCCTTCGACTTTTGGGCCGTTGGTCCAAAGGTCAAGTTTCTTTTTTTTTAATTTCTTTTTAAAATAAAACTTGCAAAATAAAATTAACTAAATATTAATAAATAATATTATACTCTAAATTTACTTAATTTATATCATTTTAGCTCAAATAATAAAATTTATGCAATGTTTACCACTTAAGCATAAAACAATAATTATTCCCCTATATTAGCCAAATAAACTACCAAAAACTAAGATTATAAGGGTATAAAATGTGTCAAAATATGAACTCATCATGAGGGAGAGGGGAAAGAAAGAAGGTTGGGATGACCCAATAGAGGGGGGAAGGAAAGAAAGAAATGAGAGGGGGGCATCAGGCTGGATAGGTGCAGGGAGAGTGAGAGAGAAATAAGAGAAAGGGCCAACGACCTAGCACAAGAGCTGGCAATCGGGCGGGTCGGATCACTATCGGATCGGATAACATAATAATCGGGTCATATCGGTTTCGGATAATTTCGGATCATTTTATCGGGTCGGGCTGGGTCGGGTTTGATTCGGATCAACTTAGTATCGGATAATCTCGGGTCATTCTAAGCTCTCGGGTCGGGTCTGGTTGAGATCGGATGGACTCGGATTCGGGTAAATTTGGGTTGTTCTAATTTCGGTTCGGGTTCGGATCGAGCTCGGTTGAGTTTCAATTATTATATTTTCGGGTCGAATTTAGATTGAATTTAGGTCATTTCATATTTGAGCCATGCTTGTGTCATTTTCTTTCTTTCTTTTTATTCCAAGATATTATTAAAAGCTAATTATTTTGAGATCATTTATTTTAATTTATCTTATTCAATTAAAAGTGAATTATTATATTAATTGTTTTGGGGCCTTAGAATTTTTTATCATTATTTTATCTTTGGAGATGTATCTGACGTTTCAAATTTAAACTTTTTCAAATCGTATCACTTTTCTTTTTATGTTAAGGTATAACTTATAATTCAACTCCATTATTAGCTTGGTCATATTGAGTTCTAGTATTATTTTAAGTTTATATTATATTTATATCTTATACGCTCCTTACATGATATTATCTTATAATAGTCATTGATAATTGATAACAAATGAAGACTTCTAAGGTTGTACTTCTCATATTATTTTTAAAAGAGATTGATCACATCATATCAACATAATTTTAATAAATATGATAATAATAATAATAATAATAATAATAATAATAATAATACAAAAATAATGATAGCAATAATAATAATAATCAATGAATATCAATTATGGCAAAAAAAATAATAATAACAACATATTAGTTTTTTATTATATATTTTGATTAGATCATATCAAGCTAAATAAGATAAAAATTAAATAAAGTAAGTAATAATGACTATTATTGACAAAAGACTAACTAATATTAACTTCTTACTATTTAACACTGTTGATGTAATAAAAAATATTAATCTTCAATTTTTATAATGAATAACTAACATTCTCACTCTAGATTTTTCCTACTTTTCTATGATGTTGTAGGTGCTATATTGCAAGGTATGGCCATATAGATACTAATATATAGTGTTCAAGGTTGCACTGTTATTATCTTATGGTACTAGATGGAATAATGGAATTGAACTAATATTTAAATGGCATAGTAGTGTTATTCTTTTTTTTCTCTACTTTTATTTCTATTGGTATCAATGGATATTGTATTTGTATATACACAAGTGATATAAATTTTATGAAAGTATATTGTTTCTAGATTTTGATGTAAGTACTAGTATGGATTAGTTGCACATCTATATTATTTCATGTTTTATGAAGTTTTAAAAATTTTGAGTTATGGGTTAATGTTAATTTTTGGGCAGTACCAAGTTGAATCTTTATAGATTTATAATTTTTCAGATAATATCAGATTTCGGATAAATAATGGATCGGGTCGGGTCATTTCAGATTTATAGTTTTTCGGGTTATATCGGGTTTCGGGTGAATAGCGGGTCGGGTCGGGTTTATTTCGGGCTTATGATTTCTCGGGTTATATCGGATATCGGATATGTATCGGATCGGGTCGGATAGGTTTCGGGCATTTAATTACTCGGATAAAATCGGATCGGATTTCGGGCGGATCGAATCGGTATTCGTCGGATTTTTCGGGTCGGGTCAACTTTTGCCGGCTCTCTGCCAGTGACCTAAAGAAAGAAGAAAAGGAAAAAAGGAAAAAAAGGTAGAAAAGAAAAAGGAAGGAAAAAAAGAAATAAAAATGAAAAAGGAAAAAAGAAACAGGGGAAAATAAAATTAAAGTAATTTTTGAAATAAAGGTATTTAGTTATTTGGATAGATAAATTAATTTAATAGTTTACTTTATTTGAAATTTAAGATATTAGTTTAAAAGTTTAATTTTAGTAAAATATGGGTTTAAAAAATTATTTAAATAAAATGAGTATGATAAAATAACATAATATTTATTTTAATTTATTAAATATTCACATTCATTTTTATACACTTAAAAATCCAAAAAATAATTAAATTAGATAATTTTAAATTTTAAATTATCTAAAATGAGGGTTATTTATTAAATTTTTGGGTTTTAAATTTTTATTATATTACATTAATTTACTTTAGTAACCCCTTTTTGGAAACTACTGATACCATTGCTAAAGCTAGTTATTGACGACGACAGAATTCGTTGCAAAATAAATAGCCTTTTATAACAACATTATTTGTCGTTACAAAAATACATTAATTATAATTACTTATGTTGTTGTAAAAAAAATTGAATATAATTTAGCACTTTATATTTATCATTGCAAAAAAAAAATACATAATTGTAACGACAAAGTCATTACCAAAAATTGAACTTAAAACTTTAACAACCATCTTTATCGTTGTGAAAGCATACAATTGCAACGACACAATAACCTATTTAAACACCGTTGCATTAAATAACTTGTGAAACCTATAATCGATGTCCATAAATCATGCCATATACACATGTCCTACTTCAATCAATTTGACCAAAATATTTAAAAATAATTCTTAACATATATATCTTAAAATAATGTTAACAAGAAACTAATTGTCAATTTTTATTCGGCAAATACCCACAAGTTCTATTTGAATAAAAAATACTTTTTTTTGTGAATAACCATCCTACATATTAATCCTTAAAATAACAATTAGAATTGTTCTTCCAGATGTCAACCATAGGTTTGATCTTCCATATTGGCAATTATGCATCCTACATAGAAAAGTATATAGAAAAGCAATTAATCACATAAAAAATTAATAAAAATGATATCCAATTGCTTAATACCTTCTCTTTTTGCTAATTCTACCTAGTGGCATTTTCTTTAATGACATTGTTTATAACAACACTAAAATATCAAGTGATTTAGAAAAAATATGATGGGTTATGTGGTATTAGGCCATTGCAATATTATTTGTTGAGGATAGGCTATAAGTTGATTAATCAACCATGGTCTTTCTTTCATATTAAAATAATATCGAGTAGCTAGTTGGTCTATATATATTTTCTTTTAGCTTCTATATTACTTTTCGCAGCTTCCTTTGCATGTTTATTTTGGAAAAAGAGATAATAGAAAAAAAGGAAATAAAGAAGGATAATTTTAATATATTTGAGAAATGTGTTGAAATGCTCCAAAACCCTAATTTTAGAAATTTTGGCCAAATAAGGATTTAATAGGCAAATTAATTTAATAAATTATTTTTATTAAAAAAAAGGGAATTAATTAGGGATAATCAAGAAGAAAATAATAAATATTTTAATTAGGAAAAATTTGGGTGATTTACTAATTAAAATGAAATTTAGGAAAAATCTTTAAAAAACCCTAAATTAACCTAAAAAGGTAATTAAATATTATTATTTTTAAATATCTCAAAATAAAAAAATATTCAAAATATCTCAACCAACCTATTTTTCATTTTTCTTTCTTCCTTTCCTTTCTTTTTCTCTTTTTCTTTTCCTTTCCCCCTGACCTAGGCCAACTCGCGGCCTTAACCTTTCTTTTCTTTTCTCCTTCGGCGACCCAGAATGCTGTGTTTCTTTTTCTTCTCCCCCGTCGCCTGGTCTGTTTTTTCCATTCTTTTCTTTCTTTCCTTTTCTTCCTGGACCACCGGTCCACGCACACCCTTATTCCTCCTCCTCCTTCTTTCTTCTTTCCTCCCCCGTTGACTTGCAACGACCCCGAAATTATCTCCGCTGGCCACGCTTGAATTGACCGGCCATTTTCCCTCTCTCTTCCCCGCTGATTCATTGACCATTTCACCCCAACCACTCCTCCCCTCTTCTCACACGTTTTCCTCTCGTCCCTAGTCAATCGTAGACCACGAAACAGTCATATGCCGAACTGCCATTGCCGGCTAGTGCACCTCACCTGCCTACCCTACTCTCTCGTCTCCCCTTCGACCTTATCCCCTCCTTTGGCCTATAAATACCCACTAACCAGCTTGGATTCAATCCTTTTTCCCCAAAACCCAAAAATCTCTCCTCGTGCGCTGCCTTCCTTTTAGACGCCCCTTCCATAGCCGTCGTTCAATGTTGTCATTAAAACCCCCCATAGGACCACTCCCTGCACTACCCTCTATCTAACTACACATCCCTTCTCCCTCGATTCGCCTTGCACGAGCCACCCCGGCTGTGCAAAGTCACCTCCTCGATCAGCCCTTCCTTCCACCTCCATCGCCCTTCGCACCACCATTAGCCACCACTCCCGCCGTAACTACTGCCTCCTACACCTTCCAAATGACTCTACAGACTTTCCTTTACCTCCCCTACACTTCTTTTCCCCTTCCTCCCTCTCCTCCTCTCTTTCTCCCTTTCCTCCACTTTCATCCACCACAACCATTGTCGTACGCCACCACCTTCATTCCACTCCTCTCCATCTAGGTAACCATAAACACCCCAGCTTTCACCCTCTTTTTCCCTCTCCTTTTTCCAGCACTCAACTGTCTCCCTTTTCTTCTCTTTTTTCTGCCACCGTCGTCGTGCACCACCGTCGGTGCTGTCTGTCACCACCAACCCAAGGTGGTAGCCTAAACCCTCTCAACCCTTAAACCTTAATTTTACAAGCTTTATTTATTTAATTTTATTCTATTACTATTGTTTTATTCTATTACTATTGTTTTAATTATTATTATTATTATTATTATTACTACTACTACTACTACTACTACTACTACTACTACTACTAATATTGAGGGTCGAAGCCCTATTTTTTTTTCATTAATAATAATAATAATAATATTATTATTATTATTATGTGTTATTATTATTATCATCATCATCATCATCATCATCATCATCATTATTTTTTTTAATGTAGGGTCGATACCCTACTCTTCATTAATTTCGATTAATACCCTTATTATTATTATCATCATTATTATTATTATTTTGTATTATTATTATTATTATTATTATTATTATTATTATTATTAGTAGTAGTATCATTATTGTTATTAGGGTAAAATCTTCAAACATTATATTATCACCTTTTCCAATGTTACTATTATTACTTTTATCCTTAGCAAAATTAGCATTTAGTTAGTGTTACTAATATTATATTATTATTTTATCTAAAACCCTAATCTTAGAATAAATTAGGAAATAATAGTATTTTTGATAGGAGGGAATCTAATATTTAATTGTTTCCCTCCTATAGGAGAGACCGGTCAAAACCCTAAGGAGGCTTAGGAGCGTGCTCCAAGACTGGTATCGTATTAGGTAAGGGTAGGGCTGTTGACAAACCGAATCAAGCCGAACCTTCTCTGGCTCGATTCAGCTCGTTAAATTTTTTGGAAGGCTCGAGTTCGGCTCGAGCTCGAATCGAGTCAAGTATTTGAGGCTTGAGTTCGGCTCCAAAAAAGCTCGCGAGCTATTCGACTCGGTTTGTTAATTGAAAACGAACCAAATCGGCTCGGTTCGTTAGGCTTGGCTCGTGGCTTGATTTGTGGCTCGGTTTGGCTCGATTCGTTTAATTTTAAACAAGCCAAACCGGCTCGGTTTGGTCGGCTCGATTCGAGCTCGGTTTGGTCGGCTCGATTTGTTCGGCTCGTTTATTAGAAAATTTAGCCGATTAAACCTGTAACTTTCAACAAAAATTAAATATCAAATAAAGACATGTTTGGCTTGATTATAAATACTAAAATAAGACCATAGACCGTACAATATCAAATCATTCATACAAAATATTCAAAGATTGTGCCTTCAACCCTGCATGCTTTTACAAAATAAAATAATTTATATGTGTCCAAAATCATATTCTTCAATCCTTAATTCTAAATTCCAATATCCAGAATTATAGCAAATTTGCAACATTCATCTCATCCAATCCATCTTAAGCACTTCTACACCAAATCTCAAAATATGGCACCAAAATCCACTAACCTTCATATCTGCAAGGATAATTTTATGAATAAATAAGAGAACTAGATTAGTAATAGTTATTTGAGAAAGACTTCAATCCCATAAGTTTTGATTATATTATACCTTAAATTTGATCAAAAAATATACCATATTATGGAAGATCTATGATCTTCATGCTTGGAGCATCTACAACCTGCTTATATTAAGAGAGCAACAATAATATATATATGAATTATTAGAATTTAATTCCTAAAATTTCAAGAGATCGAAAATTAATAATGAAAACATAAAAATATTATTACCTTCTTCTTTAGCCCTTTTTTTGTACGAATCCAATCACCTGCACAAAGAAGTACTTCAACCATATCAGTAGATAGTGCTCCTCTATACGGATCAATGACCCTTGACCCAGCACTAAAAGCAGCTTCTGAAGCAACTGTGGTGATAGGTATGGACATGATATCACGTGCCATTTGTGATAAGATACGAAACTTTAAAGTGTTTGCCTTCCACCACTCCAAGGCACTAAAAGAAGATTCGGAATCATCATCACAAATAAATACACTCTTCTCCAAGTATATATCTAACTCTGATTTTGTAGGAAGTTGTGTGCCAGATTACCTAATGAATTGCTTAAATCCCATCCTTCCTAAACCTGCACCTTTATTTGCCCTAGTATTAAAAGCAGATGACCCTTCACCCATTTCAAATCCCACTAAATATTTCTCCAAGTTACGTGTATGCTCTCGAGCATAATCATCAAATATAACTCGTAAAGTATCACGAACTAGCCGAATATGACTGTCAGCTTCATCATGACTAAAAATATTGGGAAATGTATATTCGACCAATGACAACTTACATCTAGGGTCTAAAACAGCTGCAATAGCCATTAATAAATTACACTCACCCTAATATTTATCAAAATTTTCTTTTATGACTAAAGCCATCCTTTGAATAAATGGTTCTTCAGAACGAGCCTTCTCATCTAATACTGCTTTAATTCTCCATACCTCATGAAGATACAGATTTGCTGTTGGATACTCACTTCCAGAAATTATATTTGTTACCTCACTAAAAACCTCCAAAAATTCACATACTATTTCAGCTTGTCTCCATTCTTCAACAGAAGGGGCCCATTTATATGATGGATCTTGCTCTGCATATCTTGGAAACACATCCTTAAATTCTAATGCAGCAGATAACATAGCATGCACAGAATTCCAACGTGTGCAAACATCAAGAATCAACTTTTTTGCAGGTAATTTTAGATATCTAGCAATCTCAATGAATTTCATCAAACGGGCATCAGAATCAGACAAATACTTCACACTTGTGCGAATATTAGATATAACATTACTGATCTCCTTATAACCATCTTGCACCAACAGATTCACAATATGAGCACAACATCGAACATGAAATATTTTTTCAGCAAAAGAAAGCTTCTTCATCAAACTAAGAACATCAAATGCCTTACACAAACATCATTTGCACCACAATTATCCACCGTAATAGTGCTCACTTTATCTTAAATTTTCCATTCCACCAAACAGCCACATAAAGCATTGTGTATATTTAATCCACTACCAGGAGGAGGTAAGTGAAAAAAATTCAAAACATGCTTTTGAAGATTCCAATTACTATCAATTAAGTGGGCTGTTACAACCATGTAATGAATTTTTTGGACATAAGATTTCCAAAGATCTGTTGTTATGCTAATCTTATTAGCACCTTTCAGAATATTTTTCACCTTCTTCTTTTCAAATTCATACACAGTAAAACAAGCATCCTTAGCAGCATGACGAGTAATCCGCTGATACTTATCATAGATGGCCCAAAGAAATTCATTAAACCCTACATGTTCCATCATATTAAATGGATATTCATGCATGAGTATCATATGAGCGCACTTTTCCATCACCCTTTCATGATCATATCTAAATACAGGAGCAACACTAATACTTGTGGACTTAGAAAGAGACAATACCCTTTGTTTTTTTGATGGCCGGCTAGTACATCGCTCCAAATGCCTAATAAAATGACTGGTTACGCCCCCAGGAAGAATTGATAGATGTTTACGACAATGCTTGCATTGGGCCTTTTTGGTCCCATCTTTTAAAGTAACCACTTCATACTCTTCCCAAACATGTGAAGTTTTCTTGCGAGCCTTCTTCGTTATTGCACACTCATCATCATCATTTTTATTTTCATTATTCACCTCCTGCTCCTCATTAATCTGCTCATCAACATCTTCATCAAGCTTATTGGTCGGCTCAAAATCATTCTCTTCATCACGATCACTAATGTAAGTATCTCTGGGAACTTCAAATATATTAGGGTCATCTGCCATTTTTGGGCTTCTTGTTGATGTAGATGGCGATGATACAGGAGATGAAGATCCTTGTTTAGAAGAAAAACCAGAAGTTACCAAATTTGACATAATTATAAGTTTGAACTAAAAACAGCAAAAAAAACCACAAGGTAGCAGACTAGCAGTAGGTAGCAGCAAAAATAACACATAAAACTATGAATAATTAATAATCACCACCATGGTTTTTTATTTGTTTTTTTAATCAAAATAAAACATCATTATAAAACAAAGAATATATGGGAAAAATTTAAAGTTCAAAATTCCAAGTTGAGTAAAAAGGAAAACAAAAAGTTACATGTGTGATGTATTAATATGTACAAATAAAAACAACTTGATAACAAATAAAATTGAGGGAAATATGTAAAATGCTAACGTTCAAAGTCATAATATAGAAATCATTTTTGGTAAACTTCAACAAATATAACATATGTGGCTTTTAAGAATAACGTAATAACAAAATTGTTCATCATAACACCAACTAAGAAAGTAAAAGAAATTATTAGAAAAGATCATGCTAACAAAATGAAAAAGTACAATAAAATAATAATGCTATTGCTCAATTTAAAAACATAAAATTAAACAAAATATTTATAAAATAATGTAGTAGAAAAGAATCAAAAGATGCTGCTAGCTAGTAGCTACTGACCAAGTGTTTTATTGATATTTTCAATTACAAGAGCTTGAAAACATCTCCAAACATCTCCAACCTGAAATTTCAAATACAACGCTTGTAACTTCTAAAGAGGAATACAGTTAAACAAGATAAAACCCGATAGATAAAATTCCGGATTGCTTACTCTCTCAAACCAAGCATTCCACCCAAATACAATTAAGATCATTTCAACTACTTCTATAAATTTAATTTTAGAAAAACAACTATACAATAACCAATTTCATAATCTCACTTGAAATCTAGGGTTTTAGGCCCAAAAATACAATTCGGTTGAATTATATTAATTTAATCAAATTGAATGTTTAGAAATGCAATTAAACACATTTTATAACATATCAAATAATCAATTGCTCAAAACCAATAAAAGAAATACACAATTGAGCTTAATTAGGGTTTTTGAGTCCGGAACACAAATCCGATCAATTCTTGCTAGAATATATGAATTAACGATTCGAAAATGTAATTAAATGTATTCTAATGTAAATTATATAGTCAATTGAATAAAACAACCCGATTACACAATCCAATTTAATCTCGTAAGAGTTTTGACCTAAAAATCCAATTCCGATCAATTACACACAAATTTCCCAAATCAATACTTCCAATATGAAATTAATTACATTTCAAATGATATTATAAAATCAATTGAGCGGAACGACTCATTTATATGACCCAATTTCATTACATCCGAATTTTGACCTAGGAATCAAATTTCGATAAAACCTGCGTAAATTTCTCAAATTAACAGTTCTAATATGAAATTGGATACATTTTAAAACATATTGTATAATCAATTTACCTAAAATAGCTAAATCGGACGAATCCAAAAATTCGGGCATAACCCGGCCAAAAATCCAATTTTTCCAAAATTCCAGCATAACCATACAATTAACTATCCAAATCATTCCCGCAGCACATATATACATAACCAAACCATTAATTTAGCTTATCACAAGCTAAATCATACTCAATTACACAAATTAATATTAGGGTTTTTTAGAAAATTATACCACACGAAAATCAACGAATCGAGGCAAGGAAAGGCCAGGGAAGCTTCGTCAGAGGCTGGGGGTGGCTCGCCGGTGGTCAGAGCGGCTCGCCGGAGCCGGACGGTGGCGCAACCAGCGCGGCACGTCGCTGTCAGCTGCTGCTGCCGCCCGTTGTTGATGTGCGTCGCTCGTGGTGGCTGTCGCCCGACGAAGGAGGAGCAGGGAGGAGGAGGCCGGTCGCTGGAGCAGAGGGCAAGGGAGAAGGGGGAGGTGATGGAGGCTGGGGCTGGCTAGGTGACTATCGGGGAGTCAAGACTCGAGAGTCAGGGGGTTGAGGTCCTCGGCGGGGAGTCGGAGAGACGGGGACTCGAGAGTCGAGAGTCGGGGGGAGTGGGAGTGTGGGACTGGCCGACTGGGGGACTGGGGGTCGGGACTCGGGGACGACAGGGAGGAGTCTGGTCTGGTGAGTAGGGCTGTTGAGTGTTGAGTGTTGACTGTTGACAGTGTTGAGTCTTTGCAATGGGGACTTGGGGAGTGGGGACGGGAATTCAAAACAAAAAGTCCCGCTGAGTCACTGACTGCTGTGCTGCTGAATCAGCTTGAAAGCCCCGCCCGGTTCGTCGTGCCCGGTTCCAACGATTCAGCGGTCCAATCGGTTAAATTATAAAAATTATTTTTATTAAATAAAAAACTTATAAGAATTATTTTTATTAAAAAAATACTTAAATTATGAGAATTATTTGTAAAAAAATAATTAGTTCTTTTTAACTTTATTTTATATTTGTATATATTCTCAAAATTTATTTGATAAATGAGCAAACGAGCCGAATTCGAGTCGGGTTTGAATCAAGCCGGTTTGCGAGCTAACGAGCTGAGTCAACCTAGGCTTGAGTTTGGCTTGTTAAATAAACGAGCCTAAGATCGAGGCTTGGATTTGATTTGATTATCTAATCAAGCGAGCCGAGTCGAGCCGGCTCGCGAGGTGGCTTGATTTGTCAACAACCCTAGGTAAAGGTGTAGCGAAGGCCTTATGTATGTAATGTATTTTGTATGCCTTGTATGCCTTGTGTCATGATATGTTATATATCTTATGCTTATCGTTATAACTATTTTATGTGTAGTGTGGTTTGGAGTTGAGGTATGCTTATGTGTCCTCTTATTGTATGTGTTTATATGTATATGTGGTGAAATGTGATGTAGTCCTTTAAGACATGCAAGTTGGCTAACATAGGTGGATTTGACCTACGTTGAGGATGTTTAATGTGGTATTGTGGGGTGGAAAGATGAAAAAGAGAAATAGGAGAGTGAGATGACTAAAGGGATGTAAGTTGGCTAACATAAGTGGATTTAACCTAAGTGTTCCATGGTCCATGAGTGGATGAATAAAAAGGGATTTTAAATAAAATAAAAGAGTGGAATAATCTATGGTCATGCATGGGAGAATCTAGGGTTTTGCAGGGAGAATATATGGTTGTGCATGGGAGAATCTAGGGTTTTGCATGGGTGAATCTATGGATGTGCATGGGAGAATCTAGTGTTTTGCATGGGAGAATCTATGGATGTGCATGGGAGAATCTAGGGTTTTGTATGGGAGAATCTAGGGTTTGCATGAGAGAATCTATGGATGTGCATGGGAGAATCTAGGGTCTTGTATGGGATAATCCAGGGTTTGCAAGGGAGCTTTAGGGTTTTGTATGAAAAAGTTCAAAGGCTTGCATGGGATATATAAAGTCTGCATAGGGGTGAATTTTACGTATGAAAAGTTGATTTGAGGTGTGAGGAAGGTAATGGAAAAGTTTTTTGGGTGATGGGGAGCTTTGAGTGAAAAATAGTACGGGGGACAATATGAGGGTGCATAGGAGACCGAGCTAGGGTTTGGGAGGAAACCCTAATCTGAGAAGGTAGTAAAAAGGGAAAAATAAATGAGAGTGAGTAGAGTACGAGATGAGGATGGAGATGATCATGTGAGGGATGAGCGTGATCACCATGGAAAGGTAAGAGTGGAAGGTGAAAAATGAAGGGGTGACATGTGGAAAGGAGAATGCTAGGGTTTGACGTGGCTACTTAGGGTTTGTGAGTATATGTGTACTTAGGGAGTAAAGTGTAATGATGAGGGTTGAATCTAAGAGTTATGATGTATGGGGTGTTAAAATAGTTTGGGTTGTGTGAGGTGGAGTATGATGGGCCACATGAGCCTAAATTAGGGTTTCTAGATAAAACTTTAGAGTGAGGCAGTGAGTGGACTTGGAGGTGTAAGGTAGTGGGCCTTAACCCACATATTTAGAAGTTGGACTTCTAGTGTAAGTTAAGGTAAGGAGGAAAGAATGATGGGGCAACTTAAGAGGTGCAGGAGTTTTATGATATAGGACGGGTCCTTTTTAGGGGATAAGCATAGAGGGAGTTAGTCATGCATGTCTAGGGTGAAAATTTGAATAAGACACTTAAGATATTAATTATGTAAAGTGGAATATTATTGAGTCGGGCCCAAACCTATCCATCGATAAGAAATAGTGGTTAGGGCGTCCCACCCTATAAGTATCCGATCCACCAGTTATAATAGTGTTTAGGAGCATTTTTGGCCATAAGTGACCGCTCCACCGGCTAGAGCTCAATAAACCAAACCCTAAGTTTGCTTAGACACATAAAAGATACTAAGTACGTATAGTGGAACACCATGCGAGCAGGGGCCAAACTGATCTATCGGTGTATAATAGTGGTTAGGGCGTTTTGTCCTATAAGTGACCGATCCACCGGCTATAATAGTGGTTAGGTGCATGTTTCCCTATAAGTGACCGATCCACCGGCTAAAATAGTGGGGTTCCCGTACTCGCATGGATTGATAAAAGTATTATGTGAAATGAGTTCTTATAAGAGATTAATTAATTAATTAATTCAGGTTGTATATGGGCTTTTATGTATTTACTCGCATGACTGTAAACTATTATGTATTCATGTTTGGACTATGTGTTTTTGTATGTTGGCCTTAGTATACGGTTACCTTGCTCAATACGTAGCGTATTGATCACTCTTTTCATGGGTTCTACTCATTCCCACGAATAGAAGGCCCTTTTGACTTTGTGTAGGTGGATGATATTTATTTTGATACCTTCAATGTTCATGAGGCATCAGGTGGGGTTGAGTGCTAAGTATGGACTTGGCATGAAGGTCGAGAGTGGCATGGTCGGATCCCCTCATTATGTTCTTATATTTCTTTATGATATTCATATTTGTATTAGGCTTCCCAAAATTTATTTTTAACGTTTGTAAACTTATTTCCTCTTAAGGAACTTTGACTATGTACGTTGGTTTGTGACACTTCGACTCCGCACTCTAATTTATATATTTTAATATTTTAATGTCTATTTAAAGTCTTGTTTTGGATTAATTTATGATGATTATTAAATTCCATTTATCCTTAGCACGTGGTACTATAACGGTTGGAGTGAACCGGTCTGGTACTAAGTGTGGCGGTAACATCCCCAGAATTCATAGGTTTTAATTTAAGTGCTTCCGTTTTAAAAAAAAAATAGTGAATTTTGGGGTGTTACATGTGTCATCAATCAAGAGGTAAAAGGGTTTTTATCACTTTTTATATAAGACAACCTATATTTCTTTCTTGTTCTCTACTCTTGCTGCCTACTATTGTATTTTAAACAAATATCAATATCTATTTGTATTAATTTGCAATATTCAAGCTACAGTGGAAGTTAGTTGAGAAGATCTATATATAAGTCTAACGTTTGAATGTTTTCATAATTTGTTCCATTTGGTTTATTACCATAGTTGGATTATTTGCTATATCTCAATATTCTAAATTGATAAAATTAAGTAGCATATAGTTCCAATCTAGTGTTGATGGTGTTTAGTACTTCACAATGATAGTTAGTTTCCACTCATAGTTTCTTTCACAGTACCTCAATCCAACTATAGAGGGTAGGAGTTATGTGCTAAAGATAAAATGTTTATCCAGAATTTCTCTAAGCAACTAAAGATGCAGAAGGAAGAGTCATGGCAAAGGATTTATGGTTTTGATGAGAAATATAATTATTAGTAGTTAACCTAGTCATGGAAGGAAGGTGGTACATGTTCTATTTTCTTTCCTTTATGCTCATCTAGCATCCCCATTTATCTTTTTATTTTATTTTTTTTACGTGTTCTTAAATTCTATAATTAAGGTATATTTGATCAATCATGGTTGTAATTCTTATTATTTAGTTTTTCAATTGCTTCCCTCTCAGCTTATTTCTTTTGTTCCTTCTTTCTCTCTCCTTTGGATTAAGTTGTAATCTAGATCAATGTAAGTAATTCTAATTTGGGTTATATTAGATCGTATTCAAGTGTCCATTTGAGTTTCTCAATCTGATTTTATTAAGAATAGCTTACTTACCTCCTACAACAATGATGATTTTGATGACCATAAAGTTAAATCTTCTTTCCAAGTTTAATAATTCAATTCTATTTTTTAACTGCCAATTTGGCTACAATCCATCTTGTTTAAATTTAATTTTTTTCCCTAGAGTGGGGCTTTGCCTTTATGATCCTTTTCATAATCTTAATGCACCCACCAATCATAACCCTTTAATATACCAACATAACTATTGTATGTTCTTTATATGGTATAATAATTGCCTGTTCTTTCTGTTGTAGTAAAGAAACTAGAAACAAAAACTAATATTACAACAAAGCATTAGCTACAGCTATTGGTGAATCATTAGCATACCAACCGACAACACACACACACACTAGATGGAAGCTAAGTTAAAAATTGACCAAATATCATTTTAGTGGTAATTGGTTATACATGGCTAGCTAACTGTTATGAAATAGTACTCACTAAGGAGAGACTATATAGATGGTTTTCAACATATCACACAACAAGCACTCAAAGAGGTTGCTCTTGAGTTGAGTTCTATGTGTTAAGCCACGTTGCAACAAATAACAAATGATTTTTGGGTTAAAAAATTTACCAAAACA
The DNA here is from genome assembly GCA_039764185.1 of Tamarix austromongolica. NCBI lineage: Eukaryota > Viridiplantae > Streptophyta > Magnoliopsida > Caryophyllales > Tamaricaceae > Tamarix > Tamarix austromongolica. Next base: position 50,141,569 of record CM077817.1, read on the forward strand.
ATGAATATACTCCAATCTAATCACCACCTCTAGTGCAATGAACACATTTTTAGCAAGAATTGTAACAAAACCAAAGTTCGTAATGGTATTCCCATTTCAATAACCAGGGTATCTAAATTCAATATTGAAGGTACAAGATGATAGATTTTTATAAGAAGTATTTACCTCCACTAAAGAGAAGGGAAATTTCTCAAAGAGGCAAGTTGCTCCAACATCTGTTATTTAAAATCATCCATTTTACAATGTTGTAGCTCTTTATAGCTTTCAAATTACTTCTGTTGGTTTTCTTGGCTTTCCTTAGTCACTTTCTCTAACTCCTTGATTCTTTGATCTTGTTGTTGAATTTTCTCCTGTTGCTTTTCCATTATGTGTTGTTGGTGTATTTGTTGTCTTCCTTTGGTAAAGGGACTTATTGTAGTCCCTTTTCCATAGAAATATCTAGATCTAGCAGGTAACACCTCTAAAAGTATCCCCTCTTGTGACTTGGTGTCACCCGATGTATCAACTGCATCCTTCAACTTTTCTTATAAATAAAGTATGAAAAGAAATCAACCATTTATACCCTAGCTAGATGAATAGAAGCATACATGATAACAATATTTTGTGCCATACATGTATCTCCTTTGATTGGTTGTCTGCCCACTCAAGCAACCCATCTTGATTCATGTGTGTGTGTTGGGCAAGCTAAATTATATCAACCGAAGGCTTCACATTATTATTTCCTTTTGTCTAAAACAATCAAAATTTCCATTATTAATATATAATTTACAATACTAGCAAATATGAACTTAATGTGTCAACCCTTACCAATATATGTTCTGATTCTACAAATGACAAGTTACCAATCGTCTTGTTAGATTTATATTTTTTTAATTTCGTTTGCTCATTGCCTACATGTTAAAAAAGTTCAATGTTAATATATTTAATCAAGAAAAAATATAATTACGTACCTTAAATAAAGATACTACCTTAAATTCATCATAACCAAACCGTTTTGCATAATACTCCCTTTGATCCGGTGGTAAATCAAGAGGTGGATTCTTCAAGTGTTCTTCGTTGGTTTGGCCACATTTATCACTCTTATAATAATAGTGCACATGAACTTTCCATAATATATATACGTTGTATAGTATTGACAATAAAATCTTGTAACTTCAAATAACTCTTATCTTCTTGGATGTCAAATTTATCCTAATACAACACAATTAATTTATCATAATAATTAAAGTTGCACAAGAAACATTTACAAAACTTGAACTATATATCCTCTTACCTGTATCTCCTTCCATATGCTATCCCCAGCCACTGTGAATATTGTCTGTCAATTTTTAACAATTAATGAAGCCTTTGTTCTCACTATACGACCACACTCATTTACCAAATGTTGACCATTCTCTCCAATTGCTTGATAAAATTCATTAGGAATGTAAATTTTCAAATTATGTCTTTTTCCTTTAATTTTCATGTCAACCATATAGGATTTATATTTACCTTTTTGAGCTCTAGTCTTCTTACTTGTAGCTAATGCCTAATGAAAATAAGAAATAAATGGTTAATTATATATTTGAAATATAATTACATAGCATGTTGATAGCTTTACATATAATGCATTAATTCAAGAGAGTAATTTGTGTGGGAATATATTATCAAAAATATATACCTTCACCATTTTCAACAGTTGCATTACTTGCTAAATGTGATAAAATATGCCACTTCCCTTTCTTTATTGCACATCATTTTCTATTTTAGCATTCATAAAGGTACTTTGAGCTCTTTCCTCAATCTCTTATTGATCAGCAACTTCATTGACATGTAGCGCCATAGCACCTCTCCCAATAAACTTGTTCATTCTCTTCCTATTGCTAATTTGGAGATTCGTATCTACATTGACATATAACTCACAAGTAAATGATATATATGAAGGTCAGTGATGATATTTTAGTATCAAAACATAACTTACCTTAACCCCTTGGTAGAGAATGTGTAATACTCCAAAAATCTAAAACCTAAAATTTAATAACTAACCCTCATTTGGGATAATTTAAAATTTAAATTTATTTAATTTAATTATTTTGTGGATTTTTGAGTATATAAAAATGGATATGAATATTTAACAAATTGAAATAAATAATTTGTTATTTTATCATACTCATTTTATTTATATAATTTTTCAAGCCAATATTTTACTAAAAAATTACCCTTTTTAAACCAATATATTAAATTCTAATAAATTAAATTATCAAAATTAATTTATCTATCACAAAAATTAAATGCCATTATTTTATCTTATTTCCCCCTTTTTCCTTTTTCCTTTTTCCCTTTTCCCTTTTTTCCTCTTTCTTCTCTTTTTTATTCCTTTTTCTTTTCTTTTTGTTTTGTTTTTCCCTTTTGGCCACTCAACTTGATTCCCTTCTCCCCTTTGCGTTGGGCCAAGGGCCCACTCCTTTTTTTACTCTCCTTTCCCCCCGTGCCTAGCTCGTCCCAGCCCATCTCCCCCTCCTTTTTCTTTTCCTTTTTCACCCGGTTGGGCCAACCCAACTTCTTTTTTTCTCCCCTCTCCCTTGCTCATGCGGGTCGGCCCGCTTCCCTTTCTTTCTCCCCCGCCTGGCCGACTTGTCTCCCCTTTCTTTCTCTCCTTCTTCTTCTTCCCTTCCTCTTCTTCTCCAATTGTCAAAGCTTGCATGCCGCCTGCAACTCCTCCTTGCCACATGTCGTCCCTACAGCCTTGCTCTCTCTCCCTATGTCCCTTTCCTTCCATTTTCAAGTCATGCAAGCCCCTACACCACAGCCCTCGCATGCCCCTTCCTTCCCTTTTCTTCCTTCCTTCTTCATACAAACCACCACCCTGCCACCACATCCTCCCAGCCAACCACACCTACCTCGTCTCCTCTCCCTCTTCTTTTTCTTCTTTTCTCCTACTCATTTCCCCTACCTCGAGCTCCTTCACCTCCCTATAGAGCCCTTTCCCTTTTATTTCTTTCCCTTATCTCCTCCTCCCTTATTTTTGTTTTTCCACCTTCAACCACCGCCTCCACCACTCAACCAACCACCACATCCACCCCTAACACTCCCTGCAACCTCCTTGCACCACCCCATCACCCCAAGCTCTATAGCCACCTTTCTCGTCCTTTATTTTTCTTTCCCCCTTCTTGGCCTCTACCTTACACCACCACCATTTTCCGACCTCCTTCCTCTTTCGCCACCTCCACATCCATCAATCCACTCATTGGAACCTCCCCTACCATCACCTTGCCTCCCTTGGCCAAAACCAAGCCCCACAACTCCTCCTTTCCCCTCTTCTTTTCCCTTCCTTCTTCTCCTTTGCTACCCTTGTGTCCACTTTTCCTAGCCCTAAAACTACCGTCTCTGCCACCCATAGTGATTTGGCATAAAGGAATGTTATCTTAGTAAATTTATAAAGTAAAGGGGTGAAATGGTGATTTAATAAAAGGAGAAGAGTATTTTGGTAGTTTGGCTCAAAGAAAGGGTATTTTGGTAAGTTGGCATATATAAAGGGTAATTTGGTAATTTTATAAGTAAAAGGGGGCAAAATAGTATTTGTAATAATTAAGAAGGGTAATTTGGTAATTTAACCCACCGAAAGGACAATTTGGTAATTTTAATAAGTTATAAGGATGATTTGGTAAATTAACCAACCAGAAGGGCAATTTGGTAATTTTAATAAGTAAGAAGGGAAATTTGGTAATTTAACCAACTAAAGGGGCAATTTGGTTATTTTAATAAATAAGAAGGGTAATCTGATAATGTGTTCAATAGAAAGGGTAACTTGGTAAATTTAATAAGTATGAAGGGTGATTTGGTAATTTAACTAACCAAATGAGAAATTTGATAAATATAATAAGTATGAGGGGTAAAGTTGGTAATTTAATAAGTATAGAAGATAATTTGGTAATCTAGCAAATGCAAGGGGTATTTTGGTAATTATGTAAACGTAAAGGGTAATATGGTAAATTGGCAAATAAAAATGAGTGACTTTGTAATTTTACAAACAAAGGGTATTTCTGTAATATTTTAAGGGTGATGGGGATGGTATCTTGCACATAACAAATCAATGGATTAAAAGAGTCTCCATAATAAGACATAAGTAATATTGGATAATAACATGAGGGTATTTGATGAGTCAGTGAGTATCACAAGAATATGGGATAACCTAGGGTTGGATAGATAATTAAGGGTGTGATATGGTGTTTATCTCATAATCATGCAAGAGGTTCCTAGTTTGGAAATATGCATGGAATTGTATGTTAGATACGTTCGAAGTATATGTTAGGATTTTGTGTAGGCCGTGATCCTTGATATAGAATGCTTGATCCTATGGCTAGTATATCTTTGTGTCTCTAAATTTGTGACATTATTCCTTCCCTCGAATTAATTAAATGGACCTATTTAATAAGATATATATATATATAATACTAATTACATAAAATGAAATATTATTGAGCTGGGCCCAAATTAGTCCATCGATGAATAATAGTGGTCAGGTGTGTTCTGCCCTGAAGTGTTTTCTGGTCCATCGGCTATAATAGTGGGGGGGATTATGAGCTCAATAAAACAAACATTGGATGTTAATGAAGAATGGGAAGGCACTAATCATTTACAATGGAACACCATGTGAGTCGGAGCCAGACCGATCCACCGGCAAATAATAGTAGCTAGGTGCAGGGTACCCTAGAGATCGGTCCACTAGCAAATAATAGTGGTGACGTGCGGTCTGCCTTGAAGTATATTCCACTTCACAGGTTATAATAGTGGGGTTCTCGCATTCATATAAATAGAATTCGAGATATGATGATTGAATAATGATTAATTAATGGCTTAAGACCAAAAGAGTTACTTTCATCCTCATAACCTATTGTTATAATATAAGTTCAGCCTTGATACCTATCTCTCTCTTGGTATGTTATGGTATTGTTAAGTGAATGGACCTTGTGCTATACATTTCTTCTTACATGAGGTGTTGCACTGTGTATTATTCCTTAAGATGCTTATGGTCATTTCTGTGCCTGCACATGTTATCGTTTTATGTCATTGTGTATTATTTGTTGCATGCGGGCCCTACCTTTTGGTTTACTCAGTACTATAGTACTAAAGGATTCTATTTGTAGGCACCTGCCTATTCAATGGGTAGTGTCCCTTACAGGGCTATTGTAGGAGTTGTTCAAGCTAATATCAAGTAAGAGCGTAAGGATTGTCTGGGAATGATTTATGGGTTTCTTTTTCACCTTTTTATTCCTTTATTTAGAATAATTTTTAGTCTGGTAACCACTATTAGTGGATTTTACTCTCTTAATGAATTTATAGCGCTAATATGATTTAAATAAAGTTTGAATTTGAGAAATTGTATTTTATTCTTTTTAGCCTTAGTATTTGGTAATGGAATGGTAGGAGGAAACCAGTTTGGTACTAAGTGTGGCGGTATATCTCCAAAATTTACGCTTTTTGCTTTTTTGCTTTCGCTAATTTTTAAATAAAATGAATTTTTTTAGTAGTAAAATTTAGGGGTGTTACAGTATGTTTCTCAGATTCATTATGTAACACCCCGAAAAATCACAATTGAAAATTTTTGTTTAATCCAAGAGCATATGCAAGCACAGGGGGTGCTATCGCAGTAATCAACACAAGCCTGGCCCCTGACTAGTATTACACCAACTACAAGGCTATAAAAATGATTTCGCAAGACATCCAAATTCGAAAGATTCATAAATAATAAAATTAGAGTGTGTGATTAAAAGTCATTACAAATGGGAAACTGTAATATAGTGAAAGCCCCCAAGGTAGAGAATAATATAACATAGTAGAACAAAATCTGAATAAAGAAAGTCTAGACTACATCGCTCTTGGACCCATGTAAAGTCTTGAAAGATCAACACTCAACCCTACCAGATGCCTCGAATGTGTCATAGGCATCGAACACTATGTCTCCTACCTGCACCAACTTAAAAGGGACTTCTGCTCGTGGGAATGAGTAGCATCCATAAAGCGGATGATCAGTACGCTACATAATGAGTGAGGTAACCATATAGCTAAGGCCATACATGAAATATAGATAATACAACTAGGAAACTATGCATATAAGCCATACATGAAAGACAAATAGTATAAGCTATGATTCAGCCCAGTTAAACTTAATTATTAGATCTTTGGTCAAAATTTCCATTTCGCACCATTCTTATTATAAGCCCATGCGAGTACGGGAACCCCACTATTATAGCCGGTGGACTGGAAAACTCCTAGGGCAGAACTCACCTGGCCACTATTATTCGCCAATGGAACGGTCTCCAGGACACAAGGCACTTGGCCACTATTATTCATCGATAGATCGGTCTGACCCTGACTCTCATGGTGTTTCACTGTAAGTAAATAGCATCTTTCCATGGCTGATCATCATTAAGTTTCATTTTTTTAGATCAGGATCCCCTACTATTATAATCGGTGGATTGGAAAACACCTAGGCCATAAGGCATCTGGCCACTATTATTCGCTAGTGGAATGGTCTCCAGGACACAAGGCACCTGGCCACTATTATTTTCTGATGGACTGGTCTGGGCTGGCTTAACAATCTTTCTCTTTAAATGGTTAGTATCTTATTCGTATCTTATTCAATAGATATTTCCACCCTAGACATGCATGCCCCCTTAGACTACCCTCTCATACAACCCGTCTACTCCTATTCTCTTGAAAGGCCCATCTCATATCTTAGGACTTCTACACATCCTAGTACATCCAGACATACTTTCCCCCTTTTCCTTACTCACCATGAATACCCCACTCTTATGTGCATAGGTTGAGGCCCACTTTCCCACATCTCTGGGTTAACTCACTATTGCCTTCTAGGGTTTTCCCCGAAAAACCCTAATCTGGCCTATATGGCTCAACCTTCCTCTATCTCACACAACCCGTACTTTCCTTACCCCCCAACTCATCACCTCACTTGATCCATCCCCAAGCATGCTGTTTTACTCCTCATTTTCACATGTGCCCAAGAAACCCTAGTTGGTCACCCCAAACCCTAACACCTCTCTTTTCTTATATATTTTCCCTCCATCATCCCCACTTATCGTTCCCTCTTCTATATGCCACACATTCACCCTCTATATGACATCCTTCCACTTTCACCCCATACTCCAATCCTTCCCATTATTTCTCCCTTCCACAATCCTCCACTTAGGGTTTTCTCCCAAACTCTAGCTAAGTCCCCCATGCACCCTTATAAACCCACGTACTATTTTTCATCTATGGACTCCAAACACCCTAACAACTCTTCCCTTACCTTACTCAGCCCTCAAGTCACATTTTCCCATGTAAGGATCATTCCCATGCATAGACTATCCATCCCTTCCAAACCTTATACTCCCCATGCAATATTCATTTCACTCTTTTATTTTATTTATATTATCCTTTTATTTGTCCACCCATAAGTCATGAGATATTTATATTATTCTTACTTCCCTCTAGACAACTCACTTCCTTTACCTCTTTCATCTTTTCACCACCACATCATATATTTTAAAGCCTCCTATCATGCATGTCCTAAAGGATCATATTACATAAGCACCACAAAGTACAAGACACATTATCATAATACACATGCCATAAAGAGAACACATACAACTTACCTTAGCTCCACACTTAGCAAGCTATGCTACAAGTATATAGTTCATAATCACATAAGGTACCAAATATAACATCACACTTAACATATAATACACATAATACACATATTAGGATTTAACCACGTCCTAACCTAAAATGACACTAGGCTTGGAGCACGCTCCGACGCCTCCTTAGGACTTGTATTATGAACTTCCCTCTTATTAACATTTTTATTATTTCCTACTTACCTCTATTATGAACTTGTATTAGGGATAATAATAATAATAATAATAATAATAATAATAATAATAATAATAGCTTTAGTAGTAAAAATAAGGGTATTATCCTTAAAATGGTTAATCATGATATTATTGGCCAAAATAGGGTTAGGTAGTTATATTAGTCAATGATAGAATATTAGTAATAACAATGATAATAACTTTAATAAGAATAGTAATAATAATTATTATTATACTAAATAAATTATACTTAAGGGCTAGGAAGGGTTAGGGCACAACCAAGTGAGGGTGGCAGCTAAGTGGCGGTGACGGCGATGGAAGTGGTGGTTTTAGGGAAGGTGGGTCTTTTAGGCTAGAAGAGGGTGAGAGTGAGATGGTGGTTGTGGTGGTGGCGCAACAAGGTGGCAGCATAGGTGGTGGTGGTTGTGGTGGCCAAGGATGGTAGAGAAGGAGGGAGGAGGAAGGAGAGGGAGAGAGGGAGAAGGGAAGGTATAGAAGGCTTTCTAGGTTGATTGGGTGGCGGGGGAGGTGGTAATTGTGGCAGAGGAGGCAACGCATGGAGGTGAGAGGAGTGAAGATGAGGTGCAAATGGTAGGTCGAGCAATCAACTTTGCACAATTGGGGTGGTTTGTGTAGGGGGATTCAGGGGTAGTGAGTGGCTTGGTTTGGTGGAGGGTAATGCCGGGAAGGGATTAAGTGGTGTTTCAGGCAATGGTGGTGCACGATGGCAACTAGGGCAGCGTCTAAAGTGGCGATAGCAAAATGTGTTGAAATTTCTGGGTAAAGTAAAGGAGGGCAATTAAGGGGGGTCAATATGGGGTTTTTATAGGCCAAGGGAGGGAGAAGAAGATAAAGGGGGAAGAGGATAAATGGGCAAGCATAATAGGGGCTCACTGGCAAGCGGTGGCAAGCTATACGAGCTTGCGAATGGCAAGGTGCGGGTATGATAGGGGAGGAAAAAAAATGAAAGGAAGGGGTGAACGCGAGGGAGGCAGGTGAGGAGGTCCGGCTCAAAATAGGAAGGAAAAGGGTAGTGGAGAGAGAGGAGGAGGAGCAGATTAGTGGTACAATGGTAGGAGGGAGGACAATCGTAGGATGCAGGTGCGACCTGCAACGCGAGGACGGGGAGAAGGGAGGAGGAATAAGAAGGGGGTTGGACCAGCCGATTGGGGGAAAATAAAATAAAGAAAATGAAGGTGGAGAACCGGGCAGGTGAATAAGGATAAAAAAGAAGAAGAGTGGGTTGGGCCGCATAGGGGAGAGAATAGAGGAGGGGAGAGTTGGGCCAATGGTGAGGCCCAATCCGGGGGAAGAAGAGGAGAAATATAAAAAGGAGAAAGGAGAAAAAGAAGGAAGAAAAAGGAAAAAGGAAAAAGGAAAAAAAGGGAAAAGGGAAGAAGGAAAATAGGTTGGTTGGGGTTTTTAAGATATTTTGGTATTTTTGAATATTTGAAAATAATAAAAATTTAGTGAAATAATAATTAAATTCCTTTTTATATTAATTTAGGATATTTTGGGTAAATTTTCCTAAATTCTATTTTAATTAGCAAATTACCCTAATATTCCCTAATTAAATTATTTATTATTTCCCTCCTTTTTTGGTCTTAATTACTCCCATTATTTTATTAAAATAATATATTTAATTAATTTAAGCAATAAATCCCTATTTTATTATAATTTTCTAAATTAGGGTTTTGGAGTATTACACATTATCTCTAAAATCTTAGTGATTCAAGTACATATTTGGGGAACCTGTTTCAATTGAATTTGATGCTCTTATGCTATTCCTATTCCCCAGCTCTCCTTACCCAACTCTAAGGCTATCTTATAATTATAAGATAAAATGAAAAAGTAAGCAATAGATTACGAAACATATTCTATTACAAAACATATTACTTATTATCATTGTAATAAAGTACCTAATTATATGATTATAATAACAAAGGTGAGGATGAATCTATGCACTGAATGCTCCTAGTGTAAATGAGTTCCTCGAAAGCAATTAGAATAAGTTCATTTATGATGTTGATTAAACAAGAAAATGAGCCTAAAATTAACTAACTAAACAAGCAACCATCTAGCTAAGATATATCACTATCAAAATGAGTGTAAAATTATCTATCTATTTACCTCTTTCATTTGTATGATGATTGCTTCCACTATTATGTCCTTTTATCGTACCCGACTCTTCCGGTCCTTTTCATAATTAAACATAATTAAATTTAATTATATTCATTAAATAATGAATAATACTATATTGTAGAATAAATTTAATTACCTTCATTGCCCATCATATGAGTATCTTCTACATGTTGAGGAGATTTTGAAGTAGAATGGGGAACCTATTGAACAAAATCCAAAGTTCTCCACCAATTAGTATTGTGATTAATTTTAATTACCCTACATATTAAATTCCAAACACAAATTTATACAATTAATTAAAAGTTATGAACAACAATTAAGAAGATTAAATAACAAAATATTCAAAATTTTGTTTACCTCTTTCATTTATACGCCAATGAGTTCTTCTACCATTATGTCCTCCCCTTGTCCTACCCAACTATCATTGTCCTTTTTATCATAAATAAACATATTAATAAATAAATAATGAATAAGATTAGATTGTAGAAACAATTTAGTTACCTTAATCACCAATTATATTATCATCTTCTACATATTGAGGATGAAATGTAGTAGATTGGGGAAACTGTTGAATAAAATCTAAAGTTCTCCACCAATTAGTCTATACATTGTAATTACTTTTGGTTGCAATTAACAAAATTTTATGAAAATCAATTAAGAAGATTAAATAATATGATATTTCAAAATCTATTTACCTCTTTCAATTATACGATGTCGACTACTTCTACCGTTATATACTCCCTAACTCTCTTGGTCCAACGAAAGTGTTTTTATATATATATTTATTTATCATAATCAATACAAATAAATAGAAAATAAAGAAGGAATAAGAAATTATTATTATTGAATAAATTTAATTACCTTCATCCCCATTCCTTTATTCCTATTATCGAAACTTAGATTGTGACTGTAATACCCCAAAAATTTTGAAAACCTATATTTTAATAAATTACTTTTAATTGGAATAGAATTGCTTTTATATTATTTATTTTAATTATTTTATGGATTTTAGAGTATGTAAATTTGGATAAAAGTATTTAATAAATTAAAAATAAATATTTTGCTATTTATCATATTATTTTATTTAAATGATTTTCCAAAACTAGTATTTTACCAACTTTATCCTTTTTAAACCAAAATATTAGATTATAATAAATTAAATTATTAAATTAAATAATTTACCAAGAATATTATGTTTTATGATTTTATAAATTAAATTAAATTACCTTCCTATTTTTCCATTCCCCATTTTGCCCTTTCTCCCTTTTTCCTCTTTCTTCTTTTCTTTTTCTCTTTTCTTTTCCTTCTCCTCCCTTGGGCCGTACGCTGAGCCAAGCCCGTCTCCCTTCTCCCTCGCGCGTTGGGCCAGGCCCTCCCCCCTTCTCTCCCTCGCGCGCCGCATGGCACCCCTGGCCCGTCTCTCCTTTTTCCCCCTGGACCGGCTGGCTGCCTATTCTCTTTCTGCGTCGGTCCAAGCCGCCCGTCCCTTTCTTCTTCTCCTTTCTTCTTCTCCCACGCCCGACCTGCACCTTCGACGCCATGCCCGCTGCCACCGACTGCCACCCTGCAGCTCCCGTGCCTTCCTCCCTCTCCCTCTCTCTCTTCCCCCGTCGTTTTCCTTCCCTTTTCGAGCCAAACCAGCCCTGGACCACAGCATCGCGTGCCCTTGTTCTTTCTTTCTTCTTCCCCGTCTTCCCCTGCCACCCGCCCACCACCTGCCATTACAGCACCGATCGGCCAACCTTGCCCCCTCTCTTCTCCCTCTTCTTTTTCTTCATCTCCCCAGCCTTTCATTCCCCTCATTTTCGAACCATCATCCCCTTCCCGAGCTCCCTCCTCTCTCTTTTCTCCTCCTCCCCTCCCATTCGCCCCCCGTTCTTCTTTTTCCGCCGCCCTCCGCCGCTCGAACCACCAAGCCCAGCCCCTGCGCCGCCTTCTGCCACCGCCTACTACCACCCTGCACCACCACACAGCCCCTTCGAGCCCCGCACTTCCTCCCTTCTCCTCCTCTTCCTTTTTCTTCCCAGATTTTTCCCCTTACCACCGAGCCACCTGCAACCGCCTCTACCACCGCCGTCCGGCCACCTCTGCCGCCACCCAACCCACCGTTCGACACCCTGCAACCCCCTCTACAACCGCCATCCATTAGTTGGCCGAAACCAACCCTTGCACCCCTCCATTTTTCCCTCCACTTTTCCTTCATTCTCAACCCTTCCACCTCGACCCACTTCGGCAGCCACCTTTGCCGCCTTGCCGCCGCCGTCTCCGCCGCCCTATGCCGCCTTGAAACCACCCTTTGCTTCCACCTACACCCCCTCTACACTCCTGCACCATTCCCCTGCCTTAGAACCTCCCCTAACTACCCTCTTTTCTAGCCGAAAGACCCTAACCCGAAAATGATGAATCTTGCTTCCTTCACCCCTCTTCCAGCCTTTGCCCCTCTCTTTTCTGCATGAAACTCACGCTGCTCATGCAGCGTGAGCTCTTCCATTTATTTTGAAATTTTCTTGGGTAAATTTTAAGGTAAAATGGTATTTTATGTTAAGTGTTTTATTAATTAAAATTTATAAAGTTTTATGCTTTGGTTCTTATTTCTAACATAAGTATGATGGACATTATTTTTAGGTGTTGAGTTGCTAATTATGCTTGGTAAGATTGATATTTTACGGGATTAAGGTAACCATTAATCCTCCCTTAAATATATAGAAAAACGCATGCTAGCACATTTAGGGTTTAGTATGATTTTATGCATGTTTTATATGCTTAGCATGATATGTTTATGGTTTCTTATATTGTTTGTTAAAAAGAAAAAGCATGATAACTTTTATGCTATATGTAGGTATGTTAAATAAAGAAGGAGTTGGAATATGGATAGAAATGTCAAACACTTGTTCATGATGTACCATGTTGTTAATGCATGAATGATGTTATTATTTAAGGGTATTTTAGTAATTATGCTTATGAGATAAGTAAATCAATGTGTGTAGTTGCTAATGAGTATTATGTTGAAAAATGACAAGTTGGTGGACTTAGATGATAAAAATGAAGTATTAATATCATTATTTTATGTAGTATTAGTAAATTCATAAAAATGGTGAATAAAGGGGTTGAGTGGAAATTTTATAAGTGAAAAGGGTATTCCGGTAATTTTTGAGATAAAAGAATAATATGGAAATCGTATGATTAAATGGTTAAATGATAATATACAAGTAAAGGATAAAATTGTAAGTTGTGAGAAAGAAGGGTAAAATGGTAATTTTGGAAGTAGGGGTAAAATAGTAATTTTGGATGAAGGAGGGCATTATGGTAATTGTTCAAGTAAAAAGGGCATTATGGTAAATTTGGAGGTAAAGGGGCAAAATTGTAATTTCATAAGTAAAGGGTAATACGGTAAATTTTATAAGTGAATGGTGAAGTGGTAATTTATAAGTAAAGGGTTAATATGGTAATTTGGAAAAGAAGGGCAAAATGGTAATTATGTAAGGAAAGATAAAGATGGTAATCTTGGATGTAAAAGGGTAAAATAGTAATTTGTAAAGTAAAAGATGTATGGTGGTAATCTTCATAAATAAAAGGATATTATGGTAAAATTGGATGTAAGGGGTAAAATGGTAATTTTGCAAATGAAAGGATATTATGGTAAACTTGGGAGTAAGGGGTAACTTGGTAATTATGATAACGACAAAAGATAATTTAGCAATTAAATTATGATTGTAGAAGGGCAATTGGATAAGTATGATACTATAGAAGGGTAATTTGGTAAATTAACCAATTAAAGGGCATTATGGTAATTTTAAATATGGAGAAGGGTAAATTTGGTAATTGTAATTATGAAGAGGGGTAAATTAATTATGAGGAAGGTTAATTTAGAATTTATGATAATTGAAAAGGGTAAATGACAATTTAAAATAATTGAGAGGGGTAAAATGGTAATTATGATAAAGGAGAAGGGCAATTTGGTAATTTGTTCAACTAAAGGGGCAATTTGGTAATTTAGCCGATAAAAGGGTAAAGTGATAGTTGTTTAACCAACTAAAGGGGCAAAATAGTAATCATGATAATGAAGGAGGGTAATTCAGTAATTTATCCAACTCAAGGGCAATTTAGTAATTATAACAAAGGAGAAGGGCGATCTGGTAATATAACCAACCAAAAGGGAGATATGATAAGCGTAGTAATTATGAGGGGTGAATGACTGAATGGTGATCTAAAAGTATAGGAGACAATTTGGTAATCTAAAGTGGACACGGGGTAATTTGGTAGTTATGCAACCTTAAGGGTAATGTGGTAATTTATCAAGTAAGGAACGGATACCTAACAATTATATAAGTAAAGGGCAAATGAGTAATTTGTACCTAACACATCTTTGAGATTGTGGAACATTAATATGATTCAAATACTACTGATTAGCCAAGTAAGAGTATTTGATAATTAGTATGGCCTTAATGGTTTTCTCTGTGATATTCTGGATAATCATCTGAATAAGAAACGATTAATGATATCAGAACGATTGAAAGTGAATAAGTATCGGATTATCGTGCTTTTCGTGATCACCTTAATTAAGACACTATTACTTAAAGTGAAAGACCTCGAGATCGGGAATGGTGACTCCTTAGGGGTCGCTACCCTAAGGACGTGGTTTAGTCCACGATTATTCTGGTATTTGCTGGTGTGCCTTTGTGCCCCAGCCAGGCCCTATATCTTACTCTTCCTAGCTCTACGGACCTAGTTAGGGGGTATGCATACTTATGGATTAGGTGTCCTTGTCGGTAGGGTACTGAGTTAGCTTTATGCACCAGTACGACCAGGGTACCTTTGCGTCCTTGGGTTCATGGTTAAAGGGTACTGAGTAGTTGATATGCACCGGTACGACCGGTGTACCTTTGTGTCCTGGGTTATCGATCTCCCAATCGAGGCAAATAAATATGATTGATGTGCTGATTAAATAAAGGAAAGATACTATTATTGAAAGTGGAATATTAATGAGCCGGGCCTAGATGATTATGATATTGCGTACCGGTCCACCGGTTATAATAGTGGTCCAGGAGCATGTTGCCCTGGTATGTGATTATGAGTACCGGTCCACCGGATATAATAGTGGTCCAGGAGCGTGCTGCCCTGGTATGTGATTATGAGTATCGGTCCACCGGTTATAATAGTGGCCAGGAGCGTTGTGTCCTGGATGATGATTACATATATATTCCGGTCCACCGGCTAAAATAGTGGGGGTCCCGAGCTCAATAAAATCAGTTATGTATGTGAATAAGGTTATGGAAAAATACTAATCACTTATAGTGGAACACCATGTGAGTCGGGGCCAGACCGGTCCACCGGCAAATAATAGTGGTCAGGTGCGTTCTGCCCTGTGTGTTTATCTTCCGGTCCACCGACAATAATAGTGGTCAGAGGCGTTCTGCCCTGTATGTTGACTTCCGGTCCACCGGCTATAATAGTGGGGTTCTCGTACTCACATGAATATAAAATATGATATTGATGGATTAATGACAGAATAATGGCTTAAGGCCCAAAGTATCGATCGTGACTTATAAAGTATTATGTTTGTCATTGTTATGTATGCATCTCTCATTATTTATATGTGTGCGGCTTACATTATGTGTCGTATGCGGGCCTATCTTTAAGTGTGGTATTAAAGGGTTACTCAGTACCGTAGTACTGAAGGGATTCCCTTTATGGGGCCCCTGCCTATTCAATGGGCAGTGCCCTTGCAGGTTTTTCAGGTGCTACTCAAGTGGGTTACGGGAAGGAGAGTAAGGAGTTTTCCGGTATCATGGCTTTTTCTCTTTCTCATTTAATTTCTCAGTTTTAAATGTTAACGTTGCTCAAGTAACCACCATTGGTGGATTTTATTCCTGAAAACGATTTGATGCGCTACTCTGATTTAAATATGTTGAAGTTCTTGCAATTTACTCTGATTTATGCATGTTGAATGTCTTTCGATTTGTATTTATTTTCTTAGTCTTAGCACTTGGTACTGGAACGGTATGAGTGAACCGGTCTGGTACTAAGTGTGGCGGTAATACTCCCAAAGTTCACGTTTGTTTATCTGCTTCCGCAATTATCTTTTAAATAAAACAAAATTTTTCAGTAGTAAATTTTGGGGGTGTTACAGTGACTTTGGGGATGAAGTTTTTATTTAAGGGGTAGTGATGTAATAACCCAAAATTTTTCCTAATAATAAATAATAAAATAATAAATGAAATAAAATATATGTACATAGAATAATAATAATAATATGAGATTTAAATTTAATTATTTAGAAGCTTTATCTTGACTATTTAGCCTAAAATAATATATAGGTAAATATAATAATTTTTAATTATTTTTATTAATTCCTCAAAACCCTAAAAATCCCTCCACCTATTTCTTTTTGCTTCTTCCTTTTTCTTTTCTTTTCTTTTATTCCTTCTTCTTATTCTTCTTCTTTTTTCTTCCTTTCCCCGCTTGGGTTGTGCTACAATAGCCCAAGCATCCCTTCCCCTTCCTTCTCTTCCCTTCCTTTCTCCCCTAACCAACCTAACTCTCCCTTTCCCCTCCCCTTTTTCTTTTCCCCCCATGTGACGGCCTAAGCCCTCTCCTTTCCCTTTTTTATTCCTCCCTCCTTTCTCCTTTTCCCTTTCTCTACTCGTCCCCTACCTCTTGCTCTATAGACTTGTGCGACCCCTTACCATTTTTGCACCCCCACAACCTACCATCAATCAACCTCCCCTCCCCCTTCCATTTCCGGCCATGTAGGGCATGCACATTGGCATGCACCTACACAGTCCCCTTTTGCACCCCCTACACCCTTTGCACCACATGACCTTCACGACATCCTTCCCTACCACCGTCATACTGCCTAACGCCAACCACCATTGTCTCCTTTCTCTCTTTTCCTTATCCTCCCCCACAACCTATAAATACCCCCAACATTGCCTCTCCTCTCTTTCTCCCTTCTTGACCTCTCCCTGTACCTTTCCCCTACTCCTATCTTCAGACACCACCACCACCACCGGAGCTAGGCCATACCGCTACCCCAACACATCCCTTATCCTATCCATGCATCTCCCTACACTAAGCCCCTTACCTCCCTTTTTCTCCCCTTCCTCTCCTCTCCTTAAGCTTGCAAAGCAGGTAGGTCATGCCACCCTACACTACCTCGCACCACCAGCCCATTCCCTCTTCTCTACACCACTGCCACACCTCCACCTCCTACACAGGTGCTTAACTTGTGTTGTCAATGTTCTCCACCACCTTTCCCCTTCATTTCTCCCTTTTTCTCCTCCCTTCCTTTCACCTACACCACCATTGGCTGCCGTGTTAGTCGTTATGACTCACCTTTCCTCCTACTAGACTACCTAGTGCTAACATCACCCTCAAACCCCAAAAGACTAACCCTCATATTTTCCCAACCAAAAAATACCTTCCACCTTGTGCCACCACCACTGACCACCGATGAGACTCCCTCCACTCCTCTTGCCTATTATGGTCACAACACTTTCCTTTCATCCATTTTGAGCTTCATTTAAGTAAATTTATGATCATTATTAGTAGTAATAGTATTATCATTATTATTTTGTTTAAGAAAAGAAAAAAAAAAGGAAAAGGAAGAAAAGGGATAAGATAGCCTAAGTTTGGGTATTCCCATTTTTAAGTACTATTTCGGTGACCAAAGGAGAGGAGGCGTATGGTTTCTTCCTTCAAGACCAAAGTTGTTTTAGTAAGGATATAGTTATAGCTAGAGCCTTGTGCTTATATGGTTCTGTTATATGTTAAGTGAATACCTGCATGAAATGTTGCATGTTATAGGGTCGCTTGTCTAGCTTGGCTTATAAGGATATAAGGTAAAAGTATGTGTGGACATGATTGTTTTGTTCATATATTGTTGTGTAATTCTATTACGTGGTACTACATATTTTGAGGATTGTTGATAAGTTATTGTATTTTAAACTATGAGGCTTAGGTAGGGTTTTGGAGACCTAGACGCATTTTGGTTAATATTGTGGAAAGTGGCATATAGGGAAACCATAAGGAAAAAGTTAGCAAAATATCCTTTGGAAAATGTTAAATATTAAGTATGATAATTATAAAAGAGGATTAGTGTAGATATTACATGGAGAGGGTTGACCATACAAGGGGTGAGTCACACTTAATATGGTATATGTCTAGGCATGAATAAGTGAGAGATGGTTGTTAAAGATGGTTATGGGTGGAAATGATGGTAGTGTTGGGTAGTTTAGCAAAACATGGAGGAGTCCTTGGATGCTAGGAGATGGGAGAGTACTAAGTGGGTGAAACTAAAGTTTTAGTGGTATAAAAACCTAATGGTAGGTTATTATCACATGTAGGAGATAGGGGAGTTGGGTTGTGCCTCTAACTACGATGTCGAATATGCCTTGTAGGGATTGTGTGGCATAAGTAGGAATGGATACATACTAAAGGGAGATTAGGGTTTTGAGAGAAGTCCTTTGGGGATGTTGTTATCACATGTGCAAAATGAAGAGGTTAGGCTAAAAAAAACTTCAAGGAATGGATAATCATGGTAACATATGCTTGGTTTTGGGATTTTAGGGCTAAATAATTAGTAAAGAAGGGAATTGGGCCTAATAGGGCCAAACAAGGGTTTTGAGGAGTAACCGTATAGAGCTAAACTAGGGTTTTGAGGAAAAACCCTAGGAGCTGATGGTTATCATATGAGAGGAACGGGGGAAATGGGCTATTACTCATAAATAAAATGGGGTTCCTAATGATATTTTTGGTTTGTTTGATAATCTGGGGACTTGAAGGATCATTAGTGGGTGAGGATACCTTGGACTTAGGAAGTTAGGTTTCCATGGGGCCAAGGTTAGCCTGGGATGATAATAGGCTAGGAAGCATACATGGGTCATGCATTGTTCTATGTGATATCTAAACAAATAAGCTATGAATAAGACACTAATCACTTAAAGTGAAAGATCACTTGAGTGGGACGGGTTGTACCTTATATTTATATATCGGTCCACTGGTGAGAACTGTGGCCAGGAGCATGTTGTCCTAGGTTGTATCATATATACCGGTCTACTGATGAGAATAGTAGCTAGAAGCGTACTACCCTATGTTATATTATATTTACCGGTCCACCAGTGAAATTAGTGGTGGTCCTAAGCTCAAG
This sequence comes from Tamarix austromongolica, assembly GCA_039764185.1. NCBI lineage: Eukaryota > Viridiplantae > Streptophyta > Magnoliopsida > Caryophyllales > Tamaricaceae > Tamarix > Tamarix austromongolica. The sequence goes on from CM077817.1 coordinate 50,160,712, forward strand.
TAATGAAACCCTTGGATAATAATAACCTATAGAAATACACTAAGTACTTATTGGAACAATACATGGGTCAGGACCAGTTGTACCTTATATTTATATACCAGTCCACTGGTGAGAATAGTGGCTAGGAGTGTGTTGTCCTAGGTTGTACTATATTTACCAATACACTGATGATAATAGTGGAGTCCCTAAACCCACAAGGATATAATTTGAGAGATGACTAATTACTACATTAATGTCTTGAGTCCACATAGTTTATGTACCTTATATATTGTTGTAGTATCATTAACTACCTTATTCTTACTTAACTGTATTGTTACCTTACTCAGTATGTAGTGTACTAATCACCCCTTTTATAGGTGTTTCTTATTCCCACGAGTAGTGTCCCCTCTTGAGTCTATGCAGGTGGCAAAGGATGCCTTAGATGACATTGTTACCTATGATGACATGATTGAGGCAAAGTGATGTCATAGTAATCGAGGGTTGGGGCCCGGAGAGAGTGGCATACGGCTATTACCCATTATAGATTTTAGTTTGAATGTTTTATTTCAATTAAAAAATGTTTATGTATTTCAGTATTCTCTTGGTAATCAATATTTTACCTCTATTATGTTATGAAATGCTTTTATTGTTATGTTTATCATAGTTGCACCTGTTTCTACCTTTCCTTGTAGTTGGTATTGATGTGAATCAAAGGGAAGGGAAATGAGCAGGATCTATCATCAATTGTTATTTACGTTGGTAGGTTGAATTCGCAAGAAAAGATTCGGTTTAAAAAGGTTAAACTCGACGAAGTTGCAGGTTTGAAGGTTGCTGGTTATTCAAAGTTTGAAGGCATGTTTGAAGGCTAGAATGAAGAGTACCTCGGGAAATTCTTCAAGCTAGATAGGAACCCAAAAAGAGAAGATAATACGCCAGCAAAGCTTGAGATTTCTTTGATTAAAATTTCTATTCTTCCATTCTACATGGCTTGTACAAGAATTAGCTATATATAAGGGAGGGAGACCAACTTAAAGGCCTTAAACCAGCCGGATTTCCCTTCTTAATCCAAGCCATTTTAACTCACTTGAATTAAGCCTATATAATACCTAATCTTACTCATAATATCATCATTTAAATGATATTAATGACTAACATTACAAAGTCACACAACCAACTATGGTACATACATGAAATTACAACAAAACCCTAGCTTACATAAAATACACTTAGGGTTTACAACAAGTTTAATATAACTAATAATAACATCACTATATATTGTTGTAGTGTCATCCCATGTATGCCATAGATTTGCATGCTTTGAATGCTTATACACTTTAAGTCTCTTTGTGTGTATTAACTTCTTCTCCTTGCAAATATGTAATATACCTGCAAGAATATCTTGAATCATTTTCAATACCAAGCATAGACATATTATCAAGAACATTTAAAATGATTGTCTCCATTATTATGAAAGCTAATTCTTCCTTACCTTGAGAATCATTAGAAATATGAGAATCATTAGATGCACTAGATGCACCTACATCAGGTATAAGGATGGCTTGGAGCCAAACTTATACCAATTATAGTAGTAAAACCCCCTCTTTTGGATTATGTTTTTATGTTTAAATAAAAAATTCAATGGTGCTTTTAGTGGTTTTACAACATCCATTGTGATGATAATCAAAGTTGTAACAAAGCTTATTCTTGGAGCAATGTTAATTAGAACCCTATTTCTTCCTCTCTTTAACTCTTGTTTAAATTAAATTAACTAATTTGATACTAGATTTCATGATCCGTTCTCTCATAGTTTTTTTTCTTGATTGGGTCATTTGTTCCACACACATTCCACTTGGTTAACATAGGACATTTGAGTTGGGAAGGAAGTTTCCCCCTAAACTACACTCCATAAATGAGGAAGGTTTTATACCTGTATCAAGAAAATAGTTCAATAGATCAAAAGGATTTTTATAGGCATTCTAAATCAATGTCACAACTTATGAGGAGGATGAACACATGTGATCATCCACCATATTATTTATTTGGTGTTTGTGCCCATCCTTATCCTTTGTACAAGCCTTTTTTAGAGTAGAAACATTAACTTTCAATTCCAGTCTCTCAACAACAAGTTTAAGTTATTGTTGATTAAAACCCATTTATATTTTCTTTGCTTCACTTGACACTTAGGCTAAGCAAGATGGAAAGAGGCACCTTTTTGTCCAAACTATGAGAATAAAAGATAATAAAGGGGCTTCCATTCAAAAACCACTGATTGCTAACTAAGGGAACCATTGGGGTCTTCTATGCAAACTTTTTTCACATAAAGGATGCTTAATATCAACTCAACCAAAATTCTAGGATAAGAAACTCTATTTCTGTTGGAAATGATGGAATTGGAAAAAATATGACGACTAACTATACTATTAATCCTATAGAGGGATCTATAATACTAGTATTCTAAGGGTAAGTTCAATAAGTTAACCTGAAGAGGATTGAATTGAAGATATTCCTTCACAAGCCACAACGTACGATGCCATTTCTTGAGGATCAAAGGTCAATTACAATACAAATAATAATGTGAGAGAACTACATCTCGATTAGTTGCAAATTTGAATTTAAATATGAGTGAACAAAATTCGTGTTATAATAATTGGGGGATGGTAACCATGGTTTAATGGTTTCTAATGAAACCTAACATTAAGGAAAAGGTCAACATTTCCCTAAAAACATAGCTTACTAAGTCATTCTCCCATTCATTAACCTCCCTATCTATGTCCTCTTTCTCAAGCTGGACAACAACCTGATTAGTTTGTATTATAGAGGGGATATATTCAAGAGGTGTGCACAATTCAGACATCCTATTGATCAAAATTGTATCTCTCCAATTAGGCTATTAAATATTCAAATTATTGGGTCCTGCCTACTCATCCTCTTTGTCATAATCCTTAGAAGGATTGATAGATTGTGTATTATCTTTGGTGGCATAAGGAGATGGATCTTCAACTGGCTCATGTCCATCAATTTTGTTTGTTCCCCCATAACTAGAGAAGAACTCTAACACATGACTAACATCAAAGAGAACCTTTTGATTTCCTTTATCCATGAGTATAGTCTTAAATAGCGATCCATTTGATGAAGTTTAGCACTTTAAATTAGACTTAGAGGCCTTTATTACAGATTTCTTCCTTGCGATGTTGGGAGATTATATGTAACCATAGGGATAATTATAAGCAGTGTTTTTTTAATCGATGGTGGACTTTGATTACTACCATAAATTAGGTTGGGATGAACCCTCCATCATGGGTTATAAGTTGGTGCATAGGGATCATACTTTGGGTTACCCTAAGGTCCACCTATTGTATTAACTTGTTTCTCTTCTTACAAATTAGGATATGCATCTGTAGCATGACCTAAATATGAGCTAATCCCGCATATTTGAGTTGGAACTCCCCCAAACTAGTTTCTCAACTAGAGACGTCAAGTTGGTTATTTGTTCCATGATCTCCACTATACTGGTTTCATTAACATGATGATATAGAGGAGTAGAATTTCTTGTGCCAAAATATTGAGACTTAGAATCCTTATTGGAGATTAGTCTTTTAGCATTATTTGGGGTTTTATCTACTAATGTTCCCCCTCTTACAACATCTATTATATTACAGTCCATGGCCATTAGTCCTTCATGGAAATATTGTATTAATAATTTATCATAACTTTTATGGTTAGGGCAACTACTACACAATTTTTAAATCTTTCCTGATATTCATGTAAGGACACTCCCATATATCCTAATACCCCATGCTTCTTTTTGATATCCGTAGCTATAGATGATGGAAAGTACTTGTATAGAAACAATTTTTACATATTAGCCCAAGTATTAATAGATTCGAAAGCTAAATCTTATAATCACTCTTTAGTAGCATTAGGTAAACACAAAATGGAAAGCTTTTAATTTAATTTGATCTACGTTTACCCTTATTGGTTTCATACTAAAGCATGTTAGATAAAATTCCTTGAGAAACTAATTTAGATAAGTAATACGACTTGATCCCGAAGAGTTAATGTCCTTAAAACTTACAAAAATAGGCAACACAAATATTTGTAATCCTCCGAAATTTTAAAATCTTATATTTTAATAAATAAATTTTATCTGGAGTAAATTAGCCTTTAAATTCATTTAATTTAATTATTTTATGGATTTTTGAGTAAATATAATTGGGTATAAATATTTAATAAGTTAAAATAAATATTTTGTTATTTTATTTTACTCTTATTATTTAAATAAATTTTCAAACCATTTTTCACTAAAATTACCCTTTTTAACCCTTATATTTTAATTGTCTTAACTTAAATTATTTAATCAATTTATTATCCAAAATTATTCTATTTTATTATTTTATCAATTAAATTATTTAATCCCATTTTCCTTTTCTTTTTTTCCCTTTTTCCTTCTCCTTTTCTTCTTTTTCTCTTTCCTTTCTTTTCTTTCTTTGGGCCGCCGCCGGCCTACTTCTCCTCCCCGCCCTGCGCGCTAGGCCGCAGGCCTAATCCCCCTGCCTTCTCCTGCGTCGAGCCGGCCGGCCCTCCTCCTTTCTTTTCTTTCTTCCTCAATCGGCCCGCTTTTTTTTTCTTTCCTTCGGCCGGTCCACCCGTCTCGCCCAGTGCCCAGCCTTCGACCCTTCTTTCTTCTTCCCTTCTTCTTCCACTTTCCCCGGCGATAATCTCGGCCTTCCTCCACCATTTTCACCGCCCGACCTACAGCTCCCTCTGCCCCGTTGACCTCCCCTTTCTCCCTCCCTCTCCTTCTCGTTGTTTTCCGACCATACCTGTCCCACCATCCTTGTCTCCCTCTCCCTCTCCCTGCTGACACCTTCTTCTCCCTCTCCCAGCAACTCCCATTTCTCTACCGCATACTGCCATCCTCGAGATCCTTGTCTCCTTCCTTCTCTTCCTCTTCTATTTATTGATCCTTCCCTACCCGTTCTGCGCTTTTCTTTCCCGAACTCCCCACGCTCCCTAACCCCCTCTTCTTTCCTTTCTTCTCCTCCCCTCTCTCCCCTGTTTTTGGTTTCGCCACCCATATCCGCCGCTGTTGCCGCCTTAAATGCCACCTGCACCACCTCCTACCACCCTCTACCTCACCCTCGAGCCATCACAGTCTCCATCGAGCCACCCCGCAGCTCATTCTTCCTCCTCTCTTCTTTTTCTCTCCCCTTCCATCCCTTCTCGGCAACCACCCTGTGCAGCCCCGATCCGCCGTCTTTCCGCCGCCTCTGCCGCCACCTGAGCCACCAAAATAATCCCTGCAACCCCCTCTACCACCCCTAATACTCCTTTGGCCGAAAACACCACCTACATGCCTTTGTTTTTCCCCTCCATTTTCCTTCCTCACCAACCTTCCATTTCGACCCCTCCTTGGCTGCCACCTTCGCAGCCCCACTGCCTCCGTCTCCGCCGCCTTAGCCACCCTCAACCCATCCCCGACCACCACCGACACCCCCTCTCCACCTCTGTACCCTTCCCTTGCCCTCAATCCTCCCCCAACCACCTTCTTTTCTAGCCCCAAACCACCAAACCGAAAATGCATATTCCTTCTATTTTCACGCCTCCTTCGAGCTTCTCCTCCCCATTTATTTTCATGCAGCTCATGCTGCATTAGTAGCATGAGTTTCTACATTTCTTAATCTAATTGTTTAATAATTTTAAGGTATAATTATATTTTAAGTTAATTATTCTATTAATTGTTATAAAGCCTTATGTCTTGATTTTTATGATTTCTAACATAATAAACCTTGATATTATTTTTAGGTGTTGGTTTTGATAAATCAAGCTTGAACCTTAAACCGGAATACCGGTAAGGTTTGTTTTTGCAAATCGAGGTAATCGTTAAATCCCGTTTAAATGCATGGATTAACGCATGCTAGCACATTAGGCATTTTAAATGTGTATTATGCTTGATATATGTTGTTTAGTATATTATATGTGGTTATTGTGTTGGTTGATAAAAGGAAGCATGATAGGATATATGATATGTATGGAAATATTAATTAAGGTAATAATTTAGTTGTTAAGGAAAATGTTAAGTGTTATCCATGTGGTATTATGTTATTGTGATCTTAATGTATGATTAGTATTTCATGAGCCTTAGGGGATTTTATTAATGTATCTTGTATAAGATTATGGCCTAGAATATATATGGGTGCTAATAATGTTACATTAATTATAAGAGTTGAAGATGAGGGATTAAAGTTAATATTTTATGTAGTAATAATAATAATTTAATATAAGTGGAGTAATAAGGGGTAAGATGGTAAATTTGTAAGTGAAAGGATAAATTGGTAATTTGGTGATAAAAGGGGAATTTGGTAATTTTATAATTAAATGGTAAATTAGTAAATTTGTAACAAAAGGGTAAATCGGTAATTTTATATTAAAAGGGGCAATTTGGTAATTTTGTAATAAAAGGGTAAAGTTGTAATTGTATAATTAAAGGGTAAAATAGTAATTTTGCGATTAACGGGCAGAATGATAAATTGGAAATTAAAAGAGGTAAGATAGTAATTTCATAACTAAGGATAAATGGAAATTCTATAAGTAAAAGGGACGATGTAGTAATTTTTGGGAGTTAAGGGGTAAAATGGTAAATTTGAAGGTAAATGGGTAAAACGGTAATTTGTAAATCAAAGGGGTAAAAGTGAAAATTGGAAAGGAGTAAATTGGTAATTATAATAATTGAGAAGAGTAAAAATAATAATTTAAATAATTAAAAGGGGTAATTTGATAATTTAATAATGGAGAAGGGTAAAATGGTAAATATGATAAATGTGAGGGGTAATTTGGTAATTTAACCGAGTAGAGGGTATTTTGGTAATTTTAATAATGGAGTAGGGTAGTTTGGTAATCATGAAAATTAAGAAGGACAATTTGGTAAATTAACCAACCAGGGGTATTTTGGTAATTTTGACAATGAAGAAGGGTAGTTTGGTAATTGATTATAGAGGACGGTAAGTTGGTAATTAACTAAATAAAGGGTTAATTTGGTAATTAGGATAAGGAGGAAGGGTAATTTGGTAATTTGACCAACTCAAGGATAATTTATTAATTATAATAAAGGAAAAAGGGCAAAGTGGTAATCTAACCAACTAAATGGAAAGTATATTAAGTGTAATAATTATTAAGGGGGATTAGTGACCTAATAAGTATGAGTAATAACTTGGTAACCTAAATCGAATAAGGGGTAACTTAGTAATTTTGTAACAAGAAAGGTAATATGGTAATTTGTCAAGTACGGAAGGGATGGCCTAATAATTTTATAAGTAAGGGGTAATTGAGTAGTTTGTATCTAGTATGCCATTGTGATTGTGGAATTTGTAATATGTCTCAAATAACGCTGATTAGCAAGATAGGAGTATCTGGTGATTAGTAAGTACCCCGAGATCGAATTCTAATTCGAAATTAGATGAGATTAGGATGGCCTTAATGATTCTTCTGTGTTACTTTGGATGACCATCTGAATAAGAAATTTCTGATGATATCTGAACGATTAAAAGAGGATAATTATCTGATTTTTGTGCTTTTGTGATCACCATTAATTAAGACACTAATACTTAAAGTGAAAGACCTCGAGATCGGGAATGGTGGTTCTTTAGGGGTTGCTACCCTAAATACGTGGTTTAGCCCACGATTATTTGGTATTTACTGGTGTGCCTTTGTGCTACAACCAGGCTCTATATCTACACTATCTAGATCTACGGACCTAGTTAGGGGGTATGCATACTTAAGGATTAGGTGTCCTTGTCGGTAGGGTACTGAGTTAGCTTTATGCACCAGTACGACCAGGGTACCTTTGCGTCCTTGGGTTACTAGTTGAAGGGTACTGAGTTGCTTTTATGCACTAGTGCGACCAGTGTACCTTTGTGTCCCTGGTTCTTGATCTCCCTATCGAGGCAAATAAATGGAATTGTTGTGCTGAATAAAAAGGGAAAATACTAATTGTTAAAGTGAAAGATTAATGAGTCAGGACCAGTGGATTTATATGATGAGTACCGTACCGATCCACTAGAAATAATAGTGGCCGATGATGTTTTGCCCTGGATGATGTTCATGAGTATCGATCCACCAGATATAATGGTGGCCCAGGATGTTTTTACCCTGGATGAAATATATATATATGTATTCCGATCCACCGGCTAGAATAGTGGGAGTCCTGAGCTCAATTAAATTTGATTTGGATGTGAATAAGTTATGGAAAAATACTAATCATTGAGATGATTAATTAATGATGGACCAATGGCCTTAAGGCTCAAAATTTATCGATTACTCATTATGGCTTATTAATATTGGTTGACTTGTTAAGTAAGCGAATATATGAAAGTGAATGTTACGTACACTATTAATATCTGATTGAAATATTGGATGTGCGAATAAATGGATCCGAATATCATGTTTATACCTATGGTTATATATGAATGTAGTGGTAGTTCATGTGTTACATTGCGTGCCTATTTTTAAGTTTGTTTTTAAAGGGTTACTCAGTACAGTAGTACTGAAGGGTTCCCTTCGTGGGGCCCCTGCCTATTCAATGGGCAGTACCCCTTGCAGGTTGTATTCAGGTGCTATTCAAGTGAGCTCTCGGGAAAGAGCGTAAGGTACTGTCCGTAAATTTTAGGGTTTTAATTTGTCTCTTTTAAATTTAATGTATTTGTTATTTTGTAACCACCGTTGTTGAATTTTTCTCTTGTAAAGTGTTTACTACGCTTCTCTGATTTACATATGCTTAAGTTTCTCGTAAAATTATATTTTACCTTTTTAGCCTTAGCACTTGGTATTGGAACGGTAGGAGTGAACCGGTCTAGTACTAAGTGTAGCGGTAATACCCCCAAAGTTCACGGTTATTTAATTTGCTTCCGCTAATTTTCTTTTAATTAACAAAATTTTTTAGCAGTGAATTTTGGGGTGTTACAATATCAGTTCAAGTCTAATAGCAGGCTTATCTTGTTCATCAAGATAATTAATGTAAAGGATATTAAGGTTAAAATAAGGAGTTATGAGCTCCTTTAAAGTCTCACCATCGATTCTTTAATAATATCCTTTAATTTATTTTTGATCCTCTTTTCAGATGATGACAATCTATCCCTTAGAGGAAAGGGAATAGTATGAACATATCTTGGTTACCTTTGAGTTCCATTTATCACCATAGAGGAAGAACTGGTTGAATGGTTTGATGTATGTTTTCACTAGCAAATGCTTTCGAACATGGATTCTTCTTAGACATGCAAAAAAAAAGAAAAAGATAAACGTGAGTTGTAATTAGAAGAACGTATAAATAATAAAATGATAATAAAAATAAGAACTCAAGTTGCTAGGCCATGCCAATAGTGGCAAAATTTGGTTTGTTATCATATATAAATTTAACCCTAAGTACAAAAACAAGTAATAAGTAGCGAGTAGGGGTTGATCCTACAAAGCCTACAATTTCATCCATAGATTAATATTATCAAATTAATCCCCAATGGTTGAATTATGAAAAAAATTATTACTACTAAGGAAAAGGAGAAAATAACAATTAATAGAGTTACTAAATAAAAATGGTGAGGTAATAAGGGTTAAAGGATAAATTCATTATAACAATATTAACCGATCATTATATAGTATAGCCATGTAGTATTTTTTATGTTAACCTATGGAAGCTTGCATATGCATGCACTCGCTTCCTAGCATCCCTTTATGTAAATAAACCAATGTATACTTATAATTTATAGTTTAACCAATTAATAATCTAGGATAAGATATATAAATTCAATTAATGGCATCATTACTGATTAGGGAGCAACTATCTAGAACCATAATTACGGTTAACTCAGATTATGTAGTTCCAATGATTAATAAAAAAGATTAGGTTTATGTCTATTTGCTTCTTGTGAATGTATACTTTAACAATTACATATTAATTGTATTATCCTAGTATCTTATTAACACTCAAGTTAACCAAGTAGTCAATCTAGTTATTAAAGTCCTAAACTTGGATCAATGATCATTAATATTAGTTTATTTGCAATACCCTGAAAATTTACTTAGCCTAATATTACGTCACTAACATCCTAATTTGATTCTAATCTTAATAAATCCTATGTTAGTCTTAACCTATCCTTTATCCTGAAACTTTAACGGATTCTGAAACCTTAACTTTGATAAATTGTAATTCATAAACTAAAATCAAAATCTGTTAAAATTTTTACTAATCCTAGTTACATTTGACTAATCTAAAATCACCCTAAACTAATCCCCCAACCCTTCTCTTTCTCCTTTTCCTTCTCATTTTCTTTTCTTTCTTTCTCCTCCTCCTCCTGCTAACCTCTAGCTGCACATTTGATTTGGTTGTAACTTGCACTTGCAACATGCACCACCCACTTGCACCATCACCTTTATGAATCTATTACCCATCACCTTACTTCCTTTCTCCTCTTTCATCTTCTCCTTTTACACGCTTCTCCCTACCCAATTGCACACCCCATCGCACAATCTGCACACTCAATTTCCCCCACCATTTCACTCTCACGCAACATCTACATCAACCATCACCACCCTCACTTTGCAGCTACTAACCTACCACTAACCATCCTCTACAACCATGACCATCACCTTCACCTTGCTACTCACCATCACCATCATCAAGATCGCACACCGGCCCCCTATTCTTATCTTCCTTCTCGACTCACACCTCTCACGCACACATATATGTATGTATGTATGTACATACTTCACATTCTCCTTCTTTCTCTTTGGTTTTGCCTCATTCTTCCCATATTTGGGTCAAAGAGCCATTGTCGAGCTCTCTTTTCCTTCTCCTTTCCTCCTTCTCTCTTTTCTTCTTCTTCTTCTCCTTTTTTTCCCTATTTTTTTTGCTTGCACACCACCATTTCCATCATCGTGCACCACCTCATCCACCACTCGCCGCCCTTTGGCTGGTAGACCGACCACCAAGGTCACCCTAACCTTCCCATTACTGTCACCGTCCATTGCCCCCAACCACCCCTCTTTTCCCTTCTTCTTCCCTTGTTCGTTGTACTATTGTAGAGTGCACAACCTGTGCACCGCTTGTTGCATGGTCGTGCAACACATAAATCTCCTTTTGTACATCCGTGCAACTCTTGCATCACCTAACCATGCATGATTTTTCCTCTTGGCCTATTGTTACAAAACCATGAGACTTTTGCACTGCCTAGCCATACAACATATTTTCTCTCGACCAGGAGCTACATCGCCTGCTATACAGTCGTGCTACTTCATTTCTTTGGGCATGGACCCCTATTTTCAACCCCAAACCTTATCCAAACACCACAAAAATTTAATCATAGCTCTACCACACATTCCTCTACACATCCACACATGTTAAGATCCCATTTGACTACAATTATATCTATTTTTACCCTATTTACCTTCATTTCTCTTTCAATTTAACTCTTCGAGCTGAACCACAAATTTTATTATTTTTCTTAGGTGGAATTCCAATCGATTCGAAGGAGGAAGTTTAGGATTTGTGTGCTTAGAGACCGGTGTCTTAGTTGGTAAGGATACTATTCGATGATTAGGGTTTTTTTTGTTATTTGCTTGTATGGTTATATATGTTTTTCATGATATATTTTTATACATGGTGTAACATGTGTTGATCTTGATATTTTGTAATGATATGAATGTTATGTTGAAAGAAAGTAAGAATTGGTGAGAAATACTATTATGTTATGATTTATTATGATAATGGCATATTTGTGGGATTATATTTTAAGGTATAAAATAAGGGCTTAAAGGTGTTATGTTATTGAAAGAAAGTAAGAATGGGTAAGAGGTACCATTATTATTTGTTAATGGTATGAAATATAGGTTGAATAATGATAATGTCATATTTGTAGAAATATATCTTATGGTATGAAATATGAGTTGAATGATGATAATGTCATATTTGTGGAAATATATCTTATGGTATGAAATATGGGTTGAATGAGTTTTGATAAATGGATTTAAGGATTCTCATAAGATATGATGATAAATAGAGGACTTGGAAAAATAATATGTGTGGAAGGCATAAGATTTTATGAAATAAGGTTTTTCATTTGTGCTTAAAGGGTAACTTGGTCATTATAGAATAATAAGAAAATTTTGGTATTTTATGTATTAGGAGGTTTAAAATATGATATTAATAGCATGAGGAGTTCGTGAAAGTATTATTGTTATTTGGGGTCCTTAAATGATTTAATGGATAATTTGGGGTAAATTATCCTATAATGATAATATCAATATCCCATGTATAAGATCTAGTGGTTATATAGATTTCTGAACATTTTGTTAATATTTGACCTTATAAGGTTATCTATCGAAATTGGTAATCATGTAAAATTCGTGGGAGGTATTATGACAAATCTATGGAAATTGGGTTTTGGATTTTTCTATAAGTAATATATCGGGACGAGATTATAAATGTATGTGCATGGGAATTAGATCGTATATTTTGGGTATGATACTAATTATGTGATATGGAGGTGATATATTATAAGTTATGTAGAATAAACAATATAAGAGAATGAATACTAAAAGGTGTGAAATTAGGGTTTGAAAGGACTTAAGGACTAGGACCTATGTTATGTGTATCTCTGTTTTAATGTATTATGTGCCTAAGAATCAACTTTGAATAATATACTAATCAGTCAAAGTGAAAGAGTACGTGAGTAGGGCAAAGGTGATATATTTTTCTATATATATGCATCCCAATCCACCGGGGAGAATAGTGTCTCTAGACCATTTACTCTGAGAAGATGTTTTAATCTCAGTTCCACTAGAAAGAATAGTGGCTCGGGTGTGTTGTCCCCAAGAAGAATTTCAGACCATTCCACCAATTTAAGAATAGTGGAGTCCCTACTTATTGTGAAATGAAAACATATCATTATAACCTATGAAGAATATACTAATGATTTAAAGTGGAAGAATACGTGAGTCAGGACCAAGGTGATTTATTTCTCTATATATATATGTATTCCCATTCCATCAGGGAGAATAGTGGCTCGGGAGCATTTTGCCCCGAGATGATGTTTTTAATCTCCATTCCACCAAAAAGAATAGTGGCTTGGGTGTGTTGTCCCCGAGAAGAGTTTCAGACCGTTCCATCGGTTTAAGAATAGTGGGGTTCCTTCACTCAACATATGTAAAAGAATGAAAATTGATTATATTTAATAAAGGAATCTGGATCATATTCTATCTTACGAGATGTTTCATTTATTTAGTTATTCCCGTATTATCTAATTTGAAAGCATGTGTTATTTGTATTCCTGTTTCAATAGTATTGTTCGCTTGCTTAGTACGCAGCGTATTAACCACCCGTTTTATGGGTGCTGCACATTCCCATCAGTAGATCTACCCTATTTTGCTGGTGATTGATGATCATTAGCTTGATGTGCTTGCCTTGGGTGAGTGCTATACAAATTGATAAAAGGTATGGTTATTCGGATATTTCTATCTCTCTCTTTGGACTCCTAGTCCTCTATTTTCACTATTTATTCATTTCTCTCTTTTTTTTGTATCCTGTATTACGGTGGAATTAAGTGCTTCCCACACCCAATTCCTAGGTATGATGTTACTTTTGCCTTGCATCTGATATGAACTAGGCATAGGGAGTGCCTATTCTATATTAGATGCGGCGTGGCACCCCTACGTTTTGTGTTTTAGCTTCCACTATTAACTCTTTAAAATGAAAATTTTAAGTTTCAAAATTTGGGGGTGTTACATTATTAATCTAACCAAAATACACATAATAATTAAATCTAATTTGCATCTCACAATTAATTATCTCATTGCTTTTAGATATCCTCCAACCCTATATTAAGCTAGCCTAACATATTAATAGAAAATGAAAGTGTAAGATCTAAAACTATAAAAATCATAAATTCAATCAAAATATATTAAGAAAGTAACAAATATTGAATGAAATTGCACGGAATCACAAAACTCAATTGAATAAACATATAACAAGAATTATATTAAACATAATAAAAATTACTAAATAATTAAACAAAACAAATGAAAGAAATAACTTAGGGTATTGTAGCAACACAAACACCAAGTGTGTCTTTAATCCTTTGATTACAACACAATGAAATAATGATTGAATTCAATATAATATAAGAGCCCTAATTGATTGAAAACAATGAAAATGAAGTTGAAAGACTAATAGTAGTGATCTCCATCCTCCATTAAACCTAAAATATGTGTGTGTGTGTGTGTGTGTGAGAGAGAGAGAGAAAGAGAGAGAGAGAGAGAGCATAGTGTTGTGCAAAATGTATCCAAAATTTTGGTAAAAATACTATTTGTATTAATAAATATAAGGTACCAATAATTTTTACCCAAAAGGTATGAACATGAGATGACTCAATAAAGCATGTGGGAGGAAAAATGGATAAATACTACCCATATTTCATAAATACGAGGCACTTGTATTTTTTTTCTTCATTGCCTTGCATTCATTTTTTTCTACACATGAATTCTATTTTATGAGTCTTTCATGATGGTATATCCAAATATTCTTAAATCTAAGAGGTATCATATTATTATTTCTCTTATGATGACTTACTATGATGAGGTTGATGAAGAAGAATAAGAGGTATCCTATTCCTCTGAACTAACAAAGACCATCTATAACACCCTAAAATTTTGTAAATTTTATTTTGTGGTGTTTATTCTTTTATTTAAAACCAAATACTAAAACCTTAACTTAATTATTTTTTTAACCTTTGATTATTAACCTAAATAAAGGAAAAGAGTTTATCTAAATCCTTTATGGCTATTTTATATTTTCATGTAGGGAATCATGTAAAATATAGTAATTGATCATAACATATATAAGAAGAGGATTGTGATACCTCTTGTTCTTCTTCATTAACCTTATCATAGTATTTATCTTTTAAGCTTGAATCAAATATGTAAGATTCACCCAATGCCCATGAAGCAAAGATTCACAATCTCTTCATCTTCATAGTTGTAAAATTCTTTTTGCTTGGATGATGTTCCTTTATTTCTTCTTTCTTGTATAATTGATTGAGCAATCTCTTCTCAAAAAAGCAAAGCAATCTCAAATTAAGTGCCATTTATTTGAACAATGTTGACACTTGAGAGAAGTTTTTCCTTTGAAGGGAAAACATATATGTGAATTCCGTATCCCTTCTTTGCTCGATTTGAGGAATTTTCTGAAATTGATATGAGATAAGAGAAATTTCCTCATCATATATCACTTGACTCTTATATTCTACTCCATATTCACTTACCTCATCATCATCTTGAATTAACTCACTGGCTCTAGATGATGAAGTCTTCAATGAAATCATCTTCTTCTTATTCTTCATTTCAATATTGGACTCATGCACTAACAAACTTCCATGAAGCTCAAAAGATGTCATCTTGGTAAGATTCTTTGCTTCTTCAACTATAGTTACTTTTGGGCTCCATTCTTTTAAGAGATATTGAATAATCTATCTCACTTACTCTTCATTTAACACTGATTTTCCAAGAGCTCCCAAGTATAATACTACAACACCCCAAAATTTACTACTAAATTTTTTTATTTTACATTGGAATCATAAGATCAAATAAATGGGCGTTACCGCCATAATTGATATAAGTCTAACTTACCGGCCCATCCTTATGTCAATCATAATATAACACAATTTAAAATGCTAAATCAAACAAAAAGAAAATGAAAGGAGTTTTGTAAAATTAAATATAAGTTTGGTGATTAACTCTAAGTATAACAATCCAAAATACAAAAAAAAAGGATAATATGGGTCCTAAAAGGATACCAAAGTAAAACTAACATCTGGATTAACATCACTCTATGCCCAAAAGCCCTAATATATAAAATCACTACACCCCATACAAAGCATCATAAGCTGTAAAATCATCTGCTTGGTCCTCATCAACTACACATAAACATCTGGGTCACTTACTTGTGGGAACGAGCAACACCCATGAAAAGGATATTTGATACACTACATACAGAGTAAGGTAAAAATATATTTGAAATGGGAAAAACATATAATTACATACATTCACAACAGAAAATAGCAGCCGTATATGATATAACAATCAATACAGGGTAATGATTAATTTAGGATTTATACCATTAAAATATAACATGATCCATTCTTTTATTTACATTAAGTTTAGGGACCCCACAATTCTCAACCGGTAGAGAGATTATCTAAATTTTCCAACCCTAGAGCTCTTGACCACTATTCTCTACCGGTAGAACTGTTGTCAGTATATAAAACCTTGGGATAGAACACTCATGGCCATTATTCTCCTCCAGTAGAATGGATGGGTATAACTGATCCTAACTCACGTATTTTTTCACTTTAATTGATTAGTATCTTATCTATGATTGTGATCGTTCTTGGGATTTACATTAGATTGAGTTCAGGGACCTCACTATTATCAATCGGTGAAACAGTTATCAATATATATACAATCCCAATGCAGAATGCTACTGGCTACTATTCTCTAATGGTGGAATGATTGTCAACATATAAAAACCCGAGGCAGAATGCTCTCAGGCACTATTCTTATCCGATGGAATGGATAGGTACAACCAGTCCTAAATCAGGTGTTATTTCACTTTAAATGATTATTATCTTATTCATAATTATTTTGATAAGTACAAAACATAATTAAGACAAGCAAGACATCAACATACATATATCAAGACCATCTTCAAAAGTTACTATTCACCAAGCTCCAAAACCTTAATTTCACATGTAAGTAATAACTATTTCCATAAGACTCCTATAATTATCCAAATTTAATATACATCCTTAAAATACTAATATTACCAATGTATCCAAAATTTGTGATTTAACTTTAACGTTTACACGTGTAATAAACACATTACCATTTTAAGGTTACCATTCCCTAATTAGGCTATTGTCTTATTTTGATAAATTTAAGACACTCAATAATCACTCCAAACACTTATCATGATATTATCATCATATTTTAATGCACATAACAAATTAAAATAGCAAAATTCCCATATATACCCATATTAACCAAAAGGCCCTCAAAGATAACCAATAGTCCTTATTTTATGAAAATCTTATTTCTTCAATAATCATTATTTTTAAATCCTCCATTTATCATCATACCTCTTAAATACACTCATTTTCCACTTATCATAATTTATTTGATCCATATCATTCTTCCACAAAATACTACTAATTTGCATAACAACCTTACATCGGTGCATCTTTCAACATTATTACTCTCTTTCTATCATTGAATCCATATTATCCTAACACAAAATTAACATCATACATATAAAAATATAATAACAATAACATACTAAAACACATAAACATTTGGGCATTTAACACAGAACCCTAAGCATCGACTAGTATCCATACAAATAAGGACATCGAGCTCTAAGCACGTAAATCCTAAACCGCCACCTCCGATATCACAAAAATATCACCTACAAAAATAAGATAATATACGATTAGGATCCAAGATTAAAATTAAGGAAAAATTTCAGTTAAAGGAGGGTAAAAATAAAAATAATCAGAGTTAAAGGGTAGCTTGAGCTACATGGAAGTGTGGTAAATTTATAGTGGTGCTATGGTGGAATTATGATGGTGTTCGGGTGAAGTTTAGGTGTGTAAAAAGGGGTACATGACTGAAAAAATGAGGCGACATAGGTGTGTAGCAGGCTGTGAACACCCAGGCACTGAGCTAGGAAGTCACATAGACAGGCTATGTGACGGAAGCACAGTAGTGCGCACACAACGTACACACGAGTAATAAAGAATAGGGGATGCATGTGCGTGTGCGAGGTTGTTCGTGACTTGTGTGAGTATACATGAACGAATTATGCAAGCATGCACAATCATACAATAAGGAAAAAGGATGGTGCACGATTGTGCACCTCACCAAGCATAGTAGCAGGAGAGGAAAGAAAAAGGGAAAGTAACGACAATGGGCAACGATGGTCACGACGATGAAAGAGAGTGATGGGGTGGTTGTGGTGGTTGATCCACCAAGCACAAGGAAGTTCTTAGTGGTTGTGGTGGTGCGTGGTGATGGAGGTGGTGGCTTAATAGTCAAAACATAGCAGGACGACGACGACGACAATGATGAAGAAGAAGGCTTATGCAGGGCTATAAGATTGATAGAAAATGGAAAAAATGAGGCAACCAAATGAGGGAAGAAAAGAGATAGAGGCGGTATATATATATATATGTATGAATGTGGTGGTGTGTAACGAGGAATAGAAAGGGAAGGCTAATGGTGACGGTGATCAATATGGCACGAGGGTGAGCAAAGGGAAAATAAGAAAAACATGGTAGGGGAAGGATATTAGGGAAAAAAAGGCACAAGGGAGAGATGGTGAGAAGTGATGGTTTAGATAAGAGTTGTGTGTTGTAGGAGTTAAGAGATACACATGCAAGATAGGAGGAGGAGAAGAAGAAATTAATGTAGGAGGAAGGAAAAAGGAGAAAGAAAAGGAAAAATAGAAAAAGGCTTAAGTTGGATTTAGATTAAATTTTGATAAGCTAAAATTAGGTAAGATTGAATATATAAATCTATGGGGATTAGGTTAGGATTTTGGGATTAAGAAATTAGGGTAAAGCTAGAATACAATTTTCTCAAGGTTAGAATTGGATTAAGGTATTAATTATATGGGATTAGGTTTAGTAGAATTTTGGGGTATTACAAATACCTCGCCCTAAAATCCTTCAAAATTTGTTTAAAATTATGTTGATATAAAATAATTTAGTTTTGGTTTTGTAAAGGACTTAAAATTCTAATAGAAATGTGAATGGGTGTACTTATTGACTAGTTTACCTAACTGATCATCTGGTATACTCATAAACTAACAATTCTATTCTCGACACACAAGTTGACTAGTTTGTCCAAACCGATAAACTAGTTATCCCGCGATTTTATATCCATTTCTAATTTGATTTGAATATCTATCTAATGTTTATAAAAACTTCTAATTCGAATTCTTTAGTGGTAATAGTCATATCTTAGTGCTTTGAGATTATTTTCACATTATTTAGATCATGCTATGATATCAATTAGTTATGTTTTCCCAAAAGCACTTTTGAGTCATGCCTCACCAACCCACTACTAGGTCCCTTCCTGACTGCACTCAACCCCCATCACTCTATCAAATCATCCATCACCTCTTAGTTGCCTATGTTGAACCATACTAATCTCATTCTCCCTCTCTTCTATGAATGTTGATCAACCCTCACCTCTATGCCCTCCAATCCTAATCCATTTTCATTTCTCACCTATTATTCTTGCTCTCCTCTCTCTTTTCTTGGTGGAAATTTTTCTTAAGTGTTAAGCATTTCTTCATTCTTTCCTTCCTCCTCTCTATAGAGAAAAAATAGAGGCTCACCTTAGTTTTCTCCCATCTTTAGTCAAGCATTGTCTCCCTTTTTCTTCTTCTAATTTTAGCTTTAGTTCTCCCTTATTTCTCTTAAGCAAGGAAAAATTAAGGTTTGAGAAAGGTTGAAGGTTTCAGCTCTTTTCCTTTGGTATCCTTTTTTTGAGAAAAGGTTGGGTCGTTTTTTTGTTCTTCTTCTTCTTTATATTTTATTTAATTTTAATGGAGTTTTGAAAGGGAGTTTTAATGATTGTGACTTTAATTTTCTCAGGAATCAAGGTCCTACTAGGTATCCATTAATTAAAAGTTTTGTGCAGGAAAAATTGCTTCAAGGTAAGGCATTCTTATCTTTAATATGAAAAAGGTTGTGTTGCTTATTGAGGTTTTGTGTTTTTGGTGTGTTATGTGTTGAGCATGGCCTAATTGTATCCTATAACTTGAGCATGTGGTATACTTTCTTCTAAGATTAAGCATTGTTGGGTTTATCTGATTCTATGTATGAATGGGAAGTTTGATCATGATTCATTCAAATGGCTACATTATTATGTGTCCATATGATTCTATGTGAGCAACATATATTTTGTGTGTTTGATAATATAGAAGTATGCTAGGATTAATATGGTAAAGTTGGTAAATTTTGGTTGTGTGCATCGCAAGTCTAGGTAAGGTTTACCCAAACCAATCAATTGGTTCGTTGAACCCATCAACTAGTTGTGCAAGCGATCGTATAGTTTAGAAAATTTAGATCAGTTGGTTGTGAGATTAGTCAATTGGTTTGATAAACTAATCAGCTAGTTTCTATGAATAGTCAATCAGTTTGTTAAACCCATTGATAGGTGACCTTACAACCAAAAGTGGTATGGTCTATAGACCTATCGACCAGTTGGACCAAACTAATCGATTAGTTTCTATAAATAATCAATTGGTGAAACCAACCAGTTGACTAGTCCTTTAGTGTTATTTTGGTTTAGGTCTGGTATAACCAAACCATTTAATTGGTCCCAAGGATTGATCGACTAGTCCAATTGTATACCACATAGTTCAGTTATTAATTATAGTTATTCTTTTGGGCCTTTTGTGTTAATACCTCCATGTGTTTACAACGTTTAAACCATGATTTCAATTATGATTGTCCTGGATTTAATAAGAATCATAATGGTGATATTTGGAACTTGATATGGTTAAGTTTGTGTCATCTCTAAATACCCAATTGGTGGCTTTTATACCTTGTGATGTGTTTGGTGTTATTACTTGGAAACACCAAATTTGTAATTGTGTTAGGTGCTATTACTTGGAACCACCTAATTGGATTTTTGTGGATTTAATCTGTGATTTGTGATATAACATAAGAATATAAAATAATAGAATAAGATGTCATTCGAGCCTTTTTCTATGACTCTCGGGGTAGCTGACCTAGAGTTAGGGGGTGGGTCGCATTGTGGTTTATATTTTTCACTCAGTGCCTCTTTCCTTCTCTATCGGGTTGCGGTCAGTAGGGGGTGTGAACATACCTTTGACGTATAGGACAATACTGTGGTAGGTGAACATTTCATCAATGTCTAGTACGGGTAGGTGAGATATCCCATGTACAAGCCCTTTAACACTTTGTATTGCCCATTGCTTAAGCAGGTGTGATATCCAAACTTTTTAGCCCTTATAGTGGAGGCATTCAAGGTGTGGTGGGTGAAATATCCCATTATAAGCCCTCTTAATATATGTGAACCATGTGTGATGAGTATGGTATCCAGATTTGTGTTATACCTTGCGGAAAGTGCACTCAATCTGTGGTTGGTATAGTATCCTCAAAGAAAAGCCTCTTTGATGTATCCAAACCCTGGGTAGTGGGTATCATATCCTATTGTCATTATTTTTATTGCCATGAATTTCATTCATGATGGAGAACTAAGAGTGGTCGAACGAACTATCTTATTAATTGGAATTTATGTGATCACTAAAGGGAGAATTCTAATATGGTTTTTATTTTATGGATTGTGACTCATTTACTATATTATTATCCTTCCATGATTTTCATGTAAGCTTATCTTGTTGTATTACTACCATAAAACTAAGGGTTAATTTGCATTGGTATACTTATCACCATGTTGCTATGTGACTTCAATGTGTTGCATGAGCCTTACCATGTTTTAGGTAGTATGTTTTATCTATACTTTATTGTACTGATATTACACTCGGCGTGGTCATTGTGATGATTAAGCTTCTAGTATGGGGAGTATGGGGCCATTTGTAGGGGTACAACTTATAATTAGAGTATGCTAAAGGTGATGATGTAAGCCATTAGCAAGTCTTTGCTTAGGGTCATGGATTTATGTTTATACTTAAGAGTTAGGCTAATCGGTTAGAGTTGTTTTACCCAATTCATTAGGAATTTTTTATTCTTCTAGTTATTTAAACTCTTGACTTCATTTCCTACACTTGGATTTGTAAATTATCATAATCTTTCTATCTATATTATTGTTCTCGCATTTATTATCTTGTACTATTGCATTAATATCATGAGCATGTATCTTGTCATTCATTGTCCCATTTTTCCTTGCATCAAATAGGGGTTAGGTAATGATCACACCTATCTCATGGTTGATATGGTGGTAACATTACTCGATTTTGCTTTTAAACTAATTCCACAGTATCTTCAAAATGAACTTTTTTTATTTAAAAATTAGGGGTGTTACACTAAGTGATTCACCATGGTTGTGAATCTATTGCTTAATTCATCAATAGGCTCAATTGCTTCTATAACAAACAATTCATACTCTCTTGTGTAGAGAGTTATTCTTGAAGCTTTTACTTGTGGAGTAACTTCATGGGTAGTCATAAGTTTATCTGTGGTGCATTGTTAGATCCGATGATATTCTCTTTCTCTAAGACTATGATGGAGTATCATGATAACTCTATCATTTAAGATGAGTTTCATTTTCTCAATCTCAGTCATATCATCTTCACTTTTCTCAATTGTTTGACAATCTACAATCTTGGTGATCTTTATGGCTCCATTTGTGATGACTTACCATATGTTGAAATGTTCTCAAGAAGTACATCAATATGTTTTTTTTCAATAAATAAACTTATCATCATTGGTGGTGAAGACTCCTTCATACAAATTCTTCATATCCATTCTACCTTTATTGATTTTTAAGTATGGATTATGAGATCATTTGCAAGCTGTCTTGCTATATACTCATTAAAAGCACCCTAGAAGTGGGTCAATGGGGTATAATGAAAGATAAGGAAAAATTAAAATTTTGCACAATGATGTATGGTGGTTTAAGGGCCTAATACACTTCTACATCCACGACCAAAAGGTCTTTCCATTTAGATTTTGAAATCTTCATTTATTGTGTGTTGATGGTGATCACTCTTCTAACTGCATGAGATTGTAATATCAATGACCTCTCTAGGAATTCTAAACACATACAACCTTTTGATAATGAGTTTTGAAGAGTGTTGTTGTATTTACAATTAATTCCTCACAAAATACATAAATGAAGATGTATAGTCAAGTGTGACGGAAATAAACAATCTATATGAATAAGTGTTACAAGTGTAAGAAAAAACTAGCCAAATATGAAGAAAAAATTGAGCACTAGATAAGCTTGATTTAGATTTGAAAGTATAAAATCAAAACCCTCTTTGATTTTTATAAGAAATGAAAATAATAATTTTAGAAGAGTTTGTATTAGTTTGATTAATGTTTATTAAAGTCTAAAAATTATTACTTATAGTACTAAAAGATGAGAGAATTTGGTATTAGCCTTTAGGCATAAAAAATACTCCAATGGTTGATTTCCAACAAGCAAAAAATCTCAAAAATACCTTGATCAGTCAATGAATTTCATAAACAAGTTGATCATTATTCAAGCCAGTCACTGGGTTTGACAAACCAATTGACTGACTTGACTAACTAGTCAGCATGTTGAAGCTGAGGCTAAAACACATAATTTTGGGTAGTGAACCAGTTTATGAGGTTGAAAAACCTGTCGATTGGTTGAATAATTTTTAGCATTGTGCACCTTTACAAAAATATCATAACTTGAGCTACAAATCCTAAAATTGAGTTCCATATTTTTTTTTACTATAAAGTAGATTTCCAAAGAAGTATTATTCACCCAAAAACAATGTATATGGAATTTATAGCAAATTTTGCAATTAAGCTAAGATGGAAAATGGATTAAGAAAGGAATGGTTTGAATATCCTTTTATTTAAACACTTATAAGAATTTTTTTGATACATGATATCATTTTAAGAACTAAAATAAAACATAAGAAACATCAAATCATTTAAACTTATAAGTGATTAATATGTAAGTCATATGTACATAAACCCTAATACTATAACACACTCCTTGATGTTTTAATCTTCATTTCTTGAACACATTTATTTATCCCTTTATGATTTGCATATTCTAAATATAAAATTGATGCTAACACTTGAAGTAACCAAGTCAGACAAAAAAATCTATTTGTTATTATAAAAATAAGGTTGATTGACCTACAATATCAACAATTTCCAATTATTCAAAGGCCAATCATGAATTCAATTATAGGTCCACTAAGGCCAACCTAGATCGATTATATAGTAATAGGATTTTAGCCATAAACTTAACCTTTTCATGATTCAAACATGGCCATAACTCAATAATCTCACGAAAAAGGTTAAAAATGTAATGACACAATACTTAACATGAAACATAAGCTCTAGCAATTTCTAAAAATGAAAAAAAATATTATTTGTCTCTTTAGATGGTTTAAACATATCAAGCCCATAAAATCCTAACACATACATTTCTAACATGCCATAAATTTCATGAATAAAATATATGATAAGATATGACATGTATTTGGCCCTCATGATGTAAATAGAGATTGACATATCGGCATTTCTACATCTAAAGATTAAAAATATTAATTCATGGACAATTAACCTTAAGCATGCTCAAATCCTAATATATTATTTATCAAAATTTAAGTAAAATTCCTATTTGTTGCAATGGAATACAAAGCATAATAAAATAAGATATTAGAAGGATAACAATTCCATTTTCGAGCTTATCACATAAAATATCAGCAATACTAACGTGCTTTTACCTATTATCATGTGTACACAATTACACATTTAAATGCAAATAATTATATACACAACGATTAATATATAGATATAAAATCATACATAAATTATATATTACCAAATAGCTCATGCATATTCATATTTAATGCTCTTGCACATAATAACATAAAAGTCATAAATATTACAATAATTAAAACCTAGTTTGATACTAAGCCTAAAAATCTTAACATGCTTAGGAGTTGATTGAATTTACATATATCCAAACTCAAGCAAAAAGAGAAAAGATCCTTAAAATTTAAGACCTCTAAGAGAACCTTCAATACAACAAAAATTTCTACAAGGAAACATATAACTATAACAGTATATAAAATAACAACAAAATCAAAATTTCTAAATGGAGGGGAGAAAGATACCCACAAAACGGAGTAAGAAGAGCAAGAGGAAATGAAAATGACAATATTTACAAATCTCTTAAAGCTTAACCTATTTTAATTAATTAAAATAGATAGAGGCTAGATTAAAGGGTTATAGAAAAGGAATGATGAAGAATAGAGGTGCATAAGGGGAGGGATGATCTTGATTAGGGCTCAAAGGTACAATATCTTTTTGTAATGGAAATCAAAATGAAGAGAGAGGTGGGAAGCTAACAAGAGGAGCAAAGAGATTTAGAATGATTTTGCGAGCAAAAAACACAATACAATAAGAAAGGGGGAGAGGGCTATCACAATTTGATGCCAAGATAGAAGGTGAGGTAGTTTGTTCAATACTTGAATGGCAATATATAAGGTAGTTGAATATGTAAGGTAGCATAGTGCAAATGGGTTAATGAGGTTATAAAAACTAAGCAATCAAAATAAAGGAGGAGGGATGATGGTGGTCGATTGTCACAAGGAAAGGGGTTAGGTTTGGCAAGCCAAAGTATAGGGAAGGGAAAATAAAGATGTTGGGTGAAAGAAATGTCAAAAAGGACACAAGTGACATACTATATTTAAGAATAAAATAAATAAAAGGCTCAAATGAGTAAAAAAATTATGAAATGAATCATAATTTGATCAAGGAAGGTCAAGAGGTAATTTTCATGGCCAAAGAATAATTTTAGGATTTTTAGATTATTTTTAATTAAGGAAAGATTGATAACTATGAGTTAATTATGAAAAATATCAAATAGATCCTACAAATTACCAAAATTTACAAGAATGTGTTAAATAAAGTTAGGAACCCAAATATTTAAAAATATTAAGAAAAATAATTACATAAAAGCCAAAAAAAGAAAAATAACAAAACAAAAATAAATGCACAACTCCGATTGACCGTCCAATCCTTGGATGAACACTGCCTTACTAGTTGATGGTCGATTGATGACCACTCTAAAAATCTAGTTCCCATTATTATTTTAATTCTAATTAATTAATAACGTAATACCCCATATTACTACATATAATAGTAACACATTCCATACAAGATGCCTTACAATAACTTCTATAAATAATTACACATTAGATGTAATGTTTATAAATAGTATTTTAATTAGGGTTTGTTAAGGCCAACAATTACAAAAGGAGGTTGGGATAAGAGATCATTGATTAAATCAAACAACTTTTACACTATTAATGAGTTGATAATGACAAGGTGTATTAAAATTACAAGAAATATATATGGCAACAACCAAGGCATGACATCCTTAAGCTCAACACAAATGCTTGACAGGAAAGGTTGGTGGTTGGAAGATCAGTTTTGTGATCAGGGATGAGGATGTGATAGAATGCATAGTGGAGTAGAAGGTATTTTGTGTTAAATGGATGGTTGATGAAGCCTAGGGTCATAGTTTTCCTTTTATTGTTGAGCTTGATTACTTGCATATTATGACAAGCCTCGAGGATGATAATGGATGTCAATTAAGGATGTGTTTCATTCTTGTTAGGATCATATCATACATGAGGTATATGAATGTCCAAGAGTAGTGTCATGTTCCTATGGTCTATAATGGTCTAAGGTATGAAGTCATAAAACTTTATATGTATAGTTTTTTGCTTGTTTATATAATAGGTATTACGTTAAGAATTATTGATGTAGTGTTTTGTCCCGTTCAATAACAATATTTGATAAGGTTGGTTAACCTTTTCTGCTCAAAAAGAAAAAAAAGAAAAAAAACAGAATGATATTTGACAACTGTCATTTAGAAAGTTCTTGGTAAGATTGCATCCTGATTCCGTGGTATAAATGCATGTCAAATAAAAGCAAAGCGGTTGGCATCCAATTAATAAAAAAGAAAAAAGAAAAGCAAAGTGGTTTGTTGTTCGTATGGCTTCAGCATTAATCAGCATTATCTGCAGTCTGTATTATTATTATTATGTTATGATTGTTATTAATCAATAATCATCTCCGTTTCGTATAGTCCTGACCAAACGTGGCGTACAAATCTCTGTATGTTACGTAAAACCTTTCCCATGGCGTCGTTAATCAACTATCGCTTTTCGTTCCCTGCTTTGCGTCGTTTCTCTCCCCGGCCCTCCCCCTCTCTCTGACACACACGCACACGCATAATCAGAGAACTCGCCTAATCCTCGGTGTTATGTTATAAACCCTACTTCAATTGGGTTTCCTTCAATCAAACAAGCAAAGTTTTTTGTAGAATCTCCGGTTTTTAGGGCTTTTTATGTTTCGTTTGGAATAGCGAATTCTGTAATAATTTACATGGTGATCATTCACTTCTTTCGTTTTTATTGATTGTTAATTTATGGCGACGGGAACGGTAGCTACGGCTGCCGGAGCGGCGCTGGTACTATACTTTTTATTAAGTCGTCGGCTGTCGGCAAAGGAGGAGGAAAATGTTATTGATCCTGGAAGTGACGATGATAAGAAGTCGAGTAGATCTGTTCGACGAAAGATTGCGAGAAGACCTGTACAGGCTCCGGCTACGTGGTTAGAGACGATGAGTACGTTGTCGGAAACGCTTCGATTTACTTATTCTGAAACACTTGGAAAGTGGCCGATTGGTGATTTGGCCTTTGGGATTAATTATTTGATGCGCAGGCAGGTATGGTTTTCTTTTTCTGCTTTTCAGCTTTTGGTTGCCAAATTCATATTAAATATTTTGATTGTTCAAGTTGATTACTTGAATGGATCTTAGTCTATGAAGCTATCAATTAGACAAGATATGCTGCTCAGGCAATATAATTGCGGTGTATGTCAGCAGCTTTTGCGGCGTGATAATTTTTTTTTTTCAATAAATATTAGCAAATATTAGTAAATATCGGTAAAATATACCTGAAATTTTAAAACCCTTGTATCTTCAATTTTGCATATTGGATGACTTAAAATCTGATAAATATCTGTCAATATTACGTATCAAAACTGATATTTAATTGTATGATATTGCTAAACTCATAAATAGATTTTCCTTTGCTTTTCTCTTGCTCCCTGGATATTGAGGACTGCCTAGTGTGCTTTTTGGTTGGTTTGGGGCGAATCCAGTACCCCCACTCACAATTTCAAAAGCTTCAACCATTAACATGGGGCTTAGAAATAAATGAAACTTTTGCTATTGACAAAAATATCTTTAGCTTTAATATTTCCCTAACGGACATAAATGTCATTTGTTTATATTTTTAATATTCATTCAAGCATCAATTTAAAACATTCACTTTGATTTACTTTATTCCTTTCACTTAGGTTAGGTTAACTTTTAATGAATATCCTCACCCCAATTCATCTCAATCCAAACAAATGTTAGGCGAGAGCTGAATTCCCCCTGCGAGTTGTGCTGCTTATCTCTCTGGACTTGAATCTTACACTGTTAATGAAATGGGAAGGCAAATTTCTCTCTAGGTTTGGTTACGGTCTTTTATTTTCTGTTCTTTTATGTAGAAGGGGAAGTGAAGTTATATGGCTCTGTTGTTTGGTATGGGGCTAAGAGTAGGGGAAAAGTTACTTAATATTTTACGTGTTATATATAGTATTGGAATAAATGTTTCTTGCATAGTTGCCCATTTTAGAACTTTGTTTGGACTAGATGGGTATTTCTTTGAAAATGTTTTTATCCTTTCTTGATAGCCTATTTAAGATATGGAAAATTCGGGGTATATTTTCTGCCCCTATTACTCTTGTACCAAATGAGGACTGAATAGTGATCCATAAGGGTGTTGAGATTGCTGTAGGGGGGAGAATTTGGAGTTTGTGATTTCTGGCTCTGTGTCCATTTTTTTCTTTTGCGGAACTAAAAATTTATGTTATGGATAGGGTTTGTTGACGTGGATATTGGGGGGGGGACCATGAGATACGGTCTGTAAATTGGGTAGATTGTATGTGTTTTCAGCTTATTTTTATGTACTTAGTAGTCTGGTGTCAACAGTAGCAGGCTTGTTGGTAGCAAATGCAACTATTTTGAGATGCAGATAGTGTTGCTATTAAGATTATGAATTGCATTTAATCTTCTTGCCATCTTTTAATGGCTTACATAAATGATCAATCCCCATTTGATTAATGAAGAAGGAACTGCATTGATTGGTTTGCGTTATATGGTTATAGTGTTTAGCTGGTGATGATTTATGGTGTTTTTATGAGTGAGTTTCTGGTTACATGCAGCTGGCTTAAAGTGACTATATTAATAAACTTTTAGGAAAACAGGGGCAGAAATACAGAATGTTGCTAGACCTGTAACCTGATAGTGTCCCAGGGGATTGCAGCTGTTCAGATAGTGAAATTTAAGAACTTCCTTGAACCATAGTAGTTTTGAATTGTGATAAGTGATAATATTTGAGCTCACTTAGGTTCTTATTCTTGTGGAAATAAGGACGCGGGAAAATTCTTAGAGAGGGATCGTATTTATACGAGAGAGGAAGAAGAAAAGTAATCTACAGTATCAATTAATTACATGGGAACCTATGGTCAAGGGACTGTACAACAGTCAATAATGACATAATTAATTACCTAGGAACCTGAACTATATCGCAAGCCCTAATTTTAATACCGGACTTAGGGTCTTAGGGCCTGATCTCTTTAATTTAATTTATTTTTGCTAATCTGATCCGAACTTTTTAATGAGTCTTTTTTTAGTATTTTACTATTATTAATGTCATAATTAATATTTTTCCTATTAGTATTATTGCTATTGCTATCATTAATATCATTATTATAATTATTACCATTTATTTTATATTTCTTTTCTTATTACCAAAATTTTACTTATTTGAATAAGCTCTAGAAATAGGTTGAGGAGAACCGAACCTTATAATCTTAATGGTGATTGAACATCACTCAAGGAGGATAACAATAATCTAGCCGGAATAATAATTAAATGTGCTGAACAAAGATCCTAATTATACTATCGATTGCAACTTCAAACACTCCCCTTCAAGCTAGATGGTAGGGATTAACCAGTCCAAGCTTGGAAGATAATGGTAGGAACCTTGGGTTATGAAGTCCAGTAGTTAGAAGATCAACAATTTGGTCTTTAAATTTGACAAAATTCAATTTGTCAACTTCATCTTTAATCTTCTCCTTATGAAATGTCGATCAATTTCAATATGTTTAGTCTTGTCATGTTGGATAGGATTATGAACAATGTTGATGGCTAACTTATTATCACACTTAAGCACCATAGGACCGGGCAATAAAATCGCAATCGCGTTTGTGGTCATGGTGTCATGGTGTCGCGAATGATAAATTGTGTTTTTCATTTTTATTTTACTATATACTCTAATTATTATTTATTGATTATTTGAATATGCATATTCAATGAACTAGTATTTTATATTATTAGAAGTATTTAAAGGAGTCATTATATGCCATGTCATTTAGTAGGATGTGTAAGGGAACAAATAACAATATTTTATTATTATTCAATATTAACTTGGTTCAAGATATATATAGTAAATGAATAAGAAAAAAATTATTATACATGATTTTTTCAATAGATTTAATAATTCTCAATAAATTGCCAATTTATCTCGATTTATCAGCAATATTTTTAGATTTATCGGTGATACCGATTTATTAACGATTTACCGGCTGATAAATGTGAAATTTTAAAATCGTAGTGCATTAG
Source organism: Tamarix austromongolica (assembly GCA_039764185.1). NCBI lineage: Eukaryota > Viridiplantae > Streptophyta > Magnoliopsida > Caryophyllales > Tamaricaceae > Tamarix > Tamarix austromongolica. The sequence continues at coordinate 50,191,246 of CM077817.1, forward strand.
TAATTTTGTATCGTCATTGACTCAAAAATTGCTAAATAGCGAGTGCTATGCTATAATGGGACCGCTATTTAATTGTATGCATAGGACCCTGCCATTTTACTCTAAGATCAGTTAAAATAGTCCTTAGCTATAGAAGTTCACATAGCACAAGAGCAAGGGCTCTAAATTTTGCTTTAGTTGAGGATCTCGCAACCACATTTTGTTTCTTGCTACTCCAAGTTACAAGATTACCACCAAGAAACATGGATCTTCTACTATAATCATGGAATAAAACATCAGTCCCGATTGATATGTAAAATGGCCGAAACTTGATGGATAAATAATTTCATAAATTTATCATCAATATATTTGCGAAATATCAGACGTGGGCAATATTTTCGAGTATATTGACAATTTATTGGTAGAACCTAAAATTATCAAGAAAAAACATATTTTTGCCTCCTTATGTTATGTACTATCTAATGAGTGACCTAATTTTGTTAATATTAAATTCGTTTAATTTGTTAATAGTTGCATTATAAGTTATTGACTTATTCTTCCACTATGTTACATGGTGGTTTTTTAATTTTAATTAAATTCTTAAGTACAAGTTAGGTACTTAGGTGATTTTTGTTATATGTTAATGTTAGTATAACACTATTATTAATAAGGCTATTATCGCGTGTTACCTAATCTATTATTGGTAACACTTAGTAATGTGTTCTTGAGACAATTTAACATATAATGGGTCATTTAGATGCTTCTAATATAATATAGAGCATTAATTTATTAAATAAATATATTTAAATGATTTATAAATAAGGATTAAAGTATATTATGAAATTAAAATAAAAAATTATGCTGTGATAACTGCAGCACATAATTTATTGGTTGCAACACTCCAGTACGGTGACCGTGAATTTTATTACATGTCTATAATAGAACAACATAGTCAACATTGGACTATGCAGAGAATTCCTCTCCTAGGACTTCCTTTTAAGTAATGGAGCACACGATAGGCATCATTGAGATGAGCTTGTCTTGGACTATGCATAGATCGGCTAATAACAAAGATGGAGTAGGCATTAGTTTGTTCTTTCTTAACCTTGAAAAATTTATTTCTTTTGTGTAACCATACTAATTTTCTGGAGAAAATACTTGTTGAATTCGATGTTAATTAGCTTGAGCTTGATGTCCTCCATTAGTTTTTTCAATGTTGCTCTTAATTTTTTGATGGAGTTTTTTAAAGAATTCAGCTCATTTTGATGACACCATATTAATAGGTAAATAAGGATTAACCCATAAACAACTTCAAATGGATTTGCTTGAGTTGTATTAGAGGGACTCTTATTGTATGCAAACTCAACATGTGCTAATTTTATATCCCAATCCTTGGTACTCTTATTAACTATCACTCGTAGTAAAGTTTTCAAAGTTCTATTTGTCATATCAGTTTAGCCATTCGTTTGAAGATGGTGAGATGTGCTAAACAATAATTTAATACCTAACATATGCTAGAGTGTGTATGATCTATTGGCCACGAATGATAAAAGGAGTATAAGCTATTATTGTGAGGTGTATAGTTTTGAAGTTAGTCATATGAGATATTCATGTTAGATTTGGTGGTGGCGCTAGGCAGAAATTGTATAAGGCAGTCCTAAGTCAGATTGATAGTTATACATAGTCTTCTTGTATAGATTTTATTTGCCCATTTGGTATTGATAAAATTCCTTATGAATTACCACCAAAAAAAAAAAAGGTATTTGAGTTTGCTTATTGTCTTGATCTCAAATTCAGCTTTCGATTCTTTGTAAGGACTTCCTGTTCCATCCTATTGTCCCTTGTGATAATAATGTCATCAACATAAACAAGTAGTATAGTTACTCCCCCAAGCTGAATGCTTAAAAAATAGAGTGGCTTTGTTTATACCCAACTTTCCATATGACAGTTGTAAACCTACCAAACCATGGTCGAGAAGATTGCTTAAGCCTATAAAGAGCCTTTTTCAATTTACACACTTTGTTAGGAGAGGTGGTAAAGCCAAGGGGAATCTGCATATAGATTTCTTTGCCAAGATGACTACGAAGGAATGCATTCTTGATATCAAATTGCTAAAGTGGCCTATTAAAGGTGGCAGCAAGAGAGAGAAGGATTCAGACAATGTTCATCTTTGCTATCAAGGTAAAAGTCTCTTAATAGTCAATTCCATAAGACTGAGTGAATCCTTTAGCAACTAGGTGTCCCTTGTTTTCTACCTGCAACTAACAACATTCTTGCCAAGAGGTTTGTTAACAATTTCCCATGTCTGAATTTTTTTTTTCCAGAGCACTCATTTCCTCTCTCATGCCTTCTCTCCATTCCTTTTTTTTATCCAATGCTTTTGGAATGGTTTTGGAAATAGGGGTGTGTTTCAGGTTTGTTACGAATTTGTGATGGCAAGGAGAAAAATGTTGAAGAGAGACATAGTTAGCTAAGGGATAAAGGGGTTGTTTAGTGTAGACTTTGGTGCCTTTTCTAAGGGCTAGGGCTAGCAAGTTTCTGGTAGAGTGATATGCTGGCTCAGTAGTTGGATGTGGAAGCAGATCAGGTAATGAAGGGAGGTCTGATTGATCTAATTATGAGGGGCAATTTGCTCATAATTTGGAAAGGAAAGGTCAATTGTAGGTGATGGGATAAAGGGATTGTTTAGTGTAGACTTTGGTTCCTTTTCTAAGGGCAATGGGAAAGCCAGTTTCAGGTAGAGTAATATGTTGGTTCAATAGTTGGATGTGGAAGCAGACTAGGTTATGAAGGGGAGGCTTGATTGAGATTATTATGAGGGGCAATTTGCTCAGAATCTAGAAAGGATAGGTCAATGCTAGGAATAGTGATGGGATAGTGATACGGGTCCCGCCTAGTGATGAGATATTGTCACGCCAAACGGGCCTTACTTGGAACCCTAAGGCGAAATTGCCCGAGACCAACTAATATGGAACCCAAAGGGGGTAATCCCCCGGAAGGTCCCAGGGGTAATCCCTCGAGAAGATCCCCAACTTCACCCAAAAGTTAGTTCAAGAGTGGAGGGTTAACTCCCCCATATAAACTGTCCAAAGATTCCCTCAGTAACCGATGTGGGATCACATCAGATAGTGTTAGGTCATAGGAGGTAGTGTTATTTGTTGGGGAATAATGAGGTGTGGTTTCAGCAAAGATTACATCCATAGAGAAATTTTTTGGTGGTGGGATCATAACACTTAATAGCCCTGGGATCAAACTTCCCTTTATGTGGGTGATGCATGTGAGCAAAAGCAGTGCAACCAAAAGTATTGAGTTTAAGATCGAGAGAAGTGTTGGATATACATGATAATTTTGGAAGGAAGACGATTGATGAGATAGTTAGCTATAAGAACTACCCATAGGAATTTAGGGACGATGGTGTGGAATAAGAGAACATGTGTGACTTCAAGGAGGTGTCTATTTTTTTTGTTTCTTTTGACAATGCCATTTTGTTGAGGGGTGTAAACACATGAGGATTCATGGATTACCCTAAGGGATTGAAATAGAGAGTTGAGGGAATGATTGAAGTAATCTTTGGCATTATCACTTCTTATTCTTTTAACATTAGTGCCAAATTGATTATGAATCATAGAGAAATGAAAGAAAAATGAAACTAATGTCAAATTTGTGTTTAAGGAGGTAGACCCAAGTAAATGCAATCGTTAAAATTGATAAACCAATGATTCCAAAGATATTAGTAACAAGAGAAGGTCCTAAATGTCACTATGTATAAGATAAAAAGGAGCGCTACTATTCCAATTACTAGCAGGAAAAACACACGGGTATACTTACATCAAAAGGAATAACTCAAGATATAAGTGCTTTAGGAGATAAAATGAAGGATGCCTAACCCAAAATTGAAGAAGCAAGATGTTGTCTTTATGGAAGAGGCAATAAAAGCAAAGGTGGTGGTGGGATTCTTGTGCGTAGATAGATCCAAATAGTAGAGTTTGTTCTTCATCTTAGCAAGTCCAATGTGCTTCCTTGAGTCCTGGCCCTAGAGAAGACAATCCAAATGTGAGAAAATAGGATGACAATTCACACCTTTAATCAATTTATGAATGAAAATTAGATTAGCAACATATAGGACATCCTTAAGGCAGAGGTCAGAAGAAATGGCAACGGTGCCTTGGTTGAGAACTTTGGTTGAAGACCCATTTGCTTTTAAAATTTTTTTTGGGGGGGGGGGGTGTTTAGCACATGGTTGATAGGTCTGGAAAAGAGAAAAAGAATGAGTCATGTGGTCAGCAACATTTGGGTTAATGATCCAATGAGTTAGATTCTGGTTTTGAGCAGAAGTTTTGAGGAAAAGGAAATAGAAGGGCAACATGAGAAGGTAAGAGTGCTTCGTCCAAAGTCTACATTAGTCGGTTTCTCAAGGGGTTTGAAGGAGTTCCTGAACCTTTATTCAGCACTGATCTATCCGGTAAAGAAGGATTGCGTGTTGCTTGTTCCCTTTGAGCCTGTTGACCGATTTGAATGGGCTTTATGAGAGCTGGTGACCATATTGGAGTGATTTTGAGGGGCACCTTCACTCCTTTACAGGAATTCTATTCTTTATTTTGTGTTTTTCTATGAAGCTTCTAACATTTCTCCTTAACCTAGCCTGATTTCTTACAATAAGTGCACCATCGATCCTCATTGTTGTCCTTCTTTCCTCCTTTAACCATAAGTGTGGTGTTTTCCATAGATTTTGTTTCTAGCATACCAGTTCTTCAATTCTCCTTAGCTCGGGCAGTAGAGATGATTTCTTCCAGGAGAGTTAATTCCTTCTGACCGAGAATTTAAACCCTTATCTGGTCAAATTTAGGATTTAGTCCAGTAAGGAATTGATAGCTTCTGTGTTTCTAAATAAATTTGTTGAGTTTTTCAGCATCTTTTGAGCGTTTCATAGTTAGGACTTGATATTGATCAAGTTCTTGCCAGTGTGGAGGCATATTTATTAATACTATTTCCTCCCTGCAAGTAGCTGCCTTCACTTGAATTTCATTGATCGATGTTTCTTCTTTTGCCTTTGAGTAGGACCCATTGAGGAAGTCCAGATTTCTCTGGCAGTTTTTAGGAACTTGCACAACATGCTGACTTTGGGTTCTATGGACTCCCAAAGGCAAGATATTACCATAGAGTTAGTTTCATCCCAAGTTTTGAAGCTGGGATCCGACTCAAGACAGTTAAGTGACTGCATTTCCCTTTGTCTTTGGGATAGATCTTCATGGATTGGAACAAAACCGGATATATTTTTTTTTTTCCATTAATCCTAAAAGCCAAGACTTTGTCACTCAACCGCTTGTGAAATGGCTGAAGAATGAGAAGAAATCTCATAATGAGGGATAAATATTGAGCGGCGAGGGAAATAAGTCCCAGAGAAGGATGTGGAGGGTAAGAAATAATGGTAAAGCTTAAATAATGAAGGCTAAAGTGATGGAAAGATGAAGAGAGCTCAAATAGGCTCTGATACCATGTGGAATTAAGAATGAGGGAAAGTATTTATATTATTCATAGAGAGGGATGGTATTTATACAGTAGGGGAAGAAGAAAAGAAACCTATAACAATAATTAATTACATGGGAACCTACAGTTTAGGGACTGTACAATACTGTACAACGATGCCTAATAAGAACAAAATTAATGTCTAAGAACCTATAGTCTAGGAACTATACAATAGACTCTAATGATAATACTAGACTTATAGTCCCAATGGTGAACGAATATCACCCAAGGAGGACAGTAGTAATCTAGCAGTAATAATAATTAAATGTCCAGAATAAAAATCTTAATTATAGGATCAGTTCCAACAATTCTTTCATGGTAAAGGACCAAAATTTTAAGATGCTCCCACAAAACCATGACCTTAGCTATAGGTGGCAATCAGGTCAGACGGGTTGGGTTATAGTGGATTGGATTGTTTGTAGGTCATTTCCTTTGCGAGTCAGGTTGGGTCATTTAGGGTTCAGGTTATTTCAGGTAGTCTTATTTTTCGGGTTGGGTCGGGTTCGGGTTCTGGTTGGGTTTGGGTTGGGATAGTTTGGTTTTGAATCGGTTCGGGTTTGGATTATTTCTGGTTAACTTGTTGGGTTGGGTCTATACAATTAAATATTGGTCCCGATATGCAATATCGGCCGATATTTATTGGATTTTGGGTTAGCCGATACGTGAAATTGGAGATACGCGATGGATTTAGAATTTCACGTATTTATCGGCAAAATATCGGTTATCAACCGATATTTGCCAATATTTTACTGATATTTATCGATACTTACTGGTATTTGCCGATATTTATTGTGAAAAAAAAATCACGCCGCAACAACCGCGACATGTAAAATATCATTCGCGACACTCCGTTACTGCAATACCGCGAACGCAACCGCAATCACGACCGCGACCGCGATTTTATTGCTTGGTTGGGTCTGGTCTATGGATTTAAACGAGGCAGATTCTATCTGAAATACGATGGGTTTTATCCGTCGGATACTTAAACAAATATAGATAAATGGATATGAAAGATGGAAAAAAAAATCTATCGGATATGTGTAAGGGTATACAGGTATGGGATACCCATACCCATACCCATACCCGTATCCATACCCGTATCCGTTTACCCGATATATAGTTATCCTTTACCCTTAATTTAAAAATAAATATAGTATAAATTTTGGTTAAAAATGTCATTTGGCTTAACTCTAAATGAATTTATCTACTGGATAATATCTGTTAACGGGTCAACGGATTATTCATTGGGTAACAGATATCCAACGGACACAGGTATGGATGTGTAAGTGGATACCCGTTCGGGTATGGGTACGAATTTAGGTACGGGTACGGAGACGGGTATGGGCATACCTGCCCTAAACCCGCCCCGTTTATATCCATATTGGGTCGGGATTAGCCTGAGAAAGTTTGTATACAGGTGATTTCATGTTCGAGTTAATTTAACGGGTTAGGTTTGAGTTAATTTGACGAATAAGATTTTTTTAGTTTTTAATGGGTTGGGTTAGGTTCAAGCCAAGCTAATCTTGGATCGAATCACTTTAGATTTGGGTCGAACATACATTGACCAATAAATTTAATCTAAATCATTAACCTTGTAAGTCAGCATTAAGTGTAACTTATGTAAACATGTGATTAATAATGTATTATTACTTGATATTTGTTTATTGTTTGGCTTTATAATGTTGTATTTTTATGCGAAGAAATCGGTAAAATTAGACTATTATTGGTGAATAAGTAACTTTCACAATAAAAGTTAAGAAAAATAAATAAAATTTAAATAATAATATATTTTTAAAAGCTTTAAATAAGTAATAAGACATGTATATTTCTTTAATTATCATAATTGGTTAATATATAATTTGATTTTGTCGGGTCGGGTCGGGTTGGGTTGATAGCAGGTCGGGTTGGTGGTGGGTTGGGTTACTGGTGGAGGTTGGGTTTGGGTCAGGTCGGGTCTCTTATATTCAGGTTAGTTTCGGGTTGGATCAGGTTGATGAATTTATCGGGTTACGTTGGGTCCGGTTTTGTGCTAGTCGGATTTGTTGGGCCAGGTCAACTTTTGCCAAATCTAACCTTAGCACTGCCTTCAAAATTTCATAAGAGTAGCAGTTCAGTGTTATTTTCTATGGTAATTCTGGGAGTTCCTCATGAAGTGTCACTTTTTGTTATTTATTTATGATGTTTCTGCAACATTGGTTATTGCAGGAAAATCTACAAGCTGCAAGTGTATATGCTGGAAGTGACTGTATACAGCTCAATGGATCTGAAGTTGTGGTCGAGCTAAAATATTTTCTTAGATTGTTGACCTGCTGCATGCTTTTTTCTAAGAAACCATTCCCTGTATTTTTAGACTCCACGGGGTACTCAGATGCAGATGTTCTTCTTCAAAAACCTAAAGCTGGGGTATGTTCTGTTTCTCATGTCCTTTTTTCTCTCTCTCTCTCTCTCTTTTCTTTTTTCTTTTTTCATAACTAATCTCGGTGCACTTATGTTTGGGCACGAATATGTTGCAATAAGAGTTCAAATTCTAGGTTTGAATCAGGCAAGTCACAGTCGTGATTGTAGTCGCAGTTGTCGTGTTGTGGTATCGGGGTGTCACGGAGGATATTTTATATGTTGTAGTTGTTGTAGCGTAGTTTTTCACAAGTAGTATTAGCAAATATTAGTAAATATTGGCCAAAACCATATTGTGGCTAATATATTGGAGATAAATATGTAGTTTTTTTAAAGTCCTTAAATTTTGTCTCTGTTGCACACAAGCGATGAAATCGCTGTTGCGAACGATATTTTATATGTAGCGGCTATTGCGGTGTATTTTGTTTTTCTCAACAAATATCAGCAAATATCGGTAAATATCGATAAAATATCGGCAATTATAGGCTGATAACTGATATATTGTCGATAAATATGTGAAATTCTACATCCATCGCGTATTGCCAATTTTATGTATCGGGCCTATCGGCTGACCCAAAATTTGATACATATCGGCCAATATTGCGTATCGGGGCCGATATTTAATTTTATGGTCGCATTTCAATTGCCCAAAAATTGTGAAATATTGGCCTATATGCAATATTGGGAGTGATATTTTATTGTATGGTTTGAATTTGGTAGGTGGAATGAGAATAATTAAGTACGAGGCAACAATTAATTGATAGTATCTGCCGAAGGATTTGTTGAACTTGTTGCGTCAGGTTGTGCTATTGTGATGTTTCATATATACTGTTTTGTTTTGACTAAATTCTCTCCAGTTCTGTCTCCCTTTATTTTTAACTGTCACATACCTCTATTTGATGAAGCTCACTCAAATAACAGTTAGGAATAAGAGGCAAAGATCTATGAGAGAATTTCATTGGAATGGTGCAATATCCAGTTCTATATTAACTAGAGCTGCCTATTTGCGAGACATCAGCAACTTTCCATCATAGCATAGTTTTGTGAGGAACCCATGTTCCCAAATCCCTTGCTTAGTCGTTATATTATCAGAACTATACCTCCAAGCAATGTATTTTTTCGTACTAGTCTTATTTCTAAGGGAAATATGCTGGGCATAACCTTCCTTTTTCAGTTACGAACTGAATTTTCTTATATAGTGTAATTACACTCATTCATGCAGCTACTGAAGCCTGCGTTCACAATTCTCTGTGATCATAGCTCCAAATGCTTCCTCCTCTTGATTCGGGGTACTCACAGTATCAAAGATACCCTAACAGCTGCAACTGGTGCAGTGGTTCCTTTCCACCATTCAGTTTTGCATGATGGTGGCATAAGCAATTTAATTCTGGGTTATGCACATTGTGGAATGGTTGCTGCAGCATGTTGGATTGCAAAGCTTAGCAAACCTTGTCTCATAAAGGCTCTAGATGAGCATCCTGACTACAATATCAAAGTGAGAAACGTTACATTGATGTTTAAATTTCTCTCGATTGTGTTATTGTATAGATTCTCAAGTTAACTATATCATGAACTATGATTTAAGCTGTAGGATTGAATAAAAATGTCTTTTATATTTTGTATCTTGTACAAGCGCTGCATCGTTTTAATCTTCTACTACTTGAACAGACTAGCTTCATTTTGATTGATCATTGAATTGAGATTGTGTGAGATGTCTAATTTTGTTGGCTATTTGATGCTTTGGATTTGAGTACTTGTGATTTGAGGATAGGTTGGATCTGGTTCTTTCTCCTCGCTGATTTACAATTGTGTTGCTTAATTGCAGTGTGTTAGCACTTTCGCCAGTAAATTCCAATCCATCAAAAGTGCAATTACCTTTCTCTGTTTATGGTTTTTGGTTGAGAAAAACTTGTTGAGGTTTAGTACAAGATGAAATTATGCTTTTTCTTTAACTGTACTACCGATTAGGAACCTCCCTTTTCATTTTATAATGTAAAGCTTGGTTTTAAATCAGAGATCACTGTTTAATATGATTGAAATAGTTTGAATATTACATATCTGTGGATATAAACTATTATGAATCATCTTACCAAATGGAACCAACACCCCAACCAGAGTCTGATAAGGTGATGGATTATGGAACTAACACCAACCGACTTTCTTAGTGGGACAAAAGTGTGATTTTGCTGTGTGTCTGCATGAATATGGTTCAGTTTTGAATCTAACCCAAATGGTTACTTGTATTAATTGCCAAAATCTGAATTGAATGTCACAAAGGGTTGAAAATAGTCCTATATATAGGCATAGGTTTTTTACAGCTAATCTAGCTACTATTAACTAATCTAGCCGTTGGGCTTAACCAATTCCTAATAACTTGAATTACTTGTAACTAACTTGATCGACCGTTATTTGTCATACTAGAATCGACCTATATACAAAGACAATCAACCAACCACTTGACCAAAAATTACACACAAATAGCTAACTTCTTACAAACCCTAGTTACATAAAATAATTAGTTTGTTACAACCAACTTTACAATTTAACAACCAAATTGTAGCAAGTGGTTGGCTTGTTATTTGCGTGGACTTTGCTGGCCATTTGTTAATGTCTTTGTCTTGTAACACCTGGTATTTTGAATGTCTTGACATCTTGACATTTTACCCTTCACCTTGAACAAATGTAACATACCTGCAAAAATCTTCCAAGAAAGCATTAGGGTTTTGTGGAACAATTCAAGAATCTCCTAGATTGCAAGAATAACAATCCAAGAAAGATAATTTAGAGGATCCCTTAGATGCTCCTGCATCAGCTACATTGTAGTAAACTTCCACTAATATGAAAAAGAAGTTAGCAAAGATGAGTTTTATGTCATTTTCTTTGGTTCATAGGTTCAAAACATGGCAGTGTCATTTCTTATTCACTTGAAAGGGGAAAATATGCTATAGGCTGTGTTCAACTATAAAAAACTGTCTAGGTAAAAGATGTTTAATTAACTTATTGTATTAGAAGTATTTGACAAATTAGCTGATTAAGTTAAAGAGACATAAGTACTGCCTATTTTTATTCTGGGGTAAAAATCAAGAAAGTATATGGGAAGCTAGCTGATGTCTTCTCATAATCTTGATGGAATAATTTTGATAAGCTATTTTAAATTAAAGTGCTAAAAAATTATCTTCTTGATGAAGTCAATAGACTAAATGCTAGTTGAAATGGTTCACACTAACTTTGATGGAATGAGTTCCTACTGAAAAATCTGTCAGGCATATGTTAAATGGTCTCGGGTATAAACTTTGTCAACCTTCCAGTTGATGCATTTCCATTTTCATACTTGTTTGGTGGTGATAATTGCTTGACACGATAAACATTGACAAAAGATTCATGTATTCTTTCTATATGCTTCTTGGGTTATGGTGCTTGTGATTTGTGTTATTTCCAGGTTGTTGGCCATTCCCTTGGTGGTGGCACTGCAGCTTTATTGACATATATTCTGCGTGAACAGAAGGAATTTTATTCAAGCGCTTGTGTGACATTTGCCCCACGTATGTATATTTCTTGATGCTATGGGGTGATCATATATCTTGAATCATGTATATTTGATTATCAAAGTGATAAATTAGTCATGCACTCAGTTCCAGGTTATGAGTAACATTTGGTCAAATTCAAGCCCCTTGTTTCTTGAAGGAAATGGAAAATAACATTATTATTCAAAATTCTCTCCTTGGCCATGTTTGTTTGTCAGTTTCTTGCTGATACAATTGGCGCCCTTTAGCTGGATTTGCTAGACTGAGTAAAACAATTAGCGCATATTTATGGTGGAGATTTAAGTGAAACTTTATAGGAATTTGTCAATGGTTGATCCCTTGGGGCTATGGGGTTTTTGAGGGTGGTATTGGACATACTGTGTTGTGTCTGGCAGACTGGTCAGCTACCAGTTACGGCCTTGCAGGCATGTTACATGCTATAGATGTTTTCTTGCGTAGTAGAATGTTCTTGCTAGAAAACCTTATTTGCTGATAGACCGAATATGGAAAATGATCTTTGACGCATATTGTGCTGTGTTTGGTGGGCTGGTCAGATACGAGATATGGCCTTACAGGCATGTCTAGGCTTGGAATCATCTACTCTTAGCAGGCATATTAGATACTATAGACTTTTTCCTGCCCAGTAGTATATTCTTACTAAAAAACCTTAATCTTGCAGCAGCTTGCATGACTTGGGAGTTGGCTGAATCAGGAAAGCACTTCATTACTACAATTATCAATGGCTCTGATCTGGTTCCTACATTTTCAGCTGGATCAGTTGATGATCTTCGCTCTGAGGTGTTTAGCTCATTGCCTGTTTTGTTATCTACAGTCTATGGTTTGATAACTTTTGGTCTAATATGATTTCTTGGGAATTTTTTTTTTGGGGAGTGGGGTGTGGATGTGGTGTTGGGGCCTTGGGATGGGGTGGGGGCATTGGGGGCATTGCTGAGTAAATATTGTAGTATAAAGCAAATGTCACTCACTATGTTTGTTACTTCCGAGCAGGTCACAGCATCATCTTGGCTGAATGATCTTCATAATCAAGTTCAGCAAACAAGAGTCTTGAATATTGTTTATCGTTCTGCTACTGCTATCAGTTCCCGTTTACCATCTATTGCATCTGCAAAAGCAAGGATTGCTGGTGCTGTTGTACTCCTGCAACCTGTCTCACGTGGCACTGAGGTAAATGTGGTCCTGCTGTCTATCATGGAAGTTCTTTGTTTTGTTTGCCGTCAATGTCATTGATAGGTCTATAATAAATATACCTATGTCATGAGAGGTAAAAGGGATGAGTAATTGTGCCAAGAGTTGGGAGTGGAAGTGGGCCAGTCTGTCTTTTGGGTCTGTCTGTTTTTCTTTTATGTGATTTTTCCTTAGCTGGGTGGCTCTGCTAGTGGTCAGGGTTGCTTATTAAGGTCTGTTATGGGAGTGTTGTGAATGCTGAGTCACTGTTTTATTGTTTCAGCTGGGTCCTAGTGGTTGGGAATCTGTGAGCATGTGTATATGATGACGAAAAGTGCCTAGAACGAAAAAAGGAAATGAGTGGAATGTAAGGGAAGTATCTGGTGCCAGTCATCTGACCAATAATATCATCACAGATTTCCATTTTTCATTCGTTACTGTTTTTTCCTACTATTTTCTTATTGATCTCTGATCTTTCGTGGTTTTTAGTGTGGATTCACTGCTGCTACCAGTCATATGGTAACATACCAAAACAAAACAATCTCCTAAAATTAGCGGGTTAGGATAGTTATCGTTTCCTTAGCATGAAATAGATTGCAATAGCAATGACAACCTCCGGTCCTGCGGAAGATCAGGAATGTTTGGTCCTTGGTGGCGTAATTCATGGTCGGAACTCTTATAATATTTTTTGAGGTCACATTATTCTATTCGAAGAAATCATTTTGCCTGCTTCATTTTGCGTAATGACATTTGTAGGTTGTTATGAAACGTGCTCAGCATGTAGTAGTAGCTGTTGCACGCAGACGCCCAGCTTTATCATCCTGGTCATGTATGGGTGCTCGCCGTCGTGCTGTAGGCCAGTCATTGAGCCCGAAAGAAGAGGATATCGCTGAGGCTGCTTTAATTTCTACCACAACGGATGCTCTAGTAACTGAGAATGTTGCTGGTGACTCGGAGATGTACGACTCTTCGAGTGGTACTGAAGATGAAGAACAGCTCACGGTGGAGGATAAAGATATCAACACATGTGCCATGGAAGCTGTAAATGAAGGTGAACTATGGTTTCAGCTGGAGAAGGAGCTAAAGAAGCGTGAAGAGGAGGCTGAAGTTCAAGCCCTAGAAGAAGCTGCTGCTGCAGGAAATGAAGTAACCGAGGAGGCAAATGTTTTAGCTCAAGCCGTGGTGAAAAAGAAGCAGAGTTCTTCGGATGGTTCAGAGAACTATCGATTCTATCCACCTGGACGGATTATGCATATGTTAGTTGTACCTGGTGACGGTGATAATAACATTGAAGAGCATGCTGGGATATATGAGACACCTAGGAATCTGTATTGTAAAATCAGACTGACAAAAACAATGATCAAAGATCATTATATGCCTATGTACAAGAAAATGATGGAAAAGTTGATAGATAAGATTGATAACTATGATGACCAAGAACAATGATCGTCATGTCTGGCGTGAACTAGGTTGTACCGAATGTCTTATCTTGATATATAACATAGTATTACAACCAGGAATTAGCTTTTACATCTTGATATAAATTAAGCCGATACAATCTAAACTAATGCTATTGACTGATGGTGGCAGAGCCCCATACCGACGAAGGGGCTTTCCAAAAATTGACGAGCAAGCCCCGCCGAAGTAAGGCGGGAGCCCGCACGCCTGTATATAGTGTGTTCGTTTGTCTGGGTGTCGGCACGACTTGCCGTCTCAAGACGATCATTGACAAGTCGACTTTCACTCCCTTGACAGGACGGGTTAGTTTATCATGCGACACATCACGTTCTAAATATACTCGCATTGGACCTCTCAAATGATGAGTTATTCCGATGTGGGACTTTGAATCAGCCTCAACCAGGATGCTTCCCACTTTCAGCTATAATACATGAGCGAGACATTCGAACGATTGTGGCGTGAATAAAGAAGTTCATATGTCCCATATACATTCGAGCTGTTAATTTTCCTTTCTCTTATCTCTATTTGTCAGAATATGGATTTATATTTTCAGTCACAGTATGTCTGATTACGACGTACCTAATTCTGCGGTCTATTGATGCTTTTCATATGTTTCATTGATGAATACTGTGGGATCGTAGAAACATTTTTGTCTCTTTAAAGCAAGTTCATTATGTCGTTATGGAAAACTCTATTATCTCTTGATCATATTGTGTCGGGACCTTGAACCATTATACCTTAATCGGGGGTAAAAAAAATTTCCTCTATTTTACATCTTTTATATTAAATATTTAATAATAATAAATATATTTTTAATAAAATATTCATTTTAGATCAAATTAAAATCTACAATGGATATTTATTAGAATAAAAATATTTAATTTTAAATAGATTATATGATATATATAAAAAATATGAGGGTAATGTTTCCACTCCTATTATCCCTATTAAATAGTATTTTCATCCTCCTCGGATTCTCTCTCCGTATTATTTCTAGTGGTTTAATTTGCTCCCATTATTGGTCTGGAGTTGCTTAAGGTCTTAGAAGCCACTGGATTTAGCCGCCTCTCTGGTCACATTGGCCATGCCTACTCTCTTTCGTGCTCTTCTTACGCTAGCGGTTACGGAAAAATAAGAAGAAGAAGAAGAAAAATGAAGCCGAGGTTGATGCAAAGCAATTTCTGGACTAGCGTATGGTGCTATATCTCTAAAACTCTTCTTGCAAATACACCATCACTCACATAACGCAAGACCATGATCATTGAGTGCATTCACGGACGAACCTTCTCCGCAATAGTTAACAAAATGAAGCGCGTGGCGATATTTGCAGGGATAATCTATCATATAGATTACGAAGTATGTTTTTTCAGGTTTTACGAGAGAAAATACATGTTAGAGCATCCACAGCCATATCCTCAAATTTGAGGTCCCAATTGTACAATCCAATCATTTTCTCTCTCATCTCTCCTACTTTTATCAATTTACCTCAAATTTAATTCAATACTCTACAATCACCAACCTCAAATTTACAATACCCAATTACTTTTATCAATCACATCACCAACCATTTATACTTTCTATTATTTAACTTTTAATTTATATCAATCTATATATAATAATTAATATTTTTTCTACTACAATAATTTTTAAATTAATATTTCAAAATAATATTTGATTTCAATTAATTTTAAAATAACCTATTATAGTTTTTCTACTACAATAATAATAATTAAAAAATATTACAACACAAATACAAATATAATATAATTAATAAAAATATTACAACGGAAATACAAATACAACAATATTACGAAAATATAAAAATAGAATTAAGGATTACAATAACATTACAAAATAAAAAACAGAAATACAATTTAAATAACATTATGAAAATATTACAACAAAAATAGAAATACAATAATATTACGAAAACATTGCAAATATATATATATATATATATAAGGATAAATATTACTGCGTCATTCTTCTCATTGCTGCGTCATATAAGATCTGATGATCTGCTTTTTCTTTCTCATTCATATTTGATGTGTCACGACAAATTATAGCAATGTCGAACTCTTTTTCCTTTAATTGCCTTCGTTCAGCCCTATAAATCTGCTTATCTTCTGCCATTTTTTCTAATATCGCATTCCGTTTTCTAGCAATTTTCAGCAGCCCGTTGATATTTGATCCTTCGTCTTGTCTACTTTCTTTTGCCTTTCCCCTTGCTTTCCGCTTTGCTGCTTTCTGCCCCATAGGTCGCTCCAACGGAAATTCCATTTCTGAAGTATCGGGGGTAGATGAATCATTGTATGCACCTGAAGTTGAAACCTTTGTACGCTTTGATGTAGAAGCTTGCCCAATTATACCCTCATTCATTACCATCCATTTTGGATGGTTTTTTACAAGTTTCCATACATGTTCACTACTAAACGGGCTATTATACCTTGTTCTATATTCTTTGTGCGCATATCTAATTATATCTATTTCGCTAACACCACTTTGATTACGTTGACAAATATGACTATAACAACCAATAAATCGATTAACATTTTTATTAATGTAAGAAAATCGATTCATTACCGTCTTTAGAGTTCTCTGTGGTCCTCCGCCGCGATATTCTTCAAAGTATGCCAGAATTTTTTTCCAAAAATCCTTACATTTTTGCCCGTTCCCCTGAACCGAATCTTCGGAAAAATGTATCCATCCACTGAATAAAATTTCTTCTTCTTTATCCGTCCATTTACTATATGCTCGACTTGCAAACTCATTGGGAGATTCAACCCGTGTCTCTTTTTCGAACTGATTTTGCGTGGAAAATTCTGGAAATTCAGAATCATCAAGAGATGTGGCTAACGGAGAATTGAAATCGTGTTGTGGAGAATTTTGAATATATGGAAAATTACAATCAAATGGAATAGTGGTGTTCGGAGATTGAAATAATTGGAAATTGGCATCATTTTGATAATATTGCATACTTGAAAAATTTAAATTTCGTGGATATTGCAAATTTTGGACATTTGGGGAATTTATAATCGGAAAATCTTCTGAATTTTGGATATTTTGGTTTGGAAGTTCTTTTGAGTTTGAATCATTTGGATTATCCAAAAGATTCAAAAAATTAAATCTAGTAGGATCCATTTTTAAAAATTAAATATAAGTAGAGAAATTAATAAAATAAATATAACGTAAGAAATTAATAAAAAAAATATAAATATAGAAATTATTAGAATAAAAGTAAATAGAGAAACTAATAAAATAAATATACGTACTTAAATTAATAAAATCAATATAACTAGAAAAATTAACCAAATAAATATAACTTCATAAATATTGAAGATAAATGAATAAATTAAATATAAGTAGAGAAATTAATAACAAAAATATAACTAGAGAAATTTTAAAAAATAACTAGAAGATGAGAAATTAATAATTAACAAAATAAATATGACAAGCGAAATTTATAAAATATTAATAACTAGAGAAATGAATAAGATTAATTATGTAGAGAAATGAATATGAGAAAGAGAGATGGAATAGATGATATGAAAATATGGGCAAAAATAATGTATTTATAGACAAAAATTTTTTTTTACCGTTATTATTAACGGTCAAATTTTTTTAATATATTAAATTTTTTTTTATTATAACGGTAATATTTAGACTAAAAAAGTGCTAAAAAGTACCAAAAATAAGTTCGGTCGGTACATAAACAGTAATAGCTAGAGCCGGCAAAAGTTGACCCGACCCGCCCAACCCGACCCGACCCGAGCGAAACCCGACCCGTTACGACCCGCAAAATTTAGCAACCCGACCCGACCCGACAATGACCCGACCCGGCACTGACCCGATAATAATCAACCCGACCCGAACTCGACCCGACCCGATCCCAACCCACGACCCGTTATTGACCCGACCCGATAGCGACCCGACCCGTCATTGACCCGACCCGTAATTGACCCGACCCGTTATTGACCCGACCCGCTTTGACCCGACCCAACGTTGACCCGACCCGACAATCACCCGATCTGACTCAATATTAACCTGATCAGACATCAAAATATATTATTATAATAATAATAATAATAATAATAATAATAATAATAATAATAAATTACATATATTTTATTATTCATTTAAAGCTTTTAAAAAATATAGTATTTTATAAATTGTACTTATTTTTCATAATTTTACCCTAGCCATTCTTATTTACTAATGATATCCTAATAAGATATATTATTAATAAAAAAACCAAAATAAAAAAGACAAACATCCAGTTATAATCCTATAAAATGATTTTCAAAACGTGTTCATTACATCTACTAATCCATCTATTTGAAGAAACTCTTAATAGAAGAGTATAATAGTATCATTTATTAGTTATCAATTTATCACTTATCACCTACAAAATCCAACAAATAATAACTATACCTCGTATCAAGAGTATCTCACGTTACAACCCTAAATTTAAAGTTTTAGTTATATTTTTTCTTTTAATATTATTAATTTACTTTAAATATAATTTAGTATTCTACGTTCATCAATTTTAAATTTATAATATCTAATTATTTTTTTAATTATAATATTAATATTAATATTTTATATTATTTAATTTTTAATTTATATGAATATATATATAATAATTAATAATTAATGAAAATATATAAAATTATTATTTAATTTAAATTATGTTTAAAATAACTTATTATATTTTTTTTACTATAATAATAATAATTAATAAAAATAATAAAAATATAAATATAATAATGTTAATAAAATAAATACAACTAGAGAAATTAATAAGATAAATTATATAGAGAAATGAATATGAAAAAAAAGATAGAATAAATGATATAAAAATTATTGGATAAAAAAATAATACTTTTGCAAGTAATCAATTAAATATAATATACAATAAACATCTAATATTTTTACATGTAAAATTTATAAATGCTTAATGCAATCAAATATAATACTATCAAAACTTATAAATATCTTAATTATTTACCTTTGTAAAAATAAAACACATATAATATTCTTATTTCATTTATCTTTACTAGTGATCTTATGATTGTATTGTATCTAGTATATATAATGTAATAAATGATAATTATACATTGTATATTCTTGTTATACTCACCTGTATTTTATAAAATTATCTTTTTTTAAGTAATCAAATATTTTAAGTAATCAATTAAATATAATATACGATAAACATCTAATATTTTTACTTTTAAAGTTTATAAATGTTTACAGAAATCAAATATAATATAATTAAAACTTATACATATCTTTATTATTTACCTTTGTAAAAATAAAACACATATAATACTCTTATTTCATTTATCTTTACTAGTGATCTTATGATTGTATTGTATCTACTATATATAATGTAATAAATGATAATTATACATTGTATATTCTTGTTATGCTCACCTTTATTTTATAAAATTATCTTTTTTTAAGTAATCAATTAAATATAATATACAATAAACATCTAATATTTTTACATGTAAAATTTATAAATGTTTAAAGCAATCAAGTATAATACTATCAAAACTTATAAATATCTTTATTATTTACCTTTGTAAAAATAAAACACATATAATATTCTTATTTCATTTATCTTTACTAGTGATCTTATGATTGGATTGTATCTAGTATATACAATGTAATAAATGATAATTATACATTGTATATTCTTGTTATGCTCACCTTTATTTTATAAAATTATCTTTTTTTAAGTAATCAAATATTTTAAGTAATCAATTAAATATAATATATGATAAACATCTAATATTTTTACTTTTAAAGTTTATAAATGTTTAAATAAATCAAATATAATATAATTAAAACTTATACATATCTTTATTATTTACCTTTGTAAAAATAAAACATATATAATACTCTTATTTCATTTATCTTTACTAGTGATCTTATGATTGTATTGTATCTACTATATATAATGTAATAAATGATAATTATACATTGTATATTCTTGTTATGCTCACCTTTATTTTATAAAATTATCTTTTTTTAAGTAATCAAATATTTTAAGTAATCAATTAAATATAATATACGATAAACATCTAATATTTTTACTTTTAAAGTTTATAAATGTTTAAAGAAATCAAATATAATATAATTAAAACTTATACATATCTTTATTATTTACCTTTGTAAAAATAAAACACATATAATACTCTTATTTCATTTATCTTTACTAGTGATCTTATGATTGTATTGTATCTACTATATATAATGTAATAAATGATAATTATACATTGTATATTCTTGTTATGCTCACCTTTATTTTATAGAATTATCTTTTTTTAAGTAATCAATTAAATATAATATACGATAAACATCTAATATTTTTACTTTTAAAATTTATAAATGTTTAAAGCAATCAAGTATAATACTATCAAAACTTATAAATATCTTTATTATTTACCTTTGTAAAAATAAAACACATATAATATTCTTATTTTATCTATCTTTACTAGTGATCTTATGATTGTATATTTGTATTGTATCTAGTATATACAATGTAATAAATGATAATTATACATTGTATATTCTTGTTATGCTCACCTTTATTTTATAAAATTATCCTTTTTTAAGTAATCAAATATTTTATGTAATCAATTAAATATAATATACAATAAACATCTAATATTTTTACATGTAAAATTTATAAATGTTTAAAGCAATCAAATATAATACTATCAAAAATTATAAATATCTTTATTATTTACCTTTGTAAAAATAAAACACATATAATACTCTTATATCATTTATCTTTACTAGTGATCTTATGATTGTATTGTATCTACTATATATAATGTAATAAATGATAATTATACATTGTATATTCTTGTTATGCTCACCTTTATTTTATAAAATTATCTTTTTTTAAGTAATCAAATATTTTAAGTAATCAATTAAATATAATATACGATAAACATCTAATATTTTTACTTTTAAAGTTTATAAATGTTTAAAGAAATCAAATATAATATAATTAAAACTTATACATATCTTTATTATTTACCTTTGTAAAAATAAAACACATATAATACTCTTATTTCATTTATCTTTACTAGTGATCTTATGATTGTATTGTATCTAGTATATACAATGTAATAAATGATAATTATACATTGTTTATTTTTGTTATGCTCACCTTTATTTTATAAAATTATCTTTTTTAAGTAATCAATTAAATATAATATACAATAAACATCTAATATTTTTACATGTAAAATTTATAAATGTTTAAAGCAATCAAATATAATACTATTAAAACTTATAAATATCTTTATTATTTACCTTTGTATAAATAAAACACATATAATACTCTTATTTCATTTATCTTTAGTCTTTACTAATAATCTTATGATTTTATTGTATCTAATATATACAATGTAATAAATGATAATTATACATTGTTTATTCTTGTTATGCTCACCTTTATTTTATAAAATTATCTTTTTTTAAGTAATCAAATATTTTAACTAATTAATTAAATATAATATAATATAAACATCTAATATTTTTACTTTTAAAATTTATAAATGTTTAAAGAAATCAAATATAATACTATTAAACTTATGAATATCTTTATTATTTACCTTTGTAAAAATAAAACACATATAATATTCTTATTTCATTTATCTTTACTAGTAATCTTATAATTGTATTGTATCTAATATTTACAATGTTATAAATGATAATTATACATTATATATTCTTGTTATACTCACCTTTATTTTATAAAATTATCTTTTTTTAAGTAATCAATTAAATATAATATATGATAAACATCGAATACTTTTACATGTAAAATTTATAAATGTTTAAAGCAATCAAATATAATACTATTAAAACTTATAAATATCTTTATTATTTACCTTTGTAAAAATAAAACACATATAATACTCTTTTTTCATTTATCTTTACTAATAATCTTATGATTGTATCTAATATTTACAATGTAGTAAATGATAATTATACATTGTTTATTCTTGTTATGCTCATCTTTATTTTATAAAATTATCTTTTTTTAAGTAATCAAATATTTTAACTAATTAAGTAAATATAATATATTATAGATATCTAATATTTTTACTTTTAAAATTTATAAATATTTTAAGCAATCGAATATAATACTATTAAAACTTATAAATATTTTTATTATTTACCTTTGTAAAAATAAAACACATATAATATTCTTATTTCATTTATCTTTACTAGTAATCTTATTATTGTATCTAATATATACAATGTAATAAATGATAATTAATTATACATTGTATAATATTGTTTTGATCATCTTTATTTTATAAAATTATCTTTTTTAAGTAATTAAATATTTTAAGTTATCAAATAAATTATAATCAATGATAAATATCTTTGTTTGATTCAAAGCGCAACATTTTTTATTATTAAAATTTATAAATATCTTTACTATTTATTTGTGAAAATAAAGCGCATTTAATATTTTTAATTCTTTTATCTGCAATATTAATCTTATGATTGTCTGTCTCTAATATTTATGATTTATGAAATGATAATTACTTAGGCTCGAATATGAGTAAACCCGTCAAAACTCGACCCATTAAGTTAACCCGTAACTAATTGAATTCAACCCGTCAAATTGTATGAAATGAGTCAAATGACCCCACCCATCAATTTAACTCGAAACAACTCGAACATAACTAACCTGTCATATTATATTATTACATGAAAATATGAAATGACCTGAACCGGCCGAAGCCACCTACTCACGTGAACTAGAAAATGACCCGAAACCAACCCGACCCTAGTCACCCTACCACCAATCAAGTTAACCCAAAATTATCCGAATCCGAGTTTTCTTAACTCGAATAGTCGGACCTAATCCGACTCGACAAATTAACCCGAAATGACCTGGAGGCCGGAACCGAAATGACCCGACCCGAAACCGACCCGACCCGACAATTGACCCGAAATGACCCGCAACCGAAATGACCCGACCCGCAACCGACCCGACCCGACAAATTGACCCGAAATGACCCGACCCGTTAATGACCCGACCCGACCCGCACCCGATCCGACAAATTGACCCGAAATGACCCGACCCGTTAATGACCCGACCCGACCCGCACCCGACCCGCCAAATTGATTGACCCGAAATGACCCGACCCGTTAGTGACCCGACCCGACCCGCACCCGACCCGCAATAGTCAAATGACCCGCTATGACCCGACCCGTTAATGACCCGACCCGCTATGACCCGACCCGAACCCGACCCGCCCGACCCGTTTGCCACCTCTAGTAATAGCAGCAGGTTATAATTGGCGCGTGAATCACACGGGCGCGCGTCAGACGGCCGCGTGTGACTCACAGTCGCCGGACATTAAAATGTTTCGACCGTTGCATCACTTTTCCATTACTTTTCAATTAAACTTACTGCATCTCTGACATTGGGGGAGCCTCAAAATTTTGAGGCAACCCAAAATTTTTGTCAGAAAATTTTTTTCTCCAACGCAGGACTTAAATTTCGGGAACCCCCAAATTTGAGTTTGGGAAACCCCACTGCAGATGCTCTTATAAGGATTGAGATTTGAAAGCTAGTACGGAATATGTAGAAGTAAATTGGTGTTACTCTTAACGGTGGATCATTAGACATCAAATGAGTAGATGGAAAGCTAGAGACTTTACATGTATTGCCGATCGCTTAGCCAAACAAGCAGTAACCAGAGACGGCAACCGGCGTGTATGGGTTTAAGATGGTGACTTCCTAGGTTTGAGCTGGTACTTGATGTACCCTTCAATGCCTACGTTTGTTTCGGGATGCCTACTTTTGCCGACTTTTCCTAGACCCACTGTATATATATATATAGAATAAGAAGTCTCCTTTATGATAAAAAGTAAAATTACTATAATTTGTTGAGATGCTTACTATATTTTTTACTATTTGCTACATATAGCTTTCGCTATGTAATATAAGTAGTTTGTTAACGTAAAATTTAAATATTTAATAACTATAAAAATGTTACTTTTTTTTTCTAGTAAGAAAATATTATAATTTTTCGAAAGATTTATAGTAGTTTTTTAACTACCTACCATTATTAGTTTATAAAAATGACACCGTTTTTCTTTTTAATACTTACATAATATAGTTTTCTAAGAAACTTATAGTATTTTCTTTTACCTATTAAGAGTAATTTTCACCACCTATTGTAAGTATTTTCTAAACCAGAAACATAAATATATAATATTTATAAAATTGATACTATTTTTCTTTTCTAACACTCAAATACTATAGTTTCTTAAATTACTTATGATAGTTTTCTCTATTTACTTAGAGTACTTTCTACCATCTACTATGGACAATTTTTTCAACTGAGAGTGCTAATTCTCTATTCTCATTAAAATATCTAGTTCTCATTAGATTTTCCCTTTATATATTAATGGTACTCTCGTGGAAAGAGGTTGTATCAAGATGCATGTATGGTTTTGAACCACTATCAAATTGATCAGGCATTACATAATTAGATTTGTTTTAGGTTTCATTTTCCTACCTCTCAAGTTGGTTGGGTGCATTGTATAATATCCTATAGTTTAGTCTTTCTAAGTTGATGTAGCTTCATTCAGTGTGGAGCTTTGTGGTGCTTCTAATGTAGGTCATCTTTGTTTAACCTCACCAAGCCTTTTTAGTTCCTTGGGAATCTTTGGTATGTAGGTGTATATGTTGTAGATTAGAGTCTAAGTAGCCTTGTTATACTTTGGTTTAGTGGATTTGTCTTGCATATGATCAACAATCGTATCTAAAACCATCTTAAAAGATGGGGAACGTGATTTGTGATGATATAGTCCAAGCAAGACCTTTTTTCTAAGTTTAATAAAATTTTAAATTATTAAAAAAATGAAAAATAATAGCTTAAAATGAGTGCAACACATCATCACACAATGGGAATAGTCCCTATCCATTTTTGTCTAAAAGCTTTATGCATTTTCATAGTCATTGATTAGGTATAAAAAGAATAGAAAAGGTAGCAAGCTATACATTTTAGTGGGGGTATAATAGTTACCTTATTTCCAGCATATTTACATAATTCACATGCCAAAAACCCTAATGTACTAAGATACGATAATCTATACATTTTAGTGGGGGTATAATAGTTACCTTATTTCCAGCAAAAACGAAACTTTACTAGTATCTAGTTTAAAAAGTTTAAGCTCAGTTTAATAAGATTTCACACCTAAAATAATATCACAAGTGAAATATTAATATTAGATAAATAAAATAATGATTTTTATAAAAAATATTTATCAAATATATAACATTACCAAACTACCTTATACTTTATTATTGGCTAACATATACCAAACATTACACAACATAACTTATGCTGCATGTGCTGCGTGAGCCATGCAAGGTGGCTAAAGGGGAAGGAAAAAGGAAGGAGGGGGAGGCTCGGGTAAAGGGTTTAAGTGAGGTGGTAGGAATTTGCTGGTGTTGGTTGTTGGGTGTAGAGGTGAGGTAGGATATGGGTGGTAGTTGGAGGTCATATTACGACAGCTTAGAGGTGGCGAAGATGGTGACATGGCCGTAGGAGAAAGGCATAGAGAAGGGAGGGATAAGAGAAAGAAAGAAGAAGAAGATAAATAAAAGGGGAATGGGGGAAGATAGGGTGGTTCAGGTAAGGTGGTGCAAGGAGGGAGGTTGAGGTGGTGTCAGGCGGCTTAGAGGAGGCTGTAGTGGTAGTGGAAAGGGAAAGGAAAAAGGTGGCTAAGGTGGTGGGTGTAGGGGAGTTAAAGTGGAGAAGGAGAAAAGGGAGGGGGTAGACTATAGGGGTGATTAGGGCTAGTTGCTCGAGGTAGCACGGGGAGAAGGTGGGGGAGTAGCTAGTTGTGTGGAGGCTGGGATGGTAGTGGAGATGGCGGAGAAGGGCTGTAGGGAGGCATAAAAACAAAATAGGGTAGAAGAAAAGGGAGGAAAAATAGAAGAGAGGATTGAGGAGAAGAATGCTTGAGCAGTTGAGCTTGAGGGATAATGAGACAAAGAAGAAGGGAAGAATGAGAAGAAAAAGAAGAGGAGGAAAGGCTTGGTCATGTAGGGGTGTTGTAGGAAGGGGATAGGGCGTGTGACAAGGGTAGATGGAAATGGAAGGAAGGGGCATATAGAGAAAGGGAAGCAAGGGATGTAATGTTGAAAATGGAAAAGAAAGGGACGGGTAGAGGGGACGGAGGTGTAGGCTGGTAGAGGCGTAGGGGTGAAAAGAAAGAAGGAAGGAAAGGGGATGGGTTGGCCTAAGGAGGAAAGGAAGAGTTAGGATAGCAACGGGGCAGATAATACCCGAAACCTAACGGATTTTATCTGACGGATATAGATATGGATAATGATAAACGGATATGGATACGGATATGGGTAAGGGTGAAAAATACCTGGCGGATTCAGGTACGGATACGGGTACGGGGTATCCATATCCGTATCCGTACCCATATCTGTATCTATTTACCCGTTATATATTTACCATTTTATCCTTAACTTTTTATATAAGAATAAGTTATAGTTAGAAATTAAATTGTCATTTTACATTTAACCCTACTTCAAATTAGAAGCAACTTGTAAATGTAACCTTGTAAAATTAAAATGAACCCTAGTGGCGTTGATAACTGATTCTCTAATTTCTCTCTCTCTCTCTCTCTCTTCTCGAGTCTCGCCTTTGAGTCTTTGAGTCTTTGACTCTCGATCTATCACAGTGATTCATTTCTGTTTCATTCACACACACAGAGCATAGGCACACACAGCCCACTGCCCCGCCGTATCACCGTCAGCCTTCGGCCATGTCTAAAGACTCCGCCGTAACAGCCACACCCGCACAGGCACACAGCTGCTTGTGGTCGTAAATCTGATAATGCTGATATTATCAGTATGTTCCCTTTTTCTCCCTTTTCTAATTGTTTTTCTGCTAATGCTGAGATTATCAGTCTCTCTTCTTCCATAATCAGGAGATTGTGATATGATTTGGTCGAGTGAATGTGCGCAAAACTCTTAAAACCCTCCCGCTGCAGAAACTCAATGCCACAAACTCTCAACTTTTAATCCCCAAATCAGAAAATTGTATTAAAGAAAATTCAACGTTAAATGAATTTCATAAAATTGTGATCGATTAGGCAAATAACTTCTCTGTAATCAAACAAAATGAGCTTGACCACTACAGATAGCAGTGAATAAGCTAAATACAAGGCCATGGCAACCCCCCG
Source organism: Tamarix austromongolica (assembly GCA_039764185.1). Lineage (NCBI taxonomy): Eukaryota > Viridiplantae > Streptophyta > Magnoliopsida > Caryophyllales > Tamaricaceae > Tamarix > Tamarix austromongolica. Next base: position 50,218,569 of record CM077817.1, read on the forward strand.
CTCCTTTTGTATTCGCCTAGCGTAAATAAATGCATAGCAAAAACTAATTCAGATAGAGAAGCTTAAATTATGAATGTATAAGCTAACGCTAAAGGTGTGAAAGAGCCGCCATGGTAGCTTGGAAGTCAACCTAAAAGCAAATTTAAGTTACAGATCGAGAGCATAGAGGAGGGATACAAAAAGAGAGAGAGAATACTGTAATATATATATATATATATATATATATATATATATATATATATGCTTGATGTTGGGATAAATTCGTGGATAATATATTTTAAGAGAATAGTTCCTCATGTTTGGTTTTGTGAGAAAGGAAAATTATAAGGAAAGAAATAATTACTTAGTCACAAATAATTTAAGATTTAATTATATACTTTGGGAAATTAATCCTATGTGATGCATCACCTGTTTTTTTATATTCTCCTCAGCCTTGCGATAGGAAAATGGTCATAATATAACTCTCTTCAAATAATTTTTTTTATCACTTTCTTTTCCTCCGTCTTTATCAGCAACCAAACACAATAAATAAATTTCCATTCAACTTCTTCTTCTATACTCGCGACTCTACTAGAATTAAACAAAGACTTAGCGTTTAAAAAAATAGTTTGAGTAGTCACTATGAAATTACTCTTCTTGTGTGAAATTGTCTTTGCTGTTGCGGCCGACGTCATCACTACATTTTTTATTGCTACAATCCTCTTATGATTTAAGAAAATAATTTACTAATAAACAAAGGTCAGACGTTCATTAATGGATGGATTCCAAGTGAGATAAAAATTGAAAATTACAGTGAATGAAGATGGAAGGGATGAAGTTGATGACTGGCAATGACGTGAAGAGATGTTAGACTTTTCCTGAGTATTTATCTTTAGATGAAATAAAAAGTACAATAATTGATGCCTCCAATTCAAAAGCAAATCCAATGAAAGCAATGCTATCAACGTTATACCTGCTGTAAGAATTAACAACGCATAAACATAGATATAGAAGAAAAGGAATGTAAATGGGAGAAAAAAAGGTAGAAGAAAATTGCAGAAAGAAATTATAAAAAACAGTCATGTTTAATAAATATGGAATGGCAGAATTGCATACAATCAGGGTAGTGAGTAAAATATGAACAAGATCTCCATTAGTTCTTTTAGTTTCTTGTCATCTTAACTTAATAATAATGAACACAATTTTCTGGAAACTTACATTTTTCTTCATAATTTTTCTCATAATATTTATTTTTATCTTTTTTCGTATAAGAATTTAAATCTAAATATAATCACTTAAGATCCACCTTAAATGAGCCTTTTATTTTTCCTTTTGTTGTCATTGGTCTACAGGTTATACAACAATTTTGTATGATATATATAAATCAATTGGTTAAGGATGGCAACTAGAGCTAGTACTACCGATTCACCAAGTCAAGTACCTCCATATTCATCTGCTGCAGCTAGTAACCCCAATACCATGGAGCCATCTACAAATGAGGAAGAGGAAGATGTAGAAGTGCAACAACTTACTCTAGGAAAAAAAAGAAAGAAAACTTCTGTTGTGGGAACATTTTAATGCAGTGGAAACTAATGGGAAGAAGAAAGCCATTTGTAAAGGTTGTAATAAAAGTCTAAGTGGGGATCCCAGAAATGGCACTTCTCATTTGCATGAGCATATAAAGAAGTGTGTAGGTTTTAAGGTTATACGAGGAGTAGGCCAAAACAAGTTGCAATTTACTCAAAAGGGGGAAGGAAATGGAAAGATAATGATCAATGAATTCAATCAAGAAGTTTCAAGGCAAGACTTGTGTAATATGGTGGTCATGCATGAGTATCCACTTTCTATAGTGGAACATGAAGGATTTAAAAAGTTTGTGTCCGGTCTTCAACCATATTTTAAGTTGATTTCGAGGAATACATTAAAGAGTGATATTCTTAAGATGTTTAAGTTTGAGAAAAACAAAACAATGTCCCTATTACATTGTAATAAGAGTAGGGTTTCAATCACTACTGACATGTGGACCGCTCAAAATCAAAAGAAGGGTTTTATGGCTATAAAAACTCATTGGATTGATACTCAATGAAATTTACAAAGTTGGATACTCAGGTACTTTTAATATTTTATCTACATCAAGTTCTAAGTTTCAATGTTAATGCTATATGATAATGTGTTGTTCTCATTCGCATTTGTTGTTTTGTTTCCTTTTATCTTTGTTAAGGTTCATATATTTTCCTGCTCCCCACACAACTGAAGTTCTTTGTGATGTTTTGTTAACTGTTTTGGTGGATTGGAATATTGATACAAAGCTCACAACACTAACTGTTAACAATTGTACTACCAATGATGCTATGATTGATGAGATGAAAAGGAGATTACAAGCGACATGTTTTTTATTGCATGGAAAATATTTTCACATGCGTTGTGCTGTGCATATTCTTAATTTGATTGTTAGGGATGGAATGGATGTAATCCAAAAGACAATTGAAAATATTCGTGAGAGTGTGGTGTTTTGGAGGGCAACACCAAAAAGAATAGAAAGGTTTGTAGAGGTTTGTCAACAAAAAGGAGTTCCATATACTAAGGCCTTAGTACAAGATTGTAAGACAAGATGGAACTCCACTTTCTTAATGCTTGATGTTGCATTGTTGTATGAAGATGTGTTTGAGAGGCTATCATGGTTGGAGCCTAGATTTAAATGTTTTCCTAGTTCCGAGGAGTGGAAATTGGCTCGGATTATTTGTTCAAAATTATCGTTGTTTTATGAGGTTACTTTGTTGTTTTTGGGAAATAAGTATCCTACTTCTAACTTATATTTACCTAAGGTATGTCAGATTAGATTGGCTTTGACTGAATGGGCATTAGAGGAAGATGAAGATATTAAGAATATGGCTGAAAAAATGTTAGAGAAATTTGATAAATATTAGAGTGTTATTCATGGGATTATGGCAGCAGCAACTATTTTGGATCCCCGATATAAAATGAAGTTGGGGGAATGTTATTATTCTTTAATTTATCTGGATTCCATTTATGATGAGATAGATAAAGTTCGTAGAATATATTATAAATTATTTCATGAGTATGAGGAGAAATTGAAGCGTATAGAGAGAAATAAAAGTACATCTTGTGGTCTAACTACTTCTAGTCATACTTCCTATGGTGGTAGTGCTAGTTTGGATTCTAGAGGAGCAAACATATATGAAAAGTGGTTAGTTAACCATGGCGTCACTAATTCATCGCAAAAGAACGAGCTAGACTATTACTTGGAGGAGGCTGTTATGCCAAGGATGGAGAATTTTGATGTTTTGTCATGGTGGAAGACAAACACTAAGTTTCCAATTTTACAAGATATGGCTAGAGATATTCTTGCTATTCTTGTTTCCATAGTTTCTTCAGAATCTGCTTTTAGCATGAGTGGTCGGTTTATCACTCCTCACCGCAATCGGCTACATCCAAAGACTTTAGAAGCATTGATGTGTGGTCGAGATTGGCTTTGGGCAGCAATGATGAGTAACAATGGTAATATTTTATTTATATTATTAAAATTTAGTTTAATTATGAAATATGTATTCTTTTATCTATTAATTTTATTATTTCAATTCTTTTCTAGATAATAATAACTATCAAGTATCACATTATCGTGGCGCTTTTCGTGCTTCTTTTGAGGATGAGGACTCCGACAATGGTGAAAATGAGGTAAAACTTAGATGTTTATAAATTTTATAATGTTATTAGCAAATGTAATATATATATATATATATATATATATATTTGACTATTTATTTTTACTATTTTTATGTACCAGGTAGATGGATGATTCATGAATCATGATGATTAAAGTCTAAAGGTTGAAGATTGAAGAATGTAGATTGAAAAGTTCATCCTATCATGATTTATGAATGTCATTTGTGTTCTACTAGTTTTTTAATTTTTTGGACATTATCTACTATGTTTAAACAATATTGTTGTTGGCATATTTTACTATGTTTTTCTATTATGCTACAGATACATTATCAACTTTAGCCACTAAGTTGATGAATTATTGGATTTTTTTATATATCTTTTAATATCAAAAAATAATTTTGTAGGTAAATTATATATATTATGACGGGTAAACGGGTACAAAAATGGATAAACGGGTAATGGTAACGGATAAATAGGTAATTTTAATCCGTCGGATAACGGGTTTGATGTACCCGACGGATTGTCCGTCAGATACGGATATGGGTAAAGTAACGGATATCCATGCGGGTACGGGTACGGATATGGTTATCAAATTTCTTATCGGGTTTGGGTATGGATAAGGGGTACCCGATCCGTACCCGCCCCATTACCATTCCTAGGAAGAGTGAAAAAAAGAAGAAGCTTAGGCTGGCCCTGGTGAGAGAAGACGAGATGGAAGAGAAAAGAAAGGTTAGGTTATCACAATTGAAGAAGAAGAGAAAGAGAAAGAAAGGGCTAGTCTAGCCCAAGGGAGAAAGAAGAAAAAGAAAAAAGAAAAGGAAAAGAAAAAAGAAAAGGAAAAGAAAGAAAAGGAAGGAAAATAAAAGAAAAAGAAAAAAGATAAAGGATAAAAAGAAAAGGAAATTATTTTTAGAGTTAGGATTAGAAATTATGATAAATTTAGCTCATGAAAAAAATATTAAATTAATTTATCTAAAAATTAAGGTATTAATTTAAGAAAATAATTTTGGTAAAATTATGGATTTGGTTATTTATTTAAATAAAAAGAATAATATAAAATGATAAAAATATTTATATTAATTTATTAAATAATTCTCTCTATTTTTGTGAATTAAAGGTTCACAAAATAATTAAATAAAATATTTAAGATTAAATTATTCTTGATAAAAATTTATATATTTAATTTTAGGTTTTAAAATTTTAGGGTATTACACTCAAGATTTCAGAGATGCCAGAAAATGAGAGATTATTGTACTTCCTCGATGGTTTATAATCTTGAGTAAAATAGAAACTCCGAAGGCGGAATGCCTAAGATCTCCCTACTGCACACTGAGAGGCCAAATCTTTGATAGAGTACAAGTCTGAAAAGAAGGACGAGAGCCAAAAGGAGAGCTCCAACAAAGGTGGGGGTGGAAAGTCCCAGAATCCCAACTAGAAGCACTATAAGGACAAGACAAAAGATAAAGAGCATAATGGCAAATACTTCTCAAAAATCCAAGTGGGAATACTTCATGTTTGGAGGCAATCACTTCCTTTAATATTGTGCCCAAAAGAAGGCCTTGAGTGCTATAATAGTGGGCCAAGCTAAGAAGGAGATCTTAATTGAAGCTATGTGGGATCCTTAACTTTGCTCAATTCTATCAATACCAAGCCCAAGGAGTAAGCTATAGGCTTGATATACTCTGAGGTCTAAGTTAAGGGCATTGTCAGTAAGGCATTGGTGGACACCGGTGCCTCTCAAAATTTATTCTATCTAAAGGAGGCCCAAATCATGAATTTGAGAGTCACTAAAGAATTGGGAAGAATGAAGATAGTCAACTCCAACACTAGGCCTAGCCTCCGGGTAGCTTATGGAGTCCTAATCACCCTTGGCTCATGGAAAGGGAGGGTGAACTTCATGGTGAATAATATGGATGACTATGATATGGTGCTTGGTATAGAGTTCATTGATGTGGCAACTCCACTTACCTTTCTAAGAGATAGCGGCATGTATTTGGGGAAGGGACAATAGTGTCACATTGTTCCCTTAGCACGATCGAAGATGGAGTCCTATTTGCTTTCAGCCATGCAATTTTCAAAGGGATTAAAGAAGGATGGAGTCTGCTACTTGGCTTTGGTTATTGAGGAGGATTCCCCACAACCCATGAAGGTGCCTAAAGAGATACAAGAGGCCCTTTATGAGTTTAAGGACATTCTTGTAGAGCTACCCAACAAGCTTCTACCTAGGAGGGAGGTGGATCATGCTATCAAGTTAGAATTGAGAGCTAAGCTGACCTAAAGGAGTTCTTAACAAATGAGCCCTCCAAATTTGGAAGAACTGATGAAGTAATTAAAGGATCTATTTGATGCTAGATTTATTCGTCCTTCAAAAGCTCCATATGGTGCCCCAGTATTATTCCGTAAGAAGTAAGATGGCTTTATTCAGATATGTGTGGACTACCGGGCACTTAAAAAGATTACGGTAAAGAAAAATTATCCATTATCTTTGATATATGACTTGTTTGATTAGATTAGGAAGGTGAGATATTTCAATAAGATGAATCTACGATTGGGGTATAGGCAAGTGAGGATTGATAAAGGAGACAGATCTAAGATTGCTTGTGTAACAAGGTAAAGTTCTTAAGAGTTCCTTATCATGCCATTTGGTCTTAAAAAAAAAAATACCCCAACCACATTTTATACATTGACGAGTAAGATATTTCATCCATACTTGGATAATTTTGTGGTGGCATATCTAAACAACATCATGGTCTATGGTGTGTCCATAAAGGAGCATTTAGAGTATTTGAAGGTTATTTTCCAATTACTTTAGGAAAATGAGCTCTATGCAAAGAGGGATAAATACTCATTTGATCTCACCAAAGTGAAGTTATTGGGCCACTTCATTAGAGATGGAAAGATTGGGATGGACATAACTAAGGTTCGAGCCATTCAAGAATGGGAAGCTCCAAAGAATATGTAAGAGCTACAAGGTTTTCTTAAATTGGTTAACTACTACTGTTGATTCATCCTAGGTTATTCAGGAAGGGCCACACCCCTCACAAACCGATTAAAGAAGAAGATACCATAGAGATGGGATGAGAAATTGTCAAGGACTTTGAAGATCTTAAGAAGGATATGATGGAAGAGCCAGTTCTATGCCTTCCTGGCTACTCAAAAGAGTTTGAAGTGCACTCATATTCTTCTAACTATGCCATTAGAGGAGTAATCATATAAGAGAGGCATCCCATTACCTTTGAGAGTCAACAATTGAATGAGACAGAGAGGTGACATATCATTCATGATAAAGATATGACCAACATCATCCACTGTTTGTGAATATAAAGGCACTATCTTCTTGGAAGTAAGTTCGTCATTAAGATAGATAATGTTGCAATGAGTAACTTCCATAAATAAAAGAAGATGAGCCCCAAACAAGCTTGTTGGAAAAACTTCTAGGAAGAATTTGACTACAAGATGGAGTACAAGCCTGAGAGTGCTAATGTGGTGGTTGATCCCCTGAACAGCAAGGCTATGCTTGCTGGCATGAACGGTTCTATAAGAGATATCCTAGAACGAGTCAAGCGGGGAATGATGAATGATGCCTTTGCTTAAAGCTTGATGGAGATGGAAAAGTAAGGAAAGACTAGGAGATTTTGGGAATAAGAGGGAGTACTATATTGTAACACCCCCAAAATTTACTACTAAAAAACTTCATTTAATTAAAAAGGTTTTGACGGAAGTGAAATAATAAAACTGTAAATGCAGGGGGTATTACCGCCACAATTAGTACGAAATTGGTTCACTACTGCCATTCAATTACTAAGTGCTAAGGCTAAACAGGTTAATGCCAAGCACAAGTCATTAATAAAAACACAAGTTATACAAAAATCAGAGTGCAGTTTAGGATTACCATCCATAGAGTAAGCAACTAGAGTTTTCCAAAAACATAAAATATCGTACAACATGCCATAAATAAAATAAAACGATACATGGTCAAGTCAAAAGAAAAAAAATATTCTAGTCGAGTCGCTCTTGATCCCCAAGTTAGGTCTAGGCTCAATGCTCTGCCCCACCCGATGCCTCGTAAGTGTCGTAGGCATCGAAGATGTCGTCCCCTACCTACACAAGTTTAGATGGGTCTTCTACTCATGGGAATGAGCAGCACCCATGAAACGGGTGATCAGTATGCTACGTACTGAGTAAGTTAACCATGCAACTAAGGCCATACATATAGAGCATATAACATAAGCATGATCATATAGATAATATACAATAATACATGTAATAAGGCCAGGTTACTTTCTAGGTAACTTATTCTTTAGTCCTCTTAATAATATGTTCATTCCACACATACTCTTAATTAACCCATGTGAATACGGGAACCCCACTATTATAGCCGGCGGACCATAATACATACAGGGAAAAATGCTCCTGACCACTATTATTCGCTGGTAGACCGGTCTCGAGGGCAGAACACTCCTAGCTACTATTATTCGCCGGTGGACCGGTTTGGCCTCAACTCACATGGTGTTTCACTATAAGTACTTAGTATATTCCCCATGGCTTACCTTCATTATGTTTGGTTTGTTGAGCACAAAATCCCCCACTATTATAGCCATTGGACCATAAATCATGCAGGATAAAATGCTCCTAGCCACTATTATTTGCTGGTAAACCGATCTGGGCCTGGTTCAACAATCTTTCCCTGTAAATGGATAGTATCTTATTCGATAAGTATTTCACCCTTGACATGCATGTTACCAACTTTCTACTTCTAGCCTTTCAAGGGGACCTGTCCCATATATTGAGACTCCTACGCCCCTTATCACGCCTCGACATCCTTTCCCCCTTACACTTACACATAATGAAAACCAACCCCTAAGGGTGTGGGTTAAGGCCCAACACCTCATGACATCAAGCTCCACCTACTATCACCCTCTAGGGTTTTCCCTTGAAAACCCTAATTGAACCTATATGGCCTAACTTTCTCTCACTTACACTTCTATTATTTCATTTATGCCCCACACCTTATCTCATTTAGATCCAATATCAAATTACATCACTTTACCCCCTCGATTTCACACATGACCGAAAAACCCTAGTTGGCCACTTCAACCCTAGTACCTTTCTTCTCCCATAAGTAATCTCTCTCCTTTTCACCTAAAGCCTCTTCTCTCCCATGGAACCCATACTCACCCCTTATAAGATAAATTCCCACACTTAATCCGTACTCCACTCTCCCTTATTTGTTTTTGGGTATTTCCAGATTGGTGCTTCCTCTCAAAACCCTAATCGGGTCCCTTATACACCCTTACACAATCTACATACTATTTTTCATCCCAAGCCTCCAATCACTCCACAACTCTCCCCTTAGCTTATTTACACCCTAAAACAATTTTTCTCACATAAAGATCATCCTCATGCAAGTTTCATCCACCCCATGCAACTCTCAAAGTCCCCATGCAAACCCTAGAATTCCCATGCATGGTTTCCATCTCTTTTTTATTTTTGGTCATCTCTTCCTATTTATTTTCCTCTCATGAATCATGAGGTATTTTGGTCAACCTCATATTCCCTTTAGTAAACTCACTTCCCATTTTCTTTCTTTTTATCCTTTCATTCCCATATCATAGTAATAATCATCCTAGCATGCATGTCCTAGAGGGTCATATCTTATCACATCATAATCACCATATATACATATCATACTCATGCCATAAGGAACACATAAACATACCTCATCTCCAAACTACGCTACACATAGGACAAGTTAATGACAATCAAACGATACACGACACAACATGATATATATAGCATCCAAGGCATACAAGTAACACAACACACAGGGGCATTAGCTACATCCTTACCTAAAATGACGCCGAGCTTGGAGCACGCTCTTACGCCTCCTTAGGGTTTTGGCTTGATTCACCTATAAGAGGGAAAAACTAAGGATTATTTTCCCTCTTACCAAAAATACTATTATTTCTTATTTTAGTCTAAGACTGGGGTTACTATTATTAAAGGGGCTTTACAAGTAAAAACTAGGGTTTTTATCCTCAAGTTAGCCTACTAGATATTACTAGTCAAAATATGTTTATGTTAATATTTATAGCTATATTTATATTATTAGCCTACTGGCTTTATTTATTCTAATAATAGTACTAGTACTAGTTATAGTAAAATAGTGATAATAATAATAATAATAATAATAATAATAATAATAATAATAATAATAATAATACTAGTAGTAGTAGTAGTAGTAGTAGTAGTAGTAGTAGTAGTAGTAGTAGTAGTAGTAGTAGTAGTAGTAGTAGTATGCCCCTAGTAATAGAAACTTTAGTATCTTTAAGGCTAAGGCTAATAATGGCTTTAGGGATAAAATAATGATATAATATTAGTAATACTAACCAAGTACTAATATTACTAAAGGTAATAGTGATAATATTCATATTTGAAATAATGATAATATAAGGGTTCAAATATTTTTACCACAATAATAGTAGCAAAATAATATCAATAATAACAGTAATAAATAATAATAATAATAATATTATAGTAATAATGTTGGTAATAAAGCATTAGGAGTAATATTAGCACTATTCGAATATTAAGTAATAATAATATTAAGGCTTAAGTATTCTTCTTCTATAATAACAAAATGATAATATGCCACTTCGATTTCAATAACATTACTACAACTACAACAACAACAACAACTACTACTACTAATAATAATAATGATAATAATGATACTAATACTAATACTAATAATAATAATAATAATAATAATAATAATAATAATGATAATAATAATAATTTTAAGCATAATAATAATAACAATAACAATAACAATAGTAACCGAAATAATAATAATAACATAAGGGTCTAAATATTTATGTCAATAATAAAAAGTGATAATGGATAAAGTTAGTATTAACAATATTAGCAAGAAAATAATGATGATAGTAGTAGTAGTAGTAGTAGTAGTAGTAGTAGTAGTAATAATAATAATAATAATAATAATAATAATAGTAGTAGTAATAATAATAATAATAACAACAAGGGCTATCATGATAATACTAAAATTGTAGATCTTCATTAATAATAGCATTTGTTATAAATATTTCCAAGGTTAGGTTAAGTAGTAGTAGTAGTAGTAATAATAATAATAATAATAATGGCATTAAAAAAATAGATAATAGCATTAATATTATTAGATAACTAATACTTGTATAAGATGGGTTTAAGGGTTGGGAAGATTAAAGAACCACCTAAGGGTAGTGGTGTCACCGGCAGCAGTAGCGGCGGTTGTGGGAATTGGAGGTGGTGGAAGGAGGATAAAGGAGGGAGGAGGAGAGGGAGGCAGGGAGAAAGGGAGGTGTGGGGAGGTAGAGGAGGCTCCCCTGGTTGTTTTGGAGGGTAGAGGTGGCGTTAGTGGCGGTGGAATTGGCGGCGAGCAGCGGTGCGAAGGGCGGCAGGGGCTGAAGTTGGTTGTTTGGGAGGGCAACTTTACATGGCCGGGGTGGCTAGTGTAGGGAAAATCAAGGGAAGAGGAGGGTTTAGTTAGGTAGAGGGTGATGCAAGGGGTAGTTTTGGGGGTGGTTTGGTAGGCGGAAATGGGTTGTGGCGGTGGACTGCTCATCTGAAGGGGCGGCGGCGAGAAGGGGGCAAATTTTGGGTTTCGAAATCAAAAACCGAATTAAGGCATCTTATGGGGTATTTATAGGTCAATTGGGTGGGCAATGACAAGGGGAAGAAGACAAGGGAGGTGCAGATGCTAGGCATGCCGCCCGGTGGTGGTAGTCGAGGCGGTTCTACCATGGTAGGGGTGGCAGGGTTGAGGGAAGAGGGAAAGGGAAAGGGAAAGGGGCAGGGTGCTCGGGAGAGGGGAATAGGTAGGTTGGGGTCGAAAAAATGAAAGAAAGCGACGGGAGAGGGAGGGAAGGATGGTGGGCAGCAATGGTGGTCAGTGGAGGGCTGGGTTGTAGCTCCTCGGTCACCGCCCGCGCCTTGGGGAAGAAGAAAGGTCGGGACCAGGCGGTCCAGGGAGGAAAAAGAAGAAAAGAAGAAAAAAAACTTGACCAGCCGAGAAAGAAAGAAAAAAAAGGAAGGAGGGAAGCGGCGTGGGCCTGGGCTGCGTAGGGAGGGAGGAAGCTGGGCCGCACAGGTGGGCTGGCCCAGGTTGGGGGGAAGGAAAAAAGAAAAGGGAAAGAGAGGAAGAAAAGAAAAAGGGAAAAAGAGGAAGAAAAAGAAAGAAAAGAAAAGAAAAAGAAAGGGGAAAAATATGCGGATTGGGTATTTTGGTGTTTTTGGGTTATTTAAAATAATAATATTTAGAAAATAATAATTAATTTATTTTTAGATTAATTTAGGCTATTTTAGATAATTTTTCTTTTAATCCCATTTAAATTAGCAATACTCCCTAATTTTTCCTAATTAACTTATTTATCATTTTTCCTTTGATTGTCCCTAAATAACTCCCTATATTTTAATAAAATAATTTATTTAATTAATTTTCCTAATAAATCCTTATTTAGCTAAAATTATAGGATTAAAATTTTGGGGTATTTCATATATACTGTGTGGAACCATCTCTATATACCCAAATGGAGGAACTCGTAAAGGAACATAATGAAGGAGTTCCATAATTCTAAATAGGATGGACACCCAAGTATGAGATGGACCCTTCCTCTTATGGAGAATGATTATTATTGGCCATAAATGTGGGAAGATATTGAGAGATATGTAAGGAATTATCTTATATGCAAGCAAGACAAGAATGAATAGAAGAACCCTATTGGTTTGTTGGAACCATTGTCGATTCCTAAAAGACCATGGGAGAGTGTCTCTATGGAATTCATCTTAACACTTCTAATGCTAGAAGAAAAAGGTTCAATCATGGTGGTGGTATATAGGTTGAGCAAGTATGGGACATTCATCTTTGCCTTGAGAGACTGTACGAAAGATTAGTGTGCTCAATTGTTCTTTAAGAACATAGTGAAGTATTAGGGATTGCTGTAACATCCCCAAATTTTGGAACTTAAAAATTTCATTTGAAAGAGTTAATAGTAGAAGCCAAAACACAAAATGTAGGGGTGTCACATAGTATCAAATATAGAAGAGGCACTCCCTATGCCCAGTCCATGTTCGGTGCAAGGCAAAGGTAACCTTATACCTAGGAATTAAGTGTGGAAAACACTTGATTCCACTGCGATATAGGATACAAAATTGAGAGAAGAGAATAAATGGTGAAAATAGAGGATTAAGTCTCCAAAGAGAGATAGAGATATCTATATAACCATACCCTTTACCAAATCATTTAGTGCACACCCAAGGTAAGCACATCAAGCTAATAATCACAAATCACATACAAAATAGGGCAAATCTGCTCGTGGGAATGAGTAGCACCCATAAAGCGGGTAGTCAGCAAGCTACGTACTGAGTAAGGGGACAATACTATTGAAGCAAAGATACAAATAACACATGTTTTCACATTAGATAAATAAGTGAGATAACAAAATAAATGCAACTTCTCATAAGACAGAAAATGGTCTAGATTCCTTTATTAAGTACAATCCATTTTCATTCTTTTACATAAGTTGAGTGTAGGAACCCCACTATTCTTAAACCGGTAGAATAGTTTAAAACTCTTCTTGGGGACAACACACCTGAGCCACTATTCTTTTCGGTGGAATGGAGATTAAAAACATCTTCTTAGGGCAAAACGCTCTCGATCCACTATTCTCCTCGGTGGAATGGGAATATATATATATAGAAAAATAGATCACCTTGGCCCTACTCACATGCTCTTTCACTTTAAATTATTAGTATCGTATTCAAGGTTGATTCTCAAGCACATAACACATTAAAACATGGATACACATAACATAGGTCTAAGTCTTTAAGACCTTTCAGACCCTAATTACACACCCCTTTAGTCTATCATCTCTAAATCCCATCATTAGTATCATACCCAAAATATACGATCTCATTCCTATGTACATACATTAATAATCTCATCCCGATTTATTACTCGCAGAAAAGTCCATGACCCAACTCCATAGAATTGTTGTAACACCTACCATGAAACTTTCATGATTACCAATCCTAATAGATAACCTCTAAATCTTAAACATGGAATAATGGTATTATCATTGCAACATAGTTTGCCCCAAATTAACCATTAAATCATTTAAGGACCCCAAATAACAATAATACTTCCATGAATGTCTTATACTATTATTATCATATTTTAATCCACCAAACACATTAAATACCAAAATTCCCTTATTATCCCATAATGACCAAGTTACCCTTAAGTACAAATAAAAACCCTTATTTTTATAAAATTTTATACCTTCCACACATATTATTTTCCAAGTCGCCCATTTACCATTATATCTCATGAGAATCCTAAAATCCATTTATCAAAACTCATTCAACCTATATTTTATACCTTAAGATATATTTCTACAAATATGACCTTATCTCAACAAATAATAATAGTATCTCTTGTATATTCTTACTTTCTTTTAATAATATAATATCCTGAAGTCTATATTTCATGCTATAGGATATATTTCCACAAATATGACATTATCACAACAAAATAATAATGGTACTTCTTACCCGATTCTTACTCTCTTATGATAATATAATATTCTTAAACCCATATTTCATACTATAAGATATAATTCCCCAAATATGGCATTGTCACAATAAAATCATAATATAATGGTACTTCTCACCAATTCTTACTTTCTTTCAACATAACATTCATATCATCACAAAATACCAAGATGAACACATGTTATATCATATATCAACAATATCATGAAAACCATATTTAACCATACAAGCAAATAATACCAAAAACCCTAAACATCGAATAGTATCCTTACCAACTAGGAAACTAGGCTCTAAGCATGCAAATCCTATATTTTCTCCTCCGAAGCTACTAGAATACCACCTACATAAAAAGATAAAATTTGTGGTTAGGCTCGAAGAGTTAAATCAAAGGAGCAATCAAGGTAAATAGGGTAAAAATAGATATAAACATAGTCAAATATGAGCTTGAGATGTGTGGATGTATAGAGGAATGTGTGGTGGAGCTATGGTTAAATTTTGGTGGTGTTTGGATAAGGTTTAGGGGTGAAAATAGGGGTGCACAACCAAAGAAATGAAGTTGCACACTTGTGCAGCAGGCGGTGCAGCTCCTGGTCTAGAGAAAATATGCTGCATGGCCAGGTGGAGTGAAAGTTGCACAACTGTGCAACAATAGGCTGAGAGGAAAAATCTTGCACGGTCAAGTGGTGTAAAGGTTGCACGGTTGTGTAGTAAGAGATTTAAGTATTGGAAGGCCGTGTAGTGGGTGATGCATAGGCCATGCACTCTACAAAAGTGCAATAGACGAGGGAAAGAAGAAGGGAAAAGAGGCGGTGGTTGATGGTGATGGACGACGACGGTGAGGATGAAGGTTAGTTTGACCTCGGTGGTCGATCCACTGGCTAAAGGGTGGTGAGTGGTGGCCGAGGTGGTGGAAATGGTGATGAGAAGGAGGAGGAAAGCAGAAGGAGGAGGGAGCTTGGGTAATGGCTATTTGACACAAATATGGGAAGAATGAGGCAAAACCAAAGAGAAAGAAGGAGAGTGTGGAGAAGAAGAAGGAGGAGGGAGTTTGGGCAATGGCTCTTTAACACAAATATGGGAAGAATGAGGCAAAAACAAAGAGAAAGAAGGAGAGTGTGAAGTATATACATACATAAATAAATACATATATACATACATACATACATAAATATATACATACATACATGTGTGTGCGAGAGGTGTGAGTCGGGAAGGAAGATAAGAACATGGGGCTAGTGTGCGATGGCGATGGTGTAGCTGCAAGGTGATGATGACATGATGGTTGCAGAGGATGGTTAGGGGTAAGGTAGTAGTTGCAAGGTGAGGGTGGTGATGGTTGATGGAGGTAGTGCATAGGAAGGGAAAATGATAAGGGAAATTGAGTGTGTGTGGAGTGTGCGATGGGGGTGTGCAATTGGGCAAGGATAAGGGTGCGGAAGGAGAAGAAGAAAAAGGATAAAGGAAGTACTGTGATGGGTGATAGATGTAGAAAGGTGATGATGCAAGTGGTTGGTGCAAGTTGTAAGTGTAAATTGCAACTAAATCAAAGTATGCAGCTTGAGGTTGGCGGGAGGAGGAGAAGAAATGAAGAAAAGAAGAGGAGAAAGAAAAGGAAAAAGAAAAGTGTTGGGGGATTAGTTTAGGTTAACTTTAGATTAGCCAAAGGTAATTAGGATTAGTGGAAATTTTAGCGGGTTTTGATTTTGATTTACAAATTACGGTTTATCAAAGTTAATGTTTGGATTTGGTTAAAGTTTTGGGATTAAGGAGTTAGGTAAAGGCTAACATAGGATTTATTGATATTAGAATCAAATTAGGGTGCTAATGATGTAGGATTAGGATAAGAAAATTTTTGGGGTATTATAGTAATCGTAGAGTATCATCAATGATAGACATCCTTGCTTTATTGCTTAATTTCTTAGGGAGCTATTTAAGCTAATGGTGTCCGAGCTACACTTCTCTACCAGCTTTCACCTATAGAGAGATGGACAAATAGAGAGAGCGAATGCTTTAATGGAGATGTATTTGAGGCACTTTGTGTGTGCAAATCATAAAGACTTATCCAAATTGATGAATGTGGCTCAATTCTCATACAACTTGCATCAAAGTGAAGCCATGAGGCATAGTGCTTTTGAGATTATCATAGGATAACAATCCCTCACTCCACACACAATGTGGTAGGTTTATAAAGGGAGTAGTCCTACGACACATTCATTTACTTGAGGATGGCAGATCAACTTGACTTAGCTAAGGTGCATCTATAGCTTTGAAGAAGATGAAGAAATGGGTAGATGCAAACTGAAGGCCAATAAAGGTCAAGGAAGGAGACTTGGTCCTGGATTACCACCAAGTGCACAAAGTCTTGGCGAGAAGATATGAAGGGCCATAACCAATGTTGAAGAAATTAGGGAAGGTGTACTACTAGGTAGAGCTTCCCTGGAAGTTAAAGATTCATCTGGTCTTCCATGCGAGTTTTCTCAAGCCTTACCATGAAAACAAGGAAGACCCGATAAGAGGAGAAATCAAGGGTGGTACCACCTGCAAAAGTGAAATCTTTCAACCACAAAGTTGAAGAATTTTTGGTTGATTGGATAATAAAAAGAAGGGGATGATGAATTATAAGGATTACCTTGTTAGGTGGAAGGGATTACTCAAGAGTTAAAATAATTGGGAAAAAGTAGAAGACTTATGGAAATTCAAGGAAGCGATCTAGAGTTGCTTGTCTTCTCACATCACCGAGGAAATCAATGGTTTTGGTGGGGTAAGATGTCATGGGACACATTGAGAGTCTTGTAATGTGGTTTCACAACCCCCAAAATAATCTAGAATATCCTTATATAGCCTAGATAAATATAGAAAGATGTATTGGATTATACACTCTCCTAGATGATATTAGATTGTTCTAGAAGGGGATGTCTCTAGATCCTTCTAAACTTATATATATAAGTATGGATAATTCTTGAAACCTTAAAAAAGCACTCTAGAAACTCTAATGTACTATTCTAGAAATCCTAAAAGGCTTATTAGGCCACTCTATAGGGATACATGAAGCCCATTGTTGTGGATCGATACCAATTGGGAAAAATAAGATCTAATTAGAATCAATTAGAACACATAAGAATTGAGAAGAGAATAACACTCAAGAACACAGATTGGGGAAACAGATGATCTTATTATTTATTTTTTTTTTGTAAAAAAACTGAAAATTTTATATCATAATCATAAAGTACAAATAAGGTTGTAGAAATAATCTACCCTTCCTATCAACCTAATAAACTTTTCCTTACGATTAGCATGAAGACAAAGAGAAGACATAATCAAGGAAATCCTAAAAGTGACCCCTTTCAAATCCCAAGTTCTATTAGAAAAAATACTGCCATTCCTAGCTTTCTAAACTTCATAAACTGCAACATCATAAAAACTTGAATAAAATTGGGCAACTCCATCCTTTCTATGTCTACTTCTATCCATGGAATTAAACATTCTCTCCAAGGAGCCAAATCTAAGTTTGAATCCTCCTGTTCTGCTTATAGCAGTCCAAACCTTCTTTAATTCAGCACATTGACAAAAAATATGCAGCACTGATTCATTCTGATCACAAAAAAGCACTTCTGAGTGATAGAAGGCAAGAAAGAGCTGATATAATCCTTAGTGGGGAGCCTGGATTGTGCTGCCAACCATAAAATAAACTTATGTTTGGGGGCTGCAAAACTAGACCAAACAAACCTTCGCCAAGGCACCTTGGGTGCAGAGACTCTTATGGAATTATATACTTCTTCTATAGAATACACATGATCCCTATGCCAACTCTGAATAATAGGAAAAATAGTTGTTCTGATAGAAAATATTCTCTGCATAAGGCCTGAAGCAGTGGATGGTAAAGAGCAAGAAAAGAACCCCTGCCTTTTTATATAATATGCATGTATCCATTTAATCCATAGAGCATCCTTATCCTGAAACAAGTGCCAAATCAATTTACCAACAACAGCTAAGTTCCAAGTAAATAAATCCAAAAGGCCTAATCCCCCTTCTTTTTTAGGCAAACAAACCACCCTCCATGCCACCAAAGGTTTTTTAGAAGTTACACTCTTACCAGACCAGAGAAAAGCTCTACACATGGCCACCACTCTCTGAATAATTTTCTTGGGAAGGACAAAAATCTGGCTCCAAAAATTAGTAATACCAGAAATAATAGATTGCAGCAGCTGAAGTCTACCAGCATAAGAAATAAGTCGATTGGCCCAATGTTGCATACGACCAGAAATTTTATGAACCAAACTCATCATATCAGCTACCTTTAGCCTGGAAGAATCAATAGGAACTCCCAAATATTTGAAAGGGAAAGAACCATCCTGAAAGGGAAGAACAGATTTGATCTCCTGTTTCAAATGCTGAGAAATGCCCCCCAAGAAAACCATACTTTTTGTAGGACTGATGTGCAAGCCAGAACTAGAGGAAAAATTATCCAGAACCTCTTTAATAGCCATAACAGAACTGACCTCAGCCTTACAGAAAATAAGTAGGTCATCAGCAAAACTCAAATTAAGTATTTTCAACTTCCTGCATTTAGGATGACCATGAAAGCCTCTTTGACCCCATAAAGATTGGAGGGCTTGAGTCAAATATTCCATAGTAATAACAGACAGAAAAGAGGATAAAGGATCCCCTTGCCTCAACCCTTTCATACCCTTAAAAGGAGCTTGCAATCGATTATTAATAGATAAAGAATAAGAAGCTGAGGAAACACAGGTCATGATTAATTTAACAAAATGCAGGGGGAAATGAAGGCCTAAAAAGACTTTTTCCAAGAGAATCCAATCCACCAAATCATATGCTTTCCTCATATCAATCTTCATCATACATCTAGGAGAAATGTTCTTTCTATTATACATATGCAATAGTTCATGAGCCAATAACACATTATCTCCAATCCTTCTATCCTTAACAAACCCTGACTGTGAAGGATGAATGATAAAAGGCAAAACACTTTGTAATCTACTTGCCAGGATCTTAGCCAAAATCTTGTAGACCACATTACAACATGCAATCGGTCTAAAATCAGCTAATTTAACAACATTGACCAGCTTGGGAATGAGAACCAATTTAGACATTCCCATAAAGGAAGGAATAACAGCTATCTGAAAAAATCTCCTTATAATCTGAAATAAGTCCTCACATACCACATTCCATGCAGCTTTAAAAAAACCTGAAGTAAATCCATCTGGCCTGGAGCTTTAAGATTTCCTATTGACCATAGAGCTGTTTTGACGTCCTGCATTGTTACATGACTAAGCAGATCCTGCTGCTGTTGGACAGAAACTAAAGGGCCAATCCTCTGCACCTGCTTTGACATTAAACCTGTAGCATCACCCTTCTGCCCCATAAGCTTCTTATAAAATTCCACAAATGCTAGATCAATGCCATCTTTGTCTGAACAGATCTGTCCTGAATCAAGCTGAATCTGTTTAATAAAATTGTGCTGCTGTCTAGCCTTCATAACAGAGAAAAAGTAGTGAGAATTTGAATCACCCAGCTGCAGCCATTTGACCCCTGACTTCTGCCTAAGAAAACTTTCCTCACAAGAGGCTAAGAATTCATACTGTTTAAGGGAGCATTTCTCTTCAAATTGTAGGTCAAGATTAGCAGGATTCAAACATAAATCTTCCTGATACTGTTTTAACCTTTCCCTTGCCTTTTGAACTTTAGAAGACAGATCACCAAAATTCTGTTTATTGAAGACTTTCAACCTTGTCTTAACATGCTGCATATTAAGCTGAAACATCTGAAAAATGTCTGCATGAGGAAGGCTCTTCCAACACTCAGCAACCAAAGAAAGAAAATGAGGATGCACAATCCACATATCAAAGAACTTAAAAGAACTATGAAACTGAGGAGGGGGTAAATCCAGATTGACCAAAGAAGAACTATGGTCAGAAAAAAGAGTTTCATTAAACTGGGCAGAAGACATAGGGAACTTGGTTAACCATGGAGTATTAACCATAACTCGATCCAATTTAGCCATAATTAAATTGTCTCCCATACTCCTATTGGACCAGGTGTAACTCAGACCTGAAAAGACAATATCAAACAATAACACAGAATTGCAGCATCAGTGACATCAGCTGAATTAATGGAATTGCCTTGAAATTTCTCAGCAACTTGGAAAACCACATTAAATTCCCCCATGACAATCCAAGGGTCATCACCCACCTGATAATCCACTAAGGCCTGCCAAAGAGATTTCCTTTCACACCCTACATTAAATCCATAAACAAAAGAAGCAAAGAAATTGCAGCTAGAATGAATAGCATAAACTAAAACATGAAGAAATTGTTCACTGCTAAAAATAAGATGAACATCCCACACCCTACTATCCCAGATGCACCAAATTCTCCCATTCAGATGGGAAATATAATTATCTAACCTGCTCCAATGAGAGCCCAATTTATGTAGGACCCCATTAGCTTTATTACTCTTAACTCCAGTTTCAAGAAGACCAAAAAAGGACACTTTATGCACTGAAAGCTAGTGCTTAAGCTCCTTGTGCTTATAGGAATTATTAAGTCCTCTAACATTCCAAGCTCTTATCATTAGACTCTGATGGGGGAGCCAAATTAGACTCAAGAAAACCAGCCTGCAGATCTACTGGATCTGCATGATCTTGCAAACCAACATCTGAGATAGATAGACAAGCATATCTATTCCCAGAACTAACATTATTAAAGGATATAAGATTCTGATCCCAGGAAGAATGCCCTTTAGGAACCTGGTGATCCTTTCTAGGACAGCCAGTCCTAACAGAAAGGCTAGGAGAGCAACGCTGAACAGAATCCACAGGAGCAGGCAATCTGTCCTCCTCACCCTCCTTAAGAACCTGTTGAGATTCATAAGGCCTACTAGAAACCTTACACCAAACAAAAGATCCTTTCTCCCCTTGTGATGGACCTGCAGCTCTAGGAACAGGCATTGCAACCTGATCAACTCCCTGCACATTAGGATTCCTCTTACACTTATCAATAGAATGACCTAATTCTTGACAATGATTGCAGAAACTAGGCCGCCATTCATAAATAATCTTCTGTGACAGAACAGCACCATCAGGATCCACTAAATCTACATAATCAAGAAGTTTCTTTGACACATCCACTTCAACCAACATGCGAGCAAAATAAATTCGATCCCCTGAAGCAGTTATACCATCCAACTGAAGAGGCTTGCCTATAGCACTTCCTATTCTACTCAAAGAATCCACATCCCAGTAATCTAAAGGAAGATTAACAAGTTTAACCCATAAAGGCAGAAACTGAAACTTCTCTTTAGTAAATTGAAACCGTCGATGCCAAGCCTTAAGAATAAAAGGTCTGTTCAAACAAGTCCAATAAGGCTTTGATAACACCCAATCCCTATCCTCCTTGGATTCAAATTTGAAAGCCACAAAACCCTAATCATGCAGAAAAATTTTTGGCTCACGAAGAACATACCAGTTCCTTTTAACATAACCAACAAGCTGAGACATTGTTGGTCGAAACCCAAGTACATAACCAACCACAACCCATTGCCATTCATGACAATTCAAATCCACTTTGTCCTTTTGAAAGGTAACCTGGATCCTATCCCCAACTCTCTCAGGAGGGACATAGCTAAACGAGGTACCTTGAAGAGGAACACGATTACCAGCCACTAAGTCTTTCCAAGAAGAAACCATAGGACGTGAAAGCTTCTGTTCAGGGTGCACCGACTGAGGAACTGACTCAATCTTATCCAAGGGTTCTGAACTTAAAACCCTAATGTTCGCATCTTGAAGGACATGAGAATCTGCAAGAACTAGATCAGAAGAAGCAGGTCCAACTACAGGAGAAGGCAAAGCCGCGTCAGAAACTACTATCTGTTCAGGCGATAACACCCTACCGCCCTCAACCTGATCGACGTGAAGGTCTGCATGCACTCTGCATGACGAATCTGCGGGCAACACATCAGAACCCTGACCATCTAGAGCACAATCCAATCCACCATACCCTACTGAAGGACTCCTTGAAGCCATCTTCTTCTTCTTTGCAGCCATAGCACTCCTCGTACAAACCATGGAGGAGGAGGAGAGAGCTCCTAGGGTTTTCTCGTATTCTAAACTAATAGATGATCTTATTGATATGAAGTAATTGTGATTACAAAGAGAATCAAAGAAATTCTCACATAAATCACTCAATACATCAAGGAATTACAATAGAACTCAATAGGAGAAGAAGACATCATTCACTCTTCAATTAGGGTTCTAATCACATGGTATTTATACTATACGAAACTGTCATTAGCAAAAACCGAGGCGGAGCAAAAAAACCAAAAAACATGGATCGTGTTTCACAAACACGGGCCCCCCGTGTTTCTTTCTAGCTTTGACAATATTTAGTATTTTAGCCATAACTTCTTCATCTGACTTTCGATCAAGCTGATTCTTAATGATTTGGAAAGCTAACAGAAATATCTACAACTTTCATGTTTATCACATTTCCAAATTATAATTTCTTCAAGGAAAAAATATTCACATCATTCTAGAATAGCTCACAGTTCTACTCCAAATTCCTCCAAAACACTTCACACACCAATCCAAGCTATTCTACACACCAAATACGAGTCACAAGCTCACACCCATCTCTAGAATCTTCCTAGAGGGGGGAAGGGGTAAATCCTCACTTATAAATAGAGGGGGTAGAGGCATTTGAGAATTATCCAACAATAATTATATTTAGAGACTCTCTCTTTATAATACACTCTTCTTTATCTTTCTAAAAGTTAGCTCTTGAGTTCTTTTATGAAGGGTTTAGAGTTGTGGTCTTAGAGGCATCTTTTACCAAAGTGCTAAGTACACTTGAAGGAGGAATGCTGACTTATTCTCTCAAGGAGTGAGAAAATATAGAGGAAACATATATCTAGGCTTGGTATAGAAGTCGGTGCATGATGGTGTGCACCTTAGTGTCCTGAGTTGATTGTTCTTCCCTCGAGTAGTTTAAAATGGAAGTACCTATTGTGTAAGAAAATGAAAAGAGTTAATTATTGACTTGTTGGTTCGATAGTGACCTTAGTGCCCTACCATAGTATTTAGAATTGATTGGATTTGTTGGTTTAGTAGTTGCCTTAGTGCCTTTCCTTGTTATTTGGAATTGCTTGATTTGTTGGTTTAGTATTCACCTCAGGCTCTTTGGTACAATGAGTTGATTAGATCTATTAGTTTGATAGTAACCTTATTACCTTACCATGGTATTTGGAATTATTTTGGATTTGTTGGTTCGATAGTCCTCTTAGTGCTCTACTTTAGTGTTTGGAATCTATTTAACTAACCAACTATGTCTATTTTACTTTGAGCTAATGTGAAAAGATCTAGTATGTTTTACTATTGAGCTTAAGACTTTATATTCTTTATATTATTCCACAATTATTACATGTGGTTATATCACATGCCTTGTGCTTGAGTATGATTTTTGGATATTGTGTGACTATGTGTAATGTGGGTATAGTACCTCTTATGAGTTATTGTGATTTACTTATTACAAGGAAGTCATAGTGATACTACTTTTGTAGATGACTACATTAAGAGTATGAAGTGGCTCTAGACATATCATAGGGATAAGGAATAATGTCCTTAGGAATTGATCCCATTTTGGAGTGGGCTTTAGGGTCTAAAAAATAAGAAAAACTAGTGTTATACCTACGAGTACCTATTTTTGATGTAATCCATTTTCCTTTGGTCTCTTATGTCCCTTGGTGTTGTGATTTCCATTATTGTACGGAGTACATTATTTGCAACTTTTACTTATGTATTACCTCTCATTTCCGCTATTTTACTTTGGTTATGGTTTGTTTTAGTTGTAACACTTGGCATAAAAAAGGTGAGGGAACCAGACTTATGGTAAGTATGGCAGTAACACCTAGTAATTTAGTAATTAATGCTTCCACAAAAATAAAATTTTGAAGTGGTAAAAATGGGGGTGTTACAATACTAGGTGAAAAGCATCTGATTAGAAAAATCAAGGCTCATTCATAAAATGGATACGGGTTGGGGTCTCAACTACGGTCAAAACTAATAACTCAAATTCTATCCATATTTTAACCTAATTTAGTTTATATATATAATGCACCATAATAATATAATTAAAAGTAATACATTTAACACAATCCTAAACTTATTATTATTATAACTAATTACATATAATTACAAATTTATAATTAGAATTTCTACAAATGGGGTATTAAAACATTATTCACCGATCTCTACTAATAACAAGGACTTGATCATCCTGGAGGAATGGTGTAATACCTTGTATTTAGAAACTTTAATTATAAAATGATAGTGAAGTGTAATTAGCTATATTAATTATCTTATAAGGTTTTGTGCAAAATATGTTACTAATATGTGTACTATTATAACATATTATATATAAAATTTAATTAGATTAAAATTTGATAGATATTAGGGTTATTAAATTTAATCTTAGTTTATACCCTAACCTAAATTATTTTAACCTAAACTTAATTTTAAACCCACATAATTTATTTATCCTTTTCTCCTTCTATTTTTTTTTTCCTTTTTTCCTTTTCTTCCCCACCTGCCTGATATCCTTTCTTCCTCCACCCCATCACCCTTGCACATGCTTTCACCATGCCCCATACTAGATCAGCTACACCTTACCCCATCAACTCTCACCTTCTCTGCATATGGGTTAGCTTATTGACCATGCTTCACCTCATTTCTCCCTATGTACATAGGTGTATGTATATATAACATATTGATGCCTAAACAACACCCTACTCCCTCTATTTTTTTCTACCGACACTCAAAACCACCAAACACAACCTTGTCATTCCCCCTCCCTCGTTGTCATCATCACCAAATGCACCCTTAACCACCATAATCCCTTAACTTTAGCCTCTCCTACTGGTTGCCCTAGCTATGCAAACTTCCACCGAAACCACCACCAATAGACACCCCTTTACACCGACTGTTATTACCACACTTCACTCTCCATCACTAGCTAAACTCTTTGCAACTCTCCACTTTTCTTCTCCCTTTGTGCACTGGCTAAACCAATTAGATCTTCCTCCTTATCCTTCAACCATTTCTACAGATCCCCCTCTTCTTATTGCATCCTCCTTCACTATAACCTTCCCATTAGCAACATCCATCCTCACTGAACCCCCTTCCTTGGCTTCGGCCAAGAGAACCAAAGCTCCACCCCTAGCAACAACATGTATTGTCGTTGCTCACCTCCATTCTTTGGCCCTTTTTTTTTGAAGCTCATTTTTGCTCTCCTATCCTTGTGGACTAGGATTTTTTTGCCTCATGTGTGTACCTTTGCATGGTTAATTTTATAAACCTTATTTCTCAATTTGGTTTTAAATTAATTTTAGTTGATATTTTATTGTATTATATACTAATATATGTGTGTGTTGATGTAAGGGTTTTAAAGAGGTTAAGTGGAGACTAAGATTTGGTGAATCTTTCTTTAATTATTTGATTAGATAAGAGGTAAACCGTACCCTTCTACTAAGATATGAAATCAAGTGGAGACACATAAAAGTCATTATGTGTTAGGGTATGATTTATGCAGGAGTTTTGAAAAGTTATATGTATGTGTCACATGTCAAAGTTTTACTTTATGTGTGCAAGTGTGAGGAATAGGCATGAAACATGAAAATACGAAATCAAATAATTAGCATGTATTTGATATATCATATACACATGTATAATGTGTAGAATGATTAACATATACATGTCTAGGGTTTTGATAGGACTTTTAATCTTGTTAAGTTATAATGTAATTTCCATGATAAGTGTTCCATGAAGGTCATTGCATGGTATCTAGGGTTAATATTATAAAAGCATGCATGTATGATTAGAGTTTATGGATGTAGCTCAATGCATGAAAAGTAGAGAATACATTTAATCGCTAGATCACAAAGATACCCATAAGCTAAAATAATGTGAATCATTACTTTTTAGCCTTTTCATGACAATTTGCACATAATGATGATAATTGCTTCAAAATTTGGATATAATGGTGGATTAGGGTTCCTAAATATTTTGGTCATTTTTGACCTAATGCATCCTTTGTAAATAATTAGGCATAGGATGACCTTCAACTTTTGATAGGTTGAACTTAATATTAATATTAACTTTGATATAAATAGATGACCTTAGGGTTTGCCATAATAATTGGAAATAGAGGAAAAGTGAAAAATTATGGAAATGGGAAAAATTGTGCCATATGTGCTATATTTGATCAAATCAAAAATATAATAATACTTAAAGTGGAAGGCCTCGAGTTTGGGAATGGTTTCTCTCTAGGGGTAGCTACCATAGAGATGAGGTAGGAGCCCTTGGTTTATTTGGTTCACTAGTATGATGTTGTGTCCTATTAAGGCTATAATCTATCTATAGGTGAACTATGAGCTTTATAGGAGGTATCTATACTTAAAGATTAGGTGTCCTAGGTGAGGAGGGTATTATAGTGCCTTGTGCACTAGTATGACTAGAGTGTTGTTATACCTTGGGGTTGGATGATTCAAAGGTACCATGTTGCTTTGTGCACTAGTATAAATATTGCACTTTTATGTCTTTAGGTTATTATTACATCCTCCTTGAGTAAATAAATAAAAATTTTAAATGATTATTATTAGATTATTGGAAATTATTTGGATGTGTTGATTAGGAATTTTCCTTAATGCCCTACCTTGATTTTGGGAATTAATTTGAAATTGTGAATTTGGTAGTCATCGTAGTTCCTTACCTTGGTATTTTTATTTCTCTCAATTATATTGGTTTTTGCCATTTTATTATTGTATGATTTTCCCTAATGTATCTTATTATGAAATCGTATGGATTTAAAGTGATCCAAACCTAATCGAAATTAACAAGATTATAAAACATTAAAAAATTCAATCACAAAAAAAGAATAATTAAGGAGAAAGTAGAGATCTTTATTTATGTTCTTGTGTAATTACATGATGATTCAAAAAATCAATCAATCAATTACACAGATCTATAATTCTTTTTTAATGGAGAATTCTATGGAGAAGAAGAAGAAGTTAGGTTGCATGATTTAACAGCTAGGGTTTCATCATATCTCCTTTTATAGAAGATAAAACCCTACAAGGCAAAATAATGTCTTTCAAAAATAAAGGAATGCGTTTATGAAACACAGAACCCCTATGTTACTTTCTTTACTCTCAACTTTTACCTAAAAAACACATAAGAGTTTTTAGTGAAACCTATTGACAAATGTGGGGCCCCCGTGTTTCTTACATAAGTCACCATTATACATTACAATTCTCCAACACTGGCATGAACCAACAAAATGTTATGCTTTGCTTAAAATACCTAGTTAAAAATCACATATCTATACTATATTTTTATATATTGTGCCCCATGTGGCCGTGCATGTTGGTGTGTTTATTTGTGCTTGTGTGTGTTTAGCTCAACAATGTTTAGTAGTGTAAGTGTAATAATGAAGCACAACACAGTCGTGTAAGTATACATGGTCAACCTAAGTAGTAAAGTGATGAGAGGATATTAATCCCATAGGGACAAAGAAGAATGAAATATGTTATCCAAAGTCAGGTAGCTATAAATCTACTAATGTGTCTAAATGTTGATAAGGTGATGCTGAAAATGTAAGACATAATTAAATGCACAAAAAGTTAACAAATTCAATGTAGGATAGATGTAAAGGAAATCAAGAAATAAAGTTATGAGAGGAGAGATGTTAATGCTAAGTGTGTGTACCCTATGACAATTCATAACATATCGGGCTTGATGGATATTAATCCTCATAAACTCACTGGGTTTCACTTAGTGGTGAAACATACTCACCACACTAAGTTTTATCTGAAGAGCCTTAAGAATGAAAAGCTTAATGAGTTCATGAAATTAACCTAGGGAAGTATGATAGTGAAACAATACCATGCTTGGTTTAAGGAGCCATTGATGTTGGCGTCAGGCACGTTAGATAGTAAGTATATTGGTTCAAGTAAGGGTTACATTAAGGAGGATAAGGGAACATCCCTATATGTGTCATAAGCCAATATATGGGGATATATTGGTTCACTGGGCGTCAGACATGTATTTTCTATCTTATTGTTACCAATATATGTGTTATTTGATTCAAGAACATCCCTATCATTTGTATCTACTAATTTTATTCCTATAGTTTCCTTGTCTCTATATACTAGTGTATCTATATCTATGATGTTACCTTATGGGGATATATTAGATCCCATTTGGCTATACTCGGATGTGGCATTAGAGATAGGTAAGTCAACTTCCTAGTGGACTTGGTTGAGATGGACCTATAAGACTTCGATGTCATCCTAGGGATGAATATGTTGGGGAAATAACGAGTAATGATAAACTATGCACGGAGAGAGTAATGTTGTGGGAACCTCAGGGTATTAAAGTATCCTATAGGAGATACAATCCTAAGCCTACAATGAAGGTTGTATCTGCCCATACATGATATTGATTGATGCTAAGAGGTTTCCCCATATATCTATGTGGTGCTCAGAAGTTGAACAAGGATATGTCAGCATTGGATGACATTTTAGTTGCTTGAGTGTTTCCTAGGATGTTTTTGGAGGAGATATCAGGTACTTCACTGGTATGTGAAATAGACTTTATCGTTGATCTGGTATTGAGAGTTAATCTAGTTTCAAAGGCACAATAGTGAATAACATCAGTAGAATTGTGGGGATTGAAGTCATCGTTAGAGGAATTAGTAGCTCATGGGTACATTAAACCTCGTGTGTTTCCATAGGGAGCAATGGTTCTCCTTGTGAAGAAGAAGGATGTGAGTCTTTGCTTGTGCATAGATTATCGAGGTTTGAACTAGCTAACTGTAAAGAATTATTATCCGCATAGGAGGATCAATGATTTATTTGATTAGATTAGGGATACTTCGATCTTCTTAAAGATTCACTTGAGGTCAAGATATCATCAACTACATAACATAGAGGTACACATCATGATGACAACGTTTATTGAATTTTTGATATATCTTGATCTAGCTTTTCACTATTTGTTATGATAATTCTACCATTTTCCTTGAGTTTTCTTTATATGCCTAGTTCTATAGGAAAAGATGAAATAAAAGTAATTTGGGCTGATAATAAGAGGAAAGAAGCATAATATGAAAATTAAGCTTGGATTAATGGAAATTTGGATGCACCATCATACAAGACCCTAAAAGAGAAGTTATGTGAAGAAAAATCAAGAAAAGATCATGAAGAGAGAGGAAATATGAGGGCTTATATTAATGGAAATGTGCTCATATTTCCTTGGTTCTCTTGCCATGTGCTCCATTAATTCATCTCATGTTCATAGTATTAGTGCAAAAATACAAGTGAACTATATTTACAAATACATGCCATATTTTTGCCAAATTTTGGATCTGATTCCTACGGCCTTCTATTTATATATATAACATATATTAGGTCGGATAGGACATCAAAGAGACCACTACTAGAACTTCAACTTGATTTTCATTATTAGATTTAGTTAGTTAATTGTTGTAATTGAAGGATTGAAGGTCATATGATGTTTGTGGTTCTGTAATCTCCTAACTTTTTTCTTTCCTTTGTCTCATTCATTCATTTCATACTTATTAGTATGTTTAATGCAATACTCATTATTCATTTATTTAATTAATATTGTGATTATGTGTGTTTTTAATTAGTTCTTTCTTATTTTTATTTATTTGTTCTTATTAAAGTTTTATTTTTATGTGTTTAGATTATGTGTTTGTAGGTTTTATCAATAAGCTAGGCTAGATTACTATAGGGTAGAAGGATAATTTAAGGTTGTGGGATAATTAATTGTTATATGTGAATCAGACTTATTTGTAATGTGTGTTTTAGTTAGATTGATAAACCGAGTTTAATGATCACTAATCCTAGAGTAGGACTTCATTATCTAGCTTGATCACTTAGTTAATTTGAGTTTTAATATGATGCTAGGATTGTAACACCCCCAAAATTCACTACTGAAAAATTTCGTTTAAATAAAAGAAAATTAGTGGAAGTAAATTAATAAACCGTGAACTTTGGGAGTATTACCGCCACACTTAGTGCCAGACCGGTTCACTCATACCGTTCCAGTACCAAGTGCTAAGGCTAAAGGAGTGAAATACAATTTTTTCAAGAAACTTAAGCATAAATTAATCAGAGTAGCGCGGTAAATAATTTATCAGAGTAAAATCCACCAGTGGAGGTTACAAAACAACACTATATTGAATTTATGAATTTTAAAGAGGCAAATTAAAATCTTAACAAGTTCGGATAGTTCCATACGTTCATCCCCGAGGCCCACTTGAAAGCATCGAACAAGACCTGTAAGGGGCACTGCCCATTGAATAGGCAGGGGCCCCACGAAGGGAACCCTTCAGTACTACGGTACTGAGTAACCCTTTAAAAACGCGCTTAAAGACAGGCACGCAATGTCACACATGATATACTAGGATAACCGTATATAACGACATATGTAAATATAACAATCAGATCCATACATCCACGTATTCAACATGTCAATCAGATATTAATGGTGTATACGTCACCTTCATCTTTGTCCATTCACATACTTAACAATTTAACCGAATACTAATAGGCCATAGTGAATAATCGATACTTTAGGGCCTTAAGGCCATTAATCCATCATTAATCAATCATCTCAAATTTTAAATGTCCATGTGAGTGCGGGAACCCCACTATTATAGCCGGTGGACCGGAAGTATATACAGGGCAAAACGCTCCTGGCCACTATTATTCGCCGGTGGGTCGGTCTCCAGGGCAGAACGCTCCTGGCCACTATTATTCGCCGGTGGACCGGTCTGGCCCCGACTCACAAGGTGTTCCACTATAAGTGATTAGTATCTTCCCCGTATCTTATCGATTTTATATTTGGTTTGCTGAGCACGGAATCCCCCACTATTATAGCCGGTGGACCGGAAATATATACAGGGCAAAACGCTCCTGGCCACTATTATTCGCCGGTGGTTCGGTCTCCAGGGCACTCCGGCTCCTGGCCACTATTATTCGCCGATGGACCGGTCTGGGCCCGGCTCAGCATCTTCCTCTTTAAGTGATTAGTGTCTTAGACGTATCTTATTCGGAAGTGTTTCACCCTTGACATGCATGGCTAACTATATCCACACTTATCCTCCCAGGAGGGCCTGTCCCATATCTTGAGGCTTCTGCACCTCCTAACTCGATGTTCTCCAAAAACCCTAACTCGGGCCTATATGGCCCATCCTTCTCTGTCGTACACATCCCGACTATTTCAACACCCCACACGTCACGACCCTTAGATCCAATCCTCACTTTCTACCCCACTCATTCTCTTTTACTTTTATTATTTTCTTTTTCTCTTTCCACCTTCTCACATTAGGGTTTCTTCCTAAACCCTAGTTTGGTCTCCTACGCACCCTTATACCGTCCCACGTACTATTTTTCGCCCGAAGCTCCCAAACACCCAAACGACACTTCTGTTACCTTCCTCACACCCGAGGTAACTTTCCATACGTAAAGTCTGCCTCCATGCGGACTCTAACCATCCCATGCAAACCCTAGTTTCTCCCGTACCTACATTAGCCAACTTACTTCCCTTTGGTCATCTTTCTCTCTCATTACTCTTTTTCATGCCTCCAAACCCGATTACCACATTAATTATCCTAGCATGCATGTCCCTGAGGGCCACATCACATCACATCATAAAATATAGCATATCCATATCAGCACATACCAAAAGGGCACATGAACACACCTTGGTTCCAAGCCATATCACACGTGAGACAATTAAAATAATAACATATAGATCTCGACATAAAAATTATACAGGGCATTCAAAGCATGTAGGACATATAGCATACATTCGACTTTAACTACACCCTTACTCGGTTTAGGTTACCGAGCTATCTTTCACATAAATTAGGCCACTAAACACCCCTTTATAATCGTTACACTTAATATATTTCCCATCTAGTTTGTTAGATTATCAATTTACCCATTTCCTTTATTATAATCAACAAATCACCCATTAGTTGGTCAAATTACCAATTTACCCCCGTTCATTATCCTAATTACCAAATTACTCCTCTAGTTGGTTAAATTACCAATTTACCCTTTTATATGACCATAATTACCAAAATACCCTTCTCCTTTATTAAAGTTACCAAAATACCCTCTAGTCGGTTAAATTACCAAATTACCCCTCACATTTGTCATATTTACGATTTTACCCTTCTCCATTATTAAATCATCAAATCACCCTTTAGTTATTTAAATTATTATTTCTACCCTTCTCAATTATTATAATTACCAATTTACTCCTTTCCAATTTCCACTTTTACCCCTTTGATTTACAAATTACCATTTTACCCCTTCACCTTCAAATTTACCATTTTACCCGCTTAACTTCCAAAAATTACCATATCGCCCTTTTACTTATAAAATTTCCGTTTATCCTTAATTAGAAAATTACTATCTTACCTTTTTTAATTCTCAAATTTCCATTCTACCCGTTATCACAAAATTACTATTTTACCATCTAATTATAAAATTACAATTTTACCCTTTTATTACAAAATTACAAAATTATCCTTTTTATTACAATTTACCAAATTACCCTTTCGTTACAAATTTACCAAATTGCCCTTTTATGATAAAATTTCCATTTGGCCCATTTATTACAAAATTACAACTTTAACCTTTTAATATAAAACTACCATTTTGCCCTCTTCTTACAAAATTACCATTTTACCATTTAATCATAATTACTATTTTACCCTTTATTCATAAAATTACTATTTTGCCCCTTTAATTACAAAATTACCAAATTACCCTTTTATTTCAAAATTACCAAATTGCCCTTTTAATTCAAAATTACCAATTTATCCTTTCACTTACAAATTTACCATCTACCCCTTATTACTCCACTTGTATTAAATTATTATTATTACTACATAAAATATTAACTTTAATCCCTCATCTTTGATTCTTATAATTAATGTAACATTATTAGCATCCATATATATATTCTAGACCATAACCGTGTACAAGATACATTAATAAAATTCACTAAGGCTCACAAAATACTAATCATGCAATAAAGATCACAATACCATAATAAAACATGGATAATACTTAACATTTTCATTAATAACCAACTTCTACCTTAAACAATTTCTCCAAACATGGCACATAATCTATCATACTTCCTTTTCATCAACCAACTCAAGAAAACATATATAGTATACTAGACAACATATATTAAACATAATACACATTAAAATTGCCTAATGTGATAACATACGTTAATCCATATATTTAAGCGGGATTTAATGGTTACCTCGGTTTCGCAAAACGAACCTTCCGGTATTCCGGTTAACGGTTCAAGCTTTGATTACAAAAACCAATACCTAAAAATAATTCAAGGCTCATTAGATTAGAAAAGATAAAAATCAAATCATAAGGCTTATAACACTTAATTACTCAAATAATTAAACTAAAATATTTTTATACCTTAAAAATATTACACAAGTAAACCAAAGAGGGCAACAGCTCATACTGCCCATGCAGCATGAGCTGCATGCAAAGAAGAATAAAAAGGAGGGGCTCAAAGGTGGTGGAAGTAGGGAAAATGGGTATTTTCGGGTTGGTGGTTTGGGGCTAAGAAAGGAGGGGTTTCGGGGAGGATTTAGGGCAAGGCAATGGACCAGCGGTGGAGAGGGGGTGTAAGTGGTAGTTGGGGAAGGGTTAACGGCAGCTAAGGGCGGCGGAGGCGGCGGCAGCGAAGCTGCGAAGGTGGCAGCCGAGGAGGGAGGTCGAGATGGGGCTGGCGAGGAAGGAAAATGAGGAGGAAAAATGGAGGCTTTCGGGTGACGGTTTCGACAAAAGGAGGATTGGGGATGGTAGAGGGGGTTGTAGAGAGCAATAAGGTGGCTCAGGTGGCGGCGGAAGCGGCGGGACGACGGCGTAATGAGGCGTTGCAGGGCGGTTTCCGATAAGGGGGGGGGGTAAAGAAGAGAAAAAGAGGAGAGGAGGAAGGATGGGGGCTTTGAGGTGGCTTGATGGGACTGTGATGGTTCGAGGGTGAGGTAGAGGGTGGAAGGAGGTGGTGCAGGTGGTGGTTGAGGCGGCGGAAGTGGCGGAGCGGCGGCGGCGAAACAAAACAGGGGGGAGAGAAGGGAGGAGAATAATGGGAGAAAAGGAGAGAATCGGGAGCATGGGGGAGGCTCGAAAAAAATGCAGAAAGAGCAGGGAAGGAGGAATAAATAGAAGAGGATGAGAGGGGAAGGGATAGGGCGGCTCGAGGGGTGTCGGCAGGGTGGTAGGGGAATGGGGTTGCAGGGAGAGGGAGAAAAAGATGGGCGGTAGGGAGAGGGAGAAGAGAGGGAGACAAGGGTGGTGGGACCGGTATGGCCGGAAAATGACGAAAAGGAGAGGGAGGGAGACAGGGGAGGTCAACGGGGGAGGGGAGCAGCAGGCGAGATGGCGGCGAAAATCTCGCCGGTGATGAGGGAGGAAGACGAAGGAAGAAGAAGGGAGTGTCGGGGGGCTGTGTGCGCGAGACGGACTGGCCGAAGAAAAGAAAGAGCCGGCCCGGTCGAAGAAGAAAGAAAAGAAAGGAGGAGGGGCGGCCGGGCGACGCGCAGGAAGGAAGGGAAACGGGCCTGCGGCCCAGCGCACAGGAGAGGGAGAGGGCAGGCCGGCGACCCAAGGAAGGAGAAAGAAAAAGACAGAAAAGGGAGAAGAAGGAAAAAGGGAAAAAAAAAGGGAAAGGAAAAAAATTGTTTTAATTAAAATAATTTAATTTATAAATAATAAGGTAAAATATTTTGGGTAATAAATTTATTTAACCATTTAATTGGAATATAAGGATTTAAAAGGGATAATTTTAGTAAAATAATAATTTGGAAAATTATTTAAATAATAAGAGTATGATAAAATAACAAAATATTTATTTTAATTTATTATAATATTTATACCAAATTTCATACACTCAGAAATCCATAAAAAAATTAAATTAAAAATATTTAAAAGCTAATTTATCCAAAATAAAATTTATTTATTAAAATATAGGGTTTTAAAAATCCGGGGGATTACATCACTACCCTCTTAAAGAAAAACCTCGTCCCCGAGGTTTACGCCTTAGTACTAGGGATTACAAAGAGGGATTCTAAGCTACTAGGGGTAACTACCCCCTTAAAGAGGGACTCACTTAACTAAGGAAAAAAAAACAACTACACACAAAATTAATAAGGCAAACAATTAAGTGGAATCCGACGCACAACTTGAAGAGGTTACATCATGATCGATCGCTTGCTCACCTTCTTCGATTAACGAGGCTAGACGGTTTGCTCCAAGTGCTTGATTCGGTCAAACCGATGGTAGTTGTGACCTCTGGATTCCTTCACGGGGTGCGTTGTAGCATTCGTAACTCCTGTGCCCAAGCTGCCCACAGTCATGGCACCGAACCGGTTTTCCCGCGCAATCCCTGCCTGGATGGTCTCTTATGCGACGACGACAATGATAGTGTCGGACCGATCTCTTGTTAGTCTTTCCACTGGGAGTACTCTGAGTCTTCTTACGTCGAACTTTAGGTTGAGGTTGAGGCGATACCCGTAAAATCTTACTATTGGGACGATGACTCCTTTCTTCGGATTCAGTCTCTTCGCTCTTCCTCTTGCCTAGGATGGAGGCACGTTCTTGGATCAAGACATCAGCGTTACATGCTTGCTCGTACACCGTGGAGATAGCTAGAGTTGGTGAAGGACTATGATATCAATTTAACCTACCACAAGGGTAAGAAAAACTTCATCGCATATGATGTGTATCTCAATAATTTATATTTAGATAATTCTATTAATTATTGTAAATTACATTGCACATATAATTACTTTTTTTATTGTGTGGATAATTAGGAAAGTAAATCAAATTATGGGAGATGGATCATAATGAGGATGCTGTGAATAGATGCTCCTGGTTGTTGTTGCTAACAGGAAATTGCTGCATTAATTTGTTGATTATCCCATATGATGCATTCGCCGGCATATCTTGGCTAGTGGAAATTAAGTTGGCCGCATAATCCGCCACCCGACCCATATTTCTGGGTTATAAGGATTGTAGATTATGCAACCCTTAATAACTAGAATTAGCTACACAAATTAGCTGATGGGAATTAAGTTGTAAATCCTTTATTTGGATTATTGTAAGCTTGTATTTTGTAGTTGGGCTGACTTGTTGTTATTAGCACCAACGACTTGTGTTTGTCTATATAGGTTGGCTGAAATGTTGGGCTGATATGTTGGATCTTGTATTTGAGCCCATCAACCATATAAGGGCTTGTATTATCTGTATTGTATACGCTTATATATAAGGCGTATACAGAATGCTTGTACGACACTTTTGGCTGAATATACCATTTGATCGTGTATTTTCTCTCTGGAATCTTCTCTCTCTCGACTCTTCTCTCTCTCTCGCGACTGTCTTGTTCGCTCGATCTTCTTCTTTACTGATCTTCTTCTCGAATCTCTTTTTGTAATCCAACTTCAGTTGCCATTGCTTATAACTGCGAACTAAGTTTTCTTGATCTTCCTTTGGATTAAATTCCTTAGGCTGATTATTGCGTGTAGTTGAACCCCACGCTCGATTCACGATCCGTCGAAAATCTTGAAACCTATCCAGGCTTCATCAGCAGATGCCTTGAGTAGGAATACATTACACTCTTTATTTATTGTGTGGTGGCTAATCGATTGCTTGAGGAGCTCGATGAGATGGGGATAGATTTGATCTAGCAGGGCAATTTGGAGGACTAAATGAATTCTTTAATGATTACACCATCTATTTTTGATGAGATTTTAATGGGACAAACTTGGGTTGTTAATTTTGGAAGGTTTTGACAAAAGATATAGAATGATCAAGATGAGGACTTTCAAATTCATGAGGATGGTAGCATTAACTACAAGGGTTAGTGGTGTGTACTACAGATTTGTGCTGATCTAAAGTGCCAAATTTTAAGAGGAGGGTCGATGTACTTTGTGTTCCATCTACATAGGCGGAGATAATTTGTATAAGGACCTCAATAGGATCTACTAGTGGCCTCGTATGAAGTGAGAGGTAATGGAGTTTGTATTGAGGTGTTTGACCTATTAAAAGGTCAAGATCAAAAAATGGAGGCTTGCAGGGTTAATCTAGTCTTTATATGTTCTGAGGTGGAAGTGGGATAGTATATCGATGGATTTTGTGAGGGGAATACCAAAGACTTGCACCGGGTGTGATACTATTTGAGTCATCGTCGGTCGGTTGACTAAGTTAGTAGTGTTTTGTGTGGATGAAGTCCACTTAGAGTATATATCAATTAGCTGATTATTTATATTAATTTTCCAACGTTGAATTCAACCGTTCATTCATAATCAACGTCCCTCTCTCTCTCTCTCTCTCTCTCTCTCTTTATATATATATATATATATATATATATATATATATATATATATATATATATATATATATAATCAAATTCTTTCTAATCCTACCTCTATCATTAATTTCAAACATATGAAATAGCTGATGTGAACCATACATAAGATATATAATTTATCTCATCTTATTCATACTAAATAGAGCCTAATTCAATCCTAGAGAAAGAGAATTACTCACTCATTACTTGAAAAAAATATAGATAATGAATGTAATTGATATA
Organism: Tamarix austromongolica; assembly: GCA_039764185.1. Classification (NCBI taxonomy): domain Eukaryota; kingdom Viridiplantae; phylum Streptophyta; class Magnoliopsida; order Caryophyllales; family Tamaricaceae; genus Tamarix; species Tamarix austromongolica. The sequence continues at coordinate 50,256,580 of CM077817.1, forward strand.
CTTATTATAGAAATAATAAGTAGGGAAGAGAAAATGAAAAGATCAAACTATAGATTGAAGATAAAATTAATGGTCTGCAGTGTTGAAAGACATCCTTTAAAATCTTAATTGAAGAACATAAATTACATATAAATCAAATGTAGATTATAGTAGATTGCTTTTGCTTGAGAGTAATACAAAGAAACCGGCCCCCCCCTTTTTTTTTAAATCTATCATGTATCTCCCTTTTATACTCCCTTTATATCTACGTATAAAAGAATGGGAGATCGTGTGAAATAAATTGTGCGAAATGAACATGTGTACAAGGTTGCACTAATTGACCATGCAACTTTTTGACTCTTAGCTGAATGGATGTGCAAGGGGGTGCAAGGTTACACTAACTGGCCATGCAACACCCAAATCTTCTTCCTCTTGCTTTCTTTGGTACACTTTTTGGCTCTTTGACCCTCTTTACTTCTCCAAAGATATGTAAGGTTGATTTTATTCACTCAAGGCCCTCCATAATTGATTATTATATGACTCCATACATTATTCCATTTAATCATTGTGTTTGTGCAAGAATTTCCTAAAATCCACTATCAAGAAAGCAATAACACAAACAAGAAGCTAAACATAACAACAAAAATGTAGGAAAAGTAGGGTAAAAATATGAAAAAATTTAGTTTATCAACTCCGCATGCTTACTATTTACTTATCCTCAAGCAAAACACCCAAAAAAAGTGAAAAATAAAGATAGAAGGGAATGGGATCAAAGCCTCAAATGATATAACGTACTAAACAGGAAAGACAAGCAAAGCTAGATCGACCCATATTGGGAGCATTAATAGTAAAAAAAAAATGAACATAATGTTGTTTACACTCCTCAAATCCTGTTTCCTAAGTAAGTATTAGTATGACACTCTAAGAAGGTTTAGGATCAAATAGATGCTCATCCTTACGAGACAAGGATTAATAGAAAAAGTAGACTTTACCGCTTTAGGTAAATATAAACTCTCTATGCTCATGTGTATAGGTTTCTCACAAAATTCTCTCTACTAATCATGATCGACCATAGGCTTGCATGTACTCTCATTCTCCACCACTAAAAAATGCTATGCAACACAAAAATCATAAGGTCTTATTAAAGGTATGATGGGGCTAGGGTAAAAGGTAAGATAAGCCTAGGATTGTAGCTAAAGGACCAAAAACAAATGGAGTGATAGTAAGAAGAAAAATATCCTAGAATATAAGATTCGCAATGTGTCACCTTACCCCAAAGTAAACCAACCAATACCTTTGTCATTAATCCATCCCTTCCTACTTGAACTATATAATTAAATCGCCCATAACTCATTATCAACTCTTTTATTATTTTCTTCTTCTTCTTCTTCTTATTTTCCTCTCTCTATCTTTCTCTTATTCATTTTTTCAAGTGAAAAATAGAGGAAGGAAAAAGGAAGGGGGCTACATTTCTAGTCATTTTCTAACCACGAAAATCTACCAACTTCTTCTTTGTTACCCTCCCATGTTTATACCTAGCCTTCCTACATTAAAATGCATTAAAGATTTATCTCTCTTTAGTTTTTGGACAAGGACTAGGTAATAACTTGGAAATAAGTCCACCAATGTAGGTTTTTGATTAAATACTTAGGCTCAAGGCTCAAAGAGGTTAAGCAAAAATATTAAATGCCATTTGGTAGGTTGTTTGGCTAATGTAACTAAGAAAGGAAAAGAAAATGTGCCTTAATCATCTTAATGTATGAATAGATCATATGTTACCTTGAAGAGAATTTATGCAAGTTCTAGTTTCACATAATAGGGTTGAATACACACAAAAAAGAATTAGTAAGACTGTAAAAGTGATGGATAGTCTATAAGGCTCAAGATCTCACTAGTTCTTTTACTGCTAACTATAATTCCTATTTCTTGATCTAGATGGGTAAATCAACAAAGATGAACCTCTAGAGTGCTAAATTAATAAGTATTTTTAGAGCTTATCAATAAGAGAGTTCACGCTTAAAAACATTTCAAAACATTTTTCCTTATACTTGCTCGCAATCTATTAGTCTCACTAGTGTATGATCAAGCTATGTAGAAAGTTCTATAAAAGTTCCATCATCAGTTTATCATTTCTCATTTTTTTTTAAAAAGGAACACCAAAAAAAATAAAGAAACAAAACAATTAAAAGAAAGCAAGAAAATTACTAAAATGCATACACCAAGAAAATAGGAAAAGAAAGAAAATCAATGAAAATGGTAAGCGATAAGCTGACAAGAATGCCCCCATGCTTAGACAATACATTTTCCTTAATGCGAGGGAAAAATGGGGAAAGGGAGAGAAGCACTACTACATGGGCTGTGGGGGATGGAAATTGTGCGCAAGATGCCATTGATACACTTTCTATATCATGGAGTTCATTTGGTCTATGGGACCAACAGATTCCCTGAGACTGGCAATTTGGGCCTCTAGGGTATCAACGTGTGCATCGATATGTTGAAATTGGGCATCATAAGATGTTCCATAAGAAGAGGAAGGACCTAGATCAATGCTAAAGGATGAGGGTGGAGGAAGTGGAATTAAGGAAGGAGTAGGTGCTTTACTGGTGGCATCGGGCTACTCTTCCTCAGGGGGGAACATGTTGACCAAGGCGGGATGTGGCTAGAGAAGGTAACTAGTTGGCGTCTCTGTTACCAATTAGAGTGTTAAAAGCTCTACTTGATAATGGATACCATGCCTCCTGGTTATGGTAAAGGTGATACTACAACCCATCTTACACAACGAGTTTCATGTTTATGCAATTTATCATCCCTAGATATGTCTTTGGGTGGTCAACCAGGATACGCTCGATGTCATATCCAAGCCATCAAGCGATGTACATCATGATGCCTCTGATAATGACATCACCGGTAATGTTAGTGCTAACATTATTGAGGTGATCCACCAAATAATACCCTTTGTGGAGGGAAGCATTTCAGAATATACAATATAGAGCCCATAGCTCGAGCTTTTGTAAATTCCCTTGGCTTTCACCCTATCCAAAAATTTTCCAAGCCAACAACCATTGGACATACCTTAGCATAGGGTTGTAGATCAAAAAGTCCTTAGCGTGATGTCCACTATAAAGCCTAGCAGCACATATATATAGAAGGATATTTGAGCCCAAAATGGCTAAAGATCCCAGAATTGGTGATCCTTAAGAAAAAATCTCATCCCTATAGTAGAGAAATGAAGTAATTTAGATAATTTTGTTAGTGACATAGCATGAGACTCATTAAAGAGTCTAAAAGACACAGATTCCCTAATTTTATTGAAAGTAAAGGAGATTAGGAACTCAAGGATGAGTCCTTTGCTCATATTTTCCGAATGAGCAAAGAAGTGGCAGAGAATGCTAAGAGTAATCAAATACTTGACATCATCTTGAATCTATAACTTCTTGAGACACTCCCAATTGATATATCAAGTGGATGTTATGTTTCAAGAAGATATGGTCTCATAATGCTCTTGGTGAACTAAGCAGGAAAATATGATTCCATAGGGATTGGATGGTTGAGCATGTGAGGATCTACCTCATCCTCAGGATTGTCATTGCAATTGTTATGATGATTCTCCTTTGGTTCTTACAGCGGTTGGCTAGGTATGCTTTTTTTAGGCTATTTGTAAGCAAATCCTACAACTATGAAACTAATAGACCAAAAATCAAAAGGTATGCAAGAAAAATAGGTCTTATAAATATCAAATCTATAATAAAGATATATATATATATATATATATATAATAGGATTTATCCAAGTAATTAGAGGATAATGGAAATAAAACCGTATTTAAGCTCACTTTACATTATGCATGGGTAAATGGTGAAGATGGTGTAGTGGTGGTGATTGTGGTGCACGGTTGAAGTTGTGCATGATTGTGGCGATGTAAGGCAGTGGTGTACAACTGAAGATGCGTACAATTGTGATGGTGCAAGGAAGTGGTGCACATTTATGCACTGCTAGGATGGTGGTGCAAGATAGTAGTCATACAGGGGTCTTGAATGGCTGTGCAGAATTGTGAAGGTTGTGTAATGGTGTGGTGGGTGTGCAATGTTATTGTGGTCATGCGGTAGTGTGGGGCTGAAGTGATTGTGAAATAGTGAAGGGATGGTGTGGAAGGAATGCAATGGTGGATGGTGGTGCGAACGGTGGTGGAGGTGGGGGATGGTGTCGGTGGTGTTTGAATTGGATGGTTAGGGCTTGGAAGTGTTGAATGTAGTGAATTGGAGGCAGAGGAAAGGTATGCATGGGGGTAGATCTGGGCATGCAAATATATATATATATATATATATATATATATATATATATATATATATATATATATATATATATATATATATATATATGCAAATTCGCATAGCCGTGCATGATTTTTTCTCTCTAATAATTTTGGAAGTAGATTGGTCAAGTGTGCTACTTAAGCAGGACCAAGCTGTGCGAGTTTTCTAGTCTCGTAGAAATTCTAAACATAGTAGCATGGTCATGCATAATTCCTAGTCTCTCAAAATTGACGAAGAATGTCACAAGGTCGTACGCCAGGCTCTTCCTAGGTTGTGTGACTTGGTTCTAAGATTTTCTTTCCCTAGAGGTTGCACGACTGTGCATTAGGCTGTGTCTAGGTCATGCAACGCCAATGTTGGCTTATTTTTAACCTATTTTGCCACAAATTTGTTAATTCTTCCTTGAATTTAATCTCCTTAACTCATAACATAAAAGTCCTGCCAAACATTGCAAAAATAGAATATAAAGGAAAATTAAAATCAAAAGCAAAACAAAAACATAAGAAAAAAAGGAACAAAAATAAAAGAAAAGGTACATAAAACTTAGGTTGCCTCCTAAAAAGTGCTTGTTTAATGTCTTTAGCTTGACCGTGTTTTCTTCAAATGGAAGGTGGATTGTGAGAGTGAGTGTGCTCATTTTTTCTATTGGAGAACCAATAATGTAAGGCTTCAATCTTTGACCATTAACTTTGAAAATATCAGTGGACTTGCTCTAAATATCCACATCCCTGAACGGATATATCTTTCGAACATAGATTAGCCCCAATCATCTAAAATGAATATTTCCCGAGAAAAGCTTGAGGCATGAATTAAAAAGGAGCACTGAATCTCCTTTGTGAAATTCCCATTGGATATTATGCCTATCATACCACTTCTTGTTTCTTTTCTTGTATATTTGTGCATTATCATATGCATCCAATCGTAGCTCATCAAGCTCATTTAGTTTGAGCTTCCTTCTTTCTCCAAAGGCTTTCAAATCATAATTGATTGCTTTTATTACCCAAAATGCCTTATGCTCAACTTCAATGGGATGATGATAGGATTTTCCATTTACCAACTGGAAGGGTGTCATTCTAATGGGTTTCTTGTAAATGGTTCAGTAATCCCATGGAGAATCATTCATCCTCACTGCCCAATCATTTCATTTGCAAGCCATCGTTTTCTCAAGGATCCCCTTTATCTCACAATTGGTTACTTCCACTTATCCTCTCATTTGAGGATGGAATGGTGTGGCCATTTTATGAGTATCACCATATTTCTTTAGAAGTGTGCTGAGAAGTCTATTGGTGAAATAGGAACCACCATCACTGACAACTAACCTGGGAACACCAAACCTTGGAAATATCACTTTCTAGAACAGTTGGACCACAACCTTGGAATCATTAGTGGAAGATGCCATTGCCTTCACCCATTTTGAGACATAACCCACAACGACAAGAATAAACATGTTGTTGTAAGAGGATGGGAAGGGCCCTATGAAGTTAATTCTCCAAACATCAAATAACTCAACCTCAAAGATGTTATTGAGAGGAATTTCATTTCTTCTCAATATGTTACCAGTCCTTTGGCATCGATCATATAAATTAACATATTATTGAACATCTTTAAAATGGTTGGGCCAACAGAAACCTACTAACCTTTGAAGCCATTTTGGAAGTGCTGGAAGGACCCTCGTATGGTGAAGAATGACAACGAGCATTAACACTTCCAACTTCCTCTTCAAGAAGGCATCATTTGTAGACCTCATCTACACATTTATTTTAAAGATGAGGATCATTCCAATAGTAATGCTTTACATCTGAGAGGAACTTCTTCTTTCACTGATAGTACAGGTCTAGCTACAATACCTCACATGCTTTAAAATTAACAAAATTAACAAAGCATGGGGCTGACAAGCTGGTGATAGCCAAAATTTTATCATCTGGAAATGAATCATCAAAGGGAGAATCATCCTTTTCACTTTCCTCCATATCTTAGCTTAGTCTGGGGAGATTATCAACCACTACATTCTTAGTTCCTTTTTTATCCCAAATTTCGAGATCAAAATCTTAGAGCATAAGGATTCATCTTATCAAACGTGGTTTTATGTCCTTCTTGGTCAACTAATACTCAAGGGCCACATGATCTATGAAGACGATAATCTTCAATCCTACTAAGTATGATCAAAATTTATCCAATGCAAATAACATGGCTAAGAGTTCTTTCTCGGTTATAGTGTAGTTAACTTGGGCATCATCAAAGGTTCAACTAGTATAGTAAATTACATACACATTTTCATCTTTTCTCTACCCAAGGACTGCCCCCACTATATAATCACTTGCGTCACTCATAACCTCAAACAAGATGTTCTAATCAAGAAGCTGCATCACTGGGGTAGTTGTTAATGCCTACTTTAACCTATTAAAAGCGTTCAAACATAATTTAATGAGTAACTGGTTAAAGATTTAGCAATTTTAAAACAGTCCTTAATGAATCACCAATAGAAACTAACATTTCCCAAGAAGCTGCACACATCTCTAATGGAAGTCAAGGTGGCATTTATTCAATAATGTTGATTTTTGCCTTATCTACTACAATGCCCCATCTAGAGACTAGATGAATGAGAACGATCCCTTCTCGTACCATAAAACAGTACTTCTCCCATTTAAGAACAATATTCACTTCCTTACACCTCTCTAAAACCCTAGAAAGATTTCTCAAACAATTGTTAAAAGTAGTACCATAGACCAAAAAATCATCCATAAAAACTTCCATTATGCTTTCAATAAAGTCAGAAAAGATAGACATCATGCATCGCTAAAAGGTGGCAAAAGCATTACACATGTTAAAAGGCATCCTTCGATATGCAAAGGTACCATAGGGACATGTAAAAGTAGTATTTTCCTAATCAACCAAGTGAATGGGGATTTGGAAAATTCCCCAATACCCATCTAAATAACAAGAATAAAAATGATAAGCCAACCTTTCTAACAATTGATCAATAAATGGTAGAGGAAAATAGTACTTACGAGTGGTCTTATTTAATTTCCTATATTCTATGCACATTTGCCAACCAAAAAGGGTTCTTGTTAGGATTAATTCATTTTTCTCATTCTTAAGGACCATCAATCCTCCCTTTTTAGGCAATACCTACACCAGGCTCACCTACTCACTATCAAAAATAAGATAGATGAATCCCATGTTATGTAGTTTAGGAAACTCTTTTCTCACCACTTCTTTCAAATTAGGGTTAAATCTTTGTTGATGTCTTTAAGATCATCTTTGGTGTAACCAATGGATCCTCTATGCAGCCTAAGAATTCTAAAAAGCATTTCAATTTCTACCTTACTTAGGCTAGCATTAACAATGATAGGGTATTCAGAATTAGAGTCAATAAATTCATACTTCAAGAAGGGAGGGGTTTTAACTCCACCTTTGTTATTACCTTTGTCTTTAGGGTAGGAATGCTTGATCCCACTTCAAGAGTTTTTATCTTTTTCTTTGCTTGAGGAAAAATGGGACATTCCTCTAAAATATTAGCAAAACCAGCATTTTCAGAATTTTCATCACTAGATAATTCACTTCTCTTCAAACACTCCTTAAGAGGGTCACTTGAGAAGTGTTCAACAAGATCCTCATTCACCACCTTGTCGATTGAATCGATCTTGTAATAAGAGTAATCGATTAGGGGGAATTTTATTGCATTAGATAAATCAAATTCCACCATCTCACTCCCAACATTCAAAGAAAGCCTCCCATTTTTAACATTAATGATGGCTCTAGCAGTGGCTAGAAATGGCCTACCTAGAATGATAGGAATTTGATAATATTCTTCAATTTTTAAAATAACAAAGTCAACCAGTATGAAAAACTTACCAACCTAAATGTGTGCATCCTCTAAAATACCTATCGGACGTCTTATCGATTGATCGGCCAACTATATGGAGATGGTGGTGGGCTTTCAATCTCCCATTTGCAACTTGTCACAGACCAACAATGGAATTATACTTACACTTGCACCTAAATCACATATGCTTGATTAATGTAAATATTACCAATGATGCATGGAATAAAAAATAAACCGGGGTCTTTCAACTTAGGAGGTAACTTATTTTAGATAATAGCACTACACTCCTCTATGAGAGAGATTGTTTCTTATTCCTCTAAGTTTATCTTGTTAGAGAAATTCTCCTTCAAAAATTTTTCATACAAGGGCATATGAGAAATTGCTTCAACAAAGGGAATGTTGATATGTAATTTTTTTAATATTTCCAAAAACTTACCAAATTGCTTTTCAAGTTTGGCCTTTTCTAATGTTTGAGGGAATGGTAGGGGAGGATTATAGGGTGCAGGTGGAACATATTTTCAACCTTTTCTCTTTGACTATTATTTATTTTCTTATCAATTATTAGGTTCTCCGCATCATTGTCTAAGATCTCATCTCTCTCATTCACTTTAGGTCCTTCTACCTCCTTCCCACTCCTCAATGTGATGGCATTCACTTGATTTTTAGGATTTGTTTTGGGTTTCCCTCGAAAACATCCTAGAAGGTATAGAACATGAGCTAGCTAGTGGGGCAATTTAGGTGATTTGGTTTTCTACCATCTTGTTATGTGTAATTTATGAGTCAACCTTAGAAGCTATATTTTTAATGAGATCACTCATGGTTCTTTTTTGGTTTCTAAACTCATCCATTTGTTTCTTAAACTCTTCATTCTATTTATTTTGCGCCATCACAAAGCTCTCCATTAATGTTTACAAGTTAGACTTTTGGGTAGGAGGGTATAGAGGCCTTTGATTCTAAAAACTGGAATGACATAATTAGATTGAGCCACACGATTCTAAGGAGGACTTCTATAGGAAAAAATTGGATGATTCCTTCAGCCAAGGTTATATGTGTTGGAAAAAGGGTCCCATTTTTTATGGAAGGTCATGTTCATGCCAAATATTTAAATGTAAGAATACACCACAACATACTATCATGCTTAACTCTGATAACACAGAATATATCATGCTTGATTTCATATTATAATCATGTAGGTATTGACACATGCACTAAATAGTTTAACCCAAGAAACCACTAGGGTTTATTTTTTATCTCTCAATTCTTTAGATTATACCATTTCCTTATTCATATAATGGCACAGGTAAACACCTAGCTAATATTTCAGTTAATAACCAATAATTCATTTAAGTCAGTAATTGAGTGTACAACCCAACTTTTATCCCTTTTTTGGTTATTCAAACCATTTTCATCATCCAAATTTAATTATTTTCCATTCCACTTATTCATTACTCAGGTTTAACCATCCATTTACTTACCATCCATATTTTATTATCGAGTAATAGACTATGCACCACTCCATGGTCTTACATACCATGGAAGCTTATCCAAATAAGGCACATAAAGTCTAAGCCAAAGCTAATCACCAAAGTGGACATAAGTCCAGGCCGAAGCCGATCACTAAGTCTAGGCCAAAGCTAACCAATATGGACATATGTTCAGATCAAAACCAAGCACCTAGGTAACCAGACTCTTTAGTATCGATATCCCTTAGTACATCATTAGTATCTAGAGTAGGTAAGGCACAAGTACCTCTAAGGATCCCACCCAAATGCACCAACAAAACCCCGAAGGCATACTAACCTCTAATAACTAATCAAGGATCCCATACATAACTTGATTGTCTTTCTTTTTACATAATTAGTATATTATTCATAAGGGTAAAGGATCATAAAAGGCCCAACCAAGAGAAACCAAGTATTACCATGTTTATTCCATATAAATCCTTCTCCGTTTTGCTAATCATGTGGGGTTTCCATTTATCCTTACCCAATATTTAGGCCCATCATGTTATTTTATTTAAGCCCAACTTGTAATTCATTACTCTTTTCTCAAAACCATTACATTTCATAAGCAAAATACCCATTTAGCCTTTACAATACTCATAAAGTTGGTCATGAATAATGATCCTTTTATTCTTTTCATTAGGCCATTAATTCATGATAAAATCTATTTTTTCCCATTAATAATCATACGATAATTCCAAACAAATCCTCAAAGCATACCAAACTAAAAGGAAAAAAATTAGACAAACCAATCAAACTAGTTGAATAATTTAGATCGACTGGTCGATTGGTTTGACTCAACCAAACCATCATCTTCCTTAAACTGGTCTATTGGTTTGGAAAAATTAGTTGACTATTCATAGAATAGTCTATCAATTTTTCCAAACCGGTCTAAGGGTTTACGTAGAGAGTAAGACCAAGGTCTCTATAAGCTTACTAGTTGATGACTTGGGTCAACCAATCGACTATTCTAGGAACCACTCAATTGGTTTGCCTTATAATAGCATCAAACCATTATTTTCATGCAGATTAATACTTCTAAATTATCATTAGTCACATTGAAACATATATTACCATAGCATTACACATTTTAAACCAAATTAAATTATATAAATTAACATCTAATCACCGCATCCCATTTTTATCAAGTTTCATATTTTTCACTCAACATTGTACAATATACACATCTAAATCAATTGTACAAGGTATATAATTCATGCAAACATACAAGATTAACTTAAAGGAACTCATATCATGTAGGAATACTCATAAACCAATGTAAAAGCAAGAATCACTTACTTGATGAGGGAAACATTCCCCTTAAACCAAAAATTTCAATATATGAAAATCTCTACTTTTAAAACCTTAAAAATAAAAAATCTTAAACTTAAAATTTCATACTAAACCTCAATAATTTCAAAATTTAAACGTAAAGGAAACAAAGACATACCACACTTAAAGTAAAAATAGGGAATTACTCAATTAAACTACTCAACTTTTTTCTAAATTTAACTCTTCCTTGCTTAATAATTAAAATAAGAGAGAGAGAGAGAGAGAGAGAGAGAGAGAGAGAGAGAGAGATAACTATAGGATTATAAGAGTGAAAGGAATCAATTATAAGGTTTGAAGTTCAGAAAAGAAGATGGTGAATACAGAGAGTTAAGGATTTTCAGTAGCTAAAAGAAAGGTTAATAAAAGAGATGATTGGGGCTATATATAGCCAATCAATCGAGAATAATCACAAAGGGTTTAGGAAAAATTTAAAACCTTAGTAATTATCATTTGAATTCAAGATAAATAGATGAATTTTGTTTAAGATATGATCACCTATTATTCAAAGCTTAGATGGTGTTTGTAGATTATACAAGCCAATTAGGCTGGAATTGAAATTCACAATAGAGGTAATGGAAGGTTAGAATAGAAGAAATATTCCTACTACTCAAACACATGCCTAAGATTGAAGAATTGATCTTAGAATTGTGCAAAGGAGAGAGGTGGAAGAAGACAAGATTAAGGTCATCTCTCGTCTCTCAATTGGCCTAATATACCTCTAGATCAATCTAAGGTAATAGTTTGGATTAACTTTATCATCATAAAGATTAAGAATCTCTTAGAGATAATTTGATATGGGTTGGTGAGGTTCCATTTTAGTATAAGATTTTTTTTTTGAAAAATTGAGTTCAAAAATTTGCTTAGCTTGACAAATAAGTCGATTAATTTTCTTAACCAATCGATCGATTTAGTTAATAAAATTCATTTTGTTGAAACGATGAACCAGTAGATCGATTAGCCTAAAAGACTTATTAAATCTCATTTTTCAACCTTATTTCAAATCAAACTTTACCTTAAACCAAATCATAACACTAAATCAAAATCAAATGCCTAAAAATTGGCATAATTCTCATTCAAAATTTTACAAAAATATGGGCTATTACATTATGTGTTAAGCGTATGTAAATGAGTTATTCATGATGATCTTCATATATAAAAAAACTAAATAATAAGATATTAATCAGTTAAAGTAAAAGATCGTAAGAGCTAGGCCAAGGTATTGTGTGTTTGTTCAACTAGATGATAATAGTGGATTAGGAGCATTATGTCCTAAGAGTTGCATTAGCCCATTCCACCGGATTAATAATAGTGGGGCCATGAAATCAAAGTGAATGAGAATATGATTTTGAGATAAGTAACTAATTAATAAGATACTAATTGCTTATAGTGAAAGATTATGTGAGTTAGGACCAAGGTATTGTGTCCATTCTATCAAAAAATAATAGTAATTCACTTGTGGTTTTCCCTGAGAAGTTATTTAAACTATTCCACCACTTTAATAATAGTATTCAGGAGTGTGTTTCATTAACATATGCTTGGTTTATTCCACCAAGCAATAATAGTAGTTCAGATATATTTTTCTCTTAAAAGTGCCTTATCCCATTCCACCTGATTAAGAATAGTGGACTCTCTGAACTCAATATAAATAAAAGAATGATTTATATTTATATCTAATAATGAGCTTTAGAATCAGTATTTACATCTCATCTCTTTATGTTAACACACATGTATGCTTATTCACTAATGTAAACTTATGTAATTCTATGTAACCTTATTTTGACTGTGTGGTTACCTTATTTAGTACATAGGGTATCAATCATCTTTTTTATGGGTACTGTTCATTTCCACAAGTAGAGGACTTGTACGTTTTTGTGTAGGTGAATAAGGACCCATTAGATGATTTTGTTGGTTATGATGCCTTATGTTTGGAGGAATAACTCCTTTGTATCAAGGTTGGCATAGAGCCATGTTATCTAGTTAGTAGCTTTTGGCCCAGATACCGTTTTGGACTCTTAGTTTTTGATTTATTCCTTTTTATGTATTTTGATATTGTATTTAGAGTTAATCTCTAAAGTCATATGTATGTTTATGATGGTTCTCTTATCTTCTATTTGTCATGTTTTAAGTTCTAATTATTTTACCTTGTAATTGATGTAAGAAAGGTACAGCAAGGTAAATTTATATCACTTACGGCTATAACTCCCAACTATTTTGATATTAAGCTTCTGCTAAAACATAAAAAATCATAGTAAAAATTCGAAGTGTTACAGTAGGATACCAGTTGTAGGCAAATTCAACATGACTTAGCTTGTTGTCCCAATCCTTCAAAGATTTGTGAACCAAACTCCTCAAGAGCATAGTGATGGTGTGATTGGCGACCTTAGTTTTTCCATCAGTTTACAAGTGATAGGATGTACTAAAGTGAATTTTAATATCTAACAATCTATTAAAGGTCTTCTAAAATTAGCATCAAACTTGATATCCCTGTTAGAGACAATTTTCTCTAAGATACCATATAACCGAACTATCTCCTTAAAGTATATATCAGTAATGTAAGAGAAATCATCTATTATATGAGATCGAATGAAATGAGCCATCTTAGAAAACCAATCTACCTCCATCATAATGGAATTATTTTCCCTTTGTGTCCTAGGAAATGCCACTATAAATTCCTTAGTGGAAGTGACTCTTTGACCTTTGGGAAGTAGAGCACCTTACCACTAAAGATTTTATGTCTCCCACCATCCTAGTTTAATAAAAATGTTTTTGGAGTACATCATAAGTTTTGTTAATGCCAAAATGCTCTACAATACCTTCTCCATGTACTTCTCGAATCAACAACTTAATGATGGAGCACTTTGGGATGCACAACTTATTTCCTTTGAAGAGGAATCCTTGTTGAATTAGGTAATTACCATGAACCTTGTGTTGATATTCAAAGAAAATTGTAAATTATTCATCATTCCTATAAAGCTCCATCAAGAATCCAAATCGTTAAGACTCTTGCCTCTAATAACAACAACGTGCAATACCTTCCAAAGAGGAAATCTGCTACACCATTTATTTTACCATATTTATGCTTAGCTACAAATGAAAAAGGATGCAAAAACTATACCCATATAACATGCCTAAACTTATGTTTATGTTTCCCATTTATGTATTTTAGGGACTCATGGTATTCATTAAAAATTGTGATGGTATAAGGTCATGAGAATAATGATCTAATGCCCTAATAATATCATAAAGTTCTTTGTTATAGGTGCTATATTTGGATCTTGAGCCACTGAGATTTTTAACTAAAGAAGGCTATTGGTTTTCCTTCTATAGTAAAACCGATCCAATACCCACTCTACTTGCATCATACTTTATCTTGAACACCTTGTCAAAGTTAGGTAATCTCAACACCGAGGCCTCATTTAATTTTCTTTTCATCACCTCAAAGGCTTATTGTGTGAATTTGGTCCATTTGAACTCTCCTTTTATAAGGAACTCTATGATGGATGGTAGAAGTGTTTAAAATCCTTTTATGAATCCCTTATACAAAGAGGCAAGTCCATGAAAGGATCTAATATTAGTAATGGGTGTAGGTGTAGGTCACATTCTTATACCTCTACCTTTGAATCATCCATCCATTACAACAAACCCTAGAAATGTGACTCTCTTTACAAATAAGTCACATTTTTATAGTTTACCATACAATTTGTTGTTCCTAAGAGCTAGGAATATAAGCTCTAGATGCCTCACATGACCATCACTACTTGAAGAGTATATAAGAATATCATCGAAGTACACAAAAATGTAGAAATGAAGGGTATAATAACTTCATCCATGAGCATCGTGAAATTTTGTTGGTGTGTTGAATAACCCAAAGGGCATAAGCATCCATTAAAAATAAATGCCCTTCGGTCTTGAAAGCGGTCTTCCATTCATCTCCATCCTTCATTCTAATTTGGTTGTACACACTCCTTAATTCGATCTTATGGAACACACTTGCTCTATGTAAATAATAAAGCATGTCATCAAGCCTAGGTATGGGATACCTACATTTGATGGTAATGTTTTTGATATCTCTACTATCAACACAAATCCTTATTGATCCATCCTTCTTTGGTACCAAAAGAGCTGATATCACATATGGAATAAGTGATTCCCTAATAAAGCACTTCTACAATAACTCCTCAATGTGTTTTTATATCTCCATAACGTCCTTAAGATTATACCTATAGGCCAATTTATTAGGAAGTGTAGCACCAAAAAAAAATCAATTTGGTGCTATATATCATTTACGGGATGCAACTCACTAAGTAGGTCATTTGGGAAGAAATTCCCAAACTCACCTAGCAAGGTCTTGACCCTTAATTCAAGTGGACTACCATTCTCATTATGGCCTTCTTTAACCCATTCCCATAAATGACAAAAACCTTCTTACAATTTGTATCCTCCATAAAAACTGAGGACTGAATGATAAGGGGTGTGAGTAAAATATTTCTGTTGGCATATTTCAAGCTATAAATGTTCTTCTTACCATTATGCTTGACATGCCTATTATATTGCCAAATCCTACCTAGTAACAAATGACATGCATCCATGGAAACTACATCACATACAATACTATCTTGATAAGTCTTCTCTATGGAAAATGGCACAACCACTTGCTTTGAGATTTAAACTATAAACTATTATTAAGCCATTAGAGCTTATATGGTCTAGCATGTGTAGCGGTTAGCAAATTAAGCTTCTCTACAAGAGTATAATAAGCTACATTTGCACACCTACCTCCATCAGCAATAAGGGAACATATTTTACCAAATATTGTACACTTAATATGGAATATTTTTTCCCCTTTGAGACTCCTCATCAATGAACTCCTTTGCATGTAAAATTTTCGTCACCATAAATGTTTCTCCTACATCTAGTGGAACTTCCTCAATTTAAAGACCCCTTTGAATGATCCTCATTTTCTTCCCCCTCCAAAAATGCCTCTTCTAGGTGAAGCAAAGTCATCACTCTCTTGTTTGGACATTCATTTTGATAATTTCCAATTCCTTTATATTTAAAACATTGAACCCCCTTGCTTCTAATTTACTCACCCACTTTTTGCCTTACTTTTCCTATAAAATCAAATGCCTTAGGTGTAAAAGGTGATTTTGGTACATCTTTGGTTGCATATGATTTTAGTCTTGGCTCTCAAATTTCAAACCCCACTTTTCCCTTTTATTCTTCTCCATCTTAATAGCTAAATGAAACAACTCATTTAGAGTGTAACACTTGTAAAGCTCCACCTTTCTTGCAATGCCACTTCCTAAACCTCCTAAGGATGAAGACATTATATGCTCCTCAACTTACTTAAAACCAAGCCTCATAATGAGCTTCTCAAAATCCCTCATATATTCTTCTACACTCATGGACGCTTGTCTCAAAGAAGATATTTTGTTATACAGGTATTGAGTATAAGAAGATGGAAAAAACCTCTCCCTTATCAATTTTTTTTTTCATTTTTTCCCAACTCCTCACCTTGAACTTGCCCTTCCTCCCCTTATTATGCACTAAATTTTCCCGCCATAAGGAATCATATCCTTTCAACTTGAGGGTTTGAGCCTTAAAAGAGTTCTCATCATCATAGGCCATGCAATTACATCTCAAATCCCACTCTAAAAACTCCTTCGGGTTATGAGCACCATCAAACTTTTGGATCTCAATCTTGATTTCATGAAAGGACTATTTCCTAACACGCCTTCTTATTTTTGGCACTCAAGGGAATTAATAGAAGATGAGATAAAATTTCTAGAATCATATCATCATTATCTGTTCTTCTTCTTCATGTGGGAGTGGAGTTGTTGCATTTGGAATGTTGGCATTTGGCACTAATGTCTCCAAAATGCTTAACACTCTCCTCATGTATCCTTGCAAGGCTTCAATAACTCTATCCCTCCTTAGATTATGTGCTTCTTCAAGACTCAATTCTTTAGAAACTTGTTGGTTTTCCATGGTGGTTTAAAGTTGAAGAAGTGAGGGTAAGGGTAGGAATGAAGTATAATACCCCCAAAATTTACTACTAAAATTTTTTATTTTATTAAAAGAAAATAGCGGAAGAAAAAATTAAAAACCGTGAATTTCGGGGATATTACCGACACACTTAATACCAGACTAGTTTACTCCTATCGTTCCATTGTCATGTGCTAAGGCTAAAAGAGATAGAACATGATTTATACACATTTAGTTTAAAACAGTGTAGCGCACTAAAATTGTTACAAAAGATATAAGCCCATAGTTAGTGGTTACAAGAGTAAAATCATTTACCAAAGAATTAAAAAAGGAGTGGGAGAAATACCCTAAGGATTTTTCGAATAATCCTTACTCTCGTACCCAAGCCCTCTTGAATGGCACCTGTAATGGATTTGCAAGGGACACTACTCATTGAATAAGCAGGTGCTCACGAATGAAACCCTTCAGTACTATGGTACCGAGTAACCCTTTAAACAAGACTGAAAGGTAGGCTCGCATGCAACACATAAAACATACATAGTACCAAATGATAACATACGAACTAATACATTATTCAACACTGCACATACAACAAGAGAAGTAAAACACAACGTCCACGTACTTAGCAATTCCATCAAGAGAGACAGGTACCAAGGTTGAATTTATATTATAACAGTAGATTGTAATAATGATAGTACTCTTTTGGTCTTAAGCCATTAATGAATATTATTACTCAAACATCATCTCTCGAATTATATCCATATGAGTGCGGGAACCCCATTATTATAGCTAGTGGATTAGAAACATATAGGGCAATATGCACCGGACCACTATTATTCGCCAGTGGACCAGCCACTATTATAGTTGGTGGATCTGTTTGGCCCTGACCTATATGGTGTTCCATTGTAAGTGATTAGTATTTTTTTCCAAGATTTATTCACATCCAATATTTGGTTTATTGAGCTTTAGAACCCCCCACTATTATAACCGATGGACCAGAATACACATATACATCTTCCAGGACAAAGTGCTCTCGGGCCACTATTATAACCAGTGAACCGGTACACATATACATCTTCCAAGGTAAAGCGCTCTTGGGCCACTATTATAATCGGTGGACTGGTATACATGATATAATCTATCTGGGCCCAGTTCAATCTTCTTTTACTTTCATGATTAGTATTTTCCTTTTAATTAGCACAATAAGTCTATTTATTCACCTCGAGGAGGAGATCAAGAACTCGGAGACACAAAGGTACACTGGTCATACTACTGCATACAAGCAACTCAATAACCTTCAACCATAAACCAAAGGACACAAAGGTACCCTGATCATATTGGTGCATACAAGCTACATAGTATCCTATCGATAAAGAGACCTAATCCATAAGTATGCATACCCCCTAAATAAGTCCATAGAGCTAGATAGAATAAGATGTAGGGCTTAGCTGGGGTACTAAGGCACACTAGCAAATACCAGAATAATCATGGGCTAAACTACATCTTTAGGGTATTGGCCCCTAAAAATCTACCATTTCTGATCTCGAGGTCTTCCACTTTAATTATTAGTGTCTTAATTAAGGTGACCATGAGAAGAACAACAACCACACATTTATGCACTTCCATTTATTTTTGATACCATTAAGTAAGACAATTATCCATGTCAACCTGAAGAAACCACTAAGGCTATCCTTATCTCATCCAATTTCAATTCAGGATTTGTTTTCATTTGTTCACATGCCATATGGATTATCATATTATAATCACAATACGGTCTTAGAGTCTGGTTAGTTCACATCGAAGGATCAGGGCACACATAACCCTAACATGCCCTTTAATTCACACCTAACACACAATAGCGTGCATGATTAATGATTAAGACACCTTCTTCATGAATATAAGAATAATACCATACCACAACATTAATTATCCATCCAATCCCAAGTCAGGTCATATTCTTGTGATACTTACTGATTGTCAAAAACCCTTATCTTGCTATTCTATGTTACTTGGGTTTTATTATGAAACTCCATTAACCCATTGACATGTTAGATATAAGTTACTGATTTACCCCGATCATCTCTACAAAATTACTAAAATACTCCTTACTTGTATAATTATTAAGTTATCAATTTACCCTTCTAGTGGATTAAATTACCGTATTACCCTTTATACTTATCTAAATTACCAAATTGCCCTTAGGCTCATTAAGTCACCAATCACCCTTCATCTTTGTTACACTTGTTAGATTTCCCAATTGGTTGGTTAGATTACCAAATTACCCTTATTCATTATTATAATTACCAAATTGCCCTTTTAATTGGTTAAATTATCAAATTACCCTTTTCTATTATTATAACTACCATTTTGCCCCTCTTCATTATTATATTTACTATTTTTCCCCTCTTTCTACAAATTATCAAAATATCCTTCCTTTACACCAGTTTACCATTTACCCTTCTACTTTATTAAATTACCATTTTACCCTTCCTTTATATCAATTTACCAATTTACCCTTCTACTTTATTAAATTACCAAAATGCCCTTCCAATTTACCATTTTATCCTTCTACTTTATTAAATTACCATTTTACCCTTCCTTTGTACCATATTACCATAACACCTTTTTCATTATATTTAATTCACCAAAATACTTTCTTACACCCAAAAATTACCAAGGTATCCCCTTTTCATGTAAAATTACTAAAACGCCCTCCTTCTTTGTCCCTTTACCATTTTACCTCATTTACTCTTATAATTTACCATTTTTCCCTTACTATACCACTTTTACCAAAATACCCTCACTACAAAAAATATCAATATTAATGCTCCATACCCATCATTCAACTCCACCGACTATTATTAATTATCAATATATTAGTACCTACCACACACATTTTTATGCCACACCTTTTGCACATGCAAAAATTACCAAAATGCCCCTAAGGCTCATGTTAACATTACTTATGCACCAAATGACCATATTAACATATCATATCATACATATACTCTTAACATTATTATTAACAACAAAACTCGTTCCTTAAGCATTATTTCTACACTTGACACATAAATTAACATGCTTTTCTTTTTCAATCAACACATGACACTAAATACATCATATTTAACAACATACATCATGCATATAAATATAGTAAAGAACCTAATGTGCTAGCATACATATATCCATACATTTAAATAAGGTTTAACAGTTACCTTATTTCCCGCAAAAATCAAACTTTATCAATACTCTATTTAAAGATTCAAGCAAAATCAATACCTAAAAATAATACCTATAATTATCATATTAGAAATAGGAAAAACCAAAAAGGATAAAACTTTATGAAAAATAAATTAATGCCATACTTTATTTAACCATCATTATACCTCAACAATTAAACCAAACAAGTTCCAAAACAATGTGGAACTCATGTTGCATGAGCTGCGTGAGCCACATGCAAATTAGAAGGGGAAGAATGGTCGAAGGAAGGGAGGTGGAGAGAAAATGGGGGGGGGGTTAGTTCAGTTAGGGTCTTAGGGGCTAGGAGGAGGGCATGTGGAGGAGAGTTAGGGCAGAGGCTGGGTGGGTGGAGTGGGGGTGTAGGTGGTGGTTAGGGATGGGTTATCGGTGGCCAAGGGAAGTGGAGGCGGCGGTTGTAGGGCTATGAAGTGGGTTGCAGGGGTGGTGGAGGAGAAGAAGGAAGGGAAAGGAAGGAGGAAAAGGAGGAGCTGTAGGGCTGGGTTTTGGCTGAAGGAGGACATGGGGTGGTAGAGGGGGTTGTAGGAAGTAGATTGGTAGCTTGGCAGGTGGTAAAAGTGGTGGAACGGCGGTGGATGGTGGAGGTGCAAGGTGGAGATCGATAAGGGAGGAAAAAGAAAAAAAAGAGAAAAAGGGGTCTGTAGGGGCTCGAGGGGTGGCTTAGTGGTGCAGGGTGGTAGTAGGGGGTGGTAGGAGGTGGTGTAGGTGGTTGTTTGGGCGGTGATAGTAGCGGTTGAGGGCGGTAGAGCAAAAATAGGGGAAGGAAAGGAGAGGAGAAGAAATGGAGAATAAGGGGTCAAGAGAGGGAAGGAAGTGGGCTTGAATATGGTAGAATGAAGCAGGAGGGAAGCAGAAAAAGGAGAGGGAGAAGAGGGGAGGTAGTTGTGGCCGATTGGGGGTAGGTTGCAGATGACAGGAAATGTCAGGGTGTAGGAAGAGGGAAGGGACACAAGGGAAAGGAAAGCACATGGAGCTGGAGGTGCAGGTCGGGTTTGGTCCGAAAATGGGAAGAAAAGGACGGGGGAGAGAGCAAGGTGGCAGACTGCAGAGGGAAGGTGGCAGAGGTGGCGGTGCAGGCTGCCATGGTATAGGTGGCATGCTCGATGGTTGGGGAAGGAAGGAAGAAGAAGAAGAAAAGGAAAGGAGGGGTTGGTCGTCCGGGCGAGGGAGAAAGGAAAGGGAGAGTGGGCCGACCCTGTGTGAGGGAGAGGGGTAGGAAAAAAAGGGAACTGGGTTGGCCTAATCTAGGGAGGGAGAAAGGAAAAGAAAAAAAGGAGGGGGAAGATGGGTTGACGATGGCGCATGGAGAAAGAAGGAAAGGGAGTGGGTCGGGCCTAGCGCAAGGGGGGAGAAGATGAAGTAGGCCGGGCAGCCCGAAGGAAAAAGAAGAAATGGAAAAAGAAATGAAAAAGGAAGAAAAAGGAGAAAGAAAAAGGAAAACAAGGAGGAATAAAATAAAATAATTTTTAGAATAATAAAATTTAATATTTTTGATAGATAAATAAATTTAATTTATTATAATTTAATATATTGGTTTAAAAAGGTTAATTTTAGCAAAGTATTGGTTTGGAAAATTATTTAAATAAAATGAGTATAATAAACTAATAAAATATTTATTTTAATTTATTAAATATTTATATCCATTTTTACATGCTCAAAAATCCACAAAATATTTAACTTAAATAATTTAAAAGTTAATTTATCCCAAATAATGGTTATTTATTAAATTATTGTTTTTTTAAAAAATTTTAGGATATAACGTGAAGGGTTAGAATCAGTTATGGTCAAGAAGAATTTTTTTTAGTGGTTCGAATGGTTACTGGAGGTATGGATGGTGGTCAAGTGGTGGTTGGTGGCGGCTCGTGTGGTGTGGGTGGAAGATTGAATGGAGGTGGTGAAGAAAATAAAGTTACCCAAATTTACCAACCTTAAGCTTTGATACCAATTCGATACATATTGCCAAACAAATTGGGTTATGCTAAGTGTTGATGAGATTCCAACAAAATAGAAAAGAAAGAAGAGATGATAAGCAGGATGAAGGTAACTTAATCTTAAAATCTCTCCAAGATTAAGTACTTACACAAAACAATCAATGTTTCTAAACTTGATATAAATATGTACTATACCTTGAGTGTATGATTTTTGAAAAAATCATGCATATTGTCAAAGGGTAGTTACCTCATCAATTTACTAATTTATATAAAGTATTAAGCATTGGAAAATTTACAAAATATACAACTAACCTTTAGAGGGTTGACTTGGTTACATTCTAACCATAGGACACACTAATACAAGCTAGACTAGGGCTGTAAAGCTTAACCAAACACAATCAGCTATGGGAGATGATTTTTGTAGAAAATCATGAAGCCTCACCACCACAACATAGATGAGAACTAGCCTTACAACCTATTACAAGTACTTAGGAAAGGCTAACAATACACCCTAACAATGTTTAACTAATAGAAGCAACATGTTGATTGATTGACTACCTAATGGCTGCTTTTAAGTCTAAAAAGAGGGTTGTTTCTCCCATAAATTAAGCCTAATTTAAGGTCTTGAAAATCCCATAAAAATCCTCCCAAAGCCCCTCCAAACCAGGCCATAATATGTAGACAAAACAACCCCATTTTCAGTATTGTAGCAGCTCCTTTCGGATCCCTGTAGCAGCTGGTTATGATAGTTCTTTTCTTCCAAGCCATAAAAGGGTGGTGAGTTGATGGTTTTAAACTTAGTGTTGTATTGCCCTAACAATGCAACTCATTTATTAGTTTAAGTAGTAAAAAGAGTTTTAAATTCTTCTAAATTTAAATAATAACTAAGTAAATTATTATTATTATTTATGGATAATACTCTTCCATCACCATCCTCTTAAAAATATTCCTATTTTTTATATGGCTTATCATGTAAATAGAAAAATAGATCTTTCCTTTTAGAAGTGTTTGGAAGTATTCTCCATTTTTTGTAGAAGCTCAAGCCTATATGCATTATTACCAATCCTATCGGTGATTACAAGTTTGATTGAGCTTACAAACAATCAGTAAGAAAATGGATTAGTGAAGATAACACCGAACTTGTTATCATAAAAATTCATGAAATTTGATCCATACATTAGGTGACGTTGTAATGTAAGATCACGTTGAGAAATGCTGGGTGATGCCAGTCTTCAAGTATCTGAGAGAAAGATTGAGGCAAAAACATTCCTGAACCGAAAGAATACAGTTTTCCGATTTTCAAGCAAACTTTAGAACCATGCGTTTCGCCAAATCTAGGATTCATCATGGTCGTTTTACATCCAGCTCCTGAATTTCGAATTACATCAACACCGACTACACATTTATGGACGGATGACACATGCACAACAAACCAGCAATGCCACCAACACAAACCAATTCAAGACCCATCTACGAAACACGTGGTATAACACAAAATCTCATAAAGGCAAAATGCTAGTTACCAAAATCAGTTAATACTTTTATCTCTGAAAAAACAATAAAAAAATAAAATAAAATCAATTACTAGCTTCACTGGCCATGCGTGCACATTTCAGAATTTCAGCCTCCATAACGGGCCTTGACGGACTCTGGAGGATCCTCATCCATGATTCCTGAGCCTGTTGTGGACAAGTACTCACGAATCATGGTTTTACGATCTCCAAGATAAGTATGATCTAAGAAGTTGTCGTAGGGTTCGTCACCAAGGTTCTTAGCCGCCAGTACACTACATAGCGATTTACTTATCAAAGTATGATACATTGTCATTATTTTTCACCATAAAAATGCTATGTATTACATTAGTGCTTTTCATACACAGGCTATCAGAAAACTTACCAATGGCGGAGATAAGTTCGACAAGGCAAGATATCATCCCTCCAAATCCGACTTATGTTGCATTTCCCATAAATCTGATCATATGTCTCTTTGCTTCCTGTGATGCCAAAAATCATTAAGTTCTTTGATGACATAGGAAACTAACACACCCAGCAATAATTCAAGAATAGATTCTATCGTCCTTTCCCATGCCTTTGACATTGACCTGCCACACAATAAAATTCAAAATTCTACAGTCATGAACAATTTACACCTGATGACACCTAGTCATGAAAAAACAATATCAACCTTTGTTTGATACTATTAAAAATCCCAAAAAAATTACTATTTTTGGAAAGTTCTAGGCTCTGTTTGATCATTAGTTGATAGTTGATAGCAATTAGTGGATTATATTAACTGTTAACTCATAGCATATTGCATTAGCTGGTTTGACCAGCAAATAATATTAGTTGTTTATAAAAAGGTGTTTAGTAATATTTGCTGAAAATATCAATTGTAATCATAAATAAGTTAATCCAAAATTCTCTTTGAATTTTTTTAGAAAGAAATTCTTCATCCTAAACTGCTTATGCAAAACGCTCTTAACCAAATACTTAAATTAAATATTTGATGTAGTCAAACATCTAATATATCTTAAAACTGATATTTATCAAAAAAGGCCTTAAACTATTTTTCTTTTCAGAAAAAATGATTATAGCTAAAACCGCTTTTTTAAAAGTAATTCCAAACAAGGGGTTATCAAAGATTGCATACCTAAACAAAATCAAGCTCTTCTGCTCAAAACATTATCACAACTAATCAACACCATTGATTAACAGTGCGTGCAGCTGTGACTTAGAGAAAAAAAGAGAAACAAAGAGACATATTTGCCTAACATAGCAGCATGTGTTGTCTCATTAATAGCCTCATAAACTAAGATCCATTCAAGTAATTAGCTTGACCTATAAAAAGATTTAACAATAAATTGACAAAAGAAAATCCTCAAAAGCAAGAAAGCAACACCTGCCTGCCATCTAAGCTCAACCATAAGTTGCGACATAAGATTTTTCAACAAACTAGTGCCGTGAACAACTATCAGAATCCCTGCCATCCACTTGGATATCTTCAGTAGCACTTAAAAATAATGCATTTATAGGTTTACTTACCTCCACATCTAACCTGGAAAAATTCCTCGTCACTATAGCGAGCACAAAGAACCTACAATTTTAATTTTTTGGAGAGAAGAAAACGAATCACAGGTGAATAACACTAATAATCATGAGAAGTAATAAGAGATTGGTTAATTCTCACACCGCACAATGACTAAATGGCTTCCCATCCAGAGTCTCTGGCAACACCTGCAAGCATCCCATACAAGTTCAGGTGTAAGTAACATCATTGCAGCTTCATTCGGTTCAAGAAAGACTTTCTGAATTAAACATATAATTGATGCAGATGATGAACAACAACATAAATAATAAATAAATAAATAATAAAACTCACTGCCAAGAAGCGAAACTCCAGCTCCCGCTTTATGAAAGCTGGTATCTGTAGTACGTCAGCAAACAGACCACAAACACCATCAATCAGCCCAAGAACTCAATCAAAGAGGAAAATTTCAAATTGAAAGAACATTGAGCATGGGCGTTGTACAAAGCTAATAATACCTCTGATTTATGAATCTCAAAAACAGTGACAACCAGTGTTTCACCTTCACAGGGCTCCACGCTTAAGCTTGAGATCTCCTGAAACATTACATTTATGGAAGAAACATTAATAAAATTCAGGAATACATGTTAACTCACACCACTAAACCAAGAATTCAAACTTCCAGAGTTTCCAGGTAACTTGAGCATTCCAATTTCAAAGTAAAACCATTAAAGGTAAAATTCATGTCTGACCATGAAATTTTATATGAATCACACGTGACATTAACCATATTCAAAATACAACTATTACGATTGCCCCTGAGTTTTGGGGGCCCTAAGAGCATTTTCAATGGCAGTAGAATTAGGGAGCATAAAAGTAGCAACACATCTTATGGGAGTAGCATTAACTACACTGTTTTGGTGCCGGGTTAAGCACAAAACACACGGAGTACGCCAACAGGGGTTCAACACACCTTTACACTTGTCGGCCCCTGATTTGGCATATAAATTTTGGATAAAAATTTTTAGGGCATTTTCAATCAGATATTTTTTTTAAAAAAAAAAGTACACATTTTTCTAAAATATATGGTTGGTCTGCTTCATTTTCACATCAAATCAATTTCCTACAAATTTTCATGTTCTACTCCATCTTACTCCCTTCTCTCTCTTCAAATTTTAGTATTTTAGCATATATTAAGTTAACTAATCACTAAATTAATCACAAAACTTATTAAAATTTGTTATTATTATTGTTGTTATTATTGTAATGACATATTATTATTATTAATAATTATTATTGTTGTTCTTAATATTAATTGTTAATTTTTATTATTATTAAGTTTAACTATTATTATTATTATTATTATTATTATTATTATTAATGTTGTTATTATTGTCATTACCGTTGTCATTATTGCAATTTTAATTATTATTGTTTGCATTAAATTAATTAAAATTTTTAATTACATTATCAATGGCTTCACATTTATTCTCCCACAAAAACAAAAATTCACACCAAACTTGTCATCTACTTATCAAAACTTTCACCCAACCTCATAGAAGCAATCATCAACTTACCATAACATGCATGATTTGTAAGGTCAGTGTAATACCCCATATCTCGAAAATCATGGATTGTCGGGATCTTTGTAATTTCAAAATAAAGTTATTTCAATTATATATTTTATTACACCTTTAGGAAATTTCCAAACCATAGAACCACCTTCTAAACATTTTGTTCTCCTCTTCTTTTTTTTCCTTTTCCTTTTTTTAGTACTATTCACATCACGTTTAACATTTTAAAGCAGTTTAAGCCTTGTTTCAGTGTTTTGCTTACCAGAAAATTACTCAACTTCATAATCAACCAGTGTTTGAAAAGGCCTAAAGCAAACCTAAGTGATAGGGGCCGTAGAGCTTAGGTGCAAGGCGAAGCGTGCGCCTAGGCAAAGGTGTGCGCTAATATTACTAGCCTAATACTACTTTTAATCTTTCTAAAATATATAATCATTTCTTTTAAAATCATATCTATTGGTCCTCCCCACAACCCTTTTTCCTCTCCCTTTCCTTTTAAATATGAAATTTAGTTATTGTATTTATAAAAATAAAGCCGATAAATAGCTAATCAGAATTTATTTCTCTGCACTAAATTCATTTCTTTCTTTTCCCATTCAAAATTACATCTATTTGTCTTCTTATGACCTTTTCTTCCTCCTTTTCCTCCCTTTACTTCCCCATTGATTCCTAATTTTTTGGAATAAAATTAAAACATAAAAGTAACTAATTTTTAGTAAAGTGTGTGCCTTCAAGCCTCAGTCCCTTAGTGCACCTTAGATACGCCTTGCCAATGTTGCCTCGCCTAGGATGGAAAAACCCCAAACCCTCATGCCTTGCGCCTTAAGGCGAGCCTTTTCAAATACTGAGATCAATATACTTTCATGTTTCTATGATAAATATGAATTCAAAATATTTTAACTTTATTTTTGTTATTTTTATTATTATTTACTATTTTCAGGCATAATCAATTATTGAAATTTACCTCTCTTAACTTTGATTGTACCTAATATTTATGAAACTTAATCTAAGCCTTTAAATTCTATCAATATTTAATCCTAACCCTTGATCTAGCCCAATACCATCCTATGATAAGCATCATTAGCTTAAAGAATCATCGAGAATTTATTTCACACCCTCCATACGCCACCTATCCTTTACCGTTGGCCCTCTCTTGATGTCATGCAAACCTCCCCAAGTCAAGCCACCTTGATCCAAATATCCCCTCAACTATTCCCCACAATATTCCCTAAATCACTTCTCCGCCAATCACAACTATCCACCCTTCATACATCCCTTGCTCTATTTTGCCACGCCAAGATCAACCCTCCTTGTCCACATATTTGCTACATGTGTGTGTGTGTGATTATGAGCTATATTGTTGGGCTCAACTTAGTCACAAAGCAATCATCACTCAAGTATACATATGATAATTTATACATAGGCATCTTTGGTGTGAAAGTTGAAGTGAGTTTGGCCATAATAACCAACCGGCTTCTCTTCTTCTCCTTAATTTCTCATCTTGTTCAGGCCCTTCTCCCATTGTTCCTTCCCACCATTAAAATACCTTCATCAAACATTCATAACCTCAAACAAACTAAAGTTTAATTCTTTTGTATATTGATTAAGCAAAGGAGAGTTAAGCCTTAGTTTTGGGTGAGATTAATTCCATCATAAGCCCTCCTTATACATCGCTTTTAGAGCTTATTAATTCCTCTTTGAGGGTACGATCCACTCTCTTTTTTATATGATTTTAGTCTTTCTTAACTTAAGATATATGTTAGTATGTTTTCTTACCTTGATTGTTCATGTTTTAATACTTTTTCAAGGTGGTTTTGTGATATTGTACTTGTGTTAGCCTTTCCTATTGTTAAGGTCATTTCTCTAACTTCTCGTCTAAGGTAAAATCTAGTTTGCTAGTGCTAAAACATAGTTTTTGCTATTATTATAAGTCCTAATAAAATATGGTGTTTTATGCTTGTTGAGCATGTTAATATAGTTATTTTTGTAATATGTCATATGAGGTTATCTATGGTTGGTGATTTATGAATGGCATATTTATAAGTCGTTTTAATTATTACAATTGTTATAAATTGTTCCTTTAAATTTAAGGTAACTTGTTATGAAAATGTGTATTAATTGGTTGAATGGATTTATGCAAATAAGGTGCCATATGAAAGATATATGTGTTTAATTCCTAAAGCAACTTTAAGTTTATGATTTTGATTTGTACGTAAAAAATTATGAACATTTTTCCTCAAGTGCGCAAATTTGTCAAAAATTGTTGTTTTGATAAATGACTCATGTTTTGGCTACATAAATTTCATATATAATATATTATTATTTAGATTCATATAACCTAATTATAATTGGTTAAAGTTTGAAAAAACATAGTAAAAATACGTATGAATGTTCTTCATGAACATTCAAACTATTTTTCATCAATTAACCACTAATCACTATAAGTAGGATTGGTAAGAATATAAATGATGTTTATGAGGATTGATCAAGAATTAACCATGTTAAATAGGGTTAAATAAAACTTAATCATGATTAAATATAAAATGACTAAATTAGTCTTAAAATGGTAAAATAAAAAATATATGAATAGTGAAAGTCAAACTACAACCATTATTTGACCTTTTGTCTTTTTGCCTGGTAAATAGTATTTCAGTAATAACTTTTTAATGGTTTTTGGTTCTAAAACCTCTCGCCATAAACGACATCTTTCATCAACCATAAATAATATTTTGTGTGCATAGTAAAATTTCATCAACTAGAGTAGCGATCGAAGCAAAGACCACCCAGAGCTAATACTGAACAATCGATGAACCAGGCACCGCTAGATTAGTTAGCATTTCTTTGCTTCTTATGTCTAATTTGTTTTCTATGCTGATATATATAACCATGTTGATCAATACTTATTATTTATTGTTGTTCATAAATTATTGTCCTGAATCTCGTTGGTTGTCTTCTACTTCTATTTTCTACTGTTGCGCTTCACTTTCGGTGACTGAGGAGCATTGCTTTCGGTGCTAAGGGGATGGAGGTAGGGCGAGGTGGGGCACCATCGATGGTGCAGATAATTTTGGAAGTTTTCTGCAGTTTTGATAGGGTAATATCGATGATATTAGCCGAAATCCGATATTTCAGCAATATTGGTGTATTTTTTTTTTCTTGTCGCATTTTGGCATTTTTGCGTCGCAGCTGACTTGGATTCTGCGAAATTGTGACCAATACGCAATTTAGGAGCCGCGATTTCATTGTATGGATAAAACTTCATTGTCCACTAGACATGCGTTTAGGGTAAATTGTTTAAAACCCGAGTCATTGACTACATTATCGGGGAAATCAATAAACCAATGGACCGCCAAGGTGGTCTGGTATCTTATCTATTCTATATTAACAACATAGGAGCATACAATTAAATATCGATCCCAATATGCAATATCAACCAATATTTATCAGATTTTGGATCAACCAATACGTGTAATTTGTGATATGGGACAGATTTTGATTTTAACGTATTTATCGGCAATCGTACAATTAAATATCGGTCTCAAATACGCAATATCGGCTGATATTTATCAGATTTTGGGTTATCCAATACATGAAATTGGCGATACGTGACAAATTTATAATTTCACGTATTTATTGACGATATATTGTTTATCGAACAATATTTGCTAATATTTTACTAATATTTATCAATATTTACTGGTATTTTCTAATATTTATTGTGAAAAAAAAATCACGCCATGACAACCTTAACATATAAAATATCATTCGCAACGCACTAATACCATGACACTGCAACTGCAATTGCAACCGCAATTTTATTACTTCTCGGCAATATATTGGCTATCAGCCAATATTTTTTGATATTTTACTAATATTTACCAATCTATGCCAACATTTTTTGTGGAAAAAAAATCACACCACAATGAATCACGTCACATAAAATATCGTTCGTGACACTCCGATGCCATGACCACAACTGCAATTTTATTGCTTGCATAGGGGGTGTCTAATGTATACTTCAGGGTGGATATTTGTTGCAGCCGTGTAAGCATACATGGCACAAGGATAGAGACACGAAAAACTCCATAGCCGTTGCACACAAGACATGAACAACTCAACAACCTTTTTATTCGGGGGAGAGCCACTCCAAAATCTTGCTCAACATTTTTGATATGGGGCGGAACAACCTCTAATTGTTGTTTAAGGTTTCAAATGTTTTGGTTGCGTTGCCATTAATCACGTGTGGTGGGTATATACAACCCATGGTTGTTTTGAAAATGGCATTCCATCCAAGTTCACGGCTACGCATGCTTTATATTTGGATCTACATGTGTTGTTAAGCATGTTCGGAACCTTATCTTTTGGTTGAGTGTAACATATTCCATACTTGCTTCCATAGGAGATTGTATGTTATTAACCATAGTCTGCTCTAAATTATAAGCATGTGTGGATGAATTTGTGTTACCATGTGAATTGCTTGATTTATGTTTTAAGTGCTCATAGGAGCTAGATTTTACTAAGTGCTTAACCATACCAACATTCTACATAGAGCTATGTCGATCCCGATACATTTGGGAAGCAATTGGTATTATTTTATAGATTATTCATTTTGTGAAGCTTTAGCTGGGAAGTGTGGACATCTTTGTCTTGAGCTTCAATTGTTTTAATTTGATGCTTTTTCATGTCTGTTTTCATGATTCAATTGTAAAAATTATAATTTAGCACAAATCTATATTTATTTCCGATCTCTCGCTCGAGATTTATTTATTGTATAAGTTTCGGAGTTCTGTTACATTTTAGTCTTGCGTTAGATATGGATTAGGTGGATGGTCACACCTCTCCTCACAGTCACCAAATCTGGTTTCATCCCTGTTTTCTTATTTTACTTTTTGCATACTCTTAACTTTAAAACGAAAAATTTAGGTGGGTAAAAATGGGGATGTTACAATCAACTTCCAAAACCATAATTCCAACATTTTCAAAATGTGTGTCAATGAAAGAATTATTTTTCTAAAGTCTCCAAAGCAGTTGCAAAATTTTCTAGAGCTAATAATTACACATTAACTATCAAAGAAAGTGGGTGGAACGATTGGGATGTTATTACGGTATATGATATCTATGAAGGGGTAATAAGGGAAAACGTTGCACATTAGTGCACATTTGGCAAATTCTTTGAAAAATGCCCAACTGGTGGGCTGAATATGTTGAAACAAATCAAAATTCAAAAAGTTGTGTTTCAAAGAGGCATCATATTTAATGAAGATGGTTGTTATTCAAACTAATCCTCCAATATTGAAACACCCTCAAGGGCATGTCCAACTTGACCTTCTCGCGGGAAAGCAACAAAGAAAAAAAAGACTTGTGTAATTGAAGAGGCTTAATATGAAGAGTTGCTTGAAACAAATCATATTGTATCAGAGCTTAATGAAGAAGCTTGATCAACATATGAACTTTGCACAAATGAGGCTTGAAGATAACGGAAAGAATCTAATGTTCGGACAATGGGAGTGGTTGATGAAGAAGATTGCATGAGGTTGTACTGTGCATTGTTTAAGTAGAAAATGTAGTGGCACAAAATCATCCAGTTCCATTTATGTTTTTTAACTTCACGTATGTTCTCATTTGTGTCTTTCATTTAGACATTGTCGTTTCCCTTTAAATTTTACATTATGCAATTTTTAATGTATCTTAAAAAAATGGACATTTATTTGATCCAAAACTTGTCTTGATTTCCTATCAATTTAAAAAAAAAATGTGCTTATAAGAGGTATCTACCATGACCTCATATGGAAGTAGTGGCTCAAATAATTCAATTAGATAATTTAGAATGTCATAGTGATTATACAATACTATTAGCTCAAATGCAATTATGACACTATGCAATCACATTTGGATGATTCAATTCATATTGGGCCCAAAAAGAATCATTTTACTCTTTTTTATTTATCTCACATGTGGTTATTTTTTATTATTATCTATGTACATTAAGATTACATTTAAATTTCTTAGTCTATGCCTAACTATCACATTATGATGAACTTAAAAATGATAAACGTCTTGATAAAGAAAGCATGCGCATGACATGGAGGATTATAATTTGTTTTCTATTGATTGTAAAAGCATCATATGCCTTCATTATTATTACAACCACACAAAAGTGATGGTCATAGCACTGCATGTCACGTGCTTACAAGATCTGTCTCCTGTGACCTCAAGCGTCTTTTGATGTCATTCATTGTTTGTCCTTCATATTTGAATGATTTAATTCATACTTTTTATTTCCATAAAAAAGACATCCTTTTATTTCCTTTTTTATGTCACCCTCTTGTCAATTTATACTTTTGATTTCACAAGCAGGCCCCTACATCATCCCAAGCTTTATATTTTATGTCTTCCATTATTGTTGATTATTGTTCATTCTTTTCAATTCCTACTTTTGACATCATATGTACCAATAAAGAAGTCCTACACATGACATGGTGGGACATAATATGTTTGGCCATTATTTGTTTTTTGTCGATTGTAAGAGCATCCTATGCCTTCATTATTATCATAATCACACTTAAAGTGATGGTGATAATTTAGGCAGTTCAATTCATATATGCCTATAAAAACAGCTCTTCACCACACCTTCACATGTAATACAAATCACATGTGATTGTCTCCCATTATTATCTTTGTATGTTTCCTTGGCTAATAAATTTCATAGCCTACACACTTCAGCCAACCATCCCAGCACTTCAATGAAGAACTAAATTCACACCTAACTATAATCATGTCTTCAAGTTCTAATTTTAATTCTCGAAACCATAATGAAAATGAATAAGATGATCACATCAATATAAATAAGGAAATTCAAAAAAGTGTTAAAAAATATATGTTTGACCTCCCAGCTTATCGAACTCGAGAACTACTCATATCTCAACAAGTAGATATAGTTCATCAACATATCTATATGAAAAAAATTATGCTGGTGGTTATGAACACCTATATTTAGAATGCTTTGCGGAGAATCTAACATACACTGATCAATAATTTTACACTAGATTTTGAATGTGAAGACATATTTTCCTTCGAGTAATGGAAACTCTTGGTGCTCAAACTCCATATTTTCAACAATAATTTGAAGCATATGGGAGACCACACACTACAAAAGTGCATTGCTGCTATAAGAATGCTTACTTACGGTACGTCTGCCGATGTGTGTGACGACCATGTCAGTAATGGAAAAACAACAATAGTTGAATGCATAAAGAAATTTGTTGAAAATGTTGTCAGTGTTTTTGGAGACCGGTACTTAAAAAGACCAACATAGAAGAACCTCCAATGCTTATTTCATGTTAAGAAGACACGTGTTTTTCCTAGCATGTTAGGTAGTATAGATTGCAAGCACCGAGAATGGAAGAATTAGCCTATGTTTTAGCAAGGTCAATATGCCCGAGGGGATAGGAAGGTGACTATCATTCTCGAATCAGTCATTTCCTATGATTAGTGAATATGGCATGCATTCTTTGATACCCCATATACATGGAAGTTGCAATGACATAAATGTCCTTAATCGATCTCCAGTATTTAATGAAATTTATATGGCATAGCTCTAGCAATGGCCTTTATGGTTAATGACAACAAAATAAGTTGGGTTACTACTTAACCGATGGTATATACCCTTCATAGGTTATAATCATCTAGTCCATTCAATCGCCACAAAGTGATAAACATTTTGTTCAACATTATGAGACAACAAGAAAATATGTTGAGAGTGTGTTTAGGATATTACATATACAATTTACAATTATACGAACCTAACACTTATGTAGGAGGTAGCTACTTAGGGAAAAATTATGATGGCTTGTATCAAATTATATAATATGATTGTATCGAAGATGAATGAGATACTTATAGCAATGTGCAAATGTGGACTATGATTAAACTGACATTACAAATGGTAGTTCAACATGACAATATTTGAATGAGTGTATTTTGGAGCATGAAAGATATTTTTAAAAAAGGTGTGTCGTTTGAGACAAGGAAATAAATCGTCACTTGATGTGTGATTTGATTGAAAATATTTGGAGATTTTCGATGACCGGTATATTGGTGTTTAAAGAATCCTTGCTTTTATTGTTGTTGTATTTTGCAAATATGGACATTGTGCATGACGATTGTTGTTATATTTTCCATAATTTTTATTATGCTCATTGCATTGTTGTCGGTTTTCTTTTTAATCATTGCATTTGTATTTCATATTTAAACTATCATAGTATTTTACAATTATCAATTGTTTTAAGGGTATTTTGGAGGTTTTAATTAATTAATTAAAACTCTAAATATAATAGTTAAATAATTTTTTTAGTTATGGTTAAGCAGTTAATAATGTTAAATTAAATAATAAATTTAGCAATGTAAATAGTAATTAATTAATAAACACTCATTAATATATTTAATAAATAATTTGATAAAATAAAATCAATAAATAAAATTAATTAGTATTAATATCTAACTAAACAAAAAAAATATGAAAAAGTAAATATAATTATATTTAAAATAAAAAATATATACTTTTTAAAAAATAATAATTTCAAATTTCATAAATAACATTATTTATAAATATAAATAAGATATGATGATATTATATTGGGAGAGATAACGTCGGTGGGGTATGTAAAATTATTGGAGTTTGTGACACCATTGAAAGATATGTTTTTTTTATAAAAAAAATAACTTATGGATAACATAAAGAGAGTTTTCTATTATTTAAAAAAAATAGATAAGCTCCTCAAAAGGTAGCTTCCATTGAATGTGCACAAAGAGGGGAGAAGATGTGGGCACTATATTGTTTTTATTTTATTCTATTATTTATTCATAAGGGGTTCGTGGAAGCAAGTACAAAACACTATATAGGTGTTACAATTTCAAGATAATGGAAGGGTAGTTTTAAACTTAGAACTTCTGGTATCCATAAATTAACCTTTACCAATAAGAGAAACCTCATCTGATAGGGCCCTATATGGTTTTAAGTGTAGAAAAAATGTCAGTGTTCGAATAGGATTTGAACCCTAAATTATTAGTTTAACATTCTCCCAACAAAGCTATTGCCATTAAGTGTTTAGTTACTTGACTTTTCAGAGTGTGTGTGCATCAGTGAAGCACGGGGACGTTGAAGAGCGCCCGTTTCGCGTCCCCGGGACGTTTCTGGGGACGAAACGCGAGGAGGGACGCTGGTTTAAAAAAAAAAAAAAAAACCTCCAAAACGACGTCGTTTTGGAGGTATTTTATTTTCTGACGCTACTCGCCCGTCCGGTCGCCCCATCCCCTCGCACGACGCCCCAGCCCGCTTGCCCACTTACCCAGTTGCCCCCCTTCACCCTTCTAATCGAGCATTTTTTTCCTTTTGACCTGAGATGCGGCTGCCGGCTCCCTGCCTCCATCCCCTCGCACGCTATAGTGAACCTTCAATCCAAACGAATCGCAGGCAGCATCAGCATCCTCCCTCCCTGCCCAGCACTCACCGGCGGCATAAACAACTTCCATTCTGTTGCTCCATAGTCCATCCCCGCCTCTCTGACTTCCATTTTAAAAATCCATCTTCCATTTTCCTTCCCCGCCTCTCCGCTGCTCTGTTCTGTTGCTCCGTTGCTCCGCCTCTCCGCCGCCGCTGCTGGGCTCTGCAACGCCTCAAGTTTTTTCCCTAGGTGGGAGTGGGACTGTGGGACAGTGGGAGTTTGGGAGAGAGGCGAGGCTACGGGGACAGCATGGAGAAGCCCGATGTAGTGGGATGGGCTTAAAAGTGTGAGGCGCGGCCCATCGTGCATGCTAACCGGAAATATCCTACGGATTATTGATGAATTAAATAAGATCTTAAACTACTAACGGTTACCCGCAAGCTCTATTTTTTTATTTGGAATCTGCAACGAGCGACCATACATCACCCCCATGCACTAGCTAGGAAAAATGCGTGCCATTCCACATTGTACATTCATGGCATGCTGTTAATTAATTAATTAATTAATTGATAACCAGATAAAAAGAAATCAAAAGAAAAAGGACCAGAAAAGGGATTAGGAGGAGCCCAATAATCTTTTTACTAACATGGATGGATAAGGACTAAGGAGGTGAGGTGATATCCTTATCATTAACTACTTAAACTCACTATATATAATAATTAATTTTAGAAATTTTGTATTTTTCTTTCTTAATTTTAATATATTTAATCTATTTTTTTTAAAAAAAATATAATATATATATATATATATATATAATTTTTTTTACGTTTCCTGCCGTCCCCGTTTCCTAAATTTTTAAAAAATGACGTTTCCGCGTTTCGTCCCGTCCCCGTCCCCGTCCCCGTGCGACACTGGTGCGCATCAGTGTTTGAGTAGGATTTGAACACAAAATTATTAGTTTAATGTTCTCCCAACAAAGCTATTGCCATTAAGTGTTTATTTCCTTGACTTTTTAGTGTGTCTCTGTACACACAGACACATATATGTCACCTAGAATCGTCCTGTCACCTTTATTACTCCCTCTATCCCTTTTTGTTTGGCCTTTTAGAAAATCCAACTTATTAAGAACATTAATTATCGTTGGCAACAAAACTTACTTCCCCAAATTACCCATATTTATTGTAGGCAACTAATAGAGATTATCAATGGTTGTACAAATTGAAATGACATGTATCATAACCCTGTTTAATATTCGGCATCAGTAAGGATACATGACTCCAAGAATATATAGTTAGATGTGATTCCCAACACGAGACCGACCAGAAGCAAACAGAGATGCTTCTACATCACCATATCATTTTATTGGACAAGTTCAGATGCATTATACTATCAATTAGTCAATATCGTTTGTGAAGTGTGAACCATATATGGGATAAAATTTGGTAACCAGTGATAAGCAGCAGAGGGAGGAGTACTAAGATACGGAAATTTGAGAAATTAGTTAGAGATGAGCATGATGAGTTGAATGACAAAGCAGTGATAAGCACCAGAGATAGAAACACTGAGAACCAGAAATTTGAGAAATAAATTAAAGATGAGCATGCTGACTCGAGTTATCTGACCTTAGTGTCTGCCTTGGCGATGCCAAGCTCAAAGAAAATGGGTGCAGCATGTGCAAACACTCTCCTAAACCCCTGCAGTCTTGCCACTCTAAAATTCATTAATTCAGGAAATGTACTCCTAGCACTGCGCTCTGCTCCCGATAATATTTCAAGACAAAGAACATGAACGTGCCGGTTAATTAATTATGGAATTTTTTTCATCTCATATAACCTTTCAACTTCCCATAAAATAAAGTCGAACTACCGTACCAGAAAGAAGAGAACCAAAGCCGCAGATGGAGATATAGCCCTCGGCCGTGGCAATCTTTTCGAAATCAGATTCGTCGTCAAGCTGAGTTGGAAGCAGTCGGTTGTTGTCAGAGGAAAATCTCAATTCCGATGATGCCATCGCCGGCGATCGCTGATATAGCTGGATTAGCGCGGTTCGATGATCGGACTTAATCGGTGATATGCAGTGACGAAAATTGTTAATATGCGGTAATCCTCGCAGTGATGAAAGCGAGGAAGGTAGTTCAGTGAGGGAAAATGAAAAAGTACAAACGTTCCTGCTGTATGCACACGTGCGCTGCACGTTGAAGAAGGAGCTATGAGAGGAAGACGGTGAAGATGGGAGTGCGAGATTCAGACAACTGGACATCGCAAAATTCGACTTTTGATTCCTAGTTGACTACTTGATTAAGAGACTAGGCATCTTTAACTTCCGATGATACAGATCAGAGATTCATGACATACGGGGCTAGCGTCTGTTCAAACTTCAAACATCACAGTTTTAACTACCGCAAAGTAAGGAGTGATTATTTAAAATTTTGAATATAAGATAAGAGCCTGCATCAGGCAGTAGAATAATGTCCTAGGCTAGACCACGTCCAATGCCAGATTTTGTTAAGGATTTAATGAGGGGAAGTAGATTAACACAGGAGCTGTTTCGGAAAAAAGGTACCGACGCATAGGGAAATGGAAAAAAGGCCGAGACGATCGGGCTTACTATTGCAAAAAATCGTGGTATATCAAATCCCAAAAAATAAATTTTTTATTTATTTTTTTATATTAAATATTTAATTCAATGAATAAAAAATTAAATAAATTAAATGGTCAATCAGATAAATTCAATTAATATATATATGTGTGTGTGTAAATGTAACATCATGTATTTTTAAAGCCTTAATTCATTTAGGATCTCCGTCGTTTAAAAATAAATTTATCTTGTTTAAATATTTTATTGCACATTTGACCAAATTAGAAACATTTATTAAGTTTTTGAAATGATTAATTCTCATCTTTTTATGGTTTTGACTTCATGTACTTCCAAATTATTTTTAATCTTTAAGATTTTTTGAAACTCTTTTTTAAAGTGGATATTTAAAATTCTTGTATTTTTTCAAATCTCCTAGACTATTTTAAAATACCAAACTTAGCTATTGGTAAAAATATATCCATCATCATGTTAGTATGCCTTAAAAATATTTTTAAGTCCTAAAATGATCTTTTCGGCTATCTAAAATTTATAAAACTTTGGTGATAACTATATTTTAATGCTATTGAGCTCAAATAATTAAAAAAAATATTATGTAATTAATTTTATAATTTTTGTGTTAAAATAGATATTATTAGGCACGTGTTACATCATTAAATTTAATTTGTCTTCTTTCTTCTTTTTTCACCTTTCATTCTCATGTGACGTGGATGATTCTCTTCCACCCATTTTTCCTCCTCATGTGGCACCGCTACCATCACTCACCTACCTTGATATTTTGATGAAAATATCTTCTAAAATCTTAATGGTTAAGACTTTACTAGTTACCTTCTTCTCATTTTACTGTTTTCCTTTCCCTTTTTCTTCCCCTTACTCTCTCATCTATTCCCCCCTTTCTGTTCCTCCTCTTTTGTGGCATCATCTTCTTCTCCTTCTTTTCCATTCATGGCTCTAGCTCCCCTAAATCACTAGTAATTGACTTGGACTTTATTTTCAAAATATAAGATAAGCCTTGAATTTTCTCCCTTCCTTCTTCTTCTCTTATTTTCGCCACTTTATTGCTTCCTTGTCTCCTACATTTTTTAAGATTAAGTTCCATTTTCCCTCCATGATTAAACCTTGCTTTCATTCCAAATCTTAAAGATAAGTTCTTCCTCCTTTTCCTCTTCAATTCTACCTTATTTGATTTGGTTTTTAAGTGATTGTTTTCCTAAATTTTCTTTTATGTTCTAGGTTTCAAGGAGGCATTTTGGGAGAGTTTGGTTTAGCCTTTAATCTTTATTTTCTTTTTCTAGTTTGAAGCTTAAGCTTAGGGTAAGTTCTCTTTACTATATATAATCATGTTTGAAGTTTTTTTTGGTAATTAACTAAAATTTTATTACCAAAGTAGGAAATTGAATACACTGTAAGACTTTACAAAAATATAGTGGCATACCCCTAAATAATTAAACTATCCATCTATCTAGCATCTCCATATAGTTCTTGATATGTACATTAGGGTTATCACCATATTTAATAGCATCAAGTAATAATTTGCTTCATGATGCATATAGTTCTTAGAAATATAAGCTAAATTCTAGTACTGAAGTTGTCTAAGCCCCATCCCTCCTTCTATTTTGGGTAGACAAATCTTGGACCAAGCTATAGGAGCATTTTCTCATCAGGATCCAGGTTATTCCATAGGGACTTTCTATAGATACTCTCTAGTTGGTGTACCACTACTTTATGTAGTACAAACATTTGCATCTAGTAATTTTCTATGCCATATATAACTAATTGAAGTAGTTATATCTTCCTAGAAAAATTGAGATATCTATTAGTCCATGATTTCAATTTCTAGTTGATATGTTTAATAAGAGGATTATACTAAAAGCCACAAATAAGGATACAAGTGTAATACTCCCAAAATTTACTATTGAAAAACTTCGTTTTATTTAAAAGAAAATGGCGAAAGCAAAAAAAAAACTGTAAATTTAAGGGGTATTACCGCCATACTTAGTACCAGACCAGTTTACTCCTACTGTTCTTGTACCAAGTGTTAAGGCTAAAAGAAATAAAACATGATTTATACAAATTTAATTTAAAAGAGAGTAGTGCATTGAAATCGTTACAAAAGATATAAGTCCACAATTAGTGGTTACAAAAGTAAAATCATTTACCAGAGAATTAAAAAGAGTGGGAGAAGTACCCTAAGGATTCCCAGATAATCCTTATTCTCGTACCTAAGCCCTCTTAATAGCACCTGCAATGGACCTACAAGGAACACTGCCCATTAAATAGGTAGGGGTCCACGAATAAAACCCTTCAGTATTAGGGTACTTAGTATCCCTTTAAACCACACTAAAAGGCAGGCCCGCATGCAACACATCATGCATAAATAGTATGCACATATAATAAGAAATACATAACACAGCTTCCACATACTTAGCAAGTCTAGCACATAACCAAGTAGGGACAAGTACTGAAGCTAACTCATGTCATTTCAATAGATCATAATACGAAATTAATACTTTTGACTTTATGCCATTAATCAATCATTATTAAATCATCATCTCTTAAATTATATCCATGTGAGTATGGGAACCCCACTATTATAACCGGTGGACCAGAAACATATAAGGTAGAACGTTCCTGACCACTATTATTTGCTAGTGGATCGGTCTCTAGGGTAGAAGGCTCCTGGCCATTATTATCGCTGGTGGATCAATTTGGCCCTGACTCACTTGGTGTTCCACTATAAGTGATTAGTATTTTCCATGATTTATCCACATCCAAGATTTAGTTTATTAAGCTTGGGACCCCCACTATTATAGCTGGTGAACTGAAATACATATATACATCTCCCAAGATAAAGCACTCCTGAGCCATTATTATAACCGGTGGATCAGTACATATATACATCTTCCAAGGAAAAACACTCTCAGGCTACTATTATAATCGTTGGAACAATACAAATAATATAATCCATTTGGGCCTAGCTCAATTATCTTTCACTTTACATGATTTGTGTTTTTCTTTTAATTAGCACAATAAATCCATTTATTTGCCTTGAGGGGGAGATCAAGAACTTGGAGACACAAAGGTGCACCGATCATACTGTCGCATACAAGCAGCTCAATACCCTTTAACCATCAACCCAAGGATGCAAAGGTACCGTAGTCGTATTGGTACATACAAGATACACATTACCCTAAGGACAAAGACACATAATCTATAAGTATGCATACCCCCTAAATAGGTCCATAAAGTTAGATAAAGTAAGATGTAGGGCTTGGTTAGGGCACTAAGGCACACCAGTAAATACCAAAATAATCATGGGCTAAACCACGTCTTTAGGGTAGCAATTCCTAAAGAGCCACCATTTCTGATCTCGAGGTCTTCTACTTTAATTATTAGTGTCTTAATTAAGGTGATCACAAAAAGTACAACAACCACATACTTATCCACTTTCAATTATTTATGATATCATTAGGTGATCCTTATTCATACAATTATCCAAAATAACCTAGAGGAATAACTAAGGCCATGATTATCTCATCCAATTTCAATTTAGGATTCGTTTCCATTTGTTCATATGCTATAAGGGTTATCATATCATAACCACATTATAGCCTTAGAGTCTAGTTAGTTCACATTAAAGGATCATGGCACATGGAACCCTAACATGCCCTTAATTCACACCCAACACACAATACTGTGCATGATTAATGATTAAGACGACACCATCATGAATATAAGAATAACACCATACCACGAACTTGATTATCCATCTAATCCCAGGTCAGGCCATGTTATTATGATATTTACTGATTATCGAATACTCATATCTTGCTGTTCACTATTACTTGAGTCTTATTATGGAACTTTGTTAACCCATTGACATGCTAGATAC
Source organism: Tamarix austromongolica (assembly GCA_039764185.1). Taxonomy (NCBI): domain Eukaryota; kingdom Viridiplantae; phylum Streptophyta; class Magnoliopsida; order Caryophyllales; family Tamaricaceae; genus Tamarix; species Tamarix austromongolica. The sequence continues at coordinate 50,299,231 of CM077817.1, forward strand.
GAGTTATTGATTTATCCCTATCATTTCTACAAAATTACCAGAATACCCCTTACTTGTATAATTATTAAGCCATCACTTTTTACTTGCTAAATTACCATACTACCTTCCATGTTGCATAATTACCAAATTTCCTCTTACTCATGTTAAGTTACCAAATTATCCTCCATACTTATTAAATCACCAACTTTATCTCTTATACTTGTTAAGTTACCAATTTACCCTTTTAATGGGCTAAGTTACCATATTACCCTTTATACCTTTCTAAATTACCAAATTGACCTTAGGCTCATTAAGTCACCAATCACCCTTAATATTTGTTACACTTGTTAGATTTCCCATTTGGTTGGTTAGATTACCAAATGGTCCTTCATTATTATAGTTATCAAATTGCCCTTTTAGTTGGTTAAATTACCAATTTACCCTTCTCTATTATTATAATTACCACTTTGCCCTTTTAATTGGTTAAATTACCAAATTGCTCTTCTTCATTACTATAATTACCATTTTGTCCCTCTTTATTATTACATTTACCATTTTACCCTTCTACTTTATTGAATTGCCTTTTTACCCTTCCTTTATATCAATTTGACATTTTATCCTTCTACTATATTAATTTACCATTTTGCCCTTCCTTTATACCAAGTTACCATTTTACTTTTCTACTTCATTAAATTACCATTTCACCCTTCCTTTACACAAATTTACCATTTTACCTCTTTACTTCCAAAATTATCATTTAGCCCCTTTACTTATGAAATCACCATTTTGCCCCATTTACTTACCAAATTACCATTTCCCTTTTACTTATGAAATTACCATTTGTCCCTTCACTTATGAAATTACCATTTTGTTCCCTTAACTTACAAAATAACCATTTTGTTCCCATTACTTACAAAATTATCATGTTGCTCCCTTTACTTACAAAATTGCCACTTTTATTAAAATTCCCTCACTACATAAAATATCAATATTAATGCTCCATACCCATCATTCAAACTCCACCAACTATTATTAATTATCATAATACTCATTAGCACCTACACTTATTTAAGCCACACTCTACATAAGAAATATTACTAGGATGGCCCTAGGGCCCATAATAACAATATTTATACAACAATGACCACATTAACATAACATATTATAGATAAGCACTTAACATTTTTATTAACAACAAAGCTCCTTCCTTAAGAATTATTTCTATATATGACTCATAAATTAGCATGCTTTTCTTTTTATCAATCAATACAAGTAACTAAATACATTATACTTAACAACATATATCATGCATATAACATATTAAAAACCCTAATGCGCCAGCATACGTATATCCATACGTTTAAGTAAGGTTTAATGGTTACCTTATTTCCCACAAAAATAAACCTTAATGGTACCCCAGTTAAATGCTTAAGCATTGATTAGTAAAAATCAATCCATAAAAGCAATATAAAAAATTAGCATAATAAAAGTAGAAAAATCAAAGAAATAATTTTTTTTATCAAAAGCTTAATTAAATAGATACTAATATTAACTATTTTTATACCTTAAAACTAATTAGATTTGGGCTAAAATAAGGCAAGGCTCACGCTGCTCATGGAACGTGAGTTGCATGCAAAAGACAAGGGAGAAAGGGGGTCGAAGAACGATGGAAGAAGGGAGGGGGTGGCTGTTTTCGGGTGAGGGTTTTGTGAGTGAGGTGGATAGAAGGTGGAGGGGAGTTATGGCAAGGGCTGGGTGTAAAGGTGGAGTGGGGGAGCAGGTGGTGGTTGGACATGAGTTATTAGCGTCTAAGGGTGGCGGCTATAGGGATGTGAAGTGGGCTACAAGAGTGGTGGAGGAGAAGAAGGAAGGGAAAGGAAAGAGAGAAGGAGGGGTCGCAAGGTAGGGTTTTGACTAAGAGAGGACATGGGGTGGTAGAGGAGGTTGTAAGGAGTAGGTTGGTAGCTTAGGAGGTGACAAAAGTGGAGGAACGATGGCAGAGGGCGGCCGTGTAGGGTGGCAAGAGATGGTGCAGGTGGTTGGTAGGGTGGTGGAAACGGCAGAATAGGGGTGGCAGAGCAAAATAAGGGAAGGAAAGGAAAGGAAAGGAGAAGAGGGGGTTGGGAGAGGGAAAGAAGGGGCTTGAATGGGGCAGGATGAAGCAAGAAGGAAGAAGAAAAATAAGAGGGAGAAGAGGGGAGGTAGGTGTGGCCGGTCGGGGTAGGTTGTAGGTGGTAGGGGTGTCGGGGTGCAGGGAGAGGGAAGGGAAAGAAGGGGAAAGGAATAACACATGGGCTGGGGGTGCAATTCAGGTTGGTTCGAAAATAGGAAGAAAAGGATGGGGAAGAGAGCAGGGTGGCAGGTTGTAGAGGGAATGTGGCAGAGGTGGCAGTGTAGGCTACCATGGCACAAATGGTGTGCTTGGTCGGGGGGTCAAAGAAGGAGATAAGAAGAAGAAGGAAAGAAAAGAGCAGACTGGCTAAGCAAGGGAGAAGGAAGAGGAGTGGGTCGACCTAAGCATGAGGGAAAGGGGAGAAAGAAAAAGAAGACTAAATTGGCCTAGATGGGGGAAAGGAAGGGAAAGAAAAGAAAGGAGGGAGGGAGTAGGTTGGTGACACATGGGATAAGGGGAAGAAGGGAAGGAGACGGGCTAGCGGCCCAGAGAACAAGGGTGGGGGAAGTGAATAGGCTGGACGACCTGGAGAAGAGAAAAAGAAGAAAAGGAAAAATAAAGAAAAAAAGAAAAAGGAGAAAGAAAAAGGAAAATGGAAAATTGGGAGAAAATAAAATAAAATAATTTTTGAAATAATAGAATTTAATGTTTTTGATAGATAAATTAATTTAATAATTTAATTTATTTAATTTAATATATTGGTTTAAAAAGGAAATTTGAGTAAAATATTAGTTTGAAAAATTATTTAAATAAAATGAGTATGATAAATAGCAAAATATTTATTTTAATTTATTAAATATTCATATCCCTTTTTACATGCTCAAAAATCCACAAAATAATTAAATTAAATAAATTTAAAGGTTAATTTATCCCAAATAAAAGCTATTTATTAAATTATAGATTTTTTTATAAAAAAAATTAGAGTATTACACAAGGTTTAAAAGTACTCCAAGATATCGAAAGAGGAAAGTTCCTTCTATGAAATGTAGCTTTCTTAGAATCATTTACTTAGAATGTTCATCCACTCCCCCCAAAAACATAGTGCTCTTCGAGGGGTTTGATTGAAGTTCTGAAGTATGATAAAATTGTTGTAGTTTCTCCATTATTAGCTTGGCGGATTTTAGATGACCTTTTTAAAACACCAATAGGTCATCTGTAAAGCTTAAATTTATAACCTTGGTAATCTTGCTCTATAGATGCCCCCTAAAGAGTCTGTCTACCCATAAGGTCTTCAAAAGTTTATGTAAGTGTTTCATGGCTAGCATAAAGATGTAAGGGAATAGAGGGTCACCTTGTTGTATCCCCCTACCATCCTCAAAAGGCTTACATAGGGTACCATTTATGTACAAAGAGTATTGGGTAGTAAAAATACATTGCATAATGACATGGATAATATGGCTAGGGAAAACAAATCCCTCTAAAATGAGCTTAATAAAGTTCCACTCCACTATTTCATATGATTTCCTTAAGTCAATCTTAAGCATTATTTGTAGACTTATATCCTTCCTACCATATTTTCTTAGAATTTCTTGAGCCAGCAACATGCTTTCACTTATCTCTCTGCCATCCAGAAAAAGAATTTTGTGAACTCTTGATAACGAAAGGCATGGTATTCTTCAACCTTATTGTGAGTACCTTAGAAACTATCTTATAGGAAACATTATAGTAAGAACTAGGCCTATACTCAGCCAATGTGCTTGCTATAGGGATCTTATATAATAAGCGAATAAAGGTATTATTAAGTGTTTTCAATAGGTAACTTGTGATGCAAGAGCATCTAGTGCATCTAGTGATCCTCAAAATAATGAAGAATTATCATTTCTAATAATGGAACCTATCATCTTATATATTCTTGATAATATCTCTATCCTTGATATTGGAAATACTTTAAGATGTTCTTGCAAGTATGTTATATATTTGCAAGGTGAAGAAGTCAAGATGCAAGAAGATACTTAAAGTGTACAGTGAATTCAAAGCATGCAAAGCTATAGCATATATGGGATGATAATACAACAAGATATAGTTGGTGATCCCATTAGTTATATTAGACTTGTTGTAAACCCTAAGATACATTTTATGTAAGCTAGGGTTTTGTTGTAATTTCATATATATACCATAGTTGATTGTAATTCTTTGTAATGCTTGTCATTAATATCATTTAAATGATGATATTACAACTAGGGTTAGTTATTATATAAGCTTATTTTAGGTTGGTTAAAACTGGCTTGAATTAAAGGGGGTTAACGACTAGTTTCCACTACCTTAGTCGGCTAACTAGTTTGCTTAATATCCTATATAAACACCCTATGTCATTGTACACGCATATTAGAAGATCATTTGAATAAAATTCACAAGTTAAATACTTATTTTGGAGATTGTATTCTAGCTAGGAATTGCCCGGGGTAAAAATCCTACTTAGAAACCTTTGAATGAATCCGCCGATTCATTCAAAGTTATCCATCTTACTGAGATTAGATTGAAGATAATTCTTTTGTAGCTTAATAACCACTTAAGCTGGGTCTTATTATCTTCAAAACTTCAAACTTGTTGGAAGATAAACCAAATAACATTCACAATCAACGCTTCCCTCCCTTTGATCCACACCAACTTATTTCCTAGTGTAACACCTCAAAATTTTACAATTAAAATTTTTTGTTTAGTCAAAAACCATATACTGAGACAGGAGGTGCTACTGCTGTGATGAGCATAAGTCTGACTCCCAACCAGTCTCTTACCAATCACAAGGCTAGAAAATTCTTAAGATATTAAACTAATTAGGGCATAAACCATAATGATCCGGATAATTCATAAAAGAAAATCAGAGTGTGTAATTAAAGAGTCATTATAGAATAGAAACTAGTACATCGTCAAAACCCCCTAAGGGAAAAACAGTAACAACAATAAAATAGAGTAAAACAAGAAAATATGAGTCTGAACATTACTCTCTCTTGGGCCCCATGCTAGGTCCAACATGCCATCACTCAACCCCACCCAACACATTGAATGTGTCATATTCATTAAATATAATATCTCCTACCTACACCAACTCAAAAAGTGTCACTACTCAAGGGAATGAGTAGCACCCATGAAATGGGTGATCGGTATGCTAAATATTGAGTAAAGCAACCATGCAGCTAAGGTCATGAATGAAAGATATATAATTCTAGTAGTGAATTAGTCCGGTTAAATATAATCATTAGATCTCTAGCCATTATTCCCATTTCACATCATTCTCATTTTACGTCCATGTGAGTATGGGAACCCCATTATTATAGCCGGTGGACTAAAAATATCCAGGATAGAATGCACTTGGCTACTATTATTTACTAGTGGAATGTTCACTAGGGAATAAGGCACTTATCCACTATTATTGCCGGTGGACTAGTCTGGGCGTGGCTCATTAATCTCTCTCTTTAAATGATTAGTGTCTTATTCATGTCTTATTTAGTAGATACTTTTATACTTAACATGCATGCCCATTGGACTTCCCTCTCACACACCTCATTCACACCTACTCTCCTAAAAAGCCCCGTCCTATATCTTGGGACTTCTATGCCTCCTAGAATATCCAAATATCCTTTCTCCCCTTTCCTTACTTAGCATGAAAGCCCAAACTTCTAAGTACGTGGGTTGAGGCCCACTTTCCCATATCTTTGGGTTAACTTACCATTTTTTTCTAGGGTTTTTCCCTTGGAAACCCTAATATGGCTGTAATACCCCGTATTTTTGAAATCCAGATTTATTAAGTTAATGATTTTATTAGCGTAATTTGATGTAAATAATTAATTATTTTAATTTCGATTCGTTTTACGGATTTATCGATGTTTTCGAATTCATAATTGAATGTAATTAATCATTGTCGTTGCGAACCATTCTAGACAAATTCGTTCACGACAATGATTTTATTATATTCTTATGAATTTGACTCTCGGTTAAAAATATGTATTTCCGTTGTTTCTCATATTTTTTATTTTTTAATATTTTAGATTTGTTTTCGATTATAACTTTGTCGCGTAATTTTGACTTTACTCTGGAGTTATATTTCGTTGATGAAATATATTATTTAATTATAGAATTTCCGTTTAAATAGTTAAATTTATTTTAATGATTTTATCCGTAGAAAATATTTCTGACTTTAAATTTATTCATTTCGGTAATCTTTTCGGAAAGTTTAAATTAAAAAGATTTCGGAGTTTATTTATGAAATTCTTTCTGAAATTAATTCCCTTTCGTTTTATGCTTTTTGGTTTACGGAAAACCGATTTCGGAAATTATTTAAATTAGCCTTGGGTTATTCGAATTTGACTTAAATATTTTAGTATATGTTTTTAAATAATTTTTCGGGGTTTTATAATGTATTTCCGTAAATAATATAAATTTTTATGTTCGTTAGTTAATTCTTTCGAAAATGTTTCTGAAATTCTGTATATGATCCTTTTATTTATTTTAAGTGTTCGGATCGTTTCGAAATAATTTTTATTTAATAAATTTTAGATAAAATCTTCCAATATTAATTTTTAAGATTTTAATATTTTATTTGATACTTGTTTTCGTAAAAAAAAAAAAACCAACCGGCCCGACCGAACCCTCCCCCTCTTCTTTTTCTTTCTCTCTTCCCCACCCCGACCCCTCTCCTGTGCGCCCCTGTTCTGCACCCGAAGCCCTAGCCGACCTCCCTTACCTCCTCCCTTACCCCTCCTTGCTTCGCCCCGCCGGCCAAGCTTCGACCACCACCGACCCGCACAGGCTGACCGCCGCAGCAGCAACAACTAAAGCTGCGCGACAGCAGCCAACCCAGCAGAGCAACAGCGGGCGGCGACAGCAGCAGCAGCAGGCCACGCAGCTCGCGCCACCGCCCTGTCACCGGCGAGCCCAGCTGATCACCGGCGAGCAGTCCTTGGCCTTCGACGAAGCTTCCCCGGCCTTCCTTTGCCCCGATTTGTCGGTTTTTCGTTTGGTATAATTTCCGAAAAACCCTAACCCTTGTTTTAATTAATTGGGTATGAATTAGCTTATAAAAAGCTAAATTGATTGTTTGATTGTGTATATATGTGCTGTAAGATTGATTTGGATAGGTTAATTGTGTGGTTGTATTGGAATTTTGGAAAAATTGGATTTTTAGCCGGGTTATGCCCAAATTTTTCGGATCCGCCGTTTTTGCGATTTCGGACAAATTGATTATACAATATGTTTTAAAATGTATCCAATTTCATTTTGGAACCGTCAATTTGAGAAATTTATTCAGGTTTTATCGGAATTTGATTCCTAGATCAAATTTCGGGTATAATGAAATTGGGTCATATAATTGAGCTATTCCACTCAACTGATTTTATAATATTGTTTAAAATGTATTTAATTTTATATTAGAAGTGTTGATTTGGGAAAATTGTGCGTAATTGACCGGAATTGGATTTTTAGGTCAAAATTCCCGCGGGTTTAAATTGGTTTGGGTAATCGGGTTATTTTATTCAATTAACTGTATAAATTACATTAGAATATGTTTAATTACATTTCCGGACCGTCAATTTATATGTTTTGCCAAGAATTGATTGGATTTGCGTTCCGGGCCCAAAAACCCTAATTGGGCTAAATTGTGTATTTCTTTTACTAGTTTTGAGCAATTGATTATTTGATATGTTATAAAATGTGTTTAATTGCATTTCTAAACATTCAATTTGATTGAATTTATAGAATTCTAACGAATTGTATTTTCGGGCCTAAAACCCTAAATTTCAAGTGAGATTATGAAATCGATTACTTGTATTGTTGTTTTTCTAAAATTGAATGTATAGAAATGGTTGAAATGGTATTAATTGCTTTCTAATACCTTTAATTTGAATTGATTAAATTGAACTACCTGAGTTTACGCCGTGGACTTTAAAGCCCTGATTTTGAAAATTGATCATCTAGAATTGATTTATCGGAAGATCGTTTTGTTGAAATTGATTGTCTAGATTTATCTAAAATTAGTTTAATTGTGTTTTAAAACTATCAATTTGAGGTAATCAAAGTGATTTGGCCGATTTGTGGTTTAGGCATTAAAAACCCTAATTTTCGGGGATGATTTTATAAAATTGATTTTTGCTATGTGTATTTTATCTAATCGAATTCTATCCTTGGGTTTTAAACCATTTAAATTCTGTTTTAACCTAATCGGTTTGGATTTGGGTTCTATGTAAATGGTTGGGTTACCTATTTAGTTGTAAAACCTAATAAATAAGTTATTTTCGATAAATTACCTTATGATCGATTACTCTTTCTCAAGATTTCCAAATTAAGTTGAAATGTCCCAAAGGATAATTGTATTAATCCGTTTTGATTTAGTTTTAACCTTAAATTTTATTAGAGCTATGCTTTTAAGTTTTAATTTTGGACACGTTTTCTAAGAAAGATCAATTGTGTCGTTTGTGTTTATTTAATTAGAATAAATGGATTATTGATTGATAGGATAGTTCCTAATTTAGTTTTGATTTCTATCGGGTCTAGGAAAGCTTTCTCGTGGACCCACGAACTAGGGATTCCTCTCCCTCTTATTTCGCTTAGCTAGCTTCGGATCCAGGTAAGTTCTCTACTTACCTCTACTTATGGGTATTTCGTAAGGACGTAATTGAGGCCACTTGTGTGCATTGCATGTTTTACCTGTCTTGTATGCTTTGTGCGGTTGTATGCTATAATCCTGTATGTTATCTGTGTATTTGTGTAGCGCAGCATGGAACCGAGGTACGTCCCCGTGTTCTCGTCCTTGTGTACTAAAATGTTGTGGAACAAGAATGATGTGATGTGATGTGATGTGACCCTACGACATGCATGCGGGGTTATGTGAGGAAGTGTGGTGAAGTGGGGACTTGAAAAAGAAAAATAAGCGGTTAAAATAACCCAAGGGAAGTACGTCGGCTAACATAGGTATGGATGACCTAAGGAGTTCACCATTTATAAGACGATGAGGGGAAGGTGGAATTAAATAAACAAAAGAGTGGGAATAAATTAAGGTTGCATGGGGGAAATTAGGGATTGCATGGTGGTATTAGGGTTTGTATGGTGGTATTAAAGGTTTCTTGGCGGTATTAATGGCTTATGGTGGTATTAGGGTTTGCATGGTGGTATTATGGTTGGTATGGTGGTATTAGGGTTTACATGGTGGTATTAGGGTTTGTATGGTGGAGTTAGAGTTTTGCATGGAAATTAATGATTGTATGGGATTTAGGGTTTGTGTGAAACGTTCGAGAGGTTGCATGGGATGCGTAACGTCTGCGTGGGAGCAAAATTTACCTATGAAAGGCTGATTTGGGGTGTAAGGAAGGTAATGCGAGTATTATTTGGGTGTTTAACTGTTTTGGATGGGGAATAGTACGTGGAGTATTATAAGGGTTTGGAGGAGACAGAATTAGGGTTTGGAGTGATTAACTCTGGGTCGTTGTGATTAAGTAGGGTGGAGTAGCTTATTGTGAATTGTTGAGGGTAATTAAGGTTTGGAATGGCTAAGTATGGTTGTTATGGTAAAATAGGGTTAAGGCACAGTTTGGTGTGGTCAATTAGGGTTCGTTATGGCTGCTTAGAGTTGTTTGGTGTTATCATGTGTATTATTGATTAAGTGTAGTTATGAATGTGGAATTTTATTGTTTGTGATGTGTAAAGTATGAAGTGAATGATTTACGCATGTCAAGGGTGTGATGTGAAGTAATAAGACACGAATAAGACATTAATCACGTAAAGCGAAAGATGTTGAGCCGAGCCCAGTCCGATCCACCGATTAGAATAGTGGTCAGAGGCGTTTTGCCCTATGCGTTTCGTTCCGGTCCACCGGCTATAATAGTGGTCAGAGGCGTTTTGCCCTGTGCGTTTCGTTCCGGTCCACCGGCTATAATAGTGGTCAGAGGCGTTCTGCCCTGTACTTTTTGTTCCGGTCCACCTGCTATAATAGTGGTCAGAGGCGTTCTGCCCTGTGCGTTTCGTTCCGGTCCACCGGCTATAATAGTGGTCAGAGGCGTTCTGCCCTGTGTGTTTACATCCGGTCCACCGGTTATAATAGTGGGGGATCTCGGCTCGACAGACCCACACGAATAAGTTAATCCACGGGAAAGATACTAATCACTTACAGCGGAACACCATGAAAGTGCGGGGCCAGTCCGTTCCATCGGTTAGAATAGTGGCCAGATGCGTTTTGCTCTGGGGTTCGATTTCCGTTCCACCGGCTATAATAGTGGCCAGAGGCGTTTTGCTCTGGGGTTCGATTTCCGGTCCACTGGCTATAATAGTGGGGTCCCCGTGCTTACATGGATCATTAGAGAATATGTGTGGAATGAATATACTATTAATGAGAATAAAGAATAAGTCTAGTTGGACCTTGGCCAGCTTTTATTATATGTATCACCACATGCTTTTTATGTGCATAATGAGTCACGTATTATTTCGGTTATACCACGCGTATATGTTAACTGGGATGTTGCATATGTTTTAAATGTTACTATGAATGTATGGCAAGATTCATGCTGTGGGTTGTGAGTATGTATGATATTGTATTAACGTATTGTACTACAATTTAATATGCACTTGATGATATCTCTCCTATAAGGTAGGGTAGCGAGACTTACTCAGTATTGGACCCGTACTGATACTACACTGGTTGAATGGGTCCTGTGATGATCCACCGATGGTGGGGAGCAGACCTCTTGTGCAGGTTAAGATCGGATACTGTTTTGGGGTGGAAGGCTTGACCTGAGTGAGTAGGTGATTCGGATATTTATCCTTCGGGATTTATTTTGTTTAATTGTATTCACCTTTGGAAGTTGCAAGTATTGTTTTCAGATTTCTAAGGGTTTTGTAATTGACTTTAAATTTCTCGTATTCTGATAAGTGTTTACTATTCAGATTTAATTGTTTGACAGGTTTTAGCCTTGCATCTAACATGAGATAGATGGTTGACATTTATCTTGTGTTAGATGTGGCGGTAACATTTTCCAAATTCGCTCCTAGCTTCCGCTTTAATCTTTCAAAATTTTTTTTTCAGGAGTGAAATTTGGGGGTGTTACAATGGCTTATATGGCCTAACCTCTCCCTTTCATACACAAACCATGATCCCTTTACTCCCAACTTATCACCCCATTCGGTCCACAACCAGCATCCTAACTTTACTTCCTATTTTGTATATGTGGCCACAAAACCCTAGTTGGCCACCCCAAACCCTAGCTCCTCTCCTTTCTTATATGTCATCCCTTCACCATCCTCACTCACCATTTCCCTTCTCACGTGACACACATTTACCCCTCCATGTGACACCCTTCCATCTCATCCCACAATCTAACCTCTTCCATTAACTCTCCCTTTTACACACTTCCCCACCTAAGGTTTTTCTCACAAACCCTAGCTAAGTCCCTCATCCACCCTTATACCAACCTACGTACTATTTTTCATATATGGACCCAATCACCACAACTACTCTTCCCTCACCTTACATTCCCCATAATTGATTTATTCCATCCTCTCATTTTATTCATATTATCCTTTTATTTATCCATCCATACGTCATGAGATACTTAGTCCTTTCTCACTTCCCTCTTACCATTCTACCCTCTTTACTTATATCATTTTCCCACAACCTCATCTTACTACTTAGGTACTCCAAGCATGCATGTCATATAGGGAAAAATGCATAAGCACAACACAAGTACAAGTTACATTACCATATTACATATGCCATAAAACATACACAACTTACCTTAGCTCCATGCTTAGCAAGCTGCGCTACAAGTGCATAGTTCATAACCACATAAGATACATACACATAACCACACAATACACATATTTGGCCTTAACCAAATCCTTACCTAAAATGACATAGGGCTTGGGGCATGCTTCCTACGCCTCCTCAGGGGATGAACTTGGTTCACCTACAAGAGGGAAACACTAGGGTTAACTCCCCTCTTACTCATTTTATTATCCCCTAATTTATCTTTAGTAAAAAACTAGTATTAGTGATGAAAATAATAGTAGTCTCAATAGTAATAATAAGGGTATTATTATTAAAGTGGCTAAAAATACTATTAGTGGTAGTGTTAACCATAATAGGGTTATTAGTAGTAATGATGGTAGTTATAACATTCATGGAAGAATAATAATAGTAATAATAGTGTGAGCTTATGACTCATATTTGGTGTGTATAATGACTTGGATTGGTGTGTGAAGTATTTTAGAAGAATTTGGAGTAGAACTATGGGTTATTTTAGAAGTATGTGAATATTGTACCTTTATTCAACTAGAATTTAAAAACTTGTTGACCATTAAAGTTGTAGATCTTTCTGTTAGCTTTCCAACGCATTAAGAATCAGCTTGATTGAAGGTCAAATGAAGAAATTGTGGCTAAAATACTAAAGACTACCAAAGTTGGGAAAAAAATATGGGGGGCACGTGTTTAGTATAAATACTATGCGATTAGGACTGTAATCAGTATAGCATCCTCCTCTTCTCTCCTCTTAATTTCTCTTGTAATTTCTTGGTGAATTGAGTGATTTAGATGAGGATTTTTTTGATTCTCTTTATAATCACAATTACTTCACATCAATAAGATCATCCGTTTCCACAATCTATGTTCTTGAGTGTTCTTCTCTTCTTAGTTCCTATGTGTTCTAATTGATTCCAATTAGATCTTAATTTTCCAAATTGGTGTTGATCCCTAAAAAATAGTAATAATAACAATAAAAATAATAATGATGACTATGATGATAATAATGATGATAATAATAAGGTTAAAATAATAATTATATTAAGATAATCTATACTTAAGTGATAGCAAGGGTTAGGGCACAACCTAAGTGGAGGTGGCAGTTAGGGCGGCGACGGTAGTGGCAGTGGTATTAGTGGTGGTTGTTGTGGTAAAGGTTTGACTTTTGGGGTTAGAAGAGAGAGAGGGAGGTGGTGGTTGTGAGGCAGTGGTCTCCCTGGACTAGGAGGGTTGTAGTGATGGTGGTGGTATAGTAGGGTGGCAGTATAGGTGGTGGTGGTTGTGGTGGCTAAGGGTTGTGGAGAAGTAGAGAGGAGGAAAGAGAGGGAGAAAAGGGGAAAGGAAGGGTAGGTTAAGGTAAAGGAGGGCCTGTTGGTTTGAGAGGGAGGCAGTAGGGGTGGTGATTGTGGCAGAGGAAGCGGGGCGACAATGGGGTGTAAAGGGCAACTTGAGTTGCCTACTTTACAAGGTTGGGGTGAGCTATGTGGGGGATTTAAGGATGGAGAGTGATTTGGTTTGGTGGAGGGTGATTTAGGGAAGGGCTGGGTGGTGGTTTGGATGGTGGCGTTGCACGATAGCTGTTAGGGTGGTGTCTAAAGGCATGGTGGTAGGGAGAATCAGGTATTTTTGGGCAGAGCAAAAGGAGGGGAATGTAAGAGGACAAAGGAGGGAGAGTACAAGGGAGTAGGAGGGGCAAGGGCTTGCTAGCCAACGGTGGTAGGGCGGTACCCACATGTGAAGGGCAGGTTGCAGGCTGTAGAGGAAGAGAAAGGGAAGGGGGAAGAGGCATGCGGGGAAGGCTATACAAGGGTAGGTTGGGAATGAAATGGAAAGGAAAGAGATGAGGGAGAGAGAAGGGAGCAGGTCGAGGCGGTATAATGGTAGGGGAGGATGATCGTGTAGGTTGTAGGTGTGACGTGCAGTGCAAAGGGAGGAGAGAAGAGGAGGAGGAAGAAGAGGGGTAGGCCAGCCGGTCAGGGGAAAAGAAAGAAAGAAAAGAAAAGGGGGCAAACCGGTCGGGTGAGGGGGGAACAAAAAAAAGATGGGGTGGGCTCATGGGGGGGGAGGATAGGGAGAGAAGGGTTGGACCGCACTGGCGAGGCCTAACCAGGGAAGAAGAGGAGAAAGAAAGGAAAATAAGAAAAAGGAAAATAAGGCGGTTGGGGTATTTAGGGTCTTTTTGTAATTTTGAATTTTCTTGAAAATAATAAAATTAGAAAAAATAAATAATTAGATTCCTTCTTGTATTAACTTAGAAATTTTGGGAAAATCTTCCTAAATTCCATTTTAGTTAACAAATTGTCCTATTCTTCCCTAATTTAATCCTATATTATTTCTCTCTTTCTTTGTCTTAATTACTCCCATTATCTTATTAAAAATTTTATGCTTAATTAATCTTATCTATTAACCCCTATTTCATTATAATTTCCTAAATTAGGGTTTTGGGGTATTACATATTGGCTTGGCTCGTGTGTAGTATATTTACTGGTCCATCAGTTATAATAGTGGGCAGGTGTATTTTTCCTTAGATTATAGTATATTACCGGTCCACTAGTTATATTAGTGGTCAGGTATGTTCTGCCCTAGATTTTCTAGTATCGTTCCACTAGTTATAATAGTGGGGGTCCCGAGCTCAATTAATGGAACCCTTAGATGATATTAATTTATGGAAAAGATACTAATCACTTATAGCGGAACACCATGTAGGTGAAGACCATGTGTAGTATATTTATCTGTCCACCTATTATGATAGTGGTCAAGTGCATTCTGCTCTGGATTGTAGTATACCTACTAGTCCACTAGTTATAATAGTGGTTTTTGGAACTTCTTACCTTGGATTATATTAGGTATACTTGTCCACCGGTCATAATAGCGGTTAGGAGCATTCTGCCTTAGATGACATAGTTACTGATCCATCGATTGTAATAGTGGGGTCCCTAAACCCATGTGGATATATTTTGAGAGATGTATAAATATTTTACTAATGTTTTTTTTTAATTTGATAGGGGTAAATGATCTAACATAATTTGTTATATGCATTATATATGTATCCTCCATTTCTATGCTCTAACTTAATTGTATTGTTACCCTATTTAGTACGTTGTGTATTGATCACCCCTTTTATGGGTGTTGGTTAGTCCCATGAGCAGTGACCTCTCTTAAGTCTATGTAGGAAGGTGATGAGGCGTTGGAGGTATTTTCTATATATGCTAATCTAGTTAGGGCGGAGTGATGCCATGGTATTCTAGGTTGGGATTGGAGAGAGTGCATCTTAGACTTATTTCCTACTAGTATTTTATGTTTTTCTTAGCAGTGGAACCCTAATATATATTTTCACGTCTCTTCTATATTGACACTTGACTTTCTTATATTCTAGTATTTTCTATATATCAATGTTTAACTCTTTCATGTTTTAATATATTATTGTTATGGTTTACATTTATGTTATTCTTTTAACCTTATGGTTAGTATGAGGGTGGCCAAGGGCTATACTTATACTAATCACGGTAGTAACACCTCCCATTGTGGTGTATGAATTTAGGAACAAACAAAAATTTTTAACTGTAATTTTTTGGGGGTGTTACACCACTACTTGAGAAATTTTGAATGATGATGTCGATAAAAGGATATTGGTGGCAATGAAAATTGTATAAGGCTTTGAAGGATAGTAAGGACTAACATTGTAAGACTCCCATTTTTCACTACCAAAAAATTTCATTTAAAACATTACTGAAGCATAAAACACACCTAAGAAAAATGGGGTGTTACTGCTGTACTTGATACTGGATAGATGTCCACCACTTACCCTATATCAGATATAAGGCTAAAACTAACCGAATCATTAAAACAAGAGAGTGCATAAAATGAAAAATTAAATAATAAAATTAAAGAGTGTTTACATCGAATGACCATAACGGTTTTCAACCAAAATATTACAAAATACATATAGGTAGAAATATGGGGTTATAATAAAATAAGGTTAGGGCATGGCATCCAACTTAAAATCTTGGTCTACCATGGACCCCATAAAAAATCTTTGGATGTCCATCCTCATAAGGCCCCACCCAAATGACGTAGGTCCTCTATGACTATCCCCAAAGACCTGCACATAGCCCCTTGCTCATAGGAATGAGCAAGTGGCCGAGAAAATGGGCATATCAATATGCTACATACTAAGTAAGCCAAGTTGCTCTCTCAATGTAAGCACAAGTATGCCAATCTATCATATATGGATATGAAATATAATATGCATCATGGCAAAGCCATATACATGATGGTAGGACTACATAAGGACATGCTATCATGTATAATTCCAATAAGTAGAATATATCATGCTTGGTTATACATCCTTATCACATAAGCACTTACACATGTAATAGTAAGAAAATCCAAGCAACCTTTAAGTTTTATTTCCAATTACTCAATCCTTTAGGTCATACCCTTTACTTACTATGTATGCCATATGTCAGTAATTTAATCAAAATTCTATTCTATAACTAATTAGTCATTTTGACCATTAGCTACTTGTATAAACCGGCTTTTATTCCTTTTTAATCATTTAGGTCATTTGTTGCTTCCTTATCCAATTATTAAACATTCACTTGGTCACCCTTCATAGATTAACAATCAATTACTTATCATCTATATTTTATTATTATCAAGCGATAGACTATGCACCACCCCCATGGTCTTACATACCATGGAAGCCTATCCACACATGGGACATAAAGTCTAGGTCAAATCCAATCACCAAGTGGACATAAGTCTAGGTCTAAGCTAATCACAAGAATGGATATAAGTCCAAGCCAAAGCCAACCATTATGGACATAAGTCTAGGCCGAATCCAACCACCTAGGTAACCAGACCCTTTAGTATTGATATCCCCTAGTACATCATCAGTGTTTAGAGTAGGTAAGGTACAAGGACCTCTTAGGATCCCGCCCGAAGTCACAAAAGGCAGACTAACCCCTAGTAGCTAATCTAGGATTAGGTAGCCAAGACCCATACTTAACTAGACTGTATTTTACTTTATGTGATTCATATTTTATTCATAAGGATGGGTGATCCTATAAGGCCCATACAAATGCAAGCAAGCAATTTTCCATGTTTATTCCATATCAATCATCTTCCCATTTTTCCAAACATGCGGGTTTTCATTTGCCCTTAGCTAAAATTATTCATATCTGAAAAATTATTTAATTCAAGCTTAAGCTGAGTTTAATTACTATTTTCTCAATATCATCACTTATCATAAGTGGAATATCCATTTATCCTTTACATTACTCATAAAGTGTATCATAAATTATGATACATTTAATTCTTTCATTTAGCTAATGATTTCATAATGAAATCTATATTTTATCCCATTAATAATCATAGTATAGTCCCAAACATTATCTCCAAGAATAAATAAACCAAAAAGAAACAAATCATGCAAACCAATCTAACCAGTTGATTGGTCTGGCCCAACCAATCAAGCAATTGCACCAACCATTTGATCGGTTTAGGTTGACCAATCGATGGGTTTGACTCATCTAGACTATGATTTTCCTCAAATCGGTTGATTAGTTTAGGCAACTCAATTGACTATTCATAGATTGTTCAATTGATTTTGTCTAACCAGTCGACGGGTTTAAAAAAAGAGAAAGACAAAGGCCTCTACAGGCTCACTAGTAGATGGGTTGGGTCAACCGGTCAATTTTTCTAAGATCCAGTTGATTGGTTTTACCTAACTAGTGGATCAGTTTGCCCTAACATAGCTCTAAACCACTAAATTTCATGTAGATTATTGCATATAAATGATCCTTAACCACATTAAAATATGAATGAACATAGTCTAACATATTTTCAACTAGATTAACATACATTTCACAACATGGAATCATCATATCTTATGTTTACCCCCTTTGCAAGCTTTTTACTCAAATCATGACATCTAACCATCCAAAATAGTTATGCAAGTTGCATATACTTATGTTAGCATGCAGAAATCAACTTAATGGAACATAAAACATGCAAGAACACTTACTTGATATAGGTAAAATCCCTTTTAAACCTATAAATTCCAACTATGGAAATTCTTAGCTTTAAAAACCTTAAAACCAAAATTTTAACTAAGAAGTTACACCAAACCTTATTAAATTCTTGAACTTAAAAATATGAAGAAATAAGAACATACCATATTGAGGCAAAAATAGGGAAAATCTTAGTTGGGCCACTCAAACTTTTTTGCCAAAATCTAACTCCTCCTTCATTAATAATTGAAACAAAATTGAGCCATAGACAATATTACAAGAGTGTAAGAAAATTGATTGGAAATACTCAAAGTGTACGAAGAAGGGAGTGAATATTTGACTTAGAGAATTTAGTTGCTTAAAGGAAAGGTACATATAAGGAATAATTAGGGATATTTATAGCCAATCAATCAAAGGAAAATACAGAGGGTTCAGGAACCAACTCGAAACCCTATAATTGATCATTTTAATTTGAGTTAAATGGATGGATCTTGTCTAAGATTTTCTAGCCTATTCTACAAGACTCAAATGGTATTTTTGGAGAATGTAGATCAATTAGGTTAGAATTAGCGTACATAAAATGATGTAATGGACGATTAGCATGGAAAGAGTCTCCTAGATGTTCAGAGCTGTGCTTGAGATCGAATCATTGATCTTAGAATTGTGTAGAGGAGTGAGGAGGAAGAAGACAATGTTGAGGTTATCTCTCACCTTCAACTATCCCAATTGGCCTCCAAATTGATTTGAGGCAATATCTTAGGTAAAATTCATCATGAATATGGTTAAAAATATCTTAGGGACAATTTATCATGAGTTGGTAATGTTCCAATTTAGTGTAAGAGATTTTTCACAAAATCAAACTCAAAAAATATGATCAGCTCGACAAACCCATTAATGGTTTTTGGCCTACTAGTTGACTCTTTTATGACCAGTTGATTGGTTTCTCCCAACCGGTCAATTGGTTTAGTCAAAAAACCTAATCTACTGAAATGATAAACCAATCAATCGGTTCATGGAACTTGTTGATTGGCTTACCTAAAATACTCGATAAACTCCATTTTTTAACATGGTATCAAATTAAACTTTGCCTCAAACTAAATCATAACATTAAATCAAAATCGAAGGCCTAAAATGTGGCATAATACTCATTTAACCATTTTACAAAAAAGTGGGGTATTACAACACTACCCCCTTTAAGAGGTTGCATCTTTGAAGCCTATAAAATTTTAATCATGTCATTACATATAAGGTAAAACACATATCATATTCACATTCATGGAAAAGGGTACTACCCCCTTGAAGAAAAATATTTATACTTAATATAACAACTATGAAGATAACTCTGGATACTTGACTCAAATATCTACCTTGGCCTCCCAAGTATCCTCCTCTTTACCATGTCATGACCAAATAAATTCACTAAAGGAAAGGTTTTTATATGCATCTCTCTATTCTTGGTGTCTAAAATGCTCATCGGTCACTCCTCATAAGTCAAAGACTCATCGAGCTCTAGTGACTTTGATCGAATAATGTGTGAAGGATCTTCCACATACTTTTGTAGCTAAGATATGTAAAAGATATTGTGCACATGAAGCAACTCCATTGGTAGAGCTAAGATATAAGTGACTTCACCAAAATGGTCAAGAATCTTGTATGGTTCAATGTACCTTGGACTAAGCCTATCCTTCCTACCGAACCTCATGAATCCTTTAGTGGGAGAGACCCTTAAAAGTACTTTATCACACACCTTGTAGCCATCAGTCCATCTTTTGATATCTTTATAGCTCTTCTGTCAATCCTAGGCAGCTCTCATTTGATCCTGAATCAAACAGATGTGCCTAGTCATATCCTAGATCATCTTGGGTCCTAACACAAGCATTTTACTGATGTCACTCCAACACAGGGGACTACAATACTTCCTCCCATATAAGGCTTCAAAAGGCACCATCTTGATAGAAGAGCTCAATCAAATCTAGACAATCTTCCAAACTTCTCCCAAAGTCTAACAAACACGCTCAAAGCATATCTTCTAAGGTCTGAATGGTCCTCTTTGTGTGACCATCTATAGCTAAGTGAAAATCTATACTCATCTTCATCAGAGTACCAAATGTGGCTTGTAACTTGTGCCAAAAATATGATAAGAACCTAGAGTCTCAATTAGATACAATGTTCTTAGGAACTCCATGAACTCTCACCACATGCTTTCTGTAGGAATTAGTTGGTTACTCCATGCTCCATGTCACCTTTATTAGTATGAACACGGCTAACTTAGTCAAATGATCCACCACGACCCACATGGAATCAAAACCACCACTAGTCCTAGGAAGACCAACCATGATGTTCATTGATATGATGTCCCACTTCCATTGAAGAACTTCATGTGGTTGTATAAACCCTTCTGGTCTCTCGTACTTAATCTTAACCTTCTGACAGGTTAAACATCTGGCAACAAATTCTACCACCTGTTGCTTCATGCAGGCTATTAATATACCTTCTTTAAATCTTTGTATATCTTATTCCTTCATTAATGAATAGATTAAGAAGTACAATGTACTTCCTCAAGAATTTTCTTCTTGAGCTCCTCACACCCATGTGGTACACACCATCTACCACCGTACCTAATACTGCTATCATCGTATATCTAGAATCCTTCAGCTCTGCCTTCTGTAATACCAGTCTGAATTATCTTGAGCTTAACATCACCAAATTGATTAGCTCGAATCTCCTCAAATATTGAAGGTGTAATGGTGAGTGCACTCATTCTAACTTCTAGACTTCCAACAGTGATAAGTTCGATCTCCATCTTTTTGATCTTTCGGTATAGGTGATCTAATAATATGATCATGCCCAAAGAATGTGATATCTTTTGCCATAGGTGTAATGATGAAGAGAAGAAGATGGTGGTGGTGGTGGAGGAGGAGGAGGAGGAGGAGGACAAGAAGAAGAAGAAGAAGTAGAAGGAGAAGGAGGATAATTACATAGAAGAAGGAGGAGTAGGAGGAGGAGGAGAAAAATAATGATAAGGAGAAGAAGAAAGTGGACGAGAAGAATGAAGAGGAGAAGGAGAAGTAGAAGGCGAAGAGGAAGGGAAAAGAGAAGTAGAAGGAGAAGGAAAGGTAGAATAATTATGATGATGATGATGATGATGATGATGATGATAATTAGAATAATAATAATAATAATGATGATAATAATAATAATAATAATAATAATAATAATAATAATAATAATAATAATAATAATAATAATAATAATAATAATAATAATAATAATAATAATAATAAGAAGAAGAAGAAGAAGAAGAAGAAGAAGAAGAAGAAGAAGAAGAAGAAGAAGAAGAAGAAGAAGAAGAAGAAGAAGAAGAAGAAGAAGAAGGCCCCAAAATTTTATGTCTAATGCCTCTTCGATGACCTTGAAGATAACCTAGAACATCATTGACTATTTCATCCTCATCGATTGCATGTGGTTCAGTTCATCCTTAGGTCTTATCTCCCTCTGCTAGCTCTAATTATATATTTCCTTGAACATCAGTTCGCCCCTTTACCATTTTTTCTTACAAAAAATTATTTAAGAATAGGCATATCAATTATTTTATTAAATATTACTAGGTTTAGTTCTAAATTTCTTACATAATGCTCTCTTGTAGCATTAGAGATCTGATGGTCATCTCTCATGATTAGATCTTTATACGTATCTATCGTTGATGGTAATTATTTTTTGTGCCCATTGATCTTTCATATTGGTAAAAATAATAAATTAATATTATTGCTATAATATTATAATTAGTAAAAATTTAAATATACTTTTTATATGCCTTTAAATATAGGTAAACCAAAATAGACTTAGAACCATGGTGGCTAAAATCTATAAGGTTCAATCTATTTGCTAAATTTTGAATAAATCTAATCTGCATAATTTAAACAATGATAATAAATGAATTTAATTACTATCATCTATTTTAAAGTACTTATTTAAGTATTTCTCATTTTTTGTTGGAGACTCCCGATATTCTATGTTTTTTTATTCATGTTTTCCAGTTAATGTAAGTAATCTTGTTATTATTCTCCTTATATATCTTCTTTATGTAATATTTTATTTTTCTTGTACACATCCTAA
The DNA here is from genome assembly GCA_039764185.1 of Tamarix austromongolica. NCBI lineage: Eukaryota > Viridiplantae > Streptophyta > Magnoliopsida > Caryophyllales > Tamaricaceae > Tamarix > Tamarix austromongolica. The sequence goes on from CM077817.1 coordinate 50,321,231, forward strand.
CACATCCATTGAATAATAGTTAAGATTAGAGACCATAATCAGGTTTGTGTCTGTTAATTGAGTTTAAAGTACCTCTACAATATGAACATTAAAAGAATTAATAAATTTAAAATTAAATTATGGGTATATCTCAATTAATGATATATAATTAACTCTAGTTTAAGTAGAGTCTTAGAATTTTGTTACTTAGGTACTTGTGCCCATAATTTGTACATGGATGAAATAAACTTCGATGCCATCAATCCCACCTAATTATATGTGTTATTCATCTTAGCAAAATCAATATGTGTTAACTTCTTCCCTCCTACTAATAATATTTTGTAGAGCTTGTTATCCTTTCCCCTATAAAGTACTTTTTATTTCCTAGAAAGTGGTACCACAAAAAAATATCAGATAGAATAATAAATAACCTAAAATGTGTAATTGGTTATGTATAAAGTTAATAAGAAAATAATATTTACCTATCTCATAAGTTTAAAATAATCTAAGAGGCATCTTAGGGGGATCTAATCCTCCATTCTTGCCTTGATATCTAGTGTTGATGTTAGCCATATATTGATCTTATGGAGTACAGTGACATGAATAATTAACATAAAAAAATTCAACTAAATAAAGTTAGTGGACCACTAATAAATTCCTAGTATAAAAGTATTATTATCAATATGACTATCAAGGTATCACACATAACACTAATTACACACTAATTAGAAAGATAATTATAATTATCACTATCATTATCACTAGATTCATCAAACAATTGATTATGTAATAACATCCAACTCTTATTAATTGAAATCTTATCTATAAAATAATTTAATAATGGATTCACCGATATACTATATTAATTCCTTAATAAACTATTTAAACTAATTTTTTCATGTACATCTGTAATTACCCCATGTTTTGCACTTAAAATTTTCATTTAAAAGAGTTAATTGTTGAAGATAAAATAATAAAAACATAAGGTATTACTACCATACTTAGTATAAGCCTAATTTTCTCTACCATTCTTATACTAATGTTTAAGGCTAAAATGATGCTCCGCTTAAGTTAATAACACAATTATAAGAAATAGAATATTGATTACACGACAAATTAACATCCTTTTGACAATATAAAATCAATCAATGATTACAAAATTTTGAATGAAAATAAATATAGGACATAAGAGTCCAGAAATATCTGAATCAAAATATACCAAATGAACACCCGATAGTCATAACTCTTAATCTAAAAATATTAGCCTTGAAGCTAACTTGCAAAATCACAACTAATTATTGAATAATTAGGGACCATGAAATATAACCCATCAATACAATGGTACTAAGTAAGTTACTATACAAAAATAAACATGTAAAAGCCATATGGAGCATTTAGAGGGTGTCATATGATAATATGCTAGAAAATATTGAAATATACATACGGTGACTAAAATGCAATATACAATCTAGATAGAAAATAACACTAAGTTCACATACCCCTCATGCCAAAACATTTAGATCATAACTGAAAACGCATCAACCAAACATCCAAAGGATGTTTTCTAAAGTAATACATAGATTATCCTTAATCTAATTTCTATAACATTCACAAAATAGTTCATAAACTCAACATCCATAATAATAAACTCAAAAACACCATAGGTAAGGCATAATAGCAACTTCAAACCATAGGTAAGAAGAAAGGATACTACCAAAATGCAACAAGGGAAACTACTAACAACAGGTAGACACAAAGGCTACTATTGAACCATAGGTAAACACAAAAGCTACTATCAAACCACTTGTAGAAACAAAGGTAACTATTAACTCATCAATCCAATATCATTTAAAACCAATAAGAGTTACTTTTATTTTTATTTACTCAAGGGGATATCATATTAACCAAAAGACACTAAGGTACACTAATTATATTGACGTAACTTAGTAAACCGGTATCCTACTGAATATTAATAAAAGGAAACTACGTTACCCTAGTCACATTGGAACATAAAGGAAATATAGTACCCTACTGATGAGGACACCTAATCCATACATATGCTTACCCTCTAAAAAGTCCATAGAGCTAAATTAAGTAAGATATAGGGTATATATAGGGCACTAAGGTACACCATCAAAGTCCAAAACAAATCGTGGTCTCAACCACATCCTTATGTTAGACACCTCTAAAGAGCCACAGTTAGGAACTTGATGTCTTTTACTTTAAATAGTTGTATTTTATTAAGGCGATCATAAATATCACATAATACTAGACACATCAAATTCCATACTTAACTATTTTTATAAATTTACAAATATTCAAAAGAACCATAATTAAAGTTAACAATAAGGTTAAAAAAATAATCTACCAAGGTTATATGGGTTAAATTATCCATGTTTTGGCACATCTGGTTGAAATTGGTCAAAATGCCCTTGTGATCATAATTACTGCATTAATATCCATCTTAAATAATAATTTTATTTTATGTTATAATTTATCATGAAAATGATAAACCGAATAATAAAATTACTTTAGCATGTAAATAAATTACCAGACATGGCAAATGACAATTGTGCCCTTACACTAGATTTAACACGTGCATTACTAAATCATCAAAAATTACACTCTCTCACACTCAATAACAAATAATATATATTTTTCATACTTAGTGAAATAAATAACATGGTATCATTAAAAAGAACAAATTTCCCTAGGGAATAAAATGAGAAAAATCATGCTAAAAATACGCAGACGCATGATCAACCTATTATATGAGACATTTACACCATGCATAATTTATTCCCTACATTAAACCTATTCCACGATGATTTTGTACACATAATATTTAACAAAACTTAACTTTCTCTAATATACCAAAATGTATGCTAAAATTATTAGGGAAAATAAATAAAACATAACATATATGCTCAAAACAATAATTAGATATTAACACATTAGAGCACTAATATGTTATCATGTGATATTTAATATTTTAGTAAGGCACATGGTGATGTAGGATTATCTAACTCTTCTAGTGAATCTCAAAAATTTCAATAATAATCATTCTTGGACATGGAACCCATCATTTTTTAAGTTCTTCAAACCCTTCCCCAAAACCCTAATGAGACTAACAATTTCTTGAGAAATTCTTGTAGGTATATTACATGTTTATAAGAAGAGGAAGTCATCTAAAGAAATTAATGTACAAGAATAGACAATCTAAGGGCTTGCATAAGTGGTCATAGATGACAAAGGTACAATATAAGAAGTTATCATGTTATGTAATTATGGTTTTTCATTAGATTTTCTATTTTATGTACACTTTGTCAATATTTGTCTCATAAGTGTTAGGGATGAAAATATAGTAGTTATTTTGAGCATATCAAGGGTTTTATTGGTTATTTAGGAAGTTACAAATACTTTAAATTGAATAAATAGCTAATATGCTAGTTAGTTAGAATTAGTTGTGACAAATTACATACCAATGGCTCTATAAGTTGTATTAGTCTAATAGATTGTTGTATAAAAACCATGTTAGTTCTCCAATAGCTATATTAGTTAGATTAGTAGTAAATTAGTTAGTGGTAAGATGTGATAACTTAAAAACTGAGCCTATATAAGTATTTTTCACCCATTATACATGATAGAATGAAGACTGAATAAGACTCAAAATTATCAAATTCTCTCTATTTCTCCCGAGTGAGTGCTCTCTTTGTGAGTTATAGTTGTTCTAAGAAGAAAAAATGTGTGTGTCCTTCTTGGACTACTTGTTTGTGCATTCTTTGTAAAGCTCCTCAAAATATAATCCAATATCTCAAGCTTTTTAGAACATTCAAACACCAAAATTTCCCTAAGGAAGAAGAAAAGATAAAGCATATGAAAGAGTAATTTCTCCATCATCTTCCACATCATTTAGGTATCAAATCCTGGTTGGCTTTTCATTGTTGAATTCAAAACCTACTATATGGTTCTCCTTGTAATTTTTGAATCATTATTTCCTTTCCAAAATCAATTATGCTCAAGTTTTGGTCATGTCAAATTATCATTTGCATGCTTGGAACTTCTTGTGCGTGTTTTGATCTTAAAATTGCAAGTTTTTTTGTGGGTTAGCTAAATCATATTTGGCATATTATATTTGATTTGTTACACATTAACATGGGAATTACATTATTTACATTGAAATTGCATGGTATTTTATGGTTAATTTGTTAAATGTAAATTCGTTATTCTTATTTCTTGGATTAGGTCTTTTCATATACCATTGTAGAATTTAAATCATGTGGGCCCTAGGTTTTTCTAGAACTCTTGATTTTTTCCAAAATAATGTATAACCTATATACCAAGAAAACATGGGTTGTGTTCACAAACATGGGCCACCCATGTTTTCTCTCTCGATCTCCTTTTGGCTCTAAGATTCTCCAAACAACATTATGCATCAATATATGCTAGACTACACACAAATTCAATTCATGATCTCACAATCTCCATCTTGACAAAATATTTATATTAGCAAGCCATAAAATTATAAAAGATCATTACAAACCCTTGGGTCCAAAGATCTAATCATGGAAAATTAATACAAGCAATTAATGGCTCCGTTAGCACGCACAATAGATCAACATCAAAAGGAACTCTTTGTATAATCCCATCCTTTTAAGTCAACAATCAAAGCCAAACACATAAAATTAGAACCTCTAAGGCTAAACACTAATAAACTATTATACCTTTGATCATCAAAACCACAGCCATGATTAGATTAACCTATCAATGAAATAGTCAACAACACATACTCTATATAAGTAGATAGTATAAGAGTTAAGTACCTCAAAATCTCTATCACATCTAACCATGGTGTCTTCAAGGGTCTTACCATACACATTGTCACAACATAAGCAATGCAATTGCCACCATAACCTCTTTAGGAACTTTCAATGTGCCATTCTCAATGACATACCAATAACCTTTGTTATCAAAGGAACACAGTGAAATCAAGCTCTTGTTCATCTCAGGAACATGACGCACACCACAAATTATCTTAACAAAACCATCATGCATCCTCACCCTCATAGTTAAATCCTAGAAACTTTGCACGAAGAACCATTTCCTAAGATACCAAATCCACTTTAAACAGTGTTATAAGTCTATAAAAAGCTTTTATTGCTATGAATATGGAAGGAGCCCAAGAATCTAGAATCTACCTATTACCTTATCTAGTCTATCTATCTATGCTAATCAATACATCACCATCACTATCGCCCTCAGCTATGGCAGCCTCACTCTCATCAAATGCACTATCAATACTATATGACTATTTTCTATTAGGGTTGTATTTTCTAATATAGCCTTTGTAATGAAAACCATGGCAGACAATGATCTTGAACCTATCCATCATAGATTTTGACTTCTCCTTGTCACCAAGCTCCATTGCTATAAGCCCTTTGATACATAAGTCACTTAGACATCCTCTAATAATTTGATTCTAAATTAGTTTATGTTATAGCAAGTCATTTGTGACATCTACAGGAAATCATTTATCTTTTCCATAAAAATATAGTCTCATACAAATATTTATTAGCAATAAGAAAAGAACACTATAACATAATAGCCAAATCCTCAATATCCAATTTAACATCTATATTATGCAAATCCATAACTATATAATCAAATTCATCAAAATGAGATTTCATAAACTGACCCTTACATAATTTTAAATCATGAAGTTAACCCTTCAATAATAGATGATTTATCACAAATCTCATCATATATAAGGATTCCAACTTCAACCACAAGACTGTAATAGTTTTCTCTTTGGCCATTTCTTACAAAACCTCATTTGATAAACATACTTGTATGGTGGATAGGGCCTTCAAATTGATATCTCCAAACTCATCAACAGAAAATATTTTTGGCTTCTCTACTTTTCAAAGTAATGCCTTCTCCAATCCGTTATAAACATGGATCATCTTTATCTTCAATTTCTATTAGCTAAAATTGACAAAACAATCAAATTTTCCAATTTCAAATATTATATATGCCATCCCAATACAAATTAATCACACACCAAAGCTTTGATACCAATTGTAGGGAGTAAATTCATAAAATTTGAATTCTTTTGACCTAATCTAACAAGAAATTAGGAAATTTCAAGATCTAATTGCTATAATAATCATTACAAAATAATATTTGGGGAAACAATAATTATATTCATTGCATATAGGACTTGTGATTACAAAGATAATCAAGTAATCCTCACCATATTACTTAGTACACGATTCTCTCACAAATGAAAGAGAATACAAAAGGATAGTGTTTGGATCATAGGGTTTCATACAAATATATATATATATATATATATATATATATATATATATATATATATAAGTAAGTAACCGACACAAGAAAATGGTAAGAAAAAGAAAAAAAAAGAAAACAAATAGTTAATGTTCATAAACATGGGGCCTAATGTTTTTTCTTGAACTATTAAACTTTTTTGAAATAATGTAAAGCCAAGTTTCCCAAGAAAACATGAGTCATGTTTACAAGTACACGTCCCTTGGTGTTTTCTCCATTGATCTCTATTTAGCTCGAAAATTCTTCAAATGTACATCAATTTATGCTAGACTACATATATAAATACAAGTCATGATCTTACAAATTATTTATCAAGTGGTTACATTATGTAAAGGCTATATTTGATTTAGAGGAATATAGTGATGATAAAAAAAATGTAAATTAGTTAGTATTAAGTTTAAGAAATTTGCTAGACTATGATATAATAACTTGAAGATGACATAGGAAGAGGGGTAAATTCAAAAATAAAATCTTGGGATATGCTTAAGAAATAAATAAGAAGGAAATTTGTAATTAAGGAGTATAAGCAAGATAATTATATCAAATTAACTACTCTTAGTCAAGGAAACCTTAGTATTGAAAAATATAATAGAGAGTTTTAGATGTTAGCATTTATATGTGATATTCAAGAGAAAAAAGAATAAAAGAGTGCTAGATTTCTAGGAGGCCTAAAAATGATGACTAGAGATACAGTTGAAAATTACATTTATGACTCTCTTGATGATGTAATTAAGCTATATTTGAGATTTGAAAATATGATCAATTCCATTAACCTTTATGCTAAGAAAAGTATCTCTTCTTCTATAAATTGCTACTCAAATGCACATGCTACCAAATATGAACTAAGTAATTCAAGTTTTATAGGTGTTAATAAAAAGTAAGGTTCGATAGTTGAAGGAAAAGGTAATGCCAAGGTTTATGAAGTATCTACCAAGAAATGTTTTGAATACCAAGGATATATACACTTTTCTAGAGAATGTCCAAATCAATATTGTTATCTATACAAGTTGCTCAAGCTATGGAGACTTGTGATGAAGATCACGAGGATGGGCGAAATGAAATTATTTTTATTGAATCTGAGGATGAGGGAAAGGGTTATTATGTGATATAAAGATTTATTCAAATACAAGATAATGAGCAACCCAACTAATAAGATAACATATTCAAGAATAAAAGAAGAGTGGGAGATATGATTTGTTGAGCTATCATTGATATTGATTCATGTACGAATGTGGATAGTAAGAGAATGATGTAAGATATTGGATTAATTATAAAGTAAAAATTGAAACAAGGAAAAAGGAGTTAAGATAATAAAGTAAACCTTAATATCATATCATAATGGTAATTATCACGATGAGGTGTTATGTGATATTTTTTCCATGGATGCATATGGAATCATGTTAGGAAGACCATAGATATATGATTGATGTGCCATTCATAATGGTATTAATAATGAATATCTCATTGTGAAAGATAAGGCATAAGCTAAAACCTTTGATGTGTGATGTTATTAGCATAGCCGAGCACAATAAATTTTATTTTTTTATGAAAAGGCTATGATAGAATGTATTAAAGAAGAATATATTTATTATGATTTTATTATTAAGGAATTACAACAAGTGGAGAAAAAATATGATAACCCTTGATTACATGAGATTTTTGATGAAATTTATGATGTTTTACATAATGGCTTACCACTTAGATTACAACCTAAAAAAGAAATAGAACATACCATATATTTAATTCCTTTTGTGTTCTTACACATATAGATGCATCTATATAAAGCTAAGGAGATGCAAAAATAAATCTAACAACTTATGAATAAAAGATATATGAGAAAGAGAATTATCCCATATTATGTACCTCATTACTTATTCCTAAAAAAAGATGGCATGAGGCATATGTGTATTTATTCTAGGGTGATTAACAATATTACTATTAAATATTTATTGCCCATGCCTAAATTAGATGACATGTTATATGAGTTTTATGGATCACAAGTATTTCCTAAAATTGATCTAAGGACTAGATATCATCAAATGAGGATAAGAGAAGTGGATGAGTGGAAAATAATGTTTACAACTAAATATAGTCATTATGAGTGGACCATGATGCCTTTTAGTTTATGTAATACACCTATTTCATTTATGAGACTTATTAACAAAGTTATTTGCCCTTCTCTTAGAAATTTCATTGTGTTGTACTTAGATAATATACTTTAAGTTTAGTGAAAATGAGCATGGTCATCTTATTCATTTGAGAAAATTATTTGATAAGCTAAGGAAAAATAAACTCCTTGGGAAAATGGAAAATGTGACTTTAAGATGCTAATTTTTGTTTTAATTTGTTAAATTCTATAAATTAAAGGTATAAAAGTGGATCCTATATAGTCAAGCTATAAAATATTGGCCTATTCCTAAATACATTCATAAGGTATAGATTTTTCATGGACTAGCAAGATTCTATAGGAGGTTCATCAAGGACTTATCAACTATTGATACTCTTATTACAAATATCATCAAGAAAGACAAATTCAAGTGGGGTGAGGAAGCAACTAAAGCCTTTGAGACTTTGAAAGTCAAGCTATTTAATGTAATAATATTATCCTTACATAACTTTGATAAAATTTTTAAAGTTACATATGATGCTAGTGGGGTAGAGATATGAGGTATACTCTCATAGGGAAAAAAGCCCATGAAATTCTCTAATTACAAATTAAATGGGGATAAATTGAATTACTCAGTTTATGGTAGAAAATTATATGCTATCATAAGAATCCTAGAAACATGAAATCATTATTTAAGGCATAAACTATTTATTTTGCATTCAGACCATGAAAGGTTAAGCATATACATGGCAAAATAAAATAAGTCCTATGCATGAAAAATGGGTTAGTTTCTTTCAATCCTTTAGGTTTTCTATTAAATAGTTTGATGGTAAAAAAATGTTGTAGCAAATTCCTTGTTGAGGAGGTATTTGATTCTTATCACTATGTATACTAAGTTATTAGGTTTTGAAATGTTAAAATAGTTATATTCAAAAGATTAGTATTTCATGGAAATGTATGAGTCTTGTAAAAAGAATGGTAATTATGTACTTTAAGATGACTTTTTTTTAGGTTTAATAAAATGTGTATACCTACATCAAGTGTGCATGGCTTACTTCTTAAGTAAGTGTAATACCACATATTAAATTCCTTCACAATGTGTTTTAAAATTAAGTTAATATAAAATAAATTGACTTTAGTTTTGGAAACATATTTAAATTCTAATAAAAATGTGGATTTCGGGTGCACTAATCACTTAGTTTCTCAAACTGATCAACAAGTATACCTAGAGATTGGTAATTTTATTCCTCGATGAACTAGTTAGGTAGTTTGCCCAAATTGATTAATTGATTATCCTATGATTTTAGATCATTTTCTAATTTTCATTTAATTCTCTTTTTAATGCTTATAATTTTTTTAATTAGAATCTATTTGTGCTAATAAGCATGTTTTCATGAGTTGGGATTATTTTTATATTATTTAGATCATTATATAATTTTATTTAGCTAAAATTTTTCCAAATGCACTTTTGTTGTATTCTTCACCTTTTCTCTCTCCCTCTTACTTTCCTCTCTCCTCTAGCAGTAATGGTTGTGTATTTATATTCTTACACCTCTTTCGTGACTTACCATCCCTATTCTATGTCCCCTACTAACTAAACTCTACCTTTCACATCTTATCATACATTTCTCTTACACTAGGTTTCCCACACTCCACCAAGTAAGTATTTTCTCTCTTCCCCTTATGGGCATTAAAAAACTCTCTTCCATACACTCAATTCCTAATTCATTTCAACTTCTTCATTTGCTTTCTTCTCTCTTTCCCTTGGTTAATTATACTAAGTGTAGAGATATCCTTCATTCTCTCCTTTTTTCTTATCTGTTGGGAAAAAGAAAGGGCTAGCTCTTTTCTTCTCATCCTTTGGTCGATTCTCATCTCTTATTTCTTCTCCTAATCTTAGCTTTTACTATGCCATATTTCTTTTAAGCAAGGAAGGATTAAGGTTTTAGAATGGTTGAAGATCTAGTGTTTTCTCTTTGATTTTAGATACAAGAAGAGGTTATGTTATGCCATTTTCTTCTCCTTCTTTTGATTTTCTTTTATTCAGTTTTTGAAAAAGAGTTTTAATCATTTTGGTTATTTATTCTCATAATAAATTGAGGCCTTGATAGAATCCACTATGTTAGGAGTATTTGTGTGCTAGAATATTTGCTTGAAGGTAGGCATCCTTAACTCTAGTATGAATAAGGCCTTATGTTATTTGTTGGTTTGAAATGCTTGGTATATTCTATGACGTGTATGCATTATGTTAAGTTCTTCGATTAGAGCATGTTGCTATGTTTTAATTTCTAAAGTTTTGGAGCATGTTTAAGTATTTTGATATTACACATGAGTTTAATAAAATTCAAGCATAATCTTATTGAAAATTGATTAATGCCATGATTTATATGATTTCATTTATGGACTATGTCTCTTTTATATGTTTTACAACATATAATCAAGATAGGATAATTTGGAAAAGATTGATGATTTTTATTATGTGTGGTTCATGCAACTAGGGGTTGTTTTGCATAGACTAGTCAACTGATTTAATATAATTGATAAATTAGTTATATGAACAATCGTTTGGTTTGGAATTATGTATCGGTTGGTTGTGAGAGTAATCGATTGGTTTGATGAATCAATCGACTAGTTACCATGAGTAGTCGATCGGTTATCTAAACCTATTAACTAGTTGTGTTGTGACCAAATTGGGTTGACTTCTACTTAGATCCATCAATTAGTTTGGCCAAATCCATCAAATAGTTTTTTATGAATAATCAATCATTTGGACCAACCAACCAATTTGTTTCAGTATATGATGTTTTTCATCAGGTTCGGTACTACCAAACTAGTTGAGTGGTCCTATTGATTGATCGACTGGTCTGCGTAATTCTCCATGTTTTCCTATTATTTGATACTTTTTCTTTAGGACTTCTATATTAATATTCCAATGAAATTACAACATTTAAATCATGTTTAACCTGATTTTTATACATATTATAATGATAACATTGTGGACTTTGTATGGTTAAGTTTGGTGTCACCCTTAAAAACCTAATTAGTGGCTTATATGCCTTATGTTATGTTTGGTGTTATCATGTAGAAACACCCAAGTGGTTATTTATGGGAACGATTGTGATTTGTGATATCACCTCATAATTAATAATAACTAATTAAGATTTCATTTAAGGATTTTTCTCTTACTCATGGGTAGCTAGCCAAGAGTTAGTGACTATGCCGCCTTATGTTTTAATTTTTTCCACTCAGTACCTATTTTCTCCTCTACTTGTAATACCCCGTCTTTTTGTAAAATGTTGAATGAGATTGTGCCAATTTTGGTGTTTGACTTTGATTTGGTATTATCATTTGGTTTCAGGCAAAGTAGGATTTGAAATGTAGTTGCAAAATTAAATTTAGTAAGTTTTTTAGATGGACCGATTGATTGGTTCTATGAACTGATTCATTGTTTTAGTAAAATGGTTTTTACTCGACCAAATCGATTGACTGGTCTGTAGATTAATAGATTGGTAAGTTAACTCAATCAAGTGGTTTATTGAGCTAGCTATATTTTGGAACTTAATTTTTTAGGAAAAATTCATATACTAAAATGGAACTCTATTAAACCATGTTAAATTGTTCTTAAGAGATTCTTAGGCTTTTTCATGATGCATTTGGCTAAAAAATACTATGTTAGATCAATCTAAGGAGTCGATTGGGATAATTGAGAGGGAGATGACCTCAAATTTACCTTCTTTCACCTCTCTCCTTTGCACATTTTTGAGATCATTACTTTGATAACAAGCTCGATCCTACTAAGTAGGGAGATTTCCTCCACACCTACCTTCTATTACCCCTCTTCTGCATTACATTTCTTGACTAATTAACCCGTACTCCTTTAGGTTTTATAAAACCTAGTTCTTACCATTTTAATTTGAGTTCAAACTTATTGCTTTCCCTTCTAATTCAGGTTCCAACTTATAACATTTATTCACAATATTTTGAGTTAAAACTTATTGCTTTGAAAGTTTTCAAAGTTGAGGATTTCATAGATTGGGTGTTCTTGTTTAAGGAAAGTTTTTCCGCCATCAAGTAAGTTATTATTGCTTCTAAAGTGGGTTATTAGTAATCTTGCATGATATTAAACTCTTTTAAGTTGATATTACATATTGGAATGAACATATAGCTTACAGGACTTGATTTGGATCATTAGATTATGTAATTTGAGTGAAAAGCATGAATCTTGAAAAAAGATGGATTTTGATGATTAATGTTGAGATATGAAATTAAAGTAGAACAATAATGTGTTATGTGATTTTAGAACATGTTTTAATGTGGTATGATGAAGATTTATAAGCATGAACTACATGAAAATGATTATTTAGTGCTTTTGTAGGGCAAACTAATCAACTGGTTAGCTTAAACTGATTGATTAGTTCCTAGAATAGTTGACTGGTTGACCCAGCCCATTGACTGGTAAACCTATAAAGATGTTGGTCTTACCCTCTATTCAAACAAATTGACTTTTTAAGCAGAATCGATGGACTGGTCTATGAATAATCAATTAGTTTTCAAAAATTGATATATTAGTTTAAGGAAAAACATGGTTTAGTTAACCCAAACTAATTGATAGGTTAACCTAAATTTATCAATTAGTTGATGTAATAGATCGATTAGTGGGACCATATTGATCAACTAGTTTGATTAGTTTATGTGATTTGGTTCCTTTCAGTTTGGTTATGCTTTGAGGCAATGCATCGAGTTTTTATACAATTTTTTAATATATAAAATATAGATATTATCATATACTAACAACCTAATGTATAGATTAAATGGACCATGATTTATGACATACTCAATGGGTATTATAAAAGCCCAATGGTTGTACCTCATATGAAATGTGATGGCTTTAAGAAAAGAGTAATGAAGCATGAAATTTACTTGGATGAATGATATATGATTGATATGGGACAAGTATAAATGAACCCCACACATGGTTGGACAATGGAAAGGATTAATATGGATGAAACATGTGAATGTTTTGCTTGTTCTTTATATGGGCCTTATGCGACCACTAAACTTTATGAATAATGTATTAATCACATAAACCGAAATACAATCAAGCTATGTATGGGTTTGAATTACCCGATCCTTGATTATCTATTGGGGTTTAGTCTACATTTAAACATTTATTTTTGCCTTTGTATAGGATTCGAGTAGATCGTCGTACCTTACCTACTTTATACATTGATGATGTAATAGGGGGTATCAATACTAAAGGATTTGGTCATCTATGTTGTTGACTTGCCCATTGACTTATGTCCATATTAGTTGGATTTAGCCTAGACTTATGTCCATTGTGGTTGTCTTCCGCTTGAACTTATGTCCATTTTGGTGATTGGCTTTCACCTGGACTTTATGTCTCTTGGTTGGATAAGCTTCCATGGTATGTAAGACCATGGGGTGGTGCATAGTCTATCGCTCGATGATAAATAATTTGGTAATGATTGGAACAAATGGTTTGGATGATAGTAATGGTAAAAGTTGGAATGAATGCTTGGACAATGGCTTGAATGAATAACTAGTTAACTAATTAGAATGATTGATAGGAAGTTGACCTATATCAACATATGGATAAGGAAATGGTATAACCTAAGTGATTAAGTAAGTTGGAAAATAAACCCTAGTGGCTACCTGGAATAATCTACTTAGTACTTGTATGTGATTATCTATGATATGGTACCATGATCATGACCATGATACATTTTGAATTGTCTGAGTTATACATGATAGTGAATCCTGATGCATTACTACACTTACATATATGGCATTAGCATGACACGTGTTATGTATGATATCCATGTCATGATAGAATATTATATGTTTGTAACTTCCTTTGATGATGCAACTTGACTTACTCAGTACATAGTGTACTGATGTGCTAGTTTGGTTGGTCACCTCCTCGTTCTCACGAGTAGAGGGCTATATGTAGGTCATTGGTGATCGCTAGTAGTGGGCCTAACTCAACTTAGGATTGGGTCTTATGAGCATAGACATCCAAAGGTTTTTAAGCTGATTATCATAGACCATGGTTTTAGGGACAAGTCCTAATCTTGTTTTCTATTAACCTAGCCCTATGTCCCTAACTTTTCATTCATCTTATATTTAACCTTTTTGGGGATTATCAAGGTCCTTTGTTGTTAATGATCTTTTAAATGTTTATGCAAATTAATTTTACACACTCTATTTTAAATTAGTTGGTTTGGTGTGTCCTTGTATATAGTATGGGATAGGCAGTGAACCTCTTTCCTATATTAGGTATGGTAGTAGCACCCTATTTTTTCTAGATGTGTTTAGTATTTTTTGCTTCTACACTATTTTAAAATGAAATTTTCATAGAAAAAAATGGGGGTGTTACAGGTTGTATTAGAACTTTTTCTTAAATCCACATTGCCTTTGGAAAGAATTAAGCTGATACCACAGGTTGCTATCAGAGCATTTTCCTAAAAATATATCACTTTGAGAATAATTAAACTGATACTATAAGGTTTTTGTCAAAGAGTTTTCTTAATAATGTGTCATTTTCAAGAATTTTTATGTTCATACATGTTGATTTGAAATATTTCCCCTTTGATGGTTTTTGGAAAGTTTAAGTAATTTTAAACCCAAAATGTCTTTAGGTTAGAGTGGGTTGAGAATGTGTTATAGATAGTCCTTATGACAACTACTGTGCGAGTCTTGGTACTCGGCATATTGAATTTCTCCCCTAATTACTTCTATTCATTAGGAATCAATGGCTGATAACCACTGCTATGAGCGCAATGAGGCATTCATAGAGACTATTAGAGCCTACATGGAGGGCCATATCTGAGTACCACAACCACCACCAGTGCTAGTAGTTGTACCAATTTCTAAGGATTAGCTTAGGAGGGTTGGGCTTCATCATCCACTAATCTTTTAGGGCTAAGAGGGCCTTAACATCATAAAGATTTGGGTAAGGGTTATGGATAAAACCTTCACTGCTTATGGTTTCCCCGTGGATAGGAGGGTTGACATAGCGGTATACTATCTAATAGGAAGGGAAGACACTTAGTGGAGGAGCTTCCAACTTAGGGTTGGAGAACATATGGAATGGGGACCATTCCTGGAGGTGCTTCATACTTGCTTTTACTAGACTCACCTCCGTATGAAGAAGTATGATGAGTTTATGGCACTTCGGTAATAAGGGAAGTCTATTGATGAGTACTACACATGATTCATGGACTTGGTTGAGTTTACTCTAGAAGTTGAGACTGACGAGGTGATGCAAGTCTATCGCTTCATGATTGGTCTAGAGATAAGATATTAGAAGCTCTTAGTGGGAGTGACTTTGCTAGACATGGTAGAAATGTCTGAGTAAGCTTTGGAGACTTCACAAGTCATCTAAGCCTAGATTTCTCAGTAGGGGAGTAAAAGGAAGTTCAAGGGTCGTTAGCATCCCAATAAAAGAAAGAAGGCCTTTTTAGAAGGAAGCTAGTCACCTAGATATAGCAGGAGCATAGGATTAGTACCTTGAGTTAGAGGTCTGTCTTGGGGTCATGCCAAGGAGAGACACTACCATTTTAAGCATTATAAAACAATTCAACAAGAGGTAGGCATTAAAGGCAACAAGGTGACATATTATGGATGCGGATTGGTGGGGCACAGAGCTTATGAATGCAGACTTAGGTGTGGCAACATTGAGAGGAGCCAGTCTAGAGCTCAGAGTACCAAATCTATTCAATAGCCACAACCGTACACTCAGAGAGTTCCTCTATTACTAGCTAGTGTCTCTAGTCAAGCTAGTCAGCCAAAAGGTTAGAGGGCTCGCCTTTTTTAACTAGGGTAAGGATTAGATAGTGCCATGGGAGTTTATTCGAGATGACTCTTGAATTTGATGAGCCGGGCTAAGGTAGAGCATCAAACCTGTGTGGTGAGTAGCATACTTATTATCTCTACTTTTCTAACATGTATATTGTTTGACTCTAGAGCACCACACTCCTTTTTGTCATCCGTATTTGTAGCTATAGTTGACTTATCTCCTTTAGGTAGTATTTCCACTTCTGTTATGTTACCTTCTAGAGATAGGATCTCATGTTCTAGCTTCTACAAAAGAAGTGACTTTGAGAGTTGGGGAGGATAGAAATTCTATTGGATCTCATATAGCTAGAATTGCGTGATTTTGATATGATCATTGAAATGGATATATTGGGAAGTACCGAGCATTGATCTATTACGCATAAGAATGCATGGTTCTACAAGGACGAATGGGTGTTAAGATTTCCCATCAAAAGTGTGAGCCTATTCCCTCTACAAGGATTATGTCAACAATCGAGATGAACAACCTTATTCATAAAGGGTATATTCTCTTCTTATGGAGTGTTTAGGACACCAAAGCAATTGAGATCTTGTTGGAGTAAATAGTAGTGGTTCATGAATATCTTGAAATATTCCCTAAGGAGATCCCCAAAATGCCACCTATTTGAGAAGTTGAGTTCACCATGGACATGTTGCCAAAGATAGAGTTGATAACTAAGGCTTGTATAGTATGACACCTACACATATGAAAGAACTCAAGGCTCAGTTGGAGAAGTTACTAGAGAAGGGTTACATCTAACTAAGCATATCATTGTGGGGAGCACCGGTCCTATTTGTATGAAAGAAGGATGGGAGTTTGAGGTTGTGTATCAATTATCGAGGATTGAACTAGGTTACGGTAAGGAACTATTATCCATTGCCAAGGATCAATGACCTACTAGATCAACTCAAGCCAACCAAGATCTTCTCCAATATTGATATTTGGTTAGACTAACATTAACAGAGGATACTAGAGCAAGAAATCCCTAAGACTACTTTCCGAAAAAGATATAGCCATTATGAGTTCATAGTAATGCCTTTCGGGCTCACTAATGCGCCAATAGCTTTCATGTCCCTCATGAACCAGATATTCTATCCATTCTTAGACCATTTTTTTATAGTGTTCATGGACGACATCCTCATCTAGTTCGGTTATCAAGAGATGCATGAGCAGCATTTATGGCAGACCCTAGCATTGCTGAGATCACACCAGCTATATGCTAAGTTCTTGAAATGCTAGTTATGGTTAGATCAAGTGGCTTTCCATAGACAAGTAACTCTAAGGATTGAATGGTAGTGGATCCTGCCAAAATTCAAGCCATTTCTAAATGGCCAACACCCACTTCTATTAAGAAGGTGCACAATTTTCTTAGATTGGCTGGTTACTACTATCAATTTGTGGTAGAATTTTCTACGATAACGCAACCATTAACTCATCTACTGAAGAAAGATAATCATTTCTAGTGGGATGATAAGTGTAGTGAAGCTTTTTGAGAGTTGATAAAGCATTTATCTTCTACCCCAATGCTTATGTTGCCAAGTGGGTCTAATGGTTTTGAAGTCTATAGTGATGCTTCCAAGCATGGTTATGGTTTCATGATGATGTAACATAGAAGAGTAGTGTCTTATGCTTTTTTACTACTAAAATAGCATGAACAGAACTACTTGACACATGAATTAGAGCTAGATGCGGTAGTATACTCCTTAAAGATCTAGAGGCATCATCTCTATGGAGTTTACTATAAGTTCTACACTAATCATAAGAGCCTTAAGTACATCTTCACACAAAGGGAGTCGAGCATGAGACAACGCCAATGATTGCAGTTGGTCAAGGATTACAAACAAGAATTGAACTACCATGAGTTTAAGGTCAATGTGGTAGCAAATACACTTCATCAAAAGAAGTCACATTCCTTAGGCACGATCTTGTTGTTAAATCACCTATGTCGAGAATTTAGGAAGTTGGAGATTAAACTGATAACCACTGGTAGTCTAGAGGCAAGAATGAGTGCACTCACCATTACCCCTTCAATCATAGAAAAGATCCAAGCTAATTAACTTGGTGATGTTAAGCTCAAGAGGATCTAGACTAGTATTGTAGAAGGTAGAGTGGAAGGATTCTAGATCCACGAGGATAGTAGGATCTTATATTGTTGTTGGTGGTGTGTACTATGGGGATTTATTGAGCTTAAGAGAAGGATCATTGAAGAAAGACATTGTACTTATTATTTTATCCACCCTAGAGGGGATCAGCTATACAAGGACCTAAAGAAGGTATATTGGTGGCCCCTAATGAAGTAGGAAGTGGCAAAGTTTATGGCTTGCCGTTTGACCTATAAGAAGGTTAAGATTGAGTATAAGAGACTGATAGGGTTAGTGTAATTGCTTGAAGTTCCAAAGTGGAAGTGGGATAGCATATCTATGGACTTTGTGGTTGATATTCTCAGGAACTATAGTATATTTAACTCTATCTAGGTTTTTATGGATTGTCTAACTAAGTAGGTTATGTTCATATGGATAATGATGACATGGAATATGGAACAACTAGCCAACACTTATAGGAAACATGTTGTGAGACGACATGGAGTCCCTAAGGATATTGAGTTAGGTCGAGACTCCAAGTTTTTAGTGCACTTTAGGAAAAAGTTACAAGCTGCTTTTATTACTCAACTAAATATGAGAAATGCTTTTCACCCAACAACGAATGGTTAGACAGAGATGACTGTTCAAACTTTAGAAGACATGATTCAGGTATGTGTGTTTGACTTTGGGAGTAGTTTAGAATATTATTTGACTTAATTGAATTCTCCTACATCAGCTACTACGTGAGCATCAAGATAACACCTTTTGAAGACTTATATAGGAGAAAATGTCATAGTCCTTCGTGTTTAAACTAAATCAATGAGATGCTTGTGTTGGGACCCAAAATGATCAATGAGACAAGGCACATCCGATTGATTCAAGACTAGATGAGAGTAGCATAAGACCAGCAGAAGAGCTAGGTAGATTCTTAAGAAGATGACCCAATGGTTGTGAGGTGGACGATAGAGTCCTTTTCATGGTCCCTCCCACCAAGGGAGTCATGAGGTTTGTTAGGAAGGGTAAGCTCCGTCTAAGGTATATTAGACCGTATGAGATTATGGATCATGTTAGTGAAGTTGCCTTTCTTGTAGCCCTATCGAAGAAATTATCGTGCGTGCACAATGTCTTTCACATATGTTAGCTAAGGAAGTGTGTAGTGGTTCCTTCGTAAGTTATTCAATCAGAGTTGTAAGAGCTTGATGAATCATTAACTTTTGAAGAGCAAGCGGTGAGCATTCTAGATACCTAGATGAGAGAGATGCATACAAATATCATTCTGCTAGTAAAGGTCCTTTGGTCTCGGCATGGCACCAGGGAGGGTACTTAGAAGGATCAAGAGGAAATTCAAGCCGAGTACCTAGAGTTATTTTCTTAGTGTGTTACCTTAGTGTAATCCGTTTATGTAAGGGGGTAGTAACCCTTTTTCTAGCATATGTTGATTTGATGTGTTCATTACAATATGATAAATATTGTCATTGGAATGTTTATAGGCTTTAGGGATAGAGCCTCTTTAAGAGGTTAATGTTGCAATACCCCATCTTTTTTTAAAGTTTTGAATGAGAATTTATACTAATTTTGGTGTTTGACTTTGATTTGTGTATTATTATTTTTTTAGGCAAATTTGGACTTGAAATAAGGTTGGAAAATTAAATTTAATAAGTTTTTTAGGCAAACTAATTGACTAGTTCCAAGGACCAATTGACCAGTTTGTCATTTTAGTAAAATGGTTTTTACTCAACCAAACCGATCAACTAGTTGGGGAACCAATAAACTGGTCTGTAGAATAGTCGAATGGTAGGCTAAATAAATTGACTGTTTTGTCTAGTTGAGCATATTTTTGAAACTCAATTTTTTGGAAAAATTTCTTATACTAAAATGGAGATTCGTTAACCCATGCCGAATTGTTCCTATGAGATTCTTAGCTATTTTCATGATCCATTTGGCCCAAAAATACTACCTCAGATTGATCTAAGGAGTCAATTTTGACAATTGAGGGCGAGATGACCTTAGCTTTGTTTTCTTCCACCTCTCTCCCCTGCGCATTTCTGTGATCATTGCTTTGATTTTCAATTCTCTAGAAGCACCATTTGAGCTCTATTAGGAGATTCCTTCTACGATGAAATTCCCTTACTCCTCTTGTGTCTTGCATTTTTGGACCCATTAACCTACACTCCTCTAGAATTACCATTTCAGTTCTAGAGGATAGGTCGACATATATTATAGCTTACAGGATAAGATTTTGAATGTTAGATTGTACATTTTGAGTGAAAAGCATGAATCTTGAGAAAAGAGGGGTTGTGATGAATAATGCTGAGATATGCAATTATAGTATTCCAAAAATTTGTTATGTGATGTTAGAATATGTTCCAATGTGTTATGATGAAAATCTATAAGCATAAATAGCATGAAAAATGATTGTTTGGTGTTGTTGTAGGGAAAACTAATCAATTGGTTAGGTCAAATTGATCGATTGGTTCCTAAAGCAGTCTACCGGTTAACCTAACCCATCGACTAGTAAGCTTATAGAGACCTTGTTCTTCCTCTTTATTTAAACCATCAAGTTTTTAGGAAGAATTGACCAATTGGTCTATGAATAGTAGATGGTTTCCCAAACTGATCGATTAGTGTGAAGAAAAACATGGTTTAGTCGAGCCAAACTGATCAACTGGTCAGCCCAAACAGATTGACTGGTTGGTGTAACCGATCAACTTGTGGAAGTAGATTGGTCAACTAGTTCAACTAGTTCAACTATTTTGTGCGATTTGGTTCCTTTTAGCTTGGTTATGCTTTGAGGCTATATATGGGATTATTATATGATTATTTAAGGGATAAAATATAGATATTATTATAGAGTAACAACCTAATGTGTGGATTAAATGTACCATGATTTATGATATACTAAATGAGTATTGTAAAGGCCTAATATGTGTACTTTATATGAATTGTAATGGCTTTGAGAAAAGAGTAATGAAGCACATAATGTGCTTGATTGAATAATATATTTGGCATGATTGATATTGGACAAGCATAAATGGAAATCCCATACATGGTTGGCAAATGGTATGGATTAATATAGAAGAAATATGTGAATTTCTTGCTTGTTCTTCATGTGGGCCTCGTATGGTCACTAAACCTCATGATTAATGTACTAATCACATAAAGCAAAAGACAATCAAGCTATGTATGGGTCTAGGTTACTTGATCCTCGATTAGCTATTAGGGTTTGCTCTGCCTTTAAGTTTTACCTTCGGGAAGGATGCTAGTAGATACCTATGCTTTACCTATTCTAGACAATGATGATGTACTAGGGGGTATTGATACTAAAGGGTCTGGTTACCTAGGTAGTTGGCTTGGGGTTGGACTTATGTCCATATTGGTTCACTTTGGCATGGACTTATGCCAATTGGGGTTGGCTTCAGCCTAGACTTATATCCATTTTGGTGATTGGCTTCAGCTTAGAATTTATTACCCTTTGTTGGATAGTCTTCCATAGTATATGAGACCATGGGGTGGTGTACAGTCCATGGCTCGATAATGAATTTTTTTTAATGATTGGAACAAATTGTGTGGATGATAATAATGGAAAAAGTTGGAATGAATACTTGGATAATGGCTTGAATGAATAACTAGTTAAATAATTGGAATAATTTACTAGATGTTGGCCTGTTTCAACATATGGACTAGGAAATGGTATAACCTAAGTGATTGAGGAAGTTGGAAAATAAACCTTAGTGGCTACCTAGAATAATCTGCTTAATACGTGTGTGTGATATCTATGATATGGTATCATGATCTTGAGCATGATACATTTTGAGTTACCTTAGTTATGCATGATGGTGAATCCTAAGGCATTACTACACTTACTTATATGGCATTGACATGATGCTTGCTAAGTACAATATCCATTTCATAATAGAATGTTGTATGCTTGTGACTTTCATTGAGGAGAAAACTTAGCTTACTTAGTACGTAGCGTACTGATGTGTCCATTTGCTCAGTCACCTAATCATTCCCATGAGTAGAGGGTCATGTGTTGTTTTTTTGGGGATGGTTAGTTGTGAAAAATAGGAGTGTTACAATACTATTTTGTGGTCACTTGGGGGGTATGTGCATATCCTTGAAGCTAGGAAAAGACTATGGTAGGAAGGCATGGCATTAGTGTCCATCATGGGTGGGTGAGGTATCATAGTATAAGACCCCAAGCACTATGTATTATCAATTGCTTAGGCGGGTGTGGTGTCCTAACTTGTGCCGCATTATTTTGGATGCATTCAAGGTGTGATGGGTGAGGTGTCCTAGTACAATCCCCCTTACCATAATCTAACCATGTGTATTGGGTGTGGTATCCCAATCTATGTTACCCCTCAAGACAGGTGCATTAGATATGTTGTAGATGTTTTATCCCCAAATAAAAGCCCCTTTCATATATCTGACCACTTTTCGTGGATGTAGTATCACATTGTTTGTGTATGGTGCCATGACTTTTGTTCATGGCAGATAACTAGTTGTTATTGAACATAATATCTTAGTAAGTGGAAAGTATGTGGTCATTAAAGGAATATTTATAATATGGTTCCTATTATGTGAATCTTATGTATGATTTGTATTATTATCCTTCCATGCTTTCTATACACACATGCCTTATTATTTTACAAACATAAGTTTGAGTGCTATGCTATATTAATATACTTATCACCATGCTACTATATGACCTAAATGTGTAGCATGAGCCTTTACCATATTTGAGGTACTTTATGTTGCAAATACTATACTACTAATACTACATTTGTGTGGTCACTATGATGATCAAGCTCCTTATCTGATGAGTAGAGGATGATTTTTAAGGTTAAGATTCTCGACTATAGTATAGTGAGGATGATGTTGTGGGTTAGTATTTGCCCTTTGCTTGGGGTTTGATAGCTATTTTTTCATTTGGTTAAGAGTTAGGCTAATTGGTTAGATGTATTTTTACCCTTTTCTTGGCTTATGTTCCTATATTTAGATTTTATAATCTCTCTCTTCTATTATTACTCTCTTTATTGGTATTATTATTATTATTTTTGTATTATTATTAGAGCATGCACTCCTTTATTTGTTTTTCTATTTTACCTTGCATCAGGTAAGGGTTAGGTGATGATTACAACTCTCTCATGGTTGATATGGTGGTGATACTCCCCGATTTTGTTTGAAAATGCTTCCAAATCATTTTGAAAATGAAATTTTTTTGTCCAAAATTTTAGGGTCTCATGGTAAGTTTATGAAGGGGGTATATCTCATCATTTTGATGCGCATAAGACTATGTAAATGTTACATGAACATTTTTTGTTATTCACTAATAAAAGGGGTAATAAATATTTTTAGGAGGTGTGTAACTTCTTAAAAGAGTAAGAGATTCTTTCATAAGAGTTTATATACACCTTTACCTATTCTTAATCAACCTTGGGAGGGGGTTCGTATGGACTTTATTCTAGGGTTACAAAGGATAGATAGGGGAAAGGATTCTATCATGGTAGTGGTAGATAGATTTTTAAAAATGACACATTTTATTCTATGTCTTAAAACTTACGACGCAACTCATGTAGTTTATTTATATTTCAAAGAAGTAGTAATGTCACACAATATTCTCAAAAGTATAGCAAGTGATAAAGATGTCAAACTTTTAAGTTACTTTTGGAAAACACTTTGGCATATGTTAGGTACTAAGTTGTTGTTTACTACATCTCATCATGCTTGAACATATAATCAAATTGAAGTTACAAAAGACTTTATAAACTTTTCTACAAGGATTAGTTAATAAGAGTACAAAAGATTGGGATATAAAAATAGCACATTCTGAGTTTACATATAATAGGATTTCTTCTAGTATAACTCAAGTCAGGCTATTTGACGTTATCTATCATGTTAATCCTTATCTACCTATTAATGTGGTTTCATTAAGAAGAGGATTCATTAACAATTATAGGGCTAAAGAATGATAAGTTGAATTTTTTCTGTATTTTTATCCTGCTTTCCCTTCATTTATATTGTCTTGTTTGGCATCTTATTTATATTACTACTTTCTTGATAATGATTTTTAGGAAATTTTGCATAAACTTAAAGTTCCAAGGAAATGATGCAAGGAATCAAGAAAATAATCAAATATGGAAGGAGTCAAATGAAGAAAATAAACCTCACATATCTTTGGAGAAGTGAAGAGGGTTAGAGAGCGAAAGAGAGGAGCAGAGGAAGCAAGAGGAGGAATAAATGGGTGTTGCACAGCCAACCGTTGCGACCTTACACAACCGTGCAACTCTAAATCATCATTCTGTAGAGAGAACGAAACTTGCATGGCTAGCCAATGTAACCTTGGATAGCTGTGCAACTATAAAACAACACTCCAGATAACATTTCCTTGCATAACCGCAACACAACCTTGCACAACCATGCATGTGTATTTTGCTGAGAGTTAAAAAGCTACACGGCCAACCAGTGCATCCAACAATTATTAGGTATAACACATGATTTTCTCCCACAATCTTCCACTCTTTTCTGCGTCAAACCAAATAGAGTATAAAAGAAGGAGTGACAACAACATTGGGGTGGAAGAAGGCTTAATTCTCTATATTATTCTCAAGAAAAACAAATCATTGTAATTTACTTTTGGTTCTTATACAATTTTTGTTCTTCGATCAATATTAGAGAAGGGTGTATCTCGTCTCTACAAATTTTTATTTTTATCTTCAATCTACAGTTTGATATTTTCATTCTTTTTTCCATTATTTATTATATCTACACTATGTTTGTCAATTGCATTCATTTTCTACATTTCTTTCATGTCATGAGTGAGTAATTATCTTTTCTAAGATTAAAATAGGCTCTATTCGGTATGCATATAATGAGTTAAATTATATGTCATATGTACGGTTCATATAGGTTGTTTTGTATGTTAGAAAATATTGATATATGTCAGGTTTGATAAAATCTAATTATATATATATATGTATAGACGTTGACTATAACTAAAAGGTTGAAATCAATGTCAAAAAATTAATATACTAATGGGAATTCAATTGATCATGAGAGTAGATAATTAATTCTTAGGGACTATTTAATCAGTGGTGATTAATGGATTTAAGCTAATTTATTAGTCAAGAAAGTAGTCAATGGATTAGATTAGGTTCGTTTCTAGACCTCGAAAGAGGCTAGTGAATTACAATTTATCGATTGTTCATAGTAATCTTGAACTATACTACGACATATTAATCAATATTTTTTGAATATTGAAAATGAGACCAAAGTTCAATCCTAGGTTTTACATCTATGGTTTCAGAATCTATAATTTATTAGTCATTTTATTATTTACCTCCATTTTCTCATTTTATAACAATCTAGATAGCTAAAATAATAAAATTTGGTAATTAATTGTAAAGTCTCTATAGATACAACCTTGACATGCTATAACAAAGTCATGCGCTTGCAAATTAGCAATGATCAATTTTTGGTGCCATTGTCGGGGACTTTGACAAATTCATATTGATTATTTTATTATTAAGTTAGACTAGACTTTTCTTTACTTCTGCACTTTTCTTACCCACCTTAATAGATTGTATTTTTTTCTCATCTTTAGGTACCTTATATGTAGTGATATCTCTATTTAGGACCTCTAGCTGCATGAAATCCTTAAATTGAGAAAGAGAAAAGAAAGTATAAGTTCTAAATTTATGGCTGACATAGATGGAGGAGATGAGTATAATCACTCTCTTAGGGAGTTTGCATCTCTTAATGCATATGGAATGCAATCTAGTATTAGGAAGCCAAATGTTGTCACCAATAATTTTGAGTTGAAACCTGCACTCCTTAATATGGTGCAGCAAAATTATTTGGTGATAGTTTGATGGAAGATTCAAATTTGCACATTTCAATCTTCCTAGAGTACCGTGATATATTGAAGATTAATGGACTTTTGGATGATGCTATCAAGTTAAGGTTATTCCCTTTCTTATTATGAGACAAGGCGAGGGCTTAGTTACATTCACTTGCTCCTGGCTCCATCACTACTTAGGATCAACTCTCACAAGCATTCCTTGCCAAGTATTTCCCTCCAAGAAAGACAAATCAATTGAGAAATCAAATAACAACCTTTATGCAAAAAGAAGGGGAATCATTATATGACACTTGGGAGAGGTATAAAGACCTCTTGAGGATGTGCCCACATCATGGATAGGAAGACTGGTTAATTTTCCATACATTCTACAATGGTATTCTCTACAAAATATGGATGACTATTGATGCTGCAACCAAAGGGGAACTAATGAAAACAAGTGTTCAAGAGGCACAACAACTCATTGAAGACATGCCCCAAAATAATTTCCAATTTTTGTGTGAGCACTCTTTATCTAAAATGAGTAGGTGGTATGATGTTGATGCACTAGATCATCTTGAATCAAAGGTAGATACTTTGTTCAAATGATTTGACAAATTAAATGTTAATGCCTTATCATCTCATACTAACTAAGTATCATGTGAAATATGTGAACTCATTGGGCATATTGCCATAGAGTGTCAAGTTAGAACATCACCTTTCCTCTAATTGAGTGTTAATGAGCATGCTAATTATGTGAACAATTTTAATCAAAAAGGGGATAATTTTCCCAACACTTAAAATCTCGAGTGTAGGAATCATCCAAATTTGTATTATAGAAATCCTCCCCAGAATTTTGTTCTTTAATCTAATTATGTCCTTCCAGGTTTTTAGAATCAAAGGCCTCCCCAACGTCCTGACAAAAAGTCTAATTTATAAACCTTGATGGAGAATTTTGTGATGACTAAAAAAAAAATAGAATAAAGAGTTTATGAAGAAAATGGATGGGTGATGTGGTTTTTATCAAAGTAACGGAAGGTTGGATTGAAATTTGTATTAGAAGCTATCACCCACGATCTAATGCAAAAAGAATGAAGTGATTTGGTGGATTATAGACAAAGAAATTGATGTTACAAGATGAAGGTGTTTCAGCAGATTTGAAGGTGTTCAAATGTGTCGTGTGAAGATAGATTTGAGGAAGGATTAATCCCGGATTTTCCTTGCTCAATACAGACCCAAAAGGGAGGATTAGACTTTAGCTCTCTTGCTTAAAGTTTTATCAAAATTCTTATTATTCATTCTATTCAATTCTCTCTCCACAAAGTTGTGCACAACATGGTTTATATAGGAGAAGGAATAAGCTTAGTGGTGACTAGCTTAAACCATCCGAGTTTAGTCCCTTAATTCAGCCCATTAATCATGGTTGAATTAAGCCCATATTAACCTTAATCCAAAGCATAATAGCATTGTTTAAATGATACAAAGGATTAATATTACAAAGCTATACAATAGACTAAGATACATACATGAAATTATAGCCATACCCTAACTTACATAAAATATACTTAGGGTTAGGGTTTATAACAAGTTTATAAAAATAATGAATATCATCACTCTATCTCTTGTTGTAATGTATCATCCCATGTATGTCATAGTCTTGCATGCCTTGGAATACTTGTACACATCAATGTGTATGAACATCATCTTCTTGCAAATATGTAACATACCTACAAGAATAACTTGAATGGTTTTTAATGTCAAGCATATTAGAATTATCAAGAATATTTAACATGATAGGCTCCAATATTAAGAAAGCTAAATTATCTTCCTTACCTTGAGGATTAGAATGAATATGACAATCATTATGTTCAATGGATGCTCCTGCATCATACTCCCCAAGTTGAGAAGAATTTGCCCTCAAATTTTCATCAGAATTATAAGGAGACAAATCACCAACATTAAAATTTTTTGAAATTCCACCATAAGAATCTGGAAGTTCAAGTTCATAAGCATTATCTCCAAACTTCCTAAGTATTTTAAATGGACCATCGACTCTTGGCATTAGCTTGTTTTTACGTAAATTAGGAAATCTCTCTTTATGTAAATGTAACCAAACTAAGTCGCCAGGAGAAAACACATAAGAGTTTCTATGCTTATTCGCTTGAGCTTTATACTTGGCATTAGATTTTTCAATATGATTTTTGATTTTCTCATGAAGTTGTTGAAAAATTTTTATTCTCTCTTTAGCCTCATAGTTTTGCAATTCACCTTTTTTCAATGGAATCATGTTAATAGGCATGTTAGGATTCACACCATACACCACCTCAAACGGACTAGTTTGAGTAGTACTAGAAGGACTACGATTATAAGCAAACTCTGCATGAGCTAACTTAACATCCCAATCTTTTGTACTTTTATTAACTAAACCTCTTAATAATGTACTAAGAGTTCTATTAGTTACCTCAGTTTGACCATCAGTTTGGGGATGATGTGAAGTGCTAAATAATAATTTAGTACCAAGCATATGCCATAAAGTTTTCCAGAAATAACTCATAAACTTGACATCCCGATCAGAAACTATGCTTTTAGGTATTCCATGAAGTTTAACAATTTCTCTAAAATACAAGTCAGCAACATGCGTGGCATCATCGGTTTTATTACAAGGAATAAAATGAGCCATTTTAGAAAAAGGATCTACTACCACAAGAATAGAATCTTTACCACGTTGCGTTCTTGGCATGGTAAATCGGCTTCATTCTCCCTTCCACACTATCATGTGTGGTTTCCATTCGAGGTTGCCATGGTTTATACTTCTCTTGGTCGGCCAACTTTGCTTCTACACTTTGGAGTTGATGTTGTAGTGTGTCTTGAGTCTGTAGTTGGGCATCCATGCGTGTGGTGAGGCTTTTGACGGACTCAACCAGGGCACGCACCTCTTCACTAGCCATGGTGAAGGTTGACACACAACCTTTCTTGATGCACACAATATATCTTCCACAAATGTAGGTGCTGGATTTGTTTTGCCTACAACCAAACAAAGAACAAACCAATTTCTAATTCTAAAGCAAATATCAAACACTACCTGCAATATTTATCTAGGCACAAAGGAGATCTTTAAGCCCCAAGAATAGCCACTGCACGCAGGTACACACAAACAATGAAAGATTAGTAATAATAGGTGTGAAAATGATTCACATAAAATCATAGAACATGTTTCTTTGTTATCAATAAAATCGTGTCTTCCAGTTGGATTTTCGTGTTGAAGTCTGCATAGAAAATTTATAGAAGATCCAGAGGTAGATGATGGACTATTTTATTGAGAGAAATTGATGAGAGATGAGTCGAATACACGGCCTGCAAGTTCCAAGTCAGTTTCAGGCTTCACATAAAATCATAGAACATGTTTCTGTATTTTCAACAAAAACTTGTCTTCCAGTGGGAGATTCGTGTTGAAGTATTCATAGGAAATGTATAGGACATCTAGAGGTAGAAGATGGACTAATTTATTGAGAGAAATTGATAAGAATGAATCGAATACACGGCCTGCAAGTTCCTGGTCTGTTTCGGGCGATTGAGAACTGTCCAGGGATGTTGAACACTTTGAAGCTTTTCTTCTTGGTTTCATGAAGAGAACTTGAAGGGGGTTGTCATACACTTGATCACACACTATTATAGAGTAGAATACAATAGAAATCAAGTGCTGAAGAGGCACACACGATCGTTGCAACCAGACGAACCAAACTGGTGCTGCTGAAATTCGAACTCTGTTGGTATTTTATGTGAAAAGTTGAGGGAAAATGCAACAAGATTGTTGCAAGATTGCAAGAAATTCAAGCAAGAACTTCAAGAAAACTTAAATAAGTTCATCAAGAATCAATAATTGCAAGAAATAGTGGAGTATCCGTGGAGTTCTTGGTGAAAGAACACACCACGATTTCAGGTCGGCAGAAATCAGCTTCGAACAAATGAAGCTTTGATACCAAAAATGATGTGGTTTTTATCAAAGTAACGGAAGGTTGGATTGAAATTTGTATTAGAAGATATCATCCACTATCTAATGAAAAAATAATGAAGTGATTTGGTGGATTATAGACGAAGAAATTGATGTTACAAGATGAAGGTGTTTCAGCAGATTTGAAGGTGTTCAAATGTGTCGAGTGAAGATAGATTTGAGGAAGGATTAATCCCGGATTTTCCTTGCTCAATACAGACCCAAAAGGGAGGATTATACTTTAGCTCTCTTGCTCAAAGTTTTATCAAAATTCTTATTATTCATTCTATTCAATTCTCTCTCCACAAAGTTGTGCACAACATGGTTTATATAGGAGAAGGAATAAGCTTGGTGGTGACTAGCTTAAACCATCCGAGTTTAGTCCCTTAATTCAGCCCATTAATCATGGTTGAATTAAGCCCATATTAACCTTAATCCAAAGCATAATATCATTGGTTAAATGATACAAAGGATTAATATTACAAAGCTATACAATAGACTAAGATACATACATGAAATTATAGTCATACCCTAACTTACATAAAATATACTTAGGGTTAGGGTTTACAACAAGTTTATAAAAATAATGAATATCATCACTATATCTCTTGTTGTAATATATCATCCCATGTATGTCATAGTCTTGCATTCCTTGGAATACTTGTACACATCAATGTGTATGAACATCATCTTCTTGCAAATATGTAACATACCTACAAGAATAACTTGAATGGTTTTTAATTTCAAGCATATTAGAATTATCAAGAATATTTAACATGATAGTATCCAATATTAAGAAAGCTAAATCATCTTCCTTACCTTGAGGATTAGAATGAATATGACAATCATTATGTTCAATGGATGCTCCTGCATCAATGGGTTTAGACACCAGAATCAAACAGTGAGTGGTGCTATTAAAAATATAGCTTCTAAGGTTGATTCATTAGCTACACATAACAAGATGCTAGAAAACCAAATCATGCAAGTAGCCCAACAAGCTAGCCCATCTTCTACACCCTCTGGGAAATTTTTGGGGAAACCCAAAAAAACCCTATAAATCATGTTAATGCTATCATATTAGGGAGTGGGAAGGAGATATAAGGAGCTAAGATGAAGAGGAGTAATGAGAGTTTAGGTAATGATGTTGAGGACCCAATAATTGATGAGGATAAAACTAATAACCAAAAAGAAAAATGTTGAAAAATATGTTCCACCAACACCTTATAAGCCTTCCCTATCCTCCCACAAAGGTTAGCTAAGGCCAAACTTGAAAAATAATTTGGAAAGTTTTTGGAAATATTAAAAAAATTACATATTAACATTTCATCTGTTGAAGCAATTTCTTAGATGCCCTTATATTCAAAGTTTTTTAATGAGATTTTGTCCAACAAGATAAAGTTAGAGGGCTATGAAATGGTCTTTCTTATAGAGGATTGTAGTGCTATTATCTAAAATAAACTATATCCTAAGTTAAATGACCCCAATTCATGTTCTATTCCTTGCATTATTGGAAATATTATTTCCATCAATTATGCATTATGTGATTTGGGTGCAAGTGTGAGTGTAATTCCATTTTTGGTGTGTGATAAGTTACAAATGGAAGATTTAAAGCCTGCCACGATCTCCCTATAGTTTGTTGATTGATAGGTGAGCTGTCCGGTAGGTACTTTGGAGGATGTGTCCATTCAGGTTGGTAAGTTTTTCACACTAGTTAACTTCATCATCTTGGAAATAAAGGAAAATTCTCAAATTCCTTTCATTTTAGGTAGGCCTTTCCTTGCTATCACTAGAGTTATTATTGATGTTAAAAATGGAAGGCTTTCTTTGAATTTTGGGAATGGGAAGGTGGAGTTTGAATTTTCTAATTCCATGAAATTTCCTCTAATCCATGACACTTGTTACATGATCGACTCTATTGACAAGGTGGTGAGTGTGGATCTTGTTGAGTGCTTCTCAAGTGACCCTCTTAATGAGTGTTTGATGAGAAGTGGATTAGCTAGTGATAAAACTCTTGAAATCATTGGTTTTGCCAAGATGATGGAGGAAAGTCCCATTTTTCCCCAAGAAAAGTAAAAGATAGAAATTCTTGAAGTGGAATAAAGCATCCCTATCCTAGAAAAGGAGGTAATACCTAAGGTGGTTTAAAAACCCCTCCCTTCTTTGCTAAGGTATGAGTTTCTTGAATCTAATCCCAAATACCCTATCATTGTGAATGCTAGCCTAAGTAAGGTGGAAATTGAACAGCTTCTTAGAATTCTTACTCTCCATAGAGAATCTATTGGTTATACCATTGATGATCTTGAAGGCATAAATCATTCCATATGATGGAAACCTGTTAGGGTTTCACGAAAGGATCGAGAAATTAATCGACTGCAAAGTTTGATTCGCCGGTTCAGCCTAAGGAAAACTCCAAAGGAAGATCCAAAGAATCAGAGGCACAGTTTTTACAACGGCAACTGAAATCGAAGAAAGAATGATCAAGATCGATCAAAGTAAGAGAGAGCAAACACAGAGAAGAAGAGCGAGTGAGAGGTTCGCCGAGAGAGAGAGACAAGTCGCGAGAAAGATCGAGAGAAAACTCAGCAATTGTATTCTGTCAAAAATTATCTATGTATTACACGTTATATGGCCTATTTATACCAGTATTACAGACCGTATAACAGAGCGTATAAAATACCCGCACAATACAGCCCAGACAACACACAGCCCAACGAATCGGGAAGGAAGAGTCGACAATTCTTGGGCCGCAGAAATAGGTTCGACCAGCCCAAGATTACAACAATAGAACTCCCCCAAATACAAGGTAATTTTAGGACATAATTCCCATCAGCTAACTATTTTAGCTAATCATGGTTATTAAGGATTGATTAATCCACAATACAACTAGTCCATAATTAAGGACCGGGTGGCGGATTATACAACCGACCTAATTTCCATTAGCCAATTCGACCGGCGAATGCATCATATGGGATTACAATTAATTAACAAAAATTACATAATCTGCACACTCCAGATACATAATCTGCACACTCCAGCAGCTGCATCCAAAGATCCACAGAATCCATATGCTGCATCACACTCCTATTTATCCACCAAATAAGAAAAACAATTGTAAGTAAATAATTCACATCAATTATCAACATTAATTAAGTATAAATTTTTAAGATTCATATCACCATATGCATGTATCATATTCTTTTAGAAGAAGGGTACAAGCCCTCCGTTGAACATTAAAGGAGATTGAACCCTAATATAAAAGAAGTGGTGAGAAAAGAGGTCCTTAAGATGCTTAACGCAAAAGTCATATACCCTATTTCAGATAGTGAGTGGGTGAGTCCAGTGTAGGTAATACCTAAAAAGGGTTGAATGACACTCCTTAAGAATGAGAAAAATGAATGAATCCCAATAAGAATTGTCACAGGTTGAAGAATATGCATAGATTATAGAAAATTAAATAAGTCTACTTATAAGGATCATTTTCCCCTACCATTTATTGATCAATTGTTAGAAAGGTTGGCTCATCATTCTTATAATTGTTACTTAGATGGGTATTAAAGATTTTTCTAAATCTCCTTTCACCCGACCGATCAAGAGAAGACTATATTTACATGTTCCCATAGGACCTTTTCTTATCAAAGGATTCCATTTGGCTTATGTAATGCTTCTGCCACCTTTTAAAGATGCATGATTTCTATCTTTTCTGACTTTATTAAAGACATAATGAAAGTTTTATGGATGATTTTTTTGGCTTATGGTACCACTTTTGATAATTGTTTGAGAAATCTTTTCAGGGTTTTAGAGAGGTGCAAGGAAGTGAATCTCATTCTTAATTGGAAGCGGTGTCATTTTATGGTACAAGAAGGGATTATTCTTAGCCACCTATTCCCTAGTTGGTGTATCGTAGTAGATAAGGCAAAAATTGGCATTATCAAAAAGATGCCACCCTCGACTTCTGTTGGAGGCATATGCAGCTTCTTAGGACACACTAATTTCTATGAACGATTCATTAAGGATTTTTCAAAAATTGCAAAACCTTTAACTCAATTACTCATAAAATATATTCCTTTTGATTTTAATCAATTGTTTTTGGATGTTTTTAATTGACAACCGCCCTAATGATGCCGCCTTCTGATTAGAACATCCCATTCGAGGTTATGAAGTGGGAGTGGTCCTTGGACAGAGAAAAGATGGAAAGGTACATGTAATTTACTATGCCAATTGAACCCTTGATGATGCCGAAGGTAACTGCACTACAACTAAGAAAGAGCTCTTAGTCATAGTGTTAGCTTTGGATAAATTTCGATTATACTAAGTAGGATTGAGGATTATTGTATTCATGGACCATGTGGCCCTTAAGTACTTGTTACTATGCTAGAAAGGGGTTTTAATAGCAATTATTTTATGATTTTAATAATAGTTTTGAACTGTTATTGAATCGCTCGTTATTAAAGCTTTAATAATGGTTGAAAACTATCATAAAAAATATACCAAAAAACCATGAATATTGGGGTAAACTTGGGTTTTAACAATGATTTTTATGTAAAAACTGTTATTAAAACAAGATTTTAATAATAAGGTTTTAACAATAGTTTGTACATAACAACTATTGTTAAAAATAAAGTTTTAATAAGGGTTTCTCCCAAAACCATTGTTAAAACATCAATAAATTAGGGTTTTAATAATTTATTATACATTTATTAAATCCTAATTAGCATTAAATAAGCATTAAAAACTAACTTTGACAATTTTCTTCATTAAAAAAACTTTGTCACACATATATTAAACCCTAATACGAATTAAATAAGCATTGAATGCAACTTTTGATAATGGTTTTTACATTAAAACCATTTTTAAAACATAACCAATTTAGGATTTTAATCAATGATTAAAAATTTATCAAACCCTAATTTGGATTAAATGAGCATTAAATGAAACATTTAATAATAGTCTTTGATTAAAACTGTTGTTAAAACACACCCTTTAATCATTGACTAGTTACATTTTCCTATGCAATGCATGGGTGGTGTATTAATTATTTATATATTATTAATAGTTTAACAATTTAATTAATATGTAGGAGATGAATAGTTGGCTATATATGTTCAAGTAATTAATTAATAAATTACTTAATTAATACTTGATTAATATGTATTATTCGACATATGTGTAGCAGATGAATAGTTATATGCATTTATTACATATAGGATATGATTAGTTGTGCTCTATTAATGATAAAAGATGAATAGTCATATGAATTTACTATTTGCATAAGATGAATACTTGCATTCATATGTTCATTAGTTTGACAATTCAATTAATATGCAGGAGATGAATAGTTGGCTGCATATATTCAAGTAATTAATTAAGAAATTACTTGATTAATATGTGTTGTTCGACATTTGTGCAGTAGATGAATAGTTATATTCATATATTTATTAGTTTTACAACTCAATTAATACACAGGAGATGAATAGTTGGCTGCATATTTTTAGATAATTAATTAAGAAAATTCTTGATTAATATGTGTTGTTCAACATATGTGCAATAGATGAATATCTTAATTAATATGCAGGAGATGAATATCATTTTGTTGTTATGCAGCGTAGAAGATGAATAGCTTGATAAATAAATTAATACACAGGAATATTTCATAATTTATTTGACCTAATTAATTAGTAATAATATATGGCAGTAATAATAGGTATAATTAAGGCGGAAAAATTTATCTATATATTATCTACCAAACAACTCCGTTTTTATATAATAACCAATATTGTTGTTCTATTATTAGTTGTTTTTAATAATAATTATATTTTAATCATGATAATATTCATGATAGTAATAATCAATTATATTAATATTCATTATTATCATAATATTCATTATTATCATAATAATAATTATTATCATTATTATATTATAAATTATGATAATAGTAATTATCAAAATTATATAAATAATTATATTAGTGTTAGTTATAATAATAGTTACAATTATTATAGTTATATTAATAATAATAGTCATATTATTAATAATAAATAATAAAATTATTATTATAAAAAATTATCATCATCTTCATCATCATCATCATATTTGATTGATGTTGATCTAACCTTAAAAAAAAGAAAAAAATAATAATTCATTAAAATTAGCTATATGTATTTGCTAGTTGCATTGTATTAATGGCAGTAGATGCATATGTGTTGGTTGACTGGTTTATGCACTTTATTTGGTATATTAATTATTTATCAATTAGTTATATATTAATATGTAGGATATGAATAATTTGATAATTCAATTAATACACAGGAAATTAATAGTTGACTATATATGTTCAGGTAATTAATTAACAAAATATTTGATTAGAAAATATTTGATTAATACTTTATTAAATTTAGTTGTTTGACATATGTACAACAAATGAGTAGTTATATGCATTTACTACACATACGAAATAAATAGTCGCATTGTATTAATGGATATATGCATGTGAAGCAAACGAATATACACAGTATAAATTTGGAGTCTAAATTTAAATTTAAATTATAACTAAAAAGAGAAAAGAGAGCTTTGTGGATCAGTACTTTAGCCTCTCATTACCACCACGATAATTTAAGAAAGATTGAAACCTTTGTTTTTTTTGTAATTTTTCTTTTGATAGATTTTAAATTTATTGGGGTTGAATTTGAAAAAGGATTAATTTGATACTAAAATGTAAGGAAATTATATGAGATTTTTTTTGGTTTATATTTGATGTATTTAAATTTTAATAATTTAAAATGAAGTTATTTGAATATAATGTTGTTTGGAAAAATGATTTTCGATTATAATTTTTTTTTACATATTTAAAAAAAATAAAAATAATTTTTCCAAATAATTTTTCCAAATAACAAAATTATTTTCCATAAGTAAACACACCTTTAGTGTTATTTTTCTTTAGGGAATTTGTTATATATATAAGAATGCAAATTGGTGTAAAAGATAAGAAAAATGTAGTAGAAAATGAATTGGAAACAATTTGAAAGATAGGGGTGTTATTTACCATTTTCTTTATTGTAAATAAGTATTCAAAAGGCTCATTTAAGATACCACACATTGTTGGCAAACTATAGTGTGTATATGGTGACATATTTGTAAATAAGTCAAAGTTTCTTATTTTGTCTGACAAAATCAAAAGCAAGTTATCTCTATTTTACTTATTCAAAAATAAAATAATTATATAAATATTAGTAGATTTTTTCTTTAGAAATAGACATCTATACCGGTATATATTTCTAGAGCAAAACAAATATGGTGAAATATATAGCTACAACATTAGTGAAACATCCAAAAATAAATATTAATAAATCATAATAGTGGAACAACAATGCAATAATAGTAATAATAGTAAAAAAAAGTGAAAGTAATTAAAGTGAAATACATGTAGTGATAGCAATACAATGGTGAAATATAACTATAGTTATGATGAAATGTGAAGGTAATAATGGTGAAGCATAATAAGTTAGTTTTCTTTATAAAAAAAAGAATCACAACTATCAAGGGTAAAATATGATAGTAAATATGGTGAAACATGAAAGTAATAGTAGTAAAATACAGGTATAATATTAGTAAAATATAACCTAGCAGTGGTAAAATATACAGATAATTGTAATAAAATATAATAAGTTAGTCTTTTCTTTTTAAAAAAATACAGATAATTATGATAAAATATAACAATTTAGTTTTTTTTTATAATAATTACAATAAACATCAATGAAGTATAAAAATTATGTTGAAATATGAAACCAACTATTGTAAAATATGAAGATAATAATAGTAAAACATAAATACAACTATAATAAAATATAACAAGTTAATTTTCTTCTATCAGTGGTGAAAAATAATAGTAAATATTGTGAAACATGAATACAACAAATGTAGTAAGACATATATCAATATTAATATTTTACATAATAGGTTAGAAATTACATTAATATCGGTCTCTATCTATATAATTTTTTTTTAGGAATACGATGTTATACTTTTTTTTGATAGCCCAAATTAAAGATTACTCAATTTCTAAAATCTAAACAAATTAAAAGTATGTAGTAATTACATATATGCCACCACATAAATCTATTGTATGCTAGTTTTCTAAACAATTATTGCTTTATTTACTAAAATAATACTTGATGCACTATGAATATAGTGTATCAAATTACACCACATACCAAATGCACATTGTTGGTTGGATATCAAATGAATTTATCTTATATTACTCCTTCCATTTCTAAAATAAAGTTATTGTAGACAAACTTTAACCATTCATTTCTTTTGGAATATAATATATTATAAAAATGTAATTATCATATTCATACTTTTACATTACTATTTTTTTTATAATTTTTGTAAATATGTATTAATTTTTTTTTAATAGTTCAAATGTGCCATCCAATTCTAGAAAAAAATCCCTGTGAAAAATGAAGAAAGTATTTTACTTATTTTTTACTTTAAAAAATAGCTATTAACCTTGTTTAAGACCTCATCTGTATCCTTGCTCGTGTTGTCTCCAAATCATAACCTCCAGTCCAGAATGAGCTTTAACGCCATGCTAAGGATCCAGGCTACCCAACAGTTTCAGAAACGAGTTTGTCCAGTTAATGGTTTTATACGTGTTTTTTCTTTGTCGAATGATAGAGGTAGCAAATGATAATATTTAGTTCATAAATTGTGTTTGCATATGCAATAGATTCACGTCTCCAAAACAAGTTGGGAGCACTGATCGATCAGCACGTCGGAGATGGAAACGAGAGACGGCGAAAGCAATACTGATGCACAACGCAAACAACCCACGATGTAAATTCAGTTCTTAATTCCACTGTCAGCCACAACCACAAGTATATCTGTACAGAGAAACAAAACTCGTTTTTAGTTTCTTACAGCTATAAGTAAAAAGACACGAAAAGCAACATCAAAGATCAAAATTTCTCGGCATCCTGCAATGTCCACGATTTAAAGAAACCCAAGTGCTAAGGTAATGAAGATGATGGCGATGAGTGAAAGTACAAGCAGATGGCTGAGAAGTCATCCATCGCAATTCCAGGCCGCTTTTTCTTCGATGCTTGAGCTGCACATTTGACCAATTTTTTGGCTGACCTCTCTCTTAACAGCGCTGATGAAACTCTGTACTGCTTCTTCATTTGTTAGAACGTCCCATACCTGAGTTTCACATATGGTAGTAGACCATGAAAGCATAAAAAGCTTGTTCAGCAAAAATAAACAAACAAAAGAGTAACAACTCATTAATGGCAAAGGAATTTCGAGTGGCAAGAAATTTTAATTCATCCCATCAGTGGATAATATGGCGAATTGATCTCTGCTGGTTATATATCTATCGGTCACTTCTGGCACAGAAATTTGTCTGAAATCTTTCATGCAATGATCACCCAGTGCTCTCGATAATGCCAGTCCTGGGGTCTCTGTACTCGGTCTCCATACTCTATAGACGCCAGGTTCATCATTTGAACAAAATACTTGCCCGTTTGATTTGGCTATCCTCTCTGCTTTCTCTGCACCAAGGTAAGTGAACAACTTTGTCAAAACCCTAAACCTTTATCCAGCTAGAACAAAAATGATGACGGATAAAGTACATAAAAAACAGGAAACTACGCAGAAGGGGGAAGGGGGGTGGAAGAGGAGGGATACAACAAAGAGGGAAGCTGGTGTGGATCAAAGGGAGCGAAACGTAGTATCGAATCAGTCCTTTGATTCTGCCTCCAGCAGGTTGAAGTTAATGAAGAAATGATGCTCGGCTTAAGGGTTTAAGCTACGAAAAATGCAGGCTTCAATATGATAGGAATACTTTGAATGTCGATGCACGTTCAAAGGATCTAAAGAGGAAGGATACATCTGGGCACTTTCCTATCTAGACTTGATCTCCAAAAGAGAGAAAACGCAAGTATTGAACTTGTAATTTTATTCAAATGATCTTCACTTATGTGCTTGTACAATGGCTTAGGTATATATATAGGAAATAAGCTGACTTAAAGGCTTAAACCAGCCAGTTTTCCTCCTTAATTCAAGCTAGTTTTAACTCACTTGAATTAAGCTTATATAATACCTAATCTTAGCCATAATATCATCATTTAAATGATATTAATGACAACCATTACAAAGCTTTACAAACAACTATAGTACATACATGAAATTACAACAAAACCCTAGCCTACATGAAATACACCTTAGGGTTTACAACAAGTTTAATATAACTAATGATATCACCAACTATATCTTGTTGTATTATCATCTCATGTATGCCATAACCTTGCATGCTTTGAATGCATTGTATACTTTAAGTATCTTCTCGTATGTTGACTTCTTCACCTTCTAAATATGTAACATACCTGTAAGAACATTTTGAAGTATTTTCAATATCAAGTAAAGAAATATTATCAAGAACATTTTAGATGATTGGCTCCATTAGTAGGAATGCTAATTCTTCATTACCTTGAGAATCATTAGAAGCATTAGATACACTAGATGCACCCGCATCATTCTCCCCAAGTTGAGAAGAATTTGTCCTCAAATTATCATTATTATAATAAGGAGACAAATCACCAATATTAAATGTTCTTGAAATTCCACTATAATGATCTGGAAGTTCAAGTTCATAAGCATTATCCCCAAATTTTCTTAGTATTTAAAAATGTCCGTTAGGTCTTGGCATTAGTTTATTTTTACGTAAATTAGAAAATTGTTCTTTAGGTAAATGTAACCAAACTAAGTCACGAGGAGAAAATACCTGTGGGGTTCTATACTTATTTGCTTGAGCTTTATACCTAGCATTAGCTTTCTCAATATTGGTCTTTATTTTCTGATGAAGCTGTTGAAAGAATTTGACTATGCCTCGGCTTCATAATTTTGTAATTTTCCTTTCTTTAAAGGAACCATATTGATTGGTTCACTCAATAAACCACTTCAAACGGACTAGCTTGAGTAGTACTTGATGGAATTCGATTGTAAGCAAACTCTGCATGAGCTAACTTAACATCCCAATCTTTAGTACTTTTATTAACCAAACCTCTTAATAAGGTACCAAGATTTCAATTAGTTACCTCTGTTTGACCGTTAGTTTGTGGATAATGTGAAATGCTAAATAAGCATATGCCGCAAAGTTTTCCAAAAGTAACTCATAAACTTGACATCCCGATATGAGATAATACATTTAGGCACACCATGAAGTTTAACAATTTCTCGAAAATACAAATCAACATGTGTGGCATCATTAGTTTTATTGCATGAAATAAAATGAGCCATATTAGAAAATCTATCTACTACCACAAGAATAGAATCTTTACCACGTTGTGTTCTTGGTAACCCTAGGATGAAGTCCATGCTAACTCCTTCCCATGATTTATCAAGAACTAGTAAAGG
The DNA here is from genome assembly GCA_039764185.1 of Tamarix austromongolica. Taxonomy (NCBI): domain Eukaryota; kingdom Viridiplantae; phylum Streptophyta; class Magnoliopsida; order Caryophyllales; family Tamaricaceae; genus Tamarix; species Tamarix austromongolica. Next base: position 50,362,847 of record CM077817.1, read on the forward strand.
TGTGTATAAACATTTATGAAAGTAACTCTTACATTTTTTGACATGTAGAACATCTACTTATCATAGCTTGTACATTTTTAATCATACGTGGCCAGTAGAAATTTTCTTGTAATAATTCCATCATCTTATGTATACCAAAATGTCCTGCAATGCTACGTTCATGTACTTCTTTTATCAATAAGTCTTGAATACTAGATCTAGGGATACAAATTTTATTTAGTCTAAACAAAAATCCATTGTGTATGACATAATTACCATGGTATCCACTTTTTTTACATGCATTGAATATATCCATAAAATCTTCATCTTTAGGATACAATTCTTTTAATATTTCGAAACCTAAGATTTTAGCATCCATCATGACAAGTAATGTAGATCTACGAGAAATAGTATCAGCCACTACATTTTCTTTTCCATCTAAATGTTTGACAGAGAACACAAAAGATTGTAAGAAGCTCATCCACTTTGCATGTCTCGGACTAACTTTATTTTAACCATGCAAGTATTTCAAACTCTCATGATCTGAGTGTAACATAAAGGGTTTTGGCCTCAGATAATAACTCCATGTCTCTAAGCTCTGTATAATGGCAAAGGATTCCTTATCATAAGTTGAATAGTTAAGTTTGGCTCCATTCAACTTTTTAGAAAAGAATGCTATAGGTTTCTTTTCTTGTGAGAAGACACCTCCTATCCCAACTCCACTAGTATCACAAGTTACTTTAAAAAGAAGGTTAAAGTTGGGTAAAGATAGGACATGAACATTACAAAGTTTAGTTTTGAGGGTTTCAAAGGCTTGAGTAGCTTCTTGTCCCTAATAAAGTTCACTTTTTTTCATGAGTTGTGTAATAGGTGTAGCTATAGTAGAAAAATCATTAATACATCTTCTATAAAAACTAGCTAACCCATGGAAACTTCTCACATCATGTATATTTTTAGGGATAGGTCACTCTTGTATAGCTCTAATCTTATTAGGATCCACTTTAATTCCCTCTCCACTAGCAACATAGCCTAGGAAAACTAAACTTGGAAGTATAAAATCACATTTCTTAAGTTTTCCATAAAGTTTAGCTTCCCTTAGCTTATCAAACAACTTTCTCAAATGCACTAGGTGATCATACCTATTTTTACTATACACAAGGATATCGTCCGAATAGACAACAATAAATTCACCAAGGAAAGGTCAGAGAACTTCATTCATAAGTCTCATGAATGAACTAGGTGCATTACATAGCCCAAAAGGCATAACCATCCATTCATAGAGACCATATTTAGTCTTGAAAGCAGTTTTCCACTCATCTCCATCTCTAATCCTTACTTGGTGGTAACCACTTCTTAAATCAATTTTGGAAAATACTTGTACACCACAAAGTTCATCTAGCATATCATCTAACCTAGGCATAGGAAATCAATATTTTCTAGTAATGTTATTTACTGCTCCTGAATCGATACACATACGCTAAGTACCATCTTTTTTAGGAGCTAGTAAGGCAGGTACACTACAAGGGCTCACACTTTCTCTCACAAATCCTTTATCCACAAGCTCTTGTATTTTTTTTTTTGTAATTCCTTTGCTTCTTCTAGGTTACATCTATAAGAAGGTTTATTTGGAAGAGGCATTCTAGGAATAAGATCAATAGCATGTTCTATACCTCTTTTAGGTGGTAATCCATGAGGTAAGTCATCAGGAAATACATTATGATATTCATCAAGCAGCTTATTTAGATTAGGATTATTATGTTGTTGCTCCCCAAGTTTATAATCTTTAGCAATTAAGGCATAACAAATTTTCTCTTCTTCTATGCACTTTTCCATAGCCTTTTAATGTAGAAATAATCTCTTTTTATCATCACTCAAAGGCATATTATCACATAGAGAAGGTGTTAATCTATACAATTGTTTTCCTTTTTTCACCATATATTTATTAGTTACTCCATCATGAGTTGATTTTCTATCATATTGCCATGGTCTTCCTAAAAGTAAACCACAAGCATCCATAGGCAACAAATCACACAAAACCTCATCATGGTTGTCTCTAATGCAAAATGATATTAGGGTTCTTTTGTTTACCTTATCTCCTTTATCTTTGTTTAACCATTGTAAATAATAAGATTTAGGATGATTAGTAGTCTTTAAACTAAGCCTTTTAACCATTTCTTCACTAGAAAAATTTGTATAAGAAACACTATTAATAATGAGTATACAAACCATATCACCTATTTTATATTTTGTTTTAAAAATTTTCTCTCTTTGAGTAGGTGTCACATTAGGTTGAATTTGTAACTCTTTGAAGCAAAAAACATGGGTCTCCTTCTTCTTCACCCATGGTTAAAATTTCATTAGGAGATTCAATTTCTAGATCCTCATCTTCACTACATGGTTCTATGTCTTCTATTTCACTCAAAGTTAAAGCTCTTTGGTTAGGACATTCTCTAGCAAAGTGTCCATATCCTTTACATTTGAAACATTGTTTATTAGACATTTCAACCATCTTATTTTTACCTTTTTCATCTCAGTTAATCTTTTTATCATATGAAGATATAGATTTAGGCATGAATGTATTCGATTATGGTTTAGATGAAGTTGAAGCATTAGATTTAACATAGGCCTTGGTTGATTTTGTTTGTTTTTCAACTTTCAATGCCAACTTAATCAAGTCATCAAGAAAATCATATGCAAACATATCAACTTTGTCATGTATCAAATTATTCAATCCACCTAAATATCTAGCACATTTTTGTTCCTTTCTTTCTTGTACATCACATATAAGTGCTAGTTTTTCAAATTCTCTAGTATACTCTTCTACACTAAACAATCCTTGCCTTAGAGTTGTCATCTTTACATACATATCTTGTTCATAATCCTTAGACACAAATTTTCTTCTTAGGTGCTTTTTAAGTTTTTCCCATGACTTAATTATTAATTTCTCTTGTCTTTTTTAAGTTGTCATACCAAATCCTAGCAAATTTTTTAAACTTAAGAGTAGCGAGCTTACATTTTCTTTCATCAGCATACTCTTTATATTAAAAAATAGCCTCAATTTCATGCGGCCATTCAAAGAACAAGTCCACATTCAATTCACCATAAAATTCAGGAAGATCTAGTTTGATACCTTGATCCTCATTATGTGCATGTCTTACTTGGATTTTATGTGGTCTCATATGATTGCTTGAGCCATAAGAACTCATTTCCACTTCTCCATCCTCGACATGGTTCACCTTTGCATGCCCACATCCTCTTTTAGCTTGGACTGCACGCCTCATCTTTCCTTCCACACTATCTTATGTGGCTTCCAATTGATTTGGCCATGGTTGAAGCTTCTCTTGGTCAGCTAGCTTTGCTTCCACACTTTGCAATTGTTGTTGGAGTGCTGCATGAGTATGAAGCTGGGCGTCCATGCGTGTGATAATTTTTACGGACTCCACCAATGCATGCACATCTTCACTTGCCATGGTGAAGCTACAACACAACACTCAAACTTCCACAAAGAATCAACAACCAACAGTAGTCCTGGAAGTTTTATTTGCAGCCAAATGATATAGGACAATTCTTGCTAAGATTTAAGCAAGTCTTGATGGCTTCTTTAGTGTCTTGGTCACACAAGAGTTGAAGGAGAGTGGTCGAGTGATTTTATGACGATTCTTGGCTGGTGATGAGGGTTTCTTGGTGAAAATTAAGTGAAGTCACATAAAATATATGAAGAGGACGTCAAATGTGTGTCGAGGGTATTAGTATCTTCAAGTTGAAGATGTTGTATATTAAGAAAAAAAAAACTTGAAGACGTGAAGAAGAGAAAGGAGAGTATGTGTTGAAATGGTGGGAGATAAATGGCAAGGCTCTAAAGCTGAAAATATTATTCAAACTAGTGGAACTACCATGGATTTTGGATGTATCTTAGAATGAAGATACGTTGGGAGAAAAATGGAAGAAAAATGCTAGAAGGTCGAAGGAAAAATGGAAGGAACGCTGGAAATGTCGAAGGGAAAAATAGTAGAGAATGCTGGAAGGTTGAAGGGAGAAATGGGATGAAGAGAAGACGTCGAAGAAGAGAGGTCTTCTTCGGTTGAAGATAGGAATAACTTCAACAAGATCGACTCAAGAAAGATAAATCTTCAACCAAGATTTACGTTGAAGATTCAAGAAGAGGATGAAGATACCCTATCTCAGTGGGTTCTTGATGATGAAGATTCTTGCATGCAACAGTAAGAGTGTAGGACGCTAGATGGACGATAGAAATCAAAGAGTTTCGAAGCTTTGATACAACAAATGGTGTGGATCAAAGGGAGGGAAACGTAGGATCGAATCAGTCCTTTGATTCTGCCTCCAGTAGGTTGGAAGTTGATGAAGAAATGATGCGCCACTTAAGGGTTTAATCTACGAAATATGCAAGCTTCAATATGATAGGAATACTTTGAATGTCGATGCACATTCAAATGATCTAAAGAGGAAGGATACACCCGGGCACTTTCCTATCTAGATTTGATCTCCAAAATAGAGAAAACACAAGTATTGAAATTGTAATTTTATTCAAATGATCTTCACTTAGGTGCGTGTACAATGGCTTAGGTATATATATAGGAAATAGGCTGACTTAAAGGCATAAACCGGCCAGTTATCCTTCTTAATTCAAGCTAGTTTTAACTCACTTGAATTAAGCTTATATAATACCTAATCTTAGCCATAATATCATCATTTAAATGATATTAATGACAACCATTACAAAGCCTTACAAACAACTATGGTACATACATGAAATTACAACAAAATCCTAGCCTACATGAAATATACCTTAGAGTTTACAACAAGTTTAATATAACTAATGATATCACCAACTATATCTTGTTGTATTTTCATCCCATGTATGCCATAGCCTTGCATGCTTTGAATTCATTGTACACTTTAAGTATCTTCTCGTATGTTGGCTTCTTCACCTTCCAAATATGTAACATACCTGTAAGAACATCTTGAAGTATTTTCAATATCAAGTATAGAAATATTATCAAAAACATTTAAGATGATTGGCTCCATTATTAGGAATATTAATTCTTCATTACGTTGAGAATCATTAGAAGCATTAGATACACTAGATGCACTTGCATCAGAAGCAAAGAGCACAAATTGGGCAAGTTGGGCTTCAGATCTGTGGTAAGCTGAATTGCCAAGTTTTCGTCCTCACCAATTGTAGCCAAAACAGCCCGAGTTCCCCACATTAGCCACAACAATTTGCTCACCCTAAAATATCGTTAAGATTTTACACCTCTACTATCTGTAATGAAACTCTAAGACAAAAGGGCAAAGTCATCAAGATGCCTGCAACATAATCCCTAACCAAGTTATATATTTTAAAAAAAAAATTTATCAAAAAGGAACTTCCAAGCAACCAATCTACTCAAAAGCTCATGTTAATTGATCTGACCCAATTAATGGATTTTATATGCTAACATCCTCCAATGCCCCTAGCCTGAATGATCATCTAGACCCAGGAATCAAACACCAAGATATAACAATGGAAATCCCAAAATTCCAAACCACAACCTCCCCATAGATGAGCTTTGATACCATTTTAATAAAGATTACCCTGAAGTTTTAATCAACGACTTTAGGCCAATTAGTGTTTTTAAACATTCACAAACCAATGGTACTTTTTGTTAAATGACATAGCTAGCAAACGATAATATTTAGCTCCTAAACTTTGGTTACATATGAACCAGTTTCAAGATGTTCTTAACACAAATATGTTAGGTAGGTTAGATTCTGGAGGCATAACAATAACGTAAACTTGGAAGCCACATACACAACATAAGTCACCTCTGTACATGCAAATAGGAAAAGGAAATGTAAGTGCAAGTCTCGAGCACTCCAAGGAAGATGGTTTTCACCATTTTGAGTGGGAGAACATAAACTTGGGTGCAGGGCCATGATTATGATAATAAGTTGATACTGAACAACTCAAGGCGACCTAAGTAACTAGATAAATCCGTGAGCACTAAAGGACTTAGGATAGATAAAGATATACATTTGAAAAGATAAGAGATGACAATAACATACACCCATTTAGGCAATAAGTGGATATTGTGCAACATTACTTGTCTCAGGATGGTCAATGTTGTAGTACCACTGTAGAATGAATCAAATTTACCCTACTTTTTGAGTTCCTTATCAATTGTAGCACAAATCTGCGTGTATGATTGCTTCCAAATATCATATTGTTGAGTATGTCCATTCAACTTCAGGTCAAAATTGAAACCAAGAGAATCCAAAGCAATTCTTTCCTGCCAATGGCAAAACAATGAGGGTGGCAGCGACTTACTGACTCTTTTGGCTACAAAATGTCCCCAAGGACCATGCCCATAAAAAACTCCACAGAACATAAAATCTTCTTCACAACTGAACTCCTAAGAAATAGATCATTTTTACACTAGAGCTTAACTCAGTCAAAACAAACTTTATCTTCTATTTAAATACTACTGAGTACAAAATTGATTATTCATAGCAAAGTTGTGATGTTTAGACATACCTTCCACATAGTTAAAAAACATTGATTTGTTCCTTTCTCCTCTTTCATGGAGAAGACAGATGTGATGTTGTTAGACCTTGTGTTAAGCATTCTACATGAACTAGACATAAGATGATCCTTCTTTGCTTCTTCCGCCAGTGCTTCAGTAGTCTCTCTTGTCATATCATCCTTCCGAAATACAGGCTTCTTAAATGAAACACTTCTAACTAGCACCTCAAGCAAAGATGAGAGCTGCACCATAGTTTCCGCAAAAATTGTAGCCTTAATATCAAATGTGCACAACTTTATACCTAGAAAGCATCACAGTTATCATTCATATGTAATAATTAATGCCATTGATTTTTAGGCAATAAACATTACAAGATGCTAGGGTGAAGGGTTTGAGACCCTAAGGAAAGATTAGAGAAGACAGAAAAACGTCCAAGTGGAAGAAAAGGTTCCCTTCTTATCAAGAAAACAAAGAAAATTCATTACCATTCGATGGAACAATAAGATTGCACCTGCTCAATGTTTTAGTTCAATTAATTGATAACCAGAAATGTTGCAGGAAGGGGGGATAAGGCATGTGAAAAGGAAGAATAGAACATCTATTATTGCAACTAGTAATATAAAAGGACAATCAAAACCAAGGAAAATTATCAGACAGTAGTTTCAAGTGTCATATTGTTCAAAGATTACTTAAATCTTCTATGAAGTCTCAAGGGAAACATATGATTAATTCTTCCTAAGTCAATTATACTTCAACTATGAAAATGGCCCTAGAGTAGCATATACAAACTTCAAGACCTTAATCTTTGTGATCTATAAACAAGGCACCCAAAATTGGCATAAATATCCTCTAATCTAAATAAAGCTCAAAAGAGATATGAATAAAGCACCTTTCATGCTGCGTATAAATCTAACTTAGAACAAGAAAGGTATCTTGTATCTCAAGTACAGATAGCAGCAAATATAAGGCTACAGATATCTACTTGATAAGAAAACGTATACTATGATTGTCATGACCCAAGAACTCTAAAACGCAAAAAAAAAGTTTTAGAAGTTTATTTTGCAGAATATTTATGTATTCAACTGTATATTACCTGAACCTGTCAGTACACAGTGCAAATATTCCAACCAGTTTTCCAGCCAAGGTGAGTTAACACCAGTAAACCAAACTTCTATAACTTAACATCAGGCTTCTTACTAGAAACCAAAAGAAAGCATTATCTTTGAGCATGCAAATTCATAAATATGACCTATATAGCTATTCAATATTCAGAACCACTCTCCAAAGGCTAAAAATATAGAAGGAAATATGTGCTCAGCAAATTGCATTAAATTTGCAAGTTCTATAGGCGGTTCTGTATTCTTTTTGTCAACAGAGACGGCAACACATTTTTGGATATTCCATGGAGCAAGTGATTAAGAGTAATGCAGCTATATAACAACAAATTATATTAGTAATCTATGCAACTATGATAACGCATGATAGTAACATTGATGCAATCAAATTAATATTTTCCAGATAAGGAAAGAGATGACATTAAATAAGTTTCCTCTAACATTGATTATTTAGGATATGGTTAGTATATTGCTGATCACGACATTTCTTAACAGATAGCTATGAGTAAAATACGTTTTAACTAGATGGTACCGTCCTCCACAAATAAATATGCCAGTAATCACTTTATTTCCGTATGTCTAAGCAAATCTAGCAGTTAATTTAATCAGGTTTCCGGATCAATGATAGCTAAAACATGGCTGTAAGCTGACCAGCTGTACCTTGGACCCAGGGTTTTATCACAAAAGATAGATCAATCACAGTGAAATTACTCAGGAAATCTAGTCGGCGAAAGTAGTGGATGGAAACAATCGAGACCCATGTAGATGTTAGTCATAAAATCAAGAGATAGAGCAGGAAAAAGAATAAATAATATATTCAAAATCATGAGAAAAACCGTTATTTCCCTCGGGGGGGGGGGACACTAGGCTCTTCGGAAAACGCCCAATCTCTAAACACGGTTTTTCAACCCCATATTTAAAATTTTTTATACATATTTGGGCAAGTCTACTTTCCTAATAAATATAATAGTCAACAAAATCAACCTACAAACCAACCGTAAATTTTTTTTTCAAGCAAAGCCTAAGATACCATAATCTGTTGTACTTCGACTAAGCGGTTGGTTCAAGAAAGATAATAGATAACTCATTCAATTCGTGATTTTAGCCAATAGAATGGCTCCTTAACCAACTTTACCAAAAGTCCCCACAATTGCAGCTTCCATTTAGGAACCGGTGGTATCTGTTAACATCTCTTACAAGAATCTCTCTTTCCAAAACCCTGCTGAAGTACTTGAACGCCACATGACAGTCGGCACAAATCCTGAGATTCTTGACAATCCTTAATGGCCTTCCAGGGGGGCCTATTCCACTCAAAACACCAAATGCTAGAGCCAACTTCTCACTGTGACACCACAGCCCCTCTATTTTGTCTCCTTCCTCTACATCATGCAACATCTCATTCCTATTTGGCACATATCCTAATTTACTGATCTCTTGCATCAATTCAGCTAGCTTGTTATAAATATCATCCCTCCTCACATGACTTCTATCACTTGCCAAAAACATGTGCAATTCTCCTCGCACTTCAATCCAACTCCGCCCACCTTCTTTCCTTACTCTTCCATCAACCATCAACCTTCTGACATATGTAGCTTCCTTCCGCCTCCCTGATGCAGAAAAGGCATTTGCAGCAATGACATAAGCAGAATCATCACGTGGGTCAAGTTCCAACAGGTGTCTACACATCCGCCAAGCCATTTCAGCATCACCGTGAACACCACTAGCTGAAAGTAATGTCCGCCACACCCCAGCATCTGGTTTAAAAGGCATGTTCATCGCTGTCCTCTCTGCTTCAGCCAACTTTCCTACTCGCCCCAGGGCACCTAGTAAGCATGTGTAGTGCTCAATCCATGGCAACAATCCATACTCTAACCTCATTCGAATAATCCACTGTTGGGTCTCATTAGGCAAACCTGCATTATAAAATGCTGTTAGGATAGCTAAGAAGCTGCATTCATCAGGAGTAATTCCCCGAGAGACCATGGAGTTGAAAAGCGCAAGAACTGAGCAAGTGTCCGCTTGCCGAGCATAACAAGCCATAATTGCATTCCATCCCACAACATTCATGATTGGTAATAATGCATCAAACGCCCTTCTGGCCTCCAAAGTAAGTCCACATTTCCCATACCCGTGTACCAACGCTGTACAAACAAAATCATTCCTATCAAGGCCAGTAACAACACTGTGGCCATGAATGATCATGCACTGCTCTAGAGCAGCAAGATCAGCGGCTGCACCCAGTGCACCGGACACACTATACATGGTAGATGACACATCGTATACTCTCATCCTTCTGAAAAGGGACAGCGCCCCATAGGATCGTGAATTCTGTGCCATCCCACCAATAATAGCACCGTAACACACTTCATCTCTTTCGTGAATTTCGTTAAACACCTTGAGCGCATTATCGGGGACCCTGCACTTGCAATAGAAACTCACAAGGGCAGACCCACAAAAAGCTTCTGTAGAGAGACAGAGCTTCAATGCAAGAGAATGAAGCTGTAGACCAAACGGCTGGAGGGATAATATTGCACAGGTTCTAAAGAGGGATGCTAACGTACGCTGGTTAGGGAGCACCAGATGGCGGAGCATGGAGATGAAATAGTGAAGAGATAAATAAGAATTGGAGGTGCCGGAGATGAGGGCAGTCCATGAGATGACGTTCGGGGATGGAATTTGACGGAAAATACGAAGGGCGTCGGCGAAGAGATTGGATTTGGAGTATAGGGTGATGAGGCGGTTCAACGATGAGCGATCTGATCCAATTGTTGTTTTGATTACGTGCGCCTGTCTACAGCGCGGGTAAAGTGGCATTGTCGTTGCCGTATAAGACCGCGGTGCTGCTTTAGTTTTTAGTTACTTGGTCGGCATTCTTATTTTCGCATTTAAATTTATGCGCAATTTTGGTAATGATGTAAGCCTATTTAAGACTGATTGAATTGTTCAATCACTGAAATTGCTTCACTTTTGTCCAAAAGTTTCTACTACATCCCAAAACCTAGCTGTTATATAAAAAACGGCATTTTACTGCATAAAAAATATTACCTCATAAATTAATCATTATATCCTTATCTTACATTACCTACCTGCTGCGTTTTCCTTTCTCATCTCGCCGTTCCCGTGTCTTACTTTCTCTCTACTTCTTACTTTCTCTGCCTTCTCTCCTCCTTCCTTCTACAAGCAATAATTTTTTTCGAAACAATTTTTTTTTCCAATCAAGCAAGAAGTTGAAGGTGAGTTTTAATTTTTAATGTATAAGTATCTAAGTTTTAGTTTTTATATTTATAAATGTGTAATTATAAATTTTATTTTTATTATGTAATTAGATTTTAGATCTAAGGAAAAAAAAATAATTCCGGTAGTTTCGACCAAATATGTTGATGCTTAGGGAGGAGATCGGCGAAATATACCGATGGATCTCATTAGATTCGGCGAAATATGCCGATATCTAAAAAAAAAGATTTTGGTAGTTTCGGCGAAATATGCCGATGCTTTAGGGGGAGATCAGTGAAATATGCTAATGGGTCTCATTGGATTCAGCAAAATTTGCCGATGTCTGGCCTCGCTTCGGTAAATTGTGCCGATGCCATTGCCGCGCTTCGGCCAAAAATGCCGATGGGTGTGCAACAGCTTTGGCCAAATATACCGATGCTCATGCCAAATCTTGTCGGCGTTTTAGGGTTTTATCTTAACTATAATTATAATTATATTTATTAATTATATTTTATCTTAATTATATTTTTTGAATATGGTTAATTGATTAATTTTATAAAATATATTTATAGATTTATTATACTTTGTTAATTATACTCTAATATTTTAATTAAATCTATGTTTTAGTAAATTATCTCTCTATTCTAGGGTTTTGGTTATTTTTAGGATGTAAAATTATATATATTAATTATGGTTTATTAATAATATTAATTATACTCTAATATTCTAATTAAATATAGGTTTGGTAAATTATCTCTTTATTCTATAGTTTTGGTTATCTGTAGGATGTATAATTATATATATTAATTATGGTTTATTAATTATATTAATTATGCACTAATTTTTTATTTAAATATAGGTTTGGTAAATTATCTCTCTATTCTAGGGTTTTGGCTATTTTTTGGATGTATAATTATATATATTGATTATGGTTTATTAATTATATTAATTATGCTCTTATAATTTAATTAAATATTTGTTCGGTAAATTATCTCTCCATTATAGAGCTTTTGGTTATTGTTAGGATATGTAATTTGTATATATAAATTATGGTTTATTAATTTTATTTTTTAATTATATATTTTAATTACGGTTAGGTAGATTAAATTTGTTTATTATGTTATAGATTTGTTAATACTTTGCTAATTAGGTTATTGTATTATTTATATATGATTTGATATTTATTAGATTTATTTATATTTTTATTAAATATGTTAAATATTGTTATGTGATGGGTTTATTGGTGAATGCTTTTAATTATATTGATAGGATAATAGATTAGATTTGTTTAATTTTTTCTAAATCTATTTATAATAGATTAAATATGTTTATATTTGTATTATATTTATTTACTTTACTAATTTTTATGAAATATATTTGGATAAATTTGGTTAGATTATTAGAAAAATATATCGGAACATACCATAATTAAGTATACTTTAGTTGTTATATTATACTAAACTCCTACGAGTAAGTAATAAAAATATTGTTGATATATTTAATTAATAAAGTAGAGGATTAATTTAAGAGATTGTATTTTAGTTATATGGTTGAGTATGTATATCTCTATCGCTATCATAATATGGGTTGATATTTAATAATTATATTAATTTTATGTATGTAATTAGATTTTATTTATGTGATCACGTATTACCTTCAATTCATATACCTAATTTTAATTGACTTTAGGCATTTATTATTGAAATTCAGATGAGTCGTAGACAAGACAAAGTAGTAGATAGAATCGATGGTCGTCATGTTACTGCTTCTTCACGACGTAATAGAACTGCTACTGAGCAACCTGTGCTGATAGCTTGTTAGAGAAATTTCGGAAGGAGTATTACCAAAGGATTACGACGAGGTAAGAAATCTGGAGAACAAGAACCGAAATAAGTGTCAGAACAACAAGAATATGCATAAGTTCCTGAAGAACGAAGGTCTAGTCAACAAGGTCCTAAATTTCCATCATTTGCAGACTATGCAGGTCGTCCATCATTTGTGGTTTATGTTGGCACTGCGAGGTTCGAAGATTCAGGGTTTGGAGGCTAAGTAGGTTTGGGGGAAGGAGGTTTGGGGGTTGGAGGTTCTGGGTATGGAGGTTTTGGGGTTGGAGGTTCGGGGTACGGATGTAATCCCCCAAAATTTTAAAAACCTATAATTTAATAAATAACTTTTATTTAAAATAATTAGCTTTTAAAATTATATAGTTTAATTATTTAATGGACTTTTGAGTATGTAAATTTGGATAGGAATAATTAGTAAATTAAAAATAAATATATATATTTTTTATTTTACCATACTATTTTTATTTAAATAATTTTCCAAACTAATATTTTACTAACTATATCCTTTTTAAACTAAGATATTAGGTTATAATGAATTATATTATTAAATTAAATACTTTATCAAGAATATTATATTTTATGATTTTATAAATTAATTTATTTTGTTTTCCCTATTTTCTCATTTCCCCTTTTTGCCCTTTTCCCCTTTGACCTTTGACCTTTTTTCTTCTTTTCTTTTTCCTTTTTTCTTCCCTTGGGCTGCCGCTCCAGGCCAGCCTCTCCCCTAGTCACTGAGCCAGTGGCCCATCTCCCCCTCTCTTCCTCCCTTCCTCTCTCGCGTGGCTTGCTTCTGCCTTCTTCTCCTCGCCTGTGCGTCGCAGCCTAGCAAGCCTTTCTCTTCCCCCCCGACCAGGTCGGCTCTGCCTTCTCCTCTTTTCCCTTCGACCGGCCGACTTCTTTCTTCCTCTTCTTCCTTTTTCTTCGCCGCCCATGCTCGACACCCTAAGCACGCTCGACCACCACCTGCAGCTACCATCCCAACCACCCCTGCCTCTCCCTATCTCTCTCTCTCTCCCCCGTCATTTTCTTTCCTATTTCGAACCAAACTAACTCCTGCATCCCTAGCCCGCATGCTCTTTTCCTTTCCTTCTTCTTCCCTCCCCTCTCCCTTCCAACCGACCACCCCTGCCACCGTACTGCAGCCCCGACTGGCCACCTACTCCCCTTGTCTCTCCTTCTCCTTTTTCTTACCCTGAACGGCCCTTCGTGCCCCATATTTTCAAGCCTTCTTCTCCTTCCCCGAACTCCTCCTCTCATTTTTTCCTCCTCCCATTTTTCCCGGTTTTTGCACCACCGCCACCCTCCGCCGCTTACACCGCCGCACTGAACCCCCTACGCCACCTTCTGCCACCACCTGCTACTACCCTGCACCATCACACCACCCCCTCGAGCCCCTTCACTTCCTCCCTTCTCCCTTATTAGCAGGCCACCTGCAACTGCCTTATTCGCCACCGTTCGGCCACCTCTTCCACCACCCAAACCACCAATCCACACCCTACAACCTCCTCTACCACCCCATACCTTGTTTGGTCGAAACAAGCCCCCCTAACCCCTCCATTTTTCCCTTCCCTTTTCCTTCCTTCTCAGCTCGGTCCGCCCCGACAGCCCACTTTGCCGCCCCGCCACCGCCATCTCCGCCACCCTTGGCCACCAACAACCTATCCCCAACTTCCACCTACACCCCCTCTTCACTCCCGCACCCTTCCCTTGCCTCAAATCTTCCCCCATCTACCTCCTTTCCTAGCCTAAAGACCCCAAACTAAGCCATCTCCCCCTCCCTTCTACCTCACCACCTTCGAACCTTTTCTCCCCACTATAGTCTGCATTTGGCTCACGCTGTTCATGCAACGTGAGCTCCACATTGATTTGGGAATTAATTTGTTTAAATCTTTGAGGTATATTAATAGTTAAGTAAAGTGTATTGTTATTAAATAAGTTTTTATAAAGTTTTATCCTTTTAATTTCCTACTTCTAATATAATAATTATTGATATTATTTTTAGGTGTTGAGTTGCTAATTAAGCCTTGAATCTTTAACCGGGATATTGGTAAGATTCAATTTTTGCAGAATTAAGGTAATCATTAAACCCCACTTAAATGCATGGAAAAATGTATGCTAGCACATTAGGAATTTTAGTATGATTTTATGCATGTTATGTGTTGCCTAGTATGATATATGTGGTTGCTTATATTAATTGATAAAAAGAAAAGCATGCTAGCTTTTGTGCCATGTGTAGAGATGATACTTAAGGAAGGAGTTTGATTATTGATGGAAATGTTAAATGCTTGTCAATGATGTATTATGTCATTAATGCATGAATAATATTATTGTGAGCCTAAGGGTGTTTTAGTAATATGCCTATGTAAGTATGTGATCTAATATATGTAGTTGCTTATGAGTATTATGTTGAATAATGACAAGTTGGTGGAGTTAGGTGATAAGAATGAAGTACTAATATTAGTATTTTATGTAGTGGTGGTAAATTCATAAAAGTGGTGTAATAAAGGGGTAAAGTGATAATTTTATAAGTGAAAGGGTATTTTGGAAATTTTGGAGTTGAAGGGTAAAACAGTAATTTGTAAGTAAAAGGGTATCTTGGTAATTTTGAAAGAAAAGGGCAAATAGTAATTTTTTACGCAAAAGGGTAATATGGTAATTTTATGATTAAATGGAAAACTGGTAATTTTATAAGTAAAGGTGTATTATGGTAATTTTGGAAGTAAGCGGTAAAATGGTAATTTTGGAAGAGAATGGTAATTTTTGAAGTAAGGGGTAAAATAGTAATTTTGGATGTAAAAGGGTATTATGGTAATTTGCAAGCAAAAAGGTAATATGGTAAGATTGGATGTAAGGGGGTAGAGTGGTAGTTTTATAAATAAGAGGGTATTATGGTAATTTTGGTAGTAAAGGGGTAAAATGGTAATTCGTAAGAAAAAGGGTGAAATGGTAATTATAATAATGGAGAAGGGTAAATTGGTAATTATAATTATGGAGAAGGGTAAATTGGTAATTATAATTATGGAGAAGGGTAAATTGGTAATTATAATGGTAATTATAATTATGGAGAAGGGTAAATTGGTAATTATAATTATGGAGAAGGGTAAATTAATAATTATAATTACAGAGAGGGGTAAATTGGTAAGTATAATCATGGAGAAGGGTAAATGGGAAATTGTAACAATGGAGAAGGGCAAGTTGGTATTCATAATAATAGAGAAGGGTAAATTGGTAATTATAATTATGGAGAAGTAGAAATTGGTAATTATAATTATGGAGAAGGGTAAATTTATAATTATAAATATGAATAAGGTTAAATCGGTAATTATGATAATGGAGAAGGGTGATTTGGTAATTTAACCAATAGGAGGGTAATTTGGTAATTTTGATAATGGATAAGGACAATTTGGTAATTTATCCAACTAAAGGGGCAATTCAGTAATTATGATAATGAAGAAGAGAAATTTGGTAATTTAATCGACTAAAGGGTAATTTGATAATGAAGAACCAACTAAATGGGAAATATGATAAGTGTAGCAATTATGAAGGGTGAATGGTGATCTAAAAAGCGTAGAAGATAACTTGGTAACCTAAACCGGATAAGGGATAATTTGGTAATTATGCAAACTGAAGGGTAATAGGGTAATTTGTCAAGTAAGGAAGGGAGGACTTAGCAATTATATAAGTAAGGGGTAAATAAGTAATTTTTACCTAACATGTCGTTGTGATTGTGGAATTTCATAATATGATTCAAATAATGCTGATTAGCAAGGTAAGAGTAATTGACAATTAGTAAGTATCACGAGAATAAATTCTAATTCGGAATTAGATGAGATTATGATGGCCTTAATGGTTTTTCTATGATATCTTGGATACTGTCTGAATAAGAAATGATTAACGATATCTGATTATTGTACTTTTTGTGATCACCTTAATTAAGACACTAATACGTAAAGTGAAAGACCTCGAGATCGGGAATGGTGGCTCTTTAGGGGTTGCTACCCTAAAGACGTGGTTTAGCCCACGATTATTTTGGTATTTGCTGGTGTGCCTTTGTGCCATAGCCAGGCCATATATCTTACTCTATCTAGCTCTACGGACCTATGTAGGGGGTATGCATACTTATGGATTAGGTGTCCTCGTCAGTAGGGTACTGCGTAGCTTTATACACTAGTATGATCAGGGTACCTTTGTGTCCCTGGGTTCATGGTTGAAGGGTACTGAGTGGCTTGTATGCACTGGTACGACGAGTGTACCTTTGTGTCTCGGGTTCTTGATCTCCCGTCTGAGGCAAATGAATAGAATAATTGTGCCGACTAAAGAAAGGAAAAACACTAATTATGAAAGTGAAAGATTAATGAGCTGGGCCCAGTTGACTTATGATAACGAGTACCAATCCACTAGTTATAATAGTGGTCCAGGAGTGTGTTGCCCTGGCAGATGATATTGAGTATCGGTCCACTAGATATAATAGTGGCCCAGGAGCGTTTTACCCTGGATGATGGTTATATATATCCCGATCCACCAGCCAAAATAGTGGGGGTCCCGAGCTTAAATAAAACAAACATTGGATGGAATAATAATGAACTGATGGCTTAAGGCCTAAATGTATCGATCGTACTTTGTAACTTGTTGATATGTAATAGACTTGTTATGTATGTGAATGTTATGTATGCACCTCTCACTACATATGTATATAGTTTGCATTATGTGTCGCATTGCGGGCCTGTTTTTAAGTATGGTATTAAAGGGTTACTCAGTACCATAGTACTGAAGGGTTCCATTCGTGGGGCCCCTGCCTATTCAATGGGTGGTGTCCCTTGCAGGTCTTTTCAGGTGCTACTCAAGTGGGCTACGGGAAAGAGAGTAAGGAATTATCCGGAACCGTTTAGGGTTTTTCTCCTTCTCTTTTAAATTCTTGGTTTTAATGTTAATGTTGTTGATATAACCACCACTGGTGGATTCTATTCTTGTAAATGATTTGAAACGCTACTCTGATTTAAAAATGGATTGTAAATTGTGTTTTATGCTTTTAGCCTTAGCACTTAGTACTGGAAAGGTAGGAGTGAACTGATCTGGTACTAAGTGTAGCGGTAATATCCCCAAGATTCACGATTTTATAATTTTCTTCTGCTAACTCCTTCCAATAAAATGAAAATTTTCAGTAGTGAATTTTGGGGGTGTTACAATGGAGGTTCTAGGTTTGGAAGTTTGGGGGTGGGAGGTTCTGGGGTCAGAGTTTCCAAGTCTGGAGGTTTTCCATTATCTACAGAATATATAGATTTTCTTACTTCTCCGACACAGCTTGCCATAGGAGTAACATCATCCTCAGTTAACCCAACTGTTGTTGGTGGATCTAGATCATCATTAGATTTTCTAGCATTATTACCCTACATTACTAGTGGAGCATCATCATCAACTTATGTGCGTGATGATGATGATGATGAGGAGGAGGAGGAGGAGGATAGAGATGATGATGATAGGGATGTTGGTGATGCTAGTGAAGATGAAGAGAGTATATAATTAAAGGATGAATGGTACTTGGTTGGGCCATGTCCCGGAGGTCCAATAATTCCTGATTTGATTTCAAGCTTTGGCGGTCACACAGCTTTAGATTTATGGTTATGAAAGGTAAGTTTATCATATTCATTATTTCTTAATTATTATTTTATATTTAATCAATCATATATATGCATTACATTTATTTCTTTTATTTATCAGGATCGGGGTTGTCCCAAGATCCACACAAGGCAGGAGGTTTTAAGAAGTTTTCTAGGAAGCATTAATCATAGGATGTTCGTTCTAATACGACAAACAAGATTATCACACCTTTCATCCTGCACATTTGAGCATGTGAGCGTGCCACTTATTTCAGAATTTATTGAGAGATGGCAACCAGGCACTAATAGCTTTCATATGCCATGGGGGGAGATGACAATCACTCTTTTAGATGTACATTGTATATTAGGGCTACGAGTTGATGGTCATCCATTACATTTGGACAAGACAGTGGACATGCGTGGGCAATTGATTAGTGTAATGGGTGCCTTATTTGGGATGGAGGAAATGCAAGTGAATGAAGTCACTCGAAAGGGCGGGCTTCCATTTAAATGGCTACAAGAAGTATGTGAATTATATTAGTTAGGGGATGAGGAAAAAGAGATCGGGTATATAATATGGTTGATCGGCTTATCGTTGTTTGTTGATAAGACGGTTGATAAAGTTAATCCATACTATATCATTTTTCTTCAAGATCTTAGCCGGTTTGAAGGTTATGCATGGGGTGCAGCCACACTTTCTTTTTTATATCGACAACTTGGTATGGCTTCTAGAGCTGACACTACTTAAATGTCAGGATGTATCACTCTATTACAGGTAATTTTATAATTAATACACACACACACACACACACACACACACATTACATACTCTATATTAGTTATGATTCTAACAATCGAATATTATCATAGATGTGGATATATAATTACTTTCCGGGGTTTGGAGTGGAAAGATCTAGGTATGATCCAAACCATCCTCGTTGTATGAGGTGGTCTTGTGAATAGAAATTCGACAATAAATTGGAGACACTCGAGTACTTTCGCGCAAAGATTGATGTTATGCCTACATCAAAGGTATGCTAAAAACCTTATATTGTTACTATATTATGTTCATGATATCCATATTTAGTTTAATTTTTTGGTGAAAGGTCATTTGAGATCCGGAAAGAGTAGCTAATCCATATAGATATTGTCGTATGACATTTTATCACGGTTGTCTATATAGTTTGGAGAAATTTGAACCACATATACCAGATAGAGTGACACGGGAATTTGGTTATACACAAGTGATCCTTACGGAGCCTATCAAGCCAACTAGAAACTCATATAGAGGTCCTTCCTCAAGAAGTACAAAGTTTATTATGCACACATGCTTGGCCAATGATTCTTGAGGCATGAACATATATTAGGCTCGGATATTTTTGGACTAGCGGTTGAATACCCATGGGATGTGGCTGATGATTATATGGATTGGTATGTTTCGAGAACTCATAGATATGTATTAGCTACGATGGAAGAATATTTGGCAAAACATGCTAACGATGATCATCATATACTAGCCGAAAAATGTCTGAACAAAGCACGTAAAACTATCCGTCTATTGTATTGGAGGGGAGAGCCAACTCCAAATTATGAGCAGTTAGTTACATGTATCGAAACCCTTGTGCATGATTTAGGAGTTACTCCACCTCGGCGTGTCCATTTGTAATGAACTTGATGTATTACTGTATTGTTATGTAAAGAGATTAAAATATGTTTGTTAGAACTAATGTCAGGTGTCGTTTTTATTTTACCATTGATGTATGAGAAATCTATGTTATTGCATATACTATTCCTTGTGGGTTCAACTCATGATTTTCATCTACTACACATTTGGAAATTAGGATATATTTATTAAATTTATCACATACATGTTTCAAAGGATGTAAACACAAATAAACAAAGAAAAAATCACAACAATTTTATATTAAAGTTGAGTTCAAAGATAAAGGATAAGTGTATTGTGTGTCATCATATACCAATGCACGCCATTGTTGGAATCTTGAAGAACATTGGGTATTCCACGTTGAAATGATGCTACCATGATATCTATTCCAATTTGTATGTACTGGTGGGAGTGGAAAATTTTCTAAAAGATATACCTATCAAATAAAAAAAATATTATGTTAGCCATTCATATAATATTGAAATGGAAAACATCTTCATTAAACTTAGTGCTTACCGATATGTAGTGACTCATGTCTTACAATAAAAATATAGTGCTTTATTTTCAGGACCTTGAATTCCATTCATAGCCACTAAAGGTAGGAATGAGCTGCATGCATTCAATGAGTAATATGCGAACAACACACAGTAACGGGTTGCAATGACATGACCAATATCAGGCATTTCTATCCAGTATGCCATTGGAGCTGGCCCTTCCCAGTGGGCAATAGTATTAAGAAATTGATCAATGCTATCATCTATGAACACATTCTCATACAACTGTCGTCTCGCCAATATATTGTGATATAAGTCGGTACGAATCTGAAACCACTGTTCTTCATCTCCTAGTATAATAAAAGCTAATCCTCTGAAACCACAATTCCCATCTCCTAAAAAATTATACCAGCTACTAATATAAGGAACTATATATCGATTCATCTGAGTCACGTATGGAAATAGAAATTTGCCTGATGACAGAAATGCCGGTTGTCGTCCTCAACCCCGACCCCGACCCCAACCCCCACGTTGAGTTGATCTAGGACGACTACAAAATTGTTGTTCTGTATACTCCCAACTAGATTGTTCCCTTCTAGTAGAGTTCCTTGGGTGACCCCTGTGCTGCCGTACTGGTGGCTCGTGGAGAGGTGTTCTCTAGGGAACTGCAATATTAAATATCTCTTTGGCCAACTAATTTTGTATTTCCGGGGACTAGCGCATAACAGATTCCATGGAAATATAGAGTAAATGAGATGCAACCTCTAATGGTTCTTGGGTCTCGGTGGAGTAATCGGCCCATCTATGTCCAGTTTCTTCCAAAACGGATGAATAGCCGACAGGGGGGATTGATATGTAGTTATGAATGTATGTTTTAATCTCATGCGTACATGGTATCCCATGCGTACGACGCATGTAACATCTGCATAAATCATCATTTGTACCTACATAATCAAGTCTCTGACACTCGTTGTTCACCAACTCCATTGCATATAAAGAAACATGGCCCCTCAAATTGGTATAAAGGGCACTTGTAGCAAAATGAGGAGTAATGAACCAAGACCTCTCCAGTGACTCTTTTATCTCATCATGTTATAATTCCAAGAATGCATGCATTTGTTTGTGCACTGTATTAAAGCTTCCCCGTGATATCTCTAGAAATCTCTTTAAATATCCAAGAGCACCTTCAACCCTGTTCATAAAAAAAAATTTCAGTATTTGACTTTATCAACATAAAAGAAGCTAAATTAGTTATACTAAGTGATAAAATATAAATCATACCTATTCGTTATAAGCTGATGGATATGAAAGACGTCATAAAAAACTGCAACAATGATTTTATGTTTGTATGGTTGTAGCCAATTCATCTTTATATACAAAATTAGGCTCGGCATGCTTCTGTAATTTTCCTCCATTGATAACAGTCGTTCTTCATATGTTTGTTCGTCCATGGCATCTATCAAATTTTTTCATCGTGACATAAAACCACATACGAACGATGAATGGCCATAGAGTTTCTCACACCATATATGGATCCATTAAGGTCTTCAATCTCTCAAGTATCCAAAAATAATTTTTCTCCTTCTCAGATGACATGTATACACATGTAACGTTGAAATTCAATTGTGTTGGTGTTAGTCCAACAACTTCAAGTAAGGGCATTCCATATCTATTCGTCTTATACGTGCAATCCATTCGCAAAACAAAAGGAAATGCACGTAAAATATTAACAGATACGGGATGTGCAAATAGATGTTCACTTATTACATTTGATTGTGACTCACTTCGATGCCACTGAAAATAATGATTCTTAACCAACATACTCATAACATGTTGTAACATTGTTTGACCATCCATTTCTTCGGACCTAAGCTTCTGTTGAGCATTATAAGTATGCCTTCTCATACTTACATTTCCTTCAAATTGTTTTTGAAGAAGTAGTATGATTTGCCGTGGCTTTACGTTAGCTATGATAAGTTCATCAACAAATTGAACTTTACTTTCTGTCAACTTACCAAGAACAACATGTCCTTGGTCATAATTAGCCAATTCGTGATTGTGTGTCCCGTTCCTAACTATCACTTGCTATCCACCGTTATTATTTTCAACATCAATACTAAAAAAATGACATTCATTTTTTTAGAACATGTATTACGTGCACCTTCGGTATCTGTTGGTCTAGTACGGACGTACATTCCACTCCATTCACATCTTATTGAGACTCTATGCGCCCCTATACCATTTCCTTTTCTAGAACTTTTGATAATCAAAATCATTTTATGAGTTCTACCCATTTTCTTAACCCATGTCACAAGTTCATATCGATCCAAAAATATTTGATCCGTTATAAAAAATCTCTGATATTTTTGAGTCGTAAAATATATATTATACATATCCTGAAAAAGAGAGTTTACCATAATAATATAATAAAAAATCTATTAATTTCATCTAATTAAATTTGTCGCCACAATTTACAATACAAAAAAAACTATTTTACGTCTTTGTCCAAGTTGTAATTAATATTGGGAGAATCCATTTGTATATCATCTAGGTATCCATAGCTTGTCGGTATTGTAAATTTATGATCGTAGTACGATGGGGTTCTGACCCCATCCTCGTAGTTTATCAGACTTCCAAACTCATCGTACCCTATCAAAGTTTTAAACTCTTCGTAGTTTGAAGAACTTCCAAATTCATTATTCATTATGAGTGTTTAACAAATATTGAAAAATTTTATCTCAACATTTAACTAACAATTCCTACTCTGCAGAATAGAAATAATGAGTTGATGAATATAAATGATAAGTTGTTCGTTTATATATAAGGATTCGAACAAAAACTATAATTATTATACACGCATCTGAATGGTATATAAACTACAATAATTATACATATGCCTACGCTTCTGACAAATTTTTTTTCTGTCCCCCAATTTTACGAGAACCATATACCATCATGCAATAATTTGATTCAAAAAGATTTGCAATAGTAAAATTATTCTACGTACAGAACTTGACCATATCTCATCGATCAGTTTTGCCGAAGCTAGCAAAAATTTCTATCCCCACTAGCATATCTAAACTTATTTTATATAAAGTAATAGGTCATGACTCCACTACTATCGACCAAACATGCTGAACACTAAGGAGATCAATAATATATGATTCATTGTTAAGTAAATATTTTTTTTGTCAAAAGTAGGCATTATTTTACTATTTTAAATATTTTTGAATCAGATGATATTATACAATTTTTGTTATTTGGAAAACAAATATTTACTCGATGGAAAACAAATTTTTTCCTAACCTCCATACATATTTTTTCTATCAATATATTTTTGTATAAATTTAATTCAATAAGATTTAAAATACTAAAATAATGGCTACTTCTGATAAAAAATTATTTGTTTGATAATAAAGCATATATTACTAATTTAAAAATATTCATTAGTATATATAATTTATATATTTTAGATATATTTATAATAGATATGGATTAAAATTATTTTTATTCAAAAATAATTTAAATTAGTAAGATTTAACATCAGTATTTTTAACTGATGGGAATGTAGCAAATTTTATCGATACAATTTCATTTAAAGGCTACTTTTGAAAAGCTCTAAATTTTTAACATAAAATTTATATATAATATAGATCTAGATCATGAAACTTTTTTTAATTATAGATAAAAATTATATTATAAAATTTTATGTCATCATTTATAATTTATAAAAAAAAGGAGTAGCTTGACAATTATTGCCGATGGAGGTAATTATTGACGATGGAGGCAATTATTGATGATGGAGATAGAACAAAAAGGTGGGAGAGGGTTGACAATTATTGCCGATTGATGTTGTGTTCGGCCAAGAATGTCGAAGATGTGGGGAATGTTACTTTTGGTAATTTATCAATATGGTAAGTTTAATTAAAGTTATTTATCGAATTTTGTTATTTAATTGTAAATATGTTAATTTAAATTTTTGTATAAAATATTTATATTATAGACCTAGATTATGAAATTTTTTAATTATAGATAAAAATTATTTCAAAATTTTTGTATCGAATGAAAAAAAAGGGGCAATAAATGGTCTGTTCGGCTGAAATTGCTGAACAAAACCATGTCTAACAGGAAAAAACAATTGTTGGAGGTATCGGTAATTACTGTCGATGGCCTAAGTATTATTCAGATGAAATTGCTGAAGAGAGTGGGGTTGTTTTGGCTGAAATTGCCGTAGGTAATGGCGAGAAACGGCATTTTCTGCCAATCGAAAGGTTGGGCTTCGATAAATTTTGCCGATGCAATGGTAGTTGGATTGTTAAAATTTACCGATATTAAGGTTACTTTCGGAAATTGTTTTCCACGGAGTAAATATTACTTTTTCATATAACAACACCCTCCCAAAATTATTTTGATATCAAAGCCATTAAAAAAAAGGTAAAATAAGAGAGAGAAATCAAAAACAATACAAATACCCTTATCTTCCAATTTCATTCATAGCGCGTAAACATGCCAAATTAAATCACAAACGCACACAAAAGTCGTAAGGAATGAGTAGTGTTTTTATTATCATAAATTCGTGGGGTTATCAAATCAAAGAAACTAATCACTAATAATAAAAATAATAAAAACTAATAATTAACAGAATAACTTAATAACAATAATAAAATAATAAGGGTCGGATAATATTTCAATAGAGGGATAACAACAATACAATAATTATGTAGTATTTTCAATGCTAACCTATAGAAATCCATGCACATCTACTTCCTAATATCTCTTATGAGAATAAACTATGGTCTGCTTATCATTTGTTATCTAACTAATTAAGAACCTAAGAAAAGATATCTAGATTTAAAGAATGACAACATTAACGATTAGGGGACAACTAACTCAAAGCATAATTACGGTTTATTTGAATTATATTGTTCTAAAGATCAACAGATATAAATTAAATCAATAATCTATTTACTAGTTACGAATATATATGTTAACAATATTGGATTAACTATGACATCCTAACATCTAACTAATATTCAAATTAATTAGATGATTAAGCTAGATAATAAAGTCCTAATATTAGACCAGTGATCATTAAACTCGGTTTATTAATCTAGCTAAAAATATGCACACCAAATAACTCCAATGCACCTCTCACATCAATTACCCTATAACCTTCAATTATCCTCCTACCATATACTAATCTAGCATAACATATTGATAATACAAGAAAATGCTGAACCTAAACACATAAAAGTTTTAAGTTTAATTAATAGTGATATGAAATAACAATGATTAAGTTAAAACAAAAAATCACAAACTCAATTAATTAAACCAATGATAAGAATTGCATTAAGCATAGTAAAAAGTATGAAATAAATGAACGAGGTAAAGGAAAGAAAAAAATTAGGAGATTGTAGAATCGTAAATATCTTATGATCTCCGATCTTTTAATAACAACAATGAACTAAGTCTGACAAAAGAATTATAGCAGTTTAGAAATAATGAAAACGAAGTCGAAGTATTGACGGTCATCTCTTCCATGTTCTATTTGACCTAATATATGTTATATATATATATATATATATATAGACAAAAGGTCGTATAAATTAGATACAAACTTTGGGAATAATACGATCCGTATTAGTAAATACGGAGCACCCATATATTTGTTCTAATGCTATGCACGTGGATGAACTTGTGAAGCACATGGAAGGAGAACCAAAGAAATATGGGTCATATTTTCATAAATACTGGGGACATATTTCCTTTCTCTTCAATATCTTCTCTTTATTTTTCTTCATATGAATTCTCTTTTAGGGTCTTATATGATGGTACATTAAAATTTCCATGACTCCAAGCTCATTTTCTAATTTATCTTCTTTTTTCTTTGTTATCATTCTAAATTACTTTGATTTAATCTTTTCTTGCAACACTAGGTTGGCAGATAAAATTTGAGGAAAAGGGTGAAATTTTCATAACAAATAGCATAAGCTAGGTCAAATAATTATATAAAATATGCACATATCAAATATCCCCATGTAGCAATCATTGCTTACCCTCAAACAACATAACCCTAAAAAGTATGAGAAGTCCCAAATATTAAGTCACATATGATCCCCCCTTCTGGTAGTTAATAAGGGATATCATAAATTGGCATATAAAATGCACATGTTTTTATTGGGACTCAAAACAATGAAAATTAAATATGAAGAAAATAATTTTTGAACTCATTTGAAGTTACATAAATCACAATCAAGTCACCATCCAATCCATTTTTAAGTCATCAATGTGAAAAAATATGAAAAATTAGGCCAATAGATTCTCACTTTAGGATAGTGGAAACATTCTATTTTCATGTCTCGGGTTTGCATTTGCTCTAAAAACTTATACCAATAATAATGATCGACCATAGGCTTATCATTATTCTCTATTCATCAATGTTTTTAAATTAAAGCATACAAAAATCAAGAGGTCTTTTATTTAGTTGTAAAGGAGCTAGGGTCGAAGGTAGGTTAAATTCTAGGATTATGGTGCAATATCTATTATTAGTGAAGCATATGCCTTTTACAATTTCAACTCTTTATGGTTTTTAGCCTCACCTTTTCTTGAATGAATTTTCTACCTCAAATCATCACCTCTTATATTACCAACATCTACTAGAATGCTATATATATATATATATATATATATATATATATATTTTTTTTTTTTTTTAACTTGAACCATGTTTCATCGAATAGGTATGCTTTACACTCTATCTTAATTAGCACAAGGATCTAGTGACTTCATAATCCAACCCTTTATTTTCACATCAATGCCTCAAGTATTTTTATTTTACTATAAGCATTTTTTAATTTTTATTTCAAGAATTCAATTCACTAATCACTAAACAACATCAACACACATGCTTAGAATTTCAACCTCATAAACAACTCATTAACAAATTGTTCTCCATTAGTCATAAACAAAGTGTAATACCCCATCCCAAAATCCTTCAAATTGTATTTAGAATTAATTTGATGTAAAATAAATGAGTTTTGGTTTTGAAATGGGATTAAAATTCTAAAACAAATGTGAATTTCAGGAGTATTGATTGATTGGTTCGTTGAAGAAATTAACATTCTTATTCTCAGCAAACCAGTTGATTGGTTTGCCCAAATAAATTGACTATTTTGCTTGTAACTTTAGATCCATTTCTCATTTTGATTCGATTTTTTCTCTAATTATTATGAAAATATCTTATTTGAGTTCAATTATACTAATAAGCATGCTTTAGTACTCTGGGATTATTTTCACATTAATGAGATCATTACATAATTTTAATTAGCAAAATTTCCCTAAAAAGCCACTTTTAGAGGCAAGTTTTTCCTTTTTCTTCTCCGTCACCTCTCCTTCTCTCTTCTGGTAGATGGGGCTGCAAGCTTGACTTTTTTCACTCTTCCCTAACTTGCCAATGCACTACTATACCCATCTCTTACTGCACCCAACCACTCCATCAAGTTAGCTCTCACTTCTTGGCTTACCCATACTCAACCTCACCATTCTCATCCCTTCTTTTACTTAGAATATCAACCAACCTTGCCCCTATACTTCTCATTTTCTAATCCATTCTCATTCCTCACTTGTGTTCTTGCTCTCTTCTCCCTTCTCCTTGTGGAAATTTTCACAAAGTATTGAGTGCCCTTCCACTTTCCCTCTTCTTCCTTTTATTGAGAAAAGCAAAGGTTCTCTACGTTTTTATCCTTTGAATTGTGCAAGAATTTTTGTTTTTGCTCTCCTTAAACAAGGACTAAATAGGTTTGAGAAAGGTTAGAGATTCCAACTTTCCTTTGACACCATATTTTTGAGTTAAAGGTAGTGTTTTATATTTTTCTTCTTCTTCTTATTTTCCTTAGGTTTGGATAAATTTTTGAAGAATATTTTTAATGGTTTTTAATTCGATACTCTTATAAATTGAAGTTTTGCTAGATAAGCCATCCAATAGGAATTTTATGCTAGAAGAATTGCTTTAAGGTAAGGAATTATTATCTTTAACATAATTATGTTTTGGTGGTATGTTGGGGTTCCATATAGTAGTGCTTACATGAATATGATCTAATTACGCTCCATGTTATAAGAATGTGGTATAATTCTTCCCAAGCTAGTGTTACTGAAGTTCTTTGATTTTAAGCATACAATGAGTTATTTGAGCAAGATTTGTTTAAGTATGTATATTACCATTTATCCATTTGATTTTATGTGAAAATATGTATTTTTATGTGTTTCTTGACATAAAAGCATGCTAGGATTAATATGGTACAGGGTGGTAAAATTTTATGTGTGTTTTGTAAGTCTAGGTGGAATTTAAATTAGACTAGTCAATCAGTTCCTCAAACCCATCAATTGATTTTTACAACCAATCGAATGGTTTAGAGTTTTAGATTGATTGGTCATGATATTAGTCAATTAGTTTCGTAAACCAATCGACTAGTTTTAATGAATAGTAAATTAGTTGGTCAAACCCATCAATTGGTGTCCCTACAAACCAAAATAGTTTGGTCTCTAATTAGACCCATTGAATGGTTGGACCAAATCAATCAGCTAGTTACAATAGCCAGTCAATTGGTTGGTAAAACCCATAAATTATTTTCTTTGCATGCCAAATGGGTTGGTCTCTAATTATACCTATTAACTGGTTGGACCAAAAAAGTTGATTAGTTCATATAAACAGTCGATTGGTGATTCCAAATAGTCTACTAGTCTGAAAGACTGATCATCTAGTCAAGCCAGAAGCTACTTGGTTTGTTATAATTTGTTGTTTTTCTCTTGGGTCTTTTTGTATTGATACTTTCATGTATTTTCAACATTTTTGTTATGATTTTATTGATTTAATATGAATCACCATGCTAGTATTTGAAACTTGATTTTTGGTTAATTTTGGTGTTATCTCCAAATACCCAATTGGTAGCTTTTATGCTTTGTGTTGAGTTTGGTGTCATCAAATGGTGGCTTTAATGCCTTGTGATGTGTTTGGTGTTATCACTTGGAAACATCCAATTTAGTTAAATAATGGATTTTTAATTATGTTTTATGTTATCATTTTGAAACACCCGATTTGGTTATGTGTGGACTTTGTTTAATTTGTAATATCACTTATACATAAATTAATGGTTTAAGATTTTGGTTGAGCCTTTTTCTCTATCTCTCAAGGTAATTGCCAGTAGTTAGTGGACAAGTCACCCTTGGTTATATTTTTCACTTAGTACCTATTTTATTCTCTATCAGGTTGTGGTTGATAGGGGTATGCACATATTTTTGAGGTATAGGATTATACTATAACAGGGCACACATGGCATCGGTAACCAGTACATGTGAATGAGGTATCCTAATATAAGTCCTATTGTACTTCATATTGTCAATCGCTTAGGCGGGTGTGGTATCCCAAATTTTTAGCCCTCATGGAAGAGACATTCAAGGTGTTGTGGGTGAGGTATCCCAGTACAAGCCCCCTTAGTGTACTTCAACCATGTATAGTGGGTGTGATATCCTGATTTGTGGTAGGTTCACTTGATTTGTGGTGGTTGTGGTGCTATGAGTTGATTTTTATGGACTAATTGACCCTACGAGTATCATTATATGTATGATTTTTGCCACATATGGACGTCATAGGATGTGTTTCCTAACAAGTTATCCACCCTTTGTGCTCTCGCATGAATCACATGAACTTAATCTAAAAAGAATCATAATATCCTATGAAATGATAATATTTGCACTCTCATGTCAACTCACAAACTTAATGCCTTTACTCACTCGGTTGCAAAGCATTTACAGGGGCAGCTACAACTCAGTTGAGTCAAGCGACATTCATACCCTGCTAAGACCACATAATTTATACTTTGTAGAATTTCCCACCTATGTCACCATTGATATTCTATAGAGTCGACAAAAATAAATGACCAAATCTTTAGATTTGGCTGTATTTACTAGGGGACCACTGTAGGGTACATCCACCTAACACAAGGTGCAGCAACTAGATGAAGCATGAGATGACACCTATCCTAACCTGCACATTTTGCACTCTTTAAATACCTACTGAATTAAGAAAAAAAATAAGGAAAAAAGAAAATAGCAATGAGAGATTAGAAGAGAAGGGGAGTTAGAAGGTGAAGAGTACTAGGGAGCTATAATGAGTGAGGAAGAAGAAGAAGGAGAGATTAGGTTAAATAGGGGTTGGATTATCGTGATCTACCCTTTCCCTTCCCTTCTTTATATTCACTATTTTCTTTTATTAGATTAAGGAAATTTAGCATTAGCTAAGATCCTCTATTAGAGAGTGGATTGATTGACCATTTTTGCTATAATATATGACATTGTAGTTACGTTTGGTTTATATGATATTTTATTTCATTGAGCATTCATTTGTTGATGTGTTGAATGTTAGCCCCATTAGGAACTCATATGACTTTTGTATCAACTATCATAGTGAATAGAATTAAAGATGGCAAATGGTGATAGTTTCAACATTGAAAGGTGATGTGACCTTGCCATTAATCCTCTAAAACTCACTACGTGACATTGCCATGACCTATGCACCATGATGGAGATGACCTTAGAGTATATTTCACCATTGAGTGAAGTCCAGTGAGTCCAGAAGGATTGATATCTCTAAATCTTGGTAGGTTATAAATTGTTAAAGGGTGCATGCATTTGGTGTAGAGAAATCTCCCTCAAACAACTTTATCTTCTGATTTCCTTCTTATCTATCTTGTGTTGATATTAGCAAACTCCTTGTGCTCATTTAGTTCTTTAAATTTTCATTAGCTCCTTACTAATAGTTCATAGTATAGTTAAATTTTCAATTAACATAACTTTATTAAGGTGCATTTCATTTGAATCCCTAAGGGAATGATACTCGCTCATCACTCTATTACTTAGATCGACCATATATACTTGCTAGATTATGTTGCACTGTGTTTATTTCATTACCCTATCATACTAGAGGATATAATACCATGGAACTCTGAGTACATAACTAACATTAGAGTTTCATAATTTTTAGTTTCTTTTGTTTTTACAGGATTAACACTTGTATGACTAGAACTTACCATAGCGCCCTATTACTAATTGATTTAGAAATTGAGAGCACCCTAAGGAGGAATTGGGTGGACCTTCATCTACAAAAATATCAAGGAGAATAATCAACTTCAAAAAATTCTAGCAACATGAGTCACTTAGGTCAAGAGTAGCAAGAAAATGGCAACAACAGACTGCTAGTGCCACAACTAACTCAAAGGGAAGGACTACTACTGTTCTTACCCCCTCATATTAATATAAACTATCAACCCATAGGTGATGATTGCAACTGAGCCATTAGAGATTATGTTTCCAATCCAAGACTTCCTTAACCCTACCATAGCCCATCCAAAAATCCAAGCCCCTCATTTTGAACTTAAATCTGTCATGTTCCACATGCTATATACCATGGGGAAATTTAGTGGACAACCAATTGAGGACCCCACCTTCATCTTAGAGCTTTTATGGAAGTCAGTGATACCTTTAAAATTCAAGGAGTTCTAGAAACCTCCTTGTGACTTAAGTTGTTCTCTTATTACCTAAGAGAGTGTGCCAGGGAGTGGTTGACTTTACTACCAACCAGTTCAATTACCTTATGGGATGACTTAGTCCAAAAATTCCTCATGCATTATTTTCATCCCAACAAAAATGCTAAACTTAGACATAGCCTTAAAACATTTTTGCAAGAAGAAGACAAAACACTTCATGATGCATGAGATAGAATTAAGGAATTATTGAGGAAATACCCAAACTATGTAATCCCTCATTAGTTGTAAACAGAGACATTCTACTATGGAATAAACCCGCATACATGAAACTTAGTAGGAACCTTAGCTAATGGTGCCCAATTAAGAAAAACCAATGATCAAGCTTATGAAATCATTAAGATAATAGCTTGCAACAACCAATAGTGGGGTAGTGCTAGAAGCATCCACAAGGTAAGAGCAGCAAGAGCATTCAAAGTAGATGCTATCACAACCTTGAGAGTAGGAGGTATCTTTTATAGCTATCTTATTGAAAAGTATTGCTCATGCTAACTCATAGGTACAACGAGTAGAAGGAACACCCCACTACTTTAGCAGTCGTAGTATCCTGCGTGTTTTGTGGAGAAAGCCATTTGTTCAAGCAATGTCTAACAAATCCAATGTCGGAAAATTACATTAGAAACTAGGCCAGAAGCTCATAGCAGATGTGTAACAATCATTACAACTCATCCTAGAGACAACATCCTAATATCTTGTGGTCTAACCAAAGTAATATGTAAAAGCCAACCAACCACATTACTACCAACCTTAACCTTAGAACTCTTAACAACTGCAATCTCACCAACCTCCTTCCCAACATAGTAACTCAAACTCTCTAGAAAATCTTCTCAATGAATATATGGCAAAAATTAATGTAGCATTCTAGACAAATATAATCTCCCTACAAAGATAGAAACTCAAGTGGGGTAGCTTGCTATATCTCTGATTAGCAGACCCTAGGGAACTTTATATAGTGACATAAAAAACCCAAGAAGGGATGGTAAAGAGTAGTTTAAAGCCATCACCCTCAGATCAGACAAGGAAATCACACCTCCTTTCTAATAGAATGAGACTAAGGAAGAAAACCCTATAAAATGAAATCGAACCCACAAAAGGAAGGTTAATTTGTGTACCATCACAATAACAAACTAGTCATACTAGAAATCAATAAGTAAACAACACTTCATTTCCTGAGCCATAAAAGAGCATTAAGCCATCATCAACACTCATTCCGAAATCCCTTACCCTAGCACCAAATTTCTCTCAACACCTTAAACAACAAAAGCAAGACAAACGGTTTGATAAGTGCCTTGAGATTCTATAATAGTTGTATATCAACATTCCGTCGGTAGAAGCACTTGAACAGATACCTAATTATGTAAAGTTTCTAAATGAGATCTTGATACAAAAATAAAGATTATGTGAATATGAGATGGTAGCAATGGCCCAAGGATGTAGTTTGATTTTTTAATGGAAATTACCTACCAAAATTACAAGATCCAAGTGGTTTTACCATCTCACATTCCATAGGAGATAAGTACTGTGGTCAGGCCCTTTGTGACCTTGGTGCTAGTATTAATCTTATGCCTATGTCTATTTTTAGGAATTGAGGTATTCAGGAAGCAAGGCTTACCATTCCCACTCTGTAGTTAGGTGATCGATCTTATGTTAACCCTAAAGGATAGATTGAAGATGTGTTAGTAAATGTAGAATGATTCATTTTTTGAGTAGATTTCATTATCTTAGACCATGACATAGACCAGGAGGTTAATATAATTTTTGATAAGCCTTTCTTAGGTATTGGTAAGACCTTAATAGATGTGTAGAAAGGAGAACTATGAGTGTTAACATGAAGCAAATAACTTTTAATGTTTTTAACTCAATGAAACTACTAGAAGTGGACCTAGATGAATGTTCACTAATTGATATTATTGAGTTGGCTATCTTTAATGAGTTTGGTGTAGGTATACCTAATGAGGAGTCTAAGTTGTTTGATAGTAATCACTTAACTAGCAGTTACCCTACCTGTTACTCTAGTGAACAGAATGACAAAGACGTAGTAGAGTTCATTTTCCCAATAGATTTCATTATCTTGGACCATGACGTAGACAAGGAGGTTCATATCATTATTGATAAGTTTTTCTTAGCTCCTAGTAATACCTTAATAGATGTGTAGAAAGGATAACTAACTATGAAGGTTAACATGAAGAAAATAACTTTTAATGTTTTTAACTCAATGAAACTACTAGAAGAGGACATAGATGAATGTTCACTAATTGATATTATTCAGTTGGCTATCTTTGATGAGTTTGGTGTAGGTACACGTAATGAGGAGTCCAATTTGTTTGATACTAATCACTTAACTAGAATTTACCCTACCTGTTACTCTAGTGAACATGATGATAAGGATAGGTAGGGTTCATTTTCCCAGTAGATTTTATTATCTTAGACCATGACGTAGACAAGGAGGTTCATATCATTTTTGATAAGCCTTTCTTAGCTATTAGATGTGTAGAGAAGAGAACTAACTATGAGGGTTAACATGAAGCAAATAACTTTTAATATTTTTAACTCAATGAAACTACTAGAAAAGGACCTAGATGAATGTTCACTAATTGATATTATTGAGTTGGCTATCTTTGATGAGTTTGGTGCGGGTACACTTAATGGGGAATCCAATGTGTTTGATACAAATCACTTAACTAGAAATTACCCTACCTGGTACTCCAGTAAATATGATGACAAGGATGTGGTAGGGTGTAGTTGTATTAATTACTCAACACCTTAGGAGCCTATTAGCCCATATAATGGAGAAATCTAGCTAGTCAAACCCTTAATTTGAGAGCCTTCTAAGATGGGACTTAAGCCACTACCAACCCACTTAAAATATGAATAATTAGGTAAGGAAAGCACCTTTCTAGTTATTATATCATCTACCTTACATAAATCTCAATAGGAATAGCTAGTTAGCTTGCTCCAAAAGCACAAGAATGTAGTAAGATAGACCATGGAAAATTCTAGGGGATCAACCCAACATTATGCATCCACAAGATTCTACTACAAGAACCCTCAAGTTCATCTATCAAGTAGTAAAGAAGGCTCAATCCATCAATAAAGATGGTAGTAAAAAAAGGAAATCATCAAATGGCTTGACGTAGGTATCATCTACCCTATATTTGACAACAATTGGGTAAGCCTTGTCCATTGTGTCCCAAATAAAGGAGGTATGGTTGCCATTCAAAACTCTAAAAATCAAATTGATCACAACTCAGACAGTCACGGGGTGGCATATTTGCATGGACTTCAGGAAATTTAATAAATCCACCCTAAAAGACCATTCCCCCTTTCCTTTATTGATCAAATTCTTGATAGATTGATAGGGATATATTTTTATTGCTTCTTGGATGGATACATTGGTTATAAATAAATAGCCATCACACTCAAAGATCAACATAAAACCACATTCATATGCCCTTATGGCATATTTTCCTTTCGTCAAATGCCCTTTGTCTTGTGTAATATACCTACAACTTTTCAGTAGTGCATGATGGTCATATTCACAGACATGGTAGAAGAAATTGTAGAAAATTTTATTGATGATTTCTCTGTTTTTAGGTATAGTTTTGATGATTGCCTAATAAATCTAGAGAGAGTATCGATAAGGTATTAAGAGACCAACTTAGTCCTTAACTAGGAAAAATGTCATTTTATGATTCAAAAAGGATTCATTTTAGGTGGTCTCTCCCAAATCATTAGATGTCGACAGAGCAAAAATTAAAGTTATTTAAATATTACCACCTCCAACGACCGTCAAAGCTGTGGGAACTTTTTATAGGACATGTAGGATTTTATTGAAGATTTATCAAAGATTTATTAAAAATTGCTAAACCCCTCTGTTAGTTGTTAGAATAGGATAGAAAGTTTGATTTTGATGAGTTTTTTAAGGAAGCATTTGAGCGAATAAAGTTAGCACTTACTAAAGCTCCTATTATCATAGGACCTAAATGGGCCTTACCCTTTAAACTTATGTTCGATGCATTTAATTGTGCTATAGGAGTAGTACTAGGACAAAATAAAAATATGTTATTCCACAACATTTGCTATGCTAGCAAGACACTCCATGAGGCTCAGTTGAATTACATGGTTATTAAGCAAGAATTATTGGCAGTGGTGTTTGTGTTTAAAAAATTTCAATACTATCTCCTACTAACTAAAGTGATTGTTTATAACGAACACGCTTCTATTAAGATGCTAAAACTCATTTAATAAGATGGATATTACTTTTGTAGGAGTTTGACATCAAAATTAAGGATCGGTAGGGTAAAAATAATCAAATTCCAGACCATCTATCCATATTGGAAGGATACATTAAAGAGCACAAAAAATTCTAGAATAATGAGAAATTCAGGCAGGGTCAACAATCCTGGTATGTTGAAATTACTAACTATTTGCCATGTAAACTACACCTTTCAAACAAATATTGTCAATAGCTAAATAAACTCTTTCATGACATCAAGTATTACTATTGGGATGAACCATTCTTGTTTTGATAATGTTTAGATGGATTGATGAGAAGATGTGTGATTGAAGAGGAGGCGAAGGAGATTTTGGCTCCTTGTCATCATACACCCTATAGAGGTTATTTTGGAGGTATACATAAAGTATTAAAGGTTCTTCAAAGTGGATTTTACTGACCCACCATATTCAAGGATGCCCGAGTTGAGGTCCAAAATTGTGAGCAATGCTAACAAACTAGAAACATCATATAGAAAAATAAAATGCCTTAAACTAGCATATTTAAGGTAGAAGTATTTGATGATTGTGGTACTGACTTCGTGGGCCCATTCCCATCCTCATTTGGCAATGAATGCATTCTAGTAGCAGTAGATTATGTGTCTAAATGGATAGTGGCCGCTGCACTACCAACAAATGATGACAGGGTGGTGATCCGCTTCCTCTAATAAAGTATTATCATAAGATTTGGGACTCCTAGGCCAATCATTAGTGACAGTAGCAATCATTTATGAATAAGACATTTGAAGAACTTATGGACAAATATAAGATTCATCATAGAGTAGCCACAACCTATCACCTATAGTCAAATGGTCAAGCTAAACTTTCTAAAAGGGAAATTGGGAGAATTTTGGAGAAAGTGGTCAACCCATCTTAAAATATCTAGTCAACTAGGTTAAATGATGCACTTTGGGTGTATAGGACATCATTTAAAACACCCTTATGCATGCCAAATTATAGGATTATATTTGGAAAATCTTATCACCTACCCATTGAACTAGAACACAAATCCTATTAGGTGCTTAAAACGATCAACTTCGACCGAGCTGTTGCAAGAGAGGCATGTAATTTATAGATGAATGGACTAGAAGAACTATGAAATGCCTCATACAATAGTTCTTGGTTGTACAAGGAAAAGACCAAAACATTTTGTGACTAACATCTCAAACTAAAAGAACTATATCTTGAGCAGTTGGTGTTGCTCTACAATTCGTTGTTAAAATTATTCCTAGGAAAATTAAAATCAAGGTGGTCCGGACCCTATATATTTGTTAAGATTTATCCCCATAGAGCTATGGATTTAAAAGATTATAAAACTAAAGGGACCTTTAAAGTTAATGGCCACCGAGTAAAACATTATTGAGTCGGAAATTTCAATAGGGAAGTCCAAACACTTTCCCTACTAAACTCATAGGACTGTGATAAGTTGTTAAGTTGAAGACATTAAACTAGGCACTATCAGGAGGTAACCTAAAGTTTTCCTTCTTTCATTTGAACTCTTTTTCTTTACATTTCTCATAAGAATTATCTCTTGTAGAGTTAATTTCCACTATATCAACACATGGTGGGTAGAGTATATGCACCATGTGTTGTATGGAATACACAAGCATTCTCCCTTATATAGAAAGATTTTTCATATCTTGTGTTAGGTGGGTGCTCTAAATGAAGGTACATTCCTCTTACTCACTCTCCAGTACATCACAAGTTGTATTTATTCCAGCATGGATTTTAAAAATGTCTCTCCATTTTCATCTCGTCTCATCTGCTGCACACTCCTCACCACCACACTCCCCTCCTTCCCTCTTCTAATGTCAAAAAAAGTTATGTGTAGCCTTTCCTTACAAGAAGAGTACAATCTTGACGACTATCTTACCATGCCCCTCGAGCAACCCATTTCACCCATTTCATCTAAACATGCTAACACCGCCTTTATCGTCACTTCTAAAGATGAAATAGATATCCATTAAAGCTAAACCTAGGTTTAAAAATTTAGTGTACATCCTCTAGTATATTTGAACCTAATTAAGTTTTATATGTAATAAGTCGTAATAATATTACATATATTCACAATATATTTATCACCATTTATCCTTAAATAGTTATTATAACTAATACACATAATTACCGATTATAATAAGGGTTTCTAGAAATAGGGTATTACAATATAAGATTAAATTCTAGCCTTATGTGTAATGTGCCTCCTCCACATATACTAGGTTGTATAGAGACGTGGCCATATTCATTAGCAAAATAGAGCTTTGGTATATCTCATAGATCTTCAAATTTGTGAATTCAACATTACCTTTGGGATAGAGATGCTCTCAAGATATTAAGCTATAATATATTGTGTAGAGGAGCATGTTGTTCTAAAGAGACCAAGGTGTGCTAGGGTCTCATACAAGAGATACAAACATAGGCCCTCGGTAAATATAGTGTCCAAATTTTTCCTTGGTACGTTTGTATATAGGGGATACCTACTCTACTTATGTAGTGTTCAAAATCTAGTTGTTGAAGAGCCATCGATTATGGTTATCCTAGTGGTATGAGAGTTTCTAGACGTGTTGCCCCAGGAGATCTCATGTATGCGTCCCCCATGTGAGATATACTTCATGATTAATCTTGTACTAAGGATAGTTTATGTCAAAGGAACTTATGGCTTGGCATTGACTGAGATGGTATAGTTGCACACTTAGTTAGAGGATTCATTGGAGAAGGGATAAATTCAATCGAGTGTATCATTGTGGAAAGCACTAATCCTTTATGTGAGGAAGAAAGATAGTGGTTTGACATTTTACATCAATTATCGATGCTTGAACTAGGTTATGATGAAGAACCATTATCCTTCGGCTTAGATTCATGTTTGGATCAGTTATGTGGGGCTACAATGTTTTCGAAGATTGATCTCAGATTGAGGTATCATCAGTTGAGGATTTCCTAGAGGGGCATACCGAAGATAGCCTTTAGGATTAGGTATAGCCATTATGAGTTTACCATGATGTCTTTTTGACTCATAACTGCCCCAATAGTGTTTATGGATCTCTTGAACTACATCTTCTAGTAGCACTTCAATTAGTTAATTGTGGCCTTCATCAATGACCTCTTGATTTATTTGAGCACTCATAAGGAGCACGATAAGCATCTAAGTTAGCCTTTAGCACTATTAATGACACATTAGTTGTACACTAAGCTCTCAAAGTGTGAGTTTTGAGTGGAAGAGGTAGCTTTACTAGGACATATCATCTCGAAGGATGGTGCATTAGTTGATACTTCAAAGATTAAAGTAGTATTCAAGTTATGAGCACAAATGAATGTCAGACATATATGTTGTTTCCTTAGTCTAACAAGCTACTATAGACTTTTCATCTAGGAATTTTCTAGGATTTCTCATCTTTTGACTATGTTGAAGAAGTTGATTCACTTTCACTAGGATGTGAATTGCACTATGCCTTTTCAGAAGCTCAAGAGGTGATTAACTTTAGCTCTAGTATTTACCCTTCCATTAGGTATGCAGAAAATTACCGTGAGTTTATTATGATGTCCTTTGAACTCAAAACTGCAACAGTAGTGTTCATGGATCTCATGAAATACATCTTCTAGAAATAGCTCTATTAGTTAGTTGAGTTCTTCATCGATCACCTCTTGATTTACTAGAGGAATCATGAGGAGCACGAGCGACATCTGAGTTAGACTTTGGCACTTTTGAGGACACATTAGTTGTACACCAAGCTCCCAAATTGTGAGTTTTGAATAGAAGAGGTAGCTTTCCACGACCATTTCATCTTGAAGGATGGTGCATTAGTGGATCATTCAAAGATTAGAAAAGTATCAAAGTGGTAAGCACTAATGAATGTTAGAGATATACGTGGTTTTCTTAGTTTAATAAGCTACTATAGATGTTTCATCCAAGATTTTTCTAGGATTGCTCATCTTTTAATTACCTTATTAAAGTAGATGATGCACTTTCACTAGGATACAAAAGGCACTAAGGCTTTTGAGGAGCTCACGAGGTGATAGACATCAACTCTAGTACTTATCTTGCTATTAGGTATGGAGGAATTTGAGGAGTATAGTGACGCATCCAAGTATGGTTTAAGGCGTGTGTTGATGCAGCATAGGAAGGTATAAGCTTCTTGATAATTGAAGGAGCATGAGAAAAACTATCCTACTCATGACCTTGAGCGACATGTAGTGTTTTTTACCTTTGAGATCTAGAGACATTACCTATATAAAGTGCATCGTAAGCTCTACATGAGTTATAAGAGCCTTGAGCTAGTTAAGGACTATAATTTAAAGTTGACCTACCCTGTGTGTAAGGCCAATGCCATAACAGATGCTCTCAGTGGGAATACTTCATTCTCCTTGAGTTCATTGGTTGTTTTAGACTAGATTTGGTAGGATCTTTAAGAGATGGGCAATGAGATCATTAGGTTAGAGGATCTTGAGATAAGGTTGACCACTCACATAATCATGATGACCATCTTTAGTGAGATCCGAGCTAGCCTTGAGCAGATTAAATAAGTTATAGAAGAGGGTAGATAAATGCGGTTTAGATTTTTGAGGAAGGTAGTATTTGTTTCCAAGTTAAATAGTGCATTCCTAAGAATTGCAGAGAGCTCAAGAAGAATATTCATGAGGAGGGGCATTGTGCCTCTTATTCTATCCATCTTGGAGGAGAAAAGTTATATAAGGACTTAAAGCAGAGCTATTGGTGGCCTCATATGAAGTGAGAAATTATAAACTTTGCAGTTAGGTGCTTGACATATCAGAAGGCCAAGGTTAAGCACAAGAATGTAGAAGGGTTGGTTTAGCTATTAGAAGTTCCCAAGTAAAAGTGGGATAGCATCTCGATGGATTTCATGTTTGTTTTGCCGAGGACCAGCAATGGTTCAGACTCCATATTTATTA
This sequence comes from Tamarix austromongolica, assembly GCA_039764185.1. Lineage (NCBI taxonomy): Eukaryota > Viridiplantae > Streptophyta > Magnoliopsida > Caryophyllales > Tamaricaceae > Tamarix > Tamarix austromongolica. The sequence goes on from CM077817.1 coordinate 50,404,050, forward strand.
CATTTTACTAGTTGAAAAAATTGACAACATTCATATCGATGAAGTTAATAAGGAGTATGGAGTAGATGGCCATCAATTACAACTGACAAGAAACATGTGGTAAGTTATTATGGGGTGGCCAAGGACATTGTGTTGAATCAAGATTCTAGATGTCTTTTGCACTTGTTGCAAAATTTACAAATAGTTTTTGGGACACAGCTAAAGATGAGCACTTCTTTCAATCCGGTTATAAATGATCATAAGGAGTGCACTATTTAGACTTCAAAGGATATTATTTGGGATAGTTTACTTGAGTTTTAGGAAATTTGGGGGGATCATCTTAACTTGATAAAATTCTCCTATAACAATAATCATCATGCGAGCATAGGGATGAAACCTTTTGAGTCACTCTATAGATAAAAATGACTATACATAGTCCCTTATGCTAGAGCAACTTTAGCAAGTAGGGCTATAAATGAGCTAAGGCAGTTCAATATTTAGCTTGGCGCAACTCATTAAAAGCTTAATTTTTCCTATTTTTTTAGTTAAATGAGCCAAGCCTGAGCCTCACATTTTGGATTGTTTATTAAACAAGCTAAGCCCATGCTCGAAAAAGTGAGTTTTGGTTCATTTTATGCCTTTGGCTTATAATCTTAGCTCAGTTTGGCATGTTAAAAGCTCAGATTAGCTCATTAATTTAGTTAAATGAGCTAAAACCAAGTCTTATTTTAAGTTCATTTAGTTAAATAAGCTTAGCCCGAGCTTAGGGATATTCGACTGTGCTCTAACCATTTATAGCCTTATAAGTAAGATAGTTGGTAGATTAGGCATTTTTGAGATTAGATGACATTGCATAGGATATTAAAGAGAGTTATGCAGACCTATCAAGGTGGAAAAATGGATATGATGTAGGTGCCCAAGTGCTTTTAGGTTTCACCAACCAAGGGTGTGTTGTGTTTTGGGTGAAAAGGAAAGCTTAGCATAAACTATATTAATCTTACAAGATTTTTGGTCAGGTAGAGTTTTTTCTTACTAACAAGCCTTTCTTGTTGAGCTCTCACATGAGTATAATGTTTTTTTACACCTCTCAATTGAGGTAGTACGTGGAAAATTTGTCGTATATCATTTAGCTTGAGATGATTGAGCTCAATGATGCATTGTCATATGAGGAGTGACTAGTAGGGATCCTTGATTCCAAGACTCATGAAATGCGTTTGAAGATTGTCCGGCTACTTAAGGTCTTGTCGCAATACCATGAGGCTACGGAAGCTAATAAGGAGTTTCAGGATGAGATTATGAAGTATCCAAAGTTGTTATATTATGTACGTTATGCGGGTAATGCTGCCTTTTTTATTAGGGGTAGTACCTTTCTCATGTGTACTAACTCTTGGTTGTTATTTTATTTTTTCTTGATATCTTAGGGTTTTGTCATGTTTTTAGGTTATAACCACATTTTTCTTTTGTAGATTTGAGGGATGAAGTCTATTTTAAGGGGGTAATGTTGTAATACCCCATCCTAAAATCTTATAATTTGTATTTAAAATTATGTTGATATAAAATAAAAAAGTTTTAGTTTTTGATAGGGCTTCAAGTTTTAATTAATTTTTGAATTCCAGGAACAGTAATTGATTAATTTTCCTAATTGATAGACTATTAAGCTCAATAAATGGCAATTTTATTCCCCAAAAATTTAGTTGACTAGCTTACCCAAGTTGATAGATTGGTGTTCCTACAATTGCATATCCTTTTCAGATTTTGATTAGAATCATTTTCCAATGTTGATGAAAACTTCTAACTAGAATATATTTGTGATAATAAACATATTTTTATGCTTAGGGATTATGTTTACATTAATTGTAAGACTTTATGATTTTATTTAGCTAAAATTTTCCTAAAGCAACTTTTTGAGGCATTTCTCACCTTCTCTCTTCTTCCTTACTTTCCCCTCTCTTCTAAATTCTATGGCTACGCGTTTTACTTTCTACACCCATCCATGAATTACGAACCTATTTCCATGCCTCACCTTTGTTACACTTCACCTCCTTTGCCCAAACACGAGTTCCTTTACACCTTAGATGCCCACACTCAACCTTAGTTAGAATTATCTCTCCTGCTAGAGAATGTCAACCATCACTCTATCTTATACCTCTCATTTCTAATTCAATTAACTCCTCACCTTTTGCATTTTCTCATATCCCCCCTTTTCCTATGTGAGAATTTCCTAACTATTGGGCATTCTCCACTTTTTTTTTCCTTTTTTCTTCTGTGTTGAGAAAATAGAGGCTTTCCTCTTGTTCCTTATACATTGGTTGAATTATTACCTCTATTTTATTCTCCTCATCTTATATTTAGCTTTTCCGTGTTTCTTTATAGAAAGTAAGGATTAAGGTTTTGAGAAATATCAAAGATTTGATGCTCTTTCTCCTTGGAATTCTTTGTTGAGAAAATGTTAGGCAATGGTATTTTTCTCATTCATCTAATTTCATTTTATTAAGTTTGGGAAAAAGGAATTTAAATCATTTTGATTCTCGATGCTTTTAGGAATCGAGGTCTTTGTAGAGAGCAATCAAGGTAGGATTATTTTTATGCTAGAATAAGTGATTGGATTAAAGGCATTCTTATCTTTAATATGAATCAGGCCTTCTATTGTTTATTATTGTTACATGTTCTTGGTGTGCTTCTATGTTTAGCATGAGTTAATTATATTATTAGATCCAAGCATGTGGTAAAGTTTTCTTCTTTTAAAAATAATAATGTTTTGAGTTCCATGTTATTTTGCATGATTTTGGTAGTTTTGAGTATCATTTCATTAAATTCCAGTATTACCATGTTACTATGTGATTTTATTGTCCATTATGTCCTTTTGTTTATTTGATTACTTAGAAGCATGCTAGGATTAATATAGTAAAGTTAGGTGAAATTTTGATAAATCTATCTTAGGTCTTAGTGTTATTTTACCTAGACTAGTCATTTGATTTAGAAATTTTATTTTTCTAGTTACAAAAAAAAAAGTCAATTGGTTTGCCAAACCCATCGACTGATGGCCTTATAATGTAAGTGATCTAGTCCTTGTTTAGACCCATTGACCATTTCGGTAAAACCTATCAATTTGTTTCTTATTAATAGTTAATTGATAGGATTGGCAAGTCTATTGGTTTACTAGTTTACTTTTTTCTCAGGTTTGGTAAGACCAGATGAGTCAATCAGTTCTAGAGATCAATGATTGGCTAATTTGTTTCTATCAGGCTTACTTGTTATTTAATACTCTTTCATGAGGCATTCTATACTATTGTTTCTTTTTGATTATAAATTCTAATCATGATAAAAATATTTAACCTAAATTTAATATGGATCAAATGATGATATTTTGGGATTCAATTTGGTTAAGTTTGTTTTGTCTCTAAACACCAAATTGGTGGCTTATATGCCTTGTCATTTGTTTTGTGTTATCACTTGAAAACAACCAATTCAAATATTAATGGATTGAATTGTGAGTTATGGTATAAATTGGAAACTAATAATTAATATATTATTATTTTATTTAAACCTTTTTCTTCAACTCTAGGGTAGGTTGATGGGATGTAGTTGGGGTATCACCTTGTGTTTTTATATTTTCACTTGGTATGTATGGGCTTCTCTATCAGGTTGTTGTTAGTAAAGGGTATGTACATATCTTTAAGGTAAATGATTACACTATAGTAGGCTCACATGACATTAGTGTCCAGTATGGGTGGGTGAGGTATCATAGTATAAGCTCCTAGGCACTTTAAAATTTCCTTTTCTTAAGCAGGTATGGCATCTCAACTTTTTATCCCTCGTGGTGGTAGGTGTGGAATCCTTATCTATGCTAGCCCTCATAATAGGGTGCACTCGATTTGTGGTAGTTGAGGCACACTAGTATAAGCCTCCTTAATATACTTTCGCTCACTCCTTAATATACTTTCGCTCAGTTTGGTGGGTATAGTACCTTAATTTGTCTTATCCCTTCTAGGAGGTACACTCGATGTGTTGTGGGTGTGGCATCTCATTGTGCTTGTATGTTTCCATAACTTTTGTTAATGGTGGAGAATTGGATGTCATCAAATGCATTATATTATGTTGCAGAAATTGCATGGATTTAGCAAAATCCACACCAAATCGAGATTAATAAGATTATGCATAATTGAGAACACAAACATATAATATAGAACAATTTAGGAAAAAGTAGAGATCTTGTTCATGCTCTTGTGTAATTATAATATGATTAAATCAACCAATCACTCAATTATTAAAAAAAAAACAATTCTCTTTGAAGTAATAATTCTATATAGAAGAAAAATAATTTGGGATGCACGAAACCTGACGGCTAGGGTTTTGACATATCTCCTTTTATATAAATAAAAATACCCTATAGAGCAAAACAACGTATTTCAGAAATATGGAAAAGATGATTCGTATTTTGAAAACATGGGACCCTCATTATTATTCACTCCTATCCACTATTATTCGCTGGTGGACCGGTCTGGCTCCGACTCATGACAAGATCCTTGGGAAATAGACAACTTTGCATGAACTTGAATACTAGAATAAATGAGGTAAGTTCAAATAACCTTGATGATAGACTTAACCAACTCACTATTCGTGTTTTGTAGGTTTCCATACCTTTAGGAGTTATTAATACAAGCTAAGTGTTTCCTGCAAAAGTAAATCCATATGCTTATCCTTTAAAAGCTATAAGAGGAGGAGGAGGTTAGACACAACCCAGTACTTAATCTTTCAATGGTTTCCAAGGGCATGGCCCCTACACAAGAGCATACTAATAAAAAATGAGGCATCACCCCAACTTTGGATGGGAGATGAATGATCCTTATTAAGTGCCATATCAAAAGCCTTACACACTTGAATATGAAGCTTCAAAATATTATTAATATCCTCAAAAAGAATCTTCTCCAGTTTCAGAACCCTCAAGTTTAGAAAAAATGGATAAGCTTTTTGAAGCATTAACAAATGGACAAAACCAACTGATATAAAGTCACATTAAACAAAATAAAAGGATGCCAGTATTAGAGGAGGAAATGAGTTATGTGGTCAATATGATCTATCAATTACAAGCACAAAAAGAGCTCTCTAGTACTTTAATTCCAAATTCAAGTGGGAGTTATTAGTATGATGATGCCATGTCCGAATGTGAAGATGAGTTAGTTGAGGAAGTCACCATAGAGTATATTGAAAAGCATGATCAGGTGGAAGACAAGCTTGTAAAAGTGGAAGAAGAATCTCATCAAAATAAGGATCAAGTGAATAAAGAGAAGTATATGGATGGAAATACTATCACTTTCAACTACCATAGACAAAATTTGCACATTTGTTCCCTAATTTTGCTGAGAGATGAGCATGAAACATGAGGTAAGCATTTGAACCACATTGATTTTATTTATGCTAACCATGCTCCTTGTTTTTTCCTCTTTTGGTAGATTATATGGGTCCAAGATTGAAGAGAGTAATTAAATCATCTTAGATACATCTAATAAGAAGTGTAATGCTCCAAAGGAGAGGTTATGTTGGAAAGATGTGTTAAAAGATTTTAAGATGGGACAATATGTTCCTCCTTTGATAGAGAAACCATCATACATTGACATTGGGCGAAATATTCTCTCTTTACATACAAGCTTAAATCTTATGATAAGTAAGTTGCATTCTTATTGGACCAAATCTTTGATTAAAAATAATATTTTGTCTTTTTATACCTTGTAGGATATAGTTTATCTACACAACAAGGGATTTAGTGAAGGAGCTCTCAAGTGAACATACACACCTTGAATGAGTAAACCGAGATCATATCAGGCTGCAGACATAAAAACGAGCGCTACTTGGGAGATAACCCAATGTAATAGGGGAGTTTTCTACCCTTTAGTTGTTTCTATTTTTTTTAATTTGTCTCTCCATACTTAAAATTACATGTTCCTTTAATTGTTTACACATTGAAGATAAAGTATGATTGACATATGGGGTTTGTGTGTTTTATGTGTTTGCATAAAAGATAATAATAAAAATTAAAAAAATTATAATTTTTTTCTTGTGTTTTTTAGAGTCTTAGGAGCCCATAACTAGTTAATGAGGAGAATATCTTTGAAATCAAACAAAAAGATTATCATAAATTGAGATAAAGCAAGTGGTGCTTTTTTTTTTGTGTTATTTTTAATATAGAGAACACATATCTATATGTCTAGATATGAATGGAGAAAGAACATGCACGAATTCTATCAACCGACATGGCATGTTGAGTTTCATCACACTTATTAGTTAGCTTTTGAACCATATATACCTTCTTTTATTTGAGTGAATTCATATGAAATTATCTACTTTTCTTGGCCTGAAATTTTCTTTGCAAACCACGTATATATGTTTAATTGCTTTGATCAAATTAACTGTCATGGCTTTTGTAATGGAATTTGGAGATTACTAGAACTTACTCTTATGCTATTCAAAACTTATAGTTAAAACATGCTTTGATTGAGAAAATAATAAAGGAAACTTAGGAATTTTCCACCAAATTACCAAATAGCTTGACCCTAATTTGTGTATATATGATATTCACCCCATAGAAACCCTTTGAGCTTATATATGGTACATATATTTTTCTTCATTATCCACATTAAATAACCTTCAGGCCTTATCCTTATCCTAGTTTAAAGTTAGTGGTAGGGAATCAAATCATTATGGATATAGAGTGGTTGTGCAGGTGAGTGTATGTGAAAGAAATATATGTATTTATGCTAAGAAAAGAATTGGTTATGTTTGATGGAGGAGAGAGGGATTTTATATATTTGTTGTATTGTCATCATTCTTCTTAAAAAAAATTATAAAAAAACTTGTTAAAAAATAAAAAAATTGAAAATAGAAAAAAAATTGAATGACTAAAAAATTTGAAAAAAATTAAAGAAAAAGAAAGAAAGAAGAAAATGATACAATATAAGGAAGAGAGAAAGATATGGAGATGATATTGAGAAAGTATATTTATGTTCTACTTTTATCTCATCATTTTAGTTTGGTGTTAATGTGGAGATCTGTGTTATTGATGTGGAGTTAATGCTCATATTTCATCTAATTCTTAGATTTCCACTAGTTCTCAACCTTTTTAACACCATAATCCTAGAATACTCCATACCTTTCTATACCTTCAACCTCGTTACAACCAATAAGTAAGTCCTATTTGATTCTTAAGATTAGCAACCTTTGATCTAATAGAGGTTAGTCACAAGATTTAAGTATATTGCTCTATCCATTTGGTAGATATTTGGTATCATTCATGATGTTTTATCCATAAAATATGATCATTCTTTTTTTATATATGTAAGTCACTTGTTATCTTTATCATCTTATCTCACACACTTGAGTGTTTCTATTCATTTGTAGCTATGAATCTAAGAGAGAAAAAACAATAGAGGGTGTCCATAGTGAGGATGAATCTTAATGTGACTAAGACGTGATATATCTTTATCCATAATATTGATTTGTCCATAGCTATCGTGTTTATGCATGAATCATATGTCAAAATTGATCCTTTAAGTCTCCCAATGCATAATCTTAGTTAATTGCTAATCTTGATGTATGAAAGAAAAAGATTCTAAGAAAAAAATGGTTAAGGGTGTTAGGTATGATTTTACTTTTTTTTTATTGTGTGTGATTTTGTGGGTATATCATCTGTAAAACCCTTACGAGACTTTACTCATCCTTGATGGATGACTTATAGGTTTAAAAGGCTTGTTGCACATGCTAAGTGCATTCATGAGATATAAGAAAGTGGCTAGTTAGTTTAATTTTATTTAATTAGAGTCATAACTTGCTTGAGGAAAAGCAAGAAGCTAAGTGTGGGGGTGTTGATGAGTTTATATTATGAGAAATTTTATATCCTTATAATCTTAGTTTTTGGCATTTTATTTAAGTAATATAAGTGAATAATTACAATTTTATACTTAAGTAATAATAATTGCATAAATGTTATTATCTAAGCTAAAATATTATAAATTAAATAAATTTAGAGTATAAGATTATTTAGTAATTTTTCTAATATATTTTTTGCATGTAAAGAATGAAAAAAAGATGGTTGGGTGTGTAAACCAATGGTTTAAGGATTGATGGCCCAAAGGCCTAGGAACTAAATAAAAAGTAGAAGAGATCAGCCAAAGAGGCAAAGAAGAGAAAAATGAAAGGGAGAGCAGTAGGGTAAAAGGAGGGGCGACCAAAAAAGAAATGAAATAATGATAAAGGCTATAGAATAAGGAGAGAGAAGAGGAGAGAATGATGCAAGGGGGAGAGGAGAGAAGAGGTGGGAGAGGCACAAACAAAGAAAAAAAATTAAAGGAGGCATCGCTATTAGGAGAGTCAAAAAACAAGAAAAAGAGAAAAGAAACAGACATAGAAAAATGAAGAAAGGTAGGAGATCACATAGCCAGCACAACAGATCTGACGCACTGCATAGAAGTAGAAGTGTGGAAGAACAACAACCTTCAGCAGTAGAAGACAAAAGAATAGAACAAAGCCTTTAGGTGAGGCACAAATAGCATGAAAAGTAAAAGAACATAAGATGTTTGAGGTGTGTAGTGCACTATAACCGTTGAAAGAAAAAAGGGAAAGAAAAACCCTGCATGGAAATAAAGATACAAAAGGAGAAAAAGATAGAGAAAAGGGAATCGGGAAAATTTATTTTGGATGAAAATTAACAATTTTTCACTTGAATAAATTTTTGGCCTTTCATCAATAATTAATTCTATTTATTTCTTTCTTTATTTTTAATTTATATTTTTAATATATATTTCTATATAATTAATCGAATCATTATGGCTGGTTGATTATTTTTTACTAGGGAATATACTAAAAATCCTATATTATGGTTTGAGATATGATTTTATTTTTTATTATCTCGTGGGATTGTTCTTTGACTATGTATTAATTGCTATCATTTATGTACATGATTCTATGAAGTATAATTTTATATGGTGCATGCCTTATTCTGGTTTCTTTATAGTGACAGTATTTAGGATTATTTACATGCTAGGTGGCCATATAAATATGCTAGAATTTATATGTATAAATTACAACTAGGTTAGATAACAATTCATCTAACAGTTTTGTGATTTTAACCGAAGTAGTAAAGCATTTAGATACGTATTGGTCTAAGAAGGGAAATACAACTAGATATGCTTATTATACTAGTTTGGATATTTAAATTGACATCCTTCCAATTAGACTTAATGCATTAAATTTAATTAAATATAGGAGTCACTTGTTCCTACTATATTGCAAGTATTTAATAGGATTAATATTGGTGCTTTATCATATTATTTATTTTAGGGAAGTAATATAAGGCGTATGGACCTACTTTTGGTGTATAACTTGGTCAATCTCTTTCTTATGATTATATAATGACTTAGAAATTAATATTATATTTTGACCTAATCTTGTTGTGGATTTTGATTTCCTTAGCATATTTATTATAATTGGGGTTATCTATTATTTTCATTATTTTATTTTATTTTATTTTATTTATTATTTTTATTATTTTATATTTTTAAAACCCTATTAGTGCTTTTCTTATTTATTTATTTTGTGTGATTAAGGGTTTTTATATTTAATATTTTTGAGCTAGGGAAATAGAGATGAGCCCTCTCAATATTTGGTATAGAATGATACTCTTATTTACCAATACTACAATTATCAACAAGAGAGTTTAAATTGCATGCCAGCTATGGCCAACCATGCACTTTTATTGTAATATCCATCACTCTGCAAATATTTTGGCATATATTTTAATTATATAATAAAATTAACTCTAGTAATGTGCATTTTAGTGGATCCCTGAGGAAATGATACTCACTCATCACTTTATTATTTGGATTGATCGTGTACACTTGCATGATTGTGTCCTCCTACATTTATTTCATTACCCTATCAAGCATTGTTGACCTGAGAACACACCATGTTTTGGCACCATTGTTGGGGATCTTATTTTAGAAGTGCTATATATTAGAGGATAGAAGACCGTGGAATTCTTAGTATAGAAATAAAATAAGAGTTTTGTACTTTTTAGATTATTTTGGTTTTATAAGATTAACCCTTGTATGACTAGAACTAATTAGAGTACCCTATGTCTAGTTGATTCAAAAATTGAGCGCACCCGAAGGAGGAATCGTGTAGCTCTGCAAACTCATGAGCAATAATAGCAAAATGAGGAATCAACATTAGAAAATTCTAGCTACATGTGCCATTTAGGCTAATAACAACTCAAGAATGGTAATAACGGATTGTTAGTGCCACAAAAAAACTAGAGGGAAGAACTCCCAATGATCTTAGCCCCTCTAAAATACCCCAAAACCCTAGTTTTAGAAATTATGGCTAAATAAGGATTTATTAGAAAAATTAATTAATGAAATTATTTTATTAAAATATAGGGGTGTTATTTAGGAAAAATCAAGAGAAAAATGATAAATAATTTAATTAGAAAAAATTAGGGAGTGTTGCTAATTAAAATGCGATTTGGAAAATTTATTCAAAAATAGCCCAAATTAATCTAAAAAGGACTTAATTATTATTTTCTAGATATTATTTTCCCTTTTCTTTTCTTTTCATTTCTTTTTCTTCCTCTTTTCCTTTTTTCTTTTCTTTCTCTCTTTCTCCTTTTCTTTTTTTCCTTCTCCTCCCAACCTAGGCCAACCCCACCCCACACGACCCAACTCTCCTCCCCTCCTTCTGTGTGGCCCAAACTTGCGTTGCATCCTTGGCTCTCTGTTTTTTCCTCTTTTTCCCAGCCAACCTAGTTTTCTTTCTTTTTCTTTCTTCTTCTTTCTTCCTGAACTGCCTAGCTCAGTCCCCTTCTTCTTCCTTGAGGTGTGAGCTACGATCGAGGTAATATAACCTTGTCTTCCGCCAGCCACCACTGCGTATCATCCTTACCTCCCTCACCTATCATTTTCTTTCACCATTTCAACCCCAACCGACCTCCTTCTCCTTCACACAGGACCTGCCCCTTTCCCTTTCCCTTACCCTCTTTTCTAGACCTCATAGCCCTACCATGATAGAACCGTGTCGACTGCCACCACCGCCCGGCATGCCTGGCACCTGCACCCCTTCTTATCTTCTTCATCCTATCATTTCCCCTCAATTTGGCCTATAAATACTCCATAAGTAGCCTTGTTTGGGTTTTTGATTTCCGAACCTAGAAATTTGCCCCCTTCTAGCCGCCACCCCATCAGACGAACATTCCATTGCTGCCACCAATCATTGCTGACCGAACCACCCATATAACCATCCCTTGCGCCACCCTCTACTTAACTAAATCCCCATCCTCCCTCAATCTTCCTTGCATGGGCCACCTCGATTGTGCAAAGTTGCCCTCCCAATCAACCCCTACAACCCTTTGTACCACTATCCGCTGCCAATTCCACCGTCATTAGAGCCACCTCTTCCCTCCAAAACAACCAGGGGAGCCTCCTCTACCTCCTCACACCTCCCTCTCTCCCTACCTCCCTCTCCTTCTTCCTTCTCCACCTCCCACCACCTTCAGCCACCACACTCATCGCCATGTGCCGCCACCTTTTGCTGCACCACTACCTCCATTCCACCCCTCTCCACCTAAGACACCTCCCACAACCTCAAACAACCCCTCATTCCCTCTCCTCTATCCTATACCCCCATTTCTTCACCTCTCTTCCTCCTCCACAGCCGCTTATTTCCGCCGGTTCCGCCACCAATCCTAGGTGTTATTCTAATTTTTCCAACCCTTAAAATTTTTCATAAAGTGTTAGTAATTTTTAGTAATATTAATAGTATTACTCTTAATAATAATAATAATAATAATAATAATAATAATAATAATATTATTATTATTATTATTATTATTATTATCATTATCATTATTATTACTATTATTATGTTATGAATCTTATTATTTAACCTAACTTTAGAAATATTTCTAACTAATGTTATTATTATTAAATGGATACAACTTTATTATTATTATGATTATCCTTATTATTATTATTATTATTATTATTATTATTGTCGTCATCATCATCATCATTATCATTATTTTCTTACTGATACTATTAATACTAACTTTGGCAATTATCACTTTTGTTATTAGTGTAAATATTGAGACCCTTATATTACCATTACCCCTTTTCAACTATTATTATTATTATTATTATTATTATTACTACTACTACTACTACTACTACTACTACTACTACTACTACTACTACTACTATTATTATTATTATTATTATTACTATACTTGACCATATTATCACCAAGGCTACTACTATTATGATATCTAGGACCTTTATTAGCATTATTCTTAATATTGGAGACATTATTAATATTATTACTATTATCATTATTATTATTATTATTACTACCTTGTCATTGTTGTTAACATTTCATAATCAATAACCTATTATCACTACTAGCATTATCAATATAAGTATCATTATGGTTATTACTATTATCTTACTATTATCACTATTATTATTATTACTAGGGTTTGAGTCGATATTAGTATTATCACTAAAACTAATAGTATTATTATTATTAGTAGTATTGAAACCATTGTCATTAATACTATGAATATCACTATAATTACCTTAACATAAACCCATGATGGCTACTAAGAATTATTTTTTTTAGTAGTAGCATGATTAATTATTTTGAGAATAATAACCCTACTTTTAATTATAAAACTACTATTATCATTATTAGCCCTAATAGTATATTAAGATAAGGGTAGGGTAGGAATAATGGTAATTTTGGTATGAGGGAGATTAACCAACAGTATTTCCATCTTATAGGTGAATCAAGTGAAAATCCTAAGGATGTGTGGGAACGTGCTCCAAGCCCGACGTCGTTTTAGGTAAGGATGTAGCTAAGGCCTATGTGTGTTGTGTGACTTGTATGCCTTGGGTGTTATATACCATGCTATGTTGTGTATCGTATGGTTATCATTAACTTGTCTTATATGTAGCGTAGCTTGGAGTTGAGGTATGTTCATTTGTTTCCTTATGAGTATGATATGTATAAGTGGTGATTATGATGTGATATGATGTAACCCTCTATGACATGCATGCTAGGATGATTGATAATATGATATGGGGATGAAAGGATAAAAAAGAAGAAAATGGGAAGTGAGTTCACTAAAAGGGATATGAGGTTAACCAAACTACCTCATGGTCCATGAGAGAAAAATAAGGAGGAAGAGGTGATCAAAATAAATGAGAGATGGGAACCACACATAGGGATTTTAGGGTTTGCATGGAAAGTTTGAAGGTTTGCATGGGGTAGATGAGGTTTGTATGGGGATCATCCTTAAGTGAGAAAAGTTATTTTAGGGTGTAGGTAAGGTAAGGGGACAACTGTGGAGTGATTGGAAACTTGGGATGAAAAATAGTACGTAGGTTAGTGTAAGGTTGTATAGGGGACCTAATTAGGGTTTGGGGAAGAAACCCTAATTTGGGGAAAATATGGAAGTTAAAATAATTAAGGGAGAGTGGAGTATAGGATAAGAGTAGAAATATATTATATAAGGGATGAGTATAGGTGCCATGGGAAGGAAGAAATGTTAGGTGAAAGCTAGAGTGGTTACTTGTGGGGGAAGAAAGGTACTAGGGTTTGGAGTGGCCAACTATGGTTTTCTGGTCACCTATGAAATCAATGAGTAAAATGATATGATTTGGGATTGAATCTAAATGAGATAAGGTGTTGGGTGATAAATTAAATAATGGTAGTGTAAGTAAGAGGAAGTTAGGCAACATAGATCCAATTAGGGTTTCAAGGGAAACCCTAGACGGTGAAAGTAAATAGAGATGAATGTCATGAGGTGATGGGCCTTAGCCGACACCCTTAGGAGTTGAGTTTTCATTATAGGTAAATGCAAGGGGGAATGGATGTTGGGGTGTGATAAGGGGTATAGGAGTCTCAAGATATGGGACAGGCCCCCTTGAGAGGATGGAAGTAGAAGGTTGGTAAAAAGAATGTCAAGGGTGAAATATTTATCAAATAAGACATGAATAAGATAATAACCATTTAAAGAGAAAGATTGTTGAGCTAGGCCCAGACCGGTCCACCTGTGAATAATAGTGGCTAGGAGCTGAGGTACCTTAGCGACTGGTCCACCGACAAATAATAGTAGCCAAGAGCGTCTGCCCTGCATGATTTTTGGTCCAATGGCTATAATAGTGGGGGTTTCCATGCTCAACAAACCAAACTTAATGATGATAAGATGTGGGAAAGACACGAAGTAATTACAGTGAAACACCATGTGAGTCGAGGCTAGACCGGTCCACTAGCGAATAATAGTGGCCAAGAGTGTTCTGCCCTAGAGATCGGTCCACCGACTATCATAGTAGTCAGGAGCATTTTGTCCTGTATGTATTCTGATCCACCGGCTATAATATTGGGGTTCCCACACTCGCATGGATTGATAAAGATTATGATGTGAAATGATTGTATTTACCAGTGATCTAAAGAATAAGTCTATATGGACCATAACTGGCCTTCATTATCTATATTATTATATGCTGCCTATATGATCATGCTTTGCATGTTTGGACATGGAGTATGGTTACCTTACTCAGTATGTAACATATTGACCACTCGTTTCATGGGTGCTACTCATTCCCACAAGTAGAGGGCCCACCTGAGTTTGTGTAGGTAGGTAATGATATCTTTGATGCCTATGACACTTACGAAGCATCGGGTGGGGCCGAGGGTTGAGCCTAGACTTGGCTTGGGGATTAAGAGTGACTGGCCAGACTCTATCTTACTTTTTACCATGTATCATTTTACTCTAGTCATATTCTATCATACTATGTTCTATGTCTTTAGAAAACTTATTTAATTACTCCTTGGGTTGTAACTTTCTTTAACCGCACTCTAATTTCTGTATGGTGAACACTATCATTTCTTTTATGAATTATTGTTTCAACTATCGACTTGTGTTAGAAGTTAATCCTATTTAGGCTTAGCACTTGGTATTGGAACGGTAGGAGTGAACCAGTCTGGTACTAAGTGTGGCGGTAATACCCTTAAAATTTATAGCTTTGTCATCTCGCTTTTGTTTAACACGTATCATTAAACGAAATTTTTTAATAGTAAAATTTGGGGGGTATTACATGTTGGTATCAGAGCGTTGGTCCTTAAAACCATGCCAATTTTTAAATTAGTAAATTTTGGGGGTATTACACCCTCAACCTAACATAAACCTTGTGGGAATGCAATATCAATCCATAGGTGGTGTCTCAACCAAGCTATTCAAGATTATGCTATGCTAGTCCAAGACCACCTTAACCCTACCATAACTCATCCTGAAATCCAAGCCTCTCATTTTAAACATAAAATTTTTATGTTCCACATGCTACAAACTATAGGCCAATTTATTGGTTAACCAAGTTTGTACTCTCACCTTCATCTTAGAGATTTTATGGAAGTTAATGATACCCTCAAAATTCAAGGAGTTCTAGAATCCTCCTTATGACTTCTGTTATTCCCTTTTTTGCTAAGAGATCGTGATAGGGAGTGGTTATTTTCACTACCAACTTGTTCAATTACCTCATAGGATGACTTAGTACGAAAATTCCTCATGTGTTATTTTTCTCCCAACAAAAACACTGAACTCAAACATAGCATTACGGTCATTTTACAAGAAGATGATGAAACACTTTGTGATGCATGGGAGAGGTTTAAGGAATTATTAAGGGAATTCCCAAAGCACTAAATCCCTCATTGGTTTAAAGTAGATTTATTCTATCATGCACCAAACCCTCAGACATGAAACTTAGTGGATGCCTTAGCTAATGGTGCTGTGTTGAGTAAAATTTATGATCAAGCCTATGAGATCATTGAGGACATAACTTGCAACTACCAATGGTGGGGTAGTGTCAGGAGCATCCACAAGGTGAAAGTAGTTGCAACATTTGTAGTAGACGCTATCACAACCTTGAGATTAAAGGTATAATCTATAACTAGCATATTAAAATATATTGCTCCCACTAACTCACAGTTACAAAGAGTAGAGGAACACCCTACCACTTCAGTACCCGTAGTATGCTAAGTGTATTATGGAGATGGCCACCTATTTGAGCAATGTCCAGCAAATCCAGTGTTAGTAAATTAGTTAGAAACAAAGCCAAAAGCTATGGTAATCATAACAACCCAGAATGGAGACAACATCCTAAATTCTCATGGTCTAACAAAAATAATGTGTAAAATGTGAGCAACTGGTATAACCCATAGCATTACTACCAACCTCAACTTCAATATTCTTAGCTACCACAACCTCACAAAACTACCCCTAACACAATAACTCCAACTCTATATAAAATATTCTCAAGGTGTATATGGCAAAAACTGATGCAGCAATCTAGAGAAATACAACCTCCCTATGTACACTAGAAACCTAAATTGGGTAGCTAGTAACAACCTTGAGTAGTAGACCCAGGGCACTTTGCCTAGTGACACTAAAAGCCTAAGAAGAGATGATAAAGAGTAGTGTAAAGCTATCACTCTCATATCAGGCAAAGAAATGGAACCCCTACCAACAAGTTAATACTAGGGAAGAACACCTCTCTATCAAAGAGGCTGATGATATAGAACCCACAGATAGGAAATCAATATGGGTGCCATCACAACAACACATTTATCCTATTAAAAATCCATCATTTAAAAACCTTTACACCAACACCATCTTTTCCTCAGCACCCAAAGCAATAACAATAGGAAAAGATGTTTAACAAGCTCCTTGAGATTCTATAATTGTTGAATATCAACATTCTATTAGTAGAAGCACTCCAACAGATGCCAAATTATGCAAAGTTCTTAAAGCAGATCTTGGCATAGAAGAGAAGACTGTGTGAATATGAGATGGTGGTAATGGACTAGGGATGTAATTTGAATTTTCAACAAAAAATTACATAGAAAATTGCAAGACGCTAAAAATTTCACCATCTCATGTTCCATAGGAGCTAAGTATTAGATTAAGGTTCTTTGTGATGTTAGTGCTAGTATTAATCTTATGCCTATGTCCAATTTCAATAATCTAGGTATTGGTGAAACAAAGCCTGCTACTGTCACTCTAAACTTAGCTGATCAATCATATGTTCTCCTTGTAGGAAAGATTGAAGATGTGAAGGTAAAGGTAAACCGATTCATTTTTCTAGGAGATTTAATTGTCATTGAGTATGAAGCCAACAAGGAGGTTAATATCATTTTGGGTAGGACATTCTTAGATATTATTAAGACCCTAATCAATGTGTAAAATGGGAAAATAATAATGAGGGTTCATAAGGAGTAGATAACTTATAATATTTTTAATTCAATGAAACTACCGAAATAGGATTTATTAGGGAATTAATTTAATTAATTATTTTTTATTTGAAATGGGAAGGGTTTATTTAGGGAAAATTAATAAGGAAATTAAAAATATTTTTATAAGAGAAAATTTGGGCTTTTTACTAATTAAAAAAGAATTTAGGAAAAACCTCTTAAAAACCCTAAATTAACCCAAAAAGGAAATTTAATATTATTTTATTTAAATATTTTTATTCTAAATACCTAAAATAGTCTAATTAATTTATGTGACCCCAACCTAATTAAAATTTTCTTTTCCCTTTATCTTTTTTCTTTGTCCTCCTTCTTTTTTCCTTCTTTTCTTTTCTTTCTTTTTTTTTCTTCTTTCTGATTAGGCCTATTTGGCGCGGTCCAATCTTTTTCCTTATTTTCTTTCTCTTACTTCTTAACCCATCTGCCCGTTACCTTTCTTTCCTTTTGGCGGCAGCCAGAACGCTGCGTGTCCTGGCTTTATCCCCTGGAGCGTCGTGTTCTAGTTAAGATCTTTATAACCATTGCCGATTGGCTATGTTTCCCCCTTATTTTCTTTCTTTCTTTATTTTTCCTCCCATCCGCGCAGTTCACCTCCTTCTTCCTCCTTCCTCCTCCGCAATCGATCTACACCTTTAAAGCTTTGAAAATGGTGCCGCTGGCCACTCTTGACTTGACCGGTCATTTTCCTTCTCTTTCTCTTCCCCTTGACTCACAGTTCAACATGATCTAACCCATTTTCCTTTTCTCGTGCATGAAGTCCTCCTTTTCCTTCGTGAAAGGTCGAACATGACCTAAAATTGTGTCGGCTGATTGACGCCACCGGCTACGCCAAACCCTACCTACATTATCCTCCTGCCAACCCCCATAACCCTACCTTCTCCCTAAAACTCTATAAATACCCCTTGTTTGTTGGATTTCAAAATTTTTTTCCCAAAACCCTAAGAGCATAGCCTGTGCAACAAGAAGATATGGTGATGATTATCATTAGTTGTATTAACTTTTTTTAAACACTAACCCTAAGTGTATTTTATGTAAGTTAGGGTTTGATATAATTTCATGTATGTATCATAGTTAATTGTGTGGCTTTGTAATGTTAATCATGAATATCATTTAGAATATGATATTATGATTAGGATTATATATTATATGGGCTTAATTCAAGTGGAATAATGGGCTTGAATTAAGGTGGGAATCTCAGCTGGATGAGCTTGTTTACGCCAACTGCTACTTCCTCCTATATATACCTTATACACTCATAAATTGAATGAAGAAATAGACAGAAATTTTTTAACACAAAATTAGCACAACAAGGTCTATGTTTATCCTCCCTTTTGAGTCTCTTAGATCAAGGAACGCCAGAGGCAACATTCCTTCCTCCATTGATCTCATTCATTCACACTTGAAACTCGTTCCAACCGTTCAAATTCAACCTGCATTCAACCTAAGTTCTTCAATTTTAATCGACATTCAACCATTGTTTCTGCTACTTAATTTCCTGCTTGACATCACCAATCAATAGCAACTAATCCAACCCTTCCCTCCACTTTGATTACACATTAGGATACATCCGGCCTAGTGTATCGCCATGGGGAGCATCGATATTGTTCGTGAAAAAGAAGGATGGTAGTCTCTGTCTCTACATTGACTATCGGGGGTTGAACTAGCTAACGGTGAAGAACCGGTACCCACTTCCGAGAATTGATAATTTATTTGATCAACTGAAGGGAGCTACAGTGTTTTCCAAGATTGATATGAAATCCGGGTACCACAAGTTGAGGATTGCTGATGCTGATATTATGAAGACTGCATTTCAGACCCGGTATGGACATTATGAATTTGCGATGATGCCCTTTAGACTTAAAAATTCCCCCGTAGTGTTCACGAATTTGATGATGAGGATATTCAGACCTTTTCTCGATCAGTTTGTGGTGGTATTCATTGATTACATCTTAGTATATTCTCGAGGAGATAAGGAACATGAACAGCACTTGCGCACCATTCTGAACGTTTTGAGGGAACATCACCTGTATACGAAGCTAATAAAGGGAGTGGTTGTGAACCCAGCTAAGATTGTGGCCATTACAGAATGGAAGCCCCCTACAAACATATCAAAGATTTGGATTTTTTTGGGTTCGGTAGGATACTATAGATGATTTGTGTAGAATTTTTCCAAGATTATCATATCGTTGACTAATCTCTTGAAGAAGACCACAAAGTTTCAGTGGGATGAGGCTTTTTGAGAGCTGAAGAAATGGTTGACCTCTACGTTGGTGTTGACTTTACCCAAGGGGATCAAGGAGTTCGGGGTTTACAGTGATGCATCCAAGCATGGATTGGGATGCGTGTTGATGTGGAAGGGTAAAGTGGTAGCTTATGCCTCATGACAGCTAAAGAAACATGAGCAAAATTATCCCAGTCATGATCTTGAGTTAGTTGCTGTTGTTTTTGCCTTGAAGATTTGGAGAAATTATCGATACGGGGCTAAGTACAAATTCTTTACAGATCATAAGATTCTCAAGTATATTTTCACACCAAAAGAACTCAATTTGAGGTAGAGAAGATGGGTGGAGCTTTTGAAGGACTATGATATTGAGTTGACCTACCATGAGGGTAAGGTCAACGTGGTTGCAGATGCCTTGAGTAGGAAGATTTCACATTTTATGTTGTGTTACGTGGTTGCTGATCGAACAATAAAGGAATTGTCAGACCTAGTGATTGAGATGACTCAGCAGGGAGACCTTAAAGTCCGTATAAACGCCCTAACACTCACTCCGACTATATTCAAAGATATCCGGGTCAGTCAGATTGGAGATGTTAAGCTAGAGAGAATCCGACATAAGATACAGAAAGGACGAGTAGAGGGATTCAGAATCCATGAGGATGGAAACATTTGATTCAGAGGTCATTATTGTGTACCCCATAGTTGTCCGGAGCTTAAGCGTCGTATTATGGAGGAAGGACATTAGACTCCCATTTCGGTTCACCTAGGAGGATCTAAGTTATATAAGTACCTCAAAAAGTTGTATTGGTGGGCACGTATGAAGCAGGAGGTGGGTGAGTTTGTATCCCAATGTCTTGTGTGTCAGAAGGTCAAGACTGAACATCGGAGACCAGCGGAGTTACTTCAATCTTTGGAGGTGCCAAGGTGGAAATGGGACTCCATTTTTAAGGACTTTGTAAGTGGTTTACCGAGGATGCGAAGTGGTTGTGATACTATTTGGGTTATTGTTAACAGATTGACCAAGTTAGCCGTGTTTATCCCTATAAAGTCCACATGCAGTATGGAATAGTTGCCGAATGCTTATATGAAGTTCACGGTTAGTCGTCATGGGGTTCCAGAGGATATTGTTTTAGACCAAGATGCAAGTTTCCTCTCTTACTTTTGGGGGAAGCTGTAGGAATTTGTGGGGACCAAGTTGAAGATGAGCACTACTTTTGGGGGAAGCAGACTATTCAACCCTTAGAGGATATGTTGAGGGCCTACGTACTGGATTTCCAAGGATGTTGGGATGAGTGCTTGCACTTGGTAGAGTTTTCATATAATAACAGTTATCATTCTAGTATTAGGATGGCTCCCGTTGAAGCATTGTATGGACTGAAGTACAGGACTCCTTTGTGTTGGAGTGACATCAGCGAGATGATTGTGTGGGACCAAAAATGATCAAAGATATGATCCTTCAGGTCCAATAGATCTAGGATTGAATGAGAGCATCTCAGAGCCGACAAAAGAGTTATGCTGATCAGAGGCATAGGAATGAAGATTTTGAGCCAGGAGACAAGGTGCTACTGAGGGTTTTGCCTACTAAATGGGTGCAAAGGTTTGGTAGGAAAGGCAAGTTAAGCCCTAGATATATTGGTCCCTATGAGATATTAGAGCAAGTGGGTGAAGTTTCTTATTGATTGGCTCTTCCTCCAGAGTTGGCACGAGTGCATAACGTGTTCCACATTAACCAGCTATGGAAGTATGTTACTGATCCATCGCATGTAATTCAGCCAGATGAGAATGAGTTGGATGATTCATTGACTTATAAGGAGCGATCGGTGTGGATTCTTGACACTAAGCTATGAAAAACTCATACGAGTGTGGTCCCTCTTGTTAAGATCTTATGGAGTCGACATGGAACCAAGGAAGCTACTTGGGAGACCGAGAAAGATATGCAAGAAGCATATCTGGAGCTTTTTACCATAGGTTAGATTCTTTTTTATCTAGTTTGTCCTTATGGGGGTAGTTGATTTAAGTATAGTTGGTAATATGTTATTTTAGAAGCTTAGAATGTCCTAGCCTTAACCCTAGGGAACTGTAGGAGACTTCGGGGACAAAGTCTGTTTTTAAGGGGGTAGTAATGAAATGCCCCAAAAATATTTATTTTAAAAAATATAATTAAATAAGGATTTATTAGGGAATTAATCAACTTAATAATTTTTTTATTTGAAATGGGAAGGATTTATATCGCGCAATTAATAAGGAAATTACAAATATTTTTATAAGGAAAAATTTGGCCTTTTTGCTAATTAAAAAGGAATTTAGGAAAAATCTTTTAAAAACCCCAATTTAACCCAAAAAAGAAATTTAATATTATTTTATTTAAATAATTTTATTATAAATACCTAAAATATTCTAATTAATTTATTTGACCCCAACTTGCTTAAAATTTTCTTTTCCCTTTTTCTTTTTCCTCCTTCCTTCCTTTTTCTTTCTTTTTCTTTTCTTTTGTTTCTTTTTTTTCTTCTTTCCGATTGGGCCTATATGGCGCGGTCTAATCTTTTTCCTTCTTTTCTTTCTCTTCTTTTGTGGCCCATCCACCCGTTTCCTTTCTTTCCTTCCTGCACCAGCTAGAACGCTACATGTCGTGGCTTTTTCCCCTAGAGCTCCACATTCCATTTAACATCTTTATAACCGTTGTTGATTGGCTCAGTTTCCCCCTTCTTTTTCTTTCTTTCTTTTTACCCCAGCTGCCCGGTTCACCTCCTTCTTCCTTCTTCCTCCCCTACCGTCGACTTGCACCTTCGAAGCTCTAAAAAAGGCGCCGCAGGACACGCTTGACTTAACTGACTGTTTCCCTAGTTCAGCATGATCTAACCTATTTTCCTTTTCTCCCACACGAAGTCCTTTTCCTTCACAAAAGGTCGAACACGACCTAAAATTTTGTCGGTCGATTGACGCCGTCAGCTACCCCAACTCCTACCTGCATTATTCTGCTACCAACCCCCAGAACCCTACCTTCTCCCCCAAGCTCTATAAATACCCCTTATTTTTTTGGATTTCAAAACTATTTCCCTAAAACACTAAGAGCTTACCCTGTGCACCACCGCGACTTTAGATGACCTTTCCTCCTCCGTTAGCCAACTACGCCACCTTCTCAACCTACTAAAGTCTTCCCTGCACCACCCTCTAAGTAACTGAGCCACCCATCTCCCTTGATTCGTATTGCACAAGCCACCACAACCGTGTGAAGTTCCCTGCCCATCAAGCCAATTTTTACACCTGCAACCCCTCGAGCCACCATCTGCCACCACATTCGCCACTATCACTACCTCCTACACCACCCAAAAGCTGCTACTGATCTTCCTCTAGCTAGTCATAACCTTCTTTCCTCCTTCCTCCTTCTCCTCCCCTCTCCTTCTTCTTCTCTTTTTTTTAGCCACCACCTCTACTACCATGCACCGTCGCCACTTGTTGCGTTACCACCCTCACTTTACTCCTCTTAGCCTAAGCTACCACTAACACCTCAACCTCCACCCTCATTCTTCACCTTTTCTTCTCAAACCTCAACTTTTCCCTTTTCTATCCTCTTTTTCGGCCATCGCCGCCACCGCCGTGCACCACTGCCCGTGCCACCCATCTTCGCTGACTCAAGGTGAAACCCTAGACCCTCTCAGCCCTTTTCCCCTATTTGTTTAATTTTATTCTATTTTATTTCAATTTTTATAATTTATTCAATTATTAATATCATCATCATCATTATTATTATTATTATTTGATGTAATATTTTCTTGGTAGGGTTGAGAGTATTAATAAATTATTTAATTTGTTAGTTTCGAATTATTGTTATTAATTGTATTATTATAAGTTTTATTATTATTATTATTATTCAATAATAATAATAATATTATGAGTATTATTATTATTTTATTATTACTATTATTTACCTAAAGGGGGCCGAAGCCCTATTTTGTGATTATGATTTGCGCTCTCCTATTTTATTAAAATATTACTATTTCTACTATTATTAATATTAATAATAATAATAATATTATTATTATCTTTATTATTTTTAATATTATTATAAGTAATATGTGTTATTAATTTTATCATTATTATTATTAAATGGTACCTTCCTTATTTGGAGGTAGGGTCAAAAACCCTACCTTGTATTATCTAGGTTTAAGTTATTATTATTATTATTATTATTATTATTATTATTATAATTTGAGTATTATTATTAGTATTATTTTTATTAGTAATGTTTTATTGATATTTTAGTATTAAATTGGTGAAGGGTAGAAGCCCTTATATCACCTTCCGTTTTGAATAATGTTAAAATTATTATTAGCATTTTTGGTATTATTTCGTGTAGGTATTATTAGTATAATAGTATTTTATTTAAAAACCTAGTCTTGGGATAAGTTAGTAAATAATAGTATTTTTAGGAGGGAACTTAATTCTAGTTTTTCCCACATAATAGGTGAGACTAGTCAAAAGTTCTAAAGAGGTATAGGAGCATGCTCCAAAACTGGTGACGATTTAGGTAAGAGAGTGCTAAGGTCATTTGTGTATTATGTGTTTTCTATGCCATGCGTGGCATGTGATATGAATTTTAATGTATTTTATGTGTAATGGTATAATTGCTATGTATGTAGAATGATGTGGAGTTGATGTAAGTTCATGCAATAAATTGTAGCATGTGTATTATGTGTATGGATGGTGTTATTATTATGGTATGGTGTGTTCCATAAGACATGCATGATAGGTTTTGTAAAATAATGATGGGAAGTGCAATAATGTGGAGCTAGGGTTTGCATGGAGCTAGGGTTTGTATGGTGTTAGGGTTTGCATGGAGCTAGGGTTGCATGGCGTTAGGGTTTGCATGGGAGTTAATGGTTACATGGAAGATAGGGTTTACTTGGGAGTTAATAGTTGCATGGGAGTTAGGGTTTGCATAGGAGTTAATGAGTTAGGGTTTGCATGGGAGTTAATGGTTGCATAGGAGTTAGGGTTTGCATGGGAGTTAGGGTTTGTTATGGTTACCATGGTTTGGTGTGGTTAAGTAGGGTTGGAGGATGAGAATAGTAGAAGTTAGTCATGCATGTCTAGGTGAAAGCTTCTGAATAAGATATTTAAAACATTAATCATGTAAATTGGAAGACATTGAGCTGGGCCCGGATCGATCCACTAGCATAATAGTGGCCAAGTACTGTGGTATCCAGGAGACCGATCCACCGGCGTATAATAGTGGTAGGGTATGTCACCCTAGGCGATCGCTCCATCGGCTATAATATTAGGGGATCTCGAGTTCAATAAACTAAACCTTACAGCTTGCTAAGACATAAAAGATACTAATACTTACAACAGAACACTGTACAAGAAGGGGCCAGACCGATCTATCGGCATATAATAGTGGTAGGGTATGTTACCCTAGTGATAGATCCACCAACTAAAATAGTGGCCAGGCACCAAAGTGCCCTAGAGACCGATCCACTAGCTAAAATAGTGGGGTTCCCATACTCATGTAGACTTGATAAAGAATATGGTGTAAATCGATTTCCGATAAAAGATTAATTAAATAATTAATCTGGACTTTTTAAGCCTTTATATGTGGGCTTGATCATTTATAAGTTGTATAATACACTGCACGACTTTATATATATGTGTGGGCTTGAATGTGTAAGTTGAATATTATCCTACATGATTTTTTGTGCTTGTTTGTTGGCCTTAGTGCTCGGTTACCTTACTCAGTACATAGCATACTGATCACCTTTTTTATGGGTGTTGCTCATTCCCGCGAGTAGAAGGTCCGTCTGACGTGTTGCAGGTAGGTGATGCTTTCTTTGATGCCATTGATGTCTATGGGACATCAGGTGGGGCTGAGTAATGATTGGGCTAGATTCAAGTACTAGGAGTACCGTGGCCGGTTTTTCCGTTTTAAGATTATTATTCTTTTTCTCTTTTTAACTCTATTCGAATTTCCAGAAACAATATTAATATTGTAGCTATCTCTCTTCTCTAAATAACTATCTCTCATATTTTGGATTATGTAAAAACTTATGCGTACTCTAATTTCTGTATTTTTGACGTTTGGATTATTTAATAATGTTTGTGAGTAGTTTTAGTAACCTTAGCACTTGGTACTGGAACAGTAGGTGTGAACCGATCTGATACTAGGTGTAGTGGTAGCATCCCCAGAATTTAAGGGTTTTTAATTTATATGTCTTGTTTAAAAAAATGTGTAAATTTTGAGATGTCACATCATCACATTAAATACCCTAGCATGCATTTCCTAAGGGCCACATCACATCACGTCATAACTTGCAGCATATCCATATTAGCATATACTAGAAGAGAGCACATGAACATACCTCTGTTCCAAGCCGCGCTACACATAAAACAGTTAAGATAATAGCATATAGAACATGACATATAATTATACAGGACATCCAAGGCATGTAAGACACATAGCACCCCTACGGCCTTAGCTACACCCTTACCTAAAACGTCGCTGGGCTTAGAGCACCCTCCTACACCTCCTTAGGGTTTTGACTTATTCACCTATAAGTGGGGATTACTATGGGTTAATCTCCCTCTTACCAACATTACCATAATTTCCTATCTTAACCCTATTATGGCCTATTATTAAGGCTAATAATGATAATAGTAGTTTTACAATTAAAAGTAGGGTTATTATTCTCAAAATAATTAATCATGTCACTACTAAACAATGTAAGTCTTAGTAATATTCATAGTATTAAAAGTAATGGTTTCAATATTACTACTAATTATAATAATATTGTTGTTAGTTTTTGTAATGATACTAATATTGACCCCAAATTATACTAATAATAATAATGGTGATGAAAATAAAATAATACAAAAGTAATGACCATAATGATACTTATATTAATAATTCTAGTAGTAGTAGTAGTAGTAGTAATAATAATAATAATAATAATAATAATAATAATAATAATAATAATAATAATAATAATAATAATAATAATAACAATAGTAGTAATAGTGATAATAGTTTCAATCTTGATAATAATAATAATAAGGTTCTAGAAATCATAATAGTAGTAGCCTTGGTGATAATATGGCCAAGTGTAATAGCATAATAATAATAGTAATAACAATAATAATGCTAGAAATGATAATAATGTTAGTGGTAATGATAATATTAATAATAAAAATAATAATCATAATATTAATGACGACGATAATAATAATAATAATAATAATAATAATAATAATAATAATAAGCATGAAAAGGGATAATAGTACTATAATGGCCAAAGTTAGTATTAATATTATTAGTAACAAAATAATGATAATAGTAGTAGTAATAATAATAACAATAATAATAATAAGGATAATGATAATGATGATGACGATAATAATAATAATAATAATAATAATAATAATAATAATAATAATAAAGTTGTAGTCTTTTAAATAATAATACCATTAATTAGAAATCTTTTTGGAATAAGAGTTATAACATAATAATAATAATAATAATAATAATAATAATAATAATAATATTAAAATCATTAATGATTTTATAAAAAAGGTTTAAAGGTTAAGAAATTGGAATACCACCTAGGCTTAGTGGTGGAGTTGACGGCGACACGGTGATGGCGGCGGTGGAGGAGGAAGAGGGGTGGAGATATGGGTGTAGAGGCTAGGGGAGAGGGAAGTAGGGGGAGATGGAGGTGTGGGGAGGTAGAGTAAGGTCCCCTAGTTGTTTTGGGGGGTAGAGGTGGCGTTATAGGTGGCGGAATCAGTTATAGAAGGTGGCACGAGGGGTGCTGTAGAGTCGAAGTGGGCTTTTCAAGAGGGGGACTTTGCATGGTCGGGGTGGCTCGTGCAGGGCAAGGCAAGGAAGGAGGGTGGCTCACTTTTGTAGAGGACAATGCAGGGAAGGTTTTGGTGGCCGGAGTGGGGGGTGGTGACAGCCGACGGCAGAGAAACGGTGATTTGTTTGGATGGTGGCGCGTGGTCGGATTTCTAGGCTCCCAAAATCAAAAACTGATTATGGCTGCCTTCTAAGGTATATATAGGTCAATTGGAAGGGAAAAAGACAAAGGGGAGTGGGGAAATAGGGGGCAACGGTTATGGGGCACTGGTCAGCAAGGGTAGGCTGATGTAGGTCTACCTTTGTAGGCCATTTTGGACAGGGAAGAGGGGATGGCCGGCTATGTTGAAATGATAGGGAAAACGATGGGGAAGAGAGTGGGAGAATGGTGGGTCAAACAGCGTGATCGGTGGCATAAATCTTAGCATCGATCGGGGGGGTTGTAGGCAGCGTGAGGAAGAAGACGAAGAAGAAAGGGAGAGGGGCTGGACCGACGGTCTAGGAGAAAAGAAGTAAGAAAGGAAAATGTCGGGCTGGCTAGGAGAAGATGAAAGAAAAAAAGGCAACATGGGCCTGGGCCACGCAAGAGGGAAGGGGAGACTGGGCCACATACGGGCTGGCCTAGGTCGGGGGCAAAGGAGAAAAAGAAAGGAAGAAGGAAGAGATGAAGAAGGAGAGAAAATGAAGAAGAGAGGGAAAAAGAAGAAAGGAAAGAGGAAAAAGTTGGGTTTGGGGTTAATTAATATATTTTTGGTATTTTGAGATATAAACAAAAAATTAATATTAAAATGATAATTAATTTCTCTTTTTAGGTTAATTTTAGATTTTTAAAAGATTTTTCCTAAATTCCATTTTATATTAGCAAAAAACTCAAATTTTCCTATTTAAATTATTTATTAATCTCTCTTAGATTTTCCTTCATTAATTCCCTCTTATTTTATTAAAAATAGTTTATTTAATTAATTTTCCTAATAAATCCTTATTTGCTATAATTTCCTAAATTAGGGTTTTGGGGGTATTTCACAAGTCATCAATTGAGGAGCCTCCCAAGCTAGAACTAAAAACCTTACCAAGTCACTTAAACTATGCATATTTATATAAAGAAGAAACCCTGCCAGTTATTATTTCCTCTTCCTTGCTTGTATCTCAATAGGAATAGCTAGTCAGCTTGCTCTAAAAGCATAAAAATGTTGTAGGATGGGCCATAGTAGATATCTATGGAATAAACCCAATATTATGTATGCACAAGATTTTGCTTGAGGACCCCTCAGGTTCATCTATCAAGAAGAAAAGAAGGCTCAACCTAGTAATTAAGGAGGTAGTAAAAAAATAAATCGTCAAATGGTACGAAACAAAAATCATCAACTCTATATCTGACAACAATTGGGTAAGCCCTATCCAATGTGTTCTATGGAAAGGAGGCATAACTGTCATTCAAAAATCTAAAAATAAATTAATCCTGGTGAGAATAGCCACAAGGTGGTGTATTTGAATGGAATATAGGAGACTCAATAAAGCCACTCAAAAAGACCATTTTCCTTTTCCCTTTATTGATCAAATGCTTAATTGATTGGCATGGAGGGCTTTTTATTTCTTTTTGGATGGATACCCAAGTCGCAACCAAATATCCATTGCATCAAATTATCAACATAAAACAGCATTCACATTTCCTTATGGTACATTTACCTTATGTCCAATGCCCTTTGTCCTTTGTAGTGCTGCTACAACTTTTTAGTGGTGCATGATGGCCATATTCACAAACAAGGCAGAAGAGACAGTAGAAATTTTTAGAGGTGATTTATATGTTTTTGGTGATAGCTATGATGATAGCCTGACAAATATAGAGAGAAGGTTGGTAATGTGCGAAGAGACCAATTCAGTCATCAACTAGGAAAAATGTCATATTATGGTTTAAGAAGGAATTTTTTTAGGATTTAAGGCCTCTTCTAAAGTACTGGAGGTGAACAAAGAAAACATTGTGGTTATTGAAAAATGACCCCATCTAATCATAGTTAAAGGTGAGAGAAGTATTTTAGGACATGTAGGATTTTACCTAAGATTTATCAAGGATTTCTCAAAAATTGCTAAACCCCTATATCTATTGTTAAAATAGGATTGACCATTTGAGTTTGATGAGTGTTGTGGGGAAGCATGTGAGCCAAGCAAGTTAGCACTCACCAAAATCCCTATTATCTTAGGACCTAGCTAGACACACCCATTGAAATTTTGTGCATTGGAAGTGATTATGCTATGAGAGCAGTCCTAGAATAGTGGAAGAACATGGTTTTTCACATCGTTTACTAATCTAATAAGGCACTTAATCTGGCTTAATTAATCTACACAATTACATAGAACGAACTATTAGAAGTAGTGTTTGCATTTGAAAATTTTTGATTTTATCTCCTAGGAACTAAAGTAATTGTCTTTATTAACCATGCTGCTATTCTATTCTAGCTTGCTAAAAAAAATTTCAAACATTATTTACTAAGATGAATCTTACTTTTGTAGGAGTTTGATGTCGAAAATAAGCATTAATAGGGTAAAGATAATCAAATTGTAGACCATCTATCTATATTGGAAGGATACATTGAAAAAGCACAGATAAGTTTGGATTAAGGATAACTTCCCCGATGAACAACTCCTAACAATCAAGCAAGGTCAACCACCTTAGTATGCAGGTATTGTTAGCTATTTAGCATGTAAAGTACAACCCCTTGGCAAATCTCATCAATAGTCGAATAAATTCTTTCATGACATCAAATATTTCTATTAGGGTGATCCATTCTTGTTTTGACAATGCTCAGATGGTTGATGAGAAGATATCTGAGTGAATAGGAGAAAATGAGGTTTTAACCTCCTATCATCATGCTCCTTATGGAGGTTATTTTGGAGATATACACCGAGTGGAAAATTTTATTCAAAGTGGATTTTATTGGCCCACCATATTCATCGTTGGTAGGGTTGAGGTCTAAATTTGTGAGCAATGTAAAAAAAATTGGGAACATATTGAAAAAAAATGAAATGCCTCAAGTAGGTTTATTTGAGGTAGAATTATTTGATGTCTAGGGTATTGAAATCATGGCCCCATTTCCATTCTCCTTTAGTAACAAATATATTCTCGTAACCATGGATTATGTGTCTAAATAGATAGAAGCTACTACATTGCCAACAAATGATTCCATAGTAGTTACATGTTTCCTCCAAAAGAATATTTTCACAAGATTTGGGACTCCTAAGGTAATCATCAGTGATGGTGGTATTCATTTATATAATAATTTTTTTTAACCAAATCTTGCACAAATATAGGGTTCATGATACAGTAGCTATAGCTCATCACCTACTGTTAAGTGGCTAAAAGGAACTTTCTAACAGGGAAATTAAGAGAATTTTAGAGAAAGTGGTCAATTCTACTAGAAAGATTTGGTTTGCCAGGTTAGATGAGGCACTATGGGCATATAAGAAAGCCTTCAAAAAACCTTTGTGCATATCACTTTATAAGATCATACTTGGAAAGGCTTGTCATATATCTATTGAATTAGACAACAAATCCTATTGTGCACTTAAGGCAATCGACTTTGATCTATCTATTACGGGAGAGGCTAGTGAGTTACAATTGAATGAATTGGAGGAGCTACTAAATGCTTCATATGATAGTGCATGGTTACAAAAAGAAAAGACTAAAAGGCTTCATGATTAACTTATCTAATAGAAAGAACTTTATCCTCGGTTGTTGGTTTTGCTCTACAACTTGTGATTAAAATTATTCCAATGGAAATAAAAATCATGATAGCCTAGACCCTAAATATTTTTTAAGGCTTACCCCTATGTAATTGTGGGTATGAAAGATCAAAAAATTGAAGGGACTTTTAAAGTTAACGGCCACTGAGTAAAACCATACCTAGCTAAAAAATTTAATAGGGAAGTCCAAGCACTTTCCCTACAAAAATTCATAGGGCTGTAATAGTTTATCAAGTTAATGATATTAAACCAAGCACTCTTATAAGAAAACCTTAGTTTTATCTCCTTTCTTTTAATTTTTTTCTTTGTATTTTTCATAGGATTTTTCTCTTTTATAGTCCATTTTTGCTATATCCACCTTACACTAGTAATGTAATTCTTCATTTACCAAGAAGTCGAGTAGGTAAAAGAGTTGGGTGGGCAGCATGAAGCACATAGTGATTGTAGGAGTACTATAAGAGTCATATTCTCACCTACATGATGATCTATGCATCTTGGGTTAGATGGCTACTCATTATGATGGTACGTTATTGACGCTATGCTTCACCATCCATCTGTCCTTATCCCCGCATCGCATTAAAAAGCTCTCACCCCCTTTGTTCTTGTCTCATCCACCTCATAATCCCTATTCCACCATTTTTTCATGTCCTCAAAAATTCTCAAATATTCATTCATTTCCTTCCTTTTACCAATTTCAAGAAAAGCTCTACACAACCTTTCTGTACAAGAAGAAAATGACTACCTTATTGAACCCCTTCAGTAGCCTATTTCATCCTCTTCATCCAAAGCCTCCTAAAATCACCCTTATGACCACCACAAAAGAACCTACTCCCTTGTGTTCATCCATTCCCATGCCATCCTATCTCAATGTTTCTACCCTCACTATAACTCAATGAACCACCTAACCAGCTGCAAAATCCATTATTAAAAACCCTCAACCTCTATAAAAACCCACATCCTCAAAAAAATGGCTAGCCCCTTCCTCCTCTACTAGCAAATGTTTTTCCACTAAAGATGATGAAATCTATTCATCTGCTCCTTTAACAAAGTGCCCAAAAGGAACATCTAACTCTTTGACTATTTTCCAATCTGCCCATGCTTAGGAGAGTTTCAACTCTCTTGCCACTAGAGAGTTATATTTTGAATGCTAATTCACACTCCCTAAAATCCCCCTATATCTCTTTAACCCAATCAAAAAGTAGCATTAGAACACCTTTTATCAGCAACCAAATGAGCTTTCTCCCTTGGCAGTGCTGGAGTTTTTCTATAATTTTGATATGAATAGGAAACAAAAACTATTTTGTGTGATGAAAGTTAGTATCCTACCTAGCTACTACCATCAACAATTTCTATAGCCTCCCATATTTTAACATTGATGAGTAATTTGAGTTTTTTTAAAACCATAACAATAAGGTAGCCATAGAAATCCTTTCTACACTTATAAATCTAGGCACAAAGTGTAGAGTTACCACAAGTGGTACTTGCTACTACGAACTCCTGGAACTACTTCATAGGGTGAAGGTTTGATATCACATCTTTTGGAGTGGCCTTCCACCCACTATACATGACCTCTCCATCTCTTTTAGTCAAATGGTTTTGCTCTAATATGTCCTCACAATAAGAACCATCGATATTTGCCACATCATCCAAGACCAATTGAAGCTAGTTACCATAAAGTCGCAAGGTCTTATTTTCTAACCTACCTTTGTCGTGGAACTATGTGCTATGGCATATGTTCCCCTCACACCCTTTGAATAAAACATTAATGTCCCCTATTCCATTAATTAGGTTGTCATTAATTGATTATTTTACTCAACTAGAGTAGCTCCAAAAGCTAAAATGCCACCTCTAACTTTAGAACATAATCTGGAAGGTTTGGAGATACTCTTGCATGGAGTAAGGAAGGATATGGAAATACTAATGAGGGAGCAAGAGGAGGTCATTAATATGGTCACCAAACTTATAATAGCATTATAGTTTGTTGTTTTGTTGGATCCAAAGGCTGGGGACATCAAACTAGGGGTAATTATATCGGTCATACCTTTAGTGGAGGATAGGAAGGGTCATTAGAAAGAGTTGTTGGTGGATGAGTTCTTAGGCAAGATTGCATAGTTTGGGCATAATGATAGGGTAATACATGTCCCTAGTTTAGAGAAGGAAGGTATAGTGGATGCCCTAATTAATGACCCAATATCTAAAGATGTGATGGAAGTTTTTGAGAAAGATGTAGGCATGATGAAGCTTTTAAGGTCGGTACCTAAGGTTGAACCTAAGATTTTCATAGAGTATGTCATTGTAACTAGTGATGTTCCGCTCGAGATATAGGTTAGCCACCCTACAAGCAATAATGCTCCCACCATAGGGTTGGTTCCAAAATCTTCCCCATCAAAATCTATTTAAAGCTTGTTGTCATAGTGGAAGAGCCTATTTTTGAAGGATGTTTTCTTTTCATGAAAGCTGTCATTGTTCTTGGCCACATGGCCCTTTTGTTTCTTTTTCTCTCAAAAATCCACCCTAATAATGAGAACATTGTCAAACTTTATCAATGGGAGGGTATATTCTTACTTGTTTTTACCTTCTAATTTTATCCATATTTTAGTTGTAAGATGTTTTGCCTAATTTTTTTTTCTTATATATAGTTCTTTTACTTTTTTTCACGATGACTACTATAACCAATTTAGCAAATAATTTAGCTCCGTTACTCACCTTAATTAACTTAATGTAGAACTGTCAAATTGCCCCTGACCCAATTTCTTGTGCCTATTGATTGAGTCCCTCACATATGATAGTACAAACATATTGTGAACCAAATATCTTGATTACAAAATAATCAAGCTAATTAATTAAGGTCTTATGAAACATGTTGAATTTCTAGGCAAAAAATTTATCAAAACTAACTTTTTTGCCTACCATTTATTGAAACTTGTTAAAACTAACAACACTTAGACATCCTATGGAAGGAACATAGGATTATCTACATGAAGTTCATTAGACCTAGCATATAGGTGAAAGATCAAGTGATTAAAGCATTCTTAGTAGAAAGTGTTGCGAAGCCTGCAATTAACTATTTGGCATGAGTAGTATGAAATATTTTTGGGAAAAATAACCATGATAAATAAAATTTTAGCTATTAAAGAGAAAAAGACATAGCAATGATAGTAGAATAGAGAGCTTCAATGCCCATAACACCTAGGAACCAGTGGCACCTACAAGAGAACCAAGTGTGCACTTTTGTCAAACAGTGTAGTAGGGTGGCAAGTTTGCTTGAACACTTGTGGAATATGTGTTAGGATAAAGTAATTGGAGGTACTTGTTTGAAAGCTAGATGTACACTAGCATCAAAAGATCCTGACATTATGGGGAAGCCTTATTTCTACATCATATACAAAAAACCAAACCATTATATTACTCTAAAAGATAGATAGGATAGCTAATGTAATCTAGATTATATTGTCTATTTGCACAATTAAATTAACAAGCATATGAGTTGGATGACATGAAGAGAAATCCTGATAATTTCATTCCACACATGCATAATGCTAACCCTTCTAGCATATTTCATATATATGAGCGCAATACTAAAGTTTGTAAAAAAATTTTTTGAAACAAGATTCAGGGCTAATAATTGCTTCATTAGTTCTATGTCAAAAATACTTATGGGTATCTCATTATTTCTATCATAATTTTTCTTGAGGCAAGCAACAACTTAAGTTTAGGGGAACTGATATGGGTTGACTTATAAGGATTAAAGGACCTTTGAGTATTCTTTAGTGTATGATTCTTATGGCATTTAGAAATTATAAGGTGTGTTCCTAATAAATTTTTCACACTTTTATCTTTTGCATGATTCATATGAACTTAATGTAAAAAGAGTATGAATATCCAATGAAATAATTGTGTTACTTCTACTCTCATGTCAATTCATTGAGCTGAAGGCCTTTACTCACTTGATTCCAAAGCATTTGTAGGTGCGGTATGAGGAGACGTCATAACTCAATAGAGTCGAGCAACATTGAAACCTTACCAAGACTGTATAAGTACTCCTAATGGAATTTGTTATCCATGTTAGAGTCAACTGCACACTCAGCGGCCAAAGAGAATAACCAAATCCCTAGTTTTGGCTATATACACTAGGGGACCATTGGAGGCTTCAACCACCTGATGTAGCACCAGTTGATACCTGTCCTAATTTCCACGTGCTACAGCTTATAAAAACCCATTGGTTCAAATTAACAAGAATGGAGAAGAAAATACTGAGAATTAGAAGTCAAGAATAAAAGACAAGAAATTATGAGGGAGAAGAGTGGCAACAAGCTACATTGATTAAGGTGAAGAAGGAGAGCCTAAGATCGATAGGGGTTTAATTACTATGATCTGCATATTCCCTTATGTTATTCACCTTTGCTATTTACTTAGGATTTTCTTGATGATATTTGGAATGAGGTAAGTTTCTCTATTGGGGGTGGATTGACTGATCATTTTGTTATAATCTTTGACATTGCAGTTATGTTTGGTGTATTTGATATTTCATTTCTGTGAGAATTCATTTATTGAAGTGTTAACTGTTTTTCGCTTTAGGATCTCACATGATTTCTATATTAACTATCATAGTGAAAAGAACTAACAATTGTTAATGGTGATAAGGTTAGAACTAAAATAGGATGTGGCCTTGCCATTAATCCTTCAAAGCTCAATACTTGAAATTGTCATGGCCCATACACCATATTCTAAGAGAATACTTCACCTTTGAGTGAAGTCTTGCTAGTCTAGAAGGATTAATATCATCTACACTTGATAGACCATGAATTATCAAAAGATGCATGCATTTGGAGATAAATGATCTCCCTCCGATGATTCCATCTCTTAAATTTCTTCTTATCTATCTCATGTTAGTATTGTCGACTCTTACTTCTCATTTACTTCATTGCACTTTTGTTGTTATTTCCATCACCTTATTAATATTTCATAGTGAAGTTTAATTTTGTAGTAAACTTAACTCTAGTAATGTTCATTTTACTAGATCTTTAACGAAATGATACTCATTCATCATTTTATTACTTGGATCGAGCATGTATACTTGCATGATTGTTTTGTGCTAAATTTATTTTATTACCTTATCAAGCAATATTGACCAAAGCAAACACAAGAAACTATTTAATTAAAGAACTCCCATTAGGTATTCTCTGTATATGAGCAACAAAGGCATGAAAACTATCCTCTAATGGCTTAGTGTTACCATTGGCCTCTACTTGATAGGAGGTAAGAGTGTTGGCTTCTATAGGAACCCCAAACAATTTGGCAACTCCCTCATGATCCTTAGTTTCTTCATCAAGCACAACCATCTCTTTATTAAGGGTAGCATGAGTTCTCTAAACAAAAGGGTTTAGTGACCCCTTGTCTTTTTTGTGGGGTAATTTCTTAGAAGGAGGCATGTGCTTATTTATTAAATTCTTGGTTGATGGCTTCAAGTCAAGGGTGAGAGGGATGGATGAAGTTTTAACTTACTCATTTGTAGATTTGAGAATCTTTTTAGACTCTAGGAGTTTAGGTATGGCTTTTCATTGGTCTACCTCCTATAGAGTAGAAAAAAAGCATAAAGAAAAGTTGGTTGATAGACCAATGATAACCACAGGAAAACATAATAATACCCAAGCCTTACTTAGCTTTGCCTTTTTTCTTTGCGATTTTTAGGGACAGGCTTGCCAGCATCTTTAATTTCTTAAATTCACACTAGGGGATAACAAATTTTAGAATATTTAATATAAATAAACATAATATATGAGATATCACGAGAAAACATATTTTTCATTTTGGTCCTTCAATTTGAATTAAACCAATAGGAGGATCTATGGTTGACTTTCTCACAGTGTTCCCTAAACTAGGTTTAGTACTTTGATGTTGAGCTTTCTAAATGTTACACTTGATAGAAAAAATGAAGGAAATAATCTTATGAGACTATGTATGGTCTAGAGCATCAAAGAAATTAAATAGACGAGAGGAAATAAATCTACTTACCATTTTTAGAAACTAAAGCTATCTTCTTTAAGATAATATGATTATTAGTGAATTCATTATTATTAACTATGTACCCATCTGATATAAAAATTTTGAATTCATCCACAAAGCCTTCTAACTGCAGATTGAAGGGTAAACACTTATATACCTGAGTGTTAAGCTGATCATACTTTGGTAAGTTCCATTCAGGGTTAGTAACAATGAAGAATTATTATGACTTCCACTTCTTCATAAAGGATGAATAATACTTAATGGATGTTTTTTCAATTCTTTTTTTTAATGGAGTAAAATCTTAGAGCCAAGGGGTGACTTGGGAACTTATAAAAGTGCTTAAAGAGGTTTATTATAGGTATGACCTCCAACTAATGGCATCTATAAAAGAAGTTTGTTACCATACTCAAAGCATTGGAAACAAAATTTACTAAGCTGTGTTGATAAGCTTATAGGAATTTTCTCATGAAAGGATGTAAAGGAAAATGGATGGTGGCATATAATGTAATACCCAAAAATGAGCGAAGTGCTATAAGGATTGATATAGCTACTTATATCAACATGGTACACCATCCTTTTGGTGATGCCATCCTAAGAACTCCATAGTTAAGCATGTTGACCATGGAGTAATTTTAGGATGGGTGACCATCCTTGGAAGTTTTATAAATTTTCTAAAAATTTCTCAAGAAGTGCGTGAGTGAGGGCAAAGCACGCTGAAAGGACTTATGTTGATCTGTGGGGCTAGCCGATCAATCAGAAAGCTCTCTAAGGTAGCCCCTACATGGTAGTATCGACTCGGGGTGTTACAAATGGTATCAGAGCAAAACCATGATCATGTGCTAAACTTGGATGAGCCACTAAGCCACCTAGCAGGATGATTCTTAGGATAAACTGTATTAACATAGTTGGTGGTTGAGGCGCAACGAGGACATTGCATTCTTTGAGTGGGGTTGAATGAATACCCCAATTTAAGCGAAGTGTTATGAGAATTGAGCTGGCTACTTATATGAACATGGTATACCATTCTTTTGGTTATTCCATCCTAAGAACTCCACAGTTAAGCGTGTTGGCCATGGAGCAACTTTAGGATGGGTGACCCTCTTAGGAAGTTTTTGAAATTTTTTAAAATTTTCTCAAGAAGCATGTGAGTAAGGAAAAAGCGCACTGAAAGGACTTGTGTTGATCTGTGGGGCCAACCAATCAATCTGAAAGTGCTCTAAGGTAGCCCTCACATAGTCGTATCAACTTGTGGTGTTACATATAGAGCCTTAGCATGAAGGGATATATCCCTGTCCAGGAAACAATTAACCCTATCCAATTGAGTCTATGTGATTAAGGTATAAGAAGAAGGAATGAAGTATATTCTACAATAATGCTTGGGCTGGGCTTAAGCAATATTATTAGAAATGAGATTGCTTAAGTATAGAAAGGAAGAAACAACTAAAATGATAGGAAAAGAAGAATGAGAAAGGGGTGAAAGGGCCAAGGGGTTTATATCTGATGGGATCATTAATGATTAAGAAGATACAAAATAAATGGTTGGTGTTGTAGATATAGGTGAAGATTTAGAAATAGAAGGATATGTAGAATTAGTAAGATGTTTGAGAATGATTGGTCAATTTAGTGGGGGTTTTATGAGGATGGTTGCAAAAATTAGTAGTTAGAGTTGTAGCAACGTGAATCCCATAATTATCGTTCTTATCTGATAGCTCGTAATGTTACACACATCTACTAATAGCAATAGTGGATTGAAATGATATTCATATGGAAAATATCCTAATAGAAGAAGGAATGGTAATTACAATGAGTGAAGAAGAAGAGAATAAATGTTAAAGGGGTTATATATACATACATACATATACACACACACTGACATATATATAAACACACACACACCCCGAGGAAGAATGAATGAACTTAACACATTTTATATAAGGAAGATGAAGAATATACACTCATAATTGACACAATCTCCTTCATAATATTGTTTTGGAGAAGATAGAATGTCCAATATAAGATCAATTTTTGCTTGATTTTTGATTTTTCTTATGCTAAAATATTAGTGTAATGAATGGTTTACAATAACCAAGGAAGTTGGTACTCTTTCATAAAAACTATAGAGTGTGCCATGTGGCTCTTATTTATAGAGCTTTATCTTCAATTGGGCATATAGAGGGAAAAGAAAAATGAAGCTTACGGAATAATTTTCATCTTGGACACCATTTGGGATTTTACCAATATTCAAAATTTAAAATTTTACATTGATTGATGAAATTCGTGTAAAGTTATTTTTCTCATAGTAGGACTTATCAAGAGACATTGCTTATGAAATTTGACTCTCCAAAGTCTGCTAATGCATATGAGTAATATATGATGGTATTTTTACTATTTTACTTTGAAGTTACTAATATATATTTTCTAAAAATATGTATAAGTACTTTCAAGTACTATAGTTTTAATCAGTGAGTGATATTCCTATGTAATTCCATTCGTAACTAGGTGACAATGTTCTCTTTTGTAGTTGATTGGTAGTTTCTATATAATTTTGGTTGGAAGTTAATATATTCACTTGTAAATTATTAATGGCCTTTAGTTATTGTATTTGTGAATGATTGACAAATATATAATTTTTTGTAAAATCTTAATGTGGGTTGCGAACAAGTCTCTAAAGTTTAGCTTATCAATTATAGTGAATCAACCTAGTAGTGTGCATGGCTATTGGAAAATTAGTGAAGTTTATCCTATGTATCTAAGGAGAAGAATCAATGTGATGGATAAGTTTTGAAGGGAGTGATGGTATATTTCTTTCACAAATAGCCACTTTTGAGACTAAGGAGTGGAAACCTAATGGAAAGAAAAACTAAGGAGCTCTATACATGCCCACCCCTTAAGACACTCTTCCCTCTTTACACTCTTATTTGCCTTCTTCCCCTCCTGCGTTGTTTTACCTCTATAAATATAGGGTCTTATATTCATGTACAAGGATCTGAAATCATTAACTAAACATCTCACATTTACTTTCTCCTCTACCCTCTAAGATTTTCTCTTGTGACTCCAAAATTGTTTTCTATCTCACTTGATTCAATAAAAAACCCCTCCATTCACAAAACACATAATATATAATTTATTATCAGATTTATTTTTATAGGTTATTTGTCATGAAAATGCTAAAATATAATAATTAAATTTTTTATCATATAAGTATATTTCACAAGTTACCAAAACACAATATTACCTCCAACCATGAACATAAAATAATACGAATATTGATGTGGAAGATAATAGATAATTATTCTTTCATAATGCATGGCAATTTGTCTTGTTCCTTGAGTAGATATATCTTCAAAGTTGTGGAGGTATTTGGCATTATTGTAATCATGGCGTTCAAACTCCAACAAAGACACTCAAATCTAAATAGAAATCACCAAATTTTCTCTAAAACCAAACCCAAACTCTCAATATAATTCTCACTTTAAGATGTGAAGAATTAAAAAATTCTATAATTATTATTTCACTTCATTTGTTAATGATTTACAAGTTCAACACATATGTATATATATAGATATACAAGTCCTTAGTCCCAAGTTTATTAACCAAGCCTAGCCTAACTGTTCTAGCTAGCTAAATAAAGAGCTAAAATAATGCACTATATGCCATATTATACATGTATTTATCTAAATTTACAATATACAAGAAATTATAAAGCTTATATAAAATAGTCAAGTAATATCTTGTAGATTTGTCTTTTGTGCAACTATGTTAATTAGTCAAGTAATCAAGCTTCATATCTTATAGATTTGTCTTTTATGCAACTATATAATCTCTATCTTGTTATTTACTTGTATAATAGATGTCTTTGGTGAATTCATCTTCTTGCAAACACATATAATACCTATAAGAATCACTTAATAAAAAACCATTAGAGCTGTCATGATGGTATTCAAGATTTTCAAGAACAATTGCTATTGTCTCCAAATATGCTAACACTTGTCCTCCAATAATAGAAAAATTATATAGAAATGCTCCTATATAATTCTCCCCTTATAAAAGAGAATTTTCTCTCAAATTAGTATCACTATAATAAAGAGATATATCACCAACGTTGAATGTTTTAGGCACTCCCTTATAAGATTTAGGTAATTTTGATTCATAAGCATTATTTTCAAAATTTCTTAAGATTTTAAATTGTCCATTAGCTCTTGGAATAATGTTATGAATAGAAAAATTACCAGCAATGCCCTCCTCATGTACTTTTTTAACATGTAAATCATGCATACTAGAGCGAGTTATACACAACTTATTAAGTTTGAAAAGAAAATCATCTTGAAGAACATAAGTACCTTGACCATTATTCTTTTTACATGCATCATAAATATCAAAGAAATATTTATCTTTTTATTATAATTCTTTTAAAATTTTAAACCTAATAACTTAGCATCCACCATAATAAGAATGAAAGACCTTCTCGATAATCTATCCCCTACCATATTTTCATTACCATCAAAATGTTTGACAAATGATTGATTATAAGAAAATTATCTATTTTCATGCTTAGGTCTAATTTTCTTTTTTCTGTGAAAATATTTTAAAAATTTATGATCCAAATGCAAAAACAAATGGTTTAGGCCATGGATAATGGCTCCATGTTTCTAAGATTCTTATGATGGCATAGAAATCTTTATCATATGTGGTGTAATTCAATATGGACCCATTCGATTTTTCACTAAAGAATGAAATGACACCTTTTTCTTGTGAGAGTACGCCTCCTATCCCTACCCCACTTGCATCACATATAGCTACAAATACTTTATTAAATTTAGGTAAGGATAACACTAGTGCATTACATAACTTTTCATTCAAAGTCTCAAAGGCTTTAGTTACATCCTCTCCACATATAAATTCACCTTTCTTCATGAGATGTGTCATTAGCATGTAAATAGTTGACAAGTTCTTGATGAATCTTCTATAAAAACTTGCTACCTCATGGAAACTCCTCACTTCATGAATATCTTTAGGTGTAGGCCAATCTTGAATAGATTGAATCTTTGGGAGAACCACTTTTGTAACTTCACTACTTACAATATAACAAAGGAAAACCATACTTGAAGGCAAAGTCATATTTTCAATTTTTTCATAGATTTTAGCTTCCTATAGTATATTAAATAATCTCCTCAAATGAATAATATGATCATGTTTATTTTTACTATACACAAGTACA
Source organism: Tamarix austromongolica (assembly GCA_039764185.1). Taxonomy (NCBI): domain Eukaryota; kingdom Viridiplantae; phylum Streptophyta; class Magnoliopsida; order Caryophyllales; family Tamaricaceae; genus Tamarix; species Tamarix austromongolica. The sequence goes on from CM077817.1 coordinate 50,446,410, forward strand.
TCATCTAAGTATAACATAAAGATTTTTTTTAAGAAAAGGATAAATAACTTCATTAATTAGTCTCATAAACAAACAAAGTTGTGTTACACAATCCAAAAAGCATCACAATCCATTCATATAGATAATATTTTATTTTAAAAGGATTTTTCTATTCATCTTCTTCACTTATTCTCATTTAATAATATCCACCCTTTAGATTAATATTAGATAATAATTGTGCACCACACAATTCATCTAACATGTAATCTAATCAAGGCATAGGAAATTGATATTTGATTGTTATATTATTCATAGCTATATAGTAAATACACATGTGCCACATACCATCTTTATTTGGAGCAAGTAATGTAGGTATTGAACATGGTCTCATGCTCTCTCTCACAAATTCTTTTCCTACGAGCTCTTGTATGTAGCTCTGTAATTCCTTATCCTATTCTAAATTACATCTATAGGTAGGTTGATTAGGTAAAATCACACCAAGCATTAAGTCTATAGCATGTTCTATTCGTTTTTTAGGTGGGAATCTAAGTTGTAAGTCATCAGGAAATACATCATTATATTCATCAATAAGCTCATTTAATTGAGGATTAATTTCATTTATCTCTCCATGTAGTGATTCTTTGATAATCAAAGTATGAAAACTAGTTCAAGGGAGTATTATTGAGAGGCTGAAGGTTGAAGGGGTAGATATGGGAGGAAGAGTCTACTTTTCCTCTTCCATGTGACCATTATTGTTTTAAATATTAGAGGGTTAAACAAAACCTTCAAGAACAGGGTTGTGAAAAACCTTGTGATTAATCAAAGAATTAGTATGCTATGGCTCTTAGAAACCAGAGGTAAGAAGGATAAGGCTGATTGAATTTTCTACAAACTAAGCGTCAATTGGAAATGGGAAAATAACTATTATCATCACCATAATGGTAGAGTCTAGATATTCTAGGATGATTTTGTATATAATATTCACACTGTTGAAAAAACTACCCAGGGGATTCATTGTCTTGCTACTTGTTTGATTTCTCAAAAGAAATTTTGGCTTACTATTACTTATGCATATAATACTGGTGTTCTTAGAAGGGATTTGTGGGAGTGGAATCAGACTTTTCCTTGGTTAGATATTGATGATTTTAATGTGGCAACTTATTATAAAGGAAAGATTAGAGGTAATATTCATACATGGGATGTGCTTGATTTTACCCAGTGTCTACAATATTGTGGACTTGGTGATTTGTCGACTACTGTGTCTAGGTTTATTTTGACTAATAGGTAAGAGTATGGTTCCAAGATTTATTATCATTTGGATAGAGGATTGGGAAATAGTGAATAGCTAGATACATTCCACACATCCAAAATTTGCATTGTTCAGCATCTTACATATGATCATCATGCTTTAGTTGTTCATTTGAATGTGTTGCAAAATGTGGGATCTAAACCCTTCAAATTCCTAATTCTATGGGTTGAGAAGGAGGGTTTTTTTACCTTGTAAGAATAGTTCGATAGACTAATATTGAGGGCTCTAACGCTTCTTAAATCATGAATTAAAAAAGTTCAATGCCAATTAGTGTGGAAATGTCTTTCATGAACTTGCACAAGCTTATCAAGTGTGGTAGGACAAGATAACTGTTTTGACTCAGCATCCACTTGATCAAGACAATATCAATGATGAAAGGTTGGCTAGGTTGGAATGAGAGAAGAAAGCTATAGATGTAGATATCTTCCTACAAAAAAAGTCCCATATTTAGTATGTCAAATTAGGGGATCACAATAACAAATACTTTTATGCTAGCTTGTAGGGAAGGAGATCTCAGAATAGAATCATCTAGCTGATTAACAACCATAGCAAATTTATCTTGGATGAAGATGAGATTAAGGCTAACATTATAGGGTTCTACAAACGGCTCCTTGGTTATACTAATGCTGAACTCAAGCATATCAACATAGATTCCTATAATCAAGGGCATACTCTAACCTTTGATTAGAGGCATAATCTGCTGGCCTGCCCTACTACTGAAGAGGTAAAAAGAGCTTTTTTTTCCTATGGGAAACTTGAAAGCCCAAGGACTAGAGGGATTTAATGCTTTCTTCTATAAACAATCCTAGTCTATTATTAGTAATGATATTGCTTAAGCTTATTCTAAATTCTGGTTCTCTAGGAAGCTCTTAAGGTAGGTAAATAATACTGCCATTACTCTTATTCCTAAAATTAGTGGTGCTATTAGAGTTTAAGAGTAGAGGCCTGTTATCTACTGTAATGTATTGTACAAAATTTTCTCCAAAGTGCTGGCTAATAGATTGCAGAATGTTTTATATTTCATTATTGGAGACTCTCAAGCTGCTTTTGTTAAGGGGAGGAATTTAGGAGATATTGTCCTTATGGCCACTGAATTGGTTAAGCACTACCAGAGGAAGGATGTATCTCCTAGAATGATGTGTAAAGTTGACATTCAAAAACCATGTGATTCCCTTGAATGGACTTTTTTTTACAGCAAACCCTCCTTGCTTTTGGATTCCCTTATCATTTCACAGAGTTGATTATGGCTTGTGTGACCTCTATCATAGTTTCATTCAATGTGAATGGTTCTTTGACTTATCCCTTTGATTGTAAGAGAGGTCTCAGGATGGGTGATCATTTATCTCCTTATATTTTTGTTATTTCTATGGAGTACCTACATAAGGACCTGAACCAGTTGTGGAATGATGATAGGCTTCTTGGTCATCATGGCTGTAAAAAATTCAAGATTATAGACCTGTGCTTTGCTGATGATCTACTGCTATTTACAAGAGAGGATGTTCGCTCGGCTTTGTTACTTAACCAAAAGTTGGAAGACTAAGCTAAATGATCTGGATTGAAAGCTAACCCCTCTAGATCTTAGTGTATCTGGCTGGGGTTCCTGCAAATATTAAGTCTCACATTTTGGGGATTCTCAAGTGTGAAGAAGGTGCTTTTCCCTTCAGGTATTTGGTTGGAAATCTCCTATTTTTAGCCACTAATTTATAACCTTTCTACTAGGATTCTTTTATGGACTAATAAGAATTTAAGCTACGCTGGTAGAATCTAAATTATCAAGTTTGTGTTGTTTGGTATTCAAAATTTATGGTCCCAAGTTTTTATCCTCCAAAAAAATGTTATTGCTCATGTTGAGAGTATTTATAGGGGTTTCCTTTGGTCAAGACTTCATTCTGGATCTTATAAGGCTTTGGCATCCTAGCAGCAGGTTTGTCTTCCTATTAAAGAAGGGGGTTTAGGTCTAAACAAACATTTTCTACTGGAATATTGCAGTGATTGGAAAGAGACTTTGGTATATGATGTATAGTAAGAAGATCCATTGGATCAAATGGGTGCATGGCTATTATATCAAGGGGAAATTTTGAGTGAGATTTAATGTAATCCTCAGCATTCTTGGAGTTTTAAAAGAATCCTTCTTCTAAGAGATGGTCTTCTTAATATTTTCTAGCAAGGGTGTATTTTGCCTAATGAAACTTATAATAGAAAAGTTTATAACATGATTCGATTGAAAGGGTTGTCAAGCCATGGTACAAGCTAGTATGGAATCACCCTGGTCTCCCTAGACATAAAATCATCTACTGGCTATTGTGTAGGAAGGCTCTTCTTACTTGAGCTAGACTTGGAAGACAGGGAGTTACTAACAGGACAACTTATGGTATTTATACCCTAGAGCAGGAAGATTGGACTCATATTTTTATTCTTTGCCCTTTTGCTAGGGATCTTTGGCACACCATATGTACTTGGCTTGGCATTTATCCTCCCTTAACTTATTAGGATCAATTTCATTCTTGGATAATCTAGAGGAGCAAGTAAAGAAGAGGAGAGTAAGGCATTATCAGAATGATGATTGCTACTATTGTCTACAAGATTTTTCACTCATGTACCCATTCTATCTTCCAAGCTAAAGTCCCTTTAGTGAAGATCATAGCTTGAGAAATTATCCTTCAAATATTCATTAATCTTTCCTCGCCTAAGAAGAATGCTAAATGTGGTGCTTTGTTAGATTGTCTTGATAGATTTATCTAATTCCTTTGTAAAATTTTTTATCTACATGCTATACATTCTCTCTTTTAGTAATTAATGAAATTCTAATTACTTACCAAAAAAAGTATAAAAACTGCATTCTTTGTTAATGCATTCTATCATAGCCTTTATATGTAAAAATAAGCACTTTTTATTTTCAACTATGTTATCATCATCACACTTGGAAGGCTCAAGTTTGTTCTTCTTCTTATTATTTTTCAATGAGATACTCATTAGTAATACCATTATGAATATCACATCTATCATATTGCTATGGTCTACCTAATAGGGTTTCACATGCATCCATAGGTTAATTATCACATAGCACTTCATCATGATAATTACCATTTCAAAATGAGATTAAGGTTTTTTTGGTTACCTTGACTCCTTTGTCCTTGTAGAGCCTTTGAAGAGAATAATTCTCTAGATGTGGTATTGTCTCTAATCCCAACTCCTTCACTAACCTCTCATTAGCTACATTTGTACATGATCTACTATCAATGATAACCCAACAAATCATGTCTCCCACTCTTCCTTTAGTCTTAAACATCTTCTCTCATTGGTTAGATTTCTATTTGGCTTAAATTTAAAGAACTACTTGTAGCATATAACAAGCATTGCCCTTACCCTTAGACTCACTTAAATTACATCACTTGGATTGAACTCAGAGTCTTCATAACAAGTCTCCATAGCTTTAATCTTTTATATGGATAATACTCTTTGATTATGACATTCTCGAACAAAGTTTCCATATACTTAGCATTTAAAATATTGCTTTATAGTGATCTCATTGACCTAGGCCTTAAATTTTATCCTCTCAAGTTATGCCTTGCTTCTTATCAACATTTGTAGAAGTTGAGGTACCCATTCCATACTTCATAGCTCGTGCACTCTAATAGTTCTTTGTAGAATAATTGTTTTGTTTTGCATGAGGCTTAATGGAATTAATTGGATTTTCAAATCCCAAAGATAGGTTAATCATATCATCAAGAGAATCATACAAATAAGTGTAAACTTAATCTCAAATCATCATGTTATGGCCACCTAAAAATCTAGCATATGTTTGTTCTTTTCTTATGGATGTCACATACAATAACCTATCTTTCAAACTCCCTACCATAGTATTCAACACTTATAAATCCTTGTCTAAGATTATTCAATCAAATGTAATTATCTTGCTCATAGATACAACTTTTTTTCTCAAATATTTCTTATGTTTATCCCAAGATTTTATTTTTGATTTACACTCTCTTTCTCTATTACTTTTCAAGTTATCATACCATATCCTAGAAAACTTCTTAAACTTAAGATTAGATAGTTTAAAACTTTTTACATCATGATAATCTTTGAATTCAAATATAGCCTCTACCTCGTGTAACCACTTAAGAAATAAATAAACATCAATTCCTCCATCAAAATTGGGAAGATTAAGTTTTATACCTTTATCTTCTCTTTGATGATGTTTTGGATGAAGGTCATAGAAAATTTGATTGCTTCCACTCCTTTGTGACTCTTCTTCATGGTTTAAATGTGATTTTAAATATCTCCCTATTGCTGGGTTGGTTAACTTTCCTTCACTTCCCATTTTAGATCCATATAATTCCCTTTTCTCTAGTATACTTTGGATCGAATGATGCTTGGCAAATAGAGGATCCATCCTTTACATTTGGGTTTATATTATAGGAAGTTGTTTATGATGAGCATTAGTTTCATCTAGGTTGGTTGAGAGCTTTTTAATTTCCTCAAAAATATCTTGGAAGCTTAGCTCCCCTTTCATTTTAATCAACTTTCTAACACAATCAACAATGATGGTTAATAATTCTCAAGGTTTTGATTAGAAACCCGAATAACCTAATATTCCATCTCAATCCTTGGTTTGTTCTAGTAGTAAATTTTGACTCCAATGAATCAAACACACTTCCAAAAATCAAAGTATAACATACTCACAAATGAATTGTTACACCTTATACATTTCTCGATAAATTCTTGATGTACAATTAAAAAAAAAACAATCTTGATATCATCCAATGTATTTCAACATTTATACACATGATCTATGTCCTTTTCATGTAATAATTATATGGATAAAAGTGGAGGAAGAAGAGTAGGATCTATCACCTCATGTTTTGATCGGTGGTAGGTTGAAGTTGAAGAAAAAGGCTCGGTTTAATGCCAATTAAACTCAAAATTTCTGCAAGTTGCAATGATAGTATTCCTTTCAATATAAGGCACATTCGAAGGTCTAAGATGAAGAATACCTCGGGTAGTTATTCAAACTAGATGGGACTCAAAAAGGAAGGATAAACACAAGCTTTTCTTGAGAATTAGATGTTCAAATGATTTCTATTATTCACTTATGCCATGCGTGTACAAGACTTAAGTATATATAGGGGAGGGAGGTCGACTTTAAGGCCTTAAACCAGCCGATTTATCCTCTTAATCCAAGATACTTTAACTTAATTGAATTAGGCCTATATAATACCTAACCTTACTCATAATAACATCATTTAAATGATATTAATTACTAACATTACAAAGCCATACAATAAACTATGGTACATACATGAAATTATAACAAAACCCTAGCTTACATAAAATATACTTAGGGTTTACAACAAGTTTAATATAACTAATGATATCATCACTATATCTTATTGTAGTGTCACCCCATGTATGCCATAACTTTGCATGCTTTGAATGCTTGTACACTTTAAGTCTCTTTTTGTATGTCAACTTCTTCACCTTGCAAATATGTAATATACCTACAATAATATCTTGAATTGTTTTCAATACCAAGCATAGAAATGTCATCAAGAGAATTTAAAATGATTGGCTCCATTATTAAAAATGCTAATTCTTCCTTACCTTGAGAATCATTAGAAACATGAGATACATTAGATTCACCTACATCGAATATTCTTAAGGAAAGATTAATACACTAATCTACACATATTATATGCAGATAATTCACAACTTAATTCATCCAAATCATGTACTACTTATGTCTTAAGGTTTTATAAGTATTAAAGTAGTATTCAATACAAATTTCACAATTAAGTCACGATTAGAGTTGAACGTTAAATTGATTATTATGATTCTAAAAAAATCCAAAAGGCTCATACACATTCAACACATTTGAAAACCATAGACACATTTACTTATCTTATTCATTTCTTGTTGCATGCAAAAATTCAAGATTATTCCAATATTCTTATGACACATTAACTATATCTATACACATTCACTTCTTTCCATACTCATGCAAGCAAGATTTCATAGAAAGAAAATTAAGAGTCAAAATATTAGAGTAAGAAAAGTTAAGAAACTCAAATTAATACCGACGGTGATGTGTTTGCTCGATTCAATGTTGAAGGTGAGTTCTCTTTCAATGGTTTTTTTTATCCAAGATCTTTCTTTCATGCCAAAAATTATGTGGAAGATAATAGAGAATTGTTCTTTCATAATGCAGGACCTTTTATCTTATTCATTTTAGTAGAAAGATCTTTAAAGTTGTGGAGGTATTCGACAATATTTCAACCGTTGTATTGAAGCTCCAACAAATCCACTTAGATTTAAAAGAGAAATCACCTAATTTTATCTAAAAAACAAGCCCAAACTCTTAAGATAATTATCACTTGAAAAGGAGAAAGAATACAAAAATTCAAAAATTATTATTTCACTTCATTTGTTAATGATGTGCAAGTTCTATAGATATGTATATATATAGATACATAAAACATCAGTTCCCCCTTTCTTAACCAACCTCAGCAGAAGTAGCCTACACAGCTAAGTAAAGAGATAAACTAATGCACTACATTCCATATTATATATATATATATATATAGTTAAAATTTATAAGACTTTATAAAGTTTATATTTAATATCAAAGCTAAGTAAAAAATCATATTAATGCAATACATTGAATAATCAAGTAATCAAGCTTAATGTCATTTAGCTTTGTATTTTATACAACTTTGTAATCCTTGTCTTGCCATTATCTTGTAGACTAGATGTCTTTGGTAAATTATTCTTCTTGAAAACATATATAATACCTATAAGAATCACTTGATAAAACATCATTAGAGTTGTTATAAAGGTGTTCAAGATTTTCAAGAATAATTGATATTTCAAAATATGCTAAATCTTATCCTTTAACAGTAGAAAAATGAGATGGAGATGTTCTTGGATCACATATGAAGCAATAAAATGTATTTCTTATAGATTATAATTTTATACTAAATCAGAATAATCTTTTTACATATGAATCATGGTTCATAAAAGTTGAAGTTACTTCTAGATAATTATTTTACATACAAACTTATAAAAAATTAATCTTAATTATGATCTAAAAAAATAAGCTACACACCAAAATATATCTAAAAGGTATAAGGAATGTATTGAACTCATCAGCATGCAAAGCACATGGTAAGAATAAAATTCTAATTCAAACCCTAACCCTAGACATGCATACTATTTGTAGCCATAAGTTATATATTGGCACATATATACACCATCATATTTAAAATACTACTCAGACATAAATGATAATTAATTTTTAACATGGTAATGTACACTATTTTACAAGTTATAAAAATTAATATAGTATTCTTTCATTTTCTACAAAAAAAATTATGAAATTTTGGATTATATTAACCTAGCATGATTTTGTTTTAATAAACAAACTTATGATATTCTCACCTAATATCTACCATCTATAATGTAGTTGGATTTAGCTCAAACTTTTATAAGTTATACCTCAAAAATACCTTTTCTAATGCCAACAATATATATATATATATATATATGTATATATATATATATATATTGTACAAGATCATGATCATCTAAAGCTAATAATATAATAATATATATGTAATATATATATACCATAAGATAAAATAAATAAATATTTGTTAAAAATAAAAAAGGAATAATAATTGTAGAAATTAAAACCAATGGTTGCGAATGTATGGTACAAACATGCACCACATGCATAGGGAAGGCTAACTAAGGTTCATACCTGACTTATGTAATGGAGGGTTTGTTACTGCTAGGGCTTCTATAGGGTGGATGGCTATAAAGTTTGAGCTTGCGCAAGGATGATGGTGATAGAGTGTAACTTGGTTGATAATGGCTAGTGACACAAAATAAGAGACGATAACAGTGTCTTAATAAAGGGTTTATGATTTAACAAAGGGCATTAGTTGATGTGGTGCTATGATGACAAGATATGGGGTGATGTTGGTGGCTGTAGAAAACATAAGTGCATGATAGAGGTGAAGGTGAAGGTGGTTGGTAACAACAAGCAAGATACGGAGTATGGTTGACTGTAGAGGAACAAAGCTAGAAGGGAATTGCAACAAGGTAGTGAGGCTGGGATTGGTTGAGGATGAAAGGTATATAAAGGAAAAGGGAACGAAGTAGAGGAGTTTGCATACAAATCAAAAGGCGAGTAGGGTAAAGATTAGGCTCAAAGATAACCAAAGAAGCCAAGAAAATTTGTGGAGTAATGTCGATGATGGTTTATCTAGGTGTAAAAGGCATGAACAATAGAGACGTACAAGGGGGAGGTGGTTTATAGGGTTGGTTGGATCAAAGGAAAACAAAAATGTTGCTAGTTTGTGAGAAGAAATGAAAAAAATGGAGATTGTTTAAAATAGCAAGATGGGGCAAAGAAGAACCAAGTGAAAAAGTAAAGGATTTGGTAAAGGGCAAATCATGTAGTGTAGGGTCATCTAGGGTAGAGAAAAAAGAAACGAAAAAGGGAAGAGGGATGTAGGGGTAAAAGGGTTGGTCAAATAGTTAAAGAAGAGAAAAAGAAAGGAAAAAATTATGCCTAAAATTAGTGAATAACTATATAAATAATAAAAAATTGATTTAGAAGGTTATTTAATACAAAAAGTTATGGCTTATTATTATATGATCACCATCATCATCATCATCATCATCATCATCATATTTCCTTTAAGTTTTACTATACTAGTCTTCATTATTATCACCAAATAATAATGCACAAAGTAATGGAACATCTAGCCTTAAAAAAATTCAATAATTTATTACACGTAATAAAAAAAATTATATTTAGGATATCTAAATTATGTTTTTAACAAATGGGATATTATATATGGCTTATGTGATTTCCTTGATTATCATTTTTGCGTAAATTTCCTTATGTGATATTTACTGAAAATCATGATAGGGATACCTATAGGTTTTGCTTCATTCCTCTATGCTTATTAAATCCTTTATGATTCCAAATTGTGTATTGTTTGTGACTTATATTGCTAGCTTCAAGTTATCCTATATTGTTAAGTGTGACCATGTACTATATATACTTCATTCTGAACATGTACCATGTATTCTTCATTTTCATCATGGTTTATTATGAGTATGAGTGGATTTCCTAGAGTTTCTTTAGGAATTTGTGCTCTTTGCTTATGCAAGATCGATTCCATTGTCAGCATGATGTTGTATGATGTGATAACATTCTCTCTTTTTTTTTGTGAAGAATGCTGATATGAGATAATTAGGCCTTAATTAGTATGTTACTTGTACTTATACAAAACTGCTTTCATTTGTGTAGGTTCTCATGCTTTGCTATATAGGTTTGAGAGTGTTGGGTCATAAGTTGTCTCAATAGTAGCTTTCTTTCTTTATCCTCGGCATCCCATATTCTATTTTATTTTGGATCATATTGAGTTTTGTTAGATATTTTGATCTTGTAGTTGTTTTCTAATAAAATTTTTGTAAATATTATATTAAACTAGGGTTAGGTAATGACCACACTTGACTTTTGAAATATGATTTTAATTTTTAGCCTTATACCCAATATAGATTAAGTATTGTCGTACCTCTCCTATGTTAGATGAGGCAGTAGCACACTACATTTCCTATATAGATTCCACAAAATTTCATGTAAAAAATTATTTGGTTATAATAGTGAGGGTGTTATAGTTTAGTTAAATGGGTGAAGCTTACAACTGCTTTTAAGCTTGTTTATCAAATAAGTCAAGTCAAATATTTGAAAATTTCAGTTCGACTCATTTATAGCCCTATAATAAAGAGCTTAGCTGCGCTTGGATCCTTCATTTGGTTAAATGAGTTGATCCCCAAAAAAAATTAATCTAGTTTATTAAACATGTAATGCCTGAATTCAAGATACTTTAATTTGACTTGACTTATTTATGGTATTAGTTATAAATGAGGATATTAAAAATATAGACATTTGAATATGTGATTCCTTATATATATGTATATACTTAATATCTTTTATTCAAATGTTAATCCATGACTTTTTTGTTTATCATTAAATACCTAAGCAACCTCCATTACGTTTCTAGACTTGAAACTCACCATACTTCCCCTTGGCTTTTTCTCACCCATACTAAATATACATGTGAGCTTCTTCTATGAAATCCCCCTAAACAACTCCAAATCTAATGACACCTATTGCCCCCACCTTACCTTCATTTGAAACATCAAACAACTCCATACAATACAATTGAATGTAAACATAATGTTGGTGCTTTATGATTTCTTTTACTCACTCAAATATATTGTAACACCCCAAAATCATGACTTGAAAATTTCATTTAAATTACGCTTTGTGGAAGCAAAAATTAAAGAACGGTGGGTGTTACCGCCACACTTGACATAAGTCTGGTCTCCTCACCATCCTTACATCAAGTGCTAAGACTTAAAACAAATCAAACCATCCAAAGTTAAGAGAAGTATAATACGAAATCGAGAGTTTTGCAAAAGACATATTATCCATGACAAATGATTGTTTAGGAAATTAAATAACTTAACCATTTAGAAAATAACAACAGAGTACGTAAAAGTCATTAATGGTCTGCCTTACACTCTTACAGTCCAACAAATTACAAGGAAAAGGGGAAAAAGGGGTGGGGTCCACTCGCTCCCTAAATCTACCTATTCGCCAGGGTGACGCTCCTCGTAGTCTTTTAGCCAACGCATGCCCTGGACGTACTCCTCTGAAAAGTGATAGCATCGGTATAACTTCCTCGTACTGAGTAAACCTCAACGCCTCCAGAGAGGTAGCATATCCACGTAGCAAACATCATACAAGTACGAAATTCAAAGAGAATATATGCTCACATGCAAGGCCACAATTTGAAACACACAACCACATCACATTTAACATTACGAGCTAGGTCAAAATCTCCATCAAAGGCATTTAAGGCATGCTTATAATTTCATAATCAGTTTAACTAACCAACGATCATACATTATGGCCTAATAAGAAGAATTTGTGATATTCCAAGCAATCTCACCAAGGTCAAGTCATTCCTATTCCAATTATTATAGAATTATTATGGTGGGTGTCTAATCCGGTTATAAAATTCATAGCAATTCTCAAGTGGAATACAATCCCATATCCATGACAAAGATCGTCAAGGAGGGTGGTACCAAAATAAATCACTCGATTCCAGGGCAAAGCTCGCCAAGGAAGCCACACGACATAACAGTCGTCCATACTAAACCTCAGAACTCAAGACCTTTAGTACGCGTACTCCCTATAGGGTGTATGGAATACCTATAGAGCAGAAGTGAGCCCCTTAACCCGAAGGCCCAAAACCTTTAGTACGCGGCCAAGTCCGAGGCACGAGATTCCTTTCCAACTTGAGCCTTTCTCTTTAAGTAATTATTATCTTATGAAATTCCGGGTTATTATTTCCTTTTAGAATGTCAAGATTCACAAAGTTCAACTTATTCAACCATCAACAAACAACATCACATCCAAAGACCACAAGGTCACAACCATTCCAAGCCAACACGGCCTAGGGTTAGGCATTATGCCATAGCCTGAATAATTATTCGATTCAATGTTCAAACCAGTTATCCAATTATTCCCAACATTTATTTTAAGGCCATCACTTAATTTAATTAATCCATTTATCCACTTTGGAACACCTTTTTGCCTTAATGACCAAAATACCCCTCAACCTATAACTACCACATTTTCCTTCACTTTTATTACCGAGTTTACTTACATAAGCCATTTGTCATGAAACGCTAGCATAAAATAATTATTGATACTTTACATCTGACAATCTCTTCGGTACTACAAAGGACTATATTATCCCTAACCATTTATCATACATAGTACATGTAAACACTATTATCATGCATTTTTAATATTTTATAGGCTCATACAATTTTCACAAATAAATCTCAACACAATCATGGTATATAAAATTACATTTCACCTTAAACATACCCGTCTCATTTTACTAGCATAAATCCAAGTTAGTTACCATTAGCATGCACTTTTTCACATTAAAGAATATCACTTTGGCATATAAAAAGATTACATGATAACACATATTAATTTACACTTCATTATATTTATGTATGAATGAAATACAACATGCTCCCATATAAACTACATTTTACCTTAGACACATTCATCTAATTTTACTAGCATAATTCAAGTTCGTTATTGTTAACTTATACTTCGTCAAATCTTTAGAATATTACTTAGGCATATGAAAAGATTGCATGATAGCACACGTAAATTTACACATCATGATATTCATGTAGAAAAGAAATACATCATGCTCCCATTTCCCACAAATATACAATAATTTGATAACTTCATCCTATCATGATTTAATCTTAGAAAACTAGCCTATCGTTTTGACATAAAAATTCTACCATCTACATATTAGTTGGATTTACCTTGAGCTAAGCAATATTAATACCACGATCTTCCTCCACAAATACTCTAAGCGAGGTCGAGGTTATCTAGAAGTGAATACACCATCCAAACTAGAAGCATTAATATTTATGCAAAATAAAATAATCAAAATACAACCTACATAAGCTAATACTTGAAAATGATTAGGAAAATAAATGAGGCGGCCGATGCATGAATTTAAGCATCGAACCCACCAAAGATAGAGTGCTTACTTGGGGAAGAAAAATGGCTGCTTGGAGAAGGTAGAACACAAGGTAAAAGCTGGAAAAGTTTTGAAACTAAACTTGGTGGAGGGGAGGGGGGAGTTTTGGGGCTGCACTTACCTTTGTTTTCTTGCTGGAATTTAGGGAAGGGAAGAGGGGTCTGCAAGGAGCAACTTAGAGGGCTTAAAGGGAGGGGGAAAGGGGGTGATATCTGCAGGTTGGGACTCAAATAAAAGGGGGGAAAGTAGAGAGAAAATGGGCTGCTGCAAGGGTGAGTGGGGAAGGTGCTACAGGTTGGTTTTTTTTGGGGGGAAAGTTTCGAAGCTTTTGAGGAGGGAAAAGGGGCTGGTTGAATGCATGGGAAAAGAGGAAAAAGGAGGGATAGGTGGCTGGAATAATGGGATAGGGGTGCAGGTTGAGAAGGGGGGGGGGAGATGCAGGCTGTATCTCGATGGAGGGGCTGGGGTTACGTGGGGTTTTGGGGCTGCATAAGGCTGGTGACGTGATGGCTATGGCTAGCCTGATTTGCTTGGATTTTCGCAGGGAAGAAGGGCATGGGAGAGGAGGAAAATAGGTGGGTAGATGGAGGAAGGATAGGGTAGGGGTGCAGGTTGGAGGAAGGAAGGATGAGGCTGCAAGTTTAGGGGGTGGAAGGTTGAGTGTCGAAGGGTAGGTGCTGTAGGTGGTGAGTGATGTGAGGGAAGATGGTTGAGTGATGGCTGCCAAAATTTGTAGGCTGGGGGGCGTGAGAGAGTGTGAGGTTGTAGGGAGGAGGAGGGATGTGTTTGGGGAAGAGGAAAGGCTGCAAAAGAGGGGGATAATGCTGGCTGGAAATGACTCATGCATGGGGAGAGAGGGAAGGTGACGGGTGCATGGCTGGGAGATGCAGGTCGTGCGACCTGCTGGGGGTGGTTTGGCTGGGTTTAGGCGGGGAAGAAGGTGGGGAAAAAAAAGGTGGAGGTTGATTAGGGAGGAGATTAGGAAGAGGAAAAAAAAAAGAAACCTCCTAAGGTAGTAGCTAACAAGAGGGTTATTAGGAAAAAGAATTACCACTTAAACAAGGCTTAATCTCCTCCAAAAAGAAACCATGATACCATTATTATTATGACCAATATTATTATTATTATTATTATTATTATTATTATTATTATTATTATTATTATTATTATTATTATTATTATTATTATTATTATTATTATTATTATCATTATTTTATCACTTCCCCCATTTTATTTTATTTGCCATTCTTGTTAACATTGTTATTACTCTTACCATCCCCTTCTATTGTAATTACTCACCTCTTATGATCGGTATTATTAACGGCATCAATATTTAACTTCCTCTACTCTTTCTTGCACTTAGCCCGGGTTATTTTTATAACTTATTATTTATGGAACTACTCAAGATAACAAGGCGATCGATAATAATAATAATAATAATAATAATAATAATAATATTCTTATGGTTTACTTTGCCTAATAGTCAAGTTTTAAGTCTTGCATGTCTAAAATAAGGGTTAATTAATACGGGGTATTACATATATATCTATTTTTGCTGATAATAAAGTGTCTCAATTTTTTCCTTACTCAATTGATTTTCACTAGGATGTGGTTAAAATAAACCTATAGGCTGGTAAGATTCACTCCAAGACATGGACTTCACCAAAATAAATCAAGTTCTCTCACCTTATAAAGCTTATTTTGATGTTGATTGTGGTGTATGATCGATGATGCACTTTAAAATACTTTAACCCTAGGCTAAATCATTTAACATTTCTCCCAATATATTGTACTTTTACTGCCAAGAAATAGCCTATAATTATTAGATGATCCACTAATTTTGAGTATTGCATTGTTACTATCACTATAGTTGAATTATGCATGATTCTCTCTCTATTTGATGAAATTTTTTATTTTTGATTGAAAATAGATCTTTGGTGAAATAAAATGTGTGTCACATATCATGTTGTTAACCCAATTTCTCAAACTCACACCAAACATATTGAAATTAACGTGTAGTTTGTTCATAATATATTTTTCATGTTACAATTATTTATAATTCATATTTTATCAGTAAAAAAACTTAACCATTGAAATAACTAAGGTCTTGAGCTCTATGTGTAATACAATTGGTTTTTAAAGTTTAAAACTTTAACATATCAAAATGAACTAGGAATGCATTACAACTTCATACTTTCAAACTTTATAATTAGGTCTATTTTATAATATATCAACATTATCTGTAAGAAACAACAATTAAAAGCAAGAAAGAAAAATTTATTGTTTCTAATTTGCACCAGGTTTGGGGGAGTTTATCACACGTTGGGATTACGTAGAAGAACCATTCAAACAATTGTATAAAAATGCAATGGAAAAATACTAAGAAAAAAAATCATTCATAAAAATTTAAAATTTTAGCAAAGAAGAAAGTTAGAATGTATGGATCTATGATCCACACATCCTAGGCCTTGTCCTACATGAATCGCATAGGAAGGCGGCAACGTGCTCGCATGTGTTATATGGTTTGGCTCAATAACCATACAAAATTATCCAAGCTTACAACATAAACATGCCATTGGATGAGAGAATATAAAAACAACTCAAAAATAATATTTTCCACCAATGTGAGACACTAAAAACTCATCAAACAATAGTTGCAAGATCAGTCTTCTTGTTCTGCCATTGTCCAATAATCCCTCACCAATGGAAAAATTAGAAATTGAATCACAAAAGATCTAGGCAAAGAAGGAATAATACTAGAGCATGAATGTCATGAGGACTGATTATATACATAGTGAAGTGTGGCACCAATTGTATATAGGAAGTGAACAAATATTCAATTACCCAAACCTGGATTAGGATACCTATAACATATGTCTTATCATAATATCTATAAGTTCCACTATAATAGACATAGATATTTTTAATAGCCATGTGCACACCTTGGATAATCATAAGTTCTCAAAAAATATAGTCTTAGTCTTTTATAGAAGGCAACATAACCTTCACACTCACATAGATCAACCCATTGAGTGCATCTCACAAGCACCATCAAAACTCCCCCGACCTTAGTGTAACACCCCCAAATTTACTACTAATTTTTTTTTTAAATCGAAAGGTTTAGTGGAAGTGAAAGAATTAAAAACATAAACTTGGGGGTATTACCGCCACACTAAGTACCGGGCTGGTTCACTCCTACCGTCCCGACACTAAGTGCTAAGGCCAAATCAAACAATCGTTAAGTAAGAACCATTAAAAACATAAGTTCATACTCATCATAAGTCCTTCATGAAAACAAGAGTCGACCACAGTCAGAATATCGTTTAAGATTACAACTTAAGAGTTACACTCCAAAATACGAACACAATACAAATACGGCTAACTCAAGATAAACAAAAACAAGGATAGTAAAAGAGTCCGGCCGGCTCGCTCTCGGCCCCAACCAAGATAGTCTCAACACTCGGCCCCACCCGATGCCTCGTAGGTATCGTAGGCATCGAAAACATGATCTCCTACCTACACAAGGTCAGATGGGTCCCCTGCTCGTGGGAATGAGCAGCACCCATGAAACGGGTGATTAGTACGCTACGTACTGAGTAAGGTAACAAACGAGCTAAGGCCAACACATAGAACACATAATACAAGTATAAGCATATAGGCAACATACGATAACACACATGATAAGGCCTGGTTACTTTTATGGTGAATTATTCCTTATTCTCATTAATAATATGTTCATTCCACACATATTCTTCAATAGTCCATGTGAGTGCGGGAACCCCACTATTATAGCCCGTGGACTAGAACGAAACACACAGGGCAGAACGCCTCTGACCACTATTCTGACTGGTGGACCGGACTGGCCCCGACTCACATGGTGTTTCGCTGTAAGTATTTAGTATTTTTCTCGTGGATTAACTTATTTACTTGGGTCTGTCGAGCCGAAACCCCCACTATTATAGCCAGTGGACCGGAAGTAAACACACAGGGCAGAACGCCTCTGACCACTATTATAGCCGGTGGACTGGAACGAATCGCACAGGGCAGAACGCCTCTGACCACTATTATAGCCGGTGGACCGGAACGAAACACACAGGGTAGAACGCCTCTGACCACTATTCTTACCGGTGGACCAGACTGGGCTCGACTCAACATCTTTCGCTTTACGTGATTAATGTCTTATCTGTGTCTTATTAAATCACACTTCACCCTTAACATGCATGTCAACAACATTCTACTGCTTTCCTTTCAAGAGGGCCCGTCCCATATATTGAGGCTCGTGCACCCCTAATCACACCCTGACATTATTTCCCTCTTAAGCTCACACATAATGAAAGACCAACTCCTGGAAGTGTAGGTTAAACCCAACACCCTATGACACCGACCTCGCCTATTCTCAACCTCCAGGGTTTTCCCCTTGGAAACCCTAGTTGGACCTATGTGGCCCAACCTCTTCTCTCTTACCTTACCATTACTTATTCTTCACTCCACATCTCACCCTTATTAGGTCAAACCCCAAGGCATATCCTTTTATTCATCGACTTCACATGTGCTCGGTAAAACCCTAGTTGGCCACATCAAACCCTAGCACCTTACTTCTTCCACAAGTAACCTCTCTCTTTTCATCCCCAAGTCTTCTCTTTCACATGGAAACCTATACCCATCTTTTATATAGTGAATTCACACTCTTAACCCATACTCCACCCATCCTTAATCATCCGCACTTTCGTACTCCCCAAGTATTCACTTTCTTTCCAAAACCCTATTTAGGCCCCTTATGCACCATCGTACTAGCCTACGTACTATTTTTCACCCCAAGTCTCCAATCACTCCACAACTTTCCCATTCTCTTATTTACACCCAAATTCAACTTTTCTCACGTAAGACACACCCCCATGCAAGAGTTAGTCACCTCATGCAAACGCCCCAAGTCACCATGCAGATTTTAAGGCCCCCATGCATGGTTCCCAACTCTCATTTATTTTGGACATTCCTCCCACTTACATCTTCTCTCATGGATCATGAGGTACTTTGGTCAACCCCATATCCCCCTTAATGGTCTCACTTCCCATTCCCCTCTTATTATTCTTTTAGTCCCATTTTATAATACCAAAACCCTAGCATGCATGTCCTAGAGGGCCGTATCAACACATCATAAATATCACACATAAAACATGCCATGCTCATGTCATAGAAAGTACACACGACGTACCTCAAATTCCAAGTTGCGCTACACATGAGACAAGTTATCCATAACTCATATAATACACATTAGCATGGTATACACAACAATCAACACATCACATCACACATAGCACAAGGCCATAGCTTCGTCCTTACCTAAAGCGGCGCCGAGCTTGGAGCACGCTCCTCTAATTCCTTAGGGCTTTGGTCGGGGTTACCTAAAAGGGGAAAATTCTAAGTATTAGTTTCCCTTACAAGTACCATCAACCCTTATTCTAGTTTAGGATTAGTGTTTTTATTACTAAAGAGGGTATTATATAAAAACTAGGGTTTTTACCTTAGAATTAGTATACTAAATATTAGTAGTCAAAATATATTTATTTTTGATACTTATTGTTACACTTATTTTATTAATCCCATTAGTCCTAATCTTGTAGTAATAGGGTTTATGCTAGCTTTAGGAAAATAGTGTTAGTATTAATAAAATAGTGACACTAATGTCTAGTGATAGAAACCCTAGCGTTTTAAGGCCAAGTCTATTAATGGTGTTATATTTGAAATGATAATATTACAAGGTCACAATATTACAAGTAAACTGTTCCTAAGGGTGATAATGATAATAGTTGTATATTCTTGAATAATACAAGGGTTCAAATGCTTTTGGTTACAATAATAAGGTAGTGATAGTAGTAATAATAGTAATAGCTAATAATAGTGTCATAGTAATGAGGTTAGGGTTAATGTTAAGTGGTATGGTAATAAGGTTCAAGTACTCTCCCTAGTTAACAACCACATGATATTTACTAGCTTGAGTTAAGTAACATGGATAAGAACAAAAGTAGCATTATTGTTAACAAAATGATAAGGGTGTTAAGTATAATAATAACAATAATAATAATAATAATAACAATAATAATAATAATAATAACCCTAGTAGTAATGATAATAACAATAATACAACCAGGTAAGGTTAAGCAACCACAATAATAACCGTAGTAAGGATAATAGAAGTAATAATAATAATATTAATAATAATGTTAATACTAATAATTATAAAAATTAAGATTAAAGTTAAGTATAATAAGGGTTAGGGTTGGAAGGGGTGATAGCATGATAACATTAAGGATAATAAAGGATAATAATAAAAATGGTATTAATTAATAATGATAATGATAATAATAATAATAATAATAATAATAATAATAATAATGATAATAAGTATAATAATACTAATATTAGTTAAAATTACTATAGGTGGCATAAAGAAAGGTTTTAGGGTTCAGGTGAGTGGGAGACCACCTGAGGACGGTGGTGGTCCGGCGGCGGCGCGTGGCGGAGACGACGGCGGCGGTGGAGGAGGAGAAGAGGGGGAAAGATGGAGGTGGTGGTTAGAAGGGAGGAGAAAAGAAGAATTTTGAGGTGGGGGAAGAAACAGCAGATGAAGGGGAGTGGAATGAGGGTGGTGGCGTGGCAAAGGGTGGCGGCGCGTGGTGGTTGGCGCGGCGGCCGAGGGTGGTGGAGAGGGGTGGAAGATGGGGGAGGTAGAAAGAGAGGGAGGTAGGGGAAGATGGAGGTATGAGAAGGTAGAGGGAGGTCTGCTGAACATTTTGGAGGGTGGAGGAGGCACTGGTGGCGGCTGGGTTGGCGGTGGAAGGCGGCGCAAGGGCGGCGAAGGCTGGAGGTGGTGGTTTCGGGATGGGAACTTGGCACGGCTAGGGATGCACGTGCAGGGCAAGGTGGAGGGTGGTGGTGGCTTAGTTTTGTCGAGGGAGGTGCAAGGATGATAACGGTGGGCAGAGGTGGCGGTGGCGGTCACCGGTGGCGGCAGAAAGCCCGCCTTTTTGAGGCTGCGGAGAGGTAGGGTTTCGGGGAAAAATCGAAGGAGGGAGCTGATTTATGGCTGCCAATGGGGGGTATTTATAGGAAATTGGGAGGGGAAAACGACAAGGGAAGAAGGAGACAAGTGGGGCAGGTGTGCAGGTGGCCGACCGGTGGTAGGCAGTGCAGGTCCTGCCATGGCAGGTTAGGTCGAGGAGGGGGAGAGGAAAAGGGAAAAAGATGGGCACGCGGGAAGGGGAGAGAGGGACTTGGTCGGGGTCGAAAAGAGGAAAAAAAAGATAGGGAGAGGGGCAGGTGAGGACGGCTGGTCATTGGCTGGTGGCTGCCGGCGGAATCGGGGCTGCAAGTCGACGTTGTAGGTTGGGCTGGGAAGAAGAAGATAGGGCAGGGTGGACCAGTTGGTCTAGGGGAAAGAAAAAAAAGAAAAAAAAGGGGAACGGTTCGGCCGGCTAGGGGGCAAGGAGAGGGCTGATGCGCGGCGGGCCAGGGAGGAAAAATGAGGTCTGGGCCGACGGGCTGGCCCAAACCGAGGGGGGAGAAGAATGGAAAAAAAATGTAAAGGATTTAAGAGAGAAAAAGGAAAAGAAGGGAGAAAGGAAAAATGGAAAAATGGAAAAATGATAAAATGGTTGGGTTGGGGGTATTTGGGTCTTTATTTGTTTATATATTTAATTTAGATATTTAATTTTAATAATAATTATTTTAGGTATAATAATTAAATTCATTTTTAAGTTAATTAGGCTATTTTGGATAAATTGTGCTTAACTTCCATTTTAATTAGTAAAATGTCCAAAATTTTCTAAATAACTTATTTATTATTCTCTCCTTATTTTCCTCAATTAATTTCCTCTTTATTTAATAAAGTAATTTATTTTCTTAATTTTCCCTAATAAATCATTATTTTGCCATAATTCCTAAATTAGGATTTTTGGGGTATTACACTTAGTTACAAACTCTTCAAGAGACTAAGATCAGCATATAATCAAATCCCTACAACAAGCCAAAAGGATGGAAATGTAGTGTAATAGAATAATCGTATGGCTTTATTTGACCATGAGTGTTATCTACCAAAATTTCCTCAACTCAAGGCTTAATCCCTATCCTCATCAACAATTCAAAGATAATTCTCCTCATTAGACTATTTATAAGAGGATCTATCAAAATTTTCTTTGATGTTATAAGACATAAGGAGATTATGTAATTCTTTAATAATTATCTTACAAAATTTTGTTTGAAACAAATGTGTCTTCTGTTACCATTATAAAAATTGTTCTTAGCAACATAGAAAGATGCTTGTGAATCAAAGTGTGGGAAAACAGCAATCTAGGTTGCCTCCACAAAGGCTCATCTCTAATAGGTTCCTCAACCACTATCTCTTGACAACATTAAACTCCATAAGGGAATGAGCAAGATAGGTCTTCTTAGTAGACTTCCATGGAATAAATCCTCCTCTTAAGGTAAGCATTTAACTACTTATGGAATTAACCTTATTGTTATTAAAAATCCTATTATCATATGTATAAAAATAAAAACACTAGTCTTTAGCATCCTTAAAATATTTAAGTAAACAAAAAAGAGTAATCTATTGATCTATATTTGGGTTGTGAGTATACCTACTTAGTCTACTCACCGCATATACTATGTCAAGTCAAGTGTATTTCTTGAAGAACATTATGATACCTATTATTTTAGCATATCTTCATGTGAAACACTAGAAACTATGCTCTTTATCATGTGCATACTAGGTTTATAGTGAGTTGTTACAAGCATTTCATTATGATAATCAAATGTTTTAAGTATCTTATATATAGTGTGATCGAGTCCAGGAAAATCTATTTTTCATTTTTCTCATTTAATACCAAAAATTAAATCAACTTCCCCTAAATCTTTCAAATCAAAGTGACAACAAAAAAATGATTTGGTCTCATTGTACACAATCATATTAGTGCCAAGAATCAACATGGATTAAACATACAAACATATAATCACAAAATCAGATGCACACATCTTTGAGGGACCACAAGAATTGGATCCATTTACAACCTAACCATCACTCACTAAAGTTGGTCCAAATTTTCATACCATTGTTTTGGAGCTTTTTTTAATGCCATATAAGGACTTTCATAATCTATACACTTTGTTCTCCTAACCCTCAACCACACAGCCCTCAAGCTACTCCACATAAATTTCTTTCCTAAGGTCACCATTTAAAAATATAGTTTTAACATCTATTTGATGTATGACAAGTCCATGGATAACTACTAAAGCAACCAAAGAATAAATAGTGGTAACTTTTTTCACAAGGGAATAAATTTTAAAAAATTTAGCATATTTCTTTTAAATGCATGCCACAACTACCATCTTATCCTTAAACTTATCAATATTTCTATTAGTTCTCAATTTATTTTTGAAGATCCATTTAAATTTGATTAGTTTACTCCCTCTATGCATGTGAATTAAATCCCATGTATGAGCATACATTATGGAACATAACTCATTTTTAATTGCTTATTTCTAGAAACAAGCATCAATAGAGGTTTTTATTTCACTATGTGTTTTAGGATATGCTTCAATAAAAAAGGCAGACAAAAGGTCCTCACTAATCCTATTTATATCATCTTTTTCAATACGAAAATCAACCCAAAAAATAGGTCTAAATCTAGTATTCATGCTATGTATTTTACTTTTCTTAGTTTCAACAACACATCATCATTTACAACAATAGATGAAAAAGTCAAAGTTTAAGGCACAAGAGCAATATTAGAATAACTAGCTATATCACATGCATTCTTTTTCATGTGAAACATGTTTTTAAAGAACTTTATATTCCTTTATTCACAAATATAATTATCACTTAATCATAATAATCTATAAGCAACACTACTATGAGCATATCTAATAAATACATAATCAAATGTTTTAGTTCCCACTTCAGTATTTCTAATATCCCATAAGACAATCTTAGCCAGAAACCCCTACACTTTTAAATATTTAATTTAGGTGCAAAACTTTTCCATAGTTTAGAGGGTTTTTTTTCTATATTTTTATGGGGAGCATGCTTCAATATGTAATAAGCTGACGAAAAAATCTTCCTCCCATATATGCTCAGACATTGTAGAGCTCAAGAACATAACATTCATTAATTCCTTTAGAGTCATATTTTTTCTTTTAGCTACACCATTTTCATGCAAGATATAACAAGCATGGTCTCATTAACAATAGAATGACTATCACAAAAGTCCTTTAGGAAGCTAATTCCATATTCACTATTCCTTCAGTCCTAAGTCTCTCAATCTTACCCTTTAATTGATTTTTTTTTATACTTTTTCTTTATATTTTAAGAACATTTTTTTCACTCTCATTCTTAAACCTAAAGAGATAAACTTTGGTATATCTCAAATAATCATCAATAAATGTCACATAATACCATTTAATTTCTCTACTTATAATATTCTTATAATATAACTAGTTTGCATGGACCAATTAAAGTATCTTATTTATGTTAAATAGTAACATGTTTGAAAGGCTTTCTAACAAACTTATCTTCCCTACAAATAGAAAACATCTCATAATTATTAGTGTCATTCACATTAATCAATTTCAAACTATTATGTTTGTTCAAGGAATTTATGTTCACATGCCCTAGCCTACAATGCTAAATATTAATAGACTCACAGAAATAAGCAGATGCAACATATGTTATTTTATTCAAATCAAATGAAACATTGCTCTATATATAAATACCCTCAACTAAATACCCCTTACCCATAAATACCCCATTTATGTTAATTACTACCTTATCAGCATCAAACATGAAATTCATACTAGCTCTGATTAACTAGATACCACAAACCAAGATCTTACACATGGAGATACAGAGTAAACATCACTCACCAGTAGTTTATTTCTATAAGAAATTTTTAGAAGAAGCTTTATATAATACCATAATTTTCTAAAATATTTATATTTTTATAATCATGATTTTTACTCATGCAAACAATTTTATATTCCTTTAACTCTCATTATGTTGTTAAAATATTTTATTTTGATCGTTTAACTAATCTTCCAATTTCAATTCCCATAAGATTTCCACTTTTAGCCATCCAAATTCTTTCAAATCATTCTCTTTGATTATATTTTAATTTCTTGTATTTTTTCTAAGTCTCCTAGGCATTTTTGAAATTATAAATGGAGATTTTTGAAAAATCTCTTCCTTAACCTTTACATGCATTATAAGCTCTTAAATTAGGGATGGTTGTAATACTCTAAACCTTTTTTTAGGAGTAAAGAGTGAAATAATGAATTCTTGAATAAGATTTAAATCTATGTACCCCCTTTTAATTATTATTATTATTATTATGACAAAAAAATGATACAAGGATATAATTATTGGAATTTATTTTAATTAAATAACCAAAAATAAATTATAACAATTTCTAATTAATAAAAATTATTTGAATTATTATTATTACTATTAATTATTACCCATAAAATTTTTAAAAATTGAAAACACCCTGCTACCCCCTTTTCTTTTCTTTTTTCTTTCCTTTTTCTCTTTTCTTTCTTGATCGATTGGGTTGCGTCCAGCAGGCCTCGTGGCAGCCCACCTTCCCCTCATGTCTTCTCTTCTTTTCTTCCCCTAGCAGTAACCCAACACATGTCTTCCCTCCCTTGTTTATCCGTTTATGCCCCTTTCTTTTTTTTGCTCTTTCCTTTCCTACCATCACCCCAACCTCTCACCCTTTGAAAAGCCCCAAAATTTTCTAATTTTAAGAGTTATAATTAAATGAGGGTTTGTTAAAATTATTTTTATTAAAATAAAAGGGAATTAATTAGGGCAAATCAAGAAAGAAATTTATAAAAGTTTGAATTCGGAAGAAATTTAGGTATTTTAACTAATTAAGGTTTTTATTTTAGCAATTAATTAAATAAATTATTTTATTTAAATAATAGGAAATAAGTAGGTCCAAATTAATAGAAATTTTATAAATAATTTAATTGGAGAAAATTGGAGTAATTTGTTAATTAAAATAGAATTTATGAAAAACCTTTCAAAAACCTTAAATTAGCCTAAAAAAGGAATTTGATATTATTTTATTTAAATATTATTATTTTTAAGTATCTAAAATATTCAAATTAATTTAAATACCCAATTTAATTATTTTTCTACTTTCCTTTTTCCCCTTTTCCTTTTCTATTTCTTCCTTTTCTTTCTTCTTCTTTCTTCTTCTTTTCTTTTTCTTACCTTCTCCCCCAACCTGGGCCAGCCTAGCCGCCCAGGCCCTCTCTCCTTTTTTTCCTTTAGTGCAGGTTGTTTCTCTTCTTCTTACGACCTAGACTCTTTTCTTTTCCTTCTTCCTTCAGCGGCCCAAAACGCCTGTAACACCCCAAAATTCACTATTTTTTTTAAAGCAGAAGTAATTAAAACACTTTATTTAAAACTCGTGAATTCTGGGGATGTTACCGCCACAGTTAGTACTAGACCTGTTCACTTCTACCGTTCCAGTACCAAGTGCTAAGGCTAAGAAAACACTATCAGTAATACCATACCAATTCAATTTTATAAAAAAAATGGGAATTACAGTATGCATAAGTCTTATATAGTTCGAAATACCAACTATTGTTTTTCAAATAATAATTAAACAACATTAACAAAGTTGTTTATGCAACTTAAACATAATAAAAAATAACATGACTCAGAAATTAAAAGGAATGGCCATGTCTCTCTAGGAATCAATCCCGCCCACCTATCACTCTGCCCCTCCTGATGTCCCGTAGACATCGATAGCATCAAAGTAGGTGTCTCCTACCTGCAATAGGTTAGACGGGCCTTCTGCTGTTGGGAATGAGCAGCACCCATGAAACGGGTGGTTAGTATGCTACGTACTGAGTAAGGTAACCGATTACTAAGGCCGACACATAACACATCAATTCATGCAGGATAATGACAAATATACATTTACAAACCCACACATATGATACATAGAAGCATAGAATGAAATCCATAACTTATAATCAACAAATCCACACATGATGCCCAAAAAGATCGAGATTAATCATTTAATCTTTCTTTTATCAAAAATCGATACACACCATACTTTTCATCAGATCCATGCAGAAATAAGAACACCCCACTATTATTGCCGGTGGGCCGGTCACACATAGGACCTCATGTCCTAACCACTATTATTGCCGGTGGATCAGTCACATATAGGGTAAAACCCTAACCACTATTCCTGACCGGTGGATCGGTCTGGTTCTTGCTCTTATGGTGTTTCACTATAAGTAATTAATGTCTTTTAAAAGCTTTAACAATTCTGGTTTATGTTTATTGAGCTCGAGTCACCCCACTATTATTGTCGGTGGGCTGGTCACACATAGGACCTCATGTCCTAACCACTATTATAACCGGTGGATCGGTCACATATAGGGTAAAACCTTAACCACTATTCCTAACCGGTGGATCGGTCTGGACCCAGCTCAATAATCTTCCACTTTAAAAGATTAATGTCTTAAGTATTTTAATCATAACATTTGCCACTCACAAACATTTGCCCAAAGATGCATAACTAACTCCATGCAACCCTAGTTCCCATGCAAACCTTAACTCATCGTAACCCACACTCCCATGCAACCCTAGCTCCCATGCAAACCCTAACTCCACGTACCACACTTCCATGCAAACCCTAGCTCCCATGCAAACCCTAACTCCATGTAAACATATTTCCATGCAAACCCTAATCCACATGCAAACCCTAGTTTCACGCAAACCACACTTCCATGCAACCCCAATTCATATGCAAACCCTAGCTTCACATATACCACACTTCCATGCAACCCCAATTCATATGCAAACCCTAGCTTCACAAAAACCACACTTCCATGCAAACCCTAATTCATATGCAAACCCTAGCTCCATGTATACCACACTTCCGTGCAACCCCAATTCATGTGCAAACCCTAGCTTCACATATACCACACTTCTATGCAAACCCTAATTCATATGCAAACCCTAGCTCCACGTAGACATGCTTCCATGCAACCCTAACACCACATTTCATGCAAAACCCTAGCATCATGTCATTTCATGCAAAACCCTAACACCACATTGTTAAACTCCCCATCATTATTTTACAATCCTAATATGCATGTCTTAGGGCTATATCATACAATAATAATAACATAAACATACACATAATCTTCATGCCATGATTTCATACCAACATATTCAACTCTATAATCATGCCACATACCAAATAATTAATAGTAACAAACATAGAATACATGGCATATGAAACACATAATGCATATAAACACACAAATTGCCTTAGTAAACCCTTACCTAAGACGACATCGGTCTTGGTGCATGCTCCTATTCCACTTGAGGGGTTTGACTGGGTTTACCTATTATATAAAAGTATACTAGAATTAGGCTCCCTTATAAAATTTAATTATTTTATAACATATTCTAAGATTTGGTTTTTAATTAAAACAATACTACACAATAATTAACTATACAAAACATTACTTAAAAATACAAATAAATTATTATTTTCATTCGAAAGGGTGGTGATATAAGGGTTTCTACCCTTCACCAAGATAGTAGTAGTAGAAGTAGTAGTAGTAATAATAATAATAATAATAATAATAATAATAATAAAAGTAAAACATTATTAATAATACTCTTATTAGTAGAATATTAATATTAATAATACCATAATTCTTAAAATTACAAGGTGGCTTTCAAAACCACTCCATTTAATAATAATACTATTTAAAAATGTAATAATGATATTAATATTATATATATACTTATAATATAAAAGTTAATAAAGATAATAATAATATAATTAGTAATAATGTTAAAAATGTTAATAATAGTAATAAAGATCAAAGATGCGAGACTTAATTAAATTTTTAGGCTTCTACCATTCTTGGAATATTTACAATATTAAATAAATAATTACACTAATAATAATAATATTATTAATATTATTAATAATAATAGTAAACATGTAATAATTCCATTAAATAGCCAAAATTCGAGAATAATAATTTATCTAACTCAAGAATACTCCCAAACCTGTCAACAAAATTTAGCATTTAGGATTCAGTTGATAACAATAATAATAATTATTATAATAATAATAATTAAAATTGAATTAACATTAAAAATTAGGATAAAAGCAGAATAATTATCAATAAATCGAAAGGAAATGTTTAAAAGGCTTAGGGTTTCACCTTGAGTTGGAGGGGATGGGTGGCACCGGTGATGGTGCCCGAAGGTGGTCGGAAAAGTGATCTAAGAGGGGTGAAAATGAAGAAAAAGGGGTAAGTGGGAAGGAGAAAAATGAAATAAGTTTATGGGTCGGTGGAGGAGACGTAGCAGGAGATATTGGTTGGTTTAGAGGGTGGCAGAAGTGGCGGATGTGGTGGTAGACGGTGGTTTAAGGTTTTGGGGTAAAAATTCTTATGAGATAACTAGCAAACTTTGCACGGTTATGGAGGCCTGTGCAAGGATAATCAAAGTATGTGAATGGTTTAATTAACTAGAGGGCATTGCAGGGAACAGTTTAGGAGGAAGAAGAGGAGGTGAGGTTGGCTAACGGTGGAGAACGGGGCGTCTAAAGGGACGGTGGCGTACAGATGGGTGCTTAGGGTTTTCAGGAAAAGAAAGCTTGATTTCGAGCCATACGAGGGGTATTTATAGTAGTGGAGGGTAGGCTCGAGTTGTGGAGGTTACCAAAAGATCAATTTAGGTGGGAAAATGGGACGGTTATGAGGTTGGTTGGGTGGCATAAATTTTTAAATTTTCCCGACCATTACAAGGGAAATTGGGAGCAACGTGGGAAAGGAAAAGGGAAGTGGGGCATTTCAAATAGAATTGTGCGTCGACGGGAAGATAATAGGCGGGAGAAATGGTGGTCACGACACGTGTGGCTGGCGGCACCATTTTCAGGGGAAGAAGGTCATAGATTCGACAATGGCGGAGGAGGGAGGAAGAAGAAAGGGATGAGCCGGCGGTTCGAGGAAAAAGAAAAGAAAGAAAAGGGAGGAAACCGGGTGGTTCGGCGCGAGGGTTATGTCGTTTAAATAGAATGACACGTTTTGGGTGCAAAAAGGGATAAAGAATGGCGTTCCGAGGCTGTCACGCAATGGTAAAAAAATAATGATCAAAACGTCGCATTTGAGTGGGAGAAAGAATCAAAACGCGGCGCAACGAGGGAGGCGGAAGAAGGACGCTCACGCGGGTGGGGCCGCGCTGAAGGAAAGGAGAAAGGGGAAGGAAGACTGGGCGGCGAGCCAGACCCAGTTTGGGGAAGAAAAAGAAAAAAGGAAAGAAGAAGAAGGAAAAGAAAGAAAAAGAAAGAAAAAGGAAGAAAGAAAAGGAAAAAGGAGGAGAGAAAAAAATAGGAAGGTTGGGTTAAATAATTTAATTAAAATATTTGGGGTATTTCAAAATAATAATATTTAAATAAAATAATATTTAAATTCCTTTTTAGGCTAAATTAGGATTTTTAAAGATTTTCTAAAATTTCCATTTTAAATTAATAAATCACTCTAATTTTATTTAATTAAATTATTTATAAAATTAACATTAAATTGAAACTATTTTCTCTTTCTTAATTTGAATAAAATAATTTATTTAAATAAATTCCCAAATTAAAATCTTTAATTAGATAATATACCCAATTTTCCTTTACTTAACAATTTTATAAAATCTCTTATTAATTTGCCCTACTAGATTTCCTTTTATTTTAAAAAAATTTAAATCAATAAAATAATTTTCCTAATAAAATCTTATTTAAATATAATCTTTAATATTAGAAAATTTTGGGGCATTTCAACGCTGCTCTACGCCATACTCCTTTTTCCACCAAAACGCCACGTTTTGTTTAAATTTTTGCCCTTCACTGCGCCGAACGTCCTTGTTCCTTCCTTTTTCTTTCTTATCTTTCTTCCCCAGGCCACCAGTGTAGGCCCCCATTCTTCCTCCTTTCTTCTTTCTCATTCCCGCCGTCGACCTATAACTCCACCACCCACCTCTAAGATTAACGCCCTCGGTTTACGCCCGTTTTAACTGGCCATTTTCCTTCCTCTCTCTTCCCCCTGACTCACCAGTCAGCATGACTTAACCCACCTCCCTTTTCTTCTGTGCACTACCATTCTTTTTCCTGCGCATACCCTTGCCACGATTTTGAATTCCATCGGCTAACCATTGCTTTCGGTGACACTAACCCTACCTTCCCTATTCCCATGCTGACCCATAGAACCCTAAATCCTCTCAACCCTTTTCCCTATTTAATTAAGTTTGTTTTATTTTATTTCAATTTTAGCCTATTATTCAAATAATAATAATAATATTATTATTATTAATTTCAATATTATTAGTATTATTATTTCTTATTAAGGCCGACCCTATTTAGCTTAGTAGATTTTAGTATTAGCATTATTAATATTATTAGTATTATTATGAGAGTTTATTTTATTTATTATTGCTATTATTATTATTATTATTATCACTAACATATTATTATTATTATTATTATTATTATTATTATTAGTATTTTGAAATTATTATTACAACTATTTTGCTATTAGTGTTGCTATTATTATTATTATTATTATTATTACTACTACTACTACTACTACTACTACTACTACTACTACTAATAGTATTCTTATTATTTCAAAGTAGGGTCTAAAACCCTACTTTATTTTACTCTAGGTTTATGTATTTATTATTATTATTACTATTATTATTATTATTGTTGTTGTTGTTGTTAATGTTATTATTATTATTGATTATTTAATTTTGATTATTATTTCATTACTATTATTATTACTATTTTTATTAATAATGTCCTAATGATATTATTAGAATTATTTTGGTGAAGGATTGAAGCCCTTATCTCACCATCCATTTTGAATAATATTATTATTATTCTTATTATTTTTAGTATTACTATTACCATTATAATAATTATTATTTTTCAATATTATTATGGTTTTTATAGTTAATTTTATTTCTTTTCTATTATTATTATTTTTTGTATTATTATTATTATTATCATTATTATTATTTTGGTAAAGGGGTCGAAGCCCTTATTTCACTTTGCTTTTGAGTAATGCCCTTTTTATTATTATTGTTATTATTATCTTAAGTCTTCAAACCCTTATATTATCAACTTTTGCAACATTACTATTAATTCTTATATCTTTAGAAATTTAGTAATTAGTTAATGTCATTATTATTAATATGTTGCTATTTTATTAAAAAAACACAATCTTAGAATAAGTTAGTGATAATAGTATTTTTAGTAGGAGGGAACCTAATTCTAGTTTTTCCCTCATATAGGTGAGACTAGTCAAAGCCCTAAGGAGGTGCAGGAGTGTGCTCTAAGACCGGTGTCATTTTAGGTAAGGGTGTTACGAAAGCCTTATGTGTGTTGATGTACATTATATACTTTGTATGTTATGTGCCCTATGTTTATCATTATATTGATTTCATGTGTGGTATGGCATGAAGTTGAATTGTTTTCATGTGTTGTTATATGGCGTGTGTATTATGTATATGTGATGAAATATTGCGGTATATGATGATTGGTTTGTGACCCTTTTAACATGCATGTTGATGAAGCCTGGATAGGTTTCAAGAAATTTCACCGGATCGTGAATCGAGCGCGGGGTTTGATTACGCACGAAAATCAGCCTAAGGAGTTTAATCCAAAGGAAGATTAGTAAAACTCAGAGCATAGTTGTAATCAACGGCTACTGAAGTTGGATTATGTAATACCCCCAAAATGCACTATTGAAATATTTCATCAATAAAAGAAAATTAGCGGAAGCAAATTAATAAACCGTGAACTTTGGGGATATTACCACCACACTTAGTACCAGACCGGTTCACTCCTACCGTTCCAGTACCAAGTGCTAAGGCTAAAAAGGTAAAATACAATTTTACGAGAAACTTAAGTGTATATAAATCAGAGAAGCGCAGTAAATAATTTAAGAGAGTAAAATCCAACAACGGTGGTTGCAAAATAACAAATACATTGAAGTTAAAAGAGACAAACTAAAACCCTAGAATTTATCGCATAGTACCTTACACTCTTTCCCGAGAGCCCACTTGAATAGCACCTGAATACGACTTGCAAGGGGTATTGCCCATTGAATAGGCAGGGGCCCCACGAAGGGAACCCTTCAATACTACGGTACTGAGTAACCCTTTAAAAATGCACTTAAAAATAAGCACGCAATGTAACACATGAAATACTACCGCATTCGTACATAACCATAGGTATAAACATGATATTCAGGTCCATTTATTCGCACATCCAATAATTCAATCAAATATTAATAGCGTATATGTAACATTCACTTTCGTACATTCGCATACTTAACAAGTCAACCAAATATTAATAGGCCATAATGAATAATCGATATATTTTGAGCCTTAAGGCCATTGGTCCATCATTAATCAATCATCTCAATGATTAGTATGTTTCCATAACTTATTCACATCCAATTCAAATTTATTGAGCTTGGGACCCCCACTATTCTGGCCGGTGGATCGGAATACAAACATATATATATATATATATATATATATATATATATATCATCTAGGGTAAAACATCCTGGGCCACCATTATATCTGGTGGATCGATACTCATGAACATTATCTAGGATAGAACATCCTGGGCCAATATTATATCCGGTGGATCGGTACTCATCATATACTTGAACTAGTCCTGGCTCATTAATCTTTTACTTTAATGATTAGTGCTTTTCCTTTTTATTCAGCACAATAATTCCATTTATTTGCCTCGATAGGGAGATCAAGATCCCGGGACACAAAGATACATCGGTCGCACTAGTGCATAAAAGCTACTCAATACCCTTCAACTATCAACCCAGGGACGCAAAGGTACCCTGGTCATACTGGTGCATAAAGCTAACTCACTACCCTACCGACAAGGACACCTAATCCTTAAGTATGCATACCCCCTAACTAGGTCCGTAGAGCTAGATAGAGTAGATATAGGGCCTGGCTGGGGCACAAAGACACACCAGCGAATACCAAATAATCGTGGGCTAAACCACGTCTTTAGGGTAGCAACCCCTAAAGAGCCACCATTCCCGATCTCGAGGTCTTTCACTTTAAGTATTAGTGTCTTAATTAATGGTGGTCACAAAAGCACAACAATCAGATAATTACCCACTTTCAACTGTTTAGATATCATTAGAAATTTCTTATTCAAATAGTTGTCCAAGGTAGCACAGAAGACTCATTGAGGCCTTCCTAATCTCATCTAATTTTGAATTAGAATTCACTCTCGTGGTACTTACTAATCATCAGATACTCCTACCTCGCTAATCAGCGTTAGTTGAGACATATTACAAATTCCACAATCACAATGACATATTAGATACAAACTACTTATTTACCCTTACTTATAAAATTATTAAGTCATCCCTTCCTTACTTGACAAAATTACCAAGTTACCCCTTATTCGATTTAGGTTACCAAGTTATTACTTATACTTATTAGGTCACTAATCCCCTTTAATAATTATTACACTTAATATACTTTCTATTTATTTGGTTCGATTACCACTTTGCCCTTTTTCCTTTACTATAGTTAATAAATTATTCTTAAGTTGGTCAAATTACCAAATTACCCTTCCTCATTATCCTAATTACCAAATTAACCCTTTATTTAGCTAATTACCCAATTACTGTCCTCTATTGTCAATGACCAACTACCCTTCTCCATTATTAAAATTACCAAAATACCCTCTAGTAGATTAAATTACCAAATTACCCCTCACATTTATCATATTTACCATTTTACCCTTCTCCATTATTAAATTATCAAATTACCCTTTAGGTATTTAAATTATTATTTTACCCTTCTCAATTATTATAATTACCAATTTACACCTTTCCAATTTCCACTTTTACCCCTTTGATTTACAAAATTACCCTTTTACCCCTTTACCTTCAAATTTACCATTTTACCCCTTCACTCAAAAAATTACTACATCGCCCTTTTATTTATAAAATTTCCATTTATCCTTAATTATGAAATTACTATCTTACCTCTTTTAGTTTCCAAATTATCATTTTACCCATTAATCACAAAATTACTACTTTACCCTTTTATTATAAAATTACAATTTTACCCTTTTATTACAAAATTACCAAATTGCCCTTTTATTACAAAATTACCAGATTGCCCTTTTATTTCAAGATTACCAACTTGCCCTTTTATTACAAATTACCAAATTGCCACTTTTATTACAAAATTATAAAATTGCCCTTTTATTACAAAATTACCAATTTTCCCTTTTATTACAAAATCACCAAATTGCTCCATTCTCACAAAATTACCAATTTACCATTTAATCACAAAATTACCATTTTACCCTTTATTCATAAAATTACCATTTTGCCCCTTTAATTACAAAATTATCATTTTAACCCCTTTAATTCCGAAATTACCATTTTATCCTTTTATTAACAAAATTTACTATTTTTCCTTTTCCTCCAAAATTACCATAATACCCCTTTTTACTAAAATTTACCATTATACCCCTTAGCAGACCACTTATATTGAATTATTATTATTACTACATAAAATATTAATATTAATGCATCATCCACAACTTTTATAGTTAATATAATACTCATTAACACTCATATATATATTAGGCCATATTCTTGTACAATGTACATTAATAAAATCCCCTAAGGCTCACAAAATATTAAACATATGTTAAATATTACAATAGTATAAAACAGTATGGATAATACTTAACATTTTCCTTAACAACCAAATTATTACCTTAAATATTATTTCCATACATATCATATAACCTATCATGCTTCCTTTATCAACTAACACAATAACCACATATAATATACTAAACAACATATATCAAGTATAATACACATTAAAAATGCCTAATGTGCATTTAAGTGGAATTTAACGATTACCTCGATTCCCGCAAAAAAAACCTTACCGGTATTCCGATTTAAGGTTCAAGATTTGATTTATCAAAACCAATACCTAAAAATAATTCAAGACTTATTACATTAGAAATAATAAAATCAAAGTACAAAACTTTATAACACTTAATTAATTAAATAATTAAATTAAAATATGATTATACCTTAAAATTATTAAACAAATAGATTAAGAAATGTAGAAACTCATGTTGCTAATGTAGCATAAGCTGCATGCAAAGAAATGAAAAGGATGGGGCTCAAAGGTGGTGGAAATAGGGAAAATGGGTATTTTTTGGTTGGTGGTTTGGGGCTAAGAAAAGAGCATGGTGGGGAAGGATTTGGGGCAAGGGGATGGTGTAGAAGTGTAGAGGGGGTGTAGGTGGTGGTCGGGGATGGGTTGAAGGTGGCTAAGGGCGGCGGAGGTGGCGGTAGGAAGACTGCGATGGTGGCGGCCGAGGAGGGAGGTCGACATGGAGGCTTGTGAGGAAGGAAAATGGGGAGGGAAAACGAGGGCCTGTGGAGGATGGTTTCGGCCAAATGAGGATTGGGGGTTGTAGAGGGGGTTGCAGGGAGTAATGTGGTGGCTTACGTGGCGGTAGAAGCGGCGGGACGGCGACGGAATATGGCACTACAGGGTGGCTGCTGAGAAGGTAGGGAAAGAAGAGAAAAAGAGGAGAGGAGGAAGAAGGGGGGTTGCGAGGTGGCTTGATAGGGACTGTGATGGCTCGAGGGTCAAGTAGAGGGTGGTAGGAGGTGGTGTCGGTGGTGGTTGAGGTGGCGGCAGCGGCTGAGATGGGTGGTGAAACCAAAAACAGGGGGAGAGAGGGGAGGAGAAGAAAAAGGAGAAAAGGAGAGGCTTGGGTAAGGCATAAGGCTCGAAAAAATGCAGAGTGAACATGGAAGGAGGAATAAATAGGAGAGGAAGAGAAGGGAAGGGATAGGGGCTCGAGGGGTGGCTATAGGTGGTAGAGAAATGGGAGTTGCAGGGAGAGGGAGGAGGGATGGCGACGGTAGGGAGAGAGAGAGGGAGACAGGGATGGTGGGACCGGTATGGCCGGAAAACGATGAGAAGGAGAGGGAGGGAGATAGGGGAGGTCAACGAGGGAGAGGGAGCTGCAGGTTGGGCGGCGAAAATGGTGGAGGATGGCCGAGATTATTGCCAAGGAAAGAGGAAAAAGAAGAAGGGAAGAAGAAAGAAGGGTCAGGGGGCTGGGTGTGCGAACAGACTTGTCGAAGGAAAGAAGGAACTGGTCCAATCGATGAAGAAAGAAAAGAAAGGAGGAGGGGGATCCTGAGCTCGATGCAGGAGAAGAAAGGGGACGAGTGGGCCTACGGCCTAGCGCAGGAGGTGAAAGACAAGCAGGCCGGCTAGTCGGCGGCCCAAAGAAGGAAAAGGAGAAGGAAAAAGGAAAAAAAAAGAAAAGGAAAATGAGATTAAATAATTTAATTGATAAAATAATAAAATAGAATAATTTTGGATAATAAATTGATTAAAGAATAAGGGTTTAAAATTTTATTTAAATAATAAGAGTATAATAAAATAACAAAATATTTATTTTAACTTATTAAATATTTATACCCAATTTTATTTACTCAAAAATCCATAAGATAATTAAAATAAATAGATTTAAAGGCTAATTTATCCCAAATAAAATTCATTTATTAAAATATAGGCTTTTAGAAATTGGGGGGATTACAGATTAATAGAAAGAAATTTGAGAAGAAGATCGAGTGAATGAGTCAGTCACGAGAGAGAGAGAAGTTGAGAGGGAGATTCCCGAAAATCGATCGAATTATTTTCAGCCAAAAAAGTATCGTATATACCGTCCTATATACGCCTTATATATGGGCGTATAAAATACACACAATACAGGCCCTTATACGGACGATGGGCTCAAATTACAAACACAACATATCTGCACAATAATCCAACTGGCTAATATAAACAAACAAGTTGTCGGTGTTGTAACAATAAATCAACCCAACTACAAAAATATAAATATACATTAATCCAAATAATGGATTTACAATTTAATCCCTATTAGCTGATTTTTGTTAGCTAATTATGGTTATCAAGGGTTGCATAATCTACAATCCTTCTAACCCAGCGAATATGGGTCAGGTGGCAGATTACACGACCAACTTAATTTGTATTAACCAAATTATGTCGGCGAATGCATCATATGGGATAATCAACAATTTAATACAACAAATTCCTGTTAGCAATAGCAACATCAACCAGCAGCATCCATACACAATAGCTCATCATGATCCATCTCCCATAATCTGATTTAATTTCCTAATTAACCACACAATAAGAAAAGTAATTATATGTGCAATATAGTTTATAAAAATTAATAAAATTATTTAAATACAAATTATTGAGACATATATCATTCCCCTCTTCTTTGTGGGGTTTCGTCTCTAAAACCTAAATAATACCCACAAAAGGACTTAGATCAGAAACATTAAAAGAATCACTAACATTACCAAATTTAGCAGGAAAATAAATTTTATAAGCATTATCATTAATTCTTTCTAATATAGTAAAAGGTACATCTCCCCTAGGATCCAATTTTGACTTCCTAAGTGTTGGAAAACGTTCTTTCCTAAGGTGTACCCAAACTAAGTCTCCTGGTTGAAAGACCATTTTCTTTCGCTTTTTATTAGCATTCTCAGCCATTTGTTTAACCCTCTTACTTCTTATTAATCTATTAACTTACAGATTCATGTAGTTTCTTCATATTTGCAGCACGAGATTCGGCATCAAAATTATGCAACTTAGAATTAGGCAAAGGACTCAAATCAAGGGGAGTTAAGGGATTAAATCCATACACAATTTCAAAAGGTGTTTTCTTAGTTGTAGAATGTAATGTTTTATTATAAGCAAATTCCACCTGTGGTAGTACAGTTTCCCATTGCCTAAGATTTTTTCCAAGGAAAACCCTCAACATATTTCCTAAGGTTCTATTCACTACATCTGTTTGTCCATCAGTTTAGGGGTGAAAGGTAGTTGAAAATAAAATCTTAGTTCCTAGTTTATCCCATAAAACCTTCCAAAAATGACTCAAAATTTTAACATCCCTATCAGATACTATTGTTTTAGGTATTCCATGCAACTTGACTATATAAGAAAAGAATAAATCAGCTACAGTTACAATATCATTAGTTTTATTGCAAGGTACAAAATGTGCCATCTTACTAAATCTATCTACTACAACCATTATTGAATCTTTAGCCTTATTAGTTCTAGGCAATCCCAAAACAAAATCCAAAGAAACATCAGTCTAGGGCTGAGTAGGAATAGGTAATGGAGTATACAACCCAAAAGGTTTTGATATGGACTTAGCCTGTCTATAAGCTACACAATTAACACAGTATTTTAACACATCTTTCTTCATATGAGGCCAATAAAAATTATCAACTAATATATCCAAAGTCTTTTGAAATCCTAAATGTGCCATTAATCCACCATTATGTGCTTCTTGAATTAATAATCCTATATATGAACAATTAGGTATGCACAGTCTATTTTCTCTAAATAAGTAATCCTTATAGATATAATATTTCCCTTGTGCAGCAGTTTCACAATTTTTATATATTTCTTTAAAATCATGATCCTCCAAATATAAAAGTTTAACACAAGAAAATCCCAACAAAGTAGCATCTACTGCATTTAGCAAGGCATGTCTCCTAGATAAGGCATCTGCCACTTTATTGTCACCTCCTTTTTAATATTTAATTATATAGGGAAAACTTTCAATACATTCAATCCATCTACCCTGTCTTCTATTTAATTTTGATTGGCTTTTTAGGTACTTTATAGCTTCTTGATTAGTATATATAATAAACTCTCTAGGCCATAAATAATGTTGCCATACCTCTAAGGCTCTTGAGAAAGTATAACCCCATTTCCTAAACCTGAAGCATCACAATCTAATTCAAACATTTTCTCAAAGTCAGGAAGGACTAATACAG
Source organism: Tamarix austromongolica (assembly GCA_039764185.1). Lineage (NCBI taxonomy): Eukaryota > Viridiplantae > Streptophyta > Magnoliopsida > Caryophyllales > Tamaricaceae > Tamarix > Tamarix austromongolica. The sequence goes on from CM077817.1 coordinate 50,486,376, forward strand.
GCACTTGTGTTAACTTGGTTTTAAGAGTTTCAAAATATTTCTGTTGCTCTAAGCCCCATTTAAAACCATTTTCCTTTTTTTTTATTGTCATTAAGGGCGCGACAATAGTACTAAAGTTTCTAACAAATCTACGATAAAAAGAACACAAGCCATGGAAACTTCTAACTTCAGTCACTGTCTTAGGTACAGGCCACTCTTGTATGGATTTAATCTTTTCCTTATCAACAGATATGCCATCCTTACCAACAACAAATCCTAGGAATACCACAATCTCTTAACAAAACCTAGACTTAGCTAAATTAGCATACAAATGTTCTTTCTTAAACACATCCAGAATGACTCTCAAATGTCTCAAGTGCTCTTCTAGAGATTTACTGTAAATAAGTATATCATCAAAGTAAACAACTACAAACTTTCCAATAAAGTTTCTAAGCACATGGTTCATAAGCCTCAAGAAGGTACTTGGAGCATTGGATAACCCAAATGGCATAACTAACCACTCATATAACCCAAAATTTGTTGTAAAAGTTGTTTTCCACTCATCTCCTGGTTTCATCCTAATTTGATGATATCCACTCTTTAAATCTATTTTTGAAAAAATTACAGCACCATGGAGAAGATCTAATACTTCATCTAACCTAGGTATAGGATACCTATACTTAAGGCTTATCTTGTTTACTTCTCTACTATCTATGCAAATCCTCAAACTTCCATCTTTCTTTGGAACTAAAAGTACTGGGACAGCATAGGGACTCATTGACTCCTTAATATACCCCTTACTCAATAATTTAGAAACCTGTCTCTTTAACTCCTTAACTTCCTCAGGGTTAGCCCTATAAGCAGACCTATTTGGAATAGCATCTCCTAGTATAAAATCTATTTGATGTTCTATGCCCCTTAATGGAGGTAGTCCATGGGGAATATCTTCAGGGAATAACTCACTATATTCCTCTAATAGTTTTTTAACATTATTAGGTACGTCCTCACTTAACTCTAGATGGCACTCATAACACTCTTTATAGACCATCGGATATACATTTTATTGTTGCTTAATAGCCTTTTCAACATCACCTTTTTTAGCATAAAACCCAAATGATTTATTAACCTCCTTTAAACTAGTTCCAGCCTCTACACTTTGTTTAGTTAATTCCTTATAATCATATTTTATTTTAATTTGATCATCAAAGATTTCTTTTAGAGTCATGGATGCTAAAATAATTTTCTTATCATCCTTATTTATAGTATATCTATTCTTGTACCCATCATGTGTTACTCTTCTATCATATTGTCATGGCCTTCCTAATAATAAATGAGCAGCATGCATTGGAACAATGTCACACAAAACAAAATCTTCATACTTACCTAATTTTAAGTTTACTAGAACCTGTTGACTAACCTTAACATCTCCTAATTCATTTAACCATTGAAGCCTATAGGGTTTTAGATGTTTAGTGGTTGGTAAACCTAACTTAGATACTAATAAAGTACTGGCAACATTTATACAACTTCCACTATCGATTTCCATATTCAAACACTTATCATTAATTAAGCACCTAGTATGAAATATGTTTTCACTCTGTATTGCATTTGGATCAGGCAACTTATTACTACTTAATGCTCTACACACAACAAAAGGGTCTCTACTAATTGGAAGTTTTATCTCTTCTTCTGAATCACTATTATCATCCCTAGTCATATTAACCTCTAATTCTTCTTCCTCAGATTCAGACTCTATATCTCCAGATTCTCTAATCAAGATATTCCTCTTATTAGGACATTTAGAAGCTATGTGACCTAGTCCCCCACACTTAAAACACTTTATGTCTCTAGTTCTGTTAGGGCCACTAATAGGATTAGCTGCTATAGTTTTTCCTTTATCAAATATGTTTCCTACCTTAGCCTCATTACCTTTACCTCTAGACTCAAACTTCAGAGTATTCATAATCCCAATTCTAGGGGGTTTATACTTCCTAGTTCTCTTTATTTGACTTTCTATGTAACACCCCCAAAATTCAGTACTGAAAAAATTTCGTTTTCTTTGAAAGAGTTAGTGGAAGCAAATTATAAAATCGTGAATTCTGGAGATATTACCGCCACGCTTAGTACCCGACCGGTTCACTCCTACCGTTCCAGTACTAAGTGCTAAAGCTAAAAGTGTAAAACACAATTTACAATCCATTTTCAAATCAGAGTAGTGCATCAAATCATTTACAAGAATAAAATCCACCAATGATGGTTACTTTAACAACATTAACATTAAAACTAAGAATTTAAAAGAGAAAGAGAAAAACCCTAATGGTACCAAATAATTCCTTACTCTCTTTCTCATTTCCCACTTGAGTAGCACATGAAAAGACTTGCAAGGGACATTGCCCATTGAATAGGCAGGGGCCTCATGAGTGGAACCCTTCAGTACTATGGTACTGAGTAACCCTTTAATACAACACTTAAAAACAGGCCTGCAATGCGGCGCATAATGTAAGCTATATACATATTTAATGAGAGGTGCATACATAACAATCACATATATAACAAGGCTACCACATATCAACAAGTCATAAGTTACGATAGATACTTTTGGGCCTTAAGCCATTAGTCCATCATTATTCAATTATCTCTCTTGTTATATCCAAGTGAGTGTGGGAACCCCACTATTATAGCCGGTGGACCGGAATACATAGAGGGTAGAACGCTCCTGACCACTATTATTGCCGATGGATCGGTCTCTAGAGCAGAATGCTCCTGGCCACTATTATTCACCGGTGGACCGGTCTGGCCCAGACTCACAAGGTGTTCCACTATAAGTAATTAATATCTTTCCATAATTTGTTCACATCCAATGTTTGTTTTATTGAGCTCGGGACCCCCACTATTTTAGCTGGTAGATCGGGATATATATATATAATCATCATCCAGGGCAAAACGCTCCTGGGCCACTATTATATCCGGTAGACCGGTACTCATAATCACTTGCCAGGGTAACAAGCTCCTAGGCCACTATTATAACCGGTGGATCGGTACTCGTTATCATAAGTCAACTGGGCCCCGGCTCATTAATCTTTCACTTTCGTAATTAGTGTTTTTCCTTTCTTTAATCATCTCAACAATTCTATTTATTTGCCTTGGATGGGAGATCAAGAACCCGGGACACAAAGGTACATAGGTCGTACCGTTGCATACAAGCCACTCAGTACCCTTCAACCACGAACCCAGGGACGCAAATGTACCCTAGTCGTACTGGTGCATAAAGCTACTCAATACCCTACCAACAAGGACACCTAATCCATAAGTATGCATATCCCCTAACTAAGTCCGTAGAGCTGGATAGAGTAAGATATAGGGCTTGGATGGGGCACAAAGGCACACCAGCAAATACCAGAATAATCATGGACTAAACCACGTCTTTAGGGTAGCGACCCCTAAAGAGTCACCATTCCCAATCTCGAGGTTTTTCACTTTAAGTATTAGTGTCTTAATTAAGGTGATCACAAAAAGCACAATAATCAGATACTTATCCACTTTCAATCGTTCTGATATCATTAGTCATTTCTTATTCCGACGGTTATCCAAGATATCATAGAGAAACCATTAAAGCCATCATAATCTCATCTAATGCTGAATTAGGATTCGTTCTTGTAATACTTACTAGTTATCGAATATTCTTAACTTGCTAACCAGCATTACTTGAATCATATTATGAAATTCCACAATCACAACGACCGGTTAGGTACAAATTACTTATTTACCCCTTACTTATGTAATTGCTAAGTCATCCCTTCCTTACTTGATAAATTACCCTATTACCCTTCAGATTGCCTGATTACCAAATTTTCCCTTACCCAGTTTAGGTTACCAAGTTATTTCCTACGCTTTTTAGATCACCATTCACCCCTTATAATTGCTACACTTAACATGTCTCCCATTCGGTTGGTTAGATTACCAATTTGCCCTTTTCTTTTATTACAATCAACAACTTGCCCTTTAGTTGGATAAATTACCAAATTACCCATATTTGCTATCATGATTACCAATTTGCCCCTTTAATAGGTTAAATAATTACTAACTCACCATTTAATTGATTAAATTACCAAATTGCCCTTCTCCATCATCATAATTACCGAATTGCCCCTTAGTTAATTAAATTACCAAACTACCCTTTTCCATTATTATAAATACCAAATTACACTTCTCCATAATTATAATTACCAACTTACCCTTCTCCATTTTTATAAATACTATATTACCCTTCTATAATCATAATTTAATTACCAAATTACCCTTCGTTGTTTTTATAATTTCCAAGTTACGCCTTACTCCCAAGTTTGCCATAAATATCCTTTTATTTACAAAATTATCCTTCTACCCCTTAATTCCAAATTACCATAATATCCTTTTATTTATAAAAACTACCATTTTACCCCCTTTCATCCAATTTTACCATATTACTCTTTTGCTTGTCAATTACCATAATACCCTTTACATCGAAAATTACTATTTTACCCCTTTCTTACAAATTACTATTTTGCCCTTCTCTTCTAGAATCTCCATTTTATCCCTTACCTCTAAAATTACCATAATACCCCTTTACTTATAAAATTACCATTTTTCCATTTAATCATAAAATTACCATATTGCCCCTTTGCCTCATAAATTACCATAATACCCCTTTTTCTTACAACTTACAACTTTATCCTTTTACTTATAAAATTATCCTTTCACCCCTTTCTTTTGAAATTACCAAAATACCCTTTTGCTTACAAAATCACCGTTTTACCCTTTTCTTTCAAAATTACCAAAATACCCCTTTCACTTATAAAATTACCACTTAACCCCTTTATTACACCCCTTTTATGAATTTACCACCACTACATAAAATACTAATATTAGCACTTCATTCTTATCATCTAATTCCACCAACTTGTCATTATTCAACATAATACTCATTAGCAACTACATATATTAGATCACATACTTACATAGGCATATTACTAAAATACCCTTAGGCTCACAATAATATTATTCATGCATTAGCAACATAATACATCATAGACAAGCGTTTAACATTTCCATCAATAATCAAACTCCTTCCTTAAGTATCATCTCTACGCATGGCACAAAATCTAGCATGCTCTTCTTTTTATCAATCAATATAAGCAACCACATTTATCATACTAGGCAACACATACATGCATAAAATCATACTAAAATCCCTAATGTGCTAGGATACGTTTTTCCATATGTTTAAGTGAGGTTTAGCGATTACCTTAATCCTGCAAAAATCAAATCTTACCGGTATCCCGATTAAGGATTCAAGGCTTAATTAGCAACTCAACACCTAAAAATAATATCAATAATTATTATTTTAGAAGTAAGAAATTAAAAGGATAAAACTTTATAAAAAATTTATTTAATAATAATACACTTTAATTAACTATTAATATACCTCAAAATTTAGATAAATAAATTCCAAATCAAGTAGGAGCTCACGCTATATGAACAGTGTGAGCCACAAGCAGAATAAGGGGGAGAAAAGGGTTCGAAGGTAATAAGGTAGAAGGGAGGAGAGATGGCTCAGTTTAGGGACTTTAGGCTAGAAAAGGAGGTAGATGGGGGAGGATTGGAAGCAAGGTAAGGATGCAGGAGTGAAGAGGGGGTGTAGGTAAAGGCTAAGGATGGTTTCACGACAGTAGAGGGCGGCGGAGGCGGGGGCAGCAAGGCGGCGAAGATGGCTGTCGGGCTGGGCGTGGCTGAGAAGGAAGGAAAAGAGAAGGGAAAAATGGAGGGGTAAGGGGGTTGTTTTCGGGAAAGTAAGGTATGGGGGTGGTAGAGGAGGTTGCAGGGTGTAGGTTGGTGGTTTGGGTGGCGGAAGAGGTGGCCGGATGGAGGAGAACGGGGCGGTTGTAGGTGGCTTGCCGATAAGGGAGAAAAGTGGGGAGAAAAAGAAGAGGTGGAGAAGGGAGGAACAACAGGGGCTCGAGGGTGGCTTTGGTGGTCTCGGGGTGGTGCAGGGCTAAGGTATAGGGTGGCAAAAGGCAGAACAGGGGTTGGTGCGGTGGTTGGAGCAGCCGGTGGCAAGGGTGTGGAAAAATAAGGAAAAATGGGAGGAGAAGAACGGAGATAAGAGGGAGGTCGGGGAAAGGTAGATACTCAAAGTATGGGGCAGAAAGGAGGTTGGAGAGGTGAAGAAAAAGAAGAGAGAGAAGAGAGGGGGCAGTGGCCGGTCAGCGATAGGTCGAAGGGTGGCAGGGGAAAGGGAGGGAAGAAGAAGGAAAGGAAGATGGGCATGCGAGCTGTGGTCCAGGAGTTGGTTTGGTTTGAAATAGGAAAGAAAATGACGGGGAAGGGAGAGGGAGTAGCAGGGAGGTAGGTGGTGGCCGGGCACGGCAGTTGCAGGTGGCGGCTGGCGTGCTCGATCATGGCAAAGGATGGTGGTCGTGCGTGAAAGAAGAGAGAAAGGAAGGGAAGGGGTGCGAGCGGACCAGCGCAGGAAAGAAGGATAGGCTAGCCTGTCCGGTCTGGGAAAAGAAGAAAGGAGGGGTAGCTGGGGCTGGGCTGCGTCAAACAGGCCATGCAGGAGAGGGAGGAAGGAAGGGGATGGAGTGATGGGCCGAGGCCCAGTGCGCAGGGGAGAGGGGAAAGGGCTGGCCTGGCGGCCTGAAGGAAAAGAGGGAAAGAAAAGAAAGAAGAAAAAGGAGAAAAAGGAGAAGGAAAAGAAAAAGAAAAAGAATAGGAAAATGAGAAAATAGGGAAGAATAATTTAATTTAATTTAGAAAATAATAAAATGTAATACTTTTAATAAATAATTTAATTTAATATAATTTAATATATTGGTTAGAAATTGATACTTTTAGTAAATATTAGATTGAAAAATTATTTAATTAAAAACACTGTGATAAAATAACAAAATATTTATTTTTAATTTATTAAATATTCCTATCCAATTTTGTAAACTAAAAAATCTATAAAATAATTAAATGAAATAATCTTAAAAGCTAATTTATTTTAAATAAAAGTTATTTATTAAATTATAGGTTTTCTAAAATTTTGGGGGATTACATTCTATCTTTGTGGCTATATTAACCATCTCATTCAAAGTTCCATATGGATATAACACTACCTTTTTAGCTATCTTAGAGTTCAACCCACTAAATAATCTGGCCATTGTGGCATCCTCATCCTCAACAATTCTTGTTTTGATCACCAACATCTCTAATTCCTTAAAGTACTCATCTATAGACCTATTACCCTGATTTAATATTTGCATCTTTTTATGTAATTCCCTATAATAATAATTTGGAACAAACCTTTTCCTCATTAAAATCTTAAATTCATCACAAGTCTATATAGGTGGTTCTCCACTCCTATGCCTAGTTAAAACAATGTTATGATACTAAGAAGACGCATAGCCTGTGAATTCTACTACAGCTACCTTAATTTTCTTTTCATCAGAATAGTTGTGGCACTCAAACACTAATTCTATCTTTCTTTCCCACTCAAAGTAATAATCTGGATCATTCCTCCCATTGAATCCAGGTATATTAAATTTAAGGTTACCTATGTTCCTATCAATTTGATCTAACTCTCTTTCCTACTTATTAACCTATCATGGTCTCCTATCACTATTATTGGATATTTGATCTTCTAGTTCCTCTAAGTTAGTTAAAGGAGGAATCATATTTCTAGGGTCCATAGGAGCCCTACCAAATACCCCAGCATGTTGATCATTTAGTCTATTATTCTGTAAATCATTGATTCTAATTTCTTATTCTCCTATTCTCTACTCTAGGTTAGTAGATAATATAGCCAATTGGGCAGTCATTTGTTCTTGAAATATCCTAAGTGTTTCTAACAGATCACTACTAGATACGGACACAAATTGGCTATTCTTAGACATCACGAATCCTATCTTTATTCACTTTATAAATAAACACAGACAGTCAAGCAATTTACAGAGAACAACACACTTTACTAACAATTCAACTGAGAACAGTAAAATTGAACACACTTATAATAAAAGGGATCGCAGTGCAATTACACAATTAAAATGATTTACTAAAATAGTACAATAATATCAAACAGTTGTTGACCCACACAGAATAATAAAAATTTCAAGAAGGAACAAAATTACAAAACCAACAAATGTTGGCGGTTAAGCCGAATAATGAGTTAGGACCCCTCTTCTTGGACTCCCTACCCCTTTCTAGAACAAAAGGTTCACCGATACTGAGTTAATACCTGCGCACTCTTTAAAGAGTTAGTGGAGCATTAACTCGTGATAGGAATATCAAACCTGAAGTCCAATAATTGCAGGAATTAGAAAAAGAAAAAGATCGAGTTTACCGATTATGAAGTACTTATCGATTACTGTCAAGATTCAAGAATCCTGACCAAACCCTAACTAAGAAGTTCGTACCAACAGTTACTTAGGTTTTCCAAGCACTTTCATCTTCGTTAGGGAAATTTCTTTGCCGCCGGTTTAATCGCAACAAGAATTATTCGATTCTTGCCAGTGCAAACCCTAGAAACACCACTTCAAAATCGAGGGTTAGCGAACTCAAGAATTAAGAAAAGAACAATAAATTTCAACAATAAACAAAATAAACCACTCAAAGATTCGAGGCTCTGACACCAAATAATGAAGCTTGGATAGGTTTCAAGAAATTTTATCGGATTGTGAATCGAGCGCAGGGTTTGATTACGCACAAAAATTAGCCTAAGGAGTTTAATCCAAAGGAAGATTAGTAAAACTCAAAGTACAGTTGTAATCAACGGCTACTGAAGTTGGATTAACATAAAGAAATTTGAGAAGAAGATCGAGCGAATGAGTCGGTTGAGAGAATGAGAGCAGTCGAGAGGGAGATTCCAGAAAATTGATGGAATTGTATTCAGCCAAAAAAGTATCGTACAGACTGTCCTGTATATGGCTTATATATGGGCGTATACAATACACACAATACAGGCCTTTATATGGATGATGGGCTCGATTACAACACAACATATCAGCCCAACAATCCAACCAGCTAATATAAACAAACAAGTCGTTGGTGTTGTAACAATAAATCAGCCCAACTAAAAAAATACAAATATACATTAATCCAAATAATGGATTTACAATTTAATCCCCATCATCTAATTTTGTTAGCTAATTATGGTTATCAAGGGTTGCATAATCCACAATTTGTCTAACCCAACAAATATAGGTCGGGTGGCGAATTATGCGGCCAACTTAATTTCCATTAGCCAAATTATGCCGGCGAATGCATCATATGGGATAATCAACATTTTAATATAGCAAATTCCTGTCAGCAACAGCAACCAGCAGCATCTATACATAGCAGCTCATCATCATCCATCTCTTATAATCTAATTGAATTTCCTAATTAATGACACAATAAGAAAAGTATTAATATGTGTAATATAATTTATAACAATTAATAGAATTATTTAAATACGAATTATTGAGACATATATTACCCTCTCCCTTGATGCCCTCTGCTCCCTCAAATAGCCTAATCAACAACCCCTACTCATGTTTTGCTCCTCTATAATACCCTCACCACTATTTTTGAATCACGACTACCCTCTACCATAGCCATCACTAATCCTACTCATCCCCTTTTTCTTCATATCCCTTTTCCCCTACATTGGTCATGGCTTACTTCTTCATTACCAACCCTAGTCCTAGCCTTTCCTATAGCTTTTATTGCTCCAGTTATAACCCCCTAGATAATGGAAAAAAAATATCATTGTTTCTCCCACAACTTTAGCACCATCTATAGTAGCACCAGCCTCCCTACACCACTTTATATTGCAACTCCAAACCTCCTACGCTGGCATCTCCTCAGAGCCATCAACCTACTACAATCTCATCTCCAGTCTTTTCATCTTCCACTACCTTTTCCATTATAACTTTCCATCATCCCAACTCTAGCCACCATAAAACACTCCATCGACTATTAACCTGTCACCACCTCACAGCCATCCAACTCCCCCTCTTTATGCGCCCAATCTCACACTGCCATTGCAAAGTGAGAGAGATTATTCTTTTAGAATTTTTGATACCAATGTTTAATAGTAAAGTTATTTTGGTTATTCTAGTTAATAAATATTTTATTATTATTATTTTATTGGTTAAATATTACTTTTGGTAATGTGGTACTATTTTTAGGTATAGAAGTTGAATAATGGGGATTATATAACTTTTATAGGATACCGATAATTTGTGTTTTTTTGGAAATCAAATAATTCTTATAGCTTAGTAAAATATTATAAGTTGTAGTATAGTACATTACCGCTCCTTCCGATGAAATATGATAAGTATGATTTGCTACATTATAATAATGTGCTTAGTATTTTTTCCATAAAAATTAGGAAGAGGATAATGTTATTTGATGTGAATTATTTTGGGTATGAAAATATGGAAAAAATTATTTTTATAATTATGTATAACATGTATGTGAAAAATAATAGGTTGGGCATTATTAGGAAAATTTTTGGTATAATTATTATATAGTGCGCCCTAAGGGTAATTTGGTCATTTTAAGTGTACTATGATATGTTTTCCAATAATCATGTCCAATGTGCATTATATATCATTAATAATGATAATATGCGAGTCTTAATGGATTATATGCGAATGATAAGGATTTTCTATGCACAATACTATATAAGGATAAAATAGTCAATTAACGTAGCTGATAATTTACTATGTGATAGTTAACTTTATCATGGTATTTTAACCTTTTCATCACAAATAAAAATATAAAATAAATTTAGTATTTAAAATGGATGACAATTGAGAAATTTTGGCCTTAGTGGCATTTTGGTCATTTTTGGCCTAATGGACCCAATTATGAATAATTAAGTCTTGGATGGCCTTAGTATATTTTTAATGTTGACCTTAGTATTACCCTTGTTTATGCTTATCTTGAATAAATGGTAAATGATTAAAATACTTAGGTATGGAAGTTGGATCTATGTGATTAATATATAATTTTATGATCGCCTTGATAAGATACTAATACTGGAAAAGAAAGACATTAAGATTAGGAATGGTGGCTATTTACGGGTTGCTACCCTAAGGACATAGTTTAGTCCACAGTTGATTATAAATTTTTTCCTACAAGCCTTAGTGCCCTAGTCAAGCCCTATATCTTACTCTATTTAGCTTTATAAACTTATAAAGGGTTTTCATACTTATGGATTACATGTCCTTATTAGTAGGGTATATGCTACCTTCATGTGCCAGAATTACTAGGGTACTTTAGAGTTCTTGGGTTTATATTAAGTAGAATATTGTTTTGCCTTAGGCATCGGTATTATCGTAGTACCTTACTGTCACTAGGTTTATATTCTCTCTTCTCAAGTAAATAAAAATTGATACGTTTATGAATAGATTATTAGATTGGTTAATAGTAGCCTTTGTGCCTATGTATGGTCTAGTAGTAGCCTTCGTGTCTACCTATAATATTTTGAATTTTTATTGGTCTTGTGCTTCTAAGATTAACTATGATGATAAGGGATTTATTAGTATTGATAATGAGGTGTGTGGTTATTAATATTGTTATGGTTTTGGGTTGATGTTGATTATATTCAGACTTCAAAAGCCTCCCTTGAATGCTCGATTGTTAATTATTAGCATATTTAGATGAACAAGCATGAAAAACATGTGACATCGGTAGTATTTAGGTATCTAACTTGATTATTATATTTCGATCATTACATGTATATTTTATTTTGTATACCATGTATTGGTGTGATGACTTTTATGTGCATTCCATGAGGGTTTTTCATTCTAGTGTTGTATAATGGGTTACTCCATATCGTTTTACAGAAGGCTTCCTTTCTTGGGCCCCTTCTTATTCAATGGATGGCGGTCATTGCAAGTAAGCTTATGAGTTCACTCAAAAGCTAGTAGGTCTACTTGATAGCTTAAGACTATCTGGTGTCCTTTCTTTTTATCTGGATTTCAATTGTACTAGGACACTCATGTCCTTTTGTTCTTTCTCTTTTCATTAAGTTTTGTAATCGATGATATTTTTTATTTTCAAACAATATAAATCTATTTGTTATCTCTAATCATAATCTCATAATTTTCTTATTAATGTAAGCAGAGTAATGGTTTTATCTTTAGCACTTGATATGAAAATGATAGATGAAACTAGACTTGTACCAAGTGTTGTAGTAATATCCTTCATTTTATTATTTTAGCTTCCATGCTTAACTATTTTAACAAAAAATTTAAGTCCTAAAAATGGGGGTATTACACCTTAGGTCATCAATAGAGTAGGCTAGGGCCTTACTAGGGCATGATGGCACACCAAAGATCCAAATTCAAATGAGGGATGCACAACGTCTATAGGGTAGTTAATATAAGAGAGAAATCATTTTCAATTATTAGTATAAACCCTAAGTTCATTGGTCTATCTTAAAGCCAAGGCTAACACTAAGGTCACCCTGATGTATAATCAAAGTGGATGGAAGAGTTGGATCGATCATTCCATGATTTATAAATCCAGCCACTTGAATTTTGAAGAAAAAAAATCAAAGTTTGGACGCAGGTTGCTTCGAAGGAAGTTGCAGTTGTTACCGGATGAATTTGAACGATATCAATCATTCAAAGGCTCAAAGGAAGAAGGATCAAACCCCAAGTTTTTCCTTAATCAAATGAGACTTGTACGGGAGAATATAAGTAGCAAAATGTTGGATAGATCCTAGCTAAAAAAAATTCTATTATTTCTTCAAATGTTCGACGGTACAAGTAGGTGAATATATAGGAAAGGAAGGCTCGAACTCAAGCTCAAATTAGCTGATTTTTCCCCTTAATTCAAGCCCATTTAATCACTTGAATTGATCCCATATAACATCTAAGATTAATCATAATATCATCATTTAAATGATACTAATGACTAATCATTACAAAGCCATACAATTAACTATGATATATATATGAAATTACATCAAACCCTAGCTTACATAAAATACACTTATGGTTTACAACAAGTTAATACAACTAATGAGAATGATCACCATATCTTCTTGTTGTAAATTATCATCCCATGTATGCCATAGTCTTGCGTGCTTTGTATTCTTGTACACTTTATGGTGTATTAACATCTTCTTCTTGCAAATATGTAACATATCTGCAAGAACAACTTGAATTGTTTTCAACACCAAGCATGGACAAATTATCAAGAATATTTAATATGAAAGGCTCCAATATTAAGAAAGCTAATTCTTTCTTACCTTGAGAATCAATAGGAATATGAGAATCATTAGATGCTCCTACATCACAACCTATCACAAGTCTAAGGTCATACCACATCCAATTATTGACATTAGCTGCATTGGGTTAAAAATGACCAAAATTCCTTCAAAGTTCTAAGTTTACATTTATTATCCAATTTCAAACCAAACATTATTATTATGACAATGTATCATGAAAAGGGTAAAAGACAATGATTTATCATATTTTATAATGTGGTTAATTTGTTTTTAAGATATAGTGATTTATTATATTTTCCATTTAGCATGCATTTATCCATCTACATGTACAAATCCTAATCATATGGATCTAATGTGTCATATATTCCATGCAACACAAGAATATATATTTTTCACATGATAGAGTATTTAAAATGGTAATTATCATTATAGTGCATGTAAGGGAGCATTTCTAACCTAGAATATGTGAATAGTAGTTATCATTCTTTAACCATAATCATGCGTGCATAATTTCATATTATTTATATAAAATCGAGCTACAAATGCAATGAAAATCATGGAATGATTAAAATGTTATAAATATAATATCTTAGCAAGGTTAAAAACTCTACCAAAACCCTAGGCATGCATACATCACCATTTATCAATTTACACAGGTATTACATAACATTTATATAACATAAAACCCTAGCATGATTCTTGATCTCAAAAACATATCATGCTTGTACATTAATTCTACCTTATCATGAGTGATTGGAATTACCTAAATATAAGATACATAAAAAAAAATATAATCTTCTCCTCATACCTCAAAGGTTACCCAAACAATCAACACCTAACAACACATATATTAGCATCTAATATAACATAAAAATCATAAAAATAAACTAAAAGTAAGATGGGAAAAAGGGTTAGAAATTATTGTGAATATGAAGAAATGGAACAATTCATGAACAAGGGGGTCAGGTGAAGAACTAGCATGGGCTGAGCAAGATCATGTAAGGAAAAGATTGAAGATGCGATATTGCATGCAATGTATGGATGGGTCAAGAAGTTTGAGAATGCATAGGTTGTGTGTATAGTATAGATGCATGCGAGGAAACAAACAAGAAGAGAACCACATGATTTGTGTGAGGCTTATACATATTCCATTCGAGAGAGGTACTATTAGGTTATGTGAGTGATGCATGGTCATGGGCCTCAACAAAAATTTAAATAAAGCACTTTTGGGGTGAGAAAAGAAAGAGTGTAAGATGGTGATGGTTGGGTAACAACTAGGGGAATGATGGCGAGGTGATGCTTGTGGTCTATAAGGAAAAATTGGTGGTGCTTTATGGTTGTTAGTGGCAAGAGGTTATTGTGATGGTTGTGCTAGTTCAAACAAAACCATAGACAAGGTTAAAGGAGAGGGAGAACAAGAAGAGGAATGAAGATCACTGACCAAAGAATTGGTTTTCTTGTCGATTGAAACACCAAAGTAATGATGTATGGTGAAGCTTATATAGGATGCCATGTGATAAAGCAAGAAGACATGCATAAGGGAGTACATGGAACAGGCAAACATGTAGGGGAAGATGGCATGATGGAGAATTCGTGCCAAGGAAAATGGTTAAGAGAAAAATAAAATCATAATAGGGTAGGGCTATTATTTGGCAAAGGTGAACCACAGGAAAAAAATCTTGTTAATTGAATTAGAGTTTCTTAGTAAAAAAAATACAAGTCAGGATTCCACTATGGTTAAAAGTAATAATTAAAATTCTATCCAAATTTTAAGCTACTTAAATTTATATATATATATATATATATATATATATATATATATATATATACAATATTTAACACAAATCATCTTAAAATAATTATTATAACAAATTACACATAATTGCCAATTTATAATAAGGATTTCTACAAATATGGTACTACATATAAGGATGAATGCAGGTGATAGGCATACAGAATTACACAAGAAAGGAAAGAACCAAGAGGAGAAGATGTTAGCTCAATGCAAGGGGGAAAGTTACTACGTGGTCGAGTGGTTATGAAGCTATGAGTACAAGGCTAGGCAAACGATTGTACAATGTTGTTCAGGGGCTGCACAAGAATGGAAAATAAATTAGGCAAATTAGTTGGTTATAGGGAACAAAATAAGGTTGAATATGTGGTCGAGCGAACAGGTTAGGTGGGTTGTATGGCTATACAAAGATACACTTGGGAAGGAAGTAGGTTGCATTGAGAGTTTGTTAGGGTAGTGTTCAAATAACTAAATGGAACAAATTATATAATTTTTCTTGGGTTTGGGTTGGAAATCAACCTATAAGAACCAGCAAAGGAAAGGTTCACTTGGGAATGAGTGTGGTGAGCTTAGATATAACACCACAAAATTGACTATTAAAATTTTTTGTTTTTAGTTGAAGCGAAATATAAAAATAGCTAGGTATTATCATCGTAATTGACATAAATTTGGCTTATCATACTATATTTACAACATCAATAAGAAAAACAATTAGAAAATAAACCATATTATACAAAAAATGAGATGAACTTCATAAACTTAAATATGTGTTTGTAGATTACTTCCAAGTAGAATATCTAAAATTACATAAAAGGGATTGCAAAGATTTGAGAGTCTAAAATGGTGTTTGCGCAAAAGCTAACTGTTGAATAATATGACTCTACGCCCAACTCTAATATATTAAATCATCCCACCACACATAACATATTATATGTAGCAAAATCATCAAAATACTCCTCACTTGCCTCCACAAATATATCTAGTTCACCTACTCAAGGAAATAAGCAGCACCCATGAAAAAGATTATCATTAAGCTATGTACTGAGTAAAGTAAAACTAACATCAAGGAAGAGTGTAAGAAATTACATAATTTCACATTAAATAATAAGCATACATGTGTGTTAACATAAAAAGATGTGAGGTAAATACTGACTTTAGACCTCACTACTAGTTATAAAATAATATAATCTTTTATTTATGTTGAGTTAAGGGATTTCACTATTCTAAATTTGGTAGAATCAGTTGAAACACCTCCTAAGGAAGGCAAGTTTTAGCTAATATTATTAAGTCCATGGAATGAACTTTAAACCTCCCAAGATAATAAAAATCCTAGCCACAATTCCTAAATAAGTTGAAAGGTTTGAATCACCTCTCAAGGTAGAATACTCCTGGGTACTATTATTAAGTCAGTGGAACAGACTCCTACACTTTAGTTTTAACTCATGTAAAGTTTTACTTTAAGTAATTAATGACTTAGTCATCAGTTACTTACCTCAATATCATGTTCTCATTCACATCAAGGATAAAGGCCTCACTATTCTTAATCCAATGGAATAGACTAAAATGCCACTTAGGGTAAAATACACTTTGCCACTACTATCATCTGGTAGAATAGACACCTAAGCCTCCTTGGCACAACTTACATGATCTTTCACTTTAAATGGTTCATGTATCAGTCATAATTACTAAATATATCAAGTGTGACTCATGTTGTAACACCCTAAAATTACATACTTAAAATTTTCAATTTTTAGAAGCATTAATTACCAAATTACTAGGTTTTACCGCCACACTTATCATAAGTCGGGCTCTCTCACCTTTCATATGCCAAATTCTATAGCTAAAACAAACCAAACCTAGATTAGATTAGTCAACATAGAATACCATATATAAATAAAGGTTAGGCATAAATTTTATCAGTGTAAATGGATAACCAAAATATAGTAAAGGACATAAGAGTCCAAAGAAAAATCAATCATGACAAAAAACTAGCACCCAAAGGTATGACACCAATTGGCCTTGACTCGTAGACCTAAAGGCCAACTCTGAAATGGAACGTATTTCCAAGGGCTCTACTAATCCTGCCCCTCTTATACACTATATGCCACTCCATGGCCCTCATGTAGTCATCTATAAAATTAGTATCACTACGACTTTCTCAAATTGAGCAAATCACAATACCTCACAAGAGAAATCATACCCACATTTTACATAGTCACACAAAATTCAAAAAGCACACTTAAGCACAAATCGTGTACCATAACCACAAACAATATTGATGGAACAACGTATATAAAAATCTAATCACAAGCTCAATAATAAAGCATCCATGTGACCTTTATTTTATTTCAAGGTATAATAGGCATAATCAATTAGTTAATGAGATTCTAAATAGTGTGGTAGGACAATGATGCAGTTACTGAACCAACAATCCAAAAAAAATACTAGGGTAAGGAGATAAGGTGTCTACTTGACCAAAACATCCAAAATAATACCAAGATAGGGCACCAAGGAAACTACAGAACCAACAAATAAAAAAAAATAAGGTAAGGTACTAAGGAGACTATCGGACCAACAAATCAAATTAATATCAAGGTAAGGCACCAAGGACACTACCAAATAAAAAAATCCAATTAATACTAAGCAAGGGCACTAAGGTGACTACTAAGTAAAAAAATCTAAAACAATACTAAGGTAAGGCATTGAGGTGACTACTAGATGAAAAAATATAATCAATACCAAGGTAGGGCACTAAGTCATCTATCGAATAAAAAAAATTATTTCTTTTCATTTTTGTACACAATATATATATCTATTTTTACTTACTCGAGGGGATAAAATCAACCTAAGGACTTTGAGGTACACTTGGTCATATTGGTACCTAAAGGAAACACAATACTCTTATCTTGAACCCGAGGATACAGTGGTATGCATGGTAAAACTACAGCACAAAGATTACATGGTACCCTCTAAACCTCAGTCACTTAGTTATTAAGTATCAACACCCCCTATAGGGCCTGTAGGTCACCTATAGAGTAAAGTAGGGATTTTAATAGGGTATAGTGGCACACCAACAATCCAAAATAAGCAAGTTATAACACCTGACCTCTAGGGTAGCTAATCCTAGAAAACAAATCATTTCTTACTCAAGGTCTCTCACTTTAAGTATTAATATTGTATGAGGTGATTAAATATGCCACATACAACATAACAATTTCTATTTTCCATAATTAAAAATTTTCCCTTTTATTTTTAATTATTAAGGTAAAGCCTAAGGTTATCAGTCTATGTTAAGGAAAGTTAAAGATAAGATCAACCTATAAAAAAAGTACATGGCTATCCTAGCATCTAATTATTTGTAAAAGATACATTAGGTCAATATTTACAAAAATACCCTTCAAATCCCTAGTTTCACAAAAAGAAATTTATTTTTGTACCAATACTATCATTATGAGATATTTGTCATGAGTAGGTAGAAAGGTAGCATTCCATATTATTTTAGCATATAGGTAATCTTTGTATTTTGGGGATTAATTATATTTTCCACTTTTCATACTTTTAATGGGTTGCACCAAGAAAACCCTAAACATATAACTCTCACATATCACATCATCCATGCAACATATACATAAACACTTAAAGCATAATACATTATTTAAATAGGAATATTATCATCACAATATATTTATGAGAACATATCTAACCCTAGGTCATGCGAGTAGGATTTATCATAAGTTAACCCTAATCATGCATATATGCTTCTATGCGAATCATCGTAAACCTAACTACCTTGCATTAACAATCATGAGGAAATTCGCTTGGAATTTAAAAATATATTAACAAGAATGAAAATCCTAATAAAACCATAGACATGCAGATGTAAATTATTCAACATATTACCTTGTATATCGCTTAACTTTCAACAATTATACATATCATATCCTGAACACATAATCATCTTATCATGCATATCATAATATTTGAAAAGAATAAAACCCTCGCATGACTGTAGGCCTAAATATCATATCCTGCTTGCACATAAGTTCTAATGTCTAATGAATGTTTAGTTTTACCTAATCCAACCTCACACAAAAGAAGTCTTATCCAAAGTTATCAAGAATTATCTAGGAATTTAACATCCAAACACATATTTATTATCATATAATATTGCACAATAATAATCTAGAATTACTAAAACAACTCAAGGATTACTATCTTACTGATTTAAAGCAAAAGAAGCCAAACAAAAATCAAGCAACCAAGGGAGAAGGATCAGTGGATGTTGTCGAGAAGGAGAGGAGGACAGCGGTGATGTGTGTTATTGCTGGGAAGGTCTCCTCTATAAAAATGGCTAGTTTAGGGAGGGGAGAAATGATAAGGAAAAGTGAAGCAAAAGGAGGAGGAGAAAGTGGCATAAAAAAACCAATGATGGATAGAGAGGATTTGGTGGAATATGGTGTAGCAAAGGAGAAGGCTTTTGCAAAGTTGGCCAATGGAGAAAGGTTAGGGATTCATTGGTTTTAGCTAAAGGTAAAGGGAATGGAATGGTATTTTTGGTCAAAGGAGAAGGGAGAGGAATGGTTGGATTGGTTAGTGGTGAGGTGGCCATTCTAGGTGGAATGGCCGAAGACAATGGAGAAAGAGAAGTTACAAGAGGGTGATATGTTTACTTTGTTGAGGTCATGTGTGGGTATTGGGATAGTTTAGGCAGGAGCTGGTAATGTAGATAGTGAGGGACCAGTGTTAGTAGCTTGTAGAAAGGAAAGACGGCTAGTGGAGGGGCGTGCTATAGATAAAAAATGATGGTGGAAGTGATAAAATGCCAATGGAGAAATGGGGAGGGTTAACTTACGTGAGGGGGATCGATAGAGAGAGGAGGAAAGTGAGGGTTAAGGCATGACAGGAAAAAAAAAGTGCATAGGTTAAGAAGAGGTTAGCATGAAAAGGATGTGGACAAAAAAAAGAAAGGAAAACATGGGGGAGAGGGAGGTATGGTGCACGTGTGCTATAGGGTGCTAGCTCACAGGAGTAGGAGTAACGTGTGAGAAGGGAAAAGAGGGAAATTTTCAAGGAGTATAGTGGGCTAGGGTAATCTATCTAGGCGAATAATTAAATAGAAATATCTAGGTAAAATTATCAAGTTACCATAATTAGGGTTTACTAGACGAAGCTAATACCTATTACAATCCATCCTTGGTTTAAAAAATTAATATGCACTCTCTAGTAAAATTTAGCCTAGTTAAATTTTAAATCTAATAAGTCATGATAATAATTCACATATTAATGATATATTTATTACCAAATATCCTAAAATAATTATTATAGCTAATACACATAATTACCTGTTGTAATTAAGGTTTCTTGAAATGGGTTATTACACATGTAGATATGGAAAACAACAATTTTAAAACATGTAATACACAAACATATAGTTATCAAGGTTATTCTTAAAAATTAGGCCCATAATCTCCCTAAGAAACCATAATTTTGCATTATAAGCGTAAATTCTCCCATATTGATCATTTATTCACCAATTCTGGCACACCCTCTTAAAATTATATTATTTAAATACCTAAAAATAAATTTCTTACACCCTTATCTTACATATATGATAACAATACTATCTCCCAAGGTATTATTCAAAGCCCTAATTGCATATGTTAGGTATAACATTTTGACAATTAACCACCGAAGGCACCAACCGTCACCACCATTTCTGCCATCCTCCCTCACCTTTCCTACTCATCCAAAAAAAATATCCCTTGCCAAAAAAACCCCTATCCCTTCATGCATAGCTCATGTTGTATGCGTAATGTGAGAGTTTTTACCACAAAATTTTATTACATATTTTTAAAACTTCATAGTGTTTTGGTAATTTTAGAAAATAAAACTTTAGTATTATTATTTTGTTATATATTATATAAGAATTTGGTAATTTTGGTATTATGTTTAGATATAATATTTGATTAACATGATCTAGTAGTATTTATCAGGATGCTGCTATTTTGCATTTTTTATGAAATTTATGTAAGTTTTTTACTCTACTAAAAGTGTGAAATTTCATGATATCCATTAGGTTTTTTTTCTCTAAAATACGTTATGTAGGATTCATTATGTCATAATGATGTGTTACTTATTGTATCCTAAAAATTGGTAAAAAAAAAAAAAGAGCATGATATCATATTTAAAATATTTTGGGTATAAAAGTAAAGCAAAATAATATTTACGGTAATATATGGCATATATACGGTAAATAATAGGACAAGCATGCTTAGATATAACTATATAATAATAATTATGGATATATATCCTGGGAAAATTTTGGTCATTTTATGTGTATTAAGAGTTTTACAATGACAAGTGCATCTAGTGAGCATTATATGTTGTCAAACATAATATTATAAGATCGTGGACATATTTAGATGTCCATGTTGACATTTTATACGCAAAATCTTACATAAGGGAAAATTAATCATTTATCATAACTGATAATTTAATTTTATATTAAATTCATTTAATTATTATATTATAGCCATTTCATGATAATTGAAATTATTTGAATGGACTTGGTGATTAAAGAGGATGTTAATATGGTAATTTTGACCTCGGGGGCATTTTTTCCTGATGTGAAATATTAATCCTAAGACGACCTTCATAATTATGTTGTTGGGTTTTCATGTTTATCAATTTTAAAGTATGAAAATTGATGATTCTTAGAATACAACATTATATTATCAACATTGAATAAGATTCTAATCATTTAAAGTGAAAGGTCACACAAGTTAGGCTAAGGTGTTAGGCTCATTCCATCGAGCGATAATAGTGACTTAGGTGTGTTTGTCCTTGAGAAGTTCTTCAGATCATTCCACTAGTTTAAGAATAGTGACTCAAGAGCATTTTTCCATTAGAAGTGTAGGGTCCGTTCCCTCTGACCATAATAGTCGCTCAAGTGTGTTATCCTTGAAAGGTGCTTCAGTCCATTCTACCAAATTAAGAATTATGGAGCCTTATTCTCAATGAAAAAAATAATAATATGAATTGAGATAATTAACTAATAGATAAGATATTAATCAATTAAAGCGGAAAATTATCTGAATCAAGACCAAGGTGTTAGGTCTGTTCCACCAGATAATAATAGTAACTTAGATGTATTATCCTTAAGAGGTAATTTAGACTATTCAACCAATTTAAAAATGGTGGGGTCCTTAAACTCAACATAAATAAAATTAGAAATGGTTATTATCTAATTTAAACAATTATCGAATTATTGGGTTTGTTAGTTATTGCCTTTGTGCCTACTTGTGAAGCTATCAGTTATAATTGGACTATGCTTATAAGCCTACTTGTGTTATGAGATATGTGATACATTGTCATGATCATGGTTTTTGGTTGATATTATTCTTAATTATACTACAAAGATCATCTCTTGGATGTTATATTGGTATGTGTCAATTTGTTTTAAAAGAATGACTATAAATAGTATATGGCCTTGATGGTATGCAATTATATGACTGATCATTTTTCAATTGAAGGATGTATATTTTGATGTTTTATAAAATGTATTATTGTGGTGCCTTTTACGTTTTATATTTTAGGTTTTTATTTTTGTTTGGTATAAAGGAATGGACAGTATCGTTATACTAGAGAGTTCCTTTCGTGGGCCCAAGACTATTCATTAGGCAATGGTCTTTGCAGATCAACTTCTAAGTTTAGTCCAAAGCTGGTAGTTCGTTTTGGGATCCTGGAGTTATCCATTTTCTTTTGGTATATTTGATTTTGCTCATATTTGGATGCTTGTATCCTCCTATTATTTCTCTCTTTTGAGTGTTGTAAACACTAATATTGTTTTTATATAGTGTAATAATTCTCTATTGTCTTCTATAGTCTATGTCTTATATTTTAAGTAGAGTAATGATTTTAGCCTAAGTAATTGGTGTGAGGATGGTAGAGGAATCTAAACTTGTATCAGATGTAGTAGTAACACCCTCTATTTTTTATTTTTTGGCTTTTGTAATTAATTCTTTTACAAAACATTCAAGTCCTAAAAACCAGAGTGTTATACTTTGTGTCACCATCTTCCTATTTCCTGAAATAGTATCCTATTATTGAACCATTATAGTCGTAATATATCCCATCTCATACAACATTGATAATTCCTAGAATGCCACGGAACCCAACATTCATTGGATACTAAAATAAAGTATGTGTTCGAAACGATATACCACTGCCAAATCACTAGCTACTATATCTAGCACAAAAATCAATAGCTCTATGAATTGTGTGTGGTACTATTCCTAGATCAACTACATGAACTCCTTCAACTAATCCATCTTAAGGCTATCTATATTAAACTTCGTATGGATCATTGTTTTGAAGTCTTCCTAGAACGTTGATGGTCCTCCCTACACAAGATGAACTACCCACTTGGTGTCTACATCTCCCTAATGAAAGAAAGATGATTTGCCTTCCTTCCAAGCAAGCTAGCAATCAACTCTCTCATATCTCCCAACCATCCTTAACTCCATCTCTCTAAGGTGACCAAGTCATCATCACCGTTATAGATTAGTGGGTGATGTCTTATAACCCTCCAAAGACAATCCTCTTTGATACCCTCTCATATGTCAAATGGAAGTAGTGGTCGTGGTTGAGGTTGAGGTGGTGCCAATGGATGCCTAACAAACTCGATAATAATTTTTTCTATCTTGATGGCACCTTACATCCTCTAAATGGTCAACACGATCATTGAGGGACATGGTGAGTGAACTACAAGACAAAAATCATGTTAGGATAATTATTTTTATCTTATTAGCATATATTACACATAAGCATATTCAAAGGCCACCTACGCTAATCTTTCTCAATTCCTCACAAGTTAATCCAGATTTTCAAAATATGAAATATATAGGTCAAATGATATAAAGGATTATCTGAAAACTAAATTATTGGAAAACAAAATATGGAAAACAAAATATGGTAATCAAAACAAAAAGCTCTGACACCAACTTGTAATAGTCTAAAATTTACTACTAAAATTTTTTATTTTTAGCGTAAGTGTAATACAAAAATAGTTGTGTGTTATAGTCATTATTAACATAAATCTAGCTTATCATAACATCCTTACATCAATCACAAGATAAAACATTTAGAACATAAAACATTATAAATAGAAAATGAGAAAAACTTCATAAACTTAAATGTATGTTTGGAAATTAACTTCAAGTATAATATTCAAATATACATTAAAGGGGTCCCATAAAACTAAGAGTCCAAAAAGGTATTCAGTTAAAAGCTAACCACACGGTAGCTTGACTCTACATCCAACCTAATTCCACATATAAGGCATCATATATAGCAAAATCATCCAAAGGGTCTTGTTGACCTACACAAAAACATTTGGTTTTTCTATTCGTGGGCAAGAGCAACACCCATGAAAAGGATGATTATTAAGCTAAGTAATAAGTAAGGTAACAATATAGTTGAGAAATGGTTAAAAGAATTACATAAATTCACATAAGAGAATAAGTATACATTTGTGTTAACATGAATTGATGCAAGGTAAACACTGAATCTAAATCTTATTACTAGATATAGCATATTCCATTCTTTTATTTATATTTTGTTTAGGGACCCCACTTTGCATAATCTAGTAGAATGAACAGAAACACCTCCTATGGAAAAACACATTTACCCACTACTATTAAGAAGGTGGAATGGACATTGCATGTGTAACACCCCCATTTTCACTATTGATTTTTTTATAAAAATACATTGTGGAAGATGAAAAAAAAATTCTAAACACACTTAGGAAAAAATGAGTGCAACCGCCTCATCTAATACAAGATAAGTTTTAGCCGCTCATCTTATGTTCGATATAATGCTAAGAAACCAAACCAAACCAAACAAAAAAAATTGAATGTAAAGTGCACAAGAAATATGGTATATAGATAAATAGAGAAAACATTTACAAAATAAGGCCTCGACAATCCCCAAAATACTCAAATACATGAAAGTAGATTACACTAAAATATAGAACTATGAAGGTAGAGAAAAAGGAAGATCCTAACCCCAAATCCTAGTCCATTCGGCCAAAAAACACTCTTCAAATGTCCATGACCTCAATCCCAAGCACAAAGTGAGGTAATACCACTACCAACCATACCCGAAAACCTACACATGGTCCTCTCCTCGTAGTAATAAGTAGATAATGAAACAAACAAGAACATCAATCTAATTTGTATTGACTAAGAAAAGTTACCTCCTCAATGGGAGTTACAAGCATACAAATTCCTAGAAAAATGTGTAGATCATACAAACATATATCATGGTTGTGCCATATAACTAGTTATACATACTCTCTTATGCTCATATGGTGCATCAGTGCTTCATGACATACATGACTCAAAAAATTTAGGACTCATCATGCTTATCAACATAACATTAACCTCATTAATAGTGACATAAAATTTAATAATCAAGTTATTCAAATGAGAATTAGGGTTTCCACCATCCATTCACCAAGTTCTCCATTGGGTCTATTTTACAAGCTTACATAATCCATTAGGTCATCTATTTATAAGCCATCATTTCTTTTTCCTATTCTTTATTTCTCTTTATCCACATCCTTATTCTTTTTCTTATCAAGTGATGGACTATATACCAATCCATGATCTCAAATACCATGAAAGCATATCCGAAATAGAGGATATAAAGTCTAGTCAAAGCTAAGTAACCACTAATGGGCATAATTCCAACCGAAGCCAACTGACTACTAATGGACATAAGGCCCATCTAAAACTAAAAACCAATTAGGTTACTAGATCCTTTGGAATCGATACCTCCTAGTACATCATCAATATCTAGAGAAGATAAGGCACCTTGATCTACTAGGATCCAACAAAAAGGAAAACCCAAACGACACCAATACATACTCCAAGGTAGACTAACCCTCAATAGCTAATCAAGAATCGGATAACCCAAATCGTACACATCTCGATCATCTTCCACTTTAACTGATTAATGTGTTATTTTGATGGTTATGTGATCATACAAAGCCTATACAACATCAAACTACCACATCCATATACTCATTCCATCTTAACCATTTTTATCCTCTAACCATGTGGTCGGATTTTCATTTGTTCTTCATAAATGTTAATTAATCCATCATGACAATATATTTTAGGCTAATAATCAAGATTACATTACCCTTTTGGAGTCATAAAATACTTATTTAGATTTTCACACTAAAGCCTTCTAAATAACTTATTGATGATGCCATGAAATATGATTCATTTAATCCATCCATCAGGTTAGTCAATTTATGCTAAAAGTGTATTTCCATCATTAAATGATCATATAGTAGCATTGGGCTTAGTCTCAAAACATATCAAGTTTTAAAGATCAAATCTATATCCTTTACCCAAACGAGTCAATTGATTAGGCTAAAAAGTTGATCGATTTAACTAACAAGTTGATCTATTTGATCCAACCAGTAAATCCATTTAGCTCATCCCAACCCAGGATTCCCTAGAGCTAGTCAATTTGTTTAGTTAAACTAGTCACTTATTTTGAGACCAATCAATTAGTTCTGCTAAACCAGTTGATGGGTTTAAGCAAAGAGCAGCCAAGGTCACCACAAACTAACTGGTCAATTGATTTGAGCCAAATAATTGATTATTCTAAGGATCAATATATTGGTTTGGTATAACTGATCAATTGGTTTGTTCTCAAACAGTATATAATAGACAATTATCATAAGGATCACCATCTTAAATCTTACCACATCCAACCTATAACATTTTATAGCAAAATAACAATATTTTACCAGCTCATAACTGACTCATGCTTCATAATCTAAAAAATTGACCCTATTTTCTCTAAAATCATACCTTCTTCCTCAAGATTTACAATTAATTAAACATGCATCAATTAGAAGACAAACTCTCATGTAGGCATATAAAATTAACATTTTACATAATACATCAAATTACATTCTTATTTAGGCCACTTTTAAGACTTAAGAATGACTTAGTTGATTATTAGTAAAATTTTCCACTAAGGAGGAAAACTTAAATTAGAAGATTCTCAACTTCCAAAAAAATTTAAAACAACAAATTAAAACTAGAAAATCATTGAATAACTTTTGTAATTCAGAACTTAATTAGAAAAAGAAAAGGGATTTACCACCCACAAGAAAAAAAACAAAGATTTAGCTAAGAGACACTTAACTTCCTCCTAAATCTAACTCTTTCATACTTAAATATATATAAAAAAAAGAATGAGATAGAGAAAGGATCAAAAGAGTGAAAAGAACATAAAAGCAAGTTTAGAGAGGAGTGAATGAACATAAGTTCTAGAGTGCTAAGATATTTCATAGACTTAAAGAGAGTGAGAGAAAGTGGTGATTAGAGTTATTTATAGCCAATAAATTTTTAAGGAAATAGTGGGGTTATATAGAAGATTGAAAACCCTAATTTTACCCTTCCAAATCTAAGCTGAATGAACAGATTTATCAAAAAATAGGTTGACTTCTATCTTAGAACTCATATAATGATTTTCTAGAGAATGCAGGTGGAATTTTTGTAGAAAATGTCAAAGTTAAGAAGGGTAATGGAAGATTAGTAGAGTATGGAATCTCCCAGCCGAGTAGCGATAGTCTAAAAATCAAAGTATGCTTCCAGAAGTGTGCAAAGGATAAAGGTGAAAGAAGACAAGAGTGAGGTAATCCTCTCCCTCATTTGTCAAACTCAAGCCATTGAATTTATTTGAGGTAACAACTAAAGCTGAATAAATGATAAAAAAAGGGTTAAGAATCGCTAAAGAATAGCTTAGAGTTGGATTATCAAAGTTTTATTTTGATACAAGAAATTTCCCATAAAATTAAAGCTTTGAAAAAATACTCAGCTCGACCAACCAGTTGATTGGTTTGGCCTACCAATTGATAATTCTACTAAAAAATTGATTAGTTCCCTAAATTAGTCATTCAGTTCAATTAAACAAAATCTCATAGCTAAAATAGCAAACAAGTCAATCGGTCCTCCTAAAAACATTTTTTTATTCAATTTATAAAACTTTATTCGAATCTATCTTTACCACAAACCTAATTATAGTTGCAAATAAATATCAAACATTATCAAATTTTATCAAATATCATAATTTTTTATTCAATAAATCTTATAAAAATATGGGGTATTATAGTACTACTCCCTTAAATATGTTGCATCCCTAAAGCCTACCAACTAAGATATAAACACATCATATAACACACAATAATTTACACATTATATTCAATAAGGAAAAAGAGGTTAATATACCTAAAAATAAAAGATCACCAATAGATATCACACTAGGAGAAAACCTATAGGTACTTCACTCATATATCCTCCTCGACCTCAAAAGCTACCTCCTCTGCACAATGTCGTGACCAAATGACCTTTAATAGCTAGACGTTCTTCGTGAGCACCGATTAGGTCTTCATGTGTAGAATTATTAGCTATCATCCTTTATATTTGATGACCTGCAAAGGATCTTCTACATAACTCCTCGACTATGATATATGAAAGACATTATACACACATGATAATTCCATTAATAGGGTTAAATGATAATCGACCTTACCAACTTAATCTACGATCTTGTACAACATAATGTACCTTCGTTTGAGCTTACCATTTCTAACTAACCTCATTATTCCCTTGATGGGAGAGACCCTCAAAAGGACTCTATCACCAACCTCATAACCATCATCCCTATCTTTTCACATCTGCATAGATCTTTTATTAATCTTAAGATGCTCTCATCTAGTTCTGAATCAATAATAGTTGCCTCATCATCTCTCTGATAATATATGGTCATAACACAATCATCTATTTAATATCACTCCAATATAATGGAATACAACACTTCCTCTTGTAAAAGGCTCAAAAGGTGTCATCTTGATAGTTACATGATAACTATTGCTACAGGAGAGCTCAATCAAGTCTAAGCAGTCCTCCCAATCACCCCAAAAATCCAACACATATGCCTGAAGCATGTCACCTAAAGTATGAATGGTTCTCTCTGTCCGACCATCCATAGCTAGGTGAAAAGTAGTACTCATATTTATTTGAGTCCCAAGAGAAGCTTACAACTTTTTCCAAAAGTATCATAAGAATTTAGATTCTCAGTTTCACACGGTGTCTCTAGGGTGCCCATGTATTCGCACAACATAATTCCCATAAGGGTTAGCTACTACTCCATACTCCATGTCATCTTCATTGGTATGAATCAGGCAATCCAAAATAACCTAAATGGAATCAAAGCCACTATGAATCCTTAGTAGGCCCATCATAAAGTCCAAAGAGATGTTATCCCACTTCCACTATAGAACTTCTAGTGGTTATACCAACCCTTGTGGTCCCTTGTGCTTGATCATGACATTTTGATAGGTCAAACATTAGGTAAAAAACTCTATAACCACCTACTTTGTATGGGCCACAATATACCTTCTTTAAATTCTTATATAACTTATCCACTCCATGATGGATGAAGTATGGAGTATAATGACCTTCATCTAAGATTTTCCTCTTGAGATCATCACATCCCCATTATATACACCAACTACCATGGTATTTAACACTAACATCCTCATAAAGCTAAAACCCTTTGCATGTACCTTCTTTAACACCCTACTTGATCCTCTCAAGCTTAAAATTATCAAGTTAACTAGCTCAAATCTCTCCAAAGATCGAATGTGAAATGGTGAGTGCACTCATTCTTACCTCCAAACTACCAGCAATGTTCAACTTCATCTCCACCTCCCTATGCTCTCGACAAATTATGCTAAAGGAATGCAACATCTTCTCACCATGTGCATCTACCATGACATTTGCCTTACCCTTAGGATAGGTCAAATAAATGACAATCCTTAAGTAATTCCAATAATTGGCGCTATATCAAATTCAATTCCCACTACATTAAAATGTACTTGAGGCTCTTATGATTGATGTAGAACTTGCACTAAACACTATAGAGGTAATGCCACCAAATTATAAGGACAAATACCACCACAACAAGGTCTAAATAGTATGGGTAGTTCTTCTCATACTACTTCAATTGTTGAGAATAATACGCCACCGCTCTTCCATGTTGCATCAACATGTAACCTAACCCATGCTTAGAAACATCATTGTATACTTCAAATTTGTCTGATCCACTTGGTCATGTGAGCATGAGGGTAGTAGTCAAATCCACCTTTAGCTCTTCAAAAGCTTCACCGTACTTCTTTTCTCACTAAAATTGTTTAACCTTCTTTAGCAAATTAGTCAAGATATGAGATATCTTGGAGAAGTATACAATAAGCCTATAGTAGTAATAAGCCAATCTTAGAAAACTACACACCTCCTTGACAAAAGGTGTGTGATGGTCACTCAAAAACTACTTGAATCTTGGAAGGATACACTACCACACCATCTTTCAAAATTACTTGCCCAATTAAGTCCACTTGATTCATCTAAACTCACACTATAGAAGCTCGGCATATACCTGGTAACTCCTTAATAATGCCAAGACTTGTTATATATGTTTTCTGTGTTTCTCTCAATCACTGGTGTAGATGAGGATGTCATTGATGAACATTATAACTAACTAATCCAAAAACTATCATAAAATTAGGTTTACTAGATACACAAATGCTACTGTCGCATTAGTGAGTCTAAAAGGCATTATTATGAACTTGTAATTATCATATCTTATTCAAAATGTTGTTTTTGGAATATCTTTTTCTCCTATCATCAATTGATTATAACCTAACTAAAGATCAATCTTAGACAATACTGTGACTCCTTTGAGTTGGTTGAACAAATCATTAATCCTTAGCAGTGGATAATGATTCTTCACCATAACTAAATTCAGCCCTTGGTGATCGATGCACAATCTTTAGCTCTTATCCTTCTTCTTAACAAATAAGATTAGGGCTTCCCATTACTATACACTTGGTCAAATGTAACCCTTCTCCAATAACTGTTCTAACTATGCCTTAATATTTTTTATCTCTACAAGTGCCATATGATATAGTGCTTTGGACACCAGTTACATCCCTAGTAATACGTCTATGGTAAAGTCAACATCTCGAACACGAGGCATACCTTTAATCTCATCATGGAACACATTGGGATACTCTTAGATCACTATAATTTGCTATACCAATGTCTCATTTGCCTTGGTATCTTAAACACTGCACAAGAAAATCAGATACACCTTATGAACAAGGGTACTCATCACAATTGTCAATACAACCTTTTTAGAGGGGTTAACTTTAAACTTATGATACGAGACCCTAACACCCTTTGGTCCTGAAAGAATCACACGTTCATTCATGTAATCTTTCAATGTTTGATACTTCCTCAACTTTTCCATTACAATAAATACATCAAAATGCTTAGTTCAAACTTCATGAGATCTAAGGGAGACTCTACTTTTCCAACTATCAAGACCACCCCTTTGTAGAGCCTAGATCATGCAATCATATCCCCCTAAGGAAACACTACAAAAGTGGAAATACTATAGGTAGGAGATAACATAGCTCTAGCTACAAATGTGGATGTAATAAGAGAATATGATGCACAATAGTCAAACAATATACATGTTGGAAAGGTATAGATAGTAAGCATACTAGTTACCACACTAGGCTGATGCCCTACCTTTGACTTGCTAATCACATTTAGGCATCCTCCTAAAGGAACCCCTACAACACTACCTAACCCCTTACCCTATTGAAATAAGCTAGGTTCCAAACCTATAGACTAACCAATATAGCTAATAGCACTAGCAAGTGATGGAGGAACTCTTAAAGTCTATAGATATGGTTGTTGTGTAGATCAAGAGCTCTAAGATTGAGATTGACCTCTCTTAATACTCCCAATTCTGATATAACGCTCATGGGTTGTGTATCCCACCATACTACGTCCATGGCAAGTCACCTTGTTTCCTTCACAATCTACTCTCAAAAGATCTACTCAGTAATGCTTGCATTGGTAATGCCTCTCCTCAATACATCCCCTAGAATGACCTCTAACTTGGTGTGTTAACCCATACTTTGACCATAATTAGGTGACACTCTACCTCTAGAGTAGGCCTTCTTCCTATCACCAGAACATTGGAGACTCACACACTTCCTCTTATCCCTTATCTAGGCATTCCAAGCATAGATGAATCGGGTACCCCCCAAGGCCTACTTGTACATTCCAACCATGTTTGGCAAAGCGAATCCCATCAATAACTCTTGATATCTAAACCCTAGTTCGATCTTGAAATAGTTATTTTACATTGCCTCACTAACCTCTACCTCCTATGCAAATTGGACCAAGTTTATGAACAACATGTAGTACTCCTTTATTGACATGCCTCCCCATAAAAAGGGTCATGAACTCATCATACTTCCTTATACGAAGATGAATAGGGTAGGATTAGGCACAAAGCACCTAAAGTAAGGGTCCCCAAATAGTAGGCTCTCCACCTCTACGATCGATACTTCTCCACCATGTGTATGCTCTTCCTATAAGGTAATACACCACTATATCAACCCTCTTGTCCAATGGACAACCACAAGCGATGAAGGTCTTCTCCATACCCTTGACCAGTCACTCCATAATTTTACATTCACCCGGACCCTCAAAGATAGCTAACTGATGATGTTTGGGCCTCTTAAACCAATCTTCCCAAACTAATGTGAGTATTAGTACTGGCAATGGCTATAGTGGTTGAATCTGACCGTCCATGTATACATTGATAGTCTCCATAAATGCCTCGATGAGCTCGTAATGGCAATTGGCATCCATCGACTCCTAAAGGCTAGGGTTAATTAGAAATGACCCACTTACCAAGTACTAAGACTTGCACAAAAAATAACCACAGAGGCTTTCTATAGCACATTCCTAACCCACTCTCACTTATGGACATTATGGCTTTGAAAATACTTAAACTTTTAGTTAAATACTCAAATAGTTGGAAAATTATTTAAAACAACCTATGGTATTAGTTAAAAGTACTTAACAATAAAAAAAAAAGACCTTTGACATAACACTTTCATAAAAACTTTGATACCAACCTATTATATCAGTTTGAACAATTTAAAATTAGGGAAGATTTTTAAAATACGTGTGATATCAACCCGTAAAACCCTCATTTTTCTCTAAAAAAAATTCACATTAAAACATTTTGAAAATAAAAAAATACAAAACACACCTAGGAAAATGGGGTGTTACCACTACACCTAATACAGGATAGGCATCAGCTAGCTAACCCATTTTAGATACAAGCTTGAGAAACCAAAACAAGAAAATTAAAAATAGAGTGCATAAGAAACATGGTATATAGATACATAAAGAAAACGGTTGTGGAACAACACATCAATAGTCCCTAAAATACTCAAATACTTGAAATTAGATTAAATTAAAATATAAAACTACAAGGGTAGAAAACAAAGGTAAGGTATAGCCCCAAACCTTCATCCATTAGGGATCGAACAATATTGTCCAGGTGTCCACACTCTCAAGCCCAGGCCCAAAATGAGGTAGGCCCACTACTAGCTATCCCTAAAAATCTACACATCATTCGCTACTCATGATAATGAGCAAGTGATGGAATAAATGGGCACATCAGTACGCTTCGTAAAGAGTGAGCCAAGTTATCTCCTTAATAGGATTCATAAGCATACAAAGTCCTAGCATAATGTTGAGATCATACTATCATATATCATAGCTATGCAATATAACTAGCTATATATGCTCTATCTTGGTCATATGATGTATTATCACTTCATGCCATACATGACTCATCATGCTTATCAACATCACATAAACATCATAGATAGCAACAAAGGACTATTAGGGACTCCACCATCCATCCACATAGTCTTTTATTGGGATTATTTTTCAAGCTTACATGATCCATTATATCATCTATATATAAGTCATCATTTCTCTTTCTTACACTTTTTTTTTCTTTATCAACATCCATATTCTTATCTCTACTCTTATTCTCACCAAGAAAGGGTTTATGTACTATCCCATTATCTCACATACCATATACACCTATCTAAAAAAGAGGACATAAATTCCAACAAAATCTAAGTTACTACCAATTGACAAACTATATGGCTAAAGCTAACTACCAATGGACATAAAGTTAGGCTCAAGCCAATAACAACCTAGGTGACATAACACATTAGTATCAATAACCCCTAGTACATCATCAGTATCTAGAGTAGTTAAGGTACCGAGATCTACCAAAATCTAACTTGTAGGAAGAGCCTAAAAGGCACCAACAAAAGGCTGAAGCCAGACAAACTATAATACCCCAAAAATCACTAATTTTTTTTTTAAGCAGAAGAATCTAAAATTTAAAACCTGTGAATTCTGGGGATGTTACCGCCACACTTAGTACCAAACTGGTTCTCTTTGGCCATTTCAGTACCAAGTGTTAAAGCTAAGAAAATATTAGCATTAAACTTAAACTAAGAGTTTATCAAAGAACTAGAAAGATCATAACACCAAATATCAGAGTGCATATAAAGAATTGTAATTCATATCTAAAAGAGAAATAAGCTTACAACTAATAAAAGGTTCATTTAAAATACACAATACAAGTAATAAATCATAAGAGGGTAAATCTGATACAAAAGAAATAGCAGAAGAAGATAAAATAACAAGAAGAGTGAATGCGGTCGCACTACTCTCAAACTTGGAGCCAAAAATGCTCAACACACAGCTTCGCCTAATGTCTCGCGCACCTGCACAAAGTTAGAAGGACCTTCTGCTCGAGGGAATGAGCAGTACCCATGAAAAGGGTGATCAGTATGCTACGTACTGAGCAAGGTAACCGTGTACTAAGGCCAATACACAAAATCACACAAATAATGTAGAAGTAATAAAAGAGCATAATCCATCATGATATATAATATCATACAATCATTTGGGTAAGTACATAAAGGCCCATTTATAATCTGAATTAATTATTTAATTAATCTCTAGTTGAAAATCAATTCACACCATGCTTTTTATCAAATCCATGCGAGTACAAGAACCCCACTATTATAGCCGGTGGACCGGATACATACATGGCACATAGCTTCTTACCACTATTATTGTTGGTGGACTGAAAACGCACAAGGCATAACGCTTCTGACCACTATTATAGCCGGTGGACCAAAAACACACAGGACATAAAGCTCCCGACCACTTTTATTCGTCGGTGGACTAGTCTGGCCCTGACTCTCATGGTGTTTTACTATCAGTACTTAGTGTCTTTCCCTATGTCTTAGCACAAATAAGTTTGTTTTGTTGAGCACGGAATCCTCCACTATTATAGTTGGTGGACCGAAAATGCACAAGTACAAAGCCTGACCACTATTATTCGTTGATAGACCGGTCATATATAGGACATCATGTCCTAACCACTATTGTTAGCCAGTGGATTGGTCTGGGCCCGGCTCAACAATCTTCCACTTTAAATGATTAATGTATTATGGTATCTTAATCAGAAACTTTACCCTAGACATGCATGAATCACTCCCTTTACACTTATCCTCCAACTAACATGCATCATATTATAATAACCCTGCAACTCTTAACTTGCCTAATAACCTTTCCTCTATACTCAAACTCACACCAAGGCCCACTACTGTACACCTCCAAGTCCACTTATTTCCTTACTCTAAGGTTTTTCCCCATAAACCCTTATTTAGGCCTAAGTGGCCCATCCTACTCCACCTCACACAATCCAAATCATTTTTAACACTCTATACATCACAACTTAGAGATTTCACCCTCATCATTACACTTTAATCACCAAGTACATGTGCTACCACAAAGACCTTAAGTAGCCACACCAAACCCTAATTGTCCATACCAAACCCTAGCTTGGTCTCTTATCTACCCTTATATTGCTCCATGTACTATTTTTCATCCAAAGTGTTCAAACACCGAAACAACACTTACATTACCTTCCTTACACCCCAAATCAATCTTTCATACGTAAATTTCACTACCATGCAAACTTTACATATCCCATGCAACCTTTCAAACTTTTCTTGCAAACCCTAAGCTCCCACATGAAACCCTAGATTCACCTATGCAAACCCTAGATCCATGCATGCAAAACCCTAGATTCCACAATACAAAACCCTAGATTCCTCCATGAAAAACCCTAGATTCATTCACACCAAACCCTAGATTCAATTCATAAAACACCATATAATCTGCCATGCAAAACCCTAAGTCCATCAGTACCAAACCGTAGTTTAGATTCTCCCATAGAGCACCATAGATTCTCCCACTCTTTTAGTTTATTTAAAACCCCCCTTTTTTTCTTCCATTCAAGTATCATTAAAATATTCAGGTCAACTCACATCCCTTGATCGACTTATTCCCCTTTGGTCAACTTACTCACCTTAGTCAACTTATTTCCCATTGTCCATTTTCAACCTTTTCCTCACACAATACCACTTTATACATCCTCACATGCATGTATTATAGGGTCACAACACATAACATCACATACCACAATATTTCATCACATACACATAGTACATATACCATGTAAATAAAAAAAAAGAAAACATACTTCAACTCCACATCATACTACATACGAAATAATTATAATGATAAACATATAATACATAGCATACGAAGCAGATAATGCACATCAACACACATAAGGCCTTAGTGACACCCTTACCTAAAACGACATTAGTTTTAGAGCATGCTCCTATGCCTCCTTAGGGCTTTGACTGGTCTTACCTATATATGAGGGAAAAACTAAGGATTAGGTTCCCTCCTACTAAAATACTATTATTTACTAATTTACCCTAAGACTAGGTTTTTGATAAAATAATAAAATAATAATAATAATCATTAGCCAATTACTAAATTTGGCTAGAAATATAAAGAATAATAATAATATTGTAAAAGTTGATAATAAAAGGTTTCAAAACATTATCCTAATAATAATAATAGTGATACTAAAATAATAATAATGATAATAGTAAAAATAATAATAATAATAATAACGATAATAATAATACTAAAAATAGTAATAATAATAATAATATTATTATTA
This sequence comes from Tamarix austromongolica, assembly GCA_039764185.1. Lineage (NCBI taxonomy): Eukaryota > Viridiplantae > Streptophyta > Magnoliopsida > Caryophyllales > Tamaricaceae > Tamarix > Tamarix austromongolica. The sequence continues at coordinate 50,523,488 of CM077817.1, forward strand.
TTATTATTATTATTACTATTAATAATATGATTTGAAATAAAAAGTGGAATAAGGGCTTTGACCCTTCACCAAAATAATGCTAATAATAACATTAGTAAAATTAATAAGAAAATTTAGTAATAATAATAATAATGATAAAAACCATAATAATGTTGCAAAAATAATAATAATCACAATGGTAATAATAGTAATGATAATAATCGAAGATAAAATAAAAAAGGGTTTCAACCCTATATTGAATAATAATAATAATAATAATAATAATAATAATAATAATAATAATAATAATAATAATAATATATTTTGAATAAATGAAATAAAATAAAATAAAGCTTGTATAAATAAGGTAAAAGGGTTAAGAGGGTCTAGGGTTCAACCTTATGCTGGTGGTGACAGGCGTCACCGGTGGTGGCCGAAAAAAAAGAAGAAAAGGGGAAAAGTTAAGTGCTAGGAAACGGAGAGGTAGAATGAAGGTGGGAGTTGGGGTGTTTAGGGTTACCTAGGTGGAGAGGAGTAGAATGATGGTGGCGGCGCATGGCGGCGCTGGTGGTGGTCGAATGGGGAAGAAGAAGAAAAAGAGAGGAGGAGAGGGAGGAAGAGGAAAAGAAATATAGGAGGAGATAGAGGAGAGTCTGCAGTACAGTATGAGAGTTGAAAGGAGCGGAGGAAGCACCGAAAGTGGTGGCTAACGATAATGTGAAGGGCAGCGGAGGTGGAAGATAGGGTTGATTGGGAAGCAAACTTTGCACAGCCGGGGTGGCTTGTGTAGGAAAAATTGAGGGATATGAGAGGTTTAGTTGGGTAGAGGATGATGCAAGGAAGGCTTACATAGGCGAAGTGAGTGGCATGGTTGGCCAACAGTGGCGAGGCTGGTGTCTGAAAAGGCGACGGTGACAAGGGGTGAGTTTTCAAGAATTTGGGAAAAGCTTTGAAATCTAACTAATGAGGGGGATTTATAGAGTTTAGATGAGAGGGTAGGATTCTGTGGGTCAGCTAGGGGGTAATGTAGGTAGGGTTCTCATCGCCGGAGGTGATGGTTAGCTGGTGGAAGTTAATTTTGAGGTAGGGTGATTGGCTAAAAAAAAGAATCGTGGGCAAAAAGGAAGGGAGATGGGGTGAGTCTAGGTATTATGCGAGTCAGGGGAAGAAAAAGAGGAGTAGCGGCCAGTCAAAGGGGCATGGCTAGCGGAAAAAAACCAAGGGAGTTATGGCGGTGGTGCAGGTCGACGTCGAGTGAAAAAAGAGGAAGAAGAAAGAAGGAAGAAGGGCGGCATGCGTGGACTGGTCGGGCTGTGATGGGGAAAATTTTAAATCAAAAGTGGCGTTTATGGGGGAAAAGAGGAAGAACGTGGTGCTCTCGCTGCTGAAGGAAGAAGAAAAGAAAGAAATAGAGTCTGGGCTATGGGAGAAGGAAAAGAAAGGAGGGGAGGGGTGGCCCGTAGGGAAGAGAAAAAGGAAGAAGGGGTTTAGGCCGCCGATAGACCCAATCGGCAAGGTGAAAGAAAAAGAAAAGAAGAGGAAAGAAAAAGGAAAGAAGAAAAAGATAAGAAAAAGGAAGAAAGAAAAGGGAAAACGAATAAGAGAAAAGGAAAAATAGTGGGTTGGGTTAATTAAATTATTTGAAATATTTGGGATACTTAAAAATAATAATATTTAAATAAAATAATATTTAATTCTCTTTTTAGGGTAATTTAGGGTTTTTGAAAGGTTTTTCATAAATTCATTTGAATTAACAAATCACTCTAATTTTCTCCAATTAAATTATTTATAAAATTCCTATTAATTTGGACCTACTTTATCCTTCTTATTTTAAATAAAATAATTTAGTTAATTAATTTCCAAAATAAAATCCTTAATTAGTTAAAATACCAAAATTTTCTAATAAAAATATTTATTATTTTCTTCTTGAATAGTCCTAATTAATTTCCTTCTATTTTAATAAAAATAATTTATTTAATACATTTCTAAATAAATCCTTAATTAGCTATAGTTCTTAAAATTAGGTTTTGGGGTATTTCACGAACTTTGTAGGCTAATTGAGGATAGGGTAACCCAGACCCATACACAACATAATCATCTTCCACTTTAAGTGATTAGTGTGTTATTTTTCAAGCTTATATGATCATACAAGACACATACAACATCTAAAAAAATAAATCCACTACTCATTCTATTATAACCATTTTTATCCACTAACCATGGGGTGGGATTTCCATTATTGTTTAACCAATATTAATCAATCCATCATCATAATCTATATTAGGCCAATAATCAAGACTACATTACCCTTTTAAAGTTATGACATACTTATTCAAGTTTTTCCTTTAAAGCCTACCTAAGATGTTATTGAGAATGCCATGAATTATGATCCATTTAATCAATTTATCGGGTTAATCAATCCATGCCAAAATGATATTTGCATCATTAAATGATCATATAGCAGCATTTGGTAAAGTCTCAAAACATATCAAGTACAAAAGAAATCACACACTCTAATTGAACAAGTCGATAATTTGCACTAATTAGTTAATAAATTTACTAACTAGTTGATTGGTTTGAGTCAACCACATAATTGGTTTGGCTCATCACAACCTAGGGTTCCCTCAAGACAGTTAATTGGTTTGACTAAATCACCTGATTGTTTTGAGACCATTTGATTAGTTCTACTAAACAAGTCAATGGGTTTAAGTAGTTGGAAACAAAGCACACCACAGACCAACCAGCTAATCAATTTAAGCCAACCAATCAACTATTCTAAGGGCTGGTCAATTAGCTTGGCCAAATAAATCAAATGGTTTGCTCATAAAGAGCATATAACATAAATTTTTATGCCGAATTCCCTCTAAAATCTTACCACATCAAACCCTTAACATGTCACAGCATAATACCAATATTTTACCAACTCATAACTAGCTTATGCTTCAAAATCAAGCAAATTGACCCTATTTTCTCTAAAATTGTACCTTTAACTTGGGTTTTACAATTAATACAACATGTATTAATTAGAAGCTAAACTCTCATGTAGGTATATAAAATTAACATTCTACAAAATACATCACATTACATGCTTATTTAAGTCACTTTCAAAGGTAGGAATGACTTATTTGATGCTTAGAAAAACTTTCTACTAATGAGAAAAACTCAAAGTGGATGATTCTCAACTTCCAAAACCTATAGAAACAATAGTTAAAACTCAAAAATCATTAAATAATTTCACAAGTTAGAACTTGAATTAGAAGAACAAAAAAATTGACTTAACACATCTAAGAAAAAAAGAGGAAGATTCAACTAAGAGCAACTCAACCTCCTCCTAGACCTAACTCTTTCTTGCTTAAACATAAAATAAGAAGGTGCTAGAGATAGGATCAGAACAGTGAAAAGAACTTGAAAGGTAGCTTGGAATGGAGAGGAAAGAACAAAAGTGCTAGAGTGTTGAGTTATTGTGAAGGCTAAAAGAAAAGTGAGAAAAAGTGGTGATTAGGGTTATTTATAGCCAATGAATTAGTTAAGGAACCAGTATGGTTATACAACAAATCAAAAACCCTAATTTAACCATTTAAATCTAAGTTTAAAGGGTATATTAAAAAAAAAGGTTAACTTCTTTCATACTATTCCAATGGTAATTTTCTAGAGAATGCAAGCCATATTCATCAAAAAATATCAAATATAGGAAGGATAATGGAAGATCAGTCTGGGAAGGAATATCTCAACCAAGGAGGGATAGTCCAAACATAGAAGCATACTCATAAAGTTGTGAAGAGGAGGGAGATAGTGTAACAAAAGAGTGAGGTCATCCTCTCCCTCAATTATTAAAATTGAGCCTTCAAATCTATTCAAGGTAGCAACTAGATTTGAATAAATGAAAAAATGGGTTAAGAATCACTAATTAATAGCTTGGAGTTAGATAATGAAGGTTCCATTATGATACAAGAATTTTCCCAAAAAAATGATATTTGAAAAATGAAGAGCCTGACCAACTAGTCAATAGATTTGTCCTACCATTTGATTGTTCTACTAACCAATCGATCAATTTGAATGAACAAAACCCCATAGCTAACATGATAAACTAGTCGACCAATTTATAAAACCATTCTATTGGTCCACCAAAAAACTTGTTTTACTCAAAATCCTAAATTTTATTATAATCCATCTTTACTTCAAATCCAATTATAGTTCCAAATCAATATCAAACATTATAGAATTTTAACAAGCACCATAATTTTCCATTTAACAAATCTTAAAAGAAATAGTATATTCCAACCCTTCCTAGTGCAAAAAGCCCCTGGTCACTATTCTTAAACTAGTAAAATAGACTAAAGCACCTCTCAAGTAAGAACGCTTCTAGCCACTATTTTTAAGATGGTGGAACGGACTTCTAAATCTTTATCCTAACTTACATAAGGTTTCACTTTAAGTGAATAATGTCAAAGTAATTAGTTTCTTATCTCAATATCATATTCTAATTAGACTTGAGGTTAGGGGATCTACTATTTATAATCTAAATGAACGAGCTGAAACACCTTCGAGAGCAAAATGTGCTTATTCATTATTATCATCTAGTAGAACGGATACATAAAACTCCTTAACCTAACTCATATGATCTTTTATTTTCATTAATTAATACCTTAATCAAAATTATTTATAACATCATGCAAGACTCATGTAGATATGCACATCACAAATAGCACAACCACATAGTTATCAAGGCCTTCTTCAAGAAATAGATCTATAATCTCCCTAACAAACCCTAATTTCACATTATAAGCATAACTTTTTTAAAATGATCATTTATCCATGAATATTAGCACATGCTCCTAAAATATTATTATTATTATTATAAATATATCAATAAAAATATCTAATTCCCTCATCTTACACATGAGATAAAAGGCTTATCTACCTAGTTACTATTTAAAACCCTTGGTTCACATGTATAAATTTTTCCATAAGATTCATATAATCACCAAATTCAATGTACATTCCTAAAATTATAATATTAAAAACAAATCCAAAAATTATGGTCTGACTCCAACATTTTTTGTAAGCGATATTAACCTTGCTTCTAATGTTATAATTCCCAATTTAAGTTATTTTCTCATTTTATTTAGACTTAGGCCACTCATAATTATTCTAATATTTCACATGATATCCTTAGAATATTTTAATTTTATTAAAAAATTAAAACACAAAAATTTTCTTATTTAATCCATATTGACCAAAATACCCTTAAGGATAGCCAAATATCCTTATTTCACAAAACCCTCATGTGTCCGATATCATTATTTTTAGTTCATCAATTCATTACATCACTATTCATATTAAATAAACTTATTTTTCATATACAATAATTTATCAACACACATTATTATACCATATATCACACTAATTTGCTAAGGGCTTATAACATAAGAAATATCATAAGGATATGGTATAAGCGCATGCTTTCTCATTCTCACACACTTTTCAACATATGATCCACATTATCATATCATAATATTAAAAAACATGAATATAAAAATACAATATTAACAACATGATAATACACGCAATCATTCATGACAGTTAGCATAATAACTTTAAACGACTTACATCCTTACAGAAAAGGACACCCATCTCTAATCACGCATTTCTTATCCCTCCTCCTCTAAAACCTATAGAAAATCACCTAATAAACAATGATAAAATAAAATTGGAACTTAGATGTACAACCCAAGAAATTTTAAGGTAAAAAAATCAAATCATGGGAAATAAACTTAATTGTAAGGCTCGTAGGTTTATCGATGGAACTTTGGGCAATAAGGAGAGGGGGAATAACAACTAATGATGAAGTGATGGGGGATAAACAATAGTAGATTCCATTTATAGAGGTAAGTGAATGATAAGGATGGCCTAATAGGATAGATGAGGATCAATGGAAATGGAAGAATAGCTAGGGTGGCTTCAATGGAAATATTTGAAGAGTTCGGGTGGCTTTGGTGGAAATGGTCGAAGGGTTAAAGGTGTTTTTCATGCTAATGGGAAAATAAAATAGGGTAGGAACGGAAAAGACTACTAGTGGAAGGGAAGAAAGAGCAATGTAGAATGTTGTTGTAGATTTTGTTCTAGCATCTATGGTAATGGCAAAGAGGAGAGAAGAGAAGAAAGAAAGTCTTTTAACTACTATTATTCATTAATAGAAATGGAGGGAGTAAAGGAGGTGGTTTAAGCATTAAATCTGGCTACTCAGGAGGTGATATACATATATTTATACATAGGTTGCATGAAATAGCAAAGCCAGAGAAGGTAGGTAAGGAGACAATCAGGTAAGTATGTTAACAAAACATGTCAATGCAAGTGGTGATGTGGAAGATCATCAACTACAATCTTCTAAAAAACTAAGATCTTGCTATGGCCTTGAGTCTTGCAAATATCTTCAAAGTTTTGATTGAAAGAATGGTTGAAAAAATTGATGTCAAAAATTCTCTTGGAGGGTGGCAAAGATCTAACCTAAGATCTTTAGTCTTCAGTAGAGAAATCTTCTATTTCTCAATAGAATACACTATACAACTATCCAAAGATCTCAATTGAATAATGAGAAGAGAAGAAGAGGAAGAAACACACATGATACTTGGTGTTATTCTCTCTTTCAAATTAAGGATATGATTCTTATTCATTCTACCAAGATCAAATGTACAAGGATTTATATATACATTCACACATGTAGACCCCTTAAGCATGATATGAGTAGATGTTTAGACAGATAAAAATAAATCTTACTATGGTTGGGATCTATGTAATGAATTATAATGATGTCTAATACTCTTCTAATGACTTATACCAAAGCTAAAAAATATGGATCCTTATAAGTTTAAATGATGTCCTTAAGTTGACATTCACTGGGCTACGGAGATAAATGGATAAATAACAGGAGTTAGAATTAGACTTTAGTTGGCCTCTAATTAGGCCTTCATCTTTGGCCCACTACTATATAAAGGAAAAATAATAATGGCATATTAATAATGGTGATTTTGAAATTGCTACAAAACACGAAAAAATTAATGTATAGGATATTTGAGGAAATTTTGATAATGGTTATAGTTTAAAACTATTATTGAAAGCTCCACCATAAAATTACACACGGTAGTTTTAATAATGGTACTTGTAAAAAGCATTGTTAAAAAATTATTTTTAATAACTGTTCTAGAGAGCACCATTATTAAAAGGACCACCATATGAAAGCAAGAGAGTGAGGGTTTTACTAACAGTTCCTATAGGAACCATTATTAAAATATGTTTTAACAATGATTCTCTAAAGAACTATTATTCAAAGAGCTTTTCATAATGGTTCTTACAGGAACTGTTATTAAAACTCCAATATTCCACCTCTTATTTTGTTTAGTTCTTGTTTCATGCCAAAATTTTGGTTTCTCTTATTCTGCACCTTCCCTCTCTTACTCTTGTTCTCTTGTGAATCCTTGCACCACCACTCATCCACCTCTCAACTCTAGGCAACCACCAGTCATTCTATTTCACACCACCAACTTTGAGGAACCACTTATTCACTTGCACCACCACACCACTACCATTCTTCATGTTGTATGTCCTACCATTATTTCACACCTTACCTGCATTTGGTCCTTCTTGCTCAGCCATGTTCGTAGGTGGTCACCACTATCCTTTTGCTTGTCACCAGTTCTCTGGCTTACCACTGCTTCTCTTGCTAGCTTTACTCCTCTTATGTATGGTTTTATTCTTTTGTAGCTTATTCTCTTATTATATATATATATAAATGCATACATGTTTATGCAGGTTGTAGTGTTTGTTAATGAAAATTTATAATTTGTTGCTAAAAAATGTGTTGTTGTTTGTTGTTGAATGTGTTGGTGAAAAATATTGTTGTGCATTTTTAAATTTGTTAGTATTATATATTAACATGCATGAGTGTATTGGCCGACCATATATATATATACCATTGTAGTGCTTAATTACCAAGAGAAATAAAGCACTTAAAGATATTAGTAATGTCACTCATAAAAACTACATATACATACTTTTTCATTAATAAGCATAGGACATGTGGATGTTAGGAAATGCCATATAATTAAATGAAAGTATATTTTACATATGTACATCATTAAATGAAAATGTCAATTAGAGTTGCATATTAGAAATTTTTATTTGATGAGGATTAAATAAACATAGAAAATAAAGAAGATATAAAAGTGAATAATTAAAAAAAGAGGAATAACTATGTATAATAATAATAATAATAATAATAATAATAATAATAATAATAATAATAATAATAACATATAGGATTTATTAGGGTTTAATTATAGTTAGTTAGGATTAGGATTAGGGTTAGTTTTTATTGTAATTTATTAGGGTTAGGGTTAGAGTTTAACATTTATTATACTAAATTTTTGAGTTTACTAAAGAGACCACATTTATTTAACAACACCAGTAGAATACTACAAGACATAATCAACACCTAGAATAACCTTTGAGTTCGACACTGGCTTCTACACGCAAATAATACTATTCATAGTACATAGTGTATAGCCATATCTGGCTAAAGCAATTCCCACTTGCTCTACCTACCATCTAGATTCCTCCACACTAGAAGAATCAGTACCATCTAGACTAACAACAACCTCTATCTTATCTAAAGCACCAAGCAAACTCTCCTACTCCTTCTAATTAAGAAGTAATTCAAACTCATAAAAGGTAATAGAGATATGACCATGTAATAGCACAAGGAGTCCCTAGTTGTTCCGGTGACACTTCCATGTTTTAATCGCATCAAACCAAGGTTAACAACATTTGAGTTAGGCACTCACAATGTCACCTAAACTAAATTTTCAATATTTTTACTAGCATCCTTATATAATGTCCCAACCTGCTTGCCAAAAATTACCACCATAGCCCCTTTACTTTTTATTTGCCCACACTCAGCCTCACCAATCTCATCCCCCTTTCTCCTATAAATGTCAACCCACCCTTGCTTCTATACCTTTCATGTCTAATCCATTCTCATTTCTCACCAATTGATCTTGCTCTTTCTCCCTTGTCTTTGTGAAAAATTTCCTCAAGTGTTTAGCAACCTTCCATTTTCCCTCTTCTCCTCTCTGCTAAGAAAAATAAAGAATTTCTCTAATTTTCTCCCTTTGTGTGCAAGATTTTCATTCTCTTCTCTTCTTATAATCTTGGTTTTAATTCTCTCTTACTTTCCTTAAGTACGAAAGAATTAAGGTTGAAGATTTTATCCCTTTCCTTACCACCTTTTTGTTTTGAGAAAAAAGGTGGTGTCTTGTGTTATTCTCTTACTTCTAATTGCTCCTTGATTCTAATGAAATTTTGAAAGATGATTTTTAATGGTTTTAACTTTGATTTTCTTAGGAATCAATGTTCTTATAGATAATCATCAAGTATAAACTTTTTTGGTAGAAGAATTGCTCCAAGGTAAGGCATTCTTATCTCTAACATAAATAAGGTTATATGGTATATTAATATTCCATGTGTTTGGTGAAATTGTGAGCAAGATCTATTATGCATTCTATAATCTAAGCATGTGGCATGACTATTCCTAAAATAGCATGGCTAGATTGCTCTGATTTTATATATGAGTTGGTCATTTCAGCATGATTTGGTTGATAATGTAAAAAAATATCCCAAAACCCTTATTTAGAAAATTATATTAAAATAGAAATTTATTAGATAAATTAATTAAATAAATTATTTTACTAAAATAAGGGGACTATTTAAGGAAAAATAAAGAGGAAAATAATAAAGAATTTAATTATAGAATATTAGAATAATTTTCTAATTAAAGTAGAATATAGAAAAAAAGTTACCAAAATATCCTAAATTAATATAAAAAGGGATTTAATTATTATATTACTAATTTTCATTATTTTGAAATATTTAAAGATAATAAAATATTCTAAATACCCCAACCAACCTATTTTTCCTTTCCCTTTTTCATTTTTCCATCCTTTTTTTCTTTTTCTTTCTTCTTTTCCTCCTTTCTCCTTTTCTATTTTTCCTTTTCTTCCTTAGTTTGGGCCAGCCCCCTTGCTACCTAACTCTTGTCCCTCTCTTCTCTCCCTCGTGCGGCCTAGCCCGCCTTCCTTTTTCTCCCCGCCTCACCAACCAGGTTTCCCCCTCCCTTTTCTTTCTTTTCTTTTTTCACCAAACCAGCTGGCCCACCTGAAATGCCACAAAAATATTTATTTTAAGAAACATAATTAAATAATGATTTATTAGGAAATTAATTTAATTATTTATTTTATTTGGAATAGGAAGGATTTATTTAGGGTAAATTAATAAGAATTTACAAATATTTTTATAAAGGAAAATTTGGGCTTTTTGCTTAAAAAGGGATTTAGGAAAAGTCTTTTAAAAACCCTAAATTATCCCAAAAAGGAAATTTAATATTATTTTATTTAAATATTTTTATTCTAAATACCCAAAATATTCTAATTAATTTATTTAACCCCAAACCAATTAAATTTCTTTTTTCTTTTTTCTTTTTCTTCCCTCCTTTTTCTTTCTTTTCTTTCTTTTTCTTTCTTTTCTTCTTTTTCTTTTTCTCTTCTTTTGATTAGGCCTGAAGCGCAGCCCAATCCCTTTTCCTTTTCTTCTCCGTCACCTGTGGCCCAGCACCGTTCTTCTTCCTTCGGTAGTTGAAACACTGCATTTTGTGCCTTCTTCCTCTAGGACGCCGCATCTCATTTATGAACGTTATAACCGATGCTAGATGGCTGGTCCTTCTTCTTTTTCTTTCCTTTTTCCCTGACCGCATGTTCACATCCTTCTTCCTCCTTCAACATCCACTGTCGACCTGCACCTTCAAGCCCCGAAAATGGCGCCACCAGCCACACTTGACTTGGCCGGCCGTTTCTCCCCTCTTTATCATCTTCATGACTTGCAGATCAACTTGGTATATTGGGTTTTCCTCATCTCTCGCTTGATTTCTCCCTTTTCCTTCGCAAAGGTTCGACTTGACCAAAAATCGCACCGACTGATTAGCGCCACCGGCCACCCCAACCCAGCATACAATACCCTCATGTCGATCCCCAAAACCCTACCATTCCCTCTAAACTCTATAAATACCCTTTGTGTGGGTGTTTTCAAAACTTCTTTCTCCCTGAAACCCTAAGAGCTAACCTGTGCACCACCGTGACTTCAGACGAGCCATCCGCCGCCGTTAGCTAACTTTTCCGCCACCTCTGCCTACCAAAATCTTCCCTGCACCGTCCTCTAGCTAACTGATCCACCCATCTCCCTCGATTCTTCTAAGTTCTCTACCCATCAAACTAAAATTTTTACCCCTGAAACCTTCGAGCCACCGTCCGCCACCACATCTACCGCTTCTAATGCCTTCTACACCATCCAAAAGCTTCTACTAATTCTCCTCCACCTAGCCATAACCTTCTTTTCTCTTTTCTCCTTCTCCTCCCCTCTTTTTCTTCAATCTTTACTTTCGGCCGCCACCTCTGTCACCGTGCGCCGCCACCCCTTGCCCCACCACCACCCTCACTTTACTCCTGTCAGCCTAGGCTACCACCAGCACCTCAACCACCACCTTTGTTCTCCATCTATTCTTCTCAAACCCCAACTTTTCCTTTTTTTACCCTCTTTTCCGGCAATCGCTGAAATACCACGAAAATTTCTAATTTAAAAATTATATTTAAATAAGATTTTATTATGAAAATTAATTAAATAAAATATTTTTATTACATTAAATAAAATTTATTTGGGTAAATCAAGAGAAATCTTATAAATATTTTAATTAGGGTGAAATTTGGGTATTTTAGCTAATTAAGGATTTTATTTTAGAAATTAATAAAATAAACTATTTTATTTAAATTAAGAAGGATAAAATAGTTTTAAATTAATAATAATTTTATAAATAAATTAATTGGAGAAAATTAGGTTGTTTTGCTAATTAAAATGGAAAATCTTTTAAAAATCCTAATTTAGCCTCAAAAGGGATTTAAATATTATTTAAATATTATTATTTTTAAATATCCTAAATATTTTAATTAATTTAAATACCCAATATAATTATTTTTCCTTTTCCTTCTTCCTTTTTCTTTCTTTCTTTTCTTCTTTTTCTTTTCCTCTCCTTTTCCCATTTGGGCTACCCCTTCTGTGGCCCAGTTTTCCTACCCTAAACTCCGCGTTTCATTTAACTCACCCTCACCGCGCCGACCGGCCCAGTCTCCCCTCTTTTCTTTTCCTTCTTTCCTTCCCGAACCGGCCGGTCCCCCACCTTTCTTCTTCTTCTTCTTCTTCCCCCAGCCTTCGCACCTGCCTAGCCCATCAATGCCAACCTGTAACACCGCTACCCAGCCGATATTTTTGCTACCAATCACACCGTTGACCAGCCGATAATCTTTTCCCTCTCCCCTTCTGAATCGCAACCCATTCACCCCACTAACTCCCCCTCCTCGCACGTTTTCATCTCTCTCTCCTGCGCATAACCCCCTCCCCCGAAAATCTCTACCACCGACTAACCATTGCCGTTGGTGACCCTAACCCTAATTTTCTTACTCCCACGCCGACCCACAGAACCCAAACCTCCCTTCTAAGCCTATAAATACCCCCCATAACAGCCCTGTGTTGAGCTTCTAATTCCTACCTAGAAAAATGACCATTTTCGTCACCGCCACTTTAGACTCCAGCCCTGCAGCCGTCGGCCAACTCAGCCTACCAAAATCTTCCTTGCACTGCCCTCTAGCTAGCCAAATGTCCCATATCCCTTGATTCTTCCTTCACAAGCCACCCTGACTATGTGAAGTAGCCTTCCCGATCAACCTATTTTTCTGTCTCCGCCACCCTTCGAACCACCTTTAACCACCTCTTCTGCCGCTGCCGCCGCTTCTTTCACCTTCTAAAATGTTCTACAAATCACCTTCTACCTTCCCCTACCTATTTTTTCCTCTTTCTCCCTCTCCTCCTCTCTCTTTCTTCTTCTCTCCCATTCGGCCACCACCATCGCCGTCGTGCGCCGCCACCTTTGGCTGCGCCGACACCCTTATTTTGTTTCTCTCCTTCTGGGCAACTCTAAACACCTCTACTACCACCTTAATTCTTCCTATATTTTTCCTAGCATTCAACTTTTACCCTTTTCATCTCTTTTTCCGTCCACCGCTGCCGCCACCGTGGACCACTGCTGGTGCCGCCTATCCCCACCAGCCTATGGTTGAACCCTAGACCCTCTCAACCCTTTTCCCAATTTTTATAAGCCTTAGTTTAATTTATTTCACTTATTTGAATATAAATACTATTATTATTATTTTTTTTAATGTGTATTATTATTATTATTGTTGTTGTTGTTGTTGTTGTTGTTGTTGTTGTTATTCTTATTATTAATGTTTTGATTAGTATTTCTGTTGAGGGCTGAAGCCTTATTGTATTTTATTTTTGATATTATTATTATTCTTCTTATTATTTCCATTATTACTATTATTAATATTAATGTGTTATAATAATTATAATTATCTTTATTTTTATTTTTACTATTTTGAATTACTATTATTATTATTTAATTAGTAATATTACAACTACTTTACCATTAGCTTTGCTATTATTATTATTATTGTTATTGTTGTTGTTGTTGTTGTTGTTATTTCATTATTATCATTATTACTAAATTTGGTTATTTATTTTACTAATGTTATTATTAGTATTATTTAAGTAAAGGGGCTAAAGCCTTTATTTTACTTTGTTTTTGAATAACGTCATTTTTATTATTAGTATTGTTACTATTATTATTATTATTATTATTATCCTTATTTATATTCTCATTGATATTATTTTTAGTATCATTATTATTATTAGGGTAAAGTATTTAACCCTATATTATCAAATTTTATAATATTTCTATTATTTCTATATCTTTAGCAAAGTTAAAATTTTATTAATGTTATTTTTATTAGTATGTTATTATTTGGTCAAAACCCTGAGGCGTAGGAGCGTGCTCCAAGACCGGTGTCATTTCAGGTAAGGGTGTTACTAAGGCCTATGGTGTGTTTATATGCATTATGTGCTCCGCATGCTATGTATCCTATGTTTATCATTATTAATTATGTCGTATATGGTATGATGTGGAGCTGAAGTATGTTTTCGTGTATTTGCATGTCATGTGTATTATGTATATCTAGTGATTTGTTTGTGACCCTTTAAACCTGCATGTGAGGATGTTAATATGGTTTGAGTGGGAGAAAGGATGAAAAAGTAGGATGGGGAAAGAAGTTGACCAAGGGATGTGAGTTGACCTAAGTATTTTAATGATTCATGAGTGGAATAACAAAATGGGAAATTTAGGGTTTCGTGTGGGAGTATATCAATTATGGTTTTATATGAGAGAATCTAATTTATGGCTTCGTGTGGTAGAATATAATTTATGGTTCTATTTGGGAGAATCTAAATTTATGGTTTTGTGGGGGAGGATAAATTTTATGGTTTTATATGGGAGAATCTAATTTATGATTTTGTATGGAAGAATCTAATTGATGGTTTTGTATGAGATGATCTATTCTAGGGTTGGGTATGGATGAATCTTTGGTTTTGTGTGGATTGAATTTAGGGTTTTGTATGACAGAATCTTGGGTTTTGTACGGTGGTATTAATGGTTGCATGATGGTATTAATGGTTGAATAGTGATATTAGGGCTTGCATGGTGGTATTAGGGTTTACATGGTGGTATTAGAGTTTGCATGGTGGTATTAGGGTTTGCATGGTGGTATTAGGGTTTGCATGGAGGTATTCATGGTTGCATGGAGGTATTAATGGTTGCATGGTGGTATTAATGGTTATATAGTGGTATTAGGGTTTGCATGGTAGAGTTAGGGTTTTGCATCGGAGTTAATGATTGCATGGGATTTAGGGTTTGTATGAAAAGTTCGAGAGGTTGCATGGGATGTGTAAAGTTTGCATGGGAGTGAAATTTACATATGAAAAGTTGATTTGAAATGTAAGGAAGGTAATGTAAGTGTTGTTTGGGTGTTTGAACACTTGGGATAAAAATATAGTGCGTAGGACATTATAAGGGTATGGAGGAGACTAAATTAGGGTTCAGAGTGATTAACTATGGGTTGTTGTGATTAACTAGGGTTGGAGTGGATAATTGTGGTTTGCTGTGAATAACTAAGGTGTAGAATGGCTAATTATGGTTGTTATGGTTAAATAGGGTTTGGAGTGGTTAACTATGGTTTGTTGTGGTTAATTAGGGTTTGTTGTGGCTGCTTAGGGTTTTTGTGTTATCATGTGTATTTGGTGATTAAAGTGTAATTATGATTGTGAAATTTATGATTTGTGATGTGTGAAGTGTAAAAAGAATGATTCATGCATGACCAGAATGAAAGCTTCTGAATAAGATACTTAAAACATTAATTATTTAAAGTGGAACACCGTGTGAGCCGGAGCCAACCGATCCACCGATTAGGAATATTGGTTAGGGCATGATGCCCTATGTGTTTTCGGTCCACCAGCTATAATAGTGGTCAAGCTTTGTACCTGTGTGTTTCTAGTCCACCAGTTATAATAGCAGGGTTCTCAAGCTCAACAAACACAAACCAGAGTTTTGCTAAAGCACCTAAAAGATACTAATTACTTACAGTAGAACACCATGCGAGCCGGGGCCAACCAATCCACCGGTTAGGAATAGTGGTTAGGACGTGTAGTCCTATGTGTTTCCAGTCCACTGTCTATAATAGTGGTTAGGGTATGATACCCTGTGTGTTTCCGGTCCACCAGCTATAATAGTGGGGGCTTTCGTACTCGCATGGATTTGACAAAAAGCATGGTGTGAAATGATTCCTGATCAGAGACAAATTAAGTAATGAATTATGACTATAATTGGGCCTTGTGTATGTACCCGAATGATTGATCGATAATATAATATCATGATGGCCTTTATGTTCTTTATCCTTATGCATGGTTTATGTGCTTATGTGTTGGCCTTAGTACTCGGTTACCTTACTCAGTACATAGCGTGCTGATCACCCTTTTCATGGGTGCTGCTCATTCCCACGAGTAGTATGCCCTTCTGACTTTGTGTAGGTGGGCAAAACATTAGTTAGGGCTATGTGTTGAGCATGTTTTGGCTCAAGTTCTAGAGTGCCGTGGCTGTATTTATTCTTTATGCGATTTAATTTCTATTGTTATTTCTTTGGTATAGTATTTACCATTTTATGATTCATTACTCAATTGAGTATTTTAATGAACCTTTTATCGGTTGTAAGTTTAATTCTCTTTTGGAAATGAATTACAATTCTTGATGTATACTCTGATTTTATTTTATAATCGTTTAATGCTTATTTGGAATTTAGATTGTATTGTTTTATAATTGATTATATCTTTTCTTAGCCTTAGCACTTGGTACTAAAATGGTCGGAGAGAATCGGTTTGGTACTAAGTATGGTGGTAACATCCCCAGAATTCATGGGTTTGAATTTAAGAGTTTCTATTTTAATTACTTCATCTTAAAAAAAAATTAGTGAATTTTGAGGTGTTACAAACGCTGCCACAGCCGTGCACCACCGCCGGTGCCACCCATCTACGCTCACTCAAGGTGAAACCCTAGACCTTCTCAACCTTTCTCCCCTATTTATTTAAATTTATTCTATTTTTATTCAAATTTCTAATGGTTATTCGACTATAATAATAATAATAATAATAATAATAATAATAATAATAATAATTATTATTATTATTATTATTATTATTATTATTATTATTATTATTATTATTATTATTAGTATTGAATGGAATATTAATGCTAAATTTTATTAGCAGGGTCAAGAGTAGTCTTGAGTTAATTAGGTAGTTAGTTTTGAATTATAAGTATTTATTTGTATTATTGTAAGTTTTATTATCATTTTAATTATTATTATTATTATCAGTAGTAGTAGTAGTAGTAGTAGTAATATAATTATTTTATTATTATTTTTAATTATTTAAGGAGGGCCGAGGCCTTAATTTTTCATTAGTATTCGCATATATGTATTTTAGTATTATTATTACTATTTTTACTATTATTAATATTATTATTATATTTATTATTTTAATATTATTATAAGTATTATATGTTATTAATATTATTATTACTATTATTGAATAATACTTTCATTATTCAGAGGTAGGGTCGAAAACCCCACCTTGTAATTATAAGCTTATATTATTATTATTATTTCTATTAATATTATTATTATTATTATTATTACTAATATTTTATTATTATTAAAATTATTATTATTATTATCATTGGTAGCCTTATTTTTTTGGTGAAGGGTAGAAACCTTTAAATCACCTTTTCGTTTTAAATTACATTAATATTATTATTATAATTTTTAGTAGTATTTTGCATAGTTAATTATAGTATAGTATTATTTTGATTAAAAACCAAGTCTTAGGATAAGTTAGTAAATAATAGTATTTTTAAGAGGGAACCTAATTCTAGTTTTTCCCCCATAATAGGTTAGCCCAGTCAAAGTCCTCAAGTGGTATAGGAGCGTGCTCCAAGACCGGTGACATTTTAGGTAAGGGAGTACTAAAGTCGTTTGTGAATTATGTGTTTTATATGACATGCATGCCATGTGATGTGAATTATAATGTATTTCATGTGTATTGGTATGTCTATCATATGTACAACATGTTATGAAGTTAAGGTAAGATTATACATTAATTTGTGACATGTGTATTATGTGTTGGAGTTGTGATATTTTTGTTGTGGTATGATGTGGCCTATAAGATATGCATGATAGGGTTGTAAAATAATGATGGGGAGCGTAATAATGTGGTGTTAGGGTTTTGCATGGAGATGTGAGTTGCATGGTGTTAGGGTTATGCATGGAGGTGTTAGGGTTTGCATGATGGTGTTAGGGTTTGCATGATGGTGTTAGGGTTTTGCATGGAGGTGTTAGGGTTTACAAGGTGGTATTAGGGTTTGCATGGTGGTATTAATGGTTGCATGGTGGTATTAGGGTTTACATAGTAGTATTAGGGTTGCATGGTGGTATTAGGGTTGTACGGGGGTGTTAGGGTTTACATGGTGGTTTTAGGGTTTGCATGGGAGTGAATGGTTTGCATGGGATCTAGGGTTTATGTGGAGTTAGGGTTGCATGGTGGGAGTTAAAGGTTGCATGGGAGTTAGGGTTTACATGGTTACCATGATTTTGTGGGAATAGCTAGGGTTGGAGGATGAGAACTATAGAAGGCAGTCATGCATGTCTAGGTCAAAGCTTGTAGATACTTAAGATATTAATTACTTAAAGTGAAAGATATTGAGACGGGACCAGCCGATCCACCATTCAGGAATAGTGGTTAGGGTTTTACCCTATGTGTGACCGATCCACCGGTTATAATAATGGTTAAGGCAAGATGCTCTATGTGTGACCGGCTTACCGGTTATAATAGTGGGGGATCCCGATCTCAATGAAAATAAACTAGAGTTTTGCTAAGACGAATAAAAGACACTAATTACTTACAGTGGAATACTATGCGAGCTAGAGCCGAACCGATCCACCAGTTAGGAATAGTGGTTAGGGTTAATAATAGTGGTTAGGGCATAATGCTCTATGTGCGACCGGCCCACCAGTTATAATAGTGGGGTGTTTCTGTACTCGCATAGAATTGATAAAAGGGCATAGTGTGAATCAATTTTCTATAAAAGAATGATTAAATAATTGATCTCGACCTTTTTAGGCCTTATGTGTTGGCTTAATGATTATAAGTAGTGTAATGCTCTGTAAGCTCTTATTTATCATATGTGTGGGTTTGAAATTATAAGTTGATTATTATCCTGCATAATTTTATGTGCTTATGTGTTGGCCTTAGTACTCGATTACCTTGCTCAGTATGTAGTGTACTGATCACCCCTTTTATGGGTGCTGCTCATTTCCACGAGCAAAAGGCTAGTCTCACGTGTTGCAGGTAGGTGATGCTTTCTATAATGCCATTGATGTCTATGGGATATCAGGTGAGGCTGAGTGATGATTGGGTTAGATTTAATTCCTAGGAGTGGCGTGGTCGGTTTTTCCATTCGAGGTTATCATTTATATTTTCTTTTAATTATGAAAAACTTCATAAACAATTTTATTATGGTCGTTATTTCTTCTCTGAAAAACTATCTCCAGTATTTCGAATTATGTAAGAACTTATGCGTACTCTGATTACTGTATTTATGAAATTTGGTTTATTTAATATTTTTGTGAGTATTTTCCTTAGCCTTAGCACTTGGTACTGGAACGGTAGGAGTGAACCGGTCTGGTACTAAGTGTAGCGGTAGCATCCCCAAAATTTACGGGTTTTAATTTATAAGTCTTATTTAAAAAAAATGTGTATAAATTTTGGGGTGTTATAAGTAACCCTAACACTATGCAACTCACATCTCCATGTAAAACCCTAACACCACATTATTACGCTCCCCATCATTATTTTACAACCCTATCATGCATGTCTTATGGGCCAGCCCCCTTGCTACCTAACTCTCGTCCCTCTCTTCTCTCCCTCGTGTTGCCTGGCCCGCTTTGCTTTTTCTCCCCGCCTCACCAGCCAGGTTTCCCCATCCTTTTTCTTTCTTTTCTTTTTTCACCAGATCGGCTGGCCCACCTGTCTCTTCTTCTTCCACCCTCTCCTCCCACACGTTGTAGGCCGACCTGCAACTTTGCACTGCCAACCATCCAGCCACCATATCGCCAACCTATCACCTCTCTTCTCCTCCCCATCCCTTTCCTTACCAATTCTAGGCTTGACCTACTTGTACCTACCTCACACATGCCTCCTTCCCTTTCCTTTTTCTTCTCCCTGACTAAACCTACTGCTACTAAATTATAGGCTTATATTGGCTTGCCACCGTCGGCTGGCAAACTGTGCCTCACCTATCCCCTTTTCATCTTCCTCTTTATCTTATCCTCCCTCCAAAGGCCTATAAATACCCTTAATTGATCCCCTTCGACCCTCTTTCCCATGCCCAGAAAATTCATCCCTCCTTGCACCATTGCCGCTTCAGACATTGTCCCACCGCCATTTCCCTCACCACTAACCGAAATACCACCCAAAACCTTCCTTGAATTTCCCTCCACCAAACTATACCACTCATCACCCCTAGTTCCCCTTACACGAGCCACCCTAACCATGCAAAGTTGGCTACTCAACCTGCCACTTTGCACCCATCGCCGCCACTTTTCCGCCTTATGCCACCTTCTCCATTGCAACCACCGCCTCTTCTACCACCTAATCCACTCAACAAAGCCTCCCCTACCTCCCCTATCATCTTTTCTCCCTGCCTCCCTCTCCTTCAACCTTCCTCCATCTCCACCACCCTCAACCACCATAACAACCACCACCTATGCCACCACCTTTGCTGAGCAAACACCACTACTCCAACCTTCTCAACCTAGAGAATCCACCACCACCACAACCACCATCTCACTCTCCCTCTTCTAGCCTAAAAATCCACCTCTCCAACCCCTACTTCCTCCACCACTGCCGCCGCGCGCCGTCATTGCCTAACTAACGCCACCACTAGGTTGTGCCCTAACCTTCCTAACCCTTAAATATAATTAATCTATTTTTTTAATTAGTGTTATTATCATTATTATTCTCATTACTACTACTACTAATACTACTACTACTATTGTTATTATTATTAAAATTGACATTACTAGCACTATTATTACTAGTATTATTATTATTATGATTATTCGAACTATTATTATTATTATTATTATTATTATTATTATTATTATCTTTATCACTATTATTATTATTACTATCATTATTATTATTATTTAATTTGTTATTATTATCACTATCATCATCATCATCATCATCATCATCATCATCATCATCATCATCATAATCATTATTATTATTATTATTATTATTATTATTATTATTATTATTATTATGATTATGAAAGTTATTATCTTTTGTATTGCTAATAATACCTTAACATGGACCAATATAACTACCTAACCCTATTCTAACTAATAATAGCATGATTAACTACTTTAAGAATAATACCCTTATTTTTACTAATAAAGCTACTATTATTACTAATAACCCTAATACTAGGCTATGATAAAGGTAAAGTAGGAAATAATGATAATATTGGTAAGAGGGAAGTTAACCTTAGTATTTTCTCTTATAAGTGAACCAAGTCCAAATCCTAAGGAGATATAGGAGTGTGCTCTAAGCCCAGTGTCGTTTTAGGTAGGGATGTAGTCAAGGCTTATTATGTGTGTTATGTGTTTTGTATGCTAGGTGTTACGATATGCTTGTATACCTTATGTGTTTATGACCACTTACTTGTAGTGTAGGGTAGATCTATGGTATTTTATGATATGCTTGTGTACCTTACGTGTTTATGACCACTTACTTGTAGTGTAGGGTAGATCTATGGTATGTTTATGTGTTCTCCTTATGGCACATGTAAAATGATATGTATGTTGTGCTTGTAGTGCTTATGTGATTTGGCCCTTTAGGACATGCATGCTAGGATGCTTTAATGATATTGTTTGGGGGTGAAAAGATGAAATGGGAAAAGAAAAAAAAAAGAAATGAGTTGACTAGAGAGAAATGATAATGACCTAATTACATTATGAATTATGAGTGGATAAATAAAGAGATAATATGGACAAAATAAGAGAGTGAAGTAAGTCTTGCATAGGGAGTCTAGGGTTTTCCTTGGATGGATGGTTTTTGCATGGGGATGATCCTTACATGGAAAAAGTTGACCTAGGTTTAAGTAATGTGAGGGAAGAGTTGTTGGGATGATTAGAGTCCATGGGTGAAAAAATAGTACGTAGGTTGGTATAAGGGTGCATGGGGAACTTAGTTAGGGTTTGGGAGGAAATCCCTAAGTGGAGGAGATTGTGGAAGGGAGAAATAATGGAGAGGATTGGAATATGGGGTAAGAGTGGAAGGATGTCACTTGGAGGGTGAGTGTGTGTTATGTGGAAGAGGGGATGGTGAGTGAGAGTAATGGAGAGATAACATACGAGAAAAGAGAGGTGTCAGGGCTTGGGGTGACCAACTAGGGTTCCGTGGTCACACGTGCAAAATGGGA
Source organism: Tamarix austromongolica (assembly GCA_039764185.1). NCBI lineage: Eukaryota > Viridiplantae > Streptophyta > Magnoliopsida > Caryophyllales > Tamaricaceae > Tamarix > Tamarix austromongolica. The sequence continues at coordinate 50,545,548 of CM077817.1, forward strand.
AGTAAAAGTGGGATGCTTGGGGATGAATCGAGTGTGGTGATGAGTTGGGGTTAAGGAAACATGAGTTGTGTGGGATAAAGGAAGGTTGGGCCATATAGGCTAAATTAGGGTTTCCCGAAAAAAACCCTAGAGGGTGATAGCAAGTTGACTCGGAGGTATGGGAAAGTGGGCCTCGACCCATGCACATAGAAGCTAGGAATTCATGGTAAGTGAGGAGAAGGGGAAAAGGATGTCTGGATGTATTAGAAGGTGTAGAGGTCCTAAGATATGGGATGGGTTGCTTCTAAGGGAATAGGAGTAGTCGGGTTGTGTGAGCTGGTAGTCCAAAGGACATGCATGTCTAGAGTGGTAATATTTATCGAATAAGACACAAGTAAGATACTAAACATTAGATTGTTTAGTCTGACCCAGACCGGTCAAAACATGAAGCGTAGTACAAAATACAGCTAAATAAAATAAGTCCCGAAGGATCAATATGCGGATTGCTTATTCACTCAAGTCAAGCCTTCCACCCCAAAATAGTACCCGATCATAAACCTGCACAGGAGGTCTGCTCCCCACCATCGATGGATCATCACAGGACCCATTCAATCAAGGTAGTATCAGTACGGGTCCGATACTGAGTAAGGGAGCAGGTGCGCTAAGGCCACACATACAATCGTACAACATAACACACATAGCACAATCACATAGGCAACGTGCAATAACACGCATGATAAGGCCTGATTACTTTCCCGGTGACTTATTCTTTATTCTCATTAATAATATGTCCATTCCACACATGTTTTTTTTAATAGTCCATGTGAGTGCGGGTACCCCACTATTATAGCCAGTGGACCGGAAGGTAAACACACAGGGCAGAACGCCTCTGACCACTATTATTGCCGGTAGACCGGAAGGTAAACACACAGGGCAAAACGCACCTGACAACTATTATTTGCCAGTGGACCGGATTGGCCCCAACTCACATGGTGTTTCGCTGTAAGTATTTAGTATTTTTCCCATGGATTAACTTATTTACTTTGGTTTGTCGAGCACGAAATCCCCCACTATTATAGCCGGTGGACCAGAAGGTAAACACACAGGGCAGAACGCCTCTGACCACTATTATTGCCAGTGGACCGGAAGGTAAAAACACAGGGCAAAACGCCTCTGACCATTATTATTTGCCGGTGGACCGGACTGGGCTCGTCTCAACAATCTTTCACTTTACATGATTAGTGTCTTATTAAATAACATTCCACCCTTGACATGCATGTCATCGATGTTCTACTACTATTCTCCCAAGAGGGCCCGTCCCATATTTTGAAACTCTGGCACCTCTTATCACGACCCAACATCCATTCCCCCTTATGCTCACACATAATGAAAGACCAACTCCTGAAAGTGTAGGTTAAGCCCAACACCCTATGACATCGGTCTTGCCTATTCCCATTTATTTCTTGTCATCCTTATTCCCAACTCATATTATTATTTAACCTAACATGCATGTCCTAGAGGGTCATATCATAACACATCATAAACATCATACATATACATGTCATGCTCATGTCATAGAAAGCACATACAACATACCTCAATCTCCAAGCTGCGCTACACATAAGACAAGTTATCCACAAATCATATAATACATGGCATAGCATGGCATACACAACATTCAACACATCCATGTCACACATAGCACGAGGCCATAGCTTCATCCTTAGGGCTTTGGTTAGGATTACCTATAAAAAGGGAAAAATACTAAGTATTAGTTTCCCTCGAAGGTACCATCATCCCTTATTCTAGTTTAGGATTAGGGTTCTTATTACTAAAGAGTGTATTATACAAAAACTAGGGTTTTTACCTTAAAATTAGTATACTAAATATTACTAGTCAAAATATATTTATTTTTGATACTTATTGTTACACTTATATTATTAGACCCGTTAGCTCTATTCTTATAGTAATAATGTTCATGCTAATAATAAAACTAATAATAGTGACACTAATGTTTATAGTGATAGAAACCCTAGCGTTTTTAAGGCTAATTCTAATAATAGTGTTAGGGTTAAAATAATAATATACTAATTACAATACCAACAAGTAAAATATTCCTAAAGATGATAATGATAAAAGTTGTATATTTTTGAATAGTAATAATATAAGGGTTCAAATGTTTTTGGTCACAATATAGGAATAATAAAAATAATAGTAAAGATAAAGATAGTAATAAACCATGGCTAGTGTTAGTATTATTAGTAAAAATAATAGTGAGGTTAATAGTGGCAATCATAGTAAATGAGGGAAGTCTTAATCACATTAACCCTAAAGTCTTAGACCATTATTAATGATAATAGTATTATTGGTTAGGAAAATCATAAGGTTAGGTTGAGTAATAGTAATAATAGTAATGATAATAATAATAATAACAAAGGAGGTAACTATATTAACACTAAGTTGTTAGTAATAATAATAATAATGATAATATCATTAGCAGTAGTAATAGAATAATGATAATAATAATAATAATAATAATGAAAGTAATAATAATAATGATAATATTAAGTATAATATCATTAATAGTAGTTAAAAATTAATAACAGTTATAGAAAGGAGATATTAGGGTTTGGCTAAGTTGGAAACCACCTAAGGTCGGTGGTGGTCCGGCGGTGGCGCGTGGCGGCGACGGCGGCAGCGGTGGAGGAGGAAGAGAAGGGAAAAGATCAAGGTGGGGGCTGGATGGAAGAAGGAAAAGAGAAGTTTGAGGTGGGGGGAGAAGCAACAGGTGAAGAGGAGTGGAATGAGGGTGGTGGCGTGGCAGGGGCGGCAACGTGCGGTGGCTGACGCGGCGCCCGAAGGTGGCGGAGGATGGTGGAAGATGGTGGAAGATGGTGGAGGTAGGTAGAGAAGAAGGCAAGGGATGATGAGGGTATGGGAAGGTAGGGGAGAGTCTGCTGGTTGTATTGGGGGTGGTAGGAGGGCTGGTTGCGGCGAGGGTGGTGGTAGGAGGCGGCGCGAGGGGCAACAGGGCGCGGGGTTGGTCGCTTCGGGGAAGGAGATTCACACGGCTGAGGTGGCACGTGCAGGGCAAGGAAGGGAGCAATGATGGGTTGGTTGTGTAGAGGACGGTGCAGGGAGGGTTTTGGCGTGCGGCAGTGGTTGCGGCGTTCACTAGTGGTGGCGAAAGGCTCGTCTTTTTAGGCGGCGGTGAGGCAGGGTTTCGGGGTCGTTCGAAAAGAAAGAGCTGGCTATGGCTGCTAATGGGGGGTATTTATAGGCCATTTTGAGGGAGAAAACGACGAAGGGGAAGAGGACAAATGGGGCAGGTGTGGCAGGACCACCGGTCGGCGGTGGCAGGCGGTGCAGCCCTGCCAATTACAGGTTAGGTCGGGTCGGGAGAAGAAGGGAAAGGAGATGGCACGCGGGGAGGGGAGAGATGGGCTTGTTGGGGTCGAAAAAGGGAAATAAAATGACGGGAAGGGCAGGGGAGGACGGTCGGCGCTGGGGTGGTGTGTAACACCCCCAAATTTACTACTGAAAAAATTTCATTTAAATCAAAAGGTTTAGCGGAAGCGAAAGAATTAAAACCGTAAACTTGGGGGTATTACCGCCACACTTAGTACTAGACCGGTTCAGTCCTACCGTTCCGATACTAAGTGCTAAGGCTAAACTAAACAATCCTTAAGTAAGAATCATCAAAACATAGGTTCATAGTTAACATAGTTCATTCACGAAAACACGAGTCAACAACAGTTAGGATATCGTTTAGGAATACAACTTAAGAGTATGGTTTCGAAACAAGAAGTGTAGTACAAAATATAGCTAAATAAAAAAAATCCCAAGGGACCAATATCCGGACCGCCTACTCACTCAAGTCAAGCCTTCCACCCCAAATTAGTAACCGATCAAACCTGCATAGGAGGTCTGCTCCCCACCATTGGTGGATCATCACAGGATCCATTCAATCAAGGTAGTATAAGTACGGGTCCAATACTGAGTAAGTGCGCAGGTGCGCTAAGGCCAAGAATACAATCATACCACATAATACACATAGCACAATCATATAGACATCATTCGATATCCCGCAAGATAAGGCCTAAATACTTTTTTGGTGACTTATTCTTTATTCTCATTAATAATATGTTCATTCCACACATATTCTTCAATAGTCCATGTGAGTGCGGGAGCCCCACTATTATAGCCGGTGGACCGGAAGATAAACGCACAGGGCAGAACGCCTCTAATCCACTATTATTGCCGGTGGACCGGAAAGTAAACCCATAGGGCAGAACGCCTCTGACCCACTATTATTTGCTAGTGGACCGAACTGGCCCCGACTCACATGGTGTTTCGCTTTAAGTACTTAGTATCTTTCCCATGGATTAACTTATTCGTTTGGTTTGTCGAGCACGAGATCCCCCACTATTATAGCCGGTGGACCGGAAGATAACGCACAGGGCAGAACGCCTCTGATCTACTATTATAGCCGATGGACCGGTAAATAAACGCACAGGGCAAAACGCCTCTGATCCACTATTATAGCGGGTGGACCGGAAAATAAACGCACAGGGCAAAACGCCTCTGATCCACTATTATAGCCGGTGGACCGGAAAATAAACACACTGGATAAAACGTCTCTGATCCATTATTATAGCCGGTGGACCGGAACACGGGCTCGGCTCAACATCTTTCGCTTTACGTGATTAATGTCTTATCAGTGTCTTATTAAATCACACATCACCCTTAACATGCATGCCAACAACATTCTACTGTTTTCTTTTCCAGAGGGCTCGTCCCATATGTTGAGACTCGTGCACCCTTAGTCACACCCTGACCTTACTTTCCCCTTAAGCTCACACATAATGAGAGACCAACTCCTAGAAGTGTAGGTTAAACCCAACACCCTATGACATCGATCTCGCCTATTCTCCCCTCTAGGGTTTTCCCCTTGGAAACCCTAGTTGGACCAATGTGGCCCAACTTCTTCTCACTTACCTTACAATTACTTGTTCTTCACCCCCACATCTCACCCTTATTAGGTCAAACCCCAAGGCATATCACTTTATTCCTCGACCTCGCATATGACTGGCAAAACCCTAGTTGGCCACATCAAACCCTAGTACCTTACTTCTTCCACAAGTAACCTCTCTCTTTCCATCCCCAAGTCTCTTCTTTCACATGGAAACCCATACTCATCTTTTATATAAGTAAATTCTCACTCTTAACCCATGTTCCACCCTTCCTTAATCATTCTTACTTTTGTACTTCCCAAATTTCCACTTTCTCCCCAAAAACCCTAATCGGGTCCTTTATACACCCTTGCACCAACCTACGTACTATTTTTCATCCCAAGTCTCCAATCACTCCACAACTCTCCCATTCTCTTATTTGCACCCAAATTCAACTTTTCTCACGTAAGACACACCCCCATGCAAGAGTTAGTCACCTCATGCAAACGCCCCAAGTCACCATGCAGATTTTAAGGCCCCCATGCATGGTTCCCAACTTTCATTTACTTTGGATATTCTACTCACTTAAAACTTCTCTCATGGATTATGAGGCATTTTGGTCAACCCCATATCCCCCTTAATGGTCTCACTTCCCATTCCCCTCTTATTATTCTCGTAGTCCCATTCTACCATATCGAAACCCTAGCATGCATGTCCTAGAGGGCCGTATCAATACATCATAAATATCATACATAAACATGTCATGCTCATGTCATAGAAAGCACACACGACATACCTCAAATTCCAAACTGCGCTACACATGAGACAAGTTATCCATAAATCATATAACACACATTAGCATGGTATACACAACAATCAACACGTCACATCACACATAGCACAAGGCCATAGCTTCATCCTTACCTAAGGCGACACCGGGCTTGGAGCACGCTCCTCTAACTCCTTAGGGCTTTGGTTGGGATTACCTATAAAAGGGAGAAATACTAAGTATTAGTTTCCCTCAAAAGTACCATCATCCCTTGTTCTAGTTTAGGATTAGGGTTCTTATTACTAAAGAGGGTATTATACAAAAACTAGGGTTTTTATCTTAAATTTAGGATACTAAATATTATTAGTCAAAATGTATTTATTTTTTATACTTATTGTTACCCTTATTTTATTAGACCCGTTAGTTTTAATCTTGTAGTAATAGTGTTCATGCTAACTATAGGAAAATAGTGTTAGCATTAATAAAATAGTGACACTAATGTCTAGTGATAGAAACCCTAGCGTTTTAAGGCCGAGTCTATTAATGGTGTTATATTTGAAATAATAATATTATAAGGTCACAATATTACAAGTAAACTATTCCTAAGGGTGGTAATGATAATAGTTGTATATTCTTGAATAATACAAGGGTTCAAATGCTTTTAATTATAATAATAAAGTAGTGATAGTAGTAATAATAGTAATAGCTAATAATAGTACCATAGTAATGAGGTTAGGGTTAAAAGCATTAGGGGTAATGTTAAGTGGTATGGTAATAAGGTTCAAGTACTCTTCTTAGTTAACAACCACATGATATTTACTAGCTTGAGTTAAGTAACATGGATAAGAACAAAAGTAGTATTATTGTTAACAAAATGATAAGGGTGTTAAGTATAATAATAATAATAATAATAATAATAATGATAATGATAATAATAATAATAATAATCCTCGTAGTAACAACAATAACAATAATAACAACCAAGTAAGGTTAAGCAACCACAATAATAACCGTAGTAAGGATAATAGAAATAATAATAATAATAATAATAATAATAATAATAATAATAATAATAATAATAATAATAATGTTAATACTAATAATTATAAAAATAAGACCAAAGTTAAGTATAGTAAAAGTTAGGGTTTAAAAGGGATGTTAGTATTAGTAAGAAAATAAGAACATTAATGATGTAGACAATAATAATGATAATAATGATAATAATAATAATAATAATAATAATAGTAATAATAATAAAAGTAATAATAATAATAATAATAATAAGTATGATAGTATTAATATTGGTAGAAAATAGTAGCAGTTATATAAAAGGGGTATTAGGGTTTGGATGAGTGGAGAACAACCTAGGGTCGGTGCGGGTCCGGCGGCGATGCATGGCGGCGACGGTGGCGGGGTTGGAGGAGGAGAAGAGGGGGAAAGATGGAGTTGGTGGTTAGATGGGAGGAGAAAAGAAGGAGTTTGAGGTGGGGGAAGAAACAGCAGATGAAGGGGAGTGGAATGAGGGTGGTGGCGTGGCAAGGGATGGCGGCGCGCAGTGGTTGGCGCGGCAGCCGAGGGTGGTGGAGAGGGGTGGAAGATGGGGGAGGTAGAAGGAGAGGGAGGTAGGGGGAGATGGAGGTATGGGAAGGTAGAGGGAGGTCTGCTGAACATTTTGGAGGGTGGAGGAGGCGCTGGTGGCGGCTGGGTTGGCGGTGGAAGGCGGCGCAAGGGCGGCGAAGGCTGGAGGTGGTGGTTTCGGGATAGGAACTTTGCACAGCTAGGGCGGCACGTGCAGGGCAAGGCAGAGGGTGGTGGTGGCTTAATTTTTTCGAGGGAGGTGCAAGGATGATAACGGTGGTCAGCAGTGGCGGCAGCGGTCACCGGTGGCGGCGGAAAGCCCATCTTTTTGAGGCGGCGGAGAGGCAGGGTTTTGGGGCAAAATCGAAGGAGGGAGCTGATTATGGCTTCCAATGGGGGTATTTATAGGCAATTGGGAGGGGAAAACGACAAGAGAAGAAAGAGACGAGTGGGGCAGGTGTGGCAGGACCACCAGCCGGCGGTGGCAGGTGGTGCAGTCCTGCCATTTATAGGTTAGGTCGGGTCGGGGAGAAAGAGGAAAGGAGATGGGCACGCGAGGAGGGAGCTGTGTGGTCTGTTGGGGTCGAAAGAGGGAAAGAAAACGAAAGGGAGAGGGGCAGGGAAGGACAACCGGCAGTGTAGAGGTGGTCGGCGTGCGCAGGGGTGCAGGTCGGCGGCTGCGCGGGGAAGGAGAAGGAAGGGGAAAGGAGGAGGACCGGCGGTCCAGGGGAGGAAAAGAAAAGGAAGGGGGGATCGGCCGGTTCGGCAACGGTCACAATTTTAGTAAAACACAGCGCTCTGGTAAATTTCTGGACAAAGCGCGGTGTTTGGTCGTCGGAATGTAACGGTTATCTTTAGTAATCGGAACGTAGCGTCTCAGCGGAAGGAGGGCTGAAATGCTACGTTTGGCAGCACGGGGAGGCGTCGCAAGGCGCTGGGCCGCGGGAAGGGGAAGGAAGGAGGGACGGAGTTGGGTCGGGCGAGGCCTAATTCCGGCGGAAAGAAGAAAAAGAAGAAAAAAGGAAGGGAAAGAAAAAGGAAAAAGGGAGAAAAAGGTTTCTTTAGGGTTTTGGATTTTTACACAATTTATTTAGAATGTTTTTGGGTTATTATACATTTATATATATATATATATATATATATATATATATTCTTGAATATTTAAAAATTATTTAAATAATAATTTAATTCTCTTTTTAGATTAATTTTGGCAATTTTGGGTAATTTTCCTCCACTTTCATTTTAATTAGTAAAATATCCAAAATTTTCTAAATAATTTATTTATTATTTTCTCCTTATTTTCCTCAATTAATTTCCTCTTTATTTAATGAAGTAATTTATGTTCTTAATTTTTTTCTAATAAATCACTATTTTGCCCTAATTCCTAAGTTAGGGTTTTTGGGGTATTTCATGGTGGCTGCCGGTGAGATTTGGGGTTGCAGGGTCAAATTGCAGGTAGGGGTGCAGGTCGGCGAAGAAGGGGGGATGACTGGACCGATCGGTCCAGGGGGAAAAGAAAAAAAAGTAAAGGACAGGCCGGCCTGGGCAAGGAGGGTGCGCGAGACTGGCCAGGGAGGAAAAAGGAGGTTTGGGCCGACGGGCTGGCCCAAACCGGGGGAAAAGAATGGAAAAAATGTAAAGGAGAAAGAGAGAAAAAGGAAAAGAAGGGAGAAAAGGAAAAATGGAAAATGAAAAAATGATAAAATTGTTGAGTTGGGGGTATTTGGGTCTTTATTTGTTTATATATTTAATTTAGATATTTAATTTTAATAATAATTATTTTAAGTATAATAATTAAATTCATTTTTAAGTTAAATAGGCTATTTTGGATAAATTGTTCTTAACTTCCATTTTAATTAGTAAAATGTCCAAAATTTTCTAAATAACTTATTTATTATTTTCTCCTTATTTTCCTCTTTATTTAATAAAGTAATTTATTTTCTTAATTTTCCCTAATAAATCATTATTTTGCCATAATTCCTAAATTAGGATTTTGGGGTATTACATGAATAATAGTGATCAGGTATCGGGGTTCCCTAGAGACCGATCCACCGACAAATAATAGTTATAACACCCCCCAAATTTTGGAACTAAAAATTTTATTTTAAAGAGTTAATAATTGAAGCTTAAACACAAAACGTAAGGGTGTCACACCGTATCCAATATATAAGAGGCACTCCTTATGCCTAGTTTATATCAGGTGCAAGGAAAAATTAACCTTATAGGTAGGAATCAGGTGTGGGAAGCACTTGATTCCACCATGATGTAGGATAAAAAAAATAAAGAGAAGGGAATAAGTAGGAAAAACAGTGGACTAAGAGTCCAAAGAGATATAGAGATATCTAGATAACTATACCCTTTACCAATTCATTTAGCACTCACCCAAGGCGAGCACATCAAGCTAATAATCATCAATCACCTGCAAAATAGGGCAGATCTGCTCATTGGATTGAGCAGTATCCATGAAAGGATGATCAGTAGGCTACGTACTGAGTATGGTAACAATATAGTCAAAACTAAGAAAACATACCATTACATACATTTACAGTGAAAAGTAGTATACATGCAAGGTATAAAAATCAACACAAGGTAATTACTGGTCTGTATTCATAATATTTCAATATGATATAATCCAATCTTTTATTTACGTTAAGCTTAGAGACCCCATTATTCTTAAACCAGCAGAACTGTCTAAAACACCTCCCAGAACAAAATGCTCATGGCCACTATTATTAAGTTGGTGGAATGAACTCTACACCTCCTAGGGTAAATCGCTCCTAGCCACCAATCTTAAACTGGTGGAACGATTTGAAGCACCTGCCAGGGCATAATGTGCCTAGCCATTATAATTAAGCCTGTGGAACGTGCTCCTACACTTCAGTCTTGACTCACGTAATCTTCCACTATAAGTGATTAGTTTCCTAATCATTGGTTATTTAACTCAGACTCAAATTATCTTTCACATCGAGATTAGACCCCACTATTCTTAAACCGGTTGAATAGTCTCATGCACCTCCTAGGGCAAAACGTGCCTGGCCACTATTATTAAGTCGATGGAACGAACTCATAAAACATCTTGGCTCTACTCACATGATATTTCACTTTAAATGATTAGTGGATTACTCATGATTGTTTTATGAGTACAACATCATTAACACATGTGAAGGCATCAACATACAAATAACATGACCATTCTCAAAGATTAACAAGCTTATTTCCCCCCAAAAACCCTAAATTCACAATTTAAGCATAACTTCCCCCATATTGATCATTTATCAACCAAACTTAGCATATGTTCCTTAAGTAATAGTATTATTAACATAACTAAATTTCAACTTCTAACTCCCACATCTTACATATGCAATAATAGACCTACCTAAAAAATTACTATTCATAAGGCTCCCAAAACCCTAATTTCACAGGTAAGTTATAACTTCTTCCAAAAGGCTCACATAATTACCAAATTAAATATAAATCCTCAAAATACCCATATTAACAACATATCCAAAATTGGTGGCCTAACTTTAACATTTTATATATACGATAATTACATTACCGTTTTAAGGCTATCATTCCCAAATTAGGCTATTTTTTTATCTGAGGAACTTATGACATTCATAATCACTCCCGAACACTTCATGTGATATTATTCACATATTTTAATCCATATAACACATTAAATTACTAAAATTCCCTTATTAAAACATATTGACAAATATGCCCTTAAAAATAGTCGATAGCCTTTATTTCATAAAAATCCCATATCATTAATATCATTTTTTCTAAATCCTCATTTGTATCAAAATACATCTTAAATATAATTATTTCCCACTTATAATAATTTATTAGGCCCATATTTCTCTCCCAAAATTTATAATCATCCTTAAAAATACAACTTAGCATAATATCATTGTATCCACACATCCTTCGATATTCTCACTTCCTTTCTATCATATAATTCATATTAATATATCATATCATCATCAACATGAATTTTAATAATATAATAACAATAAAGTGATACCACACATAATCATACAAACATTTAACACAAAACCCGAAATATCGATTAGTATCCTTACTAATAAAGGCTCTGGTCTCTAAACATACTTATCCTAGTGTGCTTCTTTTGAAACTTCTATAATATCACCTAATAATAATTAACAAAACATAATTAGATTTAATAATATAATTAATTAAGTTTTAAGGAAATGGAAGATAAAAGAAAGGGAAAGAACTAAATTAGGGTTCGAAGGAGGTGTCGACCAAAAATTATGTCAAGAAAGGGGGGATCAGTTAGGACTGCCAAAAAGGGTGGGCTAGCAATGGCACAACCTTCCATTTCTAGGGGGTTTCAGCAGCAAGGGAGGCCAAAAGCATGGGTGGGATCGGTGGAGTTAGCCAAAGGGAGGAGGTAAGTAACGGTGGAAAATGGTGCAGCATACGAGTGAGTTTCGGTTGTTATGGCCGATGGTGAGTGTGTTGGGCTTTGGTGGATGTTGCTGCAAGTTTGGGAGGGGTTGAAAAATCTCTTGCCACCGCTAGGGGTTAGGAACAACATCAGTTTCTATAGGAAAGGCAGAGAATAAAAGAAAGGAAATGGTGTTATAGTTGTTGTCGTAGGTAGTGGGTGTTTTAGTGGATTTTTCCAAAGGGTAGGGGAGGTTTTGGTGACTTTTACTATAGCTAGGGGTTGAAATGGTGAGTTTTACTATAGATAGGGGTAAGGTAATGGTGAGTTTTGCTGTAGCTAAGGGGAGATGCAAAAAAGGCATCCTGTGCAAGGGGTTTGTGGAAAATGTTTGCCAGTGGAGGTGCATATAGTTTGATTGGGCTTACTGATGGGGTTATTTTTAGACTGTTTAGGGGGTTAATTTTTGACATAAAATGAAGGGGTGTGGGGGGTTAAGAGGAGTATCGGGTGTAGGGAAAGGAGGAGCAAAACAAGGAGAGTAAAGCAAGGGGTAGGAATCATGTATGGCAGGGGAGGGGTATGGTATAAGGGTGACGCGAGAGTGGTGTGCTAGAGTAGAGGGAGATTAGGGAGATGTACAAAAATAGAATAGGGTAGGGGTAATTTATTTAGATACAAAATTGGGAAAGTATCAGTTTAAAATTATCTAGTTACTGAAATAGGTTTATTTAACAAAACGGATACCAGTGATGACCTAAATCCAGGTTTAAATTTTAATATGCACCCTCTAGCATATTTTAGCCTAACAAAATTTTATAACTAATAAGTCATAATAATATTACATATATTAATAATATTTTTAGTACAAACACCCTATAATAATTAATATAACTAATACACTTAATTACCGGTTATAATTATTAGGGTTTTTTTAAAAAAAAATGGGGCATTACAGAGGTTGAGGTCAAGGAAGAAGAGAAAAATGATGCAAGAAAAGTGATCTTGGTAGTTAACTCTACCAAAATTGACACTATACTACCAAAGACTACCCCATTAAAAGAGAGAGAAAACCCTACAACTCTACACATCTATGCTAAAAATCTTAGGATGCATCTGATGCATAACTTTCTCGGTCTCCCAGGTCACCTCATCCGCTCCAAAGAATCTTCACTAGTGGAACTTTGCTTGTCTGAGTTCATCAAATCTTAGTGTCGAGAATCCGCAATGGCCTCTCTTCATAGGATAAAGAATCTTCGAGCTCGATATCATCTAGTTTGGTCACGTGGGACAGATCTGCAACGTACTTCCTTAAAATGATAAAGAGCCAAAAGGTTAAAGGTTACAAAGATTGGAGAATTGATCAATGATGCAAAGATTGGGAAGGGTAAGAGTGGAGTGAACAAGAACAAAGGTGGTCTCTGAGGTTATAAGGCAAGCACAGTAAAGGATCAAGGTCGATAAGTCAGGGTACTACTCCCTTAAAAGAGGTATTCGATAAGGTAAGAACTTAAAAAAACCGTGAAGAAGATGGTAATGGGGGTAAAAGTGGAGAGTACAAAGACATAGAATAGAATAAAAGCACAACAAGGCATGAAATAAGAAACCTTATTCCAAAATGCGTCCAAGCCAAGGCTCAAATAGTTAAGCAACAAGTCCTTGCATAATGCAATTGCGAAAAGAAAAAGGGTAATGGTTAGAGTATCCCTAGCTTAATATGTAACGCCCCCAAAATTCATTACTGAAAAATTTTATTTTATTAAAAAGAATTAGCGGAAGCAAGATAATGAAACTATGAATTCTGGGGATATTATTGCAAAACTTAGTACCAGAGATGTTCACTCCTACCGTTCTAGTACCAAGTGCTAAGGCTAAAAGAGAGAGATACAACTTACAAGAACTCAAACTAATGATTAAATCAGAGTAGCACATTTAAACATTTTGTGAGAGTATAATACACCACTGGTGGTTACAAATCAACAAATACATTGAAACCATAAATTCTAAAGGTGAAAGAGTACAACCCTAGGGTTTACCGGATAGTACCTTACACTCTTTCCCAAGTACCCACTTGAATAGCAACGAGAACGACCTGTAAGAGACACTGCCCATTGAATAGGCAGGGGGCCCACGGATGGAACCCTTCAGTACTATGGTACTAAGTAACCATTTAAATCACACTTAATAGCAGGCCTGCAATGCAACACATAATACTACATACACACTTAATGAAAAGTAAATATTGAATGTCCAAGTTTAAACAACCACATACTTAACAAATAAATCAAATATTAATAGGCCATAGAGAATAATCAATACTTCTGGGCCTTAAGCCCTTAGTCCATCATTATCAATCATATCAGATTATAATTATCCGTGTGAGTGCAGGAACCCTACTGTTATTCGCCGATGGACCATTCATACAAGGCAAAATGCTCCTGGACACTATTATTAGCCGATGGACCGGTCATGCAGGGCAAAATGCTCCTGGCCACTATTATTCGTCGGTAGACTGGTATGGCCTCGACTCACATCGTATTCCAAAATAAGTGATTAGTATTTTTCCATAATTTATTCACAGCCAAATCAAATTTATTGAGCTCAAGACCCCCACCATTCTAGCTAGTGGATCAGAATATAAATATACATCATCCAGGGTAAAACATCCTAAGCCACTATTATATCTAGTGGATCGATACTCATAAACATCATCCAGGGCAAAACATCCTAGGCCACTATTACATCTAGTGGATCGGTACTCATAATATAATTCAACTGGGTCTGGCTTATTAATCTTTCACTTTAATGATTAGTGTTTTCCCTTTTTAATCAGCACAACAATTCCATTTTTTTTCCTCGATAGGGAGATCAAGATACCAGGACACAAAGGTACATTGGTCGCATTGGTGCATAAAAGCTACTCAGTACCCTTCAACTATCAACCTAGGGACGCAAAGGTACCCTAGTCGTACTGGTGCATAAAGCTAACTCAGTACCCTACCGACAATGACACCTAATCCATAAGTATGCATACCCCCTAACTAGGTCTGTAGAGCTAGATAGAGTAGATATAGTGGCTAGCTAGGGCACAAAGGCACACCAACAAATACCAGAATAATCGTGGACTAAACCACGTCTTTAGGGTAGCGACCTTAAAGAGCCACCATTCCTGATCGCAATGTCTTTCACTTTAAGTATTAGTGTCTTAATTAGGGTGATCACAAAAGCACAATAATCAGATAATTATTCACTTTTAATAATTCGAATATCATAAGATATTTCTTATTCAAATGGTTGTCCAAGGTAACACAGAAGAATCATTAAGGCCATCCTAATCTCATCTAATTTCGAATTAGAATTCATTCTCGTGGTACTTACTAATTATCAAATACTCTTACCTCGCTAATCAGCATTATTTGAGTCATATTACATAATTCCATAATCACAACGACATGTTAGATACAAATTACTCATTTACCCTTTACTTATATAATTGTTAAGTTATCCCTTCCTTACTTGATAAATTAACTTATTACCCTCCTTGTTACATAATTACCAAGTTACCCCTTACTCGATTTAGGTTACCAAGTTATCTCCCATACTTATTAGGTCACTAATCCCCCTTCATAATTGTTACACTTAATATATTTTCCATTTGGTTGATTAGATTACCACTTTGCCCTTTTTCCTTTATTATAATTAATAAATTGCCCTTGAGTTGGTCAAATTACCAAATTACCCTTCCTCATCAACCTAATTACCAAATTATCCCTTTATTTCGTTAATTACAAAATTACCGTCCTATATTATCAATTACCAAACTACCCTTATCCATTATCAAAATTACCAAATTACCCTTTAGTTATTTAAATTACCAAATTACCCTTCTCTACTATCATAATTACCAAACTACCCTACTCCATTATCAAAATTACCAAATTACCCTTTTATATGATCATAATTACCAACTACCCTTCTCCATTATCAAATTTACAAAATTACCCTTTAGTTATTTAAATTACCAAATTGCCCTTCACATTTATCATATTTACCATTTTACCCTTCTCCATTATCAAAATTACCAAATTACCCTTTAGTTATTTAAATTATTATTTTACCCTTCTCAATTATTATAATTACCAAGTTACTCCTTTCCAATTTCCACTTTTACCCCTTTTATTTACCAAATTACCATTTTACCCCTTTACTTTCAAATTTACCATTTTACCCCTTAACTTCTGAAAATTACCATAACACCCTTTCACTTATAAAAGTACCATTTTATCCTTAATTACAAAATTACCACTTTGCCTCTTTTAATTTCCAAATTACCATTTTACCCTTTAATCGCAAAATTACCATTTATCCCTTTAATTACAAAATTACCATTTTTCTCTTTAATCACAAATTTACCATTTTACCCTTTTATTACAAAGTTACCATTTTGCCCTTTCATTAAAAAATCATCATTTTTCCTTTAATTACTATTTTACCTTTATTCATAAAATTACCATTTTGCCCCTTTAATTACAAAATTAACATTGTGCCCCTTTAGAACACCACTTATATTAAATTATTATTATTATTACATAAAATATTAATATTAACACCTCATCCACAACTCTTATAATTAATATAATACTTATTAGCACCCATATATATATTAGGCCATATTCTTGTACAAGATACATTACTAAAATCCCCTAAGGCTCACAAAATATTAACCATGCATTAAAGATCACAATAGCATGAAACGACATGGATAATACCTAACATTTTCATTAACAACCAAACTCTTACCTTAAGCAATATTTCCATACGAACCTAACATGCTTCTTTTCACCCAAAATTACAAGAAACTACGCATATGATGTTAAACAATATATATTAAGCATAATAACAACATATTAAAAAATCCTAATGTACTAACATGCGTTAATCCATAAGTTTAAATGGGATTTAACGGTTACCTCGATTCTCACAAAAACGAACCTTGCCGATATTCCCGTTAAAGGTTCAAGCTTTGATTATCAAAACCAATACCTAAAAATAATATCAAGACTTATTACATTAGAAATAATAAAATCAAAGTATAAGGCTTTATAACACTTAATTAATCAAATACTTAAATTAAAATATTATTATACCTTAAAAATTATTACCCAAATTAATCAACAAAGGCAGCCGCTCATGTTGCTCATGCAGCATGAGTTGCATGCAAGGAAAGAAGGAGGAGGGGGCTTAAAGGTGGTGAAAAGAGGGAAAATTGGGCACTTTCAATTTAGTGGTTTGGGGCTAAGAAAAAGACATGATGGGGAAGGATTTGGGGCAAGGGAATGGTGCAAAAGTGGAGAGGGGGTGTAGGTGGTGGTCAAGGATGGGTTTAAGGCGGCTAAGGGTGGAAGAGGCGGCGGCGGCGAGGCTATGAAGGTGGCATCCGAGGAGGGAGTCGAAATGGGGGCTGGTGAGGAAGGAAAAGGGAGAGGGAAAATAAAGGCTTTTGGGTAGTGTTTTCGGGCAAAGTAGGATTAGGGGTGGTAGAGGGGGTTGCAAGGATTAGTTTGGTGGCAGTAGAGACAGAGGAATGGCGGCGGATCGAGGCTATGCAGGTGCCTGCCGAGAAGGGAGGGAGAGAAGAGAAAAAGAGGAGAGGAGGAAGAAGGAGGTTGCGAGGTGGCTCAATGGGGATTGTGATGGTTTGGGGGTGAGTTAGAGGGTGGCAAGGGGTGGTGCAAGTGGTGGTTGAGGCGGAGGAACCGGTAGAATAGGGCAGCGAAGTAAAAATAGGGTGAGTGATGGGAGGAGAAGAAAGGGAGAAAAGGAGGTCGGGGGAGCATGGAAAGCTCGACAAGAAATGCTAGAATGAGGCAGGGGAAGAAGAAGAAAAAGAAGAGAAAAGAGAGGAGGGGTGGCGGTAGGGTTGTAGAGGAATGGCGGTTGTAGGGAGTAGGAGAAAGAAGGTATGGCAATGGCATAAAGAGGGAGAGGGAGAGATGGTGCGGTCGGTATGGCAGGAAAACGATCAGAAGGAGAGAGAGAGAGAGAGAGGGAGATAGGGGAAGCAATAGGGGAGAGGGAGTTACAGGTGGAGTGGCAGTGATGGCGGGCAGTCGGGAATTTCACTAGGGAAAGAGGAAGAAGAAAAAAGAAAGAAAGAAGAAGGGGAGGGGGAGCTGCGACGGGCGAGCAGGCTGGCCGAAGGAGAAAAAAAAGAAGTGGGTCGGCCTGGTCAGGGAAGAAAGGAGGCGGCTGGCTCACGCGGAGGGGAGGAGAAAAATGGGCCAGAGGCCCACGTGCTAGGGAGAGGAAGGGCATGCCAGGGCACCAGCGGCCCAAGGAAGAAAAGGAGGAAGAAGGAAAAGAGAAAAAGAGAAAGAAAAAGGGAAAAAGGAAAAAGGAAAAGAAAAGTGGAAATGGAATAACATAATTTAATTGATAAAATAATAAAAAAGAACAATTTTGGGTAATAAATTTATTTAATAATTTAATTTAATATAATTAAAATATAAGGGTTTGAAAAGGATGATTTTAGTAAAATAATGGTTTGAAAATTTATTTAAATAATAAGAGTGTGATAAAATAAAAAAATATTCATTTTAATTTATTAAATATTTATACCCAATTTTACTTACTCAAAAATCCATAAAATAATTAAAATAAATAGATTTAAAGGATAATTTATCCTAAATAAAATTTATTTATTAAACTATAAGCTTTTTAAAATTTCGAGGGATTACATCACTACTCCCTTAAAGAAAAACCCTGTCCCCAAGGTTTATGCCTTAGTACTAGGGATGACATAATATGTCATGATCTGAAGACTACTAGAGGGCTACCTTTCACTCCTTGACGATCTCATCTTGGTTAAGTTGACAACTTATATGGCTTCACTCCATGACTAACTCCTAAGTCTACTAGTCCAATGGTTGGTATCACATGTGCATCCATGGTGGGGACTCCTAGAAAGAAAAATCTTAGCACTAAACTTCTTCATGACACCAAAGGATAAACTCCTCTCCAAGCAACCATGTTTTGGAATGACCCACTAAAATCACGTCATTGCATCGTCGGGACTCCTAAAGCTAAAGTGCACAAAGGATCTTCTACAATTGCCAGCTATCCTCTTTGTGAAACCAATTCGCTATCTTCATTGATACACCGTAGCTAGGTGGAGAGCAGTAAATCCTCAACTTCATTCCCATAGCCTCCAAGTGACTCCTTGAGATGCAAAGGCATTCCGAATCCTAAGTGGAGACCATGTTGATAGATGCACTGGCTCTTAACGATTCATGATGTAATTGATACGCATAAACGCATCTTATTTAGCTACAACACCAAAACCATGTTAGGAAAATACCTAGCTTACTAACCATATAGGATCAATTCACACATAATGAGGCCACATAAGCTACCCCTTTCCCGATTTCTCACACGGTTAATCTAGATTTTTAAAATAGACTGGCAAATTAAAAAACATTTAGGATTGTGAAAACCACATCTCTAACAAAAACATAATTCTCAACAACCAAAAGCTTTGATAGCATCTGTCACACTCCCAAATTTCAAAACTAAAAATTTTTGTTTTAAAAAGTTAATAGTAGAAGCTAAAATACAAAACGTAGGGGTGCCACGCCACATCCAACATAGAAGAGGCACTCCCTATACCCAATCTATGTCAAGTGCAAGGCAAAAGTAACCTTACACCTAGGAATCAAGTGTGAGAAATATGATACAAGATACGAAATAGAGAGAAGGGAATAAGTAGGAAAAACAGAGGACTAAGAGTCTAAATAGATATGGAGATATCCGGATAACCATACCCTTCACCAATTCATTTAGCGCTCACCCAAGGTGAGCAAATTAAGCTAATAATCATCAATCACCCACAAAATAGGGTAGATCTGCTCATTGGATAGAGTATTACCCATGAAAAGGATGATTAGTAGGCTATGTACTAAGTAAGGTAACAATACAGTCAAAACCAGAAAAACATATCATTACATACATTCCCAGCGAAAAGTAGTATACATGCAAGATATAAAAATCAACACAAGGTAATTACTTGTTAGAATTTGTAATATTTAAATATGATATAACCCAATCTTTTATTTACGTTGAGTTTAGGGACCCTACTACTCTTAAACTAGTGGAACTATCTGAAACACCTCCCAAGACAAAACGCTTTTGGTCACTATCATAAAGTCGGTGGAACAAACTCTACACCTCCTAGAACAAAAAATTCCAAGATACTATTCCTAAATGGGTGGAACGGTCTAAAGCACCTCCTAGAGCATAACGCGCCTCACCACTATTATTAAGTAGGTGGAATGAACTCCTACACCTCGGTCCCGACTCACGTAATCTTTCACTATAAGTGATAATTGTCTTAATAATTGGTTACTTATCTCAAACTCATATTATCTTCAATGTTTATATTAGTCCCCACCATTCTTAAACTGGTGGAATGATCTGATGCACCTCCCAGGATAAAATGTGCTTGGCCACTATTATTAAGCCGGCGGAATAGACTCATAAAACATCTCGGCCCTACTCACGTGATATTTCACTTTAAATGATTAGTGTATTATTCATGATTTTTTTATGAGTAAAAAATCATTAAGGCAAGAAAAGGAATCAACATATAGATAATAATACCGTTCTCAAAGATTAACATACTTATTTCCCCTGAAAACCTTAAATTCACAATTTAAGCATAACTTCCCCCATATTAATCATTTATCCACAAAACTTGGTATATGTTCCTCAAATAATAGTATCATTAACATAAAAAAAATTTAAATTCTAATTCCTACGTCTTACACATGCGATAATAGACCTATCTCAAAAGTTACTATTCATTGGGCTCCCAAAACCCTAATTTCACAGGTAAGCCATAACTTCTCTCATAAGGCTCATATAATTACCAAATTAAATATAGATCCTCAAAATACACATATTACCAACATATCCAAAATTTGTTGCCTAAATCTAACATTTTACACATGTGATAATAACATTACCGTTTTAAAGCTACTATTCCCAAATTAGGCTATTTTCTCAACTAAGGAACTTATGACCTTCATAATCACTCCCAAACACTTCATGTGATATTATTAATATATTTTAATCCATATAACACATTAAAATACCCAAAATTCCCATATTAACCCATATTGACAAAATGCCCTTAAAAGTAGCCGATAGCCCTTATTTTACGAAAATCCCATATCCTCAATATTTTTTGTTTCTAAATCCTCATTTGTATCAAAATAAAGCTTAAATATAATTATTTCCCTCTTATAATAATTTATTAGGCCTATATTACTCTCCCACAATTTATAATCATCCACAAAAAAATGACTTAGCATAATATCATCGTATCAGCACATCCTTCGATATTCTCACTTCCTTTCTATCATATAATTCATATTAATATATCATATCATCATAAAAATAAATTTTAATAATATAATAACAATAACGTGATACCACACATAATCATACAAACATTTAACACAAAACCCAAAATATCGACAAGTATCCTTACTAATAAAGGCTTCGGTCTCTAAACATGCTTATCCTAAGAAACTTATAGAATATCACCTAAGAAAAATTAAAAAAACATAATTAGAATTAATAATATAATTAATGAAGTTTTAAAGAAATGGAAGAGAAAAGAATGGGAAAAAACTAAACTAGGGTTCGAATGAGGTGTGGACCAAAAATTATGTAACAAAAGGGGGGATTAATTGGGGTTACCAAGAAAGGGCAGGCTAGAAATGGAAAAAAATACCCTTCCTAGGGAGTTTCCATCTACAAGGGAGTCCGAAAAGAGGTGGTGAGAAACAATGAAAAATGGTGTAGCACACGGGCAAGTTTCGGTTGTCATGGTCGAAGGTTAGTGTGTTGGGCTTCAGTGGATGTTGGTACAGTTTGGGGAAGGGTTGAAAAATCTCTTGCTTCATCTAGGGATTAGGAATAGTATCACTTGCTGCAACAAAGGTAGAGAATACAAGAAAGGAAATGGTGTGGTAGTTATTGCCGTAGGTAGTGGGTGTTTTAGTAGATTTTTTTAAAGGGTAGGGGAGGTTTTGGTGAGTTTTACTACTGCCAGGGGGTTAGAATGGTGAGTTTTGCTGCAGCTAGGGGTGAGGGAATGGTGAGTTTTGTTGCAGCTAGGGGGAAGATGCAACAAAGTCTTCATGTGCTTAAGGTTCAAGTGTGGAAAATGTTTGCTGGTGGAGGTGTTTATGGTTTGATTGGGCTCATTGATCAGGGTGATTTTTGATATGTTTGGGGGTTTAATTTTTGACAAAAAATGAAGAGGTGTAGGGGTTAAGAAGAGGATGGCGTGTAGGGAAGGGAGGAGCAAAACAAGGAGAGTAAAGCAAAGGGAAGGGAATTATGCATGGCAGGGGAGGGGTATGGTATGAGGGTGGTTTGCTGGGGTAGAGCAAGAGTAAGGTGAGGTACGAAAATAGAATAGGGTAGGGGTAAATTTTTTAGGTACAAAATCAGGCAAGTATCCGATTACCGAAATAGGTTTATTTGATGAAACGGATACCGATTATGACCCAAACCTAGGTTTAAATTTTAATACGCACCCTCTAGCATATTTTAGCCTAATAAAATTTTATAACTAATAAGTCATAATAATATTACACATATTAGTAATATTTATAGTAAAAATACCCTATAGTAATTATTATAACTAATACACATAATTACAAGTTATACTTATTTGTTTTTTTTTTAAAAACAAGGTATTACGATAGTGGTCAAAAGCATTATGTTTGTATGTTTTTGGTCTATCGACTACAATAGTGGGGGATTTGGAGCTCAACAAAACAAACCTAATGATGGTAAACCATGGAAAGATACTATCTACTTATAGTGAAACACCATAAGAGTCGGGGTTAAACCAATCCATTAGTGAATAATAGTGACCAAGTGCCTTGTGCCCTAGAGACCATTCCACCAACAAATAATAGTAGCAAGGTGTGTTCTACCCTAGCTATTTTTTTGGTTCACAGGCTATAATAGTGGGTTCCTATACTTGCATATATTGATAATAAGAATGGTGCGAAATGGAAATATTGACCAGAGATCTAATAATTAATTTTAACCGAATTGTAACACGGCCTATACTATCTGCATTACTTGTATGGTTTATCTGTATGATCCCACTTGTATTATATACCTTTTTGTATATGGCCTTAGCTTCATGGTTACTTTGCTTAGTATGTAGCATACTGACCACCTGTCTTATGGGTGCTACTCATTTCCACAAGTAGAAGGGCTTGCTGAGTTTGTGTAGGTAAGAGACGCCATTTTCAATGCCTATGACACTTATGAGGCGTCAAGCAAAGCTTAGAGTTGAATTTCTTAGACTTTACATGAGGGCCCAAGAGTGATGTAGACCGGACTCTTTCTCTCTATTTCTATTTTCTTTTATTGTATTGTATCTTTTATCCTCTTAGAGACTTTGACTATGTACTATTGTAATAACTTTTTATCACGCACTATGATTCTCTCGTTATGAACATTTCAGTTTCTATGAATCTCTATTTTAAGTTTGTTTAATGTTCTTGTGAAAAACTTTCCTTAGCCTTGTGGTTGGTGCAAGACTAGTCAGAGGCCAGGCTTGTACTAATCACGGCAGTAGCACGACACCCCCATGCTTGTGGTTGTTTTGAATAAAGTGAAAATTTGTAATTGTGATTTTTGGAGGTGTTGCAATATACATTACCATGTGCCCATGTGATCTTATGTGTGTAGCATGTATTTTTATGTGTGTTTTGACATGGAAGCATGCTAGGATTAATAGGGTAAATTGTGGTAAATATGGTGTGTGTATTACATTTTTGGGTAGTGGTTTACATATAGCAATCGGTTGGTTCCTTAAACTAATCAATTGGCTATGCAAGATACTATGGTAATTATGGTGTGTGTATAGCATGTCTGGGTAGTGTTTTACCTATACCAGTTGATCGGTTCCTTAAACTAATCAATTAGCTATACAAGATGTTGAATGGTTAGGTCACAAGATCAGTCAATTAATTTAACCAACCAGTTTAATGGTTTTGATGAGTAGTCGATCGATTAGTCAAACCCATCGATTGGTATCCGTATAGACCAAATGGTTTGGTATCTACTTAGACCCATTTACTGGTTGGTCAAACCCATTGACTTGTTTCTTTGCAGGCTAATAAAGAGTTTGATCTCTACTTAAACCCATCAATATTTGGACCAAACCAATCAACTAGTTCCCATGAACAAGTAATCGGTGAGGCCAACCGGTCAATTGGCTCTCTAGTATGGTTTTAGTTCAAGTTTGGTATGACCAGACTAGTTAACTGGTTTGAGGACCAATCAACTTGTCCACCTAGAAGCCAACTATTTTGTTATTATTTGTCATGTTTTACATAGGCCTTTTGTATTGATACCTCCATGTATTTATAAAATTTAAATTATGATTTCCCCTATGATTGTCCTGATTTAATAAGAATCCTCATGATGGTATTTGAGACTTGGTTTGTGAGGTGTTTGGTGTGAGCATTGTAAAACACCAAATTAGTATATGGTGCTTGGTGTGAGCACTATAAAACATCTAATTAAAGGCTTTTATGCCTAATGAGGTGTTTGGTGTGAGTATTATAGAACACCAAATTGGAGGCTTTAATACCTGATGAGGTGTTTGGTGTGAGCATTGTAAAGCACTCAACTGGTGGCTTTATGCCTTATGAGGTGTTTGGTGTGAGCACTGTAAAACACTCTGATGTGTTTGTTAAAACACCCATTTGGTTTTGTGTGGATTTTATTGTGAATTGTGTGGTCACTAATGTAAGGATTAGAATATGGGTTATACTGTATGGGTTCTGATATAGTTACTGTATCTATATACTTCTATGATTTTCATGCAAGCATACCTTGTTATACTTGAGATTTATTCATATGATTACACCATGTTGTTATGTGACTCTAACAAGCTGCATGAGCCTTACCATGTTTTAGGTAGTATGTTTTACCAATACTTTACCATACTAATATTGTACTTGTGTAGTCATTATATTGATTTAGCTTCTAATCTAGGGAGTAAAGGATAATTTGTAGGGTTATGACTCTTAGTTAGAGTATGCTGAAGGTGATGATATGGGCCATTAGTAGGCTATTGGTTAGAGTTGGAGGTTTATGATTATACCTATGTGGCTAACCAGTTAGAATTATTTTTACCCACTGTGTTGAGAAGTTTTTATACATTTGGTTATTTAAACTCTTGACTTGGTTCCCTATATTTGGTTTTGTAAACTATCATATTCATTCTATCTATGATATTATTATCGCCTTCATTATCTTATGTTGTCATATTATTATTATCAGCATGCATCTTTTGTTCCTTGTTCCGTTTTACCTTGTACTAGGGATGGTCTTAAAATGACATTTTCTATCTCATGGTTATGAGCATGCATCACATTATTATCACGTTAGGTGATGATACCTGTCTCATAGTTGATGTGGTGGTAACATTCCTTGCTTTTATTTTTCGAACAATTCCACATTATCTTAAAAATAAAATTTTCTAGTTAAAAAATTGGGGGTGCTATAGGAAATCCCGCCACATAGTTGGGGGAATAAAAATGAATAAGATGGAACAAATATGTGGATGCCTTACTCGTACGTTGTATGGGCCTTATATGATCACATAACATTGGATATAATACACTAATCACTCAAAGTGAAAAATGATCATACCATGTATAGGCCTAAATTACCTAATTCTCAATTATCTATTGGGGATTAGTCTACCTTAGGGCATTTATTGGTACCTTAAGGCGGGATTCTAGTAGATCCTAGTGATTTACCTACTATAGACATTGATAATATACTAGAGGGTATTGATATTAAAGGGTTTGGTTACGTATGTGGTTTTTGGCTTCAGTTGGACTTTATGCTCAGTAGTGGTTAGGCCGGACTTTATGTCCATTGGTGGTTACATGGCTTCAACCAGACTTTATGTCCTTTAGTTTAGATAGACTTCAATGAGACCATGCAGTGGTGTATGATCCATCACTCGATAAGAACCTAAAAGAGAATGTGGACAAAGGGGAAAATAAAAAAGAAATGAATAAAAAGAGAGATAATACTTATAAATAAATGACCTAATGGATTATATAAGTTGGAAAAAGAGACTAAATGAGAAACTTTATGAAGGGATGATAGACGCCCTAACAATAGTTTGAATAATCTTCTTATTAGATTGCATGTCGCTACTTATGATGTTGTGTTATATTAATAAGCATGATAAGTCATGTATGGTATGAGTTTCCAATGCATTATACGACCATGACAGCGGAGGCGTATCTATTTATATGGTATAAGCATGAAATATGTTAGTATGATCTCCATATTATGATGGGACTTTATATACTTGTGACCACCGTTAAGGAGGTAACTTGGCTCACTCAATACATAGTATATTGATGTACCTGTTTGCTTGGTCATCTACTCATTCCTATGAGCAAAAGATCATGTGTAGGTTTTTGGATATGGTCAGTAGTAAGCTTACCTTGTATTGGGCGTGGGCTTTGAGAGCATAGATATCTAGAGACTTTTGTGTAATCCTTGGTGCACTAGGGTTTAGGGCTACACCCTACTTTTGGTTTTTCTAATTGGAACTCTGTACTTCAGCTTAAATTCCTTCATGTATTTGAATTTTCAGGGACCATTGAGGTCATGTTCTTGTAAACATTTTAGTCAATATCTATATATTGTGTTCTTGTGCACTTTACTTTAGTTTGGATCAATTTGGTACTCAACCTTGTATCTAACATGGGACGAGCGGCTGCCACCTATCCTATGTTAAATGTGATGGCAACACTTCATTTTTCTTAAGTGTTTAAAAGTTTCCCATTTCTGCAATAATTTTAAAACATAATTTTTTAGTAGTAAAAAATGGGAGTGTTATACCGTAAGTCTAGTAAGCACGTATATTCCACTATTTTTACATTCTATAGAGACTCTAATTGTCCCTATACTATTTTCTTTTCTAGAACCTACCCATTCTATAAGTTTTTTAGGATTAGATAATATTTGATCTATCATAAAAAAGATTTGATAATTTTGGGTTCTAAAACATGTATTTATACATTTCATATTTTGTGAAAAGAGTTGAGCAGATATGCTAAGGAGAAATATTCATTTCATGTAAACAAATATATTGACACGATTTATAATAATAATAAAAAACTTATTTTACCTCTTCGTTTAAGTTATAGTTAATATTTGGGGAATCCATTTGTATTATTCATATTTTGTTGGGATATTGAACTCATTATCATTGTTTGTCAGGGTTCTTAACTCATCATCGTAGTTTGTCAAGGTTCCAAACTCATCTTAGCTTGAAGGACTTCCGAATTTATTATTTATTGTGAGCTTTTTTAAAAAAAAAATTAAATAAGAAGCTATTATGCTATTATACTACTAATGAGTACAGTTATTTTTAGAAAAAAATAAATTGGAACCTATCCGTTAATGTCTATACAACTAAGACTATGAATGAAATAAGTTTAAATAGAAGTTCAAACCGCACAAATAATAAAGTGGTGTATTTGTTTTCAACAAAATATTATTATTACACATACTTATATATAGGGACGGAGTTAGGAATAAAAAAATCTATGGGGTCCCAATAAAATCAATTCTCAGTCATATTTTCTCAAAACAAAAATTTAAAGTGCTACAGTTTACTTTCAAGGTCAAATAAGAGAATAAGGAAAAAAATAAATTTAAGTGTATGTACTGGGTATTGAACTTACATCCTCCAATGTAATATAGAGGGGGTCCAACTAGTACAATACGGATAATTTTATATTATAATATTACTCTTCCTTATACATAATATATACTTATAGAATATTTTATGGGGTTAGGCGACCTCATGTGGTCTATACTGGCTTTGTCCATGCTTATATAATACCCATAACTCACCATTATATATACTCATATTTTGTATTTGCTGACCATGTAGAGTATGTGCTACCAAGTAGAGTATGTGCTACCATACTAAGTAATTATTGGTTGGATAACTCAAATATTTGTCTTATAAAAAATAATTCTTATTAAAGTGTGTATGTAAAAAATAGTCAATGGGAGATGGAGGGCAACGATAAATTTTGCCAGTAGAGAAAGTTGGGGAACGATAGGTTTTATGTATGAGAAAAATTAGGGAACGACAGATTTTACTGATGAGAGAAGTTAGAGAATGATAAATTTTGCTTGTAAAAGGTGTCAAAAACAACAAAATATGTGGATGGGGATTGTTTAAAAGCGTCAGAAATGACAATACTTATCACTTGTAGAAACTAAAAACAATAATAATTATGGATAGAAGTAATTAAAAAAATATTTTTCATCTAATAAAATTTTATTTTTTAAATAATAAAACCCTTTTAATATTGTAAACCTTATGTTCTCATTCTCTTAGTCGGTATTTTATTCGAGGGAAAAAATACTCCACAGTTTAACCCCTAATATTAAAAACCGGACCGGACTGGCCGGTCCGACCAGTGAATCGGCGAATCGGTCGGGTTACCGATCAAATTTCATGTGTCGGTTTTTAAGATCTCAGAACCAGTGAAAATCGGTCAAAAATCGGTCGGACCAGTGAAAACCGGTCAAAAATCGGTCGGACCAGTGAAAACCGGTGAACCGGTTAAAAAATTGGTCTTAGAATCGGTCAAAAAATCGGTTGGGAGTCGGTCAAATTCATATATAGTTTAATTTTCTATGTATTTCATATTTTTTGACTTAAATTGTATCACTGGTTTGACCAATCCAAACCCCTGGTTCAACTACTAAATCAGTAAATCAGTTATGATACCGGTTCGATGATCGGTCCGATTTTTAAAAGTATGGTTTAACCGGTCCGCCCTTCCTCATAAAGGCTACTCGGAGATGAGCGCCTTGCTGTACACTGTTTTTCAAAGTTGAGGGGCGCTGCTTCTCTCCTAAAAAGGCCGGACAAATGGATGCGTAGCAGCGTAGGCCAACTCAGGAAGTAAAAAACCGTAACAAACAATACCCATAGACAAGAAAATAAAAAAGAAAAATTATTTGAAGCCCAGAGACCGATAGATTAGCAGGGAAACCCTCTACAGTCCTCTCCAACTTGTGGAGGAACCAACCTGCACTCCACATTTCTTAAACAATTTCCTCGCTTTCGTCAAAAACCCGCTTCAGAAAACCCAGAAAGTTGTCCACTCTAGTCTTGAATTTAATCTTCTAGTTCAAATTTCATCAATGGGGTTTCCCTCAAAAACCTTCCCCATTTTCTCCGCCTTCTTCTGGCTCCTTTTCTTCGCCATTCTCGACCTTCCTTTACCCTCCCAATCAGCTCAAAGCTTCTCTGACTTAGTGTACAAGGGATGCGCAAAGCAACAGCTCTCAGATCCAAGTGGGGCATACGGCCAAGCACTTTCGTCCCTCTTTAACTCCCTCCTCCAACAATCTTCCAAGTCTAAATTCTTCAAGTCCACCGCTGGTGGTGGCCAAACTTCTATTTCCGGACTCTTTCAGTGTAGGGGTGACCTAAGCGGTTCTGATTGCAGCAATTGCGTGAGTAAGCTTCCTGAAATGATAAATAATTTATGTGGGCATGTGATTGCAGCTAGAGTTCAGTTAGCCGGGTGTTATATGTCTTATGAAGTTGCTGGATTTACTCAGATTTCAGGAATGCAGATGTTGTATAAGACTTGTAGTCGAACGGAAATAGCCGGGAGTGGGTTTGAGCTGAGAAGGGATAGCGCTTTTTCTGTAATGCAAAATGGGGTGGCCAGTGGAAATGGTTATTATGCAACAAATTATCAACAAGTTTATGTCCTGGGACAGTGTGAGGGTGATTTAGGGACTACAGACTGTGGGAATTGTGTCAAGACTGCTGTTCAGAAGGCTCAAGTTGAATGTGGATATGCATTGTCTGGGCAAGTTTATCTGCATAAGTGCTTCATTAGTTACAACTACTTCCCAAATGGGGTTCCAAAGAGATCATCCTCGTCTTCTTCGTCACCATTTTCTTCAGGTAACATTGAATTTAGGAATGTAAATCTGGCGCGTGGAGCTTCGTTGAGTTTCAGAACAATGGTTGAGTGTTAATTCGTGTTTCTTCTATCGACTAAGATTGATTTGTTTATCGTTGCAAGTCATTTCATACGTTCCCCTTTTCCTTCTGGGCATTTGGGTATGAAATTAAAGCTTGTTGTAGCCTAGTTGTGGTGAAAATTTAAGGCTCGAGTGTTGTCAATTGATGCAGGGTCAGGACAAAATACAGGGAAGACGGTTGCTATCATTCTAGGAGGAACAGCTGCAGTTGGCTTCCTTATCATTTGCATTCTATTCATTAGACAGCTGAAGAAGAAACCTGGTAAGTTGTAAAAGAAATACAATGGATTTTTGTTCACTACTATGGCATTTTCTTTATTGTTGGTACTGATTGGAGTATCTCGGCGCCTTTTGATGCTAATTTAGTTGTACATTTTTTTTAATTTTCTGCAGATTATTAAAGATGGAAATCAACTTGACAATTGGAATTTTGAGATGGGAAATGGAAGTAAATTTTGTGTTTTTTGTTGTCATTCGACAAAGTGAAAATCTGCAATCTGTAACCTTTTTTTTTATTGGTGGTTAGTGATACTGGATACTTCCCTGGACGTGAAAAATATGAAAAGAGAAAAGAAGGTAGGAACCGATTAAGTCCACATGGGAAATTATTGTTATTATTACTGATCTCTATTTGGGTACATTTAGCTTTAGGTGAAGCATTATGATCAATATGAAAATTTTGACAATGTTCATAAAACAACTACCGCTATTATTTGAGTACTTTCTCACAAGAAGCAATTCTTAAGTTCTTCACATCTGTTATATCTTCTTGTGAATGATTGAGCAATTCGATTGATATATATATATATATATATATGAATTTGGCGTATTTTGCGGTGATGTTCCATTTGGATTTTTGCTCACATTGCCCATGTGACTGTTTGTCCGTTTTCTTCTCTCTGTCCTGGCCAGTGTCCTGCATTGCAACTATTGCATCTTCAATTTTTTCTTGAGCAGGGTTTTGCAGCTTTTTATACTTTTTGGAAAGTGAAACACCCATCTCTCCTCTTTATTCCCTTGCTTGTAATCTGTTGCCTCTCCTCTTTGAGAGTTTTGACTCTCTTGATCAAAATTGTGCTTTTACTGATTCAAGAAGTTAACAATTGATTCCTACTTGTGGCACTCTCCTTGTCGCTTATACTAGCACTACATATTATATCATCATAATTTAAAAATGCATACATTGTAGTAATTTTCAAGGCACTAACTTTATTCCCTTTCCTTGTACAGTTGTATTAATGCAGATTTACTGCATATCTTTTTCTTCTCTTATTTTTATACCTTTTGCTCTTTTACCATATCTGAGGACGGTGGGGTGCCTTTTTGTTTGTCTTGAAACTGAGCCCCCACTAAGTTTTGCCTTTGACAGACAGTTGTCATGGACCACGAGACGTGTTTCGGGGAAAAACCCGGTTCGGAAATTGTTTTTAATGTGGTTGTTTGGCACGAGAGTAGTAGGAATGGGGAAAGGATACTTGACACTTTGATTTTGAGAAATACCCATTAAAGATATTTTACAAAGTAATGAGTATTTTTTTTTTATAAAAAAATTGTTACCATTATGTAAAACATGTAAAATATGTGGGTATTTTTTGTTGGTATTATACTTGTAACAAATGAGTATTTGAGCACCGGATAACATTTCATCTAATAATAAATGTCAGTTTTTAGGTATTAGAGGTCTCGGGTTAATTTTTTTTTTCTTCCAATATTGATACATTTTTATCTTCAATGGGTATTTGTGATAAAGGATCCTGGCAAAAGCCGAACAGTGAATAGAACAAATGTCTAATGTGGTTATGGCTACTATTTTTTTTTTCTTTCAACAAATTTTAGGGTACAGCTAAGATTTGTCATTTATCCATAACTTTCTACTTCCCTGGCAACCAAAAAAAAGTTCCTACGAAATAGGGATGGTTGAAGTAGTCGCAATAATGTACACCATAGAAGTGGCCTGGGTGGAAGTATTTGACAGCAAAATAAAGCATCTATCTAATTCTACATGGAGCTCTTAGTGTAGAATAATTGAGATAAGATAAATTCTCCCCAACGTTTACATTATGATAAGCCCAAAATATACAAATATAATCTCTGACTAAAAGGATAGAGAAATATTATGCTAGTATCTATCTAATTGCAAAATAATGATAGAATATTTACTTAAGAAACATTCTATCTACTAAATAGTAGAGAATATTCACAACATAAGAGAATATGAGAACATTATAAAAGAATGTTTTGTATATTTGTAATAGCCCCTCAAGTTGGAGAGTGAAGGTACAATACTTTGTCTTAAATTTTGTCAAAATATATTCAAAATTAAGTTAATATAAAAGGAAATAATTTTGGTTTTGGAAAGATTTTGAAAAATGGGTGCAAATATGAGTTTAAGGTAAACCAATCGATTGGTCATACCTAAAACTAGTTAATTTGTAAGTCTAGGAATACAAATAATCATCTTAGAAGAACCAAGGAACTGGTTGGAAAAGAAAAAAAAGAAGTCAATTAGTGAAACTAGTCAACTGGTATCTATTAACAAGTTCATTAGTTTTATTGACATTATTAGGTGTATTGAGGAAACCTCCTTCTTACCTTCCTTTCTTCTTGTAAAACTTAGGCTCATGCATCTTGATCCCTCCATTTTTGAGCTGAGTTCCCTCTTCGTAATCTCTACTTCATTTCTTCTTTGTTTTCTTTAAATAAAGGAGGACTAACATTTCGAAAGGGTTGAAGACCATTGATTTTCTTCCTCTTGGAAAGTTTAGCTTGAGGAAAGATTTTAAATCTATTTTAATGTGTTTTACTAAATTTAAATTCTTGATATTGTTTAGATAATCAATAATTTTTTGTGTAGCCATCAAGTAAATAGTAGTTAGAGTTGCTAGAAGCTTTACTTAAAGGTATGACAATTTAACACCTAATGAAGTTAAGTGCTAGATTTTAATATGTGTAATGCCGTGATCTTGAGCAAATTTCATGTTAAGTATAGGTTTTGTTGACATATATATATTTGAGCACGTTTGCATGATTTTATATTATTGAGATTGTAACATTCTCAATCTCCCCTTAGTTGGGAGGCATTATATGTTGTCAATTACACGAGGAAACTAGCATATCTAGCAAGGCTGAGCAGAACAATACTATGATGGCAAACATTTCTAAGCTTTATTAATTGTATAAATATAATACTCCCATTTTTATTACTGATATGAGCCTTTTCCAAACTAATACTATTGAGCATAAGGGGTGTCAGTCTAAAGAACGAAGGATAACCTAATTACCTTTAGACCTGCTCATCTCCCTTGGTTGCTCTCCCGGTTCCACATTCGGCGGGTGTACCATGTTGTGTATGGATGGTTGGTTGTCCCCGACTACATAGTATTTTCCCCTTTCTTCTCCTCCTTAATTCTAACCCTATATATATGGGGTCTTGTACCCATTTTGGGGATTTGAAATTTATAATACAACTCTTTCAATTTTGCTCTCTCCTCTCTCCTTTGAGTTTTTCCCTTGATACTTATCACTTACTTGACACCCCTCTTTATTTCTTAAGAACCGTTTGGTTTACAAATCACCATCAACAATAAGTATCACCTTTGGGGACTTAAGCTATTTCTCTCCCATCCAACCTTTTAATTGATTTAATCCTAGTACCAATGATCCTTCTCGAGAGAAAAGTCTAATTACTATCTCTTAGCTACTAGCTACTAATGCTAAAATCTGAGCATCAATTCACGAAATGGTCTTGGACATGCTACCCCTCAAGCACACACCCTTGATTAGTTATCACACCTTTTAGATTAGCATCATCGGAACACGCCTCAACAACCTACCCCGTAAGAAACTCTGTTGGAGGCTTTAGACCTTCAAGAGAGAGAACTAGGGATTGAGCCGTGTGGTGTCGTTGTTTAGGAATAGGAATCATAGTCGATGGAAAATGCACGAGGTAAGATAATTGGGAGTGGCAAACAATTGGAGTCTGTAATCCCTCCTAGGTAAGATAGGAGGAAAAGACATTCCTGTACAAGAATAAGACATGATGGTCATCAGACCCATAAAGATGAGGAGGAAATTTGGAGAAATAATGCCCCTTCGACCATCATATATGAAGAAGGAAATCAAGAGAACCATTAGACTAACATAAAAGTTGAAGACTTTGTTAGGAAGATAATCAATTGGAGGGTACAAGAAGCCTTGGAAATTATGAATGAGAAGAAGGGTGACATTGATGGTTACTATTGGCAAACACCCTTCATAAAAGACATTGAGTGTCATAATTCTAACTTTTGAATCATTTGATAGTTTTACAGACATATAGGACCATCAAAAATACAATGTTGCTAGCCGAGGAGTGAGAAGAGACTTTATGCAAATCATTCCCTTAAACTTTAAAATGATTAGAATTGAGATGGTTTGGAAACCAAAAAGTTTGAGTTAATAAGCTCTTTTTCCTAGCTTGTGATGAGTTTCATCAAACAATTTGATGCATGTCAGCGATCTAAAAAAATTCCTCCTATTTTATGGCATTGCTAGATCTTCCCTTCTTAGAGGTTTAACTAATAAATATCTAGTGGAAAATCTATACCTACATATACACTTCTTTTAAAAAGGATGTACAAGAGAGAATATACACCAAGGAAATGGCTAAGGAGACGTGGTTGGTGGACAAAAATATCAATACACCCTTAATATCGAGATAAAGGCTAGACAAGGAAATATATATGCCAAAGGAGATGTATATGCCCAAAAGAGACCATGAAGGTATAAGGCTTGTGGTATAATCAACCGCCCAACATACTCAAGTTGGCATATTTAACACATACACACCATTAGTGGCAATCCTCTCACACATATAAAATGTAGAAAATGGTAGACAGGTGTTTTCAAGGCTCCCATTTGACTCGACATGCAACACAAAAATCCTAACAAGTGGTGCACTTATCATGAGAAGTATGGATATACTATCGATTAGTGTCAGTCACTAAGTGATGTGGTGGAAGATTTGGTCCACAAGGGTTATTTAAAGCATCACGCATAGGCACCCTGAACAAGGCAAGAGGCAGAGAAAAGACAAAAACTCCTCTTGCAGCCCCACGCTAAGGAACCTTAGAAAATTGTATAAACTATTATAGAAGGAGATTTCTTGGTGGGAGAAAGCAATGTGGCCTTAAAGGCATACATTTGTATAGCTGACTTTCATGAAATGAAAAAGAAGATAGGTGAATAGAAGTTAGCCTTACAACAAAAGATGAGGGGCTAAGCATGGTGGAACATCATGACTACCCTTTGGTTATCAAAGTATAGATTGCAAATTACATGATGTAGTGAGTTCTAATAGACACAAGCAGTTCTATAGATATTATCTTCAACAAATATTATAAATAATTATAATCGTCAGAATGATGCTTGATAAATAAGACTTCACCATTGGTAGAATTTACTAGTGATATAATAAAAATGAAGGGAATGACAAACCTCACCTTGACAATCAACAATTCAAGGGTCTTTAAAAGTATTAAAGTGGATTTTGTTATTATTTCTTTTTCGTTGACATATAACATGATATTAAGAAAACCATCCTTTAACATACTCTAAGACAACATTTTCATAAATAGAACAACAAATGAAAGAATGTGTGTTTTACTAATAATACAACAATACAAATGATAACAATGATGAAAATAATATTATAGATAAAAAAGAGAGGGAGTTTACAAAGTCCAAATACAGGGACCAAAGACAAGAGTTTAAATGACAAAAAAAAAAAAACTAAAAGCATCTCAACAAAATAGGCAAAATATATCTAACTGGTTAGCCTAACTCATAACTAAATGAAAATGTAACTCTCAACCTTAAGAAATGGCATGCTATTGCCTCGCGACATCATCCTCAATGTAATCTAGCTTAGAATCGTAACCTTACAAATCATCCTTTGCTCACCGAGCCAAAATTTGGATCATCATAGTGACCACACAAATATAGTATCAGTACGGTAAAGTATGGGTAAAACAAACTATCTAAAATATGGTAATGGCTCATGTTGCACAATGAAGTTAAATAGTAGCATGATGATAAGTATACTACCAGAGTATAACACTCAAGCTCATGATAGCAGTATAATAAGGAAATCTTGTGAGAAAATCATGGATGAATAATAATATAGGTCATTCATTGAAATCATATAACATAAACCATATTTTAAATCTTTTGTTAGTGACCACATACTTTGAAGTTATTAAGATAATCTATTCAACCACATCCAATTCTCCACCATAAACAATAGTCATGGAAATATATACACACCCATCACACATTAAATCCACCTGCCATGAGGGCTTATACATATTAGGATACCACACCCACTATGCGTGGTCATATTACATCAATAGGTCTTGTACTAGGATAACTCACCCACCACACCTTCAATGTCCTCCTCTGTGAGGGCTACACAATTTAGGATACCATATTTGCATGATCGATGTACAAGATAATGTACCAAGAGGCTTATCAAGGGATACCTCACCACCGATACTAGACATTGATGCCAAGCCGACTTACCACAATATAACCCTATACCTCAATAATATGTGCATACCTCTAACCTACCATAACCTGGTAGAGAAGAAAATATGTACTACGTGAAAATATATAAACACAAGGTGGCCCTCCCACTAACTCCGACAATCAGAGAAAAATGCTCGAACAAAATCTTAATCCATTATCATTAATTGCTAAGTGATATCACAAATTATAATTAATTCCATTATCAACTAATTTGGTGTTTTCAAGTGATAACATCAAACACATCACAAGGTATATAAGCCACCATATGAGTGTTTAGAAGCAATATCAAGCTAAGTCAACATAAAGCTCATAATATTATCATCTTAATCCATATAAAAATGACATTAAGCATGGTTAAAATCATGATTAAAATGTTGTAATTACATAGAAACATCAACATAAAAGGCCTAAAGAAAGAACATTAAGTATCAAGCAACCATGGAAAAATTAGGACTAGTGGATCAATCATTTAAACCCATCTACTGGTTTAGTTGTACCAGACCTAAGCTAAAAATAAAATCAGCTAATCCTTTTGACTGGTTTGTCTCACCGATTGATTGTTCATAGGAGCTAGAGGATGGGTTTTGCCAAATTAGTCAATAGATTTAAGTAGAAACCATACCACTTCGGTCACAAGGCAACCTGTTGATGGGTTTGATAAACCGATTAACTACTCATGGGAACCAATCAATTGGTTCATCAAACCAATATACTATTCATGGAACTAGTTGATCAATAGTTCCAAATGATTGACTATTTACCCAACCATTGGAAATGTCCAACACACTAATCGACTATTATGGGTAAAAATACACCCATAACTGTGATCCACTTCTCAATATTTCACCCAAATTTACCATATTAATTCTTACATTCTTACTGGTACATGTTATAATTAGAACTTAAACAAAATCATGCTCAAAACTACCAAAATCATGCATAACAACACAAAACTCAAAACATGCTTAAAACTTAAAAGATGAAAACTTTACCCTATGGTCAAATCCAAGAATTTAATTAACTTATGCACAACACAAAAATAATCTAAGAACATGAAACCATAACAAATAACAAAAGACCTTATGCATTTTAGAGATAAGAATGCCTTAATTTTAAGTAATTCTTCTTACACAAAATACTCCTAACTTGATAGTTATATACCAATAACTTGATTTCTATGAGAATTAGGAGTTATAATAGTTAAAAATCTTTTTTCAAAATTAATAAAAAAAAATTAAAAGAAGAAGAAAAAAATTGTAATAACTCAACCTTTTATCAAAATAAAAACATCAAGGGGAATGAAGTTAAGATCTTCAACCTTTATCAAAACCTTAATTCTTCCATACTTAAAAGAAACAAATGAGAGATAAAGCTAATATTAGGAGAAGAAAAAAGTTCAAGCAAAGGATAAGGGAACAAGAGGAAAGCATCTATTTTCTCAACAAATATGAAAGGGGAAGAAAAGTGGAGAATGCCCAAAACTTAGGAATTTTTCACAATCGAAAAGGGAGAGAATAAGCACGGGAATATGGTAAGGAGTGAAATGAGTTAAGAATGGAGTGTATAGAAGAGAGTGTTGGTGAACATATAAAAGGGTTGAACCAACCCTACTAGATACTTGTGCTCAATCTTGGCCTTTGGACAAGTCAAGTGTCTTACTACAAAGTCCATAATCTTCTGCTTCATACAGAGCCACCAATATATCTACTTTAGATCCTTATTCAACTTATCCTATCAAGAATGGGTGGATTAAGGCACATGAAGGCCCTCCTCTAGAATCTTCCTCTTAAGGTGCCCATAATTCTACGGAACACACCATCTACCTCAGAAACGAATACTACCATCCTCAAACATATGAAACCCCACTGCTCTAGCCTTTTCTATAGCTTGTGTGATCCATTTGAGTTGCACATCTACTAGCTAAATGGCATGAATCTTATCGAAAATAGTAAGAGTAATCATGAGAGTACTCATCCTTATCTAAAGACCCCCAAACTCAATGATCTCATTACATATATCTCAAATCTCCTACCAAATCCAATCTAAAATAACTAATGAACCTAGGGTGTGTGAAGTCTTTCTATTGAGAGCATCGACTATGATGTTAGCCTTACCCACATGGTAGGTCAATTCCAAATCATAGTCCTTAACCAACTCTATCCATTTTAGCTGTCTCTTTTTCAGCTCACAATGAGTGAAGATTTACTTAGACTTTTAT
Source organism: Tamarix austromongolica (assembly GCA_039764185.1). Classification (NCBI taxonomy): domain Eukaryota; kingdom Viridiplantae; phylum Streptophyta; class Magnoliopsida; order Caryophyllales; family Tamaricaceae; genus Tamarix; species Tamarix austromongolica. The sequence continues at coordinate 50,584,175 of CM077817.1, forward strand.
TCTATATGAATAACTTATACTGCACTCCATATAGGTAATTTTCTAAGATCTTTAAGGAAAAAACCACTTCATCTAGCTTAAGGTCATGAACGGGGTAGTTCATTGATGCTTCTTAAATTAGTAAGAAACATATGCCACTACCCTCAAATGCTACATCAACACACACCCTTATCCTCTCTAGGACAGATAGAATATGGTACATGTTGGCCCCCCTCTAAAATCTTCCTCTTAAGCTACCCACAACTCTATGGAATGCATAATCTACCTTAAAGACGGATACTAGAATCCTTAAAATTCTAAAATGCCAATACTCTACCCTCGACAATAGCTCATGTGATCTATTCGATCTTGACATCTACTAGCTAACTAGCTTGAATCTAGTTGAAAATGGTTAGAGTAATCATGAAAGAACTCACCCTCGTCTTAAGATCCCCAAACTCGATGAATTAATGCCCATATATTGAAGCTCTTACCAAATCTAGTCTAAAACAACTAATGGACCTAGCGAATAAGAATCCCTTCTTCTTCTTCTTCTTCTTCTACTACAAAAGTTTGATTAAAATAGTTCTAATGTTAGAAAGTTTTTTTTTTGTATGATATGTACATGTTAAAATATTAAGTTAAACATGTTTAGATACTCTTGTAGAAAATTATTACCATCATGTGCCCTAGGGTTGATTTGGTCATTTAAACATATCATGATATTTAACCTTAACCATAATTTCCAGTGTGTTCTAATTATTACCAAAAATAGTGGTAGTGGTTTTGCTTTTTTAGAAACACATGTTTCATTATCATTATTGCTATTATAAGGCCTAGGAGTATTTTGTTAATTTTGGTAATTTTGAGTGTACTATGATGATTATCCTAATAAACATGCATGATATGTTTCTTTCATTACTCGGCATGAGAAATGGATTTTGTTGTTTTAGAAATACATTTTTCAATATGATGATGATGATGATGATGATTATTATTATTATTATTATTATTATTATTATTATTATTATTATTATTATTATTATTATTATTATTATTATTGTATGACCTAGGGATATTTTGGTAACTTAGAGTGTACCATGATGAGTATTCTAATAAATATGCATGATATATGTTATTCATTGTTAAGAATAAAATATGGAGGCTTTACTATTTTAGATACATATTTTTCAGCATGATTATTATTATTGTATGGCCTAATGGTATTTTGGCAATTTGGAGTATTCCATGATGATTATTCTGATAAACAAACATGATTTGTATTACACGTTGTTAAGCATAAGAATATGTGTTTTTATGTCTTAGAAGCGCATAATAGGGTTTTATGTGTAGAATTGTGCATAAGGGTAAAATGGTGATTTGGTGTGTCTAGCAATTTATTACATGATAAGTAATTTAATTATGGTATGTTATCTTTTTTTTATGGAAAGTTGATACATAAAATAAAACATGTATTGGAAATGGATGGTAAAGTGGTAATTTTAGCCCTAGAAGAATTTTTGTTATTTTTGACCTAAAGTACCTAAGTGTGAGTAATTGAGCCAAGGATGGCCTTAGTAGATTTCTAATGTTGACATTGATTATGGTTATCCTATAATGTTTGGAAATGAATAAAAATGGTGAAGTATGAATATTTGGATCTAGATGATTAATATGTATTTTCTTGGTCACCATTATAAAATACTAATACTTAAAGTGAAATATCATGAGATTGAAAAAGGTGGCTATTCAGGGGTCGCTAACCTAAAGACGTGATTTAGTCCATGATTGTTATTGATTTTGATGGTGTGCCTTAGTGCCCCAACCATGCCTTATATCTTACTCTATTTAGCTCTATTGACCTAATTAGGGTGTATGTATACTTATAGATTAGCTATCCTTATTGGAAGTGTACTATGTACCTTTATGTATTGGTAGCACCGGAGTACCTTTATATCCTTGGGTTGTTAGTTAGTAGGATACAATGTTGCCCTTGTGTGCCAGTATGACCGGAGTAACTTAGTGTCTTTGGGCTCTTCTGATATGCCCTCAAGTGAATAAAAATAGAAATGAATGATATTTGAATAGAAATGATTATTGGTTGGTAGAAGCCTTTATGCTTATCTATGTTTTGATAGCAACCTTTTGCCTACCTATGGTTTAGTAGTAGCATTTATGCCTACCTATTGATGAAACCTGGAAGGGTTTCACGAAAGTTTCACCGGATCGCAAACAGAATCGAGCGCGGGGTTCGATTCATCGAACAATCATCCTAAGGATTTCTCCAAAGGAAGATCAGAAACTCAGAGCACAGTTGAATCAACGGCTGTTGATGTTATAGAACAAAGAAGATCAAGAAGAGATTGAGGAGAAGGAGCAAGAAGAATGTGAACAAGAAGGTCGCGCGAGAGAGAGGGAGAGTTGAGAGAGAGAGCAGAGAGAATTCCAGAAAAGATCTCAAAATTAAATTCGACCAAAAGTAATCGATACAGATGGCATATGCCATATATACATGGCGTATACAATACAAAGGTAAGCGTACAATACATATCGTAGGCCTCCGACCGTATACAACAATTCTACCCAAATAACCAGCCCAGTTCATCAGCCGATACAATTACAATGGGTCGACGACTGACTAAGAAATAACAGCCCAATTACAACCTTACAAGGCATAATAATACAAGTAATGAATGGTACAAATAATTTCCATAAGCTAGAAATTATCTTAGCTAATCATGGTTACCAAGGGACGAGTAACCCACATTCCAACTAACCGAAATAATTATGGGTTGGGTGGCGGATTACACAACCAACTTAATCCCCATTAGCCAAATTTGCTAGCGAATGCATCACATGGGATTTTCTACAACAAACACAACAAACATTATGCAACAATTCCTCGCAGCAGGTACAACAACCTTTGGATCCATTTCCCCATGTTTTGCATTAATTTCCTAATCAAGCACACAATAAGAAAAATAATTATAAGCACAAAGCAATCTATAACAGTTAATAGAATTATTTAAATACAAATTTTGGAGATTCATATCACCTGTGGTCTTGTAGTATCCTTGGACTTACTTATGATGATGTGTGTTGTTATTGGTATTGTTGATGAGCCTACCTATATTATGAGAAGTTATAGGTTTGATAATGAGATTAGGACCATGGTTATAACTTTAGAATGATGTTTCTTTCTAATTATACTACAAAGAGAATCTCTTGGATGCTCCATTAATATTATACATAATGATGTTTCTTTCTAGTTATATTAACGATTGTGATATTTCAATTAATATTTTCATAATTAAATTTTCATGTATTTTAGTGTTATATTTTATTTTTTCCATATGGACCTTGCATATTAGTCTTGTATAATGGGTTACTTAGTACTATTATACAGAAGGGTTCCTTTCTTAGGCCCCTACTTATTCAATGGGTAGTGGCCTTTGTGGGTTAGCTTGTAAGATTTGTTCTAGGCTAACCTTTGGATTGAGAGTGTAGGGTCATTTGGTGGTTTTGTTAGGTATCTTTTATATCATGAGATTCTTTACTTCTTATTCTCTTTATATATTACCTTTCATTAGCATTTTGTAACTACTAATAATTGGTTCTATTCGAAATGTTATTAAATTACTTAAACTCTCTCGCTACTCTAATTTACAATTGTGTTATTAATTAGAGTGGATTAAAATTTTTAGCCTTATGACATGGTAACAAAACAATAGATGAAATGAAAATTGTACCAAGTATTGTGGTAGCACTCTATGATTTAATATTTTAGCCTCCCAATTTTACTTCAAGAATTTTTTTCATTTCATATAATTTTGGGTGTTACAAGTTGGCATCAAAGGTTTTTGAAAATCTTATCTAGTCTTAAATTGTTTGAGCTAATACCATAATCTGGTATCAAAGCTTTTGATTGTTGATAATTATGTTTTTTTCAGAGATTCTCTCTTCATATCTAGAGCCGACAAAAGTTGACCCGACACGAAAAATCCGACGAATACCGACTCGATCCGCCCGAAATCCGATCCGATTTTATCCGAGTAATTAAATGCCCAAAACCTATCCGACCCGATCTGATACATATCCGATATCCGATATAACCCGAGAAATCATAAGCCCGAAATAAACCCGACCCGACCCGCTATTCACCCGAAACCCGATATAACCCGAAAAACTATAAATCCGAAATGACCCGACCCGATCCATTATTTATCCGAAATCTGATATTATCTGAAAAATTATAAATCTATAAAGATTCAACTTGGTACTGCCCAAAAATTAACATTAACCCATAACTCAAAATTTTTAAAACTTCATAAAACATGAAATAATATAGATGTGCAACTAATCCATACTAGCACTTACATCAAAATCTAGAAACAATATACTTTCATAAAATTTATATCACTTATGTATATACAAATACAATATCCATTGATACCAATAGAAATAAAAGTAGAGAAAAAAAAAGAATAACACTACTATGCCATTTAAATATTAGTTCAATTCCATTATTCCATCTAGTACCATAAGATAATAACAGTGCAACCTTGAACACTATATATTAGTATCTATACTGCCATACCTTGCAATATAGTACCTACAACATCATAGAAAAGTAGGAAAAATCTAGAGTGAGAATGTTAGTTATTCATTATAAAAATTGAAGATTAATATTTTTTATTACATCAACAGTGTTAAATAGTAAGAAGTCAATATTAGTAGGTCTTTTGTCAATAATAGTCATTATTACTTACTTTATTTAATTTTTATCTTATTTAGCTTGATATGATCTAATCAAAATATATAATAAAAAACTAATATGTTATTATTATTTTTGCCATAATTGATATTCATTGATTACTATTATTATTGTTATCATTTTTTTTGTATTATTATTATTATTATTATCATATTTATTAAAATTATGTTGATATGATGTGATCAATCTCTTTTAAAAATAATATGAGAAGTACAACCTTAGAAGTCTTCATTTGTTATCAATTATCAATGACTATTATAAGTTAATATCATGTAAGGAGCGTATAAGATATAAATATAATATAAACTTAAAATAATACTAGAACTCAATATGACCAAGCTAATAATGGAGTTGAATTATAAGTTATACCTTAACATAAAAAGAAAAGTGATACGATTTGAAAAAGTTTAAATTTGAAACGTCAGATACATCTCCAAAGATAAAATAATGATAAAAAATTCTAAGGCCCCAAAACAATTAATATAATAATTCACTTTTAATTGAATAAGATAAATTAAAATAAATGATCTCAAAATAATTAGCTTTTAATAATATCTTGGAATAAAAAGAAAGAAAGAAAATGACACAAGCATGACTCAAATATGAAATGACCTAAATTCAATCTAAATTCGACCCGAAAATATAATAATTGAAACTCAACCGAGCCCGATCCGAACCCGAACCGAAATTAGAACAACCCAAATTTACCCGAATTCGAGTCCATCCGATCTCAACCAGACCCGACCCGAGAGCTTAGAATGACCCGAGATTATCCGATACTGAGTTGATCCGAATCAAACCCGACCCAGCCCGACCCGATAAAATGATCCGAAATTATCTGAAACTGATATGACCCGATTATTATGTTACCCGATCCGATAGTGACCCGACCCGCCCGATTGCCAGCTCTATTCATATCCATAAATTTTTTAATTAGAAAAGGTATTTTCTTCTTACATGTGTTTTTAAAACCTTAATTAGCCTTGTGGGTGTTGAGTGTGGGTAGACGTAGTGTCCCTTGACATGCATTGATGTGCTATGTGCTTGTAAGATAACATCCTTCCTAAAACACTTTTGTTTTATAGATAGTTCAAAATAGCCCTCAATGGACATGTTAGTAATTTGGGGGGAGAGAGAGAGAGAGAGAGAGAGAGTTTGAATCGTTCATGGAATTTGTTCAATGTCCTCTTATTTCTAAACCTCAACCTCCACCACCTTCATATCACTCATATATAGGCATTAGTGAGGATTAGCCTTAAAGAGTCTACCATATCATCTATCACCGACCTTTGATGGGTAGGAATACCTCATTGTCCTAGAAGGTTGGATACAGGTTTTTGATAGGTCGTTTGAGGCTGTCGATTTCCCATAAGTGTGAAAGGAAAACATAGATGCGTACTTTTTCGAGGACCAACAAATGCTTGGTGGGTAGGCTTTTGTACTTGAGAAGGACAACCAATATCCTAGGAGGACTTCAAGACTATGTTTCATATAAGTTTCTTCATTGAGAGCCTGAAGAGAGACAAGCTCAAGGAGTTCATGTAGTTGACTCAAAGAAATGTGACGGTATGAGTGTATTACACATGATTTATGGAATTATTGATGTTTTCTTCATGCATAGCAGCTAATGAGGCTACTCTGGTCTTCTAATTTGAGCAAAGACTTTACTTTAGCATTTGGAGGATGATCAGCGTGGTTGTCTTTCCTGACTTGGTTACTCTGTATAAGTTGGTGTGTTTTACTGCCATTTTAGTCCAAGAGCATACTTCCAACCTGGTTAAGAGGATGAATGAAGTGCCAGACTTCAAAGGAAAGGCTCAGCATCATAGAGCTTCAAGTGTTTAACACTAGACTAGTGCCCAACACTAGGGTAGTAAGAATGGATCCCGTAGCAGAGGTAATCAGAAACCAACATGACACTATCATTACCATTATTGTAATAGAGATCATCCAAGTAAGGAGTGTATGGGGAAGTTGATTCAGTGCCACAACTATGGTCAGATAGGATATAAGAGGTTTGAGTGCTATAGCTCACCATGTGATGGAGTTTGGGGATCTCTGGTGCAACATTGAGGGTAGATTCACTAGCAGCAAGTAGTTTAGTATCATCCAATGTTTAGAGCGATTCCATTGACTAGTCGAGCAAAAGCATATAATCCAATGCTATATCCTATTGTGTCTCCTTCTAGTATGCCATTGCTTTCTTATTAGTAGTATTGAACCATTAGCTTGCATGTGTTGATTTTTCCCATGGCCATTTTCCTATTATTTAGGGTTGCCCTTAAAGGGGTAGTTACCCCTCACGTGCCATTATTTCCCTTGTTTGTGTTCCTACTGGTGAAGCATAAACATTAGGGATGAAGTTTGTTTTAAGGGCGTGGTGATGCATTACCCTACATTTTTATAACCCTAAATTAGAATGATTAGCCTTTTATCAAAAAATTTAATCTTTAAATATTTTTATTAAACTTTAACCAAAAAATATTGATAAATAATTTAATAAAATAATAATAATAATAATAATATTGTTGTTGTTGTTGCTGTTGTTATTTTATCTTACCCTTTTTATTTAAATCAACCCTAAACCTATATTTTTACCATTTTTTTTCTTAATTTGATACCCTAATTATTATATAAACCAATATAATATTATCCTAAAAATATAAATTTAATCTAATTTTAATTCTAACCCTAAATCTATTTCCTTTTTCTTTTTCATCTTTTTTTCCTTTTTACTTTTTCCTTTTTCTTCCTTTACCCTTTTCTTTTCTTAACTTCACCTATTTTTTTTCTCTTCTTCCCTATGCCAACCCATTTCCTTTTCCCTTTTTTTTCCATCTTCCTCCACTGACCTAGTGCCCCTTTCTTTTCTTTATTTCTTCTTCTTCTTCCTGTGTCAGCCCATCTTCCTTCTCTTTTTTTTTCCCTTATGCCCTAACAACCTAGCCTAACCTCTCCTTCTTTTTCTCCCTCACCGTTTTGCATCCACTATGTCAAACAACCCGTTATCCTCTATCGCTTATGCGTAGCATACCTCTGCCATGCAAACATGCACCTTGACCTACTCCCTTTCTCTTCCTAGTCCAGACATCCTTCTTTCCTTTCCCTAGTGTGCCATCACCTCCCTTCCAATTATGGCCCCTAAAGTACCTTTCTCCCCTGCTTCCATCCCTCCCTGCACCATGCTGCTTGCCATTCTGTCGACCTTGCACCACCCTGTCCTACTTAACCCTTTCCTTACCACTCCCACCTACCCCATCGCATGCCTAAGCCCTACCTCCCTCCTCCTCCTCCTCCTTCCAATTCTAGCCTCTAAAGTACCTTTCTCCCTTGCTTCCATCCCTCCCTGCACCATGCTGCTTGCCATCCTGTCGACCTTGCACCACCCTGTCCTACCTAACCCTTTCCTTACCACTCCCACCTACCCCATCGCATGCCTAAGCCCTACCTCCCTCCTCCTCCTCCTCCTTTTCTTCTCTTCTCCCTTACACCCAACCTCTTCTCTTCTAACCTCCTTTCTTTCTTTCTTTCTTTCTTTCTTTCTTCTTCCATAGCCTTTGTTTTCTTCCCTCGCGACCAACCTCCTCTCCCTTTACATTGTTAGCTTGACCATCACCTCCACCATCGGCCACCTCCCTTTTCTCTTCTACCCTTCTTCCTCATCCCATTCCGAACTATTTTTCCCTCTTTGCTTCCCTGCAACAACTTCTGCCTATCCTTGCCCCTAGCACTAACTGTAACCTTTACAACCATACTTTGGGCAATGTCATTTTTTGCTATTGCCACCCTCTCCACTTGAATCCACTGATGACTTCTAACCGCAAGTGCACGGTGTTCAAGTAGCATGCATGGTCGATCTCATAGGGACTAGGACGTGAGCAATGAGATAGTAAAAAGATCTCCTATGTCTGCTAACGATAGTGATAGATGATGTCTAAATCTAAATGAAAATAAAATGTGCAAACTAAATCCAACTATAATATAATAACAACTGAAATTCAGTTAGAGAAAATGCTAAGGTTTTGGTTAATCCCCTCAACCCCAATGTGAATGAATATTAACCCCAAATCGCAAATCAAAACACTTTATTATGAATGCCAACCAAAGTATGTAGTGTAATGCTCTCTCGAGCCACTATACCCTATTGTTTATTAAGACTCATTTATCTCTAGTATGAATGCAAAAATAGGTAATGCATTATTATGTATCATATTCCCTTTTTTTTTATTTGTAGAAGCCAACCAACATCTCTTGACTTTGTGGTTTGATTTCTAGTCATGCCAATGGAGCATACTCCGATTCATCTCTGGAATCTCACTAGGTTTCTCTAAATAATAATATAAAATTGATCAATTTTATCTATTATTCCAATTAAATTATTAGCACAACACATATGATAAGGAACTAAATTGACTAGGTTTTATATTCTCAATACATCTAGATTAGGAGATTTCCTTTCACCTTGGCACATATCAATTAGCTAATCATGGCTTTCATTAAGCTCAACATCTCAAACATAGAGAATTGCATCAATTGAAATAAATAAATAAATAAAATAAAAAGGAAAAATATAATAACTTCTTTATTCAAGATGAGAAATTCATTGTTCTATCCGTCTGACCAGAAATAAAAAAGTTGAGATCAAGAAATGGAAGATTGTGGATGAATTGGAAGGGGGATTAGATTCGGTGATACCAAACAAGTAACCCTAGATCTCTCTTTAGTGCTCTCAAAGTTGCTATCTTTTTTATTCCATTCGTTCCTCTTCCAAACTAAATGAAAAAGAAGTTTATATAGACATAACTGACCATCAACATGGTCATGTAAATCAACACAACAATGTCATTTCGATGATTTATCTTTGCGCATGTTTCATATGTCAGCCATAACTTCTTCGTTTAACCTTGGATTGAGCTGATTTTTTATGCATTAGAAATTTAACAAAAAATATATAACTTTAATGTTCAACACTTTTCCAAATTTAGATCGCATCATGTTTAGATTTTCAAGTCTTTATTCCTTTTCATACTTTGAACACTCGCATTCGCCTTTGTTTTGTTCCGGCTATTGCGTTTTAGCTAATTTTGATCCCATATTCTTGAAATACGTACAAAATATGATCAAGAGCAGTAAAAAAGAATAAGTGGACTAAAGTATGAAAAAAATATCATATAATCTCATTAAATATTCATGTGAAAGTCCATATGATTGACATAATTGATGCCTATCAACCACTATTTCCTCCACCCTGTTACCTCTTTACATGATCCAACCACCACCTTAACACTATTAGTCACCTTCTTGCAACCCCTTACATCCATGTCCTCCACTTGACACCACCACACTCTCTTAACAGCCTTATCCCATCTTCATTTCCTTCAACCCCTTAGTCTCTCCTAGCTTATCTACTTCCAGCCACAACCCCCACCAACTCCTTCACTATCACCCCACAGCTACGCCGTCTCCACCTCTTTCTTCCTTCTTTATCTCATTTTCTTCTTCTCATTTCCATTCTATGCATCTCCTCCTTCTCATAACCCTGGACCTCCTATCACAACCTTTGACCCTCCTACACCACACCACGCAACCACTACCATCTCCACCACTCCCAACTCTTACATCCATAGGCTAGCCAAACCAATGCCACCCAACCACCACCTCCAACCATTTATGAACCGACCACCAATAACCCTCCATGCATGGCTCATGCAATAGATGTAGCCTGACTTGAGTTTTTAAAATTTTACATAAATTTTGTAATATTTAATTTATATGGGTAGTTTAGTAGTTTTATATTTGATAAATATTTTTAATGAAAATTATTATTTCATTGATTAATATGGTATTTGTGATTTGATTTTTAGGTACAAAAGTTTGATTAGTAAAGCCTACTAATTTTTAGGCAGTTATTAGTAAACTTTGCTTTTGTTGGAAATTAGGTAACCTATATAATTCCCTAAAATGTTTGGATATAGTATGACATCACATTAAGTTAACCATTATAATAGTAAAATAATTTGTTACAAATAATTATGTTATTATTATTGTTATCATGAAAAATTAAAAAAATAAGGCATGTTATTTTATGTAAAATATCATGTGTAATAAGGTGTGATTAAAATTGTTAAAATGTTGGGAAGTGATTTTGTATGATATGTATACATGGAAATGTCAAGTTAAACATGTTTAGATACACTTGTATCAAAATTATAACTATCATGTGCCTTAGGGGCAATTTGATTATTTAAAGATATCATAATATTTAACCTTAAGTAGATTATCTAATGTGTTCTAATTATAGCTAAGAATGGTTATGGAGTTTTTACTATTTTAGAAACATAAGTTTTAGCATGATTATCACTATTATAAAGCCTAGGGGCGTTTTGGTAATTTTGAGTATACTATGATGATCATTCTAATAAAGATGCATGATATATGTTATTCATTGTTAAGCATAAGAATAGTGGTTTTGCTATTTTATATACACGTGTTTTAGCACGATTATTAATATTGTATGGCCTAGGGGTATTATGATAATTTTAGGTGTACCATGACAAATATTCTCATGAACATACATGATATGTGTTATTTGTTGTTAAGTATGATAATAGGGGCTTTGCTGTTTTAGATACACTTGTTTCAACATGAATATTATTATTATTATATATATTAGGGGTATTTTGGTAATTTGGAGTATATTATGATGAATATTCTAATAAACACGCATAATACGTGTTATTCATTATTATGTATGAGAATAGGGGTTTCATTATTTTAGATAAACCTATTTTAGCATGATTATTATTATTGTATGCCCTAAATGTATTTTAGTAATTTTTAGTGTATCATGATGAATATTCTAATAAACATGTATGATATGTGTTATTCGTTGTTAAGCATGAGAATAGGGGTTTTGCAATTTTAGATACACATTTGATAATTTGGAGTATACTATGATAATTATTTAAATAAACATGCATGATATGTATTATTCACTGTTAAGCATGAGAATAGCGGCTTTATTACTTTAGATACAACTATTTCAACATAATTATTATTATTGCATGACCTAAGGGTATTTTGGTAATTTAGATTATACCATAATGATTGTTCTAATAAACATACATGATGTGTATTACTTGTTGTTAATCATGAGAATATGTGTTTTCATGTACTAGAAGGGCATGATAGGGTGTTAGGTGTAGAAATGTGTACAAAGGAAAAATAGTTATTTAGCGTGCCTGGCAATTTAATTACATGAAAACTAATTGAGTTATGGTATGTTATCCTTTTTATGGCCAGTTGATATGTAAAATGAAACCTATAATGGAAATGGATGGCAAATTGTTAATTTCAGTCTTAGGGGTATTTTGGTCATTTTGACCTAAAATGCTTAAGTGTGAATAATTGAGCCAAGGATGACCTTAGTAGATTTCTTATGTTGACATTGATAATGATATTGATTATGGTTATCTTATGATGTTTGAAAATGAATAAAAATGGTTAAGTATGAAGAATTAGATCCATATGATTAATATGTATTTTCGTGGTCACCATTATAAAATACTAATACTTAAAGTGAAAGATTTTGAGATTGGAAAAGGTATCTCTTTAGAGGTCCCATCTTTAATGATGTGGTTTAGCGTACGATTATTATAGATTTTTTTGGTGTGCCATTGTGCCCCAACTAGGCCTTATATCTTACTTTCTTTAGCTCTATGAACCTAATTAGGGGGTATTAATGTTTATGGATTAGGTGTCCTTTTAGGTAGGGTACTACGTACCTTCGTGTACAGGTGCCACCAAGGTACTTTTCTATCTATGGGTTGATAGTTTGGAGGATACTATGATGTCCTTGTGTGTTAGTATAATCGAGGTAGCTTAGTGTCTCTAGGTTCACCCGATATCCCCTTGATTAAATAAAAATAGAAATTATTATTAAGCTTTTTGGTAGTAGCTTTTGTGTCTACTTGTGGTTGCTAGTAGCCTTTATACTTACATGTGGTTCGGTAGCAGCCTCTATACCTACTTGTGGTTTAGCATCACCCTTTGTGCCTTTCTGTTCTTTGGTAGCAACTATTGTGCCTTTCTGTTCTTTGGTAGCAACCTTTTTGCCTACTTATGGTTCAATAGTAGCTTTTGAGCTTACTTGTGATGATATATGTTGTTATTGGTTGTGTTAATGAGGCTACATGTGTTATGAAAAGCTGTGACTTTGATAATGAGAATTGGGACCATTCTTATAACTTGAGAATGATGTTGCTTTCTAATTATAGTACAAAGAGCATCTCTTGGATGCTCCATTGGTAAGTTTCAGTTATTTCCAGATGAATGTGAATTGGTAGTATATTGTCTTAATGTTATGCATTTATATGAACGATTGTTTTATTTCATTTAATATATGCATAATTAAATATTCATGTATTATTGTGATACATTTTATTTATTCCATATGGACCTTGCATATTTGTCTTATATAATGGGTTACTCAGTACCATTATACTAAAGAGTTCCTTTCTTAGGCCCCTACTTATGTAATGGGTAGTGGCCTTTGTAGGTTTGCTTGCAAGATTTGTTTAAGGCTATCCTTTGCATTGAGAGTGTAGGGTTATTTGGTATTTTTGTGTGATGTCTTTTGTATCTCGAGATTTTGTACCTCTTACTACCTTTATGTATTTCCTTTCACTAACATTATAGTTGGTTCTATTTGAAATGTTATTAAATTATTTAAACTCTTTCGATACTCTAATTTACAATTATATTATTAATTTAAGTGGATTAACATTTTTAGGCTTAGTACTTGGTAATAGAATGGTAAAGGAAACCAAACTTATCTCAAATGTGGAAGTAGCACCCGACGGTTTACTATTTTAGCTTCTGCATTTGACTTTTAATAACAAAATTTATCATCTCATAAATTTGGGGGGTGTTACAATAAGAGTTCGAAGGAAAACCAGTTACATCAAAAATAGGTACCCAAAGATACAACATGGGTTTGTCTTAACTCTTAGACTCAAAAGCCTACTCCAAAAATAGGATCTCTTCCCAAGGGCACTCTTCCTTGTCAATATAATTGCTTAGAGCCACTTCATACTGTTCACATTAGTATCACCACAACTTTCTCATATTGAGTAAATCACAATACCTCATAATATATAGCATACCCACATTTCACATAGTCACACAATAATCTAAAATCGTACCAAAGCACAAAGCATATACCATAATCATATGCAATAATTATGGAATAATATATATAACATAAAGTCTCAATCTCAATTGTACAATATATTAGTTCACTTCACATCATCTAAAGATATAATAGACATATTCGATTAATCAAATAGATTAAATGTACCATGGTAGGGCACTGAGTTTACTACAGAATCAACACATCTAAATAAATTCTAAATACCAAGGTAAGACACTAAGGCAACTACTGAACCAACAAATCTAAAACAATTCTAACTACAAAGGTAGGAAACTAAGGGAACTATAGAACTAAAAAAATATAAAACAATTCTAATACCAAGATAGGGCATTGAGTTAAATATTGAACAAAAAAATCTAAAACAATTATAAATACCAAGGTATGGTACTAAGGCAACTACTGAACTAAAAAAATCCAAAACAATTATGTATACCAAGGTAAGGAACTAAGGTAACTACTGAACTAACAAATCCAAACAATCATTTTATTTTCTTTCACAATAGTTACTTTTGTTTTTAGTCACTCAATGGGGATACAATCAACACAGGATACCAAGGTACACTTGGTCATATTGGCACCTGAAGGTGACACAATTCCCTTACCCTCAAACCTAGGGACATAGCAGTACACTCGATCATACCGGTGCATGAAGGCAACATGATATCTTCTGACCTCAATCACTTTATCCTTAACTATTAATATCACCTATAGGGCCAGTAGGTCAACTATAGAGTGGAATAGGGCCTTATTGGGGCATAGTGGCAAACCGATAAACCAACTTAAACCATTTCCAACTTGAGATCTTGTAATTTATGTATTAATATTTCAAGAGGTGACCATAGATGTCGCATATTGGAAAACAATTTCCATTTCTATACTTAAGCATTTCCCCATTTATTTTCAATTATAAACGTAAACCCTAATAAAATTGGTCTATGAAAAGCCAAGTTAACACTAAGATCAACCTATCAAAAATCTAAGGCTATCATAATATCCAATTATTCACAAAAGATGCATTAGGTTAGAATTTACCAAAATTCCTTTTAAAACCCTAATACCATCATTTTATTTATTTTCATACCAAACATTATTATTGCAAGAAATATTTCACAAAAGGCCAATAAACAATAATTCACATTATTTTAGCATATATTGATTGACTATATTTTTCACTTTTTATGCATTTAGTAAGTTACGCTCACAAACCCTAATCATGCATTCCTCATATATCACATACTCAATAAAGTGTGTACGTACATATTTAAATTATAAAATGACATTTATTAGGGTATTTATCATCATAGTACATGGAGGATAATATCTCTAACCTTAGAATACGAAAATCAAATATTGTATTCTAACCCCAATCATGTGTGCATATTCTTATGCTATGTATAACAACCCTCTCTACCATACAACATAGATCATGAGATATTTATCATGACATTTAAATCACAACTTCTGAAGAAAAAAAACCCTACCAAAACCTAGACATGCGTATATATATCATGTAACATATTCCTCATACATATAACTTAACTTACAACAACTGTACGCATCATTTATTTAACATGTTATCATTTATCATGCATGTCATAATACTCAGAAAATATAAAAACCTAGCATGATTCTAGGTCTAAACAATCCTATCATGCTTGCACATAAATTCTACCGCCTTATAAGTGATTAGATTTACCTAAATTTAATCTCACATAATATATTATAAAACCATCGTCTCCAAGATCCTAAAGAATTATCTAGGAAATTAAAACCCAAAAAGCCATGTATTAGCATTTAAAATAACACAAAATAACACAAAATTAACCAAACTAAATCAAGAATAACTAAATGGCCGAAGCAAATCAGCAAGGAAATGAAGAAACTCATGAACAAAGAGGGAGGAGGCAAACGGTGGAAGTTGCCAAGAAGTAGGGATAAGCGACGAAAACCTTAGCTAGTGATAGGAGGTTTCTACAATAGAAATGGTAGAAGCCAAGGGGAAGGTTGTAGGGAATAATGGTGTAACAAGGTGGGGAGGATTAATAGTTTTCGTTGAAAGAGGAAGGTGGTGTTCGGTGTTTTTGGCTAAAGGTGGAGGGGTTGCTGTGGTAAGTTTAACCAAAGGTTAAGGGTGATTTTAGTGAGTTGGTGCATTAGTTGTTGGTAGTTTCAGTAGGATTAACTGATGCACGAGGTGAGGGATCAGTGGAAATGGCGATGCTAGGGGAAAATGAGTAGTGGCGGTGCACGTTGTGGGTAAAAATGGTGAAGTTGATAAACGATAATGGGAAATCAATGGGCTTCCTTCCTGATTTATTGAGATTGAGAGAAGGAGGAGGTAAAGTAGTCTTATTTTGGGGATGAAAGCATGACACAAAGGGAGAGAGAGAATAAGAGGAAGAAAAGGCTTAAGAAGAAGATAGTGTGTACGGTGCTATTGAGCAAAACAAAGGGAGGGAAACATGGGAGAGAGGGAGGTATGGTGCAAGAGGATTTTACAGTGAATAATGAATGGAGGAAAAGACCAAAGGTAATCTATTATATAAGGGTAATTATTTAGGTGAGGAACCATGGTAAATATATCCAGTTACTGAAATAAGGATTACCTAAAATAATGGTCATCAGTTAAGGTTTAACTTAGAATAAAATTTATTAAACCACAATAAATTTTTTTAACTTCACTAAATTTTATATAAATAATATATTTAATAAAAAGAACTATACAATAATTATTATGAATAATACATATAATAACTAGTTTATAATTAGGGTTTTCAAAAATGGGGTATTACAGTTGATATCTTGAGAGCATATATGTCAAAGTTATGAACCAACTCTATGTGATCTACTGAAATTCAAATTCCACTAATGACTAAGGCCACATTTCTATACAACCTAGTACATGTTAGTCTATCCCTAGATGGGAGTAAAAGTAAAGTCTCTATCCTATTAGAAGGGAGCATAGATACCATAACCATGAAAGTTGTAGACAAAAAAAATAATGCAAAGCACTGAAGTCAAATAATACATATCTAGGATAAGATGAAATAATAAATGACCTATGATGACATCTGCCTACCCATTAGCCTCTAACTGACTTATGACATTTATTCAATTTCCTAGAGGTGGTGTTGTAGCTTAGCTTGAAACTTACCCTAGCTAAAACGTTGGGACCTATAAATCCTCTAATGTAGAGCAGTTCTACTAGTTCCACTATCTATCAAAAGAGCTCTCTCATCTATCGACGTCTAAGCCACTATACCCTACTATAATATTCCGTCCGAAAATCCTTCAAAATGCATTTAAAATTATGTTGATATAAAATTATTTAGTTTTAGTTTAGGAAAGGGATCAAAGTCTAATATAAATGTGAATTTTAGGTGCACTAATTGTTTGGTTTTCCTAATCGGTCTACTGGTATACTTAGAAATTGACAAATCTATTCTTGAAAAACCAATAGACTTGTTTTTTCTAAATAGATCGATTGGTTATCCTGTGATTTCAGATCAATTTCTAATTTTGATTCAAGTTCCTTTATAATATTTATGAAAACTTCTAATTAGAATCTACTTATGCTAATTAGCATATTTTGGTGCTTTAGGATTATTTTTACACTGTTTAGATCATTCCATGATTTTAATTACTTATTTTTCCCCAAAAGCACTTTTGAGTGCTCTTTCTATCTTCTCTCTCACCTATCCCTCTCTCCTCTGGAAGATAGGGTGCATGGTTAAATTTATTCACCCATTCCTTGACTTACCAACCCACTGCCATGTCCCTTTTTGATTTCACTTAACCCCGCATCACTCCATCAAGTCAGCCTTCACCTCTTTGCTACCCACACTCAACCTTGCCATTCTCATGTCCCTCTCTACTATGAATGTTGACCAGCGTCACCTATATACCCTTCATTCTAATCCATTTTCATTTCTCACCTATCATTTTGCTTTTCTCCTATTTCTTGGTGGAAAATTTTCCTAAGGATTGACATTCCATCATTCTTACGTTTGTCCTCTCTACAAAGGAAAATAGAGGCTTTCTCTGGTTTTATCCTTTATGTGGTTGAGAATTTTCACCCTTTTCTTCTTCTTATCTTTCATTTAGTTCTCCCTTATTTTTCTTAAGTGAGGAATGATTAAATTTTGAGAAACATTTAGTATTTTAATTTATTTTCCTTGACATTCTTTTTCTGATAATAGGTTGGGTTGTGTTTTCTTATTATTCATCTTCTTAGGATTTTTCTTTGTTATTTAATGGATTTTTAAAAGGCTATTTTAATGGTTTTGACATTGATTCTTTTAGGAATTGAGTTCCTACTAGGTGTTCATCAAGTAGGAGTTTTTATGACAGAAGAATTACTTCAAGGTAAGGCATTCTTAACATTAATACGAAAAAGGTTCTGTTGCTTATTGAGGTTCTAGGTGCCTGGTGTGTTTTTGTTGAGCATGATATAAATGTATTCTAGAATTTGAGCATGTGAGATAATTTATTCCTAAAGATAACCATTGTTGGCTTTTCTCTGATCATATGTATGAATGGGAAGTTTACCATGATTCATCTAAATGCCTACATTATTTTGTGTCCATATGATTTTGTGTATGCAACATGTCTTTTTTATATGGAATAATGTTAGGAATAAGATGTCAAAGTTGTTAAATTTTGAGTGTGTGCATTGCAAGTTCGGGTAATGTCTACCTAGACCAGTTGATTAGTTTGTTGAACCCATCGAATGGTTCTGTGAGCAATTTCATGGTTTGGAAAATTTATATTGGTTATTTGTGAGATTAGTTGATTCGTTTGATAAACCAATCGGCTATTTTCTATGAACAGAATGATTGTTTTGTCAAACTGATGGACTGGTGACCCTACAAAACAAAGTGCTCTAGTCTCTAGTTAGACCATTTGACTGGTTAGACCAAATCCATTGACTGGTTCCTATGAATAGTCGATCAGTGAGACCTACCAATCGATCGTTCATCTAGTGTTATTTTAATTCATATTTGGTACAACTAGACCATTCAACTGGTCCCAGGGACCAATCGACTAGTCCGACTATATGCTACGTAGTTCACTTGTTAATTATTGTCATTATTTTGTGCATTTTGTGTTAATAACTCCATGTGTTTACAACATTTAAATCATTATTTCAACTATGATTGCTCTATATTTAATAAGAATTATAATGGTGATAGTTGGGATTTGAATTTGTTTAGTTTGGTGTCATCTCTAAACACCTAATCATTGGATTTTATGCCTTGTGATGTGCATGTTTTTATCACTTGGAAACCAATTTTTTGTTCTTACAACCAGTTAATAAAAATAAAATAAAAACTAAGAGGCTACTCACACAATGAGCTGATTGGTCAAACAAACCGATCGATTAGTCTGAGAAAAATAACACCTAGACCTATGATCCACTTATCAAAATTTTACCAAACATTATCATATTAATCCTATCATGATTCTATATCATAAAAAAATATTATAAGGTATGCTACACACATAGAATCATATGGGTACATAGCATAATCAACACTTAACAAAAACATGCTCAAAACTACCAAAATCATGCATAATACAAAGAACTCAAAACATGCTTAAAACTTCAAAGATAAGAACTTTACTAGATGATCAAATCAAAGAATTCAATTAACTCATGCACAACACAAAAATAAATCAAGAGCATGAAACTATAACAAACAACAAAATACTATATTCATATTTGAGATAAGAATGCCTTACTTCTAAGTAAATTCTTCTAGCATAAAATACTCCTAACTTGATCGATGTCTACCAAGACCTCAATTCTTAATAGAATTACAAGTCTAACTAGTTAAAACTCTTTTTCTAAACATAATAGAACAAAATCAAAAGAAGAAGAAAAAATACCGTAAATTAAAGTTTTCTTAATACATAAATTTCAAGGAGAATAAAGTTAAGATAGTTAACCTTTATCAAAACCTTAATCCTTACTTAAGAGAAATAAGATAGAGATAAAGATAAGATTAGGATATTAAATAATAGACATTAATTCAACAAAAGGATGAGGTAATAAGAGGCAAGCCTCTATTTTCTTAATAAAGAAGAGAAGGAATGATAAGTGGTAAATGCCCAAAACTTAGGAATATTTCACAATGGAAAAGGAATAGAATGAGAGAGTGAAGAAGGTAATGAGTTAATTGAATCAGGAATTATGTGTGTAGAAGATAATTCTGGTCAAAACCCATTAGTGGAATGCATAGATGTTTGACTTGAGTTAAACACGATGACCAATATGTAAGGTAAACACATGATGTGGTATAGGAGGTAGAGTGTAACAAAAGATAGACATGGAAAGGGGTTGTTAAGTCAAACAAGAGATGTAGAATTTTTATGGCTACCTAAAAGGAGAGGAAAGTGAAGGAAAAGAGAAAGAAGTTGAGAATTGCCTTGATATTACCTTTACAGAATTTTAGTTATAAAAATCATAAAATGATCTAAAAAATGTAAAAAAGAATCCTAAAGAACCAATATATTATTATTAGCACAAATTGGTTATAATTAGATGTTTTTACAAACATAGGAAAGAGATTTAAATCAAAATTAGAAAAGGATTTAAAATTGTAGGATAACCATATGTTGAGTCTAAGGAAACTAGTTGACTGGTTTGTTAGGAAATAAAATTGAGAGTTTCTTATCAAACCAATTTATTGGTTAGCAATACCTATCAATCCTTGAACCTAAAATTCAAAAATCTATTACAATTTCAAGTAATTTTCAAAGCCATAATGAATTTTCAAACATAGGAAAGAGATTTAAATCATTTGTTGAGCATTTATGAGAGTGACACACCAAAAATAACCTTTAATATGAGGTGTGGCCATTATAAGGTCACTTTGATTTTCTTTGCACTCACAAATTCTTTAATAGGGCTCATGGATCTCATGAAATACATCTTCCAACAAAATCTCAATCAATTTTTTGTGGTCTTTAATGGTGATATTTTGAGTTATTTTAGGACTTGTGAGGAGTATAAGCAGCATTCAAGGAAAACATTGAGACTATTGAGGGCACATCAGTTGAAGGAGCATGAGCATAGCTGTCCAACTTATGAGATTGAGCAAGCCATAGGGGTCTTTACCTTAGAGATTTGTAGAAATTATTTGTATGGAGTAAAATGTAAGTTATTCATAGACCATAAGAGCCTCAAGTACATCTTCATTCAGTTAGAGATGAATATGAGATTAGAAAGATGACTATAGTTTATCAAGGACTAAGATATGGAGTTAACCTACATTAAAGGTAAGGTTAATGCCATAGAAGATGCTCTTAGCAAGAAGACTTGACATTCTCTTGTTTCATTGGTGGTTTTAGATTGGTTGTGGCAAGAGATTCAAGATATGGACATTGAGATCATCCAATTTTGGGATCTTAAGATGAGGATGAGAACTCTCACGATCACACTAGCCATCTTTAATGAGATTTGAACTAGTTAGCCAAGATATGTCAAGCTTGAGTAGATCATCCGATTTGACTATGCCTCTAGTAATAGCCTGGCTGTGCACGATCTCAGCACACGACCTAGGTGTGTACTTCCTGTAGTATGTCCATGCACACCTATTTTCACTAGCAAAACTTATCCAAACACCACAAATTTTCACGATAGCTCCACCATACATTCCACCACACATCCACTTAATTCAAGCTTCCATTTGGATCTAGTTATTTCAAATTTTACCCTCTTTTACCTTAATTTTCCCTTAGTTATGCTCTTCTAGCCTAACTGTTTATTATGTTATTTTTTTAAGGTGATATTTCGGTGATCTCGGTATAGGAGATCTTGAATTTACTTGTTTAGAGCCTGGTGTCCTAGTTGGTAAGGATACTAATTGATGCTTTAGGGTTTTTATATTATCTTCTGTTATGTTTATATGAGTTTTCATGCTATTGTTGCTATATGATTTTATGTACATTGTGATTATATAGAATATATGTTTTGAAAGAAAGTAAGAATGGATAAGAGGTATGGATATGATTTTATTATGATAATGATGTATTTATGAGAAATATATGTTATGGCATGAAATATAGGCCAAATAAGCTATGATAAGTGTATATAAGTATATTTATGAGGTTTGATGATAAATGGAGAATTTGGAAAAATAATGGTTGTGGAAGGTACGAGATTTTATAAAATAAGGGCTATTGGTTATCATTAAGGGCATTTTGGTCATTATGGGATAATAAGGAAATTTTGGTATGATAATGTGTTGGGTGGATTAAAATATAATAATGATATATTGAGAAGTATTTTGGAAGGGTTATTGTTTGTCTTAGGTCCTTCAAAATGAGATAGTGATCTAATTTGGGTATAGTGACCTAAAATGATAATCTTAGCATTCCATGTGTAAAACCCTAGAGTTAATCTATAATTCTAGATATATTTCTAATGTTGGCATTATAAGGATGTATATTTAATTTGGTTTTCATATGAGTCTTATGGGAGGATTTATGATTACCTATGAAATTAAGGTTTCACCAATTATATGAGTAGTACCTTAGGATAAGATTATTATTTTATGTGTATGATGAGGGAGTTAAGCCATGAATCAAGGGGTGTGATAATAATGATGATATTTGAGAATGATATATTATGATTAGGGGTTGAATAATCAATAAAAGAGAATGATTCTAGGACTTTGGAATGAAGGTTTAAGGAGATTAAGGATTTGGACCTACTGATGTGTTTCTCTACCTCAATGTGTTCAATGCTTGTGAATTAACCATGAATAAGATACTAATCATTTAAAGTGAAAGTGCATATGAGTAGTGAAAAGGTGATGTTTATATATTCATTCTACCAGGGATAATAGTGGCTTAGGAGTATTTTACCTTAAGAATATGATATTTTTATATTCGTTCCACTAGAGATATTAGTGGCTTAGGAGCGTTTTATCTCGGGAAGGTGTTTTAGTCCATTATACCAGATTAAGAATAGTAGGGCCTTTACTTACTATGGATGAAAATATAACTATATAGCCTATCAATAAGATACTAATGACCTATAATAGAAGAGTATGTGAGTTAGGACCAAAGTGATGTTTTTATATCCATTCCACTAGAGATAATAGTGGTTGGGAGTGTTTTTGCATAAGAAAGTGAT
This sequence comes from Tamarix austromongolica, assembly GCA_039764185.1. Lineage (NCBI taxonomy): Eukaryota > Viridiplantae > Streptophyta > Magnoliopsida > Caryophyllales > Tamaricaceae > Tamarix > Tamarix austromongolica. Next base: position 50,607,281 of record CM077817.1, read on the forward strand.
GTTTTCTAATCCATTCCATTTGATGATAAGAGTGGCTAAGATGTGTTGTCCCTGATAAAGTGCTTCAAATCATTTCACGGGTTTAAGAGTAATTGGGGTCCTGAACTCAACGTATATAAAAGAATAAAAAAAGTTATATCAACTAATGAGTCTCTAGATTAGTATTTATCTTATAAGAAGTTTCATTGGTTTGAATATTTACTTATCATCAATTGTGAATGCATACATTATTTATATCCCTAATTCTATGCCATTGTTACCTTACTCAGTACGTAGCATACTCACCACCCTTTTTATGGGTGTTGCTCATTCCCATGAGTAGGAGACCCTAATTCTTGTTTGTAGGTCTCAAAAGATCCTCTAGGTGACTATGATTCCTATGTTGCACTATGTAGGGATGAGTGATCTTTTATCTGTACTGATTATTTGGTTGAAGTCTAATATTATCCGATTGATATTTTACCCAGATACCTTTTTGGGCTCTTGATCCATAGTATCCCTTACTTTATATTTTGATATTGTATTTCAAAGTTAAAATCCAAACTCATATTTTATTATAAATTTTTCTTTTGTTCTAATTTCCTTGTGTTACTACAAATGATTGTAGCCTTGTTATTGATGTAAGGATGGTTGGGCAAACTAGACTTATATCAATTATTACATAATAAAATAAAATTTTTTAGTAGTATAATTTAAGGTGTTACAATCTAGATTTTATTAAGTTCTCCTATAATAACAATCATCATATGATCATAGGGATGACACCTTTTGAGGCACTCTATGGATGTATATGCCATAGTGTTTTGTGTCGAAACAACTCTTGTGAGATAATTATCTTATGAGAAAATATGATAGAGCATAATGCCAGATAAACTAAGCTTATTCTAGATTGGATAGAGGATTCCCAAGAAAAGGAGAAGAGCTATAGAGACCTATAGAGGAAGGAAGAAGGTTACAAGGTGGGTGACCGAGTCCTTTCAAAGGTATCACCCACAAAAGGAGTGATGCATTTTTCTCAGAAGGGTGAGCTTACCTGAGGTACAATAGACCACAAAAGGAGTGATGCATCTTTTATTTGTTGAAGCATGTGGCAAATCGGTCACATATCATTTAGCTATAAACGATTGAACGTGATAACTCTTTAATATATAAGGAGTGATCACTAAGGATCTTGGATACTACAACTAGGAAGACTCTTTTTACTGCTAGTGAAGATCTTGTTGTCATGCCATAGAGTAGAGGAAGCGACTTGAGAGTTAGAGGACTAGATTAAGATGAAGTATCTAGAGTTGTTCATTTAGGTGTGTTATGTAGATAACACCACCTTTTTAAGTGTGTAGTGCCCTTCCCATGTGTACTATCTCTTGAGTGTTATTTTATCTTGCTTGATAGCTAAGGGTTTCGCTAGGTTTTAAGCATACAATAATGTTTTTTATAGAGTCTAGGGATATAGTCTTTTTAAGGGAGTGGGCCTACAATATCCCATCCTAAAATCCTTCAAAATATATTAAAAATTATATTTATATGAAATCACTTAGTTTTGGTTTTGAAAAAGGCTTTAAATTCTAAATAAAATGTAAATTGTAAGCATACCAATTGACTTGTTGCCCTAAGAGATCCATCTATACACTCAAAGATTGGTTATTTTATTCGGTGATAGATTAGTCAATTAGTTTACCTAAAACAATGAAATGATTGTCATATAATTTTAGATCCTTTTCTATTTTGCTTTTGAATCTCTTCCTAATATTTATAAAAACTTCCAATTAGAATATATATATGTACTAATATGCATAGTTGGGTGCTTTGGGATTCTATTTACATTATTTAGAACATTCTATGATTTTTATTTAGCTAAAAATTCTTGAAAAGTACTTTTGTGATATTCCTCACCTTCTCTCACTTACTCTCCCTCACTTTCCTTTCTCTTTAGGTATTCGTTGCTAGGTGCACTGCATCTTTTTTGACTTAATTACTCCCTACCATGAATCTAATTTCACTCCATCTCCCTCTCTTTTATCATACACCTTCTTACACTATAGTCCCCAAAACTCAACTAATGCCTACTTTCCCCCTCTCTCTTTTCCCTTTTGTTATGTAGACCTAGGTCTCCCTTATGCTCCATTTTTGGTTCATTATAACCTCTTTGTTCTACACTTACTTTTTCTCTCCCTTTCCTTTGAGAAAATTCCTAAGTGTTATATATTTTCTCACTATTCTTTGTTTTCTTCTCTATTGAAAAAAAAAAGATTAGAGACTTGCCTATTTTCTTTTCATCCATGATCAAATCCTGGTCTCTTTTCTCTTCTAATATTAGCCTTAACTCTCTCTTGTTTTTCTTTTTAAGTATGAAAGGATTAAGGTTTTGAGAAAGGTTTAAGATCCTTTTTTTTCTCCTTAAAGTTATGTGTTGAGATAATGGTGGTGTTATGCCATTTCACCTTATTCTTTATTTCATTTTATTTAGTTTTCAAAGGGATTTTCAAACATTTTTGTTCATGATTCTCTTAAGAAATTGAGATCTTGTAGAATTCTTTAAGTTAGGAGTATTTTTATTCTAGAAGATTTACTTGAAAATAAGGTAGTCTTATCTGTAATGTGATTAAGGTCTTGTGTTGTTTGTATGGTTCCATGTTCTTAGTATGTCTTATTGATGTACATGCATTAATTGAGTTCTCATATTTGAGTATGCGGTAATGTTTTCACCTTTGATGTTTTAAGCAATTTTTTAGTATGTTGATATTATTTATGAGTTTTGTAAATTTAAGTATGATCTTGTTGAGTATCAAATTCTACCATGTTTCATCTGAGTTCATACATGAAGTATGTCTTTTTATGTTTTTTATGGAATGGGAGCATGATAAACTTACTTGAGAACATATTGGTGATTTAAATTATGTTTCTTTTGTGAGTCTAGGCATAGTTTATCCTAGATGAGTTGAACTATTTGCATAAGCCTAGTGACTAATTGTGTGAATAGTTACATAGGTTTGTAGCCGCAATATGCTTATTAATTGAATAGTCAATTGGTTTGGTGAATTAGTTGAATGGCCTATATGAGTAATTGATCGACTTACCTAACCCACTGAATAAGTTTTTTGTGACTAGAGTGGTTATATGGTCTTTACATAGACACATGGACTCATTCCACTAAACCCATTGATATGTTTCTAAAAACATTTATCGGTTGGACCAACTAATCTACTAGTTTTGCTATGTTCATGGCATCGGTGTCCTAATAATGTGGGTGAGGTTTTCAAGTTGAAGCCTTATGGATCTTCACATGTCCATTGGTTAGGCTTGTAAATTTGTGTAGCCCTAACACCAAATATATTAAAGGTGTAGTGTGTGAGGTGTCCTTATACAAGCCCCCTCATTATATCCTAACCACGTGTGGTTGGTGTGGTATTGCAATATATCTTCGCCCTTGCAGCAAGTGCACTAGATGTTTTATGCTTGTGGCTTCCTCAGATATTAGCTCTTCGATGAATCTTGATATAATTTGGTGGGTGTGGTACCCCACTATGTGTTATGATATCTTAAATTTTTTTCATGATGGAGAACTGCGTATGGTCGAACTGAAAATCCTTATAATTGAAAAGTATGCGGTCACTAAATAAAGATTTATAGTATGTTTTCTGTTATGTAAATCTAATCCATGATCTTTATTATTATTCATCCATGATTTTTATGTGAGTGTGCCTTGTTATATAGCAATCATGGGTTTAGTGTTATATTATTTAAGTATGCTTATAAATATGTAGCATGAGACTTTGTCATGTTTTAGATAGTTTTTTTTTCACAAGTACTTTACTATATTGATACCACATTTGTGCAATCACTATAATACCTTATAATTTGATATTTATAAAATAAAAATTCTTGTTTTTAATGGAGTTTGAATGAGGTTTAATCTTGATTTAGAGATATATATTGGGTTTGAATTGAAAAGGAATTAGAAAATGCTTGCAAATTTTATTAAAATGAGTTTTTTGGGTGTACTAACCAATTATTTCTATGATCCAATCAAATTATCTATCTTTTTAAGCTTGATTGTTGGTTTGATGGAATAGATCTACTAGTTTATAGAATAGTTGACTAGATAACCAAACCAATATACTAGTTTGCTGAGCCGATTAAATTTTTGAGCATGGATTTTTTGTAGAAATGTTCTTCTACTGACTTGAAAATTGGTAATCCAGCTCTAAATTTTTGCTTAGAAATCTTCAACAAATTTTAGCATTAACCTTAGCTTTGCTCTACCTCAATTGGATTTGTAGGTCTTCTTTTGACGTAAAAAGAGGAGGATGACTTCATCCTTTGTCTTATTCTTCTTCTTCTTCTTCTTCTTCTTCTTCTTCTTCTTCTTCTTCTTCTTCTTCTTCTTCTTCTTCTTCTTCTTCTTCTTCTTCTTCTTCTTCTTCTTCTTCTTCTTCTTCTTCTTCTTCTTCTTCTTCTTCTTCTTCTTCTTCTTCTTCTTCTTCTTCTTCTTCTTCTTCTCTCCTTTATTTAGCCTTACAATGGAAAATTTTCCCAAACTACCCTTCATTAACTAAGGGATCTATTTCCCATGCAAATCTTCCCATTTCCCTTATTGTGTTTGAACTTTTTCTCAATGATCTTAACCTGTATTTTTTAGAAATCATCATTTGAGCCATGAGAAGAAAGTAAGCTTCTTTAGTGATAAATTAACCTAGAGTGGATTAATTTCAAACATTAAAATCTGTGTTCCAATTCGCTACACCTCTCTCATTCACTCCTTAATTGTTTCTTTTGTTATAAACATCCCTAATCCTCTTTCCTCTTTACCCCCTTTCTTTCACCAAACATACTTTGACTTCTTCCCACACTTGTGCTCTACTCTTGTTGTTTAAAGTCCTCAACTAGATTTATTTACCCTTTCATCCATTATCTAGCTCCCTCTTATTTCAACCTCAATTAAGAAAGAGTTAGATTTTTGAAAAGTTGATCTTGGTTTCTAGTTGACTTCCTAAGATTCTTCTTATAGATGGTAACTATAATTTTTCTTTACCTAATTTGTATTTCTTGACTTTTAAGATTTGTAAGAAGGTTTATAAGTTTTATTCTATTATTTTTTAGGTTGTTAAGAGTGGGAATCTTATAGCTAAATGTTTTACTTTCTTGATGTTGAATTTTCCTTAGCTTTCAAGTAAGTCATTCTTGCCTTTACAATGTGGTATGAATGAGCATGTAGGCTATTATAGTTAGTAAGTTCCTAATCTTTATGTGAATGATATATTTGGAACTTTGGTGATATATATTTGATATGTGCATGTTCTATGGAATTATTTGACATATCTTAAACCAAATTTTTCTATATTTGTTATGAAAATTTAACCATTTTCCTTGAGTTTTTGTATTAGTCTAGTTTTTTCTGAAAAAGATGAAATTGCAGTAATTTAGGATGATAACTAAGGAGAAGAAACATAAAAATAGAATCAAGCTTGGGTTCATGATAATTTGAATGTGCCATCATTCAAGATCTTAAAAAAATAATTCACGTGAAGAAAAATCAAGTCAAGACAATCAAGAGGGAGAAAATACAGGGGGGCCATATTGATGGAAATATGACTCGTATTTCCTTAGTTCTCCACCAATGTGCTCCATTAATTCATCTCACGTACATAATTTTAGAGCAAAAAATATAGGTACGCCATATTTATTAATACTAACCGTATTTTAGCTATATTTTTTATCTGATTTGTACGATCTTCTATCTATATATATAAAACATATATTAGGTTTAATATAACATTAAAAAGTACCACCATTAGAACTTTGACTTCTTTTTCATTATTTCCAAACCATTAGGGTTCTTTTGTTAGATTTAGTTAGTTAATTGTTATTAAAGGATTGGAGATCATAAGGTGTCTAAGGTTTACAATCTTTACAATCTTCTAAGTTCTTTCTTTCCTTTTTTTTGTTTATTTTTTTGTACTTATTATTATGTTTAATTTCATTCTCATTATTCATGTATTTAATTAGGTTTATGACTGTGAGTTGTTTAATTTAATTTTGGTTATCTTATTAATTTATTCTAATTCAAGTTACTATTTTTATATGTTTAGATTCTACGTTATTAAGTTTTATCAGTATGAGAGGCTAAATTAGTATAAGGTAGGAGGATAATGGAAGGTTATGGGATAATTAATCATGAAATATGAATTGGATTTAATTTTTGTGTGTGTGTATATATATATATTTTTTTATATTGATAAATTGAGTTTAATAATCACCAATCTAAGATTAGGAACTTGTTATCTAGCTAAGCCACATAATTAATTTGAGTGCTATTGAGAGGCTAGGATAGTATAATTAATTTGTAATTACTAATATATACATCTACAAGTAGAAAATAGGTTATTGATTTAATTTATGTTTATTGATCTTTATAGTTACATAATTTAAGTAGACCATAGTTATGGATCTTGCTAGCTTCCCCTTAATCGTTAATGTTGCCATTATTTAAATCTAGAGAATTTGTCCTAGGTCATTAATTAGTTAGACAATAAATCACAAGTATACCCTATTTTACTTGTATAAGGGGATGTTAGGAAGCAGACGTGTGCAAGCTTTTATAGGTAAACATTAGAAATACTACATCATGATTTTATTTAATGATTGGTTGATATCCCTACACTAAATATATAACACCACCAAAATTTACTACTGAAAAATGTTATTTTATTAGAAAGGTTTAACGGAAGTGAAATAATAAAACCGTAAATTTAGGGGGCATTACATTCACACTTAGTACCAAACCGGTTCACTCCTACCGTTCCAGTACTGAGTGCTAAGGTTAAATAGAGTTAACATCATGCACAAATCATTACTAAAACAATGAGAGTCCATGAGAGGACTCCCTCATAGTCATACAGAAATTAGAGTGCGATTTAGAATTACAACCAAAAAGAGTAAGTGACTAGAGTTTTTCAAAAACATAAAATACCATAAGATGTCACATAAATACAATAAAATGGTACATGGTCAAGTCAAAAGAACAACAGAGTCTGGACGAGTTGCTCTCGATCCCCAGGTCAGGTCTAGGCTCAATGCTTAGCTCTTTCCGATGCCTTATAGGTGTCGTAGGCATCGAAGACGTCATCGCCTACCTGTACCAACTCAGATGGGTTTTCTGCTCGTAGGAACGAGCAACACCTGTGAAATGGATAATCAGTACACTACGTACTGAGTAAGGTAACCATGCACTAAGGCCAAACATGCAAAGCATACAACATAACATGATCATATAAGCAACATACAGAATATAGTTAATGAAGGTCGACTATGGTCCAGATAGACTTATTCTTTAAATCTCTAATAAATATAATTGTTTCACATCATAATCATTATCAATCCATGCGAGTGCCATAACTCCACTATTATAGCCAGTGGACCGGTCATGCAGGATAAAAAGCTCCTGGCTACTATTATTTGCTGGTGGATCGGTTTGGCCCCAACTCACATGGTGTTTCACTATTACTTCGTATCTTTCCCATGGCTTATCATCGTTATGTTTGGTTTGTTGAGCACAGAAACCCCCACTATTATAGCCGGTGGATTGGTCATGCATGGCAGAACACTCTTGGCCACTATTATTCGCCAGTGGACCGGTCATGTAGGGCACCCCGACTCCTGGCTACTATTATTTGTTGGTGGACCAGTCTGGGCCTGGCTTAACAATATTTCTCTTTAAATGGATAGTATATTATTCCTGTCCTATTCAATAAGCATTTCACCCTTGACATGCATGTCACCAACATTCTACTTCTATCCTCTCAAAGGGGCCCATCCTATATCATGAGACTCTTGCGCCCCTTATCACGCCCCGATATCCATTCCCCTTTACACTTACACATGTTGAAAACCAACTCTTAAGGGTGTGGGTTAAGGCCCCACACCTTATGACATCAACTCCACCTACTATCACCCTCTAGGGTTTTCCCTTGAAAACCATAATCGGACCTATATGGCCCAACTTTCTCTCACTTACACTAACTTCATTTATCGCCCCACACCTTATCTTGTTTAGATCCAATCCCAAATCATATTGCTTTATCCCTCGATTTCACATGTGACCGAAAAACCCTAGTTGGCCCCTTCAACCCTAGTACATTTCTTCTCCCACAAGTAACCTCTTTATTTTTCACCCAATATCTCTTCTCTCCCATAACACCCATGCTCACCCCTTATATAATATATTCCCACTCTTAACCCGTACTCCACTCACCTTTAATTATTTTTACTTCCACATTTTTTTTCCAGATTAGTGTTTCCTCTCAAACCCCTAATTAGGTCCCTTATACACCCTTACACCAATCTACGTACTATTTTCCTTCCCAAGTCTCCAATCACTCCACAACTCTCCCCTTAGCTTATTTACAACCTAAAACTACTTTTCTCACGTAAAGATCATCCCCATATAAGTTTTATCCACCCCATGTAAATTCTCAAAGTCCCCATGCGAACCCTAGAATTCCCATGAATGGTTCCCATATCCCATCCATTTTAATCACCTTTTCTTTTTTATTTTCCTCTCATAGATCATGAGGTAGTTTGGTCAACCTCATATCCCCTTTAGTGACCTCACTTCCCATTTTCTTTCTTTTTGGCCATTCATCCCCATATCATATTATCAATCATCCTAGCATGCATGTCCTAGAGGGTCGTATCATATCACATCATAATCACCACATATACATATCATACTCATGCCATAAGAAAACACATAAGCATACCTCAACTCCAAGCTACGCTACACATAAGACAAGTTAATGACAATCATACGATACACGACGTAGCATGATATATAACATCCAAGGCATACAAGTCACACAACACATATGGCCTTAGCTACATCCTTACCTAAAACGACGCCAGGCTTGGAGCACAATCCTATGCCTCCTTAGGGCCTTGACTTGATTCACATATAAGAGGGAAACACTATGGATTAATTTCCCTCTTACCAAAGATTACCATTATTTCTACCCTACCTTATCATACTCTACTATTAAGGTTAATAACGGTAATAGTAGTTTTATAATTAAAAGTATGGTTATTATTCTCAAAATAATTAATCGTGCCACTACTAACTAAAATAAGTCTTAGTAGCCAGCATGGTTTATGTTAAAGTATTCATAGTGATATTCATAGTATTAAAGGTAATAGTTCTAATATTACTAATAATATTATTATTATTAGTTTTAGTGATAATGCTAATATTGACCCAAACCATAGTAATAATAATATTATTATTATTATTAGTATTATAGAAGTACTGGGCATAATGATTCTTATATTAATAATGCTAGTAGTGATAATAGGTTAGTGAATATAAAATATTGACAAAAGACAAGTTAACAATAATAATATTTATAATAGTATTAAATAATAATAATAATAATAGTGATAATATTAATAGTAGTTCTCATCTTAAGAATAATACTAATGAAGGTCTAGAAATCATTTTAGAAGTAGTCTTAGTGATAATGTGGTCAAGTATAATAGAATAACAACAACAACAACAACAACAACAACAACAACAACAACAACAACAACAACAACAATAATAATAATAATAATAATAATAATAACTGTAGTAGTAGTAGTAGTAGTAGTAGTAATGATAGTAGTAATAATAATAATAATGTTAAACATGATAAGAATAATAATCAAAAAGAGTAATAGTAATATAAGAGTCCCAACATTTACACTAATAATAAAAGTGATAATGGCCAAGTTAGTATTAATAGTGTTAGTAAGAAAATAATAATAATAATAATAATATAATAATGATAATAATATTAGTATTAATATTATTATTATTATTATTAATAAAGATACTATATTAATACTAAAGTTGTAGCCTTTTAAATGATAATACCATAGTTATAATATTTTTGAAGTTAGGTTAAATTGTAAGAGTGGTAACATAATAATAATGATAATAATAATAATAATAATAATAATAACACAACATTAATCATAATAATAATAATAATAATATTAAGGGTAATACTATTAATATTACTAAAAATTATTAACACTTATATATAAAAAGTTTAAGGTTTGGTAAAATTAGAACACCAGCTAGGGTTGGTGGAGGAACCGGTGGTGGCGGGCAGTGGCGAGAGAGGTGGAAAGATGGGGTTATAGGTTAGAAGAGAGAGAATGAGGGGCTGCTTGAGGTGGTGGAAGGTGTCTTAGGTGGAGAGGGGTGGAATGGAGGTGATGGTGCAGATGGAAGTTGAAATGTCCCAAAAATTTCTAATTTTAACAAAATTACATTAAAATGAGGTTTTATTAGAAAAATTATTTAAATAAATTATTTTTATTAAAATAAAAGGAGATTTAATTAGGAAAAATCAATAAGAAATTTATAAGTATTTTAATTAGGAGGAATTTGGTTATTTTAGCTAATTAAGGATTTTATTTTGAAAATTAATTAAATAAATTATTTTATTTAAAATAATAAGGAGAAAATAGTTTCAAATTAATATTAATTTTATAAATAATTTAATTTAAGAAAATTAGGGTGTTTTGATAATTAAAATGGAATTTATAGAAAATCTTTCAAAAATCCTAATTTAGCCTAAAAGGGGATTTAAATATTATTATTTTTAAATATCCCAAATATTCTACTTAATTTAATTAACCCAATCCACTATTTTTTTCTTTTTCCTTTTCTTTCTTCCTTTTTCCTTTCTTTTTCTTTCTTTTTCTTTCATTTCTTCTTTTTCTTTTTCCTCTCCTTTTCCCCGTCTGGGCTAGCCCGCGACCCAATATTCCTCTTTTCCCTCATTCCTTTGGCGCGGCCCAACCAGCACAGCTACCCCTTCTTCCTTCCTTCTCCACGCTGCATCTTGTCTATTGTTTAGCCAAAATGCGTCATGTCGTTTAAAGAAAAACTTTAGCCTCGCGCCCGGCCGGTTCTTCCCCTCCTTCTCCTTTCTTTCTTTTTCTTCTAGACCGTCAGTCTAGCACCCCCCATCTTCTTCTCCATTCTTCCCCGTCAATGCCGTTGAGCACTTGCACCATTCCCGCCACCCCTGTGCCCTATTTTTTTGCCACCATTAACCGGTTTTTTCGATTCTCTCTCTCCCCTATTAACTCTTAGACATTTTCTCCCAACTAACTCCCCCTCTCCTCTCACATTTCTCCCTCTCCCAGCCAATCAACCCCCATCCCCCAAAAATTGCTGCCACCAGTCAAATAATACTGCCGGAAACCCTAACCCTACTTGCCCAACTCTCTAGCCAATCCATAGATCCTAACCTCTCATTTACACTCTATAAATACCCCCCATAACAGCCTTGTGTCGAGCTTTTAATTCCTACCTAGAAAAATGACCCTTTTCGCCGCTGCCACTTTAGACGCTAGCCCTGCCGCCATCAGTCAACGCTGCCACCTACTTCACCTACCAAAATCTTCCTTGCACTGCCCTCTAGCTAGCCAAACGTCCCATATCCCTCTATTCTTCCTGCACGAGCCACCCTGGTTGTAAAAAGTAGCCTGCTCAATCAACCTATTTTTTTGTCTCCGCCACCCCTTGAAACACCTTTAACTGCCACTTTTGCCATTGTCGCCGCTTCTTTCATCTTCTTAAATGTTCTACAGATCACCTTCTACGTTCCCCTACCTCTCTTTTCCTCTTTCTCTCTCTCCTCCTCTCTCTTTCTTCTTCCCTCCCATTCGGCCACCGCCGCCGCCGCCGTGCGCTGTCACCTTTGACTGCGCCACCACCATCATTTTTCCCCTCTCCTCCTAGGAAACCCTAAACACCCCATACCTCACCTTAATTCTCCCTATCTTTTTCCCAGCATTTAACTTTTACCATTTTCTTCTCTTTTTCCGGCAACCGCCGCCGCCGCCGTGAACCACCGCTAGTGCCGCCTATCCCCACCAACCTAAGGTTGAACCCTAGACACTCTCAACCCTTTTCCCTATTTTTTTAAGCCTTAATTTATTTTATTTCATTTATTTGAATATAAATACTATTTTTATTATTATTGATATTTCTATATTTAATATGTATTATTATTATTATTAGTATTAATGTTTTGATTATTAATTCTGTTGAGGGCTGAAGCCCTATTGTATTTTTAATTCGATTTTATTCTTCTTCTTCTTATTATTTCTATTATTACTATTATTAATATTAATATGTTATTATTACTATAATTATAATTATTTTTATTTTTACTATTTCAAATTACTACTATTATTATTCCATTATTAATATTACAACTACTTTACTATTAGTTTTGCTATTATTATTATTATTATTATCATTATTATTATTATTTCATGAATATTATTATTACTAAATTTGGTTATTTATTTTACTAATATTATTATTAGTAGTATTATTTTAGTAAAGGAGCTGAAACCCTTATTTCACTATGTTTTTAAGTAATTTCCTTTTTATTATTATTGTTAATATTTTTATTATTTTGTTATTATTAATATTGATATTATTTTTGGTATTTTTGCCATTATTATTTTAATATTTTATCAAAAGCCTAGTCTTATATTAAGCTAGTGATTAATAGTATTTTTGATAGGAGGGAGTCTAATTTTAGCTTTTTCCTCATAATAGGTAAAACCAGTTAAAGCCCTAAGGAGGCTTAGGAGTGTGCTCCAAGACTGGTGTCATTTCAGGTAAGGGGTGCTAAGGCCTTTTGTGTGCTTATTTGCATTATGTGCTTCACATACTATATATCCTATGTTTATTATTGTAATTATTTCGTATATAATATGATGTGGAGTTCAAGCATGTTCTTATGTTGTTATATGTCATGTGTATTATTTATATATGATGGTATGTGTTGTGACCCTGTAAGACATGCATGTGAGGGTGTTGATGTGGCTTGTGTGGGAGAAAGGATGAAAAAGGAGGATAGGGAAAAAGGTTGACCGAGGGATGTGAGTTGACCTAATTATTTTAATGATTCATGAGTGAAAGAATAAAATGGAGAATTTTAGGGTTTTGTGTGGGAGAATCTGATTTATGATTTTTAAGGTTTTGTGTGGGAGAATATACTTTATGGTGTTATATGGGAGAATATAATTTATGGTTTCGTATGGGAGAATCTAATTTATGATTTTGCATGGGAGAATATAATTTATGGTCCTATTTGGGAGAATCTAATTTATGGTTTTGTGTGAGAGAATATAATTTATGGTTCTATTTGGGAGAATCTAATTTATGGTCTTGTGTGGGAGAATCTAATTTATGGTTTTGTGTGATTTTGTGTGAGAGAAGTTAACATATAGTTTTGTATGGGATAATTTAATTTATGGTTTTGTATGGAAGGATATAATGTAGGGTTTTGTATGGATGAATCTTTGGGTTTTATATGGTTTAAATTTAGGATTTGGTATGGATGAATCATTGGTTTTGTGTGGAATGAATTTGGAATCTTGGGTTTTTCATGGTGGTATTATGGTTGCATGGTGGTATTAATGGTTGTATAGTTGTATTAGGGTTTTTATGGTGGTATTAGAGTTTGCATGGTGGTATTAGGGTTTGCATGGTGGTATTAATGGTTGCATGGTGGTATTAATGGTTGTATAGTGGTATTAGAGTTTGCATAGTCGAGTTAGGGTTTTGCATGGGAGTTAATGATTGCATGGAATTTAGGGTTTGTATGAAAAGTTCGAGAGGTTGCATGGGATGTGTAATGTTTGCATGGGAGTGAAATTTATGTATGGAACATTGACTTGGGATGTAAGGAAGGTAATAGAAGAGTTATTTGGGTGTTTGGAAGTTTTGGGTGAAAAATAGTATTTAGGACATTATAAGCGTATGGAGGAGACTGAATTAGGGTTTGGAGTGATTAACTATGGGTTGTTGTGATTAACTAAGGTTTGGAAAGGCTAATTATGGTTATCATGGTTAAATAGGGTTTGGAGTGGTTAGCTATGGTTTGTTGTGGTCAATTAGGGTTGTTGTGACTACTTAAGGTTTTTGTGTTATCATGTGTATGTGGTGATTAAAGTGTAATTATGATTGTGAAATTTTATGATTTGTGTCATGTGAAGTGTAAAGGGAATGATTCATGCATGTTTGGGATGAAATCTTTTGAATAAAATATTTAAGACATAAATCTTTTAAAGTGGAAGATCATTGAGCCGGGTCTAGACCGATCCACCGGTCAGGAATAGTGGTTAGGGTTTTACCCTATGTATGACCGATCCACCGATAATAATAGTGGTAAGGACATGATGTCCTATATGTGAACGACCCACCGGTTATAATAGTGGGGTGAATCGAGCTCAATAAACACAAACCAGAGTTGCTAAGACTTAAAAGATACTAATTACTTACAGTGGAACACCATGCAAGCAGGAACCAGACCGATCCATCGGTCAGGAATAGTGGTTAGGGTTTTACCCTATATGTGACCGATCCACCGGTAATAATAGTGGTTACCGCATGATGCTCTATGTATGACCAATCCACCGGTTATAATAGTGGGGTATTCATGTGGTCGCATAGATTTGATAAAAAGCATGGTGTGAAATGAGTTATGATCAGAGATTAATTAAGTAATTAATCCAGACTATAAATGGACCTTTGTACTTTTACCTAAATTGTTCATATGCCTTTATGTTGTTATGTTGGATTGCATGAATTATGTGCTTATGTGTTGGCCTTAGTGCTCAGTTACCTTACTCAGTATGTAGCGTACTGATCACCCTTTTCATGGGTGTTGCTCATTCCCACAAATAGTATGCCCTTCTGACTTTGTGCAGGTGGGCGAGACATCAGTCGAGGTTGTGTGTTGAGCATGTTTTGGCTCAAGTTCGAGAGCGTCGTGGCCATATTCCTTCTTTATGCAATTTAACTCCTTTTTTTATTTCTTTGGTATAGTATTTACCACTTTATGATTCATTACTCGATTGAGTAGTTTAAAGGAACCTTTCATCGGTTGTAAGATTATTTCTCTTTTAGAAATGAATAATAATTATTTATGCGTACTCTGATTTTTGTTTTACAACCGTTTAATGCTTATTTGGAATTTGGATTGTATCGATTTATAATTGATTATTTCTTTTCTCTTAGCCTTAGCACTTGGTACTGAAATGGTCGAAGAGAATCCATTTGGTACTAAGTGTGGCAGTAACATCCCCAGAATTCACAAGTTTTAATTTAAATTTTTCCGTCATTAAAATAAAATGTAGTGAATTTTGGGGTGTTATAATTTGGTAATATGGCATCTAATTCCCAATATTTTGGTACTAGAAATATTACCTCTTCATATCACCATATAAAGGAGATAAGTATAGTATATCTTCATGAAAAATTGAGTAATTTGACTTCCTTAGTTTTAAAGATAGTGAAAGGGGGAGTCTCAGCTCAAGTATGAGGAATTTGTTCATATGTGGGTCATGCTACCGATGCATGCCCTACTTAGCAAGAAGTGTAACAAGTTAATGTGATAGGTGGACCATAGGAAAACCTAAAGTATGATCCTTATGCTCTAACATATAGCCCAGGATGGAGTTATTATCCTAAGCTAAGAAATGGAAATAATAAAAAATGAACATCATACCAAAATCAACAAGGTTATAACCAACTACTTGGATTCTACCCTATTATTTAGAACCAACCAAAAAAACCATTTGTAAAAGATCCTCAACCACTGGTACCACAATAATCCAAATGAATATCATTTGAGGATATAGTTAAATATTTAGCCACTAACACTCTTCAATTCCAACAAGAAACAATAAATGGCCTAACGAACTTAGAAAGTCACCTGAGTCAATTAGAAAATTCAATAGATAAATTGCAAGCATAGAGTTCCTCAAAGTTACCTAGTTAAACAGAAAGGAATCCAAGAGAAAACACGAGTGCTATAACCACTTGGAGTGGAAAATAATTAGATAGTCCAAACCAATTTAAAGATGATGGAGGAACAAACTAAGAAGAGAAAGAATCAATGAATATAGAAGTGAACAAAGAAAAGCTTTCTAAGGTAACTAAAATAAAATCTCCTAACTCTTATAAACATGTTGCTCCTTTTCCTGGCCAATTAGTTATGGGTAAGAAGAAGGATCATGAAAAGGCAACATTAAAAATTTTTAAGAAGGTGGAGGCAAACATTCCCTTTGTAGATGTAATGAATCTAGTGCCTATGTATGTAAAGTGTTTAAAATATTTGTTCACCAATAAGAAAAATGAGAGGGGATAAAAAAGTTAGCATGGGGATAATGTGTTTGTAAATTTACAAAGGAAACTCCCACCTAAGAGCAAGGATCCTAGTATTTTTTACCATTCCTTGTTAAATTAGAAAGATAAGGTATGAAAAATGTATGCTATACTTTTGAGCCTCTATAAATATCATGCCTTTATCTATTTTTTAATGCCCTATTTCTCGGACCCCTTAAGGAGGCCCATGTTGTGATCCAATTAGCTGATATATCTACCACATATCCTGATGGGTTGATATAGGGTGTTTTAGTTCAAGGGAATGAACTTGTTATTCTTACTGACTTTTATGTTGTAAGCATGTAAGATGATAGATACCTTAGCCCTTATCCTATCCTATTAGGAATACCATTTCTAAAAACTTCTCAAACTAAAATTGATGTGTATAATGGGATTCTTCCTATGGAATTTGATGGGGAAATAGTTCATTTTAATATTGATGACTCCATGACATATCCCACTAATTGCGAATTTGTTTCTATGTTGGATGTAATTGACATTGTGCCTGAACAAGTTATTGAATTAACAAGTAATAATCCATTAGAAGTTGCTCTTATAAAGCTAATATAAATAGACTCTTATGGGAATTAAAAGTAAACTTTTAATCAAAAAATAAAATAAAGGAATGCACTTATACTTCTAGAGCTTATTCTACAAACATAAAGGAGTACGTTGAATTAACTATTATAAAAGACAAACCCCTACCCTTTATAGATTAGGCTCTAAAAGTGAAGTTAGAACCCTCCCCTAATAGCATGAAATACGACTTCTTAGGGGATAATCAGACTCTTCTTGCCATCATTGCTAATGATATTACATCTTTACAAGAAGAGAAGCTTATTTGGATACTAAAAGAATATAAAACTACGCTATATCATTACATTATTATCTCAAAATTGTTAAGGCATGTCAAACATGGGAAAATCAATGGAAATCAATTCAAAGCATTCTATGAGGAACATCAAGTGGAGGATTTTGAAGTTTGATTTCAACTTTGACCCTTATAGTCCTTCTCATCCTCATCCCTATTAAGCCTTACCCCTTCCCCTACTTTTCTTTTCTAAAATCTAGTGATTGAGGACAATGCAAATTCTAAGTATGGGGAAGGTACTTGTAACACCCCCCAAATTTACACTTTTTATTTTAAAAAAAAAACAATACTTATAAATTAAAACTGTAAATTCTGGGGATGTTATCGCTACACTTAGTACCAGATCGGTTCACTCCTACCGTTCCAGTACCAAGTGCTAAGGCTAAGAGAACACTACAATAACACCATTAATAATCCAAATTCATAAATACAAAAATTAAAGTACGCATAAGTCTTACACAAGCTCAATTAGGAGAGTTATTTTTTCAAGGAACGAGATAACTATAATAATAAAATTGTTTCCAAAGTGATAATCATGAATAAGGAAAATAGGAATAATAGTGTCATATGGAAAGCTGGCCACGTCACTCCGAATACCGATCCAGCCCACCTGATGTCCCATAGATATCAATGGCATCATAGAAAGCGTTGCCTACCTGAAACACGTCAGACGGGCCTTCTGCTTGTGGGAATGAGCAACACCCATAAAAGGGGTGATCAGTACGCTACGTATTGAGTAAGGTAACCGAGCACTAAGGCCAACACATAAGCACATAAAATCATGCAGGATAATAATCAACTTACAAATTCAAACCCATACATATGATATATAAAAGCTTACAGAGCATTACACAACTTATAATCATCAAGCCCACACATAAGGCCCAAAAAGCCCTAGATCAATTATTTAATCTTTCTTTTATAGGAGGTCGATACTCACCATGCCTTTTTATCAATTCCATGCGAGTATAGGAACACCCCACTATTATAACCAGTGGGTCGATCACACATAGAGCATCATCCCGTAACCACTATTATTACCGGTGGATCGGTCACAAATAGGGTCAAACCCTAACCACTATTATAACCGGTGGATTACTCACATATAGGGTAAAAACCCTAACCACTATTCCTAATCGGTGGATCGGTTCGGTTCCTGCTCGCATAGTGTTAAACTATGAGTAATTAATGGCTTTTACTTGCTTTAGCAAAACCCTGGTTTATTTTCATTGAGATTGGGATCCCCCACTATTATAACCGGTGGGCCGGTCACACATAGGATCTCATGTCCTAACCACTATTATAACCAATGGATCTGTCACATATAGGGTCAAACCCTAACCACTATTATTATCGATAGATCAGTCGCACATAGGGTAAAACCCTAACCACTATTTCTGATTGGTGGATCAGCTGGTCCCGTCTCAATATCTTCCACTTTAATTAATTAATATCTTAAGTATCTTATTCACAAGCTTGGACCCAGGCATGCATGGATGTCTTCTATAGTTCTCATCCTTCAACCCTAGTTATTCCCTCCATACCATGGTAACCACACAAACCCTGACTCCCATGCAACCATTACTCTCACATGCAACCCTAGCTCCATGTAAACCCTGGTTCCCTTGCAAAACCCTAACACCACCTTACGACCTTGAAAATCACCATGCAACCCTTAATACCACCATGCATACCCGAATACCACCATGCAAACACTACTCCATGCAAGACCCTACTACTCCATACAAAACCCTAACACCATGCGACTCCATGCAAACCCTCGTTCCCATGCAAACCCTAACTCTACGTAAACCACACTTCCATGCAAACCCTAACTCCCATGCAAACCCTAACTCCACGTAAACCACACTTCCATGCAAACCCTAACTCCCATGCAAACCCTAACTCCACGTAAACCACACTTCCATGAAAACCCTAACTTCCATGCAAACCCTAATACCATGCAACATACTACCCCCATCATTATTTTACAACCCTAACATGCATGTCTTATGGCCACATTATACCACAATAATAATACAATTATACATATAATTCTCATGCCACCATTTATTCACACCAACATACTTCAACTCTATAATCATGCTATCTTCATAACAATTATACAATATATACATGAGACACATTATGATTCACATCACATGTTACACATATGGCCTTAGCACCCCTTACCTAAAATGTCACCGATCTCGGAGCACACTCCTATACCACTTGAGGGCTTTGAATAGGCTCACCTTGAGTCTGCGGGGATGGGTGGCACTGGCGGTGGTGCACAGTAGTGGCTGAAAAAGGAGTCTAAGAGGGAAAAAGATGAAGAAAAAGAGGGAAAGAGAAGGAGAAAAGAGAAAATAAGGTTATGGTTCGGTGGAGGAGAATTAGAAGAAGTTTTTGGGTGGTGCAGAAGGTAATAGAAGTGGCGGAAGTGGTGGTGGACGACGGCTTAACAGTTGCGGTGTACAGATTTTTGCGAGATGGACAGGAGATTTCATACGGCTATGGCGGCTTGTGAGAGAATAATTGAAGGATTTAGAAATCATAGTTAGCTAGAGTGACATGCAAGGAAGAATTTGGGATGCAGCGGTGGTGGTGAGGTTGGATATCGGTAGTGGAAAGCTCGTCTGAAGACAAGGTGGCACATGGTTATCTCTTAGGGTTTTCGGGGAGGAAAAGTTTCAAAAACGCTCCAATCAAGGCTATTTATAGAGGTTAGAGGGAATGGTAGGGTTTTGGGGGTTGGCAAGAGGGTATTCTATGTAGGATTTGGGGCAGTCGGAGGCGGTAACCGGCCGGTGAATGATTTGGTCGGGTTTGAACCTTCGAGAGAAAATAGGGAGAGAACAAGCGGGAGTTGAGGATAACCGATCATGCCAAGCTAATATGCGAGTCAAGAGGGAGAAAAGGAAGGGGGAATCGGCCGGTCAAAATCCTCGTGGCCGGCGGTGCCATTTTCGGGGGAGGGAGTTGCAGGCTTCGACAACTGGGGAGAAAGGAGGAAGAAGGAAGGAGGGGGAGGTGAACTGGCGGTCGGGAAAGATAAGGAAAAGAGGAGAACCGGGCCGGTTTGGCAACGGTTAAATTTTCATTAAAAGACACACAGCGTCTCAGAGGAATAAGGGACGAAACGCGGCATCGGGATGCCGTTGGAAGAAGAAAGAAATAGTGTTGGGCCGTGGAGGAAGGAGAAGGGAAAAGTAAAAACAAGAAATAAAAAAGGAAAAGAAGAAAAAAAAGAAAGAAAAAGAAGGAAAAAGGAAAAACAAGAAGGAAAAGGGGAAATTTAAGTGGTTTGGGGTTAAATAAATTAATTAGAATATTTTGGGTATTTAGAATAAAAATATTTAAATAAAATAATATTAAATCTCCTTTTTAGGCTATTTTAGGGTTTTTAAAATATTTCTCCTAAATTCCTTTTTAATTAGAAAAAAACCCAAATTTCCTTTGTAAAAATATTTATAAATTCTTTTTAACTTCCCCTAAATAAATCCTTCCTAAAATAAATAAAATAATAATTCCCTAATAAATCCTTATTTAATTATTTTTCCTAAAATAAATATTTTTTGGGCATTTCAGTACTATCTTAATTTTGATAATTGTTTTGTCATTTTTATCATTTTATTCTCCTTTATTATGTTATTTTCTTTGGTTTCTTTTTATATGTGACTTCAATTTATTATTTTCGTTCTAAGCGTACATTACATTATGCTATAGTTTGGATTCGATTAAAAAACCTCGCGCTGGAACTTTGGAATTGTGGGCCAATTAGTGAAATTGCATCATTTGTCAGTCGGCTAATCCAAGTGGATGATCTCACCTTAACACGGTCTGTAATTGAATATGGCCGGGTACTTGTGGAAGTTGATATCTCTAAGAAACTCCCTGCTTCAATCAAAGTCAAGAGTGATGAAGGTAATTGTGTTCAACTTTTTGAATATGAGGACTTACCTCTTTTTTGCAGCCAATGCAGCTCAATTGGTCATGCCAATGTTGCTTGTGAGAATCAAGTTCCAAAATTGGGGGAGGATGTTGTTGTCAACCATGTTTCGATAGGCCGGGCACCTGCAAAATTGGCTAAGAAAAAACTAGGCCTTTGGACCTCTGTACCCCCTGTGAAGGCCCCTAAGGACAAATAGAAAATTGGTTCTGTTATGCCAACTATTAATGCCAAGCAAGTTCCAGCCATTCTAGACCCTCCTTTGCAAGGATCGAAGGTTTCAGCTCTCGAGTCCCCCCTGGATGATACCCCCGATGCTGCTCAAGAAGCCCAACCAACCTAGGTGATGGATGGAAAAAGCACTATTCCAGACTAGGTAGTAGATCAACAGTGCTCGGATCTCCCTGTCACACCCAAAGCAAGACTACGCAAGCTGCAAAAATGCAAAATAATAAGGAAAGGGCTGGAACAGCCAATTCCAATTCAGCAAGAAGTCCAACAAGAAACTACTGAAATAGAAGAGGGCTGGCAGCAAATTACCTCGAAAGCTAGGAAAAAACGAGCCTTTTCAATACAAAAAAAGTAAACAAAAGCATGGGCAGGTATGCGAAGGCCTGTTAGGCCTGCAAATTTATTATGAATATGCTGATATGGAATTTAAGGGGAGCGGGATCTCCTCTGAAACAAAAATCCCTTTTACAGCTGAGTAAACACCACTGTTGCTTAGTTGTGGGTATCTTGGAATCTAAATTGAATGGCCTTAAGCTTGAGAAACTGAAACAATCATTTTTTAGTGGTTGGTTTCACTGTGACAATTTTCTTAGCCACTCTAACGGCAGGATGGCACTGCTATGGAACCCTTTATTGGTTGAATTTCAGGTTAAAGAAATCACACCGTAGGTCATATCAGTTATGGTTCTGGATTATAATTCGGGGAAGAGTATTTTCCTATCTATGGTATATGGCCTCTACTGTAATGCAGATAGAAAAGAGCTGTGGAACAATTTATCCTCACTGGCAGTCACTGTGACTGATCCGTGGGTGGTTTGTGGTGATTTTAATTACCCACTGAACTCTGTTGATAGAATTAGCTCTCGACCCATTACAGATTATGAGGTTGCAGACTTTAAAAAATGTTTTCTATTATCACAGCTTTTTGACGTCCCCTATAATGGATGCTTCTACATGTTCTCTACAAATAACGTGAAATGTAAGCTTGATAGGGTCCTCATGAATGCTGCTGGTTTTGCATCAGGTTTGAATATTTGTGCCAATTTCTTACCGCTGGGTACTATCTCTGACCACACACCGTGTGTTATTTCAGTTGTTAAGCTTGTGTGTAAAAAAACACCATTCCATTTCTTTAATATGTGGTGCCTCCACCCGGATTTTCTGAATTTTATTCGTTCAAATTGGAGTTTTTCTGTTTGTGGAACTAATCAATTTATTCTTTGTAATAAATTGACTGAGCTGAAATCTATATTAAAGACATTGAATAAAATTCATTTCTCTCACATTGTCACAAAGGCTGAAATTGTAGAATCTGCTCTTAAGACGGCTCAAGCATCAATCCTTGTAGATCAAAATTCGGTTGCTCCTAAATCTCTGGAATGTCTTAAAAAAAAAAGTTGTGTTCCTTGGTAAAGCGGCAGCATAATTCGTGGCTCAGAAAAACAAAAACCAATATTTGTTTAAAGCTGATTCCAACACCCGGTTCTTCTATGACATGCTTAAAGCCAAACAAGCTTATTCTCGCACATCCCAGGTTCTCAAAGAGGATGGGAGCTGGACAACCTCGAATGTAGAGATGGAAAATGAATTCTTAGCATATTTTCAAGGGCTGATTGGGGTGAGCTCTGCCACGCACCCCATTGATCCCAATGTTCTGCGGCAAGGCCTAGTTTTAAATGGTGAGCAGCAATAGTCCCTTCTCCTACCTGTTATGAATGAGGAGATCCGTAGTGCCCTCTTCTCCCTTGGGGACTACAAAGCACCTGGTCCAGACAGGTTCTCGGCCAAGTTTTTTAAGGAAGCATGGACCATTGTTGGTGATGATTTCTGCAATGCTATTATGGAATTCTTTGATACAGGGAAACTCCTTAAGAGGATCAACCATGCTGCTGTGGCTCTTATTCCGAAACACCAACGAGTGGAAAAAGTCTCAGACTTTTGACCTATATCTTGTTGCTCGACCATATACAAGGTAATTGCCAAAATTCTTGCTGGCTGCATTGCTTCTATTTTGGTACACATTGTTAGTGTTGAACAGGGAGCTTTTGTTAAAGACCGACTCATGATGGAAAATATCCTGTTTGTTTAAGAACTTCTGAAAGATTATTCGCGCAAGCGCACTGCCCCAAAATGCTTGATCAAAGTTGATATTAGAAAGGCATACGACACTTTATCTTGGGACTTCCTTCAAGTTGTTCTATTGGGCCTTAACTTCCCTCCACGGTTTTTGGCTTTATTGATGGAGTGTGTTACTACTACAAGCTTCTCCCTAAAATTAAATGGAAGCTTGTTTGGGTTCTTCAAGGGAGGTCGTGGCCTAAGACAAGGGGACCCAATGTCTCCTTACTTTTTTGTCTTAAGCATGGAATACTTGAGTAGACTCCTTAAATCTCTCTCGGCTACTAAGGACTTTTCTTTTCACTCGAAATGCAAGCCTTGAAGTTGTTACACCTTGATTTTGCTGAGTCATGGAGACACTCCTTCTGTTAAAATTCTGTTACAAGGGCTAAAATCTTTCAGTATGGTGGCAGGCTTGGAAGCTAACACTCTTAAATCATAGATCTTCTTAGTAAGGGTGACAAACCAGGCTCGATCAGACATCCTTCATCTTGCTTGTATGGCCCCAGGCTCCTTTCCTTTTAGATACTTGGGAGTGCCCTTAACCCAAGTAAACTCAGAGCTATTAATTATGAAACTTTGATTAATGATGTGTGTGACAGACTCAAAGCCTGGAAAGCAAGTACATTATCTTTTGTAGGAAGGCTTGAGCTTCTTAACTCGGTTATACAAGGAGTTATGGGCTTTTGGCTTAGCATCTTTATTCTTCCCAAAGTTGTTATCAACTGTATTGTTTGCTTATGTCGTAGTTTCTTATGGCATGGTAAAGCAGCTCAGGTCGCTTGGAATAAACTTTGTACACCAAAAAAGGACGGTGGGCTTGGCCTCAAAAATATTGTTGCATGGAATAATGCCTTCATGAGTAGATATATATGGTTTTTGCAGGATGAAAAGGAATCCCTCTAGATGAAGTGGATTCACATTCACTACCTGCGTTCACGGCCCCTTGGGGAGTTTATTCCTTCCCATGATACCTCTCACTTTATGAAGAAACTCTCCACTATCTACAAAGATATTGTCAGACAGGTAGGATCACATGAAAAGCCCAAAGATTGTTTGTTATCTTGGAAATCAGGGCATAAATTCTCCACACAGCTAGCTTATGATTTTTTCAGGCCAAAGGCGAATAGATGGGAGAATTATAATATTGTGTGGAAATACTGTAAAACTCGAAGGAACACCTTCATTTGTTGGCTCTCTCTCTTGCACAGGTTGAATACTCGAGATCGCTTATCCTTCATCAGTGACTCCCATTCTTTTTATTTCTATACGGGCATTGAAAATCATGACCATTTATTCTTCGAATGCCCTATGATCGTTGGAGCTTGGAAGGATCTCAGATCATGGCTAGGCATTGCACGCGGATCTACATCCCTATCTAGTGAAGTTCTGGCCATAAGAAGAAGAAAGAAAAGAGACAAGTGGGTCACCCAAGCTCGTGCCTTGACTCTAGCTGCTACGACTTATTTTGTCTGGAGAGCTCATAATGCTACAGCTTTTGACCTTCGTGATCTAGATGTTAGAGGGTTGGTTACACAGGTTAAGCGCTATGTCTATAGTGCCCTTTATTATAACATTTCTTTGTAAACCTCTTGTCCTAGATTTCCTTTAGTGTTCTGTTGGTGACGCTCTCCTTTGTCTTGATAGAGCTACCAGTTTTATGGTATGCCTATCCTTTTTGATCCTGGGTATGCCCAATGTATTTGTACAGTTCTAGGTAACATATTTAACCCTCATTTACCTGACATCTTTAAGTTAGCGACCCCTAAAAAACCATCATTCCCAGTCTCGTAGTCTTTCACTTTATGTATTATTATTTTATTGAAGTGATTGCAAAATTACATATAAATCACATAGATCTATTTTCCATATTTAATCATTTTTACACATTTGTAATTATTCTGAGACAACCATACAAAAGATAATTACTAAAGTCAATCATAAAATATACTAAGGTCATCCTAAGCTCAATTATTCACTTTCGAGTGTATTAGGCAAACAATACCAAAAATGCCCTTGAGATCAAATTACCACATTAACATCCTCATTAATTACCAAATCCATTTCATATCTTAAATTGTCATAAAAAGTCTAAGACATAAAAATTAAATTAATTTATCATATAATTAAATTATTAGATAAGCCAAATAATCATTTTGCCCTTATTCGAGATTTTACATGTAAAACCCTATCATGCATACCTAAAATATCCATAATCACATAATCACATACTAAACAACATATAATACACATTAGGCATGATTATTAGGAAAAATATCATGGCACACATAAAATAACTAAATTTATCCTAGGGCACACATCCATAATTATTATTCCATAAATATATCTAAGTATGCTCAACCTATCATTTTCTATGTACATGTTATACATAATCATAAAAATTATTTTGCATATGACATGCAGTTTTTACCAATTTTTTTATATAATAAATTTTTCATATTTCTAACATAACGAATCATGCTTAACATAAAAGTTACCTTAATTCCATCAAAAAAGAAAATTAGTGGTATCATACTAGAAACTACAAGGCCCACTAATCAAACCTTTGTACCTAAAAATAATACCACAACTATCAAATTAATATTTAATAAAAAATGATAATTATAATCATGAATATATTTTTTTCTAAAATAACCAAAATACCCGTACATTTACACTATGGTGGAGGTGATGGAAATGCTTGAAAATAGAGGGGAGAAAAGGTTGGGGTGGTGGTGATGGTTGGAGGTGGTTAGTGAAAGTTCCTATAAGAACAAAAAAATTCAATAAGGGGAAAGGGATAAAGGAGGAGGAGGAGGAGGAGGAGAAGAAAAAGAAGAAGAAGATCGGCAATGTATGGAGGGTGGTTTTGGTGGAGTGAAACCAAATAGAGCCAAGAAAGAGAGGGATATGGGTTGCGCAATTGGTTTGTTGAGGAAAGCAAAGGGATGTTTGGTTTAAGAAGAGAGGAAAGTGCATGACTGGAGGTAGCTTTTGGTTGAGGAAGTGAGGCGTTGAGGGAGAATATTTTTGTGTTGTGATGGTGAAGCCAAAAGGAGTAGAGATAGGGAGTAGTGGAACACTATGAGGATGTGTTTGGTTGTGCATGATGGCTGGAGGGAAAAACTAATTAGGGCAAAGGAAGAGTAGGATGGGCTTGAACAAGGAAAATAGAGAGAGAAATAGAGGTGCACAAGTGTATGTATATATTAATATAGAAGTATATTAGTTGTGAGAGGTATGGTTTGGGGGATGGCGTAATGGGTTTAGTTTTTTTAACAAGAAAATAGAGGGAATAAGTGTTGTGCTTGTTTGTATTGTATAATTTCATGTAGATAGGAAAAGGTGTAAGGTGATAGGGATGGGTAAGAGGAATGGTTAATAGGTGAGTTGTATGGGTATGTTACGTAAGGTAAGGAGAAGACAAGGATAGTGCTCAAGAGAGAAAAATGGGGGCACATAAGGGGCAACAAAGGCAATAAAAATGATAAGGCATAGTAGAAATATTTTATTTTAGTTTTAGGTTTAGTTGGGATAGTTTAGGGCACTAAGTAGAAAAATAATTTGGGAGAATTAACCTATTACTAGGATAAGTTTAATAGGATAGAAAAAGGCAGAATAATCGAGAGAAGTATTTAAGAAATCATTTCATTTATTGTTCAATGGTTATTGATAAAATAATTAGACTAAGATTTAAGGACTAGTTTTGAATAAAATGGCTAAACACCTAAAAAAAGGTTATAAAATTTTGGGGTGTTACATGCACTTTTATCTTGTGGGCTGGCACTCCATGGCCCTATAATACAAGTTTCGTAAAGTGTTATTATTAGCACTTTGTGAACTAATTGGTTCTTATAAATTTTGATTAGTGAATGGAGGTTATAGAATAGTGACAGGAAATTTTAGAGGAGGGAGAAAAGATCAAAAGTGAAAGTGTTATATTAGGATTTCAAATTCCCTAAAATGAATTGAAGACCTTATATAATATAATACTATACCTAAACTCCGTAAAATCGCATTCAAAGTTAGGTTGCTATAAAATGAAAGAGTTTCATTTTGGAAATGCATTTAAAATTAAATAAAAATATGAGTTTTAGTTGCACTGATCAATTGATACCCTAAAAAAAATAACCAGTATGCTTAGGAACTAGCAATTTTATTTCCTAATAAATAAGTTAATTGATTTGCTCAAAATGATCTACTACCTCTCCTACGATTTTAAACCCATTTTTTATTTTTTATTTGAATGTATTTTCAATGTTTATAAAAACTTCTAAGTAGAATATATTTGTGCTAATAAGCATATTTTGGTAATTTGAGATTATTTTTATATATTTTTAGATCATTTTATGATTTTATTTAGCTAAAATTCCCCCAAAAGCACTTTCAAGGCATTTCTACCCTTCTCTCTTCCCCTTCTCTTTTCTCTATCTTCAAGTAGCCATGGCTACATGTCAGACTTCTACACCTCTTCCTTGACTTACCAAGTATTTTCCATGCCTCTCTCTAGTCGCACTCTACCTCCCTTACCTCATCATGTATTTCCCTTACACCTTAGTTACGTAAACTAAACCAAGTCAAACTTCTCTCTCTCTCACTTGTGTATGTTAACAAACACTGTCCCCTACATAATCTATTTCTAATTTAATCTATTCCCTAGTATCTACACGTTCTCATTCTCTCACTATTTCCTTTATAAAAATTTCCCAAATGTTGGGCGTTCTCCCTTTTTTTCATCCTTTCCTTCTCTACTAAGTAAAGTTATAAGCTTATCTCATGTTCCTCATACTTTTATAGAATTCATGTCTCTTTCCTATTCTACTAATCTTCTCTTTAAATCTCCCTTTTTTCACTTAATCATGGAAGGATCAAGGTTTTCAGAAATGTAGAAGATCTTAACTTCATTCATCTTGGAATTCTATTTTGAGAAAAGGTTGGGTTAAGGAATTTATTTTCTTCTCTTGATTTCATCTTATTAAATCATAGAAAAATAGTTTTAATTGTTTTTATTCTTTATTCTCATAGGGATAATGTTCTTAGTAGATGAGGTAAAGCAATTGTATCTCTAATATGAATAAGGTCTTTTAATATATATTGTGGTTCCAAGTTCTTAGTGTATTTTTGTGTTGCGCGTGAGTTAATTAAATTATTGGATTCTAATATATGGTCAAGTTTAAAGCATGATTTTTTCAAGTTTAAGCATATTAATAAGGCAATCTTCTAAATTTATGCATGTTTTGAATTCATTATTTTTATGCACGATTTTGGTAGTTTATGTAACACCCGAAAATTTACCACTGAAAATTTTGTTAAAGAAGGGAATTCTATTCAAATATGAATGAGTGTTACCACCATAATTGATATAATTTTAGCTATGAACTATCCTCATACCAATTACAAGGTAAAAGTAAATCTAGATGCAAGACATGATAAACATAGAATGAGGATACTCATAAAATAAGTAAGGGTTTATAGTTCACTTAGAAAATGGAACTAAAATATAGAAAAGAAATATTTCAGATGAAAAATGAAAAAAAGGAAAACTTGTTTAAAATAATAATTGGATCATATAGCTATCTAAATCCCAAGCCTGAAATTAGCCAGCATCACTCCATACTAATTAGAGCATTGTAAGAAGCAAAGTAATTTGGCGGGTCCTCATTTACTTGCATAGGCTTAGAAGGGGTCTCTACTCATGGGAATAACCAACACCCATAATAAGGATGATCAGTACATTATGTACTGAGTAAGGTAAATATACAACCAAGAAAGGTCACAGAATATTAGAAGACCAAAATAAGAGATAACATGCATATAAGATAATCTTGTGCATTTATTATTTTATCTAAACCGTACAGTAATAGTATAGTGATAACTATTCATAACTTTATTAACATTAGGTTTAGGGACATAACTATTCTTACCTAGTGGATCAGTAATCAAGTACAACACTAGGGCATGACTCTCCTAGCATCTATTCTCAACTAGTGTATCGATAATCAAAGTACAACCCTAGGGTTGGACGCTCGAGGCCACTATTCTCAATCGGTGCATCAATAATCAAAGTATACTTGGTCCTAACCCATGTAGTATACCACTATAAGTAATTAGTATCTTATCAAGAGCTATGACCATTCAATGGTTTAATTAACTTAAGTTTGGGACCCCTTTATTATCACATAGTAGAACATCAACAAGGTACAACCCTTAGGGCAAGATACTCCTAGCCACTATTATCGTCTGATGGAACAGATAGATACAACTGGCTCCCTCTCAAGTGATATTCCATTTCAACTAATTAGTGTATTATTTGTGCTTTATTTATTTCAAGTTCATCACATGGTCATGTACACATACTCATGCATGGCACTATCCCAACACATACCCAAAACGCACCTATTTCCCTTTAGAAAACCCAATCTCACAAACCTAGCATATTCTCTTCTTTAGTTCCCCTTTAGTCCCTAGTTTCCCTAAATTTTATGAACATGTTCTTATGAGCCACATATTCAAGAGCATATGTCTATTTCCCATGCATTACATAATAATAACCTACCCTTAGGCTTACTATTTGGGCCTCCTCTAAAACCCTAATTTCTCCTACCTAGCATATTCCCTTCTCTAGTGCTTCTTTCATTCCCAAATTCAATGCCCATGCATAGAATGCTATTGTTAACCATTAAATTAAAAATAGGGGTCTAACTCCCACATCTTACCTATATGATAATAACCTACCTCTAGGGTTATTATTCTGGCCTCCTCCAAAACCCTAATTTCCTCCTTTGGTCATAACTATTTCCTTAGACCCCATATGGCTATTGAATCTAGTATACATTCCCAAAATATTATTTTTGAAATCATATCTGGAATTTACATTCCAACTTCCCTATCTTATACATGCAATACTAACCTACCCCTAAGGTTACCACTCGTGCCTCCTAAAACCCTAAGTTTATATTTTGGTTATAACTCCTTCCCTAAAACTCAAATGACTCCCCAAATCTATATGTCTACCCTGATGTCATCATTAACCTCATATTCAATCCCTAGTATTAATCCCACACTTTTCTTACATGTGATCAAGACTCCCGCTACTTTTTATTAATTACACTTATGGCCTTTGTCTTCCTTTATTTACCATAAACCCTTCATTTTTGCTCCAATTATCTCATTTAGTACCCCTAAACTATTTTGAGTCATCTAACACCCTAAAGTACTCAACATGCCACTTTTTAATCATCTTGAAAAAAATGTCTCTAGGTCACTTCAACACCTATTTCCATCTTTCAAAATCATAGGACTCCTAACATGAACGACTCTTCAACTTTCCAAACATATAATATCATAAAACTCTTAGTCATGATTATGCATAAATTCTTCAAATTCAACACAGTCATATCAATACTGATTTCTTACCTTCTTCTACTGTCAAAGCAAAATTACATATTATATACAACACTAGAGTCATGTAACATTTCATACCATTCCATCACACATCAAGGACATATTTTAACACAACAAAAACCTATCTATGATGGTATCATCACTAAAGCATATTTGGTTTCTAAGCACACAAGACCTACACTTCCACCTATAGTATCACAGGAATATCACCTTGAAATAATAATATACACAACTTAGAAATTTTATCTCTTTCAAAGTTTTTTACCTAAATGAATACTAAAAGAGAGGAAAGGAAATGGAGTTAACTGAAGTGGGAAAGATTGTGCAAGGTGGTGTGTTGCAGCTAAAGTGATGGTGGTGGAGAAGATGGTGGTGTTTATAGGGTGGGTGAGGGTTGGTATCTATGGTTAAGGTGGTGGTGGTATTAGGGATAACTTAAGTTTGTTGTAGTTAATTGTGGTGGAACTGGGAAATAGTGGTTGTGCAGGGAGAAGAGTGGCCGAGAGGGGGAAAGAAGGAGGATGAAAAAAGGAGGGCTTCATGTGGTGGTGATGCTAGTTGGGTTGGCTGCATTAGGTGACTCTAGTATGGTGGTGGAAAGGAGGGAGAGAAATGAGCTAGCGGTGGTGATGCAACCAGCCACGACTCTAGTTGTAAGAAAAGAAAAAGGGAGAAGGTGGCATGATAAGGGATGTTGGTGTGGTGCAAGTGGGAAGGTTGTCTAGGAGATAAAGGGAAATGATGGAATTAGAGGATAGGTATAGAAGGAGGAGGAAGGAAAAATAAGATTGGGTCGGTTGGTTGGCTCAATGTTGGGAGAAAAGGAGAGATGAGTGATTAGGGGGGTCTATAAATAAGGAAGGGTCGAGAGAAAAGAGGAAGTTGACAAAGGGCAAATGTGAGGATTTAGCATGCATGGTTGTAGGGGAGGAAGCATGAGGGTGTAAAGGTAGGTGTAGGGTGTAGGTGCAAGGATAGAGTGTAGGTGTAGGTGCAGATGTAGGGGTAGGGGTAGAGTTTCACGATAGGGAGTACATGGTAGTGTAGAGCTGAGAAGGGTAAGGAGAGGGACATATGGGGTGGCAGGGGACTTTTTGGTGTAGAAAAGGAAAAGGAAGGGGGGCCAAAAAGGTGACGGGTGGGGGAGGAAGAAGAAAGAAAATTTAAAATAAAAAAAAATAAAAGGAAGAAAAGAAAAAGGAAAAGAAAGAAAAAGAAGAGGGGGAATAAGCTTGTGCTCACTCAAGGAAGGGAGAAAGAAACAAAAAAGGAGATTTAGGCCAGGAGTGTCATAGCCTGAGATAAAGAAGGAGAAGAAGAAAGAAGAAAAAAAGAAAATAAAATGAAAGAAAAAGAAGGAAGAAAAGAGAAAAGGGAAAATTTTGGTTGTGTGATTTGGGTTTAGGTTTTAGGATTAAATTTTTTGTTAAATAATTATAAAAATTTTATCTATAATTTTTTTAGGTGTGGGGTTAGGTTAAAATAAGATAATAAAAAAATTAAAAATTAGGTTAGATTAAAATTTTGATAAATCAAAATTAAATTTTTTAAGATTTTGGGGTATTACACTAATACCTCCTTAAAAAAAACTTGATCCTCAAAGTCACAAGTCAAGACTTGGGACAGGAAAATAGGGATGCAAAGAAGGGTGATTTTAGTGGGTAACTCTAGCAGAGATAATATTATGCTACTATATACTAACCCCTTAAGAGAATGTGATCTTAGAATCTCACACATTTGTAGTGAAGAGCTCAGGGTGCATCTTGTGAATGTCCTTTTCTATCTTCCATGTTGCTTCTTCTCCTTCATGGTCTCTCTAAAGGATTTTCACAAGCAAAACTTGATTTTTCCACGTTCAACATACTTTGGTGTCAATGATTTGCAAGGGCCTCTCCTCATAAGATAGAGGATCTTCGACCTCGATCACATGGGAGAGATCCATAATGTACTTCGGTAGTTATGAGATGTGGAAGATGTTATAGACATAGACTAGCTCTGATGGGAGTGCCAAATGATAAGTGACTCCTCCAATTTTATCGAGAATCTCATAGGGGCCAATATACCTTGGGTTCAGGTTTCCCTTTGTTGGTGGGTGAAACCTTTAATAAAACTATATCCCCCAGCTCAAAATAGTCACTATGGTATCTCCAATCTACGTAACTCTTCTAATAACTCTCAGATGCTCTCATCCTTTCTTAGATCAATCAAACCTACTATGTTATCTCCTCAATCATCTCTAGCCCTAGTACAACTATCTTGTTAATTTCACTCCAACACAATAGTTTTCAACACTTGCATCCATATAGTGTCTCAAAGGGTGCCATCCCTATGCTAGCATTATAACTATTATTGTATGAAACTCCACCAAATGTAGATTATCCTCCCAACTACTTTGGACATCCATAGTGAAAGCTCGTAACATGTCCTCAAGTGTTTTTATCTTCCTCTTGGTCTACTTTTCCGTAGCTAGGTGAAAGGTAGTACTGATTTTTAGTTTCGTACCTAAATCCTTCTATAACTTCCTCCTAAAGTGTAAAAGGAATCTTGAGTCCCCATCGAAGATGATGTAAATGGGTATATCATGCATACTCATAATGAACCTTATGTAAGCATTGGCTAACTGATCCATGCTTCTACTTGACTTTATTAGTACAAATACAACTTATTTAGTCAATTTGTCCACAATGACTGAGATCGTGTCACACTGGCTACGAGTTCTCAGTATTCCACTAACAAAATCAATGGATATGGAATGTCATTTCCATCTCAACACCTCTAAAGATTATACTAACCCTATAGGTCTGTGATGCTCAAGATTGACCTTTTGACAAGTTGGATATCTTCTCACAAACTATGCTACCTATCTTTTCATGTGAGGCCACCAATAGATCTGCTTAATATCCTTGTACCACTTATACCCTCATGGCTGAATTGAGTAGGGGTTGTAGTGAAATTCTTCTAAAATATGGCACTTCAAATCAACACAACTTTAAGGTGCACCAATGCCCCTTGTAGCGAATGTTACCATCTTCATGCATCTGAAAACTATCAGCCCAACCATATTTTATCTTTTTTTAGATCCTTTTAAGTTTAATGTCTCTGGGATAATAAGCTCAAATCTTGTCAAAAATTATTGGTTAATCAATAAAGCACCCATCAGAACCTCCAAGTCACCCTACTAGATATACTCTACTCCCATCTCACCCAGTTCCTCAAACAGTCAATTACCAAACACAAAAAAATTCATGAAGTGCAATGTTTTCTTGCTCAAAGCATCTGTAACAAGGTTAGGCGTACCCTTGTGGTAGGAAACTCAATGTCATAGTCCTTTACCAACTCTAGCCATCTCCTCTACCTCATATTCAAATCCTTTTGAGTGAATATATGCAATACCCCATCCTAAAATCCTTTAAAATGTGTTTAAGGTTATGTTGATATAAAATAAATTAGTTTTGGTTTTGAAATAGGCATGAAATTCTAATAAAAATATGAATTCCATGCATACCAATCAATTGGTTCATAACCAATTGACTTTGAGCTAATTAATTTACATTCTAGTCCTCAATAAACTAGTCAACTAGTTTACCCAAACCCATCAACTGGTTGTCTTACAATTTCAAATCCATTTTTTATTTTAATTCAAAAATTCTCTCGAATGTTTATATATAAAAAATTCATATCAAAGTCCAATTATGCTAATAAGTATGCGTTGCTACTTTGGGATTATTTTCACACTATTCATATCATTATATAATTTTAATTAGCTAAATTGTTCTCAAAAGGCACTTTTAAGGCAAGCTTCACCTTTTCTCTTCTCCCTCACCTCTCCCTCTCTCTTCTGCCAGGTGAGGATGTGAGATTCACTTTGTGCAGCATCTTCTAATCCATTTTAATTCTTCACTTATTTTTCTACTAGTTTTAACATCCTCATTGTCATTCCTCACTTAAATTATCATCTCCCTTTTCTATATGGAAATTTTCCCCAAGTGTTAAAAATCCCTTCATTTTTCCTTTCCCCTCTCCGCTAAGAGATGCATAGACTTTCGCTAATTCTCTCCCTTCTATGTGCCAGCCTTGTGTTCCTTTCTCATCTTCTAATCTTGATTTTAGCTCTCTCCTAATTTCCTTAACCAAGGAAGAATTAAGGTTGAGAAAGGTTGAAGATTTCAGTTCTTCCATTGACACCATGTTTTTTAGAAAAAAAGGCATTACTTTGTGTTCTTCTTCTTCTCCTAATTTTTACTCAATTTTAATGATTTTTTAAAAGCAGAGCATTCATGATTATCTTGGTATAATAGTTTGTGATGATTGTCATTTGTTAAACGTATTGGTTGGACTTCACAAGGCTATCAAAATAGTTTTGGGCCTTGAGGCATAAGGTTGGGAATGAC
This sequence comes from Tamarix austromongolica, assembly GCA_039764185.1. Taxonomy (NCBI): domain Eukaryota; kingdom Viridiplantae; phylum Streptophyta; class Magnoliopsida; order Caryophyllales; family Tamaricaceae; genus Tamarix; species Tamarix austromongolica. The sequence continues at coordinate 50,642,485 of CM077817.1, forward strand.
AGGACATTAGATGTCACCCAACAACCAGGAGTTACATAGGATGTAATTAGTAAGGTGTTGCTTACCTAAATTACTAATATCTTAAGCGATAAGCCAAAGCTTACTTACGTGTTAGTGAATTATGGGTCCTAGCCTGCAAAATCTCAAAGGGACAATGAGATTTAGTGGGAGATTCTTTTACTTTGGCGAGTATATAGAATCTAATTTTTAAGAAGCACAAATTTAAATCTTCGCATATCTTTTGTTGTAGATCAATATGGAAAATAATAACACCAACACATTCTCACTGCGATCAGTCCTTGAGAAGGAAAAACTAAATGGAAATAACTTCCTCGACTGGCATAGAAATTTGAGAATAGTTCTTACTCAAGAAAGGAAACACTATGTCCTAGAACAAGCAATCCCTCAGGAACCGGCAGCTAATGCCCCACGTGCCGAGCAAACTGCTTATCGTAAGCACAAAGATGAGTCATTGGATGTAGCTTGTCTAATGTTATTTTGCATGCAATCAGACCTTCAAAAATAGTTTGAGCGCATGGTTGATTCCCATGCTCTTATCAATGAACTCAAGAACTTGTTTGAGAAACAAGCTCGAGTTGAAAGGTTGAGACTACAAAAGCATTGTTCTCATGCAAGCTCACAGAAGAGAACCCAGTCAGTCCACATGTTCTTAAGATGATTGGCTATGTCGATTATCTTGAGAGATTGGATGTTCCCATTAACCAATAGTTGGCTACGGATCTGATCCTGCAATTGTTGCATGAGTCATATGATCAGTTTGTCATGATTTACATCATGCATGATCTCAAGAAATCGCTAACTGAGTTGCATGGGATGCTTAAGACTGGTGAACAAAACATTAAGAAACCAAATAATGTTTTAATGGTTCAAAAGGGCAAAGGTTTCAAGAGAGTTGGTAAAGGTAAAGGAAAGGTTAATCCCAAAGGTAAGGGTAAGACTCCAGTTAAGAACTGGAACAAACTTAACAAGGCCAATCCTAAGCCTGGACCAACTGCTGACCATCAATGCTTCTATTGTAAAAAGTCTGGCCACTGGAAGAGAAATTGTAAGAAATACTTGGAAGATAAGAAGAATAGCTTGGTTGAAGCCACAACTTCAGGTATTTATGTTATAGAAGTAAATGTTACTACTTCTACTTCTTCATGGGTATTAGATACCGGATGTGGATCTCACATTTGTACAAATGTGCAGGGTCTAAAGGAGAGTAGAAGAATGCCAAAAGGAGAATTGGACCTATGCGTTGGAAATGGAGCAAGAGTTGCTGCTCAAGCTGTAGGAACATTCAATTTAGCCTTGCCATCGGGATTGATTCTAGAACTTAATAATTGCTATTATGTACCTGCTATAAGTAGGAACATCATCTCTGTTTCTTGTTTGGACAAGGAAGGCTTTCATTTCATTATTAAGAACAATAGTTGCTCCTTTTATTTGAATGAAGTGTTTTATGGATGTGCTCAAATGACTAATGGGCTTTATGTTCTAGATCTTGATTTCCCTATTTATAACATAAATACTAAAAGGTTCAAGTCAAATGATTCAAATCCAACTTACCTTTGGCATTGTCGTTTAGGACATATAAATGAGAATCGCATTATGAAGCTCCATAGAGATGGACTTCTACAATCATTTGATTTTGAATCATTTGAAATGTGTGAGTCTTGTTTATTAGGGAAAATGGCTAAATCCCCATTTTCTGGTAACAGTCAAAGGGCTGATGAATTATTAGGCCTCATACATACTGATGTTTGTGGACCAATAAGTTCAATTACTAGAGGAGGGTTTCAATACTTCATCACATTTACTGATGGCTTTAGTCGATATGGTTATGTTTATCTTATGAAACATAAACATGAATCATTTGAAAAGTTCAAAGAATTTCAAAATGAAGTACAGAACCAACTTGGTAAAACTATTAAAGCTCTTTGATCCGATCGAGGAGGTGAATACTTGAGCCAAGCTTTTGATGACCATCTTAAAAGATGTGGAATAGTTTCACAACTCACTCCACCAGGAACTCCACAGTGGAATAGTGTATCTGAACGGAGGAATCGAACTTTATTAGATATGGTTCGATCAATGATGAGTCACACCGATCTTTCAATCTCTTTTTGGGGCTATGCTCTTGAGACCGCAGCGTTCACACTAAATAGAGCTCCATCAAAAGCAGTAGAAAAGACTCTGTATGAGATATGGACTGGAAAATTTCCAAGTTTATCTTTTCTCAAGATTTGGGGTTGTGAGGCATATGTAAAACGTTTGACCTCAAGCAAGCTTGAACCCAAATCAGACAAATGCTTCTTTGTGGGATATCCTAAAGAAACTAAAGGATATTACTTTTACAACCGCACCGAGAACAAAGTGTTTGTTGCTCGGCATGGTGTATTCCTAGAAAGAGAATTTCTTTTTGGAAGAGCTAGTAAGAGCAAAGTACATCTTGAAGAAATTCAAGAGCCACAGGATAATGATCCCAATGTAATAGAGCCTGAGCAGCCTTTACAATCTATTATAGGGCCTGCAGAAGTGGAAAGGGCTCCACGTAGATCTACAAGGGTGCGTCACAAGCCAGAGAGATACATGTTTCTCATGACTGAACATCGTGATGTATTATTGTTAGACAATGATGAACCCTTAACATATGAAGAAGCAATGATGAGCTCTGACTCCGATAAATGGCTCGACGCCATGAAATCCGAGATGGAATCCATGGATAAAAACCAAGTATGGACTTTGGTTGATCCGCCTAAGGGTTGTAGAACCATTGGGTGCAAATGGATTTTCAAGAAGAAACTTGATAAAGATGGCAATGTGGATGTTTTTAAGATAGGTCTAGTGGAAAAAGGTTTCAAACAAATTTATGGTACTGACTATGATGAAACCTATTCACCTGTTGCTATGCTTAAATCCATTCGGATCCTTCTAGCAATTGCTGCATTCCATGATTATGAAATATGGCAAATGGATGTCAAAACTGCATTCCTTACTGGTTATTTATAAGAGGATGTGTATATGACACAACCTGAAGGTTTTGGGCATCCTAGCATTGCTGGAAAGGTATGCAAGCTTAAGAGATCAATTTATGGGCTTAAGCAAGCATCTCGAAGTTGGAAACTTCATTTTGATGAAGTAGTCAAAGAGTTTGGCTTCATCAGATGAGAAGAAGATTCTTGTGTTTACAAGAAGTTTAGTGGGAGTGCACTTGTTTTCCTTGTTCTTTATGTGGATGACATACTCCTTATTGGAAATGATATTCCTATGCTACAATCTGTAAGGACATGGCTAGGTAATTCATTTTCAATGAAGGATCTTGGCGAGGCAGCCTATATTTTAGGAATCAAGATCTATAGGGATAGATCAAGAAAGTTGATTGGATTAAGTACTTATATCGACAAGATCCTCTATAGGTACAATATGCAAGACTCCAAGAGAGGTTTCTTGCCTATGCAACATGGTCTGGCTCTTAGCAAGACTCAGTGTCCTCAGACACAGGATGAGAGAGACCGCATGAGTAGAATTCCATATGCTTCAGCCATTGGTTCTATTATGTATGCCATGTTTTGTACTCACCTAGATATCTCATATGCCATTAGCATAGCAAGCAGGTTCCAATCTGACCCTGGTGAGAGTCACTAGACTGTAGTCAAGAACATTCTCAAGTACTTGAGAAGGACAAAGGAAATGGTCTTGGTATATGGAGGAGAACAGGATCTGTTGGTAACTGGTTACACAGATGCGAGTTTCCAAACAGATAAAGATGATTTCCGATCGCAGTCAGGTTATGTATTTTGCCTTAACGGTGGAGCTGTGAGTTGGAAGAGTTCAAAACAAGACACAGTTGCTGATTCTACAACAGAAGCTGAGTATATTGCTGCTTTAGAAGCATCAAAGGAAGCAGTGTGGATTAGAAAATTCATCACTGAACTAGAAGTGGTTCCTAGCATTCTGAGTCCAGTTTGTTTATACTGTGACAACAATGGAGCTATTGCACAGGCTAAGGAGCCAAGGTCTCATCAGAAGACCAAGCACATACTCAGGAAATATCACATCATTCGAGAGATTGTCAAAAGGGGTGATGTGAATTTGTGCAAGGTTCATACAGATGCAAATATTGCTGATCCATTAACCAAACCTCTCCCACAACCTAAGTATGAACGTCATACTAGTTCATAAGGCATTAGGCTTATACATGATTGGTACTAGTGCAAGTGGGAGACTAATGGAAATATGCCCTAGAACCAATCATATGTTATAATTTATATTTGCATATTTAGAGATTGTGCTTATTAATAAAAGTATCAAATGATGTTATTCATTCAAATGTTGTTATTCCTTTGAATAATTATTCTTTATGTAGATAATCAAGTATTTGACTAGATTGTGGAACTCTACTAATAGATAGAAAGATTATTATTCAAGAAATGTCCCTAGTCTAATATCATCTAATTAAGGGATATTAGTGATTATAAGACTAGTATGTTGATTAGTTGATGATCATGTTCCACTGATCATTGATATGAGATATCAAACTAATAACATAGATACATGTTAGGGAACATGATATTGGACCGACCCAGTAGGAGGACACTGCATTAAATATTGTGCAAAGTGTCATCAGTGTTCTCTAAATTGTATATCGTCCTTTGACCTGAGATCTTCGTATTTGCCAGTATGATGATCATTCTGTTTTAACTTTACCAAACGTTACCCTTATTAGGGGTAATCATAAACGTATTGATTAGACATGTTGTGATTCATATAGAGGCACATAGTTGATCAAGATGGGATTTGTCCCTCTCATGACATGAGAGAGATATCTTTGGGCCCCTTGACAAGTATGACTAATGTTAGCATGGCCATGTGCAAACGAGGTGTCATTTCTTTAAGGTTAGTCTTACTTGGTGATCGAGAAAGAATGTGATTGAACATAGCAAGGATGACACGACAAATGCCTTGTGTTCAATCTAAATATCGTGTGACAAAAGGACAAATATACGGGTTATTAATAGGTTATGTCGAGCATAGAACATTTGCGTAATTTGGGTAGTCATAACGTCATCCTAGAGACCTCTTATGATTTGTGGGCCCAAAAGGAGTTTTGGTCCATTGCCAATATTACGTGAACCTACAGGGTCGCACACCGAACTGAACTGGATCAAAAGAATAAGATGAGATCCTGATATGATTAATATCTCATTAAGTCAAAGTGGTTTTAATGTGATTAAGGCCCAAGTCCAATGTCTCTAGGTGGGATAGAGTGTTAATATAAATACCCAAGCTGGGGTTTTATTATAGATACACCTTTTTGCTCTCTCTCTAAGTAGGAGAAAATAACCTAGCCACAAACGCTGGTTATTCACGAAATTGAGAGAGTGTTCCATTGGCGCTAGCACGCTTCCTTAGTGATCCAGATTCAAAGTGTGTGGATACCGGTAGAGGTGTGACACAATTCACACTCGCTCGCTCAAAGGAGATTGAAATTAATCAATTGAAACAAACTCAATTGGATCAAGCAGGTTCGTCTTTAATCTAGCATATGTTCCTGGTAAATTTAGCCTTTGATTTTATTCCACTGCATTGTGTTTCGCTTGGCTAAATTCCCAAATCATAATGGGTTGTTCTCTACTTAGACCCATCAACTAATCAGACCAAACTAGTTGACTCGCTCCCATGACTAGTTAATCAGTGAGGCCAAACAGTAAACTAGTACTCTCATGTTCTTTTGGTTTAGTTCTAGTATGACCAGACTAATCTACCAGTCCAATTGAATGCCTCCTAGTTTGTTATAATTTGTTGATTTTCTCTTAAGCCTTGTATGCTAATACGTCCATGTATATACAACATTTAAATTATGATTTGAACTATGAAATCCCTGATTTAAAGGAATCATCATGATGGTATTTAAAAATTGAATTTGGTTAAGCTTTGTGTCATCTATAAACACCTAATTCATAGCTTTTATGGCTTATGAAGTGTTTAGTGTTAGCACTTAGAAACCCAACTAGTAGCTATAATTATCTGTGATGAGTTTGGTGTTATCACCTGGAAACACCCAATTTGATTGAATAATGGTATTTAATTTTATTTGGTGTTGTTACTTGGAAATACCAATTTAGTTATGTGTGGACTTTATTGTGATTTGTGATATCATTTTAAAATATAAATTAATGGTATAAGATTTAGTTCAAGTATTTTTCTCCAACTCTAAAGGTAGTTACCAGGACAGAGTGGGGGGTTTCCCTATGGTTATATTTTTTACTCTATACCTATTTCATTATCTATCAAGTTATGGTCTGTAGGGGATATGTGCATATCTTTAAGGTACAGGATTATACTATGCAGGCTTTCATAGCATCGATGTCCGGTTTCATAGGGTAAGGTATCCCAGTACAAGTGTCCTGGCACATCGTATTGGCCATTGCTTAGGTAGGTATGGTATCCTAAATTTTTAACCCTAGTGATGGAGAAATTTAAGGTGTGGTGGGTGAGGTATCCTAGTATAAGCCCCCTTAGTGTATTTCGACCATGTGTGATGGGTGTGGTATCCCAATTTGTGGTAGGTACACTCAATGTGTGGTGGGTGTGGTATCCCCAAAATAAGTTCTTTTGATGTATCTTGACGTTGTATAATGAGTGGGGTATCCCATTGTGATTATTTGTGCTAATTTGGCTTTTCTTCATGATAAAGAACTGGGTGTGGTCAAATGAAATATCTTACTAACCAAAATTTGTATTGTCACTAAAGGAGGAATTCTAATCTAGTTTATATTCTAAGGGTTGTGATGTATTTATTGTATTCTTATATTTCTATAATTTCCATGCAAGCATGCCTTTTTTTTTACTTATGTTGTACTAATATGACATCACTATGTTGTTATGTGACTTCAATGTACTATATGAGCCTTATCACCTTTTAGGTAGTATGTTTTACTAGTATTTCATAGTATAGATACTGTACTTGTGTGATCACTGTGATGATCTAGATTTTTATCCATGGTGCAAAGGATAATTTGCAGGGTTGCGATTCTCGGTTAGAGTACAGTGAGGGTGATGACATGAGTCTTTAGTGGGCTATTATTTGGGGTTAGAGGTTGATGATTATGCCTAAGAGTTAAGCTAACCAATTAAGAGTATCTTACCACTCTATTGGGAAGTTTTTGTATTTCCAGTAATTTAAACTCTTTGATTCATTTCATATATTTAGCTTTGTAAACTATCATACTCATTTTACGTATAATAATGTTCTCACCCTTATTATCACGTATTGTCATGTTAACATTATGAGCATGCATCTTTCATTTATTGTTCTATTTTGCCTTGCATCATACATAGGTTAGGTGATTATCACACCTCTCTCGTGGTTGATGTAGTAGTAACATTCCCCAATTTTATTTTTCAAATGATTCCGCATTATCTTAAAAACAAAACTTTCTGGTATAAAAATCGGGGGTGTTTCAGTACATATTTGATACTATTATGGTCGGTGAAAATTTTACATCATGTTCCATATAGGTAATGCCTCCATATTTTTAGTGTGAAGACAACTATAGCTAATTACAAATCATGAGTTTCATAGTTCTAATCATACTAATTCACTTAGCATAAAAGGATAAGTGACCACCTTACTGTTTTGCTTCAACACACAGCCTAACCCATACTTAGATGCATCACTACAAACCTCAAAACTATCTAATCCTATTAGTAGAGTCAAAATAATTTATGTAGTTAGGCACTTCTTCAATCCTTTAAATACATTCACAAGTATCATCCCAGTAAAACTTGGTGGCATCTTCAATAGGTTTGTCAAGTGGCAAATGACCCTTGAGAAATTCTAAACAAAGCATCAATAGTACCCGATCAGACCCAAAAAGCTACAGACCTCAGAAACATTAGTGGGAGCCTTCCACTTTGTAACCTCCATAATTTTTGTTGGATCCAAAGTGACTCCTCCTACTGACACTACATTTCTTAAAATGGTAATCTCCTGAAGCAACAATCCACACTTGGAGAGTTTAGCATACAACCTATGTTCCCTAAGGAGGGACAAGATGGTATGTTGGTGCTTCTTGTGCTCCTCCTTACCATAAGAGTATACCAAAATTTTGTTGATCAACACAACCACAAATAGGTCAACGAATGGCTAAATGATCTTTGCCATCAAATCTATATAGAAGGCAAGCACATTGGTGAGCCCAAAGGGCATCATTGTAAATTCCTAATGTCCAAATTATTCCCTAAAGTATGTCTTCATGATGTCAACATGTGCAATGTGCAGCTAGTGGTAGCCTAACCTTAGGTTAATCTTGAAGAAAATAGTCGCACCCCGAAGCTGTTCAAAAAGGTCTTTAATCCTTGGGAGCAAATATCAGTTTCTTATTATCATCTGACGCAGGCCCTAATAATTAATACAAAAATGAAGACTCACATCCTTCATTTTCACGAATAGGACTAGTGCTCCCCGTGGAGACACACGTGAGCTGATATACCCATGAGTCAAATGCTCCTCCAACTAAGCCTTCAATTCACGCAATTCAACCAATTCCATTTGGTGAGCTTCCCTAGATATAGTTTATGCCCCTAGTACTAGGCTGATGGTGAATTTGATCTCCCTACTAGTAGCATACCAAGTATCTTCTCTAGAAACACATTGAGGAAATCTAGGACAACCAGAATGTCCTCCATGGCTGCCAACTCCTTGTTCAACTCCTAAATGATACATAGGTACATGGGGAACCCTTTTTGCATCAATGTGTGTAGCATGTGTGCAAATACGACCTTAATTGTAGACTTAGGTTTGTATTTACTATAGAAAACCCTAGTACACAACACTTCTTATTCTCAAGTATAGTTTATCACTATTTAGTACCTCCCTAACATATTAATCCCTAGTATGAAATCAAAGTCCTACGGTTTAATCTCAACCAAGTCCACTAGGAAGTCTACAATGCCTATCACTAAGGTCACCTCTAAGTAGAGTCTAATGCAATCCAGTCTATCTCACAAACACAATATCACAGATATAGCTACACTAGTAGATGGTGATAGGGTAACTTTAGGAACAAAGGCAATAGATACGAATGATAAAGAAGCACTTAAATCGAATAACACATGCACTGGGAGGGAGAGAATGGTAAACATACCTATGACTCTTCTAACTACAAATCATCTTCATCTTGGCCAATGAAATTTGTGCGCTCACCCTACTATCCTCCCTAATATCTCTCAATAACTTAGGTATGTCCTCCCCTTGAAGGAAATGAGTGAGACTTCTGTGTTCTCCCCTTAGCCTCTCTCGACTATGTACTAGCTAGGGCAGGCACCCTTTACTGAAACTACTAAGGTGGTGGCTGGTAGGCTTACTGCTGATAAGCCTACTGTTGAGGCACCAAATTTCCCCTCTACTAGAACTTACCACCTTGAGGGTGATAAAAACCTCTAACACTAACACTCAAATGGTCAGTGTCCTAGCCTACTAGAGGGTCAGCAATGCATAGGTGTGCCCTTAATGTCACATCCTTGATGGTCTCTACCACATTATTGGTAGACAAAATGCCTTAGATGCTCCTAGTACCTCATGCAACCCCTCTACTAGAATCCTAAAGGTGCACCCCGTATGGCCTGGGTCCTACCTCTGGAACCCTCTATATCGGGCTTCCTCTTTCCTAAAATGACTAACTACTTAGTGGAAGCAATGCACATCTACTCGTATAAGGTGGCCAAGTCATGAAAGACCAATGTACTCATCATCCTATGGATGCTAAAATGGAATCATTGCTTGAACTGGTATACCAATCTCAACTCACTAGTTGCTACACAAAGTGTAAGCCTCAATAGCTTTGTGAACTGAGTAGAGTAATTTCTAACCATTATGCCTCCCTAGGTTAGCTACTTGAATACCTTTAGTTTTTCTCTCTTAACGCTCTCTCTATAGAACTTTATATGAATTGTTGTCTTTAAAACCTTCCATGACATTAATAGCCTTTCCTTATAAGATAGCATACCCACTAGGCTCCAATGGCCCATGAAGAAAGAATGTTGTTATGCTTGTCTTCCAAGTTGGTGGACAATCAATCGCCTCGAAGGTGTGGTCCATATCCTAGATCCACCATTATAGGATGACAGGATCCTCCTCACAAGCATAGAATGGAGGGTGGCATCTAGGGACCCTCTAAAGCCAATCCTCCTTCATGTTCACATGTAGATAACACGAAGGTGGAGATGGCGGTTGAGGCTAAGGATGGCATTACATGAATTCCATGTAGGCCCCGAAAGCCTCCTCCGAGAATCCTACCCGTCCATTCATCATTAGGATCAACTAGTTGCAAAACAAAGGGCATGCTAGGTTAAACCTTTCTAGTTTACTAACACCTCTCACACATATCACATTTAGAGGCCACCTTTTTTGATTCCTCAAAACTTAATCAAGGTATAGACAGATTTGCTAATTTTGAGATAAAAAATAAAAATCTATTAGAAAATCAAATGGTGGATCATTTGAAACCAAATTTTCTAAAAACAAAATAAGGTTATCAAAACCTAGGATATTATATCAAATTACAACAACATAAAATTTTCTACTAAAAATTTTGTTAAATTAGGAAAGGATATTCAAATATGAATAGGTCTTACAACCATTATTGATAGAGTTCTAGCTATGAACCATCCTCATACCAATAACAAGGCAAAAGTAAATCTAGATGTGAGACATGATAAATACAGAATGAGGATACTCCGTAACATGAGTAATAGTTTAGAGTTTTCTTTGAAAATGGAACCAAAACACATAAAGTAAATATTTCATATGAAAATGACAAAAAGTGAAACCATTTTAAAACAATAATCGGATAACATAGCTCTTTGACTCTCAACCCTAACATTAGACGAAATCACTCCACCCCAATTTGAGCATTGTAAGTAACATAGTGATCTAGGTGTCCTCATTTACATAGACAGGCAAAGATCGGGTCTATGCTTATAGGAATTAGTAGCACCCACAATAAGGATGATGAGAATGTTGTATCATGAGTAACATAACAATACATCCAAGAAGGGCCACAAAAGTTCATTAGATCACAATAAGAGATGAAATGTACATAGTATAATCTTACCAATTTATTATTTTCTCTAAACTATACTGTAATAGAGTAGTAATAACTTTTCATGATTTTATTTACATTGGGTTTAGGGACCCAACAATTCTCAACCCGTGGATCGGTAATGAAGTACAACCCTAGAAAAAGATGCTCTTGGACACCATTCTCAACGTGTGGATCAGTAATCAAATTATAACCCCAGGGTAGGATGCTCCTAGCCACTATTCTCAACCAATGGATCAATAATCAAGGAATAACTAGTCATAACCCACATAATGTTCCACTATAAGTAATTAGTGTCTTATCAAGAGTTACGATCATTTAATGGTTTAATTAACTTGAGTTTTGGGGTATGTGTTAGGATAATGCCTTGCATGAGTATGTGTACATGACTATGTGGTGTACTTGAAATAAATAAAGCATAAATAATACATTAATCACTTAAAGTGGGAGATCACTTGAGATGGGGCCAACTGTACCTGTCTAATCCACTAGACGAGAATAGAGGCTAGAATCTACTTTCTCTATGGTTACCCAAACCTTCAACCCACTTAATGGAATTTTACTTAATTTTTCCATATTAATCCTAGAATTATTCTAAGTCACAACACTAGCATTAGACTGATCAAGTAGTTGTGTAAATAGTCATTCAACTTGGAAATTTTGATCAGCTAGTTATGAGAGCAGTCGATTGGTTTCATGAATGATTCAACCAATTCCTATGAGCATTAGATTGGTTTGCTAACCCATCAACTAATTACCCTGTTACCCAAGTGGTATGGTCTCTACTTAAACCCATTAACCAATTTTGTGAAACCTATTAACTAGTTTCATAATACATATCCATCGCTAGCACCAACCAGTCAACTCATTCTCTGGTTTTATTTTCTTCTCATGTTTAGTAGGACCAGAGCAGCCAAGAGGTCCCAAGGACCAACTGACTACCTTATTTGTTTTTTCCATGTTTCTTTGATACTTAATGTTATTTATTTGATCCTTCTATTTTAATACTCCTATATAATTAAAAAAATTTAATCATGATTTCAACCATACTTGACTATAGTATTAAAGGGGCCAAAATGATGATATTATTAGCCTCAAGTGTTTAACTTTGGTATCACCTCTAAACACCCAATAGATAGCTAATATGCCTTATGATGTGTTTGGTGTTATCACTTGGACATAACCAATTGGCGATTAATGTGGTTAGACTTTGTTTAGTGATATCATGTGGTAATTAATAATAATGGATTAAGATTTTATTTGAGCCTTTTTCTCTAATTCTCAAAGTATCTAGCTGTGAGTTAGTTGATAGGTTACCTTATATTTTATTCTATTCACTCTACAACTATTTCCTTCTTCATTGGGTTGTAGTTGGTAAGTAGTATATGTATATCTTTGGGCTATAAAATGACGCTATGGTAGGCTGGCAAGGAATCAATATCTAATATGGATTTATGAGGTATCTCTAACAACCAGGTTAGCACTTTGTATTGTTCATTGCTTACACGATTGTGGTATCCCAACTATTGACACCCTTATAAGAGTAGCAATCATGGTGTGCTTGGTTTGGTATTTCAGTATAAGCACCCTTAAATTAATTTGACCACGTGAGGTGGGTGTGGTATCCCATTATGTGTTATCCATCCTTATTGGTGCATTCGATGTGTAGTGGGTGTGGTATCCCAAGAGAAATTCCCCTTTGATGTATCCTCACTCTATATGGTTGGTGAAGAATCATATTATGTATTTATGTTGCTATGATTTTTGTTAATAGTGGAGAAATGGGTGTGGTTGAAAGGATTATCTTAATAACAAGAACTTATGTAGTCACTAAAGAAATATTTATAATATGGTTTCTGCTCTGTGGTTCTAGTACATAATATATGTTATTTTTTCTTCCATGATTTCTTTGCAAGTGTGCCTTATGTATTGTTATCATGATCTTAAGTCTTATACTATATTATCACCATGCTACCATTTAGCTTTAATGTATAGCATAAGCAACTACAATGTTTTTGGTAGTTTGTTTTATCAATACTTCACTATACTGATACTATATTTTTATGGTCACTATGATGACCTAGCTTCTTATCTAGTGAGTGAAGGAAGATTTGTAAGGCCAAAATTCTCATATATAGTATATTGAGGATGGCATTATGGGATAGTAGCTGGCCATTGTTTGGGGTTGAGAGTTAAATATCGTTTAGTTAAGAGTTAGGCTAACTAGTCAAATGCATTTTGCCCACTATGTTGGGATGCTTTTGGTTTTTTGTTTTTTTTTATTTAAACTCTTAGCTTGGATTTTGTAAAATTTCACTCCCTTTTATTTATATCATTGCTATTCTCATCATTTTTATTATTAGTAGAGCATTCATTATTTTATTGTTGTTCCATTTTTCCTTACATCAAGCATAGGCTACAAAATGATCACACATCTCTCATGGCTAATGTTGTGGTAACATCCCCTTGTTTTGATTTTATAAACACTTTTGCATTGTCTTTAAAATGAAATTTTCTTGCTTAAAATTTAGGGGTTTAAAATTTTGGTATCAAAGCCTATGTTTTAAGTCCTTAAGTTTCTTTACAAAAATGAATTCCTTCAGCCATTTTCAAACTTATAGAATCCAGTTTATTCTATGGGAGAGAGTTCGTTTGGATTAGGAGTTGGCCTTTAATTTTCAGATAGGTATAAAATTTGGCCTTATGTGTAATATGATACCTCTATGTGTACTAGCTATATAGCTGGTAGTTGGCCTTTTTTAACATAGTTAAGTGTTTTAGGATCTTAATGGTTGTGAACTACCATCTTAAGAATTTAATGCATATAGTTGGAGCCTACTTGGAGTAGAAAACACAGCATGAGGAGGCTCTGCAACCGCAACTGCCACCTCTTTTCCTAGTGTTACCACCACAGGATTGGCTTCCCAAAGGTTGATCTTCATTTCCTATCAATCGTTCCATGTCAGGAGGACCCGGATGTGCTAAAATAATAGATGGGGGATTTTTTGAAGATCTTTGTGGCTAGAGGCTCTCCAAAGGGTAATATAGAGGAAATTGGACTCTTCCACTTACGGGGTTGTGTTAACAAGTGGTGGAGAGGTCACCACTAAAAAGGAAATACTATAGATAAGTGTGAGACTTAAGTGGTGATTCTTATGGTTTATTTCTACCCTACATACCTAAGGATGGAAAATTATGATGAGTTTATAGTGTTTCATCAAGGTATATCTATGGTAGAGGAGTACTACAGCTTCTACATTGATCTAGTTCATTTTGCTTCGGAGGTCAATGTTGATGAGAGAATGAAGTTTCACCGATTTGAGTTAGGGCTAACTCTAACATTTTAGGAGATGATAGTTGGGACTCGTGCATAGGACTAGCAAGATATTTATGACCATGTCTTGGAGGCATCATCAATTATGTAGGCCTGTACTACCCACACAAGGGGAAAGTGGAGGTTCAAGGGTAGTTTGTAATACCTCATTTTTGGAAATTCTGATTATAAACTGGTAACTATGAGTATTAGTCTTGATAATTATTGTAGGGAGTTTTTTATTAAAAAATTTATTGATATATGTATAATCATTATGATATATTAGATATAAATTTAATTAGGTTAAATTTATTAGAGAGTGGGTTATTAAATTTAAATTCTAAGTTAAAGCTTAACCAATATTTATTATGTTGGGTAATCCTAATTTTGGTAATTGGATATTCTACCCTAGATCTAACCTAAATAATCACCCTAACCTATGCTATATTTATGGGTCACATCCCCCATTCCCATCCCGACACATTTTACTCCTGCACCATACCTCCCACGATCCTATATTTCCCTACCCTCATTTTGGTCCACATTTTCCCTCATGCCACCATTCACATAATCCCTCTATCTTCTCCAATTTTGCAACGTGTATCAATGCCCAAGAAGAACTTCTTTATCTCATCATTATCCCAAGCTCCCTTAAGCAAGAAAAAGCTAAGATGATTTACCAATATCGTTACTAAATCTTCACCATTTTTTCTAGCTACATACACCACCACAACTACCTTTACTCTAGCTCCACTCTTCTCCACTAATACCTCACCCTCTAAAATGGTCACTCCTACCTAAACCATCCCACGACCAATGCACAAACTCACCAAAAAAACCCCGACTCATTTGCCAAGACCTACTAAAGCACCTCCCTCCACCTTTGGCCAAATGTGTCAATCCTGTTCCTCTTCCTTTGGCCACTTATGTTGATCCTCCCCACCTTGCTACACCTTTCTCCACTAAGGATACCCATTTTCATTGGCCATCCCTAAAAAATACACCACCTGGAAACATCTTCAAGCACGTTGCTCACCTTGATAACTCCCACTGATTCCTCATCCCTTTATTTTATGAGTTTTGGTTGGTTTCCTTGCTACTATGTTTTAGCTAGTTAGTTGTCATTTAGTTTGTTTAGTAATATTAGGTTATTTTTGTATTTATTATATTCTAATGTATATGTCATTGGGTGTTAATTTATTAGGTAATTATTGAGAATCATGGAGAAAGCAGATTTTGTACTTTTTTGTAAGCCTAGATTTAGGTTAATCCAATCACTCATGAGATGGAAGAATTTATGTGCTAGCATGCTAGGATATTTTAGACCTAGAATCATGATGGGGTTTTATATTTTTTTTCAAGTGTTATGACGATCATGATAAAATGATAACATATTAAATAAATGGTGCATATAATTGTTGTAAGTTAAGTTACATGCATTAGTAATATGTTATATGATTTACATATGCATATCAAGGGTTTTGTTAAGGTTTTCATTCTTGTCAAGTTATTATTTAAATTCCATGATGAATATCTAATGACTAATATTGAATGGTAGCAAGGGTTGTTATAAATAGTATGGAACATACAAGTATGATTAGGGATAGGATACGATAATGATTATTCATAAGTTCTAGTGTCTTAAATGTTTTTTAACTACACCATGATGTTAAATTACCTTAATACGTGTTGTATTATGACTTAAATATATGTTTACATGCTGCATGGAATATGTGACATGTGAGGAACGTGTGATTAGGGTTTCAGTGCGCAACTTACTAAACGCAAGTGGAAAATATAGTTAATTGCTAGACTGCAAAGATTACCTACATACTAAAATAATGTGAAATATTATCTTTTAGCCTTTTCATGATAAATTTTTTGTATTACTAGTGTTTGGTACGAAAAAGAAAAAATGGCAAATTAGGGTTTTCAAGGGTATTTCAGTAATTTTAACCTATTGTAACTTTTATGAATAGTTATTTATTAGGATGGCCTCAAACTTTTGATAGGTTAACCTTAGT
This sequence comes from Tamarix austromongolica, assembly GCA_039764185.1. NCBI lineage: Eukaryota > Viridiplantae > Streptophyta > Magnoliopsida > Caryophyllales > Tamaricaceae > Tamarix > Tamarix austromongolica. The sequence continues at coordinate 50,658,933 of CM077817.1, forward strand.
GTTGGCTTAACTTCATATAGATCAATGACCTTAGAGTTTACCTTAATAATTGAAAATAAAAAGGGAAAATGGTTGAGTATGGAAATGGAAATTGTTGTACAGTATGTCATATTTGTGACTAATAAATAAAATATCAATACTGAAAGTGAAAGCCCAATGGTTGCTCTCTAGGATTAAATACCCAAAATACAAGGTGTAGCCCTCATTTCAATTGATTTTCTTGTGTGCCTATGTGCCCTATTAAGGCCCTAGTATACTCTATAAGTAATTTGCGGGCCCTATAAGGGGTATCGATGCTTAAGGATTTGGTGATAAAGTATAGAGGATATTTTGTTGCCTTTGTGTTCTAGTATAATCTAGAGTACTGCTACGTCCATAGGTTCAAGAGTATGGGTATTGTGTCACCTTCAAGTGATAATAAGACTATGTATAACTTAGTGTCCTTGTATTGATTGTATCCGCCTTGAGTAAGTAAATATTGAAGTAACTATTTTGTAACAAAATAAAAAGGATTTAGTTTATATTTTTGGTTAGGTAGCTACCTTAGTGCCTTACCTTGGTATTTGGAATTGATTTAGATGTATTGATTTAGTAGTTAATTTAGTTCCCTACCTTAATATTTAGAATTTATTTGGATGTGTTGATCTCATAGTTACCTCAGTGCCTTACCTTGGTATTTGGAATTAATTTTAATGTGTTGATTTGGTAGTGCCTTAGTGTCGTACCTTGGTGTTTGAAATTTATTTTATTAACTAGATATGTCTTGTAGTTTGAGATGATGTAAAGTGAACTAGTATATTTTAATGATGAGCTTGAGACATGATTTTATATATATTGTCCCACAATTATTTCATGTGGTTATGGTATGTGCTCTAGTATAATTTATTTTGGATTTTTGTTTAACTATATGTAATTTGGGTATGCTACCTTTTGTGAGGTATTGTGATTTACTCAATACGAGAAATTCATAATGATACTACTTTTGTAGATAACTACATGAAAGGTATGGAATGGCTCTAGGCATATTATACAGTAAAGGAAGAGAGTCCTTGGGAAGATATCCCATTTTCGGATTAGGCTTCTACATCTAATAATTAATACAAAGCGATGTTGCACCTTCGGGTACTTATTTTGATGTAATCATTTTTCCTTCACACTTTTATGTCCCTTAGTGTTTTCTTATTTCCATTGGGTTACAAAGTCTATTATCCATAACTTTTATTTATGTATCATCTCTTAGTTCTACTTTTCTATTTTGGTTATGTTTTGTTTAAATCTTTAGTACTTGGCAAAAGAAAGGTGTGAGTTTTAACTTAGTATTTGAACACAACATAACATAGTATTGGTTTGTGCAAGTTTTGGAGAAGGTTCATGTAGTATGGAAATTTATGTGAGAAACATGGGGTCTCATGTTAATTAAATGGTTTGTGTTTCTGAGAGAAATCTTTGATGTGTTTTGGGTAAAATTTGAGAGTAAGGAAAGAAACAAGGACCACGTTTTTTCTTTATTTTGAAAACACGTTGTTTTACCTCGTACGGTGTTTTCTTCTATAAAAGGATACATATGAAACCCTAACTATTAAGAATCATGGGTCACAACTTCTTCTTCTTCTCCATAGAATTCTCCATTAAAATAGAATTTTAGATTTGTGTAATTGATTTATTGATTTGTTTAATCATCCTATAACTATATAAGAGCACAAATAAATATCTCTAATTTTTCCTCAATTATTAAGTTGTATGATTGAATCCTCAATTATTCATAATCTTGTTAATTCATGTTTTTCATTTGTATCTCTCTAAATCAAAACTATTCCACAATAATTTGGTGCTAAAGTTATGTTATTGAAGAGATCTAGTAATTGGGATGGTTATAAGATTCGATATTAAGAAGTTTAATTGATTTGTTAATTTTGGAATATGAAAATTGAGGATGTAGAGGATTCTAATTCAAAAAAATTAAAGAAATCATTAGCCAGTCATTTGAGCATGCGAGAATCAATGACAGATAAGAGATTTGAAGAATTAGTTCTAAAGGCCCTCTCTACCATACAATTCTGTTTGCTAAAAAAGGTATTGCACGAAGTGGCAAAGGAATCAAGATTGGCTATCTTGTGGTTAAAGCTTTAGTCATTGTATATGGAAAAATTAGTAGCACATTGTCTCCAATTAAAGATTTGACTTCATAACTTGAAATTAGGAGAGGGTCAATGATTGAAAAGTCATTTGGATAAATTTGATTCTATAGGTATGGATTTGCATAATATAGATGTTAAATTAGATAATGAAGATTTGGCTATTATGTTTTTATGTTTGTTAGGGAAGGATGAGTTAGCCCTTGAGGATGTGAAATATGCCCTACTATAATGGGAGTTTAATGATAGTCATTTGACTAGCAATGATACTTCTAGGGACTTATATAATGAGGGATTGGTAGACATGGGGAGAATACAAGAGTAAAGGTTTGGTGACTGTAAAAAGTCCAAATCAAAGTCAAAAAGTTGGCAAAAGAATTGGACATGCTATAGATGTCACAAGAAGAGGCATGTTAGAAAGTTTTATTCTAACAAGAAGCCAGTGCTGCATCTAGTGATTCATCTAGTACAAAAGATGATGGTGCAGTTACCCATGATGATAGTGATGGAGATTTTTTGTCAACCACTAGTAGACAATAGAAGATCAGTGATAAATGGATCTTTGATCTTGGGTGCTCTTACTATATATATCCCAACAAGAAATGGTTTCAAATGTTTAAGATGACTCAGGTTAGAGTTATCTTAATGGGCAATGGTGTTGCTTACAAATTTGCTGGGATTAGGACGATGAAGGTGAGGATACATTACAGTGTGGCCAGTACACAGCCTAATGTGACACATTTCCTAGAGATGACCCTAAACCTCATCTCTTTGAGTTCCTTGGATTATAAGTGATACCTTTATGATATTAAGGATGGTAGCATAAGAGTTATAAGAGGGGATCTAGTGGCAATTAAGGGAAAGTAGGTCGGGAAATTGTATGAGTTGGTAGGTTCCACTGTTATAGGGGAAATTGTTATTACATCACCAAGGTTGTCCGACTCGGATGTTATGAGACTTTATCACATATGACTAGGACACATTAGTGTCAAGGGTGTGACTAAGCTCTCCAAGAGAAAGTTGCCAGATGGACAGAATATAGGTACTATGGAATTCTATGAACACTGTGTGTTTGGTAAGTAGAAGATGGTTAGTTTTTCAATAGTTAAGTAAAATCCAAGAGGACCTCTTGAGTCTATCCATTCAGATTTCTAGGGTCCAACAAGAGTGGTTTCTAAAGGTGGTCACAATACTTACTCATATTTATTGATAACTTCTCTAGAAAGGTATGGGTTTATTTCTTAAAATAAAAGAATTATTTGTTTGGTGTTTTCAAATGTTAGAAGATCTTGTTAGATAATCGAAATAGAAAGTAGGGTAAGTATATTAGGATAGATAATGGTCTTAATTTTATTTAGAAGAGTTTTAGCGATTTTTGTCCAGACCATGAGATAGCGAGATAACTCAACTATATTAGAAGAACAAAGTAGAATGGGGTTGTAGAGTGAATGAACAGAACCCTATTAGAGAAGGCTTAATGCATGTTATCACAAGCAGGGCTAGGTAGAGAGTTTTGGGCTAAGGCGGTTCACATGGTAGCATACCTAGTGATTCAATCACAAAATTGGTCCATTGATATGAAGACACTTGAAGATTTTTTGTCTAGTAAGCTAAATAATTACCCTAATTTGATTGTATTTAGTTGCTCTGCTTATACTTATGTGAATGATGGTAAACTTAAGCCTAGAGCTAAGAAGTGTATATTTCTCAACTTTATATCTTGAGTGAAGGGGTATAGGTTATGAGACCCAATTGCATCTAAGTTCTTAACCAGCATGGATGTTACCTTCAATGTGTTTGTGTTCCTCCAAAAGATTGAGGATTGTGATGGTGTCACTAAGAAGGTGGAGCACGATATTTCTTTAGGCTAGGTGGAGGTTGAGGTTGAGTTGGATGGCAGATACTTTTCTGACAGACCTGCCATTCCTGAAGAGGGTGGATCGTTGTAGCATATGGAGCAAAGACGAGTTGCTCTAGGTGAGGATGGAGGATTGTGAAGCCTCTAATCAGGTATGGTTATGAAGAATTAGCTGGCTATGTTTTATCTAGTGCAGAGGCTATTAAGAGTACTGATTATATTAAGTAGTGTGCTACTATAGAGGAGGAGATGGAATCCTTATTGAAGAATCAGACATGAGAACTTGTGAAGGCATAGAGGAAGAAAAATATTTTTAATTGCAATTAGGTGTACAAGTTCAAATAGGGAGCTCCCAGGGTTGAGAGACCGAGATATAAGGCTCGATTAGTTGCACATGGATTTAGTAAAATTATAGGCATCGGCTATAACGAGTTATTTTCTCTTGTAGTTAGATATACTTTTATTTGTACATTGCTTAGGCTTGTGGCTATGCATGATTTTGAGTTAGAGCAGTTGGATGTTAAAGTCATATTTTTGCATGTTGAGTTCATAGAGGTGATTTACATGCAATAGCCTAATGGGTTTTTGGTTGAGGGGATGCATGATCATGGTTCTTATTGAAAAGGTCATTGTACGATCCAAAGTAGCCTCCTAGATAGTGGCATAAATGATTTGATTAGTTTGCTCTTGATTATGATTTCTCTATGAGTGAGTATGATGAATGTGTGTACTTGAAGGAGATGGAGAGTGGCTCTTTTACGTATCTCTTGCTATATGTTGATGACATGCTTGTTGTAGAAAAATATGTCTGATGTTGATAAGGTAAAAGCAATGCTGAAGAGTGAGTTTGAGATGAGGATCTTGGAACTACAAAGAGGTTCTTTGGTGTGGAGATCATTAAAATTATGATCAAAAGCTTTTATACTTATTACAAAAGTCCTATGTGAACAACGTGTTGGAGAGATTTTATATGTTGGATGCCAATTCAATGAGCACTCCCTTATCTACTCACTTTAGATTGTCTACTTTAGATTATCCCAAATATAAAGAGGGAGAGGATTTCATGACTACTATTCCATATTCAAATGTTGTTGGTTGTATCATGTACGCTATGGTGTGTACCAGCTTCATATTTCTCTAGTTGTAGGTTTTGTGTGTTGATATATGGCTAGTCCGAGAAAGGATTACTGGAAAGTAGTGAAGTGGATCCATAGGTACTTAAAACGAACAACATAATATTATATTGAGTATGGAAGATCAATTGATTCATTGGTTGGGTTCATGGACTTTGATAATGGTGGAGACCATGATAAAAGAAGACTCGCCAATGGATAAATTTTCTATCTTGGTGGTTTAGCTACTAGCTTGAGGTCTTCTTGTAGGAGGAGACGGCCTTATCTACTAATAAGGCAAAGCATATGGTTATAACAAAGGCTTTTCATGAATTATTGTCACTTGGTGGTTTAGTATAAGAGTTGGGGTTTGGTCATAATGATCTAGTTTTGTGGTGATAGCTAGAGTGTTATATATTTAGCAAAGAATCAAAATTCTTTTTATTGTTGAATGAAGCACATTAACATTAGATATTACTTTATCCTGGGTAGCTAATTAGAGTTAGTAGGTAGGTCATTCTGTGTTTTTATCTTTTCAATCAGTACCTATTTTCTTCTCTATTAGGTTGTGGTAGTAGGGGTATTAAAGTATCTTTATTATATAGGATTATAAAATGGCAGGTAGCTATAGCTAGAGGTGGCAAACGGGTCGGGCGGGTCGGGTTCGGGTCGGGTCATAGCGGGTCATTTGACTATTGCGGGTCGGGTGTGGGTCGGGTCGGGTCACTAACGGGTCGGGTCATTTCGGGTCAATCAATTTGGCGGGTCGGGTGCGGGTCGGGTCGGGTCATTAACGGGTCGGGTCATTTCGGGTCAATTTGTCGGGTCGGGTCGGTTGCGGGTCGGGTCATTTCGGTTGCGGGTCATTTCGGGTCAATTGTCGGGCCGGGTCGGTTTCGGGTCGGGTCATTTCGGTTCCGGGTCATTTCGGGTTAATTTATCGGGTCGGGTTAGGTCCGACTATTGGAGTTAAGAAAACTCGGATTCGGATAAATTTGGGTTAACTTGACTGGTGGTAGGGTGACTAGGGTCGGGTTAGTTTCGGGTCATTTTCTAGTTCACGTGAGTAGGTGGCTTCGGCCGGTTCAGGTCATTTTATATTTTCATGTAATAATATAATATGACAGGTTAGTTATGTTCGAGTTGTTTCGAGTTAAATTGATGGGTGGGGTCATTTGACTCATTTCATACAATTTGACGGGTTGAATTCAATTAGTTACGGGTTAACTTAATGGGTCGAGTTTTGACGGGTTTACTCATATTCGAGCCTAAGTAATTATCATTTCATAAATCATAAATATTAGAGACAGACAATCATAAGATTAATATTGCAGATAAAAGAATTAAAAATATTAAATGCGCTTTATTTTCACAAATAAATAGTAAAGATATTTATAAATTTTAATAATAAAAAATATTGCGCTTTGAATCAGACAAAGATATTTATCATTGATTATAATTTATTTGATAACTTAAAATATTTAATTACTTAAAAAAATATAATTTTATAAAATAAAGATGATCAAAACAAGATTATACAATGTATAATTAATGATCATTTATTACATTGTATATATTAGATACAATAATAAGATTACTAGTAAAGATAAATGAAATAAGAATATTATATGTGTTTTATTTTTACAAAGGTAAATAATAAAAATATTTATAAGTTTTAATAGTATTATATTCGATTGCTTAAAATATTTATAAATTTTAAAAGTAAAAATATTAGATATCTATAATATATTATATTTACTTAATTAGTTAAAATATTTGATTACTTAAAAAAAGATAATTTTATAAAATAAAGATGAGCATAACAAGAATAAACAATGTATAATTATCATTTATTACATTGTAAATATTAGATACAGTCATAAGATTATTAGTAAAGATAAATGAAAAAAGATTATTATATGTGTTTTATTTTTACAAAGGTAAATAATAAAGATATTTATAAGTTTTAATAGTACTATATTTTATTGCTTTAAACATTTATAAATTTTACATGTAAAAATATTAGATGTTTATCATATATTATATTTAATTGATTACTTAAAAAAAGATAATTTTATAAAATAAAGGTGAGTATAACAAGAATATATAATGTATAATTATCATTTATAACATTGTAAATATTAGATACAATACAATTATAAGATTACTAGTAAAGATAAATGAAATAAGAATATTATATGTGTTTTATTTTTACAAAGGTAAATAATAAAGATATTCATAAGTATAATAGTATTATATTTGATTTCTTTAAACATTTATAAATTTTAAAAGTAAAAATATTAGATGTTTATAATATATTATATTTAATTAATTAGTTAAAATATTTTATTACTTAAAAAAAGATAATTTTATAAAATAAAGGTGAGCATAACAAGAATAAACAATGTATAATTATCATTTATTACATTGTATATATTAGATACAATACAATCATAAGATTATTAGTAAAGACTAAAGATAAATGAAATAAGAGTATTATATGTGTTTTATTTATACAAAGGTAAATAATAAAGATATTTATAAGTTTTAATAGTATTATATTTGATTGCTTTAAACATTTATAAATTTTACATGTAAAAATATTAGATGTTTATTGTATATTATATTTAATTGATTACTTAAAAAAAGATAATTTTATAAAATAAAGGTGAGCATAACAAGAATAAACAATGTATAATTATTATTTATTACATTGTATATACTAGATACAATACAATCATAAGATCACTAGTAAAGATAGATAAAATAAGAATATTATATGTGTTTTATTTTTACAAAGGTAAATAATAAAGATATTTATAAGTTTTGATAGTATTATACTTGATTGCTTTAAACATTTATAAATTTTACATGTAAAAATATTAGATGTTTATTGTATATTATATTTAATTGATTACTTAAAATATTTGATTACTTAAAAAAAGATAATTTTATAAAATAAAGGTGAGCATAACAAGAATATACAATGTATAATTATCATTTATTACATTATATATAGTAGATACAATACAATCATAAGATCACTAGTAAAGATAAATGAAATAAGAATATTATATGTGTTTTATTTTTACAAAGGTAAACAATAAAGATATTTATAAGTTTTGATAGTATTATATTTGATTGCATTAAGCATTTATAAATTTTACATGTAAAAATATTAGATGTTTATTGTATATTATATTTAATTGATTACTTAAAATATTTGATTACTTAAAAAAATATAATTTTATAAAATAAAGGTGAGCATAACAAGAATATACAATGTATAATTATCATTTATTACATTATATATAATAGATACAATACAATCATAAGATCACTAGTAAAGATAAATGAAATAAGAGTATTATATGTGTTTTATTTTTACAAAGGTAAACAATAAAGATATTTATAAGTTTTGATAGTATTATATATGATTGCATTAAGCATTTATAAATTTTACATGTAAAAATATTAGATGTTTATTGTATATTATATTTAATTGATTACTTAAAATATTTGATTACTTAAAAAAAGATAATTTTATAAAATAAAGGTGAGCATAACAAGAATATACAATGTATAATTATCATTTATTACATTGTATATACTAGATACAATACAAATATACAATCATAAGATCACTAGTAAAGATAGATAAAATAAGAATATTATATGTGTTTTATTTTTACAAAGGTAAATAATAAAGATATTTATAAGTTTTGATAGTATTATATTTGATTGCATTAAGCATTTATAAATTTTACATGTAAAAATATTAGATGTTTATTGTATATTATATTTAATTGATTACTTAAAATATTTGATTACTTAAAAAAAAGATAATTTTATAAAATAAAGGTGAGCATAACAAGAATATACAATGAATAATTATCATTTATTACATTGTATATACTAGATACAATACAAATATACAATCATAAGATCACTAGTAAAGATAGATAAAATAAGAATATTATATGTGTTTTATTTTTACAAAGGTAAATAATAAAGATATTTATAAGTTTTGATAGTATTATATTTGATTGCATTAAGCATTTATAAATTTTACATGTAAAAATATTAGATGTTTATTGTATATTATATTTAATTGATTACTTAAAAAAAGATAATTTTATAAAATAAAGGTGAGCATAACAAGAATATACAATGTATAATTATCATTTATTACATTATATATAATAGATACAATACAATCATAAGATCACTAGTAAAGATAAATGAAATAAGAGTATTATATGTGTTTTATTTTTACAAAGGTAAATAATAAAGATATGTATAAGTTTTAATTATATTATATTTGATTTCTTTAAACATTTATAAACTTTAAAAGTAAAAATATTAGATGTTTATCATATATTATATTTAATTGATTACTTAAAATATTTGATTACTTAAAAAAAAGATAATTTTATAAAATAAATGTGAGCATAACAAGAATTCACAATGTATAATTATCATTTATTACGTTGTAAATATTAGATACAATAAAATCATAAGATCACTAGTAAAGATAAATGAAATAAGAGTATTATATGTGTTTTATTTTTACAAAGGTAAATAATAAAGATATTTATAAGTTTTAATAGTATTATATTCGATTGCTTTAAACATTTATAAATTTTACATGTAAAAATATTAGATATTTATAATATATTATATTTACTTAATTAGTTAAAATATTTGATTACTTAAAAAAAGATAATTTTATAAAATAAAGGTGAGCATAACGAGAATAAACAATGTATAATTATTATATATTATATTTATTTAATTACTTAAAATATTTAAAAGTTTCTTCTCATTTTTCTTTTTTACCAGACAATAATTTTAGTTTTGGTTTTTTGGGTGAAAGATAATCCAAAATTTATTTTAATGATTTTATCCGTAAAAATATTTCGGCTTTAAATTTATTTGTTTTTGAAAATCGTTAATATTTTTGGGAACTTTTAAATTAAAAAGATTTTCAGAGCTTATTTATGAATTTATAATTTTCTCCTGTTTTCGGATTCTTACAAAATAATTTTTGTTGAATAACTTTTAGATAAAATTTTTCAATAATAATTTTAGATTTTTAATATGTTATTTTATAATTGTATTTGAAAAAAAAAAAAACTAATGTCGGGTGCCCCGACCCCGAGCCCCCCTCTTCCTTTTCCCTTTTCTCTTCTTCTGTTTCCCGACTCCCTGACCTCTGCACCAGAACCCAACCGCAGCCCCAGCCTCCTGTCCCTGCTCCTCCAGCGACGACCGTCCCTGCTCCTCCAGCGACGACCGACGGCCACCGCCGTTGACGCCAAAAGCATCGGCAGCCGCCCACAGCAGTGACGCACAACAGCGGATAAAGCGAGCATCAACCGGGTGCCGCAGCGCGACAAGCAGCAACGCAAGCTGCGCCGCCATCGTCCGGCCACGGCGACCGTCGCTGAATGCCGGCGAGCAACCCTTGTCCTCCGGCGCATCTTCTCCGGCCTTCCCTTTTTCAGAATCGTTGAATTTCTTTTGGTATGAATTTCTGAAAACCCTAACATTAATTTGATTAATTGAGTGTGAATTAGCATATAATAAGCTAAATTGATTATTTGGTTATATATATATATATGTGTTGTAAGATTGATTTGGATGGATTAATTGTATGGTTTATGTTGAAATTCTGAAAATTTGAATTTTTGGCCGGGTTATGCCCGAATATTTTGGATTCGCCCGATTTGGCGATTTTGGATAATTTGATTCTACAATACGTTGTATGGTTCTGAGACTGTGGCTGTGGCCTGTGGGTTGCTGTTTCCCAAAGTTTCCAATTATTTATTTTTTTGATAAATTCCTGCTTCCACTTCCGTGTCCAGCATAAGCTGCTGAACTTTTCATTTAGCTGCCGATGCTACCGATGTCAGGAAAAAATTGGTAGATTGGACATCTGAACACCAATTACTCAGTCTTACTTTGTTAGAATACAGAAACGTGATTCGCAAATTGAGGAGTATGACATGAACAAAGGAGAGAGGAAGTCATAGGCTGTCTTTTAACATTTAAGGCATGCTGTGATCTGATATTTGATCAGAAGTTGAAGGCTTGGTTCTTATTTAAATAGAATGTATTAAGATTTTGATTTTACCGGGGATTTAAAGACAGTAGTATATTTCTGTATTTACATATGAATTTTCCGAGAGCCACCCGGTGATATATTGTGGAAGTTGGAACCGTAAATAGCCTACTATGTTAACATCTGCCAGTATGCGGTTACAAGTTCTGACTGCTGTCTTGAATATATTTGATATTTGCTGTTGGAGATGAAATTGCAATCTATAGATGGATGGATATTTATGGTACTGCATGGTTATAAGTTTTGCTTTTTATAAAACTTTGCAGATAGATATATATTGGTAAACCATAATGATATGAGTGGATTCAAAGTTTTAGATTCTTTTATCTTATTATGAAGGAGGAGGTGCAGGTTTCCTATACTCCCTCCCATCTGATTCGTTACATTACCATATTTATCCATCAACCGTGGTGCAATATTTTGTGACGGTTCTTTTGTCAGCGATTATGCCTTCAAATTAGTCATAGCTAATGGAAGAATATAGAATGATATTGTGCTGTCTGATTACAAATTAAATCATGAGTGCCGATTATTTTATGAGTATCTAATCACGCAAATTAAATCATGAGCTCCGGCAATCCTGATACTGCCAAAATTAAATATATGTATTTTATTATTTGTTGTTTTTAAAATATACATCAAAAGTTGGATGTTGTAGATTTTTTTTATTCAAATTAACATTGTATATAATTATTTAATACCAGACAATAATTTATTTGTGTATACAGGTACAACTACGCAAGGCTAAAAGGATATGGACGAGTACGACAAACAAATTAGGACACCTCAAGAAGAGGAAATATATACCTATGATTTCACATCTACCAAAGGTATTTTTTATTATATGATATTAGTAATTATCATTGCTTGTGGATTGACAATAAGCATCTTCAATTTTAATAATGCGTTTGTAGTTATTGCTTGTTGTATGGTTTATTTAAAATTATAACTTGACATAGATTCTTTTTATGTTTTAAAATTATAGCCATTGATCTTGAAGATGAAGAATATGAATCAGATAATCAAGTTCCAGCGACAACTTCAAATCTAGCTATAAATGAAGCTCCAATACACATGCATGATGATGCTGAATTATCGGTTGCAAAAGTTCTCGGCAAACGGAAGAGATACTCTAAGGTTTGGGATAATTTTGATCTATTTAAAGATGAAGAGGGAAGACAACAAGCTCTATGTAAGTACTGTAAAAAATCAAAGTATAGGAGTGAAGCTAGATATGGTACTTCTAATGCCTTACGACACCTACAAGTATGTGAAGCATACAAAAAAATGACTCCACCAGATACCTTCACATCTAAATCTAGTGAGATTTCATTTGATCCAAAATTTTATCGTGAGATGCTAGCTGAGGTAATTTTAAGGCATGGGTATTCATTTTCGTATGTTGAACATTTGGGAGTTAGAAAACTTCATCAGTATCTTAATCACCAAGTCAAGCATGTGTCTAGAAACACTATTAAGAAAGTTTGCCTAGAAAAGCATGCTGATTTAAAAATTAAACTCAAACATACTATTGGGGCTATTTCTAGCAAGGTATGTTTGACTTGTGATATATGGACAGCTTGCACATCTCGTGGGTATCTAACTCTCACAGCTCATTATGTGGATGATGATTGGAAGTTAAATTCTAAAGTGTTGAGTTTTTGCCATTGTCCTCCTCCCCACACCGGTCTTGAAATCTACAACTTGTTGTTTTTATTACTTAAAGAGTGGAGTATTGAGAAGAAGATATTCACTATGACGGTGGATAATGCATCTAATATGGACAACATGATTAGTCACTTGAAACCCACTTTGCTTCAAAATTTGGTATGTGATGGAAAATACTTCCACATCAGATGTTCGGCTCATATCCTTAATTTGATAGTCAGGGAAGGGTTGAAAAATATTGAAGGATGTGTGCTCAAAATTAGAGAGAATGTGAAGTATATAGATGCTTCGGAAGGAAGGATAATCCAGTTTTATGAATGTGCTGCAAAATTGAATATATCAATTTCTGGGAAGTTGTGGTTGGATGTTGCTACAAGATGGAATTCTACATATCTTATGCTTCGTAGAGCCTTAGATTATCGCCGTGTTTTGGATTTCTTTGGTACTGTTGAAGCTAGTTACAAGTTTAAAATTTTGCCAAATGAGTGGAGCAAAGTGGAAAAGATTTGCGAGTTATTGGAACCTTTCTATGAAATTACCTGCTTATTTTCTGGATCTGAATATCCTACTGCCAACTTGTATTTTCTTAATGTTTGGAGGATTCAACTGAGATTGGAGAAGGCAATAGGATGTGATGATAATGATATCAGCAAAGTGGGACTACAAATGATGCAAAAATTTGAAAAGTATTGGTCGCACTACAGTATCATTCTTGCTTTTGCGGTAATTTTGGATCCACGTTATAAGTTTGACTTTGTGAATTTTGCCTTAGTCAAACTACATGGTAATGAGAAGGGTACAAAGTTCGCTAATGATATATACGTCGAATTTGTTGAGCTATACAAATACTATGAATATCATTGTCCTAATGCTCCAAATTCATTTGACGAAGGAATATCTGTTAGTAGAGAAGTGAACAGAGGAATTGATGAAATGGAGGTAAATCGAGCTATATCTCACTACATATATTTTTTTTATCTTTATTACATGTTTATTTTTGTTATTACTAATTTCTGTTTACATCAAGTCTAATTATTATTTTTTCCTTTGTTTAAAATTTAGGATTTTGATGCTTCTACTTCTGTTGGAAGTAGAGGTAAAAGCTGTAAAAGTGAATTTGAGATGTACCTCGAAAGTCAGCGGTTGGATCGTAAAATTTCACTTGATGTGCTCCAATTTTGGAAAAATAATTCTAAGACTTCTCCAATTATTTCTTCTATGGCTAAAGATATCCTTGCCATTCCTATTACTACCGTTGCATCTGAGTCAACATTTAGCATGGGCGGTAGAATTTTAAATAAGTGGAGGAGCTCGTTGTTGTCGAAAAATGTTGATACTTTGGTAACTACTCGTAATTGGTTATACGGATATGATGGTAATAACATTAGTTATTATGAATTTTTATTTTTTTTATTTGATAATTTTTTTATCAATGAATTTAAAAGATAATAATGTAATATTTTTTTTGGAATTTACAGAAATAGAAGAAGAAGGAACTTCTGTGGAGCCATCAAAGTCAACGAGTAACAATAATGAAATGGATTAAGGAGCTTCAAAAATAGCGGTTAAAGTTTTAGACGTTTTTGCTTGTAAACATGGGTGATTATTATCTTTTGTGGGCAAGGAATTTAATTTTTATTCAATCATGTCATTTGTTCCATATGTTGTAGATTTACCATACTTGGATAATCTTTATGTTGTTGGACAACTACTATCTATTGGTGTTCTTTTATTGCTGTTATAGGCGTTGTGTTAAATTTTATAAGTGGCATATTCTGATATTGATGCTCTTATTTCGGATCTTTTAATTTTGTTAAGTTATTGTTGGGTTGATGAGTCTCTTGATCAAAAGTTGGACTCCTTTTCCAGAACTAAATTTCTGTGGAAAGCCAGTAAATAAGCCGTGCTTAATCACTCCTACTCTTTTAGCCGACATAATACGATTTTACCGACTATAGCTATTGTTCCTAAAACAAATCATGTTTCATATACTTCATCGAAATGGTAACCATTTAGATTTTTCGGTTCTCGATTAGGTATAACCGTATAAGCTATACCTATATATATATATATATATATATATATATATATATATAGATACACAACACACAGTGGCTAGTTTTCATCCTTCTTGTAATCCGTTTTAGACTTCTAATTTATTTCTATACTTTTATTTCTATCAATATCCTTCATACATATTAACAATCTTAATTGCATTTTTAGTTATGAATAAACTAAATTTTATTTTTAAAGTCTCAAGAGATCCAAATATAGTATTAACTTACACAAATATAAACTTTACCAATACTTTAATTAAAAAAAACTAACAAAAATAGTTTGACCAATTTAATATTTATTTAGAGCATCTGGTGTAAAAAAAATATATTCTAAATTTAAATTTAGGGACTTTAAATTTAGAATTGTAGTTATGGGAAAAAAAATTTACCCACAAATTTTGTGTGCTTAAAAATTTCAAGTTCTTGATCCATACTTGCGGTACGTGGATTTTTTGATACTTTTTAATATATTTTTAGCTCAATTTATACTGTTAGAATATATATATATAACACGGTTAATATTAACAGTAAAAAAATTTACCTACAAAAGTATTATTTTTTTATCCAATAATTTTTATATCATTTATTCTATCTTTTTTTTCATATTAATTTCTCTATATAATTTATCTTATTAATTTCTCTAGTTGTATTTATTTTATTAACATTATTATATTTATATTTATATTGTAATTTTTTATTAATTATTATTATTATAGTAAAAAAAATATAATAAGTTATTTTAAACATAATTTAAATTAAATAATAATTTTATATATTTTCATTAATTGTTAATTATTATATATATATTCATATAAATTAAAAATTAAATAATATAAAATATTAATATTAATATTATAATTAAAAAAAAATAATTAGATATTGTAAATTTAAAATTGATGAACGTAGAATACTAAATTATATTTAAAGTAAATTAATAATATTAAAAGAAAAAATATAACTAAAACTTTAAATTTAGGGTTGTAACGTGAGATACTCTTGATACGAGGCATAGTTATTATTTGTTGGATTTTGTAGGTGATAAGTGATAAATTGATAACTAATAAATGATACTATTATACTCTTCTATTAAGAGTTTCTTCAAATAGATGGATTAGTAGATGTAATGAACACGTTTTGAAAATCATTTTATAGGGTTATAACTGGATTTTTGTCTTTTTTATTTTGGTTTTTTATTTATTAATAATATATCTTATTAGGATATCATTAGTAAATAATAATGGCTAGGGTAAAATTATGAAAAATAAGTACAATTTATAAAATACTATATTTTTTTAAAAGCTTTAAATGAATAATAAAATATATGTAATTTATTATTATTATTATTATAATATATTTTGATGTCTGATCAGGTTAATATTGAGTCAGATCGGGTGATTGTCGGGTCGGGTCAACGTTGGGTCGGGTCGGCTTCGGGTCAGGTCAAAGCGGGTCGGGTCAATAGCGGGTCGGGTCACTATCGAGTCGGGTCAATTACGGGTCGGGTCAATGACGGGTCGTGGGTTGGGATCGGGTCGGGTCGAGTTCGGGTCGGGTTGATTATTATCGGGTCAGTGCCGGGTCGGGTCATTGTCGGGTCGGGTCGGGTCGGGTCGGGTTGCTAATTTTTACGGGTCGTAACGGGTCGGGTTTCGCTCGGGTCGGGTCGGGTTGGGCGGGTCAACTTTTGCCGACTCTAGCTATAGCATCTGTGTCCAGTATGGGTGGGTGAGGTATCCCATTACAAGCCCCTTGCACTTTGTACTATCCATTGCTTAAGTGGGTTTTGTATCCCAACTTTAATAGCCCTTATGGTGGAGGTATTCAAGGTGTGGTGGGTAAGATATACCAATATAAACCCCCTTGATGTACTTTGACCAAGTGTGGTGGGAGTGGTATCCAGTTGTTTGTTAACACTTGTAGTAGGTGCATTTGATGTGTGGTGGTTGTTGTATCCCTAAGGAAAGGCCTGTTCCAATAATGTGGGTGTGGTATTCCATTGGGTGTGCATGCTGCCATGACTTATTTTCATGGTGGAGAATTAGGTGTGATCGAACGGATTATTTTAATAAATAGAACATATGTGGTCACTAAAGGAAGATAATATATGTTAATGTGCAACATAAGCCTTTACCATATTTTAAGTTTTTTTTTTTACCAATACTTCACCGTACTGATACTATATTTGTGTGGTCATTCTGGTGATCCTACTTATTTTCCTATGAGCATATAACAATTTGTAGGGCTACAACTCTCAAGTAGAGTACATTAAGGATGGTGTTATGGGACAGTAACTAACAATTGTTTGGGGTTAAGTGTTACATTAATGTTTAGATAAGAGTTAGGCTAACCGGTTAGATGTATTTTACCAACTGTGTTGGGATACTTTTGGTTCTTTTTGATTATTTAAAATATTGGTTTTAATCTCTATATTTATATTTTGTAAACTTTCTCTTCTATCTATATTACTACTATGATCATTATTATCATAGAATTGTTGTATTCTTAGTGGAGAATGCATTCTTTCATTATTGTTCCATTTTACCTTGTATGAGGCATGGATTAGGTGATGATCACACTTATTTTATGGTCGATGTGGTCATAATATCCCTTAATTATACTTTTATAAACACTTCCACATTATCTTTAAAGGCAATTTTCTGGCTCAAAATTTGGGGTTGTTACGTATATATAGCCATAGAATAAGGGAGGAAGAAGATTGAAAATACTATGTCCTCAAGGATAACAAATTGCTTCTGTCTTTCGTAGGGGACCGTTCTAGCATGGAAATGGTATGGACTATCAATAGGAGCCGAGCGTAATACTAGGATAAATGTGCCTAGAAGTATTTGGGCCAATACTCCATAGCCTAATAATACTAGTTTGGAAAATACCTACTTCAACTAGGAAATTTGTATATGATTACCTTTATTATAATAGTCTTACATGTGTTACCAGTTATTTAAATTTTTGTAGTATTAATAGATATAGAGGGTAGTTTTTACTCAGAATTTTCATCTAGACCCATACAAAAAAATTAAAAAACAATCCTCCTATATAAAAAAAACGTAGGTTTTAACTTATAAACATCACTTAAACCCATCAAAAATAGAACTAGATTTAGATGACAATTGTATATTTGTAAATGTTGTCTATATTAATAAAAATTAGGATGTAGGAGCATCTCAACAAAGTTTTAAAAACCAGACCAAATTGTCCAATGAATCGGCAAACTAGTCAGGTCACCGGATAGATTGTATGTACTAGTTCTAATAATCTCATAACCAATGAGAATAGTCAAAAATTGATCGGACTAGTGAAAACTATTGAATCTATCAAAAAACTAATCAGTCGAACCTATCAAAAAGCCGGTTGGGAGTCGATTCAAGTCATGTATAGTTTAATTTTTTATGCATTTTGCATTTTACGACTTAATATGTACCAATAGTCCAACTAATCCAAACCATTAGTTAAATCACTAAATCAGTGAACTAATTATGATACTATTTCAATTACCGGTTCAATTTTTAAAACTATGCATCTCAATCTTACTCTTCCAATAATGAAGAATAAGAATTAGCATACTTAGATATGGTATCAATTGGTCTTGAAGATCCTAGTACTTCTAATACTTTGTTAAGTAACTCTTACAAGTATTATATTTGTTTAGAATAAGATCAATCCATTAAAGAGATTTGATGTACAAGACAGGGGCATTACAAGAATAACAAATTTATATGGAATACAAGGCTATAAGACACAAAGCTTGATTACATGTTATTATTCACTTTATTACATACTTAGTGTTTTTTGTAGCTTAGTTATTTTATTTTGTGCTTTATAATGTTTGTAATTTGTCATTTTAATCACTATATATATAATATAAATATGCACATAGTTAACTTTTTTTTTAATTAGGTCGGTTATATTAGCTTCATTAATAAGGAGTAAACTAAGGCTTGCATGTGTATTTATATATATAGAGGGTATTGTACATTGTAATAATTACTGTGAATGAATAAATGAAATCGAAAATTTGAGAGCTAACTCAAGCTTCTTCTTCTTCTTCTCTTATTCTGCAAGTGTAAGTTTATGGAGTTTGCATATTACTCTCTAAAGAAATAAGTGATTTCAATATTGAAGTGAATTGATCTTGGACTAAATCAATATCACATTATCAATTTTACTGAAATCAATATGTAAAAATTGGAATGCCTATTTTTTATTGGAATCGCTTTGCAGCTTATGACAACTAAAGGTCATACATTATAGAATATTATTCATCTATGATCATACGCATCAAATTTGGTATCAAAGCTAGTTTTGGAGTCAACATCATAGGTGCAAAGTCATCACCAAATGCCTCTATCTAAGGTATTAATAAGGTTCTTAATTATTCTTGATTGAATTATTTGAATATTGATGAATTTGTCTTAAATCATGATATCATTTTAATGCTCTTCAGTAGTATATGCATAGTGTAGAGAAGGTTCTACATGAATCTTGAAAAATTTTCTTGAAAAAACACATGTAAATAATTGATACAAACTTGCATGAAATTCTTTACCAAAATCATAGAGAAATAGTATGTGCATGTTGTGTATATTCTTCTAGAATTTATAATACTCATTTTTCATGAAGTATTACATGTGTATTGTGTACTTTGTGCTGTATGATCACGTGTGGTGATCAAAATATATGTTTACATTCAACTAAAAAGGAATTTAGTTTGTGACATTACTTAGTTAAAGTAAGATATTGTCAAATGTTTATGTGTTTTTTCTTAACTTTGATTAGTGCGTTTTAAATGGTTTAATTGAATGTAAGTGTAGAATGATTGAGTAAAATAATTTTATATTAGTTTTTTGTCTTTACTTTAATCAATTTAAACATAAAAACATCAAAGCATGCATGGTACTTGATAAGGGTTTTTGAAATGAATGATTTTGAACGTGCTGAATTCTACTTCAAGAACTTACCAAGCTAGATGACAAATGTGTTCATGTAAGTTGTGTATGTAGTATAGCAATTTAATGTTGTGTGTTTGATTCATTATAATCATTTTTTTCTTTTCAAGAACTAAATAAGGACTAGAGGGTGACATAGTGTGGATTTAGGTTTCCTAACCAAAACCCTAAGTGTTATACTAACTTGTGATTAAGTGTGCTAGTGAGTTAAAACCATGGAAAGGTAAACAAATTTTCAAGCCATTTTTTAAGCCATCCAAAACATCTGAACCAATATAGATATAACCAATGCTCAACTTAGTGAAATTCTTGTAATGAAAACATAATTACAAAGATTAGAATCTATATTTGCTGATTAAGACTTAGTCCAAAATATCCAAGAACAAAGAGATTTATATAGAGACATAATGGGGAGTGTAGTACAACCAACTAATCCAATGAGAAGGAAAATATATAAACTCATGTTTAGACCATGATGAAGAGTGATAAGGGAGTGGAATTAACCAAAATTTCTTTGACGATCTACCAAAGTATCATCACAAAGGTATTAAACTTGATCTTCCTAGTTTTCATGATAAACTTAATATTGACTTATTTCTTGAGTGGTTACATAAGGTAGAAGCTATATTTAATTTCAAATATTGTTATGATGAAAAAAAATGTAAACTAACTACTCTTAAGTTTAAGAATTTTTATAGGATATGGTATGATAATTTGAAAAGGAATAAGGAAAGAGAAGGAAAATCAAAAATAAAATCTTGGGATAAACTTAAGAAGCATTTAAGGAAGAAATATATACCTAAACAGTATGAACAAGATAATTATATTAGATTGACTACTCTTAGACAAGGACTTCTAATTATAAAGAATATGTTAGAGAGTTTGAAAGATTAGCACTTATATGTGATATCCATGAGAAAAAGGAACAAACATGTGCTAGATTTCTAAGTGGCCTTAAAATGATGATTCAAGATAAAGTTGAAACTTGTCTATATGATTCTCATGATAATATGATTAATCTATCCTTTAGATTTGAAAAGAAAATCAAGTCCACTAAGCCTCATGCCAAGCAAAGTACTACATGTACAAACTACAACTCAAGTACTCAAGCTACAAAGTATGAAATGGGTACTTCAAACTCTACAAGTGCTAATAAAAAGAAAGGATCTACTCGAGAAGAGAACTACAAGAATAAGGTCAATAAAGTCTCTATAAGGTAATGGTTTAAATGCTGAGGATTTAGACACTTTTATTTTGGATGACCCAACAAAAGAGTATTGTCCATACAAGAAATTGAATCTATGGAGACTTGTGAATAAGACACTGAATTTGAGCCTATTGAAGAAATATCTAGTGAGTTAAAGGAGGAGGAAAATGCTAGTTATGTATTGGAAAGAGTACTTCAATTCCAAGCTAGTGAGAAACCAAATCAACAAGAAAAGATATTCAAAAATAAAGGAAGAGTGGGAGATACATTTTGTCAAGTTATCATTGATAGTGCATCTTATACAAATGTAGTTAACGAGAGAATGGTGAAGGATTTGGGACTGAAGACTACACAACATCTAAAGCTTTATTCTCTCTAATGGTTAAATAAGAACAAATGAGTCAAGATAACCAAGCAATATCTAATGTCATTTTGAATTAGTAATAATCATGATGATGTAATATGTGATATTATGCCTATGGATGCATTGGAATCTCATTAGATAGACCATGGCAATAGGATATAAATTCTATTCATAATGGTATTACTAATAAATATCTAGTTGAGAAGGAGAATAATACACATAAGCTTCTACTTTATAAGTGTGATAATGAGAACATAGTCGAGAATAAAAGGAGTTTATTTTTACATGAGAAGGCTATGGTTAAATCAATTAAAGAAGAAGGTAGTTGATATGCTATGATTGTGAAGGAGTGCCTACAAGGGGAGAAAAATAACAATATTTCGCAATTAAATGAACTTACTAATGAATATCATGATGTATTTCCTAATGACATACCACTTGGATTACCACCTAAAAGAGGAATAGAAGATGATATAGACTTAATGCTTGTTGTATTTTTACCTAATTAACTTTCATATCGATGTAATTTATAAGAAGCTAAGGAAATACAGAGACAAATACAAGAACTCACAGGAAAATGGTATATAAGAGAATGCATGAGTCCATGTTGTGTGCCTATATTACTTGTTCCTAAAAATGATTATATGTGGTGCATGTGTATTTACTCTAAGGCTGTGAATAATATAACTACGAAATATAGATTTCCTTTTCCAGCATTAAATGACATGTTATATGAGTTATGTAGAGCACAAGTATTCCCTAAAATTGATCTAAGGAGTTGATATCATCAAATGAGAATAAGAGAAGGGGATGAATGGAAAACTGTATTAAAATATGGTTTTTTATGAATGAATTACAATGCTTCTAGTTTATATAATGCACCTAGTTCATTTATGAAACTAATGAATGAAGTTCTTCGACCTTTTCTTAGAAGTTTTATAATGGTGTAATTAGATGATGTACTTGTGTATAGTAGAAATGAGTGTGATCATCTTATTCATTTAAGGAGGTTATTTAATACGTTAAGGTAAACTAAACTCTATGGAAAATGGAGAAATGTGATTTTATGCTTTCAAGTATTATTTTCCTTGGATATATTATGAGTAGTGAAGGCATTAAAGTGGATCTCATAAAGATTTAAGCTATTCAAGATTGGTTAATACCTAAAGATATTCATGAGATGAGTAGTTTTCATGGTTTTACAAGTTTTTATAGAATATTTCATCAAGGTTTTTTCAACTATTGCCACACCAATAACACAACTCATGAAGAAAGGTGAATTTAATTAGAGTGAAGATACAACTAAACCCTTCCAGACTTTGGAAGATAAGTTGTAACACCACCCAATTTTGAACCAAAAAAATTTATTTTTATAACAATGTAGAAGAATTCAAAAAATAAAATTGGGTAATGTTCCTACCACATCGACCATAAGATAGGTGTGATCATCATCTCACCTATGCTTAATGCAAGGAACAATGGAACAACGAACGAAAGATGCATGCATAGAGCATTAACGTGACAGTAAAAGATAATAAGGGTGAGAACAATATTATAGGTAGAATGAGTATGATAGCTTACAAAATCAAATACAAGAATTGAGCCATGAGTTTAAATAAACAAAAATACAAAAACTTCCCAACACAGTAGGTAAAATAGTTATAATTGGTTAGACTAACTCTTAAGCATAGACATAAACCTCTGACCCTAAGTAATAGCCCACTAAATTCCCACGTCATCACCCTTAGTGTACTTTAATTGAGAGCTGTAACCATTCAAATTGTCCACTTCTCCCAATACCAGAAGCCTAATCATTATAGTGACCACACAAGTGTAGTATCAGTACAGTGAAGTATTGGTAAAACATACTATCTAAAATATGGTAAATCTCACGCAGAAAATTAAAGTCACATAACAACATGGTGATATCATAACTATGTATCTCAACACTAAATCTCAAGTAGTAGTAAAACAATACATGCTTACATGGAAATCATGAAAGTATAGAAATACGGTAGATATGCCGTAAACCATATAATATGAACCATATTAGAATTCTTCCTTTAGTGATCACATAATTTTCGGTTAATAAGATAGTTCGTTTGATCACACTCACTTCTCCAACATGGAAAAAGGTCATGGCAACACAAATAATCACAATGGAATACCACACCTATCACACAAGCTTAGGATACATCCGAGGGGCTTTCTTCGAGGAAACCACATCTACCACACATGGAGTGCACCTGCCACAAATCGTGATACCACACCCACCATAGGTGGTTGAAGTACACTAAGGGGGTTTGTACTAGGATACCTCACCCACCATGCCTTAAATGTCTCCGCTGTGAGGGCTAAAAAGTTGGGATACGATACCTACCTAAGAAATCAACAATACAAAGTATCAAAGGGCTTGTACTGGGATACCCCACACACCCAAACTTAACACTGATGTCAAGTCAGCCTACCATAGTATAATTATATACCTAAAAGATATGCATACCCCCTACATACAGCAACCCGGTAGAGAAGTAAATAGGTATTAATGAAAAATCAAACCAACGGCAACTGGAATACTAACTCCTGGAAGGTACCCTGAGAGTCGGAGAAAAAGGCTTAAACAAATCCTATGCCATTATTTATATTTTCAAGTGATATCATAAATCACAAAAAGTCTAGATATAACCAAATGGGTGTTTCCATGTGACAACACCAAACATAAGTAAATTCCATTATTTAACAAAATTGTGTGTTTACAAGTAATAACACGAAACACATCACAAGGCATAAAAGCCACCAATTGGGTGTTTCTGAGTGTTAACACCAAACACAATCACAAAGCATAAGAGCCACCAATTGGGTGTTTAGATATAACACCAAATTTAATAAAATTCAAGTCTCAAAAACCATCATGATGATTCTTATTAAATTAAAACAATCATGGTTGAAATTATAATCTAAATGTTGTAAATATATGGAGTTATCAAAATAAAAGGCCTAAGAGAAACACAGAAATTTCTAACAATCTAGTCAAATTTCAATCGGACTAGTCGATTGGTCCCTCGGACAGATCAAATGGTCCAATCATACGAAACCTAAACTAATACAATACTAGAGAACTATTTGATTGGTTGGCATCACCGATAGACTATTCTTGGGAACCAGACAACTAGTTTGGTCCAACCAGTCAATGGGTCTAAGTAGAGACCAAACCATTTTGGCCTACACAGACATCAGTCAATGGGTTTGAAAATTTAATTAACTATTCATCAAAACAAGTCAACTAGTTTATCAACCAATTAACTAATCTCATGACCAAATGATCTAAAATTCCAAACCATTTGATTGCTCACATAACAAGTCAATGGGATTGAGAAATCAATCGATTGGTCTAGGTAAAACACTACTTATACATGCAATACACATATAAAAATTTATCACACTGTACCATACTAATCCTAGCATGCTTTTATGTCAAAACACACATGAAAATACATGATGCACACATAGAATCTCACGAATACATGGTAATATACAAGCTCAAAAAAATCATGCTCAAATGGCCAACTTTATGATTAAAAATAGAGAATTCCAATAATAATAACTTGGGAATAGATATACCACATGTTTAGATCATGGAACACAAATTAGATCATACTCACATGTACACCAAACACATAGGACCCTAATACACCACAAAATCCCATTTATGTTAAACATAAGAATGCCTTACCTTGAAGCAATTTTTCTAGCATAGAAGCTCCTACTTGATGGCTATCTAGCAAACCCTCAATTCCTGAGAGAATTAAAGTTAAAACCATTAAAATTATCTTTCAAAACTTCATTAAAATCAAGGAAAATTCAGGAGAACAAGAAGACCATCAAACACCACGTATTTTCTCAAACAAGGTGTCAAGGAAGAGCTTAAATCTTCAACCTTTACTTTTCCTTTCTTAAGGAAATTAGGAGAGAAATAAAACCATGATTAGAAGAAGAGAATAGAATACAATTCTAGTGTAATGAAAGGGAGAAAATCAAAGAAAGTCTCGATTTTTCTTAGTAGAGAGGATAAGAGAAAAATGAAGGGATGCTCAACACTTGGCAAAATTTTTCACAAGGAAAATGGAGAAGAGAGTAAGAATAAAAATTGAGGAATGAGAATGGGTCATAAATGAAAGGTATAGAGGGAAGGCTGGGTTCACATTCACGGGAGAGAGGGAGAAAAGATTGATAAGTTTGAGTGTAGAAAACCAAGAAATGAGGGCTGACTTGATTGGGGTGGGGGTTGAGTGTAGTAAAGAATGAGAATGGTAGTGGGTTTTTAATTTAGGAGATGGTACACAAAGTGAATGTCGCAACCCCAGCTACCAGAAGAGAGAAGAAGAGGTGAGGGGAAGATAAAAGTTGAAGACTGCCTTGAAAGTGCCTTTTGGGGAAAGTTTGGCTAATTAAAATTATGTTATGGTCTACATAACTTGAAAAAAATCTTATATCACTAAAGCATGATTATTAGCATAATTAAACACTAATTAGAAGTTTTCATAAGCATTAAGGAAAATTTTGAATTGAAATTAGAAATTGGTCTAAAATTGTATGACAACTAAATAATCAATTTGGGCAAACCAGTCAACTAGTTTTGTTGAGAAGATGAATGTCAATTACTTAGCACACCAAAAAATTGGTTATGTAAACTAGTTAATCAATATGACTGAAATTCACATTTTTATTGGAATTTCAAGTCCATTCCAAAACCAAAACTAAGTTATTTTATATCAACATAGTTTTAAGCACATTTTGAAGGATTTTGGGATGGGGCATTATAGCACTACCCCCTTAAATGAGACTTCATCCCTAAAGTTCATAAAAGAAATGTATTATTGTAAGCTCAAAACATAAGGAAACCCTAAGACATCAACCAAAAGAATACAATAACTAAGGGTTAGCATATAAGATAAAGGTACTACCCCCTTATAATAGGTTGTGTTACCCGTGCAACGCACCTAAGCAAACAACTCTGAATAATTTTTCTTGATCTCCTCCTTGGATTCCTAAGTGGCCTCATCCATCCCATGACATAACCACAAGACCTTCACAAGTGGAACAATTTTTAAGCATGTCTCCTAAGGCTTGGAATCAAGGATCCTCAATTTTTGCTCCTCCTAAGTCAATATCTCATTGAGCTCAAGAGACTCTAGCTAAATGATGTGATACAGATCCAATATGTATCTCCTCAACTAAGAGATGTGGAAAAAATTATGCATTCACAAAAGGTGAAAAAGTAAGGCAAGATGATGAGAAACCTCTCCAATCCGATCTAAAATATTACATGGCCCGATGAACCTTGGTCTAAGCATTCCCTTATGACCAAAAAGCATTACTTTCAAAAGTAATCGGTCGCCTACCTCAAACTCATTTACTCTCCTCTGCAGATCTGCATAGCTCTTCTACCTATCTTGGGTCGCCTTCATCTAATCTTGAATCAACCTCATATGTCTGGTAGTTTCCTCTACCATCTCTAGTCCCAAAGCAATAGTCTCACTAGAGTTGCTCCAACACATGAGACTACGGCACTGCCATCCTATGCTTGCATGATGAATGTAGTTGTAGGAGAACTCTACCAAATTCAAGCAATCCTCCCAAATTCCCTTAAACTCAAGAACACATGCTTGAAGCATATCCTTCAAAGTATAAATAGTATGCATAGTCTATCCATTTGTAGCTAGATGGAAAGTTATGCTCATCTTAATCTATATCCGAAAAGCAACTTGCAACTTCTACTGGAAGTGCAACAAGGATCTAAAATCTCAATCTGACACAATATCTTTAGGCACCCTATGGTACCAAACAACATGCTTCTTGTTAGCATTGGCCATCTGCTCTATACACCATATCAACTTAATCAATATGAATACCATGCCACTACCCATAATGAATCTGAACCACAATGAGTCTTTAGTAATTTAACTATGAAGTCCATCAACACACTATTCCATTTCCACTCAAAGACCTCCAATGGCTAAACTAAACCTACCTGATGCTTGTGTTCCACCTTAACCTTCTATCAGGTCAAGCACCGATCCGCTAAGTCTTCAACTGCCCACTTCATACAAGGATACCAATAGATCCACCAAAAATCATTGTACAGATTATCCCTTCTAAGAAGGATGGAATAAGATGTATGATGTTGCTCCTCTAGGATTCTCCTCTTTATTTCCCCATAGGTCTATGGAACCCGCCATTGTCCTTGAAAATAGATACTACTATCCTCAAAGATCTCAAATCCTACTCCTCTGCCCTTGGATGTCACCTTCTTAATCTGCTGAAGCTTGAAATCTCCTTGCTAACAAGCTCAAATTTTAAGGAAAATGGTTGGGTAATTGAGAGGGATCTCACCCTTGTCTTAAGTTCCCCGAATCCAATGATCTCAATGCTCAACTCTTGAAGATCTTGACAAATCAAATATGACACTACCAACAGACCCAAGGCATGCAAAGTCTTTCTATTAAGAGCATCTACTATGATGTTGCCTAACCATCATAGTAGATCAACTCTAAATCGTAGTCCTTAACCAACTCCAACCATCTCCTCTATCTCATGTTTAGTTCTCGATGTGTAAAGATGTACTCAAGACTCTTATGGTCCATGTGGAACTTACACTACACTCCATATAGGTAATGTCTCCAGATCTTGAAAGAAAATACTATCGTAGCAAGCTTAAGGTCATGTAGACGATAGTTCTACTTATGCTACTTCAACTGGTGAGAAGCATATGCTACTACCCTCACATGCTACATCAATATGTACCCTAAACCAAACATGGATACATCACTGTACACCTCAAGTCCCTCTGTACCCAATGACAAGGTAAGCATTGGAGCTGAAGTCAACCTCCTCTTAAGCTCCTCAAAAAGCCTCTAAGCACTTATCATCCCAAAGAAAGCATGTCATCTTCTTTAACAAGGTAGTTAATAGATGAGCAATCCTCGAAAAGCCCTGGATGAACCATCTGCAGTAGCCTGCTAACCCTAGAAAACTTTGAACTTCCTTAATATTCATCAGTGCAGTCCAATCTAATACTGCTCTAATCTTTGAAGAATTTACTAACATACCTTCCCTCAAGATGACATGACTGAGGAAAGCTACCTCGTCCAACTAAAACTCACTCTTCGAGAGCTTGGTAACTAATGGGTCCTCAACAACTCTAATGCCTGACTAAGGTATCGTCGATGAAGACCACAACGAACTGATCAAGATGCTGTTAGAATATGTGGCTCATGAGAGCCATAAACACCGCTGGTACATTTATGAGTCCAAAGGACACCACAGTAAACTCATAATGGTCATACCTTATTCTAAAAGTTATCTTTGGTATTTCCTTGTCGGCAATCCTCAGTTGATGATACCCTAATCTGAGATCTATCTTCAAAAACATTATAGCCGCACACAACTAATCGAACAGGTCATCAATTTGTGATAAAGGATAATAGTTCTTCACTGTAACTTTGTTCAATCCACGATAATCAATGTAAAGCCTCAACCCACCATCCTTCATCCTTATGAAAAGGATTGGCACTCAACAAGGCAATACACTCGGTCGAATGTACCCCTTCTCTAAAAACTCCTCTAATTGAGTATGCATCTCTGTCATCTCAATCAGTGCCAAGTGATAGGGTACCTTCAACACAGGCTTTTTCCTTAGTAAAAGTTCTATTGTGAAGTATATCTCACACATTGGTGGCATCCCCAGGATCTCATTGGAAAACACATACACAAGAAGAGCAGTTACCCTTTTCTCACTAACAAACTTAGCACCACAACAAACACCATCATTGCTAAGGGCCTAAGCTTGCATCTCTGGTAAGAGACCTAATGTAACACCCCCAAATTTTCTACTGAAAAATTTCGTTTAAATCAAAAGGTTTAGTGGAAGCGAAAGATAAAACCGTAAACTCGGGGGTGTTACCGCCACACTTAGTACTAGACCGGTACACTTCTACCGCTCCAGTACTAAGTGCTAAGGCTAAAACCAAACAACATCAAGTGCGAAATATTAAAACATGAGTCGATATTTGGCATAAATCATTGACGAAACACAAGTCAATTAGTATTTAGAATACGGTTTAGGAGTACAACTTAAGAGTATGATTTCAAAACATGAAGCGTAGTACAAAATACAGCTAAATAAAACAAGTCCCGAAGGATCAATATCCAGATTGCCTACTCACTCAAGTCAAGCCTTCCACCCCAAATAGTACTCGATCATAAACCTGCACAAGAGGTCTACTCCCCACCATCGGTGGATCATCACAGGACCCATGCAATCAAGGTAGTATCAGTACGGGTCCAATACTGAGTAAGGGCGCCGGTGCGCTAAGGCCAAGCATACAATCATACAACATAACACACATAGTACAATCACATAGGCAACGTGCGATAACACACAAGATAAGGCCTGAATACTTCTGGTGACTTATTCTTTATTCTCGTTAATAATATGTTCATTCCATACATATTCTTTAATAGTCCATGTGAGTGCGGGAACCCCACTATTATAGCCGGTGGACCGAAAAGTATACACTCAGGGCAGAACGCTCCTGACCACTTTTATTTGCCGGTGGACCGGTCTCCAGGGCAAGATGCTCCTGGCCACTATTATTTGCCAGTGGACCGGTCTGGCCCCGACTCACATGGTGTTTCGTTGTAAGTACTTAGTGTATTTCCCATGGTCTAACTTACTTATTTTGGTTTGTCGAGCACGAAATCCCCCACTATTATAGCCGGTGGACCAGAAAGTATACACTCAGGGCAGAACGCTCCTGACTACTATTATTTGCCGGTGGACCGGTCTCCAGGGCACCCCGGCTCCTGGCCACTATTATTTACCGGTGGACCGGTCTGGGCTCGGCTCAATAATCTTTCACTTTACATAATTAGTGTTTTATCCATGTCTTATTAGATAACAATCCACCCTTGACATGCATGTCATCGATGTTCTACTACTATTCTCCCAAGAGGGCCCGTCTTATATTTTGAGACTCTAGCACCTCTTATCACGACCCGACATCCATTCCCCCTTATACTCACACATAATGAAAGACCAACTCCTGAAAGTGTAGGTTAAGCCCAACACCCTATGACATCGGTCTCGCCTATTCTCAACCTCTAGGGTTTTCCCCTTGGAAACCATAGTTGGACCTATGTGGCCCAACCTCTTCTCACTTACCTTACCATTACTTATTCTTCACCCCACACCTCACCCTTATTAGGTCAAACCCCAAGGCATATCACTTTACTCCTCGATCTCACATGTGACCGGCAAAACCCTAGTCGGCCACATCAAACCCTAGCACCTTACTTCTTCCACAAGTAACCTTTCTCTTTTCATCCCCAAGTCTCTTTTTTTCACATGGAAACCCATACTCATCTTTTATATAATAGAATTCTCGCTCTTAACCCATACTCCACCCTTCCTTAATCATTCTTACTCTTACACTTCCCAAATTTTCACTTTCTCCCCAAAAACCCTAATCGGGTCCCTCATACACCCTTGCACCAACCTACGTACTATTTTTCACCCCAAGTCTCCAATCACTCCATAATTCTCCCATTCTCTTATTTACACCCAGATTCAACTTTTCTCACGTAAGATTCACCCCCATGCAATATTTAGCCATCCCATGCAAACACCCCAAGTCACCATGCAAATTTAAGACTCCCATGCATGCTTCCCAACTCTCATTTATTTTGGACATTCCTCCCACTTAAATCTTCTCTCATGGATCATGAGGTACTTAGGTCAACCCCATATCCCCCTTAGTGAACTCACTTCCCATTCCTTTCTTGTTATCCTTTTATTCCCAAGTCATATTACCAATTACCCTAACATGCATGTCCTAGAGGGCCGTAACATAACACATCCAAAACATCATACGTATACATGTCATGCTCATGTCATAGAAAGCACATACAACATACCTCAATCTCCAAGTTGCGCTACACATAAGACAAGTTATCCACAAATCATATAATACATGGCATAGCATGGCATACACAACATTCAACACATCCATGTCGCACATAGCACAAGGCCATAGCTTCATCCTTACCTAAGGCCACGCCGGGCTTAGAGCACGCTCCTCTAACTCCTTAGGGCTTTGGTCGGAGTTACCTATAAAAGGGGAAAAAGCTAAGTATTAGTTTCCCTTGAAAGTACCATCAACCCTTATTCTAGTTTAGGATTAAGGTTCTTATCCCTAGAGGGGGTATTATATAAAAGCTAGGGTTTTCATCTTAAATTTAGTATATTAAACCTTACTAGTCAAAATGTATTCATTTTGGTACTTATTATTATCCTTGTTTTATTAGACCCGTTAGTTCTAATCTTGTAGTAATAGGGTTTATGCTAACTATAGGAAAATAGTGTTAGTATTATAAAAATAGTGACACTAATGTCTAGTGATAGAAACCCTAGCGTTTTAAGGTCAAGTCTATTAATGGTGTTATAGTTGAAATAATAATATTACAAAGTCCCAAGACACAAATTTATCAGCTGGCTCACTTGTAGAAATGCCCTACTTACAAAAGATAAACTTCATGGATGGAAGGTTATTAATAATGCAATCTGTGAGACATGTGGCAAGTCTATTGAAAATATTGACCATGTTATGGTTCAATGCCAAATTGCTAATGAATGCTGGAGACAAATTCTGAACTGGCTTGGATGGTGTCACTGGAGCACTAATTAGATATAGATGTTAACATGGCTCATCAAACATGCCAAGAGAAGACAAAGGAGAGTTGGTTTATTGAGATTGTCAGCTTCTGCAGTGCTTTATGAACTATGGGCTTACAGAAATCAAGTTATCTTTCAAGATAGAAAACTGCAGACCCATGATATTGTGAGGAAAATTATGACTCATGTATATATTAGAGCTTATCATTGCAGTAGATTCAATAAGTATAGGACTAGTTTAGAGAAGCTAGATAGATAAGTCTATCTCTTTTCTTTGTTTCATGCCTGGTTGTACTATAACTTCCCATTTTGGTTATTAATGAAATTTCTTTAATTACCAAAAAAAATAATATTACAAAGTCACAATACTACAAGTAAACTATTCCTAAGGGTGATAATGATAATAGTTGTATATCCTTGAATAATAAAAGGATTCAAATGCTTTTGGTTACAATAATAAGGTAGTGATAGTAGTAATAATAGTAATAGCTAATAATAGTAATGAGGTTAGGGTTAAAAGCATTAAGGATAATGTTAAGTGGTATGGTAATAGGGTTCAAGTACTCTTCTTAGTTAACAACCCCATGATATTCACTAGCTTGAGTTAAGTACATTGATAAGAACAAAAGTAGTATTACTATTAACAAAAATGATAAAGGTGTTAAGTATAATAATAATAATAATAATAATAATAATAATAATAATAATAATAATAATAATAATAATAATAATAATAATAATCATAGTAATAATAATAATAACAATAATGACAACCAAGTAGGGTTAGGTTAAGCAATAATAATAATAACCATAATAATGATAATAGTAGTAGTAGTAGTAGTAGTAGCAGTAGTAGTAGTAGTAATAATAATAATAATAATAATAATAATAATAATAATAATAATAATAATAATAATAATAATAATAATGTTAACACTAATAATTATAATAATAACACTAAAGTTAAGTATAATAAATGTTAAGTTTCGAAGGGTTGATAGTGTGGGTAAAAATGATAACTTTAATAACAGAGATAATAATATTAGTAATAATAATAATAACAATAAAAGTAATAATAATAATAATAATAATAATAATAAAAGAAATAATAATAATGATAACAATAAGTATAATAACATTAATATTAGTTAAATTTAATAGCAGCTATATAAAAGGAATGTTAAGGTTTGGATGAGTGGAAAACCACCTAGGGTCGGTGGTGGTCTGGCGGCGGCGCGTGGCGGCGACGGCGGCGACGGTGGATGAGGAGAAGAGAGGGGAAAGATTAAGGTGGAGGTTAGATGGGAGGAGAAAAGAGAAGTTTGGGGTGGGGGAGAAGCAGCAGGTGAAGGGGAGTGGAATGAGGGTGGTGGCGTGGCAAGAGGTGGTTGGCGCGGCGGTCGAGGGTGGTGGAGAGTGGTGGAAAATGGGGGAGGTAGAAGGAGAGGGAGGCAGGAGGAGGTGAAGTCATGGGAAGGTAGGGGAGGGTCTGCTGGATATTTTGGAGGGTGGTGGAGGCTTGGTAGAGGCAGAAATGGGTGGCTATGGCTGAAGGTGGTGGTTTCGGGATGGGGACTTTGCACGGCTAGGGCGGCACGTGCAGGGCAAGGCGGAGGGTGGTGGTGGTTTGGTTTTGTCAAGGGAGGTGCAGGGAAGATCACGGTGGGTAGCGGTGGCAGCGGTGGTCACCGGTGGCGGCGGAAAGCTTGTCTTATTTAGGCGGCGGAGAGGTAGGGTTTCGAGGCAAAATCGAAGGAGGGGGCTGATTATGGCTGCCAAAAGGGGGTATTTATAGGTAATTGGGAGGGGAAAATGACAAGGGAAGAAGGAGACGTATTTCACCTAAATTAGGATTTTTTTGGGGTATTTCACCTAAGCACCCTGTGGCCCCTTAAGAACCATGGACTCCTTCATGTCTACTACTTTAGTAGCTAGGACAACAACCACACCTACCACACATGGTTAAAGTATACCAAGGGAGCTTGTAATAGGATACATCTCCCACTATACCTTGAATGTCTCCGTCATAAGGGCTAAAAAGTTGGGATACCTCACCCACATAAACAACGGACAATACAAAATGCTAGGAGGCTTATACTGGGATACCTCACACACTCGAACTTGACATTGATGCCATGTCGGCCTACCAAAATATAATGTTAAACCTCAAGGATATGTGCATACCCCCTACGAATAGCAATA
Organism: Tamarix austromongolica; assembly: GCA_039764185.1. Lineage (NCBI taxonomy): Eukaryota > Viridiplantae > Streptophyta > Magnoliopsida > Caryophyllales > Tamaricaceae > Tamarix > Tamarix austromongolica. Next base: position 50,693,356 of record CM077817.1, read on the forward strand.
TAATAGAGAAGAAAATAGGTACTGAGTAAAAAATATAACCAAGGGCAACCCTCCTACTAACTCCTGATAGTTACCACAAGAGCTGGAGAAAAAAGGCTCAAAAAAATATTATACCATAATGTATACTTTCAAGTGATGTCACAAATCACGATAAAGTTCACATATAACTAAACGGGTGTTTCCAAGTGACAACACCAAACATAATTAATTTTCGTTATCTAACTAAAATGGGTATTTTCAAGTGATAATAATAAGCACATCACAAGGAATAAAAGTGGCCAATTGAGTGTTTCTAAGTACTAACACCAACAATAATCACAATTCATAATAGCCACCAATTTGGTGTTTTGATATGACATCAAACTTAACTAAATGCAAGTTTCACATACCACCACGATGATTCTTATTAAATCAGGGTAATCATAGTTAAAATTATAATTTAAATGTTGTAAATACATGGAGGTATCAACACAAAAGGTCCAAGAGAAACAAAAAAAATTCTAATAAACTAGTCAACTTCCAACCAAACTAGCCAATCAGTCCCTTAGACTAGTCAATTATACTAGTCATACCAAATATAAACCAAAATAATATTAAAGAACCAGTCAACTAGTTTGCCTCAACAATTGATTGTTCATGGTAACTAGTCGAATAGTTTTGTCCAACTAGTAGATGGGTCTAAGTAAAGACCAACCCATTTTGGAAAACAAATAAACTGCTCAATGGGTTAACTAATCGATCGATTGGTCATAGGAACAAGTCAACTAGTTTAGTCTAACATGTCGATGGGTCTAGTAAAGACCAACCTATTTTGGTCTATAGGGACACTAGTTGATGGGTTTGACAAACCATTTGACTATTCATCAAAACCGATCAATTGTTTTATCACCCAATTGATTGATTTCTTGACCAATTGATCAAAAATTCCAAACCATTTGATTGCTTGCATAACCAGTTGATGGGTTCGAGGAACCGATCAACTAGTCTAGGTAAAACATTATCCATGATTGAGATAAACACACCAAAATGTATCACAATTTACCATATTAATCCTACCATGATTTTATGTCAACACATGAAAATACATGTTGCACACATAGAATCTCATGAATACATGGAAATGTACATACTCAAACAAATCATGCTCAAATGGAAAACTTTATGCTTAAAATTGAAGAATTCAAACAATACTAACTAGAAAAGAATTATACCACATGCTCAATGGAACACAAATTAGATCATACTCACACATACACTAAACACAGAGAACCCTAATACACCATAGAACCCCATTTATGTTAAACATAAGAATGACTAACCTTAAAGCAAAAGCTCCTACTTGATGGCTATATATCATAAACTCAATTTATAAGAGAATTAAAGTTTAAAAGATTAAAATCATCTTCAAAAATTCATTAAAATAAAGGAAAAATCAAGAGGAGAAGAAGAAAACCAAAAACCGCCTTTTTTTAAAAATAGGGTGTTAAGGAATAGCTGAAATCTTTAACCTTTCTCAACCTTAATTCTTCATTGCTTAAGGAAAGTAGTAGAGAACTAAATCCAAGATTAGAAGAATAGAAAGGAACACAATGATTGCACAGGGAAGGGAGAAAAGTAGAGAAAGCCTCTATTTTTCTTAATAGAGAGGAGAAGAGGAAAAATAAAGGGATGCTCAACACTTAGGAAAATTTTCCACAAAGAAAAGAAAGAAAAGAGCATAAAAAAAGTGAGGAATAAGAATGGATTAGAAATTAAAGTTGTAGAGGCAAGGTTGGGTCAACATTCCCATAAGAGGGGGAGAGGAGACTAGTAAGGTTGAATGTGGGCAACTGAGAATTAAGAGCTGACTTGATGAGGTGGTGGGGGTTGAGTGTAGTAAAAAATGAGTAATTCAATGGGTTGATAAGTTAGGAGATGGTGAAAAAAGTCAATCTCACAACCCTAGCTACCATAATAGAGAGATAGAGAGAGAGAGAGAGAGAGAGACGTGAGAAAGAAAAGAAAAGGTAAAGCTTGCCTCAAAAGTGCCTTTTGGAAAAATTTTGGCTAATTAAAATTATGTAATGGTATAAATAATGAGAAAATAATTCCATAGCACTAAAAAATACTTATTAGCATAATTGGACTTTAATCAAAAGTTTTCATAATCATTAGAGAGAAATAAGAATTGAAATCAAAAATGGATCTAAAATCGTAGAACAACTAGTCGATTGGTTTGAGTAAATCAGTGGACTGATTTTTTGAGAACAATAATGTCAATTTCTTAGTGCACAATCAATTAGTTATGTAAACTAGTTATTTGGGATGCCTAAAATTCATAATTTTTGATAAACTTTCAAGCTTATTCCAAAACAAAAACTAGGTTATTTTATGTCAACATAGTTTTAAACACGTTTTAAGAATTTTGGGATGGGATATTACACAATCTATGTAATAAACCAGCATTATCTTTTCTTAAATTTGATAAACTTTTTGATGTTACATATGATGCTAGTAGGATAGGGATAGAAGTTGTATTTTCCTAAGAGGTCATTACATTCTTCAGTGAGAAATTAAATGGGGAAAATTTTATTATTCAACATATGATAAAGAATTATATGCTAACATAAGAAGTTTAGAAACACGGAGCCATTATTTGAGACCTAAGTCATTTGTTTTGCAATCAGACTATGAAAGTTTAAAATATTGGCATGGGAAAAATAAGATTAGTCCTAGAAAAGCCAAATGGGTTAGTTTCTTACAATCCTTTGTGTTTTTTTGTTAAACATTTTGATAGTAAGGAAAATGTCATGGTAGATGCTTTATCTAGAAGATCTATGATACTTGTTATGTTGTATGCTAAAGTATTAGGTTTTGAAATGTTGAAGGAATTATGTGCAAAAGATGAAGATTTTCTTAAATTTATAATTCATGTAAAAAAGAATAATAATTATGGTAATTATATGGTACAAGAAGACTTTCTTTTCAAACTTAATAAGTTACATATACCTCATTCTAATGTATATGATTTACTTGTTAAGGAAGTACATGAGGGGATATAGCTAATTATTTTGGTGCTCATAAAACCATGGAAACATTTCAAGAAAATTTCTACTGGCCACAAATGATAAAATTAGTACAAGCTATTATTAGAAGATGTGTGATTTGTCAAAAGAGAAAAATTTTCTTCCATAAAGGTTTGTATACTCCTTTACCAGCTCCTAATCAACCATAAGAGAGTGTTAGTATGAATTTTATCTTAGGTTTACCAAGGATATAAAGAGGAAAAGATTCTATTCTAGTGGTAGTGGATAGGTTTTCTAAAGTTTAAAATTTCATACCTTGTAATAAAACATATGATGCAACTATTGTAGCATATTTATATTTCAAAGAGATAGTAAGGTTACATAAATATACCAAAATTATAGTGTTAGATAGAGATATGAATTTTTTGAACTAATTTTGGAAGACACTTTGGCATATGTTAAGTACTAAGTTATTTTTTAGTACTTCTCATCATTCAAAAATGGATGATAAAACCGAAGTAAATAATAGAACTTTAGGAACTTTACTGTAATAATTATTCAATAAAAGTAAGTATTGGGATATAAAACTAGCATATGCTAAATTTGCTTATAACAGGAGTCCTTCTAGTTCAACTCATTTGAGTCCCTTTAATGTTGTCTATGGGGATAATCCTTATTTACCTATTGATATGTTGTCATTAAAAAAAGGAGAAATTAAGAATTATGATGCCAAAGAAATAATTGAATTCTTTAAAAACTTCATAACTAAATTAAAAACAATATAGAAAAATCTAATGCTAAATACCAAACTCAAGCAAACAAAAATCAAATTCAATAAGGGTTTTCATAAGGAGATTTGGTTTGGTTACACTTAAGAAAATAAAGATTTCCAAATTTAAGAAAAAATACACTTATGCCAAAAGTTAATGCACCATGTAAAATCATAAGAAAATTTAGAAATAATGCATATGAATTAGAATTACCTAAACACTATGGAGGAGTTTCTAGAACTATCAATATTTTTGATTTGTATCCTTACTATAGTGATGCTAATTTGAGGACAAGTTCTTCTTTACAATGAAAGAATGATGTAGGAGCATCTCAGTGTTACCCTTCTGATAATGAAGAACAAGAAGTAGCATACTTAGAAATGGTATCAACTGTTCTTCAAGATCCTAATACTTCTAATGCTTTGTTAAGTAACTCTTGCATGTATTATATAAGTTTATAAGAATATCAATCTATTAAAGATATTTGATGTACAAGACATTGGCATTATAAGGATTACAAAGTTGCATGGAAGACAAGGCTACAATACACAATGGTTGATTACATATGATTATTCACTATATTACATATATAGAGTTTTTTGTAGCTTTGTTATTTTATTTTATACTTTGTATTATTGTTAATTTGTCGTTATTATTACTATATATATAATATAAAAGTGCATATAGTTAACCATTGTTAATTAGGCTGGTTATATGGGCTTAATCAATGAGGAGTAAATTAATGTTTGCATGTGTGTGTGTGTGTGTGTGTGTGTATGGTATTGTGCATTGAGAGAATTAATATGAATGAATGAATGAAATCGACAATTTGAGATCCAACTCTAGCTTCTCTTTCTTCTCTTTTCTTCAAGTGTGAGTTTTTTAAGGAGTTGCGAATTATCCTCTAGAAACTAATAGCATACTCTTTGGGTGAGTTTACCCTAATCAATTGGTGATCAAACTTATTCTGATACTCCATCAAATAACTCATTTGTTTCAAACTTGTAATATCATCGATTAAGGCATCATATGAGTGGAACTAAAATGAGATATAATAGAATCAGTATACTCACTTTAGTTAAGGTGGGCAGGTTGTGGGCGTATCTTCAAGTAATCATGGTGCCATCATAATGCTAGACCCTCCAAACGAATAATCGCTAGCCTCACCTTCCCATTCTTTAGCATACTATTCATCTCAAAAAAAAAAGCTGATTCGCTCTATAAATTCGGCCTATAAATCATCTTTACCATTAAACTCTTGTTTGAAACAATTTATCAAAAGTAGTTAATCAAATAAATTATTTACTTTGACAAATTTTAAGTGTAAAAAATTTATAAAATAAATAATTATCTTATATACCTATTTTTAATAAATAGTTCTAAAAAAGTCTTAAATTAAGTCAATTCTACTTTTGCAAGTCTGAGTACGGATCTAGTAGGCATTTTGTGGGTTTTGGAAATTAAAGAGTACCCGGAGTGTATGGGTTTGCACGGTAATTGTCAACAATAGGGGGCTGTGGTGGCGGTTTTTGCTGATTGACATTTGGTAGATCAGGTTCAACAATCGGGGTCGACTGAATCTGTGAGGACGAGGGGTTGAAGTTTGCCGTGAGTTGTGAGTCTTGTGACTGAAAAAATAGGGTCCTTAGGTTTGCCATACTCTCTTGGTCAGCTCTTGAAAGAAGTTTCTTTTAACCTCATCCTTCAACGACACCTTCCATTGCTTCACATACTCTCGCAGTTGGTCTAAATCAAGTCGAATATCATTCAAACAAGTGGTGTTCGCCGAGGTCCCAGGATTAAGCTTCGATGCCAATGAAAGATAGGGACTAACTTCCTAATGCAGGGGACCTAATAAGAGGTATATAGGTCTCGAGAATTGCCAGAAGAATAGCAAGGTAACCGAGAGTTCGATAAAAAGAAGTTGATTTCTTTTCTTACTTCCTCGGTCATCAGTAAAGCCTAATATACTCTGGACAGCAAGGATTAACAGACTCTTGGATTCGTTGGGGAAGAATGAATCAGCTGCAGCTACAACTAGGAATTACAGTAACCATGAGTACAGAAATAGTAGCAAAGATTTTGGTGCATGCTTGGGACTTGGCTGTTCGGACTTTCTCGATGATGATGATTTGAGGTGGGGGTATATCGTAATCGTAAATCTGTGAGTTTGGAAAGACGCCAACAGTATGTTCCAATTATCGTCCCTGCTGCCATGCCCCATCATCGCTGCCACTGCCGCCATTCATGCCTTTGCCGACCCTGACTCTGCCATTAAAGGACCGTACCAACGACTACGGCATCAGTGAGTCGATGGATCGTTTCTTCGTAGGAGCATAAGATGGAGGTCCGATTAGCTTTTTTTTTCCCCTTCCATAGTAATTGTTCCAGCAGAACTAGTGACATGACCGTTGTGTTGGACTTGGCCGAGTTTTAATGGTGGTGTTTAAAGCAGTTGGAAGTGCCTCAAAAATTCGTAACTGTAATTCGCAAACCAAAGAAATTGCTCTTTTTCTCTGACATATTCGTCAGGAGATCGGTTTTATTATTATTCAATTTTTGCTTTGAAACTTGGAAGTGATCAAATAAACGGGAATTCGTATATCAATCATTTCCGCCGTTATCTGAGGTCATTGTCCATCCAAACACGTTGATTTTACAACTAGGATAATAATAATAATAATAATAATAATAATAATAATAATAACAATAATAATCGTTGGATGAATAGGGATCGACGAAGATGAATTAACTAGTTCATTCAATTTTAAAACATATTTTATTAACCTCAAATCGAGATTAAAGTTTTATATCCATTTATTTTAGTTAATATTATTTGTATTAACTTCTGATTTCAAAATTAATAGAAATAAATGTAAAAATATAAATAAATTGTATATATTTATCTTAATCTAAACAAAAATTTTAAAACAATAATCACAATTTATCGAAATTAGATTAATATTATTCAAACAATATTTCAAAGGGTCATTAAGTATATTTATAATTACTTTCACAGTAAGTACAATTTACAGGAAAATTAGATATTGTAAAGTAGTTCCTAAAAAAAAATTATTTATGTTTATTACGTATTTATATCTCTTGAGAATAATGAATACTTTCTTAATTATTTTGTTTGGTTTGTTTTCTTATTACTTAGGAAGTAGACATAAAATTACATTAATATCCTTTGTTAATAAATATCAGCATTTATTTTTTCTACCTATTTTTTACATGAATAGAAACTTTATGTACCACTAAAAAAATATAAATAATTATAACGGATAATAATAAAATATTATAAAAATATTATCAAGTAATTGAAGTAGCTATTGTATCAAAACTTATTGTAAAAAATTAATAAATGCAATAATATAAACAAGAATGATGAAATAATTCTAATACAATACTAAAAAAATACTTATTGAATAATAATAATAATAATAATAATAAATGTGACAGAAATATTTTAAAAATACGGAATCAACAAACTGATCGATAATATATACCCTTCCATAATCATCATTTATATTAAAGAAATTATGGGTAGTTGAAGACAATTAAGTAATTTATAACTTAAAAAAATATTATTTACTGAACCTTACTTCAAAAAATAGCTTCATCAATATATAGGTGGTTTAGAATTTCAAGGAAAACAATTTTTCCCTTTGATTTTTTATATGTCTTAATCTAAACAATAAGATCTTTTATATTTTTCATAAAATTATAATTTCTCCCTCTACTTTCTTGATACCAAACTACCTTTAAATTATTTATCCCAATTCATCTCTATTCTTTTTATCGGGATTAATTTTTAATATTTATCAAACACTAAAGTTGCTCTTATTCTTCACCAGACTCCTGCTCCTAGATCAGATGTATACTTGTTGGAGCCTTTTTAGAAACCTCCTCCCCTATTTTTACGGTTGAGTATTATAACTAATTAATGATGCGGCCTATCCTCCTGGTTTAAGCGGTACACTGCTTCGATCTTTTTAAGGCAACTCAGAATATCCGTCATGCTCATTCTTGCTTTCGGTGTCTCGTCGGTACAGTTTAAAGCCAGTTCCATCAATGACCTCACGCATTGCTCTCTGTCCCCGGTAGATTGCTCCTCGTTCAGCAATCTAGGATCCATTATCTTGATGAACGAGGAGCTGTTATGTGCGGATTCGGATACCCAACACCTGAGGCTCGTGTCTCCCTCGAACATCCCGTCGGTCGGTTTCTTCCCTGTGAATGTCTCCATAACGATAATTCCAAAGCTATAAACATCACATTTCGTTGAAACCAATCCTCCTGATCCGTATTCTGTATAATTAGGAGAAAGACACAAACAAAGAAATGAGATTAGACATTCAAAGAAAAATAAGCACATTGGAATAATGGCATCGGTTGATCATACAGTGCGTAGAAGGATTAATGATATAGTTTTGTTACCTGGGGCCATGTATCCGATAGTAGCCATGTTTTTTGTTAGAGTTGCAGACTGATCTTTGTCGTCCAGCAACTTAGCCAGCCCGAAATCACTGACATGAGCGACCAAGTCATGGTCAAGCAACACGTTGCTCGGCTTTAGGTCACGATGCACTACCGGAGTTGAATACCCATGATGGAGATATTCAATAGCTGAGGCAACATCAATCATTATGTTTAGCCTCTGCATTAGATCTAGGTGGTTTCCCTCAGCGTGTAGACCTTCATCCAGATTGCCCTTGGACATGTACTCGAGTACTAAAGCTTTGAAGTCAAGGTTGGAGCAACTACTTATAACCTTGACCAAATTCCTGTGCTTTATGTTCTTCAGAACTTCACATTCCGTCTCAAAACTTCTCATGGATTCTTGCATCTGCATATGAAATACCTTCACAGCAACAACCTCACCATCTGAAAGTATGGCTTTGTAGACCGAGCCAAATGCCCCAGCACCGAGAAGATTACTGTCTCTGAATTGATTCGTTGCAGATAAAAGCTCCAAATATGAGATCCTTCTCATTGCTCGTGATGTTGGCAAAGTATCTTTATTTTTTCTAACGGCATCATGCGTCCTCGTTCTCCGTCTCGAGAACACCAGCACAAGTATTAACAGAAGCAGCACAGATGCAACAACCAGTGGCAGGGCGATCTTCAGAATTAGAGTTATCTTTCTGCTTCTTCTCCCAGAATATTTAGGACAAGGAGGAACTTGTAATCTTGAAGGACCGCAAAGTCCAGAATTCCCCAAGAAAGACTGGGCTGTAATGTTTGTAATATCCGGAATCTCTCCCACCAACTTATTGAAGGAGACGTTGAAGTAGTTGAGGTTGGAAAGTGCTTCTAGGCTTTTCGGGATGCTACCAGAAAATTTATTCTGCGATAAATCTAGTGATTGAAGACTCAATAGCTTACCAAATTCTTCCGGGATGCTTCCTTCAAACCTATTGTTAGACAAATACAACTCAGTGATCTGTTGGAGGCCATCTATTGTTCTCGGAATCGTACCTGATAGCTGGTTGGATGTCAGATTAATGTATGCTGTCATCTTCAAGTTCCCTAGCTCTAAAGGTAAGGATCCGCTTAAGTGGTTGAAGGCCATGTTCAAGCGCACCAGATCTCCTAGATTCCCCATGCTCGCGGGTATGCTTGAGTTCAACTGATTGCTATCTAGCCTGATCTCTCTCAGAGAAGTCATGTTTCCGAAGCAGCTGGGTACGGATCCGCTTAGCTTATTTGCATGTAAATGCAGGTTACCAATGCTCTGTGCAAGACAAAACTCAGGTGGAATCTTCCCTTCCAACCCAGACGACTCAAGATAGAGTTCCTGCAACTTGGTTAGTCTCCCCAGCGCCGCTGGTATAGTGCTGCCAGTAAAGTCACTGTGGCTTAAATTAAGATACGTCATGCTGGTCAGAACTCCTATCTCGTCTGGAATACCGCCGTGAAGTTTGCAGTCTGACATGTCTATCTCTCGGAGAGTGGTGGATAGGTTTCCTATAGAACTCGGAAGCCTCATGTTAAAGGGATTGGCATTCAACCACAATAGCTCCAAGTTCCGACAATTTGCTAAAGAATCAAAAAAACCGAGCTCCAAGGTAAGGTAATTGTCCATCAAGAAGAGATACTGAAGGTCAGGCAGATTACCAAACATAATTGGTACAGAGCCAGTAAGCTGATTGAAGGACAGGCTTATTTGGGCGAGTTTGGTGGCATTTAGGAGAGAGGTCGGGATCGTGCCTGTGAGTTCGTTGTTGTTAAGGTAAAGATACTGAAGGTTGGGCTGCGACCGGCCTAAAGAAGTTGGGATGGGGCCGGAGAGTTGGTTCATTTCGAGGTATGCTGTCTCGAGGGCGGAGAGGTTGGACAACGATTGTGGGATTGTACCCGTAAGCATGTTAGAACTAAGGCCTAGAACCTTTAAATTTTGGAGATCTCCAACACATTCAGGAATAGAACCATGGAAGTGATTGCCATCCAAACTAAGCCATTCCAAACTTGAAATATTGCAATAGGAATCCCATATCCGTCCAGATAAACTGTTGTCAGTAGCAGCAAAGACCTCCAAGGACGACCATGCTCTTATATTATCTCTTGGTAGGCTCCCTAACGAATCAAAAGCCTATGCAAATCAGGTAGGTGACGTCACTCATAAAAAGAATATCGAGGACAGGACACGACGAGATTGGGGTTCATGTGCATTAATTACCTGATAAATGGTTGTGTTGGAGGACAATCTGCTTCACAGTAGTCAGATTGGTGATCGAAGTGGGTATCGTGCCTGCAAACACAAACCAAAATGAGGGTTCCATCCGAGAACTTGTATGTTTAGTCAACTTTAGTGTACAGTACGTGTGTGTGTGTGTGTGTGTAGTACCTGTTATATTATTGTCACCCAGATGTAGGACTTGAACTGAAGATAACATTCCAATTTCTTGTGGAATCTCCCCAGTGAAAGTGTTATACCCCAGTGACAGTAGCTGAAGTTTGCTACAGCTACGTAAGTTGGATGGTAGGTAACCACTGAGATGATTATTCAGTAGGGAAATGACCTCAATATTAGGCAGATGATCACATATATTTGCTGGTACGCGTCCGACTAGATTGTTGTTCGCAAGCCGAATTACCCGTAAGGAAGAGATGCCGAACAAGGTTGAAGGAATGGCGCCTGAAATAATAACAATTCATTTTCTGTTTGTCTTCTCAAGGAAATAGAAAGAAGAAGACTTGGGCATGTAAATATTGTTTGAGATATAATCGAAACTCAAAAATCTTAGTTCTAGTCATTCACGCACCTGTTAAACTGTTATTGGCGAACGACAAGTACTGAAGTGCTTGTAACATCCCAATACTTGACGGTATCTCTCCGTCGAAATCATTCACGGACAAATTCAAAATTCTCAGCCGACTCAGATATCGCAACTCAAGAGGCAAACTTCCATGGAATTGGTTACCGCTAACGTCAAGTGATTGAATGTAGGAGAGATTACCAATTTCAGAAGGGATGGTACCAACTAGCCCCATGCCAGTCAGATTTAACGCCATGACTCTTGTTACCTGATCACGACTATTAGCATCACTATCACTGCAGGCAACACCAAACCAATTGCAGAATGATGTGTTGGTTGTCCAGTTTTGAGATAGTATGCCAGTTGGATCTTCAGTGATATGAGCTTTGAGGGTGACAAGGGCAGATTGCTCTATTTCAGTGATGTTGCTGCTCAAAGATTGTTGGGCATTGATAACAAGTGGAGATAGCATGGCAAGCAGTTTAAAGATGATATTGAATTGAACTTTCCCCATGGTTTAGTATTTGCCTATCTGTATGTGAAGGAAAGAGTCCCGACGATCTCTTTCAGAATGCAGGGAAAGGCGGCCTTCCAATTTATTTTCAAAGTATTGTTTACTAACTAGGACATATATATATATAGAGAGAGAGAGAGAGAGAGCGCAAGCCACGAGTGTGAACATCTTCAATTTGGATTCTTACGACAGAACGTCAACTGTCATAGATATATATATATATATATATATATATATATATATATATATATATATATATATATGGTCGTATGTTTTTTCTTGGTAAGTAAAGATACGATTATATTGATTATATATATTTACATAAACACACGGCATTCAATGCGCAGCGCCTACCTTGTTTGATTTTCCATTCTGTGCATGTGCATCCCCAACAAGTTGTCTGATTTCTGGGAAAAAGTAAAATACGGCGACTATATGCTATCATGCGCATACTTTCTTAGTATGTTATATGCAAGTCCAGTTAGATTAGTTATAAAAAGTAAAAATGATTAGCTATGTAAGACATCGATACACAGAAAAGCGTACGCATTCTTCTTCTTCAAGAATACAACCTCCATTTTTCTCTTGTATCAGACTCACGGCTGACCGAAAACTGAGAATAATCTTAAAAATCTATCGCGCAAGTTGTCGTGGCCCTCCCGGTTGTCATGCCAGAAACTGATCTTTTCCCCATCCCCTAAACTTATCTTTATGCCCTTCACCAGAAGCTTGCTATCACGGCCTCATTTGACAATGTCCCCCACGTAGTCTTGCCTCTATCAATTCCCGAGATTTCTATGATTCCATTTTGAACCTTTGGGTACACCGCCTCGATGACTTGTTTCCACAAGGCTCCCTCGTTGGTGAAGAAACGCCACCACCATTTGAAAAGTAAAGCATTATTCTTAACCATCAGGTCGCCTACCCCCAATCCGTCCATACTTCATGGTTTCTGAATAGTACTCTAGCGAACTAGAGGCAGGTTCTGCCTATCTCCATTCCCTCCCCAAAAAAAGTTCCTCTGAATGCGAATTATCTCCTTTATTACTCCTTTTGGAATGGTGAACATGCTCATGTAGTACATTGGCAGGCTATTCAGAACACTCTTGATCAGAACCAGTCTTCCTGCTCTAGATAGTGTCCTTGTCTTCCAGCTTTGTAGACGCTTTTGAACTTTTATAATCACCGGTTTCCACGTTTCTATTCTTCTAGGGTTTGCGCCTAATGGCAATCCAAGGTAGGTACTAGGCAAATGTCTCACATAACATTGAAGAATCTCAGCCATCTCTTTTGTCTGATTCATATTCGTACCTAACCCTATCACTTCTATCTTGGAGGAGTTGATCCTGAGGCCTGACAATATGGAGAAACAATCAAGAACCCTCCTCCAATTTAACACATTATCCCTTGACGCTTCACATAACACCATTGTATCATCTTCATATTGTAGATGAGACACCTCCAGCTGCTCATGCCCCACTTTCAGTCCCTGAAGCACTCCTGTTGTCAGACCCCTTCACACAAGCTGATTGAAACCCTCTGTAGCTAGGATGAAAAGGAAAGGGGATAGAGGGTCCCCTTGCCTCAGTCCTCTCCTCATCCGAAACGGGGTAGTAGGGGTCCCGTTTACCAAAATAGAAATACTGGTCGTTGAAAGACACTCACTGATCCATCCTCTCCAGATATTCCCAAACCCCATAAGCTCTAGGATCAAATCAACGAAATCCCATCTCATAGTGTCGTAGGCCTTATGGAAATCTAACTTGATCATCAACCCTTGAGTACCTTTATTCTTCTGTAACTAGTGCACTATCTCGTTTGCAACTAGAACCCCATCAAGGATACTTCTCCCCCCAATAAAAGCTGATTGAGTGTCGCTAACCAGTGGTTGAATAACCTGCTTTAGACGATCTGCCATGACCTTTGCGATAACTTTATAGATGCACCCAACCATGCTAATGGGTCTAAAGTGTGTCACCTCCTCTGCTCCTTGCACTTTTGGGATGTGAGTGACCAGGGTTGTATTTAGGGAGTGCACTAATCGCCCCGTGCTGAAAAAATCCATCACCACTTCAGAGAATTCATCCCCTACTACATTCCACATCTTCTTGATGAAACCCAAGTGGAATCCATCATACCTAGGCGCCTTCATAGGATCACAAGCCCATACGGCCACTTTAACGTCATCCTTCTTCGGAATGCTCTCTAGCCATTGGTTTTGCTCCTGAGTAATTGTTTTGAAACCATCTCTTGTCATTCTGATCTCTAGTAGGTCATGGTTGCCAAACAGCTCCTTGTAATAAGAGGTAATCGCCTCCTTAATCTGCTGAGTATCTGTTACATATTCACTTTTAATTTGTGGATGGCTGCCTTTCTTTTTTGAGCATTTGCAATCACATGGAAATACTTTGTGTTTTTGTATTTTTCCCTGAATCCCCGAACTCTTGATAATTGATGCCAATAGCTTTCTCTTCTTTTATGCCACAACCAAAGCTGCTCTTCTAGCTAGGGCCACTTCCGAAATAGGACTACTAGTAACAGTAACATCTAGCTTCTGCATCTCTGTTTCTAAGGTTGTAATCCTTTCTTCAAAATTCCCGAACTCTGTCTTATTCCAAACTCTGAGCGGTTCTTTGATCAACTTGAGCTTTTCATGGCAGGGCACCTCCCCCAATTTTCCCCAGCAATCAACCACAAAATTCCTGAACTTCGGGTGAGTAAACCACATATCACAGGCTCTGAATGGTTTAGGGCCCCCCACTGTGGGATTCAGTACTAAGCGGATCGGGTTATGATCTGACAGCGACCTCCTCAACCCCAAACAACTCATATGGGGAAAGCAAGCAATCCACTCCTGGTCAATTAAGAACCTATCAAGCAAGCTCACCGACCCCGATATATGCCAAGTGAACTCCATGTTCTTCGGTTTTATATCAATAAGACACAGCTTATCAATCCATTCATTAAAGTATCTCATTTCAATTGTGCCCCCTTTCCTCTCCCTAGGCCATCTAACCTCATTGTAATCCCCTATGACTAAAAATGGTATGTGAACGTCCTGAATTCCACTCCACATTTCTTCAAGCAATTGTTCCCTAGCACAAACCTCAAAAAAGCAATATAAAAGTAACACCACACAATCGAAGTTAAACGGGAGAAGAATACCTTCGAGTAGAATCCATCGGTTCCCAGACTTGACATTCTCCACCTTCCACTTTTCCGTATCCCAAGCGCAAACCAGGCCTCCACTTCTCCCAACTGCCACAACGTCACATCATCCTACATCAGCGTTGCCCCAAATCCTCCTTTTCCACCCTTCCGAAATCAAGTCGTGCTTAGTCTCCACTAAACCCAGGATCCAAGGCTTCTCTCTAGCTAAAAGAGATCGAATACTAGAGATCTTGCCGTTTTCTTTTATCCCCCTAACGTTCCAACTTATAATAACCATAATCAACATTTCAACAAACCACCCTTCCATAATGACGGAAATTGAGTCACTAACAATCCCGCCTCCTTGCAACTCTTTGACTTCTCCTTATCGTTGCTATTTTATTAACACAAGCTAGATCATCCCTAGAGGATAAACCCAGCCTCTTCCCTAGCTTCCATGATTCTTCCGCTTCAATAAAATCCTCTCCCTCCTCCTTTTCATTTTCTGCTAAGTTGTTCCCCTCTCTCGAAGAACCTCTTACACTTGTCTCTACTTCTTCGGTCCCTTCTATCTACAACATAGCAGGGCTGAATTTGTGGGCTTTATCAAATCCTGGTGGTGGGTTAAGCTCGGCAGAAAAATTTCCCACCCCACATGCATCAGCTCCTCTTCATCAACCAAAATGTACGTCACCCCGGCTTCCTTTGTCCCTTCGGATGTGGAGACTTCTTCCCTCTCGACTCTTGTGGCAGCAGTTGCGCCGATTCCCATGACTCCTCCTCGTGACTCCTCAAAGCCAGTCGTCACCCTCCTCACTATTTCCCATGCGCTTAGCGTGTGCAAGGAATTAATGAACTCCTCTTCGCATCCTTTCAGTGGGTGTTCCTTCTGTCTTCCCTCCTTGCGATCCATCTCCATGTCATCTGCCATCTCCTCACCCCATGTGTCATCTCTATCCTCATTCGGCCGAAGGTCTGACTCAGCCACTACCGTCTTTCGAGTCGTCCCGACTGATTCTTCACCTTCCTCCATTGTCGAGCTTGTTTTCCACTGTAGATGCTTGCCCTTCATGCTACCACTTCTTCATGGGAGGTAATTACAGCCAACCTCTTGCAAGATAACGTCGAAGCTCTGGCCAGCGACCTTAATGATCACCCAATCTCTAATGTCCTCCAGGGATTCAGTATCCACTAGAACCTTTGCTGTCTCCATGGATAAGCGTCCTTCCGTATCCGAATCGCAGCATATCATCTTTCCCCAGGGTTGGATGAGATCCTGCAAAACATCGATACTCCATACACACGGCGGAATGCCTCTTAACTCCACCCATGTCCTCCTTTTATTACAAGCGTCCTCCACCCTCCATCGTCTCACTATTGGGAAATGATCGTGTAACATGTTGTCTTCCTGTAGTGCTCTTGTACTATCTTCCCTTGATTCGAATGTGAGAAGGAACCAATACTTCCCAAGGTCACTTACCTTGCAGATAGTGCTCCAGTTCCACATCAATTCCTCCACGACAATGGTCGAGTTGCAAGGTTGGTAACTCTCTGCAATTAGGCTCCGTTCCAGACAGTCGAGGATGTCTTCCTTCAACGAGCAATGTATCACCCTACCGCTTGAGACCAATATTGGTTCTTGATACGTAGTCCCTCGAGTTACCTCTGCATAAGACCTAAGATCTCTGTGCGCCACTTCCTTCTTCTTGTCTATGCCATCTCCCTCTTTTGCATGCTTGTGTTTCTGTCTTTGGAGCTCCTTCTCCTCTTCTTTGTCAAATCTCGCCCTTTTCACATGCAGCTTAATCCCATGCAGATTAACCTTTAATCTATGCCATCTCTATTGCTATCTTCATTTTTACATGATATCAAAGGTTAATCAATTTTGATTGCCATTCACAATGTCAAACAACAATCCAGTATGGAAATCTCTCTTAGAACTGAAATTAATCAAGCACAAACCTATGGAGATCCATATTACATTTCTTCTACTGATCATCTAGGTCTATAGCTTACTAATGTTCAATTTTATGGCAGTGACTACATTAATTGGAGCAGTGGTATTAGACGAGCCCTAATTGCTCCAAATAAACTAGGATTCATCCTCGTAAGGCATGAAAAACTTGATTGCGAGACAAGTGATGCCGGCTAGAAATATATTCAAGCAAATTACATAGTAATGTGCTGGATAATCAACTCAATACACACAGAAATGGCTACTCATTTTCAACATGTCAATTCTTCCACAGAACTATGGGACAAAATTATGGGAAGGTTCGATTAGTCAAATGGACCTCTCATTTATCAATTGAAATGAGAACATGATTGCATATGTCAAGGAAACCTTAGTATAGCTGAATACTTTGGAAAATTAAAGAAGCTATGGGATCATATTGAAACTTTAGATCCATTGTCAATATGCAACTGTAGTGCAATCAATTAATGTACCTGTTCAATGCTCAAGAAAGTATTGGAAAGAGATAATCAAGACAAGGTAATGGAAATTCTCCTTAGTCTCAATGATGGTTTCGATAATGTGCGTAGCAATATCATAGCACAGAATCCCATACCTTCTATCAATCGCTTATATCATCTCTTGCAACAAGCTGAAAAATAGAGACAAATAACTGAAGGAGGAATGCATTTTACTCAAGAAGTTAATGCATTAGTTGTGAATAAACGACATAATTCATTCAAGGGAAAGGCATTGAAGAAATAAAGGATAATCGTAAATTTAGCCACTATCATCAAAGGGGACATACAGTAGAATAATGTTTCAAAATCATAGGCTACAAATATGGAAAATGTTACGATTAGTGAGCCAATGGATAACCCATTAGTGCATGATACTAACACAACCGCCTCTTATAAAGATTGATCCTCAAGTCATGAATGCTATATATTAAGAAATCTTGAAGACAATGAAATGTGACAATGGTGGCAATACTGCCAGGAACCCTATTACATGTAATGCCTCAATTAATTTTGCAGGTAACATAAACTCTTCTCCATCCTTAAATTGTTCCTGCGCATGGATAGTGGATATAGGAGCATCCAATCATATGAGTTACAACTCATCCCTTTTCCATGAGCCTAAGTAACTCAATGATCCAATTCGAATTGATTTACCAAATGGGACAAAGGTTAATGTTACTCATATAGGTAATATATGTTTCAACACTCGAATCATGTTGGAAGATGTACTATATGTACCTAGCTTTCTTTACCACTTATTAAGTGTTGGTAGATTACATGAATCTTCACAACTGAAAGCTCATTTATCATCTTCTAATTGTACTTTCCAGGACCCTTCAACTAAAGAAGCGGTTCCTATTAGAAAGAGACACAAAGGCCTTTACATTCTGCATGCCCATGCGCCTGATGCAACATCAAACAATGTTACACCTAATAGAACTATTATTTGTAATAATTCTATTGGCTTAGATATTATTCATGCTTGTTTAAGTCATACCTCACTGTCTAAAATGCAACATATCCCTTGCTGAAAATGTAATGGTTTGTCTAGCTATTTTTGTGAGACATGTGCACTAGCCAAACAATATAAATTGACATTCACTCATAGCACTTCCATGGCAAAGAAACCATTTGATGTATTGCATATTGATATATGGAGACCATATAAGACTTCTTCACTTAATGGTTCTTATTATATTTTTTAATGTTTTGGATGATGCCTCTTGAGCCACATAGACTTTTTTACTCAACAATAAGCAACAAGTTCATAGAACAGACAAATGTATGAGAAGTGACAAAGGCTCTAAAATTTTAAATGCATAAAGTTATACTTTTCTCATTGAATTTGTTATAGTGCATCAATGCACAATCCCTTATACTCCAAATTGGAATGGAAGAGTGGAGAGAAAGCATAGGCACCTCACTGAATGTGCTAGGGCCCTCAAAATACATGCTTGCTTACCTATCAAATTTTAGGAGGAGAGTATTCTCATAGCAACCTACCTGAAGAGTGGAGAGAAAGCATAGGCACCTCACTGAATGTGCTAGGGCCCTCAAAATACATGCTTGCTTACCTATCAAATTTTAGGAGGAGAGTATTCTCATAGCAACCTACCTCATCAATATTTTACCAACACCAATTTTTTAGTGGAAAATGCCTTATGAAGTCCTTTATGATAAGCCCTCTGAATATGATCATTTAAGAGCATTTGGTAGTTTATGTTATGCACATGACAGGGGTGCTACAAAATTCAAAGGAAAATATCAAAAATGTTGTGTATTCATTAGATACCCTAGAGGACAAAAGGGGTATAAAATATATACCTTAGACACCAAAAACATATTTTTGAGCCAAAATGTTCTCTTTAGAGAAGATGTTTTCCCTTTTCAATCATCTAAACACACTGTTTATATGCCTTCTATATAGCAGTCTCATAATACTACAACCCCTCATTGAAGAAGATAATACTATAACCCCTCTCACATCACCATTATATGCTCACCAAAACAGTCCCATAATTCCTATACAACAGCCTCATAGTACATCACATGAGTCTACTTTTTCTCCTACATTTGAAGTAAGTACATCACAAACTCCGTCCTCAACTCAATCTGTACATTTACCTGTTTCTTCCTCTCAAAAGTCTACTAGACAAAGTAAATTCCTTCTAAACTTTAGGATTATGTTTCTCCATATCTCCTTACTACTCATTGTGCCATGACTACATCTAATTTAATTCATTTCACCAAATATTACACTGCATCTCTCTCTAATGTTCTTTTCCTATATGAACCTTCAACTTATTCTCAAGCCAAAAATGATCCTAACAAAGTTGAGGCTATGAATTAAGAACTTCAAGCCCTTGAAAATAACCATACTTGGGAACTCACTTCTCTTGCTCATTGTCACTCATCTAACGGTTGTAAATGCATTTACAAAATCAAAGTTAAACCTAATAGAACAGTTGAAAGATACAAAGCATGTGTGGTTACAAAGGATTACAATAAAGTAATGGATAAGGAATACAAACATACTTTCTCCCCTTTAGCTAAGTTTGCTACTATCCAAGCTGTCATTGCTCTTGCTGCTACAAAAAATTGACCTCTACATCAACTTGATATTAATAGTGTTTTCGTTCATGGTTTTCTAGAGGAAGAGGTTTATATGATTCCTATAAAAGGCTATGATAAAATTGCTCCAGGATAGGTCTGTAAGATAAAATGTTCCCTTTATGGGTTGAAACAAGCATCACTAAAGTGGAACAACGAGCTCACTCCCTACCTTCTTTCACTGGGTTTTATTCAGTCCAAACATGATTACTCTTTATTTACTAAGCATGGTGCTACAAGACATTTCACTCTTGCTTTAGTATAGGTGGATGATTTGTTATTAATTGGAAATCATGATTCAACAATACAATCAGTGGAATCCTCTCTTGACACAATTAAGGACTTAGGTCTCCTGAGATATTTTCTTGAATTACCATCAATCAACGGAAATATATTATTGATATATTACAAGATACTGGAATAAGAGATTGCAAGGCTGCTGAAATACCCCAAAAATCCTAATTTAGGAATTATAGCAAATAATGATTTATTAGAGAAAATTTAAGAAAATAGGTTACTTTATTAAATAAAGAGGAAATTAATTGAGGAAAATAAAGATAAATCAATAAATAAATTATTTATAAAACTTTAGACATTTTACTAATTAAAATGGAAGTTAAGGGCAATTTACCCAAAATAGCCTAACTAATTTAAAAATGGATTTAATTATTATAATTAAAATAATTATTATTAAAATTAAATATCTAAATTAATTATATAAATAAATAAAGACCAAATACCCCCAACCCAACTTACTTTATCATTTTCCATTTTCCTTTTTCTCCTTTCTTTTCTTTTTCTTTCTTCCTCCTTTATTTTTTTTTTCTTCTTCTTCTTCTCCCGGTTTGGGCTAGCCCACAGCCCAAACTCTCCTTCCCCCCCCCCCCGTCTCGTGTACAGGCCGCCCATCCCTTCTTTTTCTTTTCTTTTTTTCCCTTCCCGCGGCCCAGCGCCGTTCGACGCCTCCCCGTGCATCCAAACTCAGCGTTTCGGCCCTCCTTCCGCTGAGACGCTACATTCCGATATCTGAAGGTAGCCGTTGCCAAACGGGCAACGCGATGCAGCGCTCTTTTCCCCATACCGCTAAAACGTCGCGTTTCGTTTTAAAACTTTAATAACCGCCGCCGCCCGGCCGGTTCCCCCTTCCTTTTCCTTTCCCCTAGACCGTCGGTCCACCCCCCTTTCTCCCCCTTCTTCTTCCCCGTGTAGACGGCAGCAGCGACGCATGCCTGCACTGCCGGCGCTGCCCCGACACCGGCGAGCCTGCCTCCCTCTCTCTCTCCCGTCGTTTTATTTCCCCGTTTTGGCCCCAACCAACATTGTCCTCCCTCCTGAGCAGCCTGCAACCCTTCCTTTTCTTTTTCCTCCTGTGACCGCCTGCCGCCTGCCGGCCAGCCTCACGCCTGCACCCCCCTTGTCTTCTTCCCCCTGGCCTTGCCCGACCACCCTGCCTATAAATACCCCCATTTATCACTTGGATTCGGGATTTGGAACCCCGAAACCCTAGATTGCTCCCTCTCACCGCCGCCCCATCAGACGCGTCGACCGCCGCCTTCCCCCAACGATGTCGGTCTAGCGCCGCCCAGAACCCCACCTTGCACCACCCTCCACCTAACCAAGCCCTCCTCAGCCCTCGATTTGCCCTGCACGTGTCACCCTGGCAGTGCGAAATAGCCACCCCGAGCACCCTCCTTCGAGCCACCGCCGCCCCTTACGCCGCCCGTAGCTGCCATCTCCGCCGCGATCCACCCTCCTTCCACCTCCCAAAGTAACCTGCAGGACCTCCCCTACCTACCCATACCCTCCTTACCCCCTGCTTCCTTCTTCACCAACCTCCACCATCTTCCACCACCTACTTCCTCCTTCGGCCGCCGCGTCCACCACCACGCGCAGCCGCCCTTCTCACGCCACCACCCTCATTCCACTCCCCTCTCCCTGCTATCTTCTCCCCCACACTTAACTTTCCTTTTTCCTCCTCCCATCTCACCACCTCCTCCATCTTTTCTCTCTTCTCCTCCCCCATCGCCGTTGCCGCCGCCGCCACGCGCCGCCGTCGGACCACCACCGTCCTCAGGTGGTCTTCCACTCACCTGAACCCCAAAACCTTCCCTTATTCCACCTATAGTAATTTTAACTAATATTAGTATTATTATACTTACTATCATTATTATTATTATTATTATTATTATTATTATTGTTAATTAATACCATTTTTATTATTATCCTTTATTATCCTTAATGTTATCATGCTATCACCCCTTCCAACCCTAACCCCTATTATACTTGACTTAGAGTTAATGTCATTACCTTTATTATTAACATTTCTACTATTATTATTATTATTATTGTTAATATTATTATTACTATTATTGTTATTCCTATTATTATTATCATTATTAATTTCTCTATCATAAATGTGTTATTTTCTTACAAGGCCATCATCCCTCCAAAACCCTAGCTTTCATCATACCTAACCATTAGTGTTGGTATTATTATTATTATTACTATCCTTATGGTTATTACCACTTAATCCAACCTTATGTGGGTATTGTACTTATATTAATATTGTTTTACTATACCTAACACCTTTGCCATTATTGTCATTACTATTATTACTACTACCATTATTCTATTTCTATTAGGGTGACAAAATATGGGAGCCCTTATACTATTTATTCAAAATATGACTTTTATCGTTACTACCTCTAGGAGTGTTTTAACTTGTTGATACTACAACCATTGTATTAGTATTTTAACACTAACACTGTTATTAGACTTAATCTTAAAAATGCTAGGGTTTTATTACTCGAAACATAAGCGTCACTATTAGTAGTCTTATTACTATTATTATTATTATTATCACTATTTTACTATGACTAGCGAACACTAGTATTATAAGAATGGAACTAACGGGTCTAATAATATAAGTGTAACAATAAGTATCAAAAATAAATATATTTTGACTACTAATATTTAGTATACTAATTCTAAGGTGAAAACCCTAGTTTTTGTATAATACCCTCTTTAGTAATAAAAACCCTAATCCTAAACTAGAATAAGGGTTGATAGTACTTGCAAGGAAAACTAATACTTAGCTTTTTCCCCTTTCATAGGTAACCCCGACCAAAGCCCTAAGGAGTTAGAGGAGCGTGCTCCAAGCCCGGCGTCGCTTTAGGTAAGGACGTAACTAAGGCCTCTTGTGTGTCTACATGTATTATGTGTTTCGCATGCTATGTACCCTACGTTTATCATTATCAATTATGTTGCGTGTGCATGACATAGAGATGAAATATGTGTGGTATGTTTACATGGCATGTCTATTATGTATATGTGATGATACGTGTCGTGATCCTGTAAGACATGCATGTGAGGGAATTGATGTATTAGAAAGGAGGATGGGGAAGGAGATTGACCAAGGGGAGTGAGTGGATCTAAATATTTTAATGAATCATGGGTGGAAGAATAAAATGAGAATGCTAGGGTCTGTGTGGGAGAATCTGATCTATGATTTTTATGGTTTTGCGTGGGAGAGTTTAATTAAGGGTTGCATGGTGGTATTCATGGCTGCATGATGGTATTAGGGTGCATGGTGGTATTAGGGTTTGTATGGCGGTAATATGGTTGGTAAGGTGGTATTAGGGTTCGCATTGTGGTATTAGGGTTTGTATGGTGGTATTAATGATTGCATGGTGGTATTAATGGCTTATGATGGTATTAGGGTTTGCATGGTGGTGTTATGATTTGTGTGGTGGCATTAATGTTTGTGTGGTGGTATTAATGATTGCATGGTGGTATTAATGGCTTATGGTGGTATTAGGGTTTGCATGGTGGTGTTGTGGTTTGTGTGGTGGTATTAATGTTTGTGTGGTGGTACTAGGGTTTGCATGGTGGAGTTAGGGTTTTGCATGGGAGTTAATGATTGTATGGGATTTAGGGTTTCGTGTGAAAAGTTTGAGAGGTTGCATGGGATGTGTAACACTTGCATGGGAGCAAAATTTACGTATGAAAGGTTGAATCGGGATGTAAGGAAGGTAATGCGAATATTATTTGGGAGTTTAACTGTTTTAGACGAAGAATAGTATGTGGAGTAGTATAAGGGTATGGAGGAGACAGAATTAGGGTCTTGGAGTGATTAACTCTGGGTTGTTGTGATTAAGTAGGGTTGGAGTAGCTAATTGTGATTTGTTGAGGATGATTAAGGTTTGGGATGGCTAAGTATGGTTGTTATGGTAAAATAGGGTTAAGAGCGGTAAACCACGGGTTGGTGTGGACAATTAGGATTGGTTATGACTGCTCAGAGTTATTTGGTGTCATCATGTGTATTATTGATTACAGTGTAGTTATGGATGTGGAACTTTATTGTGTGCGATGTGTAAAGCATAAAGAGAACGAATTATGCATGGTGAATATCTTTTGAATAAGATATGTTAAGACACTAACCACTTATAGAGAAAGATGTTGAGCCGGACCCAGACCGGTCCACCGGCAAATAATAGTGGCAGGGTATGTTACCCTCGTGACCGGTCCACCGGCTATAATAGTGGCAGGGCATGGCCCTCGTGACCGTTCCACCGGCTATAATAGTGGGGGATTCCGTGCTCAACGACTAATCAGAATAATGATAAGAGACATGGGAAAGATACAAATATTTACAGTGGAACACCTTGTGAGTCGGGGCCAGACCGGTCCACCGGCAAATAATAGTGGCAGGGTATGTTACCCTCATGACCGGTCCACCGGCTATAATAGTGACAGGGCATGGCCCTCGTGACCGTTCCACCGGCTATAATAGTGGGGTTCCCGCACTCACATGGACTATTAAAGAATATGGGTGGAATGAATATATTATTAATGAGAATAAAGAATAAGTCACCAAAAAGTACTCAGGCCTTACCTTGCGGGTTATCGCATGTTGTCTATATGATTGTGCTATGTATGTTATGTGGTATGACTGTATGCTTGGCCTTAGCGCACCTGCGCTCTTACTCAGTATTGGACCCGTACTGATACTACATTGATTGAATAGGTCCTGTGATGATCCACCGATGGTGGGGAGCAGACCTCCTGTGCAGGTTTGATCAGTTACTAATTTGGGGTGGAAGGCTTGACTTGAGTGAGTAGGCGGTCCGGATATTGGTCCCTTGGGATTTGTTTTATTTAGCTACATTTTGTACTACGCTTCTTGTTTCGAAATCGTACTCGTAAGTTGTATTCTTAAACGATATCCTAATTGTCGTTGACTCGTGTTTTCGTGAATGATCTATGTCAACTATGAACTTATATTTTGATGATTCTTACTTAACAATTGTTTAGTTTAGCCTTAGCACTTAGTATCGGAACGGTCGGAGTGAACCAGTCTGGTACTAAGTGTGGCGGTAATACCCCCAAGTTTACGATTTTAATTCTTTCGCTTCCGCTAAACCTTTTGATTTAAACGAAATTTTTCAGTAGCTAATTTGGGGGTGTTACAGCTGCTCTATTTCCTCTACCCGCGACTTAAAGCTAAAGTCTATCGATGACCTATTAGGCATCTCTTGTATCTTAACATGAGTCGTCCAGAGATTTCTTATGATGTCTAGCATCTCAGTCAATTTTCGTATTGTCCACATATTGCCCACTTACATGCAAGTATGCATGTCGTGTGTTGTCTCAAGGGAACTGTCCATAATGGATTGTTTTATTCAGCAAACTCCTCTGTTAACCTCACTACTTATTCAGATGCTGATTGGTTCAACGACTCTTTTTCTTATCGGTCACTCATGGGTTATTGTGTTTTTCTTGGTGATTCTTTAATTTCATGGAAGACTAAGAAGCAAAAGAGGGTTTCAAATTCCTCGGCTGAGTTGGAATATCAAAGTATGTCAGCTAAGTCCAATGAAATTTTCTAGCGTGCTAGTTTATTCACTGACATGTGTACTTCCATCTCTTCTCCTATTTTATTGCTATGTGATAACAAAGTTGCTATGCATATTGCTACTAATCTCATTTTTCATGAAAGGACTAAACATCTAAACATAGATTGTTACTACGTTCGTGAACTTTGTACAAGCTGGTTTTATTCAAACTCAACATGTTTGAACTAGTCTGCAGCTAACCGACATCATGACTAAACCTTTGGGATCTCAATAGCATCATTTTTTATCATCCAAGTTAGGCCATGTTGAATTACATCCAAGTCCAACTTGAAGAGGGGGTGTGAAATATAATATTTGTATGCTATCATGCGCATACTTTATGATTATGTCAGATATAAGTCTAGTTAGATTAGTTATAAAACCTAAACATGTATTAGCTATATAAGACATCGATACACACAAAAAAGCATAAGAGAACTACACATTCTTCTTCTTCAAGAATACAACCTCTATTTTTCTTTTGTATTAGATTCATGACTCTATATATTAATATCTTCATTTTTACAAAAAGAAAAATAAATAAGAAAAAAAAATGCTAGTAGTTTATGCTAACTAAATCCATTGCGCGCTTTTTAACCGTCGCCAGCTTCTGTAGTAGAATAATATGGCATCTTAATTATTTCAACGTACTGAAACACACGGAGACTTTATCTCGGAACAAGGTGGCAAGGGCAAGCGTTCGGTAGGTGAAAGAAGAGAGATCCAACCCAGGAGCTAGCTGAGTACGTAAGTGAACATGGATGCCGGGCTTGAAGCATGCAATGGGTTAACTGCATCTTGTAGGTACCAGACCCTTCCAAGTGGCTCTATTCATGATGTTACTTCCAAGTTACATATACCGGCAGAGGATAAGATCACTATCCCAAACAAACAAAAAGGTTAAAACAAGACCAAGACAAAGTTGGCAACTTGACCAGAACGCCGCCCCGGATCTACTTGTTTTTCTACTATATAAAACTTTGCGGCTGCTCTCCGTACACACACGCCTAGATCTTTGACCAGATCCGAATTCAATTATGGTAGTTAAATTTAGATCTAATCCAGACTGGACGCGCTAAATCCATCGGATCTAAAGATACAAATATTATAAATAGGCCCAAATTTTTTTTATTTAAAAAAACCAATTTATATAACAGGCAATATATTTATAACTTTCACAATTTAATATGTTTTTTTAAAAAAAAAAAATCCATGAGAAAATAAATATTTAAAAGTTGTTATTTTAACTTTTAAAAAGATATTTTAATACTTTTAAAATAAAATATCTTACAAAATATTTAGAAAGTAAATATATATAAATAAAATTAATAAAATAAATTACGAATCCAAATATGATTAGAAACAAAGTAACAAACATAAAATTGATATATGGGTTGAGTATAAGTGTAGAGTTATTATATCCGGATTTAAACATATTTAGGCATATATAGACTTGAATTCGGTCTAAATTTATCGGATCTAAAAATTTTAAATCAAGATTCACTAAAAATAATATAGATCTAGTGGATTTAAGTCAAGTTTTGGAATCATTTTCATCCGTATTTCCTACAAATGCCAACTAAAATCACTATCAATATCACCGTAATAAAATTGGCCGATCAATTTGAATGATAAGGTCACCAGTCTACTAATATGTAACAATTCTTAGAAGTTCAGAATTTTTGTCAAATTCGATTAGGAATCGGCTCAACTAGTTGAAAATTGATAAGAAAATTTGTTAAGAGCCAATAAAAATATACTATAGTTTAAATCTCTTTTCTTGCGTATCTAACTTTTTATAACCTATTATCTACCATTATTCCTACCAATAAATTATTAAACCAATGATGATAGTAATACAGTGATGAACCGAACTTTCAAAAAGATAATATGGACATCTTTGTCCAACATGGCCTTTTGTATATTATCATTGTCTTCAAATATATATCTTATTTCTATGCCACCCATTTTGACTCATCGTGAACTGACGTTATATCCTCCTTGACTAATTTTCAGCACTTATTAAGTCAGATATGGTTAAAGTAATACCAATTATAATAGATTAGCTCATATTAGATAAAATAATATCTAATTAAATAACAATAAAAATGAAAATAATGTTAATTATCAATACTAGTAATTAAATATTAGTATCAAAAATAGTAATCATTGTCTTTTGTGAAAAGATGGATTCTTATAAAGTTAGAGTAGTAGTCGGCAATAAAAGAATACCAAGGGTGAAATAAAGAAGAGCGAGGAGAGAGAAAAATAAGAAAGTTGTATTATAATTTTTTTAATCCAAAACGAATACAACACCCCATATATAAAGGAGTAAATTAATGAAGAAATGGAATGGAAAAATATTGTGTGGTGGAGGGC
Organism: Tamarix austromongolica; assembly: GCA_039764185.1. NCBI lineage: Eukaryota > Viridiplantae > Streptophyta > Magnoliopsida > Caryophyllales > Tamaricaceae > Tamarix > Tamarix austromongolica. The sequence continues at coordinate 50,721,415 of CM077817.1, forward strand.
AACAAGTTGTTCCATTCTATTTAGAAAATCAACCAAGAAAGAAAACTATATAGGTTAGTAATTTGAGACTAGTCCATAGCTAAGGATGATTGAAATGCACCTAGAATATCTTTCGAGCTTATTTCTATTATTTCCGTTGGTATTTAAATTTTTCATCCATTGGGCATGTATTTAAGGGCCTACCAATCCTAATTGTAAAAAAATCATAATTTATTTATAATTAAAATTAATATTATTCTTCATAAACATTTTGTATCATAATTAATTATTATTAAAAAATTGTTCACTTATAATAATAATAAATATTTATGTTATTATTAATTATTACAATTTATAATAATGATGATGATGATGATGATGATGATTTAAATATTAATAGTATGATTCTATGACTTATTTATAATAATGATCAATTTTATTCTCTAATATAATTTCTATCTTTAATAATTATAAATAAAAATAATCATCCATGTATATGATTGTTATTTGACATTTTTTTATTATCAATATTATTATTATTATTATAGTAAATTACAAATTATGTTCATTTTGACTAATCTTTTCCTAATGAGGTGACGTAAATTTTTTTGCACAAATTAGATCAATTTTCAAGTTTAACTTTTAACTTGTGCCATATTTATCGTAACAAATAAAATTTTATGTTTTTTATGTAATAAATAAATGATTCATGAATGAAATTTCTCTCTTTTACTAAAATAATTTTCATAGACTATTACTTTAAACTTTAAAATCGAACAAACTTGTAAAATTAAAAGAAATTTTTTATAGTACCTTAACACTCAACATAGTATATATAAGTAGCGACATTGTGTGTAATATCTTTGACCTACAATAAATGACATTTTTGACAAATGTGCAGCGCTCACTATACAATTTATGTATATTTAACAAATGTGTTAGCAATAATATATGGTATACTAGTGTTGTAGCTATGGGATTGACGTATTTTACATTTTTTTATGGTACCTAATCTACAAGCATACGACTTCGTTGTAGCATGTTAAAGTCGTATCCACAAGGACTACACAATCAATTATCGAATTTTATTATTTTAACTATCTAGATCATTATAAAGTGAGAAAATAGAAGTAAATAATAGAATAATAAATTGTAGATTTTGAAACTATAGATGTGGAGCCTAAGATTGAACTCCAATCTCGTTTAATATATCATAGTATAGTTCAAAATTACTGTGAACAAGCGGTCAATTGTAATTCACTAGCCTCTTTCACGGTTTAGGAACGTACCTAATCTAATTCATTAACTAATTTTGTGACTAATAAATTAGATCAAATCTATTAAACACCACTGATTAAATAATCCCTAAGAATCAATTGTCTACTCTCATGATCAATTGAATTATCATTCATATATTAATTTTTCGACATTGATTTCAACCTTTCAGTTATAGTCAACGTCTATATATATAATTAGATTTTATCAAACCCAACTTATATAAACAATTTATAACATATGAAACAACCTATACAAACCATACATGCAACATATAATTTAACTCATTATATTCATACCAAATAGAGCCTAGATCAATTCTAGAAAAGATAATCTCATGCTTATCCCTTGCATTCCTACATTAAAATGCATTAAATAGTTATCATTTCTATTGGATAGGTCATTTGGTTAATGTAGCTAAAGAAAAAAAAAAGACATGTAAGTTTTATGTCATTTGGTTTTTGATTGAAGAATTAGGTTTTAGGCTCAAAGAGGGTAACCTAAGGGATTAAATACTATTGGATAGGTCATTTGGTTAATGTAGCTAAAGAAAAAAAAAAGACATGTGCCTTAATCATCTTAATGTATGCATAAGTTTTATGTGATCTTGAAGAGAATTCATGTAAGTTTTAGTTTCACACATCAAGTGAATCAAGAATCAGTAAGACAATAAAAATTATGGATAGTCTATAAGGCTTAAGATCTCACTAGTTCTTTTGCTACTAACTCTAGTTCCCATGTCTCAGTTTAGATGGGTAAATCAACAAGATAAACCTCTAGAATGCTAAAGTAATAAGTGGTTTGATGGTCTATCAATTATATAGTTCATGCTTAAAACATTTCAAAACCATTTTCTTCATACTTGCTCATAATCTATAGGTATCACTAGTGTATGATCAAGCTATGTAGAAAGTTCTATCAAATTTTCATCATTAAATTATCATTTTTCCAAATTATTTTTCTCTTTTTTAAAAAAAATAAAGGAACAAAAAATAAAAAAATAAACATAACAAAAAAAAGAACAATGGAAAGAGAGCAAGATAAAGAAAAACACACCGAGTGAATATGAAAAGAAAGAAAAGCAATGAAAATGGCAAGTGACAAATTGAGAAGAATCCATCCATACTTAAGCAATACATTGTCCTCAATGTGTGGGAAAAAGGAGGAAAGGGAAAGAAGTGAACTCACTATGAGGGCTGTGGGGTTAGAAACCATGCACCAAGTGCCATTAATACACCTGCTTTATCATGGTATTAAATTAGTCTATGGGAGCAACATAACTTTCAATTTGGGATTCTAGTGTATTGAATTGTGCATCGATATGATAAAGTTAGGCATCATATAAGATGTGCCATAAGAGGAAGAAGGACCTAAATCTATGCCAAAGGAAGAGAGTGGTGGAGGAGGAAGTAATGGTAAAGTAGGTGCCTCACCAATGGTGTTAAACTGCTCTTCCTGAGAGGGGGGTTATGTTGACCAGGGTGAGGTTTGGCTAGAGAAGTAGTCAGTTGGCGTCTCCATTTCCAATTAGAGTAGTAAAAGCTCTATTAGGTAACAGATACCATGATTCCTAGTTATAATAAATTTGATATTGCAGCCCACCTTACACAATGAGTTTCATGTTTATGCAAGTCGTTAACCCTAGATACGTCTTTGAGAGGTCAACTGGGATATGTTCGATGTCATATCCAAGCCACCAATTGATGTATGCTACAATTCCTTCGACAACGATATCACCAGTAATTTTAGTATTAACGTTACTTAGGTAATTTTCCAGATAATACCCTCCATAGAGGGTAGCATCCCAGAGCATACAATAGAGTGTCTAGGCCAATAGCTATTTATAACACCCCTAAAATTCACTACTAAAAATTTTCTTTTTATTAAAATTTGAGAGGAAGCAAAAACGGTAAATTTCAAATATTATACTGCTACACTTAGTACTAGACCAATTTTCTTACATTGTTCCAGTACCAAGTGCTAAATCTTAAAAAGAAAAGAACAAATTAAACATAAATCCAAGATTACAAACTAAATCAAAGTAGCACATGGAATACATTACAAGAATAAAATCAACTATTAGTGGTTACATAATAAAGATCATTAAACAAGGAAATTTAAAAGTTTAATAAAAATCCTAAAAGCTTCACAGATAGTCCTACGCTCTTAATCTTAAAAGCAAAGCTAGAATAATACCTATGGGCTAGCCTACAAAGGATATTGTCCATTGAATAAGCAAAAACCCGTAGAAGGAACCCTTCCATACTATGATACTGAGTAACCCTTTATAAAGAACTAAAAAGTGGAGCCCGCATGCAACACATCATTCAATCATGAGAATAATAAATCACACATATACGTAAAATACCAGGTAGAATAATCATTTAGAATGAACGTGTACTTCAAAAATCATATATCACAAGGTTCATTCACTTAGCATTACCAACACTTACCAAGAGAGAATCCAAGTGAAGCTCTTTATAGTATTATTAAAAGTCCAACCTCATACTCAATCGATACACACCAACACTTAATTAAAAAGTAGACACCCAAGCCTGTTATAATATCATAATGACAGATTATGATGGTGTAATCAACCTTATTTGGACATAATCCTTTAATTATATATTATTTAGAATCATCTCTCGAAGTATATCCATGTGAGTATGAAAACCCCACTATTATGGCTAGTGGAAAAAAAATAACTACTCCAAGGAAAAACACACCTGGCCACTATTATAGCCGATGGAACAGTAAATATAAATTCTCCGGAAAAAAAAAAAAAGGCTTTTGGCCACTATTATAACCATTGGAATGGTAAACATGAACATCTCCAAAGCAAAATGCTCTTGGCCACTATTATAACCAGTAGAATGGTTATCATCCTAAGTTACGTCCCGACCCACGTGGTGTTCCACTATAAGTGATTAGTGTCTTTTCATTTAATTAGTACACTAATTCCATTTATTTAACTCGAGGGAGATATTACGAACCTAGAAATACAAAGGTACACCAGTCACACTGGTACATACAAGCAGCACAAAACCTTCTTGACTATCAATGCAAGGACGCAAAGGTACCATAGTCACACTAGTCCACGAAGACACACAATACCTATAACACCTATAGATTCAAGATACTCGTAAAAAGAGAATACTGGCCACAAGGCTAAGAAAAATTTTTCAAAATAATCAAACACACTTAAGATAGAGAAACATATAAATTCAAGATACTCGTAAAAAGAGAATCATAGTGCAAAATCAAAGTGTTAATATAGAATTAAAACAAATACAAAGTCAAGCCCCCAAGGGAAAAAAGTTATACAATAATAAAGTAAAGCTAGAAAAATGGTAGAGTCTTGTCAGCACTCACTCTCAGCCCCAATTAAGTCCAACGGTCATCACACATCCCTACTTGACTCATCCAATACCTCATAGACATCAAACACGGTATCTCCTACCTACATAATTTAGAAAGGCCCTCTACTTGTGGGAATGAGAAGCACCTATGAAACGGGTGGTCAGTACACTACACACTGAGTAAGGTAACCATATGGGTAGGCTATGTAAGAAAATAGACAATTAAGGCATACAAAGCATAATTTGGGTTCATATCATTAGGCCAGCTTAGACTATATTTTTGTCTTAAACATTTCTTATATTAATTTCGTGTGAGCACAAGAACCCCACTATTATAGCTGATAGACTAAAAATAATTTACGGAGCAGAATGCACCTAACCATTATTATAGCCGGTAGACCAGAATCACTCCATAGGGCAGAATGCACGTGACCACTATTATAGCCGGTGGATCGAAAAATCAACACCGCTATTATAGCTGGTGGACCGAAAAATCAACATTACTGGCCCCAACTCACTTGGTGTTCCATTGTAAGTAATTAGTATTTTTACATGCCTTATATTTCTATCTTACACATTTCTCATATTAATTCCGCATAAGTACGGGAACCCCACTATTATAGCCAGTGAACCGAAAAATCAACCTCACGGCCCCGACTCATGTGGTGTTCCACTATAAGTAATTAGTATATTTCTGTGTCTTATTACCATGAAAAGTTTAGTTTATTGAGCCTGAAATCCCCACTATTATAGCCGATTGACTGAAAATACTCCAGAGGACATAACGCACCTGACCACTATTATAGCCGATGGACTGGAATCATTCTACAGTATAAAATGCACCTGACCACTATTATAGCCGGTGGACAGGAAAAATATATCCTCATTGAGCCCTGGCTCGATAATCTTTCAATTTAAGTGTTTAGTGTTTCACTCATATCTTATTCCACACACATAACCCCAACTAGACATGCATAACCCACTAGACTTTCCATGTTCACCCTTTTATTCTCAACTTCCCAAAAATTTGTCCCATATCTTAGGAGTTTTACACTCTCTAGTACATCCAAACATTCCTTCCCACTCTTTCCTCATTATCAAAAATACCCAACTTCGAGGCCCACTTTCCATATCTCTGAGTTAACTCAATATCACACTCTAGGTTTTTCCTTTGGGAAACCCTAATTTGGCCTATATAGCCCAACCGTCCTCTATCCCACACAACTCATGCTCCTTTTCCCCTAACTTATCATATCACTTGATTCATCCCCAAGCACCCTACTTTACTTCCCATTTTACACACATGGCCACGGAACCCTAGTTGGTCATCCCAAAACTCTAGCACCTCTCTTTCCTCATATGATGTTATCCCTTCATCACTCTTACTTACCAACCCCTCTTCCACATGGCACACATCTAACATAACCTATGACCCTAAGAATTTCTCCCCATCTTTTCCCATTCACCATAAGAACCCAAAACTCTTATGCTCATGGTTCAAGGCATCACTCCCCATGACTCTATTTCGACTTCTATTTGCTCTCTAGGGTTTTCCTTCGAAACCCAAATCTGGCCTACATGGCCTCACTTTCCCTTAATCCTACACGATCCATACTCTTCATTGTCATCCAAAACCATCACTTCCCTTGATATCCAACTCATACATGGGTTCACAAAAACCTTAGTTCACTCTCCAAAACCCTATTACTTCTCCTTTCTTTTATGTCACCCCCTCAAACTTGAATACCTTTTTCTCACTTGGCTTACCTTTCCTCCATGTGACACCCCTCTCATTATTTATTCTCTATTCTAACCATTTCGGATAGTTTTTCCCTCCTTGCACACTTCTCTCACTTAGGGTTTCCTCAAAACCCTAGTCAAGTCCCTCATATATCCTTACACCAACCCCCGTATAATTTTCCACATTTGAACTCCAATTACCCCAATAATTATTCCTTTACCTTACTTAACCCTAAAGTAAAAATTTTCCACGTAAAAGTCATCCCCATTCAAAGGCTAACCATTCCATGCATACCCTAGACTCCCTAGGCATGTTTTGGTCCATTCCCTTAATTTATTCTCATTATTCCTCCTTTATCCACCCATAGGTCATAAGATATTTAGGTTACCCTTACCATCCTTTAATCAACTCACTTTCCTCACTCTTTTCCATTTCTATCACAACCACATCGCACTATTTAGGGCCTCCTATCATGCATGTTGAGGGGTAATATCATATAAGCACATCCAAGTACAAGTAGTCGTACCACATTACACATGTCATAAAACTCATGTAGCTTACCTGAGCTCCATGCTTAGCAAGCTACACTACAAGAGCAAATCCATAATATATAAGGCACACACATCAAAGCAACACATATAGCACATTTTTCACACACATTAGGCCTTAACCATATCCTTACCTAAAGCGACACCAGGCTTAGAGCACACCCCTAAGCCTCCTTAGGGTTTTGGCTTGGTTCACTTATAAGAGGAAAATACTAGGGTTAACTTCCATCTTTCCAAAATTATCATCATTTCCTACTTTACCTTTATCATAACCTAGTATTAGGGTTATTAACAATAATAGTGGCTTTATTAGTAAAAATAAGGGTATTATTCTTAAAGTAGCTAATCATACTACTACTAGTCTTAGTAGTTATATTGGTCCATGTTAAGGTATAATTAACAATATTTGCAATACTAAAGATAATAACTTTAATATTAACAATAATAATAATAGTGATAATAATGATAATAATCTAAATCATAATAATAGTAATAATACTAAAATAGTGACAATAATGACAATAATGATAATAATATTATTATTATTAATAGTAATAATAATGATGGTAGTAATAGTAATGATAGCAATAAAGGTAATAATAATAATAATTATTATTATTATTATTATTATTATTATTATTATTATTATAATAAAGGTTTGAATAATAGTAGTAGTAGTAGTAGTAGTAGTAGTAGTAGTAGTAGTAGTAGTAATAGTAGTAGTAGTAGTAGTAGTAGTAGTAGTAATGGTGCCAAAGTTGATAATAATAATAATACTAATATTAATATTAATAAGAGTGATAATGATAATAATAATGATAATGATGATGATAACACTAATTAAATAAAATAACAATTACATTAATTATATTTAAAGGTTAAGGAGGTTAGGGTACAACTTAGTGGTGGTAACAATTAGGCGGCGGCAGCAACAGCAACAGCAGGGGCACACGGTGGGGACAATAGTGGAGGAAGTGGAGGTTAAAGAGGTGGCTTTTTAGGTTAGAAGAGGGAGAGTGAGATGGTGGTTGTGGTGGTGGTGGTGGTGGTGGATTCTTTGGGTTGAGAAGGTTGGAGTGGTGGTGGCGGCACTACAAAGGCGGCGATATAGGTGGTGGTTGTTGTGGTGGCCGAGGGTGGTGGAGAAGGAGGGAGGGAGAAGGAGAGGGAGGAAGGGAGAAAGGAAGGTAGGGGAGACTCTACTGAGTGGTTTGGGTGGCAAGAGAGGCAGTGGTTGTGGTAGAGATGGCGGCGCACAATGGCAAGAGAGGCAACAATAGGTGCAAAGTGGCAGACGGAGCAACCAACTTTACATGGTTGAGGAAGCTCATGTAGGGAGAATTAGGGATGGTGAGTCTTATGGTTTGGTGGAGGGTAATACAAGGAAGCTTTTGGGCAGAGTTTCCGGTAGTGACGTTGGGCAACGACGATGGTGATGATGTTTGAAGTAGGGGTGGTGCAAGGAAGGTTGATTTTATAGGTAAGGAAAAAAAGGGACAAATAGGGATCGAATGGGGTATTTATAAGCCATTGGAGGGAGGATAAGACAAAGGGGAAAGAGGACAAAGGGGACGGCAGTGGTAGGCTGGTACAAGCTTGCAATTTGCAATTGTAGGTTCAAAAGATGAGGGAAAAGGAAAAGGAAGGAGAGAGAGAGAGACAGAAGGGTGCAAGCAGTTAGGAGGAAGGAAGGCGGTAGTTGCAGGCTAACCTGCAATCAGGGACGGGGGAGAAGGGAGGAAGAACAAGACTAACGGCCAGCCAATCTAGAGGAAAAAAAAGGAAAGAAAATGGGAGGGGTGAACCAGTGGGAGAGGGGAGAAAAAAGTGGCGGGTTGGGCCACGTGGGGGAGAGAAGAGAGGGAGGCAAAGTTAGGCTATGAGGGGGTAGGCCCAATCTGGGGAGGAAGGAAGAAAAAAGAAAAGGAGAAATGAGGAAAAGAGTAAAGAAAAGGGAAACAAGAAGGAAAGAGGGAAAAAGGAAAAATTGGTTGGATGGGTATTTAGAATATTTTGGTATTTTTAAATATTTTAAAATAATAAAAATTAGTAAAATAATAATTAAATTCCTTTTTATGCTAATTTAGGATATTTTGGGTTAATTTTTCCTAAATTATATTTTTATTAGCAAAATACCATAATTTTTCCTAATTAAATTCTTTATTATTTTCCTCTTTATTTTGCCTTAAATATTCCCCTTATTTTAAATAAAATAATTTATTTTATTAATTTTTCTAATAAATCCCTATTTTAACATAATTTTCTAAATTAGGATTTTAGGGTATTTTAGTATCCAATAAGGACACCTAATCCATAAGTATGCATACCCCCTATGTAGGTCCATAGAGCTAAATAGATTAAGATGTAAGGCTTGGCTGAGGCACTAAGGCACACCAGCAAAATCCAAAATAATCATGGGCTAAACTATGTCTTTAGGGTAATAACCCCTTAAGAGTCACCATTTCTGATCTTTAGATCTTTCACTTTAAATATTAATGGATTATTTTATGTGACCATGAGAAACACATTAATCACATACTCAATCATTTTTATTTGATTCAATTATTATTAAGTAATCATTATTAGTATTATTGTCCATGTTAACTTAAATAGTCCACTAAGGTCGTCCTAAGTTCCAATACTTAACTTAGGCACCTTAGCTCAAAATGTCCAAAACGCCTCTAAGGCTAAGGCTTCTTCTTATCATCCGCTTCCATTACATAATTCATTTTTATTTATCAACAAACCATAATAGGTCAACATATCATGATCATACTATTGATTATAAAATCAAGTACCCTACACACCAAATGATCATTGAACACCTAAACCCTAACATGCACTTCTAGCACAACCAACACACATTTTCATACATAAATAAAAATTAAGATACCTCTTGCATGATTATAAAATTAACATCATAACACACTCTTAATTACCTCTTCGACCCTAAACCCTACATTTTCCTTATGATACACTCTAATTTACTAAAATACCCCTATCCTTATAATATACATGATTATACTTAAACTGGTGATACCAAGGTCATAAACCCCTATTCCCTTATTTATCATCACTTATTACTTATTATAAAGATTTATTATATTTCTTACTTGCAATTTTACTAAAATACTCCTTACTTGTAAAATTACCAAAATGTCCTTCCTACTTGTAAAATTATCAAATTACCCTTCTTACTTGTAAAATTACCAAATTACCCTTATTACTTGTAAAATTACCAAATTACCCTTCTTACTTGTAAAATTATCAAACTACCCTTCTTAGTTGTAAAATCACCAAACCACCCTTCTTAGTTGTAAAATTACCAAACTACATTTCTTACTTATAAAATTATCATATTACCCTTATTAGTAGTAAAATTACCCAAATACCCTTCTTGGTTGTAAAATTACCTTTATTACTTATAAAATTACCAAATTACCCCTTTCTCATGTAAAATTACTAAGATATCACTAATATATAAAATATTAACATCTATGGCCTACATACATCATTTAACACCGCAAAACCTTTATTATTATTATTATTGTTAATAGAAATTAACACCTACCATGCACATTTATTTAGGTCACTCCCTATGTATAAGTAAAATTACTAAAATGTCCCTAGGGCTCACATTAGCATTATTTATACTACATGTGTCCATATTTGCTTAGCATAGTATGTATATGCACATAACATCATTATTAATGGTAATTCCCTTTCTTAACCACTATTTCCACATGTGTCACATTTTATGCAATATAGCATGGTTTTCATTCTATCTTCCAACTTAACATTACAAATCATGAGATGCTTAACAACACATAGTATACACAAAAAATAGATACCAAAACCCTAATGTGCTAAAATATGTAAATCCATACATTTTAGTAAGGTATAATCATTACCTTATTTTCGATAACAACCGAACTTTATTGGTAACTCGATTTTAAATATTAAGGTTTGATTGGTAAAAATTATACCTAAAATAATATCACAATTAGCATATTAGTAGTAGATAATTAAAAGAATATTTTTTATCAAAAATGCTTATTAAATACATATTATAACTAAACTATAGTTTACCTCAAAATTTAAAACTTAAATATGCAGCAACACTCACGCTACATGGGTTGAGGGAGGAGTTGGAGGGGAGTGGGTTGCATGCATGAAATAGTGGGAAATGAGGTTGAAGGAGTTGGACCAAGGGGGAATTTGGTATTGGGTGGTGGGTTGAGGGAGGAGTTAGAGGGGAGTTAGGGTAGTTGTTGGGTGCTGGAGGAATGGTAGGATGTAGGTGGTGGTTGAGGGTCGAAGAGTGGCGACTCAAGGTGGTGGAGATGGCACGATAGTTGTAGGAAAGATGGTGTAAAGAAGGGAGGTAGAAGAGGAAGAAAGGAAAAGAAGAAGGAGAAAAGGATTGTCAGGGGAATCTCGTGTAGGATGAGGTAGGTGGGTGTAGGGGTGGTGTCAGGTGGTTGAGGGGTGGCTTCGGTGGAGGAGGAGAGGGGGATATGGTAGCATAAGGTAATGGTGTAGGGTGTGAGTTAAAAGGAGAAGAAAGGATAAGGAAGGGAGATTTGGCTACAAGGGCGTGTGGTGGCTTCTTGGGGTAGTGCAAGGAGGAATTAGGGGATCAAAGGAGTCGGTGTGGTTGTCGGTTAGGTAGCAGATATGGTGGCTAGGGGTGGCGAAGCAAAATCAGGGGAGAAGAGGAAGGAAGGAAGAAAGGGGGATCAGGAAAGGAGAAAGAAATGGATCAAGGGGGAGAGATGGGGAAAAGGAGAAGAAGAGAAGGAGAAGAAAAAGAAGAAAAGAAGGAGGGTAGCTTGGTGTGCAGGATTAGGTGTGTGCAAGGGGTTGTAGGTCAGCATGCAGGGAGGCAGGGGAGAAGAAGAAGAAAGGGAAAGAAAAAATTGGGCATTTAGGGGAGTTGTAAGGGGTTTGTAGGGTCAAAAATGGAAGGGAAAGGGATGGGAGAGAGAGAGAGACAGGCTAGGTTGCAAATGTGGGAAGAGCTGGTGGTTGCAAGCAAAGTGTAGGGGGGCTCATTTAGCTCAACCTATAAGGGAGAAAAAAGGAAGGAGAAGAGAATAATATGGTAGAAGTAGGTTGTGCCGAGGAGAGGAGAAATGGGCGGGCTGACCTACACAAGGAAGAAAAAGAAGAAAAAAAAAGAGGGCATCAGGCTGGCCCAATGGGGGAGAAAAAAGGGAAATAAAGAAAGGAAGGGGAGATGAAGGGAGAATGGCATGGGGGCTGGGCCGAAGGGGAAAAGAAGAAGGAAGGGAAGCCAATGAGGGAAAAAAAGAAGGAGGATGGTTGGCCTAAGAAGAAAGAAAAGAAAAAAGGCAAAGGAAGGAAAAAGGAAAAGAAAAAGGAAAAAAGAATATAGGAAATAGGAAAAAAAAAGGGGGGGAAAGGAAAATAAAATAATTTTTTAAGTTAGGGTTAGAAATTAGGTTAATGGGAAAAATCATTTATTAAATTACTTTATTCAAAATTTAATGTATTAATTTATGAGGATATTTTACTAAAATTATTGGTTTAAAAATTTATTTAAATAAAAAGAGTATGAGAAAATTATAAAAAATTTATTTTTATTTATCAAGTAATCTTATCCATTCTTATATTTAAAGTTCTAAAAAATAATTAAATTAATAATTTAATAATAAATTATTCTAGTTAATCATTAAAGTTTAGGTTTTAAAATATTGGAGTATTACCTGTTGAACGTAGGGATGGCAATGGGTCTCGGACCCGATCCAGACCCGCTAGACCCGCCTCATTTTTAGCGAGTCTGGGTCCATGATTTTTGGACCCGACGGGTCTGGATCGGGTCTGGGTCCACATATACCTTAAAGGGTCTGGGTCTGGGTCTGGGTCCAGTTCGAGACCCAGACCCGACCCGCTAGACCCGTTTAATATATATATATGTATGTGTATATATATGTATACATATATAAATACATACTAATATTATGTTTGTCATTATTGTCTTAGTCTTATATAAGCTCCTTATTCATTTTTTTTAATTTTATTTTTGTATACTTACTTTATAAAAAATATGTATAACATTGTATTCTAAAAGCTAGGGATATAAATGGAGCGGATTTTATCCGAAACCCGATGGATTTTATCTAACGGATATGGATAAACGAATATGGATACGGATATGGATGATGGAAAAAAAATACCCGTCGGGTTCGAGTACGGATATAGATATGGCATATCCATACCCGTACCGTAAGCATACCCGTATCCATATCCGTACCCGTTTACCCAATATATAATTACCTTTTTATCCTTAATTTTTAAAATAAACATAGTATAAATTAAAGTTAGAATTATCATTTAGCTTAACTCTAAATGGGTTTATTTGTCGGGTGATGGATTTATCCATCGGATAATATCCATTAACGGATAAACTGATAATCCATCGAGTAACGAATATCCAACGGATACGGATATGGATATGTTAGTAGATATGGATGTGGGTACGGGTAGGGATTCGGGTACGGATATTCTTATCGGATACGGATACGGATACGGATATGAGTATACCCGTCTTGAACCCACTGGTGCGACCGTAGCCGGCACGCAATTTAAACCCTCTTGTTGTCAAATGTAGCACTGGTAAATAAGGGTATCGTTCTAAACCGGGGATTGAGAGGGCTCACCTCTATCTAACTAGCTTAAACTATAAATAAAATAAAAACACTAAATAACCTAAAATAAATAAATAAGAAAAATACTAATGGGGGTTTATCAAAATAAGAATAAAATAATAAAAGGATTAAATAAAATAAAATAAACTAATAATGAAAATAATGGAAAATAATGGGAAACTAGCAGATAGGAGAAATATGTTAGGGAAATAAAAATCCACCACTAGGTTAGATCGAGATATAATATTTATTTCTAAGTCATCTTTTAATCGTGAGAAAGAGATCGACCAAGTTGCACACCAAAAGCAGGTCTATACACCTTATATTACTTCCCTTAATTAAATTAATACGACAAAGCGCCAATATTAACCCTATTAAATACTAGCAGTATAGCAGCAACAAGCGGCTCCTATATTTAACTAGATTTAATGCATTAAGTGTAAGTGGAAGGCTGTCAATCTAAGTACCCATACTAGTACAAAAAGCATGTCTAGCTGTATTTCCTTTTCTTGACCCACACGTATCGAAACGTTTTACCACTTCGGTTAGAATCACAAAACGATTAGGTGAATTGCTATCTAACCTAGCTGCAATTTATACACATAAATTCTAGTATATTTAGATGGCCACCTCGCAGGCAAATAATCCTACATACTGTCACTTATGAGGAACCAGAACAAGGCATGCACCAAATAAACTATACTTGACAGAATTATATATATAAACGATAGCAATTAATATAAAGTCAAGAAACAGTCTCACGAAACAAAGAAAATAAAATTATAAATCAAACCATAATCTAGGGTTTCAAATTATTCCCTAACAATAAATAATCAGCCACTCATAATTAAAGAATTAATTACACAGAAATATATATCTAAAATATAGATTAAAAATAAGGGAAAGAAATAATCGGAATTAATTTTGAATTAAAGATCAAGAATTTATTCAGATAAAAATAAATTTTATCTGAAATAAATTCTATCGGGTATTAATTCCTTCCTCTAATTTTTCTTCCTTTCTCGGCCTTTATTTCCGTGCGGTAATTCTTTTCTTTTTTTCTTTTTTCGCCCGGCGGCTGACGTGCGCTGATGAAGGCGCTGCTGTGCCTCGAACTCCGTGCGGCACCTTCCTTCGCGTGACGTGCGGCGTGTGCTGAAAGCTCTCCCGAGCCTCTCCCGAGCCTATAAAGGCTCTGCCGCCTTTTCTCTCTCTCTCGTCCGCCCTGACAGAGCCTGACGGCTCTGTCTCCTCCTGCTCCCCTGCGTCTCCTGCTGCGCTGTGGCTCTGCCGCCTAACGGCAGAGGCTGCTTTCTTCCTCCCTCTCTCTGTCGCACACTCGCTGCCTCTTTTATAAAAATTTTGTGCCTTGCCACGTCAGCCCTGCCCAGCTGACTCTTCTTCCCATTTCGTGCGGCTCCGTTTGGTTGATCTTGTTACAGACCTTTGGGCCTTCGGCCTTCGGCCGTTGGTCCAAAGGTCTTATTATTATTTTTTTCTCTTTTTTTTTCTTTTACTTAAAAACCTGCAAAATAAAATTAATAAAAATTAATAAATATTATTTTGTTCTAAATTTACTTAATTTATATCATTTTAGCTCAAATAATAAAATGTATGCAATTTTTACCACTTAAGCATAAAATAATAATTATTCCCCTATATTAGTTAAATAAACTACCAAAAACTAAGATTATAAGGGTATAAAATGTGTCAAAATATGAACTCATCACACCCCCACACTTAGCTTCTTGCTTGTCCTCAAGCAAGTTATTACTCTAAATAGATAAAATTAAATTACCTAGCCACTTTCGTAGGTCTCACGATTACACTTAGCATGTGCAACAAGCCCTTTAAACCCCTAGGTCACCCATCGAGGACGAGTAAGGTCTCGTGAGGGTTTCACAGATGATATACCCACAAAATCACACACAAATAAAATGAAAAATCACACCTAAATAAAAATAAATAAAAAAAATAAAACTAAAACCATATACCTAACACCCTTAACCATATTTGTCTCAGAATCTCTTACTTTCAAATGTCAAGATTAGCAATCAATCAAAATTCAGCATTGGGAGATTTAAAGAATCAATTTCAACATATGGTTCACACATAAACATGACAGGTATGAACAGATCAATATTATGGATGAAAATCTACCACGCCTTAGTCACATCGAGATTCATCCTCACTATGGATACCCTCTATATTTTTTTTCTCTCTTAGATTCATGGCTACAAATGTATAGAAACACTCATGTATGTGAGCTAAGATGATAAAAATAACAAACGACTCACATATATAAACAAAGAAGGCTCATGTTCTTGTGGATAAAACCTCATGAAAGATACCAAATATTTGCCAAATGGACCGAACCATATGCTTAACTCTTGTGACTAATCTCCAACAGATCAAAGGCTGCTCATCTCAAGAATCAAATAGGACTTATTTATTGGTTATAATGGGGTTTAAGGTAAAGAAGGGTATGGATTGTTTTAGGAGTGTGGTGCTAAAAAGATCAAGAGCTAGTGGAATCTAATAATTAGATGAAATGTAAGCATATCTCCACATCAATGATTAATGATACACCTCTCCAACTTAACACCAAAATAGAACATGAATAGACTTTCTCAACATAATCTCCATAACTCCTCTTCCTTATATCCTAACATTTTTTTCTCATTTTCATTTTTTTTCATTCTTTTTCATTTTTTTTTTTGACAATTTTCTTCTTTTTTTTTTCAAATTTTTTTTTTCTCCACCAAACATAACCAATCTCCTTTCTTAGCATAAATACATATATTTCTTTCACATACACACATAAACAACCATTCTTTATATCCATAACGATTTGATTTCCTTCCACTAGCTTTAAGCAAGGGTAAAGATATTAAGGCCTGATGGTTATTTAATGCGGGTAAAAAAAATGCATGTTCCATGTATAGGCTCAAAAGGGTTTCTATAGGATGTATATCATGGATATACAAATTAGGTTAAGCCATTTGGTTATGTGATGGATAATTCCTAAGCTGCCTTTATCATTTTCTCAATCAGAGCATGTTTTGACTATAAGCTTCAACTAGCACAAGAGTAAGTTCTAGTAATCTCTATAGTCCATTACAAGATCTATGGCAAATAATTTGATCAAAACAAGTAAACATATATGAGGTTTATAAAGAAAAATTTTGAAGCCAAGAAATAGTAGATGATTTTGTGTAAATACGCTCAGAAAAAGAAGGTATATATGGTTCAAAAGCTCACTGAGGGATGTGACGAATTTCAACATGCCATGTCGGTGGTTAGAAAATCATACATGTTCTTTCTCCATTCAAACTTAGGCACATAGATATGTGTTCCATATATCGAAATTAATACAAAAAATCTCCACTTACTTTATCTCAATTTCATGATCATCTTTTCATTAGATTTCAAAGATATATTCCTCATTGACTAGTTTAGGATTCCTACGGCTCTAAAAATACTAAACACTCTAAAATTATTAAACACTCTAAAATCAAAACAATAATTATTTTTTTTTTCAATTTTTTTTACATATAAAACACACGCACCCCCACACTTAAATCACACATTGTCCTCAATGTGTAAACAACTAAGGAAACATGAAATTTAATGTATGGAGAAAACAAAATAAATAAATAACTAAATAAATAAAGGATCGAAAACTCCCTTATGACATTGGGTTGCCTCCCAAGTAGCGCTTGTTTTTATGTCTTCAGCCTGACATGATCTTGGTTTACTCGTTCAAGGTGGATACGTCCACTTGAGAGCTGCTTCACCAAATCCTTCCTTGTGATGATCATCTTTATCCTGCAAGGAAGAAAAAGACAAAATGTTAGATTTAATGAAAGATTTGATCCAGCAAGAACGTAACTTACCTAGATTAGAGTTTAAACTGGTGTGTAAAGAGAGAATATTTTGTCCAATGTCCATGTATCTTGATCTCTCTATTGAAGGAACATATTTTTCCATCTCAAAATCTTTAAACACGTCCTTCCAACATAACCTCTCCTTTGGAGCATCACGCTTTTTATTAAATGTATCCAAGGTGATTTGATTACTCTCTTCACTCTTGGATCCATCTAACCTGCTAAAAGAGGTAAAACAAGGAGTGTGATTAGCATAAGTAAAATCAACGTGGTTCAAAGGCTTACCTTGTGTCTCGTGGTTATCTCCAAGCAAAATTGGGGAATAAATGTTCAAAGATGGTATATGGTAGGTGAAAGTGTTAGTCTTGTCTACCATATACTTCTCTTTGTTCACTTGATCCTCATTTTGATGAGATTCTTCTTTTACTTTTATAAGCTCTTCTTCCACTTGATCTTGATCTTGCTCTTCAATGTTCTTCATGGAAGCCTCCTCAACTAGCTCATCCATACATTCGGTTATGCCATCATCATCCTCATAACTCTGACTTGAATTTGGAATTGAAGTACTAGAGAGCTCTTCTTGTGCTTGTGATTGATTCATCAAGTTGACCATATAACCTATTTTCTCCTCTATCACTGACACCCTTTCATTTTGCATAATCTGACGTTGCACCAGTTGATTTAGGTTGTTTGTCAATGCTTCAAAAATCTTATCCATTTTTTCTTCTGAACTTGAAGGCTCTAAAACTGGAGAAGATTCTTGTTGAGGATATTGATAATATTTTGAAGCTTCATAATCACATATGTAAGGCTCTTGATATGGCACTGAATAATGAGCATTCATTTGCATCAGTTGATTTTGGCTTTCTGCCAACTGGTTTTGACCATTCATCAGTTCTTCAAGAATCTTATCCATTTTTTCTGAACTTGAGGGTTCTGAAATTGGAGAAAATTCGTGTTGAGGATACTGATAATATTTTGAAGCTTCATATTCGTGCATGTATGGGTCTTGATATGGCATTTGATACTGATCATTCATCTCCCATCCAAAGTTGGGTTGATGCCTCATTCCCGAATTGTATGTGCTTATATAGGGATTTTGTCCTTGAAAACAATTGAAAGATTGAGCACCAGATTGTGTCCATCCTCCTCCTCTCATAGCTTGTTCATGGTAAGCATATGGATTTCCTTGTGTATGACACACTCCATTTGTATTCATAATTCCAGTAGCTTCAGCTGCCTGCAAAACAAGAGTGGAGAATAGGTGAAGTCTATCATCAAAATTGCTTAAACTTACCTCATTTACTTTTGAATTAAGATTCATGCCAAGTTGTCCATAACCCAAGGATCCTCTCATAGCTACCTGAAAACACTAACACTTCAAAGGAAAAGGTTAATAACAAAATACACCAAAAATCCTAAGAAAATCTAAAACAAAACTAAAAGAAAAAAAATACAAAAACACTAAAAATGAAAACACACTAAAAATACTAGCAAAATAAAGGTGAAGTTACCAATCCCCGGCAACGGCGCCAAAAATTGGTGCGACCGTAGCCGGCACGCAATTTAAACCCTCTTGTTGTCAAATGTAGCACTGGTAAATAAGGGTATCGTTCTAAACCGGGGATTGAGAGGGCTCACCTCTATCTAACTAGCTTAAACTATAAATAAAATAAAAACACTAAATAACCTAAAATAAATAAATAAGAAAAATACTAATGGGGGTTTATCAAAATAAGAATAAAATAATAAAAGGATTAAATAAAATAAAATAAACTAATAATGAAAATAATGGAAAATAATGGGAAACTAGCAGATAGGAGAAATATGTTAGGGAAATAAAAATCCACCACTAGGTTAGATCGAGATATAATATTTATTTCTAAGTCATCTTTTAATCGTGAGAAAGAGATCGACCAAGTTGCACACCAAAAGCAGGTCTATACACCTTATATTACTTCCCTTAATTAAATTAATACGACAAAGCGCCAATATTAACCCTATTAAATACTAGCAGTATAGCAGCAACAAGCGGCTCCTATATTTAACTAGATTTAATGCATTAAGTGTAAGTGGAAGGCTGTCAATCTAAGTACCCATACTAGTACAAAAAGCATGTCTAGCTGTATTTCCTTTTCTTGACCCACACGTATCGAAACGTTTTACCACTTCGGTTAGAATCACAAAACGATTAGGTGAATTGCTATCTAACCTAGCTGCAATTTATACACATAAATTCTAGTATATTTAGATGGCCACCTCGCAGGCAAATAATCCTACATACTGTCACTTATGAGGAACCAGAACAAGGCATGCACCAAATAAACTATACTTGACAGAATTATATATATAAACGATAGCAATTAATATAAAGTCAAGAAACAGTCTCACGAAACAAAGAAAATAAAATTATAAATCAAACCATAATCTAGGGTTTCAAATTATTCCCTAACAATAAATAATCAGCCACTCATAATTAAAGAATTAATTACACAGAAATATATATCTAAAATATAGATTAAAAATAAGGGAAAGAAATAACCGGAATTAATTTTGAATTAAAGATCAAGAATTTATTCAGATAAAAATAAATTTTATCTGAAATAAATTCTATCGGGTATTAATTCCTTCCTCTAATTTTTCTTCCTTTCTCGGCCTTTATTTCCGTGCGGTAATTCTTTTCTTTTTTTCTTTTTTCGCCCGGCGGCTGACGTGCGCTGATGAAGGCGCTGCTGTGCCTCGAACTCCGTGCGGCACCTTCCTTCGCGTGACGTGCGGCGTGTGCTGAAAGCTCTCCCGAGCCTCTCCCGAGCCTATAAAGGCTCTGCCGCCTTTTCTCTCTCTCTCGTCCGCCCTGACAGAGCCTGACGGCTCTGTCTCCTCCTGCTCCCCTGCGTCTCCTGCTGCGCTGTGGCTCTGCCGCCTAACGGCAGAGGCTGCTTTCTTCCTCCCTCTCTCTGTCGCACACTCGCTGCCTCTTTTATAAAAATTTTGTGCCTTGCCACGTCAGCCCTGCCCAGCTGACTCTTCTTCCCATTTCGTGCGGCTCCGTTTGGTTGATCTTGTTACAGACCTTTGGGCCTTCGGCCTTCGGCCGTTGGTCCAAAGGTCTTATTATTATTTTTTTCTCTTTTTTTTTCTTTTACTTAAAAACCTGCAAAATAAAATTAATAAAAATTAATAAATATTATTTTGCTCTAAATTTACTTAATTTATATCATTTTAGCTCAAATAATAAAATTTATGCAATTTTTACCACTTAAGCATAAAATAATAATTATTCCCCTATATTAGTTAAATAAACTACCAAAAACTAAGATTATAAGGGTATAAAATGTGTCAAAATATGAACTCATCACCCACCCCATTTACATCCCTACTAAAAGCATTAAAACACCATTTGAAAAGTTAATATAACTATTTTAATATATTTATTTTTTCACTTAGATGATTTTTTAACAAAAAATACATATTAAGTTATATAAAACATAAATGTATTTATATTAGCATAGATTATTAATTATTTTTTAAAAAAATAACCGGACCCATTTAGGACCCGTTTACCCGCTAGATCCGATGGATCTGGATCTGGGTCTGAACTTTTAAGACCCGACGGGTCTGGGTCGGGTCTGGATCGGGTCTGGATCTAGGTAATATAAACGGATCCGGGTCTGGATATGGCTGGACCCGGTCCAGACCCGACCCATTGCCATCCCTAGTTGGACGTACCTTAGTGTAGGGTTATAGATCGAAGAGACTTTAGTGTGATGTTTGATTTAAGGTCAAGCAGCACAACCCACTTTAGCAAAGATATTTGTGCCCAAAATATCTAAGGATCCTAGAATTGGTGATCATTAGGGTAAAGTCTCAACCCTATGGTAGGAAAATAGAGTAATTCAACGAATTATGTTAACAAAATAGCATGTGACTCATTGAAGAGTCTAAAGGATCCAAGTTCCCCAATCCATTCGCTAGTGAATGAGTTAAGGAACTCAAGGTGAGTCCCTTGCTTGTATGATCAGCATGTATAAAGGAGTAGGAGAGACCACCTCTAATAATAAAATACTCAACATCTTCTTTAATCCCTAACATCTTGAGACATGTCCAATCAATATATTGAGTGATTGTTATGTTTTGAGAAGCTATAGCATCATAGTGCTCTTTATGGAAAAAACAGGCAAATATGATACCATAAGGGTTGGATGGTTAGGTACCTCTTCCTCGAGATTGTCATTGCAGCTATCATGATAATTCTCCTTCAATTCCCATTGTTGTTGTTTTAGTGTGCTTTTTCAATGCCATTTATGAACAGAACCTACAAATCTAGAACTAATATACCAAATGTCAAGAGTTATGTAATAAAAATATATAGTACAAGTTTTGAATCTTCAATCAAGATATATAAGACTAATGTAAGACAAGTAATTAGAGAGAAAATGGGGATCAAACTGTAATTAAGCCCAAATCTTTCTTTGCATGGTGGAATTACAGGTTGTGTAGTGAATTTGTGATCATACAATGTGTGGAGGGTAGTGTAGTAGATGCCTAGGTCGTGCACTATTAGTAGAGTGTAGTAGTGTTGTGGTAGTGCTATAGAGCATGGTTCAATTATGTAATGGTGGTGTGGTGGAGGTCGTGTATAGTGGAATTACAGTGGAAGTGTTGTGGTGATGTGATTGTGCACGGGTGAATTGTGCAGTGGTGGTGCGGTGAAGTGGTTAGGTCATGCATAGGTGGTATGGTTGTTCATAATTGAATTGTGATGTGGTGGTGTTGTCATAAATTTTGTGGAGGGCATTGCATTGGATGGTTGAGTGGTTTTGTATAGTGGAATCATGCAATTGATAGTTGAGTTAATGTGCAGTGATGGAGGCCATGCATGGTTGAATTAGAGTGGGCATGCTATGGTGGTGTGGTTATGCATGGGTGGTGCTACGATGGTCATGCGGAGTTGAGGGTGCGGAGAATGGTGAATCTGTTCTAGGGATGGCTCAGCTATTAGTGTTTAGGGCTATAAATGTTGAAGAGGAGGTAATGGAGGTAGTGATGATCGTGCACAGTGCAAAAATTGGGCGTGTGTAGTATAAATAGAGTGATTCACATGGCCATGCAACATTACATGGCTCAGCTATACGAGAAATCTTCCCTTGCCTATTAATAGGATGGAGAGGCATAGGGGTGCTAATTAAGCATGGCCCGGCCATGCGATATTTTAGCTCTTGTAGATTTCAGGGATGGAGTGGCACAGGGGTGCTAGTTTAGCACAACCCAGTTGTGCACTATTTTGGCTCTCACCTATTTCAGAAGATAGTTGCATGGCTGTATGATAGACCATATCTCGTTCGTGCAATGCTCTGGCTCTCAAGATTCTTCTCCTAAGGTTTGCACCGCCATTTGCTAGGTCATGTAACCCTTATTTTGGCTTATTTTTTGCATGTTTTGCCATGAACTTAACTCTTCATCCCTAATGTTCTCCTCCTTAACTCATACCATAATAGGACCTGCTAAAACATTGTAGAAAAAAGGGAAAAATAAAAGCAAAAGGTGAAAAGAGAGCATAAAAATGAACAATAAAACACATAAAAACATGGGTTGCCTCCCATAGAGCGCTTGTTTATGGTCTTTATCTCAACCATGTTTTCCTTAAATTAAAGGTGGATTTGGTAGAGCAAGTGTGATATTTTTTCCTATAGGAGATTCGGTAATTTAAGGCTTCAATTATCGACCGTTGACCTTGAAATTTTCTTTAGACTTGCTGAAAACATCAATAGCCCAAAACAAATGTACCTTTTGAACGTAAAATGGCCCCAGCCACCTAGAATAAAGCTTTCCCAGAAAAATCTTGGGGCGTAAGTTGAATATGAGCAATGTATCTCCTTCCTAAAATTTCCTTCGAATAATATGTCTATCATGCCACTTCTTGGTTCTCTCCTTATACATTCGTGCATTATCATAGGCATCCAATTGCAGCTCATCAAGCTCATTAAGTTGGAGCTTCCTCCTTTTCTCAATGGCTTTTAAATCATAATTAATTATTTTTATCGCCCAAAATGCCTTATACTCAAATTTAATGAGAAAATGATAGGATTTTCCGTATACCAACTGAAACGGTGTCATTCCAATTGTTGTCGTGTAAGTAGTTCAGTAGGCTCATAAAGTACCATTCAACCTCATTGACCAATCATTCCATGCGCGCGCCACTGTTTTCTCGAGGATCTCCTTTATCTCACGATTGCTAATTTCTACTTTTCTGCTCATTTGGGGATGGTACGATGTGATCATTTTATGAGTAATACTATATTTATTCAGAAGTGTGCTGAGAAGTCAATTGGTAAAATAAGAACCACCATCATTAATAATTGCCCTTGGAACACCAAACCTTGGAAATATAACTTTATTGAATAGTTGGACTACAACCTTTGCATCATTGGTGGGAAATGCCACTATCTCCGTTCATTTAGAGAGATAATCCACAATGAATAGAATAAACTTGTTATTGTAAGATGATGGAAGGATATTCATGAAGTCAATTCCCATAAATATCAAATAACTGAACCTCAAAGATGTTATTGAGAGGCATTTCATTTATTCTCAATAATTTACTAGTCCTTTGGTATCGATCACATGATGTAACATATTTTCAAACATATTTGAAAAGGTTTCTCCAATATCTTGGCAAATCCAATGATTTCAAGATTTTCATTGCTAGGTAATCCACTTCTCATCAAACACTCATTAAGATGGTCAATTAGGAAGAGTTCAACAAGGTCCTTGTTTACCACCTTGTCAATCAAATCAATCCTATAATAAGCATCATCAATTAGAGAAAATTTTATAGTTTTAGATAAATTGAACTATACCTTCTCACGCCCAACATTCAAAGAAAGCCTTTCATTTTTAACATTAATGATAACTCCAGTAGTAGCTAGGAAGGGCCTAACTAGAATGATAGGAATTTGAGAATCTTCCTCAATTTCCAAGATAACAAAGTCAACCAGTATGAAAATGTACTAACCTAGATGGGTAAATCCTCCAAAATACCTACTAGATGTCTCACCAATCAATCAACCAACTATAGGGAGATGGTAGTGGCCTAGTTCTCTTTAAATCTCCCATTTGCAACTTGTAACACACTGACAATGGCATTAGACTCACACTTGCGCCTAAATCACATAAAGCATGATTAATGGAAATATTTCCAATAATGCAAGGAATAGAAAATGAACCAGAAACTTTTAACTCAGGAGGTAAAGTATTTTGAATAATAGCACTACACTCCTCTGTAAAAGAGACTGTTTCATATTCCTCTAAATTTTTCTTATTAGATAAAATATCCTTCAAAAACTTTGCATATGATGGCATCTGATAAATTGCTTCAACAAAGGGAATGTTAATATGTTAATTTCTTTAATATTTATAAAAACTTCCCAAATTTCTTTTCAAGTTTAGCCTTAGCTAACCTTTGAGGGATGGTAGGAGAGGCTCATAAGGTGTAGGTGGAACATATTTCTCAACATTTTCATTTTGATTATTAGTTTTTTCTTCATCAATTATGGAGTCCTCAACATCATTGTCAAAACTTCCATCAATACCTATCATTTTAGATCCTTTTATCTCCTTCCCACTCCTTAATGAGATGGCATTAACTTGATTTTTAGGATTTGTTTTGGGTTGCCCCCAAAAATTTCCCAAAGGATCTAGAAGATGAGATAGCTTGCATGATTTGGTTTTCTAGCATCTTGTTATGCGTAGCTAATGAATCAAACTTCATTATTGTTCAATTATGGTATCTAAGCTCATATGTCTGCTTCTTAAACTCTTCATTCTATTTTGTCTGAGTCATCACTAAATTATCCATCAGTGTTTCCAAATTAGACTTTTGTATGGGAGGTTAGGGAGGCCTTTGATTCTAAAAACCTCAAGGGACATAATTAAATTGAGTCATGGGGTTTTGGAGAGTATTTCTATAAGATAAATTCAGATGATTCCTCCACCCGGAGTTATAAATCTTGGAAAAGGATCTCCTTTTTTATTAAATTTGTTTACATAATTGTCATGCTCATTAACATCCAATTTGGGGGAAATCAATGTTCTAAATTGACACTCCATGGCAGTATGACTAGTGATTCCATAAATTTCACATGATGCTTGGTTAGTATGAGATGATAAAGCATTAACATTTAATTTTTCAATTCATTTAAACAAAGTATCTACCTTAGATGCAAGATGATCTAGTGCATCAACATCATACTTTCCACTCTTTTTGGGTAAAGAGTGGTCACCTAACCATTGGAAATGATTTTCAGCCATATCTTTGATGATTTTTCATACCTCTCAAACACTTTTGTTCATTAGTGTGTCGTCGACTACAGCATCAATAGTTATCCTTGTGTTATAGATAAGACCATTAAATAAGGTGAGGAGAATTAACCACTCTTCCAACCCATGATGTGGGCACATCCTCAAGAGTTCTTTGTACAAGAGTTATATAATAATTCCCCTTCTTTCTGCATAAAGGTTGTTATTTGATTCCTCAATTGAGCCATCTTACTTGGAGGGAAATTATTGGCAAGGAATGCTTGTGAGAGTTGATCTCAAGTTGTGATGGAGCCAAGAGGAAGTTACTACAACCAAGTGCTTTACCTTGTCCTGTAATGAGAAATGGAACAACCTTAGCTTGATAGCATCATCTAAAACTCCATCCATCTTCAATGTATCCCAATACTCTAGGAAGATTGAAATGTGCAAATTTAGATCTTCCATCGAGATACCACCTAACTGATTTTATTGCACCATATTAAGGAGTGTAGGCTTCAAATCAAATTTTTTGGTGGTGACATTTGACTTCCTAATACTAGATTGCAATCCATAAGCATTAGGATATGCAAAGTCCCTAAGAGAAGGATTCTACTTGTCTCCTCCATTTGTGTTAGCCATGACTTTAGAGCTTGTGCTTGCTTTCATCTCACATACCCAAGTTCTTAATTCAATCAAGGTTCTCTTGATTTTAAGATTCAATGCAACTAGAGTTCTTAAATGGAAAGATCGTTGCATATAAGGCACCTAAAGATGGAAAACAAAAAACTATCAAGGAAGGAAAGTAAAGCACAAAAACCCAAACAAATAAGTAAAGAAAAAATTATTCCAGCTTAAAAACAAAAGAATCAACATCAATTTACTGAAGTCTCCAACAATGTCGCCAAAAACTAGATGGTTACTAATCAGCAAGCCCTCGTCTTTGTTATAGCATGTCAAGGTCGTATCCACAAGGACTTCACAATCAATTATTGATTTTTATTATTATACCTAACTATATCATTATAAGTTTAGAAAATGGAAGTAAATAATAACATGATTAATAAATTGTAGATTCTAAAATTATAGATGTAAAGCCTATAATTGAACTTCAGTCTCATTTTTGGTATTCAAAAATGAATTAATATTATTTCATAGTATAGTTCAAAATTAGTGTGAGCAATCAGTCGATTGTAATTCACTGGCCTTTTTTAAGGTCTAGGAACCTACTTAATCTAATTCATGAACTACTTTTGTGACTAATAAATTAGATCATATCCATTAAAAACCAGCGATTAAATAGTCCGTAAGAATCAATTATCTACTCTCGTGATCAATTGAATTATCGTTCGTATATTAATTTTTCGACATCAATTTCAACCTTTTAGTTATAGTGAACGTCTATATATATATATATATATATATATATATATATATATATATATATATATAATCATACTTTATCAAAACCAACTTATTTCAATAATTTTTAACATATGAAATATCCTATATGAACCATACATACAATATATAATTTAACTCATTGTATTT
Source organism: Tamarix austromongolica (assembly GCA_039764185.1). NCBI lineage: Eukaryota > Viridiplantae > Streptophyta > Magnoliopsida > Caryophyllales > Tamaricaceae > Tamarix > Tamarix austromongolica. Next base: position 50,748,721 of record CM077817.1, read on the forward strand.
ATATCAAATATAGCCTAGTTCAATTCTAGAAAAAAACTCACTCATGAATTGAAAGAAATGTAGAAAATAAATGTAATTGACATGCATATTGTGGATATAATAATTAATGAAAAAGAGAATTAAAAGATCAAACCATAGATTGAAAATAAAAATAAGGATCTGTAGAGTTGAGATACATGCTTGAATAATCATGATTGATGAACAAAAATTGCATAAGAATCCAAAGTAAATTATAGTGAGTTATTTTTGCTGGAGAATAATATAGATAATTAAGCCTTCTTCTCCCCCTAATATCTCATTAACATTCTCTTTTTATACTCCTTTTGGTTTGACATAGAAAAGAGTAGAAGGAGATGTGGGCGAGGATTGTGTGAATTGCAGATAACCATTGGTTGCACGATCGTGCAAGGATAGACTAGTAAGCCATGTAGCTTTTCAACTCTCAGTAGAATAAAAATGCATGGTTGTGTAGGGGTGTGCTATGTTCCTGCGAGGAAAGGTGATGTAGAGTGGTGTTTGATAGTTGCACTGATGTGCAAGGTTGCAATGGCTGGCCTTGCAACTTTCATTCTCTGGACATAATGATGATTTAGAGTTACATGGATATGCAGATGGTTGTATTGTAGCGTGCAACACCCATTTCTTCCTCCCCTTACTTCATTTCCTCATCTTTTTAGCTCTTCGACCCTCTTCACTTCTCCAAAGACATGTGAGGTTGATGATCTTCATATAATGCCTTCCATATTTGATTAATTTCTTGGTTCTATGCATCATTTCCTTAGATCTTTGCATTTGTGCAAATTTTCCTCAAAACCATTATCAAGAAAGCAGTAACACAAACAATATGCCAAACAAGACTACATAAATGAAGGAAAAATATGGGAAATTTTAGTTTATCATTTTTCTACATTTTATAAATTAAATTAAATATGAAGCTACATATAATATATAATAATAATGATGATGATCATAATGCTAATGATAATTTAAGAAATTAATTTATATAATAATATCATTATTAAATGTATAACACTAAATATTATATATTTAAATCAAGATATTAAATTATATGTAATTATTTTCTAATAATATGTACTCCATCTAAATAAAAAAAACCATTATATTAATATACATAATTTTAAGAAACTAATAAAAGTAGTATTATTTTTAAACTTACACCATTCATTAAATAATAAGAAAGAAAAGCATTTAATGCATATATTATGGTAAAAAAACGTGAGGATAAAAATAAAAATTAGGTTTTATTTTTTTCTATAATAATTTTCTTTTTTATACAAAAAATTTAGTGATAGAATGACTTCTTTTTTATATGAAGATAGTAATATTTAATTGGTCATTATTATTTGGTTGATAACAAATATTTATTAAATAATGTCAAATAATAAAAATAAATTATATTTAAATGATAATTGAAAATAAATTAAAGATAATTAATTAGTAGATATTTTCATTCTTAATTATTCAAAATATTTATCAAAAAAATTTGAAAGGTTGGTTAATATTTACATTAATAAGAGGTACTCCCTGTGATTCTGAAAGTAAGCCTTTTTAGCTCAATTATATATATATATATATATATATATATATATATATATATATATATATTAGAGAATCTAATAGTTACTTTTCATTTGTGCTACTAATTTTTATCTTTCTTTTTCTATACATTAATTATCATATTATTTTCCAATTAATGTTATAATTGTCATATTAAGAATAATTTTTACCTCTTAAAATGGTGTGTAATTTACTAAAAAGGCTTTCTTTTAGAAATGGAGGATGTAAATAAAAAGAATAGAAACATACACATTAAATTTAGGTTTGTAATTGTCATATTATAAGGAGTAAGTGCAATCGATAAAAAAAAATAGGGTGATTTAGGAAGATAAAGAGTTTAAAAGTTGATCCATTTTACACGTGAGGAGGAAAATTATCTCTTTTATCATTAATGAGAATTAAGTAATATTAAATTTTTCTATTTTTATTATTTAAAAAAATGGAAGTACAATCTAGGAAAAGTTTATGTCAAACTATCTCATTCCTCAATTATTTAATGAGTTATAATATTACTGTTTGAATAGTTTCTATGGGAATAATATTGTTATTATTATTTATAAGTAGTATACAAATAATATAGCTAATGAGATACAGATGATTTCACTATATTGATATGGGTGAAAAAATAAATGTAGACTCACATATTAACAAATATTAGTTTAGGAAGAAAATATGTCTACTGTTATGATTACGTTATTATCTATTATATAGAATTGACAACACATGGAACATATATTACACAACATCATTATGAAAATTTAACGCAATATCTTTACTAAATGGTATTGTATATAATATCTTTGATAAATGAATAGTATATAATGTAATGCCCTAAAATTTTATTAAAATTTTATCATGATTTATTAACCTTTTAACCTTATCTAATTTCTAGTAGTCAGGTTTTTATTTTATTTTAACTTAACCTCAACCCCAAAAAATGTGTAGATAAAGCTTTCAATTAAATTTTCCAAAAATTTAAACCTAAACCTAAGCCTAAATGCTACACTCAAAACTTTTCCTTTTCTTTTTTCATGTTTCCCTTTTTCTTGCCTCTCCTTTTTCCTTTCATGTTTCCCCTTTACTCTCTTCCTTTCTTGAGCTACTTATGTTCTATCCTGACAAAAATCCATTTTTTCTCTTTTCTTCTTCTTCCCCTTCCCTAATTTACACCAGCCCAGTTCCTCTCTTCTCTTTCTTTTCTTTCCTTTCTCCCTTGCTTCAACCCTATCATCTTCCTTACCTCCACCTCCCTTTCCCTTTCCTCTTTTGAACCAAACATTCCATTACCTATCCCCCACACATCACCCTCCTTTCCCCTCTTTGGCCTTGAAACTTCCTACCTACACAACCAGCACCACCTTCCCTCTACGCCCCAACTCCCTTGCACCTTTGCATTTTTTTTCGTCACCCACCTTACACTTTAAACCCCTTCTCTTTGCCTATTTTTCCATCTTTTCCTCCTTCCCATATATATCATAGTCATGCACCCTATAGGTGCACACACACACAGAGACAAACATGCAGATAAATTGTGGCCTCATTTCCTCTCCTCTTTCTTTTCCTTCCTTTTTCCTTAACGGTCAAAGAAGCCTATCCTCTCTTGCTTTTTTTCTATTCCTCACAACACCGCCACCATTACCACTAGAAACCACTACCCTCCTCATCGTCCATCATCCTAGCTAAGGTTCCTTACTTCTTCCTCTCTTCCATCGGCTCGACCCAACACCACCACACCTCTTGTGCTACGTCTTCACCATCACCTGTTCCCACACTCCACACGAACCCTCTAGATGCATCTACTACTGCCACCTAGGATCACCCCTCCCTACCTTCCCTTCCTCTTCTTGTTTGGATCAACCCAACACCACCCTCACTACACCAAGCCCTTCTTATTTCCCCTCTCTTAACCACCGCCCTTTCCCTTGAATTGCACCATCACTTCCAGCCTTAAACACTGCCTACTGACCACTAGTAGAACCATATCAATATCACCAACTATCACCACTCCACTTCCCTACTTATTTCCATCTTAACTGCCAATTACAAGCCTCCCAAGCTGCCATCACCACGATCCATGCCACCTCTATTATCGGCCACCATCACCACCATAATTGCCTACCATCGACTCCCTCTAGTTTAGCAACACCATCTCATCAACCCTGTCTTCCATCCATCACTCCATCCTTAACCTCACCATCACCACCACCTCAGCCACCAAAAGCCTCCATGGCAGCCATCGTGATCACCACTGAGTACTACCTCACCCAAGCTACCCACTTTCAATTACCTCTCTTTTTTCCCTCTCCTTTGCCTTAGTTTTCTTTTGGGTTAAAATTATTAAGTCTAAATTTTATATATTCTTATTTATAGATGATACTCTAATAATAATGGAGAAGGAAGTGTAGATCTTGTGTGTTTAGAGAGCAAAGCCGCTTCGATAAGGAAATATGTCATAGTTAGGGCTTTTTATATGCAAAATGTTTATATCTACTTGATTTATCATGCTTGAAATTATTGTATGAAAATTTTATCTTAACATTTGTACTATATAATATTTGGTATTGCATGTTGGAAGGAAAGGTAAGAAAGTAGTGAAAGTATGATTTATATTGAATATGAAATATCTACATATAATCATGGCTATGCATTTTTATGATGATGGTATGTGTGAGAGGTCAAAAAATCATTCATGTTGGGAATTTTGAGATTTAGGTGGAAAAATAGGTATTCTAGTTACCTTAGAAGCATTTTGGTTAATATGGTTTAAAAATGGAATATTAGGTATTTTAGAGTCTTTAATGGTTCAAAATAGATTAAGGAAATTATATGAAATACTTGGAGTGAAAATTAATTATTTAAATATAATTGAGGAAAATGACTTTAAGTTTAAATAGTAAAACCGATGGATAGATTCATGATCATATGTACGAAAGGTTGGGATTTGACCATAAAATCTATATTTGGTGTTGATATTGGCATTTTAGGCATGAATATAAAAATTTGGGAGTCATATGAGTTTTATGGGGGAAGTTGTGGTTGAAATGTGAAATTAGAGTTTTATAAGGGACACGAATAGTAACCTTAAAGGTAAACTATGATCACATATGTAAGACGTAGGTGTTAGACCACAATTTCGGTATATGATCTCAACAATAATATTTTAGGAATGTATATTAAATTTTTTTGGTTATACGGATTTTATAGGAAAATTTATGATTAAATAGTAAAATTAGAATTTTATAGGAGATATAAATATTAACCCTAAAAGAAGATTATTATCGCATGTGCAAGGTGTTGGAGTTAAACCTTATTTTTAGGTATGTTTTCAATAATAACATTTTAAGGATGGGAATTGAATTTTGTGATAATATGAGTATTAGGGGATAATTTATGCTAGACATATGAAATTAGGGTTTCCTAGGACGTATATGGTATTTTCCTTAGAGAAGTATATTGGTATTCAAGTTGGTTGCGATGTATATATTTCAAATGATTGTTTTAAGATATATTATGTGCCTTACATGTCTAAATATGTGCTTGTGTGAGTATCTAGAGACAATACCACCTTGAATAATAAAATAATCAGTTGAAGAGAAAGATTACGTGAGTTGGGGCCATTGGGTCTGTTCCACCAAACGATAATAATGGTTGGGTGTGTTTTTTCTTAAGAGGTGTTTTAGACTATTCCACTAATTTAAGAATAGTGGTCAAGTGCATTTTGCTCTAAAAGATGTTGGGTCCATTCCATTTAACAATAATAGTGGCTTGGTTGTATTGTCTCTAAGAAGTATTTCAAACTGTTCCACTGATTTAAGAATAGTAGAGCTCTTGAGCTTAAAGTAAACCTAAATATGATCTTCAGATAAGAACAACAAATAAGATATTCATCATTTACAATGGAAGATTAAGTGACTTAGGAACTAGGTCTATTCCATTGGAAAATAATAGTTTCTTGGGTGTGTTTTTCCAAAGATGTGCTTTAGACCATTGCACTAATTTAAGAATAATGGTTAGGTGCATTTTTCCCTCATCTCTCCTCTAATTATTCCCCTATACATTTTATAAGTTCCAACTACTAACCCAATTTACTCAAAATCCCTTAGTTCACTAAACACTGAGAATAGCAGTCGTCGTCTGTGGGGATCCTTACAAAAATCTATGTCTCCAATCCATCCTTCTTATCAATTTGATCTTGGTACTAGTCGCCCTACAAGGGGAGAAACTCTAGTTACTATCTCTCAGCTTCAAGTTGCCAACAATGACCTTCGATCATCTAATTGGAAAATTATTTCATAAATGATGGCTAATCTTACACATACCCTTGAGCAACTTCCCAATCTTATGAATCCATATAGTCACACTACGCCTCAACAACCTACTCCTCAAGAAACTTTAGTGAAAGCTTTAGATCTTCCAAGGATAGGACCAAAGACTAGGCTTCAATGTGCCATTTTTCAAAATGGATAGGTAAAGCCTATGGAGGATGGTTGAGGAAAAAGGAATAGAAGCGATGGGCACCAAGAGTCCCTCAGTCTTTCAAGATTGAGCAGGAGGGATAAAATTCGAGTTTAGAGAGAAGACATGATTTTCATTGGACTAGCAAGGATGAGGAAAAAATTCAAGGACATGAACTCCTATAAACCAATAGGATTAAACAAGATTTGATCTATAAGATGATAAATGAACATGTGTGGGAGGCATTAGAGGCCAAGAAAAAGAATAAAGATAACATTGATAGCTACAATTGGCAAATACCCTTCACAAGGAGTATATTTAAAACGGAAACATAGAGAATAAGAATCCTAACTTTTGATTCATTTGATAGTTCCACAAGTTCAAGAGAATCATTTAAATGTATTGTGGAATATCATGTCTCTAGCTAGGGCATGAGAGAGACCTTATGCAAGGTATTCCCTAGTACCCTAAAAAGAGTAGCATTCATGTGGTTTGGGAAACTTAGAGACGAATCAATAAACTCCTTTTCTCATTTCAAAATTTCTTTCATTAAGCAATTTCTTGCATGCCGGAAACCAAAAATTTATTCTTCATCTTGATAGGATTCTTCCAAACTCTAACATAATCTATTTAGCCATTCTTAAACATATTTTATAAATAATTTAAACAAATAGATGAGTTAGACTATGGTTTTGCTATACCTCCCATTATTAGAGACTCAACAAATAAATATTTAGTGGGAAAATCTATACCTAACAAAATAAAAAATTGTACACATATTTGAGAAATAATGTGTAAGAAATAATAGATGATAAAGAGATGAGTAAAGTGATGTAGCCAATGGCTAGAATTATAGAAATGTCCAATGATAAGAAAGAGACCAAACAAATAGGTATATAGGATAAAATAGGATAAGGTTGTGAGTAAAACAGGCTATCTGACAAATTCAGATTGCCAGATATAACAAATACATAGCTTTAGTAGCCAACCTCCTACACATACATAATGCACAATAGATGCTTTTGAGGCCTTTTCCTATATGCATTGGCATAAAACACATAAACCTCAAAAAGTGGTGTGCCTATCATGTTAAGTATGGGTACAATATAGAAGAGTGTATATCATAAAAGGATGTGGTAGAAGAACTAGTGCGCAAGAGTCATTTGAAGTTCTATGCATAAACACCCTTAGCCTTAAAAGAAAAAGGGATAGTTAGATGTTTCCCTCTGCCACCTCAAAGCAAGGAGCCCTTGAAAATTAATATCAACATGGCATACAATCCCAAGCATGTATGGACACTTGTACTACTACAATTATCAAATTTAATGGTAGAAATCATAAAGATAAAAAAGCCAAATTCGTTTCACCACAAATGTATAATCAAAATATATATATCAATGTTCATATATGGGTATCTAGGCCTACCATATATGGGCAAAATCAATAGGGCATCATAAATCAATTGAGTATCCTACTCTACCACAATTATTAAAATTTCATAGGCATAATAAATCATAAAAGTATCCCACTCCATTACAAATGGATATGTAGATCAAGGGTCATGCATATAGACTTGAACAACCTGTCTCGGAACCCTAGTATCCCATTGTAGGTCAGACATCCCATCTACTACCAATGGAATTCAACCATTATATTCTCACCAAAGGTAACCTAATGATATGCATGCCTCACACAGGGGCTATAGGAAGCCTATAGAGTAGAAAAGGCACTAAGATGCTATATAGCTAGAAGCCCCTTCTCTTTAATGATAACATGGAATGAAAGTCTAAAGCACATCTACTAATTTTAGAGGATAAAACATATCATATACCGATTTTAAAAGAATAATTGTAACCTCTATCAATGTTAAAGAATAATTTTAACCTCTCACATCACATGGATAATCACAAACACACATAGTTGTTTATGGTTAACACTAAACCTCAAAGAATGTTCACAAAGCATTCAAAGCTATGAAAACCATAAATCCAAATAATCAAAATAGATCATAAGATCCCACCAAATTATTTAAGGAAATATCTCCAAAAAATGGCAATAGGCCTTGAGAAATACCTTTTATAAAAATAAAAGTGATGCACTTCTTACCAAGTAAGAGTCTCAAAAATCAACAAAAAGATAAACGTAGGTCAACAAAGCCCTAAAGTCCAACTTATCACGTTAATCATTGATGTAGTCATTGAATGACTAAAACACACTTTTAAGACTTAAAACCCAATTTATAGGTTCAAGTAACCCCAAATGAGGCAAAAACTCTAAAAACCATTTTTTTGTCATTATAACCAAAATCAATAAAAACCATAGATAAAATTAGATTAACCAAGTTTAAAAAAAGGTTATGTGCTAACTTTGAAAAAATTCACTATTCGTGGTCATAAAAAATGTTGTTTTATACAAATTAGCTTAAAAACAAAAATCAAAAAATATTTTATTACGAGGCTTTACTATTCACCAATATATACTATTTATGATGGTAAATGGTTAAATTTTAAAGGTTGAAGCCAACCTTTAGATCTAGAATTCCACTAAATCATTTTAGGGATATTTTGAAGATGTTTTGGTTAGTTATTTCTAAAAGCACAATTGTTGAAAGATTAAAATCTACTTAAGGTAATTAGGGTGTCTTTAAAGAAGAACACTTTGAATATCATGAAGAGCACAAAGAACATTACCATTATGAATTTTAGCATAAAATAGGACACACAAATGTATTGTATATGAAAAATCATCACCATATTATCACCTACAACATGGTATAATCAATTTATAAAATACCCACAAGGTTAAAAACATCCGAGTCTTTAACTAAAAATAAAACATGTTTTGGATCATCAAATCGTATCATGTTATATATCAAAAATTAATCTACTAATTATCAAAAGTTATCATATTATCAATTTAACAAAACACCACAAAAATCAAAAATCCATAAATTTGATCGAAAACTTAGAAAGAAAAACTATAGGACTAAATCAATTAATCCATCAAGCATCCAAAACCTAGGAAAAACCATGAAATATTAATAAAAATTAACACATCTAAACTAAATCAAAGCACATGGAATTAAAGAGGAAGAGGAAGAAAAATTATAATTAAGTTTTGGAAGAAAATCAAGCTTCAACAATAGAGGAAAGTGAAGGAGGAGGTCACTAAATATGAGAGGATAAAACTCCCATGAAATGGAGAAACATGATGAGAAGTGAAGGAAGAAAATGATAAATATTGGTGGTGTTAACGGTAGTGCATGGTGATAGTGATGGTGGGGATGTTGGTAATGGTGTTTCCAACCAAGATGAGAGAGAAAAAAGAGTATTTTATTGGTCGATGATGATCATACTAGTGGATAGGAACAAGTGGTGGAAGTTAAAAGATATTTTGGGCTATTTTGGTAAAAGTGCATTAAGGTTATTAAGGTAACTGCTCAAATTAGATATTTGAGGGTAGTTGGTGGAGATATTTTTCCATTGTGGATGATCTCAATCCTTGGTTAGATTGATCTTGACTGATGGAAGGTTGAGATTAAATCTTATAAAGGTTAGAGGAAGGAAGAAGATGAAAAATTAAATTTCACAATGTATACGCGTCTAAAAATATCTAAGTCCAAAAATTATAAATTTAATTAAAATGTATTTTTAAATCGTTTTGATCTCAATAACACTAGTTTTCCATGAAGTTTAATAAATTTTAGATAGCTAAAAGGGACATCCAGGGATTTAAACCCTAAAATAAGACTAATCTCAACATAAATAGTATTTTTATCTATATATATCCAAATAAAACTTTGAAACATCCTAAAAGCCTCTGAAAGAACTAATGATTTAAATAAATAAAAGAATTAGAATAATTTGTATTGATATTAATAGCTAAAAGTGACTCAAAATATCTCACAAAAACTAACAAAGAAGAAAGGGTTAAGAAACGGAAACAAAATGTTTTAAAAACGTAACTAAGGTATCTAATTTGATAAAAATATGTAAGGAAATACTCAAAATAATATAATTTTATATTTAAATACAAATTTTATTAAACAAGCTATGATTTTCAAGAAATGGGGCATTGCACTAACCATACCCATTGAGCACCATAAACTAGTGGAGAAGTCTATAGAAATATAAACTTGTTGTGAAGCCTAAGATAAGTTGTTCTCATTTACCTTAGCCTCTAAGATTAACAAATCAACAACCCTCTAATAATTGAGAGCCAAATAGGGTATGCATAAAGCAAAATTTCAACTAATGTTTCCACCACTGCAAAGTTTCTCATAAACACAATTAGATCAACCAATTTGTCTTATATATTCACTAAGAAACAATAAAATTTGAAAGAACTAAATCAGAAATTAGAACATTAGTAGGTTAGATACAAAATAAAGTGGGTGGGATTGATAATTTTCTAGAAGAATCTACATGACTTTTTCTCTCTCAACCATGGCATTTGGAGGAAGGACTAGGGATAAAAGGGAAAGTGAAGAGTAAAATTAAAATGGCAAGAAGCTCAAAGAAGAAGGAACTAGTGGGGCTCATGGAGATGTTTAATGGAAATAGGGAAGAAGTTGATAGTTGAAAGAATGAGTCAAAGACATGTGCAATGAAAATTTTCCTCACCCTCTCCTTTTTTCCCATAGCTTTAGGTTTGAAATTTTGGTTAATAGAACTTTCCCCTTTTCATCCTATTTTCTTTCTCTGTGATATTTATGATGACCAAAAACCATAAAAATATCCTTTTATAATTTTTTCTTCCCACGATGCTTTCCATGAATCAAACATACCATTAAGGATCAACAATCAAAATACCCTATAGGGGTTAAGTAGGATTTTATGGAATGGAAATGAGAGAATAAAAATTAACACATAATAAATAGTGTTTAAAGAGTAAATTACTCATTACATCCACTACTAAAAAGTTCTCCCTTTTAGATTTTGAAATAGTGATGTATTTGTATCGATGATCACTCCTCTCTCAGTTTATGAACTTTACAATCTCAATGACCTTCTAAGAGATGATTTACAACTTAACCTATTTATATTCTATGTATTTTCTACAATAATCTCTAAAGAATTAAAGGCAAACACTCACTAACTCTTTTAATTGAATAATGTGAGGAGGTTGTGATCACAAATAATTCTCAACAAGAATACAAGATATAAAAGTGTATAACTTTATATGAGATGTAATCTAGATAGATGTAATAAGAGATATTACAATTTGGGATAATTTTAAGCTAAAAACAAGTGATCAAAGTGTATTTTTGAATAAAATCTAAAAATATAAAAGTTTGAAAATTTTGAGTGATCATTTGAATGATTTTAGAATAAGAGATTAATTATACAATCAATGTTTTAGAAAAGTAGTTGTAATAAATATAGAAATACCTTATTTATAAGGGTTTCCCTCATTGTATAGCCGTTAGATACAAAATCTCAAAAAGATGTATAGCCCAATGTAAAGAAAATCAACATTTAATGCTCACTGGTTGATTGGTACGGACAAACTAGTCGATCGGTTATATGACTAGTCGATTAGTGGTTCAAACCAGTCAACTGTTTATGTTCAGAAAAGAAGCGGAAAGTTACCATTATGCGAACTAGTCAATTGGATATGAATAGTGAAAATTAGGTCTTAAAAGCATATGTAAATAGTGATATGGTATGATAAGACTAGTCCATATGTTCATTTTACTAGTAAATTATTTTGTTCAAATCGGTCGATCTTTTATGAACTTGTCAATTGGTTTGAAAACTAGCCAATGTGTTTAAATAGAGACAAATGGTTTTATATAGGAATAAAATCCATGGAATGGTAGGTCAAACCAGTCAATCGGTTTCCTTAAACTAGTTAACTGGATTGGTGAAATTAATCAATGTGTTTAAATAAAGACAAATGGATTTCTACAAGAGTGAAACTCATGGATTGTGTGGTTAAACTAGTTTATCGATTTCTTAAAAATAGTAAATTGGTGGTAGGTCAAACCAGTCAATCGGTTTCCTTAAACTAGTTAACTGGATTGGTGAAATTAATCAATGTGTTTAAATAAAGACAAATGGATTTCTACAAGAGTGAAACTCATGGATTGTGTGGTTAAACTAGTTTATCGATTTCTTAAAAATAGTAAATTGGTGAAACTAATCGATTTATTTAAATAAAGACAAATTGGTTTCTACAGGAGTGAACCCATTGATTGGTTGGTTAAACAAATTGATCAACTTACTAAACTGTTCAATTTGTTTTCTCAAATCGGTCAATTGGTTTCTTAAAACCAATCAATGAGTTTAAACAAATAAAAATGGGTTTTTGCAGGAGCGATACCCATGGACTAGTTGGTCAAACCATTCAATCAATTTGCTACACTACTTGATCTGTCTGAGTTTAATCCATTTCATATCTTTGATTAAACTAAACTAGTCGATCGGTCTTGAGACCAGCTAGTTGCTACTGGAACCAACTATTTAGATTTAAAAACAGTTTAGAAGAGTTTATGAAATGAATTCAAGTCTAGTGTTTTTCAACAAAATATTTTAAAGGGTTTTAATTAAAATACAAACTTTGTTTAAATGAACTCTTTACATGAAACCTAAGATTTAAGAAATATTATCCTTAACCTTCAAGTCTAAGTTATCTTCTGCGTTGTTTTCTTGTATTTGGAAACTTGATTGCTCTTTAACATTTGCACATTTATAGAATTCTTTGAGTGGGTATGTTTTAAGTTTCTCTATAAGTCAATTATTGTACATTCACACTTAAGCAAGCATATTAGTTATCAAGATTTATTTGTTATCATCAAAACAAGTATAATAACATTGTTTGACCTTTTAGGTTAAAAATCTCCCCCTTTTTTAGGATAAAAAACAAAAGTTACGTGATTTTAAATGTGGAAGAGTAATGAGTATGTGGTAGGAAATACATTAGGTGACAGCTTGTAGGTGAGTATTTTTCTTAATAAAAATGAATAAGCAATTAAAATAATGTGTAACTAGAAGTGATAGATATGAGCAGAAGCAAAAGGTCAATATATCATTAATAATTAGCATTTAGTAATACATGAGATAGATGACATACAAGTAATACATGTTGAAAAAGCAAACTATGATGAAGCTAAACCTAAAATAAATGTACAAGTCTTGGTCAAAGAAGACCGAAGGTGGGCGAGGCTAAGGATACAACTAGATTCATAATGGAAGGCATGGATTGGATGTTGACGTCACCACTTATAGTGTTGGTGTGGCCATAGCCGGCACGCAATTTAAACCCTCTTGTTGTCAATTGTAGCACTGGTAAATAAGGGTATCGTTCTAGGTCGGGGATTGAGAGGGCTCACCTCTATCTAACTAGCTTAAAAATAAAAATAAAAATAAAATTCCTAAATAATAGAAAAAAATAAACAATAAAAATACTAATGGGGGTTATAAAAATAAAAATAATAAAATAATAAAAGTAATAAATAAAATAATAATGGGAAATAGCAGATATGATAAAGATGTTAGGGAAATCAAAATCCACCACTTGATTAGGTCGTAATATAATATTTATTTCTAAGTCAATATTTAATCTTGAGAATGAGATCAACCAAGTTGTACACCAAAAGCAGGTCCATACACCTTATATTACTTCCCTTAATTAATTAATACGACAAAGCGTCAATATTAACCCTATTAAATACTAGCAGTATAGCAGCAACAAGCGGCTCCTATATTTAACTAGATTTAATACATTAAGTATAATTGGAAGGTTTTCAATCTAAGTACCCAAACTAGTACAAAAATCATGTCTAGCTGTATTTCCTTTCCTTGACCCACACATATCGAAACGTTTTACCACTTCGAGTAGAATCACAAAACTATTAGGTGAATTGTTATCTAACCTAGCTGCAATTCATACATATAAATTATAGTATATTTAGATGGCTACCTAGTAGGAAAATAATCCTACATACTGTCACTTATGAGGAAACCAAAACAAGGCATGCACCAAAAAATTATACTTGACAGAATTATACATATAAACGATACCAATTAAAATAGAGTCAAGAAACAATCTCACAAAACAAAGAAAATAAAATTATATCTCAAATCACAATCTAGGGTTTCAATTTATTCCCTAACAATAAATAATCAGCCAGCCATAATTATAGAATTAATTACACAGAAATATATATCTAAAATATAAATTAAAAATAAGAGAAAAAAATAACCGAATTTAATTTTGAATCAAAGATCAAGAATTTATTCAGATAAAAATTAATTTTATCTTAAATAAATTCTATCGGTATCAAATTTCCTCTTATTTTATTCCTTCTCAGTGTCTTGATTTATGTGTAAAATTCTTTCTTTTTTTTCTCTTTCTCGGCTGACAGCTTCGACTTGCAGTGCTGCCATGCCTCGAAGTTCGTGTTGCACTGCCGTTTTTCTCTGTTGTGCTTTGCCCTGCCTTCGACCGAGCCTCCTCACTGCAGCTCCTTTCGCCTGAGCCTGTGAAGGCTCTCTTCTCTCTGCTTCTATTTTTCGTGCCATGCTCCTCTATTTATTGTGGTGCTTACGGCGCCTTTCCACATCAGCACTACTGACTTCCCAGGCCCCTCTATTTATTTCTTTTCCAAGCCGCTGCCGGCTCTCTCCTCTTCTTCTTTTTCTTCTTGGACTTTTCTTCAGCTGACCCTCTTCTATTGCTCCGCTCCTCATGGCTCTCTCTCCTGTCCGTGCTATGTCAGCCCTGCTGACTTTTTCTTCTGTAGTCATTTGAGGTCTCGTTCGGCTTCGTTTGGCTTTCTTTTTGTTCCAGGCCTTTGGGCCTTCAGCCTTCGGCCATTGGTCCAAAGGTCCAATTTCTTTTTTTTTCTTTTTAAAATAAAATCTACAAAATAAAATTAAATAAATATTAATAAATAATATTTTATTCTAAATTTACTTAATTTATATCATTTTAGCTCAAATAATAATATTTATACAATTTTTACCACTTAAGCATAAAACAATAATTATTTACCTATATTAGTTAAATAAAATACTAAAAAATAAGATTATAAGGGTATAAAATGTGTCAAAATATGAACCTATCAAGTGTCTTCGGAGTCAGTTGTCTCAACCACAACACACCCAATCCTAGTTTCCTCAACGAGGGACTCATTGAAGATGGGATAAGAAGAAGGAGGAGCAATATCCTAATCATTAGGGGTAGGAGCAGTGTGATGGTCCTCATGGAAAAACACAGTGCTTGGATGGGTGTCCACGTGATCTTGGTGATTTCGTGCAAATTCAAGATGTATTTGAGAGTGTAGCTCACGTAACTCTATCTCCATGATGCTTTGTCTTTACTCCATGGAGGTTAGAATCTAAATGATAGGTAAAAGAATATCATGGACATTATCAAGTGTCATATGACTAGATGGAGGAGGCACAGAAGGTACACGGGATGGGGAAGGGGCATTGGTGGATATGGAGTCTACCCAAGTGGATGAGAATGGTATGTCAAATGAAGCCATAGGGTCATCTAATGGCAGTGGTAGATCTTCTACATGCTGTGAAGATTATGGTCTAGATGATGCAAAGAGGCAACCACTACAATTTAATAAGGCAAGAGCCTTAGGTGAGAGCTCAAGTGTTTAGCCATCCATACTCATTTGATAGTCCATTATTTGAGAGGTAACTGCATCCAAGATGTCAAACCCATCATGTAAACGAAGAGGGGTAGCTAGAAACTCTCTAAAATTAACGTTGAAGTCATAAAGAATTTTCACAATAAGAGAGTCATACCATAGGGTTACTTGACTATCCCCAGCTAGATAAGACATGTGTAAGAATATGTTATCTCTGAAGCATATGGGGTAGAGGAAGGAATGTGATCGACCTCATACCAGTCCTTGAGGGTCATGCATGCCCCTGCCCTAGCTCTAGAAAAGAGAATGCAGGATACCATGCAATGACACACTCGCTTGAAGGGTGGTAGGAAATAAGAGCTGGCAATACCTCTATAGATAAAATATTGATGATGCATTTCTGATAAAATCACATCAAGAATCCTAATTCACATCCACTCTATATAAGTCATGCCAAACTCGATGTTGTGATCAATGTCTAGAATTTAAGCTAGATTGGCTTCATCCAATATAATGGGAACAAAAAATACATGAGAGGTGACGGTGATTCTAATAACATGAACTATCAGATTTATGTAGAAAAGTCAAACCAAGTCAAGGTAGACTGGATCATTGAAAGTGAAAAGAGGGAGAAGTTAAAAGTCATAAAGCGATGGCAAAAAGGGAAGTTTGAATTGATTATTGCATAATATCACATGAATGAATTTCCCTAGGAAAAATTTACTTTTATGAAAGCATTTGGTCCAATATTGATGGTCATCCATAATCCAAAAGAAATAGATTGAGTGAGGAGATGCCTCAGTTATCTAGCTAAGCAAGATGTAGAGAGAATAGGTTCACCGATGGATGAGGAAGGAGTGGGATGAGCAATAGGCCTAGAACGAGGCAAAAATGGGCTACTAACTTCTTCCAAAGAAGATGAAGAAGATTAAGATACTCGAGATGGAGTGTGGTGAGGTGAAATAATGGGTTCTTCAATGCGAATTGTCATCTCAACCAGATAACTCGATTGTGTATATGCCTGTTTAGTGGGAGGAGTAGTAGCACCCCACAAATACAAATGGTGGTGGAGGTATTTGATTCATTCCTTTTCATTTCACCTCAATAAGAAGAATTGAATAAGAATAGCTCTAAATGATAAGGCACAAGCCTATTCAAAATTATCCAAGGGGGAGGAATAGGAAGGCTATGCAAGGCTAAATATTTTCACAAATGAGGAGATATAAGGGGGGGATAATGTACCATTTTGTGAAATTATCTAAAATAGTACAAATACGGTCCCAATTTAGCCTTTAGATGAGTCGATTGAAGGTAAATTAGATAAATTTAAAAATAAGGTATTTAGCCAATTACCTAAATTTTGTAATCCCTAGTGCTAAGGCATAAACCTTGGGGACGAGGTTTTTCTTTAAGGGGGTAGTGATGTAATCCCCCGAATTTTTAAAAGGCCTATATTTTAATAAATAAATTTTATTTGGGATAAATTAGCTTTTAAATCTATTTATTTTAATTATTTTATGGATTTTTGAGCTTATAAAATTTATTATAAAAATTTAATAAATTAAAATAAATATTTAGTTATTTTATTATACTCTTATTATTTAAATAAATTTTTAAACCATTATTTTACAAAAACTATCCTTTTTAACCCTTATATTTTAATTATCTTAAATTAAAATATTAAATCAAATAATTACCCAAAATTATTCTATTTTATTATTTTATCAATTAAATTATTTATTCCATTTTCCCTTTCTTTTTCCTTTTTCCCCTTTTCCTTCTTTTCTCCTTTTTCTCTTTCCTTTCTTTTTCTTTTTCTTTTTCTTCTTTGGGTCACCGACCTACTTCGGCCTGCCCTTTTCTCCTCCTATGTTGGGTCGCTGGCCCATTCTTCCTCTTTCCCCTGCCTTTCCCGCGTCGCCAGGCCGCCCTTCTTTCCTTCCTTTCTTCCCCGACAGGGCCGGCCCGTCCCTTCTTACTTCGGTCGGTCTACTCGCGCCCAGCACTCCAGCCCCCCCCCCCCCCGACCCTTCTTTCTTCTTCCCTTCTTCTTCTTCCTCTTTCCCCGACTATAATCCCGGACATCCTCCACCATTTTCGCCGCCCAACCTGCAACTCCCTCTCCCCTATTGACCTCCCCCTATCTCCCTCCCTCTCCTTCTCATTGTTATCCTGCTATCCCGATCCCACCATCCCTGTCTCCCTCTCCCTCTCCCTACCGACACCTTCCTCTCCCTCTCCCTGCAGCTCCCATTTCCCTGCCACCTACCACCACCCTCGTGCTCCCTATCCGCTCCTCTCTCTTTCTCTTCTTTTTCTTCTCCCTTCCCTGTCTCATTCTGTGATTTTTTTAGCCTTATACCTTACCTGAGCCCCTTCTTTTCTCCCTTTCTTCTACTCCCATCTCTCTCTCTATTTTTGTTTTGCCTCCGCTGCCTCAACCACCACCTACTGCCACCCTCTACCTCACCCCTAAACCATCACAGTCCCCATCGAGCCACCCCACAGCCCCATTCTTCCTCCTCTCTTCTTTTTCTCTCCCTTCCATCCCTTCTCGGCAACCACCCTATGCAGCCCCGATCCGCCACCATTCTGCCGCCTATGCCGCCACCTGAGCCACCACAATAATCCCGGCAACCCCCTCTACCACCCTCAATCCTCATTTGGCCGAAACCACCACCCACAAGCCCTCATTTTCCCTCCCCATTTTCCTTCCTCACCAGCCTCCATCTCTACCCCCTCTCGACAACCCCTCTTCGCGGCCTCTCTGCCGCCGCGACCGCCACCTTTAGCCACCGTCAACCCATCCCTGACCACCACTTACATCCCCTCTACACTTCTTCACCATTCCCTTGCCCCAAATCCTTCCCCATTATGTCTTTTCTTAGCCCCAAACCTCTAACCCAAAAATGCCCATTCTTCCCTCTTTTCGCCACCTTTGAGCCCCTCCTCCCCAATTCTTTGCATGCAGCATGAGTCTCAGCATTTCTTGATTTAGTTGTTAATGATTTTTAAGGTATGATAATATTTTAGTTTAATTATTTGATTAATTAAGTGTTATAAAGCCTTATAATTTGGTTTTTATCTTTTCTAATGTAATAAGCATTGATATTATTTTTAGGTATTGGTTTTGATAATCAAAGTTTGGACCTTTAACCGGGATACCGGTAAGGTTCATTTTTGGCAAAAATCGAGGTAATCGTTAAATCCCACTTAAACACATGGATTAATGTATGTTAGCACATTAGGCATTTTTAATGTGTAGTATGCTTGATATAGGTTGTTTAATATATTATATATGGTTTCTTGTGTTGATTGATGAAAAGGAAGTATGATAGATTATGTGCTATGTTTGGAGATATTGTTTAAGGTAGAAGTTGATTATTCATGGAAATGTTAAGTATTATCCATGTTGTATTATGCTATTGAGATCTTAATGCATGATTAATATTTTGTGAGCCTTAGGGGTATTTTAGTAATGTATCTCTTACAAGAATATGGCCTAATATATATATGGGTGCTAATAATGTTATACTAATTATAAGAGTTGGGGATGAGGTATTAAAGTTAATATTTTATGTAGTAATAATAATAAATTTAATATAAGTGGTGTATTAGGGGCAAAAAGGCAATTCTTAATTAAAAAGGGATATTATGGTAATTTTGGAGGCAAGGGTAAAATAGCAAATTTGTTAATAAAAGGATAAAATGGTAATTTTGGAAGTAAGGGATAAATTAGTCATTTTGGAAGTAAGACGGTAAAATGGTAATTTCGTAATTAAAGGGGCAAAATGGTAATTTCATGAATAAAGGGTAAAATAGTAATTTTGTGATTAAATGGTAGATTGGTAATTTTTTAAGAAGAGGGTTAAATGGTAATTTTATAATAAAAGGGTAAAGTTGAAATTTTGTAATAAAAGGGCAATTTGGTAATTTTATAATAAAAGGGTAATTTGGTAATTTTATAATAAAGGGGCAAATTGGTAATTTTATAACAAAAGGGCAAAATAGTAAATTTGTAAATCAGAGGGATAAAAGTGGGAAATGGAAAAGAGTAACTTGGTAATTATAAAAATTGAGAAGGGTAAAATAATAATTTAAATAACTAAAGGGTAACTTGAGAATTAAATAATGGAGAAGGGTAAAATGGTAAATATGATAAAGGTGAGGGGCAATTTGGTAATTTAACCAACTAAAGGGATAAATTGGTAATTAGGATATTGACCAGGGGTAATTTGGTAATTTGGCCAACCAAAGAGCAATTTATTAACTATAATAAAGGAAATAGGCAAAATGGTAATCTAACCAACCAAATGGGAATTATATTAAGTGTAATAATTACGATGGGTGATTAGTGGCCTAACAAGTGTGGGAAATAACTTGGTAACCTAAACCAAGTAAGGGTGTAGCTAAGATCGAATGTGTGCTATATGTCCTACATGCCTTGGATGCCCTATATAATTTTTATGTCGAGATCAACATGTTATTATTTTAATTGTTTCATGTATGGCATGGCTTGGAACCAAGTATGTGCTGATATGGATATGCTGTATTTTATGATGTAATGTGATGTGGCCCTTAGGGACATGCATGCTAGGATAATTAATATGGTAATTGGAGATGGAGGCATGAAAAAGAGTAATGAGAGAGAAAGATAACCAAGTGGAAGTAAGTGGGATAATGTAGGTATGGGAGGAACTAGGGTTTGCATGGGATGGTTAGAGTCCCCATGGGGGCAAACTTTACCTATGAAAAGTTGCCTCGCGACGTGAGGAAGGTAATAGAAGTGTCGTTTGGGTGTCTGAGGGCTTCGGGCGAAAAATAGTACGTGGGACAGTATAAGGGTGCTTAGGAGACTAATCTAGGGTTGGGAGGAAACCCTAATGTGAGAAGGTGGAAAAGAAAAAGAAAATGATAAAAATAAACGAGAATGAATGGGGTAGAAAGTGAGGGTTGGACCTAAGGGTCGTGACGTGTGGGGTGTTGAAATAGTTGGGATGTGTACGACAGAGAAGGATGGGCCACATAGGCCCAAGTTAGGGTTTTTGGAGAAAACCGAGTTAAGAGGTGCAGAAGTCTCAAGATATGGGACGGGCCCTCCTGGGAGGATAAGTATATTTAGCCATGCATATCAAGGG
Source organism: Tamarix austromongolica (assembly GCA_039764185.1). Lineage (NCBI taxonomy): Eukaryota > Viridiplantae > Streptophyta > Magnoliopsida > Caryophyllales > Tamaricaceae > Tamarix > Tamarix austromongolica. Next base: position 50,769,499 of record CM077817.1, read on the forward strand.
TGAAATAATTTCGAATAAGATAAATTTAAGACACTAATCACTTAAAGAGGAAGATGTTGAGCCGGACCCAGACCGGTCCACCGGCGAATAATAGTGGTCAGGAGCATTTTGCTCTGTATGTATTTCCGGTCCACCGGCTATAATAGCGGGGGATTCTGTGCTCAGCAAACCAAACATAAAATCGATAAGACATGGGGAAGATACTAATCACTTATAGTGGAACACCTTGTGAGTCGGGGCCAGACCGGTCCATCGGCAAATAATAGTGGCCAGGAGCGTTCTGCCTTGGAGACCGATCCACCGACGAATAATAGTGGTCGGGAGCGTTCTGCCCTGTATGTATTTCCGGTCCATCGGCTATAATAGTGAGGTTCCCGCACCCACATGGACATTTAAAATCTGAGATGATTGATTAATGATGGACTAATGGCCTTAAGGCCCAAAAAGTATCGATTACTCATTATGGCCTATTAATATTTGGTTGACTTGTTACATTGCGTGCCTATTTTTAAGTGTGTTTTTAAAGGGTTACTCAGTACCGTAGTACTGAAGGGTTCCCTTCATGGGGCCCCTGCCTATTCAATGGGCAGTGCCTCTTACAGGTCGTGTTCGGTGCTAATCAAGAGGGCTCTCGGGAAAGAGTGTAAGGTACTATCCGGTAAATTCTAGGGTTTTAATTTGTCTCTTTTAACTTCAATGTATTTGTTATTTTGTAACCACCGTTGTTAGATTTTACTCTCGTAAATTATTTAATGCGCTTCTCTGATTTATAGATGCTTAATTTTCTCATAAAATTGTATTTTACCTTTTTAGCCTTAACACTTGGTACTGGAAAGGTAGGAGTGAACCGGTCTGGTACTAAGTGTGGCGGTAATGTCCCCAAAGTTCACGATTTATTAATTTACTTCCACTAATTTCCTTTTAATTAACGAAATTTTTTAGTAGTAAATTTTGGGGGTGTTACATAGATCATGTGTTTTAATTAAATTTTGCAATTTTTATTCTTATTTTGATTAATTTCATGAGTAATCCTTACCAAATTTTAGAATATTCACAATCTTGAGAGAGATTTAATTTTGATTATAGAAATATAATTCCAAGCTCTCTCATAATTTTTGTGAATATTTCTTCATTTAACAGCTTAGTGAAGATGTCCCCCTATTGATATAATGTATCTACAAACTCTAAACATACATCTCCTTTTTCAACATGGTCTCTTCAGAAATAATGCCTTATTTCTATATTTTTAGACTTAAAGTGTTGAATAGGATTTTTAGTGAGACATATAGCACTAATATTGTCACATCTAATAAGAGTTTTTTCAATTTTAAGGCCATAATCACTTAGATTATGTTTCATCTAGACTAACTGTGCACAACAAGCACCAGCTGCCATATATTCTGCTTCAGCTATAGACAGTGCTACACTAGATTATTTCTTCCAATACCAATTAATTAGGGTTTCTATAAGAAATTGGTAGGTACTTAAAGTAATTTTTCTATCGACTTGATGTCCAACAAAATTAGAGCCAAAATATCCTAATAAGTCTAGAAGAGTATCACTAGGGTAAAATTAGCCTAGGTGCTAATAAGATACATAAGGATTCTCTTGACAGTATTCATGTGAGATTTCTTGGGATTACATTGAAATGTAGCGCATAACCATACACTAAACATGAAATCAGGTCAAGATGTTGTAAGATAAATAAGTGATCAAATCTTACCTTGATATCTATTTTGATCAATTGGCTTACATGTTTCCTCCATGTCAAGCTTTATGGTAGTGGCCATAGGTGTACTATAAGGTTTGCTCTAATTCATTCCAAACTTTTTGAGCAATTCTTTTGTGTATTTTTTCTTGGGTGAAAAATATTCCTTCCTTTTATTACTTGACTTGGATTCTAAGGAATTAAATCAACTCACCTACCATGCTCATTTCAAAATCACTATACATTAAGGTAGAAAATCCCTTGCACATGGACTCTTTAGTAGCACCAAATATTATGTAAGCAACATATATTTTAAAAGCAATATGTAACACCCCAAATTTTTGAACCATAAATTTTATTTTTGAGACAATGTGGAAGCGATTTGAAAAGCAAATTTGGGGAATATTACTGCCACATAAACCATGAGAGAGGTGTGACCATCACCTAACCAAATGGAACAAGGAACAAAGGATGTATGATCATAATAATAATGTGATAATACAGGGTAAATAAAACTAGAACAATATTATAGATAGAATAAACTTGATAGTTTTACAAAATAAAATACAGGAATCCAAGCCAATAGTTTAAATAATCAGAAATAAAAAAAACCTCCCAATATAGTGGGAAAAATACTAATAACCGGTTTGGCTAACTTTTAGGCATAAGCATAAACCTCCAACCCTAAGCAATGGCCCACTAGTAGCCCACGTCATCACCTTTAACGTACACTAACTGAGATTTGTAACCCTACAAATCATCATCTACTCCCCGAGCCAGAAGTCATATCATCACAGTGACCACACAAGTGTAGTATTGGTACGGTGAAGAACTCGAAGAACATACTACCTAAAACATGGAAGGCTCATGCAGCACGTTGAGGTCATACAATAACATGGTATTTAACCTAATAAAAAGGTAATATATGAGAATAATAATAACATATAAATACCTCAGCAAGGCCCTAGGATATACATTTACACACGAGCATGGATTTCCACAACAATCTTTATAAAAGTAAAGCACATAATGCCAATATTCCATGACGGGACTTGTGTAGAACTACAACTCCCACCGCAACATCATACTAGTGCTAAGGGGCTTTTCTCAGGGATCTTCAAAATCCACCATGCTTGGTCTCCTAGGCGAGGGGGCATACGGTAGATTTTGGGTCTATCTCACCCAAAGTACATAACTATAGAATCAAAATCATTACCAATATACCATGAGGAGACAAATGTAGGACTGCAATCTCCCACCATCTCATCACACAAGTCCCAAGGGGATTTTCTCATGGATCTTCAGCATCCACCACACTTGGTTTCCTAGGTGATGGGGTATACACTCAGTTTTGCTTCTACAACTCCCATCACACTAGCACTAGTGCCAAGGGGATTTTCTTAGGTATATTCAACATCCACCATAATTAGTCTCCTACGCTAGTGTACAAAAGATAACCAAACCCTAAATATGCATACCAAGAAGGCCTATAAGATTCTATTATCAAAATTCCACAAATCAAACCAATTAGGTTTAAAAAGTGTTGACATCAAATACTAACTAAGGCATACAAGCAACTAACTGGATGTTTAGAGTGACATCAAAATCAACACAAGGCATTAAAGCCACCAAATTGGGTGTTTTACGGTGCTCACACCAAACAATTTATAGACATAAAAGCCTCCAAATTGGGTATTTTACAGTGCTCATACCAATTGGGTGTTTAAAGATAACACCAAACTCAACCAAAAATCAAGTCCCACATCACCATCATGGTGACTCATATTAAATTAGGCCAATCATAATTGAAATCATAATTAAAATGTTGTAAAAACATGGAAGTATCAATACAAAAGGTCGATGAGAAACATAACAATTCACAACAAACCAGGTAGATCCCAATTGGACTAGTCGATTGGTCCTTCAGAATAACAGACTGGTTTGGTCATACTAGACTTGAACTAAAACAAACTAGAGAACCAATTGACTAGTTGGCCTCATTAATCGATTATTCATGTGAACCAATCAATGGGTCTAAGTGAACACCAAAAAAATTTGGTCTGTAGAGAAACTAATTGATGGGTTTGACCAACTGATCGATTGATCATAGCAAACAGTCGACTGGTTTGGTCCAACTAGTCGATGGGGATGAGTAGAGACCAAACCATTTTAGTCTATAAGGACACCAGTTGATAGGTTTGACCAATCAATCGACTGCTCATTGAAACCAGTCAACTGGTTTACCAAACTAATCGAATACTCTCATGACCAACCAATGGGTTTGAGGAATTGATCAACTGGTCTAGGTAAATCATAACCTGAGCTTACTAAACACACACCAAATGTAACCACATTTAACCATATTATTCCTAGCATGCTTCTATAAAAATACATGTTTCACACATAGAATCACATGGATATATGGTGATGAACACACTTAACCAAATCATGCTCAATAATCAATTTCATGCTTGAAATCAGGAGATCTCAACAACGCTTACTTGGAAAGAATGATACCACAAGCTTATACCATGGAACACAATTAGATTATACTTATATAAATACTAACACATGGAACCCCAACATACCATAGAAATCTAATTATGTTAAAGATAAGAATGTTCTTCCTTAAAGTAATTCTCTAGCATAAAACTCCAATTAGATGGCCTATCTAGTAGAACTTCATTTCCGTTGAGAATCAAAGTAAAAACCATTAAAATCATCTTCCAAAAATTCATTAAAACTAAGAAAATCAAAAGAAAAAGAAGAAGAATATAAACAAAAAAACACCCCCTTTTGCCTCAAAATAGGGTCTTAAAAGAGAGCTGAATTCTCTAACTTTTCTTAACCTTAATTCTTCCTTGCTTACGAAAATCAAGAGAGAAATAAAACAAAGATTAAAAGAAGATAAAGGAATAGAATTATTTCATAATCAAAGGAGAAAAGTAGAGAGGATCTTTATTTTTCTCAATAGAAAGAAGAATAGGGGAAAATGGAAAGGTGCTCAACACTTAGTGAAATTTTCCATAATAAGATGGGAGAAGAGAGAAAGGACACAAGTGTAGAATGACAATAGATCAAAAATGAGAAGTATAGAAGTAGGCTTGTCTACATTCTCAAGGAAAAGAGGGATAAGATAGGTGACGTTGAGTGTGGACAAGGTAAGAAGTGAGGGATGAATTGATGGAGAGTTGAGGGTTCAGCGCAGTCAGGGATGGGCATGGTAGAATGATAGAAAGTCAAGGATAGGTGCAAAAAGTCAAACTTGCATCCCCATATGCCAGAAGAGGGAGGGAGAGATGAGGAAGAATGAAAAAGGAAGGCTTGCCTCTAAAAGTGGCTTTTGGGGAAAATTTTGCTAATAAAAATCATGGAATAGTCTAATTAATATGAAAATAATACCAAAACACTAAAACATGCTTATTAGCATAAATAAACTTAAATCATAAACTTTCATAATATTTAGAGAGAAATTCAAATCAAAATCAAAGATGGATATGAAATTATAGACAAATTAGTCTATCGGTTTAAGCAAACCAATCGATTAGTTTGTCGATAACAAGAACATAAATTCCCCTAGTGCAATAGTCGATTGGTTATGTAAATTAGTCTACTAGTACACCTAAAATTCACATTTGTTTTAGAATTTCAAGCCCATTTCAATACCAAAACTCATTTATTTTATATCAATATAATACTAAATACAATTTGAAAAATTTTGGGACGAGGTATTATATAATAAGTCATTTTTTGTTTTCTTTAGAAAAATAGGCTACCTCTTTCAAAAACTTACTCTAATAGAAATTTACTTAACATTTCATACCAGGCTCTAGAAGCTTGTTTTAAACCGTTAAGTGCCTTGTTGAATTTGTAAACATTGTTAGGTTTTCAATCATTTTTTAAACAAGATGGTTGCGTAACATATACCTCTTCTTTAATAAAGCCATTCAGGAAAGAAATTTTAACATTGATATAATGTAAAGCACATGGATGATGCAAATTCAAGGAGCATACATATAGCCTCAAGTCTAGCTACGGAGGTAAATATTTCCTCGAAATTAATGCCTTGCTCTTGGTTGTATCATTTGACAATCAATCGGGATTTATTTTTAACCACGATTCCCCCTTCATCTATCTTGTTTATAAAGACCCATTTAGTCTTAATGATAGGCCTATTTGGAAGAAACGGGACTAATTCCCAAACATGATCTCTCTCAAATTGATTAAGCTTGTCTTGCATTGCCATGATCCAATTTTCATCATTTATGGATTTCAAGTGAGACTTAGGTTCCATTTGAGATAGAAATGCTAAATGATTGAAATGTTACCTAGTGAGGATCTTGTTGCAACTCCTCTCATTGGATCACTAATGATGAGCTCCTAAGGATGCCCATATGCATATCTTCATGCTCCAGGAAGGTCCTCTCTTACTTCATCCTCTTGTTGATTGATTTGAGGTTCTTCATCTTTCTCTTCTTCTATGCTTGCATTGTCATCATTTTCCAGAAATCTCTCAACTTGGATGAAAGTACCTAATTCATCCTCTTGAGTTTTCTACACACTTTGTAAAGATCATAAGGTATCTTTTTCAAGATGGCTGATATGAGTACTTTGTTCATTACATAGTTTGCAGGGACAAAATGTTCGGCCCAAAAGTATTTTGGAAGCTTGGAGTCACACAATATGGTTCCTTAAACCTCCTCTAAGGTTATGCTTTTCCTTTCCACCACACCATTTTGTTGTGGTGTTATTGGTGCTGAAAAGTTGTGAGTAATACCATTTTGATCATAGAAGTCCATGAATATGGAATTCTCAAACTCCTTTTCATGATCGCTCTTTATAGCATGGATCATAGTTCCTTTTTATACTTGAATTTTCTTATCAATCACATGAAAAGAGTTAAAAAATCATATTTAGTAGAAAGAAATAATGTCCAAGCATAACAAGAGTAATCATTTACAATGACTAGTGCATACCTACAACCACCTATGTTGCTTGTCCTAGTAGGTCGAAATAGATCCATGTGCACTAACTCAAGTGTTTAAGATGTAGACATAACATTTTTGGGTTTGAAGGTAACCCTATAGCTTTTTTCTTGTTAACATGCATCACATAATCAATTTTTTACAAAGTTAAACTTTTGAAGACCACGTACTAGTTCTTTTTCTAACAAGTTTGTTTAATAAGTCCATGCTTATGTTTATGCCATAACCATGCATCGTTATCAATTTCACATATACATGTATTGTGCAATATTATTGATTTAACATTAAGCATGTACACAATATTGATGTTTGGGAATACAAAAAGTATAGATTTATCTACTTCATTTGAAATCATGTAATGTGAATTTAAAAAGTTTACTTGAAATTATTTATCACATAGTTGGCTAATGCTGATTAATTATGCTTAAGGCCATCAATCAGATACACATTTCTTAGAGAACATCAATGATCTTTCCTTTTGAGTTGTCTACAAAGGTCACACTTCCACTTTCATATGGAGTTAACTTAGAGAACATCTTTCAATCACCCATCATGTGTCTTGAGCATCCATTATCTAAGAACCAGTTGTGACTTATTCTATTGACTTTGAACCATACCTACAAGCACAAATGTCCTAGTTTAGGTGCCCTTTAAACTAGTCCTTATTGGGTTATTGTTCAATTCATTCGGGATAGTCCCCTTAGGTACTCACACCTAATTGAATTTTGGAATCACTTTGGTATTTTTTGTAAAATTACATGATGAAGCAACATAACCACATTTACCACAAATATTTCATAGAATTATTTTATTATGATGGAGATGAATTTTTGTAATTATTTTCATGCCTACATATTGCATTTGAGTGTCCACTTTTTCCACATACATTGCAGTCGTTTGATGTAGGAGAAGCATTAACTTGATGAGCTTTGGAGGCTCTTATAAAAAAAATCTTTAATGTTTGGCATTTAATTACCTTCTTATTTCCATAGCCTAAGCCCTCACAGTCCTTACGATACCATCAAGCACTTAATATGACATTTAAGCCTTCTTAACACTCTGGGAAGGTATATGCAATATTTACAAATTTATTACATTTGGCTTATAAATCAACTATTTTAGATTGGAATTGATCTATCTTGACCTAGTAATCATAGCATATATACTCCTTGTATTCGTTAAGTCGGTTTTATATTTTCTAGCTCAGTTTTGACAAGAAGCACGTGATATTATAGAAGAAAATTTTCATTTAATGAAAGAGTGTTATGGTTATTTAAGTGATTAAGTAGATTCTTCGTGTTTTCTTTTTCCTTATTCAGTCTATCATTATCACGTAATGAATCAATTAAAACACATAACAAGTCATTATATGAGTATAGTGAATTAGATTGTACTTCATCTGAATGAGGTGGAGATTGATTATTCCTCTCCTAGTCCATGAAACAAAGGTTGGCGACTTCTTCCTCTTCATCATAGAGTTTACCTTCACTTTCACCAAAGACAAACATGTCTTTTCTTTTCTATTTCCTTCCTTTCTTGTTGCTTGTATCCCTTTTTTCCTCGCCATTTGTTTAGCAATTTTATTTCTAAACTTATAGTAGTCGCAGATGACATGCCGGGATTTTCCACCATTGTGGCATTTGATCTTGTCTTCCATATTGAATTCTCTAGGCCTCATTATGTTTCTTGGGGAAGGTCTTCCATTTCTATTTCCTCATGATCAAAGGAACCTTTTTAATTAAGTGGTTATGAGGGTCACTTCTTCATCATTCATGGGAGGTTCCTCTTCTCCTTATCACCTTCATTTTCACCCATATCTTCATACACTTCTTTTTGTCTAGAAAAAGTGGAGGCTTTTATGCAAGGGGCTTCCTCTTTCTTTCATCCAATCCATCTTCCATTTTTTATTGATGAACCGTGAGATTATCTTCAATTGTCATTTTGCTTAAACCTCTAGCTTATTCAACTGCAGTCACTTTGGGTATCTATTCTTTTATAAGACCTAGAAAGATTTTTCTTACTTGATCTTCTTTGGATATTTATGTGCATAAGGCCTTGAGATTATTGACAGTGGAGGTGAAGCAGTTGACAAGGTTGTTGGTACTTTCACATTGCTTCATGCTAAAGAGTTTATACTCTAGTGTGAAGAGTGATTCTTTGATCCTTCACCTGCTTTGTCCCTTCATGAGTGAGGATAATCTTATCCCATATTTCTTGTTTAGTTGAGCACAATTGGATCTAGTGGTACTCCCTTTCACCAAGCCCACATTGTAGAATCATGATGGTTTTACCTTTGAGAGTTAGCCTCCTCTTTTCTACATTCGTGAGTTCATCCCTTGTCTTTTCCAAAAGTTCACCATTGACGTCTGTAATAATTTTGATTGGTCCTTCAATGACTATTGACCACATGACATAATATTGAGATTTGATGAAGAACATCATTCTGTTATTCCAATGGGTGAACTTCTCACCACTGAACAACGGTGATTTAGTAGTGGAAGTGTATTCATTAGAATCCATTCCACTTGTGGATCTTTTTTTTTTACCTCAGATTGTTGGATCTTTTGAGAGGTGTGCTTGCCCTAACATCAATTGAAAATATTGTAGAGGGGTGAATAGGATTTTATGGAATGAAAATGACAAAATAAAATTTAACACAAAATGTAGAGCGGTTCAAGAGTGAGTTACTCTTTACATCCACTACTAAAAGGTATCCCTTTTAAATTTTAAAATAGTGGCATTTTTTTATTGATGAACACTCTTCTCTCAGTTTATGAGCCTAACAACCTTAATGACCTTCTAAGAGATGATTTACAACTTGACCTATTTGTCCTCTCTAGACTCCCCACAAGAATAACTTGATAATGTTAGGCAAAAACTCACTAATCCCTTTAAATGAATTTTGTGAGGAGGTCGTAATTACAGATAATTCTAACCAAGAATACAAGATATAAAAGTTTAGAGCTTTAGATGAGATGTAATATATCTAGATGTAATAAGAAATATTATACTTTGGGAACATTTCTAGCTTATAAAAGTGAACAAAGTGTACTTTTCAATAAAATCTCAAAATATAACAGTTTAGAAATTTCAAGTGCGCAATTGAATGATTTTAGAGTACGAGATTAATTGCACAATAAATGTTCTAGAAAAATAGTTGTAATAAATATAGAGGGACCTTATTTATAAGTGTAACACCCCAAAATTTACTACTTTTTTTTAAAACGAAAGAAATTACAATAGAAATATTTAAATTAAAACCCATGAATTCTGGGGATGTTACCGCCACACTTAGTACTAGACCAATTCACTCCGACTGTTCTAGTACCAAGTGCTAAGGCTGAAAAGAGATTAATATTAAACTCAAACAAAGAGTTCATAAAGTGAATTAAAAGATCATAACACAAAAATCAGAGTACACATAAAAGTTTATAATCAATAATAAGATAGAAATCAGAGTGCAAAATCCAAATTCCTCGAAGGGAATATTCTTACAATCAATAATAGGTTTATTTTAAAAACTCAATACGAGATAATAAATCAAAAAGAATAAATGCAAATCAAAAGAAATAACATAACGAAATGAAATCACATGAAGAGAAAATACGGCCATGACAATCTCGAACTTTGAGTCAAAACATGCTCAACACTCAGCCCCGACTGATGTCCCGCCCACCTGCACAAAGTCAGAAGGGCATACTACTCATGGGAATGAACAGCACCCATGAAAAGGGTGATCAGTACGCTATGTACTGAGTAAGGTAACCGAGCAATAAGGCCAACACATAAAATCACATCAACCATACATAAGAATAAAAGAACATAAAGGCCATCAAGATATCATAGTATCGATCAATCATTCAGGTACATACACAAAGGCCCATTTATGATCCGGATTAATTACTTAATTAATCTCTTATCAGAAATCGATTCACACTATGTTTTTTATCAAACCCACCGAGTACGGAAACCCCACTATTATAGCCGGTGGACTGGAAACACATAGGGCATCATGCCCTAACCACTATTATTCACTGGTGGACCAGTCTCCAAGATACCACAGTACCTGGCTACTATTATTCACCGGTGGACCGGTCTGGCCCCTTCTCGCATGGTGTTCCACTATAAGTACTTAGTGTATTTCCCATGTCTTGGTATAAATATATTCAATTTTGTTGAGCATGGGATCCCCCACTATTATAGCCGGTGGACCAGAAACACATAGAGCATCATGCCCTAACCACTATTATTCGCCAGTGGACCGATCGGGGCCCGACTCAACATCTTCCACTTTACGTGATTAGTGTTTTAAGTATCTTATTCAAAAGCTTTCATCCTAGACATGCATGAATCATTCCCTTTACACTTCACACATCACAAATCATAAATTTTACAATCATAATTACACTTTAATCACCAAATACACATGATAACACAAAAACCCTAAGCAACCACAACAAACCCTAATTAACCGCAACAAACCATAGTTAACCACTCCAAACCCTATTTAACCATAATAACCCATAGTTAATCACTCCAAACCCTAATTCAGTCTCCTCCATACCCTTATAATGTCCTACATACTATTTTTCATCCCAAGTGTTCAAACACCCAAACAACACTTACATTACCTTCCTTATATCACAAATCAACTTTCCACACGTAAATTTCATACCCATGCAGACATTAACCTCCCCATGCAAACCTTCAAACTTTTTCATGCAAACCCTAAAATCCCACGTGAAACCCTAAATTCAACCATGAAACCCTAGATTCTTCCATATAATTAAAACCCTAGATTCCTCCATACAAACCTTATATTCAATCCATACACAACCAAAGATTCATCCATACCAAACCCTGGATTCAAACCATATAAAATCAGGGATTCATCCATACCAAACCCTAAATTCAAATCATATAAAACCAAAGATTCATCCATACAAAACCCTACATTAAATTCTCCCATACAAAACCATAAATTAGATTCTCCCATATAATACCATAAATTATATTCTTCCACACAAAACCATAAATTAGATTCTTCCATATAAAACCATAAATTAGAGTCTCCCATATAAAACAATGCAAAACCATAAATTAGATTCTTCCATACAAAACCTTAAATTATATTATCCCATATAAAACCACAAATTAAATTCTCTCACATAAAACCATAAATTAGATTCTCCCATACAAAACCATAAATTATATTCTCCCACACAAAACTATGTAAAACCATAAATTAGATTCTTCCACACGAAACCCTAAATTAGATTTCTCCACATGAAACCCTAAATTCCCCCTTTTATTCCTCCACTCATAGATCATTAAAATACTTAGGTCAACTCATTTCCCCTTTAGTCAGCTTACTTCCCATTTTCCATTTTCAACCTTTTTCCCATACAATACCACTTTTATACTTCCTCACATGCATGTCTTATAGGGTCACAACACATATCATCACATACCACAATATTTCATCACATATAGTACACATACCATACAAAAGCATACTTCAATTCCACATCATACCATATACAAAATAATTAATAATGATAAACATATAATACAGTGCATATGAAGCACATAATGCATATAAACACACAAAAGGCCTTAGTAACACCCTTACCTAAAATGACACCGGTCTTGAAGCATGCTCCTACGCCTCCTTAGGGTTTTGACTGGTCTCACCTTAGACTGGTGGGGATAGGCGGCACCGACCGTAAAAAGATAAGAAAAAGGAAAAAGTTGAATGCTGGAAAAAAGATAGGGAGAATGGAGGTGGAAGTTGGGTTGTTTAAGACTGCCTAGAGGGAGATGAGCAGAATGGAGGTGGCGGCACACGGCGGCGGCGGTGGTGGCCAAATGGAGAAGAAGGAGAGAAAGAGAGGGGGAGAGGAAGGAAGAGGAAGGAAGAGGAAAAGAAGAGTAGGGGAAGGTAGAGGGTGGTCTGCAGAATAATTTGGGAGGTGAAAGAAGCGGCGGCAGCGGCGGAAGAGGTGGCTAATGGTGGTTTGAAGGGTGGAAGAGATGAAGAATGGGTGTATTGAGGAGCAAACTTCTTATAGTCAGGGTGGCTTGTGTAGGAAGAATCGAGGGATATGGGATGTTTGGTTAGCTAGAGGGAAGTGCAAGGAAGGGTTTGGTAGACGGAGTTAATGTCGAAGTTGGCCAGATATGGCGGACGAGGCGTCTAAAGGGGGGCGGCAGCAAGGGAAGGAAATTCTGGGTAAACAACCAAATCTCGATACAGAGCTCAAACCGAGGGTATTCATAGGCTTTAGAAGAAAGGCTAGGGTTTTGTGGGTCGGCTACGGGGTAAGGCAAGTAGGGTTATGGCCACCGGTGGCGACAAAGCTGGAAAAAATAACATTCGGGGCAAGGGTTGCGTAGGGAAAGGAGATGGAAAATCACGCAAGAAATGGAGATTTGGTTGGGTTAAAAGGGCCGGTGATTCAGGGGAAAGAGAGAGGAAGAAAAACGGTCGGTCAAAACGACCATAACTGGCGACAAAAATCTCGGCTATGGCAACGGAGTTACAGGTTGTAATCCCCCAAAAATTTCGAAAACCTATATTTTAATAAATAACTTTTATTTGAAATAAAACTAGCTTTTAAAATTAGTTATTTTAATTCTTTTATAGATTTTGGATCATGTAAAGTTGGATAAGAGTATTTAATAAAATAAAGTTTAATATTTTTCTATTTATCATATTATTTTATTTAAATAAACTTTCAAACTAGTATTTTACTATAATTATCCTTTTTAAGCCCATATATTTAATTATATTAAATTAAATTATTAAATAAACTTATTATCAAAAATATTACATCCTATTATTTTATAAATTTAGTTATTTTCAATTTTTCCATTTTCCCCAATTTCCTTTTCCTACCTTTTATTTTCTTTCTCCTTCCACCCCCCCCCATTTCTCTTTTTCTCCTTTCTTCCTGGATTTGGGCCGCCAGGCTGTTGGCCTGCTTTTCCCCCCTCCTTGCGCGTTGGGCCAGACCCGCTCCTTTCCCCAGCCCCTCCTCCTCGCACACCGTCCAGCAGCCCAACGTCCCTCTTTATTTTTCCCTTGGACCGGCCGGGTTGCTCTTCTTTTCCCTGCGCCGGTCCAGCCGCCCGCCAGCCTTCTCCTTCTCCTCTCTTCTTCTCCCACACTCGACCATCATTTATGCCATGGTCGAGCATGCCACCGCCTGCAACCCAGCCACAACCTACCTCCCTCTCCCTCTCTCTCTTCCCCCGTCATTTTCTTTCCTTTTTCGAGCCAAACCGGCCCCTGGACCACAGCTCACGTGCCTCTCTCCCTTTCCTTCTTCTTCCCTCTCTTTCCCCTGCCACCACTACAGCACCGATCGGCCAGCCGCTGCCCCCTTTCTTCTCCCTCTTATTTTTCCTCATCTCCCCGGCCGTTCATTCCCTATAAATTCGAACCCACATCCCCCTTCCCCGAGTCTTCTCTCTTTTCTCCTCCTCCCATTCGTTCCCCGTTTTTTTTTATTACCGCTGCCCCCCGTTGCCTGAACCACCGCACCCAGACCTGGGCCTCCTTCTGCCACCGCCTACTACCACCCTGCACCACCACGCCGCCCCTCGATCCCTACACTTCCTCCCTTCTCCACCCCCTTTCTTTTCTCCCCAGTTTTTCCCCTTACCGCTGAGCCACCTGCAACCGCCGCTTCCGTCGCCATCCGGCCACCTCTTCCGCCACCCAACCCATCGTTCGACACCCTCCAACCCCCTCTACCACCACTCTGCCTTAGTTGGCCAAAAACAGCCCTTGAACCCCTCCATTTTTTCCTCTCCTTTTCCTTCCTTCACAACTCCTCCACCTCGACCCTTCTCGGCAACCAACTTCGCCGCCTTGCCACCGCCGTCTCCGCCGCCCTATGCCGCCGTGAAACCACCCTTAGCCTCCACCTACACCCCTTCTTCACTTCTGCACCATCCCCTTTGCCTTAGAACCTTCCCTAACTACCTCCTTTTCTAGCCCAAAGACCCCAACCCGAAAATGGCTTATTTTGCTCCCTTCACCCTCTTTGAGCCCTTTTCTCCCCATGGTTTTGTATGAGACTCACGCTGTTCATGCAACGTGAGCTCCCCCTTCATTTTGAAATTTATTTGGCTAATCTTTAAGGTATAATAGTATTTTAAGTTAAGTGTTTTATTATTAAATAATTTTTTATAAAGTCTTATCCTTTTTAATATCTTGTTTCTAACATAATAATGATGGATATTATTTTTAGGTGTTGAGTTGCTAATTATGCTTGGTAAGATTTGATATTTTACGGGATTAAGGTAACCGTTAATCCTCCCTTAAATATATGGAAAAACGTATGCTAGCACATTAGGGGTTTAGTATGATTTTATGCATGTTTGGTGTGCTTAGCATGATATGTATATGGTTTCTTATATTGTTTGATAAAAAGGAAAAGCATGATAACTTTTGTGCCATATGTAGGTATGTTAATTAAGGAAGGAGATTGATTATTGATGGAAATGTTAAATGCTTGTTTATGATGTATTATGTTGCTAATGTATGAGTAATATTATTGTCTAAGGGTATTTTAGTAATTTTGCTTATGAAGTATGTGTCCTAATGTAGGTAGTTGCTAATGAGTATTATGTTGAATAATGACATGTTGGTGGACTTAGATGATAAGAATGAAGTACTAATATCATTATTTTATGTAGTGTTAGTAAATTCATAAAAATGGTGAATAGAGGGGTTGAATGGAAATTTTATAAGTGAAAAGGGTATTTCGGTAATTTTATAAGTAAAAGGGTATTTTGGTAATTTAAAAATAAAGGAGTTAAATGATAATTTATAAGTAAAGGATAAAATTGTAATTTGTGAGAAAGAAGGGTATTATGGTAATTTTTGAGATAAAAGAATAATATGAAAATTTTATGATTAAATGGCCAAATGATAATTTTATAAGTAAATGGGTATTATGGTAATTTTTGGAGAAAAGGGTAAAGCGGTAATTTTGGATTCAAAGGGAAATATAGTAATTTTATAAGTAGTGGTATGGATGGTAATTTTGGAAGTAAGGGTAAAATAGTAATTTTGGATGAAGGAGGGCATTATGGTAATTTTTCAAGTAAAAGGGCAATATGGCAATGTTGAAAGTAAAGGGGGAAAAATAGTAATTTCATAAGTGGTAATATGGTAATTGTATAAGTGAATGGCGAAATGGTAATTTATAAGTAAGGGGTAATATGGTAATTTTGGAAAAGAAGGGCAAAATGGTAATTTTGTAAAGAAAGATAAAAATGGTAATTTTGGATGTAAAAGGGTAAAATAGTAATTTGTAAAGTAAAAGGGGTGTCATGATAATGGTACAAGTAAAAGGGGTACGGTGGTATTTTTTTATAAATAAAAGGATATTATGGTAATTTGAAAGTAAGGGGTAGAAGAGTAATTCTGTAAATAAAAGGATATTATGGTAAACCCGGTAGTATGGGGTAACTTGGTAATTATGATAACGACGAAAGGTAATTTAGTAATTAAATTATGATTGTAGAAGGGCAATTGGATAAGTATGATACTATAGAAGGGTAATTTGGTAAATTAACCAATTAAAGGGCATTATGGTAATTTTAATGATGGAGAAGGGTAATATAGTAATTATTAATATGGAGAAGGGTAAATTAATAATTATGATTATGAAGAAGGGCAAATTAATATTTGTAATTATGAAGGAGGGTAATTTGGGATTTATGATAATTAAAAAGGGTAAATGACAATTAAAATAATTAAGAGGGGTAAAATGGTAATTATGATAAAGGAGAAGGGCAATTTGGTAATTTATCCAACTAAAGGGGCAATTTGGTAATTTATCCGACTAAAAGGTAAAGTGAAAATTGTTTAACCAACTAAAGGGGCAAAATAGTAACTATGATAATGAAGGAGGGTAATTTAATAATTTATCCAACTCGATGGCAGTTTTGTAATTATAACAAAGGAGAAGGGCGATTTGGTAATATAACCAACCAAATGGGAAATATGATAAGTGTAGTAATTATGAGGGGTGAATGGTGATCTAAAAAATGTAGGAGACAATTTGGTAATCTAAAGTGGACAAGGGGTAATTTGGTAATTATGCAACCTTAAGGGTAATATGGTAATTTATCAAGTAAGAAATGGATACTTAGCAATTATATAAGTAAGGGGTTAAGGAGTAATTTGCACCTAACATATTGTTATGATTGTGGAACATTATAATATGATTCAAATAATGCTGATGAGCCAAGTAAGAGTATTTGATAATTAGTCTGGCCTTAATGATTTCTCTGTGAATTTCTGGATAATCATCTGAATAAGAAATGATTAATGATATCATAACGATTAAAAGTGAATAATAGTGGGGTTCTCGTACTCACATGGATATAAAATATGAGATTGATGGAATGATGACGGAATAATGGCTTAAGGCCCGAATGTATTGATCTTACACTATGACATTGCTTAAGGCCCAAAGTATCGATCGTGATTTATGAATTATTATGCATGTTATTGTTATGTGTGCTCCTCTCATTATTTATGTGTGTAGCTTGCATTATGTGCCGTATGCGGGCCTGTCTTTAAGTGTGGTATTAAAGGGTTACTCAGTACCGTAGTACTGAAGGGATTCCCTTTATGGGGCCCCTGCCTATTCAATGGGCAGTGCCCTTGCAGGTATTTTCAGGTGTTACTCAAGTGGGCTGGGAAAGAGAGTAAGGAGTTATCCAGTATCGTTAGGGTTTTCTCTTTCTCTTTAAATTCCTGGTTTTAATGTTATGTGTTACTGTAACCACCGTTGGTGGATTTTATTCTTGTAAACGATTTGATGCGCTACTCTAATTTGTGTGTGTTGAGTTTCTTTCAAGCTGTATTTCATTTTCTTAGCCTTAGCACTTGGTACTGGAACAGTATGAGTGAACCGGTCTGGTACTAAGTGTGGCGGTAATACTCCCAAAGTTCACGTTTTATTAATCTGCTTCCGCAATTATCTTTTAATAAAACGAAATTTTTCAGTAGTGAATTTTGGGGGTGTTACATAGGTGCAGCAACATTGATGGGGGAAGAAGGAAGAAGAAGATGGGGGTGGATTGGGCGGTTTGGCATAGAAAAGTAAGAAAGAAAAGGAGAGGACACCGGGTGGTTCGGCACTCATTAAAACGGGCATGCAACGCAACGTTTAGAAGGAAAGAAAGGCTAAAACGCAATGCGACATTAAAGAAGTAAGTTTGGGCCGCGCGGGTTGGGCCGGGCCGAAGGAGACTGGGCCGCTGGGACAGGCCCAGTTCGGGGAGGAAAAGAAGAAGAAAGAAGAAGAAAGAGGAAGAAAGAAAAAGAAAGAAAAAGGAAGAAAGAAAAGGAAAAAGGAAAAATAATTAGATCGGGTATTTAAATTAATTAAAATATTTTGAATATTTAAATATAATAATATTTAAATAAAATAATATTTAAATCCCTTTTTAGGCTAAATTAGGATTTTTAAAAGATTTTTCATAAATTCCATTTTAATTAGCAAAACACCCAAATTTTCTCTAATTAAATTATTTATGAAATGAATAATAATTTGGAACTATTTTATCCTTCTTATTTTAAATAAAAAAATTATTTAATTAATTTCCAAAATAAAATCCTTAATTAGTTAAAATACTTCAATTTCTCCTAAATAAAATACTTATAAATTCCTTCTTGATTTTTCCTAATTAAATCTCCTTTTATTTTAATAAAAATAATTTATTAAATTAAATTTTTCAATAAAATCTTATTTAACTATAATTTTTAAAACTAGAAACTTTCGGACCATTTCAATAAGGGTTTCCCTCATCCTATAGCTGTTAGATACAAAATCTCAAAAATTTATATCACCCAACGGGTACAATATCAACATTTAATGCTCACCAATCGATTGATATGGACAAAATATCGATCGGTTGTACAGCCAGTCGATCGGTAGTTCAAACCAGTCAATTGTTTATGTTCATACCAGAAGTGCAAAGTTACCATTATGCAAACCAATCAATCGGTTATGCATAGTACACAGTTGGTCTTAAGAACATATGTTAACGGTGACATAGTATGGTAATACTAGTCGATGTGTTCATTTTACCATTCGATTGGTTTGTTCAAAATGGTCGATTGGTTATGAACTAGTCGATCGGTTTGGCAAAACCAGTCAATGTGTTTAAACATAGATGAAATAAGTTTTACAAGAATAAAGCCCATGGACTTGTTGATCAAACCAGTCGATCAGTTTCCTCAAACCAAATGATCGGTTTGGTGAAACTAATTGATGTGTTTAAATAAAGATGAACGGGTTTTCGCAGGAGTGAAACCAATGGACTAGTTGGTTAAACCAGTCGATTGGTTTCCTCAAACCACTCGATCAGTTTAGTGAAACTAATCAATATATATAAACAAAGAAGAACAAGTTTGTTTAGGATTGAAACTCGTGGACTGGTTAAACCAGTTGATTGGTTTCTCAAAACCAGCCGATGAGTTTAAATAGAGACAAATGGCTTTCTCATGGAATGAAACCCATGGATTGGTTGGTCAAACTATTCCAAACTAATTAATTGGTTTAGAATAACCAGTCAATTAGTTTGCTACACCAACTGATCAGTCTAAGTTTAACCTATTTCATGACTTTGATTAAACTGAACCAATCAATTAGTCTTAAGGCTTATCGACTGATTCTAACTGGAACCAACAATTTGGTGTTAGAAACGCTTTTGAAGAGTTTATGAAATGAATTCAAGTCAAGTGTTTTTCAACAAAATATTTTAAAGAGTTTTAAATAAAATATGAATTTTGCTCAACTTAACTTTTTACATGAAACCTAAGATTAAAGAAATATTATCCTTAACCTTCTAATCTTGGTTATCTTATTCGTGTTTCTTTCTTGTGTTTAGATACTACTACTCTTTTACA
The DNA here is from genome assembly GCA_039764185.1 of Tamarix austromongolica. NCBI lineage: Eukaryota > Viridiplantae > Streptophyta > Magnoliopsida > Caryophyllales > Tamaricaceae > Tamarix > Tamarix austromongolica. The sequence continues at coordinate 50,789,132 of CM077817.1, forward strand.
TTTGAATATTTGGAGAATGCTTTGAGTGGATGCATTTTGGATTTCTTTGTAAGTTAATTATTATATATGCACACGTAAGTATATTAGTTATCAAGATGTATTTGTTATCATCAAAACAAGTATAATGGCATTGTTTTGACATTTGAGGTCAACAAGTTATTTATTAAAAAACTTTAGATGGTAACCCAATGGCCGTTAGCTAAGTAGAAATCATTATTTTAACTTAGGGTTTACTTCACCTTTAAATCATTTTACGAAATACACATGAAATAGAGGTTATAGGAAACTCCATAATCATAGTGCACTTCTTAATGCTAAAATCTCATTATAAGAGTTTAAATATCCAAAAATGCTATAAATACATGAAAATCTTTCCAAGGCCAACACAAAACCACTTCAAATATCTTAAATGCCAATATTGCCCTTGGTTTTTAAAAATATCCACAAATATAGTAAAAAGTTTATATTTTTATGGTTGTTTCCCATCTTATAGCATTTCAAGGCATATAAATTGCCCTTGTTTATTTTTATTTCACCAAAACAAACCATGTTAATAACATAATTGTCACTGATATATTCTCAAATTTTAGAATTAGTTCATAAATCTTTCTTCTTTTTTTTCTCTCTCAAGGCTTCTAATCTTATCATTAGCATAACTTTTACCATATTAACTCAAAGGCCAACATATTATATATGAAACAGAGCGTAAACATGTCATTGAACATGATGAAATGATTAGAAATAGCAAAATAAAAACATGGCATCATTAAGGTTTGTTAGATGAATGTAACACACACCAAAAATAGTTCATTTTTCATTTTTTTGACCCATATATCCACAAAATGCATACATTATAATTATACCACACATCTCATGCTTTTCTTATCCAAAATTCATGGTCCAACAACTTCTACAACACTACAAATACAACTTAAACTCATCTTTTTATATATGCATATCAACTTGCATGAAACCTAAGGATTATGCCACTAGCATATAATTCATGCTTTCTACATTATCTTAAGGTGCTGCACACATTTCCACAATACCATCTTTCATTCTAGGACTCAATATGTCAAATACAATACATCAAACATGCTAAAGGACTCACAACACCTTCAAGCTTCATAATATGCTTTTCAATATACAACCCATGTTTAGTGAGAGTGATAAGTTCTTATCTTAGCTTAGCAAAATAATGCTCCAAACTGAGTAGGACTTTTCATGTACTACACAACACACATTCCCTCTGAACACCTCTAAATACTAGGAAAATACATGAGAATCTAACCTCCTGATCCCTTTGAACACCTCTAAAGACCAGGAAAATATATAAGAATCTAACCTTCTCACAAGGTTATCTTCGAGAAAATAATATGTAATCAAAAGAGACTACAAAAAGGCTTACTCTTGTGACTTGAACCCCACTAGAAGCTCTCCAAAACTTCACTAATCTTCTTGCTTATCCTTCCCCTTAGCTTGATATAGAATTAGAGTTCTTATAATAGCATGGTTTGAAGGTTTCAAGCCTTGGTTTATGGTGGTGATCAACTTTAACCTACAAGTGGAGGGAACAAATGGCTAAGGAGGAGAGGAGGTTGACCGGTGAAAATAAGAGGGAGTGAATGTGTAGGATTAGCAATAGGCTAAGTGAATTAAAAGTTTTAGAATCTATGAATAGTAAAATATTATTAGTACATGTTGAATTTACATTATAATATAAGGCTGTAATTTTATGATAAGAAGATTTTAGAAAGCACTAGCCCTTTAACCTTACAAGGCTTTGTTTGGCTCCCATAACACAAATTAAAAGGCTTTAAATAAAACTTATGTAGAATAAATAGGAATTAGGAAAGAAAAAAAATATATACATTTTAATAAGGAGTTGTGCTCAAATTTTAACAAATAAATTCTAAATTTGATACAACAAAAGAAATTGTTTTTAAGTAACCAATCCCTCAAAAATATCATAATGTAGCAATCTTTAAAAATGTTCAAAGGTTTGATAATTAAAAAAGATAATTCGAAGTTCAAAAAGTAAGAAACATAACTACTATGAAATTAAAAATAACATTTTTGAGGTCATTTGTAAATTTTCATAATTTTTTGAAAAGAAAAAACATATAACATAAGGCTCTAAAGGTAAGGACCAAGTCCTCATGGAGAAATTAAAAATAAACAAAAATATAGTTCCATAATTGTAAAATCTACCAGCATTATATTTCAGATGGTTTGAAACCCAAAAAAAAAAAAAAGGAAGTTCCCCATTTTATGAAAATTTATCAAAAGTCTCATAAACTTAAAAGAGTTTAAATAATATTATGAAACATAAAATCACAACTTGAAGGAGAGCTAGTTCAACATTCTTATTTACCAAGAATTTTATATTATTTATTTTTCATTAAATAGTAAAGTTCCGTTTTGCATTGAACTTGGATTGTGAAATGCAAAGGGTTACGGTTGTAGATATTTGTTATACTTCATTATAAACACCACTACGGTTAAGGCTCTTCAAAACCAAGCAAATTCGACTCATTTCTTTACTAAACTTATGAATGTTTGATCCAATTCAGCTCATAAATAGCCCCAACTGCAAAAGTTCATGGCCGCCTGAAGTGCCAAAATACAATCCAAAAGGTACGAAAATTAATTACTGAATAACATGCGTTAGTTTTCATTCGGAAAAATGTAAATTGTAGCATAATAATAATAACTTGAAGCTTCTTTATAAAAAAAAAATCTAAAAAGAAAAAGATTAATACATCATGGTATTCACTAAAGCAAAATCACATGACGGCCAAACAGACAAAAGAACGCAAGCAAAATTCAAGGCCGCCTCTAGTGCCAAAATACAATCCAACAGGTACGAAAAATAAGCACTGAATAACATGCATTAGTTTTCGTTCGGAAAAATGTAAATCGTAGCATAATAATAATAATAATAACTTGAATCTTCTTTATAAAAAAAATCTTAAAAAAAATATATTAATACATCATGGTATTCACTAAAGCAAAATCACGTAACGGTCAGACAGACAAAAGTACGCAAGCACAACGAATAACGACTTGCATGAAAGGCTTGACACATTTAGAACATTTGAAGATGGTTATAAAACGAAATCAGACTAAAAAAAGAAGGAAAGAAAAAAATATATATATAATAGGGCGTATTTCAGCACTCTACAAAACAGTACAAGGTGGATAGCAATAGCAACCGTCCTGATTCCAAGCCATGTGATTTTCTAATGCTAGAAATCTAGAATGCGGGCACGAGACGGCAAGTCCCCGGACTTGAGTGGCACTTTAAACAGTGATTCTCACCTGCTAGGTTTCAATTTGTCTCTCAGCAAACACACATCTTCCGGGTTACCATCCCAGCAAGGTCAGATCCGCACAAGCCTTCCGACAAACCTGCTCCCTCGTATGAATCGAGTAGTAGAATTCTTTAAGACTCCATAGGTGCTTCCGCCCCGGGTAGACCAAACATACGAAGGTTGCGATCCATTGATCCTACGGCTAAGAATTTGGCATCCGGTCCAAACTTTACAGCCGTCACTTTACCTGCACTCAACCACCAGCAAAGAATCAATTTTAGAGCGGCCAAGGTGGTCCTCCGAATATTCAGTCAGCCCACCAAAACCCCCCACAAAGATATACTTCATGCCATTCCATGCAAAAGCATTCTCCATTATTTCCCCCGTTCTTTTTTCTTTTTTTAGGGGGGGGCGAAGGGGAAGACGGTGGCTTTCCGAAAAAGTTGGGAAAGCAAACCTGTGCCAGACAAATCAGGCAGAGTCTTGATGCAATTCCATTCTGACTTCACGCTCGCAACTTGGTAGATTCTGCAGCAAAACAAGGGTTTCAACCATAAACGCTTGATAGGACAAGCCTAAACCCAGATCAAAGTGCACAAGTTTACAAGTTCTTGCAAAATAAAATTGTCGAAACCCAAAATTTATTACTAGCAATTACATCTTGGAAAGACATTTTTATCATATTTTTTCCCCTTCAAATGTTTTTCATAATCTTTTCCACAACACTATCAAAAGGATTTGTTGTCTCTCTCCCCAGAACACTTGTCAGGCAGCAGTACTTTAATTGACAATGTCAGGACGGGGCAAAAGAGCAGTAAACAACAAAATGGTTCGGTCAATAAAAGAATTGGGAACACAGTACCAGGCAAACCACTATGGTCAAAAATAATATAAACATGCACATAAAGTTACGGAAATAGAACCTTATATCTGAGCCCGCAATTGCAAGGTAACTCCCACTATGGTCAAAATCCACTGCGACGAAGAGAAACAAGAACACAGAACTGAGTTAATAACACAACTGTAATAAGTACAAATGGGAAGACATCATAATCCCTGGTGAAAACTGTGCACAATCAATGATGGAAATGGAACAGCATCAAGAAGCACAATACAGTGTCACCCAATTGATGAGGGATAGAGGAGGCAGAAAATGATGTTCTTTCGGTAATATACTAATTGCAAAGCAAGGAATTGCGCATGCCTGAGTTTGTGGCTGTGTCTGAGTCATAGGGTGAAAATGAGCGAAAATTCCTCAGTTTGCGTAGATCCCATAGCTTGACACCATCATAAGCTGCTGTCTGCTCAATTCAAATTCAATCGTAAGATCATTGCAGGCACGATCTTATGCCACATACACAATCAGATAAAAAAAATGGAACAAAGAGTGGAACAGTACCGCAAGGAAGTATCCATTCTCCGAAAAGGATATAGCTGTTACTGGACCAGTATGCCCATCGAACTTTGCAACATTAGTCTGCAACACGATAAAACTGTTAGACTATCAACGAAATTAGTGGAAAAGGCGACCTGCATGCTATCACGTGGCCTTTACCTGATTTTTAACATCCCAAATCTTGACAACAGCCTCTGATGTGCCTGTTCCGAGGATAAGACCATCAGGATGAAAAGATGCAGATGTATAGCCTGCATTATCGGAAGCATCAGAAACCTGAAAACAAAAGAAATACCAACTCAGAGAGAGATAGAAGAAGCAGTGCTTCCAAAGATTCTTCTTATTCATAATTCTCTGCTGTATATTTGTCGTGGCATTTGAGCACCTGTGCAAGGCATAAACCGCTTGAAAGATCGTAAAAGCACCATGTATTGTCGAGAGATGCAGATACAAAATACTTGTTGGTGGCATGAACAGTGACAGCTTGAACCTGCCAATTTGTTTTTTCCCCAGGGAACAAAGAAGATATATATATATCAACCACAAGGAACATAAAATATAACTAACACACTTCATGTAGCTTGCACTGATCAAACAGTTTGGATTAAATAATTTACAGAAACTACCAGCTAAATGAGTACTAAATGCAGTGACACCATTTCGGAATATCCGCCATGAGTATGTCAGGCCTGGTATAATGATACTACAGTACAGTTTATACCTAATAACAATCTTTAAGCAAAAAATTCAAAGCAATGGTCGTCTGTATTTTTATTTATATGATACAAGCACACAAGTGGATGAAAAACGTCAACAGAAAACATAATACTTCTGGCCAGTAAACAGATTTATATCACCAATAAATAAATAATCCTATTCCTGAAGAAAGACAACATTTTATGTAGCTATGGTATAGCGAGCACAATGTAAAGATGGCAAAGATTATTATGCATGCTTGCATTACTAAATACATGATCAATACTTCCTTATTTCAAATGGGAAAAAGCAACCCACAGAATCAAAGAGAAACACCAAATCTGTAACATCCTAGCTGACATCAACTACAAGTTGTTACTTGTATGCACTTTTGTGATTGACAACTAGTCCCAATCAACATGACTCTTTCTAGTAAGTTTTGCCTTGTTCACACACGTCCTAGGAAACTTTCCAAAATGTCTCCATCGTTAGACTCAGGGACAGAGTTAAAGACATGGTGTCAGATGATTTTTTTCAAGGATTTATGATAAATGCAAGTGTTGATATCTAGAAGTCAGCGCTTCTGAGGTGGTAGAGTTAGTTTTGTTTTATGTTAGGGACCTTGTAACCAAACTTTAGCAAACGTGTTTTTTCCCCAATGTTATTACTTTTAAAGCAACGCTTTTTGAATTAAAACACAATACTTCATCATCTGGCAAGTGGTATGTCCTTTTTCGTTCATCCTCTATGGCTAGCAGAACCATGCCTCATCAACCTGCATCTTCATACCATATCTCCTTCTTCCTCCCTCTGTTCCTCCATCTCCTCAGCCCCAGTCAACAGCTGCAGCTGATTGCCTGATACTCCATATACCCAATCCCACAAAACCCCCGCTGGCTGCCGTTGACATGTTGAAGTCTACCTACAATTTCCCTGCCACCACAGGCTGCCGATTGTTTGTTATGTACATAGTAATCTATCAAGTAATTCGCTGTTTTAATAAAAATAAAGCTTGGATTGTTATGCCAGATTTTTTATTAGGCTCTATGTATTTATTTATTTTTGGTAGGTAATAGAATCTATGTTACCAAAATCGATAACTTATGTACATCAACTAGTTCTTGACAGACCAACAGGTAGTACAAAAATGCTCATAAACTGTCAAAACTATTTCCAAAAGAGTAGTAATCCATCTACTCCAACAAACAATAAGCTGCAAATACTGCTCTCTTTTGCAATGCTGAATCTAGCAACAACTTCATTAATTACTTCCTTCACCATTGGTCCTGAAATGTGTGTTTCAGCTACAACACAACTTGTATATAACAGAATTGAACACCAATTGCCAGACTTCTGCTCTGCCTCTGTCCACTGCCATGAACTGTAGCATGCAAACTAGGCACTGCCCCAGGTTGTATAGTAGGGTAGCATCAACCACCATAGAACACCTAGCCATAAAACCGTGGTCTATTGTAGTGCCACAGTATCAAGGTGTAGCAGAAGATAATTTTGTCAATATGAGTTTTTTCATAAATTGTTGATAAGGTATTGGAAAATACTGGTAAGAAATGTATTGTATCATCTGATATGCATGTGATTATATTTCAGCATCCAGAAGGCCAAAAATCCAAATATCAGCATAATTTATTCCACATAGGACACCCTTCTATACTTTCTTGTCATTTACAAAAAAGGTGAACAAGTGATCCACGCCCTCTTTATATTGCTAACAAGAAGCACCTAATGCTGAGTCCATTAACTTCCATTCCTTCAACTTAACAAGTCATCCTGCTTAAGCGTTTATCTTGGCATCCCAGAGTGATCCCACACCAACATGTGTCATCACACAAACTGCAAGGTGCCTTCTAAGAAGCTGGTGAAATTTACTCACATTGAATGTGCCATTAGAACTACAAATGGTAATGTGGCTTGCCCCTACTGCTCTTGTTCTCAAAATGTACTTCATCATCCATGAGAATTCAAACTATATATAAAGTGCCCACAAGTTGTCCCCCACTCCCCCCAACTCTCAAGTATCCATTTGACCCACAAGCTTTCTTTATGCTTCATAATCTTGAACAAGCATTAAGAAGTACAGGAAGTGTTCCAACCCCAAATCATCTATTCCCCAACCCCCCACCCCTTAGGGAAAGAAAATTCTGGCCCAAGAGATGGATATCTATCTCTTGCCAGGCTCCAAATTTGTCCAGAAAAATTGTCTAACTGGTGGACCATAGATTTTGACCACGTAAAACCTTGTGCCAGATGAGTGACATAATTTATCCTCAATGACAATCAAATAATGCCACATCATGATTGCAGTCGCAACAACAATATTATTGCCAGGTATCAATCCTTTTAAACCATATAAATAATATCCCACCTAGCCTAGGATATTAGATACTATAAAAATCCCATACCATCACCAATGGATTATATGAGCTGGTGCATTTGACCTCAAAGAGATGCTGAAAATTTTAATTTCTATCCCTCGGTCAAGCAACAGAAAAGTAAAAAGCTATGGACCCATAAGGTATCACAAACATTGTGATATGACAAGATTTACGGAAATATAGATTGTCCCAGATTTATGGCAGGATATAGATGCTCTTGTCACAGATTATAAATAACTGGAATGTGAATTCATCAGATGTCCTTGGGCAGGAAACAGCAAGACAAAAACTACTGTTCCATCAGGCAGCATAATTCACTGGTACTAATTAAAAGGATGCTTACAGCAGCAATGAGAGGTGTGCATTGCTTTCTCCATGTTGCTATCACTAGAAGTCCACAAGTAGGCATTCTCATCTAAGGTTACATTAGTTAACAGCAGAAATACAGATGAGGTGGTATGCACAGTGAAAACATACAAAGCTAGCTGTTTTGGCATAACTATACTGAGCTGAATGATTGCATCTTCAGATTTCAGAATTTCCAATTGTGATCCCTTCATTCGGATTTTCGGCTTTAGCATGGTCGATATACAATTTAAGATTTCATATTGAGTTCCTAGATTGGTTTTCTCGAGTGTCACCCACAAGAGACACGAAGATAGATAGTAGAGAATCATTTAGCATTATTTTTTTTCCCCTTTAAACTTATTTAATTTCCTTTCCATATATTATCACTAGTTTGGAGGTGAAGGTGATGATGTATGCATCAGTGTTTGAAAAGGCTAAGGCACACCAAGGCGATAGGGGTCCGAGATCCTAGGCCCTAGGCGCATCCACGTAAATAGTGGTTCCATTATAACGTAGTGGCTTCTATTTAATAATTTTTGGATCGGCCGCGATGCGAAATTACTAATACGCTGTGGTTTTAAAATTTCACATTTATCAGCCGATAAATCAGAAAATATCGGTGATTTATTGAGAATTTTTAAATCTATTGAAAAATACATGCATGATAATTTTTTCTTATTCATTTACTAGATATATCTTGGACCAAGTTACTATTAAATAATAGTAGAGTATTGTTATTTGTTACATTTACATGTCCTACAAAATATATGCCTCTTTTTATTCCAAGGTAAATTTAGGATTGTTAGGACAATTTAGCATATAATGACTCACTTAAAATTTTCTAACATAATATAAAATATTAATTTATTAAACATTTATATTCAAATGATCAATAAATAAAATTAAAGTATATAGTGAAATAAAAATAAAAATTCACACCGCGATACAATTTATCGTTCATGACACTCCGATACCATGACACCACAACCGTGATTTTATTGCCCACCTAGGCGCACACTTGTGCAAAGTGAGGCACCAAAATTGCCTACTCTAGTGTAATAGTGCTTTTGATCTTTCCAAAAATATGTGATATTTTCTTTCCTTTCCTTTTCCAATCAAAATTATGTCGATTAGTCCCAAAACCTTATTTTGCTCTCCCTTTCCTTCTCAATGTAAAATTTAGTTACCTTATTTATGAAAATAGATACTCAATAACTAAGCAGCGTTCATTTTCTATATTAAATACTTTTTTTATTCCTTTTCCATTCAAAATTATACATATTGGCCTTCCTATAACCTTTTATCCTCCTTCATTTACTCCTAACCTAAGATATAATTATCATATTGATTGCCGAATTTTTTAGAGGAAATTAAAAGCTAAAACTAACTAATATTTAATAAGGCGTGCACTTAGAGCCTTACACCCCACAGCACCTTAGCAATGCCTTACAAATGTCACCTCGCCTAGGATTAAAAAAGCCCTAATGCCCCATTGCCATGCGTCTTAGATGCGCCTTTACAAGCACCGTTGCCTCTAAAAGAAGTGTTTCCAAAAGACCTGGACACTGATAGACTAACACCTCATTGGTATTATCACCAATTTATGATAAATTATAATCTTATTTCATACTAAGGGAAAAAATAAAAAAAAATAACATCTTGATATTTTGGAATAACAACCTGTGGGCGTAAAAATAAATTACATGGAAATCCACAAAAAATAAAAACATAAAAGGGTAAAGTTATTAGATATTAATTGAGCATATATGATGTTCACCAAGAATACCTCAGCACTGTGATCCTTAAGGGCATGCTTACAATCATAGTTCCCATTCTCGGTCTGCTGCCATAATCTCACTGTCTGCAAGAAAGAATATTACACACAAAAGCATCAATAACAAGAACAGCATAATCCATACAGAATTGAACATGAATGTGTATCTTATGACAACTGAACATTATCTCTAATATCTTAATGTGTCAATGATAATAACAGCACGATGCAATTATCACATCCCTCCAGGGAGTACCACTGACCAGGAAAGTCCGATAATTGATTGCAGAACAATACTAAGAATGCTTAGCTTCCAACACCGAGCCCTTCCTAAGAGTAAAACCCACTAAAATCCCACAACAGCACAACCACCTCATAATCATGTAGGAGTTCAAAAATGAGTTGGCCTAATTTTAGTCAGACTTTTCAACTTACAATTAAAGTACTCCCCTAGGGCAACTCATAATCCAAAAGTACAAAGTCCCTAGCATATATATGATCCTAATGAGGCTCATAGCAGAACAATTAAAAACAAAGACTAAAGATACACTAAGAAACAGATCCATTCTCACAAAAGTACGCATAAATGAAAAATGATATTCCTCACAATCTTCCCTTTGGCTTCTTTGGGAGCAGGGATCTTGGGGATAATATAGCATAGCGACAATTTGAGTATTTAAAACTCTATTAGGATATAACTCAAGCAAGTTTTATCTTTTTGAAGTAAATATCCAAAACAACCATCTTTGTATATGCACTTTCAAAGGCAGTTCTTTGAGCTACGCATTTCACACATTGGATTGCCAAAGACGCAGGACAAGAGGGGGAAGAAAGAAAGGCAAAGGGAATGCAGAGGCCAGAAGAGAGAAAAAAGAAGCAAGCAAGCATCAGTAAGGTAGACATTCTTCATAAAGACATCAGATCTAAACCTTACCTTATCTGCTGACCCTGTCACTACCAAGCCATCATCCTGCGGCACAATTTTGACACTAGTAACCTGCAAAAGAATACAATATAAGTGCAGCCATTCACCAAACACAAAAATAAAGGTAGTATGTCCAGCAGTAGGAAATCAAATGAGCAAATATAGTATGTCAGAGGGAAAAGAAATGGTATCCAATTTTTATTTATTTTTCTCCCGCAAAGGTGCATTAGGAAATAGGAACCTTCTTAGAGTGACCACTTAGAGTAGACATAATCTCCCCAGATGGTTGGTCAAAGATCACTGCATTCGTATCAATTCCTCCAGTTGCAATGATACCCTTCAAACAGTAAGAGAAAATTGTGCATTAGTAAAATGGTTTGTTTTCCTTTTTTTAAAAAAATGAGTATTCAGACATCTACAGCCATTTTGAGCATCACAACAATAGAATAGTTCATACCAAAACCAAGGTGAAATAAAATTGCCCAATAGTATGTCACAAATGGTCATGTCTAACAAGCAGATATCTCATGCAACAGACACTAGGCATCAGTTGAAATCTCTACAGAAAATATTAGTCAACTCCAGCACTCATCAGATGAATAGATGCACATAACAAAAACAGCATGCACATTAATTGACAGCCAAATGAATAGGACATTGCCCCAAATATGCATTTCATCCTATAATTCTAGCCCTCATTTTCAATCATGGGATTTAACAAAAGTGTTTGTTTGGCCCTTCTGTGTCACTACAAAAATACTTTGGCTGAAAATTTCTAATAACAATGTTAAAGTGTTCGGCTGAAAAGATCTATTTACTTTTTAACAAATAAATAAATCAATAATTTATCATAAATGTGTAAAATTTGACTTTTGATTGAAATAAATAGTTCACAAGGGGAAAAAAAGCTTCATCCATACTAATAAATGCAATACGTCTTTTTTCTCAAGAAAAGAAAAGCTTCCTTGCTTCCCTCCTCACTTGTAAACCTCGCCATAATTGAAATGTCTCAAATCATCTATTTCACTCCATTCAAATACCCTACTTAGCCAGACTACCAATACTCAACTGGAAAATTCCAGAAAGATGGAACTTCCATTAATACATCGAAAAGAGTTCAAATACTTCAGCTGATTCAGGGAATAAGCACAAGCATTCTTGATTTGTCATCAACAAATATTACCACCGCCGAATTCCTGGGCACTGGAGCTGAAGTGATTTGCTGTTCGGGCAGATAAAGACCAGACATTTAACCATTATTGTTTCCGCTCTATTTCCCACTCTCTACAACTTGATTTTGCCAAAAAGAAATAGCATAAGAAATTAGTTGAACAAGATTGTGGACATGAGGTTTTATAAGAATTACCTTCATTCCTCTGATTTTTTTAATCTGAGATGAGAGATAAGGCAAGGGAGTGAAAGAATTACAGACAAGGCAGAAGGGCAGACTCTAAATCAACGAGAGGAGCTGATGACTTGATTTCAAAATTAAAATAATGGGAGAGAGGCATGTGTGACCCATAACACACACACCCCAAAAAAAAAGACAAAAAAGAAACACACACACAATATTCATTAATCAGGTTTCTCTGAAGGCTGTTTCGTTATTGTTTTGAGAGATACTCAGGAAAACTGTTTTTGTTTAAGAACTTTTAGAAACTTAGTTTTTGGTCCAATTTTGGCATTTTTATACAGATAAGTTGTTTGTAAAGAAGGACCGCCAAACAGGCACATAGTCTCTTCCATGAAGCCATTTATAATGTGAAAGGACTTGTTTCAATATCTATAACTTAAATTGATTACATATAGATTTGAAAAAATTAAGTATTTTAAGGAATGCCATTTAGATGCCAGCCCTTAAAAGGTCGGAAGGAGGGAGGGAAAATGGATTTTTTTTCCTTTTTTTACCCTGTTCTATTGCTCCCGACTTATGAAAATCATATTAAACATCATTTATCACACTAACGGCAATCTGAATGTAAGGTCTCAGACAAGCAACAATCAGATCAGCAAGGCTTCTATATGATTGCGTTGTTCATGTTAACATGTGCATCCTAGCAAAAATCAATTCTTGAAACAAAACTCCTTTTGGCTAAGAAAAGGTTAAGGAGGTCAAGACAAAGGGTTGAAGACATCAGCACATGGCCCATTCATAATGAAATTGCCTTTAGACTAGAAGAAACAAGGGCATGATGCCAGGTATTGTCGAATCAACAATTAGGTGAATGTCAAATGAAAAGGTGGGAACCAATAATTATGACCTGTGAAATAGTAAGGAAAAAGAAAGAACATGAAGCTAAAACGAAGATGGTGTTCAGAGGCACTCCCACATTCAAATTAGCAACATAGGACTTCAAGTAGATGAAAAATGAATAAAAATAAGTTAAATTGAGCAGTTAGAGCACAACCAAAGAAGTTTAAGGTGTAAAGATGTGAGACTGTATATGGAGGAACAAGTGAGGTGGATGGCATTGGATGGGTGAAGGAATAGTGTCCCAAGCAAGGAACACTAAATGCAAGAGACCAGAGAAGAGATAGCACATAAAAACATAGAAGTTATGTTTCTCAAAGTGGATATATATCAAACCAAAAAAAAAAATGGACCTTAGGGTTTTATACTAGAGAGCTGATGCAATTAAAAGTAGCTACATCACAATGCCTGGCCCCATGATTGTCATACAAGCCACTACATAGGGGGGTATACAAGATTAATTTTTTCTTGACTCTTGAGATGAGTTTCATTATGTAACATTGCTTGTTAGGATGAAGGGTTAGAGAGTTACTAAAGTAACCATATGCTATGAAGAAATTGCAGTAGCTCCAGCTTAAAAGATAGGGCTTATGGGGACTTTGGATGGTGTCTTTGTAACACACATGATGGGTTATGTTGTTAATTCAATACAACCTCATAGAAAAGGATAATTTTCAAGAACAGAATGTAATATTATCAATATGCAATGCAAAAACACAATGCACCAAATAGCAAAATACACGAAGATGCCCAACGATATCCACCGACATTCACAAATACACTACCTATATTTACAAATAAAATTAAATATTGCTTTGGTCCCTCTAGAATATTCCTTTTTGTATTTTGATCCCGAATAAAAAAAATAATCAATTCAAACCTTATGGATTTCTATTCAATCAAAACAGTCCTCAATCTCTACCATTAACCAACAACAAAAGGTTAACCATACTTTCCTAGTTAAATTGTAATCATTCTTTAATCTTAATTACATTACTTTAATAGTATAATTAAGCTTTCAGTTTAAACTAAACTAAAATGCAAGGTAATTTTGTAGAAATCCTAATTTCGATTGAACTATAAATAATTCTTGTTGACAAAATGGGGCCATTAGCACTAATTTCCGATGAATCCTATCATATCCCCTCTTCCACAACTTCTTTATCCTCTTCTATCATCTTTATCTTTCTTTTGTTTCTTCTATCTTATGCCATTATTGTCTCATCTAATATTTCTTTCATCTCCAACCCTAAATTTGGCTCAATTGCTAGCCTAATCATTTTCTCCTTTCTTTATCATCTTCACTCCTCTACCCCTTCCCCTCCCCACCTCCACTTCTCACACTTCCAACATCACTACTCTCACCACCAAAATGAATAGTGAAAATCAGTTATTTAGCATGAGTGGATGCTCCAACAAAATACTAACTACAAGCAAAAACTTCAATTTTAGCATATCTTCAAACAATTGAACAAGAAAATCTTTTTCAACCTCCCTTCAATGGAAACAATTTTGTTTTTTTCACACCACTAAGTGTCATTGTGTATAATACTATCTTGTTTTCTCCCATTGGTGCACTATTTTAGAAACCCACCAACATTATACTTGCATGAAGACGATTTGGTTTCAATTTTATAAATTAAAGCCTCGAAAATGGTTGGTTTTTGGGGGTTGTTCTGAATCAGAATTGGCAATATAAGTGGTTATCCTCTTTCCTATGATTAAATATAGGAGAGGGGAGGAGAGTGATTTAGATGGAGTGCTAGGAGGAGGTAGATAGCGGGCATGAGAGAGACAATATAGCAGCTCAGTTGGTGCTACCTAGATGGGGGAACTCATCTTCCTCATTCAGAATGGTGATGAAGACAAAATAATGGATGTTCTTTACAAAAAGAAAAGGTTAATTGCATTTTTCCAATCTCTAAGTTAAAGATAGAGGACCAAGGAAGTTGAAGAAGTGTGGAGTTGTATTAGATTTTATTTTAGTTCAATCTAAATTTAAAAATATTGATTACATTGTTAAGAACTTAGGATAATATAATCAAGGTTAAAAATTAATTAAGATTTAAATTGTTAATTAGGATAGAAATAGCAAGACTAACTTACTATTGCATGTTAATGTGAGAGATTAGGGACCATTTTAGTTAAAAAAGAAATCCATAAGAATCAAATTGAACATTTTTTTTTTATTTAGGGAACAAAATAGAAAGAGTAGTATTCCATAAGAACTAAACAATTTTTGACATTGGACAAATATTTACTACAAAAAAATATATAAAAAATATATACTAGTACCTCTAGTTTTAAAAAGGTATCATTTTAGATTTTGCAAAAGAATTAAGAAAATAATCTAAATAACTAAGCTATCCCTATTAAAATGCCATCAAAAATTTCTTATTGGAAAAAGGTAATGATAGATACATAAAAGAATATCAAGTATTCTAAAGGATAAAGCAAGCATAACAATTCAAAGTTTACCTTATAAATGTAAATACATATTTATAACGCAAATCAAATTACTTAAAAAACAATTATTTAAAAATGAAGGGAGTATTGTTTATCATTTGTGATGGTTTGCTATGCAACAACACGACCCAAGTTTTATTGTCACATGTGTGCAATGTTGCATAAGGATAAGAACGAGAAAATGAAAAATGACAATTTATTAAAAAATTGACTACATATATTTGAATTCTCAGTTATGCCTTAATAGGTTTGTTATACTACTTGGACCAACATTAAATATACATGTTTATACTGACCAAACCAGGCTCAACACAATAAACATTAAATATACAAGTGAAAAATAAAGCTCTAACGTTCCCCTCCTCTACTCACATCCCTTAATACTTCTACCTTCCTCTTCCTCTATCCCTCTACTTCTTGTTATTAACTTCTTCTCACTCTTAACTTCTTCTCCCTCACTATATTCTCGCCTAACCATGATTTATTCAAACTGTAAGTAGATAGAATGACAAAAAAGGGCAATGATGACAAGTAGCAACAACTATAAATGACAATTTTTTTAATTTGGCATTTGTAGATGTATAAATTTGTAAACAACTTTTCCCTTTTCTATGACATTTTAATTTTTATTTTTGTAGTAAAAAACAATAGAAACTTTAACAAACATTTCAAATGACGTTTCTACCTTTGAAACAGTGGGTGATTGGTGTTTCCATACAACCCTACCTGTATCCTTTAGAGGATGATTAGGCTTTGTTTTGTTCAGCCCACTTACCACCAAACTGGTATTTAATTATCCTTTAGCATCTTGCTTGATTAGACCCAAGGAATCCCTTCATCCATGTTCATAGTCACCTTTTCTTAATACCGGATGCAAATTGGGCTTGAACATGTTGTGCCTAATTTCTACCACCATAGTCATGAAGCCAAGTGTCAAGAATTTAATAGATTAACAGAGTTGCAAACAAGTTAATTTGTAATGATTGCCTAATAAATGCTTAGAGAAAAAGAAATCACATGGGAGAGTGGACCATTTTCCTTGTCACTTCACTCATGCTATTTCCTAGTACTTTCTGTTTTTCTTTGTAATTTTATATCCTCTAATTTTCTACTTTTGGCAAATGTGAAGGGTTTGGACTAGAGCTATTAACGAGCCAAGCCAGCTCGCAAGCTTTTTAGGCTTGGCTTGTTGATGGCTTATTTAGCTAAACGAGCCTAAAAATAAGGCTCGAGCTTAGCTTGCACCCCCCAATAAGTATATTGGAATTGACTCTGTATCAATGGAATCTCATCATCCATACATAACAAATGGGTGTGGTATATTCATATCATAACATATGAACAATAAGAACTAGCATTCTTATTGAGACTAGAACTCATAGAGAAGAAAATAGATTTATGGATAGAATCCAATATGCAATATGTACAAACAAAAGTATTCGGTTATTGGGGAAAAATCAATATACTTCTAATGTAGAATCGGGATCAACTAGGACAGAAATCATCGACTGCCGGAAAAGGGTAGAAGAATGGGACCTATTATGGGACATACAATGCATTACAGACGTGATCATTATGCTCAACCAGGTTTTCTATTCCACCTCTTAGAAAGAAAAGAACTTAAATATAAATACTTAATAGCATAGCGATACATTTAACGAGCCGAGCTTAAGCATAAAAAATTTGGACTCGAGCTTGTTTACAGTGAAAAAGCTCGTTAAATTGGCTCATTTACCATAAAAGCTCGCAAGCCAATTCGGCTGGGCTTGTTTATAAACGAGTTGTGCTTGAGGTTCATTTTTAGGCTCGTTTAGTAAACAAGCCGAACCAAGGTAGGCTCGACTCGTTAACAGTCATAGTTTGGACATTATATGGGACATTTGATGAATCATGAAAATTAAATGAGTGCCAAAGTTAATGGTTGTCTCTATTACTTTCAATTAGTTTTGCCTTTGATTGAGTTTGTGAAGATTAGTGTCCTATGTCAAAAATAGCTCATAATTTTAATGGTGGAAGCACAAACCCACATCCACAATCTATTTTTGACCTATTTCTTCACAAGATCATAAATATAACAAACATTTAATATATAAATAATGAAAGAAAGAAAAAATGTGAGGATAAAAGGGAAAAATAGATTTTGAATTTTTTTTAAGTGATTTTTATTTTTATACAAAAATTTAATATTAAAATGCCTTTCTTTTTCAAATGGAGGGAGTAGTTACTTTGATGCGATAATGATTTAAATGAAATTACAGCAGGTTAATGAAAGGTAATAGAGACTAATGTAGATAAAATAAAATCTATAAGGTCTAAAACTCTAAATTGAATAATAATATATTCAAGGACTAAAATAAAGAAAGTAGTGTTCTAAAGGGACCAAAACAATATTTAACTCATTTTGTTGAATATCCCCTTTGTGAAAGGGTAATAATCAGTTTTTCCTAATAGAATCCAAAATTTCCCCTTTGATTCAATTAACCAGTTACCTACCTAGTTTATTATACACTCGAAAGATCACAATCAGCCAAAATTTTCTTTTTGTTCTCTACTTGGCCAATTCTAGTAAGTTGTGCAAGATTGAAGTTTTCTTTTCTCAATTACCTTGAGACTTTTAATATTGATCATTTACATCATACTAACAACCATAACCCCAAGGTGTTATGTTCTAACATCTTATTAACCAGGGGCAACCAAAGCATCCACCAAAAACATTATATAAAATCAAATAACTTACCTTAGAATAATTGATATCAATTGAAAGAATTCCCGGTTTGTTGGTCTTGTGAAGAGGATAACCAGCAATCTGAGTGTAGCGCTCTACATCATCAATAGGTGCTAGGGTTGAAGGTACCTAGAGATAAGGCCCATGCAGGACACAAAAGAAAGTCACAACCTTGAAAACTAAAATTAGAAATGCTAGTATGAGCAGAAACTTCTATCAATAGATGCCAATATAAATAAGTGATTGATTACCACTGAAGAATTAGTCAAGCAGTGTGCTAAAAAATACAGTAGTTAATATATCCAAAGTACCATTCTCTTCTTTCGTTGCTGTGATAGAGCAGCATTGCAATCTGTTAGCTCAGTGATAATATCATCTGAAATTCCTGGTCTAAATATTCCTCCAGCTGCCAGCTCCTCATTCTCAGCAGCTACAAATCAACAAAACAGAAGCTATTTGCTGCAGACAATTTTGGAAACAAGAAGCAACAAAGGGTATATGGAAAAATACGGACCTTGTCTGCCATTGCTGACAGCAGGTACCACATTTGCTGATACTACGGCAGCAGGCATCTGTCTTTCAGCCTGCGCAAGTAGTGACATTGCCTCATCCCTCTCTTTCTTCAGCCTCGCAATTACTCGGCAGGCAGCATCATGCTGTCAATACATGCCACAGTCCATTTCAACACACAAATTGAAAATAGTCCGGTCATTGATATTATGCTAGTCATAGGAAAATGAGTGCATGTTGGACTAACTGTTTGTACATCTTCAACTAGAAAAGACGTTAAATATAGGCCAAGCGCCAATTTCTTAAAAACTATTTTCCAGCAAAAAGTTTCTTTTTTTAGCAGCTAAATAAAAATCAAATACTTCTATCATCTTCCCGAAATGACCTACTTTATTCTGAAATGCCATTCCAAAGTGTCCTCTTATGTTTTTGGTTTACTTCTCAACATCTCTCATTGAAATAACCACTGCTCATTCTCTGATTCTCCCTGTCACTAATTCTCTCCCTCACCAATCTCTCTCACATGGTTTTCTTGAATGACACGATATATCAAGTTTTCCATTAATTACCACAGAATTATCTAGATCATGATGTAATTTTATTTATTTACTTATTATTGTTTACTTGCTATTTTAAGAAAAAAATACACATTACAAATTGTTGCTTTATTTATTGTTAAATAAACCAATATTTTTTATTGAATATTATATACAACCGTGGTTGGGCGTACATAAATGAGGAGGGGTAATAATTGAGATGCAGGGTAAGAGTGCACTGCCTAGTCATTGCTGCAGGGGTATTTCAGTTAACTAGTAGCTGCTGTTATTCTTTCTATTATTATCTGCTGGTTTTTTATTTTAGCATTAACGGTCTGCTATGTCTAAAGGAGAGACTGAGAGAGCCTTCAGCCTGTTACTAGAATTAGTGAGCCAACAAGTATGTCATGCAAAGGGGTTGTCACCTGCCTATAATAGTAAAGAAGGGGAGGAGTGGAAGCAGTAAATAATGAGAAGTAGTTGGAAGGTTAACAGGTCCTCAAAACCTTGAAAATTATTCTCTACCTGTTTTATCAATACCAATTAGCTCTACCTCCGTAGCTCATATCCTATAAAATGGTATCGAAGCAGATCATGAAAGGGAAAAAAAGGCACAGAAAAGGACTAATCACTGAAGGAGACACTAGGCTCGATTCAAGAGGAAACGTAGGTAGAGATGAAGGCCATACGGGACGAGACTGGAAAAGAAAATAGGTGCTACAGAGAAAGCTAAGGAGGAGACTTTCGGAAACTAGGGCATGTCACCCAACAAGGTGAGACTGGTGCAAGCAATAAAATTGGGGTCGCAGTCCCGATTGCAGTTGCAATGTCACGGTATTAGAGTGTCACGAATAATATTTTATATGTCACGGTTGTCGCAGCATATATTTTTTTTCAATAAATATTAACAAATATCAGTAAATGCTGGCATATATTAGTAAAATATCAACAAATATCAGCTGATAATCGATATATCACCAATGAATATGTAAAATTATAAATCCGTCACATATCAACTGACCCAAAATCCGATAAGTATTGACCAATATCACATATCGAAACCGATATTTAATTATATGAACTGGTGACAATTAAAGGAACAAACCACAGAGTAAAGGAGAAAACCCAACGGTAGTGGAGGAAGCAAATTCACCCATGACAAAGGAAGCCTTAACAATGACAAATGAAAAGGACGGTTCCTTAAACTGGAACTCTATAGTAAAGCTGAAGAAATTGGAAGTTGTTTTAGCTTTGTGAACTCAAAGAGGAACAAAGTCCACATGTTGATAGGATTAGAAAACTTATTGAAGGAGTATCAGCGGCCCAAACAAACAATAAAAAATTGATGGGGCAAATATGTCAAAGTGGATCGGGCTACAAAATTGGCCAGCCAAGTATTTTACTTCTAAACCTAAATTCCCAAATACCTCTCCAAGTCACTGAAGATATGAAGCTTCTACTGAATCTATCCTTGCGAACTACCAGATGTAGCTTGGTGCTATGAGTTTAATGGCTACCTCAATGAGCAATGGCAACATCACATAAATCAGCTATTGTTCTTTCTCTGATTCTCTTATGCTTGATTTCGTTTATGTAATGCTCTAATTCAATAGCTCATATCTTATCGTATAAGCAACTATATTGTAGTAATCAGCCAAACACTTGATAACATTTTTCCACATTATTAAGAATCAATGTACATTAGGCATGCATCCTCACCTCTATTACTCAGTGGCTCATAGCAAACTGTTTTAAAAACCCTGAGAATACCACAAGAGGGGAGTCCAAACCAAGGCTATAAAAGGTTGTTTGGTTTAGGGTGAATGTTCATTCACCCCGTTTGGGAACAATAATAAATTGTTCACTAGGTTAATGAGAGTTAAAAAAAATTTCTTCATTCACCCCAATTTCTCTCATTTTCATTAACCTCCAATAAGGGAGGAAAAGGGGGTGAGAGGGGGGGATAAATGAATTTCTATCTAATTGAATAAAAATAACCTCACCCTTGTGCTGTAGAAAAACTTTTAGCTATAAGTTACATTTGTTTATTTTTTAACTTTCATCAACCTCAATCCAAATAAAACTAAAACATCACTCACTCCGATTCACGTTAATTTTTAATGATTATCCCTAATTATTTTTCATTCTATGAAAAGCTTTACCATGTATGTAATGCCCTATCTTAAAATCATTCAAAATATATTTAAAATTATATTGGTATAAAAATAAAAATAAAAATAAAAAATTTGGATTTGGGTTTGAAAAGAGCTTGAAATATGGGTTAAAATGTGAATTTCAAGGGTATTGCTAGTTTCCCAAAATATCAACCGATACGACAAGGAACAACTATTTTAATTTTTGCGATAACCAGTCGACTGGTTGTCAGAACCATTTGACTAGTTGTGCTACAATTACAGATTCTTATCTATTTTGGGTTTGATTCTTTTTCTAATGTTTTTCAAAACTTTTAATTAGAGTTTATTTGTGCTAATAAGCATATTTTGGTACTTTGGGATTATTTTTACATTATTTAGATCATTCTATGACTTATTTAGCTAAAATTTTCCAAAAGCACTTTTGAGATACTCACTCACCTAGGGCTGCTAACAAACCAAGCCAGCTCGTGAGCTTTTTGAGCTCAACTCGTTGAAGGCTTGGCTCAGCTGGCTTGTTTAGCTAAACAAGCTTAAAAATTAGGCTCAAGCTCGGCTCGATTATTAAACAAGCTAAGCTTGAGCATAATAAATTTGGGCTCGAGCTCGTTTATAGTGTAAAAGCTCGTGAACTCGGTTCGTTTACCACAAAAACTCTCTAGTTGGCTCGTTAAAAGCTCAACTCGGCTCGTTAAAAGCTCCGCTCGTTTATAAACAAGCCAAGCTCAAGCTTCATTTTTAGGCTCGTTTATTAAACAAGCCGAGCCCAAACCTACCTTGGCTTGGCTCGGCTCGTTAACAACCCTACACTCACCTACTCCCCTTCTCCCTCAATTTTCTCTTTCCTTTGGCAATAGTGGTTGCGTGTATGCCATCCTGCACTTTCTCCTTGACTTACCTACCTCTACCACCACCTAATTGCACTCCACCTCCCTCATTCTCATCATTCACTTTCTTAAACCTTGGTTCTCCATGCTCAACCAAGTCAACTCTCCCTCTCTCCTCCCTTTGATATGTCAACCCCAACTCTCCTTCACACTCCATTTTTTCATTCATTTTAAATCCTTCCCTATGCACCTGCTCGCTTTCTCCCTTTCCCTTGGGTTAAGTTTCTACGGGTAGGGCATTCCTTATTTTCTCCCTTTTTCTTTTCTACTTAAAAACAAAGGCTTACCTCTTGGATTTCTCCATTGTTCAGTTGATTTTCTCTTCTCTTCTCTCCTCTTAATCTTAGCCTTAGATTTGGCTTGTTGCTACCAAAAATGACTATATTCTACATTATGGATATATCGCCTTGGAGAAATCCTATTAGACTACACAAAATGAACAAGATTTATGAAAAAAAAAACTAATACCTGATATAAAGCATGGCTTAGTTCTTGCCTTGCAGTATGTAATTGTTGCTCCAATGTGAAATTTGATAACATCAGGCAGTCCCATTCCTGCATAACCAAAACACTAACTTCAGTGGCAAGAGTGATAGATGATATAAAATACATAAGACAGCAAGGATTCTGACAGCATAGAAAATGAAAAGGTAGATAAGATAAATTAATACAAATTCTGACATGATAAGAATTAAGCCACTAAAGGAAATAGACAAACATGACTAGTCAATCTTCCAAGAGAGAGAAAAAATAAACCATAAGTAATTAAAAAAAAAAAAAAGAGGAGGAAAAAAATCAACACCACATTCAAAGCACTAAAGCATTTGCCAAATATCAGAATTCAATGAACCTAAGATTCAGATAGATTTACAGGGCTTCAATATTGACTAAAAATGTCCCAACATTTAACATGATTGGGCAACTTTAAAAGGCTGCAGGGAAGGGCATGAGTGTTGTAAATCACAAGAGTAAGAGGAGATATAGGGCCAACTGAAACCTTCAAATCTACATTAAGACCACATAAGAATCTACATAGCTGTCGGTAGAAGATTAATGTTGAGAAACAAGTAAACAACTGAAGCAGCATAAGCATGTCTTTGCAAATTCAACTGAAATGCATCAAGATGCTCAAGTCTAATAACTTGCAATATTTCACCCTACATAAAAGTTGAGTGCAACAACCAGACTGCAATAAAATAGGCGCACATTTTAATTACTCCACCAGTACCAGCAGGCAAATCATAATCCACCTATGAAAGCATTAACAAAGTCATAAAACCACGAATAGTAAAAGCCAAGCATAAACAGAAGCCTAAGACAAGGAGATGTAGAGCAATAAGATGCCTAAGACAAGGAAATCTTCATGAATGAATAAAGGAAAAGATGAAGAAAAGATGAAGAAAAGCAGAAAAGCATACATTTTGAAACATTCCGAGCATCCCGGGGATACTTGCAGCATGCAAAGGTCTAGGCTTCACTATCTGCACATAAATAATTAAAGAGATGATCTCCGGATATAAAAAATTTGAAGTAGACAGCATCAACAAGCAAATAAACCTACCTTGCCAGTTTTGATTGGAACAATATCATCCATGGTAAGTGGCTCCCCAGTAATTGGGCATTTTCCATAATCCTAAGGAGGAAACAGACAACATAATACAATCAACATCGAGACAGAGAGCCCACTAGAGACATAGAATTCATGTTTATCAGCAGCTTCACGTTACAGCTATCAATAATTTGTAACCACAAACCTCCCGCGGAAAAGAAAATATAGGTTCAACAATTCATTCAATTCTCAATCAGAAGAAACAACAAAAAGAAATAAGAATCATTGATCTCACTTCTCATCAAGTCAAGTCGTAAATTTGAACAATTTGACACAAACCCTAGAGCCCAAAAACAGTACCGATATATGACGCTCAATCAATCGTTTCTCGAAGACCAGTCCAGAGTTCTTCGAAACAACAGGCTCTTCAGGAAATTCCCCAGAGACTGCAACATCAAAATAAAGAACAAAAATCAAGCACATTAAGAGACTAAAGCAAAAGGAAGTAATGAGAAAACGCGCGAGTGAGAGAGTGAGTGAGTGAGAATGCTAATTACTTGAACAATTCATTATGACCGAGAACTAGGGCTAAAATGCGTGAAATTTTGGTGAAGTTTTGAAGAAGAGGGTAGGAAGCAGCTGCTGCGGGACGGCGGCGGGGCTCTGGCGTGCCTGTGAGCAGCGAGTGTATGGTAGAGTGAGGCAGAAGAGAGAGAAGACAACGACCAGGCGGGAGGGAAAGGAGGCGAGTCGTGGACTCTGAATTTTGGTTCTGGGCTTTTCAAAAACTTTTTGATAGTTTCCCATGGCCGTGGATACTGGGCTCATGATATGAAATTGGGGATTCCTGATATTTGTTAGAAAATAATTTCGTATGGCATAAGATTAAATTACTATCCTAAATGGTCTGTTTGGTAAAAGTGAGAATGGGAATGGAAAGTAAATAGTGGAAATTAGTTTATTTAGTCACATTTCTATATTTGGTATTTGATGGAATTAATTTGAGAATAACTTAAAAATAAAAGTTTCATGTGTTTGATACGTGGGAATGGGATTGAAAATATAATTATAAATTTATAAAAATATCCTTCTTATATTTATAATATTTATAGTTTTGTATATTTATATATATATATAACCAATTATTATTATATTTTTCCATTATTCGACCTTGTTTTTCTCATAGTAGATCATATAACATCAGATCAGATTAGATAATAGTAATTATTATTATTATTATATCAAATAACATTTACAATTATTATTATTATTATTATTATATTTATTATAATTATAATTATAATTATTATTATATTTTAATTATAATTAATTATTATAATAATTAGAATTATAATAAAGATAATAATTATAATTATAATACAGTTATAACTATCTGTTTGGTAAATGGGAATGGGAGTTTGAAAATTAAAATTATTATAAAGATAATCATCATCATCATCATTATTATAATTAATATTATTAATATAATTTTATATATAATAATATAAGTCATTTTGGTAATTTTATCTTCTATTCTCATTCTCATCCTTTTAATACTACCTCCCCCCTAGAAATAAATTGATGGGAATTGGCACCACTAAATCTCATTCCCACTTCCATTTTAATTCCCACTCCCTCAAAACAAATAATAGAATATTTAAATCCCTCCTTAAATTTTCATTCCCACAATTATATTCCCTCCAACCAAACAAGTTGAAAGTGAATTTCGACCGGGCTTTAGTGCAAATCCCTTCACAGTCCGCTCACCCCCAAAGTTGACACAACTCCTTCGATCCCGTGCACTCGTGATCGAAGGAACGAAATTCACAAAAAACAATACCCGGATCTATTGAATTTTGAAGAGAGTTTGGGAGTTTAAGTCTCGGTAAAGCTTTGGTTTTTCACACCAAAAATTAATTGTGCCGAAAACCAAAAGTAATTTTTATATTAATAATAAAACCGAGAAAGTGGAAGATCAGAACGTCTCCCACTCTTCACACGACCAAGAAATAGGGAGAATTGGTAAAAACGTCCACAATAGTAGCAACTGACGAAGACCAATCAAACGGATAAAAAAAATCGTTCAAAATTTTTGAAAAAAGAAAAGATCGGGTCATCCCGGACCGGATGGGCGGGCAACGGCATGCGCGCGCATGTGTGTAGTATATAGTCCAACCCACTGCCCACTGCCCACACAAAAACAACCCAAACTCAATACTCAAACAAGTCAATGGGTATGGGGATATAAAAACAAAATAAATTTACTATTCACCACCAATGTGGAACAAGAAAAATGCAACAATAGAATTCAACAATACTTAATAATTTGTCATTGTACCAACAATCCCCCACCAATAGCAAACAAAAAGAAAAACATAATAGATATGGACAAAGAAGAAGTAACACTTGAGTATCACAAGGATTAAATTGATATGTAGTGAAGTAAGGCAACAACCATATCTAAGGAGTGAACGAGTCTTGAACTACCTAGACTTCAATTGAGACCCTCATAGCATAAGTCTTACCTTAAATTTTTGCAAATTTCACGATAGTAACACAAGTGCTTTTAATGGTCATGCGTACATATTGGGATACTCATGAGTGCTCTAGAAAGATAGCCTGAATCTTTCATAGAAGGCGGCCCACCTTCGCACTCACCTAGGTGAATCCATCCAGTGCGTCTCACAGGCACCACCAAATCTGGTTATGGATCTATTAAGAGCACAATCATGCTCAACCTTATAAACGTATAGCAGTGAGTTCATCAAATCCGTCTCATTAGGATCACCCAAAATATAGGGCTATGAACTCATTAAAAGCATAAAGCTTAACCTGTTTGCAACGCACTACAAAGTGTCGTAGGAATGAGAACATAGTGCAAAAGAGTGATCATATGGTTTCGTTTGACCGTATATGTTATCTACTATACTTTCCTCAACTCAAAGGCTTAAGCCCCATTCCCCTCGACGATTTAAGGATGACTCTCCTTGTTAGACCCTTTGTGAGAGGATCTGCCAAATTCCTATCTGATCTAACGAACTCTAAAGAAATCACATCGTTCCTCAACAGTTATCTGACACAACTATACCTAACACGAATGTGCCTCCTCTTACCATTATAAACAGTGTTCTTAGCAACACATATAGTTACTTGTGAATCACAATGTAAGGAAACCGGTATACAGGGTTTCCTCCACAAAGGCATATAGGCCAACAAGTTCATCAACCATTCTACCTCTTGACCAGCTAACTCAAGGGTAATAAACTCTGACTCCATGGTGGAGCGAGTTATGCAAGTCTGCTTAGCAGACTTCCAGGATATAGCACCTCCTCCCAAGGTAAACACATAACCATTGGTAGAACTGACCTCATCATTATCAGAAATCCAATTTGCATCTGTAAATCCTTCTAGCACACCAGGAAATTCACAAAAATGCAAACCCCAATCCTTAGTACCTTTAAGGTATCTAAGCAAATGATGTAGGGCAGTCCAGTGATCACTACCTGGGCTGTGAGTATACCTACTCAGTTTACTCACAGCATATGTTATGTCAGGTCTAATACAATTCATGAGGAACATCACGCTACATATGATTTTAGCATATTTAGCTTGAGAAACACTAGCGCCTAGGTTCTTTTTCAAATGTATGCTAGGATCATAGGGAGTTTTCACAGGCATTTCATCTCGACAATCAATTTTTTCTAGAATCTTATGAACATAGTGCGATTTATTCAAGGAAAACCCATTCTTTTTTTTTCATTTTAATACCAAGAATTACACCAGCTTCTCTTAAATCTTTCATTTCAAAATGAGAAGATAAAAATAATTTGGTCTCATCGACCACAGTCATACTAGTGCCAAGAATTAACATATCATCCATATTCAAGCATATTATCACACATTCATGTCCAACGAATTTCGAATATACACATGCATCAGATGCATTAACTATATAACCATTGCTCACTAAGGTCTGGTCAAACTTTTCATACTATTGTTTAGGAGCTTGTTTAAGGTTATATAATGACTTTCTCAATCTACACACTCTAGTCTCTTGACCTTTAACATCACAGCCCTCGGGTTGCTCCACATAGATCTCCTCTTTCAGGTCACCATTCAGAAACGTCGTTTTCACATCCATTTGATAAACTATAAGTCCATGGATAGCAGCCAAGGTAACCAAGGAGCGGATAGTGGCAATATTAGTTACAGGAGAGTAAGTATCGAAAAAGTCAACGTATTTCTTTTGCTTGTAGCCTATAGCCACTAATCTAGCCTTAAACTTATCTATAGTCACATCAGTTCTTTATTTCTTTCTAAAGACTCATTTGCATATGATTGGTTTACAACCTTTAGGCAAATCAACCAAATCCCAAGTGTGATTAGACATAATTGATTCTAACTCATTTTTAATTGCTTCTTTCCAAAAACTAGCATCCACCGAAGTTACCGCTTCCTTATAGGATTTAGGATCCTCCTCAATTTGATATGCAGACACAAAGTCCATATTAATCATATCAATGTCATCATTTTAAACAAGAAAAGCAGTAATAAAATTAGGTCCAAAGCTAGTTTCAATCCTTCGTCTTTTACTTCTCCTAGGCTCATAAACATTATCATTTTCAATACTAAGAGATGGTAAAGAAGACAAGGGCACCGAAGAAGCATCAGAAGAGCTAGCAAGTTCACATGCATTCTTTTGCATGGGAAACACGTTATCAAAAAATCATGCATTTCTAGATTCACAAATAGATAAGCATTCAAACACATAAATCTATATGCAACACTATTTTGAGCATATCCAATAAATGCACAGTCAAAAGTCTTTGTTCCTACGTTGGTTCTTCTAAAGTCTGGTAAACCAACTTTAGCTAGACACCCCCACACTTTTAAAATTTTCAGATTAGGTTTAAAACCTTTCCATAATTCATAGGGAGTCTTGTCTAGTTTCTTGTGGTGAACCCAATTCAAAACATAACATGTAGACAGAACTGCCTGCCTCTACATATAGTCAAACATATCAGAATTCAAAAGCATAACATTCATCATTTCCTTTAGAGTTCTATTCTTTCTTTCAGGTACACCATTTTATTGGGGAGAATAAGGGGCACTAGTTTCATGTATGATATCATGATTATCAAAAAAATCCTTTTACAAAACTAGTTTTATATTCACCCCCCTTATCAGACCTAAGCCTCTTAATTTTTCGGTCCAATTGGTTTTGCACTTCTGCCTTATATTTTAATAACATACCTTTAGTCTCATCTTTAGACCCGAGGAGGAAAACTTTAGTATATCTTGAAAAATCATCAATGAATATCACATAATACCATTTTCCTCCTCTACTCTTGATGTTCTTAAAATCTGCTAAATCTGTATGTATTAATTTAAGCAACTCTGTTGATCTCACTATGACTGGTTTAAAAGGCTTTTAAACATATTTGGCTTCCACATAAACGGGACACTTCTCATAATCCTTAGTGTCTAACTTATTAATTAAATTCATTCGTTTCAGTTTGTCTATGGAAGCCACGTTCACGTGTCCTAGCCTACCATGCCAAAAATATATGGACTTAACAATATAAGCAGAAGTAGAGCCAATTTCATTAATAGGAGCAGAAACAACATTCAAAAGAAAGAGTCCATCAGACAAGTAACCCTTACCCACAAAATCCCCATCTCTGGTCAATACGACCTTATCAGCCTTAAAAACTAGTTTCAGACCAACCCTATTAAGTAAGCTACCCGAAACTAAGTTCCTATGGAGGGAGGGAACATATAAGACATCATTCAACATTAAAGATTTTTTAGAGGTAAGTTTTAGAAGAACCTTTCCTTTTACCAAAACTCCAGCAGTGGAAGAGTTTCCCATAAAGACGTGCTCTCCATTAGTAGCATCCTAGAACTAGTGGAATAATTATCTATTTGCGCACAAATGTTTAGAAGCTCCGGTGTCCAAGATCCAATCTGCCTTGTTTTCAACCATGTTCGCTTCCACAACCACAGCAGCAATAACTTCCTCTGTCTCAACAACATTAGCCTGTGGAGCATGAGGGGCACTACCTTGTTGATTCTGAGTCTATGGGCCCTTTCTATTAAAGCACTAATAAGTCTTGTGACCCGTCTTACCACACACATAACAAGTCAATTGTTTCTTTTGAATCCTAGTGTCACCCTTCTTGAAGTTAGGTTGACTTTTCTGTTGACTCCTTTTCTGAGTCCTTTTGCCTTTCCCTTTGAACTTGTCATTTCCAGCAGCAAACTTGACGATGTTAGCACTCATGGAACCAGAAGCATAAGGCACTCGGTTGTCCTTTAGACAATTTACCTCTTCTATTCTCATGTGATTGATCAATTACGACAAAGTCAAATCCCTTTTTTTATGCTTTAGATGGTTTCTGAATTCACTCCAGGAGTTCATAGTCATGGACTTGGTTCATAACTGGCTTGTCATCGACCATTT
The DNA here is from genome assembly GCA_039764185.1 of Tamarix austromongolica. Taxonomy (NCBI): domain Eukaryota; kingdom Viridiplantae; phylum Streptophyta; class Magnoliopsida; order Caryophyllales; family Tamaricaceae; genus Tamarix; species Tamarix austromongolica. The sequence goes on from CM077817.1 coordinate 50,819,518, forward strand.
GAAACTTCAACAGATTTCCAACCGCATACTTCTTTCTCCCAGCTTCATCAGAACCATACTTGTTCTTCATAGTATCCTAGATATTCTTTGAAGACTCAACACTGAAGAACATATCAAATAGTTTGTTGTTCATATGCTGTAGAAGATGACCTTGAACGGTTTTGTTATCCCGTTCTTATTTTTCTTTCACAACTTCATCACCTTTCTTTGCAATAGTAGGAACAGGGGTGCTTGTTGGAGTGGCAAGAGCATCATCTGCGTCCTTCTAAGTTGGACTCAATAATACATCATCAACCTCCAAAGCCTCAAATAAGATCGTCATTCTCTGAGACCATTTGCGGTAGTTAGTGTCATCCAGTGGCTCAACCTTCGACATATCTGGAATAATTCTCGGAACACTTGAAGCCATATCAGAATAAGGAAAAACTAGCACAATAAAAGTATAGAACCGAAGCTATTATAACACTAGTAGCAGTAGTCATTTTCCAAAACACAAATCAACCAAATTGAAGATGCAGCAACAACACACGAAAACCAAGGCCTTATATCAATTAAAGTCTGCTATACTTGAGCAAAATAATTCCAATTGAATATGTAATACCCCATTTTTCAAAACTGTAATTATAAATTTATAATCGTATAATTAATTATAATTATTATTTTAGAGGGCTTAATCTTAAAAGTGTTATTATTTTTCGTATTATTTCAACGGTTTAAGTATAAATTTAATTAGTTTAAAATTTTGATGGAGATTAGGCTATTTAAATTAATCCTAATTTTTACCCGTAAATCTTATTTTAAATTATTTTATTAATAATCTTTTGATCCGTAACCAAAAATAATTTCTTAAAAATTATTCTCGATTATTTTACTCATTCCGACTATTTTTAAATTTACCCAAATTCTAATAATTTTTCCCGAACTATTTTTATCTGATATTTTAATCTATCTAAATTAAATTTAAAATTAAATAAATAAATATATTTACCCTCTGACTTATTCGAATATTTCTCCGGAAGATTTTCTTGTCCCGTCCGTACATTTTATACACACATATACACTCCACCCAACTCTTCATTCCGTCGGTAATTTATTTACACTTACACACGCATATTCTGCACATAATCGCAGCACTCAACCCCGACCAACCCAAACAGCCCCCTCTTTCATTTCACAGACATCTACACATGCATAGCACTCCCTCTCTACTCCCCTCTATTTACAATCACCAAACAGCCCCCACGTTTGATTTCGCACACTACACCCCGACGACACTTCCCCAGCCACCAATCGTCGCCACCAATAGCACCACCTCAGCCGAGCAGCTCCACCACCGAACCACCTTCCCATCTAGCTCCCTCACTGCACAGCAACCTGAGCAGCAGCCATCCACCATCACCCTTGACCTGGCAGCCCCGAAACTCCATCCCCGAGCCAAACCTCGACCAACCTCCTCCCTCTGTTTTTCTTCATCCAGTGCCCCCTGCCACTTCCATCACCACCCACCGAACCCAACGCCTCCACCAGCAACCAATCCAGTAGCTCCCCCGTCACAACCCATCGCAACCCCTATTTTTTCTCTCATCCCATAACACCGCCACAGGCTGCAGCAATCAACCGCCAGCGAGCCACTCCTCCCTCACCGCAGCCAACCCAGCCGCCACCTTGCACCTCCCTCTCGTCCCGCAACACCACACCCCAGCCACCAACCATCGCCAAACAGCCCCTGCACCACCCTCTTGTCTCGTGCAGCACCCAAAACCCAGCCACCCTCTCGCCCAGCCGCAGCAACCACCACCCACCAGCTGCCAGCGAACCCCCGCTGCCCCTTCGTTTCTTTCAAGCGTGTATGGCTCACGCTGCGCATGCAGCGTGAGTTATGTGCTTTAAAAAAAGAGAGAGAGTATATATATATATATATATATATAAATTTGGTACCCATTTTAAGTGTAAGGGTATTTTAGTATTTTCGAAAAATAAATATTTTTATATTATACTTATTATTTTACTTGATAAATATTAATTCAATAATTTCGCTATTATTTTTAGGTACGAAAAGTTGATTAGCGGGATCCGATAAATTTAGTAGGATACCGCTATTTTTGCATTTTTGCTGGAATTTAGGTAACCGTTATACCTTACTAAAATTATAAATATTGCGTGATAGCACATTAGGGTTTTTGGTTGATGAAATATGTTAAGCATGATTTATTTTTATATAATCATGTGTTGATTATTATTATCATGAAAACGGATAAAACGTGTATGTTATCTTATGTAAATTATGTCGGGTATGAAAGTATGATTAAAATGATGCTATTGATGGAAAAATAATTTGTATGATAGTTATGTATAAAATAATATGTTAAGCATGCTTAGAAACAATTATAGATTAATTATTATGGGCGTGTGCCCTAGGGGCAATTTAGTCATTTTTGTGTATCATGGTATTTGTCTGGAAAATCATGTATAATATGTATTAGTTGTTGTTGAGTATGTGATTATGTATTTTAGATGGATTAAAGGTGTGGAAAAGGCTTTTATGTGCAAAATTATGTATAAGGGCAAAATGGTCATTTGACATATCTGATAAATTAAATTGTGTAATGAATAATTTAATTATGGTGTTTTAGCCTTTTCATGGCAAATGAATAAATAAAATGGAATTAATTTTTAAATAGATGATGATCTGGAAATTTTTAGCCTAAGGGGTATTTTGGTCTTTTTGACCAAAAGTATCCAGATGTGAATAATTAAGTCTAGGATGGCCTTAGTATATTTTAATGTTGGCTTCGAACTTGACCTTGATTATTGTTATCTCGGATAATTGGAAATAAGTAAAAACGGTTAAGTATGAGAATTGAATTTATCTGTATTATATGCGATTTCGTGGTCACCTTAATAAAATACTAATATTTAAAGTGAAAGACCTCGAGATCGGGAATGGTGGCTCCTAGGGTTCGCTACCCTAAGGACGTGGTTTAGCCCACGGTTGATATTGAATTTTTGCTGGTGTGTCTTAATGCCTCAGTCAGGCCCTACATCTTACTCTATTTTGTTATGCAGACTAATAGGGGGTATCGATACTTATGGATTAGGTATCCTTGTTGGTAGGGTACTGTGTTACCTTCGTGTACCAGTGCGACCAGGGTACCTTTGCGGCCTTGGGTTAATAGTCGGTAGGATACTGTGTCGCCTTGTTGTGCCGATATGACTGGAGTACCTTTGTGTCTTCAGGTTGATTGATCTCCCCTCGAGAAAGTAAATAAAAATGGAAATAATATGATTTGATGGAAATAATGATTATCGGATTATTGGATTGTTCGGTAGCAGCATTCGTGCCTACCTGAGGTTTCGGTAGTAGCTTTTGTGCCTACTTGTGATTTGGTAGTAGCCTTCGTGCCTACCTGAGGTTTCGGTAGTAGCCTTTGTGCCTACCTGTGATTTGGTAGTAGCCTTCGTGCCTACCTGAGGTTTCGGTAGTAGCCTTCGTACCTACCTATGGTTTTGGTAGTAGCCTTCGTGCCTACCTGTAGTTCGGTAGTAGCCTTTGTGCCTACCTGAGGTTTTCAGAGGTTTCGGTAGCAGCCTTTGTGCCTACCTGTGGTTTTGGTAGCGACCTTCGTGCCTACCTGTGTTGATTTTATGTATGTGAGCATACCCGTGATATTATGGATCTTATTATGCTGTAACTGTAAGTTTACCTGTGACGTTACGGATTTATTATGATGTATCTGTAAGTATGTCTGAGGTGATATGAATCTTAGTAAATTATACCTGTGATGTATGTGATTGTTTGGGAATTTATGCTGAGACTTGAATTATGCTGAAGTTGGGTTTTAATTATTACTCAGAGAGTATTTTTGGGGTGTTTAATAATTAGTTTGGCTGTTTTAGATAAATGAAAATGAGTAGTACGTGACCTTGATAGAAATTGATCATCTGAGTGATTATTGTATCTCAATCATCATATTTATGTGTATATATCTTATACTATATTAAATGTATGTCTTGCATGTGTTCCATGTTGATTTATCGTATTAGTTTGGTATAAAGGGTTGCTCAGTACCGTAGTACTGAAGGGTTCATTTTCGTGGGCCCCTGCCTATTTAATGGGCAGTGGATTTTGCAGGTTAGCCTCTGAGCTCAGTCAAATGCTGATAGTTCGGATTTGGGAGCGTAGGACTATCCGGTGTTTCTTTTGTTGTCTTATTCCGGTTGTATTTGGGCCCTTGTGTCCTACTGTAATTTCTCTCTCGAGTTTCATAAACTGCTAATGTCATTTTCAATTAGTAGTATTTATCTAATGTTCTGTCTATCCTGATTTCTGTAATCATGATATTAATTTAAGCGGATTAATGATTTTAGCCTTAGCACTTGGTACGAGAATGGTAGAGGAAACCAGACTTGTACCAAGTGTGGCGGTAGCACCCCTTATTTGTATTGTTTTAGCTTCCGCACTTAACTCTGTAAACAAAATTTTTCAGTTGTAAATTTTGGGGTGTTACAAAATATACCAATAAAGGAGCCTTATTTCAATAGCAACAAAACCGTCTTAACCGAGACACACGCCGATAGCAAGTAAACCAATGAATTCCAGCAAGGTCAAAATAATGCACGCTATAAACCCGAACAAAATATAGACTTGAAATTCGAAAGTAGAGCACTTATATAATCCGAATAGTATTTCGCAAGCAATACAAAAACTTGCAGCAACATCAACGGAAATAATAGCATTAAATAATCAACCTAACTTGATCCCGAGATATAAATTAATTTTTGGGATTGAAGCAAAAAATTCGAACAGCACAACAGCAAGATGAATTGCAACAAATACGAAGTAATAGAAAAAAATTCACTTCAGATTGTTAGAAAATAACTTCGATATACACAGCAATAAATGAATAAATAAATTCAAACCGAAATAATGAATGTTATGCCGTGAGATTAAATCACTGTCCTAAAGTGAATTTCAACCGGACTTTGGTGCAAATTCCTTCACAGTCGGCTCACCCCCAAGGTTGACACAACTCCTTCGATCCTGTACACTCGTGATTGAAGGAATGAAATTCGCAAAAAACAATGCCCAGATCTATTAAATTTCGAAGAGAGTTTGGGACTTTAGGTCTCGGTAAAACTTCGATTTTTCACACCAAAAATTAATTGTGCCGAAAACCAAAAGTAATTTTTATATTAATAATAAAACCGAGAAAATGGAAAAGTGGAACGAATCCCACTCTTCACACGACCAAGAAATCGGGAGAATTGGTAAAACATCCACAATAGTAGCAACCGACAAAGACCAATCAAATGGATAAAAAAAATCATTCAGAATTTCTGATAAAAGAAAAGATCGAGTCTGAGTGGATCAAATACCACACCCACATCCAACCCAGCCCGAACCGAACGGGCGGGTAGCGACATGCGAACACGTGTGTGTGGTATATAGTACAGTCCACTACCCACACAAAAACAACCCAAACTCAATACTCAAACAAGCCAATGGATAGGGGGATATAAAAACATAATAAATTTACTATTCACCATCAATGTGGGATAAGAAAAAGATAACAACAGAATTCAGCAATACTTAATAATTTGCCATTGCACCAGCAATATTTGGCGTGTATCAATACTTGTTTAATTATTTTACATTCTGAAAAATAAATCTCCATAGTGTAAAAAGAATGCACTGTAGGCATCTAAAAGCTTCTCCATAATAGCCTTCTTCTTCCTTCCGTGAAACCTTCCACTTCAACAAATGCCTCATGGATATTAATTCAAATAACTATCATGGTGATGTGAACATTCAATGTAACATATATGATGTTACCATGCAAGAGTGTAGCGCATCATATCTCATACAACACAAGGTTTCATATTCCTTTAAAGATCTCTTTCATAATACTAGCTTAGTATCATACTCTCAACTAGAAGTCTACTTCAATAAACTTCTCACTGATATTGAGTCCCATGACGAGCTAGAAGAACATGAAGAACCTTTCCCTAAGCTAGTGAGTTTACAAAAATGTAGCATGTGTGAGCTCTAGTTAATTCCTCTTATTTTCAAGATTGTGGATAAAACAAAATCCTTAGATACCATAAGAATTCCGCTTTCAAGTCTTTCCAAATTGTAAAACCAATATGAGGTAATAGATCTTGGCAAGGGCATTTTCCTTGCTAAGTTCATCTAGTAGGAAGATCAACAACATGTTCTAGTTAACGAACCTTACTTTTAAGTAATCACTTTGATTATGGGAAACAAATTTTGATCCTACCATAATAATAGTTCCAAAAATAGCCATACGGATCCTACATCCTCTTTCTATAATGAATTTTTAGATACATATTTTTGGTACTCATATAGTTTTGGATCCATAAGAGTTAGTTCTCAATGAGTATCAATAACTATACAATTTCTTAGAATCCAAACCATTTTTTAAGAAAGGAATTGATATCTCGGTTTATGTTGATGGAGATTATTTGCAAAGATTTTACAAGAGAAACATGCAAAATTATGAGCCTTAGCTTTCGTGTTGCAAAATATAGAGCTTTTGTAATAAAAAAGAAATCTGTAGTTGAAGTTTTATTTTCAACACAATTTGATAAATAATGGCTTTCAATAATTTCAAGTTTTGCATCCAACTTATTTTTAAACTATTAACCACATATGTAAAGTATTCATTTTTATTCTTCAAAACTTTATGTCTCGATGACAAGTAGGAAAATATTTTATTTAAACTAAAAATTTGACATCTCAAAATAATTTAAATAGTGACCAAGATAAAATGAATTAATTTGAGTAATGGGAGAGAAATGTGGTAGCCTATCCTCTTCACTTGAAATTTCCTCATTTATGGTGATGAAGTGGGAATATAAAACTTCTTCTTTCTCCTCATCTCCATAAAACGGTATTCAATTTTTTCCAATTTCTTTTGTTATGGTGAACTTGTGAATGTAATCAAATATTGTTTCTCTAAGGCCATAATGAAGCACCATTGTAACACCCATCTTAAAAGTATTAAAAAAAATATGCTTAAAATTATATTAATATAAAATAAAGTGGTTTTGGTTTTGGAAAGAACTTGGAATTGGGTGAGAATGTGGAATTTCAGCGATATCAGTTGACTAGTTTCTCAAATCAATCGACTAGTACTTCCAATGACCATCATTTTCATTTCCTATACAACCAGTCGACTGGTTTCCCTACACTGATTGACTAGTTAGGCTACAATTTAATAATTCTTTAATGTTTTGCTTCGATTCTCTTTTCAATATTTATGAAAACTTCTAATTGAGTATTTTCTGTTAATTAGCATATTTTGATGCTTTGGGATTGTTTTCACATTATCTGGATTAGTATATGATTTTATTTAAATAAATAAATTTCCAAAGCACTTTTGATGTACTTTTCCTCACATACCATATATTCTCTCTCCTTTGGCTCATGCAAAACTCCTTACCTCTATTGTTCCTATGTCTTGGTCTTATTTTGCTTGATTTCACCCTTCCTACCCCATGCTTCATCAATTACCTGTTTTACACCATTTTACCCAAAACTCCACTCTAACCTTGCAAGTCAACTCCTTATCTTCTCTCCTCCTTCCTTTTTGGTTGACAATAAACCCTTTCTATCCTTCCACATCTGAATTCTTTCTCCTTTCAACACGCCTATTAAATTATCTTCACTTGCTCTCCCTTCTCTCTCCTTCCTTTGGCATATTTTGCTAAGTGGGGAGAACCTCTTTTCTCTCCTTTCCTTTTTCTTGCTCCAACAAAAAACCGAGGCCTTTGTCCCATATTCTTTTGTTTGTGTTCAATTTTACCTTCTTCCTAATATTTACTTTAGTTCCTCTTTATTTTCTATAAACAAAGGCTTATTAAAGTTTAGAGAGAGTTGAAGATCTCTTGCTCTTCATTACTCTAGGCTATCTAAATTTAATTTTATTTAATAATCCTAATTATAGGTAAATTATATTAATTTTTGTATTTATTATTACCAATCCAAAAATTTTACTCTAAAAATCTAACCTAAATCCCACACCCAAAAATTTACTTTCCCCCCTTTTCTTTTCCTTTTCCCCTTCTTTTTCCTTTTTCTTCCTTTCCTTTTTTCTCTCCTTTCTTTTTTGTCTTCCTTTCCTTCTCCCTAGGCTGCATCATCTCACCCTATGCACTCTCTTCTTTGTTCCAATCTTCCCTCCCCTATCCGAGTCAAGCTCGTTCCCCTTTTTTCTCTTTTATTTTCTTTTTTTTTCCCTTTTTCTCCATTTCTTCTTCTTCGTGTCACCTCCCCTCTTCCATTTCTATGCCTATATCTGCACCCTGCATGTTGCCCTGTCCCCATCACCTTTCTTCTCTCAGCCATACACTGTTATACCCTTGCCCCTACACCTTGCCACCTACAACCACCCTCCCCTTACAGTCATGCACGCCGAAGCTACAAGCCTCCCCTATAATACCTCTAATTTTTAAACTAGAAAATTATTCTTTTTAAGATAATGTGGAAGCAAATAAACAAAACTAGAAAGTGTTAATACCACACCGAACATGTGAAAGGTGCGTCCATCCACCTAACCCTAGATGCAAAGCTAAAACATTCAACAAAACCATGCACAAGAATCATAGATAGTGCGAGAGAGATAGAAGAGAGGAAAGGAAAAGAAAGAAATATTATATAATATGAATAGTTTATAAACCAAATACAAGAATAGAGCCAAGAGTTTAGGTTAAAAAAACAAAATAAGAGAAGCATCCCAATGCAGTAGGAGACCTAGCTAAACTAATTAGCCTAACTCTTGATACCATAAATATTCCTCGAGAAAAGCCATATAGAGGCTCACAATAAGTTGATCAAACCTACAAAACGTTACCTGCTCCTAAGGTCAAAAGTCAGATCATCACATTGATCACAAAAGGTAGTATCAGTACAGTGAAATACTAGTAAAATAAGTCCATTTTATAGCATGGAAAGGAGATCAGGTTGCACCTAGAGGTCACACTAACTCATGGTATACAAGATATGCTAGAGCATATCGCCATGGAATGAGAGTAATAATAACATGATGATCGCATATACTATAAGCATAAATAAACCATATTATTATTATTGTCTCATTATTTGACCATAAAATCCACTTATTAAGATATCGGTATGACACACCAAGCCTCCAATATGAATAAGGGTCATAGTAGCGACACACAGGTACATAAGTCCCTAACATGGACATATCTTCCAAAGTGGAGCACTAACTTCAATATGGGTATTTAGGCGATGACACCAAACACAAACATAGGCATGCCCTCCTATATGGAGCACCAATTCCAATATGGATGTTTAAACAATGACACCAAACTCAAACATAGGCATACCCTCCTATACGAAGCATCGATCCTAATATGGGTGCCTAAACAATGACATCAAACGCAAATGAGGCAATATAAACCTCCTAGATAGGTGTTTAGGTGACAACACCAAACATAAATGAGGTAATCTAAGCCACCCATATGAGTGTTTAGGCTACAACACCAAACGTAAATGAGGCAATCCAATCCTCCCAGATGGTTGTTTAGGGGACAATACCAAACGTAAGGGATACACCTGCCCATCATGGTATACCCTCTTTTCAAGCACCAACATTAAGATAGTCCACTACAGTATTAGTCCTACTCCTACATATGGACCACAACCTAATAGTTCATAAAGGGTACTGTGTAAAAGGAGATAAGACTCCACCGATCATGGCGTACCTTCTATCTAAGTATCTACACCATGATGGCTTGCCACAATAGTACTCCTACTCTCGCGTATCAATCACAACCTCGTAGCATAGGAAAGGTACTACGTGAGAGGGAGATGAAACTCGAGTGATCATGGTGTACCCTCTATACGAGTACCTACACCAACTATAATAACTCAAAACTTTAATTTATGGGTTAATAATACAATAGGAATTAATAGCTGAGATCAATTAAATATAACATTTTTAATAAAATAATGTTGTTATAATGGAAGTAATTAAGACAAAAAAAAGAGGGAAATAATATAGGAATTAAATTAGTGGAGGTTAGGGTAATTTGCTAACTAAATTAGATTTTAGAAAATTTTAACCGATAATTCTAAATTAATATAAAAAGAAAATTTAATTATTTATTTTTACTAATTTTATTATTTAAAAAAAAAATCAAATATACCAACCACCTAATTTCCTCTTTTTCCCTTTTTTGCTTCCTTTTCTTTTTCTTTCTTCCTTTTTCTTTTTTTTTTCTGTCCTTCCTTTGGTTTGGGCCTTGCCCAGCAAGGCCCAACTCTCCTCCTCCCTCCTCACCTTCTTTCCCCACGCAGCCCATACCACCTCCCTTTTTTTTCTTTCTTCCTCCTTTGCGAGTCAGTCCGCCTCTTCTTCTTTTTTTCTTTCTTTTTTTCCCTGCTCGGTCAACCAAACATCCTTATTTCTCCTTTCCTTTTCTTCTTCTTCCTCCCTTAGCTTCCATCGACATACATGCTTGTAACTCCTGCGTCATCTAGCCATCCCTCCCCCTCTCCCCCTGTCCATTTCCTTTCCTTTTCTAGCCCTGACCTCCCCTGCTCGCGTGCACCCCTCCCTTTCCTTTTCTTCCCCTACCACCTACAATACTGCACCTTACACCCCCTGCCATCACTGACCGACAACCACCTGCCTCCACTCCCTTATCCTCATACTCCCTTGTCCTCTTCTCCTCCCCCACGCTTATAAATACCACATCCATCACCCTTCTTCCCCTTCTTTTTGCCCTGCCCAGAAATCCCCAAAGTTTTCCTCCACCACACCATTAGACGTAGCCCTAGCTGTCGTTGTGCATCACCGCCATCCAAACCTCCACCCAACCTCTTCCCTGCATGACCCTCCACCAAACAAGACCACTCCCCACCCCTAAATACCCCTAAAAAACTTGCCCTACTCGTGCATATTAGGCAGCTCGAGCTTCCCTTTGCACCCTATTGCGGCCCCATCTGCCACCTTACACCGCTTCTTCCATCACAACCACCACCTCTACTACCTCCCTCTCAACCCAACAAACCTCCTCCTACCTCCCCATATTTCTTCTCCTCCACCTTCGGCCACTATAGGTGTTGTAATCCCCCAAAATTTTAAAAACCTATAATTTAATAAATAAATTTTATTTGGGATAAATTAGCTTTTAAATTTATTTAATTTAATTATTTTATGGATTTTTGAGTATATAAAATTGGATAGGAATATTTAATAAATTAAAATAAATATTTTATTATTTTATCATACTCATTTTAGTTAAATAATTTTTCAAACTAGTATTTTTCTAAAGTTAACCTTTTTAAACCCATATAGTAAATTTTATTAAATTAAATTATTAAATTTATTTATCTACTAAAAATATTACATTCTATTATTTTATAAATTAAATTATTTTATTTTCCCTTTTCCTTTTTCCCTTTTTACTTTTTTTTATCCTTTTTCTCATTTTCCTCCTTTCTTTCTTTTTCCTTTTTCCTTCCCTCGGACCGCCAAACACAGCCTTCCCTCCCTCTCTTCGCGCCTAGGCCTCCGGCACACTCCCCTTCCCTCCTCTCTTTCTCCCGCGAGTCACAGCCTAGCCCTGCCTCTTTTCTTTTCTTTTCTTTCCTTCCCTCCTCGACCTGGCCAGCCCACGCTCTCCCTTCCTTTCCCTCGCCTGGCTTGCCTTATTTTCTTCCTCTTCTTCTTCCTTTCTTCGTCATCCATGCCCGACCGCCTCGAGCATGCCTGGCTAGCCGCCCGACACGCAGCCTGCCTCCTCCCTGCCACCACTGCAAATCTCCCTCTCTCCTTCTCTCTCCCACCATCCTTTTCTTCCCTTTTCGGACCCAAACCAACTCTGCACCCCAGCCACACATGCCCCCTTCTTTCCCTTCTTCCCTTTCCCTCTTCCTACAACTCTGACACCCCTACCCCCTACAACCTACCCTGACCGACCACCTACTGCCCTCTTCTCCCTCTCCTTTTTCTTCTCCCCACTAGCCTCTTTCCTACCCCATTTTGAGCCCTCCTTCCCTCTCCCAATCCCTTTTCTCCTCCTTCATCCTCTCCCCTATTTTTGCACCGTTTCCTTATTCCGCAGCTTCCACCGCCGCACCAACCACCTGCATCACCTATTATCGCTCTCTACCTCACCCCTGCACCACCACACCACCCCTCGAGCCACCCTGTAGCCCACCTCCTTCCTCTCCTCTTCTTTTTCTTCCTTCTCGGCAGCCACCCTACACCTCCTCCTTCCATCACCTTTCTACCGCCTCTATCTCCATCTGGACCACCAAACCTCTCCCTGCAATATCCCCTACCACCCTCACACCTTCCTTGGCCGAAACAAACCCCCTCCTCCCTTTATTTTCCTCCTCCTTTGGACATAGGAAACCTATCCCCCACTACCACTTACACCCCCTCTCCACCTTCAACCCCTTTTCTCCCTTACCTTACATGTAGCTCATGCTGCATGAGCAGTGTCAATTGCTGCATTTCTTGGTCTAATTTAGTTAATAAATTTTAAGGTATAATAATATTTAAATTAAGTATTTCATTAATTAAATTTTATGCTTGTGTTTTCTCATTTCCAATATGATAAGTATTGATATTATTTTTAAGTATTATTTTTGCTAATAAAAGCTTGAATCTTTAATCGGGATACCGATAAGGTTCAATTTTTGCGGGAATTAAGGTAATCGTTAAACCCCACTTAAACACATGGATAAACGTATGTTAGCACATTAGGGTTTTAATATGTTATTATGTATGATATATATTGTCTAATATAATATATGTAGTTGCTTATATTGATTGATAAAAAGGAAAGCATGCTAGATTATATGCCATGAGTGGAAATAATGCTTAAGGAAGGAGTTTTGTTATTCAAGGAAATGTTAAGTACTTATCCATGTTATATTATGTTATTGTGACCATTGATGCATGAATAATATTATTACGAGCCTCCGGGGCATTTTGGTAATATGTCTTGTGCAAAAGTGTGGCCTAATATATAAGGGTACTAATGAGAATTATGTAGAAATTTAATAGTTGATGGAATTAGATGATGAGAATAGAGTATTAATATTAATATTTAATATTCATGTAGTGATGATAATTTAATAAAAGTGGTGTACTAAAGGGCAAAATGGTAAATTTATAATTAAAAGGGTATTGTGGTAATCTTGGAAGTAAAGGATAAAATGAAAATTATGGAAGAAAATGACAAAATGGTAATTTTGTAAGTAAAAGGGTATTATGGTAATTTCGAAAGTAAAGGGTAAAATGGTAATTTTGGAAGTGAAGGGTAACATGGTAATTTTTTAAGTAAAAGGATATTATGGTAATTTCTAAAGTAAAGGATAAAATGGTAATTTTGGAAGTTAAGGGTAAAATGGTAATTTTGTAAGTAAAAGGGTATTATGGTAATTTTGGAAGTAAAGGGATAGTAATTTTGGAAGAAAAGGGTAAAATGGTAATTTTGTAAGTAAAAGGGTATTATGGTAATTTTGGAAGAGAGGGTTAAATTGGTAATTATAATAACTGAGAAAGGTAATATGGTAATTATAAAAAAATGGAGAAGGGTAAAATGGTAATTATAATAATAGAGAAGAGTAAACTGGTAATTATAATAATAGAAGGTTAATTTGGTAATTATATAATAGAGAAGGGCAATTTAGTAATTTAACCAACTGAAGGGTAGTTTGGTAATTATGATAATAGAAAAGGGCAATATGGTAATTATGATAATAGAGAAGAGCAATTTGGTAATTTAACCAACTAAAGAGTAATTTGGTAATTATAATAATGGAAATTGGTAATTATGATAATAGAGAAGGGTAATTTTGTAATTATGATAATGAAGAAGTGTAATTTAGTGATTTAACCAACCAAATGGTAAATATGATAAGTGCAACAATTATGAAGGTGATTGGTGACCTAATAAATGTGGGAGATAACTTGGTAACCTAAATCAAGTAAGGGGTTCAGTAAATATGCACCATGAAGGGTAATATGGAAAATTGGCAAGTAGAGAAGGGATGACTTAATAATTATTCAAGTAAGGGATAAATCAGTAACCTGTATCAAATTTGTCGCTCGGGTAATGAAGTTTCGTAATAAAACTTAAGTAATGCTGATTAACAAGATAAGGGTATTTGACAATTGGTAAGTATCACAAGAATATATCATAAATCGGAATTGGATGAGATTATGATGGCCTTAATGATTCTTCTAAGTTATCTTGGATAATTATATGAATAAGAAATACCTAATGATATAAGAATGATTAAAAGTAAATAAGTATATGATTCTTGTGCTTTTCATGATCACTTTAATTAAGACACTAATAATTAAAGTGAAAGACCTCGAGATCGAGAATGATGGCTCTTTAGGGGTCGCTACCCTAAAGACATGGTTTAGCCCATGATTTATTCTGATATTTTCCAGTGTGCCTTTATGCCCTAGTCAGGCCCTATATCTTACTCTATCTAGCTCTACAGACCTATTTAAGGGGTATGCATACTTATGGATTAGGTGTCCTTATCAGTAGGGTACTGAGTAGCTGTATGCACCAGTACGACTAGGGTACCTTTGCGTCCCTAGGTTGATGGTTGAAGGGTACTGTGTAGCTTGTATGCACTGGTGCGACTAGTGTACCTTTATGTTCCAGGATCTTGATCTCCCCTCCGATGCAAATAAATGGAATTGTTGTGCTGATTAAAAAGGGAAAATACTAATCATGAAAGTGAAAGACAAACCAGTCGGCTCAGATGAAGTATATTATAAGTACCGGTCTACCGAATATAATAGTGGCCCAAAAGAGTGTTGCCCTGGATGATGTTTACATGTATTTTGGTCTACCAGTTATAATAGTGGGAGATCTCGAGCTCAATAAAACCAATCATGGATGTGATTAAATCATAAAAAATACTAATCACTTATAGTAGAACACCATGTGAGTCGGGGCTAAACCAGTCCACCGGTGAATAATAGTGGTCATGAGCGTTCTACCCTGTATGTATTCCGATCCACCGGCTATAATAGTGGGGTTATGGCACTCATATGGATATATAATCCAAGAGATGATTGAATAATGATGGACTAATGGCTTAAGGCCCAAAAGTATTGATTTCACATTATGACCTATTAATATTTGATGGACTTGTTAAGTATGTGAATGTTGTGTATGCATCTCTTGTTATATATGTATATAGTTTATATCATGTGTTATATTGTGGGCCTACTTTTTAGTGTATTTTAAAGGGTTACTTAGTACCATAGTACTAAAGGGTTCCATTCGTGGGGCCCTTGCCTATTCAATTGGCAGTGTCTCTTGTAGGTCCATTGCAGGTGCTAGTCAAGTGGGCAACGGGAAAGAACGTAAGGATTATCCGAAAACTTTTAGGGTTTCACCTCTCTCTCTTTTAACTCATGATTTAAATGTAACATGTATTCTTTTAACCACCATTGGTGGATGATATTCTTGTAAAATGTTTATGTGTGCTACTTTGATTTTTAATATGGTTTGAAATTCTAGCAAATTATATCTCATTCTTTTAGCCTTAGCACTTGATACTGGAACGATAGGAGTGAGCTTGTCTGGTATTAAGTGTGGCGGTAATTTCCCTGAAATTCACAATTTTGTTATTTTGCTTCTGCTAATTTCTTTTAATAAAATGAAAATTTTCAGTAGTGAATTTTGGGGGTGCTATAGGCGCCGCCACTTGAACCACCACCTTAACACGCCACCACCACCGCTGGAACCCCCTGGTTCAGGAAACCTATTACTTCACAACCACCACTTCTCTTCCCCTTTTCCAACCCTAGAGTTGGGTCTTTTCAAATCACCATCACTCCCGCCGCCCGTTGTCGCCGCCGCGGCCACCCTAACTGCCACCTACACCTCTAGTTGTACCCTAACCTTTGTTTCTATTTAAATATAAATTATTTTGTATAATTGTTGTTTTTTATTATCATTATAATTATTATTATCATCATCATCATCATTTTCATTATTATTATTATTATTATTATCGTCACTATTATTATTACTATTACTATTACTATTTTTGCCATTATTATTATCATCATCATCAATACTATTAATCTTATTATGGTTATTATTAATACTATTATTATTGTTAGTATCATTAATAATACTAATCTTATTATTAATAAGACTATTATTATCAGCATTACTATTATTAGTCATTTACTAATGATTAGTTAGGGGATAATGAAAGGAATTAGAGGGAAGTTAACATTAGCGTTCCACTCTTATAGGTGAACCAAACCCTTCCCCTAAGGAGGCATCAAAGTCGTCTTCCAAGCCCGGTGTCAATCTATGTAAGGATTTGGTTAAGGCCAAATTATGTGTCATGTGTTTATGTGTGTTTGGTCATATGTTTGTATCCCATGTGGTTATGGATTGTATGCTTGTAGCACATCTTGCTAAGCGTGGAGTCGAGGTAAGTTATATGTGTGATGACATGTGTAATATGGTGATATGACTTATATTTTGTGTTATGCCTTATGTATTATTACCCTACATGACATGCATGCTAGAAGTCCTTAGTAGTATGATGAAGTTGTGGGGAGATAAAAGAAGTAAAGAAAGTGGAGTGGTAAGAGGGAAATGAAAAATACCTAAGTAACTTATGACTTATGGGTGGACATATAAAAGGATTATATGAGTAAAATGAGAGGTTGGAATAAATCTTGCATAGGGGTAAATTTTATGTGGAAAAAGGTGACTTAAGGGTTAAGAAAGGTAAGGGAAGCATATTTTAAGTGATTGGAGTCCATGAGTGAAAATTAATACGTGAGTTGGTATAACTGTTCATGGGAGACTTAACTAGGGTTTGTGAGAAAAACCCTAAGTGGGGGAAGTGTGTGGAAGGGAAAGTTAAAGGTAAGCGGTTGTAGTGTGGGTTGATATTGGAAGGGTGTCACATGGCGGGGGAAATGAGTCAAGTGGAAAGGGGAATGGTATGTGTGGGTGATGAGGGGATGGCATAAAAGAAAGGAGAGGTTCTAGTGTTTAGGGTGACCAACTAGTGTTTTCATGATCACATGTGAAGGATGGGAAGTAAGGTTGTAATGTGGGGCGTGGATTGAGTGAAGTGATGGTGTTGGAAGCAAAGGAAGCATCGGTCATGTATGATAGGAAGAGGTTAAGCCACATAGGACAAATTAAGGTTTCAAAGGAAAAACCCTAGAGGTGAGGAAGAAGCTCGGGAGTCCTAGGATACATAGAAGCCCTAAGGTATGACGGGGCTTTTTAGAAGAGCAGGGGTGAAAGAGGTGAGAATGGGAAGTCCAGTGGGGCATGCATGTCTAGTAAGAAAGTACTTGTTGAATAAGATATAAATAAGATATTGACCATTTAAAGTGAAAAATTATTAAGCCGGGCCCAGACCAATCCACCGGTAATAATAGTGGCCGGCTGCAAGGTACCCTAAAGACTGATCCACCGACGGATAATAGTGGTCAGGTGCATGTTGCCTTGGGTATTTTCCATCCACCGACTATAATAGTGGGGGATCCCAAGCTCAGTAAACCAAATCTTAAACAATAAAAACACTAATTACTTACAGTGGAACACCATGATAGTTGGGAGCCAGACCGACCCACTAGCATAATAGTAGCCAAGAGCACTTCGCCCTGGAGATCGATCCACCGGCTAATAATAGTGGCCAAGAGCATTCTACCGTGGAAGTTTTTGATCCACTGGCTATAATAGTGGGGTTCCCATACTCACATGGATCTAAATTGAAAGTTACGTGAAAATGAAAATAATGGCCTGAGATCTGATGATTATGTTTAAACGGATTAATTCACTATATTTATTCTTTGTCATTTTTTTAGATGGCCTTAGCTTCATGGTTATCTTGCTTAGTATGTAGCGAACTAATCACCCATTTCCTGGGTGCTGCTCATTCCTATGAGCAGTGACCTCTTCTGAGTTGGTGTAGGTAAGAGATGTTGCATATGATGATTTTAACGCCTTCAATGCATTAGGCGGGACTGAGTGATGGCCTGTTAGACTTGGCATGGGACCTAAGAGAGTGTTTTCCTAACTCATCTATTTCTGCCTTTATTATCATTTTGTTGATCATTTTATTTTCCCCATAGGGGCATTGACACTATACTCATTTTTTATTCACATATTGACTCTTATATTGTACACTTTGTTTTAATTATGAATTATTATAAACATTGTCCTACTCAAATTAATGTCTTTTAAATTTTATAGCCTTATGGTTGGTATGAGATTGGTAGGGGGTCAGTTTTGTATCGAACACGGTGGTAGCACTCCTATCTTAACGCATGGTTTTTGTGCAAATGAAAATTTTCAATTGTGAAATTTGAGGGTGTTACACCTACCACAATATTATTCCTACTCCTGCATACCAGCCACAACATGGTAGTATGGAAAAGCTACTGCATAAAAGGAGAAAGAATATCATAATTACAATTTCATCCATAACTAGATAGGTATTATCCAGTAACAATGCCAAACATAATACACGAAATACAATTGTTGTTGTTATTGTTATTATTATTATTATTATTATCAATATCGTCGTCGTCGTCATCATCATCATTATTATTATTACCAAGTAATATCATAAGTCAAAAATACACTTTCCTTGATAACCAGATATGGTTTACCAAGAAATAACATTCATGGATCACAAGACATATAAACCACCCCTTTAGGTGCTTAGAAATGACATCCAGCTTAACTACTTAAGGCATCACAATATTAGTTTGGACCATATTGAATCTAAGTTCAACTGTGGTTGAAATCATGATTAAATAGTTGTAATTACATGGAAGTATTATCACAAAATGCCCAAGAGAATATCAACATTTAACAATAAATCATGCGGCATTTAGTTGGACCAGTTAATCAACCCTAAGGACCAGTCGACTGGTCTGGTCAAACTAGACCTAGACCAAAAAACATTAGAGAACCAGTTGACCGATTGGTCACATTGATCGACCATTCATAGGAACTAGTCAACTAGTTTGATCCAACCAATTGATGGGTCTAAGCAGAGTCCAAACCATTTTGGTTTGCAAAAAGAAATCAGTCGATTGGTTTAACCAACCGATCGGTTGGTTATGGAAACTAGTCGGCTGATTTGATCAAACCGGTCTATGGGTCTAAGTTTTTGGTCTATAGAGAAACCATTCGATGGGTTTGACCAATGATCAATTTTTCATTGAAACCAGTCAACTAGATTATCAAACCAATCAACTAATTTGATGACCAACTAATCCAAACTCCAAATTATTCAACAGCTTGCACCATTAGTGTAACACCCCAAAATCACGGCTTGAAAATTTTGTTTAAATTTTGCTTTGCGGAAGCAAAAATTAAAGAACGATGGGTGTTACCGCCACACTTGACATAAGTCTGGTCTCCTCACCATCCTTACGTCAAGTGCTTAGGCTTAAAACAAATCAAACCATCCAAAGATAAGAGAAGTATAATACGAAATCAAGAGTTTTGCAAAAGACATAATATCCATGACAAATGATTGTTTAGGAAATTAAGTAACTAACCATTTAGAAAATAACAATAGAGTACGCAAAAGTCATTAATGGTCTGCCTTACACTCTTACGGTCCAACAAATTACAAGGAAAAGGGGAAAAAGGGGCGGGGTCCACTCGCTCCCTAAATCTACCTATTCGCTGGGGTGACGCTCCTCGTAGTCTTTTAGCCAACGCATGCCCTAGATGTACTCCTCTGAAAAGTGATAGCATCAGTACGACTTCCTCGTACTGAGTAAACCACAACACCTCCGGAGAGGTAGCATACCCACGTAGCAAACATCATACAAGTACAAAATTCAAAGAGAACATATGCTCACATGCAAGGCCACGATTTTGAAACACACAACCACATCACATTTAACATTATGAGCTAGGTCAAAATCTCTATCAAAGGCATTTAAAGCATGCTTATAATTTCATAATCAATTTAACTTACCAACGATCATACATTATGGCCTAATAGGAAGAATTAGTGATATTCCAAGCAATCTCACCAAGGTCAAGTCATTCCTATTCCGATTATTACAGAAGTATTATGGTGGGTGTCTAATTCATTTATACACTTTATATAAAAATTCTCAAGTGGAATAAAATCCCATATCCAGGACAAAGATTGTCAAAGAGGGTGGTACCAAAATAATTCACTCGATTCCAGGGCAAAGCTCTCCAAGGAAACCACACGACATAACAGTCACCCATACTAAACCTCAGAACTCAAGACCTTAAGTACGTGTACTCCCTATAGGGTGTATGGAATACCTATAGAGTAGAAGTGAGCCCCTTGACCCGAAGGCCTAAAACTATGCACTCGGCGGCCAAGTCCAAGGCAAGAGATTCCTTTCCAACTCGAGTCTTTCTCTTTAAGTAATTATTGTCTTATGAAATTCCGGGTTATTATTTCCTTTTAGAATGTTGAGATTCACAAAGTTCAACTTAGTCAACCATCAACAAACAACATCACATCCAAAGACCACAAGGTCGCAATTATTCTAAGCCAACACGGCCTAGGGTTAGGCATTATGCCATAGCTCGATTGATTATTCGATTCAAAGTTCAAAACAATTATCCAATTATGCCCAACATTTATTTGAAGGCCAACACTTAATTTAATTAATCCATTTCTCCACTTTGGAACACCTTTTTGCCTTAATGATCAAAATACCCCTCAACCTTTAACTACCACATTTTCCTTCACTTTTATTACTGAGTTTGCTTACATAAGCCATTTGTCATGAAACGCTAGCATAAAATAATTATTGATACTTCACATCTAACAATCTCTTCGGTACTACTAAGAACCATATTATTCCTAACCATTTATCATACATAGTACATGTAAACAATATTAGCATGCATTTTTAATATTTCATAAGCTCATATAATTTTCACAATTAAATCTCAAACACAATGATGGTATATAAAATTAAATTTTACCTTAAACATACCCGTCTCATTTTACTAGCATAAATCCAAGTTCGTTACCATTAGCATACACTTCTTCACATTTAAGAATATCACTTTGGCATATAAAAAGATTACATGATAACACATATTAATTTAGACTTCATTATATTCATGTATGAATGAACTACAACATGCTCCCATATAAACTACATTTTATATTAGACATATTCATCTCATTTTACTAGCATAATTCAAGTTCATTATCGTTAACATATACTTCGTCAAATCTTTAGAATATTACTTAGGCATATGAAAGATTGCATGATAACACACGTAAATTTACACATCATGATATTCATGTAGAAAAGAAATACATCATACTCCCATTTCCCACAAACATACAATAATTTGATAACTTCATCCTATCATGATTTAATCCTAGAAAACTAGCCTATCATTTTGACATAAAAATTCTACCGTCTACGAATTAGTTGGGTTTACCTTGAGCTAAGAAATATTAATACCACGAGCTTCCTCCACAAATACTCTAAGAGAGGTCGAGGTTACCTAGAAGTGAATACACCATCCAAACTACAAACATTAATATTTATGCAAAATAAAATAATCAAAATACAACCTACATAAGCTAATACTTGAAAATGATTAGAAAAATAAATGAGGCGGTCGGTGCATGAATTTAAGCACCGAGCCCACCGAAGATAGAGTGCTTACTTGGGGAAGAAAAATGGCTGCTTGGAGAAGGTAGAACACAAGGTAAAAGCCGGAAAAGTTTTGAAACTAAACTCGATGGAGGGGAGGGGAGTTTTGGGGCTGCACTTTCTTTGGTTTTTTTGCTGAAATTTAGGGAAGGGAAAGAGGGGGCTGCAAGGGGAAACTTAGAGGGCTTAAAGGGAGGAGGAAAGAGGGTGATATCTGCAGATTGAGACTTAATAAAAAGGGGGGGAATAGAGAGAAAATAGGTTGCTGCAAGGGTGAGTGGGGAAGGGTGCTGCAGGTTGGTTTTTGGGGAGGAGGGTGTCGAAGCTTGGGAGGAGAGAAAGGGGCTGGTTGAATGCATGGGAAAGGAGGAAAATGGAGGGATAGGTGGATGGAAAAGTGGGATAGGGGTGCAGGTTGAGAATAGGGGAAGATAAGAGCTGTATCTTGGTGGATGGGCCGGGGTTACGTGAGGTTTGGGGCTGCATAAGGCTGTGTGACGTGATGGCTATGGCTGGGCTGTCTTGCTGGGAATTCGCAGGGTGGAAGGGCATGGGAAAGGAGGAAAATAGGTGGGTAGATGGTGGAAGGATAGAGTAGGGGTGCAGGTTGGAGGAAGGAAGGATGAGGCTACAAGTTGGGGGTGGGAAGTTTGAGTGTCGAAGGGTAGGGGCTGAAGGTGGGTGAGTGATGTGAGGGAAGATGGCTGGGTGATGGCTGCAAAAATGCAGGCTGGGGTGGCGTGAGAGAGTGTGAGGTTGTAGGGAGGAGAAGGGCTATGTTTGGGGAAGAGGGAAAGCAGCAAAAAGAGGAGGATAATGTTGGCCAAGAAGAGACTCATGCATGGGGAGAGAGGTAAGGTGATGGGATGCATGGCTGCATGGGCTACAAGTTGCTCGACAGATTGGGGGGTGGTTTGGCTGGGTTTCAGTGGGGAAAAGGTGGGGGTTTGATTAGGAAAAGATTAGCAAAAATCTCCTAAAGTATTAAGCTAGCAAGTAAGGTTATTAGGAAAAAGGATTACTACTTAAGCAAGGTTTAATTTCCTCCAAAAGAAATTATGGTACTATTATTATTATGATCAATATTATTATTATCATTATTTTTATCACTTCCCTTATTTTATTTTATTTAAAATTATTGCTAACATTATTATTATTCTTACAATCCCCTTCTATTTTAATTACTTTCTTCTTATCATCGGTATTATTAACGATGTCAATTTTTTTACTTTGTCTACCCTTTTTTACATTTAATCCGGGTTATTTTTATAACTCAATATTTATGGACCTACTCGAGACAACAAGATGATTGTTAAAAAAAATATAAATAATAATAATCTTATGGTTTACTTCGCCCGCTAATTAAAATTTAAGTCTTACGAGTCTAATTTAAAGAGTAATTAATACGAGGTATTACAATTAGTCAATGGGTTCTAGGAACCAATCGACTAGTTTGGGTAAAACACGAAACTTACGATAATCACACCAACATTTACCACACTTTACCATATTAATTGCAACATCCTTTTCTATCAAAACACACATAAAAATACATGTTACACATATAGAATCATATGGATACATGGTAATATACATAAACAAATCACACTCAAATTACCAACTTATGCATAAATACAAAGAAATCCAGCAATACTAACTTGGGAAGAATTATACGACATGCTCAAATCATGGAACATAGATTAGATCATACTCACACATAAACCAAACACATGGAACCCCAATAACCATAGAACACTGTTTATATTAAAGGTAATAATGCCTATGTAGTCAACAACAAGGGAAAATCAACAAGAGTCATACCAATGTTAAAAGTTAAGCTTCATGATATCACATCCAACACCAATGATTCACACATATCATAAATTCATCAAAAAGCCTGGAAGACCACATAGTACTAACTCAAACATCATATGATTCATGGTTAGAAAGCTAGAGTCATGGAATTAGCTAAGCATATTGGCATGCTTGATATATAGAACCTCCATAATATGGTTGCTAAGCTAACTTATGATGTAAACACATGATTCACACTAATGACCAAAGATCCATACGATGTCGCATCTCATACTTGTGACCATCCATATTCACAATGTATGTCTTAATATGTTACATATCTCTTAGATCATGCTTTTCTATGGGCACATACTAAAACTAAGAGGTTTTAATTAATGCAAACATAAAAACCAAACCTCATTATATAATAAAGAATTATCTTACCTCAAGGTAAATCTTCTAGCAAAGAGAAATTACTTCTAACTCGATGGCTCACTATAAGATCCTTGATTATTTAAGGAAATCAAGAGTCCAAAAATCATTAAAATGTACTTCCAAAATTTTAATTTAAATACTACGAACAAAGAAGAAAGATAGAGGTGTGAATTCTCAACTTGTTTCCCACAAGATATATAACGAAGAGCAACAAGGATCAAGAAATCTTCAACTCTCTTAAAACTTTAATCACCCTTTATTTATAGAAAACAAAGAGGACCTAAAGTAAAGATTAAGAAGAAAAAATTGAATCTAATTCGAAGAATAATGTCCTGGGGCCTTGGCTCTATACTAGAATAAGAAAAGGGAAGGAGAGGAAAGAAGTCCTCCACATTTAGTAAGGTATGCCAAAGTAAGAAGATTATTGAGCTGGGCCTAGACCGGTCTATCGGTGAATAATAGTGGCCAGGTGTAAGATGCCGTGGGGACTGGTCCACTGGCAAATAATAGTGGCCAGGTGTAAGATGCCCTGGAGACTGGTCCACCGGCAAATAATAGTGGTCAAGTGGGTGACAATGAGGGTAGTGTGAGTAGTCCCTGAAGTATGGAGCATGGTAGAGGATTTTGGTCAAGGAAAAAGAAAAGCTTCTTGCAAGAAGGAAAAAAAGCAGAGTAAGTGGGTAAAAAAAAGAAAAGGAAAATAAATTAGGTTTGAGATTAAAATTAGGATTAGGTTAAAATAATTTAGTGTAATATGCTAACATTTTAAAACCTAAAATTTAATAATTAACCCTTATTTGGAATAATTTAAGCTTAAATTATTAATTTAATTACTTTGTGAACCTTTGATTTATACATATAGATAGAATTATTTCATAAATTAAACTAAATATTTTATTATTTTATCATAATATTTTTATTTAAATAAATTCCTAAACCCATATTTTTACTAAAATTATCCTTTTAAATTAATACCTTAAATTTCTAATAAATTAATTTTTAAAATAATTTCTCCATCTATATAATTTCTAACCCTAATAACAAAAATTATTTTATTTTTCTTTTCCCCCTTTTCTTTTTTCCTTTTCCTTTTTCCTTTTCCTTTTTCATTCCTTTTTCCTTTTTCTTCTTTTCTTTCCTTCCTTAGGCTGACTAGCCTCTTCTTTCCTTTCTCTTTCCCTTCTCCGTTGGGTCGTCCATTTCTGTTCTCCTACCCGCCCGTCCACCCCCTCCTTCTTTCTTTTTCTTCCTTTTTTCTTCCCTAGTTGGGCTAGCCCAACTCTCCGCCTTCTTTTTTCTCTTCTCCCTCTTGTAAGCCAGTTTGCCCACCTTCTTTTCTCCCTGTCTAGCCTTCCTTCCCTTTCTTCTTCCTCTTCTTCTTTCTTCACCCGTCGACAAACCAAACACCCCCTCCCCATGCTTGCACTTGCCTGCAACTCTTCCCCTACACCTCCCTCTCTCTCCCATCTCATTCCCTTCCATTTTTGACCATGCACATCCCTACAGTCCTTCACGCATGCCTTCCCTTTCCTTTTTCTTCTACTGACACCTTACAACTAGGGATGGCAATAGATCGGGTTTGGGTTGGGTCCACCTAGATCCAGACCCGTGTGTTCTCTAAAGTTTAGACATAGACCCATATCCACAGGGTCTAGCGGGTAGAAGGGTCCTAAATTTGTTTGGCTATTTTTTAAAAAAAGCAATTGATAATCAATGTAAATACAAATACATTTATGTCTTATATAACTTAATATGTATTTTTTGTTAAAAAAATCCTCTAAGTGAAAAATAAATATATATTAAAATAGTTATGTTAACTTTTCAAATAGTGTTTTTATGATACAATATTGTACGTATTGCTTATTAAGTAAATATACAAAAAATAAAATTTAAAATAAATTAATAAGGAGCTTAAATAAGATTACAATAATAATGACAAATATAGTATTAGTATATATTTATATATGTATACACACACACATACTAAATGGTATGGTGGGTCGGGTTTGGGTCTATAACTATTAGACCTAGACCCACACCCAGACCCATTAAGATATATATGGACTTAGGCCTGAACTAAATCCGTCAGGTTTAAAAATCATGGACTCAGACCCGCTAAAAATGAGGCAGGTCTAGCGGGTCTGGGTTGGATTTGAGACCCATTGCTATCCCTACCTGACACCTTATGCCGACCTATAACCCTCCCCTTGCACCTGCCTAACCCAACCACGCATCCCCTCCTTTCACTCTTATTTTTCTTCTCCTTCTCCTCTTCCCCATTTTCCCCCTTTCGAGCTCCTTTTTTCCTCGCTAATCCCCCTCTTTCTTCCTTCTTCTCTTCTTCCCTATTTTTGCTTCGCCGCCCTCAACCACTATCTCCACCGCCTAACCAACCACCACTTTGACTCCTCTACCTCCCTTACTTCCTCCCTACACCACCCCTAGTAGCCTAAGCCCTCCACCTAAATCCAACTCTCTCTTCCTTTTCTTTTCTTCTCTTCTCGACCCCCACCCTACACCACCACCTTGTGCCATCATCTCCCCTCTTCTGCCATTGCCAAAGCCACTCCTCAACCACTTGATATCCCCCTAACACCTCCCTACTTTAGCCTACTAAAATCCTCCCTACAACCTTTCCATTCTCCTCTTCTTTTTCCTTCCTTCATTCTTCTTCTCCCTTCCTTGCACCTCCTTTCTATCCTCGTCGCCACCTTAAGCCGTCACTCTCTGACCCCTAGCAGCCACCTACACCCTACCACTACCCAACTCTCCTCCACCACTCCCTTAAACTCCTTTGCCTAAGACCACCCTTCCACCTTTGTCCAACCCTCCCTTCACTCATTCTTTTCCCCCTTCATAAATGTAACCCACGTTGCCCATTTAACATGAGCGTAGTTGCATATTTAAGTTTATTTCACCAAATTTTGAGGCCACATAGTTAGTATTAATATGTATTTAATAAGAATTTTGATAAAAAATTATTCTTTTAATTTTGTACTACTAATATGCTAAATTTGATATTATTTTTAGGTATAATTTTTACTAATCAAAGCTTAATCTTTTAACCGGGGTACTGGTAAAGTTTAGTTATTGCTAGAAATAAGGTAACTATTATACCCTACTAAATGTTTAGATTTATGTATGCTAGCACATTAGGGTTTTGGTATGTGTTAGTATGCATATTATGTATTGATTATGATTTTCATGATTCGTAATGTATGTTGGAAGATGGAATGAAAAGCATGCTATATTGTATGAATGAGATATGTGCAAAAATGGTGGTTATGAAAGGGAGCTTTGTTATCAATAATGATATTAAATGCATGTAAATGTCATGATAAGTAAATATAGCCACTTATAGTAGAAATAATACTAAGATGAGCCCTAGGGGCATTTTAGTAATTTTAATTATATATAGGGAGTGGCCTAAATAAATGTGCATGGTAGGCGATAATGGGTATTTTTAATGAATATGTGATGTTAAATGATGTATGTGGATCATAGGTATTAATATTTTATGTGTTAGAAGTAAATTGGTAATTTAATAATTAAGAAGGGTATTTTGGTAATTTGGCATGAGAAAGGGGCAATTTGGTAATTTAATAAGTAAGAAAGGTAGTTTGGTAATTCTTCATAAGAAAAGGGTATTTTGGTAATTTCATAAGTGGGAAGGGTATTTTGGTAATTTAATAATAAAAAGGGTATTTTGGTAATTATACAAATATGAAGGGTATTTTAGTAATTATACAAGTATGAAGGGTATTTTGGGAATTATACAAGTATGAAGGATATTTTGATAATTATACAAGTATGAACGGTATTTTGGTAAGATAATAACTAAGAAGGATAACTTGGTAATTTTACAAGTAAGAAAGGTAAATTGCTAATTCTTCAACTAAGAGGGGGTACTATGGTAATTTTGTTAGTAAGAAGGGTAAGTGAAAACTTCTCAAATAAGAAAAGAATTTTGATAATTTAGCAAGCAAAAGGGTATTTTAGTAAATTTGCAAGTAGGATGGGTAAATTAGTAATTTTGTAGTGAGATTGGGTTAAATCAATAATTTACATATAACATGACAATTGATAGAATAAACCTTTATAATCAGTCATCAATGATGTTAAATGATAGAATAAGAGTCATGGTCTTAGTATTACTTGTTTAAGTATAATCATATATAATATAAGAACAAGGGTATTTTAGTAAATTGGTGTGTATCATAAGAAAAATACATTATTTAGGGTTTAATGGGTACTTAAGGGTGTGTTATGATGTTAATTTCATAATCATACAAGAGGTGTCTTAATTGTTAATTATGCATGGAAAAGTGCGTTGTATGTGCTAGAAGTACATGTTAGGGTTTATCTGTTTAATGATCATTTAGTGTGTAGAGTACTTGATTCCCTGAATAGTAGTATAATTATGATATAATAACCTATTTATGACATGTGGATAAATAAAAATAAAGTGTGAGATGAAAGTGGATGATAAAAGGAAGCCTTAGCCTTAGGGGTATTTTGGTTATTTTCACCTAAGGTGTCTAAGTATAAGAATTGGAACCTATGACGGCCTTAGTGGATTATTTTAGTTAATATGGACAACAATACTAATAATGATTACTTAATAATAACATAAACAAATAAAAATAAAGAAGTATGTGATTGATGTGTTTCTCGTGGTCACCTTAATTAAGACACTAATGATTAAAGTGGAATAGCTCGAGATCTGGACTGGTAACTCTTTAAGGGTCTTTACCCGAAAGACATGGTTAGACCACAATTATTCTGGATTATGCTCGTGTGTCTTAGTGCCCTAGCCAGGCCTTACATCTTATTCTATTTAGTTCTATGGACTTACTTAGGGGGTATGCATACTTATAGATTAGGTATCCTTATTGATAGGGTATTTTGTGTCCTCTTATACCAGTACGACCATGATACTTTTGTGTCCCTGGTTGATGGTTTGGAGGATATTATGCTGCTTGCATAGACCAGTATGACCAGTGTACCTTTCTGTCTCAGGATTCGTGATCTCCCCCTCGAGTTAAATAAATGGAATTGACGTGTTAATTAAATGGAAAGGCATTGATTACTTAAAGTGAAAGATTATTGACCTGGGCCTAGATTGTTCTGCCAATAATAATAGTGGCTAGGAACATTTTACTCTAGAGGCTGTTCCACGGACAAATAATAGTGGCCAAGTGCGTTCTATCATGGAGTTGTATTTTTTATCCACCAAATATAATATTAGGGGATCCAGGGCTCAATAAACCAAACCTTGGATGATAATAAATCATGGAGAAGACACTAATTGCTTATGGTGAAATACCACATGAGTCAGGGCTAGACCGATCCACCGACGATATTATTGGCCAAGAGCATTTTGCCCTGGAGATCGATCTACTAGCAAATAATAGTAGCCAAGTGTATTTTATCCTGAAGTAATATTTTCGATCTACCAGCCATAATAGTGGGGTTTCTGTACTCACGTGGATATAGTTTGAGAGTTGATTATGAATAATATTTAACTAATCGTTTAAGTCCAAATAATGATGATTAAACGTATGACCTATTATTATGGTATTATTGTGTCCTTAGTGCCTCTCTTAGATTGAGTAGTGGTTTGTGTGATAGACTGTGTTGTTGGATACTTTTAATTATATTATAAAGAGATTCACTTAGATGCTCTCTTGGTAAGTACCGTTACTCCTAAGTGAACGAACCTTATGATATATGATCTTAAAATTATATGTCCATTTTAATGATTATTGTGTCTAGTCTTATACGTATATGGTTGATTTATTAGTTTATATTTGAATGATGTATTGCACACGGGTCCTACCTTTTAGTTTTGTATAAAAGGTTACTCAGTACTGTAGTACTAAGGGTTTCTTTTGTGGGATCCTGCCTATTCAATGGGCAGTGTCCCTTATAGGTTAGCCTATAGGTGCTATTCAAGTTCCTTTTTGGGTTAAGAATGTAAGGTTTATCCAAAAATCTTTTGGGTGTATCCTTTAAACTTTCATATTTTCTTATGTAATGATTTTATCTCTGTGGTCACTAGTATTGGAATTTATTCTTGTAATGTAATTTAACATGCTACTCTAATTTAGCTTTACAACTTGGTTTGTGTCAGATGTGCTCTCTTCCTTTTTAAGCCTTAGCAATTGGTACTTGACCCATGGAAGGAAACTAGTCTGGTACTAAGAGTAGCAATAGCACGCCTGAAATTTACTGTATTTGCTTCCGCTCAATTTTAATAAAATGAAAATTTTCATTAGTGAATTTTGGGGGTGTTACATTTAGGTTAGGATATGTATTAATAATCTGAAATAATTAAAAATAGAATTAGGCTAAAATTTAGGATTAGGGACTTAAGGAACGATAGAAAAATAAATTTTCCAAGGTTAAAATTAGGTTACGACATTAACTACTTGGGATTAGATTTAGATAAAACTTTAGGGTATTACACTAATGATGTAATAGGGGGTATCGATACTAAATAGTTTGGTTCCTAGGTGGTTTTTAGCTTCATCCTAAACTTATATCCATTGGTGGTTACTTGGCTTTGGCTTGGACTTATGTCCATTGGTGGTTACTTAGCTTCGGCCGAATATTATGTCCTCTGGTTTAGATAGACTTCCATTATATATAAGACCATGAGATGGTGGACAATCTATCATTTGATAATAATTGGAATGAGTAAGTGGATAATAACTTAGACAAGTATTTGGATAATAATTTGAATAAGTATTTGGATAATAATAAAATTAGGATGTGGATGAAATGGAAAATAAAAGAGAAGGAACGGGAAGGAGAAATAATGACTATAAATGAATGATCGATGGATTGTCTTAGAAAATAAATCCAATTAAAAACTATGTGAATGGATGGTAGAAACCCTAATTGTCATTTGGATAACTTGCTTAGTTTTTGTATGTGACTATCTATGATGTTGTGTTATGAAGATAAGCATGATGCATCCTGAATTACTTGATTTGTGTATGGTATTAAGTTCTAATGCATTACCTAACCATGATAGTAGGTATATCTAATCATATGGCATTGGCATAACTCGTGTTTAGTATGATTTTCACAATATGTTAAGTTTATTGTATGCTTGTGAATCCTATTGAAAAGGTAACTTAG
This sequence comes from Tamarix austromongolica, assembly GCA_039764185.1. NCBI lineage: Eukaryota > Viridiplantae > Streptophyta > Magnoliopsida > Caryophyllales > Tamaricaceae > Tamarix > Tamarix austromongolica. The sequence continues at coordinate 50,850,600 of CM077817.1, forward strand.
CTTACTCAATACGTAGTGTACTGATATGCCCATTTATTCCATCACTTGTTCATTCCCACAGATAGATAATCATGTGTTGATTTTTGGGGATGACCAATACCGCGCCTACCTTGTCTTGGGCTCGGGACTTGAGAGTGTGGGTATCCGGAGACTTTTGTGTGATCCATAACAAACTAAGGTTTTGGAGACACACCATACCTGTGTTTTCTACCATAATAGCCTTGTATTTCAATTTAATCTACCTTTCTATATTTGATTATGTCGGGGACTATCAAGGTCCTGTTGTGTAAACGCTTTCTTTAAATATCTATATATCTTGTTCTTGCGCACTCTACTTTAGATTTGGTTGGTCTGGTATTTTAGCCTTGTATTTAACATAGGATGGGCAACTAAAGTCTATCCTTTGTAAGGTACGGTGGTAGCATCCTATTTTTCCTAAGCGTGCTTGGCATTTTTTCTATTTTCGTAATATTTTAAAACAAAACTTTTCAGCAATGAAAAATGAGGGTGTTATAGTAAACCTTAAGGTAATGAGTCTTGGTATCTTGATGAAGTTTTCTCTTAAGCTTCGAAATTTGATTTCTCTTATAAATGTTACACTTGAGAATTGATTTGGGTAAGTGTGATTTATCGTCCTTGTGATTTACATAGTTCATGCACATTTAAACAAACCTATTAACCTTGTTATCATCAAAACAATGTTTGAGATATTGATTGACCTAGAAGGTCAATAATTTTTTTTAGAAAAGTTATTAATACTAGGAAGTCATGATAAAAAATGAATTTAAAATATTAAATTAAAATATGTGATAGAAATGGAAATCGACATCTTGTAAATTTAATAATATCATAGTTGCAAATATGTTTATCTATAATTATCCACGATAACAAATGGTTAAATAAGTTTTAGTATGAATTTGACTCAGTTAATAAAGCCATAAAACAAATAGAAAAATAAAACATATTTACAATCATTACAATTTGAATATAAGAATCCAATATAAATAAAACAAAAACCAAAACTCATAAATAAAAAAAGGATAGTTTAAAAAAATAGACTTTTGGATAACAATGGTTACCCAAACTTGGAGCCGAAGCTCGTTAGTTAGGTATCAAGATCCTCGTCCTAAGTCACTCAAAGCTCCTTTTGATTGATAGATTGACAAAATAAGCTTATAGATTCAAAAATAGTTAATATAACATTAATATTTTATAATTTATTATTAAGATTATATTAATCATATTATATATTAAATAAATATTACATAACTAATAATAATAACTAGTAATAACTAATTATAAAATAGCTAATTAATATATTTTTATGTTTTGACTGGGTATTTGATATACAACATAGCATTGTGTTGGTTTGTGAAGATGATTGAGAATTTTAGGATTAATATGTAATTTCTCTAAGGAGTACGGGGGTCCCATGTTTATAAACACTGATCATGTTTTCTCATAGAATGTTTTGTTATGTTTTTGGACAAAAAGATGAGAGTAAAAAAATTAACACGGAAGTCCTGCATTTCCTGAACATGGACCACATTTTTTTTTAAAACACGTTGTTTTGCCCCCATAGAATTTTTTCTAGTATAAAAGAGATATATGGAAACCCTAACCATCAAGTCGTGTGATCCAACTTCTTCTTTTTCTCCATAGAATTCTCCATGAAAGAGAATTGTCTATTTGTGTAATTGGCTGAATAACTTATTTAATCATCCTATAATTACACAAGAGTACAAACAAATATATCTATTTTTTCCCTTAATTGTTTATTATTATTTTTATTCTAATTTTGTTTTGGATTTATTCAATCCACGTTGTTCCTCAACAATACTAATAGTGAATACATATGAAAATTAATTAATAATGATAAATAAAACATAAATATAAATAATAATATTATTAATCATAATTACTAGTAATTAGTAATAATATTTTTTACTATAAAAAATATTATCCTAAAAAACTATTCTCAGTAATAATTAATAAATAATAATATTAAAAAAAATATGAATCATTACTTTAAATAAATTCATAATAGTATTTAATAATTAATAATATTTTATGAATAATGTGAATAATTATCAATAATATTTTTTGATTATTAAGATAATATAAATTTGAGTGAAAATTGTTACTATTTAATAATAAATTAATTGAATAGTAAGTGGTAGTATTTATAATATTACTTAATTATAATTATTAAGAGACGCTTATATCAACAATAATAATATAAATAAGTAGAACTAAAATAATAACTATTTATAATATATGTAAATTTTCATTTCTAATAATGAATTAATAATAATAATAATAATAATGAGATAGAATTAATCATTATTAAAATTATATTAAAAAAATATTATTGTTGCATTTCTTATATGCTAATGCCAACATATACATGAGTGGGTATTAGTTCTCTTGGTATAATTCTACTAATAACCCCTGATATAATCGAGGGCAATAAAAAATTTATGTAGGAGAACCTATATTACTGCCCATAGAAAAATTATTTATTGATATTAATAACTTTTACCAATAGTATATATATGTGTGTGTAAGTGTGTTCGCCCAAATTTTTGTTGAAAAAAGTTAATTATTTTGTATCGCGTGTTATGGTAAATAGGGGAAGGAGTGAGTAGCTGCTAATCATAGTTTGTAGCTATCATTATTTTCTAATCATTAGAGCTTAATTGTTAGATTTAAATTAGGTGCATTGTAATCAAATTAAAGAATTCAAGAGCGTTTAGAGCTCTCAATGCTAATATACTCCTAGGTTCCCTATCATTTTCTTTGTGATACTTTATTCTGCACTTTAAGTATCAATTTGATTTAAGTTTCATTCTTAAGTTGATTAAAATTGTTTGTTTTCATGTTATTTAATGAAAGTATTATTTTTTGATTTGATAGTTCTGTTAAAGTTATGCTTTTTATTTATTATATGATCATATGCTATCATTTCATTATTATGTTAGGCTAAATTAATATAGATTAGGAGGATAATTAAGGGTTAAGGATAATTGATGGTGGGATGTGAAGTGGAATAATTTGGTGTGTATATTTTTGGTCAGATAAATAAATTTATTTAAAGATCAATGATCTAAAATTAGAACTCTATTATCTAGATTGGTCACCTAGTTAATTTGAGTGATAATTGAATGATAGGATAATATAATTATTATGTAATTGTTAACGTACACATTCATAAGTAATAAATATGTTGGTTAATTTCTAAAATAAAATAGTAATTCAATCTAATGTGCTGGCCTTTAGGATTACATAATTCAAGCCAATTATCATTATGTCTCTAATTTTCTACTTTTTAATCGTTAATGTTTTCATTAATTAAATTTAGAGATCTTATATTAGGTTTTTTATTGGTTATACAATAAATTATATGCACACCATGATGCATTTGCATAAGAGGTTGCTAGGAAGTGGATGCATGGGAGCTTCTATAGATTAGCATAAAATATGTCTTCCACGTTCCTATTATCTCATCATTAATCTTCTCATTATTCATTTTATTCTTTCTAATGTTAATACCGGATTTTTCAATAATTAATGGAAGAGGAAAGTAAATTGATAATAGAAATTTAAAACTTTAATTATAGTTTATGTGAAATGATTCCTACTCACTACTCATTACTTGTTTATGTGATTAGGGTTTAATTTAAGGTCTCTAAGGCAACACTAGATATTATTTTCTATTTTTAAAAATGAAAGAAATAATACTTCTTAGTGCTTGTTTGGTATAGGGGTAATAGGGGTGGAAAAATTACCCCCATATTTTATATATCTTATATAATCTATTTAAAATTAAATATTTCTATTATAATGAACATTCATTTTAGATCTTAATTTAATCTAAAATGGGTATTTTATAAAAAAATATTATTATTATTATTAAATACTTAATATAAAAGATGTAAAATAGAGGAAAACTTTTTCTACCCTTATTACCCCCATACCAAACAAGCCCTTAACTTATTATATAACTTGAGAAGTTGGTAGCAAAGATTCGAGTTTTAAATTTTCCTTGTCTCACTGGCCAAGAAAATTTTCGAAGTTTACTCGAGCAATATATATTTTTTTAGCGATATAAAGCTAATTTTGTTTGGGTAAACCAAATAAAAAGAAATACTTCCGCGATAAGGATGTTAATACCTACCCAATTTTTTAAACCATCAACGAGACTTCTTTCACGGCCTAGAGCTTATTTAGATGGGTATTTTTGTAATCCCCCAAAATTTTAGAAAACCAATAATTTAATAAATAGTTTTTATTTGTAATAAATAGTTTTTATTTGAAATAAATTAGCTTTTTAAATTATCTAATTTAATTAATTTATGGATTTTTGAGTATATAAAATTGGATGGGAATATTTAGTAAATTAAAAGAGATATTTTGTTAGTTTATCATGATATTTTTATTTAAGTAATTTTTCAAACTAATATTTTACTAACCTTATCATTTTTAAATTAATATATTAGATTATAATGAATTAAATTATTAAACTAAATAATTTATCAAGAATATTACATTTTATGATTTTATAAATTAATTTATTTTATTTATCCTATTTCTCCATTTCCCTTTTTGCCCTTTTTCCTTTTTCCTCTTTCTTCTTTTCCTTTTTTTCCTTTTTCTACCTTTGGGCCGCTGCACCCAGGCCAGCCCTTCTCCCCCGCGCAGTGGGCCTCGACCCACCTCTCCCTCTCTTCCTCCCTCTCTCCTGCGTGCCTGACCCAGCCGACTCCCCCTTTTTTTTCTTGTCCCCCTGGACCGGTCGGCCTGCCTTCTTTCCCTTCCCCCGACCGGCCGCCACAGCCTTCCTTTCTTCTTTCTTCTTCTCCCCAGGCGTCGACAGCAGCCCGACCACCTACAACTGCCGCCGCCTGCCACCGCACCTGCCCCCTGCTACTCCCTCTCTCTACCCCGTCCTCTTCTCCCCTATTTCGAGCCAAGCTACCTCTGCACCCTATCCATGTCTGCCATTCTCTCCTCCCCGTCGCCACCCTCTCCCTGCCACCCTATGCACTGCCATCTACCCCCTCACCCTTCCTCTTCTTTTTCTTCTCCCCTTCGTCCATTTTTCTTCCCCATTTTCGAGCCATCTTCCTTCCCCGAGCTCCCTCTTCCCTCCTTCCTTCTTTCCCATTTTTTTTTCTCTGTTTTCTCTCTGCGCCGCAGCCGTCCGCCGCTCCGACCGCTTCACCCAACCCCTGCGCCGACTCCTGCCACCACCCCCTACTGCCCTACACCCCCACGCCGCCCCCTTGAGCCCTACACTTCCTCCCTTCTCCACCCCTTCTTTCTTTTCTCCCCATTGTTCCCCTTATCGCCAGCCATCTTCGCCGCCTTGCCGCCGTCGTCTCCGCCGCCTTCTGCCGCCGCGAAACCATCCTTAGCCACCACCAACACCCCCTCTTCACTCCTACACCATTCCCTTGCCTTGAAACCTCCCCCACCTACCTTCTTTTCTAGCCTAAAGACCCTAACCCGAAAATAACAAATCTTGCCTCCTTTAACCCCCTCTTCGAGACTCCCCTTTGCATTTTGCATGCAGCTCATGCTGCATGAGCTGCTGCATGATCTAGTATTTTAATGCAAAATTCTTAAGGTATAATAGTATTTTAAGTTAAGTGTTTTATTAATTAAATTTTAATAAAGTTTTATGCTTGGATTCTTATTTCTAACATAATAATGATGGATATTATTTTTAGGTGTTGAATTGTTAATTAAGCTTGAATCTTTAACCGGGATACCGGTAAGATTTGGTACCTTGCGGGATTAAGGTAATCGTTAAACCTCCCTTAAATGCATGGAAAATGTATGCTAGCACATTAGAGTTGTTATTATGATTTTATGCGGGATATGTGATGCCAAGCATGTTGTGTAGATGGTTGTTATATTGTTTGATGCGAAAAAGGGAAAAGCATGATAGTCTTTGTGCCATGTGTAGGTATGATAATTAAGGAAGGAGTTGATTATTGATGGAAATACTAAATGCTTGCCTATGATGTATTATGTTGCTAATGTATGTGTAATATTATTGTCTAAGGATATTTTAGTGATATGAAGTATGTGATCTAATATATGTGGTTGAGTATCGTGTTGAATAATGAGAAGTTGGGGGAGTTAAATGATAAGAATGGAGTGCAAATAGTGGTATTTTATGTAGTGGTGGTAAATTCGTAAAAGTGGTGCAACAAAGGGGTTAAGTGGAGATTTTATAAGTGAAAGGGGCATTATGGTAATTTTAGAGGAAGAGGGGCAAAATTGTAATTTCATACGTAAGTGGCAATATGGTAATTTCATAAGTAAATGGCAATATAGTAATTTTACAAGTGAATGGCGAAATGGTAATTTCATAAGTAAGGGGTATTATGGTAATTTTGGGAGTAAAAGGGTAATATGGTAATTTAGAAAAGAAGGGCAAAATGGTTATTATGTAAGGAAGGATAAAGAGGGTAATTTTAGATGAAAAAGGGTAAAATAGTAATTTATAAAGTAAAAAGAGTGTTATGGTAATTTTATAAGTAAGAAGGGTATTGTGGTAATTTTGTAAATAAAAGGATAATATGGTAATTTGGGAGTAAGGGGTAACTTGGTAATTATGATAACGACTAAAGATAATTTAGTAATTAAATTATGATTACAGGTGGGTAATTGGATAGGTGTGAATGTATGATACTAGAGAAGGGTAGTTAGGTAAATTAACCAACTAAAGGGGCAAAATAGTAATCATGATAATGAAGGAGGGTGATTTGGTAGTTTATCCAACTCAAGGGCAATTTAGTAATTATAAGAAAGGAGAAGGGCAATTTGGTAATTTAACCAACCAAAAAGGGAAAGATGTTAAGGTTAATAATTATGAAGGGTGAATGGCGATCTAAAGAGCGTAGGAGGTAACTTAGTAACATAAACCGAGAAAGGGGTAATTTGGTGGTTACGCAACCTTAAGGGTAATATGGTAATTTATCAAGTGAGGAAGGGATGCCTTAGCAATTATATAAGTAAGGGGTAAATGAGTAATTTGTCGTTGTGATTGTGAACCATTATAATATGATTTAAATAATGCTGATTAGTCAAGTAAGAGTATTTGATAATTAGTATGGCCTTAACGGTTTTCTCTATGATATCCTGGATAATCATCTGAATAAGAAACGATTAATGCTATCGGAACGATTGGAAGTGAATAAGTATCGGATTATCGTGCTTTTCATGATCACTTTAATTAAGACACTATTAATTAAAGCGAAAGACCTCGAGATCGGGAATGGTGACTCCTTAGGGGTCGCTACCCTAAGGACGTGGTTTAGTCCACGATTATTCTGGTATTTGCTGGTGTGCCTTTGTGCCCCAGCCAGGCCCTATATTTTACTCTTTCTAGCTCTACGGACCTAGTTAGGGGGTATGCATACTTATGGATTAGGTGTCATTGTCGGTAGGGTACTGAGTTAGCTTTATGCACCAGTACGACCAGGGTACCTTTGTGTCCTTGGGTTCGTGGTTGAAGGGTACTGAGTAGCTGATATGCACCGGTACGATCGGTGTACCTTTGTGTCCCGGGTTATTGATCTCCCGTTCGAGGCAAATAAATATGATTGATGTACTGATTAAAGAAAGGAAATATACTATTATTGAAAGTGGAATATTAATGAGTCGGGCCTAGATGATTATGATATTGAGTACCGGTCCACCGGTTATAATAGTGGCCAGGAGCGTTGTGCCCTGGATGATGACTCTTTATATATCCCGGTCCACCGGTTATAATAGTGGCCAGGAGCGTTATGTCCTGGATGATGATTTTATATATATTTCGGTCCACCGGCAATAATAGTGGGGGTCCCGAGCTCAATAAAATCTAGTATTGTATGTGAATAAAGTTATGTAAAAATACTAATAACTTATAGTGGAATAATGGCTTAAGGCCTGATTGTTTTGAGTTGGCATTGTGACATGGCTTAAGACCGTAAGTACCGATTGTTCGTAATGATATATTGATATGCTATGTGAATGTTAATTATGTGAATGTTATATATGTATGTAGCTTGTTTCATGTGTTACATTGCGGGCATGCTTTTAAGTGGGACTTTAAAGGATTACTCAGTACCGTAGTACTGAAGGGTTCCATTCGTGGGGCCCCTACCTATTCAATGGGCAGTGTTCCTTGCAGGTCTTTTCAGGTGCTACTCAAGTGGGCAACGGGAAAGAGAGTAAGGTATCATCGGAACTAATAGGGTTTTCTCTCTCTCTTTGAAATTTCTGATTTTAAATGTATATGTTGATACTGTAACCACCATTGGTGGATTTCATCTTTGTAAACGTTTGATACACTACTCTGATTTAAGTATGTTGAAATTCTTGCAAATTGTATTTCATTTTCCTTTAGCCTTAGCACTTAGTACTAGAACGGTATGAGTGAACTGGTCTGGTACTAAGTGTGGCGGTAATACTCCCAAAATTCACGGTTTATTAATTTGCTTCCGCTAGTTTCCTTTTAATTAACGAAATTTTTCAGTAGTGAATGTTGGGGGTGTTACAATTTTAGTCAAATAAGTTTCTTTGGAGGAGGATAAGTCGAAAACTAACAGAAATTATCATGAAAACATATTTTAAACTGGCTTCTAGTTCACCCAAAACATAGTTGTGTGATAAATATTAAATTTATTTAGATGACAAAATTATTAAGTACTCGTTTGGTATGAGGGTAAGAGGGGTGGAAAAATTACCCTCATATTTTATATATCTTATATAATCTATTTAAAATTAAATATTTTTATTCTAATAGTTACCTATTTTATATCTTAATTTTATCTAAAATGGATATCTTATTAAAAATATATTTATTATTATTAAATACGTAGTATAAACGATACAAAATAGAGGAAAGTTTTTTTTCACTTCTATTACCTCCATACCAAACAAGCCCTTAGGTTGAAAGGGTTGTAACAATTAGAGTCGTAAACAAACAGAATAAGCTTACGAACTTTTTAGATTTGAATTGATCCATTTATTTAGCTAAATGAATCAAACTCAAACTTTAATTTTAGACTTGTATATTAAAGAACCAAAATTAAGTGTAAAAAAGTTGAGGTTAGATTTGTTTACAATGCAAAGGGCAATGAGCTTGGCTTAAGAACTTGATCAACTCGTTATTAAAGGAGTTAAGTCCGTGCTCACTTCATCCCGGCTTGATTTGCCTCATTTACAATTCTAGGAGTAATTTTTAAATAAAAAAACTTTTTTAAAATGAAAACCTTGTTTATGATAAGTGATAAGTTTGTAAAAGTAGCTTTTAACTTAAACTCCTTAATTTTAAACTTTTAAGGATTTAGTTACGGGCAGTTGATTTTTCTAATTTATTTCATAATAAACTTCCTTGAAGGTTGAAATACTTTCCCAAACTATCTCTTAGTCTCTAACCAACCTCTAAGGTGATTGTACCAAGCATACTGAAGGTCTATACTCCTTATCTAATTATCAAGACTTATCAAATCAGATAATATTGGGCTGGATAAGCAAAATTTTAATAATAAAAAATGTATTATTAAAGCTAATAAATAACATAATGATAGTAATATAAGTATATTGGTAATATCCAAAAATATATATATGAATTATGACAATAATTCATTGAACATTTTAATTTAATTAGATCACATAATATGAGACAAGATGAATTAAGATCAAATGAATAAAAATAAGTTGACGAGAACAAATCATTAAACTTCTAGATTTCATATACGAAGGAGAATATTATTTATTTATTATTTGTGATAAAAAGACCTTTAAACTCATTTAAAGCTTCATTTTTCCCCTTGCTAATATACGATTCCTATACTGCTGTTTATTTAAAATAAAAGATATTCTTAGTGTTTATATTTTTTTCCAATATAAATGAAGTTATACAATTTTTGTCAAATTTTACTTTATTTTCCTAATTTATCCTTTAATTTATTAATGTTATTGAAATAATAACTAAAAAAATAAGTTAGCCATTAGTTACTATAAATAATGATAACTCCAAAATATTTTTTTATTTTGGATAGGAGTGAATATATAATAACAAAACATCTAATACATCCCATGATATTTTATTTAGGAAACAATAACTTTAGAAAACCAAATGCATTAATCAAACCCCTTAATGTTACAAAAATCCTAGCTACTAGTAGCTAGTAGTATTAGCATATTGCGTAATCAAAGCCAGAGCATTACTAGTACACTGCAACACATCAGTCACTTTAGCCCTAACTAACGTCTTGACTTTCCCATCCATGACCCGACGCGCAAATCCATCAAAACAAGTACTATCATCAGTAATAGCAGCACTAGTCCAAGTTTCCACATTACTAATCCTCCAATAGAACTCCTCGTGATTGGCCCGACTCACCCGTTTTAGTTCTCGGGCCGACTTAACAAGCCGGTCAACTGTATCGCCCAACTCCTCCAAGCAGTCCTGCATTGCTCCTACCTCTCTCGGCTTCAACCCCTTTGTATTTGCCAGCTCTGTAACATAAGATTTCGCGTGACGGGCACGGAGTATGCTGACAGATAAGGCTGTTTCGGCAAGATGTTTTGGGGAGTTTTGGATCTCGGCGGCGTAGGCTGAGAGACATTCGATGCATAATGCTGGGTACTTGGTGGCGCCACATTTTGATTTTATAAATGCGGTGGAGGCGCTGGTACTGGTTGTGGATGCAGCGGCAAAGGTGGTGAGTAGGAGGGCATAGAGAGGGATGAACAGTAGGGGGGATTGTGCCATTAGTTCAGCTGGTTGCGAGGTTGGGAAGTTGGGGAGGTTATTTATCGTACGCGCACAAACCGGGAGGGAGAGGAGAGAGATCATTAGTTATTACTGCGTCTAGTAATTCACGTGAATCCGGACCTGTTTTCGGGGTTTTGGGACACATGTGAAGGTGTTCTACTGAATACAGGGGTCCTAGCTTAGTTCCGATGATTGCCGTGTTTAATTATTATTACGAGGGCTCTAAATTAATCTTCTGGCGTATATTAAATTAAATAAAGTGTCGTACATACATTTTCTCACACATGCAGGTATAATGCTTCCAAATTTGATTGATAATATTTCCTTGTTTACTAGTATGATACTAATAATTTATTTGTATATTTATTAAATTCACAATATTATATTTAAAATTTTAAAAATATCATATAAATCAAAATAAAATAATAATGTATAAATAATATAATTGTTGTGGAGGGAAAAACCATCATGATCGAGTAATTTGAGAAGTGGGACCTTGTTAAATTTGAGTAACTACTCAAACATTAACCTTTAATATACTACCCAAATTATCAGACGCGGGCTAATAACGTATATTTCAACCGAATGAAGTTGTGATGGTTACAATTTTGTTTCATCGGATACTTATTATGAGTTTAATATATTGCAATGATAATGTTTATGATATTAATGACTGTCCCTAAAGATTATATATATAAACAGGGAGAATTCACAAAATGCTCTTAGTATTGGCATGATTCTAAGCCCTGCATTATGATTTAAAGAGATTTTTTTTTTGTAATACCTCATATTTTTTAAATTCAAATTTATTAATCTTAATTTTTTTGGCATAATTTGATTAAAATGTTAAATTATTTTAATTTTGTTTATAGTTTTATCGACAATGTCAATTTTATATTAGAATTTAATTAATATTTGTAATTGTAAAATATTATAGATAAGTCTGTTTATGACTATGATTTTATTATATTTATATAATTTTGATTTTTGTTGGACAATATATATTTTTGTTCTTTCTCATATTTTTATTTTTAATATTTTTGATTTTATTTTGATTATAACTTGATCATGTGATTACATAATCTTTTTTAAAGTAATATTTTATTAACAAAATAAATTATCTAATTAAAATTTCCTTTAAAATAGTAAAATTATTTTAATAATTTTTATCCATAGAAAATATTTATAGCTTTGGTAGTTTTTTCTGAAGTTATGAATGTTTTTGAAAAATTTTAAATTAAAAATACTTTTGTAACTTATTTATATTTTCTTTTCAAAATTTATTTTCTTTCGTTTTTAAAAATTTTTGATTTACGAAATGCCTTTTTTGAAATTCATTTAAATTAATCCTAGTTTCTTATAATTTGATTTAAATATTTTTTTCATATGGTTTTAAATATTTCTTAAGGTCTTACTATGTATTTTCATAAATAATATAAACTCTCGCACTTGTTGGTAATTTCTTCCGAAATTCTTTAAATAGCTTTTATATTGACTTTATACCTTCAGATATTTACGGAATAAGTTTTGTTATATAAGGTTTAGATAAAATCATCCGTTAATATTTTTAGATGTTTAGTATTATCATTTGTGCATAAATATCAGTAATAAAAAAACAACAACTATAGCTCCACCAGTTTCCCCCTCCCCCATTTTCCTTTTCTTCTTCTCTCTCCCTCTTCTATTTCCTCTCTCTCTTCCTATTTGATTTTTTTTCTAATAACCAAACCTGAAACCCTAAAACCCCAACCTTCCCTCCTATCGGCTCCCATCTCCTCTTATCTGATTTGTTCTCCACACCACCACTTTATCATTGACACACCACACCACCACCATGAACAACCTACACGACGCCACACACCACCATCATCAACTCTGGCAGCAGCTAAGTGCATTGAGCAACACAATATATCATAGCTGCATCATTGATTGAGTCACCATCTAACCATCGTGAGCCAAGCTTGTCACCAACGAGTGGTCTTTGGCCTCTAGTGGAGCTCCCCCAGCCTTCACCGACTTTGATTTGTAGATTCCGTTCGATATAAATTACCCCAAATCCAAACTTTTATTTTGTATAATTTTGTATTAGCTAGCTTATGATAAGCTAAATTAGTTGTTTAATTATACATATACATGTTATATGATTAATTTAGAGTGGTTAATTGTAGTGTATGTGGTTGATTTATGAAAATCAAAATTTTGACCCGGTTATGTCTGAATTTTGGACATTAATTTGATTAAGCTATTTTTGATAAATTGATTATGCAGTATGCTATAAAATGTATCTAATTTTATATTGGAACTATCAATTTGAGAAATTTATATGGAATTAATCAAAATTGGATTTCTAGGTTAAAATCCTTGTGTATTGAACTTGAATTGCATAACTGAGTTGTTCTTATTCAATTAATGTTATAATATGCTTTGAAATATATTTAATTTTATGTTGGAAATGTCAATTTGAAAAAAATTGTGTGAAATCAATTGGAATTGGATTTATAGGTCAAAACTCTTACATATCTAAATTTGATTGTATAATTGAGTTATTTTATTCAATTGATTATATAATTTACATTAGAATATATTTAATTGCATTTTTTAATCCCCCAAAATTTTAGAAAACCTATAATTTAATAAATAGCTTTTATTTGAAATAAATTAGCTTTTAAAATTATTTAGTTTAATTATTTTATGGATTTTTGAGTATATAAATTTGGATAGGAATATTTAATAAATTAAAAATAAATATTTTGTTATTTTATCATACTCATTTTATTTAAATAATTTTTTAAACTAAAATTTTACTAAAATTATCCTTTTTAAACCAATATATTAAATTATATTGAATTAAATTATTAAATTAAATAATGTATCAAAAATATTACATTTTATTATTTTATAAATTAAATTATTTTATTCTTCATATTTTTTATTTTTCCTTTTTCCCTTTTTCCTCTTCTTTTTCCTTTTTCTCCTTTTTCTTCTTTCTTTCCTTTTCCTTTTCTTTTTCCTGGCTTCGGGCCGCTAGGCGTGCCTCCCTTCTCCCCTGCGCGATTGGGCCATTGGCCCATCTCTCCCTCTCCCCTCCCCTTTCCCACGCACATCGACCCAACCCAAACCCCCTCTTTTCTTTCTTTCCTTTCCCTTTCTACACGGGCCGACCCAATTCCCCTTTTCCTGTCCCCGACCGGCCTGATGCTCCCCTTCCCTTTCTTTTTTTTCTTCTTCTCCTACGCCTCAACCGACGCCCCTCGACCTATCTGCATCGCCATAACTGCCACCCCGAGCACCATGCCCAACCACCTAGCTTGTAACCACTGCCACCACCTGCCTCTCTCTCTCTCTCTCTCCCCCGTCTTTTTTTCACCATTTTGGAATTGGCCAGCCATGCACCCCATCCCGCATAGCCACCCTTTCCCTTCTTCCCTTCCCTCTCCCTGCCACCCTACCACCACTCTGCCACCCTAAACACTACCACCGACTGGCCACCTATCCCCCTATCCTCCCTCTTCTTTTTCTTCTCCTCTTTAGCCCTTTTTCTGCCTCATTTTTCGAGCTCTATACCTTACCCGACATCCCTCTTCTCCCTTTCTTCTCCTTCCTTTTTCCTCCCTATTTTGGCTACAATGCCGTCCTCCACCGCTTCAACTGCCTCACCAACCACCTACACCACTTTCTGCACCCTTCTACTCCCACCTTGCACCACCACAACACCGTCTAAGCCACCCCGCAACTCTTTCTTACTTCCCTCTTCTTTTTTCTCCTCATTTTTCTCCCTTCTTGGCAGCCCCATGCAACCCTACCGTTCGCTGTTTTTCGGCCGCCTCTGCTGCTACCCAAACCACCAATTCACTCCCTGCAACCTCCTCTACCACCCCAAGCCTGCTTTGGTCGAAACCAGCCCCCAAACCCCTTCATTTTCCTTCCTTCTCAAGCCTGTCCACCTCAGTACCCATCTTTGTCGCCTTGCCGCCGTTGCCACTCCTAGCCACCAACAACCTATCCCGACCACCACCTACACCCCCTCTTCACTCCTTCACCCTTCCCTTGCCCGAAAGCCTCCCCCATCTACCTCCTTTCCTAGCCTAAAGACCTCAACCCGAAAATGACCATCCCTCCCTTCTACTCCCTACCTTCGACCTTTTTTCCCCCATATAGCCTGCATGTGGCTCACACTATTCATGCAGTGTGAGTTCCACATTATTTTGGGAGTTTTTGTGTTTAATTATTGAGGTATACTAATAGTTAATAAAGTGTGTTATAAATTAAGTTTTTATAAAGGTTTATCCTTTTAATTTCCTACTTCTAATATAATAATTATTGACATTATTTTTAGGTGTTGATTTTTCTTTTTAAAGCTTGAATCTTTAACCGAATTACTAGTAAGATTCAATTTTGTGGGAATTAAGGTAATCGTTAAATCCCACTTAAACGCATGGATATATGTATGTTAGTATATTAGGGTTTTTAATACGTTATTATGCTTGTTATATGTTTATTAATATAATTTATATATTTGCTTGTATTGATTAATAAAAAGGAAATTATGCTAGTTTATGTGCTATGTGTAGAAATATTGCTTAAGGAAAGAGTTTGGCTAGTAATGAAAGTGTTGACTACTTATCCATGTTATTTTATGTTATTGTGACCATTTATACATGAATAATATTATTGTGAGCCCTAGAGGCATTTTAGTAATATTCTCGGGTAAGAATGTGGCCTAATATGTGTGGGTGCTAATAAGTAGTATATTAAAGTATAATAGTTGGTAGAGTTGGATATTGTGAGTGGAGTATTAATATTAATTTCATGTAGTGATAATAATTTAATATAAGTGGTGTAATAAGGGGTAAAATGGAAATTTTATAATTAAGGGGTAAAATGGTAATATTTTAATAAAAGGGTAAAGAGGTAATTTGGTAATTAAAGAGCAAAATGGTAATTTTATAATTAAAGGGTAAAATGGTAATTATGTAATTAAAGGGTAAAATGGTAATTTTCTAATTAAAGGGAAAAACGATAATTCTATAAGTAAAATGATAAACTGGTAATTTTGTGAATAAAGGGTAGAATGATAATTTTGTAAGCAAATGGATAAATTGGTAATTTGTAAGTAAAAGGGGTATTATGGTAAATTTGGAAGAGAAGGGTAATTTGGTAATTTAATCAACTAAAGAGTAATTTGGTAATTATGATAATAGAGAAGGGCAAATTGATAATTTAACCAACTAAGGGCAAATTGGTAATTATGATTATGTAGAAGGTTAATTTGGTAATTTATGCAACTAAAGGGGCAATTTGATAATTATAACAAAGGAGAAGGGCAATTAGGTAAACTAACCAACCAAATAGGAATTATGATAAATGCAATAATTATGAAGAGTGATTAGTGACCAAATAAGTGTGGGAGATAACTTAGTAACCCAAACCGAGTAGGGAGGTGGCTAAGAGTAACTACGTGTGAGTTATGTGCCTTGTGTGCTATGTGTTATGACATATTGTGTACTTTATGCTTAATGATTAATCATTTATAGCGCAAATGGGAGTGAATATATGCTTATGTGACTTCCTCATGGCATGTGGACAATGATTATATTTGTTGTGTGTACGATGTTTCGTGATGTGACCCTCTAGGACATGCATGTTAGGATATTTAATGTGGTAATGTGGGATGGAAGGATGAACAAGGAAAAAATGGGAAAGCATGATAACCAAGGGGAAGTAAGTTGGCTAAGGTAGGTAGGAATGACCCAAATAATCCATGAGCCATGAGTGGATGAATAAAAGGGGGCTTTACATAAATTGAAAGAGTGAGAGAATCTAGGGTTTGCATGAGATAGTTAGAGCCCGCATGGGGCAAACTTTGTGTATGGAAAGTTTCCTTGGGATGTGAGGAAGGTAATAGAAGTATCGTTTGGATGACTGGAGGCTTCGGGTGCAAAATAGTACATGAGATACTATAAGGGTGCATAGGAGATCGAGCTAGGGTTTGGGGAAGAAACCCTAATTTGAGAAGGTGGAAAAAGAAAAAGAAAATAATAAAAATAAACGAGAATGAGTGGGGTAGAAAGTGAGGGTTTGATCTAAGGGTCATGACGTGTGGGGTATTGAAATAGTTTGGGATGTGTAAGGCAGAGAAGGATGGGCCATATAGGCCTAGATTAGGGTTTTTGGAGAAACCCTAGGATAAGGCGGTGAGTGGGCTTGATCCACACACTTAGGAGTCGGGCTCCGGTTGTGAGTAAGTGGAATAAGGGAAGGATGTCGGGGCGAGTTAGGAGGTGCAGAAGTCTCAAGATATGGGACGGGCTCTCTTGGGAGGATAAGTGTGGATATAGTTAGCTATGCATGTCTAGGGTGAAATATTTTGAATAAGATACAGATAAGACACTAATCACTTAAAGAGGAAGACTGTTGAGCCGAACCCAAATGGGTCCACCGACGAACAATAGTGGCTAGGAGCCGGGGTGCCCTGGAGACCGGTCCACAGACGACTAATAGTGGGCATGAGCTTTTTGCCCTGCATGATTTCTAGTCCACCGGCTATAATAGTGGGGCATTCCGTGCTCATCAAACCAAACGTAATAACGATAAGATACGGGGAAGACACTAATCACTTATAGTGGAACACCTTGTGAGTTGGGGCCAGACCAATCCACCGACGAATAATAGTGGCCAGGAGCGTTTTGCCTCGGAGACCGGTCCACCGGCGAATAATAGAGGTTAAGAGCGTTCTGCCCTATATGTATTCCGGTCCACCGGCTATAATAGTGGGGTTCCCGCACTCATATGGACATTTATACTCCGAGATGATTGATTAATGATGGACTAATTGCTATAAGGCCCTAAAAGTATCGATTATTCATTATGACCTATCAATATTTAATTGATTCATTAAGTATGCGAATGTACGAAAGTGAATATTTATATATGCACCATTAATATTTGATTGACTTGTCAAGTATATGGATGCATGGATCTGATTATTATGTTTACACCTGTCGTTAGGTATGGGTATAGTGGCATATCATGTGTTACATTGCGAGCCTACTTTTAAGTGTGTTTCAAAGGGTTACTCAATACTGTAGTACTGAAGGGTTCCATTCGTGGACTCCCCCTGCTTATTCAATGGGTAGTGTCCCTTGCAGGTCTCTTTTCAGGTACTATTCAAGTGGATAATGGGAAAGAGAGTAAGGAATTATTCGAAACTATTAGGGGTTTTCTCTTTTCTTTTAAATTTCTGGTTTTAATGTAATTGTTGTTCTTTTAACCACCACTAGTGGATTTTATTCTTGTAAATGGTCTTTTACGCTACTCTGATTTAAATATAGTTTGTAAATTGTGTTTTATTCTTTAGCCTCAACACTTGGTACTGGAACGGTATGAGTGAATCGGTCTGGTGGCGGTAATATCCCCAGAGTTCACAGTACTGTGTTATGCTTCCGCTAACTCTTTTAAATAAAAAAGAAATTTTTCCGTAGTGAATTTTGGGGGTGTTACAGCAATCCTAAACCATCAATTTAAATATTTTAATGAGAATTGGCTGGATTAGCATTCTGAACTGAAAAACCCTAACTGTGTTAAATTGGGCATTTCTTTTAGTATTTTTGATCAATTGATTATATAATATGCTATAAAGTATGTCTACTTGTATTTCTAAACATTCATTTTGAATAAACTAGTAAAATTTAATTGAATTGCATTTTTGGGACTTAAACCCTAGATTTTAAATAAAATTATGAAATTGGTTATTTTTCTATTTGTTTATTCTAATATTAAATTTATAGAAATAGTTGAAATAATATTAATTGTATTTATCACTTCAATTTAGATTTATTGATTTGAATTATCCGAGTTTGTGTCTTGGGCTTTATAACCCTAATTTTTAAAAAATAATTATCTTAAATTGGCTACTCATAAGATTGTTTTTATTGAAATTGATTATCTAGATTTATCTAAAATTAGTTTAATTGTATTGTTAAACTATCAACTTGAGGTAGTTGAAGTTAATTGGTCAATTTGCAATTCAAGTTTAGGAACCCTAATTTTTTAAGATAGTTTATGAAAATGATTTGCTTATGCTTCTTTCATCCAGTAGATTATTAGATTTAATTTAAAATTATTTGAATTGTATTTTTATCTTATTGGAGTGGATTGGTTGTCTAAAAATAGTTGGCTTGTCTTTTTAGTTGTAAAACTTAATTAGTAAGTAATTTTTGATAAAATTAACTTACCCTCTATTGTTATTTTCCTGGTTTTCTAAATCAATTTGAAATTCCCTAATTGATATGTGTTGAACTCGATTTGGTTAATCCTTAATTTTAAATCTTAATGGTGATACACTCTTGAGTTTTAGGTTTTGGACACATTTTCCAAGAAAAGACCCTATATGTCTCTCTTTGTTGATTAAATTGTAATACCTGAGTTATTAATTGATAAGGTAGTTTCTAATCTAATCCTACTATTTCTATCGATGATCTAGGAAAGCTTTCTCGTGGATTGTCAATCTCTCGATATCTCTCTCTCTTTCTTAAGTTTCTTAACTATTTTGGATTTATGTAAGTCGTTACTTACCTTTGTTTATGGTGGAATTATGGAATGTATGTATTTTTGAAGTGGAAGGTGATGAGTATGTCTTATGTTATCTAAGTATGTCAAGCATATACTATGTTTTGTGCGGTAATTCTATATATCATGAGCTTATAACTTCAATGCAATCAGATGTTAGTATGCCTCTTGATTATTGTATGTGTTCGAGTATGTGAAGGATAGAGCATGATTATGTGGTTAAATGTTCAACTAATTATGAAATATTTGGTGATTTTAGAGTATGTTATAATATGTCTCAATTATAATAGGTTTGGAAAATTATATTAGTGGTTGAGTATAGATTGAAATTGTATGATGCCTTATGTTGAATTTTTATGCTGTGGAATTATTCGATGCCACTTGGATTATTCGTCTCTAATAACACTTGAATTATTCGACTTTAATACCACCTGAATTTATCAGTTTTAATGCCACTTGAAATTAATCAGCTTTAATGCCACCTAGATTGATCGACACCTGGAATCAATCGGCTTTAATGCCACTTGGATTAGTTCGACTTTAATGCTACTTAGATTAGATTAGCTACAATGCCACTATAAATTAATTGAATTTATTGCCACTTGAAATGGATATAATAATGGAATTTCATTGTGTGATGGAAGTGATTTAAGTGTTCTTATGTGGGCTTAATTTATGCTCAGTTAAATTTTTAGATAAAACATTAATCACTTAAAGTTATAAGCACCAAAACCCTAATTTCACATACTTTATCATAACTTTTCTCCTGCTACTCTTTTAATCACAAAAATTATTTCCTATTACTCAAATATTATCATTAAAATACTCTAATTTCAAGTCCTAACTATAAGGTCTCGCACATGCGATAATAACCTTATCTCAAAAGTTACTATTTCTAACTTCTAAACCCTAATTTTACAAATCCATCATTACTTTTCTTGTAGGGCTCAAACACTTACCAGATTTAATATACATTCCTAAAATACTAATATTAATAATATATTCGGATTTTGTATTCTAACTCTACCATTTCATGCCTATGATAATAGCCTTCTCATTTTACGGTTACTTTTACCAAATCAATTATTTTCATACTTTATCAAACTTAGATCATTCCCAACTATTCTAAACACTTCATATAAATTCTTTAGAATACTTCATATGGTATAACACCTTAAAATACTATGATTCTAATATTTAACCACATTGACCAAAATGCCCCTATCAATAATAAAAACCTTATTTCATGTAAATCTTATATGTTTGGTAAAATTATCCCCATCTCCACATTTTTCTCCATAAAACTTATTATACTCATTTCACATTCTTCATATCATTAATAAACCCATAACACCACCATATTTCACATCGCGGGTTTTTTCACATAAAATAACAATACCGCATAATATTTACTTACTCATTTTCTATCATATAATATCAACCACATATCATAGTTTCAACAATCATATATTAATTCATATAATAACAATAACATGGTATATTAAAAAAGCATGCATAACACTTAGCAATCAAAACCCTATACTACGACAAGTATCCTTACTAAAAATGACTCTAGTTTCTAAGCACGTAACTCTTAATTTCGTAACTTTGGGAAAATCACCTAAGAAATCAAATAAAAAAACACCTTTATAACTTAATGATATAATTAAGGAAGGATTAACGTAATAGGAAGCTGAAGGAAAAGAGGAAAAACAGACCAAGGAAGTCTCGATCAAAATGGTGTAATAAGGAAAGGCTTCGGCTGTGTTGGCCGAAGGAGGGGCGATGGGTTTGGTGGTTGATACCGAAAATTGGGGAGTAGTTTTAGTGGAAAATGGACGAAGGCAGTGTGATGGTTTTGGTGAAAGTATCCAAAGGTAGTGTGATGGTTTCGATGCAAGTTGTTGAGAGATGGTGGTGTGGCTTGGTGAAGGCTGCTGAAGAATGGAGGGAGGAGCACTAGTTGGAATGGGCGAGGATGTAGGAAGTGGACCTACTACCAGTGATGCAACCAAGGAAAAAAAGAAAAGGGGGCTACAAAAGGTGCTATTATGGTTGATGGATGCCAAAAATGATGGAAGGAACACTAGCTAGAATAGCCGAGGATGCCAGTGGTGCGTCGACTATTGGTCCCATAGCTAAGAAAGAAAAGAAAGGGGGCTGCAGGAGGTACTGCTGTAGTTGATGGATGATGAAAATGAAGGAGGGAACACCGATGTAGGTTACCAAGAGTGGAGGGGGCTTACCAGCTAAAATGGCCGAAGGGTGGTGATGGGGTGGAAGTGGTTGCAACATGGAAAGGAAAGACGAGGAAGGTGGTTGTGGTGCATAATGCCTAAGGGGAGGGGGGTTGCACCAGTGGTTAGGGATGAGGCTCAACAAAGTGACCGAAGGGGGGTAGGGGTGATCCAATTGGAATCGCCAAAGGTAGCTTTTTGTGGTGGTTTTCATGATAGCAAGGAGAAGAATAAGAAGTGAGAAAATGATGGTGTTGGTTTCAATAGAAAGTATAGAAAGAAAAGAAAGAGTGGCTCGGTATAAATACATACATACATGATCTAGGGGAGCGGGTGAGAGTAGAAGATTGTTGGTAAGGCCAAGAACACATAAATCATGGGTGGAGTGGGTCGGTTGTGTGATTAGATTGAACATGGCGGAGGTAATACTAAGCTCCGAGAAGGGAGATTTACAAGCAAAGGAAGGGTACCAAGGCGGGGAAGATCTTTAACCAATAATAAAGACAAAGTAAAATAAAGAAAACGGGAAAAGTTTTGGGTTTATATTTTAGTTAATAATTTAGGTTAAGATATTTTAAGTTAGGGTAAAAATAGAAATACAAAATTTTCGAGATTAGAGGTTTGGAGATGCCCTCTTCTACTCTATAGGTGTCTCGATATGTTTTAGCCTTATAGGTGGTATGCATACTTAAGCAAATAAGTATTATATTATTTGATGGTCTAGTTACATTTTGGGTGGGCCAATTAGGGCTAGTACCGTTCTAGCACTAGATTAGTTGTTACAATTTCTTCGAGTATCTATCTTCAAGTTAAAATAATCAAATATATGTAATCACAACAATGAAATACAATAACTAATTATTCTCGTCCATTCATGGAATTTATATTTCATTATCCTATGCATGTCTTTTAGTTATCCTACTTACAATTATGCTACCATATGACTCTTGTTCACACATTGCTCTCACATGTTCTATTGTTTAAATCGAATGTGGGCCTTATGTGCAAAATGATATTTTCTAGGGTAGTTGTATTACTTAGCAAGAGTTCATAATTTATTATACATTTATACCCTATGTGTTTCCATGTCTAGTTGTGTATTTATACTCTATTAACAGATACGGAATGTGCAAATAGATGTTTTTTTATTATATTTGATTTCGTCTTACTTCGATGTCACTGAAAATAATGTCTCTCAACTAACATACTCATAACATGCTGTAACATTATTTGATCGTCTATTTTTTTTTTCTGATCTAAGCTTCTGTCAGGCATTATAAATATGCCTTCTTATACTTACATTTCATTTAAATTAATTTTGAAAAAGCGGTATAATTTATCGTGATTTTACGTTAGCTATAATAAGCTCACCAACAAATTAAACTTCATTTTCAGTCAACTTACCCAAAACAATATGCCCTTATTTATAATTTACTACTTTATGATTGTGTGTCCAATTTCTAACTATCACCTCCCACACACTATTATTATTTTCAACACCAATAAAAAAAAGGGACAATCATTTTCTTTAGAACTTATAATACGCGCACCTTCGGTATTTGTAGATCTATTACAAATGTATGTTCCATTTCTTTCATATTTTATTGAGACTCTGCCTACCCCTATACCATTTTCTTTTCTAGAATATTTAATGATCAAAATCATCTTATAAGTTCTACCTATTTGTTTGACCCTTATTGCAAGTTCTTCACGATTACAAAATATTTGCTCTATTAATTTTTTTTAATAATTGTGGGTCGTAAAATATGAATTATCTATGCCCTAAAAAAATAGTTTACCATAATAATATATATATAAAATTATTAATTTCATCATAATAAATTCATCAACATAATTTACAATAAAAAAATACTTTTTTGTATAAGTTGTAATTATAACTTGAAAATTCCGATTGTATTTCTTTTGTGTATCCATAGCTTGTCGGTATTGTAAATCCATCATTCTAGTACGTTGGATTTGTAAATCTATCTTCATGACTTATTGGAGTTCAAAACTTGTCATAGTTTGTCGGAGTTTCAAATTCATCATAATTTAAAAAGCTTTTAAATTTATTATTCATTATAAGTATTTAAAAATAATAATACATTATTGTACCGAAAGATTTAATAAAAACTTCTCCCTTTCGATGGAAATTTTATACCGAAACAGATGCTTAATTATGAAGAATGAAAATATAGAAATTGTTCCTTTACATATACACAATTTCAACTGTGCAAATTGAAACAATGGTATCAATAATTCTGACATTTTTTTTTCTTTTCTTTATATGACGTACTACCATTCCTTATATTGTATTCGACCATCCGTTTCCGTCAGTATGATATTAGTGGCGAATAACTTAAATTATTGGTGGCAAACAGCGAAAAATTTCAGTGCAAGCGATGGGAAACGACACAAACTGCCGAAGCAGGTGAGGGAAAATGGCAAAAACTACTGAAGCGGGAAATAAACGACACAAACTGCCGAAGTTGGGAGAAACAACGAAAGTTGACGCTAGGTAGGGGAAGAAAACAGTAAAAATTACCAATGGATTATAAGTATATGTTTACCACCGAGTACTTTTTTTTTGCCAAATAACAAAACCCCTCATGATATCAGCTTTACTTTTGGAAGCGTATTAACAGAGAAATAATGTTATAGGATTTTTGTGTCGCAAGGAAAAATATGGTTTGTCAACAATAATGTGGCAGTAGCCCAATAAAGTCAGTATATGTTATAGAAGTAATAACGCCCGCACGGGCGTAGCTCAGTGGTTGAGGCACGGTTGTTGGATGTAAGTGATCCACGGTTCGATTCTTTCAGGGGACAAGCTGCAGTGTGAGAATTTCAACCCTCCGTTTGTGGGGGTGACTCCTTGTGGGCGCCCTGAACCTCGGATCACCGTGAGCTCAGCCACTGGGTCACCGTGATTTACCTCCTCCACTAATGTCGGGCCGGGTGTGGGGGCCTTGAGGGCGAGGGTTATCCCCTTTTGGATGCAAGTTATAGAAGTAATAACTGACTGTTCGATGCAGTTGTCGGCTAATTTTTTTAGTAAGTAAATATTAAATAGTATATATAAACAATGAATAATCGTGATTGAAAAACGGTGATCGAAGGAAAAAAATATTCTCCAAACATATTTTCCTTCGCTATCAAAAGTAATTTATCCTCTCAAGTTAAGTACTTTTTTTTTTAAAATAAAATTATTTTTAAAATTACATTCACATCTTTTATTATAAAAATAACAAATATTTAAGGTGTATATGATTAAAAAATTAGGATAAAAATATAGAGTTAATTTTGACTCTTTAAAATGACTTTTTTTCGTATAAAAATTTAACAAAGAATCATTTTTTTTGATAAAGATTAAAGATGGATTACTAGTTATTTACGGCCGCGAGCACAACATACGACAGAATTAGTCAAATGCCAGTATGCAACAGGCCCCACTAAATTGCTGGCTCCATCTGTCCACGTTCCAACTTCATGGCGTTGTCTCCGTTGTTTAGACGCTACATTTTCCCACCACTCCAGCCTAGAGCTTTCCAATAAACCAATAATGAAACAAGACCGACCAACATACGCATATTGAAGTGAAGAAAAATAGCAGTAGCAAATAACAGTCCTGCAGTAAATATTAACGTTACAGATCCGATTCCAAATCTAATCCTCTATCTGCCATAATCTTCCTTACTCTTTCCTTATCTTCCAATCTCCCCGAACCCTCATAAATCTTCATCAAAAGCTCAAAATTATGTTCATTATCAGGCTCCAAATCAAACAGTTTATAACCAGCTGCCTCTCCAACTTCCACATTACCACTAACAAAGCAAGCGTACAACAATGCACCCCAAACAGTCGGACCAGCCTCAAACTCCATCCTCTGTATTACCATTTCATAAGCCTCCTTAATCAACCCTGCCCTTCCATACAGATTCACCATACACGCATAATGTTCCATGCTTGGGACAATACCGTATCTCTCTTGCATTAAAGAAAATAAGCGCTCCCCATCCTTTATTAGTCCCAGATTTGCACAGGTCGATAAAAGTGAGACAAACGTAATGGTGTCCGGAAAAGATGAAGAGTTCTCCATGGACTGAAAGAATGTTAGGGCTTGAGTATCTTTCGAGTGTGCTGAAAGTATCGAGTTCCACGATACAGTGTCCTTTCCCGGCATCTGAGAAAACAACCACCGCGCTTGATCTAACATGCCATGGCTCGAATACAAGGATATTAATGAATTAGCTATCGGCAAACTCCAAGCTATATCTCTTCGAATAACCCATCCATGAATTTCACCAGCAACGGGTCTTGATGATGACAGCCCAGAAAGGATCGCGGATAAAGTAACTTCATCCGGTTCCAATCCAGCTTTTATCATTTGCTGAAACACACTGATGGCCCTATCTAGATGTCCATGATGAATATAACCAGTAATCATTGAATTCCAAGAGACTATATCCTTAAACCTAATCAAATCAAATACTTTCTTTGCCTTCATAATGTCACCGCACTTAGCATACATGTCGATCAGACCATTCAACACAAACACATCATCAGACAAGCCATGACGAACAACCCGCCGATGAATTTCCTCACCTACATGTATAGATCCTATACCACTACAAGCCTTCAATGCACGTGGGAACGTAAACCTATCAGGTACAACCCCTTCTTCTTCCATCTGAAAGAACAATGCTAAGGCATCCTCGCAATGTCCCGATTCGGCATACCCAGAAATAAGTGCGTTCCACGCAAAAGCAGATTCGTCTCGGTTAGCCATTTCATCGAACAACTGGTGTGCATCCTCGACACGTCCGTTTGTCGCGTAGAGCCTAAGCAGTTTTGACGCTACGCCGACGTTTTTACGTAGAATTTTTGGAGGGATAATGCGGTGGACGCGAATACCGTGATCGATTGCTTGTAAATGGAAGCAGGTTTCTAAAAGGGAAGCTAAAGTCTTGGTGTCTACGTCTATACCGTTCTTCGCTGATGCTTCGAGGTCTTGGACTACCGCTTCTAGGGCTTCGAGTTTCGTTTGGAATTGGGACGGTCGAGTGTGGATCAGTAATGGGGTTGGTGATGATTTTGGAAATAAGCGACTTAGTTTCCTGGTTTTGTGTCGTTCATACGACTGTTTTTCAGAGTGTTTTAGTTTTTGCGGGAGGGAATTGCGGGGTGTAAAATTGGAGATTGGGAAGACAGGCTTGTGAAGAGGAGTGGCCTGCATTGATCTCGGTATCGGACAATGGCTGCTGCGAGCTATATTGAACCGTTCCCAGAGTATATATACGTATTTTAACCCATTTAAATGTTGCCGATGCAGTCGAATCCAACAATTGGCAAGTTTCGGACGAGGAGTATATAGTTTCCAATATACTCACGAGAAAAAAATTCTACGGCACGCAATTTGTGATGAGGTAGTTACAGTGACGGCCGCCCAGTCTTATAATGAAATTTCTACTCCACATAAATAATAACCATATGACAATTCCAAACAAGAACTCATCAATCTTAGATTAAAAAAATCTCATTCTTCGTCATCCATCGCACCGCACCTATGAAGAATAAGAAAGAAGTTCAAGACACAACTCGGTCCTCCCTCTGTATTATTACACTCCTACAATGATTGTGTGGCATATATAAATCAATTTATTACACTCGCATTTACAAACTTATGTGAATAGAAAGAGGAAACAAAAAGTACAAATGATAATCCGAACCTTTAAACAGTCTCCCAAAAGAAGATCATCAGGTCATTGTACTTCATTTAAGTAATGATAGTTTTTGTTAGCACCAATTTCATTTATCCAAATGCACAAAATGCTTACCGAGTGAATTTCATGCCAGACCAACCTAACAACCATGTTTTTATCGATCAAATATGAAATACTCGAGTTTCAACCACTAGCAACAACTTTCTTTGGATGAGCAGATGAGTGATAAACTTACAGCAGTTAACACCACAAACATTTGAAGTGGCTTCTTTCAGGGTAAGTTCATCTTCAAGTTCATGTATCTTAACAATAGATGTAGCTTACAAATGTTTCTGAGAATACAAAGGGTAGTGGGGATGGATTTCAATGACAAGTGATTTAAAAAGCCTCATCCGAATGAGCCTAAATGACCACAAGCAATGAACTGCTGATTTGTAAAGATGGCATTCAATCATCGCCTTGGTCTCCATCAAATCCAGTGCTCCACTTCATCTTAGCCTTGGCTGTTGAGAAGACCAACACAAGTAAGCCAAAGACATTCCTACACTTCTATGGACCTTGATACAAACAAGAAAGCTTTTATTTATTTATTCCGCAATCATGTATACTTGAGCTATCAACAGTACATGATAATCTGAGTTCTTGTTTGAAGAATTATAAAAGGAGAATTCAGTTTCCATGAACAAAAGGACAAATGGTCATCTGAGAAGCTACGTGAGGCACATCAACCAGTGAGCTTCAAGACAGATAAATATAACACAGAAGTCCATTAAAAATGGAAGCACATCTTATAGAACTAAACAATCATCCTGCAACTTGCAGGAAGCGCCAAAATATTGCATTGAAGCCAGAACATACCTCATATGCTGCAAAAATAGGACAGACTTGTTCAAATATCTCTTCTTCAGTTCCTGTAGCATTGATCTGCAGATCAAGCTTTCTGTTATTGTATGTCTTAGAAATGGAATCAGAGAATATTGATGTGAATGTGAAGTCTCTAACAATTTAATACACTGAATTAAAGACTGCAGAAGATTCAGTAATCTTCCTTAAAGAATTCAAGATTACTTTGTGCTATATCAAGAAGAAAGAAAACGAAAAGAAAACTGAGAAGAGAGGAATAAGAAATAGGAGTGAAGCCTCGTATTATATTACTTGATTAGAGATATTACAATCTACTTTCTATACCTCTTATCCAGGTATATATACAATTGCATTCAAAATCATAAGCTAGCTGCTAACTATTGGACTTGAGTTAATGGGCTGATTAACTTAAGCCCAAAAACAAACCAGCTTTATACACTAATTACATGCAGGAAAAACTAAGTAATATAATGCATGATAATAGTTGACATATTCTCATAAGTAAAGTCAATATTCTCCTACAATTCTCCACCTTTGACTACACTTCTTGACATCTTAAGATTTGCAAACCCTGATGAAACCTAGGTCCAGGCAATGGCTTTATCAACAAATCAGCTCCATTGTCTTCAGTCTTGACCTTTTCAATCTTGATCTTTCTCCCACCTATTATCTCCCATATGAGATGCAACCTAACATTGAGATATTTGGTTCTCTCATGGTATACAGGATTTTTACTCAAATATATAGCACTTTGATTATCACACCAGATTGTAAATGAGTCACAAAATACCCCTAACTCTTTGATTAATCCTTTCAGCCATAATGCTTTTTTAACAACCTCTGTACAAGCTATATATTCAGCTTCTGCTCTTGATAGAGCTACAACCTTCTGCAAGGTTGCTTTCCAGCTTATTGTACACCTTCCTAGCTGAAACACATATGCCGACCTTGACCTCCTTGTATCCTCATCTCTAGCAAAATCAGAGTCTGTGAATCCCTACAAATGACGTGATTCCATCCCTTCAAATACAAGTCCTACATTACTCGAGCCTTTCAAGTACCCTAGCAATCATTTCACTGCCTTCTAATGTTCAAGACCTGGATTGCTCATAAACCTACTTACAAGGTTAACACCATAGGCCAAATCAAGTCTGGTACATATCATCATATACATGAGACTATCAATAATATTCGTGTAAGGAACACCTATCATATATTGTCTCTCTTCATCTGTTTGAGGACACTGCTATTGAGAGAGTTTGAAATGAGATGCAACTGGAGTTGTTACTGGTTTTGCATCCTTCATTCCAAAATTTTCCAACACCTTATGAACATAACCTTGTTGTGACAAAACAAGTATTTTATGTAGTCTGTCCCTTCTTATTGAGATCCCCAAAATCTTCCTTGCACTTCCCAAGTCTTTCATATCAAATTCCTATCTTAACAGTCTGTTGACTTTATTCATTTCAGCTCCACTAGCATTTGCAATGAGAATATCATCCACATATAGCAACAAATATACCAGATCTAATCCTTCTTGATGTTTCACATAAACACAAGAATCAAACTTGGACCTTTTAAAACCAATCATCTCAACAACTCGATCAAACCTAAAATTCCATTCTCGAGGTGATTGTTTCAAGCCATATAAAGATCTTTTCAGCAAACAGACCCAATCTTCTTTTCCTTCTTGAATAAAACCTGGGGCTGAGTCATATACACTCTCTCCTTTAATTTACCATGAAGAAAAGCAATTTTTACATCCATTTGCTCAAGCTCTAAGTCTTTATCTGCCACTACTGCTAGTAAAGCTCTATTTGAAGTATGCTTTACTACTAGAGAAAACACTACATTATAGTCAATTCCCTCTCTTTGAGTAAATCCCTTTGCAACTAATGGAGCCTTGAATTTAGGTGGATCAGTTTGTGCA
This sequence comes from Tamarix austromongolica, assembly GCA_039764185.1. NCBI lineage: Eukaryota > Viridiplantae > Streptophyta > Magnoliopsida > Caryophyllales > Tamaricaceae > Tamarix > Tamarix austromongolica. The sequence goes on from CM077817.1 coordinate 50,880,705, forward strand.
GCACCTTCTTTCAACTTATATACCCATTTACATCCCACCGGTTCTAATGTTTGGGTCGTGGAACAAGTTCCCAGGTGCTATTTTTCATTAGAGAATTCATTTCACCTTTCATAGCATCCATCCATTCCCTTCTATGTTGATTGCCCATTGCTTGCCTATAGTTAAATGGTTCATCTTCAACAAAACATGCTGCATTCAAAGCAAAAGCCACTGTCTCTGCATGACCAAATCTTTGAGGTGGCCTTATATGTCTCCTTTCTCTATCCCTTGCTAACTGATACTGGTTAAGATTATCAGGTTGTTCCCTATCTTCTTCAGAATCATTCCATTCTTCTGAATTCACTGGTTCCTTTCTATCAAGCTCCACCTCAAGCCTTAAACTCTTTGTTAAATCAGAGAAATCTTTTCTTGCACTCGAGCCAACAACATCTTTATAAAATGTTCGTTCTCTAAACTTCACATCCCTGTTTAATAAAGTTTTTGAGCCCCGTAAGTCCAAGGTCATCACCTTATAACCTTTCACACCATTAGGATATCCTAAGAAGACACATCTTCTTGCTCTTGCATCAAGCTTTCCTTATTTGATATGAGCATTTCTAGGTCATCGTTGATCCATTCTTCGACTGGGATCTCCCTTTCTTTCCACCTTTCTTGTCTCTTTTCTCAGCTCTTCCTCTAATAATTAGACTTTCAGCTGCATTCTCTTCCTTTTTTTTTTCGATAAGTAAGAAATTTTATTACTTGTGAAAAGGAGAAATATTACAAACCAGATATCAACCTACCATACAGTCAACAAGGCCAGCCCACTTTTGGAATTTAGCCTTATGGTGTGGGTGCATTAAACGTCTAGCTACAGTTAAGACAATAGCTTGACTAATACTATCAACAGCTCTACTACGGTTTTCAAAGATCCTCAAGTTCCTCTCATACCATACATTTGCAATATAAGATGAAAAAAGAGCTCCTAGGATCTGCTTTTTCTGTCTATTTTGTCTAGATCTTTTCAACAATGATTGCACCTCCTGTTGCCATCCCTGAATAGGGTCTCTTCTGTCAGCACAACTTCTAATTTTCCTCCATATAGCCGTTGTAATAGGGCAGTGGATAAACAAATGGTCTCGAGTTTCTAGATCCTGTTGGCAGAACACACACTGCTCCGATACATCCATACCAATCTCCCGAAGTTTTGCTTTAGTCATCAATCTATCCCTGAACGCTAGCCAATTAAGGAAACTGTGTCTTGGCAAGTTAAGGGAGTTCCACACCAGCTGGGTCCACTTTTGGTTTTCCTGTTTGGGGCGCACAGCTTCATAAGCAGCTTTGATGCTGTAATCAGTATAACCATTTGAGCACCGCGACTGGAGAAAACTTTGTAGCTGAGGGCGCACAAGCAGGATTCTCTGAAACAGCCAGGAAGTATAAGAAGTGGGATTATACTCCCACACATTTATATTCTTAAGGTACACAGCATGAATCCACTTCACCCACAGCGAATCCTTCTTAGTAGCGATATTCCAAAGGAGCTTACCCAAAGCACACTGATTCCAAATTTCCAGGTTGAGGAAGCCAAGCCCACCCTCGGCCTTGGGAGAACAAATCTGTTCCCATGAAACCAGGGCTCGTCTTCTGACATGTATCTTTCCTGACCAAAGGAAGTTTCGACAGAGACTCACGAACTGATGGAGGATCTTTCTTGGAAGGAGGATCACTTGGCTGAAATAAAGCTGTATACTAAATAAAACAGACTTGAGAAGCTGAAGTCTCCCCGCATATGATAGAAAGATAGTACTCCAGTGTCTAAGCCGGGCTGTAGCCTTTTCCAACATGGGTTGGAGGAGGCTAGCCGAGATTCTCGAAGAGGTTAGAGGAAGGCCAAGATAGGTAATCGGAAGAGTACCTTCCTGGAACCCCAAAAGATCGATAATAGCTCCTTTAACATCAGATGACACGCCACCAAAATAGACGGTACATTTCTGAGGGTTTAGAATCAACCCCGAGATCCCAGAGAAATGATCAAGGACATCCTTAAGACACTTAACACTAAGTAAATCACCATGGTAGAATAAAAGGATATCATCCGCGAAGCTCAGGTTGGTTATCTTCATAGCTCTACATCTGGGATGGCCTTTGAAAGAATTATTTGTCCATAACTGTTTAAGGCATCTGGACAGGTAATCCATGACAAGGACAAATAAGTAGGGGGAGAGGGGATCTCCCTGCCTCAAACCTCTTTTCGCATGAAAAGGTGGAGATAGCACGCCATTAAAGGATAGGGAGAAGGCCACAGTTTCCAAGCAAGCGGTAACCAGCTTTACAAACTGATAAGGAAAGCCATATGTAAGCAGGAGGTTCCTCACAAAGCTCCAATTGACCATGTCAAAAGCTTTTTGTAGGTCTAACTTTAACATGCATCTAGGGGAGACTCCTCTTCGAGCATATTTCCTGACCAACTCATGAGCCAATAACACATTTTCACCGATACTTCGGCCCTTCAAGAAAGCAGATTGAGCATGATCGATGATTGAGGGCAAGATACCTTGGAGTCTCTGTGTAAGAATCTTCGATATGATCTTATAAAGCATGGTGCAACAAGCAATAGGTCTAAAATCAGTGACCTGTTGCGGGTTAGGCTTCTTTGGGACCAGGGTAAGAGATGTAATATTTACCTTCCTAGGAAGGAAGCCGGTAGTGAAGAAATCTCTAATAGCCATGAATAACTCCTCTCCAATAATATCCCAACTCTTTTTGAAGAAACCCGCTGAGTAACCATCTACACCTGGAGCCTTAGTGTCACCAACAGAGAAGACAGCTGCTCGGACCTCCTCTTTGGAAATAGGAGCATTTAGAGCCAACTGCTGCTCATAAGATAAAGTGCTATCCACAACGGATGGGTCCAGAGCTCCGAAAGGGGGAGAGACTGTGCCTAAGAGCTGCTTATAATAGTCACTGAAGGCCTTCTGGATCTCCTGAGCGCCCCTTATCTCCCTGCCATTCTCTCCTCTAAGAAAAGCAATAGTTTTCCGCGTTTGTCTCTCCTTCACTCTAGCATAGAAGAATTTGTGGTTTGAATCCCCACAGTGGAGCCATTGAATACATGCTTTTTGCCTGAGGAACATCTCCTCACAGTGAAGCAGATGAGCATACCTGCTCTCAAGACTATTCAACTGGTCTCTGAGATGGGGAATGGGAGGGTGACAGAGAAGTTTCTTCTGGAGAATAGACACCTCCTCACGCACCGCAGCAACCTTCTGGGAGATACCACCATATTTTACCTTATTCAGCTGTTTGAGGTCCATCTTGAGCATCTGGAGTCTCGAGCACACTCTGAGCAGGGGGTTCCCTTGCAAAGGTTGATGCCAAACCGAACACACTAGGGGTAAAAAAGCCTCATCTTCAGTCCAGAATTGGAAGAAACGAAACGGCTTCTTACCTTGGAACGGAGAGACCCGAAGGTTAACCACTACTGGGCTATGATCAGATACCAGGGGACTGAGGAACTCCGCCACAAAAGAGGGGAAAGATGTCATCCAATCCATGTTAACCAGGGCCCTGTACAATTTGCACATGACTTCCTCCGTACCCCCTCGTTTGCTAGACCAAGTGTAGAACGTTCCTTGGCCTTGCAAGTCAGATAAACCCAACTCTAAACAACATTCCTGGAAATCTTTCATATCGGTGGAATTCGGCAGGTCGCCTTGGAACTTCTCACTGAAAGAAAGGACCACATTGAAGTCCCCCATAAGAATCCAAGGGGAGCCAAGAACTCTGTGCTGTTTTAACCAATTCCATAGCCTTCTCCTTTCAATACCACTATTCAAAGCATAAACGAAACCCACATGGAAGGAATAATTCCCCATCAAGTGATTGACTTCACAAAGAATGGCTTGATCACACATGCTAATGGCTATGACCTTCCACACACATGGGTCCCAGGTGACCCAAATCCTCCCATTTTGGTGCTGGGAATAATTATGGATAAGATTCCAACCACTCCTTACTTTATTAAATACCCTACTACATTTATTTTCTTTTACTCTAGTCTCGAGGAAGCTAACTAAAGATAACAAATTACTTCTGCAAAAGAGGCTGACTTCCTTGTGCTTGGAAGTCTTATTCAACCCACGGACATTCCAAGAGCTAATCATGACCACCCGGATCGGATTGCAGGGCTCCTCTCCTAGCATACTGTTTCTGCACGGATCCCAAAACGCCAGCTGGGCAACTTGGATCTTGCGATTCAGGTCTGTTCCTTGGGATGACTCTCAGCTCATGGGGGGGAAGATGGTCCAAAGGGATCCCAGGGGGGACAGGTTCCTGTGAACCGGACCCTGAACCATTCTGAGTGCCTGGATCTCGCGGGGTAGCCCTGGCTGCAGGGGCAGGAGGATATGAGGGATGCCCACTAACCACACCATCGCCGTCGCTTGCCCTACCATCATCAGTCACCGGCTCACCCTCTTTACGTTTCCTGTGGTCTCTAACAATCACCCATTCCTCGCCAGAAGTCTTGGGGGTCTTGTTGGAACCCCTGTGATACTTACAATTGGAAGCAGCATGACCGAATCTGTCACAAAAATGGCAATAGATGGGCTTCCAGTCATAATCAATTTCCTGAACTAGTTCCCCTCCCTCAGGATCAACAATCACCATCGAGTCCAGGAGTGGTTTTTTTATATCAATCTCCACAAGGACCCTTGGGAATGACACACGTTCCCTGGAGACGGTGATAGCGTCCGTGCAGAGAGGCTTCCCTACTGCACTGGCTATACGACTCAAAGAAGATTTGCCCCAATACTCTAGAGGCAGGTTGGGAAATTTAATCCAAAGAGGGACAACCTGCATCTCATTCTTATCAATCTTCATCCTCCTATGCCAAAGCTTCAAGACAAGGGGTTTGTTGAAGAATGTCCAATGCTGCCCAAGGATGAAATTTGCATCTTCCATAGATTTGAATTTGAATAAAAAGAATCCCGAAGCATGGAGGATTATCTGCGGCAATGAAACCTCTTTCCAATGTTCTTGAACATATCCACAAATCTGGTTATAAGATGGGGCATCACCAAAGACATAACCAACCAGGGTGTTTGCCCATAATTCAGCTTCGGATTCCACCTCCTTTTTGTCTAGCTTGACCCTCAACGAGTCATTATCCATGGCAGGTGGAACATAGGAGAGCTTTTCTCCCTGGCTAGGGTTACGATTCCCTGCCAAAATATCCCTCCAGGAGGGAGTAGGGGAAAGGGAAATCTTTTCCAACCGATCCCAAACCGAAATCCTGTCATTCATGGCAGCAGGCGGGAATTTAGAGATTTCAGGCTGCGCACCCCCTTCTCTGCTCAGAGTTTCTTGGGACAAACACCCCTTGTGCCCTGCAGATGGGGTCGCTACTTGATCATGGCCATGGGAGACAGAGTTTGGGATAGGATTTCTCGGCAGAGGGTCCTCCATTCCAGCAGAAGCAATGCTAACGTCAAACAGATCATTCTCCAAGTACTTTGACAACAGATCTGCGTGAGGAGTAGGGAGAATTGGGGACTTCGAGCCCTGCGAAACCTGCTGATGGGTCATCGACTGAGTCGCAGCCGTCCGAGCCTTCGCTACCTTCTTACCCGACATGGAAGATGGCGACTTCTTCTTCCTGGCCATGGCGTGCCTCACTTGAAAACCCTAGGAGAGAAGGCGAGAGGAGACAGGCCGCGCCGGAAGAGGCCGGAAATGGCCGGACCGGCGGCGACGAAACTCTGCTACGAACTAGTTAGTTACCGCGCTACAGTAAATGGAAGGCTTCGTCGTCGAAGAGAGCCGAGCAAAGCGAAAACAAAGTATTTTTATTTTGGTTACCTATTTTTTCACTAATGGATCTTGCATTCTCTTCCTTAAAAGCCTGTTGCTTTTCATTTCTTTAGATGTCAAAGCTGCTATTACTGATTCAAGATTCAATTTTTCTTGACTGAACATTATTGTATCGACAAAATTCTCATATTTCTCAGAAGGTAAAGAATTCAACAAGATAATAGCCCTGTCTTTGTCTTCAATCTTTACTTCTACATTTTCAAGATCCAAGATCACCTTGTTAAAGTCATCAAGATGATCTTCCAAAGTTTTACCTTCTTGCATCTTGAAAGAGTATAACCTCCATTTGGGGATAATTCTTTTTGATAATAACTTCGTGAGGTAGAGTTTTTCGAGTCTTTCCCACAAACTCTTTGCAGTCTGTTCTTTAGAGACTTCTCTCAGCACTTTGTCTCCAAGACTTAGAATGATGGCGCTGTGAGCCTTGTCCAGAATTTCCATCTTCTCTTTGTGCTCTAATGTTACCAGCATTTGGTCTTCTCCTAAGAGGGCTAACTACAAGCCTTGTTGCACCAAAAGTGCCCTGACCTTCAGCCTCCATAACCCAAAGTCCCCTTTGCCATCAAATTTATCTATATCAAACCGTGTAGAGCCCATTTCCTCCCAATTCTAACAAGAAAGCGCTGATACCAATTGTTAGAAATGGAATTAGAGAATATCGATGTGAATGTGAAGTCTCTAACAATTTAATACACTGAATTAAAGACTGCAGAAGATTCAGTAATCTTCCTTAAAGAATTCAAGATTACTTTGTGCTATATCAAGAAGAAAGAAAATGAAAAGAAAACTGAGAAGAGAGGAATAAGAAATAGGAGTGAAACCTTGTATTATATTACTTGATTAGAGATATTACAATCTACTTTCTATACCTCTTATCCAGGTATATATACAATTGCATTTGAAATCATAAGCTAGCTGCTAACTATTGGACTTGAGTTAATGGGCTGATTAACTTAAGCCCAAAAACAAACCAGCTTTATACACTAATTACATGCAGGAAAAACTAAGTAATATAATACATGATAATAGCTGACATATTCTCATAAGTGAAGTCAATATTCTCCTACAGTATGTTAATAGAATACTTCTTGAACATATAGCCACAAGATGCAGATCTAATCAGGAATTAGATAGAACACTGGTGAAATATACGTATGTCAGAAGGGATAAGCCATGAGGAAGCTGCAGCTGTTAGGAAGGAGGATATTTGCTGCTATTGAGTTTTAACTGACTAGTTTATTTCCTTTATTCTTGGCGTTGCAAGTCCTGCTATTCTCACTGGATTCTGTAATGGGCTGTTAGGCCATTTGCTAAGTCGCTACTTTCAGTTAGAGTCTGTTATTAAGAGGAAATAGAGTAGTGAGGATCAGGAGAGAGAACATTGTAGTGGGAGGTCCAAGGTCCTCAAAACCTTGGCCAAGAGTGGTGTTCTGTATTCCATCATTCTATCAATTAAACCTCACCCGATTCTTCTCTTGATTATCTATCAATTGTTATTGTTAGTTACAAGTTGTATCAGGTTGGATCATGGCAGTTTCATCCCCAGGACCAATGATTAAGAAGGATGAGATTCTGGAAGAGAAACTGGTGCTCATTCAGGAAGAGTTTCAGTGTGGAAAGAGTGAAGTACAGAGGATACCTGTACTGGACGATCGGCTGAATGCCATGGAGAAATTGATGGGGGAGATGGCTGGGCAATTGGCAGAACATGTGAAGAAGCGGGAACCCAATTCATCTAATCATGACACAGGAAAGCAGAAGTTGGTAGAGGAACCATCTGCTGGGTGTCCTTCAGTTTCAGCCAGTAACACCATGACAGGATCAAATATTAAGGTGGAATTAGGGCATTTAGGCAATTGGAACTTCCAATCTTAGATGGTAGTTAACCACAAGGTTGGATATTTCAAGCAGAGAGGATTTTTTGGGATTAATCATATGAGAGAAAAAAATTGGAGGCACTAGCTGTAGCCATGGAAGGCAAAGCTCCCACTGGTTCCAGTATGCACAGGATTGCAAATGATTTGAAAATTGGAGGAGCTTCAAGGAGTTGCGTTTGGTTTGATTTTGCTCCCACCATGAAGGATCAGTATGCGATAAATTTTTTGGCTTTGAAGCAAGAGACCAGCATCATTGCAAGGGAGCCTATAAATGGAGGTGCTGGAGAGCACTTTTCTCAATGGACATAAGGGCTGAGGTAAGGATGATGCAGCCTAATGGGTCGATTGATATTCTCAAGGCAGCCCGTATGGTTGAAGATAAGAATAAGGTAGTTCAAGTGGGTCGGGTGTATAGTTGCTAAACTTCAATTAGAATTTTATGATTTTACGATCCAAAAATCACTAATTGATCCAAAATCCTAGGTATAATCCTAAAGTAGTAGAATCGTAGTAGGATCTTACGATCCTATATAAGATTAGTAGAATATTATGATCCTAGGTAAATTCTTATAATTCTACATATTAGCTATAATTTTTTATCTATTTATCTTAAAATCTATTTTTTTTCTTAATCCAACACTATTTCTTTTCAAACTCTAAACCTCAGCCTCTATAATTTTGTATATTATATATTGAGCACCAACAAATGTAAAGGAATAATAAAGCCGATCGTTGGGCCAAAAAACTTCTAAAATAGTCCAAACTTTATATTTTAAGTAGAACAAATATATTAAATTTTATGGTATTATCTGTTCATTAATTTCTATTTAGTTCATAATTATCTTATGTTATCAGCATTCTTTGTATGCATAGTCCCTATACCAACTTTTTCTATTTTTATGTAATTGACAATTTGGGTTTCTTATTAATTGCCACAACTTAATTAGTCGCCAAACACCAGCTTAAGAAAGACTTTTATTTTTTTTTCAACTTTAATTATAAGATTTTGTAGCACACAAGTATATTGAGGACATATTTATGTGGTATTAGTAAGATCTTACGATTCGATTTTGATGATCGTTGTCGTTTCTATGTACTATACTGATTTTAATAACCTTGGTCGGGTGGACACCTTCAGATAGGGCTGTAAAAGAAAAAAGTTAGCTCATGAGCTTTCTAGGCTCCGCTCGTTCATTTAGCCAAATGATCCGAGCTTGAGTCTAGGCCTTATTTTTAGGTTCTTTAATAAATGGGCCAAGCTTGTGCATAAAAAAAATTAGAATCGAGCTTGTTTACAGTGCAAAAGCTCAAGAACTCAGCGTCTTCATCACAATAGCTTGTTTATCTTGACTCATTTATAAACGAGTCAAGCGCAAACCTTAATTTGAACTGTTTATTAAATAAGTCGAGCCCAAACACACCCCATGCTAACTCGACTCATTTACAACCCTACTTTTGGGTCATGAGGAAAACCTTGAGAGCTTTAATCTGAATTTGAAGGGGCTTAACTTCACTAACTCCACCCGCAGCGCAAACCCTAATTGCACCACTACTCTCTCCCAGCCAATGAAAGGAGAAGATGCTGTCGGCTGGCAATTCTCCAGCTCCTGGCGACCATCAGATCAGGAACTTTGGATGAGGAGAGATAAAGGGTTTGTGCTTTAAGTGCAAGGAGAAGTTTTGTCCTAGGAAAATCTGTAAAAAATGATTATTACACACACTTCTAGTTGAAGAGGACACACTCAAGAGCTTGGGGGAAGGGGATAAAGAAGTTGCTGGGATACAAAAAGAGAGGAGCATTGAAGTGAAGGGCACAGTTGAGCTGTTCATGAACTCCGTGGCTAGGATTTCCACTCCGAATGCCCTGAAACTGTGCGGCGAGGATGATTATGAGCTGGCAACCATCTTAATTGATTGTGGTGTCACATAATTTCATTGCTGACTTCCTTTGGTTTACTAATGGGACTGAGAACTCTGTTGCTATTCAGGGGATTTGCAAGGGACTGTGAGCAGTGATGCAGGAGTGACCTGTGTGAATTGAAGGAAGCTTGAGATGAAACCTATGCTGGGACATACTGCAGTGATGCTAAAAAGAAAGCCTAATCTCTGTAAAATTCAGACTTCCCAGGAGGCAGTGACAAAATTGGTGGAGGAGGTTGGACAGGGTGTTATTGGAATGCAGTGCTTTCGCAGGTTAGCAGCAGCAAGTTTGTGCAAGTATTCCTAGGGTTGTTCAAGAGATCATCCAGCAATATAAGCATTTCATGAACCAGCCTCAAGGTCTCTGTCCAGTCAGAGAATAAGATCATCCAACTGAGCTTAAACCTGGTGCTGCAGCAGTGAATGTGAGGTCCCACAAGCATTCTTGCATCCAGAAAAATGAGATAGAGAAGACGGTGAGGGAGATGTTGGGTGGAGGGATCATAGGACTGAATCACAGACCCATTTTGCTGGTCTGGAAGAAGGATGGAGGGTGCCATTTTTGTGTGGATTATAGGGCTCCACATCAGGTAGCAGCTGCAAATAAACTCCATACCGGTGATTGGTGAGCTCCTCGACAAACTTCATGAAGCAATTTGCTAGAGGATATCATGAAGGACGATAAAAGTGAGGGGATAATGGGAGAGGATTGCTTATATTGAAATCACAATACTTGGCGGAATAAGTACAAGGCTTCGAGGGTCTGTAACCTCCACGTAAACCTTCCTAACCCTCTCTCCTCCTCCGCTACATACTTATACAGGTCCCCCCTTAACAGAAAAGATCCCCACCTCACAACTCCTATGTCCGTAACTAACTTCTGTTAATCCTCTAACACTGGACCATCCAGCCTCAAACCCAGACCACCAACCTCAACGGTTCTTCCTAACATACGTGTAATTAGTGATGGGCCTATCAACACTCCCCTCCCAAACTTTCGCCTTGTCCTCTAGGTGGAAATCAGGAAATCGCTTGTTCATAGCTTTAAATCCTTCCCAAGACGCTTCAAATTCTGAAAGCCCAATCCACTTTACCAGGACCTCCAGTTGACCTTTCCGATAGTAACACAGACTCCTCCTGACTTCTTCCAGTTGCACTTGCTATTCCAAGTTCTTTATGGGGATGACGGGGAATGGATGGGATTACTGTCCAAGACCCAAAGACTGTTTCAACATCGAAACATGGATGACCGTGTGGATAGGTATTGAGTCTAGCAGCTGTAGCTTGTAGGCTACCTTCCCCATCTTGCTTATCATGTGATAGAGCCCAAAGAATCGTGGAGCCATCTTCTCATTCATCCTTTTGGCCAAAGATTGCTGTCTATATGGTTTGAGTTTAACATAGACCCAATCCCCTATTTTCAGATTAACATCCCTTCTCTTGCAGTCTTAGTGGCCTTCATGATTTCCGTGAGTGCTTCAGATGCTGTCTTAGCTCTTCTAGTATCAGATCTCGTTTCCGTAATTCTTCATCTACCGCATCAAATGAGGCAGCCTCCCATTCATACCTGATTAAAGTGGGTGGTGGTCTATTGTACACTGCAGTAAAGGGCTTTATGCCAGTGGCAGCATGGCATGAGGCATTGTACCAAAATTCTGCCTATGGTATCCATTTCAACCATTGTTTAGGCTTGTCCCCTGTAAAGCATCGTAGGCAGGTTTCTAGGGTCCTGTTAACTACTTTAGCCAGCCCATCAGACTGTGGATGGTAGGCAGAACTATACTTCAAGGTTGTGCCTTGCAATCAAAATAATTCTCACCAAAGGTGACTAACGAACACCTTGTCTCTGACACTATGGATCAAGGTATTCCATGTAGCCAAACCACTTCCTTGATGAACACTGCTGCAATGGATGGCGCCGTAAATAGGCGTTTGACTGGTATGAAATGGACATACTTACACAAGCGGTCTACCACCACTAGTGGGGTAACCCTTCTATGAAAGCCATGCTCACATCCTCCTAAATTTGATAAGTATCAGCAGGGGCTACAATAAACATGCTGATGAGAGGGTAGGTGTAATAACTCAAATTTTATAAGAGTAAATGATAGAATAATGAGATATTGAAAAAATCTAGAGGGTAGGTGTAATAACTCAAATTTTATAAGAGTAAATGATATAATAATGAGATATTGAATAAATCTAAAATATATGAGTAAATAATAATAATAATAATAATAATGTCAATAATGACAACAAAATGAGACAAAAAATTATTAACTGGAAGCTATTTTAATTATCTAACCTAAAATGAATTATAGATACATTATGGTAATTTTTAATTAATGTTAATTATTTTAATTATTTTTCTTTATTACCCATAAATCCCCCAAAATCCAAAACACCCCACCATCTCTCCTTTCTTTTTCCCTTTTTCTTTACCTTTTTCCTCTCTTTTTTTTCTTTCCTTCCTTTTCTTTTCCCCTTCCTTCTTTTCCCGTCTAGGCTATGTCCCAACAGGCCCAACGCCTCTCGCCCCCCTCTTCTTCTCCTTCCTTGAACAACCCAAGGGCCCTTCTTTTTTTCATTCTTCCCACCCCCACGAGCGACGGCCCAACGACCAGTCACCCTCATTCTTTTCCTTTTCTCTCCCTCCCCTTTCCACCCTTTCCCCTTTCTACTCCTGTCCCCTACATCGAGCCTGCATGCCCTCCCCTGCTGCCATTTTCGCAGCCCTCCAACCACTTCCCTCTCCCCTTACCATTTCGGCCATGCAGGGCATGTGTGCTAGCATGCCCCAGCACGCCTCTCTTTTTCCCCCTATCCCTTGCACCCTCACCTACCCTGCACCGTCCTTCCTTGCCACCGCCAGCTGCTAACGACCAACCCCCTTATCCTCTTCATTCCCTTGTCCTTATCTCCCTCTTGTCATCTATAAACCCCCCATACTCTTCTTGTCCTCTCTTTTCTTCCCTGAACCACCCCTGCCAACTTTCCCCACCCTACCTTTAGACGCCACCGCCACCGCCGTCACCTTTAAGCTACTCCTTTCCCTTCCCTGTAGCCCCTCGCGCCCACTGAGCCCCTCACCTTCCCTTTCCTTCCCTTCCTTTCCTCTCCCCAAGCATGCAAAGTAGGCTCCTCGAGCTACCCCTGCACCACCCCACCCCACTAGCGCCGCCTCACGCCGCCACCACCACCATCACCGGCTCATTCTCCTCTCCCTGCATCCCCCTTCCTGCACAGGCATGTCTCCCGTGCAACCAACCCTCTCCACCACCCTTTTCTCCGCCTTTTCTTCCCCCTCCTCCTCCCTTCCTCTCTCTCAGGTGCGCTGCCACGAGCACCACCACCCCTCCCACTAGCCACCCCGTGCCAACACCTCCACCACCCCAAGAAACCCTACCCCACTCCTTTTTCCAACCCCAAAGGCCCTCTCCTTGCATTGCCATCGCTGCCTCTATGACCGCCACCACACCACCCTCCCCTCATCTTGCCCATCCTAGTCACATTTCTCCCCCTGTTTACTTAATTTTTAAGCCTTTTACCCTATTAGTTACTATTATTACCATTATCCTTATTATCATTATTATTTCGATTAAGAAAATAGAAAAAAAAACAAAGCTAGAAAAGGAGTAAATTAGCCTAAGTTGGGTGTTTTCATTTTTAGGTACTAAACCAGTAATCACCAATGAGAAGGTGTAGGATCTTATTGCTTCAAGACCAAAGCCATTTAGGTAAGGATACGGTTATAGCTAGGGTTCGTGCTTATGTGCTTTAGTTGTGGAATAGGTGTATACCTGCATGAAATATATACTACATATATTCTAAGATTGTCGCGTAGCTTGGCTTACAAGGACCTAAGGTAAGAGTATGTGATCTTGAATGGTTGGTTATATATGTGGTTGTAACGCTCTATTATGTGATAATGCATGTCTTGTGAATTGTTGAGAAATTGTATATTTATACCTATGAGTCTTAGGTAGGGTTTGGTGGTTGGGGTATGTTAGGGCCAGATGGTGGGAGATAGCATAAGGGGAATGCCTAAAAGAAAAAGTACTCTAAATATTCCTTGGGAAAAGGTTGCGTAACAAGAATGAAAAAGATGAAAGGGGGGATTAGGGTAGATTTTGCATGGGGAGAGTTAATCCTGCATGGGGTTAAGTCCAACCTGGTATGGCTTTGTCTAGGGGCGACAAAGGGGAAGAGAGAGTTGTGAATAAAGGATTTGGAGGATGAGGGTATTGGTGGGGAGCTTGTTGAATATGGGGGAGTTTTTGGATTCTGGAAGATGGGGAAATGGAAGGGGGGCAAAATTAGGGTTTGGGGGTACAAACCTCAATGGCGGGTCATTATCATGTGCATTATCATGTGTAGGAGATGGGGAAGTTGGGTTGTGCCCCTGAACTATGATGTGGGATACACCTTATGCGGAGTGTGTGTGTTAAGTCTAAGTGTTAGTTGGGATATATAGGAGTGGATACAGATGAAAAAGTGAAATTAGGGTTCCAAGAGAAGACCTTTGGAGAGGTTGTTATTGCATGTGTGAAATGAAGAAGTTAGGCTACAAAATGTTAGGAGATGAATAATCATGGTAACTTATGCTTGGTTGTGGGAGTTTAGAGTTAAATAAGTAGTGAAGGAGGAGTTAGACCCATTTAGACCAAAGTAGGGTTTTGAGGGGTAATCCTAGGGATCAATTGTTGTCATACGTGAGAAACAGGGTGGAGTGGGCTATAACTCATGAGTAAAGGGGTTCTAATGGCATGTTTGGGCTATTTGATGAATTGGGAACTCAATAGACTATTAGGAAGTGAGGGTATCTTAAATTTAAGGGAATTAGGGTTTCCCGAGGCCAAGGTTGGCCCGGGGTGGTAGTTGGACGAGAGTTTTATTTGCTTAGTGCATGGAAGTATGGGTGTAACCGGAATGAACAAAGTGCAAATAATATACTAAACACTTAAAAGTGGAAGATCCTCGAGCCAGACACATGTGCATGTACTGGTCCACTGGTTATAATAGTGGCCAGGAGCGTGTTACCTTGGGTTGTATTATACTTACTGGTCCACCGGTTATAATAGTGTACAGGAGCCTGTGGCTCTAGGTTGTATTATACTTACTGGTCCACCGATTACAATAATGGCCAAGAGCATATGGCCTTGGGTTGTATTATATTTACCGGTCCACGAATTATAATAGTGGTTAGGAGCGTGTTACTTTGGGTTGTATTGTATTACTGGCCCACTGGTGAGAATAATAAGGGTCCTAGACTCAAGGAGTAAAACACTTGAACAATAATAAACTACAAAAATACACTAACTACTTATAGTGGAACACCATGTGGGTCAGGACCAGTTTTCACGTATACTTATATTTACCGGTTCACCGGTGAGAATAGTGGCCAGAAGCATGTTATCCTAGGTTGTATTACATGTACCAGTCCACCGGTTATAATAGTGGCCAGAAGCGTGTTGCCCTAGGTTGTTTTGCATGTACCAGTCCATCGGTTATAATAGTGGCCAGGAGCATGTTGCCTTGGGTTGTTTTGCATTAACCAGTCCATTGGGGCGAATAGTGGCCAGGAGCTTGCTGCCTTAGGTTGTATCATATCTACCGGTCCCCCAGTGACAATAGTGGGGTCCTCAAACCCACATGAGATATAATTCAAGAGATGATTAGATTTCGAACCAATGGCTTAAGTTCAAATGGTAACAAGCCAACTACCATAACCTGCTTATTTATCTACATGTTGTTGGCTATAACACCATGAATTACCATATTTCTGCATAACTATATTGTTACCTTACTCATTACGTAGCGTGCTGATCACCTCTTTCATGGATGCTACTCATTTCCACGGGCAATGTCCCCTCCTGAGTCTGTGTAGGTGACTGATGATGCCATTGATGACTATGCTGCATATGGTGATTTGGTTGGGATAGAGTGATGTTGTGCTATCAGGGGTTGAGGCCGGAGAGTGTTATCCGAACTCGTTTTCACTGCCAGTTTCATTTAATATTTCTTATAGCTGAACAATGTTGTGTATTTCCAGTATTTCTTTACATCGACACTTAACTCCTTTATGCTTTGTATTTCCAGTATTTTCTTATGACAACACCTAACCCTTTTATGTTATGAAGTTTTTCTTGTAGTAGTGTTTTAGTGGAGCTTTTATTTTTTTAGCCTTGTTGTTGGTATGAGGCTGGTTAGTGGCCAGACTCATATTGATTACAGTGATAATAACCCCTCTTGTGGTGTACGATTTTTGGAGACGAAATGAAAATTTTCAATTATGATTTTTTTAGGGGTGTTATAATAGGAGTCTCGTTTCGCTGGCATACCTCACACTAATTAAAAAATTGCTGAATGTCCTTCCTCATTCCAACCCAAAACACCTCCCTGATTGTCTGTTGGTATGTCTTCAACACCCCTGAATCCCCCCCCCCCTTACCACCATGGAACTCGGCTAAGACCATTAGGATGTAAGTAGAGTTTTTGGGCAACCCCGAACACCCCTTATACCACAATTGACCTTGTTGTAGGCTCTACCTATCATTCACAATGAGGTTGTTCAACAATTATCTTTTGATCCTTTCAAGCCATGGATCTGTTGACCTCAACTGGTAAGTCTCACACACTCCTTATTATAGACATTGGAATTGAGAATAAGAGCCCACTGAGCTCCACTCGGGATAATACATCAACATCCCTATTATCCTTGCCCGCCTTATACTCTATGTTGAAATGATAACGCCACAGTTTTGCTACCCATTTCAACTGTTCCTCTAGCAAAATCTGTTGCTCTTAGAGATATTTCAAACTCCTCAAATCAATGTACACCAGGAACTCATGCTCCAAGATAATGTCTCCATTTTTGTACAGCCAATATAATCGCTATAAGTTCTCTTTCATAAACAAATTTCAGCCTTGCTCTAGTTCCTAAGACTTGATTGAAATAAGTAATGGGACATTGATCCTACATCAAAATAGCCCCCTATCCCACACTAGAAGCACC
This sequence comes from Tamarix austromongolica, assembly GCA_039764185.1. Lineage (NCBI taxonomy): Eukaryota > Viridiplantae > Streptophyta > Magnoliopsida > Caryophyllales > Tamaricaceae > Tamarix > Tamarix austromongolica. The sequence continues at coordinate 50,897,370 of CM077817.1, forward strand.
TATCTCTAGTACAAATACCTTAAGGAAATCTAGTAATGCCAACACAAAGAATGAAGTCAAGGCTTACTTTAAAACCTCAAATGTAAGCTACACTATCGGATTTCACCCGAATTGATCCTTTTTGAACTGATTAGTGAGAAGTGCCACCAAGTGCCCATACCCCTTCACAAATTCGCAATAATACTCTATGAGTCCTAGAAAGCCTCACAACTCTTTCAAATTCCAAAGGGCTAGGCCAGTCCAACATTGCTTTTACTTTCGCTGGATTTGTTGTCATGCCTTCTACCAATATAATGTGTCCAAAATACTCCAATTTTTCTTGACCAAACAGGCACTTCTTAGCATTGATGTACAAGGAATGTTCCCACACTACCCTCATTACCTCCCCCAAGTGCTCCACATGCTCACCAAATGATGGGCTATAGACCAAAAGATCGTAAAAAAAGACTAGCACAAACTTAGACAAGTATGGCCAGAATATTTGATCCATTAGGGCCTAGAAGGTGGAAGGGGCATAAGTCAAGCAAAAAAGCATGACCAAAAATTCATAATGCACTTCATTTGTCCTAAATGATGTCTCAGGGATATCTACTGGATCCACTTGATTCTGGTAATACCCCTAATCATAAATCTAGTTTCAAAAAATCATTGCTCCATGAAGTTTGTCCAAAAACTCATCAATTACTAGTATCAAAAATTTATCTAGCATTGTCTCAATTCAAGGCCCTATAGTCACATAGAAGCGCCACCCTCCATCCTTCTTCTTTACTAGGAGCATGGGGCTTGAGTAAGGATGGTGACTAGGGTGAATAATTCCAACAATTAACATATCTCGTACCATGGTCTCAATTTCATTTTTCTACACTTGGGGACATCTGTAAGGCCGTACACTAACCGGGGCAGTGCCTAGTTTGAGCTTAGTTCAGTGATCTAATTCCTACACCGGGGGAAGCCCACAAGGCTTTTCCACCAAGTTTGAAAACTCCCTCACCACGATGGCTATCGGCATTGGGACAGAGGACTCTGATGGATCCTTAGACGACTCCCCCATGGAATTTTGTTCAATTAAGATCTCCGGACCCTCTTTTCAATAGTCTTCATGATGGCTCATAGTCACAGCGTCACTTGGGTATAGTAGAGGTCTAGTTCTCCCCTCAATGTCATCAGGGTAGTACCCAATACAAACTTCATCACTAAGGTCTTCGAATTTATCTAAGATGGCCCAAGATGTCCCAGCCACTGTAGCCCTCGGATGACATCCAAGTTCCCCAACTCAATTAGCAAAAAATCCTTGCTAATCTCCACCTTCTATAACGTCAACCGCAACCCCTTATCCCCTAATCGATAATTGATGTATGAGATTTATATGTTATTATTCCATATAAAAATGTTATTTATCCCTCATTAGTTTTATAAGATTAGATCTTTTCTTGAATTTTTCTCTTTTGGATAGATTTTGTAGGCAAAGATAAAAATAAAAAAATTCTAAGAAGAAATCAAAGGAAAGAGGAAAAGAGGCAAGAAACACATTAAGACAACATGGAATCAATAGAAGAAAAGACAAAAAAATTGGAGAAGAAATATGAAAGGAGATCTTTTGCTGAAGTTTCATGAAGAGAAGGCAAAGGCGGAAGAAACATAGCACCTCCGTGTTTATTAACACCGCTGGGAGGGGGCATGTTTTGCCATCAGAACAAGAAACTTTATTTTCCATATTTGGCAGCAAGTTCATAAAAAGGAAGAAGGTACCCTTGTATTTACCAAACACGGACCATGTTTCTCTTAAATTTTGTAACTGCTCGCGCGAGCTTTGCCCAATTATATTCTCCTATTTCCATGTATTTGACAGTGTGTCTTTTAGTTTTTTGAGAGCCAGACTCTTTCTTTGTATATATTAGACAAACTTCACAATTTTGATTCCATTGTGATCCATTATGATTGATTGTACGACTGGCATTCTACAATTCAAGCCGATAAGTTCTTCTCCATTTATCTCTCAATTACAAAAGTCTAATTTTTTATTTGAATGCAAGTATATTCTTTTTATTCTATTATTATTTCATTTACATTTATAAATTCTTTGTTGTTTTGTTATTAATCATTTATGGTAACTATTAGTTATTGCATTAAATTGCGTGTTGTCATAATTATGAAGATGATAGCGTAAATTAACAGAGGATAGGAGGAATCAATGGCGGGATTAGGGTTTTAGATATGAAATGTGATTTTAATTTATAATTCTAAGTGTAATTTAATTGAAATAATAGACAGAATTGAACAATTTCATATCGTAGATTATGAATTTGAACTAATTAGATTCATTAACTTATTAGTCTAAATTCTGATCAAAGTAGAATGACGGCATTATCATCACTTTATACAATTGCATGCCCCGAGCTTGTGTGATTATGGTTGTAGTTGATCACTTTCTATTTGTAATGCTACCATTAATTGAATCTAGTGTTTTTAACCTAGGTTATTAATTGGCTAGACGGTAAATTGAAAGCTTATTTGATTTACTAGAATTGAGGGAAAGTAAGGAAATGAATTATTATGAGTTTCCATAGGCCAACGTTAGAGCAATTAGAATTATTCTTTTCTAGAAAATTATTCGATATCTTAGTTCCATAATTGACTGCCTCCCATCCCTGTTTATTTAGTAGTGAGTAAAATGTTTTATTACTTGTCAATAGTATAGAATTTAGTGATAGAAGTGAATGCTATTAGATAATAGGGGTTAGGACATTAATCATAGAATTCTCGATTATAAACCACTTCTTGTGGGTTCGACTCCTACTTGCCATTTACTAAGTATTTGGAATTAGGATTGATTTGTTAAATTTGTTGTACTTAAGACAATGCATCAGTAATCGACTTTCCTGTTTCTAACAGTACGTTATACTCTCCCGTTGGGTTGAGCTGCAATCCCAGGTGCTTGACCAAATTAAGAGAAATAAAGTTGTGGGTCACCCCACAATCAATGAGAACACATCAACCTTATCTCTTATACTGCCCTAAAGCTTCATGGTATGAGGACTGTTGACAACCACCACTTAATTCAAGGATAGTTCCATGGCGCCTCGACTTCTAGTGTGTCCTACCCTATCATGGCCCCATTCTCTCGTGGGTGGATTTGTACTCTTTCTATTGCCACTGTAGAGTCTATCATATCATTGTTGAAGTCATCAACTTTGACCGGTTTTGACCCGTCGAACAACACCTCTTGGAGTTTCTGATTTTTACATACGTGACTAGGGCCAAAGTCAAACTTCTCAGCACATTTAAAGCAAATCCCTACTCCCCATGATGGGTAATTTCAGCGTCCGAGAGTCGTTTATAGGAGTGCGAACCTCTACCATACTTGTTGCCTTCTAGTCATATTGGGGAGGGAGGACTAATGTGCGAGTAGGGAGATGGTTCTTAGAAGGAATAGTAGGGCCTGTTGATACATTATAACCCGTTCTGTAGGGAGTGTAGTTCCTAGATCCATGACCCGTTTTACCACTGACCCCCCGACCCAGATCCAACTAATTCCTTAAGGGTGACCCAATGCTTATTTTCCACCATTTGGGTCGCTTCCATTAGTTCGTCTAGCCCATGTGGTTTCATCATCCTCACTTCAGCATGTATACTCTGTTTCATCCCATTATAAAACTTACTGTTGAACACTTCTGCCGATAGTCGACCCTACAACAGTGAGGCTAATAGCTCAAACTCTTCAATGAACTCCTCCCTCATCTTTTCTTGCTTGACCACCAGGAACTTCTCATATAAGGACCCCTCCTACTTCGGCCGGAAACGGGTGAGTAGTGACTCCTTAAAGCTTTTCCAAGAATGAAAGCGTCGACTCTCTTCAGCATACTGGTACAAAGCTCGTCCCTCCATAGCCATGGCTGTTGCCTCCAATTTTTCACTCTCGCTAACTAGATTACGGACAAAATACTGCTTGACATTGAAGATCCATCCATCTGGGTCAGAACCATCATAAATGAAGAACTTCAGCTAATGAGGGGGTTTGAATTCACTTAGATCCTCTCCTTCAAGAGCCAGACTTGTTGCACCTCCTTTATTTGCTTGCTCTTGTCTAGATTTGATGATCCCCCTCGCCCCATTCCACCTTGAGGGCCTAACTCAACTTACTGAAGATCTCTTCCATCTATTTTTCCATATATCCCTTCCATATCTTGACTTCACTACTCTCCTTCTGCCAGTCCCCTTGCATTGCGTACAACTTCTCCAGGAGATCAATTTTTTTTGGTCATTTGTATCGAGGGAAGCTCTAATACCACAATTGTTAGAGGGTATCACAATACCACAATTGTTAGAGGATATCACGAAGGAAAATAAAAGTGAGGGGATAATAGTAAGGATTACTTATATTGAAATCACAATACTAAGTGTAATAAGTATAGAGCTTCCAAGGTCTGTAACCTCCACGTAAAACTTCCTAACCCTCTCTCCTCCTCCGCTACATACTTATATAAGTCCCCACTTAACAAAAAAGATCCCCACGTCACAGACTCCTATACCCATAACTAAGTTTCATTAATCCTCTAATACTAGACCATCTAGCCCCAAACCCAGCCCACCAACCTCAACGATTCTTCCTAACATACGTGTACTTAGTGATGGGCCTACCGCCATTGTTGACTCTAAGCTCAACTTGAAATCAGGTTATCATCAAATTTGAGTTAAAACCGAAGATATCACAAAACAGCATTACATACAAATGACGGGCATTATGAATTCCTAGTCATCCCCTTCGGATAGATGAACACACTGACAACCTTCCAAGCTTTGATGAATAAGGTGTTCCAACCTTACCTACATAAATTTGTATTGGTATTTTTTGACATCATCTTAATTTTTGCCTCATAATGGAGGACCACATGAAACATTTGCAGCTGGTCTTTAAGAAATTGAGTAGGCATTCCTTATTTGTTGATTAGAAGAAGCATGTGTTTAGCTAAGAGGAGCATGAGTACATGAGGCAAGTTTCAGCAAAGGGTGCAGCAGCCGAGCCTTCCAAGTTGCAAGCCATGAAGGAATGGCCCATACTAAGAATATAAGGTAGCTAAGGGGATTTTTGGGGCTCATGGGTTATTATAGGAGTTTGTGTCAAATTTCAGGTAAATTGCAGCCCCTTTGACAGCTCAATTAAAGGACAGCTTTTGATGACACTGGAGGCACAACAGGCGTTTGGAACATTAAAAGAGGCCACAGTGACCGACTGTACCCATTTCAGCACTTCCAGATTTTAGCAAGCCTTTTGTAGTGGAAATGAACGCTTCCGGTGTAGACATGGGAGCTGTTTTGATGCAAGATGACAGACCTATAGCATTTTACAGCCAGGTCATAGGCTCACGGACACAGTTAAAGTCTGTGTATGAACAAGAATCACTGGCAATGATGCTGACCATTCAAAGAAGGTGGCACTACCTGTTGGGACAGAGTTTCATAGTCTGGACAGATCAAAACAGCCTCAAGTTCTTGCTCGAACAGCAGGTTATATCTGAACAACAGAAATGGGTCACTAAGTTTTACAACTACAACTTTGATATTGGATATAAACTGGGTTGTGAAAATAAGGCAGCCAATGCACTCTCAAGATGGAAACCTAACATTGCTAGCACTCTTGGCCTCTTGGAAATGGAATTGGACAAAGCTGCAGCAGGAGGTGGATAAGGATCAGGTCTTGTGACCGATGCAGAAGTTGCTAAGTTCTTTGAAGGGGAAGGCGGGGAATTACTTGATTCAGGGAAATTTTTTCTATAAAAGGAGGCTGATTTTACTACCTTGGTCTTCATCCATACTGCTATTTCTGGCTAAATTACACGGGAATAGTTGGGGTTCACTACTGGATACTGAAAACTTTTCAAAGACTGAGGAAACAAGTGCAGCAATACGTGGAAAAATGTTCTGTTTACCAGCAGAACAAGGCCGTGAGCATGGCTCCAACAGGTCTTCTTCAAACCCTACTCATTCAGGCCAACAGGTAGGGCGATATATCGATGGATTTAATCAAGGGATTACCCTTCTCACATGCTTATAACAGTGTTTTGTAGCAGTGGACAGATGGTCACTTTATTCCTTTGAAGCATCCCTTCACAGCTCGGATAGTTGCAGCAGTTTTTGTCAAGGAGGTCATGTGCCACCATAGTATAGCACTTATCATTGTGTCGGACCAGTATAAAGTATTTCTCAGCAAGTTTTGGCAAGAGTTGTTCAAGCTGCAGGGGACTTCCTTCAGCTATAGCTCTGCATATCATCCTCAATCGGTCGGCTAAAGGGAAGTAATGAACAGGCGCATTGATACATATTTGTGCTGCCTCTTAGGGGACAAACCTAAGAGTTGGGTTTATTGGCCTGTGGGAAAAATACTGGTATAATACATCACCATGCATGTAATGCATGGACATGAACTATAGGCATTTGTGTAGAGTCGAAATTATTCTAAAATGGCTAAAATATTGGTATCGAAAAGAACTCAACATTACAATTTTGTACATTTAGATGTTTCAAAAACAAAATTTTAGATGGGAGGTTGAGAGATTCACTTTAAATATCTTATTAGTTGTGGCAATTCAAAGTTTTTTAATTTAAAAATATTAGTATTAGGTAGTTTTTTCTCAACCTAGCTAGTTGTTAATGGTATTCTGAACCTAAAATAAAACAGACAATTACAGGAAGCTGTAATTCTGAAACCAAAAATTACACCACGTGAAACAAACTTACCAAAAGTGAAAAGGAGACAATATATTAATATGTAATTCCAATAATATATAAACATCAAGGTTGTTAAAATGAACATACAAATTAGTCAAAACAGAAGAAGATACTATTTAATTTGGTTAAAACATTTTACCAAACAATTGGTACGCATTTCATAAGATTTGAAAATAAACCAAACATAAAATATCTTAAGGGATAAAAAAATTGCATCGATACGACCATTTAACATGACTCAAATCCCCTTAGCATTCCGAACATACATATTGTTCTGAATTTTTCTAAGAAAATTGTAGGAGTTGAAAATGAATTTATGACCACATAGGAACTTTTTCTTCACGAACGTGAATTTCAATGGACACTTCCATTTCTATGCTCATTTCTCTAAAAACTACTCTGTACTGGAACAATTATTTATATATAAATCTGAATTAGAAGAGGAAAAAAGGGTAGTTCATACACAATCAGATAGAGATTCCCAAGTAGATTTTCATGTATTGGTAAGATTTCTATACCTCATGTTGCTGCTATGCATTTTAGGATTAGCTTAGGGTTATGTTTAGTGATGCATGATTAAGCATCTCATTCAGTTTGTAATATGCAGAATTGTAAACAATGGTAGTCAAAGGAATTGAATGGAAGGCTTTTCATGCCACTTCATCATCTCTTTCCCTCAACTATCTCTTCCTCTCTTGCTGAATCCCCCCCCCCCTCTTCTCCTCCTCACTTTCCCACATTCAACTTCTGTATTCTGAGCTTTCTTTTTAGGGCTTGAGAATTTCTGATTTGAATTGGTTGATTTTTGTCAAGAACACATCGGGTCCCATCATCCACCCCCACTGGTAAGGTATGAATGGGGCATGCCTACACTAGCTGGTGTGGATGAGGAACTCCAGGCACGAGATTTAATGTTGGAAGAGCTCAAACAACACTTGCTTTGTGTCCAACAGTGGATGAAGGATGCAACAGATATGCATCACAAGGAGGTAATTTTGGAGGTAGGTCATAGGGTTTATGTCAAACTGATACCTCATCAACACAATCCATCCCTAGGTGTGTCAATGAGATGCTGTCACCCAGGTATTTTGGGCCATATCAAGTTGTGGCTAAGGTGGGAAAGGTTGCTTACCACCTACAGTTGCCAGCTACTACATCTATTCACCTGGTCTTCCATTTTCAATACTGAAACAGGCATGAGGACAGGGTCAACAACCACAACCAATCCCACCAGCTCTCAATGAAGAGTTGGAATGACAAATGTACAGTGTAGCATGATAATGTTCTCACTCTGAGGTACAATGTAAAGGTACTTTCCTGGAAGTTGTCATTCGTTGGCAAGGTCACCTTCATTTTGAAGCCTCTAAAGCCTAGTGGGAACGATTTGAGACTATTTACACATTTCCAGACTTTCACCTTGAGAAGAAAGTGAAACTTTTGGAGGGGAGTGATGATAGACCATTCATGTATTTTGGGAGGAATAAGCCCTGAGGAAGTTGTTGCTATTAGAAAGAGGATTCAGCTTGGGATATTTGCTGCTATTGAATTTTTCCTGAGTATTTTATTCCCTTTATTCATGGCATTGGTGACTCATTAAGTTTGTTAGAGTCTTGCTAATGCCATTGGAGCCTATTATGGGCTGTTAGGCCATTTGTTGAGTCACTGCTTTTGGTTAGAGTCTGGGTATTAAGAGGGAATCGGGTAGTGAGAATCAAGAGAAGGTTGAAGTGGGAGGTTCAAGGTCCTAAAAACCTTGGCTGGGAGTGGTGCTTTTATTCTTCTTCTCTTAATTATCTGTCAATTGTTGCTGTTAGTTACTGGTTGTATCAGGTGGTAGACAGAAAATAGGATAAGGCTGAGAGAGAGAGATAGAGAAAGATCCAAGAATGGGCATTTCTGTACTGAAACAGAAGAAAGAACAAACATATTCCCATTCGCATTGGTAAACGTAAAACAAAAAATTACTATATGGAGAACATCATTCTCTATTTTACTATTTCTGTTCAAATCCAACAAAGCCTAGTTTGGTACCGTTTGGGTAACTTAATACATAATCTGAGTTTGATCTATATTAATAATATATAAAATAATAATATGGTAGATTGTTAGGTAAATACAAATTATTTATATATAAATCTGTCTGAAGTAATAATAATATTTGGTATCTTGTCTAAAATGAAATGAATTTTCAGACATGCAAGTGTGGTAAATGGCGCTTTTGTATATTTTGGTAAATTTGCAACCACATATGTACCAACGTACAGCTTGCATGCTGCTCACAATGAGAAACACATGGTCATGACATTGTATAAGCAATGCACAGTAACTTATATTTTAGAGCAATGCACAATAAAATTCCTCAACATAAGTAACACAGGCATCGCGCAGCTCTATATGAGGAGTGCACAACCCAGCCGTTGCTTATAGTGAGTAGTAGCATATAGTCCTGTCACTGCTCAGCATACAGTCCTGCCGCTATCTAAGAGTTTTTCAGCATCATTCACAATGGATGTTTCACCTCTTTGGCATATGGAGTGGATAATGTTCTAGCTCTTTGGCATAAGCAACAGCAACACACTGTTACAGGCCGCATCAAGAGGCCTGCATTGAGGTCCCGCAGACCCTGGAATAATCTACAATATCATTGTATAGTCTACATAAGTATAGAGAGATGTATAGGGTTCTACATTCTCCTAGATGATTCTAGATAGTTCTAAAGGGGTTGTTTTTAGATCATTCTACATTTGTATGGATGAATATGGAGAATTCTAGAAATCCTAAAAGAGCACTCTAGAAACCCTAATTGACCTATTGGGCTACTCTAGAGAGATCCATTAGGCCCGTCTCTAGAATCTTCCCGGGGGAAGGGGAGGGGAAGGGGTGGATCTTCTCTTATAAATAGAGGAGGTAGAGACAATTGGAACACATCTAACAAGAGTTGTATTCAGAGCTTTTTTCTCTATAATACAATCTTCTTTCTCTCTCTCTAAAAGCTATCTTTTAAGTTTTCTTGTGAAGGGTTCGGAGTGGTGGTCTTGAAGGCATTTTTTGCCTAAGTGTGGAGTACACTTGAGGAGGAAGGCTGACTTAGTCTCTCAAGGAGTGAGAAAAGTATAAGGTCGTACGTAGCTAGATTAGGTGAAGAAGTTGGTGCTTGACAACATGCTGCTATAGCCCCCTAGTGTTCACAGCACATGTTGCTCTAGCTCTATATTGTTCACAGCACAAGCTGCTCTAGTTGAGTTCACAAGACTAATGAAAATAAAAGGGACAATTTAGTTGTATTAATCCTAATGTTTTCTGAATAGTAAGAAGAGGTTTTCCAAATAACAACCTCGTTAAATTATTCACTGAGGGCAATCAAAATGGAAGAAATAAAAGCTGACCTAAAAGGAAATTGAGCAACACTTAGAAATTTTTTTGATAACAAACAGCAGCAGCAATTACCGTATGCAGTATTCCCCTCTTGGAGTAGTAGTTGATGACCGGAAGATTTGACTCTCTAAACACTTTAAGACGCTTCTTCACTGTATCCTCATTATCATCAACTCTTCCCTAAGTAAGAGAGATACCAAAGTCATTTCAGCCTCAAGTTTCTGAAGATGAAAGAAAGCTAAACTGGATACAGCCTTGAGCTAATACATAAGGGTTCTGTTCAAGGCTCATGACTGTGTGGTGCCACACCAGAGCTTGAAAATTAAAACATAAATAATAAAATAAAATAACATCGCTACAAACATCTTTGTTTGAATGTAAAGCATGAAAACCTGGTTACGACCCAAAGCTCGTTTCACCATTATTTCTTCTGGGCAATCAAAAAAAAGCACCATGTTTGGCTCCGCTCCAATCTGCATCAGATCCTGATAGTCAGAAACAATATTTTTAACACGGAAGCATAAAATGTTTTGATCCAAAGATGAGGCTATTATAAATTAACCACTTGAATCATTTATTACTATTGTTGTTGTAGTTGTTATGCCCTCATTTTCACTCAATAAACTGAGAACAGAAATTATTTATTACAACGTGTTTTGGGGGGGGGGGAATTGGGCATACTCTCATGGGTAAAATGTTGGGAACGAGAAAGACTTACAACACATTCATATGCCATTCGGTTTTCTTCAGTTCTTGGAAATCCATCAATAAGAAATTTGTGATTATCCTTAGACCTAATAGCTTCCTTGATCAAGTTTACAGTCACATCGGATGGAACAATTTTTCCTTCTCTTATGATGTTGTGAATCATGACACTGAAATTGAAACCTCCAGTTATTGAAAAAATAGACAAGGAATTGCCAAAGCATATCATCAAAAAAAGATTCACAGAGAACCAGCTGCAAAATGGAAATATACATATGAGTAACCTAATTACCCATTCTTACTAGAAGAAGATATTTCCTGCCTCAATAAATCTCCAGCACTTATATGTGTGAATCCAAAAGACTCAGCAATCTTTGTACATTGTGTACCTTTTCCACATCCGGGTCCACCTGAAAGCAATTGATGGAAAATTAAGTCAATCTCAACCATGAAGGCCATTACCTGATAGCCAATGAGGTCAAAGATTACAAGTTCTAAGCCTATAAAGGTTTGTTCACAAAAAATATCCAGAGCTATCCTACAAAATTCTAAAGTTCTTTTTTTTTTCCTTGCTATGAGAGATGTACATTATTTCATAAAATCAGCAGAGCTGAGATGAGACTAGTTAGGCCAAAACCTCCAAAACATTTCTAGATAAGTATGGGTTTTGCTTGCCTTTTTTAAGGTTGATCCTCCATTTTTCTGAACAATTTATTGAATGTTGCTAGTTCTGTCCCTCCATTTTTGTTTGCTCCATTTTGTTTGAATTATGTATAATTTGGAGCTTAATGTACACTAAAACATAAGTTTGTGGAGCAAAATCGAGGCTAGGAGTCCATGAATCAAAGCCCACATGAGACACAGCCCCATATGAAGTTGAGGAAGTGAGACCATGTGGTATGGAACCAAGAAAATAAAGAACGATCAACAATGAAGCAAACACAGGCCTGTCATGCCCATCTACACCAGCGGAGAAACTTAAAGTAAAACTAATCAATCAGGATAAAGATTGCCTAAAAAAACCACATATTAGAGGTAAGGACATGAAGTAACTAATAAAATGGATTCTGCCCCATCAACTTTATCTCGTGACTAATAAATAGAAAGTTTGCCTCTTCATCTAATAAGACAAAACTTGCCTTAGCCTAATAAAACGAAACTTGCCTCTTCACCTAATAGGAGCCTTGTAAAACAAATTCTACCTCTTCAAACAGCCTTTATATATCTGTCTCTCTTCATTAAGTTGGGCATCCCATCTTTCTAATTGAAGAAAAAGCAGAGGCAGGGAAATAGAGAGGAAAATAAGGAAAAGGAGAAGAAAATAAATGAATAAAGGTTTAAGTGGAGAAAGATGATATATATTGGGTTCGGATCATAAATCCTAGGAAGCAAAGGCGTTCCTTCTCTTTATATATCATTCCTTAAGGCTTTAAACGGTAAAGTATACTCCAATCTAAGTATGGAAAATTCATGGGAGCTTATGAATGGTATACTCCAATCAAAGTATACTCCAATAAGTGTATTCAAATATGAAGGGTTTTTTAAATAAAAATAAAAAAAGCAAAAAAGTCATTGTTGTTTCATGAATTTTGGAAATTTTCTGGGCTTTGATTTGCATATGAAGCATGTTCACCATGAATCCTAGATGTGTTAAGATAATCATGAAGTTACATGATGGCATTTTAAAGCATCTAAGCATGAGTATGATGATCAAAGTAGCAAATTGATCTATCATTACTTGTTGAATAAGTTGGTTAAATTCTAAGCATGAACTATGGTTTTGATATGTGTTAGCATGTTGATGCTAGGAAATGATCCTAGCTTGTGTCATGTATAATTTTGGAGCATGATTACCATAGTGGTTGGGCTTAGAAGTTAGACCCTTATTGTTCTGCTCATGAGAGCTTATGGACATAAGCTACCACATTTAATTCACATAATTACGTAATTATTAATATATTTGAAATTTGATTAGCCAATGTTGGGGGAGGACAAGTAGATACTATTCAGCAGTTCATCTTTTGAGGCCAATGAGAGAAAGACTTGTCCCAATGTCTTATAAGCATCATTGATTTTGATGGAAGGACTAATGTACAATTTGGTTGTATATATTTTCAGACTACGAGTCGTACACTCTCACTCTATATTATATATATATATATATATATATATATATATATATATATATATATATATATATATTATCGGGGTGTTCATAATTGGATATCTATATCCACCAGATCACATATTCACTTCAAGTCCCTTAGACCGGATCAGGCAATAAAATTACGCTGTGGTATCAGAGAGTTGTGAATGATAAATTATGTGTCGTGGTCATTGTGGTGTAAATTTTATTTTTATTTTACCATATACTCTAATTATTATTTACACCACAACATTGCTAGATAGCACTCCAAGTTTTGTTTGGCTTCCACACTAAAACCATTTTAAAAAGCAAGCTTATGGTAGTGAAAAATAGAGGGTGTTACAAACACGGCCATGCTCATTGCAACAATATAAAGTTAACATTGCTTCCTCCAAGCTTTTAAGGGATGGTTAAAAAGATAAATGTTCTTCACTTTTAAGAGGAAACTGATAGCGTCCCCACTTTTTGTTTAAAAGAAAAAAAAAATCTCACCTGTCAAATTTTTCAATATATTGAGGTTTATGTATGTTGAAGCTTCATAGTTACGCTAAGAGATTAGCTAATTTCAAACTAAAATTGATTGGCATAGATGAGAATCAAAGATGATTCATTATCATAGACCGACAAACATGCAGCAAGAATTTTGTAATTTTGTAAACTTTATAGAGATAGATTATGATTCTTGCAGCTATGGAATTTGATCTTAAGAACTTAGAGCTACTCTAGTGATTCTAATCTATCTATATAGAGATTATTGAGATTGATCAGATTTCAATGCGACTTCATAAAGTGTATTGAGCACTCATTTCGTGCTCAAATGGATTAGGCAAAGTTGCGCCTATGGTCTTGGTTTCACAGAGTAGGAGAATCACGAACAATAAATATCCTTTCACAATTGTTGGTCTTCATTGGCATATATAAATGAATATGAATGTGTCGCAGTGCACCATCACGTATTGTTGACATTGCATATTTGTATCTATTGCATATCGTTTGCACATATTGCGTATCGTTTGTCATATTGCATGTTCAACGATACATTGTCTTATCAAATGATATTTCATTCCAAGGGGTTACGTAAACAAGCTAGGTAAACATTAATTAGAATCACATGAAGTAGGGAGATAAACCAGAACCTTAGAACTTTCATCTTTAATCAAACCTTCAACGGTAAGCGTGACAATTAATTTGGAGACTTTGGATTATTTGTTAACCTTTACAATCACTATTGAGAAGTTTATACATAGCTAGGTTGAACCACTTTTCATTGATTTATTGCATAGTCCTTGAGGAAGCGATACCTTTGTTCATCACTAGACTACTTAGCAATCGGCGCACTTACCATTTGTTTTCCAACACGACGTTGCCAAAGACTAATGTGGAAAGATATTAGAATATGGAAGACCTCTTGTCATCTAAATGCTTTTATCCTTTTATTTTATTTTTAAATAATTAGTATATGTTGTTGCTTCTAGTGTTTGCTAATGCAATGCACATGAACTAATGCATAACCTACACTTGTGGGGGGTGAATTATAACTTTTTAAACCTAAAATTGAAAAATCCTTCATCAATTGCAAAGGCTAAAGATGGTTGAAAATGGGTATCCCCTAGTGGTTCAAATTGGGAGGCCTTTATGAGATTATCCTACACCAATTATAAATGGCTTAGCATCTGGCATGAGAATACCAACTCAAGATAACAACTTTAACATCAAACCTGCCATAACTTAGATGATTAAGACTATTACAATTTAGAGGTTTGACTAATGATAATCCTAAGACATTTATGACTGATTTCTAAGAGATTTGTGCTACTTTCAAGCAAGATGGTGTCCCTAATACGCTCAAGCTAAAAGTTGGTTACTTTGTTGGTTTTACATGGGATGAAATGGCAAAATGATTTTTCGGTAAATTCTTTCCACCATCTAAAATGGATAAAATGAAAATTGATATTTACAAGTTGATTTAGTCATTGTATTAGGCATGGGAGAGATATAAAAAATTGTTTAAAAACTCTCCTCACGATTTAATTGTTTGGTTGCAAGTTCAGACTTTTTATAATGGTTTTCCTTCCACTAACCGTTCTATGTAAAATGCAGCTACAAGTGTAGCCATCATGACTAAATGGGCGCTTGTACATTCATCGAGGAGCTGGGTGAAATAGTCATTAGTGGCAAGAGTGCCAATTAACCTTTTGAATGCAATTATTCCTCTTACTTTGTTTTGTCTATGAAAGTTGACAATATGAGCATTGCTAAGTTACTATTAGTTATGATATATCCTATCCATACTGTTAGTTTCGACATTCATTTTTTGAATGCAATTATTCCTCTTATTATGCTTTGCCAAAGAAAGTTGACAATATGAGCATTGCTAAGTTAATGATCCATACTATAAGATATGATATATCCTATTCATGTATGACATTAAATGGTGCAAATAAATTTAAATAGTATAAGCCAATAGGCCACAACAAGAAGTAAACCCCTAAAAACAGAGGATCAAGCCAATCAAGGAGATAGGTTAATCAAAAGAGGGTCTTATTTCATCAAGCTATCCCATTTGAGGTTTTCAACAACGATATACTAATGTAGCTGAAAAGGAAACAAAGAAAAATCACACAAATCACGTCCAAATTTCCAAATAAGGTAGCTTTTATTATCACTCAGATTGACACACTTTATCTTCATAACAAAAGCCATACAAAAGATATGCAAGCAGTCACATCAAACTCATTAAGGTGCTTCCAATCAAATGTAATGCTGCTATAGTCAAGCCTTCCATTTCACCAACATATTAACAACAAAACTAGAAATCAAACAATATACATGAACATGAGTGAGGGGAAGCATTATTCAAGGTAGATACATAAACAAAGTATCCTATACTAGGCACCTATGCATGTATGATAGCACTAGAAAAGTAGAGCTACATAGAGCATTAATAGGCAAAACTATGGTTCCAAGCTTTATCACAAGTAAAACGCAGCATTTTAGGCACTTTTGTGTTGTTCTCGGAGCATTGTAGGGAAATGCTACAGCAGATACTACAACATTAGGTCATCTCAAGGCAATGCTGCAATGGATGCTATAGCATCACCCATACCTGACCAATACAACACATGGCACCCCACAAACAAAGGTGATGAAGGACCACTACAATGTAGCAAATATTTAATTAAAAAAAAAGTGGTTGGGACACATGTCAATCAACCACAAACGGATTAGTAATTTCCTCAACTGGTCCCCAAGAAGCGCCTATTCACCACATGTTGCCAAGTGTCCTGCACACATAAAAACCCTAACTCTATATAAAGGGATTAAACACGAGTAGCAGGAGGAACATTATACACATTCTCATGCAAAACCCAGCTTCTTACCAAAGAAGGAAAAAAACAAGACTAAGGACAACAAATAAAGGAGATTAAATCCACTAGGGGTGATGCTATAGCATGTTGGGCACATTCTTCTACCCTCACTTTTGGTTGAATTGTTTCTTCTTTTTGTATCTACTTCTGTACGAGTCCTTTAAATTACATTATGATTTTCATTATGAGCTAGAATTATTTTAGTTGGGTTATTAGATGAACCTCCAGCTTGTAACAAATCTTATTTGCTACAAGCATAGCTATTGTGATTTGCCTTTGTTCATCCACGTGTTCTTATTGCTCTCTTCTCATTATTCACTAAAAGTGGGTTACATATATGAGAGAAGGGCATGATTAGTGGATAAGCTAGGGTGATACTTGTGTAAGTGCATGAAAAATGACTAGCTAGTGATGTATAAAGATATATTTTCACTAAGTAAAACAAAATAAAACATGTTTGGTCATTGTTCTAAACTCCAAGCGAGAATAGAGATATGTTAGTTTGTGAGATTTGGATTAAATGCATATGACTTCGAGAGAAGTGTAGGTAGCTTTGGATTTTGGTTTATTGAGGCTTACTGTTGTTATGATGCTATATCATTGAGATGCTTTTTGCAGCTATGGCAGATTCAAAAGCTTAACTACTTGTTTATTATATGACCCCTTACATTTTTTAGCAGTCTTTACTTATTGTGTGTTATACTACCATCATTCACACTTTGCATTTGTCTTAGCTTACTTTAGCTTCATGCTAGTGAATGATTTTACATGAATTTATGATGTTAACTCCCTATGGATTCGACACTCATACTCACCATTTATTACTTACCTGATTGTGTGTACTTGCATATGTGCTAGAAAAGCCAACAACGTGCAAAAAGGATATTCCACTCTTCTTTACAAGCATTTCTTTTTTTGGGGGGGGGGATGAAGAATGACATTACTATCCATAAACTAGTGACCTTAAGCAACGTTCTTCATTAAGTTAACAAGAAACTCATATTTACATAAAAGTACTCTTAATAAAGTGATGATAGTAAAGACTAATGCTAGCTAATATTGGAGATTGGAAGATATCAAAATAAGCTCTTACATCAGATATAGATCAATAAGACAATAAACTGGCTACCAAAAAGAGATATCCGATAACATATGAATGGTTAGTACCCAATACAAAAGTCACGAATGGGCTCCTCCCTTTAGACAACACACCAACTCTAGCCTACAATACATACGACAAGGAAAAAATCAAGAACAAACTCAATAAGAAACTGTCTAGTCAAAAATGTTGACATTAACATAAGTAAACAGTTTGACTAACAAACACTAGCAAATTTACAAGGTAGACAACAGTTCTACAGTTGATGGAACGCAGGAGGGGCAAAGTCCCAACATTTTTGAGAAATCTGTGTCAAACATAAACATACACACACATAAGACAAACTCCACTGGGATACAGAATAGAAACAAATCAGGTGAATCAAAGATAAAAGCATAGCTCGTATCCGGTGATTAACTATGTGACAAGTAGCATTTAATGCTTCAGTGAATTATCATGTTAAAATCAGCAGGAATGGTCTTACATCAGATGTTTCTGCAAAAAAATGGTCAATCAAAAAGTCAAGGGTAGAGCCAGAACTCATGTACCGGCATTTTTATTTCTGTACTGAATGTTTCACAAATCCTCAGGCGATAAGTGGCCTGCACTAGATAAAGGCAGTAAGAATACGTATGCAAGAGCATAAAGCCAAGAATTACAAAAAGGGAAGGAAATAGTGGTCAAAAGTAAAAAATGATCCCACCTCATAAAACCAGTGGTCACAAACATTACATTTTGTCATTATTTTTTCAAGCAGAATCCATAAAAATATCTGTGCCGGGCCAAAACAACTTAAACTGGATATTCAGCTAGGAGGGCGTGGGAAATTCAGTATTCATGAACTATACGAACTGATTAGATATCATGAGACAGTGAAAACTTGAACTTTTTGTGTGGAAGCATGATAGCAGCCCACGACATAAGATAGTTTCACGGCTAATGCGTCAACAGGCTGCACTGACTAGAGACAAACTCTCACGGTGGAGAGTTGTTCAAGATCAACCTGTGGTGAGTATGGAAGGGAAGTGGAGGACATAACTCATGTTTTGATTAGGCATTCCCCTACAAAGGACTGTAGGCAGAACCTGATGAATTGGCTCAGAATCAGCTACGTACCAGTGACATGGGAGCAATGTATGCATTGGAAGAGTAACAACACAAGAAGATAACCAGGCTTGCAAGGTGCTACTAGAGCTTCTGTAGCTTCATTTATATATCATATGAAATATATGGAGAGCACGGAATATGGATGCATTTCAACACAAAGTTTTTGCATGCTAGAATACTTATGAAAGGCTTAGTATTGAATATACATATTAGACTGGGACATGTTGGGGAGCAATGATTGCATAGGAGTGTGCTTCACCAACTAGATAGATATGCATAGTCACTATTTAGCTACTACTTAACGTTCTTTCGGTAATAAAGTCTTATTAATTACCCAAAAAAATCACAGAAAGCCAGGTACAGCGTTGGAGGTTGTATACGGTTCCAGTTGACTGACTACGCATTTTCTGACTCCGTGAACATTTCAAACCAAGCAAGTCGTGAATAATTGGCGAATCATCCATACCGTCCATTACGAAAGAGCATTTCGCTTATTTTAACATCAACGATGAGACAGTGAGAAGCTTATTTAGCTAAAATTTATTGTATTACACGAGAGGAAAAGAGACGAAATTACCTGACCCAAAAAAGAGGATGATGAAGATAACAGTGATGACGATCTTGAAGATCTTAACACGCGGGAGACGAGACAGGAGACTCCTTTCATCCTTCAAAGATCAACAATTGCGGGTTTCTTTGTCGCGGTTATATAATCGGATCACAAATTTACCTCCATTTTGTGTAGCATTTTGTCGAACACAGCGCGGGCACCTGACTAATGGGCGCAGGCGTCTCTGTAATACAGTAAAAATAAAAATAAAATAAAAAAATATCAGAAAGGCCTATTAGCTCAGTTGGTTAGAGCGTCGTGCTAATAACGCGAAGGTCGCAGGTTCGAGACCTGCATGGGCCATATAGTAAACAGTTTTATCTTAATTATTTGTAATTTTTTTAGCAAGGCCCATTTCTATATTTATAGGTTCATTTAGACCTAACCTGATCTAATTTGGGTCTAAAAAATTATATTTTATCTTAATTCAATTAATTTGATTTATATTTGAATATAATTTTAGAGTTAATCTAAACTAAAGTTAAATTTGATGTACAAAGGTAATATTTTATTTTATATAAATTAATATATAAATATATAAACTATTTTATTAATAAAATTTTATATAAATAAAAATATATAACCCATATAATAATAAATAAATAAACTAGTAAGACCATACTCTTCTCACTTTATTATAATATTATATTATCATTAGTTAGATTAGATAATGAAAAATCATGTTGTTATTATTATTATTATTATTGTAACACTTCTATTTTCAAAACATACAATACTTAGAAAATAATATAGAAGTTGAATATAAATTAGGGTATTACTGTCATATCTAGTGCAAGTAGATACTATTATTCTGCTTACACTAAATATTAAGGCTAAAACTTATAATTAATACCAAAACAAAATTCCACCTATAATAGGACACCATAATGAAGTCAAATAACAACACCGAAAGTAGTTAACAACATATAAGTAAATTAAATAACTCTACTCTATTTAAAACTCATTAAAATTGAAACACCATCAAAATATAGAATTTTAGAAGCCAAACTCCTATCTCAACTCATCCTGCAAGCATACATCCATCATCAAATATGGTAACAATTTGCCTGCACAAGACTATCTGCTCACTATATACATCATGCATCATCGTAACCCCATTTAAAATAACAAGAAGTTAGTCAGGGGAATAACTAAGTAGCCTATTATTTGGAAGGAAAATGTTATAATTTTTAGAATCACTATAATACATCAAACACAATCGCATATGAGTTAAATGATAAGGCAAATATTAGTTCATCATATATAAAAAGCCTCTTAAATTAGTAACCACATAAACACACAATCCAATTTTATTTATTGAGTGGATAAAACTCAACCATAACTGTCACTTGACAAATAAGACTGAAGACATCTAATACCAACTAAAACCAACCATAGGAGATCCACCTCGTAGACAATCCTAGTGGTCCTAGTATCAAAGTGTAAAATCCAATATCGGTTATCCAATCTTTAAGTGTACATACACTGTAAAATTTTCAAAGATCCGAATATAGTAGACATGAAGCCTTATTAGCTCTTGGTTAGACAAATAAACCAAGTGACTATATATCACTGCAATTTAAGGAAAGGTTACTGATCTACAACTTTAGGAGGTCAACTGCATAAGACCTTATCTCACTCTCATCTCCTGCTTTAAATTTTAGTATCTTATTTAAAGTAACTATATAGCACATTCAAAACACATAACCATATGCATTCCTTAATTATCCACCTTTGTAAATCTAGGTACCTTCCATATTTGATACTTTCCAAAAATAGCAACTTGCATACATAACATTTTCCATAATTAACAGGTCCCATAAACAATACTTTTATAAATAATATTTTTATGAAATAAGGCTTTCCACAATACCACTTCCCCAATAGAACAATTTCTATAAATAATTAACTACTTGGGTCAGAATCCAATCAACCATCATTGTGATTCAATGTCAATTAGGAAAATAAAGATCATATATTCATAATAAATATCATATGATTACATGTACTATAAATTTCATACAATCACTAACAATATATAAAATCACATAAGCACCATACATACATTTTGAATAAATTAGAAAAATAAATTTATAAAAATACGTATGAATAAACTTATATTTATAAAACTCATATTGTTCATAAAATTATAAATCGGGTTGACAAAACACAAAAGGTTTGTAAAATAAGGGTTACCTCATATCTAAATTTAAAACACCTTAAATCATATATCACAAAAATATTACAACATATATGAAAATATAGTTAGTGATTTACCTATGAGTAACTAGAAATGTAAGTGAGTTACCTAAAATACGATCTAATCACCAAAGGCTTACTAGGAAACCAATTCTAAAGTTAAAAATAATATATTATTAATGATAGGTTAAATATATTAAATATATGTATTATAATTATCTTAGGCTTAACTTATCAAAGTCCTTAAATTTAATAATCTTTGAGTCTATCACCTAATATTTACATATAAGCCCTTAATTCTAGAATAATTAAGTGGGCATGGAATTATTCTAATAAATAAAGTGCTAAGTGATCATTTACTCAATTATTTACCTCTAAATAAAACTTATAAATTTAAACTCGGTAAAAAAAAAAAACTAAATATTTGCTACTAGGTTGTAACTATTGTTTAGAAACTAAAATCGATATGATAGCATCGTTGGAAGCAATTACTACATAAATTAATCAAATTAAAATTCTCAAAACTAAATCCAAAAGCCGACACTTCATATTCATAATTGCCTACTACTATGCGACATCATTATTGAAAATGTTACTCTTTTTTTTTTATAGATTTATCTATTTGTCTTTATATAGGAGTTCTACTATCTGCTACTCTAACTAATAGCATACGTTATAGTTAGATGAGTAGAAATTATGACATGTTGACTTAAGACTATGTATTAAAGATGCAAACATTACTTAGGAAATACAAAAATGAGAGGTGTGTTGCACAACACCATATGATTTCACCTAGTCTTTTCTATTCATGTAAACATCATGAAGCCATTTTAATTGTATCCACAAAAGGTGTCTGACTAACTACAAACCTAGTTTGTGGATAAGGAATAACATCATATACTCCTATATAGTAATTCCATATTAAAATATTAAAAAAGGATAGTATGATATAATCAAATATGCTATAAAGTATCGATTAAATACTTATCGTGAGGTGTTATAGTTCTTATAGAGTAAATCCTCCTCCCTAATTCAATTATGGTGGTGCTAGCTCTTATATTTTATTTTTCTTGGGATATGAGGCTACTATGTTGATTATGGATATTTAGTAGGCTACTTATAATGGTTAAGGGCGATAGGATTATGGTAAAATAGGTTTAGTAAAGAATAATTTATAAAACTTACTTATTTACGTGAAGCTAATTGGTAGGCTACTTACCATCTCCGCTGCAACCACCGCATCTCCTGCCACCCAAACCACTCAGTAAAGTCTCCCCTACCTCCCCTGCCTTCCTTTTTCCCTACTACCCTCTCCTTCACCCTTCCTCCTTCTCCACCACCTTTGGCCACCACAACAACCACCACCAGTGCCGCCACCTTTGTTGCACCATCACAACCATTCTAACCCTCTCAACCTAAATAATCCACCACCACTACAAGCACCATCTCACTACCCTCTTCTACCCTAAAAAGCCACCTCTCTAACCCCAACTTCCTCCACCACAGCCGCTGCCATCGCCGCTGTGCGATGCCGCCTAGCTGCCACCACCATAAGGTTGTGCACTAATCTCCCTAACCTTTAAATATAATTAATATAATTTTTTTAGTGTTATTATCATCATCATCATCATCATCACCACCAACACCATTATTATTATTATTATTATTATTATTATTATTGCTATTACTATCATCACCATCATTATTATTGTTATTATTAACATCGGCACTATTATTACTAACATTATTATTATTAAATTATTTGAACTACTACCACCACCACCACCATCATTATTATTACCTTTATCACTACTACTACTACTACTACTACTACTACTACTATTATTACTATCATTATTATCATTATCGTCACTATTTTATTATTATTATTATTATTTGGATTATTATTATTATTATTATTATTATTATTATTATTATTATTATTATCACTAATATCATCATCATCATCATTATTATTATTATTATTATTATTATTATTATTATTATTATTAAAGTTATTATCTTTAGTATTATTGATATTGTTAATAATACCTTAATATGGACCAATATAACTACGTAGACCTATTTTGACTAGTAGAAGCATAATTAGCTACTTTAAGAATAATACTCTTATTTACACTTGTAAAGCTACTACT
Organism: Tamarix austromongolica; assembly: GCA_039764185.1. NCBI lineage: Eukaryota > Viridiplantae > Streptophyta > Magnoliopsida > Caryophyllales > Tamaricaceae > Tamarix > Tamarix austromongolica. Next base: position 50,920,861 of record CM077817.1, read on the forward strand.
ATTATTATTAACCCTAATACTGAGTTATGATAAAGGTAAAGCAGGAAATAATGATAATGTTGGTAAGAGGGAAGTTCACCCCAGTATTTCCCTCTTATAGATGAACCAAGCCAAAACCCTAAGAAGGCGTAGGAACATGCTCCAAGCCCGGTGTCATTTTAGGTAAGGATGTAGCTAAGGCTTATTATGTGTGTTATGTGCTTTGTATGTCATGTGATATATTATATTTGTGTACCTTATGTGATTATGACCGCTTACTTGTAGCACAACGCGGAGTTAATATATGTTTGTGTGTCCTCCTTAGGGCTGTAAACGAGTCGAGCCGAGCCGAATACCCCTAGGATTGGGTTCGGCTCATTTAACTAAACGAGCCTAAAATGTTGTTTGGGCTCGGCTCGTTTAACTAAACGAACGAGCCGAACCGAGCTTTTAACGAGCCGAACTGAGCCGAGCTCACGAGCCAAAGCCAAAAAATGAACCGAGCCGAGCTTTTTCCTGTTTGGGTTCGACTCGTTTAATAAACGAGCCGAGCCCGAGCCTCATTTTGAGGCTCGTTTAATTAAACGAACGAGCCGAACCGAGCTTTTAACGAGCCGAGCCAAGCCGAATACCGAACTGGCTCAGCTCATTTACAACCCTAGTCCTCCTTATGGCATGTGTGAAATGATATCTATGTTATGCTTGTGGTGTTATGTGACGTGACCCTCTAGGACATGTATGCTGGGATGCCTTAAAGATATGGTATGGGGTAGGGTTATTCACAGTTCAAATATCTGATATTTTGAATATTTGACTGTCGGATATCCGAAATTTCGGATATCTAAAAATAATATTTGATATTTGATTTGAAACTTCAGATATTCAGAAGATCAGATATTTGAATTTTTAGATCTGATATCAAACATAACCGATATTATCCGAATACAATTTCAAATATAAAAAAAAATACCAAATCACAAATATATTTGATATTATCCGATTTGCTGAGCGAATGCTAAGCAAATATCCAATTCGCTCAACAAATATCCGACTTGCTCAACAAATATCTAATGTTAAAACTAAAATAAGAAAGGAGTGGGTGGAATCTATCGGCATGCAGAATATTTTTATTTTTTATTTATAAATATCTAAAAAGGGATTATATTAAAAATATAGTTTCAATTAAATTAAAATTTTCCTCAAATAATAAATAAAGTAAGTAAAAATTATACACACACATCTCTAAATTTATTTATATACAATTATATATAAAATAAAAAATTATAAAAAAAATGTATAAATATTTTTCTTCTAATCGGATAATATTTGTATTTGTTGGATCGGATATTTGGTTTGTTTGACTTTCCATTGACCAGATTGGATATTTTATTTAAAAAAAATCGGATTGGTTATTTACTTTTTCGGATCAGATCGCTTCGGATATCGGATAATATGAACAACCCTAGTATGGGGTGAAGGAATGAAAAGGGAAAAAGGGAAATGAATTGAATAAATGGAAGTGAGAATGACCTAATTATCTCATGACCTATGAGGGGACAAATCAAATGAAAATATGGACAAAATAAGAGAGTGAAGTGAATCTTGCATGGAAAAGTCTAGAGTTTGTATGGGATGAATGGTGTTTGTATGGGGATGATCCTTACATGGGAAAAGTTGACTTAGGATGTAATTAAGGTAAGGGAAGAGTTATTGGGGGTGATTGGTGTAACACCCCCAAATTTACTACTGAAAAATTTCGTTTAAGACAAAGATTTTAGCGGAAGCGAAAGAATTAAAACCATAAACTTGGGGGTATTACCGCCACACTTAGTACCAGACCGGTTCATTCCTACCGTTCCGATACTAAGTGCTAAGGCTAAACTAAACAATCATTAAGTAAGAATCATCCAAAACATGGGTACATAGTTAACATAGCTCATTCACAAAAACCACGAGTCAACAACAGTGAAAATATCGTTTGAGATTACAACTTAAAAGTATGGTCTCAAAACAAGAAGCGTAGTACAAAATATAGCTAAATAAAACAGGTCCCAAGGGACCAATATCCGGACCGCCTACTCACTCAAGTCAAGCCTTCCATCCCAAATTGGTACCCGATCAAACCTGCATAGGAGGTCTGCTCCCCACCATTGGTGGATCATCACAGGACCCATTCAATCAAGGTAGTATCAGTACGGGTCCAATACTGAGTAAGGGCGCTGGTGCGCTAAGGCCAAGCATACAGTCATACCACATAGCACACATAACATAATCATGTAGACAACATGCGATAACCCGCAAGATAAGGTCTGAATACTTTTCTGGTGACTTATTCTTTATTCTCATTAATGATAATAAGTCCATTACACACATTCTTCAATAATCCATGTGAGCACGGGGACCCCACTATTATAGCCGGTGGACCGGAATTAAAAACACAGGGTAGAACGCCTCTGACCACTATTCTAACCGGTGGACCGGACTGGCCCCGCCTCAACATGGTGTTCCACTGTAAGTACTTAGTATTTTTCCCGTGGTTTAACTTATTTACTTTGGGTCTATCGAGCTGAGATCCCCCACTATTATAGCCGGTGGTCCGGAAATAAACGCACAGGGCTGAACGCCTCTGACCACTATTATAGCCGGTGGACCGGAACGAAATGCACAGGGTAAAATGCCTTTGACCACTATTATAGCCGGTGGACTGGAATGAAACGCACAGGGCAGAATGCCTCTGACCACTATTATAGCCGGTGGACCGGAACGAAACGCACAGGGCAAAATGCCTCTGACCACTATTATAGCCGGTGGACCGGAACGAAACGCACAGGGCAGAATGCCTCTGACCACTATTATAGCCGGTGGACCGGAACGAAACGCACAGGGCAAAATGCCTCTGACCACTATTATAGCCGGTGGACCGGAACGAAACGCACAAGGCTCGGCTCAACAGTCTTTCGCTTTACGTTATTAGTGTATTATCCGTGTCTTATTGAATCACACATCACCCTTGACATGCATGAATCATTCTCTTTATACTGTACTCATCACAACTAATAAAATCCCACATTCATAACTACCCTTTAATCAATGGATACACATGATAGCACCAAACAACTCTAAGCAGCCATAACCAACCCTAATTGTCCACACCAACCGTGGTTAGCCACTCTTATCCCTATTTTACCATAACCACCATACTTAGCCATCCCAAACCTTAATTGTCCTCAACAATCACAATTAGTTACTCCAACCTTACTTAATCACAACACCTCAGAGTTAATCACTCCAAACACTAATCCCGTACAATCATTAACTCCCATGCAAAACCCTAACTCCACCATGCAAACCCTAATGCCACCATACCAACATTAATACCACCATGCAAACCATAACACCACCATGTAAACCCTAATACCACCATAAGCCATTAATACCACTATGCAATCATTAATACCACCATACGAACCCTAATACCACCATACAAACCATAACACCACCATGCAAACCCTAATACCACCATAAGCCATTAGTACCACTATGCAATCATTAATACCACCATACGAACATTAATACCACCATACAAACCATAACACCACCATGCAAACCCTAATACCACCATAAGCCATTAATACCACCATGAAATCACAAATACCACCGTACAAACCCTAATACCACCATGCGAACCCTAATACCACCATTCCAACCATAATACCACCATACAAACCCTAATATCATCATGCAGCCATTAATACCACCATACAACCATTAATACCGCCATAGAACATTAATACTACCATACAAACCATGACCCACCATGCAAACCCTAATACCACCATAAGCCATTAATACCACCATGAAAATATTAATACCGCCATAGAACATTAATACCATCATACAAACTTCAAGACTCCCATGATGGTTCCCAACTCATATTACCATTTATCCTAACATGCATGTCCTAGAGGGCCACAACATAATACATCATAAACATCATACATATAAGTGTCATGCTCATGTCATGGATGCACATACAACATACCTCAATCTCCAAGCTGCGCTACACATAATACAAGTTATCCACAAATCATATAATACATGGCATAGCATGGCATACACAACATTCAACACATCCATGTTACACATAGCACAAGGCCATTAGCTTCGTCCTTACCTAAGGCGACGCCGGGCTTGGAGCACGCTCCTCTAACTCCTTAGGGCTTGGTCGGGGTTACCTATAAAAAGGGAAAATGCTAAGTATTAGTTTCCCTTATAATTACTATCAATCCTCATTCTAGTTTAAGGTTAGGGTTTTTATGACTAAAAAGGGTTTTATACAAAACTAGGGTTTTTACCTTAGAATTAGTATACTAAATATTAGTAGTCAAAATATGTTTATTTTTAATACCTATTGTTACACTTATATTATTAGACCCGTTAGCCCTATTCTTATAATAATAATGTTCATGCTAGCTATAGAAAAATAGTGATAATAATAATAATAATAATAATAATAATAAAGCTAATAATAGTGACACTAATGTTTATGGTGAGAGAGACCCTAGCGTTTTTAAGGCTAAGTCTATTAATGGTGTCATATTCGAAATAATATTATTATAAGGTCACAATATTACAAGTAACTATTCCTAAGGGTGATAATGATAATAGTTGTATATTATTGAATAATAAAAGGGTTCAAATGCTTTTGATTACAACAATAAGGTAGTGATAGTAGTAATAATAGTAGTAGCTAATAATAGTGTCATAGTAATAAGGTTAGGGTTAATGTTAAATGGTATGGTGATAAGGTTCAAGTACTCTTCTTAGTTAACAACCACATGATATTTAATAATAATAATAATAATAATAATAATAATAATAATAATACAACCAAATAAGGTTAAGCAATAATAATAATAACCATAGTAAGGATAATAGAAATAATAATAATAAAAATGTTAATACTAATAATTATAAAAATAAGACCAAAGTTAAGTATAATACAAGTTAGGGTTTAAAAGGGATGTTAGTATTAGTAAGAAAATAAGAACATTAATAATAGAGACAATAATAATAATAATAATAATAATAATAAAAGTAATAATAATATGGATAATAATAATAATAATAAGTATATTAGTATTAATATTAGTAGAAAATAGTAGCAATTATATAAAAGGGGTATTAGGGTTTGGATGAGTGGAGAACCACCTAGGGTCGGTGGTGGTCCGGCGGCGGCGCGTGGTGGCGACGGCGGCGGCGGCGGCGGAAGAGAAGGGAAAAGATCAAGGTGGGGGCTGGATGGTAGGAGGAAAAGAGAAGTTTGAGGTGGGGGGAGAAGCAGCAGGTGAAGGGGAGTGGAATGAGGGTGGTGGCGTGGCAAGGGGTGGCGGCGCGCGGCGGCGACGGCGGCGGCCGAGGGTGGTGGAGAGAGGTGGAAGATGAGGGAGGAAGGAGGAGAGGGAGGCAAGGGAAGTTGAAGGCAGGGAAAGGTAGAGGGAGGTCTGCTGGGCATTTTGGAGGGTGGAAGAGGCCCTGGTGGCGGCTGGGCTGGCGGTGGGAGGTGGCGCAAGGGCGGCGAAGGCTGGAGGTGGTAGTTTCGGGTTAGGACTTTTGCACGGCTATGGCGGCACGTGCAGGGCAAGGGGAGGGGTGCTGGTGGCTTGGTTTCGTAGAGGGAAGTGCAGGGATGATAACGGTGGGAAGAGGTGGTTTTGGCGGTGGCTAGAGGCGGCAGACATGGCGTCTGTTCTGGCGGCGGCGGAACAGAGTTTCAGCACGGTCCAACGGGAGGACTTGTTGTAGCCGTTCGGGAGGGGGTATTTATAGGCCAAGGGGGGAGGAAAACGACGAAGGGAGAAGGAGGCGTGCGGGGCAGGGGTGCAGGTCCTGCCATGGCAGGCTAGGTCGGGGAAGGGGAGAAGAAAAGGGAAAGAGAGGGGCACGCGGGAAGGGGAGAGAGGGACTTGGTCGGGTCGAAAAAAGAAAGAAAGCGACGGGAGAGAGGCAGGGGAGGACAGCCGGTACTGGGCTGGTGGCTGCTGGCGAGATTCGAGCGGCAGGCGTCGAATGCAGGTCGGGGTGCAGGTCGGGGAAGAAGAAGATGGCAGGGTGGACCGGTGGTCCAGGGGAAAAAAGAAGAAAAATAAGGGGAACCCGGCCGGTTTGGCGTTTATAAGATTTTCTTAAAACTAAACGCGGCGTACTACCAGTTGTGGAAGGAAAACGCAGCGTCGCGTCGTAGGCTGGCAACGGTCATTTGGGCACTTGACGCGGCGCGGCGTTTCGGCGTCCTCGGGGTTAAAACACGTCGTTTCGGGCATAAGAGTACGAGGGCCAGCGCACGGCGCTGGGCCGCGGGAAGGAGAAAGGAAAAGAAAGGGGGGCTGGACCTGTGCGCGAGACGGGGGAGAGGAGAGGGGTTTGGGCCGGTGGGCTGGCCCAGCCGGGGGAGAAGAAAGAAAAAAAAGAAGGAAAGAGGAGGGAGAAAAAGGAAGAAAAGGGAAGATAAGAAAATAAATAGGATAGGAAAATAATTAAATTAACTTATGGGGAAATTGGGGTATTTTTGGGTTATTCAGAATATTAATATTTATAAAATGTTAAATAAATTCCTTTTTGCTTATTTTAGACTATTTTAGATATATTCCCTTAACCTCCATGCTAATTAGGAAAAATACCCAAATTTTCTTCTAATTAAATTCTTTATTATTTTCCTCTTAATCTACCTTAATTAACTCTCTACATTTTAATAAATGAATTTATGTAACTAATTTTCCTAATAATTCCTTATTTGGCCATAATTTCGGAAATTAGGATTTTGGGATATTACAATTGGAGTCCATAGGCGAAAAATAGTACGTAGCTTACTATAAGGGTGTATGGGGGACTTGGCTACGGTTTGGGAGGAAAACCCTAAGTGGAGGAGATTGTGGAAGGAAAAAATAATGGAGAGGATTAGAATATTAGGTAAGAGTGGAAGGATATCATATGGAGGGTGAGTGTGTGTGTCATGTGGAAGAGGGGAGGGTAGGTGAGTAATGGAGAGATGACATATGAGAAAAGAGAGGTGCTAGGGTTTGCGGTGCCAACTAGGGTTTTGTGGTCGCATGTGCAAAATGGGAAGTAAAGTGGAATGGTTGGGGTTGAATCTAAATGAGGTGATAGGTTGTGGGTAAAGGAGCTTTAGTTGTGTGGAATAGAGGAAGGATGGGCCATATATGCCAAATTAGGGTTTTTCGGGGAAAACCCTAGACGACGATAATGAGTTGACTTATAGGTATAAGGGAATGGGCCTTGAACCACACACTTAGGAGTTGGGTATTTGTGTTAAGTGATGATAAGAGGGAAAGGATGTTTGGACATAGTGGGAGGAGTAGAAGTCCCAAGATATAGGACTAGCCCTTTAGGGAGAATAAGGGTAGTCGGGTTATGTGAGCTGGTAGTCTAAGGGGCATGCATGTCTTGGGTGGTAATATTTATCAAATAAGACACAAATAAGATATTAACCATTTACAGAGAAAGAACGTTGAGCTGGGCCAGACCTTTCTATTGGTGAATAATAGTGGCTAGGTGCCGGGGTGCCCTGAAGACCATTCCACCGGCGAATCATAGTGGTCAGGATCGTTCAGCCTTGTATATTTCTAGTCCACCGGCTATAATAGTGGGGGATCCCAAGCTCAACAAAACCAAACCTAATGATTTTAAACCATGAAAAGATAATATCTACTTACAGTGAAACACCATAAGATTCGAGGCCAGACTGGTCCACTGACGAATAATAGTGGCCAGGTGCCTTATGGCCTGGACCATTCCACCACTGAATAATAGTGACCAAGTGTGTTCTACCCTGAGTGTTTTTTCCTAGTCTACTGGCTATAATAGTAGGGTTCTCGTACTCACATGGATAGATGATAAGAATGGTGTGAAATGGGAATATTGACCAGATATCTAATGATTAAGTTTAACCGGATTGTATCACAGCCTCTACTATATGCATTTCTTGTATGGTTTATCTGTATGATCCTGCTTGTATTATATGCCTTTTTGTATATGGCCTTAGCTACATGGTTAACTTGCTTAGTACTTTGTATACCGACCACTTATTTCATGGGTGTTGCTTATTCCCATGAGCAAAGGGCCCTGCTGAGTTTATGTAGGTATGAGACTCTATCTTTGATGCCTATAATACTTATGAGGCGTTGGGTGGGGTTGAGAGTTGACTGTTGCACTTGGTATGGGGGCCTAAGAGCGATGTAGACTAGACTCTCTTTTTATCTCTGTTTACTTATGTTTCATTTTATTTCAGTTTTATTTTATGGTATTGTACCTTTTATCCCTTTAGGGACCTTGACTATGTATTCCATTTTAGTTCTAAAAACTTTTTATCACGCACTCTAATTCTGGTGACTTGGGAGGTGTTCAAGACTGCCCTATGCTCCCGATTCTACCTCGAGGGCCTGAAGAGGGAAAAACTCTAGGAGTTTATGCAACTCACCTAGGGCACGATGATGGTCCGCCAGTACCATGATCGCTTCACCAAGCTACTCCAATTTGCCCTAGGGATTGCCACCAACGAGTCCACGGTGGTGTTTTAGTTTGAGTAGGGGCTAAACTTCAGCATCCGCCAGAAGATGGGAATAGTGGCCTTCACCGACCTAGCAACCTTGTACGAGTGCACTTGTATTGTCGCCACCTAGCAAGCCACTATCCTCGGAAAGATGAAACCTGAGGCTCAGAGGACTGGGAGTAAGACCCAACCGTGGACAAGAGGACCTATGAGACATCAGCTATGTCCCAGTTCAGGAGGCTAAGGGGAGGCCTCAAGGACCCATACCCTTTCCCTAGAGAGGAGGTAAGTTAGGTGGATGCTTGAACATGATCAATCAGGCAAAGGTTGGCCATCAGTTGGACGTCGTCATGGGTACGTTTACCATTTATTCTCTGGCAGCGTATGTCCTCTTTGATTCGGGTGCTACCTTATTTTTTGTGTCATCTGCATTTGCTACTAAGGCTAAGTTATCACCATACGGTAACATAGAATTATTTGTGATGCTTCCATCAGATGATAAGACTGAATGTAATCAGTTAATCTCAGATGTGGCCTTAGTTATAGGCGGGGTAGACTTCTTAGGAGGACTGATCGAGATGGACTTAAAGGACTTCGACATAATTCTAGATATGGACATGCTGGGGAGGTATTGGACTGTGATTGATTGTACACAAGAGCTCATGATTTTGTGAGGCCTGAAGAGAACTAGGGTTTTATATAGAAGGACCCAGCCTAAGCCCGCTACCAAGGTGGTATCGGCAGTTTCCCTACACGCTTTGGTCTAGAAAGGGTATCCCCTATACTTATGTAGTGTGTAGGAGCTGAACAAAGACCTGGCAACCTTAAAAAGCATCCCGATAGTCAGAGAGTTCCCAGATGTATTTTCGGAGGAAATACAAGGTATGCTCCTAGTTTGAGAGATTGACTTCAAGATTAAGCTGGTGCTAGGAGTTGAGCCCGTCATAAAGGCACCCTACTGGATGACACCTGTTGAAATAAAGGAGTTAAAGGCCCAGATAGAGGTGCTATTGGAGCATGGGTAAATTCGACTGAGTGTGTCACCCTGGGGAGCACCGATCTTGTTTGTGAAGAAGAAGGATGGTAGTCTCCGTCTCTACATTAACTACCGAGGGTTGAATTAGCTAACAGTGAAGAATCGGTACCCACTCTTGAGAATTGATGATCTTTTTAACTAGTTGAAGGGTGTCACAGTGTTCTCCAAGATTGACCTAAGGTTATGGTACAGTCAGTTGCAGATCGCAGATGCTGACATTATGAAGACTGCCTTCCGGACCAGGTATGGACATTATGAATTTACAGTGATGCCATTTGAGCTCATAAATGTGGCTGCAGTCTTTATGGATCTGATGATGAGGATATTCAGACCCTTCTTCGAGCAATTCATAATGGTATTTATTGATGACATCCTGGTGTACTCCCGAGGGAATGGGGAGTATGAGCATCACCTCTACACTATTCTGAGCCTGTTGAGAGGGCACCGCTTATACGCAAAGTTGTCCAAGAGTGGATTTTAGCTTCAGGAAGTGGCCTTTCTTGGACACATAGTGTCAGCTAGGGGAGTGGCTATGAACTTAGCCAAGATTGTGGCAATCACAGAGTGGAAGCCTCCCATGAGCATAATAGAGGTTTAGAGTTTTCTAGGATTGGCTGGGTATTACAGAAAGTTTATGCAGAATTTCTCCAAGATTACCCATACATTAACCAACCTCCTAAAGAAGACTATGAAGTTCCAATGGGACGAGACCTATGAGGGAGCCTTCCATGAGTTGAAAAGGTGGTTGAACACCATACTTGTGTTGAATCTGCTAGAGGGTTCATAAGGGTTTGAGGTTCACAATGATGCATCCAAGCATGAGCTTGGGTGTGTGTTGCTGCAAAATGGTAGAGTGGTCGCGTATGCCTCCCGATAGTTGAAGCGGCATGAACAGAACTATCCTACTTATGACCTGGAGTTAGCCGCTGTGGTGTTTACCTTAAAAATTTGGAGGCACTACTTGTATGGGATAAAGTGCAGGTTCTTTACAGAACACAAGAGGCTCAAGTACATCTTCACTAGGAAGGAGCTCAATATAAGGTAGAGGAGGTGGTTGGAGCTTGTCAAGGACTACGACATCGAGTAGACCTACCATAAGGGTAAGGCCAATGTGGTTGCAGATGCCCTGAGTGGGAAGACCTTGCATTATGCAAATTGTTGTATGGTTGCTAATCGGATGATAGAGGAGTTGTCAGGCTTGGGGATTGAGATGATTTAGCAAGGTGACCTAGAGGCTTGCATGAGCGCCCTAACAATCACTCCCACTATATTTAAGGAGATCCCATTTAGCTAGACCGGAGATGTCAAGCTCGAGAGGATCTCTCAGAAGATATAAGAACGCTGGGCAAAAGGGTTCAGAGTTCATGAGGATGACAACCTTCATTTCAAGGGCCATTGGTGTGTATAGTAGGTATGTCTAGAGTTGAAGCGTCGCATTATGGAAGAAGGGAATTAGACCCCTTACTCATTTCACCCAAGAGGGGACAAGTTGTGCAAGGACCTCAGAAGGGTGTATTGGTGGCCCTGTATGAAGTGGGAAGTGGATGAGTTTGTGTCTCGCTTTTTGGTATGTCAAAAGGTTAAGATTGAGCACCGAAGACCTACGGGGCTACTTCACCCCTTAGAAATGCCAATATAGAAGTGGGACTCTATCTCTATAGACTTGTCAGCGGTTTGCCAAGAACTCGGTGCTACTGTGATACTATTTGGGTCGTTGTGGAAAGATTGAGTAAGTCGGCCATGTTTATTTCGATGAAGTCCACGTGGAGTATGGATCGGTTAGCGGGTGCCTATATGAAGTACGTGGTTAGCCAACATGGGACTCCAAAGGTTATTGTATCGGATAGGGATTCGAGGTTTCTCTCTCATTTCTGGGGAAAGCTATAGGAAGTGTTAGGGCAAAAATTGAAGATGAGTACAACTTTCCATCCTACCATAGATGGACAGACTGAGCAGACCATACAAACCCTAGAGGATATGCTGAGGACTTGCATGCTGGATTTCTAAGGTTGTTGGGAGGAGCGCTTGCATGTGGTAGAATTTTTGTTCAACAATAGCTACCAAGCCAGTATAGGGATGTCCCCCTTTGAGGCTTTGTACGAGCGGAAGTGTAGGGCTCCATTGTGTTGGAGTGATATTAGCAAGATAGTGGTATTGAGGCCTGAGATGATTGGGGAGATGACCAGATAGGTCCATCAGATTCAAGATCGGATGAGAGCGGCCTAGAGAAGACAAAAGAGTTATACTGATCAGAGGCATCGGGATGGTGACTTTGAGCCTGGGGAAAAGGTATTGTTGAGGGCTTCCCCCATAAAAGGTGTGTAGAGGTTTGGTAGAAAAGGCAAGCTAAGCCTGAGATACATCGACCTCTTTGAGATCCTAGAGCATGTAGGATAGGTTGCTTATCGATTGGCCCTTCCTCTAGAATTGGCATTAGTCCACAATGTGCTGCTCTACATCTCGTAGTTGTGAAAGTCCGTTGCTGATCCCTTCTATGTGATCCTACTGGACGAGATAGAGATTGATGACTCCCTAACCTATGAAGAGCGACCTGTACAGATCTTTGACACTAAGCTCCGGAAGACCCGCACGAGTGAAGTTCCCCTAGTGAAGATTCTATGGAGTTGGCATGGAACTGAAGAGGCTACCTGGGAAGCTGAGAAGGACACGTGCGAGGCATATCTGAAACTCTTCACTGTAGGTACGGCAACCCTTAGTAAACCCCTTTTCTTTAAAAGGGTAGTTGTATAGTTATTCGTGTTAATGTTGTCCTTATCCACTTAGAATGTCTTTTTCCTTAGCCTTAGGAATTAGCAAGTGACTTCGGGGACTAGCTCTTTCTTTAAGGGGGTAGTGATGAAATACCCCAAAATACTAATTTAGAAAACTATTTCAAAATAGGGATTTATTAGGGAAATTAATTAAATAAATTATTTATTAACTTAAGGAAAAATTAATAGGAAAATAATAAAAAATTTAATTAGGAAAAATTAGGGTTTTTTCACTAATTAAAATAGAATTTAGGAAAAGTTAACCAAAATACCCTAAATTAATATAAAAAGGGAATATAATTATTATTTTACTAATTTTTATTATTTTGAAATATTTAAAAATACCAAAATATTCTAAATACCCCAACCAACCCATTTTTCCTTTTTCCTTTTACCCATTTCCTCCCTTTTTCCTTTTTCTTTTATCTTTTCCTCTTTTCTCCTTTTCCTTTCTTCCTGGCTTGGGCCTACGCCCCTCGTGGCCCAACTCTCTTCCTTCTCTTTTCTCCCTGACGCGACCTAGCTCACCTATCTTTTTTTCTCCTCTCCACCTCACCCGTCCGGTTCCCATCCTTTTTCTTTCTTTTATTTTCCCCCTAGACTAGGCAGCTCAACTGCCTCTTCTTCTTCTTCTTCCTTTCCCCCGCGTTGCAAGTGACCTGCAACTCTGCCTTGCCAACCAACCAGTCACCATACCACCAGCCTATAACCTCCCTTCTCTTCCTCTTCCCTTTCCTTACCAATTCTAACTCCAACCTACCTGTATCTGCACTCATATGTGCCTATCTCCCTTTCCTTTTTCTCCTCCCTGACCCAACCAAACATGTAGAATCTCAGGCTTGTATTGGCTTTCCACCATCGGCCGGTGAGCCCTACCACACCTACCCCCTTTTCCCTCTTCCCCCTTTATATTATCCTCCCCTAAATGGCCTATAAATACCCCAACAAATCCCCATTAGGCCCTCCTTCCCCTATCCAGAATTCTCAGCCTTCCTTGCGCCACTGCCACTTAAGACTTTGTCCCCATCTCCATTGCCTAATGTCGTCGCCTGAAACACCTCCCAAACTCTTCCCCGTATTACCCCCACCAAACTATACCACTCCCCACCCCTAGTTCCCCCTCCATGATCCTCCTCAACCATGCAAAGTTGGCTACTCGATCTGCCTCTTTGCACCCATCGCCACCCCTCTCACAGTCGTGCCCCACCATCTTTGCCACGCGCCACCATCTCTACCACAACCACCGTCTCTCTTTCCACTTAAACCACTCAAAAAATTCTCCCTTACCTCTCCTAGCCTTCCTTTCTCCCTGTCTCCCTCTCCTTCACCCTTCCTCCTTCTCCACCACCTTCGGCCACCACAACAACCACCACCTACGCTGCCACAACCACCATTCCAACCCTCTCAACTCAGATAATCCAACACCATCACAACCACCATCTCACTCTCCCTCTTCTAGCCTAAAAATCTACCTCTCCAATCCCTACTTCCTCCATTATCACTGCCACCTAGCTGGCACACCACTAGGTTGTACCCTAACGTCCCTAACCTTTAAATATAATTAATGTAATTGTTATTTTATTTTATTAGTGTTATTATCATTATCATTATTATTATTAGTACTGTAATACCCCATTTTTAGAAAACTCTAATAATTATAATCGGTAATTATGTGTATTAGTTATAATAATTATTATTGGGTGTTTGTACTAAAAATATTATTAATATGTGTAATATTACTACAACTTATTAGTTATAAAATTTAGTTAGGCTAAAATATGCTAGAGGATGCGTATTAAAATTTAAATATAGGTTTAGGTCGTAACCGGTATCCATTTTGTCAAATAAACATGTTCTGGTAACTAGATAATTTTTTACTCGCATAATTTACCCGGTTTTGTACCTAATTAAATTACCCCTACCCCATTCTATTTTCTTACCTCACCCTACTCTCCCTCTACGTGGCACACCATACCCCTCATGCTACCCTCATACCATACCCCTCCCCTGGCATGCATGATTCCCCTTACTTTAGTCTCCTTGTTTTGCTCCTCCTTTCCCTACACGCCATCCTCTTCTTAACCCCTGCACCCCTTAATTTAATTTGTGTTGAAAATTAACCCCCCAAACAGCCCAAAAATCACCCCATCGGTGAGCCCAATCGAACCATATACACCTCCACCGGCAAACATTTTCCACACCTCAACCCCAAGCACAGGAAGCCTTTGTTGCATCTCCCCCTAGCTGCAACACAATTCACCATTCCCTCACCCCCTAGATGTAGCAAAACTCACCATTCCAATCCCTAGATGCAACACAACTATCTAAAACCTCCCCTACCCTTCGGCAAAATCCACCAAAACACCTACTATCTACGGTAGCAACTATTGCAGCCTCTACCTACTTTATTTGGAGAACTCGTAATGCCATTGCTTTTGACAAATGTAATTTGGATACTAGAGGTCTACTTACTCATATTAAACGTTATGTTTATGGTGCTTTGTACTTCGATATGTCCCTGTAAACCTCTTGTTGGACCTTTTATGGTTCGTTTATGTATTAATTTTCTCTATCCATGATAGAGCTACTAGGGTTGTGGTACGCCTATCCTTTTTGATCCTGGGTATGCCCGGTGTATTTGTACAACATTAGGTATAATATTTACCCTCATTTACCTGAACTATTGCACCGTTTTCTTTCTTTTATTCTCTACCTTTGCTACAGAAAGAGCTAATATTGCTACCCCTAGCTTCAGAAATAGCTGTTGTAACCTCTCCCCTACTTGCATCAAAATCCATCAAAGCCCTACACACCCACATTTGGGCATAACATCCAAAGCTCACCCGTATGTTGTACCATTTTCCATCGTTGCTCACCCCCTCCCTTTGGCCAAATCCACCGATCCTACCCCCTACTTTTGGCCTCCCTTTTATGCTGCAAGATCCCTAGCAATGACAGGTTGTGCTATTGCTAGCCTCCCATGCTCGGCAAACCCCAACCGATCCCCCTTTTGTTATATAATGTTTTGGCTGACACCTCCTTCGAACTTGGTTTGGTTTTTCCTATTCTTTTTCCTTTATATTAACTTAAACCTTAATTTATTAAATTATTAATTATAATTATGTTTTTTAATTATTATTAGGTGATATTCTGGAAGTTTCGGAAGAAGCAGATAAGGATAAGCATTCTTAAAGACCGGAGCCTTATTAGTAAGGATACTATTCGATGTTTTAGGTTTTGTGTTAAATGCTTGTATGATTATATGTGTTATCATGTTATTTTTATTAATTTATTATAATGAATGTTGATGATGATATGATATGTTAATATGAACTATATGATAGAAAGGAATTGAGAATATCGAAAGATATGTTGATACAATGATATTATGCTAGGATATATTTTTATGGATGAGTATAAATGGTGGGAGAGTAGTATGGGCCTAATGAATTATTACAAGTGAGAAATAATTATAGTTAAGATGTTTGTTGATAAAATGAGGATTTGGAAAAAAGGATATTGAGGATATAGGATTTTCGTAAAATAAGGGCTATCGACTATTTTTAAGGGCATTTTTATCAATATGGATTAATATAAAAATTTTGGTATTTTAATGTGTTAGATGGATTAAAATATGATAATAATATCATGTGAAGTATTTGAGAGTGATTAAGAAGGTCGTAAGTTATTGATATGAGAAAATAACCTAATTTGGGAATAGTAGCCTTAAAACAGTAATGTTATTATCACATGTGTAAAATGCTAGAGTTAGGCCACGAATTTTGGATATGTTGTTAATATGGGTATTTTAAGGATTTATATTTAGTTTTATAATTATATGAGCCTTATGGGAGAAGTTATGACTTACTTGTGAAATTAGGATTTTGGAAACCTTATGAATAGTAACTTTTGAGGTAGGGCTATTATCGCAATTGCAAGATGTGGGAGTTAGACCTCAAAATTTTTTAATGTTAATGATATACTATTTGAGGAACATATGCTAAATTTGGTAGATATGTGATCAATATGAGGGAAGTTATGCATAAATTGTGACCTTAGGGATTTCATGAAAAATAAGTATTTTAATCTTTGAGAACAGTCTTGTTATATGTATGTTGATGTCTCAATTGCATTAATTATGTTTCTCACTCATAAACCAATCATGAATAATACACTAATCATTTAAAGTGAAATATCACGTGAGCCAAGCCGAGGTGTTTTATGAGTCCGTTTTACCGGCTTAATAATAGTGGCTAGGCACATTTTGCGCTGGGAGGTGCATCAAACCGTTCCACTGGTTTAAGAATAGTGGGGCCTAATCTCAACATGAAAGATAATATGAGTATGAGATAAGTGACCAATAATTAAGACACTAATTACTTATATTGAAATATTACGTGAGTTAGGAAAGAGGTGTAGGAGTCTATTCCATCGGCTTAATAATAGTGGCTAAGCGCGTTATGCCCTGAGAGGTGCTTCAGATCGTTCCACTAGTTTAAGAATAGTAGCCAGAAGTGTTTTTCCTTGGGAGGTGTAGAGTCCATTCCATCGGCTTAATAGTAGTGGCTAGGAGCATTTTGTTCTGGGAGGTGTTTTTGACCGTTTCACCGGTTTAAGAATAGTGGGGTCCTTGGACTCAACGTAAATAAAAGAATGGTTTATATCATATTCAAATAATATGAATCTGGACTAATAATTACCTTGTTTTGATTCTTTTATCTTTCTTTTATACTACTTCCCACTGTGAATGTGCGTAATGATATGTTTTCCTAGTTTTGATTGTATTGTTACCTTGCTCAGTATGTAGCGTATTGATCATCATTTTCATAGATGTCGCTCATTCCCACGAGTAGATCTACCCTATTTTGTAGGTGATTGATGATTATTAGCTTGATGTGCTCACCTTGGGTGAGCACTAAACGAATTGGTAAAGGTAGAGATGGTAACGGGGCGGGTCGGGGACGAGGACCCCATCCCCATCCCAAACCCGATAAAGAAAAATATCTCCGAACCTGGCCCGATCCCCAATTTTTTCTTATTGGGGAATTCCCAACCTGATACCTGTGGGGATGGAATCCCCATACCCGCCCCGATCCCCAATCCCCGATCCTCGATCCTCGATCCCCTATCCCCGATCCCCTAAAACCACCCAAATCCCCGATACTCATTACCCGATCCCCGATCCCCAGTCCCCAATAATTGCCCCAATCACCGATACCCGTTACCCGTCCCTGATCCTTGATCCCTATGCCTTGTAAGCTGAGGAAAAAATAACTTGAAAAAAAAATCTCCTCAATGGTAATTTTGTAATTCCTATGGTGAGGAAAAAATCCTAATTCTAAAACATAAATTAATCAACCTGATTAATATATAAAAATAAAAAATAACACAATAACTTTAGCTTATACAATCCATAGACTATTCTAGAATAAAACAATAAAACCATAATATATCTGTAGAAATTACAACGGATAACTCACAAACTACAAATAAATAAACATACAAGTTCTACATGATAAATGACAACACTTAGAGTAATGTCAAAAATAAATTAGGTTGAGATGATAGCCACCTTCATTCTTCCATTACAATTAATCTGCACTGCATCCACAATTTTGCATGTTTGTCTTTAAAAATCATTACATCCTATGTAAATAGTAGGCTATGCTCACAATCATTAAAGGTATAAAAAATATATCTAGTGTTGTACATTTTCATCAATATAATTAGTTTACAATTTAGTATACTTATACACTCATTTAGGATTTAGAAATCTATAAATCACATTAGATCGCTCCCTGTAGTGTTGCTCTTATCAGTACACACCTCTATTGCCTACAATTTGTAGTGGAGGTTGGCATCATGTGTGTGTATATATATACATATATTCATAAATGTATGTATGTGTGTGTATATATATATACATATATGAACAAATACCCCAAGTTCGCAAAAGTTTCAGGTATAACCAGACAAAAGAGGGCTTCTCCAATAAAATAGAGAATGACTTTCATTCGAGCCGGAACTCTCTTGATAATAGGTAGAGAGCAAAACCACTCAAAAGGGTGGATAATAAATAAAATTGAAATAAGATCAAATCGTATATCGAACCAACTTGAATTTGAACTAGAATTAAAACTGAGAAAAATCAGATTTCCTTTTTGTGCCATACGTGCTTCGCTTATACTATATATATATATATATTTATATATTATATGATTTACATAGCACAACCCATATATTTTTACAGACAACGAGGCCAAGAAATAAATTAATTACCTCTATATCAGCATCAACATCATCATTAAAATTTTGACACTCCAAAGTAGCTATAGAGTTTGAAAGAAAAAATAAATAGTAAAATAAGCAAATAATAATATTTATAATAAATAAAACTTACAAAAATAACTAAAAATATGGGATAATACCTTCAATTTCACTCCATAACCAATCTCAAGTACACATCAAAGCCTCTATGGTGTTAGGATGAAGCCTACTTCAATGAGCACCTATAACCCTTCCACTAGTGCTAAATGTTGATTCAGAAGCAACAATCATCACAGGAATGGCCAATACATCCTTAGCAATATTCTGCAAATTGGGATACTTGTAACCACCCATCTTCTAACAATATAAGATATCAAAATAAGCAACAGTCCTTGGTGTAAGTGTAATGCCCCGAAAATTTCTAATTTTAATAAGTTACCTTCAAATGATATTTATTAGAAAAATTATTTAAATAAATTATTTTTATTAAAATAAATTGAATTAATTAGGGCAAATCAAGAAGAAATTTATAAGTATTTTTATTAGGAGAGAATTTGGGTATTTTAGCTATTTGAGCTTTTTATTTTAGAAATTTATTAAATAAATTATTTTATTTAATATAAGAATGAGAAAATAGTTTTAAATTAATAATAATTTTATAAATAATGTAATTGGAGGAATTAAGGGTGTTTTGCTAATTAAAATGGAATTTATGGAAAAATCTTTTAAAAATCCTATTTTAGCTAAAAAGGGGATTAAATATTATATCATTTAAATATTATTATTTTTAAATAACCTAAATAGCCTAATTATTTTAATTAAACCAACCCACTATTTTTTTCTTTTTCCCCTTTTTCCTTTTCTTTCTCCTTTTTCTTTCTTTTTCTTTCTTCTTCCTTTCCTTTTTTCTTTTTCTCTTCTCTCCAGACTGGGCCTGTTTCAGCGGCCCAGTTTCCTTCTTCTTTTCCTTACCTCCGCGGCCCAGCGTCGCTGGCTCCTCCTGCTTTCTTCCAGACGCGGCGTTTTGGAGTGTTTTATGTCGAGACGCCGCGTCTCATTTAATGAAGGTATAACCGGCGCCAACCGGCCCGGTTCTCCCCTTTTCTTTTCTTTTCCCGATCGACCGGACCGCCTCCCTTTCTTCTTCCTTCTTCCTCCGTCCTCCTCCGTCGCTGCGTTGCAACCTTTCGACCCCGTCAATGGCATCTCCGGCCACGAGACCTTTGACCGACCGTTTCTTGTCTCATGGTATTCCCCTTGACTCGAGGAATAAATTGGCATAACTCCCGTCCGTTATCTCTCACCCGTTTCCTCTCCCCAACCTCGCGAACCTTCGAGCCAACCCAAATGTTGGCCAACCGTTTTTCGCCGCCGGCTGCCCAAATTCTTGCACCCCATAACTTCCTGCCGACCCCCCAAACCCTATTATCCCATCTACCATCTATAAAAATCCTGATTGTAGGAGTTTTGGAAGATTTTTCTCACTCGAAACCCTCAGCAAGGGCTGCCGCCACCGCGACTTCAGACGCGTCGTCCGCCGCCGTTGGCCAACCTCAACACCACCGTCACATCCCAAATTCTTCCTTGCAACTCCATCTAGTTAACTAAACCATTTTCAACCTTCGATTATTCTTGCACGGGCCTCCATAACCATGCAAGGTTAGCTGCCCGTTTCGCCGGAATTTTTACCCCGAAACCTTAAACCACCATCCGCCGCCATATACGCCACTTATTCCACGCTATAAACCACCCATTATCTTCCTCTAATCCTCCACCACCGAACCATAAGCTTATTTTATTTTTCTCCTTTCCCCTTCCTTCTTTTTCTTCATTTTTACCTCTCTTAGATCCATTTTCTGGCCACCTTCGGGAACCACCGCCGGTGCCACCCATCCCCACCAACTCAAGGTGAAATCCTAGACCTTTTAAATACTTACTTTCGAATTATTGAGGATTATTATGCCTTTATCCTAATTTTTAATGTAAATTCGATTCTAATTATTATTATTATTATGATCAACTGTAATCTAATGGTTAAATCCTATTTACAGGATTGGGAGTATTCTTGAGTTAGAAAAACTATCATTCTCGAATTTTAGTTATTTATTAGAATTAGTACATGTTTAGTATTATTATTAATAATATAATTAATAATATTATTATTAATGTATTTAATTATTTAATATGGTAATTATTTCAGGAGGGGCAGAAACCAAAAGTTCTAATTAAGCCTTGCACTTTTACTTATATAAATGTATTAACATTTTTAACATGTTTTTCTACTTACATTATTATTATTATTATTATTATTATTAATATAATTAATATTATTATTATTAATGTATTTAATTATTTAATATGGTAATTATTTCAGGAGGGGCAGAAACC
The DNA here is from genome assembly GCA_039764185.1 of Tamarix austromongolica. NCBI lineage: Eukaryota > Viridiplantae > Streptophyta > Magnoliopsida > Caryophyllales > Tamaricaceae > Tamarix > Tamarix austromongolica. Next base: position 50,941,871 of record CM077817.1, read on the forward strand.
AAAAGTTCTAATTAAGCCTTGCACTTTTACTTATATAAATGTATTAACATTTTTAACATTTTTTTCTACTTACATTTATTATTATTATTATTACTATTATATTTATTATTATTATTATTATTATTATTATTATTATTATTATTATTATTATTATTATTATTATTATTATTATTATTATTATTATATTATCTTTACTGATTTGGTGAAGGGTGGAAACGCTTAGATCACCACCCCCTTTGAATGAAAATAAGAATTTAATTGTATTTTTAGTAATAGTTTCTATAGTGATTATTAAGTAGTAGTATTTAAATAAACAAATAAATAAATAAAACAAATATTGGAATAAGTTAGAAATAATAGCATTCTTAAGAGAAAACCTAATCTTAGTATTTTCCCATAGTAGGTGAGTCCAACCAAAGCTCTCAAGTAATATAGGAGCGTGCTGCAAGACTGGTGACATTTTAGGTAAGGGGTGCTAAGGCCATACTTGAATTATGTGATTTTATGCTATGCATGTCATATGATGTTAATTATAGTGTCTCTTGTGTGAATATTGTATAGTTGTTATTTATACAGCATGAGTATGAAATTGAAGTATGTTGGTGTGGATAAATGGTGACATGAGAATCATGTGTACATTTATGTTATTATTGTTGTATAATGTGGCCTCAAGATATGCATGATGGAGTTATAAAATATTGATAGGGAGTTGCATGGGTTAGGGTTTCGCATGAGGTTTGCCTGGTGATTAGGGTTTTGCATGAGGATTAGGGTTTTGCATAAAAGTGGGGATTACATGGAAAATGGGTTGCATGGGAGTTAGGATTTGCATGGAAATATGTTTTACGTGGAGTTAGGGTTTTGCATAGGAGTTAGGGTTTGCATGGAAACATGTTTTACGTGGAATTAGGGTTTGCATGGGAGATAGGGTTTGCATGGAACTATGTTTTACGTGGAGTTAGGGTTCGTATGTGAGTATGGTTTGTGTGGGGATTAGGGTTTGATTGGAAGTGTATTTTACGTGGAGCTAGGGTTGTATAGTGTTGATCATGCATATCTAGGATATTATCTAGGATGAAGTTGTTGAATAAGATACTTAAGATACTAATCATTTAAAGTGAAAGATCATTGAGACAGGACCAACCGATCCACCGGTTTGGAATAGTGGTTAGGGTGTTACCCTATGTGTGACCGATCCACTGGCTATAATAGTGGTTAGGACATGATGTCCTATGCGTAACCGATCCACCGGTTATAATATTGGGGGTTCCCGAGCTCAATAAAAAAATAAACCATAGTTTGCAAGGTACATAAAAGATACTAATTACTTACAGTGGAACACCATGCGAACCGGGGCCAACCGATCCACCGGTCAGGAATAGTGGTTAGGACGCGTAGTCCTATGTGTATCCGATCCACCGGCTATAATAGTGGTTAGGGTATGATACCCTATGTGCCTCCAATCCACCGGCAATAATAGTGGGGGCTCCCGTATTCGCATGGATTTGATAAAAGGCATGATGTGTATCGATTTCCGATAAAAGATCAATTAAGTAATTAATCTGGATTTTATTTGGGACTTTAAGTATCTACCCGATTGTTCGTATGATATTATGTTATCGTGATTATGCCTCTATTATGTTCTATATATGAATCTCTATGCTTATGTGTTGGCATTAGTGCTCGGTTACCTTTCTCAGTACGTAGCGTACTGATCACCCGTTTCATGGGTGCTGCTCATTCCAACGAGTAGAAGGCCCATCTGATTTGCTGCAGGTAGGAGATGTCTTTTATGATGATATCGATGTCTATGGGACATCAGGAGGAGTCGAGTGATGATGGGGCAGGACCTGTTTCCATAGTGACGTGGCTGGCTCTCCTTGAGATTTTTATTTCCATTTCCTTTAATTTTTAAGAGAATAATCTGGAAATAGTTTCATTATTGCAGTTATCTCCTTTCTCGATGAACTAATTCTCGTACTTTGGATTGTGTAAGGAACATTACGTAATTGATTTTCGTAATCATGAATTTGGATTATTTATTAATGTTTCAAGTCATTTTTCTTAGCCTTAGCACTTAATGCTGGAACGGTAGGAGTGAACCGGTCTAGTATTAAGTGTGGCGGTAACATTTCCAGAATTCACAGGTTTTCAGTGTTTTTAATTTAATTGCTTCCGCTTTTAAAAAAAATATAGTGAATTTTGGGGTGTTACATTAAGAGGATCCTCCAAGTACCTATCTAACTCTTAATTTATAATTTCAATGCTAGAATTAGACTCCATGAATCTTTCTAGTCTACCACTCTTAGGGATTGGAGGCTTCGAGGAAGAACAAGAATGTTACTCTTGATGGACAACATGATATTGCTGAGATTTATTCTTATGTTCTTCAATTAGGTCACTCACCACTTTTTTCACATTATCAATCTTCCCTAAAGACACATCACCATAGACAAGAGGGTAATACAATTGAATGGTCTTTAACTTATACCTAGGATCCAAAATACTTCCAATAGCAAACAAGCAATTTATCTTATCTCAATACTTGCCAAATTTTTCTTTCATATTACTTGATATACTTCTCACCCTAATCTTATTTGAATTGATCCATTCATCAGTTGCCAACTTAATCTCACACATAGTGGGGAAGCATAAATTCATAGTGACATACTTAGTCCCTAAAAACAACTCCGTTGCATCATAAAAAAATCTCTAATTTAGAAGCAATATCACTCACATTTTGCCAATCTTCTTTGGTGGGAACTCTCTTATATAAAGACTCATGCTGCTTCAAATGATAAAACACATCTTTATATTGAATTGTAGTGTTGAGCATTAAATATGTAGAGTTCCATCGAGTCTTACAATCAAGTTCTAGTCTCTTAGGGCATTGAATTTTCATATGCTTAGCTATTTTAACATAATTTTCATCTTTTTTTGGAGTTGCTGTCCAAAATGTGACACTATAATGAACATTTTCAATAGTTTCTATAATTAAGTCTAATCCATCCTTCACAACTAGATTCAATATGTGTGTAGAATAATGCATATGAATAAATCTTCCTTGTAAGATAAGTGAACTCGGATGAAGCTTTTCCAAAATGATATCAGCCATAGCGTCATTGGAGGTGCAATTATCAATTGTCAAACTAGAACACTTACTATCAAGATTCCAATCAAATAAGCAACCAACAAGATAATTTGCAAGCACCTCAGCCGTATGCAGACATGGCACGTACACAAATCTAATACAAAAGAACATAGTTTAGTTTATGTGTATAAGTTTTTCTTGTAAAAAACATAGAGTTTACCTAACAAGCTACCTTTGAAGTTTCCATGAATCATCAATAAAGTGTGTTGTGATAGCTATGAATCCTCTTTTATGATTATTTGAAGTCCACATATCGCTTGTCAATGCTATGCGGCTTGCATTTGTGTAACACCCCCAAATTTACTACTGAAAAATTTCGTTTAAATCAAAAGTCTTAGCGGAAGCAAGAGAATTAAAAACCGTAAACTCGGGGGTATTACCGCCACACTTAGTACCAGATCGATCCATAACTACCGACCCGATACTAAGTGCTAAGGCTAGAAAGAATAAAACCAGAACAAATCATTCATAAAACACAAGCTTTACGAGATCAGAGTGCAAAGGTCAAAAGTTACATTCCGAAATACAATTTAAAGGGTCCATACATCAGAATACTTAAAATAACGGAAAAGCAAGGTACGATAAAACCCTCGAAAAATTAAATACAACATTTGTAACCTCTAAAGACAAATACGATTAAACCACACAATTTTCGAAGGAAAATATCCGGACCGCTTACTCACTTAGATCAAGCCTTCCACCCCAAATTAGTAACAGATCAACCTGCATCAAAGGTCTGCTCCCCACCATTGGTGGATCATCACAGGACCCAGTCAATCAAGGTAGTATCAGTACGGGTCCAGTACTGAGTAAGGGCGCAGGTGCGCTAGGGCCAAACATACAATCATACCACATAGCACACACATCACAAACATATAAGTCACATGCGATAACACACAAGATAAGGCCTGAGTACCTTTCCGGTGACTTATTCTTTATTCTCATTAATGATAAGTCTATTTCACACATACTCTTTAATAACCCATGTGAGTGCGGGAGCCCCACTATTATAGCCGGTGGACCGGAAAATATCGCACAGGGCAGAACGCCTCTGATCCACTATTATAGCCGGTGGACCGGAAAATATACGCACAGGGCAAAACGCCTCTGATCCACTATTATAGCCGGTGGACCGGATTGCAGCCCCGACTCACATGGTGTTTCGCTTTAAGTATTTAGTATCTTTCCCATGGATTAACTTATAAGTTTGGTTTGTCGAGCACGAGATCCCCCACTATTATAGCCGGTGGACCGGAAGATATCGCACAGGGCAGAACGCCTCTGACCACTATTATAGCCGGTGGACCGGAACGAAACGCACAGGGCAGAACGCCTCTGACCACTATTATAGCCGGTGGACCGGCACGAAACGCACAGGGCAGAACGCCTCTGACCACTATTATAGCCGGTGGACCGGAACGAAACGCACAGGGCAGAACGCCTCTGACCACTATTATAGCCGGTGGACCGGAACGAAACGCACAGGGCAGAACGCCTCTGACCACTATTATAGCCGGTGGACCGGAACGAAACGCACAAGGCTCGGCTCAACAGTCTTTCACTTTACGTTATTAGTGTCTTATCTGTATCTTATTGAATCACACAACACCCCTGACATGCATGCGTTTAATACTCTACTACTTTCCCTTCCAAAGGGACCATCCCATATTTTGAGGCCCGTACCTCTTCTCACACCCGACATCCATCCCCCGTAGAATTTAGGCATAGTGGCATATAGTAAGGCACAATCTCCAAGAATGTAGGCTACCCCAGCACATATGATATCGACTCCATATTTCCTCATCCCTCTAGGGTTCCTCCTCGGAGACCCTAGTCGGACCTATGTGGCCCAACTCTTTCTTACTTACCCAAACGTTACTTTGTTCTCTATCTCGCACCTCCTTTTTATTAGGAAACTCCCCAAATGTATTACTTTATCTCCCAAGTTCACGTGTGACCGACAAAACCCTAGTTGGCCGCCCAAAACCCTAGCACTTTACTTCCTCAATAAGTAATCTCCCTCTTTCACCCCAAAATCTCCCCTCTCCTTTAGAAAACCCATACTCATCCTTTATATAAGTGAATTCTCACTCTCAACCCCATACTCCATCCTCCCTTGATCATTTTATTTTACCCTTGCACCCTTCAATTTCCTCATTTTCTCCCAAAACCCTAATTGGGTCCCTTAGACACCCTTACATCGACCCACGTAAAATTTTGCACCCAAGTCTCCAATGGACCCATAACTTTGACATTATCTTCCTAAATCAATTTCCTCGCGTAAGATTCCTCCCCATGCAGAATTCAAATACTCTATACAAACTCCCCAACACCCATTTACTCACCAAACCCTAATTAGGTTTCTTATGCACCAACTCACGTACTATTTTTCACACCAAGTCTCCAATCACTCTAAGACTCTCCAAAACTCTTACTTACAACCCAAATCAACTTTTCCCACGTAAGGATCACGCCCATGCAAGATCTAGTTCCCCCATGCAAACTTCCCAAATGTCCACTTCCCCGTTGTTCTTTTATTATCATTTCATGCTACCCAAAACCCTAGCATGCATGTCCTAGAGGGCCATATCATGTCACATCATCAACATCAAATATCAACATAGAACATGTCATACTCATATAATATAAGGCACACACATCATACCTCATTATCCACGCTGCGCTACACAAAACAGGTTAATCATAACACATGCATACTACACATCAACATGGCATGCTCATCATCTATAAACACATCACAAATAGCACAAGGCCATAGCTTCGTCCTTACCTAACACGACACCGGCCTTGGAGCACGCTCCTATGCCTCCTCCGGATGTCGACTTGATCCGCCTATATAAAGGGGAACACTAGAGGTTAATTAATTATATTATTTTATTTTATTTTATTTTATTTTATTTTTTTCCTAACCACGCACTAGTCTTCTACCTTACTCTTATCTTTAATTTACCGTTAGGGTTAAGAAGGGTACTAGTTTTATTAACGGTGGCAAGGAACTGAGATAATAGTGGTAGTAGTAATTATAATAATGAGGAAAATAAGAATAACTATAATAATAACCTTAATCATACTAATAACAAGGATAAGGATAATAATAATATCATTACTAATAATAATAAGGATAAAGACATTAATAGTACTATTAATATTAATGATAATAATAATGAGGGTAAAAATACTAATAATAATAATAACGTTAATAATAATAATAGTGATAATAATAATAATAATAATAATAATAATAATAATAATAATAATAATAATAATAATAACAATAATAACCATAATGATAATAATAATAATAATAATAATAATAATAAATATAATAATAATAATAATAATAATAATAATAATAATAATAATGATACTAAGGTTAAGTTAATAATAGTACATTAATATTAATAGTCATAATAAGAAGGATAAAATAATAATAGTGACATTAATAATATTAATACCAAAAATATAATTTACATTGTAAATCAAGGGTTTAGGGTTTGGGGAGTTTAGGGAGTCACCTAGGGTGTTGATGACACAGGTGGTGGTGCCCGGCGCACGACGGCGGCGGCGGCGGCGGCGCTGGGGGAGAAGAGGGTGGAGGAGAGGTGGAAGGAGAAAGGAAGGGGAAAAAGGAGAGGGGCAGGGGTAAAGGGTGGTCTAGGGAGGTCGGGGAAGCTCTCCAGGTGGTTTTGGGTGGTAGAGGGAGTGCTTGAAGTGGCGGCGCGGTGGCGGGCGGCGGCGAGAAGGTTGCGGGGTCTGGAGGCGCAGTTGGTCGGGAAGGTGACTTTGCACGTATGGGTCGGCGCGTGCAGAGCAACCAGAGGGGTGAGGGATGGCTGGTTAGGTGGAGGGCGCTGCAGGGAGGAGTTTCTGGGGTGGTTATGGCGGCGGAGATGGGCGGCGGCGACAGGGTGGTGATATGAAGGGGAGGTGGCGAAAAGGGAGAATTCTGGCTGGGGGGTTTGTGCGTGGCCAATGCCGAGGGTTTCGGGGGTATTTATAGGCTGGGGATCGGGAGAATCGAGGGGGAGACAAGGGAGGACGGTCAGGCGGCGGCTCAGGGCACGCCGGCCGGTGGTGGCGACCGACGCAGGTCTGCCATGGCAGACTTGCAGGTTGGTCGGGGAAAGAAGGGAAAAGGTGCGGCGGCCTAGGGGGAGGCTGGGGGTGTCGGCGGACTAGGGGGAGGCTGGGGGTGTCGACTGGTCGAGGGAGGGTGGCCGGCAGTCAGAAAAAGGGGGACAGCACGCAGGCAGCGTGCAGGCGGCGCGCAGGTGGCGGTGTGCAGGTCGTGCGCGAGGGGAGGAAGAAGGTGACGGGCGGACCGGCGGTCCAGGGAAAAGAAAAGAGGAGGAAAAACCGGCCGGTTCGGCGACCGTTAAAACGCCTCGTCAAAACGCGGCGTTTTGGGTATTGTTCGGATAAAGCGCGGCGTCGAGGAGCTGGCAGGCAACGGTTACTTGCCTAATTCGGCGCGCAGCGTTTCAGAGACAGGACGGGCCAAACGCTGCGTTTCACCGTGCGAGGACGGGCCGCGCGGCGCTGGGCCGCGGGAAGGAGAAAGGGAAAGGGGAAAAGGGCCGGGGCTGGGGCAGCCCAAACGGGGAGAAGGGGGAGGAAAAAGAAAAAGAAAAGAAGAAAGAAAAAGAGAGAAGAAAAGGAAAAAGAAGAAGGGGAAAAGGAAAAATAATAATATGGGATATTTAAATTATTTAAAATATTTGATGTATACAAAATAATATTTAAATTCATTTTTAGGCCAAATTAGGATTTTTAAGGGATTTTTCATAAATTCCTTTTTAATTAGCAAACACCTTAATTTTTCTCCAATTAAATTACTTATAAAATTATTAAAATTTAGAAACTATTTTCTCCTTCTTATTTTAATTAAAACAATTTATTTAATTAACTTTTTCTTTAAATAAAATGCTTAATTAGCTAAAATACCCAAAATCCTCCTAATTAAAATACTTATAAATCTCTTCTTGATTTTCCTTAATAAAATACCCTTTTATTTTAATAAAATTAATTTATTTAAATAATTTTCTAATAAAACCTCTTTTAAATATAATTTATAAAATTAGGAATTTTCGGGGTATTTCATCACTACCCCCTTAAAAACAGACTTCGTCCCCGAAGTCTCTAGAAGCGCCTAGGGTTAGGGTCGAAAATGCTCTAAGTGGCTAGAAAACCAAACTACCACAAATAATTATATAAATTACCCCCTTAGGAATAAACTTACTAAAGAAAATTTAAATCCACGAAAATAGGGACACCATCCAAAAACAACACTTAAAAAAAAACTACCCCCTTAGAGACGAACTAAGGGTTGTTGTACCTGGGTATAAGTTCAATTTAAATACTAAATATTAATATTAATATTGGGAGAATTTAATCAAAAATTTATTTATCGAAAATCTATTTCGAAAAGATCTGAAGGTTCAAAATTAATAAAAGAGTTATGTAAGAATTTTGGAAACACTCTCGGAAAGAATAACCGATGAACATAAAAATATGTATCATTTATGGAAAATATATCATAAGAACTCAAAATTTTATTTAAAGCATATAATAAAATATTTAAGTTGAACTCTAACACCCCGAGACCAATTTAGTCATGTCCGAACATATTTTTCTTTAAATAAGAAAAAAAACATAGAACAGAATAAAGCTGATTTTGGAAAGAAATTCCCGAATACGTCTTCTAAATTTAAAACTTTCCAAAAATATTAACGATTGAAACGAGTACTTCAGAGTCGAAAATATTTTCTACCGATAAAATCATTATAATAATTTTAACTATTCAATAGGAATTCTATAGTTTAATAATGTATTTCGTCAACAAAATATAACTTCAAAATAATGTCGTAATCACATGACAAGGTTTTAATCAAAAATAAATCTAAAATGTAAAAATACGAGGAAGGACGGGAATACATTTTATTAAAAATCAAACTCATAAGAAATTTAATTAAATTTAAACATGAATCTAAATCGTTGATAAATCCATAAGACAATCAAAATTAAAATAATCAATTGTGTTCATCAGATTACGTTAATAAAATCATTAAACTTAATAAATCTGGGTTTTAAAAAAAACATACGGGTATTACATCGTTACCCCCTTAAAAGGAACTTCGTCCCCGAAGTTCGGGAAAACCTAGGTAGCGGAAGCTTGACAAAACAATTGAATAAAACATTGATCGCAATAAATACGTTAAGAGTAAATCCGAAGAAAGGTAAAACGATGTTTACGAAACCAAACCAACAAGGTTGAATCGAAACAAGGCATAGGAAGTAAAATAAAAGAAGGAAAACTGATATTTAGGTAGATCAAATACAATGGAAGTCAAATACAGAAGAATTACAGACTTAAAGTCAAACAATTTACAAACATATTATCCTTTAAAACAAGGTCTTACAAAGGAATAACAAGAGTATAACATAAAGTTCAAATAGATTCATGGAACGAAAACTCTAAAGATTGTACAACTCTAATAACACTACTAACGTGTAATATGCTCATAAAACTTTACACACTGAGTTATCTTTATAACATCGTTCAAGAAACAAGGCTAACACTTGGCTCAACGACTCATAAAATGCCCTCTTATACCTCAACCGCACATACCTAAGTCAAAGGATATTCTTTCCAAACTTCACCCTTAACATTATCACAATTCTAGATTTCTCCCAATTGAAATGATACATCTACTTAAACATCACTATTAGGGTTCCAAACATAATTTCTTACAACTCCAAAAGTGAGATTACTCAACCAAAATAGATTATTAGTTATGTCCCATCGCCCTATATCCGGTAAGGTATACCTTAAGGTTTTTAATCCGCTAAACCTGCAAGACTAGGGTTAATCTAGTGGGGTCACTACCCCCTTAAGAGCAAACTAATTACCAAAACCATAATAATCGCAACATATAAGATGCAGATTTAACAAAATCAGGTACGTAAAACAACAAATGATCATATATAAGGACATACTTACATCAACAAATCACAAGGCCACTTACACTACCCGATCTCACTATCCTCACAAGCAAATCCGGATTAACAGAAAAATCACTTGAAAGAAGTTAAAATACATTTTCGGCTAAAACAATTAGGATCGTGAGAACCAAATCTCGAACCGAAATCCGATTCTCAACAACCAAAAGCTCTGATACCAACTTGTAACACCCCCAAATTTACTACTGAAAAATTTCGTTTAAATCAAAAGTCTTAGCGGAAGCAAGAGAATTAAAAACCGTAAACTCGGGGGTATTACCGCCACACTTAGTACCAGATCGATCCATAACTACCGACCCGATACTAAGTGCTAAGGCTAGAAAGAATAAAACCAGAACAAATCATTCATAAAACACAAGCTTTACGAGATCAGAGTGCAAAGGTCAAAAGTTACATTCCGAAATACAATTTAAAGGGTCCATACATCAGAATACTTAAAATAACGGAAAAGCAAGGTACGATAAAACCCTCGAAAAATTAAATACAACATTTGTAACCTCTAAAGACAAATACGATTAAACCACACAATTTTCGAAGGAAAATATCCGGACCGCTTACTCACTTAGATCAAGCCTTCCACCCCAAATTAGTAACAGATCAACCTGCATCAAAGGTCTGCTCCCCACCATTGGTGGATCATCACAGGACCCAGTCAATCAAGGTAGTATCAGTACGGGTCCAGTACTGAGTAAGGGCGCAGGTGCGCTAGGGCCAAACATACAATCATACCACATAGCACACACATCACAAACATATAAGTCACATGCGATAACACACAAGATAAGGCCTGAGTACCTTTCCGGTGACTTATTCTTTATTCTCATTAATGATAAGTCTATTTCACACATACTCTTTAATAACCCATGTGAGTGCGGGAGCCCCACTATTATAGCCGGTGGACCGGAAAATATCGCACAGGGCAGAACGCCTCTGATCCACTATTATAGCCGGTGGACCGGAAAATATACGCACAGGGCAAAACGCCTCTGATCCACTATTATAGCCGGTGGACCGGATTGCAGCCCCGACTCACATGGTGTTTCGCTTTAAGTATTTAGTATCTTTCCCATGGATTAACTTATAAGTTTGGTTTGTCGAGCACGAGATCCCCCACTATTATAGCCGGTGGACCGGAAGATATCGCACAGGGCAGAACGCCTCTGACCACTATTATAGCCGGTGGACCGGAACGAAACGCACAGGGCAGAACGCCTCTGACCACTATTATAGCCGGTGGACCGGCACGAAACGCACAGGGCAGAACGCCTCTGACCACTATTATAGCCGGTGGACCGGAACGAAACGCACAGGGCAGAACGCCTCTGACCACTATTATAGCCGGTGGACCGGAACGAAACGCACAGGGCAGAACGCCTCTGACCACTATTATAGCCGGTGGACCGGAACGAAACGCACAAGGCTCGGCTCAACAGTCTTTCACTTTACGTTATTAGTGTCTTATCTGTATCTTATTGAATCACACAACACCCCTGACATGCATGCGTTTAATACTCTACTACTTTCCCTTCCAAAGGGACCATCCCATATTTTGAGGCCCGTACCTCTTCTCACACCCGACATCCATCCCCCGTAGAATTTAGGCATAGTGGCATATAGTAAGGCACAATCTCCAAGAATGTAGGCTACCCCAGCACATATGATATCGACTCCATATTTCCTCATCCCTCTAGGGTTCCTCCTCGGAGACCCTAGTCGGACCTATGTGGCCCAACTCTTTCTTACTTACCCAAACGTTACTTTGTTCTCTATCTCGCACCTCCTTTTTATTAGGAAACTCCCCAAATGTATTACTTTATCTCCCAAGTTCACGTGTGACCGACAAAACCCTAGTTGGCCGCCCAAAACCCTAGCACTTTACTTCCTCAATAAGTAATCTCCCTCTTTCACCCCAAAATCTCCCCTCTCCTTTAGAAAACCCATACTCATCCTTTATATAAGTGAATTCTCACTCTCAACCCCATACTCCATCCTCCCTTGATCATTTTATTTTACCCTTGCACCCTTCAATTTCCTCATTTTCTCCCAAAACCCTAATTGGGTCCCTTAGACACCCTTACATCGACCCACGTAAAATTTTGCACCCAAGTCTCCAATGGACCCATAACTTTGACATTATCTTCCTAAATCAATTTCCTCGCGTAAGATTCCTCCCCATGCAGAATTCAAATACTCTATACAAACTCCCCAACACCCATTTACTCACCAAACCCTAATTAGGTTTCTTATGCACCAACTCACGTACTATTTTTCACACCAAGTCTCCAATCACTCTAAGACTCTCCAAAACTCTTACTTACAACCCAAATCAACTTTTCCCACGTAAGGATCACGCCCATGCAAGATCTAGTTCCCCCATGCAAACTTCCCAAATGTCCACTTCCCCGTTGTTCTTTTATTATCATTTCATGCTACCCAAAACCCTAGCATGCATGTCCTAGAGGGCCATATCATGTCACATCATCAACATCAAATATCAACATAGAACATGTCATACTCATATAATATAAGGCACACACATCATACCTCATTATCCACGCTGCGCTACACAAAACAGGTTAATCATAACACATGCATACTACACATCAACATGGCATGCTCATCATCTATAAACACATCACAAATAGCACAAGGCCATAGCTTCGTCCTTACCTAACACGACACCGGCCTTGGAGCACGCTCCTATGCCTCCTCCGGATGTCGACTTGATCCGCCTATATAAAGGGGAACACTAGAGGTTAATTAATTATATTATTTTATTTTATTTTATTTTATTTTATTTTTTTCCTAACCACGCACTAGTCTTCTACCTTACTCTTATCTTTAATTTACCGTTAGGGTTAAGAAGGGTACTAGTTTTATTAACGGTGGCAAGGAACTGAGATAATAGTGGTAGTAGTAATTATAATAATGAGGAAAATAAGAATAACTATAATAATAACCTTAATCATACTAATAACAAGGATAAGGATAATAATAATATCATTACTAATAATAATAAGGATAAAGACATTAATAGTACTATTAATATTAATGATAATAATAATGAGGGTAAAAATACTAATAATAATAATAACGTTAATAATAATAATAGTGATAATAATAATAATAATAATAATAATAATAATAATAATAATAATAATAATAATAATAACAATAATAACCATAATGATAATAATAATAATAATAATAATAATAATAAATATAATAATAATAATAATAATAATAATAATAATAATAATAATGATACTAAGGTTAAGTTAATAATAGTACATTAATATTAATAGTCATAATAAGAAGGATAAAATAATAATAGTGACATTAATAATATTAATACCAAAAATATAATTTACATTGTAAATCAAGGGTTTAGGGTTTGGGGAGTTTAGGGAGTCACCTAGGGTGTTGATGACACAGGTGGTGGTGCCCGGCGCACGACGGCGGCGGCGGCGGCGGCGCTGGGGGAGAAGAGGGTGGAGGAGAGGTGGAAGGAGAAAGGAAGGGGAAAAAGGAGAGGGGCAGGGGTAAAGGGTGGTCTAGGGAGGTCGGGGAAGCTCTCCAGGTGGTTTTGGGTGGTAGAGGGAGTGCTTGAAGTGGCGGCGCGGTGGCGGGCGGCGGCGAGAAGGTTGCGGGGTCTGGAGGCGCAGTTGGTCGGGAAGGTGACTTTGCACGTATGGGTCGGCGCGTGCAGAGCAACCAGAGGGGTGAGGGATGGCTGGTTAGGTGGAGGGCGCTGCAGGGAGGAGTTTCTGGGGTGGTTATGGCGGCGGAGATGGGCGGCGGCGACAGGGTGGTGATATGAAGGGGAGGTGGCGAAAAGGGAGAATTCTGGCTGGGGGGTTTGTGCGTGGCCAATGCCGAGGGTTTCGGGGGTATTTATAGGCTGGGGATCGGGAGAATCGAGGGGGAGACAAGGGAGGACGGTCAGGCGGCGGCTCAGGGCACGCCGGCCGGTGGTGGCGACCGACGCAGGTCTGCCATGGCAGACTTGCAGGTTGGTCGGGGAAAGAAGGGAAAAGGTGCGGCGGCCTAGGGGGAGGCTGGGGGTGTCGGCGGACTAGGGGGAGGCTGGGGGTGTCGACTGGTCGAGGGAGGGTGGCCGGCAGTCAGAAAAAGAGGGACAGCACGCAGGCAGCGTGCAGGCGGCGCGCAGGTGGCGGTGTGCAGGTCGTGCGCGAGGGGAGGAAGAAGGTGACGGGCGGACCGGCGGTCCAGGGAAAAGAAAAGAGGAGGAAAAACCGGCCGGTTCGGCGACCGTTAAAACGCCTCGTCAAAACGCGGCGTTTTGGGTATTGTTCGGATAAAGCGCGGCGTCGAGGAGCTGGCAGGCAACGGTTACTTGCCTAATTCGGCGCGCAGCGTTTCAGAGACAGGACGGGCCAAACGCTGCGTTTCACCGTGCGAGGACGGGCCGCGCGGCGCTGGGCCGCGGGAAGGAGAAAGGGAAAGGGGAAAAGGGCCGGGGCTGGGGCAGCCCAAACGGGGAGAAGGGGGAGGAAAAAGAAAAAGAAAAGAAGAAAGAAAAAGAGAGAAGAAAAGGAAAAAGAAGAAGGGGAAAAGGAAAAATAATAATATGGGATATTTAAATTATTTAAAATATTTGATGTATACAAAATAATATTTAAATTCATTTTTAGGCCAAATTAGGATTTTTAAGGGATTTTTCATAAATTCCTTTTTAATTAGCAAACACCTTAATTTTTCTCCAATTAAATTACTTATAAAATTATTAAAATTTAGAAACTATTTTCTCCTTCTTATTTTAATTAAAACAATTTATTTAATTAACTTTTTCTTTAAATAAAATGCTTAATTAGCTAAAATACCCAAAATCCTCCTAATTAAAATACTTATAAATCTCTTCTTGATTTTCCTTAATAAAATACCCTTTTATTTTAATAAAATTAATTTATTTAAATAATTTTCTAATAAAACCTCTTTTAAATATAATTTATAAAATTAGGAATTTTCGGGGTATTTCATCACTACCCCCTTAAAAACAGACTTCGTCCCCGAAGTCTCTAGAAGCGCCTAGGGTTAGGGTCGAAAATGCTCTAAGTGGCTAGAAAACCAAACTACCACAAATAATTATATAAACTACCCCCTTAGGAATAAACTTACTAAAGAAAATTTAAATCCACGAAAATAGGGACACCATCCAAAAACAACACTTAAAAAAAAACTACCCCCTTAGAGACGAACTAAGGGTTGTTGTACCTGGGTATAAGTTCAATTTAAATACTAAATATTAATATTAATATTGGGAGAATTTAATCAAAAATTTATTTATCGAAAATCTATTTCGAAAAGATCTGAAGGTTCAAAATTAATAAAAGAGTTATGTAAGAATTTTGGAAACACTCTCGGAAAGAATAACCGATGAACATAAAAATATGTATCATTTATGGAAAATATATCATAAGAACTCAAAATTTTATTTAAAGCATATAATAAAATATTTAAGTTGAACTCTAACACCCCGAGACCAATTTAGTCATGTCCGAACATATTTTTCTTTAAATAAGAAAAAAAACATAGAACAGAATAAAGCTGATTTTGGAAAGAAATTCCCGAATACGTCTTCTAAATTTAAAACTTTCCAAAAATATTAACGATTGAAACGAGTACTTCAGAGTCGAAAATATTTTCTACCGATAAAATCATTATAATAATTTTAACTATTCAATAGGAATTCTATAGTTTAATAATGTATTTCGTCAACAAAATATAACTTCAAAATAATGTCGTAATCACATGACAAGGTTTTAATCAAAAATAAATCTAAAATGTAAAAATACGAGGAAGGACGGGAATACATTTTATTAAAAATCAAACTCATAAGAAATTTAATTAAATTTAAATATGAATCTAAATCGTTGATAAATCCATAAGACAATCAAAATTAAAATAATCAATTGTGTTCATCAGATTACGTTAATAAAATCATTAAACTTAATAAATCTGGGTTTTAAAAAAAACATACGGGTATTACATCGTTACCCCCTTAAAAGGAACTTCGTCCCCGAAGTTCGGGAAAACCTAGGTAGCGGAAGCTTGACAAAACAATTGAATAAAACATTGATCGCAATAAATACGTTAAGAGTAAATCCGAAGAAAGGTAAAACGATGTTTACGAAACCAAACCAACAAGGTTGAATCGAAACAAGGCATAGGAAGTAAAATAAAAGAAGGAAAACTGATATTTAGGTAGATCAAATACAATGGAAGTCAAATACAGAAGAATTACAGACTTAAAGTCAAACAATTTACAAACATATTATCCTTTAAAACAAGGTCTTACAAAGGAATAACAAGAGTATAACATAAAGTTCAAATAGATTCATGGAACGAAAACTCTAAAGATTGTACAACTCTAATAACACTACTAACGTGTAATATGCTCATAAAACTTTACACACTGAGTTATCTTTATAACATCGTTCAAGAAACAAGGCTAACACTTGGCTCAACGACTCATAAAATGCCCTCTTATACCTCAACCGCACATACCTAAGTCAAAGGATATTCTTTCCAAACTTCACCCTTAACATTATCACAATTCTAGATTTCTCCCAATTGAAATGATACATCTACTTAAACATCACTATTAGGGTTCCAAACATAATTTCTTACAACTCCAAAAGTGAGATTACTCAACCAAAATAGATTATTAGTTATGTCCCATCGCCCTATATCCGGTAAGGTATACCTTAAGGTTTTTAATCCGCTAAACCTGCAAGACTAGGGTTAATCTAGTGGGGTCACTACCCCCTTAAGAGCAAACTAATTACCAAAACCATAATAATCGCAACATATAAGATGCAGATTTAACAAAATCAGGTACGTAAAACAACAAATGATCATATATAAGGACATACTTACATCAACAAATCACAAGGCCACTTACACTACCCGATCTCACTATCCTCACAAGCAAATCCGGATTAACAGAAAAATCACTTGAAAGAAGTTAAAATACATTTTCGGCTAAAACAATTAGGATCGTGAGAACCAAATCTCGAACCGAAATCCGATTCTCAACAACCAAAAGCTCTGATACCAACTTGTAACACCCCCAAATTTACTACTGAAAAATTTCGTTTAAATCAAAAGTCTTAGCGGAAGCAAGAGAATTAAAAACCGTAAACTCGGGGGTATTACCGCCACACTTAGTACCAGATCGATCCATAACTACCGACCCGATACTAAGTGCTAAGGCTAGAAAGAATAAAACCAGAACAAATCATTCATAAAACACAAGCTTTACGAGATCAGAGTGCAAAGGTCAAAAGTTACATTCCGAAATACAATTTAAAGGGTCCATACATCAGAATACTTAAAATAACGGAAAAGCAAGGTACGATAAAACCCTCGAAAAATTAAATACAACATTTGTAACCTCTAAAGACAAATACGATTAAACCACACAATTTTCGAAGGAAAATATCCGGACCGCTTACTCACTTAGATCAAGCCTTCCACCCCAAATTAGTAACAGATCAACCTGCATCAAAGGTCTGCTCCCCACCATTGGTGGATCATCACAGGACCCAGTCAATCAAGGTAGTATCAGTACGGGTCCAGTACTGAGTAAGGGCGCAGGTGCGCTAGGGCCAAACATACAATCATACCACATAGCACACACATCACAAACATATAAGTCACATGCGATAACACACAAGATAAGGCCTGAGTACCTTTCCGGTGACTTATTCTTTATTCTCATTAATGATAAGTCTATTTCACACATACTCTTTAATAACCCATGTGAGTGCGGGAGCCCCACTATTATAGCCGGTGGACCGGAAAATATCGCACAGGGCAGAACGCCTCTGATCCACTATTATAGCCGGTGGACCGGAAAATATACGCACAGGGCAAAACGCCTCTGATCCACTATTATAGCCGGTGGACCGGATTGCAGCCCCGACTCACATGGTGTTTCGCTTTAAGTATTTAGTATCTTTCCCATGGATTAACTTATAAGTTTGGTTTGTCGAGCACGAGATCCCCCACTATTATAGCCGGTGGACCGGAAGATATCGCACAGGGCAGAACGCCTCTGACCACTATTATAGCCGGTGGACCGGAACGAAACGCACAGGGCAGAACGCCTCTGACCACTATTATAGCCGGTGGACCGGCACGAAACGCACAGGGCAGAACGCCTCTGACCACTATTATAGCCGGTGGACCGGAACGAAACGCACAGGGCAGAACGCCTCTGACCACTATTATAGCCGGTGGACCGGAACGAAACGCACAGGGCAGAACGCCTCTGACCACTATTATAGCCGGTGGACCGGAACGAAACGCACAAGGCTCGGCTCAACAGTCTTTCACTTTACGTTATTAGTGTCTTATCTGTATCTTATTGAATCACACAACACCCCTGACATGCATGCGTTTAATACTCTACTACTTTCCCTTCCAAAGGGACCATCCCATATTTTGAGGCCCGTACCTCTTCTCACACCCGACATCCATCCCCCGTAGAATTTAGGCATAGTGGCATATAGTAAGGCACAATCTCCAAGAATGTAGGCTACCCCAGCACATATGATATCGACTCCATATTTCCTCATCCCTCTAGGGTTCCTCCTCGGAGACCCTAGTCGGACCTATGTGGCCCAACTCTTTCTTACTTACCCAAACGTTACTTTGTTCTCTATCTCGCACCTCCTTTTTATTAGGAAACTCCCCAAATGTATTACTTTATCTCCCAAGTTCACGTGTGACCGACAAAACCCTAGTTGGCCGCCCAAAACCCTAGCACTTTACTTCCTCAATAAGTAATCTCCCTCTTTCACCCCAAAATCTCCCCTCTCCTTTAGAAAACCCATACTCATCCTTTATATAAGTGAATTCTCACTCTCAACCCCATACTCCATCCTCCCTTGATCATTTTATTTTACCCTTGCACCCTTCAATTTCCTCATTTTCTCCCAAAACCCTAATTGGGTCCCTTAGACACCCTTACATCGACCCACGTAAAATTTTGCACCCAAGTCTCCAATGGACCCATAACTTTGACATTATCTTCCTAAATCAATTTCCTCGCGTAAGATTCCTCCCCATGCAGAATTCAAATACTCTATACAAACTCCCCAACACCCATTTACTCACCAAACCCTAATTAGGTTTCTTATGCACCAACTCACGTACTATTTTTCACACCAAGTCTCCAATCACTCTAAGACTCTCCAAAACTCTTACTTACAACCCAAATCAACTTTTCCCACGTAAGGATCACGCCCATGCAAGATCTAGTTCCCCCATGCAAACTTCCCAAATGTCCACTTCCCCGTTGTTCTTTTATTATCATTTCATGCTACCCAAAACCCTAGCATGCATGTCCTAGAGGGCCATATCATGTCACATCATCAACATCAAATATCAACATAGAACATGTCATACTCATATAATATAAGGCACACACATCATACCTCATTATCCACGCTGCGCTACACAAAACAGGTTAATCATAACACATGCATACTACACATCAACATGGCATGCTCATCATCTATAAACACATCACAAATAGCACAAGGCCATAGCTTCGTCCTTACCTAACACGACACCGGCCTTGGAGCACGCTCCTATGCCTCCTCCGGATGTCGACTTGATCCGCCTATATAAAGGGGAACACTAGAGGTTAATTAATTATATTATTTTATTTTATTTTATTTTATTTTATTTTTTTCCTAACCACGCACTAGTCTTCTACCTTACTCTTATCTTTAATTTACCGTTAGGGTTAAGAAGGGTACTAGTTTTATTAACGGTGGCAAGGAACTGAGATAATAGTGGTAGTAGTAATTATAATAATGAGGAAAATAAGAATAACTATAATAATAACCTTAATCATACTAATAACAAGGATAAGGATAATAATAATATCATTACTAATAATAATAAGGATAAAGACATTAATAGTACTATTAATATTAATGATAATAATAATGAGGGTAAAAATACTAATAATAATAATAACGTTAATAATAATAATAGTGATAATAATAATAATAATAATAATAATAATAATAATAATAATAATAATAATAACAATAATAACCATAATGATAATAATAATAATAATAATAATAATAAATATAATAATAATAATAATAATAATAATAATAATAATGATACTAAGGTTAAGTTAATAATAGTACATTAATATTAATAGTCATAATAAGAAGGATAAAATAATAATAGTGACATTAATAATATTAATACCAAAAATATAATTTACATTGTAAATCAAGGGTTTAGGGTTTGGGGAGTTTAGGGAGTCACCTAGGGTGTTGATGACACAGGTGGTGGTGCCCGGCGCACGACGGCGGCGGCGGCGGCGGCGCTGGGGGAGAAGAGGGTGGAGGAGAGGTGGAAGGAGAAAGGAAGGGGAAAAAGGAGAGGGGCAGGGGTAAAGGGTGGTCTAGGGAGGTCGGGGAAGCTCTCCAGGTGGTTTTGGGTGGTAGAGGGAGTGCTTGAAGTGGCGGCGCGGTGGCGGGCGGCGGCGAGAAGGTTGCGGGGTCTGGAGGCGCAGTTGGTCGGGAAGGTGACTTTGCACGTATGGGTCGGCGCGTGCAGAGCAACCAGAGGGGTGAGGGATGGCTGGTTAGGTGGAGGGCGCTGCAGGGAGGAGTTTCTGGGGTGGTTATGGCGGCGGAGATGGGCGGCGGCGACAGGGTGGTGATCTGAAGGGGAGGTGGCGAAAAGGGAGAATTCTGGCTGGGGGGTTTGTGCGTGGCCAATGCCGAGGGTTTCGGGGGTATTTATAGGCTGGGGATCAGGAGAATCGAGGGGGAGACAAGGGAGGACGGTCAGGCGGCGGCTCAGGGCACGCCGGCCGGTGGTGGCGACCGACGCAGGTCTGCCATGGCAGACTTGCAGGTTGGTCGGGGAAAGAAGGGAAAAGGTGCGGCGGCCTAGGGGGAGGCTGGGGGTGTCGGCGGACTAGGGGGAGGCTGGGGGTGTCGACTGGTCGAGGGAGGGTGGCCGGCAGTCAGAAAAAGGGGGACAGCACGCAGGCAGCGTGCAGGCGGCGCGCAGGTGGCGGTGTGCAGGTCGTGCGCGAGGGGAGGAAGAAGGTGACGGGCGGACCGGCGGTCCAGGGAAAAGAAAAGAGGAGGAAAAACCGGCCGGTTCGGCGACCGTTAAAACGCCTCGTCAAAACGCGGCGTTTTGGGTATTGTTCGGATAAAGCGCGGCGTCGAGGAGCTGGCAGGCAACGGTTACTTGCCTAATTCGGCGCGCAGCGTTTCAGAGACAGGACGGGCCAAACGCTGCGTTTCACCGTGCGAGGACGGGCCGCGCGGCGCTGGGCCGCGGGAAGGAGAAAGGGAAAGGGGAAAAGGGCCGGGGCTGGGGCAGCCCAAACGGGGAGAAGGGGGAGGAAAAAGAAAAAGAAAAGAAGAAAGAAAAAGAGAGAAGAAAAGGAAAAAGAAGAAGGGGAAAAGGAAATATAATAATATGGGATATTTAAATTATTTAAAATATTTGATGTATACAAAATAATATTTAAATTCATTTTTAGGCCAAATTAGGATTTTTAAGGGATTTTTCATAAATTCCTTTTTAATTAGCAAACACCTTAATTTTTCTCCAATTAAATTACTTATAAAATTATTAAAATTTAGAAACTATTTTCTCCTTCTTATTTTAATTAAAACAATTTATTTAATTAACTTTTTCTTTAAATAAAATGCTTAATTAGCTAAAATACCCAAAATCCTCCTAATTAAAATACTTATAAATCTCTTCTTGATTTTCCTTAATAAAATACCCTTTTATTTTAATAAAATTAATTTATTTAAATAATTTTCTAATAAAACCTCTTTTAAATATAATTTATAAAATTAGGAATTTTCGGGGTATTTCAATTTGTCTCCAACAACTTCATAGTTTTCTCTTTCTCAACATCAAACATTTTTAAGATATCACTTTTGATTGTGTTCTGAGAAACCACTTTAAATAATGGTTGTAAAACATGAAGGAACCTTCTAAACTCTACATGCGTAACCATAGACAATGGGCACTCATGCAACACAATCATTTTACCAAGCTCCTCCCTTATCTTGGTTAAACTGATATGCACTAAGTTTTGATGACCCATTAATGGACTTTGTTAGATTTAAAAGACATTGTGTCATGATTTCTTGTTTTTTATGTACACATGTCTTCAAGTGATCATGTAGATGCTTAGTGCCATTCTTACTCTCTCCTCCCAAATTCTTCTTACAATAGTTATAAATTGCTTTCCATTTCCCTCTAATTGATTTTCTTTCGAAATGATCTCATACAATTGATCTTCTTTTTCTTTTTTTGGCACTATCCACATCTATGTTTTTAGTGTTTTCATCATCAGAATTCTAATTTGACACCTCTATATTAGCTTCAATATTCTCATCTTAAGATGTTTGTGCTCCACTTTCTTGAGTTGAAGCACTTTCCATAACACTATCAACCTCTTTTTCAATGTTTTCCATCTGTTTATTAAAAATAGTAGATATTAATAACCCATACATTTCCATAGATTTAAACAAAAAATACATGATATATATTAACTTATATTATAGAAAAATAAATTATGTAACTAATCATAGCATAATGGCTTTGTTATCTTAATATCTTATCTATGTTGATGATTAATTGATTATAATGGCAAACTAAATCCATAACGTCACCTCACAGTAAAGATCAAAAACCAAGAGAAAGAAATAAGAATGTCTTGTACTACAAATTATTATGAAAGATTAGGAAAGGTTGATGATTTGTGTTTTTCACTTGGTTAGTTAGTTTTTCTGATTTTCAAAATGATTTGAACCTATATTTGAGTTTGTTTTTAAGAAATTTATGAGTTTTGATTTATTTCTTAGAGCACTCAAGTTGTTGGAAAGTTTATACCTCCTAATCGAAGGAAGGCCCTTTTTCTCTTTGTTTTTTGATTTTTCTAGAGTTGAGGTAACTCATTCTTATCCTCATATATAGTGAATGGGATGAAAATGATGTGCTCTAGTGTGATTGTTGTGATAGCATGTCCATTGGTAAATAAATGTGACACTTTGTATATTATTGGTAACAATGTGCAAATATGAATTTTGATTGTGATAAAGCCTTGAGTTGATTGAATGTGATAAAGCATGATTTTGAATGGCTTATAACAATTTGTATAAAAATATCTATTTGGTACTATTTAATTGAGTTTAATTATTAATCAGATGATTTATACGATTTAAATAATTTAATGAACAATTCCATAATTAGAGAACGTAAAAATATATTTATAGTGTAAAATAGTGTTTAGTAGGTACCTTCTAACTTTTTTTATTGACAAAACTAATAAATAAGACATAAAACTATACACTCTACTCTAATTAAGGCATAAAGTTGTTTGGATTTCTATTTGAGATATAAGTATATGTAATGTATATAATCAAGGTGTAATGAGGTATGGAGTCACACCACACTTGAATCTATGTAAATTAATTATTTCATGTGAATATTAACATAAAAATCACTAAAATACTAAAAAAAAAATATTTATACCTTATTAACTATTAATTACCATGTGTACACATAGGGCTATTAATGAGTGAAGTTCACTCGTAAACTAATTCAATTTAGCTTAATAAAGACTTGCCTTAATTTTTTATTTGTGTAAAACCTCCCATCGTGAATAACATAAGAATAAGACATGCTATAGCAATCACTACCACCAACCCTATCAATTTACCATATATCCACCAACTAATAAACCATATAACAAAGATAATACATATTGGTGATTACTAACACTTCATAATGCATAACTAATAATATCAAATCATCTGAACCAACATAGGCAAAAACCAATGCATCATTGATGTTTTAAGTGATAAAATATATCATATATCTTAGAATACTATGGTAACCAATCTCTTGATGTAAGTGATAACATTTAATAAACAACTTAGAATACTATGATACCTAATCCAGTGATGTTTGAAGTGATAATATCCATCACACAACTTCTAATACTATAATACCCAAACCCTAAATATTTTAAGTGATAACACTAATACACAACTTAGACAATAAAGATACCTGAACGACTAACATTTGACACAAGTCATTAGGTTGTTGGTTGCTTAAGTTCAAAGCCATTAACTAGCTGTAAAAGTCTAATCATAGGCGACATCCATAGCCTCCTAATAATAACTTATTTCAAACTTAATCGGTTAAGCTAAATTACTCAAAAGTTAACACAAAGCCAACTTAATATTATGATCAACAGTTAAACCTAAATACAATTACTAGTCAACTTAGGTTAACCTATTCTCATTTTATTAACACTTAGATAGATTAAATATCTAAGGTCATGTGATAAATGACACACTAGCCAAATAAAGGCTAAAAAAAGGCTTAAATAAGATCAACCACAATTAACCAAAAAGAATTACTTTAAATCATCTCAACATGCCTTAAAAGGCCAATAACTCTACTTTAAATCCATAAAAGTCCAAACCGAAAGTGGAAACCTCTTAGGATGCTAAAAATAATAAAATACATTCTTTTCAACAATAGAAATTATTCACAAGAAAACATCAAAGTTAAACTTTAATCAATATTTCTCAAAATAACAAATTTTAATCCCAAAAGACCATATACAAGCAAAACAAGCTAAAATATATATATATATTAGTCGGGTATGATGAATACAAGTATATAAAACATCTTATTATAATCTTAAGTTCAATGAAAAAAGACAAGCCTATTGCCTATTGTGGCCTGATTCCTAAAGTGCACTTACATACATATACATAAACTCTCCTTAGTCTCTTGTGCAGTGCAGGCTGCCAGGCCCCAAGGATATTAGCTCCCCCCAAATGTTAATTAGTCCTATAAGAAAAAATTTAAGCTAGAGCAGAGAGAAAAAATTACCTCAGATTCATAAGTGATATGGCTGTGCGTTGATGACCAAATTTGTGAGACTGAATTTGTGAATTAATGGAACTAACATTAGTACATTATTTCTTTAGATCTTTTTCCCCAAATGTCGAGCAGTATGCAGTGAGTCAATTGTCGACAATGGAGGAAGGACTGAAGGAAAGACCAAAAGAGATTGAAGATTGGATGAAGAAGAAGAAAAAGACTTACTACTGAGGGGCGGTGAGGTGAGAAGATTGGATGTTAATTTTCGATTCGTTAAAGAAGGTTGGAGGCATGGAGCTATAGAGGAGGTGAGGAGAAGAGGAGGGTTATTGCTGTAGTGCTGTTGGGTTAGGGAGAAGACTCAGGAAAGAGAGTTATGTTTGGCGAGAAAAAATTGGCCACACATTGAAGTCTAAATCTGAACGGTCGAACAGGGAGGTTGGGCTGCTGGGTTAGATGTTGTGATGTTGTCCCAATGCCCCAATGTTTTTAATTTTTAATTTGGGGTGGGTTCGGGGACGGGGACCCCAAACCCATACCCGACTTGTCCCTGAATTAATCCCTGATAAAAATCCTCGACCCTGAACCCGATCCTGAAAATGCTTCCACAAACTTGAATCCAAACAAGAGATCCCCAACGGGGCCCCGTACCCATTGGAAAAATTGCCATCCCTAGGTAAAGGGCATGGTTATTTGGATATCTTTATCTCTCTTTGGACTCTTAGTCCTCTATTTTCACTATGTATTCCCGTCTCTCTATTTCGTATCCTGTATCACGGTGAAATCAAGTACTTCTCATACTTGATTCCTAGGTACAAGGTTCGGGAGTGCCTCTTCTATGTTGGATGTGGCATGACACCCCTATGTCTTGTATTTTGGCTTTCGTTATTAATTATTTAAAACGAAAATTTTAATTTCTGAAATTTTGGAGTGTTACAATTACTATCATCATCATCATCATCATCATCATTATTTTATTATTATTAACATTGGAACTATTATTATTAATAATAATAATATTATGATTATTCAAACTCTTATTATTATTATTATTATTATTATTATTATCATCATCATCATCATCATCATCATCATCATCATCATCATCATCATCATCACCATCATCAATATTATTATTACCATTATCACTATTATTACTATTACTACTATCATCATCGTCATCGTCGTCGTCATCATCATCATCATCATCATTATTATTGTTATCATTATTGTCACTATATTAGTATTACTATTACTATTATTGTTATTATTATGATTCAGATTATTATTATTATTATTGTTAATATTAAAGTTATTATCTTTAGAATTGTTTATATTGTTAATAATACCTTAACATGGACCAATATAACTACGTAGATCTATTTTGACTAGTAAAAGCATAATTAGCTACTTTAAGAATAATACTCTTACTTATACTTGTAAAGCTACTACTATTATTATTAACCCTAATACCGGGTTATGATAAAGGTAAAGTAGGAAATAATGATAATATTGGTAAGAGGGAAGTTAACTCTAGTATTTCCCTCTTATAGGTGAACTAAGCCAAAACCTTAAGGAGGCATAGGAGCAAGCTCCAAGCTCGGTGTCATTTTAGGTAAGGATGTAGCTAAGTCCTATTATGTTTGTTATGTGATTTGTATGTCTTGTGATATGTTATGTTTGTGTACCTTATGTGATTATGACCACTTACTTGTAGTGCAACACGGAGTTAATATACGTTTGTGTGTCCTCCTTATGGCATGTGTGAAATGATATGTATGTTGTGCTTGTGGTGTTATGTGACATGACCCTCTGGGACATGTATTCTAGGATGCCTTAAATATATGGTATAGGGTGAAGGGATAAAAAGGGAAAAAGGGAAAAGAGTTAACTAAAGGGAAGTGAGAATGACCTAATTATCTCATGACCTATGAGGGGACAAATCAAATGAAAATATGGACAAAATAAGACAGTGAAGTGAATCTTGCATGGAAAAGTCTATAGTTTGTATGGGATGGATGGTGTTTGTATGGGGATGATCCTTACATGGGAAAAGTTGACTTAGGGTGTAATTAAGGTAAGGGAAGAGTTATTGGGGGTGATTGGAGTCCATAGGCAAAAAATAGTACGTAGGTTAGTATAAGGCTGTATGGGGGACTTGGCTACGGTTTGTGAGGAAAACCCTAAGCAGAGGAGATTGTGGAAGGAAAAATAATGGAAAGGATTGGAATATCGGGTAAGAGTGGAAGGATATCATATGGAGGGTGAGTGTGTGTGTCATGTGGAAGAAGGGATGGTAGGTGAGTAATAAAGAGATGACATATGAGAAAAGAGAGGTGCTGGGATTTGGGGTGCTAACTAGGGTTTCGTGGTCATATGTGAAAAAATGGAAAGTAAAGTGGAATGGTTGGGGGTTAAATCTATGTGAGGTGATGGGTTGTTGGTAAAGGAGCTTGAGTTGTGTGGGATAGAGGAAGGATGAGCTATATATGCCAAATTAAGGTTTTTTAGGGAAAACCCTAGAAAACGATAGTGAGTTAACTTAGAGGTATAAGGAAATGGGCCTTGACCCACATAGTTAGGAGTTGGGTATTCATGGTAAGTGAGGAGAAGAGGGAAAGGATATCTACACGTAGTGGGAGGCACAGATATAGGACGGGCCCTTTCCGGAGAATAGGGGTAGTCGGGTTGTGTGAGCTGGTAGTCTAAGGGACATGCATTTCTAGGGTGGTAATTTCTATCGAATAAGATATGAATAAAATACTAACCACTTAAAGAGAAAGATTGTTGAGCTGGAACTAGACCGGTCCACCGGCGAATAATAGTGGCCAGGTTCTGGGGTGCCCTAGAGACCGTTGCACCGGTAATTAATAGTGGTCAGGAGCGTTTTGTTCTGTATATTTCTAGTCCACCGTTGGGGGATCTCAAGCTCAAAAAAACCAAACCTAATGATGTTAAAGCATATAAAGATACTATCTACTTACAGTGAAACACCATGAGAGTTAGGGTTATACCGGTCCACCAGCGAATAATAGTGGCCAGGTGCCTTGTGCCCTAGAGACCATCTCACCACTGAATAATAGTTACCAGGTGCGTTCTGCCCTAGGTGTTTTTTTCGGTCTATTAGCTATAATAGTGGGGTTCTCGTACTCGCATGTATTGATGATAAGAATGGTGTGAAATGGGATTATTGACTAGAGATCTATTGATTAAGTTTAACCAGACTGTATTATGACCTCTACTATCTATATGGTTACCTTACTTAGTACGTAGTATACTGACCACCCATTTTATGGGTTATGCTCATTCTCACAAGTAGAGGGCCATTTCGAGTTTGTGCAGGTAGGAGACACCATCTTCAATGCCTATGATACTTATGAGGCGTCGGGTGGGGCTAAGAGTTGACCGTTAAACTTGGCATGGGGGCCTAAGAGCAATGTAGACTGGACTCTATTTTTATCTCTATTTACTTATGTTTTATTTTATTTTAGTTTTGTTTTATGGTATTGTACCTTTTATCCCCATAGGGACCTTGACTATGTATTTCATTTGGGTTGTAAAAACTCTTTATCATGCAATCTAATTCCCTTATTATGAACTTTTTAATTTTCTATGAATCTCTATCTTAAGTGTGTTTAATGTCTTGTGAAATTTTTCCTTAGCCTTATGGTTGGTACAAGACTAGCCAAGGCCGGGCTTGTACTGATCACGGTGGTAGCACCCTCTGTGCTTGTATTTATTTGATTAAATGAAAATTTTCAACTGTGATATTTGGGGGTGTTACATGTGTAGACCATTATCCTCATATATTGTTATTATTATTATTATGATCACAATCATCATTATTTACAGGTGATAATGTAACACCCCCAATTTTTGAACAAAAAAATTTCCTTTTTAAGATAATGCGGAAGCATTTTGAAAAACAAAACCGAAGAATGTTATCGCTACATTAACTATGAGAGGGGTGTGATCATCATCTAACCCATGCTTGATGCAAGGAAAAATGGATCAAGGAGCATCAAATGCATGCTCATAACATTAATGTGACAATATAAGATAATAAAGGCTAAAACAAAAGTATAGGTAGAATAAGTAAGATAGTTTATGAACCAAGTAAAGGAATCGAGCCAAGAGATTAAATAACCGAAAATACAAAAAATTTCTAACATAGTGAGAAAAATACTTATAATCTGTTAGCCTAACTCTTAGACATAGACATAAACCTACAACTACAAGTAATGATAAGATAATGGCCTACGTTATCACCCTCCACATACTCTAACTAAGAGTCATAATCCTATAATTTGTCCCTTACTCCTCAGACCAGAAGCCGAATCATTATAGTGAATGCACAAGTGTAGTATCAGTATGGTAAAGTACTGGTAAAACATACTACTTAAATCATGGCAAGGCTCATGCAACACATTAAAGTCACATAACAACATGGTGATATCATACCAGTATAGCTCAAGTACAAGAAGGCATGTTTGTATGGAATCATGGAAGTATAGAAATATGGTAAACACGTGCAATCCATATAATATAAACTATATTAGAATTTATCTTTTAGTAACCACACATATTCCAATTAATAAGATAGTTTGTTTGATCATACCTAGTTCTCCACCATGAATAAAAGTCAAGGCAGCACAAATAATCACAATGAGATACCACACCCATCACACAAGATCAAGATATATTGAAGGGGATTTCTTCTAGGATACCACACCCACCACACATTGAGTACACCTGTCACAAATTGAGATACCACACCTACAACATGTGGTCGAAACACACCAAAGGAGATTGTACCAAGATACCTCACCCACCACACCTTGAATGTCTCCGTTGCAAGGGCTAAAAATTTGGGATACCTCACACACCTAAGAAATGAATAATACAAAGTGCCATGGGGATTGTACTGGGATACCTCACCACTCGAGTTGGACACCGATGCCATGCTGGCTTGCCATACTATAATCCTATACCTCAAATATATGCACATACCCCCTATCGACCACAACCTAGTAGAAAAGGAAATAGGTATTGAATGAAAATATAACCATAGGGTAACCCGCCCACTAAATCCCAAAAGCTTCCCTGAGAGCCAGAGAAAAAGGCTCAAATGAAATCTTATATCATTATTATGTATTTTCAAGTGATATCACAAATCATAACAAATATCCACACATAACCAAATTAGGTGTTTCCAAGTGATAACACCAATCATAATTAGATTCCATTATTTAGCCAAATTAGGCGTTTTCAAGTGATATCACCAAACACATCATAAGGCATTAAAGCCACCAATTAGGTATTTTTAAGTACTATTACCAAACACATCACAAGGCATAAAAGCCAACAATTTGGGTTATTAGAAATGACACCAAACTTAACAAACTTCAATTCTCAAATACCATCATCATGCTTCTCATTAAATTAGTTCAACCATAGTTGAAATAATAATTAAAATGTTGTGGAAAACCATATTTTGCAACAACCTATAAACTCATAACTAAACTTTCACACGGCTAGAGAGTATTTTATATACCATATTTATGGTCACGATACAATGTTGTTGCTAATAAAATTTTGTTATGAACGTATATTTTTGTAACAAAATTTTCTCATGGCTAAATTGTTTTATAGTTCTTTTTTATTTAATGCTCCTTAAACATATATTAAGATAAAAAAGTTTAAAAAATATATTATTCTATTTTTTTTATTTCACAAAAAATATTATAAAAAATCTATATCACTTTGTAGAATAAAAATAAAAGATATTACACTATAGTTTATTTCATTAAAGTTAATAAAGAAACAAATAAAATTCTTTAAAAAGGTTATAAGAAAATTAACTTTGGTATTTAGCAATGGAGTTTTAATTGTTGAAAAAAAATATTTTTACCAATTTCAATATAACTTTAACAACAGATCTGTTAAATTGTGGCCGAAAATAGTTTCTAAATTTTTAATCTCTGTTAGGTTTTACAATAGATTAGATTAATTGTGACAAAATATAATTTAGTAAATTTTTATTTAACTTTCACCATGAATAAAATTGTTGCAAAACATTATGGGCAAAAATATTTTTATTAACTTTAATATAACTTTAAGAATGTATTTTATTAACCGTGTCCTAAAATATTCATACATTAATATATATATATATTTAGCCACGAAATTGTTAATTTGTGGCTGAAAATAGTTTCATAATTTTCAATCTCTACTAGCTTTTGCAACATATCTGATTAATTATGACAAAAAATTTCATAGTTCATTTTTATTTAACTTTTGCAATGAATAAAATCATTACAAAATAGTTGATATATATGTTTAGCCACGGAAAAATTGTTACAAAAAATCTAATTTGGACTAAAAAAATTTAGTGGTAGTTTTCGATGGTAATAAATGAAACATATATTTTGTTTAGTTTTATTTTTAAGTCGACCATATACATATTACCTCATGATATTCTCAACCAAGGAAAAGAAAACACATCTGCACACATTTTTTTTGTTGATTTTTCTTCGATGACAATTCTGGTCTTCGAGTTGCTGCGACGACTGTCGGAGTTCTGTGGCGCTTCTAACAATAGGCACCGTTCTTCGACGACCTGTGATAGATGATGTTTTCCAATTAGCATGCAGGGTAACATCAGGATTAGAGGGTTTTATCTGCTAAAATCAACGACGGGGTAAAATTGAGGATAATCGATGATGATAATTGGCATCCAAGGTATGATTCCTTCCTATTTTTTAATAGTTTGTCTAATTTGTAAGCCTAATTTTGAAAGTAGACAACCATCTGTGATTCCTTCTTGACGCAGGTTCTTCCTCCATGCTTTCTATGAGTAATTCTCATTTCCATCTTTGTTTTTCAATTAACTAGGTGAAAACCAAGGAGACACAACAGAAAAAATTGTTGAAGAGGTTTTACATTAACGAGAACAGTGATAAAGTTTACATGACTAAGGTTTGTGTTCTAATTAAAGCTGAGTTTTCAATATTTAGGTAACTAAAACTCTAGAACATATTTTTATCTATGAAATTTTTTTGTCAAGAAGATGTATAGTTGAATCCCTCATGCTAAATCATATTTAAGTATTATGCTTGCCACTGAAATTAGATATTAATTTTTTCGTTGCTAACTTGCCGTGGCACAAAGCGTTTTTATGTTGTTAGTGATTATACTTTGATTAATTGTTAATTATTTTTATGGTGTTCGCTAAGTTTAGTTGTGAGTTTGTGACCCAAACTTAGATTCCTCAATAAATTTGCATTCCTTGTTTTGGCATTTGTGTTAAATTCAATTAATGCCATATTATGGACATATGACTCTCTAGAGTTTATTTAGTGTCAAGCTATGAGTAATCCCCCTTCTATGATAGGTTTACTCAGCAAATTTTGTTGTAAAATTATGTTATTTGTTTCAATATTGATAGTGGCATGGCTAACTATATTTGTACCTTAATTAATTAAATTGTAGTAAGTTGAAACTGGGTAATCTATGTTTATGCAGAAGAAAAACCCTCATGGTGTTGCCACATATATGAGTTATCCCTATTTTGATCTAATTTATAGCTGTAGCCTTAAAGTCAGTGTTATATTAGTCACATTTATATGAAATGTTGCTAGTACCCATAATAATATAAATATGTAATCTAGGCTCTAAATTGTTAGTTAATATGGATATTCATACTATATGTAAGACTTGTTGGAATCTTGTTCATATTTTATTTATTTTTTGGGTTGTGAATTGTGATGGCATAAAATTTTTTTAGTTCATCTTGACATTCTATTTTTATGTGGTTACACAATTTTTCTCATTTTGAGGTTGGCTTGAAATGATGCTTGGCAATTGGCATCAAGTTTTTGTCATTCTATCCTATGGTATTTCCACTAGGCTTTTGAATTTGTTTGCATATGACAGTTGTGGTCTGCTTACTAGTTGCTTACAAATGTATGGTTTGTGAGCTTGTTAGAATAGATATGAGCTTCATGTCACCATAAAATTATGCCAAACTCACTCTTTGGATGGATACTAAGCTCAATAGCCTAAATAGGTTCCAATGTGTGTCTATGCTCTACCTAAATGCTAAATTTACTACCATTATCACTACTCCCAAGTGCTGCATAATGATTAATGTAGTCAAGCCTGCTCAGTTGTTATATATAGAGTTAGAAAAATGTAATTCAAAACATATTATCACGTCCCTTCCTTTCTCTTTGCACATCTTGTTCGGCACATATATTGAAGTTTAATAAGGTCTAAGAAGTTGGTATAAACTGAAAGTCAAAAACAAGTCTATACACCTTATATTAATTCCCTAAAATAATTAATATGATAAAACGCTAATATTAATCCTATTAAATACTAGTAGTATAGTAGCAACAAGAAACTTTTATATTTAACTAGATTTAATGCATTAAGTAAAATTGGAACGATGTTAATCTAAGCACCCAGACTAGTATAATAAATATGCCTAGTTGTATTTTTTCCCTTAACCCACACATATCTAAAAGTTCCACTATTCCTATTAAAATCACAAAACTATTAAATGAATTATTATCTAATATAGCTACAATTTATACATATAGATTCTAGCATATTTATATGTCCACCTAACAAGTAAATAGCCATACATATTTTCACTATGAAAAAATCAGAACAAGGCATGGAGCATATAAATTATACTTGACAGAAGCATATATATATATATAATAACAATTAAAATAAAATCAAAGAACAATCTCATGAAACAAAGAAAAATAATATCATATCTCAAACTATAACCAAGGGTTTTAGTCTATTTTTTAGAAATAAATAATTATCTAGTCGTAATAATCGAATCAATTACACCAAAAATATATATATATATTTAAAATAAAAATCAAAATAGAGATAGAAATAACTTGAATTAATTATGGATAAAAGTTTAAAAATTTATTCAGATGAAAAATTGATTAATTCTATATGAAATAAATTTTTCTAGTATCTTTTTCTTTTTTCTTTCTCTCGACTACCTTGGAATTTAGTGCCCCCCTTTTTTCTATTTTGGATGACCTTCACATTCCTCTCTCTCTCTCTCTCTGAAGGTCCAAAAGAGCCCAAACTTCTTTTTTATTACTTACAAAATAAATTTAGAGAAATTACTAAGTAATTTTATAATTAATTTCATTTAATTTATAACATTTTAGCTCAAATAATAAAATTTATAAGATTATTATTACTTAATCACAAAATTATAATTATTCACATATATTACTCAAATAAAATACCAAAAACTAAGATTAAAAGGGTGTAAAATATGTACTCATTAATACCCCCACTCTTAGATTCTTACTTGTCCTTAAGCACGTTATGATTCAAAGAGAAGAAAATAATAAAAATACAACTACCTAGCCACTTTCTTAGGCCTTAGGATTGCACTTGGCATGTGCAACAAGCTGTTTAAACCCGTAGATCACCTTTAGAGGACGAGTAAGGTCTCATGAGGGTTTTGCATATGATATACCCACAAAATCACACACAATAAGAAATAATAATAATAAAATCATACCTAACACCCTTAACCAATGTTGTCTTAGAATCTTTTACTTTCATAATAATAAGATTGGCACATGACCAAGATTTAACCTTGGGAGATTTAAGGGATCAATTTCAACATATGGTTCACACATAAATATGACAGGTATGGACAGATTAATTATATGGATAAAGATCTACCGTGCCTTAGTCACATCAAGATCTATCCTCACTATGGATACCCTTTATTTTTCTCTCTCTTAGATTCATAGGCACATGACCACTTGAATTTGGAATAGAAGTACTACAAAGCTCTATTTGCGCTTGTAATTGATTGATCATGTTGACCATAGAACTCATTTGCTCCTCTAACACCGAAATCCTTTCATTTTTTTAATTTAACTTTACATAAGTTGGTTTTGCCCATTTGTCAATGCTTCAAAAAGCTTTTCCATTTTTTTTGAACTTGTGGGTTCTAAAATTGGAGAAGATTATTATTGAGGATATTAATAGTATTTTGAAGCTTCATATTCAAGTTTGTAAGGGTTTTGATATGACGCTTCACAACAATCATTCATCTCCCATTAAAAGTTGGGGTGATGCCTTATTCTGAATAGTATGCACTTATGTAGGGGTCATGTCCTTAGAAACTAGTGAAAGCTTGAGTACTAGGTTATGTCCATCCTCCTCCTCTCATAGCTTGTGCATGGTAAGCATATATATTTTCTTGTGTGTAACACACTCTGCTTGTATTAATAACTCCAGTAACAGAGGTAACCTGCGAAACAAGAGTAGTAAGTTGGTTAAGTCTATCATCAATGTTACTTGAACTTACCTGTTTTACTCTAGCATTAAGGTTCATGCAATGTTTTCCATAGCCCAAGTATCTTCTCATAGCAACCTGAACGACACCAACGCGTCAAAAGAAAAAGTTAAAAGTCAAACAAAACACACCAAAAATCCTAAAAGAATAAACTAAAAGAAAAAGAAAGAAACACACTAACTACGAAAAATCCTATTAATTTAGAGACTTGAGTGTCCACAAGCACTCTAACCTCTAAACAAAAGGATAACACAACATTCACAACAAAATAAAAATAAAAACATACTAAATATACTAGCAAAACAAAGGTGAAGTTACCAATCCCAACAACATAGCCAAAAATTGGTGTGGCCAAAGCCGGCACACAATTTAAATCCTCTTATTGACAATTATAGTATTGGTAAATAAGGGTATCATTCTATACCAAGAATTGAGAAGGCTCACCTCTATTTAACTAGCTCCAAAATAATATAAATAAATAAAACCCTAAATCATATAAAATAAATAAATAACAAAAACACTAATGGGGTTTCTTTTAATAAAAAATAATGAAAGTAATGGATAACTACAAATATGATAAATATACTAGGGGAATCAAAATCCACCACTAGATTAGATTAAAATATAATAATAATAATTTCTAAGTCATCATTTAATCATGAGAAATATATTGACCAAGTTGTAAACAAAAAATAAGTCTATACACCTTATTATACTTCCCTAAAATAATTAATACAATAAATCACTAATATTAATCCTATTAAATACTAGTACTATAGTAGCAATAAGCGGCTCTTATATTTAACTAGATTTAATGCATTAAGTAAAATTGGAATGATGTCAATCTAAGTACCCAAAGTAGTACAATAAGTATGTCTAGATAAATTAATAGAGGAATAATTTAAAATAAAAAATAGAGGAATAACCTAAATTAATTATGCATAAAAGTTTAAAAATTTATTCAAATGAATAATTGATTAATTCCATCTGAAATAATTTTTTTTGATATATTTTTCTTTTTTCTTTCTCTCAGTTGCCTTGGAATCAATGTCTTCTTCCTTTTTTTTTTCTTTTTTGGCTAACTTGTGTGTTCCTCTCTCTCTCTCTCTCTCTCTTTCTCTCTCTCTCTCCTGCTTCACTAGTCTTTGTCTGCCATCTTGAACTTTAGCATTAGAATTTTTTTCCTTTCTTTTCACCTGCTCCTCTCTGTGTTGTCAAAGCCTTCTCTTTTCTTCTATTGGTCATTAACTCTGCCCTTTCTGCCCTGGTTCACTAGTCTTCTCCTCCTTTTTTGTGTGTTTTGTTGTGGCTGCCAACAACATTTTTTTTCATTTTCCCATCTCCTTCCTTTTGGCTTCTTTCGGTGTCCTTTTATAAGAATTCTTACCGCCTACGTTCGCTGGCTCTTGTTTGTACCTACAATCCTTGTGCCTTCAGTCCGAAAGAGCCCAAGCACTATTTTTATATTACTTAAAAAAATTAGAAAAATTACTAAGTACTCTTATACTTAAAATTTACTTAATTTATAATATTTTATGTAAAATAATAAAAATTATAAGATTATTATTACTTAATCACAAAATTATAATTATTCACATATTTTACTCAAATAAAATACCAAAAAATAAGATCAAAAGGGTATAAAATATGTTAAAATATGTTCTCATCATTAAAATAGTTAAAATATATTAGAATAATCACTTTATAACTCAAAAGACCACTTTGGGTTTGAATAGGCCCAAAGATTAGGTGTATTTTAGTCTAAAATCACAAAATAAGTGAAATGCCCCAAAAATATTTATTTTAAGAAATATAATTAAATAAGGATTTATTAGGGAATTAATTTAATTAATTATTTTATTTGAAACGGGAAGGATTTATTTAGGGAAAATTAATAAGGAATTTATAAATATTTTTATAAAGGAAAATTTGGTATTTTTGTTAATTAAAATGGAATTTAGGAAAAATATTTTACAAACCCTAAACTAACCAAAAAGGAAATTTAATATTATTTTATTTTTAAATACCCAAAATATTCTAATTAATTTATTTGGCCCCAACCTACTTAGATTTTCCTTTTTCCTTTTTCTTTTTCTTTTTTCCTTTTTCTTTTTCTTTCTTCCTTTTTCTTTCTTTTTTTTTTCTTTCCATTTCTTTCTTTTCCTTATTCTGGCTGATTGGGCTTGGCGTGGCCCAATCCACCCTTTTCCCTCCTTCTCTTCCGCGACCCAGCGCCATTCTTTTCTTTCTTTCCTTCGACAGCTAAAACGCTGCATTTGGTGCTTTTTCCCATGGAATGCCGCGTTCCATTTAAATCCTTATATCCATTGGCGACTGGCCCAGTTCTTCTTCTTTTTCTTTTCTTTCCTTTTTCCTCTGCCGCCTGGTTCACCTCCTTCTTCCTCCTTCGCTGTCGACCTGCACCTTCAAAGCTCCGAAAATGGCGCTGCCAACCATGGGTGACTTGACCGGCTGTTTCCTCTCTTTTTCTCTTCCCCTTGACTCACAATTCAGTATGGTTTAACCCGTTTTACTTTTCTACGCTCAAAGTCTCCCTTTTCCTTTGCAAAAGGTTGAACACGACCTAAAATTGTGCTGGCTGATTAATGCCGCCAGCTACCCCAAACCCGACATGCATTGCCCTCTTTCTGACCACCAGAACCCCACCATTCTCTCTAATCTCTATAAATACCCCTTGATTGGTTGTCTATAAAACTTTTTTTCTGAAACCCTAAGAGCCTACCCTGTGCACCACCACGACTTCAGACAACCTTTCCTCCACTGTTAGCTAACTACGCCGCCATCTCTGCCGACCAAAGTTTTCCCTACACCGATCTCTAACTAACTGAGCCACCCATCTCCCTCGATTCTTCTCGCACGAGCCACCATAGCCGTGCGAAAATCCCTGTCCATCAGACTAAAATTTTACCCCCAACCCCTCGAGCCACTGTTAGCCACCACATCCGCCGCTTCTACTGCCTTCTGCACCACCAAAAAGTTGCTACTAATCCTCATCCATCTAGCCATAACCTTCTTTTCTCCTTTCTCCTTCTCCTCCCCTCTTTTTCTTCTTCTCTTCCTTTCGGCCGCCACCTCTGCCGTTGTTCTCCACTGCCACTTCCTGCGCCACCACCCTCACTTTACTCCTCTCACTCTAGGCTACTACCAGCACCTCAACCTCCACCTTTATTCTCCATCTATTCTTCTCAAGCCCCAACTTTTCCCCTTTTAACCCTCTTTTCTGACCACCACCGGTGCCACCTATCTCCGCCGACTCAAGGTGAAACCCTAGACCCTCTCAGCCCTTCTCTCCTATTTATTTAAGTTTATTCTAATTTATTTCAAATTTTAGCATTTATTCAATTATTATTATTATTATTGGATGTAATATTATTGTCATATTTTCTTGGCAAGGTCGAGAGTAGGAATAAAATATTTAAGTTATTATTTTCAAATTATAGGTATTAATTGTATTTTTATAAGTTTTATCATCATCATCATGATTATTATTATTATTATTATTATTATTATTATTATTATTATTATTATTATTATTATTATTATTATTATTATTTTATTTCTATTATTTATCCAAGGAGGGCCGAAGACCTAAATTATAATTATGATTCGCACACTTCTAAATTATTTTTATTATTACTATTTTTACTATTATTAATAATAATATTATTATCTTTATTATTTTAATATTATTATAAGTAATATATATTATTAATATTATTATTACTATTATTAAATAGTACCTTCATTATTTGGAGGTAGGTTCAAAAAGCTTACCTTACATTTTTAGGCTTATGTTATTGTTATTATTATTATTATTATTATTATTATTATTATTATTATTATTATTATTATTATTATTATTATTATTATTACTACTACTACTACTATTACTATTATTATTATTACTAATATTTTTTTATTATTAATATTATTATTATTACTATTAGCATTATTAGCATTATTTTGGTGAAGGGTGGAAACCCTTATATAACCATTTGTTTTAAATTACATTAATATTATTATTAGTATTTTTTTAGTAGTATTTTGTATAGTTATTATTAGTATAGTATTATTTTAATCAAAAACCTATTCTTAGGGTAAGTTAGTAAATAATAATATTTTTTAGGAGAGAACCTAATTCTAGTTTTTTCCTCATAATAGGTGTGCCTAGTCAAAGCCCTCAAGAGGTATAGGAGCATGCTCCAAGACCGGTGGCATTTTAGGTAAGGGAGTACTAAGGTCGTTTGTGTATTATGTGTTTTATATGCCATGCATGCCATATGATATGAACTATCATGTATTTTATGTGTATTTGTATAATTATCATATGTGCAACATGATATGGAGTTAAGGTAAGATCATGCATTAAATTGTGGCATGAGTATTATGTGTATGGGTTGTGATATTATTGTGGTATGGTGTGGCCCATAAGACATGAATGATAGGGTTTGTAAAATAATGATGGGAGTGTTATAACGTTTACATGGAAATAAATGTTGCATGGTGTTAGGGTTTGTATGGTGGTGTTAGGGTTTGCATGGAATTATGGTTGGCATGGAGTTAATGTTTGCATGGAGTTAATGTTTGCATGCATGGTGGTGTTAGGATTTGCATGGTGGCGTTAGGGTTTGCATGGTGGTGTTAGGGTTTACATGGGAGTGAATGGTTTGCATAGGAGCTAGGGTTTACGTGGAGCTAGGGTTGCATGGGAGTTAGGGTCGATGGGAGTTAATGGTTGTATGGGAGTTATGGTTTGCATGGGAGTTAATGGTTGCATGGGAGTTACAGTTTGCATGGGAGTTAGGGTTTGTTATGGTTACCATGGTTCGGTGTGGTCAACTAGGGTTTGAAGGATAAGAATAGTAGGAGTTATTCATGCATGTCTGGGCAAAAGTTTTGAATAAAATACTTAAGACACTAATCATTTAAAATGAAAGATTATTGAGCCGGGTCTAGTTGATCCACCAGTTAAGAATAGTGGTTAGGGTTTTTGCCCTATAAGTGACCGATCCACTAGCAAATAATAGTGGTGTGGACTATTGTACCGAAAGTGACCTACCCACTAGCAATAATAGTGGGGTGATGATGCACTGTCGTATGCACAACAAATTTAACAAATAAATCCTAATCCCCAAATACGTAGTATATGGCAAGAAGGAGTCGAACCAACAAGGAATGACGTTTTAATCACTAATTTTGCGATTGATGTTATGAACCCGTTTGTATAATTTCATTGATTCCTAACTAAATTCAATTATACTAAAGCTTTAACCACGACTTTACAATTAGGGAAGGATTGAATTGGTGATGGAATTAAAATGCCATACATTTACATAAAAGAATGATTCTAAATAGTTTAATGTTGACTTAAGAAATTCAGAATAATAATTTCTATACTTCCTCTCAACCTTAATAAATTGAATATGCTCTCAATTTATTTTTGTACCCAATTAATAACCTAGGTTACGAACACTAGATTCAATTAATGGTATCATTATGAACGGGAAGTGGCCAAC
This sequence comes from Tamarix austromongolica, assembly GCA_039764185.1. NCBI lineage: Eukaryota > Viridiplantae > Streptophyta > Magnoliopsida > Caryophyllales > Tamaricaceae > Tamarix > Tamarix austromongolica. The sequence goes on from CM077817.1 coordinate 50,982,891, forward strand.
TACAATCATAATCACACAAGCTCGGATCATGCAATTGCACGAATTAATGGTCTTTTTGCTACTATAGACAAATTAATTAACAATTTCGGATTAATTTCATTGTCTTAGCAAAGACTAAGTCCTAAACCAAATAGGTGATCAATCTAATCAGTTCAAGAATCTTAATCTATGATATGGAATCATTCAATTCAGACCATTAATTCAATTAAACCTCATGTAGAATCAAACATTTAAATTATGAAATGATAATTACGTTATGATTCCATCTTCAATTCATCCTACCCTGTTCTACTTATTCAAATTTCTGCATACCCACAATTCATACAATTATACAGAAATACTAAAAGTTAATGACAATAACACATTCACAAATTCTATTATTTCAACAATTAGATAACAATGAAATGATCACAAGTAAAATTACATAAAAACTACTTAGATTCTGCAAAATGGAAATACAGAAATTTACAAAGGAATAGAGGAAACTTATCAATTGAAGTGCAGAATGTCAAATCATCAATAGAATTCAAGAAGATCAAAGATTGGAATTGTGCATTACATGTATGTTCTAAAGGAATAAAGGGAGAAAAATACATTCGATCCTTTCTCTCTCGATATCCCGAACTCTGTTTTCATATCCAATTTTATCAGAAACAAGTCGCGTGGCAGTTACACATTTTTAATCGAAAACACGGTCCGTGTTTATGAAACACGGGACCCCCGTGTTTTCTTCCAACCGTTCTGCTGACAAAGCTTTACCGACCGCCATTCGGGATTAATAACACGGTCCGTGTTATGGAAACACGGGACCCCCGTGTTTTTGACTCTTCCACTCAATTCCTTTGAAAGTTTGAGCTTCACTTCTCTTGATATATTTGTTCCCTTTCCAACTTTTCTCTCCTTGATTCGGCATTTCTTGATGTGTTCTCTACTTGATTTCTTCTTCTCATTGATTTCTCCTTGAATTTCTTCAATTCTTTTCTTTCCTGTAAAACTTATTCAAAGGAGGAAAACTCGACGAAAAGATTAAATCTAGTAGAAATTATGAGGGATAAATGATATTTTTAGACATGAAAATAATCAATAAATCTTATCTATCAAATACCCCCATACTTGAATTATTGCTTGTCCTCAAGCAATATCATATCATGCACATGAATACATCAAGAAATGTAATAGAAATAGATCATGGAATACAAGATTGATTAGATTGGAATTATTCATGTACGAAGTTCAACTTGGATTGGGACTGAAAAATACTTGTAAATCATGAAATATCACTGATAGAAATATTTTTGGATCACATCTTAAATCACCTTAAAAATAGTCTTATCAAATGCTCAAACGGTTTAAGAACGAAAATTATAATAATTAGTATCTCATCATGCAAATTAGATCAAGACTAATGAAATTCAATTTGGTAAATTCTTACTTTCGGAATGTGGGAACGCTCACTCTTTAGTGTAAAGGGTAAGATGTGTTTACTCTCAAATTCTCTCCAAATGATGATGATCACCCATATGTTTGCCATTATTCTCAATTCGCCACCACTAAAAGAACTAAATTATATAAGAATCAAAAGGTCTTAAATTTGGTTGTAATGGGGCTAGGGTTCTAAGGTGGGATAGAATTTTGGTATTGTAGCTAGACTCTACCAACTAGAGGAGCAGAATTTTTTTTTTCAAACCCTTCCATTCAACCAAACAACATCAAAAGACATGAAATTTTATTCTCTTCTTCTTCTTTTTTTTTTTATATATCCATACCCCCATACTTAGATTTCACCTTATTAACAAAACAAAAGTTCTCCTTGAAAATATTTTTGCTCCACTAGTCGTAGAGTAAGGAAGGAAAATACATATGGAGATTAGTTGTTAATAAAGTTTAAATTAATAAAATAGGTCTATAGGCTCAAAGGGGTATGTAATGGATAACAATTTTTCAAGGTAGGTTATTTGGCCTTGTAGCTAACAAAGAAAGAAGAGTGCCTTTATCATTTTCAAATATCCTAAAGTTCTATGCAGTCTTGAAGAGACTAATGGCAAATTCTAGTTTCACATATCATTGGAGAATTCACACAAAAGAGAAATATATTTTGGATAAGCAATGTATCCAAAGATTAGGCCCAAACGCTCACCATGTTATAATCACCAATTTTGAATTTCATTGTATCTCATTCTTAGTCAATGCATGATGTGATCTCTAATCATTCTAACTTTCTTTCCTTCACTATTATCACATCTTCAATTTCTATCTTTAAGGTGTCAAAAGATGTTGATCAAAACATACAATAAGTATATAAAATTATCCGTTTTGAAAATAATTCAGTCTCATACTTTGTTTTACTTCGTACATGGATTACTCAAATCTAATACTTATTGTTTGTTGTTGTTGTTTTTTTTTAAACAAAGGAATAAATTAACTAACTACCACTTAACAAACATAAATAACAGTTACTAGCTATTTCAACGAAAAATTAATCACAAGCCTACGAATACGAATGCACCAATGCACCCCCCCTTACTTAATGTGTTCATTGTCCCTAATGAACAAATGCAAGAGAGAAAAAAAATGAAGAATCGTATTCAAGAGGGAGGTGGAGGAGGGTCTCGGCTCCCGAGATGGAAATCATAGAGAGTCTTCATCATCTCCATCATTTGATTTTGGTTAGCGCGAATGGAATCCAATTGGGAATACACTTGATTTTGAAATTGGAGATGCCATTCGGGAACAAAAGTGGAGGAGGAAGAAGAGCTGGCTTGGGATCGGGGTGGTGGTGGTGGTGGATGGGCACCATGAGGTGGAAGAGGATGTTCGATTGCTAATGGGGTAGGGTTATCTTCATCCTCATTAGGTTGCCAATTCAAAGGATTTAAAGGATCAGTTTTGGTAGGGTTAGGAAGAGGAAAGAAAACACGCCCCTGATAAGAAAGGTACCACGCATTATTCCTACGCTCAATAAGATGCGTAAGGCGACAATGTTCAATATCAATGCGGGTACTCATGGCCTCAATAGGCATATCCTCCGGAAGGGGTATGTCCAAACTCATACAGATGGTGGTAATTAAACCCCCGATAACAATGTCCCCTTGTTTGGAATTACTGACCCTTTGAAATTGTTTGGCAATAAAATAGGCAGTATCAACAGAATAATGTTCAAGCATAGAGTAGAGAAAGAAAAGTTCAATTGAACGAACGACTCCGGTACTATCTCCCCTCCCAAATATGGTAGTAGCCAAAAGCCTCTGAATGTATCGGAAAACTAAGTTAAATATCCTAGAGGATTTGGCTTCAGAAATGCGGAATGTATCGGGAGTAGGCATATTCGTGGTATCACCTATTTTTGCAAAAAAATGGTTGGCATAAAACAAGGGTAACATGAATCTAACTCCCTGTGAAGGTAACATGAAAATGTGGGCAAGTTCATGCACCGCTAATTGTCTATCCTCATTAAAAAGACGAAAAGAAACATACCCTTGATTATTCTTTGTATCACCAATATCACCAATTTCAGCACACAATTCAAAGGTACTTAGAAATTCTAAAGTCAAGCGTCTATAGGTGTGATTAGTACAATAGAAAAAGTGTTGCAAACCTATAGTTTCGAGCATACGCATGACTTGATTATGAATGCCCAATGTGTGCAAACATCCATCATCTAGATATCTAGTACCAGTAAGACGCCTCTGAGATAAATAATCGTACCTTTCTTGTTGTTCGGGGGAGGTAAAAATGATACCTAAATCGTTTGGACGATTACGTCGTTGTCTTGCTTGCGTTAGTGATGATCGGGATCTCGAGGAATCACCTTCAGCACGTTGTTTCTTTTTCGGTGCCATCTACACAAAGATTACCACCTTTAAGTTAAAAATCAGTGGTGACAGCATGAAAGTGCAGCATATACATAAGAATTAAACCAAATTTGACAATGATAATTTTGACAAAGCTGCACTGAATGAATACATATGCTGTCATTATGTCAATCACCCAATTTTCAACCTCAGTAATTCGGGAAAACAACATATGTAAGAGAACATTGAAACTGAATTAATATTGCTGTTATAAGGGAAAAAATACTTACCTTAATTCGTGAAAATTGGTTAGAACAAGGTAGAAATCGGAAGAATGATATCTGGATATCAAATCCCACGAAAACCCTAAGTTTATTTGCAGAAAATAGATGAGAGAAAGGTCGAATAAAATTAGGGTTTCATACGAACTGTCGCCTGCTCTGTATTGGGTTAACAGATAGAAAAAAAAAACGACAGGGGGAAGAAAATTAATGGTGGGAAAAGAAAATGAGATGTTAATGGAGTAGGAGATGTGAAGAATCGAAGATTTGAGTGGGAAAAATGGAGGAATCGAAGGATAAGAGTGTTGCGAAGAACTGGAAAGAATCGAACGATAGGGCCGTGTTTTTTTCAGATCTGAAAACACGGGGGAGAAAAAGGGCACTGGAGAGAAACATGGACCGTGTTTCAGAAATACGGTACCCCCGTGTTAAATTTTTGGCTCTCTGGAATTTTGAAAAGTTTTGCAGAGAATGAAACACGGGCCGTGTTAAGAAATACGGTACCCCCGTGTTAATTTTGAAGCTCTCTGGAATTCTGAAAAGTTTTGCAGAGAAGGAAACACGGGCCGTGTTAAGAAATACGGTACCCCCGTGTTAATTTTGAAGCTCTCTGGAATTCTGAGAAGTTTTGCAGAGAAGGAAACACGGGCCGTGTTAATAAATACGGTACCCCCGTGTTAATTTTGAAGCTCTCTGGAATTCTGAGATTTTTTTGCAGAGAGAAAAACACGGGCCGTGTTAAGAAATACGACCCCCCCCCCCGTGTTTTTTTTAGTAAGAAAATAAACTACCAATGTTTTGCCACACATATACACATTATGTACATACAAAGTCATACCAAATATGTAAAAAAGAAAAAAAAAGAAAAGTATGAAATAAGGAAAACTTATATATAACACTTGGGTGTCCCAAGTGACAAAATGCAAGTCTTTCAGCTCTCATAATTGGGATTGGTAAGATCAACCACTTCCAAATTGTGCACTTGATGTCCTTCATAGTAAGGTTTTAGGCGATGTCCATTGACCTTCCATATTTTTCCTGTTTTCTCACTTTTAATTTCAACTGCACCATGAGAAAACACATTAGTCACAACAAATGGGCCGATCCATCTCGACCTCAATTTTCCTGGAAACAACTTCAATCGAGAATGATATAATAAAACTTTTTGACCAATTTCAAAACTCTTTCTAAGAATGAACTTATCATGAACTGCTTTAGTTCTATCTTTATATCTCAATGCAGTTTCAAAAGCCTCATTTCTTATTTCTTCCAATTCTTGTAATTGGAGTCTCCTATGTTTTCCAATTTCATTTGACTCCATGTTACATTTCTTGACGGCCCAAAAAGCTTTATGTTCTAACTCAACTGGTAGATGACAAGGCTTACCGTATACCAGACGATATGGAGACATACCAATTGGAGTTTTGAAAGCTGCACGATAGGCCCAGAGTGCATCATTAAGATGTAAGCTCCAATCCTTTCTTGTTGGTTTCACCATTTTTTCCAAGATTGATTTGATTTCCCGGTTAGATACCTCGGCCTGACCATTGGTTTGTGGATGATATGCTGTAGATATTCGATGTGTCACATGATATTTCTTTAATAGAGCTTCTACGGTTCTGTTGCAGAAGTGTGAACCTTTATCATTGATGATGGCCCTTGGTATGCCAAACCTTGCAAAAATGTTAGTTTGAAGAAAATCTGCAACAACCTTTGCATCATCAGTACGGGTGGCCTTAGCCTCCACCCATTTTGACACATAATCAACAGCAACAAGAATGTATTTAAACCCGAAAGAAGATGGAAAGGGGCCCATAAAATCCATACCCCAAACATCAAAGATTTCGCATGCTATGATAGGAGTTTGTGGCATTTCATTTCTAGGACCTAACCCCCCAGTCTTTTGACAGTTTTCACACGTTTTATAAAATTCATGAGAGTCCCTAAACAATGTAGGCCAAAAGAATCCACTCTCTAGAACTTTATAAGCTGTTTGCTTGGGACCAAAATGTCCCCCGCAAGCATAACTATGACAAAAATGTAAAATAGACAAGACCTCACTATCAGGAATACATCTTCTAATGATTTGGTCGGCACATTGTTTCCACAAGTATGGATCGTCCCATACAAAATATTTTGCCTGACTTTTCATTTTATCTTTCTGTGCTTTTGTAAAGTGAGAGGGAAATACCTTAGCTGCGAGAAAATTTACCATGTCAGCATACCATGGTATCTCATTCCCAATGACATGAAGTTGCTCATCCGGAAATGCTTCATTGATAGGTGCTTCAACTTCAACTTGTTTAATTAACCGACTTAGATGATCTGCTACTCCGTTTTCGGTTCCTTTCTTATCTTTAATGCGTATATTGAATTCTTGAAGTAGAAGAATCCATCTAATCAGTCGTGGTTTTGCCTCTTTCTTTGCTAACAAATATTTCAACGCTACATGATCAGAGTAAACAATTATTTCAGTTCCTAACAGATAAGAACGAAATTTATCCAAAGCAAAGACAATAGCAAGAAGCTCCTTTTCGGTAGTTGTGTAATTAAGTTGAGCTTCATTCAATGTGCGTGAGGCATAATATATCACGTGTGGCTCTTTCCCGATTCGTTGACCTAACACCGCACCAACAGCAAAATTAGATGCATCACACATCAATTCAAATGGGAAATTCCAATCAGGTGGTTGAAGAATGGGTGCACTTATCAATTTTTTCTTTAAATAGTCAAATGATTTCTGGCATGCATCATCAAAATGAAATTCCTTTTCTTTTTGAAGAAGCTTGCATAATGGTTGGGCTATTTTAGAAAAATCCTTGATAAATCGGCGGTAAAACCTGGCATGCCCTAAAAATGATCGCACATCTTTGACAGTTGATGGATAAGGTAATGAAGAAATAAGATCAATTTTTGCTTTATCTACTTCAATTCCTTTGGCTGAAATGACGTGTCCCAAAACTATTCCTTGTTGGACCATAAAATGGCATTTTTCAGAGTTTAGCACAAGATTTGTTTCCAAACACCTTTTCAAGATAAGGGTCAAATTACCTAGGCATTCTTCAAAAGTATCTCCATGGATACTAAAATCATCCATGAATACCTCGATAATTTTCTCCAGATATTCGGAGAATATACTTACCATACACCTTTGAAATGTAGTTGGAGCATTACATAATCCAAACGGCATGCGCCGATACGCAAACGTACCGTAGGGACATGTAAATGTGGTTTTCTCTTGATCTTCTGGAGCTATGGGAACCTGCACATATCCAGAATAACCATCAAGAAAACAGTAATAAGCATGACCCACTAGCCGTTCTAACATTTGATCCATAAATGGTAAAGGAAAATGATCTTTCCTAGTCATGGAGTTCAGTTTTCTATAGTCAACACATACCCTCCAACCATTTTGAACTCTAGTAGGAACCATTTCTCCTTTATCATTCTCCACTACTGTTATGCCTGTTTTCTTTGGGACAACCTGAAGCGGACTTACCCAACTACTATCAGAAATTGGGTAAATGACTCCTACACTTAGCAATTTTAGAACCTCTTTCTTCACAACCTCCATCATTATCGGATTCAACCTACGTTGTACTTGTCTACATGGCTTCACATCTTCTTCCATTAAAATCCGATGCATACAAACTGAAGGACTAATACCCTTAATATCAGCAACTGTCCACCCCAAAGCTGATTTGTATTTCTTCAACACATTTACCAGTTTTTCTTCTTGATGAGATGTCAGTTCACTAGATATGATAACCGGAAGAGTATTCTTATCTCCTAAGAATGCATATTTGAGATGGTCAGGTAAAGGCTTCAACTCCACTTCAGGGGGTTGTTCTATGGAAGGTACAGGCCTATCCACTATCAATGGTAAATCCACAAATTTTCCAATTCTACTCGGACATGTTCCCAAAGCGGCCACTACCTCCTTGATTTCTTCATCAACGTCATACAATTTGCTTAATTCTTCCAATTTTTCAGTTGCTATTCCTTGTGTCAAAGTTATTTCCAAAGGATCAGCTGATGATAATTGGTACACCATTTCAGTTAAATTTTCAATGACATCAATCATAGATACCTCTTCACCATCTGTAGGAAATTTCATGGAATCATATATGTTAAACTTAATAATTTCACCATCAAATTCCATGGTTAACACTCCATCGTGGACATCAATTTTTGTTTTTGAAGTTTTTAGGAATGGTCTCCCTAACAAAATAGGTGATGGATTAGCCAAGCCATTATCTTGCATATCTAACACATAGAAATCTGCAGGAAAAACCAACTCATTAACCTGAACTAAGACATCTTCAATAACCCCTTCAGGATATGTGTTAGATCTATCAGCCAATTGGATAACAACACGAGTTTCCTTTAAAGGACCTAGACTTAGGGTGTTAAAGATAGATAAAGGCATGACATTTATTGAAGCACCTAAGTCAAGCATGCATTTTTCGTACCTCGTGTTTCCAATTTTGCAAGGTATAGTGAAAATACCTGGATCTTTGCACTTTGGTGGAAGCTTTCTTTGCAACATTGCTGATACATTTTCTCCCACACTTACCTTCTCATTCTCATTAAGTTTCCTTTTATTTGTACACAAGTTCTTGAGGAATTTTGCATACCTGGGTACTTGTTTGATCGCATCAATGAGAGGAAGGTTAACTTCTACCTTCTTGAATATGTCAAATATCTCCTTATCATGATTTACCTTCTTGTTTTTGGCCAACCTGCTAGGAAAAGGAGTAGGAATTTTTATAGGAGAATATGACTTACTCTTCACCGTTTGTGTTGAATCTTCCTTAATTTCTTCTTCAACCTTTGTTTCATCTGTGTCCTTGTTTGTGTTTTCTTCTTCATTCACTTTTCTTGGATCTGATAGTTGTTTTCCACTGCGAGTTGTGATAGCACTAGCATTTTCCTTGGGATTTCTTTCGGTCTGGCTAGGAAATTTTGAAGAACCTTGTGCTTGCATTTTACCAAGGGAATCTGCTAGTTGACTCACTTGATTTTCCAAATTCTTAATACCGTTTCTGGTCTCTTGTTGGAATTGTAAGGTATTGGTAGCCAAAGATTTCACCAAATCTTCTAAAGGCATACACCCCGTTTGTTGTGAAACTTGTGGTGGAGGCATCGGTTGAAATGGTGGTCTTTGCTGATTTGGTGGAATTTGGAAAAATCCGGGAGGTGGATTTGCTCCTTGCTGATTTTGATACATATGTGGTCGGAAATATGAGTTACCACTTTGTTGAGTGTTTCCATACCTTAGATTTGGGTGATCCTTCCATCCAGGATTATATGTTGGAGCAAATGGATCATTCCTTTTTGGAAATGGTTGTCCTCCAATGGCATTTACTTGTTGTTCTTCCTGCAAAGTAGGACACATATCAGTTGGATGACCTGTAAAAGAACAAATTCCACATACCTTGGCAGGAATCTTTTCTCCTACAACTCTTTCCACAAGAGCTGTCAAATTTGATACTTGCGTTTTTAATTCAGCAATATTGGTTTCTTTCACCTGTTGAGACATAGAAGTGTTACCCCTATTACAATATTGTGAGTTAGATGCCATATTAGCAATTAACCTTTTAGCTTCGATGGGTGTTTTATCAACTAAAGTACCACCACTAGCAGCATCTATCATATTGCGATCCATAGGAGATAAACCTTCGTAAAAATATTGTATTAATAATTGTTCACTAATTTGATGATTAGGACAACTACCACACAATTTCTTGAAACGTTCCCAATATTCATGTAAAGATTCTCCTCCATCTTGCCTAATACCACATATTTCCTTTCTTATATTAGTTGCTCTTGATGAAGGAAAATATTTTTCAAGGAAAACCTTTTGCATATCAGTCCAAGTGTTTACTGAGCCCGCTGGTAGATCATATAACCATTCCTTAGCAGTATCAGCCAAAGCAAAAGGAAAAGCTTTGAGTTTAAGTTGTTCTACACTTACTCCATTCGGTTTCATACCAGAACAAGCTATATGGAATTCCTTGAGAAATTTATTTGGGTCGGTGAAACAGCTTGAACCCATGGAATTGTTGTCTTTAAAACCTGTAAAAATAGGTAAGGCTCGTATTAGTCCAGGTTTGATTTCACAAGTATCATTATCAGCAGGATAATTAATGCATAAAAGATTAGGGTTGAAGATAGGAGCAGCTAGCTCCTTGAGAGTTCGCTCCGCCATTGGTGGATTAATGTAGTAAGGTGTACTACACAAATCCTCTATGTCGTCTTCTTCCAAGTTTGTGGAACTTTCTTCAAAAGGTGATGGAATCTAATTAGCTTGTTCCAACTTCCTTCTTGTCCTAGTTGCAATTGGAGAAGATGAGTTTGGATCTATGGCTGGAATAATTTGTCCTTGATGCTCGATCGCAAATGATCTCAATTGTGAATGCCTGAAGATTACACACAATCAAAGATTAGATGAGGTCACGTGAAGAATTTATCAAAAACTAAAATAAAAAAAACTACAACAAAAACAAAACTAGAGATTAAAATTGCCAGTTCCCCGGCAACGGCGCCAAAAATTTGATGCACTGTCGTATGCACAACAAATTTAACAAATAAATCCTAATCCCCAAATACGTAGTATATGGCAAGAAGGAGTCGAACCCACAAGGAATGACGTTTTAATCACTAATTTTGCGATTGATGTTATGAACCCGTTTGTATAATTTCATTGATTCCTAACTAAATTCAATTATACTAAAGCTTTAACCACGAATTTACAATTAGGGAAGGATTGAATTGGTGATGGAATTAAAATTCCATACATTTACATAAAAGAATGATTTTAAATAGTTTAATGTTGACTTAAGAAATTCAGAATAATAATTTCTATACTTCCTCTCAACCTTAATAAATTGAATATGCTCTCAATTTATTTTTGTACCCAATTAATAACCTAGGTTACGAACACTAGATTCAATTAATGGTATCATTATGAACGGGAAGTGGCCAACTACAATCATAATCACACAAGCTCGGATCATGCAATTGCACGAATTAATGGTCTTTTTGCTACTATAGACAAATTAATTAACAATTTCGGATTAATTTCATTGTCTTAGCAAAGACTAAGTCCTAAACCAAATAGGTGATCAATCTAATCAGTTCAAGAATCTTAATCTATGATATGGAATCATTCAATTCAGACCATTAATTCAATTAAACCTCATGTAGAATCAAACATTTAAATTATGAAATGATAATTACGTTATGATTCCATCTTCAATTCATCCTACCCTGTTCTACTTATTCAAATTTCTGCATACCCACAATTCATACAATTATACAGAAATACTAAAAGTTAATGACAATAACACATTCACAAATTCTATTATTTCAACAATTAGATAACAATGAAATGATCACAAGTAAAATTACATAAAAACTACTTAGATTCTGCAAAATGGAAATACAGAAATTTACAAAGGAATAGAGGAAACTTATCAATTGAAGTGCAGAATGTCAAATCATCAATAGAATTCAAGAAGATCAAAGATTGGAATTGTGCATTACATGTATGTTCTAAAGGAATAAAGGGAGAAAAATACATTCGATCCTTTCTCTCTCGATATCCCGAACTCTGTTTTCATATCCAATTTTATCAGAAACAAGTCGCGTGGCAGTTACACATTTTTAATCGAAAACACGGTCCGTGTTTATGAAACACGGGACCCCCGTGTTTTCTTCCAACCGTTCTGCTGACAAAGCTTTACCGACCGCCATTCGGGATTAATAACACGGTCCGTGTTATGGAAACACGGGACCCCCGTGTTTTTGACTCTTCCACTCAATTCCTTTGAAAGTTTGAGCTTCACTTCTCTTGATATATTTGTTCCCTTTCCAACTTTTCTCTCCTTGATTCGGCATTTCTTGATGTGTTCTCTACTTGATTTCTTCTTCTCATTGATTTCTCCTTGAATTTCTTCAATTCTTTTCTTTCCTGTAAAACTTATTCAAAGGAGGAAAACTCGACGAAAAGATTAAATCTAGTAGAAATTATGAGGGATAAATGATATTTTTAGACATAAAAATAATCAATAAATCTTATCTATCAGGTGACCTTGAGCTCAATAAACACAAACCAGAGTTGCTAAGGAACTTAAAAGATACTAATTACTTACAGTGGAACACCATGTGATCAGGAACCAGCCGATCTACCAGTTAAGAATAGTTGTGTGGACTATTGTCCTGCAAGTGACCAATCCTCCGGCGAAAAATAGTGGTGTGGACTATTGTCCCGCAAGTGACCAGCCCACTGGCTAAAATAGTGGGGTGTTCCTATACTTACATGGATTTGATAAAAGGCATGGTGTATATCAACTTCCATTAAAAAATTAATTAAAAATTTTATCCGGACTATTTGGGCCTTTGTGTGTCAGATTGATCATTTATAAGCTGTATAATTTTATGCATGACCTTATGTATTATATGTGGGTTTGAAAGTGTCAGTTGAATATTCTCCTGCATGATTTTATGTGCTTATGTGTTGGCCTTAGTTCTAAGTACGTAGCATACTGATCACCCCTTTTATGGGTGCTACTCATTCCCATGAGCAGAAGGCCCGTCTCACGTGTTGCAGGTAGGAGATGGCTATTTTGATGCCATTGATGTCTATAGGACATTAGGTGGGGCTGAGTGATGTTTGGGCTGGATTCAAGTCCTAGGAGTGGCATGTCTAGTTTCTCCATTTGAGATTATTATTCCTATTTTCTTTTAATTATGTGAAACTTCAGAAACAATTTTATTATTTTTGTTATTTTTCTTCTCTGAAAAACTATCTCTAGTAATTTGAATTATGTAAGAACGTATGCATACTCTAATTTCCTTATTTATGAAACCTAGATTATTTAATACTGTTGTGAGTTGTTTTCCTTAGCCTTAGCACTTGGTACTGGAATGGTAGGAGTGAACCGGTCTGGTACTAAGTGTGGCAGTAGCATCCACAGAATTTACATTTTAAAGTTGAATGTTTATAAAAAAAAATGTGTAAATTTTGGGGTGTTACAATAAGAAAGTATGTCATTTTTAGTAAAAGTTACTATTTACCAAGAAATAAAACAAAAGGTCAAAGTCCAGTTCAATATAAATAGAAAATGCCAAATTCAACGGTCAAGGTCATGGTAAATGATCAAGGTTTGACTTTTACTATTCACATATTTCATATTTTACCAGTATAAGGCTCATTTATTTAATGTGTAATCATGTTTAATCTTCATTTAACCTTTCATATATAGTTAAGGGGCATTTAAAAAGCCATTAGTGATGAACAATTCAAAGGTCTTAATAACACATGAACAACCATGAGCATTATCAGTGAATAGTGAATAACAAGATGAAGATTTTCATGGATAGGCATGAATCAATTCAACCAAACTCTATCAAACTTCCATAAATCACAACATAGGCTATACTAATATAAATGAAAACATATTATAAATTAATTTTATCCTAAAAATGTAAATAAACAAATTAAAATTTTAGCAACACACACAAATCAATTCTAACCTAAAGATGAAACCCCAAACCCAAGCCTATCATTCTCATGTTGGGTTTGGATAGTTTCGTGCACCTTTTGAAAGCTATCATAGCTTCTTCAATAATTAACATTCTTTATATCCAAAAGCTGCATTGAAAATTATACACCTTAAGACATAATTTAATACCATATAAGCTTTCTATATATTAGCCAATTAGGAGTTGTAAGTCATGAATGTTGGTACAAATTTAGTGGTCATGAGAATAACTAATTACATGATTTTCTCACATAAAAGAATAAATAGAATATCAAGAAACATATAATTATCATTCTCCAAGAATTTAATACACCAACATACTCATATCAAACCATAAAATTCACCAAACCACACAAACAACCTATATTAAAGAACAATTAGTTATTCTCCTAAAAAAACCAAGCTTAACTTAAAAAAATTCAAGAATTTTTTTTAAAATACTTATATTCATAAGAGAATTAAGGAAAAGGAGGAGGATTCAACCAAACCAAATTGATGAGATTTGAATGGAAGCTTCAAGATTTTCAATGGTAGCTTCTATGGAGAAGGAGTGGGGAATGAAATGGAGTAGGGAAGGGAGAAATATGTAATGGATTTTTGGTTTAGGAGACATGAAAATGAAGACATATACAGACAATTGAGGAGTTGTAACAAGCAAGGTAAGAATATGAAACCAATCATGTTAGTTTATGATTATTTAGTGCCTTAATTAAGAGGTCCACAATAGTTTTGGGTGTCTTATAAAGCCAATGATAAATGGAAAATGAATTTTTATGTGGAATGAAGCAAAGTGAATGGGAAGTTAATCATAAATAGTGAATATGGAAAACTTAACGAGTAAGGAATGGATGTTGATGGTAGTCATATGAATTATTGTGATTAGCTTTCATAACTGAGGGGAACACTTTGTCAAGGTGGCATGGGATTCCAATGGAAAATGTGCATCCAATTTTGCAAAATGGGGTAGATAAAGAGGATTTACATGTTGGTGGTTCAGGTGGAAGGATAAGGTAGCAAAACATGGTATATTCCCTTAGTATCTAATGATTGAAGATGAAAAAAGTGTCTAGTTACAAGCAATGTGAGTGTGTAGAGGTGAATGGTTCCATTTTAATATTATATTGTAGATTTAGGATTATATCTACTATATATTTAAATGTGTTGGATTGAATTATAAAAGAAAAGATAGGATTTAAGTGGTGAAAACAAAGGCTTAGAAGCTTATTTTACCCCAAATATGACAATTTTATCTTAAAAATAAAAATAAAGATAAAATATTTCAAATTAATTTTTATCCTGATAAAAACAAAATAAAATAATCCTTTAATTTTAATAAATTTTAGATAATTCAAAAAAACTATTTTGAGGCACAAACGTGATTAAAGCTAACAAAGACAAAAGTGACCTTTTTGGTCTAAACCTCCATTTATCATTTCTAAAATGGCTAAGAAATTAAAAGAATCAAATTAATTCAAATATGATCAATATAATATAATAAAGATAGGTTAGAGGGCTAAAAGTGGCTCAAAACTCTCATAGAATAAAGTTGCAAATTGTGGTACAAATAATGGTATGAAACACTCATGAATCATAACTAGGGTTTTTATTTCCTTTAAAGAATGAAATAAAATTTTAAATTACATATTTTTCTCATTTTTATATCATAAAATATATTTTTAAAAATTAGGGTATTAGACTAATTTTGTAGGCAATCCTTTTGTGTGAATCCTTATCTAAGGGAGAGACATTTAGTCCTTGCATAGGCTAGCCACACTTATTTTACTCCAATATTTTCTTATATCTATTTGTATAGTTTTGGTTGTAAATTTTAAATATTTAATGATACTTTATTTACCTTTTTATCCTTTTCTCTTTCATTAAAAGAGTTTCTTGACTCTAGTTTATTTGTTAGTAAGTCTTATACTAGTCTTAGGTTAGGTGTCTGTCACACCTGATTCCTTGAGGTATAAAGGTATATTTTGCCTTTCACCCAATATGGGTTAGTTATTTGATGTAATTTATCCATGTTGGAACTAGCAATAACACCCTATATTTTTTATTTTTCTTTTGGAAGCTCTTTTCCAAAACAAAATTTTCTAGTTGTAAAAATGGAGGTATTATATGAATGCAATCTTTAGGGATTCTCGGATGGAAGTGGGAATCTAAGGATTTTATTTGTGATTTCTTAAAGAGTTGTAGTGGTTGTGACATGATTAGGGTCATTGCTGATCAATTAAATAAATGTAAAATTGTTATTATGATGAAGTTAAATTGGAGCATGGATCATGGATCATTTGGCCAAAGTATACATGTGATTTTTGGTGATTCGGTATGGTACACTAACCAACATAGTATTTATTTTTTATTATATATTATGTTCACATTTTTAGGAAAATTTATTTGAGGTTTTGAGCATAAAGCTGAGGACAAATACAACCATTTAGCTAGATACATATGGTTAGATTGAGAGGATGAATTGGATGCTAAAGGACATGTTAAGATTTTGTAACTTAGACTTTCAAGGAAGTTAGGAGGACAAACTACATCTAGTTGAGCTTTCCTACAACAAAATTAACCATGGTAACATTATGATAGCACCATTTTAGATAATTAGTAGATTGGGTGAAGTTTCTTACCATATAATTTTTCTAATAGAGTTAGCATGTGTTTGCAATATCTTCCAAGTTTTGGAGCTGAAGAAGTACATTACATATATGTTGCATATAATCCAAATTGACAAGATCAAGCTTGATGAGTCATTGACCTACAAGGATCACATTTTGAATATTCTAGGCACTAAGATGTGTCAAATCAATGGGACTATCACAATGCTCATTATAATTCTTTAGAGTCGCATCAAATCTTAGGGGGATGCTTAGGAGACAGAGGCTAGTATACAAAGTTTTCAACCCCCTCCCCCAGGCTTTCCATAGATAGTGCATGGTTCTTAGAGTATAATTTTCCCCCTTAAAATGGTAGTGTCCCTCTGCTTGTGATAGCTTCCTCATTTGTTGTTTTTTTTTTAGTAATTGGCCATAACATATCAAACGTGTTTCTTTTTAAGTCTTTTATGTTAACTTTGGAGACAAAGTTTATTTTTAAAGGAGTAGTGATGTAATATTTCAAATATAAAAAATAATTCTACTTAAAAAAATTTAAAGGAAAATTATTTTAAAATAAATTTGAGAAAACTAGAAGATCAATTGATTGGAATGGAGAACTTATTGATGAATTTTCTCTCTTTGATTTTCCTAGTCCAATGAAACAAACATCTAGAAGACAAAAGCAATCAACTATTTATAATTAAAACTTCTCTTCAAATCAATTTTATTTTCTAAAACTTGATGCAATGATATTTAATATTAATCGTTTTGATATTCTTGGACCAAGCACACTCTTTATGTTTTGTGGGAATATTTTCATATTTTAAGGATATTAATATATTTTTTCCTACAAGTGATTTTTGCACAAAAATCCTAAAAGTTCCCTTACATGCTAATTCTCACCTATCTCCACTCCCTATCCCCTCTAATTATTACGAACCAAGCAGAATAACATCTTATTAATTTTTTTTCTCCATCTCTCCTTATCTTACATTGTACTTACACTCAATATTTTGCTTCACCATACCTCTATCAGTCTCACTTTTTTTCATTAAAGAGTGTAGTAAGATAACTCACCTTCATCCTCTCTCTCTCTCTCTCTCCCCTTATTTTGATAAAAAATTTATGTCCATTAGCCTTCTCTAAATCTCTTACACTCTCACACTTGCATTTTAAAAATTTTTCTAAGTGTTATAAAAAAATTCTCTCATTTCCTCCTATTTCTTTTCTTTCCTCCTTATACTCAAGCCACTCCCTTCCTCATTTTCTCATCACTTACTTCCAATCCATTATTTTAATAGTTATTACTTAAGCAATAGTGGATTAAGACTTAGTGAAAGTGAAGTGAAAATCCTTGGTTTCATATTTTCTTAAGTCCATCCAATCAAGTGAAGGGGTTTTGCATGCTTTTCTATGGTTTATATTATTCTCTTTATCTTCTTGTGTTTATATTGAATTAAATGATTTTTATGTGATCCTTTGATTAAGATAATATAATGCATAGACATCCCCCCTTTGTTCCACCATAAAGCTTTGCAAACACAACTTTCCTTATTTGGGAAAAACCTAATGTGTAATCAAGCCATGAATGCCCCTAAATGTTCCTAACCTTCTAGGTTGCCTGAATATGTCTAAATTTACATTTAAAGATCAATCTTACAAGTGTAACTAGTTTTCAACTTATTTTTGAACTCTTTGGGACTTTATGAGGGTACGTATAAGAGAAGAAAAGGGTGGAAGTTAATTAGGTGTTTTTGGGACTAATTTGGGACATAAATTTTAGGCCTTTTCAAGGAAAATTCCTTCCCTAATAATACTTGTTGCAAAAAGTCAATTATAATTCTTTTTAGCCACTTTTCATTTATTTTCATTTTATACTAATATTTAAAACTAGTTGGTTGAGTGTTCCTTTTGATTGTGAGCCTTCCAAGTTACATTTTACCTGAAGAAGGCATTTTAGAGTCATTTTTTGATGTCCTCAATCGTTAGAAGTGATTAGAGCTAATTTTAGCTTAATTAGAAGAGAATTAGCTGATTAATTTTAATTTGACAATTCTCTAGTTTACGTCTAACAAGATCTTTTCCCTATGTAACTAAGAAGGGTTGGTTTGTAATCTTGAGACCTAAAACAATCCATATAAATTTTTTAGGTTGCATTTGAATGAAACAACCAACTTGAAACCATTTCCAAGTGAAATCTTGAAGGCTCAAGTGTAAGCTTCATGAATCTCCTACTAAATATTCAAATTGTTAGCCCTAATAACTGTAACATTTGGTGGTGAGTTGCAATTTATTTCATTGGTGTGTCCAAAATCATAAATTTTACCCCTCTTATCTTCTCCACCGTCTTTTCTTAACTTAATTTTGATGCGAATAACTCACTCACCTACAACTGGTCAAACCCAAGTTATATATTTTATACATTGAGGTGTGGTAATGGAATAGGAAGTGCAAGTATAAGATTTTTATTTTTATTTTTTCTTTAAATCTTTACTTTTGATAAATTTGGGTAGACCTTATGGATGTATAATTCGATGTGATATGTTCTAAATTGTATTTATACATTTCAAGCATGATATATAATGTGCATTTTACATAAGCATGTATAGATGAGTTAAGCATGAAATATAATGCATGAAAGTCTTGAGTTTTCAACTTCATTACATGAGTAAGGGTTTGGAACTGATTTTTATGGAATTATGTGTGACATGATTTCCCCTAAGTTGGTGTTTATATCCATGCTCTTTTTTTTTTTAGTTTTAGGAAAATTTCATGAATATGTGATGTGTGTGGGAATGTGGAATTACTAGATATGTAAAACTAATGCTTGATTATGATGAAAGTAGGAATAGGATGATTCGAAAATGGTGAATTAATAATGAAGGTATTCAAATAGGGTAGAATAATGATGATGATGATTCAATGATGGTGATGATTATTTGATGGGGTTGATGATGATGATTTAAAGTTGATGGATGAATGATGAGTATAATTCAATACTTATGAGATGACGATTAAGATGATTTGATGATTAGGGTTTGATGATAGATGGTTTTGTGGGTTAGGGTTAGGGTTTACTTTAAAAAGTAGGGTTATGGTTAGGGTTTTGAATTAGGGTTTTGATTTTTGTAATGTGTTTGGAAATTGGATATGGCTAGAAGGGTTTGAGTTATAGAGTTTAGAAAAGATAATACTTAATCTCTAATTCACACAAACAAAGAGATTAAGGGTTTCAAGATTAATCGTTCACACATATTCGATTAAACATGAGATGAACTCACACAGAATTCAATACTTGCAATTTAGATTCAACTTCAATTTTAAACTTGATGTGTCTCCAATTGTGGGTTCTATGTCTTTATATAGCCAATATACCAATTACAAGATATTAACTAAAAAGCATAATTCGTTAAAAAAATACCTAGCTAAAAGATACTAGAATATAGAATATGCTAAAAGATATTAAAATATAGAATATTCTTTAAAAAGGTATATTTTTGCTACTTTATTCTCTAGCTAATTTCTAACTCTAATAATTAATTAATTAATTAAATCAACTAATATGAACACCTAAGATGCATATTACTTCCCCCATACACGTAGCTATGCACTCTATGCATGCTATGCATATACACGTATACGCCTAGTAGCTTATATGGTATGTTTCATCTATTACTAGCAATGTAACCACCTTTTTATCTTCAATTTTGTGGAAGATTCATTGAAGAATAATTGGTTCATAATGATGAATGCCAAATCATGAGTGTTTGCTCCTGTATCATTCTCCCCTTGTTGATTTGAATTTACCCTCAAATTTGCATTGTCATAATAAGGGCTAATGTCTCTGTAACACCCCAAAATTCACTACTTTTTTTTTTTTAAAGCGGAAGCAATTAAGATAGAAACACTTAAAACCTGTGAATTCTGGGAATGTTACCGCCACACTTAGTACCAAACCGGTTCTCTCCGACCGTTTCAGTACCAAGTGCTAAGGCTAAAGAAAAGATCTACGTTAAATTCAAATTAACCATTCATAAATGAATTCGAAAGATCATACAACAAAATCAGAGTACGCATAAACGTTTATTAACACTTGTAAATTCCAAATATAAATACATTTAACAATATAAAACCCAATGGGTCAAATTCCGGATTGCCTACTCACTCAAGTCAGGCCTGCCACCCCAAACAGTCTCTGATCTTAAACCTGCACAAGAGGTCTGCTCCCCACCATCGGTGGATCATCACAGGACCCATCAATCAATGTAGTATCAGTACGGGTCCAGTACTGAGTAAGGAGACTTGATCACTAAGGCCAACACATCGACACATAAACCATGCAGAAAAATAGAAGAACACAATCATAAATGCATATGATCAACCAAGTAAAAGTACGTATAAAGGGCCATATATAATCAAGATTAATCATTTAATTAATCTCTTATCAGAATTCGATTCACACCATGCCTTTTTATTAAGTCCATGTGAGCACAGGAACACCCCACTATTATTGCCGGTGGGCCGGTCACTTGCGGGACAAAGTCCACACCACTATTATTCGCTGGTGGATCGGTCACTTGCGGGACAAAGTCCTCACCACTATTCCTTACCGGTGGATCGGCTGGTTCCTGCTCACATGGTGTTCCACTGTAAGTAATTAGTACCTTTTAAATGTTTTGGCAACTATGATTTATTTTTATTGAGCTCGAGTCACCCCACTATTATTTCCGGTGGGCCGGACACTTGCGGGACAAAGTCCTCACCACTATTATTACCGGTGGATCGGTCACACATAGGGTTAAACCCTAACCACTATTCCTAACCGGTGGATCGGCTGGACCCGGCTCAATAATCTTCCACTTTAAATGATTAGTGTCTTAAGTATCTTATTTAAAGGCTTTCACCAAACATGCACAAATCACCACACATCACAAATCATAACATTCCATAATTACACTTTAATTACCAAATGCACGTGATAACCCAAAACTCTAAGCAGCCTCAAAATCCATAGTTAACTACTCCAAACCCTAATTCAGTGTCCTCCGTACCCTTAATTTGCTCCACGTGCTATTTTCCATTCCAAGTGCTCAAACACCCAAATAACACTTACATTACCTTCCTTACATCCCAAATCAACTTTCCACACATAAATTTCATACCATACAGACATTAATCCCCCCATGCAAACCTTAATATCATCATACAAACCCTAATACCAACATACATCCATTAATACCACCAGGTAAACCCTAGATTCCGTCATATAAAACCATAAATTCAATCCAACCAAAACCAAAGATTCACCCATTCCAAACCCTAAATTCAAGCCATAAAGATTTTTCCATACCAAACCCCAAATTCAAGCCATAAAGATTCTTCCACATAAAATCATAAATTAGAATCTCCCAAGGAAAACTATAAATTGAAATCCCCCAAACAAATCATAAATTAGATTCCCCCATATAATACCATAAATTACATTTTCCCAAATAACATCATGAATTAGATTCTCCCAAACAAATTATGAATTAACTCTCCCAATCAAATCATAACTTAAATTCTCCCATATAATATTATAAATTACATTCTCCCAAATAACATCATAAACTAAATTCTCCCAAACAAATTATAAATTAACTCTCCCAATCAAATCATAACTTAAAATTCTCCCATATAATATTATAAATTACATTCTCCCAAACAAACCATAATTTAATTCTCCCAATCAATCATAAATTACACTCTCCCAAATAACATCATAAATTAAATTCTCCCAAATAGCATCATAAACTAGATTATTCCTTATAAAACCATAAAATTTAGGTCAACTCACTTCCCTTAGTCAACTTCTTTCCCCATCCTCCTTTTTCATCCTTCCTCTCACAAAAACCACATCGACTTCCTCACATGCACAACACATATCATCATACATAAGTAATACACATACCATGCACAACATACTTCAACTCCAAGTCATACCACATATAAAATATTTAATAATAATAAACATAGATACATAACATGCGAAAC
Organism: Tamarix austromongolica; assembly: GCA_039764185.1. Lineage (NCBI taxonomy): Eukaryota > Viridiplantae > Streptophyta > Magnoliopsida > Caryophyllales > Tamaricaceae > Tamarix > Tamarix austromongolica. The sequence continues at coordinate 51,005,147 of CM077817.1, forward strand.
ACATAATACACATAAGCACATAAAAGGCCTTAGCACTCCTTACCGAAAACATCACCGGTCTTGGTGCACGGTCCTATTCCACTTGAGGGGTTTGACTGGGCTCACCTATTATGGGGAAGAAATACTAGGATTAGCTTCCTTCCTATACTACTATTAGTTTCTAATTTATCTTAAGTCTTGATTCTTAATTAATTATGCCCAAAACCACTAAAACATTAATACATATTATTATAATTTAAAGTAAAAAGGGTGATATAAGGGTTTCTACCCTTTACCAAAATAAGGTTAGTAAAGGTAATAATAATAATAATATTTATTATAATAATAATTTTAATAATAACAAATTATTACTAATAGCAGTAATATTAATAGAAAACTTAATAATAATAATAATCTAAGCCTTAAATTTACAAAGTGGATTTCGAAACCTCCCCATTTAATGATAATACTATTTGAAATATAAAAAGATATTAATATTATACATATACTTATTATATAAAGTTAATAAAGATAATAATAATAATAATATAATTAGAAAAAATTTTAAAAATGTTAATAATAATAATAAAAGGCAAAGCTACGAGACTTAATTAAAATTTTAGGTTTCTAATTCTCCTAAAATAATTTCAATATCAAATAACTAATTATACTAACAATAATAATATTAATTATATTATTAATAATATTATTAAACATGTAATAATTACATTAAATAGGAAAAATTCGAGAATAATAATTTATCTTACTCAATAATACTCCCAGACCTGTCAACCAAATTTAGAAATTAAAATACAGTTGATAACCACAATAATAATAATTATAATAATAATAATTAAACTTGAATTAGCATTAAAAATTAGAATAAAAGCATAATAATTATCAATAAATCAAAAGTAAGTATTTAAAAGTTCCAGGGTTTCACCTTGAGTTGGAGGGTATTGGTGTCACCGGAGGTGGTTCCCGGAGGTGGCCGGAAAAGTGGTCTAAGAGGGCCAAAAATTAGGAAAATGGGTAATGGAGAGGAAGAAAAATTAAAATAATTATATGGGGCTGTAGAGGATAATTAGTAGGATTTAATGGTTGGTTTGGAAGGTGTTAGAAGCGGCGCATGTGGCGGCGGGCGGTGATTTAAGGTCTCGGGGTCAAGATTTTGGGCGAGATGAGAAGCAAACTTTGCACGGTTATGGACGCCCGTGCAAGAAGAATCGAAGTTTGAAAATGATTTAGTTAGATAGATGGAGTTGCAGGGAAGAGATTGATAGCAAGAGGAGGTAATGAAGTTGGCCGGGGAAGGAGAACGAGGCGTCTGAAGTGGCGACGGTGGCAAGGTCGGGATTCTGGGTTGGGGGGATCAAGAGCTCGATACAGGTTACTATGGGGGATATTTATAGGGTTAGAAGGGAGGATAGGGTTCTGTGGGTCGGATAGGGAGTAAGGAAAATAGGGTTAGGGTCAACGGAGGTGACGTTTGGCCGGCGGCAGCAAATTGGGGCAAGGGGGTTGCGCAGGAGAGAGAGAGAGGATGGCGCGAGAAGAGGGAGATTTGGTTGGGTCAAGAGGGTCGGAGATTCAGGGGGAAGAGATAGGAATAAAAATCGCCGGTCAAAACGACCGTAACCGGCGGCGAAAAACCAGGGGATGAGCGGCGGTGCAGGTGCTGGTCAACGTCGGGGAAGGCTGGCAGGCGCGAAGGAGGAAGAAGAAGAAAGGCTGGGCCGGGCGGTTCGCGAGGAAAGAAAAGAAAGAAAAAGGGGCAGACCGGGCCGGTCTGTGCGCAAGGGAGGGGGCATTAAATGAAACGATGGGTTTCGGTGGAAGTGGAATCAAAACGCGGCGTATAGGGGGACGGGCGAAGGGCGAAGGGCGCAGGTAACGTTTAATGAAACGTTGCGTCTTGATGGAAAAACCACTAAAACGCAGCGCGGGGAGGGGGACGACGGAAGAGCCAGCGTCGTGCTGGGCTGGGTCGAAGGAAAAGAAAGGAGAAGGGAAACTGGGCCGCGAGCTGGCCCAGTTCGGCGAGAAGAAGAGGGAAAAAGAAAAAGAAGAAAAAGGAAAGGAAAAAGGAAGAAAAAAAAGAAAAAGGAAAAAGGAAAGGAGAAAAATAATTAGGTTAGGGCAAATTAAATTAACCTGAATATTTAGGAATTTTAAAAATAATAATATTTAAATAAAATAATCTTTAAATCCCTTTTTAAGCTAAATTAGGATTTTTAAAAGATTTTTCATAAATTCCTTTTTAATTAGCAAAACACCCTAAATTTCTCCAATTAATTTATTTATAGAATTAATATTAATTTAAAAATATTTTCTCATTCTTATTTTAAATAAAATAATTTATTTAATTAATTTTCAAAATAAAATGCTTAATTAGCTAAAATACCCAAATCCTTTTATAATAAAAATACTTATAAATTTCTTCTTAATTTTTCCTAATTAAATATCCTTTTATTTTAATGAAAATAATTTATTTAAATAATTTTTATAATAAATATCCTTTAAATGTAGTTTATAAAATTATAATTTTTCGGGGCATTTCAGTCTCCAACATTAAATGTCCTTGATACCCCACCATACGAATCTAGCAAATCTAGCTCATAAGCACTTTTCCCAAACTTTTTAAGTACTTTGAAATGAATATCTGCCCTTGGCATAAGCTTATTTTTCCTTAGATTAGGAAATCTCTCCTTCCACAAGTGCAATCATACCAAATATTCCTATTGAAAAACATGTTGACTCATATGTTTGTTTGCTGTTGTCTTGTATACTTCATTCACCTCCTTAATATTATGTTTGTTTTGTTGATGAAGGTTTTGAAAGAAATCCACTCTCTCTTGTGCATCATAACTCTTATCTTCACCTTGCTTGAATTGTTGATGAAGTTTTTGAAGGAACTCCACTCTCTCTTATGCATCATCACTCTTCACTTCACCTTTCTTCAATGGTACCATAGCATTCAACATATATGGATTAATACCATATACTATCTTGAATCCCAAAAGCTATGTATCCATCATGATAAGTACTCTGGTCCTCCTAGATAATGCATCTGCCACAACATTCTCTTTGCCATCCACATGTCTTGTAGAGAACACAAATGTTTGCAATAATCTTATCCATTGAGCATGTCTTGGACTCACCTTCTCTTGACCATGTATATACTTCAAATTCTCATAAACCAAGTGAAGTACAAAAGGCTTGGGTCTCAATTAATGGCTCTATTTCTCCAAACAACGCACAATAGCATAGAACTCTTTATCATAGGTCAAATAGTTGAGCCTTGCACCATTCAACTTTTCACTAAAGAAAGAAATCAGTTTCCTTTCTTGTGAAATCACACCCCTAATGCCTACACCATTAGCATCACATGTTACATCAAATAATTTATTAAAATAAGGTAAAGATAATGTCGATGCGTTTGAGAGCTTTGTCATCAGGTCTTCAAAAGCCTTTGTCGCTTGATCATTCTAATATAACTCCCATTTCTCTATCAATTGTGTGATAGATGTTGCAATGGTAGAGAACTCTTTGATGAACCACCTATAGAATGAGGCTAACCCATGGAAACATTGAACTTCGTGGATATTAGTAGGAATAGGCCATGATTGTATAGCTTCTACCTTTGACAGATTAACTCTAATACCATCTCCACTCACAATATAACTAAGGAAAACCACCATGTCCATCATAAAATCCCATTTTTCCAACTTAACATAGAGCTTCACCTCTCTAAGCTTGTAAAATATCCTCTTTAAGTGTTGTATGTGCTCGAGTTCACTATTGTTATATACCAAGATATCATCAAGGTAAACAACAATAAAGACTCCAAGGAAGGGTCTAACTACCACGATCATAAATCTCATGAAAGAACTCGGTGCATTACAAAGCCTAAATGGCATCATCAACCACTCATACAAGCCCTACTTAGTCTTGAAGGCTGTCTTCCACTCCTTCTCTTCCCTTATTCTCATTTAATGATAGTTGCTCCTAGGATCAATCTTCAAGAACATCTTTGCATCATGCAACTCATATAACATGTCATCCAATCTTGGTATCAAAAACCTGTACTTGATTGTGATATTTTGATTGCTTTTGAATCAAAACACATCCTCCATGTATTTTCCTTATTAGGCACTAACAAAGCTAAAACCCCACATGGACTCATACTTTCCCGTATATAGCCTCTGATCAACAACTCTTGCACTATCTCTATAGCTCCTTAGCCTCCTCTAGACTGCACCTATAAGCCGGCTTGTTTGGTAATGTGACTCCTAGAATGAGGTAGCCCACTTGTCAACTCATCTAGAAAAACATTGGCATACTCTTTCAACACTTGTTGTAATTTTGGATTCATATCAGCATTCTCCCCTCATTGGGCTTCCTTTACCACTAATGCATAACACATCTTCTCATCTTTGATACCTTCAATCACATCACACTCCTTAAGGATCAACAACTCCATGATACTCTTTTTTCTTCCCCTCTTACACTTGACATCTTCCTTCTTCTTTTTTTCCTTTTTTTGTTACATACTATCGGTTCGTTCCCCCTTTTCATTTCTCAAAACTGAATCCTCCCCATCTAGATTAGCTTTTAACCTCAACTTCTTTTGGCCCTTGCATACCACATACTCATTAAGGACCCCATCATGCACAACCTTCCTATCAAATTGCCATGGCCTCCCCAACAATATGTGACAAGCATCCATAGGTAGGATATCGCATAAAACATTATCAAAATAATTTCCAATCTTAAAAGAGATTAGAGTTCGTTTGGTTACCCTTACACCTTTGTCTTTGTTGAGCCATTGGAGTGAATATGGTCTTGGATGACCCATGGTCTCTAAACCAAGATTTCTCACCATCTTCTCACTAGAAACATTAGTGCATGGGACACTATCAATGATGACTTCACACACTTTATCACCAACTCTACACTTGGCCTTGAAAATCTTCTCCCTTTCAGTAAGTAGAGGTTGTTGTTGTACTTGGAGCACTCATTACAACACATACCAATCTACTTGGCCCTCTTCCATAGAATCCTCTAAGCTGTCACTTTCTTCTTCTTGGTCTCCGTCAAGGTCTTCATTCTCATCACAAGCCTCCATACTTGATATCTCCTTCAAAGTAAATCCCTTTGGTTTGGACAATCCCGAGCAAAGTAACCATAACCTCTACACTTGAAGCATTGCTTGTTCACCTTATCAATCAATTGATCATTTCCCTTTTCTTCATGAGTGAACTTTCTAACACTATCTTGATTTGTGGCTTGAGAAATTGGTGGCTTCAACACCCCCTTGAAATTTGAACCATATGGAACATTAGTTAACTTATTCGGTGGCTTTTTCTCTTCAATTGTTTCTCAAACTTAATTTCTGACTTGGCTAGTTTTTCAAACACTTCATAAAGATACACTTCCACCTTCTCTCAAAGACTCATATTTATCCCTGATGAGTTCATATTTTGACACATTTTATACCATTATAATTTTAGTTTTTAGTATTTTATTTAACTAATATAGGTGAATAATTATTGTTTTATGCTTAAGTGGTAAAAATTGTATAATTGTTATTATTTAAGCTAAAATAATATAAATTAAGTAAATTTAGAATAAAATATAATTTATTAATATTTATTTCATTTTATTTTGCAGGTATTATTTTAAATAAAAGAAAATAAAAAAATTATAAAAAAAAGGATGTCGACCTTTGGACCAACGGCCAAAGGACGAAGGCCTAAAGGCTTGGAACGAAGAGAAAAAAACAAACGAAGCCAAACGAGACTCCGGCACACGAGAAGAAAAGTCAGCATAGGGGTGACATGGAGTGGCCACGAAAAAGAAATGAGAAGACGGCCACATAGATCGAGAATAAATAGAGAGGCGGTAGAGCCGCAGAGAAAAAGAAGAGAGCCTTTATAGGCTCGGGAGAAAAGCCAAACATACGAGCGAGAGCTGAAGAGGAGAGCCTTCACAGGCTCGGCCGAAGGCTACGTAGAGAAAAGAAGGTGTGCAGCAAAGCCGCAGGGTAGAAATAGAGAGGAACGACAGTGCAGCACAAACTTCGAGGCGTGGCAGCACCGTAAGTCAAAGTCGTCAGCCGAGAAAAAAAAGAAAAGAAAAAAGAAAGAATTTTGCACAGAAATCAAGGCACTGAGAGAAGAAAAAATAGAGGAAGTTTAAATTTGGTAGAATTTATTTCAGATAAAATTAATTTTTATCTGAATAAATTCTTGATCTTTGATTCAAAATTAATTCCGGTTATTTATTTCTCTTATTTTAATTTATATTTTAGATATAGATTTCTGTGTAATTAATTATATAATTATGACTGGTTGATTATTTATTGTTAGGGAATAAATTGAAACCCTTGATTATGGTTTGAGATATAATTTTATTTTCTTTGTTTTGTGAGATTGTTTCTTGACTCTATTTTAATTGCTATTGTTTATATATATAATTCTGTCAAGTATACTTTATTTGGTGCATGCCTTGTTCTGGTTTCCTCATAAGTGATAGTATTTAGGATTATTTTCCTGTGAGGTAGCCATCTAAATATACTAGAATCTATATGTATAAATTGCAGCTAGGTTAGATAACAATTCACCTATAGTTTTGTGATTCTAACCGAAGTAGTAAAACGTTTTGATACGTGTGGGTCAAGGAAAGGAAATATAGCTAGACATACATTGTGTACTAGTCTGGGTACTTAGATTGACAGCCTTCCACTTACACTTAATGCATTAAATCTAGTTAAATGTAGGAGCCGCTTGTTTCTGCTATACTGCTAGTATTTAATAGGGTTAATATGGGCATGTTGTCGTATTAATTAATTAAGGGAAGTAATATAAGGTGTATGGACCTGCGTTTGGTATACAACTTGGTCGATCTCATTCTCACGATTAAATATTGACTTAGAAGTAAATGTTATATTATGACCTAATCTAGTGGTGGATTTTGATTTCCCTAGCATCTTTCTCATATCTGCGGGTTTCCCATTCTTTTTTATTATTATTAGTTTATTTTATTTTATTCCTTTTATTGTTTTATTATTTTTATTTTTATAAACCCCCATCAGTATTTTTATTTATTTATTTATTTTTGTTATTTAGGATTTTAATTTTAATTTTTGTTTTCAAGCTAGTTAAATAGAGGTGAGCCCTCTCAATCCCCGGCCTAGAACGATACCCTTATTTACCAGTGCTACAATTGACAACAAGAGGGTTTAAATTGCGTGCCGGTTACGGCCACACCAATCCCTCCCATGAATCATGCACACCTTTGTCCTTATCTTTCTTGAACATCACAATTAAGCTCTAATCTTTCATACTCTTGAATATATTCTTCAATTCCAAGTAACCCTTGCCTCAAAGTAGTCATCTTTATAAAATTCCCTTACTCATGTTTTTGAGGCACAAATTTCTTCTTCAAGTGTTTTTTTAATTTTTCCCATGACCTAATTCTCAATTTTCCTTCTCTCTTCCTTCTCCTTTTCAAATTATCGTACCACACTCTAGCAAATTTTTTAAACTTTAATATTGCTATTCGGCACCTCATCTCATCATCAATGTCTTTATACTCAACAAGAGATTCAATAATTTGCAACCATTTGAGAAAAGATTTTAGGTTTAGATTACCTTCAAATTTGGGTAGATCAAATTGGATTCCCTTCTCCACATCATCATAGCTTCTTCTTAAGGTGTCATGCAGTCTTCCATAATTTCTAACACTCTCTTCTCCTTCCTCCATTCAATTTTGTGCCCTTCTCATGTGATCTTCTCCTACTTGTTCCCCTTAATTTTGTAGCTATACGTGTGACCCTTGAGCTTGTGAAGTTTCTATTCTCCCCACACATAACTCTACCTCCTTGATTTCATCCACAAAGTCCTTAAGAACTTCTCTCAAGTCCTCCTCTTAGTTCACCATCTCTTTCCTTCACAAAGCGAGTGGTGCTTCTCCAAACACGCCTCCAAGTGTTGGATTTTAGTGTCTTCTTGATTAATAATTGGGAGAATCTTAAAGAAGAGATACATTCTTGATGAATCTTAAAGTACAGGTTTGATCTTGATCACAAAGATCAAAACATAAGGCTTTGATACCAAAATTGATGCGTGTGGAAATGTGGAATTACTAAATATGTAAAACAAATGCTCGATTATGTTGAAATTGCAAAGGGGATGATTCAAAAGTGTGAATAAATGATGTTGGTATTCGAATAGGGTAGAATATTGATGATGATGATGATGATTTAATGCTGGTGATGATGATTGGATGATGATGATTCGAATTTGATGGATGAATGATGAATATAATTTGACAATGATGAGATACTTATGATGAGGATGATTTGATGATAAGGGTTTGATGATGGATGGTTCCATGGGTTAGGGTTAGGGTTTAGTTTCGAGAATTAGGGTAAGGGTTAGGTTTTGGTTCGAGACTTAGGATTAGGGTTTTAAGTTTGGGATATGTTTGGATGATGGATATAAATATAAGGGAATGTATTATGGAGTTTAGAAAAGATAGTACTTAATCTCTAATTCACACAGACAAAGAGATTAAGGGTTTCAAGATTAATCGTTCACACATATTTGATTAAACTTGAGATGAACTCACACAGAATTCAATACTTGTAGTTTGCATTCAACTTCAATTTTAATCTTGATGTGTCTCTAATAGTGGGTTCTATGGCTTTACATAGCCAAGCTACCAATTACAAGATACCTGCTAAAAATTATAATTCTCCAAAAGATACCTAGCTAAAAGATACTAGAATATAGAATATTCTTCAAAAAGGTAGATTTATGCTATTTTATTCTCTACCTAATTTTCAACTCTAATAATTAATTAATTAAATAACTAAATCAACTAATATGAACGTATAAGCTGCATATTACATCCCTTATGCATGTAGCCATGCACTCTATGCATGTCATGCACATGCACGTATATGACAAGCAGCTTATATGGTATGTTTTATCAATTACTAGCAACGTAACCATCCTTTTGTCTTAAATTTTGTGGGAGATCCTTTATAAATGAAGAAAAATTGGTTCTATAATGATGAGTGTCAAATGTTTAGTGTTTGCTCCTACAACAATATGTACATACGTGCATTATTAGGTTTCTTAGACTTCTTGGATGGTTGGTGAATTTGAGGCATGAATCTTGTTGAATAATTGTGCTTCCAAGCATGGTATTAATGTTGACATGTTCATGGTTAGTTTTATAAACTTTTATGTGTTGATAAAAAGTTTAATATTCTAAGTCCTGTGCTAAAATTATGCTTGAAATTGTTATGAGAATGTTACTTTGTTTGGATGTGATTCGCCTAGACCAATCAAATTGTTCCTACAATTTTTCAACTTGTTAATTTATTTTTCTAGGAGTTTTAGTCTCAACCTAAACACGATGAATAGTTGGAATAAGTAGTTGGTTGGTTCTCTAGAATTATCAACTAATTGAGCCAAACAAATCAACTAGTTTCTTGATTAATTTGATTATGTAATGTTTAGTAGTGTTATACTAGTCAATTGGCTTCTACAATTGATTGAGTAGTTATGGTTGGGTATGATGGTTATGTTTAATTTATAATTATACCATGACATTATTAGCTTACATTCAAATAATTATTTTCCTCTTAATATTGGTGCATAAAAAGGAAATGAATGGTGGGTTAGTATGCAATTCAAGTGGGCCTTATTGTATGATTATGTGGGTATATTTAGCCTCAGGATGGACTTTGAGGTAGGGATTATACCTTGCATGCTTTCCTTCTTTGTGATATTACCTATTTTTTCTTTGTGCACCAATTAAGGATTCACTTCTACTCTAATTAAACTTACTGACTTCTTAGAGGGTATTAATACTCAAGGATTGGATAACTAAAGTGGTTAAGTTTTGCTAAAAACTATATTTAGGTCAGTTGGGGGTTGCATATAATGCCCCCATATTTACTTGACTTGTGTTGGTAGCTATATTTGGGCTAGCTAATGGTTATTTATAATTCACCTTTGTTGAGACTTATTTTGTGGTTTGCTTAATGATTAAGTGTTGATTGGGTATTACATGAGGTCGGCCTTAATCATTCTAAATCAAAGTGGATTGTTGATAAGTGGGTTATTGGAAGTAATTATGGTTGAATAAAGTGTGGACCCTTATTTTAATTATTAGTATGTCTAATCCCTATCATCATGTAATAATATGTATCACATGCTTTACTTCTTTTATATTATGCCCTAGTTGATGCATGATTCCTCTATGGGGGAGATTTTATTTACTCAGGAAATTGACGTACTAGTACTACACTTTGTAGAAGACCTATTATAGGTACTCAATGTTTATGAGTGGTGCATTCATAGCCAGTACCAATTTAAGCTCTCTTACTATTAATTAAAGTATTGGTAAATAAGGATATTGTTCAAGGCGAGGAATTGAGAGGGTTCACCTTTATTTGCTAATCACACTAAGAAAATAAAACACAAAGACTAACTAAAATTATGAACTATCACAAAAATAAATAAATAAACATAATTATGGGGGTCCACGAATCTCATTAGAATCACAAAACTATTAAATGAATTGTTACCTAATCTAGCTAAAATTTGTACATATAAATTCTAGCATGTTTATATTGACACCTAGCAAGCATATAATCATACATTTTATCACTATGGCAAATTTATAATGAGGCATGTAGTACATAAATCACACTTGATAGAATCACATATGTAAATGATAGCAATTAAAGTAGAGTTAAAGGAAAATCTCATAAAATAAAATAAAAAATTATTGTTACATCTCAAATCATGGTCTAAAGCTTTAGTCTATTCCACAATAATAATTATTTAGCCAAACATAATAAATAAATAAATAAATTATAGAAAAATATAGATCAAAAATAGATATCAGAAATAGAGAAAAAAAAAAGAACTGAAAATAAATATAGATAAAAATTTCAACAAACTAATTCAATGAATAATTGCTTGTTTTTCATTCATGATTTTTTATATCGAGCTTGTTTTTTCTTCTTCGACTTCTAATATTTCTTCTCTCCTCTATCTCATCTCTTCTCTCTCCTCTTCTACCTCCCTCTTCTTTCTCTATGCCTGTCGCGCTTCTCTCTCTCTCTCTCTCTCTTCCTATGCCTTTCTTTTTCTCTTTTCGTTGCTCCATGTTGTCTCCCTCTTATTTCTCTTTGCACTACCTTTTCTCTCTTCTCTATCTGCCACCTCTCCTTTTTTGTGATATTTTTATAATCATCCTTTCTATTCTTTTTCTATTATTTCCAGACCTACCAAGGTTGGCTCTCTTTCTTTTCTCTCTTTGGTCTGTCAGACTTTTTGTTTAAATTTCTTCTTAATTTGTTATTCCCTGCATAATTAATAAGTACCTAAAAAATAAGATTAAATAAAATAATAAATAAGATCATAACTTACCATCAATTTTTTTTATCATTTTAGCTCAAATAGTAAAATATATGAGATTATTATCACGTAAGCACAAATTTATAATTACCCTCATATATTGTTCATATAAAAGACCAAATCTTAAAATTAAAAGGGTACTAAATATGTGAAAATATATATTCATTAATACCCCTACACTTAGCTTTTTTACTTGTCCGCAAGGAAGACATGAATTGAAATGAAAAATAAATAAATAAACAAAACTAACTAGTCACTTTTTTAGATTTCACGATTATACTTATCCTGTATAATAATCCCTTTAAACCAAGTTCTTGTGAGAGTTTCACAGATGATATACCTATAAAATCACACATAATTCAAATAAAAGATGAAAAAAACAACTCTAACACCCTTTACTAGTTTATCTTAGGATGTTTTACTTTTATAACACCAACATTAGCACATAACCAAGTTTCAGCATTGAAAATTTAAAGGTTAATTTTAATGTATGGTTCACACATAAACATGACAAATATGGACAAAGCAATAATATGGATAAAAATCTATTACACCTTAGTCATATTAAGATTCATCATCACTATATATACCCTCTATTTTTTTCTCTTTTAGATTATTAACTACAAATTTATAAAAGAAATAAACTCATATATGTGAGATATAAGATGAGAAAAATAGAAAGCATCTTATATATATAAATAAGAAAAGCTCATATCTTTGTGTATAAGAACCTCATGAAAAATATCAAACACTTGCCAAATGGACTGAACCATATGCTTAACTCTTATTACTAATCTCTATTAGATCAAAGACTACCCATCTCAAGAATCAAACATGGACTTTTATAGGTTGTAGTGAGAACAAGGTATAAAGGGTATGGAGTAGTCTAGGATAGTAGTGGTAAAAGGCCAAGAACTAGCAAAACTTTAATAATTAGATGAAATGTAAGAATGAACTCCACATCATTGATGATCAATAATACATTCCTCAACCTCAATACCAAGCTAGAACAATGAGATAATAAAAGAAAATTAGAATATGAATAGAACTCTCTCAAATTAATCACAATATCTTCCTCTCAATCTCCAACAATGACAACAAAATTTGGTGCATCTAGAGCAGGTAACAATTTAAATCTTTGTATTGTCAATTGTAGTATTGATAAATAAGGGTATTATTTTAGGTTAGGGATTAAGAGAGTTCACCTTTATTTTCTAATCACACTAAGAAAATAAAATACAAAGACCAACTAAGACTTTAAACTCTCACAAAAATAAATAAATAAGAAAACCCAATTATAGGGGTTTAAAATAGAAAATAATAAAATTTAAATAAATTAAAATAATAAAATAAATATGGGCGAATATAAATATAATGCATGTGTTAGGAAATTTAAAATCTACCACTAGAATAGGTCAAATTATAGCAATAATTTCTTAGCCATATTTTAATCATAAGAAAGAAACTGATCAAGTTACAAGCCAAAAGCTTGTTTATTCACCTTATATTACTTTCTTGAAATAATTAATATGAAAAAACACTAATATTAAATCGTATTAAATTCTAGTAGTATAGTCGCAACAAGTGGCTCCCTTATTTAATTAGATTCAAATTATTAAACACAAGTAGAAGGATGTTAGTTTAAGTACCCAAACTATTATTACCTCAAGTGTGTCTAGTTATATTCTCCTCCTTTGAAATACACATATCTAGATGTTCCGCTATTCTGGTTAGAATCATAAAACTATTAGATGAATTTTTACATGACCTAGGTACAATTTATACATATGAATTCTAGCATGTTTATATAGCTACCTTGCAAGTATATAATCCTATATACTATTACTATGAGGAAGCCAGAATAAGGCATACACTATATAAATCATATTTCATTGAATCACATATATAAATAATAACAATTAAAGTAGAGTCAAAGAACAATCTCATAAAATAAAGAAAATTATTATTACATCTCAAATCATGGTCTAAGAATTCAATCTATACCCTAGAAGCAATTATTTAGCCAAACATAATAAATAAATCAATTATACAAAATTATAGATCAAATATATATATTATAAATCGAGAAATAAAGAACCAAAAATAAATAGGGATAAAATTTTTAGCAAATCAATAGGATTAATAATTTCTTGTTTTTCATCCATGATTTTTCTATCGACTTTGTTTTTTCTTCTTTGACTTCTAAAACTTTCTCTCTCCTCTTTTGTGTCTCTTCTCTCTCATCTGTTGCTTCACTCTTCTTTCTATCTGTGTTGCCTTTTATCCCTTCTCTCTTTGTGGCCTCTCCTTTTTTGGGGCACCTTTCTTTCCATCCTTCCTATTCGTTTTATGTCATTCATAGGCCCCTTTTGCCAGGCTTACCTCTCTTTTTTTTTTTCTGTTTGGTCTTTGAGACTTTTTTTTTACTCTCTTCTTAATTTGTTATTCCCTACATAATCAATGATTTCCTACAAAAAAATATTAAAGAAAATAATAAATGAGATCATAACTTAAGCTTATTAATTTTCTATCATTTTAGCTCAAATAGTAAAATATATGATATTATTATCACTTAAATACAAAATTATAATTACCTTCATATATTATTCATATAAAAGACTAAAAGATAAAATTAAAAGGATATAAAATGTGTAAAAAAATATATTTACTTATCAATGAGGACTTCATGATGATGTGTTAGTTCAAGAGTCATGCCTATGACTTAATATAAGACTTGTTGGTGTTGTTCTTGTTGGTTCTTTTGATCTACATATTAATAGACGTAAGTTTGAACTCTCGTGTCCCTTGTACCCCTTCCTTTTTATTACACCTTTGGGTGTTGTATCTTGGGAGTTGTTCTCCATAACAATTCTCTTGTTATATCCTTTTCTTTCCACTTGTAGATTCTATTTTTTTTGATTGTTTGTGAAGTGTTTTAGCTTTACCCATGCGCTTACCAAACTTTTATTAAGAGTGAAAATAATAATCATTTTGTTTTATTTTTCTTTCTCAAAATAATGTTTTGTAAACAAAATTTTTTTTATGAAAATTGAAGTATTATCATATATTTGTTTGTGTACAATGATATTTTTATCTATCTACCATAGTATATTCATATTTTGCTTCATATAGTATCTTAGTTTAGAAGTATCCTTGTGTTTAAATTTTTAGATATTTATCTTAATTTATTTATATGCTTGAAGTAGCATTTCTATATGTCTATATTAGTATCCTTATATTTAGTTTCATATAATTATATCTTAAGATAATCTATAAAGTATAATTTTATAGTCCATATCAGTATCTTAGATGTTAATGATATTATATTTACATTTACATGTAGTAAAGTAGTGTCTTTATATATTCCTATAATTTTGTATTGAGTATTTTATTTTTTTTGCTTAACAATAATTAAATATGTTATCCAAGTTTTGATTATACTTTAGTTATCCTATTATTTCCTTCCTTAAACATGTTTTATTTCACCTTTCTATGTATATAGTTTATACATTCAGTAAATGTTAGACTTAGTCGTTGTAGCGATATAAGGTCGTATCCACAAGAACTTCATCATTAATTCCTTATTTCTATTATTTTTTTTCCTATCTAGACCAATCAAAATGCTAAATTCAGTTATAAAGTTATAAAACAATCCAAACACTAGGTGATATAAATAACAAATTTGAGTTAATAAGAAAGACCGAGGATCAAATTTCGAATACAACTCTAGTGTGAACTAACAAATCAAGTCAATCAAACCATTCAATTCATTAGAAACGGCTAAATTATGATAACTATTAGCCTCTTTTGACAACTAAAATTTATTCTAACTCAGTTTAATAACCTATTTTCATAGTGTAAAACCAAATTAAACCCATTAAATCCACATTAGTCTAATATGCTTTCAAGAATCGCTAACCTACTTTCATGATCATTCAACTCCAATTCAATTAATAATTTTAAGCATTAATCTTTACCTTTCGTATCTTTGATTAATAACCTAATTTGATTAAATCTATGGCCAATTTAATTCACCCAAATAACTAAGCACTAGCAATTAAATTATAATAATTAAAAAATTAACAGGAACAATAGAATCAATTCATCATTCAACATCACAATCGAGCCTAATTTGATCCTAGAATAACGACTACTCGCACATTATTAAATTAGAAAGAATTCAATTGAAATAGAAAAGCATCATGACAATAGAGAAAAGAGATTAGATAATAGATTGTGTAATCTCCCTACATTTTAAAAGCCTATAATTTAATAAATCAGTTTTATTTGGGATAACTTAACTTTTAAACTTATCTAATTTAATTATTTTGAGGGTTTTGCCTTTTAAATTTACTTAATTTAATTATTTTGTGGATTTTTGAGTATATAAAATTAGATGTGAATATTTAATAAATTAAAATAAATAATTTATTATTTTATCATACTCATTTTATTTAAATAATGTTTCAAACCAATATTTTCTAAAATTTACCTTTTAAACCAATATATTAAAATATATTAAGTTAAATTATTAAAATTTGTTTATCTACCAAAAATACTACAACCTATTTTCCATAAGTTATTTTATCTACTTTTCTACCCTTTTTTCCCCTTTTCCCTCTTTCCCTTTTCTTTTTTTTTTCTCTCCTTCATTCTCCTTTCTCTTCTTCCCTTTCTCCCCGGCGTAGGCCAGCTTCCCCACACGGCCCAGCCTCTCTCTCCCCCCTTCTCCTTCTGCACGGCCCAACGGCCTGCGTCGTGGCCCATCTGCCCTAGCCTTTCCTCCTGAGCCTAACCGCTCAGCCGAACTGCCACTCCTCTTTTTCTTTTCTCCCCCTGGACTGCCCGGTCCTCCCCCTTTCCTTTTCCTTCTTCCCCGTGTAGCTGTAGCCCGACCTGCATCTCTGCGCACACCAGCTACCCCCTACACCATTGGTCGTCCTTCCCTGCCCCTCTCCCTATCATTTTCTTTCCTTTTTCAACCCCAACAAGACCCATAGCTACCATCTGCGTGTGCCTTCCCTTTCATTTTCTCTCCCCCCTCCCCAACCTAACCTGCCATGGCAGGACCGAACCTCCTGCCATCACCGATCGGTGGTCCTGCCACACCTACCCTACTTGTCCTCTTCTCCCTTCATCGTTTCTCCCCTCAGTTAGCCTATAAATAAACCACAAGGGCAGCCATAACTGAGCTCCCTTTTCGCAAGCCCAGAAATCTAGTTGTTTGCCGCTGCCCAAACTGACCCTTGTTCCACCACCGTCGATGACCGTCGCCACAAAAGTCGCCCACCAAAACCTTCCCCGCACCTCCCCCTACAAAACTGAGCCACCATCATCCCCTACCTTGTCATACACGAGCCGCCCTGACCGTGTGAAGTTGCCAACCCGGTCAAACCACTCTAACCTCTTGCCGCCCCTCGCACCACCTTTTGCTACCAATTTCGGGGTAACTAGTACCTCCTCCACCCTCCAAAACATCCAGGGGACCTCCCCCTACCTTCCCATACCTTGATCTCTCCCTTCCTCCCTCTCCTTCTACTTTCTCCACCTTCCACCACATTCGGCCACCGCATCAACCACCGTACACCGCCACTCTCGACTGCACCACCACCTCCATTCCACCCCTCTCCACCTATTGCACCTTCCACCACCTCAAACACCCCCTTCTTTCCTCTCCTCTAGCCTACAACCCCACTTTTCCACCTCTCTTCCTCCTCAACCACCGCCGTCGTCGCCGCCAAGCGCCACCTCTGGTCTCATCACCAACCCTAGGTGGTATTCTAATTTTCCCAGCCCTTAAAATATTTTTCTATAAGTATTAATAATTTTTATTAATATTAATAATACTATTCTTACTATTATTATTATTATTATTATTATCATTATTATTACCCTTACAACCTAACCTAGCCTCGAAAATAATTATAACTATGGTATTATCATTTAAGAGACTACAACTTTAGTATTAATATAGTTATCTTTATTATTATTATTATTATTATTATTATTATTATTATTATTATTATTATTATTTAATACTACTATAAATATTATTATTGATAACTTGTCTTTTATCAATATTTCATAACCACTAACTTATTGTCACTACTAGCATTATTAATATAAGAATTACTATGGTCACTATTTTATATTACTTATGCTACTATTATTATTATTACTAGGGTTTGGGTTGATAATGGTATTATCGCTAAAAATAATAATAATAATATTATTAGTAACATTGAAACTATTACTGTAACACCCCCAAAATTCACTACTGAAAAATTTCGTTTTAAAGAAAAGAATTAACGGAAGCGAAATAAGAAAATTGTGAATTATGGGGATATTACCGCCACACTCAGTACCAGACCGGTTCATTCCTACCGTTCCAGTACCGAGTGCTAAGGCTAAAACGGATTACCATCAAACAAAAGCTAATACTTAAAACAAGGATTCATAAGGAAGTTAAATAGTTCACAATATAAAATTCAGAGTGCGTATAAAAAGGTTTACAAGCCAAAGGGGTACATAGACAAGGTTCTCAAGGAACATAACGTATTGTACGACAAAACAGAATTAAAATAAAATGATACAGGGTAAAACAAAATGAAAAGAAGAGTCCGGCCATGTTGCTCTCGGTCCCCAGGCCAAGTCTAGGCTCAACTCTCAGCCCCGCCCGATGCCTCGTAAGAATTGTAGGCATCGAAGATATCATCTCCTACCTACACAAACTCAGGTGGGTCCTCTGCTCGTGGGAATGAGCAGCACCCATGAAACGGGTGGTCAATACGCTACGTACTGAGTAAGGTAACAAATGCGCTCAAGTTAGCATACAAAACACACAACACAGTATACATGGCATAATCACATAAGCAACATGTAGTAAAATAGATGATAAAGGCTAGCTACAGTCCGGATAGTCTTATTCTTGAGATCTCCAGTAAATATATAGTCGATTCACAGCACAGTCTTTATCAATTCATGTGGGTGCGGGAACCCCACTATTATAGCCGGTGGACCGGTCATGCAGGGCAAAATGCGCCTGGCCACTATTATAGCCGGTGGACCGGTCATGCAGGGCAAAACGCGCCTGGCCACTATTATAGCCGGTGGAGCGGTCATGCAGGGCAAAACGCTTCTGGCCACTATTATTCACCGGTGGACCGGTCTGGCCCTGACTCACATGATGTTTCACTGTAATTACTTTGTTTCTTTCCCATGTCTTATCGTTATTACATTTGGTTTGTTGAGCAAGGAATCCCCCACTATTATAGTCGGTGGATCGGTCATGTAGGGCACCTCGGCCCTAGCCACTATTATAGCCGGTGGACCGGTCATGTAGGGAACCCCGGCCCTAGCCACTATTATTCACCGATGGACTGGTCTGGGTCTGGCTCAACATCTTCCTCTTTAAGTGATTAGTGTCTTAACATATCTTATTTGAAAGTATTTACCCTTGACATGCATGGCTAACAATATCCACACTTATCCTTCCAGGAGGGCCCGTCCCATATCTTAGGACTCTTGCGCCTCTTATCACACCTCGATATCCATTCCCTTTTATGCTTACACATAATGAAAACCAACTCCTAAGGGTGTGGGTTAAGGCCCAACACCTCGTGACATCCACTCCACATGCTATCTCCCTCTAGGGTCTTCCCTTAAAAACCCTAATTGGACCTTTGTGGCCCAACTTTCTCTCACTTATTTTATCGTCCCACACCTCATCTCACTTAGATCCAATCCCAAATCATATCGCTTTACCCCTCAATTCCATATGTGACCGAAAAACCCTAGTTGGCCACTTCAACCCTAGCACCTTTCTTCTCGCACAAGTAACCCCTCTCTTTGTCACCCAATATCTCTTCACTCCCATGACACCCATAATCAACCTTTATACAACAATTTCCACTCTTAACCCGTACTCCACTCTCCCTTAATCATTTTTACTTCCACATTTTTCAGATTACTACTTTCTCCCAAAACCCTAATTGGGTCCCTTATACACCCTTACACCAACCTACGTATTATTGTTCATCCCCAAGTCTCCAAACACTCCACAACTCTCCCTTTATCTTATTTACACCTTAATACAACTTTTCTCACGTAACGATCATCCCCATGCAAGTTTTATCCAACCCATGCAAACTCTCGAAGTTCCCATGCAAACCCTAGAATTCCCATGCATAGTTCTCATCTCTTATTCATTTTGGTCCACCTCATACCCCCCTTTAGCAACTCCCTTCCCATTCATTTCTTTTTGTCCTTTCATCTCCATGTCATAATAATAATCACCCTAGCATACATGTCCTAGAGGGTTACATCATGTCACAACACATCATAATCACCACATATGGATATCACATTCATGTCATGAGAAAAACACATACCACGTACCTTAACTCCAAGCTGCGCTACGCATAAAACACGTTAAGGACAATCATGTGATACACAATAGGACATGATATATATACAAATCATCCAAGGCATACAAGTCACATAACACGTAGGAACCTTAGCCACATCCTTACCTAATACGACACCGGTCTTGGAGCATGTTCCTACGCCTCCTCTAGGTTTTGACTTGATTCGCCTATAAGAGGGAAAACTATAGATTAGCTTCCCTCTAACCAAAACACCATTCTTTCTACCTTACCCTTATCACAACTCATCATTAGGGCTAAAAATAATAATATTACTTTTATAAGTAAAAGTGGCGTTATTATTCCTAAGGTAGCTAATCATGCTACTACTAATAAAAGGTAAGTCTTAATAGCTATTATAAAAGAGATATAAGGTAAATCACTAGTATAAGCTCGGCCTAACCTTGTAAATCTTGATTATTGTCTTGTATGCCTTATGTGTTTATTCTCTTGCACGGCCTTCCTTGCGTGTTTGTTGCTGGCCTTACCCATATGGTTACCTTACTTATTACGCAGTGTATTGACCACCCGTTTCATGGGTGCTGCTCATTCCCACGAGTAGAAAACCCATCTAAGTTTGTGCAGGTAGGAGATGATGTCATTGATGCCTATAATACTTACGAGGCATCGGGCGGGGACGAGAGTTGAGCCTAGACTTGGTCTAAGGAATTGAGAGCGACTTGACTGGACTTTTTTTTCCTCTTATTTTACCATGATTTGTTCTTATTCTTGTTATATCATGTCGTACGGTATTTTATGTTTTGAAAAATTGTAGTTACTTGCTCTTTGAGTTGTAATTTTTAAATCGTACTCTGATTTCCGTATGACTATGAGGGAGTCCTCTCGTGGGCTCTCATTGTTGTATTCACGACTTGTGTTTGATGTTAACCCTATTTAGCCTTAGCACTTAGTACTGAAACGATAGAAGTGAACCGGTCTGGTACTAAGTGTGGCGATAACACCCCTAGATTTTACAGTTTTGTTATTTCACTTCTGTCAAACTTTTTATTGAAAATGAAATTTTTCAGTAGTAAATTTTGGGGGTGTTATAGATTGGAAGATAAAATCGTAATGTCAAAGTTCACAACATTATATACTAATTCTTAAAAAATCAAATGATTTCGATATAAAGAATAACCTAATCTAAGGTTTTGCTAGATAAAGAAAAGAGAAGTGGAAGTGGAAGAGTAGATAAAATTAGAGAGGGTTAAAAACTTGTAAGTCCTCTTTGAAGAGTCCCTCAACACGACCTACAAGGTTTGAAATGAATCCCCCAAAAGTATTTGTCAAAGCCCGCTTAAAATCGTGTGAGAAAACATATCCTAACATCTAACATGGTTGTGTAGCTCAACACAACTAGGTCATGTTAAATATAGAAAACACAATATTCACACTGATGGTGAACAAATCATGTATCATAATACGATCAGGCGATGTTGAGCTCTATTACTCCATTTTGTTGCTTGTTTAGAAAGTCTTTGGTGTTTTGGCCATAACTTTTTTCCATCTAACCTCCAAATAAAGTGATTCAGCATGTATTGGAAAGCTAATGAAAGCAACTTTTTATCTTTAATTTTTTTCCCTTGGTTTTGAGTAGATTGTGGTATAAATCTCGCTTCTCCATGATTGTACATCTATTTTCTTCTTGAATAATGCATTCTTAGCCTTATTATTGTTTCAAACTTCCAAGGATCATTAAATCTGTAAATGTTGGGTCATTGCCTACATATAAGAGCATCGATCATAGTATTATCTTCAATCTCAACACCAAATATACATCAAACACCCATAAATCATATTTAAAATACAAAAATATAAGGCATATTTTTGTGTATTAGTAAATACTTTGAGTTTTAATTATGTACTAAATATTATCTTGCCTAATATATATTACACAATATCCTCATTTAGTGAATGACAATTACTGTAAATATAAACAATTTTAATGTCTATATATAAGTAAAACAACTTAATAAAAACATATTATGAACCTAATTGGTAAATTAACTTGTTAAAACAATGGAATCTAAAAAAAGTCCATCATATTATGATCCTTGTCTCATAAGTATTAATATCATTACTTAGAATTAAGGGATATGTCAATCTGCTAAGTTTAAATATTTGAAATATATTATGCTATAAAAATAAATTTTAGTTTGACAAGTTGCTTAAGTTTTTATTTATTTATTCATAGATATTTGCACTAATCTAATTAAAGCAGTTGGTTTTCTAGCTCTAATTATGCCAATGGAAAATACAAGGATCAAATTAGTCTTTCATTTATAATTTTTGAAATCACATTATTGTTAGACGATTGAGTGATCTTGTGACATTAGATAAACTATAATTTGTTGCAGCTTATTAATTTAGAAGCTCATAACCCACACACTCAAAACAAAAATGAAAAAAGAAAAAAAAAAGACAAAACTGAAGAAATGATGCTGTATTTTTAATGATAAATTCGTTTTATACAATTAAAAAAAATGAAATTATCATTTTTATTTTTAGTAATATATGATGACACCATAAGGTCCAAAATTTGCCTCCGCCGCTGCATGGAGATCGTTCACATCATACAATTCAACATAGGATAGAATTCCCATATTGGCATGTGATCCGAATATACACAACCTCATCATCTCGACCCCTACAGCAGCCCTAGTAGGATGCTTCATTAGCAAGCAAGATATAACAATGGCGTCCGATGCACTAATAACGAGCTTTTTGCAAAAAATATACACCGTGACTTCGACAATAAGAAACAAGAATTTCCATATGCACCAAGACTTGGCAGCTACTTCAACAATTCTTATCCTAAAGTAGCCGCATTTTGTTCATATGAAAATGACATCACAGACTTCCTCTCAGAGATGACTGGACGAAAAGAGTAACGTTAAGCCTAGAACTACAAAATATCAGGCGGCCACCTCCCTTGAAATCAAAACACCAACCTGAGATGTCTACAAACCTGCACCTGAGACACAAAACTTGAGCAAAACAAAGACTTTTAAGAGTACGACTCATCTGTCTTCAGCACCAGCTGGTTCAACATCTTTGATGCGGACCTTCTGTATCTCCCTTTTTTCAATTTTTTAACAAAGTACACAGGAAGGGGAGGGCTCTCCTATGTACCAGATGAGAATCAGCCTCAGCCATCTACGACAGAAAGAAGCACGTGGGCCAATAGGCTACGGAACTCTTTCCTCTGTATCTCTTTTTGGATCATGAAATACTTACTAAGTTACAATTTTATACAAAATGGATAAATTAAACGGTGGGCTTATGCAAAATCAATCACAGAGCTTCTCATGGAATGGATGATTGTGATCCATCTTGCGTTTCCTTGACAGTCTTCACCACCATATCATAGTTAATAGATGCCAGCTGAGATAGGTTCTGTTTGAGGGAAAAAAAAAAAAAACGTATGACAGCTTTGAATATGATACTGGCAAACTATAGACTGATGAAGTTGGTAGACAATAGCATATAGACAAAATGAACAGATCCAAGATAAAATCAAAAAGAGGATTTCTTGGTAATCCATTATCTCACCTTGAATGAGAAATTGCTGAAGGAGTACTTTACAGCAAGGTTTGGACCACAAAAATCAGCCAAGCTGCCACATTCATCTCTCTGATTCACATGAAAACGGCGGCTAAATGGTCAGATAAACGGGAAACAGCCAAAGGAACTATAAGCTATATAGCATAGAACACGCTCCACCAGATATAAGTTATCCTAGTTGACAGATAGCCAAGTTTAACAAATCCTTTTATGAAGATAGATATTTCAAGCAGAATCCATCACTTATGCAACTAATGTTCTAGACAGCGAATTTGAGTTCATGGCCTCCCAAGTTTCCACTACAATTTAATCTTGTTGACACTAGTTAATAACCAATGTCTTAGTTTCAAATGAAGGAGTTCTATTATGCCAAACACCACCACAGATTCAAAACAATATTTGGCACAAATAGTGATGTTCACAAGGATCATAATTTTCTGAGTTGATACTATTCTCACATCTTCATCTGCTGTCACACTATATGACCCACTGGTGCATGAATCACTGCCTGTTTCAGTCATTTCATCAAAGTCGCTCGCTCCACAAACATGTTCATCTTCAGGATTCCATATGTATCGGCTCATGAAATAGCCTGTGTCATACGCATTGTCTGCTGAAGGTATAAACATTGCCTGCAGTAAACAAGTTTCTCCACTAGATAAATAAATTCGTTAGGCTTTCTAGCTTTCCTGAAAGAAAATGACAAAATTACCTTTTGTCGGGCAAGCGTGTCCCAGTTAATATCCTTGAAGAAGGGATGGTCCTTTACCTGCAGGGAAAGATCCTGAATATCCCAATTCCTATTGCCCAAGTAATTGTTCGATTTTTACATCCGAAAATAGTTGCAAACTAGTCTTAAAAAGCACGTGATGTTACTTACCTCTCTGCTTCCTGTTGCTCCAAGTCTTTGAACTGGATTTTCAGTCAGCAATCTGAGTTGTAATAAATAAATACAAACTATTAGGCATGTTTGTGGAACAATTTCATGCTAACAATAAGAACCAGGACATAAAATAATCCTTCTCAAGAAGAAAATCTCAGGGAATGAACAACTGATCACATCATTTTGACCATATATATCAAAAATACAACTTGATATGAATCCTACCACAAGTGAATGCTTGTTTCAACAGACGCCGGAAAATTGTTTTGAATGGAATTATCAATGCTTGAAAAAGGAAATATAATACTATGATTTGAAGAATACTTTGTACAAGTAGCAAAAATAAGAAAACCATATACTAAAAAGATAATATAGCATACGATAAGATACGACAAATAATAGTGATCACAAATTCAAAAGTAATAAAACCCGAAATATTGGTAAACAGAAGTGCCTAAAAACACCTAATGACTAATACGGCATCATCGGTGACAAGAAAAACGTCACACGTAGCACTAGAACATGCAATAAAATGCCACAAAAAATACACAAATGACTAGAAGAAGATAAGACGAAAAATATGACACAGAAGACAATGTACTAAGGGACATTAATAACTTCCACACACCTACTGTAGGTTAAGAACCACACTTAAGTCTGATATGACTTCTAAAAAAATCCTCATATGCCACAAATTTCTATGGACATGTCCTTATTAAGCCATAGCATGACCAAATCACCCTGCCTCAAATCTTCTTAGGTATACCCTCTACCTCTAACAATCTCTCGACAAAATCCTCCTGCAACTCCTTACTGCAACATCTAGGTGATACCTAACCAGCTAGATCTTGCGTCACACAACTTACCTTTAATAGCATGCACACCAACCTTCTACCATCATACTCATTTTTCATGTTATCTTTTCTAGTAAGGTTACACATCCAACGTAGCATCCTTATCACTGTAACCATCAACTTAGATGCATTAAACAGCCAACATTCTAAAGATGAATAGACCAGTCACGTGATAAAATGAAATTAGTAAAACACCTATTATAAGAAAGAAAATATAATGGAGTGTCAAAGGTTTGTGTTCAAAATATATTTCAATTTGCAACCAGGAGCCAAAATTGGGCCACACACAAGATTGGTTATGAAAGTAACAATTGCAAGTATGATGAAAGAACCATGGTGTTATAAAGAAGCAGGTAGAGTCCAATAAAATTACAAAAACAAGACCAATGTTGAAATAGACCATGTACATTCAGGTCAATAATATGCTCAAAGAAACATAAATATCTAGCTCCTACATATTTAGGAAAATCAAAGATGGAGATTTGCTGAACCAGTTGCATGTTCAGACAAATAAATAAAATAAAGAACTTCCAAGTTCTTCATATCTCTGCATTATGATGTGATACCTTGGTCATCCTATACTAAGAAGTATGAAGATCCAAATAATGATTTCCAATGAATTGACTACTAAGTTTCTTTATATCTGTCACATATGGATCACAGCTAGCTATAATAATCTGGCATTTCATCCAACTCTACTGGAAAAATTAAGAACATAAGAAATAGGGCCAATGCAATAGCATATTCAAGATATACATTATCAGTAAGCAAGTCCAACTCTCTACTGTTTTTGGTAAAAGAACATGTAGCTAATGAATGCCTAGACGAGCTAGGAAATTTACTTTGGATGTATCGACTTGTTGGAAAATACTTCTATTTATGTCATGGTTACAAGATAAAATTGTATGAGTAGACGTGATATAAGGGAAACTAGTGCTTACTTGTTGATCAAGTCATAGGCTTCAACACTCATTTCCTCAGGTACCATAGGCCAAGGTATATCGCGATTCATGATATTATCAAAAATTTGCTGCAAAATCAAAAGATGAATGAACATGTGCATATTTAAAACTTAAAGTGCTGATTTGGTATGGGAATAATAGGGGTAGAAAAATTATATCCATATTTTACATATCTGGTATAGTATATTAAAAATTAAAAAAAAAATAGACAAATACCATTTTAGATATTAATTTGATCTAAAATGGGTTTTCATTAAAAATATTTTTATTATTATTAAATACTTGATATAAAAGATACAAAATAGGAGATAAATTTTTCCATCCCTATTACCCCATACCAAACAAGCCTTAGGTATAATAGATAATTAGGGGTGAAACTAAAAAACCTTTGTCTCACAGAAATCTATCGCTAATTAACAATAATTTGCAATTCAAGAATCAAGGTACAAAGAGCAACCTTCTAATGTAAGCTTCAATTAATTAGGGGAAGAAAAAGCAATGAGAAGAGCAAGAGAGAGAACGTAGATGAACTTCTTAGAGAGGTCAAAGTTAAATTTGCAAGCTAATACGGTTCCATTACATCTTAAACTAATCCTATCTAAAAAATGCATAATAACCTCTCACGGTGGAGCATAAAATTAAGAACTTATGTCGGCACATCAACAAAACAATCAGATGCACACTCTTTCTGTAAAATCACATAAAAGAATATCGTCATATGTAGCATATAGCTCACACAAAGAGTTACATCAGCTACTGCCCTGGGTGGAGAAACCATTCATGTGCAAAGAAGAAAAACTGTTCTATTTCAGGATGAACAACTCCCTTGGTGGAGAAAATAAATTACATACATGTAGCATGAGGGAAGGACAAAGAGTTGATCACTACAATACAACCGTCTATTCTGTTATTTCATTAGATCATGCAAGTCTCATTCAGGGTTGGATTAGGGGTATTAGGTCTCCTTTTAGAGCGCACACTTATATCCCATAGCATAGGATGCATCAAGATAGAAATAGAGGGAGAAAAGTGGTGTGACTGAGGTTTTCGCTAGTAGTAACCAATGGCAACCCTGAGAGGAAGGGATGCCGACTGACAGCTGAAGGTTAGGGTATTGAGAGAGAAATATGGTAGGGAACTAACTTCATTAGTTAATTCTCTATCTTATTACTTATTCATAGTTAACTACAAACTATTAGGCTTGGGCCTAAAATTACAAATTACCTTATAACTCCTATGCTAAAATAAAGTAAAGTCGGAACCTAATCCTCTTCCAGCTCAGTTAAAAGGGGCACCACTAACTATCAACCAAGTTCCCTTAATGTCTAGATTATCCTAGGGAACCGCATACATATCCACTACTCAAGGTGAGGTTGACTCCCTAACAAATCCAGAGCATGTCAGTCACTCCAACAACCAGGAAAACTCACAGTATTTCCCATGAAATAACCTCAAAGTGTAAAGCCTCAACTACAAAATATTTTAGGGTTCACAACCTTCACCTAAATCAATAGCATCGGGCCCATGACTTTTACCAATATAGTAATAGCCAAGGGCTGAAAGATAAGCACCAGCTCGAGACTACTAGGACTGTCTTGATATTAGTGGGCTCACCCAAGTGCTCTGAAGGGTCCTTTGATAAGCTAATAAGGCATAAGGTACAAACAAGGTTGATACGATTATCAACATCAAAAGAATAAACATTAAATGGCTCAATTGATGTACCTACCTCCATCTCTAGACCTTTCCATGGAAGGCCCACCCAAAGCACAATTAGGAAATGGTCATACAACAATCAAACAATATTGGCTCCTTAAAACCCCAAGACCATCAATGTTTCACTAATTTAGAGCTGGTAAGTGGGCTAACATGCACCTCACCGGGCATTTCAAACTTCTCAAAGGTAAATATGCTTTTCAAGGATGAGTTCTCCTCCTTACTTGAATTAAGCATTGAGCTAAGACTCTCCTCCTTTCCCAATTGCTAGAAAGACATGGATGCTACCAAATATGGACCAAAGACCTTCGAACAAAGGCTATAGTGAGGAGCGATTATGACATGGCTCAACCCAGATGCCCTTAGCCTACCCATGGTGGACAATAACCCATAGGCTATTGATGGTGACCCACAATGCCTAATCCTAACTGGTCTATTACCTTGTGATTGCGAGACTACCAAGGGTCATTTAAACCCAAAATTAAAGGGTAACTTGAAATTGTCAATGGCATCTTCGGCAGGTTACCTAGACAGAGCAAGTTTGGAGGCCAAACTGGTGATGGCACCTCCAATAGAGTGTGTGGAGTAGTAGTGGTCGGTGATAGGTGTGGTGGTGGTAAGTCTAGTGCAATTGTCTATGGGATTGATGGGATCGGTGGATGCGGATTGTGGTGCCAGGTAATGGTGGGGTGGGGGTGTTTTGTGGTGTTAAGATTGTAGTGGGGGTGGGTTGTGGTGTTGGGAGTGTGGGAAAGGGTGTTTGCATCATAAGGGATGTGTTGGCAAGGGTGCATGGGGGCATGCTAGTGATGCGCGCCAACTAGGAGATAGGATGATACAAGGGAGATTGGTGGTGCCTAGGTAGTGTAGACAATGGTTGTTGCGGCTGAGTGGTGTGGTTGAAAGCTTCTTTTCTTGCAGACAGGTCTCCATATGATTGCCTTAGGGCTTGAAAATCATCACAAAGGGGGCTAAACATTTGTCTAGAATCCTAGGCAAACACCATAAGAGTTTCATGGCATTAAGCTCCCATCTTGACACTTTGTTTTAGGGATTAACGCTACTGAAGAATTTAACAAAGTTGTGTTGATTGTAACCTGATACCAAACTGTTATGGCCCCTTTCATGGTATCATGTCGCGGTCTTATTCAAGTTAGGTCTCCTATAAGAGCATTTTCTATTCTTGCACTTATATCCAAGCAATAAAACTATGGTTGTGGTGTCATGAATGATATTTTATATGTCATTGTTGACACGGTGAAATTTTTTTTTTTTTTTATTTCCAACAAATATATGTAGATATCAGCAAATATCAATAAAATATAAGCAAATATTGGCTAATAACCTATATATCACTGACAAATATGTAAAATTCAAAAACCATCGCGTATTATCAATTTTACATATAGGTTGATATTGCGTATGAGAACCGATATTTAATTGTATGCTTATATTCCTTAGCATAAGAGATGTCATAATAGGAATAGAGTGAGAAAAGTGTCATGTGGTGGTGAGCTTGGGGAGTAGTGACTGGTGACAGCCCTAAAGGGAGGGTAGGGGAGGCCAACAGTTTACGGTTAGGGTATTGAGAGAGACTAAGAGGCTAGGGAATTAACATGATTGGCCAACTATTTATAGTTAGGGTATTGAGGGAGATTAGGAGGCGAGGGAATGGACATGATTAGTTAATTCTCATACTTCTTATTATTATGGCTTAAGCTTTATTTATGAGTACAAACTACCAAGCTTCGACCCAAAATTACAAGCTGTCTTATGAGCTAATTACCCAGATACCAAAAAGGGTAATTATCATACACTGTCTTATGAGATAATCAATGATACTGATTTATCAGCATTAAATTTGTGAAATTTTAAAACTATAGTACATCAGTGATTTTATGTCGCAGCTGATTAGAATCTACTAAATAGCAGTTGCTACACCATAGTGGCACTACTATTTAATTGTATGGGTGCACTAGGTGCACTAAGGCACATGCCTTTTAGTTCTAGGTTATTAGCAATTTTAAAATTAATTCAAAATATTTTACAACTAATATGGCAACTAAATCTTAGTGTGGGAAAAAAAGGAAGGATAAAAGATTATGGGAAGCTAATAGAATTTTATAGGAAAGAAAAATATTTAATAAAAAATATATATTCCATTTATTTGGAGATCAAAAGTCATACCCAAAAAAAATCGAAAAACAAGAAAAAAGAAGTCAAATGTGATAGTAATCAACAATAATGACACAACATATCAAGCAAAGCTATCAAGAAAAGCTATGATACTTTGTCTTACACTTATTGCCTTTGCCTTACGCCTAAGTTCCTAACGCCTAGGCACCGGTCAAGGTTTTTAAAATTAGAACTTTACTTAGAATCGATGGAGGCCCTTAGAATTGAATTGTAAAACCATAATATTCTACGAAAACCGTTCATATACTTGTATGATATAAAATACCATATTTGAAGTTGAATAAAACTAGAACACATTATTAAGCTCTCATTTAGACACTAATTAAGTTGTAGGCTTGTAGCAATGGACAAACAACACATTGTCGAATTAGTCTTACCAATTACAACTACATATAAATTTCAATGAAATGATGAAAAATAACATCAATAATTCATCATGAAGTCTTGCCAAAATTATGGGTATAGGATAAAAAAAAGGAAAAAAGAATCACATTATTGTGTTTTTAATGTCGAAGCCAATAACAAGGATTTTATGACATAACTTCTAATTATGCTTTACGATATTAGGTAGAGCGTCAACCATTAGAGGTTGGAATAAGATAAAAAATAGATTTTGGCAAAATAAGTAGAAGTCGTAGTTATTATCTACAATCAAACTCTATTATTTTAAGAGGATTGAGGATAAGCAATAAAACCGTGGTTATGGTCGCGATTGCGGTTGTAGTCGCGGTATCTGAGTGTTGCGAATAATATTTTATATATCGCGGTTGTCGCGGCGTGAATTTTTAATTCTTTTACACAACAAATATTGGAAAATATCAGTAAATATCGATCAATATTGATAAATATTGGTAAAATATTGGCCGATATCCAAAATTTTGCCAATATCACGGCAATAAATATGTGATTTGCTGAAACGGCCATATTTCCGGAATTTTACGTCGCAGCTGACCCAAAAACCATGAAATTGCGGTTGATACACAATTGCAGTACCGATACTTCATTGTATGATTGAGGATAGTTTTGTGATTTTTAGATCATAGAATTGTAAGAATTGGATTAGATTTCAATAACTATAGCTTTAGGATATGCACCTTAGGTCTTTTCAAACATGCTTATAACATATTCACCCACTGGTGAAACTTTACTTAACCTACCTGTGGAGTCGATGCATTAAATGGCGGAATCCCTACAAGCAATTCAAAAAGGATCACACCCACAGACCACCAGTCAGCAGTAGCACCTAGAATAATAATTCATGGACAGCAAACAATTAGATGAAGAAGATAAATTTATAACAAAGCCAAACATAGTTAGTCATTGAATAATATTACAAACCATGTCCCATGCCAAGAAGTATCTCTGGTGCCAAATAATCAGGTGTGCCTACAACAGAATTCTTCTCACGTTGTTTTTGTCTTGAAGAATGCATAGTTGTTGAATCAGGTTTGTCATCACTAAGAAAGGAAGAGATTGCTGGGCCAGCCAAATCATCAGTGCTGTTGATAAGTCCAACTCTAGACAGCCCAAAATCTGTCAACTGTGACAGTAGGGTTTAGAAACTTGTGAGAAGTGACAATACTGCACAGAAATCCAAGGCACAATTGTAACTCAAAACTGAGTAAGACTTGGAAGGAAATGGTCCCTTTAAAGTCTAAACCTAATTTCAGTTGACATAATTGGTGACTACAAGAGGAACTTGATGAAAACATAACAATCTACTCAGCTATTCATTTACCCCTATATATATACTCCTCAAAGTATATCTATCATCTCACATGTATTGTGTGATGTGTATTTGGCCCAATCTGTAGTTTAATAGTATATGCCATATGCCAACAGTACCCTCACACAAATTCTCTTTTGAAGCATGGACTCAACACATGCCCACCCTATACCCAATGTGTACTTTCCAATATTATTGAACAATATGGGGGTGCAGCATTAGAATACTATACATCTAGGTTATAGAGGGTTTAAAAAATCAACTTACATAACAATTCGTTCGGATTCAGATAAACCTAGGTTTGATTAATTAAGAAGGTGAACCTAGGTTAATTAAATTAGGAAGGTAAACCTAGGTTAGATTGAATTAGGGATGCGAACCTAGGTTAGACGAAATTAGGGAGGTGAACCTAGTTAGATGAAAATAATTAAATGTTTTAAAATGTTGTTTAGAGTATTTATTAAATTAATCTAGGTAAAAAAGCTGCAGCCTTATTTAGATTGAGGTGTATGGAAATGAATAGAAAAAAATCATTACAACATTAACCTTAAACTACTTTGACCGCCGATTGGAAGGCTATTAATTTTGAGGTGAATCTAGAATAATCTAGGTTAATTCAACCTAGCCTAGGTTCATCTCCAAATAAATTTAGCAAACAAGGTTAACATAAAAATTAACTTCACTTAGCCCAGTTTAACCTCAAAACAATCAGCTGGTTCAGCCCAATCTCTAGCTTTACATAATATGACAAAAGCTATCCTATTACGAACACATGATGTTATGAGGAAAAATAAGGTTGATCAACTAATCAGTGAAGTATAAAAGAGAAAGGACAAAGGAATGTAAGGACGGAGACAATAACACCTGGACATGTTCAGTTAGAACTCTTAAAAGAGAAAAATTAGCCAATGAGACGTACTATATCAGAATGCTGACCTTGATGTGACCATCAGGACCTATCAATAAATTGTCAGGCTTCAAATCTCTGTGTATGACATTAAGGGAATGTAAGTACTCCAAAGCAAGCACCTGAAGAAGACAATGAAAGATGTCTGTTGCAAGTCGTAAATGTAATCGACAAATTTCTAATAGAGACAGTGATATTGTGCATACTTACGACTTCTGCAATATATACCCGAACCATATCTTCTTCTAAGCATCCTAAATTTCTCAACAGAGAGTAAAGATCTCCCCCATTTAAATATTCCATGACCAGATAAAGGTTATCTTTGCATGTAAATGAGTAGAAAAATCGGACCTGCTCATCACATGGAAGGAATAAGCAATAAGGAGCTTCATCATGCATTATTTTTGGGGAATATCTGAACCCAGGCACATGCTTACCACAAAGGGATTTCTTGCTGAAATTAGAATGTTACGCTCCGCTAATATGCTTTCAACTGCATTTTTACGAATCATATCAGCCTTCCTCAAAACCTGTGAAGCAATCATATATTAGTTCCTTATCATTTGGACCTCATTACTCAACATATGAAACTACTAAAATACTTGAACAATAGTTGTGGCCACCACAAATGACACCAATACAGAATTATATTTATGGATACAGCTCCAGAAGATCAAAATTGTATTCCATACTTACTGACAGTTGGATATGCCCTGGGGAGAAGTGACTTGAAAGAAATCATGAAAACAAGATATGGCATGCAGCAGAATCAATCCAACTCACAAAATTCAAGAAAAAAATTGCAGACAGCAAAGAGCTCAAGAACAAGAAAGCATATATACTGAACCAAGGGATGAAATGAGATTACAAGGCACCAGATTTATCAGAAAAAACCAGACAGCTTTGAAACAACTGAAAATCATAATAATGCAAGAGTTATCTTGTCACATAAACTGCAGATGGCATAACATAATACAAGACACCAAAATAGGTCGGATATGAGAACATTTAACCAATTCACATGTAAAGATAAAACTATGCAAGGATTATTTCATACAACGTAATTACTTTAGGATAGGAGATGTCCAAAAATGACAAAAACACGGTCAGCTCTTAACAGCATGACAATTAAATACAAACTGTCAAATAGCAAAGCCTGGCTGACAAATAGTGCTAACAGAATTTTGACAAATTTACAGCCAAAACACAATCTGTGCATCCAAAATTTGATCTGGCCATGAAAAATGGGAAAGAAAATGGACGTTTGACTCATGCAATAAAATTACAGTTGCAGCTGCGATTGAGGCCATGGTGCCAAAGCATGGCAAACCACAAATTATATGGTATAGTTGTCACAGCATGATTTTTTATTTTTATTTCACAACATGCTTTGATTCTTATTTATTGATCATTGAAATATAATTACTCAATAAACTAGGGTTTTATATCATATTAGAAGCATTTAAATGACTCTTTAGATGCTAAACTGTCCAATAACACTACATTTGTTAATTATTTTTTTAATGATTAATCTATAATATTAAAGTTATTGATAATAAATTATCACTACATCACATTCATACATATTTAAAATAAATTAAAACTACAACAATTGTTAAATTATTATCCGTTAGTCTAAGTCTTAGTCTTATACTTAAAAAACCTGATATTTACATTACTTGACTATTAGCACTTCACTGCTTATCCAAGATAAATATTGATATTTAACTTAAAAAATAGAAGGAAATTGAGCTAGGACAGAGAAATATGGACAGAGGGAGGCAGACAAATTTTTTTTTTTTTTTGATAATTTAAGGTTTTGACAAGATATATCGGGAATTATCAACAATATCCAATATTTCACAGCGAAAATTTTGTAAATTCCTTTCTATACAAAAGGATTTTTTAGTGAACTTGTCACGGTTAATTACTCCTATTTTTTTTTTTTTTTTGTAAAGACAAAGAAATCATTCTATTTTCTCTCATATTTACTACAGCGACGAAGAATCAAATTATCACTATATTGATTCCTTCTTTCTACTTCTTCTTCCAAGTGCAAGATTTTTTTATCCGCCATGTTTCAGTTGTTTTGCATATTGGCAAACCTAGAAGCCAATAAATATCGAATATTTTATTCCATGGGCCTATCACTTCCTGGGGGCATTGATCTGCATGTAGAGAATCATACCATGGATCCAACACCTTCAAGTAGCACTTGCAATTTTTATTGCTAGGAAGAGAACCTGAGTTGAATTCAGCCATCAGCTAAGCACATACAACTTCTTTAGATCAAAGGAAAAATAACAAATGATAATGAAATGCTTGCACATTCAGGTAGTTCATCTTCAGTTATCAATTTTTAGCTAACATGAAATTCATTCATGTTATCCAGAGCTTAAGTCATGAATAGCAACCTTACGTGTTCCTGCTATCGTACATTTGTGACATGGTTTCTCAAGAATGAAGTACAGCTCTTTCACTAGCCAAAGCATCTACTTGACATCGGGGTATAAAGGGGGTTAGCAATTGACTGAGTTTACATGTCCATGAAGACCACAATCTCGTAAGACTGTTTGATTAAGAAATTATAAAGTTTGTAATTCCAGGACCATGTTTGTAGCTTAAATATTTATAAATTTAACAGCAGCGACAGTGAAATTTTGAGTTGCCAAAATGCTAGCAGGCTATTCAATGGATTTTCTAATAGTTCAAATATTTTGTTAGATAGTCAAGTCTATACAGGCAAAACCCAATGGCCAAGTTCATAAAAGTAGGATTTCTCAGTCATTTTTGAAAGGAAAATTGGGTATCCATTTGAGCAATCTGGATTGATGGGGTGTAATGAATGGGGAGGTTACCTAGAATACAAAGACCAAGATTTAATGGGATTCCTAGAGGATGAAAGTAAAATCAACAATGAGAACAAATAAAAAACAGGAAAATAAGAGAATACATCGTATATCAATTATCTAAGAATGGACAAGGGGAGATTATATATGATTGACAGCACAGATTTTTCCAACCTTTATAGCAAATAAGTCACCAGTTGCTCGTTTCCTGGCAAGAAAAACCCGTCCAAAAGCCCCTCTACTAATTGGTTTAATAATTTCAAAATCTTCAATAGACGTTCGGTCTTTGGTGCCAGGATTGATCGGGCTTGCACGTAAACTGCGAACAGTATCATCTTCCACTGAACTCTCTTCATCAGCCACAGTGTGGGATGAATCAACCCTTTCATCTTCTATCTGTCCACAAAGATGCACGTATTTTTCCCTAAAATAAAGAAGATTTGAGTTAACAACATATTCAGCTCAAGACTGCCAGGATTATATAGGTTCAAAATTTATGATGTGATGAAAACTGTCTAAGAAAAGGAATCATTTCATTATAAACAAAAAACAAAAATTAACACATACAGTATATGATAGCATATATATATATATATATATATATATATATATATATATATATATATATATATATATATATATATATATATAAGTATATCAACTCACTGTAAGAGCTTTTCAATGCATCGTCCAAATGTCTCAACAACAAGGGCGTCTACTTTTCTGTCTTGAATGGAATATTGAAGATCCTCAAGACGCTCAAGCATATACTCCAATGCACCATAATCACAAGTAGTAACACCAGCCACAGAATGAGCAATATCCAGCAGCCTTTTTATCTGACAACTTATTAAAAAGTTAGCCACTTACATGACTAAACAAAATAGTTGTAAATCCTGCTAAAGAGGATACCAGGATTCAGTAACAGACAAGTTGGCTTGACAGTAGAATTTCAGGATGAGCAAGCAAAAGAGAAATATGTGATGCTGTCTGCCACCACAAATTTTATCTATACCTATCTATTTACCTATATAGAAATAGATTGGCAGAAAATAAAGATCCAGTGATTTCATTTTTCACCTGATGCTCTTAATAGCATTAAGATTTGAAAGGCCAAAAGGAAAAAGCTACTCAGGCCTCCTCTTCTTTCATTTCATTACCTCCCTCTTCCTCTGCTTTATCTCCTAAGATTATTTCATGGGGAGAGAAGTTCTGATATGACCAATAGCTGAATTACTGGAAGGCAGTATTCTAACATATACCATGGTACATATAAGCATAGTTCCTTCATCAACATTCTTAAAATGTGCACTAAATTTGATGAAATTACTAGATGAAATACAAGAAAGGGTCAGTCATGGAGCTATTGTTATACAATTAAAGAGGGTTTCTTGTCTTGTCCTTCCTATAATTACAATGTGAGGAAAGAAAGGTTACCAAATTACATATACATATAGGATAAAAAGAAATAACTGATTTCAGTTAAGTATTTAATATATATATATAGTTAAAGTAAAAGTTCAGTAAACACTCAATGGATGTAGCTGAGTTGGAAAGCATTCAGAATGAAGATATGAAAGTTGTACATTTGATCCTTGCAATCGATGATTTTAAGCCTATTGGTAGACATATAATATGTAGTTGTAGGGCTGTAAATGAGCTGAGCCACTTCAGTATTAGGCTCGGTTTAGCTCGTTAAATGCTTGATTCACCTCATTTGTTTAGTTAAATAAGCCGAGTCCGAGCCTCACTTTTAGGCTCATTCATTAAACGAGCTGAGCCCAAGCTCGAAAAAGTGAGGCTTGGTTCATTTTTAGACTTTGGCTCATGAGCTCAACTCATTTGTTTAGTCAAACGAGCTAAATCCGAGCCTTATTTTAGGCTCCTTTAGTTAAATGAGCCGAGCCCAAGCCCAAAGGTATTCGGCTCGGCTTGGCTCGTTTACAGC
This sequence comes from Tamarix austromongolica, assembly GCA_039764185.1. Lineage (NCBI taxonomy): Eukaryota > Viridiplantae > Streptophyta > Magnoliopsida > Caryophyllales > Tamaricaceae > Tamarix > Tamarix austromongolica. The sequence continues at coordinate 51,042,598 of CM077817.1, forward strand.
CCTATATGTAGGGCCCCAATATTTTTTCTACCTAGATCCCCTAAAAACTCAGGACAAGCCCTAGCCTCTAAGAAGGTTTGCTCAATGGGAAATACCAACTTCATCATCTACATAGACATAAAGCATGGTGAAAAACAATATGTTCAACCTTGCTTCATACCTGATGGTAATTTTCATGATCAGATATTGTTCTTTTTTTATTCAAGAGCAATTCAATCTGGCTTGTTTGTGGTGTTAGAGGTGATCTTGGAGTCAAGCTTCCAGCTGATGACGTTTTATTGTTCACATCTGGGGTCAGAATGGAATGTGCCTCAGAAGAATTGTCATGCAATATATTGACAATAAAAGAATGATCAGGTTCAGGTACACAGTCCAGCATGTCTCCAGAGAGTCCACGGGAAATGTTGCTTCTCCGAGGAGACAACTCATCCAACTCTGCCATACTTAAGGCAGATTCTCTAGCAACCTCAAGGCTTGCCTCACCAATATCTGAGCTTTTTGGTGTCCATGTCTCCAGTACCTTCTCAAGAGCTTCTGCAACCCTTCCCAAACGTTCATTTACAGTTAGGCCTTTCTGATCACACTTATCAGCAATTGTACATATTCTCGAGTGTTCCTCCACAAATACAGTAGGTATTTCAACCTCACAGATACGACAAATAATCAAATTTTCAGAGATAACCAGCTGTTGATCTCCCCAGGCACCAGATAAAACTTTTTGCAGTTTTGAAGATGCCTCCACTTTTCCAAGGTGACAAGTTGGAGATTCAACAGATTCATCTTTATGCTGCAATATTCCAGACTGGTCTTTTGATAACGTATCAACAACATCAGATTTCCTTTGATTCTTCTCAGCAGCTCCTGGAAGTTTCTTCCAAGACGACATCCTGTAGTTGCTGCCAGATGAATCCGTACTCTTTGCAGTGCCAACTTCTACACCTTCAGCCCCACTAATGTAAAGACGATCATGCTTTAGAGTTAGACTATGTTCCTGTTGGTATGACTTCTTCCTCAGCTTTTCATTAGCATCATTCCCACCCAAGACATCGCCCGAAACCTGCTCCTCCATCCCAAGGATTTGTTCAGGATAAACCCCAAGATCACTCAACTGATGAACATACAGAATATGGTCTTCCTCATAGCCACTTTCTTTCTGGAATTGCACCAAACGACTGCATCGAGTTAGTATGAAGAGGAGACGGGTGTGAGACCGTTTAAGGTTGCCCATAGGTAGCTCTTGGCGGCGATCATCCAAATTCTGAACGATACTTTCACATTTAAGCCAAAAATCATTAGGTGACATTTTAGCACAATGTTGAGCTATAATCAACAGATCCTCTAAACCCTCTTTCCAATCAGGCTGTGATTCAGAATTTTGCTCGAGCATGCTAACCAAATCTCCAGCAAAGATGCCAAGGTCATTGTTAACTTCTTCCTTCAACTTGTCAAACTTAGCTCTAATCATTACCATAACCTCCTGGAAGCAAATAGTAAAATGAGAGGATCAAAACCATCTTATGCAATAACCAAAAATTCAATAATCAGGACGATAGGAGAGAAATTAAGAATCATTTTTTTAATAAAAACCTCCATATGGCCAAGTGCACGAGACTTCCAGAAAGGAAATGGTCGAACTCCTTTAGAGTTGAGTTCATGAGAGAAACTCTTGATGTCATGGGCCTTCTTCTTGCGTCCACTAGTAGCACGTATAATAGCCCGAAAACGTGGAGACTGTATCTCCTTGCTGAAGGCTGCATGACCCTGCACTAGGCATAAACAGAATGAAGTTAAGACAATTATATTTATTCAATCAGCAAAAGTCATGAGCGTTTTGATACACTGAAGGAGAGATGATTTAAAGCATGCTAATTTACCTCCGAGATGAGATTGAGAGGTGATGGATATCTGAGTGACTTAGATTGACTACATGGAGTCTTCTTTCCTAAAGCAAACAGAATAATGTTATCAGACAACTTTCATTCTACAGAGAAAAGTTTCTGACTTCATATACACGAAAATACATCACAATCTATGAGAAATGGGACTCCAACCCTTTCCAAATTTATAATATGGCAGTTTTCCTAAAGCCCCAAATTTGGCTCCTATTAACCATGGGCGCGGGAGATGGGGTATGGGGTATGGGCCTGTGATTGCATCAACGATCCCGTGTAATAAACACTCGATAAAAACTTGATGTTACTAAAATCGAACATTTTAAAACATGGTAAAATGAAAATTCAGGCGATTTGATCAAACCTAGTTCCAGCATTGAACCATCGGGAACTATAAATTTTCTCCTAGCAGCAACAGCTTCTCTCTTGTTGAAATCTTCAACCGCAGCTTTAGGCGATGAACCGCCCAAGCCGGAGATCCGAAGCTGAGTTGGAACCGATCGAGTCCGAATACTATTCAATCCGAGAGCAGAAGCCGCAATGGTAGACGTAAACTGGCTATCTGGACAACCACCATTTTCAAGTCCATATTCTTTCACAATATCGTCGTCAGCATCACCGTCTACAGCCTCCGAGTCGATAGCCTCGGAAAATTCGTCTAGGTTGGTTTGGCTCTGTCCCCGACTGGATATTGGAGGTATTTTCTTCAACCTAGCCTTGGTAGCCGTCGATGGCGACGAAGAGGAGGTAGTCTCGTCTGGATAAACGGCAATTGTATTGGAGGAGGACGGCAGAGAATCAGTCATTGGCGGTTGTGATTGAAACGGAGGAAAAAAGGGCGTTAGTTTTTATTCTCCATGATTGTACGGAAGGGGAGGGACAGGTAGAAGGAGAAAGAGCAAGGAGCAGTCGCTCGCGGTGTTAGAGACGAATAAACGTTTTCGCGGCAAATGGAGGGGTTGAGATTCTTGAGAGTGAGCCGTAGAGGACGACACGTAACCTGGAATCAGATTTTGAACGTGTTCGCCACGACGCCCCTGGAAAGGCTGGTGGGGCGTGTCACGTGACACAGACCGCTCCTTGATTCGACAAATATGATAATACCTCCGAGTGTAGCGTGTAGCCTGTTTGTATGCAAAATAAGAAAAAATAAAAAGTGCATGATAAGTCCTCCCTCCCATCTTATTATGTTCTTATTATTTATTTATGATGGCACTCGACTTTAAATCTCTTTCCAAAATGATTGTATATCTAAGTGTAATCCAATTTTATTGCCTACTTTACCTTTATTCGCTAATTTAATTATTGCATTTTGCTCATTTTATCTATTTTTTACATATAGATCAAACTTAAATTAATAAACTTATTATAATTTTAAATTAAAATCTGAGTTTCAAACAATATTAATGGAGGACAGGGATAAAACAATAGCATATGCGAATTATTCACTTCTGGAAGTCATAACTACCAACAAGTAGTTTATCCGTCAGGACAATCCCTAAACGGTCAAATCACCCATCAAAACAATCTCAAAGTAGGTAAATCACCAGTCAACACCTCTACTGGCGGGTAGTTCATCCATCAGTATACTCAATTGGGTAATTCACCCATCACTATTTGCCCCAAACCCCAAACAAACCTTAAACCCCCAAACCGACACCTTAAACCCTTAACTCCTTACCCCAAAACACAAACCCCAAACCCTAAACCATAAATTATTAATGAGATAGTGCATAATATTTATTAATAATATTTTTTATATAATTGGCAGATGGTTTCTAGAGGAGGAAGAAGAAAGGATCTAAGGCGGGTGATTCCTAATACCACTAGGATAGCGAATGATGTAGGAGCATCCTTTATACATGACAATAATAATTTATTCATTAATTTTTCTAAGTTGAAAGAAATTAAAACTCTCATTCTTTAACTAACATAGGAGTTAGATTATTAGGAGTCATGCAAGACATACAACACCAAATAAAAGCCATCAACTCACCGCCATTTATTGGCTTCATTATGGCTCAAATATGACCTAGAATTAGCCATGCATGGGTTGAAACCCATCAAATGCAGTAGCCTAGATTTTTGGTTCTTATGTTTGCAAATCAAGAAAAAAAAAAAGGGAGTATTTTAAGTCTGAAAATATGCAACTAGATTTGAGGCATATTGTTTGTGATTTCTAAGACCCTAATTAGTATAATTTAAGGAGTCAAAGTGGGTTATTCCCCCTGGTAAGCAGTTGACCTCATGGAGCATAGGAAAGAGTATTTTTCTTCATTTGCTTAAACATAAGCTGAAGTAGTGTACTAGAGTTTTAGTTCTTGTAATTTATATTGCCTAAGCTCTAATACTAGTTTGTAAGCTAATTTTAGCATCTATTATGTATTGGGAAGGGCATGTAAGGGTCGAAATCAACTCAAAAGTTTATGGTTTTGGATTAGTTACTCCCTACCATAGTTAGTTTATATTAGAGTCATATTTGGTTAAGTTTGTAACCCATATAATTACCTAAGGGTTAGTTATGTTTTTATATTTTTTTTTCTCAGCTTCTTACACTCTTTATATGAGTCAATAGCTGAAGTGAATGAAAGCATTGAACCCTTTAGCATACTCCTTGAATTCGAAATTCATACCACTTAAAGCTTAGTAAATTGCTTTATTTTAACCTTCAAAATCTTACATTCTTTATATTAAAAGTTGAAACCTTAAGTGGTGATTGTAAATATTTGATCTCAAGGGTTACTTGTAGATCAAATTCATTCTTCTATCCTCTTCTCTATTTTATTTTTCTTTTGTAGGACAGACACTACCAATGCTAGAGCACAAGTCGTGATGGAGCGTATCAAAGCTTCCCATACTACAAACACGGATCATGTGTCATTTGAGGAGTATGGTGATCCCAGTGAAGGAGCTTTCGTTGGCACTAGCACATTTGCTAACATGGTAGGATTTAATTTTGTTATCAGCATCAAATGATGATTGGTAATTGATTAGACCTACTGGTGGGATTCCACTCATTCTAGATTTTCTCACTAGTTTTAAGGGACATGTTCCATATGGAATGAATCTTAGGTAATTTCCATTATTATACATACTGGTTTCAACCTTTTTTACCCTCTAATTTATTATTCTAATAATATTTTTGTTGTAGGAACCATGCTCATTACTGAGGATTCAGTCAAGGACAAAAAGCTTGAGGAGTGTACCAGTTGATGATGTTATCATAGGTATTGCTTGCAACTACAACAACCGCAACCATAATGCTTCTCTCATCTCTACTTTGTTGAGAGGTGACACCTAGAGACCAACAACTTCTACCTTCCATTTAGTGAGATGACAATTACCCTATATGATATAATTTACATTATGGACCTTAATTTTTATGGGTATGAGTGTATAAGTGTAACATCTCCATTTTTCGCTACAAAAAAAATCATTTAAATCATTGTTGAAGTGGAAATATAATACAACCTTATGAAAAATAGGATGCTACTTGTAATACCTTAAAATTTACTATTAAAAATTTTCGTTGCTTATAAGCAGAAGAAAAGACAGTAAATATCGGGGTGCTACTACCACAATTAGTACCAGACCAGATCCCTCTACCATTCTGATACCAAGTGTTAAGGCTAAAACGTGCTTTACTTAAATTCTAAGAATACAATTATAAAATAAAGTAGCGCAATAGCTAGGAAGGTTAACCCTCCTTCTAAAGAAAATCCACTAATTGTGGTTACAAAAAGATTGTCAGTCGAAAAGAAATACAAAATATTATAAGGAAAAATACAGAAAACTCCTGGTTTGAATGCTAGATCGAATCCCTGATAACCCTATGCTCTTAACTTTATGGTTAATCCTAAAATGAGATTTGTGAGCTAACCTGTAAATGCCACTACCCATTAAATAAGCAAGGGCCTAAGAAATGAATCATTTAGTACTATGATACTGAGTAACCCAATATTCATGACTAATATGTAAATCCCACATGCAATACAACATATGTATCACATCAATAATATGAAGGATTTAATTATGCATATATTAACTGAAATGCAATAATCATTCATATAAGCACATGCTTAAAGATCACATATTACCGATACTCATTCACCTAGGAATAACTGAAACATACCAATGGAACATCTAAGTGATGCTCTTTATAGTATAATTAGATAGCCACATCATCCTCAACAATACACACCACCCACTTAACTCATAAGTAGGCCCATCAACATAATCTAATATATAATCCATCACAAGTAGGCATAAATGCTGCTATCATATGACAAGTAGGCTAAAAGGCTACTACCAAAACACAAGTAGGTTGAAAGGCTACTACCAAATCACAAGCAGGCCCAAAGGCTGATGCCGATATACAAGTAGGCTTAAAGGCTGCTATCAACTCACAAATAGGCACAAAAGGCTGCTACCAAAATATAAATATGCTCAAAGACTACTACCCACTCATAAGTAGGCTAAAAGGCTGCTATTAAAATACAGGTAAGCTCAAAGGCTGCTATCAAAATACAAGTAGACTTAAAGGCTACTACCGAAATATTCGAATAACCCATTCAATTATCACACAATTCAATTTTTATTTACTCGAATGAGAGATCACGAACCTGGAGACACTAAGGTACCCCTTTTATACTAGCACATAAGGGTAGCACAATATCCTGTTGACTATCAACCTAGGAAAGCAAAGGTACCCTGATAACACCGGCACACGAAGGCTATAACACCCCAATTTTTACTACAGAAAAATTTCATTTTGCAGCGAAATTAACTAAGTAAAATAGTGTGGATTACCTCCTTGATCAACATAATTCCGATTCATGCAATCATCCTTACATCAATCACAAGGCTAAAACATTTAATATAATATAAGGAAATTAGAAAACAAAAGTACATTTATAGTGTAAATACTGAGTTCAGAGTTTAACTCCTAGTTTTACAATACCAAAATACAATAGGAGGATATCATAGATCAAGAGTCCAAAAGGGTATCCGGTTTAATACATAACCAGGATAACATATACTCTTCACCCAACCCTAACATGGATTGAGTCACTCATCCCCACATAAGGCGTCGTAGGTCGCAAAGTCATCTACCTGAACCTCTGTAACCTGCATATAAGACCCAGGGCCTTCTACTCGTGGGAATAAGCAACACTTATAAAACGGGTGGTTAGTATATTACGTACTGAGTAAGGGAACAATACTATCAAAATAGGAATACAAATAGCACATGTTTTCATATTAGATAATAAAGGAATATAACTAAGTAAATAAACATCTCATAAGACATATTACGATCCATATCTTGTTATTAAATATAGTCCATTTTCATTCTTTTATATAAGTTGAGTGCAGGAACCCCACTATTCTTAAATTGATGGAACGGTCTAAAACTTCTCGCGGACAACTGTAACACCCCCAAAATTTACCCCATTTTTTTTTTTAAAAAAAACCATATTTAAAACTTAAAACCGTAAATTTTGGAAATGTTACCGCCACACTTAATACTAGATCGGTTCACTTCTACCGTTCTATCATTAAGTGCAAAGGCTAAGAAAAACAACTCGAAACATTAATAAACAATCCAACTTCATAATTGCGGAGATCAAATACGCGCAAGTCTTTACACAATCCCAAAGTACGAGATTTAGTTTATCGAGAAAGGAGATAACTATAATAATAAAATTGTTTCCAGAGTATTAATCATAATTAAGAGAAATGGTAATAAAAATCTCAAGGAGAGCCAGCCACGTCACTACAAGGAAAGATGCCGCCCCATCATCACTCGATCCCTCTTGATGCCCCATGAACATCGATATCATCATAAAAGACATCTCCTACCTGCAGGAAGTCAGATGGGCCTTCTACTCGTGGGATTGAGCAGCACCCATGAAAAGGGTGATCAGTACGCTACGTACTGAGTAAGGTAACTGAGCACTAAGGCCAACACATAGTCACATAAAATCATACAGAATAATACTCGAGTTACACTTCCAAAACACGTGTATGATACATAAGGACATACATATAAGTATACAACTTATAAAAGATCAAACCCACACATAAAGCCCAAACAGTCCGGATTAATTATTTAATTAATCTTTTTATCGAAAGTCGATACACACCATGCCTTTTATCAAAACCATGTAAGCACAGGAACACCCCACTATTATAGCCGGTGGGTCGGGCACTTGCAGGACAAAGCACACCACTATTATTCGCCGGTGGACCGGACACTTGCGGGAAAAAGTCCACACCACTATTTCTAACCGGTGGATCGGTTTGGTTCCAGCTCACATGGTGTTCCACTATAAGTAATTAGTATCTTTTAAACGTTTGGCAAACTCTGGTTTATATTTATTGAGCTCGAGTCACCCCATTATTATTGCCGGCGGGCCGGTCACTTGCGGGACAAAGTCCACACCACTATTATTAACGGTGGATCGGTTACCCATAGGACATCATGTCCTAACCACTATTTCTGACCGGTGGATCGGTCTGGACCCGACTCAACAATCTTCCACTTTAAATAATTAATGTCTTAAGTATTTTATTCATAAAATTTTTCCCAACCATGCATTACTAACTCCATGCAAAACCCTAGCTCTAATGCAAACCTTAGCTCCCATGCAAAACCCTAGCTCTAATGCAAACTCTAATTTCCATGCAACGTACCACACTTCCATGCAATCCTAATATCACCATGCGATGTACCACACTTCCATGCAAACTCTAATTTCCATGCAACATACCATACTTCCATGCAATCCTAATATCACCATGCAATATTAATAGCATCATGCGAACCCTAACATGCATGTCTTAAGGCCACATCGCATATCGTCACACATAAATAAAACACATGCTATATAACAACCCAAGATCATACGTGAACTCCACATTATATCATATACGACATAATCAATAATGATAACATAGATTACATGGCATATGAAGCACATAATGCATGTAAACACACAAACGGCCTTAGCACCCCTTACCTAAAACGTCACCGGTCTTTGAGCACTCTCCCATATTACTTGAGGGCTTTGGTTGGGCTCACATGCTATGGAGAAAATACTAGGATTAGGTTTTCTCTTAAGAATGCTATTATTTCTAACTTATCCCAAGACCTTATTTTTAATTAAAAATTCTTATACTAGAATTGACTCTACAAAATACTAGTAGAATATTAATAATAAAACTAATGCAATTCAAAATAAAAAGGTGATATAAGGGTTTCTACCCTTCACCAAAATAATATTAGTAAAGATAAAATAATAATAATTCTAATAACAACTAAATATTATAAATAAAGATAATATTAAAAATAATAATACTAATAATAATAATAATATATATATATAAGCTTTAAATTTAAAGTGGGGTTTCGACCCTACTTATAACTAATGACCTACTATTTATAAATATTAATAATAAAATGAATAACATATATAATAATATTAAAATAATAAAGATAATAATAATAAAATTATTATTAATGGTTGTGAAAACAATAGAAATAATAATACTAAAATACATAAGTGCGAGTGTTAATACAAAATTAGGGCCTAAGATTTTCCAAAATAATTAATAAAATGAATATAATAATTATTCTAATAATTATAATATTAATAATAATAAGAAGAATGATAATTATCATATAATAATTCAATTAATAACTTAAAATTCGAAACTAACAATAAAATTATTTTATTACCACTCTCTACCTTGCAAGTAAAATTCAGCATAAATAATAATAATATTAATAGTAAGGAAATAATTATTATATTCGAATAATTACTAATAAATAAAATAAAAATAGAATAATTTACAATAAATAGTAAATAATGACTAAGAAGGTCTAGGGTTTCACCTTGAGTCGGCGGGAATGGGCGGCACCGGCGGTGGTTCACGGCGGTGGCCGGAAAAATGATCTAAGAGGGAAAAGATGAAGAAAAAGAGAGAAGGAGCAGGGGGGAAAATAAAATAAGGTTATGGTTCGGTGGAGGAGGATTAGAGGGAGTTTTTGGGTGGTTCAAAGGGCAGTAGAAGTGGCGGAAACGGCAGCGGACGACGGCTTAAGGATTCGGGGTGAAAATTCTGGCGAGATGAGCAACAAACTTTGCACGGTTATGGAGGCCCGTGCAAGAAGAATCGAAGGTTGAAAATGGTTTAGTTAATTAGAGGAAATTTCAGGGAAGAAATTGGAATGCTACGGTGGCGCGGAGGTTGGCTATCGGCAGCGGGGGAAGCGTCTGAAGTCAGGGTGGCGGCCGGCTCTTGCTTAGGGTTTTCGGGGAAGAAAACTCCAAAAACTCCTACAACTAGGCTATTTATAGATTGTAGATGGTATAATAGGGTTTTGGGGGTCGGTAGGAAGGTATGAGGTGCGAGGATTTAGATGGCCGGTGGCAGTTGGTCAGCAATCGTTTGGGTTGGATCGAAGTTTCGCGAGGCTAGGGAGAGGAAACGGGCGAGAGATAATGGACGAGAGTTATGCCAATTTATTCCTCGAGTCAAGGGGAATACAATGAGGCAAGAAACGGCCGGTCAAAGTCCCTGTAGCCGGCGATGCCATTGTTGGAGTCGGGAGCTACAACTGTGTCGACGGAGGAGAAATGAGGAAGAAGGAAGAAGAAAAGGAGGTGGACCAGTCGGTCGGGGAAAGAAAAGAAAAAAGGGGGAGAACCGGGCCGGTCGGCGCGGTGAGGGGGTCATTAAATGGAACGACGAGTTTTGGGCGTAACACGGACGAAACGCAGCGTGTCAGCGGGCGAAAGAAGGGCGACGGGCGCGGGCTGGGCCGTGCCGAAGAAAAGGAAGAGGAAATGGAAATTGGGCCGCGAGCTGGCCCAGTTCGGGGAGAAGAAGAAAAAAAAAGAAAAGAAGAAAGAAAAAGAAAGAAAAAGGAAGAAGGAAAAAGGAAAAGGGAAAAGGGAAAAAGAAAAATAGTGGTTTGGCTTAATTAAATTAATTAGGATATTTGGGTTATTTAAAAATAATAATATTTAAATAAAATAATATTTAAATCCCTTTTTAGGCTAAATTAGGATTTTTAAAAGATTTTCCATAAATTCCATTTTAATTAGCAAAACACCCTAATTTTCTTCCATTAAATTATTTATAAAATTATTATTAATTTCAAACTATTTTCTCCTTCTTATTTTAAATAATATAATTTATTTAATTATTTCCAAATTAAAATCTTTAATTAGTTAAAATACCCAAATTCCTCCTAATTAAAATACTTATAAATTTATTCTTGATTTGCCCTAATTAATTCAATTTATTTTAATAAAAATAATTTATTTAAATAATTTTTCTAATAAATATCATTTGAAAGTACTTTATAAAATTAGAAATTTTCGGGGCATTTCATTACTACCCCCTTAAAAACAGACTTCGCTCCCGAAGTCTCCTGCGGTTATCCTAAGAAAAGGGCTAGGAAATTCTAAGAATCTGGAATAACAATTCATTAACTAAACTTAAATCAACTACCCCCTTAGGGACAAACTAGATAAAAAAGAATCTAACCTTCCACAAAAAGCTTCGGATATGCTTCTCGCATATCTTTTTCGGTCTCCTAAGTAGCTTCTTCGGTTCCATAGCGACTCCATAAGATCTTAACCAGAGGCACCGAACTCGTACGAGTCTTCCTCAGCTTAGTGTCGAGAATCCTCACCGGTCGTTCCTCGTAAGTCATCGAATCATCCAGTTCAACTTCATCTGGTTGAATTACGTGCGACGGATCGGCAACATACTTCTATAGCTGAGAAATGTGGAACACATTATGCACTCGTGCCAACTCTAGAGAAAGAGCCAATCTGTAGGCAACTTCGCCCACTCGCTCTAATATCTCATAAGGACCGATATATCTAGGGTTCAATTTGCCCTTCCTTCCGAACCTCTGCACCCTTTTTGTAGGTGAAACCCTTAATAACACCTTGTCTCCAGGTTTAAAATCTCCATCCCTACGCCTCTGATCGGTATAACTTTTTTGTCTACTTTGAGCTGCTTTCATCTGATCCTGGATCTGTCTGACCTGACGAGTCATATCCTCAATTAATTCTGGTCCTAACACGATTGTCTCACTGATGTCGCTCCACCATAGAAGAGTCCTACACTTTCGTCCATACAACGCTTCAAAGGGGGCCATCCCAATACTGGCATGATAACTGTTATTATAGGAAAACTCCACCAAATGCAAGCGTTCCTCCCAACATCCCTGGAAATCCAACACGCAAGCTCTCAACATATCCTCCAAGGTCTGAATGGTCCGCTCCGTTTGCCCGTCAGTGCCAGGGTGAAAAGCTGTGCTCATCTTCAGTTTGGTCCCTAAAACTTCTTGTAACTTTTCCCAAAAGTGAGATAAGAGCCTCGAATCTCGATCTGAAATAATATCCTTAGGGAGCCCGTGATGGCTGACCACAAATTTCATATAAGCACTGGCCAACTGCTCCATACTTAGGTGGACTTCATAGGAATGAATATAGCTGACTTGGTCAATCTATCAACAATAACCCAGATAGTATCACAGCCACTTCGAGTCCTTGGTAACCCGCTCACAAAGTCCATAGAAATGGAGTCCTATTTCCACCCTAGCACCTCCAAAGACTGAAGTAATCCCGCTAGTCTTCGATGTTCGATCTTAACCTTTTGACACACAAGACACCGCGGTACAAACTCAGCTACCTCTCTTTTCATACGTGGCCACCAGTATACCTTTTTGAGATCCTTGTATAACTTCGATCCTCCTGAGTGAACCGCATAGGGAGTCTGATGTCCCTCCATAATACGATGCTTAAGGTCTGGACATCCTTGGGGCACACACCAACGACCCTTGAATCGAATACTGCCATCCTCATGGACTCTGAACCCCTCGGCTTTGCCTTCCTGCATCTTCTGTCGAATCCTTTCCAACTTGACATCTCCAACCTGGCCTGCTCGGATCTCTTCAAATATAGTCGGAGTGAGCGTCAAGGCATTCATACGAGTTTCGAGATCTCCCTGCTAAATCATCTCAATCTCTAGGTATGCTAACTCCCTTATTATCTGATCAACAATCACACAACATAGCGTAGAATGTGCAGTCTTCCTACTGAGAGCATCAGCAACCACATTGGCCTTACCCTCATGGTAGGCCAACTCAATGTCATAATCCTTTACCAACTCCAACCATCTTCTCTACCTCAGGTTGAGCTCCTTCTATGTGAAGATATACTTAAGACTCTTGTGATCTGTAAAGAATTTACACTTCGCCCCGTAGAGATAATGCCTCCAAATCTTCAAAGCGAACACAATAGCAGCCAACTCAAGATCATGCGTGGGATAATTCTGCTCATGTTTCTTCAACTGTCGTGAGGCATAAGCTACCACTTTACCCTTCTGCATCAGCACGCATCCTAAACCATACTTGGATGCATCGCTATAAACTTCGAACTCCTCGATCTCCTCGGGTAAAGTCAACATTGGTGCAGTGGTCAACCTCTTCTTCAGTTCCCGGAAAGCCTCTTCACAAGCCTCGTCCCATTGGAACTTTGTAGTCTTCTTCAAGAGATTAGTCAAAGGTCTGGCTATCTTAGAAAAGTTCTGCACAAATCGTCTGTAATATCCAGCCAAACCCAGAAAACTCCAAATCTCCGATATGTTTGTAGGGGGCTTCCACTCTGTGACGGCTAAAATCTTAGCAGGGTCCACAGCCACTCCTTTAGCCGATACAATGTGACCAAGGAAGGCGACCTCTTGGAGCCAAAACCCGCACTTTGATAGTTTCGCATACAGATGATGCTCTCTTAATGTGCTCAGAATGGTGCGTAGATGTTGCTCGTGCTCCCCATCTACCCGGGAATATATCAGAATATCATCAATAAAAACCACTACAAACTGGTCGAGGAAAGGTTTGAATATCCTCGTCATCAAGTCCATGAACACTGCCGGAGCATTTGTAAGTCAAAGGGCATCATCGTAAATTTGTAATGCCCATATCGCGTTTGAAATGCAGTCTTCATGATGTCCGCATCAGCGATCCTCAATTGATGGTACCCAGACCTCAAATCTATATTGGAAAACACCGTAGCTCCCTTTAGCTGGTCAAACAAATCAACAATTCTCGGGAGCGGATATCGGTTCTTCACCGTTAAATGGTTCAATCCCCGATAGTCAATGTAGAGTCGAAGACTACCATCCTTCTTCTTTACAAACAATACCAGCGCTCCCCACGGTGATAGGCTTGGTCGGATATACCCATGCTCCAATAGTTCCTCCAACTGAACCTTCAATTCTTTCAATTCCACCGATGCCATTCTATAATGTGCCTTAGAAACAGGCTCAGCTCCCGGTACTAGCTCAATCTTGAAGTCAATTTCCCGGACCGGAGGCATGCCTGGTATTTCTTCTGGGAAAACATCTAAAAATTCTTTAACTACCGGAATATTGTCCAAAGATGTTAGATCCTTGTTCAACTCCTTCACACTGCATAAATATAGAGGACACCCCTTCTGGATCAAAGCATTCAATGCAACCGCTGATACAACCTTAGTGGTCGGCTCGGGCTGAGTCTTCGGATATGAAACCCTAGTTCCCTTCAGCCCTCGCAGAATTACCCTCTCCCGGGCACAATCAATAATCGCTTTGTACTTTCCCAACATATCCATGCCTAGAATTACGTCGAAGTCTTTTAGATCCATCCCGACCTGATCCACTAGGAAGTCTATCCCTCCTATATCTAAGGCCATGTCGGAAAACCTCCGACTACACTCTATCCTGTCACCCGATGGAAGCATAACAGATAGTTCTATTCTAGCAGATGGTGACAAACCAGCCTTAGCAGCAAATGCAGAGGAAATGAAAGATAATGTAGCACCCAAATCAAATAGCACATAAGCTGGAAATGAGTAAATGGTAAACATACCAGTAACAACATCCAACTGTCGGTCTGCCTCGGCCTGACTGATAACGTTCAGGTGCCCTCCTGACTGGCCTCCCTTATGAGGATAAGGCTTAGGTCCCTGTGATCTTTCCCTTGTCTCTCGAGCCAGGGCACCTGATGGTGCAGGTGCTATCTGATAATACTGTTGGGATGAGTTCTGACGGTATTGCTGATAGGCCTGCTGTTGAGGTATGAGAGCTCCTCCTTGCTGGGGTGGTCGGTTCTAACTCTACTGGAAACTAGGGGGCCTCCAACACTCCACTGCTATATGACCCATTTTCCCATAATTTAGGCAAGCTGGTCACTTGCCTACACAATTCCTTCCAGGGTGGACTCGGCTACATTTCCTGCAAATTGGGCCTCTCAGGGGCCCTTGGCTCTCACTATGACCTCTCGGTGGTGGTCTCCTGAACTCTCCAACCCTGGGCTGGATCCTGCTCCCAGAACTCTGAACCTCGGGCTTCCTCTTCCCAAGGATGGTGGCCTGCTCGTGAACCAGCGTGTCTGCAATGCAAGCGCATTCATACAAGGACAGTAAATCGGTGAATGGCACAACACCCATTATCCGACGGATGCTAAAATTTAGTCCCTACTCGAACTGGAAGACCACCGTGGACTCATTAGTGGCGATCCCTGGAGAAAATCGGAGCAGCTCAATAAACTAGGCATGATACTGATGGACAGTCTTCGGTCCTTGCGTCAGCTGCATAAACTCCCGGAGTTTGTCCCTCCTAAGGCTCTCGGGATAGAACCTAGTGCGTAAGGCGGTCTTAAACTCCTCCCACGAAGTTAGAAAACCATTCCGATCTCGATGCTCCTCCCACCAGGCATCTACTACACCCCGTAGGAAGAAGGCTGTGATGCTGGGTCGTCGATCAGCCGGACAATTCACGGCCTCAAAAGTGCGATCCATATCACGGATCCACCCCTCTAGGATCACCGGGTTTTCCTCCCCAGAGTAAGTCGGAGGGTGATGTCCTGTAACCCTCTAAAGCTAGTCCTCCCCAGCACCATGGGCTTGGTGGGCAAACTCAAGAAAGGCGGTGACTACCTCCTCTAAACGGCTAATCCTCCCGTTGTTTACCATCTCGCTGCACCAAAATAAACACTTAAAAAGGAACCCACTGGTTCAAAATTTTTAGCACGATTTTCTACCACTTAGGGAAAAAGAAAACTAATCTACCCTTTTACTCCTCACCGTGGCCGGGATCCAAACAAAAGGAAAAAAAATATAATGATCTTACTTAAGACGGAAAATCCTTTTCACAGTTCAATAGCAACTTTTAAAATGTCTAAAAACAAGCGTGGTCAGCAAGACTGACCGCTCTAATACCAACTTGTAAAGAATTATTTCCATGCAAACTCTAATTTCCATGCAACATACCATACTTCCATGCAATCCTAATATCACCATGCAATATTAATAGCATCATGCGAACCCTAACATGCATGTCTTAAGGCCACATCGCATATCGTCACATATAAATAAAACACATGCTATATAACAACCCAAGATCATACGTGAACTCCACATTATATCATATACGACATAATCAATAATGATAACATAGATTACATGGCATATGAAGCACATAATGCATGTAAACACACAAACGACCTTAGCACCCCTTACCTAAAACGTCACCGGTCTTTGAGCACTCTCCTATATTACTTGAGGGCTTTGGTTGGGCTCACATACTATGGGGAAAATACTAGGATTAGATTTTCTCTTAAGAATGCTATTATTTCTAACTTATCCCAAGACCTTATTTTTAATTAAAAATTCTTATACTAGAATTGACTCTACAAAATACTAGTAGAATATTAATAATAAAACTAATGCAATTCAAAATAAAAAGGTGATATAAGGGTTTCTACCCTTCACCAAAATAATATTAGTAAAGATAAAATAATAATAATTCTAATAACAACTAAACATTATAAATAAAGATAATACTAAAAATAATAATACTACTAATAATAATAATATATATAAGCTTTAAATTTAAAGTGGGGTTTTGACCCTACTTATAACTAATGACCTACTATTTATAAATATTAATAATAAAATGAATAACATATATAATAATATTAAAATAATAAAGATAATGATAATAAAATTATTATTAATGGTTATGAAAACAATAGAAATAATAATACTAAAATACATAAGTGCGAGTGTTAATACAAAATTAGGGCCTAAGATTTTCCAGAATAATTAATAAAATGAGTATAATAATTATTCTAATAATTATAATAATAATAATAAGAAGAATGATAATTATCATATAATAATTCAATTAATAACTTAAAATTCGAAACTAACAATAAAATTATTTTATTACCACTCTCTACCCTGCAAGTAAAATTCAGCATAAATAATAATAATATTAATAGCAAGGAAATAATTATTATATTCGAATAATTACTAATAAATAAAATAAAAATAGAATAATTTACAATAAATAGTAAATAATGACTAAGAAGGTCTAGGGTTTCCCAATAGTGACGTGGCTACTCTCCTTGAGATTTTTATTACCATTTTTCTTAATTATGATAATACTCTAGAAATAATTTTATTATTATAGTTATCTCCTTTATCGATAAACTAAATCTCGTACTTTGAGATTGTGTAAAGACTTGTGCGTATTTGATCTCCGTAATTATGAAGTTGGATTGTTTATTAATGTTTTGAGTCGTTTTTCTTAGCCTTAGCACTTAATGCTAGAACGGTAGAAGTGAACCGATCTAGTATTAAGTGTGGCGGTAACATTCCCAAAATTTACGGTTTTAAGTTTTAAATATGTTTTTTTTTTAAAAAAATGGGGTAAATTTTGGGGGTGTTACAACAACACACCTGAGCCACTATTCTTTCCGATGAAATGGAAATTAAAACATCTCCTCGAAGTAGAACGCTCCTGAGTCACTATTCTTTTCGGTGGAACGAAGGTTAAAACATCATCTCAAGGCAGAATGCTCCCAAGCCATTATTCTTCCCAGTGGAATGGGAATAAATCACTCTGGTCCTGACTCACTTATTCTTCCACTGTAAATTATTAGTATCTTTCCTATAAGTTATGAAGATATTTTTTATTTCACGTTGAGTAGGGACCCCACTATTCTCAACCAGTGGAACGATTTGAAACTTCTTAGGGACAATATACCAGAGCCACTATTCTTTCCGGTGGAATGGAGATTAAAAACATTATCTCGGGGCAAAATGCTCCCGATCCACTATTCTACCTTGTGGAGTGGGAATACATATATATAGATTTAGAAAAAATAATCACCGTGACCCTATTCACGTACTCTTTCACTTTAAATGATTAGTATCTTATTTAAGATTGATTCTCAAGCATATAACATAGTCAAACAGATATGCATATAATATAGATCTAAACCCTTAAGTCTGGTCAAACCCTAATTACACTTCCTTTATTGTTCTTTCTCCCATGTTGGTTGTTCTACTCACATTATATTATGACACCTCCCAAATCCCATCATTAGTATCATACCCAAAAAGCACAACCTAATTCCCTTGAGTTTGATTTAGTAATCTCATCCCAATATATATATATCAATCACTAAAGTATCTAAGTCTAAATCCTATAAAATTTTCATAACACCTCACATAAAGTTTTCATCATTTCTAATTCAAATAGATAACCTCTAAACCCTAAAGATGGAATAATAATATTAAAATCTCAAGATAGCTTGCCCTAAATTTACTATTAAACATTTAAGAACCCCAAATAACGATAATATTCCCATGAATTACTCAAGTTATTATTGTCATAATTTAATTCCCTTAACACATAAAGTACCAAACTTCCTTAATATCCCATAATGATCAAGTTACCTTTTAAGCACAACTAACACCTTTATTTTATAGAATATTATACCTTCCATACGTATTATTTCTCCAAGTCCCCATTAATCATCATACATTATGAGAGACCTTACGCCCATTTACCACAACTCATTCAACCCATATTTCATTCCTTAGGATATCATTTCACAATGAAGTTATCATTATTCAACCCATATTTCATACCTTAAGTTGTATTTTCATATATATGACATTCTCATCATTCAACCTATATTTCATGTTATAAGATGCATTCTCACAAATATGATATTATCATCACAAATCACAACATAATGATATCTCTTACCAACTCTTATTTTCTTTCAACATAACATTCATATGAGCACAAATTATCAATATCAACATATGATGCATAATACAACAACAATATCATGAAAGACACATTTAGCCATACAAGAAAACATTATCAAAAGTTCTAAGCATCAAATAGTATTCTTACCAACTAGGACACTGGGCTCTAAGTATGCAAATCCTAGACTTCCTCCTCTGTAGCTACTAGAATACCACCTATGAAAATGATAAAATTATGGTTATGCTTGAAGAGTTAAATCAAAGGGGAAAAATCAAGGTAAAGAGGGTAAAAGTAGGTATAACCATAGTCAAATGGGAGCTTGAGGTGTGTGGATGTGTAGAGGAATGTGTGGTGGAGCTATGGTTAACATTTAGTGGTGTTTGGTTGAGGTTTGGAGGTGAATATAGGGATGTACATCCAAAGGAATGTGGTTGCATGACTGTACAGTAGGTGGTGCAGCTTTTGGTCAAAAGAAAACAAGATGCACAACTAGGCGGTGTGAAATTTGCATGGCCGTGCAGAGTTAGGCCGAGAGGAAAATTTGTGCACTGTCAAACAATGTAGGGATTGTATGGTTGTGCAGTAGATTTAAGGTGCAAGACCATGCAATAGGCGGTGCACCGGGTGTGCACTCTACAACACTGCTACACACACAAGAGGAAGAAGAAGGGAAAAGAAGCAGCAATCGGCGGTGATGGCTGGCGACGGAAAGGGGGAAGGTTGGGGAAACCTTGGTGGTTGGTCCACTGACCAAAGGATGACGAGTGGTGGGCGAGGTGGTGCATAGTGGTGTAAAAGCCAAAATAGGGAAAGGAATTGGAAGAAGAAGAAGAAAGGGAGATAGAGGGAAGGAGAAGGAAGAGGAAGCTCAGTAATGGTTCTTTGGCACAAATAATAGTAGAGTGAGGCAAAACAAAAGAGAAATAGGGAGAGTATGTGGTGTATATATATATACGTTCATGTGTGCGTGTGTGGTATGATTTAAGAAGAAGAAAAAGAATAGGGAGAAGGGTGTAGGTGTGTGATGAGGATGATGGCGATTGTGCAGCTGTAGGTTGAGGATGATGGTTGTAGGGGATGGTTAGGGTAGGCTAATAGCTGCAGGGTGAGAGTGGTGATGGTTGATGGAAGTGTTGCATAAGAAGAATAAGAATGGAAGGGGGAGATGGGTGTGTGATGGGGTGCAGGTCTGCAGAGATAATGATGTAGAAGGAGAAGAAGAAAAGAAGAAAGAATGTGAGGTGATAGTGCAAGTGGATGGTGTAAGTGGAGGGTGCAAGTGGGCAGATTCAAGAGTTGCAGCTTGAGGTTGACAAGAGAAGGAGAAGAAGGAAAGAAAAGAAAAGGAAAAGGGAAAGAAAAGGAAAAGAGAAAGGATTGGGGGGGGGATTAGTTTAGGGTGATTTTAGATTAGCTAAAGGTAATTAGGATTAGTGAAATTTTTTGTGTATTTGATTTTGGTTTACGAATTACAGTTTATCAAAGTTAAGGTTTTCAAAATCAATTAAATTTTCGGAATTAAGGATAGGTTAAGGATAATATAGGATTTATCAAGATTAGCATTATATTAGGGTGTTAATGATACAGGATTATATTAAGCAAATTTTCGGAGTATTACACTACTACCCCCTTAAAAGAGACTTCGTCCTCAAAGTTAACAAGTCTAGGATAGGGAAGAAGAGGAAAGAATGTAAGGGAACAATTTTGGCAGTTAAATCTATCGGAGTTACTACTATATTACTAAATACTACCCCCTTAAAAGAAAGGAAACCCTAAATTCTAACACAACTGAGTTGAAGAGCTTGGGGTACACCTTGTGCATATCCTTCTCAGCCTCTCAAGTCGCTTCCTCTGCCCCATGACGACTCCAAAGAATCTTTACAAGTGGAATTGAGCTTGTTCGGATGCATCGAATCTTGGTATCAAGAATCCCTAAAGGCCTCTCCTCATATGACAACGAATCATTGAGCTCGATCTCATCTAGTCTGATCATGTGCGACGGGTCTGCAACATACTATCTAAGCTAAGAAATGTGAAAGACGTTGTGAACTCGGGCCAACTCTTGTGGAAGCACTAGGCGGTATGCAACTTCGCTAACCCTATTAAGAATCTCATAAGGATCGATATACCCATCCGACCAAATCTCTACACTCCCTTGATAGGTGAAACCCTCAACAGAAATTTGTCCCCCAACTCAAAACCATCACTACGACATCTCTGATCTGTGTAGCTCTTCTAATGACTCTAAGCTACTCTCATCCTATCCTGGATCAACCGAACCTGCTGGACCGTCTCCTCAATCATCTCCGATCCAAGTACAATGGTCTCACTGATGTCACTCCTACGCAAGGGTGTTCTACACTTATGTCCATGTAAAGCCTCAAAGGGTGCCATCTCTATATTGGCATGATAACTATTATTGTATGAGAACTCAACCAAATGCACGCGATCTTCCCAACTACCTTAGAAATCTAGAACATAAGCATGAAGCATATCCTCTAGAGTTTGAATTACCCTCTCAGTCTATCTGTCCGTAGCTAGATGAAAGGCGGTATTCATCCTCAATCTCGTGCCCATAGTCTCCTACAACTTTCCCTAGAAGTATGAAAGAAATCTTGAATCTCGATTGAATACTATGTCAGTTGGGGTACCATGCCTACTCACCACGAACCTCAAATATGCATATGCTAACTGATCCATACTCTAAGTTGATTTTATTGGCACAAATATTGTAGACTTAGTCAGCCTATTGACGATAACCCAAATCGTATCACAACTACTATGAGTCCTTGGTAGCCCACTCACAAAATCCATTGAGATGGAGTCCCACTACCACCTCGAAACATCTAAAGGTTGAACCAAATCAGTGCAACTCTACAATACACACTAGTGACCCTTATAACAAATAATACCATCCTCATAAATCTAGAAGCCCTCAATTCTACCATCTTAAATCTTCTGCAGAATCCCCTCAAGCTTAACATCCCCAGGACGTCCTGCTACAATCTCATAACAAATCGTAGGCATAATCATCAATGCACTCATCCAAACCTCTAGTTCACCATGCTAGATTATCTCTATCCCTATCTCACCAAACTCCTTTAGTAAACGGCTAGTAACCACAATAGTACCCAAAGAATGTGACATTTTCCTACTCAAGGCATCCGCGACGACATTGGCCTTACTCTCATGGTAAGTCAGCTCGATATCATAATCCTTTACCAACTCAAGCCATCTCCTCCGCCTCATATTTAGCTCTTCTAAGTGAATATATACTTGAGACTCTTATGGTCGGTTAGAATTTGTACTTCATCTTGTACAGATAATGCCTCCAAACCAAATCTTAAACGCAAAGACAACTACAAACAACTCTAGATCATGCGTTGGATAATTCTACTCATTACTTCAACTAGCGAGAAGCATAAGCCACAACCTTACCATGCTGCATTATAACACAACCAAGTCCATGCTTTGATGCATCGTTGTAGACCTCAAATCCATATGAATCTGAAGGTAAGGTCAAAGCCAGTGCTATAGTCAGCCACTGCTTCAATTCCTGAAATGTTCTCTCACAAGCATCGTCCCATTGAAATCTAGCCGTCTGCTTCAGAAGGTTTGTCAAAGGATGAGTTATATTTGAGAAATCCTTGACAAAGCATCTATAGTACCCAGCCAAAACCAGAAAAATATGTACCTCAGATACACTAGTGGGTGCCTTCCACTCAATCACCGCTAGAATCTTCATCGGGTCCACGATAACTCCTCCTACTAACACCACGTATCCCAAAAATGCAATCTCCTGAAGCCAAAATTCACACTTAGAGAGTTTAGCATACAACTTATGCTCTCTCAAAAGTGTTAAAATCATCCGTAGATTCTGGTCATACTCCTCTTTAATCCGAGAGTAAACGAAGATATCATCAATAAAAACCACAACAAACTAATTGAGGAACGACCGAAAAATCCTCGGCATTAGGTCCATAAAAATGGTGGGAGCATTAGTGAGCTCGAAATGCATCACCATAAACTCATAGTGACCGTACCGTGTCCTAAATGCCATCTTCATGATGTCTCCCTCGGTGATATGCAATTGGTGATAACCTGACTTCAAGTCAACCTTTGGGAAGGTCAAAGCACCCTAAAGCTGATCAAACAAGTTGTCGATCCTAGGAAGTGGGTAGTAGTTCTTCACCATCAACTGATTCAACCCTCGGTAATCTATACACAATTGAAGGCTCCCATCCTTCTTCTTCATAAACAACACAAGTTCTCTCCATGGAGGCACACTCGGCCGGATATATCCGTGAGCCAACAAGTCCTCTAACTGAGTCTTCAACTCTCTTAACTCCACCAGTGCCATCCGATATGGTGCCTTAGAAATATGTTCGGCCTCCGGTACCAACTCAATGGTGAAATCTATCTACCAAATGGGTAGCATACCTAGAATCTCCTTAGGAAACACGTCTGGAAACTCATGAACAACTGGAATGTCCCCCAATGCTGACACATCCTTATTCAACTCTTGAACCCCATATAAGAACATAGGGAAACCTCATTGCACCAAGGAATACAATATATGGGGAGATATGACCTTTGTCATAGGCCTAGGCATGCATCTCTGATAAGAGACCCTAGCACCCTGAGGCCCTTGAAGCATGAATCGCTCCTATGAATAATCTATCACTGCCTTATACCTCCATAACATATCCATCCCAAGGATAAAGTCGAAATCCTAAAGGTCCATCCCAACCAAGTCTACTAGGAAGTCTACCTAGCCTATCTCTAGGGCCACATTTGAGTAGAGCCTAGAATAGTCTATTTTATCCCTAGAAAACAACATCATAGATATAAATACAAAAGAAGATGAAGTTAACACATCTTTAGCAACAAATGAAGAAGGCACAAACGACAGAGATACTCTCTAATGAAACAACATATAAACTAGTAACGGTAGGATTGAAAACGTACTAGTGACCATGTCCAACTGCCTATCAGCCTCTGCCTAGTTGATGACATTCAGACGCCTACCTGACTATCCTCCCTGTTATCCTCCACAATACCCTCTAGGACTCTGGGACTAACCTCCTCCTTTTTGAGGGAAAGAGTGAGGCTCCTACGGTCTCCCCTAACTCCCACTAGTCTGTCCATTAGGCAGGGTAGGTGCCCTCTACTGATACTGTTGCTGAGGCTGCTAGACTACTGAAAAGCCTATTGCTGATACTAACCCTACTATTGTTGAAACTCAAAAGTTTAGTGGCCTAGCTCACCACACGTCCTACACCGAATTGGGCCACCTCAACAAGTACACCTCGGATGATCCCAACCACAGAATTGGCACGTGAAGCACCTCGACTAACCCCAAGACCTATTCTAACCTCTTGACTGTCCCTAATGTCGATGCAGACCTCCTTGAGGCTGATTTTGACCTTTCTATTGGAACCCTAGCGATCCTCCTCCTCGGTACTAGATCTTACCCCTAGAACCCTACGACTCTAGCTTCCTCTTACCTGGAATGGAAGCCTACTCTTAAACTAGTGTAGCTGCTATGCACACCCTCTCATATAATGTGGCTAAGTCCTAGAAATCCATAGCATCCATCATACTCCAGATGCTAAAATGGAGTCTCTGCTCAAACTGGTAAACCACCATCGACTCACTAGTTGCGATCCCTGGCATAAACCTCAATAGCTTTGTGAACCAGGTGTAGTATTTCCTCACCGTTATATTTCCCTGAGTTAACAACATGAACTCCTTCAGCTTTTCCCTCTTAAGACTCTTAGGGTAGAACTTAGCATGAATCACTGCCTTGAACTCCTCGCGCAAGAAGAAGGCTGTAATAATTTCCTTTTCAGATGGTGGGCAATCAGCTACCTCAAATGTCCTGTCCAAGTCCTGAATCCATCCCTCCAAGATAACTGAGTCCTCATCTCTGGCATAGATTGGTGGGTGATGTCCCATAACCTTTGAAGCCAGCCTTCTCCGATACCCACTTATGGGTGATGTGGAGGTAGTGGTGGTGGCTGAGGCAGACGTCAAACAAACTCAATAAATTCCTCAAAAGTCTCTTCTAGACGACCAATATGACCATTGAACGCCATTGACTAAACATCTGCAAGACAGAAATGTGTTTGGCCTAAGCCTTCCTAGCTAACTAACACATAATGCAGGTAATTCACATTTCAAGGCCACTTAGGCTACCCATCCCTAATTCCTCACAAGTTAATCTGGGTTTTCAAAAGGAAAACTAGTTGTTTTTGAATGTGAAATAGACCATTAGAAATCATATGAGGGACTGTTGAAAATAGAATTTTGAAAACCAAAACATGATAACCAAAACCAAATGCTTTGATACCAACTTGTAACACCCCAGTTTTTATTACTAAAAAATTTTGTTTGGTAGCAGAAGTAACTAAGTAAAATAGTGGGGGTTACCACTATGATTGACATAATTTTGGTTTATGCAAATATCTTTTTTGGTTTTAGCCTTGTATCTAATGTGGGATAAGCTGTGGACATCTATTCTGTGTTAGGTATAATGGTAATACCCTATTTTTCCTAGATGAGTTTTGAGCTTTGGCATTGTTTTAAAAAAAATTTCAGTAGTGAAAAATGGGCATGTTATAACCTTAGCTTGGGATTGGGGCTTGAGAGCATGAAAATCTGCAGGTTTGTGGGGTTTATGACATACCATGGTTTTAGGGTCATACCCTAACATGTTTTCTACTATTATAACCCTGTATTATTGGCTTATCGTTCTCCCTGTAATTGATGTTGTTGGGAACCATTAATTTCCTTTGTTGTAAAAGATCTTTGAAATATTTATGGAACTTGATCTTGTGTACTCTACTTTAAATTTGATGGTTTGGTTTTAGCTTTGTATCTAATATGGGATAGACACCGAC
This sequence comes from Tamarix austromongolica, assembly GCA_039764185.1. NCBI lineage: Eukaryota > Viridiplantae > Streptophyta > Magnoliopsida > Caryophyllales > Tamaricaceae > Tamarix > Tamarix austromongolica. The sequence goes on from CM077817.1 coordinate 51,068,522, forward strand.
GCCTATCTTGTGTTAGGTATGGTGGTAGCCCCCTATTTTCCTAGATGTGTTTAGTATTTTCTACTATTGCATTATTTGAAAACAAATTTTTTTTGTAGTGAAAAATGGGAGTGTTATACATAACCATACTAGGCACATGTCCCAATTTATCATCTCAAGCCATATTCCCCTATGAAATTCTAATTTCACTAGTATAGAATAACTTCTCCCTATATGCTTATTTTATTACCAAATTTGATACCTATCCTTAAAATATTATTATTGACAATATACCCAAAAGTTAAGTTTTAACTTCCATACCTTACATATATGATAATATCCCCCTTTATTGTTACTATTCACCATCCCTACTAAACCATAATTTCATAAGTCTAGCATAACTTTTTCTTAGAGACTCATATGACTCCTAAATTTATTTTATGCCTAAGATGATAACATAAACATCATACCCATATTTTATGGTCAAATTCCAAAATTTAGTACATATGATAATGGTTCTACTCCTAATGTTTACTATTCACACGTAAAGCCATTTTCCTCATTTATTATGATTAAACCATTCAGTTTCACTCCAAATATTTTATATAATACACTTAATCTATTTTGAACCATTTACCACATTAAAATACCCAATATTTTATTTTTTAAACCATCTTGACCAAAATACTCTTGAGACAACCTAAATACCCATTTTTACAACCAAAATCTCATGATTTCCAATATAAATGATTTTTGAACCTCCTATACATACTATCATCATAAAAATGCATAAAAAAAATTATGTATAGACATTTGATATCCAAAATTCATCTTAACCAACAAGACACACAAACTCATGCTTTCACAACACCATATATCATGTAATATCATAATAATAATAATAATAATAATAATAATAATAGTAATAATAGTAGTAGTAGTAGTAGTAGTAGTAGTAGTAGTAGTAGTCGTAGTAGTAATAGTTGTAGTATTAATAATAATAATAATAATAATAATAATAATAATAATAATAATAATAATAGTAATAATAGTAGTAGTAGTAGTAGTAGTAGTAGTAGTAGTAGTAGTAGTAGTAGTAGTAGTAGTAGTAGTAGTAGTCTTAGTAGTAGTAATAATAATAATAATAATAATAATAATAATAATAATAATAATAATAATAATAATCATCATCATCATCATCATCATCCAACAATTCTAATTATAACACAAACAAAAATATAAATTTTGCACATAAAAAGCTCTAACTATGACATATATCCATATTAAAGCAGCTTCGGTATCTAAGGATGTAAGACCTATGCTTCCTCCTCCACTACCAATAGAGCATCACTTAAAAGTCAAAAGATATAGAAAATTAAACTTGTGACTTAAATCTACATAAAACTAAGACAAGGGAGAGAGAATAAAAATAAAGATAAATGAAAGTGGGAGGCTTAGGTAGGGTAGTGTATGATGATGGTAAAGCGGTAATCACGATGATGACATGGTGGTGATAGTGGCGGTTAAGGATGTGATTGTGGTGCTATGGCTTGCGGGAGTTAGCAGTAGGGAGTGATGGTGGTGATGGTGGCCGATGGTAGAGGGTAGTGTAGTCGATGTTAGGGAGAGAAAAGGAAGGTGAAGAAAGTGGGGGTTAAGGTTGTGGTCACTGATTAGGTAGGGTAAGAGGAGAAAGGAAGGAAGGAGAGGGAAAGAAGGAAGGTGTGGCCAGTAGTGATGGTGGCACTGGCGGTTGCGGGTGGTGATGGGATAATGGTGTTGGTCAAGGTTGTAGGGCATGAAAATGTTAGGAAATTGTGGCATAGTGGTGTGATGGTGCTAGGTAGAGAAAGAAGGTAAAGAAGTAAGGAAAAGAGTCCGATTAGAGCCAATATTAACAATGATGATGTTGGCGGTAGGATGGTGCTATAAGGAAGAAAGAAAAACAATGTCGGATGGGCATGGTGTGTCATGATGAAAGGAGAAAAGAAGAAAGAAAAGGAGGACAAGGAGTTGAGGCATGCATGTGTGTAGGTATATATATGGATGACTAGGAGATGGAAAGGTGGAGGGGTTGCAAGGTATCGTGTTAGGTATGTAGGGTGGTTGGTAGTGTAGAGGGAAGGTGGCTCAAGCTATGTAGGTGGGATAGTTGCATGGGTGAGAAGAGGAAATAGGGGTGATGGTTTGGGCTAGAAGAGGAAAGGGTAAAGGAAGAGGAAGAAGAAGATAGGGGTGCGAGAGAAAGAAAAGATAAATGAAGGGGGATTTAGCCTATATTAGCGTATCCCGAGGAAGGGAATAGTAGGAAATATAAGAAAAATAGTTTGGTAGGGATGGGTGTAGCCCGAGGAAGGGAGAGAGGAAATAAAATGAGAAGAATAAAGGAAAGAAAAAAATAAAAGAAAAAGGAAAAAAGGAAAAAAGGAAAAGGAAAAATTTTAGGATTAGAATTTGTATTTAGGTTTAGGTTTAAATTTTTAGAAAATTAATCTAAAACTTTATCTATGAAATTTTAGGGGTTGTGGTTAGACTAAAAAAATAACGAGACTAAAAAATTTCTAAGTTAGATTAGGTTAAATTTTTTGATAAATTGATATTAAAATTTTATAAAATTTTGGGGTATTACAATTATAAAGGAGGTATGATAGGATATACATGCTTAGAGACACGTGCCCTTTTCTATAAGGATACAAGTTGTAGTTAGTGTTTGTGTGCTAAATGTTATATGTTATTGTGTGTATTATCATATTGTTATTATTATGTTTTTAATTTCCATGATTGTTAATATTATTTTGTGGTAATGTGATATTATATAGTGAAAAGTGTTTAAGTTGAAAGTATGCACTTATATGATATTGTTGTGTTAATCCTTTTGTTCTAAATCTTAAGTAATGAGCATGATATATCTTATTGTAATGTGTATTTTATAGCTTATGGTAAGTGGTAAATAAGTATATTTAAGATGTATGGTGATGTGATTAATTGAGGATTTGGAGGTAATGACATTAGATACATAAGATTTTTGTGAAATAATAGCTTTTGGTTATTATTAAGGTTATATTGGTCAATATATGTTGCACATGGAAATGTTAGTATTTTAATGTGTTGAATGGGCTAAAATATGCTAAGAATATCATGTGGAATGTGTGGGGTATATATGAATGGCCTAAGTCTAAATAAAATGAGAAAATAGCTTAAATTGGGAATAATAACCGTAGGAATGAGGTTATTATTGCATGTGTAAAATTTTGGAGTTGGACCATGATTTTTGGATATGTTTTTAATATTGGTATTTTAGATATGTACATTGAATTTCGTCATTTTATGATTGTTATGGGGAAAAGTATAAGTTACTTGTGAATTAGGGTTTTTGTGAGATGGTGATTTGTATTTGCTTATGTAGTCTAGCATGGATTGATGTATACAGGTGCTTGGAAAATTTTCATCCAAAAATAGATCAAGAGATAAAACACCAAAGGATTGTATTTGTGAACATGAACCATGTTTTCTTCATATACTTGATCCTACATTATTTTGGCAAAAGTTGAGAGTTTTGAAAAAAAAACAAGGGGTCCCATGTTTATGAATACGGGTTGTGTTTATCCTATTTTATACTGTTTGCTTGTGTCAATTACATACTTTTATAAATAGATGTGAGTAAAACCCCAGTAATGAGTGGCATGCCATTAAACCTTGTTCAAACCCTTTTCTCTTCTATTATCTTATGTTTGTAAGATAATTATGTATTGAGTGATATTATGAGAATGATTTGATTCTCCTTGTAATCACTAGTTTTGTATGTAATAAGTATCATTGTTGTTTTCGTAATTGTTCTTGTTTTTCGATTGTTATCTCAATTCGATCTTGGAATTTCCTGATTGCTAGTTAGATCAAGTCTTAGACATTCACATTTAGTGAATTTTTTCCCCACAATTTTTATCATAGCTTGAGTATGTAATTGATTTGTATAAGGATGACATTTATAAGTTTTGAAATTGAGAAATTTATAATTTTTTTAATTTAAGATATAGGAAATTGAAGATGAAAGTGATACTTGTTCAAAGCAGATTAGAGAAGGTATTATTCGGGAAAGTGGAGAAGCCAAAAAATATGTCTGATGAGGAGTTTAGTGATATTGTTTAGGAGACCCTATCCACTATACAATTATGTTTATTGAATGAGGTTTTATAATAAGTGGCCAAAGAGATAAATGTTGCCACCTTGTAGTTTAAGTTTGAATCCTTGTATACTATAAGATCTATTATGAATCATCTATTGTTGAACATCTAGCTTCATGATTTAAAGTTAGGTGAGGGTGAGGCTTTGAAATTTCATCTTGATGAATTTAAATCTATAGTTATGGATTAGCATAATATAGATATTAAATTGGATGTTGAGGATTTGACTATTATATTGTTGTGTTCCTTGCCTATTGCTTACAAGCATTTTTATGAGACTATATTGTATGGGAGGGATGTATTAGTTCTTGAGGATGTTAAGAATACCTTGATATAATGTGAATTGATTAAGAATCAATTGAATAGAGGATGTCCAAGTGACTCACATGCTGAGGGATTTGTTTCAAGGGGTTTGGTGAAAAAAGAAGAAGAAGTGCAAATTAAGGATGAATAGGTTGAAGATCGTGGTCTACCATGGTTGTCGCATGAAATTCCATATGATAAAATGTTGCTCTAATAAGAAACCTATAGATACTACTGATGGTATATCTGATGAAGGTTATGCTCTCATAACTGATGGTGATGGTGATGGTTATGCACTAACTACTACTGATGGACAGACTAAATTGGCTTATAGCTGGTACTAGACTCTAGGTTTTCATACCATGTTTGTTTTAATAGAAGCTTTTGTTAGACTTACAACACTATTTGAGTTAGAAATTTTATCTTGTTAATTGGTGCTTTATGTGGAGTTACTAGGATTAGGATTGTGAGTGTGAGGATATATGATGGTGTGGTCAAGACACTGTCTAGTATCCATCATGTTCCCAATATAACCAAGAGCTTGATTTTTTTTTTTGTTCCTTGGATAACAAAAGTTATAGGTGTGTCATTGAGAATGACACATTGAAGGTTTCTAAAGGGGATATGGTGGCGATTATTAGCAAGCAAGTCAAGACATTGTTTGAGTTTGTTTGCACAGCTATTAAGGGTGTAGTTGGACTGAAATTAAGAGTTACACAACTCAGACATTGGTGGTCTTTTAATGATGTAACTAGGATATAGGAGTGTTATTGGCATGATTGGGTGGTGCATGTTTTGTGACCTGGTTATATCAAGATTTGTTAGTTTTTATGAGCTTGAACACCTTCTTAACAGGAAAGTGAAACATGAGAGTCTACCAGGTTTTTTAAATAGGGTGGATGTTATTGATCTAGATGGTACAAATCATTCTTATGGTGAGGAATCTAGGTAGCAAGTAGAGCAAGTGGGTATTGTTTCACGAGAGCTAGTTTTGCCTTGTATACTATGGGTCGTAGTATTATTGTGTTCAAGATAGTGTCACACTCAAACGTTATTTTAGGTGCTAATTCAACTTGGTGGTATTCTATTGTTGTTGTGGAAGAGATTTGGTCTCTTTAGTGGAATTAGATATTGGTATGTGATGCTTCACTAGTTATTCTTTTTTTTTTTGTATCTATTTTATGCTTATTGTAGCAAAAGACATGTTTGAGGAGAATAAACTAAAGACTATAGATGCGTCCAAATCCAAAGCTGTTGTGGAGGCTTGCTTAGTTATTGGTTCATACTCTATATTTGTGACATGCTTCATGTACGATGTGATTAGTACCGACCCTTGTATTGCTCGTGTTGTGAGCATATGGGTGGTGAGTCCCTTTAAGAAACCTTGGTCAAGTGAGTGTGGATTCTAAGGTACTTGATATGTGCTTTATCGATTTGTATGGAGCATGTGTCTTGATGATCAGAGGTACACTAATGTTATAGTATTTGACCTTAGAGGTTCTAAGGTTGTGTGGTTGGCTATGATTGGAGCTAATAATGTTGTTTAACATTGAGTGTTACCTTGTGATGCTGGGATCATACTAAGATTACCTATGATGTGTATGGAAATATAGTGCTAATTGAGCCATTTCTTTCTCATGTTCATTTTCCATGAAGGGTTCTTTTAATCCAAAGATTTATGATGATATTTCGTAATCCTATTTTTTGTTATTATAAATACTATGTTGAAGTGGAGATTTTGAGATCATGACCGATATTTGTGTGTGTAGTCTAGTATAGATTGATGCATATAGGTGTTTGGAGAAGTTTGGAGCTAAAAAGAGACTAAGAGAGAAAACACAGGGGTGTTGTGTTTATGAACACGGGTTGTGATTTCTTGGTATACATGATCCTGTATTATTTTGGTAAAAATTGAAAGTTGTGAAAAAAACATGAGGGCCCCATGTTTATACATATGGATTGTCTCTTCCTTATTTCTACCATTTACTTCTATCAGTTATGTACTTCTCTAAATAGGCATGTATAAAATCCTAGCAATGAGCGGTATACCATCAAACCCTATCTAAAACCCTCTCCTCTTTTATTCTATTGTGTTTATGAGAGAATTGTGTAGTGAGAGATATTATGAGGATAGTTTGATTCTCTTTATAATCATTAGTTCTGTATATAAGAAATATCATCATTATTTCCCTATTTATTATTGTGTTTTGGATTTTATATCAATTCGATCTTAAAATTTCCTAATTTCTTATTAATTCTAGCCCTAGGCATTCACATTTAATTTCCCTATGATAGTGTAAGCATTGTAAATATCAACTCTTGAGACAAGTTGTTATTACATGCATGATATGTTGGATTTAGACTATGATTTACAGATATGTTGTTAGTATTGGCATTTTTTTAATGTAAATTCAATTTAGTTATTATGTGAGCCTTTCATAGAAAGTTATGACATGTTTGTGAAATTAGGGTTTTGTAAGTATTATGAATAATAATTATTGAGACAAGATTGTTATCGTATGTATAAGATATTGGAGTTAGACCTTGATTTTTGGGTATGTTGATAATAATAACATTTAAGGAAGACGTGCTAAATTTGGTGGATAAATGGTCAATATGGAAGAAGTTATGCCTAAACTGTGAAATTAGGATTTCTTAGGAAGATTACGGACCTAATCCTTGAGAATGGACTTGATATCTATGTGCTTTTGCTTTACATGTTTCAGTTATGTTTTTTTTAATATCTACATGAGTGTTTCATGATGTTGTAACTAATTATGAGTAATATATTACTTATTTAAAATGAAAGATGAAGTGAGCTAGGCTGATATGTTTTTTGAGTCCATTCAAGCATACGATAATAGTGGTAGGCACGTTTTGCCTTGAGAGATGCATTGGTCCATTCTATTGGATTAAGTTCGGTCTTAATCTCAATGTGAAAGATAAAATGATTCTTAGATAAGTAATAAATGATTAAGATGTTAATCACTTAAGGTGATAGATTACATGATTCAAGCCTAAGGTGTAAGAGTCAATTCCACCAGCTTAATAATAGTGGCATTGTGTGTTTTAGCTTAGGAGGTATTTCAGACCCTTCTACTATTTTAAGAATAGTGTCTAGGGGAATATTGCCCTAGGAGGTGTAGATCTCATTCCACCAGCTTAATAATAATGGTCATACATGTTTTGGACTAGGAGATATTTTATTTCATTCTACTTAATTAAGAATGGTGGGGATCTCTGAACTTAATGAAAATAAAAGAATGAAATGTGTTATATCTAATAATGAGATATGAAATCAGTATATACTTTACATTGATTTAAGTAACATACATCTATGCTTATTCTTTGATGTGAACTTATATAACTCTTTATATCCTTCTCAATTGTATTGTTACCATATTCACTATAAGTATTGATCATCCTTTTTATGGGTTATGCTTATTCTCACAAGCAAAACCATTGTTTTTTAGATGATTATCTATTTCTACTTTAAATGTACTTGCCTTTAGTGGGCGCTAAAAAATTTTGGTATAGAGTATAGTTATTCGGATATCTTGATCTCTTTATGGACTCTTAGTCCTATTTTTTTTATTATATATGCTTCCTTCTCTCTATTTTATATCCTCTGTCATTATGGAATCAAATGTTGTTTCCCATACCTCATTCCTTCGTACAAAGTTAGTTTTTCCTTGTACTCGATATACAATAAGTATAGGGAGTGCCTCTTCTATATTGGATGCAACGTGAAACCCCTACATTCTATGTTTTGTTTTTCATAATCATATCATTTAAACAAATTTTTTAAGTCCTAAATATGGGGGTTTTACAATAATACTCTCTCACTCATTCCTAGATTGATTCATAAGTTATAAATAATCCTAATCATCTCTTTCTTTTTCCTCTTTTTAGCTACCAAAATGTTTAGTTATCTCAAAACTTTTGTTCCACTCTTCTCCACTTTGAGATTTCACTTTAAATTAGTTTAATCTTTTGATCCTTTCTCTAGCTACTTTTTATATTATCTTCAAGCAATAAAGAGCTAGATTTGGGGAAAAATAGAGTTCCTTTGTAGCTAATTTCCTTGGAATCTCCTTGAAGGTGGTAGATTTAGTTTCCTTTCCCTAATTTGTATTTCTTTATTTATAAGAATTATTTACAGGTCCTGAGTTTTTACTTCTTGTTTTATGGTTTTGGAAGTTAAGATCTTTCACCCAAAGGTTTTTCCTTCTTGGTAGGGAATTTTGGTAAGCTTCAAGTAAGTCATTCTTGCCTTTGAAATGTGGCATAACTAAGTATGTGAGCTAGTTTACTCTTTAGATTTTTGATCTTGTATGCATATATAAGATTGTTGGTAATTTAGTGATGCATATTGGAGTATTTAAGAATTTTTTAAAAAGTATACTTTCATGATAAATTAGGGTTTATTCTATGTGGATACAACAAAATTAGTATATGAGCATGTATGATTTCCATTTTTTTTGTAAATGGTGATGTAACAATTTGATATGGTCATGTGAGTTTTAATTGGGTATGTGAGCACATCATAAAATTGTATTGGTTCGTGTATGTAATGGAGAATTTTAGTGTAGTATGGAGGTTTAGGTGAGAAACATGGGGGTCATGTGTTAATAAACACAAACCGCGTTTCCTTATGGAATCTTTGATGTGTTTTGGGAAAAAGTTAAAATTAAAATAATAAATATGGGGGTCCCATATTTCCTAAATATGGGATGTGTTTTTTTCTTATTTCCGAAATATGCTATTTTTTCCTATAGGATTTTTTCTTCTATAAAAGGAGACATGCTAAAACCTTATTCATCGAGAGCCATGTAGCCCAACTCCTTATTCTTCTCTATAGAATTCTCAATTCAAAGAGAATTATAGATTTGTGTAATTTATTAATTGATTAGTTTAATCATCTTGTAATTACATAACAACATGAATAGGGATTTATACTTTTCCTCAATTTTTCTATGTTTTGAGTGAATTCTTAATTGTATATCATCTTATTAATTTTAATTTGGCTTGAATCTCTCTAAATTCATTCTAATTTTTTCGATTTTTGGAATCTTAATCATGTTTAAAATGCCTATATTATGCTATCTGGGAGCAAACAGATTGACCGGTTAAGCTAAACTGATTGATTAGTCCTTATAACAATTGGTTAGTTAGCATAAACTAATAAAATGGATGGTTTGTAGTAACTTTTATTTCTCTCTTCTTAAACTCATTGACTCATTTTTCATAACCGGTTGACTGGTCATAGAACAGTAGATTGGTCTGACCAAACCAATCGACCAGTAAACCCAAACCAATCTACTAGTTCAATCAGAGTGTATTATTTTGTTATTTCTAGAGTTACTATTCTTTGAGACTTTGCACAATGATGAGAAGAAACATCTTTGCATGAATTAACTAACCTTTTGGATGGCTTAAAGGGATCAAAATTTAGATATTCTATTTGGTGCCTTTGAAAGACTCCAATGAGTAAATTGGAATGATTATGCTATGATGATACTTTTGAATGAGATAATCCAAATTTTGGCATAAAAGGATTGCCTTAAAGGGTTGATTTTAACTTAGCTAAGCATTAATGGAAATCCCACCACATGGAGGGTAATAATGGTTAAGATGGAATGAGTATTTGGATGTGTTACTTGAATATTGCATGGGCTTTGTATGATAACATAACCTTGGAAAATAACACACTAATAACTTAAAGTGGAAGATAATAGAGTTGTGCATGGGTCTGGATTATCCAAACCTCAATTAGCTATAACAGTTTAGCATGCATTCAGGCATATATTGGTGTTTTTGGCTATTTCCTTTAGGCAAGGTCATAGTAGATTCTAGTGCCTTACCTATTGTAGACATTAGTGATATACTTAGGGATATTGATACTAAAAGTTCTAGTCACCTAGGTGAGTTACTTGGCTTCGGCTAGACTCTATGTCCTCTTATTTAAATAAGCTTCCATAGTATGTTAGACCATGAGGTGGTACATAGTTTATTTCTCTATTAGAATAAAAATAAGAATAAAGATAAATATGAGGATAAGTAAAAAGGAAAAAAAGGAAGAGAAATACCGACTTATAAATAAACGACCTAATGAATTATGTAAGCTTAGAAAATATACCCAATGAGCAAATATGTGAATGGATGGTAGAAGCCCCAATAAGTTATTTGAATAACCTGCTTATTAAATTGTATGTTGTTATCCATGATGTTCATGTTATGCTAATAAAAATGATGAGTCAAGGTTTTTCAAAGTCATTTATGGCATGAAGTCTTGATGCATTATATGACCGTGATAGAGCATTTATATCTAATTTTATGGCATAAACATGATATGTGTTTAGTAAGATCTCCACATTATTCTACAACCTTGTTTGATTTTGACTCCCTTTGAGGAGGTAAGTTGAATTAGTACTAAGTGTGCTTTTGTGTTCGTTGGACCATTTGTAGATTTTTAGAGATGATTAGTAGTGGACCTACCTCATTTTGGGCTTAAAGTTTGAGAGTTTAGACATCTAAAATTTGATGTTTGGTCCTTTAAGGACCAAGATTTAGGCCTATACCCTACCTTTATAATCTACCATTATAATTTTGTACTCTAGTTTAATCTTCTTTCATGTATTTGAATATTTTAGGGACCGTTGAGGTCCTATTTTGTAAACATTTTCCTTAGTCTGTATATATGATGTTTCTTGCACACTCTACTCTTATTTTTTCATTTTAATATCTCAGGCTTATATCTAATATGGAGTTGGCAGTTGGTGCCTATCCTATGTTAGGTGTAGAGGTAACACCCTACTTTCCCTAGATGTGTTTAGTATTTTTCTACTTCTGCACTATTTTCAAACAAACATTTCCTATAGTAAAAAATAGCGGTGTTATAGGTTGGTATCAAATGTTTATCTTAATTGTGTTTTTAATTTAAATTACTTTTAACTGATACCACATGTTGGTTTTCAGGACATTGCTTTGAATTTCTAAACCCTGAAAATATTTTAAGTTGGCACAAAAGGTTATTTTAAGTGATTTCCTAACTATTTAAATATTTAATCAAAAGTTTAAGCATTTTTAAACCTAAACTATTCGTGAGTGAGAGAAGGATGGGAATGTGCTATAGATAGCCTTTGTGTTGATTTGTTGTACGAGTCTTAATACATAGTAAATTTGATGTTTTTGATTACTCCTAGTGTTTAGGGGTCTACAACTACTAACTACTGTTATAAGTGCATCAAGGTGTTCATGGAGACTATTGATGCTTACATAGAAGGGCATATTTGAGCACCATATCCATCATTGGTACCAATATCTACACTGGTTCTGGGAGGATTGGCTAAAGAGGGTTGGGTATCATCATCCGCCGATCCTCAAGAGTTAGTAGGACCTTAATATCATGGAAAGATGGGTTATAGACATGAAAAAGACCTTCATTACTTGTTGTTATCCATTGGACAAGAGGGTTGGTGTGGGAGTGTTCTAACTAAGGGAAAAAGTAGACATACAGTAGAGGAGTGTCTAGTTTGGAGGTAGAGAGCCTATTTTTTGGGGACCCTTCCTTGAGGCACTTTGAGCTCGATTCTATACCACTCATCTTCGTATGAAGAAGTTTAATGAGTTTACGACCCTTTGAAAGGGAGGCATGTTGATAGAGGATTACTACATGAGGTTTATGAACATGGTCTTATTTGCTCAAGACATAGAGGTTAATAAGGTGATACAAGTTTACCACTTCATATTAGCCTAGGGGTTAGATATTAAGATTCGTTGGTGGGATTTACTACACTAGACATGGTTGGAATGTACGAGTAGGCCTTAAAGGCTTCCCAAGTCATCCAATCTAGAAGTTATTAGTTGGGGGAGGGGGTAAAGGGAAGTTTGAGGGTCACTTGTATTTAAGCATTAGGAAGAGGGCATACTCTAGAGGTAGCATACCGCCTATATATGGCTAGAGTATAGGGTTAGTACCCTAAGTTGAAGGTTAGTCTAGGAGACATGTTGAGGAGGGGTATTAACTACAAGTGTTTTAGAGAAAATCATTAAGGAGTGGATTGTTAAAGCAACAAGGTGACTTTTCATGGATGTAGTATGATGGGCCATAGAGCTTATGAGTGTCATGTCAGAGGTGGTAGTATTTAGAGAGGTCAGCCTCAATCTGAGAGTACCAAATCTATAGAAGAGATACAACTAGAGATTTTGAGAGTTCTTCCATAGCCAGTTAGTGAGCTCAGTTGTACTATTCAATCTAGGGGTCAAAACTCCTACCTATTTTAATAGATTTAGGGGTTAGGAAGTGCTGTAGGGGTTCCTTTAAGAGGATGCCTAAACATGATTAGCCAAACTAAGGAAGAGAATCATGCTAGTGTGGTAACCGGTATACTTACTATATCTATCTTTCTAACATGCATATTTTTTTTACTCTAATACATCACATTCTTTTGTGTCAATGGCATTCGTAGTTATATTTGTGGTGTATCACATTCTTTTATGTCATTTGCATTCTTAAATAGAGTTGTCTTATCTACTTCCTATAGTATTTCCACTTCTAATGCATTGCCTTCAGGGGATAGGATAGCGTGCCTTATGCTTTATGAAGTGGTAGCCTTGATAACTAGGGGAGTAGAGTTTTCCTTAGATCTAGTGAAGCTTGAATTATGTGATTTCAATGTGATTGTGGAATAGAGATGTTGGAGAAGTATCGAGCATTGATAGATTGGGTGTGGGAGTGTGTGGTTCTTCGAGGACCAAAGGGTGTTAGGGTACTATTTCAGAAGTGTAAGCCTAACCCCTCTATAAAGGATATATCGATAATTGTGATGAGAGATATCCAGGCCGATGAGAGATCACTAGAGTGAATTATAGTGATAGAATATTATCCAATTTATATCCTAATCAAATTCCAGGCATGTATCCTATTTGAGATGTTAAGTTTACTATAGATGTGCTGCTAGGGATGGAACCAATATCTAAAGCATTATACCGCATGGAACTTGTAGAGACGAAGAAGCTTAAGGATAAGTAAGATATGTTTTTAGAGAAAATATATATTCAACCAAGTGTATTATTGCCTTGGGGATTTCCCATCTTGTTTGTTAAGAAGAAGGACAACATCCTGAGACTATGCAATGAATACTGTGGGTTTAATCATGTTAAGTTTAACAGTCATTATCCATTACCAAGGATCAATGATCTATTTAACCAAATTAGAGGAGCCTTAATGTTCTCCAAGATTAATCTTTGGCCAGGACACCATCAGTTGAAAATAGTGGAGTTGGATATTCCAACAATGATATTTTGGATAAGATATGGCCATTACTAATTCACCGTAGTGCATTTAGGACTCATTAATGTGCCGACAGTATTCAGGTCTTTCATAAACCAAAATTTTCAATAGTTTTTAGATCACTTCATTGTAATGTTCATTAACAATATCCTCATCTACTCTAAAGATCGAGAGAAGCACGAACAAGATCTAAGTCATATCTTGGCTTTATTAAGGAAACACCAGTTGTATCCCAATATTTCAAAGTGTGAGTTTTGGCTAAATCAAGTGGCTTTCCTTTGGCATGTAATTTGGAAGGATGGTGTGGCAGTAGATCCTTCCAAGGTTCAAGTAATTTCAAGTGGCCATTGCCAACTTCTACCAAGGAGGTGGGTAGTTTCCTAGAGTTGGTTAATTAGTACCTTAGCTTTATCACTAACTTCTCTAAGATAACTCATCTATTAACTAATTTGCTGAAGAAGGCTACACGATTCCATTAGGACAAGAAGTGTGGCAAAGCCTTTGAGGATTTGAAGATGTATTTGACTACCATCCTAGTGCTCACGTTACCAAGTGGATAGGATGGTCTTGAAGAATACCGCAATGCTTCTAAGTATAGGTTAGGTTGCGTATTGATGCACTATGGGAGAGTGGTGGTGTATGCATCTTGACTACTAAAGCAACATGAGCATAACTACCTAGGCATGATTCAGAACATGTGGCGGTGGTGTTTACCCGTTCTTTCTCGAGCATCTATTATGTTTTTGTGAGGCACATGGCTCGAGCACAGTCTCTCGCATAGCTGTGCACCACTCTTTTTTCTTGTTGCATGCCTTTGCATGCCATCATAGTTCACCTGTGCATACTTGTACAACTCACGCACTGCCTTTGCATGCTAGTGCGTTCTTGTTCATTATTACCTGTGCATGCATTGCATGAGTATGACCATGGCTCTTTGTATAGCCTGCCCATGTAGATTCTTGGCTCTTAACCTAAGCATGCTCTACCTGCCACATGCCTATGCATCCCCATCTTTTTAGCTGTGCAAACCCTTTTTCACACTAAAACCTCATCCAATCACCACTAAAATTTCACCATATCACCACCGTACCTTCCACCACACAGCCACCCAACTCAAGCTTCTATTTGACTTTGGTTATTTCCATTTATATCCTTTTTTTTTCCTTAACTTTTCGTTTGATTATAATCTTTGAGCCTAATTTTGTGTATTATCTAATTTTTGTGGGTGATTTTCTAATGATCTCATAGGAGGAGGTTTAAGATTTATGTGTATAGAGCTCGGTGTTCTGGTTGGTAAGGATACAAGTTGTAGCTAGGATTTATATGTATGTGCTCTTACATTGGACATGCTATATGAATAATGTTTTATGAAAATTCTATTATATAATATGTTGATAGTAACAAAATTTGGAAGTATGTATTTGGGGAATAATGTTGGATATGGTATCTATGTAAAAAAAAAGATATATGTTTAGAATGAATATTGGAGATTTATATGTGTTAGTATTGAGATTTATCAGGCCTTGGGAGAATATGAGCATTTTTAACTACCTAAGTGTATTATGATCATTTGAGGATAATTATGTGGTCGTAATTATGTTATTCAATTCTATATCTTGTATTCTTATATGAGTCTTGTATGATAATATTTAACACATAATCAACTCTAATAAGATATTAGTCATTTAAAGTGAAAGATCACGTAAGTCGGGCTAAGGTGTTTATATGGGTTCATTCTATCGGATAATAATAGTTGCTCATGTATGTTGTCTCTAAGATGTGCATTAGTTTGTTCCACCAGATTATGAATAGTGGGGCCCTATACAAAACATGAATAAATATAAAATTAAGAGATAAAGTATTAATGGAAAAGATACTAATCATTTAAAGTAAAAGAGTATGTGAGTCAAGATAAGGTGTTGAGTACATTCCACCAAAAAATAATAGTGGCTCAGGTGTGTTGTCCCTAAGAGGTGCTTCAAATTGTTCCATCAATTTAAGATTAGTAGCTCATAAGCATTTTTACTTTGAGAGGTGTTGCATCTATATGACCGGTTAATAATAGTTGCTCAGCTATGTTGTCTTAGAAAGGTGTTTGAGAATGTTTCACTTGTTTAAGAATAGTGGGGGTCCTTGAACTCAACATAAATAAAATATTAATATAATATTATATAGTGAGACCAAAAATTAGTGATTTTTTTCCTTTGTTTTCTATTATTGCATGTATACTTACCTTCAAATGCAATCTCATGTATTATGTGTAATCCCAGTTCGACTATACTGTTACCTTGCTTAGTACGTCATGTACTAATCATTTGTTTCATGGATATTACTCATTCCCATGAGTAGACGACCTAGATGTTTTTATGTAGGTTAAGGCTAACCTAGTGGATGAGTTCGCAACCTCTTCTAATTTATTTGTGGAGGAGTGATTTCTGTATTAGGGTTTTGAGTGTAGGGTCATGTTATCCGAATGATTGTTCTAATTGGATACCTTTTTAGATTCGTAGATCTATGGTATTCCATTTTTTTAGATTATTATACTCGGAGTAAACCTCCAAACTTATGTCTAATGTTTGTGAAAGTTCCCCCAATTTCTATATATCATGTTTTACCTTCTAGTTGTTTTGACTTGTCATTGATGTAAGAATGCTAAGGTAAGCCAGAATTATATCAATTATGATGGCAACTTGCAGCTATTTGATAATACACTTCTGCTTAAAATAAAATTTTTCAATAGTAGGTTTTTAGGGGTGTTATAAGTTGGTATCAAAGAATTAGTTTTTATTACCGTGATTTATTTTCACATTTTGGTTTTCAAATGATCTCTCATTTTATTTTAATGGTATGTCTCATATTTTTAAAGAACCCGATTCTTTGAAAACCTAGATTAGCTTGTGAGGAATCGAGGATGAGTAGCTTAGGTGGCTTTTGATATGTGATTATGTGCATTATATATTAGTAAGCTAGGAAGGTTTTGTTTTAACACATTTTCAATCTCACATATAGCTAGCTATGGCACTTAACGGCCGCCTGGGTCATCTGGGGGAGACTTTTGAGGCATTCATCAAATTTGTTAGATACTCATCTCAACCTCTATCGTCACCTCCACCTCTGTATTATCCATAGTAAGGTATAGATGACGACTAGCTTAGAAGGGTTACAAGATATCACCCACTACTCTATGCCGGTCAAGAGGACCTGGTTATCCTTAAGAGATGGCCTTAAGATATGGACACGATGTTTGAGGTAGTTTATTTCACACCTGCTCGGAAGGCAGACATTACTGCTTTCTTTCTTAGAGGACTCGCTAACATCTGGTGTGTAGGTTGCCGTGTGTAGAGAAGACTATTGATGTTCTAGGAGGAATTCCAAGTGACATTTTGGATTAAGCTTTATTTCAAGAGCCTTTATAAGGACAAGAAGAAAGAGTTTCTGTAGCTTTCTTAGGGAGGCATGATAGTGAGGCAGTATCATGCTCGGTTCACAAAGCTTTTGATGTTTATGCTGGGGATAGCTAGTGAGTCTACAATTGTTTATTAGTTCAAGTAGCGCCTCCACTTCAATATCTATAGGATGATGGTTGCCATGGCTTTCCTATAGACATAGCTAAGTTATACGAGTGGGTGTGTGTTGCCACTACTATAGTATAGGAGTATGCTTCTATTCTAGGAAATATGAAGCTTGAGATAAAGGGATCTAGGGGTTAGATTTAGTTCCAAGGAGGTGAACCTCTGAGTTATCAACACAAGGGTCAGACTAGTGGGCTAAGCAGACTTGCTTAGCCTACAAGACCCTTGATGTGTTATTTTTGTGGTTAGGATCATCGGCGATGATACTTTTGGGCACTCTTTTTTAGTGTAGGATATCTAGTTAGTTGGATCCCAATCTTTTGAGTGTTAGTATCAATAGGGTTAGCTCTAATAGCGGGGACCACTTGTACCTCAGCACCAAGCATATCAATAGTGGACCTACTAGTAGCGATAATAATAGTTTCAATAGAGATCACCTGCCCTAGAACGATTTAGGGGAGACCATATGGGCCTTGTCCTTTCCCTCAAAAGGGAGGAGGATAGCCTTAGGGTTCCTGAGGGTATTGTGGAGGATACTAGGGCGGATAGTCAGATGAGTCCTGAATGTCATCAACTAGGAATAGGATGATCAATAGTCTAATGTGGTAACTGGTAGGTTCTCCACCATCTTGCTACCATCCTATTTGTTATTTTATTTAGGTACATCTCTCTTTTTAGTCTCTACTAATTTTGTTGCTAGAGTTTCCTTATCTCCATCTTCTACTATATCTATTTCTATGATGTTGCCTTCCAGGGATAGTTTGGATTGCACTAAGCTCTACTCAAACATAGCCTTAGAGATAGGTAGGGTAACCTTTCTTGTAGATTTGGTTGAGTTGGACCTAGAGGACTTTGATGCTATCCTGAGAATGGATATGTTGGGGGAGATATCAAATTGTGATAGACTACGTGTAGGAGAGAGTTATGTTTTGGGGACCTTAGGGTGCTAGGGTCTCTTATTAGAGATGCAAGCCTAGGCTTATGATGAAGGTTGTATCAGCCCATGCATTATGTTTTTTGTTGTAGAGGGTTTGCCCTAGGTATTTGTGTGGAGTTTAGGAGTTGAACAAGGATGTATAAACATTAGAGGATATATTGGTGGCTTAAGAGTTTCTTGACATGATTTTAGAGGAGATACGAGGTATAATACCGGTACGTGAGGTATATTTCACCATTGAGTTCGTATGAGAGGCCAAGCTAGTTTTGAAGGCACCTTACTAGGTATCACCAATAGAGTTGCTTGAGTTAAAGTCTCAGCTAGATGATTTAATGGAGCTCAGGTACATTTGACCGAGTGTGTCTTCGGGGGGAGCACCAGTTTTATTTGTGAAGAAGAAGGATGGGAGCCTTCGTCTATGTATAGATTAGCGAGGTCTGAACTATTTGATAGTGAAGAACCACTATCCATTTTCAAGGATTGATGACTTGTTTGACCATCTTTGGGGTTCTTTGATCTTCTCAAAGATCGACTCGAGGTTAGTTTATCATCAGCTGCACATCGATAAGGCAGACATCATGAAAACAACCTTTAGGACATAGTATGAGCACTATGAATTCATGGTGATGCCTTTTTGGCTCACCAATGCGGTGTCATATTTATGGATTTAATGATAAGGATTTTTTGGTTGTTTTTTGATTAGTATATGGTGGTCTTCATTGATGACATTCTAACTTACTCTTGGAGTAGAGAGGATCATGATCAACATCTTCGTTCGATTTTGTCACTCCTTAAAGATCATAGGTTGTATGCTTATCTCTTTAAGTGTGAATTCTTGCTTTTGGAGGTTACATACTTAGGTCATGTGGTGTTAGTAGGAGGAGTCATTGTGGATCTGGTGAAGATGTTGGCATTCGTGGAGTCGAACACACACACTAGTGTTCTCGAGGTTTGTAGTTTCCTAGGCTTGGCTGGGTACTACTAGCATTTTGTTTAGTACATTTTAAAGGTAGCTCATCCCTTAATGAACATTCTGAAGAAGGTGACCAAATTTTAGTGGGATGATGCATAACGGAGCATTTTAGAAGTCAAAATAGCGGTTGACTAAAACACCAACTTTGACTTTACCTTTAGGTATAGACGAATTTAAGGTCTATAATGATGCATTGAAGCTTGGATTGGGGTTTTTTTAATCAATATGGTAAGGTAGTGGCTTACCTTTCTCATTAGCTGAGGCAGTATAAGTAGAACTACCAAACGAGTGATTTAGAGTCGAAAGCCATAATTTTTTAGCTGAAGATTTGGAGGCATTATCTATATGGGACTTAGTGCAGAATCTACAGCTACTGTAAGAGCCTCAAGTATATATTCACTTAGATGGAGTTGAATATGAGGTAAAGGATATGGCTAGAGTTGATGAATGACTAAGATATAGAGTTGACCTACCATGATGGTAAGGCCAACGTTGTTGTATATGCCTTGAGTAAGAAGTCATTATACTCTTTCAATTGTGTTGTGGTGTCTAGTCGGTTGTTGGAGGAGCTTGGTGAGACGAGGATAGAAATGAACCATCATGGTGACTAAGAGGTCCAGATGTGTGCATTGACTATTATAATAATGGTTTTTGATAAGATCAAAGTAGTACAACCTGAGGACGTTAAGCTTGAGAAGATTCGGCTAAAGCTACAAGATGAAGGAGCTAAGGTTTTTCAATCCATGAGGATGGTAGCATTTGCTATAGGTGTCTTTGGTGTGTACCTCAAAGTTGAGTTTATCTGAAGTGCTAGATTTTGAAGAGGGTCACTATACTTTATATCCTTTCCATCCAAGAGGGGATAAGTTATACAAATACCTCAAGAGGATCTACTGGTAGCCTTACGAAGTGAGAGGTAGTGGAGTTTCTATTGAGATGTCTAACTTGTTAGAAGGTTAAGATTAAGCATTTGAGGTCTATAGGGTTGGTTCAGCCTTTAGATATTCCGAGGTGGAAGTGGGACTCCATTGGTAATATCCTATCCCAACATTATTTAAAAATATATTTGTATAAAATAAATTAGTTTTGGTCTTGGAAAGGGCTTGGAATTTTGGAAAAAATGTGGGATTCCAGTGAAAGTGATTGACTGGTTACCCAAACGAGTCAACTAATACGTCTAGCAATCCTCATTTTTATTTCTCGCATAACCAGTCAACTAGTTTTCCCAAACCTATCGACTTGTTAGGCTACGATTCCATAATTCTTTCCTATTTCACTTTGATTCTCTTTCCAATGTTTATGAAAACTCATAATTAGAGTCTCTTTATGGTAATTAGAAAATTTTGATGTCAACCTATCGTATCAACTCAGTTGTTTTCAAATGTGGTATGCTTTTTAAGAATATCTCTTATATCAAGTTATAACTACCCATTTTTCCCTACCAAAAGATATTGTTAAAAATGTTGCAGAAGCACAAGACACTTAGAAAAATGAGGTGTTACCGCCACACCTGACATAGTTAGACGTCCATTGCATACTCCATATTAGATACAAAGCTAAACCATCACAAAACTAAAATAAAAAAGTGCATAAATAACAATTTAATTAAAGAAATTGCAAATTGTTTACAACAAGTGACCTTAATGGGTTCCAATAAATTGTTACATAATACATATTAAAGTGCAGAATTATAAAACATGGGTTGGGGCACAGGGACAAAAACAAATACCATGGTACTCCACAGACCCCATCAAAATCTTTTGAATGTCCTCACTTATAAGCCCTGAGCCAACTGAGATAGGCTCTTTACTTTTCATCCCTACTTACTTGCACATGGTCCTATGTTCATGGGAATGAGCAGGTGAACAAGCAAATTAGCACATCACTACACTACATAATGAGTAAGATCAGTTTCTCCCTCAATGTACATAACCATGCTAATTTATCATTCATGAACATAACATACATCATGCATCATGGTAGGTCTTTATGCATATAATTAAGAGTGCATAACTCATGCCATCATATTCAACACCAACATAATATCAACATCATGCTTAATATTCCATGCATTTTCACACAACTACTTACATGGGTAATAGTATAGACTAATCCAACAATCCCTAGGGTTATTTTCATTTATCCAATTTCATTAAGGCATACTATCCATTTATCCATATAGGATACAGGCTAATCGCCGTAATTAATATTCCATACCATGATCGATTGATCAAGTGCATAAGCCAACTTTAACAGTTTGGTTAACCACATCAATATTTACATTTCATAGCCAATTTTCAACCATTAATTTGATTATAATTCATAATTATTAACCAATAATTACCATCCATATTTTATTATTAGCGAGTGATGGACTATGTACCACCCCATGGTCTTATATACCATGGAAGCCTATCCAAAAAGGGACATAGATTTTTGGTCAAAACCAATCACCACAATAGATATAATTCCAAGATGAAGCCAACAAATATTAACATAATTTAAGGCTAAGCCAACCACCTAAGTAACCAGTCTCTTTAGTATTGATACCACCTAGTATATCATGAGTATTTAGAGTAGATAACGCACCATAAGCTCTCAAGATCTCACCCAAAAGTAAATCCCTAAGGCACCAAAAACACCCAAAGACATACTAATCCCTAGTAGCTAATTGAAGATCAGGTAGCCTAAACCTATACTCAACTTGACTTTCTTTCACTTTAACTGATTAGTATTTTATTTCAAGGGATGGGTGATCAGAAAAGGCTCATACAAGAAACCAAGGAAAATTCTCATATTAACTGTATTAATCCTTTTATTTCCACTTTCCGCAACCATGTGGGTATCCAATTACCCTTATCCAAATTCAGTTATATCTACCATACGGTTTAATTCATACCCTTACTAATTCCCATTATTCTTATTTACGTATTATCACTTATCTTTAGTGAAGTACACATTTAGCCTTTATAATACTCGTAACATAAGCCATAAATTATGATCCATTTTAATCCATTAATTAGGTGAATAATCCATGTTAAAATATGCATTTTATCCCATTAATAATCATGATATAGTCCCAAACACAACCCCCAATCATAAACGGACCACAAGGAAACAAATGATGCAAACTAGCTGAACTAGTAAATCAGTCTAGCCCAACCGGTTGATTGGTTCCACTAACCAATCGACCGATTTGGGTTAAGCAATCCATAAATTCAACTCAAGTAGACCGTGCTTTTTTCAAACTGGTCGATTGGTTTAAACAAACTAGTCGAATATTCATACATTAGTAGATCGAATTTTCCAAATCAATCGATGTGTTTGAGTAGAGAGCAAGAACAAGGACTCTATAGGTGCATGAGTTGATGGGTTGGGTCAACTATTCAACTATTCTAGAAACTAGTCAGTTGGTTTGCCTTAACGAGTCAATCAATCTGCCCTCTTATAAAACTAATTCACAAATTTCATGTATATTCTTGAATAAAAATCATTTCTACTCATATTAGCACATGTATCAACGTCAGCCAATATGTTTCAAATAAATTATCATGCTTTGCTTATCATAACTTCATCATAGCATATTTTCTCCATTTTCATGATCTTTTCCTAATTTATGTATTTAAACATGCAAATCATACATACAACTACATCTCTTCATACCAACATGTATCAACTGACAAAAGGTATCACATGCTAACTTTTTAAGAGCAATAATAACTCACATGATGTAGGTTAAATCCCCTTAAAAATAGAATTTCCCAATTCTGGAAATCTTCAAACTTTAAAAACAAAAATTCTAACTTAGATATTATGACAAATTCTCACCAAATTTTTAAAAAGAATATAGAAAGAACTAAGAATATACTACTAAGACCAAAAAGAGAAAAACCCAACTAGACCACTCAATCTTTTCCTAAAATCTAACATTGCCTTAACATTTGAAACAAGATATAGCTAAAAATAGGATTAAGAGAGTGTGTAAAATTAATTGATGGAAAATAAGGTTTAAGGAATTTTGGTGTCTAAAATAAAGTGAATTATAGAGGTTATTTTGGCTATTTATATCCATTTAATCAAAGGAAAACAAATAGGGTTTAGAAGGCAACTCAAAACCCTACTTGTGATTGTTTGAATTGAATTAAAAAGGATGAATTTGTTTGGGACTTGCCAACCTAGTCTCGTCAGTTCAATTAGTGACTCTAGAGAACTCATGTCAAATAACCTAGAATTATCATACATGAATGAAAAAATAAGAGGTCGGTGTGGAAGTAATCTTCTAGCTGCTCAAAAGCACGCCTAAGGTTGAAGTAATGGATGTTAGAATCAGGCAAAGGAGGGAGAAGATAATGGTTGAGGTTACATCTCTCCATCTTGTGTCTCAATGGATCTCTAGAACAAATCAAGGCAATATTTAGGGTTAAACACATCAACAAATGTTTAGAAATCTCCTAGGGATAATCGGTATAAGTTGACAAGATTTCATTTTAGTGTAAGGAATTTTTCTAGAAAAATAAAATTAAAAAAAGTGAGAAACTCGATTAACTAGTTGATAGTTTGGACCTAGCAATCAACTATTCATCCACCAGTAAATTGGTTTCTCCCAAATATTCTATCGGTTTGTCAAGGAACCTAATTTGGGTAAAATGACAAACCAATGGATTGATTCATTGAACTAGTCAATTGGTTTGCGTGTAAAACTTAATAAACTTTATTTTCCAACATGATTCCAAATAAATTTATATTTCAAATCAAATCATAATATTGATTTAAAGTCAAAGGCCCAAAATTTGACAAAAAATCTCCTCCATCCATTACACAAAAGTGTGGGGGTAGTACACCTTGGGTTGATAGTCAGTAGGATATTGTGTTGCCTTGGTGTGATAGCATAACTAGAGTACCTTAGTATCTCTAGATTGATATGGTCTCCTCTCAAGCTAATGAAAAATGAAAATAATTATTATTTGATTAAACTAATTATTATTGCATTGGATTGGTAGTAGCATTTATGCCTACTTATGGGTTGACAGTAGCCTTTGTGCCAAGTTGTGATTAAGTAGTAGCATTTGTACCAACCTGATGTTCTTTAGTAGTCTTAGTACCTACATGTGTTTGGTATTATACCTTTGAGATCTATGTGTGTTGTTATAAATTTATTGGTATTGTGCCTTTGAGACCGGTCTATGAGGTTATGGATTTATTAGTATTGTTCCTTTAAGACCTACCTATGATGTATTAAATTATTTCTATTAATATTAAGATAAGAGATATATGGTGATGGATATAGTTATTATGTTGAGATTGGTTCTAATCATTACTTTAGAGAGCATCTCTTGCATGCATGTTTGGTAAGTTTCATTATATTCTAAATAAACAAGTATGAGGAGTACATGGATTTGATGATTATTGTTTATATGTTGTGATTATTTTATTTTGATTACATGTATATTTAAATATTTTATACCATGTCTTATTTGGATGCTTTTTTATGTGTTTCGTTTGGGCTTGTCATATTAGTTTTGCATAATAAGTTACTTAGTACTATTGTAATGAAGGGTTTCTTTTTCATGGGCTTCTACTTAAATAATGAGTAGTGGTATTTGCATGTTCAATTGTGAAATTAATTAAAGGCTGGTACTTGGGTTATGAGTTAGGGCTATCTAGTATTTTTCTCAGTATCTTTTGATCTAAATGTTTCTCATACTCATATCTTTTTATGTAATTTCTTTCCACTGAATTGGTTTAATTTGAAATTATATTAATTTTTTTTTACTCTCCCTACACTAATTTTTATAGTTGTGCTCTTAATTTAAGTGGAGTAATAGTTTCAACTTTTGCACTTGGTATAAGAATGGTAGAGGAAACCAAACCTATACTAAGTGTGCTCTAACACCCCACTTTTTATACTATTTTAGCTTTCTTATTGGGAAAAAAATTAGTTCCAAATTTATGGGCTATTATAAGTTGGTATAAGAGATTTTAGTAGTTGAGAATAGTGTTTCGTTCAGATGTTCAATTCTCACGATCCTAAATGTTTTAATTGGAAAATGTATTTTCTTTCTCTAGTGTCTTAAAATCCAGATTAGTCTTTTGAGTATTTGAGTGTGGGTAGCCTAAGTGTCCTTTGATTTATGTTTATGTGTTATATGGTAGTAAGTTATGATATTTCCTAACACATTTATGTTTTGTTGCTAGTTTGACATGTCACTGAATAGACGTGTCAACAATTTAGAGAGAGAATTCGAGGATTTCATGGAGTTAGTTCAATTCCTTCTAGCATTTCAACCTCAACCTCCCCCACCTACACATCATTGACATTACAATAATAGAGATGATTCTCTCCAAAGATTTTTGGATCATTAATCCTTGACCTACTCTAGAGAGGAAGACCTTGCTCTCCTAGAAGGCTAGATGTGGGATTTCTATAAGACATTTTAGGTAGTGTACTGCCTAGAAGCATGAAAAGAAAGCATAGCTACGTACCTTCGCTGAGGACAAATAGGATCCAAGTGAGGAGGCTTTGGTGTTGAAATAGGACAATCTAGGTCCTAGGAGGACTTCATGACCACACTTCACATGTGTTTCTAGAAAAGCTTAAGGAATTCATGCATTTGACTCAAGAAATTTTAAAAGTGTGAGAGTATCATGCGTGATTTATAGAATTGCTTATGCTTTCTCAAGGCATATTAATTAGTGACATTACTTTTGTCTTCTAGTTCAAACAAGTACTTTACTTTAGAATCCAAATGATGATGGGTGTAGTTTTCTTCCAAAACTTGGCTACATTGTATGAGTAAGTGTGTGTCACTCCCACTTTTTTATAGGAGTAGACTTCAATTTTGGGAAAGGATAAGTTGGAAGTGTCATAGTAATAGAGTTTTAAGTGTTTGACACCAGGTCGGTAGCAGGCATAAAGATGGTAAAAATGGTACAGATAGCAATAGTACTTAAAGATCAACTTGATACTACCAGTAACAAGGATTATATAGGGAAGTTCCTTTAGTGGCCCAACATTGTTTGGCTCAAGCATAGGAGCTTCAACTGCAATAACATACCCCGTGACAAAATTCCCAGGTATCAAGTATAGTCTCAACGACTGATCTCCTAATAATAGCCATCTCATCATAATATGATGTTTAGATTTATCCCATTAGACAAACATGCAAAACTAGATGATTATGCACTAGATCCCAATGCTTATCCTTTCAATATGATACCACATCCTTCTTAGTCATTTTCAGTTGTTAGCTTATGTGTAGTGTATTTTCCTATGCTCATTTTCTTGTTATTTAGGTTTCTCATTTTAAGGGGATAGTTGCACCTTCAGGTTCCATGTGGCTCCTTGTAAACATTCATAGTAGTGAGGCATGGACTTCAAGGATGATGTCTATTTCTAAAAGGATAATATGTAACACTACAAAAATTCATAACCTTAATTTTGAGTATTTAACCTTTTATCCAAAAGCCTAACAATTAACTTTTAGCTTAGTTATTTTTGTTAACCTTTGACTCACCAACTCAAACAAATTCTTAAATAAAATTTATCTTAATTATTTATCATTGTTCCTTTCTATTTAAATCCACCCTAAACAATAATTTTTCCTGATTAAATTTTCCAAAATTTACCCTAAATCTAGATAAATTAATTTTATTTTAGTGATAAATTTAACCTAATTCAAATTCTAACTGTAAATTTATTTTCTTTTCCTTTTTTTCTTTTTTTCTCTCCCTTCTTTTCCTTTTTCTTTCTTTCTATTTCTCCTCTTTGATCTACAACCCAATTCCTCTCCATCAATTTGTCCAATCGATCCCATTTCTTTTCTATCTTTTCTTCCTCTTACCCTTCTCCTAACCCATTGTCCAAACACCCCCCTTCTAAACAACCTTTATGCCCCTAACATACCCCTTGTAATGCACCCTAACTACCCTTACCTACTATCAAGCACACCAACACCCTTCCCTCATCTAACCAAACACAACTCCTACATTTCTTCCCTTTTCGCTAGTCCTTTCCATTCCATTCCCCATTAGCATGCACCCTTCTCCTACATAGCAAGAAGCCTTCTCTACTTACACATCACTGACCCCTTGTTTTTCCCTTTCACCCTGCCTATGTCTTCTTTTCTCTTTTATAAAAATCACCAACCTGCATTCTCTCTCACATTCCCTTTCCTTTCTCTTTTTTCCACCACATTTTTCATGCTCTGAGCACTCATGTGCGTATTTCCCCTTCTAGTTGAACCTCAATTCTCCCTATACTACACGTCTCCCTCACCTTTCCCCTTCCTAACCATATACACTAAACAAGCCTTATGCATGTATTCCCTTTCATTGCTCACCTTGGTCATTTCCAATCCACATCTCAACTACCTGCACACATACATCCTCTCACCTCTCTTTATTTATTTGAACCCAACCCCCACTTCCTGCACCTTCTTTTTCTTTCTCCCTCTTTATTTTTTGTTTGGTTCCACCCTCATTGAAACCACCCAACCACCATCCACCACCTCTTCTTTTAGTTGGAAACCAACCCCAAGCCTATACATCCCTTCTTCCTTCTCCTTCTCTATTCCCTTACCTATATTGTTTCTCTCAACACCTAACCATCACTTAATGCTACGATCAATACTGTAGCATTTTCACTCTCCATTGTATCTCCCACTTACCACCGATAGTTTATGTTATATCCCTATTCCTAAATTGCCATTCCTAATCACATCCCATTCCTTAACCATAACCATCTTATGCTAACACCAACGACCCACACACTAGCTACACTATTCACCATACAACTCCCTCATTGCCACCAGTTCCTCTAGTGGAACAACTTTCACCCCTCATCCCCTCAACCATCAACCAACAATCATCTCCTTACCTTTGGATTCCTTTCCATATCCCCTCTAAGTAGCCCCAACACCACCTACTCGCTAGGCGATCCTTTTCAACCTACCACTTTCCCTCCTCAACTTTCCCTAGCCTTAGCCACTACCTCTTGCACCACTTACCTTAGCCTTCCCTATACTACCACTCCCTACCTTGTCGAGTTATCCAGCACTACAAGCCTCATCCTCATCCTTATAGCACTATCTAACACCATCATTTCCATCTCCTCTCTAACTAAGCTAGTAGCCTAGCACAATCTAACTCTACCATCTTCTTAAGCCACTAAAACAATGCTAAAACCATCATCGTGCACCCTTATCCTTCACTTCAATACAAACTTTCTCTAAACTTACTTCCCCAAGCCATTATAATTTTCCCAAAACTCAGGCTACACAGGCAACATGAGATTGTCCTTATAATTTTTACCCCCTTTTCAACTTAGAGACATCCATTTATTAAATATTTTAATAAAAAACAAAATGGAAAAAATTTAAAAGATTAAAAGAAAGAAAGATATTATGTACTAGTTATATGTACATACACACACACATTAAGAGAGACAATGATTAGAGGAAAAATATGAACATGAGAAGAAATGAAAGAAGATAGAAAAGACTCAATATTTTACATCAAACATGAATCTAAGCCCTAATCTATTTTTCATATTGATTTTGAATTCGAATTCCTATAATTTTATATTCTAATTTTCTCAAATTCAATATTTTATGTATAATTTAGATTCTTTATTTAAATTTATTAAGTTTATTTAACGTAATAGTATGTTATAATTTAATTTTATTGGGAATATATGAAATAACTATATTTTATATTAATTAATTAATTTTTTGATTTATAAATTATCCTATCTGTTTTATGCTATTGCTTATGAATATGCCTAATTAATAGCTTGGGTATCCTTAATTAGTGTCTAATAATTCGAGTTGAGAGCGAGACCTCATTCTCTACTTTTGGTTGAAGATTATCAATAAAAATTAATTTGGGTTATGGAAATAATTATATCATTTATGTAATAACAGGGGAACATAATTAATTAATCGAACCAAAAGTATAATTTTTTATTTAAATCTTTTCCATAGAGATATAAAGACTAATAATTAGGGATTAGGCTTTGTGGGTTATGAGAGTGCGTTAGTTATATATTCTAAAAAATGGAATACACTTGCCTTTGTAATACCTCCAACCTTTTCTAGAATGATAGTAACAAATCATGGTATGTATCGTAAGAGTACGAGGAACTAGTGCTTTTTTTTCTTATATATTTATGTTGATACATAGTGTGTAATTGAAAAACAAAATCGAGTAATTGGTAAATTGAATTTTATAATTAGATAGAGGTGAACTTGGATTCTTTTATAATTTTTATTAATTAATTTGATATTCACTATATTTTATTTATTTTAGTTTGGAGATTTTTATCTGAAATTCTTAGTTTAGAATACTAATTATTTCTTTATTTTATTTTGATAGCCTAGATTTGATTTAATTTATTATTGTTTTTGAATTATTAATCCCACAATAATTGAATACTCATAATTGCCCTAAATTACTTGCTATTGGTATACTTTTGTGTAGGTATATTTTCCTAACAATAAGGGCTAGGATATTGGAATTTGGATAGAGGGATGTAAAAACATGTTTCAGTTATTGATAATTTTATTTTTTTTGATAAATTACTGATCCATTGAAAAATATTTCTGATAGTGGATATTTTACCTATATATCAAATATAAATTTATAAAATTATTTCTTCACTATGTTTCAGTTGTGTTATATATTTGCAAACCTAGAAATAAATAAATATAAGATAATATTACATAATAGGATAGATATTTTATTCCATGCCCAGACGACCTATCTATATACAAAATTAAGAACCTAAAATAAAGAATAACTATACAAAACATAAAGTAATCAAGGAACCAAAAGAGTTACTAAATTTGAATATTTTATTTATATCCTTTATAGCAACAAAATGTTTAAGAATATTCCATCTGTATCTTTCCTCACTTAGATTAATCAAGAATAATAACTTCATGAATCTAGTCAATTAAGAATATTATTTTTAGTTAAGATTTCTTTTAAATCAAACAACTAGATCTAAAACATAAGAATTCTCTCTTTTTTACTTCTAGTTTCTTGCAGTAATGTGTTAGCTAATACAATATACATTTTTATAAAGGTTAAGAGAACCTTAGAACAAATTATAAAATACATAACTAAACTAAAGAAAAAGTGATGTGGGCGACAAATTTATCTTTCTTATATTGTTGTTTATGCAACCTTGGAGTTCTTGAATATGTTTGTCATTTCTTATACACTTTCTTGAAGATATGTTAAATATTATATGATTTTCTTTAAATATAAGTTCATAAATTGTTAAAAGTGTTGTAATGAACCTATTTTGTTATTATATGAAACTATGGTTTATCGTTTCATATACTATAAGTTAAGATTAGGGTTAGTTATATTTTAACTTTTCATGAATGAATAGTGCCATAAAAAGTGCACAATTGTTGGTTGTTAAACTAGTTTGTTAAGAGGTTGTAAAAGAGTGTTGTCATATTTTAACTTCCTAAGGACTTTTTTTATGAGTTTCTTAAAGTAGCTAAGCTATTTTTCAAGCCTCAAAATCATCTATATAATGCATAGTTTATGAATAGTAAGATATATGCTTTGTGTTAAGATTAATGAATACTAAAGTTCTCGTTGTGAGTTATTATCTTAAGTTACCTTTGTGGGATTGAGTTTATATTTTTAAAATTTACTTTGTGTGCTCATCAAAATATTCTTACTAGTAAGATATAGTTTGTGTGCTTCTTATTTGGATCTTTTGATTATCATCTTTATGAGACATTCAAAGTTTTTTTGTTGTTGAATATCTTTATCACAAAAACAATAATCATCATTATTATCTTCATTTTTTAATTTGAATCCTTCAAAACACATATTTATCCTTTTCATTCACATTAATACATTTCAAAAAGAGCATGGAAAAATAACGAGCTTAGAAAGCATGTTATAAGGAAATTGGTTTCAAGATAGGTGGGCATGTCAACACAACTGTGTTGGCCATGTGTTGAGCTCTGTCAATCCCATTCCACCCTTGATACCATTCAGTTTTGTTCTCCAACACTACCCACCTATGTATTCCTTCTCACACCCTTATTATCTTCATTTTCCACGATTTAAAGTCCCCTTTAGCATCCACATATGAGCTTGAATCCAACTATAAAAGTGTAAAGGATTTCAATAGATGATCCTTTTCCAATTGAGTTGGTCGATGGGCTAAATATGAGTAGAGTGTATTATTTAGGTGTAATGGGAAAATTTAGGACTGCTCAACAAAGTAGAGAATAATTCAACTCTATTGACAACAACAAGATGTAGAGCTTTAAGTATGTAATGTGTTTAGTACTCAATTGGTGGGGTGTTAGAAGATGATATGGGCATACTCAAATGCATTTGTGCAATTCCAATTCAACTGAATGATATTGATCTTGATGATTTTTAGGCTCATTTTTCCTCTCTTAAACTATTTTCTAAAAGAGAAGATTTATTTAGTTTTGAATTCTCAAATGAATCATATTCTCAAAATGTTGTAAATTGGCATAAACAGTATGAGAAATATCCATCATATTATTCCTTATTATTTAAATTTTTTAAATAGATGACGCTACACAAATAGTATATTATCATTACACACAAAGGAAGAGAAATGAATGGCACTATAGCTAAATTTGCAAAGCAACAACTAGGCATACATTTTCCTCTTGTTGCCTAATTGTAGGGATTAGTCTGGGAAGAATGGAATCCTTTTTACCAAAAAGAGGCAACACCCTTTATGGTTTTGACTTGTGTTTTCATAGGCTACATATGTTCTAATCACTTCCAGTTGTCTATCTTGTCTTTGCTATAGCTACTTTAGGGAAGGAAGCTTCTAGTAAGCTGAACTTAAAATTGATCTTTTTTTACACAATGAGGTGCCCTGCTCTTAGAGCTTTTTTAATATCTCATTTAAAAAAAATCATATATAATTATAATTTGTATTATTTAAAAATTAAAAATATATTATTTTGAACGATATTACATCTTGAAAAAATTTACAAACTATGGCTACACTTTTGAAACATATCATTCGTATTGTCATACCTTTGTTTATGATTTTGAGTTTGATGAGGCTTTCAAGCACCATTCAGCCATCAAATTTCATCTAAATCTATCCAAAATTATCATATTTAGATTCCTATGATTTTTATCAATCTCCTTATCCTTTTAAAAACCTTAAATGCAGATTTTGAATGAAAAACTCTATTTATAGTCCATGTTATCCTTATTCTAGTTGTGAGCCTCGAAATAGCCATTTTAGCTAATGAAACCTTACAAAACTATGGAAATAATTATATTTTTGAATATTTAATCACAACAATAAATAAAATTGAGTATAATTATTGTTGATATTTTTAAATAAATTATATCGGTATTTGATACTACCATCCTCATGGATTTGGAATCCTTTGGCTCTATCTTCTGTAATACTTGCCTGATTCTCTTGAGCTTGACATCAACCATTTTGTTAGCTCATATCTCCTCGATGATTTAAAGTGTGATGCGGAGTGTGTTCATTGTTTCATATAGACTTCTAACCGTGATAAGTTCATTCCCCATCTTCCTAATCTCTTATCATAGTTGGTATCACAAAATGATCGTGCCCAATGAAAGCAATGTCTTTTATCTACATGCATCTACCACCACATTGGCTTCACCCTTATGGTAAGTCAATTATAAGTTATGGTCCTTACCCAATTTCAACCATCAGCATTGTCTCAGGTTCAACTCTTGATGAGTGAAAATGTACTTGAGACTCTTATGGTAAGTGTAAAACTTACATTGAACTCCATAGAGATAGTGCGTCCAAATCTTGAGAGCAAACACTACAGCAGCAAGTTCTAACTCGTGTGTGGGATAGTTCTATTCATGTATCTTTAGTTATCATGAGACATAAACTACAAGTATTCCATGTTGAATCAACGCGCAACCTAGCCCGTACTTGGAAGAATCATTGTATACTTTGAATCCATTAGTCCCACTTGGTAATGTGAGCACTAGGGCTAAGGTCAAATTCCTCTTCAACTCCTCAAATGCTTCACCACACTTCTCATCCTACCAAAATCGAGTAGCCTTTTCAAAAGTTAGGTTAATAGTCGAGAAATCTTAGAAAAGTCTACCACAAACGATGGTAATAACTGGCCAACCATAGAAAACTACACACCTCCTTCACAAATGTAGGCTCTGGTCATTTAGAAATAATTTGAATCTTGGTAGGATTCACTATCACACTATCATTGGAAATTACATGACCAAGGAAGTGAACTTGATCTAAGAAAATATCACACTTCCAGAGCTTGGCATATAATTGGTGTGCTCTAAGCAAGGTTAAAGTCTGCCTCAAGTGTTACTCATGTATCTCTCAGTCACTAGAGAAGATAAGAATGTCATTTAAGAATGCCACGATGAACTGTTCCAAGAAAGGACAGAACATCTAATTCATCATGAATATGAAAGCTATAGGCACATTAGTGAGTTTGGAGGGCATTAGTATGAACACATAATGACTATACCTTATCTAGAAAGAGTCTTAGGAATGTCTTACTTAGCTATCTTCAGCTGATGATAGCATAATCAAATATCAACCTTGGAGAACACCATGGAATTCTTGAGTTGGTTGAACAGATCATCGATCCTCGGCAAAGGATAATGATTTTTCACTGTCACCTAGTTGAACCCTTGATATTTGATGCAAAGTCCTAGGGTTCCATCCTTCTTCTTTATGAATAGCACTAGCGCTCCCTAAGGTAATATACTTGGATGGATGTAGCCTTTCTCCAATAAATCTTCTAATTGAGACTTAAGCTCTTTCATCCCTATGGGTTCCATCTGGTACTAATCATTAGATACTAACACTATGCTTGGCAAAACATCCTCGGTGAACTCAACCTCTCAAACTAGCAACATTCCTGGTATCTCCTCAGGAAAAATGTCAAGAAACTCACAAACTACTGGTATCTGCTCCATCAAGGTTTCCATTGCTTTGATATCTCTCACACTGCACAAGTAGAGTGGATACCACTTATGTAATAGGTTAGTTAAGGCAATTGCTAACACAATCATTGTAGAGGGATTAGGTTCACACTTCCGGTATGAAACATTATTACCCTTTAGACCTCACCCAACCTCGCATTCTTGCTCACTATCAATTAGTGCTCGGTACTGTCCCAGCATATCCATTTTGATATTTATGTTGAAATCCCACAATTCCAACTTTATGAGGTCTAATAGAAACTCATTCCCTTCTAGAACCATCATATCCCCTTGATACCACCTGAAGGCAATCCTATCCAAACATGCAATCCTATCCCCTGAAGGCAAAATAATAGAAGTGGAGATACTTATAGCAGGAGATAAGGCGACTTTAGTTATGAAAGCAGATGCTACAAAAGAATGCGAAGTACTAGAGTCAAATAATACACAAGAAAAAAGAGTAGAGATAATGAGCATACTGGTCACTACACCAAACTGGCGGTTCTGCCTTTGCCTAACTCATCATTTTCAGGCACCCTACTAATGAAACTCTTAGGGTGCTCGCTAATCCTTAACATTGCTGAAGAGGGCGAGGCCTTGGACATTTGGGTTAACTAGCTCAACAAGTAGCACTGGCTGGAAATGGAGGAGACCTCGGTACCTGAGGCTATGACTGCTAATTAGATCTTGTGCTCTGAGCTCTAGTTTAGTTGCTCTAGATACTGCCACTATTTACCTGGCATTCAAATGCTCAGTATCCCACCATGCCACACATAAGTCACATTAGCTTGTTGCCTCTACAGTCTACCCCTTAGTGATCTGATCCTCACCCCTTACAGTGGTAGTAGCCTTCCTTAGCATAATCCCCAGAGAAACCTCCTAATCAAGGTGATGACCTCAACCTCCGACTAAACCTCGACAATAAGTTACCATAGGAGAAATACCTCTTCTAGTAAACAGAATGCCAGTGGCCCTCAAACTTCCTCTTACCCTCTGATTGAGATCTCCAAGCATGGATGACTCGAGATGACTCTAGAGCTTTTTCATATATTTCAACCATGTCTAGTGGAGTGACTCCCACTAACAACTCCTAGTATTGGAGCTCCAATCCGACCTTAAAGTAGTAAACTTGCATCATCTCATTAGTTTCCACTTCTGGGGTGAACTAAATAAGGTTCATAAATTGAGTTTAGTATTCCACGATGGACATTCCCCCTACTGAAGAGTCATGAACTCGTCATAATTCTTCATCTACAGGTCATTCGGGTAGAATCTAGCTCGTAATATAGCGTATATGATACAACGAACAACATTGAAATATGAAACAATCACCGTTAACTCCTTTTCTGATATGGATTTGGGACAGTCCAAAGTAGACAATATGAAGTGATTATTTAATGGAGTGCTCACTATTATGGCATCCATCATATGAAATCTCTCTATCACCTTATTTATATAGGAATCCTATGACTAGTACAGAAGCTTCTACCTATGGATTCTAATGATCTCCACGCTGATAATACTCTTTGTACAACTCCAAGATCCTTCATCTCAAACTCACTCTTCAGCATTACCTTCATCTTATCATCATCAAAAATATATTTTTCTACCACAAGCATACCACCAATATATAGAAAAAGATAGAGAACAAAGCTACCCTCCATCTCCTTCAAGTACACATATCCATCACACTCACTCATGGAGAAATCACGCTCAAGCATAAACTGATCAAATCATTTATACCACTATCTTGAAGACTACTTCAAACCATATAGTGACCTCTTCAATAGGCACATGATCATGCATACCCTCAACCACAAACCCATCAGTCTTCTAAAGGATAGAGTCACTGAAGGTAACATCCCTATTAGTCAATAACTTGGAAGCAACTAGGTCCCATAACCTATACCCTTTACTCTGGATGTAAAATCAAGAAAGATACACTTATTGGCTGTAGGATAAAGTTTACTATCATTCACACTAGCATAAGTAGGTCAATCAAAGACATGCAAATCATAATAATCAGCTGGCTTACCGGACTGCAAAACCTCTAATGTTATCAAATGAATCAACTGATTTAATGACCAATTCACCATGTACGCTGCCATATGAACCGCCTTTGCTTAAAAATATCTACCTAGCCCTCCCTATGATAACATGTATTGAGCCTTCTATAATATGGCTTTGTTCATCCTCTTAGTAACCCCATTTTGCTGTGGTCTTCTAACATAGGTGTGGTGTCTCTTTATCCCATGATCTTAGTAGAAATTAGTGAAGCTATGCTCAATAAACTTAAGACCATTATTTATCCTAAGACACCTGCATCCTAGTATACTTCTCTATTAAGGTCATCCATTAATTGAAGATACCAAACACATCATTGAAATAAACCTATATATTTCTAGAGAAGTTATCAATGAATGTGAGCAAGTACTGTAAAACACCTTTGGAAACCACTCTCATTAGAAACCATAAATCTGAATGGATATAATCAAGAGGCCAAACACATAATGCTCATAAAAGTCCATAGTACTTGTACTCTATCCATCTAAGAATCCCCTTTTAGAGAGCTTGGTCAAACCCTTGATAGTCAAGTGTCCTAGTCTCATATGCCAAAGTCTCATAACATCCGAGTCTAACAACCTCAACGATGTTATAATAGCTATCCCCACAATAATAGATCCTATCAAATCATACAACACTATGACCCACTTCCCCTTCATCGCCATCATATCCCCTTTTTTAACTATTAGGGTACCATCATCAATAACAAACCGGTACCCATTAGAGCCCAAGGAAATCAAAGAGATGAGGTTCTTGGTAATCTACTGGACACGTCTCATGTTGGATAGTTTGCTAACCACACTGCATCCATCCTCACGTTCACCATCCTAATGCTATCAACTTTGTAAGAAATATCATTTCCCATCAAGACAATTTCACCTTGATTCACATCAAATGTTTGAAACCAATGGCAATTGGGATGTATATGGTAAGAGGGCCTAGAATCCAAGATCCATCTATCACTGATCTTTTTTTGTTTATCAGTGGCTGAAAACTTATCTCCTCACTATCATCATGGGAAACTACAATGTCATCCTTTGTACTAGATGACTCACCAAACATAGCATCGTGCTTCCTCTAAGGATAAAATATCTGAACATGACCCTTCTTGTGATACTACTACCTCGGAAAGGGGTTTTAATAATGGTTATTTTATAGTTTTAATAATGGTTTTCAACCGTTATTGAACCACCCATTATTAAATCTTTAATAACGGTTCATAACCGTCATAATAAATATACAAAAACCCACAAATATGTGCATAAAATTCATATTTAATAATGGTTTTAAAGTAAAAACCGTTGTTAAAAAAAGGTTTTAATTATGGTTTTTCAGTAAACCATTGTCAAAAATAAGGTTTCAATAATGGATTTTAAGTAAAAATTGTTGTGGAAAACCAAGTTTTAATAATGGTTATTACAAAAACCGTTGTTAAAACATAATCGAATCAGGGTTTCAGTCATTAATTATGTATTTATTAAACCCTAATACGTATTAAATGAGCATACATTTAAGATTAAACAGACAATTTTAATAGTGGTTCTTAATAAAAACCGTTATTAAAATATATGTTTCAATAATGGTTCTAATTATAACCGTTATTAAAAGTCTATCATCCAATTAGGGTTTCAAGGACTGATTACACATTTATTAAACCCTAATACGTATTAAATGAGCATAAATTTGAGATTAAATATATGGTTTTAATAATGGTTCTTAATAGGAACTGTTATTAAAACTATAGTTTTTTTTAATAATTTTTCTGTTTTGTTTCTGCTTATATACACAGTTGTATGTTTGAATAATTACCAAATCTGCAATGTAAAACAACATCAATTCATACCAAATCTGCAATCGCACCATAATTTCAATCAATCTATAATTGGTATGCATGTCTCAATACACCGGCTATACTTAGGAATCAAAATTAGTAGGCATACTACAACTTGGTAGCTCTACACCCCAAAGTAAAACGTTTAGAGATCTAAGCTAGAAGACTGAAAGATGCAGAGAAAATACAAACCTAAAAATGCATATAGAATATATAGATTGCTACCTAATATCGAATGAATTAGTGCACGTGCTTGACCCATTGGTCTCCAACTTCATCAATTTCATCAACATTATATTGCTGGCCTCATACATAGTCATTGGTGAAAAACTACAACACCCGAGTTTCAATTAATATACAGTTAGCCATTAGGTCAAAAATATATATATCATGATTTGTTAACAGAAAAATATGGAAAAGCAAACATACATGGCTTGGATCTATGTTGACCGGTCTATTCTGGACTATAAGATCCATTGCTCTATATACATAGTATCCACAATCATCGCCATTTTACTATTGTGGACACTGTCAAATGAATTCAGTTAGCTCTCTAACTATGAGATATTAATTTGAATTAAAAAAATAGTTGTCTTCCTACTTACCATAACAGGCTCATATTGAAGATTCTTTAGGTCTGGGACAACATTCCCACCTCTCCTTTGATATGCTGTCTATAGTGCCCTAATAAATAGAGTTGGATACACAATATTGTAAGTATATACCTCAAACAATGAAAGTAGAATATATATATATATATATATAAGTAAGATAATGAAGTAAGAAGTGAAAAGTATACTAACATGTCGATAAATTCCTTCCCATCACAACGAGTGACCTCAAAATGCACATCATAGGTTCGAAGGGAATCAAACACATAGACTTTATTAAGATCAGGTCAAACGGTGTACAAAACCCAATGTTCATTTGTGAGGTGAGAAATGAGATAGAGCTTGTTGTGTCCCTCAATCAAAATGCGATCCGCTAAATAGTTTATGTGCCTACCCTCTGTTATTGTACTACCGTCAGCTATATAGTATGGGCACACAAACACAATAGAGGACAACATTCCCTCCATCGCAGCGCGGCTAGCTACCAACCTATGGACGATAATAAAAATGCATATTTGTTAATAACTAATAACTTATATAAGAGGTCATAAAAATTCCTATTGTGCAAGAGTACTAAAATCTCAAATATAAAATAATGCTTACATGACATAAACAACAACACTCGTGGTTGACATCCATACTTGATTATAAACATTGCTTATTTCAACCGTCGATACCATGTAAGTAGCATCATCCCTCCCAACATACTCAGGATGACAATCAATGACAATATAATTGTCCCCAAGGAAGTTTTGGGCATAAAAATACAATAAAGCTAATGCAGGTGGAGGTTGGCTTATTTCCGAAGAAGGAATCTTTTGTAGGGCAACTGAAATTTTTGAATTAGCTTTCTTTCCTTTAGCAGCGCCCTCTTTTGTGTTGTTCATTCTACTAGTACCTCTCTTGGTTTTGCTAGCAAGAGCAGTATTCTTCTTTGATTCCTTAATTTATAATAATAAACAAAATATGTATCGAGCATATATATATATATGAAAAAGTTATAAACAATGTAACTACTAAACAAGGTCTAATGAAGATGTCGAATGTCAATACCTCTTCAATAGTGAGACGTATCTGATCCGTAGGCCAAGGCACGAAGCTTCCATGAGCTTTTAGTACTGTGGTTGCCTCATCGCCCTCTTTATAACAAGGTAAGGGCGCACTGCCAATGATTGGAGTGTCAATACTCACCGGCCTTGTATTTAGGGCTAAGTTGTACCCATGGACAGTTTGCGTTTGGGTACTATGACTGATGCGGACCCGTCCTTTTGCCAAAAGAGTTAAAAGGTCATTTGCTAACAAGTCACATTTATGCAAACCCTAAACAAAAATATTACACATTATTAATTATTTATGACACCAAATACATTTAATAACAATTCATAGTTTGTAATGCTTACCTCGGGAAGAGAAGAAAGACGTGCATGAGCTTCACAACTATCTCTGATGCTATTTACATTAGGTATGTGAAGCTGATCATGGTCAACTGAATCGAATGGCTTATACCCTTGAGATTTAATAAATGACAACTCTTGTTCCATTGTTGCCATACGTTCAAATGCCGTGTTCAATTTCTGGGTGAGGATGGCAACTTGCTTATTAGTGCTACGAGAACCACGAGATCAACCACGTACACTCGTTCTTGTAACACCTAATCCATGACCCCTGTGTCTTCCAGGGTGTTCTACAATTCCTGTAGCTTGGGACACAATGTTATATTGGTCGACCCCCTCCTCACCATCTAACGCTTGAAGTTTTTCCTGTAATGTATATTATATATGTAAATTTAGCTTATAGGAATAAGCATAATATAATAGTTTTCTAAAAGAAAACTAAGGTGGGTTCTAGATATCTACAAACTTACAATTTTTGCGGCTGCAACATATGCATCTTCATTAATATATCCATCTCTTGTTGCTCTAGTCTTCTTCCATAATGCACCAATATTAATGGACGAGGTACATGGGTCTATATCTTGGGCTATGAGCTATAAATCAAAAAATATTCTTATAATGTACCAATATTATAAAATTCGTCAATACATGTAAATAGATAAATCACAAAATGCATACCAACTCCTCTTCAAGGCCTGCATACCCTTTACGATCCATATTATGCCTGTATTTATTATGCTTCACAATCTCTTTATTTTTGGCACTTTTTTCCTATGTGATAAGCCAAAATATAGTGACATGGTTATTTCAATATTATGCAAAATACTAGGATAGATACAAAAAGTTTAATTGTTATCTAACAAATACCGTGAAATCACTCGTAAGACGATATGCAATAAATTGGTTCTAACTTTCTTGATCGATGAAACCGTATCGTTTGGGTGGATTCTGCTGTAGAGAACCATCCCTCTTTATATACATTTTCCTACGAGCTAAATATGACCTAAATATTCTTAGACGCTCTCCACAATGTCTAAGAAGTCATTTCTTCCTATTCTCTGGCATATTAAACACTCTCTACAAAATAAGACATATATATGTATACCAATGTTAATGTATTAAAATTAATAACATTTGACATACAAAAATAATTATATAAAATAGTATATTTACCATGATTTCCTGCCAAATATGCTCCTTATGACCCTTTGGAACCTGCTTACAATTATTCTAGGAGATAGGAACACGGTTACGGGTCACAAGTGAAATATAAGTCAAGAACATGTCTACATAAGGGACAATGGGAATATTGTAAGTATTCCATCCCAACTTGACTAGTTCTCATTTATTCCTCCTATTTGTGATGATTCTCATAATCCTAGGTCCTATTTTCCCTTCTTCATCACTGTTTTCCCTATCATTATTTTTGTTGGCCATGTCTCTACAAAAAATCAATAAATAAATTATGTTAGAATGTTATGTATTGAGCATAATGTACCATTATATTATCGATACAATAAATATCCTATCATGAAGGTTGAAAAATTCATTTAAAAAAACCAACACAGATATCATATGTTAAAATATTATTACCCTTATTGCCTTCTTTTTCTTCTTTTTTTTTCCCTTGTTTTCAGATTAGTTTCAGGATCTGATACATATATTACTTCATGATGATCATCCCTGACATATATTTCCTCCTCATTAATTTTATTGTTATCATCGTTCAATAATTGAGTTGCTTGCACAGCTGAGACACATTCTTTATTCCAATTAGCATCATTTTCATCATCACATTCATTGGCATTTCTTTTCTTTCGTAGATAGTACTACAAACCATCTGTTATTAGCAGGGTCAGTGACTTAGAATACTTGTGTCGCTTGTGATGCTAAGATGAATGGATCTTGTTTATGCCCTGCCCTATTAAGATCTACTAATGTGAATCCATCTTCATATCTAACCCCACAACCATTATCAACCCATCTACAGCTGAATACAGGGATTTTAGATACAGTATAATCTAACTCCCATATATGTTCAATCACACCATAATAATTCATATCTACATAAGTTGGATTCTTATCTTTTGCACTAGCAACATGCATTACCTCAGCCACTAAAGTTACCCCATTGTTCTGCATTGTACTCTTCTCATCTTGTTCTTTTGTATAAAAAGTGTAACCGTCGATCACATAACTGGTATATTGAAAAACTTTCTAACGAGGTCTCTACAAAATAAGAATCCATTGAACGCTTTTCTTTGCCTACAATAATGATGATTCTTCGGTAAAAACCTACAATGCCCAAGGAACATAGTCTTCTGGCCATACGTTAGCTGAACAAATGAAGTATTCTCCTCACATATCGGACATGCATAATGACCTTTCACACTATAACCTGACAAGTTTCCATACGCTGAAAAATCATTTATAGTACAGAATAACATTTCTCTCAAAGTAAATTTTTTTTTACTATATGCATCAAATACTTCAACGCCCATGTCCCATAAGAACTTCAAATCATCAAT
This sequence comes from Tamarix austromongolica, assembly GCA_039764185.1. Classification (NCBI taxonomy): domain Eukaryota; kingdom Viridiplantae; phylum Streptophyta; class Magnoliopsida; order Caryophyllales; family Tamaricaceae; genus Tamarix; species Tamarix austromongolica. Next base: position 51,111,172 of record CM077817.1, read on the forward strand.
CAAAGGTGCCAAATAAACATCAATATCATTCCTAGGTTGGTTTGGCCCTGAAATGAGTAAAAACAACATCATATGCTTGTGTTTCATATAGAAACATGGAGGTAGATTGTATATAACCAAAATCACCAGCCATAAACTGTAGGTGCCTTGATTGTGCATATTCATTCCATCCGCAGAAAGCGTAAGGCGCACATTTTTTGCTTCTTTACCAAATTCATGAAACCAGCCATCAATCATCATCCATTGTGGAGAGTCATATGGATGTCTAAGAAGCCTGTCATCTATCTGCTCATGAACATGCCATATTAGGTTCTTGACATCTTCAACATCATTAAACATCCGCCTTAATCTTGTTATTATAAGAAAATACCATAACACCTTAGCGGGCACCTTGTTCTTCTTGTATAGTGGTGCTTTACATTTAAGATTAGGACAACTATCCAAATATGCATTGTTATTGCAATATAAAATCCAATCATTAGGGCATGCATGTATTTTCTCGTAACTCATGCCCATAGAGGATAGAATCTTCTTTGCTTCATATGTATGATCGAGTAGAACATTGTCATTAGGAAGCATATCCTTCATAAGTGATAATAATTCTATGAAACTCTAATCACTCCATCCGTTACATGCTTTTAAGTTGTACAACCTTAAAGTAGCGGATAATCGCGTAAACGTCTTACAATCACCGTACAAAGGTTTATCCGAGTCATTCAATAACTTCTCAAACATTTTTGGACAATTTCGAACACTTTCCTCAACCTTTTGACTCATCTCCTCTAACGAATGTTCCTCATAGTTATCAATTGATGATCCACTAATATCCCTCCTAACATCATCATTACCATATTTAAACTTTGTTTTCCCATGCCATATCCATTAAGTGTAACTTGTATCAATTCCATACATAAACAAATGATCTCTCAAATCATTAGCGTTGACACGTTGAATATAAGTACACTTCAAACAAGGAAAGACTATTCTACTAGAGTCCCGAGCATGTTCAACTGCAAACTTGATGAAAACTCCACTCCTTCGTTATATTCTCTAGATAGACGATTTGCATATAACCATTTCTGATCCATAGTTTTTGAATCTAGATATATCCCACGGGAAAGTAATTATTAAAAATCAATTGAATTATAAGTTTAATAATTCGCAAATCACTCATGCTTAGAAAGAATTAATCTCAAATGTATCATGTTATTCTGTCTATATATATATACGAATCATGCTAATACGTTTCAAAAAAGATATTAATGCTGATCAATGAAACTACTCATACTTACAAAGAGTTCATATATATATATATATATAAACATACTTACATACGTAGAAAAACATTGTACAATAGTTCAAATTACAAAAGATATACATACTACAGGATTTAAGCAATAGCAGCACTATATACATCAAAATGTTGCTACAACCCAAATACCTAAAAAAAACACTCATATCCCTAAAACTAAATCCCCCAATAGCCTCATCAAGCCCGACTAAAAACTATAACTCTGAAAGTCTGCTCATCACGATATATCATCTGATCCCTGACATCATCGCAAGAGAGTATACTCATGGATACTCTAGGGTAACCGAGGTGGATACTCTGAGGCAAGCTATAACGAAACCTCCACTCATCATCGATGACCATTAGTTCTCTCAATATCCTATCATACTCTCTAGCAAACACCTCACCCTCAATAAATCTCGGGTGTGGTGCATCAGTGTGGTAGACAAACCACTGCAAAAAAAGTAGACGTAGTCGACGCCCATGGCTCTATCTGAGGCAGGGTCAATAGAAGGTAATACTTTCTGAAATGGAAGGGGTGATAGAATGAGCCACTCACGTACAAATGACATAGCTCGTCATATAACCATATCATATGAGTATATACATCTATATGTGGCGCCATATGAAAATACGGTGGAGGGTATGTTATCTCACTTCCTACAAATGAGAACCACTAAATTTTATCATCAAGGTTGTTCTCGAAAGGATCTAAATTACAGAATATGCAAACTAATTTTCAACTAGCTAGACAAATCATAAATATATTCTACCAGATCTTAACCAACTATGTAAAGCTAACAACATCAAACTATTTAAAACAAGGACATAATCTTTAGTTATATATTTAACAAACCGGCTAAACATCAAACTATCATCAAATCGTTCAAGCTACGCATAGTAAAATCAAGTAGATATTAATAAAATAATACACACACACACAATACGACCTAATAAATCCTATATTATTATTATTATACAAAATTATGCCTGTCTATTTAATTTTTCACTTTTATATTTAGTATAATAATCGATAAACCCTAACCTTAACACATCTTCATTATAATAAAACCTAACCCTAAACCTCATAAAACCCTAATCCTAAACCTAGCTAACTATAATTAAACCTTAATATATAAATCATATATTATTATTATTATTATTATCATCATCATCATCATCATTATACACAATTATTTCTCTCCATTTAACTATTCACTTTTATATATTCCTTATTTTCTATATCTATTTAATCCTCATCAAATAACAATCATTAACATATGCATATCTAATTGAAATTTTTATTTGTTGATGTGCATATGTAAAATATATTTTCATTTTATTATATGACATTTCATATATCTTATAGCTAGTGCACGTCCTACACTTATTAATGAAAATGTGTACGTATATATATAAAGTTGTTATGATGAGTGATATTATTAATAATTTGAAGTCTTTTATTTCTCTAGCTTCATATATATAATTCTACATGTTATATATATACATATATATGTGTGTGTGTGTTTGTGTGTAAAGGTATCGTCCAAAATATACATTTGTTAATATATAACAATAATGCAAAAAAATTCAAAAACAGACAGCAAAATTTTTCACCAACACATTTTCAAACAACAAACCGTAATTTTGCAATAACAAACAAACACAACCTTGTAGCAACATACATCCATATATATATATATATATATATATATATATATATATATATATATATATATCTGTAGAGACAAAGCTATGAGGGAAGAACAAACACATACATAAAGGGAGCGGCGGCATGCAAGAAACCGGCGGCGAGCAAGTTGAAAGCGACAAAGACCTCTAAACACGGCGGAGGATGAAGGTATAAGTGCTGGCTAGGTTCGCAAGAATGACAGCACGCACATGCAAAGCCAACAATGGCCGAGGGGTGGTGGAGAGTTGGCGGTGCGAGGGTTTCCTTTACTTCAGAGGAGCCAGAGTGGTGGTGGGTGTGGTGGTGCAAGGGTTTGCAAGAGAAGGAGAGTACGAGAGGGAAGCTGCAGAGTTTGAAATTTTTGGCATGAAACAGAACTGAACGAAATAAAAGGTGGATTTGGGGTTTTAATAACGGTTCTTATGTCAACCATTATTAAAACTTTGAAACTTTTGACAACGGTTCTTGTATGAACCATTATTAAAATGTCCGTGCAAATTTTAATGTTTCCTTTTTAATAATAGTTGTTAACTATAACCGTTATTAAAACTATCCTGCGCATTACTTTTTATGCATTTGACGACCATCTTCACACCACTGTTATTAATGTCCCGTTATTATTTCTGGTTTTCATAGTAGTGTACCCATAGCATGTCACATTCTTATGCAAGCTCTTCAATTTAGATATAGACTTCTTGTGGTCACTACACCCCTACTATGATGTCCTTCCATTTGCTACCAATTCCTCAATATATGAGTCCAAAAAAGTATGGTTGCTTGTCAACTATCAATCAACTCCTATTGTAGCAAGGAAGATTTCATATCCTTAAGGACTAACTCGTCATTCCCATACAAAACTGTCTCGCTAAAATGTTAAAACTTGTGGGTAAATAATATAGCAATATAATAGCTAAATCTTCATCATCTAATTTAACATCTATATTATGCAAATCCATAACAATAGAGTCAAATTCATCTAAATGAATTTTTAAATATTCACTGTTACCTAGTTTTAGGTCATGAATCCAACTCTTTACTAATAGTTGATTTGCTACCAATTTTGTCATTTATGATGACTCCAGCATCAACCACAAGACAATCGTCATTGATTATTTTGCCACTTCGCACATTACCTCATTCGACAAACATAATTATATAGTAGAGAGGGCCTTCAAATCTAGTTATTCGAATCTCTCATCTATCATCAGTTTTGGCTTCTTCAAATAACTAGGTAAAGATTTTTACAACTCATTCTGAATTAGAATCACCCGTAACATCAATTTTTATAATTCAAAATTGATGGATGGATTAAACTTCTCAATATTAAATCTTATAATTCAAAATTCATTAATGTAGCTCTAATACCAAATTATTACGGAATTAGCATGGATTTAGAGATATCCACACCAAATTGAGATTAAATTACAAAACAAAATAATTTATGAAAAAGTAGAGATCTTTATACATTCTCTTATGTAATTACAAGATGATTAAACTAATTAATCAATCAATCAATTACACAAATCTACAATTCTCCTTGTGTAACTCCCCCAAAATTCACTACTGAAAAATCTCTTTTTATTTAAAAGAAAATAGTGGAAGTAAAGAAAATAAAACTGTAAATTTTGGGGATAATACCGCTACACTTAGTACCATACCGGTTTACTCCTACTATTCTGATACCAAGTGCTAAGGCTAAAAGAATAAAATATAATTTGCTTGAAACTCAAACCATATTTAAATAAGAGTAGCACAAATGGTTTCGTTACAAGAATAAAGTCCACCAATGGTGGTTACAAGAATAGAGATTACATTTAAACTAGGAATTATAAGGTGAAAGAGATACCCAAAGGAGTTTCTGAATAATCCTTAATCTCATACCCAAGCACTCTTGAATAGCACCTACAATGGACCTACAAAAGACACTACCCATTCAATAGGTAGGGGCCCACAAATAGAGCCCTTTAGTACTATGTTACTAAGTAACCCTTTAAATTACATTTAAAGGCAGTCCTATAATGCAATACATGATACAAAAACTTTGTAGAATGATAACACATGGATAATACACAAGTCACATCTCATATAGTAAGAAATGCATAACATAAATCCTTATACTTAGCAAATTCATCACATGCCCAAGCAGGGACAAGCACTGAAGCTAACTCATGCCATATCAATAGATCATAAAATGAAATCAATAGTTTTGGGCGTTAAGCCATTAATTAATCATTATTCATTCATCATCTCTCGAATTATATCCATGTGAGTTCTGCCCTATATGTTTTCGGTCCATTGGCTATAATAGTGGGGTTCCCACACTCACATGAGATGTGCCATTGGCCCAAAAACATATAGGGTAGAACGCTCCTAACCACAATTATTTGCCACTGGATCGATCTCCAAGGCAGAAGTCTCTTGGCCACTATTATCGGTCTGGCACCAACTCACATGGTATTCCACTACAAGTAATTAGTATTTTCCATAATTTATCAACATCCAAGATTTAGTTTATTGAGCTTAGGACCCCCACTATTATAGCCGGTGGACCGGAATACATATACATTTTCTAGGGCAAAACACTCCTAGGCCATTATTATATTCGATGGACCAGTACACATATACATATTCAAGGGAAAAACACTCCTGGGCCACTATTATAACCAGTGGACCGTTACACATAATATAATCCATCTAGGCCCTACTTAATTGTCTTTCACTTTCATGATTAGTATTTTCCCTTTTAATTAGCACGATAATTCCATTTATTTGCGTTGAGGGGGAGTTCAAGCACCCAGATACACAAAGGTACACTTGTCATACTAGCACATGCAAGCAGCTCAGTACCCTTCAACCATCAACCCAGGGATGCAAAGGTATCTTGGTCATACTGGTGCATACAAGCTACACAGTACCCTACCAATAAGGACACCAAATCCATAAGTATGCATACCCCCTAAATAAGTCCATAGAGCTAGATAAATTAAGATGTAGGGCTTGGCTAGGGCACAAGGCACACCAGCAAATACCAAAATACTCGTGGGCTAAGCCACGTCTTTAGGGTAGAAACCTCTAAAGAGCCATCATTCACGATCTCGAGGTATTCCACTTTAATTATTAGTGTCTTAATTAAGGTAATCATGAGAAGCACAACAACCACATACTTATTCATTTCCAATTGTTTCTGATATCATTAGGTAATCCTTATTCATATAATTATCCATGATAACCTAGAGGAATCACTAAGGCCATCATTATCTCATCCAATTCCAATTTAGGATTTGTTTCCATTTGTACACATTCTATATGGGTTATCATCTCATAATCACATTACGGTTTGAGAGTCTAGTTAGTTCACATCGAAGGATCATAGCATACATAACCCTAGCATGCCCTTAATTAGCACCCAACACACGATACCATGCGTGATTAATGGTTAAGATGCTTCCTCCATGAATATAAGAATAACACCATACCACAACCTTAAGTATCCATCTAATCCTAGGTCAAGCCATGTTCTTGTGTTACGTACTGATTGTCAAATACTTTTATCTTACTATTCAATGTTACTGGAGTCTTACTATGAAACTTTGTTAACCTATTGACATGTTAGATACAAATTACTGATTTACCCCTTTCATCTCTACAAAATTACCGAAATACCCCTTGCTTGTATAATTATTAAGTCATCCCTCTTTACTTGCTAAATTACCATATTACGCTCCATATTGTATAATTACCAAATTGCCCCTTACTTGTGTTAGGTTACTAAATTATCCTCCATACTTATTAAGTCACCAACTTTACCCCCTTATACTTCTTAAGTTACCAATTTACCCTTTTAGTGGGCTAAATTGCTATATTATCGCTTTATACTTATCTAAATTACCAAATTACCCTTCTTTATTATTATAATTACCATTTTTCCCTTCTAATTGGTTAACTTACGAAATTGCCCTTCCCCGTTATTATAATTACCATTTGCCCTCTTCATTATTATGTTTACTATTTTGCCTTTTAATTGGTTAACTTACCAAATTACCCTTCTCCATTATTATAATTACCATTTTCCCTTCTTTATTATTATATTTACCATTTTGCCCCTCTTTCTGCAAATTACCTAAAATACCCTTCCTTTACACCAATTTACCATTTCACCCTTCTACTTTATTAAATTACCATTTTACCCTTCTACTTCATTAAATTACCATTTTACCCTTCCTCCATTTTATCTTTTATTTGTACTAAATTACCATTTTACCCTTCTACTTTATTAAATTACCAATTTACCCTTCCTTTATACCAAATTTCCATTTTACCCTTCTACTTCATTAAATTACCCTTTCACCCCCTTTTACTTTACAAAATTACCATATTACCCCTCTCTTTAGACCAAATTACTAAAATATCCTTCTCCTTTATTAAATTACCAATTATCCCTTAACTTCACCAAATTACCAACATGCCCTTTATTTAATGTTAATTTACAAAAAATGCCCTTCTCCTTTATTAAATTACCAATTTACCTCCTTACTCTACAAAGCTCACCAAAATACCCCTTTTCATTAAAATTACTAAAATGCCCTTCTTATCTATTTACTATTTTACCCCTTTACTCTTTTAAATTACTAACTGGCCTTGTTATACCACTTTTACCAAAATACCCTTACTACTTAAATATTAATCTTAATGCTCCATACTCATTGCCAAACTCCACCAACTTGTTATTTATCATAATACTTATTAGCACCTACACTTATTTAGGCCACACTCTTACATAATAAATATTACTAAAATGCCCCTAGAGCCCATAATAACAATATATATGCAACAAATTGCTACATTGACATAACATATCATAGATAAGTACTTAACATTTTCATTAACAACAAATCTCCTTCCTTAAGCATTATTTCTACACATGGAACAAGCATGCTTTCCTTTTTCTTTATCAATAAACACATGCAACTAAAACATTATACTTAACCATACTTATTATGCATATAAAACATATTTAAAACCCTAATGTGCTAACATACTTATATCCATACATTTAAGTAAGGTTTAATGGTTACCTTATTTCCCACAAAAATCAAACCACACTATTACCCCGATTACAAGCTTAAGCTTTAATTAGTAAAAACAATACCTAAAAATAATATCAATATTTATCTTATTAGAAGGTAAAAAATCAAAGGAATAAATTGTATTAAAAACTTAAGTAAATATATACTACTATTAACCATCATTATACTTCAAGCTATTAGCCAAAAAAATCAAGGGAAGGCAACAAACTCATGCTGCTCATGCAGCGTGAGCTTCATGCAAAGTAGTAAGGAAGGAGGGGGTCAAAGAGGGGTGGAAGAAAGGAGAGGTGGTTGTTTTTGGGTAAGGGTTTTAGGGGTTAAGAGGAGGGCTAGTGGGGGAGAGTTAGGGCAAGGTCTGGGTGTAGAGGTAGAGTGGGGGTGTAGGTGGTGGTTGGGGATGGGTTATCAGTAGTTAAGGGTGACGGAGGCAGCGACTGCAGGCTGGAAAAAGTGGGTTGAGGGTTGGGTGGAGGAGAAGAAGGAAGGAAAAGAAGAGGGAAAAAGGAGGGGCGGTTGGGCTAGTTTTCGGCCAAGGGAGGTAAAGGGGTGGTAGGGGAGGTTGTAGGCAGTAGGTTAGTGGCTTGGTTGGTGGCAGAATGGTAGTAGAGGGCTATGGTGTAGGGAGGAGGCCGAGAAGGAATGGAAAAGAAAAAAAGAGGAAGAAGGGTGGCTGTAGGGGTTAGTAGGAGGTGGTGTAGGTGGTTGTTAGGGTAGTGGCAAATGGGAAATGAGGGTGGCAGAGCAAAATAGGGGAAGGAAAAGAAGGGAGAAGAAAGGGTTAGCAAAGGGAGAGAAGGGCCTCAAATAGGGCAGGATGAAGTAGGAGGGAAGAAGAAAAAGAAGAGGGAGAGGATGGGGTTGGTGTGGCCAGTTGCAGATGGGAAGGGGTAACAAGGTATAAGGAGAGGGAAAGGAAAGAAGGGAAATAAAGGAATGCAGGGCTGGGAGTATAGGGCGTTGGTTTGGTCCAAAAATGGGAAGAAAAGGATATGGGAGAGAGAGGGAGAGTGAGCACGTTGTAAAGGGAGGTAGGTGGTGGCAGTTGCAGGAAGCGTAGGGTGGCAAGCATGGCATACGACTTGGTTGGAAGTCAAAGAAGAAGAGAAGGAGAAGAAGAAAAGAAAAGTGCAGGCCGGTTGGGAGAGGGAGAAAGAAGAGGAGTTGGCCGGCCCGCATGCGATGGAGAGGCGAAGTAGAAAAAAGAAGAACTAGGCTGGCCCAATTAGGGGGAAAGGAAGGGAAAGAAAAGAAAGGAGGAAGGGAGTGGGCTGGCGATGCATAGGAGAAGGGTAAGAAGAGGAGGAAGGAGTGGGTTGAGGCCACAAGCCTAGAGGCCCAGAGAAGAGAAAGAAAGGGAAAAATAAAGGAGAAGAAGAGAAAGAAGAAAAAGAAGGAAAAAGGAGAAGAAAAAGGAAAAAAGAAAAATGGGGAGAAAATAAAATAAAACATTTTTTGAAATAATACAATTTAATATTTTTGATAGATAAATTAATTTAATAGTTTAATTTATTATAATTTAATGTATTACTTTAAAAAGAAAATTTTAGTAAAATATTAGTTTGAAAAATTATTTATATAAAAATGAGTATGATAAAACAAAAAAAAATATTTATTTAAATTTATTAAATATTTATATCCAATTTTATATACTTAAAAATCCATAAAATAATTAAATTAAATAAATTTAAAAGATAATTTATCCTAAATGAAGGCTATATATTCAGTTTTTAAAATTTTGAGGTATTACACCTTGAATGGATAATTCTATGGAGGAGAAGAAGAATTTAGGACACACAATGATCGATGGATAAGGTTTCCACATGTCTCCTTTTATAGAAAAAAAATCCTATAGACCAAAAAAGCATATTTCTAAAATAAGGAAAAATACAATCCGTATTTAGGAAACATGGGACCCCTATGTTTATTTCTTTAGTTTTAACTTTTTCCCAATACACATCAAAGTTTTATCTTATAAACATGGTCAGTGTTAATTAACACCATAATCCCTTATGTTTCTCACATAAAACACCATACTACACTAAACTTCTCCAACGATTGTATAAATCAACAAAATATTATGCTATGCTAAAATAACCAATCAAAAATCACATATATTCAATTAAATGTATTTATATTTATTATATATATAGATATAATTTTACACTAAAGTTAATATTTATGATATATCTAGATTTAACATTACTAGTTGTTATTATTTAAACAATAGATTGGAATAACTAGGTATAGACCCAACTATCCCTTCTCTTTACTATCCCTAACTAGTTACTCAATTGATAAAATAAGAGTCGTCATCTTCATTCAAAAAATAATGTGAAAGGTAGCATTCTTTGCATTTTTTGATATTTTGCAAACCAAAGAGAGCCTTGTTTACTTTTTTTTTTATCTATGGTTGTTGGAATATTTTTAGAAGGCAATTTGATCTCCTATGTTTTGTAATCGTTTTGAGAAGTGAAATAAGATTTGTATTTGATAAAGTGAATTTTTTTCCATATTTTTACCTCTCTTTCCCTTAGCTTTGGGACTTCATTTAATCTTTTTCGCATATTTTGCTATGGTTTTGGTCTATTATTTGCACTACCACTTTCTTGAGCTTTGTGTTGCAGGATTTCCTGCGAAAACACCAATTTTGAGAAAGAATTGCTTATTTTGAGCAAAGGGCCTAGCAAGGAAAGCTTAGGAGGATAGTACATTGACCCGGCATGCTTATGGAAGTGTATTAAAGCTATGAGAGCCAAAAAATATGCCAAGATATCCCTAAGAAGGCTGAAAAGGGGGCTGTATGGTCAGCCACACACCCAGCTACCCAACCGTGGAGCACTCCCCTATCTTTATAGAAGAAAAAAGAATTACACGACTAGGTAGTGCAAGGTTGCACGGCCGTGTGAAATTCTGAACTAAAAGGTTGAGGCTAAAAATATAGCATGGCTAGGCCGTGCTAAGCCTACATGGCCATGCAAAGTCAAAAATTCCAAAATGCCGAGAGCTAAGAAATTGCACACCAGGCTGTAAAAAAGCCGCACAGCCGTGCAAAAGATGTCTTCCCCATGATTTACGTGCACAAAATAGCCGATGTGATGGGGAATTTTGTGGCACACCTCAGGAACTTCTTAAGGAGAGAGAGAGGAGGTGTTAGAGGACTCTTAGACCCCTCATTACCGATTTTAGCTTCATGTAATTGTTTGTTCCTTTAGTTTTAATTTTTCTAGAGATTCAATTGTGTAATTAGTGTATGGTCGAATTGAATCAACATTACACTCTTTCGGATTACGATTATTTCAATCTAATTCTTCTTCATTATATCTTTGCATTGTTATGATCATCATGCTATTTATTTCTTTAATTTCATTTGAAAGTATGAGTGAGTAGTCTCCTTTCTAGGATTGGACTTAGGTACCATTTTAGTAATCAATATGATGAAATAAAGTATTATGTATTATGATTGATTCATTTATACTATTATTTATGCTAGAATTAATTGTTGTAAAGTGGATTTTTACGAAATCATACCTCCATAGACGTAATTTACAACTAAAAGGCTAAGATTATTATAAAAAATTAGCATATGTATGGGAATTTAAGTAATCACGAAAGCAGATGTTTAATTCTTAGGGGCTCTATAATTGGTGACAATTAATGGGTTTAGTTTAATTTGTGAGTCACGAAGGTAGTCGGAAAATTAAATTAAAATTGTTCTTATACCTTGAAAGAGGCTAATGAATATGATATGATCAATTGTCCACAGTTAGTGAATTAATCTTCGGCATAAGTATTATTTCATTATTGATTATTAATTTGGAGACCAAAGTTTGATCCTAGGATTCACTCTTACTATTTAGAATCTGCAAGTTAGAAAGCTTTTCATAATTATTCTTTTCATCCAAATGCATACCTTTACTTTTTGTACATTTAGATAGTTAAAATAGTAAAGAAGTGTAATCAATTACGAAGTCCCTATGGGATACGACCTTGAAATACTATAACGAACTATACGCTTGCAGAAATAGCACACCAAGTTTTTGGCGTCATTGTTAGGGACTTTAACTAATTGATATTTTGTACTTTGTTATTTTGGCTAGATTAAATCCTTTAATTCCCTTCTATCCTTTATCTTCACTAGTTAATTATTTGTTGTATTCACTTTCAGGAACCTTTTATGCAATAATCCTTTCGACTTGGACCCCGAAGAGAGCTAGATCTTGAGAGCAAACGAGTGTTGACTGGGTTGCAAAGGTGGATAATTGATACAAAAACAAGCATATGTTTAGGGACCATGGTTGAAACTAACAGAAACGAGGAGGGGCATCATTTGCTTAAAGAGTTTGCATCTCCAAATGCATATGGGAAGCAATCGAGCATCCGTAAGCCAAATGTAGATGCCAAAAATTTCAAGCTCAAACCTATGTTTCTCAATATGGCTCAGCAAAATCAATTTAGTGGTATCCCAATAGAGGACTCTATCTTACACATTTCTATTTTTCTTGAGTATTGCGACACCTTAAAGATAAATAGAGTATCAGATGATGCAATCACGCTTTAGGTATTTTCATTCTCGTTGCAGGATAAAGCAAGGGCCTGGTTGCAATCACTTTCCCCTAGGTCCATTACCACTTGGGATCAACTTTCTTGAGCCTTCCTCAACAAATACTTTCCACCATCTAAAATAGTTCAATTGAGACACCTAATTATGAGCTTTATCTAAAAGGATGGTGAATCACTCTATGATGCATGGGAGTGCTACAAAGACATGTTGCGAATGTGCCTACATTATGGGTTAGAAGAATGGTTGCTGGTCCACATGTTTTATAATGGCTTACATTACAACACAAGGTTAACTTTGGATGCAGTAGTAGGAGGCACTCTCATGAACAAAAGTATACCAGAGGCCAAGCAACTAATTAAAGATATGGCTCAGAATCATTACCAATGGTCAGGTGAGCGCTCTATAGCCAAGAAGAGTGGCAGGTATGACATTGACACTCTGGATCATCTTTCGCCATGAGTTGATGCATTATTTTAGAATATTGATAAACTAAGTGTTAACGCATTAACAAACTCCCCTGCTGTTTGTGAGATTTGTGGCATTACAGGACACTCATCTGTTGAATGTCGGTAGGTTACTCCTCTACCCGCTGAAGCAACCTTAGTGGACCATGTTAACTATGTCAATAACTTCAACCAAAAGGGATATCCATTTGCCCCCACCTACAACCCTTGATGGCATAACCAGCTAAACTTATCTTACAAAAACCCCACAGAAAAACCCTATCCCTCAATCAAATTTTAGGCCCTGAGGTTTCCAAAACCTTAAACCACCATTCTCGTCTCCTCCCAAGTCAAATCTTGAGTAAGTGATAGAGAACTTCATAACCTCTCAAAACAAACAAACTGAGGATTTGAAGAAATCGATTAAAAGATTTAGCTTTAAGGTGGAATCCCTAGGCACCCACAATAAAATGCTGGAAAATAAAATCATCCAAGTGGCTCAATAATAAGGATCTTCATCTCAACCCATTGGAATGCTTCCCGAATATCCGGTGACAAATCCAAAGGGATCCATTAATGTTATAGCCCTTCGAAGTGGAAAGGAGTTAGAGGGCCCTATTTTACAGAAGGAAATAAAAGAGAGAAGTAGAGGAGCTGAGGATAAAGTGGAAACACATAGAGAAGACACACAAGTTGAGAATGAGACCACCTTAGGGAAAGATAAAAAGGTAGAAAAGTATGTCCCTCTGCCACAATATAAACCTCCCCTACCTTTCCATCAACAAAAAGAAAAAGTGAGATTAGAAAAATAGTTTGGAAGGTTTGTAGAAATTTTAAAGAATTTCCAAATCAATATTTCATTTGTGGAAGACATATCACAAATGCTTGCTTATGCCAAATTTTTAAAAGAAATCCTCTCTAATAAAAGAAGATTAGAAGAGTATGAGATGGTAACATTAATGTAGAAATGGAGTGATATTATTCAGAACAAGCTTCCACCTAAGCTTAAAGACCTCAGCTGATTCTCTATTCCCTGCACTATCGGTGACATGTCCATTAATTGTGCACTTTGTGATCTTAGAGCTAGTGTTAGTCTAATGACTCTTTCTGTTTGTAAGAAGCTACAGATGGGAGATTTAAAGCCTACCACTATCTACTTCCAATTAGCAGATCAATTGGTAAAACACCCAGTAAGTATATTAGAAGATGTTCCTATCCAGATTGGTAATTTTTACGTTCTAGTTGATTTTGTCATTTTAAAATTAGAGGAAGATGCTCAAATCTCTGTCATTTTGGGAAGAGCTTTCTTAGCTACTACAGGAGTAGTTATAGGTGTAAAGAATGGAAAAATCTCCCTCAACATTAGAGAAGAGAAAGTAGATTTTGATTTACCTTCCATAGTAAAATTTCCATTAATTAATGATACTTGTTGCAGGATCGATACGATGGATGGGATGATTCAATAAGATCTTGCTGATTTGATCTCAAAATACCCATTGGAAAAATGTTTAATGAGAGGTGAACTAATCCATGAAGGTGATGAAGAAGTACCTACTTATACTGCCATGCTCAGAGAGGATCATGTTTATGCAAAACGTTCAGGTGTAGTAACCTCAATTAAAAGATAATTACATGACTTATCTTGTATGGAAAAAGATGCACCTAAGGTAGAGACAAAACCTCTCCCTTCCTCTCTTAGGTATGAATGTTTGGACTCCAAAGGTCAATATCCTGTCATTGTAAATGCTAGCCTGAATAAAGAGGAAGTTGAAAAATTACTTAAAGTTCTTAGGCTGCACAAAGATGCCAAGATATTCCATTGAAGACATAAAAGGCATAAATCCTTCATTTTGCATACATCGCATTTTATTAGAGGAAGACCATAAGTTCTCCCTTGAGCATCATAAATGGTTAAACCCAAACATGAAGGAGGTCATGAAAAAGGAAGTGCTTAAGTTCCTAGATGCAAGAATCATTTACCCTATCTCAGATAGTGAGTGGGTAAGCTCAGTTCAGGTTGTACCTAAGAAAGGAGGCATGAATGTCATAAGAAATGAGCAAAATGAAATAATCCCTACAAGAATAATCATGGGGTGGCACATGTGTATTGACTATAGGAAGTTCAATAATGCCATGCGATAAGATCATTTCTCCCTTCCTTTTATCGATTACATGCTGGAAAGAATAGCTAGGCACTATTATTTCTATAACCTAGATGGGTACTCAGGATTCTTTCAAATCCCTATCCACCCTATTGATCAATAAAATATAACATTTACATGCCCATATGATACTTTTACTTCTAGGAGAATGTCATTTGGTTTTTTTAATGCCACTGTCACTGCCAATTTTCAACATTATATGATTTCCATATTCTTCAATTTTATTAAAAATATTATGGAAGTATTTATGGATGATTTCTTTGTTTATGGCGCCACCTTTGATGATTTCCTTGATAATCTTACTAAGGTCATAAAATGACGTAAAGAGGTAAACCTTGTTCTTGATTAGGAAAAGTGCCATTTTATGGTGCAAGAAGGCATTGTTCTAGGTCACTCAATCTCTAATAGGGGGATTAAAGTTGATCGGAAAAAATTGACATTATTGCTAAAATGTCTCCCTCGACTAATGTTAAGGGTGTTTGGAGTTTTCTAGGCCATGCTTCATTCTATAGGCAGTTTATAAAAGATTTCTCAAAATTTTCTAAGCCTCTAACCCACCTCCTCGTCAAGGATACCCCTTTTGCATTTGATCAATCTTGCTTGAATGCTTTTAGTATGCTAAAGGAAGCATTGACCATTGCCCCAATTATGAGACCCCCTGATTGGAGCCTTCCTTTTGAGGTAATGTGTGGTGCCAATGACTATGCCATTGGGGATATTCTTAGAGAAAGGAAGGATGGGAAAGTGTATACCATATACTATTCCAGTAGGACTGTAGATGATGCACAAATGAATTATGCTACAACCGAAAAGGAACTCCTAGTTGTGGTGTTTTCCTTGGATAAATTCAGATCTTATCTTGTTGGATCAAGAGTTATTGTGTTCATTGATCATGCAGCTCTTAAGTATCTCTTGGCAAAGAATGATGCAAAACCAAGATTGATTAGATGGATCCTCTTCTTGCAATAATTGGATTTGGATATCAAAGATGATAAAGGTGCTAAAAATGTAGTAGCGGATCATCTTTCCAGGCTGAGGCAAGAGATGCATGAAGAAGAAAAGGACGAATGCCCAATTGATGATTCATTCCCTGATGACAATCTCTTTGCTGTAGAGAGTCTCCAAGCCCCATGGTTCATGATCTTGTTAATTATATTGTCTGCGGGGTGTTACCTAAAGACCTATCTTATAAACAACATAATAAATTCTTTTCCGACGTCAAACATTCTTTCTAGGATGACCCTTATCTTTAAAAGCATTGTGTAGATGAAGTTTTTTGGCAATGTATTCTAGAAGATGAAATTTTAGATATCATTACCCATTTTCATTCATCACCATATGGCGGTCATGCTAGCACCTCCAAGATAGGTGCAAGGGTGCTTCTCGCAGGATTTTATTGGCTAACTCTCTTTATAGACTTAAGGAGTTTTGTGCTAGCATGTGATCACTACCAAAGAACCAGGAATATCTCGAGATGAAATGAGATGCATCTGAATAACATTTTTGAGGTAGAACTATTTGACATATAGGGGTTTGATTTCATGGGACCATTTCCTTCATCTCACAACAATAAGTATATGCTGGTCGCAATAGATTATGTTTCAAAATGGGCAGAGGAATTAGCATCTCCAATAAATGATGTGAAGTTAGTTATTAATCTCAAAATGGGAAGACGTATTTTCCCCCATTTTGGAGTTCCGAGGGATGTGATTAGTGATGGATGATCCCACTTCACCAACAAGGTCTTAAGGAAGCTCTTGAGGAAATATGGTGTAGCGCACAAAATGGCCACTCCATATCATCCTCAAATGAGTGGTCAGGTGGAGTTTACTAGCAAAGGAACAAAAGGGATCCTAAAAAAGACTGTATACAAGTCAAGGAAAGATTGGTCCTCCAAGCTAGACAACGTTCTTTTGGCCTACCGGATAGCATATAAGACCCCTATCGGCACCACACCATTCGATTTGGTATATGGAAAATTATGTCACTTGCCTTTTGAGGTTGAATACAAGGCATATTAGGCCATAAAGACTATTCACCAAGGTTTGAAGGAAGTAGGCGGGTGGAGAATGCTTCAACTGAACAAACTCGATGAGTTGTAGGTAGATGCATATGAAAATGCCAAAATATATAAGGAAGGAACGAAGAGGTGGCGTGACTGACGTATTCTCTGAAAAGAATTTAAGGAGGGAGAGATGGTACTCCTGTTTAACTCTTGTCTAAAGCTCTTTCCTAGAAAACTATGATCAAAGTGGTCAGGTCCATTCCAAGTGCTTAAAGTATACCCTTATGGGGCAATGGAAGTTTGGAGTGAACCCACAGGAAGGTTCAAAGTCAAGAGGCAACATTTAAATCATTATGTTGCCGAGTCTCTAGTTGAGAAGTTGGGATCCATCACCCTTCTTAAGGTACCATCCATCTGAAGAACATAGAGGTTGAACTATTGACCCTAAACAAGTGCTTCATGGGAGGTAACCCATGTTTTATGTTTTCCTTTGTTACGTTTCCTTTGTTTTGTGTGCTTCTTTTGTTTCGTGTTTTTCCTTTGTTTTGTGCTCTTCCTTTTCTTTGGTTTCCTTTGTTTCTTTGTTTTTCTCTTTGTGTTGCAACTTTTTTGTAGGAAAGATTTCTTATAAAATCTATCTAATGGATAATAGGAGGATAAAATTCATTACATGACAAAAAAGAGTAAGAGAAATGAAGAATACATGGTTACATGGCCTTAGCACAATCTATTGCACAGCCGTACATAACCTTGTTAATGGAAAATGGAAAAAAACCCCGAGAGCGGAAATTTTGCACAGTCTGGCCATGCTAGACCTACATGGCGGTGCCAATCCATAAACTATCAGGACGAGAGAAAAATCTTCACAACCCACATGCCTATGCACACCTATTTCCTTCTCAGTATGGCCTGCCCGTGCAAATGGCGCACAATCATGCAGACCTGTCTATCCATAAATGCGGACGGTTGTGACCCCTTCTTTTTCCCTTCTCTCACCATCACACTCCCTCCTTCTCAAACCCTAACCCTCCCCAACCTCTTCCTCCTCCTCTTTCCTTCTAGAGCTACATCAATCAATGTCATTAACACCACTTCCACCACCATCAACCACCGCACAACCTGCTTCTCCCTGCACAGCTGGGTAGTGCAGCCTCTGCACGCCCTGTTACCACAACTCTTCCTCAGCCATGCAGAAGCCATCCACCACACCTCTACACACCACCCTTTCAACACCTATTTCACCTACACAACCTCACCTTCCACCACCACTTCCATCACCATTTACCACTTCATCAACCTTCTATCACCATCCCCTATTTACCAAGCCCACCCACAACCCTTGCCCACCCTACTTGTGAAGACCTTTTTTTTTGGCACGACCCACCTGTGTACCACCACACACCACTCATCCTGCTCACTATTTCTGCACTAGTTGTGCACACAATCATTTTTCTCAGTTTGCTTTTTATTCCCTAGTTCCATTCTTTATGCTTTTGGTTCTTCTATAATTAGTGCTACAATTTCATTTTTTATTTTTCCCATCTCAATTGTCCTGTGTGTTCTGCCTAAACTATTTTATAACACTTTGTTTTTACATATAAAAAGTAATAATGGACCCTAAGAAATGATCAAAATCAAACCAGGAGGAAGGTGAGTCCTCTCAACCGCAGCCACGCCAAATGAAAGGGTGAGGTAAGGCTACAAATACACAACCCTTGAATCCTTATGGAATTATCTTTGCAGACCCCAATAACAAGGATATCTATGAGGGGCTAGTGAATCAAAACATTAACCCAACTCATTTCATCGATTGTGATTATGTCAAAGCACTAGGGTTAAAAGAGGATGTCATGTATTTTCTTTCTCGTAGTGGTATTTACCGTTTCTTTTCAAATGCATTTCCTACAAGTAAGAGACTCATGCTTGAGTTCCTTTGTTCCTTCATTTTTGATCATTTCGATGAGTCCATCATTTTTCAGCTCTTTAATAAGACTCTCCGAATGTCTTTGTCTAGGTTTTCATCCTTGCTTCACCTACCCTCTTATGGTTGGCGACTTTCCAAGGGCTACCAAATGTGGGATTCTCAAGAATTTTGGTGAGAAATCACCTTTCCTAAGAAATGATGTCCCCCTAAGCCATACAGTGGACACCACGTGAAGTCCACCCTAATTTACAATCCGACTTTGTGTTATGTCCAACAGAATTTGGTTGGCTTAATTTTTGGTTGAGGGGAAAGCTAGGGAAATGTATATAAATTGGAGCTCTTTGCTCTACCTTGTATGCTCTGGGATAGTGCCCTCGATGCAGCGTATTATCTTGCTGATCATCTTAGTATGGTGAGCGCCAATCTCACCGATGATATTGTCATAGGTGGTATCATAACATACATTGTCACTAGGCTCGGTTATAGTTTAGATGACATCCATGAGGATTACCTGTCAACTTACCTCGGGCTAGCAACTTGTACAAATATAAAGTTAATTGTGCATGATCGGTGTCAATACAGATTTTATTATAACCAAGAGGTGTGCTTCCCAACCCAATCTTCACCACTCTCATCAGGACTAGACACACCAATTAGTTACCTTCTCCTCATATGCCACGCCCAAGTCAGGCAATGCCACCTCCCTTAGATGATAAACCTGACATCCTAGAAGAAGGGCATCATTTACCACTGCTTACTCTCCCGATGCCTCCTTCTTTTGGTGCTGATTTTGGCTCTTCTTCCTCTAGCACCTCTTGGGATGCCCACTTCCAACATATCAATGACCGATTTGATATATTGGACGCTCAAGTTGCTAGTCTCAGGGAGGTTATTTCTTCCATAGACCAAATGAACTCCATGATACATCAACTATATCAACGGCATTGGGAGCACGGCTACCCTCCTCCACCAACGCCACAGTGATTGAGTTTTCCCTTCCCTCATTCCTCACTTCCACATTATGGACAATGTGGTACTTTAGCATGGGGGAGTCATTTATTTTCTGCCTTAGTTGTTGCCTATTTTTATTGTTTCTTGTTTTCTTATTTTCCTTTTCCTTCATTTTCTTATTTTCTTATTTCCATTTTCCTTTGTTTTCTATTATGTTTCTTGTGTTGTTGTTTTGTGAAATGAATGCCTATGATGACCAAATGATAGAACCTTCTACATAACCTGATCAAGCACTAGTAAAACCCATAAATTGTGAGCTATTACAACTGATATTTTTGAAAATTGCTTATAGTGCAGACCCCCCAAGTGATAGACTCTCAAACCACTTATTATTGTAACACTCTAACAATTTATCTTCATAAACTTACCCATCCCGACTAAGACTTAGGAAATAAGGCTCATAGCAAAGAAATAGTGAGACATTGAACATTAGATATTGTCCACCTTTTATGCTATCTTACTTCTTCTAATTATGTGTTCTCTCCTCTAATATGAGAAACTAGAACTTGCAGATGCTCTCTTCGAAACTACATATGACTTATGCATGCATTATTGTGATAGAGGGATGTGTTTTCTTTGTTAGCTACTTTAGCCATAAGCCACCAAATAACACTTGTTTTCCTTTTGGTCACCCCCTTTGAGCCTAAGCCTTTCCCTTCGTTTACCTACGTACTAGTTTTTTTCCCCAGAAACTACCCTACCTTAGTTTGAAAACTAAGGAGCGGTAGCTAATTGATTTTATTATGGTAGATACGGTAAAAATACAAGCATAGGGGTATTTCATTTATAATAAAAAAAAGCAACAAGGGAGAAGAAAAATAGAAAAGTTGTATATATTTCCATTTGTATCATCTAATTATGCTTCTTTAAAAAAAAGGGAGCCTTGGTGTGTAATTAAGTGTGATTATAAAGTTTTCAATTCTGATTTGGATTTGTAGTTACCGCTCTTTTAGTTTTAAGCCTATAGCTACATTCCTAGATCTATCCTACCTTTCACCCTGGCCCCATTACAACACTACTAAGACCTCTTGATTTTGTAATGCATAATGTCTTTAAGTGGTGAAGAAGAAGAGTTTCTGCAAGCATATAGTCGATCATCACTAGATAGAAGAGTATTTAGTGACATTATTATCCCTACGAACACATATGAGCACATAGTGTCTACACTTAACTAAAGAGAGTAAGTTTTTGGCCTTATTTAGCCTATGTTTTATCGGGATGGCATTTACATGACCCTAAACCACCTTAGAGTGTCATAATAATTTTGATTTGTGTGTCCACACTGAAGGGTTGTCTCGCTTTATTTTCTATACTACAAGTACCACTGAACTAGACTGTGTATGCCATGTTTATGTTGTTGGTCCTATCATTTGAGGCTTTGTTATCATTCCGCTCATTATATTGTTATGTGTTTTTGTGTTTTCTTGGGGACAGGTAAAGAATAAGCATGGGGGAGTTGATAAAGTGAATTTTTCCCATATTTTTACCTCTCTTTCCCTTAGCTTTGGGACTTCATTTAATCTATTTTGCATATTTTGCTATGGTTTTGGCCTACTATTTACACTATCGCTTTCTTGAGCTTTATATTATAGGATTTCCCACAAAAACACCAATTCCAAGAATGAATTGCTTATTTTGGAGTAAAGGATCTAGCAAGGAAAGCTTGGGAGGATAGTACATCGACCCAACATGCTTATAGAAGTGTATTAAAGCTATGAGAGCTAAAAGATATTCCAAGATATCCCTACAAAGGGTGAAAGGGGGGTTGCACAGTCGGCTACACACCTAGCTACACAATCGTGAAACACTCCCTTGTGTTTATGGAAGAAACCAGAATTGCAGGATTGATTCATTTATAATGTTATATATGCTAGATTTAATTGTTGTAAAGTGGATTTGATGAAATCCGACCTCCATAGATGTAATCTACAACTGTAAGGCTGAGATTATTATCGAAAATTAGCATATGTATGGAAATTTAAGTAATCACAAAAGTAGATGTTTAATTCTTAGGGACTTTATAATTGCTGATGCTTAATAGGTTTAGTTTAATTTGTGAGTCATGAAAGTAGTTAGAAAATTATATTAAATACATTCTTAGACCTTGAAAGAGGCTAATGAATATGATTTAACCAATTGTCCACAGTTAGCGAATTAATCTCCATCATAAGTATTGCTTTATTATTGATTATTAATCTGGAGACCGAAGTTTGATCCTAGATTTCACTCTTACTATTCAGTATCTACAAGTTAGAAAGCTTTTCATAATTATTCTTTTCATCTGAACGCATACCTTCACTTTTTGTAGATTTAGATAGTTACAATAGTAAATAAGTGTAATCAATTACAAAGTTCCTATGAGAAAAAATCTTGAAATAATATAAAAAATCCATGCGCTGACGAAAATAGCACAATAGTATCTTATATCTCCTAAATAGCCAACTTAGCATATGATGGGACTTTGGGTGCTTATTTTGATTTTCTTTCTCACAAAATTAGATAATTATCATATTAGTTTGATTGTAATACTTTGTTAGGTTGTAAAAAAATCCCTCATATATCATGCTAAGTGTTGAGCAGATAACAAATGAAAAATCAACATTCATTAAACCAGCAAAGTTATTTTTCTCTTTGAGATCAGTCATTCTCACTTAAGTGTAAGAGTTTAAATTTTTTCCTCTATATTTTATTAGTTTTATTCAGAGTCATCTCAAACATTTTGGGGGATTTTTTAGAATAAAAAAAATTATCCCCCTTAAATTACTTTAAAAATGATAATTATGAAAATAAAAAATATATTATATAAGAAAATCATATTGCAACTATATTATTTATAAATGAAGCACAAAAAGACCCCTAAAATTTTAATAACATTCCAATAAAAACTTTCGTTTTTTAGTTTGTTCCCTTATAAAATATGGTTCATAAATAATTAAATATTATTTTATTTCATATGGTAAAATTTAAAAATGAATTATAAAAATGTTGTATTTTAAGAATATAACAGTGACATGCACACACACAAATATATATAGTAAAAAATAGCTAGTATGATATCTTGTGTATTTATTTGAAGAGGTACCTATATGTAGCCTAAAATATATAATAGCAATATATTTAACTAATTTAATTTGTATATTTAACCAAGTAACACATAAACACTAAATAAAATTGCAATACCAAATCAAAATAAAACTCAAATATATAAAAAGGAGTAGCAGCGGCAAAAATAGTAGTAGCTATTGGAGTAGGAGTAGGATCAAGAGTAGCAGCAATAGGAGCAAGAGCAGTAGCAGCAGCAGTAGTAGCAGTAGCAGTGGTAATAGCAATAGAAAAAGCAATAACAGTGGTAGTAGGGTAGTAGTAGTAGCAGAGTACCAGTAGTAGAAGTAGTAGTGGTAGTAGTGGTAGTAGTAGGAGCAACAACCGTAGCAATAGCAATAGTAGTGGTAGTAGGGCAGTAGTAGTAGTAGAAGTAGTAGTAGTAGCAGTAGTAGCAGCAACAACAGCAACATCAACAACAACAACAACAACAACAACAATAGTAGCACTAGCAGCAACATCAACAATCGCAATAGTAGTAGTTGGAAATTACAAGAAATTTGAAATAAACATATGAATAAAGTAAATAGAATACAACTTGTTAAAAATTAGAAGGAATTCAAAATAAGAATATGAAAAAGAAGATGAAATGCAAGATAGATGTAGTTAAAAGAAAAAAATAATAAAATAAAAACAAAACATATAAACTCTAATCACTAAACACGAAAACACAGCTACCATAGTGAAAAACAAAATTAAAATAATATGATTAATACTTGAACCAATAACATTATAATCAATCCTATTTGTATGCGTTCCTCACCGACCACCATGCTGCAACAATGTTTTGGAATTATAATGGGTATAGTAGAATATATTTTAACATAGGGCCCCTTTAGATTTGCAGCCATGTGGGGATCCCCCGTCTACACCTACCAATCAATAATCATGGTTTTAAATTGAATATCATATACATTAGTTTGGTATTGAAACTTAAGTTGCATTTATCAACTCCACCCAATTGTTTGATCTCCTATTCCTCCTCTCTTCTCATCTTCTACCTTATTTAATTCAAACTCACAATGACAACAACCTTTAGGTTACTCATTTTCATACCCTTTTCTACTCTTATTTACCATTTTTGTTCATCAAGTGGAAATATTTATGGGAGATCAACCAATTCCATGAGGCTTGAGCCTTGATGAGGCATAAAATGTAAGGAGGGGTCATATTCTAGATACAATTTGAAATAAAAACATAAGTAAGAGATCAAGATATATAATTCTTACAAAATGTAATGAGATGTGTACTTCATATATTGGATTCCCTAACATTGAATACTAATTGATCTAACCTATGAAGAAGAAACCAAATTTCCCATGAAGATAAAGGAAGGTGAAAGTGAATTGGGGTCTTCTTCTAGTGAGTCCTCATGTGAACTAAAGAGCAAACATGCTAGAAAATACTACTTCCTTGATGTGAAATTTAGTTTTTCTAAATTTAATGGCATCTATAATCCAAAATATTTTCTTGATTAGGAGATGTGATGTGCAAGGATGTTTGAGGCAAAGTGCTTTTTGTATAGTGAAGCCTTTAAAGTGGTTGTTTCATAGCTAAAAGGACAAGATTCTCTTTGGTGAGAAATTCTTAATCATCAAGGAAAAGGAAAGGGAAGTTGAAAATCAAATCATGTGTAAAAAATAAGAAGACACATAAAAGAGAGGTTTTTACTCTATCATATACATAAGATATCTATAATGAGTTTAAGATAAGGATCTTTAAGTGTATTTGATAATATCAAGGAGTTCGAAAGAATCATGTTGATATTTGAACTTGAATAGGTGGAAGAATATACCATGTATAGGTTTATTAGAGGTGTAAGGCATAATATATCTTAGAAGGTGGAGCTACATAAATAATAACTTTAGATGAGCTATTTCGCCTGGAGAAAAAACTAGAGAAACATAAGAAGGAGAAGAGGATATCTTGGTTTCACCTCAATAAAAGGATTAAAGAACCTCAAATGAATATCCTTCATCCTCAAAAATACCACTAAACTTAAGCGTTTTGATGTAAAGGGGAAGGATAAGTAAGTTTTTTTTTACAAATATAATAAGCCTAAGGGTGTTAAACATTTAAATGTCAATGGATTAGCCATTATCAAAATGAATGTCAAAGTACGAGGGTTGTGACACTTATGGACTTATATGAGAGCCTCTAAGAAGAAGAAGAAGGTGAGGAAGGCTCGACCTATGAGGGGAAAGATGTTCATTGAATTTTGGTGAATAATTAATGATTAGGAGGGTTCTTCACATTATGGAGGCCATGGATGATGACTCACAAAGAAAGAGAATTTTCTAAACCAAGTGTAGTACACTTAGTGAGCTATGATCTTTTATTATGGATGAAGGGAGTTGTGAAAATATGGCTTCATGTACCATGGTGGTGAAGCTCAATCAACCCACCAGCACACATAACTAACCACATGAGCTGCAATGGTTTAATAATGGTAATATGGTTGAGGTATCCAAATAATTGCTTGCTCCTTTTACAAATCACAATTATGTACACTATGATGTTATGGATAAATTTTTCTAACCTAAATATTATTATAACCCCCTAAAAATCTTCTTAATTCATCTAATAGTGGCATGAGTTGAGTCCTTATTTATTGATGAAAAATGTATAAAATAGTGCTTATATGAAGCTTAAAGAAGCCTACATGTTACTACTTGAAAATAATATGAGTAGTATGCCTAGTGACCCATGCAGTAAGGCCTTGTTGAAGGAATTTGGGATTGTTTTCTCAGATAAAATGCCTCATGAGTTGTCTCTTATTAGAAGCATAGAGAAAAAAATTGAGTTTGTGTCATATGCTACTCCTTGCAACAATGTAGTCTATATATGAAACCATAAAAGAGATATGAATTTGCATAGGAAAGTGGATGATGTACTCTACAAGGCTTGATTTGAGAATATTTAAGTGCTAATGTAGTTCCAACTTTTCTTGTAAAAAAGAAGGATGGGACTATAAGAATGTGTATTGATAACAAAAGTATCAATAGCATTACCATAAAGTATACGTATCATATTCCTAGACTTAATGACTTGATTGATTATTTTCATGGTGCTTTCATATTTTTGAAAATAGATTTGAGAAGTGGTTACTACCAAATATGAATTAAAGAAGGTGATGAGTGGAAGATTAAATTAAAGAGAAAGGGGGTTGTATGAATAAATGGTTATCATTTTTAGTTTTTCAAATGAATCTAGAATTTTCATGAGATTTATTAATGAAATTCTTAGGCCATTCATTAGCAACTTTGTAGCTCATCAAGTTATAACTAATTAATTGAGTTTGATAAAAAAAAATTACTCATTCTCTATGTGGGTTCTTTCTCTCTAAACCATATATGTGTGATTGATTTTAAAGAAACCCTATTTTGAGTGATTATGTGTGAATTATCCAACTAATTCACTAGTTTGTGGTTATTCATGGATTCAAATCAACAAATTCATATTCGCCCTCAAAAAATATGTCATTCATAAAAAAGACACCCAACATATGCCACCATTAGTCATTATACCATCCATCCTTTTAGTAAAAACAAAATTCTAGCATTCAAGATTCATTCTTTATTTTCAACATCCATTATTTCTTTCAAAAGTTATTTTTCCCATCCAAAATTCATTCACTTTTTCTTCAAATTTTTGTTTTATTCTATCAAAAATCTATTCTTTTAGTTTAAAGATCCCCTTATTTTCTTTCAATGATACATTCTCTCTCTCAAAGATATATTTTATTTATTAAAATAAAATTCTTAGTTTCAAATTTTAGTTCTTCTTAAAAGAACTATCCAAAACTTGTGTTTTCACTCAAAGTACACAATGTTCATTTAAGAAAAGCATAAATCACACATTTTTAATTGTGAGTGAATATGCAATCAAGGATCTCTCCATGCAAAATGAACAATTAGTGAAAATACTGAATAGAAGATTAGATATAACATAAAATATAGGTAAAAGGCATGGTTAGAAGATTCAGTCATACAAAGGGTGAACATGTAAGTAAACACATAGAAAATGAAGAAGAAAATGATGATAGGTAATTTATGAGGCCACCACAAAACCCTAATTACATACACCAATAATATGAAGAGAATTATCATGCGATATCCTAGCAAACTTCTTAAATATAAAAGTAGCTAGTTTAAATTTTTGTTCATCATGCTAATATTTGAAATCAAATATAGCCTATACCTCATGTAACCACTCAAGAAATAAATCAACATTAAGTTTACCATCAAAATCAAGAAGATCAAGTTTAATACATTCATATTCTTTTTTACAATGCTTTGGTTGATAGTCATTGAACTTTTGGTATCTTCCACTCCCTATTGAATCTTCAATACACTCTACAATTGATTTTAGATATCTTCCTCTTTTTGGATTAGTTGGTTTTATAACACTCTCCCTTTTGTTTTCCATAGAACTCCGTTTATTCTTGGATATTTTGGACTAATTTTTGTTCAGACAATCTAGATTCTAATCTTTATAATTATGTCTACATTTTAGGAATTTGCCTAAGTTGAGCATTAGTAGCATATAGATTGGTTTTTATGGCCTCATACATGGCTTGAAATTTTGGTTCCCTGACCATGGTTACTACTAACTAGCCTACTTAATCACAAGTTAGTACAACACTTAGGGTTTTGGTTATGAAACCTAAATCAACACAATGTCACCCTCTAATCCTTTGTTGGCTCTTGTAGAAAATTTTGATTATAATAAATTAAACACACACAAAGAAATCACATATGCTGCATACACAACTAAATAAACACACTCGACACCTACCCTTTTAACTTTTTGATATATAATTCAACAAGTTGACAATCATTCAATTTGAAAATGCTTACCATGTATCATATATATTTTGATGTTTTTATGTGTAATTTGATTACAGTAAAGATAACACACTAATCTAAACTTATTATACACATAAATTTGACTAAACAATTTAAAACACACAAATCATAGTAAGGAAAAAAACATAAACGTTTAACAATAGCCAACATCAACTAAGTAATATCACAACTAAACTTCTACTCGATTGATTCTACATATATGTTTTGATCACCACACATTATCATCCAACAAAAAATCCACAATAAACACATAATAATTCATGCAAAATGAATATTATCAATTCTTGAAGAATACACACAGCATACTAACAAAATTTCTCTAAGATTTTAACAAAGAATTTCATGCAAGTTTATGTGGATTCTTTACACGTGTTTTCTCAAGATTTTTTTTCAAGATTCATATAGAAACTTCTCCACACCATGAACATACTACACAAGAACATTCTAATGATGTTAATATTTAAAATACAACCATCGAGATTTAAAAAATTCAATCAAGAAAGATCAATAACCTTACTAAGACCTTCAATGGTGGCATTTGGTGATGACTTTGCACGTATGATGTTAACTCCAAAACAAGATTTGGTACCAAATTTGATGAGGAAAATCATGCATGAATAATCTCCTACAATGCAGGACCTTTATTTGGTTGTTATAAGTTGTAAAGCAATTCCAAAAACAAATAGATGTTTGAGCTTGTGTAGATTGATTTCGGTGACTTTGGTAATGTGATATTAATATAATCCTAAATCAAATCACTTCAATAGAGAAATCACTTATTTTTCTAAAGAATAATCTACAACTCCTCAAGAAACCCACACTTGAAGAAGAAGAAGATTGAGTTAGCTCTAAAATTGTCGATTTCATTCAGTCATTCATTCATTAGTTATTCTCCTTAATGCACAACACCCTATACACACACACACACACACACATGCAGGCTTTAGTTCATTCCCCATTAATTAAGCCCATATAACTTGCCTACTTAACATAGATTAACTATATATATATATATATATATATATATATATATATATATATATTATGATTACAATGACAAATTACAAACATTACAAAGTATACAATGAGATAAGAAAGATATACTAGACTCTAAGTATATAATACATTGAATAATCATATGTAATCAAGTTTTGTGTCTTGTAGCCTTATCTTCTATGCAACTTTATAATACTTGTAATGCCATTCTCTTGTATATCTAATATCTTTAATGGATTGATATTTTTGCAAACATATATAATACCTACAAGAGTTACTTAACAAAGTAGTAGAAGTATTAGGATCCTCAAGAACAATTGGTAATATCTCTATGTATGCCAATTCTTATTCTTCAACATTAGAAGAGTATGGTTGAGATGCTCCAACAACATAAAGCATCATATTTTATTCAAATCATTTGATTAGAGGTAGTGGGATTGATAACTAGCAACAGGAATAAATGGCTAGATAGAATACTTTAGTTAAATATTCTCGTTGACACATAACTAGTGATTAAAAAGAAGAGGTAATTATTTAATTAGTCTTTATAATTGGATAGTGATAAATCTAGATTTTGTGGTGGATTTTTTTAATTGATTTTACCTTTATTAGAATTTTTTATTCCTTATTAGCTTTATTTAGTTTATTTTGAATTCTTAGTTTACAATTAGTTATTTCTCTATTTGATTTCAATAATTGAGGCTTAATTAGAGTGATTATAGTTTCTATTTTCTTATTTAGTCTCTATGAAAACTATAGTTCAATACTCTTAGTACCCTATATTACTTGTGGTTGGTATATTTACTAATATTTATATTTAGCTTAGAGTAGGCACAAAAAGAGAGCTCCCATGCTTTATTTTAGTTCTAGAGTAAAATGAAAGATGAATAAGGTAAGAGAAGGTATTTTAACTAACTTAAAGTCTTTAATTAATGCTTAAATAATTCATTAATTAAATAAATATATTGGAAAATATAGAAAATGAAAGAGCTTTGGTGTCAACCTTTGGTGACAATAATAGTTGACCTCATCCAAAATAAAATTAAATTAAATTGTGAAATCAATTCTAATAAAGGTATATAATATTTAGAGTAATAGATGTTGGTTTTGATATTAAGTTATGCCTAAATATGGCTAATTAAATCAAAAAAATACTAAAAATAATTACATATTAATTTTAAATTATGTAGCGTTCATTTAACATCAAAATATAGTGATCTATGAAGTTACATATTAAAATAGCTAAAAAAAAATCTCTTTGAAGGTTTATTAGAGCATATTAGTATAGTGAATAATAGTTTTAGTTAAAACCTCTAGATATTATTTTGAAAATGACCAAGAAACAAAAAAAAAAGATAAAGAGTTTAAGTATAAATTAAAAGGATTTCAAAGAAGATTAGTGACAAAAAGTGGCTTAAAAGGCTTACTGAAGTTAAAATAGTAGAAATGACTAGAAAATAAAAATAAAAGGCTTCAAACACGAAATTCAAGTTTCAAATCATTTACAAAAAATAAAAAAGATTAATTTCACTTAATTTAATCTTAATATAAATATTAAGTAGGTTTTGGAAAAATGTGATACTATAGTTTTTTAGATTTAATTGGTTTTAATTTTTTTTAATCTAGATTAATTGTAATATCATTAAGTAATATAAAATACATAGATGAGAAAAAAATGTATAAAATATTTACATGCATTTCATATTATATATATATATATATTATATCAAGCACACAATTAGGTTATTTTATTTATTTTTGACTAGTAATTCACTGAAATTTCTTCAAATGGAATACAGTTCAAACATTTATGCATTAATTAGGAACTCAAAAAAAATTCATTAATTATGGCAAATCTAAAATGGTTTTTCCCCTGATCAACATTTTTCTAAAAAAATGGATGCACTTTATAAATCTCAATGTGGATATTACCTCCAAGATTAGAGGAACCCTATCCTTATGTTTCATCTTCTTTTTTCACTTCAATATTATTTTATTAATTTCTTAGTGTTATATTTCCAAAGTGATAAGTTTTTTAATTTAATATTTTAAATATGAATTAAAAAACTATGTCAATTAAAAAAATGAACTCATTACACATGTTCAAGAATTTTGATTTATTAGGTGTAAGGTGTGTTAGAGCTCCAGCATTCATCATATCAATTAAATAAATATGTAAAATAGAATATATTTTTTTTCTTTATCATATAATATATAGCAATACAATTTATTACCTAACTCAAACTAATATGGGATACTAGACAAATGTCAAGAACAATTTTTGTATTTATCCCAACCGTAATGCCTCGCCATAACATCAGCTAGGCCTAAAAATCTTTAACAAAACATATACAAGTAGTAATAACAGTAACTTAATATTAATCACACATAAATAATTTAAAACATAAAAAATATTAACAAAATAAAGTAATCATTACTATAATTACCATCACAATCACTACAAGCATCTATAGAGCTAGGTAAAGTCTTAGTATGAGCTTTATCAATTTGAACCTCCTTTTTTCTAACATCAGCATGTCAAATAATCGGGTTTTTTAGGTCACCATCTTAAAGATCCAAATATACATTAGATAATTCAACCCTATTAACTAAATCAATCTACCCATCAACATCATCATTCAATACCTAAATATGACCACGATTAACTTCCTAGACAACTTGCTAATGAAGATTTCTTAGAAAATCAACAATATTCCAAGATTTCTTTGCTTCAAAGCCTAATATATATAGTGATTATCCTTGTACTACTCATACC
Source organism: Tamarix austromongolica (assembly GCA_039764185.1). NCBI lineage: Eukaryota > Viridiplantae > Streptophyta > Magnoliopsida > Caryophyllales > Tamaricaceae > Tamarix > Tamarix austromongolica. The sequence continues at coordinate 51,143,091 of CM077817.1, forward strand.
ACATACAAAAATTTATAATGCTATTTTTTTATATGATTCTTCTCTTACTCATATTAATATCAAACCACTTGCACTTGAACAATACAATAGAACAATCAAGCAAGTAAGATAACTCAATTTATTTGTCTATAGTTACATTTACAATTGATTCTCGAGATAGAAAAGATGTTTTTATATATTAAAAGAACATATAATTTATGACTAGTTAACGGGATTAACTCTCAATGGACCACTGATATAATTTATATCATAAATGGTCCATCGAGTGTGGTTATAAACTATATCAATTTAATTTTTAAAGGTAGTAGCATCATCGAGTATGGCTATAAATTATATCAGTTGATGACATTAACTCTTGAGACAGATTGGTTCCATAATCAAGTATACCAAAATACCAATATACTGTCATCTTGAGGATCATCTGTGGATGCTCCTACATGAATTATTGCATACTAACTCCAAAAAAATTTATATCACTAGATAGTTGTTGAGAATGTACCATATAATCTAATTCCACTCAATTTCTGAGATACTAACAAAAGAAGACTTAACATTTCCATGAGATAGAGATTGAAACCCTTTTATTTTCCCAAGTAACATCCTTATTTCTATCAAGCCAATTGATATGTGTCTCAACCCTTTAAAAATACATAGAATAAAAGGTCATGGATTCATTTGCAAGGTCCAATTATGGTCAAGGTTCATTTATGATATGTTCCTCAAATTCTTTTAACTTTCATTCAACATGTTACATCTATCTTCCATGAAGAAGACCACCTAACCTTTATTCTTTAAATAAGTGTATTATATGGAAAACCATAACACTAAAAAAGTTAGGAGGGGGACTATGCATTCTAAATTGCACTAGACGATAACTAGATTCTACTCAAACTCCTTCAAATCAAACTTGTGTGATGTCCTCACATAAATCATAGTGAAGAAGTTACTAAACTCAATAATGGCATCAATAATTTGTTTCTTCTAGGATGGTTTCTCACCAATTGACAAAAACCATTACATTATGACATGATGGGCATGTCATACTAGATAAGTCAATTTTCCATCATTATAATTTATGTTCTACCTCAAATTTAACATAAAGCAATCCAAAACCCTTACATTTTTCAAAAACCACAAAAAATTCATTATATCCCCAAGTGAAAAAGTATCAACAACATAAATTTCCATCAACGTATTCACTAAAATGAAACTCAAGTTTAATTTTCCTCTCCATCAAATCACACCTTGTGTTTTTATTATCTTTTGATTTGTTATTGTCACCAAGTATCATGCTAAACAAATGTTCCAAAAGTTCTTCCCAACATACATCACATCTAAGTTATATTTAAGTATAGTTGATGGCTAATACACGAGCTCATAAAAGAATACTATTTTTCCTCCAATTCAACTCATTGGTGCATATCTTCTTCTTAAAACATTGTATATCATCTTGCTTATCTAGTGGTTAATATCTAACATGGCCGAACAACATTAAATAACTATTAGTTGATAGTCTTTAAAGAGGGTTTCATTTATCAACTTTACCATTAAAGTATTTAATCTTTTTCTATGGATGGTTAGTTTGGAGATATTGTTAATGGACAATGTACCTTATCTTACACCTCTACGATACAAAAAGAGTGTCTTTATTACAATTATTGTAATACCCAAATTTTTATGGTCTTTAATGTGCATTAATCTATGCATTTCATTGTGATCTAAGTGTGTTTGATCTCGGTTTAGCGGTGTGTTTAAGGTTGGTATACTTTTGGTTGAGCTTGGTTTCAATTTTAAAATATAATTAGCTTTATGAAAAAACTAGTGGACTAGTTTGGAGGTATTGGTTGACTAGTTTTTTCCTTAAATTTTAGTTTTGAAAACCAATTAGTTGGTTGACTAATTTGGGGTACCAATTAACTTTTTCAACTAAGCTTGTCATTTTACAGGCTTTATTTTCAATACAAATCTTTCCCTATAAGAGTTTACAGCATCATGATTACTTGTGAGGAATTTTTTATGATATTTACAAAGCATTTAACCATGCCTAACCTATTTTATTGATTTTAAAATGATTCGTGGCTGAGAAATCAATCCATCCCTACAAAATTTGAATATTTTTGACCTTGAATCCCTCTCCTCTTTTTTTATTCCCTATTCCTTTCTTTTGTTCATAATCTAAGGCATGTTGCTCGGGAACATCTTAATTTTCACCATTTGAGCTCAAATATTGAAAGGGAAGCCTCAAACCTTTGAAGTATGCAATTGAAGCTTGGATTTGGGCTGGAGTTTGGAGTCTTAATGTATAAACCCCATCATCCATCTTTTCTACCATACAACCTCCATAATTATAATAAAACCCTTTAATTTTCTCCCTCCTTCCCTAACCTCCAAAATTCCATACTATTATTCATACTTACTCTACCCACATTTTCTTCCTTTGGCCTTTGATTTTAATATTTCTTTCCTTTCTCTAACTTTTTCTTATTTTGTTACTTAAACAACAAAGGGTTATACTTACGAAAAGAGTGAGGCATTAGCTAGTATCTTATGGGTTTTTTGCTTTGCTCTTTAGGAGGTGGTTTCTCTCTAATTTCTATCCTTAGTCTTTGATTTTATTTTATTTTTATATGATTTTAAAATTTTAATAAGTTTTAATCTTACTTATCTAAAATGTACTCCAGTGTTAAAAAGGGTTTGGAATTTTAATGACTTTTTCTATCTTCAATGGATTTGCTAAGTTATTTTAAGATAAACCATTTTCTTCCCTATTTTGTGGAAAATGATAAGGATAGGTGTAGTGTATGTTATGTATTTATGTGAAAGCATGAATATTAGAGATGAAAGTGTACTTGAACTTGTTAATATTGAATAAATCGACAAAGTCATCGTAAGTATAAATTGAGACTTTATGTGCATAAGCCTCATGGGTATGATTTTGATTTAGTAGCTAAAAATGGTTTCCTCAACATATCAATAACATTAGCATGCATAATGTGATGTATAAGTCATTTTCATGATGGACTAGCATAAAGAAAATAAGATGTATGATTTCCTAGCTCTTGTTAAGTTCATAAAAAGCAAGGATAATTTTATTAAGACTGATAACATCATTTTGCTATGTCGCATACCATTCCATGAATATTACATGTTAAGAACCTTGAATGACATGTTCTTGATTTTTTAAGAAAATATTATGGAATGCCATTATGTATTATTATGTTTGTTAAGGGTTGTGTTCACTTTGACTGCTTAACTTATCTCCATGACCAAATGACTAGTCCCCATGATTGATTGGCAGGTCTGATAGACCCATTATCTAATTGGTTTATAACTTTAGTGGTCTTGATCTCAAGTTAGACCCATCAATTAGTTTAACCAATGTTACTGAGATGCTCAGGATAAAGGTCAGCTAATAAATTTAAATCATACCTATGAGGCTTATGCACATAAAGGCTCAAGATAGAATTCCTACTACTCCATCCATTTATTCAATATTAACAAGTTCGATCACACTTTCATCTCTATTCCTCATGCTTTCACATAAATAAAGAACATACACTCCATCTTACACTTCCTGGAGTTTTCTCAAGATTCTTCACATTAGAAGTGTTCTTTAGAACTTTATTTTGAATTGCAAGACAAGGCAGGTAGATTATAGTATCAAAGCAGCTTATCAAGCCATTAGAACACCCCAGGATAATCAGGCCTAGACAAAATTGTTATGGAGATCTATTTCTACACCCAGATTGAATTTCATTGCTTGGCTTGCATGCAAAAACAAATTGTTAACTAAAGTAAGACTGAGGGAGATAGGCATGGCTATGGATTCAGTCTGTGTTTGTTTTCATCAGCATAATGAGACCATAGACCATTTATTCATGTTTTGTCCTAATACCTCCATACGTTGGAGGACCATTAGGAGATTAGCTAGTAGAAGTGACCCCATTTTGGGATTGGACCAGGAGGTCAAGATCTTAACTTCAAGAACTATACAAGTAGCAAAGAAGAAACATATTTTAGTTGCTTTATTTGTCTCTTACATTGCAACTATTTGGCATGAAAGGAATCTTATAGTATTTCAGCATAGTATAACTATGTGTTCTTTTGAGGATCATTATTCTGAATGTATCTAGGAGGCTTGTCAATCATACTTCTTCTGCTAATTATGCTAGATGGTTAGGGTTGCTTGATGATATTGAGTATACTGCTACGTTGTAATCACTATTTTGATAGTAATAAATTCTACTCATTGAAAAAAAAGAACGTATACTACACCTACCTAATGCATAATGCCAAACATATTGGATTAAGCCAAGTGTTGGTGTTGGATTTTAGGTAGATTCCAAAAAATCATAAATATGTAGAAAAGGGGTAAGAAAATGAGAGATGAACTTAATCTTGAAAACCTTCAAGAATAATAACTTACATCAACCAACTAAGGTTTCAATTATTAGCCTAAATGGTGTAATATTTTGAAACATTCACATGACTAAGCTATAGCCTTGAGGGGAGAATTTGGTGTCGACAATTGGAGGTGCATATCATCAAATGATTCCTCTCCCTTCAGCCTTAGAGCGAATTATGAATATAATGCATAGTGAGTAGATTTAGGCCTTTAGAGTGCATTTAGGCCTATAGTGAGTAAATTATGAATATAATGCATAGTGAGTAGATTTGGTTACACCCCCAACTATAGTTTATATTAATACTACTTAACTAAGGTTGTAAGCTCTACAATCCGCTAGTTTTGATTGTCGAATCTCCCTAGCCTCTCATCACATGAATGCTGCTATTAAAACCTATTAAAAATGCTTAGAAAACATAAATTACACATTAGAAAAGTCTAAAAACAAGTTTCAACTAGGATTAACTAAGAAAGGAAACTTTAGTTGATTGAAAAGAAGGAGGTAGTCTTCTTGGAAGTCTAGAGCTTTTATCTGAGATCCTTGAGGTTTATTCCCCTTATTTTAAGCCTACTTTAAAGCTCCTAATCTCCCAAATATTATCTTCCCAAATCCTCTTAATTATGCACATGAAATAGGATGCATAAGATGGCCTTATGTAGTTGAAAAGATGGGGTGTAGGGGTGGATAAAATGTGGATTAAGGTGAGCCAAAATGGAGCCGATTAGGAAGATATTTGTGGAGCCATAATGTAGCCAAATAAAAGGTGGGCTATCCATACATGGGGTTGACAAATTGTTTTGGTGTTTACATGGCTTTGCATGGCTCTTTGATAATCTTATTATTCATTAATCCAAGTTTGAAGATTTTTGAAGTCTTCAACTTTGTTTTGGGAAGAACTTGTATCATCTCCCCCCTCTTGAAAAGGCACTTCCTCATCTTCATAGGATGTTTCATGTAAATAAAGGAGTAGGTCTCCCACATTTAATGTGTTGGACAAACTTCCTATTTCTTATGGAAATTTAAGGTGATATGCATTGTTGTTGATATTTCCTAGAATTTTGAAAGGTCGGGTACTCTTTGGTATGAGTTTATTCTTTCTCTTAGAAGAAAACCTTTCTTTTCAAATATGTAGCCATAATAGGTCTCCTATCTCAAAAACTTTTTCTTTTCAATGCTTGTTTCCCTTCTTTTGATTCATGTTGTTCACCTATTCGATCCTAGCTCTTACTTTTTCATGTAACTTTTTAAATTTAGCGGCCCAATTTTTTGATTTAAAACTAGTTTAGGTCTCGATCAGTAAAGGAATGAGATTGATGGGAGTAGTGAGGTTCTTACCATACACCAATTCAAAAGGTGAATGATTTTTGGCATAGGTGGGGGAATGGTTGTATGCAAAATTGGCATGGCTTAGTTTTTTGTCCCAATCTCTCAAGGATTTGTGAAATGAATTTCTAAAAATCATCATGATGGTGTGGTTGGTGACTTTGGTTTAGATATTAGTCTATGACTGATAAGTGGTAGTAAAGAGAAGTTTACTATTGAGTACCCTCCACAAGGTTTTCCAAGAAGAGTTGAGGAACTTTGTATCTCAATCAAAGATAATCATTTTCAGTATACCACTCAACCAAACTATTTCTTTAATGTAGAGATGGGTGATGTAAAATGTGTCATCCATCTTATGGCTTGAGAAAAAATGAGCCATCTTAGAAAATTGATCAATGAATATTGTAATGGAATCATTTTACCTTTTTATTTTAGGTAATGCCACTATAAAATCCATGCTCACATGGTCCCAAGGATGGTATCGAATAGGTAAAGGTGTGTAGAGTCCTTAGTGGAAGTGGCTCTTAGATCTTTGGCATGTAGAGAACTTTTCCACTAGGGATTGTACGTCCCTCACCATCTAAGGCTAGAATAAATTTTCTTGGAGTACGTCACAAGTATTTTTTTTATACCAAAATGTCTTGCTAAATCTCCCTCATGTACCTCTCAAATGAGTAGTTCCCTGATGAAGCATGTTAGGATGCACAACTTGTTGCCTTTGAATAGGAACCCTTCTTGCACTAGGTATAGATGCCAAGGATTATCTTTCTCTTCCATGTAGCTTGAAAACTCTTCATCTTTATTATACAATTTCTTTAAACACCCAAATCTAAAGACCCTTGATTCTAACAATGACACCATATAATATCTCGCAGAGAGTGCATCTGCTATAATATTGGTCTTGTCACTCTTATGCTTAGCTACAAATAAGAAATACTATAAAAACTCTACCCACCTAGTATGCCTAGGGTTAAGTTTATGCTACCCATGTATATACTTTAGGGACTCATAATCAATATGGAATATAAATTATAATTGTCAAAGATAGTGTGACCAATAAATTAAAGCCCTAACAATAACATAGAATTCTTTGTCATAGGTGTTGTAGCTAGACCTAAAACAATTGAGTTTCTCACTAAATAAGGATATAGGCCTACCTTCTTATAGCAAGACATTCCCAATTCCCACTCCACTTGTGTCACACTCGATCTCAAACACCTTATCAAAGTTGGGTAGACATTCCCAATAGGGGCCTCGCTTAACCTGCTCGTGATTAGCTTAAACGTTTCTTGTGTGGACTTGGTCCATTGAAAGTCCTCTTTTTTTAGGCATTCTATGATGGGTTCTAGAAGTGTGCTAAATTATTTTATGAACTTCCTATAAAAAAAATGATATCACATGAAAGGATCTAACGTTAGTGATGGATTTGGGTGTAGGCCACGTTCTTATTGCCTCCACCTTTGACTCATCCATGGAGATTCCATTTTTGGATACAACAATCCCTAAGAAGGTGAATCTTAGCATAAATAATTCACAATTTTCTTGTTAAACATACAAATTATTTTTCCTAAGCACAAGAAATACAAGTCTTAAATGGGTTACATGGTCATCACGACTATAAGAGTATAGAACAATATCATCAAAATACACAACTACAACTTTAGAGGTGAAGGGTCAAAGAACTTCACCCATATGCCTCATGAAGGTGCATGGCACACTAGATATTCCAAAAGTCATGACCAAACATTCATAAAATCCTCCTTTAGTCTTGAAAGAGGTATTCAACTCAACTCCATCCTTCATCCAAATTTGATAGTATCCACTCCTCATGTCAATCTTAGAAAATACATTTGTCCCATGCAAACAATCCAACCTATCATCAAGTCTAGGTATGAGATACCTATATTTGACATTAATTTTGTTGATAGATCTACTATCAACACACATTCACATTATTCCATCCTTCTTTGGTACCAAGAGGGCCAAACCCACACATAGGCTAAGGGATTCCCTTATGAAAACCTTCTACAACAACTCCTCAACTTGCCTTTGTAACTGCATGGCTTCGTTAGGGCTTATAATTTGGTTTGCTTAGGAGGTAGAACAGGGAAAAAAATCAATTTGGTGCTTTATACCTCTTATGGGAATAAACTCACTAGGTAACTCATTTGGGAAGGCATCGCCAAACTTCCCTAGTAAGGTTTTGACATGAGGGTCGAGAGTGTGTGCATTTTCATTAAACTTAAGCATTAATAACAAGTAAAAGTTATTTCCCTTCCCTATGGCTCTTTTCAACCCCTTTCCCATCAACAAACAAAGCACTCTTAGATTTGGTATCCTTCACAAAAAGTGAAGACCAAGGACTACGGCGTGTGAGTACAATTTTTTTTATAGCATAGTTCAAGCTATATGTATTTTTTCTCCCATCATGATTGACATGCCTATTAAATTTCCATAGCCTCCCTAACAAAAAATGATAAGCATCTACGAGGATGACATCACATACAACATTATCTTGATAAGTTTTTCCTATGGAAAATGGCACAAACATTTTCTTGGCGACTTCAACCATATATCCATTATTAAGCCATTGAAGCTTATAAGGCTTAGTATGTACCATAATTAGAAAGTTAAGCTTCTCCACAAGAGCGTTAGAAGCCACATTTGTACAACCACCCCCATCAACAATGAGTGAGAATATTTTACCAAGTATGGTACACTTGGTATGAATTATGTTCTCCCTTTGGGAGTCTTCTTCCATGGCTTCTCTTGCTTGCAAAATCCTATGTACCATCAAAGACTCCCCTACTTCCAATGTTACTTCCTCAATATCGGCCCCTCCCTCCATGGCTAAATGGCCTTTGACATCTTCTCCCTCCAACAGCCCCTCTTCAAAATCGAAAAATCTAATCACCCTCTTATTTGGACATTCATTTTGATAATGTCCAATTCCTTGACATTTAAAGCACCAAACACCCTTATTTCTACTAGAATCACTCGCTTCTAGCCTTTATTTACCCTTAACATCAAATGTCTTAGGATTAGGGGTCATCTTTGGAACTTCCATGGGCAGGTATGCATTCGAATATAAACCTCCAACTTTTTAATTCCTCTTCTCCATTTTATGCTTCTCTACCTTGATAGATAAATGGAACAACTCATCTAGGGTGTAATATTTTTAAAGTTCTACTTTCTTAGCAATGTCACTCCTTAAACCACCTACGAATTGAGACATCATTTTCTATTCAACCTCTTTCAATCCAAGCCTTATGCTTAGTCTCTAAAAAACACCTGAATATATTCATCCACACTTAAGGGCCCTTGTCTTAAGGAAGAAATTTTATTATATAGGTCTTGAGTATAAGAAGGTAGAAAAAACCTCTCCCTCACCAATCTCGTTATTTTCGTCCAACTTCTAACTTTAGGCTTGCCCTTCCTCCCTCTATGTTGCACCAAAATTTCCCACTATATAGAGACATGACCTTTCAACTTGAGGATAACAACCTTAAAGGATTTTTCATCATCTAAGGACTTAACATCAAACATCCTATTACATCTTATCTTCCATTCTAGAAACTCCTCCAAATTATAAGATACATCAAACTTTGAGATCTCTAGCTTGATATCAATAAAGGAATCCCTCCTAACTAAACTTCTCCTTCATGGTAATCTAGATAAATTGCTAGAAGATAAGCTAAAGTCAGTGGGCTCATCCCCTATACCATTTACCCCTTCTTCTTCTTATGGAAATGAATTTCTTGTTCTAGGGATGTTGGCATTTGGTACTAATTTATCCAAAATACCAACACCCTCCTCATATTTATTTTTAAGTATTTGATGGACCTATCCCTTATTAGGTTATGGGATTATTCAAGACTCAACCCTCTAAAAATAGGTTGGTTCTCCATGATGCTCAGAACTGCACACACAATTCATACACAACCTAATAAAAAAGAAGAGAAAATGAGGAATGTTAGAGTTTATGTAAGTGGGAGAATATTAAAAACAAATTGTGTAGGGTCGAGAATGGACTATGCTTTAAGTGTAAGAGGAAATGGGATTGTGAAGACCCAAAGTTACTAAGCTTGTTCTTTAATACCAATTTGATGCATAATAATGAACATATTAGATTAAGCCAAGTGTTAGTGTTGGAGTTTGGGTAGATTCCAATAAAATAGAAAAATGTGGAGAAGGGGTAAGAAAATAAGTGTTGAACATAATATTGAAAAACTTCAATATTAATCACTTAAATCAACCAAATAACGTTAAAATCTTAGCTTAAATGGTGTAAGATGTTGAAAAATTCACAAGACTAAACCTTAGGCTTGCGAGGAGAGTTTGCAGCTGACGACTTTTGGTGTATATCATCAAAATATTTAGTTGATTGAAAATAAGTAGTAGTACTCTTGGTAGGCTAGAGCTTTAAATAAATATTCTTGAGGTTGATTCCCCTTACATTAATCCTTCTTTGAAGGTCTTGATCTCCCAATATTATCTTCCTAAGTCCCCTTAATTCTACACACAAAAAAGGCTGCACAAGATAGTCTTATTTAGCTAAAAACATGGTGTGTAGGGGTGGATAAAATGTGGCTTTAGGTGAGCCATAATGTAGCTGATTAGAATAGATTTGTGGAGCCATAATATAGCCAAGAAAAAGAGCCATCCACATATGGGGTTGACAACTTTTTTTGGTAATTGCAAGTCTTTGCATGGATCTTAGATACTATTTTATTCATTCACCCAAGTGAGAATATTTTTTAAGTCTTCAACTTTAGAAAAATTAATAAATAGATTATCTTTGTTTTGGGATTATCCTACATCACTACCCATACCATTTTCCACAAAATAAGGAAGATAATGGTTTTCTTATTAGAACTTACCAAATCCACTAAACTAATTGACTAGTTTTTAGAACAATCGAAAGGTAAGGTGAAAAAACCAGTTGGTACACCGACATTGTAAAAGTTTGGCTATACCTAGACCAATCAACTTGTTCATGGTATTGATCAACTAGTTTCCGCCAATTAACTGATTCTTGGAAACCCATTAACCTGTCTTAGCCAGATTAGCATTTCTTACCTTAATATTTCTGAATGTGATGCTTGAGTTTTCTTATGCATGATAGGTGACCTAAGATGCTATTATCTATCAATTTATTTGGTTTAATTCAGTTTAATTTATGGATTAATGTTACATTGAGCCTAGTTGACCAATGTGACCTTAGCTTAGCAACTTCCCTTAAACATGACATGAGTAGATGGCTATAAACAAATTATTATTATTGATATAATCTATGTAATAAATCATAATGATGGAAAGTATACTTCTAATGACATATTTCATGGCCTTAAATTGTGGAACCTTGTAAGTTTAAATGACTTAACAAGAATGGAAGAAGATAACATGGACCTATATGATGGCCTTAAGTTGACCTTCACTTTGCTACTAAGATAAATGGATAAACAACATGATTTAGGGTTGGACTCTAGCGAACCTCCAATTAGACCTTCATCTTTGGCCTAAGATATTTGAATATTCTTTAATCTATGGTAAGAATATGGTTAAGTAATGAATTTACTTTTTTTAACCTAGATTTCAGTTATGAACAAAGGGAAATAAATGGAAATCTAGTGTTTTCTTGGACATTTATAGTTGGTATTAACATTTTATAATTCCACATTATCGTATAATTTATCAATAAATGGTATAATCATATAAGATACTTTTAAAGGGAATATTGGATGATGTGAGAACCTTATATAGTTGGTTTTAGATTTAAATGATTGTTATTTCGTATGATATCTTTTGTGGATAATTTTGTCTTATGAGATCTTGATCCAATAAGATATTAATTGCATAAAGTGGAACAAGCACTATTATGGGTCTAGATTATTCAATCATCAATTAGCTACCGAGGTTAGCCTACCTTCAGGTGTTTCGCCTTTAGGTGGCACCCTAGTTGATCTCAGTATCTTACTTGGTCATGGTGTCTTTATTAGATATATTAAGGGGTATAGATTTTAAAGGGCCAGGTCACTAAAGGAGAATTAATTTGGTATGAACCAAGACCTATGTCAACTAGGTTACTTTAGTATAAGATTGGACTTAAGTCTACTAGTTATTTTGGATTTGACCAGCACTTTATATCCATTTATTTTCTTTAACTTCCATAGCTATTGAGAAACCATGGAGAATAATCCCACCTATTGTGCAATAATTTTGTAAAGAAGTTCTATTTTCACCTAATGCAAAATAATTACTAAAATGAATCCAAGAGATGCTTTAATTGGCCTTATCTTATTTTATGCTTGACCTTGATATGGTTATTTTGCTTACATGATACTTAGCTTTTCCCCATAAGTATTTAGGAGCTTATGCCTCACTTAAGCTATGAATTATTGTATAATATTGTTCATTCTTAGTAAATAGATATGAAGGAATGGTATTATCACTTTTGCAAAATATCATAATCAATGGTTCATAAGTATGTTATGTAAACCACATTTTTGTTCCTCAAATGTTCTATCAATCATATGGTCCTATGAATATATCATAGGGAAGACCTATCATTGTACGTATATATGTACACACTATGTGTTACCATATGTTTTCCTTGAATGCTCCATTATGGTTTGATTCTCACATTCAAGAAAGTTTCCATGAATTATTACGTGATCTATTTTTAGAATAATCATGATCCACATACTCTAAGAACCCATGGTTTAAAATTCATATACATACATATATTTGCATACTTCCCTAAAAGCTACATGTTACAACTCCAAAATTTACTAATAAAAAATTTTGTTTAAGCAGAAGAAACATTCAAATATAATAGTGGTGTTGCCACCATAATTGTAATAATTTTGGCTACAAACCATCCGTGCATAAATTACAAGAAAAGGTAAAGTAGAACACAAACCATGATAAATATAGAACAAGTACAACCCATATCATAAATAATAGTTAGGTGTTATTTCTAAAATTAGAACTCAAATACATAAATAAATTTTTAGATAAAAATAACATGGAAAAAAATACTTTAAAACAACCACCAGATAACAAAACTCTCTATTCCCTATCCCTGATCATAATAGTATCACTGATGAAACCTGGATAGGTTTCACAAGTTTTTGTTGGATTGAAAAATCAAGCGCGAGGTTCGATTCGCCAAGACAATCAGCCTAAGGGTTTTAATCCAAAGGAAGATTAGAGAAACTCATAGCACAGTTGAATTAACGGCTGCTGAAGTTGTAGAACAGAAAAGATCGAGAAGCAGATCAAGGAAGAAGATCGAGGAAGAAGAAGAAGATGCAAACGAGAAGGTCGCGAGACAGAGAGAGAGAAGTCGAAAGAGAATTCTAAAAATTCAATCAGAAATGTATTTCGACCAAAATTAAGTGTTTCGTATAAACGTGTATACGCCTTTTATATGGCATATATAATACCAATGATACAACCGTATACGGACGATGGGCTCACTCCTAATATACAACAAATTAGCCCAAACACAGCCCAAAAATCAGCCGAAACAAATACACATTAAGGATCGAAGAGTTGGGGCAAAGAAACAGCCCAACTCCAACAAAATAACTACAATGTACAATAATCCCAATTAATGGATTTACAATTAATTCCCATCAGCTAAAATCTGCTAGCTAATCATGGTTACCAAGGATTGAGTAATCCATATTCCAGCTAACCCAATAAATATGGGTCGGGTGGCAGATTACATAGCCAACTTAATTCCCATTAGCTAAGTATGCCCGAAAATGCATCACATGGGATAATCACAAATTAATACAACACATTTTCTATAACAGCACCCAGCAGTAGCTACACAGCAATCATATTGATCCACTCCCATGTTCTGAGTTAATTTCCTAAGTAATCACACAATAAGAAAAGTAATTATATGCGCAACATAATTTTATAACAATTAATAGAATTATTTAAGTACAAATTTTGAAGATATATATCAATCACTCTACCCCAATTACAGCATCCTATGCTGCAAAGTCATCTAGTGAATCATCATTTACCTGTACAGACTCATAAAGGACTATGCTTGTGGGAATGAGCAGCACCTATAATAAGGATGGTTAGTATGTTAAGGATTGAGTAAGGTAACAAAATAGTAAAAAAGTTCACATAAATTCATAACACCATGATAAAAGGTGACAAGTGCATATGTTGATCTTCCTAACTTATGTAGTATTCTCTGAACATATGGTAATAGTGTGATGATAACTATTTCATGATTTTATTCACATTAGGTTCAGGGACCCTGTTATTCTCAACTGGTGGAATGGTAATCAATTATAACTTCTAGGGAAGGATGCTTTTGGCCATTATTTTCATTGGTAGATTGGTAATCAATGTATAACCCCAAAGTAGAATGCTCTTGGCCACTATTCTCACTAGTGGATCAATAATAAAGGTACAGCCTATCCTAACCCATATGTTGTTCCAATGTAAGTGATTAGTGTCTTAGAAAAATTTAGTATCATCAAATTGTTTAATTTACTTGAGTTTGAGGCTTGAATATTGTCACTAGTGGAACAGTAACACGATACAACTTCTATGGCAAGATGTCCCTAGCCACTATTCTTGCTAATTGATCGGCGGGTATAACAAGACCTAACTTTAGTGATCTTTCACTTTAAGTAATTAGTGTATTGTTAGATCTTTATTTATTTCAAGGTCATCAAATAATCATGTATGCCTACTCATGCAAGGTATTATCCCAACTACTTCCCTGAAACAACCCTATTCCCATTAGACACCCTAATCTCACAACATTGGCATATCCTCTCCTCTAGTTCCCCTTTTAGTTTCCTATCTACCCAAAATATCACAAAATTTCATTAGAACTCCCACATTTTACACATGTGATAATACCCTATCTATTTAGACCCCCTCAAAAACCCTAATTTCATTAGAGATAGTCTCGGTGGATTTTGAATTAGAGAACGTGCCGTACGCACCTCCTCCTCGTCCTTGCGATGGGGAAGAATACTCGACGGAAGATAAGGCAGAATAATGTGTAACACCCCCAAATTCACTACTGAAAAATTTCGTTTAAATCCAAAGGTTTAGCGGAAGCGAAAGAATTAAAACCGTAAACTTGGGGGTATTACCGCCACACTTAGTACCAGACCGGTTTACTCTACCGTTCCGATACTAAGTGCTAAGGCTAAACTAAACAATCATTAAGTAAGAATCATCCAAAACATGGGTACATAGTTAACATAGATCATTCACAAAAACCACGAGTCAACAACAGTGAAAATATCGTTTGAGATTATAACTTAAAAGTACGGTCTCAAAACAAGAAGCGTAGTACAAAATATAGCTAAATAAAACAGGTCCCAAGGGACCAATATCCGGACCACCTACTCACTCAAGTCAAGCCTTCCATCCCAAATTGGTAATCGATCAAACCTGCATAGGAGGTCTGCTCCCCACCATAGGTGGATCATCACAGGACCCAGTCAATCAAGGTAGTATCAGTATGGGTCCAATACTGAGTAAGGGCACTGGTGCGCTAAGGCCAAGCATACAGTCATACCACATAGCACACATGGCACAATCATATAGACAACATGTGATAACCCGCAAGATAAGGTCTGAATGCTTTCTGGTGACTTATTCTTTATTCTCATTAATGATAATAAGTCCATTTCACACATTCTTCAATAATCCATGTTAGCACGGGGACCCCACTATTATAGCCGGTGGACC
The DNA here is from genome assembly GCA_039764185.1 of Tamarix austromongolica. Taxonomy (NCBI): domain Eukaryota; kingdom Viridiplantae; phylum Streptophyta; class Magnoliopsida; order Caryophyllales; family Tamaricaceae; genus Tamarix; species Tamarix austromongolica. The sequence continues at coordinate 51,158,564 of CM077817.1, forward strand.
GGAAATAAAAACACAAGGCATAACGCCTCTGACCACTATTCTAACCGGTGGACCGAACTGGCCCCGCCTCAACATGGTGTTCCACTGTAAGTACTTAGTATTTTCCCCATGGTTTAACTTATTTGCTTTGGGTCTATCGAGCCGAGATCCCCCACTATTATAGCCGGTGGTCCGGAAATAAACGCACAGGGCCGAACGCCTCTGACCACTATTATAGCCGGTGGACCGGAACGAAACGCACAGGGCAAAATGCCTCTGACCACTATTATAGCCGGTGGACCGGAACGAAACGCACAAGGCTCGGCTCAACAGTCTTTCGCTTTACGTTATTAGTGTCTTATCCGTGTCTTATTGAATCACACAACACCCTTGACATGTATAAATCATTCTCTTTATACTGTACTCATCACAACTAATAAAATCCCACATTCATAACTACCCTTTAATCAATAGATACACATGATAACACCAAACAACTCTAGGCAGCCATAACCAACCCTAATTGACCACACAAACTGTGGTTAGCCACTCTTATCCCTATTTTACCATAACCACCATACTTAGCCATCCCCAAACCTTAATTGTCCTCAACAATCACGATTAGTTACTCCAACCCTACTTAATCACAACACCCCAGAGTTAATCACTCCAACCCTAATCCCGTACGATCATTAACTCCCATGCAAAACCCTAACTCCACCATGCAAACCCTAATGCCACCATACCAACATTAATACCACCATGCAAACCATAACACCACCATGCAAACCCTAATACCACCATAAGCCATTAATACCACTATGCAATCATTAATACCACCATACGAACATTAATACCACCATACAAATCCTAATACCACCATAAGCCATTAATACCATTATGCAATCATTAATACCCCCATACGAACCCTAATACCACCATGCAAACCCTAATACCACCATACCGACCCTAATACCACCATACGAACATCAATACCACCATACAAACCCTAATACCACCACAAGCCATTAATACCCATACGAACCCTAATACCACCATGCAAACCCTAATACCACCATACCGACCATAATACCACCATACGAACATCAATACCACCATACAATCACAAATACCATCATACAAACCCTAACTCCACCATGCGAACCCTAATACCACCGTTACAACCATAATGCCACCACGCAACCATTAGTACCGCCATAGAACATTAATACGATCATACAAACTTCAAGACTCCCATGATGGTTCCCAACTCATATTACCATTTATCCTAACATGCATGTCCTAGAGGGCCATAACATAATACATCATAAACATCATACATATAAATGTCATGCTCATGTCATGGAAGCACATACAATATACCTCCATCTCCAAGCTGCGCTACACATAAGACAAGTTATCCAAAAATCATATAATACATGGCATAGCATGGCATATACAACATTCAACACATCCATGTCACACATAACACAAGGCCATTAGCTTCGTCCTTACCTAGGTAGGCACCGGGCTTGGAGCACGCTCCTCTAGCTCCTTAGGGATCGGATCGGGGTCACCTATGAAAAGGGGGAAAAGCTAAGTATTAATTTCCCTTATAAATACTATCAACCCTTATTCTAGTTTAAGGTTAGGGTTTTTATTACTAAAAAGGGTTTTATACAAAAACTAGAGTTTTTATCTTAGAATTTGTATACTAAATATTAGTAGTTAAAATATGTTTATTTATGATACTTATTGTTACACTTATTTTATTAAGCACATTAGTTCCATTCTTATAATACTAGTGTTCACTAGTCATAGTAAAATAGTGATAATAATAATTATTATAATAAGACCACTAATAGTGACACTTATGTTTCAAGTAATAGAACTCTAGCGTTTTTAAGATTAAGTCTAACAATGGTGTTAGGTTTGAAATAATAATATTATAAGGTCACAATATTACAAGTAAATTATTCCTAAGGGTGATAATGATAATAGTAATAATACTAATAATAATGATAATAATAGTAATAATAACCATAATAACCCTAGCAATAATAATAACAATAACAATAACCTAGTATGGTTAAGTATTAATAATAATAACCTTAGTAAGGTAATAGAGATAATAATAATAATAATAGTAGGGTTGTTAATATTAACACTTATAAAATAAACTAAAGTTGAGCATAATAGGAGTTAGGGTTCCAAGAGATGTTAGTATGGTAAAAATGATAACCTTAATATCAGAAGTCACAATATTAGAAATGATAATAATAATAAAAGTAATAATAATAATAATAATAATAATAATAATAATAATAATAATAATAATAATAATAATAATAACAATAAAAGAATAATAATAATAATAAAGGTATTAATATTAGTTAACTTAATAACAACTATATGGAAATAAAGTTTAAGGCTTGGGATGAGTGGAAGACCACCTAGGGTCGGTGGTGTTCCGGCGGCGGCGGCGATGGGGGAGGAGAAGAGAGGAAAAGATGGAGGTGGTGGTTAGATGGGAGAAGAAAAGAAGAAGTTTGAGGTGGGGGAAGAAACAGCAGGTGAAGGGGAGTGGAATGAGGGTGGTGGCGTGGCAAGGGGTGGCGGCGCGCGGCGGCGACGGCGGCGGCCGAGGGTGGTGGAGAGAGATGGAAGATTAGGGAGGAAGGAGGAGAGGGAGGAAGGGGAATTTGAAGGTAGGGAAAGGTAGAGGGAGGTCTGCTGGGCATTTTGGAGGGTGGAAGAGGCCCTGGTGGCGGCTGGGCTGGCGGTGGGAGGCGGCGCAAGGGCGGCGAAGGCTGGAGGTGGTAGTTTTGGGTTAGGACTTTTGCACGGCTATGGCGGCACGTGCAGGGCAAGGGGAGGGGTGCTGGTGGCTTGGTTTCGTAGAGGGAAGTGCAGGGGTGATAACGGTTGGAAGAGGTGGTTTCGGCGGTGGCTGGAGGCGGCAGACATGGCGTCTGTTCTGGCGGCGGCGGAACAGAGTTTCAGCAAGGTCCAACGGGAGGACTTGCTGTGGCCGTTCGGGAGGGGGTATTTATAGGCCAAGGGGGGAGGAAAACAACGAACGGAGAAGGAGGCGTGCGGGGCAGGGGTGCAGGTGGTCGACTGATGGCAGGCGGTGCAGGTCCTGCCATGGCAGGCTAGGTCGGGGAAGGGGAGAAGAAAAGGGAAAGAGAGGGGCATGCGGGAAGGGGAGAGAGGGACTTGGTCGGGTCGAAAAAAAGAAAGAAAGCCGGTACTGGGCTGGTGGCTGCCGGCGAGATTCGAGCGGCAGGCGTCGAATGCAGGTCAGGGTGCGGGTCGGGGAAGAAGAAGATGGCAGGGTGGACCGGTGGTCTAGGGGAAAAAGAAGAAAAATAAGGGGAACCCGGCCGGTTTGGCGTTTATAAGATTTTCTTAAAACTAAACGCGGTGTACTACGGGTTGTGGAAGGAAAACGCAGCGTCGCGTCGTAGGCTGGCAACGGTCATTTGGGCACTTGACGCGGCGCGGCGTTTCGGCGTCCTCGGGGTTAAAAAACGTCGTTTCGGGCATAAGAGTATGAGGGCCAGCGCACGGCGCTGGGCCGCGCGAAGGAGAAAGGAAAAGAAAGGGGGCTGGACCTGTACGCGAGAGGGGGGAGAGGAGAGGGGTTTGGGCCGGTGGGCTAGCCCAGCCGGGGGAGAAGAAAGGAAAAAAAGAAAGAAAGAGGAGGGAGAAAAAGGAAGAAAAGGGAAGATAAGAAAATAATTAGGATAGGAAAATAATTAAATTAACTTATGGGGAAATTGGGGTATTTTTGGGTTATTCAGAATATTAATATTTATAAAATGTTAAATAAATTCCTTTTTGCTTATTTTAGACTATTTTAGATAAATTCCCTTAACCTCCATGCTAATTAGGAAAAATACCCAAATTTTCTTCTAATTAAATTCTTTATTATTTTCCTCTTAATCTACTTTAATTAACTCTCTACATTTTAATAAATGAATTTATGTAACTAATTTTCCTAATAATTCCTTATTTGGCCATAATTTCGGAAATTAGGATTTTGGGATATTACATAATGGCTCTTCATCCAAATCGCCGGCATCGGAGACAAAGGGACTCACAGGGATGGATGAAATCCCAAATCTTGAATTGTAGGAAGCCTCATACTGTCCATCTCTTCCAACCTTGAACGAGGATTTTCCTCCGATTGAACAAAACTCCCCAGTTGCGAACTCCCCGATTTCAAGTTCAAATAGGGATCTTTCAATTCAGGAAAACCTACATCACCTGATTGATAACCCAATTGAAAGTTGGAAAGATGTTCTTCTCAAAAATCATCGGGAGGAGGGGGTTATGTCTCTTTCTTTTTCTGCCCCGACGATCGTAAATGGGGAAACACAAGCGCAATTACTGAAGGAAGAAATTGAAACCGAGGAACGTCATTGGGCTTTCACCTTGGTTGGAATGGTTGCAGGTTACCAACCAAGTCATCCTCAAATGGTCCGTTATGTAAAGGAAAATTGGACCAAAATTTCGACCCCCCCTCAAGTCTATCTGCATGATCAGGGCTATTTTTTCTTCAAATTTGCAAATGAAGCAGATTATCACTCGATTTTGACAATGCCTTACTGGTGCTATGGAGTTAGACCCCTGCTTATCAAAAAATGGAACCCAAATGAAATTTTTGACAATGTAGAATGGAAAACAATGCCTCTCTGGATTACCTTACCTGGGCTGCCTGTTACACATTGGTCAGCTGACTTTCTCAGTCGAATTGGTAGCTGTATTGGAACTCCCATTTGTGCAGATATGGTCACAGCTACACGTTTTAGAGTATCCTTTCCCAGGCTTCTTATTGAAGTAGATGTCAGCCTACCCCCCATTGATCAGGTCCAAATTGCATTGCCTAATGGCAGCATTAGAACACAATCTGTCTATTATGAATGGATGACAAAGTTTTGCTCCAAATGTGATAGAGTGGGTCATGAAATCAGTGCCCACTACCAAAAGAAACTAGCAGACAAGGAGACATGAAAACCTACTCACAAAGTCTGGCAAGTTAAAAAATCACAGCCAGATCCACCCAAGCAAAAGCAACCTATTGTGCCTGCACCTATGAACCAAACTATTGAGGATCAAATTCCTCAAATTATTGAACCTGCAGATCAGATTATGGGCACATCTGCAGATCCCTCCCTTGACTGTGTTGATGATGACATACTAAATCTCTGTGACCCTAACCATACTGACCACCTATTGAACAAACTTGAAAATAAAAAGGGTAAAGGTGTGCTAATTGAACTAGGTGGTGATAGTAGACAGACTGCTGCTATCCCCTTCCATCCCAGCTTATGACCATTGCAGTATGGAATATCAGGGGTTTAAATAATCCCCTGAAACAGAAATTAGTAAACAAGTATATTAGAATAAATAATCTTCATATAGCTTGCTTACTTGAAACTAGAGTAAAAGAGAAAAACATGTCTGCAGCTCTGAAGCATTTTGATAAGCAATTTTCTATCATTCATAACTATTCTGCCCACTATAATGGCCGCATTTGGATTCTTTGGAGAGCTGACCTCCTGCAGATCCGGATTATTAATATTTTTGAGCAAGTTATCCATTGCCATGTGGAAAGGACTGATGGAATTTTCTATCACCTATCTGTGGTTTATGCTCATAATACTAGAAATGCTAGACAAGCCTTATGGTCCCAACTTCAGAATTTTCATGCTTCTCATAAGCGTAGCCTTGTAATTGGTGATTTTAATGTCATCCTCTCTGATCAAGAAAAAATGGGAGGCATCACTCATGCTGCTGATATGGAAGATTTTACTGACTGCCTCTTTACTTGTGGTTTGGGGGATCTTCCAACTTCAAGCCCTTCTTTCACTTGGATAAATAATCAAATTGGTTCTGATAGAGTCTGTTGTAAGCTGGACAGAGCCTTGGGGGATCATGAATGGTTTCAACACTTTAATCATGCATGGGTTGAGGTGATTGAAGATTGTCTCTCTGATTATTGCAGACTTCACATTAAAACTCAGCAGGAGACCACAAATGGGATCAAGCCTTTTAAATTTTTCAACTTCTGGACTTCCTCTCCTCTTTTTCTGCCTCTTGTTGCTAAAGTCTGGAGTATGCCTGTCATTGGTTCTAAACAATATGTCTTGGTTACAAAGCTTAGATCCCTAAAAAAAAAGCTCTCAAGCAACTAAACTCTGAACATTTTGGCAACCTGCAGTATAAAGTCTCTCAGGCTCATGAAGACTAGTTTCAGAGTCACCAAGCCCTCCAAGTCTCTCCAAATGATGTTGACCTGCAACTCAAAGAAAAAAAACCTGAGAGAAAAATGGTGGCAACAAGTTAGGTTTGAGGAGCATTTCTTACAGCAGAAAGCAAGAATTAACCATATCAAGTTAGGGGATGGAAATAATTCTTTCTTCCATGCTAGGGTAAAGGAGAGGCAAAGATCAAACAATATCACTTCTTTACTTGATTTTTCTGGCAACAAGTTGACTGCTCATACTGAGATTCAAGCTGAAATCCTACATGTTTACTCTGACTTATTGGGATCCTCAGCATACACCCTCCAAATGATCAATCCTCATATTATCAATCATGGCCCTACTCTTAATGCAAATCAGAGATCTTCTCTCTTAGCCCCTGTCTCTGCAGAAGAAATAAAAATGCTGTGTTTAAAATGGGTGACAACAAAGCTCCTAGACCTGATGGTTTCAATGCCTATTTCTACAAATCCACTTGGCAGATCATTGATGAGGATGTCATAGCTGTTGTTCAAAGTTTCTGGACCACTAGCCATCTGCTGAAAACTCTAAATATTACATCCTTGCACCTAATCCCAAAAAAAGCCTCCCCTTCTACCATAAATGACTATAGACCTATCTCTTGCTGCAATGTTGCTTACAAGATTATTTCTTCCATTCTCACAAAAATATTATAGAGCATCCTTCCTTCTCTTATCCATGGGTCTCAAACAGCTTTTGTGGAGGGTAGATGGATTGGAGAAAATGTGCTTCTAGCCTAAGAACTTCTGAGGAAATATAACAGGAAAAATGTTAGTCCCAGGATGATGCTAAAAGTGGACCTAAAGAAGGCTTTTGATACAGTGGAATGGAAATTTCTGCAGCAGCTTCTCCTAGATATGGGTTTTCCTGGGCATTTTGCTCATTTGGTTATGCAATGTGTCACTACTACCCAATTCTCCATTGTTTTTAATGGTAGCCTTTGTAAGCCTTTTAAGGGTGGTAGGGGGCTAAGGCAAGGTGACCCCCTATCTCCTTACCTTTTTTTGCTCACCATGGAGTACCTATCTAGACTGCTACAATCTTTGTGGGCTAGAAGTACTTTCAAGAACCACCCTGGCTGCAAGCAGAGCAGAATCACCAACCTTTTTTTTGCTGATGATCTCTTAATTTTCTACAAAGGGCATCTTCAATCTGCAATTGCCATAAAGGAATCTTTAAACACCTTCCACATCACCTCTGGTTTGCAAGCAAACTCTAAGAAAAGCAGTTTTTTTCTTTGGGGGTGTAAATGACAACATAAAATCCCAGGTTCTGCATGCTCTGAACTTTGCTGAAGGAGAATTCCTTGTTAAATACTTGGGCATTCCTCTAAACCCTAGATCCTTGAAAATTGCCCACTTCTAACCCCTTATTGATAACATAACTCAAAAGCTCAAATCCTGGACAACAAAGCTTCTTAGTTTTGCTGGAAGACTGCAGCATCTAAAGTCTATCATCTTTGGGCTCCAAAATTACTGGATGCAAATTTTCTTCTTGCCAAAAGCTGTCATCCATCACATTGAGAGCCTCTACAGGGACTTTCTCTGGAACAACATGGACTCCCAGAGACACAAAAATCCTATTACTTGGTCAAAAGTTTGCACCCCAAAAGAAGAAGGTGGCCTAGGATTACAGCAACTCTCACATTGGAACTCAGCATGTATGACCATGTACCTATGGAAGCTCATTGAAGCAAAAGAGAGCTTATGGGTAAAATGGATCCATGGAAAATATCTTAGAAGGCATGATATCTGGCACATTCAAGAGCAAGTTGATCACTCTTGGACCTTTAAACAGCTCCTGCTAATTAGAGACCAAATTAGAGATCACTATGAAAATTGGCATTTTTCTGAGAAATTTAGTATTCAACATGTCTACCAGCATCTTAGAAGTCATATGCCTAAGGTTGAATGGAAATATTTTGTTTGGAACCACTGTGGTCCTGAAAAACACAAATTTTTCACATGGATGCTCTGCCATAATGCCCTTCCACTGAAATCAAAGCTCTTCAAGTGGGGGATCACTACTGACAACACCTGTGAAGTATGCAGAAATAATGAGGAAGACATTGACCATCTTTTCTTACACTGTTGTGGGGCAAATATCGTTTGGTAGCACACCCTAGCATGGCTACATATGGTCAGAAATGTCCAAGATTGGCAGGGTTACAAGATATGGCTTATCAGGAAGACTAAGGGGAAAAGGAAAGAAATTGTTTGGAGAGCCATTTTCAATGCTCTTCTTTATCATATTTGGATCAATCGCAACACAGTGACCTTCCAGCTCATGCAAAGAAGCCCTGTGGCCATTATAAAGTAGATTATTTCTGAAAATTTTATTTGCTTTAATGGTGCTAGGAACATTCATGTTACCAATTACCTTAAAAGCCTAGATAAATGGTTTGTTTAAGTACTTAGGGCCATGTCCCTCTTGTAAATTTTGAGACTCGTTTGTACTTCTTTTCCTTTGGTAATAAAATTTTTAATTACCAAAAAAACCCCTAATTTCTCATTTTGGTTGTAACTACTCTCCTCAACCTCGTTTGGCTACCAAATTTGGTACATATTAACAAAATTCTATACTTAACATCATGTTCCAAATATGTAGTCCAAATCACCCATATTTACATGTGATAAATGTAATACCCCATCCTAAATCCTTTAAATTGTATTTAAAATTATGTTGATATAAAAATAAATGAGTTTTAGTTTGGAAATGGATTGAAATTCTAGTAAAAATGTGAATTTTAGTCACACTGATTGACTAGTTTACATAATAGATCAAATAGTGGTCATGGGAAATTTATATTCTTATCTTTAACAAACCAATCTACTGGTTTTCCCAAATCGATCGACTAGTTTACCTACGATTTTAGATCCATTCTTGATTTTGATTTGAATTTTTCTCTAATGATTATGAGAATTTCTCATTTGAGTTCAATTTTGCTAATAAGCATGTGCTAGTGCTTTGGGATTTTTTTCACATTTATTAGATAATTACATAATTATAATTAGTAAAATTGTCCCAAAATGCCACTTATATAGGCAAGCCTCCCCTTTTTCTTCTCCCTCACCTCTCATTCCCTCTTCTAGCAAATAGGGTTGCAATCTCAATTTTGTGCACATATCCCTAACTTGCCAACCCATTACCATGCCCATCTCTAATTGCACTTAACCTCCACCACTCTATCAAGTTAGCCCTCACTTCTTGGGTTGTCTACACTCAACCTCACCAATCTTATCCCCCTTCTCCTTGAGAATGTCAACCAAATTGCTCCTATACTTCTCAATTTCTGATCCATTATCATTCCTCACTTGTGTTATTGCTCTCTTCTCCCTTCTCCTTGTGGAAATTTTCATTAAGTGATTGAGCACCCTTCCCTTTTCCTCTCTTCTTTCTTCTATTAAGAAAAATAGAGATGCTCTCTGATTTTCTCCCCTGAATTATATAGGTGAAATACCACAAAATCCTAATTTAGGAAATTATGTAAAAATAGGAATTTATTAGGATAATTAATTTAATTTAGTTATTTATTAAAATAAGGGGAATATTTAAGGTAAAATCAAGAGCAAAATAATAAAGAATTTAATTAGGAAAAAATAGGGTATTTTGCTAATTAAAATGAAATTTAGGAAAAATTATCCATAATATCCTAAATTAATATAAAAAGGAAATTTAATTATTATATTACTAATTTTTATTATTTTAAAATATTTAAAAATACCAAAATATCCTAAATACCCCCAACCAACCTATTTTTTTCTTTTTCTCTTTTTCCTCCCTTTTTCCTTTTTCTTTTCTTTTTTCTCCTTTCTCTTTTTCTTTTTTTTTTCCTTCTTCCCCCAAAATAGGCCAGCCCCTCCCCTCATGGCCTAAACCCTCCTCCCTCTTCCTTCACCATATGGCCTAACCCGTGTTGCTCCTTTCCTTCTCCACTCAACCGGCCCAGTTCTCCCCCCCCCCTTTTTCTTTCTTTTCCTTTTCTCCACAGACTAGCTGGTCTACCGAGTCGTCTTCATCCTCCCTCTCCTCCCACACGAAACCTACAACTCTACCACTACCGTCCTCCTCCTCTATTTTTGGCCTACACCATCATCTCTTCCAGTCCTTTTACTTTCCTTTTTTGTCCCTACTAAAATCCACACCTCCTCCCACACATGCCCTATCCTTTTCTTTTTCTTCCCCCAACTGAATCTACACCTACAATTTGCAGGCGTGTACCGGCCTACCACTGTTGGCCGGCGAACCTACCATACCTGCCCCCTTGTCCTCTTCCCCCTTTGTCTTGACCACCCACCATTGGACTATAAATACCCCCATACCCAACTTCAATTGAGCTTCCTTCCTTACCTAGAAAAATTTGCCTCCCCTTCCGCCGCTACCACTTCAGAATCCTCTACCGCCACTTGTGTCAAACGTCGCCACCCCTAACTCATGCCAAACTCCTCCTTGCATCACCCCCCATCGAACAACACCACCCACCACCTCTAATTCCTCTTGAATGAGCTGCCCTAGTCGTGCAAAATTGGTTACCTAACCTGCCCATTCTCCTCCATCGCCGCCCTTCTTACCACCATGCACTACCCTCCCCACTACAGTAACCACTTCCCCTACCTTCCAAAATACCCAACAAAGCCTCCTCTACTCTCCCTATTTTCCTTTCTCCCTCCCTCCCTCTCCTTCACCCTTCCTCCTACACCACCACCTTTGGCCACCACAGTAACCACCACCTACGCCTCCCCTTTTACTATGCCACCGCCACCATTCCAATCCTCTTAACCTAGAGAATCCACTACCATCACAACCACCATCTCACTCCCCCTCTTCTAGCCTAAAAAGCCACCTCTCCAACTCCACCTCCTTCTCCACTACCGTCGCCACTGCCACCCTAGGTTTTTCCCTAATCTTTATATATAATTTATGTAATTGTTAATTATTTTATTAGTGTTAATATCATTATTATCATTCTTGTTGTTGTTTGTTGTTGTTGTTGTTATCATTATTATTATTAACTTTGACACTATTATTACTAATATTATTATTATTATTATTCGAACCATTATTATCATTATCATTATCATCATCATAATAATAATAATAATAATAATAATAATAATAATAATTATTATTATTATTATTATTATTATTATTATTATTATTATTATTATAAATAATAAAATGTATAACATCAAACAGAATTACAAATGAAATTGTAGAATTTATCCACCCTCCCAATCATACTGCCAAACTTATCCCTCCTACTAGAATGGATACAAATAGAAGACATATTCAAAGCAATCCTATGCGCTACCCCTTTCAAATCCCAAGGTTTATTCAAAAAAATAAAACCATTCTTGGCTTTCCAAATTTCATAGAAAGCTACAGCATAAAAACTAGAATAGAATTGAGTTTCAATAGCCCTTTTACTTATACTTTTGGAAAAGGAATTAAAGAAACCCTCACAGGAGCTGTGTCTCCTCCTAATTCCGCAACCTTTACCAATAGCATACCACACCTTCTTCAGTTCAGCACAACTATATAATAAATGAGCAAGAGTTTCATCCTGAGTGTAGAAACAACATTACAGATTGATGGAAGGAAGAAGGTTGCTTAACTTATCCTTAGTAGAAAGCTTGGATTGTGCAACCAAACAGAATATAAACTTATGTTTGGGAGCTGCAATGCTTGACCAAACAGCTCTCCATCAGGCTACCTGAGGAGCTGAGTATCAAATTGCATCATACACCTCTGCCATATGATAATTTTTATCCCTCTACCATTACTGAAACACAGGTAAAATTCTAGGCCTGAAAGAAAAAATTATGTGCAGAAGCCCTAAAGAAGTGCAAGGCAAGCTGCAAGAGGCCACATCTTGCCTTTTAATGTAATAAGCATGTACCCATTTAATCCCGAGAGCATCCCTTTCCTGAGAGGTATGCCATAACAACTTCCCCACAGCTGCCTCATTCCAAGAAAAGAGGTCCAACAATCCTAATCCTCCTTCCTACTTAGGAAGACAAACAACTTTCCATGCTACTAAAGCTCTCTTAGAAGGAAAGGCTTTCCCTGACAAAAGAAAAGACCTGCATTATTATTATTATTATTATTATTATTATTATTATTATTATTATTATTATTATTATTATTATTATTATTATTATTATTATTATTATTATTATTATTATTATTATTAGTATTAGTATTAGTATTATTATTATTATTATTATTATTAACTTTGTCCCTATTATTTCTAATGTTGTTTTTATTATAATAATCAAACCTTTATTATTATTATTATTATTATTATTATTATTATTATTATTATTATTATTATTATTATCATCATCATCATCATCATCATCATCCTTATTATCATTATTATTGCAATTTTTATTATTATCGTTGTTATGATTTGGGTTATTATCAGTATTATCACTATTATTGTTGTTGTTGTTGTTGTTGTTGTTAATAGTAAAGCTATTATCTTTAGTAATATAAATATTATTAATAATACTTTAGCATGGACCAATAGAACTACCAAGACCTATTTTGACTAGTAATAGTATGATTAGCTACATTGAGAATAATACCCTTACTTTTACTTATAAAACTAATATTATTATTATTAACCCTAATACTAGGTTATGATAAGGGTAAAGTAAGAGATAATGATAATATTGGTAAGTGGGAAGTTAACCCTTACTATTTTCCTTTTATAGAGTAAGTGGGAAGTTAACCCTTAATATTTTTCTCTTATAGGTGAACCATGTAAAAATCCTAAGGAGGCATAGGAGCATGCTCCAAGCCTAGTGTCTTATTAGGTAAGGATGTAGTTAAGGCCGATTATATGTATTATATGTCTTGTATGCCATGTGCTATGTTATGTTGTGTACCTTATATTATTATGACTACTTACTTGTAGCGCAGTGCGGAGTTAAGGTACGTTTATGTGACTTCATTATGGCATGTGTAAAATGATGTGTATGTTGTGCTTGTGGTATTATGTGATGTGACCCTCTAGGACATGCATGCTAGGAAGGTTTGATAATATGGTATGGGGTGAAAGGATGACCAGGGAAAAGGGGGAAATGAGTTGACAATAGGGAAATGAGAATGAACTAATTATCTCATGACCCATAAGGGGACAAATAAAAGGAAAATATGGAAAAAATAAGAGAGTGGGATGAATTTTGCATGGGGAAGTCTAGGGTTTGCGTGGGATGGATGGTGTTTCCGTGGGGATGATCCTTATGTGGGAAAATTTACCTTGGGATGTAAGAAATATAAAGGAATAGTTGTTGGGGTGATTGGAGTCCATGGGTGAAAAATTATACATAGGTTGGTATAAGGGTGTATAGGGAGCTTGGTTAGGGTTTAGGAGGAAACCCTAAGTGGAGGAGATTGTGAAAAGGAAAAATAATGGAGAGGAGTGGAATATGGGGGAAGAGTGGAAGGATATCACATGGAGAGTAAGTGTGGGTGTCATATGGAAGAGGGGATGGTAGGTGAGTAATGGAGAGATGATATATAGGAAAAGAGAGGTGCTAGGGTTTGGGGTAGCCAACTAGGGTTTTGTGGTAACATGTGTAAAATGGGAAGTAAGGTGAAATATTTGGTGTTGAACCTAAGTGAGAGGATGAGTTGGGGATAAAGGATTATGAGTTGTGTGGGTTAGAGAAAGGATGGGCCACATAGGCCAAATTAGGGATTTCGGGGAAACCTTAGAGTGCGATAGTGAGTTATCCTTAGATGGTATATGGAAGTGAGCCTCTACCCACACCCTTATGAGTTGGGTATTCATGGTAGGTAAGGAAAAGAGGGAAAGGATGTCAAGATATATTGGGAGGTACAGAAGTCCCAAGATATGGGATGGGCCCTCTCAGGGGAATAAGAGTAGACAGATTATATGAATGTGTAGTCCAAAAGACATGCATGTCAAGGGTGAAAATATTTATCAAATAAGATACTAACCATTTAAAGAAGAAGATTGTTGAGCCGGGCCCAGACCAGTCCACCAGCAAATAATAGTGGCCAAGAGCTAAGATGCTCTGCAGACCAGTCCACCGGTGAATAATAGTGGCTAGGAGCATTCTGTCCTGCATGTTTTCAGTCCACTGGTTATAATAATGGGGGATTACATGCTCAACAAACTAAACCTAATGATTTTAAACCATAGAAAGATACTATCTACTTATAGTGAAACACCATGAGAGTCGGGGCCAAATCAGTTCACCGGCGAATAATAGTGGCCAGGTGCCTTGTTCCTTGGAGATCGTTTTACCAAAAAATAATAGTGGCCAAGTGATTTCTGCCTTGGGTGTTTTTCTAGTTTACTAGCTATAATAGTGGGGTTTCCATACTCGCATGGGCTTATAAAGAGCATGGTTTGAAATGAGTATATTGACCAGAGATCTAATGAATAAGCTTAACCGAGCTGTAACACAGCCTCTACTATCTGCATTTCTTATATGTTTATATGTATGATCATACTTGTGTTATATGCCTTTTTGTGTATGGCCTTAGCTACATGGTTACCTTACTTAATACTTAGCGTACTAACCACTTGATTCATGCGTATTGGTCATTCCCATGAGCAGAGGGCCCTACTGAGTTTGTGTAGGTAGGAGATGCCATATTTTATGCATATGATACTTATGAGGCATCAAGGGGGCTAAGAGTTGATCTTTGGACTTGGAAAGGGACTCGAGAGTGACATTAACCTGACTCTTTTTTACTTTAGTTTACTTATGTATCGTTTTATTTTGGTTTCATTTTATCATACTGTACCTTTCATCCCTCATGGTAACTTTGATTACATACTTTATTAGGTTGTATAACCTTTAACGCACACTCTGATTTTTGTATTATGAATATTTCATTTTTATTGTTGCTTTAAGTTGTTTAATGTTCTTACAAAATTATCCATAGCTTTGGGGTGGGTACAAGGCTGGTTGAGGTCCGGGCTTGTACCAATCACGGTGGAAGCACCCCCATGCTTGTTTTTGTTTTAATTAAACAAAAATTTTAATCGTAATTTTTAGGGGTGTTACAATAGGTATTGTGTTTCTTTATCTTCTTCTAATCTTGTATTTATTTCTCTCTTGCTTTCCTTAAGTAAGAAAGAATTAAGGTTGAGAAAAGTTAGAGATTTCAGCTTCTCTTTTGACACCCTATTTTTGAGTCAAAGGTGGTGTTTTATGTCTCTCTCCGTCTTATGATTTTCTTAGTTTCAATTAAGTTCTAGAAGATAATTTTAATGGTTTTTACTTTGAATCTATTAGGAATTAAAGTTTTGCTAGATATACCATCTAATAAGAATTTTATGCTAGAAGTATTGCTTCAAGGTGTGACATTATTATCTTTAACATAATTATGCTTCTGTGGTATGATGGAATTCCATGTGTTAGTGCTTATATGAGTATGATCCAATTATGTTCCATGTTATGAGCATGTGGTATAATTCTTCCCAAACAAGTGTCATTGAGATTATTTGATTCTAAGCATAAAATGAGTTGTTGATGATGGTTTTTTTAAGTGTGTACATTACCATGTATCCATGTGATTCTATGTGTGAAACATATATTTTTATGTGTGTTTTGACCTAGAGGCATGCTAGGATTAATATGGTAAAGTATGGTAAAAATGTTGTGTGTTTCGCAAGTTTGGGTAGTGGTTTTCCTAGATCAATTGATTGATTCCTCAAACCCATCGATTAGTTTTGTGAGCAACCAAATGGTTTGGAGTTTTGGATCAATTGTTCACAAGATTAATCAATTAGTTTAATAAACCAGTCGATAGGTTATGATGAATACTCGATCAGTTGGATAAGCCAATCAACTGGTGTCCTTACAGTCTAAAGTGGTTTGGTCTCTACTTAGACCCATCGACCAATTGGACCAAACCAATTGGTTACTATAACAAGTTAATTGGTTTTTCTATAGGCTAGAATGGATTGGTCTCTACTTAGACCCATCAACCAATTTAACCAAGCCAGTCGACTAGTTCACATGACTAGTTGATCGGTGAGGCCAAAAGGTCAACTAGTGCTTTGGCTTTGTTTTTGTCTAAGTCTGGTACAACAAGACCAATTGAGTGGTCTAAAGGATCAATCAATTGGCCTAGATAGAAACTGTTTAGTTTGTTATATATTTAATTTGTTTCTCTTAGGTTTTTTATGATGATTCTTCTATATATTTACAATGTTGTAACTATAATTTAAACTATGATTGACCTAATTTAATATGAACCACTATGATGGTATTTGAGACTTGATTTTTGGAAGTATGGTTTTATCTTTAACACCTAATTAGTGACTTTTATGACTTATTGATAAGTTTGGTGTCATCTTTAAACACCTAATTGGTGGCTTTAATATCTTGTGATGTATTTGGTGTTATCACTTGGAATCAACCAAATTTAGTTATTTGTGAATTTTTTGGTGATTTGTGATATCACTTGTACATAAATTAATTGTTTAAGATTTTATTTTAGCCTTTTTCTCTTACTCTCAAGGTAGTTATCGAGAGTTAGTGGGTGGATCACCCTTGCTTATATATTCTTTCACTAAGTACCTATTTCCTTCTTTACATGGTTGTAGTTAGTAGGAGGTATGCATATATCTTTAAGGTATAAGATTACACTATGGCAAGCTAGCATGGTATCCATGTCCAGTACAAGTGGGTGAGGTATCCCGGTATAAGCCCTTTATCACTTCGTATTGTCCATTTCTTAGGTAGGTATCATATCCCAACTTTTTAACCCTCATGGTGGAGACATTCAAGGTGTGGTGGATGAGGTATCCCAGTATAATCCCCCTTGGTGTACTTTGACTGCATGTGGTGGGTGTGGTATCCCCATTTGTGGTAGTTGCACTCGATGTACGGTGGGTGTATGGTCCTTAGAGAAAGCCCCTTCGATGTATCCTAACCTTGTGTAATAGGTGTGCAATCCCATTTTGATTAGCTTGTTGTACCATGACTTTTGTTCATGGGGAGAACTTGGTGTGGTCAAAAGAACTATCTTACTAATCGGAACTTGTATGGCCACTAAAGGAAGAATTATAATATGGTTTACATTTTATGAATAGCATGTATTATTATATTTCTATACTTCTATGATTTCCATGCAATCATGTTATGTTGCACCTAAGTTGAATTAATATGACATCACCATGCTATTATGTGATTTCAATGTCTTGCATAAGCCTTCCATATTTTAGGTAGTATATTTTACCAATACTTCACTATACTGATACTACAGTTGTATGGTCACTATGATGATCTGACTTTTAGTCCGGGGAGCAGATGATGATTGTAAGGTTATGACTCTCAGTTAGACTATGTTGAGGGTGATGATGAGGTTCATTAGGGGGTTATTCCTTAGGGTTTGAGGTCTATAATTGTGCCTAAGATTTTAGCTAACTAGTTATTAGTATTTTCCCCACTACATAGGGATGTTTTTATATATCCAGTTATTTAAACTCTTGGCTCAGATTCTCATATTTGATTTCATAAAACTATCAAGTTCATTCTATCCATGATATGGTTCCAGTCTTCACTATCTTACATTTTCACATTATTATTATTATGATCATGCATTATTTGTTCCTTATTCTGTTTTACCTTGCATTGGGCATGGTTTAGGTGATGATCACACCTCACTCATGGTTAATGTGGTGATAATGTTCCCTAGTTTTGTTTTTCAATTACTTCTACATTCTCTTGAAAATGAAATTTTTTTGTTCAAAAATTGGAGGTGTTATAATAATAGCCTACCCCTTGGGTTACTCCTCGACTTTCTAAAACCCTAATTTCACCTTTTAGTCATAACTCCTTTCCTAGTGCTCAAATGACTACCCAAGATACCATCATTAACCTCATATCCACTCCCTAATATCAATTCCCCAACTTAACTCACATAAGATCATAACATCCCCTTAGGTTATACTCATCACATGTATGGTCTTTCTCCCCATACAGTATTTACCATAAACCTCTTTATTTTTACCCCAGTTATTTCATACAAAGTCTCCAACCTGCTATGTGCCATTTAACACCCTAAAGTACCCAACATGCCACTTTTCACAGTATTGAACAAAATTCCCATAAGTCACTAAAACCCTACTTCTACCATCCCTAAGTCATAGGACATCTAACACAAGGATTCTTCAACTTTCCACACATGTAGTATGATACAAAAATGGTCATGAATATACATAAACACTTGAAATCAACACAATCATGATTACATAGCTTTCTTACCTACTGCTAATGTCAAGCCAAAACTACATATACAACACTAGAGTCATTTATCATTTCACGCATGTCATCATATATCAAAACATCAAGGAAATATATCATAACACACTAAAACCCTATCTATGACTATATACTTACTAAAGCGACTCCTATCTCTAAGTATGTATGACCTATGCCTCATCTTCTACTATCATCAGAATGTTACTTAGAAATAAGGATATACATAGTTTAAACTTCCCTTTCTTTCCTTATTTCAAAAATATGAAAGAAAATAATACTTTGACCTAAAGAAATATAAAAGAGGATAAATAATATGGAGGTAACTAAATTAGGGAAAAAAAAATGGTGCAAGTGGTGCATGGTGGTGTAACAAAGGTGGTGCAGCAACTAATTTGGAAAAGTAGGTAAGGGTTGGAAGTTTAGAGTCAAGATCATGATGGCACTAGGACTAGCTAGAGTTTGTGGTGGTTAGTGTATGTGGAGCTCATAGTCGGTGTTGGTGTAGGGTGCGGACCAAAATAGAGGAAGAAAGAATAAGGGGGTAGAAGGGACAACTAGCTATGGTGGCTGCACTAGATAGGGTGCCTACATAGGGTGGCTATGGTGTAGTGGTGGTAAGGAGAGAGGAGAAAGGGTCGACAATGGTGGTAGTGGAAATACAGCCAGTTGTAGCTGCAGGCATAGGAGAAGGGAAGAGGAGGAGGAAAAGGGAAAGAGTTAGAACAATAGGTGAGGGCATCAATGGAGATAGTGGAGTTGGAGCTAGTAGAGATGGTGGCTTGTCAGGCATCAATGGAGATAGTGGAGTTGGAGCTAGTGGAAATGGAGAAGGGAAGAAAAATAGGGTCAGTTGCGCATTATACCAGTTGATTAGTTTGTTCAAATCGGTCAGTTGGTTATGAAGCTATCAATTGGTTTGGTAAAATAATTCAATGTGTTTAAATAGAGACTAACGAATTTCTACATGAATAAAACTCATGGACTGGTTGATCAAATCAGGCAATCAATTTCTCAAACGAGTTAATTGATTTGGTGAAACAAATTGATGTGTTTAGAAAGAAATAATTAGGTTTCTAAAATAATGAAACCCATGGACTAATTGGCCAAACCTACCAAGAGGTTTACCCAAACTAGTTGATCGATTTTGCAAAACTAGTTGATGTGCTTAAATAGAGACAAATGGATTTTTTTAAGAGTGAAACTCATGGAGTAGTTGGTCAAACCAATTCATTAGTTGCAGCAAACTTGTTAATTTGTTTGGAGAAACCAATTGATGTGTTTAAATAGAGACTAATGGGATTATGAAAGAGTAAAACTCATGAACTGGTTGACTAAACCAATCAACCAGCTTAGTAAGACCATTTAATGTGGATAAATAGAGACGAACCAATTTCAACAAGTATGAAACTCCTGGAATAGTTGGTGAAACCATTCGATTGGTTTCCAAACTAGTAGATTAGTTTGAGATAACAAGTCGATCAATTTTATCTACGAATCAATTAGTCTGAGTTTAACTTAATTTATGCCTTTAATTAAACTAAACCATTTGGTTGGTCTTAGGACCAATCAACTAGTTCCAATTAGAACTAATTATTTTGTTTTAAAAAACCTTTTGACAAGTTTATGAATCAAAATCAAGTAAAGTATTTTTAAACAAAGTTTTTTAAAGATTTTTAATTGAAATATAAAATTTTCTCAACTTAACTCTTTACAAGAAGCCTAAGACTCAAGAAATATTATCCTTAACCTTTATGCATTGGTTATTTTCCATGGGTTTTTTCTTATACTTGGAAACTTGATTGGGCTTCTACATTTTCACCTTAGGAGAATTCTTTAAATGGCTAAGTCAATTGTTATATATTCACACTTAAGCAAGAACATTAGTTATCAAGATCTGTCTATTATCATCTAAACATGTATAATGAATTTGTTTAACCTTTGAGGTCAGCGTCATCATTTTTGAATATGGCTAAGGTAAGTTTGCATAAAAAAAAATTCTAACGAAGTATAGATAAAGTACTAAAAATATTATTTATATGGTTAAATAATAATGCATTGATAATTTATGTTAAAAATAATAAATATTAACTATAGAGTTGAATAGAAAAAAAAATATAAAGACTCTACGCATGGATATTGACCATGAACTAAGATAAAATAAGAAAGCATGCGAATTAATAATATTTGGTCATATATTAAAATTATTAAACTTTTAATCTCTAACATTCATGTTAAGTCCTTTTTATTTTGTACTTCTATAAATATTTTGATTCAATTTTTTTATACTTATTGATTCTATTAACTAATATACATTAACTTTTTTTAATCATATAGGATTAATATTAACTCACTAATATTTGATCATACATTTTAACTTTTAATCACTCTAATATTCATACCAAATCTTTTCATTACTCCAACAAAGATATTAGTTCATTTTTCCTACTTAATAATTCAAATAAATAATATATATTAACATTTGAAAATATTTATTTTTATACATATTTAATATTAACTTACTAACATTTTATAACACTTAATCACTTAGTTTCTAATATTCATATTATGTCTGTTAAGTACTTTAATACAGATATTAGTTCGTTGCTTTAATATTATTTAATTATATTAACTAAAATGTATTAAATTTTTAATATTTTTAATCATAAATAGTTAATGTTAACTTTCTAAAATTTAATCATATATTATAATTTTTAATCCTTTTAATCACTAATACTCATATTAAGCCTTTTAATGCCATAGAAATCAATAATAACACATTTTATTAAACGTATTAATTGTATTAACTAATATATATATTAACGTTTGAATTTTTTTAATATTATAAAATTTTAATATTAACTTACTAATATTTGATCATATATTTTAAGTTTTAACCCTTTAATCTTTGATATTTACATTAAGCCTTGTAACCATTTCTATTTAGGTATGAGTTCATTGTATTTTCCTACTTGTTAATTCTATTAAATAATATATATTAACTTCTTAATAACATTAATCATTTATAGTTAATATTAACTTAATTATATTTTATCACACATTAAAATCATTAATTCTTTAATAGCTAATATTCATACTAAGTCTTTTAATGCCATTGAAATCGATAATAATTCAAGTTTTCAAATTTATTAATTATATTAACGAATATATATCTTTGTAAATTTTTTAATTTTATATATAATTATTATTAATTTACTAATATTTGATCATATATTACAATTATTAACTGTAAAATCTCTAAAAATTCATATTAACTCTTCTAATTACTTCTATAAAGATATTAGTTCAATTTTTCTACTTATTAATTCACTTTAGTACTATATATTAACTTCTTAATATTTTTTAATCATATATTACTTACTCACTAATACATTATCATATTTATAAATTTTAATTCTTTACTCTTTAATAGTCATATTATGTCTTTAAATGTCCCCGAAATATATAATAATTTCTTTTTCACTTATAAATTCTATTAACTAAAAGTGCCATCGGCACTATTGAGAAAAACATACAAACAATACAAAAAAAAATATATCACTAATTTTTTAATAACAAATCTAAACCAAAAATTAATATATTATACATACATCATCAACATCAGATACTATCAACATATTTTCATACATATCAAAATAATTCCATATTAATTCATTCTCTACACACAAATAAAAATAATTAACCAACAATACTCCATGTTAATATACTTCATCGACACTAAAAAAAATATCCCACAAAAGTGCAAACTAATATAAATTATCCACACAAATGATTACCAATGTCCAAATCTCCAAATTAATATATGTTTGTCCACACATACTATACTATATATATAATTAAATAAAATGTTAACATAGGTCCAAAATTAATTACTACAATGAGAAGGCATACATTCAACTCTTATGAAAGTGGTGGAGGAAGATTTTTCAATCACATGCAAAAAGTCATAAAAATGAAAAATCAAATTTTGTACAATATTTAACCTATAAAGTGAAAATTAAGCAAACATAATACTTATTACTATTAATGTTTATCCATAATATGTAGAAATTATCACTCAACAAAACCATACAAAGAAGTTATAAAAGAGTTAATCAGTAGACAACAAAACACCAAATTTAATTGTTAATAAGAACATTTGAATATAATACAACAAACAAATGAGAAAAAAAAAAGAAAAAATGATGAATTTTTAGTAAATGAAGATTTAGAAGAACAAAACTAAAGGAAGGAAAGAGCATGAATTTGTAGCTCTCATGGGAAGAATAAATAAAGAAGAATAAGAAATGGAAAATAGATGACATGGTAGGGTCAGGGGTTCTCAATGGGCTAGGGTATAGAAATGAGTTAGTTACCACAAAAAGGATCATAATCATCGTAGTGTTTCCTACATAAATGAAATGCTATATTTTAAAGAACCCTACAATGATGAATATTGAGGATTCACTAACAAAGAGTCATCATTATAACTTATTCCCCTAGGTTTTTCGTCCTTATTCACAACATCATTTTGCTGAAGGGAAAATACCTACCAAAAATTTTTGAACATATTATGGCAGCATCATACCTTAAAATTATAATAGGTTGTCATATTAAATAAGAATTTTTTAGCCTTTTACTATATTAATTTTAGTGGGAAACAATGGTGCCTAAAAATTAAACGATGACCCTTGATTATATTAATGAAAGTTATCATTTTAATTCTATAATTCCCCCAATATTTCCCTCAAAAATATATTAGGAAAAACTCTATGGCTATTAAACACTTAGTAATAATGATTAATTGTCGTAAAACACATATCATAGTTTTATTTATTAATTATTTATTTTAGTATAGGCTATAATGATGATTATGTCATCAGTAAAGTCTTATTACAATAACTCATAATTTATTTCTTTTATGTTGTCAATTTAACCAAGTAATAATGACATTTTTTTATAATATATAGGTATATTATGATAATAGTCTTTGTCATAAACAAAAAAAAATGTTGTCACAATATTTATATATTCTTGAAGGGTCCACTTATCTTCTTCATAAATTCTCAATTATTAGCAACCATGTCTCAAGTCAATCTTTGAAAATGTTCACGGTCAGTGCAAATCCTTTAACATGTTTATAAGTCTTTACATAGGAAAATTATATATGATTGTAATATTGTTGATTCCCATATTATCAATACACATTCTCCAAGTGTCATATTTTTTTCAAACAAACAATGTTGGAACTGCACAAGGAATAAGACTCTAGTACATATCTTTTCTCAATAAGTTCATAGCTTTATATTTGAAGCTCTATAGATTCTTTAGGATTACACTTATAAGTTGGATTGTTTGGTAATTGAAATCTAGGAACAAGGTTGATTTGATGCTTAATATCACATAATGGAGGTAAACCATGAGGTAAATATATGATGAACTCAACACAAAATTCCTCAACTAAAGGTGTAAGTTGTGGATCGTCTACTACACCATGTCCCTTAGGCATCTCATTAACTATCAACACATACACATATCCACTAGTCTCTAATGTATGTGCTACATTGTTATCTTGCATGAAATAGCTTTTGGCTTCCCTTGATTCCTTAATAGACATTTTTTTCCATTGTGTTACGCATTATGATCACATGGTCTCCCAAGTAATAGGCAACATACATTCATAGGAATCACATTATACCACAACTCATCCACATAACTCCCTATTTTGAATGCAACAAGTGTTTTCTTGGAAATTTCAACGTCTTTATCCTTCCCTATCAATTTTAAAGAGTAAAATGTTGGAGGATCTTTTAATAATAAATTTATCTTCTTAACTATCAAATCTGAAGCAACATTGGTACAACTACCACTATAAACAATGACATTGCACACCTTACCCTCAATTTTGCAATGAGTTTTGAAATTTTTATCTCCTTGGTACATGAACTCCTTTAGTAATGCTTATAACACCCCTTTGAAACACCAAACAATTCTCACCAACTTTGGGCATAGCTTCCTCCTCATAATTCATGGCATCCTCCTCTTCTTGTTTAAATTCTTTATATGTCTCTATGTCTTCAATCTCTCTAGTTCTAATCATCATTCGATTTGAACACTCTAAAGCAATGTGTCCATATCAACTATAGTTGTAGCATTAGTGATTATGATTAGGGTTTAAATATGAACCTTTTTCCTCACCCTTCCCTTCCTTAAAAAAATTGGCCTTCCCTCTATTTGAGTCATTTTATTAATTATTTGTCTTGAAAGGGGTTATAAGGATTTTAGGAATCACCTTCCAACGTTTCCTCTTAGCTTGCTTCTCAAACTTGAGTTCTAAATTGGCATATAATTAATCATAATTTCATAACTTCAATTTATCTCTCAATATAATATTAAGACCTCCTAAAAAATGAGTAACCCTTTGTTCTTCCCTTGATTAAATATCACATATTAAAGCTAAACATTTAAACTCATAAACATACTCTTAAATCCCAATGCGCATTACCTAAAGGTATTTATCATTATATAATTTTCTTGATCATGCTCCTTAGTGATGAACTTCAGCCTTGTGTATTTATAAAGATTCAATAATCAATTTTGGTTTTCTTTTCCTTTCATAATTCCTTTTCCAAGTTGTTATAACAAGTCCTTGCAATTATTTTTCACACGAGTATAGCACTATTTTACTTTTTTAATCATCAAATTTTGTAAGCTCAAAATAAGACTATGGTGTTTTCACCTCCAATAAATATTCCTTCAGGTCTATATTACCTTTAAAATCAGGATAATCAAATTTCAAACCCTTTAAAAATGACTAGAGAATGAGAAGAAAAATCAAAAACCAAATCTTGGGATAAACTTAAGAAGCATCTATGGAAGAAATTTATACTTAAGAAGTATGAGCAGGATAATTATATTATATTAACTACTCTTAGAAAAGGAATTCTAAGTGTTGAAGAACATATTAGAGAGTTCAAAAGATTATCACTTATATGTGATATTCATGATAAAAAGGAACAGATATGTGCTAGATTTCTAGGCAGCCTTAATATGATGATTCAAGTTAAAGTTGAAACTTGTATATATTATTTTCTTGATGATATAATTAAGATATCCTTGAGATTTGAAATGAAAATCAAGTCCACTAAGTCTCATGCCAATCAAAGTACCTCATTTACAAAGTAATAATCAAGTACTTAGGTTATAAAGTATGGAACGGGTACTTCAAAATATACAAGTGTTGATAATAAGCAAGGATATACAATAGAATAGAAAGGAAAGAATAAAGTTAATGAATTTTCTATAGGATAATTTTTTAAATGCCAAGTATTTAGACACTTTTCTCATGAATTTCCCAATCAAAGAGTGTTGTCCACACAAGAAATCAAAGCTATGGAGACTCGTGACAAAGACACTAAATTCAAGCCTATTAAAGAAATTTCTTGTGAGTTAGAGGAGGAGGAAAATAATTTTTATGTATTAGAAAGATTACTTCAATTCCAGGCTAGTGAGTAACCTAATCGATGAGAAAAGATATTCAAAACTAAAGAAAGAGTGGGAGATATAGTTTGTTATCATTGATAGTAAATCTTATATGAATATAGCTAATGAGAGAATGGTGAAGGATTTGTGATTGAATACTACACCACATCCAAAACCTTATTCTCTTCAATGGTTAAACAAGGACAAAGGTGTCAAAGTAACCAAGCAAACCCTAATATTATTTTTAATTAGTAATTATCATAATGGTGTGCTATATGATGTTTTACATCTGGATGCATGTAGAATCTTATTAGGTATACCGTGGTAATATGAACAAAATTCTATTCACAATGGTATTACTAATGAATATCTACTTGAGAAGGATAAGAAAAAAGCATAAACATAAACCATCTAAGTGTGACAAGGTTAACATAGTCAAGAATAAAAAGAGTTTGTTTTTGTATGAAAAGGCTATAGTAAAATGTATTAAAAAAGAAGGTAGTTGCTATTTTATGACTATGAAGAAATCCCTATAAGGGGAGAAAAGTAGAAATAATCCTTAATTAAATGAACTTATTAATAAATATCATGATGTATTTCCTAATGAATTACCACCTAGATTACCACCTAAAAGAGGAATATAACATGTTATAGAATTAATGCCTGATGAGTCTTTACCTAATCGACCAGCATACTGATGTAATTTGGAAAACACTAAGGAATTAAAGAGATAAATATAAGAACTCATAGGAAAAGGATATGTGAGAAAAAGCATAAGTCCATGTTGTATGCCTACATAACTTGTTCCTAATAGTATGTGGTTTATGTGTATTGAATCTAGAGTCATGAATAATATAACTATCAAATATAGATTTCCTATGCCAAGATTAGATGGCATGTTAGATGAATTATGTGGACTACAAATATTCTCTAAAATTGATCTAAAGAGTGGATATCATCAAATGAGAATAAGAAAAGGGGATGAATGGAAAACTACATTCAAAACAAAATATGGTATTTATAAATAGATTGTGATGCCTTTTGGTTTATTTAATACACATAGTTAGTTTGTGAGACTAATTAATGAAGGTTATCAATCTTTTCTTGGAAGTTTCATTGTGGTATACTTAGATGATACACTTGTGTATAGTATATATGAGCATGATCATCTTATTCATTTAAGGAGGTTATTTGATAAGCTAAGAGAAACTAAACTCTATAGGAAATTGGAGAAATGTGATTTTATGCTTTTACATATTTTTTTCCTTGGATATATTGTAAGTAGTGAAGGTATGAAAGTGGATCCCATAAAGATTCAAGCTATTCAGATTTGGCCAATACCTAAAGATATTCATGAGGTGAGGAGTTTATATGATTTGGCAAATTTTTATAGAAGATTCATTAAGGATTTTTCAACTATTGCCTCACTAATGACACAAATCATGAAGAAATATGAATTTAAATGGAGTGAAGATACCAGTAAAGCCCTCCATACCTTGATAGACAAGCTACGTAATGCACCGATATTATATTTACCTAACTTTGATAAACTTTATAAAGTTTCATGTGATACAAGTGGGGTAGGGATAGGAGGTGTACTAGAAAAAGAAAAAAAATGTTCATTTCATTCTTTAATGACAAATTAAATGGGGAAAAATTGAAGTATTCAACATATGATAAAGTATTCTATGCCATCATATAAATTATAGAAACAAGGAGTCATTATTTGAGACTGAAGCCATTTGTTTTTCATTTGGACCATGAAATTTTAAAATATTTGCATGGGCAAAAGAAGATTAGTCCTATAAATTCAAAATGGGTTAGTTTCTTACAATCCTACATGTTTTTTTGTCAAACATTTTGATGGTAAGAAAAATGTTGTGGCAGATGCTTTATTTAGAAGATCTATGATACTTGTTATGTTAGATGATAAATTATTCAATTTTTAAATGTTGAAGGAATTATATGCAAAATATTAATTTTATTTAGATGAACATAACTTTCTTTTCAAACCTAATAATTTATATACACCTCATTCTACTGTACATGATTTACTTGTTAAGAAAGTAAATAAGGGGAGTATATGTTGTCATTTTGGTGTTCATAAAACCATGGAAATATTATTAGAAAATTTCTACTAGCCACGAATGATAAAATTAGTATAAGATATTATTGGAAGATATGTGATTTGTCAAAAGAGTAAAAGTTTCTTCCACGTAGTTTTGCATACTCCTTTACTAGTTCCTAATCAACCGTAAGAGAGTGTTAGTATGAATTTTATTTTGTGTTTACCAAGAACACAAAGGGGAAAGGGGTATATTCTAGTGGTAGTTGATAGGTTTTCTAAAATTACACATTTCATACCTTGTAATAAAATCGATGACGCAACTCATGTAGTAGATTTGATGTCAAAAAGATAGTAGGGTTACTTGGAGTTCCTAAAACTACAGTGTCAGATAGAGATGTCAAATTTTTAAGGAGTTGCACATTATACTTTAGAGAAATAATTTATTTCTCTACTAAAGTGATTTGGTCTTGGTTTAGAACAATATCACATTACCAAAGTCACCGAAATCAACCTACACAAGTCGAAACATTTATTTGTTTTCGGAATTGCTTTGCAACTTATGACAACTAATTAAAGGTTTTGCTTTGTAGAAAATTATTCATCCATGATCTTCCACATCACTTTAGGTTTAATTAATTATTTATCCTTCCATATTACTATAGAAATCATATAATTGTCCACACAACCCATTCAATTGCTCATTATGTTATTTAACCTAAAGTGGAGAATTTTCTCTCACATATTTTTTGTATTTGCTAAATTATAATTAATGGTGATAAATTTATTTGTTATGCTTGATCTAAAATAATAGCATAAAATACATATAGTAATCTATCAATCAAGCAATCAAATAATCTATTAGTATAAATAATAGGGTCTCACCATATTCTTGGTAAAAGAAAATTGGATCATACTATTAATTAAAATAAAAACAATCAAATTAAAAATAGAACCTAAATTATACATCAAATATTAAAATTGAGAATACTTGAATATTAACTTACATCACTTTATATTCAAAATCAGAATCAAAAAAAATAAATTATACTGGTCGATTGTAGGTAGGATTTAAATATTTTCCTTCAACCATTCTTTCTCTTTATTTTTTGTTTGCTCTTACTCAACCTTCGTGCCCTACTATTCTTCCTGTTGTTGTTGTGCCTTATGATTCCTTTTCTCATGCCTTCTACAATCTTTACCTCTACTACTTTTTTTTCTACCTTTCCTTCTATTTGTTATCCTCTTGAGTCATCCTCTTTAGGTCCTTCTAATGTCTTGCTTTTTGGCCTATTGCCTCTCCCTTCTTCTATGCACTATCTCCTCTCTTTTTTCTATCCTTTGCACCATTTTTTCCCAATTTCCTCTCTTTTTTCTGCCTTTCTTTCTATTTTTTGTTATCCTCTTGTATCATCCTATTTTATTCCTTTTAAAAAAAATCCTTATTTCCTCTCCTTTCTTCTATGCATTATCTCTCTTTTCTTTTCAGCCTCCATGTCTTTTCTTTTCCTTTATGTTGCAATGTTTCTTCTTTTCTTCTATCTCTTTTTTTTTTCTAGTCTGATTCTTTTTTTCCTAGCTCCTCCATCTTCTTGTTTCTTTCATTGCTTTTTTATGCCGCCACCACTTAGCATATGTTTTTACTTTTTTCCATTCTTTATCCCCCACTTCTTATATATATATATATATTCTTGATTTATTACTTCATGCATATAAAGTAATTAGTAGCTATAAAATAAAATTTAGTAGATATTAATTAACTTCTTAAAACTATTTCAAACAATTCTTTATTTTAGGACATATTTTCAGTTGAAAGTGTAGGTTAAAACATTAAACCATGTGCAATCAAAACTTAGGGAAAACACTAGAAATAAAACTTTATATTTCTTTTTTATCCATACATAAAAATCTGAATATCTTTAATCCATGTTTGTACGTGAAAGGTCTGCATAGAATATGGTAAGTTGTCAAAATCATATAAAAATAAACTTTAAGCTATAATTAATTAAATATATGAGATTATTATGTATTAAGTGCATAATCAAAAACAATATAAATAACTTTACATATTATTCACATAAATAGCTAAAAATTTAAAGTAAAAGAGTATGAAATATGTAAAAATATTCATTCATCAACACTCCCACACTTAGCTTCTTACTTGTCGTTAAGTAAGATATAAAGTTAAAAATAAAGAATAAAAATGACTAACCACTTTCATAGGTTTCAATATTGAACTTAACATGTGCAAAAATTCATTTAAACCCCTTGATCATCCTTAGATAATGAGTAAGGTCTTGTGAGGGTTTTACAGATAATATACCCACAAAATCACACACGAATCACATAAAAATGAAAAACACACTTATAACATTGTTAACTTATGTTATCTTAGAATCTTCTACTTTCATAACAGTAAGATTAAGACTCAACCAACATTTAGTACCAAAAATTTAAAAGGATTAATTCCAACATATGGTTGACATATAACCATGACAAATAAGAATAGAATAATATTAATTATAACTAAAGAACTAATTACACCTTAGTCACATCAAGATCCATTCTTATAAAGGTTTACCATCTTGTTTTTAATTTTCTCTCATGTTAATGGCGACATATATATATATATATAAGCATACTTAGATATGTGAGATAAGATGATAACAATAAAAATAAACTCACATATATCAACAAGAAAAGCTCATTTTTTGTAGATAAAAACCTCATGAAGGATATCAAATACCTACCAAATTGACCAAACTATATACTTGACTCATGTAACTAATCTACAAAATATCAAGGTCATCCATCTCAAGAATCATATAGGAATTTATAAACGTTGTAATAGGGCTAGGTTTAAGGGTTTAATGAAGAAAAGAAAACTAAGTATTTAACAAAATATCCTAAAACCTTGTAGAATCATGTTGATATAGAGACTCTTTTTAGCAAGTTAACTTATCAAGGTATTTTCACATTACATAGCATATCATCACATACACTAGAGGTGGCAAACGGGTCATTTGGGTTGGGTTAGGGTAGGGCTGATATGGGTCGGGTCAACTTTTATTTACTATACAATCGAGTCGGGTCTGGGTTTGGGTCGGGTGTAATTCGGTTCGGGTATGTTTCGGTTATGTTGCTTTGGGTCGGGTTCAGGTTCGATTCGGGTTAATTGACGGGTCAGGTGTGATTTGGGTCGGGTCGATGCTAGGTTCTTCGGATTTCTCGGGTTCGGGTCTATTTTGGGTTTGACTCGGGTCTATAGAATTCGGGTTAGGTTTGGGTTCGGGTTCGGGTTCGGGTCACTATATGGGTCGGATGTTAATCAGATCAACTAAGTGTCAGATCTATTGAGTTTTTCGAATTCGGGTCTATTTCGAGTCTATAGATTTGAGGTCAAATCAAAAAACTCAAATTAGGTATTATTTATAACAGTATGAATCATGATCGAGAACGAGTTTGAACATAAAAATTGGAACTTGTATGAAATAAAATAAAATTATTTTTAATTTTTAAAAAATTAACTTTAAGTATTTTTAGAATTCTAATAAAATCTTTGAACATACCACCATCACAATTTAAAATAAGAGAGTTTTTTTCCTAGCCATAATAGTACGACATTAACCTATTACTATTAGTTTGGTTTTAGCTTCTTTTGCTGTGGTTTTTTAATTTCTCAGTGTGACATTGTCACTATTTTTTATTTTCAATAATAATTTTTAATATACAATAAATAAATATATGATAAATGAAAATCACAATCATCAATAACTTTATGAAAAATGAAATATCAAAGTTGTCTTATGATTATAAACCCTACCCCACTTCCAATGAATTTGTCTCAATGCCTAACTTAGTAAAACAATACTCCGTCATAGCACACTAAACTCTATATTGTATGTCTGATGTCTTAAGACAATTATCTATATTATAAATATGTCGATAGATATTTATAATGGTCACAACATAGCTAATAAATGACAATATATCGCCTTTTACACCTTAAATTACAATTATAATTTTCATGATTTCTTACATTACTTTTCCTGCATTGTTCATGTTTAATTTGCATCAACATGCATATCATCCATCTACTTCGTTCTTATAATTGCTAACATGGTGGACCATGCACTTCCTTTTTTAATTATTTCATTTCTTAATATTATGGCATAATATTCTAGAAGCAAGTGCATGGCATCCTCAATAATATTCTTTGGTCATTGAATCAGTGCAGAGTCATTTGATCTCCTCCTATTTCAATTCCTTCAAATAACCTATATTAGTGTACACGTCATTTCTAACGTCTCATCATCTAAGTGTTAGATTATGAAATAGACTCAATCAAATTCAGTGTCTTTTTAATTTTTTATAGTATACAACTTCACTATGGATTATCATCATCCAAATAAAACACTTGGGTAATTGGGTAATCATTAATCTCATGCACTAAAGTCTAAGTTACTTGTTCACATATCTCACACGTTGGTCCATTCATACCTTTCTTAACCAACCTATTTTTAGTTAATAGCTAATCCTTACAAGCCTTTAATTATTTGAAGTATTAATCTTAATCTGATATTCTCAGCGAGGATTGTCAGGTGCTATATTTTTTGCCATTGCAAACTTGATGATGACTACTCATCCTTGACTCCCTTTAGATATTTTATCTCAATATCATGCCTAGCTAATATTATCCCTAGTTGGTTGTAAAGTTAATAAAGCTTTAAAATATCCAATAACTTTATAGGTTGTAAAATAGGTCATAATAAATTTGTATTCTTTTGCTATGAGCCATGATCCAACAATTTCATGGTATATCTCATGTGCATTGCATTTCAATAGTTATAAACTCATTTTCTAATCTAAACTATTTGGATGAAGTAAAAAATACCTTCTATTATGGCTTACTCATGCATTGCATCCTCCTATACCTGTATATCTAACTCATCTCCAACACATTACACACAGTTTCTAGTAATGTGTTGTCATAGATTCTATGATATGCTAAGATACTATTATATTAGGAAAATTCAATATATAATATGAAAATATTGAATATTCATATATAAAAGAAACCTATTTATTAAATATCTCATCATTAGCAAAATCTTCTTATTGTCATTTTTATTCTTATACTAATAATTTATGTTATTAGTAGCTTGTAACTTTGCAGTACCAACTAATACCCACTTATAAATAAACCTATGATATAATATGATTATATTAAAAAATCCAGTGGTAAAAGAAAATGATATGTATCTTTAATTAACCTTTATATTGATATCAGTGTTTTATTTTATTTTAGTTTTAACAAATGAATAACTATAAAATAAATATTACCCATTTTGGAAAATAATATATTTTTATTAATTTCCATAACTTTACATCAAAATTTCCATATCATTTTTATTATTATAATGATAATTTAAGTTATAATTTTGAACTTTATAGTATCAACTGAAACCTATTTATTAAATATGATAAGGTGAAAATCCAATGAATTATTCTTAATGATCTACCAATTTTACAAATAAACAAGTTTTAGCAAAAATAATATATTTAATTAATTTAGTACAAAATAATGAGTTCAATATTTATGAATTGAAATTTCACTAAAACGAGAGTATATTTTTAAAACAAAATGAATAAATATTGCTTTAGTTAAAATAAATTAAAAAATGATATAATTTACATATGAGGTGGACTATTAGTCTATTGACAATTTGATATTATGAATTAAGGAGTAAAAAAGCATATTACAAATGTTAAAGCTATAATTAACATAAAAAAATTTATACATTAAATACTAAATATTTTTTTAATACTTTGTACCCTATTAAATATTTCACTTAGTTCTTATTTTTCTAACCCCCTTAATTTTATATAAACTATAATAAGATATTAGTTAAAATATTTTAATTTTCTAATAACTTTATATTTTTTAATATTTCACCTAAATCTTATTTTCCCCCCAATATCTATATTTTATTTTCCCTCCAAATTTAACATATTAGAATCAGATATCATCGATCAAAATATCTCGCATGTATCTCTAGCTACAGCTACGCTACTACAACTACTTACTGCTATCCTACACTACTCACACAGACGCACGCATCCTCACCTCACACTGTAGCTTACACTCAGTCACTCTCACTCGCACGACACAAGACATGAAGACACACAAACACAGCACTGGCTGGCTCACTCACACTCACTGCTTCGTCGACTCGATACTCTATCGTCACTGGTCACTCATCATCACCACCACAGTGCCGCGTTTGGTTTTGGTCTGAATCGTGTGATTCGAACCAAATGGCCAGAAACGATCAAAGTGTAGTCCGGAGAAGTGGAGGAAACTAGATAGTGATAACTTCTACAAATGCATCGTCAGACCCAAAAACAGGATAAGTAAGACCCTATTTCTCAGCGAAACTACTAGTAAATACTAAATACCCACTGTAAGTAAACCCAACCCCCTAGTTGCTGACTATCTCTTTTGTTATTACTAACTACAGGGACCGATTCGGCAACAAATGGGTATCTTACTATTCATGCCAACGGTGGCCTGAATCAAATGAGAACAGGAGTAAGCAAGCTCACTCCCCTTCCCATACATTTTTTTTATCCACCACACACAATCATATCATTATATCTGCGCATTGCCCTCCTTTCCTTCTTTCTTCGCCCTCACAATATCTGTATTGATTCCCAGATTTGCGACATGGTAGCCATTGCAAAGATCATGAACGCTACTCTCGTTCTTCCTTCCCTTGATCATGACTCCTTCTGGACTGATCCTAGGTACGCACACACAATTTCCCCCCTCTTTTGATCCATCTTGGATCGCACTTAAATTCAACCGACACCATCTCTAATGTTTTCTTTTGGGGGCCTAAATATTTTACAGTGATTTTAAGGACATTTTTGATTGGAGGCACTTCATAGAGACTCTGAAAGATGATGTTGAGATCGTCGAGTCATTGCCACCCAAGTATGCTGCAAGGAAGCCCCTCGTCAAGGCCCCAATATCCTGGTCTAAGGTATACAAATACTAATTATCAGTATATTTAATATTATTGTGTATTGTGTATCATACATTGAGTGTATGATGAAATACTGAATTTGATTGTCAGGTCCTCATGAATCATTAATACAATGAGTGTATTATAATTATGGTCCAAAGTGTAGAGTTTAAGTTGTAGGAAGTTATCAAACAAAGTGAAGCAAAAATATAAATTTATGCTTATAAATGTTTGCATTTATTTACATGGTTTCAAAAATTAATAAGAATATGGAGTTAAAAATATTATATATGAATAAGAATAATCAATTATCGGTTCAAGTCTGGTTCGGGTCGGTTCGGGTTCGGGTTAGAGTTCGGGTTAGTTCGGGTTAAAGTTAAAGTTCGGGTTGGTTAGGATTCGGGTTAGAGTTCGGGTCGCTTTGGGCTCAGGTTGGAGTTCGGGTCGGGTCGGGTCGGGTTTGAGGTGTGCTCGGTTCGGGTTATTATTGATTTTGGTCACTTCGGTTCGAGTCAATTTAGGTTCGGGTCTTAATCGGGTTAGCTAAATTCGGGTCGGATCCAAATTGAATCAGGTTGTTTCGGGCTTTCGGGTTATGAACAGGTTTTATTTTTCGGGTTTCAAGTCGGGTTATTTGGGTTGGGTCGGTCGGGTTGGGTCAACTTTGCCAGGTCTAACATACACTAAATATCTTTATGTTGGACCTTCACTTCATTTTTCACCACTTCTCTTCATAATAAAAGAATGAGAATAAGTAAAAAAAAAATTCATATCACTTTCCTTTTTTTCACATTTTCTTTTTCATTTCATTTTTTCTTACCTCCCCCACACTTATTCTTTTTTATTCTCGTTAACACTTTTTTCACATACAACCTTGAATCACTTGCGTAAGTCTCATCAACCTTTATACTAGCTTTTAGAATAAGGGTAGAGATGTGGTTTAGGTTCAGTTAGGACAAATGTGGGTGATGAAAAATAAATGTCAATGTAAATGGTTCAAAGTGGTTAACTAAGGGATGTCCAAATCATGTACATAAAAAAAAAAATAGGGTAAAAGGTTATCTAGCTATATGGCAGTAAATCCTAAGGTGCCTTTATCACATTCTCAATCAGAGTTATTATAGATTAAAAGCTTTGATTAGCACATTAAAAGTTCTAGTAATCTCTATATTCCATTACAAGAGATATGATAAATAATTGATCAAACCAAATTAGTGCAAATGAGACTTACAACAGAAAGTGAAGCTAATAAAATATAGATTAGTTTATGTAAAAAGCTTAGACAAGAAGGCATATATGTCTCAAAAGCTCACTATAAGTTCTTATGAATCTCAACATGCTATGTTGATGGTTAGATGATCATACATGTTCTCAGTCCATTCATATCCAATCACATAGATTTTTGTTCCCTACATCAAAATTAAACCAAACAATCTCCACTTAACTTTATCTTAGTTTTGTGATCCTCTTTTAGCATGATTTCATAGATATATCCATTATTAACTAGTTAAGGGTTCCCAAGACTCACGAAAAAAGACTAAAATGAAAAA
The DNA here is from genome assembly GCA_039764185.1 of Tamarix austromongolica. Classification (NCBI taxonomy): domain Eukaryota; kingdom Viridiplantae; phylum Streptophyta; class Magnoliopsida; order Caryophyllales; family Tamaricaceae; genus Tamarix; species Tamarix austromongolica. The sequence continues at coordinate 51,195,215 of CM077817.1, forward strand.
AAAATCATCCAAAACATTTAATAAATAAGTAAATAAATAAATACAAATATAGCAAATCAATGAAGCACCAAAATGAACCAAAACTTCCCTATACTTATCATAGACATTATCCTCAGTGGATAATCAATACATACAAAGGAGGAAAGGAAAATTCAGTATAAATGAGAGCATATAGAAGGTACTTAAGAGGTGATGAAAATATTATAAAAATACGAGGGAAGAAGTTTGTGTTTCTATGCCAATATGTTGCATGTCGTGAAACACATCCCCACTTTGCATTAACTTACAAGTGTTATATTCATGTTATCTCCTAGCTTAAAAATTTATATGTTCTTATGCCTTACAATTTCTTCATAAACATGTTAAGCTTCTATGCATTTGTAAATAAAAAAAATCATAATTCTTAGTAAATCAAAACAAAATCCATAGAAAAAAAAATGGTTTAGACACACACTTGGGTTTCCTCTCTAGTACTATTTTTTTATAGTCATTAGCTTACCTCTAATCCTATTTACTTAGGATTATTTAAGCATATGATGGTTTTAAGGCTCTCAAACTCTCTACTTTCATAGACTTTCAATTGGTCTCCATTTAAATTAAAAGTTCCTTTATCTAGACCACCTATCTCTAACTTTAGAGGGGAAAACTTGTGTCACTATGAAAGGTATAGACCAACATGAACAGAGCTTATCAGGAAATAATCATAAGAGGGAACTAAAAAGGATCACTTTTTCCCTTTGTCAACCTCTTTTTTCATGATTCTTTGATCATGCACCTTTTTGTGCTTTCCTTGTAGATTCGAGCATTTTCATATAGGTCTAATCAAAATCCATCAAGATCATTTAACTATAGGATCCTCCTTTCACCTACAGCTTGTATATCCATGTTAAGAAACAAGTAGCCCAAAAATATTTACACTCAATTTGTATAGGAAAGTGGTAAGATAATTTGAAAAAAAAAAGTTTATAAGGAAACATTCTTATGGAAGTGTTAAAAGTGGTCCTATATTCCCAAAGTACGTCATCTAATTTTAAAGGCCAATCTTTCTTCGAACCATTAACTTATTTTTCCAATATCTTTTTAATTTCTCAGTTTAAAACTTCTACTTGTCCGCTAGTTTAGGGATGATATGGAGTTACAACCTTATGTGTAACTCCATACTTATTCAAGAGAGAATAAAAACTCTAGTATAAAAATGAGACCCTCCATCACTTACGATAACCCTTGCTCTTCAAATCTCATTAATATATTCTTTTTAAAGAAATTTTTCAATTTGCATCATTAGTTGGAATTGCAATATCCTCTACCCACTTAGACACATAATCAACTGTAACAAGGATATATTATTTGCACATAGATTTAAGAAATGGTCCCACAAAGTTAATACTTTACACATCAAAAATTCCATAACAAAAATATTTACAAGGGGCATTTCTTGTTTTTGAGAAATATTGCTAACCCTTTTGTATATATCACAAGCCTTAGCGATAGTATAAGCATCATTAAATAATGTAGGCCAATAAAAATCACTTTGTAGAAATTTAGTTGCAGTTTTGATGGTCGCAAAATTACCACCACATTCTTTACTATGAAAATGAGATAAAATAGAATGAAAAACATGTTTAGGTATGAATCTCCTTATTATTTATTTAGAAATTATTTTATAAAGATAAGGGTAATCCTAAAAATAATATCTCAATTCAAGAAAAAAATTCCTTCCCTTAATGATAAGACAATTCATTGGGTAGAAATTTGCTTATAAGATAATTTAATATCAGTATACTAGGGATGATTTGTAACTGCATTAATTGATTCATTTGGGAATGTGCCATGAATAAGCTCACCCTCCTTACTTACCTCATATGATGTTAGTTGGTGGGATAAGGGATTTGCTAAATTATTTTTGCTTCCTGTCCTATCCCTAATTTCTAAGTCAAACTCTTGTAGTAATAGGATCTATATAATAAGTATACGTTTAGCATCTTACTTAATAAAAAGATGTATCAAAGTAGTGTGGACAGTATACAAAATAATTTTATTAAGTAGAAAATAAGGATGAAACTTATCAAAAGTAAAGACCACAACTAGCAATTTATTATTAGCAACAACATGATTTTTTTTGTGCATAATTAAAAGTTTTATTGTCATAATAAATAATATGGAAAAGGTTATCTCTATGAAATCCCAAAATTTCTTCCACATCCACATCACTCACATTGCACATGATTTTATAAGGAATATTGCAATTTGGAGCAACAATAATATGAGCATTCACAAATTTTTTTTTAAGAGTGTTAAAAGCCTTTAAGCATGCATCAGATAATTCAAAAGTTGCATCTTGAGCCAATAGGTCACATAGAGGTTTTAAAAATTTTGAAAAGTCATTAAGGAAGCTTCTATAGAAAGCATCATGACCAATAAAATTGTGGATCTCCTTAATACATTTTCGGGGAGTTAATTTTTCAATAAATTCAATTTTTGTTTTATCTACCTCTAACCTCTCATATAAGATCTTATGTCCTATGATAATCCCTTATTGCACCATTAGAGGACATTTTTTCCTATTTAAAACAATATTGGTATCCACATAATGTTTTAGTACAAGCTCAAATTTATCATAACATTCATCAAAAGATGAGCCAAACATTAAAAAATCAACCATAAAAATTTCCATGAACTTCTCCACCATGTCATGAAATGTGGCCATCATTCATCTTTGAAAATTCACAAGAGCATTACAAAGGCCCAAAGGTATCCTCTTATATGCTAAAGTTACATAAGGACAAGTAAAAGTTGTATTTTGTGGTTCAAGAGAGAAATAAGAATTTACATATGACTAGAATAGCCATCTAGAAAGTAATACAATTCATGTGCTTCTAAATGCTTAAGCATTTGGTTAATAAAGGGAAAGGGAAAATGATCTTTCCTGGTGGCTTCATTTAATTTTATAAAATCAATTTAAACACGCCATTCAATAATGGTTCTAGTAGGTATCAACTCATTATCATTCTTAACAATTCTAATTACACCTTTCTTAGGAACCACTTCTACAAGAGCAACCCTAGAACTATTAGAGATAGGATAGATCATGCCTCCATCCAATAGCTTAATTAACTCTTTATTCATTGCCTTTTACATTGTTGAGTTTATTCACCTTTGAATTTATATTACCTTATTATAGTTATCTTCTATGAGGATTTTGTGCATATATGTGGAAGGAATAATCCCTTTGCTATTAGCGATGGTCCATCTAAGAGCCTTTCTTCACTCCATAAGCATTCTCATCAACTTTTCATCCTTCAGCTTAGTCAATGATGAGGAAATAATAATAGGAAGATTATCATTATGACCAAGAAACATATACTTAAAGTTTTTGGGAAGTGGTTTGAGTTCTAAATTTGGTGGCTCGTTAATAAATGGTTTTAACTTTGGGACTTGGTTTCTCTCTAGTCCTCGTAAAGGGACTACTTTATTTCTATCTTAAGGTGGATAAACATTTAGGTGTTGAATGAAATCTTTAACTCCTCCTTCTTTATTCCCTTAGCATTATACCAAGCATATATATAAAGTATTTTGCATGACACTTGCTTGATAACAATCATTAATCACTTCATCCAATACATAAATGATATCACAAAGTGTCATCCTTAGAAAGATATTTCATTCTTGTAAATACAATGAATGTAGCTTCCTCACCTTAGAATCCAAGAATCAACTTACCCTTAAGGACATCAATTAGATTCTTTCCTATAGCTAGAAATGGTCTACCAAAAATTAGAGGAATCCTTTGATTCTTTTCCATATGAAACACAAAAAAATGAACTAGGATAATAAATTTATCCACTTTTACGAAAACATCCTCTATTATGCCTAGGAATACTTAATAAATCTATCAGCTAACAATAAAGACATATTAGTGGGTTTTGGATCTCCTAAAATAAATTCTTAAAAACAAATAAATGCAACAAATTTATGCAAGCACCTAAGTCACATATCACTTTGTTAAATTTTAAATGGCTAATCCAATAAGGAACAATAAAACTTCTTGAATCTTTAAGCTTAGAAATTTTATAAAACAGCAAAATACTCCTCGTTTAATCTAATGGTATCACAATATTCTAATTTCCTTTTATGAGTAAGAATGTCATTAAGAAATTTAGCATAGTTAGGCATCTTCCACACAATATGAATCAATGGAAAATTAATATGCACCTTTTTTAAAATATCTTAAAATTTAGCAAATTATACATCTAACCTACTCTAGACTATCCTTTATGGAAATAAAGGAGGAGAAACATATGATTTTACCTATTGAAATGGGGTCTTAGATACCTCTTCATGTGACCTAGAAATAGATTCTTGAGATATCTCCCCTTCTTTCTTTGCCTCTTTGTAACATCTTCTGACTACTTAATTATATAGCATCAACTTGCTCATTTTGGTTCATCACCATGTCACTTGGAAACGTATTGAGTGCCCTTCTATAAATTACATTATCTAGTTCCACAAAATTCCTTATTCTTTCTTGATCTCAATTCTCTCATTTTTCCCTCAAATTTCATTTAGTGTGCACATTGTTTTCCCCTTTACTTGTTTTCTTTGCTGCTTATCTCTAAATTGCTATTCCCCTTTAATTCTAGATCTTCTTATCTATTTCTTTTACTCTCCAAATCAATTTTCTAGATTCATCTTTCTTTTCTCAAGCAAGAGCAAGTTAGATTGAGAAGAATTTTGAATACATGGGTGAATTTACTCTTCTTGGCAATCTTAGATTTGGGAGGTTGAGATTTATTTTAGCCAACCTTTTCCCTTTTTACCTATAATTTTATGACTATATCTAGCTTTTTGATTTAATTTTATTTTTATTTTGTGTGTGTGTTTTAAAGGTGCTCAAGATTTCAATTTTTAGAGCTTTAAAACTAGGTTAAGCTTTTCTCTTGCTTGTGTTTTTCCCTTACTTGAATGCAAGACAAGCATAACTTTAGAATATAAATCTTCTTGCATTACGTATTGGTTGTGGTTACTCATATAGCAAATTGGTTCATAGCATATATGCATAGGAGTAATTATTTTGTGTTATACCATAATTTAAGAGCATAAATACCACGTTTTTGTGCTAAGTATATGTTGAGATATATTTTATGAGTTTTAAAGTATGAATGTTGTGTTATAATGTATGACATGGAGATTTTGTGCCTTTATTTTTTGTTCATGGTCATGCAGGCATCTTTTGCTTATTTTATGAGTTTTGGGTGAAATGACACGATTATGTGTTGATTTGGCATGATGGAATTGATTTGTGCATTTTGAAGCATATATAATTATGTCTATGAACTTGATTGACATAATGTATTCATGCTATAATTTTTTTGAAAAAAAATAATTTATTTTGATTGGTTTTCATTTGTTTAAGTGTTTTGCCCAAGTAAACTTGTGAACTGGTTGTGGGCAAAATCATTGATGTGGAAGATAATAGGGGAATTTTTTTTTTCAATGCATGACCTTTTTTTCTTGTTTCTTAAAGTAGAATGATGTTCAAATTTTATATTAAAATCAAAGCACAGAGCCATCTTCAACAAATTCCACAGCTTGAATTTTATCTTCACTAAGATCAAGTCAATTCTAAAAAGAAATCACAAAGTTTTGTAATACCTCCATTTTTTTACTACCAAAAAAAATTATTTCAAATAGTGCAGAAGTGAAAAATACCTTGAAAAAATGGGATGTCGCCGATGTATCTAACATAGGATAATAAATAATTATCTAGTCATAATAATTAAATTAATTACACAAAAATATATATTAAAAATAAAAATCAAAAATAAAGAAAGAAATAACCAGAATTAATTATGAGTGAAAGTTTAAAAATTTATTCAGATGAAAAATTGATTAAATTCATCTAAAAGAAATTGTTCCATTCCCCTTTTCTCTTTCTTTCTTCTTTCCTCACGGCATTGATTTTCATGTTGCTTTTTTTTATTGGCACTAACCTACTATGCTTGTCTTCTAATGTGCCTAGTTTTTTGTGTGTCCTGATTAACTGGCTTCTATTGCTTTCCATTGGTGCAGCCTTCTTCCATCTCTCCTTCTCTCCTAGTTCTATGGATTCTCTCATTTTCTATTCTACTCCTCCTCGCCCTCATTTTTTCTTTCTTTTCTCTGTAACCACCACCCGCTTCTTTTCTCTCTTCTCATTGGCTTTGCCTAGCTGGCTTCTCCCGCTTCTCTGACTTTTCTCCTTTCCTCCATTTATTCTATTTGTTGCCACCTCCTCACCTTATCCTACTAGCTCTCTATTTTTTTTTTCTCTAATTTTTTCTTTTATTGATGGGCCTGTGAGCCTTCCTTTGCCTTCTTTGTCCGTTGGTATTTTGGGCCTTTGGTCCAAAGGACCCAAAACTCTTTTTTTTTTAATTTTAATCACAAAATAATATTAGGAAAAAATTAATAAATAATATTATACTTTAAATTCATTTATTTTATATCATTTTAACTCAAATAATAAAATTTATAAGATTATTTTCACTTAAGCATAAAATTATTATTTTTCTTACATATTACTCAAATAAAATACAAAAAAATAAGATTAAAGAAGTATGAAACATGTCAAAATATGTACTCATCACCATGATACATATGCAAGTCCCACTTTGCAAGAAGAATAAAAAGTTAATGTGATAGGTGGACTTGAGGAAAACCTAAAGTATGATCCCTATGCACCAACTTATAACCCAAGATGGAAGGACCATCCCAATCTAAGGCATTAGAATAATCAAAGACCACCTTCGTACCAAAATCAAAAAGGGTATAAAAAACCCTTTGAATTCTACCATATTCCTCAAAAGCAACCAAATAAGTATTTTGTGCATCCTCCTCAACCATCAATACCACAAAAATCTAGAGGAAAGGCATTAGATATATAGATAAATATTTACCACTAACACTCTTCAATTTCAATAAGAAGCAAGAAATGGGCTAAAGAACTTAGAAATTTAGGTGAGTCAATTAGCAAATTATATAGGTAAATTGTGAGCATAGAGATCCTCAAAGTTACCCAACCAAACATAAAGGAAACAGAGAGAAAACTTGAGTGCTATCACCATGCAGAGTGGAATGAATTAGATGGTCCAAATAAAATTAAGGATGACCAAGGGACAAACTAAGAAAAGAAGAATCACTTATTGCAGAAGAAGAGATCAAAGAAAAACGTCATAATGCAACTAAAATAAATTCTCCAAGACCTTATAAACTCATTGCTCCTTTTCCTATCTAGTAAGATAAGTTTAAGAATCAAGATAATGAAAAAGAGATGCTAGAAATATTTAAGAAGGTGGAGGTAAGCATTCCCTTGATAGATGCAATAAAGCTAGTGTCTGCATATGGAAAGTTTTTAAAAGATATGTACACTAACAAGAAAAATTTAAGAGGGAATAAAAAATTTATATTGAGGGATAATGTGGATGAGATTTTACAAAGGAAACTCCCACCTAAGTCCAGGGATCTTGGTTTTTTTTACCATTCCTTGTAAAATTGGAAACATAAGGTATGAAAAACGCATGTTAAATGTAAGAGCCTCTATATTTATCTATCTTTAATGCCTTCGGTCTAGGACCTCTTAAATAGACACATGTTGGGATCCAATTAGTGATAGATCTGATATATATCCTAACGGGATGATAGAGGATGTTTTAGTTCTAGTGAATGATCTTGATATCCCTGCTAATTTTTATGTTTTAGACATTTAAGATGATGGATCTTCTAACCCTTCTCATATTATACTAAGAAGAAAATTTCTAAAAACCTCTCAAACTAAAATTGATGTGTATAATAGGGTTTTTACTATGGAATTTGATAGGGAAACAATTCGTTTTAATATTGATGATTGAATGAGATATTCTACTTGTCATGAACTTATTTCTAAGATGGATATAATTGACACATTGTCTAAACAAATCGTTAAATTAACAAGTGATGATCAAGTAGAAGTTTTTCTTACAAAGCCAATAGAAATAGACTCTTACAGTAGTTAAAAAAAATTGAATCGGATAAGAAAATAGAAGAATGTGTTTTTAATTTTAAGCTTGTCCAAATAACATAGAATAGCACATTTAATTCCCTTTTATGAAAGAAAAAATTGCTGGCCTCTATAGAAAAGGCTTTAGAAGTACAGTGCAAACCCTTAACCAATAATTTGAAATACGCCTTCTTAGGGGATAATCAAACTCTTTCTATCATCATTGCTAGTAACCTTATATCTTTATAGGAAGAGAACCTTATTAGAGTTATAAAAGAATATAAAATTAGACTACATCACTATATTATTATTTCAAAAGTAATAAGGCATGTCAATCATGGAAAATCAATGGGCATCAACTCAAAGAATCCTATGAAGAACATCGAGTGGAGGAATTTCAAGTATGATTTTAACTTTGACCCTTGTGGTCCCCTCGTCCTCATCATTGCTAAGCCCCACCCCTTCATCTGTTTTGTACTTCTATAGTTCAATCATTGAGGATAATGCCTACTCTAAGCATGTAGGATGTACTATCTTTATTCAATTTATTTTTATCAACTTTTATCAATTTATTTTCTTTTATTGTGTTTTTTTTTCTTTTTAAGTGTGTCTTGTATTTTTTTTTTTCTTTTCTAGTGTTCTTTACATTTTTCCTTTTAGTGTCATTCTCTTATATTTATTAGAAAAATAAAAAGTAAAGAAAAAAACCTATGAGATAAAGTCTCAAGAATACACAATGAAATAAATCTCTAATTGATAGTTTTAGTGTGCATGAGTAATCAGGATAAATAAAATATATATAAAAAAAAAACATGCTTCTTAAAAAGAGAAAAAGGATTTTTAATGGTTTGGTTGAATCTTACTACCAAAGACCTTAAAGATGAAAATTTGATAGTCATCATAGTAAAAAATAAAATAAAATAAAATAAAAAGGATTATGCTTGATAGAATCGAAAACTAGTGAGCTTTTGAGCCTAAATTATTAATATATATTTTTTATCCAAGTTTACTTTTAATTCTTGTGTGCTATTCTCATATCGTGTGTGAAACTAGAACTTTTCATTATTCTCTTCAAGACTATATGAAACTGTTGTATATAATAAGATGATTGAGGCACACATTTCTTCTTGTAAACTACTTAGCCAAACAGCCTACTTGTTATAATTTTCCTTTAGCATAACTGCATTGAAATTTTAAGCCTATTTTCTTGATAGTTAACCTACATGCATAACTAATTATCCATACCATATATCTCCCCTTAGTCTATGGCTAACATTCACAAGTTTGTGATAAGATATTAATGTGGTTGAAACTTTAAGCATGGGGGTATTTTATTGTTATTTGGTGAGTAGTGAGTCATATTATTTTAAAATAAAAGAAGAATATATATATATATATATATATATATATATATATATATATATATATATAGGAGATAAAAAAAACACTTGAGGTGCCAATGTGAAAAACAAGGGGTGGGTTGTGAAACCAATAAATCCATGTGTTGGGTAGGATGGAGCATAAAACACACATATTTGGTGAAACATGTCTCAAGATAATAAAAATAAAAATAAAAAAATGTAAAAGCAATCTAGTATATGTTGGAAGTATAGAAGGTGATAATTGGAGGTAAAAAAGGAACTCATTAAAGAAAAGGTGAAGTTCGAAATCATAAAGAGTTGGAATCGTGAAAGTTATGTACTTCACTAGTCATAGACATAGTATCACAATCCTAAAATTTATCCTACGTTCGAACCTATCCATGCCCATGTTACCACCAAATAAAAGACCTCTAGAATTTTGTGTAAATCAGCTTATAAGTAGTGGAAAAGAGAGAAGAGTGGCAATCATATGGTCAATCATTAGCATTGGTGGAATATTTTTGAGAGTAAACAAACCTAGACCTATGAGAGTGGATTGCTCCCACATTCCTTAAGTGATAATCTATGGGCCTTATTTCATATTTTTCACATTGATGACTTCAAATTTTGATTAGATGGTGACTTGATTGTGATGTATGTAACTTTAAATGAGTTTGAAAATGATTTTCTACATGTTTTCTTTTTATTGTTTTGAGTCCCAATGAAACGTGTTCATTTTTTTTGTCAATTATTAATATCTCTTGGTGACTATTGGAAGGGGTATCCTATGTGACTTGATATTTTGGACTTCTCATACATTTTATGGTTGTGTTAATTAAGGATAAGAAACGATTCAAGCATTAGGGTTTTTGATAGGTGCATATTTTATGGAATTATTTGACGTATCTTAACGTAGGTTTTGCTATTTATTATGATAATTTCACCATTTTCCTCTAATTTTCTCTATTGGACTTGTTTTGTAGGAAAATATGAAATTAAGATAATTTGAACTAAAAACCAAGGAAAAGAAGCACAATGTGAAAATCAATCTTAGCATCATGTTAATTTGGTGTGAAGAAAAATTAAGAGAAGATAATGAAGATAGAGGAAATATGGAGGCCGATAATTATGGAAATACAGTTCGTATTTTCATATTCTCCTCCCACGTACTCCATTAATCCATTTCATGTGCATAGCATTAGAGAAAAAATATGGATGCCAACTATTTACTAATATGGATTGTATTTTGGTCAAAATGTGGATTTGATTTGTAAGGCCTTCTATCTATCTATTTATCTATCTATCTATCTATCTATATATATATATATATATACATACATTCATATACATACATACATACATACATACATACATACATACATACATATGTTAGGTCGAAGATCACCGTCAAGAGAACTTCAACTTTGCTTGTATTATTTCTAAACCATTAAAGTTCTTTCATTATATTTTGTTAGGCTATTATTTTTGTACTTGAAAAATTGGAGATCACATAGTGTTTGCAATTTTTGCATTCTCTTAAGTTTTTTCCCTCTATCTCTATTATATAATTTCATAATTAGTATTGTGTTTAATGCAATTCTCATGATTGATTTAATTAATTAAGTTTGTGATTTCATATAGTTTAATTTAATCATTGTAATTTTATTTATCTATGTTAATGAACGTTATGATTTTTATGTATTTAAGTACTACATTTTCTGGTTTTGTCAATATGTTAGGCTAGACTAGTATGGAGTGGTAGGATAATTGAAGTTTATGGGATAATTAATTGTGATATATGTAATGTACTTAATTTGTATGTATATTTTTAGTTAGACTAATAAACCAAGTTTAATAATCATCGATCCAAGATTTGTGAATTATTATCTAGCTTGATCTCCTAATTAATTTGAGTGCTAATCGGATGCTAGGATAGTATATGTAATCCATAATATTTAACATATACATCTACAAATATCAAATAAGCCATTGTTTTAATCGATGTTTATTAATCTTTAGAACTACCTAATTTGAGCACAATGTAATTATAATTCTAGTTAGTTGCTCCCCAATTGTTAATGATGCTATTAATTAAATCTAGAGATCTTACCCTAGGTTATTTACTAATTAAATAATAAATCATAAGTAGACCTTGATTTATTTAAATTAATAAGGGGATGCTATAAAGCATATGCATGCGAACTTTTATAGGTTGATATTAGAGATGCTACATGACCATTTTATTCGATGACCAATTGATATCCATGTGTTGGATATATCCTCTAACCCCCTATTATTATTATTATTATTATTATTATTATTATTATTATTAATTTCTAGTTTGTATTCTTATCATTATTAGTGATAAGTCTTCCCATATCGATAACTAGAGGAATTTTTATTATAGTAAAAATCTACATATTAAATTACAGTCTTCATGGGATTGAACCATACTCGTTGCTCACTATTTTGTATATGTATGTTTAGGGTTTAATTTGGTGTGTCTACGATAACACACCAAATAGATAGGTTATTTGGCCAAGTAGTTAACAAGAAGAGAATTGTGTCTCTACCGTCTTAATGTCTTTAATAGTTTCATGCAATTTGGAAGAGAATAGTGACAAGTTTTAGTTTCACATACCATCAATGAATAACACACAAGAATAAAAAGTATAAATGGATAAAAATTATATCCATCATTCAAGCTCAAAAGCTAACCATTTTTTTTTATATCTATCAAGCCTAATATTTTTTTTGTATGATGACTATTAAATTTTTCACGTTCAAGTTCTTTGATAGTGAGATGCCACCAAAACATTAAAAATTATTTTTCTATTTTCTTGAAGCATGCCATATAAAAAAAAATTCCCAGCCTTGCATTAGCTATTCTCCTAGGGTGAGCAATGAAGATCAAGAGCTGATTACTCAAGTACAGACAATTTTATAATTTCTAGGTCAAAATAGATATTATTAGTCGTGTATATATCATCAAATCTAATTTATATTCTTTAATTCTAATCCAAACTTTATGATAGTTAATATGAGCCATTCATTTTTTAATACAGCACATGAGAACCTCTCTTCTTTTTTCTCTCATTTTTTGTGGCATCTCCCTTCCATTCTCTTTGATATTTTCATAAAACATCAAATGAAATGTAAAAAATTAAATCCCCCTAAATTACCAACCTACCCTCCACTACTAAAAAAATTGCCATCATCTTTTCTCCCTTCATTTTTCCGTTCTTACCCTTCGAAACCTACTGCTTCTTCTTCTCTCAATTTTGTGTTTCATCACCATTATAATCCTCCACTATTTTTTACTTCAAAGCATTTGAAATTCACCCTTTTGATTCTTTCTCCTTCTCCTTCAGTTTTAACCATTTTTCTATGGGTTTTCTTCCAAGTTTTCATGGTTATTTTGGAGGTTTTTGAAGAGTTGGGCTTGATTTTCATTTGTCTTAATTAATTTGAAGCTAATTAAGGTAATACTATTATTTTACTATATAAGAAAATAAATTTGTAAGTTTAGTAGCTTCATTTGTGTTATCTTTGAGTGTGGATGTTTTGGTCAAATTAGAGATTTTTGATTGTGCGGTCATTTTGTTAAATTGATGATATCATGCTAAAATTAGTAATTCATTGATTAACATTGATATATAATATGCTATAATTTGATGATTCTAAGTATGTTTCTAAGACTATTCTAAGTAGGGTTCAATCTGTCAATAATTGTGATTTAAAGATAATTAGCTAAAATAAAATTAAATTACCTCTAAAAGACTTTAGTGGACTTTTAGAGTCAAAAGTTGAGCACAACCTTTAATATTTGACCATTTTACCCTTTGTGAATACTAAATTCTCATAAATAGTAATTTTTGGTAATAAAATATTTTTTTATATTATGTTTTTTACTTCATGGTATAAAAGATATATCTATCGAGTAATGAATAGTATTTTTTTTTAAATTTTCATGCAGGACATTGTTGTGACCTGGTTAAGTTAATTATATCTATGACTTTTGCTAATTTTAGTGCTAATGGTAAAATGCAATTTGTAGCATTTTTACCCTCATTTAGGGTTATCAAAACCTATGGATTAGGTTTTAGATATTTAAAGTGTATTTTGTTCTTTTATAGCCTCAAATGTGAGTTTTTGTGCCTTAAATTATTTAATGTGATTTGTAGCACTTTAAACTCATTTAGGGTTATCTAAACCTATGGATTAGGTTTTAGATATTTAAAGTGTATTTTGGTCTTCTATAGCCTCAAATGTGAGTTTTTGTGCCTTAAATTATTTTTTGAGATTAGTTTGGCTTATATGCCTTGTAAATGGATATATTTGATATGACTTATGTCCTAGTTTAATCTTGTGATGATTTCTCACCTTGGATTTTATTAATTTGTTACGAGACTTCATGCCTTACTGTAAGTTTGGGTCCTTAGAATTTTTTTAAGTAGTTTTGATATCAAATAAGATATGATATCAAATAAAATTATTCGGGTCTCTTTTCTCTCTCCCCTTTCTTCCATCTTTATACACAGTGCCCCTCTTTCACGCATCAATCTCACTTGCCACCCTTCTTTCTCTACCATCATGTTGGTCCTTGCCTTTTTCTTTCTGTTAGTCTCACTTGTGTACGTGGTTTTCTTTCTTCTTTCCTTCTTATCCTTTTTGGCTTTTTCTTTCCTATGTCAATTTCTGCCTCTCTTTCTCCCTTCTCTCTCTCTCTCTCTCTTTCGTCCCGTCTCTTTCTTTCTACGCCATCAAACATCTTCTTCTTCTTCTTCTTCTTCTTCTTTTTTCCTATTTTTTCATTCCAACCTCTCTCAAGTTACCCATTTTTTTCTTCTTTTATACCTTATTTGTTAAGCCTCGTTTGCCCAGCCTTCGGGCATTTTAGGCATTTGGGTTGAGCCCTTTGACAACATCTTAAATATATATATATATATATATACAATAAAGTAAAATTAATTAATTAATTATCTTATAAGTTAAGTACATTATTTTATATTATTTTAGCTTAAATAATTAAATATATAAAATTATTATTACTAAAGCATAAAATTATAATTATTATCATATATTATTCAAAAAATCCAAAAATTAAAATTCAAAGGATATAAAATATTTAAAATATGTATTCATTAGTAGCTAAATACTACAACAAAAATGTAAAACAAATACAATTAAAGGTAGGGCATTTGATGCTAAAAAATGCCAATTTCCAAAGCAATGGTAGTTGATGCCAATAAGTTGTTAAATGAGAAAGTCTTTATCTAGTCATGGAACAAGTCAAACCAGCCACATTATATTAGCTAATGAAGAAAGAGATATTTAGCAAATGCTTATACTACAAAACACTTATAAAAATATTATTAGTGATATTATTTTCTCTCAACTTAACAGTGATACTCCTTGTTACATATGAATGCAAAAATTCCAGTTGTGTATCAATGTTGATGAAAGAAAGAAGTTTTTCACAAAAGTATCTTAATTTATTTACATGATGTCCTTTGTAGAATAATATTCTTACCAATGCCAGCTTGCCTAGAAGAAGACATGACAAACACCCGTGGTGAGTTGAACAATCAATGTGCTTTTACTCACAAAGTTCTAGCTCCAATGGTATGCCATTGCACCAATGCATCAAGGTCACTCTAGCTCAGGAAGGCAGACACACTTGGTGAACTGAAAGAGTAATGTGCTTTCTTTCACTAAGCTCAAGCTCTAAAGGTGCACCCTCAAACCAATGCAATTATGGCATTAAGTCTAAATGAACAGAAGATAGCACACCTAATAAATTGAATTACCAATGCATTTTCACTCACTAAGCCTAGGATCCAAAGATGTACCTTCAAACCAAACAAAAAGTACTAAAAGATTGATGCACTTTGACTAGATATGATAATTTTTTTCCATAGTTCAAAGCTTTGTCTGAGATTTTTTGCTCAAATTTGGAATTTCAAAGATAAGGTTTAAATTTAGAATTATCAAAAAAAAAATCGGAGACGAATTTGAAAATGTTAAGTTTATAGATTTTTTATATAGAATATAAATTATAAATATATTTAAATAATAAAAAAAAGATTGAAGATTAGAAATAAGGTAGGACTTTGAAGATCAATTCCGTCTTTAAGGTCAGAAAAGAAATCTCATATGAAGAATAGACAAGAGATTAGATCGTGTATACAAGTTTTATTCCCACAAAAATCAGGTCGAAAATTTCCCAATTAAAAAAGAAGTGATAAAGACAGATTTAAAATTTATTGTTCTCAGAATCCCTAACCCATCACATTGTCATCCTTAGCTTTCGTTCACAAAACTCAAACTCCAAAGGTGCGTCCTCAGACTAATATGCCGAGGCCACCAACTCTAGAAGAATAAAAAACAACGCTTACCAATGTAATTTGATGGCAGACAGGCTGCTCATGAGTGCACCACCGGAGTAACTAATTCAGCATTAAAGAACGAACTAAAAAAGGAATTAAATTGCCAGTATCAAATAACGAAAGCGAAACTGAGAACTCCATGATAGCGTTTTTCCTCTCCCCTCTTATCTCGGAAAGAACCATTGCAAAGGTCATCAAAACAATAAACATATATATGTATCCTATAACAAAACGTAAAAGTTCAGATTCTTATGGACCGCCAATGGGTATCCATAAGACAAGAACTATGGGGCGAGTTGCGTCATGTTAGTTCACTCAGTATCCTTGTTGGATCTGTAGAATGATCTAAACCTGTATCCAAGAATCAAACTGATCAGCAACACGTTAGGGGGGCCGCCAAGCATTCGTGTCTACACAATTTTCTTCCTCTGAAAGGACAAAATTTCCAACTGCCCAAAATTTCCAAAGTGAGTTTGTGTAACATATTTACTAACCCCCGAGGATTTCGATTGTTAAATATTGTCATGTTTTAGGAATGTCATCTTCAACATCACCTATTGTACTTCGTTCTTGAATGGATTCATTATTGCCCGAGCTATAAGATTCTGAATATGCAGCAGCTGTCTCAGAAACAATCATCACTCGGTTACCTTTAGATGAACCAATCTCCATTTGAGTTGCAGGCTCGCTCTCTTTAGCAGCCACAGGGTTGCTATATGTTAGGCCATAATTATGTGCATGAGATAGTCCTGGGCAAAATCCCTACAAAAAGGAAGAGGAATGCTTCAGTAGAGGAATCAGCGAAGCTGAGCAAAGTGAGCATCTTTCACTTGAAGCATAAGTCAACAAATGGTATGGCAAATACAAGATGTGAGGTTTGAAGCCCACTAGGCAGTTCATTGTGCATTTCCCTTTCCCTACAAAAGGTTAAACTTTCTCAAACTAAAAAAAAAAAATTTATCTTGCTACATTTTATTCATTCACCACCTTTTCTTATTATAGCAAAAGAAATCACTAAATTCATCTCCAGCTCAAGTCCATTTGCAAATAATCCACAAAACAATTATGAGCTATCTAAAACTTTTCTTATTATTTTTTACCAGTATAATAAAATTGACACATGCATAAAAGATGAGAAATACGTTAAGACTTTTCCCCTCTTTTCTCTTATGAAATTTAGCGCGACTAAGAGTGCAAGGATCTGCCATGGATATAGCAGATTTCAGGAAAAGAATATTTCATGGACTAAAAGTTGGAACTGCAGATGCTCTAAACTGACCTTGATTAAGCCAGAGTTAGAAGACGGCTTTTGATAGCTTGATGTGGAAGGAAATTCACCAGGGCCCCAATCTTTAACGACTCTACTGCTATTCATTTCCTGACTCTCAGTATGCAATTCCTGTCTCCAACGAGTCATATTACAATAGGCCCCATAATAAGAACAGTGTTCACGGACTAAAGAAATCCGAGGCGTTGCTGGCAATATGTGGCCTTCAGTGCTAAAGATATATCTGTCACACAATAACAGTTCCAAATATATATTTAGTGCAAAATTGGACCTTCTAACAAAAGTACAGATTATGTAAATTTCAACTAATCTAGGAATTGAGACTGAAAAGACAACTCTTACCTGTATGGCCCATTTTCTACAAGATTATCAGGACCCACAGCCAAATCAAACAATAGCCACAAATACTTAACCTACAGGTAAGGATGGACTGTCAACAGCTTCGGAGCGATAAGAAAATCCAAGCAACAGTAGAAGAAATATTCAAACTACTAATCCATAAGCACTGAGACCCATGCGGTCATGACATGAGCGACTTAGGCCAAGGTAAGCACACTAAAATGGAAAGAGATCAATAGCATGCCATGTAGTGAAGAGCACGATTTACATGCACGTCCCCATTGATTGCAACTAAGTGTAATATCCTACCCTAAAACCTTTCAAAATGTATTTAATATTATGTTATATAAAATAAAATGATTCAGGTTTTGGGAAGAGCTTGAAAATGGGTGAAAATATGAATCTCAGGGTCCTCGAACCCATATTTTTATACCAAAAAGACTAGCCAACTGGTTGGTTGTCAACTGGTATCTCAGAAGAAATATCTAACAGATTGGTGGTCAATTGGTAAAACTGGTCGACTAATCCAATCAGCTAGTTCTCCTGGTGTATTTGAATTTGATTCTTGTTCAAATATTTGTAAAAACTTCCAAGTACTGTCTCTTTGAGCTGATAAACATGTTTTGATGCCTTGGAGCTATTTACATAATATTTGAGTCATTATTTCATTTTATGACCAAAAATATCCTAAAAGCACGTTTTTAGATATTTGTTCTCATCAACTCTCCTATCTCACTTTCCTCTGGCACCAGGCAGCAGTGTTAGGTGTCATTCACTTTCTTCTTCCTTTATGTTTTTTCTATGCACCAAGGCCTTGCCTCTTTGGTTCTCCATTGTTAAACTCCTATTCTCTTTTCTTCTCTTCTTCTTCATCTTTATTTTAGTTTCTTTTCTTTTCTTTTTTTCCCCTTCTAACAAAAACAAAGTTTAGAAAGAGCTAAAGATTTATTGGTTATGTATTCTCTTGACTGCTCACCTATTGGGGAGGAGATTGAGAAAAATACTTCTTCTTCTTCCTTCTTCTTCTTCTTCTAATTTTCCCTGTTTTGAATTGCTTTTACTAATTTGGGGTTATTGATTTCTTAAGGTAATCAAGAGTGGTAGTTGGCCATCAAATTAAGAGTTTGTATATTTGCTAGAAGACTTGCTTTAAGGTAAAACAATCTAACTTATGTTGTGGCTTGGTGCCTGTTTTACTTACATCATTGTTTGTCATGTTTCTTGTGTATGTTTCTTCCTTAATCATGAGTTATAATATATTGTTGGATTTGAGTATAAGAATGGATGATATATTTAAGTTCGAGGATTGGCCTCAAGGCATGAATTAGGGTAGTTTTGTTTGTTGAAGATGATCAATATGTTTATCCTAATTAATGATTTTTAGCATGATAATAATGTTGAACATGTTGAGTTTTAAAGCATGTTGGCAGATTATGGCCATTCTAATAAATTTTGAATACATATGTATGTTTGATGTTGAATGTGAATCACAGCCATGATTTTAGTGTTATGATGAGTTAAGCATACTTTTAGATGTGTTTTGATAATTAGGAAGCTTGCTAAAGATGCTGGTGAATTTAGAATTTTTTATAGCTGAATCGCATAATTATCTGTTTTTAATCTAGTTGAACCAGTTAACTAATGGAGACAAAACCAATCAACTGGTTAAGCTGGCTTTCTAATTTTGTTTTCTATCTTTCACCATTCTCTGTTTCGATGATCTACTATGGATCCCAAACCAGTCCAATGGTTTATGGAATTGGTCAACTAGTCACTTGAGATAGTGTGTGATATTTTTACAGTTTGACCCTTGGAGTTTAACCAAACTTTAACCTTCGTCTTTGACTTTAAATTATGATTTTGAGCTTAAATAATTGAAGTTGGGGAAAATTCAAAAGTGGTTAAGTGTGTAGCTTGTTACCTTGGAACATTTGTTTGGCTTGTGTTTGGCGTAATCACCTAAACACCCATTTTGTTTGGCTTGGATGTCTTGGTATGTATTTAGCATTATCACCCTAAATACCCAAATGGATTAAAAAATGCCAACAGGATGTGTTTTTGTTATCACTAGTCAAACACTAATAGTAGTAATAAGAATTCGTTTGAGCCAAAATTCTCCAACTCTCGGAGTAGGCAAGTCACCCTTGTGGTTTATTTTTTCACTCAATACCTACCATTTGAAAAGGCCTGAGACACACCTAGGCAATAGGAGTCCTAGAGCTTAGGCACTAGGTGCAAGATGAATATGCACACCTAGATGAAGCAAGGCATCAACATTACCAATCTAATACCATTTTTGATCTTCCCAAAATATATAATCTTTTCTCTTCAAAATTATGTTTATTGGCCTTCCCACAACCCTTTTTCCTCCCCCTTTCCTTTCTAACATGAGATTTAGTTATTGTATTTAAAGGCCCAACATTGCTAATCAAGTATATTTCTCTACATTAAAGGTATTACTTTCCTTTCCCATTCAAAATTAATTCTATTGGTCTTCCTACAACCTTTTTTCCAATCTTCCTTTCCTTCCAAACTGATTGCAGGTTTTTTTTAATGAAATTAAACCCTAAAAGTAGCTAATTTTTCATTTGCATGCTTCAGCGCCTTAGATGCATCTTCCCAGTGTTGCCCCACCTAGGATAAAAAAAAGCCCCAAACCCTCACACCTTAGGTGCACCTGAAACACTGTTAATACATTTCCTTCTCTACAAGGTTGTGGTATGTAGAGGATATGCATATATTATAACAATTAAGATTAATATTATGGCAGGCCGCCATGATATCAACAACCAAGTTGGATGGGTGGGGTATCCTATACAAGTTCCTTTGGCACTTCATATGGCCATGTTTAGTAGCTGTGGTGTTCCAATTTTGTGTTTGGTGTAATCAATTTAAAATACCTAGTTGAATGTTGCCATGACTTTTGCTCATGGTGGAAAATTAGGCGAGTCGCTTGAATATTTTAATAATTGGATTATGTGGTCACGTATGAAATGATAACAATAGGGCTTAATCTTATTTCATATGCATTTGTTATCCTATACTATTATTATTCCATGTCTATGTGCTGTCAAACATGTTCCTAGCGCCATGTTTAGTGTGACCTTGATGGGCAGCATGAGTTCTATGTTATATGATAGACTTGTTTTAGTCGGTACCTTATCATACTGATTATTAACCTAGTTTACGGTCAATGCCTAGCAGTGTATGACTTTCAACTACAATATACAAAGGACAATGATGTGGCCCTCAAGTGGATCATTGCTTGGGGAATTCATTATCTTTTGCATCTTAGAATTAGGCTAAACAGTATAGATAGTTTTTGCCCACAATATTGGGATATTTTTGTTCTTTCTATTTATCTAAATTCTTGGCTCTGTTCCGTATTGTTTGAAACCTTGTAATCTTTATCATCATCTATTATCTGTTATTATCTATCTTACTCTAGTTCTATCAAATCGTATGCTTATTTTGTTTTCCTTTATCTTGTACTTTTAGGTTTGATATGGCAGTAACATCCTTGGTTTTGGTTTTATTGCTTCCATGTTGTCTTAAAAAGAAAATTAGAGTTGAAAAAATTGATGTTACACTAAGCTTAAATTGCACAAGTAAAAATCAAGTTCATCAATACTCACATTCAAGGACATGGGAGTGGAACACAGACTCATTCAGTCAGAAAATAAGGAATCTGCAATGACAGTAGCTCTGATACAAACAAAGTTCAAGGAACTTCACAGGTAGCCCAAAGGCTGGGACCAAACACGATCCTAGGCTCCTAGAAACGCCCGGAAAATATTACCATTGTGCACTGCATGATTAATAGAACTAAAGCAACAGGACTTACAGTTTCAGCCAGGAAAAAGCTCTCCATGTGATCGTCCTGTTTGTGATCCTCTACATCTGTTATATGACAATATCCACAGGTGCATCGTGCCCCATACTGCAAGCTGGCTAGCATGTCACGTCCTGCATCAAGATATCTTAAAAAAGAAGTTTAAAACATTTCACACAGCAATGTTACAGAGCATAAAGTCGTATTTGTTTAAACAATGGAAATGCCGCAGCAAGGCAGAGGTAAATAAAAATGGTAGATGGAGAATAGTCCTGAAGGATAAACATGATAACTCCTCTATGTGAAAAAATATATCATCCAGAAGCATTTCATTTGTAATAGAGTTGAATTTGAGAAATTCAAAAATAGCAGCCAACCTGGTATCTCTGGTAGCTTTGTACAGCCAATATGTGCTCTCAATCAACTCTGGGCGAAGTGGATAACTTTTTTGACCATACTGAAAATTGGAAGTTAATGTGAGATTTTGGTAATCAAAACTATATAATTATTGCTATAAATTTAGTAAAAGATGGATCATAAATACAAATATAATTGAAATAATCAATCAGTGACCATTTCAAGACATCTATGAGACAAAGCTATGAATTTATGAACTTGAAGCAACTATGCAGAGCTACAAAAGCTAAGCTACTTCATATGTTGGATCTCTTTTTATATTTCGCAAGATGAGGGCACAAGGAAATCTTGCCCCCAAATCATACATTACAGATGACATAAAGACAGCCCATGAATGCAGTCAGATGAATGTGGTGAAGCAAGCATAGGAAAAGAACATAAACAAAACCTTAAAATAAAGTATAAATTGACAATATGGCTGCAGCCTCTGATCTAAGACATGGAACAAAGTCTACAGAACGATATTAAAGTTTAGAACAATATCTATAATAAGTTAAATAGAGGCAAGATGCAGAAGGTGGAGGAATACCTGAACACTGAGGGTAGCAAGATTAAAGCCCTCTGGGGTGAAGCCATATTTCTTCCACACACTAAAGAAGGCAGCATGTGTTCGAATAGCAGGATCTACATCCCCAGCTAACACCTTTTTGATTAATAAGAGTCGGTTATTTTTTCATGTGATTGATAAATTGCTCAGTCACTCAAGGACCAACCACAATATTTTAATACAGAGAACACCTACAATAAATTTAACGAAACAATAAAATAGACAAGAAAGCTACCTGCAAACCAGGCCAGAAAGCTTGTAAACTGTTGAACAACGGCCACACTATAGCCGCAGAATCCATATTCACTTCCACATACCTAAAAATGTTCAGCTGTGAAGTCATTACAGAGAAAACAGAAAGATAAATTGCCCAGAAGAGAAAAGTCTGATACCAGGGATCAGTAAATAGGTAGTGCATTACTGCCCTATAAGCTTCTTGAAATATGTACAGATACTCCTCATCACCAAATAACAAGTATGCCTGACATTACAGACTGACCGGATGTTAACTACTCAACCCTTTCATTCGTAACTGAATGGTCTTACAATTGAGATACTCTGAAAGACTAACCTTTAGAAGATACTCATAGAACGAGTCAATACTTGTTCCGATTCCAGCATCCTACAAGGAATATAATGACAGCTATGACACTCATCCATTCACAGCAAGCATGTGGAACAGTGAATTCAAGTTGACAAGAAAAAGGGATCCTCAAGAAAGGAACCTAAATGGGTGATTAATAAATGGAAAGCTAGTAACTGTACTCCTCTAAGAATCTGTTTAGGAGTCAAAAGACTGGATAGATATTAACATCTCAGTTACATGTGCTTGTGAAATGACAATGCACATACTTTTGTCTCATGAATTACGTTAGAAAACATACCTTTTGAGTCCATTCACCAGTAAAAACATTAATATGAGCACCAACTAAATTGAATCTGGACCGACGAGCCCACAATCCGCGAACTGCATTCTTTGTAACTTGCTCAAAAACTGCATATCATAAACTAGAGTAAGCATGACAATACACTGCCTAACGTATGCAGTAAACATAAGATGGTCCCTCCCAGAATCGACAATAGAGAGGATCAAAAACCAAGAATAGAAGCAACAGATCAGTATGTCCATACTAGTGAGATAAAATGGAAAGTCATACTAGACATGCCAATACAAAACATGGGATGGTAGCCAACAGAAATAACAGCATATATATTGGCATTCACAACCAATCAAAATGGAGGAGATTTTTTTCCAGAACAGATTTATCAAATGACCTTGAAGCTAAGACCATTTATTTTCAAAACTAATAAGACACTCAAAATGAACAGAAATAAGATCACCAGAGCTTGTCAAACACAATATCATCAACATTCAAAAATATAGTAGTCATTTTTTTCCACTTTGCTTTAAAGCCTCAGTACGTCAGAAGTATCCCAAAAAATTGTCAATACACGATAATAAAAGAGGGAGGGGAGTCCTGTGCAATGATTTGCATTTTCCATACGTTGCCTTTATGTTATCAAACACATACAAGCCACATCAATCAAATTGCCTTGCTGACGAGTTGCTTTCTCAATTCAAGAAGTCATCCCATGTCCCATGCCTAGTTTCAATTTGCTCACATGTTAAGTCAACCAAAATAAAATAAGCATGCCGCAGCTGAATACCTTTAGGCAACAAATTAATAATTGCACTATCACAAAGCTTTTGAACATATTGATGATCCAAAATAGAGATTTCAGAACCAATTGCCTAGTTTCATATTGAATTGCTCCATTCCACCAACACAGACTCAAAGAATGCTGAGCTAATCAATACTTGAAATCTAAAAAGATTTTCAGAGTCAAGCAACAGATCCGGCATTTCAACCTAGGGTTGGCATTATTCTATGTTGCATGTATGCCGCTAGACAAGGCAAGCTACTTGAGGAGCTTCACCTATAGCCATCGATTGAGGCCCATCTTAAATTTGACATAGCTACATGAGAAATAATAGTTGCAACATCCAAAAGAAAAATTATTCCATATGTTTGGCCAACAAGTTATATGAGAATGTGATAGTTTCAAATCATGGCAGCACAATCAATCCTCTCAAGGTGATCAACCACAATATTCTTTCACTGATTTCTCTACTCTTCTCATTTCATAATTTAGTTCAAATACAATTCTATTTCCAGCAGTTGTGACTGAAACTTTCAGAAAATCAACTGCCCTTGTTTTGGACCAAAAAAAAAGGAAGGTAATTGAGTAAGAATGAAACATTACAAAGTCTACTAACCAAACATTATAAAAATATAAATGGGTTGGACATGAGATAAAAGGTCAAAAGGAGAGTTGGGTTGGACCAGTAGCTCAAGTGGCCTGGAATGGGCTTGGGGACACTGGTGGATCTGTGAGGCTTATAATTGGCAGCCCTAAAGGAGGATGCTTGTCCTCAAGCTTCAAATCTGTTGAGAAAGTAACCCCTTTGGTTCCTATGTAGCATCCTCCATTGCAAAGTGTTTCCATTTGAGCAGGTCTTCAATAAATGCTTCTCCACACTTGATCCAACCGTGAGGCGCCTTCAGTCACCTATGGCAATTTGGTAGAAGTTTGAGAAAGGTTTCAAACATATTGTTTGAGGAATGAAACATGGAAAACATGGTGAATTCATGGTAGTTTTTGCTAGTTGAAGTTTGTAAGCAGCAACTCTTATTTTTCACCTTCGGAATGAGGTCCATAATAAAGGCTGACCAACTTGTGGTGAGCTCTTTTAAAGACGATGTTTGCTGGCGATATGGATAAAGCTTTAGTAAGACAAAGTCGCCAACTCCAATGTTCAGCTTTCTCCTATTGGCATTTGCGTAGTGTTTCAATGTAGGAGCATCCCCATTGATTCAAACAAAAAGTCCCACAAGCAAGACCCTCCTTGTATGGGAGGAATGATGATTCAAAGCAACCATACACACCCTTGCAGCCACACAAATGGAATATGGCCCAAGGGAACTTTTGTGAGCTCAATAGTCCAGTTCAACTTGACAGAAACCATGTGAGCCATGAATAAGTTCCCAGCCAGTTCTATGGCTTAGATCATCCCTTTTTGAAGCCTTATAGCTTGGAAGAAGTCAAGGCACAAGTACCCTAGACAAAACCATCAAAATCAACTGCCATTTTGCTTGGGAAACCAAATTTCCTCATTTGGTTGAACAAGTATCATTTCGTGCTTTAATTTTTGCCCTTATGTGTGAAGATCGACAACAGCTAGTTAATAGAAGGTTGTAACCAAGTTTTTAGTCCTAAACTATGTTAATAAGTCTTGGAACTTTGCTACAACACAAGCAGGTTATTAGGGTTGCTAGAGCAAGCATTGGTAGTTGTTTTCAAAAACCATGTAGCAACCAATTGTGTCTTTGGTTGCAATAAACTTTATTTTTTGTGATTCTTAGTTGGATTTTATCTAAACTATAATTAAGACCTCAATTATAAAACTCTCCACATGGTCATTAGTGAAACAACTGTGACCTTAAAACCTTTTGGTATTGTCAAAAATCTCATATAATTCTCAAGAGCGAGTTTCCTTAAATTTTATCCCAAATCTTGCATTCTTTATCCTAGGATGTCAAGCATACAGTTGGTGTGCCTAAGTGCATGAAACCGAACCAAGTGATTCCTCATTAACCTTATTCATGTCTTTTTCTTTGAAGGTAGGATTAACTAAACAACCTCCAACCAAGATCAAACCTAATTTATATATCTTATCCATCATGATGGAAGATTCTAAGTTAATATTGAGTTGTAGCACGTCATCTTAGCCCATAAAAGTGTGATCAAACTTATGGACAAGCTAAGTTCCTCCTATGGGAAGTAGAAGAGGCAATCTTTCGTACAAAGCTTGGAATGGTGTCATCTTAGTAGAGACATGTTAGGTGATACTGAACAAATAGACTTCCCATGGTAAGAATGCACACCATTGCCATGGCCACTAATGATAAAGCACCTTAGATATTGTTCAATGCAATGGTGAACAACATCCGTCCGTTGGTCAATTTGGTGGGGTGGGATAGGGGGCATACACATAATAAAGAGAGCTCATAGCCTTGCAACTTGATACATTTCTACTAAAACTTGTCACAGTCACTTACAATTAGGGTTGTAAGTTAGCTGATAAACTCGTTCTTTTAGTTTAACAAGTTAAGTTCAAGCCTTAGACTTATTTAATTAACTGGCTAAGAAATGTTCAATCTGATTGAGTCTCGTTTAAGTTGCTTGAGGCATATTTAGATACTCGTTAGACGATCACTTATAAGTACTACAGTATATATAAATAGTGTTTATGCATTCCTTTATAACAATTTAGTTTTAAAATACCTAAACTAGTTGAGTATGATGGAGATAAGAAGACGAAATTTCCTATTATAATCTTAGGTTAAATTATAAATAATTGCATAAACAAACTAAGTCAATAATCAAACTCATAATGTGACAAATTAAGACAACCCAACACTTATAATAGATAAGTGTTCAATCAAAGCTTGAACAACAATATTTATGACCCTACCCTACTTACAGTATTTCAAATCATACCTATAGTTTCCCTACTTCCTCCACAAATGTTGCAGCAATGGTCTTGGTTGAAAATGGATGTGAAGATGCAATGAAATAAGAAAACTTGCTTAAGTGTATCAACAATAAGAAAAGTGGCCTCGCCATAGGGATTAGGAGGGCCCCCAATGAAATCAAATGTAACAACCCAACTCTTACATTGGCCGCACGTAGTTGCTCTAGAGTACTTTCAGAACTGATTATTGACCCTACAGATCAACACAAGTCTCTTTTTAATCCTTTTTTTTAATCCAATCACACACAACAAGAAAATTTCAAGAGGTTGTCCGTTATTAGATTGCTCCAATCTACGCAGACATAATATGCACCCTTTTGACATAGTTATCGTATCAATTAATTTAAACCCCTACTATCCACCACTAATTTAGAATATTATACCAAACATAATGTCATCATACATTTGCAATAGAATTGGTACTTATTCAAGCAAGCTTACTAGCCCCAGGGAATAAAATCGTGGTCGCATTTGTGGTCATGGTATCGAAGCATCACAAACAATAAATTATGTGTCGTAGTCGTCGCGATGTAAATTTTTATTCTTATTTCATTACATACTCTAATTATTATTTATTGAATATTTGAAGATAAATATTCAATAAAATAATGTTTTATATTTTATTAAAAGTATTCAAGTGAATCATTATATGCTAAATTGTCTTAATAACCCTAAATTTTTGTTAGAATGAAAAAAAATACATGTTATTTAGTAGTACATATAAAGGTAATAAATAACAATACTTTATTATAATAGTAACTTGATCCAATATATACATAGTAAATGAATAAGAAAAAATTATCATGCATACTCTTTTAGTAAATTTAAGAATTCTCAATAAATTGCCAATTTATCTCAATTTAAATATTTTTTTGATTTACTGTTTATACCAATAAATCAGCGATTTACCCATTATTTATCCACCAATAAATGTGAAATTTCAAAACTATAGCGTATCAGTAATTTTACATCACAGTTGATCCAAAAATTATTAACTAGCGGTCGCTACGCTATAGCGACACCACAATTTAATTGTATGGCTAGCCCAGCTCGTGTCGGAACAGTCCATAGCTGCTTAGTCATATTTTTAATTTTTATTGCTTTTAGAGTTTAATCTGTTAGGAGTTGAGTGATTTGATTACATGTTTGGCATATATTATGCATTTACATTAGGTTATTCTAATTTTTGAAAGTAATAATACTTTATTTCATATAAGATACATATTTACATATAATACATAGTAAATTATACATAATATATTATACAGTATAAAATATGAATATATTAACTTTTTAACGTATTTTGATCATCTCCGAAATTCCCTTGTTTGAAACAAAGACTAAAACATCTCTTAATTAGAAATTCAAAAACAATTGCTCCTGAATTGGAAAAAACCTCAAATATATCTCCTTCACATTTTTCTCTATTTATATTATCGTACTCTAATTTGTTTAGAGTAGTTTTAGCCTTGTATTTAATATAGGGCACGTAGCAGACACTTATTATACATTAGATACAGCGATAGTATCCAAAATAAAATTTACTGATAGTGAAGAATGGGTGTTAGATACTGTCAATGATAGGGTACTCAAACACATGGTAGAACCACATTCCAAAGCTAGCTATTAAGGTTGAAGAGTCCATGGACTTATGTACCTTTCCACACACTAGTTATGTGGCCAATGTGGGATGTATAAGAATGTTTGCGGAAGACCATCCAAGGATAAAGTATATTGTGTGGTGAGAGATTTCTAACCAGAAGTTCTAGACCACTGATAAGCCACTGACCAGGTATACAAACATGAGGCTTAGACATAAGGGAGGAAATGATGGGCTGGAAAGCACAACAGGAAAACACAACAGGGGATCTTGGGGTGGATCAGCCAGATGCAAAGGATTATGGCTAAGTTGTTGAGCCTCGCGCTGATGTGTGCACACATGGAGGCACCTGGGCAATATGTGAAGTTGAGTTGGAAATAGTTAGTTATGGTAACCTTTGGGTGATGATTAGTAGTGGTGGTAGATGTCACTGGGAAGCAGGTAGCCTAGTCTTTTAGCTTGCTTTGGTTGTTACGTAATGGAGGGATGAGGGAGAGAGGGGAATTGAGCGGTATAAGCAGGAGGTTTCATGTGCTTGAAATCATGAGTCTATATAGCTGTCTGTAATTTTCCCTTTTTCTAACCAATAGAACAATTTCAATCTCCATTTAAATTCTGTTTTCCTCGCTTGACACATGGTGCGTAACAACCCTTTAGTCTTAATCACTAGACTACACATCTTTGGGAAGCCTGGCCGATAAGATTAGTAGGCTCAGATGATAAAGTGTACTAAAATTTCATATTCTGCATCAGAATGTATTACAGATTTTCTTTGCCAAACATGCCAGTTGAAGCGAGGGCTTTCAAGAAACAGTGGCAGAAACAGTACCAGAATTATCTGTCAATTGGCTCAGAATTTCAACAGATAGTTTTTGGTACCTAGACAGTTTTAGGTACCTAGACCCCTTAGTCTTACACATCTTTGGTAAGCCTGGCCAACTAAAATAAATAGTAGGCTCAGATGATAAAGTGTGCTAAAGTTTCATATTCTGCATCAGAATGCATTGCAGATTTTCCTTGGGAACATGTCATTTGCGGTGAGAACTTTCAAGAAACAGTACCGGGATTATCTGTCAATTGGCTCAGAATTCCAAATTCTAAGGTCAGAGTGCCACCACCAGCAGTTGATGTTATCTGCAGGATGGGGGGAGAGAGAGAAAAAAAGTGTCAATTACCATCTCAAAGACTAAACAAGCATAAACCACATATCCAGAGAATCAAATTTTACAAGTTCTTCCCTCCTACCCCGGTAGATATACAAGTGGAAGAAGTTCATTCAAGATTTGCTATTCACCATTGAAAACAATTATAATATCAACAGGACAAGCAAATCGAAACAGGCATCAGTCCTTGAGAGTACTAATTGGACAAGAGTAGGGGCAACCAAGAGTCACCTTGCTCTCATTGTCATCAACTCCATACATTAAGTTCACCGACCCAAATGGAATTCCTGCAAATAAATAAAAATCTTAACCCAAAAAAAATTACAGAAAAAAAATGATAATAGTAAAGAGCCAATGGAATCTGAATAGAAGTGCTACAAGCATAGAGTTAAGACTCTGGAGATGTACATGCCGTGACAATTATGTCCACGCAGAAATGCCTCAAAAGATTGGTAATGTACAAAATTCCAATCTAAGCAATGTTGTATGAAGAAGCAAGTCAGCCAACCAAAGTTCAAGTTGAACATGACCTGCCTCAGCCATCAAGTTCTCAACAAGAAGGGCTGAAACACATTACTGGAGCATTACTTACCTAATAATAAACATAGCTAGGCTACTAAACATATGTATGTTAGTTTCTAAAATGACTCGTACATCAAAGGCCATAAAAGCACAGATTTAAGCAACTACTAAATAGAAAATGCATAGAGCAAATTTCAGATAAGAGACACCTGTTGGAGTGTCAAAAGCAGGTAATAATCTACGAGCAAGATCCTCAGCCAAGTAGAGTAACTCATCATCATACATAGGAATTCTCATGCCCTGAAACCAAGGAACATCTTATCTGAAATCACCTCAAGATATTTACTGCAAAATACGTAATGCATTTGATAAAAGCAGTATGAATCAAACACTGACGCCATTGATCCTCATTATTACTGTAAGCCGCCATTTCAGCATACATGAGCAAAAGGAAAAAAGCCGTGTCACAGCCTGCTATTTTTTCTTTTTCTTTTTCTTTTTTGAAAGGTTCAAGAAAATGCTAGAGTGGTGTAGATACTAGCAGAATATTGTGGATGAAGATAAAATTCTAAACCTTGCTAGAGCACTCCACTCTACAAGTAAAGGTGGGAACACTCTAAAGAGGAGCCGGCTAAATAAGTCTTGTACTTGATGTGGCTCTAAAATCTTCCACTGGAGGAGGTAGAGTAGGAGGCCTCACCTATGTAACAGGGAGCACATCTTGCAGTCTGCTCCATGTCATCATTCTCTACTAAAATTTATTTTCCATACACACATGCTCTCTTTTTCTCTCTAAGCTGTGTTGGTGCTAAGGTTAGGTTTGCCTTAATAAGGGAAAGGCTTAACTTGGGAGGTGTGCAAGCCAAGTGTTGCACAAGAGGGACAAGGGGAAAACATCAATACCATAGCACACGGTATCATATCCTTAGCTTATGGTGAAGCTTTGTGTAACATCTCGTGACCATGGCAAACAACTAGACCAAAAAGGAACATAGGTGAGAGGCCTAAAAGACGAAGAGATCCAACCAAGATAAGACTATACCAGTTGTCAGCACTTGACAGTATGGTGGAACATGTGGAGAGAAGGTTGGACAAGTCGGAAGGGAAGTTTGAGGCCACAAAAATATATTAGTGATTGTATGTGTGGAGGATTACAAAGTGCCTTCAACTGCTTTGTAGAATGCATGAGGAACTTGAATCAAGGGACGAACTAAGGACGGACATTGTCGCCCTTATGATGGAGCAAAAGTAGGCCTCACATTATGGAGGAATGCTAGGGAATATGGCAAGCAATGCACCAAGATACACCCCCCCCCCCTCCAAAAAAAAAAGAAAGAAAAAGAGACCAAAACATGGAGATGAATCCACTAACATCAAGAATGACAATATTCTTGAAACATGATGCTATGTTGTGGTGGTGATGACGCCATGACGAAAGGGTAAGAGGTGACATGGATATCAAAATGTATAAGAATTTCAGGAAGGATTTTAGGGCCCACTTTTATTCCTTGAATGGGGAGGGATAGCAATCAAAAATTTATATAACTTGAAGAACACCTATTCCATAAAAGACTACACCAAAAACTATAGCTATGATGCCGACATTGTAATACCTCAAATTTATATATAATCCTAATCTCAATCAATTAATATATTAACCAAATTCTCATCTCAGATAATCAATAATTTTATTTTACCCAAATTCCTTCACCCTAAATCTAACCCAAATCCTAATTCTAGGTCATTTATATTTTGACCCAACCCTAAGCTCGAACATTTGATAAATTAATTTTGGCCTAATCACCTAATCTAAAATTTAAACCTACCTCTAATCCTATCCCAAAATTCTTTTATTTTCTTTTTCCCTTTTTCTTTTCTTTTTCTCCCCACCCCAATCGACTCCTTTCTCCTCTTTTCCCTTCTAGTCATGCAATCCTCTCCCCATGTGACTCCCTTTCCTTTTCTTTTTCTTTCCTTTCCCAGCCATGCAATCTCCCCTACACGGGTCTGCATTTGCACTGTACCAGCCACCAACCCTTTACCCAATCTACACCACCAACCCATCCCTTTCTCTTTGATCTATGTCACAAAAAACCAACTCATGCCAACTCCCCCGATCTTCAACCACTCGATTATTCAACGCCTCGCACACCTCACCCCTATCCCTCTATAAATACTTCCTCCTCTCCTACTTCATCTTCTTTACTAACCACACATGCTAGATCCCTCCTCTTCCCTTCTCTAGTGTCCATTTCCCGGTCGACGAGCAGCAACAAGCGAGGCCTCTTCCCTTCTTCCCTTCCACCTTATCACTATTGCCAAAAGCACCACACCAACCCTGCAACGCCACCTTCCACTATTGCTTCCCCTTTACCTTCGGCCCTTGTTGTTGTTCCTCCCTCCCTAGTATAGGCTTCCACCACCATAGCACCTCCCTCACCTTCAGCAACCATCTTTGTTCCTCACCTCTAACTTTTGGCAATTTCCTCTGCTCCAACCCTTGTAGAAACTGCAGCTAGTATCGTTGCTCCCTCCTTTGTTGTGACATTTGTTGTTCCCCTCTGGTTACACAAGTTTCAGTCGTTGCAACTTCAAGCCTTGCGATTCGATTTTTGCTCCATTCTTCACTATCCTTTACCTTAGCCTTTCCTTGGTTACTTCCCTAAAATCTAATTGCGTTTTATCCTTATTTCTTAGGTGATTTTTTAGAGGTTGGAGGAAGCAAGATAGATTTATATGTACTTAGAGACCAATGTACTTTTCAGTAAGGATATATATTGTAACTAGATTTTTGTGTGTGCAATATGTCTCTTTGTATGATATCTCATGTTTGATATTATTATGATGATAATGTTATGTCGACAATGTTATGATATGATGATATGGCATCAAATCTATGAAAAGTGAGAATATATAAAGAGCATGACCAATCTTGCTTTGCAACCCCAAGTTTGATCATGTGACCTATGGTATTTTAATATGGTTTGTCTAGGTATACAATGATGTTAAATAATGTAGTTAAATATTATCATGATGACATATTGGAAGTTGGGAACCATTCATAACGAGACTCATCAGTTATTGTGAAAATAAACATTTTGGCTAGTTTAGGAGTATTTTAGGCAATATGAGTTAAAAATGAAATTATCAGTATTTTAATGTGTTAAATGGTTCGAAATATACTAAATACCTTGTGTGGAATATTTGGATGTGAATGATTTAAGTCAAATAAATGAGAAACAATTAATGTGGGAATAGTAACCCTAAGGGTGGATTCATTATTACATGTGTGAAATGTTGGAGTTAGACCTTAATTTTTGGATATGTTATTAGTATTATCATCATAGGAATGTATATTAAATTTGGTGGTCATACAAATCTTACGGGAGAAGTTATGCTTCAATTATGAAATTAGGATTTTATAAGGATTGTGAATAGTAATCCTAAACATATGTCATTATCGCATGTGTAAGATGTTAGAAGTAGACCTAATTTTTTGGATATGTTGTCAATAATAATATTTTAAAGATGGGTATTGAATATGGTGATTAAATAAGTATTAGGAAAGAAGTTAGGCATAAATTGTGAAATTAGAGTTTTGTAAGGCAATTATAGCCTTTTCCTTTGACAAGTGTATCGGTAGTCATGTGTTTATGTTTTATATGTTGCTAATGATTCTGCTAGGATATAATATGTGCTTTGAATGTCTACACGTGTATGTATGAAGACTTTGAGAAATACCAACTTGATTAAGATATTACTTACTTAAAGAGAAAAATTACGTAAGTTAGGGACGAGGTGTTACATGTACATTCCACTAGATGATAATAGTGGCTAAAATACATTTTTTTCCTAAGAGGTGCCCCAAATTGTTCCACGGGTTTAATAATAGTGCAGATTCCGAACTCAACGTAAGCCAAATTATCATCTTGAGATAAGCAACAATGAATAAGATATTAATCAATTAAAGTAAAAGATTAAATGAGTGGTGTTGTATCCGTTCCACCTAATGATAATAGTGGTTCAAGTGTGTTTTTACCTGAGAGGTGTTTCAGACCATTCCATCAGTTAAAGAATAGTAGTCAAAGTATTTTGCCCTCAGAAGTGTTGGGTTCATTCCATAGAATGATAATAGTGGCTCAAATGTATTTTTTTCCTGAGAGGTGTTTCGGACCATTCCACCGATTTAAGAATAGTGGGATCCCTAACTTAAATATGAAAATGGATTATGATTGTAACTAATGATGGACTTCTGAAAATCAGTATTATCTTACATTATGTTACCATCCTTGCTTATGCTTCCATATGATTTATGTTATGTGTAACCTAGTTATGGCAGTATTGTTACCTTACTCAATTCGTAGCATATTGATCATTCTTCTCATAGGTATTACTCATTCCCACAAGCAAAGGACCCGGTTGAGTTTGACTTACTAGATGCTTATGTTGCTTATGATTACTTGATTGGGAATAAGTGACCATATTTTATGTATGGGATTGGGATCGAAGAGTTATGTTATCTAGTTCCTTGTTTTGACATAGAAACCATTTGGGACACTTTATTCAAGGTATTCCTTTATGTATTTGGTTATTGTAATTGGAGTTAGCCTCCAAAACTCTTATCTAAAGTTATGAAAGTTTCCTTATTTTATGTTATTATATTTTACATTCTAAATATTTTTGTCTTATAATTGATGTAAGAATGATATGTAAACCAACCTTATATCAATTACGGCAGCAACACCCATTTATGTTTGTTTTATTCTTCCACTTAAACAAAAAATTTCAGTCCTAAATTTTAGGCCATTACAAACATATTCAAGCAAAACAACCTTCTTTACTTCATGGATAGACTACGGACATGGGAGGATCCTGAGCTATGGCATTGCACCGTCCAAGACTTTGCTTTGGCCATTTAAGAGGTGAAGTCCTATGTCAAGCTTCAGAAAGAAAAGAACTATAAGCTGAAGAAAAGTGTCTCAAACAAAGATGGGTGAGAGATGACTCCCAAAGAAAGCAAACTGTCCAAGAGGGAGGGAAAGCATGATGGTGCATTCAAAGAAGCCGCCTAAGTGCTTCATTTTTTAGCGAAAGCATATGCCATGGCCATGCCCTAAAAAGAAGCTACTCAATGCCATCATCACAATATTTGGAGAAGGTCAATCGGGTGAGAAGGAAGCATAAACAGGATTGATGTTGTTCCTCAACTCACTTAAGACAACGGCTATGATTGAATCTAAGGAGGTGGAAACAAACATGAAGGCACCAAGGACAAAAGTCAAGCCATACAAGGACTCAATGTATGTTGAGGCCATGGTGAATGGTAGAACCATAATGGCTAACATAGGAGCCACACATAATGTTGTGGCTAATGTAGAGGTCATATAATTGTAGACCAAGTACATCAATGAATGCATCTTCAAGGCCCATCCATGGTGTAGCATGACGAGTACACATGCACTTAGGAAATGGGAGGGCATGGAGGACTTGATAGTGCTCGTAGAGAACTTCATGGAGTTCATGGACAAGATACAATCCTATCATTCCTTGTGCTAACACAATGGAGGCCTCTAAGGAAAAGAAATCCTATATGGTGCCTCTAGCCTGAGAAAGGGTGGAATCAAATATGAAATCTTAAGAGGAGCCCCTAGCTTATGAAATGGTCGAATCAAATATGCTTAAACCCATGCAAGTATCTAAGGGATTAAGAAAAGGACACAATGATCCTTTGCCCACTTCGTTAGAGGTGCCTAAGGATATCAAGAGAGTTCTTAAGGATTTTAAGGATGAACCACTAGAGTCCCCCAAGAAGCCTCCATTGGTTGGAGGGAGATCATGCAAAGAGCTAAGCCACCAGCCACAGGAACCTCTAGGATGGCTCTGTTAGAGTTGGAGAAACTATGGAAGCAACTCAAATAGTAACTGTTTGCAAGATGTATAATGTAATACCCCATTTTCGAAAACCTTAATTATAAACCGGTAATTATGCGTATTAGTCATAATAATTATTGTTAAGTGTTTTATATTAAATATATTGTTGATATATGTATTATTAGTATGAAATATTATACATAAAATTTAATTAGGTTAAAATTTGTTAGAAAGTGCATATCAAACTTTAATTTTAAGTTACACCTTAACCAGCATCCGTTAGGTTGGTATTTCCTAAATCCGGTAACCGAATATTTTCTACCTTCACCTAAATAATTACCCTAGCCTATGGCCCTAACCTATGCTAGATTCTCTTAACCTTTCCCCCATTCTTTGCTCGGTAATAAATCTGCACACACCATACCCTACACCACACCTCCCTCCCTCCCATGTTTCCCTCCCCCTTATTTTGCTCGACAGCACCCTTCACGCCATCCTCTTCTTAAACCCTTCAACCATCCCCATTTTTTGTGTCGTGCATTAACCCCCTAGTAGCCTAAAATTTCTCCCCTCCTTCTCCCGAGCTCCTTCAAGCAAGAAAGAAGCTAGTTATTCCACCTTGTTTCGCCATAATCGTTCCTCACCTTAACCATTTTTCCTACAACGCACTCCACCACCGTCCACTTTTCCTTAGCAACATTCGCCTACACTAATCCCTCACCCCCTACACCGGCTATTCCTGCCGAAACCCACCCCAACACCAACACACAACTTCACAAAATACACCCTAACTTCCTCGCCCAAACTCACCGAAGACACCCTCTCCACCTTCGTCCAAACACACCAAACACCAACCACCACCTTCAGCCAAAACTACCGCAGCCCCCTACCTTGCTTCACCCACTTCCACTACATCCTCCACCACCGAAGCCCTATATCCTCACCAGAATCACCCCAACCTTCGACCAAAAGCATCGAACACCGCCCTCATTAGCTTCGGCCATTTTTGTCGATCCTCCTCTTATTGCACCTTTCCCTGTCGTAACTCCTCCCCTTTCTGCACCTTTTACCATCGTTGCTCCTCTCCCTACGCCGACTAAGGCTGTCATTGCTCCTCCTCCTTCTCGATAGCATCCACCAATTCCTCCTCCTTTGTTGTGTGAGTTTTGGTCGGTCCTTGTTGCTTTGTTTAAACCAGTTAGTTATCCTTCAGTTGTTTTAGTAATCTTGGATTATTGTTGTGTAATATTAAATGCTAATACATGTGTTATTGAATGTTAAATTCCTAAGTAATTATTGAGGATTTTGGAGAAGTTTTTTTGTGTAAGTTTGGATAAGATAAATCCAATCACTCATAAGACGGTAGAATTTATGTGCGAGTATGTTATGATTGTTTAGACCTAAAATCATGCTAGGGCTTTATGTATGACATGCATGATAAAATGATAACATGTTAAATAAATGGTACATACTATTGTTGCAAGTTAAGCTATATGTATGAGTAATATGTTATATGATTTACGTACGCATGTCTAGGGTTTTATTAGGGTTTTCATCCTTGTCAAGTTACGATTTGAATGACATGCTAAATACCTCATTATTTTTGATTCATGGTAGTTAGGGTTACTACGATTCACATGGAAACATATACACATGATAAGGGTTAGCTTATGATGATTTTTATTCGCATAACCTAAGATTAGAGATATTTTCCTACACATATCGTAATGATAATTTTTCTGTTTAAATGTTGTACTATGCTTTAAATATGTGCGTACATGCTACATAGAATATGTGATACGTGAGATTTACATGATTAGGGTTTTGTGGACACAACCCACTAAATGCATGAAAAGTGAATACAGTTAATTGCCAAAGTGCAAGGATTATCTATGTGCTAAAATAATATAAAATATTACCTTTTAACCTTTCCAAGACAAATTCTCCTAATAACAATGTTTGGCACAAAAAGGAAATAAAATGGCGAAACTAGGACTTTCAAAGATATTTTGATAATTTTGACCTAATGTATCTTTTATGAATAATTGGATATTAGGATGGCCTTAGACTTTCGATAGTTTGACCTTAGTGTTGACTTGGCTTGGCATACACCGATGACCATTAAGTTTACCTTTATAATTGGAAATAAAAGGAAAAATGGTTAAGTATGGAAAGGGAATTGTTGTGCAATATGTGAGATCTATGTACAGCTCATAAAATATTAATATTTAAAGTGAAATGCCTCAAATTGGGAATGGTAGCTCTCTAGAATTAACTACCCTAGTGACAAGGTATTAGCCCTCATTTGATTTGGTACGTTGGTGTATTGTTGTGCCCCAATAAGGCTATATTCTACTCTATAGGTGACCTACAAGCCCTATAAGAAGTATCGATACTTAAGGATTAAGTGACCGAAGTTGGAAGCTATTGTCTTGGCTTTGTCCGCCACTATGACCAGGCGTACTACTGTGTCCCTAAGTTTGAGAGTAAGGGTATTATGTCGTATTCGGGTGCCAATATGACGAGGTGAACTTCATTATCCCTAGGTTGTTTGTATCCCTTCTCGAGTAAGTAAAAATGGTGCGAAAGAAAATAAAAAGAACAAGATTTATTAGTTCGGTAGTCGGCTCAATGCCCAACCTTGGTATGGGAATTGAATTGGATGTGTTGTTTTGATTATTTTGGTAGTCGCCTCGATGCCCTGCTTTGGTTTTGGAATTATTTTGGATGTGTTGATTTGGTAGTTGTCTCAATGCCCTACCTCAGTATTTGGAAATTATCTAGATGTGTTGATTCGATAGCTACCTCAGTGCCCTACCTCAATATTTGGAATATAATTGATTAATTGCATATGTTTAATGTACCTTAAGATGATGTGAAGTGAACTAGAATGTTTTACTGTAAAGCTTTAGACTTGATGTTATATATATTATTCCATAATGATTGCATGAGGTTATGATACTTGCCTTGTGCTCTAGTATGATTTTAGATTTGGAGTGACTATGAGCAATGTGGGTATGTTATCTATTGTGAGGTATTGTAATTTACTCAATAAAAGAATTCATGCTGATACTACTTTTTGCAGATAACTACGTGAAGGGTATAGAGTGACTCCAGATATATTATAGTGACAAGAGAAAGAGTCCTAGGGAAGAGATCCCATTTTCAGAGTGGGTTTTTGGGTCTAAGAGTTGAGATAAACTAGTGTTATACCTTCGGATACCTATTTTTGATGTAATTGATTTTCTTTGAACTCTTATGTTCCTTGGTTATTTTGATTTCCATTATTATATGGAGTATATTATCCATAATTTTGTTTATGTAATGCATCATATTTCTGTTGTTTTACTCTGGTTATAGTTTGTTTTAGCCTTAGCAATTAGCATAAGAAAGGTGAAGGAACCAAACTTATTTTTAAGTGTGGCAATAACATCCAGTAATTAGGTAATTAATACTTCCGCAAAACGAAATTTTTAAGTAGTCAAAATGGGATGTTACACATAAAGTCAACCATAATCCTACTTGGGTTAGGAGATGGAAGAAATTGCAATAATGAGACAATGTGATAATAGAGAAGAGAGGAGATTAATATGATTATATTCTGGTATCCAGGCTTTCGAGACCCTGGTGCCTCCACAGTCTTTTCTTCCCCCCCTCTCTACTTCTCCTCTCCCGTATATATATATTCAGGTTTCCTCTCTTAAGGTGACTCAGCATATTACTAACAACCTGCTGACATCACGTAACTAACCATACAAAGAAAGAAAGCATAATCAGAAAAGGAAATGAAACGGAAATAAAATGTAATGCCTGATTTGTCCCTATTCCTCACAACACCTCACATGTCCCTCCTTGACTCAACTACGGTGCCATGTTTGTCCTCCTAACAAAAGTGTGCTTCACCAATGGACTATCAATACCCCCCTGTCGAACTTTCACCTTGTCCTCAAGGTGAAAAGCAGGAAACCTGGAATTTAGCAGCTCGAATTCTTCCCATGAAGCCTCAAAGTCCGGCAGCCCATGTCACTTGATCAGAACTTCCAGTGCTCCCCTAGGATTGTAGCGTGTGTCCAAGACCCCTTCTAGTGTTACTTGCCATTCTAGATTTTCAGTAAGAGCTGGAGGTAATGGTTGCGCTTGCTGATGATTCCCTAGAGCACGTTTCAGCATTGAAACATGGAAAACTAGGTGGATGGTAGCAGAATCTAGTAGTTCCAGACGATATGCTACTTTTCCCACTTTAGTGAGCACACGGTATAGGCCAAAGAACCTTGGTGATAGCTTCTCATTGGCGCGTCTAGCCAATGACTTATGGCGGTATGGCTTCAACTTTACATAAACCCAGTCCCCCACTGTCAGTTGGATGTCATGTCGCCTCTTGTCGACTGTATCCTTCATGATTTTCTTGGATCGGTCCAAATGGTATTTCAACTCAGCTAAGGCCAAATCCCTATCCTTCAGTTCTTCATCCATTGCTGCCAACAACGTCTGTTCTGCTGCATAGCGTATTAAGGGAGGAGGAGGCCTGTTATACAAAGCTTGGAATGGAGTAGTATGT
The DNA here is from genome assembly GCA_039764185.1 of Tamarix austromongolica. Classification (NCBI taxonomy): domain Eukaryota; kingdom Viridiplantae; phylum Streptophyta; class Magnoliopsida; order Caryophyllales; family Tamaricaceae; genus Tamarix; species Tamarix austromongolica. The sequence continues at coordinate 51,235,713 of CM077817.1, forward strand.
GTTGCCGAGTAATATGAAGTATTACACCAATATTCACCCCAAGCCAGCCACCGACTCCACTGTTTGGGCTTATCATAGCAAAAGCAGCAAAGGTAAGTTTCCAGGCTACGGTTGAGGACTTCAGTCTGTCCATCTGTTTGCGGATGGTAAGCTGAGCTACGCCGGAGTGAAGTGCCCTGTAGCCTGAACAACTCCCCCAAAAAATGGCTGAGAAACACCCTATCTCTATCCGACACGATAGACCGGGGTACCCCCGTGCAACCGGACAACCTCCTTGAGAAATATAGCAGCCACCATTTGAGCGGTGAAAGGGTGTTTAAGCGGAATGAAATAAGCATACTTGGTCAATCTATCCACAACTACCAAGACACAAGAGAATCCCCCCGAATTAGGCAATCCCTCAATGAAATCCATGGTAACATCATCCCATACCTGGTCGGGAACTGGGAGGGGCTGTAGCAAACCCGTTGGAGCTAGGTGTTCTGACTTTTGTCGCTGGCAGGTCACATTCGGCCACAAATTTCTGAGCTTGCTTCCTCATAACTAGCCAGTATACATCGTGGTTCAACCGATGAAAAGTTCTCAGGACCCCTAAATGCCCCCCTACGACACTTCCATGATACTCCTGCAATAGCTTGGGAATGAGGGTTGAAGTAGTAGGAAGAATGAAGCGCCCCTCGTAGAGTAAATGTCCCTGATGAACTGTATAATCTTACACTGCCCCCGGGTCAGCCTGCAACTGCTGTTTTATTGGGCCAAGGGTTGGATCTGCATCCACTTCCTCTTGTAGCACCTTCCAATCATGCGTCCATACCATTGTTAAAGTTGATAACCCCTCTTCTCTTCTCGACAAGGAATCTGCTGCCTTATTTTCACACCCTGGCCTATATTCTATGTCGAAGTTGTAACCAAGCAGCTTCGTGACCCATTTTTTATGCTCCTCTGCCACTACCCTCTAATCTAGTAAGAACTTAAGACTCTTTTGATCAGTCCAAACTGTAAATTTATGCCCCAATAGATATGGTCGCCAGTGCTGAACAGCGAGGACTATTGCCATCAACTCTCGTTCGTGTACCGACTTGGCCCTTGATCTCGGTCCCAGGGACTAGCTGAAATAAGCTATCGGTCTCTAATATTGCATCAGCACTGCTCCCAATCCACAACCGGATGCATCCGTCTCAATGACAAGAGCCTTAGTAAAGTCCGGCAACGCTAATACCGGCACTTGTGTCATTGCAGCCTTTAGTCTTTCAAAAGCCTCTTGTGCCTCCTCGTTCCAACCAAAACAATCTTTTTTCAGCTGGGAGGTCAGAGGAGCTGTAATGTGTGCATACCTCACTACAAATTTCCGATAATATCCAGTTAATCCAAGGAATCCCCTCAACTCTTGCAAATTATGAGGAACAGGCCACTCTACCATGGCTTGAACTTTTGATGCATCAGCTGCCACCCCCTTTGCTGATATAATATAGCCTAGGTACTCCAGCTCCCGTCGCCCGAAACTGCACTTCTTCGTATTTATAAATAGGGAGTTAGATCGCCGGACTACAAGAACTGTCTTGAGATAACCGATATGCTCCGCCATTGTTGCGCTGTAAACTAATATGTCGTCAAAAAATACCAGCACAAACTTTCTCAGGAATGGTTTGAATATGTCATTCATCAGCACCTGAAAAGTAGCCGGGGCATCTGTTAATCCGAAAGGCATTACCAAGAATTCATAATGCCCTTCATGGGTGCGAAAAGCCGTCTTGGGCACATCCTCGGGCCTCACTCGAATCTGGTGGTAACCTGATTTCAAGTCCAGCTTAGAGAATACCGTGGCCCCCTTTAGTTCGTCCCGTAACTCATCGATAACTGGGATCGGAAATTTATCCGAGACGGTAACCTTGTTTAGTGCCCGGTAGTCTACACAGAATCTCCAACCACCATCTTTTTTTTTTTTTGACTAGTAGTACGGGACTTGAGAACGGGCTCCTGCTAGGTTGGATAATGCCTGCTGCCAACATCTCCTTAACTAATGATTTGATTTCAGCCTTCTGAACTTGGGGGTATCGGTATGGTCGGACACTCACTCGAGTTATACCAGGCTGCAATTCGATTCGATGGTCTGAAGTCCTCTGCGGTGGAAGACCAGTGGGCATGTCCATGACATCCTTAAATTCCTCCAAAACTTGTTGTATTCCAACCGGAACCTCATAGTCAGTATCAGCTCTTGGCCCTGGAATTTCCAATGCGGAACATTCCACCAGCACCCCCTGCCCTTCTTGTCGGAGCGTCCTCATCATTGCCTTGAGTGAAATTTGCGTCTTACACAACCCGGGTTCCCCTTTCAGTGTCACTGAAGCATTCCCCACCATGAACTTCATGACTAAGGCCTTCCAATTAATGTGGGTCATTCCCAATTTCGTCAACCACTGCATCCCCAAAATGGCGTCCGCACTTCCTAAGTTCAGTGGTAGTAAATCTTCAACAATCTCTATCTCTTGAAGAGTGACCGCCACATTCCTACATATCCCATGAGCTTGAACAAATCCTCCGGTTCCCATAATCACTCCGTAAACCACTGTGGAAGTTACCAGTAGCTATAGCTTGTTCACCACATCCTAAGCCACGAAATTATGGGTCGCACCACTGTCAATCAGAATAGTAATAGGGTGACCACCGACCTGACCCTGCAGTTTCATAGTGTGTGGGCTAGTAAACCCCACTATCGAGTTCATGGAGAGTTCCACAGCCCCATCCACCATCTCAGGTTCCTGCTACGCCTCTCCTATGGTGTCAACTTCTAGCTCACCCCCTTCTCCTATGGCTCCTTCATCTACCAACAAGATCTGCAACATCTTATTTTTGCAAACATGCCTCGGGTGGTATTTCTCATCACACCGAAAGCAAAGGCCCTTCTCACGCCGCCTCAACATCTCGGCATCGTTCATTTTTTTGGTTCCCAGTGACCGGCGAGCCTCCGGCGAATCTCCAATCAAAACCGTTGGGCTCGTGAATTGGGTGAAGAAAGGGTGGAATTAGGGTTGGAGTAAAACGACGCAGTTGAGGTGAAATTTTTAAGGTTGGGGGTATTTACCGTCAATTTACTTGGCTGGGTCCAAGAGCTGCCCCATAACTTCTGGGTCGCCCGGTTCTTTTCCTCAATTAGCTGGGTAGCCTCCATCATCTCAATAAGCCCCTTTGATTTGTGCACCCTCACCTCCACCCGTACCTCTGGTTTCAGACCGTTGAGGAAGGTGCTTTCCAACACTTCGGGCGGTAGTCGTCCTTGTAACGGTGATGCTAGAAGCTCAAAGTGCTCGACGTACTCATCTACTATCCCCTCCTGCTTATTGGCCAAAAACTTCTCGCAAAGGCTGCCTTCGTGCTGAGGAGGAAATCGACCCAGCAATCTCTCCTTGAAATTAGCCCACGTTCCAAACGCCTGATTGTCCTCAGTGTATTGGAACCAAGCGAGTGCCCTGCCTTCCATGGCTACTGCTACCATCTCCAGTCTCTCGAGCTCCGAAGTGTGATTGAGGTTGAAGTATCGTTCAGCCCGAAAAATCCATCCATTTAGATCCACTCCATCGAAGGTAGGAAACTCCAGTTGTATCGGAATTTTAACTTCTCCCTGTCCCACATGGTCATTCACCATCACCTCCGTTCGGGCTCCTTCCTCCCTCTACGGTGATCGAGCTGCCGAAGATTCTGATATATTATGCCCGAGTACAGCATCCAAACGGGCCACCAAGTTTCCCAGAGTTTTCTCCATAAATCCCATCCTCCCATCAAGCGATCCAATCCTTGCATCCATCTCAGGTATACGTCCCAGATCCTTTCTAACAGCTACCATATCATTCTCCCATCCTGTTTGCAACTCCTGCATCTTCTCTTCAAGGGCGTCAACCTTCTTCTGGGCCATCCTTGCTCAGAAGGTGCTCTGATACCAAGAATGTTAGGAGATGGAAGAAATTGCAATAATGAGACAATGTGATAATAGAGAAGAGAGGAGATTACTATGATTATATTCTAGTATCCAGGCTTTCGAGACCCTGGTGCCTCCACAGTCTTTTCTTCCCCCCCCCCTCTCTACTTCTCTCTCCCGTATATATATATTCAGGTTCCCTCTCTTAAGGTGACTCAGCATATTACTAACAACCTACTGACATCACGTAACTAACCATACAAAGAAAGAAAGCATAATCAGAAAAGGAAATGAAACGGAAATAAAATGTAATGCCTGATTTGTCCCTATTCCTCACAACACCTCATATGTCCCTCCTTGGCTCAACTACAGTGAACTGTTTGTCCTCCTCACAAAAGTGTGCTTCACCAATGGCCTATCAGTGGACCAATGAGCTTACAAAAGAAGCATGAAGCAAGCCCCCATATATGCATAGATTGCTAGGTAGTGAAAATAAATATCCTAATCTATTGATGGGAGACTTGTTTGATTACCTTGGAAAGGTGGTGGTTTTCCAAGCTCAAGTTGAAGTTAAAATACTAGAAAGTGCAAATAGCTAAAGAGATGAGCTCAAGACCAAAAATATGACAAGGCATGGCTCTTATGAGTTCTTATTCCATTTGTCCTTACTAACTTACCTGCTACATTTTGTACTTTGATGAATAAGATATTTCATCCATTTCCCATTTAGTTTGTTATAGTGCACTTGGATAGTATTATGGTATATAGTGAGACGTTAGGCGAGCATATTAAGCACATAAGGGAAGATACCACACTATAATGAACTCTACATAAAGCTAGAGAAATATTCATTTGTCCACGACAAGGTGATGTTTCGGGTCATAAGATCATAAAGGGAAAGATCTATATAGATGGTGCAAAGATATCTACCATTATGGAATGGGAGCCTCCAAATGAAGTGTCCGAGTTGAGGCCCTTCATGAGTGGTGCGAATCATTCTCAATTATTTACCAAGGGTTATTTGACACCAACAACCCCCAGACTTATTTACTTCAGTAGAAAGTGTCAAGGAATTAGACTATGGTGCATCACGAAGCCTCCAAGGGTCTTAACCAACCTATGATGGAAGAGTCGGTCTTAGCAATTTACAACTATAAATTGGAATTTAATATTGAAGATCTCTTAATGCAAGAAGATCATCCAATAGCATATGAAAGCAAAAGCTTAATAGGACAAGAAGGAGGTATCCAATGTAGGATAAGAAAATGATGGTTATCTCTAATTACCTTCATTTTTAGGGGCAACAATTGCTTGGGATTGGGTTTGTGATTAATAAGGATAATGTGGTTACAAGTTACTTCCAAAGAGAGAAGAAACTTAGCCCTAAGCAAACAAGATGGCACAGTTTCTTAGCCGAGTCTAACCATGCCATAAAGCACAAACCGGGCAAGCCTAATGTATTGTCATGCATGCATTGAATTAAAAGATGGAACTTTCAGCAACCCACGATGTAATCTCATGAACCACATTAAGGAAGGCTTAACACAAGATCACCAAGCCAAAAATATTGGCCGGAGCTGGACTTAGGAAAACATGGCCCAACCTAAAATATTCAGCAAAAATGGAAAACCGACTTGACCCATCTGATTTCAATCACAAAAATTATAATCCAAGACTTATCCACTCCGATCCGATACTTACCCAAGATCCGACATTACCTAAAAATTTATGCACCCAAAGCCTACCTAACCTAACCCAACACTCACCTAAAGTCCAATATGACTCAAGATAATACAAATCCAAAATATATTCAACCCAATCTAATAACTATTTGAGACACAATAAGTACCTAAAATATAAAATTATTATTATTATTGTCGCTATTAGGTTTTACTATTACTCTTAATACTACTATAATTATTAAAACTACTAGTACTATTATTATTTTCAAAAATATTGTTATTGTTATTAATAGTAGCAGTACTAACATTATCATCACTGGTATTATTATTGTCGGTAATATTAAGTATTATTAATATAATATATATTATTTGTATTACTATAGTTATTACTACAACTAATGCTACTATTTTTAGTTTGTTCACTACTACTATTATTATCACGAAAAGCATAATTATCATAGTTAGTATTATTATGACTATTATTATTATTATTATAGGTAATATTATTATCATTACTAATACTATTATTTTTATTAGAAGTATTATTATTATTATTGTTATTATTATTACTATCCATATTATTATTATTATTATTATTATTAGTATTACAAGTATTATTATTATTATTACTATCATTGTTATTATTGATATTATTACAAGAATTAATATTATTATTATTAGTTTATGACTTGCAATATATTACTATTATTAATATATTGATATTATTACTACTATTATTATCATTGTTGTTGTCATTATTGTTGTTTACATTGTTCTTGTTACTATTAATATCATTGTTGTTGTTGTTCCTATTGTTGTTGTTATTTCATGTTATCATCATTTTTTCTAATGTAAAAGCACATCAATATTATTTCTATTTTTCTAATTAAATATTAACTTTATTATATGAATGAATAAATGCACTAGAGAATTGTTTTTATATTTTCCATTAAAAAGTAAAGATGAAAAATGAAAGATAATTTCATAAAAAGTAAACTCAATCGAAAAAACCTAAATACCTAACATGCCATTAACTTGAAAGATAAAATAATGATAAAAACAACTAACACAATTAAATCTAAATCTAAAAAATCTCTATAAATATATATATAATAATCTAAAATAACCTAATTCAAAATAGCTTAACTTTATCATCAAATGGTAAAATAAAACAAGTCTAAAATTGAACTTGAATTAATCATGAAATCAACAATAGAATAACCAAAACTAATCGGAATTTGATAAGAAATATAAAATAGTCTAAGCTTACTTGAACACAAAATGACTTGAACCCAAACCAAACTCAATCCAAAAGATAGAATTACCCAAATCGAAGCTAATGATCTTAATCCAATTTAACCCGAACTAAGAGATGACTCAAACATGTGATGACCCAAACCCAACCCGCCCTAACTCGAGCCTAATATTTACCTAACCTTCCCGATTGATGGCTCTAGAATTGGCTAATGAAGGGAGGACACAAATTTTAGATAGAGGATGGCTTGCTCTACATAAATGGAAACCAACTCCAAATATCTATGTGAGTGACTTAGAGGAAAAAAATGTTAGATAAGTGTAATAATGGTCTTGTTTGGAGCTACTTATTAAAAGTAATTATATAAGATAACTACTTATTTTTAAAAAAAATTAGCCTAATTTTTTTTAAAATAAGTAATTATCTTACATAATTACTTTTAATAAGTAGATTCAAACAAGGTAGATTTTAGGTGGGTTGGACATCTTGCAATCCTTGAAAAATATTATTATTGACCAAACATACATGCCAACCAAGATGCACATATGATGACTTCTCTTGTTTGCTAATAAGACAAAGTAGAGCACAGCAAACCCACGGGCCTACTAAAGCCTTTACCTAGACTACAAAGACAATGGAAGTCTATCACCAAGGACTTCATTTTGACTGCACCTATGTTAAAAGGGTATGTTTCCATAACAGTGGTTTAGGTTGATTCTCTAAATATAGGACCTTCATTTCTGCCATAAAATATGTGATCCAATTACCATATCATCATCAAAAAAGTGAGGTCGGAGTGAGGAAGATTCCATGACTAAATTGAGGTGTTCAAGACTACGAAGGACTTGATGAGGATTAAAGGGCTTAGGTCCGAAAGATTATCACATCTTGCATATTTTTCCTTTTTTTTTTCCTAAAGATTCAAAAACAATTGAGGGTGGTTTAAACTTTAGTAGAATATTGTAAATGCATGTGCAATAATTAATATTCTTGACCTTCTAAAACTCTATAGCACTCCACTCTAATAGAAAAATCAAGGTGTAAGACCGAAGAAGATTCCATGACTCATACAATTAAATAGCAGTTCCACTATAGTGTAGCGGCCACTATTTAGCGGTTTTTAAGCCAAATGCGACACAAAATTACCGATACATTACGGTTTTAAAATTTCACATTTATCAGATATTAAATCCCTAATAAATCAGTATCGCCAATAAATCGGGATCACCAATTTATCGAGAATTCTTAAATCTACCCAAAAAAGCATGCATAATAATTTTTTCTTATTCATTTACTATGTATATCTTAAACTAAATTACTATTGAACAATAATAAAGTATTATTATTTATTACCTTTTGATGCATATGCCAATACAAATTGGGTCAAGTTAGGAAGGTTGTTATCAATGGGGGATAACTGAATAAGAAAACAGAGAAGAGGGTGAAGAAAATGGGTTGAATATGATCTTTGGTACCTCCTTAGATCATATACTAACAAGAAACACCTAAGGTTTCAACACTTAGGATAAATCTTGTGAGATTTTAGGATTCAAACTTCAAACTCATGCACTAGAGTTGAAGGTGACTGATTTCTGCTGAGAGAAATACGATAGCCATATTCTGAGTTTCTTTCATTCAAGTGTGAGCCCAACACTTATAGGAGAGTGTTGGGTCTCATTTAGTTGTAATACAACTCAACAAAAAAAAAAGACTGGTTTGGTTAACTAATCAAACTAGTTAGTTGTCAAAGAGACTAACTTTAACTAGTTTAATCCTAACCAAAACTAAAGTTGACTTTGTACTAGCTGAAATAAAGAAATCAGAATTGTTTGGGACCTTCCCAATGTCTTACATCTGACTTGGGAGGCTCCTTACAAGTTGATAAGCTAAGCTAAGCTAAAAACATCATTTAAAAGTAAAAAGTAAAAGTAGCTTTTATGCTAAAGACTAAAAACATTATTAAAAGCATAAAGCAGAAAGTAACTTTTCTGCTGCAAGCCTAAAGTGCCATCATAGCCTGAGCATAGGTTTCTTTTCTTCCAAAAAATGTCTGCCCCCTATGATACTTATAGTTGTTGCTGCTGCTAGTGCCCACATCTGCCCAGAAAAGTGCTGTTGGGGCTGCTATTTTGGGACTTGAACTGTAGCCTATCCTTGGTTGGGTAGTGAGCCATTTAAGCCAAAAGAATGAGCCACTAAGGTGCAAAAGGTGGTGGCTGGATTGAAGTTTTGCATGGCTTTCATGGCTTGGGATTTAGTTAAACTAATTAGTCCAAGTGAGGAGGTTTTTATGTCCCCCTAACTTAGAGAAATTAACAACTAAATTAATATCTTGGATAATGAATGCTCCTGCATCACCTTTACATATACTACTAAATACCATGCCTTTTTTCATTCCAAGGCAAATTTAGAGTTATTAGGACAATTTAGCATATAATGACCCACTTAAATACTTTTAATATAATATACACTAGTTTATTGAATATTTATATTCAAATAATCAATAAATAATAATTAGAGAATATGGTAAAATAAAAATAAAAATTCACGCGATGATGATCGCAACATATAATTTATCATTCTTGACGCTCTAATACAGCGATAATGCAGCCGCAACCGCAAAAGCAACTGCGACTTTATTGCCAGCCATGACTAGATTGAGGCATTCAAGACCATCAAGGACTCAATGAAGATGAAAGTCTTAGTTTGTGCAAAATATCACATCTTGCTTATTTTTTTCATTTTTTCTAGAGGGTTTTAATATATTCTAGAATAGTGTAAACTCTGGTGGAATATTACAAATACATGTGTAACAATTGATATTCTAAACATTGTAAAACTCAATAGCACTCCACTCTAGTAGAAAAGGTATGAATAATCTAGAGAAGAATAGTCCAAACAAGTCTCGCATTTTCCTAATTAATGTGGGCTCTAGAATCTTTTATTCGGGAAGGTTGAGTAAGATTGTAAGAGTAGACTAATAAGCACATTTTATGCTATAATTTTATATTGGTTGAATCGTCCTATCTTTGCTTAATTTCCCCACAAAAGAAAACTTAAGCTCCCTTAAACCATAAGTTTAGGGGACATTAAGGAAGAAAAGTAGTTAAAGCAAGGTGTTTGGGACGTGTATGCATGCAATAACCACCAGTCGTTAGGATTTCAAAAAGTTATTTAAACAATGTATTTTCCACATAATTTCTTCATTTGAAGTTAGATTAAGATTGTTCAAGTTATATTGGAAAGCCAAGAAAGACACCATGTTTTTGTTTTACCAAAATATCACTTAATCATGGCATAAATTGAGCCCTAAGTTGAAGTTGTCAAAAATAGCCCTCAGAATTCTAGGGAGAGTTTGTCCAATCTTTAATACGTAGACCAATTAAAGCTGACCCAACTCGAATGACCCAATCTGAAACTCATTTTGGACCCGAAAATTTAAACCCGGTCTCTACCCAAAATCCTGAAACAACCCAAACCAATCAAAAATTGACCCAAACTTAGCCAGCCCAATAATAATCCAAACCAAAATAACCTAAACCTAAAAAATACGCCACCCGAACCCAACTAATACCCATACATAATTCCAAACTTGATCCACACTAAAGTCCAATTCAATCCACAAAGGTAATATTTTACCTCGTATAAATTTTTGCATAAACTTCAATAAACTATCTTATTAATAAAATTTTAGATAAAAATAATAATATGTAATCCATATAACAAACTAAACAAAACTAATAAGATTCTATTATCCTCACTTTATTTTATGATCATATTAGCATCAATCGGAATAGATTATAGAAATTTTTATTATTATTATTATTACTATTATTATAAACATAAAAATTATAATTGTAAATATAATAATTATAATATATAGTATTATAATGGCAATAATAAAATTTATATTTGTATCTCTAATATTAATGATTATTGTATTTCTAAAGATGATAATAATAACAATAATTATTATAATTAATTTGATAATTATAATTATTATAACATTTATAACAATCATTATAATTATGTATATAATTATAACATTTATTTAGTATACAGCTATATTTCAGCCAAGTGATCCTCCTACCAAGAAAGATCCTCCATCAGTTCGTGAGTCTCTATCAAAACTTCCTTTGGTCAGGAAAAATACATGTTAGAAGACGAGCCCTGGTTTCATGGGAACAGATTTCTACTCCCAAGGCCGAGGGTGGGCTTGGTTTCCTCAACCTGGAAATTTGGAATCAGTGTGCCTTGGGTAAGCTCCTTTGGAATATCGCTACTAAGAAGGATTCGATGTGGGTGAAGTGGATTCATGCTGTTTACCTTAAGAATATAAGTGTGTGGGAGTATAATCTCACTACTTATACTTCTTGGCTGTTTCAAAGAATCCTACTCGTACGCTCTCAGCTACAAAGTTTTCTCCATTCGCGGTGCTCAAATGGTTATACTGATTATAGCATCAAAGCTGCTTATGAAGCTGTGCATCCCAAACAGGAAAACCAAAAGTGGTTCCAGCTGGTGAGGAACTCCCTTAACTTGCCAAGGCACAATTTCCTTCTTTGGCTGGCTTTCAGGGATAGATTGATGACTAAAGCTAAACTTCGGGAGATTGGTATGAATGTATCAGAGCAGTGTGTGTTCTGCCAACAGGGTCTAGAAACCCGGGACCATTTGTTTGTCCACTGCCCTATTACAATGGCTATATGGAGGAAAATTCGAAGATGTGCTGACAGAAGGGGGACCCTATTCAAGGGTGGCAACAGGAGGTGCAGTCATTGTTGAAAAGATCTAGACAAAATAGACAGAAATAACAAATATCTGGTTTTTGAAACTTGAGAGAAACTTGAGGGTTTTTGAAAACCAAAGTAGGGATGTTGATAGTATTAGTCAAGCTATTGTCTTAGTTGTAGCTAGATGTTTAATGCACCCACACTATAAGGTTAAATTCCAAAAGTGGGCTGGTCTTGTTAACTGTATAGTAGGTTGATATCTAGTTTGTAATCTTTCTCCTTTTCGTAAGTAATAAAATTTCTTACTTATCGAAAAAAAATAATAATAATAATAATATTTATAAGAATAACTCTAATAAGAATAATAATAATAATGATAATAATATATTATTATCATTATTATTACATATTTTATATATTTTATAATACCAACTTGATATATCAATTCATATACTATCATTATAACAAAAATTACTATAATAAGCATAAAAATAATAATAGATCACAAAATTCAATTTATTCATTATATTAAATTAATAACAATTAATATCAATACAAATTCTGAATTTAATTAACCTAACCCGAACCAGATACTATCCGAGATTCTATAAACCCGAATCAACTTGACCCAAATTCAATCCAACCTAGAGTCTGTAGATCTGAATCAAATCCAAACCAAATATGTTAGACCCAAACCCGGCCCGATATTCTCCTAACCCGAAATGACCCAGCCCAATATGGATCTGATATGAATCATTATTACCCGAATTAGACCTAAACCTAAAGGGCACCAAAACCCGACCCAATTGCATAGCAAACCTGATTTTAATCCAATCCAAATTTACCCAACCTAAACCCAACTCGTTTGACCTATTTACTACCTCCAATAATACCCCATTTCTCGAAATCCTAACTTATTCAAAATTTGATCTGACTAAAACAAATCTACCAGCGTTTTCAAAATTTCAAACAAGTTCTTACCAAAAATGTACTATTTATGTTCCGGTGGTCCTTAATTGTGTGTCTTGAGCCCGTTAAGCCTTTTTTGGTCATCTAAATTTTACAAAACTTTGGAAATCATCTTATTTTAGTATTCTTGAGCTAAATACAATCAAAAAAATATCTCATTATTATTCATTTCATTTTTTTATTATTTCAAATACTTTTGGACTATTAATGATGTTTTGCCTTCTAAATTTTATCTAATATTGCATGGATCAATTATAGCCTTTCATAATTGATTAACATGAATGAGAAACTCTCATTTATACTCTCAATTTTGTGGCTCCCTTGTTGTTGTAGCAAAATTAGATTTTTTTCTAATTTAACTTTGAGTTTACCATTTTACCCTATACCAAAATGTTCTCCTCCTAGCCTTTCCTTTTCAACTAAGCATGGCCATCGCTTATTTTTGTGTGGTTGGAGTTGCCCCATCTACTCTATCCACGATGGGTGCATGTGTTGATATTTTTACAAGTGCAATGACACATTTACCCTATATACCTTTACTTAGTTCCTAAGTCTTTTACTTAGTAGATTTATGAGTCATCTTTCTTCCACTCCTCCCCTTCCACAAAACCATTCTCGACATTTCTCCATCAAAATTCTATGGCCTTACATGGCCATCCCACCATGGATGAAGCTTAGTTCTTCTTCTAGCTTTAATGGAAAAAAATAAATAAATAAATAAAACTGTTCTTCCTTTATCTTCAATTCTAGCTCCTTTGATTTAGTTTTTGATGGCTTTCCTAATATTTTTCTTATGATATTTCTAGATTTATCTTGTTCTTTTCTTAATAAGGGAACTTAAGAGATTAAAGGTAAACATTATACATACTAAAAGTTGATAGACTTTGGTGTTTAGTATGATTTATAGTGTTAAGGTTGATTATGTCATGTTTGATGGATTTTTAGGATTTCGGACCATAGGACTTGATTTTGATTCTTTGTGGTTTTGTTTAATCCAATGATACCATGTTAATCCTCGTAATCTTTGGATGACCTTTGATATTTGGATTCAAGCATATTTTGGTGGTTTAATTCAAGCATGAAATATAAGTTTAGATGTTCTTGAGTGCTCTTAAGCATCTTGATGTGCTCTTGATGATTTTATGGAATTTACTTAATTAGATAATACCATGATAATCCTTACAATTTCTAACTAAACTTTTATATATAATATGTTAGCTAAAACTTAATGGCTTTTAATTTTGGTTGAAAGTTTGAATGGTTTAGGCATGTTCTTAATGTTCATGAATCCTTCAAAGAGTTGTTGGTCTATTTACCCTAGGTAAGGTTAGAGGAATATTAGTCTTATAGTAAATATTATTACTAAAATGAATAACTAACCCAAAAAACTATTTTAGTGTAATTAGGGGTCAATGATCTATTGAATTTACCTCAGAAATAGTAGCTGGAAGTGATTAGTATTTTTCTTGGTAAATAGTAATTCTCGATGATAATTGTTTGACGATTTTTTTTTAATGAAGTTTCTCGGTATAAAACGACATTTTTCGTTAACTATGAATAGCAATTTTCGTGAATAGTATTTTTCGAGAAAAACTATCATTTAACCTTTTTGGCATTCTGAGTAATTTTTTGCCATTGGTTTGGTCATTCGTGCCTCAAATGTAATTCTTTGTATTTTAAAATATTTTTAGAATTTTGAACGGTATAAGTAGTGCGAATAATGATTCAAGTGGATTTGACCATGGGTCATCCTTCGTCATGTTTTCAGTATTTTTCAGTTTGAGCATGATCCTATGTGTCTTATGTGTTACATGCTATTGCTTTTAGTAGATTATACTTACTCACAACGTTTTTTCTAATACTATTATTTTTCTTCAAATTTTGTGTTACACGTTTAGTTGTGGAGGTCTACGCTTGGACGTAGATTAGCAAATGCGATTTGGGTAGGGGCCTAGTTTAGAATTTCGGTTTATTGTTTTAATTTATGAGTATGTTGTATCTAGCTTGAATCTCTTTTTATATAAATAAATATATTTTCTTTTGTTACTTGTTTCTATCTTCATTATTTCATTTGATATTGTTTTGTTTCTTGTACCTTTGAAATCTAAGTGCTAACCAAACCTGATCCCTAGATGTGAATTGTTTTAGCTTGCATCCGGCATGGATCAGGTATATCTTGTGCCTTTCCTGTGTTGGATGTGGCAATAACACCCCGTATTTTTCTACTTTCACTTCTACAAAATGTTTCAAAATGTAAAACTTTCTAGTGTGAAAATTAGGATGCAGCACAATCAATCAACCCCTAAGATCTAATGTCCGATGCCTCTGAGCTAATTCTTTGAAATGGATTTTTCGATGTCTCTCCTTTACAAAACTTCGGCAACTATCATATGACAATGTGTAAGACTCCTAACCCATCTTAGAGGCTAAAAAGACCAACTCTATATACCTAAGTAAACACCCTTAACTCACGAACTTTGAGAATGCAATACTAATCCCTAAAATTTTATAAATTAATTTGTTTCTCATCAAGATTTCATCCAAACTCAATAAATCAATGGAGAAATCATGCATCCGCCTTTTAATTAAGATTTTTGAGCTTAGGAATCATGCAATAAAATTGTGGTTTAGTCTTGATTGCGGTGTCATATCAAAGCGTCATAAAGGATAAATTATGTTTTGAGTCACTGCAACGTGAACTTTCATTTCTATTGCACAATATGCTCTATTTATTGATCATCTTAATATAATTATTTAATAAACTAGTGCTCTATATTATATCAGAAATATTTAATAGACTTATTATATGTTGAATTGTCCTAATAACACTACATTTGTTAATTATTTTTTTTTAGCATCCAAGTTTGTAATATTAAAGTTATTGATAACAAAATATTACTATATCTCATTTATACACATTTACAATAAATTAAAACTGCAACAATTGCTAACTTGTTATCTATTATTCTAACTATTATTTACATTACTTACTAATGATATTTATTTGCTTATTCAAAACAAATATTAATATTTAACTGAAAAAATTGAGAGAAGACTAGCAATTGAGGCACCAACACACAACTTTATCAAAACCAAAGCAATCATCATCATCATTCACCAAAACTCCATCCAATCATCATCTTAGCACATGGAGAAAAAGAATCAAAGAGCTTTGAGAGTCCACTCGAGACCTTTGATTGTCTACTAGTTGGAGTTTTGGAGATTTGTGATCCTCCCTATTGTTCTTTCTTTTTCTCTAACTTTATCTACATTTCATATAGTTAATATTTACATCATAAGGGGCTACAACATTTATGTTAAGGGTGAAAATGAATCCCTAAACTATGGTTAAGTTCTTGATAATAATTTCTCCATTATTTTATGTGTCATGGCAATGTTCATTGATTTTGCTCCCAAAAATCATGCATGTGTGCTACAACCCGATGCGACTTGCACGGTGCGTGCCTTGTTCCAGTGTTTGCATAGTGACAATACATAGGAGTTATGCTTGCTTGGTGCTATGTGAATTTATTAGATTATATGCAAATAAATTATAATGAGATTAAATAGAAATTCGCCTAATAGTTTGTATTTTGACAAGAGTAGTAAAACATCTAGGTAAGGTGTGTTTTGAAAAAATTAAATCCAACTACACACGCTTGATGTACCACTTGGATCATCCTTCCGTTTATTCTTCATATTTTAATACTGTCAAATACAGAACCAATATCCTAGGTACTTTTTTGCAAAGGTACATTTTTGCATCTACACTACTTGTTATCAATGGGACTTAATAATGTTCTATTATCTTGTCAAACGATTTAGGTTAGTAATATAAGGTACTTAAACCTGCTTGTAGATTTGTACCTTAGTTGGTCTCTTTTCATGACAACATAGCTAACATAAGGATTATCATTAGATTGTAAAAATTTCATTAGTGGTGAAAATTAACTCTCTTAACATATTCATTGTTATTTTTTATCACCTTTGTTATTTTCCTTTTAAGTTTTTTTTTTTTTTTTTTTTTTTTTGCTTTCAGTAATTTGGTCACACCAACCTCACCTTTATAAGAGGGAGCGCTGCAGTTGCTCTTCACCAAGGCATAAAGCTCTCTTCTCTTTTTAATAAAATTATTCTTTTTATACACACAAGCACTATTTCTCTCTCCCTCTAAGTTTTGTTGGTTGTTCAATCATCTTTCTTGAAGGTAGGTTTGGCGTGACATTGTAAAAACATTACCTAGTGGGCACTTGCAAGGTATGTAAGCTAAGTGTTGCATAGGAAGGACAACGAGAAAATGTCAACCCCATGACATGACGCAGACCAAGCAAATACATATTCAAAACTATATTTGTGGTTGACTAGATCCAACAATAAATAGAACTTCAAATTTAGAGTTCACAGGTTCACTTGTTAAGTTATTGACATTCACCTCGTATATCATTACAGCTTCCATTTCCCCCCATAAGAATATAAAATCATATTATCAACAAATCTGCAAAACAATAAAGTAATACCATAGCATAATCACTTGCGATAAGGTGGGCAGATAGCAAACCTCCAAGAACCCTGATAGTCGTTTCAAAAACAGACACCGTCTTATTCTGTAAATGTGACAACAAAAAAAAGGCAACTTGAGTTCAGAAGACCTGTTATTATTTTTTATGAGGAAAAATAAAAAATTGTCATAATAGACTAGCATTGTTCATGTGCTGAAGATAGATAAACATAGACTTGTGCCTCACTGCAAATTACTAGTGGGCATATGCAAGAAGCAACAGCCTAACAATCCACAAACATCTTACACATGTTTTGATGGGTTTGTTACTTTTTTAGGTACAAAAGTGCTGAATCGAGTGAGGTATAGGCTTTATTGATGCAAGTGCAAAAGGAATTTCCTGCAGAGAATAATTCCCAAGAGAATTTGAGGCTAAAAAACTCATAAAAGTGTTATCCAAGCTCTTATTTTCTTGCATACAGATCTTGAGAATGTATATTCAGCTCAAGCATATTTCAAACTGTGCCTACTGCCTACTATATACAAGCCAGATAGATGTAGCTTTACTTTCGCAAGCTAGACTGCTTCTATTTCCAACTATAGTCATCAAGTGTGGGCATTTACTGGCATCTTTTGCAATGAAGTATTAATTGCTAACATAAGCAAACAATACTTCTCAATTGTGGTATGAAGGACTAAAGACATAAATCAATCATGTGTACCAACAAATACAAATAAACTGCACCACGGGTAGCTAAGCTATGAAACAAGTTTCTGAATACTCACTATATCAAACCGAAGGTTCTTTCCAATCCACTCTACAGAAGTAGCAAAGCGTTCTTTATCACCAAGCAAAGCCAATGTGTCTAATGAATCGACCTAGAAAAGGGAAGGATCACATTAGAAGTGGTACAGAAAAGGATCTATCAACCCTTTCTTAAAACATTTTCCCTTTACATGCTGGGGGCACAAATAGATGCACCAGCTGAAACAACAGAGGAAGAAATCATGTGGATAAGCATATCCAACTCGGGATAAGTTTTATTCTTACCAATGTTAACGCATATCCACCAAGAGTATCTTCTCCTTCACACGATAAGGGTCTTAATTCATCATGTGGAAAAGCATACTTCATGTACCCATTGAATGCATGATAGAACATGTCACGAACCTAAAACAAAGAAGCAACCATCGATCTTCCTCCAGGATTAAGCTTCAGAATAAAGTGGCAAATAGCAGATAGTTCAGGAATAAAATCAACCCTCACAAAGACGGCCTGCGCCATATTTTTATCCAGTGCTCTATCTACTGTTTAAATTCAAATATCAGAATGTATATCACCCTCTGATTTCATAATAATTCACGTAGAGAAGCCAGGACAGCAACACACGTCACAATATTTTTTTTCTTGAATAATAACACAGGAATCATCACAATCTCATTTCAAGTGTGTCCCATCAACATATATCCTCATTAACACAAAGTTGACTATCTCATTGCCGCTTAGTCATCGTATGAAATAACAACAACTTGCTTTAAAGCACCACAATCGAGTAATTCTTTGGGGGCGGAAATAGTAGTGATATCTTAAACCAGAACTACGCCGAAGGTCATCCCCGCTGAATCGACGACCATCAAATGCATCAAGATTTAAAATTTTCTTAGCTCAATACAATACCATTTATGTCTAGTAACAGGGCTAAAACTGCGTGATAACATTCAAGTTTTGACAACAAGTAAGTGATATACCAGATCTCCATCGACTACCAAAAGCCTACTACTTGTTCGACCGCGAAAAATCACACTTACCGAAGTAATTGAATGATATAATATTTGTTTCCAGAGTTTTGCTCGGGGAATATTAACGAGATGTCGACATTAGTAGATAGAAGGCAGAAGGAAGCAAATGGAAGAATACCTCGTCCCTCAGTAGTTTGGCTTCTTCAGGGGTAACGCTTTCGGCGATTGTTTTGCCAATAATTATTGATTTTGTAAATATTACCATTAACATGAAAAAACCGATTGATCGCGCCCTCATCTTTGTCTCCCCCGCCCCAGTCACCTACCTCTCTCTGTCCTTTTTTGCATCAACTTAGCTTTCGGACTTGTAGTACTTTCAGTCTCTCGTTCATCCAAATTTTATCGCTCTCTCAGATAATTTAGCGTTGGAACTCCGTGCGGCGGCTTCGAGTTTCACGCACATGCCAGTTCACGTAACTGATTTAATGATTTATGTCTTAGAGTTATTTATTAAAATTAATTATATAAAATAATTATTTATATTAGATATTTTTTAAATAAGATATTAGTCTTACTTCAATAATATTATTATTTATTAATATTTTAATATATATAATAATTATATTTTATGTTATAATATATTATATTTTTTAATTAATTAATGATTAAAATTTATTTTTAAAATATGTAACAATAAATTTTTAAACACGAAAAAAGTAATAGATATAGCCCCTGTTTGGTTTTACTTATTATTAATAACTACTTTTAGATAAAAATTACTTTTATAAATCTACTTTTAAAAAATTACTTTTATAAGTAAAATATATATTTGTTTTAACTTTTATTACATAAGTAATTAATGCTAAAAAACTACTTATTGTATCTTATTTTATTACATAACTTTTATGTGGTTGAAGTGGCCTGAAAGCTAGCCTTCTTTGCCTCTCTCCTGTCGCTGTCTTCTTCAACCTCTCTCTATCTTCTCTCTGCCCTCTCATGATCTGAAGCCACAGCAGCAGTGAAAAGGGAAAGGAAAAAATAGAAAAATAAAATAAAAGCTAAAAAGGCTTTTCTTTCTCCTCAGTTTCTTCATATCATTGAAATACAACAAAAATCTCCCTCTCATTCTCTCTCTCCGAACTAAATAGCCATAAAAAGGGGGGAAAAGTGAGAGAGATGCTCTTGAAGCTGCTTCTTTCATTTTTCTGTTGTATTGATTTGAAATCTCTCTTAAATCAGATTTCCATCTAATTCAATCGATTATCTTCAGTGTTAAAGCTTAGAATTGTTTGGTCTTATCTTGTGGTATGCGCTTGTACTTTTGACTGTTTTTAAATTTGGTTTACATTTTTAAGGATTCAAAGTTATGGAGAGTGGAATTCAGGGGTTTGGAGCTGCAAATTTTGAGTGATCTCTTCATTTTTCTCGTATCTGTGTATGTTAATTTGAGTTGACCCGGGCCTGAATTGAGGCTCGGGATCAGGATATTCATGGGATCAGAAAACAAAAGTAGCAGCGAGGCGCAGAGAAAGGTTGTGATGGATGATGAAGAGGAGCATCCGGAGCCTAGCACGTCGTTCTATTTGGTTAAATTTAAGCTATGAGCATAGCATATCATCAGAGCTATGATCATTAACAACCACTACAAAACTGAGAAAACAAAAGAAAAAAAACCAGAAGCAACAAATATCGAAGATGGAGAAGGCAAAATTGGAATTTGAAGAGGACGGGAAATCGAAGCTCAACAATTACAGATCTGTATCTTGCGAATATGGATCAAACAGCGGCGTCAGATGGAAGCAGCAAAAATGGTGATGGCGAACGCAAGCAGCAAATGGAGAGAAAAAGTGGAGGAGAACGAGCTGCAGACCACGCACAGAACGCACAGTGCAGACTATAGCCAAGCACAAATGATCTAAGCGAATTTTTTTTTTCAAGACACCGTGCCGTGTCACATAAGTAGTTTAAAAAAGTAAGTAAAATTTACTTTTGATTAACTACTTATAAGAAGTTATTTTTGTTAATCACTTTTGTATAATAATTTTTCATAAGTAAAACCAAACACTTATCTTAATTTAAAATTACTTTTCACAATTACTTTTATAAATAATTACTTATCAAAAGTTAAAACAAACAACCCCATAGACTTCTGACTTCTACTTTTCTCGTTAAATGATATAATAATAAATCAATAAAAAATTCAAATAAAAAATTATAAACAAAAATAGATTTATATAAATAAAAAATATACTCCCAATGATTAAAAATCATAATAAGTTTACTTTATTCAAAATTAAACCTATACAATATTCAGTATTTCCAAATGTTACTTTATTTAGTTATAGTCTTTAATAGGAAATTGTTTTTCTATATTATTTTAATAAAAATTTCTTTTGAATAAAATTTAAGAGGAGGGTTTTTTATTGGAAGATCGATCAACTAATTTTACAAATAAATACACTAGTTATCATATATTTTAACTTTTTTGGTTCATAGGAATTGGTTGATTACTAAATTGAAGTCGGCTTACTAATTTTAATAGAAAAATTGAATTCAACACTATTTCAATTCAAATATTTCAAAATGATTATACAATCTTTTAGAATTGTTATGCTTAGTTGATAAATAATTTTTAAAAGGCTTATGATCATTCTTATTAGTGTTCGTCTTATTATATCAAAGATTTATAAGACTTTTATCAAAAGTTAAATTTTTCACCTTTTTATTTTTTTCTAGTTTGAACACTTCCCACTTTTCTCCCCCTCTATATCTATCTTAAGCATATGATCTACCAACAGCCAATTCGTGATTTCACCTCTTATTCTTCCCTTTTCCTTTTTTGTCCACAATATCCTTTGTATCCAACCTACATTGGCATGTTCTACATGAGTCTGAAGAGCATTCCTCCCCTCCACCTGATTTGTGCCCGCTAACTCCCTTCTTGCAGACACATACACTCCATTCTTAACCTTTTCCCATTTAATCAAAAGTTCCTAGTGTTCAAGAGTCTTCTTCCTTTTTGTGTGTTTTCCCTTGCCCAAGCTTCCATTCCTTTTATTTCCTTTATTCATCTTACCTTTTATAATCTTTACATTAGTTATTTACTACATCTCTGAAGTAGTGGACGACTAAGGTTTAAAAAGTGAGGAAAATTGTTAGTCATTGCCTTCATTTAAGCTCTTCCATACAAATGGAGGGTTTTAGATTATTCTCTCTGTCTTCCTACTCTTCTTGATTCATATTTTTATGTTATTCAAGCTATCGTTTACAAATATCTATGTAATACCTCATCCTAAAACCATTCATAACACATTTAAACTTATGTTCATATAGAATAAATGGGGGGGATGAATGAAAATGTGAGTCAAGGAAATTAGTCGATGGTTGGAAGACCCTAAAATTTACTAGTAATTTTTTTTTTAATTTTAATAAAAGATAAACATAAGATAAATGGGTATTACTGTCATGCCTAATATAAAATGGTTATTACTATCATACTGCATATAAATATGATTTACTATACTATTCTCATACTAAATACAAGGCAAAATATTACAGCAAACTGAAATAAGATAAAGAGATAACAAGAGAAATTTCATAAAGTAGAGATAAACGCTAAATAAAATTACAACAAAAGGGAACCTTATGGAGTTAAGAGTCTATAAGGTATACAAACAAAAACTCTAGCTGTGATACTCAAAAATTTAAAAACCTAGAATTTAAAATTTAATCTTCATTCAGGATAATTTAACTTTTTTTATTATTAATTTAACTATTTTGTGGGATTTTGATTTATAAAAATGGATATGATTAAAATAAATATATTGTTATTTTATCATACTTTTTTAAAATAATGTTCCAAACACATATTTTACTAAAATTATTCTCTTAAATTAATATCTTAAATCTTAAATAAATTAATATATTAAAATAATTCATCCATCTAAATTAAATACCCTAATTTCAAAAATTAATTTTTTTATTTTCTCTTTTTCTTTTTTTTTTCCTTTTTCTTTCTTCTTCTTTCTCCTTTTCTTTTTCCTTCTCTTCTCCTTTTCCTTGGGCCAATCGACCTCTCCTTCCTTTCCTTTTCCCTACTCGGCTGCTTAAAATACCCCAAAATCTTAATTTTAATAATTATAACTAATTAAGGATTTATTATGGGAATTAACTAAATAAGTTTTTTATTAAACTAAAAGAGAATTAATTAGGGTAAATTAAGAAGAAAATAATAAATATTTTAATTAGGAAAAATTAGGGTGTTTTGCTAATTAAAATGGAATTTAGGAAAAATCTTTCAGAAACCCCTAAATTAGCCTTAAAAGGGAATTAAATATTATTTTAGTTAAATGTTATTATTTTTAAATATTCCAAAAATACCAACATATTCCAAATATCCCAACCAACCTATTTCCCTTTTTCTTTTTCTTTTCTTTCCTTTTTCTTCTTCTTTTTCCTTTTTCTTTTTTCCTTTCTTTTCTTCTTCCCTTTTTCTTTTTTTTCCCCGAATTGGGCCTATCATGCGACCCAATTTCCCAAACCTTTTCTCCTTCAGCGCGGCCCACCTTAGAATGCCGTGTTTTGACACCCGTTTTTATCCCTCGTCGTCGGTCAGGTTCTTCCTCTTCTTTTTCTTTTCTTTCTTTCTTTTCCCAAGTCGCCCAGTCCACACCCCTTCCCCTTCTTCTTCCTTCTTCCTTCCTCATTGACCTACAACTCATCCCCAACGCCTCCGAGAATCACATTGCCAACCACTTCGTTGATCCGACCAATCTCTCCTTCCTCTCCCCTACTAACCCGCCTACCATTTGACCCAACCAACCAACCCTTCCTTCTCACGCATGACCCCTTTTTCCTAGCCAATCACCTCCCCTGCCATGATTGATTCGCGTCGGCCTGCTATCACCGCTGGTGCACCTAACCTACCTGCCCTATTCTTTCGTCACTCCTTTAACCTTATCCCCTCCTTTAGCTCTATAACCCCCATAACCAGCCTTGGTTAAGCCTTTTTCCCGAAACATAGAATTTTCCCCCTTTGCGCCACCGCACAATCAAACACCCATTTTGCCGTCATCGTTCTAACCACCCTCAAAACCACTCCCTGCACCACCCTTTACCTAACTACACGTCTCTTCTCCCTCGATTTGCCCTACACAATCCACCCCTTTCCTTCCACCTCCGCCGCCCTTCGCACCACCATTAGCCACCACTCCCGCCATAACCATCGCCTCCTATACCTCCTAAACTACTCTGCAGACTTCCCTCTACCTTCCCCTACCATTCTTTTCTTCTTTCTCCCTCTCCTCTTCTCTTTCTCTTTTTCCTCCACTCTTGGCCACCACAACCGTCGTCGTGCACTGCCACCTTAGTTCCACCCCTCTCCATCTAGGCAACCATAAACACCCCAACTTCCACCCTCTTTCTCCCTCTTCTTTTCCCAGCACTCAACTCTCTCCCTTTTCTTCTCTTTTTTCGGCTACCGCCGCTGCCACCGTGCACCACCGTCGGTGTCACCTATCACCACCAACCCAAGGTGGTACCCCAAACCCTCTCAACCTTTAAACCCTATTTATACAAGCTTGATTTATTTAATTTTAATATATTTCCATTATTTCAATTATTATTATTATTGCTACTACTAATGTTATTATTATTATTGCTATTGAGGGTCGAAGCCCTATTCTATTTTATTTCAATTATATTATTATTATTATTATTATTATTATATGGCGGTGTTGTTGTTGTTGTTGTTGTTGTCATCATCATCATCAATGTCATCATCATCATCATCATTATTATTATTTTGAAAATAAAAGTTATATATTAATCATGGAGAAAAGGTACAGCCCAAGCTATAGAATTGATCTACTTTACCTAAGAAACCACTTAACTTTGCACTATGTGCAGAATGATTACAAATAGATGACATAACTAAAGAGATTTGATATACTATCCTTTGCATGTTCACACTAACATTTGTGAAGATGCATGCATTTTGAGCTTTCCACACCTCATATATGCTAATAACATAAAAAGTTGTCCTGAACTATGCCTTAGCAACACCTCTAGTATGAGAAAAAACAAAGCTTTTCATCAAAGACTGCCAAGAGTAATGTCTTCTTCTTTCTCTGAACACCTTCCTGATTGCTTCCCAAATCTATTGCAAACCTTGACAATGGAAGAAAATATGACTGAGATTTTCCTGCTGAGAGCAAAAACAACATTGCATAGGTATTCCAGGAAAAATTTTGCCACTAGATCTTTAGTGGGAAGTTTTGAGTGTGTAACCAGCCATGCAATAAATTTGTGCTTAGGAGCAGCTGGGTTGGACCAAATGGCCTTCCACCAGTACACTTTAGAAGCTTTAGATCGAATCAAGTCATAGACTACAGAAATGCTATAAGTGTCCTGTGACTGAAGCTGCTGGAAAACTGGACTTAGCTTAGGCCTTAGACCAATGAGTTTGACTAAAATCCAGGAGGCTGTGCATGGCAATGTAAAGGTTGTGATAGTCTACTCTTTAATGAAATAAGTGTGGATCCATTATATCCATAAGGAATTCTTATCCTTATACAGATTCCACAGATGCTTGCCAACTGCAGCTGTATTCCAAACAACTAAATCAATTAAACCCAAAACTCCTTCCCTTTTAGGCAAACATACCATTTTCCAGGAGACTAGAGCTCTTTTGCTTGAGGATGCTTTCCCTGTCCACAGAAAAACTCTACAAAGGCTAATGATCTTCAGTAATAATTTTTTGGGAAGAAAAAACAACTGACTCCAATACATAGTAATACCAAAGATCACAGACTTCAACAATTGTAATCTGCCAGCATAAGAAAGTAATCTATTTGCCCAGTGCTGTAATTTCTTTGTGATTTTTTGTATTAAGGACTGTATATCAGTTGTTTTCAATTTTGAATCATCCAAAGGAACTCCCAAATACTTGAAAGGTAACCTCCCTTCCTGAAATTGAAGCTGTGACAAAATAGACCCTTTCACCTCCTGAGATACTGCACCAAAATAGATAAAACTTTTCCTAGGGTTAATAGATAAACCAGAGGCAGCAACAAAAGCTTGGATCATTGAGTTAATAGCAGTTATAGAAGTTAAATCACCCCTGCAGAATAAAAGTAAATCATCTGCAAAAGCAAGATTGATGATCTTCAACTTTTTACATTTGGGATGTCCATGGAAACCTTCATTCAGCCAGAGAGTTTGCAACATCCTACTAAAATATTCCATGACAATCACAAACATGTATGGTGATAAAGGATCTCCCTGTCTTAGGCCTTTTTTCCTTTAAATGGAATCAACAAGTTGTTATTAATGCAAAGAGAATAACTGACAGTGGAGACATAAGCCATAAGCAATCAGACAAAATGGACAGGAAAGTGCAAACCAAGCAGCATATTTTTCAAAAAAGTCCAATTGACTGAGTCATAAGCCTTCTTGATATCTACTTTAAGCATGCACCTTGGTGAAGCATTTTTCCTTTTGTATAAGTGAATAAGATCATGAGCTAATAAAACATTATCTCCAATGTACATGCCCTTAACAAAACCAGCTAGAGATGTATGAATGATGGATGGTAAAATTGGCCGCAACCTATTAGCTAAAATTTTATATACCACATTGCAGCAAGCAATTGGCCTAAAATCAAAGACATTGTCAGCTCCTTCACCTTTAGGGATAAGAATTAATTTTGTTGCAGCAAGGCTTCCTGGTAAAGATGCAGTCTGGAAAATATGCATAATCAATCTCCATAAACTTTCCCTCAGAATTGACCAGGAAGCCTTAAAGAAACCTAAGGTGAAACCATCAGGACCTGGGGCCTTATATTGGCCAATAGACCATAAAGCTTCCTTGACCTCCTACAGGGAAATAGGCTTAAGCAGATCATGTTGTTGATCCACAGAAACCAGAGGCCCCTGCAAGAAAATACTATTATTAGTGTCTCTAGTGGCTCTATTGGCTGATCCCAACAAGTTCTGATAAAATGAAATGAAGGCTTGATTTATCCCTTCTGATTCAGAAAAACATTGGCCATTATTGTCTTGAATTCTTCTTATCACACTATTCATCTACCTGACCTTCATAACTGAGAAAAAGAAGTGTGAGTTAGAATAACCCAAATTCAACCATTTAATTCCAGATTTCTGCTTGAGAAAACTCTCTTCACAAAGAACATAATGCTGATAAAGCTTCAAATATTTCTTTTCCTCCTCCTGCAGGGCCAGATTATGAGGAAAGGAATCAAGCTCAGTCTGGATCCTATTCAGCTGCTGCCTTGCCTCTTGAACTCTTTTGGAAATGCCTCCAAAATTCTCCTTATTAAAACTTATAAGACTAGCATTGATGTCTCTAAGCTTTCTGAAGAAAGTACCCTGAACAAACCTTGAAATAGGTCTCTCCCATATAGAAGCGAAAATGAGGGTCCAAGGTCTACATATCAAAAAATTTAAACTATCTCTTGGAACCCCTAACAGACCTCTCTTCTAAATGCAACAAAGCAGGGCTATGATCAGAGAATAGAGTGTCTAAAAACTACACAGAAGAGTTTGGGATATTGATAGTCTAGGGCATATTAACCAAGACCCTATCCAATTTAGCCATAATTCGATTCCCACCCAAACTTCTATTGGACCAAGTAAACTTCAAACCTGTGTAGCTCAAATCATGTACCATTAGAGAGTTTAAACGCTCCCTAGCATCTTCCACATCATTAAGATTAATGGCATTACCTTGGAATTTCTCCTCTGGCTTCAAAACCACATTGAAATCCCCAAGAATAATCGAAGGCTCCATTTCAATTTTATTATCCTGTAGCCAATGCCATAAACATTTCCTACTAACACCATCATTAAAAGCATAAACAAAAGTAATATAAAACTTTACATTTGAAATAATCCCTGTCACAAACATCTGCATGGCCTGCTCACAGCTTGCCATTCTTTGAACCTGCCACACCTTTTTATCCCAAATGCACCAAATCCTTCCATTTGAGTGATTCTCATAATTGCTAAATCTCTCCCATTGAGGACCTAGCCTGTCATAAACCTTACCAACATTTTCTTTTTTGACTCTAGTTTCTACCAAACCCATCAAGGAAACCTTGTGCACTGATAACCAGTGCCTCAATTCTTTTTGTTTATAGGTTTTATGCAAACCCCGAACATTCCATGCCCCTATCATGGATCTGCTGTAATAAAGAATGTACAAACCGAGGCTCCTCAGCCTGTGGATTACTAGGCTATTGCAAAGAACTAGGAGGTATTAACTTGTCTTCTGAATCATCTTGAAAACACTAGAATCTATTAGTTGTGTGAAGCCTATCAATTGTCCTGTGTTCCTTAGGACTAGAAACTTGATTAGTTCTGCCAAACTGCCTACCATTCGAGGGCTCAGGTTGATAACCATTCATGGTGTCATTTTCAGCATTAAGCTCCTTATGAATGTTGGCAGAATCCTCTGGAGTCTTCTTCTACATAGGAGTCCTGACAATCTTCCTCCATTGTTGAAGTCCTTCTTGATGGTAAGACCTCTCCTTTGTGACCGCCTCTGGATGTTTAGACTACCTCTGCCCCTCCTTCACTTTTTTGCAGAACTGAGTAGAATGTCCTGGCTCATTACAATTTGTATAGAAGGCTGGCTTCCATTCAAAAACAATCTTCTGCATTATAATATAACCATCAGGGTCTAGGATTTCGACTAACTCCACCAGCTTCTTAGAGACATCCACTTTAACAAGCATTCTTGCATAAGATATTCTTTCACCGGAAGATGTAACTCCATCTAAACATAATGGTCTGCCTACTACACTACCAATTCTGCTCAAAGAATCAACATCTCAATAATCCAGAGGTAAATGCACAAGTTTGATCCATAATGGCATAAACTGAAACTTCTCTTTTGAGAATTAAAATTTTTGATGCCATTCCTTCAAAATGAATGGACGATTTAGAAACGACCAATATGGCCTTGATAGCACCCAATCCCTGTCTTCCTGGGATTGGAACTTAAAAACTATAAAACCCTGATCATGCATCAACATTTTAGGCTCCTACACACCCGACCAAAGATTCCTGACATAAGTCTCCATTTGTCTCAAAGATGGTCGATAACCAATGACATAGCCCACTACTGCCCACTTCCAATCAGAACAATTTGAATCCACCTTCTCCCTCTATAGATTAACACAAATATTGTTCCTAGCAATCGTGGGCGGAACATAGTTTAATTTGGATCCTCTTTCCGGCAGCCTATTACCAACCAGTTTATCCTTCCATGATACCTCCATATTTTCTAGCCCTTTATGATGATCAATTGTGTTGTGATGATAATCCACCATCTTGCCATTCTCAACATCATTCTTTTCAAAAAGGGATCCCTCGCAATCGAAAGGAGGAGAAACCAACCCTGCGATTTCATTAGAATTATGATCGACGTCCCCCTCTGCATGATCCATGCATGCCTGAATAGGGTTAATCTCCTTTGTCTCTTGCGCAACCTTGTTATTCCCTAAACCATCATTGCATTCTACCGAAGCCCCAACAGAAGATGAAATCCCAACACCTTTTGCCGACTCCTTCTTGGCCGTTGAAGCAGCCCTCCTCGTTCTCGCCATGGGAGAGGAGAGAGGAGAGAGCCTAGGGTTTCCTTTAGCTTTATTATTATTATTATTATTATTATTATTATTATTATTATTATTATTATTATTACTATTATTATTTCAAAGTAGGGTCGAAACCCTAGTTTACATTATCTTCGATGTATACTATTATTATTATTGTTATTATCATCATCATCATCATCATTATTATTATTATTATTATTATTGCTATTATTGTTTATTATTATTATTATTATTGTTGTTGTTGTTGTTATTGTTGTTGTTATTGTTATTGTTATCATAATCATCATCATCATCATCATCATCATCATCATCATTATTATTATTATTATTATCATCATCATCATCATCATCATCATCATTAATATTATTAGGGTTAAATCTTCAAACCTTACATTATCATTTTTTACAATATTACTATTATTACTTTTGTCTTTAGAAAAATTAGTATTTAGTTAGTGTTACTATTATTATATTATTATTTTATCCAAAACCCTAATCTTAGAATAAATTAGGAAATAGTAGTGTTTTTAGTAGGAAGGAACCTAATCTTTAGTGTTTCCCTCTTATAGGTGAGACCAATCAAAGCCCTAAGGAGGTGTAGGAGCGTGCTCTAAGACTGGTGTAGTATTAGGTAAGGGTATAACTAAGGCCTCATGTGTGTTATGTGCCTTGTATGCCATGTATCATGATGTGTTATGTATCTTATGCTTATTGTTATAACTATTTCATGTGTAGTGCGGCTTGGAGTTGAGGTATGTTTATCTACTTTCATATGGCATGTGTTACTATGTATTTGTTGTGGAATGTGATGTAATGTGTTATGACCCTTTAAGACATGCATGTAAGGATATTTAATATGGCTTGGTGGGGTGGAAAGGATGAAAAAGGAAAATGGGTAAGTAAGTTGACCATAGGGAAATAAGTTGACCAAGGAATGTGAGTTGACTTAAATATTTTAATGGTCCATGAGTGGATGAATAAAATGGGAATTTTAAATAAAATAAAAGAGTGAAATAATCAAGGGTTTATATGGGAGAATCTATGGTTTTGCATGAAAGAATTGAATCTATAGTTTTGTATGGGAGAATCTAGGGTTTACAAGGGAGTTTAGGATCTTGCATGAGAAAGTTTGAAGGTTTGTATAGGAATGTTAGAGTTTGCATGGGAGTAAAATTTATTTATAAAAAGTTGACTTGGGATGTGATGAAGGTAATGGAAGAGTTGTTTGGGTGTTTGGAGGCTTTGGGTGAAAAACAATACGTGAGACAATATAACGGTACATAGAAAACTGAGCTAGGGTTTGGGAGAAAACCCTAACCTGAGAAGGTGGTAAAAAGAGAATTTGAAGAGGATGAGTGGAGTACTAGATGAGGGTGGAAATTGTCATGTTAGGGATGAGCATGATTAGTATCGAAAAATAAGAAGTGGAAGGTGAGAAATGGAGGGGTGACATGTGGAAATAAGGAAGTTAGGGTTTGCTGTGGCCAGTTAGGGTTTAATGTGATTACCTAGGGTTTTGTGACCACACGTGATCTTGAGGAGTAAGGCGTAATGATGAGGGTTGAATCTAAAGGTTATGATGTGTGGAGTATTAAAATGATTTGGGTTGTGTGAGGTGGAGTAGGATAGGCCACATAGGCCTAATTTAGGGTTTCTAGGGAAAACCTTAGTGCGAGTCAGTGAGGGGACTGGAGGTAAAAAGTAGTGAGCATTAACCCACATATATGGGAGATGGGCTCTAGTGTGAGTTAGGGTAAGGAGGAAAGGATGTTGGGTTAAGTTAGGAGGTATATGAGTCTCATGATGTGGGACGTGACCTTTTGAAGGATAAGCGTATAGGGAGTTAGTCATGCATGTCTATGGTGAAACTTCTAAATAAGACACTTAAGACATTAATTACATAAAGTGGAAGATTGTTGAGTCGGGCCCAAACCGGTCCACGTGCATATAATAGTGGTTAGGGCGTTTTGCCCTTTATGTGACCGATCCATCGGCGAATAATAGTGGTTAGGCATATTATGCCTATATGTTTTCGGTCCATTGGCAATAATAGTAGGGGATTCCGTGCTCAACAAACCGAACATAATTATGCTAAGACATGGGAAATACACTAAGTACTTACAGTGAAACATCATGAGAGTCGGGGCAGATCGGTCCATGGGCAATAATAGTGGTCAGGAGCTTTATGCCCTGTATGTTTTTGGTCCACAGGCTATAATAGTGGGGTTTCCGTACTCGCATTGAATAATAAAAATCATGGTGTGAAATGAGCATTGATCAGAGATTACTTAATTAATTAATCTAGACAATAAATGGGCCTTTTGTATTTATTCGAATGATCGTATGCTGTTATGTTATCATGTTTAGATTATATGCTTTTGTATGTGGCCTCAGTGCACATTACCTTTACTTAGTACGTAGCGTACTGACCACCCGTTTCATGAGTGTTGCTCATTCTTACAAGCAGAAGACCCTTCTGACTTGTGTAGGTGGGTGACACTTATTTTGATGCCTTCGATGTTTATGAGGCATCAGGTGGGGCTGAGTGGTGAGTATGGACTTGGCACAAAGATCGAGAGTGGCATGGCTAGATTTCCCTTTTTGACCCTTTTATTTTGTATTGAGTATCCTAGACATAACTTTTATTGTTGTAAACTTCATTTCCCTTTTTGGAATGTTGACAATGCATTATGGTTTATGACTCTTTTCACACACTCTGATTTCTATCTTATAGTTGATTGTACTCCTTTGAATTGTAAACCTTTTTATGCGTACTCGAATTTTTTTTTTGTTATGATCCTTCTAGTTCTTTTTATGAATTTTTGGTTTAAGTATTGATTAAATTTTAACAATAATCTTTTTTAGCCTTAGCACTTGGTATTGGAATGGTCAGAGTGAATCGGTCTAGTACTAAGTGTGGTAGTAACATTCTCGAAATTCATAGGTTTTAATTTAGGTGCTTCTATTTTTTAAAAAATAGTGAATTTTGGAGTGTTACACTGTTGGCTTCCCTTATTTTTTCTTCTTTCCTTTCTCCCCCGATTGGGTCAACCCAACCCCATCTTCTTTTTCTTTTCTCCCTCGCATGTAGGTTGGCCCTCTCTTCCTTTCCCCCACCCAACCGACCTACCAGCCTCCTTCTCTTGTTCTTCTTCTTCTTTCTTCCCCCTTGCACATTAAGCTAAACTATGCAACACCTGCTTCCCTTACAACTCCCCCTCCTCTACATTTTCCATGGTATCTAGCTTGCCCTCTCTCTCTCTCCCCCTCCCTCCCGCTAGTCCCTTTCCTTCCATTTTTAGCCCTATAACCCCTACACAGTCAACTCTCATACTCCATTTCCCCCATCTTCTTCTTCTTATCCTTCATGCCACCGCAGGCCATGAGACCTACAACCCTGCACCTCCACCTAACTAACCTGCCCGCCCCTTCTTTTCTCCTCCTTATTCCTTCTTCTCCTGCCCACTTCCTTTCCTCAAGCACCATTCCTTCTCCCCTATAGAACCCCTTTTCTCCTTTCTTTTCTTCTTCTCTTATTCCCCCTATTTTTGCTTCGCCGACCTCATTCGTCGCCTCTACCAGCTAACAAACCACCACACCAACCCTCTAGCCTCCCCTAATTCCTCTCTGTACAAGTTAATAGCCACCACTCACCCCCTACAACCACCTTTCTCTTCCCTTTTCTTTTCTTCTCCATCTTGACTTCCCCCCTACACCACCACCGTGTGTCACCATCTCCCCTTTTCCACCACCGCCAAAGCCACCTCTCAACCCCTGACACCTCCTCTACCACCTCCCTACCTCAGCCAATTGATATCTCCCCTACAACCCCTTCCTTTCTTCCCTTCTTTTTCCTTCCTTTTCCTTCTTCTCCCTTCCTTCGTACCACCTTTCCTGCCTTATCGTCATTGTCTCCGCCGCCCTAAGCCACCAATCTTCGACCCCCGACCACGACCTACACCCTGCCATCCTTCTTGCACCCAGCCGCTACCCCACTCCCCTCCACAAGCCCTTAACTAAAGCCCTCAATCCCTCAACTGAACCAACCCTTCCCCCTTCTTTCAACTTCCTTCTCCACTCATATTTCCCCTTATTTTGTGCATATAGTTTATGACTTGCTGCATCTTTTGAGCTTACTTAACCAATAATTTTGAGGTATAAATATAGTTAGTATTAATATGTAATTAATAATCTTTTTGGTAAAAAATCATTATTTTAATTTTCTTCTACTAATATGTTAATTTTTGTATTGTTTCTAGGTATTAATTTTTACTAATCAAAGCTTAAACTTTAAACTGAGATAGCGGCAAAGTTTAATTGTTGTTGGAAATAAGTTAACCATTATACCCTACTAAAATGTATGAATATACATATGCTAGCACATTAGGGTTTTGTAGTAGAGATAATATTAATATGAGCTTTAGGGGCATTTTATTAATTTTTTTTATATAAAGGGTGTGGCCTAAATAAGTGTGTATGATAGGCGATAATGGGTATTAGTAGTGAATAATAATGGTTGATGGTGTTAGATAATGCACATGGACCATGGGTATCAACATTTTATGTGTTATGGGTATTGTAGTAATTTTAGCATGAAAAGGGATAAAGTGGTAATTTTATGAATAAAAAAGGGTTAATATGGTAATTTAATAAGTAAGAAGGGTATTTTGGTAATTCTAGCATGAAAAGGGGTAACTTGTAAATTTATGAGTAAAAAGGGTAATTAGGTAAAATGTTAAATAAGAAGGGCATTTAAGTAAATTTACATGGAAAAGGGACAACTTGGTAAATTTATAAATAAAAAGGAGTAATATGGTAATTTAATAAGTACGGAGGGTATCTTGGTAATTTAACAAACTTGAAGGGCAATTTAGTAATTTTAACAGGTATAAAGGATATTTTGGTAATTATATAAATATGAAGGGCAAATTTGTAATATTATAGGTATAAAGGGTGTTTTGGGTAATTATACAAGTATAGAGGGCAATTGGGTAATTTAACAAGTATGAGGGATAAATTGATAATTTAACAATTATGAAGGGTAATTTGGTAATCTAACAAACCTAAAGGGCAATTTGGTAATTTGATTAGGTATGAAGGGTATTTTGGTAATTATATAAGTATGAAGGGTAAATTTGTAATTTCATAGGTATAAAGGGTATTTTGGGTAATTATACAAGTATGGAGGGTAATTGGATAATTTAACAAGTATGAGGGATAAATAGATAATTTAACAAGTATGAAGGGTAATTTGTTAATCTAACAAATCTAAAGGGTAATTTAGTAATTTTAACAAGTATGAAGGTTATTTTGGTAATTATATAAGTATGAAGGGTAAATTGGTAATTTTATAGGTATGAAGGGTGTTTTGGAAATTATACAAGTATGGAGGGTAATTTAGTAATTTAACAAGTATGAGGGGGTAAAGTTGGTAATTTAATATGTATGAAGGGCAACTTTTTTTATTTGTTAAGTAAAAAGGGGTAACTTAGTAACTTTACAAACAAGAGGAGTATTTTGGTAATTTTGTAAATGATGCAGGAGCATCTAATGATTCTCATATTCCTATTGATTCTCAAGATAAGGAAGAATTAGCTTTCTTAATATTGGAGCCAATCATATTAAATGTTCTTGATAATATGTCTATGCTTGGTATTGAAAACAATTTGAGATATTCTTGCAGGTATGTTACATATTTGTAAGGAGAAGATGTTAACACATCTTAAGTGTACAAGCATTCAAAGCATGCAAGACTATGCCATATATGAGATGACACTCAATAAGATATGGTGATGATTATTATTAGTTATATTAAACTTGTTGTAAACCCTAAGTGTATTTTATGTAAGCTAGGGTTTGATGTAATTTCATGTATGTATCATAGTTGATTGTGTTGCTTTGTAATGTTAGTCATTAGTATCATTTAGATGATGTTATGATTATGCTTAGATATTATATGGGCTTAATTCAAGTGAGTTAAAATGGGCTTGAATTAAGAGGGAACTCGACTGATTTAAGGCTTGTATTCGACGGGTCTCCCTCCCCTATATATATCTCCTTGTACACGCTTAATGCATGATGAATATAGAATTTTTTGAACTCAGAATCTAACCAACTTGGCCTGTGTTTATCCTCCCTTC
This sequence comes from Tamarix austromongolica, assembly GCA_039764185.1. Lineage (NCBI taxonomy): Eukaryota > Viridiplantae > Streptophyta > Magnoliopsida > Caryophyllales > Tamaricaceae > Tamarix > Tamarix austromongolica. The sequence goes on from CM077817.1 coordinate 51,271,279, forward strand.
CAAGTCTCTTTCGATCAAGGAAAACCCAGGGTTTAACCTTCATCCTTTGAGCCTTTGAATGATTGGTATCATTCAAAGTAACCTGCGACATACTTTGCAACTTGAATCGAGTATAACCTACATCAAAACCAGTTTTCTTCTTCAAGTTTCCATCGGCTGGATTCTACAACTCAATGAATAATCGATCCAACACTTCCCTCCCCTTTAATTCACATCAAATTTTGGTATCGAAGCTTGACATTCCTTTGTTCTCTAGTGCATGAAATAACAAGTTCCCTCTCTAAGTCCAACCAACGGCTGCATCATTGTGTGAGTTCTGCAAGAAGACCCTGAGAACTAGCTGTGTTCTTTCCCTAATTCTTGCATCTTTAACTCATTTTTGAATCTTTAAGATCAATATTGATTGAAGATCTTGAATTCTTGCAATAATCTTGTTGCAATCTTCCACAACCATATAGCAAAAGTCACAACACCTTTGACTAGCATTTCCTTAATCAGCCGAAACTCCACCTGTATGTTTGCTTGGTTCTAACTTCGAGCCCTTGATTTTACTTCCCCCGTTCCTTGCTCTTTGTTTTTATCTCCCCATTTTTCTAATTACTCTGCCGATTATCCATCCATTTCCATTCTTTTATCTCACGTACCAACTCTGGTAAGAAACCACCCGACCCTGGTACCATATAGTCAGGTGCACAGGTTTGAAATTTTTTTGTGTGTGCCTCGACTTGGTCCAATCCATTTCCTCTCCAATTCCAATCCATAATCTTCTTCTTTGTTTTCTTCACATCTTCTATGGTGCACAACACTCGAATCTTAACCTTGAGGATCTCTATGTGTTAAATAAAACCCGATAACATCATTGTTTTATGTAGCTTGAACAAGGGTCACAAAGGAGACCGACTTCCAGCCAACCTCCTTCATGCGTGCATGCTGTATTCTTATGGCTACATTTCCCTCATTTGTGCATGATCAAGACAGTAGGTATCACTCCTCAAATTGTTTGTGAATTAGCAAAATATTTCTACCTTGTTTGGTTGCAAGGAAATTCCAGCACATACTCACTTTGTGGAATTATTTTGTGCAAAGAAAAAGTTGTGTGTCATCCTTCACTATGGCAAGTGAAGAAGTTCGTACCTTGGTAGAGTCTATCAAGAGTCTAACCACATGAATAGATTCTCAACTACATAATCAAAAACACTTCAACACCAACTACAAAGTGTGGAAGCAAAACTAGTCGATCAAGAGGAGCATCGACCATGGCCAAATTGCATGGAGTCCACACACGATAGTGTGGAAGGAAAGATGAATCCTATATTCCATGCAAAAGGTGGACGTGGGCTTTCAAACATACATTATAATGAAGATGGAGAAGATGAGATGAGTTCCTTTGGCTCAAGCAACCAAAGAAGGCCACATACATTCCAAGTAAGGCATGCTTACAATGAAGATAAAGGTATTAAACTTAACCTTCCTTAATTTTATGGTGATTTGAATCTGGAATTATTCTTTGAATGGTTTCATGAAATTGAATCTATCTTTGAATTTAGAGAGTATGATGATGAGAGAAAATGCAAGCTAGCTACTCTTAAGTTCAAAAAGTTTGCTAGAATTTGGTATGATAATTTAAAAAGAACAATAGAAAGAGAAGAGAAGTCAAAGATAAAATCTTGGAAAAAACTTAAGAAACGCCTAAGAAAAAAATTTATGCTTAAAGAGTATGAGCAAGATATGTATATGAAAATGAGGACTCTAAGTTAAGGCTTATTTAGTGTAGAAGAATACACTAGAGAATTTGAAAAACTAGCCCTTATTTGTGATGTTCAAGAAAGAAAAGAACAAAAATGAGCTAGATACTTAGGTGAATTAAATAACTTGATAAGAGATAAGGTTGAAATGTATTCTTATGATTCTCTTGATGACTTAATTAAGTTGGCTTTAAAATTTGAAAGACAAACTAAATCAACTAAAGCCTATGTTAAGTCTAATGTTTCAACTTCAACTAAACCCTATTCTAACACCTTTACACCTAAATCAACATCTTCATATGATAAAATAATAATTGAGATGATAAAGGAAAATAAGGTAGTTGAAATGGCAAATAAATAGTATTTTAAATGTAAAGGATATGGACATTTTTCTAGAGATTGTCCTAACCAAAGAGCAATAACCTTGCATGTAATAGAACACATAGAACCATGTAGTGATGATGAGAACCTAGAAATTGAATCTCCTAATGAAATCTTAACCATGGATGAAGAAGAAGGAGATCCACGTTTTGTAATTCAAATAGTGTTACAAATCCAACCTACTATGACACCTACTCAAAGAGAGAAAATTTTTAAGATTAAGTGTAAAATAGGTGATATGGTTTGTAGACTCATTATTGATAGTGGTTTATGTACGAATGTTGCTAGTGAATCAATGGTTAAGAAACTTGGTTTAGAGACTACTAATCATCCTAAACCTTATTCTTTACAATGGCTAAACAAAGATAAAGGAGCTAAAATAAACAAAAGAACCTTAATCACATTTTCCATTAGAGATTACCAAGATGAAGTTCTATGTGATGTTTTGCCTATGGATGCTTGTGGATTACTTTTAGAAAGACCATGGCAATATGATAGAAAAGCAACTCATGATGGGGTAACTAATGAATATGTGGTGAAAAAGGAAAAGCAATTATGTATATTGGCACCTTCTATATGTGATAATATGCCTTTAAGTGATGACAAAAATAGACTATTTTTGCATGAAAAGGCTATGGAAAAATTCATAGAAGAAGAAGGAATTTGTTATGCTTTAGTTCCTAAAGATTCTAACCCTGAGAAGCAACAAATTGAAAATCCTAATCTAGTTAAGTTGCTTGATGAATATAATGATGTGTTTCCTAATGATTTACCTCCTAGATTACCACCTAAAAGAGGTGTAGAACATGCCATTGATCTTGTTCTTGGCATGCTTATTCCAAATAAACCAACTTATAGATGTAACCTAGAGGAAGTTAAGGAATTATAGAAACAAATACAAGAGCTTATGGATAAAGGATTTATGAGAGAAAGTATAAGTCCTTGTAGTGTTCCTGCTTTACTAGTGCCAAAAAAAGATGGTACTTGGCATATGTGTATAGATTCTAGGGCTGTGAATAACATTACTATCAAATATCATTTTCCTATGCCTAGGTTAGATGATATGCTTGATAAAATTTGTGGTGCACAAGTATTTTCCAAAATTGATTTGAGAACTGGTTATCATCAATTAAGGATTATAGATGGAGACGAATGGAAAACTGCTTTTAAAACTAAATATGGCCTCTATGAGTGGATGGTTATGCCTTTTGGGTTATGTAATGCACCTAGCTCATTTATGAGACTTATGAATGAAGTTCTCCAACCTTTCCTTGGTGATTTCATTGTTGTATATTTGGATGGTATTCTTGTGTATAGCAAAAATAGTTATGATCACCTAGTGCATTTGAGGACATTGTTTGATGAGCTAAGGAAAGCTAAACTATATGGAAAACTTGAGAAATATGATTTTATGCATCCAAGTGTAGTTTTACTAGGCTATATTATTAGTGGAGAGGGTATTAAAGTAGATCCTAATAAGATTAGAGCTATAAAGGAATGACCTATCCCTAAAAATGTTCATGATGTTAGAAGTTTCTATGGATTAGCTAGTTTCTATAGAAGATTCATTAAGGATTTTTCTACAATAGCTACACCAATTACTTAACTCATGAAAAAAAGGTGAATTTTATTGGGGATAAGAAGCTACTCAAGCCTTTGAAACCCTCAAAACAAAACTTTGCAATGCCCTTGTTCTATCCTTACCCAACTTTAGTTTTCTTTTTGAAGTAACTTGTGATGCTAGTGGAGTTGGAATATGAAGAGTAATTTCCCAGGAGAAGAAACCTATAGCATTTTTCTTTAAAAAGTTGAATGGAGCCAAACTTAACTATTCAACTTATGACAAGGAATTCTGTGCTATCATATGGAGTCTAGAGACATGGAGTCATTATCTGAGACCAAAACCCTTTGTATTACATTTGGATCATAAAAGTTTAAAATACTTACATAATCAAAATAAAGTTAATTCAAGACATGTAAAGTGGGTAAGTTTCTTACAATCCTTTGTGTTCTCTATCAAATATTTAGATGGAAAATAAAATGTAGTGGCTGATGCTCTTTCTCGTAGATCTACATTACTTGTTATGATGGATGCAAAAATCTTAGGTTTTGAAATGTTAAAAGACTTATATCCTAAATATGAAGATTTTAAGGACATATTTAATGCATGTAAAGAAAGTGGATACCATGGAAATTATGTCATACAAGATGGATTTTTTTAGATTAAATAAAATTTGTATTCCTAGATCTAGTATTCAAGACTTGCTAATCAATGAAATACATAAAGGTAGCACTGCAGGACATTTTGGTATACATAAGACTATGGAACTATTGTAAGAAAATTTCTATTGGCCACGAATGGTTAAACATGTATAGGCCATGATAAGTAGATGCTCTACATGTCAAAAGTGTAAGAGTTACTTTCATAAAAGCTTATACACACCTTTACCCGTTCCTGATAAACCATGGGAAGGAGTTAGTATGGACTTTATCCTAGGGTTACCAAGAAACTAATGTGGTAAAGATTCTATTCTTGTGGTGGTAGATAGATTTTCTAAAATGGTTCATTTTATTCCATGTAATAAAACCGATGATAGCATGCATGTTGCTAACTTATATTTTAGAGAGGTTGTTAAACTTCATGGTGTGCCTAAAAGCATAGTTTCAGATCGGGATGTCGAGTTTAAGAGTTATTTTTGAAAAACTTTATGGCATATGCTTGGTACTAAATTGTTATTTAGCACTTCACATCATCCACAAACTGACAGTCAAACTGAGGTAACTAATAGAACTCTTAGTACATTATTAAGAGGTTTAGTTAATAAAAGTACTAAAGATTGGGATATTAAGTTAGCTCATGTAGAGTTTGCTTATAATCCTAGTCCATCTATTACTACTCAAACTAGTCCGTTTGAGGTGGTGTATGGAGTGAACCCACACATGCCTATTAATATGATTCCTTTGAAAAAAGGTGAATTACAAATTTATGAAGCCAAAGATAGAGTAAAAGTTTTTCAACCACTTCATGAGAAAATAAAAAATAACATTGAAAAAGCTAATACCAAGTATAAAGCTCAAGCGAATAAGCATAGAAACCCTCATGTGTTTTCTCCTGGTGATTTAGTTTGGTTACATTTGTGTAAAGAAAGATTTCCTAATTTACGTAAAAATAAACTAATGCCAAGAGCTGATGGACCATTTAAAATACTAAGAAAGTTTGGGGATAATGCTTATGAACTTGAACTTCCTGACCATTATGGTAGAATTTCAAGAACTTTTAATGTTGGTGATTTGTCTCCTTATTATACTGATGAAAATTTGAGGGCAAATTCTTCTCAACTTGGAGAGAATGATGTAGGAGCATCTAATGATTCTCATATTCCTATTGATTCTCAAGGTAAGGAAGAATTAGCTTTCTTAATATTGGAGCCAATCATATTAAATGTTCTTGATAATATGTCTATGCTTGGTATTGAAAACAATTCGAGATATTCTTGCAGGTATGTTACATATTTGCAAGGAGAAGATGTTAACACATCTTTAGTGTACAAGCATTCAAAGCATGTAAGACTGTGGCATACATGGGATGACACTATAATAAGATATGGTGATGATTATCATTAGTTATATTAAACTTGTTGTAAACCCTAAGTGTATTTTATGTAAGCTAGGGTTTGATGTAATTTCATGTATGTATCATAGTTGATTGTGTTGCTTTGTAATGTTAGTCATTAGTATAATTTAGATGATGTTTATTGTTAATATTATTATATCGCTAATATTAGTGTTAATATTACCTATATGATTATTACTTTGTAATGTTAGTCATTAGTATAATTTTGATGATAATATTACCTATATGATTATTACTTTGTAATGTTAGTCATTAGTATATTACCTATATCACTAATATTACCTATATCAGTAATATTATTATTATTATTATGATTATGATTATTACTTTGTCATTATTGTTAATATTATTATATCACTAATATTATAGTTAATATTACCTATATGATTATTACTTTGTAATGTTAGTCATTAGTATAATTTAGATAATGATATTATGATTAAGATTAGATATTATACGGGCTTAATTCAAGTGAGTTAAGTGGGCTTGAATTAAGAGGAAACTCGGCTGGTTTAAGGCTTATATTCGATGGGTCTCCCTCCCTTATATATATCTCCTTATACACGCCTAATGCATGATGAATATAGAATTTTTTGAACTCAGAATCTAACTAGCTTGGCCTGCATTTATCCTCCCTTCCAAGTATCTTTCGATCAAGGAAAACCCGGGGTTTAACCTTCATCCTTCGAGCCTTTGAATGATTGGTATCATTCAAAGTAACCTACTGCATACTTTGCAACTTGAATTGAGTATAACTTGCATCAAAACCAGATTTCTTCTTCAAGTTTCCATTGGTTGGATACTACAACTCAAGGAATAATCGATCCAACACTTCCCTCCCATTTGATTCACATGAGTAAGTATGAAGGGGTAAATTGGTAAATTGTATATAATATGGTAATGAATTTAATAAGACTCCATAATAAGACATAAGGTATATTAAATAATAGAATAAGGGTTTATAGCCTTAGTATCACTTTTTTAAGTATAACTATATATGTTATAAGGATAAGGGTATTTTGGTAAATCGGTGAATATCTTAGGGATAATGCATAGGGTTGGATGGGTAATTAAGGGTATAATATGATATTATTTCATAATCATACAAGAGGTGCCTTAACTATTAGTTATGCATGGAAATGTGTATTGGATGTGCTAGAAGTACATGTTAGGGTTTATGTGTTTGATGATCCCTTGGTATAGAATACTTGATTCTATGACCAGTAGTATAATTATGATATGATAACCTATTATGGCATATGGATAAATAAAAACAAAGTATATAATGGAAATAGATGATAAAATGAAGCTTTAGCCTTAGGGTCATTTTGGTCATTTTGACCTAAGGTGCATTAGTATAAGAATTGGAACCTAGGATGGCCTTAGTAGATTAATTAAGTTAACATGGAAAATAATACGAATAAGGATTGCTGAATAATAACATAAATAAATAAAAATAATTAAGTTTGTGATTGATGAGATTCTCGTGGTCACCTTAATTAAGACACTAATAATTAAAGTGGAAGATATTGAGATTGAGAATGGTATCTCTTTTGGGGTCACTATCCTAAAGATATAGTTTAGCCCACGATTATTTTGAATTTTGCTGGTGTGCCTTAGTGCCCCAGCCATATCCTAAATCTTACTCTATTTAGTTCTACAAACCTATTTAGAGGGTACCAGCCATATCCTTAGTGCCTTAGTGCCTTAGTATGAATTTTGCTGGTGTGCCTTAGTGTCTTTGTTAGTAGGCTATGATGTGTCCTCATGTACCAGTATGACTAGGGTACCCTTGCTTTCCCAGGTTGATGGTTGGAGGGTACTGTGCTGCTTGTATACACCAGTATGATCGATGTACCTTTGTGTCTTCGGGTTCCTCATCTCCCATTGAGTTAAATAAATGAACTTGTTGTGTTAATTAAATGGAAAACACTAATCATTAAAGTGAGATTATTGAACCGGGCCCAGACTAGTCCACTGACAAATAATAGTAGTTAGCTGTGTGTTGCCCTAGAGTGTATTCCATTCCACCACCTATAATAGTGGGGGATCCTAAGCTCAATAAACCAAACATTGGATGATATTAAATTAAAGAAAAAAAACTAATTACTTATAGTAGAACACATGTGAGTCGGAGTCAAACTGTTCCATTGGCTAGAATAGTGGCTAAGAGCCTTCTGCACCAGAGACCGGTCCACCGGCAAATAATAGCGGTCAGGTGCATTCTATCTTAGAGTGTATTTTCGATCCACTAGCTATAATAGTGGAGTTCTCATACTCACATAGATTTCATTCATGAGATGATTTTAAATAATATTAATTAATAGCTTAAGACTCGAAGTATTGATTTCACCTATATGATCTATTATTATGGTATAAATATGGCCTTGGTGCCTATCTCTCATTTTAAGTGCTGGAAATGATAAGTAAATGGACTTGTGATATATGATTTCTGCAGTATGAGTCTATCTTATGTTTGTTGTATTTATTTCTATGCCTTGTGTACGTATTGTTCTTATGTATGTATAATGTGTTGGATGCGGACCCTACCTTTTGGTTTTTTACAAAGGGTTACTTAGTACTATAGTACTGAAAGGTTCTATTTGTAGTCCCCTACTTATTCAATGGATAGTGTCTTTTGTAGGTTAGCTACATGTGCTATTTAGGTTCATATCGAGTAAGATTGTAAGGTCTGTCTGAGAAGTTTTCTGAATTTATCCCTTAAACCTTTGTTCTCCCTATTTAGTGATTTTATTTCTATAACCACGGCTAGTGGACTTTATTCTTATAATGTAAATTTTACGTGCTACTCTGATTTAAAAGAAAGTTGAATGTGTGTAAAATTTGCTCTATCCTTCTAATCCTTAGCACTTGGTATCAAAACGATATAAGGAAACTGGTCTGGTATTTAGTGAGGCAATAACATCTCCAAAACCTACTGTATTTGCTTCTACCTACTTTTAAACACAACTAAATTTTTCAGTAGTGAATTTTGGGGGTGTTACACTAGCTATCGAATAACCTAGACTCTATGGCCACAACCTAATAAATAGTCACTCTTTTATAGGTAGATACCAAGGTTAGCAAAGTCTTCCACATGATCATTAAAAACTTGCATACCAACATGGTCTTCTACTCGTAAGAATGAGCAACTGAAATATCTCAAAACTCTAATTTAAGAAATTATGGTCAAATAAGGAATTATTAGGGAAACTAATTAAATAAATTATTTTATTAAAATAAGGGGAAGTATTTAAGGCAAGATCAAAAGGAAAATAATAAATAATTTAATTAGAAAAAAATTAGGGTGTTTTACTAATTAAAATAGAATTAAAAAAATTATTCAAAATATCTTAAATTAATCTAAAAAGAAAATTTATTTATTATTTTATTAAAATATTATTATTTTAAATATTCAAAAATACCAAAATGTTCTAAATACCCCAACCCATCTATTTTTCCTTTTCCCTTTTTTCCTTTTTTTGCTTCTTTTTCTTTCCTTCCTCTCCTTTCTCCTTTTCCTTTTTTTCCTTCTCCTCTTGATCTGGGCCAACCTTCCCCACGGTCCAAACCTTCCTCCCTCTCTTCTCTCCCCTGCACGACCCAAGCTTGCCTCTTTTTTTTCTTCTCCCTCTCCGCCCATCGCGACCCGCCTGGCTCCCTTCCTTTTTCTTTCTCTTTGTTTTCCTTGAGGAGGCTGATCCACTCCCTCCTTTCTTCTTCCTTCTTCTTCCTCGACCTTTCTTCTTCCCCCGCTCCTTTCTCTTGTAAGCATGCAGCTCCTACAACACCGCAGGCCAGCCTGCCACCTCCTCTCTCTTCCCTACCGATTCCTTTCCCTACTTGATCCAATCAACCTCCTCTCTCTCCTCACGGGTGCCCCTCTCCCCCTTCCTTTCTCCTTCCTCGACCAGATAGGACCTGCAACTTTGCAGGCTTGTACTGGTAGTGCGCTACCGACCGGCGACCTACCACGTATGCCACTCTCTTCCCCTCTTCCCCTTATATCGTTGATGGCCTATAAATACCCCATAACCGCCCCCCATTCAGTATTTTTTTCCTTGCCCATAAATTCCCCCTTTTTGCACCGTCACCCATTCAAACGACCACCCCGCCACCGCCACCACCCAACACCGCCGCCCAAACCACTCCCTACACCACCCTCCACCTAACTACACCATTCACCACCCTCGATTCTTCTTGAATGAGTTGCCTTGGCCATGCAAAGTTAGCTCCTCGATCAATCCCTTCTCACCCACTACCGCCTTTCTCACCACCGTCCACCACCATTTCCGCTGCAACCACCACTCCCCCTACCTACAAAATAACCAGCAAAACCTCCTCTACCTCTCCCCTACCTTCGTTTCCCCTTGCCTCCCTCTCCTTCTCCCTTCCTCCCTCTCCACCACCTTTACCCACCACACCAACCGCCGCCTACGCCACCCCTTTGGTTGCACCACCACCACCATTGCAGCCCTCTCAACCTAAGGCATCCACGACCACCTCAATCATCCTCTCATTCCCCCTCTTCTATCCTAAGAAACCACCTTTCCATCCTCTCTTCTCCCTCCGCCAATGTTGCTGCTGCCGTATGTCGTTGCCGGTGCCGCTTGATCACCACTACCCTTAGATGGTATCCTAACCTCCACCACCCTCAAACCTTATTTATACAAGTGTTATCATTATTATTATTATTATTATTATTATTATTATTATTATTATTACTACTACTATTATTATCATGTTATCATTATTATTATTAAATCTAACTTTAGAATATTACTACTAATGATATTATTATTGTTAATGGTCGAAACTGTATTATTATTAGTATTATGATTATCATTATTTTTATTATCATTATCATCATCATTATCATTATCATTATTGTTATTATTAATGCTAACTTTGGCATATTATCAATTTTCTTATTATTATCAATATTCGAACCCTTATATTATTATTACCATTTTGATTTTTATTAGTAATAGTATTATTCTTAACATTATTATTATTATTATTGTTATTATTATTATGATTATTAGGACCCTTATTTGTAGTATTCTTAAGATTAGGACTATTATTACTATTATTATGATTATGATTATTATTATTATTATTATTATTATTATTATTATTATTATTATTATTATTATTATTATTAATAGTAGTAGTAGTAGTAGTAGTATTGTTATTGTCACTACTTAGTATTACTAATATCATTATTATTAATAATACGATTTGGGTTGATATTAGTATTATCACTACAACTATTATTATTATTATTGTTATTAGTAATATTAAAGCTATTATCTTTAATAATATAAATATTGCTATCAATACTTTGACATGAACCGATATAGCTATTAAGATCTATTTTGATTGGTAATGACATGGTTAGCTACCTTAAAAATAACAACCCTACTTTTACTTATAAAACTACTATTAATATTAGTAACCCTAATATTAGATTATGATAAAGGTAAGGTAGAAAGGATGGTAATTTGGTAAAAGGGAAGTTAACCCTTCGTATTTCTTTCTTATAGGTGAATCAAGTAAAAACCCTAAGGAGGCGTAGGAGCATGCTCTAAGACTGGTGTCATATTAAGTAAGGATGTAGCTAAGAGCAACTATGTGTGTTTTATGTGCCTTGTATGTCATGTGCTATGTTATGTTGTGTACTTTATGATTATTATAACTATTTTCTTGTAGGGCAGCTTAGAGTTAAGGTATGCTCATGTGATTTTCTTATGGCATGTGTATAATGATATGTATGTTGTGTTTGTGGTGTTGTATGATGTGATCCTCTAGGACATGTATGCTAGGAGGTTTTAATAATGTGATGTGGGGTGAAAGGATGAAAAGGGAAAAAGGGGAAGTGACTTGACAAAAGGGATGTGAGATTGACCTAATTATCTCATGATCTATAAGGGGGCAAATAAAAGGAAATTATAAACAAAATAAAAGAGTGGGGTGAACATTGCATGGGAATTTTTAGGGTTTGCATGGGATGGAAGGAGTTTGCATGGAAATTTTTAGGGTTTGCATAGGATGGAAGGAGTTGCATGGGAAATTCTAGGGTTTGCATGGGGTGAATGGAGTTTGCATAAGGATAACCCTTACGTGGGAAAAGTTATCTTGGGGTAGAAGTAAGGTAAGGAAAGAGTTGTTGGGGTAGATTGGAGACCTTAGATGAAAAATAGTACGTAGGTTGGTCTAAGGGTATATAGGGAACTTGGCTAGGGTTTGAGAGGAAAACCCTATTTGAAGGGGTTTGTGAAAGTAAAAATAATTGAGGGTGAGTGGAATATGGGGTAGGAGCATAAGAATATCATATGTAGGATAATATGGGTGTCATAGGGAAGAAAGGATGGTAGGTGAGTAATGAAGAGGCGATATATGGGGAAAGAAATGTGCTAGGGTTTGGGGTGGCCAAATAGGGTTTCATGGTCACATGTGTAATTGGGAAGTAAAGTGGAATACCTTAGGGTCGAATCTAAGTAAGGTGTTGTGTGGGGTGGTAAAGGAGCTTTAGTTGCGTGAGGTAGAGGAAGGATGGGCCACATAGCCCCAATTAGGGTTTTTGGGGTAAACCTTAGAGGATGATAGTGAGTGGGCTTAGATGGCATAAGGTGGTAGGCCTTGACCCACACCCTTAGGATTTAGGTATTCATTGTGAGCAAGTGGAATAAGGAAATGATGTCGGGGTGTGTTGAGAGGTGTAGAAGTCCTAAGATATAGGACGGGCCCTCTTGGGAGAATAATAGTAGACGGATTGTGACATGCATGTCTAGGGTGAAAGTATATTGAATAAGACACAAATAAGATACTAACCATTTAAAGAGGAAGATTGTTGAGCCGAGACTAAACTGGTCCACCAACGAATAATAGTGGCCAAAAGCCGGGGTGCCTTGTAGACCGATCCATCAACAAATAATAGTGGCTAGGAGCGTTCTACCCTATATGTTTTTAGTCCATCGGCTATAATAGTGGGGGATTCCATGCTCAACAAACTGAACATAATGATGATAAAACATGGGGAATAAACTAAGTATTTATAGAGAAACATCATGAGAGTCGGGCTCAGACCGGTCCACCAATATATAATAGTGGCTAGGAGCACTTTACCTTAGAGACCGATCCACCGACAATAATAGTGGTCAGGAGCATTATGCCCTGTAAGTTTCTAGTCCACTAGCTATAATAGTGGGGTTCCCACACTCACATGGATTGATAATAAGCATAGTGTGAATTGAGTATTGATTAGAGATTTAAATAATCAATTTATTCGGACTATAGGTTGGCCTTTATTATCTATATTATTTGTATGTTGTCTATATGAATATGCATGTGGTATATGCCCTTGTGTGTTTGGCCTTAGATGCATGATTACCTTACTCAGTACATAGTGTACTAACCACTTGTTTCATGGGTGCTGCTCATTCCCATGAGTAGAGGGCCATGTTGAGCTTGTGTAGGTAGAAGATGCTATTTTTGATGCCTACGATGCTTATGAGGCATCGGGCGGGGTTGAGAGTTGAGCTTGGACTTGGCTTGAAGAATGAGAGCAACTTGGCCGGATTCTCTTTTACCATTTATTTACCTTGTATCGGTTTACTTCAATTTTTTTTATTGTACTGTACCTTTTGTCCCTTTAGGATCTTCAATTATGCACTCTTTTGGATTTTAAACTCTTTTCACACGCACTCTGATTTCCGTATTATGAATTTTCTAGTTCTTCTATGAATTCTTGTTTTAAGGTTGATTAATGGTTGACAATAACACTTCTTTAGCTTTATGGTTAGTACGAGACTAGCCAGGGGCCGGGCTTGTGCTGATCACGGTGGTAATATTTCCGAAAATTACGGTTTTGTTTTCTTTGCTTCCGCTGTATCTTTTAATAATTTTTTTTTCAGTAGTTAATTTTGGGGGTGTTACAATAACCCCTCGTGAAAGGGATAAAAAATATATGTGTATTGAGTAAGGTAACAAACATATATCACTAGGTAAGGCATATAACACATACGATTACCATAAGAGAAAATTTCATACACTTACTCATAATTGAGAACTACTCAAGATGCAATCATGCTAAATATCTATAATTTAGTGATCAATGAAGCCATTTCATTAATACATTGAGGTTAAGGAGTTGGTAGAACAACACTCTCCCCTTTCCTTTATAGATGGGAGAAAGGCAATTGATATGGTTCTTTCTCAAATTAACACCTTTTTACGTAAAAGGAGATGACCCAATGAAGGAAGGATGACCCAAAGGACTGGGATACGTTGGTCTTCTATGGATTCCCCTACGGTTCCATACTAGACCTATCAATTATGCAATGTAGAAAAACTGATTGAATCCTACTACACTATATTTTTTCCCTTTCCTGTCCCCTCATCCTACATCTATATATATGGGGGGCTTGTACTCATTTTGGGAATCCAAAATTATTAATACATTTTCTTATTTTTTTTTATCTCTTCTCTCTCATCTAAGATTTTCCCTCAGTATTCTTTAATTGTTTGATTATCCCTGTTATTACTCAAGAACCCCTTGGTTCACTAAATACACACAACAACAGGCGTCGTTTGTGGGGAATTGAATAAAAATCTATATCTCCAATCCAACATTCAAATAAATTTGATCCTAGTACCCGTGGCCAATCCAGAGAAGACAATCTAATAATAGCTTCTCACCTTTAAGCTATAAACACTAAACTTCGAGCATCCATTTAAGAAATGGTCTCTAATATACTAGCTCTAATACCACATGCCCTCAACCAACCGATTAACCTTTTACATCAACACCATCAACATCATTGTGAAGCGCCTCAATAACCCACCCCATATGTGACTTTAGTGGAGGCCTTAGACCATCTAGTGATAGAACAAAGGACCAAGCTGTGTAGTGTCGTCATCTAAGATGAGTCAATGGAATATGCATGACTAAAGAGAACTAGAAGTGTTAGAAAACATCCATCATTAATTCCTCCTAGGCGAGAGAGGAGAGAAAGGCATCTAAGTCCAAGAAGTGGACATGATGGTCACTGGAGTAATGGAAATTATGAGGAATATCATGGGTATAATGACTACTGGACTAACAAAAATGATGAAGATTATCTTACACATGATAATCAAGGAACTACTAAAGGCAAAGGTGATTCTATTTGAAAGTTGATGGAACAAAAGGTACAAGAAGCTTTAGAGGCGAAAGGGAAGAAGAAAAATGGCACTTATGGCTATAATCGTCACACACCCTTCACAAGGAGTATATGTGAAATGCCTACACAAAGAATAAAAATTACAAAATTTAAATCATTTGATGGCTTTATAGATCTAGAACACTATTTGAATGTTTTCAAAAATATGATGTTGTTGCTTAGAGTGTGAGAGGATACTCCGTGTAAGGCATTCACTGGCTCATTAAAGGGGTCAACCTTGAGATGGTTTGGCAAACTCAAGGTTGAGTCGATAAGCTGCTTTTCTCAAATCGTTATGGGTTTTGTGCAACAACTCAATGTGTATAGATGCCCTAAGAAATACTCATCCTTCTTGATGGAGTTCTCCCAAATACTGACAAAATTTGCTCAATCTTTTCTGAATGGATTCAAGAAGAAATTTTGACAAATACATGAGCTGGACAAAGATATCACTAGATCTTCTTTACTTAGAGGCTTGGCTGACAAATATTTGGTTAAGAATCTACACTTGGCCAAACACAAATCATATACCTCATTAAGAAAGAATGTGCATGAGAAGATAAATGCCAAGGAAATGAATAAGGTTATATGACCGGTTGTAAACCCCTATTTTTTACTAATAAGAAATTTCATTTTATGAAAGCATTAATTATAAAAATAATAGGTGTTACTACCATACTTAGCACAAGTCTTTTTCCTTCACCTTTTCTTATGCTAAGCGCTAAGGCTTAAAACAAGTCATATCTAAAATAATTCATTGTAAATAGAGAACAATACATAGATAAAGGTTATAGGTAATATTGTCCATATAACAATGATAATCAAAATATAACAAGGAACATAATAGTCTAAAGAAAAATCGATTATAACACAAACTAGTACCCAAAGGTACAATATTGATTTATCCTAACTCTTAAACTCTTAAACCCATAAGCCCATTCCAAATATAGAACCTCTTCCTAAGGACTCTACTTATCCTTTCTACTGTTATACACCTCCAACCACTGCATTCCCTTCACATGGTCATCTACAAAATATAGTATCGGTATTACTTCCTCGTAATAAGTATATCACAATATCTCACAATAGGTAGCATGCTCACATTACACATAATCACACAAAAAACCTGAAAAACATGCTCACATCACAAAATGCATGCCATAAAAATATACAATGATCATAAGATAATCTATACAACATTGAAATCCTATGCTTATCAGTCAATCACAATTAACCGATTCACACCATCTCAAAGTATAAATAACTATATCAAAATCATAATAAAAAATGACTCATCAAATCAATTCTAAAAACCAAGGTAGTGCACTAAGGAAACTACCAAAACAAAAAATCCAAATCAAGTCTAAAAGCCAAAGGTAGTGTACTAAGACAACTACGAAATCAACCCATCAAACCAAGTAGCACACAAAGGTAGCTACCAAACAAAAATAATCTATTTTATATCCTTACACAATAGTTACTTTCATTATTAATTATTTTAGGGGATATAATCAACTTGGGGATGGTATACCTTATTATACTAGTGCAAGAAGGAAACACAATGCCATTACACTAGAACCCAAGGATAAAATGGTACACCTAGTCATACTAGCATACATAGGCAACATAATATCCTCCAACCTTTATCACCTTATCCTTAAGTATTGATACTTCCTATAGGAGTTGTAGGTCACCTACAAAGTATATTAGGGCCTTATTAGGACACATCAACACCCTAGAGAACCAAAATAATGAGGGTTGCACCTCATCTTTAAGGTACCTAATAGAGAGAAACCATTCCAAAACTTGAGGTCTTTCACTTTAAGTATTAGTATTTTATAAGGTAATCAAAATTATCACGTACTACATAATAATTCTTATTTCTATATTAAACCATTTTTTTTAATTTCTAATTATTAAGGTAAACCCTACGGTCATTATTCTAAAGATGACATTTCGAACAAGATATGGCCATTATGAGCTCGTGTAATGCCTTTTGGACTCACTAATGTGCCAAAAACATTCATACCTCTTATGAACCAGATTGTTTGATAATTTTTATATCAATTTTTTTGTAGTGTTCACCAAAGACAGATGTTGCATTGTTAAGGACATACTATTATATGCCAAGCTGTTAAAGTGTGAGTTTTGGCCGAATCAAGTGAATTTCCTTGGACATGTAATTTCAAAGGATGGTGTGGTAGTGGATCATTCCAAGGTTCGAGGATTTTCCGAGTGGCCCACACTAACTTTTGTCTAGGAGGTGCGTAGCTTTCTCGAGTTGGCTGGTTACCACCGTATGTTTATCATAGAATTCTCTAATATAGCTTTTCCATTAACTAATTTGCTAAAAAAGGATAAACAGTTTTAGTGGGATAAGAAGGTTGGTGAAGCCTTGGAGAAGTTGAAGAGGCATTTGACTACCATCCTAGCGCTCATGATAACAAGTGGATCAGATGGTTTTGAAGTATACAGTGACAATTCTATAAATATGTTAGGTTTAATGTTGATGCATCATGAGAGAGTGGTGGTGTATGATTCACTACAATTAAAGAAGAATGAGAAGAACTACCTAATGCATGATTCAGAGCTTACTAAGGTTATTTTTGCCCTTAAAATTTGGCGGCATTACCTCTACGGAGTTCAGTGTAAGTTCTACACCGATCACAAGAGACTCAAGTACATTTTCACACAATAGGAGTTGAATTTGAGACAAAGCCAATAGTTGGAATTGGTCAAGGATTATGACTTAGAGTTGACCTACTCTGAGGATAAGACTAATATGGTGGTAGATTCCCTTAGTTGAAAGATATCACATTCCTTGAGTATAATTATGTTGTCAAATCATTTGTGTTAAGAGCTCAAGGAGATGGAGAATGATTTGACGGTTGCCACTAGGATGGAAGCAAGGATGAGTGTACTCACCGTCATACCTTTGATCTTTGAGGAGATCCAAGTTAGTCAACTTGAAGATTCCAAGCCCAAAAGGATTAAATAGGGTATTAAAGAACGTAGAGCCAAGGTGCTTTAGCTCCACAAGGATGGTAGTGTTAGGTACTATGGTTGGCAGTGTATACCATGTGGATGTATTGATATCAAGAAGAAAATCCTGTAGAAAGGTCATTGTACTCCTTATTTCCTCCATCTTAGAGGGGATAAGATGTATAATGATTTGAATAAGGTATATTGGTAACCCCATATGAAGTAGGAGGTTGCAAAGTTTGTTGCGAGATATTTGACTTGTTAGAAGGTTAAGATAGAGTATAAGAGACCAATAGGGTTGATACAACCTCTAAAAGTTTTAGAGTGGAAATGGGATATCATATCTATGGACTTCGTGGTTGGTCTTCAAAAGAATCTTAGTGGATTTGGTTCCATGTGGGTTATTGTGGATTGTCTAACTAATTTAGTAGTGTTCATACCAATGAAGACGACATGGAGTATGGAGTAGTTAGCCAATGCTTATAAGAAGTACATTGTGTGAATACATAGGGTTCCTAAAGACATCACATCAGAATGAGAGTTTAGATTCTTGTCACACTTTTGAAAAAAGTTGTAAGATGCTTTTAGGACTTAGTTGAATATGAGTACTACTTTTCACTCAGCCATGGATGATCAGGTATAGAACCATTTAGACATTAGAGGAAATGATTCAGGCATGTGTGTTGGATTTTAGGGTTAGATAGGAGGACTGATTGGACTTGATTGAGTTCTTATAGAATAATAGTTACCACACAATTATCGAGATGGAACCTTTTGAGGCCTTGTAGTGGAGGAAGTGTCATAGTTATTTGTATTAGAGTGATATCAATGAGACCATTGTGTTAGGACTAGAGGTGATTGAGGAGACGATGAGGTAGATCTGACTGATTCAAGACCGTATGGGAGTAGCCCAGGACTAATAAAGAGATACAAAAAGTTGAGAAAAAGAATTGATGGTTATGAGGTGGGCGATAGAGTTATTTTAAGGATTTCCCCCACCAAGGGTATAATGAAGTTCGGTAGAAAGGGTAAGCTCAACCTAAGTTACATTGAACTATATGAGATCATAGATCGAGTCGATGAGGTTACCTATCGATTAGCACTACCAGTATAATTATAGTGTGTAAACAATGTCTTCCACATTTTTTAGTTAAGGAATTATGTAGCAAATCCTTTGCACATCATCCAACCAGAGTTATTAGAGCTTGATGAGTCTCTAACTTATGAAGAATGACTAGTATACATCTTGGCCATGAAGACCCAAGTGACGTGCACAGAGATTATCCTACTAGTGCATGGTGCCAAAGAGGCCACTTGAGAGACTAAGGAGGAGATTCAAGTGAAATACCAAGATTTGTTCTCCTGGTGTGATTTTTTGTATTTTAATAAAGGTTTTATCGATTTGAAAGAGAGAGTGGGAAGTGGTGAAGAGGATTTGAAGGGTTTGGGAAAACTGTGGTTGAGGGTTTGGTTTAATGGTGATAAATTGAATATTTTACATATTTTTACCCTACTTTGCCTTCATTTTTGTAATTTTATGTGGCATCTTGTTTGTATTACCACTCTCTTAGTAATTAATTTTTAGAAAATTGTGCATAAATGCACAAATCCAAGGAAGTGGTGCATGGAATCATGAAAAAAAATTAAATATGAAAGGTATTGAATGAAGATAATAAACCCTAAATGATATTGGAGAAGTTAAGAAAGTTAAAGAGTTAAAAAGAGGAGCAAAGGAATCAACAGGAGGAAGAAATGGGTGTTTGGGTGTTGCATGACTACAACACAACCAGCTGCACATTCGTGCAACTTTTAATCATCAGCATGCGAGAGAACAAAAGTTACATAGCTAGCTAGTGCAGCCTTACATAGCCGTGCAACTATCAAAAAGTCACACCAAGGATAAAAACTTTTCACACTCTCAGCACAACCATGACTGCACATGTTTGTATAGAGAAGAAAAGCTGCACAGCTAGCTAATGCAACGTTGCACGACTATGTAGCTAATAGTTACCTCTCCACGCGTTCTTCTTCCACGATGTTTTTCACTCTGTTCTACTTCAAAATTTATGGGGGAATAAAAATGGAGGATGGGCAACAAATTATAGTGGTCGAAGACTTCATTATCTCCATTATTCCAAAGCATAAATAACTCCTTGTAATTTGGTTTGAATTCATATGTAATTTTTGTTCTTCAAAATAAGAGTAGTCAATTGTGTATCTCAACTCTATAAACAATCTATTTTTATCTTCAATTTACGGCTTGATCTATCAATTCTCTTTTATATTATTTACTATCTCTACAATATGCATATCATTTATATTATTTTTTTTTACATTTCTTTCAAATCATGAGTGAGTAATTTCCTTTTAGGATTGAGCTAGGCTCTATTTGATATGAATTTGATGAGTTAAATTATATGTTGTGTGTATGGTTCATATTTGTTATTTTGTATGTTAGGAATTATTATTAGGAGTTGGGTTTGATAAAATCTAATTTATATAGACGTTTATTATAACTTAAAGGTTGAAATTAATGTTGGAAGTTACAATGATAAAAATATGATAACCATTTGAGATAAATAACTATCAAAAAAGCCACATGTTCCTCATGCCAAATCATTGAAATCATAATGGCAACTTATGAACCAATCATCCAAGGATTGTTTTCTAAAGTAATGCTTAGAACTAATCCTAACCTGTAACACCCCAAAATTCGCTATTTTTTTTAAAACGGAAGTAATTAAAATACTTAATTTAAAACTTGTGAATTCTAGGGATATTACCATCACACTTAGTACCAAACCGGTTCTCTCCGACCGTTTCAGTACTAAGTGCTAAGGCTAAGAAAAGATTTACATTAAACTCAACCAATAGTTCATAAAAGAACTCGAAAGATCATATGTTAAAAATCAGAGTACGCATAAACGTTTATGAGCCATAATAGAATAGAAATCAGAGTGCAAAATCAAAAAGGATAAATACTCAATACAAGGTAATAAATCAAAGAGGATAACTCCAATATAAAAGAAATAATAAAAGGAAATAGAATCGCATAAAGACTGAAATATGACCACAACTCTCTCGAACTTGAGCCAAACATGCTCAACACACAGCCCTGATTGATGTCTCGCCCACCTGCATAAAGTCAGAAGGGCACACTACTCATGTGAATGAGCAGCACCCATGAAAAGGGTGATCAGTACGTTACGTACTGAGTAAGGTAACCGAGCACTAAGGCCAACACATAATAGCACATAAAGAATGCAAAATAATAATAAAGCATAAGACCAATATGATAACGTAAATGCATATGACCATTCAGGTAAAAGTACAAAGGCACAATTATATTCCGGATTATTTACTTAATTAATCTTTGATCAAATCTCATTTCACACCATGCCTTTTATCAAATCTATATAAGTACAGGAACACCCTACTGTTATTGCCGGTGGGTCAGTTACTTGCGAGGGGGTACGTTTAAATGAAAATTAGAGTTTTGGTGCAAAAAGGGATGAAACGTAGCGCATTGAGGGGCTAAAGAAGGGCGAAGGCCGCGTGGGCTGGGCCGTGCTGAAGAAGGAAGGAGGGAGGGAATTGGGCCGTGGGAAAGAGGCAGACCCAAATGGGGAGGGGAGGAAAATAAAAAGAAAAGAAGAAAGAAAAAGAAAGAAAGAAAAGGAAAAGGGAAAAGGGAAAAATAATTAGTTTTGGTATTTAAATTAATTAAAATATTTGGGATATTTAAAAATAATAATATTTAAATAAAATAATATTTAAATCCCTTTTTAGACTAAATTAGGATTTTTAAAAGATTTTCCATAAATTTCATTTTAATTAGCAAAACACCCTAATTTTCTCCAATCAAATTATTTATAAAATTATTATTAATTTGAAATTATTTTCTACTTCTTATTTTAAATAAAATAATTTATTTAATTAATTTCCAAAATAAAATGTTTAATTAGCTAAAATACCCAAATTTTCTCCTAATAAAAATACTTATAAATTTCTTATTGATTTGCCCTAATTAATTTCCTTTTATTTTAATAAAAATAATTTATTTTCATAATAAAAAGTCATTTAAATATAGTTTTTAAAATTAGAAAATTTTGGGGCATTTTATAACCCAACAACCATAAAAACAATACCCCAAATTTTGCTACTTAAAAAAATTATTTTTGGCATAACCATAATGATAACATAAGTGGGTATTATCACCTTACTCGTAATAAGTATTTACAAGCATATTATCCTTATATCAAATCTAAAACAAAATAGTTCAACACATAGAAGTTGATAAAGTAAACAATGAGAGAAGTCCATAAGCATATATAAAAGTTTCGAGATTAACTTTGAATATAACATTCAAAAAATATAGATGTGGTGTCCTAAAAGGTATCGGAGTAAAAATTAAGATCTATATAACATGAATCTAAGTCCCAATCCCAAGGATAACGTAGTCACTCCTCCTTGAGTAGAGCATCACACGTAACAAAGTCATCCAAGGTCTCCTCAATGATCTGCACAAACTCAACTAGGGTTACTACTCATGGAAATGAAAAGCGCCCATAAAAATAATCATTACTATGCTATATGCTGAGTAAGGTGGCAATATAGTCATAATAGGGTTACATAAAATACATAAGCCATATAAGATAATAGACACACATATATATGTTAACATGATATAATGCATGGTAAAGGTTGATTAATGAATTCATTATTAGATATAATCATAATCCATATTTTTTTTGCATTTAGTTGAGGAACCCCACTATTCTTGATCCTATAAAAAGTACTGAGGCATACATCATAGTAAAACTTACTTGAACCATTGTTATTATTTGGTTGAAAAAACCCAACATATATTAGGGTAACACCTCATATCCATTATTCTATAAATCGATGCACTGGTCTAGCGTAACTCTCAGGGTAGAATGGTCCTAAGACACTATTATCATCTGATGGAATAGACGCGACACATTGGTATTAAGTTGTGTAATCATTCACTTTAAATGATTAATGTCTTATATATTATTTATTTATATCAAAATCAAGTTCATATTGACATTTAGCTCAATGCCCCACTATTCCTAGTCTAGTGGAATGAATTAATGCACCTCTGAAGGCTAAACACACATAAACAACTATTATTATCTAGTGGAATTGACATACAACATCTTAACTTTGGCTCATGTGATCTTTCACTTTAATTGTTTAGTATCTCATTCATGGTTGTATATCTCAAGATCATAATGCCGACACACATCAAGATATGAAGGCACATAATCTAACTTAGCATAAGTATTCAAAACGTAAAACACAATCACATGATTCTTAAGACATCCACCCCAAGGAAAAATGCCATATTTCCTCTAAGAAACTCTAACTTCACAATATAAACATATCTTCATCCATAATATTATTTTTATCACTAAATTTATTCAACACCCCCAAAATATTAATTTTAACAATATAACAAAAAAATCAAGGTTTAAATCTAATATCTTACACTAGAGTTACTATTCATAAACCTTAAGAAACCTTAATTTCATAAATTAGGGATATTTTTTCCATAAGACTTATATAGCCACCAACTTTAATACACATTCCAAAAATTATAATGTTAAAAATATATCCAAAAGTCAAGGTCTAACCCCAATTTTTTACACATATGATAATGACACCGTCTCTACGGTGATTATTCCCAATTTAAGATTTTTTTTCCTCATGTTATTGGACTTAGGTCATTCTTAACCTCTCTAAATATTCCATAGAGTATATTTAGCATATTTTTCCCTAATAAACACATTATAATACTAGATATTCCACATGTAATCCATATTAACAAAATTTTCCTTAAGATAGATACCTATATTTTGCATAAAAAAACCTATGAGTCCCAATATAAATGACTTTCAAACTCCAACTATTGTCTTAATGAATATAATTACCAAAAATATACATATATATATATATGAATCAAACATCATAGCCCAATTTACATAAATAGTTTATTCCAACCTTCTTTACTTACAAAACAAGCTTAACTAAATGATACTTATAAACACATGATTTCACATGTTACTCATCTTTCCCCAACACCACACAACATATTATATAGAAACATTATAATCATGATATTATCATTATAATAATACCAACCATGTATTCTCATAAAAATATACACATTTCACACA
This sequence comes from Tamarix austromongolica, assembly GCA_039764185.1. NCBI lineage: Eukaryota > Viridiplantae > Streptophyta > Magnoliopsida > Caryophyllales > Tamaricaceae > Tamarix > Tamarix austromongolica. Next base: position 51,295,424 of record CM077817.1, read on the forward strand.
AAACCCTAGTTCCGACATGCATCTCTATAAAAAATATTTTTAGTCTATAAGCACATATAACCTAAGATTCCTCCTTCAAGACCACTAGAAAACGGCCTAAGAATTAGTAATAATAAAATACTTATTAATTAAAAAAATAATAAGGGAAAAGATAAGATAAAGTAAGGTGGCAATGGAGAAAAAATGAAGCAAATGAAGTCGCATGGCTCAAACATGCTACTGTGAAAGTTGACATAACAATGGGGTAGGAAACATGAGTAACTCATGTAGTTTGGGGAGGTTTATATAATATCCCCATGTTTAGGGTGGTGGTAATGTGAAAGAGTGGGAATTGGGTAGATCATGTAGCCTGTGGTGTTGGAGTGTTTAGGTAGGTTGGAACATAAAGGCTTGGCATTTTGGTGGAGGGTGAAATGTGAGTTTTTAAAAATTTGGGTGGGGGTGTAATTGTAAATTTCTCACACATATAGGATTTGCCCATCATAGATGGCTTATGTTGAGGTTACCTTATAGCATGATTGAGGGAAATTTGTGGAGTTTTCAAGGAATTTGAGGGAAGTGAGAAAGAGTGTAAGGAGACTTTATGAGAGTTGTGAAAATGAATTAAGATGGAAAACTGGGGGTATTTATTTGATATGTGGGTTAAGGCCTGCAAAGTGGAGGAACAATAAAGGTGTAGGGGTTTAGGGGAGTTGGTGGCATTTTCACACGAGCTGACTTCTAGTGTTGGAGGTTTTACCGCATGATAGAGGGCATGTGGGTTGGTGTAATGGCAGTGCAAGGGTAAGAAGGGAAAAAAGAATCCATGTTGAGGAGAAGGTTTTATGCCTAGAAGGGGAAGAAAGGAAGAAGACCAATCAAGGTAAGGGATATGGAAAGAAAAAAGAAGAAGAAGAAGAAAAAAGGGAAAAGGGAAAATAAAAGAAAGAGTTTTTGGTTAGGATTAGAGTTAAGTTTAAATTTTGATTAGGAAATTAGGGTAAATTAATTTATCAAACATCTAGGGATAGGGTTAGGTTAAATATATACGACCCAAAATTTGGATTAGGATTTGAAAAAAATTTAGGATTAAGGAACTAGGATAAAACTAAAAATATCAATTACCCATGATTAGGAATATGTTAGGATATTAATTAATTGGGATTAAGATTAGATATTTTTTGAGGTATTATATCACTGGATCCTTAAAAGAGACTTTTTCCTCAAAGTCAATAGGTTTGGAAGAAGAGGAAAATGATGTAATGAAAGGTGACCTTTTTGGTTACTTCTATATGAGTTGACATTACATTTTCGAGCGCTACTACCTTAAAAGAGAGAGAACCTAAAAATCTAATGCACCTATGGTGAAAAGTTTAGGATGCATCTTGAGCATTATCTTTCTTTATCTCTCAGAGTTCCTCCTAAACTCCATGGTGACTCAAGAGAACCTTCATCAGTAGAACTAAGCTCGTACAATTCTATCATAACTTGGTGTTTGGAATCTACAAATGCCACTTTTTGTAGGATAATATATAGTAAAACTCAATCTCATTGAGTTTGAATAATATGTACGTACTTACTCAACCACACAACATGAAAGATGTTACGAACATGGGTTAACTCTAGTGGAAGTGCAAATTGTTATGCAACCTCACTAACTCTTTTCAGAATCTTGTAAGGGCCAATATACCTTGACCTCAGCTTTCTATCAAATCTCTACACACCCTTGGTGGGTGATACCCTCAACAAATCTTTGTACTCAGCCTACCCATCACTACAATGCCTCTAATATACATAGTTGTTTTCTCAACTTTAAACTCCCTTCAACATATCCTGAGTTAATTGAACCTAGTGAATCATCTCCTCAATCATCCTTAGCTTATGTATAATAACCTTGCTAATGTTGCTCCAACACAAATGTTTCTAGTACTTGTGTCCATATGGTTCCTCAAAGAATGATATTATTATACTAGATTGATAAATTTTTTCGTACGAGAACTCCACCAAATATACATAATCCTCCCAACTACCTCAAAAATCTATAACACAAGCTCATAACATGTCCTCGAGTGTTTAAATCATCCTCTTATTTTACCCATCTATAAATGGGTGAAAGATGGTGCTCATCCTCAAATTAGTTCCCTATAGCCTTTTGCATCTTCCTCCAAAAGTGTGAAAGAAATCTCAAATTCCTATCCGAGACCATGTTGGTAAGTGTACCATGCCACCTCACCACATACTTCATCTAAGCATTGATAAACTAATCCATATGTAATGCTCCAAAATTTATCTAATCCTAATCCTAATTAATTAATATATTAACTTATTCCTAATCTTAGGTAATTGATATTCTTATTTTACCCTAATCCCTTAATCATAAATATAAACCTACGTATAATCCTAATTATAGATAACTTATATTTTATCCTAACCTTAACCCCAAATGTTTGATAAATAAATTTTTTCCTAGTTCCCTAATTAAAATTTAATCTAATTCGAATTCTAATCCTAACCCTAAACTCTTTTCTTTTCTTTTCCTTTTCTCCTTCTCCTCTTCTTTTGTTTCTCTTCTTTCTCTTCAATCCTTGAAACAAATGCCTCACATAGTCTCCTCTTTCCCTTCCTATCCATGTAATTTCCCTACACTTGCCTACCTACCACCTACCCTACTACAAAACCTACAAAACCACCAGAAGCTACACCCATCCCTTTTTTCCTTAGACTTTTTCGAAGAACCAAACACAAGTTAACTCCCCTAAACTCCAATAATTTAGTACGTGCCTTACCCCTCTCCTTCTATGAATACACCCATCCTTTCCTACATCATATTTTTATAACCCTCATAGACTCCCCAAACTTCGTCTCCTTTCCTTCAGTTTCATTGTGTTCCATTCTTTACCCGCTTTACATTTACCTTCATCAAAACTCTATATTTTTTCCCTCATGCTTTGATACAACCTGAATGTGATACACCCATTTTATTCAAACTTAGCTATATGATCTCATGAAATAACCCTCCCTAAATATAACAAACCTTATACTACACCCCTCCCCCCATAAAATTACCCCAAATTCACACTACCTTTACCCCTCAATATGAGGAACGCACATAACCTGCTAGCCACATGAGTTACTCATACTACAACATCTTTGCCATGCTAATTCTTACCATATATAACATTAATGTAGGAGAAAACACCCAAGAATTAGCTTTCATAATTATGGAACTAATTATTCTTCATTTGGAAAGTATCTCCCACAAATTTAAAGACCAATGGATGGTTATGTTGTTCGAAACGTAATAAACAAGCAATTAAATGTCTATGTACATGTGCATGGCATGCAAGGAGGGAGTAACCATGTGCATGAGGCTGATTTTGCGAGGATTTTGGAGCATTATTAAGGGATTTAGCTAATTTATTAATTAATTAATAAAGTAGGAGAATAACGTTAGCATAATAGTAGCATAATATCTTTTAGCTTAGAATCTTTTGAAATATGCTTTAGCTAGTAGTATAAAGGTTAAATTGTTCATAAATGTTGATCATATGGCATGTATTATGATTATTGAATGAATAATTGAATTTGAATATCAACATTAATTAAATTATGTATGAGTTCAAGCTTAAGCAAATCGAATCTGTGTGAACGGTTTGGCTTGAAAGTTTTAATTTCTTCGTCTATGTGAATTAGAGATTAATCTATATCTTTTATTCTATTATTAATCCATATTTTCCTTCCCTAATTACCATCAAATTACTACTCTATTTCTTTGGTAAACCAAACCTTAAATTGGTATACCAAAATTAAAACTCTAAAACATTCATTCGAAACCCCAACCATCCATACCAACCAAACACCACCTTATTTGCTCTTCTTTGAACCAAACCCTAACCCTAACCCTAAACCATGAATCTAAAAATAATATAAAACCTAACTTTCAAAACCTCATCATCATCATCTGATCATATTCAAATCACATTCATCATTAATTCATCACCATAAAATCATCATCACCATCAATGATTCACCATTATGATTTTTCTGCCATTATTCGTACCACCACCATCTTATTTGCATCACTTTCGATCCTTTATTATTTAAACTCACCATCACTAAGCCTTTGTCATCTCATACACACTCCATTCAAACCATTAGATCCATATAATTAAATATTACACCCTCCCACACACATCAAACTCGACCTTTGTGCAGCTTGGTTTGCTTCAGTTATGCTCCATTTTACACCCTCCTTTTCTTTAGCTTTTCCTCAGTTATTTTCTTGAGGTCTAATGTTGTATTATTATCTAATATTAGGTGTTTCCATTGGTCTCTATGGATGAGTATTCAGTTATATGTGCTTAGAGAATGAAGATGCTTTTGATAACGATAGACATCATAAATAAGGATTTATGTGCAATGTGTATTATGTGTTTGAAAACACATGGTTTATATTGTTAGGATGATAATGATATTTTTATAATGTTATGGTATGATGATGTGGTATTAATTCTATGGAAAGTGAGAATATATGAAGAGCATGAGTTTATATGTCATTTGATACCTTAAGTGTGTTAGTATGACCTATGGTATTTCAATATGGTTTGGGTAGGTATGGAAAGTGGTTAAATAATTTTTTCAAGTACTTTTAAGATGATATATCTTATAATTTTAAAATCATTCATATTGGGAATCATAATGATTTTGTGAAAAGTATGGGCATTTTAGCTAACTTAAGGGAATTTTCGTTAGTATGAGTTAATTATGGAATATTTGGTATTTTAATGTGTTAATTAGTTCAAAATAGGTTAAATATATTATGTGGAATATTTAGAGTAATTAAGAATTGCCCAAGTCTAAAAAAATGAGATAATGGCTTAAAAGGGAAATAGTAAACTAAGAGGTGGGTCATTATCACATATGTAAAACACTAGATTTAGACCTTAATTTTCAAATATGTTGTCAATATCATATTTTATTAATGTTTATTTAATTTTTTGAAAATATAAATCTTATGGGAAAGTTATGGATAAATTGTGAAATTAGGTTAGGGGACTTGTACTAGGATACCTCACCCACCCAAACTTGACATCGATGCCATATCGGCCTGCCACAATATAATCCTATGCCTCAAAAATATGCGTATACACTCTACCGACCACAACCTAGTATAGAAGAAAATAGGTGCTGAGTGAAAACATAACCACAAGGTGACCCGCCCAGTAACTCCCAAGAGCTACCCGAGAATCGGAGAAAAATGCTTGAATAAAATTTTATGCCATTAATATGTATTTTCAAGTGATATCACAAATCATAATAAAATCTACACATAACCAAATGGCTGTTTCCAAGTGACAATACCAAAAGATATCTTGGAAGAGTCCATCGAAGTTGGTGCTATACACCTCTTTGTTAGAAGTTGGTGCTGGCCACTCAAAAACTACTCGAACCTTAGATGGGTCCACTAATACACCATCCTTGGAAATCACTTGTCCAAGGAAATCCACTTGATCTAGCTAAAAATCAGACTTTGAAAACTTGGCATACCATTAGCATGCACATAATAGTGGCAAGGTTTATCTCAAATGCTATTCATGATACTCTCAATCAATGGACTTGATGAGGATGTTTTCAATGAATACCATAATTAAATGATCCAAAACTGTCAAAAGATCTAGATTATGAGAAACATGAATGTTGCTGGCACATTAGTGAGTTTGAAATGCATTAATGTGAACTCGCAATGGCCATATCTAGTCTAAAATGTAATCTTTGGAATATCTTGCTCCGCTATCCTCAACATATGGTAACATGACCAAAGATCAATGATGGAGAACACTATAGATCCTATGAGATGATCAAATAGATCATCGATTCATGGAAATAGATAACAATTCTTCACCATAACTTAATTCAACCCTCTTTAGTTAATGCATTGGACTTGGTCGAATGTAGCCCTTCTCTAATAGTTGTTCTAGCTAGCTAAGCCTTAAGCCCCTTCATCTTTGCTAGTGCAATGCAGTATGGTACTTCAGATACTGGCTCTGTCCTTAGTAACAAGTCCACATTAAACTCACCATATTGAACTATGGGTAAGACTAGGATCTTAACGAGAAACACATTGATATACTTACAGACCACAAAAATTTGCTCAAGCATCATTTCTTTAACCTCAGTATCTCAAATACCACAAAGGAAGAGTGTAAACCCATTACGAATAAGGATACTCAACATGGTTGCTTTTACAACTGTTATTGAGGGGTTAACTTCACACTTTGGATAAGACACCCTAAAACCCTTTGGTTCTCAAAGGACCGCACACTTCTACACGTAATCTATCAATGATTAATACTTCCCTACCATATCCAAACCCACAATTATGTCAAAGCTGTGTAACTCTAGTTATATGTGATCTAAGGAAAACCCTACTCCTTTAACTATCAAAGCCACTCCTTTATAAAGTCTAGAGCATGCAATACTATCCCCTGTAAGGAAGATAATAGAAGTAGAAATATTACAAGTAAGAGATAAAGTAACTCTAGCTACAGATGAGGAAGACATAAAAGAATGTGATGTAGTAGAGTTAAACAATAATCATACAATAAAGGTATAAATGATAAGAATACCAATTACCACACTGGCCTAACACTCATCCTCAGTCTGGCTAATCCCGTTCAGGTGTCCTCTTGAAAGAATCCATGCAACATTGTCTGACCCCCTAACCCTAATAAATATGTGGGTCTTCTAACCCGTGGATTGATTGGTATGGCTGCCAGCACTAGCTAGTGATGGAGGAACTATTTTAGTCTATAGTTGTAGCTACTATATAGATTTAGTGCTCTGAGCCCAATCCTGACTCCTTTGAAAGCTACCATTTCCAACACAACACTCATATGCCTTGTGTCCTATCATACCCCAACCATGGCATGCCACATTGTTACCTTCTAGGATGATTTACTTTGTAACTATTGCAATGGTAATGCCTCTCCTCAAAGGATCACCCCACCTAACCTTATAATTGAGGTGTTACCCCAAACTTTAGCCATACCTAGGTAATAAGCTACCCCGAAGTAGCCCTTCTTCCTATCTTTAGGATACTGGTGACCCTAAAACTTCCTCTTGCCCCCTAACTGGGAAATCTTGGCCTGGATATAACACCCCTAATTTTCAAACCCAAAACTTTTGTTTTGAGGACAATGCAAAAGAGTTTGAAAAGCAAACTGGGGAATGTTACCACCATATTAACCATGAGAGAGTGTGATCATCATCTAACCCATGCCTAATGCAAGGCAAAATTGAACAACAAATGAAAAGATGCATGCTCATAATAATATAATAATAATAATAATAATAATGATAACAATAATGAGAATATTAGTATAGATAGGAAGGGTATGAGAGTTTACAAATTCCAAATATAAGAAATCAAAGCCAACATTTTAAATAACCAAAAGAATAAAAACTTCCCAACTCAGTGCGCAAAATACCTCTTGTTAGTTAGCCTAACTATTAAGAAAAAAATATAAATCATCAACCCAAAGTGATGGTCAGCTACTAGCCCATTTCATCATTCTCAGCATACTCTATGTAAGAGTCATACCCCTATAAATTGTCCTCGACTCCCAAAACCAAAAGTCAAATCATCAGAGGGACCATCCAAGTGCATTATCAATACGATGAACTACTGGTAAAGCAAAATACTTAAAATATGGTAAGACTCATGCACCATATTAAAGTCACATAGTAGCATGGTGATAAGCATATTAATATATTAACACTCGAGCTCATGGCAATAATAAAATGAGGCATGCTTACGTCTAGATTGAGGAAGAATAATAATACAGTAAATGCATTATAACTACACAATATAAACCATATTATAAATTTTCATTTAGCGATCCATAATTTTTAGTTATTAAGATAATTTGTTTAAACAGACTTAGTTCTCCACTATGAACAAAAGTCATGGCAGCAAATAAACACAATAGGATACCATACCTACCACATGAGGTCAAGATACAATAAAGGGCATTTTTACTAGGGATACCACACCCACCACACATCAAGTGCACCATCCACAAGTGCTAACGCAAATTATGATACCACAACCACTACATGTGGTTCAAGTACATCAAGGGGGCTTATATTGGGATACCTCACCCACTAAACCTTGAATGCCTCTGATGTGAGGGCTAAAAATGTAGGAATACCACACCCGCCTAAGAAATGAATAATATGAAGTGCTAAGGGGCTTATACTAGGATACCTCATCCACTCGAGCTGGACATTGATGCCATGTCAGCCTTGCATAGTATAATCCTACCCTCAAAGATATGTATATACCCCTACCGACCGCAACACGATAAAGAAGGAAATATGTACCAAGTGAAAATAAAAACCATATGAAGACCTACATACTAACTCCCTGTCAACTAACTTGAGAGTTGGAGAAAAAGGCTTGAATGAAATCATATTCTATTATTTTTAATTACCAAGTGGTATCACAAGTTATAGATTAATTCCATAAATAACCAATTGGTTATATCCAAATGATAACACCAAACACAAATAAATTCCTTTATTATCCAAATTGTGTGTTTCCAAGTAATAACACAAAACACAAATAAATCCTGTTATTATCTAAATTGGGTGCTTCCAAGTAATAACACCAAATACATTACAAGACATAAAATCTACCAGTTGGGTGTTTAGAGATGACACCAAACTTAACCAAATCAAGTCCCAAATATCACCATTATGGTTCTTATTATTATTTATAGGGTAAACATGGTTGTAATCATAATTTATATTTTGTAATTATATGGAGGTATTAACATAAAATGCCCAAACAAAGAACAATAATTAATAATAATCCTAACTGAAAATAGCTAGACCAATCAATTGGTTTTTGGGACCAATTGACTAGTTTAGTTGTACCAGGCCTGAACCAAAAATAACACTAGTGGACAAGTCAACTGGTTGGTCTTACCAATCTACTATTTATAAGAAACCAATTGATGGGTTTAGTTCAACCAGTCAATGGCTCTAAGAAGAGATCATACCACTTTGGTCACAGGATCACCAGTTGATGGGTTTGACAAAATAATATACTACTAGTAGGGATCATTTGACTGGTTCATCAAACCAATAAACTAATATCATAACCAACCAATCAAAATTACCAAACCATGCAATTGTCCATACAACTAATCGATGGGTTTAAGAAACTGAATGATCTAAATTCACCACACTTTCACATATTAATCTTAGTATGTTGTCGTGGCATAAAAAACATAAAGATAAATATTGCACACATAAAATCACATGGATACATGGCTATGTAGATAGCTAAATAAAATCACACTTAAATACCAAATCATGCAAAAAAAAGAGAAAAGAAACCAACAATGCTTAAATTTTAGAAGAAAAATCTACCATATAATTGAATTCCTGAATACAATAAGCCCATGATCAACCCAACAACACACTATGAACATGCAACCATAATAATAAAGAAAAACAAAAATCTTATTCATATTAAAGATAATAATGCCTTACCTTGAAGCAATTCTTCTAGTACAAAACTCCTAGTTGACAACTGTCTGCCAAGACTCCGATTCCTATAAGAATCAAGAGTCAAAACCATTAAAAATTCCTTTTAAAAATCCATTAAAATCAAATAAAATAAAAAGAATAAGAAGACCAAAAATACAACTCAACCTTTTCTTATAAACAAAATTCTAAGGAAAATGAAGCTAGAATCTTCAACCTTTCTCAAACCTTAACCCTTCTTTACTTAAGCTAAATAAGGGAGAACTAAAGCCAAGATCATAAGAAGATAATAGAGATAATAACTCGATAAAAGAGGGAAGAAAATAAAATCGACCTCTATTTTTTTCTCAGTAGGGAGGAAAAAGGGAGAAGGAGCGAGAATACTCAACACTTAGCAAATTTCACCAAAGGAAAGGAAGAATAGAGCAAGAAATATAGGTAAGATATGAAAATGAATTAGGAATAGAGTGTATAGAAGATAGATCTAGTCAAAATCCAAAAGGGGGAGATGGACAAGACTAGTAAGGTTGAGTGTGGGAAACCAAGATGTAAGAGAAGACATGATGGAGTGAGGGAGATTGAGTGTACTCAGGGAAGGAACAATTGTAGAAGGTTTGTAAGTTAGGAAGGAAGTGCAAGAAGTCAAACACACAACCAAGCTTCTAAAAGAGAGAAGAAAGTGAGGGAGAAGAGAGAGGGTGAGGTATGCCTCAAAAAATACTTTTTAGAGAAATTTAACTAAATAAAATCATAGAATGATCTCAATAATGTAAAAATAATCTCTAAGTACCAAAATATGCTCATTAGCACAAATAGATTCGAATTTGAAGTTTTCATAAACATTGGAAAGAAATTCAAAGCAAATTAGAAAAGGATTTGAAATCGTGGGATAACTAGTCAATTAGTTTAAGCAAACAAGTCCACTAGTTTGTTGCGAATAAAATTGTCAATGTCTAAGCATACCAGTCCACTGATTAGGCAAACATGTCAATCAGTATGCCTAAAATTTACTTTTTTATTATGATTTCTAGCCTTTTTTTTAAAACCAACACTAATTTGTATTATAGAACCATAATTTTAAACATATCTTGAAGGATTTTAAGATGGGGTATTAAATTGGATGAATTGAGAAGCTTCCAAGTCCTTCTCATACATCTCAAAAATTTCTAGTAGGCTAACTACTACCAAGAACTCATGATACCTAATCCCTAGACCCATCTTGAAGTGATGAACCTACATCACCTTACTAGCCTCTACCTTAGGAGTGAACTAGACCAAGTCAATAAAATTTGTGCAGTACTCCTCTATCGACATGCCTCCTTAATGAAGGGTCATAAACTCATCATACTTATTCATACAAATATAAGTGGGGTAGAATCAAGCTTGAAGTGCCTCAAGGATGGGTTCCCAAATAGTAAGCTCTCCACCTCAATGAGGGACACTCCTCCCTCATGTATCTGCTTGTCCCCTCAATTAGTACATTGTCATGTTGACTCTCCTATCCAATGGACACCCACAAGTTGTAAAGGTCTTATTCATTTCATTAACCAATATCTCCACGGTGTCAAGATCTTCTTAACCCTCAAATATTGGTGGATGATGATGCCTGATGTAACACCTTGACTTAATATGACCATGCAATAGTTACCCTAGATCTCTTTCGTATTAATCAACTTGCCCCATATATCAACACGAGTCTTTTAAGTGCACTTTATCCTCACTCACGTGCTTCTAAAAAAATTCTCACAAAATTTTTAAAACTTTCCAAGAGGGTCACCTGTCCTAAAAATTTCCCCACGGACAACACGCTTAACTATGAAGTTCTTAAGATTGAACCACTAAAAGGATGGTATACCATGTTTATATAAGTAGTCAAATTAATCCTTATAACACTCTACTCAATTTGGGATATTATATTCACCTCCACTCAAAGAACACCAAATCCTCATTGCATCTCAACCACTAATTGATTTAATATAATTTATCCCAAGAATCATCCCACTAGGTAGTTGACTAGCTCATCCAAGTTTAGGTCACGATCACGGTTTTGCTCTAATACTAATTATAACACTCCAAGTCTATACGATCATGCGGGATATTTTGGAGCTCTTTTGGATTGATTAGCTGACTCCATAGATTAACACGAGTCCTTTCAGCGTGCTTTGTACTCACTCACGTGCTTCTTATAAAATTTTTAGAAATTTTTTTAAATTTCCCAGGAGGGTTACTCATCCTAAAAATTGCTCCATGGGCAACACACTTAACTATAGAGTTTTTAAGATGAAATCACCAAAAGGATGGTATACCATGCTTATAAAAGTAGGCAGATCAATCCTTATAACACTCTGCTAAATTTAGGGCATAGCACCCGCTCCTCTTGATTCAATCCTCTAGAACTGGGATGGGTACTAGCATTAGTGCCAATTGTGGTGCTAGAATATAGCCTTTTATGTAGCCATGAATGGTCTCCATAAATGCCTCAATGTGCTTGTGATACTATCATCAATTCCTAAAAACTAGGACTAATCAGCAAAAAATCACTTATAAAGCTCTAAAGCCCCAACAAAATGACTAACAAAAAATAATCTATAGCACATTCCCAACCCACTCTTACTCACAAATATTTCTAGGTTTGAAAACACTTAAAATTTTAGTAAAATACTCAAGGTAATTAAAAAAGCATGAAAACATATGATGATGTCATCTTAAAATGCTTTAAGGGTCAAGAAATTCATAATAATGTCCTAACACCCACCTATGATATAAGTTAAAAGGTATTTTTTTAAAATAAAGCACTATTAAAATAAAGCTCTAATACCAAACTATAATGCCCCCATTTTTCAAAATTTTATTTTAAAAGATTATAGGAGTGGAAAAATACCAAACACACTAAGGAAAAATAGAGTGCCACTGCCGTACCTAGCATAGGATAGGAGTTAGCCATTTGTCCCATATTAACTACAAGGATAAAAAACCAAACCAATAAAAATAAGAGTAGAGTGTGTAAAAAATATGATATATAGATACTAAAGAAAAAATTTATAAAAGAAGACATCGACTGTCCTTAAAATATTCAAATGCATCAAAGAAGATTAAACTAAAGTACAGACCTACAATTAGGAGAAAACAAAGGTAGGGCATAAGCCCAAACCCTATTCCATTAAGGATTGAACAACAATATCTAGATGCCTATACTCTCAAGCCGCCAAGCCCAAAATAAGGTAGGGCCACTACTGGTCATCCTCAAAATCTTGTACATAGTGTTCTACTTATGGGATTGAGTAGGTGACAAAAAAAGTGTGCACATCAGTATGCTTTGTACTAAGTAAGCCAAGTTAACTCCTTGACGGTAGTCATAAGTATACAAGGCCAAAGGTAACAATAAAATTCATACATAACATAGCAACATGCTTACACATTGTACCTATGGTATATAATCATATAATGTAACAAGATTTCATGCTATGTAATTAATTAGATAATTCATGGTTCATCATGCGTAGTAATGAAACATAAATAACATGGATAAGAACGTATGAATTAATGAATAGTTATTCTCTTTGGTCATTTCCATGTTTACATGATCCATTGGAATAACTATTTACAAGGTATTATTCCATTTTTCCCTTTTTTCCTTTTTCTTTATCTACATCCTTATTCTTATTGTTATTGAGCCATTGATTATTTCCACCCTATGGAAGCCTAGAGGACATAAAGTCTGACTGAAGCCAAGTGAAAACACCCTAAAGGGGGTCAAATGAAAAATTAAAATTTTGTAAAATTATTTATTGTTGTTTCAAGGGCCCAATGCACCTCTACATCCACTAGCAAAAGGTATTTCCTTTTCAATTTTGAAATCATCCTTTACTGTGTGTTGATGATGATCACTCTTTTATGTTCATGATCCTACGATATCAGTAATCTCTTTAAGATATGATTTACACCTTTGCCTTGTTAACCTCTCTAGGTTTATGCATATAGAAATCCAATGACCTCTCTATGAATACTAGACACACACAATCTTTTGATAATAAGTTTTAAAGACTGTTATTGTGTTTACAATTAATTCCTCACAAAATACATAAATGAATGCATATAATCAAATATGAGGGAAGAAAACAAGTTAGATGAATAAGCATTAAAAGTGTAAGAACAATCTAGATAAATATAAAGAACAAATTGAGCAATAGAGACATTTGATTTGGATTTAAAAGTGTATAATCAAAAATCTCTTTGATTCCTTGTAAGATGTGAAAATAATTAATTTAAAAGAGTTATATTATCTTAATTAATGTTTATTGAAGTCCAAAAACTCTTATTTATAGTGTTAAAATATGAGGAAAATCAGCACATGCCATTGGGTGTAAAAATTAATCCAATGGTTGAATTACAATAGGTAGAAAGCCTTAGAAATACCTAGAGCAATCGATCAATATTCAAATCAATCAACTAGATATAACTAACCGGTCAATTGGTTTAAGTAGAGGCTAAAACATATTTTTTTTAGAAAGAAAACTGTTTGATCAGTTTTGAGAAACTAGTCGATTGGTAGAATAGTTTTCAACACTACACACCTTTACAAAAAAGACTATAACTTGAGCTACAGAGCTCAAAATTGTATTCTTTCTTTTTTATTATAAATTTGAAATATTAATATTTCAAATGAATATTATTCATCTAAAAATAAAGTCTATGTAATTTATGTTGAATTTTAAAAATCATATCATATGCCAAACTACTTAAAATAAAATCAATTTAAGTCAACCTTTCAAATAAATACTTGGAAATATTTATGATGCATAAAATCACTTTAAGAACTTTTAAAATGATTATTAAATAGTATTATAAATATCCAATCATTGAAAGATATAAGTTCTTAATGTGTAAATCACATGTACGTGTCTAAGAATATAACATACTCTTTTATTTAAGCGCACTTGCTTATCCCTTCATTGTTTGTGTATTCCACATATGAAATTGAAGTTTTTGAAGCTAGAGTCTTCTTTCATTTGTCTTTATGATCTTTGTCTTATGCTTGGGATATGATTTTTGTTATGATACACATGCACACTTAACAAGATAAATCAAATTCATAATTAAGTTTGTTATCATCAACACAAAGGTTGATTGACCTATAAGGTCAACACAAAGTAATGACCCATAGATATAAAGTCCATCTGAAGCCAAAACCACCTAGGTAACCAAACCTTTTAATATTGATACCTCCTAGTACATCATCAGTGCTAAGAGAAGATAAGGCACTATGATTAACTAGGATACCACTCGTAGGCACCAATAAACACCTAAAAGCACACTAGACTCTAGTAGCTAATCGAGGATTGGATAACGCTAAGCCATACACAACTCGATCATCTCTTAATTTGAGTTATTAATGTGTTATTTTCCAAGGTTATGTTATCATACAAGGCCCATATAACATCTAATTAACACACTCTCATAGTCACTCCATCTTAACCATTATTACCCTCCAATTATGTGGTGGCATTTCCATTAGTGATTAACTAATAGTAAGCTAATCCATCATGATAACCCATTTAGTTCAAGAATCTAGATTACATTATCCTTTTGAAGTCAAAACATACACACTTCAATTTTTCCACTAAAATCCTTCCCAAGCACTTATTGAGATTGCCATGAATTACTAACCAATTTATCCATCCCATAGATTACATAATTCATGCCAAAATGTATATTCCCATCATTAAAGAATCATAACGTACCATTGGGCATATTCTTAAAACATATAAAGTCCAAAAGACTAAAAATAACATGCTCCGGCTAAACTGATCTATTAGTTGGGGTCAACTAGTTAATTGGTTTGGCTCAGCTAAAACCCTATAGTTTCCTCAAACTAGTCAATAGGTTTGGTGATACCCCATCTTAAAATCCTTCAGAATATGTTTAAAATTATATTAATACAAAATAAATTAGTTTAGTTTTTTGAAAGGGCATGAAAATATAATAAAATGAGAATTTCAAGTGCACTAATTGAATGGTTTGCTTAACTAATTGACAGGTATGCCTAGAGATTTACAATTTTATTCTTGACAACTAGTCAATTGATTTGCTCAAACTGACTGACTGGTTATCCTACGATTTTATATCCGTAGTTTGTGCTCAACTCAAAAATACTTGATAGGGTAATGAAATAAATGTAACACAACATAATTGTGCAACTCTATATGATCAATACAGGTAATGGAAGGATGAGTGATTATCATTACCTTAAGGAGCTAGTGAAATGCACATTACTAGAGTTAAGTGTAATACAAAATTAAACTGTATTATAAAATATTTATAGGGCGATGGAAATAGTAATAAAAGTGTAATGAAAAAAATAAGCACTAGGAGTTTGTCAATACAAACACGAAATAAATAAGAAGAAAATTCAAAAAGAGAGGTTCGTGGGAGGGAGATCATTTATCACCAAATGCATGCATCCTATGACACTTCATAGACTTTCAAGCTTAGAAGATTTAATCCTTCTAGATTCACTAGACTTCACTTAGTAGTGAAGTATACTCTTAGGTTATCTCTATCACGATGCATGGGCCATGACACTTTCTCAGAATGAGCTTTAAAGGATTAATGCTAACCTTGTCATCATTTTCCATTGTTAGTTTTGTTCACTATGACACTTGATACATAATTCATGCAAGTGCCTAATGTGGCTGACATTCAACACATCAACAAATGAATTCTCAACAAAATGAAATATTAGATAAACCAAACATAACTATGATGTCACATATTAGAGCAAAAGGATTGGTCGATCCACCCCCCAAAAGAGAAACTTAGCTCATGCTGAATTTTATTCAAGCTAGTTAAAAGTAAATAGAGAAGATCAAGAAGGGAAGGGATGGGCATATCATGGTAATCCAACACCTATCTATCCTAATATCTCCTCCTTCTTCTCCATCAATCAATGTAGCTCGATGGCATTCTTATCAATTATAATTTCTTCTCTTATGCTTTTGATTTTTGATTCTCCCCTTTCATTGCCTTCATTGCTTTGAATCGATAGGTTTTTATAAGCTACAAAAGGTGAAAATTGGGACAAGTTTCAACCGGATCTGCTCTAGGTGGTTTTAACCTCCAATGGTCCCTTGGTGAATATAACTAAAATTGGGGATTTGATTATTGTTCTTGGTAGTTGATTATGCAAATGATTGTGAAATGGATAAAAAATTATGTTGGGAGTACTTCTGTAATCCTAGTAGGGTATAAATGTTTCTCAACTCTGTTGAGTTGTAGCATCTTCTCATACCATGCATGTACATGCTTTACAACCAAACGAGTAAAGGTATCCAAGTATATGAGTTGACATGAGTGTACAAGTAATATTATCATTTCATAGGATATTCAAAATCTATTTAGATTAAGTTCATATGGGTCATGTAAGAGCTCACAAGGTGGAAAATTGTTTGGAAACTCACTCCGTGAATTCTGATTAAAGTAAGAATCATACACAAAATTATACTCATGGGCTCCTTTAATCACCAAAAGTCAACTCATATCAAATCCTCTACACTTAAGTTATTGCTTTCCCCAAGCAACTTTATGATAGAAATAATTAGATTCCCATAAGTATTTTTGAGCTAGAGATAATAAAGCAATTCTTAGCTCTCAATCATGTTAACCTAAAAAGTTTACAAACTTGAAAATTTCCCTTATATATATGAAATATGCTAAAAGAGTCAGCATGGTTCATGTGTGGAAGGAAATAATTGGGATTTATCTTTATGACCCCCTACTAGACCTTAAAGGCACCCCTAGTCAGTTGTGTAACTAGATATTCTACTCTAGATTACATTAGTTAACCTGTGTATCTTGTAGATTAGTGCACAGTTTTAGGAGTGTACATCTGGTTCCCAGATAAGTATCCCTAGTTACTCCACATGGAATCCTATTCCAAAAGTGTTTGAGCAAGCTTGTTACCCTACTACACTATTTAACGTATGTGCACACTTGGCTCTCACGCAGAAATCTCCTTATTCTATTATCATTGCTATGTATTTTCTCATTAATAGCTAGACTTCTATTTGTCAGGGTTACTTTCCCTAGACATATTTAATACCACTTAGTCAAGATAATCAATTACAAGCTTCCTAACACTTTCTATTAAGAATTCCTTAATCACCTAATATTTCACCTTTGTGTTGGGTCTAATGAAAGCTTCATGGAGATAATCCTAAGTTCCTTATGCTTAGATTGTTTAAATTCTGATAATTTTAACAAGTTTCAATATAAGTTATGAAACAAAAATAGTTTAAACAACATATTTTCCTAGAATCTCAACATAACTCATAAGGCCTCATTGTATTAGCTCAATTATTTTTCAATCAAGGTATTAGGTTCACAACATGTTTGTACTATCAAATGTAAGGGATTCAACAATATGCACAAGTAATGGAGCTATGTTGTTTGTTGAATTTGTCATAATAATCATCCTAAAAATATAAAAAAAAAAACAAAAAGAACTATACAAAAGAAAAATAACATTAGGTATACCATCTTACTAATGCATTAAGGATGAAATTTTGTTAGGATAAAATTACAAGAGAAAAGAAATAAGGATATACCCTCCCTTGAACAAAGTTTGACAATGTCCTCACTATTAGGGTGGATGGGTTAGGAGAAAAGAAACAAAAGTACCAAGTGGCCAAGAACAATAACGACTCCACATAAAAAAAACAAACTTGAACAATAAGCTCTTCCATCATCATAACATGATGTAAATAGATTTTGATGGAGAAGGCTTTGAGGCCAACCATATAATAGGAACATTACTGTTATTAGGGAGACTAAATGGTGTCCCAAGTGGAACATCACCAGTTACTACATCATACCCTATGAATTTCTTAGGGTCAACCTTAGGTATGGCCACAAGAGCTACTTCTACCAGCCATGCAAGCTTCACCATGCATACGTCTCTTTCAAAAACTTCCATCACATCTTGAGTTGTTGGGTTGTCAACTAGTAGGGCAACCATACCTTCATTCTCTAAACTAAGTACATAATTCAACTTGTCATTATGCCCAAACATTATAAAATTCCAAAAAACTCATCAAGCACTAGCTCTTTGGAGTGACCCTTCCTATCCTCCACCAAAGTTGCGATTGATACAACTAGCCTTGATTTATGTCCCTAGCTTCTGGATCCAAAAAACCAACATACTCTAATGCCTTCATAAGTTTGGTGGCTGTAGTAACGACCTTCTCTTATCCTTTCATTAGGATTTCCATATCCTTCCTTACTGCATATAAGAGTGGTTCCAAAACTATATGATTATGTTCTCAAGTTGGGGGTGGTGTGTTAGCTACTAAAGTTACACCAAGTAATCAAAGAAATGATTAATGACAACTTAAATGATTGAATAGAGGCTGAAAATGTTTTCTTCATTGGATGCAAGTGGAACTTCTACCCGAGCACATAGTATAACGAGTAAGGTAGGGTAGGAAGTAGGACCTTACAACTTTGTGGCCACTAGCTCCAACTAGTCTTAGATGATGTAGCCTACATTGATTGTCTTCCCTTTAAGGAAAAAATAGAGAATGTAGTAGGCAGAAGGTGACTTCAGAGGAAGTGATACCAAACTTTCACCTGAGGGAGTATTTGTGGGTGGTCGTAGTGGCGAGTACCACTCATGGTAACTCTCCACTTTATGCCTAGATTTGTGAGTGTGGAAAGGATTTATATCTCTAATTCATTAGTAGGTTGTCCAACAACTTAGATTACTTGTTAATGTTATAAGAAGGGAGGCCATAGAGATTGTTGATGGTAGTAGCTAGATAGGATAATAAGTTTCCTCGCATAAAAACTATTTTGGTTTTCCTTTTTGTACCCAAATTATAGAAAAATTCAAGAACTACCAAGGGATAAATTCTCTTGGATGCTGACAAAATGTGGCCTAATGGTGTTGATTGATTGGGTTAAAAAGATACTAGGGGAGTGTGAAACCACACTTAAAATAAAACTCTTTGGTGGCAAGAGAGTTGAAATGCTCTTAAGAATGGCCAGAGTGGAAAATAGTTTAGAAGTTAGATGTTCCTTTTAGGTGCTTTGTTGTAGGAGTAGATGAATGGATTTCCTTATCTTCTTTGGTGGAAGAAAATTTGTTAGGAGAGGAAGAAGGGGTTGGCCATTTTTTTTAGTATGTGGGTTTCTTATGAGGTTGAGGGTTTTTAGCAACAACTTTAGTGACTGATTGGGCGGTTTTTCAAGTCATGATGGGAATAGAAATTTCAAGAGAAGAGGAAATGGGAGTGGAAATGCACAAGGGAATAGTTTCTTTTGAGTTAGTGATGAGGGAAATTTCAATAGTTTTGGATAAAGGGGATGAAATAGGCTACTCTAGTGGCTTATTAAGGTTGTCATTGTTATAAGGAAAAAGATGAATGAATTTTTGACAGCTGTGGATGACTTGTAGAAAAGGTGGAATAGGGATTTTGGTGTGGATGATACAAGATCGGAGTGGGTGATAGCTTTTAAAAATCTATGTGGGTATAAGGACATATAGATTGTGATGTGCAGCATCGGGAATGTACGTTCATAATTTGCATCCGTCTGACCCAAGATATGAAGGATCATTATGCAGATGAGAAAATGACTCCTCAAGCATTCCTTCATTCACCACAAGGTTCATGCTTCCTACACAGCTCTTTCACTAGCTCAGTTTCCTAGCAACAAAAGAATTGCATTATCATAGTAAGGTTGATATAGAAAAAATTAACTATACAGGAGAGAAATTATGCCAAAAATACAAAGTAAAAAATTTAAAATAAAGGAGATAAAAATTAGGTTGCCTCCTAAGAGCACTTGATATAATTTCCTCAACCTAACAACCTGTTATAGCTCTATGAGTTTCGTAGGGAAAGTGTTTGGACTTCCCTATTAAAATTTTCAACTCAATATGGTTCTACTTGGTGGTTGTTAACTTTAAAAGTCCCTTTAGTTTTTGAATATTTCAAATTGAAAACTCCATGAAGGCAAAGCTTTACAAATTGGTAGGGTCCAAACCATCTTGATTTTACTTTCCCTAGGAACAACTTTAACCACAAATTGTAGAGGAAAACCAACTGCACAGGATAAAGTTCTTTTGGTTTGATATGTTAGTCATGAAACCTTGTGGTATTTTTTTTTCAACCATAAACTATAATATGAAGCATTCTGTAGCTCCTCTATTTCATTCAACTGCAATTTACATGCCTCTTCTGCAGCAGATAGATCAAAGTTGACCACCTTAAGGGCCCAATGGGATTTATGTTCCATTTCAATGGGTAAGTGATAAGCCTTTCCAAATACAATCCTATAAGGTGACATGCCCAATGGTGTCTTAAATGTTATCCTATATGCACAAAGTTCATCATCTAACTTGGAAGACTAAAGCTTTCTAATAGGGTTAACCATTTTCTCTAATATTATATTAATTTCCCTATTAGAAATATTAGCTTGGCCACTGGACTGTGGGTGATAAGTTATGGCTACTCTATGATGAATCCCATATTTGTGAAAATGTTGGTTGAAAAACTTATTGCATAAATGATTACCACCATCACTAATGAGTTCTCTATGAATCCCAAATCTTATGAAAAATTTCTTTTAGAGGAAATAGGTTACTACCCTGGCATCATTTGTTGGCAATGCAGCAGCTTTTATTCATTTAGACACATAATCCACTACTACTATAATACATTAGTTGCCAAAGGAGTATTAAAATTCTCCCATGAATTCAATACCCCAAACATCAAATAATCCTACCTTCAATATATCCGTTTGAGGCATTTCATTTTTCTATGATATGTTTATAGTTCTTTGGCATTGCTCACAATTTTTAACCTCAACTCTGGTATCCTTGAATATGGTGGGCCAATAAAACCCACTTTGAAGAAGCTTTTTCATTGTGTGTATCCCTAAAAAATGACCTTAGTAGGGTGCATGATGATAGGCTACCAAAATCTCCTTTGCCACCTCTTCACTTAGACATCTTCTCACCAACCTATCTAAGCA
Organism: Tamarix austromongolica; assembly: GCA_039764185.1. Classification (NCBI taxonomy): domain Eukaryota; kingdom Viridiplantae; phylum Streptophyta; class Magnoliopsida; order Caryophyllales; family Tamaricaceae; genus Tamarix; species Tamarix austromongolica. The sequence continues at coordinate 51,316,985 of CM077817.1, forward strand.
TTGTCGAAATACAAATGGTTTATCCCAATAGTAATATTTAATGTCATGAAGAATTTATTCAATTATTGATGAGATTTGTCAGGGTGATGTACATTACATGCCAAATAATTATCATTGTTTGCATACCAGGGTGGTTGACCATGCTTGACTGTTAGGAGTTGTTCATCGGGGAAGTTCTCCTTAATCTAAACTTGTTTTTTTCTCTTCAGTGTATCTTTTCAATCTAGATAAATGATCTACAACTTGATTATCCTTACTCTATCAATCCTTAATCTCGATATCAAACTCCTACAAAAGTAGGATCCATCTTAGTAAATAGGGTTTGGCATCTTTTTAAGAAAATAAAAAATGAATAGCATGATGGTCAGTATAAATAATCAATTTAGCTCCTAGGATATAAGATCAAAATTTATCAAATGCAAACACTACTAGTAATAGTTCTTTCTCAGTAACTGTGTAGTTCAATTGAGCCTCATTAATTATCTTATTAGCATTGTAAATGTTGTGAATGACCATGTTCCTCCACTTTCCTAGGTCTGCTCCTATAGCATAATTGCTTGCATTGCATATAAGTTCAAAAAGTAAGTCCAGTAAGGTCTTATGATAATAGGGGATTTTCTGAGTGCTAACAAGATTTGCTCAAATGCTTCCCTATGAAACTCATCAAATTTAAATTTTCTCTTATGTACTAACAACTAACAAAAGGGTTTTGCAGTTTTTTAGAAATCCTTGATAAATTGTTTGTAAAATCCTGTATATCTTAAAAAAATTGCTCACACCTTTGGTAGTGGTTGGAGGGGGTAATTTTTCAATAACCACAATTTTTTCTCTATTAACCTTTAATCCTTTGGGAGAGGCCTTATGTCCTAAAAAAACTCCCTCTTGAATCGTAAAATGACATTTTTTCTAGTTGATGAATAAATCAGTCCCTTCATATCTTATCAACACTCTCTCTAGATTTGTTAGGCAATCATCAAAGCTGTCACCAAAATCATAGAAATTATCCATAAAAATTTCTAGTCTCTTCTACCATGTTTGTGAATATAGTCATCATGCACCGTTTAATAAGGCCAAAGGGCATTTGATGAAAGGAAAAGGTGCCATAGCAGCATGTGAGTGTAGTTTTATGTTCATCTTTCATTGTAATGGCTATTTGGTTGTAACTTGAGTATCCATCTAAGAAGGAATAAAAAGCTTTCCCTACTAATCTGTCCAGCATTTTATCAATAAGGAGAAGGGGGGAATAGTCTTTTTGGGTGGCTTTATTAATTTTCCCATATTCTATGCAAATATTCCACCCTATGACTGTCCTAGTTGGGATCGATTTATTTTTAGAGTTTTGAACAACAGTCATACCTCCTTTCTTTGATATGAACTTACCCAATCGCTACCAGACATGGGGTAGAAGATTCTTACATTGAGCCTTTTGATGATTTCCTTTATTACTACCTCCTTCATTACTAAGTAGAGCCTTCTATATTGCTCGATAGATGAACTTGAGGGATCCTCTAGCAAAATCTTGTGCATCCATAATGTTGGGTTGATTCCTTGGATATCTACCATGGTCCATCCTCTAATGAGATAATAATTGGCAGGGTGTCTTCCTTACCTAAGTATGCATATTTAAGTGAGCTAGTAAGGGTTTGAGTTCCAATTTGGGGGGCTCTTTAGTTGACAACTTGACTGGCTGCACTTCTCTATTACTCAAACCAAGAGGTTCCCAAGGTGTTAAGTAATTAATCCAGCTACATCTTTCCATGTCATTGTTATCCTATTCAATGGATTAGCGAGTAGCATAACTAATAGTTAAGTGATTTATCTCAAACAAAATAGATTCCTCATCCTGTGTATCTACACCAAACAACAAAATATAGCCAACTTAACACTATCAATTCATGAACATTCATCTAGGTCCTCTTCTGATAGTTTAATTGACTTAAAAACATTAAAAGTTATTTGCTCCTTGTTAAACCTCATTTTTAGTTCCCCTTTTTTCACATCTATTAGGATCTTACCAATAGCTAAAAAAGGCCTACCCAAACTGATAGGAACCTCCTTTTCCACTTCATGGTTAAGGATAATGAAATCTATTGGGAAAATGAACCGATCTACCTTTACTAAAACATCTTCAATCTTTCCTTTAGGGTGAACATATGACTGGTTAGCTTATTAAAAACTGATAGTGGTAGGCCTTGCTTCACAGATGCCTAGCTTCCTATAATTGGACATAGGCATAAGATTAATACTAGCACCATGGTCATAAAGGGACTTACAATATTACTTATCTCCTATGGAACATGGTATGGTGAAACTACACAGGTCTTGTAATTTTCTAGGTAATTTCTATTGAAAAGTAAAACTACATCCCTAGGTCATTGCCACCATCTCGTATTCATATAGTCTTCTTTTCCATGTCAATATGTCCTTTAGAAACTTTAGAAAGTTCGCATATGTTAGATTGATTCTACTAATGGAATTTTGGTATGCAACTGTCATAAAACCTCAAGGAATTTGTAAAAAATGTTTGTCTTGCTAGTGTTGCTTAAGGCGCTGAGGGAAAAGTGATGCTGGTGTAAAGGTTTTAGGAATGTTAGTTGATGATAGCTTAATTCTCTTTTATGGCTTAGGAAATGGAGTGGTTTCAACTTTTAAACTTTTGATAGGACTATTCTGTTGTTGTGATGGTGCACAGATTGACTTTTCGTCTGTGGGTTCTATGTCGTATGCTTATTTGATAGGGTGGTGTTCTTCCTTAGTCTTGGCTTATTTATAGGGGGCTCAATTTCATTGCCTAATCATAGAGTGATAGCTTTAGACTGCTCCTTACCATCTCTTCTTAGGTTTTTAGTGTCACTAGGCAAAGTACCTTAGGGCTTGCTACTCAAGGCTATAGAAATTTACCCCATTTTGGTCTCTAGTGTACGTAGGGAGGTTTTATTAGTCTGGGTTACTGCATCAGTTTTTGTCATATATTGAGAAGATTTTCTAGAGAGTTGAAAATATTGTGTTTGGTAGGAGGTTGGTGAAGTTGCGGTTGCTAAGAGTGCTAAGGTTGAGGTTGGTACTAACATTGTCGGTTGTACTGGTTGGTCGGGTTTTGCACATTATTTTGGCCAGATCATGAGATGTTAGGATATTGTCTCCATGATGGGTTATAATGATTGCCATATGGCTGCTATGAATTTCTAGCCTGGTTTCCAACATAATTTATTAACACTAGTTTTGCTAGACATTACTAAAACAGATGGCCTTCTCTATAATACAAGTAGGATACTGCTGCTACTAAAGTGGTAGGGTGTTCTTCTACTCTATATACGTACGAGTTAGTAAGAGAAATATTTTCCAAAAAACTAACCATAGATGATACCTCTGATCTTAAAGCTGTGATAGTGCCTACTTTAAATACTTTTGCTGCTTTCACTCTGTGGATGCTCCTGGAACTACCCCACTACTAGTTGTTACAAGTTATGATCTTAATGATCTCATAAGCTTGATCATAAGTTTTTCTTAGTAGGGCTCCACTAGCTAATACATCCACCGAGTTTCGTGCCTGAGGGTTTATGCCAAGGTATAATGTCTCTATTTGCAACCAATAAAGGATTATGTGGTTTGGATATTTTCTTAATAATTTCTTACACCTCTCCCATGCATCATGAAGTGTTTTATCATATTCTTGCAAGAATGTTGTAATCATATGTCTGAGTTTAGCATTTTTATTAGGAGGGAAATAATGCATGAGGAAATTTTGGACTAATTCATCCCATGAGGTAATTGAACCGATGGGTAGTGAAGATAACCACTCCCTAAAACTATCTCTCAAGGAATAAGAGAACAACTTAAGTTATAGGGAGATTTCTATAACTCCTTGAATTTTGAAGGTATCATTGACTTCCATAAAAGCTCTAACATAAAGGTGAGAGTCTTTAGTTGGTTGATAAATATGTTTGTAGCATAGGAACATGACAGGTTTAAGTTCAAAATGAGGGGCTTGGATTTCTAGATGGGCTATAGTAGGGTTAAAGTGGTCTTAGACTGACATAACATAATCTTAGATAGCTCAGTTGTGGTAAGTGCCTATAGGCTGATCTTGCATTCCTGCAGGATTCATGTTCGGTTGAGGGGGTAAGATCATTGGGATTCCTTCCCTCTAGTTTTATTGTGGCACTGGTAGTCCATTATTACCAGTCTCATGCTATTATTGGCCTAAATGACTCATGTTGCTATAATTTCCTAAAGTTGATTCTTCTCATTGATATTATTGCTAATAAGTTTGTAGGGCCACACGAGTCCTCCTTAGGGTGGGCTCAATTTCTAAAGCAATTGGTCACAAGGTGATTTGGTTGATTCTAATCATATAAGGGTTAATCCTATGGAAAAAAACACCAACTAAAAATTAAAAAACTCTAATTTTAGTTTTACAATAAGAATTCCATGGTATTTTATCGTCTAATATGTAGCACTTCTAAAACAAGGTCACCGACAATAGCACCAAAAACTTGTTATGTGACCAGGTCAACAATGTCTAACAAGGAAATGAAATAAATGCAGCGCAACATAACCGTGTAAGTATACACAATCGATCCCAGTAATAGATTGATGAGTGAGTATCGTTCCCTCAAGGATACAATGAAATGAACATTACTAAAGTCAAGTTTATTATAGAATTAAACTATACTACGAAATATTGGCAGTGTGATGGAATAGTCATAAAAGTGCAATGAAGTAAGTGAGAAATAGGAGTTTATTAATACCAATATGAAATAGATAAGAAGAAAATTTAAAAGAGAGAGTTGTGGGAGGGAGATCACTTATCACCAAATGCATGCATCTTATGACAATTCATAGCCTGTTAAGCTCAGAATATAGTAATCCTTCTAAACTTTCTGGACTTCACTCAGTGGTGAAGTATACTCTCAATCCATCTCTATCACATTGCATGGGCCATGGCAATGTCACACAATGAGCTACGAAGGATTAATGGCAAGGCCACATTACTTTTTAGTGTTAACCTTGTCACCATTCATCGTCATCAATTCTGTTCACTATGATTGTTGATATAGAATTCATGTGAATGCTTAATGCGGCCAATATTCAACACAGCAACAAATGAATGAAATACCACTTCAAGAAGTTTCCTAAATATGATGAGTCAGTTGGAGGCTGGCAGGCAAGCAGATGTTGTCAGAAGTATGTTTATGGTTTCTTCCCTTCCTGCATGTATATTATTCGACTCGAATACTTTTCATTATTTTATGTGTATTACTTTCATAGCTAGGGTAGTTATGGTTCCCTTTGATAGGATAGAGACTTCTATTTTTCTCCATCTAGGGGCATACTTCCTTGCACTAGGCTATATAGATATGTGGCCTTAAATATTAGTGGAATTGAGCCTTCGGTAGACCTCAATAAACTTAAAATTAGTGATTTTGATGTAATTCTTTGAATGATATGTTCACAAAATATAAAGATATGATCAATTGTTCATAGGAGCACATGGTTTTTAAGGGACCAAAGGGTTCTAGGGTCTCTTACTAAAGATGAAAGTTTAGGCCCTCTTTGAGGATGGTGCCTATGGTGTAGGGTACCGACTATTCTTATGCAACATTCAGGATTTGGATGTCAAGGAGTCATCAACTAAGGATGTTCCAATGATATAAGAGTTTCCAGATGTGTTTCCCAATAAGATTCTGAGTATGTCATAAGTGCGTGAGATAGACTTCATGATAGATCTCCTACCGAGGACAGAGCTTATGTCAAAGGAACCTTATTACATGGCACCTACTAAGATGGTAGAGCCACGTGCTCAATTGGAGGAGATTTTAGAGAAGTGATACATCTGGCTAAGTGTATCACTTGTCCTTTCTATTAAAAAAAAGGATTATTGGTTGAGAATCAGCATTAATAATCAAGGATTGAACCAAGTAACGGTGAATAACTGTTACCCTTTATCTTAGATCGACAACCTCTTGGATCAGTAATGAGGGACCATTGTGTTCTCGAAGATAGATCTCTATCATTGTTTCATCAGTTGAGTATCATCAAGAAGGACATACCAAAGATAGCTTTTAGGACGAGGTATGACCACTACGAGTTCACCATGATGTCCTTTAGATTGGTGAATGTGTTAGGGTTGTTTATGGCCTTGATGAACCACATTTTTCAATAGCGCCTTGATTAGTTTTTCGTAGTATTCATGGACGATGTCCATATTTACTCTAGGACTCATGAGGAGAAAAAGCAGCATTTGCAATAGATATTGACTTTGTTGACGACACATTAGTTGTATGCCAAACTCTCTAAGTGTATTTTTAGCTAGATGAGGTAGCTTTCCTGGGTCATTTCATCTTAAGGGACGGTATGTTGATGGATCATTTGAAGATCCAAGCAGTATTAGAGTGGTCAACATTGACGAATGTTAGGGAGGTAATGAAATACCCCAAAATTCTAATTTTAGAAATTATGGCTAAATAAGGAGTTATTAGGAAAATTAATTAAATAAATTATTTTATTAAAATATAAGGGAGTTATTTAGGAAAAATCAAGAGAAAAATGATAAATAATATAACTAGGAAAAATTAGGGAGCGTTCCTAATTAAAATGGGATTTGGAAAAATTATTAAAAAAATAGCCCAAATTAATCTAAAAAGGACATAATTATTATTTTCTAAATATTTTTATTTTAAATAATCCAAAAACACCAAAATACCCCAACCCACCTATTTCCCCCCTTTTCCTTTCTTTTCTTTCCTTTTTCTTACTCTTTTTCTTTTTCTTTTTTTTTCTCTCTTTCCCCTTTTCTTTTTTCCTTCTCCCCCCGACCTAGTCTAGCCCCACCCCGCGTGGCCTAGCTCTCCTCCCCTCCTCCTGCACGGCTCAGGCCCACGTCGCACCTCCCCTCTTTTTTTCCTTTCTTTCTCTACCGGTCCGATTTTCTTCCATTTTTTTCTTTTCTTCTTTCTTCCTCCCTGGGCCACCCGATCCCATCTCTTCTTCTTCCCCGAGGTGCGGGTGGCGACTGAGGCTCTGCAACCTTACCTTGCGCCGACCACCACCGCTGTATTTCGTCCTTCCCTCCCTCTCTCATCATTTTCTTTCATAGTTTTGACCCTAATCAACCTCTTCCCCTCTCCTAAGTGCCCTACCCCTTTCCCTTTTCCTCTTCCCTCGACCTTGCCGCCATGTCATGGTAGAACCGCGTCGACTACCACCATCGATTGGCATGCCTAGCACCTGAACCCCTCATCTTCTTTCCTTTGTCATTTCCTACCCAATTGGCCTATAAATACCCATAGGTAGCCTTAATTGGGTTTTTGATTTCAAAACCCAAAATTTTGCCCCCTTCTCACTGCCGCCCTATCAAAAGAGCATTCTATCGCCGCCAGCCGAACCACTTATAGAACCATCCGTTGTGTCACCCTCTACTTAACTAAACCCCCATCCTCCCTCAATTTTCCTTGCATGAGCCACCCCGGCTGTGCAAAGTTGCCCTCCCAATCAACCCCTCCTCAACCCCCTCTACCCTTCGCACTACCGTCCTCCACCATTTCTGCCACGACCACCACCCCTCGGTCCTCCCAAAAACACTTGTAGACTCTCTTTTACCTTTCCATGCCCAGCTTTTTCCCTTCCTCCCTCTTCTTCTCCTTTCTCCTCCTTCCACCACCTCCAACCACCACATCCGCCACTACCGCTGTGTGCCGCCGTCGGTGCCGCCACTATCATTATTTTTATTAATATTATTATCATCATCATCATTATTATTATTATTATTGTTACTTAACCTTACTTCAGAATTTTCCTACCTAGTATTATTATTATTATTATTATTATTATTAATGATCTACAACTTTAGTGTTATTATGATTATGATTTTCATTATTCTTACTACTATTATTATTAATGCTAGCCTTAGCCTATTATTATTATTTTTATTATTATGGTAAATATTTGAACCCTTATATTACTATCACCATTTTGATTATTATTACTATTAGTATTATTCTTGACACTATTATTGTTGTTGTTGTTGTTGTTATCATTACTACTACTAGTACTACTACTACTACTACTACTAATAATAATAATAATGTTATTGAAACCGAAGTTGGCATGTTATCATTTTTGTTATTATAGAAGAAGAATACTTAAGCCTTAATATTATTATTAATTATTATTCAAATATTTCTAATATTATTCCTAATGCCTTATTATCAACATTGTTACTATAGTAATATTATTATTACTACTATTATTGTCATCATTGTTGTCACTATTATTATTGTGGTAAAAACATTCAAACCCTTATATTATTATTATTTCAAATATAACTATTATCATTATTATCTTTAGCAATAATAGTACTTTGTTGGTATTACTATTATTATAGTATTATTTTATCCCTAACACTATTATTAACCTTATCCTTAAAAATACTAGGGTTTATATTACTAGGAGCATTAGTATTACTACTATTACTAATATCAATGTTTTTGCTATAACTAGTGTTAGTTCTATTATTAGAAGAAATAAAGCTATTAGATTTAATAACATAAATATAGCTATAAATATTAACATAAATCTATTTTGACTAGTAATAATCTAGTAGGCTAACTTGAGGATAAAAATCTTAGTTTTCACTTGTAAGGTTTCCTTAAATAATAGTAACCCTAATCTTAGACTAAAATAGGAATAATAGTATTTTTGGTTGGAGGGAAACTAATCCTTAGTTTTTCTCTCTTATAGGTGAAACCAATCAAAACCCTAAGGAGGTGTAGGAGCGTGCTCCAAGACCGATGTCATGTTAGGTAAGGGTGTAGATAAGGCCTTATGTGTGCTATGTGTTTTTATATGCCTTGGGTGCCATGTAAAATGATATTTTGTGTATCTTGTACTATTGTTATAACCATTTTATGTGTAGTGTATCTTGGAGTTGAGTTATGCTTTTGTATTCTTTTATGGCATGTGTACAATATGTTTGTGCTGTGGGTGGTGATATGATGTGATATGACCCTTTTAGGACATGCATGCTGGGATAATTAATGTAGTGATATGGGGTGGAAGGATGAAAAAGAAAAATGGGGAAGTGAGTGGACCAAGGGGAAATAAATTAACCAAGGAATGTGGGATTGACCTAAACATCCTATGATCCATGAGAAGAAGAATAAAAGGGGACTTTAAGTAAAATAAAGTGTATGAACTTTGCATGGGAGAATTTAGGGTTTGCATGGGAGAAACTAGGGTTTTGCATGGGAGTTTTAGGGTTTTGCATGAAAAAATTCAAGGGTTTGCATGGGATGGATAGAGTCTGCATGGGGGTGAACTTCACGTATGGAAAGTTTCCTTGGGGTGTGAGGAAGGTAATGGAAGAGTTGTTTGGCTGGAAAATAGTACTTGAGATAGTATAAGGGTGCATGGGAGACTGAGTAAGGATTTGGGAGGAAACCCTAATTTGAGAGGGGGGAAATGGGGGAAATCAATGAGGATAAGTGGGGTATGAGGTGAGAATGGGGGATTGTCATAAGTGGGGCGAGCATGGGTGTCATGGGAAGTAAGAGTGGAAGGTGAGAAATGGAGGGGTGACATGTGGAAAGGAGGATGCTGGGGTTGGCATGGCCAGCTAGGGTTTGGTGTGGTCACCTAGGGTTTTGGGGTCACACGTGTATTTGGGGGAGTAATGTGAGATGATGATGGTTGAATCTACGAGATGTGATGTGTGGGGTGTTAAAATAGCTTAGGTTGCGTGAGGAAGAGGAGGATGGACCATATAAGACCAAATTAGGGTTTTCTAGAGAAAACCCTAGGAAGGACTGTGAATGGGCTTAGTGGTGATAGGTAGTGGGCCTTAACCCACACACCTAGGAGTTGGGCTTCTATTGTGAGTAGTGGAATAAGGAAAGGATGTTGGAGCATTTAGGAGGTGCCGGAGTCTCAAAATATAGGACGAGCCCTCTTGGGAGGATAGAAGTAGAAGATTGGTGGCATGCATGTCAAGGGTGAAAAATTATAGAATAAGACACAAATAAGACACTTATAATTTAAAGAGGAAGATTGTTGAGCCGGGCCCAGACTAAGCCATTGGCGAATAATAGTAGTCAGAAGCATTCTACTCTGTATGTATTCCGGTCCACCGACTATAATAGTGGATTTCCCGCACTCTCATAGATTAATAATGAGTATATTGTTAAGAGATCCGAGCCGGCCAGATCGGAGATGTCAAGCTGGAAAAGATCTGACGAAAGTTGCCAGAAGACCAAGCAGAAGGGTTCAAAATTCACAAGGATGGTAGCCTTCGATTCAAGGGTCGCTGGTGTGTACTGCAGAGTTGTCTAGAATTAAAGCATCACATTATGGAAGAAGGACATCAGACTCCTTACTCAGTCCACCTAAGAGGACCCAAACTATATAAAGACCTCAGAAAGATATATTGGTGGCCCTGTATGAAGTGGAAAGTGGCAGATTTTGTATCCCGGTGTCTGGTATGCCAAAATGTCAAGATTGAGCACCGTAAACCAGCAAGGCTACTTTAGCCCTTAGAAGTACCAAGGTGGAAATGGGACTCTATCTCTATGGATTTCTTCAGTGGTTTACCAAGGACTCGGAGCAGCTGTGACATCATTTGGGTGGTTGTAGACAGAATGACTAAGTCAGCCATTTTTATTCCCATGAATTCCACATGGAGTATGGATCAACTAGCAAATGCCTATATGAAGTTCGTGGTAAGTCGTCATGGGGTTCCAGAGGAAATCGTTTCAAATAGGGATTCTAGGTTTCTCTCTCATTTTTGGGGAAAGTTGCATGAGGTCTTGGGAACCAAGTTGAGGATGAGCAAAACTTTCCACCCTGCCATGGATGGATAGATGGAGCGGACCATACAAACCCTAGAGGACATGCTGAGAGCTTGTGTGCTGGATTTCCAAGGTTGTTATGAGGAGCGGCTGTACTTAATAGAGTTTTCATACAACAACAGCTGCCATGCTAGCATAGGGATGGCTCCCTTTGAGGCTTTGTTTGGGCAGAAGTGCAGGACTCCCTTGTGCTGGAGTGACATTAGCGAGACAATAGTATTGGGTCCTGAGATGATTAAAGAGATGACTTGGTAAGTCCGCCAAATTCAGGACTGAATGAGAGCACTCCAGAAAAGATAGAAGATTTATACTGATCAGAGATGTCGGGATAGTATTTTTGAGCTGGGGGATAAAATATTGTTAAGGGTTTTACCCATAAGGGTGCAATATTAGTATTTTGTTAGTATTACTATTATTATATTATTATTTTATCCCTAATCCTATTATTAGTCTTAGCCATAAAAATACTAGGGTTTCTATTACTAGGAGTATTAGTATTACTATTATTATTAATATCACTATTTTTGCTATAACTAGTGTTGGTACTATTATTATTAGAGAAAATAAAGCTATTAGATTTAATAATATAAATATGGCTATAAATATTATTAAAAACCCTATTTTTACTTATAAAGTTTCCTTTAATAATAGTAACCCAAATCTTAGAATAAAATAGGAAATAATAGTATTTTTTGGTAGGAGGGAAACTAATCCTTAGTTTTTCCCTATTATAGGTGAAACTAGTCAAAACCCTAAGGAGGCATAGGTGTGTGCTCCAAGACCGGTGTTGTGCTAGGTAAGGGTGTAGCTAAGGCCTTATATGTACTATGTGCCTTATATGCCTTGTATGTCAGGTATTATGATATGTTATGTATCTTATGCTTATTATTATAACTATTTTATGTGTAGTGTGGCTTGGAGTTGAGGTATGCTCATGTCTTATCTTATGGCATGTGTATAATATGTATAAGTCATGATTATGATGTGACGTGTTATGGCCCTTTAGGACATGCATGCTAGGATATGTGGGATTGACCTAAACATCCCATGATCCATGACCTAAACATCCCATGATCCATGACATAAAGAATAAAAGGGGACTTAAAGTAAAATAAAGTGGATGAATTCAGCATGGGAGAATCTACGGTTTTATATGGAAGAATCTAGGGTTTTACATGGGAGAATCTAGGGTGTTGCATGGGAGAATCTAGGGTTTACATGGGAGAATCTAGGATTTTGCATGAAAAACTTCGGGGGTTTGCATGGGATGGATAAAGTCTGCATGGGGGTAAAATTTACGTATGAAAAGTTGACTTGGGGTGTGAGGAAGGTAATGGAAGAGTTATTTGGGTGATTGGATGCTTTGGGTGAAAAATAGTACGTGAGATAATATAAGGGTGCATAGGAGGCCGAGCTAGGGTTTGGGAAGAAACCATAATCTTAGAAGGTGGTAAAAAGGAAAAATAAATGAGAGTGAGTGGAGTATGAGATAAGGATGGAAGATTATCATGTGAGGGATGAACATGGGTAGCATGGGAAAATAAGAGTGGAAGGTGAGAAATGGAGGGGTGACATATGGGAATGAGAATGCTAGCGTTTGACATGGCCACACATGTACTTGGGGAGTAAAGTGAGATGATGAGGGTCGAATCCAAGGGTTATGATGTGTGAAGTATTAAAATACTTTGGGTTGTGTGAAGTGGAGAAGGATGGGCTATATAGGCCTAAATTAGGGTTTTTGGAGAACACCCTAGGGTGAGGCAGTGAGTGGACTTAAAGGTATAAGGCAGTGGGCCTTGACCCATACACTTAGGATTTAGGCCTCTAGTGTGAGTTAAGGTAAGGAGGAAAGGATGTTGGGGCAAGTTAGGAGGTGCAGAATTCTTAAGATATGGGACGGGCCCTCTTGGAGGATAAGCATAGAGGGAGTTAGTCACGTATGTCTAGGGTGAAACTTTTGAATAAGATACGGTAAAACATTAATCATGTAAAGTGGATGATTATTGAGCCAGGTCCAGACCGATCTAGTGGCATATAATAGTGGTTAGGTGCATTCTGCCCTATAAGTGACCGCTCCACTGGCTATAATAATGGTTAGGTAAGTGACCACTCCAACTGCTATAACAGTGGTTAAGTGCATTCTGCTCTGTAAGTTACCGCTCCACCAGCTATAATAGTGGGGGATCCCAAGCTCAATAAACCAAACCCTAAGTTTGCTAAGACACATAAAAGACACTAAGTACTTATAGTGGAACGCCATGAGAGTCAGGGCCAGACCGATCTATCAGTAAATAATATTGGCTAGGAGCATCTTGTGCTGGAGACCGATCCACCGGCATATAATAGTGGCCAGGTGCGTTTTACCCAACAAGTGATCGATCCACTAGCTATAATAGTGGGGTTCTTTTACTCGCTTGGATTGATAAAAAGCATGGTATGAAATGAGTACCGATCAGAGATTAAATAATTAATTTATCCAGACTATAGCTTGGCCTTTATTTATCTAAAGTGATTGGATGCTATTATATTATCATGCTTGGATTATGTGCCTTTGTGTATTGGCCTTAGTGCACAGTTACCTTACTCAGTATGTAGCGTACTAACCGCCCGTTTCATGGGTGCTGCTCATTCCCATGAGCAGAAGGCCTCTCTGACTTTGTGCAGGTTGGTGATACCTTTTCCGATGCCTTCAATGTTCACGAGGCATCAGGCAGGGCTGGGTGTTGAGCATGGGCTTGGCATGGAGATCGAGAGAGGCATGGCAGGACTTTCTTCGTTATGATTTTCTAATTTGTATTGGATTTTCTAGAACTAAACCTTTATTGCTTCATAGACCTTTTTCCTTTTAAGGAACTTTGACTATGTGCTCTTGATTATGACTCTTTTTCACACACTCTGATTTCTATCTTATAATTGTTTAATTTTTATTTGAAGTCTTTCTTGGGTTTGATTTATGATGGTTAATAAATTTCTTTTAGCCTTGTGGTTAGTAAAGGAATGGCCATGGGCTGGGCTTGTACTAATCACGGTGATAAAATTTTCAAAACTCACAAGTTTTAATTTAATTGCTTTCGTTAAAAAAAAATAGTGAATTTTGGGGTGTTACATATACAATGGAGTAGAGGACGCCCTTTGGGAGTCCAAGGAGAAGATCAAGACAAATTACCCGAAGTTATTTTATTCATTGTGTTGTACAGGTAGCACTGCCTCCTTTAAGGGGGTAGTACCCTTCCTTTGTTTACTAACCCTTAGTAATTGTATTCCTCTTGGTTGATGGATCAAGGCGTTCTTATGTTTTGAACTTATAGAATACATTTCTTCTATGGACTTCGGGGACGAAGTCTCTTTATAGTGTTGTAATACCTGTGTTAAAATCCTTTAAAATATATATATAATTATGTTAATACAAAATAAATTATATTTTTTCAAAGGGGTTGAAATTATAATATAATTGTGAATTTCAAGTGTATCAATCAATTGATTTACCTAAATGATCCATTAGTACGCCCAGGATTTACAACTTTATTCTCGTTGAATCAACCAACAGGTTTTCTAAAACTAATCTACTAGTTATCTTGAGATTTTAGATCTTTTTATGATTTTGATTTGAAACTCCTTGTAATGTTTATAAAAACTTCTAATTAAAATCCATTTGTGATAATAAGCATATAATGGTGCTTTGGGATTATTTTTACATCATTTAGATCATTCTATAATTTTAATTAGTTATATTTTTCCAAAAAGAACATTTGAGCCATGCCTCAACTTCTCTCTTCCCTCTAACCTATCCCTCTCTCTTCTGGTAGCTGGGTTGTGTAGTTGACTTCATGCACCCATTCAATAACCCACTAACCTACTATCATACCCTTTTCTGACTACTGGCAACCTCAATCACCCCATCATGTCTGTCCATATCTCTTAGTTACCCACACTCAACCATATCTATATATTATCCCTCTCACCTATGAATATCGACCAACCCTCACCTCTATGCCCTCCATTCCTGATATATTTTCATTACTGACTTGTTATTCTTACTCTTTTCTCCCTTTTTTTAGTGTAAAATTTTCCAAAGTGTAAGCATTCCTTTATTCTTTACCTTCTTCCTCACTGCAAAGGAAAACATAGGATTGCTCTGGCTTCCTTCCTTCCTTATTCAAGCATTATCTCCCTTTTCTTCTTCTATTATTGGCTTTTGTTCTCCCTTGTTTCCCT
Source organism: Tamarix austromongolica (assembly GCA_039764185.1). Lineage (NCBI taxonomy): Eukaryota > Viridiplantae > Streptophyta > Magnoliopsida > Caryophyllales > Tamaricaceae > Tamarix > Tamarix austromongolica. The sequence continues at coordinate 51,332,044 of CM077817.1, forward strand.
TAATTAAGGAACAATTAATTTCTAAGAAAGGTTAAGGATTTCACCTTCTTTTTCGTGCCATACTATTTTTAAGAAAATGTTGGATTATATCTTGCTCTCTTTTTCCTCTTTTGGTTCTCCTTGAATTTCTATGGAGTTTTGAAAGGAAAAATTTAAAATTTTACTTCTTTATTATCTTAGGATTCAAGAACCTTGTAGAAAACCATCAAAATAGGGGTAGTTTGTGCTAGAAGATTTGCTTTAAGGAAGGGTATCCTTATCTCTAATATAATAAGGTATTGTATTGTTTGTTGTAGTTTTGAGTGCTTGGTATGTTCTATAAATTTTATGAAATATGTTGAGTTCTTAATTTTGAGCATGTTGTTGTATTTTGTTTCATTAAGTTCAGAGCATGTTTAGGTATTTATAATATAATGCATGAGTTGTCAAATTCCAAGCATGATGTTGTTGAGTATTGATTTCTTGCCATGTATTATGTGAATTCATTTGAGTAGTATATATTTTATGTATTCTATAACATAGAAGTATGCTAGGATTAATATGGTAAAGTTTGGGTAAATTCTATTAAGTGGATCATAGGCCTAGGTATTGTTTTATTTAAACCAGTAGAATGAGTTGTTGAATCAATCGACCAGTTTCATGAACAGCTGCTCGATTTGGAAGTTTTGATCACTGGTCTTGAGAATAATTTATTGGTTTGGAAAATTAGTTGACTAGTTCCTATGAGCAGTTAATTGGTTTATCAAACCTAACGGTTAGTGACCCTATGAATAAAGTGGTCCAGTCTTTACTTATACCCATCAAGCAATTTGGCCAAACTGATTGAATGGTCTCCCAAAAATGCTCAATCGGTCCACTGGTATTATTTTCTGTTCAGTTCTGGTACAACCAGACTAGTCAACTAGCCTAAGGACCAATCGACTAGTCTGCCTAATTACCGCCATGTTTGTTTGTTATCTAATTATTCTTTCTTTGGGCCTTCTATATCAGTGGTCTATATAATTACAATATTTTGACCATGATTTCAACCATTTCTAACTTGAATTTAACATGAACAAAATGATGATATTGTAGTGCCTTTTTTGTGTTCCCATAAAACACCTTATTTCGTGGCTTGTATGCCTTGGTTAGTGTTTGGTGTCAACACTTAAAACACCTAATTAGTTTCATATTTGGAATTTGATCATATAATCTTAGAGGCCTTCCTAGTATGCATACTTAGGATTTGGTTATCTTTTATATCCTTGGAGACCAAGTGGTGTGGATGTTGAAGATCTTTCATAAAAGTCCCTTGGCACTAGAGCTAGTGTGGTGGGTGTGCCCCTAGCCTTGGAGACCAAGTGGTATAGAGGTTGAAGATCCTTGAAAAAAGCCACTTGGTAACATAGATAGTGTGGTGGGTGAGGCAGACCCAAAACTGAATGTATGGCCCCTCACCTAGGAAATCAAGTGTGGTGGATAAAGAAGATCCCTAAGAAAAATGTCCTTGGCACTAGAGTGATGGGGTGGTGGGAGTTGCAGTCCTATGTTCACCCTATCATGGAATATTGGCAATGATTATGATTATATGGAAATGTACTTTGGGTAATGTAGACCTAAAATTTAGCGTATGCCCCCTTGCCTAGGGTACCATGTGTGGTGGATTAGGAATGTCCCTAAGAAAAACTCATTTTCTCTAGCACGATGTGGTGGTAGGAGAGGTAGTCCTACACTAGTCCCTTCATGGAATATTGGCATTATGTAACCTACTTTTATATGGCTTGTTGTAGAGACATATGTGTGTGTGTAAATGTGTATCCTAGGGACTTTTTATGATATTTATATGTTTTCCATGTTCTTATGGACTCTCTTTCTAAGGAGGTTGCATACTATATTATTGTATGACCTCATGTGTAGCATGAACCCTTACCATGTTTTAGGTACTTCTTTTTACTAGTACTTTACCATACTAAAGCTACATTTATGTAGTCACTGTAATGATCCAGCTTTTGGTGCGGTAAGTAGATGATGATTTGTAGGGATATAACTCTTAACTATAGTATGTTGAGGATGATATCGTGGGCCAGTGATTGTCCATTGCTTAGTCTGAGAGTTACCTTTTTATTTAGCTAAGATTTAGTCTTACCTATTAAAATGTTTTTGCCCATTGCATTGGGATGTTTTTGGTTCTTTTCAGTTATTTAAATTCTTGTCTTTAGTTCTTGTATTTGAATATTGTATACTCTATTTTCTCTATATTATTATTCTCATCATTTTCATTAGTGTTGTTATAATATAGTAGAGTATGCATTCTTCGTTCTTTGTTCCATTTTACCTTACATCAGGCATGAATTAGGTGACGATCACACCTCTCTTATGGTTGATGTGTTGATAACGTCCCTTGGTTTTGCTTTTAAATGCTTCCATATTATCTTCAAAATAAAATTTTCTATTTCAAAAAGGTTGGTGGTGTTATAGGTTTGTCAAATCAATTAACTTTTCTACTACCAGTTGATCGATTCTAACAAGTAGGTCGATGGGTTTAAGCATAAAGCAACCAAAGTCACCAAAGACCATATGATTGGTTTGGGCCAACAAGTCAACTATTTTAAAGACTAGTTGATCAACTTAGCTTAACCAATTAATTGGTTTGCTCCAAGACAACACACAATAAAAATTTTGCATGAGATTCATACTCTAAAATCTTGCCACATCCAAACCATAACATATCATAGCAAAATAATAAAATATAACATGCTCATAAACTGAATCATGCTTCATTTTTAAGCAATTGATCCTATTTTCCATAAAATCAAGCCATTTTCAACAAAATCTTAATTTGCATCAATTAATAAGCCAAACTCTCATACAGATGTATAAAATTAACATTTAATAGAGAACACTAATTCCACATTTCAAAGATAGAATGACTTACTTGAAGCTTAGCAAAGTTTCCTACTAAAGAGGAAAAACTCAAGCTTGAAGATTTCAACTTTTAAAACCTTTAAAAAAAAATAATAAGTGGAAACTTTTCATTAAATAATTTTTAAATATCAAGAAATCAAATTAGGGAATAAAATGACTTACCACTTCTAAGAGAAAAATAGAGAAAGATTCAGTTGAGAGCAAACTCAACTTCTTCCTAAATCTAAATATTTTTCGCTTAAGGGTAAAACAAGAGGGAGCTAGAGAAATGATCAAAACAGTGAACTAAATTAGAATGAAAGCATGAATGGGAGAGGAATTAAAAAAAGTGTTTAATAAATTAGGTATTTAGAAGGATAAATAAAAAATAAGAAAAAAGAGATGAGTAGTGTTATTTATAGCCAATTAATTGGTTGAGGAATGAGTGAGGTTATGTAATAGATCAAAAACTCTAATTTTATTGTTTAAATTTAAGATAAACAAGAGAATTTGTGAAGAATATGTTGACTTCCATCTCAAAGCTCAAATGATTATATTCTAGAGAGTGCAGGTCAAGCTCATCTATAAAATATCACACACGAGTAGGAAAATGCAAGATCAGCATGGGAAAAAAATAAATCAACCATGTATTGATAGTGTGTAAATAAAAGTATACTTCTACAGGTGTGCAGAGGAGAGAGGAAGAAGAAGAATAAGACAAGAGTAAGGTTATCCTCTCTCTCATCTATCAAAATCAATCCCTCAAATCTTCTTGAGATAATATTTAAAGTTAAATAAATGATCAAATTGGCTAAAGATCACTCAATACCATCTTGGAGTTGGATTACCAAAGATCCATTTTGATGCAAGAAATTTTCCAAAAAATCAATTCAAAAATCACTCAATCTAACAAACCAATTGATTGTTTTGGCTAGACTAGTCAACTGTTTTATAAACCAACCAATTTTTTTTCCCAAATTAGTCGATTAGTTTGGTCAAACAAAACCCTTGGCTAAAACTATGAGCCAATCAATTAATTTGCAAAAAAACTTGTTTTATTCCATTTTCCACACTATTCCCCAAATTCATTATTACTTTAAACCTAAACTATAATTCCAAATTAAGATCAAACATTATCCAATTTTATTAAACACAATAAATTTTCATTTTATAAATCTTACAAAAATATAAGGTATTACAAATGGGGTTTAGGTTGGAAGGAAATGTTTGTGTGCTCGGTAGTGGTGATGGTCTGATAAGGTGTTGTTGGTTTGAACAAAAACCAAGAATAGGTTTGGTAGGAGGAAGAAGGAGATAGGAAGTAGATGGGTCAAATGTTGGACTAGGAAAATTTGAACAAAAATAGGAGGAGTGGGCTGTATAAACAACTAGTTGGTGATGATGGTAAGGATCTAAGAACTAGGAGGTGAGGGATAGCATGAAAAATGGAGGGATTTTTGGTGGAAGGAAAAATGGAATAGCATCTAATAGAATGAGAGAGTAATATAAAGGTAGATATGTTAAACTAGGATTAGAATAATTTTTGTTTTAGGTTTAGTTTGGTTAGGTTATGGTACATGATTAGAATAATATATGGGTGAGGTTTAATATAAAAAGTAAAATGGGTAAAAAAATAATTAGGATAATTTATGTAAAAATTTATTTGGATTATGATTCAATGGTTAATAATAAAATAATTATGCTAAGATTTTAGGGTGAGATTTTACATAAAAGGTTGAACACCCAAAAATAAGGTTATAAAATTTTGGGGCACTACACACATTCAAAGGCTACTTAAGCCACACTTTCTTGATTTCTCATATGTCAATCTTAGTTTTTCAAAGAATTTAGATTTTCAAATAATAGATAGATAGACTAATAAAATCAATTAATTAAGAAGCCAATATTGAAAATAAAATACAGTAATCAAAACAAAAGGCTTTGATACCAACTTGTAGCACTCTAAAATTTACTAATGAAAATTTTAGTTTTGTAGAAGTATAATATTAAGATAAGTGGGTGTTACTACCATACTCAATATGAGTATGTCTTATCATAACATTATAATATTGTATGCAAGCCAAACCAATTTCAACTTTGAATATGATAACAAGAGAGCAAGATATATTTTCATAAATCTTAAGCAAGAATGTGGAGATTTAACTTCAAGTACAATATAAGAAAAAATAAAGTAAAAAGGGATCTATTGAGACTAATAGTTCATAAGGTATCTAGAAACAAAGCTAGCTACCTTATAACAATTATTCAACACCTAAATCTAAACAAATAAATCACTCCTCTACAAGAAGTGCATCATAAACAGTAAAATCATCTAAGTAGTCTCCAGATACCTACATATCAATACATGCAACATCTATAAAACATATAATCAGTACACTATGTGCTTAGTAAGGTAACAATACATGTCATAATAAAAGGGCATACAAGCATGTAAGGTTATATAAAATAATTATAAATGTACATTAAATTATAAAATGAGATGGTTCATGAGAGTAACCAAAATAGAATTCCATAGTAGATATTTTTTTCATCCATTTTTTTAATTACATTGAATTTAAGGACCTTACTATTCGTATCTAGTGCAACAAATAGATACAACTCCTAAAGTAGAATGATCTTGGACACTATTCTCATCTGATGGAATGGATAAGTCTAACTCTTAGGACAGAACGCTCCTTAACGCTATTCTCATCCAATGGAATAGATACGTACAATTTCCAGGACAGAATTCTCCTTACCACTATTCTTGTTCAATTGAACAAATAGGTACAACTTAACTTTGACTCATGTGATCTTTCACTTAAACTTTAATGCTATATTGGTTTGGTTGATTATATCACTATCATCATGCATAATAAGTATACATTAACAAGGCACAAGAAAATACCCATCTACCCTTAAGATAGTAAACCATCCAAATATGTTACCAAAATTCTATGAGTCATGAATTTTTTAATATTTTAACCTTTGAGACATTTCATTTCAATAATACTTACCGTCTTCACAACCTACTCTGCATACTCAATTAAGAAAATATATTATGTCATCATAACAAGGCTATAAAACAAGACCCATCCAAGTAATATCACTTAAGCTCATACTTTGCCTAACGGTTATAATTCAAAATGCAATATAACGAGAACATGGTATAATATTGAGTACAAGATTTCAAGAAATGTAATTATACTAGCATGGAATTGCATATGATTAACATGTAGCATTAAAGCCTTATCCTAAGACATGAATCCTTATAATAACATGACCCAATCCCTAAGAAAAATACTCCCAATATCTTACCTCCAAATTCACCGTATGATGATCTAAAGGCTAAGAAAACCCATGGTTAGAAATGTAGGAAAACAAACAAGGAAAAGTGAGTTAATGAAATAAGGATGGAGAGGAAGGGAAAGGCAAGTTCATGGGGGTCAATCGTTATCAGGCTTTTAGCAGGAGTAATTCACATAGGACCTAGGGAAAAAGGAAAAGAGAAGCTTGGGCTGGGAAGGGTGGAACATATGCTTAACAGCATGCTAGGTGCATAAGTTTAGCAGCAACAACACAACTTAGAAATGGAATCACAAGCTCAGTTGAGATAGAACAAGATCTGCTAGGTTATCACAAGCTTACAAAGAAATAAATAAGATTAACAAAACATAAACAAGCTCATCAAGATATAACACAGGTTCTCTTTATAACATTAACAAAATATAAACAAGCTCAACAAGATATAACATAAGTTCAAAAAGAGACAACACGATCTTAGTAAGTTGATACATAGGTTCAAAAAGAGAACACACCACCATAGCAAAGTAAAATACAAGATTGGTGAGGATAACACAAGATCGATAAAGAACACAAAAAATACAATTGATGTAATGGAGGCTTGACTTCATGAAGAATTCATACAAAAGGTTAGAGTTCTCATAAAGGTTGAAAGTTGAAGGGGGTTAGGGTGTGTTTGGCTAGGTAAACTAACCAAAAGTGGTGGTGGTGATAAATAGGAAAAATAATGACCTAATGTGTAGTGGAGGATGAATTGATCATAATTATTGTGGAGAAAATTCTAAAGCAAAAAGGTAACGGACGCAAGGTTGATGATTTGTAATAAATTATTGGGAGTGAGAGGGGATATGTATATCTAATTTGCGTGAACAAAGGGCATGAAGTTACCCAATAGGGTTGGAACATAGAAATAAAGGAAGAAGAAATGGGGATGGGATAGTAGCATGCACACATGAAATCAAGGAGGGCGATGATGATTGAGTTAAGGTTTAAGTATAGTAGGGGTGAGTTTTATTTTTTATAACCAAAGCAAAAAAAATAGTTTGGGTATAGGGAAAATTTGTGCGAGGTAAGAAAGAATATGGAAAATAAGAAAGGAGAGAAAAGGAATAAAGGAAAACAGAAGAAGAAAGTGAGTATAAGGATAGAGTTAGAGTTAAAGTTAGGATTAAAAGGTTAGAAAAAGGTTAGGATACTAATCACCTGGAATTAAGGTTGGGCTAAATTCGAGGCATTACACTAAACATGTCACCACATTATTTTTACACATTTAGTCGGAGTATATTGGTTACCTCCTTTAGAAGCAAAAATTGTAAAAGAACAAGAATGAAGGATACCACAACCCCAGCTCCCAACTACTCTTCCTTCTCCTTAAAACCATAAAAACCCAACAAAATAATTAGAATCTAAGACACCAAAATAGTAATTCAATAATAATAATAATAATAAAACCAAAATAAAAGATAGCCATACTCAAGTATGGTTGGTGCACTAGAGAGAAGGAAAAGGATGAAGAACTTTTGACCTTTTTCCTAAATCTAACACCTTTATACTTAAGAAAAATATAGTGTGTAGAATAGATAAAGAAGAACTAACTATAAAATGGAGAAAAAGATGGAGAGGAGTGTTGATTTTGTAACTTGAAGAAAAAGGGGGAGCTCTCAAAAGAAAAAAGATGAGAAAACATCAAACGCCAAGGGTTGAAGAAAAATGAAAGAATAAAGTAAATGTAGTCATAAAATAGGCATAAGGGTGGTGTTAGTCAACAATCAACTATGAGTAGAGGAAGAGTTGATATAAGGTTGCTTCACCAAAACTTAAATTAAGGGATGAGTGTATGTATAAAAGTTTAAGAAAGTAGGTGAGAGGTAAGGTGATTATGTTTAAGATCTTGGGAAAAGGTAAGGGAACACACAATGATATAATCCAATAGGGGAGGTCAAGATAAGGTCAACATAAATGAAATGAGAGGCTAAAAAAATCAAAATGATACCAAACCACATGAATAAATAAATTATGGTCAATGCTTGATCAACCACTGATCGTCTGCCTAACCCCCCTACCTGTTCCTGCCTGATGCCTAATTGTTCTGTCCATAGGAATTGAGCAACCACCCAACACCCAAAACCCTAATTTTTTATTCTTAACACAGTTAAACTAATCCATCTTCTTCCCTAACAATAACAGACATAATGATATGAATCAAAAGGGAGGGAAGTTCTAGATCAACTATTCCATGAGTTATGACTCCAGCCGGTTGAAACTTGAAGAAGAAAACTGGTTTTTGGTGTAGGTTCTACTTGATTCAAAGTGCCGCTGGTTACTTTGAATGATACCAATCATTCAGAGGCTCGAATGATGAAGGTTAAACCCTGGTTTTTTCCTTGATCGAAAAAGACTTGGAAGAGAGAATACACACAGACCAAGCTGGTTAGATTCTAAGTTCAAAAAAATTATATTATTCCTATATACATTAGACGTGTACAAATAGATATATATAGGGGAGGGAGGCTCGTCGAATACAAGTCTTAACCAATCGAGTTCCCTCTTAATTCAAACCCATTTAACCACTTGAATTAAGCCCATATAACATATAAGATTAATCACAATATCATCATCTAAATGATACTAATGACTAACATTACAAAGCCATACAATCAACTATGATACATACATAAAATTACATCAAACCCTAGTTTACGAAAAATACATTTAGGGTTTACAACAAGTTTAATATACCTAATGATAATCATCACCATATATTCTTGTTGTAAAGTGTCATACCATGTATGCTATAGTCTTACATGCTTTGAATGCTTGTACACTTAAGGTGTGTTAACATTTTCTCCTTGCAAATATGTAACATACCTACAAGAATATCTCAAATTATTTTCAATACCAAGCATATACATATTATCAAGAACATTTAATATGATTGGTTCCAATATTAAGAAAGTTAATTCTTCATTACCTTGAGAATCTATAGTAATATGAGAATCATTAGATGCTCCTGCATCATTCTCCCCAAGTTGAGAAGAATTTGCCCTCAAATTTTCATCAGTATAATAAGGAGATAAATCACCAACATTAAAAGTTTTTGAAATTCCACCATAATGGTCTAAAATTTCAAGTTCATAAGCATTATCCCCAAACTTTCTTAGTATTTTAAATGGTCCATCAACTCTTGGCATTAGTTTACTTTTACGTAAATTAGGAAATCTTTCTTTACGCAAATATAACCAAACTAAGTCACTAGGAGAAAACACATGAGGGCTTCTATGCTTATTCGCTTGAGCTTTATACTTGGAACTAGTTTTTTCAATGTTATTTTTGAGTTTCTCATGAAGTTGTTGAAAAAATTTCACTCTATCTTCGTCTTCATAATTTTGTAATTCACCTTTTTTTCAAAGGAATCATATTAATAGGCATGTGTGGGTTCACTCCATACACCACCTCAAACGAACTAGTTTGAGTAGTACTAGATGGACTATGATTATAAGCAAACTCTACATGAGCTAACTTAACATCCCAATCTTTAGTACTTTTATTAACTAAACCTCTTAATAATGTACCAAGAGTTCTATTAGTTACCTCAGTTTGACCGTCGGTTTGTGGATGATGCGAAGTGCTAAATAACAATTTAGTACCAAGCATATGCCATAAAGTTTTTCAAAAATAACTCATAAACTTCACATCCCGATCTAAAACTATGCTTTTAGGCACACCATGAAGTTTAATCTCTAAAATACAAGTCAGCAGCATGCGTGGCATCATCGGTTTTATTACATAGAATACATGAGCCATTTTAGAAAATCTATCTAACACCACAAGAATAGAATCTTTACCACGTTGTGTTCTTGGTAACCCTAGGATAAAGTCCATACTAACTCCTTCCCATAGTTTATCAGGAACGGGTAAAGGTGTGTATAAGCCTTTATGAAAGTAACTCTTATATTTTTGACATGTAGAACATCTACTTATCATGGCTTATACATGTTTAACCATTCTTGTCCAATAGAAATTTTCTTGCAATAATTCCATTGTCTTATGTATACCAAAATGTCTCGCAATGCTACCTTCATGTATTTCTTTGATTATCAAGTATCGAATACTAGATCTAAGAATAAAAAGTTTATTTATTCTAAACAAAAATCCATTTTGTATGACATAATTTTCATGGTATCCACTTTCTTTACATGCACTAAATATTTCCTTAAAATCTTCATCTTTAGGATATAAGTCTTTTAACATTTCAAAAACTAAGATTTTTGCATCCATCATAATAAGTAATGTAGATCTACGAGAAAGAGCATCGGCTACTACATTTTCCTTTTCATCTAAATGTTTGACAGAGAACATAAAGGATTGTAAGAAACTTACCCACTTTGCATTTTGACTATGTAAGTATTTTAAACTTTCATGATCCGAATGTAATAAAAAGGGTTTTGGTCTTAGATAATGACTCCAAGTCTCTAGACTCCATATGATGGCAAATAATTCCTTGTCATAAGTTGAATAGTTAAGTTTGGCTCCATTCAACTTTTCAGAGAAGAATGCTATAGGTTTCTTTTCTTGGGAAAGTACTCCTCCTATTCCAACTCCACTAGCATCACAAGTTACTTCAAAAAGAAGATTAAAGTTGGGTAAGGATAGAAAAGGGGCATTACAAAGTTTAGTTTTGAGGGGTTCAAAGGCTTGATTAGCTTATTGTCCCCAATAAAATTCACCCTTTTTCACGAGTTGAGTAATAGGTGTAGCTATAGTAGAAAAATCTTTAATGAATCTTCTATAGAAACTAGCTAATCCCTGAAAACTTCTAACATCATGAACATTTTTAGGGATAGGCCATTCTTTGATATCTTTAATCTTATTAGGGTCTACTTTAATACCCTCTCCACTAATAATATAGCCTAGGAAAACTACACTTGGAAACATAAAATTACATTTCTCAAGTTTCCATATAGTTTAGCTTTCCTTAGCTTATCAAACAATTTCCTCAAATGCACTAGGTGATCATAACCATTTTTGCTATACACAAGAATATCATCCAAATATATAACAATGAAATCACCAAGGAAAGGTCGGAGAAATTCATTCATAAGTCTCATAAATGAGCTAGGTGCATTACATAACCTGAAAGGCATAACTATCCACTCATAGAGACCATATTTAGTTTTAAAAGCAGTTTTACATCCATCTATCTCTAATCCCTAATTGATGATATCCACTTCTCAAACAAATTTTGGAAAATACTTGTGCACCATAAATTTCATCAAGCATATCATCTAACCTAGACATAGGAAAACGATATTTGATAGTAATGTTATTCACTGCCCTAGAATCTATACACATACGCCAAGTACTATCTTTCTTAGGCACTAGTAAAGCAGAAACACTCCAAGGACTCATAATTTCTCTCACAAATCCTTTATCTATAAGCTCTTGGATTTGTTTCTATAATTCCTTAGCTTCCTCTAGGCTAAGTCTATAAGCTGGTTTATTTGGAATAGGCATACCAGGAACAAGATCAATGACATGTTCTACACCTCTTTTAGGTGGTAATCCAGGAGGTAAATCATTAGGAAATACAACATTATATTCATCAGGAAACTTAATTAGATTATGATTTTCAATTTGTTTCTTCTCAGGGTTAGAATTTTTAGAAACTAAAGCATAAAAAATTCCTTCTTCTTCTATGCATTTTTCCATAGCCTTTTCATGTAAAAATAATCTCTTTTTGTCATCACTTAAAGGCATATGATCACACAAAGAAGGTGTCAATCTATACAATTTCTTTTCTTTTTCACCACATATTCATTAGTTACCCCATCATGAGTTGCCTTTCTATCATATTACCATGGTCTTCCTAAAATTAATCCACAAGCATCCATAAGCAAGACATCACATAGAACTTCATCATGATAGTATATAATAGAAAATGTGATTAAGGCTCTTTTGTTTACTTTAGCTCCTTTATCTTTATTTAGCCATTGTAAAGAATAGGGTTTAGGATGATTAGTAGTCTCTAAACCAATTTTCTTAACTATTGCTTCACTAGCAACATTCGTACATGAACCACCATCAATAATGAGTCTACAAACCATATCACCTGATTTACACTTAGTCTTAAAAGTTTTCTCTCTTTGAGTAGGTGTCATAGTAGGTTGGATTTGTAACACTCTTTGAATTGCAAAACATGGATCTCCTTCTTCTTCATCCATGGTTAATATTTTATTAGGAGATTCAATTTCTAATTTCTCATCATCACTGCATGGTTCCATGTTTTCTATTTTATGCAAGGTTAAGGCTCTTTGGTTAGGACAATATCTAGAAAAATTTCCATATCCTTTACATTTAAAACATTGTTTATTTGCCATTTCAACTACCTTATTTTTACGTTTATCATCCCAATTATTCTTTTATCATATGAAGATGTTGATTTAGGTGTAAAGGTGTTAGAATAGGGTTTAGTTGAAGTTGAAACATTAGACTTAGCATTGGATTTAGTTTAGTTAGTTTGTCTTTCAAATTTTAAAGCCGACTTAATTAGGTCATCAAGAGAATCATAAGAATACATGTCAACTTTATCTCTTATAAATTTATTCAAGCTACCTAAGTATCTAGCACATTTTTGTCCTTTGCTTTCTTAAACATCATAAATAAGTGCTAGCTTTTCAAATTCTATAGTGTATTTTTCTACACTAAGTAAGCCTTGCCTTAGAGTCATCATTTTTCACATACATATCTTGCTCATACTTTCTAGGCACAAATTTCTTTCTTAGGTGTTTCTTAAGTTTTCCCAAGATTTTATCTTTGACTTCTCTTGCCTTTCTCTTGTTCTTTTTAAATTATCATACCAAATTATAACAAACTTTTTGAACTTAAGAGTAGCTACCTTTCATTTTTCTCTCATCATCATACTCTCTAATTTAAAGATAGATTCAATTTTATGCAACCACTCAAAGAATAATTCCACATTCAAATCACCATAAAATTCAGGAAGGTCAAGTTTAATACCTTGATCTTCATGGTAAGCATGTCTTACTTGGAATGTATGTGGTTATCTTTGGTTGCTTGAGATAAAGGAGCTAATATCATAATCTCCATCTTCATTGTAATGCATGTTTGAATATCCACACCCACCTTTTTCATGGAAGATAGGCTTCATCTTTCCTTCCACACTATCGTGTGTGGTCTCCATACGCTTTGGCCATGGCCGATGCACCTCTTGATCGACTAGTTTGGCTTCCACACTTTGTAGTTGGTGTTCAAGTGCAGTTGAGAATCCATTTGTGTGGTTAGAATCTTGATAGACTCTACCAAGGCACAAACTTCTTCACTTTCCATAGTGAAGGGTAACACACACCTCTTTCTTTGCAAAAAAGAATTCCACAAAGTGTGTATGTGTTGGAATTTTCTTGCAACCAAACAAGGCAGAAATATTTTGCTAATTCACAAAAAATTGAGCAGCACTACCTACTGTCTTGATCACACATAGAGGGAGGAAAATTTGGTCACAAAAATCACAGCATGCACGCACGAACCAACTGGTTGGAAGGTATTCTTTTCTTGTGACTAAAGATAGCCACATAAAATAATGATGTTGTCGGTTGTTTCTTCAACACATGGAGGTCCTCAAGTTGAATATTCGAGTGATGTGCACCATAGAAGATGTGAAGAAGAGAAATAAGAAGAGTATATATTGGATTTGGAGAGGAAATGTACTAGACCAAGCCGAGGCACACACAAAAAAATTTTATCGCCCTGCGAACTGGATGATATGGTACCAAGGGTTCGGGGGTTTTCTTACCAGATTTGGTATGTGAGATAAGGGAATGGAAATGAAAGGATAAATGGCTAAGTAACTAGACAAATAGGGAGAGAGAAAAAAAAAGATAAAGGGACGGTGGAACTAGAAGCAAAGTCTCGAAGTGAACCAAGCAAACATACAGGTGTAGTTCGGCAGATTGAAGGCAAATGCTGGTAGAAGGTGTGATGATTTTTGTCGTATGGTTGTGAGAGATTGCAACAAGATTGTTTCAAGAATTCAAGATCTTCAATCAAGATTAATCTTGAAGATTCAAGAACGAGTTTAAAGATGCAAGAAATGGGGAAAGAACATGCCTTTTCTTGGGGGGTTTCTTGTAGAAGTCAAATGATGCAGCTGCTAGTTGAATTCAGGAAGAACTTGTTATTTCATGCGCTAGAGACAAGGGAATGTCGAGCTTTGATACCAAAATTTGATGTGAATAAAAAGGGAGGGAATTTTTGGATCGATTATTCCATGAGTTATAACTCCAGCCGGTTGAAACTCAAAGAAGAAAACTAGTTTTTGGTGTAGGTTCTACTTGATTCAAGTTGCAAAGTGCCATTGGTTACTTTGAATGATACCAATCATTCAAATGCTTGAATGATGAAGGTTAAACCCTGGGTAGGTATTTGGGACGAGGGGAAATGTTCAAATGGTGAAGGTAGGGGGAGATGGAAATGATAGGGATGAGTTCGAGGCAGGCTTGTGGTTGCAAGGGGAGGTGGTGCAAGAGGGGTTGTGACTATGGTAGAGGGTGGTGAAGGATGGGTGGTGCTATGGAGGATGGCATCGAATTAGAGGGGGAATCAATGATAAAGGTTATCATAACAAATGGGGAGGGCAACGACAACTTTAACTACTTCTCAAGGTGTGCAATGGAGGGAATGGCTAGTGCTAAGCAAGGGAAAGTGGTTGGGTTGTCATAGGGGAGGAGAGGATAATGTGGCATGAGTTGGGGTTGGTGAAGGATGGGTGGTAAGTGGTGGAGGTAGCTTATGCGTGGTGGTTGGGCAATGGGTGGTCACGAGATTGGGGGATAAAATGAATGGTGGTCGAGGGAGGTGAAGCCTAAATGGAGTAAGGTGGTGATGATGTGTTTTAGTGGTGGTGATGATGTAATGGATTAAAGGATACGTGCGAGGATGGTCTAGGTGCTGGGTTGTTCGAGGAGGAGGAGGAGGGGGAGGAGGAGGAGGAGGAGGAGAAGAAAAAGATGATGATGATTATATGATATTTTACTTTAAATGATTCATTTATTATTCATGGTTATGATTTCATGGTTATCATGCACACATACATATGCAAGGCACATAATCTATATTAACATAATTATCCAAAATAGATAAAATACAACCACTTGAAGATCGTAACATTTTCTTAGGAAGAAGGTTATAATTTCCCTAAGATAACCTAATTTCAAAATATGTAAATAACCTCTTCCACAATACTATTTAACCCACAAATTTTAGCACATATCCCTAAAATATTGTTATTATTAACATATCAAAAAATTAAGGTAGTTACTATCTACAACCCTTTCAAAATTTTAATTTCATAAATTAGGCAAAAATTATCCCATAAGAATTTTATAGTCATAAAAGTTAATATAAATTCCTGAAATTAAAATATTAAAAATATATCCAAATATCAAGGTCTAAATCTAACATCTTACACATACAATAATGACATCGTCACTAGGGTTACTATTTCCAATTTAAGACATTTTCTCATATTATTTGGACTTAGTTCATTCATAATCAATCTAAAAATTTCACATGATATTATTAGCATATTTTAAACCATTTAACACATCCAAATACCAATATTTTTATATTGAACTCATATTGACCAAAATAACCTTTAGGATGCCAAAGTATCCAAATTTCATAAAAAACTTATATGTTCGATGCCATTATTTTCCAATACTCAATTTATTACATCACCATAAATATTAAATATAATAATTTTACACTTAAATAATTTATTAGACCCAAATTACAATACTAAATATCATACTAATTCACTTACGGTTTATAACATAAGAGTTATCGTAACGATATCGTATATGCTCATGCTTTCTCATCTTACTCAAATTTTACCACATGATACCATATCACTTAATAACATTAAACACATGAAATTATAAATATAATAAAATCAAACATGTGATGTCACACAATATACACATAACATGCTAAAAGTCCCTAACTACGAGATGTATCATTACCCAAAAGATACTAGTCTCTAAGCACATATAACCTAAGATGCATCCTTTGAGACCTCAAACAAAAATACCTAATAAATAGTAATAATAAAAAATTATTACTCATGAAATAAAAACTGGAAAAGGTAAGGAAAATGAGGGTGAAAATGGAGAAAAATAGGAGCGTGCAAGTGTTGAACGAGTTGCGGTAGAACTTGGTGCAAAAGGTGGACGATAACACTTGTGGCCATAGATAAGGAGGGATAAATGGCACTTGATGACATTTATAAGGGTAATATAAATGGAAGTGAACTTCTTGACTTCCTTAACAAAACCAAGAAATTAAGGAGTGTGTGTGTGTGTAACTCTTAAAACTAAAAAACATTAATAAGAATATGGGAATAAAAAAAATTGTTTTCTCAACATCAACTTACAATTTGAAAGGCCAAGAAGAGGAAAATAAGCTAAATCTTCAAATCTTTACAAACCCTAACTCACTTTTGTTTAAGGAAATAAAGGAGGACTTTAAATAGGATTAAGAAGGAGATGTAGAGATTGTAATGATCTTGAAATGATGAAGGACAAGGAAGCACCAAGCTTCGGTTTTCAAAAAGGAAGAGTGGAAGAAAAGAAGAAGAAAAATATACCCTGAGAATTGAAATAGTTTTTGCTAAGGGAAGCAGATGACTCATGTTCAAGAATGTATGTGTGTGTTTGTGAGGAAGTTATTCTTTTCTAACACACACGTACACACATGAATGAGAGACGGAAGAAGAAGTTGACTTTGAGGGTGGATTTTAAGAGACAAATGTGTTAGGTAATCCATGATGAGGTGAGGGAGTATTGAAGGAGATATGGCTCGAGTCATACCAAAGACAATAGCAATAGCCTCCCTACAATTGTCAAGTTGTGGAGTGAAGAAGAGAGGAAAGGGAAGAAATAAAAAAAAAACTGGGTTGGTAAGAAAATATTTCAACAAGTGGCTTTTAGAGATTTTTAACCAAATAAATGAAATAATGTCCTAAGTACTTAGCTAGATAATTCTGCATCTCACTAAAATATGTTTATTAGCACAAAAATAGAATAATAAAATTTTTATAAATATTTGAACAATATTAAAATCAAAACAAGAGAATTTAGAAATACCAATAGGACCAATTAATTGATTCATCCACACTAGCCGCTTGGTGTTCCAACGATGAAATTATGAGATCTTAGATGAGCCAATTGAATTGTTTTAGGTATGACCAGTTGATTGATATTCTAGAAACATATATTTTGACATATTTCTAAGTGACTCCCAAAACTAAAATGATTTTTTTTTATTGAAAGGGCAAGGCATTACAAGTAGCTATCTATGCTTGAGGAGTTTCTTTTTGCCTAAGAGTTAGGCTAATCAATGTAAACATTTTGTATCCATGTTTTTGGAACTTTTATATTCATATAAGCTATTTTTACTCTCATTTTACTCACTAGTTATTCGTGTTTATCGCTCTTGTGAGCTTCTTTTTAATTGTAATATATTATTTCAATTAATTTTTAGTCTCACAAAATATATGAGTTAGGCAAATAATCATACATTTCTTAATCTTAGTTGTGGCAATAATATTCCTGAGTTTTGATCCTATGCTTCTATATTGTCATTAAAACTAAAATTTTCAATAGTAGAAAATAAAGGTGTTACACTCATCCACTTCCTTCTTATCCTTCTCTCCAACCCTCCTTATTTTCTGGCGTCTCAAACTAAATCTTGCAACGAGGACTATGACAACCAATCCGCAACAAGTAGTCTACCAAAATTGGAGCAACAACCACGCAGCTCTATTCAAAATGCAAGCAATGAAGATGGTGATGAGCGGTAATAATGAAAAATCGGCCGTTTGGAGTAGATATTACAACATGAAAGACATAAATCGAATTACGTATTTTAACTTTACTTCTTCATTTTTTACCAAAGACGTGGAAGGCCATTTCGCGCACCGTTTTCGTCTCTGAAACTTTTTGGACATGTGAGTCGTCAGTAGTCCAATATTTCCGTATGTTGAGTTTACTGTAGCATTTAAAACAAATATGGGGTGCCGTCAATCCAATATGCACATGGTAAAATCGACATACAGCTGATGTATCTCTTAAGTTACATTCTACAAAAGAATCCATCAATTATAATATCATAATTAGTGGTGCATACCTACTACAATGGAAGCAGGTAATGGAGAAGTTGGATCGAAAAAAGAAATGATAATTTTTAAAAATATAATGTAAATTAGAAAATTGGAGATGAGAAATAAAAAATGAAAAAAAAAAAATAGGAAACGAAAAACCATTATACGATTAAAAACCATTGAATGGATAGAGCTTTCCTGCAACATAGTAGTCTACAACGTACCTCAAATTAAATTAAATTAAATATGAAACAAACTGACAATGACAAACTCATTTTGCAACACAACCTAATACGCTTGTGCTAATTTAAGATTCCTGGAGTGCACGTGGCAAGTATGTTATTTCATAATTATTATTCTATGTTTGGTCTCATTAGTTTAAAAATAACATAAATTTACATATAGCTTTTATTTGAATTTAATATAAAACATCTACAAAATAAAGAAGAATATAGAAGTACATACACAAAATCAATGGCGTAAATCATTTTGTTCGTGAAATATTTTTGAAGCAAGCCCCAATTTGTTATGCAACTGTATACACACGATAATAGTCAAGTATTCGGTCTACAAGGAAATTGAGAATGTAAAGGGCGCCCTGGCACTTAATTTGTCCCCATAATAATTTTGCATGGAAGTCCCCATTGTAACTTTGGTTCCTATATCAATGAGTTTGTTTGAGAAAACAATTACTGAAGTAATTTGCTATTTTGTTATATTTAATATATAAAGTTAATAAAATTAAAAGCAAAAAAATTGATAAACCCTTGGTAAAAAACCTAAAGGTTGGGAGCAAAACTTTCCCCCAAACAGTAGGGGGGAAAAACATCGAAAACAAAGACTACAAAAACGTTTTGAAAACTTTAACCTAATTAAACTAGGGTTTTCGAACTTATCATATCAAATCAATTTAGTTCAAGTAAAATACAAAAATTTTAATAATTTAAAGAATATAAAAGTATTGATCATTTAATAATAATAATAATAATAATAATACAAAATATAAATTATGATAATAATAATAATAATAGTAAATTAATATAATAATAACTTATTAAAAGTTTTAATTCACATTATATTAGCAAAAATATGGTGAGGAGAATACGCCCTTACTCCTCAAAGAATCATAATATACTACAATGGAAGATAAATCAGAAACATAATAAAGATATGGCAACTCACTCAAAGCGAAAGGTAAAGTTGTACGATCAGAAAGTAGAAAAATAGAAACAAAAACTTGATGACATTCCGTGTTTAAAAGAAACTAGTGACATCGATACCAAGCAATAACATCAAAAGTAAGAAGTTTGGATCAATAACTAACAAATATCTGAGACAGACTTGCACACCTTGTCTCATGCATGGGAGGAACGATGATAATGAAATTGAAGCAAAATAAACGAGGTTGATATAGGAACTTGCTGTTTTTTTCTTGGCTCCTTTTCTAGCCGAAGGTAGTCCCTACCCCCAATAAAGGAGGGAAAAAAGACGAGAGCATCAAAGCTGTTGCCTTCTCTTCTTAGGTCTCCGCTTTCTGCGTGGTTTACGAGCATCAGAGCTAGAACTCACATTGCTACTCTGACTCATTCTTGAATTAGTGAGTCTTCTATCAGTAGAGGACATGCTCCTGTTGTTTGGTGTATTGCTATGAGCGGAAAAATTACCATTTCGCATGGATAGCTTCTTGCAAGATACAAAGCCAGCACTTGAGCTGGCACGGCCTGAATTTGGAGGAAAATTGGTTGATGGTCGAGGTGGTGGCATCAGAGCTCGAGCAGAAATTCGTTTCTGCATACACATATTACAACTGTAATATAAAACCCATGAATGAATGCAACACTTATTTAGCTAATATCCTCAATGACTTGGGCAAAGACCTCATTCCGTTCGTCACCAGACATGCCAGATGCTGCTTTGCCGGAAGCACTAGAAGCCTGCTCCCTGCAGAGCATAATGGATTTCTCATCATGAATTCAACCCCAAGAAAATAGAACAAAATCATAATATAGAGCCAAAATCATGAGCACTCATTAATTATCGCCAATTTCCCAAGTTTCATAGCACAGAAATCCAAAGCAAACATCGGAACACGTAAGAAGCTCATTAGCTGGTATCCATCCAAGTAATAGCATTTTAACCTTTGTGAGCCCGCTTTGTATAACTCATTAGCAGGATAAATCAAGAAAATTTAACTCACTCCAGAGAACTACCTCTCTGTCCCCCTCCCTCTCTTAAGATGTCTATCTAGAAACTACAGTTTACACCTCACATCTCAAAGTGGTTGACAATGACTTGCAACGCTTTTAGGTTCCATCAATTTCAACATTCTGCCCATATACGTCATGTCCTCCCTGCATCTCCCCTTCTTTCACAGCTTTAACAATGATTTTACCTAATTACCCAGCTTGACTTCATTCCATTTGCGAAGCCATAAATATGGTGGTTCCGGTTCTTGCTGTGCATAAAATACATGCATGTGCATGAGAAAAGTAGGTGGTACAAGAAGTGAACAGAGAAAAGACTGTAAATTTGAAGGGTGACCTGCTTCTTTTGTTTTCCACTGAATATTCAACTCCCAATACGTTATAGTATAGCCAAGCACCTCATATTTTGAAATGCATGACAATAACAATCTTCTGAAAGTTCAACCTTTTAAAAAGTCTACTTTCCTACAAGGGCTTTCAAAAAAATTGATCAAAGTTAATGCTTAAATAATATGAGAGGCAAATTTATTATAAAGATGTCATCAGCAACCATCCCCCTCGCAAGATCTTTTACACTAGTAGTAAGATAACTTTTAAATAGATATATAAAATTTTTCGGAGAGCAAATTATATCTTTCGTGTAATGACTAATAAAATTTGCAAGAACCGTCTTCCCAACTTCTTAGAACTGATATTTTAAACATACTGCTTCCTGCATTCGGTTTTAAAGCCTACCCCATGTCATTTTAAGGATCTCTTCAGAATAATAAAAGTAATGAATTTCTCAGTTTTTTTTTTAAATAATCATGCAATAATAGCATTAACTAGTCTCAGCATCCTGCGTCTTTGAGAATAATATAAGAAGGCCCCCTTTTTCTAAGGTTGCCCGCATATTTTGGTTTGAGCTTAAGCACTACTCACAACTAGCGTCCCTCAACTAGAATAAACCAAATGTCATGGAAGTAAGGGAGATATACAGAGTGATACTCTGTATAAGATACAAAACACACCTTGCACTTTTGTCAGTCCATTCATCATCTGCATCAGCTTCATCACTAGAGGATCCAGCTGCAAAGAAATCATCATCACTCAGATCTAGCTGTCCATCATCCTCACTTCCCGTTTCTGTAAGAGAAAGCACACCAACCACAGAGATGAATAAAAATGAGCAAAAAGGAGCCAGGTCTTCCTCCCAATGGAACTGACAAAAATGCATCAACAAATGGGACCATACGAGTGTTTTACAACTTATTATTTTATTTTAAATGACATGACCCATTAATTTTTTGTAAAATTTTCAGACTATCATTATTTGCTTATCACAATTATAAAGATTCACAAGCAAAAATAAATAAATAAATAAAGTAAACAGCAAATAATGTCAATGTACATCATTTCACTTCATATATCACAAATGGGGCCTAAGTGGGCATACTATCTGTCAAAGAGACAGTACATCAATGGCTCAAACTTTGCTGCAGGCATGGGTCAGCATGACCCATTCTCCTTGAACACAGAGGAAGCTTATCTGAGCACTCACTGGGATATATCTGCCAAGGATAATTACAGTTCCTAACTGATCCTTACTCAACACAAAGATCATTTTCTCATACTGAATATATTTAAGAATATAGAACATCTCCACTGACAGACATCCTGTTTAACTCCATTCAGGATTTAGGAGGGGAAAAATAAAAATAAAAATAGGAATCAGAATTTTTCCTTTCATCTGCTTACACAAAACAGAATAAATGAAAGGATAATAGAAACAAAAGAAAACAGCATTCACCTACAACCTAAGCCCAAAGGAAAGAGGTTTGAAATACCTTCAAGGTCCTTTCCACTGGCAGCAGCCGCAATTAGATTGGCTTTAATCTGCTTGCGCAATTTGTTTCTTTTGTCAACTAATTCTGTATCATCACCTCCAGAAAAAAGAGAAACATATTTCTCGGACTTGGGGAAAAACTGGATTGCAAAAGACACAGTAAAATTAGGCAAACAGAGTATTCTACTGCAACATTAATACTTGAAACTACTGCAACAAATAAAAATAAACATAAATAGCCTATATTTTGTAGAAAGCATCGGCAACTGAAGCAGTGAAGATGTCTTCCAAGCTAATAAACTGGCATAGAATACATTACAACCATCTTGATAGGTACCAGAATTAGGCTAGGTAGAATGTCGACGGAATTTACTAAAAGTATTGAGAGTCCAGTGATAATCCAGGCTTTTGGGAGCCAAATCACCCTTAACTCTAGATACTTGAGAGACTGGAACTCTCCCAAACACTTCTATGATATTCTACTCCCTCCTCTACTAGCACTTAACCCTCTATTTAAAACAAACAAAGAAACAATCCTTAAGAATTGACCCCAAACTAACTAATACTTAACCATAGTAAAATAAAATATTCAATTCTAATAGCCTAACATTACTCCCCTCCAGAGTACACCTTGTACTCAAAGCGAGGAAAAGGATAGTCTCCTAAACAAGCACAAAGGACCCAAAAGAAATACACAAGGGTAAAAAGTTATAAAAGACAACTGGATTTTTGTTTTAATGACAGAAAAAAGGAAAATAAGAATAGTCGGCTACAAGTTCCTGTGGAATCCTTCACTACCTTCAACAGCACTTCCCCTGCTTCTGGCTGCACTAAATCTGACAAGGAAGGTTGCCGGAAGATGTTTGACTCAAGCTCGAAACAATTGTAGTCCATTTTCACAGGCAGATGAAGAATCAAGCTTGGATAGGGTTCACAAGCATTGTCTTCAGCAACTTTCTTTGGCTACTGTAGCTCGGTATCAGAGGATGCTTGAAGCATGGGGTTCGTCCACCACTTTGGAGGCCGCCAAAGCCATCGTTCACTCATTGACTGGATTTGTGCTTGGCTTAGGCTGTAGGCGGAGCTTGGACAATTTAATGTATGGTAAGTATGACTTAGTGCTCCGCTGCCCCCCTCTGTTCTCTTTTCTTCAATCAAAAATCCTCTGTATACCCCCTTAAGTTGCAGAATCAGTAGCCAAATAGTTGCACAAAAAGGTTCAGCTCTCCGTTGTAAGAGCTCCCCAGCCAAGAAGTCAGTAAGCAGATAACTCTTCTTCCAGTGAATGCCTCCTCATCCTTCTTATCTAGTGGACTGATAGGCAGAGAATTGTCTCTCTTGGCCATTATTGATTGCTCTTTGATTCCCTCATATGCTTGCTTCATATCTGGTTGTTCAATCCTATCGTCCATTTGCTTCATATCCTCCATAAATCTCTCTCCCATATCTTAATATCTTTATCCACCTATCTATTTAGCAATCACTGATCCAGACTTGTACACAATTGTTCCTCAGCACTTGATAGTTCTTCCTGTTCATATGAATCTTCCATAGCTCCTTAGGATGTTAAAGTGCTGATACCAATTTATAAGTACCAGAATTCGGCTAGAGAGAAAATAGGTTATAGAATTTACTAATAGTGATAAATGAGGTATTGGAGAGAATGATCCATCTCTCCTAATTACAGGTTCAAGAGCATGGAACTCTCCCAAAAACTTCTCTAAGTTCTCCTCCCTCCTCTATTAGCCCTTAACCCTCTATTTACAACAAGCTAACACTACGTACAACAAACTGATGAATATATAATTTAATTATTTTATGCCCTTTTAATTGAATCTTTTGGTCACTTATTTGCATAATAAATGAAGTTAGTTATATTATTTATAATTGTGTTTAAATTTTATTAATCACAAATAATTAGTCAAAAATGACCAAAATATAAGATATTTTAACCATAAATTCCACAAATGAACTTACATTTAGGTGAATCATATTGGGCTCAAAATTACAGCTGAAAATATTTTCTAAAATAAAGATTTATTGGGAAAATTACAGCTTAAGTAACAGACGGCAGCAACAAAATTTCGCAAGTCAACAATGAGCAAAAAGAATAGTACACACAACAAAAAGAATAGTCAAAGTATGCTAGGAAACAATGAGCAAAATATAGCAAGTCAACAACGAAAAAAGAATAGATATTTTATGTTTCATGCTATTGGGAAGGCGCACGGCCGCCTGTGGGGGGTGGGGGGGAACGCATGAAGCACCAAGAAAGAGAAAAAGATCAAGATACAAGGTAAGGAAAAGATAATTTGGTCAGCATCAACGCAAGATAAAGGAAAAAGATCGGCATACATATATATGGAACATATTTACATCTAACGAGAATCACCCTTCATAGTGGGAGCTTAAAACCACCCTAGTTTCCTAAACTACTTATAATAGTTTCCTCTATCCATTGAGAGAATTTTTCATCACCTATTGTATGTAGTTTCTTAGCATGAAACATAAATATCTAATATTAACATAAATGTACCTGCCTTTTTTTCTCATACTCAAATACCACAGTTTCTTAAGAGACTTATTATAGTTTCAGATAGTTTTCACTACCCATTATGGGTAATTTTCTAGCCTAAAATAAATACCTAATATTTATAAAAATACCCTCTTTTTTTCTTTTTCCCCTTTCTAGCACTGAAATACGATAGTTTTCTGAGAGACTTATACTAGTTTCCTCCACCCACTGAGAGTAGTTTCTAAACATGAAACATAAATACACAAAAATATCACCATCTTTTTTTCTAACTTGAACTACTTACAATAGTTTCATCTATTTACTAAGACTATTTTCTACCACCTAAGGTAGTTTCTTTAACTAAGAGTGTTAAATCTTAGTTTTCAGTGAAAAAGCTATTTCTCATTAGATATTTCACCATATATATACAATAGGAGCCACATAGCAAAAGGAATAATATACATAGAAGCCTCAACTTAGATAATTCTTTTCTCATCCATAATCCTCCCCACAAGTAAATTAAGAAACTATTGAATTAAAGTTTAATACCTCATACAAATAAAGGGAATAGCCATTAGGATGAGGATTGGTTCGTGATCTTGAGTAACTAAATAGTTTGAGGAACCATTAAAGTATACTTCGACATAAAAGTTTCTATATCTATTCTATCTTTTTATACAGGCCTCGTTTAAATTTTAATGTATTCGTAATTATATTTTTGATCTATATTAAGATTCAATTAGCCATATTTTATTAAGTTTTGATTTTTATTATACTTAAATATTACAGATTATGAATAATTTATTATTTTTGATATAGAAACCATATTTGCAACTCATGTTTAATTTATTGTCCAATTTTATATCTAAGATTAAAGGTTATAGCTATTTAGTTGATTCTAGCTTATCATTAATTAACATGTAGCAATTAATTTAGTCATCATAACTAATTGGATTGAATTAAAATATAATTTATTTAAGAATGTTGGCATTTAATATGGCTAGGACTAATGAGTTTCCTCAGAGCTATTGAATAGCAAAGATTAATTTAGAAAGGTTAATAAGTATTAGGAAAAAAAATTGCTAACATCAGCCTAATTAAACAAACTTAGGAACCAAGAGTGATTAATTCTTCACAGTTATCCAATCAAACTTATTATATATTTGTTGCATAATAGAAATTGGCTATACAAATTGAATCCACGCGTTGGGATGGAAAGAGGTAGGATATGTAATTTCCTATCATAAGTTTAGTCATTAATTAATTTAACCCCCCTCAAAACACAATCCTTATAAATAGTATATAAAAATATGTATCTAGTTTCATTTTCTTATTTTTGGTTTTAATTTGTTATTTATTTATTCTAGTTAATTTATTAAAATCTTTTTACTCAATAATTTTAAGTTTTCTTAAAATCTTTTTACTCAATAACTTTAAGTTTAAAATTTCAACTTCTTATTGGGAACAATCATTTCTTATTATATACTATATTTATATTTCCAATTATAACTTGTATTATAAATAGGTTTAATTTTATAGTACTAGCGACACACAACCAAATTCTAGTGCCATTATTTGGAATCAAACCCGAGTCATCCCCATTATATGATATCCAATAATTTGATCCGATATTCAAAAAGATCTGATCTAAAAAAGCAAATAACTTATTTGATTTTTTTTCAAATCAAATAATTGATCGATCAGCTAAAAGACAAACAAACCAAATATCCAATCTAATTATCCAAAGAAGAATATTGATACTTTAAAAAATTTTATTTAATTTTTTACATATGTAAATAACTTTGGATATATAAATTTATTTATGTATTCAAAGTTGCTAGTAATTTACTAGACATAATTTCAACCCAAAATGCGGTCTTGGCCTTTTTTTTTAACTACTTATGTGTGTTTGATTCTTTAGCCATTAAGCTTTTAGTCCACACTTCATATGCTACTACCTCTCTCTAACAAAAAAAAAATCAAAACTCACAAGCCATGACTAAAGATGCAGTGACGCTCTTTGCCTCATCAATCAGTGAACTTTATACTTTCATATCAAACTCTCAACGCCTCCCTCTCTCTAATCTTTCTTCAACTCCCTCTATCACGTAGAAGATTTGTTCCCTTCTTGCTTGTCCAATTTCCAGATCCAGTTCTAGCTTCTTCATGTGATGATTTCTATATGTCCTTCTAAATCTAGAGATTGCTTGCCCATCATTCTTGTTTGTTCAAGTTTTACCCAAATATATGTGCAGCATTAGATTTGAATAGCTAGGCTTGGTTTAATTTTGAATCCTTGAGCTTCGTTTTGGCTTCTCCGGTAAGATTTGTTTCGTGCCCCGGTGTTTCTCCTGATCCCCTTTTTCTCTTGCTAGGTTTGGTCCTAGCTTGGAATTTCAGATCCAAATTTTCTTTGAATCCATTGATAGGCTGCCATTTATGTGTAATTGTAATTTCATTGACTGAAGGTTGATGAGGCATAAAATAGGTATTAGTCAATTTGGTTTTGAAGCTTCTAATCAGGTAATAAAACCATTGTCACGGTTGCAGTCACGTTGTCCAGGTATGAAGACACATTTTAGATGTAGTGGAGTGATTTTTTTTTATTTTTTCCCCTCAATAAATATTAGTAAATATCAGCAAATATTGGTAAATATAGGTAAAATATAAGCAAATATCAGCTAATAATCAATATATCGCTGATAAATACATAAAATTCTAAAATCATCGCGTATTACTAATTTCGCATATCCGTCGACCCAAAATCCGATAAATATCGGCCCATATTGCGTATTGAGATCAATATTTAATTGAATGCTTCTAATGGGGTGATCTATTGCTAAATTCCTCCAATTAATCAATGTTGATCAGGCATCGTAATGGTGCGCTTACTGAATTTCCTAGTAATAAGCAAATAGGGACTATTTAGGAACTTCTATAGTGTGGCATATAAGAGGAATTAGTCTGTTGTGATTTAATTCCAAGCAATTGCTGTTATTGTTGGATTTGCAGCAGGTTTAAAGCAGCATATGAGCAGACTTGCAAGTGTTGATGGGATATGTTTTTATTATTTTAATTTGATTATTATTATAAATATATATATATGTATTAAGGATGATTACCTAGATTCAACGTTTGAAAAGGCACACCTCAAGTGCAAGGTG
Organism: Tamarix austromongolica; assembly: GCA_039764185.1. Taxonomy (NCBI): domain Eukaryota; kingdom Viridiplantae; phylum Streptophyta; class Magnoliopsida; order Caryophyllales; family Tamaricaceae; genus Tamarix; species Tamarix austromongolica. Next base: position 51,360,113 of record CM077817.1, read on the forward strand.
CCAGGGGCAGAGGCTTTTCTTCTGCTAGGCGAGGCAATGGGGGTGAGGCACAGCTAAGGTGGCAAAGGCAAGCTGAGGTGCCCACCTTTCATAAATTTCAGCCAAACTGCTTATGTACAGTGTTGCAATATGTGCACACAAACTAGAATAATATAATTTTTAGCCTATTTTTAGTTTTGATTGAATTAAAAATAATCTACAATTAATATGGGGACTGGGGAGAGAAATAGACATTTTTGGAAAGGGAATAATTTATTCTAAAGAAGGAAAAAAAATAATAGTTTTTTGGTAGATGAGAAGTCTTCACCAAAAAAAGAGAAAGAAGGAAAGGCAAATAAAGGAGATGCAAAAGGAAACGGGAGTGAAGGAAAGAAGAAATAAAAACTCACGAGCACACACTTGGCAACAGAAATCGTGATTATAAAAAGCAGAGCAAGAAAGGAGAAACAATTATGGCCTATCAAGCACAAAGAAAAAGAAAGAAGAGAATATAAGAAACAGAGAAGGAAACAGCAATCAGAGAAAGAGAAAAAGTTAAAGCTTACCCAGTTGGTACACTCTTCACCAACTCTTGACCAAAAACTTAAGTCATTTAATTATTTTTTAAGTAATTTTGGCACCTTACTTCACCTAGGCATAAGCCATATGCTTTCTAAAACATTGTGTAGATTAAACTATTGGTGATGTAATGTATTTAAAAGAATCAAGTTAAAACAAATACTAGCTTTAATTTTAGATTTAATTTGCTCAATGGATCAGCTATAATATCACATATATCGGTGATCCAATGCTTTTTATATTTGAAATTGCATTTGGATATATTTATTATCCACTCAAAAATTTCGCATACAATTGTAGCATACAAATATCCAAAGTTTTAAATTAGATAACAAATATAAGTTATATCCAAACCTTCGGATATCTGATAATAATACTAGATATTTGAACCGTAAACGCCCCTAGTACTAAGATTTACACTAGTCTAAGTAACATAGAAACTAGGAAGTTTCCCTCTCAATCTAATCCTAAACCTAAGGATAATGATAAGGTTATAACACTCGAAAGTGGAAATAAATTGGAGGGACTTGCGGGTAAAGTGAGTAAAATTAAGAAAGAATTACAGGTGAGACTAGTGATGATAACGGAGAAACCATGAGTGACGAGCATAAGATGGCAGGAGTGGACCATAAGAAAGAAGAGCAAACTCCTAAGGTCCTTCCCACTTTTAAAGAACCCCCACTTTTTTTCTGGGTAAGTAATGTAAAGTTTATTGTTACCAAATAGCATGAAGCACAAAACTTTGGGTACAAAAGTTGGTGCCAAGCTATACAATCAAAGTGTCAATGAGGTCTACGATTGCTATAAAACTAGTACTCCAATGTAGATAAGCTACTCAATAGGTGACATCATGCACCAATGATTTTACCTAGTTGAGCATTGTTGATGTCAAAAGAACCCCCCCCCCCAAACTTTTCACTCTAGGTTTGCTAAATCAAAAAAAGAGGTTGACTAGGAAATTTTGGAGATTTTTAGGAAAGATAAAATAAATATAATTCCATGAGATGGCAATACCCAAATATGCAAAAAATAAAAATAAAAATATTAATGAGCTTCGCACCAACAAGAGGCAATACAAGTACTCAGAAAGTGAGCATGTGGGTGAACGCCTTTGCAATGATTCAGAAGAAAATGCCTCCAAAGTGCAAGGACCTAAGTATGTTTCCTATCCTTATAAAATTGGTAATTTGAGTTTAGGGAGATGCATGCTAGACTTGGGTATTCTATAATGCCCAAATCTATATACGACTACTTGAATTTAGGACCTTTTAACAAAATTGATATTATTATTCAATTAGCAGATAAATCAAATCCATATTCACCATAAATACTTGCGGACATCTTAATACAAGTGAAGGAATTCATTTTTCCTAGTGAGGAGAGAATTCATGTGATAATGTGTCATTGCGTTTGGAAAGATTGATGTGCATGAGGGAAATCTAACTATGGAATTTGATGATGAAATTATTAAGTTCAACAATTTTTATGCCATGAGATACCACTATGAAATCAACTTTATGTGCTCTATTGATACAATAGATGTTGTAATTTGATTGCCCAAGAAATTTTTACCAATAGTCATGAATGTTCAATGTTAGATTTAAAAACCTTAGAAACCAAGCCTAAATGGTTGGGATCTAACGTTCTTTCTACTTTCTTGAATATACCACTCACTTCTTCAAAATTTTTATCTTCTATAGAATTAGCACCTAAAGTAGAATTTAAACTACTACCTTCTAATCTTAAGTAGCTTTTCTTGGGATTCTGATCATTTCTAGTACTCGGACTCCAACATAAAGATGCCAAAGTCACCAAATATAATGATTTTAAATCAATACTAAAGGTTGTGAAGACTAACACTTTTGATAGATTTGGTATGAAAAAAGTTACCATTAACAACCGTGGCACTCATTTTTACAATAGAACCTTTAGGGCTCTCTTGGAGAAGACAGTGGACAAGTTGAAGTATTAAATAAAGAGACTAAACAAATTTTGGAGAAAATAGTCAAATCTAATATGAGGGATTGGAGTATTCAATTAGATGATGTTTTTAGGGCTAATAGGGTTATTTTTAAAACTCCAATTGGAATGTGTCCTTATAAGTTGAATTTTAGAAAACTTGTCACCTACCCGTGAAGATAGTGCGTAACTCATAATGGGTGGTGAGGCAATGTAATTATATGAGCGTTGGAAAATAAAGAAAGTTACAATTGCAAAAGTTAGAGGAATATCTTTCCTATATTAAAAGAGTTGAAAATAGATAAGATTTACAAGATAAATGACCATAGGTTGAATGTGTTCCATGAGCTAGCTCAGATGGGCTAATTGAAAACATTGATTTGAAAGTAGTATGAAAGCAGGAAAGAAGTTGAGCTAACAACATTAACCAAAGGCTAATTGATTTGCTTTCTTAAACTCTATCCCTTTAGTTTATTTGTTTTCTTGAACTCTATCTCTTTAGTTTCTTTGGTTGTTTTTAAAAGGGTTTTTTTTTTTTGCTTATTTTAGTAGGACCTGTTCACTATTAATATGGTTCTATCATATTCTTCATTATGATAAAATTGTGGGACATGTAAGATTTAAGTATGGGGGAGCATCATATTGTTTGTCTATTGGTTGTTTCTTTCTATATTTTTAATATCAAGTTTGTGTTAAAATAAAGAAAAAACCACAAAAAATTTTGCAAGACAAAATTCTAGCCCGAAGAGTTTCTATAGACTCTTTACAGTCAATATTGTAGAGCCAAGATTTTTTAAGGTTATAACATTTCATTTCTACTTATCTCTTTAATTTGCCTTTAAAACATATAAAAAGGGAAATAAAGGAGGTAGGAAAAAAGGATAAAAATTGTATTTTGCTTGAGTTAAATGATATGTGGCTACTTTAATTTGTATTGCTTTGATAAGCGCAACCACTCCTTGATAGTCCATTCAAAGAAATGTCATTTTAATACTTGGTGAATTCTAACTTGTTTCCAAAATTGCTTTAACTTATCTAACCCTTGTGTAACCTTTTGATATAGCAATTAAGATCTTCCTTGATGCCAACTTGTAGTATATGTTGAGAGAAACCAAAAAAAGGGGTTAGCTAAAAAAAGTCAAGAAAAAATTACAAAGTGAAAAAGAGGGGAAAAATCTCTAGGTGCCCATGTTGGAAGAAAGGGGTGGACCAAAAAAAAGCTCTAAATCCTTGTATCAAATATGATGGAACATAAAATATTCATATTTGGTTGAAGCATGGCCCAAAAGTTAAAAAAAATAAATAAATAAATAAATAATTAAGCAAAGCAGGTAAAAGGTGAAAAAAGAATGATAATCTCATTATACATGTTGCCAATGGCATGAATAGCATTAGACACAGATAATAGAAACTGGGTATACTTGTCAATAAAATAGATGAACCTAATCTAACAAAGATTTCAAAAATGTATTTCTGATAATTTAGCATTTGTTTGGAGCTACTTATTAAAGTAATTATATAAGATAATTACTTATTTTAGAAACTATTTGGCTTAAAATTTTTCTAAAATAAGTAGTTATCTTCCATAATTACTTTTGGTAAGTAGATTCAAACAAGTCATTAATGATGAATGACTAATTTTGTTTAAAAACAAATATTATTGGTGGATTGTGCCCTGAGTTAGGTCATTTTCATCTTAGGCGTGCAGAAAAAGGAATTAGTATGACATTATCTTTTTGTGTATGATATGATTATATAAATGGAGGAGTGATTAATGGGTTGATTTGCTAAAGGGTAACTAAGGAGAATTTGATCAACATATACATTTTTCTATTATGTCCTTTTAGTTTAAGATTTTAGTCCCTTATTAAAGTAATGAGTAAGGTTATTTATATTATTTATAATTATATGCTTAAATGTTAATAACCTCAATAATTTAATTAAATAAATCTCACATAAAAACTGACATTCTGCCATATTTTGACCGACCATAACTTTTACATATGATCTCAAATATGGGTATTTAAATTACTGTGTAAAATTAAAAATAAAATCTACTACTTTTTTCCCATGGAAAGTTTTCCTAAATTGATCATAGTATAGTCTAAATTGCGCTCAAGGTTACTGAAACTATTTTCTAAGATAAATATTTGTTTTGAAAATTGTAGAGAGATTATTACTACTCATCTTTTCTTATTTCCAGTAACAGATGGCAGCAGCAAGATATTGCAAGTTAACAATGAGGAAAAAGAGTAGTGCATGCAGCAACAGATAACTTAAAGAAAGAGAAGGGGGAAGAATCACACATGCAGCACAAAGAAAGAGAAAAAGTTCAAGATAAAGGATAAGGAAACAATAAGTTAGTCAACCAAAGCCCAAGATAATGGAAAAAGATCGACATATATATAAACACCACACAAATGAGGTCGAACAAAAAGAGGCATCATCAGTATTGCACAATGAAAATAGCACAGCATCACACAAACAAAATATATATATAAATAGAGGCCGAAGCCTCAACATAGATAACTATTTCCTTCTCCTTACTCTTCCCCACAGATGAATTAGGAAGCCATTAAATTAATGGTTAAGACCTCATATAAATAGAAAAAAATATCCATTAGGACATTGGCTAGTTTGTGATCCTATAGGGACTAGCCAACTAGTTGGAGAAATCATCAAACAAGATTTCTATCTTTTTCTATAGCCCTATACTTGAATTTTAATGAATTCCTATTTGAACTTGTTATCTATATGAAATTTCAATTAGCCATATTTTATTAAGTTTTTATTTTTATTATGCTTAAATATTACAGATTATGAATAATTGAGCCTAAATGATATATAAATTATATGTGCGATTCATATTAAAATTCTTGTCCATTATATGAAACCTTATCAATTTTATATATAAGATTAGAGGTTATGGTTAGTCAGTTAATTCTAGTTTGTTAATAATTAATTGAAATTGATTTTAGGTCCTTGCAAGTAACTGGATTGAATTAAAATATGATTCATTCTAGACAAATCAAGAATGTTGGGTTTTTAACATTATTTAGGACTTTTCTTAGAAATTAATAGAATTAATTTTCCTTTAAGTTAATTGAATAGAAAAGATTAATTAAGAGATGTTAATTAGTATTAGGAAATACGCTAGAGTTACTCTAATTAGACAAAAATTAGGTACCTAGGAGAGTTAGCCAAATAATTCTTTATGTCAAGCTTATCAAACTTAATTATGCATATATCAATTGCTCAATAAAAATTGGTTACATGAATTTAATTAAGAAGGTAGGATGAAGAATGATAGGATATGTATATATTATTACTTTAGTTATTGATTAATTACTCTTATTACGTATTTTGATTTTGATTTTAACTATTTATCTAATGACCCCCACCCCCAAAAAAAATCCTTGTAAATAGTATATGCAATTATGCATCCGCATGAATTTTCTTATTTAGGCTTTAATTTGTTATTTATTATATTAAATTTATTAAACTCTTTTTACTAAATTATTTGAAGTTTAAAATCTCAAACTTCCCATGAGAAGAATTATTATTCTTTGTTATATTTATATTTCTAATTATTATTTGGGTTAGGAATAGGTTCAATTTGATAGTGGTAACTATAAGCTATCACAAATTCTAGAACAATCCCTAACAATTGACCCCAACCTAGCTAGTATTCAGCCATAGTAAAATATTTAATCCTAATAGCCTAACACATCATAAGCAAGGTCATATAACCCTGGCTTGTTGTGAAAGAATTAATTTTGTTTTACAAATTTGGATTTCCAGGATATGACTGCTTGATGAAAAATAAGTAAATGGCTGGGACAAATATACAATAATCCTAAACAATAACATTTTTTTTTTCTTAAGTTAAGATGCAGATTTTGGAGTTGTTAGGTCAGGCACAAACTTTACCCGAACATATTCAAGGTCTTCCTTCAATCTAGCAAGCTGTCCAGCAACTTCAGCCTCTTGAGCCTGACCTGAGGAAGAGCGCTGTGTTTTCTCCAAACGCCTTATTCTTCTTTCTACCTTTCTCCTCTCTGAGAAATGAAAATTTCAACCAACATAGGATTCATATAAGAGTCACATGCCACAAGATAAAATATAAAAATAATGATGATGACCACATAGAAACCATAATCTAATTAATCCAAAAAGAAAAAGGGAATAATAAGCATTACCAAAAAACTTAATCTTTCTATCACGCAGAAAAATTTTCTTCTCTATGGCTAGGCGATTATGAATGTCCATTTGTTTCTTGAAACCTTCTAACTTCTTTTCTTGGGCCTCTCTAACTTCAGGAGGAAGATCCTTCAAAGTTAATGACAAAACAAACAAGAAAGTGTTGAGTCCTTAACATCCCAGATGTGCATTAATATATACTCAAATAAACAAAAAGAGACTTTTATTACAGCTGTTCATACTGACAGCCCAATATTTCAATATGTGTGTGCTTGCTAGTAAAAACACCAGTGTCTAAATGGTAACAATCTATGGACATTAGAAAAAATGGCATAGCAAAAACCATTAGTGCCTATTTGGAGTGAAATCTATTCAAAAAGGAAATGGAAATCTATTTCTAACTCCAGAAGTTTAGAATTCTATTTCAATTGCTTGGAACTATATGGTAAAAAAAGGTAGAAATGGTTTTGAATGAGATTTGTATCTCCTTTTTTTTTTAATATATAGATAGAGTTACATTTCTTATTTTCATTGATATACAAAGCAAGAGAACTCTAACAAAGATAGAAAGGAAGATATATTTTCATCATTTATATGCATTCCAAATAACCAGTTAATGAATGATAAGGTACACACAAACATAAATGCACTACAGTGCCAACCAAATTATCTATCAAATTTATCTGTGGTTTGCCAAACAATCCAAGAGCTGCAACACGCCAAAATACTTTATTCTCAATCCTCAAATATATTCAAGGCCTTTCAGGTTTTAGCATCATATCACAATCTAGCCGACCAAGAATGCCATATTCGTCATCATTTTGATAAACAATTAGGCAAACCCAAAAAAAAAAAAAATCCCAACGATGAAATAAAGTAGCCAATGCAAAAATTAACTGCCCAGCATAAAGCACTGGTATGCGCTTTATGACAAGCCAACATCTTCAAAAAAAAGTGACACAATTCTGGATTAGAGAACTTCATCAAGCAATCACCAAAATATACCTGTCAAACACAGTAGTAGATTTACAGCAAACGATTACAAAAGCAATAACAGTACTAATCAAATAGCAACCACAAATGACTAATCTTGTAGATGTTCACAGCAGTTATGCTTTCCGTTTACTTCTCACTATTTCCACGAATTCATTATGAAGCTGATAATGCAACAAATTATTCCTCAAAAATGATTTTCATTCTTTGCTTGTTGCGAGAAGGTCAAATTGTATTAAAAGAGGTACCTAGATGTTCATACCTTTCGAAGCATGCGTTCAACTGAGCGAATTTGGTTTTTGAGAGAGACGTTATTGGGTTTCTTACAAACTCCATGTCCTTTTGAACGATGGTTGCTGCTGGGTTTACTACGCCCAGCAACCCGGCGCTTGTTATAGCCGCCATGGGCCATGGGCGCAGGACGGCGGAGGAATTAGGGTTCAGACTTCAGAGCAAAAGACCTTGGAGCAGTCAGAAATCCAGGAATTGAGATACCGATTACTGAGCTTGGATGGTTCTCGGAAATTGGAATCAGTTTGCGGCATCCGGTGGGGGCGGCGGTTTGTTGCCGAGGAAATGTCTGATTTTGAGCGATAGTCTGGCTCAGCGGGACGCAAATAAAAGTTACTAGTGTATCGAATGCCTTATCGGGTACTCGAATGCAAGCGAACAATAAAGCATCAAATATTCAATATTTTAGATATTTAATTATCAAATGTTTAATACTTAATTTAAAATTATAGATATTTAAATAATTAAATATTTTTATTTTTAATTAAATATTAAATATAACTAATATTATCTAAATAAAACTATAAATACTTAAAAATATTAAATTATAAATATATTTAATATTATTTAATCTGCTGAATAAATATTCGATACGTTCAATTAATATCTAACGTATTCAATAAATATTTAATATGAAAATTAAAATTAAAACTCCTACATCACAAGATTTAATTAGATTTTATTATATCTAAATAGAGATTATATTAAAAATATAATTTTAACTAAATTAAATTTTGGTACAAATACTAAATCAAGTAAGTAAAAATTATATATATATAGACACACACACACACACCCTAAATTTATTTATATATAATTATAGATAAAATAAAAAATTATAAAAATATATAAATATTTTATTTGGATTGAATATTATTTATATTTGTCGGATTGGATATCTAGTTTATTTGATTTTTCATTGACTGGATCGGATATTTAATTTTAAAAAATCGAATCGGTTATTTATTTTTTTGGATCTGATCACTTTAGATATCGAATTGGATAATATAAACAGCCATACTCAACCGTACTCATACACCTTGTGATAGGAGATCTTGATCTATATGAAATAGTTTTTCAAAATCTTAATTTGTCCAAATTTTCCTTTCCAATCTATTTTTCTATAATATAGTTTTTTTTTTTTATCAAATCTAGTTAAATTCTCCTTATTTATTTATTCACCCTCAGTTTCTCCTAATTAATCTATCCACCTTTTTAAGTAAGTGAAGATTGTAAATATTTAGAAAAAAATGAAAAAAATATTATAGGAAAAAATAAATATACAAATAGAGTAATTAGTGAAGAAGAATAGTAATTAGGTGCATGAGTGTGGAAATCTCAAACTAACCCTTTCTTATGATTCTACAATCTCATAAATATAAGTTAATGGATGATTATGATTCTAAGCAGAATTTTAAAGCAATAAAATCAAAGTTTGGCCAAAACGATTTTATGATACAACATAATGACTATATTTTTCATAAATTTTTCATTAAATATATTTTTATTTTATTTTGACTATATTTTCTCAACCCTTTAATCCTTAAAAAATTATTATTTTGCTATATATATTGAAGATGAGTTGGTGCAAATGAAGTACTTGCGAAATATCACCATGAAAATAAGGTCCAATATTATGATTTCGTCAGCTTTTTTTTTGGTAATTAAAAGCTATTATTTTGGTATATATATTTAAGGTGAGTCAGTTCAAAGGAAGTACTAATGAAACACCACTATGACACCAAGGCCAAATGCAATATTTTCCTCATATCAATTTTATAACTTATATGATTGTATTATATTAGATCAAACCATATCAGATCAATATAATAAATAATAATATTAGTATTAGTTAAATAAATATTCAAAATACTTATTAGAAATTTAATTATAATAATATTTTATTTATCTATTTAATATATTGATAAATAATAATAATAATAATAATAATAATAATAATAATAATTAAGTTAATAATATTGTTCTACCCTGCCCTAAAATCTTCCAAAATATATTTAAAATTATATTGTTGTACAAGAAATTGGTTTCTATGTTTGAAAGGGGCTTGAATTTTTAATAAAAATGTAAATTTCAAGAGTAACGATTGACTGGTTATCCAAAATGATCGACCGGCACGTTCAAAAACTAATAATGTTATTCCTTTGATAAACTATTCCACTAGTTACCCAAACCAATTGACTAGTTACCATGCGATTTCATATCATTTTCTGATGTGTATAAGGTTATGGACTTATGAACTAGGTCATAAGATGGATTAGTTAGGGTTTGAATGTGATGATAGAGATTCAGTGATGATATATTGAGAAAGATGATGGTCGAATATTTAGGGTTTTGGGGTGATATGGTCTGTAGGTTAGGGTTAGGGTTAGGATTAGGGTTTTGAATGTGGGATAAAGATGATGATAATGAACGATTGTGATGATAATGATTTGAGGAAGAGATTTCGAGTATAATATGGAGATGATGAACATATGATAATAATAGAATTATTATCTAGGATTTGGATATACAATAGGTAGAATTAAGTAAGAAGAATAGGTTGAAGATGAATTTGAAGACGATGAATGTTATGTTGAAAGTGGCAACTAGGGTTGAAGATTGGTGAGGGTTATAGATGGGTTTAAAGATATTACGTAACCTATAATCTACATAGACAAAGTGATTAAGGGTTTCAATAATAATCACTTACATAGAATTGATTATTATTGAGAAGAATTCACACATAATTTAAATAATAAATAACTTGTATTTTCATTCAACTAGCTATCATATGAATGTGCAAACCTAAGGATTTTATAGATTATTTGCACCTCCTCAATATTACAAGATAACTCTATTTAATTAGGAATAAAAATATGATCTAATTGGCCCATATGCAATGTCTTATTCCCCACTCCAAGCATATCTTATAAGATAAACCTTATAAGATAGAATCTCCTTAGCTACTTCATGCTCTAGCCAATCATAATGCAAATAATTAACAAATTAATAAAACATTAAATAAAGCTAAACACACACCATTAAATCTAACAAAACACATTCTCATGCATCCCATAAATGCCATACACATATATCTCTCACTAATGACTTATTTTGCAAGTTTTATCCATAATTAGCAATGTAGTTGTCTGTTTGTCTTTAAATTCATAGGGTATCTTCTCTATGTAAAATAAAATGGGCTCGATAATAATAAATGATAGGTCTTGATCATTTTCTCCAGCATCATTTTCTATGTTTAGTTTTGAATATTTTTACAATGTATATGAAAACTTCTAATTAGAATCTATTTGTGCTAATAAGTATATTTTGGTGCTTTGGATTATTTTTACATTATTTGGATCATTCTAGAATTTAGTTAGCTAAAAAATTTCTAAAAATACTTTTAAGGAACTTTCTTACCTTATCTCCCTCTTCCTCACTTTCATCTCTCCTCTAATAGTTATGGTTGCGTGTGAATCATCCTAAATCTCCCTTAACTTACCTACTCCCCATGTTATCCATCTAATTATACTCCATCTCTCTCAATCTCATCATTCACCCTCTTACACCTTGGTTTTCTCACACTCCCAAAACCATCTTTCCTTTTCTCTTCCCCTTTAATATGTTGACCCTCAATTGTGCTTACATTCCACTTCTAATTCATTTCAACTCCATGTCTATAATATCCTATCCTAAAATCCTTCAAAATATATTTAAAGTTATGTTGAAATAAAATAAATTATTTTTGATTTTTGAAAAGAGCTTGAATTGATAATAAAAATATGAATCTCATGCGTTCCGATCGATTGGTATGATTAAAGATGGATAATTTTATTCTTGATGAAACAATTGGCTGGTTTATCTAAATCGATTGCCTAAGTATCATGTAATTTCAATTCTTTTTCTAATTTTGATTCGAATCTCTTTCTAATATTTATAAAAACTTCTAAATATAATCTATTTGTGCTAATAAGCATATTTTGGTGTTTTGGGATTATTTTTGTATTATTTAGATTATTATATGATTTTATTTAGTTAAACTTTTTCAAAAAAGTACTTTGTAAGGCATATCTCACCTTCTCCCTTCTCCCTCACTTTCCTCTCTCTCTCTCTCTCTCTCTCTCTCTCTCTCTCTCTCTCTCTCTCTCTCTCTCTCTCTCTCTCTCTCTCTTCTAGCAACTATGTTGTGTGTTTGACTTCTTGCAAATCCTTCTTGACTTATCAACCTTCTGCAATTGTTCCCTTCTTGACTATATTCAACCTCTCTCACTCCATCATGTCTACTCTTATACCGTGGTTGTCCACACTCAACCATACCAGTATTATATCTCTTTCTATCTTATGGATTTTGACCAGCACTATGATGCAGGAGCATCCCCACACATGATAATAATAGTCTATTTATTAATTTTTCTAAGTTAGAAAATTTTAAAACTCTCCTTACTTAGACTGATATATGAACTAGATTATTAGGAGCCATGCAAGACATGCAACACCAAATAAAATCCATCAAATAACCACCTTTTTCTTAGATTCATTATGGCTTGAATATGGCTCAAATATGGCTTGGAATCAACCATATGATACACGAAGACCACCAGTATAATACCCCCTAATTAAGTAGAGTGCTATAAGGATTAATTTGGCTACTTATATCAACATGGTATACCATCCTTTTAGTGATTCCTTCCTAAAGAACTCCATAGTTAAGTGTGCTAGTCATGGAGCAATTTTTAGGATGGGCGACCCTCTTGGGAAGTTTCAAAATTTTCTGAAAATTTCTCGGGAAGTGTGTGAGTGAGGAAAAAGTGTGTTGAAAGGACTACCGTTGATCTATGGGGCCAGCCGATCAATCCGAAAGCGCTCTAAGGTAGCCCCCGCATGGTCGTGTCGACTCGGGGTGTTACAACCAGCCTACAATAGACATATTTTTGCTCTCCAAATTCAAAAATCAAGAAGGAAAAAGAGAATGTAGGTCTGATTTTATGAAGTAGGATTTGGGGCGTAAATTTTATGAATTCCAAGACCTTAATTTACATAAATTAAGGAATCAAGACGACCTACTATCCAACTATGGCTATCGGCCAAGAAAGGGTACAAGGAATGATTATTTTTCTTCATTTGGTTAAGCCTAAGCTAAAGTAGTGTACAAGAAATTTCCTTTTTGTAATTTATATTTCCTAAGTCCTAATGCTAGTTTGTAAGCTACTAGTAAAAGCTATTATGCGTGGTAAGGGTTTTAATAGGTTTGAAAATTAGCTCCCAAGCTTATGGGCTTGGGGTTAGTTTCTTTCCTACCATAGTTAGCATATATTAGAGTCATGTTTGGTTGAATTTGTAACTATATGGTTTCCTAAGGGTTAGTTATATCATTGTAATTTTTTCTCAACCTCTTACACTCTTTATATGAGTGAAGAGCTAAATGTAATGGGCATCAACCCCTTTGGTAATCTACAGATTTTCGAACTCCCCCAATAAAGCTTAGTGCATAGTTTTTTTGATCCCTTAAAAATCTTACATGATTATAAGTATTTGATCTCAAGGGTTATTTGAAGATCAAATTCATTTTCCTATCCTCCACTTTATTCTATTTTCACTTTTTCTAGAATTTAGCCCAGGTTCCATCATCAACACATAGCATGGCCCAATTCATTTAGCAATTATGCATCACACTATATCCTACAAACTCTATTCCTAATTCATTTTCATTTCTTACCTAATGTTCTTGTTCTCTTCTTCCTCTACCTCGGTGAAATTTTCTAAGTGTTGACTATACTCCATTTTTCTTCCTTTTTCTTCTTTGCTGAGAGAACAAAGGCTTGCTTTTGTTTTCTTCCTTCCTTGGTCAAGCATTACCCCTCTTTTCTTCTTATGATCTTAGCTTTAGTTCTCCTATGTTTTCTTAAGTAAGGAAGTATTAAGGTTGAGGAAGGTTAAAGATTCTAGCTTTATTTTCCTTAAAATTCTATTTATGAGAAAAGGTTGAGTTGTGCTTCTTCTTCTTCTGTAATACCTCTAAATTTTTTTAGAAATAAAGGATAAAATAATGAGTTATTAAATAAAACTAAAATATATGACCATTTATAATAACATTAATAATAATAATGACAATAAAAATAACACAATTTTTTTAATTTGGAATCTATTTTAATTAACTAACCTAAAATAAATTATAAATAAATTATGATAATTTATAAATTAATGAAAATTATTTTAATTATTTCAATTATTATTATAATTTATTACCCCTAAATCAACAAAAACCTAAAACTCATTACCATCCCTCTTTTTCTTTTTCTTTTTTCCTTTCCTCTTTTTCTTTTCCTTTTTCTCTCTTTTCTTCCTTCCTTTTTCTTCTTTCTATTTTTCCTTCCCGGTCGACTGGGCTATGACCCAGCAGGCCTATCTCCCCTCCCCCTCTTTTCCTTCTCTTCCTTTTCCTCTAACCGCCCCAAATTCCCTTGTGTTTTTCTTCCCTGGGCGGCATCCCAAACGGAAGCTACCCCCCCAAATTTTCCCTTTCTCTCCCTTTCTTCCTTTTCTATCCTCACCCCTAACCTCTTGCACGCCTGCACCAACTTTGCCTCACTACCATTTTTGTAGCTTCCCCCACCTGCTCCCCTTCTCCCTTTCCTCTTTTGACAATGTAGGGTAGGCAACTGACACGCGCCCTACATACCCTTTTCCCCTACCCTACACCCTGCCACCTTCAATTTCTCCCCCTTGCAAAGGCCTGTACCACCCTACCACCACCAACCAATAGCCACCTACCCCGCTCCATATCATCTTCCTTCCTTTGTCTTCACCCTCCCCTCTAGCACCTATAAAAGCCCCCCATGTCCTCATTCGCCTCTATTTTCCTACCCAACCTACCTTATCTCTCCTTCTCCCTTTGCAATTTCAGAATCCTTCGTCGTTGCCTCCCTAACTCCCTCCTATTCTATTCCTTACATCTCTTTACACACACAAAGTCTCTCCTCGTCCCTTCTTTTCCCTTCTTTTTCTCTCCTCAACCATGCAAAGTAAGTAGCTTGAGTTGCCCTTTTGTAGAGCAACACCTCCCCCTCTACCCCATTCCTACACAGGAAGGTCTCCCCTGTCACAAGACCTCCTCCACCACCCCTTCTTCCCTTCCCTTTTCTTCCCCTTTTGCTCTTTCCTCTTGGGCGCCGCTGATGCCGTGAGATTACCACCTCAACAACTAGCCACTTATGCCAGCACCTCCACCACCCTAAGAAACCTTGCCCCACTCCCTTTTCCAACCCCTAAAAAGCCCCTCATTGCATCACCTACCCCTAGTCTATTCTAGTCATATCTTCTACCTCCTTAATTATTTTGAACATTTTATCTTAATATCTACTATTATTAACGTTATTATTATTATTATTATTATTATTATTTTGGTTAAGAAAATATGAAAAAAAAGAAGCAGGGTAAAGGAGTAAAATAGCTAAGTGGATGTTCTCATTATAGGTACTGAACCGATAATCTCCCGTGAGGAGGCATAGAATCTCTTTGGTTCAAGACTGGAGCCAACTGGGTAGGGATATAGTTATGTTAGGGTTATGCTTATGTGTCTTAGTTGTGGAATAAGTGTACTTGTATGAAATGTATATATATGTATATGTGATCTAAGTGTGTTGTGTAGTTTGGCTTGCAAGTATCTAAGGTAATGATGTGTGTGCCTCTTATTTCTTGTTTTTGTATGTGTTGCTAAGTCTTATCATGGGTTAATATAATTCTTGTGTATAGATGAAAAATAATATATTTATGATAAGGTGTCTTAGGTGGGATTAGGTGGCTATGACAAATAAATTAAATAATGAGGGGTAGAGTAAGTAAAATGTTATGTGGGGAGTGTCCTAACTATCCCTTGTAATAATATGCAGAAATAAAAGGGGGTATTGATGATACGAGGGGTTAAGCTAAAAACCTTACATGAAAAGTATGAGCTTTGTATAGGGGTAAGATCAACTTGGTGGGGCCTTATTTGGAGGTTGACCATGGGGAGGAGAGTACGTTATGGGTAGCTAGTGGACTTGGGGGAGTTTTGTTAAGTGAGAAGATGGGAGAGTGCATAGGGGCACAAATTAGGGTTTTGGAGGTCAACCTTAAGGATAGGGTGTATCGTGGGGAAATGTTGAGAGAGTTAGGTTGTACACTAGGGTTGTGATGAAGGGTATATCACATGGAGGATGTTGGTCCGGTCAAATGGAGGGTGGAGTTGTGTAAGAAAAGGGGTACAAAAATAAAGGGGATGTTAGGATTTTGGGGGGTGTCTATTTGAGAGATCATTATCATATGTAGGAGTTAAGGGAGTTGGACTACAAGATTTTTGAGTTGGGGTGAGAATGGTGATGTGTACTTCAATCATGCAAGCTTAGGGTTAAATAAGAAGAGGAGGAGAGGTTAGAGCCATATAGGCCAGATTAGGGTTTGTATGGGAAAACCCTAGTGGGTGATGGAGATCATAAATGGGGGAAAATGGAGAGTGGGCCATAACCCATGTGTATGAGGTTTCTAAGGCCACACTTAGGTTTTTGGATAATGTTGGAGGTTCCAGGGATCATTGGAGGATGTGGACATCCTGTGTTAAGGGATTAGGGTTTCCATGAGGTTAGGAGTCTTACCTAGGTTGTGCATAGATGGGTGTGTGACATTTGAAAAATAATATATGAATAAGATACTAATCACTTAAAGTGGAAGATCATTGAGCCGGGTTCGGATGTAGGATATTTACTGGTCCACCGGTTATAATAGTGGTTAGGTGTGTTCTGCCCTAGATTTTTTAGTATTAGTCTACTAGTTATAATATTGGGGGTCTCGAGCTAAATAAATGAAACCATTGGATGCTATTAATCTATGAAAAAGACACTAATCGCTTACAATGGAACACCACGTGGGTTGGGACCGTGTGTAGTATATTCATCGGTCCATCGGTTATAATAGTGGTTGAGTATATTCTACTTCGTAGTGTAGTATATTTACTAGTACACCGGTTATAATAGTGGTTAGATGCATTTTACCATATATGGTATTAGGGTTACCGGTCCACTGGTTATAATAGTGGGTCCCTGAACCCACATGGATATAATTTAAGAGATGTATAAATACTGTATTAATGACTTTAAACTTTGATAGGTGTAAATAATATAATATAATCTATTAAGTGCATTATATTTGTATCCTGTATTGATATGATCTAATTTAACTATATTGTTACCTTACTAGTACGTAGCGTATTGATCGATCCTTTTATGGATGCTGCTCATTCCCACAAGTAGTGGCCCCTCCTAAGTCTATGTAGGTAGGTGATGAGGCCATATAGGACTTTACTGCATATGATAACCTGGTTGGGGTAGAGCGATGCCATGGTATTTCAAGTTAGGGCCAAAGAGAGTGTATCTTAGACTTATTTCCTATTAGCATTTCATGTTTTTCCCAATTTTAGGACCCTATTATGTATTTCTAATACTCTTCTTTATTGGCACTTGAATTTCTTATATTCTAGTATCTTCCATATATCAATGTTTAACTCCTTCATGTTTTAATTTATTTTTGTTATGGTGTTCTAATTGTGTCGTTCTTTTAGCCTTATGGTTAGTATGAGGCTGGCTAGGAGATAGCCTTTTGTTGATCATTGTAGTAACACCCCCTTGTGGTGTGTGATTTTAAAAACAAATAAAAATTTTCAAATATGATTTTTGGGAGTATTACAAGTTGGTATCAAAGCAATGGTTCAAATAACCATGCTTTACTATTTGAAAATTTTGATCACAACTATATTTTTTGAGTTTAAAATGGTTTTCTACCTTGGAAAATTTTCTCTTTTATTTTATTTTTATGGCCATCAAGTCTGGATCCACCAATAAGGAAACGAAAAAGAGTAGTCTAGGGAACCCCCCAAGAGGGAAAACATGTGTGTGATAGTTTTTTAACCAAAAGGTTCAAGTCTGACTCATTCTTTGTTTTGTAGCAACAAGTTCATGATGAATGGATGAGTTAAACACCTGAAGGAGGCCTTTGAGGCCTTCATGGAGTTTGTCTAGTGCCAGCCTTAGACTCAATCACCACCCCACCTCCACAGGATCACCCTGAGGGTGCCGGGGAGGACTAGCTCTAGAGGGTTACTAGTTACCATCCTCCTCTGTACATGAGAGAGGAGGATCCTCTGGTCCTAGAAGGTTGGATCTGGGATATGGATCACACCTTCAAAGCTATGGACTGCCCTCTAGCTAAATAGTATAGTGTTATGGCCTTTTTCCTTCAAGGCATTGTAGATACCTGGTGGTTTGAGTATCGCACCTAGGATAGTCCCTAGATGACCTAGGAGGCTTTCAAGCTCGCCCTATGTGCTAGGTTTCACCTAGAGAGCTTGAAAAGAGACAAGCTTAAGGAATTCGTGCAACTCACCCAAGAAAGCATGATAGCCTGGCAGTACTATGCCCGCTTCACCAAGCCGCCGAGGTTTGCCTCGAGTATTACAGCCAGCAAGTCCAATGTAATCTACTAGTTTGAGTAGGGGCTCCACTTTGGTATACGTTGGATGATGGGAGTAGTGGCATTCTTAGACTTGGTCACCTTATACGAGCATGCATACATTATCGCCACCTTAGTCTAGGGGTAAGCATCGATCATAGGAAATAGGAGACTAGAGACCCAGGGTTCTAAGAGTAGGATCTATCCCTAAGGAGGATGAACCTTTGGACATCAGTAGAGGCTTCTAGTTAGAGGTCAGGAACCACTAAGGGGTTTTTCTTACAAACATTGTGGCAGGAACTACCTGGATTGAGACTATGGGGGCAGACCCTTAGATTATAGGATTTGTGGTAGGCTTATCATCGTTCCTTTAAGTGTTAAAACCAGAGAAGTTTCCAATAGCCTTAGAGCCATTAGTTCCGATAGAGGGGACCATTGATACCCTAGTAGCATGCTTACTAGACCACATGTTAGTAGATCCAACAATAAGCACCTGCCCCAGCTGGTATACTAGGCTAAGAGTTTAAGGGGAGGCCACAGGGACCATAGCCTTTCCCTTAAAGAGGTGACTAGACTTAGAGCACCAGATGTTACCGAGGGGGCTATCTAGGAGGCTAGCCAGGCGGGCACCTGAACCTTATCAGCTAGGTAGAGGCTCATAGATAGTTGGACATAGTTACGAGTATGTTTACCATCCTTTCTTTACCAATGCATATTCTGCTTGATTTGGGTGCGTTATTGTCCTTCATGTCCACTGTTTTTGTTGCTAGGGCTGACCTATATCAATATTTGTGACATTACCCTCGAGGGATAAGATGAACTGTATTAGACTCTACTTAGAGGTGGCCTTAGTAATAGGTAGGGTAGAATTCTCAGTGGACTTGGTCGAAATGGATTTACAAGACTTAGACGTCATATTGGGGATGAATATGCTTGGGATATACCATACGGTGATCAACTGCGCTCAGGAGTACATGGTGTTACGGGACGTGAAGGGTACTAGAGTTTTGTATAGAAAGATCAAGCCCAGGCCCACCACCAAAGTGATGTCTGCTATCACATTGCACTCCTTGGTTTGTAAAGGGTACTTGATGTACTTATGCAGCGTTTAAGAAATGAATAAGGATTTAACAGCCTTGGGTGACATTTCAGTGGTTAGGGAATTTCCTGATGTGTTCCTAGAGGAGATTCTGGGTAGGCCCCTAGTATGTGAAATTGACTTCACTATCGATCTGGTACAAGGGCTGAACTAGTGTCAAGGGTACCTTATAGGATGGTACCAATAGAGTTGAAAGAGCTTAAGGCTTAACTAGAGGAGTTGTTGGACCACAGATACATCCGACCGAGGGAGCACTTGTCCTATTTGTGAAGAAGAAAGACGTGAATCTCCGTCTCTACATTGATTATAAAGGGCTGAATCAATTGACAGTAAAAAAAACTAATATCCGCTTCAGAGGATCGACGACCTCTTTGATCAGCTACAGGGTGCCACCATCTTCTCTAAGGCTCAAAAACAAAAGAGGAGTGTGAGGAAGCTATCAGGCTAAAGATAAATAAAAAGAAAATGAAGCCAATGAGAACGAATTTTCAGCCGCACACAAAACAAGTAAGAAAGAAAGAGTAATGCACGGAATTAAAGGACAACTGAACAGAAGTAAAACAGCGAAGGAAAAAAAGGCCCGCGAACAGGGTTGATGTGTGCTGATTAAGAGGGATAATCGTAGAAAATTAAATAAAGGAGAGCAAATCAGTGCAGAGGAACAACATCTATTAGCAAAGACGTCAGTAGAACATCAACTATTAGGGCATAGGCATAGAAAGTGAGGAGTGTAGAGAAGGCCAATGAAGAGGTCAGGTACTAGAAGAAAAAAAAGAAAAATAAAAGAAAAGTAATTGCACAAAATTAAAATCACGACTAAGAGAAAATTTACTCAATAGAATTTATTTTAGATGAAATCAATTATTTTTTCATCTAAATAAATTCTTGATCTTTCATCCATAATTAATTTCGGTTATTTCTTTATCTATTTTTAATTTATATTTGTGGGTATATATTTTTTTGTAATTAATTTAACAATTATGGCTGCTTGATTATTTATTACTAGGGAATAGAATGGAACCCTAGATTAGGGTTTGAGATATGATTTTATTTTTCTTTATTTCATGATAGTGTTCTTTGATTCTATTTTAATTACTATCATTTGTCAAGTAGAATTTATATGGTACATAACTTGTTCTGGCTTCCTCAGAATGACAGTATGTAGGATTATTTACCTACTAGGTGGCCATATAAATATGTTAGAATTTATATGTATAAATTATAGGTAGATTAGATAACAATCCACCTAATAGTATTCTAACTAAAGTAGTAAAAAAGTTTAGATATGCATGGGTTGAAGAAAGGAAATAAAACTAGAAATTCTTAGTGTACTAGTTTGGATACTTAGATTAACATCCTACCAATTATAATTAATGCATTAAATCTAGTTAAACATAGGAGCTGTTTGTTGCCACTATACTGCTAGTATTTAATAGGATTAATATTGGCGCTTTGTCGTATTAATTATTTTAGGGAATTAATTGAAGGTGTATGGACGTACTTTTGGTATAAAACTTGGTCAATCTCTTTATCATGATTGAATAATGACTTAGAAATTATTATTATATTTTGACCTAATCTAGTGGTGGATTTTAATTTTCCTAGCATATTTATTATATATGCGGTTGTCCATTATTATTATTAATATTATTTTATTTATTATTTTATTATTTTATATTTTAAAACCCCCATTAGTGTTTTTATTATTTATTTATTTTGTGTGATTTAGTTTTTTTTAATTTTATTTTTAAGATAGTTAAATAGAGGTGAACCCTCTCAATTCTTGATATAGGATGATATCCTTGTTTACCAATACTACAATTATCAATAAGAGGGTATAAATTGCGTACTGACTACGACCACACCAACTACTCTAGCCTCTAGAAGTGTCAAGATAGGAATAAGACTTGATCTCTATGGACTTTGTCAGTGTGTTGCCCAGAAAACGTAGAGGTTGTGACACTATCTAAGTCATTGTGTATAGATTGACCAAGTCGGTAGTTGTAATACCCCATTTTAATAAATCCTTAATTTAAATATCCAAAACTTAAAATTGGATTGGCAAGTGTAATTAATCATAGGATTCTTTTTAGGTTGAATGTCTCGTTATTATGAGTAAGTCTATAGTCATTAAATTATGATAATAACCCAGGCTAGTTTATATATAAATAGAGGAAGATAATAATTAATAATGGTAATAACAACGATAACAAGAATAGTGTAAATAGTGATCAAAATAGAAATGATGGTAATAACAATAGCCTTATGATAAATAATATCCTTAAAATAATGCTGATAACAATAATTGTGAGAATCATAATGTTAGAAATAATAATAATAATAATAATAATAATAATAATAATAATAATAATAATAATAATAATAATAATAATAATAATAATAATAATAATAAAGAGTGGTAGTAATAACACTAATAATAATAATAATAATGATCATGATAATAATAGTGAGAATAATGGTGATAATAAAACATTAAATAGGTAGGATTTTCCTTAGTATCTAATATACTCTTAGAAGCCTAATACTATTGGGCATTCTTGCTAACTAAATTTTAACCCAATCCTCATCATTATTCCACCCTAATCTCATCCTAATCTCACCTCAAACCTTTCGAACACCCCTCTTCCCCCATGCAGCCTGTTATCATCCTTCTTCCACACATATGCACCACCTCTCTACCCTACACTCCCTACTTATCCTAGCCACTAACCAGCCATGCAACCTTTCTTCCTCCCCAAACATATATCTTCACCCTCCCTGCTACACTCCTCCCTCACACCATCACAACCCCAGTAGCCTCAACATCCCCAACCTAATCGACCTCCCTACCCAACCCCAGCAACATGCAGCAGCTCCCACACACGTAACCTAGCCCCCAACCAATCGACAACCTCCATCTTCTCCTCCTCCCAGCCTGCGCACCTGCTCGACCCTCCCAGCTAGCTACCCATCCATTTCCTTCCTTCCCCACGTAATAGCCTACCCTCTACAGACCTCTCCCCTTCTCCAATGCATTCGAGACCCACCTACACCATCAACCAACTTGCATCATCCAACCCATCCAACTCCTATAGCTGCCCCATCTTTTCCTTATTTTTCCCTTCCCTTCTTCAGCCCCGACCTGCAACAAGATCCCTCCCTGCCTCTCCCTTTTGTTTCTCCCCTTTTCTCCATGCAATTTCCCTCCTTCTCCCCTTACTTCCAGCACCAGGTGCCTTTGTTTTGTAGCCCCCAATCTACTCCCTTTCACCATCGAGCCCACTACCAATAATCACCCAACCTGCAACCTTACCAAGCTTCCCTCTCCCCTTGTGATTTACCTCACTGAGCAGCAGCTCCTTTCGGCGTAAGTATTCTACCCTCTGGTGTGTGTGGTACATGGTAGTTCCATGCACGGGCATCCTTGGTTAATTCCCAAATCTTATTTTGGGCATTAGTTATCATAGGTTATTATCATATTATTTTATCTAGTATAGATACTAATGCATGCATAGTTATGTGGATGGTGTTATTAATTTTTAGGTAATCTCGACCTCGCTTAAGGTATCCTTGGAAGAAGCTTTTCATGGTATTATTTTCTTAGCTCAAAGGTAAATCAAACTAATCCATAGATGGTAGAATCTTGTGTGAAAATGATAGGTTAATTTTCTAGGATAAAAATCATGCTAGGTTGAGGTTATCAAATAAATTATATTTTGTTGGGAAATGGAAGCATGTTGTAGTTCATTTCTATGTGAATATTATGATGTGTAGATTAATATATGTTACCGTGCTAATATTTATATGCCTAGGTAGTATTCTAAAAATTGAGAGTGTATGCTTATGACAACATATATGGTTTATGCTAAAGAGAAATGTGCATGTTTAGGGTTAGAGTCTAACCAGAAATTTGTCATGTTTTATGGTAGACCCACAAGTTAGTTAAATGTGTCCCTTGGATATTTTAGATAATTTTGGACGTATAGCATGTTAACTTAGAGTATAAATGTGCATAAATATGATTATTATGTGTTACATGTTCTAAGGGTAAAAATATGAATTTTATATACCATGATTCGTATTTGAAAGTTATCTGTGGAAATTGCATGAATTTTATGAGATACTAGAAATGCATGCTATGAGTGTATACGTGTATTATGTATGGTGAATACTTAGGGGTAATATAGTCTTTTGTCGTATCGAAGAAATTATTGTATGATAAATTTATTGTTAGCTATTTTATGTTAGCATTTTCATGACAAATATCCTATAGAGATAAACCTGGTAATAAAGTAAAGGAAAATGTGGCAGTTATAGGTTGAAGGGTATTTTGGTCATTAGGGAAAAATGTGAGTCAAATTTGAATAATCGGACTAGTTGACTTAAGTGTTGGCCTAAGAATAACTTTGGAAATAATTAAACAGATGGATTAAATAATTAGATTGGATAATTATTCGGGCTATGGCATGATGCCTAACCCTAAGTCGTGTTGGCTTGGAATTGTTGTGATCCTTTAGATTTGTCATTGGTTGATTGATTGATGAATAAGTTGTAATATTATGGACCTTGGTATTCTCAAATTAATAACTTGGAATTTCATAAGACATTAACCACTTAAAGAGGAAGAATTGAGTTTGAAAAGGAATCTCGTGCCTCAAATTTGTCCCCCGAGTACATAGTTTAGGCCTTCAGGTCAAGGGGCTCACTTATGCTCTATAGGTATTCCATACACCCTATAGGAGGTACGCGTACTTAAGGGCTTGAGTTCTGAGGTTTAGTATGGATGACTGATATGTTGTGGCTTCCTTGGAGAGCTTTACCCTAGAATTGAGTGAATTGATTTGGTATTCCCTCCTTGACGATCATTGTCTTGGATATGAGATTGTATTCCACTCAATAATTGATATATAATGATATAACCAGATTAGACACCCACCGTAGTACATCTGTAATAATTGGATTAGGCGTGACTTGAATTTGGTTAGATTGTTTGGAATATCAATAATTTTTCCTATTACGCTATAAAGTATGATCGTTGGTATTTTGAAATGGCTGTGAAATTTATAAGCATGTTTTTCAGTGCCTTTACTAGGAATTTTGACCTAACAAGTATTGTTAATTTTGATGTGGAATTGTGTTATGAAATCATGGCTTTGCATATGATCCCATTTTTTAATTGAGTCCCTTGTTTGTATGATAATTGTAAATGTGGGTATGTTACCTCTCCGGAGGCGTTGTGATTTACTCAATATACTATTACTTTTTAGAGGAGTATGTTCGTGGCATGCAGTGGTTGAAGGATTTTGAGGAGCATCATCCAGAAGACTAGTTAGGATAAGGGAGTGAGTGGACCCTATCCCTATTCCCCCTTTCCTTGTAATACTTTATGGACCAGATGAGTGTAAGGGCAAACCACTGTTGCACCTTTGTGTGCCCTTTTAATTATTTTATAAAAATTATTTGTCACTTAATTATATAAATGGTCGTATTGTGTGGATAATCTTTCATTTTCAAAATTATTGTTTATGTATTGTCTTTCTGTCTCTTTTGTTTGGTCTAATTGTTTTAAGCATTAGCACTTGACGTAAGGAAGGTGAGGAGATTGGACTTATGTTGAGTGTGGCGGTAACACCCATTATTTTATAATTATCGCTTTCGCAAAACAAAATTTAAATGAAATTTTCAAGTCATGATTTTGGGGTGTTACAGTATTATTCATTCCCATGAAGTCGACCTGAAGCATAGATCAGTTGGCTAGTGCCTCTATAAAATTTTGTGGTTAGCCGGTACGGGGTGCCTGAGGATATCATCTCTGATAGGGACTCAAGGCTCCTTTCCCACTTTTGGGGAAATTTTCAAGAGGTCTTGCAAATGAAACTAAAGATGTGTAAATCTTTTCATCCAACCACAAATGGGCATATCAAAATGACTACTCTGACCCTAGAGGACATGTTACTAGCTTGTGTTCTAGACTTATAGGGTTGTTGGGAAGATCATCTACACCTAATAGAGTTCTCTTACTAAAAAAATACCATGTTAGCATAGGGATGACACCCTTTAAAGCATTGTATGGATAGAAGTGCAGGACCCCCTTATGCTGGAATGATATCAGCAAGATGGTGGTAATGGGATCCAAGTTGATTAGGGAGATTACTCAATAGATCCATTAGATTTAGGACACAATAAGAGCTACTCAAAGATGGTAAAAGATCTACGTCAATCGAAAGCGCTAGGATAGAAACTTTGATCTCGAAGAGAAGGTGTTGTTGAGGGTCTCCCCTACTAAAGGATTACAGAGGTTCGGTAAGAGAGGTAAGCTGAGCACGAGGTATATCGGGCCCTACGAGATTCTAGATCGGGTATGGGAGGTTCCTTATCAATTGGCACTCCCACCATAGTTAGCACTTGTTGACAATGTGTTTCATGTCTCATAGTTATAGAAGTACATTACCGATCCTTTCCATGTGATCCAACCCGATGAGGCTGAGTTTGATGACACTCTGACCTACGAAGAGAGACCCGTGTAGATCCTTCATACTAAGCTTCGGCAAACCTATACACGTGCAATCCCACTCATGAAGATTCTCTAGAATTGCCATGGGATAGAGGAAGCCACTTGGAAAGCCGAGAAGGACATACGTGAGGTGTATCTGGAACACTTCATCTCAGGTATGATAATTCTTCGAAACCATTTTTCCATTAAGGGGGTAGTGGTTTATTATGTTTGATGCGCTCGCATAGCGAGTTGCTCCAGAACCTCCTTGCTCCTCATTTCCTTTTTCCCTACACCCAGATTAAGCCAATGACTTCGGGGATGAATTCTTCCTTTAAGGTGATAGTGATGTAATACCCCAAACTAACATATATGTACCCTTTATAATAATAATAATAATAATAATAATAATAATAATAATAATTATTATTATTATTATTATTATTATTATTATTATTATTATTATTATTATTTATTAGCCATAAATCCCCAAAAACCTAGAGCACCATACCATCCCTATTTTCCCTTTTCTATTTTCCTTTCCTCTTTTTCTTTTCCTTTTTCTCTCTTTTCTTCCTTCCTATTTCTTCTTTCCTTTTTTTTCTTTCCTGACTGCCTAGATTATGACCCAGCAGGCATAGTAGGCACGAGACCATATCCCCTCCCCCTAAATTCCTTATCATCCTTCCCCCTAATTAGCTCAAACTCCCTTCTTATTTTTCTTCCTCGAGCGGTGGCTCAAACATACGTTGCCCCCATTTTTCCCTTTCTCTCACTCCCTTTTTCCCTCTCTTCCTTTTCTACCCTCACCCTTAACCTCTCACAAGCTTGCACCAGTCTTGCCCCACTACCATTTTCACAGCTTCCCCTCTCCATTTCCTTTTTCGACCATGCAGGGCATGCATCTGGCATGCCCCTACATGCTATTTTCCCCTACCCTACACCAGGCCACCTGCAATTTCATCCTCCTACGCAGGCCTATACCACCCTACCACCGTCGGCCAACTGACACCTATGCCCTCTTTATCATCTTCCTTCCTTTGTCTTCACCCTCCCTTCCAGCACCTATAAAAGCCCCCACACCCTTAATCTCTTCTCTTTTCCTACACAACCTATCTTGTCTCTTCTTATCCCTTTACAATTTTAGATGCTGCCACCACTGCCTCCCCGACTCCCTCCCATTCTCTTCCCTATATCTCTTTGCGCACACTGAGCCTCTCCTCTTCCCTTCATTTCCCTTCCTTTTCTCTCCCCTACAGTGCAAAGTGGGTAGCTCGAGCTACCTTTTTGCACCTCTACACGCAATTAGTGCTACCTCGTGCCACCGCCACCGCCGGCCTCACCTCCTTCTCTACCCCTTAATGCACAAGAAGGTCTCCCCTATCACAAGACCTCCTTCACCACCTCTTCTTACCTTCCCTTTTCTTCTCCTCTTCCTCCTTTCCTCTCATGCATCACCGTTGCCGCGAGACCACCACCTCTACCAATAGCCACTTGTGTTAGCACCTCCACCACCCTAATAAACCTTGCCCAAATCCATTTTAAATCCCCAGAAAGCCCATCCTTGTATATTTGCCACCACCGCCGCCACTTACTTGCCCTGGTCTATTTTGGTCACATCTTTCCCTTCCTTAATTATTTTGAGCATTTTATCTTTATATCTACTATTATTAACATGATTATTATTATTATTATTATTATTTTGGTTAAGAAAATAGGGAAAAAAGGAAGCAAGGTAGAAAAGGAGTAAAATAGTGGTGTAGCCGTAGCTGGCACACAATTTAAACCCTCCTGTTGTCACTTGTAGCACTGGTAAATAAGGGTATCGTTCTAGGCTGGGGATTGAGAGGGCTCACCTCTATCTATCTAGCTTAAACTAAAAATAAAAAATAAAAATAAAAATAAAAATCCTAAATAACACTAAATAAATAATTAAGAAAAATACTAATGGGGGTTTATCAAAATAATAAAATAATAAAAGGAATAAAATAAAACAAACTAATAATAATAAAAATAATAGGAAACCTGCAGATATGAGAAACATGTTAGGGAAATAAAAATCCACCATTAGATTAGGTCAAAATATAATATTTATTTCTAAGTCAATATTTAATCGTGAGAAAGAGATCGACCAAGTTGCACACCAAACGCAGGTCCATACACCTTATATTACTTCCCTTAATTAATTAATGCGACCACGTGCCTATATTAACCCTATTAAATACTAGCAGTATAGCAGCAACAAGAGGCTCCTATATTTAACTAGATTTAATGCATTAAGTGTAAGTGGAAGGCTGCCAATCTAAGTACCCATACTAGTATAAAACGCATGTCTAGCTGTATTTCCTTTCCTTGACCCACGCATATCGAAATGTTTTACCACTTCGGTTAGAATTACAAAACTATTTGGTGAATTGTTATCTAGCCTAGCTGCAATTTATACATATAGATTCTAGTATATTTAGATGGCCACCTCGCAGGCAAATAATCCTACATACTGTCACTTATGAGGAACCAGAACAAGGCATGCACCAAATAAACTACACTTGACAGAATTATACATATAAATGATAGCAATTAATATAGAGTTAAGAAACAATCTCATGAAACAAAGAAAATAAAATTATAATTCAAACCATAGTCTAGGGTTTCAATTCATTCCCTAACAATAAATAATCAGCCAACTATAATTAAAGAATTAATTACAAAGAAATATATATCTAAAATATAAATTAAAAATAAGAGAAATAAATAACCGGAATTAATTTTGGATAAAAGATCAAGAATTTATTCAGATAAAAATTAATTTTATCTGAAATAAATTCTATCGGTATAAATTCTTCTCTAATTTTCTCTTCTCTCGGTGGCCTTAATTTCTGTGCAATTCTTTCTTTTTCTTTTTCCCTTTTTCGGGCTGACGGCTGTTGGCTGCTGCGTCGCTGCCTCGGACCCCGTGCGCTTGACTGTCCTTCCATGCGTCTGCTCTCATGCCTCTTGTCCTTTGCGGCTCTGCCGCATGTCCTTTCTCTTCCAAGCCTGAGAAGGCTCTGCCTTCTCTTGGCTCTCCCCGTCTGTGGCCTTTTTCCTGTACCTATAAAGGCTCTACCGCACACCTGTGTGCCTCGCGGCTCCTCCAGACTAGCCCTCTCTCTGCATCCTTCGTCCTTTTATAAATTTTTGTGCGTCTCTTTCCACGCCAGCCCTCGTGCTCTTCGTTCCGTTGTTTGGCTCCGTTTGGTTTGCTTTTTCCAGGCTTTTGGGCCTTTGGCCTTTGGCCGTTGGTCTAAAGGTCTTATATTTTTTTTTTCTTTTACTTAAAAATAAAACCTGCAAAATAAAATTAAATAAATATTAATAAATAATATTTTATTCTAAATTTACTTAATTTATATCATTTTAGCTCAAATAATAATATTTATGCAATTTTTACCACTTAAGCATAAAACAATAATTATTCCCCTATATTAGCCAATTAAACTACCAAAAACTAAGATTATAAGGGTATAAAATGTGTCAAAATATAAACTCATCAAATAGCTAAGTGGGTGTTCTTGTTATAGGTATCAAACCAGTAATCCCTTGTGAGGAGGTGTAGGATCTCTTTACTTCAAGATTAGAGCTAACTAGGTAAGGATATGGTTATGTTAGGTTATGTGTCCTTGTTATGGAATAAGTGTACTTATATGAAATGTGTATATATGTATATGTGATATAAGTGTGTTGTGCAACTTGGCTTACAGGGATGTAAGGTAATGATGTGTGTGATTCTCATTTCTTGTTTTTGTATGTGTTGCTAATCATGGGTTAATATAAGTCGTGTGTATGGTTGAAAAATAATATATTTATGCCAAGGTGTCTTGTGTGGACTTGGGTGGCCAAGGTAAATGAAATAAAACAATGAGGGATAGAGTAAGTAAAATGTTATGTAGTGAGTGTACTAACTATCCCTTCTAATAATATAGAGAAATAAAAAGGGTATTGATGATAAGAGGGATTAGGGTAAAAACCTTATATGGGGAGTGTGAGCTTTGTATGGGGTAAGATGAACTTAGTGGGGGCTTTGTTTGGAGGTTGACCATGGGAAAGAGAGTGTGTTATGGGTAATTGGTCAACTTGAGAGAGTTTTGGTAAGTGGGAAGATGGGAGAGTGTATGGGGGCACAAATTAGGGTTTCAAGGGTCACCTTTAAGGATAGGGTGTATCACGGAGAAATATTGAGAGAGTTGGGTTGTACACTAGGGTTGTGGAGGGGTATACCACATGGAGGACGTCGGTCCAAACAATTGGAGGGTGGAGTTGTGTAAGAAAGGGGTACGAAAATAAAGGGGATGTTAAGGTGTTGGTGGTGTCTATTTGAGAGGTCATTATCACATGTGGGAGTTGGACTGTAAGAATTTTGATTTGGGGTGAGAATGGAGATGTGTACTTGAATCATGAAATCTTGGGGCTAAGTAAGAAGAGAAGGAGAGTCTAGAGCCACTTAGACTAAACTAGGGTTTGGAGGGGAAAATCCTAGTGGCTGATGGAGATCATAAATGGGAGAAAATGGAGAGTGGGCCATGACCATGAGTATGAGGTTTCTAAGGACAAACTTAGATTGGTGGATAATTTTGAAGGTTCTAGGGATCATTAGAGGGCATGGACATCCTAGGTTAAGGGATTAGGGCTTCCATGAGGTTAGAATTGGTTGGGGCCATAGTAGGTTAGGAGTCTTACCTGGATCATGCATGGATGGGTGTGTGACATCTAATAAATAAGACATAAATAAACACTCATCACTTAAAGTGGAAGATCATTGATTCGGACTCGAGTGTAGGATATTTACCGTTCCACTAATTATAATAGTAGTCAAGTGTGTTCTGCTCTAGAGTATAGTATATTTCCCATCCGCTGGTTATAATAGTGATCAAGTGTATTTTACCTTTGATTTTCTAGTATTGGTCTACCGATTATAATAGTTGGGGTCCCAAGTTGAATAAATGAAAACCTTGGATGCTATTAATCTATAGAAAATACACTAATCACTTATAGTGGAACATCACGTAGCTTAGGACCATGTGTAGTATATTCACTAGTCCACTGATTATAATAGTGGTCAGGTGTGTTCTACCTTGGAGTGTAGTATATTTACCAGTCCATAGATTATAATAATGGTCTGGTGTATTTTTCCCTTGTTGGTATTAGGTTTATCAGTGCACCATTCTAAATAGTGGTCAGGATCGTTCTTTCCTAGTTGATATAGTTACCAATTCACCTATCATAATAGTGGGGTTCCCAATCCCACATGGATATAATTTGTGAGATGTGTAAATAATGTACTAAAGACTTTAAACTCTGATAAGGGTAAATAATCTAATATAATCTATTGAGTGCATTATATCTGTATCCTATATTGCTTTGCTCTAACTAAACTATATTGTTACCTTACTCAGTACAAGCATACTGATCAGCCATTTTATGGGTGTTGTTTATTCCCATAATCTATTGAGTCTGTGTAGGTAAGTGATGAGGCCTTAAAGGACTTTGTTGAGTATGATGACCTAGTTAGGACAGAATAATGACATGGTATTCTAGGTTGGGGTTGGAGAGAGTATATCTTAGACTTATTTCCTATTAGCACTTCATGTTTTTCCAATGGAAGTACTGTATTATGTATTTCCAGTACTTTTTTGTATTAGCACTTTAATTTCTTATGTTCTAGTATCTTCCATATATCAATGTTTAACTATTTTCATGTTTTCATTTATTTTTGTTATGGTATTCCAACTGTGCTATTCTTTTAGCCTTATGATGAGTATAAGGCTAGCTAGAAGCCATACTTTTACTAATCATGGCAGTATCACCCACTTGTGGTGTGTGATTTTAGAAACGAACAAAAATTTTCAACTATTATTATTATTATTAAAGGAGTTTTAATGGTTTTGGCCATTGATTTTATTAGGAATTAAGGTCCTACTAGATAGCCATCAAGTAGGAGTTCTATGCTAGAAAATTTGCTTTAAGGTAAGGCATTCTTATCTTTAATATGAATAAGGTCTTTTGTTGGTTGATGTGGTTTTGAGTGCTTGGTATTTTATATGATGTTTATGTAATATATTGAGTTCCTAATTTTGAGCATGATTGTCATATTTGATTTATGAAGTTTTAGAGCATGTTTTAGTATTTTTAATATTATGAATGAGTTGGTGAACTTTAAACATGATCTTGTTCAGTATTTATTCCTACTATGTTTTATGTGAATTCATATGAGGAGTATGCCTTTTATATATTTTATAACATAGAAGCATGCTAGGATTAATATGGTAAGGTTTAGTAAAATTCTACAAAGTGGATTGTAGGTTTGGGTGTTATTTTACCCAGATCGGTCAATTGGTTGTTGAACTGATTGATTGGTTGCGTGAATTGTCTCTCGATTTGGAAATTTTGATTGGCTAGTTATGGGAATAGTTATTTAGTTTGATGAACTAGTTAATTGGTTCTTATGAGTGGTTGATCGGTTTGTCAAAACCATCAACTCGTTTCCTTATTACCAAAGTGGCATAGTCTCTACTTAGACCCATAGATCGATTGGATTAGTCAAATTGATCGACCGGTCTCTTATGAATAGTCAACCATTAGAAATAACTAGTTAATTGGTCCATTGGCTTTATTCTCAATTTAGGTTATGTGTGACCAAACCAGTCAACTAGTCTTAGGGATTGATCAGCTTATTCACTTGATTTTTACCAAGTTTTCTTAGTATCTAATGTTATTCCTTTGGGCCTTTTATATTGATGGTTCTATATAATTACAACATTTTAATCATGATTTCAACCATGTTTAACTTAAATTTAATATGGATTACAATGGTAATATTATGTGCCTTGTTTGGTTGAGTTTGGCATTCCCTTGAAATGCCTAATTTGGTGGCTTGTATGCCTTGGTTAGTGTTTTGTGTCAATACTTAAAACACTCAATTGGTTTGATACTTGGAATTTGATTATGGAATCTTAGAGGCCTTCCCAGCTTGCGTACTTAGAGTTTGGATATCTTTTGTGCCCATAATCTAGGAGACCAAGTTTGGTGAATGTTGAAGATCCCTGAGAAAAGCCCATTTGCACTAGCACTAGTGTGATGGGTGAGGCAGACACAAAATTGAATGTATGTCTCCTCACCTAGGGGACCAAGTGTGGTGGATGTTGAAAATCCCTGAGAAAAAGTCCCTTGGAATTAGAGTAATAAGGTGGTGAGAGTTGTGGTCCTAGCCTCAATTTATTCTTGGAATATAAGCAACTATTTGATTTCAAGGGTGTGGCATACTCAAAATTTTGCATATGCCCCTCGCTTAAGAGACCAAGTGTGGTGTATGAGGAGGATCCCTAAGAAAAACCCTTTGGTACTAGTGTGGTGTGGTGGTGGGAGAAGTAGTCATACATTAGTCCCATCATGGAATATTTAGATTATGTATTCTACTTTTATATGGCTTGTTATGGAGACTTGTGCATGTATGGGAATATGTATCCTAAGGCCTTACAATGTTATATTTATTCATTGTTTCATGTACTATCTTTCTAAGTACATTGCATACCATGTTATTATATGACCTCAGTTTGCAACAATAAGTCCTTACCATATTTTAGGTACTTTGTTTTACCAATACTTCACCATATTGATACTACATTTGTGTGATCAGTGTGATGATCTGGCTTCTGGTCTAGTGAATTGAGGATGATTTGTAGGGATATGATTTTTAGCTAGAGTATATTGAGGATGATGTCATGGGCTAGTAGTTGACTATTACTTGGGGTTCAAGAGTTACAGTCCTGTTTAGTTAATTATTAGGCTAACTGGTTAGATGTTGTTGTCCACTGTGTTGGGATGTTTTTGGTTCTTTCCAGCTATTTAAACTCTTGGCTTTGGTTCCTATATTTAGATCTCGTATACTATCTTCTCTATATATTATCATTCTTAATGTTGCTGTTAGTATCATTATATTAATAGTAAAACATACATTATTTATTCTTCGTTCTATTTTGCTTTGCTTCAAGTATGGGTTAGGTGATGTTCACATCTCTCTCATGGTTGATGTGATGGTAATATCCCTCAATTTTGCTTTTATAATGCTTCTGTAGTTTCTTCAAAATAATTTTTTTTCATTATGAAATTTGAAGTGTTATAATGCCTCTTGTACTTGCTCATTCTCTCAAATTTCGTTGTATTAAATTACTAAGTGTTTGCCATTTTCCCCATTTTCTTCTCTTCCTCTTTTACTAGAAAATAGATCTTTGCGTTTAGGATTTTTCCTTTATCTGATTGTGTAATAACCCATTTTCAAAAACCCTAATCATAAACTAGTAATCATGTATATTAGTTGTAATAACTATATTAGGATTTTTTGTAATAAATACATTATGAATATGCGTATTATTATTATGACATATTAGATATAAAATTGAATTAGGTTAAAATTGTTAGGAAGTACGCTATTAAATTTTAATCCTAAAGTTAGATCCTAACTGGTATCTATGGCATCAAGTAAATCCTATTTTGGTGACCGGACATTTCTACCCAGTTGTTCACCTAAGTAAATTCTCCTAACCTTACCCCTACCCTATGCTAGATGTATGGGTCATGTCCTCCTCTTCTTCCTGCACAATTTTTCTTCCCTTCACCATACGTCCCTCTCCCCCATGTTTTTCTCTCCATGTTTTGCTCAATATTTTCCCTCATGCCATCCTCTTCTTAATCCCTTCTCTTCTCTCTTTTTGTGTCATTCCTTAACCCCCTACAAGTTTGTATCATTAACTTTTTCTCTTGAGTTCCTTCACGTATAAAACCTCTCCATCTCACCATCTTTGGGCTTTCATCCTCACCATTTTTATCTCCAACACACTCCACTACCGTTCCCTTCCCCTAGCATTGGCCACTACCACCAATCCCTCACCCCTGCATGGGTGACTGCTATTAAAACCACCCCAACACAAATGAAAAACCTCACTGAAATCAACCCACCTCCCTTGCCCAACCACACTGGCTTCGGTCATTTCCACTAAAACCACCATCATACCATCGGCATCCCTGTAGTTCACCCTCCTTCAACCAAAACCATTACACCTTACCCTCCACCACCGGCCAAAACCACTGATGTTCCCCTTCCTCCTTTGGCCAAAATTTCCAAGCTCACCCCTTTTGCTACACCATTATCTACCAAGGCACCTCCCTTCACCTTTGGTCTTTTATGCCACCTTTTCTTACTCCCCTTGTTGCACCTTTTCTACCCATTCTCCTCTCCTTGACATCGACCATTCCTTCTGTTTCGACCTCTCTAGCTTCATCCAAAGTTGTCATTGTCCCACCTCTCCTTCTCTATAACATCCACCAATCTTTCTCCCTTTGGATGCACAAGTTTTTTTTACCTTCTTTTTCTTTGTTTCAACTGGTTATTAATCCTTGAGTTGTATTAGTCATTTTGGTTTGTTGTTGTGCAATATTAAATTCTAATATATATATGTGTGTTGGGTGTTAAATTCCTAGGTAATTCTTGAGGATCTTAAATAAGATGTGTTGTGTGAGCTTGGATTAGGTAAATCTAATCACTCATAAGACGGTAGAATTTATGTGCGAACATCTAGGATTGTTTAAACCTAGAATAATTCCAGGGTTTTATGCTTTTCAAGTATTATGGCATGCATGATGAAATGATAACATGTTGAATGGATGATACACACAATTATTGAGAGTTAAGCTATATGCATGGTAATATATTATATGATTTATGTCCACATGTCTAGGGTTTTGTTAATATTTTTATTCTGGTCAAGTTATGATTTAAATTCCATGGTAAATGCCTCAAGATTGCTAATGCATGGTAGTTAGGATTACAATGATTTGCATGGAAGTATATACACATGATTAGGTTTAGCTTATGATGATTTCTATACTCATGACCTAGGGTTAGAGATATTTCTCTATATGTACCATGATGATAATTTCCCTATTTAAATGTTATATTATGATTTAAATGTGTATGTACATTCTACATGGAAGATGTGATATGTGAAAGTTGTATGATTAGGGTTTTGTGGACGCAACCTACTAAATGCATGAAAAGTAGAAAATATAGTTAATCACCAAAATGCAAAGATTACCTATGTGCTAAAATAATGTGGAGTATTCTCTTTTTTCCTTTTCATGAAAAAAATTCACATAGTAATAATGTTTGGTATAGAAGTGAATAAAATTGGAAAACTAAGGTTTTGGAGGAAATTTTGGAAAACTAAGTTTTGGCCTCTAGCCACCACCGGGCATCTCTCCTATCACCTCTAACCAACCACCAACCTCCTGGAGCCTTCCCATGTTTGCCCCAAAACTCAAGCTATATGGGCAGGGTTAGACTTTCATACAAACATTTGCCCCCATTTTCATTAAGGGTAATTTGATAATTTTCATATGTAATAAATATTTTAATAAAAATTATTATTTTATTGATTAAATATTAATTTATATAACATGGTATTATTTTTAAGTACAAATATTTGATTAATGGAGCTTAATAATTTTTAGTAGTGGCTCTTTAGGGGTCGCTACCCTAAAGATGTAGTTTAGCCCACGATTATTCTAGTATTTGTTGGTGTGCCTTTGTGCCCCAGCCAAGCCTTATATCTTACTCTATCTAGCTCTACAAAACTATTTAGGGGGTATGCATACTTATGGATTAGGTTTCCTTATCAGTAGGGTACTGAGTAGCTCTATGCACCAGTATGATTAGGGTACCTTTACGTCCCTGGGTTGATGGATGAAGGGTACTGAGTAGGTTATATGTACCAGTATGAATAGTGTACCTTTGTGTCCCAGGATCTTGATCTCCCATCCAAGGCAAATAAATGGAATTGTTGTGCTGATTAAAAAGGAAAACACTAATCATGAAAGTGAAATATTAATGAGCCATGCCCAGTTGAGTTATGATATTGAGTACTGGTCCACCACTTATAATAGTGGCCTAGGAATGTGTTGCCCTAGAAGATAATTATGAGTACCGGTCCACTAGATATACTAGTGGCGCAGGAGCGTTTTGTTGTATCGGTCCACTGGATATAATAGTGGCCTAGGAGTGTGTTGCCTTGGATAATGTATATATGTATTCCAGTCCACCGGTTATAATAGTAGGGGTCCTGAGCTCAATAAATCCAATCAAATTATGGAAAAATACTAATCACTTATAGTGGAACACCATATGAGTTGGGGCCAAACCATTCCATCGTCGAACAATAGCGGCCAAGAGCGTTCTTCCCTCGAGACCGATCCATCGGCAATAATAGTGGTCAGGAGCGTTCTGCCCTGTATGTATTTTGGCCCACTATCTATAATAGTAGGGTTCCCACACTCACATGGATATTTATAATTCGAGATGATTGATTAATGATGGACTAATGGCTTAAGACCCATAAGTATTGATTGTACACTATGGCGTATTAATATTTGATGGACTTGTTAAGTATGTGATTATGGTGTATGCATTTCTTATTATATATGTATATAGTTTTATTTTATATGCTGCATTGTAGGCCTGCCTTTAGGTGTGTTTTATAGGTTTACTCAGTATCGTAGTACTGAAGGATTCCATTCGTGGGCCCCCTACCTATTCAATGGGAAGTGTCCCTTGTAGGTCTTTTTTAGGTACTATTCAAGCGGGCAACGTGAAAGAGTATAAGGAATTATCCGGAGCTTTAAGCTTTTCTTCTTTCTTTTTTAAATCATTAGTTTAAATGTAATCTCTATTCAAGTGTCCCTTGGTGGATTTCATTCTCGTAAAATGTTATTTACGCTACTCTAAAATAATGTTTGAATTTATAGCAATCTGTATTTCTTTCTTGAGCCTTACCACTTGGTACAGGAACGGTATGAATGAACTGGTATGGTACTTAGTGTGGCGGTAATATTCCCAAAATTCACAGTTTTATTATTTTTATTACGCTAATTCTTTTAAATAAAATGAAATTTTTCAGGAGTGAATTTCGAAGGTGTTACAATGTACCCCTTCCCTGACTCACCAACCTTTTTCCATATCTTTTAGTGACCACACTCAATCCCCTTACTCCATCATGTGTTTCCCTTACACCTTTGTTACCTATACTCGACCTAAGTTAGGCTTCCATCCCTCCCATTTGTATGTGTCAACTCACACTCTTTTATACCCTCCGTTATTCATTTTCACTTCTTAAATGATCTTCTTGCTCTCTTCTTCCTTTCCCTCGGCAAAGTTTGGTAAGTGTTCAACATTCTCCATTTTTCTTCCTTTTTCCTCTCTATTGAGGAAATAGAGACTTGTTGTTATGTTCTTCCTTCCTTGGTTAAGTTTTGTCTCTCTTTTCTTCTTCTAATCTTGGCTTTAGTTCTCCCTTGTTTCTCTTAAGTAAGCAAGGATTAAGGTCTGAGAAAGGTTGGAGATTCCAACTTCATTTTCCTTTATATTATGTTTATAAGAAAAAGGTTGAGTTGTGCTTGTGTTCTTCTTATTCTTTTGCTGATTTTTGATTTTAGTGGTTTTTAAAAAAAAAGAGTTTTAATCTTTTTACTTTTTGATTCTCTTAGGAATTGAGGTCTTTGTAGATAGCAATCAAATTATGAGTAATTTCTGTTAGAAGATTTTCTTTAAGCTAAGGAATTCTTATCTCTAATATGAATAAGGTTTTGTGTTGTTTGTAGTGGTTTTGAGTGATTGGTATGTTTTTCTATATTTATGCCATATGTTTATTTCTTTATTTTGAGAATGTTGCCATATTTCTATTCATGAAGTTTGGGGCACGTCTGAGTATTTTTTATATTACACATGAGTTGGTGAATTCCAAGCATGATATTGTTGATTATTGATCCTACCATATTTTATGTGAGTTCGTATGAGGAGTATCCCTTTTATATATTATATAATATAGAACACATGCTAGGATTATTATGGTAAAATTTGGTGAAATTTTGCTAATTAGGTCGCATGTCTAGGTATTATTTTACACAGTCTAGTTGATCAATTTGTTAAACCCATCAGTTGATTTCCTTTTGACCAAAATGGTCTTGTAATACCTCCAAAATTTACTACTGAAACCTTTCAATTTAACAAAAAGGTTTTAACAAAAGGGAAATAAAAAAACCGTAAATTTTGGAGATATTATTGCCACACTTAGTACCAAACCGGCTCACTCCTGTCGTTCTAGTACTAAGTGATAAGTCTAAACAAGGTTAACATCAAACAAAAGTCATTAATAAAACAATTAGAGTTCATGAGAGGAGTCCCTTATAGTCATATAGTAAAATGATGGGAATAATGATTTGATGTGAATAGTAAATCCTAGTAATAGAATTTTTTTTGGTTTTTAAATTTAAGCTTCTTGGCATATTTTTATAGAATATCCGGTATATGAATAGTACTTGATGAGTGATAAATTTTTATGAAATTTGTGTGGGTGATTATTTTGGGTTGTTAATAATTAGTTTATCTAAAATTTATTGATAATTTAAGTGTAAGATTGAGTTTGGGATTTAAGTAAGTAGTCGAGGGATGGCCTCCAAGGTGGGATTTGTAGTGGATGCACTCCCTGTTTATATATATAGTTGTGCTACACTGTTAGTGTGTATTGACATGTAATACCCCAAAAATTTGTTTAGTCTAATCCCCCATCATTAGCCCCTAATTTAAATCTAATCTCAATAAAATCTTATGTTAGCCTTAACCTAACTCTTTAA
Source organism: Tamarix austromongolica (assembly GCA_039764185.1). Classification (NCBI taxonomy): domain Eukaryota; kingdom Viridiplantae; phylum Streptophyta; class Magnoliopsida; order Caryophyllales; family Tamaricaceae; genus Tamarix; species Tamarix austromongolica. The sequence goes on from CM077817.1 coordinate 51,399,901, forward strand.
TCCCAAAACTTTAACCGATTCCGAAACCTTAACTTTGATAAACCGTAATTTGTAAACCAAAATCAAAACCCGCTAAAATTTTTACTAATCCTAATTACTTTGGTTAATCTAAAATTACCCTAAACTAATCCCCCAACCCTTATTTTTTTTCCTTTTCCTTTCTTCTTTCATCTCCTCCTTCAATCAACCTTGAGCCGCAACATTTGAATTTGTTGCAACTTGCATCACCCACTTATACCATCACCTTTTTACATCTATCATCCATCACCTTACTTCCTTTCTCCTTTTTCTTCTTCTCCTTTAACACCCTTATCCATGCCCGACTATACACCCCATCACACAATCTACACACTCAATTTCCACTGCTATTTCACTTCTCACACAACATCTACATCAATCATCACCACCCTCACCTTGTAGCTACTACCCTACCCCTAACCATCCTCTGCAACAATTACTATCATCATCATCTTGTAGCTGCACCATCACCATCACACACCAGCCCCCTATTCTTATATTCCTTCCCGACTCACACCACACACACACACTCTTCACACTCTCCTTCTTTCTCTTTGATTTTGCCTCATTCTACCCATATTTGTGTCAAAGAGCCATTACCCAAGCTCCCTCTTTCTTCTCCTTTCCTCCTTTCCTCCTTCTCTCTCTCTCTTCTTCTTCTTCTTCTTCTTCTTCTTTCCTTGTTTTTGGCTTGTGCACCACCATTTCCACCACCGCGCACCACTTCAGCCACCACTTGCCACTCTTTGGTTAGTGGACTAATAACCAAGATCACCCCAACCATCCCTCTTGCCGTCGCTAGCCATAGCCGCCGACCATCGCCTCTTTTCCCTTCTTATTCCCCTCATTTGTTTTAGTGTTGTAGAGTGCACTGCCTGCTGCACGACCCACCTACTGTACGGCCTGAAACCCTTAAAATCATCTTCTACCCAGTCATGCAACCCTTGTACTACCGAACTGTGTGTGATTTTTCCTCTCGGCTTGTTACTGCATAGCCATGCAACTTTTGCACCACCTGGCTGTGCAACATATTTTCTCTTGATCAGGAGCTGCACCGCCTGCTGCATAGCCATGCCAATTTATTTCTTTGGATATGTACCCCTATTTTCACCCCAAACCTTGTCCAAACACCACCAAAATTTAACCATAGCTCCACCACACATTCCTTTCCACATCCATACATCTCAAACTCCCATTTGACTATAGTTATATCTATTTTTACCCTCTTTACCTTGATTTCTCCTTCAATTTAACTCTTTGAGCCCAATCGTAAATTTTATTATTTTTCATAGGTGGTATTCTAATACTTTGGAGGAGGAATTCTAGGATTTTAATACTTAGAGCCCGATGTCCTAGCTGGTAAGGATACTATTTGATGTATAGGGTTTTTGGGTGCTATTTGCTTGTATGGTTATATGTGCTTTTCATGATATTATTTATACATGATGTAACATGTGTTGATTTTGATATTTTGTGATGATATGAATGTTATGTTGGAAGAAAGTAAGAATTGGTGAGAAGTACCATTATGTCATTTTTTGTTGTGATAATTTCATATTTGGGGAATTATATCTTATGGTATGAAATATAGGTTTAAGCATATTATGTAATTGGAAGAAAGTAAGAATGGGTAAGAAGTAATATTAATATTTTGTTGTGATAATGTCATATTTGTGGAAATATATCCTATAGCATGAAATATGGACTTAAGGATATTATATTATTAAAAGAAAGTAAGAATTGGTAAGAGGTACCATTATTATTTTGTTGTGATGATGTAATATTTGTGGAAGTATATATATTGGTATGAAATATGAGATAAATGAGTTCTTAATAAATGGACTTAAAAAAATTCTCATGAGGTATGATGATTAATTGTGGACTTGAAAAATAACATGTGTGGAAAAATAAAGGTTTTATTTGTGCTTAAGGGTGGTCATTATAGGATAATAAGGATATTTTGGTATTTTATGTGTTAAGAGGTTTAAAATATGATATTAATAGCATGAGGAGTTCATGGAAGTATTACTGTTATTTGGGGTCCTTAAATGATTTAATAGCTAACTTTGGGCAAACTATCTTGTAATGATAATATAATTATTCCATGAGTAAGATTTAGAGGTTATCTATTCGAATTGGTAATCATGAAAATTTCATAGGAGGTGTTATGATAATTCTATGGAATTTGGGTCTTGGATATTTCTATGATTAATATATCGGGATGAGATTATTAAAGCATACTTATGAGAATTTGGTTGTGCATATTGGGTATGATAAAAATGAGAGGATTTGGAGATAAGATAATATAAGTTGTGTGGATTAATCAATATGGGAGGATGAATACTAAAGGGAGTGTAATTAAGGTTTGAAAGGACTTAAGGACTTGGACCTAAGCCAGATGTATATCTATTTTGAATGTGTCCTATGCCTAAGAATCAATCTTGAATAAGATACTAATTACTTAAAGTAAAAGAACACGTGAGTAGGGCCAAGGTGATCTATTTTCCTATATATATATATATATATATATCCTATTCCACCAAGGAGAATAGTGGCTTGGGAGCATTTTGCCCTGAGAAGATATTTTTAATCTCTGTTCCACCGAAAAAAATAGTGGCTCGAGAGTGTTTTGCCTTGAGAAAGTGCTTCAATCCGTTCCACTAAATTAAGAATACTGGAGTCCCTACTCATCATGAAATGAAAATGTATCATATTAACTTATGGAAAAGATACTAATTATTTAAAGTGGAAGAATATGTGAGTCAAGACCAAGGTGATCTATTTATATATATATATATATATATATATATATATATATATATATATATATATATATATATATATATATATATATATATATATATATATATATATATATATATCCCATTCTATTGGGGAGAATAGTGGCTCGGGGGTGTTTTGCCTCGAGAGGATGTTTTTAATCTCTATTCCATTAGAAAGAATAGTAGCTCAGGTGTGTTGTCCCCAAGAAGAGTTTTAGACCATTCCATCGGTTTAAGAATAGTGGGGCTCTTGCACTCAACATATATAAAAGAATAAAAATAGATTTTACTTAATAAAGAAATCTGGATCATATTCTATCTTATGAGATGTTTCTTTTATTTGGTTATCCCCTTATTATCTAATGTGAAAGCATGTGCTATTTGTATCCCTATTTTGGTAGTATTATTCCTTTACTAAGTACGTAGTGTACTGACCACCCGTTTTATGGGTGCTGTTCATTCCCACAAGTAGAAGGCCCTAAATCTTATGTGTAGATCTCAGAAGATCCATTAGATGGTTATGCTGCCTATGACGCCTTATGTGGGGATGGGTAACTTCATTAATGTTATGGTTGGGTGAAGAGTAATTATTATCCGGTACCTAGTTTATGTATTTAACTGGATACCTTTTTTAGACTCTTGATCTATGGTATCTCCCTTTTATATTTTGTATTGTTAAACTCGAAGTTAGGCTTTAAACTTAGTATTGTACTATGAATGTTCTTTTGTTTCTAAATCCCTTTTATTACTCTAAATGTTTTAGTCTTGTGATTGATGTCAGGTTGGTTGCACAAACCAAAATTATGTCAATCACGGTGGTAACCCCCCACTATTTTTAATTACTTCTACTACAAAAACAAAATTTGTCAATAGTAAAAATTGGGGTATTACATGAGACCTATTTCTACTCTATAGGTAACCTCTAGATATGGATATTATTTTTCCTTGCTTTGATATCTCTCTCTATGTATCTCTTTTGTTAAGGGTTCTACTCGTTTTTAGATCTTTGTTGAATTTGTGTATATTTCTCTCTCTCTCTCTCTCTCTCTCTCTCTATATATATATATATATATATATGTATACCCCTCTTTGCATTGTAACTTTTCTTGTTGGTTTTTTGTTTGAAGCCATGCATTTCATATAAGAAAGGTAAGAGAGCCAAACTTATATAAAAACGTGGTGGTAATACCCATATATTTGAGCTAACTTCCGCATTAAAAAAATTTATTCTAAAAATTAGGGTCTTACACTTAATAATTCTATTATTAGCTTTAGATGACTACCTTTCTCTTTCCAGGAAATCTTCTAAGCTAGCGAGCCTTAAGAAAATTTGCATCAAGTGAGGTTGAATTCAATTGGCTCGTCTCACTTTCCAACTCAAATATTCTAGCTTCTAGGGATTTTTTGGCCTTCAGAATTGAGTTAGCATATTGAAGATCTACATATTCTCCATATATTTGTCAGAAGTGTTAGGCAATTTGTAGAAATCGATAAAAAAATCTTCTTATGTACAAGAAATTATTGTAGGTTATGTACATATAAAAAAAGAAAAAGAAAAAAGAAGAAGAGGTCATTGGAGTTGTTACTTGAAAGGCATTTTACATATATAAAATTATGAATTGAGGTATACCTAAAAGGTTAGGTTTAAGTCAACTCTCCACAAGGTTATTATCTTTAAGCCTTCAAAGATATTCTTATCCTAGTGTAGCATTATGGCATTAGTCACATTGAGACTAGTACTATCATCGGGATGGTAATCAAAGAAGGAGTAGTTTTTAGGTTTGGTTAAGGTGGCTCCATCATCTTCAAAAGAGAATATAGACCCACTCTCACAAAATTATTTTCTCTAAGGGAAAGCTTCTAAGTCAGGTACTTAGCATCACGGCCTTCTAGCATAACATATACATGAATGGAGCCATCAAGACTCTCTGGGCGATGGAGGTTTTTGAGGGGCCTCCAACACTTGTGCTAGCCCTTGCTTGTAGGGAAGGAATAATGATGATTCTTATGAAAATATTCACTCTCCTTACTACTTCCTCTTCTTCACTGTCACTTTCTTTAAGTTTGAGACTTTCTTAACTTAGGGTCACAATAGGCGCCTCCTCAGGATGTGATAGGGTTCCTTCAATGAAGGGCCCATTAGTTCCTTGCCTTTTCATTGAATTGGTTTATGAAGAGTCTTAAGAAGATTGTATTTTGGTTTTAGTTCTGACAGCTTAGGGTCGATAGAAAGTGGAGCAAATAATGGCATGGGTTGGTTGGATGAAGACCTTGGAATCTTCTTAGCCGCCAGCACTTTGAAGATTTCCTTGGGTGGGGATCCCTCCTAAAAAGAGTAAATAAATTATGAAGAGTCACTCACTAAGATCAAGCTCTGAAGGTGTGTACTTGGTCAATATACCAAGGCCATTGAGTTATTAAGGCACACCTAACAGCTTTTTAGCTTATTCAAGCCTATAATCTTATGATGTGTTCCTCAACCGAGGTGTTAAGGCTACTAAGCATAATGTTGATAGGTTTGGTTATTCCATTTAGTTTGATCAACTAATAATGATTGGATCAAACCCCACTTTGGTTTGCCACCGCAAAAGTATAATAATGATTTAAAGTTTGTCATCTAGATCTTTGTTCTTCATATTACATCAATATTTCAGCCTCATCATTAGTGTAAAGACAAACAATATTATATAAAGAGTAGGATACGAAAAATACTATAATTCAATTTATAAATCAAAGGTATATAGAAATTATAATAAGAAAAGAAAAGAAAAAAAAGAGGGTACCCTAATGCCCCGTTTGGATTGGGGTGGATCGGGGTGAACGGAGGTGAATCAATTGATTCACCCCGTTTGGCTATCAGGTTAATGTTTTAACCTAGGTGAATCGGGGTTAAAGTTTCACCTCCATTCACCTCGATTAACCTCATTTTTATTAACCTCCGATTTCGGGGGTAACGGAGGTAAAGGTGAAATAATAAGTAAATTTTTGACTTAATAGGACTAAAATACCCCTCAATATGACTTATTTATTTAATATAAGGGTATAAATATCATTTATTTTATTATTATAATCTTCATTTACTTCAAGTTAAACGAAAATTTTAAAACATTCACCCCGATTCACCCAAGTTAGTTTAATATCATCCAAACAGAATTTTAAAATATTCACCCTGATTCACCTCAATTCCCTTTACCTAGGTTAATTTTTAATGTTTACCCCAACCTCGATTCACCCCAATCCAAACGGAGCCTAAGAGTCATCTTCCTCTTCACTAACTTCAACCTTAATCTCTCCAAAAAATTTAGGAATGAGAATGCTTTCTAAATCCTCACCATGGTGTAATTTTCCATTAGACTTCTACAATTAGTCATGATCCACTAAGTTCTTGAACTGAGCATACACTATAGAGGTACCATAAGCATACCACTGAGACTAAAGTTGCTCTTTATAATGTGCCAACTCTTCACTTGCTAGGTAGTTGTCTAAAGCCTCAAGAGAATGTCTCAATTTGGAAACTACAATGGCTTTATCTATACTCATGTTCATATCCTTTTTCCACAAATGGACCGCGTTCTCAGTCCCATCCAATATTTTTGAAAAATTATTAATTTTCATATTATTAATCATCTCCTTATCAACAACTTCTTTGCATAGCTAATCAGTCACAATTCATTCCTCTCCAAGGTTTTTTCCATCTTTGTGTACTTATCTTTATATTCAGTTCCCTTGTTAGTGAATATTTTATTCTCTTATTAGATAGATCAAGTTGCATCAACGCACTTTTGGAGCTTCTTGATATTTGCAAGCCACTTTTTTTTTTCAAATAAGTTAGTTGATCGATCAAGCTTGTCTCCTTACAAAGATTATCTTTTAGACGGATAGTGTTAGCCCTCAATAGTTATTTTTTTGACTTTAGATGCATGCCTTTCTCTTCCCAAGCAACCTTCTAAGCTAGAAACTTGAGCCTTCAGAAAATCTATATCATGTGAGGTAAACTTCAATTGGCTCTTTAGAGTTTTCAAATCTAATACTTTAGTTTTAAGGGATTACATTTTGGCCTTCATAATTGAGTGATCATATTGAAGATCTTCATATTCTCCCTCTATCCATCGAAAGCATTAGGTACTTTGAGAAAACCTATAAAAAAACTATTTAAAGATAAAAAGTTGCTACAAGTGATATGTGTGTGTGTACAATAGATTATTGAAGTTATTACTTTAAATACATTTTTCACATATAATATTATGAATTAATTAATATCTAAAAGGTTAGGTTTAGGTTGGCTCTTAGCAAGGTTGTTGTATTTAGGTTGTTGATAATCTTCTTATCTTGGTGTAGTATTATGGCATCGATCGGCTTGAGATCAGCACTATCATCAGGATGGCAATCAAATAAGGAGTAGTCAGACATGGTTAAGGTGGCTCCATCATATTTAAAAGATATATTAGATTCACTCTTACAAAATTATTTTCTTTAAGGGAAAGTTCCTAATTTAGGTACCCCAGCATTAGGGTCTTCCAGCTTAATAGTTGCATGAGTGGAGTTGTTAGCATCCTTTAATCATTTGGAGGTTTTTGAAGGGCCACAAACACTTGTGTTAGAACTTCCTTGTGAATAAAGAATATTTATGGTTCCCATGAGAATATTTTCTCTCCTTGTTGCTTACTCTTCTTCACTATCTCCTTCTTTGAGTATGATAATCTCTTTAGTTGGGGTCAAAGTAGGAGCCTACTTAGGATGTGGTAGGGAAGGTAGCTTAGGGCCGATAGAAAATGGAACAAATAAAGGCTTAAGTTTGCTAGATGAAGAATTTAGAATCTTATTAGATGGTTGGCACTTTGAATATTGCCTTAAGTGGGGCTCCCTTCTAAAAGGGGTAAATAAATTATGAAGAATCAATACTTATATAAGCTAGCGACAAGCATGAACAACATAAATGTTTCATAATAAGAGTTGGCAGACTCAAGAATATGTCAATAATGGGGTAAGTAGAAAAGTAATGAATATTTCTAATATTATTTAACTTTGCATTTTCAAGACAAGGCTTTGCATTTTTTTTCTTGAGCGCGTAAAAAATCAAAAGAACTCTTAGAACATGATTACTAGAAAAACATGGCAGTGATATATCATTGTAATATATACTTTTGATTTGGTCTCCCTAGTAATAGAGGATCCACTTGGATAACAAACATTGAGCATTTTTATGCCCTTGGAGAGTCTAGAAGGATAATGTGTTGTCGAGCCTTCCATGTGTTGCACTCTACGGGGAAAAGTAAGATAACTCTATAAGCAGAAAAATATATTAAATTAACGTGTGGAAAAAAACTAAAGAAAGGGAAATAAGTTAATTACTAAGTTTAGAAATTAACCCTATCTTTATAAGGATGATAGGATTGTTCACAACCTTATTATTATTCATAATGTGCTCATCCTACACAAACTTGTCTACAGAGGCATCTAGCTCTAAAGAGAAAGGTGGACACTCTCTGATGTCAGGATTAAGCTGACCCACTTAGGCAAATTCCACTCAGAATCTCTTAAGACAAAAATATTAGGACTTCCACTTTTTCATAGAAGACCAATGCTCCTTAATGAACTTATGTTTGCCTTTGGTTTGAATGGACTAAAAGCCTGGGGCCGAGGCTTAGAAATTTGAAATAGTACCTTAACAAATCCATTGTGGGTCTAACTTCTAACAAGCATCAACTATATAAAAAGCTTGTCATCATTCTCTAGGTAGTGGGGATGATTTGAGCAGAGCTTAGCCAAATGGCTTGGAGAAATTCTCTTATGAACTGGTGCAAGGGAAAGTGTATGCTAGCATAAAGCTCCTCAATATATAAAGTAATAAATATACTAGGTGGATTATTAGCTCTATCTAAGGGGGTTGGCTAAATCAATGTGAGAGAAGAAGCTATATGGTATCTAATACAAAAATGCTCAAGATGAACCTTGTTAACACTATAAGGAAGGAGAGTGTTCGAGTCAAAAGATGAAGGTTTAGACATGTTGATAGAATGAGGGATATTAAATAAGGTCAAAGGGATCACTTGGTTTGTGACCGATTGGCTTGTTGAAGATAAAAAAAAAGGGGGAAGGAAAAATTGATAGCATAATGGAAGTATTTAATGACTTAGAAGTTGAGGAGTCAAAAGAGTGAGTTAGATGTTTGAGAAATAGACCTTTTAGAACAATAGGATAATAACCAAGTCATTCAAAAACACTAAGGTTGGTGCGGTGGCAACACAAACTCCACATATTCAATTACCATTAGGGAGCTAGTTCTACCGAATTCCTCCACTTATGGAAATATTTAAAGGGAACAAAAGTTAAAGGAAGAAAAAGGGTAATAAATTTTAGAAGTGAGGAAAGAGAGTAAGTTGAGGGGCATATATATAGTGATGCAAACTAGTTTGAATTACCTCATTTTCCATTAGGAAGATGATTTTTTTTTCTAAGTTATGTGTATTCATTACTGAAAATATCCCTTCAGTGATCTCTTGTGGTTGGGTGAAAGGCTAGTTAGTGGGTAAAATATTCACAGAAGACAGAGTGTCCAAAGCCTCAATTATTGTCTTTCTTATGCAATATAATTGTGCCAAAACATATAGCCTTCAATGGCCTAGAAAATTGTTCCTTCTATAATTACTATAGCTAAAATTGTGTGACCCTTATTAAAGGCTCTTCCTCTAATGTAAACACATGGAAGTAGGTAAAATGAGGCTTATCGGCAAGCTATCCTTTTGGTACTATCTTATTTTTATCAAAATTTAAATTTTGAATTCTAAAAAAACTTATGGAATTTTTGTAGTTTTGTTTGCCTCTTAGTAGGATAGGCTGAGTGATTGTTTAATGTAGGAGATGACCGACATATTTTATGGGAATGAGTTGGTCTATAATCACTTGATATTGCGTGTGTGTGACGTTTGATGGTCTTTTGTGTAAATTTATTTATTTCTATTTTTTGTTATTTATAGAAGTATTAGACGACCTTTTATTTTTAACTTTATTTGTATTTATGTGTCTCACACACATTGATGAGCGAGCCTCTCAGTCGGGCCTTTAAGATGTAACTTTTGTATATGAATTTGTACTAAGTTCTTTTTGTTTAACTTTTTTAATATATAGTTATGATCGTCAAACGTGTAATAAAAGCTTAGCTTGTCAACCTTTATGAAAGTGGCTGATGTGTTGGATCATCAAGGATTTAATAGAATTTTAGCTTGTCCACTTTATGGAAGTAGTTGACGCATTGGATGAAATTTTAAAGAAAATGATGATATAGATTTTTTCTCAGCTAGTATTATTTAGCTTTGAAGTATTGGCCTAAAGTATAAAAGTTAGCCTACAAAGCTTTCAAGTGTACTCATCATTAACTACACTTAGGACTAATTTCCTTGCTCATTGGTCCTCTACTTAGGATTGAACAATTTGTTGCCCTCAATCACACATTTTTTTCCTCATTCCACCCATTTATATATGGGATTTTATATTCATTTTAGAGAATTCAAATTCATAATACAACTCTCTCACTGTTGCTTTCTCATCTCTTTTCTAAATTTTCTCCTTAATACTTAGCTCTATTTTGATTTCCTAATAACCCATTGGTTCCAAAAATATCATCAACAATTATAAGAGTAAATTGAATGCTATAAATAATAATTTAAATAAAAATAATTGAAATTGTTAATGAGGATTATAATAAATAATTTTTTGTTTAATAGTAAAAATAATAATAATATAAATTATTAATTATAATAATTAATGATATTAATATTAATTGTAATAACATCGCTTAAATATTTATAAAATAATTAATATTAAATTTATTTATTTATTAGTCATAACAATTGATATTATTCATAATAATAAATCTCATAATAATAATAATAATAATAATAATAATATAATCATAATATCAAAGAATGTATTAAACTATATTAAATCAACCATGCATAAATTGTAGTAAACTATTGAAAAAAAAAAATGTCCACACACTATTCATATTGTAAAATGAATATACAAATATTGATGGTGCTATAAATTTATTAATTTCAATTTTTTTCATAACAAACTTTCTTAGTGACATTGGTTTTAAAAAAACATAATAAAACTTATCCAGAGTTTCTTCTAGTCTGCTCTAGCCTATGTTGGAGAAGGCTACTGCTTGGCTAAGATATTGGAGCACTGTTTATTTGTCTTAGGCTGGGAGATTGTAGCTTGTCAAGTCGGTATTGTTCAGCATTCAACTATATTTTAGCCAGGTGATTCTTTTGGAAAAAAGGTTCTCCATCATTTCGTGGGTCTTTGTAGGAATTTTCTATGGTCTGGAAAGATGCATATTAGGCGAAGAACTTTGGTTTCTTGGGAGCAGATTTGCCTCCTAAAGGCGGAGAGTGGTCTTTGACCGCTTAATCTGGGTGTTTGGAATCAGTATGCCTCAGGAATACTGCTATGAAATATTGCTATCAAGAAGGATTCATTATGAGTGAAATGGATTCATGAGGTCTACCTCAAGCACACAAGTGTGTGGGAGTACAGTCTCACTGCATACACTTCATGGCTCTTTCAGATAATCCTTCTTGTAAGATCTTATTTACAAAGCTTTCTACAGTATAGATGGTTGAATGGTTACCTTAATGACATTATCAAATTTGCTTATGAAGCTATGAAACCTATACAGGCTAAATAGGGATGTAAACGGGGCGGATTTATCTGAAACCCGACGGATTTTATCCGATGGATATTTAAACGGATATGAATAAACGATTATGGATACGGATATGGATGATTGAAAAAAATACCCGTCAGGTTCGGGTACGGGTACAGGTACCTGTAACTATACCCGTATCTATACCCATACCCGTTTATCCGATATATAATTATCCTTTTACCCTTAATTTTAAAATAAATATATTATAAATTAAGGTTAAAATTGTCATTTACCTTAACTCTAAATCGGTTTATCCGTCGGATAATGGATTTATCCGCTGGATAAATATTCATTAACGGGTAAATAAATAATCCGTCGGATAATGGATATCCAACGGATACGGATATAGATGTGTTAACGGATATGGATTCGGGTACGGATACAGATTCAAGTACAAAGTTTCTAAATAGGTAGGGATACGGGTATGGGTATACCCGCCCCAAACCCACCCCGTTTACATCTCTAAGGCTAAACAAAGGTGGTCCAAGCTCGTGTGGCACTCGCTTAATTTGCCAAGATACAATTTTTTTTATGGGTGGCTTTAAAGGATAGGTTGATGACTAAAGCTAGGTTTCTGGAGATTGACATTAGTGTGTTTGATCAGTGTGTATTCTATCAACAATTTTCTAAAACTCAAGATCACTTGTTCATCCACTACCCGATTGCGATTGAAATATGGAGGAAAATTAGAGGAATTGCTGGAAGAAGGGATAGCATCAAAGGTTGGCAACGGGAGATGCAGACTTTGTTGATAAGGTCTAGGCAAAATAGTCAGAAAAAACATGTTGTGGAAGCTCTTTTTGCATCATATATTGCCAATGTTTGGTATAAAAGGAACTTGAAAATTTTTGAGAATCATAATAGGAATGTTGCTAGTCTTGTTCGGGCAATTGTCATGGTTGTAGCTAGGCGGTTAGTGCACCCATATTTTAAGGCTAAATTCCAAAAGAGAGCTAGGTTGTTAGATTGTATAATTTGATGATGTCTTTGGTTGTAACTTCTCATTTTCGAAAGTAATAAATTTCTTACTTATCGAAAAAAAAATAATGTAATCAAACTTTATATGATGTGTGCATGATTGTTATTCAAAGCTTATAGTGTGTGCCACCAAAATATGAAAATGGCACCCAAGCATCATTTTCAGTTTCTAAAATATTTTGCACCCTAAAAATTTTCGATATTGGAATTGGTATCTAAAGCATTAAATAACTTTTTTATTAAAAAAATTATTAATAATATACATCACCTAATGTAGGTAGTGTTTTTAATTTTTTAATTTTATCTTTTAATTTTAATAAATTTGATCTTTTTTTTAAATGTATATATATGTATTATCATTTCTTTTGGTCCTTGTTTTCTAAATATTTAAAAATTAACATTTTCCTTCCATGCAACACTAGTGTATGCATTCGAAACATTTTTATTTTTTACTTTTTTTTTTTCACATTAGATGTTAAAAGTCAACAAAATATACCATTGGAGCCTTGATTCTCTTATTGAAGACACTATTTAGTTGTCTTGATGTTACTTCCATAATGTTCCATCTTGTACATTCTTTATGTATTTTTCTAAAAGCAGACTTGTATTTAAAATTTAACAAATTGATTATTCTCCGACGCCTAATTCCATCAAGTCCAGACAATTCGAAAGTGTTATAAATTGGCTAAAAGTGACGTATTACTCTAATGACGCACTTGTCCTTCGTTTGTTTCGAAGTTCTGATAATATATAGATATAGATATCTTACTAAACTTAATAGAGACAAGTTTCACTTGAGTGTCTGAAGAATAGGTTACTCTCCTTCAAGCTCTGATATTACAACCAACGAATCGGTCATTGCAAGTGAGAGAAGCTCAGATTTTGGGTTAGGATTTATGACCTGCAAATAAGAGATTCATGCATAAGAACTCAGGGGCATGACTAATCTATTTCTATATACAAACACACAAAAGACGGCGTACCAGCTTCTTGTTTTTCACATAACCTATAGCAACTTCCCTTCGTAAGCATGCTCTTTCTGATAGCTCACCGAATGATGGATTTTCTCCTTCCTTCAAATAAAGGCTAATGTCCTACAGATATAATTTCGTTTGTACAAAAATGCATTAGTGTGTCAATGAAAGAGAACTCAATCATTAGCTTTAATTTAATGAAAGGGAAAATGAACCATACACTCCTGTATTTAAAGAAATTTACACTATACCACGATTGCACCAGAGGGAAGTCAATGCAAACAAAGTCAGATGCTCCACATCCTTCTTCTACTTCTCTTTCTTTGATCTTCAAAAATCCAAACCCACATGTCCCTTCTTTTCTTCTTTCACTTCTCTTCTTCATTTTATACAGGATTTTTGCTAAAACATTACGAGCTAGGTTTGTGTTTGTTCGTTTCTTCATTCAATTTCTTGTTAATTTTATTTCTTTTTTGCTGTGCGTGTTTTGTCAAAATAACTCTATATCATCCATTTTTTGTTAGGCTAGAAGCTTTGAAAAAAGGTTTGTTTTCTTGCCAATTTTTTGTTCAATTTCTTGTTAATTCAATTACTTTTTTTTTTTGTTGGTTGTCTGAGAGTTTTTTTTGTTTTTGTTTTTGTTTTTTTGTGAAATTATTTGTATATTATGCATATTTGGTTAGGATAGAAGCTGAAATTTTAGGATTATTGAAAGATTTGTTAGGAATTAAGGTAAATTTGGGTTAGAGTTTCTATAACTCAGAAATTTTATCACTAAAATTTGGTTACTGGTCTTTAGTGATCTAGTTAATTTGGAAAACGGAATGGCCCTATTGTGTTCATTTTTTTAATGGATTTAGCTTGTGTTCCCCTATATATGGATCTTGTTTAATATATGACAGTCCCTTTATTTTCTTCCAACCTTGTATATAGGATGCAGATTTTTGCACTCCATGCAAGAATCCCAAGAAACCATTAACCTTTTTGACACATTAGCCATGTAATGAAGGAGCTTTACTCATATGATCCATAAAAACACGGGAAAAAAACATAAAAACATTTACAACAAGATACATTATACTGACATACTAGGATATGTACCTTAATATATATTTCATCACCTTCGGCATTCAAAATGTCTTTCCACACTCCATTCAATTCATTGTTTTCTGCAACTGCATGCAAACTCAAAAGATTTTAACTCCAACCAAACACCCAAGATAGGAAATGTGATGTCCCATGGTACTAAAAGAGTGACTCCGCTAACAAACCTTGCGCTGTTACAAGACTCATCACTTCCTCTGCAGCAATGTAAGTGAGAGACGGCTTGATTCTTGTGATCTGCAGGGCTTGAAGGACTTAGATAAACAAGATACAATCTGTATAACATGGTTCCTAGCTGTCAGGCATCAATTACCTGTTTGCCAAGTTTTGAGTCAACAATTTCAGCTACAAGATTTTGCACCTGTAATTGATCACGGAAGACATCATATTGAAGGGATATATCTATACAAAAAGAAAAGATTGCCATTACAGTGCTAGGTTTCATTGGCTGAATAGAACCGAATAGTCAATGAAGCTCATATATCTCACAGGCATAAGGCATCTGCGTCGACATATTCCAGCCATCTATGTATTTCATAGCAGTGATGAAGGATAAAAAGAAAAAGGTTCCAGTGTATGTACTAGGATCAATAATGGAAGAATCTCTATAACTGTTGCGGAAAAAGGACCGGTTGATAGTGGAAGACCTTTTCCTTCCTTGTGTGATTAAAATGGGAAAAACAAAAATAGTAGAAATAGAAAAAATAAAAGACACCAAAATTTTACGTGGAAAACCCTTAAAGTTGAAGGAAAAAACCACGAACCTTCCACTATGATGATAGTAGGATTACAAGTAATTCTTCTCTAGTATGAACTAGAGGCTCACTCAACTTCTTTGCCCAAAAGAGGATGGATTACAAAGGATGGACTCTCTCACCATTTAAGTGGTGGATCACTCAAACTTCACTTGAGAAAATATGAGAACTTTTCTCAATCACCTCACTTTTTGTAGTGGCTCTCACTTTCTCTTTTTATGTAGAGGATTGCTTGCTTTGCTTGTGATCTAAGCCTTCCCAAAGACCCCTATTTATAGGAGTAGAAGGGGGTAACTCAAAAGCCATAAGATGACTCTTGAATGCTCTCCCATTAATTTAAGCCAATGAACCTTGGTTACTTACACATGATAAAATGCACTTGCCTTCTCAAATTCCCAAGAGGTCCAAAGTATTAATTATCTTTGGAACTCTACTATGCATGCATCATCCCCATTATTATTATTATTATTATTATTATTATTATTTTGGGAAACCCCCTTAATTAAGGAGGGACTCCAACAATAACGAAGGCCAATTATTAATTAACATCAAGAAGTAAGCTCAGAGGAAGAGGAGCATGAGGCACTTTAGTAATATCTTGATCAAACAAGAAAAAACACATGAATTAGACTCTAACTAAATGATTCGTGTTTAAGAGATCTTATCACAGAAATTATTGAGGTTATAAAGTAAGCCAACTTGCCTTAACTCCAAGTTCATTGCAAATATTTTCAGCAAGAAAAAGAGAATACGCTGCTTGCTTGTCGGCCCTGGATGGGTCTGAACAGAATATAATTAGTTAGGTATTAACTTCAGCATGCATCAATTAAAATAATAAGACCTCACCTCTCAGAAGCCACTCTCGATCAGATATTACAACAATTGACAGAGGGATCTCTTCACCCTTCTTGAAAGAATTTTGAATTTTCATTATTGCTTCCTGCAAGCTATCATAATCCATGGGGTTTCCAACCTGGAAAAAAAAATGAACTGACAAGAAAGTGATGCAGCAAGGACATATACGTAGGAAAAAACAAAGTTCTGTAATACCTTATGGGAAACTCGAACATTTTGGAGCTTGGTGGAGCGGTTGCTTGCCTTGTCCCTTTCACTCAAAGGTGAATCAGACAATATCTCCTGTAATTTAATGAAAGATGCGTCAAAGCCAATAAACCAGATCAGTGCATCACTGCATCGCATAAACCAAAAGCTAGTGCATTCAAAAATAACATTCGTATTACCATTAAGGTTCTCTCTGAAATATGGCTAATAATAATTAATAACGTGTGGCTACAGGGAAAAAGATGGTTCTCTACGTTAGTTGTTTACTTAATCCAAGTGGGCCATAGTCTAGCAACTTTGGTGTTCCATCTTTTCTTCCCTTTTTCTTTCCACTCCTATGTTTCATTCAAATGCTTTTATCGTTATCTGATTTTTTACAGATTAGATAACATCTCTGGCCTCAGTAAATCAGAACCTTGCATAGCCAAATAAGTCGGTATGAGTTTGATCTGTCGTATCCTTTGATGCCTGTTTCACTCTTTTGATGATCGCAAATTCCTTTTGCTCATATACCAGTTTATGTTTCAGCCTTTGAGGCACCCAGCCTCCCAGCAATAATCCAACAAATGATAAAAGTTGCACTAGCAAAAAAAGTAATGAGGAGAAATAGAAAAATATAATAAGGTTCAGATCATACCAAGGAACTCCCTGGTCCAAGATAGTTGTCATATTCCATGATCATTTCTGAAACGTCTGGACGCCAACCAAGCAGCAGTATGCATTCTTTAGGTCCTACACCACCCGACGACTAAAGCAAAAATAAGACAAATTTCCCTCATCTTTCAATTTAACAGTTCAACTCCAGCCCTTGATGACATATTGTACCTTTGATCCCTGTTTCAAGGGACTTCTTTGCAGGATTTCTTTAATCCTTTCTGAAAGAACACTTTGCCCACCTTTTTGTAAATCACCTATCGTTTGAAAATTATTTGTTTCTTCCTTCACAAGATCTAAAGAACCAAACTGGGGCAGCCTTTTCCCATAAACTGGGCCAATGAACAAAACCTGTCAACAATGGTATTAGTGTGTGCTTTTTGAAAAAATCCCTACAAAACTACATACTTAAGTGTCTAGAAATTGCCCAGAAAGTGTTCATCAATGATCCTATGGGCCAAAGGTAATGCATTTCATGATAGTTGTGTCACTAAGAATATTAAAAGGTCTGGTAGGAGACGGGACGATGACGCTTGATATCAAGGAAGAACAAGTAGCATGATTGACCGACAAAAAGTTGAGTTTTGGTTTTCCAGTTACTGAGTATATATATTTCCATATGCTGCCAGCATCAGAGACTACTTGACAACCAGAAGCTCTTTATTTCTAATTTTCAATCATTGAACAAACAGCATTCTTGTGCCCATGCTATGTTTGAGTCATCAACCGAACATGGAATAAAAAATATTTGAAACTTGAGTAAGATGACATACTTTATCAGATTCCTTCAAAACTTCCTGATCATTTGGATGGAAATATGTTCTTCCACCTCGGTGAAGGCCACAAACCACCACCTGAAAGGGGCAACTAACTGATATGCAAATAATTGCAAATGAAGTTTGCAGCAGCAACAGTTCCATCTAGAAGTCATTACCTTTTTAAATCCACGCCTTAATTGCAAATACGTTTTCCCAGCTTGGTCAGGAAAACTGCATAGATTGAATACATTTTCTACAGTATGAAAGATCATAGTCAGAGTTCTGCAAATATGACCAAGGGTTGAATGGTTTTACAAGTACACAAAACAATACGTAGGCCACAAAATCAAAGAGTAAATCATGAATGTAACTGAAATGAAGTAGCTGCTATATGTTGACTGAAAGCAAGACAAACACTAGTGACAATTGCCCCACTCAATTTGGATTTGATTTAGAGGAGTATTATTTCAGTTTGGACAGAATCAAATGTTGGTAGTGGATATGATCCAAGATTATCAGTTTTCAGATATCCTAGACGATCTCAGAATTTGAGTGTATAATCTTACTCAATTCAGCAAGTAAATCTACACAATCACTGGAAATGGTATAACTGAAAGGAATATCGAAGACTTACATGAAAATTAGATCCCAACATGGACTTTTTAACTCCCCTACTAAAACTCTATTAACCCATTCAAGGATGCCATATCAGTGGTTCTATTGAAAAACACGAAGGATTTTCCTCAGTGCTGCAATAATGCATTTGCTAACATTTTGATATACACAGATCATAAGCATTTTAATATGAAAGATGCAAATGCTGCACCATGTAGTTGACATGCAATACATTGACTTTCACACAAATCAAAGATTTCCATTCTCTATAAGTGTGTTTGGTGACAAGAAGTTAATCAAATTTGAAGACGCATATGCACCCACCTTTTCTGAAACGGACATAATGTTTTGATGAGTTTATGAAACAGACAAAGCATAAAGCTCTTTCCAACAACATGGTCAATCTAATTGAGTTACATGAAAATTTATCTCATCAATATCACATCTCCAACATCAAAACAATTGATTCATTAAATTTGATCAGCGCAAGGGAGAATATAGCATATCAGACTGGACCAATTCATCAATATCACAACTGGTGGTGAAGCTTCCATCTTGATTCAGTATAACTTATGCTCCTAAGTTGGGATCTCTATCAAGCCAAAGTATATTAACTCTACTTGAAACAGAAGCCTAGAAATCACAAGTTGAGATGCACAAGCACAGGCAAAGGCAAAATGTTGCATACTTCTATAATTAAGCAAGTGCTTGTAGATCTTAATCAGCCCTTTTTGTCTGGAGCACTGAACAAATAATCTGGAAGCAGCATTTTCTACTGATTCAACCTTCAATCCTGAGATCGACTTCAATAGCTTGCATGTGTTAGGACTAGACACCTGCATGAGTTAAAATAGCTCCAACATGAATGCTGGAATTTATGCATCTTTTTCTCCTCTCTTGGGTTGTGCTTTAAAGATTATGGATCACCTCTATAATATGCACATTGAACCCCAATAATTGATTTTATTTCTTTTAATCAATACCTCAACAATGGTAGGTACAAATGCTATCTCTGGAAGAGGTTGTAGGGCCAGCACGGATAGAAATGCATCAGTGTCAACTTCATATCTGATTCATAAGAATATATACGTAGATATATAACTAAAGCAAAAACAAGACTGGAAAACTCAATATCTGAACATACTGAACATTTGGCTCCATTAGAACTGTGATCAAACAAATATATTGAAATGGCAGAGAAGACATGTATGCTAACAAGAGATTTTACACAAGTACTAAGAATAATTTATTGCGATTTCAATCCTCATAACAGAAAATTAAAAGCCAATCTATAATGTGATAGGGACAGAATGGAATCACAATATGCAGCAAATGGTACCAGCTAGATTGTTAGAAAAGATGATGTGTAGTTGAGAAATGAGAGATTGTGGTAGTTACAAGCTAGGCATTCAAGGACCTAGTTTCTCCGTTTGCTGCCAATTCCTCCTACCTCCTGCACTGACATCCCCCTCTATTTAATTCCCATTCCCTAACAGAATTGCCCTACCCTATCCGCTTGAACTGCTAGCTTAGTAATAGCAAACTCACTAATACCTCTCTCCTAATGTGCAATGTACCTCGACTAAGCAATAGTAAAAGTAATATAACAACTCCAATAGTTATAATGACTCAGTAGCTAACTAAGTCACAGTTGAACCATCACTAGTAGCGCCGGCTAAACCCTCTCCAAACCCCCAGCCTTAACCTTCCCATGCCTTGCATAAGTGAACCTAACCAATGTCTTATCATACTAACTGAAATCCTGCCTTGGTAATTTGTCCATCCATTAGCAATTAAAACGATGCACACACTTGGCCTTTATCCATATAGATAAAGAATTCCAATAGAATGACATTTGGATCTCTTTCCATAAAGGCAGTGACTTCCCTAGGAAATGAAAGCTATAGGAGTCATAACAATGATTCAAGTGATAACGTGATGCAGGAGCATCTATTATCCAGGATATTAATTTAGTTGTTAATTTCTCTAAATTAGGGGGACATAAAAACCTCCTCACTTGGACTAATTAGTTTAACTAAACCCCAAGCCATGAAAGTCATGCAAAACTCCAATCCAGCCACCACCTTTTTGCACCTTAGTGGCTTATTTTTTTGGCTTAAATGGCTCACTACCCAGCCAAGGATAGGCTATAGTTCAGGTCCCACAATAAAAGCTAGAACTATACTTTTCTAGGCAGATGTGGGCACTAGTAGCAGCAACAGCTACAAGCATCAGAGGGGGCATACCTTTTTTGGAAGAAAAGAAACCTATGCTCAGGATATGATGGAACTTTAGGCTTGTAGCAGAAAAGTTACTTTCTGCTTTATGCTTTTAATAATGTTTTTAGTGTTTAGCATAAAAGCTACTTTTACTTTTTACTTTTAATAATGTTTTTAGCTTAGCTTACTTTTACTTTTTACTTTTAATAATGTTTTTAGCTTAGCTTAGTTTATCAACTTGTAAGGAGCCTCCCAAGTCAGATGTAAGACATTGGGAAGGTCCCAAACAATTCTAATTTATCTGTTTCAGCTAATACAAAGTCAACTTTAGTTTTGGTTAGGATTAAACTACTTAAAGTTAGTCTCTTTGACAACTAACTAGTTTGGTTAGTTAATCAAACCAGTCCCTTTTTTGTTGAGTTGTATTACAACTAAATGAGACCCAACAGTCTCCTATAAGTGTTGGGCTCACACTTGAATGAAAGAGAAAAACTCAGAATTTGGCTATCTTATTTCTCTCAGCAGAAATCAATCACCTTCAACTCCAGTGCATGAGTTTGAAGTTTGAATCCTAAAATCTCACAAGATTTATCTTATGTGTTGAAACCTTAGGTGGTTCTTGTTAGTATATGATCCAAGTAGGTACCAAAGATCATATTCAACCCATTTTCTTTATCCTCTTCTTTGTTTTCTTATTCAGTTATTCCCCATTGATAACTAACTTCCTAACTTGACCCAATTTGTATTGGCATATGCATCATAAAGTGGTTTCCACTTAGAGTTCTTTTAATATTCTTGAGCAAAAAGGGATAGAAGCTTGATAAGAAACCGCAATGTATCACCAGAATCATTGAAAACAATGATGCATCATCTAAAACATAAAAGGTAAAACCAATATAAATCTTGTTTGACAAGGTGATCAAGATGTGCCACCTTGTAAATATTCCATTGGAAAAAAAAGCCAATATTCTTTTAGTTGAGTTGAGAAATACAAAAGGAGGTTTGATCAAATACACAAAACATATATGTAGATATTTATCACTCATCTAATGAACATTCAAGTATATAGATTTTGAAACAAATCATAGGGTTATCAGCAGAAGTATATATACAAGCATAGAATCTAATTTATTAAATACATACGATAATGGTACCCATTGTCTCTCACTGCTTTGATGTAAATAGGGAAGAGAACAAGCAATTGAGACTCGAAAATGCTCCAAGCCAGTTCCATAATGTTAACATATAGGCTTTGAAGTGCGTACATATGTAGTAATTTGAAAGATCCTTTTACCTATCTCCTTTTGTTGGCAATATAATTATAGCACGAGCGTTGCTCGCTGCAGCTCTTTCAAACGATTTTGTCAAGCTAAGGCTGCAACTGTTATATCAAACACTTGAAACTGTAAGTTTTGATTAGATCAAGAATGAACAACAATACACATGCAGATGTGCATAAACAATTATGTCATATAAGTTTTTAGGTATCGATCCTAAAGATATCATTTGTCACTCCAACAATTTTCCATTCGTAGTTTGAGAACATACAAGTAATGCATATACTCACTAGAGTGGTGAGCCTTTTTACAATAAGTACATCGTTCATATTACAATTTTGTCTTTTTGTTTGTCCATCCCCTTCATTTACTACTTTATTTATATATATAGCTTATTTATTGCTTTTTGATAACATAGGAGAACTATCCATATTAGGAACTTCAAGCAACAAGTCCCTTCTACTTTCCACACTACAAACTAAAGCAACAACCTCATTAAAAGTTGGAACTTCTGGTTTTCCATGAATTTGGACTCTTATATGATAAGCCTAACCAAGAAATCATAAACCCTATCTTTTTCAAAATAATTCTTTAAATCTGCAGCATCATTAGAACAATCTATTTTTACCACTCTATAGTGATCGAATTCTTGCTACAAGGATTTTAATTGATTAGCAAAGTTTCTGACACTTTTGCTTCCTTGCTTTGCAGCCATAACTTTCAATTTTACCTCATATACTTGGCAACATCTTTAAACTTGGAATAAGTTTCTTGAACTACATCCCATATGCCCTTTGTTGTAACTAAAAATATGCACATGTCACTTATATCTGAAGTCTTGGAATTCCACAACCAGGCCATTATCATAGTCTTTCTCATCCTAAAGTTCAAATTTGAGATCTCTTAATTTATGATCTATACCTATATGATGACTAACCGCCCCTTTTCCTTTTTATTTTTATTTTTTTATAGTGCGAATATGCTACAACCATTTATGATAGTTCTTTTCATCTAACCTATAAGAATTTGGAATGTTCTGCACTCCTAACTAACTGGTTCAAATAGCCTCTTCTAATTGGCTTGTGATGGCCACTTCTTTTATACTAGACATTATAAAAATTCAAAGTTGGTAATGGACAGGGCAAGAAAAAGTGGTAATAAAGGCCAATGAATAATGTGGCAATGAAGGTCAAGATGGAGGGAAGAAAATATAGGAAGGAGCCAAATGCTCTTTAAGAAATGAGAGAAAAGTGTTTCTAATCCGCCTTCTTTCATTTATAGATTCCTATAAATAAAGAATTTACAAGGTATGCATTTAAGAGGTTATTTATGTATTCATAAAAAACATACAATGATACATGTACAATTTCCCAGATATGTTAATTGTATTCAATCTCCTAGATCCATGAATAACAATTATTTTTGCATCTCCTAGATACATGTATAATATTCAATTCTATCAGATTAAATGCAACAATAGTTTAATAACTCCGGGTAGGTGCATGTGTTCATAAGTGCACGTCTCTAAGTTAACAATAATAATTGGGATATAATGGCCTTTGATGTGGAACCCATCATGTATCCTCTATATATGTTAAGCATTATTGGATGTGGCTTCCTTGGATAGTTTGTCTCGGAATTAGGTTCAAGTTAATTTTGTGTTATAATAAAGCTATGTTGCTAGCTAAGAATGTTGCATTACTTGAGTAGTTGAGATGAATTGCTGATATAGCATGTGATTGTCACGTTGTTCTTAAGTAATGAATGGTGTGAGGTTTTATATGTGAAAGCATGTGTGATCTTGTGTTTTTATATAATATGTATTCTTCTTTAGAGGAGCTGCAATTTACTTGGTATGAGAAAGTTATTATTTTGCGTACAATTATTGTAATACCTATTATTTTAGGTTACCAAAGTTATTTTGGATTGGTATTGGTTGTTATTAAATTTCTTTGGTTTGATATTTTATCATATTTTTGTAGAGTTTTGCAACCCTAGTTGCGTTTTTAGAACATTTTGTTCAGGATTCTTCATTCTTTCTTATGATTTTATATTATGTGAGACTTTTGAAACTCTTTCGAATATAATATTTCATGAATGATACTCACATTTTTCTTAATCTCTTAGGCTTTTTCAAAATGTCAAATCAAGTTATTGGTAAAAAAAAATACTATTCTTTATTTTGATAGGTCTTAATTGTGCCTCTGAAACCCGTTTAGTCCTTTATAGTTATCTAAATTTTACAAAACTTTAGGGATTATCTTATTTTAATATTCTTGAACTAAATATAACTCAACAATATTCCATTTTTATTTATATCATTTTAGGAATTATTCAGATGCTCTTGAATTGTAAAAGGCACCAAATTGCACTTTTCTTCCTCAAATCTTATCCTAATCTTATGAGACTTGATCTCAACATTTTTTTAATTGATTAGTATAGATGAGAACCTTTTATTTGTGCCTTAGGAATTTCATGGCCTTTGGTGATAGTAGCAAACATTTTTTGTTTTTTTGTTCTCTTTGAAGATATTTTAGGATAAATATCTTAAGTTGGCATCCTCTTCTTACTACCTTTCTCTTCCACTCATTTCTTTTATGTGGTGGTTCAACGAGAGATGCTCCTTTTTACCCTTTCCATTTGGCTCCCCCAAGATTGTTAGAATTGATATTCTATCTAGAATTGATTTGGACACTTAGGATCATATCGTAGGATTGTAAAATCTTACAAAAAATTAAATATGAGAATTGTACACTTATATGCTATAAAATATCATATTTTATGTGAAAAGAGCACACAAATTACACTCTTAAATGTTTATATAGTCACTAATTAAGTTATACCAGCTTACATGTAACATAAATTATTTTATATTTTATGAATTGTATTAAGTTAACAACATCATAGATAAATTGTCAAATAAAAAGTGAAAATTACAAGGAGATTACGGGTAGGGGAAATATATAACTCATTGTGTTAAAAAATATAGAATGTTGTTAGCATTGAAAAAATATAAAGAATGAAGAAAGCAGATAATGAAAACGACAGAGAGATGAAAGTATTTTATATTATTTAAGAGAATAAGGCCCAAATAATGCTATACTGGCTTTTAAAACTTTGATGAATCAAGATAAAAAATAAAAGTAAAGAAGTTTTGTTCATATGCACACTCATGATGTTACTATATGAACCATGTGTACACCAAAGGTTGTTTGTATTATGAAACTAACATGGCATAAAAAAGTAAGGAAAAATATTAATTATGAATAGAATAGAATTTAATAATTAATGATATTGTAAACTTTAATATATCTATTTTACTATTTAGATGAAGACTACATTCTTTGTCAATATTTTACTTCAACAATCAATTTCATTCTCTTAGTAATATTTCAATCATATTTTCTTTACTTCATCTCATTTTCAAGACATGTTACAAAATAATATAGGACCTAGAATAAGAGTATTAGGAAAGAAATATATGTGGAGTTAGAGGGGAAATAGATGTAAAGATAAATTGATAAAAACTAAAGTTATAATGAAGAATTGTAGGATTTTAACTAAACTCGTAAGATTCTACTGTAGATCATAAAATTCTATAACTATTTGACAGGTTTAAGATTCTATCTAGGATCTTGAATCGTTTTGTAATTTTTAGATAGTGGGAACATAGAATTGTAGAATTAAATAAGGATTTTAATAACACATGAGCTTGTGGTAGCCAAATTGGTTTTGGTTACCCTTATATCCTAAACTTAACAGCTAAGGTTTCTTACTTAAAAGCTGTGGATCGTTTTTCTTTTCCTTCCTCTACCCACCAATGAAACCATTTCCACTTCCTTTTCCTCTCAAATTTTGTGGCCTCCACAACCATTTCCATCATTGTTGTAGCTTGATCATTCTTCAAACAATGAGAACCTTAATCATTTTTCTTCATTCATTTTTTGTAAGCTTATTTCCCTAATTTTATCTATGGTTGTTTTAGGTTGTATTTTGCCCTTTTCTTATGGTCCGTTTGGATTAGGGTGATGAATCGGTATGAGGGTAAACATTAAAAATTAACCTAGGGAAAGGGAATGGAAGTGAATCAAAGTAAAATGTTTTAAAATACTATTTAGCAGTGTTTGAAAAAGCGCGCCTGAGGCGCGCCTAAGGCGCAAGGCGCAAGGCGATGGGGGGGGGGGGGGGTGGGGCTTTTCTGTTGCTGGGCGAGGCGAGGTAGGTGAGGCGCATATAAGGCGCGCCTCAGGCGCTAGGCGCAGATGGTATGAGGCGCGCGCCTCAGCAAAAAAACGACAGAAACCTGGGAGCTCAATAGACTTTTCAGAAAAAAAAAAATGCATGCATACTGCAGGGACTTAGGGGAGTTGAATAGCCATTTGTTGGAAAAAGGCAAGTCCATTTATAGTCTTAAATTACATTAAAATTATTCTGCAACTAATATGGGTATTGGGGAGAGCAAGAGTCATATTGAAAAAGATAAAAAGCAGTTGCAGAGAGTCAGAGACTGTAAAGTCTGCTACTGCTACCACCAAGGCACCAATTTAAATTCAGATTTCAGACTGCCAGAAATTGTTATTTCTGTCGAGTCTCCTAACTCCTAAGAAGCTGAGAACCTGACCTGAGAGGCTGAGACTTGAGAACAACAGAAAGCAAGTGCAAGTGACCTGTGCTGTGACCTGTGATCCACGACACTCCACAGTCCACAAAGGCAGGTACTTTCTTTCTCCTTTTCCCAGTTCCCCCCGGTCCCCCCATATTTTTTCTACATTTATGTCATTTTTCATCCTATATTTTTTTTATCCATATTCTGCTATTATCCTCCTGGTCCCCCTTGTCCTATATATTTTTTGCATATCTTTTTTCTTCCTACATGTATCATATTCATATCACTACAACTGCAAACAAAAAAATAAAAATAAAATAAACCAGAGAGAAAATCATGGAAAACCAGAAAAAAAAAAGTATATATGCAAAAATATAAAAACAGATAGGGCAATAGGGAAAACCAAAGGTATATCTGCATATACTTTTTGCAGATATAGGGGAAAACAAAAGAAATGATATATCTGCAAAACAAAAGAAATGATATATCTGCAAAACAAAAGTCTATATTTTTTGCAGATATTTTTTCTTCCTAATGTAAAAAAAAAAATACAAAACTAAGAGAGCATTAGGGGGGAAACTGGGTAAACAAAAGTATATCTGCCAAAAAAAACAGAGAGAGCATTAGGGAAAAAATAAAGGGAAAAACAAAGATATATCTGCAAAAAAATAAAAAAATAAAAAGAAGAGAGAGCATTAAGGAAAAACAGAGAGAGCACTCTGTAATTTTAGTAATTAATTTAGTATGAGACTATGTATGTTACTGATTAGTTTCTTTTTCACTTATATTTTTCTTGTGTGTTGCTGCCTGCTGCACATTACATTAGGCAATCAACATTCAGGAATCAGGACCTTACATTATTCAGTTAGAAAGATGGAGGATGATGGTGATGGTAGACGTGATGTTGGATGGAAATATGCATTTCTGGGTGATCCTAATAACAAAAATGATGTGACATGTAAATTCTGTCAGAAAGTTGCTAAAGGAGGTATATATCGACTCAAACAACATCTTGCTGGAGGTTACCGAAATATAAAAGCTTGCAATAAATGTCCTGAACATATTAGACAAGAGATCATTGAGTACATGGCCAAGAAGAAAAGTGAACGTGATCAAATGAATTTGCTTTATGAACCTGATAAGATAACAGACCTAGAAGAAGAAGAAACTGAATTTTTTATGGCCAATGACCCTAAAGGGAAAAGGCCAATGAGTGCAGTTGTAAGCCAAGCATCAGTTGCCAAAAAAGCAAGACAAGTTGGTCCAATGGATGCTTTCTGCACACCCAAAGTAGTAGCTCTTCAAAGTGGAAAGCAAAGTACAATTAATGAAGCCTACAGAAAGGAACAAAGAGAAAAAGCTGCAGCAGATGTTGCTCGATGGTTGTATGATGCCGGTATTCCCTTCAACGCTCTCAATTATCCTAGCTTCAAAGTTGCAATGGATTCTGTTGCTAGAGCTGGAATAGGTCAAAAGCCACTTAGTGCTTACGAAGCAAGGGTTCCTTTCCTTAGAAAAGAAGTCCAAAGAACCAATGATTTAATGAAAATTCATAAAGAGGAATGGGCTAGAACCGGATGCTCTATCATGTCAGATGGATGGGAAGATAGATGTCACAGATCTATATTGAACTTTCTCGTAAATTGTTCTAAGGGGAGCATGTTCATTGAGTCAGTGGATGCATCAAGTTATTCAAAGACCGGAGATAGGTTGTATATGCTTCTTAGTAGAATTATAGAAAAAGTTGCTGAACATAATGTGGTGCAAGTGATTACAGATAATGGGAGTAATTTCGTGGCAGCAGGTAAGAATTCTTAAAGGGCTTTTATATGCAAGTTATTTGATACTTCTATACTTCTTAATTCTTATTAATGGCGTAATGCAAGAGCTAATTATATGTGTATACCCTTTTTTTAATGATTAGGTGCTCTCTTGGAAGCAAAGTATCCACATTTGTATTGGACTCCCTGTGCAGCTCATTGCATTGACTTGATGCTCGAAGATATTTCAAAAATTTCAGCCATTGATAGAGTTCTCAAAAGAGCAATACATATGACTAGTTTCATCTACCAGCGACCAAATCTTATAAATTTGATGAGGCGCTTTAGTGGTCAAAGAAACTTATTAAGGCCGGCAAAGACAAGGTTTGCTACTGCATTTATCACTCTTTCATCAATACACAAGCAACGAGATAACCTAAGAAAGTTGTTCACCTCTCAAGAGTGGGTAAGTGATAAGTCCCAACTCCTACCTATCTCTTATAATTCTTCTATATAAGCATGATTTGAATTTACAAAAAGTTCCAAGTTTGACTTTGACACAATTGTTTTTTCATTAGGTAACTAGTAAATGGGCTAAGGAATTAGGAGGAAAAAGAGCTAGCCAAACTGTTTTGATGCCTACATTTTGGAATGGTTTGGTCTATGCTCTTAAGTTGACCGGACCATTGGTTCATACACTCAGATTGGTGGATGGTGAGAGAAAGCCAGCTATGGGTTATATTTATGAGGCTATGGATCGAACTAAAGAGATTATCGCATCCACCTTCAATGGAAATGAATCAAAGTACATTGATGTTTTCCAGATTATCGACAACAGATGGGAATGCCAACTTCATCGCCCATTGCATGCGGCTGGGCATTTTCTTAATCCAGAATTCTTTTATAATAATCCTCAACTTGAGCAGTGTGAAGAAGTGGTGAGTGGCTTATATCAATGCATCCAAAGATTGGTTCCAATCATTGCAAAGCAAGATAAGATAATGGAGGAGCTCACTGCTTACAAAAGTGCGGATGGTTTATTCGGAAATCCTATGGCTATTAGGCATAGAAAAACTAAAGCCCCAGGTATTCAACTATCAATTTAACTATTTTATGGCTGCTTGTCTTTATTATTATTATTTATTGTTATGCCCATTTCATTTTATTTAAATCTTATAATATTAACAAATTTTGCAGCCGAGTGGTGGGCAGCCTACGGGTCTTCTACCCCTACTTTGCAACAATTTGCAGTAAAAATTTTGAGTTTAACATGTAGTTCATCTGGGTGTGAGAGAAACTGGAGTATTTTTGAGCATGTAAGTACCTCATTATCTTGTACTTAACTTGTTAATTGTTAAATGCCTTGACCAATTAATGAAGTAAATTATCCCCAATTTTGCAGATTCATACCAAGAAAAGGAATAGGCTTGCACAATCTCGATTAAATGATTTAGTCTATGTGAAGTACAATCGAGCTTTGATTCAGAGATATCAATTAAAGGACAAGATTGATCCCATTTCTTTGAAGGATATTGATGAAAGTAATGAATGGTTAACTGGGAGAATAGAATCAGATGAAGAGGGTGCTGAAAATGAGATGGTTTTTGAGGATGATAATTTGAATTGGGGAACCGTTGCTGCTGCTGCTGGAGTTGATGAAGAGAGGTTTAACCTAAGATTTGGTGCAAGTGGTGGCAGCAGTAGTAGCTCACAAAGACATACGTCTAGACAAGAAATAGAGGAAGAAGAAGTGGAGGATGATGATGAAGGCTATGGGTCAGAATCAGAATCAGATTCATTAGAGGATAATGAAGATTTAATCATAGAGGATGATGTTTTTTGAGTAACTTGCTAGTATTAGTAGTATTAAACTCATAGGTTGCTATTTTTATAAGTATTTTCTTGTTATGGTATACTTTTTTTCTGAAAACTTCGTCATTTAATCAATTTTTAGCTTTTTTGAGTAATTTTGGCGCCTTACATCACCTAGGCGTGCGCCTTCGCCTTGCGCCTCGCGCCTAGGCTCCAGGACCCCTAGCGCCTCGGTGCGCCTTGGGCCTTTTCAAACACTGCTATTTAGATGATATTAACCTAACCTGAATGAATCGGGGTCCTATTAGGTCAAACATTTACTTGTTCTTTCACTTTCACCTTAGTTACCCTCGAAATCAAAGGTTAATAGAAACGAACTTAATCGAGGTGAATGGAGGTGAAACATTAAACCTGATTCACCCAGGTAGAGTTATTAAAAATAGTACCCAAACGGGTGAATCAATTGATTCACCTCTGTTAACCCCCTTTCACCCCAATCCAAACGCACTATTAGTATTAAAGCTTGAAAATTAAAGGCTAGTCTCCCAAACTCTAAGTAAATAAAATCTACATGTATTATGTACTTTATTTCAAGTTAAGCATCATTTTAGTTATTTGTGTACCATTCAACCATGGGTCATATTTTGGGGTTAGAATGAGTTTTGTTAAATTCTAAGGATTTTATGATGTTCTTTGAGGTTTTTACTTTAAGTTTGATGTTGGGCTTATTTCAATTGAAGCATGTTTAGGTTATAGTTTTGTGGGTTGAAATTTGATGGGGTTTAAGGCTTTTTCGTTGGAATGGTTTGGATATGGAATGGTTATGAGAGTTGTGTTTATTGTTATGAAAATCTAATGTTACCACATTAATCTTTGACATATTCAGGATACTTTTGATATATAACATGCCTTGATTTGATTATGCTTGGCATGTTTTAATTTAAGTTAAAGTTTGGGATACTTTAGGCTTATTCAACATGCTCTTTGCGTTCTTGAGATATTAAATGTGCTCTTAAGTATGTTCTTCGTGTTTTTGGTTAATTATCATATGTTGGGTTTAATTCTTGACTTGAAACGTTTTTAATAGTTTTTAAGGGTAATAGTGTTTTAATAGAAATAGCATTTTAATGTTAAAGTCAATAGTATTTTTTATGAATAGTGATTTGACGATTTTTTAGTGCATAGTAATTTTTGGTAATAAAATATTTTTTATTTTTCAGATTTAAGCTTCTCAATATAAAATAACATATCTTGTCATCTGTGAATAGTAGTTTGCACGAATAATGATACTAGAGAAAAATTCTGACTTGACCGGTTTTGGCATTTTAAGTTATTTTCTGCCATCTATTTGGTCTTTTATGGCCTCAAATGTGATTATTTTGACATTGAAGTACATTTTGGATTTTAAATTAAGATGGTTTTATCCAGTTAAAAGTTTCTTAATCTTGATTTGGCTAGTATGCCATTTGTTACTAGTTTTGGTTTGGCTTGAAGCCATGGTTTTGTTGGTTTCATTTTGATTTGGGCTTAAGTCCTAATTTGCTTTTAGTTTGCCTTTTGGTGTGTAAACTTATTTTATCTTGATTAATTTTGAGAATGTGAACATTGTGATAAGTTTTAGTGATTTAAAATCACCTAAAGTATTAAGTAAGATGTGCTTAGGTTGCCTTTGAGAACTCATAGTTGACTTCATGTTGGCCTTGAATAATTAAATCTAAGAGAGTAAGTTAAAAAGAAGAGTTAGATTTTATGTGAGGTCATGACTTGTTGCCTAACCTTAGCCTTTCATAGATAGTAGTGCTTGTGACTTCATCCTTACCAAGTGAGCCTAGAAGAAAGTATTATTGTGAGATCTTGTGATCCTTGGTTGGAATAAAATATTAAGTAATAAAGTGAAAGATGATTTAAGTTGGGTAGGCATCTCGAGCATCAGTTAGCCCCAAGTGCTAATGACCTTCAAGTTGAAGGTTTTTTCTACCTTCATAGGTAAAAATACCAATCTTATGAAATGCATGCATACTTAGGGAATTAGACACTTAGATTTGGTGAACAACTAGTTTATCGCAATAGCTTCCTTGAAAGGTGCCTTGGAAGTATGAATTATGTAGCCTTAACATTTGAGCCATGGATGAGATTGTAATCTATCTCAAGTTGAATTTATATCTCTAGTCTGAGATGCTATTGTTTTAGTAGGAAGTACTATGTGCACTACCCTTATATATTGAAATGATTGTTGGTGTTGTATATTGATTCATACATTATTTTGAATTTATGCATGACTTGATATTATTACATGTGATTTACTAGCTATGCACAATTTTACACCTTGTGTATTGTATGTCTATTAAGCATTCTATTCATATAGGGTGAGGTGTGCTCACTCAGTACTTTTGTATTGAATGGATTATTTTCAGTGGTTGTGATACAGATGATATCGATATTGTTGGAGGTTGAGTTTAAGTCAGAAAGTAGGGTTTCTTGTTTTTTGTTCTATGTTAGGAATTTCTAATTATTAGTTCTTGTGAGTGTTATTCAACTTTGTAACCATGTATTAAGATTTAGTAATATAAAGAGTTTTACCTTACAACATTGTTCTTGTTGTTTAATATTTTTTATACCCAACCTTACATCTATCATGAGCTAGATAAATGCACATACCTCTTCCCATTATAGATGTAGCGGTAACATCCCTATTTTTAGTTTTAACTTCCGCATTGTACTTTCAAAAAGAAAATTTAAAGTTTGAGAAAAATGGGGGTGATCTGGTTTGGCTTAACTTATTTTTATAAAACTGATTTTTTTTTGTTTGAAGTTTTTTTTAATCTGCAAAATTATTGTTAGTCGATCTCCATACTATTTATTGTTATGTAATAATTTAACTTCTTTTGCTATTTTTTCTATTTTAGTGTTGTTTTAGATTTGAAGTTTTAAATGTTTTAGCCTTATATTTGGTACAAAAAAGGAACGGTAACAACACTTGTACTAGGTGTGGCATTAATATCTGGTCATGCTTCCGCACACAAAAGACAAGGAATTTGGCTCTAGAAAAATTCAGGATGCTACAAGTAGTAGGTGGGTTGTTGGCGCCAAGGATAGGGTAGAGTCAAATTCAATGGCAGTAATTGGTGGTTGAATAGGGGCTGCAAGGCTAATGGGGGTGATGAGGAGGCTAGTTGGGGTGTTTGGTGGATAATGTAATAGTAGTGGCTGCCCCCTTTTTTCGAGGGTTGCGGGCAAGGGCAATGGTGGTGGTTATGAAGGCTACAAAGCAATTGGTGATTAGAAAATTGCAGCTAGTGGTTGGAGGCACCAGTGGCAGCTAACCTATTGCTCCACATTATCAACTAAGCTCCCTCAGGCCCACTCCTTGGACACGTTTGCTAAAACTTAGGTGCTCTTCTAATAGAACTCTCAAAACTCAATCTCAATTTTTGCATCGTGGTTTAATTTTGAGGACTCTTCTTCAGCCTAGACTATTCCTTTATAAAAAAAGGATGACTAGGTAGCCAACATCCGTGTCAAGGGCCAAGGTAGACGATTCCAATACCATGTTGTCACAGGCCCAAGATTCAGACCATGTCACTACAAAAAAACTTTTGTTGCAATTAAAATTGACCCAAACTTAGAAATGCAGGGAACCTTATGGAATTTATGTCCCCTTTCCATTCTTCCTTTTGTAACCCATTTGTGGAGATTGAGGGTTGAGCTCTTGATGCTAATGTTAATAGAGGATGGATGAAGGAAGGGTGGAAGGTGATGATGATGGTGGTGGTGGTGCTGTGGTGATGATGGAGGGTGGCGGTGCCAATTATAGGAGATATTGTATTGAGAAGACTGGTTAGCTTAAAATTGATGGCAACTAAGAAAGGAGTAAGCCATGAACCAAGTCATCAAGTTGACTTGGCTAAATCTCAGTTGACAAAAGCTTTGTTACCTCCAACCACACAATGACCTTCATCCAAATGAGATTGGGACACTGGTCACAAGGGGTGTTAGCTGTAAACTATACTGAACCAAGCCGAAATTTTGTTGTTTGGTTTTGCCTGCAATTTGGATGCATTCTTTGAAACTAAAATATGGTTTATAAACCGTAACGCATACATAAGTTCTTTTATTAAAAATATATATATTGCAACTTGCATTTTGCAGCTGATAAATGCATCTTGTAACGCTATTTTTCTTCCTTTTTCTCGTGTTGCCACACATTCACTCTATTGATTCATTTTTTGCCTTTCCTAAAGTCTTGTAGACTCAATTCAATGATAATTTTGTGCTTAAAGTTTTAGTTTGGAACTTAGATCAGTTGTGATTTGTAAAGTCATGTTTGTTTTTGGAATATCTGAAAATTGTTTTAGTTTTGGAACCGCAAAATTACTGTTTGCTATGATTTAGAGCAGGGGACCGTGCACACCCTAATTGCTACCTGTTGCTAAAGTAGAGACCTACATTTAACATTGATAAGTTGTGAAGGTTGATTAGGGAGATATTTCAGTTTAATAATCACTGGCTGAGGACATTGGTTTTGTTCATGCATATACGACCAAAATAGGTCAATCTTGAGACTAATAATATTAGACAGAGTCGACAACAAATTTGGCACAAGCAAGTGTTTGTTGGTACTATAAGCGCATGAAAAGAAGTGCTAAAGTAAAGAAACAGCAATACCTCTTTGTGAGGATATCTATATGGTTAAGATCTTTGGCAATATTGTCAGCTATCCTATCCATCTGCTTCCTTGGAAGATCAGAAAGGAGAAGGATTCTCTGTCTTCTGCACAAAAACATGCAATAACAATATTAGCAACTGATACTAAACCTTCGCATGGAAAAGGGGATTCATAAGGAGCAAGTACCTGGCATTAGCCGTGCCTAACCGAATAGCAAACTCATGATACTTGTTCAGTTGCTTTAATATGAAAGTCAGATGACTATTGACTCCACATATAATGATGTGATCGGTCTCCAAAGCTTGTACTTGAGCTCCTTCTCTGATTTTTTGCATGTTATTCTGACAAAGTGGTTGTCAGATGGTTGCCATGTATGCTAGATGGTTGGATAGCATTAAAGGCTTCAACAAGCTTACCCTGAAGTGTTCAGTCATTGTGCTTAACAGGCGAGAGTAGAACAATATGCCCCATATAGCAAGAACAAAGCCAATGACTCGTTCAATGCGTGTTTTTTGCTGCAACATATATAATTCTCCAAATCAGGTGGTTTGTTTCGTTGAGTCATTTTTTACTGATTCATAGGTTGTATTGACGAAATAGCAATAAGTCAAATTCAAAGGACATGTACAGTACCCTCAGGTGTGTAGATGATGAACAGAGGCACGCCCAGGCTTCCCAAAAGCAGTCCTCCAGAGAGTGTGTACTACGCCTATTATGTTAGACGAAGGATACACAAGATAGGAAGTCACAGGAATCAGATATTATAGATAACAAACAATAATTGAAAACAACCAATTGGTTGATCATGGCCAAGCTCAAATTATTTGTACAAATCAAGTAACAAAGGTAAGGCAGCAATGCAAATATGCTATGCATACCACCATTTTTTATGAGGATAGTCAGATTATTGGGAAAATGATTGCAGCGAGTTTCCCAGTTCTAGTAGGCTATGAACTAACAACTGAGACTTTTGTATGAAGAACCAGACATTAAAATCACACTAGGGTGCTCAAACTCCAGAAGAAAAAAAATGCTTGTCTGGTCAATGTGCCACCTTGAAGGAGGGAAGAAAAGAGACATAGACCATCTATGGTTTAATTGAGAGTATTATTAATTATTCATTATATTATTGCAATTGTTGTTATTTTATTTTATTTTATTGGTATTAATAAATAAATATTAATATTTATATAATTGTATTTTGTAAAATTACTATTCATATATATTACAACAATTATTTTAAATATTATTATTATCATTACATGCACTTTAATAATAATAATATTTTCATATTGTCATAGCTATTATCCTTCCTTTCCCCACTAGTTTCTTCTATCTTAAACTCTCATGGGTGATCTTCCAAACCCAAGAGGCTAATGTTTTGACAAAAATGTCTATGTTAGAATAGACCGAGCTATTGAAACTTTTCAACAATTACAAGAAGGTTGGAGCATTCCATAGATAGTGATTAAGGAGAACTGAGAACAATGCTAGAGCAGCTACTACCTGCTGCAAATTCCCCAAACCCGCAAAGAAGAACCCACCCCATGAAAATGAAGGGGCCATGCACATAGGAGATGTTTTAAGTGAGTTTAGTTCCTCCTCTATAGATTCTTCTCCTGAACCTAGGAGAAGGAGGCATGAAAGGAAGGACCATTTTCATCATGTAAGAGCTGAAATTAAATAACTTGATATCAACCAAAAACCCAAAGAGTTTCTTGTGTGGGAGTTGAGGTGTGCCAGGATGTTTTAAGCAGAAGAGTATTTGGATGATAAGGCATTTAAGGAGGTTATTTTAAGGCTTAAGTGGCATGCTTCTCGGTGGAAAAACCTTATATACCAACGGAGGAAGAAGGGAAAGGGTAAGGTTCGAACTTGGCCCAAAATGATGAAACTCATGAAGGAAAGGTTCTTACCATTATCCTACACTCAAGATCTTTACAATAAAATGTCATTTTTAAAGCAAGGATCTTGAAGTGTAGAGGGGGATATCAAAGAGTTTGAAAAACTCATGATGAGGCTTGGGCTTGAAGAAATAGAAGAGCATATCATGTCTAGGTTTATAATAGGCCACTGACCAAGCATCCATATGTAGGGCATAGACATAGGGGAGGAAATGGTGAGTTGGAAAATACAGGAAAGGATCTTGGGGCGGATCAGTTAGGTGGAGAGGATTATGGCTAGGCCATTGGGTCTTGAGTTGAGATGTGCACGCATGGGGGCACTTGGGCAGTATGTGGGGCTGAGTTGGTAATAGTTAGTTATGGTATTATTTGGGTAATGATTAGTAGTGATGGTAGATTTTGTAGGAAGGTGGTAGCTTAGTCTTTTAGCATGTTTTGGTTGTTACATAAGGGAGAGGTATACATAAGAGCCGAGTAGAGAGAGAAAGAGAATAAGAGTGGAGTTGAGAGAGGGGAGGGACGATGGTATAAGGTCCTTGAAATAATAAGTCTATCTTGTTCTCTGTAATATTCCCTTCTTCAAATCATATAACCATATCAATTTCCATCTAAACTCTACTTCCTTGCATTTTATTCCCCTGTTCTTAAAAAATTTGGTATCAGACAAAGATGCCACCCAATTAAACAGATAGAGAGGCACTTACTGAGAAATTGGGAGTTGTATAGGAAGAGTGTCGAAAGGAGGTTGATAACCAGAGAGTGTGTGTTGAAAACTATTTGGGGGTTGATCAAGAAAATTGTGGATGATATCACCAACCACTTGATATCTATGGGCGATATCGCCATGTTATATCTCTTTGTGGGAGGAGAAGATAGTGGATCTTTATGTAGGGAGTATCGTAGCCAAGAAATTCTAAGTCTGACAAGCCAGGGTGGGCATCCAATTGTCGTTAGCTCAAAACAACTTGCGCACACTGAGCCCCAAGCTACCAAACAACTTGAATTTCCCATTTTCAATGTTTACACCCTTGACAGGTGGATTTTCAAGGTGGGGAGGTATTTTGGGCTGAACCAGGTACATGAATATGAAAGGATGGAAGTAGTTGCAATCGCAATGAAAGGACGGGCTCTTGCTTGGTTCCAGTATGCTGAGAGCAACCAATGATTTACATCCCAGGGCAAATTAAAGAAGGTTTTGATGGGTTAATTCTGCTCTCAACATGAAGGCTCCTTGTGAGGCAGGACTTCATCAAGAAATTTGAGATGTTGGCCTCTCCTTTATAGGGTTGCCTACTAGAAGATCATGAAATTCGATCAGCCATATGAGGGGCTGAATCGAGTTCCCCAAATTAGACACAAGACACTTAGGAGCAGATAAAAACAAAGCTAAGACATACTACAGACATACATAACAGCTCTTAAACATAAATGGCAGAAAACAAAGGTTCTTTTGGGTTGGAAGTAACCAAATAATGCAAAGTGTCTTTTAGCCTTCCAACATCCTCCAAGACCTGATCTGGTCAACCAAAAAGCCCTGAAAATGACCTAACCATGGCTTGAAAATGACTTGTAGATGGCAGCCCTCCTCCCCTTTGGTTTACGCACCTTCTTTTGTTTTGTTGCATAAAATAATCAAAATGGCTGTCGCAGAAATTGGCTGTTTGTTATCTTATTTCTTGGATTTTACTTGATAAAATTGAATGAAAGATGCTCCAAAACCTGCCGAATTTGTGCCCCAATAAAATAAGCTGCTTGTAGAACTGAACTCTTCATGGCTCAAATCTTGATGGTGTAGGACAGTTTATAGCAGCTAATGATCTCGTGTAAAAGACTTGACCATGATTGAAAAATCCTTGAAAGAATCAGCCCTGCCTCCCTTGATATCATGCAAAACAACACCCAAATGGTTGTTGGTTGTATCTTGTTTGTATGACATATTTTGTGCAGAAATGATTGAAGTAAAAGTGCTCAGCTCTAAATTTTCGTGCTTCACATATGGCTGGTCCCAAGCCATTTTTGTTTTGAGCCATATTCTAGCCATTTATAAGTTGGAAATTTTAAATGGCTGATTTGCATGGCTAAACTTTACCTAATTTAATTATTTTAATTAAGAAGGATATTTATGGCCTTCAAACTTGGAAGAATTTAAAAGCTAATAGGTGATCATAATAATAGCTATGGGCAAAATTAAAATAATATTGGCCTCTTGACACGGGCTTAGGGCTCAAACTAAATCGTCACAATTTTTTATAACAAAAATTTAAATAAAGGTGGATGCTCCCACATCAATTTTCTTTTTTTCCTTTTTTTTTTCAGTCAAGGGTATTTATGTTATTTTACAATATATTGATTGTGATATTATAAGTCTTATTAGGAGGAGTAGTATTAGTATATTTACTATAGCTACATGGATTACTATTACCCATATCTTTACTAAAATATTTTTACAAATGGTCCTTTCTCGCATTCATTTCCACCCATTAATGTTTTTCTGAAAGTAATTTTTCTTGAGTATATCAGCATGATCCTAGTTGATATGAAGCTCTGCACACTCCGACCTCGCCAAATCCCTACATGAGGTGGGACTCATACTGGGTCGTTGTTGCTTACTCTCTAATTAATCACTTTCCTACTTCCTTTTCTTTTTTAATCTCCACAAGCAATTTTCCTATTTTCTTCAACGAGTTTTACATTGATAAGAATATCCATTATCATGGTTCCTGAAATGCAGATTATTTGCAAGTTTAGATCATGCAAAAATGAGGACCCCAAGTCATTCATCCCAGCCTACTCCAGTCCCTTCACTCCATAGTAGGCGAGCTTAATTTAGGTTGATGACAAGGGGAAGATGAACAACTCCTACAAACTCTTGCTATTTTATGTTCAACAGACAACTGCAGCCAGTCAGCTCATATCCTTCATAATTTAGGGCCTTGCCAACGAAAACTAACTAAATGTAAGACTTTATTTTTGAAGCGTAAAATGAAAAGGCAACAGATAGGTCTTCCGGGGAAAAGAGGGGATTATGTTTACCAGTGTGCAGTGTCATGTACTTAAACGATTGCATTACCCTTAAATAAATCTCCAGGATACCTGAATCTAAAGAAGAGAAAACCACCTACTGCGACAAATGAGAAGCATGCCACAAGTAGCACTACGAAGGACCTGCAAAGCATCCACATCAAATGAGTTAGCTACTGCACCTTTTTATCTGTGATTTTTTTTTGTTGGGTAGGGGCTGGGACTGGGGCTGGAATGAACAGAGAGAACAAAAAGACTAAAAGGGAGTATCAATCATTTCTCATCAAAGAACACGAAAGGTCCATCAAACAAATAAGAATGAGGATTCACTTATAATTGTTAAACATCACACCTTATGACATTCAAACACCACAATCAAGGAATTGATAACATAAACAAAAGCTACATATTTCACTTACAGCGCAATATTTCTCTCTAATTGCAAGTTGAAAAGATATATCAGTCGTGCAAAGCTCCAACTAAGATCTTGCCACGGTGGCAATGATACATCTAACTTCAGGGGCACAGGCTTCTTCATTGAATCAGATATGGAAGCAAATAGGAAATTCCCAGATCCCATAAAGCCAATAGCTTGAAGCACAAAAAAATTTAACACTTTCTGACATTTCATTAATGCATCAGCTACATTCAATTGAGAAAACCTCAGAAAGAAAAAGGATGAAATAGACAACGCTTCCATCATCCTAGGTTGGAGGGCCTGCACAGGGAAATAAATTAAATAATCAACTTAATTAGCCACTACAATCAGTTAAGACATATCTGAGCTTGTTTACTTGAATGGAGTAGAATACTATATACAGAGACTGATGCAGGAGCATCTCCATCTCATTCTTCTCATGTTGAAGGGCAAGAGTTACCTTATTTGGAGGTAGTACCAATTGCTTTTACAAGGGTTGCAAAGTGCATGGAAGACAAAGCTACGAGACATGAAGCTTGATTATTTGATTATTCCATGCATTATCATGATTA
The DNA here is from genome assembly GCA_039764185.1 of Tamarix austromongolica. Classification (NCBI taxonomy): domain Eukaryota; kingdom Viridiplantae; phylum Streptophyta; class Magnoliopsida; order Caryophyllales; family Tamaricaceae; genus Tamarix; species Tamarix austromongolica. The sequence continues at coordinate 51,440,570 of CM077817.1, forward strand.
GGTTTTATATAGCTTTGATATTTTATGTAAACCTTATAGTATCTTGTCATTGTAATTGTAGCTCATTAGATATACCATATTGACATGTGTTGGTTTAACTCTTATATAATTAGGCCGGTTATTTGGGCTTAATTAAAAAAAGTTTGGCTCGGCCTCATTGTCATATGTGTGTGTGTGTGTGTGTATATATATATATATATATATATATATATATATGCCTTGTACATTCGGTGGAGGAAAATAATGAATAGAACCGAACACTTAATGAATAAGAGGGAACAAGAGTCAAAACTCTTAGCCATCTTTCTCCCTATTTTTCTCTCAAGTGAAGAGTGAACTTTAGGAGTCATTCTCTAGAGAAATTAGAAATTTCTCTTTAGAAATTATTTTGATCTTGGAGTAGATCAAAATTTACCATTAGAATTAACATTTGAATCATCCAACTTCAAGTTTTCTTTCTTCTTTAGTCGACTTTGTTGTTCATCAAACCAAACTCAAAGTTTCTGCATTTATGAAAGACTTTCATCTATTATCTTACACATCAAAGACAACTGATAGCCAATCAACTAAAGGCCAATGTTTAATTTCCCTTTCTCAATAAGGAACAAGTCTGCCAACAAGATATATCAATATAAGCTAGATTATGATAATCATTCCCTAATAACTAGTGACTGCAAACTTCTACAACCTAACAAGTTCGTTAAGCTTGGAGATATGATATATGCATCTTTGACTAATCGTTGATGATGCAAGCCATATCATGATTCTCTTGATAATGAAGAATTAGCATTCTTAATAATAGAGCCGGTTATCTTAGATGCTTCTAGTGATATTTCTACTATTAATTCTAAAGACAATTTAAGATGTTTTTGCAGGTATGTTACATATTTGCAAGAGGAAGATACTTAAGATGTCAAGCCATTTAAGAAATGTTTGTTTACAAGACATACAAACATTCAAATTTCTGACATACATGGAGGACAAGACAACAAGCATGCGAAGACCTCATTATTTATAGCACTTGTAAGCCCTAGGATATCATGTATAATTTAAGGTTTCGTAGCTTGTTATTTCACATATGTATTATCCGGTTTAAATATTTCCGATCCTTTTCTTAGGCATTTAATTACGTTTTTAAGAGTATTAAAGCTAATTCTAATTAATTACACAACTAAACTTGCCATGAGGTGAGTTGGTTATGTTAACTCAAGACTCACGGTAGTAGAGGTTGTTACCAACGTGTAAATGGGGGTAATAACTAGGTTAGTTGTTAAGCAATTAGGAATTAGTTGTAATTACTTACTATGAGTAGTATATATACTCACCGGGGAACATTGTACACGACAAATCATGATATTGAAGTTAATAAACTCTCGAGCACTTGGCTTACAAATTCTCTCTTTTGTGAGATAATTTTCTTCTTAGGAATTACTTGGAGTAATCCTACTTAGAACCCTTAGTGTTGAATCTTGGGGGAAGATTCACACATATCTTCATCCTACATCCCATTTGAACCAAACAATTCACATCAACATCTTCCAACTTAATAGAAGATCTTCCTAAACCCAACCAAATTGTGGATAACAAGAGAGATCCCCATCATTTTGGTATCAAAGCTTAGGTTTTCTTAACCTTTTCTCACTAGTTATCCATGCAAGAATGGTTCTTTTCATGCATGCCCATGCACAATGTTGATCTTCAATCCCAAGATTCAATTTTGACTAAGTCTTGTTAGCATTTCAACCAAGATTTAGTCTTGACCTAGTATTGTTAGCATATCTTCAACCAAGAATCAATCTTGATCAAGTCTTGATAGCACATCTTCAACCACCTTTCTAGTACATCTTCATCCTCTCTTTGAATCTTCAAATTCAAAGTTTGAAGATCCCCTATTCTTCAACCTATTACCCTCGAATATTCACATCATATATTCGACCACTTCCTCCTTTCCTTCAACCATCCACCAATTCTTTCATGAACCTATCTTCCCCCATTCTTTTCAAGCCACATTCAAATATCAGCTGCCATATTTGAACCCTAATTCCTCTCCTCCAATAAATTTCTACTTTTCCATTTGAATATCAACCTTAATTATTCGAACCATCCATTCATCCCGCATCTTCTACCATTCAATTCATATCATAGTTGACACATTATCATCTTCATATCTTTAAACTCCTTGAAGATACCCCATCATCAAACGTTCGAATTTCCCCCTCTTCCATTGCAGCATATTTTCCCTACACCTTATCCAGGAACCAACTTTTTCTAACTCTAAATTCCACTAACCGTTCTCAGTTATCAGTATATCTCATTTCTTAGTAAGATTTCATCCAAGAACTTATCAAGAACCTCAAAAAACCTATCAAGAAACCAACTATACCTCTTGGTCTCCTTGTTCCAGCACATATACACGATTGTTATGTTATTCCCATACAGACCTTATGGTTATCTTCTACCAAAACAACATGGCCAACGAAGATAAGATGGATTCCATGCTGCAATCAGAGCACTCAACGTCAACACATGCACACAACATCCAACTTTAACAAATCCCAGCAATGCAAAATCAACTCCAACGCATGGAGGCGTGCATAGCTGATCAAGAGACATTGATACACATGTAAAACACCATAGAAGCCACCAATGATAGTGAAAGGCATGGTTTGATGTGTGGTTCAAGCAAGAGGACACATGAATTCGAGAATGGGGTGACCATGAAAACACATCAAATGGATCAAATCAAAGTTGAAGGACAAATCATTTCCAACTGAGGCATGTACATGGTGATGATAAAGGTATAAAGCTAGACCTTCCTGAATGTTATGTTGATTTAAATGCTGAATTATACTTTGAACGGTTACATGAGATAGAGGCAATATTTGAATTCAAAGAGTATGGTGATGAACAAAAATGTAAACTTGCTACTCTAAAATGCAAAATGTTTGCTAGCGTTTGGTATAACAATTTAAAAAGGACACAATAAAGACATGATAAAGCTAATATTAAGTCATGGGAAAAAAATAAGAAACACCTAAGAAATAAATTTGTCCCTAGGGAGTATGAACAAGACATGTATGTTAAGTTAACTACCCTTAGGGAAGGACTTCATAGTGTAGAATAGTACACTAGGGAGTTTGAGAGACTAGCACTAATATATGACATACAAGGACGAAAAGAGCAAAAATGTGCTAGATTATTAGGTAGCCTTAATAATTTAAATCTATGACAAAGTTGAAATGTATGCTTATGATACTCTCGAGTATTCAATCAAATTGTCTTTAAAGTGTGAAAAGCAAGTTAAGTCTACCAAAGTCTACTAATCAAATGCTCCTGTAATGACAGAACTATTCAAATGCTTCTAACTTCAAAGTATAATCCCAATTCGAGCCACACAAATCTGGAAAAGAAACAAGGTCCTACAAGAGAACAAAAAAGAATAAAGTCATGGATATCTTCAACAAGCAATACTTCAAGTGCAAAGGATTTAGACAATATGCAAGGGAATTTGCTAATCAAAGAGTTCTAAGCTTAAGGGAGATCCAAGACATGAATGCTTGTAGTGAACAAGAAGAAGAGGATATCATGGCCAAGAATAACATAGAATATGAAAGTGAATCTGATGAGGCCCTAGACGGTTGCTTATTGCTATAACGTATACTTCAAGTTCAAACAGAAGAGTAAGCAACACAACAAGACAAATTTTCAAAACAAGAGGATGCATTAGAAAAAGAGGCTGTCGAATCATCATTGATAGTGGCTTATGTACAAATGTAGCTAGAGAAAGAGTAATCAAGGAGCTTAGATTATCTACTACAAGTCATCCCAAGCCTTATTCTCTTTGATGGCTAAGCAAAGACAAAGGAGTCATTGTAACGAAGCAAGCCCCTATATAATTTTCTATTGGTAACTATCATGATGATGTTTTATGCGATATTTTTCCTATGGAAGCATGAAGTATTTTGTTGGGTAAACCATGGCAATATGATAGACAAGTTAGTCATAATAGTGTTACTAATGAGTATTTTGGTATATGTGGAAAAACCAAGCATAAACTTAAACCTTCAAAATGTGATGACCTTAGCATGAGTGATCCACCTTCTAAAAAGAACTTGTTCTCACATGAAAATGCTATGATTACTTATATAAAAGAAGAGGGTATATGTGAAATGCCCCAAAATTATTTATTTTAAGAAATATAATTAAATAAGGATTTATTAGGGAATTTATTTATTTATTTATTTTATTTGGAATAAGAAGGATTTATTTAGGGTAAATTATTAAAGAATTTATAAATATTTTTTTTCTAAGGGAAAATTTGGTATTTTTGCTAATAAAAAGGGAATTTAGGAAAAGTCTTTTAAAAACCCTAAATTAGCCTAAAAAGGAAATTTAATATTATTTTATTTATATATTTTATTCTAAGTACCCAAAATATTCTAATTAATTTATTTAACCCCAAACCACTTAAATTTTCCTTTTTCCTTTTTCTTTCTTTTCATTCTTTTTCTTTCTTTTCTTCTTTTTTTTTCTCTCGCCGGATTGGGCCTGGACGCAGCCAAACAATAAAATCGCGGTCGCAGTTACGATTGCGGTTGCATTTGCGGTATTGTGGTATCAGAGCATCGTGAATGATATTTTATATGTCGCGGTGTGATTTTTTACTTTTTTTTCACAATAAATATTGGTAAAATATCGGCAAATATCGGTCGATAACCGATATATCGCCGATAAATACTTGAAATTCTAAATCCATCGTGTATCGCCAATTTTGCGTATCGGCTGACCCAAAATCCGATAAATATCAGCAGATATTGCGTATCAGGACCGATATTTAATTGTATGGACATGACCCAACTCCTTTTTCCTTCTTCTTTCCTCCCGTGGCCCAGCGCCGTTCCTTTTCTTCTTCATGCGGCATCCTAACGCTATGTTTTGTTCCCGTTTTCTCTGAGACGCTGCGTTTCATTTAAGGAAATTATAACCGTTGCCAGCCGGCCGGTTCTTCCCTTTTCTTTCTTTTCCTCGGCCGCCCGGTTCAACCCTTCCTTCTTCCTCCTTCAGCTTCGTCATCGACCTGCATCTTCGAAGGTCCGAAAATGGCGCCGCCGGCCACGTAGGTTTTGACCGGCCATTTCTCCCTTCATTATCTCTCTCTTGACTTGTAGATCGGCTTGGTATATTCTTTTTTCCTCAACTCTCGCTCGATTCGACCAAAACTTTCGCCGAACAATTACCGCCATCGGCTGCCTCAAACCCTACATAAAATACCCTCCTGCTGACCCCAAAAACCCTACCATTCCCTCTAAACTCTATAAATAGCCTTGATTGGTGTGATTTTGAAACTTCTTATCCCCCGAAACCCTAAGAGCTAGCCGTGTGCCACCGTGACTTCAGACGAGCCGTTCGCCGCCGTTAGCCAACTTCGCCGCCACCTCTGCCTCCCAAATTCTTCCCTGCATTGTACTCTAGCTAACTAAGCTCTCCACCTCCTTCGATTCTTCTCGCACGAGCCACCATAGCCGTGCGAAGTCCCCTGTCCATCTCGCAAAAACTTTTACCCCGCAACCTTTAAGCCGCCGTCCGCCACCACATCCGCCACTTCTATTGCTTTCTGCACCACCCAAAAACTTCTAATAATTCTCCTCCACCGAACCATAACCTTATTTTCCTTTTTCTCCTTCTCCTCCCCTCTTTTTCTTCATCTTTTTCCTTTTAGCCTTCTTTTCCGGCCACCGCCGTGCACCACCGCTGGTGCCACCCATCCCCGCCGACTCAAGGTGAAACCCTAGACCTTCTCAGCCCTTCTTTTCTATTTATTGTAATTTATTCTGTTTTTATTCAATTTTTAGTATTTATTTGAATATTATTATTATTATTGTTATTAGATGTAATATTATTGATAAATTTTGTTGGTAGGGTGGAGATTATTCTTGAGTTAATTAGATTGTTAGTTTCAATTTTAGGAATTTATTTGAATTATTATAAGTTTATTATAATTATTAATACTATTATTAATATTATTATTATTAGTATAATTATTTTATTATTAATGTTAATTATTTTAGGAGGGCCGAGGCCTTAATTTTTAATTAAGGTTCACACCCTTGTATTTTTATTACTATTTTTACTATTATTAATATTATTATGATTAGTATCTTTACTAATTTAATGTTATTATAAGTATATATGTTATTAATATTATTATTACTATTATTGAATAGTACTTTCATTATTTGAGGTAGGGTTGAAAACCCCACCTTGTAATTTTAATCTTATATTATTATTATTATTATTACTAATATTTTGTTATTATTAAAATTATTATTATTATTATTATCATTAGTAGTATTATTTTGGTGAAGGGTAGAAACCCCTATATCACCATTCGTTTTAAATTTCATTAGTATTTTTAGTAGTATTTTGTATAGTTAATTTTAGTATAGTATTATTTTAATTAAAAACTAAGTCTTAGGATAAGTTAGTAATTAATAGTATTTTTAGGAGGGAACCTAATTCTAGTATTTTCCCCATAATAGGTGAGCCCAATCAAAGCCCTCAAGTGGTATAGGAGCGTACTCCAAGACAAGTGACATTTTTAGGTAAGGGGTGCTAAGGCCATTTGTGTAATATGTGATTTATATGCCATGCATGCCATGTGATATGTTTTATTGTGTATTTCATGTGTATATTGTATAACTATTATGAATATAGCATGATATGAAGGTTGAGGTGTGTTTTGTCTAAATAATTGTGACATGAGAATGATGTGTATAAATGTGTTATTATTATGGTATGATGTGACCTCGGGACATGCATGATAGGGTTGTAAAATAATGATGGGGAGCGTAAAAATGTGGTATTACGGTTTTAGTATAGTGGTATCAGGGTTTACATGGTTGTATTAATGGTTGCATGGTGGTATTAGGGTTTGCATGGTAGTATTAATGGTTGCATGGTGGTATTAGGGTCTGCGTGGTGGTATTAGGGTTGCATGGTGGTATTAGGATTGTACGGTGGTGTTAGGGTTTTGCATGATGGTTTTAGGGTTTGCATGGGAGCCAGGGTTTACGTGGAACTAGGGTTGCATGTGAGAGTAATGGTTGCATGGGAGTTAGGGTTTGTGTGGTTACCATGGTATGGTGGGAATAACTAGGGTTGGAGGATGAGAACTATAGAAGGCAGTCATGCATTTCAGGGTCAAAGCTTGTAAATAAGATACTTAAGATATTAATTACTTAAAGTGGAAGATATTGAGACAGGACCAGCCGATCCACCGGTCAGGAATAGTGGTTAGGGTTTACCCTATGTGCGACCGATCCACCGGTCATAATAGTGGTTAGGGCAGGATGCCCTATGCGTAACCACTAACCAATCCACCGGTTATAATAGTGGGGGTTCCCGAGCTCAATAAACACAAACCAGAGTTTTGCTAAAGCACCTAAAATATACTAATTACTTACAGTGGAACACTATGCAAGCATGAACTAAACCGATCCACCGGTAAGGAATAGTGATTAGGGTTTTTACCCTATGCGTGACCGATCCACCGGTTGTAATAGTGGTTAGGGCAAGGCGCCCTATGTGTAACCGATCCACCGGTTAAAATAGTGGGAGGTTCCTGTACTTGCATGGGTTAATAAAGAGCATAGTGTGAATTGGATATCGAAAAGAGATTATAATTTACTAATCTAGACTGTTTGGGCCTTTATGTATAGGCTTGATCATTTATAAGCTGTATACTTATCTGTATGGCCTTATACATTATATATGTGGGCTTGAAAGTGTAAGTTGAATATTATCCTGTATGAGTTTATGTGATTATATATTGGCCTTAGTGCTCGGTTACCTTACTCAGTACGTAGCGTATTGATTACCCTTTTTATAGGTGCTGCTCATTCCTACGAGTAGAAGGCCTAGCTGGCTTGCTACAAGTAGGAGATGTTTTTTCTAATGCGATCGATGTCTATGGGATATCAGGTGGGGCCAAGTGATGTTTGGGTTGGATCAGTTCCCGGAGTGACGTGGCCGGCTTTCCATTTGAGATTATTATTACCATTTTCTTTATTTATGATTAGCACTTCAGAAACAATTTCATTATTGCAGTTACATCTTTTCCCTGAAAAACTAACTCTCGTATTTTGGATTGTGTAAAGACTTATGCGTACTTGATTCCTGTATTTATGAATTTGGATTATTTAATAATGTTATGAGTTGTTTTTCTTAGCCTTAGCACTTGGTATTGGAACGGTAGGAGTGAACCGGTCTGGTACTAAGTGTGGCAGTAACATCCCTAGAATTTACGATTTTAATTTATAAGTATTGTTTTAAAAAAAATGTGTAAATTTTGGGGGTGTTACAATATGCTATGCTCTAATAGTGAAAGAAACTCAATATGGGGATATTAAAAATGATAACCCTAAGCTTACTAGACTACTTGATGAATTTAATGATGTGTTCCTAAATGATCTTCCACCTAGACTACCACCTATAAGAGGTATTGAGCATGCTATTGATTTAATCCCTAAAATGTCTTACTTAATAAACCAACCTATCGAAGTAATTCAGAGAAATTTAAGAAACTTCAAAAACAAATACAAGAGTTAGTAGAGAAGGGGTATGTTAAAGCAAGTATGAGTCCCTATTGTGTTTCCGCCCTACTTATCCCTAAATTATTTGAAAGTTTAATGGATACAAAACTTTATGGGAAATTAGAGAAGTGTGATTTCATGCTTCCTAGAGTTATATTTTTGGGTATATTGTGAGTAGAGAAAGTATTAAAGTTGATCCATCTAAAATTAAAGCTATTGGAGAATGGTCTATTCCTAAGAACATTCATGAAGTGAGAAGTTTTCGCAAATTAGATGGTTTTTATAGACGATTTATTAAAGACTATAACTCAACTTATGAAAAAAGGAGAGTTTAATTGGGGAGATATAGCCACTAAAGCCTTTGAGACTCCTAAAGCTAAATTGTGTAATGCTCCACTCTTATCCTGACCTAATTTTGAATTACTATTTGAAGTAACTTGTGATGCTAGCTGGGTAGGGATTGGAGGAGTACTTTCATAAGAAAAAAGGACTATTGCATATTTCAGTGAAAAATTAAATGGGGCCAAGTTGAACTACTCTACTTATGAGAAGGAATCCTATACCATCATTCGTAGCCTAGAGACATAGAGTCATTATTTAAGACCTAAACCCTTTGTGTGGCATTTAGATCATGAAAATCTAAAATACTTATATAGGAAAAAGAAAATGATTCCAAGACATGCAAAGTGGGTAAGTTTCATACAATATTTCGCATTCTCTGTCAAATATTTAGATGGTAAAGAAAATGTCGTAGCTGATGCTTTATCTAAAAATTCTACACTATTAGTCATGATGGATGCTAAGTTACTTGGATTTATGTGCATGTAGGAACTCATAAGGGTCGATAAATTTTTTGAAATGACTCATTTCATATCATGTGATAAAACTGATGATACCACACATGTTGCGGATTTATATATTTTAAAGAGGTTAAATTTACATAAATAAAGATTTCCTCACTTACGTAAAAACAAATTAATGCCTAGAGCATATGGTCTTTTTAAAATACTTACAAAATTTGAAGATAATGATTATGAACTTGATTTACCTGATTCTTATGGTGGAATATCAATAACTTTTAATGTAGGTGATTTGTCTCCATATTATGATGATGCGAATTTGAGGACCAATTCTACTCAACCAAGGGAGAATGATGCAGGCGCATATAATGATCCTCTTGATAATGAAGAATTATCATTCTTAATAATGGAACCGGTTATCTTAATGTTTCTTGTGATATTTTTACTATTAATTCTAAAGATAATTTAAGATTTTTTGTGTACATATGTGCAACAAAAAGATACTTAAGATGTCAAGCCATTTAAGACATGTTTGTGTACAAGACATGCAAACATTCAAAGCTATGGCATGAATGGAGGACAAGACAGTAAGCATGCAAAGACTCATTATTTGTAGCACTTATAGTGAACCCTAGGATGTCATGTATAATTGAGGGTTTCGTAGCTTGTTATTTCATGTATGTATTAACCGATTTAAATGCATGTAATATTGTAGTTAATATCCTTTAATTAGGTGTTTAATTACGTTTTTTAGAGTATTAAAGCTAACTCTAATTAATTACGTAACTAAACCAGCCATGAGGTGACTTGGTTATGTTAACTCATGACTCACGGCACTAGAGGTTGTTACCAAAGTGTAAATGGGGGTAATAACTATGCTAGTTGTTAAGTAATTAGTAATTAGTAGTAATTACTTCCTATGAGTACTATATATACTCATTAGGGAACATTGTACACGGCAAATTATGATATTGAAGTGAATAAACTTTTGAGCACTTGGCTTACAAATTCTCTCTTTTGTGAGATAATATTCTTATTAGGAATTACTTGGAGTAATTCCACTTAGAACCCTTAGTGTTGAATCTTGGTGGAAGATTCACACATATCTTCATCCTACATCCCATTTGAACCAAACAATCGACATCAACGTCTTCTAACTTGATTGAAGATCTTCCTAAACCCAACCAAATCATAGATAACAAGAGAGATCCCCATCAACCAATCAATTTGATTTCATATAAGTAGTTGTATGGTTTAAAACCCTACATCTTAGGAAGATGCTACTTAGAATTTGAAAGTACATAGAATAAGACTCGACTGGCTGACAATATTGCTTTAAAAAAGGGGGAAAGGGCCATATGAGACATATTGAATCGTTCAGGTGCTTTGAAATACTTACCTGCAGAAGAATGTCACGTTTCATTCTCGAGCATCTGATTTCCACATTATCAGACATATCCAAAGAATGATTAGAATCTGACTCACTTTTTATTTTTTGAGAATACACCACCTGTTTCTCTGGAAACATATTATTCACAAGAGAACCAAAGGTTAGAGGAACCAGAGTAAAATACCACAAATGTTGCTTATAGTGAAGAAGAGCAAAGGTTCCAAAATATAAATCAGCCCTGTCAGCTTCACTGATGATATGTACTTCTAACATAGCATTCAATTTATCACCTAATGTTTTTTGGATGCTAAAAACCATATATAAACGAAAAAGACATAAATATAAATATATATCATTTCATTGTGTTCCTAAAAGGAATGAGGATAGCAAATATAACAATTTAGGGAAATATAAACAAAGTAACCTCAAAGGTAACGAAACACTACAGCAAAAGTGGTGTATGACAATTGGTAATTTGGGGAAGGTTAGGGGAACCTTTGGATTAAGTTAAAAAACACAGCATATAGTAACAGTTTAGAACCGTTGATAAAATTGGATTTTAGGAATGGCTAAGCATCATCCCTAAGCTCCAAAAACTTCAGTAGTGATATTCTCAAATTTTCCCACCTATTTAAGCATGCACACAAATTACCTCTCACTCTTAGACCCTTATTGTTTCTCCTCAACCTCCTAGCTAAAACTTTCAACGCCATTCACCATTCGCCATTCTTCTCTAACCTCGTCCTCTATTTGATTGTTGCCATTTACCCTATCATTAGCCATTTCCATTCTCCCTCGTCGTTTACCCTCACTGTTTGCCCCTAGCCTCTACCCTGCCATCCACCCTCATCGTTTGCCCTTGTTGTTTTCCCTTGCCATTTCCCCTTGTCGTTCGCCCTCACCCACCCCTAGCCTTTTCCACTGCCTTTGTCGTTTGTCCCCCCACTATCATTGTCAATTTGAGCTAGTCACCGACCCTCATCTCTTCTGCATTCTTCATCGTTGTAGCTGCTAGGTCTCCTAATTTTGAACTCGGGTTAGTTTTTTCTAGTTTTGAATTTTTACCTCTTCATGGGATAATATATCATCTAGGCATAGTATAAATTAGATTAAAAGTGAAATTTATTCTCTATATACACTAACCGATCAAATCTAATTGCTTGCAACTGTTGGATTCTATATATATAGATGTGTGTGTGTGTCTATATATATATATAATTTTGGCATTTTAGGGTTTTGATATCAATCTGAATTTCCGTCGTAAGTGCCTATTTTCTTACTTTGTATATATATATATATATATATATAGACGCGCACGCACACATACAAATATACAACCTTCATATATGTATATATATGCCGATAGCTAGGCCATTTCAAAGGTGTTACAAGACATCATTAAAATCCAAATAAATTTCACACCAGTGACTGATCACAAGGAAATAAGAGAGGAATGACAGAGGTGAAAGAGGGAAAGGATATGGGAAAGAGAAATAGAGCGAGAGGAAATGGGGGAGAGTAGATTATCAGCAACAAAATCATATATTCCCCTAATGCAATCGTAGGTTTTATACATCAAGATTTTCCATAACCAAATGAGACTATTGTTGGCACACATGGACCATTACACGTCTAAGGGAAACTCTCCATTTTAACAGAAAAACTAACCCCCCTCCCTACGGTTCTAGCCTTGCCTCAATTCCCCGTTTGGCCCTCCTCTTCTTCCCTAACAATTGCCCCTAGTGCAGAAATCCTTGTCCCCAAGGATCAAATGAAGGGAACTGAGCTTGAATAGCAGAAAAGTCCTCCCAAGTTGCATTTTTTGGACCCAAATCCAACTATTGAACTAGGATCTGTGTGACAACCTTGTTATGTCTTTTGATCACCCTTTTGTCCAACACCCCAATAGGAGCAACTAGCGGTTGGTCCTCTGCATTCAGTAGTGATAGTGTGGCATTAGCAGCTTGATAAACTTCCTTGTACCTGAGCATAGAGACATGGAAGACAGGATGGATGTAACTTCCTACAGGTAGTTTTAGACAATAAGCTACCGCTCCCTTGACAATACCTTACAGGGTCCATAATATCTGGATGCCAATTTCAAACTTCTGAGGACAGATAAGGAAGTCTGCCGATATGGCTGCAATTTCAATAAAACCATGTCCCCTTCTTGAAAGTTGCGGTCTATCCTTCTTCTATCTACATAGTGCTTCATACGATTTCAAGCTTTGATGAGTTGATCCTGCAAAAGTCTATTAATTTGGGCCCTATCATGTATAAAGTCATTGGCAACAGCTACACGAGAGACCCTGGAGACACCCAACAGCTCTAGGGAGGATCATAGCTATACAAGGCTATAAAGGGTGTCGTTTTGATGGCTAAATGAAATGAGGTATTGTGCTGCCATTCTGCCAATGCTAGCCATCACGACCATTTGCGGGGGCACTGGTAAGACATGCAGCGGAGATATTGCTCTAGACATTGATTTAGCCTCTCTGTTTGGTCATCCGTTTCTGGGTGGTACGCAGTGCTCATGTGGAGGTTGATTCCCAGACTTTTGAAGAGAGATTGCCAAAACAAGCTAGTGAATACCTTGTCATGGTCTGAAATGATCACTGCAGGCAGCCCGTGCAATTTAAAAAACAGTATCAAAGAATACTTTGGCAACTTGGGGAGCTGTAAAAGGGTGTGTCAGAGGTAAGAAGTGAGCGAATTTGGTGAGCTTGTCCACGACCACTAACACAGTGTCATAGGTTCCTGATTTAGGAAGAGCTTCAATGAAGTCCATGGTAACCGTTTCCCATGCTTGAGAGGGAATTGGAAGAGGTTGAAGTAGCCCGAGATAAGGTTGGTGCTCAGCTTTTTTTCGTTGGCAATTATCACAAGCTTGCACATGCTCCTTAATGCTCTAGAGCATATTTGGCCAATAGAAAGTGGACTTAATTTTGTGATAGGTTGCCTGTATCCCAGCATGGCCCCCTAGTGGAGAATTGTGAAAGGTGTGGAGTATCTTAGCCCTTACTTGTCCTGATGCTCCTAGAAACACTTTACCCTTATACCTCAATAAACCCTGTTGCAATGTGTAGTCTGGTTTCGAGGAAGGATCAATTGCTAGGGCAGTAAGCAATTCTTGAGCTTCCTCATCCCCTGCATAGATTTCCTCCACCTCAGTCATCCAAGAAGGGACTCCCACTAAGATCGTAGCCAATTTTGCTGAGTCTTCACCTTCCTTTCTGGATAGAGCATCTGCTACCTTGTTCCCTGCTCCCTTCTTATACTGGATTGTGTAGTGCAACCCTAGCAGCTTTGTCAACCCCTTTTTCTGGACATGAGTAGTTAGCTTTTGTTCCGACAGGTGCTTCAAGCTCTACTGATCTGTTTGAATCACAAACTTCCTTCCTTTCAAATAGTGGCGCCATTTATCCACTACCATGAGTATGGCTAGGTATTCTTTTTCATATATGGACATCCCTCGGTGTTTCTGCCCGAGAGCCTTGCTCAAGTAAGGTATTAGCTGCCCATCCTGGGTGAGTACTGCTCCAATTCCAGTCAAAGCTATACTTTTTAAGCTAGGCAGTCAAGGGTGCATCTATATGCTCATATTGATGGACGAATTTCCAGTAATATCCTATGAGACCAAGGAAATCCTGCAGCTCTCATAAATTCTTAGGTGTTGGCCAATCAACCATTAACTTTATTTTGGATAGGTCGGCTGAAACCCCTATTGCTGAGACAATATGACCAAGATATTCCAGCTCCTTTTAACCAAACAAGCATTTTTTTTTTGGTTAACAAATAATGAGTCTGCATGCAACAGGTCGAACACAATTCCCAAATGCTCCACATGAGCCTCCATACTAGGACTATACACTAATATGTCATCAAAGAATACAAGAACGAATTTCCTCAAGTAAGGCTTGAAAATGTCATTCATCAATGCCTGAAAAGTAGCTGGAGCATTCATTGGCCCAAATGGCATTACAAGGAATTCATAATGACCTTTGTGAGTTCTAAAGGCCGTTTTGGGCACATCTTCTAGCCGCACCCTATTTTGATTATATCCCAACTTCAAGTCAAGCTTAGAGGATACTCTTGCATCATAGAGCTCATCTAACAACTCTTCAATGACTGGTATTGGAAACTTATCGGGGATGGTTGCTCTATTTAGGGCACGGTATTCTACATGGAAGCACCAACCACCGTCCTTCCTCACTAGAAGCACCGGACTAGAGAAGGGACTATGACTTGGTTGAATGATGCCTGCTGCCATCATTTCTTGCACCAACTTTTCTATCTCATCTTTTTGCGCTTAGGGGCATTTGTAGGCTCTAACGCTCACAAGTTGCTGTCCCTACTCTAGCTTAATGCAGTGATCTAAGGCTAGCTACTGTGGAAGACCCATTGGAGCTCCCAACACATCCTAAAACTCAACCAACACCTATTAGGCATCCTTAGCAACTTGGGTTGTTCCCTACAAGTATTTCTCTACTACTTCCATTGCACGACACTCCAACAAGATCCCCTTCCCCTCCTTTCGGATGGTCTTCATCATGGACCTTAGTGAGATCCAAGTTTTGCATAACCCTGGGTCCCCACTTAGCTCCACAATTTGCTGGCCCACAACGAATTTCATAATTAGCGCGTTCCAATTTACCAACATTATTCTGAGTTTCTCTAGCTATTGTATTCCCAAAATGAAATCTGCATTTTCTAGTTCAAGGGATAAGAAGTCTTTACATACATCGATCCCTTGCAAAGAGAGTGGTAGTGACTTACATAATCCTTGAGCCTGGACCGACCCGCCTATCCCCATAATGACCCCATATGCACTAGTGGGGGTCAGCGGTAGCTGCAACCTTCAAACCACATCCATTGCAATGAAGTTGTAAGTTGCTCCACTATCGACAAGCATGGTTACCTAGGTGCCTTTCATCTCCCCCGCAAGCTTCATAGTTCTTGCGAAGGTGAACCCAACTACCAAGTTCATGGATAACTCAATCTTCGATTTCTTCTAGAGAGAGAATCATCCAGCAGTAACAACTGCAACAGATGATTTTTGCACTTGTGCCCTGGCATAAATTTCTCATTGCAGCGAAAACACAAACCCCTATCCTTCCTCCGTTGATACTCAGCATCACTAAGTCGCCAGAACCCAAAGGGTCGCCGGTTGGTGGAGTTCCCTTTGGTGTTGGTGCAGCCGATGAAGTTCATAGTCCGACCCAAGTTGCAGCTCTTCGCTGCCTTCATACCCACTAGGCTCGAGTGGGTTGAAGAAGTCAAGTAATATGAGCTTGAAACCTTTGGGCCTGGAATATTACCTTGGGCACTAGTGGCGCCGTCCATACTACCCCTAGACCCAAACCGACCCACTTGAACAACCCGATGCTTATCCTTAATCAGTTAGGCAGCCTCCATCATCTCCAAGAGGCTCCCTGGCTTCATCAAACAGATCTCCACTCGAAAGGTTGGCTTAAGTCCATTGAGGAACGTACTTTCCAAAATCTCCCCGGTCAATCGTCCCTGTAGCAGTGCCGCTATTACTTCGAACCTTTCTAGGTACTCTTCAATGGAGGCTTCTTGTCTAATGGAAAGGAAACACTCACAAAGAGTCCCCTCTTGTTTTGTTCTAAATCGAAGTAGTAATGCCTCCTTTAATCCAGCCCAAGAGGTGAATTTCCGTGCCTTCTCTGTATACTAAAACCAAGATAAGGCACAACCCTCCATTGTCACTACTGTAGCATCTAGTTTTTCCCCCTCCGTCAGTCGGTTCAGGTTGAAGTAGCATTCGGCCCTAAAAATCCACCCATCAAGGTCACTGCCATTGAAGAGAGGTAGCTCCATTTGATGTACAGCTCGAGGCTCATTCCTATACTCTCCATCTGACTCTTGAGTCTCCAATCTATTTGAGGTTTCATCCTGATTTCCCTTCCCATCTTCTCATTTCCATTCTCCGTGGCCGGAACACTAGATTCCCCTCGACTAATCAGCACATCCATCTTAGATAACTCCCAGATGACCCTATCCAATCTCTGAGTGTCTAACTATAGTGCCCCTACATCTCGCGGCCACTCCTCTTACGTAATCCCTGTTTTCTCTTCCAAATTCTTCACTGTCATTTTGTTTCCTAGCCATCACGGCTCTAATACCACGATGATCAAAACATAACAAAATAGAAACAGTAACCACAACAATTATAACAGCATAGATGATAGGAAAAAGATAATGTGTATTGAGAAATGAGAGATAGAGATGGATACAAGCCAGGTGTTCGAGAAACTAGTGCCTCCCACTTCTTCCAATTCCTCCTTGCCTCCTTCCCAACATCCCTCCCCTATTTAATTCCCAAAAATCCTAATAGAATTACCCCTCCCCACCCACCTAACTGCCAGCAAAGCATACCGACTAACAGACTTAATATTAACACTCCATAATACTCCTCCCCTACATGTAAAATACCCAGTTAAGTAATAGTAATAATAATTGTAGTATTAATAATAGACTCAAATCATAACAGGCTGGCTAAGTCACAGCCAAGTCAGCACCAGTAGCTCCAGCTAAACCATCTCCCCCAACCTCGACCTTCCCACGCCTAGCCTAAGTGAACCTGACCAGTGGTTTATCAATTTCATGCTATTTTGCTGCTGGTTTATACTATTTTTATGTTGTGTTTAGTATACTTGAAGTCTGTTTCTATGAGCAACCAAAGCCAACTTAGGAGACCACAAATAGAAAGAGATTTAGGGAGAAAAATATATTGGTAACCTTCAAACCCAACCCTATATATATATCCCTATGCTTATGAACTAACTTAAGCTAAGTTTTAGCATTCAAATTATATGGAAAACAGAAACAAAAATTAGACAACCAGATCTGGTATTGCACATCAGAAATCAGCTCAACACATGACAAATTTACTTCCAAAAGTGCTTAGAAGCCCATCCAAACTTATCTAACATGATTATGCTTTGAGTAAATTGAATTTCCAAAGATATTGTTAGTCTGCAAGAATGTTTATAAGTGGAAACTAAATCAGTTTCATGTTTGAAATAATACATGCAGATCAGTTGCAAAACCAAGATAAAGCATAAAGAAAAATAGTGATTTTACGATTCAATAGAATCCATAAAACTTAGACAATCTTTTTCTTACTTTGTGTGCTCAATTTCCCATCATTTTTTAGGTCTAAAAACATGAATTTATCTAGGGAAATATCACATTCAGATATTATTAACAACATATAATCAAACTTTCATAAATCACAAGCAACTAGTAGAAACAAATTCAACTCAACACAATTGAACCTACACCTTTCTAACGTTATATTAAACCTATCTTAAGTAGTTCTTGTCTGGAGTGGGGGAGGAAAAAAAATGTTGATTGCACACTAAAATCACAATAAATCAGTAGCAAATGGAAAATTGGATTATACACACAAAACTTATTGTTAAAAGCAGGAGGCTTTTGGGTTTCCTGGTTGATTTGCAACTGTTTTTGTAGGTTTTTCTAGTTTGTTGTTTGGATTTGTGTCATGACTGAAACTTTGAGACATATGTTAAGAGTTGTAATTTATTAAAAGATGCGTATTGGTAGTATTGCAATAGTAATTTGCATTGCTGTTTTATAACACAGATGGCTGCTTTAAGACACATTAGTGGAGAAGATGATATACAACTGACCTCAAAAAACTATTCTTGACCTTTATTGTTCAGTGAGGGATATCAATTTGATATTCTGCAACTTTTGATTCTGATCAATACTTGTCAGATATTAATATCATTTTGATGTAGTTTGAAAACTACTGTAATATTACATTAGATATATCTATGAACATTGAAGTTTAAATATGTTTTAGCAGGTAGAAATGATCAAATTATATTAGGTTGCTTAAAATTAAGATATATATATATATATACATATATGTTTAAATTAGCAGGTAACTCTTAAGAAGCTTGAAGCCAAATAATATCACTAATGCTTGTGGCACAGGAATACAAAATCAGGACGCTTAGGAATCATCCCAAAAGATGTTTTGTTTTCAAAAAAAATTCAAATGATATACGTACGGATTATTACTAAATATCAGTAACATCTTTTAGGGACTGTTATAAACTGTCCCAAATATTATTTATTAAAAGATAAAACATTAAAAAAAAAGGGCTAGGGATGCTTAGTAACCAACCCCAAACATATATACCGACGGTTCTTGGAACCGTTGCTAGACCACTCCCCATACTTTCTCTAGAGATGGGTCTAGGAACCGTCAGTATAACATTAAGGATGGTTATTAAACGTCATATATGGATTTATAACAGTCCCCAATACCCATGTTTCTAGTAGTGATAACTTGAGGTCAGACTAGATGCAAATATGGAGAAACCTCTGGGAGTTCCCTTTTAAAGAGCAGTTAACATGCTAGTAGAAATGGTCATCATAACCTAGTATGAACACTTACAACCCAAAAGGCCAAGGATGTCATGCAAAGTTGGCAGAGCTAAAATAGATAGGATATGACTAGTGACAGTTGGAGTTCATACACTAAAGCGATTGAATGCAAATTCAAAAATTAGGGGGAAATGTAGTGAGCCTGCTGTTCTTCAGGTATTATTATTCCCAACAAATCAAGAAAATCAAATGAATGCCCATATTAGATGTAGCTTTACGTATAATACTTCACAACACTAAAGTGACTACTAATTATTAACTTTTTTATAAATTAATTAAATCAAATAGGATGATCATCCTATAATGTCACGCACTTCAAATGTTTTCTAAGACGACATAGAACCGATGTCAAGACAGCATGATATCTAAATCAAATTCCACTGATGCTTGAACAATTAAGAAAGAACATCTTTTCTTCAATCAAAAGCCACAGGTCATAAACATTAACACAAGTATGCTTAATAATATTGTTGAAAACCAGTTTCTGTAACTGACCTCCAACACAGCTACCAATATGTGGAAAGGAAGTTGGATATTGCAGCCAGCAAGATTGGTAGCCAACTGTTCTCCTGAAAATTTTCCACAAAATTAAAGTTGAGCTGCAACTCTTCAACTCCAATATCCATTACAGAACATTATTTCATCATTAGCAAGCACTAAATTTACAATTATCATCACGAATGCCAAATCCTTAGGGAGAGCTTTCCTTTGTACCATATTGCAGCTAATAATGGACTGCCATAAAATCCAACACTTTGTTTGGCCAAGAACAGAGCTGGATCTAAGTGAAGTATTTAAACATAAAGAAGAAACAAAACACTGCTTCAAATAGAAACACCGTGCACATATAGCACCAATGTTTTTCTTCATTGTCATATTGTATCAGAGAAAGCAATTTTCATGTCCTTAAAAGGCAAGAATACTTGTAATCTTGTGGGCATCTTTTACAGATTGATCACCTAGGCAAAAGGTGGTGAACTCATACATGCTTACCCCAAAAATATGCCTAGATAAAATTCATTAGCTTTTGAAACATCTTGTAATTTAGTGCAAAATTCTTACTTCAGTACAGCAAGTTTGTAACTTAAGTCCCTTGCATCAACCAAATGACTGGAGAGAGTTCAAAATAACTATAGGACTGGCCACTATACACAATCAGAAATGTTTTGAGTCCAATTTCAAGGTAAGTCGATAGCATGAAACTACTGAGTTATATGAAAAAGAATGGGTCAACAAGAGTTGATCCTTCTCCAAATGGCATAACAGATACCCTTGATGCCCAACTCTACGGATTGCCAATCTTTTGGTAACTATAAAACTAAACATAAGTTAAGGCATAAATGTGGTAGGTAGCAGCTAAAGAATTGAAAACCAAAACACTCAAGCAAGCAGAAAATTAAGAAAGGAGAAATAAACTGAGGGAATCTGGGTTGATAAGTGATAATCAGAGAGTAATGATGCCCAGTATTCGAGGTCCTTGCCCCTCCCATACAGCCCTTACACTCTTTTCCTCTACACCTTCAGCTCCCTTGACCCTTATATATCAACATAACAGATTCCCAGATGCCCTGACTCACTAAAACAGAAAAAAGAACTTGAGAAAAGCATGACTGCACACTCATACCAGACTCCATGATAACGGCCAAACGCAGACAGACCCAAACAGACCATAATTAAAGGAAGAAATGAGAAAAATATAGCGACACATCACACACCCCCTAATAATCATCCAGTCCAAAGACTCAATCCCCAGGTCTTTTGCCCCTCCTAAAATATATGAAATGATGAGGGACTTATCAATACTCCCCCCACAAAGCTTCACCTTGTCCTCAAGGTGAAAGGCCGGAAACTGCTGGTTGAGTAGGTCAAACTCTTCCCAAGAGAACTCAAAATCTGGCAACACTTTCCACTGAACCAAAACCTCCATGATGCCCTGCTGACTGTAGGGCAAATCAAGCACTGCATCAGGTTCCACCTTCAACTCTATGTCAGCAGCAAAACAGGGGTGAATGGCTCTGCTTGGCTGCCTGTCCCAGCTGCTGGTTGAATCATTGATACATGGAAAACTGGGTGAGTAGATATTGATTCTGGCAACTTTAGCAAGAGTTTTACACTGTTGGTGGATGGGCAATAAGCAACCTTCCCAACTTTAGCCACCACCTGGTATGGACCAAAATATCTTGGTACAAATTTCCCAATCAACCCCTCAGTGGGAGATCAATGCTGATAAGGTTTGATTTTACAAGCACCCAGCTTCCAATTGAATGAGTCTGTTTGTGCCTCTTTTTATCAGCTTGTTGCTTCTTTCTGATCTATTCATAATAAAAATGGTACTTAAATTCTTCCAGGCAGACATCTCTGTCCAGGAGGTCCTGATCTACATAAGAAAAAGGTGTAGTGCCATCCTCATACTGCAGCACAGGAGAAGGGTCACTACCATATAAACATTGAAGGGTGTAGTCTGTATAGCTGAATGGCAAGAACTGTTATACCAGAACTATGCAAAAGGGACCATTTCACCCACTGTTTGGATCTGTCCCCGCAAATCAGCAGAGGTAATCTCCAAACTTCTATTGACTACATCCATTTGCCCATTCGTTTGTGGGTGATATGCCGAACCGAACTTAAGTGTGGTGCCCTGCATCTTAAACAGCTCTTTCCAAAAGTCATCACAAATACTTTATCCAATTCCAGATGATGGATTTTAGGACACCATGTAGGCAGATGATCTCCTTAACAAATGTGGCTGTCACTGTATGTGCAATAAAAAGAAGCTTAAAGGGAATGGAATGTGCATATTTTGTCAAGCGATCCACTACAACCATGATACAATCATATTGTGACCATGATAAACAGAGTTTGGTCATCCCTTGATAAAATCCAACAACTTATCTTCCCAAACCTGCTGTGGAATTGGTAAAGGCTGTAGCAGCCCAACAGTACTTAATGCTTGGTACTTATTCTGTTGACACACCGCGCAACCTGTAAAAAACTCATGTACATCCTTCCTCATTTCCAACAAATAAACCTCACAGGACAACCTGTGAAAAGTCCTTAGCACCCCCAGAATGCCCTCCTATACCATGACCACAGAATTCAGGCAGTATTTTTTGTTTCAAGGGAGATTGGGCAGGTATCAGTAGTTGGTTGTTATGCATCAATTTGCCTTGGATCAAGCTGTACCCACTGATCGTCTGATCTCCTTGTGTATTCCTCAAAATATAGACCCAAATATTGGATCAGTCGCAACAACAGATTGAAGAGAGCTCAAATCATTCACCCACACAGTGCAGAGAGCAGGCAGAACAGCTTCTGCCTCTACTTACACTCGATGCCAAAGAATCCCCCTAACTCCTTTAATGTCTTAGGTACTGGCTAACCTTTTACACATTGAAGGTTAGATGGATCAACTACAAGTCTGTTAGCTCATACAATATGCCTGAGAAACTCCAATTCGGACTGCCCAAAAACACATATCTTCATGTTCACAGCAGAAGAATTGGCAACAGCACTTCAAAGACCAAGTTGAGGTGGCAGATATGCTCCTCTATGAACAGACTTTAAAAGAGTATAGCCTCAAAAAATAACAGCACCAACCTACAAAGAAAAGTCTTAAATACAGCATTTAACAATGAATGGCGGATGGCCATTGCATTCATAAACCTAAACAGCATTACCAAAAGTTCATAGTGTCCTTCGTGAGTGAGGAATGCAATCTTTGGAATATCATCTAGACTCTCCCGGATTTGATGAAAACATGACTACAAATCTAGCTTTGAGAATACCACAGCCCCTTTCAATTCAAACTAAACAGGGGAATTTGACAGGATTCGTGACCTTATTTAGCTCATGGTGATCCAGCAAAACCACTAATCCCAAAGTTAGGAATTAGGTAGATATTTTAATTCCTGTTTTTTAGGAGGTAGAATATCTTTCAGTTGCTGGATTTTAGGAGTCAGAATATCTTTCAGTTATGTGGATGTATATAAATAAATCATGTACTCTCTCAAGAAGAACAGAATATCATTCTCAAAATCCTACATGGTATCATAGCAAGGAAATTCTAAAAAACCCTAGCCGTCTTCCTCCTCACCGGCATCCTCAGATTCTCCCAGCATTCTCAGTTTTTTCGAGAAAATCTCAATTTTTTCTCCCAAATGGCGAATGAACAAACAAGGTCCATCTCTGAAACCTCCTCCTCTCCTTTCCATAATTCAAACTCAAGAAATTCTGGAATGACTGAAAATACCTCTCTTCTCATCACAAATCATAAACTCAATGGACAAAACTATCTGCACTGGTCCCAATCCGTCCGTATGTTCATTGGTGGCAGAGAAAAAGAGGATTACTTGTCCCGAGAAACCAAAATTCCTCAGAAAAATGATCCAAACTATAAGAAGTGGAAGGCCAAAAATCATCAAATTATGTCTTGGCTCATTAATTCAATGAATGTTGATATTGGTGAAAATTTTCTCCTATATGAAACTGCTCATGAAATATGGGAAGCGGTGAAAGAAACTTACTTCAGTTCTGATAATATTTCAGAACTATTTATAGTGGAGGCAATCCTTCATGACCTTCATCAAGGAGAATTGAAGGTAACACAATACTTCAATGTACTAACCCAACATTGGCAGTAGTTAGATACGTTTGAGTCCCATGAATGGAAATGTCCAGATGATAGTGCATTATATCGTAAGATACTTGAGCAGAAAAGAACTTTTAAGTTTCTGTTGGGTCTAGATAAAAGCTTAGATGAAGTCGGAGGTAGAATAATGGGAACAAAACCTCTTCCTAGTTTTCAAGAGGCATTTTCAGAAGTCTGCCGAGAAGAAAGCAGGAAGAGAGTAATGTTGGGAAACACACAACCATCTCCAAACCTAGATGGATATGTTTTTGCTACTCATAGTTCATGGCCCCCAATGTTTGTATACAAACATCAGCCACGAAAGGGGCGGCCTTGGTGTGACCATTGCTCAAGACCTGGTCATACAAAGGAGACTTGTTGGAAATTACATGGCAAACCAGCAAACTGGAAGCCAACCAAATCAATCAAAGACAACCGTGCAAGCTCCGCAAGTGTTACTGAAGAATGACAAGGCATAACTAAGTCCAGTCCATTCACTAAGGAACAACTAGATATGTTAAAACTACTACTGAATAAAAACCCTTCACATCACTCTACCACTACAGTTGTGACTAGTTTGCATGCAAACTTACGTAAACTGTCCTCAAAACAATGGATTGTTGACTCAGGGGCATCAGATCATATGACAGGAGATAGGACACTTCTCTATGGCTATCAACAGTGTTCCTTTAATCTCAGGGTGAAGATTGCCGATGGTTCTTTATCTAAAGTGGTTGGAACTAGATTAGTTCAATTATTACCTAGAATTATTCTCAAATCTATGTTTCATGTTCCAAATCTTGATTGCAACCTCATTTCCATCAGTAAATTAACTCGTGATAACCATTGCTTAACAGTTTTTTTCCCAAATGTGTATGTGTGTTTTAGGAGTTGGGTTTGAACAGGAGGATTAGTAGTGCTGAGATGTGTTCTGGACTATACTTCTTCAAGCCAATCAAATCCCTAGTTGCTGCTACAAGTCTCTCTACCCGTCAGTATAATACTACGCTTTTTCATTCAAATCCCAGTATCAATAAAGATAGTGAAATTATGATGTGGCACTATCAGCTAGGAGATCCAAATTTTTTATACCTCGGAAAGTTATTTCCTAATTTTTTATTGATAAAAATCCAAAATCTTTCAATTGTGAGATATGCCAACTTGCAAAACATACTTGATCTGTCTATCCAGGGATTCCCTACCACCCATCAAAACCTTTTGCACTTGTTCATAGTGACATATGGAGCCCTTCAAGGGTTAATAACATTAATGGAGCACGATGGTTTGTAATTGTAACCTTTGTTGATGACCACATAAGACTTATGTGGATATTCCTTATGAATGAAAATTCTGAACTTGCAAGGATATTCCAAACTTTCAACTCTATGATTCAAAATCAATTTGGTATAAATATCAATATATTAAAGTCTGACAATGCTAGGGAATATTTTTACTCTGTCATAGGAGACTGCTTGTCTAAACAAGGGATAGTCCAAGTGAGTTCATGTATCAATACCCCACAACAAAATGGGGTAGAAGAGAGGAAAAATAGATAACTGTTGGAAGTGGCCCGCACCATTATGTTCTCGACCATCGTACCAAAATACCTATGGGGGAAGCTGTTCTTACTTAGGCATATCTTACAAATCGTTTACCATCTTGTGTCCTTCAGCTTAAAACACCTTGTCATGTTCTTATTAATTGTTTTCCTCATGCCCAATTCTTATCTTCAAATCTACCTCCAAAGGTATTTGGATGCTCCGCATTTGTTCATGTCTATTCCCAAAGTAGAAGCAAACTTGATCTATGATCCACAAAATGTGTTTTCATTGGTTACTCAGCAAATTAAAAGGGGTATAAATGTTTTTGTCCCATTACTTGAAAAGTGTTTGAAACCATGGATGTCGCATTCTTTGATAACAATCCATATCATTCCAAGCTTGAAATTCGGGCGAAGAACACGACAAACTTTCAGCCTTGGTGTTGGGATTCTACACTTGAACACAATTTTGAATCTATTCCTGATCAGTCTATTTCTCAAAATCAACCCTTAAGTCCAGCTTGTGATTTTATTCATTCTACACCCGATCAACCATCTTTACCCACATGCTCTAACCAACCAATACCTCAATCTACAAACAAAGAGCTTCTAGTTTATTCAAGAAAGAATAGGCAAACTCAAGGGGAGGTTGAACCCAATACACATCTCAAACCAGTCCAAGATTCAGAAATGGATCCAACAACTGCAAAAACTCATATAGGTGGGAAGAATGATCAAGAGCAAGAGGAGATTCCAACAGAAGGAAACTTAGAGCTACCCATTGCTCTAAGAAAAGGTACTCGAACATGTACTCAACATCCAATTAAAGATTTTCTCTTCTATGCAAATCTAACAGGGACCTACAAGGTATTTCTATCAAGAATGGATGAAGTTCAAACTCCAGCAAACATCCAAGAGGCTTTTAGTCACCTAAGATGGAAACAAGAAGTTCAAGAGGAGATTAGTGCTTTGGAGAAAAATGGTACAAGGATTATTACTGATCTTTCATTAGGAAAAAAGCAATAAGCTACAAATGGATATTTACTATGAAATATAAAGCAAATGAAAACATTGAGAGGTTTAAGGCACGCTGGTTGCTAGGGGCTTCACAAAATCCTATGGAATTAACTATCAAGAGACATTTGCTCCGGTTTTAAGACTCAATACTATCAAGATACTTCTATAGTTGGCTACAAATCTAGAGTGGTGTCTTCATCAACTAGATATTAAAAATGCATTCTTAAATGGGAACCTTGAAGAAGAGGTTTACATGGAGATTCTATCTGGAATTCAAAGAGGTTTGACAGTAGAAAGGTGTGTAAGCTATTGAAGTCTCTATATGGACTAAAGCAGTCCCCAAGAGCATGGTTTGGCCGGTTCTCAAAGTCAGTAAAAGGACACAGCTTTACCCGGTGCCAAACCGATCACAAGTTGTTTGTGAAACGATCCTCATCAAATAAGTTGACAGTTCTTATTGTCTATGTGGATGATATCATTCTAACTAGAGATGATATAGACGAAATAGCAAGGATCAAATAGGCCTTAGCTGAAGAATTTGAGGTAAAAGATCTTGGTCCTCTTCGGTATTTTCTAGGAATGGAAATGGCTCAATCAAGCGAAGGTATATTTGTGTCACAACGCAAGTACATCTTAGATTTACTAAAGGAAACTGGTATGCTTGGTTGTAGACTAGCAAGTACTCCAATGGACTGGAAGGAAAAGTTTGGACGGGAAGAAGGTGGAGTTCTAGTAGAAAAGGGGAGATACCAATGTTTGGTTGAAAAACTCATTTACCTCTCTCACACTAGGCCAAACATTGGTTTTACAGTGAGCACAGTTAGTCAGTTCATGAATAATTCGATAGAAGAACATAAGGAGGCGGTATATCAAATTCTCAAGTATCTAAAAAGGACTCCTAAAAAGGAGATACTATTTAGAAAAACTGACTGTCGAGATGTAACTCTATACTCTGATGCAGAATGGGCAGGAAGTCAGATAGATAGCAGATCAACCACCGGTTATTGCTCCTTTGTATGGGGAAATCTTGTAACGTGGCGAAGTAAAAAGCAGTTAGTTGTCTCTAGGAGCAGTGCTGAATCAGAATTAAGAGCACTTGCAGTTACTATTTGTGAAGGGATATGGATTAGGTGAATAATGACTGAATTGGGTTTGGATTTCAGAGAGAATGTGAAGCTCAAATGTGATAACCATGTAGCTATCAGTATGGCAAAGGATCCAGTCCATCATGATTGAACCAAGCATGTGACAATTGATAGACATTTCATTGCAGAGAAAATAGAGAATTTTGAAGTACAAGTGACATACACTCCCACTCGGGAGCAGTGCATAGATATTCTCACAAAAGCTCTTCAAGGACCTAACTTTGAGAGATTGTGTAGCAAGTTGGGTATGTATAATATCTACAACCCAACTTGAGGGGGAGTGTCGAATATTTAGTTCCTCAAAATTAGGAGTTAGGTAGATATTTTAATTCCTATTTTTTAGGAGGCAGAATATCTTTCAGTCATGTAGATGTATATACATAGAACATGTACTCTCTCAGAAGATATACATAATATTATTCTCTCAAAATTCTATACATTGATATGATGGTTCAACAAGCAGTTCAAACAACTTTGGATACTCCTCCAATGACAATTGTTGCCAAAGTGCAAGAAACTCTTCACATAAGTATTCCTTGTGTTTTGGCTAGAATTGAATGAGAAAAGCTTCCCAAAATCCCTTCCACATGGTATATTTATTCCCATCCTCTACATATTGAAACCAAACTAGCACTCCCCTTACATAGTCATCATCACCACTCCCAACCAAACCGCTAATCAAGGTTGAAGTACCATTCTGCAGGAAATAGCCATCCATTAAGTCAACTCGATTGAAGAGGGAAAATTCTAGTTGTCATATTGGTTGATACTACAAGTGTTACACCTCCACATCTAATTATGGTTCCTTACCCTTGGCCATATTGCATCTTCTTCATCTAATTTTTGCTTCACTAATGTACTCAAGGATGAGGCATGATCCCTTACACAATCAACTAATCCAGTTTGCTCAACACTTCACCATGGTTCTCTCAAGTTGAGGTATTTATCAAGTATTGGCCTTAATATCATCAATATCCTTCTCCTTATTCCTTCAAAACTACAACCATTTTGTCCTCGGTCATCCACATTCTTTCTTTTACAACCTCCATATTCTTTTGAGCCATCTTCTCAAGGACCAAAACTGCTTTGATATCAAAAGTGGTGGGTAGTAGCTAAAGAGCTGAAAAATAGAACACTCAATCAAGAAAAAAATGAACCCTCGACACAATAATGAACAAATAATCTGATAGAATGGGTTGATAATTTTTTTCAAAGTCCTGGCCCTCCCATAAGCCCTTGCTTATCCATCCACCCGCAACTCTTTTGACCCTTAAAATTCCTAGATGCCCTAACTTAAAAAAGGTAACACAACAAAAGCATAACAAACTTCACACTCATAACAGACTTTCACACTAGCAGCCAAATTCTAACAAACTATAACGAAAAAGGAAAAAGAATTGAAAAAGATAAAACTCTTTTTTATGGGGATTTAAAGGCACCGAGGCCATATAGTTATAGTGACAGTAGTGCAAGACTTTTGTTTCTTTCTTGAACTAAGTAAATAATACAGTTAACATACTCATCCCTGAGATGACAAATGCATATATAGTGAGCGATTCTAGACCTATTGCATGATGCAATTTAACTTACAAAGTGTTCTAAAAGTGATCACATGAAGTAGTGGATATCTCACAAGCTGCATTTGCAAAGGAAGAGTACTACGTGATAATGTGCAAACGGTTGCATTTGATCAAGCACTACAAGGAAAGGATTAGCCCCTAATGCCACTAAAGTAGATATTCAAAAAACCTATGATTCTATAGAATGAGGCTTTCTAAAGAATGTTGCTTGCATTTGGTGTCCCCTCCTAGATTATTGAAATAATTATTCAATGCACAACCACTAAGTGAGCCTCATTTAATGTAAATGAATCGTTGTCAAACCCTATGCAATGCAAGAGAGGTTTGAAGAGAGGAGATGCCCTCTCTCCATACCTATGTGTCATTGGCATGGAGTATTTACATTGAAGCTTGAAGAGCCTATGGAGATATAAGAAGTTTGAAGGGAATCCATCCAAGGTATAGCAAACTCAAAATTATATACCTTTGCTTTGCGAATAATTTATTGATTTTCTATATAGCAACATTTCAGTCAACTTCACTCATCAAGGCATACTTGGATGATTTAGGCTATAGGCTTGATTGAAAATCAACCAAGTAGAGAGCTCAGTGCACCTTAGTGGCACTTTTCTGACTATAAGGAACAAATTCTTACTATCCTTTGATGTGGTGAGAGGGGAATCCCCATTTAGGTGGTTTGCCCTTAGAGACTTCCAGTACCAACCCTTTATAAATAAGCTTAAGGCCAAAATTAAGAACTAAACCATCCAATTAGTTTGATTGATGTAGGAAGAGCTCAACTCTTGAACTCAGTTTTGTTTAGCAATCAAAGTTTTTGGAACAATTATTTTGAATGCCTAGAATTGTAGTTATCTTGAACTTTAATGTAGAAGGTTACTTGGACTGAATGAGCAAAGTACAATTGCTCGAGTTGCATGGAAGAGCCTGTGTTTACCACAACACAGAGATGGTTAATGGTTTAGGGCTAAGGGATATGCTTTGTTGTGCAGTAGAAGTGTAAAGATTGAATATGGTTAAATTTAGGATGAATATGGATGGTCAATGATGTCATATGACAAAGATGAATATGGGACCAATTGGATGATGAATGGCGTGGGTTTTGATATTAGATATGGATGTGTTGATTCAAAACCAAAAATAAATACAAACTATGGGCTTAATTGAATAATTCACACAAAAAAACTCAAAGGAGGGTTTCATTAAAATCATGCTCAATGGGGTAATTTCTTCGGCAGCTGATACGACACAAAGACAACTAGTTTATCAAGTGGTTTCATGAATGTTCATCAAGGGGGCAGTAATCCATGGATATGAAAGTAAACAAAATCAATCATGGGCTTTTAAAAGGGCAATGCAGTTGAGAATATAACTGATGCAGCTTATCTTGCCTGGAGATAATGAAGAGCAGTCAGTACTCCATAAGCCGAGTATATGAGAAGATAGGACCAAGGAGCCAAATAGTTGATTGGTATCACCTTGTGTGAAAGCAAGAGGGATTACCAAGACAAACTCGTGACTTGACTGATGGGAAGGCGGGCTGAACTCACATGATCAATGCTATACAACAGAAGATTTATCACTAAACGTCAGTGTGGTGTGTTAAAAATGGTGTTGAGGATCAGTACCATCTATTGGTACAATGTCCATCAGCACTGATCTGCTTGCAGCAGTCTTGAAATGGTTGGTATTGCGCTTCTCCATCACAACCTGAGCTGGTTTCTGAGATTGACAAAGATGAGGCAAAGCATGCCAGGAAAACTTGGTTTGTGGCAGCAGCAGTGGTATATGAGATATGGATCTGATACTTGACAATTTTTTCAGGCAATATAGGGAATTTTGATGAAACTAGACAAATCTTTTTCTTAGGCGCTTGCAGTCTTGTTCCTAGTTAGTTCAGGTGACCCGGTCCGTAAACGCCTACTTTTGGTATTAATAGTACAAGTATCAATTACCCAAAAAAAGGTTCTCAGTTGAACATGGTCAAATTCGAAGTTTAGGAAAAGAAAAATCTTGCCAACTCTAAGATCACTATGATAGCCCATTGGGGTGACACACATTCATGCAATCAGCAAAACCTAATCACCCAAACAGAGGCAGGTCTTGGCCCAATCTAAATCAGCAAACAGGTGATACCGTGATACGCAAACGATATACAATGTGCCCACCTTATGGAAGAAGGTAGTGGGTTTATCCTTCTAGGCGAAGTCCAGGGGCGACTATTTTGCAAATGAAGAATCATCTATAAGATTCTGTTCCACAATCCTTCCAATCTCGTAAGCTTTAATCACGACTAAGAGAATTATCTGCCCGAATTCTGACCGAATATCCAAAAAGAATGTGAAAAGCCCATCGAACTTGAAATACCGTCCTTTTCTTGGAAAGAAAACTCCAAAGTGAAGATGACAATAATTACTCTCCGCTATTCGTTCTTTCCTAGCTTTTTCTATGTTTGATCCGACAATGAAATTGCAAAGAGTTGACTCTAAATTGTGGGCCGAAAAGGACGGCAAGGAGCTGGTAGCGGACACTATTTCATGATAGCTACAGGTTCCGCGGTCTCGCAGGTGTGCCGTTAAATACGGGAAACAAATCGGGTTTCATGTAGACCTGGCAAAGTTGACCCAAACCGATCGACCCAACCCGAATAATCCGACTTGAAACCCGATAGTAACCCGAAAAATAAAACTCGTTCATAACCCGAAAGTTCGAAACAACCCGATTCAAGTTGGACCCGACCCGAATTTAGCTAATCCGATAAAGACCCGAACCTAAATTGACCCGAACCGAAGTGACCAAAATCAACGATAACCCGAACTGAGCACACCTCAAACCCGACCCAACCCGAACTCCAACCCGAATCCAAACCGACCCGAACTCTAATCCGAACCCGAACCAACCCGAACTTTAACTTTAACCCGAACTAATCCGAACTCTAACCCGAACCCGACCCGACCCGAAGCAGACTTGAACCGATAATTGATTATTCTTATTCATATATGATATTTTTAACTCCATACTCTTATTAATTTTTGAAACCATGTAAATAAATGCAAACATATATAAGCATAAATTTATATTTTTGCTTCACTTTGTTTGATAATTTCCTACAACTTAAACTCTACACTTTGGACCATAATAATAATACACTCATTGTATTAATGATTCATGAGGACCTGACAATCAAATTCAGCATTTCATCATACACTCATTGTATGATACACAATACACAATAATATCAAATATACTGATAATTACTAATAAATAAATACAATAAAAGTCCAAACAAGTGTAAATAAGAAAACTAGAGCATTGATAACACACCTATAATGAATACTTGATCTTCTCTTTAATGGATGAAGGTGAATATCTCTCTTTGATTGAAGCCCTGACCTTGAGGTAAGTAACCAAAAAATACTAACTAAAAAGGAAGAAATTTACAATCTAAAAGGCAAAAGATATCCTATAGGATAGTTATAAACTTATAATGCTAAGAGAAAGACATCACCTAACCATCACCATATGTTGTTACAAAAACATCACACCAACAAGTCACACACCTTAATCTGAGGCTTATATAACAATGAGAAAAAAAAATATCACCCCATTTGGATATTCCTCCCTACAACCTCTTCAAAAATATCAATGTAGTCCTCCCTGTAGTAAAATAACATGTAGTTAAATACACTCCATTTGGATAAAAGCTACATACTTAA
Organism: Tamarix austromongolica; assembly: GCA_039764185.1. NCBI lineage: Eukaryota > Viridiplantae > Streptophyta > Magnoliopsida > Caryophyllales > Tamaricaceae > Tamarix > Tamarix austromongolica. Next base: position 51,473,415 of record CM077817.1, read on the forward strand.
CTATCAATTATATAAAGAATTAAAATAGTACCTATGGACCTTATTAAGGATGTCTAGTATGGGGGTTAGCTCCATCCCACCCCACATTGCAACCAACGTATTCATCTTCCTCAGTTGCTAGAGAAACAATAACACATTAGAAATTTACTATGATGTAGAAACAAAGAACTAAATAAAAGCCTTAAAAACATTACCTTCAAAACCATACAACCAACTATGAGTAGTTATCAACGCTTTAATATTTTCAGGCAAGTACGAGCTTCTCCACTTACTTAAAACTCTACCTCCAATACTAAAAGTTGATTCTGATGCAACAGTTGTAAGGGGCACACTTAAAATATCCCTAGCTAGATGTGCAAGCTCTCCATATTGAGACTCGTTCTCTCTCCAAAAGTCAATAATGTTCAGCTTGATTTTGCGGTCCATTCTTGGATCATCTAGATACTTATCCAGCATTGTCTTTTCATTATAGGTGAATGCAGTCTCATTTTCATCAAAACCCTAAAAATTACAAAAGCAAATGGATATACATATAATAAATCAAGAATGATAAAAAAAATATATATATATATATATATAATAGTCAATTGAATATAAATATAATAACAAATCAAAATCAATGGAAAGATATAAAAGATTAAGGGAAGGTGAGAAATGTAAACTTACGGCAGAGAAATCAAATTTGCGCTTTCGAGTAGAACCAAGGGTGTTAGTGTCTAATGTTGATGATGTTCCACAAGAGTTATAACAAGTACCTCCTCCATCATTAACAGAAGGATACTCCACTAGAAGCATCCCTAACTTAAACCGCATATCATTGACTTTCAAAGAAGCCCTTGTTCCATCCTCAAATAACTTTTGATAGCAATACTTTAGAAAATCCAACTTACAACGAGGATCAAGAATCACAGCAAAAGCAAATAATGTACCATATTCATTCCCATCTAAGTTGGCCCAATACTTGTCAAATTTAATCTTCATTTCTATAGCCATTTTCCTTAACACTTCATCATCCCCCTTTATCAACTCATTTAAAAGCATTTCGATCTTCCATACATTCTCAAAATACAAATTTGCCGTAGGATACTGACTACCAGAAAATAACTCAGTAATATCATAAAATGGTTCTAAGACATCACGAATTTTTTCAAGCATGTCCCACTCTTGAGGTCTTGGAAAATTCTTGTACAAAGGGTCAACAACCACCATCTCCTTAAATCCATTACGATAAATAATAGCTCTATCAATCATCAAATAAGTAGAGTTCCACCTTATGGGAACATCAAGCCATAATGTTTTAGTATCTGATATCCGAGCTAATTTCACACAATTTCGAAATGTAGTCTTCCTCGATTCTGACCACTTGATGTATTTTACACTATCTCTAATCTTAACAACAATATCCTCTATTACCTTAAGCCCGTCCCTAACAATGAGATTCAAAACATGAGCACCACACCGAACATGTAAGTAAATGCCATCATGCAACAAAATTTTTTGATCATTTAGTGTATTTCGCAAACGATCTTGCATTCTATCATTGCTTGAGGCATTGTCTAATGTGATAGAGAAAATATTATCCTCAATACCCCAGTCTTGAAGCAAACTTAACACCGAATTATGTAAGATTTGTCCCGTATGTGGTGTTTCTATATGATGAAAATTCAGCACTCTACTATTCAACTTCCAATTAGCATCCACAAAATGAGCAGTCAAACACATATATCCCTCAGTTTGACAAGAAGTCCACATATCAGAAGTCAGATAAATACGACCAAGGATGCTACGAAGATAGTTCTTAAGCTCAATTTTCAAGTTTGATTGCAATTTCAATTCATCCGATTTTGCAGTATTTCTACAAATGGTTCTAACTTGATTATTCAAGTATGCATGAATTTCTCTATTGCCTTCGTGTTCAACCCAAGAGAATGCATACCCATGTTTGATGATAGCCCTTGCTAATAGATCTCTGTAGATCTTTTGGTTATAAACATTAGATTCTACTTTCACAATTTGTTGATATGATGGACATTTATCAAGATGTCTTTTTAGATTTGTTGTCCCATAATGTGAACTAGCAATGAAAGAAGCCACCTTACAATGGCTGCAAAGTGCTCTCTCTTTTCCATCCTTGGTCTCGGTTCCTTTAAGTCTCAGAAATTCTTTCCAAACTGAGCTCCTTTTGTTATTAGCTTCTTGCAAATTAGGATCCGGAAGATTGCTAGCATCATAATTTTTAGCTTCCATAACTACAATAAATTATTAGTATTAGTATTTTATTAAGATAATCATGAAATCACATACAATACAAATAGTATACCATAATCATGAAATCGCATACAATACAAATGGAACACCATAATCATGAAATCACATGCAATACAAATGGAATACCATAATCAAATTAAGATAATCATGAAATAACATACAAACAATCTATTTGAGCCTGAGGTAACATAGGCTAACATTAACATATGTTTGAAGTACACACAATTTGCATGCTAATATTTAACAGGCTAACATGTAATCCTTGTCTTAATCCTTGTAGATGGTTGAGTAATAATAGGGATACTAGTTATAGTAGATAAATATGGAAGTATTTAACTTGGTGAATTAATGGTACTAGGTCTATTTTCCATCCATAAACCTAAGGAAAAAATTAATAAATCATATAAAACATTAAAACTCTACAATGTAAAATTCATACGATTTTACATATATTGAAAACATTAGGCAAAAAGATATACTTAGGTATTTTTATAATTTTTATGAATTCCAAGATTATGATAATCTCACTATCATGGTAGATTTTGTAACCACAGAGCCATTTTCTAATCCATTTTTCACATCAATATTGAATTATACATAATTAAGTCATCACATCTTTCTTATTTTAATTCATAATGTAAGGTTTACTTATATGAAAAACAACATCTTCATTTTTACCAAGTTTTTGATATGCTTTTTCCGCAAATAAGATCTCATTCAATAAGCATATTGTAAACATGCTAAACTAATAATTATATACATAATTATCATACCAAACATTCTCCTATCATTAGAATTATTTTTAAGTCATACTTTTATATCCGAAATATTTTATATCAGATAACATGCTCGTTTTTATCCGTTTTCATCATAATAATAATAATTACCACATAATTATATTGAAATAAATCATGCTAAACATATTTCATACACCAAAACCCTAATGTATTATCACGCAATTTTTATCATTTTAGTAGAGTATAACGGTTACCTAAATTCCAGCAAAAACGTAAAATTAGCGGTATCCACCAAAATTTATTAGGTCCTGCAAATTAAACTTTCGTACCTAAAAATAATACCACAAATACAAAATTAATATCTATCAGATAAAATAATAATTATCGTATAAAAATATTTATTTTTCTAAAATTACCAAAATATCCTTACAATTAATATTGGTACACAAAATTTTATTACAACAGTAACAACACTAAGCAACTCACGATGCATGTAGCGTGAGTCACGCACGAGGGGAAGGGGAACGGCTGACTGGGCGAGAGGGTCGGGCAAGGCTGCGACCTGCGAGGCAGGGGAAAGAAAAGGGCGGTAGAGGTGGTGGTTGGTAGGCGGTGCAGGGCGGCTGGAGGCTGGCAGGGCTGGGTCGAGGGTGACGGGCTGCTGGGAGGCTGCTGCGAGAGGTTGTGGCTTGGCTGGAAAAATTTCGAACAAAACAGAGAGGGAGGGAAGGGGTAGATGGTTCGAAGGTGGTTGGTGATGCGGGGGAAGGCTGGGCGATGGCGGAGCAAAGGGAAACACGGCTGGGCTAGGGGCTGCTGGATGAAGAAAAACCGAGGGAGGAAGCTGGTCGAGATTTGGCTCGGGGATGGAATTTCGGGCTACCAGGTCAAGGGTGACGGTGGATGGCTGCTGGCTGGTTTGGGCGATGGGCTGGTGCACGGTGCAGGGGGCTCGGCTGAGGTGGTGGCGTTGGGATGGAGGACGCTGGGCGACGAAAATGGAGGTGCAGGGGCTGGACGACGGTGCATGCAGGGTCATGCGATGGGGGTGATGTTTGGTGATCGAAAATGGAGAAGAGCAGAGAGGGAGCTGCGACGGTCAGAAGAATTTTTAGGCGTAAGGCGTGCGTGTGTCTGTGAATCTGTGAAATGAAATGAAAGGGGGGGTTGTGCGGTGCCGTGTGCGTGTGTATATGTGTATAATATGCAGTGTAAGAGTGTGTGAGTATGGCGTGCGTATCTGTATATAAATGTATGGACGAAGATAGGAAAATCTTCCGAAGAAATGTTTGGATAAGGTTTAGAGTAGAGTTTATTTATCTAATTTTAATTTTAATTTAGGTAGATTAAAATAGTAGATATAAAAAAATGGTTCGGGAAAAATTGTTAGAATTTGGATAAGTAAAATAGTCGAAAAGAGTAAAATAATCGAGAATAATTTTTAGGAAATTATTTTTGGTTACGGATCAAAAGATTATTAATAAAATAATTTGAAATAAGATTTACGGGTAAAACTAGGATTAAAATAAAGAATTGGTTTCTATCAACTTTTTAACCTAATTATTTTTATATCTAAGTCGTCGAAAGAATAATAATAATAATAATAATAATAATAATAATAATAATAATAATACGTTTAATACTAAACCTCTTAAGTTAATATCAGATAGAAAAATAATTCGATTGGAGATATATTTAAATAACAAAGAAGATAAAAATAATTGGAAACAATTTTTTGGAATTTATTTTTGGTTATATGTCACGACTATTAATAAAATAATTCCGATCAAAGTAAACCGATCTAAGATAGATATAAATAATATAAAAAGGTAAAAATTATCAAGAATAATTTTTAGAAAATAAATTTTAGGTTACAGATCAAAAGATTATTAATAAAATAATTTAAAATACGATTTATAGGTAAAACTAGGATTAATTTAAATAACCTAATCTCTATCAAAATTTTAACCTAATTAAATTTATACTTAAATCGTTGAAATAATACGAAAAATAATAATACTTTTAAAATTAAACCCTCTAAAATAATAAGATTTAGGTGAAATATTAAAAAAATATAAAGTAACTAGAAAATTAGAAATATTTTAACTAATATCTTATTATAGTTTATATACAAATTAAGGGGGTTAGACAAATAAGAATTAAGTAAAACATTTAATAGGGGACAAAGTGTTAAAAAAATATTTAGTATTTAATGTATAAAAAATAAAATGAGTTAAAAATGAAACTTTTAAATAAAATTTAATCATTGTAAGATTTTAAGTTTATTTTCTCATAGTATTTAAATGTAATAATTAGATATATAATGTTATTATTAATTATAATAATCATTTAATTTAAAGATAAAAGTTATTTGTATTTCTAACCCTAATTAAATTTTGAGACTAAATTATATATGTAATTTATTCACAGCATGTTTAACATTTACATCTTTATACTTTACAACCTATAAAGTTATTGGATATTTTAAAGCTTTATTAACTTTACAACCAACTAGGGATAATATTAGCTAGGCATGATATTGAGCTAAAAGATCTGAAGGGAGTCAAGGATGAGTCGTCATCATCAAGTTTGCAATGACAACAAATATAACACCTCACAATCCTCACTAAGAATATCAGATTAAGATTAATACTTCAAATAATCAAAGGCTTATAAGGAGTAGCTATTAACTAAAAATAGGTTGGTTGAGAAAGGTACGAATGGACCGATGTGTGAGATATGTGAACAAGTAACTTAGACTTTGGTGCATGAGATTAATGATTTCCCAATTACCCAAGTGTTTTATTTGGATGATGATAACCCATAGAAAAGTTGTATAATATAAAGAGACAATAAATTTGATTGATTCTATGTCATAATCTAACACTTAGATGATGAGACATTAGAAATGACGTGTACACTAATATGGGTTATTTGAAGGAATTGAAATAGGAGGAGATCAAATGACTCTGCATCGATTCAATGACCAAAGAATATTATTGAGGATACCATGCACTTGCTTCTAGAATAATTAACAAAGGAAGTGCATGATCCACCATGTTAGCAATTATAAGAACGAAGGAGATGGATGATATGCATGTTGAATTGTTGATGCAAATTGAACATGAACAATGCAGGAAAAGTAATATAGGAAATCATGAAAATTATAATTGTAATTTAAGATGTAAAAGGCGATATATTGTCACTTATTAGCTATGTTGTAGCCATTATAAATATCTATGGACATATTTATAATATAGATAATTGTCTTAAGACATCAGACATACAATATAGAATTTAGTGTGCTATGACGGAGTATTGTTTTACTAAGTTAGGCATTGAGACAAATTCATTGGAAGTAGGGTAGGGTTTATAATCATAAGACAACATTGATATTTCATTTTTTACAAAGTTATTGATGATTGTGATTTTTATTTATCACATATTTATTTATTGTATATTAAAATCTATTGTTGAAAATGAAAAAAAGTGACAATGTCACACTGAGAAATTAAAAAACCACAGCAAAATAAGCTAAAACCAAACTAATAGTAATAGGATAAGGCCGTACTATTATGTTTAGGAAAAAACTCTCTTATTTTAAATTGTGATGGTGGTGTGTTCAAAGATTTTATTAGTATTCTAAAAATACTTAAAGTTAATTTTATAAAAATTAAAAATAATTTTATTTTATTTCATACAAGTTTTAATTTTTATGTTCAAACTCCTTATCGATCATGATTCATACTGTTATAAATAATACCTAATTTGAGTTTTTTTATTTGACCTAAAATCTATAGACCCGAAATAGACCTAAATTTGAAAAACTCGATAGATCTGACACTTAGTTGATCTGATTCACATTCGACCCATAAAGTGACCCGAACCCGAACCCAAACCTAACCCGAATTCTATAGACCCGAGTCAAACCCGAAATAGACCCGAACCCGATAAATCCGAAGAACCAAGCATTGACCTGACCCAAATCACACCCGACCCGTCAATTAGCCCGAACCGAACCCGAACCCGACTCAAAGCAACATAACCCGAACTACACCCGAACCGAATTAGACCCGAACCCGACCCGATTGTATAGTAAATAAAAGTTGACCCGACCCATATCAACCCGACCCTAACCCGACCCAAATGACCCGTTTGCCACCTCTAGTTTCATGTCATGGGGGTGATGGGTCCTTCGATCAACACTTTCGAATTTGAAAGTAACACCGTGCCATTTGTCATAAACATTTTAGAAGTGTGAGAGGTCCCGACCTACATTGCTGGACAACAGACATAACATTATATATTTGGAGATCGTTTTATATACACGTAAATTATTAGATTCACAACTCTTAAAATTTTATTATTTTTATTTTTAACTAATTTAATCATTTTATTTATATATAATTTTTTTTTCAGCACTCTTTTTTGCCTTGTTTTTTCTCTTATTCTCAATTAGTCACACATCATTTAATTAGTTTAAACGTTGAATATAATATGTATGGAAAAAAAAATAATGAATCTAATAATTATTTTAGTCAAGATAAATTAATAAAATAATAAAAAGGAGAATTTCTTTAAAAAAAATATTAGATATGATGGGTAACTTACCCATTAGAACTCGAAGCTAATGGGTAAATTTACCCGTCATAAAGTAAAGCTGATAGGTAAATCTTCCGTCAAAAGATAATGTTGACAAATAGATCTGTAACACCCCTAATTTACCTACTTAAAATTTTATTTTACAGAAGCATTAATTATCAAGTTACTTGGTATTACTGTCATACTTAAAATAAGTCTGGCTCCCTCGTCTTTCTTATATCAAGTGTTAAGGCTAAAATAAACAATAACCAAAGTAAACCAATAGAAATAAAATACCATACATAGATATAAGTTATGGATATATGTTATCAATACAATAAAATAACCAAAATATAAGAAAGGACATAATAGTCCAAAAAAAATCAATTATAACCAAAAACTATCACCCAAAGGTACGATGTAAGTTTGTCCTAACTCTTAGACCCAAATGTCCACTCTTAAAAAGGGACTTCTTCCCAAGGACTTTACTTATCATTCCCACTCTTATACGTTTCATGTCATTCTATGGCCCTCGCGTAATCATCTACAATAATAGTATCAATATAACTTTCTCGTAGTGAGTAAATAACAATACTTCATAAAAGGTCATATACCGACATTTCACATAGTCACATAGAATCCAAAAGGCATAATTGAGCACATGTACTATAACCACAAACGATATTCATGGAATAACATATATAAACATCCAATCTCAAGCTCAACAATAAACATGCTAGTTAACTTATCATTATTTCAAGGTGCAAAAGACATATCTAATTAGTTAAATAGATTCCAAATACTATGGTAGGGCATTGAGGTAATTTCCAAACAAACGATCCAAAACAATACCAAGGTAGGGTATTGAGGTGTCTACCGAGCCAACAAATCCAAAACAATACCAAGGTAGGGTATGGAGGCATCTACCGCACCAATCAATCTAAAACAATACTAAGGTAGGACACTAAGGAGACTACCAGACCAACAAATTATTATTTTTTGTTTTTCTTACATAATAGATATTTTTATTTTTACTTACTTGAGGAGGATACAATCAATCTAAGAATACTGAGGTACACCCGGTCATATTGGTACCCAAAGATGATAGAATACCCTTACCTCAAACCTAGAGACACAATAATATACTTGGTCATACCGACACACAAAGGCTACATAATATCCTCTAACCTTAGTCTCCTAATCCTTAAATATTGATACCCCTATAGGGTTTGTAAGTAACCTATAGAGTAGAATAGGGCCTTCACTAAGGTATAGTGGTACACTAGTGAACCAAAACAAACAAGGGCTAATATATCACCTCTAGGGTAGTTAATTCCAAAGAGTAGACCATTCTCAACTCGAGTTTTTTCACTTTAAGTATTAATATTTAATGAGGTGATCATATATGTCACATATGGCACAACAATTTTCATTTTCCATACTTAAGCATTTTCCTTTTTATTTTCAATTATTAAGCTAAACTCTAAGGTCATAGGTCTATGATAATACAAGTCAATACTAAGTTCATCCTATCAAAAGTCTAAAGTCATCCTAACATCTAATTATTTGTAAAAGATATATTAGGTCAAATTATGAAATGCCCTTCAAAACCCTAGTTCCGCCATATTAATCATTTTCATACCAAACATTATTATTATGAGAAATTTTCATGAAAAGGCTAAAAGAAAATATTTCACATTATCTTAGGACATAGGTAATCTTCACATTTTGTTGATTAACTATATTTTTCACTTTTCACGCATTTAGTGGGTTGCGCCCACAAAACCCTAATCATTCAACTATCACGTATCACATCTTCAATCCAACAAGTACGTGCACATTTAAAGCATAGTATATTGTTTAAATAGGAAAATTATCATCATGGTACATGTAAGAAAATATATCTAACCCTAGGTTATGCGAATGGAAATCATCACAAGTTAACCCTAATCATGTGCATATATTGTCATGCAAATTATAGTAACCCTAACTACCATACATTAGCAATCATAGGATATTTATCATGTCATTTAGATTATAACTTGACAAGAATGAAAATTGTAAAAAAAAAAACCCTGGACATATGGACATAAATTATATAACATATTACCATGCATAAAGCTTAACTTTCAATAATTGTATGTAATAATCCATTTAACATGTTACTCTTTTATCGTGCATGTTATAATACTTGAAAAACATAAAATCCTAGCATGATTATAAGTCTAAATAATCATAGCATGCTCAAACATAAATTCTACCATCTTATGAGTGATTAGATTTACTTAATCCAAGCTCATTAAAAAAAGTCTTCTTCAAGGTCATTAAGAATTACCTAAGAATTTAACACCCAAATACAAATATATTAGCACTTAATATTACACAAAAATAATCTAAAAATTACTAAAACCAATTCAAGGATCACTAACTGGTTGAAACAAGGCAAAGAAAGCCAAAGAAAACTTTTGAAACAAGAGAGGAAGGTTTTAGGGGGTTAATGCCAAGAAGGAGGGGGGAGAAACGTTATCTTAGGGCATTGCTAGGGTCTATGAATGGAAGGCATGGTGGTGTAGTAGAAGGAGAACAAAAGGAAAAGGTGTAAAAAGGGAAAGGAGAAGAAGACGACACAAAATAATTGAAGAAGAGAGGAGAAAATTTAGTGGATAATAGTGCAGCAACAAAAGGAAGCTTAAGTAAAGTTGGAAAAAGGTGGAGGGGTAGAGCTTTGGTGGGTGTGGCTAAAGGGAGGAAGGGTGGAATGATAGGATTGGCTGGTGATGTGGTGGTGGATTTAGTAGAAACGGCTAAAGCCAAGGGAGAGGGAGAAACTTCATGAGGTTCGATGAAAGGGATGTGTTGGTTTTGGTGAGGTTTGTGTGTGGGTGTTGGGGTGATTTCCGTAGGAGCTACTAGTGTAGAGGATGAGGGATAATTGGTAGTGGATGGTGGCAAGGAAAGGAGCTCGGTGGAGGCATGCATTGAAAAAAATGGTGAAGAAACTCAAGTGAAATTTAAGGCTACTAAGGTTAGTCTTAGTACACCCTCACTAGAGTTTAAGGCTACTAAGGTAAACTAGATCTACCTAACATCAATCAGCTAGCTTATTGTTTTCGATTAAACCATAGCCTCCTATCACTAGTTTGATTGATATTACAACCTATGAAAAGGGTTAGGATACATAGATTACACATTAGGAAATTTAAACAACATACTTTAAGTAAACTAAACTAAATAAGGTAAGCATATAAGGTAATCTACTTGGTTGGGCTGCTCGATAGCTCTGCCAAGTAGATGGTTTATTGTTCTTTGATTTAAGCTTGGGTTAGGGGATCTTGATTTAACCATAAGGATCTTCTTAATGTCATTACTTTCTACACAAATGTTGGAGTGCCTAGTGGGTCTCGTTTTACCGAGATAGGTGGCATGTTGTGGTAGTTAAAGGTGGGGATGTGGGTAAAAATTATGAGCCATATAATGACGGTAATTGACGAGCCATGTAGTAGCTTATTATGAGCCATGTGTACGTGAGGTGGTGGATTTTGAATGGTTGCTTGATAGTCTAGCTATTTATTGACCTAAATGAGATGTGTTTTGAACTACTCAATTTTGGAAAAATTAATAAGTAGATCATCTTTGGTTTGAGTATATTGGGATGCTCCTGCATCATCCTCTCCCTCTTGAGAAGGGACCTCCTTATCTTTAAAAGGTGTGTCATGAAGGTAAGGAAGTAAGTCTCCTACATTAAATGTAGAGGAAAATTTTCCCATATCAAATGGAAGCTCAAGTTGATAAGCTTTATTGCCTATTTTTTCAAGGAGTTTTAAAGGCCCATTACTTTGGGGAATGAGTTTGTTTTTCTTCATGATAGAAACCTTTCTTGTTAAAGATGCAACCATACTAGATTCCCTATCTCAAAATCTTGTTCTTTTCAATGCTTGTTGGCCTTCTTTTGGTTCATGTCATCGACCTCTTTAATTTGGGCCTTGCTTGTTCATGTAATTTCTTGAATTCTGTAGCTTGCTATTTTTCTTCAAAATTGGTTTGTATGAAGATGGGTAGTGGAATGAGGTCAATGGGGGTGGTGGGGTTCACCCCATACACTACTTCAAAAGGTGAATGCTTGGTGGTGTAAGTGGGAGAGCAATTATAAGTGGACTCTACATGACTTAACTTGATGTCCCAATCTTTTAATAAATTTGGACCATGTTCCTTAAAAGTATTATGATTGTGCAATTGGTGACTTCTGTTTGTTCGTCCATTTGTGGATGGTAGGAGGTACTAAAAAGAAGTTTAGTACCAAGTAACCACCACATGGTTTTCCAGAAATAGTTAAGGAACTTGCTATCTTATGATCGGAAACAATCGTTTTCAGGATACCATGTAACCTAACTATTTTCTTAAGGTAGAGATAGATTATGTAAGAGGCATCATCCATCTTATAACATGGGATAAAATGAGTCATCTTAGAAAACCTATCTACTACCACCATAATGGAATCATGTTACCTTTGTGTCTTAGGTAGGGCCATTATGAATTCCATGCTTAGATGATCCCAAGGGCAGTGGGGAATGGGTAAAGGTGTATAGAATCCTTAGTGGAAGTGACTATTAGACCTTTGGTATGTGGAACACTTGGTGTAACACCCCAAAATTTACAACTGAAAAATTTCGTTTACAGAGTTAAGTGCGGAAGCTAAAACAATAAAAACAAGGGGTGTTACCGCCACACTTGGTACAAGTCTAGTTTCCTCTACCATTCTCGTACCAAGTGCTAAAGTTAAAATCATTAATCTGCTTAAATTAATATCATGATTACAGAAATCAGGATAGACAGAACGTTAGATAAATACTACTAATTGAAAACGACATTAGCAGTTTACGAAACTCGAGAGAGAAATTATAGTAGGACACAAGGGCCCAAATACAACCGGAATAAGACGACAAAAGAAACACCGGATAGTCCTACGCTCCCAAATCCGAACTATCAGCATTTGACTGAGCTCAAAGGCTAACCTGTAAGGTCCACTGCCCATTGAATAGGCAGGGGCCCACGAAAATGAACCCTTCAGAACTACAGTACTGAGCAACTCTTTATACCAAACTAATACGATAAATCAGCATGGAACACATGCAAGGCATACATTTAACATAGTATAAGATATATACATATAAATACGATGATTGAGATACAATAATCACTCAGATGATCAATTTCTATCAAGGTCACGTACTACTCATTTTCATTTATCTGAAACAACCAAACTAATTATTAAACATCCCAGAAATACTCTCTGAGTAATAATTAAAACCCAACTTCAGCATAATTCATGTCTCAGCATAAATTCCCAAACAATCACGTACATCACAGGTATAATTTACTAAGATTCATATCACCCCAGATATACTTACAGGTACAATATAATAAATCCATAACGTCACATGTAAACTTAAAAATACAACATAATAATATCCATAATATCACGGGTGTGCTCACAGATGTAAAATCAACACAGGTAGGCACGAAGGCCGCTACCAAACCCTCAGAAAACCTCAGGTAGGCACAAAAGCTACTACCGAAAACACAAAAAACCTCAGGTAGGCATGAAGGCTACTACCGAAAACACAGAAAACCTCAGGTAGGCATGAAGGCTACTACCGAACCACAGGTAGGCGCAAAGGCTACTACCGAAAACACAAAAAACCTCAGGTAGGCACGAAGGCTACTACCGAACCACAGGTAGGCACAAAGGCTGCTACCAAAACCTCAGGTAGGCACGAAGGCTACTACCGAAACCTCAGGTAGGCACGAAGGCTGCTACCGAAACCACAGGCAGGCACAAAGGCTGCTACTGAAAAATCAGGTAGGCACGAAGGCTGCTACCGAACAATCCAATAATCATTAATTGCATTTTTATTTATTTTCTCGAGGGGAGATCAATCAACATGGAGATACAAAGGTACTCTAGTCATACCGGCGCAACAATGCAACATAGTATCCTACCGACTATCAACCCAAGGACACAAAGGTACCCTGGTTGCGCTGGTACACGAAGGTAACACAGTACCCTACAGACAAGGACACCTAATCCATAAGTATCGATACCCCCTATTAGTCTACAAAACAAAATAGAGTAAGATGTAGGGCCTGACTAGGGCACTAAGGCACACCAGTAAAAATCCATATCAACTGTGGGCTAAACCACGTCCTTAGGGTAGCGAAAACTAGGAGCCACCATTCCCGATCTCGAGGTCTTTTACTTTAAATATTAGTATTTTATTAAGGTGACCACGAAATCGCATAGAATACAGATAAATTCATTCTCATACTTAACCATTCTTACTTATTTCCAATTGTTTCGAGACAACAATAATCAAGGTCAAGTTCGAAGCCAACATTTAAAATATACTAAGGCCATCCTAGGCTCAATTATTCACATCTGGATACTTTAGGTCAAAAAGACCAAAATACCCCTTAGACTAAAAATCCCCAGATTATCATCTATTTAAAACTAATTCCATTTTATTTATTCATTTTCCATGAAAAGGCTAAAACACCATAATTAAATTATTCATTACACAATTTAATTTATCAGATATGTCAAATGATCATTTTGCCCTTATACATAATTTTGCACATAAAATCCTTTTCCACACCTTTAATCCATCCAATACATAATCACATACTCAACAAAAACTAATACATATTATACATGATTTTCTAGACCAATACCATGATACACAAAAATGACTAAATTGCCCCTAGGACACACATCCATAATAATTAATCTATAATTATTTCTAAGCATGTTCAACATATTATTTTATACATAACTATCATACAAATTATTTCTCCATCAATATCATCATTTAAATCATACTTTCATACTCGACATAATTTACATTAGATAACATGCTCGTTTTATCGATTTTTATAATAATAATAATTAACACATAATTATATCAAAATAAATCATGCTTAACATATTTCATCAACTAAAAACCCTAATGTGCTATCACGCAATATTTATAATTTTAGTAAGGTATAACAGTTACCTAAATTCCAGCAAAAACGCAAAAGTAGCGGTATCCTACTAAATTTATCAAATCCCGCTAATCAACCTTTCGTACCTAAAAATAATACTGAAATTATTGAATTAATATCTACCAAGGAAAATAATAATTATAATATAAAAATGTATATTTTTCAAAAAATACTAAAATACCCTTACATTTAATATATATATATATATATACCTAAAACATTATTAAAAGAAACCAACTCACTCACGCTGTATGCGCGCAGTGTGAGCAGCACACAAGTTAGGGGCTGCAAGGGCTGACTAAGGGGGGTTGGTCGGCAGGGCAGGGAAAGAAAAAGGGGTAGAGGTGGTGGTTGGTCGGCGGTGTAGGGTGGCTAGAGGCTGGAGGGGCTGGGTGGCAGCTGGTGGTGGCTGCTGCAGCTGGGCGACGGGTGCTGGTATGGTTGCTGGTGCAGGAAGAAAAGGAAGAAAGGGAGAAGGGGCTGGCTTGGTTGGTGGTTGTCGTGCGTGTATATGCATACAGAAAGGGGGCTGTTTGGCCGTGTCTGTGGGTGGTGGTGGAAGTGGCAGGGGCGCTGGATGAAGAAAAACAAAGGGAGGAAGCTGGTCGAGATTTGGCTCGAGGATGGAGTTTCGGGGCTGCTAGGTCAAGGGTGATGGTGGATGGCTGCTGCTCGGGTTGCTGTGCGGTAAGGGAGCTGGGAGGAACAGTGGGTCGGGGCTGGGAGAAGGTGCATGTAGGGTCATGTGAGATGGGTGCTGTTTGGATGATCTAAATTGGAGGGGAGTAGAGAGGGAGTGTTGTGCGATGGGGAGATGCAGAGGGGAGGAGTTGTATGCGTGCGTGTGTGTCTGTGAAATGAAAGGGGGGGGGGTTGTGCGGTCAGGAAGGCAGGAAGAAAAGGAAGAAACGGAGAAGGTGCAGAGAGGGGTTGTTTGGGGTGATAGTAGTCAAACAAAAATTAAAGGGAGGAGGGGTGCTATTGTGAGGTGTTGTGTGGGTGTGGGTGTGTATGCGCGAAATGAAATGGGGGCTGTCTGGGTTGGTCGGGGTTGAGTGCTGCGATTATGTGCAGAATATGCGTGTGTAAGTGTGTATAAATTACAGATGGAATGAGAGCTAGGTGGAGTGTATAGGTGTATAATATGTACAAACAAAATAGAAAAATATTTAAGACATATATTTGGGTAACCGTAGAGGGAGTAGATTAATAATATAGGGTAGGAATTTATCTATTTAAATTTAGATTTAATTTAGATTGACTAAAATATTAAATATAAAAATAGTTTGGGAAAATATATTGGAATTAGGATAGATTTTAAAAAAAATCGAAAAGAGTAAACTAATAGAAAATAATTCTTAGAAAATTATCCTTAGATTACAGATAAAAAAAATATTAATAAAATAATTTAAAATAAGATTTATGGGTAAAAATTAGGATTAATTTAAATAATCTAATCTCCATCAAAATTTTAAACTAATTAAATTTATACTTAAACATTGAAATAATATGAAAAATAATAACACTTTTAAGATTAAGCCTCCTAAAATAATAATTATGATTAATTATATGATTATAAATTTATAATTACGGTTTTGAAAAACAGGGTATTACACTTGGCCATGAGGGATTGCACATCTCCCACTATGTGAGGCCAAAAGAAATGCTCTTGGAGTACATCATAAGTTTTTTTTATGCCAAAATGTCTTGCTAAACCTCCTCTATGCACTTCTTGGATGAGCAATTCTCGAATGGAACCCTTTATGATGTATAGCTTGTTTCCCTTGAAGAGAAATCCTTCTTGCACTAGATAGGTTTCTCAAGGCTTCTCTTGTTCTTCCATGTAGATAGTAAAGTCTTCATCCTATTTGTAAAACTCTTTAAGACATCCAAACCCCATTAATCTAGCCTCTAGTAATGACAACTTACAATATCTTCTCGAGAGGGCATCGACCACAACAGTGGTCTTACCACTCTTATGCTTTTCTAGAAAGGAAAAAGTTTGCAAAAATTCTACCTACCTAGCATGCCTAAAGTTGAGTTTATAGTGCCCATTCCTACATTTGAGGGACTCATGATCAATATGCAGTAAAAATTGTGATGGTTGTAGATAATGCAACCAATGATCTAAAGCCCTCACTATGGCATAAAAATCCTTGTCATAGGTGTTGTAGTTGGATCATGAGCCATTAAGCTTCTCACTAAAAAAATCCATCGGCCTCCTTCTTGTAACAAAACAGGCCCAATTCTGACTCCACTAGCATCACACTTAATCTCAAATACCTTGTTAACATTGGTTAGGCATAAGATGGGGGTCTTACTTAACCCACCTTTAATTAGGGGTAATGCTTCTTGTATGGGTTTGGTCTATTTAAATAACCTTTTTTGTATACATTCAGTGAGAGGTGATAAGAGAGTGTTAAATGCCTTTATGAAACTCCTATAGAAATGGGCAAGTTTGTGAAAGGATCTAACGTCAATCATGGATGTGGGTGTAGGCCATGTTCTTATTGCCTCCGCCTTTAACTCATCTAGTGATATTCCACTCTTGGATACAAAAAAGCCCAAAAAGGTGACCCTAGGCACGCATAAGTCACACTTTTCTAGCTTCCCATATGACTTATTGTTCCTAAGGGTTAATAATACAAGCTTTAAGTGACTTACATGATCATCCCAACTAGAAGAAGATACAAGAATATCATCAAAATATGCAACCACAAATTTCAAAATAAAAAATGTCAAAGGATCTTGTCCATGAGTCTCATAAAGGTGCTCGGTGCATGAAAGAGCCCGAATGGCATGACTAGCCACTCATAAGCCCTCCTTTGGTTTTGAAGGCGGTCTTCCTCTTGTATCATTCCTTCATTCGAGTTTGGTAGTATTCACTTCTTAAATTAATTTTGGAAAAGATACTAGACCCATGCAAACAATCCAACATATCATCTAGCCTAGGTATTAAATACCTATATTTGATAGTAATGTTGATGATAGCTCTATAATCCACACACATGCACATTGTTCCATCCTTTTTGGGTACTAAGAGGGCTAGAATGCACAAGGACTAAGGGATTCTCTTATGAAACTCTTTTGTAACAACTCCTCAACTTGCCTTTGGATTTCTTTGGCTTCTTTAGGGTTATACCTACTAATCGGCTTGTCTGGAAGTGTAGAATAGGAAATAAAGTTAATTTGATGCTCTATGCATCTT
The DNA here is from genome assembly GCA_039764185.1 of Tamarix austromongolica. Taxonomy (NCBI): domain Eukaryota; kingdom Viridiplantae; phylum Streptophyta; class Magnoliopsida; order Caryophyllales; family Tamaricaceae; genus Tamarix; species Tamarix austromongolica. The sequence continues at coordinate 51,491,250 of CM077817.1, forward strand.
ATGGGAGGCAACTCACTAGGCAAGTCATTTAGGAAAACATCCCCAAACTTCGCTAGTAGACGCTTGAGCCAAGGGTCAAGTTCTTACTTCTTCTCATTAGATTCGAGTATAAACAATAAGTATATGGCCTTCCCTTTCCTTAAGGCCCTTTCCACTCTCTTCCCATCAACAAACAAAGCTTTTTCCCCTTTCTTGTCCTCCCTAATAGACGAGGACCGATAACTAAGGGGTGTGAGTACAATATTTTTACTAGCATACACTAAGCTATATGTGTTTCTCCTACCATCATGTTTTACATCTCTATCAAATTGCCATAGTCTACCTAATAGTAAATGACATGCATCCATGGAAATGAAATCACAAACAACATTATCTTAGTAGTTCTTCCCTATGGATAAATGCATGATTGCATGTTAGTATCTTCAACCATGGAACTATTGTTAAGCTATTATAACTTGTATAGCTTGGCATTTGATTGAGTTGGCAAGTTTACCTTTTCCACCAAGGTGGTGGAGGATACATATGTACATCTTCCCCCGTCCACAATGAGGAACATACTTCACCAAGTATGGTGCACTTGGTATGAAACATGTTCTCCCTTTGGGAATCCTCTTCAATGGATTCTCTATTTTGCAAAACTTTCCTCACCATCAGGGACTCCCCCACATTTGGTGTCACTTCTTCTACTTCACTTCCTCCTTATATGGCCGCTTGGGCCTTAGATGTATCCTCCTCCATTTCGGCTTCCTCTAGGTCTAGCAAGGTCATGATTGTCTTGTTTTGACATTCATTTTGATAATGTCTAATTCCTTAACATTTGAAACATTTCACACCCTTGGTTCGAATAGCCTCACCCACTTCTAACATCCCCTTCCCCTTACCATCAAAAGCTTTAATGATAGGGTTAGCTTTCGGTCTCTCCTTAGGTGGGTAATTATTCGGTCTCAAACATCCAACCCTCAAACCCCTCTTTTCTTTTTTGTGCTTCTCTAATTTTATAGGCACCACCACCTCTGCATTACCTAAAGGAGGGTATTAGAGAGGAATGGCTTTAGATAGTTCCATCCAGGACATGAACACGACCTTAGAGGTGGTTGACTATCCACCTTCTTAGAAGGTGAGTGATGCATAATGTTAAATAAATGGAATTATGCTAAGTAATTAGCGTTGAAGTTAGGAAGGACTTTAACAAACTCAAAAATGTAGAAAGGGGGATGAGGAGGAATCAAGATGAAAAGGACTTGGATTTCAGACCCACAAACCCAAGGACTGGCATCAACCAACCGAGGTTACCACCATTAGCATAAATGGTGCAAGATTTTGTAACAATTCAACACTTCTTTCACTTGAAGGTGTCGAACTTAAGAAAAGATTTTTCTAGTAATCTGATCTTCCTTCTCTTGTAGACTTTACCAACTTAGGTAGGGGTCATCGACCCATGTTACAAAATTTTCTAACCATTCAGGTTAGTCTTAGTACACCCTCACCATTTTTTAAGGTTGCTAAGTTTAACTAGATCTACCTAACATCAATCAGCTAGTTGATTGTGTGTCAATAAAACCATGGCCCCTATCATTAACTTGATTGATATTACATCCTATGAAAATGGTTAGGATACATAGCTTACACATTAGTAAATTTAAACAACATACTTTAAGTAAACTAAACTAAATAAGGTAAGCATACAAGGTAATCCACTCGGTTAGGTGCTCGATAGTTCTTCCGAGTAGAGGGTTTCTTATTCCTCAATTTAATCTTGGTTTAGGGGATATTAATCCCACCATAATGATCTTCCCAATGTCCTTAATTTTTGTACAAATGTTGGAGTGCACAGTATGTCTTATTTGGCTAAGGTAGATGGCGTGTGGAGGTAGATAATGATGGGGATGTGGGTGAAAATTATGAGCTATATTTGAGCCATGTAATGAGGGTACTTGACGAGCCATGTAGCAGCTTATTATAATTCATGCATATGTCAGGTGGTGGATTTTGCATGGCTACTTGATAGTCTAGTTATTTATTGACCCTAATAAGAAGACTTTTTGAACTCCTTAATTTTGGAAAAATTAATAAGTAGATTATCTTTGGTTTGGGTAGATTGAGATGCTCCTGCGTCAATGAGTATAGCATCTTTCTTCCTTCATGGAGCCATAAACGCCTAGTGGGTAGGCCATTATGCATAGGGAGAATTGTTGATGCCTTAGGAGGACTTCAAGATGGTGATTTGTATTATGTTTTACTTGGAGAGCCTCAATAAGGATAAGTTGAAGGAGTTCATGTAGCTTACTTAGGGAAGCATGATAATGAGGCAATACCAAGCTTGATTCATAGATATACTAAGGTTTACATTGGTTATAGTGGCTAGTGAGTCAACAGTGGTTTACCAGTTAGAGTATGGGATCCATTTTAGCATCCTTAGGATGGTGGGTGTAGTGGCCTTCCAAGACTTGGCCAACTTTTATGAGCTGGAGTGTGTCACCTCTATGATTGTCTAGGAGTAGGCTTCCATCCTAGGTATGAGCAAGCTAGAGATGTAGGGTTCTAGTGATCCAATTTTGAGGAGATGGACCTTTAAGGTTACTATAGAGGAGTCAGTCTTGCCATCTTATAATATATCAGGTGTCGCTGAGGTGTTGCTGAGGTGTTTTGCTTACCACTTTTGTGGCAGAGATTATCCCAATCACAACTGTTGGGGTGCAACATTTAGTGCTAAGCTTGGTGTTAGCTGGGCCATCAATCATTGCGTGTTAGCACTAGAGGGTTTAGTTCCAGCCACAGGGTTCCTAGTATCAGCATAGAGGATCATTGGTACCACTATTATAGTCTTATCAACATCATACATACTAATTGCTACTAGAGTAGTTTTAGTAGAGGGCACCTACCCTAGTCAATGCAAAACTTACGGAGGCTAAGGTGAGACCATGTGGATCTTACCTATTCCCATAAATAGGAGGACACACTTAGGATGCCAGAGGATATCTAGAAGAATACTGGGGAGGATAATCAGGCAGGCACTTAAATATCATCAGCTATGTAAAGGTTGATAAAAATATTCTCTAGTATTTTCACCATCTTTTCATTTATAATTTATGTGTTGTGTTGATTCTAGTGCTTCTTTGTTTTTCATATATATTTGTAATACCCACATTTTTCACTACAATTTTTTTTGTTTAAAACATTGTGAAAGTTGAAAACACACTAAGGAAAAATGAGGTGTTATTGCCGTACCTGAAATAGGCTAGACATCTGCTGCCTATCCCATATAGATACAAGGTTAAAGCCAATTGAAATATTAAAAAAATAGTGTATGAATAAAAGATTTCATAAATGAATTGAAAGATTGTTTACGTCAAAGAACTTTAATGGTCCCTGACCAAATCATTACAAGATATATGTAAATAACAGTATGGGTTACATTAAAACAAGTCAGGATATGACACCTAATTTAAAACTATGGTCTATTATAGACCTCATAAGATATCTAGATGTCCACGCTTTCAAGCCCCAACCCAATTGAGGAAGGCCCTCTATTAGATATCTCCAAAGAACTACACATGGTACTCTACTTGTGGGAATGAGCAAGTGACTAAGGAAACGAGCACATATGTACTCTATGTACTAAGTAAGCCAAGTTGCTCCCTTAATGTAAACACAAGTATACAAATTCTATCATACATGAATATAATATACATCATGTGTCATGATAAAAACCATATATAAAGGTAAATGTATATCAGGACATGCAATCATGCATAACTCAAACAATGTAGAATATATCATGCTTGGTTTTCCATTATCATCACATAGGTACTCACACATGTAATAACAAATAAAATCCAAGCAAACACTAAGTTTTATTTCCAATTATCCAGTCCTTTAGGTTGTACCATTCTGTTATTCATATGTGACATAGGTTAATCATTAAACTAGTATTCCATTATATACCCACTTAGTCATTTAGGCCATTTGCCAAGTGTACAAACCATCTTTTATCCTTTTTTGGTCATTTATACCATTACTTCTATCCAACAATTAACCATTATCTTGGTTATCTTTCATATATTATCAACCAATTACTTATCATCCATATTTTATTATCATCGAGCGATCAATTGTGCACTACCCCATAGTCTCACATACCATGAAAATATATCCAAAAAAAAGGAAATTAAGTCTAAGACGAAGCCAATCACCAAGGAGACATAAGTTCAGGTCGAAGCCAATCAAAAGAATGGACATAAGTCTAGGACAAAACCAACCAATATGGAAATAAGTCCAGGCCAAAGCCAACCACCTAGTTAAATAGACCATTTAGTATCGATACCATCTAATACATGATTAGCGTCTAGAGTAGGTAAGGCATCGGGACATCTCAAGAACCCGCCTGAAGGCACCAAAAATGCCTGAAGGCAGAGTAAAACTAGTAGCTAATAGAGGATCGTGTAACCCAAACCCATACTCAACTTGATTATCTTTCGCTTTATGTGATTAGTATATTATTCATAAGGACAAGTAATCATACAAGGCCCATACAAAAACAAGCAAGGCATTTTCCCTATTTATTCTATATCAATCCTTTTCTTTCCATTTTTCTAACTATGTGGGTTTCCATTTATCCTTGTACCATGTTACTCATATCCATCTTATCACTTTGTTCAAGTCCATGCTGAGTTTCATTACTCTTTTCTCTATATTGTCACTTATCATAAGTGGAATACCTATTTAGCCTTTACATTACTCATAAAGTATATAATAGATTATGATCCATTTAATACTTTCATTAGGTCAATAATCCATGATAAAATCTATATTTTATCCCATTAATAATCATAGTATAGTCTCAAACATAGCCTCAAAGTATGACCAAACTAAAAGGAAGCAACCATGTTAATCAGTCTAACCAGTTGATCGGTTTGATTCGAACAAACCCTAATTTTTCTCAAATCAATCAATTGGTCTAGGTAAACTAGTCAACTATTCATGGAAAAGTCAATAAATTATGTCCCAATAATTGATGGGTTTAGTCTATGGGTTTAAGAAAAGAGTAAGACCAAGGTCTCTGTAGTCTCACTAGTCTATGGGTTGGTTCAACCAGTCGACTATTTTAGGAACTAGTCGATCGGTTTAACTTAAATAGTTCATCGATTTACCCTATCTCTACACAAATCCATAAATTTCATGTAAAATATTACATATAAATTATCCTTAACCATATTAAAACATGTATAAACATAGTCTATCACATTTTCAACTAAATTAACTTGCATTTCACAACATGGAATCATGATATCCTCTTTTTACCAAATTTTATGCTTTTTACTCAAAGCATACCACCTATCCATCCAAATCACTTATGTAGGATATATTCATTCATGCCAGCATGTATAATTGACTTAAAGGAACTCATGACATGCAGGGATACTCATTAAAAATTATAGAAGAAAGAATCAATTACATGATGTAGGCAAAGTCCTCTTTAAACTAGAAATTCTAACTATGAAATTCTTAGCTTTTAAAGCCTTAAAACTATTAATCTTAAACTCAAAATCTTGCACTAAAACCTTATAAAATTTTGAACTTAAAATAAAAAGGAAGAGAAGAATATACTAACTTGAGGCAAAACAAAAAAATGCTCAGCTAAACCCCTCAATCTTTTCCCCAAAATTTAACTCTTCCTTCCTTAGCAATTTAAACAAGAGAAACCTAGAGATAAGATTAGAAAAGTATAGGAAAATTGATTGTAAGGCTCAAAGTGTAGAAATAGAGAAGGTGAATACCAGACGTAGAGATTTTGGTGGCTAAAAGAAAAGGTATATAAAAGGGGTGATTGGGGCTATTTATAGCCAACTAATCGAAGGGAATCATAGAGTGTTCAGGAAAAATTAAAAAAAAAATACAATTTACTATTTATCAAGCTAAGAAGATGAATTTTATTCAAGATATACTAACTTAATATCCTGATCTCAAATGGCGTTTCTAGATAATGTAGGTTAATTAGGTCAAAATTGGCATACACAAAAGAAGTAATGGAAAGCCAGTGTGGAAGGAATATTCTAGTTGCTTAGAGTCTTGCCTGAGATTGAAGCATTTGTGCTCCTCTGAAATTTTAAAAAGCCTATAATTTAATAAATAACTTTTATTTGGGATAAATTAGCCTTTAAATCTATTTAATTTAATTATTTTATGGATTTTTGAGTATATTAAATTGGATATAAATATTTAATAAATTAAAATAAATATTTTGTTACTTTACCATACTCTTATTATTTAAATAATTTTTCAAACCATTATTTTACTAAAATTATCCTTTTTAAACCCTTATATTTTAATTATATTAAATTAAATTATTAAAGAAATTTATTACCCAAAACTATTATATTTTATTATTTTATAAATTAAATTATTTTATGTAATCCCATTTTCCCATTTCTTTTTTCCTTTTCTTCTCCTTTTTTCCTTTTCTTTCTCCTTTTTTTTTTCCTATCCTTGGGCTGCCGGCTCGCCTGCCTTTCCCCCTCTTGCGCCTAGGCCGTAGGCTCGCTCTTATCCTTCTCCTCCTTCTCTCGCGTCGTCAGCCCAACCCACCTCCCTCTTTATTTTCTTTCCTTTATTCCTGAACAAGCTGACCAGTATTCTTCTTTCCTTCGATTGCCCGCTCGCACCAGCCCCCTCCCCTTCTTCTTTATTTCTTCTTATTCCTTTTTCCCCGTCGAAAAACCCGACCACCCCGCCATCTCCGCCGCCCAACCTGCAACCCTATACCCCTACTACTTCCCCTATCTCTCTCTCTCTCGTCGTTTTCCTACCTTATCCTAGCCCCACCACCTCTCACTCCCCTTGCCCATACCCCTCTCTTCTCCTCCCTCTCCCTACCATCGCCATTCCCCTACCACCCTGGCACCACCCTCCCAAGCCACCTTATCCCCTCCTTCCTCTCCTTACTCTTTTTCTTCTTCCCTTCCTATTCCATTTGGCCATTTTTCGAGGCTCACATGCTGCCCCAACCTTCTTTTCTCTCTCTTTCTTCTCCTTCCCTCATCCTCTTTCTTTAGCTTTGCTGCCACCATTCCGCCGCTACCGCCACCTCAACAGCCACCTGCACCACCCCTCCTACCCTCTACCTTACCCCCAAACCATCACAGTACCCCTCGAGCCACCCTGCAATCTCCTTCTTCCTCCTCTCTTCTTTTTCTCTTCTTTCCCTCCTTTCTCGGTAGCCACCCTACACCGCCTCAATCCGCAGCCTCGGCTTCCACCTGAGCCACCAAACTAATCCCTGTAACCCCCTCTACCACCCCAAACCTCCTTTTGCTGAAACCACTACCTAAAGGCCTTCATTTTCCCTCTCCCTTTTTCTTCCTCCTTAGCCCCTCCATCTCGACCCACCTCGGTAGCCTCCTTTTATGGCCTCGTTACAGCCGCCTCCGCCACCCTTGGCTGCCAAAAACCTATCCCCGACCACCACCTACACCCCCTCTCCACTCCTGCACCCTTCCCTTGCCCCAAATCCTCCCCCATCTACCCTTTTTCTTAGCCTAAAAACCCTAAACCAAAAATAACCATTTTTCCCTCCTTTCACCCACCTTCGAGCCCCTCCTCCTCATTTCTTTGCATACAGCTCATGTTGCATAAGTAGCATGAGCTGCTGTATTTCTTGATTTATTTGGGTAATATTTTTAAGGTATAATAATATTTTGATTCTAATATTTGATTAATTAAGTGTTATAAAGTATTATACTTTGATTTCTATTATTTCTAATACAATAAATCTTGATATTATTTTTAGGTATTGGTTTTGATAATCAAAGCTTGAATCTTTAACTGGAATACCAGTGAGGTTCATTTTTGTGAGAATTAAGGTAATCGTTAAGCCCCACTTAAACACATGGATTAACGTATGTTAGCACATTAGGATTTTTAATATATTATTATGCTTGATATATGTTGTTTAATATGATATATGTGGTTTCTCGTGTTGATTGATAAAAAGGAAGCACGATAGATTATATGCTATGTATGGAAATATTGTTTAAGGTAGGAGTTGGTTATTAATGAAAGTGTTAAGTATTATCCATGTTGTATTATGCTATTCTGATCTTTAATGCATGGTTAATATTTTTGTAAACCTTAAGGGTATTTTAGTAATATATCTTGTACAAGAATATGGCCTAATATGTGTGGGTACTAATAAGTATTATATTAAATATAATAGTTGTGGATGAGGTATTAATATTAATATTTTAGGTAGTGATGATAATTTAGTATAAGTGGTGTAATAAGGGGCAAAATGGTAATTTTTAATTAAAAGGTGTATTATGGTAATTTTGGAGGCAAGGGTAAAGTGGTAAATTAAAAGTAAAAAGGGTAAGTTGGTAACTTTGTAGTTAAAGGGTAAAATAGTAATTTTGTGGTTAAAGGGTAAAATGTAGTTTCATAATTAAAGGGCAAAATGGTAATTTCATAATTAAAGGGTAAAATGGTAATTTTGTAATTAAAGGGCAATATGGTAATTTCATAATTAAAGTGTAAAATGATAACTTTGTAATTAAAGGTAAAATAGTAATTTTGTGATTAAAGGGTAAAATGGTAAGTTTGTAATTAAAGGGTAAAAGGGAAATTTTGGAATTAAAGGACAAAATGGTAATTTTATAATTTAAGGGTAAAATGGTAACTTTGTAATTAAAGGTGAAATAGTAATTTCAGATGTAAAGGGCTAAAATGGTAATTTCATAATTAAAGGAAAAAATGGTAATCTTGTAATTAAAGGCCAAATAGTAATTTCTTAATTACAGGGCAAAATGGTAATATTGGATGTAAAGGGGTAAAATGGTAATTTTGTAAATAAAAGGGGTAAAGTGGAAATTGAAAAGGAGTAACTTGGTAATTATGATCACAGAGAAAGGCAATTTGGTAATTTCACCGCCTAGAGGGTAATTTAGTAATTTTATGATGGAGAAGGGTAGTTTGGTAATTATGATAATAGAGAATAGTAATTTGGTAATTTAACCAACTAAGGGGGTAATTTGGTAATTAGGATAACGAAGAAGGGTAATTTGATAATTTGACCAATAAAAGGGTAATTTGTAAATTATAATAAAGGAAAAAGGGTATATTGGTAATCTAACCAACCAAATGGAAAATATATTAAGTGTAACAATAATGAAGGGGGATTGGTGACTGAATAGGTATGGGAGATAACTTGGTAACCTAAATCGTGTAAGGGTAATTTGATAATTATGCAATGCGGAGGGTAATATGGTAATTTGTCAAGTATGGAAGGGATGACTTAGCAATTATATAAGTAAGGGGTAAATGAGTGATTTGTATCTAACATGTCGTTGTGATAGTGGAATTTCATAATATGACTCAGATAACGCTGACTAGCAAGGTAAGAGTATTTGATCATTAGTAAGTATCACGAGAACGAATTCTAATTTAGAATTAGATGAGATTAGGATAGCCTTAATGATTCTTCTGTGTTACCTTAGACAACCATTTGAATAAGAAATATCTAACGATATTAGAATGATTGAAAGTGAATAAGTACCTGATTGTCGTGATTTTGTGATTACCTTAATTAAGACACTAATACTTAAAGTGAAAGATCTCGAGATTAGGAATGGTGGCTCTTTAGGGATCGCTACCATAAAGACATGGTTTAGCCCATGGTTATTCTGGTATTTGCTAGCGTGCCTTTGTGCCCTAGCCAGGCCCTATATCTTACTCTATCTAGCTCTACAGAACTAGTTAGGGGGTATGCATACTTATAGATTAGGTGTCCTGGTCGGTAGGGTATTGAGTTAGCTTTATGCACTAGTATGACCAAGGTACCTTTGTGTCCCTGGGTTGATAGTTGAAGGATACTGAGTAGCTTTTATGTACCAGTACGATCGGTGTACCTTTGTGTCCTGAGATCTTGATACCCTATCGAGGCAAATAAATGGAATTATTGTGCTGATTAAAAAGGAAAAACACTAATCGTTAAAGTGAAAGATTAATGAGATGGGCCTAGTTGAATTATGTTATGAGTACTGATCTACCAGATATATTTGTGGCCAAGGAGGTTTTGCCCTGAATGATGTTTACGAGTATTGATCCATTGGATATAATAGTGGCCCAGGTGCGTGTTGCCTTGGATGATGTATATTTGTATTCCGATCCACCGGCTATAATAGTGGGGGTCCCGAGCTCAATAAATTTTATTTGGTTGTGAATAAATTATGAAAAAATACTAATCACTTACAGTGGAACACCATGTGAGTCGAGGCCAGACCAGTTCACCAGCGAATAATAGTGGCCAGGAGCGTTTTGCCCTGCATGACTGATCCACCGGTGAATAATAGTGGGGCTCCCGCACTCATATGGTCTTTATAATCCGAGTTGATTGATTAGTGATGGACTAATGGCCTTAAGGCCCTAAAAGTATCGATTATTCATTATGGCAAATTGATATTTGGTTGACTTGTTAAGTATGCGAATGTACGAAAGTGTTAATTATGCGAATGTACGAAAGTGAATGTTATGTATACACCATTAATATTTGATTGACTTGTCGAATATGTGAATATATGGATCTGAATATTATGTTTACACCTGTCGCGATTTATGAATATAGTGGTGTATCGTGTGTTACATTGCGGGCTTGTTTTTAAGTGTGTTTTAAAGGGTTACTCAGTACCATAGTACTGAAGGGTTCCATTAGTGGGCCCCCTACCTATTCAATGGGCAGTGTCCATTGCGGATTGTTTTCAGGTGCTATTTAAGCGGGTCCTCAGGAAGGAGCATAAGGAACTATCCGGAACTGTTAGGGTTTTACTCTGTCTCCTTTAAATTCACAGCTTCAATGTATTCATTGTTTTGTAACCACCATCGGTGGATTATACTCTTATAAAATGTTTACTTACGCTACTCTGATTTAATCATTGGTTTGAGTTGCTCGTGAGTTGTATTTTTCTCTTTTAGCTTTAGCACTTGGTACTGGAATGGTATGAGTGAACCGGTCTGGTACTAAGTGTGGCGGTAATATCCCTAGAGTTCACAGTTTTATTATTTCACTTCCGCTAATTCTTTTTAATAAAATGAAATTTTTTAGTAGTGGATTTTGGCGGTGTTACACCATTGATCTCAGAAATGTGTAGAGGAGAGAGGTGGAAGAAGGCATAGCTAAGGTCATCTCTCCCCATTAATTATCCTAATTGACCTCTAGATCAATCTAAGGTAATATTTTTGGTTAAATGCTTCATGAAAATGATTGAGAATCTCTTAAAGATAATTTGGCATTTGTTGGTAGCATTATATTTCAGTATACGAGATTTTTTTAGAAAGTCAAGTTCAAAAAATATGCCCAACTTGGCAAACTGATCGATGAGTTTGGACCTATCAGTTGACCGTTCTACAAACCCGTCGATTAGTTCCCCTAACTAATCGATCAGTTTAGTCAAAAAAACCTAATTTGCTGAAATGACAAACTAGTCGATTAGTTCACCTAAAAAACTTATTAAACTCCATATTTGAACACGATTTTAAATCAAACTTTACCTCAAACCAAATTATAACATTAAATCTAGATCAAAGGTCTAAAAATTAGCATAATTCTCATTCAACCATTTTACAAAAATGTGGGTGTATTATACTATTGCCTTTACTACTAGAGCTAATTTATCTCCATGTGCTAGTGTAGCTATATCTATGATGTTGAATTTTTGGGATAGATTAGATTACAATAGGTTCTACTTGGATATGGCTTTAGAGATATTTAGGCTAGACTTCCCAGTGGACTTAGTTGAGATGGACCTTCAGAACTTCAATGTCATATTAGGGACTAATATGTTGGGGTGATACCAAGCAATGATAGACTATGTACAAGAGCGAGTAGTGTTGCAGGGATCTTAGGAGTGCTAGGATCTGCTATAGGAGATGCAAGCATAGACCCACAATAAAGGTCGTATCTTCCCATAAATTGTACTCTTTGGTGTAGAGAGGTTGCTCAATGTACTTGTGTAGTGTTTAGGAGTTGAACAATGATGTAGCGACATTAGAAAATATTATATTTGCCCAAGAATTCTCAAACATATTCCCATAGGAGATATTTGATATTCTAATAGTGCGAAAGATTGACTTCACCATCGAGCTAGTGTTGGGGGAGGATCCAATGTCAAAGGCACCTTAACAGATGGTATCAATAAAGTTGTGGGAGTTGAAGACCCAGTTGGAGAAGTTGGTGGCTCATGGGGCACATCTACTAGAGTGTTCCTCAATGAGGAGCACTAGGTTTATTTGTGACCAAGAAGGATGGGAGTCTTTGTTTGTGTGTTGACTATTAGGGTCCAAACTAGTTAACAATCAAGAACTAATATTTGTTTTTTGAGAATTAACGACTTGTTTGACTAGCTTTGAGGTGTTGTAATCTTCTCAAAGATTGATCTAAGGCCAAATTATCACTAGTTGTGTATTACTAATGCATAAATCATGAAGAAGACTTTTAGGACATAATATGGGCACTGAGAGTTCACGATGATGCATTTTGGGCTCATTAATGTGCCTACTGTATTTATGGACTTAATGACAAGGTTTTTTTTTGACCATTTCTTGATCAATTTGTGGTTATGTTCATTGATTATTTTTTGGTGTAAATATGGAAAATACTCATAAATCCATGCTTGTGAACAATTATAACATATATATAAATAATTATATAACTTTTGAACTAATAATTAATAATAAATAATTACCTCTAATAGTGACATACAAACACCTATCTACTAGCACCCAATATTAGATGTTATTTCAATCTACCTATGTGAATACACAAAAGTCCCAACTCTAAGGGCTCGATCACCTAACTTACTCTGATTAGCTACTAATTTGAGCACTAATAATGGAGCATGGTTGTCAGATTTATCGACATAAATCATGCAATATAGGAGATACGATATATAAAATTTAGAATATGCCTTATTGTCCTCAATGCGGCTAGTCATAAGGTCATAATAAGTTTCATCCAATGTTACCATCCTACCTTCATATAATCTAGCTTGGACAATGCCTCAACTTCACTATACATGTTGGCTAGAAACTCCACCATATCACCATAACTAGGGAAATACTCGCTAATACACTCATACCTATGACAATTAAGATCTGTAATATAAATCACATCATGTAAAGTAATCATCATCTAGCCAAATGAAAGGTGAAATTTTTTGGTGTCTGGGTGCCATTCTCAACAAAAGCAAAGATTTGTGGAGCATTGTGATGGTGGAAATATGTGGTGCATAGATACTTTAGACCTTTGCTCTCGATATTTTGATAGTCAACACCCCATGCTAGCATCATTGATCGGTACTGTCAAGTTTTTTATGCTTGATTGAACCCTTGTCATAAGGAGATGCTCCTATAACAATAAGAATATTTGAATAATGAATTAAAGGGTACAAAATAGAAAAAAATCTATATAATAATATAAATTACCTTAACATCATTCTATATGGTGCATGCCACATGACCCTTAAAGTTGGTGAGAAGATTTGGAATGAGCGCCCCCACTAGTAGTTCTAGTCAATCTTTAATCATCATTTGATGTTGACGATGCAACAAATCCTACTATGATGGCAGATGTGCTAGTTCTAGTGAAAGCTCCCTTATTGGGATCATCATACTCCTCCTCAAATGACATGTGATGCATGTCTATAGTATGGGGAGCTTTTATATGGTCCATCATAGCTTGGGCTCGGACACTAATTGTGGCTATCCTTTTCACCACCCTAGTGATAGTGGGAGTAACCTTCCTTAGATCATTTACTTTTCCTCCTTTACCAGCTATCTACCAATCATAATGAAAATATAATTAATAGAAGCTATGCATTAGCTCATAAAAGTTACCCATTTGGGGGAGGGTGGCTAATAGGTGAACTAGCCATTTGAGGGGAGGCTAATGGGTTAACTACCTGTTGATAGTGCTAACTACTAGGTGAACCACCCACTACCACTTTTTCACCCTAAACTCCATTGATATAATTCAAAGCTCAGATTTTAAACAATAATTACTATAAATTTACTAATCTAAGTTTGAGCTATGCACATAAACACTAATTTTAGTGAAATAACAACTAAAATGAGAAAAATGCAGGAATCAAATCTAACATTATCATCTATTTTGAAAATCATAAAATTTAACAAAAAAAGATGAAATCTTGCATACCTTTGGATGTACAATGTATTGAAATGTCAGTAAAAATTTGATTTCTTTAATTGATAGAAAATTTAAGAAGAATTTAGTGTCTATGTAAGAAGTTGAGATGAAGAAGAAGAGAAAAAAACTAATAAAAAGGTAAGAGGGTTTAGGAAATGAGAAGGGTAAAAGTTGATCGAAGAATAAATATGGAAGTATAAGGGTGTGTATTCAGTAAAATTGACGTGTAAGGAAATAGAAGGTATATATTTACAAAACACATTAATAGAATACAACTTTCTTACTACATATGAAAATATAAAAACTTAAATTACCCACAATATATCTTATCTAATTAGAATATAGGTCACCTACTTCCTATCTTCGTCCTCCTTCTTTGACCTTATCCTTCTTTTTCCCCTTTAGATTATCTTTTCTCTATCTTACCCTTTTCTTTCCTATTCAACTTATCTTCTTTTCAAAAATTATAATTGAAATTTCTTATGCAGCACAAATCTACTAGCCAACTCCTCACACGCTAGAAGCAGATCTACCAACCAAATACAACTCAGATAACAACTAACCCTTTTTTCTAATTTTGAGATATCTTCATTTTGATTAGGTTCTATTTTTATGCAATGTTCTTATTCATTCTAAAACCAAAAAAGTAGTTCATGTAGTAGTGGTCGTCCAACGATAATGCCTCATGCAACGACGAGCTTCCAGTGCTAGAGCATCACATAATAAAGGCCTTCTTATAACACCCTAATTTTTAGAACTAGATTCTTTTTACGCATATGTTAGTTCAAATACATGGGTGTTACTGCCACATTTCATACAAGTTTAGCTCCCTCATTTTTCTTATACGGAACATAAGGTTAAAGCATTCAAGCATAAAACCAACAAAAATTTGTAACATAGAGAGGGTAATATATATAAATATATATATAGAAAGGAGAAGAATATATATATATATATATATATATATATATATCCTATAGAGATCCAAAAAGGTGTAGAAATCTGAACAAAAGAGATATAGAGAGAGATGTATCAAAATAAGGGGGAAGAATATCTATATCTAAATAACAAAATAACAACAATATAGTGTATTAGATATCCCTAGTTTAACCCAACCCCTCATGCAAACTTTGTGAAACCAACGATGTTCTCACCGATATCGGTCTCCATTGAAACTTCTAAAAAGATAAACAATAAGAATAGCATTAGTACAATAAACATACTGTGTAAACTAAATCTACTAAAAGATGATTGCATATAATTGCGTGAGACATACAAAACACACTAAAACAAAAGAATATAATAAAACATGCTAATATATAAAATAGAGAGTGCTAAATGAAAATCTACTATTAATTGATGTTCATCATTGTTTATTACTATTTATCACTATTCAACACTATTTATTACTATTCTTCCCAATACCATAAAATCACTTAAAACAATTACAAAATAAATTTGAACACCAAAATAATTGAATCCATACTCATGCGAGGTCTACATATTATTCCAATCCATATTAGGTTATCATATAATCTACCAAATCACATTTTACTTGAGGGAGAATAATACTGAAGTAGAACACTAATGGTTAAGACATAAATCCAAAGGACTACGACTAATGAAGCATCCCAAAACCACTAAGGAACACTCTATCCTTAGGTATTGATACTCCCTATAGGATTCGTAGGTTACCTATATAGTAGAAAGATGTATCATAACACACTAACGGTGTAGCACAACCATATATAAATAGAGAGTGTATCTACTATAAACCATACCTTAGAGTCATCTCAAGGTTATTTGCCTAAATTCCAAACTTAGTTTTAAACTTTAATTATTAATAACTTTTAGATATGTTAATTATTACCACCCGAAAATAATCCACACACTAATTTTAGAAAAAGTTACATTCATCAAATGCTATTCATGTACCAGATATTCCGTAAAAATATGCTAAGAAGCTTAAATTATAAACCCAAAAGTTTTATAGTTACTAAGATGTACTATTCATGTTGAATCACTATTCTCATTAATTTACTATATTAAGAGTCACTTAGTTAGAAAAGGTCAACCATTGACTCTAATATACATAATTAAGTCATTTAGGTGAAAAATGACTGTTATACCCTTAATATAATAATTAAGAATAAAATAGTAAACTAACTCCTAAAATTATGAAATTAAATATTAAGCACATTTAATAAATATTTATCATGCTCTCACACAAAATTTTAAATAAAAAAATATTTACAAGTAAAAATACCAAAATACCCCTAACCCTAAAAACACTAAAAATGTTATAAGTTTTATCATATTAGTATCTAACTCCTCAAACTTCACACACTATTCATAACACACATGATGAACATATTATAACATCAACTAAACTCATAGCCTATGTAACACCATAGTTTTATGAACAAAAAAAATTTCATTTACAAAGTTAAGCATTGAAGCTAAAATAATTGATACAAGTCTCGTTACCCTTACCATTCTCATACTAAGTGTTAAGACTAAAATCATTACTATTATTAGATTTATAATATGATTATAAGAAATAAAATATAGGAGACAAAAGATAAGTATTGTGCTATATAAAAGCAACATTAGAGATTTATAAAACTCAAAAGGGCACAGACATCTAAATATAATCAAAATCAATATACTGAAAGACACTTGATATCCCTAGGCTTGGAAGGAGAAGGAGAAGGAGAAGGAGAAGAAAATAAAGGAAGCAATGATAAGGAAGATAAGAAAGACACCAGATCTGCTACAGTAAAATAAATATACCGAATGACACTAGATTTGCTGCAACAAAGGAGAAGAAAAGAAATTTATCTTTGGTAGGGAAGAAGAAGGAGGAGGATGAGGAGGAGAAGGAGATGGTGATGTAGAAGAAGATTAAGGAGAAGAATGTTGTAGGCAATAGGTGGTGATGGTGATGGTTGTGGCTTGGAATAGGAGGATGTATGGTTGCTAGTCGAGGGCAAGGGGTAGTGAATGGCTAGTGGTTGAAGGATGGGGAGTTAGGGAAATGATTGGGCTAGTGGTTGCTTCTAGGTTCTAGTGTTGGGGTGTTGCATAGGCTGGCTATAGTAGGAGGTGCCGAAATGGAGGGACCAACAATGATAATAATTGCCCTTGCCTTGGGGTTGCAATGGGAGAGTGGATGAAGGGTTGGGGATGGGTTGAGAAAATATGCCACAGGGAAGGAGAAGAAAGAAAGAAAAGAAGAAAATATAGATGACCAGGAAGAAGAAAAAGAAGAAGAAGAAGAAAGAAAGAAAGAAAGAAAGAAAGAAGAATGGGAGGCTGATGGTGGTGGTGGGTGCATATAGGGGAAATTGTAGAGGAGGAGAAGTGTTTAAATGAAAATGAAAGGGGAGAAGGTTGGGTACATGAGTGTATATATGTATGTATATATTACTTAGTATTTCCTTATTCTTAGATAATAGAGGAGGAGGTAGGCTAGGGATATAATTCATGTAGATGGGGAAAGGGGTATGGTTCTATAGAAATTGAGGAATTTTTTAATGACGTGTTGTGTGAGGAAATTAAATATAGTGGAAGGTGGTTCGGGTAGTAAGAATAATGGAACACACAAGGGTAAATTTTGGGGGGGGGGGTTAAAATGGTAGGGCAGTTTTAGGAATATTTTATTATTTTAGTTTTATGTTTAGTTCAAATAGATTAAGGTATCAGGTAAAAATAATTTGTTTTAGAATAGGTCTAGAAAAAAGGAAAGAGGTAAAATAATTGGAAAAATATTTATGAATTTATTTAGGTTACAAGTTAAATGTTGTTAATAAAATAATTAGGCTAAGGTTCAAGGGTTGGTTCAAAATAAAAGGATAAATACTCAAAAACAAAAGTTACAAAATTTTTGGGCATTACATCACTATCCCTTTAAAAGCAGACTCCGTCCTTAGAGTCTATGTCGCACTATTCAAAAAATGTGCAAGGGTACACAAGGTACCCAAGGGAGAATCTATCCCCTAAAAAAACGGAAACCTTGTTGGCACAAAAACATTACAAAGAAACATAGACTCAAAACCTAACACACATGAAATGATCATGGAAGAGGTGTTAGCACATCAAAAGGAGAATCATTGGGATCTAACACTTGCTCATCTACTCCTACTGAGCTGGCTAAGCAGACTACTCCAAACATCTAATTCTGTTGAGTTGGCTATTGTTGGGACCTTTGAACTCCACCAAGGGGCATGTTGTAGCACTCCAAGCTCATGTCCAAGCTGACCACAATCATAGTATTGAATCAACTTCCCCATACAATCTGTGCCTGGGTTATCTTGTTTACAATGATGATAATGGTAGTGTCAAATTGATCTCTTACTAACTCTATTATAGGAACCACTTTGAGCATTTTTGTGTTGAACCCTAGTATGATGTTGAATGCTACAAAATCTAACACTATGGTGTTGACTCTCCCCCTAGAATCCTACATCTGAAGTTTTAAAGTCTTCTCTTGAATCAAGGTGTCAGAAACACATGCATGCTTGTACAACATATCCTAGTGATGGAAATCAACTACACCTATCATCTTCTAGATACTTAAGTGAATTCCTCACTTGAATTGGAAGATGATTGTAGCCTCACTTGTAATACCCCATCTCAAAATCCTTACAAATCTATTTACAATTATGTTAATATAAAATAAATTATCTTTAGTTTTGGAAAGGGCTTGAAAATCTAATAAAAATGTGAATTTCAAGCTTACTAATTCACTAGTTTACATAACCAATTTTCTACTTTGTTAAAAAATTAATAATTTTTTTCTCGACAAAAAAGTAGATTAGTTCATCCAAACCGATTAACTAATTATTATATGATTTCATATCCATTTCTAATTTTAATTTGAATCTCTTTTTAATGTTTATAAAAACTTCTAATTAGTGTTAACAAGCATATTTCAGTGGTCTGGAATTATTTTCATTTTATTTACATCATTATATAATTTTAATTAGTTAATTTTTTCCAAAAAACACTTTTGAGGTATGCCTCTTCTTTTCTATTCTCCCTCGCCTATCCCTCTCTCTTTTGGAAGATAGGGTGTGATATTAGCTTTTTGCAAAACCTCTTGACTCACAAACACACTACCATCCTCATTCCTGACCGCACTCAACCCCCCATTACTCTATCAAGTTAGCTCTCACATCTTCGTTGCCCACACTTAACCTTACTAGTCTCATCTCCCTCTTTCTTATGAATGTCGACCAAGAATCACCTTCATACCTTACATTTCCAATCCATTCTCATCCATCAACTATTGTTCTTGCTCTCTTCTCCTTTTTCTTGATGGAAAATTTTTCCAAGTGTTGAGCATCCCTTTATTCTTCCATTTCCTCATCTCTATCGAGAAAAATAGAGACTTGCTTTGGTTTTCTACCCTCTTTGAGCAAGAATTATTGATAGATAAGATTTATTGATTATTTTCATGTCTAAAAATATCATTTATCCCTCATAATTTCTACTAGATTTAATCTTTTCGTCGAGTTTTCCTCCTTTGAATAAGTTTTACAGGAAAGAAAAGAATTGAAGAAATTCAAGGAGAAATCAATGAGAAGAAGAAATCAAGTAGAGAACTGTAATACCCCAAAATTCACTACTTTTTTTTTTAAAGCGGAAGCAATTAAGATAGAAACACTTAAAACCTGTGAATTCTGGGAATGTTACCGCCACACTTAGTACCAGACCGGTTCTCTCCGACCGTTCCAGTACCAAGTGCTAAGGCTAAAGAAAAGATTTACGTTAAATTCAAATTAACAATTCATAAAAGAATTCAAAAGATCATACAACAAAATCAGAGTACGCATAATCGTTTATTAACACTTGTAACTTCTAATTAGAAATACATTTAAACAAGATAAAACCCGATGGGTCAAATTCCGGATTGCCTACTCACTCAAGTCAGGCCTGCCACCCCAAAACAGTTTCTGATCTTAAACCTGCACAAGAGGTCTGCTCCCCACCATCGGTGGATCATCACAGGACCCATCAACCAAGGTAGTATCAGTACGGGTCCAGTACTGAGTAAGGTGACTTGATCACTAAGGCCACACATAAACACATAAGCCATGCAGAAAAATAGAAGAACACCATCATAAATGCATATGATCAACCAGGTAAAAGTACGTACAAAGGCCCATGAATAATCTGAATTAATTACTTAATTAATCCTTTATCAGAAGTCGATACACACCATGCTTTTTATCAAATCCATGTAAGTACAGGAACACCCCACTATTATTGCCGGTGGGCCGGTCACTTGCGGGACAAAGTCCACACCACTATTGTTCGCCGGTGGATCGGTCACTTGCGGGACATAGTCCACACCACTATTCCTGACCGGTGGATCGGTCTGGTTCCTGCTCACATAGTGTTCCACTTTAAGTAATTAGTATCTTTTAAACGTTTGTAATTCTGGTTTGTTTTTATTGAGCTCGAGTCACCCCACTATTATTGCCGGTGGGCCGGTCACTTGCGGGACATAGTCCTCACCACTATTATTACCGGTGGATCGGTTACACATAGGGTAATAACCCTAACCACTATTTCTGACCGGTGGATCGGTCTGGACCCGGCTCAACAATCTTCCACTTTAAATGATTAATGTCTTAAGTATTTTATTCAAAGGCTTCCACCAAACATGCATAAATCACCACACATCACAAATCATAAAATTCCATAATTACACTTTAATTACCAAATACACGTGATAACCCAAAACTTTAAGCAGCCTCAAAATCCATAGTTAACCACTCCAAATCCTAATTCAGTGTCCTCCGTACCTTTAATTTGCTCCACGTGCTATTTTTCATCCCAAGTGCTCAAACACCCAAACAACACTTACATTACCTCCCTTACATCCCAAATTAACTTTCCACACGTAAATTTCATACCCATGCAGACATTAATTCCCCCATGCAAACCTTCGAACCTTTTTCATACAAAACCCTAAAATTCCACGTGAAACCCTAAATTCAATCATCCGAACCTTAATACCACCATACAACCATCAATGTCACCATATAAATCCTAATACCACAATACAACTATAATTACCACCATACAAACCTTAATATCATCGTACAAACCCTAATACTAACATACATCCATTAATACCACCAGGCAAACCCTAGATTCTGTCATACAAAACCATAAATTCAATCCAACCAAAACCAAAGATTCACCCATACCAAACCCTAAATTCAAACCATAAAGATTCTTCCATACCAAACCCTAAATTCAAACCATAAAGATTCTTCCACATAAAATCATAAATTAGAATCTCCCAAGGAAAACCATAGATTGAATTCCCCCAAGCAAATCATAAATTAGATTCCCCCATATGATATCATAAATTACATTTTCCCAAATAACATCATGAATTAGATTCTCCCAAATAAATTATAAATTAACTCTCCCAATCAAATCATAACTTAAATTCTCCCATATAATATTATAAATTACATTCTCCCAAATAACATCATAAACTAAATTCTCCCAAACAAATTATAAATTAACTCTCCCAATCAAATTATAACTTAAATTCTCCCATATAGTATTATAAATTACATTCTCCCAAATAACATCATAAACTAAATTCTCCCAAACAAATTATAAATTAACTCTCCCAATCAAATTATAACTTAAATTCTCCCATATAATATTATAAATCACACAAACCACATCGACTTCCTCACATACACAACACATATCATCATACATAATTAATACACATACCATGCGTAATATACTTCAACTCCAAGTCATACCACATATAAAATATTTAATAATAATAAACACTAGATACATAACATGCGAAACACATAATACACATAAGCACATAAAAGGCCTTAGCACTCCTTACCTAAAACGACATCGGTCTTGGAGCACGCTCCTATTCCACTTGAGGGATTTAACTGGTTTCACCTATTATGGGGAAGAAATACTAGGATTAGCTTCCTTCCTATACTACTATTAGTTTCTAATTTATCTTAAGTCTTGATTCTTAATTAATTATGCCCAAAACCACTAAAACATTAATACATATTATTATAATTTAAAGTAAAAAGGGTGATATAAGGGTTTCTACCCTTTACCAAAATAAGGTTAGTAAAGGTAATAATAATAATAATAATAATATTTATTATAATAATAATTTTAATAATAACAAATTATTACTAATAGTAGTAATATTAATAGAAAACTTAATAATAATAATAATCTAAGCCTTAAATTTACAAAGTGGATTTCGAAACCTCCCCATTTAATGATAATACTATTTGAAATATAAAAAGATATTAATATTATACATATACTTATTATATAAAGTTAATATGATTAATAATAATAATATAATTAGTAATAATGTTAAAAATGCTAAAAATAATAATAAAAGGCAAAGCTACGAGACTTAATTAAAATTTTAGGTTTCTAATTCTCCTGAAATAATTACAATATTAACTAAATAATTACACTAATAATAATAATAATATTATTATTATTAAGAATAACATTAAACATGTAATAATTACATTAAATAGGCAAAATTCGAGAATAATAATTTATCTTACTCAATAATACTCCCAGACCTGTCAACCAAATTTAGAAATTAGAATACAGTTGATAACAACAATAATAATAATTAAACTTGAATTAGCATTAAAAATTAGAATAAAAGCATAATAATTATCAATAAATCGAAAGTAAGTATTTAAAAGTTCTAGGGTTTCACCTTGAGTTGGAGGATGAAGGTGGCACCGGCGGTGGTTCCCGGAGGTGGCCGGAAAAGTGGTCTAAGAGGGCCAAAAATTAGGAAAATGGGTAATGGAGAGGAAGAAAAATTAAAATAATTATATGGGGCTGTAGAGGATAATTAGTAGGATTTAATGGTTGGTTTGGAAGGTATTAGAAGCGGCGCATGTGGCGGTGGAAGGTGGTTCAAGGTCTCGGGGTCAAGATTTTGGGCGAGATGAGAAGCAAACTTTGCACGGTTATGGACGCCCGTGCAAGAAGAATCGAAGTTTGAAAATGATTTAGTTAGATAGATGGAGTTGCAGGGAAGAGATTGATAGCAAGAAGAGGTAATGAAGTTGGCCGGGGAAGGAGAACGAGGCGTCTGAAGTGGCGACGATGGTAAGGTCGGGATTCTGGGTTGGGGGGATCAAGAGCTCGATACAGGTTACTATGGGGAATATTTATAGGCTTTAGAAGAGAGGGTAGGGTTCTGTGGTTCGGTGAGTAGATAATTCAGTAGGGTTCGGGCTTACCGGCGGCGAGGGTGGCCGGTGGGAGTGAGTTTCGGGTAGGGGGTTGCGCAGGAGAGAGAGGGAGGAAAATCGCGCGATAAGGGGAGATGGTTGGCTATATGTGGTCGCCGAATCAATGGGAACAGAAAGGGAGGGTGAAAGTCGGTCAAAACGGCGAGGTCGCCGGCGAAAAACTCGGGGCGGCGGAGAGTTGCAGGTAGGTGGCGGCAGCGTCGGGGCTGGGGAAAAGAAGAAGAAGGTAGAGGCCGGGCGGCTCAGGGAAGAAAGAAAAGAAAAGGAAGGGGACCGGCCGGTTCGACGCGAGGGAGGGGGCATTAAATGAAACGACGGGTTTCGGTGGAAGTGGAATTAAAACGCGGCGTAGAGGGCGACGGGCGAAGGGCGACGGGCGCGGCTGGGCCGAAGGAAAGGAAAAGAGGAACTGGGCCGCTGGGCTGGCCTAGTTCGGAGAGGAGTGAAAAAAAAAAGAAAAGAAGAAGAAAGAAAAAGAAAGAAAAGAAAGAAAAAGGAAAAAGGGAAAAAGGAAAAAAAATAATGTTTTGGGATAATTAAATTAATTAGAATATTTGGGATATTTAAAAATAATAATATTTAAATAAAATAATATTTAAAATCCCTTTTTAGGCTAAATTAGGGTTTTTAAAAGATTTTCCACAAATTCCTTTTTAATTAGCAAAACACCCCAATTTTCTCCAATTAAATTATTTATAAAATTAGTATTAATTTGAAACTATTTTCTCCTTCTTATTTTAAATAAAATAATTTACTTAATTTATTTTCAAAATAAAATGCTTAATTAGCTAAAATACCCAAATCCTTCCTAATTAAAATACTTATAAATTTCTTCTTGATTTGCCCTAATTAATTTAATTCAAAAATAGTTTATTTAAATAATTATTATAATAAATATCCTTTAAATGTATTTTATAAAATATGAAATTTTCGGGGCATTTCAACAACACATCAAGAAATGCCGAATCAAGGAGAGAAAAGTTGGAAAGGGAACAAATATATCAAGAGAAGTGAAGCTCAAACTTTCAAAGGAATTGAGTGGAAGAGTCAAAAACACGGGGGTCCCGTGTTTCCATAACACGGACCGTGTTATTAATCCCGAATGGCGGTCGGTAAAGCTTTATCAGCAGAACGATTGGAAGAAAACACAGGGGTTCCGTGTTTCATAAACACGGACCGTGTTTTCGATTAAAAATGTGTAACTGCCACGCGACTTGTTCCTGATAAAATTGGATATGAAAACAGAGTTCGGGATATCGAGAGAAAAAGGATCGAATGTATTTTTCTCCCTTTATTCCTTTAGAACATACATGTAATGCACAATTCCAATCTTTGATCTTCTTGAATTCTATTGATGATTTGACATTCTGCACTTCAATTGATAAGTTTCCTCTATTCCTTTGTAAATTTCTGTATTTCCATTTTGCAGAATCTAAGTAGTTTTTATGTAATTTTACTTGTGATCATTTCATTGTTATCTAATTGTTGAAATAATAGAATTTGTGAATGTGTTATTGTCATTAACTTTTAGTATTTCTGTATAATTGTATGAATTGTGAGTATGCAGAAATTTGAATAAGTAGAACAGGGTAGGATGAATTGAAGATGGAATCATAACGTAATTATCATTTCATAATTTAAATGTTTGATTCTACATGAGGTTTAATTGAATTAATGGTCTGAATTGAATGATTCCATATCATAGATTAAGATTCTTGAACTGATTAGATTGATCACCTATTTGGTTTAGGACTTAGTCTTTGCTAAGACAATGAAATTAATCCGAAATTGTTAATTAATTTGTCTATAGTAGCAAAAAGACCATTAATTCGTGCAATTGCATGATCCGAGCTTGTGTGATTATGATTGTAGTTGGCCACTTCCCGTTCATAATGATACCATTAATTGAATCTAGTGTTCGTAACCTAGGTTATTAATTGGGTACAAAAATAAATTGAGAGCATATTCAATTTATTAAGGTTGAGAGGAAGTATAGAAATTATTATTCTGAATTTCTTAAGTCAACATTAAACTATTTAGAATCATTCTTTTATGTGAATGTATGGCATTTTAATTCCATCACCAATTCAATCCTTCCCTAATTGTAAAGTCGTGGTTAAAGCTTTAGTATAATTGAATTTAGTTAGGAATCAATGAAATTATACAAACGGGTTCATAACATCAATCGCAAAATTAGTGATTAAAACGTCATTCCTTGTGGGTTCGACTCCTTCTTGCCATATACTACGTATTTGGGGATTAGGATTTATTTGTTAAATTTGTTGTGCATACGACAGTGCATCAATTATACTCCCTTTCCTTCTTCTAATCTTAGATTTAGTTCTCCCTTATTTTCCTTAAGCATGGAAGAGTCAAGGTTTAAGAAAGGCTAAAGATTTTAGTTCTTTCCTTTAACACCTTTTTTTTTTGAGAAAAAGGTTGTGTTTGTCTTCTTCTTCTTATAATTTTTCCTTGATATTAATGAAGTTTTTAAATGTGACTTTTAATGGTTTTAATTTTTATCCTCTTATGAATCTAATTTTTGCTATATAACCATCAAGTAGGAGCTTTTGTGCTAGAATAATTACTTCAAGGTAAGGTATTCTTATCTTTAACATAAATAGGGTTCTGTATTCTATTTATTTGGGTTCCATGTGTTTGCTATGTTTATTTGAACATGATCTAATGTATATTCTACAATTTGAGCATGTGATATAAATCTTCCAAAGTTAGCATTTTTTAGTTTTGCCGATTTTATGCATAAGTTTTCCTATGGAGCATGATTTGTTCATGTACTTACCTTACCATGTATCCATGTTATTCTATGTGTGAAGCATGTATTTTTATGTGTGTTGCAATATAAAAGAATTCTAGGATTAATATGGTAAAGTTTGGAAATTTGGGTGTGTGTGTTACAAGTCTAGGTATTATTTTACCTAAACTTGTTAATCGGTTCCTTGAACCTGTTGATTAGTTGTGTGAGCAGTTGAATGGTTTAAATATTTGGATTGGTTGGTTGTGAGATTAGCTTATTGTTTGATAAACTAGTCAAGTGCTTTCAATGAACAATCGATAGTTTGTCTAATCTATCGATTGGTGTCTCTACAAACCAAAATGATTTGGTCTATACTTAGACCCATCAACCTATTGGACCAAACCAGTTGACTAGTTTCTATAACCAATCAATTAGTTGGTCAATCCTGTCAACTGGTTTTTTTGCACACCAAAATGTTTTGGTCTTTGCTTAGACTCATCAATTAGTTGGAACAAGCACATCACTTGGTTCTTATGAACAATTAATTTGTGAGGCCAACTAGTCGACTGGTCCTATGATGTTTTGGTTCAAGTTCTGTACGATTATACCAGCCGATAGGTCCCATGGACAGATTAACTAGTCCAGTTGAATGCCATGTGATTCAATTATTAATTTTTTTTATTCTCTTAGGCCTTTTATGCTAATACCTTTATGTAATTACAACATTTAAATTATGATTTCAACTATGATTGCCTTAAATTTAATAAGAACCATAATGATGATATTTGGTACTTGAGTTTGGGTTTTTGGTGTCATCACTAAACACCCAATTTGTGGCTTTTATGTAGTGTGATGTGTTTAGTGTTATCACTTAGGAACACCTAATTTAGTTCATAATAGAATTTAATTGCGTTTGGTGTTATGTGTTATCACTTACAAGCACCCCATGTGGTTAATAATGGAATTTAATTGTATTTGGTGTTATCATTTGGTAACACCCATTTAGTTATTTGTGGATTTTGTTTGTGATTTATGATATCAATTGAAAATATATTATAATGGAATAAGATTTTGTTTGAGCCTTTTCTCTAACTCTTGGGGTAGCTAATCGAGAGTTAGTAGGTGGGTACCCTATGGTTGTAGTTTCACTCAGTACCTATTTTCTTTTCTACTAGGATGCATTCGATAGGGGGTATTACTTATATCTTTGAGGTATAGGATTATACTTTGCGGGCTGACATGACATCGGTGTCTAGTACTGGTGGGCAAAGTATCCCAATTCAAGCCCCCTAGCACTTCGTATTTTCCATTTCTTAGGCAGGTGTGGTGTCCCTACTTTTTAGCACTTGTGGTAGAGACATTCAAGTTGTGGTTGATAAGGTGTCCTAGTATAAGCCCCATTGGTGTACTTCGACAATGTGTGGTGGGTGTGGTATCCCAATTTAAATGTTGGGTGTGGTATCCCTGAAGAAATCCCATTCGATATATCCTAACCCTATGTGGTATGTGTGGTATCCCATTATGATTATCTGTGCTTCCATGAATTTTATTCATTGTGGAGAATTGGGTGTAGTTGCATTAACTATCTTATTAATCAAAAATTGTATGGTCACTGAGGGAAGAATTTTAATATGGTTATATTGTATGGATTGTGGCAAATTTATTATATTATTATCCTTCTATGATTTCCATGTAAGCGTGTCTTGTTGTACTACTACCTTAGGACTAAGTGTTGAATTATATCAATATGATATCACCATACTATTATGTGACTTCCATGTGATGCATGCCTTACTATATTTTACTTAGTATATTTTAATACTCCTTTATGATACTGATACTGCACTTGTGTGGTTATTGTAATGATCCAAATTCTATGTCTGGGGGGTAGAGGATAATTTGCAGGGTTACAACTCTCATTTAGAATATGTTGAGGGTGATGATGTGGGTTACTAGTAGGTTATTTCTTGGGGTTCGAGTTTATGTTTATGCCTAAAAGTTAGGCTCATCAATTAGAAGTGTTTTAACCACTACATTGGGAAGTTTTTATGTTTCTGGTTATTTAAACTCTTATCTTGACTTCATGTATTTGGTTTTGTAAAATGCCATACTTATTCTATCTATAGTATTATTATCACATTTAATATCTTGCATTGTCACATTAATATTACAGGCATATATGTTTTGTTCTTTATTCCATTTTACTTTGCATTAGGCATGAGTTGATGATCACACCTCTCTCATGGTTGATGTTCCATAACATTCTCCAATTTTATTTTTCATGTGCTTCCAAATTATCTCAAAAATGAAAAAAATTTGTTCAAAACTTTGGGGTGTTACATCACTAGCAACTGTACTTGGAGAAAACCTCAACAACTTGATAAATTGTGCGTGATACTCCTACACCAACAAAAGTTTTTGAGTCAATTGAAAGAATTTCTTGAGCATGTTCCTCTTGAGACTCTTAGTGTAGAAACACATATAAAGGTTTTCCTTGAAGTCTCCCTAATAAATAAATGGTTATGCTTAAGCATGAAAACCTACCTACAAGGCAGCTACAGGTCCTTGAAGAAAATACACGGCTTTAATTTTCTTTCACGCTTCCAGGCCATTGAGTGCCTTGAATGTCCTATTAAAATCCTAAATCCATCCTTTCAGGATACATATGTCTCCTTCCTTAGTGTAGTTCAAGGGATGATGGCCCAAAAATCTCTAAAGCTAATCCTCTCCCATACTCTCTTGAGGGTAATACAGAGTTTGTGGAGGCTAAGATGAATGTAGATTTTGAATAAACTCCATTAAAGCCTCAAATGCCCTTTCCAAATGGTTGACACATTCAATCCAATCCTTGTTGAACTAGCTACAAAATAGTAAATGCATTAAGAAAGATCCTATCTTACTAGCACATAACATATAAACATAAATAAAGATCACTTAGTTTACCCACACTTAGAAACTCATAAGACTAATTTGGGTTTTAAAAGATTGAGAAGAGATAAATACTTTTGTTTAAAACATTTAGGGTCATAAGAACTAAATCTTTGATTGAAACCTAATTCTCAACAACCAAAAGTTCTAATACCAACTTGTAACAACCTGATTTTTATGAACCAAAAAAATTTGTTTATAGAGTTAAGCACAAAAGCTAAAACCATAAACACAAAGGATGTTTTCACCACATTTTTTATAATTTCTATTAACCATACCATTCTCATACCAAGTGCTAAGGCTAAAATCATTACTATGCTGAGATTTATAACATGATTATAAGAAATAGAACAGAGGAGAAAAAAGATAAGTATTGTGCTACAAAAAAATGACATTGGAGATTTATAAAAGTTAAAGGGACAGAATATAGAGGGGCACACGTATCCAAATATAATAGAAATCAATATATTGAAAGATACCGGATAACCCTAGGCTCTCTAAACTGAACTACCAATTTCGACTAAACTCAAAAGCTTACCTGCAAAAACTACTTCCCAATTGAATCGGTTGAGGCCCGCGAAATGAACCTTTTAGTATAACGGTACTAAGCAACCCTTTATACTAAACCAAAATAAAAAATTAGTATAAAACACATTTAAGAAATCATCATAACACATGATATAAAAATCAAATTGTACATACATCAATTAACTGTTCATAGCATCACATACCACCAGTACCACATAATAACCATACTCGTCCATCTAGAGTTAACTAAAACTTACTAATGGAACATCCAAGATGTGCTCTTTGTAGTTTAATTAGAAACAACATCAACTCAAGGCTATGGCAATAAGCACATGCTACATAACTCATCATCAATCCTAAAAAATCTCACAATACAAGTTGGCTCACAAGCATAGACGAATAACAACTCATTATATCATAGGTAGGTATGAAGGGAGCTACTGAAACACAGGTAGGCACAAAAGTTACTACTAGTCCACACCTCTTCATTAGATATAACTATTTTCATTCTCTTATTTATGTTGGGTTTAGGGAACTCACTATTTTTAAATCAATAGAGCGCTCTAAAGTACCTCTCAGGGAGAACACACCTAAGCTACTATTATTATTCAATCAAAAGGATCCAACACGTCTTAAGTTATAACTCTCCTAAGCTACTATTCTTAAACTGGTAGACGGTTTGAATCACCTTTTAGGGACAACATTCCTAAGCTACTATTATCATCCGGTGGAATGGGTCCAACACCTTGGTCCTAACTCACGTACTATTCCACTTTAAATGATTAATATCTTATCTATTAGGTTACTTATCTCAGATCATATTCTTATTCATGATGAGTATAGGGCCCTATTATTCTCAATCTGATAGAACAAACTAAAACACCTCTCATAGATAACACATCTGAGATAATATTATCATCTGGTGTAACAAATCCCAAAAACACCTCTCAAGGTAAAATACTATTGAGCCACTATTCTTAAACGAGTAGAATGATCTAAAGCACCTCTCAAGAATAACACATCTAAGTTAATATTATCAAATAGTGGAATGAATCCAAAAATTCCATGGCTAGAATACCTAGATCTTTCACTTTAAATGATTAATATCTTATTCATGACTGATTTAAAGGTACATAACACATTTAAAAGAGGTAAACACATCACAAAGATCATAAAGGCTACTATATAAAGTTAAAATCCTTATAGTTACCCAAAACCCTAATTTCACACTTTTATTATAACTCTTCTTCTATTGATCTTTTAATCACCAAACTTAGTAACCCTTCTTCAGAACTTATTATCATCGGTCATACTCTAAATTTAAGGCCTAACTCTAAGATGTTGACATACGATAACAACTCTATCCCAAAAGTCATTATTCATGTTTTGGGAGAATTAAGGGACGACTCATGGAATGCGCCACACGCGCCTCATTACCTTGATCCTATGTCCCTCGCTCGTTGCTCACCATGGCCAGAGGTAGTCACCAAAAGAAGTCCTTG
This sequence comes from Tamarix austromongolica, assembly GCA_039764185.1. Taxonomy (NCBI): domain Eukaryota; kingdom Viridiplantae; phylum Streptophyta; class Magnoliopsida; order Caryophyllales; family Tamaricaceae; genus Tamarix; species Tamarix austromongolica. Next base: position 51,522,462 of record CM077817.1, read on the forward strand.
CCGATGCTTGTTAAACCATCTCAATTGAAGACCATCAATTGTCCTACATCGCTAGATAGTGATCTTAAGATGCAATCTCCTATCCCGCATGAATCCCTTATTTGAAATCCCTCATTGGATTCTCCCAAGAATTTTGTTGATACAACCTTGATTGTCACTGAATCTCCCCATATGTCTGGGAAACTTGATGATCCTAAATCTGTTATCACTGAATCGATTCCTTGATGTTCTGATCTATTACCTCCTACGGCTTTAAGTTGGAAGGACATTATTCTCTAGAATCGCTAGGAACAACCTGTCATGAATCTTTCATTCACTCGTTCTAAGATAGTTAATGGTGAGGCTACAACTAAGCTTCGAAGAGAGGAGATTGAAAGGGAAGAGAAATGTTGGGCACATACCCTCATAGGGATGGTACCTGGTTTTAAACCTTTGATTGCCCAAATCAAGAAGTTTTTTAATGATCACGAGACATGAATCTCTTTTATTCCCCAAGTCCTCCCCCATGAATAAGGTTTCTTTCTATTTTGATTTGATCATCAGGATTGCCTCACTATCTTGGAGAAGCCTTTTTGGTCTTTTGGGGTTGGACCATTGATGCTTTGGAAATGGAATCTAAATGTGCCCTTCACTAAAACTGAATGGAGAAGTATGCCCCTATGGATTACACTACCTAGTCTCCCCTTAGCACAATGGTCTACTGACTCCCTTATTCGAACTAGAATTTGTTTAAGGGTCCATATTTGTGCTCATATGGTGACTGCAAATAAAAGTAGGATCTCTTATCCAAGAATATTAGTTGAAATTGCTATTAGTCTTCCTCATGTTGATCATATCCCTATTGAATCTGACTCTGGCATTCGAAAACAACCATTAGCCTATGATTGAAGACCTTTCTTCTGCTCTAAATGTGATATCCTGGGACATGATACCAAATTTTGTCGAAATGGTATTGTTCATCAGTAGGAAAATAAGGTTTGAAAACCAAAAATAGGGGTCAAAATGAAGAGGTAGTGCCTTAGAGAACAAAGGACTTTGAGACTAGTTTTTCAAACCAATTGAAAACCACAATACCTGCCTCATCCATAGATAAGAACTCTGAGACCAATGGTTCAAGATAATTGCAATCCTCAAATCCTAGCAAAGGTAAGGATAAATTGATGATTATAGTCTTGCCAGAAATACTTTCAAATTGCTAGATTCCATGGAACCTTTTAGCTTTTCAGAAAATGAAACTACATTAGGTCAGGGGGTTGGTAATCCCCCACCAGGAGGAACTTCCCCATCCCAACCATGACCTCTCTTATTGTGTAGCATATCAGAGGTGTGAATGTACCTCTGAAGCATAAGAAGTTGTGTAAATACCTCCATTTGAAGAAATTTCCTTTACTTTTCCTTCTAGAATCTAGAATAAAGAAAGATAGCCTTCATTTCTGTCATAAAAAAATTGCTTCTCATCACAATTTGATATAAAATCATGACCATCATTGCAATGGTCAAATTTTATTGCTATGGCTACCAGATTATTTGCATCTTTAGATACTTGAGGTGATTAATCAGCTTATTCGCTATCTCATATCCTTTCTCCTTTGATAGAAGAGTATGGCCATCACTTTTATTTATGCTTATAACTCAAGACTAGCTAGGTCACCTATTTCAAGAGACATAATCAGAATTAGTAAGTCCACTCAAATGCCTTGGATTGTTATTGGTGATTTTAACACTATTTTAAATACTGATGAGAAAACAGGTGGCATTCTTCACCAAGGGGATATGCAGGATTTTAAAGACTATATTAATGATTGTGGCTTAGGTTCTATCCCTCTAAATAGACCCCCTATTACTTGGTGTAATAATCAAGATCCTCCTCATAGAGTTCACGATCTACTTGATAGAGGGTTGGGAAATAAACGCCGGTTTGATGTTTATACTAATGGATATATCAAGAATGTCCCTCCTTGTTTGTTTGATCATAATTGCTTGGAAGTTTGCCTTAGTGACTTGGATATTAAGGGAAAAAAACCCTTTCAGTTTTATAATTTCCTAGCCTCCTACCCTCATTTCCTTACAAAGGTAAAAGAAGTATGGGATTTTCCAGTTGTAGGATCCAAATAATATCAGATTATTCAAAAACTAAAGAGTTTAAAAGTTGTATGCAAAACTTTCAGTAGAAGCAAGTTTAGGAACATAACTAAAACTGTGGAAAAGAAAAAAATGAGCTAGGATTTTATTCACCAACTCTTTCTTTCTGACCCTATGAACCTATACTTTGTTCAACAAGAGAAAAAAAACTCAAAAATAGTGGTGGGAAAAAAGAAAAATCGAAGAATAATTCCTTTAGTAGAGAGCTAAAATTAACCACATCAAGCTTGATGATAGAAATAACTCCTATTTTCATGCATGTATTAAGGAAAGACAAAGCTTTAATGCTCTTTCTCATCTTCATAATAGCAGACGTACTTAGCTGAATAGTTGGGGAGAAATTGAAAATGAAATTCAGAATTTCTATGAACTTCTCTTGGGTACTGCTAGTCCTAGGCTTTTAGCTATTAATATGTTGGTTTTGAAATAGGGCCCTCTTCTATCTCAAAATAGAAGAATCAAATTGATGCAACCAATCTCAGATTAGAAAATCAAGCAAGCTTTGTACAAAATGGGTAACTTAAAATACCCTGGAATTCATAGCTTTAATGCCTACTTTTTCAAACAAGCTTGGCTAGTGGTGGGTAGGGATATCACTATGGTTATCCAGCACTTCTGGTCTTTTGGTCATCTCTTAAAGGCCATGAATAACACTGCTCTACATCTTATCCCCAAAATGAAGATAGCTAGAACTATCAATGAGTATAGACCCATTTCCTGTTGCAATGTTATATACAAAATCTTCTCTAAGGTACTCACGAATAGACTCACTGAAGTGCTTGGTGATATTATAACTTGCAATCAATCAACCTTTGTGTCAGGAAGATGGATTAATGATAATATCATACTAGCTCAAGAGCTTCTTAGAAAATATGGTAGGAAGAACATTAGTCCAAGAATGGTGCTCAAAGTTGATCTTAAAAAGGCTTTTGACTCTCTTGAGTGGCCTTTTATCCAAGATATCTTACTGGGTTTAGATTTCCCTTCTCATATTATACACCTTATTATGCAGTGTATTACCACTATTCGGTATTATATTTCTATCAAAGGTTCTTTGTGTAAACCTTTCCAAGGGAAAAAGAGGCATCAGGCAGGGTGATCCACTGTCACCTTACATTTTTGTCAATTCTATGGAGTATCTTAGCCGATTACTACATACCCTGTGGGATTGCAAAGACTTCAAAGCTCATCTAGAGTGTAAAGGCTAAAAAATCATCAGTCTATGCTTTATTGATGATCTTATTTTATTTTGCAAGGGCAATATCACCTCAAGTCAGTGTTTTCTATCAAAGCTAGAAATTTTTGGGAAAGCTTCTGGTTTGGTGGCTAATCCCCAAAAGAGTGAGGTTTATTTTAGAGGTCTTCAAGCTTCCACCAAGAAATCTATTCTGTCTCAGCTTGGTTTCAAAGAAGGTGTTTTCCCCTTCAAATACCTTGGTGTCCCTCTCAACTGCTCAACCCTCTCCATATCCTTTTATCAAGCCCTTATTGATCGGATTACAACTCAGTTACACTCCTAGACAAACAAATACTTAAGCTTTGCTGGTCGGCTGCAACTATTGCAATCTGTAATTTTTAGAATTACAAACTACTGGCTGTAGTTCTTTCTTCTACCTAAAGCTTTCATTCACCATATTGAAGCTCTCTAAAGGAAGTTCTTTTGGTCTAATATGGATCTATTGAAGAAAAAGACTCTTATTGCTTAGTCCAAAATTTGCCTCCCTAAGTAGGAAAGGGGACTAAATGTAAAATACTTAGAGACCTGGAATCTAGCATGTATTGCTAAATACTTCTAGAAACTCATTGAAAATAAATAAAGTATGTGGGTTAAATGGGTTCATGAAAGATATATACAAGAAACTTCAATCTGGCAGATTAAGCTAAAGCATGATATCTCCCGGATCCCTAAAACAAATTCTGAATATGCAGAATCATGGTGTTGAATTTTTTACCAACTATTACTCTAGGAACATGGTTCCTGTAAGCAACCTTTATAATGCTCTCAGGAAGTAGTCTCCCTTTGTCCCTTGGGCTGACTTGGTCTGGCAGCATCCAGGCATGCCCAAACATAAAATTGTTACTTAAATAGCATGCCATGAAAGCCTAGCTATTAAAACTAAACTAAAGAAATGGCATGTTATTAATGATGCTATTTTTTCAAGCTACTTATAGGAAGACGGGGATATAAACCACCTCCTCATCCACTGCCAATTTGCTCGCACCATTTGGAGATCCATCATCAATTGGCTAATGCTTCCTCATTGGTTTTCTTCATGGAAAAGCTGCCTTTATTGGATGATTAATATAATCCCCTGAATTTTTAAAAGCCTATATTTTAATAAATAAATTTTATTTTGCATAAATTAGCCTTTAAATCCTTTAATTTAATTATTTTATGGATTTTTACGCTTATAAAATTTATTATAAATTAAAATAAATATTTTGCTATTTTATTATACTCTTATTATTTAAATAATTTTTCAAACCGTTATTTTACTAAAATTATCATTTTTAAACCTTATAGTTTAATTGTCTTTAATTAAATTATTAAATCAATTTATTACCCAAAATTATTCTATTTTATTATTTTATGAATTAAATTATTTATTCTAATTTTCCTTTTCCCCTTTTTCCTTCTCCTTTTCTTCTATTTCTCTTTTCTCTCTTTTTCTTTCTTTGGGCCGCCGCTGCCCTCCTTCTCCTCCTCACCCCTGCGCCTAGGCCTCAACCCCACTTCTCTTCTCCCCTCCTTCTCCCGCGTGAGCCGACTGACTCCCTTTCCTTTCTTTTCTTTCTTCCTCGACCGGGCCGGCCTGCTGCTTTCTTTTCTCGGCCTCCCGTCGCATGCCCAGTACCTCACATCGACCCTTCTTTCTTCTTCCTCTTTCCCCAGCGATAATCCCGACCATCCTCCACCATTTTCGCCTCCCAACCTGCAGCTCCCTCTTCCCTATTGACCTTCCCTGTCTCCCTCCCTCTCCCTCTCGTCATTTTCCTGCCATATCGGCCCCACCATATTCCTTCCCCACTCCCTGCCATTGCCATTCCCTTCTCCCTCTCCCTACCATGGCCATCCCCCTACCGCCTACCACCACCCTCGAGCCTACCTATCCCCTCCTCTCTCTCCTTCTTCTTTTTCTTCTTCCCTTCTTGTCCTATTCGGCCATTTTTTCTCAAAGCCTCACATGCCCTGACCCTCCTTTTCTCCCTTTCTTCTCCTCCCTTCTCTCCCCTTATTTTTGTTTCGCCACCGCCGCTTCGCCGCTTCTGCCGCCTCAACCACCACCTACACGACCCCCTGCCACCCTCTACCTCACCCCTAATCAATCAGAGCCCCCATCAAGCCACCCCGCAGCCCCATTCTTCCTCCTCTCCTCTTTTTCTCTTCTCTCCCTCCCTTCTCGGTAGCCACCCTGCACCGCCGTATTCCGCCACCGTCCCGCCGTTTTTGTCGCCAACTCAACCACCACATTACTCCCTGCAACCCCCTCTACCACCCCCATCCTCCTTTGGTCGAAACTGTCCCCCAAAAGCCTTCATTCCCCCCCCCATTTTCCTTCCTCACCAGCCTCCATCTCGACCTCCCTCCTCGGCCGCCACCTTCGCAGCCTCGCTGCCACCGTCTCTACCGCCCTTAGCCACCTTCAACCCATCCCCGACCACCACCTACACCCCTCTACACTTCTGCACCATTCCCTTGCCCCAAATCCTTTCCCATCATGTCTTTTTCTTAGCCCCAAACCTCTAACCCGAAAATGCCCATTCTTCCCTCTTTTCAGCACCTTCGAGCCCCTCCTCCCCAATTCTTTGCATGCAACTCATGCTGCATGAGCAGCATGAGTCTCAGCATTTCTTGATTTAGTTGTTTAATGATTTTTAAGGTATAATAATCTTTTAGTTTACTTATTTGATTAATTAAGTGTTATAAAGCCTTATAATTTGGTTTTTATCTTTTCTAATGTAATAAGCCTTAATATTATTTTTAGGTATTGGTTTTGATAATCAAAGTTTGGACCTTTAACCAGGATACATGTAAGGTTCGTTTTTGGCAAAAATCGAGGTAATTGTTAAATCCTGCTTAAACGTATGGATTAACGTATGTTAACACATTAGGATTTTTAATATATTATTATGCTTGGTTTATGTTTTTTAATATGATATATGTGGTTCTTGTGTTGATTGATGAAAAGGAAGTATGATAGATTATTGCTATGTATGGAAATATTATTTAGGATAAGAGTTTGGCTGTTAACGAAAATGTTAAGTATCAACCATGTTATATTATGCTATTGTGATTATTAATGGATGATTAATATTTTGGAAGCCTTAGGGGATTTTAGTAAGGTATCTTGTACAAGAATATAGCCTAATATATATATATATATATATATGGGTGCTAATAATTTTATATTAATTATAAGAGTGGTGGATGAGGAGTTAGTATTAATATTTTGTGTAGTAATAATAATAGTTTAATATTAGTGGTGTACTAAGGGTAAAAAGGTAATTCTTAACTAAAAAGGGTATTATGGTAATTTTGGAGGCAAGGGTAAAATAGTAAATTTGTTAATAAAAGGATAAAATGGTAATTTTGGAAGTAAGGGGTAAAATGGTAATTTTGTAATTAAAGGGTAAAATAGTAATTTTGTGATTAAAAGGGAAAATTAGTAATTTTGTAATAAAAGGGAAAATTGGTAATTTTATAATAAAAGGGCAATTTGGTAATTTTGTAACAAAAGGGTAAATTGGTAATTTTTAAGAAAAGAGAAATTTGGTAATTTTGTAACAAAAGGGCAATTTGGTAATTTTGTAACAAAAGGCAAATTGGTAATTTTGTAACAAAAGGGCAAATTGGTAATTTTGTAATAAAAGGGCAATTTGGTAATTTTGTAATAAAAGGGAAAATTGGTAATTTTATAGCAAAATGGAAAAATGGTAATTTTATAAATAAAAGGGGAAAAAGTGGAAATTGAAAAGGAGTAACTTGGTAATTATGATAACTAAGAAGGGTAAAATAATAATTTAAATAATAAAAGGGTAATTTGATAATTTAATAATGGAGAAGGGTAAAATGGTAAATATGATAAATGTGAAGGGCAATTTAGTAATTTAACCAACTAAAGGGGTAATTAGGTAATTAGGATAATGAATAGGGGTAATTTGGTAATTTGACCAACTAATGGGTGATTTGTTAATTATAATAATGGAAATAGGTAAATTGATAATCTAACCAACAAAATGGGAAATATATTAAGCGTATCGATTACGAAGGGTGATTAGTGGCCTACCAGGTGTGGGAAATAGCTCGGTAACCTAAACCGAGTAAGGGTGTAGCTAAGATCGAATGTGTGCTATATGTCCTACATGCCTTGTATGCCTTATCTAATTTTTATGTCGAGATCTACATGTTATTATTTTAATTATTTCACTTGTGGCATGGCTTAGAACCAAGGTGTGTTTATGTACCCCTTTTGGTATGTGCTGATATGGATATGCTGTATTTTATGATGTGATGTGATGTGGCCCTTAGGGACATGCATGCTAGGATAATTAATGTGGTAATTGGAGATGGAGGCATGAAAAAGAGTAATGAGAGAGAAAGATAACCAAGGGGAAGTAAGTTGGATAATGTAGGTATGGGAGGAACTAAGGTTTGCATGGGATGGTTAGAGTCTGCATGGAGGCAAGCTTTACATATGGAAAGTTACCTCGGGATGTGCGGAAGGTAACAGGAGTGTCTTTTGGGTGTCTGGGGGCTTCGGGTGAAAAATAGTACGTGGGACAGTAAAAGGGTGTGTAGGAGACTAATCTAGGGTTGGGAGGAAACCCTACTGTGAGAAGGTGGAATAGAAAAAGAAAATAATAAAATAAATGAGAATGAGTGGGGTAGAAAGTGAGGGTTGGATCTAAGGGTTGTGACGTGTGAGGTGTTGAAATAGTCGGGATGTGTACGACAGAGAAGGAGGGCCATATAGGCTCGAGTTCGGGTTTTTGGAGAAAACCGAGTTAGGAGGTGCAGAAGTCTCAAGATATGGGATGGGCCCTTCTGGGAGGATAAGTGTGGATATAGTTAGCCATGCATGTTAAGGGTGAAATACTTTCAAATAAGATATGTTTAAGAAACTAATCACTTAAAGAGGAAGATGCTGAGCCGGACCCAGACCGGTCCATCGACGAATAATAGTGGCCAGGAGCTGGGGTGCCCTGGAGACCGATCCACCGGTGAATAATAGTGGTCAGGAGCATTTTGCCCTGTATGTATTTTCGATCCACCAGCTATAATAGTGGGAAATTCCGTGCTTAGGAAACCAAACGTAAAATCGATAAGACATGGGGAAAATACTAATCACTTATAGTGGAACACCTTGTGAGTCGGTGCCAGACCAATCCACCAGCGAATAATAGTGGCCAGGAGTGTTCTGCCCTGGAGACCGATCCACCGACAAATAATAGTGATCAGGAGCGTTCTGCCCTGTATGTATTTTCAGTCCATCGACTATAATAGTGGGGTTCTAGCACTCACATGGACATTTAAAATCCGAGATGATTGATTAATGATGGACAAATGGCCTTAAGGCCCTAAGGTATTGATTATTCATTATGGCCTATTAACATTCGGTTGACTTGTTAAGTATGAGAATGTACGAAAGTGAATGTTATGTATACACCATAATATCAGATTGATCTATTGAATATGTGAATGTATGGACCTGAATGTTATGTTATAGTAGTGTATCATGTGTGACATTGCGGACTTGTTTTTAAGTGTGTATTTAATGGGTTACTCAGTACCGTAGTACTGAACAGTTCCATTCATGGGGCCCCTGCCTATTTAATGGGCAGAACTCCTTGCAGGTTGTATTCGGTGTTATTCAAGTGGGCATCAGAAAAGAGCGTAAGCATCTATTCGAAACTATTAGGGTTTTACTCTATCTCCTTGAATTTCACAATTTTAATGTATACACTTTTTTGTAACCTTCACTTGGTGGATTATATTCTTATATAATGTTTACTTGCACTACTCTGATTGAAATATGTTTGAATTTCTCATAAATTGTGTTTTTCTCTTTTAGCCTTAGCACTTGGTACTCTGATTGAACCGGTCTGGTGCTAAGTGTGGTAGTAATATCCCCAAAGTTTACGGTTTATTGATTTGCTTCTGCTAATTTTCTTTTAATTAACAAAACTTTTTAGCACTGAATGTTGGGGGTGTTACAATTAACATCACTAGAACTGAAAGAGGTCGAGGAAAAATCTAGAGGACTTCATTTGCAGCTTCATCTACCATCTTTGGTGTAGCCGTACCACTGACATTTTTCACCTCAAACAAACCTTACCGGTGAGAATCACATATAATATGATAGCTGAGCTTTTTGTATGTTTTAGTTCTATCAAAAACTCAAATGCTCAAAGATACCTGAGAATAATTGATAAATGGGGAAATTGATGTAATTTTGGGTTGGGGTTTTTATGCTTCTATGCTTGCTCTTTAGACATAGAATATCATGGCTACTATAATGATGCACTTTTGTTATATTCCTTCTTCTTGGTAATGATATTACTTTATTACAAAAAAAAATTCGTTATTCTTAGAGCTTATAAATCCTAATTTCATAAATTAATTATAACCTTTCATTTAGGGCTCAAACTCTTGTCAGATTCAATATACATTCCCAGAACACTAATATTAATAATATATTCTAATTTTATGGTCTAACTCTACCCTTTCATATATGCGATAATAGCCTTCTCATTTTAGGGTTACTATTTCCGAATCAATTAATTTTCATACTTTATCAATCTTATGTCATTCACAATTACTCCAAACACTTTATATAAATTCCTTTGTATATTTGGATGATATAAAACCTTAGAATACCATGATTCTCATATTTAACCCATGTTAACTAAATACCCCTTATTGGTGAAAAACCTTTATCTCATGCGAATCTTATGTGTTTAGTAATATTACTTCCAAATTCACTTTTTTCTCCATAGACCTTATCATACTCATTTCATAGTCATTATACCCTTAATAAACCCACGATACATCTATATTTCACACCAAAGGATTTTCCACATAAAAAAATAATATTGCATAATGTTTACTTATTTTCTATCTTGTAATATTATCTACTGATCATAGTATCAATAATCATATAATAATTCTGATAATAATAATAACATGGCACAAGATAAAGTCACGCATAACATATTTCAAACATGAAACTTTAATGTGCTATTATGTAAAATTTTCCACTTTAGGAGAATACGAAAGTTACCTAAATTCCACCAAAAATGCAAATACATCGTTATTTTACTAAATACTATGAGATCACACCAATAAACTTTCGTACCTAATTAAATAAAACCAAATTCCTTAATTAATATTTTAACACATAAATAATAGTAATAAATTAATTACTTTTCTAAAATTATTAAAATACCCTTTCATATATATAACAATACCAACTTAACTTGAAAACCAAACACAATTCATGTTGTATGCTCAGTGTGAGCCATGCACATGCAAGGGGTAAAAGGGTGGAGTTGGCTAATTGGATATATGAGGTAGGGGAGATGGTGGCAGTTAATGTTGGTTCAAATGGTGGAGGTGGTAATGGTCATGGTAGTGGCTCAGTGGGTTGGCAAAGGAGGGACAATGGCTGCGACCAGAGATGGTGTAGGGAGCTATGAATGGTGAAGGTAATGGGGAGAAGTTTAGATGATGTAGGAAGGAGAGGAGGGAAGATAACAATATAGAGGGGATGAAGGTGTTGATGGTTAGAAGAAGTGGAAGATATAAGGTGGAGGAAGGGACTGTTATAGTAGAGGGCATTGAAGGGGCAGGGGCAACAACGACAATGCTTAGGTATTAGTTGTAGTAAGTTTTGTCGTAGGTGGTTGAGGAATAGTAAAGTCTACTGTAGTGAAGGAGAAGAAAAGAAAGACATGGGAGATAATGAGGAGGAGGAGGAGGTGGAGGAGGAGGAGGAGGAGGAAGAAGAAGAAGAAGAAGAAGAAGAAGAAGAAGGATGTTGATGATGGGTGGTGGTGGTGATGGTTGTGGATAGGAATGATTAGACATAGGATTGCTAGTTGAGGGCTAGGGGTAGTGAATGGTTGGTGGTTAAGGGTTAGGGAGCTAGGGAAATGGTCAGGCTAGTGGTGGCTACTAGGTGCTGGTGTTATGGTGCTGTGTAGGCTGTCTATGACATGAGGTGCTCGAATGGAGGGAGTAAGAATGAAAACAATTTTTGTTATCCTAGGGGTGCTATAGGAGAGTGAGATGAGGGGTTGGGGAAGGGTTCGATAAAATATACTGTAGTGGAGGAGTAGAAAGAAATAAAGAAAGAAGAAGGGGAGGTCGATCTTAGTGATGGGTGAACATAGGAGAATTTGTAGATGAGGAGAAGTGTTTGAATGAAAATGAAAGGGGAGAAGGCTACGTATGTAATTGTATGTATGTATGTATGTATATAATGTGAGGATTTCCTTGTTCTTTGATCAGAAATAAGGAGGTAGGCTAGGGATATGGTTCACATAGATAGGGAAGAGGGTTATGGTTCAGGAAAGGGTGAGGGATGGTTTGATAGGGTGTTGCACGAGGGAAATGAAATCAAGGGAAGTTGGTTGGTACATCAAGAATAGTGAGATATGCAAAGGTAAATTTGGTGGGAGGGGTAAATAGAGGCTAGTTTTAGGAATATTTTATTATTTTAGTTTTAGGTTACGTTTGGATTTATTAGATTATTGGGTAAAAATAATTAGGTTCAGAATAGTTCTATTAATAAGGAAATAGGTAAAATAATTAGAAAAAATGTTTAGGAATTTATTTAGGTTATAGGTTAAAGTATATTAATAAAATAATTAGGCCAAGGTTCAAGGGTTGATTCAAGTAAAAAGTTAAACACTCAAAAACAAATGTTAATAAATTTAAGAGTGTTACAACCTAGATGTGTAATGACTAAATATCATTTATCATGCTTAATACTTAATTTAATTAGAACTTTAATTATACTAAGCCAAATCAAGACTTTACATATATAAATTACATCTAAAAAACTTAACTAATCCATTGGAATCATAAAAAGTTAATAACAACAACCAAAAAACATAAATCTTCCTAGAGGCTGAATTGCCTAAATTATGGAAAAAATGCCATTAACAACAACAATACATTTAAGAATTCTAATATATCAAAACCTATATATTCTTATTATAATTTAGCCTATCGATTCCTTAGCTCCAATATTTAGTAAAATCATCACAAGATAAAAATTTTATAGCCATTTGAAATCCTTGCACCATAATTAATAAAAACCATTAAAACACTTCAAAAATACAAAATAAAACAAATAAAAGAAATAATCAAGGCTATAATGGCTTACCCATTTTTGGAATGATTTATAAAATTAAGGAAGATATAAGGAATATTTTTTCCTTCAATCTCTTTAATTTGTTAACACTTATTTATTTAGGAACAATAATAAAGAGCTAAAATCAAGAATAAGGAAGTAAAAATCAAAACACACGCCAAATAATGTAATCCTAGATTGAGGTTGAATGATTCTATTCTTAGGAGCTAAATGCATGAAATTATGAATAACAAAAAATGTTGGAAGAAGTTTTAGTTAAAGTTTAGAGATTTAAAAGAGAGCAAGAAAAATAGGTAAGAAGTGAGAATGAATCAAGAATAGATGGTATAAAAGATAGAGCTAGTGAAAATCCATAATAGGGAGATTAGGCAAGATTAGTATGGTTGAGTGTGGGACAAAAAGGTGTAAGAGAAGATATGATGATGCAAGGGAGGTTGAGTATAGTCAAGGAGGGAAAAGTTATAGAGGTTGGGCAAGTTAAAAAAGATGTGTAAGAAGTCAAACATGCAACCTGAATACTAGAAGAAAGAGAGGAAAGTGACGGAGAAGAGAGACAATAAGGTATGACTCAAAAAGTACTTTTTGGGGAAATTTAAATAAATAAATAGGATAATTAATTAATTAGTTTGAGCAAACTAGTCAACAGATTCGTCGATAGTAAAATTATATATCTATGTGTGTATCAGTTAATTTGTACGCTTGAAATTCATAACTTTATTAGAATTTCAAGCTATTTTCAAATCCAAAACTAATTTATCTTATGTCAACATAATTTTAAACATATTTTGAAGAATTTTAGGATAAAGTATTACTACACTACCCTTTTAAAAAGGATTTCATCCTTGATATCTACAAAAAAAAACGTTATAACAAGCTTATAGCATAGCAAAAACCTAAGAAATCAAAGAAAAGGAAAATAACTACTAAGAGTTAGTACATGAGAGAAGGGTACTATCACCTTAAAAGTGACGGCGTTACCTATGTAACACACCTACACGAACAACTCTAGATACTTCATCTTGATCTCCTCCTTGGACTCTCAAGTGTCTTCCTTTTCTCCATGGCTAACCATAAGACCATCACTAGTGGAACTACCTATGAATGTGTCTCCCAAATCTTGGTATCTAAGATCCTAAGTGGTCGCTCCTCATAAGATAACACCTAATCTAGCTCAATAGTCTCCTGCCAACTGATGTGTGGTAGATCTACCAAATAGCTCCTAAATTGAGAAATGTAGAAAATGTTTTGCGTGTGGGAAAGCTCAATAGGTAAGGCATGACAATAAGAAACCTCTCTAATTTGATCTAAAATCTTATATGACCAAATATACCTCGTGCTAATTTTTCCCTTTCAACCAAAACTCACTCCTTGGTGAGCAAAACCTTTAGATGAACTCAGTCACCCACCTTAAACCCCTCTATTCTTCTTTGTAGGTCTGTAGATCACTTCTTTCTATCTTGGGAAACCTTCATCTAATATGAGTTGACTTATGTAGATTAACGGACCCTGTGAGCATAATTGTGTGTATGATTCTTGCTACATTTGGACGTCATAGGATGTGTTTCCTAATAATTTTCACCCATTGAGCTTTCACATGGCTCGCATGAACTTAATCTAAAAAGAGTTTGAATATCCTATGAAATGATAATATTATTTTTACTCTCATGTCAACTCACAGACTTGGATACCTTTACTCACTTATTTGCAAAGCATGTACAAGGGTGGTACGAGGAGAAGCTACAACTCAATAGAGTTGAGTGACATTTACTCCCAGCCAAGGCTACAAAAGTATTCCCAATAGAATTTGTTATCCACGTCAAAATCACCTTCATGATTAGATGATAAAAAGAATAACCAAATCCCTAGATTTGGTCATCTTCAACAAGGGATCATTAGAGGGTGAAACAACCTAAAGCATCTCTTGTTGAGACTTGTCTAGATTTGCACTTTCTGCTACTTATAAAAGCCCACTGGTTCAAAACAATGAATGTAGCAGAGGAGAATAAAAAATAAAAAATCAAGAGTAGAAGAGAAGAAATTCTTAGGGAGATGGTTGGCAACAAGATACATTGAGTGAGGGAGGAGAAGAAGAAGAAGAGATTAGGGTAGATATGGGTTGGATTACCATGATCTACCCATTCACTTCCCTTCTTCATGTTCATTATTTACTTTTGACTAACTTGATGAAATTCGGCATGAGCTAAGTGTCTCTATTGGGATGGATCAATTGGTCCTTTTGTTGTAATATGTGATATTGTAGTTGTGTTTTATTTATATGATATTTCATTTCATTATGTATTCATTTGTTGATATATTGAATGTTGGCTACATTAGCACTCACATGAAATTTGTATCAACTATTATAGTGAACAAGACCGATGATGGTGAATGGTGATCGGATTAGAACCAAAAGGTGTTGTGGCTTTGCCATTAATCCTCTGAAGCTCAATGCATGACATTGTCATAGCCCATGCACTAAGATGGAGATAGCTTGAGAGTGTACTTCACCACTAAGTGAAGTCCAGTGAGTCTAGAATGATTAATATCTTCTGAGCTTGATAGGGTATGAATTGTCATAGGGTTCATTGATTTAGTGATAAGTGATATCCCTCCCACGACTCTATCTTTTCAATTTTCTTCTCATCTTTTTTTGTGTTGGTATTGATAAACTCCTAGTGCTCATTTACTTCATTGAACTTTTATTATTATTTCCATCATCCTGCCATTATTTCGTTATATAGTTTAATTCTACAATAAACTTAACTCTTGTAATGTGCATTTCACTAGATCCCTGAGGGAGCAATACTTATCCATCACTCTATTACTTAGATCAACCATGTCTAATTTCATGATTTTTTTGTACCGCATTTATTTCATTACCCTATCAAACATTGTTGACCCGAGCACACACCAAGTTTTTGGAGCTATTGTCGAGGACCCTATTTTATAAGTGCTATATATTTGAGGATAGAACACTGTTGAATTCTTAGTATAGAAATAACATTAGAGTTTCATAATGTTTAGTTTATTTTGTTTTTATAGGATTAATCCCTGTATGACCATAACTAACTAGAGAACCTTATTTCAAATTGATCTAGAAATTTAGTGCATCCTAAGGAGGAATCATATGAACCTACAAATTCCTTAGAAAAAATATCAAGAGAGGAATCAAATTTAGAAAAATTCTAGCAACATGAGTCATATAGGCCAATGGCAACATGAGAATGGAAACAATAAACTGGCAATGCCACAACAAAACTAGAGGGAAAGAATCCTATTGGTTGTACCCCTCAACCTAACATGAAACCTATGAGAATGCAAACTTAGCCCATAGGTGACAATCATAATCGAGCTATCAGAGATTATGTTGTGCTCGTCCAAGACCATATTAACCTTACTATAATACATCTAGAAATTGAAGCCCCTCATTTTGAACTTAAACCTGTCATGTTCTGCATGCTACAAACCATAGGGCAATTTAGTGGTCAACCAATTGAAGACCCTCACCTTCATATTAAAGCTTTTATGGAATTCAATGATACCTTCAAAATTCATGGAGTTTAAGAAACCTCTTTATGACTTAAGTTATTCCTTTATTCTCTAATAAATTGTTCTAGGGAGTGATTTCCTTCACTAAAAATTGGTTCATTTACCTCATGGGATGACCTAGTCCTTACCATAAGACTGATGATTGATACATATAATACATAAGATGATTCTCAAGGTATTGATTTGGTAAACTTATTTTTGGGGTCAATTACATTACTTATCTTCAATGATAATTCGTTGAATAACTTTAATGATGTTGCCTTATTTCATTCTTGCAGGTATGTAACATATTTTCAAGAAGATGATCAAATCATAAAAGAAGTCAAGATACTTAAGATTTCCATGTTACACGCTGTTGCAAAGGAAGCTATATTGTGTATAAAAGTCAAAGTCAAGAAGACCTAGTTAGCCTTTCAATGCTAGCATCATTGTATTGATTAGGATTCTCATAAATTGTTTTCATTTAATCTTATCTTACTTTGTTTGTAATAGTCTTGTTGACCCCTATATTATATAAAAAATAAATACATTGTAGTATTTGTTATGTGCTAGTTAGGCATTTGTGCGTCATGTAACTAGTGAGCTAGTTAGCAATATCTTAAACCCCTATATAAGGCATGGATGTCTACACACTTATATGACGATGTTGGATAATTTTGATATTTAAATATAACTCAATTAAATACTTGGTTAATTCTCTTCTTGTGATTGAATACCCATTTTAAGAATACTTGGAATAATCTTATATTGGTGATATTCTAATTGGTTTCTTTTAATCTTTTTTAGTTCTTTTATTTCTTCATTGAGCTCTTGTTGAGTTATATATTAAATATTCTAATTCTTCTTTGACTTCTAAGCTAAAATGATCCTAAACTTCAACTTTTTCATGATAATATTCATCCTCATTGAAGATTTGTGTCAACATGCTTGATAGATTGGTAGGTAAATCTTTTTTATTGTTTATTGGATGGATAATTGGGTTATAATGAAATATCCATTGCACCAAAAGACCAACATAAAACCACATTCACCTGCCCCTATGGCACATTTTCCTTCTATTAAATTCCCTTTGGCCTATGTAATGTCACTATAAATATTCAATGGTGCATGATGGCCATATTCACAAACATGTTAGAGGATACTGTTGAAATCTTTATGGATAATTTCTTTTTTTTTTTTGGAGATTGCTTTGATGAATTCCTAAAAAATTTGGAGAGAGTGTTGATAAGATGTGAAGAGACCAAGTTAAACCTCAACCTAGGAAAAATGTCATTTTATTGTTGAAGAGGGCATTGTTTTAGGACATAGGGTCTCTCCTAAATGATTAGAGGTCAGCAAAGACAAATTTGAGGTTATTGAAAAATTATCCCCTCCTACTACTGTCAATGGTAAGAGAAGTTTTTTAGGACATGCAGGATTTTACCAAAGATTTATTAGGAATTTCTTAAAAATTTCTAAACCCCTTTGTTAGCTATTAGAACAAGATATAAAAGTTAAGTTTGATGAGTGCTGTAGGGAAGCATTTGGGCAATTCAATTTAGCACTCACCAAAGCTCCTATTATCATAGGACCTAATTGAACCTTACCCTTTGAGCTTATATGCAATACAAATAGTTATGTTATTTGTTAACAATTGAAAAAGTTCTTTCATCATGTCATGTATTACTATTGGGATGAACCATTTGTGTTTCAATAGTGCTAAAAACAATTCATGGGAAGATGCATAAGTAGAGAAGAGGCAAGGGATATTTTGGCTGCCATTCATCATGCACCCTATAGAGGTCATTTTGGAGGGATACACACGGCAAAAAAATTTCTTCAAAGTGAATTCTATAGGTATACCATATTTAAAGATGCTAGAGTTGAGGTCCAAAATTGTGAGAAATACCAATGAACTGGGAGAATACCATATAAAAATGAAATGCCTCAAATAGGTATATTAAAAATAAATTTTTTTGATGTTTGGGGTATTGACTTCATTGCCCTATCCCCACCCTCCTTTAGCAATGATTATATAATAGGTAGCAATGGATTACATGTCTAAATGGATAGAAGCTACTGCATTTCCAGCAAATGATGTTGTGGTAGTAACTCATTTCCTCCAAAAGAATGTTTTCAGAACATTTGGTACTCTAAGGGAAATCATTAGTGATGATGACACTCATTTCTACAATAATATATTCAACCGGCTGTGCTACAAATATGGGATTCACCATTAAGTAGCCACGACTTATCACCTATAGTCTAGTGGCTAAGCTAAACTTTCTAATAGAGAAATTAAGATACTTTTGGAGAAAGTATTCAACCCTACAAAGGATTGGTCTACAAAGTTAGACTATGCACTATGGTCATATAGGATAGCCTTTAAGACTCCCTTAGGCATGTTATGTTATAGGATTGTGTTAGGAAAGAGTTTTCATCAACCTATTGAATTAGAACATAAATCCTATTGGCACTTAGGGTATTCAACTTTGATCTTTTGTTGTGGGAGAGGCACGTAACTTACAGTTGAATGAACTAGAGGAGCCGAGGAATGCTTCGTATGACAGTGCATGGCCATACAAAGAAAAAACCAATAGGTTTCATGACTATCATATCAAGTAGAAAGAAATTTATACTGGACATTTGGTTTTTCTCTACAACTCACGATTAAAATTGTTTACAGGGAAACTAAGATAGAGATGGTCTGGACCCTACTTAGTTGTTAAGGTTTACCGCTATTGAATTTTGGATTTGAAGAATAAAAAAACTAAAGAGATTTTCAAATTCAATGGCCATAGCGTATAACTATATCAAGAAAAAAAATTTTAAAAAGGAATTTCAAATGCTTTCCCTATGAAACTCATAGTGATGTAATAGGTTATTAGGATGAAGACATTAAGTTAAGCACTCTTACGAGGAGCCTAATTTTATCCCTATTATTTTAAAATTGTGTTCTTTATATTTTTTTATAGGATTTTGTTTATATGGTCAATTTTCACTATACCCACCTGACCCTAGAAATGCAATCCTTCTCTTCCTAGGATGCTGAGAAAATAATAGAGGTGGTCGGGAAGCATGTTCCACATGGGAAATGCAGGAGTAGGCAAATATTTGTTTTTGTACCTGCATGTTGATGTCTATATCTTTGGTCAAATGATTTCTATTTGACGTATGTCCTTGATAATGTGCCTTACAACCCATCCTTGTCTCCACACAACTTTTAAAAGTTATCCTCTCCTTCTTTTTCGTCTCATCCATTTAACAATCCATATTCCACCATTTTTGCAAGTTCTCAAAAATTCTTATTCACTCCCCTCCCTCCTTCTAACTATGTTAAGGAATTTCTTATGCAACCTCTCTTTACAAGAAGAAACCAACTTCCTCACAAATTCCTATAAACATCATACTTCATCCCCCTTTACTAAACCCACTAAAATCACCATTCTTAACACCAAAAAAGAATATACTCCCTTGGGGACATCCATTCTAATTTCCTTATCTCTTGACCTTTCTACCCCCAAAATGATTAGAAGAGCAAAAAATTAGCAGCTAAAGATGCCATTAAAAACCCCTAGTCCCCAAAGAAACACACATCATTAGAAAAACAACCAACCCCTTCTTCCTCTACTGATGAATTTTCATCCATAGAGGAAGAGGAGGAAACCTGTTCCTCCATTCCTTTAACTAAAGACCCAAAAAGATCCATCAACTCTTTAACTATTTTTAATTCCAACAAAGCTCAAGAACACTTCAAATCTCTTTCTACTAGATAGTTATATTTTGAGCGAGGATTCACACTTCCTAAACTTCCCTTGTATTTTGTCAACCTAATCAACCAACACTACTGGGCCACTTTTTGTTAGCATCCACCCAAATTTTCCCCATTGGTAGTACTCAAGTTTTTTTCAATCTAGATATAAAGCAAAAAAATTAGGTTTTTGTGTGATGGAAGTTTTATCATACCACACTACCACCATAAACGATCTCTATAGCCTTCCTTCTTTTGATATAAATGAATATTTTGAGCTATTAAACAACTCTACCAATGAATTTGTAGTAGATTTCCTCTCTGCACTCACTAAGTCGAGCACAAAGTGGAGAGTGACCACAAGTAGTACTCATCACTGTGACCATCGGTAGCTACTCCTTCAAGTGAAAGTTTGTTATCATTTTCTCAAGAGTCACCTTCTTCCCACTACACACGAACAAATGGTTTTGTTTTACTATGTCATCATGGGCAAGACCATAGATGGTGGCTGCATCATTCAGGACCAATTAGAACTGGTGGTCACAAAGCTATAAAACCCTATTTTCTACCCTACCTTAATTGTTGGACTATGAGCTAGGGTAGAGGCTCAACTCGCACTCAACAAAGTGAAAGTTACTAGTCCCCATTCAGTCAACATGGTTGTTATCAATCAATTATTTGACTCACATATAGCTGCTTTAGATGCCAAAATGACACCTCAATCCCTAAAGCATAACTCTAAGGGTTTGGAGACATATTACAGGTAGATAGGAAGGACATGGACATCCTATGAGGGGACATTAAACTAGGGATATCTATATAGGTTATACCTTTGGTGGAGGACATATAGGGTTTGTTGAAAGAACAAGTGGATGAAGAATTTTTGGGCAAGTTTACAAAATATGGGAACAAGTACAAGGTGGCACATGTCCCTAATGTAGAGAAGGAAGGTATCATTTATCCCCTAGTAGATGACCCCACAGATGATGTGTTGGAAGTTTCGAAGAAAGGAGCAAGCATGACGAAGATTTTTAGGTCAGAAAAAGCTAATCCTATGACCAAACCTATAGCTAACCCTAAAACACTCACAAGGTATGCCATAGTAACCGGAGATGTTTTGTTTAGGGCTCTAGTTGGTCACCCTTTTAACAACAATATTCGTATAATAGGGTTGGCCCTAAATCCTTCTCCATCCAAATCCATTTGAAGCTTGTTCTGGGGATGGAAAAGCCTATACTTGAAGGTTATTTTTCTTTTTCTTTTAGGTGGAAGTTGTTACTATTCTTGGCCATTTGGCCTTTTTAGTTTTTTTATCCCAACCTGCCCACACTGACAGTGTGGGACACTGTCAAAATGTTTTTTAGGAGAGGTATATCTTTAGTTGCCCTTATTATGTAATTTCATTTTTAATGCAGTATTAATGTTTGCCTAATATGAGTTTTCTTCTGTCTAGTCTTCTTATATTCCTTTTCAGTATGACTACTATAACCAATTCAACAAATAAGATAGCTCTATTACTCACCTTGATTACTAAAGCATTGAAATAACAAATTATCCTCCCCCTAATTACTTGTGCATATTGTTGTGATCCTTGCATTTGACAGATCAAACATGTGGTGAACCTAATTCCTTGATTGTGAAATACTTGAGCTAATTCAATAAGGCTTCATGGAATATGTTGGAATTTTTTTCAAAACTATTTTTATTTCCTAATATATATCAAAACTTGTTCAAACTATCAACACTTAAACAACCCATGGAAGGAACTAAAGATTATCTCCATGAAGCCTTCATTAGACCAAGCAAATAGGTGGAAAATCAGGTGAGTAAGGCATTCTTAGTAGAATGTGTTAGGAAATGTGAAAAATCAGCATAATTTTGATTAGATCTATTAGCATGATTCTGATTTGTAATCATACATCCCATAAATATCCACGTTTCTATTTTATACCTATAGATAATATTTGTAACACCCTAAAATTTAGTATTTAAAAATTTTATTTTGTGAAAGCAATAATTACAAAATAATAGGTGTTACCACCATACTTAACATAACTATGGTTTCTTCACCTTCCTTATGCCAAATGCTAAGGCTCAAAGCATGTTAGATCAAAACAAATAATAGAAAGAAAATATAATACATAAAATAAAGTATTAGTGATATGAATTTCTCCATACAACATAAATAACCAAAATACATCAAGAAAATAAGAGTTCAAAGAAAAATCAATCAAATAAACATATGCAATGGTGCGGCACTGGTTTTCCCCTACAATTATCCCTACCACAAAATATTACAAATAAGGGTTATAGGAGTAGGAACCTTTACTCCCTTAGTCTATCTAAACATCAAAATGATGCTCCTTAAAATCCTTCAACTGCTACATGTAATGGATGTACTCCTATGTAAAGTGATAATATTAGTACGACTTTCTCATGCTGAGTAAATCACAATGCCTTCGAAGAGGTAGCATATTCATATTGCACGCAAAATATAAATAATAAGAATTATAACCAAAAGCATACAAAAATATGAACTAACAACATATAAATAACATGATCCCACATTTCAATTACAATATATTAACAAATCCTATTTTGTACACATCATGGTATTTTTTTTTGATATCACTAGATCGGCCAACCTTTATCAACCAATTCTAATCCATTTATTGCAGATGTATGATGGTGGGAATCTAATAAAATTATACCAATCAATAATAAGATCTTAAGTAGAATACAATCTCATATCCAAGACAATGATAGTTAAAAAGGTGTTACCCAATTAAGTAACTCAATTCTATGGCAAAGCTTGATAAGGAATCCTTAAGTATGTATACCCTTTATAAGGTTTATGGAATACCTATAGAGTAGAAGTGGACCCTTTTACCTGAAGGTCTAGATATGCACATGGAGGCCTAATCCAAGGCACTGGATCCCTCTCTATAATATATGACCTTATGATTAGTGTTTTTCCCTTTTATTAATACAAGTCTTTCTCTTTAAGTGATTAGTGTCTTATTGAATTCAATGTTATGATCTTAAAGATAATAAGGTCCATAATAGTAAAAATGTAGCCAACAATTAATGAAATCAAAGTACTGAGACGGTCTCCATAATAAATCAATAAAAAAAATCCAAATCTAAAGGACCACAAGAGCCACTACATCTCAAAGCCAACACAACTTAGGGTTATTCATCACACCATAACCCAAATTAATTATTCAATTCCATCCCTGTTAATCCCTTTCATCTAATTAGTTTTGATTCATTCCAAGGCCGACTCTTAAATCAAATAGTCTAATTATTCATCTTTAGACACATTTTTGTCATAATGACCAAAATACCCTCCAACTTCAAGATTTATTTTTATTGGATATTTGTCATGAAAATTCTAAAATATATTAATTAAAAATAATTTCATGTAAGAAAATTTTACATTATGATAAAAGACAATATTACCTGTAAGCATGGTCATAACATGATGCACATTGAGAACCATAGCATAAAAGTCTAGCATATCATAATATTCACACTAAATCCGCATAATAAATTTTTAGACAAGGTTCATGGTATGTAAAAATTTACATTAATACCTTTGAAACATGTGATACAAAATAATCACAATTTAATCCTATTTATGCTCTAAATCAGCATGTCATACATCCAAATCTATCTAAAATATATGAGGAATATTTTAAACTCCATTTATATACCCCATATAAGGTAAGACAAAATTTCGATTAAACCATAACCCTAGATTGTATATTATTTCTCTAACTTGGGCTTATATCTTCATTTTAAAAATACTACCCTGGAATAAATGAATTATTAATTATTAAAATAGTCAAATATATTATTCCATATGTCCACAAATTTACATAGAAATGAATTTATGTATGCTTTTATATTCCAACAAAAATATAAATTTTTTGATACATCAAATTAATATGATTTTTATTCTAGAATTACGCCTATTATATTTACACCAAAAAATCTACCAACTATAGAGCATTTGGATTTACCTCCAAGCTACATAAATTATACCACAAAAATTTTTGTTCTAAGGACACCTCAAGCAAGGTTGGAATTATGAAAAATGAACAACATAATCCACAAAAAATATGTACATATATTAGTATCTAATTTAACCTTAGTTCCTATTATTAAGATAAAAATAATTAGATAATAATTAATAGGAACTAAGGCTAAATTAGATTTCGGAAATTAACTAAGGATCGTGGGTGCATAACACAACCATGTACCACACAAACGTGGGAAACCAACCAGCTTATGCTCGATGTAGTGAGGGCTAGAAGTGGAACTCTCAAAGTTGTAGCCAAACAAAGTGGTGGGAGATCAAAGTAGAGGTGGTGGAGGGGGTTGGCAAGGCAAAATATAGCCGCGGTGGATGGAGTTTATCGACAAGAGGGAAATAAGACTAGAAGGGTAATGGGTATGGTGTTTGTTGCTCCATGAAGGGCCCAACTAGCTAGTTCAATGATTTGGTGGTGGTCAACAAAAGAGCTGATGTTATTGTAGTGACTAGGCACTAGCTCACTAAGGTGGTTGAAGGGTGATGTTGTAGTGGTGACTACTTAGTGAAGGTGGTGTAGGCTATGTGGTTGCTTAGGCAAGGTGGCTCAAAGGATAAACTCAACTATATGGGTAGTTGTATGGAATGACCATGAAAAAGGAAGGGAAGAGCCAGGGAGTTGACACGAGAATTGATAAGAGGAGTAGGGTGGCCATGAGGAAAAGGTGAAGGGATTTAGGTAGGATTGAGGCACCAAAAAATTGAGGAAGGGAGAGGAGGATGGTTGAAGTTGCTAGAAATTAAGGGGAAATGATGAAGGGATATGTGGAGTTGAAAAGAAAAGAAAGGGGAGATAGTGGCTTTTTGGTGCTAATGGAGTAAGGGGATGTGAGGAGGTAGATGTTAAGGAAGGGAAGGGAGAATTTAACCAGGAAAAAATTAGGAAGGAGACGAAGGAAAAGAAAGGAAGGAGAGGTGGTTGGAGAGAAGGAATGGGGCATAGAAGGAAAATAAAACCCATGTGACAAGCTAGTGCAAAAATGAAGCCATGCTGCTGGGATTTGTGTGCTAAGAAGTTAAGTTGGGTACAAACAAAGCAAAGTTGATAGGGGAAGGTTAGTGTGGTGGAGTGGAGGGGATGAGTGGAGAGGCATGTATAGGGATGTATTTTACTTGAAATTAGTTGAATTTTATTTGATGGATACTTAAATAGATATGTATAATTATATACGGATATGGATATGGATTATGAAAAAAATACCCGTCAGGTTCTAGTATGGATATAGGCTTAGGATACCCATATCCATACTCATACATGTACCTGTATCCATATCTAAACCTATTTAGTCGATATATAATTAATTTTTTACCTTTAATTTTAAAATAAATATAGTATAAATTATGGTCAAAATTATTATTTTACATAAGTCTAAATATGTTTATCTATCTAGTAATGAATTTACCCACTAGATAATATCTATTAATAGGTAAACAGATAATCCATCATGTAACAGGTATCCAACAAATATAGATATGGATATGTTAATGGACACCTGTTTGGGTGTGGGTACGAATTTGGGTAGCGATTTTCTTATTAGGTACGAATGTACCTGCCTCGTTTACATCCCTACACATAATAGGGGAGTAAGGAAAAATAATAGGAGGGCAAGTTGGGTTACATGTGGTGCAATTGGTGTTAAGGTTGTTTACAGTTCATATATCCAATATTTTAGATATTTGAAAAAATATTTAAAATTTAATTTGAAACTTCGGATACTTGAATTTTCAAATTAGATATTAAATATAACCGTTATTATTTGAATAAAATTTTAAATATAAATAAAATACCATATCATAAATATATTTGATATTATTCGATCTACTGAGAAAATATCTGATCCCCTTAACAAATATCCACCCTACTCAACAAATATCAGATGTTAAAATTAAAATTAAAGTTGCCACATCATAAGATTTAATTAGACTCTATCATATCTAAAAAAGGATTATATCAAAAATATAATTTCAACTAAATTAAATTTTGGCCCAAATACTAAATCAACTATGTAAAAATTATACACAAAAACATTGACACACACATCTAAATTTATTTATATATAATTATAAATAAAATAAAAAAATTATCTAAATATTTTTCTTTGGACAGGATATTATTTGTATCTGCCGGATTAGGTATCTAGTTTGTTTGACTTTTTGTTATCCGGATCGCATATTTGATTAAAACAAAAATTAGATTGGCTATTTAATTTTTTTGATTGTATTGCTTTGAAGATCAAATTAGATAAATACATATCGGATAACATGAACAACCTTAGTTGGTATAGGTGGGAAGAAATTTGCTAGTAGGGCTGGTGATGATGGAATGGGATAGCTGAGAGGGTGAAGGTAGTGACGTGATTGGTCGAGGGTGATAAGATTGGTAGGGTATGCATTAGGTTATGTTTGGAAAGGCTAAAACATAGGAAGAGAAAAGATAATATAGAGTTTGATGGTTTGGAAGTTTCGGTTAAGGGCTAATTGGGTTATGCTAAGGGGTTAGAAATTAATTTAGTTTATTTTCTATTTAGTGGTAAAACAATGATAAAAGACTTTGGTTAAAATTATTTAATGAAAAATTAAATAAATAATTTAATTAATTTTAAGATGTAATTAAATACCGAAAAGAAAAATCCTACCCAATTATTATTATTATTATTATTATTATTATTATTATTATTATTATTATTATTATTATTATTATTATTATTATTATTATTATAACTACAACTATTATTATTATTATTATCATTATCATTATCTATCCTCTAAATATTAATATACTTGTAAGTTTAATAAATAAATTAATATATACAATACAATAACATCTAACCCTAAAATAATTCTGTACTTAATTACACATAATTAATGAGATTTTACATTAGGGTATCTAAATTAGGTTTTAAATTAAATGGTGTATTTTAATATTCTTCTATAAAAAGTTTATTGTTTCTTTTTTGACGATATGTGTTAGGACCTCTACCTTTACACATTTTGTAAAACAATCAATAACATCTTTACAACTTTATTTGAACCAA
Organism: Tamarix austromongolica; assembly: GCA_039764185.1. Lineage (NCBI taxonomy): Eukaryota > Viridiplantae > Streptophyta > Magnoliopsida > Caryophyllales > Tamaricaceae > Tamarix > Tamarix austromongolica. Next base: position 51,549,393 of record CM077817.1, read on the forward strand.
TACCTTCACTTGATGGACTAGTTTGAAAGATAACTCAAATATATCATTATACTAAAATTTAAATAGTTGATGATAAACTTTAAAGGGTCATCATTACCGAGGTTAAGTGGTCTAAAAATATTAGCCCTCCACATGGCGAATGGTTATGGACTTATAATTGGTTATAATTATAAATTAGGGAATGTTTTATGTTGGGATACATTTTTGACTCCTTGACATTGAAATCATATTACCTCAGTATCCTAATATATAGTTCTCCATTAATAAACCTGGTGTAAGGCTATTATTGAGGAAAAATTGAAATCATGGTGTAGTCCACATATATTGGCATGAAATTTTATTAAGACATTTTATCCAAATATTCAAGGAACACATTTTAGTACTAGCATGGTCTATAAGCATATATATTGTTGTCCCTTAGTCTCAAAATAGTTTGTAGCCCTCCTTCTTAGTTCAAATGCCTTATTTTTATCCTCTAATTAGTTATTATTTCTAATTAATCCATTAAATCCTTCATGCATTCATCCATTAACTCCTTCATGCATTCATCCATCATTGATACATATAAATTCTCACATAATTAATCCCTGGCTTCACTCATATCTATCTAATAATTTGTCATATGTTCAACTTCGACAAGTTTGGATGATGAAAAGGTATTAGCTAAGGCTAAATTTGGTAAAGCAGTAATCTAAAATTGGCTAATTAATGTACTTGTGCAATTTCAATAGATGAAAAATATTTCATTAATTTACTCAAATCCCTTTAATATTTATCGATGCTAAGTTCACTAACTTCATACCATTTATTAAGCTGACTAATAGCTAAAGCTAAATCACTATATAGATTTTTTTTATTCAACATTAATCCTTGAACTATTTTGAGATCGACCAATGATGCTTCATATTTAGCTCTATTAATGGTGGAAATAAAGCCAAACCATAGTGCATATACCACTATTATGTCATTAGGGTCAATTAAAACCCCTCCAAATTTGGAGCCTAAGCTATTAGAAGCCCTTTACACATATAAAGTTCATTCTCCTTTCTCCCCCTAGGATCAAAAATAAATTTGGCTCAGCCACTAATGAACACTCAATAATAAAATTAGTTAAAGCATGACCCTTAATAGTAGGCCTTGGTTTGTATGGACTATAATATTGACTTAATTGAGTGAATTATATTGCCATTCACCTTGAATTCTCATGTTTATGTAAGATAGTTTTGAGGGAATATTAGTCAAAACCATTATGGAATAAGAATCAAAATATTGTTTTCATTTTCTTGAATCAATGAGTAAGTTACATGCTATATTTTTCAAGTTTGAATATTAATGCTAAACATTATTCCACACTTTGATAGTTCAGTAAATAAGTTTTTGTGCTTAAGGTTTTATGTATTCTTCAAGTAGAATGGAAGAATTATCCAATGCCAATGTTGATAGATATAAGAACAATACTTGTCCATCTATTAGGTTTGTAGGAGTTGGTAACCTAGATAAATGGGTTTTTATGTCATCAAATGGTTTTTGGCAATCTTTAGTCCACTAAAAAATATAATTCACTTAAAGGAGCCAAAATGATGTTATGCTCTTATCGGCACTCTTAGATAAGAACCTATGTAATGCAACCAATTTATCCATCAAATTCTACATGTATTTCCCCTCGTAAGTTCTTACATGTTAAAAATGATAACAACCTTTTTAGGATTTACTTCCATGCCCCTATTTGAAACCATGAACCCTAAAACTTTATTGGCGTTGAGTCCAAATACACACTTATAGGATTTAGTTTCATTTTATATTTTTATAGAGTATTGAAATTAGCCAGAGTTCTTATATGTTGCCTTTTTTCCCCCTTCTTTATAACTATCAAACCATCTATATAAGCATATATATATATCCCTTAATCCATCCTTGAAACATCCTATTTATAAACCTTTAAAAAGTCACTCTAGCATTTATAAGTATAAAAGATATTAATTTATAACTGTAAAGTCTATTATTTATAATGAATGTGGTCTTGTCTTGATTAGCTTCAACTTAATTTATTTGATGGTACCCTAAAAAGGAATTTATAAAGATTACCTTTCATGCTTGGGTGTCAAGTTAATCATTTGATATCTCTAAGGGAGTGGATATCCATATTTGTGACACACCCTATTAAGGTAAGTTAAGTCAACCCACTTCCTCTATTTGCCATTGGATTTCTTAACCAAAAGTATATTAGCAATCCAATAAGCATATTTCACATCTCTAATAAATTGTAAATTATGTTATTTCTCCACTTCATCTTGTATGAATTTATGGTCTCTAGAACTAACTACCCAATTCTTTTTTCTAATGGGATTATATCCTTCCATTATATTTAAGTGGTATTATATTATTTTAGAAGGGATTCCATTTTGATAATATATGGTTGAGATAGAGATATACTTTTTCTTATAAGAAAATTCAATAATTTATCCCTTTTATAGTGTGCTCTTAATATCTTAGTTATTTTCTTCTATTTTATTAGCATCCTAGATTCCCTCTTTAGAAGATTTTATATCTTCTAGGACTAATGTTTATTATGCCTTCTTCTCATTGGACTACCCTAGGGCTCCTCTTACTTCTATCATATAGTACTATCGTGCCACTCTTCTATTACCCTTGACTTCCCCCATCCTTTGCTAATTAGAAGTTTTATTATTAACTCAACTATAATGATATTTTCCTAAAGTTTATTAGGGGATAGTTATCCCAATATCATATTATATGGCGAAGGGAAATCAACAATCATAAAATCTATTTTGATGCTTTTCAAATCCACTGACTGACCAATCATCATAGTAAGGTCTACTTATCGCTTTGGTCTTGTAATAGTATTAATAAACCTAACTAGAAGTAAATATTTATTTATTAAAAAAATCCTTTAGAAATTCCAATTTTGATATAAGCTCCCCAGAGATAACATTAATAGAACTTTTAGTGTATACAAGGGCCCTTTTCATTATGCAATTAGTAATATGAACATCAATAACTACGAGGTCATCATGATGTTGCACCATAATTTAACCTTCATTTTTAGATGTGAAATTAACTCCTAGTTCACTAATTCTTACCCTCTTATTTGTTTCATGCAAGATAGCTCCTTTAACGTATGTCTTTAAGTCAAAATTACTATCTTATGTCAATGAATCCCCCCACAATCATATGAATAATCTATACAATTCCTTACTCTAAGGAGTTGGAGGAAATTATCTAGTGACACTTGTTTCTTCTTTGGCTGAGGGTATATGTGTATATTAATTTACATGATCCTTATATACCAGCTTTTCTATAACATCTCATAATGACCAACACTCTTCTATATTATACTCAATATCTTGATAATATATGTACCACCTCTTGGGATTTTAGTATTTTATTTTTGTTCATAAAGGAATTGTCCTAAAAAATGTCTATTAGCCATTTTCAAATTTTAATATATATGTGATGTTAGCAACCAATGAATTGTATTTATCATATTTGTTGGATGAACCCCTTCATCTAATTAGGTGTACTTGTAACACCCCCCATTTTTTTTACTAATAAACATTTTGTTTCAAAATATTATGGAAGCAAAAAAATACTAAAAACACCTAGGAAAAAGCGGTGCTACTGCCACACCTAATGTAAGATAGGTGTTAGTGTAATACCCCAAAATTTACTATATTTTTTTAAAGAGGAAGTAATTAAAATACTTGATTTAAAACCCGTGAATTCTGGGGATGTTACAGCCACACTTAGTACTAAACCGGTTCTCTCCGACCATTTCAATACCAAGTGCTAAGGCTAAAAAGATTAACACAAAAATTAAACCAAGATTTCATAAAATTAATTAAAGAAATAATAACATAGAAATCAGAGTACACATAAAGAATTATTATTCATATCCAAAAGAGAAATAGCTTACAACGGATAAAAGATTCATTTAAAGAACTCAATGTAAGGTAATAAATCATATTGGATGAATCTGATATAAAGGAAATAATAGAAGGAATATAAAATAACAAGAAGAGTGAATCCGGCCACAATACTCTCAAACCTCGAGCCAAATTATGCTCAACACTCAGCCCCAACTAATGTCTCGCCCACCTGCACAAAGTCAGAAGGGCATACTACTCATGGGAATGAGTAGCACCCATGAAAAGGGTGATCATTACGCTACGTAATGAGTAAGGTAACTAAGCACTAAGGCCAACACATAAGCACATAAAATCATGCACAAGAATAAAAGAACATAAAGACCATCTTCATATCGTAATATCGACCAATCATTCGGGTATATACATAAAGGCCTAAATATAATTCAATTCAATCAATTAATTAATCTCTGATTATAAGTCGATTCACACCATACTTTTTATCAATCCATGCAAGTATGGAAGCCCCCACTATTATAGTCGGTGGATCGGAGGTACATAGGGTATCATACCCTAACTACTATTACAGCCGGTGGATCGGAGACACATAGGACTACACGTCCTAACCACGATTCCTAACCGGTGGATCGGTTGGCCTCGGCTTGCATGGTGTTCCAATATAAGTAATTAGAATCATTCCCAACTCTTAGCAAATTGTTAGATTTATTGAGCTCGGAATCCGCCACTATTATAGCCAGTGGATCGGAGGCACATAGGGTAATATACCCTAACCACTATTATAGCCGGTGGATCGGAGACACATATAGGGTAAAACCATAACCACCATGTAGACCCTAATACCACTATAGAACCATTAATACCACCATGCAACCATTAATACCACCATGCAATCATTAATACCACCATACAAACCCTTATACTACCATGCAACCATTAATACCACCATACAACCATTAATACCACCATACAACCATAGATTAAATTCTCCCAAATAAATCATGCAAAACCATAGATTAGATTCTCCCATATAAAACCATAGATTAGATTCTCCCATATAAAACCATAAATTATATTCTTGCACACAAAGCCATAAATTAGATTCTCCCAAATAGAACCATAAATTATATTCTCCCACACAAAACCATAAATTAGATTCTTCCACACGAAACCCTAAATTAGATTCCTCCACACAAACCCAAAATTCTTTCTTTTATTCTTCCACTCATATATCATTAAAATAATTAGATCAACTCACCTCCCTTGATCAACCTCTTTCTCCATCCTCCTTTTTCATCCTTTCTCCCAAACAAACCACATCAACACCCTCACATGCATGTCTTACAAGGTCACAAACATTTCACCACATATACATGATACACTTGCCATGCGAATACATGAAAACATACTTCAACTCCACATCATACCACATACAATATAATTAATAATGATAAACATAGAATACATAGCATGTGAAGCACATAATGCATATAAACACACAAAAGGCCTTAGTAACACCCTTATCTAAAACGACACCAGTCTTAGAGCACGCTTCTACGCCCCCTTAGGGCTTTGACCAAATAATAACGTATTAATGAAAATAAAATTAACAAATTTCTAACATTACTAAAGATATACGAAATAATAGAAATATTATATAAGTTGATAATATAGGGTTGAAGACTTTTCCCTAATAATAAAAATGATACTAAAAATAATATCAATGAGAATAATAATAATAATAATAATAATAATAATAATAATAATAATAATAATAATAATAATAATAATAATAATAATAATAATAATAATAATAATAATAATAATAATAATAGTAATAGTAATAGTAATAGTAATAGTAATAGTAATACTAACAACAACAACAACAACAACAACAACAACAACAACAACAACAACAAATAATAATAATAATAATAATAATAATAATAATAATAATAATAATAATAATAATAATAATAGCAAAACTAATAGTAAAGTAGTTGTTATATTAATAATGAAATAATAATAATAGTAATAATAAAAATAATAATTATAATATATTAATATTAATAATAAAAATAATAGAAATAATAAGAAAAATAATAATAAAATTGAATTAAAAATATAATAGGGCTTCAGCCCTCAGCAGAAATAACAATAAAAAATTAATAATAATAATAATAATAATAATAATAATAATAATAATAATAATAATAATAATAATAATAATAATACATATTAAAAAAATTATAATAATAATAAGAAGAATAATAATCAAATCAAATTAAAAATATAATAGGGAAAATAATAATAATAATAATAATAGTATTTATAATCAAATAAATGAAATAAATAAATTGAGGCTTATAAAAATAGGGAAAAGGGTTGAGAGGGTCTAGGGTTCAACCTTAGGCTGGAGGTGATAGGCAGCACCGACAGTGGTGCACGATGGTGGCGGTGGTAGCCGGAAAAAGAGAAGAAAAGGGTAAAAGTTGAATGTTGGGAAAAAGATAAAGAGAATGAGGGTGGAAGCAAGGGTGGTTAGGGTTTCCCAGAAGGAGAGGAACAAAATGGAGGTGGTGGCGCAGCCAAAGGCGGCGGCGCACGGCGGCGGCTGTGGTGGCCGAGTGGGAGAGAAGAAGAAAGAGAGAAGAGGAGAGGGAGAAAGAGGAAAAGAAAGGTAGGGGAGGGTCTGTAGAAGAGAATGGGAGGATAAAGAAGTGGCAGAAGTGGCGGGACAGGTGGCTAATGGTGGCACGAAGGGTGGCGAAGGTGGAAAAATAGGTTAGTCGAGGGGGCTACTTCGCACAGCCTTAGTGGCTTGTGTAGGAATAATCGAGGGATATGGGACATTTTTTTAGCTAGAGGGCAGTGCAAGGAAGAGTTTTGTAGGCGGAGTGGGTGGAGGTGTTGGCTGACGGCGGTAGAGATGACGTCTAAAGGGGTGGCGGTGAACAAGGGAAAATTTTGGGTAATGAAATCAAAGGCTCGATACAGGTTATTATGGGGATATTTATAGTGTTTAAATGAGAGGTTAGAGTCTGTGGATCGGCTAGAGAGTTGAGCTAGTAGGGTTAGGTTTACTAGTGGTGAGGTTGGCTGGTGGGAGCAAAACGGGGCAAGGGTTACGCGGGGAAAGGAGAGGGAAAAATCACGTGAGAAATGGAGATTTGGTTGGGTCAAAAGGGTCGGCAATTCAGGGGGAGGAGAGGGGAAGAAAAACGGCCGTAACCGGCAGTGAAAATCTCGGCTATGGCGGTGGAGTTACAAGCTGATTGACATCGAGGAAGGGAAGAAGAAGAAAGGGGGTTGGACCAGGCGGTTCGGGGAAGGAAAGAAAAGAAGAGGGAGACGGGCGAACTGAGCGGCTTAAAAACACAGTTCCGAGATGCCGCATTTTGGGGACAAGAGAAGCAAGGCACGGCGCTGCAAGGGAGAAGGTAAGAGGTGGCTACGCGGGCTGGGTCGCGCCGAAGAAAGGAAAAGAGGAAAGGGAGACTGGGCCGTGAGCCAGACCTAGTTTGGGGGAGGGGAAAAAGAAAAAGAAAAGAAGAAGAAAGAAAAAGGAAAAAGGAAAAAGGGAAAAAGAAAAATAGGAGGGTTGGGTTAATTAAATTAAATAGAATATTTAAAATATTTAAAAATAATAATATTTAAATAAAATAGTATTTAAATCCCTTTTTAGGCTAATTTAGGGTTTTTGAAAGATTTTCCATAAATTCCATTTTAATTAGCAAAACACTCTAAATTTTTTCCAATTAAATTATTTATAAAATTAATATTAATTTGGATCTATTTTACCCTTCTTATTTTAAATAAAATAATTTATTAAATAATTTCCAAAATAAAATCCTTAATTAGCTAAAATTCCAAAACTTGTCTAATAAAAAATTATTCATTTTCTTCTTAAATAACCCTAATTAATTTCCTTTTTATTTTGATAAAAATAATTTATTAAATTAAATTTTTCAATAAAACCTTATTTAAATATAATTTTTAAAATTAGAAATCTTTGGGGCATTTTAGTTAGCCACCCATCCATGTAAGATTCAAGATTGAGAAACCAAACCTATCAAAATAAGAGTAGAGTGTGTAAGAAACACAGTATATAGATACTAAAGAAAATTTCTACAAAATAAGGTCTTTACGGTCCTCAAAATATTCAAATACATGAAATAATATTGAACAATTATAGGGCGTAACCCAAAACCTTAGTTTGTTAATGACCGAATAATAGTCTTTGGATTTCCACAATCTCGAGCTCTAAGTCCAAAATGAGGTAGGCCCACTACCTATCAATCCCAAAAACATGGATAGGTCTTCTCTTTGTAGGAACGAGTAGGGGATCAAATAAACAAGTAGATGAGTACGCTTTGTAATAAGTAAGCCAAGTTTCCTCCTCAATGGGAGTGACAAGCATACAAGGTCCTAGCATAATGTGGAGATCATACTAAAAATTTTTCACGCTTATCAACATAACATGAACATCATGGATAACAACATACAATTTAATAAGTAGGTTATTCAACTACTTTTTAGGGATTCTACCATCCATTCATATAATTACCCATTTAGTCTATTTTTCATGCTTATATAATTTGTTAGGTTGTTTATTTATAAATCCTTGTTCCTATTTCCCCTTTTCTTTTTCTTATTTTCTTTATCCACACCTTTACCCTTATTCTTATCCTTATTCTTATTTATATTAAGAGATGGACTATGCACCACCTCATGGTCTCACATATAATGGAATCCTATGAAAACAACAAGACATAAACTTTGGTTAAAGCCAAGTAACCACAAATGGGCATAAATTCTAGTTGATGACAAGTCACCACCAATAGACATATAGTCTGACCAAAGCCAGGTAACCATCAATAGACATAAAGTATAGCCAAAGCCAAGTAACTCACCTAATTGACAAGACCCTTTAGTATTGATACCCCTAAGAACATCATTAGTTTCTAGAGGAGAGAAGGAATCAAGATCTACTAGGATCCTACCCAAAGACAAAGCTAGAAAGCACCAATAAATGCCCAAAGGCAGATAAAGCCCTTATAGCTAATTGAGAATCGGGTAATCCAAATCCATGCACATCTCAATTATCTTCCACTTTAAGTAATTAGTGTATTAATTTCTAAATTTATGTTACCATATAAGGCCCATGTAACATTCAAGTAACTCATCCACATACTCAGTCCATCCTAACCATTTTTATCCTTCAGCCATGAGATGGGATTTCTATTAGTTTGTAGCAAGTTCAAATCAACCCTTTAAAGTAATCCATTAATGCCAAAATATGGATTATCTCAATCAAAAGTAGCATTATAGCATAATTATTTCAATTTATTCCTTAAAGTATTCTAAAGGAAATAAATAAAATATCATGAAGTATGATCCCTTTAATCTATCCAATGGGTTTGCCAATATGTGTGTTTTTATCATTAAAGGATCATATAGTAGCATCATGCAAACTCTCAATGCATAGAAATTCCAAAAAGAACAAAATAATACACTTGGGCCTAACTAATAGATTGGTTTGGGTAAGCTAAATCCCATAATTCCTTCAAACTAGTTGATTGTTTAGTCAGATCAGTCGATTGTTCTAAGACTATTTGATTTGTTCTAACAAACTAGTTTATGAGTTTAATTAGAGATTAACTAAAGTAACCATAGATCATTCACTCGACCAGCTAAGCTAACCAATCAACTATTCTCTAGATCAGTCAATAAATTTGGCTTAACCAGTTGATTGGTTTACTTTGAGATAACACATATCAGACACACACACACAAATCTTACCACATCCAAGTTGTAACATGTCATAGCAAATTACCGATGTTTAACAAGCTTGTAAATTGAATCATGCTTTATTTTTAAGCATATCAACCCTATTTTCTCTAAAATCAATCCTTTTCTTAGAATTCTTAATTAATTCAACATGCATCAGTTATAAGGTAAATTCTCATACAAGCATATAAAATTAACATTTTATTAAGTACATCAAATCACAGGCTTATTTAGGCCAAATTTCAAAAGTAAGAATGACTTACTTGATGCTTAGAAAAGTTACCTATTAAAGAGGAAAAACACAAACTAGAAGATTTTAACTTCCAAAACCTTAAAAAAATAATAAAATAAACTAGAAATCAAACATCATTAATTAAATTTCATTAATCAATGGTGTCTCCACTGTTCTGCTTGTTGACCAAATAACCTTACTCATTTATTTAGCATTTATTTCCCAAAACCATTAAAAAATGTGAGCTAACTTTGATGGTAATGAATAAGAATTCTTTTTGGGGCGTCTACATGCATTAAACTATTAGTGGAAATTCGTTGTGATTTATAAGAATGCGTCTATTGATATAACTCCTAACTTTTCAAACCATCTCAAAGCATATCCCTTTAATGTGCCTATAAAAGCTTTACATAATGTTTCCTCATGAGGCCTAACTAACAACATGGAATTATTGAATGTGTTCAGATGGTCTTGTACATCATTGGAGTCATGAAATTATTCAAAATGACAAATTTATATTCTTTGTGCTGAAGCCTTAGAAATATCCTTCATGAAAGGTTCTTGAAAAATGAAACTAGTTTTATCCTTATTCTCTATCATGGCTTGCAATGCCTCTTGAACCATTTTGTCTATCAGCTTATTGATTGAATATTCTTTGTCTCTCCTAGTCTATCAACCTTCCTATCTATGGTTAATGTGCTGTTCTATTTCATCCTAATGTTTATTAGCCCCATGAATCAAACTCTAATGCATTTATTATCTACTCCATCTCAAAGGGTTGAGAGACCCATATAGTCTATTGCTTCTACTTCTTTTGACGTAGAAATATTACAAATAATATGCATATTCTTCTTGTAATGTTGCACTATAGAGTATTATCATTAATTATCTTTCTAGAATATCATGAGCCTAATCCCGGTTTTCTTAAGGAGTAGGGTATTAAGGTAGAATATGTTGATGTTAGTTTATGTGGTGAGGTAATTGACTAAGGGTGTGAGTCAATAGCCTTTAAATAAATTAGTATAAATAATATGTCGTCACCTATACTTCTTCCTTTGATAAATATAGCTTGTGTTTCCCTCATCAAGCCACACATTAATTGAAGTTCATTTTCTATGACCTTTGCTATCAATTTATAGATAATATTATAGTAGATAATAATTCTATATTCACTTGCCTTAATGGCATTTGGCAACTTTAAGGATTAAATTTAAGGAAGCAACATTAAGACTAGGTAAAATTTTACCAATTAAGAACATCACTATCATATCATTCTATAGATTATCTCCTACCATATTAAAATAGTGCTTGAAGATAAAATCATTATATTACTTGGATCGAGGGTATTTATCATTATTTATCACAATGAGAGCTATTTTTTTTACCTCTTGTGTAGTCATGGGGAGAAGAAGCATCTGTTGTTACTTTTAGTTGCAGGATAGGGTCTTTATATATACTCTCTCATTTAAACTATCTTGTTACATGCTGAAATGTGCTAAGGAGAAATATGTAAAATGAATGAGAGCTTGCACATTATCTTGTTGTGTTGTAAGAAACATACCATCCTCCCCTTATATATAGCGAAGTGATTTTATTAGAGTGTCTTCTCCATTTCATAAGAGCATGGAACAAACTTGCATTTCCATCACCTAGCTGAATCTACTTAATTCTATCCTTTTGTATAAAATAATTTCTTCACAAAGGGAGTGATGTTTAAAATTTGTGAGAGTTTCCTTTTCTAGCTACCTGAAAGATAAGCCTAAGGGGAGCTTTGAAGTTGATTGTAGATGTTCATGAGAGTTTGTCTTGCCTTTGTGACACAATTAAAAAGCCCTCTATAGTTTCTAGCAATATGTCCTTTTAGGGGGCCCTTTATCTCCTTTTGTTTGTGTACTAAAGCCTTTAAAGGATAAAAATTGAGATTCCTATTCTATACATGTTCAAGGAAAGGCCATAAAAGAGCTTTCCATCCAAAAGTTGAAAAACCTAAAAGGTTTCCTCATTTTCATAAGAGCATAGTTTTATAGTGATAAATGAATTTACTAGCTAGTTTATTTAGTTCATACTACTCTTAGTTTGTATACATTTCCATGTTTCTTTTTACATTATAATTAGCATGATTGTATTGGGATACTAGTTTTGTTTCTTTCCTTGTAGGTATGCCATATTATAGAAAATTGGTGTAAAGTACATTGAAGTGATGTGAAAACAAGTTTCAAATAAAAGTGGGTACAACCATGAGATGAAGGAAGAAAAGAAGTTTACAGAGCCCTATATCATTAAGAGCAAATCTGTGTTCTTTCTAGATAAAAAGGAAATGCATATATAGGTTGTGTTTAAAAGAAAACTAGTGTTTTTTTAATAGAGCCTATGAAAGTTATCTACAAAGGAAATAAAAAGATGACACTCATTATATTTGGATGATTCTTTTTCAGAAAAAAGGGATTCTTCTCTGTTTCATCTTGATTCTCAAATATTTATATCTAGAGAAAAAATAATCATAATAATTCCAAATCTCCTTCTCTCTAAAAATCTTCATCCATATTTAAAATTGTTTTTGATTCTCTTGTACTTTCTTCATCCTTGACAATCCCATCAGCCATGAACTTCTTGACCATTTTTCCTCCTTCTAACTCTTCTTTCCCCTCATTATTGCTGAAACTTCCTTACTTGACTCAAAAAATCTCCTTTCTAGTAATATTACAAATAATTTACTTGAGAATTTTAGTGCAAAATATTATATTCCTTCATCTCTTATTCTAATCGTACCCTCTCCTTTAAACAAAATCAACAACCAACTAGACAGGTGAATATCTTTTCATGCCAAGGCCTTATATGCCTACATCTATTCTTCTTTACATCCTTTCACGAGGATATTCCTTTAAATGTGTCACCTCAACATAACAAAATTTTCTCCAATTACCTAGTGAATGGTAATAAGTTTTTTTTCAAGAGATGCTCAGTTTGTCTCTCTTCGAGCTCCAGCCCCTCCCATGGTGTTGCAGCTGACTTGCAGACTCCATTGTTCCATCGAGCACCTCCTGGAGCTGTCCTCTACTCCTTTCCCTTCTCACTTCACTTCTCTTCTGTAAATTTACTTGCAGTTCTCTTAGCTTGCTGCTTATGAAGCATGGGGAACAGAAAGAAAACTCTTCGAGCTCGAACTCTGGATAAGTCTCTTGAGTGTGTCCTTCCTAGGCCCTCCCTAGTGAACAGTGCTTCTGAATTGCAATCTCCTACCCCCATCTCCTGTGAGGGGAGGGATCAACCCTCTCTTTTAGAGAAGCAGGTGGTGCATAAGGATCAGGTGCAGGATTCCTTGCCAACAGGTAGTGTCCATGGGAAATTCCAGTCTGACCATGCACCCTTGGACCAGGATGGGTCGAATGCTACTATTCATAATCAGCTCCTGGCTAAGCAGGTTAGTGTTTCCTCTATGCCTGAACTACTTTATGATTCAGAGGTGGATGTGGACAACTTTAGACCCGAAGAACCTGCTCTAGCTGCCAATTCTCCCCCCATTTCCCAGGAGGAGAATCGGGTGCAGGCACAGGCCTCTCAGATACCTCCCCATAATCAGAAATCCTTTGCTCAGTTGTTCACCAAAATTGCTGATAAAAAATGTGACTATGTGCCACCTAAAGGTGACGTAGTATGCCTTTCAAAAGATAACATCCATCCTGTGGATGAGGCCTGGGGTGCATGTTTGCTGGGCTGCTTTGTAGGAGCAAATCCTGACAAGTACAACCTGGGCATTGTTAAGCATGTGATGAAGCAGCCTTTTAGATGCATTATTCACAGTTCTGGATGGGTGATCCTGAAATTTGATGACCAATTACACAAGGATCAAGCTCTAGCAGGGGGCCCTACATCATCAAAGGGAAGGTGTTTGTTCTGAAAGAAATCCCCAGGCTATTCTCTTTTAGTAAAGAGGAAATCACTAAAGTTCCTGTTTGGGTGAGGTTGGTCAGCCTGCCTATGGAACTTTGGAACTGTGGAGTAATCAGTGAAATTGCCTCCTACATTGGCAAACCTATTTTGATAGATGATTTCACCCCACAAAGGTCCAAAATTGAGTATGGCAGGGTCCTTGTAGAGATTGATCTCAAAGGTAGCCTCCCTACTGCCATAAGAGTCAGGGGTGATGAGGAGGACTATACTCAGGTGATAGAGTATGAAGACCTGCCTCTGGTCTGTAACAAATGTGGTGCTTTGGGACACTTGGAAGCCAAATGTCCTCTCTCTATGCAGAATAAGATGGAGAACATTGTTAACCATGTCTCCAAAGGGAAGCAGCCCATTGTAGAAGCTGATAGTCAGCAGGAGAGAACAACTCCTATGAATGTCCCTAAGGGACATGACCAGATGAGGAAGAAGAAGCAAAAAACTAGACCTGTACCAGCTAGGCCAGTAGAGGCTGAATGCAGCAAAAGAAATGATGTGCAGGTACAGGAAAATGGAAACCCTAAGGCCCCCGTGGGATTGGCACCTTTGACTTAGTCCATAAATCTCTGCAAATCAACAGAGAAGCAGGCTGCTGCTGAAATAGGAACTAATTCTCCAATTAAGGTTCCTGACCCTCCCATATATGAGCCTTTAGAGGGTACAAATGGAGGCACTGAGGAAATAGAAATTGTTGAAGTTGCTGGATGGCAACAGGTGGTCACAAAGGCAACTAAAAGGAAGAAAAGGAAACATGTCATGAAGCAGTTTAATATGGGCTACAACAAGAGGTTGACTAGATCTGCAAAGATCACATGAACTTCGTTCTTTGGAATATAAGGGGATTGAGCTCTCCCCTGAAACAAAAAGCTTTCAGCAAACTATGTATGGAGCATAAAAGCTCCATGGTTGGCATTATGGAATCTAAACTTGATGATTTGAAACTGCAGTACCTAAAAGATCTACTCTTTAGGGGTTGGAGGCACCATGACAATTTTAGAAACCACCCCAATGGGAGACTTATCCTGCTCTGGAACCCTGATTTGATCATGGTCCAGCTGATTGAGGTTTCCCCCCAAACAATTACTGGTTCTGTTTTAGATATCTCTTCTGGTTTGACCCTTACTGTCACTATAGTGTATGGCCTCTATAGTGTAAGGGATAGAAAACCCCTTTGGGAGAATTTGATGTTGCTTGCTAGGAGCATCAAGGGCCCTTGGATTGTTGGTGGAGATTTCAAATGCCCCCTCAATTCTTTTGACACATGTGGAAAAAGACAGGTCAATGACTATGAAACAGTTGATTTCAAATCTTGCTGCTTAATGGCTCAGTTGACAGATATCCCCTCCTCTGGATGCTGGTATACTTTTGTGGGCCATAATGTCAAATGCAAATTGGACAGAGCCATGATGAATGCTGAGGGTTTTGGAGCAGGACTAGATATTTCTGCTTGTTTTCTACCCCTAGGAATCTCTTCTAATCATTCCCCCTGTCTAGTGAAGCTGGGAAGACAACCACACAGGACAAAACCCTTCCAGTTTTACAACATGTGGTGTGCTCACCCCAGATTCAAAGAAATTGTGCTGAAGAATTGGAGATTATCCTTCTGTGGCTCACATCAGTTTAATTTGTGCAGTAAATTATCTTTACTTAAGTATGATATGAAATTGCTTAACAAACATGATTTCTCCCACATTGTGGCTCGAGCTAATCATGCAGAAGCACAGCTGAAGGAGGCTCAGGAAGGTTTTTTATCCCACCAAACCCTGCAGGGCTTTGAGAATCTTGCAGGCCTGCAGAAGAAAGCCAAGTTTCTTAAGCAAGCTGCTGCTAGCTTTGTATCTCAGATTAATAGAAATAAGTTCTTGTTCAATATGGACCAGAATTCCCATTTCTTCTTCAGAATGCTTAAGGTAAGGCTCAACAAGAGTAGAACAGTCCAGATCACTAAGAGGGATGGTCATGTGACTCAGTCTGAGCAGGAAATGCAAGAGGAACTCCTGGATTTTTATAAGAAGCTGCTGGGGGCTGAGAATTTGCACTCAGATTTTGACAGCTCTGTTATATCTAGAGGTCGGGTCCTCACTGAAGAACAACAGTTGGCCCTGGTTAGACCTGTGTCTAGTGCTGAGATCAAGAGAGTGGTTTTTTCTTTAGGGGACCACAAGGCTCCTAGCCCAGATGGATTCTCTGCAAAATTCTTTAAGGAAGCTTGGGATATTATTGGAGTTGATTTCTGTGATGCTGTCAAGGAAGTCTTCATTAACAGAAGGCTACTTAAGAGGGTGAACCATGCAGTTTTGGTTTTAATTCCCAAAACTCAGCATGCAGCTAGTGTGACTGATTTCAGGCCCATTGCCTGCTGTAACACCCTATATAAAGTGATTGCTAGGATTATTGCTGAAAGGATTTCTGAATGCCTACATGATCTAATCAGCCCTGAACAAGGGGCTTTTGTTAAAGGAAGACTTATGAATGAAAATATCTTACTGCTGTAGGAGATCCTGAAAGAGTACAACAGGAAAAGAACATCTCCTAAATGCTGGATCAAGATTGATCTTAGGAAGGCCAATGATACTCTCTCATGGAGTTTTCTTAGGCAGGTTTTGATGGCATTTGGCTTCCCACCTCTATTCTATGAATTGATTATGGAGTGTGTGTCTACCATTACTTTCTCCTTAAAACTCAATGGGAACATCTTTGGTTTATTTAAAGGAGCCAGAGGGCATAGAAAGGGGGACCCCATGTCACCCTACCTGTTTGTTCTCTGCTTGGAATATTTTAGCAGACTTCTCAAGCAACAGGTACAACAAAAACATTTTGCATTCCACCCTAAGTGCAAAAAACTGAACCTCACACACTTGGCTTTTGATGATGACCTGATCCTTTGTTGTCGAGGAGACACCTCCTTTGTCAAGGGGCTTTTACATGGGCTCTCTATTAATCCACAGAAATCTTAGATCTTCATGGCAGGGATCAAACAACACATTCAGATCCAAATCCTATCCATAACCAGCATGAGTAAAGGATCATTCCCTTTCAGATATCTTGGGGTCCCCTTGAATCCATGCAAGCTCAGAACTACTGACAATGAGCAGCTCATTAACAGCATTTGTGACCAGTTGAAAATGTGGAGGCCTAACACCCTTTCTTATGCAGGCAGGCTGGAGGTGATTAACTCTATCATCCAAGGCATACTTGGTTTCTGGTTGTCAATCTTTGCCATCCCTACTGTGGTGTTGCAAAGAATAGTCTCTCTTTGCAGAAACTTCTTATGGCAAGGCAAACCTCCACTTGTGGCTTGGTCAAAGGTTTGCCTACCTAAAGGAGAGGGTGGTATTGGGGTAAAAAATCTCTCTGCCTGGAACTCTGCATTCCAGTGTAAGTATATCTGGTTCCTGCAGGATGAGAAGGAAACCCTATGTACCAAATGGATACATACACACTACCTGCAGGACAGGAACATGATAACTTTCAGACCAACTCATGACACTTCACACTTTCTGAAGAAGATCTGCAAGCTATTTGATTTTTTGGCACTAGCTCAGGGCTCAAGGGAGCAGGCTGTGATTCTTGTGAAGTCCCGGGTAATGGACAGAGGCTTTTCAACACAGAAGGCATACACTTTTTTCAGAGAAAAGGCCCCTAAGTGGAAACATCGTAAGGTGGTTTGGGTACTGAACAGGACCAAAAGGCACTCATTCTTGCTATGACTAACCCTCAGAAGAAGACTCTATATTAGAGACCGACTGAGGTTCATGGAGGGACCTAAACAGTGTCTGATGTGCAAGAGGGAAGAGGAAACACATAAGCACTTATTTTTTGAATGTGACAGAACCAACATCATTTGGCAACCTCTCAGAAAATGGCTTGGCATTGATAGGGGTTCCACTACTCTCTTTAGGGCTATGAGAACCATACAGAGAAACTCTCACAAACACCACACTATCTGGAAGGCAAGAGCCTTAACAGTGGCAGCAGCTGTTCAGTTCATCTGGAGGAGCAGAAACTCTGTACTATTTGAATCCAAAACTTTTGATGCTAACAGTATTATTGTACAAGTTCAGAAATTTGTGTATAGTGCCCTATTTTTTGACAGGAACCTTAGGGAAGGATTAATAGTATTGTAATTGTGTAACCTAGGGTGTTTTATCCTCCTTTGGAGGCTGGCAACATATTTATGTAAGCTTGGGGCTTGTCAACCAGGGTATGCCCTCTGTAGTTGTACAGTAATCATTTTTTTTGATATATATTTACCTCACTTGATGGTAATAAGTTTTTTTCCTAATTTGGAGGTATTGGTGCCATTTATTAGAGGTTGCTCCTATAATAAACCTCTTCATGCTTTTTTTTTCTTAATTATTAAGTTACCCATCGGCTCTAGACTTCTACTCCATTCAAATGAGGGTGAGAATAACTTCAATTAGGAGCCTCAATCCTCAGTGAAAAAGTAAAATTCATATTGATTATTCATTTTGGGTGATTCTATGTGGATTTTACCCAAGTATGGTTAACTTAACCCTATGGTTCAATAATGTGCGCCCTTCACTCCGAAGTTAGAAGCATCTACTGATAAATTTGATAATTTTATACAAATAGGCACACCATTAATAATAATGATGTTAAAAGTTGTCTTATCATCTCAAAGAAGATAGGCTTGATCTTTGAAGTTGATAAGTAAAAAAATTTCTTTCCTTTTTCTTAACCTCTTTAATGCTTTTCTTTATCTATCATCTCATAAGGTTATGCCTTTTTTGTAGAGTGAAATTATTGGGAAGCTCAACAATATATAACCAATCCCATCTTAATGAAGGGTGTAAAGAAGCCAACTATGAGTGCTACCACTAGATCAATTCTCATTAAAAGATCTAAATGAAAAGTAGGTCTTCTTTCCACACACCATGAATTCTATCTTTTAAAATTCATAGTATTTATTTTAATATTCTTTCTTCCCTATTATTTATTTAGGAGAGTGAAAGGGTAGCCAAGCTTGTTCATAAATTGTTAAAGAAAAAATACAAGCTAAATAAGGTTAGGGATGTTATTAACTTTACCTATGTTAATTGTTAATCTGTTGGCTATCATTTCTTTATAATATTTTTTTATATTTACTAGGAGGGAGCCCCCTTGAAGGCCATTCCAAAGGTCTTGATGATGAAGAAGATTCCCAAATCCACATCTAGGTTAGCCACAACTTTTTTTATCCCTCTTGCTCCTAGCTCAAATCCATTGGCCCCTATCTTAATAAGGAGGTCCTCCCATTCCTTTGAGCCATTATCCTTAGAAAAAGGTAAAGGGTTGTTGAATCAATTTTTGAGAGAACCTATAACAGCCCCTATTATAGCTCTTAATATAGAGATAATTGTTCTTGAAGGGGAAAACAACAACATAGTTGGAGTAACAAAATGGGCCGACAATCTTGTGGAAGCTAGCGTTGTACCTTCTCCTCTGGTTGAAGCTAGCAAGATTACCCCAATATGTGACAATACATATCTTCCCCTATTACTAACATACTAAAAGGTCCTAATGGCTGGGTTCCTAAATTTGATACTCTCCCTCAAAGAAATTATGTTCTTCAAGAAGGGATGAAATTCCTATTTAAGGACGGTAGTTTTGGCTTATCTTTGTGTGAATATTGTTCATTTTTTAACTATAATCTTGATGGCTTTGCTAGTCTTGAGTTGATCAAGGATGTGGTGCTTTGCAAAGGAAAAATGATTATCAAAGTTATAGGGATAGAAACTTTGATGAAGGATGATATAAAATTAAGTTTTCAAGTGTATGTTAGATTTCTATTTCCCATCCATGCATTTACATTAATGATTCAATTTTGCCAAACATATAGTTATCATCTATAGTAACTCTTCATGAGAAGAAAAATTATAATCATTTCTATCGGAGCACCATACACTACCAAAAAAATACAAAGTGAGTAAAAAAGATCTCAAGAATTCCCATTCAACTAAGATGATTGAGACGAAATCCTTAAGAGCTAAAATCTTAGAATTGGAGATTAAAAATGGACAACTAAAATCTTCTTTCCTTGATGTAGATTTTTTCCGGACTTAATTTGCCAGCTTAGAATATCATTTAAAAGGGTGAAACAAATATCCAAGGTTGAAATAGAGCTACTAAAATAAAAGAATATCCACTAGGAAGATTGATGTAGTTTTACCAAAGTAGCTAGAAGGTTGGATCGAAAATTGTATTAGAACTATCACCCACAAAATAATGCAAAAGAAACAAATTAATTAGCTAAAGTATAGGTGAATAACTTGATTAACAAAGTTGAAGATACTTGACAGATTTGAGTGGTCTTCAAATATGTCGAGTTTGAAGATTGATTGAGGAAGGTAGAATCCCAGATTTCCCTTGCCCAATGTCAACCCAAAAGGGAGGATAGACTTTAGCTAATGTAGCTTAAATTTTGATCACAAAATCATAAGTTTTTTATTCATTCAAATCTATGCAAATCTGCCTTACAAATACTGCACACAAGAACTTATATAGGAGAGGAGATAATTGGTGGTTAACATGCCTAAACCAGCCAAGTATTTCCCTTAATCCAAGTCCATTTATCATGTTTGAATTAAGCCCATATTAACCTTAATCCAAAGCATAATATCATTGGTTAAATGATACTAAGGATTAATATTACAAAGCTGTACAGTTAGCTAAGATACATACATGAAATTATATCAAACCCTAACTTACAATAAATACACTTAGGGTTAGGGCTTACAACAAGTTAATACAAATAATGAATATCATCACTATATCTTCTTGTTGTAAAGTATCATTCTCCCCAAGTTGAGAAGAATTTGCCTTCAAATTTTCATCAGAATAATAAGGAGACAAATCACCAACATTAAAATTACTTGAAATTCCACTATAAGAATCTGGAAGTTCAAGTTCATAAGCATTATCTCCAAACTTTCTTAGTATTTTAAATGGACCATCACCTCTTGGCATTATTTTATTTTTATGTAAATTAGGAAATCTTTCTTTACGCAAATGTAACCAAACTAAATCACCAGGAGAAAACACATAAGAGTTTCTATGCTTATTTGCTTGGGCTTTATACTTATCAATCGCCTTTTCAATATTATTTTTGATTTTCTCATGAAGTTGTTGAAAAAATTGTACACTATCTTTAGCTTCATAATTTTGCAATTCACCTTTTTTCAATGGAATTATGTTAATAGGCATGTGAGGATTCACACCATACACCACCTCAAACGGACTAGTTTAATTAATACTAGATGGACTACGATTATAAGCAAACTCTGTATGAGCTAACTTAATATCCCAATCTTTCGTACTTTTGTTAAATAAAAATATTAATAATGTACCAAGATTTCTATTAGTTACCTCACTTTGACCGTCAGTTTGCGAATGATGTGAAGTGCTAAATAACAATTTAGTACCAAGAATATGCCATAAAGTTTTCAAAAAATAACTCATAAACTTGACATAAGAGATATTTGGAAGAAATATATAAAAACCCTTATTTTCTTTAACAAATCTTCTATCCATAAGCTCTTGTATTTATTTTTGTAATTCCTTAGCTTCTTCTAGGTTACATCTATAAGCTGGTTTATTAGGAATAGGCATACAAGGAACAAGATCAATGACATGTTCTATACCTCTTTTAGGTGGTGATCCAGGAGGTAAGTCATTAGGAAATACATCATTATACTCATCAAGCAAATTAATTAGATTATGATTTCAAGTTGTTGTTTTTTAGATTTAGAATCTTTAGAAACTAAAACACAACAAATTCCTTCTTCTTTTATACATTTCTCCATAGCCTTTTCATGTAAAAATAATCTCTTTTTATCATCACTCAAGGGCATATGATCATATAAAGAAGGTGTGAACCTATATAATTTTTTTTCTTTTTTCACCACATATTCATTAGTTAATCCATCATGATTTGCTTTTCTATCATATTTCCATGGTCTACCCAAAATTAATCCACAAGCATCCATAGGTAAAACATCACATAGAACTTCATCATGATAGTCTCTAATAGAAAATGTGACTAAAGCTCTTTTGTTTACTTTAGCTCCTTTATCCTTATTTAGCCATTGTAAGGAATAGGGTTTAGGATTATTAGTAGTTTCCAAACCAATTTTCTTAACCATTGCCTCACTAGAAACATTAGTACATGAACCACTATCAATTATGAGTCTACAAACCATGTCACCTATTTTACACTTAGTTTTAAAAATTTTCTCTCTTTGAGTAGGTGTAATACTAGGTTGTATTTGTAAAACTCTTTGAATTACAAAGCATGGGTCTCCTTCTTCCTCTTCCATATTTATTATTTCACTAGGAGATTCAACTTCTAATTCATATTTATCACTACATGGTTCCATGTTTTCTATTTCATGTAAGGTTAAGGCTCTTTGGTTAGGACAATCTCTAGAAAAATGTCCATATCCTTTACATTTAAAAAATTGTTTATTTTATATTTCAACTACCTTATTTTTACCTTTACCATCTTTATTACTCTTTTTATCATATGAAAATGTTGATTTACGTGTAAAGGTATTAGAATAGGGTTTTGTTGAAGTTGAAGCATTAGACTTAACATAGGCTTTAGTTGATTTGGTTTGTCTTTGAATTTTGATAGCCAATTTTATCAAGTCATCAAGAGAGTCATAAGAGTACATATCAACCTTGTCTCTTATTAAATTATTCAAGCCATCTAAGTATCTAGCATATTTTTTTCCTTTCTTTCATGAACATCACAAATAAGGGCTAGTCTTTCAAATTCTCTAGCGTATTCTTCTACACTAAATAAACTTTGCCTTAGAGTAGTCATTTTAACATACATATATTGTTCATACTCCCTAGGAACAAATTTCTTTCTTAAGTGATTTTTAAGTTTTTCCCAAGATTTTATTTTAGACTTATCTTGTCTTTCTCTTGTTCGCTTTAAATTATCATACCAAATTCAAGTAAACTTTTTAAACTTTAGAGTAGCTAATTTGCACTTTCTATCATCATCATATTATTTAAACTCAAAAATATCCTCAATCTCATGCAACCATTCAAAAAATATTCCACATTCAAATCACCATAAAATTTAGGAAGGTCAAGTTTAATACCTTGATCTTCATGGTGTGGGTTTCTTACTTGGAATGTAGGTGCTTTTCTTTGGTTGCTTGAGCCAAAAGAATTTATCTTTTCTTCTCCATATTCATGATGAGAAAATTTTAAAGTTCCACGTCCACTCTTTGCATGGTACATAGGCTTCATTCTCCCTTCCACACTATCATGTGTGGTTTCCATGCGAACTTGCAATGGCTTATGCTTCTCTTATTCGGCCAACTTAGCTTCCACACTTTGGAGTTGATGTTGCAGTGTGTTTTGAGTTTGTAATTGGGCATCCATGCATGTGGTGAGACTTTTGATGGACTCTAACAGGGCATGAACCTCTTCACTAACTATGGTGAAGGTTGACACACAACCCTACTTGTTGCACACAATATGTTCCACAAAGTGTAGGTGCTAGATTTGTTTTTCCTACAACCAAAAAAAGCACAAACCAATTGTTACTTAAAAAAAATTATAATGACTGCCTAAAGTCCTTGGTTAGGCACAAAGGAGATCTTTTATCCCCAATAATAACCATTGCATGTAGGTACACACAAAAATGAGAGGATCTTCTAATAAGGATGTGAAATTCAGTCACATAAAATCATAGAACATCAATTTTGTGTCTTCAAGAAATGCACATCTTCCAGTGGGATATTTGTGTTGGTTTCTTCATAGAATATTTAAAGGAGATTCAGAGGTAGAGGATGGAGTGGTTCCTTGAGAGAAAATGAGAAGAAACGAGTTGAATAGGTGGCCTGCAAGTTCCAGGTCTTGTTCGGGAGACTGAGTTGATGTCCAGGAATTTGACACTTTGGTTGCTTTCTCTGCTTGATGCACGAAGGAAAATTGAAATGGTTTTATTCACACTTGATCAATCACTAATAGAGAGCATAATGAAGTAGGAATGAAGCTCTAGGGAGGCACAAAAACTTGTGGCACACAGGTGACACAAACTAGTGCATTGCTGGAAACTGGTCGGTATTTTATATGGGAATGATGGGGAAAATGCAACAAGATCATTGAAAGATTGCAAGAAATTTGAGAAAGAACTTCAATAAAAATCTAATAAGTTCATAAAGAATAAATAATTCAAAGAAATGGTTGAGTAGCTGTGTAGTTCTTGGTGCAAGAACACCCATGCGTTTTCCAGACCTGTAGGTTGCTGGTTCTGTGATAGCTTTTAACAATCGAAGCTTTGATACCAAAAATGATGTGGTTTTATCAAATTAGCCGGAAGGTTGGATCGAAGATTGTATTAGAACTATCACCCACTAACTAATGAAAAATAAACGAAGTAATTAGCTGATGTATAGGTGAAGAAATTGATTAACAAAGTTGAAGAAACTCGACAGATTTGAGTGGTCTTTAAATATGTCGAGTTTGAAGATCGATTGAGGAAGGTAGAATGCCAGATTTCCCTTCTCCAATGTCAACCCAAAAGGGAGGATATACTTTAGCCAATTTAGCTCAAAGTTTGATCACAAAATCATATGTTTTTTATTCATTCAAATCTATGCAAATCTTCCTTACAAATGTTGCGCACAAGAGCTTATATAGGAGAGGAGATAGTTTGTGGTTAACATGCCTAAACCAGCCAAGTCTTTCCCTTAATCCAAGCCCATTTATCATGGTTGAATTAATCCCATATTAACCTTAATCCAAATCATAATATCATTGGTTAAATGATATTAAGGATTAATATTACAAAGCTATACAATTAACTGAGATACATACATAAAATTATATCAAATCCTAACTTACATAAAATACACATAGGGTTAGGGTTTATAGAAAGTTAATACAAATAATGAATATCATCACTATATCTTCTTGTTCTAAAGTATCATCCCATGTATTTCATAGTCTTTCATGATTTGAATACTTGTACACATTAACATGTATTAACATCTTCTTCTTGCAAATATGTGATATACCTACAAGAAAAACTTGAATATTCTTCAATATCAAGCATATAAGAATTATCAAGAATATTTAACATGATAGGCTCCAACATTAAGAAAGCTAAATCATTTTCCTGACCTTGAGGATTAATATGAACATGACAATCATTAGGATTATTAGATGCTCTTGCATCAAAGATGATCCCTACAAAGAGAAAATAATAATAATTGATACATTAACCATCAAGAAAAAGAAATGGATTGTCAATGCCAAGAAAGTCTAGAATTTTTTTGATGGAATAAGAGTTACTTAGCAAGAGAAAAAACTTCTTAATGCTCAAGTATTTGAGCTCCATGCTGATGTCATTTGGCTATGTAAGTAGATATTAGATAAAGATTTGGTAAATAGCAGAGAAATAAAGTGTATTTAGGAACAAATGTTCGACACTAAACAAATAATCAAAGCATAAGAGAAAGGCATGGGTGATCATACTATTAAATAAATTTCCAATGTTAGTTTGAATCATGTTAATGAAATTGTGGAAAAGTTTTTGGTAAATGAAGAAATTTCCATTATGAGAAAAAAAAACTTCAATTGTAGTGGTACCTTTGTTAGACACATTTAGTTTGAAGTCTTAGCTGAGTGTGATCAATTCTGTAAAGCCAATTTATAGTCATACAAAGGGAAATAATTGGAGAGTATTTCCATTCTTAAAGGATCTGAAGAACCAAATAGTGACATTGGAGGTAATCCTAAAGGGCCCAATGAAAACCTTTTTTTTTTCTTCAACATATCTTCCTCATATATGAATTGATATTTCCCTTACACATGTTTCTTCCCATGTGTTTTCATTCTGATACCATGAAAAATAATATGCTACCTTAGGAGGACTAAAACCTTAATATAAGATTACCAAGGCCATAATATGTAAGATACAAAGGTCATCTTCTTAATGTAGTTGTGATGAGAGATATGAAGATCCATATGGAATATACATCAAAGATTTATAATACTTTGGTGATGAAAACCCAAGGTAGGTTCCCATCGAGTCACCATTGGATCATAATAATAAGTAGACTAATTGGACCACTCAGTATTGGCAAAATGACCTTAACACTTCCATTGAGGAGTACACAATAAGAGCCAAAAGCTTAGATAAGCTAAAAAGCCATTAGGTGTGCCCATTGACTTATTGCCTCAGTACCTCAATTGAGGATGCACCTTAAGAGATTAAGCTTATTAAGTGAAAGAGAAATTCACACTTTTATCTTCACCAATTGTGCCTTTCGGCGTATTAAGTGAAAATAAGTATGTCATTTAACTCACCAGGTGTGCCCACCTTTATTACTCGGGGCTTACATAATAAGCCTTAAAACTATTGAGTGAAAGCTTCATTTTTTGGGTTAATATTTTCTCACTAAGTGTGTCCATCTTAAATGCTTTATAGCCTTGGTGAGGTCTTAAAAATAGCGACCTCTTTGTGTGAGAGCTTATAGTCTTTACTTTGTTAACAACCTATTTATGAGAGGGCTTATAGTCTGTGCTTTGTTAAGAAACTCTTTGTAAGGGAGCATATAGTCTTTTCTTTGTCTATTATAGCTCTTAATCTATATATCTCCCCATCAGGAAAAAATTATTTCACGAATCTTCTTCTTAGCTCAAAGGCTTTATTTTTATCCACTAACATAACCACCTCTTTCAGGCAATCTACCATCTCCATTATCTACCCACCTAGCAGGGATACTTTCATAAACTCAAATTATTCTTGATGCTCTTTTTTGAGTTTTCTATCATGTATTCTATTTTAACTATCCTAGTTGACTAAGAGGTACTTACTAAAGCTAACCTAGCTAGCATATCGACCTTTAGATTAGGCGTTTGGGGTATTTATGCAATTTTAATAGAGGAAAAGTGTTTTGTTTCTTTGATCAAATTCCCTAATAATTCCCCATGATAGGTTCTCTAACCTCATATCTCTCATTGTATTGCCTAATAACTAGTGCCAAGTCACTATAAATCTTAATCTTTTTCATTCTCTGATTACACGCTATTCTAAGCACAACTAGAGCGACTTCGTATTCTACTTCATTATTAATGGAAACAAAGATAAACCTTAACACATATTCAATACCTATTCCTTTTTGGTTTATCAACACTATATCACCCTTAGAGACCATGTTGCCATATTCTCCATTAACTTATATCGCTTATTCTTTTTTCTCACCCAACGTCAATAATGGATGCTACTCATTTTCAAATGAATATTTGAGTACAAAATCAACCAGTGCCTACCCTTTAATTGTATGACTAGACCTATATTGTATATTATATCTTCTCAACTTAGCAACCCATACCATAATTATTCTTATATTCTGTAGCATATGTAGAATAGTCATGAGAAAAGTATTAGTTAAAACCATAATAGAATGTTTATCAAAATAAGGATTCAACTTCCTACAGGCAATCGGTAGGGAATAAGCCATTTTTTCCTAGTTGGAGTACCAAGTTTCTATGTTAGTGAGCACCTTGCTAGTGTAATAAATGGGTCTTTCTATACCTCTCTCAACATCATCCCTAATTAGAATAGAGGAGATTATCGAGGTTGATACAACAAGATATAATAATAATTCTTCCTCTCTAATGTAATGGTTTGAGTTGGGAGTCTTGATAAGTGAGACTTAAAATTATCTAATGCTTTTTGATAATCCCATATCTATTGAAAAATATCCTTTGCCCCTAAAAGCATAAAAAGTGTAAACTCTTATCAACTCCTCTAGATAAGAATCTATATAAGGCAACTAGTTGACCTATTATTTATAAGATATCTCTTTTGCATGATGGAGGTTGTATATTTAGGATGACAATAACTTTCTTATGATTTACATTAATACCCCTTTGTGACACCACAAAACCTAGGAATTTGCTAGTGCCGACTCTAAACACCCATTTAGCAGTGTTTAATTTCATCTGGTATCTTCATAGGGTTTCAAATACAGAATTAAGGTCTCCTATATGGATTTTCCTTTTATGTCTTTTCATGATCATGTCATCCATATAAGCCTCTATCTAATTTTCAATCTATCCCTAAAAATTACATTTACTAGCCTTTAAATAGTTGCCTCTGCATTTTTCAATCCAAATAGACTTACTCCATAACAATAAAGATTATCTTTTATTATAAAGGTGGTTTTCTCCTAGCTTGCATCAACAAGTTTAATTTGATGGTACATAGACAAAATATCCATAGAACTTAACCTTTCCTTCCTGGCCATCAAATTAATATATCAATTAATCTGACTAAGAGGGTATCCATCCTTTGGACAGGTGTTTTTATGTTGGTTAAGTTAATGTACATTCTCCACTTCTGATCAGACTTCTTCACCATAACTGGATTGGTTATCCAATAAGCATATTTCACTTCCATAAAGAAGATTGAAGGAAGTAACTTTTCTAACTCCTATCTAATTGCCTTGTGTTTTTCTAATCTAATGACTCTATTTTTTTTTACTTCACTAGCTTAAATCCCTTTTTTATTTCTAGATGATGCTCGATTACTTTAGGAGGGATTCCCTTTAAGTCTGATAATTTCCAAGCAAAGACATTCATATTATTTTTAAGGAAAACCTATAGCTTCTCTTCATTAGCTTTAATAATTTTCTTGCCTATCATCATTTTATGATTTGCATATCCTAGTTATACTTTTTTAGTATTTGTAGTATATTATATGCATTCTCCAAGTACATTTATATCTTTCAACACCAAAATTTTTAGTGGCTTCTTAGTATTTGATCTCATAGGGATACCTTTTACTTCAATAGCATAACATTATCTTTCCATTCCCAAATCACCCTAAAAATCTACATCCTTCATTGACCGAAAATCTCATTATCAAGCTAGCCATAAAGATGCTTTCATAGATCTTATTAAAGGTTGGATGTTCTAATATCATGGTATATGTCAAAACGCAAGTAACTTCTATCAAATTTGCTTGTACATTTTTCACTACTCCTAATTTACTAACTATCATAGTAAGATTCACCATTCCTCAAGATTTTATGATGTTTTCCATGAATCCTACCAAGGATGTCACCTTGTTTATCAAGCACTTCTCTAGTATTTCCAACAACTTAAAATCTTCTTCAAATAAATCATTCACTTAGTTGCCCATGTCTAAGAGAACCCTTTTCATTACATAATTAGCTATTTATACTTCAATCACTAACGGATCAACATGATATTTAGTTTTGTTTGGCTCCTTATCCTTTTATGTGAAACTATATTCCCAATAATCTATTCTCAACCTCTTGGTCATCTTATGGAATTTAGGCTCTCTAACATAAGCTTTCCAAGTTGTATTGCTTGCCCCAACTAAGTAATATCCTTTCTCAATAGGTTGTATCATTTTTTGGGCTTCCTTAGTTTGATATGACTATGACAATTAATATATGATCCTTATACCTATCTCACCATGGTTGTTGCACATGTTGCTTTAGGAGACCTTTGCAAACTAGATTCTGGACTACATATTTTAATTTTTTACACTCTTCAATGTTGTACCCATATTCTTCATGATACACACATCATTTGTTAAGGTTTCTATGCATCGGTCAACATGTATTGACAATGGTCTTGAAAATGTTTTCTAATAATTTTTTAATGTTGTATATATGCCCCAAACTAGACACTAAAGGAGCGTATTTGTCAAATATTTCTATGTAAGGCGGTCATATCAATTATTGCACTATTACACTTAAACTCATACAATTTTATTCTTATTTATTCATTCCTTTCTCTTCCATGTATCTTAGTATTGAGGAATTATCTACTTTTCTTACCACCGGTCACATCACCTTAGTCATTTCTTTTTAATTTATCCTCTCTTGTACATTCTTTCTTAATGATTTATATGATTTGTGATTAGCTAAATGTAAATTTTTTAGTAGATCTTTTTTAGATGAACATCTAAGTAAAGAAGATCTAGCAATGCCGTTATCGAACTCATCTAACTATCATACTTCTTTTTGAAACTTGTTGAAAAAAGATTGAAATGATTCTATTGGCCTCTTGGATAATCTCATAAAGGAGGAAAAGTCTTTCTTCGATTGCTGAGACACATCAAATTATTTTACAAATCTCACCTCAAGTTGAGAAAAGGAGCTTATAAACTAAGCCTTGATTTTTCTAAACAATCTTAATGCTAATCCATTTAAATTTCCTTGAAAGGCTTTAAATAAAATTCAATTCCCATACCCTAGATAGTAAGATCTTATTTCTAAACAAATTCAAGTGCTTTAAGGATCTGAGAAACCATTAAATGATTCATAAGTTGAAATTATCACACCCTCTACTAATGCTTATGATATGCTTGTAGTGATGGTTGTTTACTAATTGTAACTATGAATACCATATTTCCTCTTTCCCTTTATCCTCCAAAGCTCTCTGCACCTTCTAGTGTATTATTCTACAATGGAAATCACTTTTATCTCTAGACATTAGACAAACATAGTATGTAGACTGTTCTTCACCATCTCTATCACTACGATGACCATCATTTGTTTGATGCTCCTCATCATATCTCTCATTTTAATGACCAGCATCACCCTTTCTTTAGTTCAAACCTCTCTACCTCCTATATTGCCCAAGGGGGACTCAAGGTAAATTGTTATTTATCTCCTCTAGTTCTCTTTTGTTATACATCCTCCATGGATTCCTTTTTTTTTTGGATGATGATGCCCTATAGCCTAGTCCTTTGATCTTTATTTGGAAGGTCAAGGGCCCCCACTAGTGTCTCTTATGAGGTGGAGTGCTGGGGCATTTCATGATGATGTTGGTGGCATGATTCCAATAGATTTGACCATTGGCTGAGTGGTTTATATAAAAAAGCGCGTATGCTCAAGGTTATTTCTTGAATGAATTATTAGAGTTTAGTGTTGATAGCTTCAAGCTAAAAAGTAGTTACTAGATTATCCTCTCTAAAAGAATGACTAGTACTGGGATAAAGTCTGTCTAAAGGTTGAATAAAAGACATAGCTTTTGTTCAAGGGTCCCTACATTTGGAGCCTGTTCTTGTTGGTGTTTTATCAATTGAATGGTTCTTAAAAAATAGAGGAAGGACTAAGTATCAAATAGATGTTGATAGAACAATTTTAGGGATACATAAGAGAAATTTTTTTTAAGAGAATTGTACTATTAATTCATTTCCCCATAATGAGTAGAAAAATATGTCAAGAAGGAGGTGAATACTACATGATCAAGAACAACTAACCATCCATCAGTAGTCAGGCAACAAACATATTCTATACCATGAAGGCATCCTATGAGACGGGTGTCTCCAAATGTCTTTTGTGCTACCCCTCCTTCATTATGTGTCCTATCTTTGGACCCTGAAATATTAGTTTGTGTGAGTTTTGACTAGGTATTTGAGAATAACATAACATTTTGTTAGTTTGTGCAGGTGTTGGAGATTTTTCTATGTGGAATATTTGATATGTTTTGGGAAAAAGTCTAAAGTAAGAAAATAAACACGAGGGTCCCATATTTTTCCTTATTTCTAAAACATACTATTTTAACTTGTAGGGGTTTTTTTTGTATTAAAGGAGACATATTGAAATCATAACCGTTGAGATTTGTGCATCCCAACTTCTTCTTCTTCTTCTTCATAGAATTATCCATTCAAAGAGAATTATAGATTTGTGTAATTGATTGATTGATTAGTTTGTACAAGATTTGTATTAGTGTAGTAGAAGAAGAATTCTCCATTCAATATTGATTATAGATTTGTGTAAAATTTGTATAAATTAAAGAGCATGTAGACTTATGTACAATTTGGTATTAGAGCTACTTTTTTGAAGAGATCATATTAGTAGGATGGGTACAAGATTCAATATTGGGAAGTTTAATCAATTTGTTAATTTTAGATTATAGAAATTGATGATGTGGGAAATTCTAATTCAAAACGAATTGGAGAAAGTGTTATCCAATCATTCAAATAAGCCAAAATCATTTATGGATAAGACATTTTAAGAATTAGATCTAAAGGCCCTCTTTACCATACAATTGTGATTGTGGAATGACATATTGTGGGTGGTGGCAAAAGAATCAATAGCAATTACCTTGTGTTGAATTTGGAGTCATTATATATGATAAAGTAAGTAGCAAATCAACTATTATTAAAGAGTCAGCTTCATGACTTAAAATTAGGTGAGCCTTAATCTCTAAAAAGTTACTTTGATGAAGTTGACTCTTTAGTTATGGATTTGTATAATATAGATCTTATATTATATGAAGAAGATTTGGCTATTATGCTCTTTACCTGCAAGGTTTAAGCTTCTTTTTTTTTGTTAAACTATTTTGTATTGGAAGGATGAGTTAGTCCTTGAACATGTGAAAACCTTTATGTTTTAATATGAGTTGATTGATAGTTAGTTGACTAGCAATGGTTCTTTTGGGGACTCACAAAGTGAGGGATTAGTAGTCAGGGGGAGGACATAGGGGTAGGGGTCTTGTGATAGTAAGAAGTATAGATATATTTTGAAGAGTTGGTAGAAGAATGTGACATGCTATGGGTGTCACAAGAAGGGGCATGTTAGGAAGTGTTGTCCTAACATGAAGCCCAAAGCTAAACCTAGTGAGTCATCTAGTAAAAAAGTAGAATTTTGTAGTTTCCTATACTAAAAGTGATGGAGATGTGATCAGTGATAGATGGATCATGGATTTTGGGTGCACTTACCATATATATCTTAACTAGAGTTGGTTTTAGATGTTTGAGATGACTCAAGGTGGAGTTGTCTTGATGGGAAAAATTAATTCTTATAAATTTGCTGGGATTGGGAAGGTGAAGGTGATGATGCATGATTGTGTGGTTAGGATATTGTCCAACATGAGACATTTTTTAGAGATGACCCGGAACCTCATCTCTATGAGTTTCTTAGATTTTAATGGTAGCGATATGTTATTGATGATGGCACATTGAGAATTACAAAAGGGCTTTGGTAGCGCTGAAGGGGAAGCAAGTTGGGACATTGTATGAGTTAGTGGGTTCCACTATAGTGGAGGCAGATGCTGTGATATCATTGAGGTTGTCTAATTTAGATGTTACTAGACTTTGGCACATGAGACTAGGATGCATGATTGTCAAGAATCTAACTTAGCTCTCTAAAAGGGTGCTTTTAGACTGAATAAGTATATGTGCTATAGAATTTTGTGAGAATTATGTATTTAGGCAAGTAGAATAGGGTTATCTTTTTAATATTTAAGGGTAGTACAAGAGGATCCCTTGAGTATATCCATTCGGATTTGTGAGGCCTAGCAAGAGTGGTTTCAAAAGGTGGTTTGTGATACTTACTCACATTCATTGATCACTTCTTTAGAAAGATATGGGTTGGTTTCTTAAAGCATAATAATGATTTATTTGGTGTTTTCAAATGTTGGAAGATCTTGATAGAAAAGCCAAATGAGAAGTAGGTTAAGTGTCTTAGGATAGATAATCATCTTGAGTTTGTTGGAAGACCATAGCAAAATGGGGTTATTGAGTGGATGAATAGAATCGTATTAGAGATGGCTCAATGAATGTTGTCATAAGAAGGGCTAGGAAAAAAACTTTTAAGCTAAGGTAATTCATATGGTAGCATACCTAGTGAACATATCACTAAATCAGTCCATTGATTTGAAGACACCAACTAATTACTTTGATTTGCATGTGTTTGGTTACCTTACTTATGATTATGTGAATGATGGTAAACTTGATCCAAGATCCAAGAAGTGTATATATCTTTGCTTTACATCTAAAGGGAAGAGGTACAGATTGTGGGACCTAACTATGTCTAAGTTCTTGGCTAGTAGGGATGTTACCTTAAATGAGTATGTGTTCCTCCAAAAGAGTAATTCTTGTGATGGTGTCACTAAGGAGGTGGACCATAATAGTGCTTCTGGCCAAGTAGAGTTTGAGGTTGATTTGGATGATAGAGACCCTTTTGATAAACCCACTATTCATGAAGTGGGTTGTTCCAGATAATAGGTTGAGCAAAGTGGCGTTGCTTTAGGCAGAGGATGGAGGATTGTCAAGCCTCCGATTAGGTACGATTATGAAGCTAGTGTAGAGAATATTGTTGATGTACATGGGCTAGGATCATTCTTAAAGCCTATTAAGAGTACTTATTCTACTGAGTGGTGTGTTGCTATGGAGGAAGAGACAGAGTCCTTATTAAAGAATCAGACATGAGAACTTGAGATGGCACCAAGGAAAGAATATATTGTTGATTGTAAGTGGGTGTACAATTTCAAACAGGGAGCTCAGGGGTTGAGAGACTAAGGTATAATGCTCATTTAGTTGCACATAGATTCAGTCAAATTCCAAGCATAGGCTAGAATGATATATTTTCTCCCATGGCTAGACATACTTCTATTCGTACCTTACTAGCGCTTGTGGCTATGCATGAATTTATGTTGGATTAGTTGGATGTTAAAACTACATTTTTGTATGTTGAGCTTAGGGATGAGATTTATATGCAATATCCTAATGGGTTTATGGCTGAGGGGATGTGTAATCATGTGTGCCTATTGAAGAGGCCACTGTATGGTCTGAAGTAGTCTCCTAGATGGTCATATAAATTATTTGATTAGTTTAGGCTTGAGTATGGTTTCTTCAGGAGTGAGAATGATGGATGCGTACACTTGGAGGATATGGAGGGTGGCTCTTTTTTACATCGTTTGCTATATGTTGATGCCATACTTATGGAAACAAAATAAATTTCTAATGTTGATAAGGTGAAGATAATGTTGAAGATTAAGTTTGAGATGAAGGATCTTAGATTTACAAAAAGGATCCTTGGCATGGAGATTATTAGAAACCATGAACAAAAATTTTTGTACATGTCACAAGAGTCCTATGTGAGCATGGTGCAAGAGAGATTTCATATGATGGATGCTAAGATAGTAAACAATTCATTAGCTATTCACTTTAGAGTGTCTACTTTGGATTGTTCCAAATAAAAAGAGGAAGAAGAGTTTATGGTGACTGCTCCATATTCAAATTCTATTGGTTGTACCGTGTACACTATAGTGTATACCTTGCCTGATATTGCTTAAGTTGTTAGTTTTGTGAATTGATATATGATGAATCTATGAAAGGCTCAATGGCAAGTAGTGAAATAGATCCTTAGGTACTTGAAGGGAATGGCAACCGCTTGTATTAAGTATGGGAGATCAAATGATTTGCTGGTTGGGCTTGTAGACAATGATAATGGTGGTGACCTTGATAAAAGGAGATCTACCAATGGATATGTTTTTTGTCTTGGCAATTTAGCTATTACTTGGAGGTATTCCTTATAAGATGTGACAACCTTGTCTACTACTGAGGCAAAGCATATAAATATGATAGGTGGCTTGTGGATTGGTGGCTTAGTATGAGAGGTGGGGTTTATTCATGGTTATTCAATTGTTCGTGGTGATAGCTAGAGTGCTATCTATTTAGCAAAGAATTATAATTTGTTCAATCGTCAAAAAAAAGTACATTGACATCATGTATTACATTATCTAGACTACTTTTGTTGTAGGCAAAATTATGTTTGAGAAAGTGGGAAACTTGGATAATCGTATTGATATGCTAATGAAGTCACTAACTGTGGGTAAGTTTGATTGTTTCTCAAACTTGATTGGTGTTCATAGGCTATGAGGTCTGTTGTTAGGATAAGATTTTTTGTAGTAGTCTGTACATGTCATATGACACAAATAATATGTCAAGGTGGAGAACTGTGAGTTTCAACTGGCTATTTGAGCACAACATAACATTATGTTGGTTTGTGTAGTTGTTGGAGAATTTTAGTATAGTATGGAGTTTTGTGTTAGAAACATGAAGGTCCCATGTTAATAAACATGGCACTTGTTTTTGTGTGTAATCTTTGATGTGTTTTGTGCAAAATTCAAAAGTAAGGAAATAAACACAATGGTTCCATGTTTCCTAAACACAGACCATGTTTTTCCTTATTTCTAAAACATTGTTTTTACTTGTAAGATTTTTTTTTCTTCTATAAAAGGAGACATTCTTAAACCCTAGTTGTCGAGAGTTTTGCATCCCAAATTCTTCTTCTTTTCCATAGAATTCTTCATTCGAAGAGAATGGTAGATTTTTATAATTGATTGATTGATTAATTTAATCATCCTATAATTACATAAGAGGACAAATAAATATCTCTACTTTTTTTCACATTGTTTTCTTTTGTGTTTGATTTTTCAATTGTTCACATTCTTTTTAATTCTAATTTGGTTGGGATCTCTCTAAATCCATGCTAAGTCTGCAATAGTTTGGGAAATACATATATATGCCGCGTTAAACGTATTGTATATGCTTTGTATCTAACTTGAGGCTTAGTTCTTTTTTATTGCATGTTTTTCTTGGAAATATCAAAGTATCATATTTAAATTCCTCTATATCTAGAGCTATCCTCCTATATCTTTCAATTTACTAATTCATCCGTTATATTTTTACTTGGAGATAAGAAAAAGTATATGCATGGGGGAGTTGATAAATGAATGTATTATCTTATTTATTTACCTCATAATACTCTTAGTATGCATGCATTTCTATGTTTTTTATATTAGAATTATCACAATTATGTTGGGATACTACTTTGCTTTTGATTTTCCTTACATATACATCATTTTGAGGAAAAAGATGTAAAATAGATTAAAGTATTGTGTATAACCATGAGAATAAGGAAGAAATAAATTTTGTAGAGCTCCATGCCATTAAAAAGCACACCCATAATTTTTCCAAACAAAAAAGATATACACAAGCAGGTTTTGGTTGAATGCACACCAATACTTTTTTATAAGAGAGTCTATGATAGTTATTTGCATAGGAAATAAAAAGATGATGCATGTTATATTTGGAAGGTTTATATTTGGGAATCTTCATTCTCAAAGCTTTATATCTAGAGACAAAAACACATATTTACTGTTAAATTTAAAATTTGAAGCTTTATAATTATTTGAATTTGCAATTAACTCTTGCTATCTTTAGCATGTTGGTTCTGTCTTTTAATCTATTACCTTATTTATTTCATTAGTGTTTACTTTCTCTATTATGTTTATCAATACAGCTATGTGTGATTAATTTCTACATATATGACTAAATTAAGTCTAATTTGGTAGCAAATCAATGGTTTAAGTTGACTTTGTATATGAATTGCTCAATTTCATCATTCAATTGCTAGAACTTTGAATTCTCCAATATTGATTAATCACCAATTTAAGTAGATGCAAAAAACTCAATCAAAGAACCAAAAGGTGAAGATTGATACTGAAAATTAATAATTGAGCAGGAAATCTCGAATCATAAAAATAGACTAGAGTTTCTTAGAAAATCAATCAAATTAGCTTGAATCTAATGAGTTTAATCTAGCTTAATACCATGAAAATAGATTATTAGGCTATATTATATACAAATTTTAGGCCTCAAAAGAGGTTAGTAGTTAATTTTGGCTTGTTTTTACTTATAAATAGAGTGATTCATTTAATTATTAATTAATTCATTTGTTCGCATCCCAATTACAACTGAAATTCAATCATAGAGTTTATTTATTTTATTGGAATTTTTGAGTATTTCCTATTATTTTTGTTTGTTTATACAATTATCACTTGTGCTTTTACCCACTTTATCTAGATAGAGATAATCAATGAAAATTTAGTATTTAATAAGAAATCCTTGGAGAGAGGAGCTTGTTGTGCTACAACAAATCTGTGCACTTTCAAACTTAGCTCTTTAGATAGTTATAGCATAGTAATCTAAAAATAAGGGGAGGGGAAAATGAAATATTTAACCACATATATATTGATGTGGAAGATGATGATTTAATCATTATTACACAAACATGATCTTTTCCTCTTCTTGATGTTGATGATGAATTCAAAATTGTTCTTGAATATGCATAAAAATGAAAACTTTGGAAGATCTCACTTAGATGATGCTGCTAGAGATTCCTAGAAAATAACACACATATTAAGACCTACTATAAACTCAACCTCACTTAGATGATTGAGGTATCACTAAAAAAGAGAGAACACTTGAGAGAAATTCAAAAAATCTTATTTTTATTCCAAACATACTACATCTACATGTACAAGAGCCATCCAGGGCTATATATATGAATGAGATAATTTCTTAGAACTTAGTCCTAATTAATTTAACAATTAATCTAACTAATATAGTTTTTTTTGGGTAAGTGAGTAATTTTATTACTACCAAAATGGAAATATATACAAGATAGACTAGACCACCAAGGAATCTATACAATTTTCAAGGGGTCGTACTTGTTACCACAATGAGCAGCAAAGATTCTACTAGAAGCCTCAAAACAAATGGTCTTAAGAAGTTCATGAGGTTGTCTAGAAATGTTCCTAAAAATTCTAGTATTCCTCTCACGCCAAACTAAGCTTGTAAAAGTGAGAAATAAAGCTCTAAGTACATCCTTCTTCATTTTGCACTATTTTGTGTTTTTAGCTAAAACTTTCAGTTCTGATTCCCATGATTGAGCATGGTCCCTTCTATGAAATTAGTTCCTAATTTTCATCCAAATACCTTGGCTATATGGGCATTTAAACATTAGATGCTCAACATCCTCCACCTGCCTTATCTTGCAAAGAGTGCACTCAGTATCTTAAAGGCTGCCGGTCCACACCAAGGAATAGTCCACCACCAAGCTTTATCCCCATGAGGCCTAGTGAAGTCATACATTTGCTTGATACTATAGGATCCATCCTTTATGAGTTTATCCATAATCTGAGAATTAGAAAAGAATGCCTAAAAGTGAGTTCTTAACTTGAGGATTTGCTACAAGTGCCAAGAGCATTTATGAGCTAAATTGAATAACCACATAGATTGGGAGCCTAGGTAGATGGTATGAACCCATTTGACCCATAGGGTGTCCTTCTTGCAGCAAAGGTTCCAGAGGAGTTTCCCCACAGCTACTCTATTCAAATGATAAATATTAATAAAGTCAATCCCTCCTTCCTTTTTGGGTAAGCAGACCTGTTTCCAAGCCACTAGAGCTCTCCTTGATGAATTTATTTTCCAAGTCCATAAGAACTGGCTACACATACTTTCAATTTGTATAATCAGCTTTCTTGGTAGAATAAAAATTAGAGACCCGTAGACTTGGAAGCTAAATATAACAGATTTCAGTAGTTGTGCTCTACCAGCATAAGATAATAGGTGGGAATGCCAGCCAGTGATTTTCTTTGCTATTTTGTGAATCAGCCCTTGTAACTGCCCTATTGTGAGTCTTGTAGAACAAAGGGGCACCCCTAAATATGAGAATGGGAAAGTACCCTCTGAGAAACTTGTGTGGTGCAAGATGTGAGATCTAGTATTAGCATCCACACCCTCGAAATATATGTTGCTTTTTTGAGGGTGTATAAGAATCCCAGATCTCTTAGAGAAGTCTTGGATCATCTTGATGAGACACTTAACAGATTTCAAATCTCCCCTACAAAAGAGAATCATGTCATTTGCAAAAGCAAGGTTTATAATCTTCAAATCTTTGCATTTGGGGTGACCATGAAAATCCTTATCCTGCCATAGAAGTCTGAGGGACCTTGTAAGATATTTTGCCACCAATAAAAATAAATATGGTGAAAGGGGGTCTCCTTGCCTTAAACATCTATGAGCTTTGAAAGTTTTAGTAAGCTCACCATTGATATAAAGGGAATATGAAACAGTGGTGACACACTCCATAATCCATCTAACAACTTGAAGAGGGAAGCCATATGCATGAAGTACTTGCTGCAGGAAATCCCAGTGGATAGAATCATAGGCCTTTTTAATATCAATTTTGATCATACATCTAGGGGAAATATGTTTTTGGGAATATTTTCTAACCAATTCAGCAGCAAGCAGGACATTTTCACCAATATGTCTGCCTTTGACAAAACCTGATTGAGCTTGGTTGATTAGGTAAGGCATTAAGGTCTACAATCTAGCAGTTAAGACTTTGGAAATGATTTTGTATAAAACACCACAACAGGTAGTAGGATGGTAATCACTCACCCTAGTAGCATTGCTTGTTTTGGGTATAAGGGTGAGAGAAGTGATATTAAGTTGGGGGGATATTCCCATAAGTGAGGAAGTTTTGAACTGCAGCTATGATATCATTTCCAATAATGTCCCATGATTTCTTAAAGAAAACAATGGTATAACCATCAATACCAGGGGCTTTATAGTCTCTAATAGCAAAAATATCATCATTTACCTCTTGAGGAGTAACAGAAGAAAGTAATTGATATTTGTGAGTATCCAGAAGTTTAGGGCCCTGATCCATAATAGCATTGTTTACCATTCCTGTACTATCACCTCTAGAGCCAAGCAAACCTTTGTAAAAGGTAAGAAAAGCCTCTGTAATACAAACAGGTTCAGAGGTATATATCCCAGGCTGCAGTTCAGTTTATTATATAGAGTTCATATTTTGATTCCCCTTCATTCGAGAAAAGAAATATTTATGGTTAGAATCTCCCACATTCGGCCAATGAATTTTTGATTTCTGCTTGAGGAAACACTCATAGTTTCTGGAAAGTCTGCTGAAATGGTCTTCACATTTTTTGGAATTTAGTTCTGAGATGTGTATCATGGATATCTAGTAGTATCTTCTGTTTAATCTCTACTAGGTTCTTTCTTGCTGTTTCTACTTTGTATTCCAGTGAGCCATATTTGATCTTGTTGAATTTTTTCAGAACTGGTTTCAACATTTGGAGAGTTTTGAAAATATGTAACAGGGGTTTATCTCTTGAAAGACTAGGCCAGTAAGCTGTAAGGATATCTAAAAATTGAGGATCATCAGCCCAAAAATTGTTAAATCTCAATGGCTTCTTCCTATTAGAAAGGACTCCTATGTTAACACTAACAATGCAGTGATCTGAGAGCATAGGTGGGTGAAAGGTAGAAGATGAATTAGCGAACAAATCTAGCCAGTGCACATTCACCATAGCCCTATCAAGCTTACAAGCAATAGAATCAACTCCACTTCTTTTATTCAGCCAAGTAAAGAAACAGTCATATGCTTTTAGATCTCTTAATCCCAGTAGGTTAATACACTGAGAAAAATCCATCATATCTTGGGTAAAAGGGCTCCCCCCTGTTTCTCAAAATGTTGAAGAATGAAATTAAAATCCCCCATTAAAATCAAAGCCTGAGAGTTTGTGCACCACTGAGATAGCCACTGCCATAAACTTTTCCTACCTGATCTAGTGTTGAATGCATAAATAAAACCCACTACAAAATGCTTCCTCCCATACAGTGATTTAGCATCACATAAAATGCCTTGAGCACAGGAAGAGATGTGAGTGATATTCCAGACCAAAGGATCCCAGAGAACCCACACTCTCCCATTATGATGATGCTGATAATTATTACACCACATCTAATTTCTTGGTAAGCCAACTTTAATAATTTCAGCTTTGTTGGCTTTAATCCTTGTCTCCAATAAACCTATTAGGGAGAATTTACTTTTTTGGATCCATCCAGAAACCTCCCTTTATTTAGATGGATCATTTATTCCTCTCACATTCCAGCTAGCAAGTGTGGTCACCTGGATCATGAAGGTGTCCTGGCAGTTGTTGGTTCTGACCTAGGGAAGAACTTTGGTCTTGAGGAAAGTTAAAGTCACTTAAATCACTAAAGGCTTGAAATTTGATAACATTTCTATTAAAGTGAGAAGGAGTTAAAGAGCTGGATTCAGTCACTTTTGAAGCCACATAGGAGTTCCTATATCTTTCCTCTACTACTGATCTAGGATCCCTTTTCTCAAATTCATGAATCAATGCATCCTGAGATTTATTTGGGGACTTATTCTTATGGTTTGTAGCATGTCTTCTGTCCCTAAAAACCTTCCATTCTTGTTGGGGTTTAGGTTTAGTAGCCACATGTTTTTTCTGTAGTATCCAACAATTTTGGTCATTGTGGGAAGGGTCCATGCAGTGATGACAGAAGGATGGTTTCCACTCAAATTGGACAGTCTAATGAATAAGAGATCCATCAGGATCTCTAATCAAAATAGATTCACACAAAGGTTTCTTTATGTCAACCTCCACCAACACCCTAGGGTAAGCAATCCTGTCCTTCCTGCCAGTGATAGCATCAGTGCAAATTGGGGTACCTATTGAGCTAGTAATCATACTCAAGGATTTAGAAGACCAGTATTCTAATGGAAGTTGAGGCAGTTTAACCCATAATGGGAAAAATTGCAGTTCAGTCTTTGATAGCTTCATTTTCCTTTGTCATCTTTTAATAATTAATGGCTTGCTGTAGAAGGACCAGTGATGTGATAAAATCTAATCCCAATCAGCAGTAGAATCAAATTTGAATAGAAAGAATCCCTCATCATGGCAGAAAATATTTGGAGGAGCCACACACTGCCACTGTGATTTAATAAACCCCATCATTTGGTTAAAAGATAAATTCTGACCATATACATATCCTATCAAGGTATGCTGCCATTCATCTACCTCCTTCTCTACCTCTTCTTTAATCAAATTAACCATAATGTTCCCCTCTTCAATCTGAGGAGGCATATAATTTAAGAGCATACATTGATGGGGGTTACGATTAAGAGCAATTTTATCCTTCCAGATACACCTATGTCAATCCTAGGTTTAACAGATGTATGAATTGTATCAGTCTCAGTCTCAGCCATAGCATTTAGAGTATCCTAATTCGTAGGCAAAGAATGTGGGTTAGATAAACTATTGGGGTCGATACAATCATCACCCGCTTCAGGTTATACCATATTTGCAGGAGTTAAATTCTAAAGAGGTGCATTAGGGTTTGGGAAGGTTTCTGGAAATTCACTTCTGTCCTTCAAATTTCCATTCAAATTTGCAACAGGGATAGAAACACCATCATTTTGACTAATATATCTTTTACACAAAAACATAGTTAAAAGTCATTTGGGCTAACTTCAATGTAATTAATTCCATTTGTTGTCTACTAGTTATTTAGACTAATTAGAA
Organism: Tamarix austromongolica; assembly: GCA_039764185.1. Taxonomy (NCBI): domain Eukaryota; kingdom Viridiplantae; phylum Streptophyta; class Magnoliopsida; order Caryophyllales; family Tamaricaceae; genus Tamarix; species Tamarix austromongolica. The sequence goes on from CM077817.1 coordinate 51,592,266, forward strand.
GTAGATGTAAATTCCCACAAACCTATTATATTCTTTAAATCAATATATAACCTAAAAATATTACAAGGAAAAAATAACAAACAATGTACATGAATTAACAAATCTAACATAAACTTTATTTACATAAAAGTTATAACTTGTTACCATATATCGTTGTCCCTTGCGTATTCATTTTATTTTCTTTGTCTTATATTGTATTCTTAAATATTTAGATGAATTCCCATTTGTATACTTCATGAAAATATATAATATATTTGCATGAATTTCTATAAAAACCTCTAGTTTCATTACGGTATTGATTAAAGGCTTCAAGAATCTTCAAGAATGTAGGATTCCTTAGATACTCCTGCACCATTCTCCCTTTTGTTGAAAGTATTTGTCCTCAAATATAAACTCTTTAGTAGAAGATCATCATTATATCAATGTAACTTTTAACATTATTCTTGTACTTTATTCTTCATACACTTCTTTAACAGTAAATCACATACACTTAATCTAGGCACACGTAACTTATTAATATGAAAGAGAAAATCATCTTGAAGCATATAACTACCATAACTACCATTCTTTTTAGAAGTTTCATAAATTTTCATGAAATCTTCATCTTTGGTATATAATTCTTTTAACATTTCAAAACCCAACAATTTAAAATCTATCATAAAAATAATCATATATCTCCTCAATAATGCATTAACTACCACATTTTCTTTACCATTGAAATGTTTGACATATAACAAGAATTATTGTAAGAAGCCAACCCATTTTTCATGGCATGGGCTCACTTTCTTTTATCCATTTATTTATCTAAAACTTTCATGATAAGAATACAAAATAAATGACTTTAGTCTCAAATAATGACTCCATTTTTATAGGATTCTTATGATGGCATAAAAATCCTTTATCATATATGGAGTAATTCAATTTAGCCCCATTTAATATTTCAATAAATAATGTAATGGTATTTTTTTTAATGTAAGGGTACACCTTCTATCCCTATCACACTTGCATAACATATAACTTCAAACAATTTATCAAAGTTAGGTAAGGATAGTACTAATACATTGCATATCTTAGCTTTGAGGGCCAAGTCATTAAATTTGTTCTCCCCAAATTCAGGTTCATTTATATTTAATGCAAAACAACTACCCTCTTCTTTAATACAATCTATCAAAGCTTTTTATGTTAGAATAAATTATTTTTAGGCTCAAATATGCTAAAATCATCACATTTAAATGTTTTCAACTTATGCCTTTTCTTATCTTTTATGAAAATATATCCAATAGCTACACCATCATGAGTAGCACATCTATCATATTTTTATGTTATTCCTAACAATATTCCACATGCATCCATAGGAAGAATATCACATAACACCTCATCATGTTAATTACAAATATAAAATGAGTTCTCTATTTTTTTTCTTACCTTGACTCCTTTTTCCTTATTTAACCTTTAAAGAGAATAAGGCTTTGGATGTGGTGTTATAATAAATCAAAGCTCTATCACCATTCTCTTATTAGCCACATTTGTACTAGAGCCATTATCCATAATAACTCTACAGACTATATCTCTAATTATGCCATTTGTCTTGAATATCTTCTCTCTCTGATGAGGTTCCTCATTAGCTTATTGTTGAATAACTATTTTTAACGCACAAGAGACTTTACTTTCATCCTCACATTCAGTTGAAATAATGTCATTTATCTCATCTTGATACACAGTCATATACACAACAAATTTAATAAATAAATCCTAAGTCCAAATACGGAGTAAATGGCAAAAAGGAGTCAAATCCACAAGGAATTGTTTATAATCAAGAATTATTTAATAAATATTAAAACCCCAATTATTTAATAACATTAACTTCTATCACTAAGTTCTATACTATGGATAAATAATAAAACACGTTACTCACTAATTAATGAATAAGGATAGGAAGATATAGATTATGGAACTATGATATCAAATAGTCATGTAGAAAAGAATAACTCTAAATTCTCTAACTTTAACCTATAGAAACTCATGATAATTCATCTCTTTCCTTTCTCTTAATGCTAATAAATTGAATAAGCTCTCAATTTACCATCTAGCTAATTAATAACTTAGTTAAGAATGCTAGATTCAATTAATAGCACCATTATGAATTAAAAGTAGTTAATTATGACCATAATAACATAAACTCGGATTATGCAATCATATGAATTAATAGATAACATTAATAATTAACCTTTTGCTAATTTGGAAACATTAATTGACAATTACGTATTAATTTCATTAGCCTAGATTTGATTAAAATCTGAACTAAATAGGTGATTAATCTAACTAGTTTAAATTCTTAACTTATGATGCGAGATCATTCAATTCCATCCATTAATCCAATTAAATTACATTTAGAGTCATAAATTAAAATTACATTATCAAATCCGAAAACGTAATTCCTTCATCAAACCCTCCTAGCCTATACTATCTATGCTATTATCTTCATAATTGCAATAACACACTATTAAATGCATTGTTGAGTTTATGCCTCAAATCTGACGGTTATGAAATTCTTTAATGTGAAGTTGAAGTAACCGAAGAGTTTTAATTAGTAGTATTTACTACCATCAATGAAGAATTTAAAACCAGAGGTTATGGAAGACTTAAATATGAAGCTAAAGTAACCGAAGAATTTACTGCTAAATTAATTGGTAGTATTAATTGCCATCAATGGAGAGTTACAGTTTTTAATCTCCATCAATTAGCACTTTTTTAGGGTTTTCTTTTGAAGAATATATATATGTAGTCCCTAGCCCTTTCTCAAAACATGACTCACAATATCCATCATAGTTCTACACACATTTGAGAGTTAGAATAATTGAGAGTGATAGATCTCTACAATCCTCTATTCAATTGAGGGTTTCTTGTATTCTTTCTCTACATAGTAAAAATTATCCTTGCTCGTTATCGTCCATGGACGTAGCGCACATTGGGTGAACCACGTAAAATTGTGTGTTCATTTATTTTTCACCTTACAAGTGGTATCAGAGCTTCAGGTTCACGATGTCTGCCAAATTTGAGATCGAGAAGTTTGATGGTAAGATCAGTTTTAGTATCTAGAGGGTCCAGATGAAAGCAGTGTTGACCCATAATGGATTAAATAAGGCTTTAGATGGTAAATCTAAGAAGCCTGAGACTATGATGGATGAGCAATGGGATTAATTGGATGAGAAGGTGATATCAACAATCCAATTGTCTCTATCTAAGGAGGTTCTTCGTGAGGTTGTTCATGAGACTACTACATCTACCTTATGGCTCAAGCTTGAATCGCTTTATATGACAAAGAGTCTAGTGAACAAGCTTCGTCTCAAAGAACGTTTATATACTCTACGTATGGTTGAAGGTACTCCTATTCAATCCCATCTAGATGAATTTAATTCAATTATTATTGATCTTGAGAATCTAGATGTGAAAATTGATGATGAGGATAAAGTTGTTTTATTGGTTGTCTCTTTACCATCTACCTTTAAACACTTCAAGGAAATTATGTTATATGGTAATTCTGATATGCTTACCTTTGAGGATGTTAAATCCAATTTTCTCTCATAAGAGAAATTTAATCTTGAAGTTCGTTCTAATGATAAAGCTGAAGGCTTATCTGTTAGAGGAAGATCTAATGATTGTGGTAGTAAAAATAAGAAAAAATTCCGGTCTAAATCTAGAGGACGTAATTCCAATGTGACTTGTAGATATTGCAAGAAATTTGGACATGATATTTCTACCTGCTATAAATTGAAAAATAAGAAAGATAAGGAGGATAAAGGAAAACCACCGAAAAATTCTAGTAATGCTGAAGCCGATACAATTGTTGAAAATAATTCTGAGGGTGATGTACTGTTGGCTACATCTGATGATAAAAGGAGCAGGTCTGAATGGGTTCTAGATTCTGGTTGTACCTATCATATGTGTCCCAATAGGTATTGGTTCACCACTTATGAGCAGGTTGATCGTGGTGTTATCTTGATGGGCAATGATGCCCAGTGCAAGGTTATTGGCATAGGTAGTGTGCAAATCAAGGCCCATGATGGATGTATTAGGACATTGACCAATGTTAGGCATATTCCTAATTTAAAGTGTAATTTGATCTCTTTGGGCACCCTTGAGTCTCTTGGTTGCAGGTATTCAGCTGAAGGTGGAGTTCTAAAGGTCTCCAAAGGTGCTCTTGTCCTAATGAAGGGCAATAGACATAGAAGTCTCTATATCTTGTAGGGTTCTACAGTTACAGGTTCAGCTGTTGTATCCACATGTATGTCTGATGAAGGCCTCACTCAATTATGGCATATGCGTCTTGGTCATATGAGTGAGAAAGGTATGAATCTTTTGAGCAAGTGTGGTCATCTCGGTAATGGTACGAGAAAGTTAGAGTTTTGTGAGCATTGTGTTTTAGGGAAAAAGACAAAGGTTGGATTCTCTACTGCAACACACTATACTAAGGATATTCTAGATTATATCCATTCTGATTTATGGGGACCATCCAAAGTTTCTTCCTTTGGAGGTAGGTGCTATATGATGACTCTAATTGATGACTTCTCCTGAAAGGTTTGTTTTTATTTTCTACACCACAAGAATGAAGCCTTTCCCACTTTTAAGAAGTGGAAAGCTCTTGTTGAAAACCAAACAGGGAAGAAGGTAAAGAAGCTCAGGACAGATAATGGGTTAGAGTTCGTTGAGACAGATTTTAATGAGTTCTATTTAGATCATGGTATTGCTAGACATAAGACTCTGCTTGGGAAGCCTCAACAAAACGGAGTTGCAGAACGCATTAATCAGACTCTACTTGAGAGGGTAAGGTGCATGCTCTCTAATGCTGGCTTGTGGAGTAAACGTGAGTTTTGGCTTGAAGGTGTTTCTACAGCTTGTTACATCATCAATAGATCTCCACATACATCTATTAATTTCAGGATTCCAGAGGAAGTTTGGTCAGGTAATCCTGTTGATTGCTCTATTCTTAGAGTTTTTGGATGTTCTGCATATATTCATGTTAATCATGGTAAATTAGCTCCTAGAGCTTTTAAATGCATTTTCTTAGGCTATGCTTCTGAATCCAAGGGGTATAGGTTTTGGTGTCCCGACTCTAAAAAAATTATTCTAAGTAGGGATGTAACTTTTAATGAGAATGCATTACTATCTTCTAGAAAAGAATCTACTATTTCCTCACATGGTACAAGTGATTAATAGGGTACTAGCGAGAAGGTGGAGGTAGAAGTGATGCCCGCTAATTCAGATCATAGTGCTCCCTCTTCCTCATCCACACAGTCCAGCAGTGATGTTGATGATATTGACCATCTAGCTCATACCACTAGTCCCATCCAACAGCAGCAAGTGGATGGTTATTCTATTGCTTGTGATAGGCCAAGGAGAAATATTCGAAGGCCCACTAGATATGCAGATGGAGATGATGATCGCTTGATTGCTTATGCTCTAGCAGTTGCTGAAGAGATTACCGAAGGTGTTGAACCTTCTTCTTATTCTGAGGCCATCTCCAGCCCTGATTCTTCTAAGTGGCTAGTTGCCATGAATGAAGAAATTGAGAGTTTGCACAAGAATGGCACTTGGGAGTTAGTTGAGTTACCTAAGGGTCTAAGAGCATTGAGTTGCAAATGGATCTTTAAATGGAAGGAAGGCATACCTGGGGTTGAAGATGCTAGATGGAAGGCACGCCTCGTTGTGAGATGTTTCAGCCAAAAGGAAGGTATTGACTTTAATGAGGTATTCTCACCACTTGTTCGTCATACCTCCATTCGAGTTCTCCTTGATTTTGTTGCTCTATTTGATCTTGAGTTAGAGCAGTTAGATGTCAAGATAGCTTTCCTCCATGGAGAGTTGGAAGAGGAGATTTATATGCATCAACCTGAAGGTTTTGTTGCTCCTGATCAGGAGAATTGTGTCTGTCGGTTGAAGAGGTCCTTGTATGGTTTAAAGCAAGCTCCAAGACAATGGTATATGAGGTTTGACTCTTTTATGATTGGGCAAGGCTACACAAGAAGCAATTTTGATAGTTGTGTTTATTTTAAAGAGTTTGAAGGTGGCTCCTTTGTTTATCTATTGATTTATGTTGATGATATGTTGATTGCTTCCAAGAATAAGTCCTTAATCAACAGGTTGAAATCACAACTTAACAAGGAGTTCGAGATGAAAGATCTTGGTGAAGCTAAGAAGATTCTCGGCATGGAGATTATCAGAGATCGAAAGGCTGGGAAGTTATTTCTTTCACAACAGAAGTATATCAAGAAGGTGTTAGATAGGTTCAATATGGGTAATTGTAAACCTGTGTCTACACCTCTAGCTGATCACTTCAGACTATCATCAAAGCTTTGTCCAAAGTCCGAGGAAGAGAAGGAGCTAATGTCTAGCACTCCCTATTCTAGTGTAGTTGGTAGTTTGATGTGCACTATGGTCTGCACTAGACCTGATCTAGCTTATGCTGTGAGTATGGTGAGCCGATTTATGCACAACCCTGGTAAGGGTCATTGGAATGCAATCAAGTGGATTTTACGTTATTTGAAGGGCTCCTCTGATATTAGTTTGGTGTTCGATAGGAATAGAGCACAAACCACTGATATTGTTGGTTTCGTTGATTCTGATTATGCTGTTGACTTGGATAAACGTAGATCTATTTCTGGTTATATCTTCACACTATCTTTCGGTGCTATTAGTTGGAAAGCATCATTACAATCTATTGCTGCCTTGTCTACTACAGAAGTTGAAAATGTTGTAACTACTAAAGGTGTGAAGGAGGTCATTTGGTTTCGAGGTCTCATTCTCGAGCTTGGTGTTGCACAAGGTACTGCTGTTGTGTTCTCAGATAGTCAGAGTACTATTTGTTTAACCATGAATGATTCTTATCATTCAAAGACCAAACACATTGATGTCAGGTTCCATTTTATCAGAGACATTATTACTATAGGAGATGTTGTGGTGAAGAAAGTTCACACATCAGATAATTCTGCAGACATGCTTACGAAGCCACTACCTACTGCTAAGTTCAAGCATTGTTTAGACTTAGTTGGTACTTGCAGCATATGATTACCTTTCGAGGTTTATGACGATGATGAGTATTGTGGATTTGAGCCAAGGTGGAGATTGTTGAGTTTATGCCTCAAATCTGACAGTTATGAAAGTTTTAATGTGAAGTTGAAGTAACCGAAGAGTTTTAATTAGTAGTATTTACTACCATCAATGGAGAGTTACAGTTTTTAATCTCCATCAATTAGCAGTTTTTAGGGTTTTCTTTTGAAGACTATATATATGTATTCCCTGGCCCTTTCTTAAAACATGACTCACAATATCTATCATAGTTCTACACACATTTGAGAGTTAGAATAATTGAGAGTGATATATATCTACAATCCTCTATTCAATTGAGGATTTCTTGTATTCTTTCTCTACATAGTAAAAATTATCCTTGCTCGTTGTCGTCCGTGGACGTAGCCCACATTGGGTGAACCACGTAAAATTGTGTGTTCATTTATTTTTCACCTTAAATGCATTAATTTATAATTAACATCAATGATTAATAATAAATTGACAATAAAATAATAAACATAAGAGAAAAAATAATACAATAAAGAGAATTTACTTGCATTCAAATAAAAATCAGAACTTGCAATTAAGAGATGAATGGAGAACTTATCGACTTGAATTGTAGAATGTTAATCATTCAATTGAAGACAATGGAGAGAAACAGAATTGGAATTGTAAAGTGAATTTGGTTTATAGAGAATATAGAGAAAAATAAAGAGTCTAACTCTCAAACTAAAAAGAATCGAATGTTGAATGTTCAGAAACGTCAGAAATATATCAGGAAAAAGTCCACTTAAGCAGTTACAAAATTTAAGGAAAACACAATCCATGTTTTAAGAAACACAGGGGTACCTTGTTTTTCCCTAAACCCACTGCCAACTACTAAATTTGAAAATTGAGGTTTTGTGTTCTGACGGAAAAACATGGCCCGTGCTTAAGAAATAAGGGAGTACTATATTTCTTATTCCTTTGTTAATTTCAACACAAGTTTCCCTTTAATGTATATTCTTCATTTACGATATTTTCTTCCATTGATTCCATGTATCTTGATGTGTTCTTTGCTTCATTTTCTCTCTCCTTCGATTTCTCCTCTGAATTTATTCATTTTTATCTTTACCTAAAAAATCTATCCAAAAGAAAAAACTCGAGAAAAGATTAAATCTTATAAAAACAATAAGGGATAAATGAAATTTTTGCATAGGATAATAATATATAAATCTCATATATTAAATACCCCTTGCTTAAACATTGCTTATCCTCAAGCAACAACAACTTGTCAGGCACAAAATAATTATCAAGGATTAAAAGTGAGACAAGTTCTGAACAACAAGAATTGCAAGATTGGATTTAGTCATTCATGGTGTTTAACAATGCATTGGGACTTAAAACATTTATAAATCACAAGATAGAAACTTTGAAATTTTTTTGGATCACCCATCTAACATACCCAATAAATAATTTTATCAAATGCTCTAGTTGTTAGGGAACGATAATTAGTATAGTTAGTATCTCACCATGTAAAGCTAGATTAAGATTAATGAAAGTTAAATTAGTAGATACTTACTTTTGGTATGTGTAAACACTCACTCTCATGTGTCTAGGATGAAATGTATTTACTCTAAATTTTTCTTCAAATGATTATGATTGCCCATATATTTTCCATTACTCTCAATTCACCACCGCTTAAGAGAACTAAAGTATATAAGAATCAAAAGGTCTTAAATTTGGTTGTAATGGGGCTAGGGTTTAAGGTGGGATATAATAATGGATTTATAGCTATACTCTACCAACTAGATAAGACATTTATTTCTTTCAATGAAATCACAATTCTTCCTCTTCTACCATACTTTACTTCCACCTTTTAAAAAAATAAATTAATTATAATTTCAAACCCTTCCATTCAACCAAATAAACAACAACATTAATGAAATTTTATTTTCTTCTTCTTCTTCTTCTTCTTCTTCTTCTTCTTCTTCTTCTTCTTCTTCTTCTCTCTCTCTCTCTCTCTCTCTCTCTCTCTCTTGAGAATATAGAGAAAAATAAATTTAATATATACAAAAGAATTCATGTCTCTCTCATTTTTTTTCTAAGATACGTCATTCATTATTTCTATGATATACACACCCTCATGGTTAGATTTCACCTTATTAACAAAAAAAGTATTCTCCTTCATAATATATTGCTCCACTAGTCATAGAGTAAGGAAAGAAAATGCATATGGATATTGGTTGTTAGTAAAGGTTAAACCAATAGAATAAGGCTTTAGGCTCAAAGGGTTTATGCAATGGATAACAATTTTCAAGGTAAGTCATTTGGTCTTGTAGCTAATGAAGAAAAGTGAGTGTCTCTATCATTTTCAAATATCCTAAAGTTCTATGTGGTCTTGAAGAGAACTAATGGTAAATTCTAGTTTCATATATCATTAGAGAATACACATAAAAGAAAAAAAATATTTTGGATAAGCAATGTATCCATAGACTAGGCTCAGGCGCTTACAATGTTATGTCTACCAATTTTGAATTTCGTTTCATCTCATTCATAATCAATGCATGGATTGATTCCTAATAATTCTAACTCTCTTTCCTTAACCACTATCGCAATCTCAATTTCTGTGTTTAAGTTTTGTAAGATGGTGATCAAATCAATTATTACGATTTAAAAATAGCCTTTATCAAAAGATTTAATCCCATTTTTTGCTTACCCAATGAATAAATAAATCAATCTAACACTTCTTGTTTAGAAATATTTTTTTTTTTATAAAAACCAAACAAACCAAAACAAGATCATGTAAATAGAAAACGAGTTGAACAAACTGAAAACAAATCATAGCAATGAAAAAAAGAAAGAAATAATAAAAATACATGCAAACAACACTAAGAGAGACTAGCATCAACTATATATACCACCAAAAGTGCATCCCCCCTATTTAGCTTGTTCATTATCCCCAATGAACTAACCCATGAAAAAGAAGAGAGGAATTAGAAAGGATCTATGAAGGAAGAGGTTGTGGATCCCTAGTCCCAAGATGAAACTCAAAAAGAGTTTTCAACATCTTCATTATTTGATCTTGAGTAGTACAAAGGGAATCTAACTAGAGAATGCTTGAGTCTAAAATTGGAGGTGCCAATCGGGGGAATAAGATGAAGATGATGATGATACACCATGTGAATGGGGAGGAGGAGGTGGTAGTGGGGCTTGCTCACCACAAGGGGAGTAAGGATGCTCGATAGCAAGAGGGGTAGATGCAACCTTGTCATCTAAAGGCTGCCAATTTCTTTAATTTAAGAGGTTAGTTCTAGTAGGATTAGGTAAAGGACGATGAGCACGTCCTTGATAGCAAAGATACCACACATTACCTCTATGCTCAATGAGATGCGCTAAATGGCAATGTTTAATGTCGATACGCGTGCTTATGGCTTCAATTGGCATGTCATCTAGAATGATAAGTTCCATATTATACAAATTATGGTAATTAAATTGTCAATGGAAATATCTCATGCTTAGAGTTACTCAACCTCTTAAATTGTTTAGCTAGAAAGTAGACAATGTCAATTTGTTCATGATCTAGCATGGAATTAATGAAGAAGAGCTCAATGGACCAAACTACCCCTATACTATCCCCCAACCAAAAATAGTTCTAGCTAAGAGTCTTTATAAATAATGAAAAACAAGATTGAAGATTCATGAAGCTTTGGTTTATGAAATTATAAAGGTGTCAGGGGTAGGCGTATTAGAAACATTACCAATCTTATCAAAAACAATTATCCACAATAAACTAAGAGGGTATGACATGATATCCTCCTTAAGGCAACATAAAAATGTGGGCCAATTCATGTAAGGAAATTTGTTTATCCACATTAAAGAGGAAAAAGCAAATATATCCACATTCTTGTGTAGACAGAATAGCATGCAATTCAAAGGTACTCAGGAATTCTAGGGTTAAAAATCTATATATATGATTAGTACAATAGACAAAGTTATGCAATCCAACATTTCTCAATATTTGGGTGACTTGCTCATGGATGCTTAATGTGTTAAGACAACTATCATCTAAAAAAATTGTTCCAATAATGTGCCTATAAGATAAATAGACATACCTTTGCTATTGTTCAATTGTGGTAAAGACAATACCTAGCTCATTAGGCCTGTTCTGTCTATTTTATTTTTGATTCGTGAAGCCCGTTATCTCAAAGATTTTCCCTCAATTCTTTTTTTTTTGGGTGACATCTGAAAGGATAAACAAAGACTCTTATCATGTTCATTTTCATACTACCAAATACAAAAGCAATTTCATTAACTAGCAAGAAAAGAATAATTTTCCATTCTATATTGTATTCCAATCATAATAATTATTGCAGTGATAGATTCATTCAAAATAAAAAAAAAATAAAAAAAGTATTATAAATGCTGTATTTGCTCTTACTCAACCCAAAAATTATTTTTCATATATAACTTTCCAAGTACCACATAGATAGATGAAATATTGCAGTTTCATGTTGTAGCACTCAATCTCAAGGAAACAAATAATTATTTGCAATTAAATATTTTCATTTGAGATGAAGCATTTCATATGAAAAACTTAAGCACGTCATACAGTCGAGGAAATAATTATTAAAATTACACTTACCTTTTTTACGAATTTGGAGTCATGTCTGCAGAATGACCCTTGAAAAATGCTTAAAAATATGAAATAAGCAAAATCTCTAAGTTAATTGGATGAGATTTAGACAGAATTCGAGCAATATTTGAAGTTAGGGGTCTGATTATTTTTTGTGCTAAGTAACTAATTTAGAGTTGCTGAAACCAAATGTTAATGTAGGAATTTGGATGTAGAAGTGATGATAGAAGGTGAATCGAAAATAGGATGAATGTTAATAGAGATTTGATGTAGGATTAAGGGAGATTTTGAAGAGGATGATTGGTCAAGTTTTCATAGGTCGGTAGAGAATGAGAGAAACTGAATGAAAAAAATAGGGTCTGTGTTCTTTAATTTCAAAAACATGGGCAGACTGGAGTATTTTTCTAAAAATATGGTTAGTGTTTCAGAAACATGGGACCTCTGTGTTAATTTTGAACCATTCTGCCCAAGGGTAAAATTTTTCTAATAGAGATACATGGTCCGTGTTACATAAACACTAGCCCACTGTGTTTCATTAGCCTTTTTCTATTTTTTGTAGGGAAAATATTGATTGTTAAACATGAGGCTTGTTTTTGGAATACGGTACTCCCATGCTCTTTTATTCTTATTCTGCTTTCCTTCAAATTTTTCCTACTAAAAGAATATGAATAATCTTCCAAATATGATAAGGTTGTGTTTATGTTTGAAACTTCACCTTTTTTGCATTCTATTTTCTTCTCAAACCTTTCATTATTTACAAAACGAAACAAGAAGAGCATACTCAAATCACACACAAAATAAAGAAAAGTTATGAAAACACATAAAATGGAAAATATTCACATGTAAAGCACACATGAAATAATGAAAAATCATAGGTACAATATAAGAAAAACTTATTTGCAACACTTGGGCATTTCCCTAGTAGTAGTGCCCTAATATTTTAGTTTGCATAACTTGGAGTAGTAAGATCTACTACCTCTAAGTTTCTCACACAGTTTCCCTCATAAAAATGCTTGAGATGATGTCCATTCACTTTTCACACATTTCCTATCTTTTGACTTCTAACCTCTACTGCACCATGAGGAAACACATTATTCACAATAAATGGGCCAATCTATCTCAACCTTACTTTTCTCGAAAGAAGCTTTGAACGAGAATTATATAATAAAACTTTCTGACCGATCTCAAAATTCTACCTAAGAATTAACTTATCATGAACTACCTTAGTTCGATCTTTATATCTTAATGCAGTTTCACAAGCGTCATTTCTTATTTCCTTAAGTTCTAATAGCTGAAGTTTTCTATGTCTTCCAATTTCTTGACTCCATATTACATTTCTTCAAAGCCTAAAAAGCTCTATGTTCTAATTTAACTAAAAGTTGACAAGGCTTACCATAGACCAAATGATATGGTGACATACTAATTAGAGTTTTGTATGTTGTGCATTATGCTCAAAGAGCATCATTAATGTGTAAGCTCTAATCTTTCATTGTTGGTTTCACCTTTTTTTTCAAAATTGATTTGATTTCTTGATTTGATGCTTTAGCTTGATCGTTTGGTTGTGGATGATATGCCGTGGAGATTTAATGTATCATATGATATTTCCTTAACAATTTTTTTACCATTTTGTTGCGAAAATGTGAACCCTTATCGTTGATTATAGATTTTGGCAAGCTAAACCTTACAAAAATGTTAGTTCAAAGAAAATCTGCAACAACTTTAGCATCATTAGTACGTGTGGACTTTGCCTCCACCCATTTTGACACATAATATTCAGCAATAAGAATTTATTTGAAACTAAAAGATTATGGAAAAGGGCCCATGAAATCCTTACCCCAAACATAAAATTGTGGCATTTCATTTCTAGGACCTAACCCTCTAGTCTTTTGATAATTTTCACATATTTTTCAAAACTCATAAGCATCCTTAAATAAGGTAGGCCAGTAAAATCCACTTTCTAGACTTTTATGAGCTGTTCTCTTAGGACCAAAATGACCCCCGCAAGCATAGCTATGACAAAATGTTAAGATAGAATGAATTTCATTATTAGGGATACACCTTCTAATGATTTAGTTAGCACATTGTTTCCACAAATATGTATCATCCCACAAAAAATACTTTTCTTGACTCGTCATTCTATCCTTTTATGCTTTAGTAAAATTTGAAGGAAATACCTTTGTGACCAAAAAATTTACCATGTCAGCATACCATGGTATTTCATTCCCAATTACATGAAGTTGTTCATTTAGAAATGCTTTATGGGTGGGTGCCTCAACTTCAATGTCCTTGATTAATCTACTTAGACGATCTACTGCTCTATTTCCTATTCCTTTTTTTTTATATTTAATGCATAGATTAAATTATTAGAGTAGAAATATCCTTCTAATCAATCTTGATTCTGCTTCCTTCTTTGCTAATAGATATCTAAAAGTGGCATGGTCAAAATAAACAATAATATCAGTGCCTAAAAGATAAGAACAAAATTTATCTAAATTAAAGACAATGGGAAAAAGCGCCTTCTCAATGGTTGTGTAATTAATCTAGGCTTTATTGAAAGTGCATGAGGCATAGTATATCACATATGAGTCTTTCCTAATCCTTTAACCTAAAACTACACCAAAAACATAGTTAGATGCATCACACATTAATTCAAATGGAAAAATTCCAATCGAGTGGTTGAAGTATGGGTGTACTAATCAATCTTTCCTTCAAATGCTCAATGATTTCTTACATGCATTATCAAAAGTGAACTCTGTTTCTCTTTTAAGAAGCTTACACAAAGGTTCAGCTATTTTTGAAAAATCTTTAATGAATTGATGATAAAATCTAGCATGGCCTAGGAATGAACGTACATCTTTAATGGTTGATGGGTAATGTAATGAAGCTATAAGATCAATTTTTCCTCATCTACTTCAATTCCTTTAGTAGAAATGACATATCCTAATATTATCCCTTGTAGAACCATAAAATTGCATTTTTCAGAGTTTAATATAAGATTTGTTTCAAGATACATTTTCAAGATGTGAGTTAAATTATCTAGGCATTGATCAAAAGTTTCACCATGAATACTAAAATCATCCTGGAATGCCTCGATAATTTTCTCCAAATTTTTAGAAAACATGCTTACCATGCATCTCTAAAATGTGGAAGGGGTGTTGCATAACCCAAATGGCATGCACCATATGCAAACATACCATAATGACATGTGAATGTGGTCTTCTCTTTATCTTCTGGAGCTCTAGGAACCTAAACATATCCAGAATATCCATCGAGAAAATAATAATAAGCATGACCCACTAACCTCTCTAACATTTGATCCATAAATTGTAGAGGAAAATGATATTTTCTAGTCATGGAATTCAACTTCCTATAATCTATACACACTCTCCAACATTTTTGAACTCTAGTAGGAACCATTTCTCTCTGGTCATTTTCCACTATAGTGATTCTTGTTTTCTTGGGTACTACTTGGAGAGGACTAACCTAACTACTATCATAAATTGGAAAAATGATTCCCACCGATAATAATTTCAACACCTCTTTCTTTACTACCTCCATCATAATCGAATTTAGCCTACACTGTACTTATCTACTAGCCTTAACATCATCCACCGAAGGACTAATACCCTTAATATCAGTAACCATCCATCCCAAAGTTGGTTTATACTTCTTCAAAACATTAACAAGTTTTTCTTCTTGCTTGGGTGTTAGGTCACTAGAGATGATAATAGGAAGGGTATATTTCTCTCCCAAAACTACATACGTAAGATGGTCAGGTAAAGGTTTCAACTCCACTTCTGGTTCTTTCTCCATGAAAGGTAAAGGTCTATCTAATGTCAATGTTAAATCCACAAATCTTCCGATTTTACTAGGACATGCTCCTAAAGTAGCTACTATCTCTTTGATGTCCTCATCAACTTCAAACTTCTCATTCAATTCTTCTAAAAATTTGGTTTATATGCATTGAGTTAAGGTTACCTCTAAGGGATATTAAGATGATAATTCATATACCTTTTCTGTCAAATCTTCACTAACATCTATCATAGAGACTAATTCACAATAAGTAGGATATCTCATGGAGTCATATATGTTAAACCTAATGACTTCACTATCAAACTCCATAGTTAAAACTCCATCATGTACATCAATTTTTGTTTTTGAAGTTTTAGGAATGGTCTACCTAACAATATAGGAGAAGAGTTAGATGAACCATTATCCTGCATATCTAACACATAAAAATCAATAGGGAATACTAACTCATTCACCTGAACCAATACATCTTCAATTACTCCTTTCAGGATATATGTTAGATTTATCAGCCAACTGAATAATAACATGAGTTTCCTTTAAAGGACCTAGACTTAGTGCATTAAAGATAGATAAAGGCATGGCATTAATTGAAGCACCTAAATCAAGCATACATCTTTTATACCTTGTGTTTCTAATATTGTAAGGAGTGGTAAAAATACTTGGATCCTTAGACTTTGGTGGAAGTTTCCTTCACAAAATTGCTAATACATTCTCTCCCATACTCACCTTTTCATCCCCCTTCAATTTCCTTTTGTTAGTAAACAAATTCTTAAGAAATTTTACATACCATGGCACTTTTTTAATTGCATCAATGGGAGGGATATTAACCTCCACCTTTCTAAATATGACAAACATCTTCGTATCATAATTTAGCTTCTTGTGTTCTTACCAACCTGCTAGGAAAAGGAGCAGTAATTTTAATTGGAGTAGGAGAATCATATTTAGTTGCCTGTGGAGAATTTTTATTTTTTTTCTTTTTCAACAACTATCTCATCTTCTTCTTTTCTTATTTCTTCCTCTTCACTTGCTTGCCTTGGACTTGCCAATTGTTTCCCACTCTCAGTTGTGATAGCACTAGCATTTTCCCTAGGATTCCTTTCCGTTTAACTTGGTAATTTTGAAGACCCATCTTCTTGTAATTTCCCAACGGAATCTGCTAATTAACTCATTTGATTCTCCAAGTTCTTAATACCATTTATAGTTTCTTGTTGAAACTACAATGTGTTGGTGGCCAAAGATTTTACCAAATCTTATAAAGGCATTCCATCTAATGGTTGTTTAACTAGTGGTAGAGGTAATGGTTGAAATGGTGGTCCTTGGTGGTTTGGTGGAACTTGTAAGAATTTGGGAGGTGGATTTGATCCTTATTTATTCTTATAAGCTAGTAGTTGGAAATATGAATTACCATGTTGTTGATTTTTTCCATATCTTAGGTTAGGATGATCCTTCCATCCTAGATTGTATGTTGGAGCATAAGGATCATTCCTCTTTGGTATTTGTTGTCCTCCAATAGCATTCACTTTTTGTTCTTCCAGCAAATTAGGATACATATTAGTAGGATGACTAGTAAAATAACAAATTCCACATACCTTTACAAGAATTTTGTCACCCAAAACTTTCTCTACTAAAGATGTAAGATTTGATACTTGTGTTTTCAATTCAGCAATACTAGCCTCTTTCACCTATTGAGATACAAAAGTACTACCCCTACAATAATATTGAGAGTTAGATGCCATATTAGCAATTAATTATTTAGCTTCAATAGGGGTTTTATCAACCAATGCACCATCACTAGCAGCATCTAACATGTTTTGATCCATAGGAGATAATCCTTCATAAAAGTATTATATTAAAAATTTCTTACTAATTTGTTGATTGGGGCAACTACCAAATAACTTCTTGAAACATTCCCAATATTCATGAACTAACTTTTCTCCATCTTGCCCAATACCACAAATTTCTTTTCTTATGTTAGTTGTTCTAGATGAAGGAAAATATTCTATAAGGAAAACCTTTTGCATATCAACCCAAGTATCCATAGAGCCCACTGGTAAGTCATACAACCATTCTTTTACTTCATCAACCAAAGCAAAAGGGAAAGCTTTAAGTTTAAGTTGTTCTACACTTTCTCTAGTTGGTTTTATACCGAAAAATGCAATATGGAAGCCTTAATAAGCTTGTTGGGATAAGTGAAACAGCCTAAACCTATTGATTTGTTGTCCCCAAATCCTATACAAATGGGTAAATCATGTATTAAACTAGGTTTGATCTCATAAGTACCATTTTCTGCTCGTCAATTAATGTATAAAAGCTTAGGGTTGAAAACAAGAGCAACTAGCTCCTTGAGAGATGACAAGGTGAATTAAAAAAATCCTCTATGTGATCTTCCTCAAAATCTATATAATTTCCTTCAGAAGGTAATGGAATATGACCAACGTATTCCAATATCCTTCTTATTCAGTTTGCAATAGAAGAAGAAGAAGAACTAGGATATATTGGTAGGATGATTTGTCCTTGATGCTCAACTGCAAATGACCTCAAATGCGAGTGCCTGAGGATTATACACAATTAAAGAATATATAAACACAATTGGATAAATTATTAAAATAAAAAATAGAAAAAACATAAAAAATAGAAATAAAGATTATAATTGCCATTCCCCGGTAACGGTGCAAAAAATTTGATACACTGTCGTATGCATGGTGTGGCCGTAGCCGACACACAATTCAAACCCTCTTGTTGTCAATTGTAGCACTGGTAAATAAGGGTATCATTCTAGGCTGGGATTGAGAGGGCTCACCTCTATTTAACTAGCTTAAACTAAAAATAAAAATAAAAATCCTAAATGAAACAAAATAAATAAATAAGAAAAATACTAATGGGGGATAATAAAAGTAACAAAATAATAAAAAGAATAAATAAAATAAAATAATAATAATAATAATAATAATAATAATAATAATAATAATAAATAATAATAATGGGAAATCGTAGATATGAGAGATATGTTAGGGAAATCAAAATCCACCACTAGATTAGGTCAAAATATAATATTAATTTCTAAGTCATCTTTTAATCATGAGAAAGAGATCGACCAAGTTATACACCAAAAGTAGGTCCATA
Source organism: Tamarix austromongolica (assembly GCA_039764185.1). NCBI lineage: Eukaryota > Viridiplantae > Streptophyta > Magnoliopsida > Caryophyllales > Tamaricaceae > Tamarix > Tamarix austromongolica. The sequence goes on from CM077817.1 coordinate 51,610,879, forward strand.
CACCTTATATTACTTCCCTTAATTATTTAATACGACAAAGCGCCAATATTAATCCTATTAAATACTAGCAGTATAGCAGCAACAAGCGGCTCCTATATTTAACTAGATTTAATGCATTAAGTGTAATTGGAAGGTTGTCAATCTAAGTACCCAAACTAGTACATAAAGCATGTCTAGCTGTATTTCCTTTCCTTGACCCACACGTATCTAAACATTTTACTACTTTGGTTAGAATCAAAAAACTATAAGGTGAATTGTTATCTAATCTAGCTGTAATGTATACATATAAATTCTAGTATATTCATATGGCCACCTAGCAGGCAAATAATCCTACATACTGTCACTTATGAGGAAACCAGAACAAGGCATGTACCAAATAAATTATACTTGATAGAATTATATATATAAACGATAGCAATTAAAATAGAATCAAGAAAAAATCTCAAAAAACAAAGAAAATAAAATTATAATTCAAACCATAGTCAATTTATTCTCTAACAATAAATAATCAGCCAGCCATAATTATAGAATTAATTACACAAAAATATATATCTAAAATATAAATTAAAAATAAGAGAAAGAAATAAGCAAAATTAATTTTAAATAAAAGATCAAAAATTTATTCAGATAAAAATTAATTTTATCTTAAATAAATTCTATCGGATAAATTCTTCCCTATTTCTTCTTCTCTCGGTGCCTTGATTTCTGTGCACTATTTCTTTTTCTTTTGATTTATTCTCGGCTAATGGCTGATGTCTTCCTCTCCTTCCATGCGCTGAGGCTTCGACCTGTGCGCCTCTCCTTCCATGCGGCATGTTTCTTCGTGCTTGTGCATCGTCCGAGCCTCTGAAGGCTCGTTCCTCTCACGGCTCCTCTCCCTCTCCTCACTCTCTCTCTTCTCCCCAGAGCCTATGAAGGCTCTCCTTTTATTTAATGTGGCTCTGCCACCCTCTGACGGATCCTCTCCCTCTCCTCATGCTCCTCTTCTTGTTTTGACGTTCCCTGGCCTTTGGGCCTTCGGCCTTTGGCCGTTGGTCCAAAGGTCGAAATATTTTTTTTTATTTAAAAATAAAACCTGCAGCATAAATTTCAATAAATATGAATAAAAAATATTTTATTCAAAATTGACTTAATTTATATCATTGTAGCTTAAATAATAATATTTATGCAATTATTACCACTTAAGCATAAAATAATAATTATTCACCTATATTAATTAAATAAAATACTAAAAAATAAGATTATAAGGAGATAAAATGTTTCAAAATATGAACTCATCAATGTACAACAAATTTAATAAATAAATCCTAATATTAAATACGTAGTAGATGGCAAGAAGGAATGAAATCCACAAGAAATGCTCTATAATCAAGAAATCTTAATCAATGTTAAAAACTTGGTTATTCAATAACATTAATTATTATCACTAAGTTCTATACTATGGATAAATAATAAAATACGTTACTCACTAGTTAACGAATAAGGATAGAAAGATATCGATTATGGAACTAGAATATCAAATAATCATGTAGAAAAGAATAAATCCAAATGCTATAACATTGACCTATAGAAACTCATGATAATTCATCTCTTTGCTTTCTCTTTATTCTAAAAAATTGAAAAAGCTCTCAATTTATCATCTAGCCAATTAACTTAAGTGAAGAACGCAAGATTCAATTAATGGCAGCATTACGAATGGAAAGGAGTCAACTATGAGCATAACCATATAAGCTCGGATCATGCAATCATATCAATTAATAGAAGAGAGTAATAATTAACTTTTTGCTACTTTGGAAATGTTAATTAACAATTACGTATTAATTTCGTTATCCTAGCTATGATTAAAATATAAACTAAATTTGTGATCAATATAATTATTTTAAATTCTTAAAATATGATGTGAGATCATTCAATTTCATCCATTAATCCAATTAAATTACATTTAGAATCATAAATTAAAATTATGTTGTAAAATCTAAAACCCTAATTCCATCATCAAATCCTCCTACCCTATATGATCTACGTTACTGTCTTTATAATTGCAATAACACACAATTAAATGGAGTAATTTATAATTAACATCAATGATTAATAATAAATTAAAAATTAAATAATAAAAGTAAGAGAAATAATAATACACTGAAGAGAATTTACTTGCATTCAAACAAAAATCAGAACTTGCAATTAATACATGAATGGAGAAGAACTTATCAACATGAATTGCAGAGTGATAATCATTAAATTGAATAGAATGGAGAGAAAGATAATTGGAATTGTAAACTACATGTGATTTATAGAGAATAGAGAAAAAAATAGAGAGTCTACATCTTGAACCGAAAAGAATCAAATGATAAATGTTTAGAAACGTCATAAATATATCAAGAAAAGTCTATGCGAGTAGTTACCAAATTTAAGAAAAACATGGTCCGTGTTTTAGGAAACATGGGGGTACCTTGTTTTTCCATAAACCCACTACCAAATGCTAAATTTAAAAACTGAAATTTTGAGTTCTGACGGCAAAACATGAGCCGTGTTTCTTATTCCTTCGTTTTCTCTTTATGAAATTTTAAAAAAGCTTCCCTTTGATATATATTCCTCATATATGGTCTTTTATTCCATATTCCATGTCTCTTGATGTGTTAATTACTTCATTTCCTCTTTCCTTCCATCTCTCCTTTAGATTTATTCATTTGCATCTTTACCTACAAAATCTATCCAAAAGAGAAAAACTAAAGAAAAGATTAAATCTTATAAAAATGACGAGGAATAAATGAAATCTTTACATATGATAATAACATATAAATCTAATATATCCCATCTTCAAGGTCTTCATCATAAGTCTCCATACTTCATTTTCTTGGATAGATAAAACTCTTTGATTTGGAAATTTTCAAGCAAAGTGCCAAAATCATCTACACTTGAAACATTGATTATTTGAGAATTACATAAACTTGTTTTTTAGTTTTGTTCGGTCGTGTTGGACCTTAATTTTTATCAACATTGGAAGAACTTGAGGTACTTTGTCCATACTTGGAAGATTTGGAATTCTTATAGTACTTCGTAGAACAAGAAGTACTTTTCTTTTTATTAGGCATAGTGAACTTAATTTAATTATAAAATATCAAATATAACTTATTTAAATAATCAAGAGAGTCGTAAAGGAAAGTTGAAATTTTATTTCTTCTCGTCATATTAAGGAATCCTAAAAATCTAGCACACTTTTTTTCATTTCTTTCTTAAATATCACATATTAGTGCTAGCTTTTCAAACTCTCTAGTATAGTCTTCCACACTAAGAAGTATTTTTGCTAAGATTAGTTAATTTCATATAATTATCTTGCTCATCCTAAAGGTAATTCTTTTTTCTTAAGAGTTTATTAAGTTTTTCCTATGATTTTATCTTTGATTTACCTTCTCTTTGTCAAATCCTTTTTAAATTACCATACTAGATTCTCGTAAATTTTTTTTCTAAATTTAAGAGTATCTAGTTAACTTTTTTTTATTCTCATCATCATAATCCTTATTTTAAAATATAGCCTTAACCTCATGTAGCCATTCAAGATCATGAAGATCAAGCTTAATTCCTTTCTTTTCTTTTTGGTAATGTCTTAGTTGCTATCGTTAATAGTTTTGATAGTTGCCACTTCCTTATGAGTCCTGTTCATACTCCATTCCCAAGTTAAGATGGCCTTCTCTAGTTTATAATAGAAACCTCTACATTTACTCCACTCAATATTTATTTGCTTTGACTTGTTGTTGCATGTAAATAAAAATTTCATGCTCATCAAGTCTTGATTCCATACGTTGAAATTGAGTTTACATTATTAGAAGTTGATTGAGTAGAGCATTGGCTAAATCCAACTTGAAGGATACTTTCTAAATTACTTCATACAAGGCTTGAAAATTTTGGTCTTGATCCATGGTGCACTCAAATGGAGACACACCAGAATTTCAAATAACACTTAGAAATAATGATTCAATAGGAATTAAATGAAGAGCTCACAAATAATTTCAATCTTGGTATATTCCTGATAGATTCTTGAAATCAAATATGCCAAACAATGTGTATTGAGATGAAATTATCAAATCAAAAAAATTTATGATGAATAATGAATACTTCTTGATAGTTTCTTGAGGATTCAACATTGAGAAATAAAAATTACTATATTCGGTGATGATAACAAGCACCAAAAGCTAGATTTCATTATTGGATGGTGAAATCTTGTGAGATTCGCTAAATTTTAAGTCAGTGATATGGAATGGAAATGATGGAATGTAAGATAACATTTATCAACTAATTCTAAAACTTAATTATGCAAATAAACTAGTAAAATACCCCAAAATCCTAATTTGATAAATTATGGCCAAATAAGAGTTTAATAGGGAAATTAATTAATTAAATTATTTTATTAAAATTAAGAGAGTTAATTAAGGTAAATAAAGAGGAAAATAATAAAGAATTTAATTAGGGAAAAATCAGGGTATTTCCCTAATTAATATGGAAGTTAAGAGAATTTGTCCAAAATAGCCAAATTAAGCTAAAAAGGAATTTCATTATTATTATTATTTTAAATATTGAAGGATACCAAAATATCCTAAACACCAACCAACCTATTTTCTCCTTTTCCTTTTTCTTTGTTTTTCTCTTTTTCTCCTTCTTTTCCCTTTTTCTTTCTTCCTCCCCTTCCTCCTTTTTCTTTTTCTTCTTCCTTCCACAAAATGGGCCGACCCACACAGCCCAAGCCCTTCCCCCTTTAGAGCAGCCTAGACCCAAGTGACATGTTCCTCCTTGCCCGTTTCCCCCTAGCCGGTCGGTCCTTTCTTTTCTTCTAGACCACCCAGCTCATCCTATCACCCTTCTTCCTCCCCGATCCCAACCTGCAAGTTCTGAAACATGCAACCCTCACCGTTGACAACCACCAACTCTATCTAGCCGACCTCCTTCTCCCTCCTCATTGCTTTCCTTTCCTTTTTTGACCCCAACCAGCCTCGCAGCCTCCCTCCATGGGTGCCTCGCTTTCCTTTTCTCCGCCCAACCTAACCTAACTTGCCATGGCAGGACTACACCGCCTGCCACCGCTGGCCAGTGGTCCTACCTCACCTACCCTACTTGTCCTCTTTTTCCTTTGTCGTTTTCCCCTCAATTTAGCCTATAAATACGCTCATAGGCAGCCATAACCGAGCTCCTGTTTTCACAGCCCAAGAACCCCAACTTTGCACCACCGCCAAAACAAACCCCCATTCGACCACCATGGGTCATCACCACTGCACATGCTGCCCACCTAAGCCTTCCCTGCACCACCCCCTATAGAACTAAGCTTCCCCCCTTCACCGATTCGACCTGCATGAGCCACCCCGACCGTGAATATTTAGCTTCTCAATCATCCCACTTCGAACTCTTGCCGCCCCTCACACTGCCATCTGCCACTAATTTTGCCACAACTGGCACCTCCTCCACCCTCTGAAACAACCAGGGGACTTCACCCTATCTCCCCATACCTCCATCTTTCTCTGCCTCCCTCTCCTTCTCCCTTCTCCACCTTTGACCATTTTCTTTTATTTATAAATATTTGATTCAACCCTAAGGTCAAAGATTCAAGCTAAGGTTAAAGTTAACACTAAGTTCATGCTATCACAAGTCTATGTCCATTTTATTTCCAACTATTCATATTAGGCACATTAGTCCAAAATAACCAAAATACCCTTAAGCCCCTAGTTTCACCATCATTAACCAATTTCTTACCGAGCATTATTATTATGGATAACAATTTGCTATATTTTTGTACATATGTACTTTATAAGATCTAGCAAGCGAATAAATTTTCCATTATGTAGGCATTTAGCAACTTATGTGTACACATTCCTATGATGTGTTCATGCTTTGATGGCATTTATATCAACCCAAGATACTATGTCATGATAATTGTGGAACACTTATCATGGAAATTACATCAAAACTTGACAATATTTCATACCCTAACGAAACTCAAGACATGCATACATCAACCATTCAACAAAATACACATGCATGTGGCTTATATTATAGTATGTTGAACATGTGTACCAACTATTTACCAATATGTTATCATTTTATCATTCATCGCATAACACTTGAAAAACAAAAATACTTAGCATTATTATAGGTCAAAACTATATATTATGCTTGCACATGAATTCTACCATCTAATGAGTCATTGGATTTACCTAAATCTAAGCTACATAGAAGAACAAAACGTGATCTTATCCATGATACCTTAAGGATTACCTAAGAAATTAACCCCCCATAACACATATATTAGCATTTAATATAATAAAACAATAAGCCACATTTAACTAAACAAAGATTAGAGATTAATCAAGGTAACAATGGAAAAATAGCACAAAGCCATACAACACGGGGGAGATAACAATACAATTTGCTGTTGTAAAAGACTAGGTAATGACACTTATTGTCGTAGGTAAGGGGAAGATATTTGAGAGTTTTTCCATTGCAATGGAGGTTTTGGTGGTTTTGGGGTTTGATAAGAAGGAGGATAATGGTGAGTACTACCTTTTTTAAGGGAGAGGGAATAGTGGTGGTCAGGATAATTGTGCAAAGGAAAAGGAATGTTGAAGGTGTAGCATGAAGCACATGCATAGTTAAGAGAAAGGAACACACACAAGGGAGGTGTAGAGGGTGAACTAATGCAAAAGCAAACATTCATGAATTAGTTTTCATAATTATGGAACCAATTATTCTTCATTTGGAAAGTGTCTCCCTCAAATTTGAAGACTCACGGATGGTTACATTCTTAAAACGTAGCAAACAAGTAACTAAGTGTCCACGTGCATGAGCATGGCATGTAAGGAGGGAGGTCATGCATGGGGAGTATATTGGTAGCATTTTTTAGCATTATTAAGTGATTTATCTAATTGATTAATAAAGTATTAAAGTAGGAGAATAAAGTTAGCATAAAGTATGTAAAGTTAGTATAAAGGTAGCATAATATCTTTTAGCTTGAAATCTTTTGAATTACTCTTTAGCTAGTAGTAGAAAGGTTATAATATGCATGAATCTTAAGAATATTGAATGAAGAATTGAATTGAAATTGAAGATCAACATTGAATGAATTCGATGTGAGTTCAACTCAAGCAAATAGTATCTGTGTGAATGGTTTGGCTTAAAAGTTTTAATCTCTTCGTTTATGTGAATTAGAGATGAATCTATATCTTTTCTATTATTCTTAATCCATATTTTCCTACCATAATTACCATCAAAATCCTACTATAATTCGTGGTTAATCAAAGCACTAATTCGGTATACTAACACAAACACTAAACCATCACTTTGAAACTCTAAACCATCCATACCAACCAAACGTCACCTTATCTCCCTCTTTTCAAACCAAACCATAACCCTAACCCTAAACCACGATTGCAATCTGCATCCAAACCCTAACCATTGAAGCTCAACATTATCATCAATCCATTATCAAATTCATAGGCTAATTAGTGTGTTCTATTTGGACCATCATCATTGTTACATCATCATCACCGAATCATCATCAACACTCTTCTACCGAATTCAAACCACCATCATCTTTATTATATTACCTTCAAAGCTTTAATATTTTAAATCCCCATCATTGAGCCTTTATCATATTATCTAAACTCCATTAAAACCTTAATTCCACATAATTAAAGATTACACCCTCCCACACACATCAATTTTAGTATCAAAGTCATAGGTTGGTCGAATTGCAATCAAGATTCAATCTTTCTTTCAGGATTCTTTAAGATTATTCAAGATTCATCAAGAAGGTGTTCCATCATCAATAATATCCAATAATTATAAAAAAAAAAGCACAATAGGATCAAGTACTTAAGGGAGTGTTTAGGAGTGTCGTGTTCAGTTGATAAGGAGAAGGATAGAGAACCAAGGAGAAAACTTGAGAGATTTTCTCAAGACCGTGATTGACGAAATCAAGGAGGTAAAATTGCAAGTGGGGAGAATAGAAGCTTCCCAATATCATGAGTCCCATGTGCATCCACAAAATTGAAGGAACAAGTAGAGGAAGGGCATGTGAGAAGGGCATAATGCTAGGTGGAAGAAGAAGAAGAAGAAAGCATGGGAAATTACGTAAGGCCACGTGACACTTTGAGGAAAACTTTTTATGGTGTGGAAAAAGGAATATGCTTTGATCTTCCCGACTTTGAAAGTAATCTCGACCCAGAATCTTTTCTTGATTGTTTATAAATCATTGAATTGATTTTTGAGTATAAGGAAATTGATGACGAGAAATGGTTCCAAATAGCTATATTTAAGTTTAAGAAGTTTTCTAGAGTGTAGTATAATAATTTAAAAAGGAGATGGGAGAGAGAAGGAAAATTAAAGATTAGGTCATGGAAAGAATTAAAGAAACATTTAAAGAAGAGTTTTGTGCCTCAAGAATATGAGCAAGAAAATTTTATAAAAATGACTACATTGAGGTAAGGGTTACTTGGAGTTGAAGAATACATTTGGGAGTTCAAAAGGCTAGCTCTTATATGTGATATCCAAGAAAAAGAAGAACAAAGGTGTGCATGATTTAGTGGGGGTTTAAATATGAATCTGTGGGAGAAGGTAAACGTGTATCCTTATGAAGTGGTTGAAGACCTAGCCAAGTTAGCCATCAAGTTCGAGAAATAGTTGAAGAGGATAAAGCCACCAAGCAAGTTAACCAATGCTCCACATGGTTTGACTTTCAAGGGTGTGTCAAAGCCTCTAATTTCTTAAGCCACAAACTAAGACAATGTTTGAAGGTTCACATATGAAGAAATGGATAAGGATCAAGTGGTTGATAAGGTGAACAAGCAATGCTTCAAGTGTAGAGGTTATGGCAACTTTCTTCAGGATTGTCCAAATAAAAGGGCATTGACTTTAAAGGAGATAGAAAATATGGAGGCTTGTGAAGAGAATTAAGATCTTGATGAAGAATAAGAAGAAGAAAGTGATAGTCTAGTGGATGCTTTGGAAGAAGTCCATGTGGATTGCTATGAGTTACAAAATGTGCTTCAAGTATAACAACAACCTTTACTTACTTAACAGGAGAAGATTTTCAAGGCCAAATGCAGAATTGGTGATAATGTGTGTGAAGTCATCATTGATATTGTAATACCCCATATTTTTAAAATCCAAATCTATTAAGTTTAATGATTTTATTAGCGTAATTTGATGTAAAAAATTAATTATTTTAATTTTGATTCGTTTTATGGATTTACAAACAATTTTGAATTCATATTTGAATTTAATTAATCGTTGTCGTTGTGAACCATTCTAGATAAATTCATTCACGACAATGATTTTATTATATTCATATGATGTCGATTTTTGGTTAAAAATATGTAATCCTGTTCTTTCTCGTATTTTGATTTTTATATTTTAGATTCGTTCTCGATTATGACTTTGTCATGTGATTACAACTTTATTTTGGAGTTATATTTTGTTAACGAAATATATTATTTAAATTATGAAATTTCTACTTAAATAGTTAAATTTATTTTAATAATTTTTTCCGTAGAAAATATTTCTGACTTTAAATTTATTCATTTTTGGAAATCGTTAATATTTTTTAAAAGTTTTAAATTAAAAAGGTTTTTCGGAGATTATTTATGAATTTCTTTCCGAAATTAATTTTCTTCTGTTTTACGCTTTTTGATTTACGGAAAACTGATTTCGGAAATTATTTAAATTAGTCTCGGTTTATTAGAATTTGACTTCAATATTTTATTATATGCTTTTAAATAATTTTTTGAGTTCTTATAATATATTTTCGTAAATAATATAAATTTTTACGTTCGTTAGTAAATTCTTCTGAAAATGTTTCTGAAATTCTTTATATAGTTCTTTTATTAATTTTAAGCTTTCAGGACCTTATGAAATAATTTTTGTTTAATAAATTTTAAATAAAATCTTCGAATAATAATTTTTAAACATTTAGTATTTTATTTTATATGTGTATTTATAAATAAAAAAACGACCCGTCGGACCCCCCTCTTCTTTCCTTTTCTCTCTTCGCTCCCTTATCTTCTTTCCCTGCTCTCGACCCTTGCTCCCTATTCCTGTCTCGAGCCAACAGCTGCCCCAGCCTCCCTCACCTCCTCCATCTCCTAGCTCCGCCAGCCGCCGACCGACCTCCAACCACCTGCAACCGACAACGCCATAGCAAGCAACAGCCACAACATCAGCCACCGAAGCAGCCGCGCAGCTGCGGCAACGAACTGCAGCAGGGGCAGCGACGAGCCACGGCGGTTGTGCCGCCGTCCAGCCACGGCAAGCCTCGCTGACCACCGACGGGCCACCCCTAGCCTCCGATGAAGCTTTTCTGACCTTCCTTTGTCCCGATTTGTGTTGGTTTCGTTGCTATAAATTTCTAAAAAAACCCTAATATTGATTTGATTAATTGAGTATGATTTAGCTTGTGATAAGCTAAATTAATTGCTTGATAATGTACATATGTGCTGTGAGATTGTTTTGGATAAGTTAATTGTATGGTTTAGGTTGGAATTCTAGAAAATTGAATTTTTGGCCGGGTTATGCCCGAATTTTTTAGATTCATCTGATTTAACTATTTTTAATAAATTGATTATACAATATGTTTTAAAATTTATCTAATTTCATGTTGGAACTGTCAATTTGATAAATTTATGCGGAATTAATCGGAATTTGATTCCTAGGTCAAAATTCGTGTGTAATGAAATTGGGTCGCATAATTGAGTCGTTTCGCTGAATTGATTTTATAATATCGTTTGAAATGTATTTAGTTTCATATCAGAAGTGTTGATTTGGGAAAATTTTGTGTAATTAATCGGAATTGGATTTTTAGGTCAAAACTCTTGCGGGACTAAATTGGATTGTGTAATCAGGTTGTTTTATTCAATTGACTATATAATTTATATTAGAATATATTTAATTACATTTTCGAACTGCTAATTTATATATTTTAGCAAGAATTGATCGGGTTTGCGTTTCAGGCTAAAAAACCATAATTGTGCTAAATTGGGTATTTCTTTTAGTGGTTTTGATCAATTGATTATTTGATATGTTATAAAATGTGTTTAATTGCATTTCAAAACATTCAATTTGATTAAATGTATAGAATTTTACCGAATTGTATTTTCGGGCCTAAAACCCTAACTTTTAAGCAAAATTATGAAATTGATCATATGTATAATTGTTTTTCTAAAATTAAATTTGCATAAATAGTTGAAATGATCCTGATTGCATTGTAATACCTTTAATTTGAATTAATTGATTTGAATTATCCAAGCTTGTGTTAGGGGCTTCAAAACCCTAATTTTGAAAATGGATAGTCTTAAATTGGCTACTAGGAAGGTTGTTTTGTTGAAATTAATTATATAGATTTATCTAAAATTAGTTTAGTTGTGTTTTAAAACTATCAATTTGAGGTAATCGAAGTGATTTGGTGGATTCGTAGTTTAGGTAATAAAAACCCTAATCTTCGGGGATAGTTTTATAAAATTGAGTTTTGCTATGCGTCTTTTATCTAATCAATCTCTGTCCTTGGGTTTTAAATCATTTAAATTATGTTTTAATCTAATTGGTTTGGATTTGGTTCTATGCAAATGGTCAAATTACCTATTTTGTTGTAAAACCTAATGAATAAGTCATTATTGATAAATTAACTTATAATCGATTATTCTTTTCCGGGCTTTCCAAATTAATTTGAAATGTCCCAAGTGATATGTTTATTAATCCGTTTTGATTTATTTTTAACCTTAAATCTTAATAGAGCTATGCTCTTGAGTCCTAAGTTTTGGACACGTTTTTCCAAGAAAAATTGTTTGTGTCTCTTTGTGTCAATTTAATTATAGTAATTGAATTATTGATCGATTGGATAGTTTCTAACTTAGTTTTTGATTTCTATCGGCGATCTAAGGAAGCTTTATTGTGGATCCTCGAGCTAGTGATCTCTCTCTCTCTCCCTCTTATCTCGCTTAGCTAGCTTCATATTTAGGTAAGTTTCTACTTACCTCCACTTATGGGTGTTTCGTAAGAATGTGGCTAAGAACAACTATGTGTGTGTTATGTGCCTTGTGTACCATGTGTTATGCCATGTTGTGTACCTTATGTTTTTAATGACTAATTACTTGTAGTGCAGCTTGGAGCTGAGGTATGCTTATATGCATTCCTTACGACATGTGTGTAATGATTGTTCTATTGTGTTTATGATATTTTATAACGTGAGCCTCTAGGACATGCATGCTAGGATATTAATAATATGATGTGTGGTGAAAGGATAAAATGGGGGGAAATGTGGAATTAAGAATAATTAAGAGTAGAGTAATGCGTTAAGAGTGGAAATTTAATATACGAAGGATGAGTATGGGTGCCATAGGGAGTAAGTAATGTTAGGTGAAAAGTAGAGAGATTATTTGTGGGGGAAGAAATGTGCTAGGGTTTGGAGTGGCTAACTAGGGTTTTTGATCACCTACGAAATCAATGAGTAAAGTGATATGATTTAGGATTGAACCTAAATGAGATGAGGTGTTTGAGGATAAATGAATTAATGGTAGTGAAGTAAGAAGAAGTTGGGTCACATAGGTTCAATTAGGGTTTCAAGGGAAACCCTAGAGGCTAATAGCGGGTGGAGTCTAATGTCACGAGGTGTTGGGCCTTAACCCACACCCTTAGGAGTTGGTTTTCATTATGTGTAAGTGTAAAGGGGAATGGATATCGAGGTGTGATAAGGGCACCAGAGTTCCAAGATATGGGTCGGGCCCTCTTAGGAGGATAAGTGTGGATATAGTTAGCCATGCATGTCAAGGGTAAAATACTTTCAAATAAGATATGTTAAGACACTAATCACGTAAAGAGAAAGATTGTTGAGCCGGGTCCAGACCGGTCCACCGGCGAATAATAGTGGCCAGGAGGCGGGGTGCCCTGGAGACCGTTCCACCGACGAATAATAGTGGCCAGGAGTGTTTTGCCCTGCATTATTTTTGGTCCACCAGCCATAATAGTGGGGGATTCTGTGCTCAATAAACCAAACGTAATGAATCTAAGCCATGGAAAATACACTAAGCACTTACAGTGAAACATCATGTGAGTCGAGGCCAGACTGGTCCACCGGCAAATAATAGTGGTCAGGAGCGTTCTGCCCTGGAGTCCGGTCCACCGGTGAATAATAATAGTCAGGAGCGTTTTATCCTGTATGTATTTCCGGTCCATCGGCTATAATAGTGGGGTTCCCGCACTCACATGAATTAATAAAGACTATGATGTAAATCGACTATATTTACCAGAGATCTAAAGAATGAATCTACCTTGACCATATTCGGCCTTCATTATCTATATTACTACATGTTGCTTATGTGATTGTGGCCATGTAATGAGTTGTCAATAATATGGATTATTCCTACCTGAGGCGCACGAGCTACTTTATATTTCGGTCATACCACACTTACATGTTTAAATAGGATGTTACATATGTTTCACATGTTATTATATGTGTATGGTAGGACTTATGATGTGGGTATTGAGTATGCATAATATTGTATCAATGTAATGCACCATGATTCAATATGCACTTGATGTTATAGTTTACGTCTCTCCCATAAGATAGGGTAGTGGTATTTACTCAGTATTGGACTCGTACCAATACTACCTCGGTTGAATGGGTCCTGTGATGATCCACTGATGGTGGGGAGCAGACCTCTTGTGCAAGTTTGAGATCGAATATTGTATTTGGGTGGAAGGCTTGGTTTGAGAGAGTAGGCAATCTGGAAATTGATCTATCAGGTTTTATCTTGTTTAACTGTATTCATCTTTGGAAGTTACAAGTGTTGTATTTAAAATTTCAAGGGTATTGTAATTGACTTTCAATTTCTTATACTCTGATAAGCTTTTAAAATTTAGATTTATTTCACAGGCTCCGCTAATTCATTCAGCGATGATTTCATTTAGTGAATTGATTCACTTGCCATCTGCCTGTGAATATCTCCTTGTGGGAGTTTATCCTCACAACATAGATGTTGCTTGAAATTTTTTTTGACAGGTTTTAGCCTTACATCTAGCATGAGATAGATGGTGGACATTTATCTTGTGTTAGATGTGCCGGTAACATTCCCCAAATTCTATTTTAGCTTCCACTTTATTCTTTCAAAAAAAATTCAGGAGTGAATTTTGGGGGTGTTACAGATAGTGTCTCATGAACTAATGTTGCCAGTGAGAAGATGGAAAACAAGCTCAGTTTAGAGAGCAAGGGTCATCCAGGACCATATTAACTTCAATGGCTCAACAAAAACAAAGACATAAGGGTAACCAAACAAACTGTTATCTCTTTTAAGATTGGAAATTATTTTGATCATGTTTTATGTGATATCCTACCTATGGATGATTGTCACATGTTTTTAGAGAGGTTGTGGCAATTTGATAGGAAGGTTGTGGATGACAAGATCCTTAATATGTATGTGGTGTGTAAGGGCCAAAAGAACTTTAGACTCAAACCTAATCTGATGGGGAGGATTCGGTTTTGAGGAGTGAAAAGGAAGAAAAAAAGAAGGTACAATTCGAGTGTAGGAAGGGAAAAAAGAAGAGTGGAATGAAGATGTTGATCTTTAACGAGTGTGAGATGAATGAAGCCATCAGAGATGAGATGATATGATATACCTTAGTGGTAAAAGAGATCCAATGAGGGGAGAATGTAAATATGGATTCGAAATTCAACAAGTGCTGAAAGAGTATGCCGATGTTTTTTTGGAAAAGTTACTAAGTGGGATACCTCCCTTGAGAGGTATTGATAATGCTAATGATCTTATTCTAGGAGTTCCATTACTGAACAAGACAGCTTATAAATGCAATCCATAGGAGGCTAATGAGCTACAGAAATAAGTGCAAGAGTTGTTAGACCAAGGTTATATTTTGGAGAGTATGAGTCCATGTAGCATTCCAAATTTGTTAATACCTAAGAAGGATGGTATGTGGAGGATGCGTACTGATTCAAGATCCATCAACAAAATCACAATCAAGTACATATTTTTGATGCCAATATTGGATGACATGTTAGATAAGTTACATGGCGAAGATGTTCTCAAAGATTGATCTTAGAAGCGATTATCATCATATGAGGATACAAGAAGGGGATGAGTAGAAGATAGCTTTCAAGTTTAGGTATGGGTTTTATGAGTGGTTGGTGATGCCATTTGGGCTATGTAATGCACCAAGTTCCTTCATGAGGTTAATGATGGAGGTAATTTAAACATTCCTTGGAGTCTTTGTTGTTTTATACCTTGATGACATCTTGGTATATAGTAAGAGTGAGTTCGAGCACATACAACACTTGAATATGATATTTGATAAGCTTAGAGAAGTGAGGCTCTATGGTAAGATGGAGAAGTGTGATTTCATGATGGAAAGGGTGATCTTTCTAGGTTATATTGTGAGTGGGGATGGTATTTGAGTTGATCCATCAAAGGTGGAGGTTATACAGCCGTGGTCTATTACTATTAATGTCCATGAATTTTGGATTTTTCATGGGTTGGCCTTATTTTATAGGAGTTTCATCAAAGACTTATCTACCATTGCAACATCGATCATGCAACTAATGAAGAAAGGAGATCTCTATTGGAATGATCAAGTGACAAAGGCTTTTGAAGTTTTAAAGACAAAGCTCACAAATGCACCGGCATTATCTTTACCTTATTTCGATAAATTATTTGAAGTAACATGTGATGTGAGTGGTGTAGGTATTAGGGGTGTTCTTTCATAAGAAAGGAAGCTAATTGCTTTCTTTAGTGAGAAGTTGAATGGCAGAAGACTCAACTATTTGACTTATGATAAAGAGGTCTATGCTATAGTGCATTATTTGGAGACGTGGAGTTATTACTTAATACCTAAGCCTTTTGTACTTTATTTAGATCAGGAGAATTTAAAGTATTTACATGGTTAAAAGAAGTTGAGTCCAAGACATGCTAAGTAGATAAGCTTCTTGCAGACATTTTGATATCTACAAGACATGTGGATGATAAAGAAAATATCGTGGTGGATGCATTATCTAGGAGGACCATGGTACTTACCATGATGGATGTAAAGTTTTTGGGGTTCAAGATATTGAAGAGTTACTATGCCATAGATGATGATTTTGCTATAATTTTTGAAGAGTGCAAGAAATAAGGGAGTTCTGGAGCTTATGTTATTCAAGATGGGTTCTTATTCAAGCACAATAAATTATGTGTGCCAAAGACTTTAGTTTGAGCCTTGCTAATCAAAGATGTGCATGAAGGAGGAATTGCAAGACACTTTGGAGTTCATAATACATTGAAGCTGCTGCAGGAATATTTCTATTGGACAAGAATGCAAAGAGAAGTATAAGCCATGGTTGCTAGTTGTGGTATGTGTCAAAGGATCAAGAATTTCTTTCACAAAGGGTTATATGTACCTTTACCTATGCCTTTTCAACTATGGAAAAGGTGTTTTTATGGATTTTAGTTTGGGATCGCCTAGGAAAAAATGAGGTAAGGATTCTATTATGGTTGTAGTAGATCAATTTTCCCAGATGGCTCATTTTATTCCATGTCACAAGATCGATGATGCTACCCATGTTGCGTATTTTTATTTCAAGGAGATCATGAGGTTGTATGGAATTTTAAGAAGTATTATTTTAGATAGAGATGTGAAGTTCCTAAGTTATTTTTAGAAGACGTTATGGCACATGCTAGGAACAAAGCTTCTATTTAGCACATCACATTATCCTCAAATGGTTGGAAAAACTAAAGTTACTAATAGAGATTTGGGAAATTTGCTAAGGGGATTGGTGATTAAGAGTGATTAGTATGGGATGTCAAGTTAGCACATGCGAAGCTTGCTTACAATCAAAGTCCTTCTACTACAACAAGCTCTAGTCTGTTCACGATAATATATGGTACTAATCCATATGTGCTGATTGATATGGTGCCATTGAAGAAGGGTGAACTGAAGAGTTATGATTCACAAGAGAGAGTGGAGTTCTTTGAAAAATTCACCAACAAATCAAGCATAATATTGAGAAGGAAAATGAAGTGTACAGGAAAAGAGCAAACAAACATAGAAGCTAATATGTTTTTCAACGAGGAGATTTGGTATGGTTACCCTTGAGGAATAAGACATTTTCTCATATAACGAAATACAAGCTTATGTCAAGGGTGGATGTTCCTTTCAAAGTACTTCAAAACTTTGGAGAAAGAGCTTATGAGCTCAATTTGCTAGATTCATAGGTTGGGGTATCAAGGACATTCAATGTTTGAGATATTAGACCTTATTATGACAATGAAAATTTGACGGAAAATTCAAATCAACAAGGGGAGAATTATGCAACAGAAAAAAAAAACTCATAAATTGGATTTTCTAATTATGGAACCAATTATTTTTCATTTGTGAAGTATCTCTTGTAAATTTGAAGACCAACGGATGGTTACATTGCTCAAAACATAACAAACAAGTAATTAAGTGTCTACGTACATGTTCATGGCATGCAAGGAGGGAGTGACCACGTGCATGGGGAGTATATTGGCAGGATTTTTGAGCATTATTAAGTAATTTAGCTAATTTATTAATTAAGTACTAAATTAAGAGAATAAAGTTAGCATAAAGTAGCGTAAAGTTAGCATAATATCTTTTAGCTTAGAATCTTATGAATTATGCTTTAGCTAATGGTAGAAAGGTTATAACATGTATGAATTTCGAATATATTGAATGAAGAATTGAATTGAATTTGAAGATTAACATTGAATGAATTCGATGTGAGTTCAACTCAAGCAAATAGTATCTGTGTGAATGGTTTGGCTTAAAAGTTTTAATCTCTTCGTTTATGTGAATTAGAGATTAATCTATATCTTTTCTACTATTCTTAATCCATATTTTCCTACCATAATTAACATAAAAATCCTACTATAATTCGTGTTTAATCAAAGAACTAATTTGGTATACCAACCCAAACACTAAACCATCCCTTTGAAACTCTAAACCATCCATACCAACCAAACGTCACCTTATCTCCCTCTTTTCAAACCAAACCATAACCCTAACCATAAACCATGATTCCAATCTGCATCCAAACCCTAACCTTTGAATCTCAACATTATCAATCTATTATCAAATGCATAGGCTAATTAGTGTGTTCCATTTGAACCATCATCATTGTTTCATCATCATTAACACTCTTCTACCATATTTGAAGCACCATCATCTTTATTAAATCACCTTCAAAGCTTTAATCTTTTAACTTGACATCATCAAGCCTTTATCATATTATCTAAACTTCATTTGAACCTTATTTCCACATAATTAAAGATTACACCCTCTCACACACATCATGCACATAGGTGTGTGAGGAAAAATACGAAGAAGAATGTGTTTAAGGAAATGATGAGAAAAGAATGCAATGGTTGTGTAAGGGTTGTGTGTGTCATGTAAGAGATGCAAACTTAGGGTATGTAAGGTTGTATGACTATGCACCACAAGAAAAAAATAAACCATAATGAGGCGGGGAAGAAGAAGAAACTTGGGTTGGTGATGGTTGTCGATGATGAGAAGCATTGATGAGGTGGTGGTGTTCATCGTTTGTAGAGGAAAATAGTGGTGGTTTAGTGGTTATTGGTGGCGAGGTGTTACAGTGATGATTGTGCTTATTATACAAAATTAGAGACAATAAGATGGGAGAAAATAAAGAGGAATAGGAGATGGTGGGGGAATGGATAAGAAGAATAGACTAAGGTTTTTTTGTGCTAGGATTCAAGACACAAAAAAAAAGAGGGTGGAGGGCTAATAAGGATGGTATGATTCTACAAGGTAAATGTTTAGCAAAAAATGGGAGAGGAGAACATAGGTGTAAAGAATACGTGTAAGGGATATGGTGTGAGGGAGAAAATGTGGTAAGAGAAAGAAAGAAAACAGCCCAAAAATATTAATGGGTAGGGTTGATATTTAGAAAAATTGAATTAGGGAAAAACATCTGGTTAGCATAATTTGGGTTATTCAGTAAAACACACAATGGTCGGGGTTTCAAATATGTTTTAAACTAATAATCCAAATTATATCTTAATTTTAACTTTATATATATATATATATTTAATATGCCATAATAATATACTTAAAATTAATAACTTTAACACAAATCATCTTAACATTACTTTTACAACTAATTAAACATAATTATAGGTTTATAATTAGCGTTTATACAAATAGGGTATTACAAAAAAATCCCTAAATCTTTCAGCTTAGTTTGTAGGTTATTTTAAAGCACAACAAAACACTCCTTGTTTAATCTCACCATCTTATAATCCTAAATATTCCTTTTGTTAACTAAAATTATATTTAAGAATTTATCATAACTAAGTATCCTAGTTAAATTATTAACAAATGGAATATTGATATGTAATTTCTTGAAGACTTTGAGAAACTTATAAAATTAAGTGTCAATTTGTGTTGCATCGGCCTCTGAGGAAAATGAATGTGAGATCAGCAATGTTTTGCCTAATTTCTAGAGTCGTCACTACTACTTACCTCTTTAGGAGAATTATATATTTTAATAGGTTGATATTCAATTGCCTTTTGTTTACCCTTCTCTTCTCGACTCGAGTTTCACACATCAAGAAGCTCCTTACCACCCCTCAATTCAATTTCCTTAGCATCCTCTCATGGGTTCTTTTCTATATTTTTTCGTCATTTTTTTCAAATATAGTCACTAATTCTCCTATATGAAGTTCTAGTTGTTGATTAATGCCCCTTGTTCCTTAACAAGATTTCTTGGCTCTTTATTGATGTATCTTGGTTATGAATTCTAGTCTTCGCAGTGTTAATAAAATTATACATTATCTCCACTAAGCTTGACTTGGTAACTTGAGGTTAGATAGGTGCTTGATATATTTGAAGTGGTCTCAATTGATTTTGGGTATGTACTTGATTTTGATTTGTCATGAGATATTTGGGTTCCTCCAAAAATGATTTTAAGTGTTTGAGTAGGGATTGTTACTTGACCTATCAAAATTGGAAACATAATTAACCTACTCCTATGATAATATAAAGGATTACATACTTAGACTTTAGTACCACCAAAAGGTCCTCCACATAAGCCACATTTAATCATTGGTACTTACACATTAGCCACACTTAATTTGGCTACTTTCTTGGATAACAAATCTAGCTAAGTAGAGAGAGTAGTTACAACATCAATAGAGTGAATGCCAAAACTCTTTACTAGTAACATATGAACCTACTACTAATTATTATTACCATCTAATTCTTCAATTAGACATAGGCATCTTTAGGGGTCATGCTCATGATTGTTCCTTTGAGGTTGCATCTATCATAGATGTTTAATAAATTAAAAACCATTATAAAAGGTTTGAACTTGCAACCAAGTTTGTAAACCAAGATGTGGACACTTCCTAAGAGACCCTTCAAATCTTTCCCAAGTTTTATATAAATATCCTTGATTATATTGAACAAAAGTAGTTATATCATACCTTATTTTAGTAATTTTAAATGGTAGGAAAATTTTGGTAAGCCCTAGTTATGTTGTTCCATTTAGTAATGGATCCATAGGTAAAGAATGTAGAAAATTCTTAGCTTTATCCTTAAGAGAAAAGGGAAAAAGTCCAAGTCTTATGGCATCACTAGAGATAAAATTCTATTTAAATGCACCACACATATCTAAAATGTTAGCTATATTCACATTAGGGTCATTGTTTAACAAACCACCAAATTATACAACAACCTAGATCATTTGGATAATGGCAAAATTGATCTCAATAATTTTTGTAACATTTTGTCTTCAAATGTTAAAAGATGTACCCTCAAGGATCAGGATAGTAAATTCTCAAAGTAACCTACCCATACAAATTTGTACCTCTAGAGGGTTAACATCCTAGTTTGGTGGTGGAGGATCTTATTCCGATGTGGTGACTTGTCTTGATGGTGAAGCTATTTTATTTATAGCATTTTTCATGTGATATTTTTAAAATTAAACCTCTATACATGATGGAAAGTCCTTTGATCTAAAGTACATACAAATCAACTCAATATAATATATGATAGGAATATAAAATGAAGCGAAGATAAAATTAAATAAAAATGTCTACATCACAGAGAAATTTCACAAATTTTGATATCATTCGTTGTTGAGTCACTGATAATGATGCCAAAAACTTGGTCTACTATATTTTCAAGTGCACAAAATTAGAGTAATACTTAATGTATCATCCCATAAGGACTTGAGAGTAACCAATAAAATGATGAAAAATTTTCCTATGTTTAGATTTCCATTAAATTGATTGATGGGATAATTAAAAAAACATAAAAAATGGTAAATAAGAGGACATAGAAAGAATACACAAATTTTAGCAATCAATTTATACTCAATTGAATAAAATTAATGGCTAATAATTGGTTAAATTCACCAACTTAAACATATCAAATAATCCTTCATGACCTATATAAAAAAAATTTCTCAATGTGTCCATATGGATGATTATCATTATGCTCTTTCAAGCTACAACAGCCTATCACCATTTACAAATCTAACTATCTCTAGCCTAAATTCATATAATATAAAATGTAATAAATTCAACTATGTACCCATTTTCATGTAGAGATTAAAATTAACAACTATTGACATATTAATTCCTAATCTCTAATTGTGTTATGTAGATCTACTATTGTTTTATATTTCAATATCAATGGAATTTCTATTTATCAAAAATTGATCAAGCTTTTGATTATGATAATCAAATAATAATGAAGTCCACATAGATATAGATTATAATTAGAACATACATGATAAAATTTAATGCATTAAGACTTGGTAATTCTCCCTTCACCATAACACAAGAGAAATAAGCAATTCATGAATTAATTAAAGCACAAGATAACAAAATCAAGGATATGAATCATATACAAAAGATAGAAATATTAATAATAGATGATAAATAATGCCCTTGGAATCATAATTTCAAAAACTCCAATTAATCACCTTCAATTCAAATTACAACTATAAAGGAAATGTGAATCAAAGTTGGATAAGAATGGAGAATGGTTAGAGGAATGAAAAACCCAATATCCCTATTTTATACCACCAAAAATAAAAGAAAAGAGAGAGTGGAGTTCTTTTAAAAACTTCAATAATAAATCAAGCACAATATTGATAAGGCAAATGAAGTATACAAGACAAGAGAAAACAAGCATAAGAGTGGACATGTTTTTTAATCGAGAGATTTGGTATGGTTGTACTTGAGGAAGGAGAGATTTCCTAATCTAAGAAAAAATAAGCTTATGCCAACATGGATGGTCCTTTAAAAGTACTTCAAAAGTTTGGGAAAAGTTCTTATGAGCTAAATTTTCTATATTTATATGGTAGGATATCAAATACATTCAATATTGGAGACATTAGCACTTACTATGGCAATACAAATTTCAGGGCAAATTCAAGTTGGTAAAGGGAGAATAATGCAGGAGAAAACACTCAAGACTTGGAATTTATAGTTATGGAAGAAATTGTACTTCATTTAGAAAGGATCTCCCACAAAATTGAAGATAAACAGATGGTTACGTTGCCAGTTGTAAATGAAACGTACCATATAAGCTACTAGGTGTATATGGTATGTGGATGGCATGCATGGAAGGCATGGCTACATGCATTGGGGGAATAATAGGCAGATTGGATGTGCATATTAGTTGTTTTAATTAATTAATTAGTTGAGTTAAATATTAGCTAGAGAATAAAGTAGCATAAATCTATCTTTTAAAGTATTATACCTTCTTATGCCTTTAACTAGTTATCCTTTAAAGAATAATCTCTTTTAGCTAGTAGATGGCAATATCCTATAGAAAGTAATTGGTGGCCTTGGCTATGAAATCCATAGAAAACAAATTGAAGAGTGCATTATTGAACTGAATTTGAATGAAAATTACAACTATTGCTTATTAAATTCTATGTGAGGTCATCTCAATTTTAATCGAATTTGTGTGAATGATTAATCTTGAAACCCTTAATCTCTTGGTCCATGTGAATTATAGATTAAGTATTATCTTTTTAAACTCCATAACCCATGCCATTCCCAACCATAATCATCATCTCTAATTCATCCAAATCAAAACCTTAACCCTAACCCTAATTTACAACACAAACCCTAACGCTAATCCACAAAACCTTCTATCTTCAAACCCTAATTAATAAATCATCATCATCATCACCTCGTCGTCATCATCATCTCACCATTATCGAATCACCTTCATCATTCATCCATCACCATCGAACCATCATCATTGCTATTCCATCGTATTCAAATCATCTTCATGGTTGTTTCTCCCTAACCAAATCATCACCTTCTTAATTCCTCATCAACGAGTCTTCATCCTAATATCCAAATGCAATTGGATTCCTAATATCACCATAATTATAATTCCATATTCACATGCACATAACCAACTAAACCAACTCAAAAATGGCACACATATGTAATGAATTGGGAATTAAGACTCACCCAAATTTCTAAAAATTAACCATTAAAAAGTGGAAAAACTATCAGATATGAGGGGAATTTAAGTATAAATACAATCCATCATCCAATTTTAGCTCAATCAAACCCAACACGTTGTCCATATCATCTAATTTTGAAGATAATTTTAAAGCATACCTGATAGAGGGTTACGACATTTTTGAAAGAAACAAACCAAAAAATTGAGATGTGTACATTTTTAATAATTCTACTGAGCTAAATATTGGATAATTTGGATGAGAGATGAGATAGATATGGAGGAGAGAATGTGGAGTAAACTTTTCATATTCAAACTAGGTCTATCAACTCAAATGAGGTGGAGTAACATAAGGAAAAAAAATCATTCAAACACCCAACTTATTTAGTGATCACATTCTCCAATTGACCGAATATTGAAGAGTGGTCGACCGCTACATCATTTTTTTAATTTTCAATCGTTAAAATAGTTTTTCTATTGTAACATATTTTTCTCATTCTAGATAGCTGGTTCAACTGAACCACATGGCTAACATATTCAACGATGGTTTACTTAGAAATGATATTTAGATTTTTTTAAAAAAAAATATTGTAAAACTAAGGCCATATACAAACATTAAGCATAGGGAATATGAGATAAAGGTATCAAGTAAAAGTAAATAGTTAAATTACATTCATAATGTGAATATTGTTACTAAATTTAAAACATAATGTATTTAAAAAGAAGAATACTAACTTGGAATTAGTAATTTCAAGACCAATTCCCTTTTCTTCTATGAAAAAGTAGAAGAGATTTTGGTGTCAATCATCGATGCTTCTATTCTAATTATTCTTCTTCCTTTCCCCCCTATAAAAAAAAACCTTCAAATACATGCTTTTGGTGCCCATATCCTTTTAGGCCCATAGGATTTAGCTCTCTATGTATCATCAATAAAAATATATTTCTTTAGAATAAAAATTTTCTATAAGAATATTCTATGAAATTTTAAGGTTAATTTCAAGTTATTGTACAATCCTATTAAGAAGTTTTGTGACATGTTTTTAAGGAGTTCAAAAGCATTTTCTTTGTCAACATTATTAGATGAAGAGTGATCTTTAGTCTTTTCAAAATCCTCATCTAACCTAAATTTCAAATTTTCAACCATAGATGCAAACATCTCCATTTCAACCTTTAACTTTTCATGACTTGAACATAAATTAGAAGATTCTAAGTTGTGACAAGCCAATTATTCAAAATTATCATGACTCTTATTTATAGAAACTAAGTGACTTTGAGAGTTTTGAAGAGAATTTGTTACCTTATCTTCTTTACTTGAAGTTGCATCATGTGAGGTGATGAATTAAGGTTACAAAGATTCTTCTTTTCTTCACTACTGTAAGCTATGTTTAAATTTTCCCAAAACTCCTTTGCTATGGCACATTCTAGAATTTATTCATACACATCTTCTACCAAACCACAATGGAGCATCAATATGGCTTTGTCATTTAATGTGGATTTTTGCTTATCAAAATCTGCCCATTTTTTAATCAATTTATCAATCAATCCATTAAGGATTGATGCTTGAATATTGATTGGATCATGATGAATGATGAACCACAAGTATTGATTTTGTAACTTTAATAACCTCCTAATTCCATCTCCCAAATATCAAAATTTTCTCCATTGAAAAACATAGGATTTTAAAGCTGCTACATCTTCACCCATGAAGTTATCAATACTTGAGAATCTTAAGCTTTTGATTTATAGATCAACTTGATGAATCCCCAAGCTCTGATACCAATTAAAAGTTGGTTTAGATACTATAGAAGAGGTAAATAAAGTATTTTATAATAATAATTCCAAATTAAAATTTTATGAGAAATAAGTGAAATGATGGCAAACAATAAACATGTAGTTTATAGTGGTTCAAGAAACTCTACAAAGTTTCTCTATATTCACTAAAAAAAGGCTTTACCTTTTGGATTTGAATATCTCTTTATTTATAGTATGTGGTTGATGATGATCACTCCTCCCTTGGTTAATGAGCCTACAATCTCAATGACCCTCTAGGAGATGATTTACACTTTTACTAGTTTTTCTCTCTATGTTTATGAGACTACAATCTCAATGACCTCTCTTAGGAATGATAGACAACACACCACTCTTCACTTGTGTTTAAGATGATGAGATTTAATGAATATAATAATAATCTTCACTAGGTAGCATATGAAAATGAGTAATCACAAGTGAAGATTATTATTTAGCTAGAGAAATAATATTTACAAGTGTATGAGCACTCTATCTATATATGAAGAACAAATGAGCACTAGAGAAGTTTTTTTTTATTTGAAAGTGTAAAATAAAAACTCTCTTTGATTCTTTATAATATGTAAAAATAGTAATTTTAGAAGAGTTATGCTATCTTGATTGAAGTTTATTAAATTTTAACAACTCTTATTTATATTACTAAAAGATGAGGAAAATCAACACTAACCATTGTGTGTAAAATGAATGAAAATGGTCAAATTACAATGGGCAAAAAAATCTTAGAAATGCCCAAACTAGTCCACTAGTTTTGGCAAACTAATCGATTGTTGGAATAGTTTTCAGCATTGTGCACCTTTATAAAAAAAAAGGCAATTACTTGAGCTACATAGCATGAAATTATATGCCGTCTTTTTTTTTAATTAGACATAATAAGATTTGCAAAAAAAATTATACACCAAAATATAATGTCTATATAATTTATAGTCAATTTTATAAGTTATATCATATGCAAAACTACCTAAAATAAAATCTATTTAAGATAACATTTTACACAAATATTTAGAAACATTTTTAATGCATGAAATCACTTTAATATCTTTCAAAATTATTTTTACATAGGATTATAAATATCAAATAATTAAAATCTTAAGTGTTCGATATGTAAATCATATGTACATAAAACCTAAGACTATAACATATTCTTTGAAGCTTGAATCTTGGTATCTTGAATACACTTGCTTATCCATTCACAATTTATGTATTACACATATGAAATTGATGTTTTTGAAGCTAAAGTCTTAATTTCCATTCTTTTTGATATTTATATTATGTTTGGGATATGATATGTGAACTTGATATCCTTAGTACTCCTTGACTTAGTTAAGTGTTGAATAATTCACTTTTGCTATGAAACACATGCACACTTGAGAACATAATTCCATTTCACAATTAAGTTTGTTATCATATAAAAATGATTAATTAATCTATGTGGTCAATAGTTGTTAAGGATGATTTATAAGTAAGAAATTTAATTGTTTGGTGTTTTACTAAGATAAATTGATTTATTGGTTAGGTCAAACTAATCAACTTGCTCTTAGAACAATAGACCGGTTAACCTAAGCCATTGACTGGTAAGCATGTAAAGACCTTGATCTTGCTCTCAACTTAAACCCATCAACTGGTTTAGCAAAACCAATCGACTGGTCTATAAAGAGTTGACTTATTTGCCCAAACTGATCAACTAGTTTGAGGAAAATCATGGTCTAGTTGAGTCAAACCAATCAACTAGTCAACCCAAACTGATTGACTAGTAGGTCAAAATTGATTGACTTGTTGGGCTAGATAGACCTACTAGTTCCACTAGTTTACATGGTTTGTTTCCATTCCATTTGGTTATGGTTTGAGGCTATGTTTGGGACTATACTATGATTATTAATGGGATAAGATACAAATTGTATTTTGGGTTATTAGCCTAATCATGGGATTAAATGGATCATAATTTATTATATACTCTATGAGTAATGTGAATGATAAATGGGTATTTCATGTATGATAAGTGACGATATTGAGAAAAGAGTAATAAAACTCAACATGGGGTTGAACAAATGATAATATGGATATGAGTAATATGGTACAAGGATAATTGGTAATCCACATGGTTGAAAAATGGAAATAATAGGATTGATATGGAATAAACATGGAAATCACTTTGCTTGCTTTTGTATGGGCCTTGTGTGATTACTTATCCTTGTGAATAATATACTAATCACATAAATCAAAAGGTAGTCAAGTTAAGCATGGGTTTTGGTTACCAATCCTTGATTAGCTACTAAGGATTACTCTACCTTCAGGTAAGATCCTAAAAGGTCCCGGTACCTTACCTACTCTACAAATTGATGATGTACTAGGGGGTATGGATACTAAAGGGTTTAATTACCTAGGTGGTTGGCTTTGGCCTAGATTAGATTTAGCCTAGACTTATGGCTACTTGGGGAATGGCTTCAGCCTGGACTTTATGTCCCTCGTTTGGATAGGCTTCCATTGTATATGAGACCATCGGGTGGTAAACAATCCATCATTCAATAATAACAAAATATGGATGATAAGTAATTGGTTGATGAAATATAAATTATGACCAAGTGAATGTAAATAATTGTGTAACGATGGAAGTAATGGTATGAATAACCAAAATGGAATAAAATTTGGTTTATATACGTGGCTAATGGTATAAATGACTAATTGATTATTAAAGGGAATATTAATTAGATGATTAACCTATGTCGTGTGTGAATAAGGAAAGGGTATAACACAAAGAAATGAGTAATTAGAACTAAACCCTAGAGGTTTCTTAGATGTTATATGCTATTACATGTGTGAGTACCTATGTGATAATAATGTAAAACCAAGCATAATATATTATACATTATTTGAACTATGCATGAAAACATGTCCTAATGTACTATTTCCATTATATATATAGCCTTATCAAAATTCATGTTACATGTTATATCCCTGTATGATAGATTGGCATACTTGTGTCCACGTTGAGGGAGAAACTTAGCTTACTTAGGATGTAATGTACTGATGTGCCCATTTTCTTGGTCACCTATGCATTCCCACGAGTATAAGGCCATTTGAAAGTCTTTGGGGATGGATAATGGAGGGCCTAGCTCATTTAGACTGAGGTTTGAGAGAAAGAACAACCAAAGATCTTGTGGGGTCCATAATGGATCATGGTTTTAATTTAGGCTTCATACCATAACCCATTTTAATGTAGCCTAGTACTAATATCTACATGTATTTCGTAATGATTTGGTTGAGAATCGTTATGGTTCTTTTATTTAAATAATCTTTCATTTCACTTATATAATATTTTATCTGTGTGCTCTATTATTTTAAATTTCTTGGTTGGTTTTAGCCTTGCATCTAATATGGGGAAGGCAATGGATGTCTAACATGTGTCAGGTAAGACGATAACACCTTATTTTTCCTATATGTGTTTTCAACTTCCAAAATATTTTAAATGAAATTTTTTGGTAGTGAAAAATGGGGGTATTACAATGGGTTTATACTGAGCCCAAGGGACTCCAACCTAAAGAATGAAGTCAAGCCAAAAAGCCTCTAGACATGCTCATCTCCCCTGGTTACCCTCTCAGTTCCACATAAGGCCGGTCTAGAATACAATGTAGAGATAGGTGGATATCCTAAAACACATAGTGTTTCCCTCTTCTCCTCACCCCCCCCATTCTATCCCCATATATATGGAGTCTTGTACCTATTTTAGGATTCCAAAATTCATAATACAACTCTCTCATTTTTTTCTATCCTATAAATTTTTCCATCGGCACCCTTTAGTCACTTAACACCCCCTTTTATTCCTTAAGAATCTCTCGATTCCAAAATCACCTACAAAACCTAAGATATTACCTTCCCAATTAAGTGGTTATTGGTAGCTTTAGATTTTGTTTTCTCATGTCAAATAAGTAGTTACAAATGTAATAGAGAAGTCTAAACATTAAGAAGAATAACTCAATGACAAAAATGAGAAGAAAAGGGAAATCGTGTCCAAATGAGAATGGCAATGAGCTATAAGATTCTTGATAAATAATGATGATATAAATTTCCTTTAAAATATAGAAGACTAAAAGAACCTTAATTGAACCACAATAATCTTGAATTTGACTGAATTCATCAAATAAAATTTAGAGTTCAGTAGAGGCTTACCCTTAACTTTCTCCAAAATTGAGTAATGATCCTAAGTTTTTGTTGTCAAACAAATTTGATTCATTTTGGTGGTCATAACAAGATTTATATCATGAAATTTGGCAATGAAATGAGTGATTTGATTGAGAAATAGTGAGGGTACATGAGAGAAGAGTCAAAGGGTTTAAGAATTGAAGTTGTGGGTTTTTCCAAGTGAGGAAAGACCTATTTATATTCTCAGCTAACCAATAGACATGTCTGACATTGTGTTCAATTGTTCTTGCCCACTTTTGAAAATAAAGAAAGCTTGTGATGTATCACTTGGTTTTAAAGAACCTGTAAACTAGGTACCTTAACCCATCGAATAATTTATAAACCGGCTAAATGGTCTTACCAGTACTTCAACATACCTTTAGTACATCAAAAACAATTCAAATCATGGATTATAAATATGATTTATTACTAAATTCAAACACTATATTTATCAATCATGTTTCTTAATTTAATATTCAATGCATATGAATTTGGACCATTTTAAATTCTCTAGATATAATTTCATGCTTTACCTACATCATTTAAGCAAACAAATTTCATGATTTCACAAATATGAGGGGAAAACATAAATAATATAAATATCACTACAAGTTCTCTCCTAATAGTTGAGAATATTTCTTCATTAAGGGGTTAAATAAAAATATCTCCCCATTAGTGTAGTGTGTCCATAAATTTATCACTCACATATAATTTTTCATCATGGTTTCTAATAAAGTGATATCTTATTTCAATATTCTTGGACTTAGTGTGTTGAATGAGAATTTCAGTAAGATAAATGACACTAGTTTTATCATATATAAAAGGAGTTTTATCAATTTTAAGCTATTAATCACTCAATTAATGCTTCATCCAAATTATTTGAGCATAACATGCATCGGTGTCTATATATTCTACTTCTATTGTTGATAAAGCAACAATATATTGTTTCTTAGTATGACAACTAACAAGTGCTTCTATAAGAAATGTATAAGTTCCCGATTTACTTTTCCTATCAACCATATTTCATGCAAAATATGCAATAGAATAATTGACAAGGTCTAAAGCGATATCACTAGGGTAAAACAATCCAAGAGTATATGTACCAATTAAATACTTAAGAATCACTTTAAGAACTATTAAGTGAGATTCCTTAGGATTACATTGAAAGTGACCACATAATCACACACTAAACATGATATCAAACCTAGATGTCATAAGATAGATAAGTGATCAGACCATAATAACATGATAGAGTATTTGATCAAATCCCTGCCTAATTCATCCATGTTAACTTTAAGGGTGGTTTTCATGGGATTACTATAAGGTTTGCTCTTGCTAATGCCATTTTTATTTTTATTTTTTTGCAATTCCATGGTGTATTTTTCTTGGTTAACTAAGATTATTTCCTTGGTTTTTTTAACTATTATCCTTAGGAAGTATGTCAAATCTCCCATCGTCCTCATCTTGAACTCACTACACATCATCTTAGAAAATTATTGACATAAGGTTTTATTAGCAGCACCAAAGATGATGTCATCCACATAAATTTGTGCAAGTAAAAGTTCTTTCTTATTTTTTCTAATGCTCAAAGTTCTATCAACTTTTCTTCCCTCAAATCCTTCATTAATTATAAATTTATTAAGATGCTTATATCAATCCTTATGGGCTTGTTTTAGACCATAGATTTCCTTCTTAAGCTTGTAGACATAATTAGGCTTTGACGTGTCTTAAAAACATAGAGGTTTATTCATATAAAATTCCTCCTAAATGAATCCATTTAAAAATGCACTTTTAATATCTAATTTATATAAGGTAAAATATGTCGAAGATTTAAATATAAGAAGCATACATATATCCTACAGTGTAACAACCGGGACAAAGGTTTCTTCAAATTAAATGTAATCCTCTTAGTTATATCCCTTAGCAAAAAATAGGTTTGTTTATAACCATAATAACCCTTTCATCTAGATTGGTTCTAAAGACATATTTAGTCCCCATGATGGGTTTATATAGAGGCATATGGACTAATTCTCATATAAGATTTTTTCCAAATTGTTTAAACTCATCTTGCATTGCCATGATCCAATTTGTATCATTCATGGCTTTCAAGTGAGAATTAGACTCCATTTCAGATAAAAAGGTTAATTTCTTGTAGATATTACCTATTCTAGAGTGATCAGTCATTCCCCTATATGGATCACCAATGATGAGCTCTTGAGGATGTCCATAAGCATATTTGCAACCTCTCCGGACATCTTCTCCAATTTCATCGTCTTATTGAGAAATGGGAGGAGCATAATCATCTTCTTCCACTTAATTTGCTGTATCTTTTAACTCTTCTTGTTCAAGAAAGATATCCACTTGAATTGATAGACCTACTTCATCATCATATCTACCCTTCATACTAGATGTAGATTCATCAAAAGCAACATGGACAGATTATTCAACTACTAAATTTCTTTTGTTGAAGATTCAGTATGCTTTTCTATGTTAGGAATAGCCAATAAAGATACCTTCATTATATTTAGACATGAACTTGCCCAAATTGCTTTGCCTATTTTTTAAGACAATGCATTTACAACCAAATGTGTAAAAATATACCACTTCTTGTTTCTTACTAATGTAGGTGCATCTAATGTATCTTATATTTCTAATTATTCTCAAGGTAAGAAAGAATTAGCATTCTTGATAATGGATCCAATCATTTTAAATTTTCTTGATGATATTTCTATGCTTGATATTGAAAACAATTCATGATATTCTTATAGGTATATTACACATTTTCAAGGTGAAGAAGTCTACACAAGATATAGTTGGTGATATCATTAGTTATATTAAACTTGTTGTAAACCCTAAGTATGTTTCATGTAAGCTAGGTTTTTGTTGTAATCTCATGTATATATCATAGTTGATTCTAGAGCTGTGTAATGTTAGTCATTAATATCATTTAAATGATGAAATTATGAGTGATATTAGGTTCTTGCTACTTCTTCAAAATTTGTGTCCATTTGCTCTATTGTTACGGATTTCTTAGAACTAAAAAGCTCTAAAATTTTATCTTTTGATGACATAATTCAATGAATTTAACATCTTCAAAGTCTTTATCATGGCAACTTATTATTGTATGGATCATTATTTTATTTTCTACGTAGACTTCTTAGCCAGTACAAGAAACACATTAAAAGCATCATCTTAATTACAAAGAAATGATGTCCGCGTGTATAGAGAATAATCATCCACAATTACCGATGCATATATACAACAAGCCATGATATGTGTCCTAGTAGGTCCAAAAAAATCCATATGCAGTAGCTTAAGTTGCTTAGATGTAGTAACAATAATGTTAGGTTCAAAAACAACTCTATGTTGTTTTCCATGTTGATATGCATCACATAATCTATTTTTTTCAAATTTTATATTTAGAAGACCATGTAATCAATATTTTCTAGTTAATTTTTTTAGAATATATCTATACTACCATGATTTATTTTCTTACACACAACCATGCATCATTATCTAAAGCCTTTAAGTATGTATTATGTGGTTTTATAGATTTCGTGTCGAGCATAAAAACATTGTCAATATGTGGGGAAAAAATAGCATGGATTTTTCTACTCCATTTTTTTATCATGTAATGAGAATGATAAAAGCTAATATAGAAGTCTCTTATCACAAAGTTTTATAATGATAATTAGATTTTTCTTAAGACCAATAAAAAAAATTATACCTCATCAATGAAGGGCTTAGAATTACAAACACTAATGTTACTCATTATGATAAACTTTCCTTTGGATTTTTTGCCAAAAGTGATGCTTCTTCCTTTAAAGGGTGTCAATTTTGAGATCATTGTCAGATCATCAATCATATGCCTTGAGCACCTATAATCTAGGAACTATTTATGGCTTCTTATTTTCACCATGAAGCAAACCTACAATCACAAATGTAATAGCTTAGATACCCTTTAAATAGGTCCTTGAGAGGTTAGTTTTCCATCCCTTAAGGACCCACGCCATCTTAGATTTTGAAGAATTTTGAACATTTTTAGCATAAGACGATGCAACATGTCCATTATTACCACATGCATTGAAAGATGTTATCTTTTTATGCATAGTGGTGAATTTGGTATTCCTATCATATATACACATGGATGAGGAGTGTTTGTTTTTCCAAATATATTGCACATTCTAGATATAAGAGAATCATGGACTTGATTTAAATTAGAGGCTTTCATAAAGAAATTTTCAAGGGTTTGGAATTTCATGACCTTTTTATCACCATATCCTAAACCCACACGGTCCTTGCAATACCATTGAGCAGCTAGCAACATATTTAACCCTCCTTCTCCCTTGGTGAATGTATAAGGTACTCTTTTAATTTTATCACACTTAGCTTCTAAATAAACCAACAGAGTATGAAGTCTTGTGATCATAATGAACAAATATCTTACATACATCAAATTCAATCACATTTTCACTTATATTGGTTGTGATATGAAATATTTGAGATTTTAACATGATATGGTCATTTAGCAAGTTTGTGTGTAATTAATTTAAGTGACTATAGAGTTTTTTCATATTATCTCATTATTTACTTTTTTTATTTTATCATATAGATTCATGTAAAACACATATTAGATCGTAATATGAGTACAGGGCCTCAAATTTCACCTCATTAACATTGTCATAATAATTATCAAAGTTGAATTAGAAGGTTAAGGAGAAGGAATCATCTTTGAGTGCCACAAAATATCGGTTTGCTAACACTCCATCCTCTTTTCATGGTTCTCCTTCACATTCACCACATGTGTCTGTGACCATCTTAGAATCTCATTTACCTTGATTTGTGTTCCCTTTTCTCCTTGCCATTTGCTCAGCAATCTCATTTATCAACTCAATGTAGTATCGAATGATGTGTCTAAACTTCATGTAGTTATGACATTTGATCTTGTCATCCTTAGGTGAGTTCCTTACCTTCCTTGAAGTGTTGAGAAATTATCATCCTCTTATTCCATCTCTTACACCTATGGATCAAAGAAATATCTTGAATTAAGGGGTGATAAAAGATAACTCTTATTTATCTATTGGAACCTCATCATCACCTTCTTTATCTTTAACCTATTCTTTGATTAATGTATATTTTTTTCTTGAATAAGATGAATCTTTTAGGACTAAATTCTTACTCTCCTTTTCATTGCTAATGTATTCCATCTTGACCCTCCTTAAGAATAATCCTCATTAAGCTCCCCATAACTCTGTTAAACACACGAAAAACCTTTGAAACAGATTATTTCATCCTTAAAATTTGAAATCCTATTGCTCTACCCTCAACTAGAGTTCTCTTGATCCATTCAAGCTTGATATATCCTAGATTACTATCTTGGATCTCATCAAAGATGGTCGGCATGATTGTAACAAATATCATCCTCACCTCAAGGTCCTCAAACCCAATGATCTCAATGCCCGTATCCTGAAACTCCTGCCAAATCCAATCTAAAATAACCAATGAACCCAGGGATTTTGAGGTATTTCTACTAAGATCATGTCCTACAATGTTGGACTTAACCTCGTGGTAAGGCAAATCCAAATCATAGTCCTTCACCAACTCTATCCATATCTGTTGTCTCATGTTGAGCTCCTGTTAAATGAAGATTTACTTAAGGCTTATATGGTCTATGAAGAATTTACACTACACTCCATATAGGTAATATCTCCAAATCTTTATGGGAAAAACCACATCACCTAGCTCAAGGTAATGATTTGGATAGTTCTGCCCATGCTCCTTTAACAGACATAAAGCACAGGCCACTACCCTCCCATATTGTATCAATACACACTTTAGATCATGCTTGGATGTGTCACTATACACATCAAATCATTCCATACCCGATGGCAAGGTAAGCACTAGAGCTAAAGTTAACATCCTTTTGAACTCCTTAAAAACCTTGGTGCACTTATTATCCCAATGAAAACTTTTCATCTTATTCAACAAGGTAGTTCAAGGATGAACAATCTTAGAAAATTCCTAGATGAAACTTCAATAATAGACTACTAATCTAAGAGAACTTCTTTTCTCCCTAATATTGGTTAGTGCTAACCAATTTGATATTACATGGATCTTTGAATGATCTACCGACACACCCTCCTCAGAGATGAAATGTCCAAGGAAAGGTAACTTATCCAGCCAAAAATCACACTAAGAGAGGTAGGAGTATAGTTGATGTGTCGTCAATAGTTCCAAAATCTGTCTTAAATGATTCTTGTGCTCCTCACGAGTCCTAGAGTAAATCAAGATGTTTTCAATGAACACCAAGACCAATTAATTGAGGTGCTACTAGAAGATGCAGTTCATGAAGTCCATGAACATGGTTAGTGAATTTATGAGTCAAAAGGATATCATAATGAACTAGTAATGGCTATACCTCATCTTAAAATCTATCTTCATTATGTCCCTCTTGGGAATCCTCAAATAATGGTACCTAGATCTAAGATCTATATTTGAGAAAATATATCCATATATATCAGATTGAATAAGTTATCAATCTAAGGAAAAGGATAGTGGTTCCTTATCGTAACCTGATTCAATCTTCAATAATCAATGCAAAGCCTCAACCCATCATCCTTCTTCATATAAAAAATGATTGGTGTTCCCTATGGACATACACTTGGGTGGATATATCCATTCTCCAATAACTGATCCAATTACACGAGAAACTCTACCATATCAATCAGTGCCATGTGATAGGGTGCCTTTGACACAATCTCCATCCCTGGTAGAAGATCTATTGTGTATTATATCTTACATGTTGGAGGCATACACGAGATATCATTAAAACACATGTTCGAAAACTCTTGTATCATTAGGATATCCTCAATTGATCACTCCTTGGCTCTCAAGTCCTTAAAACTACACAAGTAGAGTGGGTATCCCTTCTGTACCAATGTACCAAACATAATTGTGGACACCATCCTTAGTGAGGGCCTAAGCTTGAATTTGCTATAGGATACCCTATAACCCTTATATCCTTTGAGAACAAAGAGCTCTTATTCACTATCAATCACAACCCGATATAGCAAGAGCATATCCATTCCTAAAATCACGTCAAAGTCTTTAAGCTCAATATCTATGAGGTTTATTGAAAGTTCAACTCCGCTAATGACTAATGCCACATCCCTATATAACCTAGCACATGAAACTTTATCCTCAAATAGGAGCACAACTAAATTCATTATCCTATCAAAAGGAACTATAGCTTCCCTAACTATGAAAGTGAAAGACACAAAATAATGCGGAGCACCTGAGTTGAATAATAAATATGTAAGAAAGGAAGAAACAATAAATGTAACTGTGATGATATCTATCTATCGACTAGCCTCTCAATGACTCATCACATTCAGCAGCTACCTGGAGGTGCTCCTATAGTACTACCTAAACCTTACCTTGTTAAAAAATCATAGGGCCTCTAAACCCTCTACTATGGAGTAGTCTTACTAATTCCACTATTTTTTGGCTAAGCCATCTAAGCTGGCAACGTCTAAGCCATCGCACCATGCGAACATGTTATCCCCTGCTAAATGTTAACCCTAGTAGTCTAACACTCAAATTATCTATACACTAACTTACCATAGTTGTGACACTAGACCAACTAACTCATGTAACGAGCTCTAAAATGATTATTGCGACGTTACTGACATAAAATTTTCATTTCTAATAGTTAGCTCAACTGCTCTCTAAAATATGGTGCAAACCCAAAAAGTCATTTTCTATGGCCTAAAACTGCTTCTCTCCCCCTAAGCATTGACCATCCTCAAACGTCCGCTTGGCCCTTAACTAGGTACTATGAGCCTGTGCAGGTGATGATGCCTCCACAGCATAATCATAAATATCTTGTAAGTCTTGTGAATGAGAACCCCGAAACATTTCCTAAAGTCTCATATTCAACCCAAACTTAAATTGATGAACCTTCATTCACTCGTCAATGTTAACCTTTGGAGCGATTGTAGTACTCCTCCACTGTAGGCATACCCTAGTGCAAAGTAATGAACTACTCATACTTTACCATCCTCAAGCAATTAGGTTAGAAATGTAAGCAATTCAAAAAAATCTCCCACTAATTTGTAGTGGCATCGCTCAACCGCTGACCTCTCCACCACTCGTTAGCATGACCTTACAAGTTGAAAACTCTAATGTTTACTAGCTTACACTTAGAGAATCCACTAGCCACAAAAAAAAAACACTTCAAAATTCCTTCGCTAAACATCTGGGTCCTCCTGAACCTTAGAGATTGATTGGTAATGATGATTAACCTTGTAAAGCCACTCCTCTAGTGGCAACACCAAGAAAGGAGGAGGTAGTGGTGGTTGTAGAGCCTCCTTATGTTGAATCTTCCACTCCATACTCCATAAAGGGCTTGTTTCACCTATTCACAGCCATCTAGAATCTAAAATACTAAACTGTGTTTTAAAAGCGCTAACTACCACTGATATTGTTATTATACATGGTGGTTGCACATTACAGATAAAGCCACAATTAGTTCAACTAGGAAATTTAAAGCCAACTCCCAACCTAAATCAGTGTTCACTCACAAACTACATATGATTCTAAAATCATAGAAAAGGCCAAAGAAAAATCATTTTCAAAATGCAATATTAGGATTTTACTGTCATAGGCTATAATACCAACTTGTAATACCCCATAATTTTGAACAAAAAAAGTTATTTTAGTGAAAATTTGAAAGCATTTATAAAAGAAAATTTGGGGAATGTTACCACCACATCAACCATGAAAGAGGTGACATTATCACCTAACCCAAGCCTGATGCAAGACAAAATAGAACAAAGGACTAAAATATGCATGCACTAGTAACATAATAATGATAAGAACGAGATAAGACAATATAGATGAGAAAATATTACAAGATCTAAATACACGAACCAAAGCTAAGAGTTAAAATAAATGAAAGAACAAAAACAGCCCAACACTATGGGCAAAACACATCTAACTGGTTAGCTTAACTCTTAACCAATAAAATATAAATCTCGATCCCCAAGCAATTTCCAGCTACTAGCCTACATCATCATCCTCAATATACTCTAGCTGAGAATCATACCCCTTCAAATCATCCTTTTTCTCACCAAAACATAAGGTGGATCATCACAGTTACTGCACAAATGTAGTATCAATATAGTGAAGTATCGGTAAAACATACTACCTACAACATGGTAAGGGCTCATGCTACACATTGATGTCACATAATAACATGGTATATAATCATACGTAGCTAGAGGAACATAATGCATTGGATAGTAGATACACATATGACATAACAAGAAATATAGAATATGCATAAATTAGTTTCTAGAACAAGCCACAATATATCATTATCCATGACAAGGGCTAGTGTAGGAATCCAACTCCCATCATCACTACATGCTAGTGCTAGGAGATTTTCTAAGGGATATTCAATATCCACCGAACGTGAGCACTTAGGTGAGGGGGAATACACTAAATTTTTGGTCTATAATACCCAAATAAATTATTGGGAATCAAACCATTATCTATATCTAAGACTGGGACAAACTTCAGATTACAACTCCCACCACCACTACATGCTAGCCAAGGGGTTTTCTATGGGATATTCAATGTTAACC
The DNA here is from genome assembly GCA_039764185.1 of Tamarix austromongolica. Lineage (NCBI taxonomy): Eukaryota > Viridiplantae > Streptophyta > Magnoliopsida > Caryophyllales > Tamaricaceae > Tamarix > Tamarix austromongolica. The sequence continues at coordinate 51,649,995 of CM077817.1, forward strand.
AAACCTAGGACCTTATATGAGGGGGCATATTCTCACTTATGGTTTTGATACACCCGCCACAATAATGATAATGCCAAGGACCTTTTCTCATGGTTCTATAACATCTAACACACTTGGAAACCTAGGTTAAAGTGCACAAAAAATACCTAAATCCTAAGTATGCATATGGGAAAGGCCTTTATGATTCCATTATTCAATTTCAAATATCAATCTAGTTGGGTGTTTTAACTATTGACACAAAACACTAACCAAATCATACAAGCCACCAAATTAGGTGTTTTAAGGAAACACCAAACTCAACCAAACAAGGCACTACAATATGATCATTTTGATAATCATTAAATTCTAGTTAAGCATTTTTGAAATCATGATTAATATTTTGTAACTAAATGGTAAGATTAAGATAAAAGTCACGAAGAAAGATCATCAAATAATCAAGTATGGAGAGCTCAAGCAGACTAGTCTATCAGTTGCTAGGATCATTTGATCGGTCTAGATATACCAAACCTGACATAAAAATGAAACCAGCAAAAATAGTCAGCTGGTCATTCCCACCGATCAAGTGATCATAGGAACCATTCGATGTGTTTAGCCAAACTAATTAATGGGTCTAAGTAGATACCAAACTACTCTGGTCACAAGGTAACCAACCGATGGTTTTGGTAAACCAATTAACTATTCAAGGGAATTATTCGACTGTTTCATTAAGTTAATTAAGAGTTATCATGACTAGTTAAATATGAATTTCAAACTAAGTGACTGTTCGCTCAACCACTCAATCGATCCAATAAAGTGATTGAATAGTTTGGGCAAATAAGTGCCAAACCCACAATCCGCTTATCAAAATTTACTCAATTTTTCCATATTAATCCAAGAATGATTTTATGTCATAAAACACATAAAAAAATATATTACATACATAGAATCACATGGTTACATGGTATAATCAATACTTAACAAAATCATATGCTCAAATCTACTGGAAACATGCATAATATAGTAGAATTTACACATGCTTAAACTTCAAAGATGAAAACTTTACCACATGATTAAGTAAAAGAACTCAATTAACTCATACACAAACTAGAAATATACCAAGAACATGAAACCACAATAGTTAATGAAAGACCTTATCTATATTAGAGATAAGAATGCTTTACCTTTAAGTAATTCCTCTAACACAAAATACTCCTAACATGATAGATTTCTACTAAGACCTCGATTCCTAAAGGAATAAGGAATCAAAATAATTAACAATATTTTTTTAAACTTAATAAAATGAAGTCAATAGAAGAAGAACCCAACCATTCTCTTAAAATATAATTTCAAGGAGAATGTAGTTAATATCTTTAAATATTCTCAAAAACTATATCCTTCATTTCTTAAGAGAAACATATAAGAGTTAAATATAATATTAGGAGAAGAGATAAGAGATAATAATTGACTGAGAAGAGAAGAGAATAAGAGGTAAGCCTCTATTTTCCAGTAAAAAAGTGAAGGGAGAGAAATGGAGAATTGGCCACTACTCATGATTTTTTTTCACCAAGAAATTGAGAGAATGAGAAAGTGCATATGGTAAGGGGTGAGAATAAATCAAGAATGGGGTGTATAGAGGAGGGATGGTTAGCATCCACAAGTGGGAGCAAGAGAAGTCAAACATGGGTTGACTATAGGCAACTAAGGTATAAGAGAGGTGCATGATAATGCAATGGAGGTAAATTGTAACAAGGGAGAGACATGGAAGAGGGTTGGTAAATTAGAGAAGAGGTGTATAAAGTCAAACACACGATCATGGCTATTAGAAGAGAGAGGAAGGGATAGTGAAGAGAGAAAAGGTTAGAAATGCCTTGAAATGTGCTTTTAAAAATAATCACAAAGCACAAAATATGATTATTAGCAAAAATAGATTGAAGTTAGAAGTTTTCATAAACATCAAAAAGAGATTTGAATAAAAATAAAAAAAAGGATCTAAAATCCTAGGACAAATAATCAATTAGTTTGAGCAAATCAGTCAATTGATTCATTAGGAAATAAAATTACTAGTTCTTAGGTTTAACTGTCAATCAGTTAGGAAAACTTGCCTAAAATTCACATTTATATTCAACTTTCAAGCTCGTTTCAAAATAAAAACTAATTTATTTAATATAGACATAGGTTTAAAAAAATTGAAATATTTTAGGTTAGGGCGTTATAGTTGACCATAGGTTTGACTATGCACGAACTTTAATTTATATCTCTTATTGGTATAATATATTGAACAGTTAGAATTCATAATTAATTGCTTGGACACAATAGATTTAATTAATTATTTGATAAGATATTAATTGCTTGGTGTACCTCTAATATGCATATGGTTTCATTACATTGATCTTTGTGTTGTGTTATGTATGTCTATAATGTTTTGTATGTTATTGTTGAAGCATGATTCATATGTGTCACATTGGCCTAATCCCACTTGTCAAAATAAGGTTTCTTAATTAGTACCTTCATACTGGTTGCTATATTGTGGCACAATGATGACCCCTTTCCTTAGGCAAGCATACTTTGATGATTTGTAGGGATACAACTCTGAGCTAGAGTATAATAGTGATGTTGCTCCTATTGTGAGATTTTAGACGCCTGCCAATTGGGGATCAAGATTTATGTTTTTGTACAAGTTGAGAGTTAGGCTAAACAGATAACTATCTCTTTTACCCATTGCATTAGGCTGGTTTATGCTTTTGGTTATTTAAACTCTATCATATCATACTTATATGTCTATTAGTTTTGTCATTGCTTTCGTTTACTTGTGTTCAGTTTTTATTTGCATCAATCATGATTAAGGTGACTTATCACACCTCTCTCCATGGTTGATGTGGTAGTAACATCTCTTAGTTTTGATTTTTAAATTCTTATGCATTGTCTTAAATGAAATTTTTGTGGTTTTAAAAATTGGTGATGTTAAATGTGTTATCACCACTCTTAGCAAAAACTTGATTATCATATGATTCTCATACTAAGAGCAGGGTTAAAACATTTCACAAGAAAGCCACAAAATAGAGATAACAAGTGGAAGATAATAATATAACAATATAATTATTATAGAGATCAACTCCTGATCAGTTCATATTTTGACACATTTTATACCCTTATAATCTTAGTTTTTAGTATTTTATTTAACTAATAGAGGTGAATAATTATGATTTTATGCTTAAGTGGTAATAATTGCATAAATATTATTATTTAAGCTAAAATGATATAAATTAGGTAAATTTAGAATATAATATTATTTATTCATTTTTATTAATTTTATTTTACTGGTTTTATTTTTAAATAAAAGAAAAAAAGAATTGGACCTTTGGACCAACGGCCCAAAAGCTAAAGGCCCAAAGGCCTGAACAAGAAACAAAGAAACAACGCAGCGACGAGGCAACCAAACAAGGACACAGTAGGGCTAACATGGCAGCCGCACGAAAAGAAAGAAAAAAAAGAAACGGGGGAGGACGCACGGATAATGCTGAAGAAAGGAGGCAAGGCAAACATAGGAGGGTAGAGCCATCAAGCACTGAAACCGAGGAGAAGAACAGTAGCTTTAGCGTCGCAGCCCGTCAGCCACCAGCTGGAAAGAAAGAAAAAGAAAAAGAAATAGTTGCACAGAATTCAGCACCGGAAAGGAAGAAAAGTAGGGAAGAAATTTATTCGGTAGAATTTATTTCAGATAAAATTAATTTTTATCTAAATAAAGTCTTGATCTTTTATCCAAAATTAATTTTGGTTATTTCCTTCTCTTATTTTAATTTATATTTTAGATATATATTTCTATGTAATTAATTCTATAATTATGGCTGACTGATTATTTGTTTCTAGGGAATAAATTGAAACCTTTTATTAGGGTTTGAGATATAATTTTATTTTCTTTGTTTCGTGAGATTATTTCTTGACTCTATTTTAATTGATATCATTTATACATATAATTCTGTCAAGTATAATTTATTTGGTGCATGCCTTGTTCTGGTTTCCTCATAAGTGACAGTATGTAGGATTATTTACCTGCTAGGTGGTCATCAAAATATACTAGAATTTATATATATAAATTGCATATAGGTTAGATAACAATTCACCTAATAGTTTTGTGATTCTAACTGAAGTAGTAAAACGTTTAAATACGTGTGAGTCAAGGAAATGAAATACATCTAGATATGCTTTGTGTACTAGTTTGTGTACTTAGATTGATAGCCTTCCGATTATACTTAATGCATTAAATCTAGTTAAATATAGGAGCTGCTTGTTGCTGCTATACTGTTAGTATTTAATAAGGTTAATATTGGCGCTTTGTCGTATTAATTAATTAAAGGAATTAATATAAGGTGTATGGACCTACTTTTGGTGTACAACTTGGTCAATCTTTTTCTCATGATTAAAATATGACTTAGAAATAAATATTATATTTTGACCTAATATAGTGGTGGATTTTGATTCTCCTAGTATCTTTATCATATCTGCGGTTTCCCAATATTTTTATTATTATTTTATTTATTCCTTTTATTATTTTATTATTTTTATTTTAATAATCCCCATTAGTATTTTTATTATTTATTTATTTTGTGTTATTTAGGATTTTTATTTTTATTTATTTTTAACCTAATTAAATAGAGGTGGGCTCTCTCAATCCCTGGCCTAGAACGATACCCTTATTTATCAGTGCTACAATTGACAACAAGAGGGTTTAAATTGCGTGCCCGCTATGGCCACATCAACTCCTTAAATATATCACCCCAAGGAAGAAAAGGAGGATGGGAACATAAGATTCCAAAATATTTGGATCATAAAAGATTCCAAAGAACACTACTAGATATCTCTCACTCTAAGTCCCAAATTAAATACATCACTCTTAACCTGACACATTAAGTAAATATTTCTATCCTACAATGCCTACAACAAGTCATCTACAAAGTGCATTATCAATACACTAATATACTAATCAAACAAGATCTCCCTCATGGAGGCAACACGAGACACAAAGGGCATGGTATAAAATCAAAAATCTTGTGATATAGTTAAATACATGAAATCACATATCATATCTAAACCAACACTAAAAGAAAAGGGATCTAGGCATACTTATACACCTCATCATTAATAATCAACACCACATTCATAACGAATTCCATGTCCAAATATGGTGGATTATATATCATCAACTAACCTAATATAGATATTTAGCAAAGCACACAAAACAACATAGTGGATTGTCTCCCACTAGTTAATCCAATAAAGATATCTAGCACAACAATAAATAACAAATGTGTACTATCTACCACCAATCTACCCAATATAGGTAGTGAACATAGATCAAACCAATGATGGATTATCTACCACCAACTAACCTAATGTATATAGTTAGTGTAAGTTAACCACCTTATTAACTCAATCCTAAAGCATCAATACCATCTAAGAAGCGTATAGATCCAAATAGAGTAGATATAGAGCTTTAACTAATGAGGAAAAAAAAAGACAAACCAGACATTTCTCCTAAATAGGAAAGGTATATCACTCACAATCCTACATCAAAGGTCATCCTCAGGCTACACATGGTATACCATCTAAAAATCATTAACCTAATATAAATATTTGGTGCAACTCACATCCATTTATCTTTCACTTCAAACATGATCATTTAATTCAAGTACAATGCGCCACACACAATCATACTTCCACACTTAACTACTTATTCCTATTATTCATTAAAATAAGGCCATGGTAAAAAAAAAAAAAAAAAAAAAAAACTTAACCACGAAGATCAACCTATCAAAAATACTAAAAAGGACCCAAACAACTAGTCAACTGGTTATAAAGACCAGTTGACTAACCTTTTTAACTAACCACAAGAAAAAAAATTAGGCAAAAGAATCAAATAGTATTAAAAAATAAAGTATTCATTCCACTTTTTACCATTATCACCATCCAACCATTCGTTCTAGTCATTATCTAATTATTTATCATCGAGCGATGAACTGCACACCACCCCATGGTCTTATATATTATAGAAGTATATCCAAACTAATGGACATAAAGTATAGGCCAAAGCTAATAACCGTAATGGACATAAGTCCAGGCCAAAGCCTACCACCTATGTAACCAAACACTTTAGTATCGATACCTCCTAGTAAATCATCAATGTCTAGAGTAGGTAACGCATCGAGATCTACTAGGATCCCAAAAAAAAGGCACCAATAAAAGCCAAAGGCAAACTAACTCTCAATAGCTAATCAAGGATGAGATAACCCATACCCATACATAGCTCAATTGTCTTTCATTATACATAATTAGTATATTATTCATGAGATTACATGATCACATAAGGCCCATACAAAGAGTAATCAAGACATTCACATATCTATTTCATATTAATCCTTTCCATCCTCCAACCATGTGTGGGATTTCCATTTATTCTTATCTAACATTAATCATGCCCATCATATTATTCCATTCAAGACACATTCCATGATTCATCACCTTTTTCCTCAAAACCACCACATTTCATATGTGGTACACCCTTTAAACATGTACAACACCCATTGAGTATGTCATAAATCATGTTCCATTTAATCCATTCACTAGGTCATTAATATATGATAATATCTATATTTTATCCCTGAAATAATCATAAAACAATCACATGTAAAGCCTAAAAGATATCCAAACCAAGAAGAAATAAATCACACAAACCAACCAACTTTTCAATTAGTCTGACCCAACTAGTCGATCAGTTTGGACTAACCAATCAATTGGTTTGGCTCAACCAAACCATGCTTTTCCCCCAAACTAGTTGATCTATTTTGGCAAACTAGTAGATTATTCATAAACCAATTGATCGGTTATGCCCAACTAGTTGATGGGTTTAAGTAGAGAGCAAGACCAAGGTCTCTATAAGCCTACAAGTCGATGGATTAGATCAACTAATCAACTATTCTAGAAACTAGTATATCAATTTAGCATAACCAATCAATTTGTTTGTCCTTAGATAGCACCAAACATCATTTTCATGCAGATCATGCTTATAAATCTTTATCATACCACATTAGAACATGTTCTAACATCACATAACATATTTTTAGCTTACTTTAGTTGCACATTTCATCATTAGTCATCATAACCCTATATTTTCTCAAGATTCATGCTTTTCACTCAAAATACATAGTCTAACCATTTAATCTATTTCTATAAGTTATATATTTGTGCCAACATGTTATTTTAAACATAAATAGCTCCATAATATGTAATTTTACTCATAACCCATTTTTAGAAGTAAGAATAATTTAGTGATGCAGGCAACACTTTTCTTAAACAAGAACACTCAAACTGTAAATTCCTCAACTTTCAAAACCTTAAAAACAACAAGTTTTAACTCATAAATTTATAAATAACATTTACAAATCCAAACTTAAAATAGACGGGAAAGAATAAACATCACACCCAAATGAAAATAGAGGGTAATTCGGCTGAACCATTCAACCTTTTTCCTAAATCTAACTATTTCATACTTAGAAATTAAAACAAGAGGGAGCTAGAGAAAGGATCAGAAAAGTAAGAGAAATTTGACTATAGGCATCAAAGTGAAAAGGGGAGAAGGTGAATGTTAAAGAGTTAAGTATTTCGGTGGCTAAAATAAAGTTAAATAAAAGGGTGATTAGGGCTATTTATAGCTAACAAATCAATACAAATCACAAGTGTAGTCAGGAACATATTGAAAACCCTAATTATTACTGCTTGAATTTGAGATAGATGGGCAGGTTTCATCCAAGATATGCTAACCTATTCTCTAGAGCTCAAATGGTAATTTTAAAGGAGTGAAGGTCGATTGGTCTAAAAATGCAATACATAAGAGGGGAAATGAAAGGTCAGCATGGAAGGAATCTCATAGTTGAGCATAATCGAGTCTGAGATCGAAGAAATGATCCAAGAAATATGCATAGGAGAAATGTAGAAGAAGACAAAGCTAAGGTCATCTCCTCCCCCCCCCTCAATTATCCCAATTGACTCCCCAATTGATCTAAGGTAGTATTTTCGGGCCAAATATATCATGAAAGAGGCTAAGAATATTTTAGGAACAATTCAGCATGGGTCAACAAGGTTCTATTTTAGTATAATAAATTTTTCCAAAAAATTAGGTTTAAAAAATATACCTAGTTTGACAAACTAGTTGATCAGTTTGGCTTACCAGTAGACTATTTTACAAACCAGTTAATTGGCTCTCCAACCAATCAATTGGTTTGGTCAAGTAAATACTATTTTACTAAAAAACAAACCAGTTGATAGGTTTATGGAACCAGTCAATAGGTTCACATGAAAAAATTATTAAATTAATTTTTCAACCACATTTCAAATCCAACTTTACGTCAAACCCAATCATAATCTCAAATCAAAATCAAACACCAAAAATTGGCATAATTTCTCATTCAACACTTTACAAAAGATGGGGTATTATAATAAGACCAAAATATTTCATTCCTCAACATACATATAGCATACTTATACATCAAAATACTTAATCATACCCTCAAATATATAATCACTCATGGATACATGCCTGAAAAAATTAAAACACATAAATTCTACATCTAAAGGATCTAGTTAAATATGAAAAATCTTCAAGAAAAGAAGAACCAACCTGATACTATAAGGCCACCTTCTTGGAACGTTGATTACCTTAACAGAATCAAAGGAAAAAAATTAAAAAAAAAAACATTTAGAATTTAAACAACAGACAAGATAGAAAGCATGAAGAGAAATTAAACCCTTCTCTCGAAAGGGATGAGCTTAAGAGAAAAGGAACTAAGGATTTCCTCCACTACAACTAACATTAACATCTTATTATTTAAGAAAACAATAAGGAACTAGAAGATGGGAGGTTATGAAGCTAAAACACAGCAAGGAAAAAAAATGAGGTGGAGGATGCAAAGCATAAGAAAACTTATAACTTTCCTTAAAATGGAAAACAAAATGGAGTTTCAAGTGTATACTTGCAATGGGTTAGCAAAGCATAAAAGAGAGGGAGATAGGATCTGATTTGAGGGTGAAGAAGGCAGGAGAAAGAAGATAGTTAAAGCAATTGAGTATACATATAGGAGAGGAAATTAGGTGACTAAGAGCAAATCAAGAAAAAAGAAAAAAAAAGGTGTTATTTGGTGGGAGGTTGTCTTATAGGTGAATTAAATCAGATAAAAGTTTGTGATAAGAATTTAAAACTCCTTAAAAACATTTATGATCAAAGTATAATAGATCCCTCAAGTTAGATGATCATAAGGAAGATATTTGAATCAAAATATTATAAATATGACGAGTTCTAATAGAACTATTTTACTTGTTTTGACATATTAGTTAATAACACACACAAATTACATGTCAATTGATTCCTTAATTTAAACCAAATGTTTACAATTCATTTTAACATTCGTGTTAACTTTAAATATTTCTAAATAAAATACGGTTTTGAATGTAGAGTATTACAATGATATATGATTATCCATTCAAATTAAAAAAAAGAACTCATTGTTAGTTATATTCCTATAACTAATTGCAAATATTATTTGTATTCTCAATAATTATTAGTTACATTTCATAGAATGTCATCTTAACTATAATAAAGAGCACACATGCATAAAGTGAATTTGTTTTATTTACACTAGAATGAATAGAAAGATAAGTCGAAAAAATTATGTCAATCTACATACTAGCAACCATGAATTAACATCACCAAATTGATATGATTAATATTTATCTTCAGTAAAAGTAGGATGCTCTTTGATTACAACTTCACAATCAATATATTTCACGACATATTAAATATGAGTTATCATACACCAAAGGTTTAGCTAAAGGTGGCAAAAAATCAAATTAAAAATAGACTTTCTATGAAATTGTTTGGAATTAGATTAGGTTGAGTTTGCTTTGGCTCTAGTTTGATTTGGGTTGCAATGATTTGGTTTAGATTTAGGTTCAGTTTGTGTCAAGTATATGTCAGGTTAAATTAATACCAAATTGAACAAATTTTTCGAGTCTGAGTTCAGCTTGAATCTACGGAAAACATGTTAGCTTGGGTTTTAATTGAGTAAAATCATTCTAGAATTTAATTTTGTATTGATTTATTGTAACAAATATGTTGAGTTGTTTCATTTATTTTTATTTTTATTTGTATGATGATGATGATCATCATAATAATAATAATAATAATTCTCATAATTATTATAATAATACAAAAAAAAACTGCTATTAATATTATTAGTAAGAATATCAATTATTGTTCCAGCTTTTATTATAAATATAATAATAATTATTATATATACAATAATACTTATATGTAGAATAACAAGTATATATATTATTGTTATGATGTTTAAAATATTTAAATCTTATTTTTATTGTTATTATAGTAGTAGTAACTATTATGAATTAATATGCTCTAATCCAATTACTTTTGTTATGATTCGAGGCTAAAACTAGTGTTTGAAAAATAAGAGACCTTACTATTTTACTTCCGTTTTTTTTTCCGTAAGGGTCGTCTGATGGAAAAAGTTGAATATTTCACTGCAATTCATTCTTATAGCTCTATCAAAAGGACTAAACCTCATATCTGGCCCACTTCCAGAAATTGGCCTACGATCCAGTCTAGCTGAGTAGGTGTGGAAATGATCAACGCCCCAAAAACCCAGCCTGACTCCTCGTTTCACTCACTAGTACATACGCTAGATCAAACTACAATTTACGATAGTAAATCCTAACCTACCAGCTTTATCTTTCGAGCTTTCATACTTTGTTTGATTTAGAAGAATAAATATTAAAAATTTAGGTAGAGGAAAAGAAGTGTATTGAGATAAATATTTTAAATTATTATTCAAATAATATTAATCAAATTGGAATAATTATTATTTTAATTTTCATTGGATTGAGGTTGATAGATGTTAAAAAATAAAACAAATGACACTTACATTTAAAATCGTTTCTATAATACAATTTAGGTTGAGAATATTTCTATCTAATTAGATAAAATTTCTTTTTATTTTATTCATCCCTATTACCCCAAATTGGAGATTAATAAATATGAAGAGAATTGGATGAATTAAGAAAAAAAATTAACATTCATTAAGCTAAATGATCATTTGGTATAGAAATAATGCTAAATATTTTATATATCTTATATAATCTATTTAAAATTTTAAAAAAATTCTAACAAATACTCATTTTATATGTGATATTTGTTGAATATATTTTATTATTTTTAAATACTTGGTATAAAAAGCATAATATAAGAAAATATTTTTCACCTCTTTTGTCCCCTACCAAACAAATCCTTAGTAACTTTTATTATTATTATTATTATTATTATTATTAAAAGAAATAACTAGAGACAAATCAATCCATTAACCCTAAACCAAACCCCCATAAAGACATACAACCATAGTTTGCCTCTATCAGTAGAACCCAAGCAAATACTTACTACTAGTTCTGTTTTACTTGTCACGGTCGGCGCGCACAGGTTTTATTGATGAGCAATGTACATGCCACAACCAAAATGTAGGAAAGGAAAAGTGCCATTAAATTAAACACCAGTGATGACAAACAAAAGTCGAGCAGTATTCGATACACTCGAAACGAGATAAAAACCTACTCACAACATCAACTAGCAACAAGGATACATATCTACCACACCTTTTACCATTGCACTAAACTAGTAACCACAAATGAAGATGCCTCCGCCCCTTCGAGTTGGACCCCACTTATTTACCACTGATACTACAAAATGAGCCCCATCACATCCCGCGACCAAGAAACACCATGCAAATCACAACTTAGGAGATGGCAAGCGAAGACTGGCAAGCTTCAGACACCGAGTATCATGACAAGTCACTTGAGGGTCAGTTATGGTGCACTTGGTTCTGGCTTCACCTGGGAAGAAGCGTCCATCTGCTGCTGCGAGGAAAAGATAGCTGAAGCAAGCGATACAGGCATTATGCAAAGTGCTTTTGACTGAAGGAACTGCATGGCTGCGCCCACGTCCTTCTCCATCAGTTTAGCAACTTCTTGTTCGGTGCCATCACTTGACCACTTATCCCATGGTTGCTGATTATTCCCAACTTCAACAGAATCACCCTGTCAGAAGTAACATGAACGAAGGGTTAGAATTGCACGTTGAAATGACTAAAATGGATATGCACCACATTTACACTGCAAGCATGCATAGATGTAAGGACGCATCCATCAGGATATCAACAAAAACTGTATTCACCCCTTCTCTACTGCTGTTTTAACTTAATTGCCGATCCAATTACTTAGATTGCTGTTCTTTTTCAGAAGGGCAGAAATTCAGACTCAGAATGTTTACAGATATAGCACCCAATGATTCCGAGATTAGATAGATCCACGAAATGGGTTACTTATAATGATGATGCCGACATAAAATATGAGGTCTCGTGAGCCCTTCTCGCATTTGTACTCCAAATTGAGTCCCTTCTGCAACTATTGGACTGCTTCATATACAGAGAAAATCTATTTGGCCAGCCCAACAATCTAGGACCTTAATATGTCCGCTTAACTGCATATCCTCCCAAGATCAACTTAGCGTTAACATGGTCCTTGCAGAGATAAGGCTACCTCAGACGAAAAGAACGCTAAAGCATAATAACATTCTAACGAAGCACACTGCTCCTTATGTACTACCAGAACTGATAGTTGCGGGTCTGATACAAGCTGTGCCACAGCACCAGCTCCTCCAAGCCTGCTCATGCTCAGAACCTGTCAAATCGCACATTCTGGGTAAGGAATAATCAAATGGATAAACTGTTATGGCTAAGAGAAATAAAGGTGAATTTGAAGATGACACATAAAGCAGGGACCTTACCTTCACTTGAAGCCTCAAGAACTTCACATAGTCTAGAATTTCATCTAGCATGGCAGCCCTATCTGTCTGCACAATGATGCCAAACTTAAATCAGAAACCAAGGAGCCAAGATACAACATCCCTTTTGTGTGCTAAGTTTATAACACAGTCAACTGTTTCTTGCCCCTGCTTGCTCCTTTGGGAGCCAGGATCTATTAAGCAGGGATTGCCAAGTTGTAAGTTATTTAGTCGTGCAGACAGTAAACAGTCAACGCAACATATAAATTCATCCAAACAAGGGCAAATTAATACATGGGGTCATGAACAATGGCAACAATAGCCATACTTTGCTCAACAGTCCCCACACACCCTTCATGCATAAGAAGCAAAAGGATTTCATTCAAATGTATGATCCGTGAAAAGGAAAAATGAAAACAAACACAGAAAGGCATTTAAAATTCAAAGTAAAACTTTTGCTTTATTATAAAAGATGTCAGGTTCTGATTTGTTCATTTTATTTGGTAGATCATATGATCAAATGTCCCAATTTAGTCAGAACTAATGAGCATCATTATTTCAGAATTACTAGGATTTCTTATTCATAAGGGCATATGATTATACTGTATGATGAAGTTATAGTCTGGCCAAAGGCAAAAACATAATCAGATAAAAAGAGCAGCACAATCATAAGAATGCTTGTGATAAACGGGGGACCAAAGAAAAGCTCAAGCTTAATTTATAGCACAACAATACAAGTAATCTGTCATGCCCAAGGATAAGAGGTAAATCTTCAACTGTTTTGCTCATGTCAAAACTGTTGGCTTCTAATAACTAAAGACATTAGATAAAGCATAACCAGTATTGTTTGAGGCACTAAAAATGAGTGAGGGATAAAACATTAGATAGCCATAACACCTATATGAACTTAAAACCCTTTCCTTATATATGACATACCGTCAACTGATCCACTGCTTCATCTTTGTGTAAATCATGTAGTACACGATAAAAAATAAGTGGAGTTAACACAATTAGGACAAAATCAACAGATTCCGAAATCAATACAGTAATTAAGCAATCATTTTTTTCTAATATCAATTTCCAATTTCAAAATATGTCATAAAACCAACTACTTTGATTAAGCAAGCTTACAGAAACAAATTAAGGGTAAAATTTCTGATAAGAGTTAAGGTGTCACGAACCTTACTACAGCTCGGAACCAGTTCCTGTAAAGCCTTCACTCTCTCTGTAATTCTCTCTCTCCGCAACTGTATCCACAAGAAATCAAATGGCAGAAAACAAAAAGGGAAAAAGGAGTAAAATTGCACATAAATAATATAAGATACTAGTTTACTCAAAGTACAAGGACCAGATCATGCTAGACATCAGGCAATTGACAATCAAGGAAAAAAGAAAAAGTTGTTATCTCCAGATTAGTTATTATACATTCATCTATCTACTTTCCCCCACCCCTTCTCTTTATCAGAACAACAATCAGCATTCTCCCATGCAAATAGTTCATATATATGATAGTTATGGAATTTGTTGTTATGCCTCTAAATTAGCCCTACAATATTTTACTTAAAATCTCATTACTCACTTGTCTTGCTTCGAACAAATATTCAATCTTACTTTTACTTTCTATAATCAACAAGTTAAATTTTCAGAATCTGGGAAACTCGTAGTCAAATTATTAAAGCCGCATGCTTGCCACTTTAGTTCAATTACCCTCTCGGCGATGCTGTGGGGATCTGTTGCCTGTCCTCGCCGAGCTCGTACTTTTGGTCGAACAGTGGATGGATTTTGAACAGAACCAATTGCACCAGTAGTTGTCTGCCCACGAAAAACCTGTGAGACAAGTTACGAAGCAGATTCAATCGATGATTACTTAACAGGAAAATGCAAACTATCTACAGCTAATCATTCTACAGCCTTTTATAGTCTACTCTGATCGTATCTTAGTTCTACATGCCACAAAGAAATAGCACATGTGCATGCAAGCAAAAACATTCCAAGCCCCAATATTCAGCTCAGTGCTGATGCATCAATAGCACCAAAGAATAGGATTGTTCCTTCATGCTCCCTTCTAATTGTTTTTCAGCCAACACTCAGGGGTCAATATGATCCACCAGCACATGCTAAATGAATAAACCAAAACGTTTGCACCCTATCCATCTATATGAAAGTCTCTCTCACCGTAGCATGCACATAGTAGAAACAATCAAGAAAAAGATGAAGCTCCTGTTCCTGCTCTTGCTTTTCTTTTATTCCTAATAGTCCATACAAAAGCATAATCCATTGCTATACAGAAGGTTTAGAAAAAGCTAATCTAATTTTTATAAGATTGGAAGCCTAATAGTCCAATTGCAATATCTTCATAAAAGGGACTGGCAATATCAAACCACAAAGCACAATGCCTTTTTGTTTTTCTTTCTCTTTTTCTTTTTCTTCAAACAGTTTTCATCTGGTAAATAGGTTTGTGGCATAAAATGGAGCTAGATTGAATCCAATTTTTGCACCATTAACACCAAAAAATGATCTCCATATTGTGCAGATAGGCTCCTCCATCTACTTGTGGCCTCTTGCAATGACAAAACCCCACCAGGTCTCGAGATCAGACTCTACCACAAAAATTAGCTTAAAAGTGGAGGTTTGATACAACCTTAATAAATTACACAACCACCCACACAAGAACCAATATGGGATTGCATCATTCCCACCCCATATAGATTGCATGTCCTCGTGTTGCCTCATTTGGCGATCCACACGAACCTCATGCTACCTCTTTCCGCAATCAACACAAAGTACGTAGGGGAGCTTTGTACATGTGTCCACCCAACCCATTGATATTTGGCTATAATACTAGATGATATATATATCATAACAGCTGAAGAGATTTGTCGTAGAAATGCTAATTGCACTAACAAGGTAAACAAACAATAGGAATGTGACCCATTGACTATGGCACCAATAATAACCTTACATATAAGGATATACAACCCAACTTCCCAAAAAACAACGTTATAGAACTAAAACGCCACACTCAATCTCATTGATTTTGGACAAACACAACTAAATAAGTCTTATAAAAGTTCTAAGAAGCATACAGGAATACCTCTCAAATTATTTTCATTTATCAATTGATGGATAATGCATATGCTCCTCTATTTATAGTGGAGTGAAGAGTTAAAAAACCTACAAGTGCCCGCAGCCCTAGCCCCAAGTTTTTCAAAACCCTAATTTAGGTTTGATCAAAATAAAACATAGAATTTTATGTGAGTTAAATCTTGATATTTCCCCTAAATTATTTTATTTAAATATTCTATTCTTGTGTCAAAAATCTTGGTATTTATTATTTCAAAAATTCATTCTAGGATTTCTAAACCCTTTATATGATTATAAAGCCACTACTTTTTAACCTTTTTCTATGGGGGTATATATCAAACCTAAATTTTATTTATGATATATTATGATTTTTATAGTAATGCAAAGTAGTTTCAATAAAAAAGAATAAGGTTTCCCATGCACCTTTTCAGCTAAAATCTCAAATTCTTATAAAATATTTTTCTAAGGGCATTTTTGGGTTTAAAATCACTTAAAATATAAATCTAAAAATTTTGGTTATTTTTTAATTAATTTAACTATTTCATTTGGTCTTTATCATTAAAATTTTGATTTTGGGCATTTTACCCTAAAAATGCATTATACACTTATGAAAAATTACTCAATATTTTTTAGTTAGAAATTAGTAAATATACTCATATGGAAAGTTTAATAAATTTTTAAATATCTTTGATAATTATTTTTTAATTTACCTTTAAAACTTGATTTTTCACCATAGTTGATATATTTAATAAATACTAGTTGAAAATTTATAAAAATTTACATTTGAGTTCACAGTAACATTTTGAGGGTTTCCCTAAATTTTCATAATTTTTTAAACTTATTTGATATTTATTTCAATAAATATAATTTTCTTCCATTATAGATTAATAAAAGTTATTTCGACCAATCTAACGCCACGTTTGGCTCTCTGGTAGACATTCCTACTCTACCCAATGAGACATTCAATCAACCACAAATCTAGCCATAATACACTATGACAAATCTAACTAAACAGTTCATCTTTCCTACACTCCATCTTGCAGGCAAAATCACTCACCTCTCTCCTCCCTCATAGCTAGCGACAATGGACATATGGGGAGTCTCTAATTTCTTTTCCATTTTACAACTTCATTCATTTCGCCTTTGCTTAATTTGCTCCCTGTTCTCTCCTCACATATTTTTGTAAGTGTTGAACTTGTGGTCTTGTTGTTGTTCTCCTCCTTGTGCCAAGACATACTAATTCCTTTGGTTTAATTCAATTGTACATATTTTAAGTAAAGTTGGGTTAAGACTTAGTGATAGTTGAAGAAAAATCATTGTTCATCCTTCATTTAAACCTATCCAATCAAGAGAAGGGTATAATCATCCTACCCTATTATTCCTTTTTTATGTCAATACTTTGGCATGCTAAAGAGTAAATTAGTGATTCTCCATATTTTTCAAAGGTGTTGGAAGAGGATTCAAATCCTAGCTTTTTGAATGGGGTGGTTCTTTAATTCTGAAACAAATAAGATACGAATAAGACACTAATCACTTAAAGTGGAGGATCACTTAAGTTGGGGCGGGTTGTACCTATTTACCGGTCCACCGGCGAGAATAGTGGCTAGAAGCATACTGCCTTAGATTTGTATTATATTTACCAGTCCACCAATGAGAATAGTGGTCAAGAAAGTGCTGCCCTAGAATTGTATTATATTTATCGGTCCACCAGTGAGAATTGTCGTTAGGAGTATGTTGTCGTAGGTTGTATTGTATTTACCGATCCACCAATGAAAATAGTGGGGTCCCTGAACCCAAGTGAATATAATTCATGAGTTGACTAATTATTGCACTAATATCTTGAGAACTGATACTAATGAACGAACCGTTATAACCTGCTTATGCGCATTTTATTTCTAGTTGTGTTATCATTAACTGCTATAATCCAACTTGACTATATTGTTACCTTACTATATAACGTACTGATCACCCCTATTATGGGTGTTGCTCATTCACACGAGCAGTGTCCCCTCCTAAGCCTATGTAGGTAAATGAGGATGCTCTAGATGACTTTGCCGCTTGTGATAATATGATTAGGGTAGAGTGACTTAGTAGTAGTATAGGGTTGGGGTCCGGAGAGAGTGACATCCGGTTGTTATCATTTCCATCTTTTTAGTTTTATTGTTTTATTTCCGCTGAACAATGTTTGCGTATTTCAGTATTTCCTTGATAACAAACATTTAACTTCTATTATGTTATAAAATGCTTCCTTGCTATGTTTATCATGATTGCACCTATTTCTATTTTATCTTGTAATTAGTACAAGGATGGCCTACGGCCAGACTTATACCAATTACGACAGTAACGCCCCCTTTTATGGTGGATGTTTTTATGTTTAAAACATATTTCAATGGTGATTTTTGGGGGTGTTACAAATTGTTTCTCTTAGACTTTTGTTTCAACACTATGCATTCGTGATATCATACTTGAGTTTTTTTAACTCCCCCTTAGTTTTCATTACCTATCAATCATGGATAAGGCAAAGACACTTATCTTCAAGTCTGATACAACAATAACATTACCTATTTTTTTCTCTTAGCTTCCACAAACTTTTAATCAAATAGAATTTTATAGTTGTAAAAATGGAGGTGTTATACAAGTCTAGTTATATGTCCTTCTCCCATGTATCATTATAATATATTCTAATGTTATTTTCCTAGAAAAGAAAAAATTCCTAATAGAGAGATAAAAATTTGGATAAATAATCTTCCTAAATCTTCCACATGCATTGACTAGTGTAGACCATAACTAATTTTCATCTTTATTTTTCTCCTTATTATCTTGTATTAATCTCCCCTGTTTCATATAAAATATATGGTTAATTATTACTCAATAAGAGCAAATATTGCTTGATACTTGGCCATATATGTTGATTTCCTTCTCATATCCCAAGGCATTCTTCTCTTTCCATATGACAAAAGTAGATTATTAATATCTCCTTCCTCTTTTACTAGCCCGCTCGTGTACTTTTGTCTCTTCTTGGGCCTTCGCTTGCTTAATCGACCCACTTATGGGTCGGGTCGTCTCGTTTGTTTTAGTTCTTGTAGTTGGCCCAACAAAACTTTCAGTAACTCATGACTTGATTGAACTTGGGTTGTAGATGGAAATCTAAAGACATTTTAGGAAATGGCTTACAAATAGGAAATAAACATTCTTAG
The DNA here is from genome assembly GCA_039764185.1 of Tamarix austromongolica. NCBI lineage: Eukaryota > Viridiplantae > Streptophyta > Magnoliopsida > Caryophyllales > Tamaricaceae > Tamarix > Tamarix austromongolica. Next base: position 51,669,150 of record CM077817.1, read on the forward strand.
AAGTTATTTACTCCCCCGCATGTCAAAAACAAGCCACTTTATAAGACTTCACACTTTATTAGGAGTGAATAAAATTAATCTTGATTTTCCAAATATGTTCTTTATATATTCATTTTCCAAAGTAGAGAAAAGATTTAAGTATAACTAATAAATCTAGAAATAAAAAAACAAAATTATTCTTTAACTTTCTTAATGTGACTTTTTTATGCAAAAAATTAAAGCTAGAGTGACTTGTTTTCACCTACAAAAGGAGTATTACCTTTTGTTAATTAGTTATAATTTTCATTGGTATCTATCTTTTCTTATCTTTTAGGCTATAATCTAGGAGGAAAGCCAGTATAATAGCTTATATTTTGATCTTACAAATCTATATAAGGTTACACCTGATATTGAATATTGCTTGAGAATAAAGATGTTATGCCCTATTCTTCTTTCCTAAACTACGTATCTGTTTGTTTGATATCTATTAGTTGCTTAATGATTGAACAAAAAAGACTTGATAGAGAAATTTTGGAGCTAAGCTCATATTTTCTACATCTAGCCACCCCCAAATCGATGGGCAAATAGAGGTGGTGAAGACAACATTATTTACATTAATGAAGCCTATTATTCAGAAGAACTTGAGCTTTGAAGGAATGGAACACACGTGGACTTTGCTTATGATAGACGTGCACTCGGCTGCCCAATTTTTGCCATTAGAGGTTTTATATTGTTTTAATCAGCAAACATCTTTGGTTTTGTTTCTTTGCTCATGGAAGAGTTTGTGAATTTAGAATGCAAGAAGAAGGTTGAGTTCATTAAGAGTATACATGAGAATATATGGCTCAATATTCAAGAGAGAAAGAAGTGTTATGCCAAGGAAGCTAACAAGGGAAAGAAGCAAGTTTTTTTTTTTCAAGCCCAAATCCATAAGAAGAAAGAGAGCTTGTCCAAGCAACAAAATTTTAAACCATTGCCAAGGGGAGATGGACCATTTCAAGTGATAGAGAGGATCAATGATAAATTGATAATGTTTATTGGCTTGAGCTTTCATGTATAATGTAAATGCTACTTTCAATGTCACTCACTAATCCCTTTCGATGCAAGTCACAATCTTCACAGGAGGGGATGATAGAAATCAAGTAGCCCAAGCAGTGTTTGAAAAGGTGCACCTGAGGCGCTAAGGCACAAAGGTTTGAGGCATTTTTTATCCTACGCAAGGCAACATTAGCAAGACACATCTGAGGCATACTAGGCATACTAAGGTGTTGAGGCGTGCGCCTTACCAAAAATTAACTACCTTTAAGTTTTGATTTCATTCAAAAAAAGTTATAGGAAGAACACTAGACATAATTTTAAATGAGAAAGGAAATACATGCATTTAGCATAAAGAAAGAATTCAAAGTGATTCCCGTTGTAGCAGCATGCGAAATGGGAACAGCCTAAACCATGAAATCGGGGTTGTGGGAGAGCAATACAAGCGTCGTACTGCTAGGCGAAGCGGTGGAGTCTAATAGCCAAAAGCATCACTAGCTTACTCCTATGTGAATCGGCTAGGACCACCCTGCTAGGCTAAATACTCCTAGGTGACCGGGTTTTATTTTTATAAATAACATGACTAAATCTCTTGTTGAGAAATAAAGGGAGGGAACAAAGGGTTGTGGGAAGACCAATAGACATGATTTTGAAGATAAAAGATTTAAAAAAAAAAATTAGATTGGTAATATTAGCACCTTACTTCTACTAGGCGCACGCCTTTACCATGCACTTAGTGCCTAGGCTCTAGGACTCATTGTTTGAAAGGTGCTAAGGCACAAAAATTTGGGGTTTTTGATTATCCTATGCAAGGCACATGTAAGGTGCACTAAGATGCACAAGGCTCTAAGGCGCATGCCTTACCAAAAATTAACTATCAAAAAACATAACTTTGAAAGATATAGGAAAGAAATGCCTTTAGTGTAGAGAGAAAATCCCTAATTAGATATTTTTGGGTTTTATTTTTATAAATACAATAACTAAAACTCTTGTTGAGAAGTAAAGGGAGGGGAAAAGGGTCGTGGAATGACCAATAAATATGATGCTGAAGAGATAAGATTATATGATTTAGGAAGATCAAAAATAATATTAGATTGGTAATATCAGCGCCTCACTACCCGAGGCGCATGCCTTTTCCAGGTGCCTTGCACCTAGTGCCTAGGCTCTAGGACTTTTATCGCCTAGGTGTATCTTAGACCTTTTTAAACATGGAGTGTAAGTTCAATCAAGTCATCATCAACTTTGAGTTGTTGGGCCAATTACAAGAACTACAGCACAAGAGATGGCTCAAGCATTATGTGGGTTAATTGAGCAAGCAAAGGGCCAAGCAAAGACAAGGGACACGAGTGATCTAGTAAAAGAGGAAGAAAATACAAGATTATACTCTACAAGCTAACATGGAAAGAGAAGGATGCCTTGAGAGGAGAAAATTAGCACATATGGCCAAGTATCCAACAAAATTTACTCTTATTTTTTAGTAATGGAAGATCATGAGAAGGGGGAAAGGAGAAAAAATAAAGTAGCAAATTAGCTATGGTGGGCCTACTAGCCAATGCAAGTCGAAAAGTTTATGAGGATTATTTTTCATAATTTTTATCCCTTTATTAGCATATTTTATTTCTAGAAAAAAAAATTTCTTAGGCTTGGGGGCCAAGGAGATAAACCCCAACTTGGGGACCAAGGCAAAGGGGCACTTTAGGGATTTTAGCTCCTCCCTCCACTACAAACAAAGGATCATACACAATGTAATAAATCATCCAACAACCGATCAATGAAAGCAATTTGAGATTTATTCCTCTATGGTTCATCTAAGAACTTTTTACAACTCATAACTTCATAAGATCTTCCTATGGTGTCCAAAACCTATAGACTTATAAGTCACTCTCGTTCTATTGGTTAATGTGTGTGGCGTCTCATTATAATGTTGGTTTTTAATGAAAAGTGGAAAGTTGATGCTTAGATCCTTATATCTAAGGTCCTTCTTGACATCATAGGCCACAAGTTGTGCTCCTATCCTTTGTTTTCCTTTTATTAGTTAACCTTGTTAAAGCAATAAACATTTCCAGGATGTTCTTTATCTATGATGGGATTCATATCACAAAAAGTAGCAAAGGAGACTACAGAGCAGTCCCAAAGTTGCAAAACTGACAGCACTATCTTACCCCATTGATGCAGGAGCATCTAATGATTCTCATATTCCTATTGATTCTTAAGGTAAGGAAGAATTAGCTTTCTTAATATTGGAGCCAATCATAATAAATGTTCTTGATAATATGTTTATGCTTGGTATTGAAAACAATTCAAGATGTTCTAGCAGGTATGTTACATATTTGCAAGGAGAAGATGTTAACACACCTTAAAGTGTATAAGCATTCAAAGCATGCAAGACTATGGCATACATGGGATGATACTTTACAACAAGAAGATATGGTGATGATTATCATTAGTTATATTAACTTGTTGTAAACCTTAAGTGTATTTTATGTATGTTAGGGTTTGATGTAATTTCATGTATCTATCATAGTTGATTGTATGGCTTTGTAATGATTAGTCATTCGTATCATCTAGATGATGATATTATGATTAAACTTAGATGTTATATGGGCTTAATTCAAGTGATTAAATGGGCTTGAATTAAGGGGGAACTCGGCTGATTTAAGCATGAATTCGAGCCTCCCTTCCCTATATATATATCTACTTGCACCCGTCGAGCAAAATGAAGACATAATAGAATTTTTGAGCTTAGAATCTATCCAGCTTGGTTGCATGTATTCTCCCTTCCAAGACTCATTTGATCAAGGAAAAACCTGGGGTTTATCCTTCCTCCTTCGAGCCTTTGAATGATTGATATCATTCAAAGCAACCGGTGACAAACTGCAACTTCCATTCGAGTAACCTGCATCCAAAACTTGTTTTCCTCTTCAAGTTTCAACCGGCTGGATTCATAAATCATGGAATGATCGATCCAACTCTTCCCTCCACTTTGACTCACATCACCCATACTTGCCCCACTTCTAGTCCAGCCAACTCAACACTAGAAGTCTTCTCAAGCCAAAATTTATGTCAAATGAAGAGATGTTGATGAAAGAACAGATTTTCTTCCACTAACTGGCACAGAAGACTATAGAGAAGTCTCAAGAATGCAAAAATGACAGCTCTATTTTTCCCCACACTTGCCTCACATCTAGTCCAACCAACTCATCGCTAGGAGTCTTCTCAAGCCAAAATTCATGTTAATTAAAGAGATGAATCATCTTACAAATAGATGAAACATCAGCACTTCCTCCACTACTATACTCTATACCTCAAGCACAATCCCCCCTTCTGAAAAAAAAAATAGCAAATAGATAAATATAATCCACCTGTTCATGTAAAGATTACCTAATGTAGAATCATAAAACCAAGCCAAGTTCAAAAGCTATGAGCTACTCAGTAAAGAACACCATTTCTCAACTTTGTGAACTTATTTTGATATTAAATGCATGGCAGGTGGCCTCACTTATCATGCTCAAGAGTGAAATAGAAGGAAGGCCCCTCTCTTTTCCAGTGCCCAGTAAACAACAGGAAAAGAGATTCATGATGGACAATTGAATAAACATTAGCAGGAAGAAAATGCAACATTTCTAACTAAAGCACAGTGTGTACAAGCATTTACAGCCAACCCACAAGCCATACCTAGCACACCACAAAACTATTGAAACTTAAAGGTTTCAAATAATAATACACATGTCACCAAAAATAAAATAGAATAGACCCAAAAATCATTTTCTTCTTATGACGCTCACTTTAAACCATCCCAGAATAAATTTGTTATCTATCGCAGCATTAACGTGGGGAACACATGTTGACTGGACCTCAGTGCACAAAGGTTTTAAATGCAGAATCAAGACCATGAAGATAATGTCAGCTTAAACGTCTAGGGTTGGGAGAAATAAGGTGATAGCATAACTAACCTGGTGTATCTGAGATTCAGTGGGTTGAGCTGAGTGAGGTTGCATGTGCCCAAAAGCTGGAATCAAATTAGCCAATGGCACAAATTGTCCTTCCTGCAGAAACAGGTACAGCATGTAATCATAGTCTGACACAAAAGCACATGCAGAGTTAGCAACTTTTAGGGGGTGCACTAGATGCAAAAGTAGAACAAGAAAATGTTTGCTTTCTCATTTTAGGTCATGGAACTTAAAACAAACTTGCATTTTCCAATTGATACCTAAGATACAGCTTTTTCTTCTTTTTTTTCAAGACATTGAATCGATTAATAGAAGACACATACATAAATTATTTTCAGTATACTTTTCAGAAGATCAAGATATTCATAGAAGGCTAGCAAGGAAACGGGCAATCACCCAGGTGCTACAAGAACGCATGAGAAGTGGAAAACCAGCAACGTAAGAAAAATTTGGGGGCAAAACAGTGCTGGTGGAGATGCATACAATACACGAACCCAACTCTCAGCTCACCAAGCAAAGTACCAGCTAAGTCTGCAAAGCAGCAGATCCATGGAAAACAATGAATACTTCCACAGGTATGACACTACCATATGACCCAACGATGTGTATGTCAACCTCTAAACCCTCATTTCCATGGTCTAGCATAGATTAGGAACCAACAGGGAAAACTTGAACCAAATGCATAAATTCATTTCCAATCTATGCCATCAAAGAAGAAAAATCATATTTTTAGCTTGGCCAAATAACAATGAGTCCGAACAACACAGTCAATGAATGTAGGTTGCAATTGTCAACTATCAATCCATTATATTCCTATATAACTCCCACATTTACCATGCATATGAAAATTCACACAAACTTGAGCTACACTATGATAATCAAGCACTTGACATCGGTATATGTGAGTTCATTATACATTTGAATTTTTGATGGCCCCTTGTCAAAGACCACTTACATAACTTACATATCTACTCATGATAAAATAACCAACTTTTATGAAAACAATAATGCATACTCTTAAGTAGAATTTTTCCACTTCCAGCAAGACAAATCAGAATTCATAATAGATGTCCAGTTTCTCACTCAAGTGAAAAGCCATTGACTGACACCCATTGACTGAAGTCCTAACATTCATGACAAGAAAGGCAAAAACCTTCCACATAGAACCACCTTTTGACAATCAATAATGCATAATAACAAAGGTCCATACATGACATGTACATTAAATAATTCAGCTTAGTTTAAAGAGGAAAAAAAACATAAATTTACCTTTTTCGGAAGTGACCCTGCAATTGAATGATACATCAATTTGTGGGCCATTTATATGCTAGGCCAATGGCAAAAGTATTATCCCAAATTAGGCCACTATAGACTTTTCATACAAATGAGGCCACTTAATGATACAATAACAAGCAGTTTCACACAATTTAGAGGTACACTTGTAACCAAACGTAGCATCACAAAATTCAGAGATATAGGTCCACTACAAAATGTTAGCGTACATTTCTGGAAGAATATTAATCTTAAGTGAGAAACTTTTTTATTAGTTTATCCACTATCGTTAACATAGAACACAATATCCTAGACTTTCACGCATCCTTATTCTAAAATTGCGTGATCAATATCTCAAACAAAGAAACAGTCCACATGAAATATACAATACGAAGATATCGGACATGGAATAACTCTACAATGATTATTTTATGCCCACGCCCCACCAGATACTTTAAAAATAATTTTCTTGTAATATAAGAATAAAAAGTTAGGTGGAAATTCAGCTTTTCTACCAAAACATGCCTCAAAACATTACTAAACTAATTATCCTCAAGCATCAAAACTCCAGTCCACACAGAGCGAACTCGGAAACACTAATAAGTAACCAACTAAAAAAAATGAAACTTACAATATTCACAGAACCGCCAGCAGCAGCTCGACCATTAGCAATTTCCGGCCGAAACTGCATGCTCCCGTCCGGCGAAGCCAAACTCAAGTCTAACGGAAACATCCCACCACCACGAGCACCACTCACAGAAAAAGCAATCGGTTCATCTCCAGAACTGAGCTGAGAAACCGCAGACGACGTTGCCGTCGTGGCCGCGCCTATTCTTTCATCGTTTCCTAACGTACTAGTAGCAGTAGTACCACCGTCACAGGGATATGAAGGCATAGAGAGTAGTCGTTCAATGAAATCATCTGGGTAACCCTCCGGCGGATTTGACGCCATACCGGCGATGGATATTTTGACGGATAATTGATCAGATGTTGAAAAGGAATGGAAAAAAGGTACGGCTGTCGGTGAATGATGATGCCGAACGACGAAAAGGCGTGGAAAAGAGTACTACTTTTGATCTTTCAGAGGAGGAGAGAGAGAAAGAGTGCGGAAGCGAAGGAGATAATGCGTTGATTACTTTGACTATTATGGCATCTAGCTGAGCTAAGAATAGGTCGAAATGTAACGAGGTGTGAGACAGTGTGAGACAGTGTGTTTGTTTGGGGCCAAGACGCAATTTGAGCGAGTCGAACGGGACCGAAGGGAGTGATGATAATAATGACAATATAAATATCAAATACTATCCCGTGAGGTTAGATTAATTATTTATATTGGAATGTTGGGCAAATTACTTATAAATAATAATAAAAAAGCTTCCTACATATTTGAAAAATATCATTTTAATATTTTACTTATATTTTTTGGAAGTAATTTTAAATTTTCACTTGCATCATTTATCATAAGCAACAAAATATTTAATACATAGATAATGAAAAAAATATGATGGCAAAATTAGAAAGTATGTGTTGCCTTTTTTAAAATGACTATTTTTTATGATAAAAAAATTAGTACTAAAATGACTTTTTTTAATGCAGATGGAGTATTATATTACAATATAAATTTTATATTACTTATTTTTATAATTTTCTCTAAATTAACCCTTATCACTAGATCGGGTTGTTTTCTAAATTACTTCTTTTAACAAGTTAAATTAAGTTAACTTCATGCATATCTGTAAAATTCTATGGATACTCTGGAAGGAGTTAATATAATATTTTGTGACAATAATACTAAATTAAAATTTAATGATAAATAAGTAGAAGAATAACAAACAATAATTGCTTGATTTATAGTAGTTCAAAATACTTTAAAAAGTTTTTCTACATCCATTACCAAAAGGTTTTACCTTTTAAATTTTAATTTCTCTTTATTTATAGTAGATATTTGATGATGGGCACTCCTATCTTAGTTTATGAGTATAATCTCAACGACCACTAGGAAATGATGTATACTTTATTTAATGATCCTATCTAAGTTTATGATACTACAATCTCAATGATTTTCTCTGAGAAATGCTAAACAATACACCACTTTTTAATTATGTTTGAGATGACGAGCTTAAATGAATGTAATAAGAATCTTCACTAGATATCATATGAAAGTGAGTCATCACTAATGAAGATTTTGATTTAGCTAGAGAAATAATAATTACAAGTCTACGAGCACTTTAGTTAAATATAAAGAACAAATTGAGCATTACATAAGTTTAATTTAGATTTAAAAGTGAAAAATCAAGACTCTCTTTAATTCTTTGTAAAATTTGATTGTGATATCTTGATTGATTTTTATTAAAGTTTAATAATTCTTATTTATAATGCTAAAATATAAGAGAATATTGCACTAGTCATTAGGTGTAAAAAGTACTCTAACATTCGAACTCCAATGGACAAAATTTTTTAGAAATTCTCTAATTAGTCAATTAGTCTTCAAACTAGTCATTGGGTTTAAAAACCAATCAATCGGTTGACTAGTTTTCAACACTACGCAGTTTTTACAAAAAATGTCATAACTTGAGCTAAAAAGCTTGAAATCGAGTACCATCTTTTTTGATGTAAAATAGACATCTTAATATTTTCAAAGAGATATCATTAATTCAAAAATAATATCTATAGAATTTATGGTGAATTTTGAAAGTCATGTTATATGAAAAACTACTTATAATAAAATAAGTTTAAGACAACATTTTGCACATATACTTGAATATATTTTTTATACATGAAATCACTTTAAGATCTTTTAAAATAATTTTGAATAGGATTAGAAATATTAAATCGTTGAAAAATCTAAATGATCAATTTGTAAATCACGTGTACATAAAACCTAAGACTATAACATACTCTTTGAAGTGTGAGTCTTATTTTCTTAGGAATATTTGGTTATCCCTTCATGGCTTGTGTATTTCGCATATGAAATTTAAGTACTTGAAGCTAGTATCTTTTTTTTTCCTCCTTGTTCATCTTTAGCTTATGCTTGGGATATGATTTGCAAATTTAATCTCCTTAGCACTCCTTGATGTATTTACATGTTGAGTACTTAAGTTTTTGTTATAATACATATGCCCACTTGACAAGATAAGTCAAATTCATAATTAAGTTTGGTGTGATAAAAAAAAGGTTGATTAACCTATAAGGTCAACAATATCTCTCTTTTTTATAATGACAAACAAAAATATGCCAATATCTTGAGAGAAGATGCATATATATCCAAAAGTGATAATTAATACATGTCTTCGAATCATATGGATCATATATTTTTCATTTTACAATAAAATCACACATGTATCATATGAATGGCAATATAATAATCATACAAGTCAGCACATAACATCTTTTTACCTTTTCTCTTTCGTTTGCCATAAACAAAATGAAATGGCTTCAGCAAATAAGATCACTAATCAAAAGATAAGTGCATAGGTGGTGGAACTCCCCCTCAAGATATGCACATTCTCATTTAAAGTACAAGGAGATCAATCATGCTCAATATTATCAATGAATAACATGAGTAAAACAAATATGACATATCTCCTTTTTAAGGTATGCTTAGGGTATTAACACAAGTGATCAAGTAAAACAAGTATGTGTCCCCCTAATGGTAGCTATATATCAGCAATAAGATCAATATCACAATATGATCGCTTAATATATTATTATCTTAAGCAACATAAATAGTGAACATGAATATATAAGTATCAAGATTCATGAAAATATATAAGAGTGTCCCTCAGAATGACCAAAGATCAATATGGGATTGCAAAGACAATTTCATCTTAAAATTCATGACACCTTATTGCATGTTTTCCTTTTATATGGTGGACATAAAACCCAAGGGAAATATAGAATGGGATGAATAATCTATTTAATAAGTAACTTATCAATAATATGATGAATTGGAGATCAACATAAGCATGTTAATGTATTACGCATTTGTTCTTAGTAATACATTTAAGCATAATGATGATGCTTTTTAACATAATATAGAGAGATGATAGTGATTGTGTGCATAAAATATCACAGGTAAATCTAGCAATAGAGTCATGTGATTAATCAATTTTAGATTTACACCTATCAACCTAGCCAATAAATAGTAAAGTGTGTGTGTGTGGCTAAGGTGTGTACAAAATCATGTAGGTAAAATGTCACATTATAATGATCTCAAGAGTGGAGTTTTACGATCACATAACATAGGGGTATAACATCACTCAAGAGTAAATCACATGGAAAAATACCAAGGTGTAACTCATGGAAGCATATGTCATTAAGGAGTTATATAAACTTAAGCACCATAAATGATGTGAAAATAAAAGATCATAATGCCAAGTATACACTTAAGCAATATATGAGCATTTTATGGTCCTTTTGGATTAGGGTGATTCGAGGTGAGGGCAAATGTTAAAAATTAACCTAGGTGAAGAAAATGAAGATGAATCAAGATGAATATTTTAAAATGTTATTTAGATGATATTAACCTAAACTAGGTGAATTGGGATGAATATTTTAAAATTTCCGTTTAGATTGAGGTGAATGAAGGTTTACAAAAATAAATCAAATGACATTTATACCTTGTATTAAATAAATAAGTTAAGGGTTTAGGGTTTGAGGATTATTTTAGTCCTATCAGGTCAAAAATTTACTTATTCTTTCACATTCACCTCGGTTACCCCTAAAATCAGAGGTTAATAAAAATAAATTTAATCGAGGTGAACGGAGGTGAAACATTAACCTTGATTCACCCAGGTAGAGTTATTAAAAATGGTAACCAAATATGATGAATTAATTGATTCACTTTCATTAACCTCCTTTCACCCCAATCCAAATGCACTATTAGTATTATACTTGGTTATGTGAAAGCAAGAGTAAAACAAGCATATTTAGGTCACATATTATGTTTGCAAAAGTCTAATTAAGAAAGGAAATGTCTCAATTTTATATTATGCTCATATTGTATTAATTATTTCCCTTTCATAGTAATGAATGGACAAGAAGGATGAAACATTCACATAAGAACCAAATTGTTCAAAATATGGTGAATTGGTGAGCATAATAATTGTATCGATGTCAAAACATAGAATATCATCCATGTGTATCAAGTATAAGCATTTAACCATGAACAAGAGGCATTTTTTTTAATGCATGGATGCAAAGCTATCATAGGAAAAAAGTCTTAAGCACATTCCATTTCATGCAATATTTTTATGAGTGGAATGCAATATCAAGTTATTACAATTAAGCATCACACTTTAATGGCAATTAAATTATAAACATTAATTATAAAGTCATCAATGAAGTGCTTCATGGTGTATAATTGAGAAGGAGAAGGAGGGAGAATATGTGTATATCAAGAAAGTACTTCCCTAAAAAATGTAAGTTGCTACATTTTAATTTTTTAAGGAAAACATGGAAGTTGATAAATGAGATCAACTTTCAGTAAGCTTATAAAAAGCGTAGGATATGAAAGATTTACGATAATATCGAGCATAAGTCAAACCATGTCTTAGTAAAAGATATGAAAGTGGATGCATGGACTAGCATAATAATTTTAAAATCATAACATATTCAAGACATGATCAATTAGATATAACAAGAGGTTCCCATGTCACATAAGTCCAAAACAAAATAGTGGAGAAACACAAAAGACAATAGAATTAAGCTTATTTTTTTATATCCATGGAGTGATATGATGTGTATGCATCAAATCATTTATAGGTAAGTTTACACATAAGAACCAAGGTTATAATGGGATTTCAAAATTAAAGTGGATAGCATATAACTTATAATAGATATCTCATCATGAAACCCATAAAGTCACGTGAGAGGAACCTACAAGTTTAAGTTCACCATATCCAAATATCTTATATAAATATGCTAGATTACCTAGAGTGGTTAATAGGAGACAAAATATAGTATTTATAGTATGGTGTATCATGCAAACTCTCAGATAAGTATCAGAGAGTGAGAGAGTGGAGAAAATGTAACAATTCAAGGTCTATCACTTATGAGAAGTGACAATTGATAATCACGTATATTTAATTGTAACCTACAACAACACTAAGGTATCATAAATATCAATTCATCACAAATATACACAATTTTAAATAGTGATCAAACACAAGCATGCTTAGAAAGATGAAGAAAAGTAAGGCATGGTTTTAACAAAGATAAGTAATATAAGATGCTTCAATCAATTATAAACAAACATCAAATATAGAAAATCTAAGAATTATACTGCATACATAAGTGAGTATACATTTTGAGAAAATAGATGGATTTAAATGAGAAAATTATAAAATATCCACTTAAACATTTAAGCTATACTAGTTTAGGCATCAGGGTGAACAACCTAAATTGGATATAGTAGTTTAATGCATGTCAATTTGTTTGGTTAGAGATTACTTGTAACTATAATACCTTGTTCTAAAATCCATCAAAATGTATTTAAAATTATGTTGAGCTTTTTTTATGGGAAAGTGCTTGAAATTCTAATAAAAATGTGAATTTATGACGTACTGATTAACTGGTTTGTCTAGCCGATCGACTGGTATTCCCAAAGATTTATAATTTTATTTTTAACAAACTAGTCATTTGGTTTGTTTTAGATTTGTTTATAATTTTGACTTATATATCTTCCTAATATTTATATAAAAAAATCTAATTAGAATCTATTTGTGGTAGTGAGCATATTTTGGTGCTTGAGAATTATTTTTACATTATATAGATTATTATATGATTTTATTTAGTTAAATTTTTCCCAAAAGCACTTTTTGAGACATACCATGCCTTTCTTCTCCCTCACCTTCCTCTCTCTCTTCTAATAGCTAAGCTGCGTGTTTGACTTATTTCCCATCGTTCCTTGACTCACCAACCCCCTTCCATGTTCCTTCCTAAATAAAGTCAACCTTCCTCACCTTATCATGTGTCCTTTTACACTTGGTTGCCCACACTCAACCATGTCAGTCTTATCTTTCTCTCTTCTATAGATTTCGACTAGCCCTCACTTATATACCCTCTATTTCTTATTCATTTTCATTTTTAGCTATCGATTCTTTCTCTCTACTTCCTTGCCCTCTATGAAAATTTCTAAGTGTTGAGTGTTCTTGCATTCTTTTCCCTTTTCTTTTCTATTAGAAAATAGAGGCTTAACTCTTGTTTTCTTCCCTTCCTTGGTTGAATTCTTATCTCTTCTTTCTTCTTCTAAACTTGGATGTAGTTACCTCTTGTTTCTCTTAAACAAGGAAGGATTAAGGTTTGAGAAATGTTGAAGATTTCAACTTCTTTTTCCTTGAAATTCTGTTTCTAAGAAAATGTTTCTTCTTCTTCTTCTAATTTTATTTGATATTAATGAAGTTTTAAAAAGGAGTTTTAATGGTTTTAGATTTTGATTCTTTTAGGAATCTAGGTCTTCCTAGATAGCTATCAAGTAGGAGTTTTTTGTTAGAAAATTTGCTTTAAGGTAAGGCATCCTTATATCTAATATGAATAAGGTATTATAATTTTGTTTTAGTTTTGAGTGCTGGTATTTTCTATGATATTTATGTCGTATATTGAAATCTAAATTTCGAGCATGCTGCCATATTTCAATTTATGAATTTTTAGAGCATGTTTGTGTATTTTTAATATTATGCATGAGTTGGTGAACTTCAAACATGATCTTGTTGAGAATTTATCCCTATTAGGTTTTATGTGAATTCATATGAAGAGTATGTCGTCTGTGTATTTTATGATATAGAAGCATGCTCAAATTAATATGATATAGTTTGATGAGTTTTTGGTGTGTGTATCGCTAGTATGGGTGTTGTTTTACTTGGAGTAGTCGATCAGTTTGTTGAACCAATCGATAGGTGGTGTGAATAGTTACCTGGTTTGGAAAATTGGATCCGCTAGTTGTGAAATCAATCGATTGGTTCAATGAACTAGTTAACTGGTTCTTATGAGTAGTTGATCGGTTTATCAAACCCATTAACTAGTAACCTTATAACCAAAGTGGTCTAGTCTCTTATAATATCTCACTTTTTAGAGCCCTTAATATTTGCTAATCTAAGTTTTTAATGGTGATCTAAGTGTGCTTGATCTTATTTTAGAAGTGCGTTTAAGAATAGTATGGTTATTCGATAAGCTTAATTTGATTAGGAAAAATATTTAGCTTTAGCGAGAAACTAGTTGACTAATTGTGGTTGAAATGCCCCGAAACTTTCTAATTTTATAAATTATATTTAAATGATATTTTATTAGAAAAATTATTTAAATAACTTACTTTTATTAAAAGAAAAAGGAATTTATTAGGAAAAATTTAGAAAAATTTAGAGGTATTTTAATTAGGAAAAATTTGGGTATTTTAGCTAATTAAGGATTTCATTTTGGAAATTAATTAAATAAATTATTTAAAATAAGGAAGATAAAATATTTTCAAATTAATATGAATTTTATAAATAATTTAATTGGAGAAAATTAGGGTGTTTTGTTAATTCAAATAGTATTTATGGAAAACCTTTTAAAAATCTTAATTTAGCCTAAAAAGGGATTTAAATATTATTTTATTTAAATATTATAATTTTTAACTATTCCAAATATTTTAATGTATTTATTTAACCCAAACCTCCTATTTTTATTTTTCCCCTTTTCCTTCTTCCTTTTCTTTCTTTTTTTCTTTCTTTCCTTCTTTTTCTTTTTCCTCACCTTTTCACGTTTGGGCTGCCATCTCCTGCGGCCCAAACTCCTCCCTTCTTCCTTCTTCGGCATGGCCTAGCCCACGCATCTCCTTTTCAACCGAAACTCGGCGTTTCATTTAAACGCCTTCGACCCGCGCCGACCGCCTGACCTCCTCCTTTTTCTTTCTTTTCTTTTCCTCTAGACCAACTGGTCCAGCCCCCCATCTCCTTCCTTCTTCTTCCCCAACGCCGCTAGCCTGCAACTCTACAGCCCAGCCGAGATTTTCGCCGCCAACTTCGCCGTTGATCCGGACAATCTTTCTCCTCTCTCCTTCACCGATTCAACAGCCTCATCAGCCCAACCTACTTCTCCCTTATTCTCGCACGTTTTACCCTTTCTCCTAGCCAGCTACCCTCTTGCCATTTTGATTTTTGCCGGCCAACCTCGCCACCGGCGACCGGAACCCTATCTTCCCTATTTCCTAGCCGATCGACAGAACCCTACCCTCTCTTCTAAAGCTTATAAATACCCTCGTAAGCAGCCCTGTATAGAGCTTTTGTCTCCTACCTAAAAATTCCCGTCCTTCTCGCCGCTACCCCTTTAGATGCTTCGCCCACCGCCTCCAACCAACTTAGCCGCCATCCCTGGCCACCAAACTCTTCCTTGAACCTTCCTCTAGCTAACCAAACCTCCCTCACCCTTCGATTCTTCCTTCATAAGCCGACCCAACTGTGCAAAGTTGCCTTCCCAAACAGCCATTTCTTCCACCACCGCCACCCTTTGCGCCGCCCTTAGCCACCTCTTCCGCCATTTCTGCCTCTTCTTTCACCTCGAAAATCTTCTGCAGACCCTCCTCTATCTCCCCATACCTTTATTTTCCTCTTTCTCCCTCTCCTCCTCTCTCTTTCTCCTTCTCCTCCATTCAGCTACCACCATCGCCGCCGTGCACCGCCACCTTTGGTTGCACTACCACCCTCATTCTGTCCCTCTCCTTTTGGGCAACTCAAAACACCCTAGCTCCCATCTTAATTCTTCCTATCTTATTCCCAGCATGCAACTTTCCCCTCTTTCTTTTCTTTTTCCGGCCACCACTGCCGCCGCCGTGAACTACCGCCGATGCCGCCTAGCCCCACCAGCTTATGGTTGGACCTTAGACCCTCTCAGCTATTTTTCCTATTTTTATAACCCTTAAATTATTTTATTTCAATTATTTGCATATAAATACTATTATTATTATTCTTAATATTTATATTTTTAATATGCATTATTATTATTATTATTAATGTTTTTATTATTAATTATGTTGAGGGATGCAGCCTATTGTATTTTAATTCGATTTTATTACTATTCTTCTTATTATTTCTATATTTACTATTATTAATATTAAAATGTTATAAGTATAATTATTATTATTATTCCTATTTTGAATTTCCATTATTCTTATTCCATTATTATTAAATCAAATATTTTAACATTAATTTTGCTAATAATGTATTATTATTATTATTATTATTATTATTATTATTATTTCATCACTATTATTATTACTAAATTTGGTTATTTAATTTACTAATATTATTATTAGTAGTATTATTTTAGTAAAAGGGATGAAGCCCTTATTTTACTATGTTTTTGAGTAATGTCCTTCTTATTATTATTGTTATTGTTTTTATTAACCTTATTATTATTAATATCGATATTATTTTTGGTATTTTTGCTATTATTATTTTAATATTTTATCAAAGCCTAGTCTTATATTAAGTTAGTTTTTAATAGTATTTTTGATAGGAGGGAGTCTAATTTTAGCTTTTCCTTCATAATAGGTGAGACCAGTCGAAGCCCTAAGGAAGCATAGGAGCATACTCCAAGACCGGTGTCGTTTTAGCTAAGGGTTTACTAAGGTCATTGTGTGCTTATATGCATTATGTGCTTCATATGTCATGCATTCTATGTTTATGATTATTAATTATGTCGTATATGGTATGATGTGGAGTTGAAGTATGTTTTTGTATGGCACGTGTATTATTTATGTATGATGATATGTGTTGTGACCCTGTAAGACATGCATGTGACGATGTTGATATGGTTTGTGTGGGGGAAAAGGATGAAAAAGGAAGATGGAGAAAGAAGTTGACCAAGAGATGTGAGTTGACCTAAGTATTTTAATGATTTATGAGTGGAAAAATAAAATGGGAAATGTAGGATTTTGTGTGAGAGAATATAATTTATGGTTTTATGCAGATAATATAATATATGGTTTTATTTGGGAGAATGCTATTTATGATGTTATATGAGATAATCGAATTTATGGTGTGTTTGGGAGAATCTAATTTTTGATGTTATATGGGAGAATCGAATTTATGGTTTGTTTGGGAGAATCTAATTTATGATGTTATCTCGGAGAATGTAATTTATGATATTATTTGGGAGAATTTAATTTGTGATTTGATTGGGAGAATCTAATTTATGATTTATTTGAGGGAATCCAATTTATGGTTTTCCTTGGGAGATTCTAATTTATAATTGTATGTGGGAGAATCTAACTTATGGTCTTGTATGGGAAAATCTAATTTGTGGTTATGAATGGGAGAATCTAATAAATTATAAGGTAAGGATGAATCTTTGGGTTTTATATGGTTTGAATTTAGGGCTTGGTATGGGTGAATCTTTGGTTTTGTGTGGATTGAATTTAGGGTTTTGCATGACGGAATCATGGTTTTTATGATGGTATTTATGGTTGTATGGTGTATTAGGGTTTGCATAGTGGTATTTATGGTTTGTATGGTAGTATTAGGGTTTGCATGGTGGTATTAGGGTTGTATGGTGGTATTTATAGTTGTATGGTGGTATTAGGGTTGTATGGTGGTATTTATAGTTGTATGGTGGTATTAGGGTTTACATGGTGGCATTGATAGTTGAATGGTGGTATTAGGGTTTGCATGATTGAATTTAGGGTTTCACATGGAATTTTAGGGTTTGCATGAAAAAGGTTCGAAGGTTTGCATGGGGAGATTAATGTTTGCATGGGTATGAAATTTACATGTGGAAAGTTAATTTGGGATGTAAGGAAGGTAATGTAAGTGTTATTTGGGCGTTGAACTATTTTGGATGGAAAATAGTATGTGGAGCATTATGAGGGTATAGAAGAGACTGAATTAGGGTTTGGAGTAATGAACTCTGGGTTGTTGTGATTAACTAGGGTTGGAGTGGATAATTGTGGTTTGTTATGATTAACTAAGGTGTGGAGTGGCTAATTATGGTTGTTATGGTTAAATAGAGTTTGGAGTGGTTAACTATGATTTGTTGTGGTTAATTGAGGTCTGTGGTGGCTGATTAGGGTTTTTGTGTTATCATATGTATGTGGTGATTGAAGTGTAATTATGATGGTGGACTTTTATGATTTTGATGTGTGAAGATTTATGCATGTACAGGGTGAAAGCTTTTGAATAAGATACTTAAGACACTAATAATTTAAAGTGGAAGATTATTGAGTCAGGTCCAGCCGATCCACTGGTTAGGAATAGTGGTTAGGGTTATTACCCTATGTGTGACCGATCCACCGGTAATAATAGTGGTGAGGACTTTGTCCCGCAAGTGTCCGGCCCACCGACAATAATAATGGGGTGACTTGAGCTCAATAAACACAAACCAGAGTTTGCTAAAGATACTTAAAATGTACTAATTACTTACAGTGGAACACCATGTGAGCAGGAACCAGCTGATCCACCGGTAAGGAATAGTGGTGTGGACTTTGTCCCGTAAGTGACTGGCCCACTGGCAATAATAGTGGGGTGTTCCTGTGCTCGCATAGACTTGATAAAAAGTATGGTGTGAAATGAGTTTTGATTAGAGATTAATTTAAAAATTAATCCGGACTATAATTGGGCCTTTGTACTTTTACCTGGTTGATCATATGCATTTATGATTATGCTCTTTTATGTCCTGCATGATTTATGTGTTTATGTGTTGGCCTTAGTATTCGGTTACCTTACTCAGTACGTAGGGTGCTGATCACCCGTTTCATGGGTGCTGCTCATTCCCACGAGTAGTGTGCCCTTCTGACTTGTGTAGGTGGGCGAGACATCAGTCGGGGCTGAGTGTTGAGCATGTTTGGCTCGAAGTTTGAGAGAGTTATGGCCATATTTCAATCTTTATGTGATTTTATTTCCTTTTATTAATCTTTTACCGGTTGTAGCTATTTTTCTTTTTAAGTTGAATAAAAATTGCTTATGCGTACTCTAATTTTTTATGTATGATTCTTTCTAATTATTTATATATTATTGGTTTGAGTTTAAATGATAATACTTTTTTTAGCCTTAGCACTTGGTATTGAACGGTCGGAGAGAACCGGTTTGGTACTAAGTGTGGCGGTAACATCCCCAGAATTTACGGGTTTTAATTCGATTACTTCCGCTTTTTAAAAAAAATTAGTGAATTTTGGGGTGTTACAGTGGTACCGATCAACTATTTTTTTAATCAAAATTTATTTTCTAGAACTTGTCGAACTGATTGACTACTGGTTTAACTAACCTAGATGTTCTTCAAACTATATTTTTCCTGAAAATCTTTCCCTAAAATTTTTCTAGCACCATAACTACTTTTTGGATAGTGTGTTTTCAACTTTTTGTGAAAACTTTTGAACCTATTCTGATTATTTTCTATGGATTCACAAGGGAAGAAGGCATAATGAGTCATTTTCATGCCCTCAACTCATTTTTCCTCTTCTTCCTTGTTGCCTCTCTCTTCTATAAGATTCTTGAGCAAATTTTCTATATCTGCAAACTCAATAGATATATTGAGCTTTGATTCTCATCCATTTATATCATCATACCTTTCTTATATTTGAAATTTCTAAGGTACATTGCCTAGAACCCTATAGTTTTACCAAACCATCTTGAGGCAAAAAAATATCAGTTTAAAATTTTGAAAACCTACACTTTGAATCTTTAATTTAGATAGGGGTTTGGGAGCCTTGATTTATACACTCCCTCACCCTTCTCCTTTCAGCAGAACCCTCAATGATTCAGCCATAAAGTCCTCATTTCTTTCCTCTCTTCTTCCCTAACCTCTAAATTGCCTTATTTTCTTTACATTTAACTTACCATTTCCTTTCCTTACGGTTGTATCCTGACTGTATCTTCCTCTTATAATCATCTTCCTAGCTCCTTCTTGTTTGAATTTTAAATAAGGTAGAGTTAGATTGGGGAAAAGAGTCAGGGTTGAATTTCACCCTAGATACTCTTCGTTTTCCATTTGAAAGTGTAGGAAAAAGGATATGAGATTTCAAGGAGTTGTGCTCTTGGGCTATTGCTCAACCTTTAAGGTAAACTATTGTCTTCCCATAGTATTGTAGCAATAGTATAGGTAAGTGAAATATGAGTGTTGTAATTCTATAGTATTTGAACATTAAAGATGACTATATTCTTGCATTAGCTAATAGGAAATGAACAAATGAGTTAGCATGAGATTTGGTCTAAACGTTCATATGCTTGGATCTCATTTTTAAAATTTTGGATTTGAAACCTCTTAATGTTCTGAGTGTTAGGACATAATGATATATGTGATGAGAGAATTAAACATACTGTATAATGGCTTAGTAAGAAGAGAATGTGAATGCATGATTTCCTAGAATAAGTTTAAAAATATTCTAGCATGTCTTGCTATGAATTCTAGAATAATGATGGTATGTAGAATGTTGATTCATGGATCATGCCTATTAACTACCTTGAATGACCTGAGTTTAATGTTTAGATTTGATTGAACAAGTTATGGAATCTAATTCATGTGTAATTGGTGAGTTTGTGGACTACTTTCGCTTAAACTAATTGACTAGTGTCTAAGACCAATCAACTGATATCACTGATCGATCAACTGGTTTGTCTATGACTTGGGGATTTTTGTTTGGTATTTAAACTGATCAATTAATTTGACCAAATCGATTAACTGGTTCCTAGAATAGTTGACTGGTTGGGTTAATCCATCAATTGGTTATCTGCAATTCTAGAACTCTTAGCCTCAAGTTAAACCCATCAACCGGTGTGACCAAACCAATTAACTGGTTATCAAAATAGTCAACTAGTGATGCTAACCAAACAACTAGACAATTACCAATGGGAGGTTGGTAGTGTCTTGACCGATCAACTAGTCCATGAAACCAGTCAGTTATTCAGTGAGACCCATCAACTAGTTTTTGAAACCAATTAACTAGTCTTGGTCACTTTTGTTTTTCCCAAATATTATCCTCTTGAATGTGGTATCTAAATTTTCTTATGCTTGGCTAATGATATAGTAGGCTGATAGGTATGAAATTATCTAGATTAATGAGGTTAAATAATGGATTAAAGGTTATAAAAAGAAATAAGTCAATGCTTGAGCTTAGTGTGGCCTTTGGCCTTCTTTATGCACATAATATGAGTAAATGATTAAATGGCTAAAAAATTGGGCTCTCCTTAGGGTTATTATTGGATTAAAATGATGGAAGATAGACCTCAAATGACTTATACTATGGCCTTAAAAAAAACCATAAGTAAAATGGCTTAGTAAATATAAAAAAAATATAATTAAATAGGATGGCTTGAGTTAACCTTACCTACAATTACAAATTTTCACTAGGCTAATGAAATAAATAAATAAATAAATAGTTGTAAGCTAGGATTGGAATCTAGTCGGCCCATAAGTGGACTTCCACCTTTAACCTTGGGAAATTAATTGGAACATCCTTTAATAAATGGGTAAGTCTATGATTGAATTATGAACTATGACCTTGACCTTGACATAAGCCAGAGTTGAAATTGTGAACAAAGGAATAAATGGAAAATTTAGTGGTTGGCTTGGATAATTATGGGTAACATTATCATTTGATAATTCTACTCTTTGGCTTAATGGACTACGCAATGGAATGATCTCCTGAAAAAGGCCCAACTAGGAACATTAGTTGATATGAGAACCCTATATGAGGGTGTTGAATGAAAAGGGCTTATGTTCTTGGTATGATATTGTTTTGGGCCTCTATGTTAAATGAATTTCCTGAACTAATAAGACACTAATCACTTAAAGTAAAATAAGCACTGTGAAAGGTCTAGATTATTCGATCCTTGATTAGCTACCAAAGGGTAGTCTACCTTCGGGTGCTTTTTGCCTTCGAACAGGATCCTAGTTGATCCCGAGATCCTTATTGATCCCGGTACCTTTCCTACTCTATATACTAATGATGTACTAGGGGTATTGATACTAAAGGGTCTGGTCACCATAGGATAGATATGAACCTGGACTTATGTTTTTTGGGTTTCCTTGGCATGAGCCCAAACTTATGTTTGCTTGGTTTTCTTGGCATAAGTCAAAACTTTATGTCCACTATCTGGATGGATTCCATGGTATTGAGAGACCATGGGGAATAATTCCACCTTATTCAAGAACTTGGGGTAAATTAAGTATATACTCATTTAATGCATAAGGTTTTGGTAAAGAAACTTCATTTTACCTAAAGTAAGATGTTGACCAAAATGAGGTTTAAAGAGGAAGTAACTAGCCAGGTCTAGTTACATGATTATGGTTACTTAATATGGTATCTACTTTGCATTATGAATACTTAAGAGCTTACACCTTGTTTAAGCTATGAATAAGTGGCATGCCTTATGCTCATCTACTTAGAATTTGATGCTAATCATATGCTCTCTAGGATGCCTATTATTGTAAATGATTGCAATCTAGAATAATCCATGAGTTCTTATATGCCTTATTATTATTATGACCATGATTCATCCGTAGTTAGGTGTTGTACACAAATTCCTACTTTCTCATCACCATCCAAATTATACTTTACCTATTATCGAATGAATAATCTAATTATTTCATGATCCATGAGTAGATCGTACACATGTTAAAAGGGTACACACCTAGTTGTGTTGATATGACTATAACTATGCATGATTTAGAGGATTCACTCATATCTTGTATGACCCATATGATTGAACATAAAAGACATAATAGGAAAGTCACATGCATTTTGGTAAGTTGCACTATGAGAATGTTTTATGGATCTTACTTGTACCAGGATCTACATAATAGTGGTAGATTGATTTACTCAATATGTATGCATACTAACGGGGTTGTTGTTATAATCCCCTACTCAATCCCATGAAACGGGTGATCAGTACGCTACGTACTGAGTAAGGTAACCAAGCGCTAATGCCAACACATAAGCATAGAGATTCATATAGAGGACATAATAGAGGCACAATCACAGTAGCATAATATCGTACAATCGATTGAGTAGATACATAAAGACCCAATTAAAGTCCAGATTATTTACTTTATTGATCTTTTATCAGAAATCGATACACATCATGCCTTTTTATCAAATCCATGCGAATACGGGAGCCCCCACTATTATAGTCGGTGGATCGGAGGCACATAGGGTATCACACCCTAACTACTATTATAGCCGGTGGATCGGATACACATAGGACTAAGCATCCTAACCACTATTCCTAACCGGTGGATCGGTTTGCCCCGGCTCGCATGGTGTTCCACTGTAAATAATTAATATCTTTTAGGTACCTTGCAAACTATGGTTTATTTTTATTGAGCTCGGGAACCCCCACTATTATAACCGGTGGATCGGTTACGCATAGAACATCATGCCCTAACCACTATTATAGCCGGTGGATCGGTCACACATAGGGTAAAAACCCTAACCACTATTCCGAACTGGTGGATCGGTTGGTCCAGTCTCAACGATCTTCCACTTTAAATAATTAGTGTCTTAAGTATTTTATTCAAAGCTTTCCTCCTAGATAAAACCCTAGATATGCATGACCACACTATGCAACCCTAGCTCCATGTAAATTACTCTTCCAATCAAACCCTACCCCCACGTAAAACATATTTCCATGCAAGCCCTATCTCCCATACAAACCCTAACTCCACGTAAAACATATTTTCATGCAACCCTAACTCCCATGCAAAACCCTAACTCCACGTAAAACATATCCCCATGCAACCCTAACTCCACGTAAAACATATTCCCATGCAAACCCTACTCCCATGCAAAACCCTAATCCTCATGCAAAACCCTAATCACCAGGCAACCTCATGCAAAACCCTAACCCATGCAAAACCCTGACACATGCAACTCCCTAGCAATATTTTATAACTCCATTATTTTATGACCCCGTCATTATCTTACAACCCCATCCTTATTTTACGACCCCCATTCATGCATGTCTTAAGGCCACATTATACAACAATAATAACATACATGTACATATGATTCTCATGCTACCATTTTTCCACACCAACATACTTTAATCCCGTAATCATGTTGTATTAATAACAAGTATACAATATTCACACGAAATACACTATAATTAATATCACATAGCATGACTAGCATAAAATCACATAATACCAGTATGGCCTTAGCACCCCTTACCTAAAACGTCACCTGTCTTGGAGCACGCTCCTATACCACTTGAGGACTTTGGTTGGGCTCACCTACTATGGGAAAAATACTAGGATTAGGTTTTCTTTTAAGAATGCTATCATTTCTAACTTATCCCAAGACCTTATTTTTAATTAAAAATTATTATATTAGAATTGACTCTACAAAATACTAGTAGAATATTAATAATAAAACTAAGACAATTCAAAATAAAAAAGGTGATATAAGGGTTTCTGCCCTTCACCAAAATAATATGAGTAAAGATAATAATAATAAAAAATAATAATTATAATAATTCTATAATAACTAAATATTATAAATAAAGATAATATCAATAATAATAATAACAATAACAATAATATATAAGCTTTAAAATTTAAAGTGGGGTTTCGACCCTACTTATAACTAATGACCTATTATTTATTAATATTAATAATAAAAACAATAACATATATAATAATATTGAAATAATAAAGATAATGATAATATTATTATTAATGGTTATAATAACAATAGGAATAATAATACTAAAATACATAAGTGCGAATGTTAATACAAAATTAGGGCCTAAGATTTTCCAGAATAATTAATAAAATGTTAATAATAATTATTCTAATAATTATAATATTAATAATAATAAGAATAATGATAATAATCATATAATAATTCAATTAATAACTTAAAATTCGAAACTAACCACAAAATTATTTTATTACCATTCTCCACCCTGCAAGTACAATTCATCATAAATTTTATATCAAATAATAATAATATTAATAGCAAGGAAATTATTATTATTCGAATAGTTACCAATAAATAAAATAAAAATGGAATAATTTACAATAAATAGTAAATAATGTCTAAGGAGGTCTAGGGTTTCACCTTGAGTCGGCAGGAATGGGCGGCACCGACAGTGGTTCACGGCGGTGGTCGGAAAAATGATCTAAGAGGGAAAAAGATGAAGAAAAAGAGAGGAGGAGCAGGGGAAAAATTAAAATAAGGTTTTGATTCGGTAGAGGAGGATTAGAGGGAGTTTTTGGGTGGTTCAGAGGGCAGTAAAAGTGGTGGAAACGGCGGAGGACGGCGGCTTAAGGGTTTCTGGGTGAAAATTCTGGCGAGGTGAGAAGCAAACTTGGCACGACTATGGAGGCCTACACAAGAGGAATCGAATGTTAAAAATGGTTTAGTTATCTAGAGAAATTTTTGGGGAAGAAATTGGAATGCTGCGGTGGTGTGGAGGTTGAATATAAGCAGCAGGGGAAGCGTCTGAAGTCATGGTGGCGGCCAGCCCCTGCTTAGGGTTTTCGGGGGAGAAAAACTCCAAAAACTCCTACAACTAGGCTATTTATAGATGGTGGATGGGATAATAGGGTGTTGAAGCTCAACAGGGAGGTAATAAGTGCAAGAATTTGGGTGGCCGGTGGCAGTGATTGATCGGCCATCGTTTGGGTTGCTTCGAAATTTCGCGAGGCTGAGGAGAAGAATCGAGCGAGATTTAACGTCCAATAATTATGCCGATTTATTCCTGGATTTAAGAGGAAGACAATGAGGCAAGAAAAAACCGGTAGTAATCACCGTACCCGAAGAGGCCATTGATGGGGGTCGAAGGTTTCATTGCAGCATCGGGGGAAGACGGAGGGAGAAGGAAGAAGAAAGAAGGTGGGCTGGTCGGCCGAGGAAGGAAAAGAAAAGGGGAGAACCGGGCAGTTCGCGCGCCGGTTAGGCCCTCACTTAACGAGACGCAGTGTCTCGATGTAAAATCAACCAAAATGCCGCGTCTGGGCGCACGCAGGGAGAAGGCCAGCGCCGCTGGGTCGCGAGAGAAGAAAGGAAGAAAATGAAAGAGGATTGGGCCGCGTCTGGCCCAATCGGTAGAAGGTAGAAGAAGGAGGAAAAAAGAAAAGAAAGAAAAGGAGAAAAGAAAAATAAAGAGGAAAAAGGAAAAAGGAAAAAATAAGGTTTTGGGTTTAAATAAATTAATTAGAATATTTTGGGTATTTAATATAAAATATTTATTTAACAAAAATATTAAATTCCCCTTTTTAGGCTATTTTCGGGTTTTTTAAAAATATTTTCCATAAATTCCATTTTAATTAGCAAAACCCCTAATTTTCTTCCATTAAAATATTTATAAAATTAATATTAATTTGGAACTATTTTATCCTCCTTATTTTAAATAAAATAATTTATTTTGTTAATTTCTAAAATAAAATCCTTTACTAGCTAAAATACCCAAATTTCTCCTAATTAAAAATAGTAATAAGTTTCTTCTTAATTTGTCCTAATTAATTTCCTTTTTATTTTAATTAAATAATTTATATTTAATTAACTATCATAATAAATTTTCATTTAAATATACTATTTAAAATTAGAACTTTTCGGGGCATTTCACTTTAGCACTAGAGTGATGTAGTGGTAGGAGTTGTAGTCTTACATTATTCTTAATCTTGGAATATAGATAGTTGTTTGATTTCATGGTAATGTACTTCAAGTGAGGTAGACCCAAAATTTAGCATATGTCCCTTCACTTATGAGACTAAGTGTGGTTGATGAGGAAGATACCTAATAAAATACCATTAGCACTAGTTCGGTATGGGGGTGAGAGAGGTAGTCCTATGCTAGTCCCATCATGGAATATTGGCATTATGTGTTCTACTTTTGTTTGGCTTATTATGGAGACTCGTACATGTGTGGAAATGTGTTTCCTAAGGCATTTCCATGATATTTATATGTTATCCATGACTTATGGATTGTGTTCTACTTCTATATGGCTTATGTACTATCTTCTAAGTATGTTGCATACCATGTTAACATATGACCTCAATGTGTAGCATGATACCTTACCATATTTTAGGTAGTTTGTTTTACCAGTACTTCACTGTACTAATACTACATTTTTGTGGTCACTATGATGATCTGGCTTCTGATCCAATGAGAAGAGGATGATTTGCAAATATATGATTCTTAGCTAGAGTATAATGAGGATGATATCATGGACTAGTTGTAATACTCTAATATTTTGCTTAACCTAATCCTGTATAATTAATAGCTTAATTCAATTATAATCTTGAGAAAATTTTATCTTTTCCTTACCTAAATTCCTTAATCCTAAAATATTAATCTAATCTAAATCTTTAACCAAGATAAATTATATTTCATAACCCGATCTTAATTTCAGTAGGTTTATATCATTAATCATACCTATTTTAGCTATTCAAAAATTCATTTAATACTAACCTCAACTTTTTCCCTTTTTCTGTTGCTTTCTCCTTTCTCCTGCCTCCTTCTTACACCTTAATACTTGATTCCTATTTTTTTTTCTTACCACCTATAACAAAAAACCATAATCCTCATCCCTTGATTTTGCCATGATCCTCACATCCTACGGCTACCTTCGTCATGCTTTGTTGCCCTGCCATTTTTTTTCACCCATCACACCACCATCACTCTTAACCATTGTCTCCCATCTCTTACATTGAATTTTTCTCCACTCTCCCTTGCTGCCACTGTCATTCATCACCATCAGCATCACCACCTCTACCTCACCCCCAACATCTTCCATTTTGCACGCCACACATATATACACATATATATACTACACCATCTCTCTTATTCCCTCATTTGTTTTTACCTCATTTTACCATTTTCCCATTAAGCACAACCTATTCCTAAGCCTCCTCTCTTATTCTCCTCTTCCATCTTCTTATTCTTTAGTTTTTACTGCTTTGTTTTTCTATTTCATGCCACCAACATCACCTCTATGCACCACCACAACAACCAAGAGCCACCCAAAGCTTGGTGGATCAACCATTTTGACCACCCCCGTCGCTAACCATTGTCATCGACCACCATCCTTCTTTTCCTCTTCTTTCCTCGCATCCATTACGTTTTTATGAGATGCATGGCTCATGCATGGTCTCTCGCACAATTGTGCACCTCTATTTTTCCTTATCCTATGCTTTTGCATGACAAAACTATTCACCCATGCACACTCATATGGCTCGCTCACTGCCTTTATATGCCTGTGCATCTCTGTTTGTGATTATCTATGCATGCATGCATGAGCATGACCATGCCTCTTTGCACAGCTTACCTATGCAGGTTCTTAACTCTCGGCCTAGGTGTGCACCATTTTTAGCAAGGCCATGTAGTCCCCTCTTTTCCATTATGCACCTCCTTTTTCACACCTAAACCTCACCCAAACACCATCAAAATTTCAACATAGCACCACCATACCTTCCGCCACAATTCCACACAACTCAAGCTTCCCTTTGACTCTAGTTATTTCCATTTTTATCCTAATTTACCTTAAATTTTCCCTTAATTATAATATTTGAGACTAATTTTGTATTATTTTATTTTTAGGTGATTTTCCAATGATTTTGGAGGAGGAGGTATATGGTTTACGTGTATATAGCTCAGTGCCTTTGTTGGTAAGGATACATGTTGTAGCTAGGAATTTATGTGTATGTATATGTGTATGTGCTATTATATTGGACATGTTATATGATTGATCTTATTCTATAATATGATATCTTGAGTAATGAGATGCATCAGTTTGTTCCATTGGATTAAGAAAAGTGTGGCCCCATACTCAATGTGACTGAAAATGTAATTAAGAGAAAAATTATTAATGAAAAAGATACTAATTATTTCAAGTGAAAGACCGTGAGTCAAGATTGAGGTGTTGAGTCCTTCCATAGAATAATTATAGTGGCTTAGGTGTGTTGTCCTTGAGAGGTGCTTCAGACCATTCTACTAGTGTAAGAATAGTGGCTCATGATCATTTTTGCTTTGAGAGGTGTTGAGTCCGTTCCACTGGATAATAATAGTGGCTTAGGTATTTTGTTCCTGAAAAGTGTTTGTAAACCATTCCACAGGTTGAAGAATAGTGGGGGTCCTTGAACTCAACATAAAAAAAATTATAATATAATATATTTATATAGTAAGGCATGGAATTGGTATCTACCTGGCACTGTTTATATTATCTTATATATGCTTGCTCTCTGATAAGAACTCATATATTATTATACTGTTACTGTACTCAGTATATAACATACTGATTATCCATTTTATGGATGCTACTCATTTCCACGAGTAGACAACCTAGATGTCTTTATGCAAGTCGAGGCTGACCTAGTGGATGAGTTTGCAACATTTGATGATTTATATGTGGAGGAGTGATTTTGGTATCAGGGTTATAGCATAGAGTCATATTATCTGGATATTTGTTCTAACTGGATACCATTTAGACTCTTATATCCATTATATCCATTTTGTATTTTGGATTATTCTACTTGGAGTAAAACTCCAAACTTTTATCTAATGTTTATAAAAGTTCCCTAATTTTTTATTTATCAAGTTTTACTCTCTTATTATTATGTCTTGTAATTGATATAAGAATGGTATGATAAGCTAGACTTACAAATCAATTACAATACTAACACCCCTCTATTTGATATTATGCTCCCGCTTAAAATAAAAAATTTCAGTAGTAAATTCTGGGAGTGTTACAAATTGGTATCAGATCTTTGGTTTTGATTACTGTGTTTTATTTTCAAATTTTAGTTTTTAAATGGTCCCTCATTTGATTTTAATGGTCTATTTCACATTTTAGAAAAAAACCCATTTTAAAAAAATCTAGATTAGCTTGTGAGGAATCGATGACAGATAGCCTAGGTGGAATTTAAAATGTGATCATGTGCATTATGTGTTAGTAAGTTAGGAATGTTTGATCTTAACACATTTTCTGTATTACAGTTAGCTAGCTATGTCACTTAATGACTATGTGGGTTGTTTGGAGGAGACTTTTGAGTCATTCATCAAGTTTGTTAGACACCCGCCTCAGTCTCAACCTCTACCTCCACATCTGCATTACCCATATGAGGGTATTAGAGATGACTGACTTAGGAAGGTTACAGAATATCACCCACCATTCTACACTGGTGATAAGGAC
The DNA here is from genome assembly GCA_039764185.1 of Tamarix austromongolica. Taxonomy (NCBI): domain Eukaryota; kingdom Viridiplantae; phylum Streptophyta; class Magnoliopsida; order Caryophyllales; family Tamaricaceae; genus Tamarix; species Tamarix austromongolica. The sequence goes on from CM077817.1 coordinate 51,699,484, forward strand.
CCGATTACCCTGGAGTTATTAAGTTGGGATATGAATAGGATGTATGAGGCAGTTGAATTCCCACTTGCTTGAAAGGAAAGCATTAGCACTTTCTTTCCTCGAGGAGCATTCGACATCAAAACCCTAATGTGCCATCATTTGATATTTATATGTTTTAGGGGAGTTTAAGGATTACATGATTTCCAACAAAAACATAAATATATCTATAACCTACTAAAAATTATTAGGATTTGCTGATCAAACTTTTGTACCTAAAAAAAAATACCATATTTAGCAAATTATTATTTAACCAATAAAATATTTATTAAAGGAAAAATTACCAAAATACCCTTAATACAAAATGGGTAATTTTTTTTAAAAGAAAGTCTCATGCTACATGAGCAACATGAATTGGGAGAAGGTGGAAGGCTCCATGTGAAAGGTTTGTTAAGTGGAGGTGATGGCTGAGGTGTGTGGTGTTGGCAGTGATAAGGGAGGCTGGCAGTGGTGAGGTTGCTAGATAATGTAAGGAAGAGAAATAGGCTAGTGGATGGTTGCTGAAGCTACTACGACTATTGCGGAGGTGATGGAAAAGAAACCGGAGGTAGAGAGGTGGCGAGGGAAGCTACTATAAGTGATGTTATAGGGAGGAAGGCATGATGGTGAGCTTTACTGAAGGTTGGCAGCAATTGTGGGATGGTGGTGCTAGTGAGGGCAAAAGTTTTACAGGATGTAGAGGATTAGCTAGGGATTTAGTGGTGTGTGGGCTATGTAAAATGGGCGATGTAAGGAAGTAATGGTGGTGGTGTTGGTTGAAGATGAATGGCAGCGATGAGGGAAAAGAAATGCAAGGAGGTAGTTATAATACCTCAAAAATTTTCCTAAGAATAAATAATAGAATATTGAAATATTAAATAAATTAAAATATAAGTGCACATAACAACAACAACAACAACAACAACAACAAAATAAGATTTAAAAATTTTATTATTATTTTGAATCTTTATTTTCATTATCTAACCTAAAATAAATTATAGCAAATTTTAACTATTTTTTATAATTACTAATAAATTCCCAAAAAACTTAAAAACCCCACCATCTACCTTCTTTTTTTCTCTTTTCCCTTTTTCTTCCTCTTCTTCTTTTCTTTCTCCTTTCTTTTTGCTTCCTTTTCTTTACTTACTTCTTTCTTTTTCTTTCCCTTCCCCATCTAGGTTGTGCCCCAATGACCTAGCACCTCCTCCCATCCTCTCTTCCTCAATTGGCCTAAGGACCTCTTTCTTTTTCTTCCCCTATGGACGACGACCCAACATGCCCCTTCCTCTCCTCTTTTCCTTTTCTCTCCCTCCCCTTTTTCTTCCTTTCCTTCCTGGCTCCTACATGACCTTGTCGCACTAACATTTTTGCCTGCACCCAACCACTCCCCTCTCCCTTTTCCTTTTTCAACCGTGTAGGGCATGCATGCTAGCATGCCCATGCATGATCCCCCACCTCTGCATGTTTCCCCTTGCTCACTTGTGCTATGTTACCCTTATACCTACCCCTTGCGCCGTCCTTCCCTACCATTGCCCGTCGCCCAATGACCAACCTCCTTGTCTTCTTCCTCCCCTTTTCTTTATCCTTCCCCACTAACTATAAACACCCCACTCTTCTTCTTCCCCAAATCACCCTCCTGCGAACCCTCCCTTGCTTTGCCTTTAGATGTTGCTACCACCAAATCTAGGCTAAGCCGCCGCCCCGGCTCCACTCTCCTCCTTTCCTTGTAACCCCTATAGCCACTAAGCCCCTCACCTTCCCCTTCCTCCCTTTCCTCTCCTATCCCCGAGTGTGTGAAGTGGGCAGATCGAGATGTCTTGCACCACTCTATGCCACCTCACGCCACCGCCACCACCAACCCATTTCCCTCTTCCTACATCTCCCCTTATGTATAGTCACTCCTCTTGTGTAGCCAGCCCTCTTCGCCACCCTTTTCCTTCCATTTCTCTCTTCTTCACCTCCCTTCCTCTTACCTGCATCACCACAAGCGATGCCATCCATCCCACTAGTCCACATAGTGCCAACACCAGCCACAACCCCAACGAACCCAACCCCACTCCTTTTCTAACCCAAAAGCTTCTCCTCCATGTATTGTTGTCACCGTTGCCACACCATCCTCCCCTCATCTTGCTTATTTTGGTTATATTTCTCCCCCTCTTTATCTATTTTTTAAGTCTTTTGATCTAATTTGTTATTATTATTACTATTATCATTATTATTTTGGTTAAGGAAAGAAGAAAGAGGAAAAAGGTAGAAAACAGGTAAATTAGCCTAAGTTGGGTGTTTCTATTTTTAGGTACTGAACTGGTAATCACTAGTGAGGAGGTGTAAGATTTTATTGCATCAAGACTTGAGCCATTTAGGTAAGGATACAATTATAGATATGGTTTGTGATTATGTGGTTTACTTGTAGAATAAGTGTATACCTACATGAAATATATCTATATATATATATATATATTGTGCAAGTTGGTTTGTAAGGACCTAAGGTAAGTGTATGTGTGGTCTTGACTTCTTGGTTATATGTTGTTGTAAAGTTCTATTATATGATAATGTATGTCTTGAGAATTCTTGAGAAATTGTGTATTTGAGTCTATGAGCCTTATGTAGGGTTTGGTGGCCTAGGGAATTTTGGAACAAGATAGTGGGAGATAGCATAAAGGGAAAGCTTAAGAGAAAAATTATTCCAAATATTCCTTGGGAAAAATGTTGAGTAATAAGAATGGTATAAATGAAAGAGGGATTAGGGTAAATTTTGCATGAGGAGAGTTGACTCTACATGGGGCTAAGTCCAACCTAGTATGGCTATATCTATGGGTAACTAAGGGAAAGAGAGTTATGAAGACAGGAGTGGGGGGATAATGAGGGTGTTGTTGGGTAGCTTGGTGAACATGGGGGAGTTTTTGGATTCTGGAAGATGGGGAAGTTGTATGGGGGAAAAATTAGGGTTTTGGGGTTCTAATCCTAAGGATAGGTCTTTATCACATATAGAAGATGGGGAGTTGGTTTTTTCCTCTGGTCTATGATGGGGTACACCTTATGGAGGATGCAGGTTCAATAAAATGGTTAGTTGAGATGTGTAAAAGAGGGTACAAATGAAAAAGGGAGATTCGAGTTTTGGGAGGATCCATTTAGTTGTTATTGCATGTGTGAAATGAGATAGTTGGGCTGCAAAAATTTGGGGATGGATAGTTATGGCAACTAATGCTTGGTTGTAGGAGTTTGGCACTAAATAAGTAGTGGATGAGAGGTTAGCCCCATGCAGACCCAACTAGGGTTTTATGGGGGTAACCATCGAGAGCTGTGGTTATCATATGTGAGGAATGAGGGAAGCAGGCTATGACTCATGAGTTGTAGGGTTCTAATGGCATGTTTGGGTTGATGGATAGTTTGGCAACTCAAAGGATCATTAAGGAGTGAGGATACCTCAAGTTTAAGGAATTAGGGTTTTTCGAGGCTTACGGTTGGCCCGGGATAGTAGTTAGACAAAAGTCTTACTTGGTTAGTGCATGTATGTGTTGGTGTTTTCTAAACAAATAAAATAATAATAAGACACTAATCAATTAAAGTGGAAGATCATTTGAGCCAGGCCTATGTGTATCACTTACTGGTCGATCAGTTCTAATAGCGGCTAGGAGTGTGTTGCCATGGGTTGTATTATATTACTGGTTCATTGGTTAGTGGCCAAGACCATGTTTTTTTTTTGTGTTTTATCATATTATTGATCCATCGGTGAGAATAGTGGGGCCCCAAGATCAAGTGGTAAAACCGTTGGATAACAATAAATGATAGAAATACACTAACTACTTATAGTGAAACACTATATGGGTTGGACTAGTTGTAACATATACTTATATTAACGAGTCCATCAGTGAGAATAGTGGCCAGAAGCGTACTTTCCTAGGTTGTATTACATTTACTGGTCCACTTATTACAATAGTGGCCAAGAGTGTGTTACCCTATGTTGTTTTACATTTACCAGTCCACTGGTCAGAATAGTGGACAGGAGTGTGCTACCTTAGGTTGTATTATATTTAATGGTCCACCATTGAGAATAGTGGGGTTCCAAAACCCACATGGATATAATCCAAGAGATGACTAAATTCTGAACTAATGGCTTGAGTTTAGATAGTAATGAGCAAACTACTATAACCTACTTATGTGTTTACATGCTTTTGTTATAATATCATGAATTGTGATATTCTTGCATGACTGTATTGTTACCTTACTCAGTATGGAGGGTACTAATGACTCCTTTCATGGATGATTCTTATTTTCATGAGCATTGACCCCTCTTGAGTCTACGTAGGTGACTAATGATACTATAGATGACTTTGCTACATATGATGACTTGGTTAGGGTAGAGTGATGCTGTAGTATTCCTAGGTTGGGGCTAGAAAGAGTGTATTTTGGACTTATTCTCCTACCAGTTTCAATTAACATTTCTTATAGCTTAACAATATTTTGTATTTCCAGTATTTCCTTATATCGACACTTAACTCTTTTATGTTCTATATTTCCAGTATTTTCTTATATCAACACTTAACTCTTTTATGTTGTGAAGTTTTTCTTATTGTGGTATTTTATTTGTGTTTTTATCCTATTATCCTTGTAGTTGGTATGAAATTGGTCATGGGCTAGGCATATAGTGATTATAGTGGTAAAACCCCCTATTATGGTGTATAGTTTTTAGAGATGAAACAAAAAAATTCAAATATGATTTTTGGGGATGTTATAGCAGTGATGGTATTGGTGAGGGAAAATAAAAATAGAGGTAGAGGATGGTTGTGGCTTGGAGTGATGGTTGGGTGTGTATGTATGTGCAAAAGGTTAAACATAATGGTTTGATGTAGAGAAGAGGTGGGGGAGGTTGGTTGAGGTGATGCACATACGAACATGGTAGGATGTAGTGGATTGGGAAATGGTAGGGCGTAAAAGAAGGAAAAAGGGAAGGAAATGCATGTGCTAGTGGGGGGTCATGTAGGTGTTGCTTTGACCTATGAGGGAAGGAAGTACTGGTGATGAGCAAGGGTGCAAGGGGGCATGTTTGGCATTATGGGGTGTGTTATAGGGGAATATGGGGCGTGTTTGGTGAGTGTAGAGGGGCATGGGTAGAAGTGTGTTGGGTTCTGATCTAGGGTGAAGAAGAAGGAAAGAAAAAGAAAAAAAATAGATTGGACAGGCAGGCTGTGTAGGAGTGAAAAAAAAGAGGAGGTGGGTTGGGCTAAGCATATGAAGGGAAGAGAAGGAAAAAGAAAATTGTGCTCAGCATAAGGAAGAAAAAGAAAAGGAGAAGGAAAAGAAAAACCAAAAAGAAAGAAAAAAGGAAAAAGGGTAAAGAAAGTAAATTTATGGTTAGAATTAGAATTAGCCTAGATTTAGGTTTAAGACAAAATTAATTTATCTGGATTTAGGGTATTCAATTAAAAAAATAAACTAAGTAAAATTATCATTTTATGGGGGATTTAAATAAAAAAATAATTATTATACTTTTTATTTAAAAATTTATCTAGGACTGTAGGTCAGAGGTTAACAAAAATAATTAAGCTAATATTTGAGGGTTGAGTTTTCAAATAAAATGCTAAACATTCAAAATTATGGTTATAAAATTTTAGGATGTTACATTACTAGATATGAATAACCAGTGTGATCAAGGTATCAGCCTTCTCCTAGAGTCTTTTAAATATCTCGCATGCTTAATGATTATGGTAGAATTTCAAGAGTATAACCAATGTGCAATTTGTAGATTCATTTTTTTAAATCTATAATTCAAAATAAGGAGAAACTTTTCTTTTCCTTTAGAGTTAGTATATATCCAAACAACATAATTAAAGGAAAACATAAGTATCATGAGGATTAACTATCTTACTAAATAAAGCATGCATCATGATTTTTCAACAACTTTACATCAAAAATATCATGAGCTACATGATATTATATAGAAGTGAGGCATTGTATTAACCATACAATATCTCAAAATTTAACATTAAAATAATAATTGCATGAAATATATGATTAGATGGGTTAAAATTTTCATGCGACAGATAAATCATCAACAAGAATGAAAGTATGGTAGATGCATAAGCACATTAAGTATGCATCATAACATATTATCATTACTTATCACATCAAGCTCATTCAATTAACTAGATATGAGTTAAAAACATTCAAGATCAATTTTTTATGAAACAAGAGTAAATTAACCTAGAAAACTGTATTTTACAAAGATATGACAACAAAGATCATCTAAGGATAATGATAAGAGTGTGAGTAGAACTCTAAGAAAAATATCATCAAAGAATACAATGTAGCCTACTTAGTGATATGAACATGAACTATATAGAGCTCTGATTAGTATCGGCAGTGCCTAGATTTTAACTAGAGGTAAATGGAAGGTATACTCAAAAGGTGTGGATCTAGGTGGGTGAGGAAAATGGTGAGATAAATCAGGATAACATCTAAATTTGAGTAATGAGAATCGGGTGGCATTTTATTCTTTGAATTCTCTACATTTGAATTGTCCAACTCAACATCAACACCATCTCAAGTGCCCAATGTACACTATAGATCCTTATTACTTTGTGGTGGTTCAATATCTTTAAAATTATTAACCTTAACTCCCTAATCACAAGTATAATCAATAGAGGCAACCATATCACACTCAAATATAGTAGCCTATGGAGCTCTAGGTGTATCATGTGCCAAATTTTATGTTGTTGCAATAATACAAGCATCAACATGAATATCTAGTCCTGATAGATCCTCAAAAAAGGTAATAGGATGCATGGAATGCACAAGTCTCTCAAGACTAGAAAGCTCTGTACATTATCAAGCTTGTGTATAACCTATGTGTGTAAGTATCTAGTTAATAATTTGAAATGCTTTGATAAGCAAGTCTTATAGACCTTGAATTGTATCTCTATCTTAAGTAGTTGATGGAGGAGTGTAGTGGATATGGATGGCATCTATTATAACAAGAGGAACTATGGGATATGCATCAAGTGGATCATGGGTAAGAGGGATCCATATTATTTGTATCATGAACATAAAGAGCTTGCGTAGTTGGTATCCTACTAATGCATAGTAATGAAGCTTTAGCCTTTATAGTCATTATAAGACTCCAACCATTCTCTCTCAACTCGTATCTTATCGATTATAGGGCCACCTCATTAAAGATATCCAATCCATTTTATAAATGGATAGAAGTGTAATTGAAATCTCCGAATAAACCCTAGAAACCCTCCAAGATCCTTATGAAGAGAGAACCATACCTTATAGAAACTTGTGTGTGACTCACCACATGTGCCATGTTTTGAGAGATGTTAATTCTAAAGTTCATGGAAACTCCTAATAGGACGTGTTCAATCTCATACCAAATTATAGCAGTCATGCCAACCATAGATGTCACACGAGGGAACAACATCTTGTAAACAAAAATAGTATAATTCTCTCTTTTAGGGTTGTAGATAGTAATAGCTAGTAGTGCCTGAAATTACATAATTCCATCTAGTCATAACTTACAAAATCATGTCGTATGTCTTCATGCTCATACAAATCTGATATGTAATCCACAAAAGGAGTGCCCACTTAAATGCCTAGAATCCTAACACGTATAGTCTCATCGACATGACTGGGAATAATTAGGACTCTAATAGTGATGGTGGAATCATTAAAATTAATTTATTTTCTACTTTATTATTTTCTTTCCATAGATAATGTTGGTACTAGAGAATAGTGGAGTGTAAAGAGAGGTTAGAGAAATCCTAGCTAATATAGTCCAACATTTGATAGGCAGGGCATTCTAATTTTGAGGACGATCATATTAACTATGTTGAGAAGGAGGTCTACAATGTAAAGGAGGTGGAGATGGCTCACAATATTTTAAGAAAATCATTATTCTCATTAATATAAACCTATAAGTGTAACATCATCATTTTTAACTACCAAAACTTTTTTATTTTAAAACAATGCTAAAGTGGAAAATACAAAACACACCTAGAAAAAATAGGGTGTTACCACCATACCTAATATAAGATAGACATCTTCCACCTATCCCATGTTAGATACAAGACTAAAAAAACCCAACCAACCCAAATACAATAATAGAATAGCAAGATACATGATATTTAGATACTACAAGAAAATGTTTACAAAATAAGACATATGCAAGTCTCCAAAATATTCAAATGCATAAGATAGAGTAAACTTAAAATATTAAAATATAATAATGATACAACAAAAATAGGGAAAGCCTAAAAACACTCATCCATTAAGGACCTATAAAAGATCTCTGGGTGTCCAAGCTCTCAATATCCTAAGTTTGGCCCAAGGTAGGCCAACTACTAGCCATCCTAAAAAACCTACATATGGACTTCTACTCATGGAATTGAGTAGGAAATTGAATAAATAGGCACATCACTACGCTGCATACTACTTAAGCTAAGTTACCTCCTCAAAGGGAATCACATGTATGCAAGGCCTAAGGCAACAAATGAGATCATACTGAAATTTAATATCATACTCATACGATACACATAGATGTACATGTATTATCATGATTATATAATGCATCCGGATTTCATGCCGTGAAAAGATTTAGACAATTTATAGCTCATCAATATTATTAATACAACATAGATATTGTGGATATCATGTCCACTTAATAACAAGACTCTTCTACTAGTCCTTTACAGGAGTATTCCATTAGGTTTATTTATAAGGTTTACATGATCCATTAAATTAATTATTCACCTGCTATTATTCCTTTTTTGAATGATGGATAGATTCACCAGCTATTAAATTAATACCATTTTGGATGCAGGAGCCTGGACATATATGAACCGACCATTCTTGCTTAAAAAATGGCATCTAGATTTCACTTTTAGTAAGGCAGAATTCCAATTCCTACCTCTTTGGATAAAGTTACCTGGTTTACCACTACCCTTTTGGTCTGTTGATAGTATTAGCAGGATCGGTAGCTACCTAGGTAGACCCATTGGAATGGATCTTGTTACTACAACAAAGGATAGAATATCTTATGCTAGGGTGTTGGTTGAAATAGATAGCCTTCGACCATTGCCTAAGATGGTGCACATAAAGAAACCTGATGGCTAAATCCTCCATCAAAGAGTGGAGTATGAACGGAAACCATCCTTTTGTTCCCTCTGCCACCAACCTAGTCATCTTGCTGATTTTTGCCCCCAATTTTCTTTGAAGAATAGGCAGAAAAAGAGGTGGGTTGTAGTAAAGGATGGGAGAATTGTAGGTCCTAATGGTAATCCTGCTATATCAAGTACTTCTGTTGCTGCTCAGGAACTTGTAACCCCAGGATTAAATACTTCTGATGCTCAGTTTGGATCTCAGTTTGATCCTGCAATTTCCACACAAGTCATAAGGCCTGCTGATACCATTAGGGGTTCCTCAATTCTTACCAGAGCAAGGAGTTCTATGTGTTTGCCAGTTTCCTCTTCACAACACCCTCCTACTGATGCCCACACTCCATAATTAGAAGAGATAGAAATTACTTCCCCATTGAGAATAGTGACTGGTAGAGTAGGATAAGAGATAATGCATGCCTTACCAGATTTCAATATTCATCTCTTATGACAATAGGCTGCTGGAATATAAGAGGTTTGAATGACCTCAGAAAACAGAAGGCAGTAAGAGATTGGTGTAAAGAAAAATCTCTTTCTTTAGTTGGTTTAGTTGAAACTAGAGGGAAAGACATCAACTTTGATAAAGTATCCAAAAACCTGATGACTAATTGGAATTGGCTCACAAACAATAATGCACATTATAATGGTTGTGTGTGGTTAGGATGGAATCCTTCCTTCTGGACTGTTGATCTCATTGCTATGCATGCTCAGGGTATCCTTTGTCAAATCATGAACTCTACAGGTGAAATCCAATTCTACCTCACTATTTTTTATGCTTTTAACACAGGTGAGACAAGAAAGGAGCTACGGAAATGGCTTTCTGACCATTAGCCTCATAACTACCCTTGGTTGGTTTATGGAGACTTTAATATAGTTTTGAATAGAAATGAAAAGAGTCAAGGGGAGATCCATACATATGATATGGAGGATTTAAGACACTTCTTAAATCACCTCCAACTCACAGACCTTAGATATACAGGAGCTTTTTGCACCTGGTCTAATCTACAGCTAGGGGAGGATAAATTATGGTGCAGGCTTGATAGGGTTATTTGTAACATTAAGTGGATCAACTATTATGAGAATTCCTCTACACACTTCCTTCCTTCTTTCATCTTTGACCACTCAGCAATGATTGTTACTGTCCACCAGATTTAATTGCCAAGAACTCATACTTTTTGCTTCTTTGACATGTGGACCATAGATCCTGACTTCTTATCCCTCATCTTTGCTCACTGGTCTCCAAAAATACCACAACAAATCTCTAGAATATTTTGACCAATCTCAAAGCTCTGAAAAAGGCCATAAAGTAGCTTAATCACAACAAATTGGGAGGTATTAGCTTGAGGGTGCAACTGGTAAAGAAGGAGCTGGAAAGCATACAAAGTGCTTTGAATGAGAATATCCAGGATCATTCCCTCCATCATCAAGAGCAGAACTTACTCTAGAAATTCAATCATCTATCCAGGTGTGAAGAAATGTTTTACAAACAGAAGGAACATATTCAATGGCTCACTTTGGGTGATGATAACACCAAATTCTTTCATGCCATGGTGAAGGGGAGACAAATGAAAAACAAAATCCTTTCTCTGAATGATTCTGCAGGAGTTCTTCACATAGACCAAAACAAAATTTTTTCTATCTTTCAAGATTTTTATAGTAGTCTGCTGGGCTCATCTACATCTACTGCTATCCCTCTTGATAAGGATATTATTAACAAAGGGCCCAAAGTTACCAATCCTCAACAGCTAGCTCTCCTAGCCCCTATCACTTATAAAGAAGTAAAGGATGTAGTGTTTCCTTTATCTGCTGGCAAAGCACCAAGTCCAGATGGCTATTCTTCTCAATTTTTCAAGTCTTCTTGGGATATCATTGAACCTTATTTGTTTGTGGCAATCTTCAACTTCTTTATCACAAGTATCTTACCTAAAATCCTATATGTCACTTCTCTAAATTTAATTCCTAAAATTCCAAATGCTTCTTTGGCTGAAGATTTTAGACCAATTGCATACAGTAATACTGTGTACAAGATTACAACAACTATTATCACCCACAAGCTCTAACTAATATTACCTGGCCTAATAAGAGAAGCTCAGTCAGCTTTCATCTCAAATAACATTCTTCTAGCCACTGAACTCATGAAAGGTTATAATTAGCAGCACTTATCTCCCATAATCATGATTAAATTGGATGTGAAAAAGGCATATGACTCTGTTTTGTGGGACTGCCTTGAAATTTTTTTGCTGGAGCTGCATTCCCCCCCCCCACTTTATTAAGCTTGTCATGGCTTGTGTATTTACTATGGGGTATTCCATTAAGTTTAATGGTATTCCTCATCCTCCTTTCCTTGCAAAAAAGGGACTGAGACAAGGAGATCATCTTTCTCCCTATCTATTTGTCCTTATCATGGAATACCTCAATCATGCCTTCCTCAATTTATGGAGTCATTCTTCTTTCTCTCCTCATCCTAGACGTAAAAAGTTAAGACTCATAAACCTTATGTTTGCAGATAACATTCTTTTATTTTGTAAGGGTTCTCATGCAGCTGTAGCCTCCCTTTTTAACACTTTTCACCATTTTACTTGTCTCTTTGGTCTTACCATAAATACTACAAAGAGCCATATTTACTATGGAGCAGGATGCTCCCAAGATTTGAAAGATGAAATTTTTTAGGCCTTTCAGATTCCTGAAGGGAAATTACCCTTCAAATATTTAGGGGTCCCCCTAGAAGGAAAATATCTTTCAAAACAACACTATCAACCTCTTATTGACAAGATTACATCCAGGATGAGAAATTGGCAGAACTCGTCTCTCAGCTATGTAGGGAGGTTACAACCAATCAAATCCATGTTATAACTACAATAAATGCATGGTTTTCCCTTTGCTAACCCATATTATAACTACAATAAATGCAGTATGTCGTGATTTTCTATGGTCAGGAAATGCCTCAACCTCACGACCAGCTTTGGTGGCATGGGAGTTTGTTTGTGTGCCTAAGAATGAAGGGGAATTAGGCCTCTCTAATATTCTATGGTGGAATAGAGCTGCAATGTGTAAACACATTTGGTATCTTGCTGAAAAGAAGGACCTCCTATGGGTCAAGTGGATTCATGCATACTACCTTAAAGGGTTTGAAATTCTGGAGATTAGGGAAAAGGCTTTAGCTTCCTAGATCTTCAAAAAACTCTTGGCTATTAGAGATTATGTTCGGGTCATACTACAACACATCAACCTATCAACTATCTTTCAGCATGGAGAATTTTCTATATCTAAAGCTTATCAAATTATTTGCCCTGCACATATTACAGTGCCTTGGTATCCTTTAGTATGGACTAACTACTCTCCTAAACAACACTCCTTTATCATGTGGCTGGCTGTATTGGATAGGTTAACAACTTGAGACAAAATTCAAGCATATGGCCTTCAGGTTGAGAAGGAATGTGCACTTTGCAACGTGGAACTTGAGACACAGAACCATCTCTTCTTCAACTGCACATATACTAAATCAATTTGGCTTCCTCTTCTTTTAAATATAGGATGTCGCCATCAAATTACAAATTGGAAAAATATTACTCATTGGATAATTCAAGGTGGTCGAGGTCCGAGAATCAAAAGACAATTTATTTGAGCCTTACTCACCACCACCATCTATCATATCTAGATGGAAAGAAACCAAATACTTTTCAAAGAAATATCTCAGCTTGCACACATCATCCAGAAATAAATTGTCATGGATTTGGCGGGGATGATGAATATATTCCATCATTGCACTTCTTTTAATATTTTGATGAACTGTATTGATAAGCTTGGTTAAATGTTGCTTTACTAGATAGCCTCTAGTCTCAGCCTTTAGGTTTTTCTATAAGAGATTCTCCTTGTATGTTTATCTCTTCATTATTAATGAAATCTACATTTTACCTAAAAAAAAAGCACATAAAGTTCGGCTGAAGGTAAGTAACTGTAACACCCCTAATTTTTGTATTAATTTTTTTTGAAGATAATGTGGAAGTGTTTGAAAAGAAATATCAGAGAAGGTTAGTGCCACATCAACCATGAGAGAGGAGCGATCGTTGCCTAACCCATATCTGACCTAAGGCAAAATAAAAAATAAATAAATAAAAAGATACATGCTTATAATAATATTATAATTGTAGTAATTATAACAAAGATAAGAACAATAATATAGATAGGAAGGAGCATGAGAGTTTACAAAATCCAAATTCAGGAATTAAAGCTAAGAGTTTAAATAAACATATCTAGCTAGTTAGTCTAACTCTTAAGAACAAAATGTAAATCTCCAACCCCAAGCAGCAAATAACTAGCCCACATCATCATCTTTACCATACTCTAATTGTGAATCGTACCCCTAAAAATCATTATTTACTCCCCAGAATAGAAGTCAGGTCATCATAGTGATCACATAAGTGCAGTATCAGTATCAGTAAAACAAACTATCTAAAAATAGTAAGGCTTATTCAATAATTGAAGTTATATAGTAACATGGTGATGAGCATTCTAATATAAATTAACACTTAGGCTCATGGCAGTAATACAACAAGGCATGCTTTCATGGAGATCATGGAAGAATAATTGTAACACCCCAAAATTCACTATTTTTTTTGAAAGCGGAAGTAATTAAAATACTTAATTTAAAACCCGTGAATTCTGGAGATGTTACCACCACACTTAGTACCAGACCGGTTCTCTCCGACCGTTCCAGTACCAAGTGCTAAGGCTAAGAAAAGATTTACATTAAACTCAAACCAACAGTTCATAAAAGAACTCGAAAGATCATTCATTAAAAATAGAGTACGCGTAAAGAATCATGAATCAATAATAAGATAGAAATCAGAGTGCAAAATCAAAATTCCTGGAAAGGAGTAATAGCTACAAACATTAATATTTAATTTCGAAAAATCCAAAACAAAAGGAATAACAAGGAGCAATAGAGGATACTTAAAGACTGAAATATGGCCACAACTCTCTCGAACTTTGAGCCAAACATGCTCAACACTCAGCCCCACCGGATATCTCACCCACCTGCATAAAGTCAGAAGGGCATACTACTCGTGGGAATGAGCAGCACCCATGAAAAGGGTGATCAGTACGCTACGTATTGAGTAAGGTAGCCGAGCACAAAGGCCTACATCTAAGCACATAAATCATGCAGAAAAATAGAAGAACACAATCATAAATGCATATGATCAACGAGGTAAAAGTATGTACAAAGGCCCATAAATAATCTGGATTAATTACTTCATTAATCTCTTATCAGAATCCGATTCACACCATGCCTTTTATCAATCCATGCGAGCGTAGGAACACCCCACTATTATAACCGGTGGGCCGGTCACAATAAATCATCATGCCCTAACCACTATTATTACCGGTGGATCGGTCACAATAGGGTCAAACCCTAACCACTATTTTAACCAGTGGATCGGTCACATATAGGGTAAAAACCCTAACCACTATTCCTAACCGGTGGATCGGTTTGGTTCCTCCTTGCATGGTGTTCCATTGTAAGTAATTAGTGTCTTTTATTTGCCTTAGCAAAACTCTGGTTTATTTTCATTGAGATCAGGATCCCTCACTATTATAACCGGTGGGCCAGTCACATATAGGGCATCATGTCCCAACCACTATTATTACTAGTGGATCGGTCGCACATAGGGTAAAACCTTAACCACTATTACTGACCGGTGGATCAGCTAGTCCCGTCTCAATATCTTCCACTTTAAATGATTAATGTCTTAAATATCTTATTCAAAAGATTTCGCCCTCGACATGCATGAATCAACACACATCACAAATCATAAATTCCAACATTATAATTACACTTTAATCACCAATACACATGGTACAATAAAAACCCTAAGCAGCCACATTGAACCCTAATTAACCACAACAACCCATAGTTAACCACTCCAAACCCTATTCTACCTTAACAACCATGATTAGCCATTCCAAACCTTAATTAACCACAACAAATCACAATTAGCTACTCCAATCGTATTTAATCACAACAACCCAGAGTTAATCACTCCAAACCCTAATTCAGTCTCCTCCATACCGTTATAATACTCCACGTACTATTTCCTGTCCAAAACAGTTCAAACACCCAAATAACTCTTGCATTACCTTCCTTACATCCCAAATCAACCTTTCATACGTAAATTTCGCTCCCATGCAAACTTTACACATCCCATGCAGCCTCTCAAACTTTTCATACAAATCTTAAATCCCATGCAATCATTAAATCCCATGCAAAACCCTAATACCACCATGCAAACCCTACTACGACTATAAAACCATTAATACCACCATACAAACCCTAGTACCATCATGTAAACCTTAATACCTCCATACGACCATTAATACCACCATGCAACCCTAATACCACCAAACAACCATTAATACCACCATGCAAACCCTAGATTCCGTCATACAAAACCCTAAATTCAATCCACACAAAACCAAAATCCATCCATATCAAACCCTAGGTTCAAACCATAGAAAACCCAAAGATTTGTCCATATAATACAATTGATTAGATCCTCCCATTCATAACCACAAATTAAATTCTCCCATACAAGACCATAAGTTAGATTCTTCCACGTGAAATCATAAATTAGAATATCTCATATAAACCAAAATTTAGATTATCCCATATAACATCATAAATTACATTCTCCCATACAACATCATAACTTAGATTCTCCCATATAACATCATATGCTAGATTCTCCCACATAATACCATAAATCAATTCCTCTCACACAAAACCATGCAAAACCATAAAATAGATTCTCCCACAGAAAAAATAAATTATATTTTTCCACACAAAACCATAAATTTCCCATTTTATTCTTCCACTCAGGAATTATTAAAGTACTTAGGTCAACTCACATCCCTTAATCAACTTCTTTTCCCATCCTCCTTTTTCATCCTTTCTCCCACACAAACCACATCAACATCCTCACATGCATGTCTTTCAGGGTTACAATACATATCATCACATATACATAATACATATGCCATGCAAATACATAAAAACATACTTCAACTCTACATCATACCACATATGACATAATTAATAAGGATAAACATATGATACATAGCATGCGAAACACATAATGCATATAAACATACAAGAGGCCTTAGTAACACCCTTACCTAAAACGACACCGGTCTTGGAGCACGCTCCTATGCCTCCTTAGGGCTTTGACTGGTCTCACCTATTATGAGGGAAAAGCTAAAATTAGACTCCCTCCTATCAAAAATACTATTAAAAACTAACTTAATATAAGACTAGGCTTTGATAGAATATTAAAATAATAATAGCAAAAATACCAAATATAATATCGATATTAATAATAATAAGGTTAATAAAAATAGTAACAATAATAATAATAAGGACATTACTTAAAAACATAGTAAAATAAGGGCTTCATCCCCTTTATTAAAATAATACTACTAATAATAATATTAGTAAATTAAATAACCAAATTTAGTAATAATAATAGTGATGAAATAATAATAATAATAATACATTATTAACAAAACTAATGTTAAAATATTTGTATTAATAATAATGGAAATTCGAAATAGGAATAATAATAATAATAATAATAATAATAATAATTATACTTATAACATTTTAATATTAATAATAGTAAATATAGAAATAATAAGAAGAATAATAATAAAATTGAATTAAAATACAATAGGCTTCTGCCCTCAACATAAATAATAATAAAAACATTAATAATAATAATAATGCATATTAAAAATATAAATATTAAGAATAATAATAATAGTATTTATATGCAAATAATTGAAATAAAATAATTTAAAGGTTATAAAAATAGGGAAAATAGTTGAGAGGGTCTAGGGTTCAACCATAGGTTGGTGGGGATAGACGGCACTGGCGGTGGTTCACAGCGGCGGCGGCGGTGGCCGGAAAAAGAAAAGAAAGAGGGGAAAGTTGCATGCTGGGAATAAGATAGGGAGAATTAATATGGGAGCTGGGGTGTTTTGAGTTGCCCATAAGGAGAGGGACAGAATGAGGGTGGCGGCGCACGGTGGCGATGGTGGTGGCCAAATGGAGGAGAAGGAGAAAGAGAGAGGATGAGAGGGAGAATGAGGAAAAAAAAGGTATGGGGAGATAGAAGAGGGTTTGCAGAAGATTTTAGAGGTGAAAGAAGAGGCAGAAACGACGGAAGAGGTGGCTAAGGGCGGCGCAAAGGGTGGCAGAGGTGGAAGAAAGGGCTGTTTCGGAAGGCAAATTTGCACAGCTGGATTGGCTTGTGAAGGAAGAATCAAAGGGTGAGGGAGGTTTCGTTAGCTAGAGGAAGGTTCAAGGAAGATTTTGGTGGTCAGGGATGGCAGTGAAGTTGGCTGGAGGTGGCGGGTGAAGCGTCTAAAGGGGTGGCGGCGAGAAGGATGGGAAATTCTGGGTAGGAGACAAAAGCTCGATACAGGGCTGTTTATGAGGGTATTTATAAGCTTTAGAAGTGAGGGTAGGGTTCTGTGGATCGGCTAGGAAATAGGGAAGATAGGGTTCCAGTCGCCAGTGGCGAGGTTGGCCAGTAGAAATCAAAATGGCAAGAGGGTAGCTGGCTGGGAGAAAGGGTAAAACGTGCGAGAATAAAGGAGAAGTAGGTTGGGCTGATGAGGCTGTTGAATCGGTGAGGGAGAGAGGAGAAAGATTGGCCGGATCAACGGTGAAGTTGGAGGAAAAAATCTCGGCTGGGCGGCGGAGTTGTAGGCTGGCAGCGTCGGGGAAGAAGAAAGAAGGAGATGGGGGGGCTGGACCGATCGGTCCAGAGGAAAAGAAAAGAAAGAAAAGGGAGGAGGTCGAGCGGTCGGTGCGGGTCGAAGGCGTTTAAATGAAACGCCGAGTTTTGGTTGAAAAGGACTTAAAATGCAGTGTGGTGTGGGGCGGAAGAAGGATGTGTGGCGTGGGTTGGGCCGTGCCGAAGAAGGAAGGAGGGAGGAGTTTGGGCCGTAGGAGATGGCAGCCCCAACGGGAAAAGGAGAGGAAAAAGAAAAAGAAGGAAAGACAGAAAAAAGAAAGAAAAGGAAGAAGGAAATAGGGAAAAATAAAAATAGGAGGGTTGGCTTAAATAAATACATTAAAATATTTGGGATAGTTAAAAATTATAATATTTAAATAAACTAATATTTAAATCCATTGTTAGGCTAAATTAGGATTTTTAAAAGGTTTTCCATAAATTCTATTTTAATTAACAAAACACCCTAATTTTCTCCAATTAAATTATTTATAAAATTCATATTAATTTGGAAATATTTTATCCTCCTTATTTTATATAATTTATTTAATTAATTTCCAAAATGAAATCCTTAATTAGCTAAAATATCCAAATTTTTCCTAATTAAAATACTTATAATTTCTTCTAAATTTTTCCTAATAAATTCCTTTTTCTTTTACTAAAAGTAAGTTATTTAAATAATTTTTCTAATAAAATATCATTTAAATATAATTTATAAAATTAGAAAGTTTCTGGGCATTTCAATAATAATATAGAAAATGCATCATAACCACAAAATATAAACCATATTATAAATCTTCCTATAGTCACCACATAATTTCCAGCTATTAATATAATTTTGTGACCACACCTAGTTTTCTACCATGAACAAAAGTCGTGATAGTATTATGAGGGGACATAAGTCCCTATCATGGGCATGGCCTCTAAAGTGGAGAACTAACCCCAATATGTGTGTTTAGGCGATGACACCAAATGTAAATAAGAGCATACCCTCTAATACTAGAGCACTGATCCTAATATGGGTGTTTAGGCGATGATCCTAAACATAAACATGGGCATACCCTCCAATACTAGAGCATCGCTCCTAATATGGGTGTTTAGGCTATGACACTAAATGCAAACATGGGTATACCCTCCAAAGTGGAGCACTGACCATAATATGTGTGTTTAAGCGATGACACCAAACACAAACATCAGTGTACCAGTCAATACTAGAGAACTGATCCAAATATGGATGTTTTGGTAATGACACTAAACGCAAATGAGGTAATCCAAAGCTTTTAGTTGGTTGTTTAAGTGAAGACACTAAACATAAATGAGGCAATCCAAACCTCCTAATTGAGTGTTTAGGCAATGATACTAAATGCATATGAATATCATTATTATCCAAATTAGGTGTTTACAAGTGATAACATCAAACACATCACAAGGCATAAAAGCCATTAATTGGGTGTTTAGAGATGACACGAAACTTAACCAATTCGATTCCCAAATATCATCATTATGATTCTTATTAATTCTTGGGTGTTGTAATCATAATTAAAATGTTATAATTATATGGAGTTATTAACATAAAAGGTCCAAAAGAAGAAAAACAATTAACAATGATCCTGATGGAATACAACCGGACCAGTCGATCAATCCTACAGACTTGTCGATTTGTCTGGTTGTATGACACATAAAAAAAATAGCACCAGCATTCTAGTCGACTAGTTGTTTTCACGGATCTACTATTCCTAGAAAACTAGTTGATGGGGTTGGTTTAACCAATTGGTGGGTCTTAGTAGAGACAAACCATTATGGTGATGAGGTCACCAGTCGATGGATTTGGAAAATCAATCAACTACTCATAGGGACTAGTCAGTTAGTTCATTGAACTAATCGAATGATCTTGCAACCAGGTAATCCAAATTTCTAAACCATGTGGCTGGTCACACAACCAATCGATGGATTCAATGAATTGATTAACTAGTCTGAGTAAAAAAATAGCCATACTTTTTCTACATACACCAAAATTTACCAAACTTTACCATATTAATCCTAGAATACTGCTATGTCCTAAAGCACAAAATGAGACATGGTGCACATATAGAGTCACATGTATACATGTTAATGTAGGCATTTGGATGAAATCATACTTAAACTGCCACATCATGCATAAAATTAGAGAAACCAAACAATACTAAAATTATAGAAAGAAACTCTACCACTTGCTTGAATTATAGAATACAATTAGCCCATACTCAACATAGAAACAAACCAAAAGCATGGAACCAAAATAAGCAACAAAAAACTCATTCATATTAAATATAAGAATGCCTTACCTTGAAGTAGTTCTTTTATACCATAACTGCTAGCTTGACGATTGCCTACCAAGATGTCGATTCCTATGAGAATCAAGAGTTAAACCATTAAAACTCCTTTTTAAAACTCCATTAAAATATAAAAAAATATGAAAGCACAACTCAACCTTTTCCTAAAAATAAAATTATAATGAAAATGAAGCTAGAATCTTTAACATTTCTCAAAATCATAATCCTTCATTGATTAAGAGCAACAAGGGAGAGTTAAAGCCAATATTAGAAGAAGAGAAGAGGTACAATAACTCTACCAAGGAGGGAAGAAAATGAGAGTAAACTTCTATTTTTCTCAAGAGAGAGGAAAAAAGAAGAATGGAGAAAAATCAACACTTAGAAAACTTTACCAATGAAAAAAAAGAGATTAAGAATAGTAGGTAAGAAGTGAAGATGAATCAGGGATGATGTGTATCGAAGAGAGAGCTGGTCAAAATCCATAGGAGGGGGAGAGACACGGCTAGTATGGTTGAGTGTGGGTAACCAAGGTGTAAGAGAAGGCATGATGGTGTGAGGGAAGTTGAGTGTGGCCATCAAGGGACAATTGTAGAGGGTTGGCATGTCATGAAAGTTGTGTAAGAAGTCAAAGGAGAAATTATAGCTTCTAGAAGAGAGTGGAAAGTGAGGGATAAGAGTGAAGGTGAGTTATGCCTCAAAAAGAACTTTTTAGGGAAATTTTAACTAAATAAAATCATATAATATTATAAATAATGTAAAAATAATTCAAAACACTAAAATATGCTCATTAGCACAAATATATTCTAATTATAATTTTTCATAAACATTGGAAATGGATTTGAATCAAAATTATAAAAGGATATAAAATCATAGGATAACTAGTCCATTGGTTTGAGTAAACTAATCGACTGGTTTGTCGAGAATAAAATTGTCAATCTCT
Organism: Tamarix austromongolica; assembly: GCA_039764185.1. Classification (NCBI taxonomy): domain Eukaryota; kingdom Viridiplantae; phylum Streptophyta; class Magnoliopsida; order Caryophyllales; family Tamaricaceae; genus Tamarix; species Tamarix austromongolica. The sequence goes on from CM077817.1 coordinate 51,720,698, forward strand.
AAGCATACTAGGTAATTAGTTAGGCAAACTAGCCGATCGGTATGTCTAAAATTAACATTTTTATTTTTGTTTCAAGCCCTTTTCAAAAACAGAACTAATTTATCTTATATCAACATAATTTTAAATATATTTTGAAAGATTTTAGGATGGGGTATTATCGCACTACATCTTTAAAAGAGACTTCATGTCCAATGTCTAGAAAAGAAACATAACAAAAATAAAACAACTTAGGGTTAGTACATAATAGAAGGGACTACCCCTTAAAAGAGATGGCATTACCCATGGAACACACCTCCATGAATAACTCTGGATACTTCACCTTGATATTCTCCTTAGACTCCCAAGTGGCTTCCTCTGCTCCATGGCGTGACAACATGACCTTCACTAGGAGAGTAACCTTTGAATACTTCTCTTGAGTATTGGTATCAAGGATCTTTAGTGGTCGCTCCTCATAAGTCAATGTCTCATCAAGATCAATTGTCTTTGGTTGAGTGATGTGCAATGGATTTTCCATATACCTCCTCAAATAAGAGATATGGAAAACTTTATACAATGTGAAAGCTCAATGGGTAAGGTGAGATAGTAAGAAACCTCTCCAGTTTGATCCAAAATCTTATATGGACCAATATATCTTGGGCTAAGTTCTTCTTTCCGATCAAAATGCTTCAATCCCTTGGTAGCCAAAATCTTTAAAAGAACTCAGTCACCCACCTTAAACCTATCTATCCTCCTTTGTAGATTTGCATAACTCTTCTATCTATCTTGGGTAGCCTACATATGATCTAATTGGTAGTGTCCTCTACCATATCTAATCCCAATAGAACTATCTCACTCAAGTTTCTATAACATAAGGGACTGCCATACTTCCATCCATAGAGTGCCTTGAATGGTGCAATCCATATGCTTGCATGATGGCTGTTATTATAGGAAAACTCTATCAAATCCAAATGATCCTCCCAACTACCTTGAAACTTGAGTATGCACACCTGAAGCATTTCCTCAAAAGTCTAAATATTTCACTCTTTCTAATCATTTGTAGTTGGATTAAAACTACTACTTATCTTTAATTGTGTATCAAAATTTTCTTGTAACTTCTCCTAGAAGTACAATAAGAATCTGAAATCTCAATTTGACAGGATGCCTTTAAGTACCTATGGTATTGTACCATATTCTTCTTATAAGAACTAGCAATGTGATCCATACTCTAGGTAGACTTCATTGTTATGAATAATGCTAACTTAGTCAATTGGTTTACTACCACCCAAAGAAAATCCCAACCACTATATATCTTTGGTAATCCAACCACAAAGTCCATTAACAAACTATCCTATTTCTTCTTAGGGACTTCTTAAGGCTGATCAAACCCCACCAAATGCTTGTGCTTAATATTAACCATCTAACAAGTCAAACATCGGGCTACAAAGTCTGCAACCTCCCATTTCATAAGGGGCCACCAATAGATCTTCTTTAATTCCTTGTACAACTTATCCCTTCCAAGATGGACGAAATAAGATGCACAATGAACCTCCTCTAAAACCTTCCTCTTAAGCCCCACTACTCTATGGAATGCAACACCTTAGTTAATGACTCAATGCCCAGATCCCAAAAATTGCATAACTAGAGTGGATACCCTTTCCATACCAACCTTCTAAGCACAATCATAGAGACCACCTTCACCAAGGGCCTAGGCTTGCATCTCTAGTAAGAGACCCTAGCAACCTTTGGTCCCTTAAGAACCACACACTCTTGAGCACAATAAATTATAGATTGATATCTCAATAACATATCCATCCTAATGATTACATTAAAGTCATGAAATTTAATCTCTATGAGGTCTAATAGAAGCTTGATTCCCCTAAGGACTAAGGTCACATGTCTACATAGCCTAGTACATAGAAGTATATTCCTAGAGGGAAGCATAATAGAAGTCTTTATCTTATTAGAAGGAATCATATCTGCCTTAGCTATGAAAGCACTAGACACAAAGGAGTGCAAATCACCTAAGTTAAATTGCACGTAAGTAAGAAGGGAATAAATTGTGAACATACCCATACCGACATTTACTTGCCTATCAACCTTTGACCAACTCATCACTTTTAGGCAACTACTTGGAGATGGTCCTATAACACTATCTAAACCCTTCCCTAGTTGAAAGATATGAGGCCTCTGAACCCTTTACTATAGAGCAGTCCTACTAGCTCCACTATCTATTGGCAGAAGCCTATGGACTAGCAAAATTTGTGCCATTATACCCTACGAACATGCTTTCCCTTGTAGGACACTACCCCCAATAATATAACACTCAAATCAATGGTGCCCCAACCTACCACAGCCATGACACTAAATTAGTTGCCCTGTACAATCCTTTCTTGGATGGTTCTTACCACACTGCTAACATATGAAGCATTTCACCACCAGCAGAGTTAACTATCCTCCATAGCAAGGTACCATCCCTGACTAATGACAACTTGTGGCCTAGAACCTCTTCTCTCCTCCTTAGAGCTAATCACCCATAAACTTTAGCTTAGCCCCTGATTAGGCACTATAGGCTTGTGCAATCATTGATGCCTCTAAGGCATAGTTATACATAACTTGTAAGTCCTACACACGAGTCCCCACCACCATCTCCTACAGTCTCAGACTCAACCTAAATTAAAATAAGGGAATCTTCATCCTCTCATTAGCATTAACCTTGGGAGAAAAATAGACTAGGTTTAAATAGCCGCTGTAGTACTCCTCCACTATAAACATACCCTAATGCAATACCATGAACTCATCGTACTTTACCATCCTTAGGTGAGTAAGGTAGAACTGTACCCTTAGCATCTCAATAATATTCTCTCTCTAATCTGTAGTGACTCCTCTCAGCTGCCAATCTCTCCACCATTCGTTAAGACGACTCTATAACTGGAAAACTCCAATATCAACCCACCTACTATTTGGGTAGCCACTAGCCACAAAGATCTTCTCAATGTCCCTTAACTAACACTCCATCATATTTAGGTCCTTCTAACCCTTAAAGAATGATGGACAATAAAGATTAACCCTATGAAGCCAATCCTCTTATGGTGGCACCGAAAAAAGAGGTGGCAACAATGGCTATGGAGCCTCCTCACACTGAAACTGTCACTCTATGAAGGCCCCAACCATCTCCATGAAACACTGGAGATGTTGATTCGCACTATCAAAGTCTAAGAATACTAAATCGCATTAGATAAAGCTAACCCATAACTACATGGTTAGTACACATGAGGGTAACACATTGCACATCAGACCAGAAGTTAATCCTATCTTATAAATTTATGGCCAACTCCCAACACAAACAATTGCTCACTCACAGACTAAACAAGATTCTATATGTTCATATGAAACTAAAGAAATTTGTTTTTGCAAAGCAAAATTAGGGTTTAAAAATCATAGGCTCTGATACCAACTTGTAACACACCAAACTTTTGAACCACAAAATTTTATTTTGATGGTAGTGCAGAAGCATTTGAAAAGTAAAACTGGGAAATGTTACCTTCACATCAATCATGAGAGAGGTGTGATAATGCAAGGTAAAATGGCATAAGGAATAAACAAATGTGTGCCCATAATAATATTATAGTAGTACTAATGATAACAAATATGATAATAGTAATACAAAGAGGAAGGAGTATGAGATCTTACAAATCTAAATACAAGAATCAAAGCCAAGAGTTTAAATACCCAAACGAATAAAAACTATCAAATGCAGTGGATAAGACATATTTATCTGATTAGCTAAACTCTTAAGCAAAAAATATAAACCTCCTAACCTAACCAACAACTAGCTACCGGCTGACATCATCATCCTCAGCATATTTTAACTAAGAATTGTACCCCTAGAAATCCTCCTCTACTCCCCGGACTAGAAGCTGGATCATTAGAGTGACTATATAAGTGTAGCATTAGTATGGTCAAGCACTTGTAAAATATACTATCTAGAACATGGTAAAGCTCATGAATCACATTGAAGTCACATAGTGGTATGGTGATAAGTATACCAATATAAATTAACACTCAAACTCATGGTAGTAACATAACAAGGCATGCTTGCATAGACATCATGGAAGAATAATACTAGAGAACCAATCCCAATATGGGTGTTTAGGTGGTGACATCAAACAAAAACATGAGCATACCCTCTAATATTAGAGCATCAATCCAAATATGGATGTTTAGGCGATGACACCAAACTTAAACATTAGCATACTTTCCAAAGGCACCAAATGAAAACATGGGCATACCCTCCAATACTGAACCACCGATCCCAATATGGGTGTTCAGGAAATGACACTAAATGAAAACATGGGAATACCCTCTAATACTGGAGCACTGATCCCAATATGTATGTTTAGGTGATGACATCAAATGGAAACATTGGCATAACCTCCAATAATGGAGAATTAATCATAATATGGATATTTAGGTGATGATATTAAACAGAAATAAGGCAATCCAAACCTTCTAGTTGGTTATTTGGCAAAGAAACCAAAACACAACTGAGGCAATCCAAACCTCCCAGTTGGTTGTTGAGGTGATGACATAAAATTCAAATAAATTTCATTATTAAATAAATTTTATGTTTCCAAGTGATAACACCAAACACATCATAAGGCATAAAAACCACTAAATGGGTGTTTAGAGATGCCACTAAAGCTAACCAATTCAAGTCCTAAATATCATCATTATGATTTTATTAATTCTAGGGTAAACATGGTTGTGATTATACTTAAAATGTTATAATTACATGTAGTTATTAACATAAAATGCCCAAAAGAAGAATAATAATTAACAACGATCCTGAAAAAATACAATCAGACTAGTCAATTGGTACCTAGTAGAGTCAATTGGTCTGGTCATACTAAACTTGAAAAAAAACAACACCAATAAACTTGTTGGTCTCATTGATCGACTGTTCATAGGAAACCAGCTAATGGGTTTTTTCTACTTAGTCAATGGGTCTAAGTTGAGAGAGACCAATCATGAGGTCACTAGTCAATGGTTTTAGCAACCAATCTACTTATCACAAGGATCAATCAACTAGTTCATCAAACCAATCAACTGATCTTGCAACCAACCAATAAAAAATTCCAAAAATTTTGATTGTTCACACTACCATTTGATGGGTTTAATGAACCAATCTTCTGGTCTAGGTAAAATAACACCCAAACTTGCGATACATACACCAAAAGTTAACAAACTTGACCATATTAATCATAACATGCTACTATGTCATAGAACACATAAAGAGTCATGCTGCACACATAAAATTACATGGATACATGGTCATGTGGAAATTTAAATGAAATCATACTTAAATGGTCAAATCATTCATAAAATTAGAGAAACTAAACATTGCTTAAATTACAAGAAGAAACTCTACCATATGCTTGAATTCTAGAATACAATTAGCCCATACTCATCATAGCAACACATTAAGAACATGGAACCACAATAAGAACATGGAACCACAATAAGAAACATAAAACTTATTCTTATTAATGATAATAATACCTTGAAACAATTCTTCTAGCACAAAACTCCTAACTTGATAGTTGTCTACCAATATTTTGATTCTTAAGAGAATCAAGAGCCAAAACCATTAAAACTCCATTAAAATCAAATAAATTAGAAGAAGAAAAAAAATGAAGAATAAAAGCACAAATCAACCTTTTTCTAATATAGAATTCAAAGTTATATAAAGCTAGAATCTTCAATCTTTATTAAAAACTTAATCCTTCCTTAGTTAATAGAAATGAGGGAGAACTAAAGGCAAGATCAAAGTACGAAAAGAAGGATAATAACTTGATGAAGAAGGGAATAAAATATGAGAAAACCTATGTTCTTCTCAATATAGAGGAAAAGTGAAGAATACTCAACACATAGAAAACTTCACCAAAGGAAAGGAAGAAGAGAGAAAACATTGGGTAAGAAGTGAAAATGAATTAGGGATGGAGTTCATAGAAGAGAGAACTAGTTGTAATCCACAAAAGGGAGAGAGATAAGACTATTATGGTTGAGTTTTAGCAACCAAGGTGTAGGAGAAGGCATGATGGTATGAGGGAGATTGAGTGTGATCAAGAAGGGATAATTATAGGGGCTTTCAATGTTAAGAAAGATGTGTAAGAAGTGAAATGAGAAACCATAGCTACCAGGAGAGAGAGGAAAGTAACGGAGAAGAGATAAGGTGAGGTATGCTTGAAAAAATGTTTTTTGGGGATATTTAACTAAATAAAATCATATAATGATTTTAACAATGTAAAAATAATCCCAAAGCACCTAAATATGCTCATTTGCACAAAAATATTCTAATTAGAAGTTTTCAAAAACATTTGAAAGGGATTTGAATCAAAATTAGAAAAGGATATAAAATCATAGGATAGATAGTTGATTAGTTTGAGAAAACATGTTGGTTGGTTTCTCAAAAATGAAAGTGTCAATCTCTAAGCATACTAATTGATTGGTATGCCTAAAATTCACTTTTTTTTATTAGAGTTTCAAGTAATTTTTGAAATAAAACTAATTTATCTTATATTAACATAATTTTACACTTATTTTGAATGATTTTAAGATGGAATATTATAGTAACCATCAATGGACTTAAATATTAGCCAAAGATAACAAACCATCTGAGTGAATAGTTCCTTTAGTATTGATATCCCATTATATAGAGTAGGTAAGACACTATGATTTGCTATTTATTTTTTCCTCAAAGGAAAAGCCTGAAGGCACCAATGAGCGCTAGAAGGCAAACTAACCCTTAGTAGCTACTTGAGGAGCGGATAATATAAACTTATGCACAAATCAATCATCTATCACTTTAAGTGATTAGTGTGTTATCCTCTAAGGTTAAGTTATCACATAAGGCCTATATAACAACCAACTAACACATCCACCCAATCATTAGAGCTTACCCATGGTTACCCTCCAAACCATATGGTGGGATTTTCATTAGTTCTTAGCCATATTTAAATCCATCTATTAAGATAATTCATTTAGTTTAAGAATCCAGATTATATCATCCATTTGTAGTATCATAGCATACACATTCAAGTTTTTTCATTGAAATCCTCCAAAGGTAGTTAAAGAAAACGTTGTGAATTATGAACCATTTAATCCATCCTATAGTTTAGTTAATTCATGCTAACTTGTATGTTCTCATTATTAAAGAATAATATTATAATAATGTATCAAGTCTAAAATCACATCAAGTAACAAAAATAACACCATTTGGCCAAATCAATCAATTAGTTTTGGCTAATCGGTTGAACATGTTAGCTTAGCTAAACCTTGGAGTTCCTTTGAACCAACTAATTAATCTGGTCATACCAGTTAACTTTTCTAATACTAGTCAAATATTTTTCTAAAAAAATTGATTAATGGGTTTAAATAGAAAGCAACCAAAGTCACCATAGACAACTTGATTGATTGGCTAGGCTAACTAGTCAACTGTTCTAAGGACAAGTCTATTAGTTTGGCTTAACCAGTCAATCAATTTACTCCCAGATAGTACATAACAGACATTTTAATTATTATTAAACTTCTAAAAATCCTACCACATCCAAACTATAACACTATCATTATATAAAACCAAGATTTAAAATGCTTATATACTAAGTCATACTTTATTTACAAGAAATAAATCTTATTTCTCATGAATCAATAATTTTTTGTTTAGAATTCTTGAATACTCCAACGTGTATCACTAAAATACTATGAATCTTATACATGCATATAATTATTATAAATGTATAGAGTACACTAACTCACATGCTTTGTCATTCCACATTTCAAAGGGAAGAATGACTTGTAGCTTAGTGAAAATTCCCATCAAGAAGGTAAAATTGAAGGATCCATTTTAACTCTTTCTTCTTTCATATGCAAATTTAGCCTAAATTTGTTAATTTTGGAGGCAAATCCCTCTATTTTTCTTTTTAAAGGTTTATGTACATATGATAGGTATAGAAACATGTTATTAAAATTAGAATATTAACTTGACATTTTCTCAAAATTGAACAAAATAACAGAAATCATGAAAAACATGATATCTTAAAAAGAAGGTGAGATGGAATTATTTGCTGCTTTACTTCTGATTGTAGTTGAACTTAAGTGGAAGAGATGACTATCTTCTTCTTCATCTTCCTTGTCATAACTTGGCTTTAAATTCTCCCAAGTTTCTCTAGTAGTAGTACAATTATGAATTTATTCATATTGTTCTTCAACTAGGGCATAATGAAGCATCACCATACCTTTATCATTAAGGGTGATTCTTCTTTCTCCATCCATTCATATTTCTCTTGGTTTATCAATCATTACATTTGTAGATGGTCGTTGAATCTTAATGGACCAAGTTGTACGATTAATCATAACTCTTGATTGTGTGTTATGAAGAAGTTGCTTGTGATTTTCTTCTATAGCCCAAAATTTTCTCTAATGAATAGTGGATAATTTGAAGTTGCTAAGTCTTCATCCATGAAGTTATCCATAATTTGAGGATCTTAAGTTTTTATTATTATATTAATTTAATAAATCCCCAAGCCCTAATACCAATTGTAAACTCGTGTCGATACACTAGAGGGGGAAAATAGTATAATACCCTATTTTTAGAAACCTTGATTATAAACTAGTTAATTAGTTATAATAATTATTTTAATTTTTTTGCATTAAGTATATTATTAATTTGTGTAATATTATGGTATATTAGATATAAATTTAATTAGGTTAAAATTTGATAAAAAGTGGGTTATTAAATTTTAATCCAAGTGTAGACACCAAATGATATCTATTTTATCAAGTAACCCTACTCTAAATAATCAGATGTTTTTAGTAAGTTAATCTTTAAAAATTATTACTCTTACCTTATACTAGATTTTGCCCATACCCCTACTCCCTTTAATCGACGATACCCTTAACACCATACCCCTAAACCATGCATCTCTCTCCTCCATATTGCCCCCTTGTTTTGCTTAATAAGACCCTTCATGCCACACCTCCTGCACCATGAATCCCTCTTCTCCATGTTTCTCTCCCCTTGTTTTTCTCAACGAGACCCTTCACTCTATACCTCCTGCACCATGCCTCCCTATCCTACATGTTCCCCCTTTTTTATTATACCCTTTACTTCACCATTTATTTAAACTCTTCATCCTCACCATTTTGTGTCATGTATCAACCCTCAAGAATCCTACATTATCTCCTCCTTCTCCTGAGCTCCCTCAAGGAAGAAAAATCCCTTTGTTTGCCATTATCATCGCTCCATCTTTACCATTTTTTCTAGTAATGCACTCCACTAATGACCACATTTCCTTAGCTTCGACAACTCCCATCAGTATCTATCCCCTATCTTCAACAAATACTGCCAAAACCCACCCCAAAACCAATGCACAACCTCACCAAAAATACCCTAACTCCCTTGTACAAACTCACCGAAGCATCACCCTCCACCTTTGATTATTTGTGCCGGTTCCCTACCTTCAACTTCGACCATTTCCACGGAACCTACCTTGCTTAACACATCTACCACCACTAAATCCATTTCCCAAGCTACACACAAATCCACCAAAGATTCCCCCAACTTACATCTAAACTCAGCAAAATCTCCACCCCTCTTTAGGCTAAAAGCATCAACCCCTTCCCCCTTGGCTTTGACCATTTGTGCTGATCCTCTCTACCTTTTTGCACCAACCTCCACCACGTCTCCTTCCTTTTCTTTGGCCATTTCATCCATTGCTACCCCTAGCAACATACAAATTCACCATTTCTCCTTTCCCTCTTCTTGGCAACTTCCATCATTCTCCTCCTTCCTGGTTTTGTGAGCTTCTTAATTTCCTTATTGCATTATTTTAGCTAGTAATCTGTTCTTGAGTTGGTTTATTAATTTTGGGTTATTGTTGTATTATACTAAATGCTAATACCTATGTTATTGGGTGTTAATTTTCTAGGTACTTCTTGAGTTTCTTGGAAAAAACAGCTTTGCACTTGTTATGTAAGCTTGAATTTAGGTAAATTCAATTACTCATAAGACGATAATTTATGTGTGAGCATGATAATAATTTATAGACCTAGAATCATGATAAGCTAATATATTTCTCAAGTTTTATGATATGCATGATAAAATGATAACATATGAAATAAATGGTATATACAATTATACAATCATGATAAGTTATATGCATGAGTAATATGTTATATGATTTACATAAGTAAGTCCAGGATTTTATTAGGGTTCTCATTCTTTTCAAGATATTATTTGAATAACATGATACATATCTGATGATTACTAATGCATGGTAGTTAGGGTTACTATGATTTGTATGGAAGCATATGCACATTATTAGTGTTAGCTTATGATGATTTTTATTTGCATGACCTAGGGTTAGAGATATTTTCCTATTTAAATGTTGTATTATGTTTTAAATATGTACATATATACTACATAGAATATGTGACACATGAGAATTTTAAGAATAGGATTTGTGGACGCAACTTACTAAATGCACAAAAAGTGGAAAATAAAATTAATTGCTAGATCGCAAATATTACTTACATGCTAAAATAATATAAATTATTGTCTTTTAGCCTTTTCATGAAAAATTACCCGTAATAATAATTTTAGGCATAAAAATGAATGAAATAATGAAAATAGTGTTTCAAGGGTAATTTGGTAAATTTTGACTTAATCAATATTTTGTGGATAATTATAGATTAGGATGAACTTAGACTTTTGATATGTTGACCTTAGTATTGACTTAGCTTGGTATATACCAGTGATCTTAGGTTTACCTTTATAATTGGAAATAAAAAGGAAAATGGGTAAGTATGGAAATAGGAATTCTTGTGTAGTATATGACATCTATGATCACCTTTTAAAATATTAATACTTATAGTGAAAGAACTTGAGTTGAGAATGGTTTCTCTCTATAATTAGCTACACTAGGATCAAATTTAGAAAATTATGGCAACATGAGTCATTTAGGATAACAACAACCTGAGAATGGTAACATCGGATAGCTTGTTCCACAGCAAAATCAAAGGGAAGGACTACCCATGATCTTACCCCTTCACATTAACATAAACCTTGTGGGAATGCAAGCTTAACCCACAGGTGATGATTGTAATTGAGCCATTCGAGATTATGTTGTGCCAGTCTAAGACCACCTTAACCCTACCATAGCCCACCTAGAAATTAATGCCCCTCACTTTGAACTCAAACCTATCATGACCCACACCATCAACTTAGAGCTTTCATAGAATTTAATGAGACATTCAAAATTTAAGGAGTTCTAAAAACCTCCCTACGGCTTAGTTGTTCCTTTATTCCTTGAGAGACCGTGCTAGGGAGTGGTAGACATCACTAACAACTGGTTCAATCACCTCATAAGATGACTTAGTTCAAAATTTTATCATGCTTTATTTCCTTCCCAACAACAATTCTAGACATAGGCATAGCATTATAAAAATTTTTCAAGAAAAAGATGAGACACTTCACAATGCACGGGAGAGATTTAAGGAATTGTTAAGGAAATGTCCAAACAACGAAATCCCTCATTGGTTGTAAATGGAAACATTCTACCATGGACTAAACCCTTGAACATGAAACTTAGTAGATGCCTCTACTAATGACACATTGTGGAGAAAAACCTATAACCAAGCCTATGAGATCATTGAGACTATAGCCTACAAGAACTAGCATTAGGATAGTGCTAAGAGCATCCATAGGATACGAGCAGTAGGAGCATTTGAAGTAGACATTATCATGACCCGAGGAGTAGGAGCATCATCTATGTCTAACTTATTGAAAAATATTGCTCTCACTAACTAGTAGGTATAGAGAATATAGCAATATCCCATTACTTTAGCGGTTGTAGTATCCTACATGTATTGTGGAGAAGGTCATCTATTCTAGGAATATCTAGCAAACCTAGTGTCGGTTAATTATGTAGCAAATTAGGCTAGAAACTCACATAATTCATACCTATTTTTCTATTGAACAAGATGACAAGGAAGTGTTTGGGTGTAGTTGGATCAATTACTCAACACCTTAGGAACCTCTTGGCCCAAGTAGTGGAGAAATACAATTAGTCAAACCATTAATTGAAGAGTCTCCCAAGTTGGAACTTAAGCCATTACCAACCCTCTTAAAATATGCATATTTAGGTTAGGAAGACACCCAGTCATTCATTATATCATCTACCTTAATTGAATTTCAGCAGGACTAGCTAGTCAACTTTCTCTAGAAACATAAGAAGGTAGTAGGTTCCGGGGAATTATCCCAACATTGTGTATGCATAAGATTCTGCTAGAGGATCCCTCAAGTTCATCTATTGAGTTGCAATGAAGGATCAATCCAGTAATAAAGAAGGTAATAAAAGAAGAAAATCATCAAATAGCTTGATGTAGGTATCATTTACCTAATATTTGATAGCTATTATGTAAGCCTTTTTTAATGTGTCCCTAAAAAAGGAGGTATGATTATCATTCAAAAGTCTAAAAATAAACTGATCAAGACCCAAACAGTCATAGGGTAGTTCATTTGTATGGAATAAAGGATAATCAATCCACCATAAAAGATCATTTTACCCTCCCTTTTATTGATCAAATGCTTGATAAATTGGTAGGAAGAGCTTTTCATTACTTTTTGGATGGATACTAGGTTTATAACCAAATATCCATTACACTAGAATATCAACATCAAATCATGTTGACATGCCCCTATGTTACATTCCCCTTTCGATAAATGACCTTTGGCTTGTGCAATGTGCCTGTAACTTTTTTACGATGCATGATAGCTATATTCACAAACATGGTAGAAGATATTATAAAAGTTTTTATGGATCATTTTTATATTTTTGGAGATAGTTTTGAGGATTTCTTGACAAACTTAGAGAAAATTTTGATAAGGTGTAAAGAGACCAACTTAGTCCTTAATTGAGAGAAGTGTCATTTTGTGGTTCATGAAGGGACTAGAGGTTGATAGAGCAAAAGCAGAGGTTATCAAAAAATTATTGTAATACCCCAAATTAAGCGGAGTGCTATAAGGATTGATATGACTATTTATATGAATATGGTATACCATATTTTTGATGATTCCATCCTAAGAACTCCATAGTTAAGCATGCTAGCCGTGGAGCAATTTTTAGGATGGGTGACTCTCCTAGGAAGTTTCAGAATTTTTTTGAAAACTTCATGAAAAGTGCATGAGTGAGGAAAAAGCATACTGAAAAGACTTGTGTTGATTTGTGAGGCCATCCGATCAATCCGAAAGCGCTCCAAGGTAACCCCAATATGGTCATATCAACTCAAGGTGTTACAATTTTCCCCTCTAACCACTATCAAAGGTGTGAGAAGTTTTTTAGAACATGCAGGATTTTATGGAAGATTTATCAAAGATTTCTCTAAAATTGCTAAACCCCTTTGTTAGTTGTTATAACAAGATACAAAATTTGACTTTGATGAGTTTTGCTAGATAGTCTTTGAATGAATAAAGTTATCACTCCCTAAAGCCCTTATTATAGTAGTACCTGATTGGACCTTACCCTTTGAACTGATATGTGATGCAAGTGATTGTGCTATAGGAGATATCCTAGGAAAATGGATGAACAAGTTCTTCCACAACACCTAATATGCTAGTAAGACACTCTATGAGGCTCAACTAAACTACACCATTATAGGAAAAGAATTACTAATAGTAGTATTTGCATTTGATTTCGATATTATCTCCTATAAACTAAATTTATTATATATACTAACCATGACGCTATTCATTTCTTACTAAAAAGGTTGCCAAACCTTGTTTTCTAAGATAGATCTTACTTTTAAAGGAGTTTGATGTCAAAATCAAGGATATTTAGGAGAAGGATAATCAAATTATAGACAATCTCTCCAGATTGGAAGGATATAGTGAATAGTAGAAATAAGTCTAGATTAAGGAAATTTTCCCTCATGAATAACTCCTAACAATCAGGTAGGATCAACCACCTTAGTATGCAGATATTGCTCACTATATGGCATGTAACAGACAACCCCTAACAAATCTAGACAATAGCTAAAGAAATTCTTCCATGACCTCAAGTACTACTATTAGGACAAACCGTTCCTAGTTCACAAATGCGTAGATAGACTAATGAGAAGATATGTCAATGAAGATGAGGTTAAAGAAATCTTAGATTCATGTCATCATGTGCCCTATGGAGGTCATTTTGGAGGTATAAGGATTGCGGCAAAAGTCCTCCAAAGTAGATTTTACTAGCCCACCATATTCAAGGATGTTAGGTAGAGGTCCAACACTGCGAGTAATGTCAAAAAACCATGAACATTTCAAAAAGAATGAAATGCCTCAAACTGGCATATTAGAGGTGCAAATATTTGATGTCTCGAGCTTTGATTTCATGGGCCTATTCCCATCCTCCTTTGGTAATGAATACATTCTAGTAGTAGTGGATTACGTATCCAAATGGATAGAGGCTATTGCACTACTAACTAAGGATGCCAGGGTGGTGATTTGGTTTCTCCAATAGAATGTTATCACATGATTTGGGACTCCCAAAGCTATTATTATTCATGGTAGCACACATTTTTGGAATAAGTTGTTTCAACAACTTTTGAAAAAAATATGAGATTTATCATATAGTAGCCACCGGCTATTACCCATAGTCAAGTGGTCAAGCTAAAATTTCAGATAAGAAAATTAGTTAACCCTCCTAGAAAGGGCTGGTCAGCTGGGTTAAATGATGCTTATCACCTTAGGAATGTCACCTTACCATATTGTATTTCAAAAAGTTTATCACCTATCGATTGAATTAGTGCACAAATCCTATTAGGCGCTTAAAATGATCAACGTTGATCTAGTTGTCATTGGAGAGACAGGAAAGTTAAAGATGAATGAGCTTGAAGAGCTAATAGATGCCTCATACAATAGTTCTTGGTTGTACAAGGAGCGGACCAAAAAGTTTCATGACCAACATCTCAAGTAGAAAGAATTGTATCCTAGGTATTTGGTATTGCTCTACATCTCATGGTTAAAGCTTCTTCTAGGGAAATTGAAATCAAGATGGTTTGAACCCTATGAAATTGCCAAGTTGTATCCCTACGAAGCTATGGATCTCAAAGATCAAAATACTAATGGAACCTTCAAGGTCAATGGCCATTGAGTAAAATTGTATTGAGCTAAAATTTGCAACAAAGAAGTTCAAAAACTTTCCTTGGAAAACTCATTGAGTTGCAACAGGTTGTTAGGATGAGGACATAAAACTATGCGATAACAAGAGGCAACCTAAAATTTTATCCTCTATTGCTTTAACTTGTGTTCTTTATGATTCCCATATAAATTTTTTCATTTTCTAAAAAAAAACCACTATGAACATCCATACCCTAATAATGCTTTTATTGCTTTATTGCTAGGAAATAGAGTAGGTGAAAAGTGAATAGAATGCATGCACTGTGTGTCATTTGAAGAAGGACACTAACGATCCCTATCTTGCAAGAAGATTCATCCTTATGTAGTGTGAGGCGGCTGCTCTGAGCATAAGTACAACCCTATCACTCTCTCTCCAGTATGCTATAGGCTATCTAGTGCCACTTTTAAAAATACCACCTCATTTTCTTTTAAGTCTCATCTCATTCGCTCCATCCTCACCACTCCACTCCATTCCTTTCCTCTCCTAATTTTGAAAAAGATTTTGTGAAGCCTCTTATTAAAATAAGATAAAATTCTCAACGATTGCCTTGCATAACTCATTGCACAACCCATTTCAACTATTTCACCTAAGCAAGCTGACACCACCCTCATCACCACCTCAAGTGAAAACACCCCACCATGTATATCTGTGCCCATTTCTTCCTTGTCGTTTGCCTCTAATCCAACCATCCCAAGAAGTTCTACATATTTTGTTACTAAAGCTACAACAAAACCCCTCAATGACAAAAGAAACCTACTTCTTTGAGAAATGATCACTACCTTTTGTATCATCTGATGAATTTTCATCCCCTAGAGATAATGAGGAAGTACACTTCTCTGCTCTCCCCACCAAGAGTTTGAAGAGAAAATCCAACTCTCTCACCATTTTCTAGTCTCACAACTCCTAGGAGAGTTTCAATGCTTTGGCTAACCAAGACTATTATTTTAAAAGAGGTTTTTCCCTCCCAAACTTGCCCCAATATCTTATTGGCCCCATTAATCACCATCATTAGGCCACCTTCTATCAATACCCTCCTTAGTTTTCCCCTCTTATGATCTTAGAAGTATACAACAATCTTGACACCAAATGAAAAACAAAAACTATGCTTGTCTGCAAAAAGTTAGTATCCTGCCTCTTCACCACAATTAACAACCTCTATGGCCTACCCTCCTTCAACATTTATGAGTACTTTGAGTTAATAGATAACCCTACTAATGAATTAGCAGGAGGAATCCTCTCCACACTTACCAAGTCTAGAATGAAGTAGTGAGTCACCATAAATGGTGCTCGCTATTGCGACCACCTAATACTCTTACTCAAGTTAAGGTGTGGTACCACTTTCTCAAAAGTTTCTTGGTGCCTACCACTCATGACTATTCTATGTCATTTGACCACATGGTTCTACTCTACTCCGTATTCACCAAATGAACCATCAATGTTGGTGGAATCATTTAGAACTAGCTAAAGCTAGGTGTGACAAAGCCACAAGGTCCTATCTTTTAACCTACTCTATTTGTTGGTCTCTATGCTAGGTGTGAGGGCGAACAAAGAAAAAGTTGCTAGGCTCCACTTTATCAATCAAGTGGTCATCAACTAATTTTTTGACTCACCAAGAGTAACCACTAAGGCCAAGACACCACACCTAAATCTAGAATGACACTCGGTATGTTTGGAGTCACCGATGCATGCAATGAAGCAACACATGGAGATCCTCATAAGAGGATAGGAGGAAGTCATCACAATAATAAATATGCTTATGATAGCACTTGAATATGTTGTTTTGTTAGATTTAGAAACTAGGAATGTTAAACATGGGATTATAATATTAATTGTTCCTTCGATGAAGGAATGATAGGGATATTGGGACGAGCCTGTGGAGGATAAGAGTTTAGGCAAGTTTGTACGGACTAGTCAAAGTGATATGGTGACATTAGTCTACACTGTTGAGGAAGAAGGAATGATCGATCCCTAGGTTGACATCCCAGCATAAGATGTGGTTTTAGAAATTTCTAAGAAAGAGGAAGGATCTATAGAATGTTTTACCATCACTGTTGCCCCCCCCATAGCTATGGCCTTTAAGCGATCCCCATCTAAGTCAGTTTGATTCTTGTCATGGAAGTAGCATAACAAGTTGTTCACAGCTAATTTTTCTTTTCTTTTTATAAGGATCCTAGCCACTTGGCCCTTTTACCTTTTGGTTCCCAACCTTCCCACCCTAATAGTGAGGATATTGCCACTTTTTATTCATGGGAGGGTATATGTTAGTTAGTATATATTACTTAGTATATCATAGTATCTTACTTTATTTAACCTTTTTATCTAGTTACTTTATAATGAATGTACTAGTTATTTTCACCTCATGCTTTTTGTTGCATAACTTTTTCCATTTTTTACATTTCTAGGATGAATGCTATAATCAACTTGGCAAATAAGGTAGCCCTACTACTCACCTTATCGAATTTAGTTTTGAATTTATTAATAATCCTCATAATGTTACATGTGTATATCATTAAAAGTGACAATACTTATATCTTGTGAACCCAATACCTTGTCTGTGAAATGATCAAGCTAATTCGATGAGGCCTTATATGACAAGTTGATCATCTGGTCACAATATTCTTTACATATAACTATTTTTGTTACCTTGAATAAATTGAATTTGTTAAAACCGTCAGCATTTAAATACCTCAAGCATAAGAAAATGAGGAATAGCTTAATGGAATGTCCATTAGACCTCGTACATATGTGAGGGATTAGTTAACTTAGATATTCTTAACAGAAAGTATTAGGAAGCTTACATTAACTGTCCTTCATAAGTGGTAATTGAATAAGTTTTAGGGAATTAATGCTAACAAATAAGAGTATATGTAGGCATAGTGGCTATAGAAGAGAAGGGAGATTCAATGCCCAAAACACCTAATAACTAAGGGAACCTTCTTGTGAACCATGTTTGCACTTATGTCAAACCATATAGTAGGGTGACAAACTTGTTTGAAAATTTTTGAAATAGGTGTTAGGGTGGAGGAATTGGGGGCACCTGTCTGATACCTAGATGTACACTTGCGTCAAAAGACCCTAACAACCTAAGGAAACCCCGTCTCTTTAATAATTTTAAAAAAATATTTTTTTTGGGAGTTATAAAAAGGCCGACTAACAGAAATAAGGATGTCTAGTTTCACAAATGCCTTGAGGATTCTCCAAGGTTTAGTATAGAGATACAAAGAGAAACCATAAAATTTTCCTTTCACATACACACACAATGCTGACCCTTTTAATATATCTCGTATATATGAAGGCAATTTTCCATTTGTCAAGTCTGAAGCTCAACATGATTGAAAGATAAGAATAGTTTTGGTATTTCACTTATGGGTATCCATTTGCACTCTCTAATCATTGCTTGGGATGAGAAATAACTTAAGGCTGGAGGAGGTGATATGAGTTGATTTGTGTTGATTAAAGAACCCTACAAGTATCATTATATATATGATTTTTACCATATGAGGGAGTCATAGGGTGCGTTTCTTAACAATTTTTTCACCTTTTGAGGTCTCATATGACTCACTTGATTTTAATCTAAAAAGAGCTCTAATATCCTATGAAATGACAGTACTTGCACTCTTATGACAACTAACAGACTTAATGCCTTTACTTAATCGATTGCAAAGTATGTTTAGGTACGGCTACAACTCATCATGTCAAACAACATCCTCCCCCACTCAAGACTATAGAATTCACTGCCTTAGTCTCCATGAAGGTTCTATAGCACCGATAAAAAAGAAGAATGCCCAAATCTCTTAATATGGCACTATTAACTAGGGGACTACTGTAGAGTGCCGTCACCTGATGTAGGGTACGAACACTTGACATAGGGTACAACCACCCGATGTAGCACCAGATGACACCTATCCTAACCTACACATTTTGTATTTTATAAATACCCATTAGATCAAGAAGAATGGAGATACATACACATGGAAGAAGAAAATAGCAATGAGAGATTAGAAGAGAAAGGTGGAAGAAGAAGAGTACCAATAGAGCTGTACCGAGGGAGGAAAAAGAAGAAGGAGAGATTAGGTTAGATAGGGGTTGGATTACCTTGATCTGTCTTGTTCTTTCCCCTCTTTCTCTTCACTACTTTCATCTTTGGATGGAGGAGATTTAGCACTAGTTAAGCTCCTTGGTGAGAGGAAAATATTGAGTGACCTATGTTGTTGTAATCTGTGACATTGTAGTCATATTTGGTTTGAATGATATTTCATTTTGTTAAGCTTCATTTGTTGATGTGTTGAATGTTAGCTATATTAGGCACTCACATGAATTATGTATCAACTATGATAGTGAATAGAACTTACGATGACAAATGGTGATAGGGTTAGCACTAAAAGGTGATGTGACCTTGTCATTATTCCTCCAAAACTCATTGTATGATATTTCTTAGGCCCATACACCATGATGGAGACGGCCTTACAGTGTATTTCACTACTGAGTGAAATCAAGTGAGCCTAGAAGGATTAGTATCTCTTGAGATTGACAGGTTATGAATTATCATAGGGGGTGCATGCATTCAGTGTTAAGCAATCTCCCTTTAATGACTCTATGTTCTGATTTCCTTTCTATTGATATCATGTTGATATTAATGAACTCCTAAGTGCTTATTTATTTCATTACATGTTCATTGTCTCCCTACCAATATTTTTTTAATTTCATATAATGTTTGACTTTAGTACAACATATTCCGTTCATTCTTTGTGGGAAGGATACTCACTCATCACTCTATTACTTGGATCCACCATATATACTTGCACAATTATGTTGTGCTCCATTTATTTTATTACAATATCAAGCATTATTAAACCAAGCACACAATAAGTTTTTGGCGTTGTTGTCGGGGAAGGAATTTTGAGAAATTATACATACTGAAGGATAGAATACTTTGGAATTCTTAGTATATAGCTAACATTTTATTTTTTATAATTTTTAATTTCTTTTGTTTTTAAAGGACTAACAATTTTATAACCATAACTTGTCAAAGAGCCCTAATACCTATCAATTTAGAGATTGAGCACACCTTAAGGAGGAATTGATTAGCCTTGCATTGGCAACAATATCAAGGAGAAGGATCAACTTTAGAAAGCTCTGGTAACATGAGTCATTTAGGTCAACAGCAGCTTGATAGTGGTAATAACAAACTGCTTGTTCCACAACAAAATGAAAGGGAAAGACTACCTATGATCTTACTCCCTCACATTAACATAAACCCTATAGCAATATAAGCTTAACCTATAGGTGATGATTGTAACTAAGCCATCCAAGATTATGTTGTGCCAGTCCAAGACCACCTTAACCCTACCATAGCCCACATTAACCACCAGGTTGTTGGATATATGTTACTTTTGGAAGACTCTATGGCATATGTTAGGCAGTAGGTTGTTATTTATTACTTCACAACATCCACAAACCGATGGAAAAATTGAAGTTACAAATCATATTCTTGACGCTTTGTTAAGAGGATTGCTTTGGTATTTTAAGTTAACTCGTGTATAGTTTTCTTATCATTAAATTCATTCAAGTACTACTCACTCAAGTCATTTGAGATTGTGTATTGGGCAAATCCGTACATGCCAGTTGATATGGTATCCTTAAAGATAGGTGAGTTAAAAAAATTATGAGGTAAAAGAATGAGTATTTCTTTTAAAAGCTTCATCAACAACTCAAGGGAAACATAAAATGAGCCAATGTAAGATACCAAAATCAAGATAATAAACATCGAACTCCAAAGTTATTTTCTCCTAGTGATTTTGTTTGTTTACATTTGCAAAATAAAAATATCTTAAACTAAGAAAACATAAGCTAATTCCAAATGTAGATGAACCATTTAAAATTTTATGAAATATAGAGAAAGTGCTTATCAACCTAAAATTATAGAATCCTATTGTAGAACCCCAAATTTTATCTAACTTTAATCCAAAGTAATTAAAAATGTAACCTACTTCAAAATTTGGAAAATTTATTTTTCTATCTCACCCTAACTCCTTGAACCTTAATTTGTTATTAACTCTAAATTTCATTTCATGTTACCAATATCTTTTCTAACTTAAACATAATCTTGAATGATCGTTTAATTTAATAATCTTGACACCCTATCCTAAATTATTTTTAATCTAGACACACAACACTACTTCTATTTTCTCCTTTTTCCTTGTACTTGTTTTTCCTCGATCCCTTTCCTTCCCCTTATGTACACAACTCCCCCTACCAAGCCTATCATTTACTCCATCAACTATCCCCTCCTTAGCTTAAGGATCTTTGCTGAAAATTTTAGCATATAGAACCCCCCATCCCTAACACACATGTGTGTATATAGAAACTAAGGACTAACTCTCCTATTGCCTCTCTTCTCTCCCTTTTGATTATATAAACAAAACTATCATCTACTTAATCCTTTAACTCCTCTTTGCCACCACGAAAACCACAACAAAAATCCACCTCCATAAATCCCAACCAAATCACCTGACCCCCTTTCGGTCACCCTTGTTGAGGCTTACCCTTAGCTACAAGCCAAAACCACATGTGCAACCCCCTCCTCTTTAATGTCCTGCACTGACACCTTCTCTATCCTTAGCCATTGCAACTAGCACACCCCTCCATTAATCGATAACCTGCACTAAAACCATCATGACCAATTTTGACCATTTTTCCTTCTAAAACAATCACACCACCTTTGCCCATTTCCACTAAAGGTAGTCTACCCTTTTTTTAATTGATGAGGGAATTTTGGTCAACGTTGGTTAAATATGAGAATCATGGTATTTTAAGGTGTTATATAATCTAAAGTATGCTAAGAAATTAATATTACATGTTAGAGTAGATGAGAATGACTTATGTTTGATAAAGTATGAAAATGTTTGATTTGGGAATAGTATCCCAAAAATGAGAAGGCTATTATTACATATGTCAAATGATAATGTTATAACAAAAATTCTAAATATGTTATTAATGTTAGTATTCTAAGAATTTATATTAAATTTGGTAGCTTTTTTAGCCCAACAATAAATTTTATGATGGCTATATAAAATTAGGGTCTATAAGTCTGAGAATAGTAACTTTTGGGATAGGTTTATTATCACATGTGCAAGACCATATAGTTATTCCTTGAAATTAGAGTATGTTCATAATTATAGTATTTTAGCAATAGGTACTATGTTAGGTGGTGAAAAGATTAATGGAAGAAAAATTATGATACAAGTGTAAAATTAGGGCTTTAGGGTAACACAAGGGTCTTAACCCTAGGAAACAACCTTATGATCTTATGATGTGCCATACCTACTCTAAACATGTTATGCAATTATCAAATCAATCATGAATAAGACATTAATCATTTAAAGTGAAAGATCACGTGAGTCAAGAGGAGGTGCTTTATGTGTCTATTCTACTATATGATAATAGTGGCTTAGGAGCATTTTGTTTTGATAGGTGTTGGATTTGTTCCATCGGATGATAATAGTGGCTCAAGTGTATTGTCCTTGAAAGGGGCTTCAATCTATTCCATTGGATTAAGAGTAGTGGGGCTCCATACTCATCATGAATAAGAATATAATTTGAGATAAGTATCCTAATGGATAAGATACTAACTTAAAGTAAAAGAGTAAGTGAGTCAAGACCATGGTGTTGGATCCATTCCATTAGATTATAATAGTGGCTCAGTTGTGTTACCTCTGAGAGGTACTTCAAACTGTTCCATTGGTTCAAGAATAGTATCTTAAGAGCTTTTCATCTTGAGAGGTATTGGATCTATTCCACTAGATGATAATAGTGACTCAGGTGTGTTGTCCTCGAGTGGTGATTTGGACAGTTCCAATAGTTTAAGAGTAGTGGGTTCCCTGAACTCAATGTAAATAAAAGAATGAAAAAAAATTTCTATCTAATAAAAAGGCTTGTATTATTCATTACCTTGTGATGTCTTATGTGTATCGCATGTATACTTTTCTCTACTAGGCATGTGTGTATTTTGTTATATTCCTGAATTGATAATATTGTTACATTTCTTAGTACATAGTGTACTAACCATCTTTTATGGGTACTGCACATTCCTACGAACAAAGGACACTAATGCTTTTGTGCATGTTTTTCAGGACTAGATGGATGATTTTTCTACTTTTGATGCATTGTATTAGGAGGAGTGGCTTTTATCTATATTGGGTGTTTGGAAAATTGTCATATTATCCGGATGATGTTTTACCTAGATACCTTTTGGGATTCTTCAATGCATGGTATCATTTTTGTTGTATTTTGTTACTTTACTCTAGAGTTAACATCTAAACTAATACCTGTATTTATAACGCTTCTCTCATTTTTAATTACCTGATTTTACTATGAAAGGTTAACATCTAAACACCCCACACATTACCACCCTAGATTCAACCCCCATCATTCCACTTTACTTCCATAAATACACATGTAACCATGAAAACCTAGTTAGCCACACCAAACTCTAGCACCCTTCTTTTCCACATATCACCCCTCCATTTCTCACCTACCATCCTTGCTTTCACATGAACCCTATACTCACCCTACACATGATATTTTTCCACCCTCATTTCATATCCCACTCACCCTCAATTATTTTTACTTTCATAACCATCTCAAAAACCCTAGCCATGCCTCTTATGGACCCTTTTACTAACCCACGTAATATTTTTCACCCAAAGTTTCCAATGACCCCAACAACTCTTCCCTTACCTTAATTACACCCCAAGACAACTTTTCACACATAAAGATCATCCCTATATAGACTCCATCCACTCCATCCAAACCCTAGAAATCTCCATGCAACCTCCTTTTATCCTATGCAAACCCTAGAAACTCCCATACAAAGTTCACCCACTCTTTTATTTTGTTCATAACCCCCTTTTATTTTCCCCTCATGGATCATGAGATAATTAGGTTAACCCCATGTTCCTTGGTCAACTCACTTACCCCTTTCTCTTTTTTCATCCTTTCACCATATATGATTATATTAATATCCTAGAATGCATGCCCTAAGGGGCTACATCAAATAATATCATAAGCACAACATATACATATTATACACATGGCATAATAAAGTCATATAAACATACCTCAACTCCAAGCTGTGAAACACATAAAACATTTATAATAATCATAAGATACACAACATAACATGGTACAAGGCATATAAGGAACATAACATATACATAGGGGGCCTTAGCTACATTCTTACCTAACATGACATCGGCTTTGGAGCACACACCTATGCCTCCTTAAGGTTTTGACCGGGTTCATCTTTAAGAGGGAAAAACTAAGGATTGATTTCCCTCTTACTAAAATTACTATTATTTCCTACTTTACTGTAATATTAGAGTTACTATTATTAAAAGAAGCTTTACAAGTAAAAAAATAGGATTTTTATTTTCAAGTTAGCTTACTAGGTTATTACTAGTCAAAATAGGTTCATGCTAAGGTATTTATAGCCATATTTATATTATTAATGACAATAAATTTAATACTACTAATAATAGTAATAATACTAGTTGTAGCAAAAATAGTAGTAATAATAATAATAATTATAATAATACTCCTCATAGTAATAGAAACCCTAATATTATTAATGTTAAGACTAATAATAGGTTTAGTAATAAAAATAATAATATAATAATAGTAATATTAAAAAAATAATAGTAATAATATACTAAGGCTAGCACTAATAATAATAATAATAGTAAAAATAAGGATAATCCTAATAATAGTTAAAATAGGGTTTTAACCCCTTTAATAATAATGGGATAAATACCCTAAGGCTACATTTAGTAATAATAACGATAAACATAGTAGTCATGATATCATAATCATAATAATAATAATAATAATAATAATAATAATAAAAGTAATATGAATATTAATAAAAATAAGGATAATCATAATGATAGTTTGAAGACATTAACCTAGTCCTAAAGTTTGAAGACATTCATGGAACAATATAAACATAAAGCAAGCACAAAATCAAACACCTTATAAAATACTAAGCATGATATAATCAACACTTATAATTATACTAGCGACAAAATTCTAACTACCTATAGTATATTAATGTTTACCATGAATCTAAAGCTCCATAATAAGCTATATAAAATCATACTTTATGCATTATTCCTCCTTTTGACACCTATACGCAACAATTACCTTCACCATTCAAAAACCATCAAAACTAATAAGAAGTCAAATGAAGTAATGGATGAGGAAGAAAAAGGATTAAAAATAAATAAAATGGAAATGAAAAAAAAGTGAGAAAATGTTCAAAGACTTCGGCAAAAATAATGGAGCATAAGAGAGGTTGGAAGATTAAATGGTTAATGTTAGATTATTTGTAAATATTTAGGGATAAATACCTAAAATAACAATTTGATCACTCCAATTCAGATGATTTTTACATCCACCAAGGAGCCCAATTAAATTTTATCACCTTTATTTACTCATTTTAGAAGGATATGAACTAGTTTTAGATATTTAGACTGTTTTGCTTAGCAAAAAAATTATTTGGGGGGGCTAATTATGCCTAAAATGGTAGAATTTATCCAAAAATGCCAAAAATAATTAAAACAAATTTTTATTTTATTTTTAGGTTGAATAGTCCAAAATATAATTATCCCTAAAGTTTCATAAGTTTGTACTTTTGGGGCTTAAAATAATAATAAAGGCAAAACAGGCAATAATAGTTTTTTTCAAAATCTCTATTTAAATTTTTTTAAATTACTAGAATATTTTGAAATAATAATAATAAATTACTATAATTTTTAAAAATAATTTTGATAGCCAAAATTAGCTTAAAAATCTCACAGAAACTAAAATTATAAAGAAAGGTAAGATGGTGTAAACGAAATATTTCAAAAACATAATGAGGATTTATAAATTTTTAAATAATTTAATAAATGATTAAATGAATACATTTTTATTTATAAATAATAAAATCATTATTTTTTAAAAAAATGGGGTGTTACATTAGATTCAATTGAAGTTATAGATGATCGTGATTTGATTGAAAGAATTGAGCAACATGATTCATTGACCTTGATGATCTACAAAACAAAATAGTGAGTTGAAAATTTTAGGGCAAATAATATAATATTTTATAAGGTAGGATTGTAATTTAATGCTGAATCAAATTTAACTAATTAAATATATAGAGTCTAAAAAAATAAGGAGCTCATACTATGAGATTATAGGATAAAATCATACTTCATAATTTCATATCATTCAAAGCATAATGGAATTTAGAAGATTACATGAATTATTCATGTTATTAAAAGTGTACTGATGAATGATTACATTTTAGATTTTGGAAATAACCCGCCAAAGTTGAAACACGTTGGTGATTGATTCGTGAAGTTTAAATTCAGTTTTTCACCACAAAGGAATATGGTTATCTCAAGTAATATAATGTCATGATTAATGAGACATTATAAAGTCTATAAGGAAACATTCCACATTGGCTATTAGATTGAATGATTTAAGGATTTGAAGAATCTTGCAAGATTCCTTAAAAGATGATTTTTTTTAATTCAAGACATCAAATTGAGGAAAAAATCTTATATTAAGAGGATAATGATGCATCATCATCTTACGATTCATAATGGAATTTATTTATTGGATTATTATTCAATGATTCTTGGATTTCTTGAATGTGAACAATATGTTTTAGACACTTTCTTGATATAATTGCAAAGATTATGACATTTTATTAAAAGATAAGTTTTATAAATTTTTAAAAAGTGTTGTAATAATCCTAATTTGCTATTTTATGTGACTAATGTTTGTTTTTTCATATCATATGATCCAAGAATAAGGTTATTTATATTTTACTATTGATGAATTAAAGCGCACAACATGATTGTTGTTAAGTAAGTTCGTTAAGATATTGTTAAAGGCCTTTGTCATATTTTAATTACCTAGGGAGTTTGTTAAGGTAGTTAGGATATTTTTCAAGCCTTGTAATTTCTTATATAAGGCATAGTACATAAATAGTGGTAGATAATGTATTGAGTTAGAAAAAAGCTTATAAAAGTCATTATTTGTGCGTGCATGAATTCCTCCATAATTTTTACATTGAGTTTGTTCCTTTAAAGATTTACTTTGTGGCCTTCTTCAAATTTCCCTTTTAGAGTCTACTTGTGTTTTCTTCATTAGGAATCCCATCCAAGGAAATTTATGTGAATCCTTCGAATTTTAGTTTAAAGGTTTTCTTGGTTTTTTGTTCATCTATATCCATTTTATATTCATTTTTATCTCATTCCATATGATTTTATTCATTCTTCTATAATGTCATATCATTTTTTGAGTTGATGAATGTTAATTAACATAATATACCACTACTAGCTCCTAATGAAACTTAAGGGGAATTAGTAGGATTTCATACTTTGTTTAACAAGAACTCAATGGGGTAAGGATTTTATCATGGTGCTAGACGATTTTTTTCCAAGTCACAAAATTTATATCATGTCACAAGACAAATGATGCTACTCATATTGCATATCTCTACTATTGAGAATTATTGAAGTTGCATACAATGCCAATAAGCATGGTGAGTGATAGAGATGTGAAGTTCCTAAGCTACTTTTAAATAATCTATAGCACATGCTAAGAAGTAAGTTGTTACTTATTACTTTTCAACACCCACAAAACCAATTTTCAAATGGAGAAGAATAATAGAAAACTTGGTACTTTACTAAGATGATTGATGAGTAAGAATACTAAGGATTGGGATATGAAGTTTTCTTAAAATAGAGTAGAGGTCTTCACAATGAACTTGTTCAAGTCCTTTTTTATTATCTATGTCACAAAACCCTACATTCCAATTAACTTGGTACCATTGAATAAGGGTGATTTAGATAATCATACTAAATAGTGGAGTATTTCAATTGCCTATATCGTCATGTTATATCAAACATATAGAAGAATAATATTCTTATCAAGTGAGAGCCAACAAGCATAGAAGTTAAAATGTTTTTGCTGTAGGAGATTTAGTTTGATTGTGCATAAGGAAGGAACATTTTCCTCACTTAAAGCAAGAACAAGCTCATGTCAAGGATGGATGGTCCTTTAAAGTTCTTTGAAGGTTTGGGGAAAGTGCCTAAGAGATTGATTTACCAAACTCTTATGGAGGTGTTTCAAGAATATTCAATGTTAACGATCTTTATCTATACTAAGATGATGCAAATTTGAGAAAATTTATTCTCAACATGGATAGAATTACATAGGAGTTTGTATTATAAACTCACCACGTTATGGATTGACTAATTAATGTTAGAGTCAATAATGTTAGTCTTAGTTGAGGAATTAGGCCAAAGTAGCACAAACTAGCTCTTTGTTTGAGCCATTTTCCACTTTAAAAAATAAATAGATAAGATTTTATTCAACAAAGAAATTAGGAAAAATAATTATGCATTACCGTATCTTGTTTCTACCATTATATATTAGAAAAAAATGCCTTATTCCTGCCTCCTAATTCCTACTTCTTCGACCTTCATCTACCATGGATACCTCTCTCAATAAAATTTCTTCTCACTTGAATCTTTCTTCTCAAATCTATCATCCTCTCAACCATCCTTCTCCCCCAAATTCCATTCAATTTCATGGGAAAAAAAATAATGTGATCGGCTTTGTTGTTATGTTGAGAATTGAATAATAAAGAATGGGAGGATGCTGACAATGCTAGTGGTTCTAGTAGTGAATATCAATATATGCTTTAAGATCTCCTATGCCAAAAAATATGGTTTTCTGTTGAAGAGAAGAAAAAAAAAGAAAAGAATATTTTTATTTATACTTACTATAACACCCCCTGAATTTAGTACTTAAATTTTTAATTTTGTGAAAGCAATTATATATTATATTAGATTTTATGCGACAACCAACACAGTGCGAAGTATGAACAATACTTAATCCATATCATTTGTGATGGTAAAATAATTCACACACAAAGACAAGATGTGGTTAAAACATAATCCAAGATCAATATCAAAACTAAAATAAACTGATAGAAGCAAAATAGGGAGATTATATATATAATACAAAGGTTTTCACAACACTTGAAGCTTCAAAAGGGACATCAAGAACAAAACACAAAACTAAAATAAGAGACACAAGAATAAGCCAAAACTCTCTAGCTCAAACCCAAGGTGCTACTGAAACGTACAACAACCTAAAAGGTATCAGTACGACTTCTTCATAATGAGTAAACCACAATGCCACAAAATAGGCAACATGCCCACATTACACATAAATGTATATTAACTAGAAAACATGCTCAAATCACAAAAAATACAAGTAATAACGTATATGACATCAAAGCCTCATGCTCAACAACTAACATGCTTCACCATTTTACATCCATCTCAAAACACCTAATAACCATATTATAACCCTTGTCCAACAAGTTAGTGCATAAAGGCTCTACCGACCAACCAACCAAATCAAATCCAATCCAATATATAATGTAAGGCATATAGGAAACTACCAAAATAACAATCCAATATAAGCCAAGCTTATGAAATAGAGTTAATTCCTTTTAAATAGTTTAATTTAGTGGAGATAATCAAATTTAAGACATATAGATACACAACTGGTATCCGAAGACAACACAATACCCTCAGACCTTAGAACCTACGAACATGGATGTACACCTAGTCATACAGGAAAAATAATGCAACATAAGACCCTTAGTTTTCATAGGTAATCTAAACCTAATGTATTGACACCCTATAAGTAGTACACATAACTAATTAGAGTAGATATAGGGCCATCTTAGTTCCTGACGCACACTAACAAAACAAAATCAAACTTAAAGCTAAAATCGTCCTTAGGGTAGCTACCATGAAGAAGCCACTAACCCCAAAAATTAAGGTCTTCCACTTTAAATATTAATATTTTATGAGGTGATTATAATTATTATATAATAAATAATAATTCTCATTTCCATACTTAATCATGTTTCCTTTATTTCCAATTATTTATATAACACCCCCAAAATTCACTCCTAAAAAATTTTGTTTTATTAAAATAATCAGCGGAAGCGAAATAACAAAACTATACATTCTTGGGATATTATTGCCACACTTAGTACCAGACCGGTTCACTCCTACCGTTCCAATACCAAGTGCTAAAGGTAAAAGAGAAAATTACAACTTATGAGAAAATCAAACATATTTAAATTAGAGTAGCGTACACAACACTTTACAATAATAAAATCCACCAGTGGTGGTGACAAATCAACAAATACATTAAAGCCATAAATTTTAAAGGAAAAAAAGTACACTCCTAGGATATTTTGGATAGTACCTTACGCTCTTTCCCGAAATCCCACTTGAATAGTACCTGAAAAAGACCTACAAGGGATACTACCCATTGAATAGGCAGGGGCCCCACGAATGGAACTCTTTAGTACTACGGTACTGAGTAACCCTTTAAAACACACCTAACAACAGACCTGCAATGCAACACATGATACTACATACATAGATAATGAAGGTAAATATTTAATGTCCACATTCATACATTCACATACTTAACAAATAAATCGGATATTAATAGGCCATAAAGAACAATTGATATTCCTAGGCCTTATGCGCTTAGTCCATCATTATCAATCATATCAGATTATAAATATCCATGTGAGTACGGGAACCCCCCTATTATAGCGGGTGGACCGGAATACATACAGGGTAGAATGCTCCTGACCACTATTATTTGCCGGTGGATCGGTCTGACCCGACTCACAGGGTGTTCTACTACAAGTGATTAGTATTTTTCCCTAATTTATTCACAACCAAATCAAGTTTATTAAGCTTGAGACCCCCACTATTGTAGTTGGTGGATCGAAATACAAATATACATCATCCAGGGCAATATGCACCTAGGCCACTATTATATCCGGTAGATCGGTACTCATAACATCATCCAAGGCAAAGCCTCCTGGGCCACTATTATATCCGGTGGATCGGTGCTCATAATATAATTCAACTGGGCCCGACTCATTAATCTTTCACTTTTACGATTAGTGTTTTTCCTTTTTAATCAGCACACCAATTCCATTTATTTGCCTCGATAGGGAGATCAAGATCCCGGGACACAAAGGTACACCGATCACACTGGTGCATATGAGCTACTCAGTACCCTTCAACTATCAACCCAGGGACGCAAAGGTACCCTAGTCGTACTGGTGTATAAAGCTAACTCAGTACCCTACCGACAAGGACACCTAATCCATAAGTATTCATACCCTGTAGATAGGTCCGTAGAGTTAGATAGAGTAAGATATAGGGCCTGGCTGGGGCACAAAGGCACAACAGCAAATACTAGAATAACCGTGGGGTAAACCACGTCTTTAAGGTAGTGACCCCTAAAGAGCCACCATTCCTGAGGTCTTTCACTTTAACTATTAGTGTCTTAATTAAGGTGATCACAAAAGCACAACAATCAGGTACTTATTCACTTTCAATCATTTTGATATCGTTAGATATTTTTTATTCAACGATTATTCAATGTAACACAGAGGAATCATTAAGGCTATCATAATCTCATCTAATTCCGAATTAGGATTCGTTCTCGTGATACTTACTAATTATCAAATACTCTTACCTTTCTATTCAGCGTTATTTGAGTCATACTACGAAATTCCACAATCACAACAACATATTGGATACAAATTACGCATTTACCCCTTACATATATAATTACTAAGTCAACATTTCCTTACTTGAAAAATTACCATATTACCCTCCTTGTTGCATAATTACCAAATTACCCTTTACTCGATTTAGGTTACCAAGTTATCTCCTATACCTATTAGGTCACTAATCCCCCTTCATCATTATTACAACTAATATATTTTCTATTTGCTTGGTTAGATTACCAACTTGCCCTTTTTTCCTTTATTATAATTAACAAATTGCCCTTTAGTCGGTCAAATTACCAAATTACCCTGCTTCATTATCCTAATTACCAAATTACCCCTTTAGTTGGTTAAATTATCAAATTGCCCTTCTCTATGATTATAATTACCAAGCTACTCCTTTCTAATTTCCACTTTACCTTTTTTTTTTTTACAAAATTACCATTCTTCTCCTTTACTTTTAAATTTACCATTTTACCCCTTAACTTCCGAAAATCACCATAACACCCTTTCACTTATAAAATTACCATTTTGCCCCTTTACATCCAAGATTACCATTTTTCCCTTTAATTAGGAAATTACCATTTTACCCTTTAATTACAAGATTACCATTTTGCCCTTTAATTACAAAATACCATTTTGCCCCTATAATTACAAAATTACCATTTTACCCTTTAATTATGCCCTTTAATTATAAAATTACCATTTTGCCTTTTAATTATAAAATTACTATTTTACCCTTTAATTATAAAATTACCATTTTACCTTTACCTCCAAAATTACCAATTTACCCTTTACTTCCAAAATTGCCAATTTATCCTTTTTAATTACAAATTACCATTTTACCCTTTACTTCCAAAATTACCAATTTACCCTTTTAACTTACAAATTACCATTTTTCCCTTACCTCCAAAATTGCCATTTTACCCCTTTTTTCTCCAAAATTACCATTTTACCCTTTACTTCCAAAATTACCAATTTATCCTTTTTACTTACAAATTATCATTTTACCCCTTAATACTCCACTTATATTAAATTATCATCACCACATGAATTACTAGCATTAATACCCCATTCTCATTATCCAACTACCCAACTATTATATTTAATATAATATTCATTAACACCCATACACATTAGGCCACATTCTTACACAATACATATTACTAAAATACCCCTAGAGCTCACAATAATATTAACCATGCATTAAAGATCACAATAGCATAATACAACATGGATAAATACTTAACATTTTCATTAATAACCAAACTCTTACCTTAAAAAATATTTCCATAAATAACATATAATCTAACATGCTCCCTTTTTATCAATCAACACAAGAACTACATATATTATATTAAACATCATATATCAAGCATAATAACATATTAAAAAGCCTAATGTGCTAACATACGTTATCCATGTGTTTAAGTGGGATTTAATGGTTACCTTAATTTCCCCAAAAACAAACCTTACCAGTATTCTGGTTAAAGGTTCAAGCTTTGATTAGCAAAACTAATACCTAAAAATAATATCAATGTGGATAATATTAGAAATAAGAGAAGACCAAGCATAAGACTTTATAACACTTAATTAATCAAATACTTAAATTAAAATATTATTATACCTTAAAATTTAATAAACAAATATGCCAAAGCATGCAACAGCTCATACTACTCATGCAACATGAGTTGTATGCAGGACAAGAGGAGGAAGGCTCGAAGGTGGGTGAAAGGAAGGGAAAAATGGGTTATTTTTGGGTTGGGGTTTTGGGGCTAGAAAAGAAGATGGATGGGGGAGGTATTAGGGAAAGGGAGGGGTGTAGAGGTGGAGAAGGGGTGTAGGTGGTGGTCGGGGATGGGTTGATGGTGACTAAGGGTGGCGGAGGCGGTGGTAGTGTGGCTGCGAAGGGGGGCTACCAAGGTGAGTCAAGATGGAGGGGTTGAGAAGGAGGGAAAAAGGAGGGAGAAAATGAAGGCTTGTGGGTGGTGGTTTCGGCCAAAGGAGGTTTGGGGATGGTAATATTATCCCAAGAATGAACATAGAATAATATGTGTATGAAACCCTACCATGTATTTCTAAAAGACTACATTTCTACCCCTAGAACATGTAATAATGATTCATCTAAAAATTATCCTAATTATGATCAAACAGCAACATGATATACGTCAAATATGTCTAAATTGTACAAGGAATATATTAAACTCATTAGCATATCAAGCATATGGAAAGGTAAAAACATCAATTAAAACCCAACCTCATGCATATTATTTATAGCCATGAGTTATATATTAGCTTTGGCATAAATCTTCATATTTAAATTGCTATCTAGGGATACATGATAATTAATTTCTAACATTCCAACTTACATAAATTTATAATTCATAAAATAACACACAAAAGCATAATAATGCATGTTTTCATTTTATAATAGCGTGATTCTATATATGTGTGTGTATGTGTGTGTAAACTATCATGTTTACACCCAAATTCTACAATCTATGGATTAGTTGGATTTACCTACTTTTAGACCTCCACTAATATTCATTATTCTTTTAAAAACCATCCCAATAAGATATGAAAACTAAATCAAGAATTACCAAGCATCAATCATTAATCGATAATCAAACACAAAGCAACAACCATACCCATAATCGAGTAAGGTTGGTTAAGCTACAAGAATTAAAAGATGAAAGGGGCAATAGATGGATACTTCACTCACCTAAGGCTCATAATCATGAGTTAAAGACATAGTTAAAGGCTAAGGGTGGCATAGTGTCTTGACATGGTAATAGGACACCAATGTGGGGAGGAGTTGCAATATTAGGCTAGCTACACACAAAAACCAATCAAGGTGGTGGTATTGCTTGGTTAAGGTGGTTCTTGCTAGAGCTTGCACAAGGGACTACTGTACCAAAAAGATTTAGGTGGAAAAAATAGGCAAGGCTAAAGGTTTGAAGGTTTGTGATGTTGTATAAGAGGGTATCCATAAACAAGGGTACACAAGTTGGGAGGTTGTTTAAGGATATCGGGCAAGATGGGGTTGGTTGCAATCAAAAATAAAAATCAAAGGGGGGATGGGCTTGGAAACTTGCATGCAAGGAAAAGTGTGGCACTTCCAACATATATGTTCCACAACATGAGCTATATATGTAATTTATGCATAGGAGTTGGGTTTCATATTAGGCTCTCATAAGGTGGATAATGATTGAGATTCACTCCCAAGTAGCTTACTTAAGAGAGTTGCACGTAACAAGGACGGGTGCTAAGAGGTCACATGTGAAGGGGCTCAATGATGGTGATTAGCAAGACCAAAATAGAGGCTATGGTGGAGGATGTAGCTGACACCATGTAGGATGAACGTGTAACACCACAAAATTCATTACTAAAAATGTTTGTTTTTACAAAATAATGGGTGTTACAACCACATATGTCATAACATTTTTTCCTCACCTTCCTAATGCTAAGTGATAAGACTCAAAATAAGCTAGACCTAGAATAAAGCAATAAAAGAAGATATAATAATACATATAAAGTTAAAAGATAAAAATATTTCATACAACAACGATAATCAAAATATAATAAGGGATAAAAGAATCTAGAAAAAAAACTAATAACAACAAAAATTAGTAGCTGAAGGTTGGACACCAACTTGCCTTAACTCTTAAACTTATAATCCCATTAAAAATGATATTTCCACACAAAGACCTCACTCCTCCTCGCCCCACATATACTCCCTCCTGCCAATCCATATCCCTCATATAATCATTAGCAAACGCAATATCAATATGACTTCCTTGTACTTAGTAAATCACAATACCTTAGAAGATGTAGAATGATTGTATTACACATAATCATACAATTTTTAAAAAAAAAAAACATGCTTACTGCATTATATAACATGTTATAACAAGAATAACATCACGATAAGATAACATATACAAAATCAAAGTCTTATGCTCTATAGCCAACACACATACCCATTACTCATCCCTCTTGAACACATAATAATCATATCATAATCTAATACCAATAAGGTAGCAAAATAAGGCACTACCAAATAGCCAACCAAATCTATTCCAATTAAGGCTAAAAAACAACAATATTTTTGAGATGTATAAAGTATTCTAGTCATAATGGTGCATAAAAAACGTTACCCTCCCAACCATTCCATCTAATCAATCCATAGAAAGCACATCTAGCAACAAAGGCAACTACGTACCCAACAATTAAATACAATTTGGATAACCATGTGCATTAGTTACTTCCATTTTTAGTACTTTAGGGGATATAAGGAAATAAATAGAGACATATGAAGTACACCAATCATATAAACACATAATGTAACTAGTATCCTCCCAACCATATTATATAGAGACACATAAATAACACCGATCACACACATATAGGGCTTCTAGGTCACATATAGAGTAGAATAGAACCTTATTATAATGTTAAGGCACACTAGAGAAACTAATCCAAAATAAGGATTTTTACCTCGTCCCTAGGGTAGCTATCCCTAGAAAGTAAACCATTCTCAAACAAGGTATCTTCCTTTTTAAATATTAACACTTTGCTAGGTGTTAAAAAATATCATATAACACATAATAATTCCATTTTTTTACTAAACCACTTATTAATTATTTCCAACTATTAAAGTTAACTTTAAGGTCAATAATCTAAGTTAAAGTGAACATTAATACTAAAATTAATCTGTTAGTCTACTAAGGTCATCCTATGCCCAATCATTTACATTAGGTGCATGAGATCAAAAATAACAAAATGCCCTTTAAAACCCTAATTACATCATTATGATCTAATTTTGTACCTAACACTATTATAATAATAATTTATCATGATAAGGATAAAGAAAATAATTTCTAAGACTTTAACAAATATGTAATTTTTAAGGCTTAGTAATTGACTATATTTTTCATTATGCATGCACTTCATAACTTGTGTATTCAAAATCCAAGGCATACATTTCTAAAATGTCATATAGTAAAGGCAATACGTGAATACATATTTATAACAAGATTTAACAATTAATATGGTAATTTATATCATGATGCACGTAAAAAAGTACTTCTAACCCTAGAGCATGCGAATAATAATTGCCATAAATTAACCCTAATCACATTTGTGTGTTGTCATACAATATATATCAACCTTAGGTACAATAAGCAATGATGATCATAGGATACTTAATGTGGCATAAGAACAATATCTTGGTAAGGCCATATACCCTATCAAAACCCTAATCGTGTATTTGTTAACCTTTTAATATATTTCACATGCACATATCCCATATTTAATAACAAGTCAAACTTACACTAACTATGTAAAATTATTCTTTCAATATTCATACATTTTCATAACACTTGATTAAAATAAAACTCTATCATGATTCTAGATCCTTCAAAATGTATTTAGAATTATATTGATATAAAATAAATTAGTTTTGGTTTTGAAATGAGCTTGAAATTATAATTAAAATGTGAATTTCAGGCCTACTAAAAGACTAGTTTACATAACTAAAAGACTAGAGTGTTGAGGAGTTTACATTTTGGTTCTCGACAAACTAGTCGACTGGTTTATGTAAACTTATCGATTTGTTGTCCTATGATTTTAGATACATTTTTTATTTTGATTTGAATTTATCTCTAATGTTTATGAAAACTTCTTATTAGAGTCCAATTATGCTAACAAGCACATATAAGTGCTTCGGGACTATTTTTACATTATTTAAATCATTACACAAATTTAATTAGCCGATGTTTTCCCAAAAGGTAATTTTGAAGTAACCTTCACCATTTCTCTTCTCTCTCACCTCTCCCACTCTCTTTTGGCATCCCAAGCAATGAGATTAACTTTTCTCACTATCTCTTAACTGGACAACCTACTACCATGCACATTTATGACTACACTTAACACCCACCACCTCATCAAGTCAGCCCTCACTTCTTGGAGACCCACACTCAACCTCACAAGTCTCATCCCCTTTCCCCTAAGAATGATGACCTAGCCTTGCCTCTATGCCTCTCATTCTGATCCATTTTCATTCCTCACTCCTGGATTTTTCTCTCTTCTCCCTTCTCCTTGCAAAAAATTTCCCCAAGTGTTTAGTATCCTTTCATTTTCCCTCTTCTAAGAAAAAAATAGATGCTTTATCTTATTTTCTCCCTTCTTTATGCGATCATTATATTCTTTTCTCTTGTTATACTCTTTTTTTAATTCTCCCCTACTTTCCTTAAGCGACAAAGAATTAAGGTTCATAAAGGTTGAAGATTTTAGCTCTTCCTTGACACCTTATTTTTGAGGAAAAAGGTGGCATTTTGTTTTCTTCTTTTCATTCTAATTTCTCTTTGATTTAAATGAAATTGTGGAAGATAATTTTAATGGTTCTAACTGTAATTATCTTATGAATAAAAGTTCTGCTAGATAAGCCATCAAGGAGGAGTTTTGTGCTAGAAGCATTATTCCAAGGTAAGGGATTTTTATCGTTAACATAAATAAGGTTTCGTGGTGCATCAGGTTCCATATGCTTGGTGTATATGTGAGCATGATATAACTTTTATTCCATTATCTAACATTGTGGTATAATTCATCCCAAGTTATTATTGTTGGAATTCTCTAATTTTAAGAATAAAATTAGCCATTTTAGCAAGATTCATTTGATTATATACACTACCATGTATCCATGTGATTCTATATATGCATAATGTATTTTTAGGATTAATATCGTAAAGTATGGTAAATTTTGTTGTGTATATCACAAGTGTTAGTAGTTTTTTACCCAATCCAATTGATTGGATCCTTAAACCCATTGACTGTTTATGCAAGGATTTGAATGGTTTGGAATTTTGGATCACTTGGTCACGAGATCAGCCAATTCATTTGATAAACTAGTCAACTAGTTGTAGTGAATAGTCGATCAGTTTGTCAAACCCATCAACTGGTGTCCCTGTAGATAAAAATGGGTTAGTTCCTACTTAGACCCATCGATCGGTTAGATAAAAACAATCGACTAGTTACTATCACTAGTCAATCGGTTGGTTGAACACATTGTTTGGCTTTCTATAAGCCAAAAGGTGTTGGTATCTACTTAGACCCATCGGCTGATTGGACTAAACCCATCAACTAGTTCCTATGAATAGTTAATTAGTGAGGCCAACTAGTTGGCTAGTTCTCTAGTGTTGTTTTAGTCAAGGTCTTGTGCGACCAAACCTGTTGATTAGTCCAAGGGAATATTTGACTAATCTAACTAGAAGCCGACAGGTTTATTTTAAATTTTTTTGGTTCTCATGGGTCTTTTGCGTTGATACTTCCATGTACTTATAACATTTTAATTATGATTTCAACTATGATTGACTTGATTTAATAAGAATCATCATGAAGGTATTTGAGACTTGAATTTGGTTATGTTTGGTGTCATCTCTAAACACCCAATTGGTGGCTTTTATACCTAGTGATGTGTTTGGTGTTAGCATTTGAAAATACCCAAATGGTGGCTTTAATGCCTTGTGATGTATTTTGTGTTATCACTTGAAAACACTCAATTTGGTTAAATAATGGAATTTAATAGTGTTTTATGTTATTAATTAGAAATACCTTACTTGGTTATGTGTGGACTTTGTTATGATTTGTGATATCACTTGTAATATAAATTAATGGTTTAAGATTTCGTTTGAGCCTTTTTCTTTAGCTCTTAGGGTAGCATATAGAAGTTACTACGTGGTTCTCCATTGGTTATATTTTTTCCTTCACTCAGTACCTATTTCCTTCTCTACTAGGTTGCAATCGGTAAGGGGTTATGCATATATCTTTTAGGTATAGGATTATACTATGGCAGGCAAGCATAGCATCAGTTTCTAGCATAGGTGGGTGAGGTATCTCAGCACAAGCTCGGTGGCACTTCATATTATCCGTTGCATAGACAGGTGTGGTACCCTAACTTTTTAGCCCTCGTGATGAAGACATTTAAGGTGTGGTGGGTGAGGTATCCTGGTACAAACTCCCTTGGAGTACTTTGACCATCAATGGTGGGTGTGGTATCCCAATTTATGGTAGGTGCACTTGATATGTGGTGGGTGTTGTATCTGAAAATATTCCCTTTCATTGTATCTTGACCATGTTTGATGTGTGTGGTATCCCAATGTGATTATTTGTGTTGCTATGACTTTTGTTTATGGTAAAGAACTAGGTGTGGTCGAACAAAATATTTTTTTACCTAGAATTGTTTAGGGACTAAAGGAATAATTATATTATGGTTTATATTGTATGGATAGTGATGTATTATCTATATTTTTATAATTCCATGATTTTTATGCCGGCTTGCCTTGTTATACTTTAGTTATACCAATATGATATCACCATGCTAGTTTCTAGTGAGGAGGGATGAGTTAAATGGAAATAAGAGTGGAGTGTGTGTGGATGGAAGGGATGGTATAAGGAAAGAAGAGGTGCTACGGTTTTGGGTTAGCAGATTAGGGTTTCACTATCACATATAAAGGATGTTAAGTATGGTTATGATGTTTAGGTTTGGTTGAGTGGTGTGATGGGTTGGAATAAGAGGGGAGTATGGGCTAAGAATGATAGGGAGAGGTTAGGGCCACATGAGCTAGGTTAGGGTTTTTTGAGGGGGAAACCCTACTGTGTGATGGTAAGCTAAGGTGGATAGTTAGGTAAGTGGGCCTGGACCCACATATATAGGGGATTGGATTCATGGTGAGTAGGGAAATTTGGCATCAAAGGCCTTGAGGGCTTGGGGAGTGTGAAGGTCTCAAGATATAGGACTGGGACATTCAGAAGTATGGGATGTGAGTCAAGAATCCTTGGAGGCGTGCATATCCAGTTGGGGTTATGTGTGGAATAAGACACGAGTAAATCAAAAATGACTTAAAGTGAAAGATTATCAATTCAGACCCAAATTGGAGTGTGTTTTGGTCCACTTGCTATAATAGTGGCCAGAAGCCTTCTTTCTCTAGAGTGTATTCTGGTCCACTAGCTATAATAATGGCCAAGAACCTTTTACCCTCGAGTATCATTTTCAATCCACTAGCTATAATAGTAGGGTTCCAAGCTCGATAAACCAAACCTTGTATGGTAATGAATCATGGAAAAGATAGTGGGGGTTCTGAGCTTGACAAACCAAACCTTATATGGTAATAAATCATGAAAAGATATTAACTACTTATAATGGAATAATACATGAGTAAAGGCTAAGTTGGGATAATTTTTAGTCCATCGGCTATAATAGTGGCTAGGTGCATTTTTCCTTGGAGGGCATTCTAGTCCACCTGCTATAATAGTGGTCCGGTAAGTTTTACCCTAAAATATTATTTTTGGTCCACCGGCTATAATAGTGGGGTCCCCATACTCACATGAATATAATTTGGGAGATGTGTAAAGGTGAAAATAATGGCCTATGTCTTAATAATGATGGTGAACCTGAATAAAGTACAATATGAATAATTTTCCCATTTTCACTTGCATAGTCATAGTCATATGGTTACTTTACTTAATACGTAGCGTATTTATCACACCATTCATGGGTGATACTCATTTCCACAAGTAGCGACCCCTCCTAAGTTTGTGTAGGTAGGAGATGATGCCTGTGATGACTTTGATGCCTACGATGCTATAGGTAGGGCTAAGTGATGGCCTATTGTACTTTTCCTAGGGTACGAGAGGGTGTTGTCCACACTTGCCTTTACCTGCCTTTCTTATCGCTATATTCACTATTTTAATTCCCCCATAGGGGTGCTATTGTACTCACTTTCATTTATATATCAACTTGGTTATTTGCACACTCTACTTTATTTATGAAATATTGGAACTATTCTGGTTTTATTTACTACTCAAATTAATACCTTTAGATTTTCTATCCTTGTGGTTGGTATGAGACTGGCCAAGGGTTAGTCTTATGCTAATCACTGTGGTAGCACCCTGTGTTTAAATGTATGATTTTTCTGTATAAATAAAAAAAAGTTTAACTATGAATTTTAGGGGTGTTACAGACAATGCTAAGATCATCTCCCCCACTCAATTGTCCCAATCAACCTCCCGATCATTTTGAGGTAATATTTTGAGTTAAATACATCATGAAAATGGTTAGGAATCGCGTAGGGATAAATTGGCATGGGTTGGTAAGATTTCATTTTAAGGTAAGAGATTTGTTTTTTTTTTAAAAAATCAAGCACAACAAATATAACCAACTCGAAAAACCAATCGATGGGCTTAAGTTTACCAATAGATTATTCTACAACCATTCAATTGGTTTTCCCCGACCACTTGATCAATTTAATCAAGAAAACTAAATTTTCTAAAACAATAAACTAGTTGATTTATTCATGGAACCAGTTGATTCGTTTGCCTACAAAACTCAATAAACTCCATTTTTCAATATGATTTTAAATCAAACTTTTTCCCAAACCAAATAATAACAATAAATCAAAATAAAAGACCTAAAATTTGGCATAATTCTCGTTCAATAATTTGAAAAAAAAAACATAGGGTATTATAATCACTCACTCACAAAGAAGAGGGGGTGGAGATATGATGATGTCATGCAATAAGGAGAAGGAAATGATAAAGGTTCATGGAACAAAGGTTAAGGTGTAGCAAGTGGGTGAGTTGTTGGATGTTCTGGACACATGAAAGAGCCAACATCATGAGTTTATCACGTTGTCAAGGGTGTGAAATGTGATTTTTTTTCTCACAAGAGAGGCAGAGAAGCATAAGGTTGCTGAATTTTGACATAGATGAATTCAAGAAAATAGATAAACAATAAGGGAGAAGGAAGAGGAAGGTTATGAATTAAAGCTTGGGTGGAAAAGGGGGAGTGCATAGACCAAAGACTAATTTTTGGTGGATAAAAACACAAAAATGAGGAAGGAAACTATTTATATGGGTGAAAGAGTACAAATGGTTAGGATAAGCAAGTGGGGATGAGGGGAACATGGGAGTTAGGGGGAAGGTGTCATAGTATGGTTTAAATAGGGAAGAATGATTGAGGAGGAGAAAGTTACTCGATAGACATGGGAGAGAGAAGAATAAATCATAATAGAGTTAGGGGTTCTAGTTAGAGTAATTAAGAAAAGGAAAAAAACATTAGTAGAGCTCGGGTTCCATAGTTAAACAGATATAGGTTAAGGTTCAGCTTAGGGTTAAAACTAATAATTCAAATTCTAATAAAATATAACCTATTTAAAATTATATCTAATTCTCCATAATAATAGACATAATTAAAAAATTACAATAATCATACTAAATTAATTAATTACACATAATGACTAATTTTATAATTAGATATTCTAAAAATGGAAAATTATTTAAGGGGAGTAAGTTGGATTTAGGTGAAATGAACCTAGAAGGAGAGAGATAGCAGCATTGATATGGGGAAACAAAGGATGAAGACAACGAAAATAAAGGTGGAATTCAAGGGCTTTAATGGGGTTAAGAGTGTAAAACAAAAAGGGTAGTAGAGTAAGGGGCTTGGATGATGATATGAGAATGAAGGTGACAAATAGGGGGACAATTTAGTGTGGCCAACTTGGTGTAAAGGTGTAGAGGGCAGAAAAAAATGAAAAAGGGAAGAAGGATGTAGGGTTAAGATGGCTAGAAAAAGAAGAAAGGATGGGCCTAGGTTTTGGAGATTGGATAAAAGCATGCCTTGTAGAGGAGGATGATGTATGAGTGCAGTACAGGGCACAAGCTGCTTTTATATGAATAAATGAACCAAGATGGTGTGGGTGAAGTGTTGATTAGAGTGATTGGCAGAGGATCCAAGGTAATGGAAACAGAAAGAAGGTCAGCTACATAGATGGGGTTGTTTGAGTAATTTTGGGTAAAGAAATTTGGGTCTATTAGGTTAGTTGGTTGGAGCTAACTTGGTTAAAATTGGAATGACACCAAATGGGAGGTCATATGAGGGGAGTATGGTAAGGTTAGAGGTTTGGATTTTAAGGTAAAATAATAGTAAAAAGATTTAAGCTAAAATTAATAAATAAATAAATAAAGATAATTAATTTTAAGAGGCTATTTAATACCAAGAATTTGACTTAATTAATATATTATTATTACTATTATTTTTTCCTTTTAAATATTTAATCTACTTGTCCAAATAATTAACACATAAAAATAATAATAATAATAATAATAATAATAATAATAATAATAATAATAATAATAATAATAATAATAATACACACAATAATCAAATTTTAATTTAGGATATGTCAATTAGAATTTCTACAAATTAAGTGTTATACTTATAATAGAATATAAATTTTTTTCTTAAGGTCTTGGTCTTCCATACTACACTTATTTTCTCCCTTCTTTTTCTTTTGTTACCAACCAATGCATGACATATGGAAGGTTGACAAAATAATTTTCAAGACTCTGTTTTAATATAA
The DNA here is from genome assembly GCA_039764185.1 of Tamarix austromongolica. Lineage (NCBI taxonomy): Eukaryota > Viridiplantae > Streptophyta > Magnoliopsida > Caryophyllales > Tamaricaceae > Tamarix > Tamarix austromongolica. Next base: position 51,764,995 of record CM077817.1, read on the forward strand.
AATAAGATAAGACTACCCAAGATATTTATAAAGCGTTTTAAGTTAAAAATATTTTCTATGGTTCTACATACTTGGCATCTTAACAATTTAATTTTAAACTTAAATGGATGTTATTTTACATTTATGAGATAAATTTTAAATAGTCTTTTTCTATTTTATTTATTAGTAATAATTATTTTACTATATGTGTTTATTTATATATATATATATTCAAACAATATTGATAATTTCCGGTGGTGTTTTAATAACAAAATTCAATTATTTGAATTTTTTTCCCTTAATGACAAAAAATTAAAACTGCACTTATTTAAAGATGGAGGGAGTTTATGCCGCAGAATTGAAACAAAATAGTAATAATGTACCAAAAGAAGGACGACTTCTTCACTTCATTAAAAAGTCAAGAAAGTGGAACAGGGTGCCGGTGTATATTAATATACATAGTATTTCAACCATCGATGGTCCCTCGTGCTGTAGGTTGGGGAGGCCAAGGAATCAATAATCGAGCGCTAGTCTTTCAAGCCAATTCTGGCCATTAGTTTAGTCTAAGACAAGTATAATTTGTTACCAAGACGAATATAGCTTGTTACGAACCAAACAAATACTATTTTTATAATGCCTTCTTTTCATATTGTTTGTAAGAGTTTAAGAATATGCCAGCTATAAGAAATCAGTAAAAATACTATAGTGTTATACTATTTGTCTTTTTTTTTGTCTTATTATCAAGAAGTATATTTTTGTTAAAACTTGATTAAGACATGTAATATCTTCAATAAAAAATTATAAAATGTTAAATAAATGAGGTCTTAATCCTATAGTTAGGTTTGAGATTTATGGCATGACATTTAAGTTGGGATCATTTGTTCCATTAGCTTATTTCAACTGAAATGCCCCGAAAAATCCTAATTTTAAGAATTATAGCCAATTAAAAATTTATTATAAAAATTAATTAAATAATTTTTTTATTAAAATAAAAGGGAATTAATCAGGACAAATCAAAAAGAAAATAATAAATATTTTAATTAGGAAATATTTGGGTATTTTACTAATTAAAATGGAATTTAGGAAAAATCTTTCAAAAATCCTAAAATAGTCTAAAAAGAAAATTTAATATTATTTTATTTAAATATTATTATTTTAAATATTCCAAATATCCAAATTATTTAACTTTAAACCTAATCCACCTATTTTCTTTTTCCATTTTTCCTTTTTCCTTTTTCTTTCTTTCTTTTCCTTCCTTTTTCTTTCTTCTTATTTTCTTTTCCTTCCTCCCCTCCCCTGACCTAGGCCAGCCCTACGGCCCAAGCCTCTCCTTCCTTCTTTATCTTCCAACGTGGCCCGTCCCCTAAACGCAGCATTTTGTCATTTATTTTACTTCCGTCGGCCCATTTTGCCCTTCTTTTCCTTCTTTTCTTTTTTCCCGGCCGACCTGTCCAAGCACCCCCTCCACCTTCTTCTTCCTCACTCTTCTTCTCCCCCTTCGTCAACCTGTAACGACCCAAAAGCTCTATCATCGACCTCGCCGTTTCTCCCCTTTTTTCTCCCACCGTCTTGCAAGTTACCTTAACCCAACCTACTTCCCATCTTCTCACAGGTTTTTCTCTTCCCTCGTCCCTAGTCAATCGCAGGCCAAATCTGCCATGATTGATCGTGCACCAACTGCTGGCATTGGCCGATGCACCTCACCCACCTACCCTATTCTCCCACCTTTCCTCTGACTTCATTCACTCCACTGGCCTATAAATACCCCCGTAGTCAGCAGGGTTCGAGCTTTTGATTTCCAACCCAGAAAACCCTCCTTGTAAGCTACTACCATTTCGGCCATCATCGCCGCCGTTGTGCGCTATCACCCTTATTCTACTCCTCTCCTTCTAGACAACCATAAACACCCCTACTCCCACCCTCATTCTTCCTCTTTTTCCCAGCACTCAAATTTTCCTCTTGTTTTCTCTTTTTTCGGCCACCGCTGCCACCGCCGTGCACCACCGTCAGTGCCACCTGTCACCAACAACCCAAGGTGGAACCCTAAACTCTCTCAACCCTTTTTTGCTATTTATACAAGCTTTATTTTATTTTATTTTATTTTATTTCTTTTATTTGAATATATTATTATTATTATTACTACTACTACTACTACTACTACTAATGTTTTTATTATTATTGCTATTAAGGGCCGAAGCCCTATTATATTTTTATTTCGGTTATATTATTATTATTATTATTATTATTATTATTATTATTATTATTATTTTCAATGTTAGTATTATTATTCTAGATAGGGCCGAGACCCTATTATGCCTATTTTGGAATTTTAGTATTAGTATCATATCTTATTATTATTATTATTATTATTATTATTATTATTATTATTATTATCATCATCATCATCATCATCATCATCATCATCATCATCATCATTAGTATTTATTATTATTATTATTATTATTATTATTATTCATATCATTATTATTATTTTGGTAAAGGGGCCGAACCCCTTATTTCAATTTCTTTCGAATTATGTCCTTTTTATTATTATTATTATTATTATTATTATTATTATTATTATTATTATTATTATTATTATTATTATTATTATTATTATTGTCATTATGGTTATTATTATTATTGTTGTTGTTATTATTATTATTATTGTTGTTGTTGTTGTTGTTGTTGTTATTGTGATTGTTATTGTTATTGTTATTATGATTAGCATTATTTCTAATATCACTATTATTATTTTTAGAATTAAATATTCAAACCTTATATTATCAACTTTTATAATATTACTATTATTTCTTATATCTTTAGCAAAAATTAGTAATTAGTTAATGTTATTATTATTATTATATTAGTATTTTTTATCAAAAACCCTAATTTTAGAATAAATTAGGAAATAGCAGTATTTTTGGTAGGAGGGAATCTAATCTTTAGCTTTTCCCTCATATAGGTGAAACCAATCAAAGCTCTAAGGAGGCATAGGAGCGTGTTCCAAGACCAATGCCATCTTAGGTAAGGGTGTAACTAAGGCCTTATGTGTGTTATGTGTATTATATGCTCGGATGCCTTGTATAATGTCGTGTTGTGTATCATGTGCTATTACTTGACTATTTTATGTATGAAGCATATTGGAATTAAGGTATGCTTACTTACCTTCTTATTGTATATGTTGATATGTATATATGGTGAAATGTTGTGGAATGTGATGTAATGTATTATGACCCTTTAATACATGCGTGTGAGGATGTTTAATGTGGATGGTGGGGCAGAAGGATGAAAAAGGAAAATGGGGAAGTAAATTGACCAAAGGGAAATTAGTTGACCAAGGGGAAATTAGTTGACCAAGGGGTGTGAGTTAACTTGAATATTTTAATGGTCTATGAGTGGATAAATAAAAAGGGGATTTTAAATAAAATAAAAGAGTGGGAGAATCTATGGTTGTGCATGGGATAGTATATGGCTTTGTATTGAAAAATCTAGGGTTTCATATGGGAGAATGTATGGTTTTTCATGGGAGAATCTGATCTATTGTTTTGCATGGGAGAATCTAATCTATGGTTTTGCATGGGAGAATCTAATCTATGGTGTTGCATAGAAGAATCTAATATAGGGTTTTGTATGATAGAATCTAGGGTTTTGCATGGAGGAATCAAGGGTTTCGTATGGAGGAATCTAGGGTTTTGGTATGAATGAAGCTAGGGTTTACATGGGAGAATCTAAGTATGTATGGAAGAATCTAGGGTTTGCATGGGTGAATCTAGGGTTTCGCGTGAGAGTTTTAGGGTTTTGTATGAAAAGTTCGAAAGGTTGCATGGGATGTGTAAAGTCTGCATAGGAGTGAAATTTACATAGGGAAATTTGATTTGGGGTGTGAGGAAGGTAATGTAAGTGTTGTTTGGGTGTTTGAACACTTTGGATGAAAAATAGTACGTGGAACAATATAAGGGTATGTAAGAGACCAAGTTAGGGATTGGTGTGGCCAGCTAGGGTTTGGTGTGGCTAATTAGGGTTCTGTGATAGCACGTGTACTTGGTGATTAAAGTGTGATGATGAAGGAGGGATCTATGGGTTTTGATGTGTGGAGTGTTAAAATGATTTGGGTTGTGTAAAGTAGAGTAGGATGGGCCAAGCCTAAACTAGGGTTTATGGGGAAAACCCTAAAGTAAGGTAATAAGTGGACTTGAAGGTGTATAGTAGTGAGCCTTGACCTACATACTTTAGAGTTGGACTTCTAGTGTGAGTTAGAGTATAGAGGAAAGGTTGTCGAGGCAAGTTAGGAGGTGCAGGGTTTGCATGATATGTTATGGGTCAGTTGGAGGATAAGCGTAGAGGGAGTAAGTTATGCATGTCTAGGGTGAAAATTTTTGAATAAGACACTTAAGACATTAATCATTTAAAGTGAAAGATTATTGAGTCAGGTCTAGCCGATCCACCAGTTAAGAATAGTGGTTAGGGTATCTTACCCCTATAAGTGTTCGATCCACTAGCAAATAATAGTGGTTAGGAGCTTTATACCCTATGTGTTTCAGGCCCACCGGCTATAATAGTGGGGGATCCTGAGCTCAATAAACTAAACCTCAGTGGAACACCATATGAGTAGGAACTAAATCGATCCACTGTTAAGGAATAGTGGTTAGCATTTTCACCCTATACGAGAACTATCCACCAGCTATAATAGTGGTTAGGGCATGTTGCCCTATATGTGACCGAGCCATCGGCTAAAATAGTAGGAGGTTCCTGTACTCACATGGATTGATAAAAAAAATATGGCGTGAAAATGAGTTCTGATCAAAGATTAATTAATTAACTAATTCGGACTATAAATGAGCCTTTATGTATTTACCCGAATGATCGTACGATATTATGTTATCATGTTGGACTTCATGCTCTTTTATTTTTCTACATGGTTTGTATGATTTTACGTGTTGAACTTAGTGCACGGTTACCTTACTCAGTTCGTAGTGTACTGATCACCCTTTTTATGGGTATTGCTTATTCCCACGAGTAGGAGGCTCTTCTAACTTTGTGCAGGTGGGCGATGTTTTTTTATGCCATTGATGTCCATAAGGCAGCAGGCGGGGCTGAGTGTTGATTATGGGTCGGGTTTGATGATCGGAGTGGTGTGGCCTGTTTCTCTTCCTATGATATATTTTTCCTTGATGTCATTTTTTCTATGCATTGAATTCTTCAGAATAAAACTTTAATGTTTGTACACATTATTTCCTTTCAAGGAACTTTGATTTTGTACTTTGGATTTATATAAACTTTTATGCGTACTCTGATTTTTGTGCTATGAACTTTCGGTTTAAGTACTAATTTAAGTGACAATAATTCTTTTAGCCTTAGCACTTTGTATTGGAACGGTAGGAGTGAATCGATCTAGTACTAAGTGTGGCAGTAACATCCCCAGAATTCACAGGTTTTATTTTAAGTGTTTCTATTTTTTTATAAAAAAAATAGTGAATTTTGGGGTGTTACATCAATAGTTAAAATTTATCAAATTATTTTGATTAGTCTTTATACCTTGGAATGGTAACGAATCAGGTACTCCATATCCATTATCTAAACCTGATAAGATAATCTAAATTTAGTGGGTAGGCAAGGATTTTGTGAATAATTCAGCTAGATTCTCTAATGACTGAGTTTGTTGGACATTGACCGTTCCTTCCTTCTCTAGATCATGAGTGGAGAAAAACTTTAGTGCTATATGCTTTGTTCTATCTCCTTTGATGTATCCTTCCTTTACTTGAGTGATATAAGCTGTCTTATTCTCATATATTAAAGTGGGATAATCCATGATTACTTTCATACCACATACCTATATCTAAATTTAATAGGTATTTTTTCCTCCTCCATATCTATTTACTTATCAATCGGATAAAACACATTGAATTTTAGGTAAAATCCATCAAGTTTAAAATAAAATTTAATCACTATTAGAATTATATGCTTAAATTGTTAGAATTCAATTATATCTCCAGTTTGATCCTTAGAAAATATATTTAAGGATATATAAATGAGAGTAAAAATATGATTTTATATGGGTAAACGGATGTAGGTACGGATACAGATATGAAGATAGATATGGATCTAAAGATCCTTTACCTATATCCATACCCAAACCCGGCACATATTTCTCTTCTTTATCCATGTTTGTATTTATATCTATTTATTCATATCCATTTATACATATAACACATATAACATATAAAACCCATCAAATTTTTGATAAAACTCGTTTGATTATCATCTCTATTTATACCTAGCCCCTATATGTGTGTGTGTGTATGTTGAAAATTATGTAAATCTACAATGTTTGTGAACTCTTAAATAAGTAAAATGTAGTAGTAATTTCTTTTCTGAGAGTCAGACTATATATTTATCTACTAGCTGTTTATATATATTACATGGTATATAAGATAAATAGACATATCATAAAATTTGGGAGGAAGAGTAAGTATCTATATATGCATTAAATGCATATGCTACTTATTGAGGTGAACATTCACCCAAATACCCATGACACTCCCCCTTTAAATTTTTATCTATCACATTCATACACTTTAGATATATTGTCTCATTAAAAACCTTATTAGAAAAAACTTAATGGGAAAAAACCTGAACGAAGGGAAAAAAGATTACAACGCATATAGCGCTCCCCCTCAATTTAACATACATCTCAAAAATGACACATCCCCACCTTATGTACCATTTCTTCAAATCTTCTAGATGGCAAGGATTTTGTGAATAATTCAGCTAGAATCTCGGAGGATTGAGTTTGTTGGACATTGACCATTCTTTCCTTCTCTAGATCATGAATGGAGAAAAACTTTAGTGCTATATGCTTTGTTCTATCTCCTTTGATGTATCATTCCTTTACTTAAGTGATACAATTTGTCTTATTCTCATATATTAAAGTGCGATAATCCATGATTACTTTTATACCACATTCATTTTGTATGTGTTGAATCATTGATCTCAACCATACACATTCTCGTCTAACTTCATATAGGGCAATTCACTCTACATGATTCGATGATGTGGCAGTGAAAGTTTGGTTTTTTGATCTCTATGATATTGTAGTGTGTCCAAATGTAAACACATAACTGGTTTGAGGTTTTACCTTGTGTGGATCTGATAAGTACCCTGCATCTGCATGTTCGATGAGAGTGGCATTTGTATGTCTTTGGTAAAATAGTATGAGATCATGAGTACCTATAAGGTAGCTAAACAAATCTTTAACTCCCTTCCAATGCCTTCTTGTTGGTTTTAAACTATATCTTGATAATAAGTTAATAGGAAAGGTAATGTCGGGGCATGTATTGTTGGCTAAAAACCATTAATGCCCCTAGTTGTGCTCAAATATGGTACTTCACAACCAAAGAGTTCTTCATTTTCATCACGAGGGTGGAATTTATCATCCTTTATATTTAGCGAGCAAACCATCAATGGAGAGTTGAGCAGATGTGCTTTATCCTTGTGAAATCTCTTTATAATCTTCTCAGTGTATGTTGATTGGTAAATAAAGATATCATTATTTATGTGTTCAATCTATAAACCAAGATAAAACTTTGTTTTTCTGAGATCTTTCATCTCAAACTCTTTTATAAAATGTCTTAAAGTACTTTCAAGTTTGTCATGTGTTCCAATGATATTAAGGCCTTCAACATAAACTACAATAATTGTAAATCAAGAATGGGATTGCTTAATGAAAATATATGGGCTAATTGGATCATTTATAAATCCTATTTAAAGTCTAGATTGTTTCAATCCATACAATGCTTTTCTTAACTTTATGGAAAACATTTCTCGAGGCTTTGATTTATGAGATTCAAATAGTTTAAGTCCCTTTGGCACTTTCATATAGATGTTTGTATCGAGTGATCCTTATAGATATGCGGTCACAACATCCATAAGGCGCATCTCTAGTATTTGAAAGACAAATAAGCTAATTAAGAATCTCAATATTGTTGCATCAACAACTAGGGAGTATGTGCTTTCATAATCTTTCCTTGGCATCTAAGAAAAAACTTGGGTTACAAGTCTTGCCTTATATCTTATAATTTCATTTTTCTCATTTTGGTTGTGTACGAACGCTAATTCGCAACCTACTGGCTTTGTGCCTCTTGGTGTAAGGACCACATAACCAAATACATCACATTTTTCTAGGGATTTTAATTCTAATTGGATTGCCTCTTTCCATTTTATTCAATCTTATATTTGTTGACATTCATTTATCTTTCTTAGCTCAAGATCATTTTCATTTCACATGCAATTCAATATGCAAATACTTCATCTACTATGTTGTCTTTTCTGTCGAATGGTTCTCCTATGGAAACATAATTTATCGATATCTCATGATTATTGGTATTTCAATCATCATGCACCTCTTCTGAGGTGGTGTCCTCAACCTTTGATGTATGATCATCTCTTTCATCAATGGAAGGATAATTTTGACATCATTTGGCATATTATCCTACTTTCTCATCCTTCTTGGTCTCAAGTCTTTTGAACCAAATGGTCTATCACACTTTTGATGTATTATAGTTTCATTTGTAGGAGTTATATCTAAAATTTTAGTAGGAACTACAATTTTTGCAAGAGCATTCATTGCTAGAATATGTGACTTTACCACTTTCTTGATATCAGTGAATATGCCAGGCAATTAATTAGCTACATTTTTTAAGTGTATAATATTTTGCACTTCTTGCTCACACAAGTTTGATCATGGATCAAGATAGGATAAACTTGTTGCATCCCATACAATATCCTTTGTATAAGGGTCCACTTTGATCTTATATACTCCTAAGGTTGGGAATGTTGTTTCATTAAAATGACAATCAGCGAACCGTGTTGTGAACATATCATCAGTCATTAGTTTGAGATACTTAATAATTGATGGGGATTCAAAACCAATATAAATTCCTAGCCTTCATTGTGGACCCATTTTCACCCTTTGTGGTGGAGAAATAGGAACATACAAAACCCAACCAAATATTCTTTGATGTGATACATTTGGTTCTTTACTAGATACCAAATGTAATGGAGAGTATTTATGATAAGCAGTTGGTCTTTATCAAATTAAGGCTTCTGTATGTTGTATTGCATGTTCCCATAGTAATTTGAAACCCATCAGCAATGGTCAAGCAATCAATTACAATCGCTTAATTAAATATTTAACAATACCATTTTGTGTATGAACATGAGCCACTGGGTGCTCCGCATCAATCCTAATTGATATAAAATAGTCATTAAATAATTGGGATGTAAATTCACCAGCATTATCAATCCTTATTTTCTTTATTGCATAATCTAGAAATTGGACTCTTAATCAAATGATTTGAACCAAAAGTCTAGCTAATGCCAAATTTCTATAAGATAATAGACTTGCATGTGACTAACGTGTTGATGCATCGATTAGCACCATAAAATATCGAAATGACCCACATGGAGGGATAATCTGTCCACAAATATCTCCTTTTATTCTAACTTTTGGTTAGAAACCATATTTATTTCAATTATACTTATATCGATATAATATAATCTCAAGGAATATGCTAACATTTTCTCAAAAGTAAATTTATTGCTAGATTCATGCATTATAATACACAAATATTCTTTCCCATTTTCATTCATGGTTTCTATAGGGGTAACCGTTTTGATGTATGTCTTTAAAACGTAATAAATTTCTTTGAGATTTGCTCGAATATAGTGTGTTATTAATTACTAATTTTTTCCCTTTAGGGACCAGCACACATACTCTTCTAGAGCCTTTTATCACCTTGGCCACACCAAATATGGTATTTACATTACCATCAATATATTGTAGCTGAGAAAATATTCTTTGTTTCTCAAAATGGTATGTGTAGTGGCACAGTCTACTAGAAATTTTTCTTCATCATTGGAATGGTTTATAGATGTGTCCATATCTTCAATTTTAAGGATAAAGAATAATTGTTAGGGTACTAAAAAAACTTCATATTTATTAATAACAGAAATTATAAGATAATATAAATAAGGACTATAGAAATCATAAAATGATATGCTAATATAAGACATGTTACAACGTACTAATGGATAACACTATACAACATATTAAAAAAAGATAGTAGAGATAATATTCTCCGAATTCGTAGTATTCCCTATTATGGCAAATTTATCACTGTTCTCATTGTTATCCATGAAGTAATCAACAATTTCTAGAGTGGGAATAGAGGTGGTGGCATTATTAGTGAAGTTAAATTCAACATTCTTCCCATTATCCTTGATGGATATTAGGTATAAATCTACTAAGTATTTGGCAATTTTATAAGTGTGAGCTTAGTGCCCAGTCATACCACATTTATAACATAGTGATTTTTTCTTTGTAGGGAATCTATTGTGCCCCATGATATATGTGCTCTTAAATTTGTATTTTCTTTAAAACCCATATCTCCACAATTATGGTTATTGCTGCGGACTCTACCACAACTTCGGCCATGATAATTACCACGTCCTAGTTTGTGGTAATGAGCACGTCCAACATTTTGTGTGGCATTAGCTTCAGGTAATAATATGGAACAAACGGGCCTTAAGTTATGATATTTCATCAACAATTCGTTGTTTTATTAAAATAAGGGGGAATATTTAGAAATACCTAAAAAACCCTAATTTTAGAAATTATTTTAAAATAGGAATTTATTAGGAAAATTAATTAAATAAATTATTTTATTAAAATAAGGAGAAATCTTTAAGGCAAAATCAAGAGGAAAAATGATGAATAATTTAATTAGAAAAAATTAGGGTATTTTGCTAATTAAAATAGAATTTAGAAAACCCAAAATATCCTAAATTAATATAAAAAGGGAATTTAACTATTATTTTACTATATTTTATTATTTGAAAATATATAAAAATACTAAAATATTTTAAATACCCAACCAACCCATTTTTCCTTTTTTTATTTTTTCTTTTTTCTTTTCCCATTTTCCCTCCTTCCTCCTTTTCTTTTTTCATTCCTTTCCTTCCCGGTTTGGGTCTACACCCTCACAGCCTAACTCTCCCCCCCTCTTCTTTCCCAGTGGGACCCATCCCACGTCATTTTTTTCCTCCCCCTCATAACCACCGATTTCCTTCCTTTTTCTTTCTTTTCTTTTGTCCCCAAATCGGTCAGCCCACCGCCTCACCTTCTTCTTCCTCCCATGTGTTGTAGGTCGCACCGTGACCTACCACCATCCTCTTCCTTTACCCCTATACCACCAACCTACACCATCCCTCTCTCTCCCTGTCCTTTTCCTTTCCTTTTTTGACCCCAACCATCCCCATACCTCCTCGCACGCATGGCCCATCCCTTTCTTTTTTCTCCTCCCCAGCCCAACCAAAACTACAAATCATAGGCTTGTACTGGCTTCCCATCGTCGGTTGGCAAGTCTACCATACTTGCCCCTTTGTCCTCTTCCCCCTTTGTCTTATCCTCCCACCAATGGCCTATAAATACCTCCTACCCAACCTCAATTGGACTTCTTTTCCATGCTTATAAAAATCAACCTTCCTTGCGCCACCGCCACCGTTGCCCAGCGCTGCTGCCTGACACACCTGTCAAACTCTTCCTTGCATCACCCTCCACCGAACCATACCACTCACCACCTCTAATTCCCCCTACACGAGAGGACCTAGTTGTGCTAAGTAAGCTACCCAATCTGCCCGTCCTCCTCCATCTTCACCCCTTTCGCCACCGTGAACCACCATCTTAGCCACGCACCACCATCTCCGCCGCAACCACTACTTCTCCTACAACCCAAACCACTCAGCAGAGTCTCCCCTACCTCCTCCTACCTTTCTTTCTCCTTGCCTCCCTCTCCTTCTCTACCACCTTTGGCCACCACAACAACCGCCGCCTGAGCCGCCACCTTTGCTGCACCAGCACCACCATTCCAACCCTCTCAACCTAGAGAATCCACCACCACCACAACCACCATCTCACTCTCCCTCTTCTAACCTAAAAATCCACCTCTCCAACCCCACTTCCACCTCCACCACTGCCACCATTTCCTAGCCACCACGACCCTAGGTTGTGCCCTAATCTCCCTAACCTTTAAAAATAATTAATGCAATTACTATTTAATTTTATTAGTGTTAATATCATTATTATTACTATTATTATCATTTTCACTCTTATTATTATTATTATTATTATTATTACTATTTTTAACTTTGGCCCTATTATTATGAATATTATTATTATTATGATTATTCAAACACTTATTATTATTATTATTATTATTATTATTATTATTATTATTATTATTATTATTATTCCCTATATCACTACTACTACTACTATTATCATCCTTATTATCATTATTGTCACTATTTTAGTATTACTAATACTATTATTATTAGTATTATGATTCAGATTATTATTATTATTATTATCACTATTATCATTATTATTATTGTTGTTGTTGTTGTTAATATTAAAGTTATTATCTTTAGTAATTAAATGTTGCTAATAATACTTTAACATGGACCAATATAACTACCAAGACCTATTTTGACTAGTAATAGTATGATTAGCTACTTTAAGAATAATACCCTTATTTTTACTTATGAATCTACTATTCTTATTAACCCTGATACTAGATTATGATAAAGGTAAAGTAGAAAATAATGATAATGTTAGAAAGATGGAATTTAACCCTATCATCTTATAGGTGAACCAAGTCAAAACCTTAAGGAGGTGTAGGAGCGTGCTCCAAGCCTGGCGTCGTTTTAGGTAAGGATATAGTTAAGGCCTAATGTGTGTGAAAAATGTGTTATGTATGCTGATGTGATGTGTGTGCTTTATATATTATGTTTTTGTAGTGCAGCTTGCTAAGTATGCAGCTAAGGTAAGTTGCATGTGATTTATGATATGTGTAATGTGGTATTGTTGCTTGTTCATGAAATGTGTTTTATGACATGAACGATAGGAAGCCCTAAATAGTGTGATGTGGTTGTGAGAGAAATGGAAAAGAGTGAGGTAAATGAGTTGAAAAAGTGGATAGTAAAGATGGCCTAAATATCTTATGACCAGGTGGGCAAAAAGAGGAATAATGGGAATAAATTAAGGGAATGGACCAAAACATGCATAGGAAGTCTAGGGTTTGCATGAGATGGTAAGCCTTTGCATGGGGATGAATTTTACGTTGAAAAAGTTAACTTAAGGGTTAAGTAGGGTAAGGGAAGAATTTTAGGGTTTTAGGAGGAAACCTTAAGTGAGAGAAGTGTGCAAGGAAGGGAAAACTAATGGAAATGGTTAGACTAGGAAATAAAAGATGGAAGGAGTGTCACATGGAGGAAAATGGGGTCAAGTGAGAAAAATATATTTGGGTGTTAAGAGGGTGACATAAAAGAAAGGAGAAGTACTACGGTTTTGGGGAGTGAACTAGGGTCTTGTGATCATGTGTGGGAGTTGGATAGTGAGGTTGTGATGTCAGGTGTGGATAGACAAAAGGAATGGTTTGGGAAACAAAGAAGAGTTTTAGGTTCTCATGGTGAGTGGGAAAGATGGGAAGGAAGTCTTGGGGTCATAGGTTGTGATGGATATGTGTCATGTGGAAGAGGGGATGGTAAGTGAGAGTGATGAAGGGATAGCATTGTATAAGGAAATAGAGGTACTAGGGTTTTGGGATGTCCAAATAGGGTTTCATGACTATATGTGTGAAATGGGAAGTAAAGTGGGGTGCTTGGGGATGAATTGAGTGAGGTGATGAATTGTGGGCAAAGAAGCATGAGTTGTGTAGGATAGAGGAAGGTTGGGCCATATAAGCCAAATTAGGGTTTCCCAAAGGAAAACCCTAGAGAGTGATGTTTAGTTGATTTAGAGATACAAAAAGTGGACCTCAGAGTTGGGTATTCATGGTAATGAGGAAAGAGTGGGAAGAAATGTCTAGATGTACTAGAGGGGGTAGAAGTCCCAAGATATGGGATAGGGTTTTTAGGAAGCTGAGAATAAAAGCGTGAGTATGGGAAGTCTAGTGGGTTATACATGTCAAGTTAAGGTTGTGAAATAAGATATAATAAAATACTAAACACTTAAAGTGAATGATTATCGAGCTAGGGCCTAGAGAGGATATATTTTTTCAGTCCGCCAGCTATAATAGTGGTCATGTGCATTTTTCCCTATGGAGTGATTCCAGTCCACCGGCTATAATAGTGGTCAGGTGCATTTTGCCCTATGGAGTATTTCCAGTCCACCGGCTATAATAGTGGGGGATTCCAGGCTTGATAAACCAAACTTTGCATGGTAATAAGCTATGGAAAGATACTAATAATTTACTGTGGAACGCCACATAAGTCAGGGTCAGTGAGGTTGATTTTTTTGTCTACTAGTTATAATAGTGGTCAAATGTGCTCTACCCTGTAGAGTGTTTCCGGTCCATCGGCTATAATAGTGAAATTTCTATACTTACGCAGAATTAATATAAGAAATATGTAAAATAGAAATATAAGACATGGAAAGATACTAATTACTTACAGTAGAACACCACATGAGTCAGGGCCAGTGAGGTTGATTTTCTGATCCACCAGCTATAATAGTGGTCAGGTGTGTTTTGCCCTATGTAGTGATTCCGATCCACCGGCTATAATAGTGGTCAGTTACATTCTGCCCTATAGAGTGTTTTTGTTCCATCGGCTATGATAGTGGAGTTTCCGTACTCATGCAGAATTAATATAAGAAATGTATAAGACAGAATATTAGTCTAAGTTTGGCCTGATGATATGAACCTAAATTATGCCTTGTATGCCTTACTTGTTTGTTTTCTTACTGGCCTTACCTATATGGTTACCTTGCTCAGTATGTAGTGTACTGACTGCCCGTTTCATAGGTGCTACTCATTCCCAAGAGTAGAATGCCCTTCTGAATTTATACAAGTAGGAGGTATCGTGTTTGATGCTTATGATGTACTAGATGCGTCAGGTAGGGATGTGTGTTGACTATTGGACTTACTTAGGGCCGAGAGTGGATGTAGGCCAGACTCTCTTTTTATCCCTATCTACTAATGTTTTCATTTTATTGTTGTACCTGTTATCACGTTTCAGAACTTTTGACTATGTACCCCATTTGGGTTGTAATAACTTTTTATCACGCACTCTAATTCTCATGTTATGAACATTTTAGTTTTTCATAAATCTTTGTTTTTAAGTGTGCTAATGTTTTGTGAAAATTTTTAATTGGTAGCACCCCCAGTGCTTTTAAGTGTTTTAATTAAATGAAAATTTTCAATTGTGATTTTTGGGGTGTTACATAAAACTTGTATTAGTTCTAAATATTTCTTAAAACTTCTTAGTCTATATTGCTCTTGAAATAAGACATTTGATGCATGAAAAGTGGCGCGTGTATTTTCTAGCATCTCCTCATTGGTAGCTGCTTGTCCACACATTTTTAGTCGAGACGTTAATCGATGCATAACCGAGTTATAATCACATATACTCTTATAATCTTGAAACCTTAAGTAGATCTAGTCATATTAAGCTTTTGGGAGGAGGACCATATTTTGGTGCCCGTACCTCTCTGCTAAACTACCCAATAATTTTTTGGGATCTTCTTCTAATAAGTACTCAATTATCATACTTTCATATAATGGTGGTGAATAAATATTGTTACCCTTTCCTTTTCTTCCTCTATTGCATTATTATTTGCTGCAATAGTACGATGAAGGCCTATAGCCTTTAGATGTGCTAGTGTAGTAACTTTTCATTCTAGATATCTTTGACCTAATAGGTTAAGGATACTGAACCCTCTATTCTCAATAGTTGCCATGGAGTGTACTATATATACAAACATTAAGATAATCTTAGTTAAAAAAAATCATGCAAAATTTTAGTATAACATATTTAAATTAGACAAACCAATATTGAAAAATATATTATTAGGAAAAATGTATCCCTTTTTCTTCCCTTTTTTCCACTGAACAGACCTATAAAAGACATATCGTTACCCATTCATTTCCCCTATCTTCTTCCTCCAACCATTTCCTATCTTCTTCTTCTTCCTTCCCTTTTTTATGAAAAAAAAATACAGTAAGATAGATTCAATTGCAAAAATTTAAGGTTCTCTTTTACTTCTAATAGCCTTGTTCATATTTGGCTTAAGAGATTTCAAACCGGCCAATATGTTTTTGGGATGGATCTATATAGCTATAATGTTGATGGTTATTTATGCTTTCCATGTGATATTTATAGATCAAGTATCGATGGCAGGTAAAATATTTTATAATGTAGATATACATATTCATGCATACATGTGTGTGTGTGTGTGTGTGTGTGTATATAACTAGTTTTTTTTCAAAAAAAATAAGTAATTAAATTAAAAATTATTATACATGAACTTACAGCCCAAACATGCTTACTAGCATATGAGCCAAGAGAAAAAAAAATTGCAAGAAGCACTACATACCACATAGCACATGTATATTAAAGTGGAAGAAAAAAAAGAAAAAAATGAAGGCAAGTTGAGCTTGAAGACAAGAAAAAAAAAAGAAAAAAAATGCATGTCAGTACCTACATATTTAAAGAAAAAAAATGATGGCAAGAACCATTACTTGTTTAGTATACATATTGAGCAAAAAAAGAAAAAGGAAGAAGGAAGATGGGTTTTGTAATACCCTTAAAAATTAAAACCTAGAATTTAATAAATAGCCCTCATTTGGGATAATTTAATTTTTATATTTATTTAATTTTAATATTTTTGTGGATTTTTGAGTGTATAAAAATGGATACAAATATTTAATAAATAAAAATAAATATTTTGTTATTTTATCATACTTATTTTATTTAAATAATTTTTCAAACTAATATTTTACTAAAATTGCCCTATTAAAATAATATATTAAATTTTAATAAATTAAAGTATTAAATTAATTTATCTATCTAAAATATTAAATACCCTTATTCCAAAAATTATTTTAAATATTATTTTTCTCCTTTTTTTTTCCTTTTTTCTTTTTTCATCTCCTTTTCCATCCTTTTTCTTTTCCTCCTTTCTCTATTTTCTTCCCTTCTTTTTTCTTCGAGTTACCTAGCCTACCTTCCTGTGCTGGGTCGTTGACCCTTCTCCTCTCCCTATCTCCCCACGTTGTCGCCCCAGCTCATCTCCCTCTTCTTTTTCTTTTCCTTTCTTCCCTTTAGTTGGACCAACCCAGCCCTTCTTTTCTTTTCCCCTCTCCCTCATGCCTATAGGATTGGGTCGTGCCTCTCTTTCTCCCTCGCCTAGTTGGGTTGCGCCTCTCTTTCTCTTTACTCTTCTTCTTCCTTCCTTCTCCTTCAACTATTGCACACCATGGTAGCCTACAACAACCTATAACTACCTATCTGCCAACTCCCCTATAACCCAGCTCTCTCTACCTCTCTCCCTATCCCTTTCCTTCTATTTTTAGCCACACACAAAGCTCTACAGCTCTCCGTGCATGCCTCCCTTTCCCTTATTCTTCTTCTCCCTCCTGCTACCCTATATGCCAACCCACAGTAGTTACCTAACCGGCTATACCTACCCTCTTTCACTCTTCCTTTTCTTCTCCTTATGTCCTTCTCTTCTACTCATTTTTGACCTACCTCGAGTTCCCTCACCTCCCTACAAAGCCCTCTCTCTTTTCTTTCTTTCCTTATCTTCTCTTTCCCTATTTTTTCTCCTCCACCCTCAATCATCGCCTCTACCACCCAACTAACCACCGTATCCACCTCCCTGACATCCCTTCAACCTCCCCACACCATCCCATCACTCTCACTCGCCCTTACAGCCCCTTCCCTTCCTTCCTTTTCTTTCCCCTCCTTCTTGGCCTCCAAAATACACCACCACCATACACCGCCTTCTTCCTTCTTTCACCGCCTCCACAACCACCAATCCACTCCCTAGCACCTCCCCTACCACTACCTTTCCTCCCCTTAGCTGAAACCCCCTACAGCTCATCTCTTCTCCTCTTCTTTTCCCTTCCTTCTTCTCTTTTTCCACTCTTGCATCCACCTTTCCCAGCCCTATAGTTTCCCCCACCACCGTCCTGAGCCCCCGATTGTCAACCCTCGACCACTACCCTAACTCCCCTCCACAAGCCCTCAACCCAACCCTTAAAACCCTTAACCGAAACAACCTCTCCTTTCTTCCCACTTGTTCTCCTCAACCCTTCTTCCTAAAATTTTATGCATGCAGCTCACACTACTCATGTAGGGTGAGCCATACCTTTTATTTTGAGCATTTTGGGTTAATTTTGAGGTATAACAATAGTTATACTAGTATGTATTTAATTAAGCTTTTGACAAAAATTATTCTTTTAATTTTCTACTTTTAATATGCTAAAAGTAGATATTATTTTTAGGTGAAATACCCCAAAACCCTAATTTTAAGAATTATAGCTAATTAAGAAGTTATTAGAAAATTAATTAAGTAAATTATTTTAGTAAAATAAAAGGAAATTAATTAAGGAAAATTAAGAAGAAAATAATAAATATTTTAATTATGAAAATTTGGGTTTCGTAATTAAAATAAAATTTAGGAAAAATATTTCAAAAATCTCAAATTGGCCTAAAAAGGAAATTAAGTATTATTTTATTAAAATATTATTATTTTTAAATATCCTAAAATACAAAAAATATTCCAAATACCCTAGCCATCCTATTTTTCCTTTTCCTTTTTCTTTTCTTCCCTTTTTTCTCCTTCTTTTCCCTTTCTCTTTCTTTCTCTCCTTTCTCCTTTTCTTTTTCTCTTCTTCCCCAATTTGGGCCAACTCCCCTGCGGCCCAATCCTCTTCCCCATTTCTTCTCCTTGGCATGACCCAGGCTCCGTGCACCACATTTTCCTTCTTTTCCTAGCTGTCTGGCTTATTCCCTCCTTCTTTTCCTTCTTTTCTTTTCCTAGACCGCTCGGTCCACTCCCCTCCCTTTTCTTCCTTCTTCCTCCCCCATCGTGACCTGCAACCTCCCCCAACCTACGCTGTGAATCTTGCCGCCTACCATGCTCGCTGACCATCCATCTCTCTTCTCTCTTCCCCGCTGATCTGCCTACCGTTTCACCCGAACCAACCCTCCCCTATTCTCACTTGCCATTTCTTCCTCCCTGGCCAATTGCAGCCTACTATGGCAAACCTACACCGACTGGTGTGCCCTCACCTACCTACCCTTATTCTCCCATTCTCCTCTAACCTTATTCCCCTCCTTTTTCCCTATAAATACCCCATAACCAGGCCCAGACTCAAACTCTTTCCTACAACCCAGAAAATCCCTTCCATGCACCATCGCCCTATCAAACACCCTCGTTGTCGCCTTTGCCGTCGTCTAGTGACACCACTTGAGCCACCCGCAGCACCACTCCCTACTTCACCTTCTACCAAAATACACCACCCTCCACCCTCGATTTTCCTTACATGAGCCACCCCGACCGTGCAAAGTTTCCGTCCCATGCACACGCACTTCCACCTCTACTGCCCATTGCACCATAATTTTCCACCACTCCTGCTGCAACCACCACCTCTTCCACCTCCCAAATTTCCC
Source organism: Tamarix austromongolica (assembly GCA_039764185.1). Taxonomy (NCBI): domain Eukaryota; kingdom Viridiplantae; phylum Streptophyta; class Magnoliopsida; order Caryophyllales; family Tamaricaceae; genus Tamarix; species Tamarix austromongolica. Next base: position 51,784,492 of record CM077817.1, read on the forward strand.
TATAGACCTTCCACTACCTCCCCCTACCCTCCTTTCCCCCTTCCTCCCTCTCCTCCTCCCTTCCTCCCTTTCCACCACTCTTGGCCACCATAGAACCGCAGCCTGCACCGCCACCTTTGGTCGCACCACCACCCTCATTCCAACCCTCTCAACTTAGGCAACCTCAACCACCCTAACTTCCACCCTCATCCCCCCTCTCATATTCCTAACACTCAACTAACCTTCTTTTTTTTCCTCTTTCCTCGCCACCGCCATGCATCGCTACCTGTGCTGCCAGTCACCACCAACCGTAGGTGGTACCCTAAACCCTCTCAACCCTTAAATCCTAATTATTCAATCCTTATTCATTTTAATTGTATTATTATTATTATTATTATTATTATTATTATTAGTATTATTAAAATGAAGGGTCGAAACCTTATTTCACATTATTTCGAATAATACCATAATTATTGTTGTTGTTGTTGTTAGTATCACTATTATTATTATGGTAAAAATATTCAAACCCTCATATTATCATTATTTTAAATATTAATATTACTATTATTATTATTATTATTATTATTATTATTATTATTATTATTATTATTATTATTATTATTATTATTATTATTATCCTTAGCAATATCAATATTTTGTTAGTGTTACAACTATGACATTATTGTTCTATCCCTAACCCTATTATTAGTCTTAGCCTTAAAAATACTAGGGTTTCTATTAATGGGAGTATTAGTATTACTATTATTATTAATATCTCTATTTTTGCTATAACTAGTGTTAGTACTATTAGTAAAGGACATAAAGTTATTAGATTTAATAATATAAATATGGCTATAAATATTAGTAAAAACCCTATTTTGCACTTGTAAAGTTTCCCTTAATAATAATAACCCTAATCTTAGAATAAAATAGGAAATAATAATATTTTAGTAGGAGCAAAACTAATCATTAGTTTCTCCCTCTTACAGGTGAAACCAGTCAAAATCCTGAGAAGGCATAGGAACGTGCTCCAAGGCCATTGTCGTGCTAGATAAGGGTAGCTAAGGCCTTATGTGTGCTATGTATCTTATATGCCTTGGATGCCATGTATAATGATATGTTGTTTATCATGTGCTATTAGTTTAACTGTTCTATGTGTAGCGCAGCTTGGAGTGATGTATGCTTATGTGTTTTTTTATGGTATATGTTTAATATGTATATGTGGTGAAATGTGATGTGATGTGATGTGATGTGATGTGATGTGGCCCTTTAAGACTTTCATGTAGGGATATTTAATGTGGTATTGTAGGATGGAAAGATGAAAAAGAAAATTGGGAGAGTAAGGTGACTAAGGGGAAGTAAGTTGGCTAATGTAGGTGGGATTGACCTAAATATTTCATGACACATAAGAGGAAGAATAAAAGGGGAGACTTTAGGAAAAATAAAGTGGATGAACTTGCATGGGATAATCTAGGGTTGCATGGGAGAATCTAGGGTTTTGCATGAGAGTTTTAGGGTTTTGTATGAAAAACTTTGAGGGTTTGTATGGGATGGATAGAGTCTACATGAGGGTGAGCTTTACGTATGGAAGTTGACTTGGGGTGTGAGAAAGGAAATGGAAGAGTTGTTTGGGTGATTGAAGGCTTTAGGTAAAAAATAGTATATGGGATAGTATAAGGGTACATAGGAGACCGAGCTAGGGTGTAACACCCCGAGTCGATATGACCACGCGGGGGATACCTTGGAGTGCTTTCGGATTAATCGGATAGCCCCACAGATCAACACGAGTCCTTTCAGCACGCTTTTTCCTCACTCACGCACTTCCCGAACTTCCCAAGAGGTCACCCATCCTAAAATTGCTCCATGGCCAGCACGCTTAACTGTGGAGTTCTTAGGATGGAAGTACCAAAATGATAGTATACCATGTTGATATAAGTAGCCAGATCAATCCTTATAACACTCCGCTTAAATTGGGATATTACATTCACCCCCACTCAAAGAACGCAACGTCCTCGTTGCGCCTCAACCAATGACTGTCTCAATATAGTTCATCCCAAGAATCGTCCCGCTAGGTGGCTAACTGGCTCATCCAAGTTTAGCTCACGGTCGCGATTTTGCTCTGATACCATTTGTAACACCCCGAGTCGATATGACCACGCGGCGGCTACCTTGGAGTGCTTTCGGATTGATCGGATAGCCTCACAGATCAACACGAGTCCTTTCAGCACGCTTTGTCCTCACTCACGCACTTCCTTTCTGAAACTTCCCAGGAGGTCACCCATCCTAAAATTGCTCCATGGCCAGCACGCTTAACTGTGGAGTTCTTAGGATGGAATCACCAAAATGATGGAATACCATGTTGATATAAGTAGCCAGATCAATCCTTATAACACTCCGCTCAAATTGGGATATTACATAGGGTTTGGGAGGAAACCATAATCTGAGAAGGTGGAAAAATAAAAAATAAATAAGGATGAGTGGAGTATAAACCAAGGATTGAAGATTATCATGCGAGGGATGAGCATGAGCATCATGGAAAAATAAAAGTGAAAGGTGAGAAATGGAGGGGTGACATGTGGAAATGAGGATGCTAGGATTTGGTGTGGCCACCTAGGATTTCATGGTCACACGTGTACTTGGGGAGTAAAGTGAGATGATGAGGGTCAAATCTAAGGTTTGTAATGTGTGGGGTGCTAAAACAGTTTGAGTTATGTGAAGTAGAGAAGGATGGGCCACATAGGCCCGAATTAGGGTTTCTGGAGAAAACCCTAGGGTAAGATAGTGAGTGGGCTTGGAGGTGTAAAGTAGTGGGCCTTGATCCACACACTTAGGAGTTGGGCTTCTAATGTGAGTTAGGGAAATGAGGTAAGGATGTTGGGGCAAGTTAGGAGCTGTAGGAAACTCAAGATATAGGACGGGCCCTCTTGGAGGATAAGTATAGATGGAGTTAGTTGTGCATGTCTAGGGTGAAAATTTTGAATAAGATATGGTAAAACATTAATCATATAAAGTGGAAGATAATTAAGTCGGGCCAAGACCGATCCACCAGCATATAATAGTGGTTAGGTTCATTATGCCCTATAAGTGACCACTCCACCAACTGTAATAGTGGTTAGGTGCGTTATGCCCTATAAGTGACCGCTCCACCAGCTATAATAGTGGGAGATCTCGAGATCAATAAACCAAACCCTAAGTTTGCTAAGACACATAAAAGACACTAAGTACTTACAGTGGAACATCATGAGAGTCGGGGCCAGACCAGTCCACTAGCAAATAATAGTGGCCAGGAGTATCTTGCCTTAGAGACCGATCCACCGGCATACAATAGTGGCCAGGTGCATTTTACCCTACAAGTGACCGCTCCACCTATAATAGTGGGGTTCTCGTACTCGCATAGATTGATAAAAAGCATGGTGTGAAATGAGTACCGATCAGAGATTAAATAATTAATTTATCTGAACTATAGCTTGGCCTTTATTTATCTGAAATGATTGTATGCTATTATGTTATCATGCTTGGATTGTGTGCTTTTGTGTGTTGGTCTTAATGCATGGTTACCTTACTTAGTACGTAGCATACTGACCACCCGTTTCATGGGTGCTACTTATTCCCACGAGTAGAAGGCCCCTCTGACTTTGTGCAGGTTGGTGACACCATTTTTGATGCCTTCGATGCTTATAAGGCATTAGGTGGGGCTGAGTGTTGAGTATGGGATTGGCACGGAGATCAAGAATTGTGTGGTTGGACTTTCTTCTTTATGATTTTCTATTTTGTATTGGATTTTCCAGAACTAATCCTTTATCTTTTTGTAGATTTTTTCCTTTGTAAGGAACTTTGACTATGTACTATGGATTATGACTCTTTTTCACGCACTCTGATTTCTATCTTATAATTGTTTAATGCTTATTTGAAGTCTTGCTTGGGTTTGATTTATGATGGTGATTAAATTTCTTTTAGCCTTGTGGTTAGTACGGGAATGACGGTGGGGCAGGCTTATACTAATCACATTGGTAACATTCTCGAAATTCACAAGTTTTAATTTAATTGCTTCCGCTAAATCTTAATTTAAATAATTTTTTTTAGTAGTGAATTTTGGGGTGCTACATTAGGTATTGAATTTTACTAATCAAAGCTCAAACCTTTAACCGAGGTACCGGTAAGGTTTAATTGTTACTGAAAATAAGATAACCATTATACCTATGTGTGGATATACATGGCCTAGCACATTAAGGTTTTTTTTATGTGCATGATGTATGATGTTGAGTATAATATAATTTGTGGTATATGTTGGTTGCTGAAATGAAAAGCTTGTTGGTTTATGTGCCATATGTAGAAATGATAGTTAATGAAAGAGCCTTATGGTTAAGGATAATGTTAAATGCTTATATGTGACATGCTAAGTTAATGTTGTCATGAATAATATTAATATAAGCCCCATGGGCATTTTAGTAATTTTTCTTGTGCAAAGGCATGGCCTAAATAAGTATGTGTAATAGGTGATAATGGGTATTAATAATATATAAGAACAGTTGGTGGTGTTGGATGATGGATATGAACCCTGTAAATTAATATTTTATATGGTGAGAGTATTTTAGTAAAATTGGTATAATAAGCGTGAAATGGTAATTTATAAGAGAAAATGCGATAAAAATGGTAAATGAATAAGTAAGAATGGTATTTTAGTAATTTTAAATGGAAAAGGGGATAACTTGGTAATTTTGGGAGTAAAAGGGATAAAATGGTGACTTAATAAAGAATAATGGTAGTTTGGTAACTTGACATAAAAGAAGGACAACTTGGTAACTTGGTGAATAAAAGGGGTAAAATGGCAAAGTGATAAGAAAGAAGGGTATTTTGGTAATTTGGCACAATAAGGAGCAATTTGGTAATTTTAATAAGGAGGAAAATTTGGTAATTTAACCAACCAATTGGGTAATTTGGTGATTTTAACAAGTAAAAAGGGTAATATGGTAATGTAACCAACCAAAAGGGTAACTTGGTAAATTTAATAAGAATGGAGGGTAATTTAGTAATTTAACTAACTAAATGGGCATTCTGGTAAATGTAGCAAGTATGAAGGGTGATTTTGTAATTTAATAAACCTGAGGGGCAATTTGGTAATTTAAATAAGTAAAAAGGGTAGTTTGTTAATTTAAGCAACTAAAATGATAAATTGGTAACTTAACAAGAATGAGGGGTAAAGTTAGTGAATTAATAAGTATGGGGGTAATTAGGTAATCTAACAAATACAAGGGGTATTTTGGTAATTCTTCCAACATGAAGGGTAATATGGTAATTTGACAAATAAAAAGGGATAACTTGGTAATTTTACCAACAAGGGGTATGTCAGTGATTTGTAAGGATGATGGGGTAAATTGGTAACTTGCATATAACATATCAATAAATTAAATGAGTTTCCATAATAAGACATAAGTAATATTGAATAATAAAATAAGGATATTTGATAAGTCAGTAAGTATCACAACAACATGGCATAACCTAGGGTTGGATGGATAATTAAGGGTGTGATATGGCATTTATCTCATAATCATGCAAGAGGTGCATAGTTTGTAAGTACACATAGAAATGGGTGTTAGATATGTTTAAAGTATGTGTTAGGATTTTATGTATGCCATGATCCTTGATATAGAATACTTGATTCTATGGCCAAAATATATTTGTGTCTTTAGATTTATGACCTTTCCCCCTTGAATTAAATAAATGGACCTATTGAATAACACGTTGATAAAACATTAATTACGTAAAGCAAAAAATTATTGAGCTAGGCCCAGATCGGCCCACCGATGAATAATAGTGGCCAAGTGCAAGATGCCCTAGAGACCGATCTACTGGCGAATAATAGTGATCAGGTATGATCTACCCTAAAGTACTTTCTTGTCATCGGATGCAATAGTGGGAGATTCCAAGCTCAATAAACTAAACATCGGATGGTAATAAATTATGGGAAGATACTAACTACTTATAGTGGTACACCATATAATTTGGGCTCAGATTGGTCTACCCGCGAATAATAGTAGTTAGGTGCATTCTATCCTAAAGTGTATTATGGTCCACCGGCTATAATAATAGGATTCCTACACTCACATGGATATAATTCAAGAGATGATGTTATTATAATATTTAACTAATGGCTTATGACCAAAAGTATTGACTTCGCGTGTATGATCTATTGATGTGGTAAAAGTTTAGTCTTGGTGCTATCTCTCTCTTGGTATATGATGGTGTTGGTAAGTAAATGGACCTTGTGCTATGCAATCTTATTGAATGAGGTGTTGTATTGTGTATTATCTCTTAAGTTGTTTATGGTTATCTCTGTGCTAGCATATATTATCATGTTTACATCACTATGTATTATGTATTGTATGCAGGCCTTGCCTTTCGGTTTGGTACAAAGGTTACTCACTACCATTTTACTAAAGGGTTCTATTTGTGGACCCCTGTCTATTCAATGGTCAGTGTCCCTTACTGGTTTGTTGTAAGTGATATTCAAGCAAGTATTAGGTAAGAGCGTAAGGATTGTTCGGGAATGATTTCAGGGTTTCTCTTCAACCTTTTATTTCCTTGTTCAAACTAATTTTTATTCTTGTAACCACTAATAGTGGGTTTTATCTTTTATAACATCTTTACCGCACTATTCTAATTTAAATGAAGGTGAATTTGTGTGAATTATATTGTGGTTCTCTTTTTCTTAGATACATTAGGATTTGTTTCCTTTTTTTATTTTTTATTTTTTAGATATGTTTGGAAAAAAATTCATGTTGATGGAGATAGAGGGAAAAAATATTCTTATTTCTAATATAGAGGATCCAAATTTTGTTTAGCAACCATAGAACATACTTTTAAGAACAAAAAAAATCTGACAGAGTAAATGAAGTATGCAATTTGTAATATTTTTCTAAAAAAATAATTTCATATTTTTAGGTTGAAGGTATACCTATTAGAAGACTTTTGGGCTAAAAGACTCATTAGTGCTTTATTTTTAGAACCTTCGTGTTAATAATGTATTAAAAAAAATTATAATTCTGTGATATTTTATGAACTCTTGAATTAGCCAAATGTATTAGTAACTTCTTTTCTAAGAGTTAGAATTTACATTTATCTACTAACTATTTATATACATTATATGGTATGTATAATAAATACACATATCAAAAATGGGAGGAAAAGTAAGTATCTATACATGCATTAAGTACTAATTGAGGCGAACATTTACCCAAGTATACAAAGAGGGTTATAGAGGGAGAGGGAGAGAGAGAGAGAGAGAGTATATTTAAGCCACAATCTCTTTTTTGCCATTAAAATAATATAGTTTCCTAAGAGATTTACGGTAATTTCATTGACTCAATGAAGATAGTTTCTACTACTTATTGTGGGTAATTTCTTTAACCGAAATATAAATACTTAATATTTATAAAAATGCCGATAATTTTTTTTATCGCTCAAATACTATAATTTAAAAAAAAAAAACTTATATAAGTGTTTTCTACATAGTAAGAGTAATTTCCACCGCCTATTGTAGTGAGTTTTATAACCTAAAACATAAATGTATAATATTTACAAAAATGACATCTATTTTTTTTTCCTAACACCTAAATACTATACTTGCTTAAAGTATTTATAGTATTTTTTTCTATATATAAAGAGTAGTTTCTATCATCTACCGCAGACGTGGATAGTTTCTTCAAATTAGAGACTTAGATCTAAATTAGTTAATTTTGATATAATATTTTCTCCCTCCCTTTCTCTCTATATATAAATATAGAAAAAGATATCTCTCAATGTCACTTTTAAGCTAACTTTACCAATGTCACTTTGATGTGATCACATTAGATTTAGTTGGAAAAACTTTTTAAGCCATTAATATTATAAAATTTATTTAGAATTATTTAGTAAAAATAATTATTAAAGATGAGCTATTATTTTAAAAATATTTTATCTTTAAAAAGTTTTTAAATAAGCATAAGTTTGTGATAATTTTTTTATAAGGAATTTGGAAGAGATAATCAAAATGTAAGAAAACAAAATCATCTCTTACCGCGAACATTCAAAGGGACGCTATTGTTAATTCAATCCAAATCCCACGTGGAAACAAAGCAGAATGATCTTAGATGTGCGGTATGTTACTAGAGGTGGCAAACGGGTCGGGCGGGTCGGGTCATAGCGGGTCGGGTCATAGCGGGTCGGGTCATAGCGGGTCATTTGACTATTGCGGGTCGGGTACGGGTCGGGTCGGGTCACTAACGGGTCGGGTCATTTCGGGTCAATCAATTTGGCGGGTCGGGTGCGGGTCGGGTCGGGTCATTAACGGGTCGGGTCATTTCGGGTCAATTTGTCGGGTCGGGTCGGTTGCGGGTCGGGTCATTTCGGGTCAATTGTCGGGCCGGGTCGGGTCATTTTGGGTTAATTTATCAGGTTGGTTTAGGTCCGACTATTGGAGTTAAGAAAACTCGGATTCGGATAAATTTGGGTTAACTTGACTGGTGGTAGGGTGAGTGGGTGACTAGGGTCGGGTTGGTTTCGGGTCATTTTCTAGTTCACGTGAGTAGGTGGCTTCGGCCGGTTCAGGTCATTTTATATTTTCATGTAATAATATAATATGACAGGTTAGTTGTGTTCGAGTTGTTTCGAGTTAAATTGATGGGTGGGGTCATTTGACTCATTTCATACAATTTGACGGGTTGAATTCAATTAGTTACGGGTTAACTTAATGGGTCGAGTTTTGACGGGTTTACTCATATTCGAGCCTAAGTAATTATCATTTCATAAATCATAAATATTAGAGACAGACAATCATAAGATTAATATTGCAGATAAAAGAATTAAAAATATTAAATGCGCTTTATTTTCACAAATAAATAGTAAAGATATTTATAAATTTTAATAATAAAAAATATTGCGCTTTGAATCAGACAAAGATATTTATCATTGATTATAATTTATTTGATAACGTAAAATATTTAATTACTTAAAAAAAGATAATTTTATAAAATAAAGATGATCAAAACAAGATTATACAATGTATAATTAATGATCATTTATTACATTGTATATATTAGATACAATAATAAGATTACTAGTAAAGATAAATGAAATAAGAATATTATATGTGTTTTATTTTTACAAAGGTAAATAATAAAAATATTTATAAGTTTTAATAGTATTATATTTGATTGCTTAAAATATTTATAAATTTTAAAAGTAAAAATATTAGATATCTATAATATATTATATTTACTTAATTAGTTAAAATATTTGATTACTTAAAAAAAGATAATTTTATAAAATAAAGATGAGCATAACAAGAATAAACAATGTATAATTATCATTTATTACATTGTAAATATTAGATACAGTCATAAGATTATTAGTAAAGATAAATGAAAAAAGATTATTATATGTGTTTTATTTTTACAAAGGTAAATAATAAAGATATTTATAAGTTTTAATAGTATTATATTTGATTATTTAAACATTTATAAATTTTACATGTAAAAATATTAGATGTTTATCATATATTATATTTAATTGATTACTTAAAAAAGATAATTTTATAAAATAAAGGTGAGTATAACAATAATATATAATGTATAATTATCATTTATAACATTGTAAATATTAGATACAATACAATTATAAGATTACTAGTAAAGATAAATGAAATAAGAATATTATATGTGTTTTATTTCTACAAAGGTAAATAATAAAGATATTCATAAGTTTAATAGTATTATATTTGATTTCTTTAAACATTTATAAATTTTAAAAGAAAAAATATTAGATGTTTATAATATATTATATTTAATTAATTAGTTAAAATATTTGATTACTTAAAAAAAGATAATTTTATAAAATAAAGGTGAGCATAACAAGAATAAACAATGTATAATTATCATTTATTATATTGTATATATTAGATACAATACAATCATAAGATTATTAGTAAAGACTAAAGATAAATGAAATAAGAGTATTATATGTGTTTTATTTATACAAAGGTAAATAATAAAGATATTTATAAGTTTTAATAGTATTATATTTGATTGCTTTAAACATTTATAAATTTTACATGTAAAAATATTAGATTTTTATTGTATATTATATTTAATTGATTACTTAAAAAAAGATAATTTTATAAAATAAAGGTGAGCATAACAAGAATAAACAATGTACAATTATCATTTATTACATTGTATATACTAGATACAATACAATCATAAGGTCACTAGTAAAGATAGATAAAATAAGAATATTATATGTGTTTTATTTTTACAAAGGTAAATAATAAAAATATTTATAAGTTTTAATAGTATTATATTTGATTGCTTAAAATATTTATAAATTTTAAAAGTAAAAATATTAGATATCTATAATATATTATATTTACTTAATTAGTTAAAATATTTGATTACTTAAAAAAGATAATTTTATAAAATAAAGATGAGCATAACAAGAATAAACAATGTATAATTATCATTTATTACATTGTAAATATTAGATACAGTCATAAGATTATTAGTAAAGATAAATGAAAAAAGATTATTATATGTGTTTTATTTTTACAAAGGTAAATAATAAAGATATTTATAAGTTTTAATAGTATTATATTTGATTGCTTTAAACATTTATAAATTTTACATGTAAAAATATTAGATGTTTATTGTATATTATATTTAATTGATTACTTAAAAAAAGATAATTTTATAAAATAAAGGTGAGCATAACAAGAATAAACAATGTATAATTATCATTTATTACATTGTATATACTAGATACAATACAATCATAAGATCACTAGTAAAGATAGATAAAATAAGAATATTATATGTGTTTTATTTTTACAAAGGTAAATAATAAAGATATTTATAAGTTTTGATAGTATTATACTTGATTGCTTTAAACATTTATAAATTTTACATGTAAAAATATTAGATGTTTATTGTATATTATATTTAATTGATTACTTAAAATATTTGATTACTTAAAAAAAGATAATTTTATAAAATAAAGGTGAGCATAACAAGAATATACAATGTATAATTATCATTTATTACATTATATATAGTAGATACAATACAATCATAAGATCACTAGTAAAGATAAATGAAATAAGAATATTATATGTGTTTTATTTTTACAAAGGTAAACAATAAAGATATTTATAAGTTTTGATAGTATTATATTTGATTGCATTAAGCATTTATAAATTTTACATGTAAAAATATTATATGTTTATTGTATATTAAATTTAATTGATTACTTAAAATATTTGATTTCTTAAAAAAATATAATTTTATAAAATAAAGGTGAGCATAACAAGAATATACAATGTATAATTATCATTTATTACATTATATATAATAGATACAATACAATCATAAGATCACTAGTAAAGATAAATGAAATAAGAGTATTATATGTGTTTTATTTTTACAAAGGTAAACAATAAAGATATTTATAAGTTTTGATAGTATTATATTTGATTGCATTAAGCATTTATAAATTTTACATGTAAAAATATTAGATGTTTATTGTATATTATATTTAATTGATTACTTAAAAAAGATAATTTTATAAAATAAAGGTGAGCATAACAAGAATATACAATGTATAATTATCATTTATTACATTATATATAATAGATACAATAAAATCATAAGATCACTAGTAAAGATAAATGAAATAAGAGTATTATATGCGTTTTATTTTTACAAAGGTAAAAATTAAAGATATGTATAAGTTTTAATTATATTATATTTGATTTCTTTAAACATTTATAAACTTTAAAAGTAAAAATATTAGATGTTTATCATATATTATATTTAATTGATTACTTAAAATATTTGATTACTTAAAAAAAGATAATTTTATAAAATAAAGGTGAGCATAACAAGAATATACAATGTATAATTATCATTTATTACATTATATATAATAGATACAATACAATCATAAGATCACTAGTAAAGATAAATAAAATAAGAGTATTATATGTGTTTTATTTTTACAAAGGTAAACAATAAAGATATTTATAAGTTTTGATAGTATTATATTTGATTGCATTAAGCATTTATAAATTTTACATGTAAAAATATTAGATGTTTATTGTATATTATATTTAATTGATTACTTAAAAAAAGATAATTTTATAAAATAAAGGTGAGCATAACAAGAATATACAATGTATAATTATCATTTATTACATTATATATAATAGATACAATAAAATCATAAGATCACTAGTAAAGATAAATGAAATAAGAGTATTATATGCGTTTTATTTTTACAAAGGTAAAAATTAAAGATATGTATAAGTTTTAATTATATTATATTTGATTTCTTTAAACATTTATAAACTTTAAAAGTAAAAATATTAGATGTTTATCATATATTATATTTAATTGATTACTTAAAATATTTGATTACTTAAAAAAAGATAATTTTATAAAATAAAGGTGAGCATAACAAGAATAAACAATGTATAATTATCATTTATTACATTGTATATACTAGATACAAAAAAATGACTCCACCAGATACCTTCACATCTAAATCTAGTGAGATTTCATTTGATCCAAAAGTTTATCGTGAGATGCTAGCTGAGGTAATTTTAAGGCATGGGTATTCATTTTCGTATGTTGAACATTTGGGAGTTAGAAAACTTCATCAGTATCTTAATCACCAAGTCAAGCATGTGTCTAGAAACACTATTAAGAAAGTTTGCCTAGAAAAGCATGCTGATTTAAAAATTAAACTCAAACATACTATTGGGGCTATTTCTAGCAAGGTATGTTTGACTTGTGATATATGAACAGCTTGCACATCTCGTGGGTATCTAACTCTCACAGCTCATTATGTGGATGATGATTGGAAGTTAAATTCTAAAGTGTTGAGTTTTTGCCATTGTCCTCCTCCCCACACCGGTCTTGAAATCTACAACTTGTTGTTTTTATTACTTAAAGAGTGGAGTATTGAGAAGAAGATATTCACTATGACGGTGGATAATGCATCTAATATGGACAACATGATTAGTCACTTGAAACCCACTTTGCTTCAAAATTTGGTATGTGATGGAAAATACTTCCACATCAGATGTTCGACTCATATCCTTAATTTGATAGTCAGGGAAGGGTTGAAAAATATTGAAGGATGTGTGCTCAAAATTAGAGAGAATGTGAAGTATATAGATGCTTCGGAAGGAAGGATAATCCAGTTTTATGAATGTGCTGCAAAATTGAATATATCAATTTCTGGGAAGTTGTGGTTGGATGTTGCTACAAGATGGAATTCTACATATCTTATGCTTCGTAGAGCCTTAGATTATTGCCGTGTTTTGGATTTCTTTGGTACTGTTGAAGCTAGTTACAAGTTTATAATTTTGCCGAATGAGTGGAGCAAAGTGGAAAATATTTGCGAGTTATTGGAACCTTTCTATGAAATTACCTGCTTATTTTCTGGATCTGAATATCCTACTGCCAACTTGTATTTTCTTAATGTTTGGAGGATTCAACTGAGATTGGAGAAGGCAATAGGATGTGATGATAATGATATCAGCAAAATGGGACTACAAATGATGCAAAAATTTGAAAAGTATTGGTCGCACTATAGTACCATTCTTGCTTTTGCGGTAATTTTGGATCCACGTTATAAGTTTGACTTTGTGAAGTTTGCCTTAGTCAAACTACATGGTAATGAGAAGGGTACAAAGTTCGCTAATGATATATACGTCGAATTTGTTGAGCTATACAAATACTATGAATATCATTGTCCTAATGCTCCAAATTCATTTGACGAAGGAATATCTGTTAGTAGAGAAGTGAACAGAGGAATTGATGAAATGGAGGTAAATCGAGCTATATCTCACTACATATATTTTTTTTTTATCTTTATTACATGTTTATTTTTGTTATTACTAATTTCTGTTTACATCAAGTCTAATTATTGTTTTTTCCTTTGTTTAAAATTTAGGATTTTGATGCTTCTACTTCTGATGGAAGTAGAGGTAAAAGCTGTAAAAGTGAATTTGAGATGTACCTCGAAAGTCAGCGGTTGGATCGTAAAATTTCACTTGATGTGCTTCAATTTTAGAAAAATAATTCTAAGACTTCTCCAATTCTTTCTTCTATGGCTAAAGATATCATTGCCATTCCTATTACTACCGTTGCATCTGAGTCAACATTTAGCATGGGCGGTAGAATTTTAAATAAGTGGAGGAGCTCGTTGTTGTCGAAAAATATTGATGCTTTGGTAACTACTCGTAATTGGTTATACGGATATGATGGTAATAACATTAGTTATTATGAATTTTTATTTTTTTTATTTGATAATTTTTTTATCAATGAATTTTAAAGATAATAATGTAATATTTTTTTTTTGGATTTTACAGAAATAGAAGAAGAAGAAGGAACTTCTGTGGAGCCATCAAAGTCAAGGAGTAACAATAATGAAATGGATTAAGGAGCTTCAAAAATAGCGGTTAAAGTTTTAGACGTTTTTGCTTGTAAACATGGGTGATTATTATCTTTTGTGGGCAAGGAATTTAATTTTTATTCAATCATGTCATTTGTTCCATATGTTGTAGATTTACCATACTTGGATAATCTTTATGTTGTTGGACAACTACTATCTATTGGTGTTCTTTTATTGCTGTTATAGGCGTTGTGTTAAATTTTATAAGTGGCATATTCTGATATTGATGCTCTTATTTTGGATCTTTTAATTTTGTTAAGTTATTGTTGGGTTGATGAGTCTCTTGATCAAAAGTTGGACTCCTTTTCCAGAACTAAATTTCTGTGGAAAACCAGTAAATAAGCCGTGCTTAATCACTCCTACTCTTTTAGCCGACATAATACGATTTTACCGACTATAGCTATTGTTCCTAAAACAAATCATGTTTAATATACTTCATCGAAATGGTAACTATTTAGATTTTTCGGTTCTCGATTAGGTATAACCGTATAAGCTATACCTATATATATATATATATATATATATATATATATATATATATATATATATATATATATATATATAGATAGATAGATAGATAGATAGATAGATAGATACACAACACACACACAGAGGCTAGTTTTCATCCTTCTTGTAATCCGTTTTAGACTTCTAATTTATTTCTATACTTTTATTTCTATCAATATTCTTCATACATATTAACAATCTTAATTGCATTTTTAGTTATGAATAAACTAAATTTTATTTTTAAAGTCTCAAGAGATCCAAATATAGTATTAACTTACACAAATATAAACTTTACCAATACTTTAATTAAAAAAAACTAACAAAAATAGTTTGACCAATTTAATATTTATTTAGAGCATCTGGTGTAAAAAAAATATATTCTAAATTTAAATTTAGGGACTTTAAATTTAGAATTGTAGTTATGGGAAAAAAAATTTACCCACAAATTTTGTGTGCTTAAAAATTTCAAGTTCTTGATCCATACTTGCGGTACGTGGATTTTTTGATACTTTTTAATATATTTTTAGCTCAATTTATACTGTTAGAATATATATATATATATAACACGGTTAATATTAACAGTAAAAAAATTTACCTACAAAAGTATTATTTTTTTATCCAATAATTTTTATATCATTTATTCTATCTTTTTTTTCATATTAATTTCTCTATATAATTTATCTTATTAATTTATCTAGTTGTATTTATTTTATTAACATTATTATATTTATATTTTTATTGTAATATTTTTATTAATTATTATTATTATAGTAAAAAAAATATAATAAGTTATTTTAAACATAATTTAAATTAAATAATAATTTTATATATTTTCATTAATTGTTAATTATTATATATATATTCATATAAATTAAAAATTAAATAATATAAAATATAAATATTAATATTATAATTAACAAAAATAATTAGATATTGTAAATTTAAAATTGATGAACGTAGAATACTAAATTATATTTAAAGTAAATTAATAATATTAAAAGAAAAAATATAACTAAAACTTTAAATTTAGGGTTGTAACGTGAGATACTCTTGATACGAGGTATAGTTATTATTTGTTGGATTTTGTAGGTGATAAGTGATAAATTGATAACTAATAAATGATACTATTATACTCTTCTATTAAGAGTTTCTTCAAATAGATGGATTAGTAGATGTAATGAACACGTTTTGAAAATCATTTTATAGGGTTATAACTGGATGTTTGTCTTTTTTATTTTGGTTTTTTATTTATTAATAATATATCTTATTAGGATATCATTAGTAAATAAGAATGGCTAGGGTAAAATTATGAAAAATAAGTACAATTTATAAAATACTATATTTTTTAAAAGCTTTAAATGAATAATAAAATATATGTAATTTATTATTATTATTATTATAATATATTTTGATGTCTGATCAGGTTAATATTGAGTCAGATCGGGTGATTGTCGGGTCGGATCGGCTTCGGGTCGGGTCAAAGCGGGTCGGGTCAATAGCGGGTCGGGTCACTATCAGGTCGGGTCAATTACGGGTCGGGTCGGCATCGGGTCGGGTCAATGACGGGTCGGGTCGCTATCGGGTCGGGTCAATAACGGGTCGTGGGTTGGGATCGGGTCGGGTCGGGTCGGGTTCGGGTCGGGTTGATTATTATCGGGTCAGTGTCGGGTCGGGTCTGCGTCGGGTCGGGTCTGCGTCGGGTCGGGTTGTTAATTTTTGCGGGTCGTAACAGGTCGGGTTTCGCTCGGGTCGGGTCGGGTTGGGCGGGTCGGGTCAACTTTTGCCGGCTCTAGGTATGTATATGATGATAGCCATATTAAAAAGTAAAAATTTCAACCGACTCTTCCTATTGGGGAAAATACCTTTTACAACAAAATTCCCACGCATAAAAATTATTAAAAGATATGATTTAAACAGGAACAGTCCTATGACGGCTGTCGGAAGTAGCCTGATCCGAATCTTCCTCATTCTCTCCTGATAATTCCTCAAGTGACTTACCATTAGGTTCGGGCACGAGGAAAGTAAAGATAAATCCAAGGGCACAAATCCCACCCAAGATCATTAAACAGTTCTTAACACCAATACCAGGCGGATAACCAGCGTCCGTCTTACTAGGATCCTGACTCTGTGCCAGGTACAAGAACCCGAAGGCACCGATAATTGCTCCAGCCTTACCTGAGGCAGACGATATGCCGTGACAGGTGGACCTCAATCGAGCAGGGAAAATCTCAGCAGGGACAATAAATGTGGTGGCGTTAGGTCCGAAGTTGGCGAAGAAGAAGGTAAAACCGTACATGATGATGAATCCGATTCGGTTATCAGGATTGGTCCAGTGATGGTATGGAATAGCCAGAGCAAACATGAAGACGGTCATCATGGCGAATCCCATCAGTTGAATGGCGAACCTACCGACTGTGTCGATGGTAAATACCGTGAACCAATACCCAGGGACGGTACCACAAAGAGCGATCAATGTTTGGGCTCTAGCAACTTTATAAACCTCTTCGACTGCACTCATTGTACTGGCCTTGGGGATCCAGCCGATGGCGCTGAATATGTCCTTTTGGAACAAGTTCTGGCTGTAAAAGGCTATGTCGAGCAGGAACCAAGTGGATGAGGTTCCTAACAAGTGAAGGCCGTGACGCTTGAGAAACTTTCTACTGAATAACCCGAACTGTTCCCTCTTGCCTTGAGGTTGTTGTGCCTCTGCTATCTTATCGCCTTCGTCCTCTTGGAGCTCGACCTGAAGGACCTTAGACATGTCGCTAGCAGCTTGCTTAGTATTCATAGCCACCAAAGCAGTGTAACGAGCGGTTTCGGGCATCTTCATTCGCCAATAATAGGTCATAAGCGCAGGAACAGATCCAAACATGAGAATAATTCTCCAAATGTAATCGGCCTGTGGAATCGTGGAAGCAGCTCCGACGGATGCATAATCTGGGGCGGGATACCGAGTCTTAAATGCATATGAAACAATAAGCGCAACAATCCCGCCAGTCAGATTCCCAAACCCCTGCATAGCAAAGACGGCTGCGATAAACCCACCCCGAGTCTTCTTATTTGCATACTCCGACATGATTGTAGCCGAGAGCGGGTAATCACCACCAATGCCAAACCCAAGCCAGAAGCGAAAGAAACAGAGTGTTGCCATAACTGATTTGGGTTTGTCGCTAAAGGAGAGACCGGAAGCAATTGAACAAAGCACCATCATCATAAGCGTCATACCATACACCCGTTTGCGACCCATTTTATCACCGAGCCATCCGAAGAACAGCTGGCCGGTTAGGGTTCCACAGAAAGCCACGCCGTTCACCGCGGACGATACATTGGGAGGCAGGGATCCTGGTACCAGCGAACCCGGTGTGGTGTAGTAGATACGACCGAGGAGTTTCGTTACGAGGGATATGCTGAAGAGGTCGTAGGCGTCGGTAAAGAAACCCATACCTGCCACGACAATGGCAGTGAAATGGTACCATTGTGTCTTAGCTGAATCAAGAGCGTTTAGCACTTGAAGCTGATTCTTCGCCATCGCTGGCTTGCGAGCTAGGCGTTGTCTGCTTCGCTATGGACCTGCCTGACTAAATCCAGGGCATGTACACACAATTTTACGAGTATTAGAAGACTGCCGAGAGATCAAACTAATCATACATGGACTACAAATAAATTAAAATAATATGAATTGCTTCCCTCCTGCTTATAGTTCATTATCAAGTTATATATATATTAGGACGTAGAAGTATCTTTGACCGGTGGGCGGGAATATGCTCTGTAATAATATGAGAAAATGGCAGGCCAGATCGTTCAGACCACGAAAGCATCAACAGGAAGTTTTAATTTTCAACGGATTTAGTCAGGACAGGAGACGAACATGGCTGGAAATTTCAAAGGAGGGCGGGCTGATATTTAATAATTAATACTACTAAAAATTGAAACAAGAAGCACTATCAAAGTATGGGATGAGCTTCGCAGCTAGTGGTTCAAAAAGTCAAACAAGTACGCAGAATTTGGGGAGCCGGAACGGATCTTATTCAATTATTGATATTGGAAGCTAGGAGCCTGGGTCTTTCCCTTACCTTCAACCATTAGACTACCGTAGTTGATTCTCTATTCATGATCCAAAAATCTGTTCACAAAATATTACGAATTAAGGTTGAATACTGTAATTGTATATACCAATTATATATACTGCCTATTTGTCTTAAAAAAAATTCTTTATTCCTACAATTTTTATTGTCTTATTTTATTAATACTATATATTAAACACTTACCAATTCAAATAAGCTTGAACTAAATATTAATATGATAACAATAACAAAGCCTACTGTTAAGAGGGGGAAAAAAAAGTTGCGAAATAGTCCACACTCTACATGTAGGTTCAAACAAATATATTATTTTATCTTTTTGCAAGTATAATCTACCCATGCCGGTCAATATTATGTACTATTTTTTAATACTTATAATTTAACTAGTGGCCAAAAGAATATTTTAGCATTTCTTTTAACTTCTACTATAAGACTTTTTAACATATAAAAATATATTATAGCTATACTTTTATAGCATTCAATAGATCTTACGATTTTACGATCCGATTATATAATGCGATGATGATTATACTTATTCTAGGTACAATTTTAATTCTCACAGCTTTGTATTAGACTACAATTAATATACTAATACTAGTAGTTTAGTTAATAATAAATAATTAGTAATGAAACATTGAAGTGAATGGAATAAAATATACTACTAGTTAAGTTTAAACTGACCATCTTATTACTTAATAAACTAATAAAGCATACGAACATATATTTCAACAATATGGGGCGCTTTGACTTATGTCTTCGAAAGGAACAAAAAAAAGAGTAACTTAGCCATACCGCGTGCAATCCGGATGTTTAGTTCACGGAGCTGCCAACCGTTTTGAATCGCAATTACATCACTTCACGTGACTTTGTGCCACCACTTGAAGACGCCTTTCACACTCGTTTCGGACTCCTCCAGTTTTGGAAGACCAGGAAAAGTATACGGTTATTAATTAATTAGTTGACTCATATACTCTAGTACTACAGGAAGGGAGGGAAGGGTAGGTAAGGTATGAAGAGAGGATTGCATACAAAGTTTGAATATTGAAGAACAAAAAGACCCAATAATTCATGTGTTTTTTTTTTAAAAAAAAAAATAGGGGATCAAAGTCAAACTAACTTTAAATGGGATAAGAATCTGAAAATATTATCAAAAACCACACCAAAATTAGTAGGGTTACACCTACTAAGCGAGATATTTTAATTTTATTTTATTACTACCTCTAGTATTATAGATGTAGTCAATGAGAAATTAATAATTTATGTCTATGTTTAACTTACGTGTAAAAAGAATTATTTAAAAAAAATTTATTTTAAAATTATTTTAACCTAAATAATATTTAGAATGATTAATTATTTTAGACAACTAATTTTAATATCTAACTTAAAATAAGCTATAAATTAAATAAATCCAGCCTCAAGCATAGTACTGTGTTGCAAGAGTACTGACTACAGTATGCTTAATAATAATATTATAATTTTCACGAAGAGTAACCCATGAAAAGGGTGATGGTGTGAGAAAAGGCCAAAAGGGGAATAGGTTTCAACGGAACAAGTCCTACAATACAATTTTATATGCCTCTAAATGCCTCACCAATCAACAGCATTAAAATAATGGATTGAATAATAATAATGCTCAAGCCCGTGATTCGGGAAGCTCATGCACGCACATATTAGTGATCGAGGATGAAAGAAAACAGAGGATGGGATAAAAGCACTAGGAACTGAGGATCTACTGGGGGGAGGAGAACATAGAGATCTAAAATTAATTCTCGCAATAAAATGATACAGTATAGTAGATTTTCAATAACTGATTGTAGACAAAACAACTAATTGGAAGGAAAAAACAAAAATTGTGCTTAGATATATATAGGGCTGTAAACGAGTCGAGCCGAGCCGAATACCCCTTCGGTTCGTTTAACTAAACGAGCCTAAAATGTTGTTTGGGCTCGGCTCGTTTAACTAAACGAACGAGCCGAACCGAGCTTTTAACAAGCCAAACCGAGTCGAGCTCACGAGCCAAAGCCAAAAAATGAACCGAGCCGGACTTTTTCGAGCTTGAGCTCGACTCGTTTAATAAACGAGCCGAGCCCGAGCCTCACTTTGAGGCTCATTTAATTAAACGAACGAGCCGAACCGAGCTTTTAACGAGTCGAGCCGAACCGAATACCGAACTGGCTCAGCTCATTTACAGCCCTAAATATATACTTGTGTATCTTGCTCTTCGTCGCCGCTAATTGCTAATTATAATCTCCAACCGATTGAATGGAATATATAACGTAATAGGTTAAAGATTACATAGAAATTGGGAAGATATTGATTTGCTGAAACACAGAGGTATCACTGGCACGGGGAAGAAGTGTTTAAAGCTTTGGTAACATATCACAATACCCACAAAGATCAATACCAAAACAATCAATTAAATAATTGTAACACCCCCAAATTTACTACTGAAAAATTTCGTTTAAATCGAAAAGTTTAACAAGAACGGAAGATTAAAAATCGTAAACTTGGGGGTATTACCGCCACACTTAGTACCGGACCGGTTCACTCATACCGTCCCGATACTAAGTGCTAAGGCTAGAATAAACCATCATTATAAAAAAAAACCCATCCAAAACATAAGTTCACAACCATCATAAATCATTCAAGAAAACGAGAGTCGACTACAGACAGTGTATAGTTTAAAGTTACAACTTAGGAGTCCCACTCCAAAATACAAACATAATACAAAAGACGGTATTACAAGAAAGAAGAAACCAGAATAGTAAAAGAGTCCGGCGGACTCGCTCTCGGCCCCAACCAGGATAGGCTCAACACTCGGCCCTATCCGATGCCTCGAAGGTGTCGTAGGCATCGAAGACATGCTCCCCCACCTGCACAAGGTCAGAAGGGCTCTCTGCGCGTGGGAATGAGCAGCACCCATGAGACGGATGATCAGTACGCTACGTACTGAGTAAGGTAACAGACGAGCTAAGGCCAACACATAGCACATAAGACCCACACACATCACATAATTAATAAACGATGACATGCATGAACAGATCCAGTCACTTTCTGATGTCATATTCTGTATTCTCATTAATGAATTAAGTCCATTTCGCACATCCTTCAGTAATCCATATGAGCACGGGGACCCCCACTATTATAGCCGGTGGTCCGGAAATAAAACACAGGGCAGCACGCCTCTAACCACTATTCATAACCGGTGGAACGGACTGGCCTCGCACTTACATGGTGTTCCACTGTAAGTGATTAGTATCTTTCCCGTGGTTTAACTTATTCATTTGGGTCTGTCGAGCCCAAATCCCTCCACTATTATAGCCGGTGGTCCGGAAATATAATCACAGGGCAAAACGCCTCTGACCACTATTATAGCCGGTGGATCGGCACAAAACGCACAGGGCAGAACGCCTCTGACCACTATTCATAACCGGTGGAACGGACTGGGTCGGGCTCATCAGTCTTTCACTTTACGTAATTAATGTCTTACTCGTATCTTATTGAATCACACAACGCCCTTGACATGCATACATCATTCACTACTTTTTCCCTCTAGAGGGACCGTCCCATATTTTGGGACCCACACCTCTTCTCACCCCCGACATTCACCCCCCTGTAGACTTAGGTAAGGTAGTTTATAGGAAGACGCAACTCCAAGGACATAGACCTTCCAGTCACCTACGATATCCCCTCCACATGTTCTCACCTCTCTAGAGTTCCTCCTCGGATACCCTAATTGGACCTATGTGGCCCGACTCTTTCTTAATCACCCAAACGCTACGATACTCTCTCTATCTCGCACCTCATTCACTATTGGAAATTCTCCAATTATATTTCCTTATCTCCCAAGTTCACCTGTAACCCCAAAACCCTAGGTGGCCAGTCAAACCCTAATCGACCACGCCAACCCTAGTTGGTCGCACCCAAACCCTAGCACTTTACTTCTTCAACAAGTAACCTTCCTCTTTCACCCCAAAGTATCCTCTCTCATCTAGAAACCTCACCCATCATTTATACAGGTAAATTTTCACCCTAAACCCCATACTCCATTCCTCATTGATCATTTTTACCCTTGTACCCCTCAAATTGCCCATTTCCTCCCCAGAACCCTAATCGGAACCCTTAGGCACCCTCACATCGACCCGCGTGAAATTTTACACCCAAGTCCCCCATGGGCCCATAACTTTGACATTATCTTATGCACTGCCTAAATAAACTTCCCTCACGTAAGATTTATTCCCATGCGGGCTTTAAGTACCCCATGCAAACTTTCCCCATATATGCTTTCCCATTTTTCTTTTGTTATCGTTTCACACTACTCAAAACCCTAGCATGCATGTCCTAGAGGGCCAAAACAAGTCACATCAATATCAGCAAACGAAACATGGAACAGGGCATGCATGTATAACATAAGGCGCACAGAACGTACCTCATGATCCATGCTGCGCTACGCAAAACAGGTTACTCAAAAACTCATGCATAGTACATATCAACATGGCACACTCATCAATTATCATCACATCATAACACACAAAGCACAAGGCCATAGCTTCGTCCTTACCTAGCTAGGCACCGGGCTTGGAGCACGCTCCTCTAGCTCCTTAGGGCTTTGGTCGGGGTTACCTATAAAAAGGGAAAAATGCTAAGTATTAGTTTCCCTTCTAATTACTATAAATCCTCATGCTAGTTTTAAGGTTAGGGTTTTTATTACTAAAAAGGGTTTTATACAAAACTAGGGTTTTTACCTTAGCATTAGTATACTAAATATTAGTAGTCAAAATATGTTTATTTCTAATACCTATTGTTACACTTATATTATTAAGCCCATTAGTTCCATTCTTATAATACTAGTGTTCACTAGTCATAGTAAAATAGTGATAATGATAATAATTATAATAAGACCACTAATAGTGACACTCATGTTTCAAGTAATAGAACCCTAGCATTTTTTTAGATTAAGTCTAACAATGGTGTTGGGTTTGAAATAATAATATTATAAGGTCACAATATTTCAAGTAAATTATTCCTATGGGTGATAATGATAATAGTAATAATGCTAATAATAATGATAATAATAGTAATAGTAACCATAATAACCCTAGCAATAATAATAACAATAACAATAACCTAGTATGGTTAAGTATTAATAATAATGACCTTAGTAAGGTAATAGAGATAATAATAATAATAATAATAATAATAATAATAATAATAGGGTTGTTAACATTAACACT
The DNA here is from genome assembly GCA_039764185.1 of Tamarix austromongolica. Lineage (NCBI taxonomy): Eukaryota > Viridiplantae > Streptophyta > Magnoliopsida > Caryophyllales > Tamaricaceae > Tamarix > Tamarix austromongolica. The sequence goes on from CM077817.1 coordinate 51,808,781, forward strand.
TATAAAATAAACTAAAGTTGAGCATAATAGGAGTTAGGGTTCCAAGAGATGATTGTATGGTAAAAATGATAACTTTAATATCAGAAGTCATAATATTAGAAATGATAATAATAATAATAAAAGTAATAATAATAATAATAATAATAATAATAATAATAATACTAGTAATGAGTGTAATAATAATAATAATAATAATAATAATAATAATAATAATAATAATAATAATAAGTGTGATAATATTAATATTAGGTATAAGCCACTATAGGTGGCATAAGAGAAGGGTTTTAGGGTTCAGGTGAGTGGAAGACCACCTGAGAACGGTGGTGGTCCGGCTGCGGCGAGAGGCGGCGGCGGCGATGGAGGAGGAGAAGAGAGAAAAGGTGGGGAAGAGTGGTTAGATGGGAGGAGGAAAAAGGAAGCTAAGTGTGGGGGAGGAGACAGCAGGGAGAGGGGAGTGGAATGAGGGTGGTGGCGTGAGCAGGGAGGCGGCGCGCGGCGGCGGACGCGGTGGCCGAGGGAGGAGGAAGGTGGTGGAAGTGGTGGAGGCCGGTGGAGAAGGGAGCAGGGGTAAGGAGGGTATGGGCAGGTAGGGGAGGACCTGCTGGTCGCTTTGGGAGGTGGAGAAGGGGTTAATTATGGCGGAGGTGGCGGCAGCGGCCGGCGCAAGGCGGCGGTGGCGTTTTCGGGGTGGCACCTTCGCACGACTGTGGTGGTTCGTGCGGGGTAGGAACGGAGGCAGCGACGGTTTGGCTGCGTGGAGGGTGGTGCAAGGAAGGTTTTGGTGCGTGGAGGTGGTCGCGGCGGAAAGGGCGTCTGATCTGGCGGCGGCGAGGCAGGGTTTCGGCAAGGTCCAAGGGAAGGACTTGCCCTGGGCCGTTCGGGGAGGGGTATTTATAGGCGATTGAGGTGGGGAAAACGACGAACGGGAGAGGGATGGCACGCGGGGGTAGGTGCGGCAGGCTGCCGTTCGGCGGTGGCAGCCGATCGCAGGTCTGTGGCTTGCAGGCCTGTTTGGCTGTGTGCGAAAAAAAGAAAGAGAATCAAGACGTGTGGGGGCCAGGACGATTTTGCTGGGTCAATTTGGGAACGAAAGGGACGGGAATGGCAGGAGAAGGGCAGCCGGACGGCAGGGCTGTCAGCGGCGGCAGGCTGCGAGTTGCAGACCTGCGCGAGGAAGAAGACGACGGGTGGGCAGGTTGGACCGGCGGTCGAGGGAAGAAAAGAGAGGGGAAGAACCGGCCGGTCGGCAATGGTTATAATGTGTATAACTTCGACGCGTCGTTTCATTAATTATATGGTCGAAACGCGTCGTCGTGACGTTGGCTGGCAACGGATATAAGGTTCCATAATTGCGACGCGGCGCTTCGGCGTCCTCAGGGTTAAAACGCGCCGTTGCAGACTCAGTGGACGAGGGCCAGCGCGCGGCGCTGGGCCGTGGAAGGGAGAAGGAAGATTTGGGCCAGGCGAGGCCCAATTCCGACGGAACGTAGGAGAAAAAGAAAAAGAAGGAAAAGAAAAAGGAAAAAGGAAGATAAAAAGATGTATTTAGGGTTTTGGATTTTTTTATGAATTATTTAGAATATTTTTGGGCTATTTAGGGTATTAGTATTTTATAAAATATTTATTAAATTCCCTTTTTACTTATTTTAGACCATTTTAGATAAATTCCCTTAACCTCCATGCTAATTAGGAAAAATTACCCAAATTTCTTCCAATTAACTTCGTTATTATTTTCCTCTTAATATACCTTAATTAACTCTCTACATTTTAATAATTAAAATTGTATAATTAGTTTTCCTAATAATTCCTTATTAGGCCAAAATTTAGAAATTAGGATTTTGGGGTATTTCAATAATATAACCCAAATTCACTACAAAAAATTTACCAAAGTAAATCACAAAATAAAACTAAATATGGACAGCAAATATAATAGAAAAATGAAGGAATCAACACACATAATTTATACGTGAAAAAACCTTTCGATGTGAATATTAAAAATCATGGGACGTTTGAGAAGTTTATCCTATTTCCTTTTCTTTATTATGATAAATTGAGGGTAAAATGAACCCAAATCAAGTTGACAACAATTCACAACCCACCAACAGGTACAAATATAGGAGATTAAGTAAGAAGAAATCAAAGATGAAGAATATCACCAAAATTCGAAGGTTCAGTCCCGCTATAATAATAGACAAATCAGATCTCAAAACAATGAACCAGCCATTCAAAATAAGGTCCTATGCATCTCCAACAAGCTAACCAAGTTTTAGCAAAACCAAGGGCGGAATCTCTAAGAATCGACAACTTTGTGGAAGTTGTCCTTGAAAAGTCGCACAACACTCTTCTCTTAAACTCTCTGTCTTCCTCTCTTCTTTTGCTTTCTAATTGTGTGTGTAATTTTTCTAAATACACACCCTCACTTGCTACCCTATTTTGTATATCAAGGATTTTTACCAAAGGCTTACTTAGGAAGCCAAAATAATAAATCCAAGATGGACTTAATCCAAAATTAGTAAAATGTTATCAAAAACCCATCTGTTGAGACTAAAAAATATACATTTTACTAGTATATGTGGTCTGAACCCACAACAAGAAGGAGAGAACATGATGTGGTAGGCAATGCTATGGCAAAATCTAGTGGGGTAGCCGCGAGCATGTATAGAGGAGGGAAAGAGGGGACAAATGTATGGTATTTATATTTTAAACAAGATAATTACAATTTAAATGCAGTGTTATCTTTGTTGTTTGTCTCCCTCTATTCCCTACTTATATATGCGTAACTCCCAATAGCTAAAATACTATTCCCACCGACACATATATATCTTCTATTTCTGTCTATCGTGGGGGTTCCTACCTTGGCCTATTAGCGGAAGGCCTTGTTCTTACGCCAATAATCAATGTCTAAATTCTTAATATTAATATAGGATTGGGTTGACTATACTTAGGTAGATTGTCTCAGATTAATTTTATATTAGATTAGATTAATAACTACATATCTAATTGTTATTAAAGCTGGTCAATTTGGGCATTGGGTTAATGAGCTTGTTAACTCAGCTTATTCTAACGTCTAGGATATTGATAGTTGATTAGCCGTTGTTAGGGAAGAAGACGAGGGCCAAACGGGGAATTGATGCCAGGCTAGAACCATAGGGAGGGGGGTTAGTTTTCTTTGTTAAGATGGGGAATCTTGCTTACACGTGTAATGGTCCATGTATGCTAGCAATTGTATCAGTCCGTTATGGAAAATCTTGATGCATTTAAATGCTACGATTGTATTATGGAGGATATTATTTTTTATCCTGATAATTCTATTCCCTCCCATTTTTTCTCGCTCTGTCTCTCTTTACCGTATCTCTTCCTTCCTTCTCCTCTATCATTCCTCTCTTATTTCCTTGTGATCAGTCACCGGTGTGACGGCTGTATGCAGTAGAAATCGGTGGCTATAAAAGTTCCTTATAATAGGAAACACCAGTTAGTATCACAACATAAAATTCAGAATATTAAGATTACAATAACTGATTGGGAAGATAATACAAGAAGTAGCTATAATTCTTGAAGACAAAACTCATCTTTTTTTTTTTTTCCTTCTATTTTGATTCAAATAATTATTTTGGGTTGGGTCATGTCAAGCTCTAATAGTTTCAGGTTAAGATAAATTAGAAAGATTCTATATCTTATATCATATTTAATTTTAATTTGAGTATTTTTATAATTAGGTAAATTTAAGTTATTTTATTTTTTTCATGTTAAATTTGGGAAATTTTAAATTATTCTATCCTTTAGTTACTTTAATTTCAAGTAAAGATGATTTATTTAATTTCAAAGTGATAAAGTAAAATTATCTTGAATTATATTATTTTATTTTCCTTTTTTTAGAATATGTTTGGGTTTATATTTATTCATGTTAAATTTTTCTTTTTCAATTTTTTTTACGTAGTGATGTGCCAGGTGATCATGTTATTTTAAATTTACAAAGATTATACTTACTTGTATAAAATTATTTTATATATAATTTTCATTGGAGAATGTGAAAGTATTTCTTTATGTAAAGTAAAATAATGCATTTATTTACTGGTCAAGTGATAATAATATTTGATTAGAAAAATATAAAGAATATTCATATTTTTTTGAAAAAAAAAATTGAAAACAATGATAATGTTGAAAGTAACAAGAAGCATCAATAACAAGAATAATAATAACAACGTGAACAATAATAATTACAACAAGATTTATAATAGTAATAATACCACTATATTTATAATAGTAATGGTAATAGTACTACTACTACCACTACCACTACTACCTATAATAATATTATTTGTTGTACTAATAATGGTAATAATACTACTATTAATAATAATAATAATAATACTTATGATAGTAATAATAATCATAACTATACTAATTATAATAATTGTACTTTTCATAATAATAATAGTAGTAGTAAAAAAATATCAATTGTAATAGTAACCATAATAACATAATAATAATAATAATAATAATAATAATAATAATAATAATAATAATAATAATAATAATAATAATAAAATATTAGTGATAATAATTTTAGGGTAGGCATTTATTTAGTTGGAATAATGATATGGGAATAGGAATGGGAATACAAGATAAGATTAAAATTATATGATATTCATTTATGGGGAATGGGAGTGAGATGGATAATGTTAAAGAGAATAAAATGCATTATATTTTCATGGATTCATCACCTCAGGGATGATAGGTACTTAAGATGTGGGAATGAAAAATTAAGGTTAAAAGATCAAGATATCTTGAATTAACTACTTGTAAAGTTATAGCTCATTAGGATTGAGGGAAATCGTAGTGAGGATAAACATTAAAAAAATTAACCTAGATGAAAAAAATAGAAGTGAATTGGGCTAATGTTTGTAAATATTTTTGGATAATATTAACATAATCTGTATGAATTAATGTGAATATTTTAAAAATAATGTCTAGTTTAAGGTGAAGAAATGTTAAAATAAAATAATAAAACAAATGAAATTTTACCGTTGTATTAAATAAATATGTCACTTTTACAACAACTCAGGTGATACCTCCACCACCATTACCCCCACCACTAGCATCACAACAACAATCGATGTCTCCTCCTCCACCACCACCACTGCAACTAACTCCTCCTTTTCTACTACTACATCCATTACCACCACTATCGCCCCCTTCTATTCCACCATCACTACCACCTCCATCATAACTTAAACCCCTCATCCTCCCTATCCTCCTCCTCCACCGCCACCATCTTAACAACCACCATCTCTACCCCCACCAAAACTAGTTTCTCTTTCTCCACCATTACCGCTAACTCTACCACTACCCCCACCATCACAACTCCACCACCACCACCTCCTCCTCCTCCAACACTAGCACCCCACAACAACCTCATCGCTGCCACCACCTCCATTACATCCCCACCACCTTATCCACCAAAGCCGCCATCTCCTCCTCATTCTTCACCACCACCCACAACCACCATTATCTTCATCACAACCACCACCAAACAACTTACCAGTTGAGAACTTTCTTGTTACAACATCTATTTATCCAACTACTTCAAAGACAAAGATTTTTTTTACGAATAGAATAAATCATATATAACACATTGAAGAAAGAAACATGTCATGCTTCATAAAAACAAACTTAATAAGTTAAAGGAAATCTATGATCTTACATTCAACACAGAGTCAATAAAATCAAAACATATCCATTATCATTCACAATATAAACTCAAAAGGTGCACATGATGTTCATCAATAGGTGCACAATTTTTTCACAATAAATAAAGATAAATGATGTCCTTATCATACGAGCTATAGAAATTCAAGTGTTATAAAGCATGAAACTACACATAAGGAGAAGGTTTTGATTCACCAGTATAAGACATTGTGTGGACCAATGCTGTTCTAATAGATAAGAATTTCACATATCTTAGGCTACATGATAGAAAGTAGCCAACATCTTGTACAATGAATTGAAATCAAGCTCCTTAGCACACTTTATACCCTAAGAAGGATCAACAAGTTATTGTTTTTCCATAATTAAGGAAAGCTTATCTGCTTGTGCACTTAGCATATAAGAACATGTTGTAATAAATGCATCCATTTGCATCATACCCTTACTACCTTTTTCATGACTCCCACCTACTTGCGGTACACTTCCATTAATAGAATATAAAGCATAGTTTTGATTAAAATGAGGTAGAGTCCTAGAAATAATACTGAATGAACTAAACCACTTAATGTAACTTCATTGTATTATACCATACTATCAATGTCTTAAATCGTGGTACAAGATTCTCCATGTTATCTTACAGTAGACCTTCTCCTTGCTCTTACATCAACAGTAGTTACATCATTATCCATGATTATCTTATCCTTAGGAAAGAGCTATTTTAATTTCTCACAGAAGGGACTTATTTTACTCTTCCACTACATAGCCTTTGGATTTCTCTATGACAAACAAACAAAAAAGAAGTAAATTAAACTAAAACACTTAACAAATATATATGATAAACATCATATAGAAAAAGAAGAAAACCTTATGTATAAATAATAATGATAATAATAACTCCATCAAATTGGTACTATACACACCTCAATTAGGTGATCTCATACTTCATCTTTGAGATCCCACATTTGATTCATAAGATTGAAACTCCATACACTTAGTGAAACATTTCAGAATATGGCATAACATTAAAATAATGTTTCCTTAAGATATTTTATCCTATTGTGAAATCGGCTATTGTTCCATGATTAGTTAGAAAAATTTGCTTTAAGTTCTTTTACAATGGAAGTATAAGCTACCATAGTAAACATACTACCATGATAATTACCTTTACATATCTATTATAGCAAAGCATTAAGAAGAACCCCATGAATCTTGCGTGTCCAAATGTTTCTCACAACATGATTATTAGACATGGTTAAATGTATAAAAAGAAAGAAAGAAAGAAAGAAAGATAGCATGTATGATAAGTGTATAAAAAGAAAAATATAAAAGATAAAATAAAGACATAGAAAACCAAGTGACATTTAAAGCATAGCACTAATCACTAAAAAAAAGACATATGTTTCAAGGATTGTTCAAATAAGAATACAACATATTGTATAAAAATAATGAAGTTCTTGTAAGGCACTACACATGTTCAATAAAAAAATCAACATATTATAGATAATTGACTAAGGTTTGCAAAAAATAGTTTATGAGTTCAAAGTAAATAATCCAAAATAAATTCTTATTTGATATAATCGTTCACATTGCCACCACTGTCATATTCTTTATCAACTCTCCTCTAGGAACATTTCCTTCTTCTGTAAGATCATCAAACCTATTTTCCCACTCTCCACCATCATCGTTAGCAAGTTGTTGATATGCCTCTATAATTATAGCTTCATAAAGATCAAAACCCATTAGAAAGTTATGAATAATAGAACATGTTAACATAATCCTTATATGTGTATATACGTAATAATGGGTTTAATTTGCACTTGCTGTAATTAGAAAAATGTTTTTATACAACGTAAAAAATTCTTTCAATCATATTTCTTAAAGAAGAATGGTGCAAGTTAAATATCTCCTGAGGAGTCCCCAGTGGCTTATGTGAGTACACTTTTAGATGATACCACTCTCCCCTATATGGTGGAATCAAGCCACTTTTCATAGGAAACCCAACATTGCTAATATAGTATTTACCTCTGAAAAAGATAAAATGTTGGACAACTTTTAATAAATTAGGTAAAACTTATTTATTAAGTATTACAATGTAGTTACCATGTGGAATTTTGAGGCCATATTGTCATCATAATGTATCTTTCAATATTTGAGAATTAGAGATGTTGTTATTTCCCGGCCAGCTAAAACATAAGTAAAGTTTAGGTTAAATGTACAAGTTGCCTATACATTTTGTGTCGTGTAATCTTTTCTTTCCTCGGTATTTAAGAGCATCTTATGATGAAACTTTTCCTCAAACATGGGCTCCATTGAGTACTCCTACACAATCCTGAAATTAACCATTACATTATTACTAATCTAACTAATTGACTTATTGACTAAATAAAAAGATTCATAATAGACATCTTAAAATAAGGATGAAACTTGGGATTATCTTGAATCTCTATTGGTGTTTATGATGCATATAGTTATCTAATAAATATCTCATCTAATTATATAACAACTCTTAAGACATTGTAGAAATAATGACTAATAACTTCGCCAAACCTACCAAACACTCTTTGCACCACCCAATTTTTTTTCCATGCCACAAAATGTACCACAAAAAAAAAAGTAAATTTCTCTTCAACATTAACCCATTTTGTTGATTGCAAATCACCATGATTCACTAATAACCTACAAATCGCATAAATATCTAGATCACCCCATAATTCATAATTGGAATTTTTTAACGGAAGCTTAATAATAATATAGATGGTTGTTGCCATCATACTTAACATAATTTTGTCTTATTGTACCATCCTTACATCAAGTATAATGTAAAAGAGTTAAAAACATAAAAATGGTAAAATAGGGTAAAAGATAGATTCACAAATTTATTTATGTTTGGAGGTTAACATTGATTATAATAATCAAAATATATAAAAAGTGATATGTTGGAACTAAGAATCCTATAAAATATCTAGATCAAAACTAAGAATCAGAAAAAATGACTTTACATCCCCAAACTCTAAGTATAAGATAATACCACTCCTCTCCAAGCAAGACATCATAAGAAACAAAGTTATCCATTGGGTCCTCAATGACTTGAAGGAATTCAATTAAGCCTTCTACTCGTAGGAATAATTAGTACCCATGAAAATCACCATTAGTACACTATGTACTGAGTAATATAATCATATACTCATTACAATGTCACACATTAACATAATGTAACATAAACGCATAATCATACATAAAAATTAACATGGTGTGATATAAGATGAGAATCAAATTTTATTATGACCACTATTTTTGTTGGTGGAACAGATAGGTATTACCCTAGGACAAAATCTCCTAGCCACTATTCTCACCTAGTGGAACAGACATGTATAATTGGTTCTAGCTCATGTAGTCTTCCATTTTAAAATTAATATCTTATTAATGATTAAGATCATTCAAATTATTTATGTAGTGTTGAGTTTAGAGATGTCACTATTATCAATCGATGGAATGGTATGAATAATATATAACTCTAAGGATAAACACTCCTAGATAATTTTCTCATATGGTAGAACAAATAGGTAATACCTTATTGTAAAACGGTCCTTGGCACTATTCTTTTTTGGTGGAAAAAATAAGTACAACTGACCCTGACTCATGTGATATTTCACTTAAAATATTAATATCTTTTACATCTCTTATGGTAATGTAGGAAAGCATATAGATACAAATGACACATAACCCAACTTAAAATGATTATTTAAAACTATAATACCCCACACTTTTTTGTAATGGATGGATGAGAAAGTTTAACAAATTTTGGGCCTTTAATTTTAATTAATGTTATGATTTGATTTAGAATGTAAATTTATTTGAAATCATGTTGGAAATAAGGTCTAATGAGTTTTTCAAGCAAACTGATTGACTAGTTTGTCATTATGGAAAATCCCTTACACTAAAATAGAACCTTACCAACTTATATCGATTGTATCTATGAGATTCCTAACCATTTTTATGATGTGTTTAACCCAAAATATTATCTCAATTTGTTTGTGAGATCAATTGAGACACATAAGGGAGAAAGATGACCTCAGCTACTTGTCTTCTTCCTCCTCTCTCCTCTACTTGGTTCTGAGTTTGATTGCTTCTACCTCATATGTTCTTCTAAGTAGTTGGAATATTCCTTCCATACTAACCTTCCATTTCTTCAATTATGTATGAGAATTCTAGCTAGTTTAACTTGAGTTCTCCCAGAGCCACAAATTGAGCTCAGGAGACTAGGTTAGCAAATCCCAAGTAAACTCATCAATTATGATTGAATTCAAACCATTATAAGTATGGTTTTGAGTTACCTTCCAAACCCCCTATGTTTTCCTCCGATTGATTGGCTATAAATAGTCCTAATCCTCCATGCATTACACTTTCTTTCAACCACCAAAAATTCTCTGAGTTCAGTATTCTTTTCTTTTCTTCCACACTTCAAGCACTTGCTAAATTGTTTTGCACACTCCCCCGATCCTTTCTCTAACTCTATCTTGTTTTATTTTCTTCGCAAGAGAGAGTTAGATTTTAGGAAAATATTGAGTGGTGTAATTGATTTCTTCCCTACTCTTGTGCCATTAGTATGTTCTTTTCCTTTTTGTTTAATTGTTTGAAATTTTTTGAAGTTATGGTATTATACTTGAGTTAAGATTTTTTTTTTTAAGATTTTGAGGGTTGAGTTTTTCAGAGATTTGAAAATTCTAGTTTTGAGGTGATTTAGCATGCATCAAGTAATTAATTATTGCACTTAAAATGTTAGCATGTGTTTCGGCTTGAAAAGTGATGCTTCTTGTTAGATTATACATGTTGGTATGAAGAAATGTAATTATAATGTGCGATTTATATGTTTAAAGGACATGAGTTGAGAAAAAAGCATGAAAAATGGAGGAAATGGGATATGATGATGTTATGGTAAGAAATGCATGATAATTTGGTTCTAAATTTGTTAGTTGATGTTGATACATGTCCTATGATGAGTAGAAATGATATTTATGCAAGAATCTACATGGAATTTGTAAATTAGTGTTGTGTTAAGATAAACTGATCGACCAATTAGGTGAAACTGAGTGAATAGTTTCTATAATAGTTGGTTGGTTGACCTAACCCATTAATTGGTTAACCCGTAGAGACCTTGGTCTTACTCTCTGCTTAAATCTATCAACTGGTTTAGTAAATGAATAATCAAATGGTTTGCCTAAATTAATCGACCAATTTGAAGAAAGCATGGTTTTGTTGAGTTGAACCAATTGACTGGTTGACCTAAACTAATTGACTAGTTGGTCCAGAATGATCGGTTGATTCGGCTAGTTTGCATAATTTGTTGCTTTGTTGTTCAGTTATATTTGGGAATATTTCATGATTAATAATGGGATGAAATATAAATTTTAACATGGATTAAAAGCTTAATTAAAGGATTTAAAATGGATCATAACCTATGGCATGCACTATGAGCAATGCAAAGGCTAAATGTGTAACTCACTTGTAATTGGTGATAAAAATGGGTATAAGAGTAATGGAAATCAGTAAGGGTTTACATTAAACCCTATAATGGATTGAAATTCATTTGCCAAGGATAAATGGTAAAGCCACATAGTTGGGAAAAATGGAAATAAAAAGGATCAATAATATGGGGATTTACCCTATTTGCTTATATGGGTCTTGTATGATCACCCATCCTTATAAATAAAACATTAATCACTTAAAGTGAAAGAAAGTCAGTTGAGTATGGGTCTAGGTTACTCGATCCTTAATTAGATACTAGGGGTTAGTCTACCTTTGGGTGTTTTGGTGTCTTTGGGCTTTGCCTTCAGACAGGATCTTAAGAGGTCCCGGTGCCTTACCTACTCTAGACATTGATGATGTATGTAGCACTCCTAAAATTCACTGCTAAAAAACTTATTTTATTTGAAACTTAATGGAAGCAAAAATTATAAATTTTAGGGATATTACCGCCACACTTAGTACTAGATTGGTTTCCTCTTATTATTTCAGTATCAAATGCTAAGGCTAAAAGAATATAATACAATTTGCTTGAACTCACACTCTATTTAAATTAGAGTAGAGCAAATAATTTCATTACAAGAATAAAATCCATCAATAGTGGTTACAAGAATAAAGATTATTTACCAAGAAATTAAAAGATGGAATAGTGTAACACCTCCAAATTTCACTCCTGAAAAAAATTTTTTGAAGAAATAAAGCGGAAGCTAGGAGAGAATTTGGGAAATGTTACCGCCACATCTAACACAAGATAAATGTCATCCATCTATCTCATACTATATGCAAGGCTAAAACCTGTCAAACAATTAAATCTGAATTTTAAAAGCTTATCAGAGTACAAGAAATTAAAAGTCAATTACAAATCCCTTAGAAATTTAAATACAACACTTATAACTTCCAAAGATGAATACAGTTGAACAAAACAAATCTCGAAGGATCAATATCCAGATTGCCTACTCACTCAAGTCAGGCCTTCCACCCCAAAATAGTATCCGATCTTAAACCTGTACAAGAGGTCTGCTCCCCACCATCAGTGGATCATCACAGAACCCATTCAACCAAGGTAGTATTAGTACGGATCCAATACTGAGTAAGTTCCACTACCCTATTTTATGGGAGAGACGTAACTATACATCAAGTGCATATTAAATCATGATACAATACGTTGATACAATATTACGCATAATCAAACCCATATTACAAGTCCTACCATACACATATAATAACCCATGAAACATATGTAACAACCTGTGCAAGCATATAAGGGTGATATGACCAAAATGTAAAGTGACTCATATGCCTCAGGTAGGATTAATTCATATTATTGACAACTCATTACATAGGCCTAGTCACATAAGCCGCATGCAGTAATACGGATAATAAGAGCCGGCAATGGTCCGGGTAGACTCATTCTTTAGATCTTTGGTAAATATAGTCGATTCGCATCATAATCGCTATGAATCCATGAGAGTACGGGAACCCCACTATTATAGCCAGTGGATCGGTCGCTTATAGGGCAAAACGCAGCTAACCACTATTTTATGCCGATGGATCGGTCTCCAGGGCAGAACGCTCCTGGCCACTATTATGCCAGTGGATTGGTCTGGCCCCGACTCTCATGGTGTTTCACTGTGATTATAATGTATCTTTCCATGATTTATTTGTAAGTCATTTCACACCATAATCTTTGTTAATCCATGCAAGTACAGGAACCCCACTATTATAGCATGTGGATCAGTCACTTATAGGGCATAACACACCTAACCACTATTATATACCGGTGGATCGGTCTCCAGGGTAGAACGCTCTTGGCTACTATTATGCCGGTGGATCGGTCTAGCCCCGACTCTCATGGTTTTTCACTGTAAGTGTATAGTAGCTTTCCCATGATTCATTTACAACATAATATTTGGCTTGTTGAGCTCGGGATCCCCCACTATTATAGCCGGTGGATCGGTCACTTATAGGGCGGAACGCACCTAACCACTATTATATGCCGGTGGATCGGTCTCCAGGGCACCCCAACACCTGGCCACCATTATGCTGGTGGATCGGTCTGGGTCCGGCTCAACAATCTTACTCTTTAAGTAATTAGTATATTATTCGTGTCTTATCAAATAAAGCTTTCCACCCTTGACATGCATATCGACTACCCTCTACGTCTATCCTCCCCAGGGGCCCCGTCCCATATCTTGAGACTCCTACGCCCCTTATCACACCCCGACATCCATTTCCTTTACACTTACCTTTAGATGAAAGAGTCAACCCCTATGGGTGTGGGTTAGGCCCTACACTCATGACATCAACTCCACCTCCCATCACCCCCTAGGGTTTTCCCTTGAAAACCCTAATTGGGCCGATGTGGCCCAACCTTCTCCCACTTACGCTACCTTTACCTCATTCAACGCCCTACATCTTACCTCAATTAGATCCTCTCCCAAAACATATCACTTTACCTTTCGATTCAGCACATAACCATGAAAACCCTAGTTGATCACCTCAACCCTAGTACATTTCTTCTCCCACAAGTAACATCTCTCTTTTCATCCCAAGTCTCTTCTTCCACATGGGAACCCATACTCACCTTTTATATAAATGAAATCTCACTCTTAACCCATACTCCACCCTTCCTTAATCATTCTTACTTTTGTACTTCCTAAATTTCCACTTTCTCCCAAAAACCCTAATCGGATTCCTTATACACCCTTGCACCAACCTACGTACTATTTCTCATCCCAAGTCTCCAATCGCTCCACAACTCTCCCATTCTCTTATTTACACCCTAATTCAACTTTTCTCACGTAAGACTCGCCCCCATGCAAGATTTAGCCATCCCATGCAAACACCCCAAGTCACCATGCAAATTTTACGACTGCCATGCATGGTTCCCCAACTCTCTTTTATTTTGGTCATTCCTCCCTTATTAAATCTTCTCTCATGGATCATGAGGTACTTAGGTCAACCTCATATTCCCCTTAGTGAACTCACTTCCCATTTATTTCCGGTCATCCTTATATTCCCAACTTATATTACCATTTATCCTGACATGCATGTCCTAGAGGGCCATATCATGTCACATCATAAACATCATACACATACATGTCATGCTCATGTCATAGGAACACATACAAACATACCTCAATCTCCAAGCTGGGCTACATAAGACAAGTTGCCCACAATCATATAATACACGACATAGCATGGCATATAAAACATTCAAACATACAGGTCACACATCACACAAAGGCCATAGCTTCGTCCTTACCTAAGGTGACGCCGGGCTTAGAGCACACTCCTCTAACTCCTTAGGGCTTTGGTTAGGATTACCTATAAAAAGGGAAAAATACTAAGTATTAGTTTCCCTCGAAGGTACCATCATCCCTTATTCTAGTTTAGGATTAGGGTTCTTATTACTAAAGAGGGTATTATACAAAAAAAAAAAACTAGGGTTTTTACCTTAAAATTAGTATACTAAATATTACTAGTCAAAATATATTTATTTTTGATACTTATTGTTACACTTATATTATTAGACCCGTTAGCTCTATTCTTATAGTAATAATGTTCATGCTAACTATAGAAAAATAGTGATAATAATAATAATAATAATACTAATAATAGTGACACTAATGTTTATAGTGATGGAAACCCTAGCATTTTTAAGGCTAAGTCTAATAATAATGTTAGGGTTAAAATAATAATATACTAATTACAATACCAACAAGTAAAATATTCCTAAAGATGATAATGATAAAAGTTGTATATTTTTGAATAGTAATAATATAAGGGTTCAAATATTTTTGATCACAATAATAGGAATAATAATAATAATAATAATAATAGTAAAGATAAAGACAATAATAAACCATGGCTAGCGTTAGTATTATTAGTAAAAATAATAGTGAGGTTAATAGTGGCAATAATAGTAAATGAGGGAAGTCTTAATCACATTAACCCTAAAGTCTTAGACCATTATTAATGATAATAGTATTATTGGTTAGGAAAATCACAAGGTTAGATTGAGTAACAGTAATAATAGTAATGATAATAATAATAATAACAAAGGAGGTAACTATATTAACACTAAGTTGTTAGTAATAATAATAATGATAATATCATTAGCAGTAGTAATAGAATAATAATAATAATAATAATAATAATAATAATAATAATAATAATAATGATAGTAATAATAATAATAATGATGAAAGTAATAATAATAATAATAATAATAATATTAAGTATAATATCATTAATAGTAGTTACAAATTAATAACAGTTATAGAAAGGAGATATTAGGGTTTGGGTAAGTTGGAAACCACCTAAGGTTAGTGGTGGTCCGGCGGCGGGACGTGGCGGCGGTGGAGGAGGAAGAGAAGGGAAAAGATCAAGGTGGGGGCTGGATGGAAGGAGGAAAAGAGAAGTTTGAGGTGGGGGGAGAAGTAGCAGGTGAAGAGGAGTGGAATGAGGGTGGTGGCGTGGTAGAGGTGGCGGCGCACGGTGGCTGACGCGGCGGCAGAAGGTGGCGGAGGATGGTAGAAGATGGTGGAGGTAGGTGGAGAAGAAGGCAAGGGATGATGAGGGTATGGGAAAGTAGGGGAGAGTCTGCTAGTTGTATTGGGGGTGGTTGCGGCGAGGGTGGTGGCAGGAGGTGGCGCGAGGGGCGGCGAGGGGCTGGAAGGGGCTGCTCGGGGTGGCTATTTCGCACAGCTAGGGCAACATGTGCAGGGCGAGGTAGGGGTCGATGGTGGTTCTGTTTCGTAGAGGGAGGTGCGGGGAAGGTTTTTGTGCGCGGATTTTGCGGCGGAGGTGGCCGACGGTGACGGGATAGGTGTCTGTTTGGGCGGCGGCGAAAAAAACGGGGTTATGGGCTGCAGGAAAAAGGAGCTCGAACCAAGCTGGTAATGGGGGGTATTTATAGGGTAATTGAGGAGGAAAAAGACAAGGGAAGAAGAAGGCGTGCGGGGCAGGTGTGGCAGGACCATCGACCGGCGATGGCAGGCGGTGAAATCCTGCCATGGGAGGTTAGGTCGGGGAGGGGGAGAGAAAAAGGGAAGGAGATGGGCACGCCGGGAGGGGAGAGATGGGCTTGGTCGGGGTTGAAAAGCGGAAAGAAAATGACAGGGAGAGGGGCAAGTGAGGACGGCCGGTCGTTGGCTGGTGGCTGCCGGCGGAATCGGGGCTGCAAGTCGACGTTGCAGGTCAGGGCTGGGAAGAAGAAGACAAGGTAGGGTGGACCGATCGGTCTAGGGGAAAGAAAGAAAAGAAAAAAAAATGGGGAACGGTTCGGCCGGCTGGGGGGCAAGGAGAGGGCTGACGCGCGGCGGGCCAGGGAGGAAAAAGGAGGTCTGGGTCGACGGCTTGGCCCAAACCGGGCGGAAAGAATGAAAAAAAAATGTAAAGGAGGAAGAGAGAAAAAGGAAAAGAGGGGAGAAAGGAAAAATGGAAAAATGGAAGAATGATAAAATGGTTGGGTTGGGGGTATTTGGGTCTTTATTTGTTTATATATTTAATTTAGATATTTTAATAATAATTATTTTAAGTATAATAATTAAATTCATTTTTAATTTAATTAGGCTATTTTGGATAAATTGTCCTTAACTTCTATTTTAATTAGTAAAATGTCCAAAATTTTCTAAATAACTTATTTATTATTTTCTCCTTATTTTCCTCAATTAATTTCCTCTTTATTTAATAAAGTAATTTATTTTCTTAATTTTTCCTAATAAATCATTATTTTGCCATAATTCCTAAATTAGGATTTTTCTATTTGTAATACCCCAAAAATCCTAATTCCTAAATTAGGATTCCGAATAATCCTTATGCTCATACCCGGTACCCACTTGCATAGCACCTGTAATAGTCATGTAAGGGACACTACCCATTGAATAGGCAGGGGTTCACAAATGAAACCCTTCAGTACTATGGTATTGAGTAACCCTTTATATCAAACTGAAAGGCAAGACCCACATGCAACACATAACACATCACGACATAAGATAATATCATACGCGAGCTTAGGAAAATCACAATCAACACCAAAACTAATACACAAGGCAACACCACGTACAATAAAAGATGCATAACACACAATCCGTATACTTAGCAATTCAATCATATACCCAAGTAGGAACAAGCACTGAAGCCAGACTCATGTCATATCAATAGATCATGTGAGTGTGAGGACCCCACTATTTTAGCCAATGGATCGGAAACATACAAGACAATACGCACCTGACCACTACTATTTATCGGTGGATTAATCTCCAGGGCTCCCTGCACCTAGCCACTATTATTCGTCGATGGACCAGTTTGGCCTTGATTCACATAGCATTCCACTGTAAGTGATTATCGTCTTCTAATAATTTATTAATATCCCATGTTTGATTTATTGAGCTTGGGATCTCCCACTATTATATTATAGCCAATGGATCAGAAACATACAGGACAACACATACTTGACCACTATTATTCACCAGTGGGTTGGTCTTTAGGGTATCTTGCACCTGGCCACTATTATGCCGGTGGATCGGTCTGGGTCCTGCTCAATAATCTTTTACTTTACGTAATTAGTACTTTATTCATGTATTATTCAACAAGTCTATTTATTTAATTCGAGG
Source organism: Tamarix austromongolica (assembly GCA_039764185.1). Taxonomy (NCBI): domain Eukaryota; kingdom Viridiplantae; phylum Streptophyta; class Magnoliopsida; order Caryophyllales; family Tamaricaceae; genus Tamarix; species Tamarix austromongolica. The sequence continues at coordinate 51,826,630 of CM077817.1, forward strand.
GAAGGAAAAAGGTCACAAATCTAGTAACACAAAGATATACTAGCTATAGAATCAAGCATTCCATATCAAGGATCACGGTATACACAAAACCCTAACATGTACTTTAAACATATCTAACACATATTTCCATGCATACTTACAAACTAGACACATCTTGCATGATTATGAGATAAACATCCTTAATTATCCTTCTAACCTTAGGATGTGCCATGTTCTTATAATGCTCACTGACTTACCAATTACCCTTATATAACTATTCGTTATTACTTATAACTTATTATGAAACTCATTTAATCCATTGACATGTTAAACACAAGTTACCGATTTACCCCTATCATCCTTACAAAATTACTAAAATACCCATTATCTATAAAATCTCCAAGTCATCCCTTTTTGTTTGCCAAATTACTGTATTACCCTTCATGTTTGCATAATTATCAAATTACCCCTTACATGTGTTAGATTACCAAATTATCCTCCATATTTATTAAATTTATCAAATCACCCTTTTGGTTGGCCAAATTACCAAGTTGCTCTTCTCACTTATTAAGATTGCCAAATTGCCCTTTTGGTTGGTTACTTTACCAAATTGCCCCTCTTAGTTATTAAATTTACTAAGTTACCCTTTCGGTTGATCACATTACTAAATCGCCCTTCTTATTTATTAAAATTACCAAATTGTCCCTTTGGTTGGCTAAATTACTAAATTGCCTCTCTTACTTATTAAAATTACCAAATTGCTCTTTTGGTGGGTTAAATTACCAAATTACCCTTCTTCATTATTATAATTACCATTTTACTCCTTTTACTTACAAAATTACCAATTTACCCTTTCTTTAAGCTAATTTACCAAAATACCCTTCTCCTTTATTAAATTACCATTTTACCCCTTTACTTTACAAAATTACCATAATACCATTTCCTTTATGCCAAATTACTAAAATACCCTTCTCCTTTATTAAATTACCATTTTACCCTTTTACTAGATTTTTTCTCTAAATTATCTTATATGTATGAGTGATAATTTAGAAAGCCTCTATGTCTTTCCTATGTGGGTTTATAAAGAGCTTTCTAGTAAAGTTTATTGTGTATTTCTTCAAAAGAGATCCTTTGAAAGTTGTGTGTGAAGCTTTCAAAACTAGTTTGAATAATTACTTTGTATGAACCTTCATCCATATCCTTAGTTTAGAACTCATCATTCATATATCATTATAAAATTACATAAAATAGGAAATTTTTTAAACCATTAGTTCCACTATGTATCAAAATTGGTATCAGAGCTCACTTTTGGAGATCTTCAAAGATCTTCAACGATCCAAGAGATCAATTGATTCCAGATTCCAGATTTAATTCAAAGGTTGAACAAGATTGTTTCAAGAGAAAATTAATTTGAGGACCAATTTTTCTCAAAAATGGGAGAATGACGCAAAAAATTCCAAGAATTCAAATATTAACTTATGAATCACCATAGAAGGAAGCAAGGATGAAATTTGAAGATAATTATTTACCATATAATATGGATATCATTGGAAAGCTTATTAAATAAGGGTTTAATGGATATTTCAAAACTCTAATCCGATTTTTTTGCACAAAGTTATGATTATTTTACTATATGTGTATCGAGCTAAATTTTTACACGCTAATGAATAAAGTGTCATAATTAGCATTATCGACATTATTATCATTTCATATTTATTATTTAGGTTTTTATTAATGTACTTTATCTTTTTAAGATTTTGTTAGTATTTAATCATTATTATCATAGGATTAAGTAGGTTACTATTCAAGTAAATACTATTATGAATAGTGATTTTATTAGTGTCTATCTTATTTAGATTTAGTTTATCTTATTATTGAGGAGGCGGATATTATCCTATAAATATCTCATGTAAACTCATTATTTGATGATGATAGTTGAATTGAGTTATAAAATTAAGTTTTCTCTTGTTGAAACTCTGTGTGAGTTTTTTTGTCCTATGTTTACGTTATCTGTGTGAGTCGTAAACTAGATTTCTCTCTAAATTATCTTATCTATGTAAATGATAATTTAAAAACCCTCTATACCTTTCTTGTATGGGTTTGTATAGAGTTATCTACTGAAGTTTACTGTGTATTTCTTCATTAGAGATCCTTTGAGAGTTATGAGTGTGAAGCTTTCAAAGCTAGCTTAAAGAATTAATTTATGTGATCCTTCATCCATATCCTTAGTTTAGAATTCATCAAATTTAACTTGGATTAAATTTAAGTTGGATCAAATTTATTAAATTATGTCAAATAAAATTTTGTACGAATCAGATTAGATCGAACAGATCAGATCAAATTTTACCACCTCTAAATAATACAATAAGGATTCATCAATAAAATGTATTAAACTGAAAGTAAATATAACAAATATGGTAAATGATAAAATTATTTAAATACCATAGTCCCCAAGCAAAATTAGACCAAACACTACATTACAAAAAATATAAGCTTATCCTAAATATTAATATTTTCTTAAATATATGAAATAATGATCATTTATGTCTTAACACAACAGATTCAAACGTAACCTAAGGAAAAATTCATAAATATTTATGCCTTAACACAATTTTGCATTTAGTAGTATTTAACTCAATTGAAAAAAAAAAAAACAATAACATTCGTCATTTTGTTAATTGCCATTTCAGACCGATCTGCAATGCCATACCATATCAATTAACATATAGTAATGTGCATCATAGGTTAGAGTCTAATTGAGAATATAAATCGATGCCCGCACGGGCGTACCTCAGTGGTCGAGGTTCAGGTAGTTGGTTCCAGTGACCTAGGTTCGATACTCGTGGCAGCCGCAGCGTGGGAGTTTCAACCCTCCGATGTGGGAATGGCTCCTTGTGGGCACCACGGGGGTGGGCACCTGCTCCCTGACCGCTGAATACCGTGATTTACCTCCCTCAACCAGGTTGTCGGGCAGGCAGGTTGGGGGCCCTGGGGGCGAGGGATTTCGCCTTTTGGTTCCAAAGAATATAAATCGATAGTTTTCATGACAAATGCTAACGTTGAAAGATTCCAATAATCTACAGTCTACAGCACCATAAGCTCACAGTACAACAACAGAAAGCAGACGTTAAGGGAAATCAGACTTGGCATCCCAATAGTTGATCATTACATTAGTTACGGTATAATGACTCCCCCTGCAGAAAATGTATTCCAAACTTATTGATGCTTCATGCGTTATTGAAGTGTCACATTGCCCAGCATCCGTGTTGGCAACACTAAACACATATCCATCAAGGCGGATGTGTTGCTGTCAAATTACACCTAGAAATGACTGCAATAGATAAAATACGATAAACAACTGTACCCAACAAACAACATGAAAATAATTATAATTATAATAGTAATGAGCTTCGCCGGAAAACAAAATAAAGCAATAATGTGAATCATTGAATGTAAATGAATGTGACTATTCCTTTTCAAAGTATGTTTTTGAAGGTTTCAAAGGTCAGCGTCGTCTCAATGTCTTGACCTTGACTAAACCCGTATGGAAAGAAACCTACCAAGTGGCTTCAGTTTTTCATGTTAAGATCAATGGCCCTTGGTTTTGTTTTAAAAAGCATTTTGATGATTTGCTAATCTTTCGTGAGATTTTCTTAAGATAATTAGTAAGTGGATTTGGTATGAATTTGGTGGGCTATGTGTAACCTATGAATATGTGATTGTATAAGTTTGGTGTAATCTATACACAGCATTTCAGGTGGGCATTTCAAGTCAGTCAACAAAACCCAAGAGACCCTATGGTGGTTAGTGATCTGGTAACCTTTTTAATCTATGCCGAGTCTACCAACTAGATACCCGGTGGGCATACTTAAGAATAATGATACCCTAATAGTAGACGAAGCCCCTATGGAGGGATGACCATGAGCAAGCATGAGCTATAATGCCCACCCACCTTGGCATTAGAAGACTACAATATCCCATAATTTTAAATATTTTAATTCACTATTTCAGTGATCACTGTTTCAATTTTTATGATATCATACCTCATAGTTGGAAATAAAATTGTATTATATTTGTACTATTTTATTCATTTTAATATTAAGACGAAACTCTATTTTTAGTTTTAAAAGTTTTAAGAAAATTAGCTATTTTTTTAATATGTTTGGTAACCTTAAAGTTACTATTTTTTAAAAAAAAATTCACGTGAAAATGTGTTGAAAATAATTTAAATATTATTATTTTAGTAGTTATACTATCACAAGAATTTAAAAAGTTATTTTAAACCCTTTTATTTTGCATAGAATAGTAAAAGGATAAAACGGACATTTCATAAACAAATAATTTTTGAAAAAAGATAAAATAATTAAAATAATAAGATGAGGGGTGTGCTATATTATTTTTATTTAATATAAATTTTGTTAATTATAGTGAGAGATTAATTTGTTGATTTGAAAGTTTATTTTGATATTTATATAATCTAATCTTATGTTATTTTTATAGTTAATTAAGATATTTTGGAGAGAGATGCATATATTATTATATATGATAACATCTCATCTTTTTATTTATTCATTAGTATTTGCAATTAGTATCAACTAATTACCTTAAATGACCAATATTTATTTATCTCGTTTTTCCAAATTTGTAGATAAATATACAAATATTGAGATATTTGACCATAACTTTTTCGTATGATAATAAAATTGGATTATTTTTTTCATTTTACAAAGCTAACTTTAATATATAAAACTTGTGTCTTTTGTGTTTTTCCAATAGCTAAGCGGAACTTAGTTAAAAATATTAATCAGTGTCATAAATATCTTACTTCTGCAATTTTATTATATTTTTCTCTCCTATAACCCGAAAAGCCAAAACAATGATTTTATTTCACTTCTTGTACCAAGACTTACATTCTATATCTTCTACTAATATTCTTCACATCTTCAACCAACTCATCAATACCTTCAATTGATTCATCAAAATCTTCAACCATTTCCAAGATTGTTCATTTAAGATCCAATCTTTTTATTATTTTACTCCATTTGAGTTAAAGAAATAATTATTCTCTCAACATCATCAACTCTTGAAGTTATTTTGGTGTTATAGGATTACTCTTAAGGATCTTATATTTTTTAAACCTATCTCTCTCCCTCCATACACCCAGATGCAGGCAAGCATGCACATAGATAGATAGATATCATATGTGTGTGGAATATGATATCTATAAAGTATAGTTTTTTATTTATTATAATTTATACCTTTTACGAGTATATTTTATGCATCACAATTTATAATATGATTAACATCAAAAAATATGATTTTATGTTACATTCGTGGTAATTTAGATTTGGCTGCAGCTTTGCATTATTTTACAAAGATCACACTACATTCAATTATAAGAGTTTACCTATCATCTAATATAACAAATCGAAGCTCTAGAAGTCTAATTTTTATAAAAATTAGTATTATTATTATTATTTTCATTTTACTTTATTAACTGAAAACATATGGGGTTATAGTGAAGATTGGTCAAATCTGGAAAATTAATATAACTTACTAAATTGAAATTTTGACGGGTTATATTTATTTTGACCAATACTTAAGTTTAGATGGTCATGTTGGCACTAAGTAGTAATGTTCGACCAAAGTTGATCAAGCTTGATCTTTTAATATATGTGTGGTTTTAAGATTTTTGTTGAAGGTGTGAATTGAATCTAAAAAGTTTGTTATTTTAGTTGGACATATTTATTTTTAGGAAGTTCCCTTTTTAAGAAAGTTTCTATTTTTAGAAAGTGGATAATAACAAAAAGAGTGAATGAAGAATAGTTGCTCATGTACATTATATAATCACCTTAATAAGACATACTTTTAGTGGAACAAATGGAATTTGGATCCTTTAAATTTGGCCTCCTGAAGTTGGGAATCAACAATAGCCTTTCATTTTCTACTGTGACTATCTATATATTTGCTAGCTATGTTTGATTAAGGCTCCCTGTCTACACTACAAGCTTATCCGAACCCTATTAGGATGTGTGTACACTTAAGAATGAAATAACTAAAGCAGTAGGTCTTTAGAACTTAATTTACTAGGAGGTAACCCCTAATTAGTTTACCCACTTAAATAGTTAGATGTCATGATCACCTAAAATAAAGATCAATAATTGAAATTTTTTTATGTGGTTTTCCTATATGATCGTGTGCATATATGGATTGATATAGATGCTTCGATATATACCATTTCTTTATACTTGAGTGTTAATTATTCTCCTAGCTAACTTCTTGCTTGTTTTAAACAGGGATGTGATGATCCATGATATATATAGTGAGCAGATAACCTAATGTAAATTGAGTATGAACATGTTTGAGGAGTAGGTGGCATGCATGGTAAGGAAGAATGAGAATGGTGGTATTGTCAAATTCCTATTTATCACTAATGACTACTTTCACAGATTTTAATAGTATTAAACATATTATTTCCATTTTACATTCAATTGGTTTTGTTGAATTTATTAAACAGTCCTACTTTTATTTGAATTAATAATAAGTTTGATGTATTTTTTTTTAACTGATTTCAGCAGCAAGTGTACGCAGAATAATAGTGTCTACTTACACTAGTAGTGGTAATAATACTCTCATATTTAGTTTCTACATATATTTGTTATTTCTCTAGTGGATTGATTTTGAAAAATGGAGTGTTACAACGACAAGGAGGTCGATACACCACCATGGCCCTAATGTTCATTGTGGGGTGTTGAACATTGGAATCTTATGATTATGGTTAATGTGAATATTTTATGTGATAGTTTAGTGTAATCTAAAAGCACTATAGGTATAAATAACGCGAATAATATAAATGATAATTTAGAGTAATCTAAAAATACTATGGATATGGGTAATGTGACTAATGTATGTGAAAAGTTTCATGTAATCGCAACCACTAGAAATATGGACACTATATATACCCCAATGTTTGAAAAGGCGCGCCTTAAGGCTCAAAGCAATAAGGGATGGGACTTTTCTAGTGTTAGGCAAGACGAGGCAAGTGAAGCACTTGTAAGGCGGCTAAGGCACACACCTACAGCATCGAGGCGCAGGCCTTTGAGCAAATAATCAAGCAGGAGTTCAATAGACATGTAGGGACTTAAGGGAGGGGTAAAAATGCTTTCCAGCAAAGGGGGAAAATAGGGGGGCTTAGGGGAGTTCAATAAATATTCTTTTGAAAAGGAGAAGCCTATTTATAGTCTTGATTGCATTGAAAATATTCTACAATTAATATGGGGATTAGAGAGAGCAATAGTTATTTTGAAAAATATAAAAATAGGCTGCAAGCCTGCAAGCAAAGACTATAGAGATAAGGTCCTTGGTCCTTAGGGAAATATAAAAAAGAAAGAAACTTTTTTCACAAGAAACAAAGTCAGAGACAGCGACAAAAGTCACATAACGTAGAGAGCCGAGCGAAGAACCAGAGACAACAAGAAAAAATAGTCCACCACACTCTACAGCCCACACTATTTACTATCATTTTTTAGCTTTTTTGAATAATTTTGGCGCCTCACATCGCCTAGATGCACTTTAGACCTTTTCAAACACTAATATAGCCTATTTGTGCATGACTTTGGTATGATCTTAACTAGTTGGCGAATAACATGATTGGTATAACCAACACACATGATGTTCATGAATAAGTTGGTGTAATCGTAAAATACCATTAAATTGCATGATGATATGAACTGGTTTAACTAACATGACTAATATGGATAGTACTGTATCTGAAACAGGTTGGTATAAGCTTAAACACTAAGGATACATGAATAATATGGTTATTACATGTGATGCATTTGTTATACTTGTAAAACACAATCTAAGATAAGAAAATGATCTATGTGAATGACATAGATAATGTGTAATGATCTTGATGTGCCCTAATCTGCTATCATCTGCCAAGAACCCCACTTAAACCAATCGGATAAATACCTATGATCTAGAGGATATACTGGTACGCATAGCTTCTACGTAGTTGACTTACTTGAGATGCTAATAAAATGCCTTGATGCTTCTAATGCAAAGCATGAGCCTTAGTGGTATTTGATGGATGATCTACGTGTGTGTAGTGGTTAAACCCACTAATATGAGTTGTGCTTGGGTGTACATAGGAGCTCACAATATTGACACCTTTGTGGCGCTGCGTAGATCTTGGCTCATTCAGGGGAGCAAGGAGTTGTTCAAGCACTTTATTGGGAAGAGTAACAATGGCATAAGATATTCGGTTTCAATCTCATTGGTTCTCCATATATTTATTTCTCTTTTATTGTATATGTTTATATTTGGTGCTACTATGTAATGTTTTACCTATTCAAAGGCTGTATTGTAAAGTGGCGATGTTCTAGTACACTTTAGTTTAACCTTATGTTGGACATGAATGAGGTGAATAGTCAAACATCTCTCCATGTTCAATGTGACGATCAGATTCTGTTTCATTAAATTGATTTTACATATTCCGTATTAACCAAAAAAAATCAGTTGGTGAAAACGAGAGCATTACATGCTAGCACTTTTTTCCCCAACCTTGTCACCGATTGACAACCACAAAGCTCCTCCGCTTTGGTCACCCACTACTTGCTCGCTCGCTTTTCACCAGGTCACTTATCATTTTCATTACTCGAGTAAGAACGAGTCCCTATTTTGATCTACATACTTAGCCCTCACGCACCACCACTAAGATGCTCCTATCAATTCTTTTCTACACCATCATTGCAATGTGTGACTCCCAATCGAACAAGATCACAGCCATACAATTAAAAAAGGTGCAACTATAGCATAGCGATTGCTATTTAGCTAATTTTATGTTAGACGCTATGCTATGACGCAAAATTACCAATCCATCATAGTTTTAAAATTTTAATCAAAAAATATTATTGATAAATCAACGATTTATTGAAAATTTTTAAATATACTTAAAAATTCATGTATAACAATTTTTTTTCTTTTTCATTTACTATATATATGTTAAACCAAGTTATTGAATTATAATATAGTATTTTTATTTATTACATTTATCTACCACTAAATAACATGTATTTTTTGCATTCCAAGGCAAATTTAAGGTTAGTAGGGCAATTTAACACATAATAACTCATTTAAATGCTTTTAATATAATATACTAATATAGAACACTACTTTATTGAAAACTTATCTTTAAATAATTAATAAATAATAATTAGAGCATATGATGAAATAAAAAGAAAAATTCATGCAACGACGACTGTGACACATGATTTATCGTTCATGACACTCTAATACCGATACTAAAACCACAAATGGGACCACGACCGCAATTTTATTACTTGGTTGCAACCTTCTCACATCACCAATGCCCTTGCAAAATCCTAACCCTTGACAAAGACTTTGCCAAGCTCCAACAAATTTGTTTGGCTTCATCAATACTTCAGCCTTCACCACTATCTAAACTAGAGGCACCACCATCTTCTTTGATCACCACTAGTTGTTTTTCTTGAGTGTGTAGAATCATCTGTTTTGCTTTGCGCCTTTTGCTAGAGTTTTAAAAAGTTAGCCAGAGAAATAAAGAAGAATAAAAAAAATATGTACTTTTTCTCTTATTAATTGTTTGGTTATCACCATATTCAAGAATAAAGATTTTCAAAGTTTGTAACTTAAAGATGAGAAATACTAACGCTTGGCTTGATAGATTGGAGGATACAATTGCTGAGATTGCTATACTTGTTTGTACTCTAGCTAAGCATCTAAAGAAACTGGTCCACTTGCTCCTTTCAGGTCAGCCTCGCCTGCTTCTAATCTGGTTCTAACTGCACCTTTTCTTCAACTGGATGAGCTTTTCAAGAGGTCCAACATGATCAAAAAATATCTTTACAAAGAGGTGCAGATGAAGAAAAAGTTCTGATGGCTACATGATTCACTGAATATCCTAGTATATGGTGGAGCAATCTGAATCACCAAAAATTCCAGAGACTTGATCCGGTCATTGATTAGAGTCAGCTACAATAGCTAATGGTTGGCAATTTCACGTCTGTCAACTACAAGCAAAAATTGTACTACTCAAGGTTTTGTAAATTATCTATAGAGAGCTGGGATGTTGAGACCTACATCAGCGAGTTATACAAGCTTGCTGCAAGATGTGATTTTGAAAAAAAACAAGTTATCCGATACATAAAAGGCCTTCGTGAGGATATTTAGTTCGAGCTTAAGGATAAAAGCTTCCACTTAGTTGAGCATGGTGTTCCATTTACTCAGGACGCAGAAAAGAAAGCTAACTATTAGCAGCAATCCTTCGAAAGGTTATATGGTTGACCTGCAAGTCTACCTATGTCCACTTCGAAGCTTAATGTTTCCAAGTCCATCAGATGTTATATTTGCAATGAACTTGGACATACACATTGATATTACTCCACCTAACAAGATGATAATAAGATCAAGATGGTTCAACATGGTCCCCGCAGTATGGAGCACAAGCGAATGATCCATGCAAATAATGTTCCATGCGAGTATTCTGGTGATGCAGATGATGAAGTCAACATGAGTCATAGTTGCACTCTTTTGCTTCAAAGTTCGAGGACAAACCTTCCCCAAATGGGAGAGAATGATGCAATCTATACTCCACTCAATTGTCTCACCCGTAACTTGAGCCCATTAGTTTTTTGGAAAGTCTTTCCATAGGGTCATAGGTATGAATGTGTTATTTAATTATCAAATATTATTTATCATTATCTTTTTAGTCTTAAACATTAGGCATTTAGTAATTGCTATCTTTTACTTTTTACTTAAGTTTATCTTGTTGCGTATTTAGTCTAGACTTTATGTATGTTATTACTTTCAGGGTTGATGAATAAAATTTGAAAGGTACGAAGGCTAAATGTAGCCTTACATCACAAGCCCACAACCGACACTGAATTCTAATAACCAGTTCAATATTCAATTCAATTAATCTTAGAAATTAACACCATAATGCTAATACTAGGATCAAATATAAAGGCCTAGTGGCCTACATATGTTATGTAAAAGAAAGTAACCAATAAAATATAACTTCTCCTAAATCACACGTCATAATATCATTGAGTAGGATTTTATAGATTATTATATTCTACAAATAATTCTGATAATAATAATAATACTTTCTAACATATTATATCAGTAAATATAATATACTGAATTTTTTTAAGTGTTATCTAAGCAAAAATTAATGCTAATCACATACGAAATACCTATAGTACAAAATGAATGTGTAATTTGGGCTTTCAAGCTCAAAGTTCAAGCTGCATCATTCTACATAATTATTCACAATAATAATAATAATAAAATATTACTGAAGACTAATTATTATTGTTATCACTTATCACTAATTATTATTTATCATTTCTTTATAATTATGATTGTTATTATCTTAATGATTATAATAATATATATAATTTATTGTTAACAATAATATTATATTATTATTGAATGTTTTTATTAATTATTAATAGGTATTATTAGAATTTATCACTTATTATTATTATCATTACTACTACTACTACAATTATTATTATAGTGATATAAGACTGCATTTTATCATAATCATTCAAATTAGCCAGGTCAGCAAAAATAAGATATGGGGAACCGGTATCTCTATCTTAAAAGGAGCAACATCACAAGCAACATTGGGCTTCAGACTCAGCAGCAAGGAATTGGGGCAGGATATTCACGTCAAAAGCACAAAGCATACCTTCACTTTAGATGGAGGTGCACCAGATTTAGAAGTCGTAATGCTCCCAAAGCCAAACCTTGGCTTCTTATCCGCAGGCTTCAATATTTGGAACGAACACATCAGAGTTTCATCGACGCTCATCATGGCACCAGCATTGTCAAATTCCCCACAGTAATTTGGCGCTGAAAATATGGTTACCAACTGTCTGTTAGCGAAAAACTCATATCCATCTTCCACCACCTGCATAACAGAAAAGGCTACATAACATATCCAATCAAAGCTTTACAAATGCTTTCATCTATGAGAAAACCCCTTTAAAACCTGATGGGCACGACATATGAGGTCAAGATCAAGTATCTCAAGAAACTCAGTTACTTTATTGACCCCAAAGGTGTAAGAGACTCCCCTATCGTTCATTCCCCAATCTTGGATATCCTTACTAGGATCAGACCAGAGTAGATCACATAACAAGCCAGATTCTGGAACATCAGTAGGACGTTGTAGATTCCTTATTTGATCCAAGTGGTGAAGGTCAGGAGAAAGTCCCCCATGCATGCAGAGTATCTTTTCATCAATAAGAGCTGCCACAGGCAAGCAGTTGAAGCAATCTGTGAACACTTTCCAAAGTCTGACATTAAACCTCCGTTTACACTCATCATAAAATCCATATATACGATTTACAGAAGCACATTCATGGTTTCCCCTTAAAAGAAAAAAATTATCTGGGTATTTTATTTTATATGCAAGAAGAAGGCATATGGATTCCAAGCTTTGCTTTCCACGATCAACATAGTCTCCAAGGAACAGGTAATTGGCTTGTGGAGGCAGTCCACCATATTCAAAAAGCTTTAAAAGGTCAGAATACTGGCCATGAATGTCCCCTGAGTACCACAAAACAATGTGCATCAGAAAAAAATACGAGCTCTTACTTTATCATTCCAAAGTTCATAGATATCAACATATTTAAATCCACAAGAAAAAAGAACCCCAAAGTGGGATAAACAAGAAATGCTGGTAAATTTTATGGAATATCGATGGAAGACAAATATAAATAAATGGCACCTCCTGTTTAAAGCATTATTAAAAAGAAGCAGCAAAAGGGGAACGGGTTTAACCTAAAGAGGTTCTCAGGCACAGAACATGTGTAAATTACAACAAACATCGATGCATTGCTTATTATCAGGGACTAAGTTAAATATACAGAAAATTGATGTCCTTTACAATCTCCCATAATTGAAGATCTCCACAGTTAGATTATATAAATCACTTTTTATATATAAATAAATAAATAAATAAATAAAATCTCACATGAATGACAAGAAAAGAATAAGAGACGGGGGGGATCTTTTCTTGAGAATCTGCTGCTTCTTTTTTCAATACCAAACAAAAGCTCCAGGTCCACATATTTTCTCCACTGTCCAGGGAACACAATGCCCCAATAATAAACTTAACACTCACTTGCAATAGATGTCAACTGGTCAGCTCCTCCATTTCCTCTTTCACGTGTTCATTCTCGATTCTCCTTTTTTCCACTTACTCATACAAGGAGGATAACTTGCCAAAACACAGAGAAGAAGAAGCCAGCATAACCCAAAAAAATGTTGTGACAATATGCACATTCAGTCTATTAATATAGGCTATAGTAGCATCTCAATGACAGCAGACTGAGAATATGACACCAAGCTATTGTGGGCCCGAGTTAAGGACCTGATCAGGGTGGATGTCCCAAAATCTCCCTAGATGGAGAGGTGGTAGAACAAGACGTTCTGGAGATGATGATGAGTAGTGGTGAGAGAGGACCTGATCAGGGGGAATGTCCCAAAATCTCCCTGGATGGAGAGACAATGGAACAAAACTTTCTGGAGATGATGATGAGTGGTGGTGAGAGAGGAGAGCTTGCAAAGGGTATGTTGACAAAAGCTAGGGGATTAACTCTTGTTAATTATCAAGCTTACTCAACAGAGAGACCTCTTTCTATAGGAGTTAAAAGCCTTAGGTTACCATAAATTATAATATAATAAACTATAGCCTATATTATGGTAAATTTATTCAATTATTATAACAAAAGTAACTTGAGCCTCAAGCATTTATTGGATCTAGGCTTGGGCCTCAAGGACTAACATAACTTGCGCCTCAAAAGAAACTCTTACTCGGCTAGGCCCCTTAACTCCCTTAGCCCAACTCTAGCCCCCCTTTCGCATGCATCTATTGTTGTAGTTGGAGCGCTTCTGCTACTACTGCTTCATGCATAACTGTTGTGGGCCCTACCGTTTCAGACTTACGCAATTGTTGCCATCACCGATAAGTCCTCTCATAAACTCATCCATAACATAGGCAATGCAAGCCTACTCTAGCCTCCATAACATGGGTGATGTAAGCCTACTCTAGCCTTAGATTTCAAGCAATCCTCACAATATTATTAACTCAAGTGAAAAAATAGTAAATTAAAATGAGACATACTTATAAGAAAAATGACACAAAACTGATTAACATTAAATAATAAAAGAAAATCCTAATTCTAACCAACCATGTAAATAAAAGAAAATAAATAAAGATCGACTCAATCTAAAAACTAACACTCCAAAACCTTAAAAAAGATCACATGAGTGTGGACCTACATTCCATGGTGCAATAAAGGACTATTTGGGCTAAGACTACAAAGGACATTCTCCCCCACTTGTGTGAAAAGATCAAGCACAAAGTACAAAGCAAGAGAAAAGATCAACCACCCATGTCAGTGTCGTCACTAGAATACCCACAAGGTTCCAAAACTTCATCTCTACATAAAATGCTCCCATCATTTTCAAGGACCTTCCATTATACTCAGATAGTGGAAATGACAAAGAAAATTATGCAAGTCATGTTTATGTATGGGCTGATTGACTACAACCTAATTAGACAGGCTAAATGTCGAGGAGTCTATCTAATTCATTTTTTTATTATTATCCCAAATGCCAATTACATTCTAATCCAATCACCAACACCTAAGTCATACTCTAGACATAGATTGGGAAAATAACCTAACACTAGATAGAAATGAAGCATAAATCAAAGACCATCAAAAACTGCTAAAGAAAATGAAATGGACAAATGATTTCAAAAATTCATTTCACCACTACCCTCAAATTTAGTCCTCATTGTTGGAGGAAGGAAGCAAAGTAAATGGAATATCTTCCGCAATGAAGATAAGCATGGACTCCAAGTTCTATTTCTCACAAAGCATATACAGAATATAGTTTTAAAACATTTGCACAAAAACTCATGAGATGGAACCAAACTACCATAGCTTCCATAGGATAAATAGTTTGGGCTACAAACAATACAAAGCTTGGTGACAATAATTGATAAATTTTAATAGCAACTATTGGGAACAAGCTCAAAAAAGTTCCCAAAGTAGTTTCACCAAGAAAGGAACAAGCTCATAGTAAAATATGCATACTACCGATGCATAAAACAGATCCTAACCACTTCACATCCCCAATGAAGTGGCTTTCATAATACATGGAAGCAAGGAATCAAAATTGTTGGATGCACTCAAAGCCTTCTCTGCTTCATAGCTGCTGATCTTAGGACCTCAGAGTATCTGATTGTAGTCTAATCATTGGTCCGCCTATAAATACCTCAGTTCTTATGGAATGGACAAGCAACTAAATCTAATTTCCTTGATTGATGCTATTAGCCTAAGCTTTCTAGTTTCTAGGGCAATACCAATGTTATCTATAATGTGTGGCAATCCTTATATCCCACCACTCCTATGCTAACTGGTATCTGGGAATGATTCTGTCATTTTACACCATGCTCAAAATCCAAGAGCTACTATAGGCTTGTCACGTGACTGAAGAGGCATGAAACAAAGCTATGGACCATGGTCATTTTCATATATGGTTGCATGGCTCCAAGTCAGAGGCATCTAACGTTCTACAGATCTGGAGGAGATTAAATGTCATTCAAAAGCAGAGATATTACAGCTCAATGGTTGTAATCTTGTTCATATGACAGTATTCAAAATAGAACATGACCAGAACTCCACAGAGTTCAGAGCACTGATAGCAGAGAAATCTAGGGGCAGATTTTTTGCTTCACGTCAAACTTCAGATCAAAAAAATGGCCATCATTCATGATAGAAATCAACCGTGAAGTTCAACAAATACAATTGTTTTCTTCAACATAATAATAATAATAATAATAATGCATTTGTCAGAAATGCTGGTGCCATGTTCAGTCTCTTCTTACAAACAATCATATTTAAACACTGTTTGGCAATTAAAATATTCGTCGAAGCGAACATGTCATTACTTTTTATTAAATTTCAAAGCTACCCTTACCTTTTATTATAACAATTCACAAATAAACTGTTCTTTAAATGATAAAAAAAAAAAAAAACACTTATTCTAAAATTTCAATATACATGAATTTATTTTATCTTTAGTTTAACAAGTAAATTGCCAGAAAGAGTCTAAACACAATTCTCCCACACCCAATTAAGGAAGTTGGTTAGTTCCCAAAAGCAGTACTCTACCCTTTCCTCAGCATCAACCTATTCCACCTGCCAAACCCCAACTATAGTCCACGTTTTGACCAAAGAACTTGCAGGAATCATGCTCAAAATTCATTATGTTTTTCTCCTTCCCTTCCAACAGTGAGATAGGTATCCGTTAAGCCATGGATATTATCGCAACACTACCCAAACCCTCTTCTGTAGCAAACCGCTATTTACAAAAGCATACCTACAAAGCAATCTAAAGCACGGTCAGATAATAAATACACAACTCAGCCCCAGATTGCGACAGCAATCGGCTTCAGACTATCAAGAACAATTTAACTCATAAACAAAAAAACTCATAATAGACAAATTTCAATCAAAGAAAAAATTTAAGAAACAGACCACAAATTTTGATGGGTGCTTCAAGCTCTAACAAATTAGGCTGCCTCAAGAAAATTTCTCTAGAAGTGAGACAGAGCTGTCGAATTTCAGACTCAGATAGCTGAACTTGTTTGCCGGATCTCCCTCTGACGTCAACCAAACGTCTAATTATACTATCAAGAACAGACGGGTCCATACCTAGGGATTGATTTTGACACCCAAAATGACCGATCATGAGAAAGATAGGAGTGACTTTGAGGAACGGTACATCTAGATGGCAGCTTGATAAAGTGATGATGATGTTCTTCTTGTTCAATGGTTACTACTAACATTCGTTGAAAAGAAGGCCTCGAGATAACTTTGGCCACGGCTACCGAATCAAACCACTTTAAAGTTTAAAGCTTTGAGGTGGGAATTTGAGGTGTTTAGCTTTGGTATTTTCAGTTGTTGGGGGCGAGAGGGAGAGGAGTGTACAGATAGCGGCTCTCCGAACATTCTTGTCCATCAAACGAAAATGTGGTAAGACTCTCTCACGAGCATTAAAAGAAAAACGCGTTGAGGTCGGAAAGCTCGGGAGTGACTATGGCCCTGTTGGGGAAAGGACATTGAGTAATTGAAATTCCGAAAACCGAGAGTTATTTATTAAAATTAATTATTTATAATAGTTATTTATTTTTAAATAAATTAGATTAAAAATTTTTAAATAAATAATTATTATAGATAATTATATTTGATAAGTAAATCTAAATAAGTTAGTGGTTTTTATATTGAAAAAAATAATTGGTGGTCTACTTGGACCAAAATAATTAAAGTTGGTCAATTTATTTAGTGTTTAGTCCAATTTTTTTGGTACTCTAATATACATGTACATATAGAGAATATTGCATGTACATTTATATATAATTAGGTGTACATATTAGTGTAATTATATGTACATAATATTTTATACTTATAACTAAATACTTTAAAACCATTTTGATTTTTAACTAATTAGTTTCACCTAAATATACTACAAAAAAATTTTCCCTTTTATATTTATAATTGTTGGAGGTACTCAATTCCTTTTGATGTAAAAAGGATATGTGTCCTTTTACAAATAAAATATATGCCGAAACAAAATGATTTGATCTCGGATTCTCATAAAAGAGAATCGAAGACATTTACATTAAACGACATAAGGAGCCACCAAATCCTAGTATGTTCCTCTTTCTCATTGAGCTATATTATAGTTGAAGCTTTTCAAAGTTGAAATGGTAGATTGTCCAAATAGCGGTTGTTATTGAAAACCTAAAATTTTATTGGCCTACACTTCCAGGATATTACCCCACAAAAACCCATTTTAAATGAACAATTTTGTCAAAAAATTCTAGAAAAGTTATAATTTATTTTTTACTTTTATCCCTACTTTTTTTCTCTCTTATCCTATAGATTAATTATCATATTATTTTTTAATAAATGATGCAAATATTATGTTAGAGATATATATTAATTATCTCATAAAATAATGTATAAATTATGCATCCTTTTAAAAATGGAGGGATTATTATTTTTAAAAAAAAATAAATAATTACTATTGGAGTAAAAATGTGAATCGAGAGGTTATGAGATTGGAAATTTTGGAGAAAATAAATAGAGAGAAAAGGTGACATTTATTCAAATGATAGATGTGTTTAAGGGCAAATGATAGAAAAGGTACAACAAAAGTAGGGGAATCATGAAGGAGAAGGGAAGGTTGAACATGGGTTGGAGTAGCCCTTACCTAGTGCTCTAGTTGTTGAGTTAGTTACTAGAGTTATACTTGGAGTAAGGTAACCTTTAGATTTGACTAGGATTTTAGGTTAAGGCTGACAACCAATTGAAGAGGTTTAAGGATTTGGTATAGGGAGAATGATAGGTAGAAAAGTCCAATTCAGAAAGTACTCATACTGCCACTTCCTTGAAAAATTAAATCACTCTGGTTCATTAACTTCAGAGGATCAGTCTAAGAAATACAAATCGTGTGATATCCCAAAATTTTACCTAATCATAATCGTGATTAATTAATATTTTATCCTAATCTAAATTCTAATTTTTTAGTCATTATATATATATATATATATATATATATATATATATATATATATATATATATATATATATATATATTGTAACCTAATTTTAACCTTGGATAATTGATAGATTAATTTTTTAACAAATTTTCTAAATTTCTAAGTTAGATCTAATTATAATTCTAACCCCAAAATTTTTCTTTCTTTTTTTCCCTTTTTTTTATTTCTTTTTATTTTCTTCCTTTTCCTTCCCCTTCTGTGCACAACCCCATCTCCCAGCTCCCCTATCCATTTCTCATTTCCCCTTTTTGACCAAACACACCCAACCCCCATACACACACATTATCCTCAACCTTCTCCTTTCTAGCCATGTATGCCAACTGCCCTTGTACCAACTCCCCCTACACCCCTACACAACTCCTTATACCTCAATTGTAATACCTAGTGTTAATAAATCCTTAATTTAAATCATAAGATTCTTTTTTAAATGAATGTCTCGTCGTTACGAGTAAGTCTATAGTTATTAAATTATGATAATAACCCGGACTAGTGTATACATGAGTAGAGGAAGATAAAAGTCGATGATGATAGTAATAACGTTAATAAGAAGAGAGTAGATAGTAATCAAAATAGAAATGATGGTAATAAAAATAACCTTATGATAAGTAACACTCTTAAAAAAAATAATGCCAATAACAATAATTGTAAGAATAATAATGTTAGAAAAAATTATGATAATAAGGAGTGGTAGTGATAACACTAATAATACTAATAATAATCATGATAATAATAGTGAGAATAATGGTGAAAACAAAACCTTGAATACGTAGGATTGTTCCTTATTGCCCATACTCTTAAAAGCCTAATACTTTAGGGTATTTTTGCTAACTAAATTCTAACCAATCCCCATCATTTTTCCCACTATAATTTAGCCAAAATTTTCCCCCAACCTGTCGAGCACCCTACTCCTCTCATGCACCTAGCTGCCACATTTCTCCCATGCTTGCCACCTTTTTCCCATGCTTGAACACCTTTTGCCCATGCCCTGCACTCCTACCTTTCTTACCCACTAACTTTGCATCCTTTCCCCTTCCCCCAGTAGCCCATCACCCTCCCTACTCTTCTCCTCCCTCATGCCATTCCAGCCCTGCAAAATCGCAGCAAACCAGCCCAGCCAACCTCCCTCATGCCACCCAGCCACATGCAGCCAAAACCACACGTAACCCAGCCCTTTCCCTCAAGTAGCAGCCCTCATCTTGTCCTCCTCTCAACCTGCACACCTACTCAACTTTTCTAGCCATCTACCCATCCATTTCCTTCCTTCTCCATGCAACCAACATGCCCCTTCCCTTCTCCTAAGCTTTCGACACCCATCTCCCATAAAACAACCTACAGCATCCTCCCCAACTCACCCTTGCAGTAGCCCCATTTTCCCTCTATTTTCCCCTCCCTTCTTAAGCCCCAACATGCAGCAAAGTCCCTCCTTCCCTCACCCTTTTGGTCCTCTATTTTTCTCCCTACAAATCCTCTCCTTCTCCCCTTTACTTCTAGCATTTGATACTCTTATTTGCAGCCCCCAAACTTCTCCTTTTCACCACCAAACTCCCGCCCAAAAAAAATACCCAACTTGTAGCCTTGCTAAGCACCCCTTGTAACACCCCCAAATTTACTACTAAAAAATTTTGTTTAAATCAAAAGAATTAAAATCGTAAACTTGGGGGTATTACCGCCACACTTAGTACCAGACCGGTTCATTCCTACCATTCCAGTACTAAGTGCTAAGGCTAAATCCGATCAACCTTTAGTACAAAGTATCAAAAACGCAAGACAATATTTAAAGTACATCCTTAATAAGTGGTAAGTCAAACATAAGTTAGAATACGATTTAGGATTACAACCCCAGAATATGTTTCTCAAAACAGGAATGTAATACAAAATACAACTAAACAAAAACAAATCCCGAAGGATCAATATCCGGATTGCCTACTCACTCAAGTCAGGCCTTCCACCCCAACACAGTATCAACCTGCACAAGAGGTCTGCTCCCCACCATCGGTGGATCATCACAGGACTCATTCAACCAAGGTAGTATCAGTACGGGTCCAATACTGAGTAAGTTCCACTACCCTATTTTATGGGAGAGACGTAACTATACATCAAATGCGTATTAAATCATGATACAATACGTTGATACATTATTACGCATACTCAAACCCACATCACAAGTCCTACCATACCCATATAGTAACATATGAAACATGTGTAACATTGTATTGAAACATATAAGGGTGTTATGACCAAAATGTAAAGTAACTCATTATGCACATAAGCAGCATGGGGTAATACAGATAATAAAAGTCGGCTATGGTTCGGATAGACTCATTCTTTAGGTCTCTGGTAAATATAGTAGATTCACGTCATAATCGTTATGAATCCATGAGAGTGCGGGAACCCCACTATTATA
The DNA here is from genome assembly GCA_039764185.1 of Tamarix austromongolica. Lineage (NCBI taxonomy): Eukaryota > Viridiplantae > Streptophyta > Magnoliopsida > Caryophyllales > Tamaricaceae > Tamarix > Tamarix austromongolica. The sequence continues at coordinate 51,847,704 of CM077817.1, forward strand.
GCCGGTGGATCGGTCACTTATAAGGCAGAACGCACCTAACCACTATTATATGCCGGTGGATCGATCTCCAGGGTAGAACGCTCCTGGCCACTATTATGCCGGTGGATCGATTTGGCCCCGACTCTCATGGTGTTTCACTGTGATTATAACGTATCTTTCCATGATTTATTTGTAAGTCATTTCACACCATAATCTTTGTTAATCCATGCGAGTACGGGAACCCCACTATTATAGCCGATGGATCGGTCACTTATAGGGCAGAACGCACCTGACCATTATTATATGCCGGTGGATCGGTCTCCAGGGTACCCCGGCACCTGGCCACTATTATGCCGGTGGATCGGTCTAGGCCCGGCTCAACAATCTTACTCTTTAAGTAGTTAATGTCTTATTCATGTATTATTAAATAAGGTTCCACCCTTGACATGCATGTCTAGTACTCCCTACTTCTTCCCTTCGAGGAGGCTCGTCCCATATCTTGAGACTGTTCTCCCCTTCTCACGCCCGATGTCCATCCCCTCTTACTCTTATACATAAGGAAACGTAGTAAGGGCACACTCTCCCGAGAATGTGGGCTAACCCTAACACCATGGTATCGGTCCCGCATGTCCTCACCCCTCTAGGGCTCCTCCTTGGAAAACCCTAATTTGGGCCTACATGGCCCAACTCTTTCTTACTCATCCTAACTTTACTTTGTTTCTTGTCTCGCATCCCGTCTTTACTAAGAAATTCCCAAAATATATCCCTTTATTCCCCAACTCCGCATGTGACCGCCAAACCCTAGTTGGCCACACCAAACCCTAGCACTTTACTTCCTCTCCAAGTAACCTCCCCTCTTTGCCCCAAAACCTCTTCTCTCATTTAGAAGCCCATACTCATCCTTCATATAAGTGGACTCTCACTCTCAACCCCATACTCCATCCCTCGATCATTTTTACCCTTGTACCCTTCAAATTGCTCATTTCCTCCCAAAAACCCTAATTGGGTCCCTTAGACACCCTTACATCGACCTACGTAAAATTTTGCACCCAAGTCTCCAATGGATCCGTAACTTTGACATTATCTTATTTACTTATTAAATCAACTTTCCTCATGTAAGATTCATTCCCATGCATAATTTAAACACTCCATGCAGACTCTCCAACCCCCACTTACGCCCAAAACCCTAATAAGGTCTCTTACGCATCAACTTACGTACTATTTTTCATACCAAGTCACCAATCATTCCAAGACTCTCCCAAGCTCTTACTTACAACCCAAATCAACTTTTCACACGTAAGGATCATGCCCATGCAAGGTCTAGTCCCCCCATGCAAACTTCCCAAACGTCCACTTCCCCGTTGTTCTTTTATTATCATTTCATGCTACCCTAAACCCTAGCATGCATGTCCTAGAGGGCCATAACAAGTCACATCAAACATGGAACATGTCATACACGTATAGTACAAGGCACACACAACATACCTCATGATCCACGCTGCGCTACACAAAACAGGTTATTCATAACACATGCATAATACACATCAACATGGCATGCTCATCATTCACCCACACATTACATCACACATAGCACAAGGCCATAACATTCGTCCTTACTAAACACCTATAAGTAGAGGTAAGTGGAGACTTACCTGGATCCGAAGCTAGCTAAGCGAGATAAGAGGGAGAGAGATCACTAGCTCGTGGATCCACGAGAAAGCTTTCCTAGATCCGATAGAAATCGAAAACTAAATTAGAAACTATTCTATCAATCAATAATTCACATATTCTAATTAAATAAACACAAACAACACAAATGATCTTTCTTAGAAAATGTGTTCAAAACTTAGAACCTAAAAGCACAGCTTTATTAATATTTAAGGTTAAACTAAATCAAAACGGATTAATACAAATATCACTTGGGACATTTCAACTTCATTTGGAAAGCCCGAGAAAGAATAATCGATCATAAGTTAATTTATCGAAATAACTTATTTATTAGGTTTTACAACTAAATAGGTAAACCAACCATTTACATAGAACCAAATCTAAACTGATTAGGTTAAAACATAATTTAAATGATTTAAAACCCAAAGATAGAAATCGATCAGATAAAATACACATAGCAAAATCAATTTTATAAACTCATCCCCGAAAATTTGGGTTTTTAATGCCTAAACCACAAATCGGCCAAATCACTTCGATTACCTTAAATTGATAGTTTTAAAACACAATTAAACCAATTTTAGATAACTCTAGACAATCAATTTCAACCAACCCATCTTCCGATTAACCAGTTCAAGATGATCCGTTTTCAAAATTAGGGTTTTAAAGCCCGAAAATACACTTCATTAAAATCCTATAAATTTAATCAAATTGAATGTTTAGAAATGTAGTTAAACACATTTTATAACATATCAAATAATCAATTGCTCAAAACCAATAAAAGAAATACAAAATTTAGCACAATTAGGGTTTTTGAGCCCGGAAAGCAAATCCGATCAATTCTTGCCAAAACATATAAATTGACAGTTCAAAAATGTAATTAAACATATTCTTATGTAATTTATATAGTCAATTGAATAAAATAGCCCGATTACACAATCCAATTTAAACCCGCGGGAGTTTTGACCTAAAAATCCAATTCAGATCAATTACGCACAATTTTCCCCAAATCAACACTTCCAATATAATATTAAATACATTTTAAACGATATTATAAAATCAATTGAGCGGGATGGCTCAATTATATGACCGAATTTCACTACACCCAAAATTTGACCTAGAAATTAAATTTCGATAAAACCTGCATAAATTTCTCAAATTGACGGTTCCAAAATGAAATTGGATACATTTTAAAACATATTGTATAATCAATTTGGGCATAATCCAGCTAAAAATCCAATTTTTCCAAAATCTCAACATAACAATACAATTAACCTATCCAAATCATTCTTACAGCACATATATACACAATCAAACAATCAATTTAGCTTTTTATAAGCTAATTCATACCCAATTAATCAAAATAAGGGTTAGGGTTTTTCGAAAATTATACCAAACGAAACTAACAAATCAAGGCAGGTGAAGGCCAGGAAAGATGTGCCGGAGGTCCAGGATGGCTCGCCGGTCGTCACCCGAGCTCGTCGTGGCCGGACGGCGGCACGGCCGGTGCGGCTCGTTGTTGCGTGCTTCGATGCTGCTATGCTGTCGCCCGCCGCTGCTGTGCGTCGATGGTGGTGGCGGTCATCCGACGAGGGAGGAGTAGGGAAGAGGAGGCCGGTCGCTGGAGCAAAAGGGCCGGGAGAAGGAGAGAGGCGAGGGAGGTCGGCTAGGGTTAGGGTTGCGGGAAAGGGAGTCGGGGAACAGGGAGCCACGGGAAGCAGGGAAGAGAAGATAAAGGAGAGAAGAGAGAAAAGGAAAGAAGTGGGGGGGGGGGTCGACCGGTTAGGGTGTAGTTTTTTTTTTACAAATACAATTATAAAATGAAATACTAATTATCCAAAATTGTTATTGGAATATTTTATCTAAAATTTATTAAATAAAAATTTATTTCGAACGGATCCGAAGACTTATAATTAATAAAATAGTTATATTAAGAATTTCGGAAATATTTTCGGAAGAATTTACCAAAGAACGTAAAAATTTATATTATTTAGGGAAATAAATTATAAGACCTCGAAATAATATTTAAAAACATATAAGAAAATATTTAAGTCAAATTCTAATAAACCGAGACTAATTTTAATAATTTCCGAAATAGATTTTCCGCGAACCAAAAAGCGTAAAACGAAAGAAAATTAATTTCGAAAAGAAATTCATAAATAAGTTCCGAAAATCCTTTTAAATTAAAACTTCCCGAAAATATTACATTCAATTAATTAAAACGTTGATAAAATATTACTTTCCGAAAATGATTAATTACATTCAATTATGAATTCAAAATCGTCGATAAATCCATAAAACGAATCGAAATTAAAATAATTAATTGTTTACATCAAATTACGCTAATAAAATCATTAAACTTAATAAATCTGGATTTTAAAAATACGGGGTATTACACCCCTTCCCTTGTGTTTTGCCTCTCCAAGTAGCAACTAATTCCGACGTAAGTATTCTATCTTTCGGTGTGCGTGGTACGTAGAAATTCCATGCACCGGTCGTCTTGGTTAATTCCAGAATCGTATTTCGGGTATTAGTTCGCATAGGTTGTCATTTTATTAATTTATTTAGCATATATACTAAGGCATGGTTTTGGATGGTGTTATTTATTTTTTAGGTAATCTCAACCCCGCTTAAGGTATTATTGGAAGAAGCTCTTCGTGATATTATTTTTCTTAGCTCAAAGGTAAATCCAACTAATCCGTAGACGGTAGAATTTTGTGTGAAAATGATAGGTTAGTTTTCTAGGATAAATATCATGCCAGATAGAGGATATCAAATGAATTGTATTTTGTGGGAAATGGAAGCATTTTGTAGTCCGTTTCTGTGTGAATATTATGATGTGTAAGTTAATATATGTTACCATACAAATATTTATATGCCTAGGTAGTATTCAAAAAATTGAAGAGTATATGCTTATGACAACGTATATGGATTTATGCTAAAAAGAAATGTGCATGTTTAGGGTACTAATATATATTACCATGCTAATATATATATATGCCTAGGTAGTATTCTAAAAATTTAAGAGCGCATGTTTATGACAACGTATATGGATTTATGCTAAAAAGAAATGTGCATGCTTAGGTTACTAATATATGTTACCATGCTAATATTTATATGCCTAGGTAGTATTCTAAATATTGAAGAGTATATGCTTATGACAACTGTAACACCCCAAAATTCACTAAATTTTTTTTATTTAAAGCAAAAGAATTTAAATTAAAACCCGTGAATTTTGGGGATGTCACCGCTACACTTAGTACCAAACCAGTTCTCTCCAACCGTTTCAATACCAAGTGCTAAGGCTAAAAAAAATATTAACAATCAATTATAAAATTAAGACAAACTAAACTTCAAATAATCATTAAACGGTTGTAAAACAAAATCAGAGTACGCATCAAGAATTGTATTCATTTCCAAAAGAGAATTAAACTTACAACTGATAAAAGGTTCATTAAAATACTCAATCGAGTAATGAATCAGAAAATGGTAAATACTATACCAAAGAAATAATAAAAGGAATTAAATCACATAAAGAATGAATACGGCCACGACACTCTTAAACTTCAAGCCAAAATATGCTCAACACTTAGCCCCGACTGATATCTCGCCCACCTGCACAAATCAGAAGGGCCTACTACTCGTGGGACTGAGCAGCGCCCATGAAACGGGTGATCAATACGCTACGTGTTGAGTAAGGTAACCGAGCACTAAGGCCAACACATAATAGCACATAAAGAACGCAGAATAATAATAAAGCATAAGACCAACATGATAACATAAATGCATGTCACCATTCAAGTAAAAGTATAAAGGCCCAAATATAATCTAATTCAATTACTTAATTAATCTCTTATTAGAAGTCGATTCACACAATACTTTTTATCAAATCCATGCGAGTACAGAATCCCCCACTATTATAGCCGGTGGATCGGAGGCACATAGGGTATCATATCCTAACCACTATTATAGCCGGTGGATCAGAGACACATAGGACTATACGTCCTAACCACTATTTCTAACCGGTGGATCGGTTGGCCCCGACTCGCATGGTGTTCCACTGTAAGTAATTAGTATCTTTTAAGTACTTTAGCAAAACTTTGGTTTATGATCGTTGAACTCGAGAACCCCCACTATTATAACCGGTGGATCGGTCACACATAGGACATCATGTCCTAACCACTATTATAACCGGTGGATCGGTCACACGTAGGGTAAAACCTTAACCACTATTCCAAACTGGTGGATCGGTTGGTCCCGTCTCAACAATACTCCACTTTAAATAATTAATGGCTTAAGTATCTTATTCACAAGCTTTGACCCAGGACATGCATGAATCATTATCTTTACACTTCACACATCACAAATCATAAATTCCACAATCATAATTATACTTTAATCACCAAATACACATGATAACACAAAAACTCTAAGCAGCCACAACAACCCTAATCAACCACAACAAACCATAGTTAACCACTCCAAACCTTATTTAACCATAACAACCATAATTAGCCATTCTAAACCTTAATTGACCACAACAAATCACAATTAGCCACTCCAATCCCTAGATAATCACAACAACCCATAGTTAATCACTCCAAACCCTAATTCAATCTCTTCCATACCCTTATAATGTCCTACGTACTATTTTTCACCCAAAGTGTTCAAACACCCAAACAACACTTATATTACCTTCCTCACATCCCAATTCAACTTTCCACACATAAATTTCACTCCTATGCAAACTTTACACAACCCATGCAATCATTAACTCCCATGCAAAATCCTAACTCCACCATGCAAACCCTAATACCACCATACAACCATTAATACCACCATAAAACTATTAATACCACCACACAAACCCTAATACCACCCTACAAACCCTAATACCACTATACAAACATTAATACCACCATGCAACTATTAATACCACCATACAAACCCTAATACCACTATACAAACCCTAATACCACCATGCAAACCCTAGATTCCGTCATACAAAGCCCTAAATTCAATCCACACAAAACCAAAGATCCATCCATACCAAACCCTAGATTCAAACCATATAAAACCCAAATATTTGTCCATATAATACAATTGATTAAATTCTCCCCTTTCATAACCACAAATTAGATTCTCCCATACAAGACCATAAGTTAGATTCTTCCACATAAAATCATAAATTAGAATCTCCTGTATAAACCATAAATTAGATTGTCCCATATAACATCATATATTACATTCTCCTATACAAAATTATCTAAACCATAAATTAGATTCTCTCATACAAAACTATAACTTAAACTCTCCCACACAAAATCATAAATTAGATTTTCCCATATAAAACCATAAATTATATTCTCCCATTTAACACCATAAATTGGATTCTCCCATGCAAAATCATAAGTTAGATTCCCATATATAAAACCATAAATTATATTCTCCCACGCAAAACCATAAAAATCATAAATTAGATTCCCCCACTCAAAACCCTAAAATTCTCCATTTTATTCTTCCACTCATGAATCATTAAAATAATTAGGTCAACTCACCTCCCTTGGTCAACCTCTTTCCCCATTCTCCTTTTTCATCCTTTCTCTCATACAAACCACATCAACATCCTCACATGCATGTCTTATAGGGTCACAACACACATATCATCACATATACAATATTTCATCACATATAGTACACATGCGTATAAAACATACTTCAACTCCACGTTATACCACATACGAAATAATTAATAATGATAAACATAGAATACATAGCATGCAAAGCACATAATGCATATAAGCACACAAAAGGCCTTATCACCCTTTACTTAAAACGACACTGGTCTTGGAGCACACTCCTACGCCTCCTTAGAGCTTTGACCAAATAATAACATACTAATAAAAATAACATTAATAAAATTCTAACTTTGCTAAAGGTATAGAAATAATAGAAATATTATAAAAGTTGATAATATAGGGTTAAATACTTTACCCTAATAATAATAATGATACTAAAAATAATATCAATGAGAATATAAATAAGAATAATAATAGTAATAATAATAATAGTAATAATAATAATAATAATAATAATAATAATAATAATAATAATAATAATAATAATAATAATAATAATAATAATAAGGACATTATTCAAAAACAAAGTAAAATAAATGCTTCGGCCCCTTTACCAAAACAATACTAATAATAATATTAATAAAATAAATAACCAAATTTAGTAGTAGTAATAATAATGAAATAATAATAATAATAATAATAACAACAACAATAATAACATTATTAACGACACTAATGGTAAAATAGTTGTATCAATAATAATGGAATAAGAATAATAGAAATTCGAAATAGGAAATAATAATAATAATTATACTTATAACATATTAATATTAATAATAGTAATAATAGAAATAATAAGAATAATAATAATAAAATCGAAATAAAAATTACAATAGGGCTTCAGTCCTCAACAAAAATAATAATCAAAACATTAATACTAATAATAATAATAATACATATCAAAAAAAAAATAATAATAATAATAATAATAATAATAATAATATTATTATTATTATTATTATTATTATTTATATGTAAATAATGGAAATAAAATAATTTAAGGGTTACAAAAATAGGAAAAAAGGCTGAGAGGGTCTAGGGTTTAACCTTAGGCTGGTGGGGATAGGCGGCACTGGCGGTGGTGCACGGCGGCGGCTGCGGTGGCCGAAAAAAGGAAAGAAAAGGGTAAAAGTTGCATGCTGGGAAAAAGATGGCGAGAATTAAGGTGGGACATGAGGTGTTTAAGAATGCTTAGAGGGAGAGGAGTTGAATGAGGCTGGTGGCACAGCCAAACATGGCAGCGCACGGTGGCAATGGTGGTGGCCGAATGGAGGAGACAAAGAGAAAGAGATAAGGAGAGGGAGGAAGAGGAAAAGAAAGGTAGGGGAAGGTAGAGGAGGGTCTGCAGAAGAAAATGGGGGGAGAAAGAAGCAGCGGAAGAGGTGGCTAATGGTGGCGGAGGTGGAAAAATAGGTTGGTCGAGAAGAGAACTTTGCACAGCCGGGATGGCTTGCACAGGAATAATAGAGGGATAAGAGAGACTTAGTTAGTTATAAGGCGGAGTAAGGAAGAGTTTGGTGGCCAGAATGGGTGGCGGTGTTGGCCAGAGGCAGCGTACGAGGCGTCTAAAGGGGCGGCGGCGAAAAGGGATGATTTCTAGGTAAGGGAATCAAAACTCGAAATAGGGTAGATTATGGAGGTATTTATAGAGTTAGAGGAGAGGTTAGGGTTTTGTGGGTCAGCTACGGGGTAAGGTGGGTTGGTTTGGGCTCACCGGCGGCGTTGTTTGGCCGATGGAAATCAAATTCAGGTAGGGGGTTGCGCAAGAAAAGGGAGGGAATCGTGAGATAAATGGGAGGAGTGGTTTGGGTCAATGGATTGCCGAAACAAAGGGGAAGCGAAAGGAAGGAAAAGGCCAGTCAAAGGAGCAAGATCGGCGGCAGAAATCCAGGGCGGCGGCGGAGTTGCAGATAGGTTGGTGGCGCTGGGTAGGTGCGAAGGAGGAAGAAGAAGATGGGGGTTGGGCCGGGCGGTTCATGAAGGAAAAGAAAGAAAGAAAGAAGGGGAGACGGGCAAATCGGGATCGACGAGGGGGAGAAGGTTTAAATGAAACGTCGAGTTTCAGTGGCAAAGGAATCAAAACGAGGCATGGCAGGGTGAAAGGAAGGAGGCCGCGTGAGCTGGGCTGGCTGAAGGAAAGGAACAAAAAAGGGAACTGGGTTGCTGGGATAGGCCCAGTTTGGGGATTAGAAGAAAAAAGAAAAAGAAAAGAAGAAGAAAGAAAAAGAAAGAAAAGGAAAGAAAAAGGAAGAAAGAAAAGGAAAAAGGAAAAAGGGAAAAAGGAAAAAATAATTAGATTGGGTATTTAAATTAATTAAAGTATTTGGGATATTTAAAAATAATAATATTTAAATAACATAATATTTAAAATTCCTTTTTAGGTTAAAATAGGATTTTTAAAAGATTTTTAATAAATTCTATTTTAATTAGCAAAACACCCTAATTTTCTTCAATTAAATTATTTATAAAACTAATATTAATTTGAAACTATTTTATCCTTCTTATTTTAAATAAAATAATTTATTTAATTAGTTCCCAAAATAAAATCCTTAACTAGTTAAAATACTAAAATTCCTCCTAATTAAGATATTTATAAATATCTTCTTAATTTATCCTAATTAAATTCCTTTTATTCCAATAAAAATAATTTATTTAATTAATTTTTTCAAATAAAATCTTATTTAAATAAATTTTTTTAAAATTAGAAATTTTCGGGGCATTTCAACAACATATAAGGATTTATGCTAAAAAGAAATGTGCATGTTTAGGGTTAGAGTCCAACTGAAAATTTGGCATGTTTCATGGTAAGGGCCATAAATGGATTAAAATATGTCCCTTGGATAATTTAGATAATTTCGGATGTATAGCATGTTAACTTTGAGTATAAATGTGGTTAAATGGTGATTATTATGTATTGCATGTTCTAGGGGTAAAAAAGTAAATTCTATATACCATGGTCCGCATTTGAAAGTTATTTGTGGAAATTGTATGAATTTTATGAGATACCTAAAATGCATGCTAAGAGTGTATACATGTACCATGTGTGGTGAATGCTTAGGGGTAATATAGTCTTTTTTCATACCGAAGAAATTATTGTATGTTACAGTATCATTAGCTATTTTATGTTAGCTTTCTCATGAAAAATATCCTATGGGAATAAACCTGGTAATAAATTAAAGGAAAATGTGGTAGTTGTATATCAAAGGATATTTTGGTCATTAGGGCGAAAATGTGTTTCAAAGTGAATAATTGAGTTAGTTGAATTAAGTGTTGGACTTCGAATAATTCATAAATAATTGAACAAATGGATTGAATAACTGAATCGGATAATTATTCGGGCTATGGCATTATGCCTACCCTAGGTCGTATTAACTTGGAATTGTTGTGAACGTCTTGGTCTTTTGGATTTGACATTTGATGGTTGATTGTTGTGACCCTTGTGGTCCCTTAGTTGATTGATTTATGGCTAAGTTGTAATATTGTGAACCTTATTGTTCTCAAGTTAATAACCTAAAATTTTATAAGACACTAATCACTTAAAGATGAAGACTTGATTTTGGAAAGGAATCTCGTGCCTCGAACTTGGCCACCGAGTGCATAGTTTGGGCCTTTGGGTCAAGGGGCTCACTTATACTCTATAGGTATTCCATACACCCTATAGGGAGTACACGTACTTAAGGACTTGAGTTATAAGGTTTAGTATGGACGACTGATATGTCGTGTGGCTTCCTTGGCGAGCTTTGCCCTGGAATTGAGTGATTTATTTTGGTACCACCTCCTTGACAATCATTGTCATAGATATGTGATTATATTCCACTCGAGAATTGTTATATAAATGATATAACCGGATTAGACACCCACCATAATACTTCTATAATAATTGGATAGGGCGTGACTTGAACTTGGTTAGACTGTTTGGAATGTCACCAATTCTTCCTATTACGCTATAATGTATGATCGTTGGTAAATTGAAATGGTTGTGATATTTTTAAGCATGTTTTCAATGCCTTTGCTAGGGTTTTCGGTCTAACTCGTTTCACTAATTGTGATGTGGAATTTTGTCATGAAATCGTGGCTTTGCATGTGATTGTATGTTTTATTTGAATTCCTTATTTGTATGATAATTGTTATATGGGTATGCTACCTCTCCAGAGGCATTGTGATTTACTCAATACGAGGAAGTCGTACTGATGCTATCACTTTTCAGAGGAGTTTGTCCGTGGCATGGAATGGTTGAAGAATTTTGAGGAGCATCATCCAGCCAATTAGTTAGGCTAAGGGAGTGAGTGGACCCTATCCCTATTTCCCTTTCCTTGTAATATTTGATGGACCAGATGAGTGTAAGGCGAACCACTATTGCACCTTCGTGTGCTCTTTTGTTTATTTTCTGAAAGTTGTTAGTTACTTAATTATCTAAATGATCCTTTTGGTATGGATGATCTTTCTTTATAAAACCCTTGATTATGTATTGTACTTCTCTCGCATTTTGTTGGTTTGACTTGTTTTTAAGCCTTAGCACTTGATGTAAGGATGGTGAGGAGACCGGACTGATGTTAAGTGTGGCAGTAACACCCACTGTTTTACAATTTCCACTTCCACAAAGCAAGATTTAAATGAAAATTTCAAGTCTTGATTTTGGGGTGTTACATCAACCAGCCCCTATACCTTCCCTACTCACTTACATAGCTTGCACCCCTCAAAGCACCCTCACTTGCCCTAGCTATGTCGAGCTCCTTACCCATTGACACCTCTAAACCCTCACTTCTTCTTACCCTATAAATACCTCATCTTCCCTGCCTTCTTCCTTCTCCACCTTCATTTCCTTTCACCTATCGAGAAACCAACGAGCTAAGTATCCTACCCTCATGTTCTATTTCTCCTTGTTTTGCTCCATCATTGTCGTTCATGCCCACCATCTCTACCACTGAGCCTTCCCTTCTTCTTCTACCCATCTTTGTTGTCGCAACTCACCACACCTGCCAACCTTTCTCTTTTTCTTTCTTTTCATCGCTCAACATCCACCCTCCATTTCTCATATGAGCCATTGACCCCTACCACCACCAATCACTCCTTACTTCAACAAGCTACCAATCCTAGCATTACATCACCACCACCTCACGTTTCACAGCTTCCCAATTCCAAGCCTTCATGCAACTCCAACCCACCAGCATCACCTTCCTTCATTCCCTCCCTCCTTAGCTATAAAAACACATTTCATTGATTCCCTCCTTAGCTACAACAACAAGTGTCATTGCCTCCCTCCTTGGCTATGTCAACTTTCACTGAAGCCAGTTCAACCCTTATGGCCTTGGTTTACTTTATTTTTTCTCCTTTTTCCAACCTCCTTTGCCTAGATTTTCCTTATTTAATTTCATGAGTTATAATGTTGTATTATTAATAATTCTTGGGTGTTTTTCAAGTGATCTTACAGGATCTTAAAGTTATATGTACTAAGAAACTAGGGATGTGTTTATTAAGGGTACATGTCATAGCTAGGTCTTTTATATGCAATATGCATATTTGTATATGGTATCACTTTTAGATTTATGATATGGATAATATTATTATGATAACGGTGTATATGTTATATCATATGATGAAAAAGTGATAAAGGTGTGTAAGCATGCATTTTGTGCATTTTGTGGGTTGGCATGGTCGGGATATATGAAATATACATATAATTGTGGTTGTATAATTTATGATGATATTATATATTGGAGGTTGAAAAATTATTCATATTAGGACTTGTAAGGTTTTTGTGGGAATATGGATATTTTAGTTATCTTAGTGGCATTTTGTTCAATATGGTTCAAAAATGGAATATTTGGTATTTTAATATGATAATTAGCTCACAATAGTTTAAGTATATTATGTGGAATGTTTGTAATGAATACAATTGGTCTAAGTCTAATAAATTAAAAAAGTGACTTTAAGTGATAATAGTAACCCTAGAGGTAAGATTATCATTACATATGTGAAATGTTGAAGTGTGACCTTACTTTTTGAATATGTTATGAATAACTTAATATTAGCCTTTTAGAAATGCATTTTAAATTGGTTATATGAATCTCATGGGGAGAGTTATGATTTAATTGTGAAATTAGGATTTTATAGGAAAAAGGTAAATTATAACACTAAAGATAGGCTATTATTACATGTATAAGATGTTAGAGTTAAACTTTAATTTTTGTGTATGTTATCAATAATAATATTTTAAGGATGGGTGTTAAATTTGATGCCATGGAAGGAATTACACTTAATTTGTGGAATGAGGGTTTCCTAATAGGGATGTGCCCTTTTTTTTTCCTATCCTTTTCCTTAGGAAATACATTGGTACTCTCATAGCTATATTTTATGTGTTTTAAATGATTATGTTAATATTTATTATGTGCCTTGAATGTTTACATATCTGTATGTATGAGAATCTTGAGATATGCCACTATAAATAAGATAATAATTACTTAAGGAAAAAGATTACATCACCCAAGGTCGATGTGTTGTGTGTATATTATATTAGATAATAATAACAGCTTGGGTATATTTTTTTCCTGATATGTGCTCTAAACTATTTTATTGGTTTAAAAATAGTGGGGTTCCTAGGCTCAACATAAATGAAAATATGATATTGAAATAAGCATCAATGAATAAATATATTAAAAGATTATGTAATTCAGGATCGAGGTGTTGTATATGTTCCACCAGATGATAATAGTGTCTTAGGAGCATTTTGCCTTTGATAGGTGCTTCAAACCATTCCAATAATTTAATAATATTTATTAGGAGTGCATTTTTCTAATATATGTTAGGTCAGTTCCACCAAATGAGAATAGTGGCTCGGGTGTGTTTTATACTGAGATGTGATTTCGTATGTTCTATCAGATTAATAATAGTGGAGGCCATGAACTTAACATAAATATGAAAATGAATTATAATTGTCTCCAATAGTAGACTTCTAGAATCATTATTATCTTTCATTATATGATCTTAATTATTGTGCTCATTTATGTTTTCATATGAATTATGTAACTTGTGTAACTTAGGTATAACTATATTGTCACCTTACTCAGTGTATAGTGTAATGATCAACTTTTTTATGGGTCCTAGCCACTATTCTCACCAATGGATTGGTCTGGACCCAACTCAATAATATGCCACTTTAAATTTTTAGTATTTTCTATTTATTTATCGCATCAATTCCATTTATTTAACTCAAGGGGGGATATCACGAGCATGGAGACACAAAGGTACATCGGTCATACTGGTGCATACAAGCAGCACAATACCATCTAACCATCAACCCACAGACGCAAATGTACCTTGGTCACACGGGTGCATGAGGACACCTAGTATCCTACTGACAAGGACACCTAATCTATAAGTATGCATACCCCTTAAGTAGGTCCATAGAGATAAATAGAGTAAGATGTAGGGTCTGGCTAGGGTACTAAGGCACACTAGCAAAATCTAGAATAATCGTGGGCTAAATCACGTCTTTAGGGTAGTGACCCTTAAAGAGCCACCATTCCTGATCTCAAGGTCTTCCACCTTAATTATTAGTATCTTAATTAAGGTGATCACGAGAAACACAACAATCACATACTTATTTGTTTTCATTTGTTTACATTATTATTAAGTAATCATTATGAGTATTATTGTCCATTTTAACTTAAATAGTCCACTTAGGCCATCCTAGGTTCTAGTTCTTATACTTAGGCACCTTAGGTCAAAATGACCAACATGTCTCTAAGGCTAAGGCTTCCTCTTATCATCTACTTCTATCACATAATTCATTTTCATTTATTCACATACTGTAATAGGCTATTGTATCATAATTACACTACTGATTATGGAATCAAGTACTTTACATACCAAAAGCTCATTACACACATAAACCCTAACATGTACTTCTAACACATCCAACACATATTTCCATGCATAATTAACAATTAAGGCACCTCTTATATGATTATGGAACTAACATCATAACACATCCTTAATTATCCACTCAACCCTATACCATGTATTACCCTTATGATATTCACCGATTTACTGAAATATCCTTATCCTCATAAGATATATGATTATACTTAAACGAGTGGTACTAAGGCCATAAACCCTTATTCTATCAGTTAATATCCCTTATGACTTATTATGAAGGTTTGTAAGATCAATTGCCATGTTATATACAAATTACTAATTTACCCCTTCTTACTTACAGAATTACTAAATTACCCATCTTTCTTTCCTATTTATTAAAATACCCCTTTTATTTACCAAATTACCAAAATATCATTCTTAGTTGAGAAATTACCACTTACCCTTCTTGCTTACCAAAATTACTATCATGCCCCTCGTAGTTGAAGAATTACCAAATTACCCTTCTTAGTTGTTAAATTACCAAAGTACCATTCATATTTATATAATTACCAAAATGCCCTTCGTACTTGTATAATTACCAAAATACCCTTCATACTTGTATAATTACCAAAATATCCATTTTAGTTGTTAAATTACCAAACTATCCTTCATCCCTCTAAAATTACCAAAATACCCTTTTCTTATGTAGAATTACCAAACTATCCTTCTTACTTAACCAATTTACCCCTTTCTCATACAAGTTTACCAAATTGCCCTTCTTACATATTAAATTACCAAATTACCCTTTTCATTTATAAAATACCAAGTTACCCCGTTCTCATTCAAAAATTACTAAAATACCCTTCTTGTTTAATAAATTACTAAATTATCCCTTTCTCATTCTAAATGTCCAAAATACCCTTCTTACTTATTAAATTACCAAATTATACTCTTTTTTCATAAAATTACCAAGCTACCTCTTCGCATGCCCAAATTACCAAACTACCATTCTTAATTATTAAATTACCAAATTACCCATTTCTCATGCCAAAATTGTCAAACTACCCTTCTTACTTATTAAATTACTAAATTACCCCTTTCTCATGCTAAATTACCAAAATACCCTTGACACCTAAATATTAACACCCATGGTCCACATGCATCATCTAACACCACTAACTATTATACACATTATCACCTACCATGCACACTTATTTAGGCCACACCCTATATACAAGTAAAATTACTAAAATGCCCCTAGGGCTCATATTATCATTATCTCTACTACAAATGGTCATATTTACTAATCATGATATATACATGTATCTAATATCATTATTTACAACAAGACTCCCTTTTTGACCATCATCTCTACACATGAAACATTTCATAATATAGCATGCTTTTCATTCCAACTTCCAACATACATTACAAATTATGATGTGCTTAACATCACATAATATGCACACAAACATATTCCAAAACCCTAATGTGCTAGCATATGTATATCCACATATTTTAGTAAGGTATAATGGTTACCTTATTTTAAGCAATAACTAAACTTTACTTATACCTTTATTTTTTAATATCTTATGCCTTCCACACATATTATTTTCCAAGTCAACAATTAATCATCATACATCATGAGAATTCTTAAGCCCATTTATCAAAACTCATTTAACCCATATTTCATACCATAATATATATTTCCACAAATATGACATTGTCAAACAAAATAATAATACTACCTCTTACCCATTATTACTTTCTTTTAATAATATAATATCCTTAAGTCCATATTTTATAATATAAGATATGTTTTCATAAATATGACACTATCACAACAAGATAATAATGGTACCTCTTACCCATTCTTACTTTCTTTCAATAACATGATATCCTTAAGCCCATATTTCTTACCATAAGATATATTTTCATAAATATGACATTATCACAACAAAATCATAACATAATTGTACCTCTCACCTATTCTTACTTTCTTTCAACATAATATTCATATCATCACAAAATATCATGATCAACACATGTTACATAATATATAAAAAATATCATGAAAAACGCATATAATATAAGAAAAATACATCAAAAACCCTAAATATTAAATAGTATCCTTACCAACTAAAACACCGGGCTCTAAGCACTCAAATCCTAGACTTTCTCCTCTAAAGCTACTAGAATACCATCTATGAAAAATAATAAAATTCATGGTTAGGCTTGAAAAGTTAAATTGAAGGAGAAATCAAGGTAAAGAGGGTAAAAATAGAAATAATAGTAGTTAAATGGAAGCTTGAGATATGTGGATGCATAGAGGAATGTGTGGTACAACCATGGTTAAAATTTGGTGGTGTTTGGACAAGGTTTGAAGGTGAAAATAGAGGTGCACAACCAAAAATAAGAAGTTGCACGGATGTGCAGTAGGCGATGTAGCTTATGGTCGAGAGAAAATATGATGCACGGTCAAGTGGTGCAAAATTTGCATGATTGTGTAGCGCTAGGCCGAAAGGAAATATCACGCACGACCAGATAGTGAAAAGGTTGCACGACTATGCAATAGGAATTTTAAGTGTTGTACAGCCATGCAACAGGCTGTGCACTTTGCAAAAGTGTGACGAACGAGGGAAAGAAGAAGGGAAAAGAGGCAATGGCTGGTGGTGATGAATTGTGACGGTGTTGGGGAAGGTTAGGGTGACCTTTTTGGTTGATCCACTAGCTAATGGGCAATGAGTGGTGGCCTAGGTGGTGCACGGTGAGGGATTGGTGGTGCGTAGGCCAAAAATAGGGAAAGAAGGAGAAAAGAGGAGGAAGAAAAGAGAAGGAAGAAGGAGCTTAGGCAATGGCTCTTTGACACAAAGATGGGCAGAATGAGGGAAAACCAAAGATAAAGAAGGAGAGTGTGAAGTATATATATATATGCTTACATGTGTGTGTGTGTGGTATGAATTAGGAAAGAAGAAAAGAATAAGGGGTGGTGTGCGATGGTGATGATGGTGATGGTGCAATTGTAAGGTGATGGTGATGGTGATGGTGATGGTTGCAGGGGATGGTTAGGAGTAAGGTAGTAGCTGAAGGGTGAGGGTGGTAATAGTTGTATTTAGGTGTTGCGTGAGAAGTAAAATGGAGTGTACAGAGTGTGGGCATGGTTGTGCAGTCGGGTAGGGATAAGGGAGCATAAAGAGAAGAAGAAAAAGAAGAAAGGAAGTAAAGTGATGGGTGATGGATGTAGAAGGGTGATGGTGTATGTGGTGGTTGCAAGTGCAAATTGCAACAATTCAAAAGTGTAGCTTGAGGTTGACGGAATGAAGAGAAGAATGAAGAAAAGAAAAGGAGAAAGAAAAGGAAAAATAGAATGGTTTGGGGATTAGTTTAGGGTGATTTTGGTTTAGCCAAAAGTAATTAGGATTAGTGGAGGTTATATCGAGTTTTGATTTTGGTTTACGAATTACGGTTTATTCGAGTTAAGGTTTCAAATTCGGTTAATGCTTTAGGATTAAGGAGTTAGGTTAATGTTAACATAGGATTTATTGAGATTAGAATAAAATTAGGGCATTAATGACATGGGATTAGGCTAAGAAAATTTTTGGAGTATTACATGTCGGTCCTGGAAAGGAAGAAAAGAAGGAAAAAGGAAAATGAAAGGAAAAAGGAGAAAGAAAAAGGAAAAAGGAAAAAGGAAAAGGAAAAATAAAATAATTTTTGGAATTAGGATTAGAAATTATTTTAATAAATTAATTTATTTAAAATTTAAGGTATTAATTTAAGAGGATAATTCTAGTAAAATATGGGTTGGTAATTTATTTAAATAAAAAGAGTACGATAAAATAGTAAAATATTTATTTTAATTTATTAAATAATCATATCTATTTTTATAAATTAAAAGTCCATAAAATAATCGAATTAATAATTTAAGATTAAATTATTCCAAATAAGGATTAATCATTAAATTCTATGTTTTACAATTTTGGGGTATTACACACTCATTGGGCATCCTTGAAAACTTGCACAAGACTTCTTGCTTGTTAGATTGAGTAGGGGAATGCTCCATAAATATGCACTCATACTAAGAAAACCTATACCACGCTAATGTAGATCAAGATATAGGCAAGACTTGCACAATATACTCATGGTATGATATACCAAAATGTACAAGCCATACTCCTACTATATTATTTACATACTATCACACCATATTGTATAAGACATATTTAGATCCACCAAAACATGCTTAATTGTAATCATACTAGTATACAAGGATATACAAGTTATATTATACATGTAGTATTCTTAAGGAAATGTGGATCACTAAGATTATAAATACATTAGTGTTTAGAGTGTAACCTGTAGATTAATGGTAAGTAGATATACATATATGAATTTTCAACCATAGTTGATTATACTATGTAGAACATAATTATACTTACAATAAATCATGTGATAATTTGTGGAAACATACATGAACAACGAAAACACAAGGTAATGGGCATTTAATGGAAATATATGATAACACATATTGCATGCATAAATATATATATATACAGTGATAAGTACGCCACATTATACATTCATAGGTACACATGATTAGAAGAACATTAAAGTAAGGAAACATGGGTTACATAATATAATTATCAACCATCAGTTACTATCTTTGGTTAGAGTGATAATATAATTACTACTATGTCATAAGTAATGAACATGATTGTATACTGACTTGCAACATAAGTAATGTGTTGATGCATAAGCTAAACAAATTAGGTAAATCTTGATGACTAATTGTGGGAATAGGGTATAATTACCACAAAAAATGAAAACCAAAAAGGGGTTGAAGAATATGAAGGGGTAACCAAAATTCAAGATTCTTAGATTTCAGCTACTTACAAATACCACCCAAGGTATGAGCAACTCGAGATCAATTTTATAAGAATTGAAGGAATGTAAGACAATGTTCTTTACTTGAACATTGAATGATAAAAATAGTTTGAAATTTCTAAATGTAGTAGCAAGTTGATTTCCTCATTTTATTCAGCCACCACTCTTATAATGAGTGTGTTAGGCCCTTAGAAAATTATAAAATGAACAATCTCACTTACACAAGTGGTTCATGAGTTTGGGGCCCAGTAATCAGATTCTTCCCTTCCAAGGTGATCTTACACATAAAAAATAAAGAAAATGTTGGTCATATGGCCTAGTACAAATTACAGCTTACTATTAGCTAAAATGGGTAAAAGGCAAACCTTCTTTCCTCTTAATAGTTAACAAAAAGGGTATACAATTCTTGCTAATGAATTTAGTCCCCTAAGTTGCTTTCCCAACTACTAAAATGTCTTGATAAGAGCAATTAAGTAGCTGATAAGGACTTGAAGAAGTCAGCCCTCTTCTTCCTAATTTTGGAATCTCTTATGCCCAAAACAACACCAAAAAGGTTGCTGCATCTCTTGTCTTCTTTACTTGATTTTGACCATTATTTGCTTGAAATAAAAGTGTAGATTAAACCTCCATATTAGATCTAAATTCATGCTCCACACGTGGATTGTGGCAGTAATATTTTTTAGCCATATTGAAGCCATATAAGGGCAAAGGTTGACAAATTGCATGTTTTCCACATGGTTTGAAAATTTTAACTCAATTTAGTCCAAGTTAGAAGAGTTTTAAATTCTTCAAACTTAGGAAAATTAATAAGTGTATGAGAAATTGATAAACTAAATATTTTCCATATTTTTACCTTACTCTACTTTCACTTTATAACTTTGTTTAACACAATTCATGATAATTATCATGCTTTAATCCTGTTATTTGTGTTACTGCTCTCTTGGTGATTGTTTTTGAAAAATTTGCACAAAAACACACTAATTCAAGGATGTAGTGTATGGAATCAAACAAAAACCAAATATAAAAGGCATTGAAGGAAGATAATAAAACCCACATGATTATAGAGAAGTAAAGAAAGTTAAGGAGCTAAAAGGAGGATGAAAGAAATGAAAAGGGACAATAAAAAAGTGTTATACGACTATATAAACCCATAAAAGCATATTAAATCGTTCATCAATACACTAGAACGTGGCATCCCAAGAGGTACTGGAGGAATAAAGGTCCAGTTTTGTGCCAATGGATGGAGGTGATGGGAGAGGAAGAAATGGTGAGGCAGGTACCTCGACGACAATGTCTAGATGTTCTTCCTGAGAGGGAGGGATAAGTTGACCAAGTTAAGGTGTGGTGGGTGAAGGTAGCTAGTTGGGGCTTCCATTGCCAATAAGAGTGGTGGAAACTTTGTTAGGTAACGGATACCACACCTCCTGATTGTAGAATAATCTGAATTGCATCTCATCTTGCACAATTAGTTTCATGTTGGTGCAAGTTACCAACCCTAGGTATGATTTTGAAAGGTCAATGGGGATATATTCTACATCGTATCCAAGATGTCAGGCAATGTGCATGATAAAGGTATACTAGTTATATAATCAAGTATTCTATATTAAGGGTCATGGAACACATAAAATCCTAACATGTACTTCTAACATATCCAACATACATTTCCATGTATAATTAACAATCCACCTCTTGCATGATTATGAAATAAACAACATATTATACCCGTAATTACCCATTTAACCCTATACCATGCATTATCCTTATGATATTCCCAATTTACTAAAATACCCTTATCCTTATAATATATATGGTTATACTTAAACATGTATAATTAAGGCTATAAACCTTTATTCTACTATTTAATATTCCTTATGTCTTATTATAGAGATTTATTTAATCCATTGTTATGTTATATGCAATTTACTGATTTAGCTCTTCATCCCTACAAAATTACCAATATGCTCCTTGTTTGTAAAGTTACCAAGTTACCCTTCTAGTTGGTTAAATTACCAAATTGCCCTTTATACTTGTTAAAATTACCAAATTACCCTTTAGGTTTATTAAATTACCAAATTACCCCTTATACTTGTTACATTTACCAAATTACCATTTTGGTTAGTTAAATTACCAAATTGCCCTTCATACTTATTAAATTACTAAATTTCCCTTTTGGTTTATTAGATTACCAAATTACCCTTAATACTTATTAAAATTACTAAATTACCCTTCATACTTATTAAAATTACCAAATTGCTCCTTATTGTGCCAAATTACCAAAATACCGTTCTTACTTATTGTTTTACCATTTTACCCCTTTTACTCACAAAATTACCAAGTTATTCCCCCTTTATTCCAACTTACCAAAATACCCTTCATACTTAATATTTTACTATTTTCCCCTTTTACTCACAAAATTACCAAGATATCCTCACTTCATGCCAAATTACCAAAATACTCTTCTTACTTATTGGTTTACCATTTTAGCTCTTTACTCACAAAGTTACCAAGTTATCCTTTCTTTATACCAAATTACCAATATGCCCTCTTACTTATTAAAGTACTATTTTACCCCTTTTACTCACAAAATTACCAAGTTATCATCTTTTCCATGAAAATTTGCTAAAATGCCCTCCTTACTTATTAAAATTACCATATTACCTCTTTTATTCTTATAAATTACCAATTTTGCCTTTATTATGCCAAATTTACTTAAATACCCTTACCACATAAAACATTAACATCCACGGTCCATATACATCATCTAACACCACCAACTATTCTTATTTATTATTAATACTCATTAACACCTACCATATATATACTTATTTAGGCCACACCTTTTGTACAAGAAAAATTGCTAAAATGCCCCTAGGGCTCATATTAACATTATCTATGCCATAAATGGCCACATTTGCTTATCATGTTATATACATGCATTTAACATTATCATTAACAATAAGGCTTCTTCCTTAATTATCATTTCTACACATGACACATAAATTTATATGCTTTTCATTTCAACAGCCAACATATGCTACAAATCATAATATACTTAATATTATACAACATGCACATAAACATATTTAAAAACCCTAATGTTCTAGCATACCTATATCCATACATTTTATTAGGGTATAATAATTACTTTATTTTCAGCAACAAATAAAAATCACTGGCATATCGGTTAAAGGTTTGCTTTGATTAATAAAAATTAATACCTAAAAATAATATCATAATTAGCATATTAGAAGAAGAAAACTAAAAGAATAAATTTTATCAAAAGCTTAATTAATACATACTAATACTAACTATTTTTATCCTCAATAATTAACAAAACTTGCTCAGCATAAGCAGTAGGACTCACACTACATGAGCAACATGCATAAAATGAAAAGGGAAAATGGGTCGAAGAGGAGATGGGAGAAAGGAGGAGGGCTGGTTTAGGTAGGGGTTTTGGGGGCTTGGTTGAGGGCTTATGGAGGTGAGTGAGGGTGCTGGTTGGGTGCAGGGAGGGAGTAGGGGTGTAGGTCATGGATTGGCAGCTTAGCACAATAGGGATGACGACTGTAGGGTTGGGAAGATGGGGTGAGGAAAGGGAGAAGAAGAAGAAGGAAGAAAAAAAAAGAATAAGAGAGGGGGTTGAGGAGAATTTCGACAAAAGGGAGGAATAGTGGTGGTAGGGGAAGTGCTAGGGGGTTGATGAAATGCCCAAAAACCATAATTTTAAAAATTTTAGCTAATTAATAATTTATTTTGGAAATTAATTAAATAAATTATTTTATTTAAAATAAGAGGGATTAAATAGGGTCAAATTAATATAAATTTTATAAATAATTTAATTAGAGAAAATTAGAGTGATTTGCTAATTAAAAGAAATTTAGGAAAAAACTTTCAAAAACCCTAAATTAGCCTAAAAAGAAAATTTAATATTATTTTATCTAAATATTATTATTTTAAATGTCCTAAATATCCAAATTATTTAAATTAACCTAATCTACCTATTTTTCTTTTTTCCTTTCCCCCTTTTTCCTTTGTCCTTTTTCTTTCTTTCTTTTCTTTCTTGTTCTTCCTTTTTCCTTCTTCTTTTCTTTTCTTCCTACTTTCCCCGACTTGCACTTGTTCACGGCCTAATTCCCCTTTCGCCTCCGTTTCTCCTTCAATGGCCCAAATCTTTTTTTTCTTCTCCTTCTGTGTAGCCCACTATGCTGCTTTTTACCTTATTTTTTTGCCCCGTCATTGGCCTATTTTCTTTTCTTTTTCTTCCCTAGACAGCTCGGTCCACGCGTTTCCTTCCTTCTTCCTTCCCCGTTGACCTATAACACCTCCTCACTCCTTGGTTTTTTCCACCAATCACACCCTATTTACCGGCTATTTCTTCTCCTCTCTCCTCTCCCTGACTCGTCGGCCACTTTGACCCAACCGACCTCCCCTCCTTCTCGCACATGACCCTTCATTTCCTATCCAAACACCCTACCACAATTTAGTTTTCGCTGGTCAAACGTCGCCGCCGATGAACCCTAATCGACCTCCCCTATTCCCTCATTGTCCCACTAACCTTATCCTCTCCGCTAAGCTCTATAAACACCCCTACCCAACCTGGAATCGAGCCTTTCTTCGAAACCCAGATTTTCTTTTCTCGTGCACCACTGCCACTTCAGACACCTCTTTCGCCACTATCGGCCAATGCCACTGCCCACTCTGCCCACCTAAGTACTCCCTGCACCACCCTCTAACTAACTACACCACCCATCTCCCTCGATTTACCCTGCATGAGCCACCCCGACCGTGTAAAGTTTCCTTCTCAATCAGCTAATCCTCTATTTCGG
The DNA here is from genome assembly GCA_039764185.1 of Tamarix austromongolica. Lineage (NCBI taxonomy): Eukaryota > Viridiplantae > Streptophyta > Magnoliopsida > Caryophyllales > Tamaricaceae > Tamarix > Tamarix austromongolica. The sequence continues at coordinate 51,872,554 of CM077817.1, forward strand.
CCACCCTTCGCACCACCGTCCACCACCACTACCGCCGTAACCACTTCCCCTTACACATCCCAAACTGTGCTACAAACTCCCCTCTACCTTCCCTTACCTTCCTTTTCCTCTTCCTCCCTCTCCTTCTCTCCTTCTCTCTTTCCTCCACTTTCGGCCACCACAACCAACGCCATGTGTCGCCACCCTTATTCTACCCTTCTCCATTTAGGTAGTTATAAAAACCCCTACTTCCACCCTCATTCTTCCCCTCTTTTTCCCAGCATTCGACTTTTCCTCTTTTCTTCTCTTTTTTGGGCTACTGCAGCCGCCGTTGAGCACCACCGCCGGTGCCACCTGTCACCACCAACCCAAGGTGGAACCGTAAACCCTCTTAACCCATTTTCACTATTTATACAAGCTTTATTTATTTTATTTTATTATTTTTCCATTAATTCAAATATATTATTATTATTATTATTATTATTATTATTATTATTATCATCATTTTTTTTATAGAAAGTGATTTGTATATCATCCAAAAGAATTAAAAATGAAGTTGTAGAATTGATCTATCATCCCCCACCATACCTCTAAACTTATCACTCCTACTAGGATGAGTACATATAGAAGACATGATCAAAGCAATACGATGAGCTACCCTTTTCAAGTCCCAAGTAACATTTGAAAAAATAACATCATTCTTAGCCTTCCATACTTCATAGAAAACTACAGCATAAAAACAAGAATAAAATTGAGCTTTTTTTGCACCTCTACACCTTACTCTAGAGAAGTATCTCAGTACGTCCTGCCAAGATCTATGCCTCTTCCTTTCCCTACAAGCCTTACTTATAGCAAACCATATCTTATTAACCACAGGACAATGGTAGAATAAATGAGAAATGTTTTCCTCCTGAGAATAGAAACTACATTGCAAATTGATGGATGGAACAAAGTTGATTAAGACATCCTTTGTAGGGAGCCTTGAGTGAGCAGCCAACCATAAAAAAGCTTATGCTTGGGAGTTGCTGGGTTAGACCAAGCAGCTTTCCACCACCCTACTTTAGGAGCTGAATAACTTATTGTATCATACACCTTTGCAATTGGTAAGGATGAGTCCTCTGCCAAAGTTGGAAAATTAGGAGCAACCAAGGTCTTGATCCAAAAATCTTCTTTAGCAGCCTAGAAGCTGTGCAAGGCAGGTGACAAGATGCAACTTCCCACCTTTTTATGAAATAGGAATGAACCCATTTAATCCATAAAACATCCTTCTTCTGATAGAGCTTCCATAACAGCTTCCCCATTGCTGCCACATTCCGGGTATATAAGTCTAGAATACCTAATCCCCCCTCCTTCTTGGGTAAGCATGCCGCCTTTCAAGCTACTAAAGCTATCTTAGTCTGATACACTTTCCCTGGCCAAAGAAAAGCCCTGCATAACCCCACAACTTTATGCAAAATCTTCTTAGGAAGAAGAAACAAATGGCTCCAATAATTAGTAATGCCAAAAATGACTGATTTTAATAATTGTAATGTGCCTGCATAAGATAACAGCTTATTAGCCCAATGATGTAACCTGCCTAAGATTTTATGAACCAAAACCATCATATTTGCAGCTTTTAACTTAGAGGCATCCAAAGGGACCCCCAAATATTTAAAAGGAAATTTCTCCTTCTAAAACTAAAGATGGGGAATAATAGAGCTCTTCAAAACTTGGTCCACACCACCCACAAACACTCCACTCTTATCTGGACTAACTTGAAGCCCTGAAGCAGTAGAGAAATCAGATAAAATATCTCTAATAGCCATCACAAATGATAAATCAGCTTTGTAGAAAACCAACAGGTCATTTGCAAAAGCTAAGTTGATAATCCTCAATTTCTTACATTTAGGATGACCCTAGAACTCCTCCTTCCTCCATAAAGTCTGATATTTTCTGCTGAGATACTTCATTACAATGACAAACAAATATGGAGACAATGGATCCCCTTGCCTTAGCCCATTTTCCCCCTAAAAGGAGTTTGCAAGACATTGTTGACACACAAAGAATAAGAAAGAGAAGATACATAGGCCATTAGCACCTTGACAATATGCATAGGAAAGTGCAGACCAAGCATCACCTTCTCTAAAACTTTCCAATTTACAGAATCATATACCTTCCTCATATCCACCTTGATCATGCATTTTGGAGAAATATGCTTTCTATTATACATATGTAGTAACTCATAAGCTAATAAGACATTATCACCTATTCTTCTCCCTTTAACAAAACCAGACTGGGATGTATGGATGATAGTAGGTAAAACTTTTTGCAATCTTCCTGCTAAAACTTTTGCCAAAACCTTATACACCACCTTGCAGCATGCTATTGGGCAAAAATCAGGTACCTCTTGTGCATTATCTGATTTTGGAATAAGAACCAGCTTTGTATGAACCAAAAAAGAAGGAACTGCAGTTGTTTGGATTACCCTCCTTACCAACAACCATAGGTCATCCCCAACACATTCCATCAAGCCTTATAAAACCCTAATGTAAAATCATCAGGCCTTAGGGCTTTATAGTGTCCAATAGACCACAAAACCTCTTTAACCTCCAACACAGAAATGGTCTGAGTAACTCATATTGATACTCTACAGGCAAACCAAGACCCTGCAGAAAAGCCTCCTTTGTGAAACTTCATGAGGCCTGACTCCCATTTCCCAAAAGATCTGAGTAGAAAGACACAAAAACCTTAGAGATTCCAGCATTCTCTAAACACCATTGGCCATCACTGAGCTTTATTTTCCTTATAAAATTCTGCTTCTGTCTAGCTTTCATAATATAGAAAAAGAAATGGGAATTGGAATCCCCCAAATTCAACCATTTAATGCATGATTTATATTTTAAGAAACTCTCTTCACATCTTGCAAAAAACTCATACCGCTTAAGGCTTAATTTCTCCTCTTCCTGCAATGATAAATTAGAGGTTATTGAGCTAGTAATTCTTGACTCCTTTTCAACCTAACCCTTGCCTCCTACACCCTGTAGGAAATGCCTCCAAACTTTTCCCTATTAAAAGACTTCAACTTAGATTTGACCTCCCTTATCTTGGCTTGAAAATTCCCGTGATCAGATCCAACTGGAGATTCTCTCCAAATATCAGTCACCAAGGAAAGATAACTAGGATCTAGAGTCCACATATCATAGAATTTAAACTAACCCCTTATCTGAGGCCTCATCTTAGCCAAATTGATCATAACAGGGCTATGATATGAAAATAGGGTTTCCATAAACTAAGCATAAGACAAAGGAAATTTAGAAGACCATGCTAAGTTAACCATTGCCCTGTGCAACTTGGCCATAATTAAATTATCTCCCAAACTTCTATTAGACCAAGTAAACTTCAAGCCAGAGAAAGTTAAATCATGAATTAATACTGAATTACAACAATATCTAGCTTCAGTTACATCATTGATATTAATAACATTACCTTGGAATTTCTCTATAGGTTACAATATAACATTAAAGTCCTCCATCACAATCCAAGGCTCATCTTCTACCTTATTCTCTTCTAGCTAGTTCCAAAGATACTTTCTACTAACTCCATAATTAAAGCCATAGACTAAGGTCACATAAAATGACACATTGGAATGAACTGCAACCACAAAGACATGCAAAGATTGCTCACTGCATGCTAGGATCTGTACATCCCAAACCTCTCTATCCCAAATACACCAAATCCTCCTATTAGAATGAGACACATAGTTATAAAATCTCCCCCACTGTTTACCAATATTTGCACAGATTCTATCTACTTTACTACACTTCACCCTAGTTTCCAACAACCCCATAAAAGACATTTTATGCATTGATAACCAGTGCCTCAAATCCTTCTGCTTATAGGGCTTATTCAATCCCCTAACATTCCAAATCCCTAACATTAATAAGATCCTTGGATAAATGAGTAGAAGGAGATTCTACTAATAGAAAAACACCTTGTTCCTTTATACTCTCTTCCTGTAGGATATCTTCATCATCAGCCCCTCCCAGACATGCAAAATGACTACTTGACCTTCCATGAGCCATTTTCTCTTTTCCTTTCTGAGAGCTCCTCTATAGCCGAGATTCACTAACTGGAGGCTTGGAGCAGCCCTCCCCAATGCAGTGCTCTACCACATGATCAACCCCTACCCTGTTCTCTACACCCCTTGAACTCTCTAGCATTTCCTTTTCCCTTTCTTTTGAGCATTCCTCCACCTTGTTCTGAGCCACTGTCATCTCCTTATGAACCTTCCTCCATTACTTAACCCCTAACTAGCCTTGAATTGCCCCTTAGCATGATTAGAAGGACCTACAACATACACATGTGAATTTGAAGCCTTTCTACATTTCTCTGAAAAATGGCCCGCTTCATGACACAACTCACAGAAAGTAGGCCTCCATTTATGCACAACCTTCTGGGACACCAAAGCACCCTCTGGATCCACCAGCTCCACTGGCTCCACTAGTTTTTTCAAGACATCCACCTCAAGCAACATACGAGCATAGGATATTCTTTTTCCCGTTGAGGTGATGCCATCTAAAAATAAAGGTCTACCCACAACACTACCAATCCAGCTCAAAGAGTCTACATCCCAATAGTCTAAAGGCAGATTCATTAGCTTCACCCATAAATGCATGAATTGAAACTTCTCCTTGGTAAACTGGAACCTCCTATGCCACTCTTTCAGGATAAATGGTCGTTTAAAGAATGAACAATAAGGCTTGGTTAATACCCAATCCCTATCCTCCTTACAATCAAACTTGAACACTACAAAACCTTGGTCATGGAGCAAAACCTTTGGTTCTTTCACACAGGACCAGTTTCTTTTGACATAGCCAACCATTTGGGACAAAGAAGGTCTTAAACTATTGACATAACCCACATTCGCCCATTGCCAATCTTTGCAATTGTGATCAACCTTATCCTTCTACAATGTAACTGGGATTTTATCCCCTACAAGCACTGGTAGAATATAGCTTAGGTTTGCTCCTCTGGAAGGAATCCTGTTACCTTAAACCATATCCTTCTAGGATACCTTATTTACCTCTGAATCGTCAACCATGTGATCCCTTCCTTCCTTATGACCCCAATGATTTCCAGCCAAAACTGGGACATTTATATTCCCTTCTTCCATCCCGGAACCCTCGACAACCTCCCTTTGAATCGAACCTTCAACCCTATTTGAGGGACACCGATCGACATCTGCATCTGCATGTATCATGGACGCACCCACATCCTGCGAAGACACCTGATTCAAACCCTCGATAGCCCCTTCAACCCTACCTATATCAAACAACGACCCTTCATTCCCAGCATCCATCTTTGAACTCCCTGACGCTTTCTTCTTCTTCTTGGCCGCAACCATAGCGCTCCTCGTGCAAGCCATGGAGGAGGAGAGAGGAGAGGGCGTTTAGGGTTTAGATTAATTATGTACATATTTTTTTTATTATTATCATTATCATCATCATTATTATTATTACTAATGTTTTATTATTATTGCTTTTGAGGGCCGAAGCCCTATTATATTTTTATTTTGGTTATATTATTATTATTGTTGTTGATATTATTATTATTATTATTATTATTATTATTATGTGATTATTATTATTATTATTATTATTTTTAATGTTAGTATTATTATTTTAGATAGGGACGAGGCCCTATTAGGTCTATTTTGAAATTTTAGTATTAGTATTATTAATACCATATCTTATTATTATTATTATCATTAGTATTTTTATTATTATTAGTATTATTATTATTTTTATTATTATTTAATGTAGGGTCGAAACCCTACTGCATTTTATCTTCGATTATTATCATTACTGTTATTACCATTATGATTATTATTATTTCACAATATTATTATGGTTTTTATCATTTTTTGGTAATTAATTAAAGTTTTATGACCAAAGGAAAAGAGGTATAAGAGTTTCAACTAGAAAATCAAAAGGGGCATACCCCTAAACACCCATACAATCCATTTATCAAGACTACTTAGGTACATTTAAATTTAAATATTTTTTGCATCATTGAAACTAAAAAAATTTTCAGAGATAATCTGTTTGATAGTAGCCGTAGGATTCCTTTGCACAAGCTGGAAAACTACCTTGTTTTGATTGATCCAGATATGGTAGAAAAGGGCATTGAATATGGCTCTCCAAACAATCTTTTTTCTTGCCTCTGGTTCTTCTAATCAGCTAGGTCTTGCAGCTCATCCAATCAATGTTATTTCTCACCAAATTTAGCCATCTTAGAACATAGTTCCAAAGGACTTTAGCTCCATGACAGTATAAGAGTAGATGATTGATATCCTCTTCATCACCCTTACACACCTCACATATGTTATCTACGGTTACCCCCCATGTGAATAATTTTGATTTCAGAGGAAGGGCATTATGACACAGCATCCAAGTGAAGAACTTGTGCTTTTCTGGGCCACTATGATTCCAAATAAGAGCCTTCCATTCAAATTTTGGCATAGAGTCCCTTATTTGTTGATACATCAGCTTGGTGCTAAAATTCCTAGAAGTTCAACATCTTTTATAGCAGGCTTTGATTTTTTCTCTGACCTTAAGGAGCTACCTAAAAGTCCAGGAGTGATCAACTTTTTCCTTCACATGCCAAACATCATTTTCTCTGATATATCTTTCATGCATCCACTTAATCCATAAACTTACTTTAAATAGAGAGAAAGACCAAGGTCTCTGATATATCATTGAGTTTAGGAAAACCAGTTGACTGTTTATAGACTAGTCAATCTGTTCTATCCAACTAGTTGATGGGTTTAAATAGAGAGAAAGACCAAGGTCTCAACAGGCTTACCGATCAATGGGTTGGGTCAACTAGTCAATCAATTTGCCCTAAAATAACACCAAACAATCATTTTTGTGTAGATCATGCTTATACATATTCATTAAACCACATTGGAACATGTCTTAACATTGTATAACATAATTTTTGCTGAATTAACTTGCATATCTCAACATTTAATCATCACATCCCATTTTTTTTCTCAAGGTTCATACTTTTTACTCAAATTGCAAAATAACCATCCAACTTGGTTCTATAAGCTATATATTTTCATGCTAATATATAATGTGAACTTAAGAGTTCCGTATCATGCATTATTACTCATGAACCATTTTAAAAACAAGAATCACTTACTTAATGTAGGCAAAACTACCTTAAACCAGAAATCTTAGCATGTGAAAATCTCAACTTTGAAAACCTTAAAACAACAAATTTTAACTTAGAAATTTATATACAAATTAATAAATTTGAACTTGAAATAGAAAGGGAAGAAGGACCATACCACATTTATAGTAAAAAAAATAGGGAATGCTTATCTTAGCCGCTCAATTTTTTTTCCTAAATCTAACTATTTCTTACTTTATAATTAAAACAAGAGGGAGTTAGAGAAAGGATTAGAAGAGTGAAAGGGATTTAGCTAGAAGGCTCAAAGTGTAAAAAGGGAGAAGATGAATACAGAGACTTAAGGATTTTTGGTGGCTAAAATAAAGGTGAACAAAAGTGGTGATTAGGGCTATGTATAACTAACCAATTGAGATAAATCACAAAGGGGGCAGGAATAATTCAAAAACCCTAATTCTTACCATTTGAATTTGAGTTAAATGGGTAGATTTTGTCTAAGATATACTGGCCTATCCTCCATAGCTTAAATAGCGTTTATGGAGGAATGCAGGTCAATTAGTCTAAAATTGAAATTTATAATAGGGCTAATAAAAGGTCAGGGTGGAAGGAATCTTCTAACTTATCATAGTCATGCCTGAGATCAAAACATTGATCTCAGAAACATATAGAGGAGAGGAATGAAAGAAGACAAGGATGAGGTGACCTCCCCTCCCTTTAGTTGTCCCAATCTATCCTCCAAATTGATCTGAGGTAACATTGCAGGCTAAATGTATAATGAGAAAGGCTAAGAATCTCTTAGGAACAATTCAGCATGAGTTAACAATGTTCTATTTCAGTATAATAAAATTTTCCAAAAAATAAAGTTTGAAAAATATGCCCAACTAGAAAAACCAGTTGATCTATTTAGCCTACTAGTCGATTATTCTGCAAACTAGTCTGTCAGTTCGCTAACTAGTCAGTTGGTTTAGTTGAGTAAAACCATTCTTTATTTTTTCATCACTTTAGCTATCTAAATCACTATGGAATGAAAATATAAAAGTAGATAATGAAGATAAATGCAATGAATAACTAAATATAGATTCTAAAATGATAAATATAAAGCCTAGGATTAAACTTTGGTCCTATCCTTGGTACTCAATAATGAATTAATGTTATATTGTAGTATAGTCCAAATGGCTATGAATAATTGGTCCAATAGAATTTGTTATCCTCTTGAAAGGTCTAAGAATAAATTTCACCTAATTCATTAACTACTTTCATGAATAACAATTAAAGCAATTAAGTATCATTGATTTAATAGTCCTTAAGAATCAAACGCCTACTTTCGTGATCATTTGAAATCCTATTAGTATGTTAATTTCTAACATTGATTTCAACATTTCAATTATAGTCAACATCTAAATCAGTCAAATTCTATCAAATCTGACTCATAGTGGTGATTCCTAATATACAAAACAACACATAAGAACCATATATACAACATATACTTTAATTTATCATATTCATATAAAATTACCAACTAATCCTCTACTATGTGCTTCTCTAATCAATAATTCTTGAATGAAACTCTTGGAGATGCATAATTTATTTTTCTTGAAGATGAATCCATCTTGAATTGCAACAAAGACTTGGACCTTTTCATTATCTTCAAAGTATCTTACAATATCTTCATCTTCTTTACCGAGTTCTCTTAAACAACCAAACCTTAAGACTATCACCTCTAATAATGACAACATACAATACCTTCTAGATAGGAAATATGCTACAATATTGGTTTTACCACTCTTATACTTAGTTACAAATGAAAAAGAATGCAAGAATTCTATCCATCTAGCATGCTTAGGATTAAGCTTATGTTTCCCATTTATATATTTTACGTACTTATTATCTATATACAATACAAATTGATATGTTCTAAGATAATATGACCAATGATCTAAAGCCCTTATAATAGCATAAAATTATTTGTCATATGTACTATAGTTGGATATTGAACCATTGAGTTTCTCACTAAAGATGGCAATTAGTTTTCCTTCTTATTGTAAACCATTGCTATGGCTACTCCACTTGCATGACACTTCACTTCGAACACCTTTCCATTAGCAATGCCAACACCGGTGTCTCACTAAAATTGGATTTGATCATTTTAAAAGCCTCTTGTGCTTCCTTAGTCCAATTATAGTTGCCTTTCTTTAAACATTTAGTTATGGGGGATAGTAGCATGCTAAATTCCTTTATGAACCTCCTATAAATTGAGGCAAGTCTATGAAATGATCAAACATCTAAAATGGATGTGGTTGTAGGCTACATTCTTATTGCCCTCACCTTTGAATCATCCATATAAATTCCACCTTTGAATACAAAAAACCCTAAAAATGTGACATTTGGTTTAGAGAAGTCACACTTTTCTAGCTTGCCATACAACTTGTGTTTCCTAAGTTGTAAGAATACATGTTTTAGATGCTTCACATGATCTTAACCACTAGAGGAGTATACAAGTATATCATCAAAGTATACTAATACAAACTTAGAAATGAAAGGCCTAAGAACTTCATTCATAAGCCTCATGAATGTTCTTGAGGCATTGGATAGCTTGAATGGCATTACCAACCATTCATATAGGCCTCATTTAATCTTGAACGTAGTCTTCCATTTGTCCCCTTCCTTTATTATAATTTGGTAGTATCCACTTCTCAAGTCTATTTTAAAGAACACACTAGCTCCAGGCAAGCAATCTATCATATCATCAAGTCTAGGTATAGGATACCTATACTTGATGGTGATGTTGTTGATAACTCTACTATCAACACACATTATCATTGTTCCATCCTTCTTAGGCATAAGAAGGGTGGGTATGGCACAAGGGCTAAGGGATTCTCTAATCAATCCCTTTGTCAACAAATCATTAACTTACCTTTTTAGTTCCATGGAATATTTTAGTTTACATCTATAGGTCGGTATCTTTAGGAGAATTGCATTGGGTAAAAAGTCTATTGGGTGCTCTATACCTCTAAGGGTGGGGATGATGCATAGGGTAGATCATTAGGGAACATATCATCAAACTCATATAATAATAACCTAATTCTAGGATCACTTGGCACACACCCTACATTACTTTCAAGCAATAACAAAAAATACCAAGGTTTCCCCTTAATAATGGCTTTATCTAAACCCTTCCCATCAATAAACAAAGTCTTCTTGCAATGCGTGGCCTCCTTGTTGCTTAATGAATAAGAATTTAAAGGTGTGAGGATGATGTTTTTGTCAAATAATTTGAGGCAACATGTGTTCCTCCTCCCATCATGATTGACATGCCTATCAAATTGCCAAGATCTTCCCAATAAGAGATGGCATGCGTCCATGGGAATGACATCACAAAGGACTTTGTCTTGCTAGGTTTTACCAATGGAAAATAATACCACAACCTATTTTGTAACCTCAACCATATTGCCATTGTTAAACCATTACAACTTGTATGGTTTTTCATGTGTTGTGGTTGGTATCTTAAGCTTCTCAATGAGTGTTGAAGATGCAACATTAGCACAACTACCTCCATCTACAATAAGGGAACACACTTTGTTAAGGATAGTGCATCTTGTTTGAAAAATACACTCCTTTTGACTATCATTTCCTACATCCTCTTTTCCCTTTTATGCTTCTCCACCTTGATGGTTAAATGGAAAAGCTCATTACAGGTGTAGTATACCTATGTAACTCAACTTTTTCTAGCAATATCGTGTCAGAGACCACTAATGAATCTTGACATGGTTTTCTCTTTGAACTCTTCAAGCTCTAATCTCATCTTCAACCTCTAAAACTACTTAATATATTCTTCGACACTCAATGATGCTTGCCTCAAAGATGACATCTTGTTGTATAGATCTTGAGCGTAAGATGGAGGAAGAAATCTCTCCCTTATTAGATTCTTCATCTTAGACCAAATTCTTACTTTTGACTTCCTTTTTTTTTTCTCCTTTGATGTTTAAGACTCTCCCATCAAAGTAATGTGTGTCCCTCGAGCTTAAGCACTACCACTTTGAAAGCCGTAACATCATCAAATGACATGGCCTCAAATATTCTAGAGTATCTCAAATCCCACTTTAGAAATTCATCTAGATTATGATAACCTTAAAGCTCTAGGGCCTTGGCCTTGATGTCATGAAAAGATTCTCTCTTTTCATGACATCTCCTTCTCGGTTCTTGAGAGGAATCATTTGAGGAAAAGTCAAAATCACTAGCTTAATCATTTGAGCTAGGTTTAATGACTTCCCTTTGATGAATGTGCACTCTTATTCTTGGCATGGTTGGTTTGTGGGTTTGGGAAGGGATAGGATGGGAATGAAAGGATGAGTAAGCATTTGGTACAAGTTTTTCCGAGATGCTAAGGACCTTCTTCATCTTTTCTTACAAGGTCTTGATGGCTTGGTCCATTTTCAGATTTTAAGCCTTTAAACTTTGTTTTATTGAGGCTCAAACCTCTTAGAAATGGAGGATTATCCATAAACATTTGAAGTTGAATAAATGAATGTAAGGGATGAACAAAAGATGAAAGGGGTTTGATTTTTGGGTAGGGTAAATGATTTTTGTGATTGTTTGGCTTAAATAAAGGCAATGTGATGACAAAAATTCAAAGACCCAATTTTTACCAAGCTTGGACTTTGATACTAATTTTATGCATAAGCTAAAAAATTAGGTAAAGCTCAATGATTGATGGTGGGAATAGGGTATAATTACCACCAAAAATGAAAAAACAAAAGGGGATGAAGGAGATGAAGGGGTAACAAAATTCAAGGTTCTTGGATTTTAGCTACTTACAAATACCACTCAAGATATGAACAACTTGAGATAAATTTTGCAAGATTTGAAGGAGTGTAAGACAATATTCTTTACTTGAACATTGAATGATACAAATAGTTTGAACTTTCTAAATGCAGTAGTAAGTTGTTTTCCTCATTTTATTTAGCGACCAATCTTATAATGAGTGTGTTAGAGCCTTATAAAATTACAAAATAAACAAACTCACTTCTATAATTGGTGCATGAGTTAGGGGGTTAGGAATGAGATTCCTACTACCTTACACAAAAGAAGAAGAAGAGAATATGATGGTCACATGGCCTAGTACAAACTAGAGCTTTCTATTAGCTAAAATGGGTAAAAGACAAACCTTGTTTCCTCTTAATCGTTAACCAAAAGGGTACAGAATTCTTCGCAATGAATTCAGTCCCCTAGAATGGTTCCTAACTCCCAAAATATCTTCATTAGAGCAATTAACCAGCTAATAAGGACGTGAATAAGTCAACACTCTTCTTCTTGATTTTTGAATCATTTATGCCCAAAATAACACCTAAAAGGCTCTTGTATATCTTATCTTCTTTACTTGATTTTAACCTTTATTTTATTAAAATAAAAGCTGAGAATAAGCCCCCAAATTAACTCTAAATTCGTGCTCTACATGTGGCTTGTGGTAGCAACATTTTTGAGCCATGTCGCTTGTGACTTGTGGCATCTAAGGAAAAAGGTTGACTTTCATGGTGTCCACATAGCTTGAAAATTTTAACTCATTAATTTAGTCCAATTTATAAGAGTTTTTAATTCTTCCAACTTAGGGAAATTAATAAGTGTTTGAGAAATGCTTAAAGGGGATGCCCTTGCATCATGTGTGGATTATTAAATATTCAAGAGGAAAAATCAATTATCATTTCAATGAAATAACAATATCAAGATTGAGCATAAAATAGGGATAGGCCAATTTAATACATTTTTAGGTTTCATTATGGCTATTTTCTTACAATAGGTGAACATATAACTCCATTACAAAATTATTGAGTAATAGGTGGGATCATTCCCCATTGTATTTAATTACCTATGGAAGTTAAACTAAATAAATGGACATAAAGTCCTAACATATGCCAAAGTAGCCTAGAAGATATCCGTCGTGACTCATACCAAAGTGACCCAGGGGTCATAAGTGTTGACTCATGCCAAAGTAACTCTCTTATGGTGACCAAACCATTTAGTATCAATATCCCTAATACAACATCAATGTCTAGAGTAGGAAAGAATTTGGGACCAAATATGATCCTGAGATCAATGAGGATCCCTCCTAAAGGTACTTAAAAGAAAAATGTCTGAAGATAGACTGACCTATGGCAGCTTATCGAGGATTAAATGATTCAGACCCATAACAATGCTTGTTCCACTTTAAGTGATTAATAACTTATTACATCAATATCTCATAACACACCAAGGCCCACAAATAATATCATACCAAGTAAAAATAATTTAAATCTAAATGCAACCTTATGAGGTTCTTACCTCATCCAATGTTTCCCTTTAATAGTATCTTAAGTGATCGTTTCATTACTTGATCAGTTATTCTATAAGGTGGAATTATACAATGTTAATATCTAGCATAAATTTCCAAGTCGACATTTGATTTTCCATTTATTTCTCTTTGTTCACAATTCTAAAATAGGTCAATGTCCTAGTTTCATTACTTAACCATAGTCTAGCTTTAATCTATCAATTAAACTCAATAAATTCAGGTAAACTTATAGGTACTAGCATCTTAGATCACCATCCATGCATAAGAAAACTCAGATATCACATTCAAATAGAAATAGGAAAGAAATGAAAATCTACTTGAGACCCATGATGGGTTTTTGAGAGCTAGTTGATCAACTATATTGACTAGTCAATTGGTTTCATGAACTCATTAATTGGTCTAGATAATACCAAAACTTCACAGTGGTGGTAAACTATTTGACTAGTCAACCCTACCATTTGACTATTCTAAAGAAACTAGTTCATTTGACAATTCTAAGTAGAGGCTAAGATTACTAGGGTCACATACCAACTAGTCGATTGGTTGACTTAACCGATTGGCTATTCTAGTAACCGATCGATGGGTTTAATTAAACCAATTGATGGGTTTAGTTAAACTAGTAAATGGATTTAACTCGAGACCAAGACTAATAAAGTTACAAGCAAACTGGTGGATAAGTATACTAGACTAGTCGATTAGTCCCAAGGATTGGTTGATCGGTGATAGAGATTAGTCGATCGATTTAAGCAAAATTAGCCTCTATAAAACATATTCACACACAACTAAATTCTAAAATATTTACTTTTCAATCCAAACATCAATCATAGGTCATTCAAGGTTCTTAACAAGCAATATTTATGGATTTATACACGAATTACCAAAATCATGTTGAGAATCTCAATAATATCATACTTTCACATTATGAACTTAACAAAAGCTAGGAAATCATACATCATAATATATTCATGCTAAGCCATCATGCAAATGACTTATACATCACATTATGTATGCCAATGTTGCTGAGATGTTCAGGATGCCAAGGTCAACTATGAAATCTAAATCATACCCATGAGGCTTAGAAAATCAAAGTCTCAAGTTAGGCTTCCAACCACTTCTTTCATTTAGTTAATATTTACAAGTCCAAGCACACTTTCATCTCTAATACTCCTTCTTACACATAAACACATACACATACACTACACCTAGCCATATATTTTTCTAGGGAAGACAAAGGTATACCTCAAAAGAACTTAGCAAATCCACCAAAGAGAGCAAAAACCTTTGAAAGTCCAAACCACTTTTAATACTATAAAGCCTTTTATGAAAACAAGATTGAAACATGTCTTCTAGAAGAAAAAATAAAACCTAAAATGTATAAGCTAATCCCTAACTCTTTTCCCAATTATAACCCTATTTTGTTTAAGAACAGAACAAGAAAGATCTAGAGGAATGATTAGAAGATGAAAGAAAGATAAAAATTGAAGGCCAAATGAAGAACACATGGGTAGAGCAAGTTTGAAGAATAATAAGGAATTTCTAAAATTAGGGAAGGAGGGATAAAATTGAAGTCCTTTATTATAATTGTTGAGGGTTTTTGGTATCAAAGAAGGGTAATGGGGTTTATACATCAAGAACCCAAACCCTAGACCTAATCCAAGCTTCTAATTACGCACTTTAGAGGTTCAAGGTTTCCCTTTCTATCTTTTTAGCTCAAATGGTGAAAACTAAAATTTTATAGGGTAATGTACCTCAGACTTTTGAACACAAGAAGGGAATAATGACAACAAGAAGAGGGAATTTAAGTTAACAATATTCAGAGGTTGTAGGGATGAATCATTTGCTTAGGAATTTTGTAGAAGAAATAGAAAATGAAGAATAAGAAGACAAGGAGTTGAAGTCATGAAAGTGAATTAACATAAACTACCCTCCACAAATCCATTACAAATTTATAAAGGTAGGCTATGCATGCTCAAAAGCTTTGGAAAAGTCTTCAACAAACCGCTCAAACATAATCACATTGATGCAAAACATTTAGGGAAAGATTCAAAATAAAAATTGAGCTTGAAGAATAACTAGCTAAGTTAAATCAGTCGAACAGTACTCTAAACCAATCAATCGATTTGTTGGGTTTGAAAACATAAATTTAAGAAAAAACTAGTTGATTGGTATCACTAAACAAGTTGATTGTTTTTTGGATAAAACCAATTATCTTCCAAAATCTAAACTAAGCTCAACCAAAACCATACAACCTTAAACACACCTATAAACCACAATCAAACAACTTAGGTCACAATCAAATGCATAGATTAACACAAATTAACGACCCTAAAAAGTGGGTGTATTACACCATATGATCCTTTTGATTAGCCTCACTTACATTTATCTACTCATTGCATCAATATTTTAAAGGTATACACACTATTACGGGAACTATAGACATCATAGGGGAGACTCAAAAACATGTCCAAGGGGAAATTATAGGCATTCACGAGAGGAAATTAATCTACTAGGAGAATTTTATAAGTTATTAAGGGAGTAACATTGGTCTTGTAGATTTGGCAGGTGTTGTTATCTTTTATTTGACATGGTTATTAGCATTTGGCGTTTCTTAGCAAAGGAGTAAGTAAACAAGATCTATTAGTCAAATGGTGTTATGTTGTAGAGAAAACTAAGAACTAAAAGGTTAGTTATAGTTATAGAAAAACAATTACTAATATGAATTTCAAATTTTTTTGTATTAGATAAATTTAAATTCTGAGTGAATGATTCTTCTAACGCATGTCTAGGTTTATAATTTTGAGAAAACCTGATTACTTATTTTTTGAGCTTTGACTAGATATTTAGTACATAACATAGCTTGGCTTTGGTTCATATAAGTTATAGGACAAGATCTGGCTTAGAGCATACATTCAATGAAAAGGAAGAGGGCTTGTGTTTTGCCACATAATTATTGGGTTGGTTTTTTGGCAAAAAGTTGAGAGTAAAAATTTAAATACAAGGGGATAATATTTGTTAAACATAACCCATGTTTTTTGTATCTTCTTCTAAACACGTGGTTTTACCCTAGCACCCCTATTTTTAAAACAAGTATTTTTTTCAATACAGATTTTTGGAAAATAGAAAATGTAGTGTGTTACCGCTATATCAAATATAAGAGAGGTACAATCAATACCTAACCTATGATGGGTTCAAGGCTAAAAAATAAACTCATATCCTAAAAGTCATGTGTGATCATCATATAACCCGAGTTAAATATAAGATTTATAAAAATAATATGAAATATAAGTACAAGATCCATAGATACAATATAGCTCAACATGAGCTAAAAGAAAATAGAATACAAGATCATAAGGATCTAAAATAAAGAGCCTATTGTATAAAATAGTGACTCAACACTCTCATTCCCAAATAGAAAGACATGAGAAACCTACACAAAGTGAAATAGTGTTGTATATGTTTAACTAAACCTAATTATTTCAAATAAGCATGCTTCACATAAAACACATTATCACATTATACGACATCATTTTGACAATGGAATTTACCATGCATAAGCAAAGAGAGGACATCCTATAGGCAACTCTAGGAAATCCATTTATATTAATATTAAATCATGCTAAAATGAAGCATACATGGCACATGGTTACACTTAACCGCATAGGGAAGCTTAAAACTAGAAACCAAGACATAAAAAATGTATAATTTGGAATCATAAAGGATTCTATAGGTATAGAGGAATCAGAAAAAGCCTATAGGTTTCTCTATCATGCTTTTCAACAAGTGTCACATAGAAACATTTAGGTATCTTTATCATTGTTTTTAACAAGTGTCGCATAAAAACATGTAGGCATGGGAACAATCAAGGAAATCACATTAGCCATTGATATATATATATATATATATATACAAATCCTATCACCAATGGATAAACCCCATGGGTCTCAAACAATATCAACAAGGTATAAAACCAAGGCATATAAGGATAAATATCCTACTACAATAAACAAAATCAAGGGTACAAATAATAAAGCATAATTACCAATATAGCCATCTTGGTGAGGAACCAAATACATATATCTATCTTGATAAGGAATCAAACACACATAGCCATGTCAACAAGGAATCGACACATGGCCATCACGGCTAGAAATTTCAATATTTGACTATCACAACTAATAATATCATTACATGTCTATCACTGCAAGGATTTTCTTTATATGGCTATAATATATAGGAATCTCATTACACATATTTTAGGGGTATTCATTAACATGGATAAGTATTTATAATTAATAGCACACCTAAAATAATGTTCATAAAATCATTTAAAACCATGAAAACTATTATTCCAGAGAATCGCCATTGATCTTAAGATACCTTAAAACTATCTAGGTAAAAAGCCCAAAATAAAATCCATATGCCCTAAGAAATAGTTTTCTAAAAGTAAAAGTGATATACCTCTTATCATGTAAGATTCTTGAAATCCAAATAAAAGTTAATATTAGGTTAACAAGGCCTTAAAGTCTAACCTGTCATATTATTCATCTATTTAGTCATTTAATGACTAAAACACATTTAAAATATCTAAAACCCGACCCATTGGTTTAGATAATTCCAAATAAAGTTAAACAAATGCTAAAAATCACTATTTACCATTAGGACCAAAATTAGAAAAAGTTGTAGATAAAATTAGTTAAACCATGCTAAAACAAGGCCTTCATTAATTTAAAAAAATATACTTTTTTCACTAAAAATATTATTAACATGATAACAAAATGTAATTTTATAATTAAAAGTTTAAACATAAAAAATAAAAATATTTTATTACTAGAAATTACTATTCATTGAGATTCATTATTTAGTAAGTTTTTTTATCACTCACTAGGAATTTACTATTTCTAAGGGTAAAACAGTAAAATATCAAAGGCTGAGGTCAACATTTGACTCTAAAAGTCCATTAAATCCTTTATGCATATTTTCATCATAATCTAGTTAATTATCTCCAAAAATACTATTATTAAAAAGTTAAACCCTATTGGGGGTATTTAGGGCATCATCAACTAATGAAAGTTTAAATGTCATAAAGAACATTATAAAATTTTCAAAACTTTATTAAAAATTGATGGTTATAAAGATTTCAAAACTTTTTTAAAAATTGAAACCATCAAAACTTGATTATTTTGAAACATAATATGTATCAAAATTATTCTAAATAGCAAGGATCATTATGGTATGATTGTATTTTATAATCAACCACAAAATAATCAAAGCACCAAAATCGTGCTTAAAGCTCCAAAACCTTATTTTTGCTAGAAATCAAATCAAATAAACTTAGATGTAAGAAAATTAAACATCAAAGTTTATCTACAACAACTCATATTTAACATGGTATAATCAATTTGGCAAAGCACACATGATATAAAAAACACCTAAGCGAACCTAGTTTTCAACTAAAAATAAAGCACTCTTATAGTCATCAAATCATAACAAGTTATATACTAAAGTTACTCCAAAAATTAACAATTTTAACATGGTATCATGAATTTCAAAAACAAAAAAAAAACCCTAATTATTTATCAAAACCCAAATAAAAAAAATTCACACCACAATCATAAATTCACATAGAACTACAATATGCTTATATGAGGTAATAAGATCTAACCAAGCCTAAGAATATGATTAGAAAAATATAGAAATATTAGAGGAACAAAACCATTATTCCATCAAGCCTCCAAATTTTATAAAAAAAATAATGAAAATATTAGAGAAAACAACACATATAAACTAAATCATAGCATATATAGTGTTAGAGGATAAATAAGGAACTTATTTTTTAATTTTAGAAGAAAAACCAAGATCCTCCATGGAGGAATGAAATCCTAAAAAATGGGGATGATAAAAGATAAGAGAAAGCCACAAAAAAAAATATAAGATAAGAAGAGAAGAAGAAAGAAAAAATGGCAGAAGAAAAATGGTGAACTGTGGTGGTGCAAGGTATAAAAAATGATGGGCATGGAAGGTTGGGGATATGTTGACAAAAAGGAGAAAATAGAGGAGATGATGGCAAAGATGATGAAGCATAGATGGATATGATCAAAGGGGTGTAAAATCAGATATTTTTGGAGTAGATTAGTAAAGTTTATTAAGGGTATTTTGGTAACTTCATAGGGTAAGATATTTTATACAAGAAGATCAAGTAATGGTGGAAAGGGTGGCATCGCCATTAACTTTTGTTTTCAAATAATTATCATGGTGGTGGTGCAAAATGGTGAATTGTGGTGCAAAACAATGGTAGAAGAAAAATGGTGAATTGTGGTGGTGCAAGGTATAAAAAATGATGGGCATGGAGGGTTGGGGATATGTTGACAAAAAGGAGAAAATAGAGGAGATGATGGCAAAGATGATGAAGCATAGATGGATATGATCAAAGGGGTGTAAAATTAAATATTTTTGGAGTAGATTAGTAAAGTTTATTAATATACTAAATATACTAAATACTTACAGTGGAACGCCACATAAATCGGGGCCAGGTTAGGATAATTTTTGGTCCACTGGCTATAATAGTGATCAGGTACATTTTACCCTAGAGTATCATTTTCAGTCCACTGACTATAATAGTGGTCAAGTGTGTTATGCCTAGGAGTAATATTTTCGATCAACCAACTATAAAACTAGGGTCCCCGCACTCATATGGATATAATTTGAGAGATGATGTCAAATAATATTTAATTAATGGCTTAAGTCCAAAAGCATTGATTTCACCTTTATGATGATGGAATTACGAAGTAAATGGACCTTGTGTTATGCATGCCCTATTGTATTTGGTGTTGCATTGTGTATTACCTCTTATGTTGATTGTGATTGTTTATGTATGATGTGTTGCATGTAAGCCTTTCCTTTTAGTTTGGTACAAACGGAAACTCAAAACCTTAGTACTGAAGGGTTCCGTTTGTGAGCCCCTGGCTATTTAATGGGTAGTGTCTATTGTAGGTTAGTTATAGGTGTTATTCAAGCTATTATCGAGTAAGATAATAAGGATTGTCTAAGAAGATTTTATGGTTTCTCTTTCAACCTTTTTAATTCCTTGATTAAATGATTTTACTCTTATAACCACTAATAGTGTGTTTTTACCTTTGTAATGTCTTTAACGCACTACTCTGAATTAAATAAAAGTTCAAATTTGTGTAAATTGTATTCTATTCCTTTTTAGCCTTAACACTTGGTACTAGAACAATAGGAGGAAACTAGTCTAGTACTAAGTATGGTGGTAACATTCCTAAAATTTATGGTTTTCACTTATGCTAATTTTTAAATAAAAAAAAATTTTAGTAGGGTGTTACAATTATTGAGCTAAAATATAAATTTTATCATGGATTAATGGTCTAATGAAATGATTAAATGTATAATATTTTATGACCTACTCTATGATTATTATTAATGCTAAATGGGCATTTCACTTATGAAATATGATAGTCATTGAGAAAAGAGCAACAAAGATAATATGTGCTTGAATTAAATAACATGATGTGTATAAATAATATTGCACAATGATAAATGGGAACCCCACATGGTTAAGAAAATAGAAAAGGATTGATATGGAATAAACATGAAAATGCTTTGCTTGTTCTTTGTTGAGCCTTGTGTGATCACTTATCCTTATGAATAATATACTAATCATATAAAACAAAAGATAATCAAGTTGTTTATGGTTCCGAGTTACCCGATCCTCGATTAGTTACCAAGGGTTAGTCTACCTTTGAGCGTTATTGGTACCTTTGAGTAGTATCCTTAGAGGTCTTGGTGCCTTACTTACTATAGACACTAATTATGTACTATAGGGTATTGATACTAGAGGTTTGGTTACCTAGGTGGTTGGCTTCGGCCTAGACTTATGTCCATATTAGTTCGCTTTGGCTTATACTTATGTCCATTCTAGGGATTAGCTTTGGCTTGGACTTATGTTTACTGTGGTGATTGGCTTCATCCTGGACTTTTTGTCCTTTTATAACACTGCAAAATTTACTATTTTTTTTTAAAGCATAAGTAATCAAAATACTTAATTTCATAAGGCTACACTTAGTACCAAACCGATTCTCTCCGACTGTTTCAGTACCAAGTGCTAAGGCTAAAAGATTAATATAAAACTTAAACTAGAATTTCATAAGATAAATTAAAGAGATAATAACTTAGAAATCAGAGTACGCGTAAATGATTACAATTAATAATAAGATAGAAATCAGAGTGCGAAATCAAAATTCCTCGAAGGGAATAATCTTACAATCAATGAAAGCTTTATTTGAAATACTCAATAAAAGGTAATAAATCATACAGGATAAATCCGATGGAAAAGAAATAACAAAAGGAAGTAAATTGCATAAAGAATGAATACGGCCATGATACTCTCGAACTTGAGCCAAACATGCTCAACACACAGCCCCGACTGAAGTCTCACCCACCTACACAAAGTCAGAAGGGCATAGTACTCGTGGGAATGAGCAGCACCCATGAAAAGGGTGATCAGTACGCTACGTACTGAGTAAGGTAACCAAGCACTAAGGCCAACACATAAGCACATAATCCATGCAGAATAATAATAGGGCATAATCACCAACACAATAACATAAAGGCAAATGAATGATCAAGTGAAAATGCCAAGGTCCAATATAGTTCAGATTAATTACTTCATTAATCCTTTATCGAAATATTTTCACACCATGCTCTTTATCAAGTCCATACGAGTACGGGAACCCTAGTATTTTAGCCGGTGGATCAGTCGCGAGGGTACATGCCCTGCCACTATTTTAGCTGGTGGATCGGTCGCAAGGGTAACATACCCTGCCACTATTTTAGCCTGTGGATCGGTTGCGAGGGTAACATACCCTGCCACTATTTTATGTCGGTGGATCGGTCTGGCCCCTTTCTCATACAGTGTTCTACTGTAAGTAATTAGTATCTTTCCCATGTCTTAGCAACTGTAGCCTTTGATTTTGTTGAGCTCGGGATCCCCCACTATTATAGCCGGTAGATCGGTCGCGAGGGTACATACCCTGCCACTATTTTAGCCGGTGGATCAGCCGCGAGGGAAATATTTCCTACCACTATTATGCCGGTGGATCGGTCTGGGCTCGGCTGAACATCTTCTACTTTACGTAATTAATGTTTTAAGTATCTTATTTAAATCTTTCACCATGGACATGCACAAATCATTATCTTTATACCTCACACATCACAAATCATAAAATTCCACATCATAATTACATTTAAACCACCAAATACATATGATAATACAAAAATTGTAAGCAACCACAACGAACCCTAATTGTCCACACAACCCTAGTTCGGTCTCCTACGGACCCTTATATAACTCCACGTACTATTTTTAACCAAAAATGTTCAAACACCCAAATAAAACTTACATTATCTTCCTTGTATCCCAAATCAACCTTCCATACGTAAATTTCGTTCCCATGCAAACTTTACACATCCCATGCAACCTCTCAAACTTTTCATACAAACCCTAAATCCCATGCAATCATTAATTCTCATGCAAAACCCTAACTCCACCATGCAAACCCTAATACCACTATCCAACAATTAACACCACTATGCAACCATTAATACCATCATGCAAACCCTAATACCACCATGCAAACCCCAATACCACCAGACAAACCCTAATACCACTATACGATCATTAATATCATCATGCAGCCATTAATACCACCGTGAGCCCATTAATACCACCATACAAACCCTAATACCATCATGTAAACCCCAATACCACTATACAATATTACATCCATACAGACCCTAATACCACTATAAAAACCCAAGATTCCGTCATACAAAACCCTAAATTCAATCCACACAAAACCAAAGATCCATCTATACCAAACCCTAGATTCAAATCATAAAAAACCCAAAGATTCTTCCATATAATACAATTGATTAGGTTCTCCCATTCATAACCACAAATTAGATTCTCCCATATAAGACCATAATTTAGATTCTTCCACATAAAATCATAAATTAGAATCTCCCATATAAACCATAAATTAGATTGTTCCACATAAAATCATAAATTAGAATCTCCCATATAAACCATAAATTAGATTGTTCCACATAAAATCATAAATTAGAATCTCCCATATAAACCATAAATTAGATTGTCCCATATAACATCATATATTACATTCTCCCATACAAAATCATCCAAACCATAAATTAGATTCTCTTATACAAAACCATAAATTAAACTCTCCCACACAAAATCATAAAAATCATAAATCAGATTCTCCCACACGAAACCCTAAAATTCTCCATTTTATTCTTCCACTCATGAATCATTAAAATAATTAGGTCAAGTTATCTCCCTTGATCAACCTCTTTCCCCATTCTACGTTTCTTTCCCCCACACAACCACATCAACATCCTCACATGCATATCTTACAGGGTCACTACACATATCATCATACATACATAATACATATGCCATGCAAATACATAAAAACATACTTCAACTCCACATCATACCACATACGACACAATTAATAAAGATAAACATAGGATACATAGCATGCGAAGCACATAATGTATATAAACACACAAGAGGCCTTAGTAACACCCTTACCTGAAACGACACTGGTCTTAGAGCACGTTCCTACGCCTCCTTAGGGCTTTGACCAAATGATAACATACTAATAAAAATAACGTTAATAAAATTATAACTTTGCTAAAGATATAGAAATAAAAGAAATATTATAAAAGTTGATAATATAGGGTTAAACACTTTACCCTAATAATAATAATGATACTAAAATAATAATAGCAAAGATACTAAAAATAATATCAATGAGAATATAAATAACAATATTAATAAAAAGGATATTATTCAAAAACAAAGTAAAATAAGGCTTTGGCCCCTTTACTAAAATAGTATTAACAATAACATTAGTAAAATAAATAACCAAATTTAGTAAAAATGATAATAATGAAATAACAACAACAACAACAACAACAACAACAACAACAACAACGATGATGATGATGATGATGATGATGATAACAATAATAATAATAATAATAATAATAATAATAATAATAATAATAATAGCAAAGCTAATAGTAAAGTAGTTGTAATATTAATAATTAATTAATAATAATAGTAATTCAAAATAGTAAAAATAAAAATAATTATAATTATAATACTAATAACACATTAATATTAATAATAGTAATAATAGAAATAATAGGAAGAATAATAATAAAATCGAATTAATATACATTAGGGCTTCAGCCCTCAACAGAAATAAAAATCAAAACATTAATACTAACAATAATAATAATACATATTAAAAATATAAATAATAATAGTAGTAGTAGTAGTATTTATATTTTTATAATTGAAATAAATTAAATTAAGGCTTATAAAAATAGGGAGAAGGGTTCAGAGGGTCTAGGGTTCAACCTTAGGCTGGTTGAGATAGGCGACACTAGCGCTGGTGCACGGCGGAGGCGGCAGTGGCCGAAAAAAGGAAAGAAAAGGCTAAAATTTGCAAGGTGGAAAAAAGATAGGAAGAATTAAGGTGGGAGATTAGGTATTTAAGAATGCCTAGAAGGAGAGGAGTTGAAGGAGGTTGGTGGCGCAACCAAACGTGGTGGTGCACAATGGCGATGGCGGTGGCCGAATGGAGGAGAAGAAGGGAAAGAGAGAAGGAGAGGGAGGAAGAGGGAAAGAAAGGTAGGGAAATGTAGAGGAGGGTCTGCAGAGGAGAATGAGAGGTGAAAGAGGCGGAGGAAGCGGCGAAAGTGGTGGCTAAGGGCGGCGAAAGGGTGGCGGAGGCAGAAAAATATGTTGGTCGAGAAGGCTCATTCGCATAGCTGGGATGGCTTGTGTAGGAAAAATCGAGGGGGTGGATGATCTGGTTAGCTATAGGGCGGAACAAGGAATATTTTGGTGGCCAAAAAGGGCGTCGATATTGGTCGGAGGCGGCGAACGATGCGTTTAAAGTGGCGGCGGCGACAGGGGATGATTTCTGGGTAAGAAATCAAAGGCTCAATACAGGGCCATTATGGGAGGTATTTATAGGGTTAGAAGGGAGGCTAGGGTTCTGTGGGTTGGTGAGAGAGTTGGGCAAGTAGGGTTATGTTCACCGGCGGCGTCCCATGGCCGGTAGCAGCAAATCTTGGGTAGGGGAATGTGCAGGAGAGAGAGAGAGAGGATCGCGCAATAATAGGGAGAGTTGGGTTGGTCCATGCAGTCACTGAAACAAGGGGAAGAGAAAGGGAGGAAAAGACCAGTCAAATCGGGCAAGATCGTCGGCGAAAAACTAGGGCTTGGCGGCGGCGACGTTGCAGGTGCTCGACGTTGGGGAAGGGTTGGGGAAGAAGAAGGAGGGGGGTCTGGGTCAGGCGGTTCACAAAGAAAGAAAAGAAAAAAAGGCGGCGAACCGGGCCGGGCGCGAGGGGGTAAGTTCATTAATTAACATGACGCGTTTTAGGGGGAAAACAAGTAAAACGCGGCGCGGCAAGAGACAAGGAATCAGGCTGCTGCGTAGGTTAGGCCATGCGAAGGAAAGGAAAGGAAAAGAGGAACTGGGCCGCTGGGCCGACCCAGTTCGGAGAGGAGAAAAAGAAAAAAGAAAGAAGAAGAAAGAAAAAGAAAGAAAAAGGAAAAAGGGAAAAAGGAAAAATAATGGTTTGGGATAATTAAATTAATTAGAATATTTGGGATATTTAAAAATAATAATATTTAAATAAAATAATATTTAAATCCCTTTTTAGGCTAAATTAGGATTTTTAAAAGATTTTTTTATAAATTCCATTTTAATTAGAAAAACACCCAAATTTTCTCCAATTAAATTGTTTATAAAATTATTATTAATTTGAAACTATTCTATCCTTCTTATTTTAAATATAATAATTAATTTAATTAATTTTTTAAAATAAAATCCTTAATTAGCTAAAATACCCAAATTTCACCCTAATTAAAATACCTTTAAATTTCTTCTTGATTTGCCCTAATTAATTTACTTTATAAAAATAAATTATTTAATTAATTTTCATAATAAAATCTTATTTAATAATAAATAATAAAATTAGAATTTTTGGGGCATTTCACCTTTATTTGGATATGCTTCCATGGTATATGTGACCATGTGATGGTACATAATCTATGGCTCAATAATAAAATATAAATGATAAGTAATTGGATGATAAAGACTAGGATAATGAATAAATGAATATGAATAATTGGATAGGGATGCAAAATGGTTGGATGAGAAAAGGATAAAAGCTGGTTTGCACACTTCGTTATTGACTTAAATAACAAATTGGTTATTTATTGAAATGTTAGCTGGATGTTGAAAAATATCAATATATGGATAATGAAATGGTATAATCTAATCGATTGAGCAATTAGAAAATAAACCGTAGTGGTTGTTTGGATTAATCTGTTCAATATATATGTGAATACCAAAGTGATTATAATATGAAAACAAGCATGGGAGATTGTGTGTTGTCTAAGTTTATGCATAATGATATGTTTTTGTGTATTCCTACCTTTATTTAGATGGCATTATCATGACGCATGTTAATTATGATATTCATGTATGATAGATTTCACATTACATACTTATGTCCCTATTGAGGAAGCAATTTTGCTAACTCAGAACGTACCGTATAGATGAACTAATTTGCTCTGTCACCTGCTCATTCCCACAAATAGAGGGTCATGTGTAGGTTTGTAGGGATGGATAGTAGTGGACCTACCTTAGTTTGGGTTTGAGGCTTGAGGGGGTGGACATCCAAATATTTTTTTTGGGATTCCTGGCAAATTGTGGTTTTGGTTTGGGAGTTACACCCTACTCTCATTTTAATGTAGTCTCGTACTTTTAACTATTTATATTCCTGTATTGATTTGGTTGGGGACCATTTGAGGTCCTTCAATGTAAACAATCTTTCAAAGTGTTTACGTAACTTATATTCTTGCACTATATTGTTTTTAAATGTATTGGTTGGTTTTGGGATAAGCGGCAAACATCTATCCTATATCAAGGATGGCTTTGACACCCCATTTTTCCTAGGATTATTCTTAGCTTCCACACTATTTCAAATAAATTTTTTTGATAGTTAAAAATGGTGGTGTTATAATAACCCCTTATACCACCACCACTAACTCCCTACATTACCACACATAGGCTATATCCCTACACCCATAGCCTAAACACATTTACCCAAGCCACACCAAACCAAGAGCCCTTTACCATTTGGTATCCCCATTATCAACCCACACCTTCAACTCACTTCATCCTAGAAAAAACCACCTCTTCTATACTCTTTTCCTATTCCCCATCCATTATTTTTATTGAGAAGCCCATCTAACACTCATTCATTTCCTCTTTCTAATTCTTGCTATGTTTGTTACCATCCAATTCCACAACACTCATCACCACTAATAACTAAGCACCACCATCCTTACCTATCAACTAACAACTTCATCCCCATTCATGTCCCTGGTCTTTTCTAGACCATCACCACCTTAAACAATGCCTTATTTCCCTCCCCAAGAAGTTGTTTGATTTGTGAGGTGTGTATTCAGTGCACCCCCTATCACAACCATTCTTTCCTTCAAACACCCTACTCCTCTAGCTGATGTACAATTTTCCCTATCTTGCTCCTCCCTTAGTCTTCTCCTTAGTACCACCATGCCCTCCACCTTGGCAAACCCCATGCACCCCCTAATAGCACTATACACCACTCCTTACATGAGCTCTCTTACTTGTTTTAGTTATCTCCATTTTCCTCCCTTTCCTTTGTCTTGGTTTTCTTTGGTTATTTGTTTTGTAAGTTCTAATCTTATCATATCTTTTACTTTTATATGATTTTCTAATGGTATTGGAGGAGGATACTTATGTCATACGTGCTTAGAGACAAGAGACACTTTTGGTAAGACTACATGTCATAGATAGGGCTTTTATCTATAATATTTATATTTGTATGAAATATTATGTTTGTTATTGTTATATTGAAAATGTAATGTTGATTAAATTTTTATATGATATGTTGTGGTGGTGTAGAAAGATGATTAATACATGAAAGCATGCATTTACGATTATTATTTAGTTAAGCTTATTTTATAAGTAAAGAATGTTGGCATGAATCATTTATCTAATTTGAGCTATGTTCTTGACTCATATGCATACATATACTTATGGTTAATTATTTTCATGAGGATATGGATTGGAGGTTGAAAATCATTCATATAGGAACTCGTATGGTTTTTGTGAAAATATGTATATTTTGGCCATCTTAAGGACAAATTGTTCAATAATGGTTAAATATAGAATCTCTGGTATTTTAATGCATTTATTGTGTCAAAACATACTAAATATATTATATGCAATTTTTGGAGTAATTATAAATATCTTAAGTCTAATAAAATAAGGTAGTGACTTAAATTGAGAATAGTAACACTATAGTTAGGATCATTATTTCATGTATAAAATATTAGAGTTAGAACTTTATTTTCAAATATATTGTTAGAATTATCACTTTAAATTTAGATGTCATATGAGTCTCATAGGAAAAGTTATGCTTAATTCTTGTAATTAGGGTTTTATAGTGATCTGTGAATTATATCCCTAGAGGCATGTTGTTATCTCATGTGTAAGAAATTGAATTTAGATCTTAATTTTGGGATATGTTGACAATCACAATATGTGAAAGCTAGGTATTAATTCCGGTGCTAAAATTAGTACTAGGGGAGAATATATGCTTAGCTTATAAAGTTAGGGTTTTAAGATGATTTGTGTGAGTATTTTTTTTTTACCTTCATGTGTGTATACGTGTTGATCTTGAGATATACCACCACAAATAAAGCACTAAGCACTGAAGGAAAAAGATCATGTGAGATAGGGCCGAGGTGTTGTGTGTCCATTCCACTAAACAATAATAGTGGTTTAGGAGTATTTTTTCCATGAGAGTTGCTCTATTTTATTCTACCATATTAAAAATTGTGGGGTTACTAGGATCAACATAAACAGGTGTATGATCTTAAGATAAACAATAATGAATAAGATATTAATTACTTAAAGTATAAATTTATGCGAGTTAGGATTGAGATGTTGTATTCGTTCCATTGGACTATGATAGTGTTTCAAGAGCATGTTACCTTAAGAAGTGCTTCATACCATTCTACCAATTTAAGAATAGTATTTTAGAGCATGTTATCCTAGTATATGTTGGGTCCATTCCACCAGATGATAATAGTGCTTTGGGATCATTATGCTCCAGGAGGGGCTTCAGCTCATTTCACTAGATTAAGAATATTGAGGGTCCCTAAACTCAATTTAAATAATAATATGGATTATGATTGCAATTAATAATGGGCTTCTAGAATTATAATTATTTTACATCATATTACTATGCACGTTTATTCTTCTATATCACCTTATATATTCTGCATAGCCTAGTTATAACTATATAGTCACCTTACTTAGTACGTAGTATATTGATCATCCTTTTCATGGGTCTTTCTCATTCCCATGAGTAGAAGGCCAAGTTGAGTTTGTGTAGGCCTTTGAGGACCCATTGGATGAGTTTATCCCTTATTATGCCTTGCTTGGACAGGAGTAATATTATATCATGTATGAGGTTTGGGAACATAGAGACTTGTTATTTGGATCTTGGCTTTGACCTAGATAATTTTTGGGACTTTTAATTCCCTTGCATCCCTGTCATGAATTTGAATATTATACTTGGATTAATATAAACACGTGTTTAAATTTATGAAATCTATCTCATTTTCTGTTTTCCCATGTTTTAAATGTCCAACTATTTTACCTTTTTGTTGTTGTAAAAATGGTATGGTAAGCCAAAACTATGTCATTTACAATGACATTTGAATTTTTATACATTTCATCTAAAAATAAAAAATTTCAATAGAAATTTTTAGGGTGTGACACTAGTAGAGTCAATAAAATTTAAGGATTTTAAATTTGAATGATCTGTAATAAGCTTAATAGCTAAAAGTGGTTTAGAATATCTTATTAAGATGACTTTGTAAGAAAGAGGTAATAAATGGAAATGAAATGCTTCAAAACCAAAACTGGGGTTTCTAGTTTAATAAGGGATGTAATATAATATTATAAATAATATAATTTTATTTTTAACTACATAAGATCATGTACAAGCTAGGGTTTTTAGAAATTGAGTATTATAGTTTTACTCTGATATAAAAAGGTTGCAATGAAACCCTAATTTTCATCCAATGTGTTGTTATCTTTAATTGGTAGAATTATTGATTTATGTGATTGATTTTGAAAGATCTTGTTTGAAATCTTTGTAATTACATCACTACACATAATAAAGATCTATGGTTTTATATAATTTATCTTGTTTTTCAATTTCTTAATTAGTTCTTGTGTTCTTGATCATAGATTAAATTTGATACTGCCCGATATCAAAATGGTGTTTGTCGCAACAAGCTAGTATTAAGTCTTTGTTGGTGTGCTTTATTGGAATTAGGATGGTTTCCATAAGATTTGACATTGATAAATTCAGTTATTTTGCCAATTTTGGGTTATGGAAATTAAAGGTTCATGAAATTTTGATTCACAATGTTTTAGAGAAGGCTTTTTGTTTGGAAAATTAACCAAGCCAGATTTGATGATAGGAGAAAGATTTAACGAGATTGATTTGAATTCCTTTTCAACAATATAGCTATGTCTATCGAATGAAGTATTACATAAAGTGGCTAAAGAAACAATCATTTCTACCTTGTAGTTGAAACTGGAGTTGTTGTATATGACAACATTAGCCCCAAATTGTTTATTGTTAAAGATTTGGCTTCATTACCTTAAATTTAATGAGGGTAATCCTTAAAATATGATTTGAATACCTTTGATTCTATTGTTATGGATTTACAAAACATAGATGTTATACCTAATGATAAGAACTTGGCTATAATGTTGTTATAAAATCCCAAAATTGTGAACAAAACCATTTTGTTTTGAAGATAATGCAGAAGTGCACCAAAAACAAAATAATCGGTTGTCATTGTGCCATCAACCACGAGAAAGGTGTTATTATCCTCTAACCCATACTTAATGTAAGATAAAATGGAACAATGAACAATGGAATGCATGTACTAATAGCATAAAATTAACGATAACAAAAATGATTATAATATAGATAAAAGAGAGATTTACAAAAACCAAATACAATAAACAAGTTAAGAACTTAAATAATCGGAAAGAACAAAAACACCCAACAAAGTGGGCAAAAAATCATAGTTGGTTCGCCTAACTCTTCATTAAAAAGAAATGTGAACCTTGATCCCTAGACAAAGGCCAACTATTGACACACATCATCCAATTCAACATACTTTAGCTGAGAATCATAGCCTTGTAAATCATCAGCTGCTCATCGGAATAGAAGTTGAATTTTCATAGTTATCCCACAAATGTACTATTAGTATGGTGAAGTACTGATAAAACTAATTATCTAAATTATGGTCAGGGATCATTTTCCACATTATAGCTATATAAAACATGGTGTGGGACATTCTTAGAAAACAAATCACAAAGGATCATGGATAACACATATATCATAACAAAATCTAAAAAAGCACACATAACCAATAATCCATGAATTCCTAAAGAAATCCATAAGCATAATTCCAAGTAATGTCACTATACTTGACAGGGACTAGCATAGCGCTACAACTTCCACCACCACTACACTCTAGTGCTATGGGGCTTTCTTATGAATATTCAACATCCACCACTCTTAGTCTCCTATGTAAGGAAGCATAAACTATATTTTAGGTATGCAACACCCTAGCACATGCTTATAATAATTACACTACTATCTACATCCAAGATAGAGATGAATGGACTAAAACTCCCACCACACTAACGCTAGTCTCAGGAGGCTTTTCTTAAGGATATTCAACATCCGCCCTTATTGGTCTCCTATGTTAGAGGGTATACGCTCAATTTTAGGTGACAACGCTTACTACACTAACATTAGTGCCAAGGGGGGTTTTCTCAAGGATATTCATTATGCAAGATAACCAAAACCTATGCATGCATACAAGGAATTCATCTAGGATTCCATTATTCAAATGTAAAGATTTATCGAATTAGGTGTTTTAAATGTTGGCACAAAATACTAACCAAGGCATCTAATTCACATGATAGTAGTCATTTTATTTTTCCTTAGTTCCAATTATGTATGAGCAAGATCATTATTTAATGCCACACATTAATGGAAAAGTTAAGATAGAAACCTTAAAGAAAGATAAAAAAAATAGTCAATAAGCATGGTAAAATTAGGTGAAACTAATTGATTGGTCCATAAGACTTTTTAATGGTCTAGTTGTACCATACCAATGAGAAAATCAATACATAGCTAAACCATTCAATTGGTTAGTCTAATTGATCAAATTTTCATCAAAATGAGTCAATGGATATGGCCTGACTTGTCAATGTGTTTAGGATGAGACCAAAACCAATATGGTAGTAAACTAACAAGAAGTTTGATTTATCAAAAATGGTCATCTCTTCATAGAACTAGTCAGTGGATATCATAGATTAATTGATTGTTCACATGAGTCAGCCAATGCATTGATCAGATGATTGACTATCCGTGCACACCAATAGGTCAATCCTACCAACCATTCAATCAATTTGGAAGAAGCATCGCCCACACATAAATGAATCACACTTATCATAAAATCACATGGTTTACAAAATAATCCAATCATGCTCCTAAGTTGTGGAGCACATAAAAAGGCAAACTCCCCTTATGAAACTGCATTCATGAAAAAATCACCATACTCGTTCATGATATCAAGATACTCAAAACATGCTCTAAACATCAAGGATATAAACATTACCACATGCTTGATTTCAATAATAGAAATTAACACATACACATCACATAACATACCAAAAATATGAAACCACAATAAACAACACAATTCCTTAGTCATGTAAGAGATAATGACACCTTACCTCCAAGCTAAGTGTTCTAGCATAAAAATACTCCTAACTTGATAGTTTTTACCGTTATCCTTGATTTCCAAAGAGAGTTAAGAATAAAACATTCAAAATAAGAAAGAACTTAATCAAGTTGGCACCTTGTCTTGGTATTGTTGATCCTCAATGGTCACTCCTCATATGTTAATGCATCATTGAGCTTAATCATTTTTTGTGGGATGATGTGTGCCAGATTTGACACGGGATTTCTCAACAGGGTTATTTTACACTTAAAAAAGCTTGATATGCAAAGCACGTTGGTACCTAATCTCTCCAACCCAATCTAGAATATTCTATTGTCTAATGTATCTTGAATTGAAATTCCCTTCAAGCTAAAATGCATCACCTCCTTGATGGATGTGATCTTTAAAAGGACTCTGTTACACACCTTATACCCATATATCATCCTCCATAGGCATGCATAACTCTTCTATATGTCCTAGGAAGCATTCATCTCAAATAATATGATCTACCTGGTAGTATCCTCTACCATCTCAGGTACTATAACAATAGACTCTCTAGTTTCTCCAACATAAGAGACTATGACACATCCATACCGTGCCCCAAAAGTTTCCATCTCTATGCCTCACATGATGAGTGTCGTTGTAGGAAAACTTGATTAAGTCAAGTACATCCTCATGAATACCCTATAAATAGAGTACATATGCTTGAAACACATCCTCTAATGTCTGAATAGTACATTCGATCTAATCATTTGTACCTATATGGAAAATAGTGCTCATTTTAGCCGTGTTTTGAAAGTGGGTGTGATACAAATCTAGATTCTAGGCCGGACACGGTGATTTACAAACACCATGGTACTGTATCGCATGGTTCCTGTAAGAATTAACCAACTACTCCATACCCTAGGTTGACTTCATCGGTTAAAATACTACCAATTGAGTCACAAGGTCAACTATAATCCAAATCGATTTTAAACCATTGCGAGTCCTTAGTAATCCAACCTTGAAATATATAGTCAGAAACTTCCAATGGTTGAACCAAACTTGGTGGTATGTTTGTTAGAATTGAAATTCTACCTATGATCGATTTGGAGGCTTAGTGTAACACCCATTATTTATGAATTAGAAAATTTCATTTCAAAGGTAATGCTAAAACTTTTGAAAAACAAAACTAGGGAATGTTACTACCACATCAACCATGAGAGATCATCACCTAACCTATGACTTATGCAAGGCAAGATGGAACAATGAATGAAAAGATGCATCCTCAAAATATTAATACAAAAACACAAGATGACAAAATGAAGAACAATATTATAGATAGAAAGATTATGAGAGTTTACAAATCCAAATATAGGGGATCAAAGCCAAGAGTTTAAATAACTGGAAGAACAAATACTTCCCAATGTAGTAAGAAAAATACCTCTAGTTATAGGGCTGGTGTAGAGTGTCATCCCACTATCCGTCTTCCTCAAAAGAAATATTGGTGCTCCCTAAGGTGATATACTAGTTTAAATATTCCCCTTTTCCAATAACTCCTCTAAGTAAGTGCACAACTTTGTCATCTTAGTCGGCACCAGACTATAAGGTGCCTTTAGCATAGGATTTTCCCCTAATAAAAGGTTTATTGTGAAGTCTATCTCATGCACTGGAAGCATACCCAAGATCTCCTTGAGAAACATGTCTGAAAACTCCCGTACCACTGAGTGATCCTCAGTTGATAGCTCCTTGACATCTAGATCCTAAACACTATATGAGAATAGTGGGTACCTTTTCCGTACTATTGTATCGAGCACAACCCCAAGCACTATATTTACCAAGGGTCAAAGCTTGCATCTCTAGTAAGAAACCCTAGCACCCTTTGATCTTTTAAGAACCATGCACTCCTATGCACAATTGATCATAGCTTGATATCTCATGAACATATCCATCCCAAGGATTACATCAAAGTCGAAGCTTAAGCTCTATGAGGTCTACCAAAATCTTGATTCCACTAATGACTAAGGCTATATCTTTATATAGCCTTGTACATCGAAGTCTATTCCTATATGGGAGCATAACAAAAGTCTCTATTCTATAAAAATAAAATCATAGTTCTCCTAGCTATAAAAGTAATAGACACAAAGGAGCACAAGTTAAATAACACATGAGTATGAAGGGAAGAAACCATGAATGTAATTGTGATGACATTTGCCTGCCTATTAGCCTTTGACTGCCTCACCACATTTAGGCCACTATTTGGTGGTTGTTCTGTAGCTCTACTTGAAGCTTCCCTATACTGAAAAGTGTAGGGCCTCTACATTCTTTGCTATGGAGTAGTTTTGTTGGCTAAGCTCTCTGAACCGATGGTGTATGCGCCTTTGTACCCTCTAGATGTGCCTGCCCTTGTAGGACACTACCCTCAATGGTATGAAACTCGAATTGACGGATCCCTATATAGCTACAACTATAGCATTGAACATGTTGCCCACCACAATGCTTCCCTAGGTGGTTCTTATCACACCACTAGCAAATGAAATGCCTCATAATCAGCTGACTTAATAACCCTCCATAGCGGGGTACCATCTATGAATGATGATTGCCTCAGGCCTAGAACCTTTTCTCTCTCCCTTGGCATTGGCCGCCCTCAAACCTCCACTTGGGAAAAAAGGGGTTGGGAAATCGTTGATACCTATAAGGCATAATTGTACATGGTCTGTAGGTACTATGTAAGAGTTCCCCACCAACATCTCCTGTAGTCTCGGGCTCAGCCCCAACAGAAATCAGTGAACCTTCATCATCTCATCAACATCAATTTCTAAAGTAAAGTGGAACACATTCAAATAGTGGCTATATTACTCCTCCCCTATAAATATACCCTCGCACAACACCATAAACTCATTGTACTTTGCAATCTTTAGGCGAGTAGGGTAGAACCGTACC
Organism: Tamarix austromongolica; assembly: GCA_039764185.1. Classification (NCBI taxonomy): domain Eukaryota; kingdom Viridiplantae; phylum Streptophyta; class Magnoliopsida; order Caryophyllales; family Tamaricaceae; genus Tamarix; species Tamarix austromongolica. The sequence goes on from CM077817.1 coordinate 51,908,958, forward strand.
CTGACTCCTCTAGCATTTGTTATCACAACCCTTCCATTTGGAATACCCCAATTCCCACCTACCTACTCTCTGGGTAACCACTAGCCATAAATATATTCTTAAATTCCCTAAACTAATGCTCCAACACATCTAGGTCTTCCTGACCCTTAAAGACCAAAGAGTTATGAAGATCGACCTTTTGAAGCCAATATCCTGGTGATGGCACCAAAAAAGTAGGTGGTGGTGATGTTTGAGGAGCCTCATCATGATGAATATGGCCCTCCATGAAGGCTCCAACCACCTCCATAAAATTATGAAGATGTTGACTCACAGCCATCGAAGTCCTAGAATACTAAATTGCATTAGAAATGGTTCAACTACTAGCTACACGATTAGTACACATAGAGGTAGCACATTACATATAAGTTCATAAGGTAATCATATCTTATAAATTAAGGCCAACACCCAACCTGAATTAACGCTTACTTACAGTCTAAATAGGTTTCTATAAGTTTATGTGAAATTGAAGTAATTTATTTTTGTAAAACAATATCAAGAATTAAAACCATAGTCTCTGATACCAACTTATAAGACCACTAATTTATGAGCTGTAAAATTTCATTTCAAAGATAATGTAGAAACATTTGAAAAGAAAAACCAGGGAATGTTACTACCACATCAACCATGAGAGAGGTGTGATAATCACCTAATACATGCCTCATGTAAGACAAAATAGAACAACGAATGAAAATATGCATGCTTATAATATTAATACAACAATACAATATGATAAAAATCAAGAATAATAATACAGATAGAAAGTGTATGAGAGTTTACAAATTCAAATATAGGGAATCAAAGCCAAAAGTTTAAATAACTGAAATAATAAAAACTTTTTAATGCAGTGGCCAAAACACCTCTAGTGGGTTAGCTTAACCCTTAATCATAAGCATAAATCTCCAACCCCAAGTAGTGACTAACTACTGACCCACATCATCACCCTTAACATACTCTAATTGAGATTCTTAAGCCTACAAATCTTCCTCTACTCCCCAGACTAGAAGCTGAATCATCACAGTGACCATATAAGTGTAGTATTAGTACAATAAAGTAATGGTAAAATATACCACCAAAAACATAGTAATACTCATGTATCATATCGAAGTAATATAATAGCATGATGATAAGCATACTAATATAATTTTAAAACTTAGGCTCATGATAGTAATACAACAAGGTATTGTTACATGGAAATCAAACAAGAATAGATAATATGGTAAATGCAACATAATGCAAACCTTATTAAACTTCTTCCTTTAGTGATCACATAGTTTTTAGACCACACCTAATTCTCTACCTTGAGCAAAAGTCATAGAAGCAAATAAACACAATGGAATACCACACCCACCACACGAAGTCAAGATATATCAAAGGGAATTTCCTCTTGGGATATCTCACCCACCACACATCAAGTGCATCTACCACAAGGCCTAACATAGACTGAGAACCACACCCACTATGCATGGTTGAAGTACATCCAGGGGGCTTGTATGAGGATACTTCATCCACAACACCTTAAATGCCTTTACCTCGAGGGATAAAAGTTGGGATACCACACTCACATAAGAAATGGACAATATGAAATGCCAAGGGGCTTGTACATGTGATACCTCACCATAGATATCGATGCCATATTGACTTGCCATAATATAACCCTATACCATATTGACCGGGCTAGGAATTGCAAGAAAATGCACCACCCTGGAAAGCACTATGAGGGAACTCAGAATATGTAAGAGAAGAACCCCACAACACAAGCAAGCCCGGATGCTAGCACTTGCAGCCACTGTTTACCATGTTTGGAAGGCTAGGAATGTGGCCCTTTTTGAAGAAGCAACATCTAATGTTGATGCCTTAGTCTTCAAGATTAAGCTAGACATTTATGGGATCTTAAACAATAGGCAACATCGAGCCCCTGTAAATTTCTAACTCTAGTCATTAGCTCCTGTTCCCTTCTTCCCTATCTAGTTGATGTTAGCTCGTGTAGGATGACACCCTCAGGTTTTGTTGTATGAGGGGTATCCTAGGTTGCTTAAGGTCGGTTTTTTCCCAGGCATCCCTGGTGTTACTGTACATATATATGCTTCATATATATGATTTCTTTTTACCTTTAAAAAAAATATAACCATATACCTCAAAGATATGGACATACCCTCTACCGACCACAACTTGGTAGAGAGAAAAATAGGTACTGAGTGAAAAACATAAACCATAGGGTGACTTGCCCACTGACTCCTAGTTTACTATCCCTGAGAATTAGAGAAAAGGCTTGGAGAACATCTCATTCTATTATTATACATTTTCAAGTGATATCACAAATCACAAGTTAATTCTACAAAAATCTAATTAGTTGTTTCTAAGTGATAACACCAAACACAATTAAATTCCATTATTAATAAAATTAGATGTTAAGGGATGCCACCAAACTTAACCAATTCAATCCCAAGTATCACCATTATGATTCTTATTAATTCTAGGGAATCATAGTTGAAATCATAATTTAAATCTTGTAATCACATGGAGGTATTAATACACAAGATCTAAAAGAGTATGAACAACTAACATTTGAACAAGACAAGTCAACTGGTCTAGTCTTACCATACTTGAAACAAAATAACACCTATGAAGCAGTCAATTGGTTGGTCTCACTAATATACTATTCATAGAAAACCTTTCGATGGGTTTAATCCAACTAATCAATGGGTCTAAGTAGAGACCATACCACTTTGGTCACTGGGTCACTATTTGATGGGTTTCATGAACCCATTGACTATTCATAGTAAATAGATGACTGGTTCATTAAACTAATTGATTGATCTCACAACCAACCGATCAAAATTTCCAAAACGTGCGACTGCTTTCACCACCAGTCGATGGGCTCAACAAATTGATCGACTATTCTAGGTAAAAAAAATTCCCAATATTACGATGCACACACCTAACATTTACCATATTAATCCTAGAAGGTTACTATGTCATAAAACCCACAAAAGACACAATACACATATAGAATCACGTGGATACATGATAATGTTTGCATTTAAATGAATCAAGATCAAGCTGCCAATTCATGCTTCGAATTAGAGAAACCCAATAATGCTTAACTTTAAGAAGAAATACTATCACGTGCTCAAAGTCTATAATACAATTAGACCATTCTTACAAAAATAACCAAGAACATGGAACCCCAATAAGAAAAATAACCTCATTTATATTAAATATAAGAATGCCTTACCTTGATGTAATTCTTCTAGCACAAAACTCCTACTTGATAGCTATCTAGTAAGACCTCAATTATTAATAGAATTAAAGTCAAAACCATAAAAACACCTTTTTAAAGTTCGTTAATATCAAAGAATATCTTCAACCTTTCTCATAATAAGATTCCAAGGAAAAGAAGCTAAAATCTTCAACCTTTTCGAAAACCTTAATCCTTCCATTCTTAAGAGAAACAAGGGAGAACTAAAACCATTATTAGAAGAAGAAAAGAGATACAATGCTTGACCTAAGAAGGAAGAAATCCAGAGCAAGCCTCTATTATTTTTCTTAATAGAGAGGACAAAGGAAAAGAATAAAGGAATGTTCAACACTTAAGAAATTTTCCACCAAGAAAAGGGAGAAGAGAGGAAGAATAATAGGTAAGAAATGAAATTGGATTAGTAATGGAGGGTATATAGGTGAAGGCTGGTCAATATTCATAAGAGAGAGAGGAGACTAATATGGTTGAATGCGGGTAACTAAAAGGTAAGGGCAGACATGATGGAGTGATAGAGGTTGAGTGTAGTTGGGAGGGGATGTGAAAATAGGTTGGTGAGTTAGAGAATGGGTGCATGAATTCAACCATGCAGCTTAGCTACTAGAAGCGAGAGAGATAGGTTAGGGAGAAGAAAGAAGAAGGTGAGGTATGCCTCAATAAGTATTTTTTTGGAAAACTTTAGCTAAAGAAAATCATAAAATGATTTAAATAATGTGAAAATATGACTAAAGCATCAAAATATGCTTATTAGCACAAATAAACGCTAATTAAAGTTTTCTTAAACATTATAAAGGAATTTAAATGAAAATAAAAAATGGATATGAAATTGTAGGATAACTAGTTAATTAGTTTGGGTAAATTAGTCGATTGGCTTGTTGAGAATAAAATTATCAATCTATAAGCATATCGGTCGATCAATTGGGCAAACCAACTGATTGGTATACCTAAAATTCACATTTTTATTAAAATTCCATACCCTTTCTGATGAATAAACTAATTTATTTTATATCAGCATAACTTTAAACACATTTTAAAGGATTTTTTGATGGGGCATTACACTTAATATTTGACTGTAGGATCATAAGATCTTAAAAAAACCATAAAATATGAAACTTATATATTTATATGCTATATAATAACATATTTCAGTTAAAAAAATAATTGTACTTGAAAGCTCTTATATAGTCACTAATTTAGTTGCAGTAGTTTACAAGTAACATAAATTATTAAACTCATACAATTTATAAACTATATTAAGTTAACAAAATCATAAATAAATTATCAAAGTAAATGAGAAAATCACAATGAGATTTAAGGTGGATGTACTATAAAAGTCATTATTTTCAAAGTATATAATATTATTAGCTTAATAAAAACACATGAAGAATGAAAAATAGGCTAATAATGAAGAAAACAATGTGATGATAATAATTTATTTTTCAATTATGAGAATAAGACCAAAAAAATTTATGCAATCTTTTCAAATTTTGATGAATAAAGATGAAAAAGAAAAGAAAATAAGTTTTGGCCATATGTGCAAATGTTAAGCTACAATATAAACCCTATGCGAACTATAAAATAAAGTTTGTTTGCATTATCAAGATAACATGACTATAAATATATTAAAAAATAATATTAATTTTTAACTCAATAGAATTAAGCAATTATTAGTATTGTAAAATTTTATATATTCATCTTTATCATTTATGTGAGTATTAGATTCTTTGGTTATATTTTACATCAACCATTAAATTTATTGTCTTAAGAGTATCTCAACATATTTTCTTCATTTTGGCTCATTTTCAAACATTTTTATAAAATAATATAATATCAAGAATCAAATGATTGAGAAAGAAATATACGTGGAGTAAGAAAAGAAATAGATTTAGAGATAAATCTATAAATAATATAGTTTGAATTGTAGGAATTTTTATAGAATCATATGATTTTACTATGTAATGGTAAGATTCTATAACTATTGAAATACTTGAATATTTTACCTAGGATAGTGAATCATTTTGTAATTTTTGATCATAGGATCAAATTAGGATTTTAATAACCTCCCACTAGGCCCTTATGCTCGACCTTAGGCTTTTGGTAGGTCATGAAACTAGATATGAAGTTTTCAACCCCAACTTTAAATGGGGCAAAAAAAAATCTAGTTTAGGTTCTTATACAATTTATCCCATCTAAGAAGGATAAAATAAGACACACTCTGATGCATCTCTAGAATCTTCTTCTTGAACTCTCCACAGCTCCTAGGAATACACCACTTAGCTTGAAATCTAATACTTCCATCTTAAAAAAATATAAAGCCAATAACTCTTCCCTTTCCTATATCTCATCTAATATTCTCCATTTTGAAGTCCCTAGCCAACTAGCTTATATGTCATTAGAGATGGTCGGTGCGATCATGAGAATGCTTATCCTTGTCTCAAGATCCTTAAACCCGATGATCTCTATGCCTATGTATTAAATCTCCTCCCATATCCAATATGAAAACCACCAATGAACCTAGAGAGTTAGAAGTATTCCTATAAAGAGCTTATGCTAAGACAATAGCCTTACCCTTTTAGTAAGTCAACTCCAAATAATAGTCCGTGACTAATTCTAACCATCTACATTGTCTTATATTTAGCTAATACTAAGAGAATATGTAGTTGAGACTCTTATAGACCATAAAGAACTTAAACTACACTCCATATAGGTAGTGTATTTAGATCTTCAAAGAAAACACCATTATGGAGAGATTAAGGTTGTGAACCACATAATTTTGCTTATGGTGTTTCAACTAACGAGAAACATATGCCACTACCTTCCTATGCTGCATTAGTAAAAACCATATACCATGCTTGGATGCATCATTATACACCTTAAATTCCTCCATACCCAATGGTAAGGAAAGCAATATAGATGGAGTCAATCTCTTCTTCAACTCCTCAAAAGTCTTAGTGTACTTGTTATTTTAATGAAAGAACATGGTCATCTTTAATAAAGTAGATAAAGGGCATGCAGTTCTAGAAAATTCTCAGATGAAATGTCTATAGTAGCTAGCCAAACTCAAAAAGTGATCACCTCTCTAACATTAATAAGCATTAACCACTCTAATACTGCACAAATCTTTGAAAGATCCATGAGTACATGATCCTTTAAGATGTTATGTCCAAGAAAGGCTACTTCATCTAGATAAAACTCACACTTCGATAGCTTAGTGTAAAATTTTTATGTCCTTAGTTGTGTCAACATTATCCTAAGATGTTGCTTCTGATATTGAAAGACGTGGTTCATGAGAACCATGAATAACATTGGTGTATTAGTGAGTTTGGAGGACATCGCAATAAACTCATAAAGGCCATACTTAATCCTAAAGATAGTTTTTGGTATGTCACTCTTAGAAATCCTCAATTGATGGTACCCTGCATGAGATCTATTTTTGAGAACATTATAGCCCCATATAACTGATAAAATAGGTTTTCAATCCAAGTTAATTGAGAATAATGGTTTTTCTATTGTAACCTCATTCAATCATCTATAATTAATGCATAACCTCAAAAAATCTTTCTTCTTCCTCACAAAAAGGATTGGTGCTCCCCAAGGTAATATGTTTGGTTAGATTTACTCTTTCTCTAACAACTAGTCCAACTAAGTGTGTAACTTTTGCATCTTAGTTAGCGCCATATGATAGGGTGCCTTAGACATAAGCTTTATCCTTAGAAGAAGATGTATTATGAAGTCTATCTCACACACTAGTGGCATGCCTGAAATCTCATCATAAAACACATATGGAAATTCTTGTTTTATTAGAATGTCACCAATCAATGACTCTTTGATAAGTTCATATTTTGACACATTTTATACCGTTATAATCTTAGTTTTTAGTATTTTATTTAACTAATATAGGTGAATAATTATGATTTTATGCTTAAATGGTAATAATTACATAAACGTTATTATTTAAGCTAAAATGATATAAATTAAGTAAATTTAGAATAAAATATTATTTATCAATATTTATTTAATTTTATATTGTAGATATTATTTTTAAATAAAAGAAAAAAATAAAAAGAATTGGATCTTTAGACCAATAGCCCAAGAGCCGAAGGCTTAAAGGCCTGGAACAAGAAATAAAGAAGCGAAGGCGGGCGAGCCCAGCAAGGGCTGAGTCACTCGACGAAAACAAAAAGAAAAGGTCAGCTAGGCTGATGTGGAAGAAGAGGACGAAGGCGTTGAGGGCGCAGCAAGGAAGGAGAATGGGGATGTGAAGGGCTAACGTGGAAAGGCTCGAATGACAAATAGAGAGGCTGCATGAAATTATAAAAAGGCCGGCGTCTGGAGGAGAGAGGAGCGTAGTGTCACGGTCTGACTCTTCCCGTAGAGTCCCGTGCGGCACTTGCTTAGCTACAATCCTTGTGTGAAGCTAAGTCAAGTCAGCCTAACCCAAATTAATGGTAAAATAATAATGTGAGTAGTATGGAACACAAGAGAATTTAAGAAGAAGGAAGTTTTATTATAAGAGAAGGTGTTTGAAGGTAGAGAGCTTACAAGACTTGAGAGTTCTTGGATGGTTTGGAGCAAATGAGGTCCCCTCCTTTTATAGTTGAGGCCTCCACTCCACCTCCTCAAAGAGAAGATTCTAGATCCCTCATTAACTACATCTTCTACTACCTTTAAGTCTAGAATATTCCACCATATTCCCTTACCTTCCCCTATGTATAAGAACACTCTAGAACACTCTCCTTTCTTCCACATTATTCTACAATATTCTATAATATTCTATACTTTTCTAGGACTCTCTAGATCCTTCTAGGACTCTCTAGAACCTTCTAAGAATCTCTAGAACCTTCTAGGACTTTCTAGAACATTCTAAGACTCTCTAGAACCTTCTAGAACCTACTAGAAAATTCTAGAGTGTACTAGACTCCTCTAATATACATACTTAGCCATATTGAACCTCCCGGAAGGCTCTACCTCGATCCGGAACCTTCCGGTGAGCTTCAAACTTGTCACCGCGTGACATCCTCCCCCACCTAAATCCGCAACGCCCTCGTTGCGAGTCTTTGTCTAGTGGTTTCGGCATTTCTTGCCTTTTCCTCCAGTAACCTCTTTGGGGTGGGATTTGTTGTTTCCAAGATTTTGGGCCCGACCCAGTTTGGTGCACTCCTTTTGAGTCGCCCTTAATTATTCTGATCGTGTTAACCTTTAGCAAGCATTTCCTTCCCTTCATATCTGAATCTCGAAGAAGCTCCACCATGCACGAGTCTTCCCCATCAAATATGCACAAAGTCCGGTCCCTAGGCATTATACATGCTTTGGCGGTGTTGAAGAAGTCTTGACCCAATATTGCAGGATAGTCATCTAGATCTATCACTGTGAAGTCCATCTTCTTCTTCCAAGCACCTCCAATCTTGATGGGCACATCCCGAGCGATCCCATGAATTGGTTGTGGGCTAGAGTTCACTGCCTTGATGCTGGACATATTCCCTTCAATTTTTAACTTGTGCTTTTGGGCGAGCCCCAAAGACATAAAGTTGTCGGTGGCCCCAGTATCTACTAGTGCTACAGTTGGCTTTCCACAAACATCCATATCCACATATGTCAGCCCCTTACCTTGTTTTCCTTCAGGGATTGATTGGACCGTGTAAAGATGTTGCATGGCTCCCATGTGTCGTGACTCCTCCTCCTCGGATTCCTTAAATTCCTTCGACTCCTCGGACCTCTCACATATTAAGGCTGCGAGTTTCCCCCTTTGTGGGCATTCCCTAGCAAAGTGTGGCTTTCCACATAGAAAACAACTCGGGTTCTTTTGGCTACTACCTTCACCAGTGACCCATTTACCCTTGTCCTTCCATTGGTGTCGACTATTCTCACCACTCGACCTTCTGTCTTGATAAGAATCTCGGGGACTCTTTGAAGGGCTTCGGCCTCGTCCTTCCCTAGATTCATCTCCCCCACCTTTCTTCTTGTCTCCCCATGGAGCCTCCTGGGTAAAGGTGAGGTCCACGAATGATTCTGCCACGGCCATAGCATCATCAACGCTAGTAACACCGCGCCTCTCAACTTCGGCTCGGACCTTAGGTTGGAGACCCATCATAAAGTTGAAGTACAACTCATCCTCATTCATGCTCGGTACCTCTAACTTGAGTGCCGCAAACTCCTTTACATAGTCCCCCACTGGACCAGTTTGTTTGAGTTTGCGCATATTTACTCGTGCTAGGAACTCAACATTCCTCGGGTAAAATTGTTTCTTAATTTCCTGCTTAAACTCCACCCAAGTGGTGATGGTAGCTCGTCCCAATTCCATATCATTAAACTTGTTCCGCCACCATACCATAGCAGTGTCAACAAGGAAAAGAGAGGCAGTGTGTACCTTTTCTCTCTCATCAATGATTCCCGAGTTCTCAAGGAAACGTTCCATGTGAAAAAGGAAGTTGTCAAGTACCTTGGCGTCCCGTACACCTGGAAAAGGTGCAAGCCTTGGTGTATCCACCACCTTAGGAGCCTCTAAGAGGTTGTTGCGTGCCACACTTCTCCTATTTTGGGTCATGTCCTCCCGTATGGTGGCAACTTCATTAAATAGCTCCTTCACCATAGCTTCTAACTTCCCCATAGTTTGTTGCATTACATCCTTAAAAAGGATGAGGTCTTCATTCATTCCCTTAGTGTTATCCTCCATCATGGTCACCAAGGTATCCCGGGTTGCATCAAAGTCTCCGTTTAGCTTGGTCATATTGTTCCTCACTTCATCAAGGTCTTCTCTTAGATCCTTGATGTCTCCCATGCGCTCCTCTACCTTTACCAACCTAGCCTCGAACCCAGTGAGGACATCCTTAGACTTCCCACGACTTCCCTTCTTTACTTGCGCATCCACCACGGTGCTAATATCGGTGTGTTCACCCGCCATACTACTACTCTTAAAATGTTATCCCTTATAGCAAACTTGTTGAGGCGTGGTTCCCCTCGAACCGGCTCTGATACCAACTGTCACGGTCTGACTCTTCCCGTAGAGTCCCGTGCGGCACTTGCTTAGCTACAATCCTTGTGTGAAGCTAAGTCAAGTCAGCCTAACCCAAATTAATGGTAAAATAATAATGTGAGTAGTATGGAACACAAGAGAATTTAAGAAGAAGGAAGTTTTATTATAAGAGAAGGTGTTTGAAGGTAGAGAGCTTACAAGACTTGAGAGTTCTTGGATGGTTTGGAGCAAATGAGGTCCCCTCCTTTTATAGTTGAGGCCTCCACTCCACCTCCTCAAAGAGAAGATTCTAGATCCCTCATTAACTACATCTTCTACTACCTTTAAGTCTAGAATATTCCACCATATTCCCTTACCTTCCCCTATGTATAAGAACACTCTAGAACACTCTCCTTTCTTCCACATTATTCTACAATATTCTATAATATTCTATACTTTTCTAGGACTCTCTAGATCCTTCTAGGACTCTCTAGAACCTTCTAAGAATCTCTAGAACCTTCTAGGACTTTCTAGAACATTCTAAGACTCTCTAGAACCTTCTAGAACCTACTAGAAAATTCTAGAGTGTACTAGACTCCTCTAATATACATACTTAGCCATATTGAACCTCCCGGAAGGCTCTACCTCGATCCGGAACCTTCCGGTGAGCTTCAAACTTGTCACCGCGTGACAGTAGGCTGCCTCTGCAATTAGGCACGCAAGAGGGACGCACGAAAAGAAAGAAAACAAAGCAATACAAGGGCGGCATAAGCGATAGGGAAATAGGAGAAAAAGCACGGCTGCACAGACAACATAGAGAGGGAGGCAGAGAGCCGCAGAGAGAAGCAAGGGCCTTTAGAGGCTACACGCTGAGGGAGTAGAGTGTGGCAGAGCCGTAGAGAAAAAGAGGAAAAAGCGCATGTCAGGAGGGGAGCACAGAACACAAAGAAGAACGGACGGTGCTGAAACTGAGGCTAAGCAGTAGCCTTCAGCGCCATACACATTATCAACAAACGAAAGAAAAGAAAAAGAATTAGTGGCACAGAAATCGAAGGCGACGACAAGAGAGAATAAGAGGAAATTTGATACCGATAGAATTTATTTCAGATAAAATTAATTTTTATCTGAATAAAATCTTGATCTTTTATCCAAAATTAATTCCGGTTAATTCTTTCTCTATATCTCTTTCACATTTTAGATATATATTTTTGCGTAATTAATTCAATAATTATGACTGGCTAATTATTTATTGTTAGGGAATAAATTGAAACCTTAGATTAGGGTTTGAATTATAATTTTATTTTCTTTGTTTTGTGAGATTGTTTCTTAACTCTATTTTAATTGCTATCATTTATATATATAATTTTGTCAAGTATAATTTATTTAGTGCATGCTTTGTTTTGATTTCCTCATAAGTGACAGTATGTAGGATTATTTACCTACTATGTGGCCATCTAAATATACTAGAATTTATATTTATAAATTGCAGCTAGGTTAGATAACAATTCACCTAATAGTTTTGTGAGTCTAACCGAAGTAGTAAAATATTTAGATACGTGTGGGGTCAAGGAAAGGAAATACAGCTAGACATGCTTTGTGTACTAGTTTGGGTACTTAGATTAACAGCCTTCCAATTATACTTAATACATTAAATCTGGTTAAATATAGGAGCCGCTTGTTGCTGCTATACTGCTAGTATTTAATAGGGTTAATATTGGCGCTTTGTCATATTAATTAATTAAGGGAAGTAATATAAGGTGTATGGACCTAATTCTGGTGTACAACTTGGTTGATCTCTTTCTCATGATTAAAATATGACTTAGCAATTAATATTATATTTTGACCTAATCTAGTGGTGGATTTTAATTTCTCTAGCATCTCTAGCATATATGCGGGTTTCCTAATATTTTTATTGTTATTAGTTTATTTTATTTATTCCTTTTATTATTTTTTTTATAATCCCTCATTAATATTTTTCTTATTTATTTATTTTGTATTATTTATGAATTTTATTTATATTTTTATTTATTGTTAAGCTAGTTAAATAGAAGTGAGCCCTCTCAATCCTCGGCCTAGAATGATACCCTTATTTACCAGTGCTACAATTGACAACAAAATGGTTTAAATTGCGTGCCAGCTAAGGCCATACCACTCTCCATCCTCCAAATCCCTAACACTACATAAGGAGAGTAGATACCCCTTTTGAACCAATGTTTCAATCACAACTACTAATACCATCCTCACTAAAGGCCTAGGCTTGCATCTTCATTAAGAGACCCTAGCTGAAATGCCCCAAAATTTTCTAATTTTAAATATTATACTTAAATAAGGTTGTATTTGAAAATTTAATTTAATAAATTATTTTATTAAAATAAAAGAAAATTTATTAGGGTAAATTAATAAGAAATTTTATAAATGTGTTAAGTAAAGGAAATTTTGGTATATTATCTATTAAGGATTTTAATTTGGGAAATTATTTAAATAAATTATTTTATTCAAATTAAGAAAAATAAAATAGTTTCAAATTAATTTTAATTAAATTAAATAAAATTTGGGGGATTCATTAATTTAAAATGGAAATTTTGGAAAAATCCTTTAAAAAGCCTATTTTAGCATAAAAAGGGATTAAAAATTATTTTATTTAAATATTATTAATTTTAAATATTCTAAATATTCAGATCTATTTAATTGGCCCTAACCTAATTATTTCTCCTTTCCTTTTTCCCTTTTCCTTTTTTCTTTCCTTTTCTTTCTTTTCCTTCTTCTTCTTTTCTTTTTCTTTTTCTTCCCCGAATTAGGCCTGTTGTGCCGGTCCAATTCCTTTTTCCTTCCTTTTCCTCCAGCGCGGCCCGGCCCGTGCGTCGTCGCTGCCCCCCTCTCCCCCTATGCACCGCGTTTTATGTCCTTATCCCAATCAAACGCCGTGTTTCACCTCATTCATATTACCGTTGCACGTCAACCCTAGAACACGGTCCTTCAGGCATTTTTACGTCAAAACTCGTCATTTCATTTAATTGTTTTTCCCTTTGGGCCGAACCGCCCGATCTCCCTTCCTTTTTCTTTATTTTCTCCCCCACGAACAACCCGGTCCAACACCCCCACCTTCTTCTTCTTCCTCCAGCCCGACGCCATAACCGTCCACCTTCCTTCCTTCCCCGAAAATGGCGCCGCCAGCCACACGTGGCGTGACCGGCTCTTCTCTCGCTCTTTTTCTTCCTCTCAACCTTCCCGTTAATTTTAACTGTTCCAATCCCCCTCTCTTCCCCACATTTTCCCCATTTCTCTCCCGAAGGTCGGTAAAAATTCAAAAACATTGCCGCCGACCTTCAGCTTGAATAAACCAATTTCCCTCCCAATTTCAACTCTTGGTAACCTCCCCAATTCAACCTTAACCTCCACAACTATAAAAACCATCCTCAAAACCTGGATTCGGGATTTTTATTTCCCCGAAACCCTAAGTTCAGATCGTGCGCCTCCGCCCCGTTAGACGACTATTACTCCACCTCCTGCCAACTTCAACGCCTCATATTGCTCCCAATATCTTCCCTGAAATACCCTCTAATTAACTAAACTAACCAAAACCTTTGATTCATCTTGTACAAGCCTCCATAATCGCACAAAGTTGGTTAGTTGCTTCGACAGAAAATCTCACCCCGAGATGTTGAACCACCTTCCACCACCACATACGCCGCTTCTAACACCTTCCATACCAACCATTAACTCTTGCTAAATCTCCTCCACATCCCCATAGATTTATTTTATTTTTCTCCTTCCCCTCACCTCTTTTTCTTCATTTTTAACCCTCTTAGATCCATTTTCCGGCCACCTCTGGGAGCCACCGCGGGTTCCACCTACATTCTCCGACTCAAGGTAAAACCCTAGACATTTTACACACTTAGTTTTGAATTATTGATAATTATTCTATTTTTAGCCTAAATTTTAGTGTTAATTCAACTTTAATTATTATTATTATTATAATAATTATTATTATTATTATTATTGATATCGACTATATTCTAATTTCTAAATTTTGTTAACAGGTCTGGGAGTATTATTGAGTAAGATATATTATTCACCTCGGCCTTTACTTATTTAATTAAAATTTTACATGTTTAATGTTAATAATAATAATAATAATATTATTATTATTATTATTAGTGTAATTATTGGATTGATATTGTAATTATTTCAGGAGGGGTAGAGACCTAAAATTTTAATGATGTCTCGCACTTTTACTTTTCATTAGTATTTTTAACATTATTTTAATTATATTATTATTATTATTATTATTATTATTATTATCTTTATTAAATTATATTATAAGTATATATATATTGTTAATATCACTATTACAATTTCAAATGATGTTAGTATTATTAAAGTGGGGTGGTTAGAAATCCAACTTGTAATTTTAAGAATTTTGATATTATTATTTAATATTCTACTAATAAAAAAAGAGTATCATTAATAGTATTATACCTTATTAATATTATTATTTATTTTTATTACTATTATTATTATTATTATTGTTATTATTATTATCATCATCATCATTGTTATACTATCATTTCTATTTTGGGTGAAGGATAGAAACCCTTAGATCACCACCCTCTTCGAATGAAAATAATAAATTAATTGTAATAGTTTCTAAGGTTAATTTTTAAGTAGTAGTATTTTGATTAAAAACCAAATATTGGAATAAGTTAGAGGATAATAAAATTATATAAGAGAGTCTAATTCTAGTATGCTTTGATATAATAGGCGAACCCAATCAAATCCCTCAAGTGGAATAGGAGCATGCACCAAGACCGGTGACGTTTTAGGTAAGGGTTTACTAAGGCCATTTGTGTGTTTATATGTATTATGTGTTTCATATGCCATGTATTTTATGTTTGTTATTATTAATTATTTTACATGTGGCATGATTATATATTTGATGTATATTGGTGTGAATAAACTGTGGCATGAGAATTATGTGTATGTTTATGTTATTATTATTGTATGATATGCCCTAAGACATGCATATTAGGGTTGTAAAATAATGATGGGGAGTGTAACAATGTGGTGTTAGGGCTTGCATGAAATGGCATGGTGCTAGGGTTTGCATGGAATCGCATGGAGTTAGGGTTTGCATGAAATGACATGATGCTAGGGTTTTGCATGAAATGTGGTGTTAGGGTTGCATGGAAGCATGTCTACGTGGAGCTAGGGTTTGCATATGAATTAGGGTTTGCATGGAAGGGTGGTATATGTGAAGCTAGGGTTTGCACATGTGTGGCACGTGGAGTTAGGGTTTGCATGGGAGCTAGGGTTTGCATGGAATGTGGTACGTGGAGATTGGGTTTGCATGGGAGCTAGGGTTTGCATGAAAGCGTGGGTCATGTGTAGTTAGGTTTTGCATGGGAGCTAAGGTTGCATGGGAATGTGGTACGTGGAGATTGGGTCTGCATGGGAGCTAGGGTTTGCATGGAAGCATGGGTCATGTGTAATTAGGGTTTGCATGGGAGCTAAGGTTGCATGGAAATGTGGTTTACGTGGAGTTAGGGTTTGCATAGAGTAGGGTTGCATGAGAATGTGGTACGTGGAGATTGGGTCTGCATGGGAGCTAGGGTTTGCATGGAAGCGTGGGTCATGTGTAGTTAGGATTTGCATGGGAGCTAAGGTTGCATGGAAATGTGGTTTACGTGGAGTTAGAGTTTGCATGGAGTAGGGTTGCATGGGGGTTAGGGCTTTCATGGATTTAGTCACGCATGTCTGGGAAAATGTTTGTGAATGTCAAATGTTTTTGAATAAAATATTTAAGACACTAATATCTTAAAGTGGAAGATATTGAGACGGGACCAGCCGATCCACCGGTTAGGAATAGTGGTTAGGGTTTTATCCTATATATGACCGATCCACTAGTAATAATAGTGGTTAGGACATGAGGTCCTATGTGTATCCGGCCCACCGGTTATAATAGTGGGGGATCTCGAGCTCAATAAAGACAAACCAGATCATCAATGCCATTAAAAGATATTAATTACTTATAGTGGAACACCATGCGAGCAGGAGCCAAGCCGATCCACCGGTTAGGAATAGTGGTTAGGGTTTTACCCTATGTGTGTCCGGCCCACCGGTTATAATAGTGGGGTGTTCCTGTTTTCGCATGGATCTAATGCGGACATGAACCAAGCCTATCCATCGGTTAGGAATAGTGGTTAGGGTTTTTACCCTATGTATGACCGGCCCACCGGTTACAATAGTGGGGTGTTCCTGTACTCGCATGGATTGATAAAGATATGGTGTGTATTGACATTTGATAAAAGAAAGATTAAATCATTAATCCAGATCTTTTTGGGCCTAATGTGTGGACTTGCTGATATTAAGTTAAGGATTTCATTTTATGCTTCTGTGTATCATATGTGTGGGTTGTAAATATATGTTGATCATTATCCTGCATGAATTAATGTGTTATATGTTGGCCTTAGTATTCGGTCACCTTACTTAGTATGTAGCGTATTGATCACCTGTTTCATGGGTGCTGCTCATTCCCACGAGCAGAAGGCCCGTCTGATCTATTGCAGGTAGGAGATATTTACTTTGATGCTATTGATGTCTACGGGACATCAGAAGGGACAGAGTGATAGCTGGGCTGGATTGATTTCTAGAGAGACGTCGTCGTTTTCTTTATTTTATTTATGACTCATATTACTTTTATTATGTTTGAATTGTCAAAACAATTTTATTAATGTTGTCTAGTTAATTATTTGGAAAAACATTAGTCGGTATTTCGAATTATGTAAGACTTGTGCGTACTCTGATTTTCCTTTTTATAAATTTGGTTTATTGATGTTGTTACTAAAAGTGTCTTCTTAGCCTTAGCACTTGGTGCCGGAACGGTATGATGAACTGGTCTGGTACTAAGTGTGGCGGTAGCATCCTCAGAATCTACAGTTTTAATTTATGAGTATTGATTTAAAAAAATATGTGTAAATTTTGGGGTGTTACACTAGCGCCCTTTGGCTCCTTAATAACCATGTGCTCTTGTGGACAATCAGTCACATCCTAATATCTTAAGAGCTTGTCCTTTCGTAGAATCATGTTGAAATCAAGATGTTCAATATCTATGAGTTATACTAAAATTTGAACTTTACTAAAATCATGACCGCATCCCTATAGTTCAAGTAAGAGTTTAAGGCCAACTCCTAACCCAAACAAATGCTTAGTCACATACTACACCAGATTCTACAAGTTCATACAAGGCTGAAGAATTTCATTGTTACAAAGCAACACTAGCATATAAAATTATATGCTCTGATACCAACTCATAATACCCTAAAATTTTGATCTATAAAATTTTGTTTTGATTGAAATTCAAAATCATGTAAGAAAAAAAACTAGGGGATGTTATTGCAATATTGTAACACTCCAAAATTCACTATTTTTTTTAAAGCGGAAGAATTAAAATAGAAATACTTAAAACCTGTGAATTGTGGGAATGTTACTGCCACACTTAGTACCAAACCAGTTCTCTTTGATCGTTTCAGTACCAAGTGCTAAGGCTAAAGATAAGAAATAATCAATTATAAATCAATACAATCCAAATTCCAAATAAGCATTAAACGGTTGTAAAACAAAAGTGAGAGTACGCATAAAGAATTATTATTTAAATTAAAAAGAGAAATAACTTACAACCGATAAAAGATTAAAAAAATAAATAGAATTACATAAAGACTGAAATATGGCCACAACTCTCTCGAACTTGAGCCAACCACAAACTTAACACACAGCCCCGACTGATGTCTCGCCCACCTGCACAAAGTCAGAAGGGCATACTACTTGTGGGAATGAGCAGCACCCATGAAAAGGGTGATCAGTACGCTATGTACTGAGTGAGATAACCGAGCACTAAGGCCTACACATAAGCACATAAATCATGTAGAAAAATAGAAGAACACAATCATAAATGCATATGATCAACCAGGTTAAAGTACGTACAAAGGCCCATGAATAATCTAGATTAATCACTTAATTAATCTCTTATCAGAATCCGATTCACACCATGCCTTTTATCCATCCATGCGAGCATAGGAACACCCCACTATTATAACCGGTGGTCCGGTCACAATAGAGCATCATGCCCTAACCACTATTATTACCGGTGGATTGGTCATAATAGGGTCAAACCCTAACCACTATTTTAACCGGTGGATCGGTCACATATAGTGTAAAAACCCTAACCACTATTCCTAACCGGTGGATCGGTTCGGTTCCTCCTCACATGGTGTTCTACTGTAAGTAATTAGTGTCTTTTATTTGCCTTAGAAAAACTCTGGTTTATTTTCATTGAGATCGGGATCCCCCACTATTATAACCGGTGGGTCGGTCACATATAGGACATCATGTCCCAACCACTATTATTACCGGTGGATCGGTCACAATAGGGTAAAACCCTAACCACTATTATTACCGGTGGATCAGTCACACATAGGGTAAAACCCTAACCACTATTACTGACCGGTGGATCTGCTGGTCCCGTCTCAATATCTTCCACTTTAAGTAATTAGTGTCTTAAATATTTTATTCAAAGGCTTTCACCCTGGACATGCATAAGTCATCACACATCACAAATCATAAAATTCAACTATCATCATACTTTACTCACATATTACACATGTGCTACCACCAAACCCTAGACATGCATGAATCGCTCCCTTTACACTTATCCTCCAATTCTACTTCACATCTCACTCTAGGGTTTTATCCCGAAACCCTAATTTAGGCCTTAACATCCCCTCTTACTCCACCTCACATCACCCAAATCATTTTAACACTCCACACATCACAAATCATCTATTCCATTCTCATAATTACACCTTAATCACCAAAAACACATGATACAACAAAAACCTTAAGCAACCTCACCAAACCCTAATCAGCCACCACAAACCATAATTAACCACTCCAAATATTATTTAACCATAACAACTATAATTAGCCATTCCAAACCTTAATTAACCACGACAATTCACAATTAGCCACTCCAAACCCTAGCTTCATCTCCTACGTACCCAGATAATGTTCCACGTATTATTTTCCATCCAAAGTGTTTAACTACCCAAACAACGCTTACATTACCTTCCTTACATCCCAAATTAACTTTTCATACGTAAATTTTACTCTCATGCAGACTTTACCCATCCCATGCGACCATTCAAACTTTTCATGCAAACCCTAAATTCCATGCAATCATTAACTCCCATACAAAACCCTAACTCCACCACGCAACCCTAATACCACCCCACAACCATTAATACCACCATGCAAACCCTAATACCACCATGCAAAATTCAAGATTCCGTCATACAATACCCTAAATTCAATCCATACCAACCAAATATTCATCCTTACCAAACCCTAGATTCAAATCACATAAAACCGAAGATTCATCCTTACCTTACAATTTATTAGATTCTCCCACATAAAATCATAAATTAGAATCTCCCAAGCAAAACCATAAATTGGATTCCCCCAAACAAATCATAAATTAGATTCTCCCAATCAAATCATAAATTAGATCCTCCCATATAATATCATAAATTACATTCTCCCAAATAACATCATAAATTAGATTCTTCCAAACAAACCATAAATTTGATTCTCCCAATTAACATCATAAATTACATTCTCCCAATTAACATCATAAATTACATTCTCCCAAATAAAATCATAAATTAGATTCTCCCAAACAAATCATAAATTCGATTCTCCCATATAACATGATAAATTTTATTCTTCCACATAAAATCATACATTAGATTATTCCTTATAAAACCTCTTTCTCCATCCTCCTTTTTCATCCTTTCTCCCACACAAACCACGTCGACATCCTTTCATGCATGTCTTATAGGGTCACAACACATATCGTCACATACATATAGTACCCATGCCATACAAAAACATACTTCAACTCCATGTCATACCACATATAAAATAATTAATAATAATAAATATAGGATACATAGCATGCGAAGCACATAATGCACATAAGCACATAAAAGGCCTTAGTAAACCCTTACCTAAAATGACACCGGTCTTGGAGCACGCTCCTATGCCTCCTTAGGGCTTTGACTGTTCTCACCTATTATGAGGGAAAATCTAAAATTAGACTCCCTCCTATCAAAAATACTATTAAAAACTAACTTAATATAAGACTAGGCTTTGATAAAATATTAAAATATTAATAGCAAAAATACCAAAAATAATATCGATATTAATAATAATAAGGTTAATAAAAACAATAACAATAATAATAAGAAGGAAATTACTCAAACATAGTAAAATAAGGGCTTCATCCCTTTTACTAAAATAATACTACTAATAATAATATTAGTAAATTAAATAAACAAATTTAGTAATAATAATAGTGATGAAATAATAATAATAATAATAATAATAATAATAATAATAATACATTATTAGCAAAACTAATGTTAAAATATTTGTATTAATAATAATGGAATAAGAATAATGGAAATTAGAAATAGGAATAGTGATAATAATTATACTTATAGCATTTTAATATTAATAATAGTAAATATAGAAATAATAAGAAGAATAATAATAAAATCGAATTAAAATACAATAGGCTTCAGCCCTCAACATAAATAATAATAAAAACATTACTACCAATAATAATAATAATAATAATAATAATGCATATTAAAAATATAAATATTAAGAATAATAATAATAGTATTTATATGCAAATAATTGAAATAAAATAATTTAATGGTTATAAAAATAGGGAAAATAGCTGAGAGGGTCTAGGGTTCAACCATAGGCTGGTGGGGACAGGCGGCATCGGCGGTGGTTCACAGCGGCGGCGGCGGTGGCCGGAAAAAGGAAAGAAAAGGGTAAAAGTTGCATGCTGGGAAAAAGATAGGGAGAATTAAGGTGGGAGTTGGGGTGTTTTGATTTTCCCAGAAGGAGAGGGGCAGAATAATGGTGGGGGCGCAGCCAGAGGTGGCGGCGCACGACGGTGATGCTGGTGGCCGAATGGAGGAGAAGAAGAAAGAGAGAGGAGGAGAGGAAAATAAAGGTATGGGGAGATAGAGGAGGGTCTGCAAAAGATTTTGGAGGTGAAAGAAGAGGCAGAAACGGCGGAAGAGGTGGCTAAGGGCGACGCAAAGGGTGGCGGAGGTGGAAGAAAGGGCTATTTGGGAAGGCAAATTTGCACAGCTGGGTCGGCTTGTGAAGGAAGAATCGAAGGGTGAGGGAGGTTTGGTTAGCTAGAGGAAGGTTCAAGGAAGAGTTTACTGGCTAGGGATGGTGGCTAAGTTGGCCGGAGGCGGCGGAAGAAGCGTCTAAAGTGGCGGCGGCGGCAAGATCGGGCATTCCTGGGTTGAGGATAAAGAGCTTGATACAGGGCCATTATGGGGGGTATTTATAGGGTTAGAAGGGAGATTAGGGTTTTGTGGGTCATATACGGGGTAAGGATGGTAGGGTTAGGGTCACCGGAGGCGAGGTTGGCCGGTGGCAGCAAAACTCGGGTAGGGGAGTGCGCAGGAGAGAGAGAGAGAGGATCGTGCGAGAAAGCAGAGATTTGGTTGGGTTGATGAGGCTGCCGAAACAAGGGGAAGAGAAATGAAGGAATAGGCAGGTCAAAGGGGCAAGATCAGCGCCGAAAATCTCAGTTGGGCGGCGGAGTTACAGGCAGGTCGGTGGCGAGATGGCAGGTGCGAAGGCTGGGGAAGAAGAAAGGGGGATCTGGGCCAGGCGGTTCACGAAGGAGAAGAAGGAAAAGAAGAGATGGGAGACTGGGCGGTCGGCGCGGGGGAGGAAGGCATTAAATGAAATGCTGCGTTTTGTTGAAAACAGAAACAAAACGCAGTGCAGAAACGACGGGGGAAGGGCGACGATCGCGAGGGTTAAGCTCATTAAATAAAACGACGATTTGTGGTGAAATGAAACATAAAATGCGGCGTTGTAGAGTCAAAGGAAGGAGGCCGCGTGGCTGGCTCCGCCGAAGGAAAGGAAAGAAAAGGGAACTGGGCCGCCGGGCTAGCCCAGTTCGGCGAGGAGAAAAAGAAAAAGAAAAGAAGAAGAAAGAAAAATAAAGAAAAAGGAAAAAGAAAAAAAGGAAAAGAGAAAAATAATTAAGTTAGGGCCAATTAAATTAATCTGAATATTTAGGATATTTAAAAATAATAATATTTCAATAAAATAGTATTTAAATCCCTTTTTAGTCTAAATTAGGATTTTAAAAAGATTCCTCATTAAATTCCTCTTTAATTAGAAAAGCACCCTAATTTTCTCCAATTAAATTATTTATAAACTTAATATTAATTTGAAACCATTTTCTCCTTCTTATTTTAAATAACATAATTTATTTAATTAATTTCCAAAATAAAATCTTTAATTACTTAAAATACCAAAATTTCTCTAATAAAAATACTTACAAATTTCTTCTTAATTTTTCCTAATAAATTCCTTTTTATATTAACAAAAGTAATTTATTTAAATAATTTTTCTAATAAAATATAATTTTATAAGGTTAGAAATTTTCGGGGCATTTCATATATCAACCATGAGAGAGGTATGATAATCACTAAACCCATGCTTGATGAAAGGTAAAATGAAACAATGTAAGGAGTGTATGCATTAATGGTATAACCGTAATGATAATAAGAATGAGAGTAATATAGATAACGGAGAGATTTACAAAATTTAAATATAGGAAACAAGATAAAAGTTTAAAGAATTAGAAATGTCCAAACAAGATGGGTAACAAATCTTAGTTGGTTAACGTAACTCTTCATTAAATAGAAATGTGAACCTAAATCCCTAGGCAATGTCCAACTACTAACCCACACCATCTCCCTCAACATACTTTATCTAAGAATCATAACCCTGTAAATCATCCTCTTCTCATTAGAATATAATTTGCAACATCATAGTGTCCACAAATGTAGTGTTAATATGGGGAAGTACAAAGAAAACTACCTAAAGCATGGTAAGGACTCATGTTGCATATTAAGGTCATATAAAACATGGTGTGCAACATGATTAGAAAACACAACACAAAGGATCATGAATAACATATATGTCATAAAAAAAAATCTAACAGTTACACATAATCAATAATCCATGAATTCCTAGGATTATCCATAAGGGTAATTCCAAGTAATTTCACTATAAGTGCCAAAGGGATTTTCTTAGGGATTTTAAACATCTACCATACTTAGTCACCTAGATACTAAATTTTAGTTATGAAACACCTTAAACATGCTTATCATAATTAAACCATTATCTATATCCAAGATAGGGAAAAACATAGGACTACAACTCCACTATACTGATGCTATTGCCAAGGGATTTTTCCTAGGGACCTTCAATATCCAAAATAACTAAATCCTTAGTATACATAAATGGAAGGCCTTTAGGATTTCATTATTTAACTCCAAAGATTAATCTAAATCACACCACAATATTCATCATTTTATTTTTCCATAAATTTAATTAGGTAAGGCTAAGATCATTCTTTAATGTCAAAAATTAATGGAAAAGTTAAGATAAAAATCTCAAATAAAGATAAAAAAAATAGTAAATAAGCATGGAAAAACTAAGAAAAACTAGTTGATTAGTCATTTGGATAAGTCGATATGTCTGATTGTATCATACCCATGAGAAAAATAAATACAAAGCAAAACCAGCTGTTTGGTTGGTCCAAGTGAAGGAATATTCTCAAGAACGAGTATATGGGTTTAATCGGACCAATTGATATGTTTAGGTTGAGACCAAAACCACTCTAGTCAGAAAATAACTAGTCGAGAGGTTTATCAAACCACTTATATGTTCACAAAACTAGTTGATGGGTATCTCTAACCAATTGGCTACTCACATAATCCAATCTATGTATCCATTAGACGATCGACTGTCAATGCAAACCAATCAATGGGTTCAACCACCAATTCAACTTGTTTGAACTAAACATCGCCCATACAGAAATAAATAACACTTTAAAAAAATTCCATGCTCTTCACAACAATTTTACCATGCTCATAAGTTTTAAAACACATAAAAATACATAATTTAAGTATGAAATTTCATAGATTAATGAGTACATATTTTGACATATTTTATCTTACTTTTTGTTATTTTATTTGAGTAATTTATGAGAATAATTATAATTTTGTGCTTAAATGATAATAATCTTATATATTTTATTATTTAAGCTAAAATGATATAATTTATATAAAGTGTAAGATTATTTATTAATGTTTTTAATTTTATTTTATAGGTTAAATAAAAAGGAAAGAAAAGAGGTTTTGCACCCTTTGGACCAAAGGACCAAGGGAAAATAAACCAAGGTCGAAGAGTTAGAATCGAGCAAACGAGGCCCAACAACCCAAAAACAAAGTTATAAAAGAAGAAAGGTAGGAGAAGTCTGGGGAAATGTGGAGTAAAGGAAGGTAAAAGAGGAAGAAAGAGAGAGAGAGAGAGAGAGAGAGAGAGAGAGAGAGAAATGAAGGATAATAGTAAAGCATTGTTAGAGAAAGAAAGAGAGGAGAGAAGACCAGGCCAAGCGCTATCAACACAGAAAAAAAAAGGAAAAGATGTAGTCACGAAAAGAGTGGCGCTTGAGAGAGAGAAAAAAGAAAGAGAAAAGGGAACCAAAAAAATTTATTGTAGATGAAATTAATCAATTTTTCATCTCAATAAATTTTTAGACATTTATCCATAACTAATTTTGGTTATTTATTTCTCTATTTTGATTTATATTTTTGGTGTAATTAATTAGATCGTTATTATTGACTAATTATTTATTGCTAGGTAAAAGATTGAAACTCTAGATTATGGTTTGACATATGAAATTATTTTTCTTTATTTCATGAGATTATTCTTTGACTCTATTTTAATTATTATATTTTATATATATGATTCTGTCAAGTATAATTTATATGGTACATGCCTTATTCTGGTTTCATTATAGTGATAGTATATAGAATTATATACCTATTAGGTGATCATATAAATACATAAATTGTAGCTTGGTTAGATAACTATTTACCTAATAGTTTTGTGATTCTAATCGGAGTAGTGGAAGGTTTAAATATGTGTGGGTTAAAAGAAAGAAATATAACTAGACATGCTTATTGTACTAGTTTGGGTACTTAAATTGACATCCTTCCATTTGTACATAATGTATTAAATCTAATTAAATATAGGAGCTACTTGTTGCTACTATATTACTAGTATTTAATATGATTAATACTGGCACTTTATCGTATTAATTATTTTGAATGTAATATATGGTGTATAGACTTGTTTTTGGATTACATCTTGGTTAGTCTCATTCTCATGATCAAAAGATGACTTAGAAATTATAATTATATTTTAACCTAACCTAGTGGTGGATTTTAATTTTCCAAGCATATTTATTATATTTGCAGTTATGCATTCTTTTTATTATTGTATTTTATTTATTCTTTTTATTATTTTCTATTTGTAAAATCCACCATTATTATATTTTTTAATATTTATTTATTTTTTGTGATTTATATTTTTATTTATTAATTATTTTTATTATTTTTAAGCTAGTTAAATAGAGGTGTGCCCTTTAAATCCCTAGTATAGAATGATACCCTTATTTACTAATACTAAAATTATTAACAATAGGGTTTATATTATGTGGCAGCTATGTCCATGCCAATTTTTGGCATCGTTGCTAGGGATTGGTAACTTCACTTTTGTTTTGCTAATATTTTAGTGTGTTTTCATTTTTTGTGTGCTTTGTGTGTTGTGTTGTCCTTTTATTCAGAGCTAAGAGTGCTTGTGGACACTCAAGTCTATTAATTAATGGGATTTTTAGTGGTAAGTGTGTTTTTTTTTATGTTTTAATTTTTTTTATAATTTTTTTTGTGTGTTTTGGTTCACTTTTAACCTTCTCTTTTGATGTTGTTATGTCCTCCAAGTTGGGGTATGGAAAACTTTGAACGAACACTCATGTGAGAGTAAATGAGATTGTCATAGCTACTAGAGTCATTAATACAAGTGGATTGTGTCATATATAAGCAAATATATATGCTTATCATTCACAAGATATGAGAGGAGGAGGATGGACACAACCTAGTGCTCAAGAGTTTAATGGTTTTGAAGGACGTGGCCTCTACAAAAGTGCATACTATTCGGGAATGAGGAATTGCCCCAACTTTAGATGGGAGATAAATGATCGTTATCAAGTGCCATATCAAGACCCTTTTAAACTCGAATATGAAATTTCAAAAAATTATCAATATCCTCAACAATAATCTTCTCCAATTTCAAAACCCTCAAGTTCAGAAAAAATGGACAAGCTTTTTGAAGCATTGACAAATGGGCAAAAACAACTTATGCAAAGTCAAATTAAAAAAATGAAAGGATGTCAATGTTAGAGGAGAAAATGAGTTTTGTGATTAATGTGGTCAATCAATTACAAGAAAAAAAGGAGCTCTCTAGTACTTTAGTTTCAAATTCATGTGGGAGTTATAAGTATGATGAGGTCATGTGCACATATGAAGATGAGCTAGTTGAGGAGGTTCTTAAGGAGCATATTGAAAAGCATGATTTGGTGGAAGAAGAGCTTATAAAAGTAGAAAAATAATCTCATCAAAATAAGGATCAAGTGAACAAAGAGAAGCATACGAATAGGAAGTCTATCACTTTCATCTACCATAGACCATCTTTGGACATTTTTTCCCCAACTTTGCTTGGAGATGAGCATGAAACATGAGGTAAGCCTTTGAACCACTTTGATTTTATTTGTGCTAACCCTACTCCTTATTTTCCCTATTTTAGCAGGTTATATGGGTCAAATATTGAAGAGAGTAATCAAATCATATTGGACACATCTAATAAGAAGCAAAATGTTCCAATGGAGAGGTTGTGATCAAAAGATTTTCTAAAATACTTTGAGATGGGACAATATGTTCCTCCTTTGATAGAGAGACCACCATACATTGACATCGGGTAAAATATTCTCACTTTATACATAAGCCTAAGTCTCATGATAGGTAAGTTACCTTCTTGTTGGGTTAAATATTTTATTAAAAATAACATTTTATCTTTTTATACATTGTAGGATATAAATGATTAGCATGAGGAGGGATTTGGTGAAGCAATTCCCAAGTGGAAGCACAAACCTTGATTGAGTAAACTAAGATCATGTCAGGCTAAAGACGTAAAACAAGCATTGCTTGGGAGGAAACCTAATGTGACAAGGGATTTTTATACCTTTTAGTTGTTTCTATTTATTTATTTTCTCTCTCCATACTTAAAATTACATGTTCCTTTAGTTGTTTACATATTTAGGACAATGTATGATTTAAGTGTGGGGGTGTGAGTGTTTTCATGTGCTTGCATGTTAAAAAATTGAAAACAAAATGCAATATTATTTATGATTTTTTGATATGTTTAGAGCCTTAGGAGCCCTTAACTAGTTAACGAGGAGCATATGTTTGAAATCTAATGAAAAGAGGATCATAAAATAGAGATAAAGTGAGTGGAGATTTTTTGTTTTAATTTCGAAATAGGGAGCACATATCTACATGTCTAGATGTGAATGGAGAAAGAATATGTATGATTTTCTAACCACTAACATGGCATGTTGAGATTCATCATATTCGTCAATGAGCTTTTGAACCATATATACCTTCTTCTTTTTCTTTATGAGTGAATTTAAATGAAATTATCTACTTATCTTAGCTTTAAATTTTCTTTGCAAAGTCATATATGTTTAATTTTTTTTATTAAATTACTTTCCACATCTCTTGTAATGGAATTTAGAGATTACTGTAACTCACTCTTATACTAGTCAAATATTATAGTCAAAACATGCTATAATTGAGAAAATGATAAAGGCAACTCAGAATTTTCTACCACATGACAAAATAGCTTGAACCCTAAATTGTGTACACCCTATAGAAGCCTTTGAGCCTATACATAAAAAAAATATTTTTCTTCACTACCTATATTAAATAATATTTGGGCCTTATCCTTACCCTTGTTTAAATCTAAGGGGATCAATGCATTATAGATATAGAGTGGTTATGTATATGAATGTATGTGTAAGAAATATATGTATTTATGCTAAGAAAGGAAATAGTTGTGTTCGGTGGTGGAGATAGAATTTATATATTCATTTTATTATAATTATTTTTTATTTAAAAAAATTAAATGAAAAAGAAGAAAGAAATAAAATGATATAATATAAGTAAGAGAGGGAGATATGGAGATAATGTTGAGAGAATTCTCTTCATGTTCTATTTTTATCTCATTGTTCTAGTTTAGTGTTAAGGTGGAGATGTGTATTAGAGTTCACTAGTTCTTGACATTTTTAGTACCACAATCTTAGAATACTATGTACC
This sequence comes from Tamarix austromongolica, assembly GCA_039764185.1. Lineage (NCBI taxonomy): Eukaryota > Viridiplantae > Streptophyta > Magnoliopsida > Caryophyllales > Tamaricaceae > Tamarix > Tamarix austromongolica. The sequence continues at coordinate 51,937,594 of CM077817.1, forward strand.
TTTCTATACCTTAAACTCGTTACCACCAATAAGTAAGTCCTATTTCATTCTTGAGATGAGTAGCCTTTGATCTAATGGAGATTAGCCACAAGAGTTAAGCATATAGTTTAGTCCATTTGCTAGGTATTTGATATCTTTCATGAGGTTTTATCCAAAAAAAATATGAGCTTTCTTTGTTTATATACATGAGTCGCTTATTATCTTTATCATCTTGTCTCACATATCTAAATGTTTTTATACATTTGTAGCCATAAATGTAAGAGAGAAAAAAAATAGAGCCCATCTATAGTGAGGACAGATCCTGATGTGACTAAGGCATGGTAAATCTTCATCCATATTATTGATCTATACATAAGTATCATGTTTATGTGTGAACCATATATTAAAATTTATCCCTTATATCTCCTAATGCTGAATCTTTGTTGAGCGCTAATCTTGTTATTATGAAAGTAAAAGATTCTGAGACAACATTAGTTAGGTACGATTTTAATTTATTATTACTGTGTGTGATTTTATGGGTATATCATCTGTGAAACCCTCACGAGTAATTCAAGAATCTTTCGTAGTTCAACCCACACTCCTAGCAGTTTGCTACATGACATTAGTTTCATTATAGCTAGTAGATGTTTGCATTTGGATCGTAAAAGCAACTTTCAATGATGGCAGCATTGTATTAACAGTCTAATCATGTAATGAGTCGGTTGTACTCTTAGCCTTTCGGCTGTTCTATTTATAAATTTTTTCTTTACTTATCAAAAAAATAATAATAAATGCTAATGATAAAAATAATGATAATATTAATAATAAGAAGATTTGATATTTATAATAACACTACTACAATTCAAAATAGGCACAATAGGGGTTCAGCCCTATATAGAATAATAATACCAACAATGAAAATACTAATAATAGTAATCGCATTACAATAATAATAATAATAATAATAATAATAATAATAATAATAATAGCAACACTATTTGTAAAATATTTGTAATAATAATAATAATAATTTTGAAATAGTAATAGTAGTAGTAATAATAATAATAATAACATATTAATATTAATAATAAAGATAATAGCAACAATAAGAATAATAATAATAAAATCGAAATAAAAATTATAATAGGACTTCGGCCCTTAATAGAAATAATAATAAAATCATTGATAATAATAATAATAGTAATAACAATAATAATAGAAATATTAATAATAATAATATATTTTGAATAAATGAAATAAAATAGATTAGGACTTGTAAAAATAGGGTAAAAGGGTTGAGAGGGTCTAGGGTTCAACCTTACACTAGTGGTGATAGGCGGCACCAACGGTGGTGCACGACGGCGGTGACGGTGGCCGGAAAAAGAGAAGAAAAGGGAAAAAGTTGAATGTTGGGAAAAGGAGAGGTAGAATGAAGGTGGGGTTTGATGTGATTATGGTTGCCTAGAAGGAGATGAATAGAATAACGGTGGCAGCACAACCAAAGGTGGCGGCGCACAGCGGCAATGGTGGTGGCCGAATGGGGAAGAAGAAGAGAAAGAGAGGAGGAGAGGGAGGAAGAGGAAAAGAAAGGTAGAGGAGATAGGGGAGGGTTTGCATAACAGAATGGAAGGTGAAAGAAGCAGCAGCAGCGGAAGTGGTGGCTAATGGTGGTTCGAAAGGCTGCGGAGATGAAAAGGAAGGCTGATCAAGGAGGAAACTTTACATAGCTGGGGTGGCTTGTGTAGGAAAAATCAAGGGATGAGGGAGGTTTAGGTAGTTAGAGGGCAGTGCAAGGATGAGTTGGGTAGGTAGAGAGGGCGGTGGAGTTGGCTAGAGACGGCGGTAGAAGCGTCTAAAGTGGCGGTGGTGGCAAGGTCAAAAATTTCTGGGTAGGGATCAAAAGTTTGATGCAGGGCTCATTATGGGGGTATTTATAGATTTTAGAAGGAAGGTTAGGGTTCTATGGGTCAGCTAAGGGGTAATGCAGGTAGGGTTCCGGTTACCGGCGGCAACAAAAGCCGGCGAAATTCAAATCAGGTAGTGAGTTGTTATGCAGAAAAAGAAGAGTTGTGCACAAAAAAGGAAGGGAGATGGGTTAGGTAAATGTGGTCACCAAAACAAAGGGAAGAGAAAGGGAGGAAAATGGCCAGTCAAAGGAGCGAGATGGGGGCAAAAAACCAGGGCGTTGGGCTGTGGTGAAGGTTGTCGACGTCGGGGACGGAGGAAAGAGGAAGAAGAAAGAAAGGGGGCTAGACCGGCCGACTAGGAAAAAGAAAAGAAAAGAAAGAAGAAGACCGGACTGGGCAATGATCATTAAAACGGGGGGGATGCAGCGTTTAGGGGGGAAAAGGATAAAATGCAACGCTAGGCTGCTGAAAGAATAAGAATAAAAGAAAAATGAGAGGAATGGGTCGTTGGGCTGCTGAAAGAAGAAGGAAGAAGGGAAAGGATTGGGCCACGGCTGGCCTAGGTCAGGGAGGAGAGGAAGAAAAAGAAAAGAAAGGAAAGGAAAAGAAAGAAAAAGGAAGGACAAAAGGAAGAAAGAAAAGGAAAAACAAAAAAAATAAAAATATGAGGGTTGGGTTAATTAAATTAATTAGGATATCTGGGATATTTAAAAATAATAATATTTAAATAAAATAATATTTAAATCCTCTTTTTAAGCTAAATTAGGATTTTTAAAAGATTTTTCATAAATTCCATTTTAATTAGCAAAACACCCTAAATTTCTCCAATTAAATTATTTATAAAATTCCTATTAATTTAAAACCATTTTCTCCTTATTATTTTAAATAAAATAATTTATTTAATTAATTTTTAAAGTAATATCCTTAATTAGTTAAAATACCCATATTTTTCTAATAAAAATATTTATTATTTTCTTCTAGAATAGCCATAATTAATTCCCTTTTATTTTAATAAAAATATTTTATTTAATAAATTTCTAAATAAATCCTGAATTAGCTATAATTCTTAAAATTAGGTTTTGGGGTAACTTTCCATATATAAAATTTACACCCATGCAGACTTCATAACTCCCATGCAACACCATAGATTAGATTCTCCCATGCACTGCCATAGACTCTCCCATGCACAACCATAGGTTCTCCCATTCTTTTATTTTATTTAAATTTTCTATTTTATTCATCCACTCATGGACCATTAAAATATCCAAGTCAACTCACACCCCTTGGTCAACTTATTTTTCTTTAGTCAACTTACTCCCCTTTGGTCAACTTACTTCCCCATTTTCCTTTTTCATCCTTTCCACCCCACCAACCACATTAAACATCCTCACATGCATATCTTAAAGGGTCATAACACATTACATCACATTCCACAACCTTTCCCCACATATACATATCAACATATACAATAAGAAGGCAGATAAGCATACTTTAACTCCAAGCTGCTCCATACATAAGATAGTCAACTAAAAACACATAATACACAACACGACATTATACAAGGCATCGAAGGCATGTAATGAACATAACACACATAAGGCCTTAGTTACACCCTTACCTAAAATGACACCGGTCTTTGAGCACGCTCCTACCCTTCCTTAAGGCTTTAACTGGTCTCACTTATAAGAGGAAAAAACTAAAGATTAGGTTCCCTCCTACTAAAATACTATTATATCCTAATTTATTCTAAAATTAGGGTTTTTGATAAAATAATAATATATTAATAATAATGACATTAAATAATTACTAATTTTGCTAAAGATATAAGAAATAATTGTAATTTTGTAAAAGTTGATAATATAAGGTTTGAAGAATTTACCCTAATAATAACGATACTAAATATAATAATAATAATAATAATAATAATAATAATATAATGACAATAATAATAATAATATATTCAAAATAATGTAAATATGAACAAATAAAATAAATAAAGGCTAAATAAATGGTTAAAAAGGGTTGAGAATGTTTAGGGTTCCACCTTAGGTTGGTGGTGACAAGCAGCACTGGTGATGGTGCACGGCGATGGCGGCGGTGGCCAGAAAAAGAGAAGAAAAAGGGAAAAGTCGAATGCTAGGAAAAAGAGGGGAATAATGAGGGTGGAAGTTATGGTGTTTTTCGTTTAGCTAGATGGAGAGGAGTAGAATGAGTGTGGCGGCGCACGGTGGCGGTAGTGGTGGCCGCAAATGGAAGAAGGAGAGAAAGAGAGGAGGGGGAGAGAAAGAGGAAAAGAAAAATAAGGGAGATAGAGGGAAGTCTGCAAAGGTTTTTGGAAGGTGAAAGGGGTAGTGGACACGGCGGAAGTGGTGGTGGACGGTGGTGCGAATGGTGGCAGGGGCGGAGGAGTGGTTGATCATGAAGGAAACTTTGCATGGCCGAGGTGGCTCATGGAAGGCAAATCGAGAGATATGGGTTGTGTATTTAGTTAGAGGGTGGTGCAAGGAGTACTTAGGTGGGCGGAGTGGGTGGCGGTGTTGGCTGATGGCAACGAGGCTGGCGTCTAAAAAGGCGGCGGCAAAAAGGGATGATTTTTTTCTAGGTTCCAAAACAAAACTTGATTCTAGGGCTAGTAAGGGGGTATTTATAGAGTTAAAGGAGAGATAAGGTCAGAGGGGAGATGGGAGAATCAGGGCAAGTAGGCTAGGGTTCACTGGCAGCGATGGTTGGCCAGCGAAATTCAAATTGTGGCAGGGTGAGTGGCTAGCCAAGGAGGAGGGAAAATCTCACGAGAAGAAAGGAAATTGATTGGGTTGAAATGGTTTTTGAATCGGTGAGGAAGAGAGGGGAAAATGGCCGGTCAAATCAAACGTGGACGGCGGCGATATTCTCGGACAATTACAGGTCGACTGGGGAAGGGAGAAGGAAGAAGAAGAAGGAGGTGGGGGTCATGCATGTGGACCGGCAGTCCAGGAAAAAAAAAGAGAAAAGGAAAAGAATGAGAACCGGCAGTTGAGAGATGGTGGAAAATTGAAACACGGCGTACTAGGTTGGGCCGCGTCGAAGGAGAAGAGAAAGGAAGGAGGGCGATGGGCTTCTAGGATGGCCCAGGCCGAGGATAAGGAAGAAAAGAAAAGAAAAAGAAAGAAAAAGGAAGAAAAAAGGAAAGAAAAGAAAGAAAGAAAGAAAAAGGAGAAAGGAAAAAAGAAAAATAGATGGAATGGGATAATTAAAATAATTTGGATATTTGGGATATTTAAAATTAATAATATTTAAATAAAATAATATTTAATTTCCTTTTTAGGCTAAATTATGATTTTTGAAAGATTTTTCCTAAATTTTATTTTAATTAGCAAAATACCCAAATTTTTCTCATAAAAATATTTATTATTTCCTTCTTGTTTTTCCTAATTAAATCCTTTTTATTTAAAAAATAATAATTTAATTAATTAATTTTCTTAATAAATCCTAAAATTCTTAAAATTAGATTTTGGGGCATTTCACCTAGTGGCTAATAGAACCCTCCAATTCATCAATGTCTTAAATGAAATTTTGATGCATATATGGATAATGAATCTCAAAGGGCAGCATTTGGAAATGTACTCAAAGATTGACATGGATAATTTATCTACACTCTTTTTAGTACCGCTTGAGTGCATGGAAGTAAACAAGGTGGAGGTTACCACTATATAGAAGGTATGCATGCTCACACACCAAAAGTTATGATTTAGATATCTACAAATTCAAGTGGAATCAGACTCCACAAAGGTGGACACATAGTGTATAGACCTAAGGAATTGTATATGGAATCTATCTTTTTTACATAACTATGTTAAACTTCTAGGTTCACTAATTGAGTGGAGAATAACAAAAGGTAGTTGATCAACCAGTAAGGATGGGAAAATGAAGAGGCGCACCAGTGAATGAAAGGATGAAAAGAGGAGAAGTTGTAGAGACCTAAGGGTCTAAGTGGAAAATCGTGTATAAGGTTCATGTAGGGGTCACTTCATAAGTTTCTAGCTTTTTAGTTGGGAAAGAAGTGTGGATCATATTATAAGAAGGGAAGGGGTAGGTAATAAATGCAATAAAGGTATATTATAACACCCTAACCTATAATTTTTGTACCCCATCCTAAAATTCATCAAAATGGGTTTAACATTGTGTTGATATAAGATAAAATAGTGTTGGTTCTAAAAAGATCTAAAAATTCTAATAAATATGTGAATTTAAGGCGTACAGATTGACTTTTTTTTTCCTAACTGATCGAATGGTATGCTTGGGGATTTACAATTTACAAGTTTGCTCAAACTGATTGATCAATTATCCTATGAGTTCAAATCATTTTCTAATTTTTATTCAAATATCTTCCTAGTATTAATGAAAACTTCTAATTATAGTCTATTTGTGCTAATAAGCATATGTTGGCACTTTGTGATTATTTTGATAATATTTTTATCATTCTATTATTTTATTTAGTTAAATTTCCCCTAAGAGCAGTTTTTGGGGCATACCTCACCTTCTCTCTTCTCCCTCACTTTACTTCCTCTATTCTAACAATTAGGTTACCTGTTTGACTACTTTCACATCTTTCCCGACTTACCCATCTTCTACAATTGTTCCCTCCCTAACTACACCCAACCTTCATCATACCATCATCCTTCTCCCACACTCAACTATACCAATCTTATCTCTCTCCCTGTTGTGGATTTTTATTATCTTTGTCTTCACCCTATATTCCTCATTCATTGTCACTTCTTCCCTATTTTTATTTCTCTCATCTTCCTTTCCCTTGGTGAAATTTACTAAGTGTTAAGTATTCTCCATTCTTCTCCCTTTTTCCTTTCTTATGAGAAAAAAAAAGGTTGCTCTTGTTTTCTTCCTTCCTTAGTCGAGTTATTGTCTCTCTTTTCTTCTTTAGATCTTTCCTTTAGTTCTAGCTTATTTCTCTTCAACAAGAAAGGATTAAGGTTTGAGTAAGTTTGAAGATTCCAGCTTCATTTTCCTTGTAATTCTATTTCTAAGAAAATTTTGAGTTGTGTTTTTCTTCTTCTTTTTCTTCTTCTTATGTTATTTGCTTTTAATGGAGCTTTAAAAGGATTTTTAATGATTCTGACTCGTGATTATCCTAGGAATAAAATTCTCAGTAGACAACCATCAAGTAGAAGTTTCATGCTAGAAGAATCAATTCAATGTAAGGTGTTATTATCTTTATTATAAATGAGGTTTTTGTTGCTTACTGTGCTTCCATGTTCTTGGTGAGTTTTTGTGTTCAATATGGCTCAATTGTATTCTAGAATTCAAGCATGTGGTAGAGTTTCCTTCTCAACTTTAAGAATTGGTCATTTCTTTGATTTTATGCATGATTTGGTAGTTTAAGTATGATTTCATTTAGATACCTACATTACCACGTATCCATGTGATTCTATGTGTGCACCATGTCTCTTTATGTGTCTTATGACCTAGTAGCATGCTAGGATTAATATGGTGAATTTTGGTGTTTATATCGTAAGTGTGGGTGTTGTTTTACCCAAACTAGATCAGCAGTTTGTTGAATCCATCGATTGGTTAAGTGAACAATCACATAGTTTGGAAGTTTTGATTGGTTGGTTACAAGATCAGTCAATTAGTTTGATGAACTAATCGAATGGTCCTTATGAGCTATCAATCAATTTGCCAAACCCATCGATTGGTGATCTTATGACCAAAGTGGTATGGTCTTTACATAGACCCATCAACTAATTGAACCAAACTGATTGACTGGTTCCCTATAAATAGTCACTGGATGAGTCCAACATGTGGAGTGGTTCACTAATGTTATTTTAGATTAAGGTTTGGTATGACCAGGCCAGTCGACTGGACCTAGGGATTGTTTAACTTATCCAACTATATTCCGCTTGGTTTGTTCTTAATTGTTGTTATTCTCTTAAACCTTTTGTGTTAAGACCTTCATGTAAATACAACATTTAAGTTATGATGACAACCATGTTACCCTAGAATTAATAAGAATCATAATGATTATAATTAGGACTTAAATTGGTTAAGTTTGGTCTCATCTCTAAACATCCAATTGATGGCTTTTATTCCTTGTGATGTGTTAGGTGTTATCACTTTAAAATACCCAATTTGGAAAATAATAGAATTTATTTGTGTTTTTTGTTATCACTTACAAAACACCTAATTTGGATAATAATAGAATTTAACTGTATTTAGTGTTATCACTGGAAAGCATAAAATTGGTAATTTATGGAATTAATCTGTGATTTGTGATATCACTTAGTAATTATTAATAAGGGAATAATATTTTTTTTTAGCCTTTTTCTCTAACTTATGGGCTAACTAACTTGGAGTTAGTGGGTGGGTTACCTTGTGATACCTTGTGGTTGTAGTTGATAATGGGTATACGCATATCTTTATAGTATAGGATTATATTGTGGTAGGTTGGCATAACATCAATGTCTAGCTTGGGTGGGTGATATATCCTAGTACAAGCCCCCGATACTTTGTATTTTTATTTGTTTAGATGGGTGTGGTATCCCAACTTGTTAGCCCTCACAATGAAGGCATTCAAGGCATGGTGGGTGAGGCATCACATTATAATCCCCCTTGGTGTCGTTCAACCACATGTGGTGGGTGTGATATCTTCATTTGGGTTATCGTTCATGGCATATGCACTTGATGTAGGTGGGTGTGGTATCCCTAGAGAAAAGCCCATTTGATGTATCATGACCCCGTGTTGTGGGTGTGGTATCCTATTATATTTATATTCTACCATGAATTTTGTTTATGGTGGAGAATTTGGTGTTGTTAAAGGAATTATCTTAATAACTAGAAATTATGTGATCACTAAAGTAATATTTATAATATGATGCCACCATTGGAGAATTGGCTTTGTAAGGTTGATCCTTATTGACAATCAACCTTTGAGGGTTAGGAGGACCTAGATGTTTTAGAGCATTAGCTGAGGGACTTTAAGAAGATCTTTGAGGCTAGTATATACCCAAAGGGTAGCAGGTGGATATTAGAGTTTTCCACTTGCAAGGTCATGCTAACAAATAGTGGAGATGTAAGCAGTTGAGAGGAGACACTATAGATCAGTGGGAGACTTTCAGTGAGATGTTAAGGTTATGATTCTACCCTACTCACATAGGAATGGTAAGTACAATGAGTTTATGGCATTGTATTTGGGTACGTCTCTAGTGGAGAAGTACTAGAACCACTATCTAGATCAGATCCACTTTGATCCAAAAATGTATTTAGAGTTATGTTAATATAAAATAAATGAGTTTTTGTTTTGAATTGGGCTTGAAATTCTAATAAAATGTGAATTTTAGGCATATCGGTCAGCTAGTTTACATAGTCGATCGACTAGTGCCTTAAGGAAATTTATTTCTTAGTATTCTAGTATTATTTTTATATTAATTAGACCATCTAATGATTTTAATTATGAAAAGTTTCTTAAAGAGAGACTTTTGAAAGCAAGCCCCCCTTCTCCTTTTCCCTCACCTCTCCTTCTCTCTTCTAGCAGCTAGGGCAGTGATTTTTGACTTTGTGGACTCTTCCCTAACTTAACTACCCACTTGCATACCCATCTCTGACTGCACTCAACCCCTCACCACTTGATCATGTCATCTTTCACTTTTTATCTTGCCCACACTCAACCTCACCTATCTCATCCCTCTTTTCCTTGAGGATTTCAACTAGATTGCTCCTATACCTCTCATTCTATTGATGTATCTTCATTACACACTTGTGTTCTTGCTCTTTTCTCCCTTCTTCTTGTGAAAATCTCACTAAATGTCGAACACACTTCCATTTTCTCCTCTTCTTCCTTCTGCTGAGAAAAGGAGATCCTCTCTAAGTTTCTCCCTTAACTGTGCAATCATTATGTTTCTTTCTCTTCTTCCAATATTGGTTTTAATTCTCTCTTGCTATCCCTAAGCAAGAAAGAATTATGGTTTATAAAAATTGGATATTTCAGCTTCACTTTAACAACCTATTTTGGGTCAAAAGTTAGTGTTGTGTGTTTCTCTTCTCCTTCTGATTTTCTTAGTTTTTAATGAAGTTTTGGAAGAGGATTTTTAATGATTTTACTTTGATACTCTTAGCAATCAAAGTTCTACTAGATAGGCCATCTAGTAGGAGTTTTATGCTGGAAGAATTGATTCAAGGGAAGCCATTCTTATCTTTAACATAATTAGGTTACTATGGTATATTGGGGTTCCATGCGTTAGTATATGAGAAAAAATCTAATTATGTTCCATGGTATAAGCTTGTAGTATAATTCTTTCCAAGTAAGTGTTGTTGAGTTTCCTCATTTTCAACATGAAATTGATTGTTAAATATTATTTTGTTAAGTGTGTACATCACCATGTGTCCATGTGATTCTATGTGTGAAGCATGTATTTGTTTATATTTTGACATAGAAGCATGATAGGATTAATATAGTAAAGTGTGGTAAATTTTGGTCCATGTTTTTAAGTATAGATTGTGTTTTTCCCAGACTAGTCCATTGGTTTCTTGAACCAGTCGACTAGTTTTTTGAGTAGTCGAATGGTTTGGAGTTTTAGAACATTTAGTCAAGAGATCATTTAATTGGTTTGGAAAAACAGTCGACTAGCCTTGATGAACAATTGATCGGTCGATCACAACCATCAATTTTTGTCCCTACATACCAAGGTAGCTTTCTCTCCCCTTAAACCATTTGATCGGTTGGACCAAACCGCATCAGTAGAGGTTACTATAACCAGTCGATCGGTTGGTCAAACCCATCGATTCATTTTTTTGGCAGGCCAAAATGATTTTTTCTCTCCTTAGACCCATTAATCGGTTAGATCAAGCAAGTCATTTAGTTATCATGAACAGTCGACTAGTGCTCTGGTTTTGTTTTGGCCCAAGTCTGGTACAACTATATCAGTCAACTAGTCTGAGGACCAATTGACAAGTCTAGTTGGGAGCCAACTGGTTTGTTGTGAATTTTTGTGTTTCTTATGGTCCTTTTACATTGATACTTTTATGTTTTTCTAACATTTTAATTATGATTTCAACCATGATCGACATAAGTTAATATGAACCACTATTATGGTATTTGAGGCATACTTTTGGTTGAGTTTAGTGTTACCTTTAACCACCTAAGTGGTATAAGGTGTTTAGTGCTATGCTTAAACACCCAATTGGTATGATGAGTTGTGTGTTATCTCTAAACACCCAATTTGGTGGTTTTAATGCATTCTATGAGCTTAGTATCATCTCTAATCACCCATTTGGTGGCTTATATGCCTTGGTTATTGTTTAGTGTCAGCACTTAAAAGGTCTAATTGGTTTGATATGTGGATTTTGATCATGGAATCTTAGAGGCCTTACTGGTATGCATACTTAGTGTTTGGTTATCTTTTCTTCCCCTAGCTTAGATAACCAAATGTGGTGGATGTTGAAGATCCCTAAGAAAAGTCCCTTAGCACTAGTGATACTGTGGTGAGTGATGAAGACCCAAAATTGAGCATATGCCACCTCATTTAGGCAACTAAGTGTGGTGAAGTTGAAGATCCTTGAGAAAAACCCCTTAGCACTAGTGTCATGTCATGGTGGGAGTTGTAGTCCTACGTTCGTCCCATCATGGTATATTGGGATTGTTTTGATTCTATGGTTATGTACTTAGGGTGAGGCAAACCCAAAATTCACCATATTCCCCCTAACCTAGGAGAAAAAGTGTGATGGATGTTGAAGATCTCTGAGAAAAGCCCCTTAGCACTAATATGATGCAGTGGTGGGAGCTGCAGTCCTATGCTAGTCCCATCATAGATAATGGCTTTATGTTCTTTACTTTAACATGGATTGTTATGGAAAACCAAGTTTGTGTGCAATTGTATAACTTTGGGTTCTGCTAAGATATTAATATGTTTTCACTGTTCTCGTACGTTACCTTTCTAGTAGGTTGAATACCATGCTACTGTATAACCTCAATATGCTACATGAGTCTTCCATATTATAAGTAGTATGTTTTGCTAGTACTTTACCGTACTAATAATACACATGTGTATTCACTATGATGATCCGGCTTCTAGTCTGGGGAACGGATGATAATTTGCAAGATTATGACTCTTAACTAGAGAAGCAAAGGATGATGACGTGGGACACTAGTGGGCCATTGATTAGGGTTGAAGGTTTAATGACTATGCTTAAGAGTCAGGCTAGGGATGTAAATGAGCTGAGTTAGTTCGGTATTTGGCTCAGCTTGGCTCGTTAAAATTTTGGTTCAACTCATTCATTCAGTTAAATAAGCCAAGCTTGAGCCTTCTTTTTGAGCTCATTTATTAAACGAGCCGAACTCGAGCTCCAAAAAGTGAGCCTTAGTTTATTTTTTGGCTTTGGATCATGAGCTTGGTTTGGCTCGGCTCATTCGTTTAGTTAAAGGAGCCGAGTCCAAGGCTTATTTTAGGCTCGTTTAGTTAAATGAATTAGTCGGGCCCAAGGATTATTTTAGGTTCATTTAGTTAAACAAGCCAAGTTGAACCCAAGCACAGGGGTATTTAGTTCAGCTTAGCTCATTTACAACCCTAAGTTAGGAAAATCGGTTATTAGTATTTTGACCACTGTGTTAGAATGTTTTGGTATTTTCGGTTATTTAAACTCTTGGCTTATATTCCTATTTTTTTTTTTTTGTAAACTATCAAGTTCATTCTATATATGATATGGTTCTAGTAATTATTTCCTTAGTGTCACATTATTGTTATGATCATGCATTCTTTTATTCCTTGTTCTGTTTTGCCTTGCATCAGGTATGTGTTAGGTGATGATCACACCTCTCTCATGGTTGATATAGCGGTAACATTCCTTGGTTTTGCATTTCAAATTGCTTCAGCATTGTCTTAAAAATAAAAAAAATTGTTCAAACATTGGGGCTTTTATAGATCCGGCTTCTACTTCGATGATTATGTTTAAAGATATGATTCTCCGCTACAGTATGGTGAGAATGATACCATGGGCTTGTAGGTGACTACTACTTGGGGTTTGAGAGTTATATTCCCATTTAGTTAAGAATTAGGCTAACTAGTTAGATGTACTTTTGTCCACTGGCTTTGATCCCTATATTTAGTTTTTGCAAACTCTCTCTTTTATCTATATTAACATTCTTAACATTATTATTATAGAATTGTTGTATTATTAGTTGAGCATGCATTCTTTAACGTTTACTTCTCTATGCCTTGCATCAAGCATATTAATGGTGATGATAACATCTTTCTTGTGGTTGATATGGTAGTAACATTCCTTAATTTTGCTTTTAAAAACGCTTTTGCATTATCTTTAATTTTTTTTGTTCAAAATTTTAGAGTATTACAAGTTGGTATCAAAGCCTATGGTTTTAATTCCTAATGGTGGTTTGTGAAACAAATTTCTTTGACCTCATCTGAGCTTTTAGAATCCAACTTATTTTGTGAATGACTATTAGTTTGGGCCTGAAGTTGGGCTTATATTTATTAGATAAGAGTAACTTCTTGCCTTATGTGTAATATTCTATCTTTATGTGTACTAATTGTGTAGTCGTTAGTTGGCTTTTTATATAGGACTTTGGTGGCTGCAAACTGGCATCTCGAGCTTTTTAGTGAGGCAGTTAGTGCCTACTTGGAGAGGCATATTCAATGTGAGTAGGATCTATAGCTGGTGCTACCACCTCCTTTCCCGGTGCCACCATCGAAGGATTAGCTCTACAAGGTTGATCTTCATCGCCCATTGGTCTTTGAGGGAAAATTGAGTTGGACCATTGGCTGAGGAATTTTGAGAAGATTTTAATGGCTAGTGGATTCCCAGAGGATAAGCGGGTGGACAATTGAATATTTCATTTGCGGGGTCATTCTAAAAAGCGGTGGAGAGTTTAGCAGCTAAGAGGAGCCACAACATATTAGTGGGAGACTTTCATGGAGATGCTAAGGGTGCATTTCTACCCTAATTACCTATGGATGATGAAGTACGATGGGTTCATGGCATTTCGATAGGGTACGTCTACAATGGATGATTACTACAACCGCTATTTAGATATTGTTTGTTTTGCTCTAGAGGTTTATTCTAATGAGAGGATGAAGGTTCACCTATTTCAATTGGGGCTGAGTTTGCAACTCCAAGAGCTGTAGGTGGAGACTCATACATAGGACTTGTAGGCCGTGTACGACTATGCCATGGAGGTATAAGAGATTGAGTAGGCTTGGTTTCCCTAGTCAAGGGTCAAGTCAAGGCTTGAGGGTGATCAACACCAAGAAGGACAAAAGTGGTTCCATTCCACAGGCAATCATCATTCAGGGATAATACCTCACTCTAAAGGATAGTTGAGTCGGTCGATCGTAAGAAGCTTTATATGTAAGTAGTGTGGTAAGAACCACCCAAGGATGAATTGTACTAGGAAGTTATTTTAATGTCACAATTGTGGAGGATGGGGAACCATCGGTTTGAGTGCCATACCATTGGAGGTAGTTTCCTACAAGAGAAGACACATTCACATGGTAGAGTAGTCAAGCACCACCGGCTCAAAGGGCTCAGCCAATAGGTAATGGAGCAAGTAGGACTACTCTACAGTAGAGGTTTCAAAGACCTTATACTTTTTAGCCAAGGTAGGGTTTAGGAAGTGTTGTAGGAACACCTCTAGGAAGTCTCCTAAATGTGATTAGTCAATCGGATCCTGACAGGCAAGCAAATGTCATGACGAGAATGTTTATGGTTTCTTCCTTTCTTGCATATGTGTTATTTAACTCAAGGTGCTTCACACTCCTTTGTATCTACTACTTTTATAGCTAAGACAACTATGATTCCTTCTAATAGGATAGAGACTTCTATGATGCTCCCATCTGAGGATAGGATTATATGTACTAATTTATATAAAGATGCGGTGTTAGTCTTTAGTATAATTGAGCTTCCAGTAAACCTTATCGATCTTAAACGTTGTGACTTTGACATTGTCCTTAGGATGGATATGCTCTCGAGATATCAAGCTATAATCGATTGTGCAAAGGAGTGTATGGTTCATAAGGGACCAAAGGGTGCTAGGGTCTCTTACAAAATATGTGAGTCTAGGCCGTCAATGAGGATGGTTTCTGTGGTTTTCCTAGGTACGTTGGTACGTAGGGTGCATCTACTCTAATTATGCATTGTTCAAGATATGGGTGTTGATGAGCCATCAATTGAGGGTATCCAAGTGATACAAGAGTTTTCAATCATGTTTTCGGATGAGATCCTAGGTATACCACTAGTATGTGAGATAGATGTCACAACAGACCTTGTACCATGGATGAAGCATGTGTCAAAGGCATCTCATCGCTTGGTGGCGATTAAAATGGTAGAGTTGTGCACTTAGTTAGAGGATTTTTCGGAGAAAGAGTATATTCAAATGAGTATATCATCTTGGGAAAAACTAGTCCTTTTTCTCAAGAAGAGAGATGGTGGGTTGAGACTCTACATCAATGGTTAAGGATTGAACCCCATTCTGATGGAGAACCGTTATCCTTTGCCTCACATCGATGACCTTTTTTATCAACTACTTGGTGATATAATAATTTTGGAGATTGATCTTAGATCGGGGTATCATCGGTTGAGGATTACTCGGAGGGATATACTAAAGACTTCTTTTAAGATTAGGTATGATCATTTTAAGTTCATCGTGATGTCTTTTGGACTCACAAATATGCCAACGATGTTTATGGCTCTCACTACTAGCATCTTCTAGCAACACCACGATCACTTCTTTATGGTCTTCATCAATGATATCTTGATTTACTCTAGGACTCATGAGGAACATGTGTAACATTAGAGTACACTTAGGTGTTATTGAGGGCACATGAGTTTTATGCCAAGCTCTCAAAGTGTAAGTTTTTGCTAGATGTGGTAGCTTTCCTTGGACATGTCATCTTGAAGGATGCTTTTACAGTGAATTATTCATATATCTAAGCCTTATCAGAGTGGTTAGCACCAACAAATTTCAGGGAGAAACATAATTTCCTAAGGATTGGTTGGTAACTGTTATAACACACTACATTTTACTACAGAAAAATTACGATTTACATTGGCTGGTAGACCTGCTACTAGTATGTCTGCTGATATGGTGTCAACATTCCCTATTGCTAATATTGACTCTGCTTACTCTAGCACTCAAAATGCCGATGGTCTAGCTAAGCACACGTCCTACATCGAATTAGAGTGCCCCGGTAGTCTTGTCGTGGATGGTTAGGATCATGAAATTAGCACATGAAGCACCTTGGCTAACACAAAGATCTACCCTGACTGGCCATCTGATCATGGGGTTGGAACTTATCTCTCTAAGAATAGATCTAACTCACTGCTAAAGCCCTAAAGGTCTGCCTCCTCAAACTAGATTCTACCTCCAAAATCTCATGTCTCCGGCTTCTTCTTTCCCAAAATGGAAGCCTGCTCCTAAGCCAATGTAGCAGTGATACACACCCTCTCTACAATGTGGCTAAGTCCTGAAAAGCCACAAAACCCATCATACTTAAAATTATAAAATAGAAACCCTACTAAAACTGATAAACCACCGTTGACTCACTAGTTGCGATCCTTGGTGCGAACATCAGTAACTTGGTGAACTGGGCATGGCACAGCCTCACCATCATGATCCCCTATTAGCTACATGAACTCCATATTTTCCCTCTTAAGATGCTCGGGGTAAAACATAGCATAAATTGCTGCCTTAAAGTCCTCCTAGAACATCGGTAGTCCTCCTAAAGCATGATGACCTACCCACAAGGTGCAGGCAACCCCATGTAAGAAGAAAGCTGCAATGCTCACCTTCCGAGCGAGTAGGCAATCAATTGTCTCATACATCCTATCTATGTCACGGGATCCATCCTTCCCAAATTACTACATCCTCATCACTGGGTAGGTTGGGAAGTGATGTCTGGCAATAGTCTGAAGCTTGTCTTCTTTGATAACCTCCTATAGGTAATGCAGAGATGGTGGCGGGGGCTAAGGTAAGCATCGAAAAAACTCAATGAATGCCTCAAATATCTCCTCCAAACAACCAACAAGATCATTAAGTGTCATGCTCAAATAACTACAAAACAGGGTGCATTTTAAGAAAAATATTCCTATCTTACTAACACACAATACACATAATCACATTCAAGGGCCACCTAAGATACCCATTCTTGAATCCCCACAAGTTAATCCAGGTTTTTGAAGAATCAAGTTTGAAAATATGAAATAGACCAATGAAATAAAATGAGAGATCATTTGAAAACCAAATTTCAAAATGCATTAATCAAAACCAAAGCTCTGATACCAGCTTGTAACACCCCAAATTTTACAACTAAAAATTTTTATTTTACAACAAAAGCTTATAACTTAAATATTAGGTCTTGCCACCTTAATTGATGCAAGTCTAGTTTACCATACAATCCTCACATCAATCACAAGGCTAAAACCAATAAGTAAACACGGAGATTTACTCTAGAATACAATAATAGAATACAAATAAAGGGATACCATAGATCAAAGAGTCGAAAGGGTGTACGGGTAAAAGCATCATCCGAATAACATAACTCTTTAACCAAACGCCTGGTATAGGATATGGTTACTCCTCCCTATGCAATGCATTAAAGGTTGTAAAATCAACTAACTGGTCCTCGAATATCTACACCAAAGCATTAGGGTCCTCTGTTTATAGGAATGAGCAGCACCCATGAAAAGGATGGATAGAACACTATGTATTGAGCATGGTAATAATGGTATTGAGTTAGGGATAATGATAAAATCATACATTCATAGCATATGATTAGTACACATACAAATTACATAAAATCTCATAAGGTAAAATACTGATGAAGGCCTCTATATTAGATATAACCATTTTTATTCTTTTATTTACATTAAATTTAGGGGCTCCACTATTCATAAACTAGTGGAATGGTCTAAAGCACTTTTTAGAGTCAACACACCTAAGCCACTACTATCATCCTACGGAATGTGTCCAACACTTGTCAAAGTAAAACACTCCTTACTGATTATTCTTAAATCGGTGGAATGGTCTAAAGCTGTAATAGCCCATCCCAAAATCCTTTAAAATGTGTTTAAAATTATTTTGATATAAAATAAATTAGTTTTGGTTTTGGAATGGGCTTTATATTCTAATAAAAATGTGAATTTCAGGCATACCGATCAACTAGTTAGACTAGTTTACTTAACCGATCAACTAGATCCCTAAGGAATTGACATTCGTGTTCTTGACAAACCAATCAACTGGTTTGCTAAAACTAATCGAATGGTTGTCCTACAAATTCATATCCATTTCTGATTTTGATTTGAATGCCTTTCTAATGTTTATGAAAACTTTTTATTTGAGTCTAACTATGCTAATAAGCATGTTTTAGAGCTTTGGGCTTATTTTCACATTATTTAGTGGTGCGACCGTAGCCGGCACGCAATTTAAACCCTCTTGTTGTCAATTGTAGCACTGGTAAATAAGGGTATCGTTCTAGCCGGGGATTGAGAGGGCTCACCTCTATCTAACTAGCTTAAACTATAAATAAAATAAAAACACTAAATAACCTAAAATAAATAAATAAGAAAAATACTAATGGGGGTTTATCAAAATAATGATAAAAGGAGTAAATAAAATAAAATAAAATAATAATGAAAATAATGGAAAATAATGGGAAACTAGCAGATAAGAGAAATATGTTAGGGAAATAAAAATCCACCACTAGATTAGGTCGAAAATATAATATTTATTTCTAAGTCATCTTTTAATCGTGAGAAAGAGATCGACCAAGTTGCACACCAAAAGCAGGTCTATACACCTTATATTACTTCCCTTAATTAATTAATACGACAAAGCGCCAATATTAACCCTATTAAATACTAGCAGTATAGCAGCAACAAGCGGCTCCTATATTTAACTAGATTTAATGCATTAAGTGTAAGTGGAAGGCTGTCAATCTAAGTACCCATACTAGTACAAAAAGCATGTCTAGCTGTATTTCCTTTCCTTGACCCGCACGTATCGAAACGTTTTACCACTTCAGTTAGAATCACAAAACGGTTAGGTGAATTGTTATCTAACCTAGCTGCAATTTATACATATAAATTCTAGTATATTTAGATGGCCACCTAGCAGGCAAATAATCCTACATACTGTCACTTATGAGGAACCAGAACAAGGCATGCACCAAATAAACTATACTGGACAGAACTATATATATAAACGATAGCAATTAATATAGAGTCAAGAAACAATCTCACGAAACAAAGAAAATAAAATTATAATTCAAATCATAATCTAGGGTTTCAATTTATTCCCTAACAATAAATAATCAGCCAACCATAATTAAAGAATTAATTACACAGAAATATATATCTAAAATATAAATTAAAAATAAGAGAAATAAATAACCGGAATTAATTTTGAATTAAAGATTAAGAATTTATTCAGATAAAAATTAATTTTATCTGAAATAAATTCTACCGGTATTAATTTCTTCCTTATTTCGGCGCTTGAATTTCCGTGCAATTCTTTCTTTTTCTTTTTTCCTTTTTTCTTTCGTCGCTGGCGGCTGATAGGCTGACGTGCATCGTCCTTTTCCGTGCGCTGAGTGCTCCTCGTTGGCCTCGGTTTTCGTGTCGCGCGCCCCACTCACTTGCCTTCTACTCTCTGCGGCGGCAGGCTCTGTCGAGCCTCTCGAGGCTTTCGACCGCACATCCAGACGCGCCCTGCGTCTCCCCCTCTCTCTGAAGGCCGCGTCTCCCCCTCGTTCCTTTGGCCTGCGGCCCTACCGCCTGCCGCTCACTTGCCTTCTATCTGTGTCGTGCGGCTTTTCTTTATAAGCTTTTGTACTGCCCTGATCTTGCCACGTCAGCCCTCGGCTGACTTTTTCTTTCTCCTGCGAGCCGCTCTTTTTTTTTTGTTGATCGTGCCTCTTCGGCGTCGTTTTGTGTTCCAGGCCTTTGGTCGTTGGTCCAAAGGTCTTATTTCTTCTTTTTTTAATTTTCTTTTATTTAAATACAAAACCTGCAAAATAAAATTCAATAAATATTAATAAATAATATTTTATTCTAAATTTACTTAATTCATATCAGTTTAGCTCAAATAATAATATTTATGCAAATTTTGCCACTTAAGCATAAAACAATAATTATTCCCCTATATTAGTTAAATAAACTATCAAAAACTAAGATTATAAGGGTATAAAATGTGTCAAAATATGAACTCATCATTTAGATGATTACATAATTTTAATTAGCTAAATTTTTTTCCAAAAAGAACTTCACCATATATCCCTCTCTCTTTTGGTAGCTGGGGTTGTGAGATTAACTGAATGCACCATCTCCTAACTTACTCTTTTGGTAGCTGGGGTTGTGAGATTAACTGAATGCACCATCTCCTAACTTACTAACCTACTATCATGCTCATTCTTGATTCCGCTCAAACATGCCCCCATCAAGTTAGCCCTCACTTTTTAGTTACCCAACACTCAATCTCACTAGTCTCATCTCCCTCTCTCTTGTGAATGTAGACCTAGCCTTGCCTCTATACCTTTCATTGCTGATCCATTGTCATTTTTCACTTTCTGTTCTTGCTCTCTTCTCCCTTTTTGATGTGGAAAACTTCCCAAGTATTGAACATCCCTTTATTTTTCCTCTTCTCCTCTTTGCTAAGGAAAAAAAAAACTTTCTCTGATTTTCTCCCTTCTTTGTGTGAATATTATGTTCGTTCTCTTATTTTAATCTTGGTTTTATTTCTCTCCTACTTTTCTTAAGCAATGATGAATTAAGGTTGAGAAAGTTTGAAGATTTCCAGCTCTTCCTTTAACACCTTACTTTTGAGAAGAAAAAAAGGTAGTGTTTTGTGTTCTTCTTCTTATTATGATTTTTCTTTAATTTGAATGAAGCTTTGAAAGATGATTTTCAATGTTGTTAACTTTGATTCTCTTAGGAATCGAGGTTTTGCTATATAGCTATCAAGTAGGAGCTTTTGTGCTATAAAATTGCTTTAAGGTAAAGCATTCTTATCTTTAATATACATAGGCTTTTGTGATATCTTAGGGTTCTATGAGTTTGGTGTATGTGTGAGTATGATCTAATTTGTGTTCCAAGATCTAAGCATGTGGTACAATTCTTTCTAAGGTATTATTGTTGGATTTCTCTTATTTTAAGCATAAGTTAGTCATTTGAGCATGATTCATTTAAGTATGTATATTACCATGCATCTATGTGATTCTATGTGTGAATCATGTATTTCTATGTGTGGTATGACATAGAAGTATGCTAGGATTAATTTGTTAAAGTGTGGTAAATTTTGGTGTGTGTATCGCAAGTCTAGGTAGTGTTTTACCCACACCAGTCGATCGGTTCCTCAAACCCATCAACTAGTTTTGTGAGCAATCAAATGGTTTGGAGCTTTGGTTCGGTTGGTCATGAGATTAATCGATTATTTTCATAAACTAGTTAACTAGTTTTGATGAACAATCAATCAGTTTGTCAAACCCATCATCTAGTGTCCCTGTAGACCAAAATGATTTGATCTCTGCTTAGACCCATTGACCTATTGGACCAAATGAGTCAAATGGTTTCTATAACCAGTCGATCGGTTGGTCAAATCCATCAATTGGTTTCTCTTTAGGCCAAAATGGGTTGATCTCTTCTTAGACCCATTGACCTGTTAGACCAAACCAGTGGACTGGTTCCCATGAACAATCGATTGGTTCACTAGTGTAGTTTTGGTTCAGGTTTAGTATGAGCAGACAAGTCAAATGGTTCACTAGTGTGGTTTGGGTTTGGGTTTGGTGTCTTCAGGCCAATCAATTAAATAGTTCACTTATGTGGTTTTGGTTCAGGTTTGGTACAATCAAACCAGTTGACTAGTCCAAGGCACTAATCAATTGGTCCGGTTGGAAGCTGACTGGTTTGTTATAATTTGTTGTGTTTCTCTTGGGTCTTTTGTGTTGATACCTCCATGTATTTATAACATTTAAATTATGATTTCCACTATGATTGCCTTGATTTAATAAGGATCATCATGATGGTATTTGAAACTCAAATTTGATATATTCGATGGCAGCACTTTAAAACACATGATTGTTGGTTTTTATGCCATATGATGTGTTCGGTGTTAGCACTTTAAAACACCCAATTAGTGGATTTTATTCCTTATGATATGTTTGGTATCAGCACTTTAAAATATCCAATTAATGTCTTTTGTGCCTTATGGTGTGTTCGATATCAACACAGTGTCAGCACTTTAGAACACCCAATTAGTGGCTATTATGCCTTGTGATGTGTTCAATTTCAGCATTTTAAAAAACCTTATGCCTTATGATGTGTTTGGTACCAGCGCTTTAAAACACCTAATTGGTGGCTTTCATACCTTCTGGTGTGATCAATGTTAAAGCTTTAAAATACTTAATTGGTGGCTTTTATAACTTATGATGTGCTCGGTGTTAGCGCTTTAAAGCACCCATTTGGTTATATGTGGATATTATTGTGAATTATGTGGTCACTGAAGGAAGGATTCTAATATGGTTTATATTGTATGGATTGTGATGTATTTGCTGTATCTTTATACTTCTATGATTTTCATGCAAGAATGCCTTGTTGTACTTGAGTTGTGTCGATATGATATCACCATGATGTTATGTGAATTTACTTTGTTGCATGGGTCTAACCATATTTTAGGTAGTATATTTCACTAATACTTCACCATACTAATATTGCACTTGTGTTGGTCTCTATGGTGATCTGACTTTTAGTCTAGGGAGTAGAAAAATAATTTGCAGAGTTATGACTCTTAGGTCATTAGAGGTCCATTGCTTTGTGAGAGTGATGATCATACCTAAGAGTTAGACTAACTAATTAGAAGTATTTTGCCAACTACATTGGAAATTTTTGGTATTTTTGATTTTTAAACTCTTAACTCAATTTTCTGTATTTAGTTTTGTAAACTATCATACCCATTATATCTATAATATTGTTATAGTCCTTATTATATAGTTTTGTCAAGTTAATGTTATGAGCATGTATCTTTTTCATTGTTCCATTTTGAGTTGTATCATGTATGGGTTAGGTGATTATCACACCTCTCTTATGGTTGATGTAGCTATAACATTTCCTATTTTCGTTTTCCAAACGTTTCCACATGATCTTAAGAGAAAAATTTTATGGTTCAAAAATTAGGGGTATTATAACAAAACCTCTCAAGAACAACGCATCTGAGTCACTATTATCATTCGGCGGAAAGGATCCAACACCTTGGTCCTGACTTATATACTTTTCCACTTTCAATCAATAATATATTGTCCATTAGGTTACTTATCTCAATGAATATTCTTATTCACAATGAGTATAGAGTCCCACTATTCTTAATTCGGAAGAATGAATTGAAGTACCTCTTACGGACAACACACTTGAATCAGTATTATCATCTGGTGGAACAGACCCATGAAACACCTCTAAGAGAAAACACTCTTGAGAAACTATTCTTAAACCGGTAGAATAGTTTAAAGCACCTCTCAAGAATAACACACCTGAGCCATTATTATCATCCGATGGAATAGATCCAACACCTTGGTCATGATTCATGTACTCTTTCACTTTAAATCATTAATATCTTGTCCTTTAGGTTAACTATCTCAATCCATATTCTTATTCATAATGAATATAAGGCCCTATTATTCTTAATCCGGTGGAATGGATTGAAGCACCTTTTAAAAAAAACACGCCTGAGTCACTATTATCATTTGGTGAAATGGACCCATGAAACATCTCTCAAAGCAAACACTCTTGATTCATTATTTTTAAACCGGTGGAACGATCTAAAGCGCCTATTAGAGAAAACACGCCTGAGTTATATCATCTAGTGGAACAGATCTAAAATACCTTGGCCTGAATCACGTGATATTTCGCTTTAAATTATGAATGTATTATTCATGTTTAATTCAAAGGTACAGAACTCATTTAAAGTAGGTAAGCACATCATGAAAATCATAAGGTTGTTCTCTAGAGTGAAGACCCTTATATTTCCACAAAACCTTAATTTCACACTTTTATCATAACTCTTCTTTTATTACTCTTTTAATTATCAAACTTAGTACCTCTTCTACAAATATTATTATTATGAACATACTCAATGTTCAAGGCTTAAATCTAAGGTCTTGCACATGTATTAATAACCCTATTCCAAAAGTTACGATTCTAAGGGCATGCATACCCTACATTCACAAATTAATCATAACTTTCCTTGTAGGTATCAAACAAATACCATATTCAATATCAATTCCCAAAATACTAATATTAACAAAATATTCTAATTCGTGGTCTAACTCTACTATTTCACACATGTGATAATAACCTCTTCAATTTAGGGTTAATATTCCCAAATTAGATAATTTTCAAACTTAATGAAACTTATGTCATTCCTAACTACTCCAAACACCTCGTATAAATTCCTTAACACATTTGGATGATATAACACCCTAAAACAGCTTGATTCTCATATTTAGTCCACATTAACCAAAATGTTGTTGTTGGTAATGAAACCCTTATTTCATATGAATCTTATGTGTTTAGTAACATTATTTCCAAATCTACATTTTTCTCCATGGTCATTTCACATTTATCATACCATTAATACACCCATGATATATCTATATTTCACACCAAAGGCTTTTCCACAAAAATTAACAATACCGCAAGATCTTTACTTACTCATTTTCTATCATATAATATCAACCACATATCATAGTTTCAATAATCATAAATTAAATCAAATAATAACAATATCATGGTACAACACAAAATCATAAATAAAAATTAGCAATCAAAACCCTAAACTATAACATGTATCCTTACAAAAATAGCTCCTATCTCTAAGCACAAAATCCTATCTCACCTCTTCTAGTATAACTAAAAAATCACCAAATAAAATACCATTAGGATTAAATGACATAAGTAAGGAAATGCTTAAGGAAATATAAGGGTAAAAGAATAAATAAAATAAAACCAAGAAGGGTAGTGTTTGAGAGAAACTTGTATAACCAAGAAAAGGAGGAAATGGTGGGCTACCGTGGGAATGGAGGGCGAGCAACGACACAACCTATCATTACCAAGGGAGGTGTAACTAGAATGGTCTATGCATAACCGGTCGATTGGTTTGAATAAACTAATTGACTGTTTTGCACAATAGTAACTTTTCTTTTTGGTCGAAACATAAACAATCAACTAGTTTTAACATACCAATCGACTAGTTCAAACAGACTGATCAATTGATCAACATTAAATGCTGATTTTCTACCCTTTGGGTGAAAAAGCTTTTGTGATTTTATATCTAATGGCTATACAGTGAGGGATAAATAAGGTCCCTCTACATTTATTACAAATACTTTTTTATAAGATTGATTGTGTAATTAATCTCTTACTCTCAAACCATTCAATTGCTCACTCAAAAATTCTAAACTTTCATAATTTAGAGTTTTTTTTACTAAAAAGTGTTTTTTTCTCACTTCTCTTAGCTATAACTTCTCTCAAATTATAATATCTCATATTACATCTATCTAGATTACATTTCATCCAAAATTCTACACTTGCATATCTTGTATCCTTAGTGAGAACTATTTCTAATCACAACCTCCTCTTAAAAATCTTTCAAAGGGATTAGTAAGTGTTTGCCTATCAATATTAAAAGATTCATGTGGTGAGTCTTGAAAAGATAAATAGGTAAAGTTGTAAATCATCTCTTAGAAGGTCATTGAGATAGTAAGGCTCAAAAACTGAGAGAGGAGTGATCATCAATAAAAATACATTGTTTTTCAAAATCCAAAAGGGAGAACCTTTTGGTAATGGATATAATGAGTAATTTACTCTTGAACCACTCTATAACATGTGTTAATTTTTATTTAGTCATTTTCATTCCATAAAACCCTATTAAATCCCCCCCCCTCCTTTAAGGTGTTTTTCAAGATTCAATACATGGACACGACATAGAAGGTGGATGATTGTCCACCTGCTAGGAAGGCAAGAATTATAGGTGGAAATTCCATCAGGTTTGGGTTGAGTTATAGTGGCTCAATTCATTCTCAAATCGAGTTGTTTATGGCTTTTTTTAGGTTGGTTGTGAGTTGGGTTATGTCATTTTAAGTTTGAGTCATTTTAGGTTACCTCATTACTCCAATTGGGTTAAGGCTGGATTTGGGTTGTATTGAGTCAATTTATTAGGTTGAGTCGAGTTTAGGTTGAGCTAGTTTGGGTTTGTGTCGTGTCTGGTTCAGATTATTTTGGGTAAGCTTGCTAGGTCAGGTTTTGGCTAATCAAGCTCATATTCGAGTAATTTTATATTTGATTTAATGTAACATATCTGGTTTGGGTTAACTTGATAAATTAGGTCCTTTTAAATTTTAATGGGTTAGGTTAGGTTTGGGTCAGGCTAATCCTAAATCAAATCACTTTGAATTTGAGTCAAATCGAACATTGGCCACTAATATTAATCTAACACATTAACCTTGTAAGAAAGCATTAAGTTTTACTTCATATAAGCATGTCAGTAACAATATGTTATTAATTGCTATTTATTTATTATTATATCTTTTTAATGTTGTGCTTGTAAATAAAAATTTTGGTACAATAAAAGTAAGAAAAATAAGTAAAATTTATATAATAATATATTCTAAAATGCTTTAAATAAATAATAAGATATGTGTATTTTTTTAATTATCATAACCAGTTAATATCGAATTTGATTTTCTTAAGTCGAGTTGCTAGCAGGTTAGGTTGATGGCATGTTGAGTTGATATTAGGTATGGATTAGGTTCAAATCAGGTTTAGGTCGGTCAAGGTCAGTTATATTAGGATCAGTTTTGGGTCAGGTTAGGTTGGGTTTTATGCTGGTGGTCGAGTTAGATAGGTTGAATCAACTTTTTCCATCTCTAGCAAGCATAGCAACTTTCTTTCTTCTAGGAGTTGCATATGCCTTATGGGTATGTCATAAAGCATTAGGAGGACTACTAATTTTTAGGAGGACTTCAAGATTACGATTTGCACTAAGTTTTATCTAGAAAGCCTCATAAAGGATTTCATGTGTTGGACCCATAGGAGCATGATAGTACAATATTACCATGCTCTATTCATGTGGCTACTAATGTTTGCACCAAGTATAGCAACTAGCAAGTCGACAATTATGTATCAATTTTAGCAAGGGCTTCATTTCAGCATTTGGAGGATGATGGGAGATGTGGCTTACCAAGACTTAGCTATGTTGTACGAGAGGGCGTGTGTTGCTGCTACCATGGTTCAGGAGTAAGCTTCCATTCTAGGTAATAGGAAGTCGAAGATATAGGGTTAAGGAGGTTGAATTCAAGTTTAGGGATGTGAACCTTCAAGTTTTCATCCCAAGGGATAGATGGGTGGATGGAACAAACATGTGGTACAACCAAGATGCTTTATGTGTCATTTCTAAGGTTGGGATCATCTAATATGAAATTATCTGGACACTTCTGTTTATTTTAGGACTAGTAGTAAGTTGAGCCGCCAATCGTTTGAGTGTCAACATCAGTAGAGGTGTGGGTTCCAACTAGAATGTGACCTATATCAGTAGCAGGCTTATTGGCAACAGAACAACCAACCACAATAGCAATAAACCTACCAACCACAGTAGTAGCAAGATAAGGCACCTACCCCAACAAGTGTACAACAAAGGGAGTATAAGAGGATACCACAAGGGTGTCACCAATTTCCCTATAGAGGAGGAAAAAACAAGGTATTTGGAGTATATCATGGAGAATACAAGGGAGGACACTTAAGTGGGCGCTATCTTTTATCAACCAGGTAGAGGCAGATCAATAGCTATATATGGTCACTAGTATGTTTTCCATCCCTTCATTAACTGTGTATTTTTTTTTTTGTAGGAGCATCTCTATTATTTGTATCAATGACTTTCATTCTAAGAGTTGCTTTATCTCCATCTACTAGCGTAGCTATATCTATAATGCTACCTTTTGAGGATAGATCAAATCACACTAGGCTCTACTTGGACGTGGCCTTAGAGATAAGTGAGGTAGACATCCTAGTAAGCTTGGTTAAGATGGAGCTACAAGATATTGGTGTCATCATGGGGATTAATGTCTTGGGGAGGGGGGATTAGTGTTTTGGGGAAGTATCGAGCCATGATAGATTGTGGTTGGGAATAAATAGTGTTACGGAGACCTCAAGGTGTTAGGGTCTCCTATAAGAGATGCAAGTCTACGCCTACCACAAAGGTCATATCTTTCCACACATTGTATTCATTGTTCAAAGAGGTTACCTTATATATTTTTTTGAATTTCAAGAGTTGAACAAGGATGTGTCAGCATTAGAGGATATTTCGGTTGCTCAAGACTTTTCTAACATATTTCTGGAGGAGATACTGGGTATATCATCGGTACGTGAGATATAATTCACCAATGAGTTAGTACTCAGGGTCAAGCTAGCTTTGAAGGGACCCTATCAGATTGCGATGATGGAGTTGCGAGAGTTAAAGTCACAGAAAGAGGAGTTATTAGCTCTCAGCTACATTTTCCCAAATGTGTCTCCATTGGAACCACCGGTTCTATTTCTAAGGAAGAAGTATGGGAGCCTTGGTCAGCATATAGATTATCGAGGTCTGAACCAGCTAATGATGAAGAAATGATATCCACTTTTAAGGATTAATGATTTTTTTTAACTAGCCAAAGGGTGCTTTAATCTTTTCAAAGATCGACTTGAGGTCATGATACCATCATCTATGCATCACTGAGGCATAAATCATGAAGATAACCTTTACAATGTAGTATGGGAACTATGAGATCATGATGATGCCTTTTGTGCTCATCATTAGACATTTTATATTTATGGACTTGATGATGAGGATTTTCCGATCGTTCCTCTATCAGTTTATGGTGGTATTTATAGATGTCATTTTGGTACTCTCAAAGTGAAGAGGAGTATGAGCAACACATTCGCACTATATTGTCACTCCTTAGAGAGCATAGGTTGTATACCAAATCTCTAAATGTTAGTTTTAGCTTTACGAGGTTGCATTTTTTATTCAAGTGGTGTAAGCAGGAAGATTCACCAAAGATCCAATGAAGATTTTGGTAATCACCAAATGGAAGGCACCCACTAGCATTTTGAGGTTCATAGTTTCCTAGGCTTGGTTAAGTATTATTGGTATTTTGTTCAAGACTTCTTAAAGGTAGCACATCCCTTGGCAAAACTTCTGAAGAAAAATGCCATATTTTAATGGGATGACGCATGTGAAGTAGCATTTTAGGACTTGAAGTAGTATCTTACTACAACATTGGTTTTAACACTATCATTGGGATCATATAAGTTAAAGGTTTATAGTGATGCGTTAAAGGGTGGATTAGGTTGTGTATTGACGCAACATGGTAAGGTAGTAGCTTACGCTTCTCAAAAATTGAAGCATCACGAGCAAAACTACCCGAAACATGATTTGCAGCTAGCCACAGTCATCTTCGCACTGAAGATTTAGAGGTACTATCTTTACAGGATACTATACAAATTCTTCACCGACCATAAGAGTATCAAGTAAATATTCACTAAGAAGGAGTTTAATATGAGGTAGAGGAGATGGCTAGAGTTAGTGAAGGAATATAAAATTGAGTTGACCTACCACAAAGGTAAGGCTAATATGGTCGCAGATGCCTTAAATAGGAAGACATCACACTCTTTGAGTTCTTATATGGTGTCTCATCGATTGCTTGACAAGCCTGATGAGATGGGAAGAGAGTTGATCCAGCAAGGTGATTTAGAGGTCTAGATAAGTGCTTTGGTGATTACATCAATTGTATTTGATGAGATTCGAGTAAGATAGTCTGGGGATGTCAAGCTCGAGAGAATTTGGTAAAAGATACAGGATAGTTGAGGCAAGAGCTTTCAGATTCATGAAGATGGTAGCGTACACTACAAGGGTCGTTGGTGTGTAATTTAAAGTTGCATTAATCTAAAGTGCCTGATTTTAGAGGAGGGTTATTATACTCTATATTTCCTCAACCCAAGAGGGGATAAGTTTTACAAGGCCCTAAATAGGATAGATTATGGCCTCGTATAATATGAGAGGTAGTAGAGTTCATGTCGAGGTGTTTGACTTGCTAAAGGTCAAGATCGATCACCGGATGCCTGTAGGATTGGTTCAATCTTTAGATGTTCCAAGGTGGATGTAGGGCTTCATCTCAATGGATTTTTTTTAGTGGGATACCAAGGACTCATAGCAGATGCAATAGGATTTGTGTTATCATTAACAAGCTGACTAAGTTAGCAGTTTTTGTGATCATTTAGTTGACTTGGAGTATGGATCAATTAGTTGATTCTGACATGAGGTTTGTGGTTATCAACCTTGGTACACGTACCAACATAATCTCTAATTAGAATTCAAGAATCCTTTTGTACTTTTAGGGGAAGTAGTAGGAGGCTATGGGCACAAATTTGAGGATGAGTACTGTCTTTCACCCAACTTAAGATGGGGAGACTTAGAGGATGATTCACACTCTTAAGGATATGCTATGGGCTTGTGTTTTAAACTTTCAAGGCATTTGGGAGGATCATCTATATTTGGTAGAGTTCTCATATAACAATAGTTATCATGCCAATATAGGGATGAAACCCTTTATTAGAGCAACATCAACAAAATTGTTATACTTGTATTAGAGATGATTAAGGAGACAACTCAACAAGCTTGGTTTATCCAAGACAGGATAAGAGCAACCAAGAGTCAACGGAATAGATATGGACAATAGAGGCATCATAGAGATGGTTTTGAGTCAAGGGATAAAGTTCTATTAAGGGTTTCACCCACCAAGGAAGTGTAGAGATTTGGTAGGAAGGGTAAGTAAATTTTGAGATATATTGGTCCTCATAATATTCTTGATATGAGTGAGGTTGAATACCGCCTAGCACTTCTATCAAAGTTACCCCAAGTTCATAACATCTTCCACATCTCGTACATGAGGAAGTATGTTACAGATATGTCCCATGTGATCCGACCTAATGAGATTGAGTTCAATGATTCATTGTCTTATGAGGAGAGGCATTTGTAGATTCTCAAAACCAAGGTATGTTGGACCCAGATATGCTCACTACCTGTAACACCCCCAAATTTCACTCCTGAAAAATTTCGAATTTAAAAGAATAATGCGGAAGCTAAAACACAATTTGGGAAATGTTACCGCCACACCTAACACAAGATAAATGTCCACCATCTATCCCATGCTAGATGCAAGGCTAAAACCTGTCCAACAAAATTCAACCAACATCTATGCAGTGAGGATAAACTCCCACAAGGAAATATCCATATGCAGATGGAAAGTGAACAATTTCACTGAATAAAATCATCTCTGAATAAATCAACGAAAACCTGTAAAATAATCCTGGACTTTAAAACTTAAAAAGACAAAGGATATTAAATCCAAATGCATCTCCCACAAAATCACAAACCAACTAATTACAAATCAAATAAATGATTTATACACCAAAATAATACATTTGAGATACAATAAAATCTGAAAAGAGAACCAAAGGGCATCCCAACAGTGGAGCCAACATTATTTACCAAATCGAATCACCGGATAACCTACTCTCAAAATCCAAGGAAAATGTTCCTCCCAACAATAACATATTTAATACTGAACCTGCACAAATGGTCTGCTCCCCACCATCAGTGGATCATCACAGGACCCAAACAATCAAGGTAGTATCAGTACGGGTCCGGTACTGAGTAAATCAAGACTACCCTGCTCTTGGAAAGAAACATAATACATATAAGATAAGGAAACATTCAGCTTACAATACTTATGTTCAATTATACATGCGATACATACGCCATTCTACTCATACAATAATTCATGCTCGATTATACATGTGATACACACGCTATAACACATGGAGTCACAGACTCATGCTTATAATACATGACTAGACATGACAATACATAAGGTACAAGCGTACAAGAAAATCATGATCACATGCTAAGAATCACACACTACCTTAGAAGGTATCATTCTACACGCAAGTCCCACATGTGATTTAAATAATAGATCATATGATAATTGAATGCGGACGTTTGTCATATGGAAACATTATTGTAAGATAGAATCAAGAGACATGTATAGGAAATAGAACATAAAGTCCAAGAGCCAACGAGAATAACTCATGATTATTATATTCCTTTATTGTAATCACAACTGTTTAATTATATTTTCTTGAGGATGGAGACTCAAAGATTGTAACAACTAATCTAGTACTCGAACGATACTAGCCCTAGCTGGCCCGCCCAGAAACGTAACCAGACCACCAATAAATAGGACACCTAATCACTTAAGTATGCATACCCCATATAGGGCCGAAATATATCGAGACACCTATAGAGTAGAAGAGGGCCTCTCCGGACCTCGTAAGGCACCCGGGATCACAGAATAGAAAAACACCGGAATGGTACCAAGTGAATACCAAACCTAACTCGGATAGCTACCCCGAGTGATACAAGTCCCAACTCAAGATCTTTCACTTTAAGTGATTAATATTTTATTCAAGGATTTAGTCAATCATAAATCAGGCCCACATAACAGCGCTTAGCTCACATCCATCAACACAATGACGTTCCATTGTTATATCAATTTCAAATGGCATTAAAGCCAAGCGGCATTAAAGCCGAACCATCCAAGCAGCGTTAAAGCCGAACCAATCCAAATGGCATTAAAGCCGGACCAATTTAAGTGGCATTAAAGCCGGACCAATTTAAGAGGCATTAAAGCCGATCCAATTCATGAGGCATTAAAGCCGAATGAGTCCATGGCATAAAATACAGCATAAGGTATCATGCAATTTCAATCCATACTAAACCCTTCGCACACTTACACACATACAATATTCAAGCGTCATATTAACACACGTTGCATTGAGGCTACAAATTCATATATTCATACAATTATCATATAGGACATAACATATGCTTGACATAATTAAATAATTGATAAGCATCATCATCACCTTCCACTCCAAGCAGACATACATCGAGAATTCGTCATAAGTAAAGGTAAGTAATGACTTACCTAAGTCCAAAGCTAGCTAAGCAAATTGATAAAGAGAGAGCCATTAAAAGCTCGACAATCCACGAGAATGTTTTCCTAGACCACCGATGGAAATCGGAACCAAGTTAGAAACTATCTTACCGATCAATAATTCAATTATAATAAAATCAACACAAACGGACACAAACAACCTTTCTTGAAAAACGTGCACAAAACCTATGACTTGCGAGCGTAGCTCGATTAAGATTTAAAACTAAATATTAACCAAATTGAATTTAACACTTATCAATTGGAACATTTCAAATTGGTTTGGAAAGTCGGGAAAAGAATAATAGATTATAAGTTATTTTATCAAAAATGACTTATTCATTAGGTTTTACAATCCAAATGACAACCAACCATTTGTATAGAACCAAATCCAACCCGATAAGATAAAAACATAATTCAAATGATTTAAAGTCAAATCCGGAAATCGATTAGGTAAAAGAAGCATAGCATAATTTAAGTTTTTGAGCCCGGAAAGCAAATTCGATCAATTCTTGCTAAAATATATAAATTGACGATTCAGAAATGTAATTAAATGTATTCTAATGTAAATTATATAGTCAATTGAATAAAACGACCCGATTACACAATCCAATTTGGACCCGCAAGAGTTTTGACCTAAAAATCTAATTCCAATCAATTTCACACAATTTTTCCAAATCAACGCTTCCGATATGAAATTAAATACATTTCAAACGATATTGCAAAATCAATTGAGTTAAACGACTCAATTATGCAACCCAATTTCATTATACACGGATTTTGACATAGAAGGTTAATTCCGATTAATTCGGCATAAATTTCTCAAGTTGAAAGTTCCAATATGAAATTAGATACATTCCACAGCATATTGTAAAATCAATTTACCCAAAGTAGCTAAATCGGACGAATCCGAAAAATTCGGACATAACCCGGCCAAAAATTCAATTTTCACAAATCAACCAAATACACTACAATTAACCACTCTAAATCAATCATACAACATATATATACATAATCAAACAATCAATTTAGCTTTTCATAAGATAATTCATACTCAATTAATTAATTCCAATGTTAGGGTTTTCAGAATTTATACCAAACAAGAATTAGCAAATCGGGACAAGAGAAGGCGGGAGAAGCTTCGCTGGAGGTCGAACAGTGATCGCCGGTGGTCGGGCGACGTCGACGGTGACCGGACAGCGGCGGCGTGTCACTCCCGTTCGCTGCTACTGCTTCCATCCGCTGCTGCGCTGCTGCTGCACTTTGGCTGCATTTGTTGCGGCTGTTGCTGCAGCATTTGCGGCGGCTGTTGTGCGGCGGTTGTGGCCGGCGATGGCTGGAGGTCGGGTAGCGTGGAGGAGCAAGGAGAAGATGGAGATGAGGGCTGCGTTTTTGGGTGCAGAACAGGGACAGGTCGGGAAAGTGAAGGAGAAGAGAAGGGAGAGAAGAAGAAAGAAAAGGAAAAGAAGAGAGGGAAGGGCTGGTTTCGGGATTTCTTTTTTCTTTCTTTTTTTTTTTTGCAGATACACACGTATAAATGAATACTATCATCTAAAAATATGGTTGGAAAAATTTATCTAAAATTAATTTAACGAAAACTCATTTCGTAAGGTTCCGACGGCTTAAAGTCGATATAAGAGCTATATACAGAATTTCAGAAGTATTTTCGAAAGAATTTACCAATGAACCTAAAAATTTATATTATTTATGGAAATACATTATAAGACCTTGAAATAATATTTAAAAGTATATAAGTAAATATTTAAATTAAATTTTAATAAACCGAGACTAATTTAAATAATTTCCGAAATTGATCTTCCGCAACCAAAAAGAGATAAAACGGAAGGAAATTAATTTTGGAAAGAAATCCATAAATAAGCTTTGAAAATCTTTTTAATTTAAAACTTTCCGAAGATCTTAATGATTTCAGAAACAAATAAATTTAATGTCGGAAATATTTTCTACGGATAAAATTGATAAAATAAATTTGACTTTTTAAAACGGAAATTTTATAATTTAAATACTATATATATCGCTAACGAAATATAACTCCAAAACAAAGTCGTAATCATACGACGAAGTTATAATCGCAAACAAATCTAAAATATTAAAAATCAAAATACGAGAAAGAACGAAAATATATATTTTTAACCGAAAATCGAAATCATATGAATATAATAAAATCATGGTCGTGAACGAATTTATCTAAAATCATCCGCAACGACAACAATTAATTAAATTCAATTATGAAGTCGAAATCGTCGATAAATCCATAAAACAAATCGAAATTAAAATAATTAAATGTTTATATCAAATTATGTCAATAAAATAATTAAGCTTAATAAAATTAAATTTTAAAATACGGGGTATTACACTACCACTCATGAAGATTCTCTAGAGCTTCTATAGAGCAGAGGAGGCAACTTAGGAAACCAAAAAGGGTATGCATGAGTAGCATTATGAGCCTTACAGCACAAGTGTGTTAGGTCTCGATGTTCTTCCTCTTATAAGGGTGTAGTACCTGCTAGTATTATGTCAAGTTTAGTAGAGTTAGCTGCCAAGATCACCTTCTCTTACATCCTTCTTTCTCCTCTTCCCCAACTTAGACATTTTTACTTCAGAGAAAAAGTCTCTTTTAAGGAGGTATTGATATAATAACCCAAATTTTATCTAATTTTAATTTTGACTAAATAAAATCGTAACTTAATTATAATCTTGGGAAGTTCATAATTCTACCCTATCATAATCCCTCAATCTTAAATCTTAACATAATCCTAATCATTATTCCAATTCAATAATATTTTTAACCTAAACCTAACCCTAGATGGTTAACAATTAACTTTGCCTAAATTTACTAATCTAAATTATTTTATTCTAATTTTAATTCTAACATTAAACTTTTTTTTTCCTTTCTTTTTCCTTTCTTTCTCCATTTATTTTCCCTTTTCTTTTCTCCTATCTAGGTCCTTTTTTCCTTCTTATCCCTATTCTTCCTACGTGAATCACTCCCCCTCCCGACCAACTCCCTTCTTTAAAGCTTCCATAACCTACTTCCCCTAACATCATCATCAAAACCATCAACTCCCATATCTCAGAGGATGTGCAGAGTTCATTTTTCCCTTCATTTCCTGTTGTGGATCGATACTAATTCGGAAAAAATAAGATCTAATTAGAATCAATTAGAACACACAAGAATTGAGAAGAGAATAACACTCAAGAACACAGATTGGGGAAACAAATGATCTTATTGATATGAAGTAATTGTGATTACAAAGAATCAAAGAAATTCTCACATAAATCACTCAATTCATCAAGGAATTACAATAGAACTCAATAGGAGAAGAAGACGGTGTTCGCTCTTCGATTAGGGGTTTTAATCGCATGGTATTTATACTATACGAAACTGTCATTAGCGAAAACCGAGGCGGAGCGAAAAACACAAAAAACACGGACCGTGTTAATAAACACGGTACCCCCGTGTTTATTTTCTATCTCTCGGCCTCTCCTCGAAAACAGAACATATTTTCCTAATGAAAAAACACGGATCGTGTTTCCAAAACACGGGCCCCCCGTGTTTATTTCCAACTTTGACAACCTTCAGTATTTCAGCCACAACTTCTTCATCGGACCTCCGATCGAGCTGATTCTTGATGTGTTGGAAAGCTAACAAAAAGATCTACAACTTTCATGTTCAGTACATTTCCAAATTCTAATTTCTTCAATGTAAAATATTCACATCTTTCCAGAACAGCTCACAGTTCTACTTCAAATTTCTCCGAAACACTTCACACACCAATCCAAGCTATTCTACACACCAAATACGAGTCACAAGCTCACAATTCTCCACCTTGACGACGTATTTAAAGTAGCTAGCACCAGGAACACAAAAGACCATCTGTAAAAACCCCTGGGCCCCAAAAGGCCCTCATGGTACACAAACATCGACCAAGTCCGAGCAATGCTCGAACTTGTTCACTGTCAATGGCTTCGTTAGCATATCTGCTGGATTCTCAGCAGTAGCCACCTTCTCCAACACAACCTTGCATGCAGCAATAGTACCTCGGATGAAGTGGTACCTGATATCAATGTGCTTCGTCCGACGATGGAAAGAATTCTGATTCTTTGCCAAACAAATAGCACTCTGGCTATCGCTACGAACAACGGGAGCACCATGACCAAATCCAAGCTCATGAACGAAACCACCAAGCCACGAAGCTTCTTGAAAAACTTCCATCATAGCCATATACTCAGCCTCAGTAGTGGACAATGCAGTCACATCTTGTAAAGATGACCTCTAGCTAATTGTCGAACCACCAAGACAAAACATATAATCTCTAGTGGATCTCCTATTATCAAGATCTCCACCATAATTAGAGTCAACAAACCCAGTCAACGCATCAGTTGACCTCCCATACTCCAAACAAGATGATGCAGTACCCTTCAAGTACCTCAGAATCCACTTCACTGCTTGCCAGTGAGCCTTCCCAGGATTCGCCATATATCTGCTCACAACACTCACAGCTTGAGCAATATCTGGCCTGGTACAAACCATAGCATACATCATGCATCCCACAGCATTAGAGTAGGGAACTGTGGCCATAAACTCCTCCTCATATTTAGATTTAAGGCAATCTAAAGCAGAAAATCTGAAGTGAGTAGCCAAGGGAGTACTAACCGACTTGGCATCAATCATATGAAACCTCTCCAAAACTTTGTTCACATATTGCTCTTGTGACAAGTAAA
The DNA here is from genome assembly GCA_039764185.1 of Tamarix austromongolica. Classification (NCBI taxonomy): domain Eukaryota; kingdom Viridiplantae; phylum Streptophyta; class Magnoliopsida; order Caryophyllales; family Tamaricaceae; genus Tamarix; species Tamarix austromongolica. Next base: position 51,975,290 of record CM077817.1, read on the forward strand.
GACGCTTCTGTCTGCGGTCTCGAATGATCTCCATGCCAAGGATCTTCTTCGCAGCTCCCATATCCTTCATCTCAAACTCAGTCTTCAGCATTGTTTTCACCTTGTTAACTTCAGTCAGATCTTTTGCTGCAACAAGCATGTCATCGACATACAACAAAAGATACACTAGAGAACCATCACCAACCTGCTTCAAGTATACACATCCATCGTACTCACTGCTGGAGAACCCATGCTCAATCATAAACTGATCAAACCTCGTATACCATTGTTTAGGCGACTGCTTCAGACCATATAGTGACTTCTTCAATAAGCACACATGATCCTGCTTGCCTTCAACAACAAAGCTATCTGGTTGGCCCATATAGATCTCCTCCTCGAGCTCACCATGCAGAGAAGCTGTTTTAACATCCAATTACTCTAACTCCATATCCTGCATAGCCACAAGCGCAAGCAAAGTACGAATAGAAGTATTCTTGACAACAGGGGAAAATACCTCGTTATAGTCTACACCAGGTATCTGACTAAACCCACGTGCAACTAAACGAGTCTTGTACCTCGGTCCCTCAACACCTGGAATTCCCTATTTGAACTTGTACACCCACTTGCAATCAACTATTTTCTTCTTCCTGGGTGCCTTCACAAGTTCCCATGTCTGATTCTTCCATAGAGACTGCATCTCCTCCTCCATAGCAGCACACCACTGAGTAGAATCAGCACTAACAATGGCATCTGAGTATGACACTAGCTCCTGTATATCAACGACAGTCTCAGCACTAGCCAAAGCATAACCTGCTAACTCCTTAAAGCCATACCTCACAGGAGGCTTCACAACCCTCCGTGGTCTACGAGGAGCAGCGCCCCTTTGCTCCACCTGCTGCCTGGATCCACCCACTTCAGGAATAGTGGGTCTCATACTAGAAAAGTCTGACTGATCCAAATCAACCTCTACCTCCACCAAATCTATAACACCATGCAGATTCTTTTGATCCACCTCTTCACACAATCTATCAGAAGAAGACTCAGATTTTTGGAGGAATACAGACTCATTGAAGGTAACATCCCTGCTCGTCAAAAACTTGGATGCAGCTGGATCCCATAACCTATACCCCTTCACACCAGGTTTATAGCCAAGAAAGATGCACTTCTTAGCTTTAGGCTCGAGCTTCCCATCATGCACATAAGCATAGGCAGGACATCCAAAAATATGCAAATCAGAATAATCAGCTGGTTTGCCAGACCATATCTCCTCAGGTGTCTTCAAATCAATGGAACGATTGGGTGACCTATTCACTAGGAATGCCGCCATGTAAACTGCCTCAGCCCAAAATTCCTTGCCTAATCCAGCTTGTGACAACATACATCGAGCCTTCTCTAATAGGGTCCTATTCATCCTCTCAGCAACTCTATTTTGTTGTGGTCTTCCAACACAAGTACGATGCCTAGCAATACCATGGTCCTCACAGTACTCAGTGAAACTACGTTCCACAAACTCAAAGTCATTATCTATCTTGAGATACTTCACTTGTCCTCCAGTCTGCTTCTCTAATAAAGTCTTCCAATGCTTGAAAACTTCAAAGGCGTCATTCTTATTTTTAATAAAATAAGTCCATACCTTCCTAGAGAAGTCATCAATAAATGTCAGTAGGTATCGCGAACCACCCTTGGAAACCACCCTTGCAGGACCCCACAAATCAGAGTGAACATAATCCAGAGGCCCCTTTGTACTATGTGTAGCCTTTGAAAAACTAACCCGCTTCTGCTTGCCAAACACACAGTGCTCACAGAAATCCATAGTACTTGTACTCTTTCCATCCAACAACCCTCTCTTGGAGAGTTTAGTCAAGCCTTTGACACTCATGTGTCCAAGTCGCATATGCCAAAGTCTAGTAACATCCGAGTCAGACATACTCGATGATGTTACCGCAACTGCTCCCTCAACAATGGAACCAACAAGCTCATACAGTGTCCCGATCCTCTTGCCTTTCATTGCAACAAGAGCCCCTCTAGTAATCCTCATTATGCCATCCTCGATCACACAACGATATCCATTACAATCCAAAGAACTCAATGAAATCAAGTTATTGGTCATCTCAGGGACATGTCGAACATTAGACGGTGTTCTGACCACACCATCATATATCTTCACCTTCACTATCCCAATCCCAGCAACTTTGCATGCAGCATCATTACCCAACGCTCTCTTGGAGAGTTTAGTCAAGCCTTTGACACTCATGTGTCCATACCTTCATCTTCAACTTTCATAAGCCGAAGTTCACAGACCAATCAAACTTCTCTATATCAAATCTTGTAGACATCCCGAATACGAACCCAACGCTCTGATACCAATTTGTTGTGGATCGATACTAATTCGGAAAAAATAAGATCTAATTAGAATCAATTAGAACACATAAGAATTGAGAAGAGAATAACATTCAAGAACACAGATTGGGGAAACAGATGATCTTATTGATGTGAAGTAATTGTGATTACAAAGAATCAAAGAAATTCTCACATAAATCACTCAATTCATCAAGGAATTACAATAGAACTCAATAGGAGAAGAAGACAGCGTTCACTCTTCGATTAGGGTTCTAATCGCATGGTATTTATACTATACGAAACTGTCATTAGCGAAAACCGAGGCGGAACGAAAAACACAAAAAACACGGTACCCCCGTGTTTATTTTCTATCTCTTGGCCTCTCCCCGAAAACATAACATATTTTCCTGATGAAAAAACACGGATCGTGTTTCCAAAACATGGGCCCCCCGTGTTTATTTCCAGCTTTGACAATCTTCAGTATTTCAGTCACAACTTCATCGGACCTTCGATCGAGCTGATTCTTGATGCGTTGGAAAGCTAACAGAAAAATCTACAACTTTCATGTTCAGCACATTTCCAAATTCTAATTTCTTCAATGTAAAATATTCACATCTTTCTAGAACATCTCACAGTTCTATTTTAAATTTCTTCGAAACACTTCACACACCAATCCAAGCTATTCTACACACCAAATACGAGTCACAAGCTCACATTTCCCTAATCGTGCCTCTTCTGTTTCTCCTTGTGCACACCTTCTCCTTTGTCATTCACCATTCACACAAGTGTTTCCGTGTGTGTGTGTGTGTGTGTGTGTGCAAACTCCCAAACTAAGCCTCATTTCATGCCTAAATACCCCCATCCTTCCCTTTATTTTAGTCGAAGAACAACAACAATTGAGAATCCATCTCCTTTGTTCCCTTTCTCCTTCTCATTGTCGCCTCAAACACAACAACAAACTAGCAACACTACCCTCTACTATTTCTTCCCCTTTCCTTTTGCCTTCCTTTTCATTCTTCCCCATTTTAGCAACATCCCCTATCACCATTGCCACCCTCCAAGCTTTGGTCATACTCATCATTTTTCACCCATCATCTTCGACCATTCCCACCATTGCTTCCCCAATAATTTTGCCCTCCACTTCCATTCCTACCCCTTAAGCAATTTCCCTCCTTTACACTCTCCTACCACCACAAATGGTAACTAGTGCCATTCCTGCCCCCTTGGTTTGCCTCTTCTTATTGTTCCTTCCTTCTTGGTTGTACAAGTTTCAGCTGTTACAACTTCAAGCCTTGTGATTCTATTTTTGCTCCTTCTTTCACTCTCCTTTACCTTTGTCTTTCCTTTATAATATCCTTAAGTCCTAATGTTGTTTTATCCTTGTTTATTAGGTGATTTTATAGAGTTCTCAAAAGAAGTAGGATAGGTTATACATGCATGGAGACCAATTTCTTTTTGGGTAAGGATACAAGTCGTAGTTAGGGTTTTGTACTAAATGTTATATATAATTGTGTTTATTATCATCTTTTCATTATTATGTTTTTAAAATTCATGTTGTTAATGTTATGATATGATAATGTGGATCATATGATGGAAAGTGAGTAAGAATGAGAAAGTATGTGTTTATACGATATTGTTACTACAAGACTTATCTTATAAACCCTAAGTGAATTAATTTGATATATAGTATAGTTATATGGGTTCAAAAAATTATGGTAAATGGGACATAATTATATTTAATATTTACGATGATGTAATAAATTGAATATTGGGAAATAATGATATCTGACTTATATGGGTTTTTGTGAAATAAGGGTGTTCGGCTATCCTTAAGGGCATTTTGGTCAAAAGGGGTTAAATATGGAAATTTTGGTATTTTATTGTGTTAAATGTTTTAAAATATACTAAGAACATCATGTGGAATTGTTGGAGTAAGCATAAATGGCCTATGTCCAAATAAAATGAGAAGGCTTATATCGAGAACAGTAACCCTAGAGCCGGAGTTATTATCGTATGTGTAAGACATTGAATTTAAACCTTGAGTTTTAGATATATTGATAATAATGATATTTGAGGAAGCTGTGGTAACATTGATAAATAAGTTATTAGTATGGAAGGGGTTATACTAATAATGTGAAATTAGGATTTCATTGGAAAATTGTGGACCTATTCCTTAAAAACAACTTTGATAACTATATGGTTGTGCTTTACATATTTCAATTATGTATTTTGTAAATCAAATCAATTATAAATAAAATATTAATTATTTAAAGTGAAAGATCACATGAGTTCGACTGAAATGTTTTATGTGTCTGTTCCACTACATGATAATAGTGGCGCTAGTATGGTTTTTCCTCAAAAGTGCATCAATTAGTTTTGATGGGGTAAGAGTATTAGGCCTCTAAACTCAATGTAGATGAGAATATGATGATGAAAAAAGTAACTAATGGAAAATATATTAATCACTTAAAGCAAATGATTTAATGAGTCAAGATAGAAGTGTTATGTCAGTTTCATCAAACAATAATAGTAGTTCGAGTGTGTGTTTCCCCGAGAGGTGATTCAGATCATTTCACCAATTTAAAAATAGTGGTGAGGAACATGTTGCCTTATTATATGTTGGGAACGCTCAAAAAAACGATAATGGTGGTTCAAGTGTGTTTTTTTACTAATATGTATTTCAGTCTATTCCGTTATATTAACAATAGTGGGGTCTCTTAACTCAATATAAATAAAAGAATGGATTATATTTATAACTAATAATAAGGTATGGAATTAGTATTTACCTTGAATCATTTTATGTTAACAAGCATGTATGCTAATTCTCTAATGTGAACTCATATTTTATGTATAACCTTACTTCAGTTATATTGTTACCTTACTCAATACGTAGCGTACTAATAATCTTTTGCATTAGAGCTACAAATTCTCCAGAGTAGAGGCCTCGAATGCTTTTGTGTAGGTTAATGACAACCCTTTGGATGACTTTACTAGTTATGATGCCCTAATTGGGAAGGGGTGATTCTCTTATATCAAGACTGGGTAGAGTTTCATGTTATTTGATTGTCATTTTTAACCCAAATACCTTTTTTAATTATTAGTTCCATAATATTCCTTTTGTGTATTTTTAAATATTGTACTCATAATTAATTCTTAAACTCCTATTTAAGTTTATGAAGCATCTCTCATTTTTGTTTATCATGTTTTATGTTCTAATTATTTTTACCTTGTAATTGACGTAATAATAGTATGGTAAGCTAGACTTACATCAATTACGACAATAACACCCAACTATTTAGCTATTTTGCTTCCACTAAATTGAAAGTTTTTAATAGTAAATTTTGGGGTATTACAACCTCAACTAAGGACACGCCTTGGCTTAGTGAGTGAAATTGTATCGGTCTTTCACCTCATCATGTGTGCCCCTCGAGATTAGTGAATGAAAGCAAGTCCATCTTTCATCTCACCAGGTGTGCCCGTCTTCAAATCTGGCTTGGTTGAGGGCTTATGTATTGCGCCTTAGGGTTAGTGCATATCACCAGGTGTGTCCTTCTTCCATGTTTGATAGCCTGTTTTTGAGAGGGATTATATATTGGGCTTTAGGATTGTTGAGTGAACTTTTTGGATATTTTCATCTTAGCAAGTATGCTCGTCTTCAATACTTGACAACCTTGATAAGAGTTTACAAATAGAGATTAGTCAACAATCTCTTTGTGAGAGGGATTACAGATTTGACAAGCTACCTCTATGTTAGAAGGCTTATGTACTAATTGAAATATTTACTATAAAATATCATTATGTGGAAACATTAACATATATATAAACAAAAGAAAAAATTTTATTTCTTTACCTTCAAAAATCAACACATATTAAGTATTTTTTTGGCTTCTTGACATCCAATCATTCTGAATTGTCATTTAATTCTATTACATAACATTATTGTGCCAATCTCCTATCACCCTTGACATCTACCCATGCTCCATTAATTGGGAATCTCATTAATTATTTAGCCATGAAAAATGCTAACACGTAGATTATATAGGGACAACTATCCTAATATCATGTTATACACCGAAGGGTAGGCCACGATAACAAAATTTGTTTTAATGCTCCTCAAAGTTGTTGGTTTACCAATCATTAAGGTGAGGTTCACCATTCCCTTCTATTTTTTTAAATTCACTAATGAATCATATAAAAGGCTAAGTCTTATTTAACAAATATCCTTCCAGAAGTTTTAATTGTGTATAAGATTCCTAGAAATAACATCCATAGTATTGTTTATGTCTATGACAACCCTTTTCATCACTCAATTTGCGTGTTCTTCTCATTACGGTCCACCATACTCGGCCCCTCATCATTTTTTGTAAAACTAACTTCCCATTCACCTGCTTTTGCTCTCTTATTGGTTTCCTGGTTGTTAGTTCTTTGAATATATGATTTGAGGATCACATTAGTTGCTTATACCAAGGAATATCCCCCTAAAATAGTATGTATGATCTTCTAAGGTCCTATGACTTGCAAAGTGGAAGAAACTTTTGGGTTGAGGGTGTTTCTTACCTGGTCGAGGGTGTGTGCTCGTATCTCTTCAAATGACCCCTACGCCCCAATTTGTCAACAAAGTCAATCAATTACTAATACTCATTTGTAGTGTGACCATGTTCTTCATTATAGTCACACCACTTGTTCTTATTTCTATACAGCATCTCAGCTTTTATAGGAAAAGGCCTTGAAAATGTTTGTATTATGTTTTTCACGTAATATATATGTGAGTGGATGGCCACTAGGGGTGTATATATGTCAAATATGACAACTCGAGTCCTTCAGGAAGCTAGTTTGATCGCCCACCTCATATCTTTATGTTCCCTTTATGGCCCATGCACTCTTTGTCCATTCTTCTAACCATTGGCCACATTATCTTGCTCATTTCTTTAGCGTTTATTATTTCTTACACGTCCTTTATTAGAGAAGTGTATGATTTGTGTTTAGCTAAGTACAAATTTTCCACTAGATCTTTATAGTTAAATCTATAAGAAGGAAAGATATGGTAATGCCATTGTCCAATTCATCGATCTAGCAGACATCTTTATCGAATCTATTCAAAAATGACTAAACACATTATGTCGGACACTAAGAGAATCCCATCAAGGAGGAAGATTACTTTTTAGGCCGTTGGCATGCATGACATTACTCAATAAAAGCTACCACTAGCTGGGAGAAAGAGATTATTGATTCTACTTTAAGTTTCCCAAACCATCTCAACAATGCTCCTTTTAAAGTTTCTAACATTGCCTTGCATAAGGTTTCATCTCATGCCCCGTGCCCCAACTAGCAACATAGTATTCGTAAACACATTCAATGGCCTTATGAGTCTATGAAACCATCAAATGATTCAAATGTCAGAATTCTTATCTTTTATGTTGGACTTTCATATATGCCTTTTGTGAAGGGTGACTACCAAATGTGCCCATTAGTGCCATCCTTAGTCGCTCTCATAGCTTCCAAAGCTTTATATGTCCTTCGATCTATCATTCTACTAATAGAGTCTTCCTCACCTCTCTCGGTCTACGGGAATCATATCTTTAAATTTCTTCTTTGTCTCTACTTGTCCGGAGGATATCATGTTGCCTTCTTTAGGATTAAATATCTTTCCCTCATGTATCGTCTACAAGGGCTAAAAGATTCTCATAGTCTACCACTCCTAGTCATCTTGGCTCATGTAACTTCCATTAACTTTGCTTCCCCCTCTTGGACGACAATGCTACATGGTTTTGTCCTTAGATTCTTATCTGGAAGGTCTAGAGGTTCCACAAGAGTTTCTTATAGAGTAGGGTGTTGAGGTGTATCATGGCACCAATGATCCACAAGGTCTGGCCGTTAGTTGAGGGTTTGTGCTTGAGGAGTTAGCATGTCTGAGACCATCTCTTGAAAGGATGCTCGAAGCTTAGCGTTAACAACCTGTACCTAAGAGATAGTAATTAGATTATCCTCCCAAGAAGATTGATCAGAAGGATATAGTGGAGGCAATTTCATGTAAGGATCCTCACAAATGGCATATGTTGTTATTGGTGATTTGTGAACTGAGGGGGTCATAAGAAAATAAGAGAGGAGTTAGGTAAATATAGACTGCCAAGGGGAAAATTCAACGGAGAAATAAAAAAACAGATGTGTAAGAGTTGTATTATAAATTTTAGATCCCCTAAATTGGTACAAGAGTCAATATATATAAGGGTAGAATGGAGAAAAAAGAAGAGAGAAAACTATTGTGTGTTTGATGACATCAATCTACCCTTGTACTGTGTAGGATACCAACCTAGCATGGAATCGATAAGGCTACGTGGGATTGGTCTGAAGAAGAGGTGGGTGTATAAAAACTTTTAGGCTAACCCTCATCTTTTAGGCCAACACTCTGAACCCCTACTACTACAAGTTTAGGAGAGTGAATTTTTAAAGAGAATAATGATATGCATTTTTTCTAAACCGATATTAATTGACCCTTAGAGTGTCAACCTAAATAATAAGAGTTAGCCCAAAAACTTCTGGGCACAATTACATCTTCTTTAGACCAATTTTGGATAGCCATACTACTTTCAAGCTTGGTTAGTCTCCTACGCAAAAGGACAACTAGTTGTTTTCAAGCACACTACTTTTATCCCTTAATTTTCTCTCATTCTGACCTTATATATATTAGGTCTTGCATCCACTTTGAATATTTTATAATACAACTCATATCACTTTTGCTCTTCCCTCTGAATTTTCTCCTACCTTAATTCTTTAAGAACCCATCAATTCATAAATCATTAACAAAAGCTCTTATTAAGAAAAAAATATTTTTTTTTTGGAAAAGAAACCTCTAAATATTACAATAATTTAGAAATAGCTAAAAAAAAGTACATTCGGTAACTAATTAAGGTAACTTATATAATATAATAGTACTGCTCAAATATTTGACGAACGTTTTTTTTTGGCTTTATCGAATAAAGCAAGTAGTTTTCTTCTTTTTTTCCTAATAAGTACATTTTTTTTAAAAATAAAATCAAATATCTTTGTTGAATGCAATAAATATACAGGTAAATATTTAAATTTAAGATAAACAAATAATTATTGCTTTCAACCTAATTTTTTCTCCACAAGAAACAAACACAAAAAGAATACTCTTCTGAAAACATACCCTTTTTTTCAAACCAAACATTATAAAGAAGGCTTACTTTTCTGTCAATTTTTATTTTCTTACTATTTTCGAAGAACCAAGCGAAGCCTAAGGCACAATGTCATTTTCTAGTCATTTCCTTTACCACATAAAATCTCCCGCCTCAAAAGATCTTCCACACCCAACCTTTTTAATAAGATCTACTACCCTAACAACCTTTTTTTCATTTAGTATCACCCAAATATACTTTACGGGATAAAACTAACGCAGGTCACTATTGCAGGCGTGGGTACTAGTCTCCGTATATTCAATTTCGACCCGACCATAAGTAACAGTAATATATTACTTTTGCCCAGTTGTCAGCATTATTACTTGCTAACCGGACTCCATTAACATCATCCGTATAAGCTTAATCAGCTGATGGCTTTATAGCCCAACATTCAAGCTAGAGGCAGTGTCCGTCATATCCTAAACAAAAATTAATTAGTTTTGCACAGCACCAATAAATTTATTTACATGGGATATCAACAAAAAAATTTCATGTGATTCCATCTCACATACAAGCACAACATTGTAAAAATATTTTCATTCTTCTTACGTACAAAATATACATCATTTCTATTCCTAAGAAATGACATGAGGGCAGAACAGGTGCATTCCGCCCGATCCATGTTCAGACAAACTTGTTCACTTGAAATAGGAATCGCAACTAGTACTCCAGGAGTAAAACCCGACACGAGTGACTGACTGCTAAGATCCAGCGGTAGCCAAGTTAAGGCTCAAAAACTAAAGACCTAACCGTACCCTCTCCTTTACCTTAGCTAACAAGTCTTCTTCAGATGGGAGCTTGCCACCAGCTCTACATGTGTAAGACCACCAGGCCACAAGCTCATCCTGCAGGAAGAAAATGCAGCAACTGGGTTTATTTCAAAGAAATGCGGTGCACCAGGGCAGGCGATAGTATAACAACTAACAACAACTTGGGGTTTTGCTGTCCTTCAATCAATAAATTCAATACAGGGCTTTACATTCTAAAGGTTCGATAGAGACAACACCTTGCTAATCCTGAGTAAGATCCTTCAATTATCTTAACATGCACCAATATCACATTTACCATAGTGCCTTCAATATCTTGGGCTACAGAGTGCAGAAATCTAAACACTGTAAGCATCACACGAGATTTTTCACCACCTACTCCAATTGTATACATTTCTTTAATATCCTCTAATTTTAAGGGATAAAATAATTTCTTAACCAAAACAAAAATAATGTAACCACGAGGACCTAAATATTCCACTCCTCACTTCCTTACATTTGATGATACCAGATTGAATTCCATTAGTAATAAGAGGATAGACTAAGGGCTTCTCTGGTAAAAGGAAATAACTTTCTTAGTAAGTTTTGCTTCTGAAGGCGTTTTAGGAAAATGCTTCCATGAAAGTAATTATATTTCATATTTGGTATGTATCTCCACTTGACTGAAAGCAATAGTATTTTATGTTTTATTCAACATTATACTAATAGTGGAGTGGAACATAAATTACAATTATAACCCTTAATTGATATAACAAATGAAGTTATTTTTTGATTGTAATCTATTATCAATTTAATATGCCAACTAAATTGTAATTAATATACATCTCAAAGGAGTACTAGCAAGGTTATCTAAAACCGAATATCCATATCCATCAATTGGATATATAATATCCTATATTTTTCTAACCCTAATTCTTAGATATTTAACTTCTTAATCACTCCCTTAATGATTAATAATGGCTTAATCATCTTACCACAATCCGTAAACCTTCTTACATTTCCAAATTCAGCTATGGCTTTTACCTTTTTACCTTTCAAAATCCTAATTTTGATTTCAATCAACAAGCAGTCGACGAAGCATTGCCTTTGGTTGACAAACCAACAACATTTCAGACCTATTTGCTCAGAGCATCTAACGGTCAACCAGAGCTAATGATGATCACCATTCCTATTTTTCTTTTACTTTTTTTAACAACAAATTAATTTCTATGCCTAATGTTTTTATATATTTAGTTTTCTAAATTAATTTCACTTATTTCCCTAATTTTAATGTTTGAAAATTATCTAATTGTTTTTTTCATTTTTAACCATTTATTGAACCTTCCACATTACCTAAATCATTTTTAACCCTTCATGATCATTATTAACCACGAAATCCAACACCCCTTCGCCTCTCTTGATCTGATCGTGTGTTCCCTTACGCATTCAATCACAATTTTTGTCATAATTCAATCACGTTTCACCTCCTCTCTCTAACACTCTTACACCACCCTAACCTTCATGCCTTGCAAACAACCCCCATCAAATCACACTCTCCCTCTATCTCCCCTTGCCTTGATCGACAACCATAAGGGCTTATCCTCCTTTGGTTAATCACTTTTATACTTGGTCATTATCTATTCTCCCACTTTTGCTCCCTCCCCTCGGCTTTTTCCCTTTCTTTGTTCTTGTAGATATTCTAGTTTTTACCCTTCTCCCTTGATCTAGCTAGGTACAACATCCCACTTTTCAAAAACTTAATTTTTTAAAAATATTAATGTTGAGTTATGAAGACTTCCAATTTTATTTTAACTGGTTCATTTTAGTTAAATCTTGATTTTTGCAAATGTTTGATAAGTTTCCGTTTCCTTTTACTGTTTTATCAACGATTTCAAATTCATGTTAGAATTTTTTTAATCGTATATTGTTGAGGATAATTTTGAATATATCCATTCACGAATAAAAAATTATTAAATACCATCATTCAATTTTCATTTAAAATATATTTTCGTTCTGTTGTGTGATTTTAATTTAATAATTTTTAATTCATTTTTTATTATAACTCTATCGTTTACGATTTTATTTTGGAGTTATATCTTATTAACGAATATAAGTTGTTTTAGAGTATAAAATTCCTATAAAGTAGTAAAATCTTTTTAATCATTTATATCCGTAATAAATATTTTTGTTTTTGAATTTATTTATATTACGAGGTAGATAATATCTTCAAAAATTAATATTAAAGGTTTACGCAACTTATTTATAATTTTCTTTTAAATTAATTTTCTTCTATTTGTCTTGTTTTTGTTAACAAAGGACTTTTTTGATAAGGTATTAAATTAATTAAAGTCACTCAAGTTTATAAAAATGTATTTTAAATATTATTTTGACGTCGTATTATATTTTTAATAATTTTCATTTATTTTAAATAAAAGTACTGAATCGGATAATTTTTTGCTTATCCGAAAAGTTATTCACAAGAGTATTTCTGTTAAAATTTACCTTATTCTTTTAACTCCTTATATCCTGTTTAACCCCAATCCCCTACCTTCCCTTTTTTTACAATACCACAACCACACCACCACATACCATCTCCAGCCCCAAACCACCCCTACAACGAAATTGAACCACCACGCAGCAGCAAGCAACATGCAGAACCAACAGCACAACTCAATCTCTGCTAGCACAACAGCCTAGCACAACTTGCTTGGCTACTGGCGAGTGATGCCTAGACTCTAGTGAGCACAACCATCTCCTCCCCTACCATTAACAGGCTATAATTAGACTAGATTTGTGTGGTGTATTTTGCTGACCCTAACTTCTAATTTCAATTAATTTTGTATAGAGTGGATTTAATTAAGCTAAATCAGTTTTTTGATTATGTATACATAAGTCATGTGGTTGATTTGAGTAGATTGATTGCTGTTGGGTTGATCAATTTATAGTATTTCAGTTTGTTACTCGGATATATCCATATAGCTCAGGTTTGTCCAGTTTAAGCTATTGTTATAAACTGATAGTATAAAATGTCTTTGCGTTATTGTTTCAAAAGAAATTCCCATCAAAGTTCACTATCATTATTTGGGTACCTATCAAGAGATTGATGGAAACTATTAAATAGTAGAATATGTTTAATTTCATTTTCAAACTGTTAGTTTGATTATTTTAGTAAGATTTAACCAAACTTGCATTCCAGACTCAAAAACCCCAATTATATTAAAATGGGGGTTTCCTTTATTTTTTTTAATCAATTGATTATGCAATAAGATATAAAATATGTCTAATTGTATTTTTAAAACTTCAATTTAAATAAATTAATAAAATTTTACTTATATGATTGTATGTCTATTTCATCTGTTTGGTAAGTTCTTAAACTTCCCATGATCTTATATGATTGTATGTCTGTTCATATTTTACTTGTTATACCATGATAGGATGATTATTTGTAAGCATGTCAATGACGTCATTCCCATTATTACATGTTAACCAAAGATGCATTTTTCCTCTATAATGATCAAAGGTTGAAATGTGTACACGTTCTTACTATATATTGAGTTTGATTGTAGTTCACTTAGTATGTCATTGTATTAATGTTGTGCTCGTTTAGTTGCCTGTGTGCAAGTTCTTTGTTGAATGTCAATTGCAGTTGTCAGTTTAGGTAGAGTATTAGAGCTATTTGGATTTTTTTTTCCCCTGCATGGACTTATCTTTCATTTTGTTTATAAATATTTGGGAACACTAAGTTATTGTATTGAAATTTTACTTTGGTATTGTAAAAGGCCTTTTATATTTCTATATTTTGGTTAAGATTTTAAAATTTAGGTATTCTGCTCATTTATTTTCCACGTTGCGAGGGTTTGGTTTAGTTTTTGTTTTAGATTTTGTTGGACAAGTTTATGACTTCACACCTATCAGCGAGGTGTAGCGGTAACATTCTTTATTTCTTGCATTTTCTTTCGTACTATTTTTTTAACAAAATTTTATAAGTATAAAAAATGGAGCAAGCCCCCCTCTTCTCTAATCCTCCATTCTTCCATCTTGTTGACAACTCAAACACTCAGACACAAATTGTTAGATTATCTTCCTCATTCCCCTCCAATACACCTCCCTAGTCAATCGATGACAAGTTTTAAGTTCATCGGAATGGCCACCAATTCCACCCCGATGGAATTTGTCTAACACATGGAAAATAAATATGGAGTTCTCAGTGAACACTTCATTTACTAGGGACTGAAAAGTAGCTTAGGCATTGTTCAAGCCAAATGGCAGTACCAAAAACTTGTAATGCCTTTAATACGTCCGGAAAGTGGTTTTGTGTATATCCCTTAAGTTCACCCTGATCTAATACCCTGATTTCAAATCCAACTTCAAAAACCACGCTACTCCAGCCAAATTATTTTATAACTCATCATTGACCCAAATGAGAATTTATTAGGGACAGTTACCTTGCTCAGGGCACAATAGTCAGCACAAAACCTCCAGCTCCCATCTTATTTTTTACCAATAAGACCGGGCTGGAAAAAGGGCTCTGATTAGGTCTTATGATACCCACAACTATCATTTCTACCACTAATTTCTCGATCTCATCTTTCTGCACCTGAGCATAGTGATAAGAGAGGACAATAACAGGGGTTATACCCGATTGCAAAACAATGTTACGATCTAGAAAACAAGGAGGAGGCAGCCCCTAAGGCATCTGATGCACATCATCATACTGGTTAACAACCAGTTGAATTTCTTGAGGCACTATTCCCTCCAGTGCTTCATTTTCCAGCCACATGTCTTAGACAAATATTTAATAATTGAAAATACCAATTGGATATCAAACCTTCTCGATATTTATATGAAAACATCCTTTTATCAATATTAATAACTTTACAAAGAATCTATTTGCTATAAAAACCCATAAGAATTGGGATTGGAAACAAAAATCCATATCTAACTACAAAAGATTGATATCTCCTAAAATTTTCTAGGATAGAGTCATATTTCTTATTAAATTTGACATACCAAATATGAGAATTCTAAAAAATATATATACAAATGAAAATCTAATTCCACAATTTACAAGCATTTCAAATAAGTAGTAATAGATTTTTTAAAACACAAACCATCAGTCACATAGTATCAATATCTATATTCATATAATATCTTTTGACTCAAAAGAGTTGACATAGGAACATCTATGCAATCCTCAAATTTCTCTTTCTTCAATTGTTATTCTTACAATCTTGAAGATTCTTGCAGTGTTCCTTTTACTAATAACATTTTATTGGAAGATTCTAGCAACGGTGTCACAATCTTGCAAGATGGCATATAAAATGTGAAGATTCTTTAAGACATGTTTGTTACAAGGTTGGCAACAACAATGTCAAGTTGGTACAGTGGCAAATGCAAGCTACAATAAGCTAGCACGAGTGGTGATTCACATCTGTAGGTTGTTAAGAGTTTGTTGTAGAAAAATTAGTTGTTATTTTGAAAATCTAGGGTTTGTTATGTTTGTTATTGCATACGGTTGGTCATTATAATTGGCATATGTCGAAAATATGAGATATATGGGGTAGTTATAAGTTGTTACAACTAACTTAGGTTGTTATGAGTTAGTTGTGCAAGTTGTATGTTGGTTAGCCTATATATAGGACCACAATAAACGTGTCTCCTTTGTAACATATCAGATTTGAATTTTAATACAACTATTCATTTCGGTTATATTAGAATTTAGCTTATTATCTCTATGTGAGTGAAGGTTCAATCATCTTTGTGTGATTGAATTTCTACTAGTAGGTTTACTTCGAGATTTCCTATTAGGATCCTTTTTGAGGCATTTAAAGTCACAAATTTTGTCCACATATTCATCCCATTCAAATCATCGTCCTTCAACACCTTCAATTCAACCATTTGAATCTTCAAACTAAAATTTCTCCTTCTTTTCTCATCATCATCCATATCAAGAGTACCAAAATATTATTATAACAGTTTGAATCTAGAAGATAAATGAAATTCCAAAATCTTACCATGAATTAAAATCTTACCACACGAGTATTAAAATATTATTATTAAAATTTGCGACTGAAAAATATATTTCAAGAACTAACTTCTAACTAAAAATATATATTACAATATAATATTGAAATAATCGACAAACACTAGATAATCCAGTCAAAAATTAGATCAGATACCTAATTTGGTCAGCCCTAACAAAAGCTAGAATAGATATTTTAAAATGCCAAATCAATTTTGGCAAATATTAGATTGGATTTCTGAATGCCGGTATTTCAAATGGTTCTACAAAGTATAACTTACTTGGGTCAAACAAAAAGGTGAGAATTAAGTTATAGAAAAGTCACACTTACTTTGGACTTTCACTTACTTCCAACCAAACAACTCCTTAATGACCAAACCAAAAGTCATTAAATCTTGTCACCCCCTCCCCAAAAATTTTTTCCTAGATGTGCACTCTTAAATCACATACATAAAGCCTACAAGTACACCCACACTTTTGTCTCACACCTCTCCCTCTTCTTACCCTATGACTAGCGGTTAGCACTGATGCATACAAGAAGCGTAGGTTTAATGCTCACTCCTAACCTATAATACAATCTGCTACTTGTTAGTAAACTATCCCTTGAACGTAATAATCAAGTTAATTTTTGGTATTCTATTTGTGAATTCCAAGATTTAACTTCAAGGACCATGATTGAAGTAGCAGCATAGGATAGGACCCTACCTTTTCCATAAAGGATCAAACTATAGACAACACAACCAAACAACATGTTTTGAATTTGTTTCTACTTCTAATGATAGTGAAATTCTTTTATGGCAATATAGGTTAGAACATCCTAGCTTTCAATATTTAAAGCATTTACTCCCCAAATTATATATAAAAATCATATCTTGTGAATTACCTAAACACCATCGTGTTGTTATTCCATCCCAAAATTATAAAGAATCAAAACCTTTCAAAATTATAAGGAAACAAAACCATGCACATGATAGATGGGATCCTTCCAGAGTGACTAACTAACCACTGTTTCTAGAAAACATAGGTTTATTACTTTTATTGATGATCATACTAAGGTTACATGGGTTTTCCTTTGAAAAAAGAAATTTGATGCTACAGCTATGTTCAAAATTTTCTATAGCATGGTTTAAACTTAGTTTCAAACTCAAATTAAAAAAATTTGACGCAATAATGGAAGAGAATTTTAAACATAGTGTCAGATATTTTTTTTAACAGAGAAAGGCATTATTCATAAAAGTTTGCGTAATAATACACCTCAACAAAATGGGGTAGTTGAGAGGAAAAATAGGCATCTTGTTAAAGTTGTTGGAGCTTTAAGTTCTCAAACTAAGGTTCCCAAGTATCTTTGAGGAGAAGGAATGTCAACGGCCAATCATTTGATTAACAAAATGCCTACTTAGGTTTTAAATTTCAAAACGCCCATTCAATTTTTCACATTTTCACAAATTGTTTTCTGAATTATTGGCCAGTAACAGAAATTCCCTTGAAAAAAATTAGAAGTCTAGCCCTTGTTCATAAGTATGATACTAGGGGTTCAAAACTCGATCCAAAAGCACATAAATGTATTTTTGTAGGCTATCCTCCTAACTAAAGAGGTTACAAATGTTTTGATTTAGTTTTGTAAAAGATGTTTCTGTCTATGGAAGTGATAAGCCACTGCTCAGGTTCACTTATGCAAGGCGTGGGAAGTTTAAGAGTGGGGGCTCTAGAGATGGCTCACCTGTGACTTGGCGAGCTACCAAGCCCTTGTAAGCTAAAGCTATCATGCCATTTTTATTATTGCTTAGCTAGGTGTTTTGGCACAATGAGGGAGACACATAATGGGGTCTTTATTATTTATTCTATTAGGGTCGTTATGCTTGCTAGCAGTTCAAGTGAGGGAGGGGTGGGGAAGGGAAGCAATGCTATTAGAGAATGATTGGGTATTAAATAAAGGCGGGGGTTTCAAAGCAGGACACTAAGCAACTTTTTAATTTAAAAGTTGAAGATGGGTTACATTCCATAACCTTGCTTTAACATCCACTTTCTTACATTTTATGAGTCCTTACCTTAACTCCTTTCCACCTCTTGCTTTGTTTTGATGTAGATAGGAAAGATTTTTATAAGAAGAAGTATTTTCGTAGGAATAAAAAATAAATTCTTCCTATCTTTTGCCTTTTTTATCTTTCATATTTTACTATCTTTATTAGTTAGATATGATTAAATGTGATTTATCTTTTTAGTTAGATATGATTTATCTTTTTAGTTAGATAAGATTTATCTTCATTAGTTAGATATGATTTATTTTTTAAGATCCTTAAGTAATCTTATGCTTGCCATTATTATTAGTATCGCTGAATAAATAAAATTATTCAATTTCCCTATTCTCAATTATTAAAATTATTTTCTTTCAATTTTCCAATTATCTTCCTAGTTTCATTCCTAAGTCTCAATCTCTTCTTCAATTCTTTCACCCTTGCATCAATTTGGCATCAAAGCCTTAATTCAATCCCCATCCTCCACCGTAAACATAACCCACAATCAAATCAAAGCCTACTTGAGTAGATCACAACCAATTGATTCTCCAAATTCGAAATCTGCGCCCAAAACCCTAACCACCACCCAAACGCCTAAAATCACCAAAAATCAGCCACAAATCAAAGCAATTGAAGCCATAAAACTTCAAATTCGACACTCATACTTCAATCAAACCCCAATTTGCCCACTTTTGCTACAATCACTAGAACCCTACCCCCCGAAGAAATTGGAGCAATTGAGAGCCTAAATATATCAACTAAACTTCAAATCCAGGCAAGAGAGGGAGAAAAACACATAACGTTGGTAGAAATTATGTGATTTTGTTGAATTTTTGCCAAGTACCGAAATGGTCGCGCACCACTCCTTTTGTTGACGATCACAGAACCCGTCGGCCACCCTATGCTCGCAGGTCACTAGAGCCTTGCCACACTTGCCGGCTTCCACCACCACAGTCGCAAACCACCACTGGTCAGCACTATTCATGCTCATTGATAGTGCATCGTGCGTGGATGACTAGCACCTTTTGTTTAAATTTTCTTTCTTCTTTTTTTTTACTTTTTGTTCTAAGTAAAAAAAAAAAAAAAAAAAAAAAAAGAGTTGCGATCAATTTTGGCAATATTAGTCTTGCAGTCAAACTCAACGGTTCAACAGGAGCTTTAAGCTTTGGGAAGGTGATGTCCTTACTTGAATTTTGCTTAAATTATTTGGTTTATTTAGCATATTTGCTTAGGTACTTATTTTTATCAAAAGAAAAATTACCCAAAAAAAAAAGGATACTTGTTTATCTAATTTAGTCTTTTAATTGATATTTTTATCTTTGTGACATGCATAAGGTAGGGTTATTGCCTATTTTTCATTATATTTGTTAGTGTCCATCTTTTTTGTGTCATGTCAAAAAAAAAATTAACTTATCATAAACAAGTCAGTGCTATCCTACAAAATTCGTTGTCACAAAGGCTTAAAATGCTGAAAGGTTTGAAGGTACTTAAGCAAACCTTTGTTCCACCTTCTTACTTGAAAGGCTATGTAGTAAAAAAGGAATCGTGGGTCACCACATAAATGCTACTGTACATGTGTAGAGATTCCTTCTAGCTCCACACAAATGTTCAAAAATATTTTTAATAAAAAAGTCTTCTAAAAGTCTCAAGTGAATAGAGCAATTTGACCCTTCTTGTGTTGATCAGTTAGAACAATTAGTGCTTAAGTTAGCTAAATATGTAAAAGAATAATGGAAAAGTGCCTATAGATAAATCTAACCCTCAATCAATTAGACAACACATAGTGCCTCCATTTAACTTAGCTGCATACAATTAAATAGCAGTCCCGCTATAGCGTTGCGGCTGCTATTTAACGGTTTTTGGGTCAGCCACAACGCGAAATTACCAATACGCTACGGTTTTAAATTTTCACATTTATCGGCCGATAAATCAAGATAAATTGCCGACTTATTGAAAATTCTTAAATCTACTGAAAAAAGCATGCATGATAATTTTTTTATTTACTATATATATCTTAGATGAAGTTACTATTAAATTATAATAAAGTATTACTATTTATTATTTTCACATTAACTATTAAATAACATGTCTTTTTTCATTCTCAGGTAAATTTAGAGTTATTAAAAAAATTTAGCATATAATGACTCACTTTAATACTTCTTATATGATATAAAATACTAGTTTATTGAATATTTATATTCAAATGATCAATAAATAATAATGAGAATATATGGCGACATAAAAATAAAAATTCACGACGTAAGGACTGCGACACATAATTTATTGTTCGCGATGCTCCAATAACGTAACAACACGACCGCGACCACGATTTAGTTGCCTACTTAACCAACTCAAACCGTAACATCCTTAGCTCCCATAAGCAAGCTTCTAGTCATATTCTTCCACATCTTTCAGGCCTCAAGGTCACCTAGACCCACCTAATTTCAATGATTCAAACGAGGAAGACTTCAAGGATGACATAGAATTGCCTCGCCATAGGAATCATAAGTAACTCAATCACCATGATAGCCAATTTTATCCAAGCTACAAGGACGATACTATTAGAAAGGTCAAAACTAAAGTAAACTCTTACGACGACACTCTTGAACCAAAACTTTTCAATGATTGGTTAGAAAAAATGGATTGTTTTTTACTTCTACAACATGGACGACTTAGAGAGAGATCGTTTCACTAAGATGAAGCTCTCTGGAGTTGCAAAGTAATACTGAAAATTTGTTCAGACCTAAATGGATTGTTTAGGAGAGACACCTATTCGTCAATGGGCTGTCATGAAAGAATAGCTGAAGGAAAAATATCACCCTACCTTTCATTGAAATCAACTCCTAAAGCAAATGTATAATCTTAAATAGTTTTTCTCTAGTGATTCTAAGTATACCCAGAAATTCGAGGATCATTTCGTTCTGTGTGACTACCCTAAACCCACCGACATTACCCTATTTCAATATATTAATGGCCTTAAGATGTCTATAAGGGAATATGTTAAGCTTCATGGCCCTACTTGTGTAGAAGAAGCCTTCAAGCTGGCTCTTGAATTTAAGAAGCGTCTTATCCACTCAATATCTATCCTCTTATTTGAATGATTTTTGTCCAAATAAGTAACTCACTCCTGCATCCTCTAAGATTACCCCTAAGAGTGCTTCCTAATTTAATAATTCTAGTTTTACTCCAGGCAGTCGATCCAACACTGTTCAATCAGCTACTAATTCCATCTAGTGTCATAACAATCATGAAAGAGGGCATATTGCATCTCATTGTCCCCATCATACTATGGTCTTAGAACATGAGTTTGATACACCCCCCATTGAGGATCTTATAGTGGAACCAATTATTATGATGAGGAATTACAAGAGGACAATCCCCAACATTGTAGCCTTGTTAGGATTGTTGACCCTCCGCTAAGTGAGTACCGCAACGTGGTTCAATGTGTTCTCTCGCAAGGTACCTGTCCTAAAGAGTGGAAGTGAACTTCCAACTTTTGCATTTACTTTAAGTGTAATGGAAAAACTGCTAAGTAGGTAATAGTAGTACCCTTAACGCCGTATCTCAAGGTGCGATAAAAAGGATAAACCTTAAGGTTGAGCCTCATCTTAATCCTTTCACGATAACTTGGGTCAATAAGACCACTCTTTCTATTGTCCAAAGATCTCTAGTTCCCCTCCATTAAGAACCACATTATAAGGAAGAGATTATTTTGATGTGATTCCCATAGATGTAGCCCACCATCTCCTAGGCAAACCTTGGATTTATGATCATACAGTTAAGATTGACTGCAAGCCCAATACTCATTACTTCTTCTTTAAAGGAAAACATATCATTCTTAATCCTGCAAAGCCATCTGACCCTTCACCTCCTAAACCCACTTATGCCTCTAAAGAAAATGTTCAGAATGGACTTCAAATCATCACCCCTAATGCTTTCAATCAAGAAAGTAGACAAAACAACTTCATGCTAGCCATATGTGCTCAAGAGGTCTCTCCAAATTCCACTTTACCAATTCCTGCCAAGATCAAAGGTGATCGGGTGAATTTCTTATTGAATCCTAAAGAGTTACCTAATGAGCTACCACCTATAAGAGACATTCATCATGCCATTGATCTTGTTACTAGGTTCCAGCTGCCTAATCTTCCTCATTATAGGGTCAATCCCAATGTGTTGAATTAAATAGGCAAGTTGAGGAACTCCTTAATAAGGGATTTGCAAAATATAGCATGAGCCTTTATGCGGTACCCACCTTATTAACTCTTAAGAAAGACGGATCTTGGAGAATGTGTATAGATAGTAGCATAAATAAAATTATTATTAAGTATAGGTTACCTATCCCTAGTCTAGAGGACATGTTGGACACTCTAACTAGCTCTCGTTATTGCTCTAAGATTGATTTATGAAGCGGGTACCACCAGATTCATATTAGACTAAGAGATGAGTGGAAAACAGCTTTTAAGACACAAGATAGTCTCTTTGAGTGGTTAGTAATGCCTTTTGGGTTACATATATCCCTAGCACATTCATGAGGTTTATGACCCTTATTTTACAACCATTCATAGAAAAATTTCTCATAGTCTAATTCAATGACATTCTGATCTATAGCAAGTCCAAAGATGAATATATGAATCACGTTTGAAAAATCTTCACTACCGTTCAAGAAGCTAAGCTCTATGCTAACTTTAAGAAATGCTCCTTTTTGTAGTCTCATGTTCTTTTCTTGGGATTTATTGTTTCTACTCAGGAAATTTGATGCGGGCGCATCCTCATTCATACATCTAAACAAGCTTTTTGGATACGTTTTAGACATTTATTAAAGTTAGTGGAGGTGTTTTTCAAGTTGCAAACACTTTCTAGAAGATTTGGGCATAAATTGAATAATCATACAAAACTAAACAATTTTGTGCAACCAAACGAAGCCTTGTTCAGTAGGACAACATGTTGATCAGTCAAAGATGACAAGGTGACAGCTTGGACATGGAGAGACATCCATGCAATGTGGTCTTTACAACTAGCTTGGTTCGAAACTAATTAGTTAAGACTTGTTCTAAACTAATCCCCTCCTTGTTCCACTGTGTAATATGGCTGGTTGGATGGATACTTCGTGGGTTATGCCTACATATATGGCTTACCTATGACTCTTGTATAGATTGTAATATTGAGTTGAGTAATAGAATTCTCTTTGTGAGCTTCATTAGATTTCATATTCTTTGTACATTGAAGTTGTGCATTGTCCATTCATCTTAGTGAGTTTTAGTTTGTCTCTGAAGATATACTTTGTGAATCTCTTCAAAGTTGTTCTTAACTTTGGAAATCTACTTTGGATTTTCTTCTTGAGGGATCCCAAGTGAGAAAATCTTTGTGAATCCTTAATTGGTAGTTTAGGAGTATTTGCTTTGTAAAATCACTTTCATTCATATCCATTTCCAACCCTTTGAGTTCGAATTTCATCATTCGAGGTAGAGTTTATGTATGATGGTGGTTTCATGTTGGAGTAGGCATGTAAATCCACATTAAAAGTGGTATCAAAGCATAGGTTTATCTTTTTTAAAGGTAATCACTTTTCTAAGACTTTTGTTCCACTAATTTAGCTTATTTTCTTTCAATTTTTCTAACCATTTTTCTCTTTATTTTGTCTTTTTTTTTTCTTGAATTCTATCAAGAAATCATTCATTAGCATATACTCATCTTGCTAGTACATCTCCTATCAAGAAACTCATCAACATATTGATTTCTTTTCTCTCTCTTTATCCTTTAAGAATCCAGCTCGATCGTTTCTATGCATATTCCACCAAGATCTTGATAAACTTCATCAAGATTCCCATAAGTTTGAATATACACATTCTTTTCTTCATAAAACCTATTCAGTTTTTATTCTTGTGTATTACATCCTTTTCTTTTGTGACTTTTGTGACTACACAAGCAAAAACCTACCCCTCGAGTGATTTTCCTTTTGGCTGTGCTTTGTTTAGGAAGAACATATTTGGTTGGATTGTGCATTTAACCAAAAAAAAAACATTCAAACATTGGTATTCTTCACTTCCACCAAATACAAATGGCTAGTGATGATGTAATGAGGTCTTTACTTGAGACCATAACCAAGATGCAAATGCAACTACAACATATGGATGATCAAAGACAAGCGGATCAAGATAGATATGAAGGCATGTTGAGGAAAGCATTGCAATTTAGAGGAGGACATTTGAATGAAAGATTGGAACATATAAAAGATGTGGATGGAGCAAATCAAGTGGATCCATTCGAAGACATCCAATGCATGATCATGGTGATGACGAGAAGAACATCAAGGTGGAACTTCTAGAATTTTATGGAGAGTTGGAAGCCAAGGTGTTTATTGATTGGATGCAAACAATGGAGTCTATATTCGAATTCAAAGAGTATGAAGATCAAATGAGATGTAAGCTTGCCATACTCAAACTAAGAAAGTTTGCTAGAAATTGGTTTGATAATCTCAAGAGGAGTAGAGAAAGAAAAGGCAAATAAAAAATTAAATCTTAGGAAAAATTAAAGAAACATATGAACAGAAAGTTCATCCCAAGAGAGTGTGAGCAAGACAAATTTATCAAAAAGATTTCCTTGAGACAAGGAACTTCAAGTGTGGAAGAGTACACGAGAGAGTTCAAAAAACTTTCCTTGATATGTGATATTCAAGAGAGAAAGGAGCAAACTTGTGCAAGGTTCCTTGGAGGCTTGAATTTCAACATTAGAGACAAGGTGGAGGTTTCTTTATACGACTCACTTGAAGACATGATAAAGTTAGCAATGAAGTTTGAAAAACAACTTAAGAAGAACAAGGCAATATCCAAGCCTATTTCATCCATTTCACATGATATTACTTCTACATCGAACACAAGTATCGAAGACAAAAAGTTGCTGCCACATGAAGAAAGAAAGAGAGATAAGGTGGTTAAAGACATGCACAAGCAATGTTATAAATGTAAAAGTTATGGACATTTTGCCATAGAATGCCCTAACAAATGCATCTTGACATTGAAAGAAATTGAAGTGGCAAGAAAAGAGGAAAAGAAGGAAGAAGTCAAAGATTATTCTAGCGATGGATGGCAAAGTGAAGATGGTGGTTGTCCTATTATCTTTGAAGAAAAAGGATAACCATGTTTCATGATGAAGAAAATCGAAACCTATCAAAGATAATGTTCATCATTATCCTAGGATTTCTTTTTGACTATATGGTTCAACATTGGTATTTCAGCCATGGTGTGATTCGAAGCTTCATGATGATTATTCCATGAGTTGTATTGATGATTTAAAGCTTGGCGATCAAGATTGTTATGGTTCGGATTTCATACGTGAAGAATGCATGAAGTGGAAGGTTGACTCGTAGCCATATCCAATGTTTGATGATCATGATGTATTAGGTCATAAGGTGTTTTTTTACGATCCAATGGAGTCCTTAAAGAAACATTGGAAGACATTCAAGAACAAACATCACCTTGAAGAATATGTGTTCATCTCGATATTGTGAACACTCAAATCTTTGAAATTGAGATCAAATTCTTCAAAAGGGGGAGAATGATGCAAGTACATCTTCATTCGTACATCTATACAAGTGTTTTGGATATGTTTTAGATGTTTCTTAAAGTAATTGGAGGTGTTTTTCAAGTTGCAAACACTTTCTTGAAGATTTGAGCATAAATTAAAGAATCTTGTAAAATAAGCAATTTTGTGAAACCAAATGAAACCTTGCTGAGTTAGACAATGTGTTGACCAATCAAAGATGACAAGGTGACAGCTTGGACATAGAGAAACATCTATGAAACATGGTGTTTACACCTATCTTGGTTCAAAACTAATTAGTTAAGATTTATTCTAAATTAATCCCCTCCTTGTCCCAACATGTAATATGGTTGTTGGATGAATATTTTGTGGGTTATGCCTGTATATGGCATACCTATGACTCTTGTATAGAATGTAATATTGATTTGAGTAATAAAATTCTCTTTGTGAGTTTCATTCGATTTCATATTCTTTGTGAATTGAAATTGTGCATGTACATTCATCTTAGTGAGTTTGAGTTTGTATCTTTGAAGATATATGTTATAAATCTCTTCAAAGTTATTCCTACCTTTGAAAGTCTACTTTGTGTCTTCTTTTTGAGGAATCCCAAGTAAAGAAATCTTTGTGAATCCTTAGTTGGTAGTTTAGGAGTGTTTACTTTGTGAAATCACTTTCATTCCTATCCATGTCCTACCCTTTGAGTTCATATTTCATCATTCGAGTTGGAGTTGATGTATGATGGTGGTTGCATGTTGGAGTGGGCATGTAAATCCACATCAAAATCTCTACCAACCTGAGAAAGTTAAAATCATTAAGGAGTGGTCCGAACCAAAAACTGTTTCAACAATGTGTAGTTTCCATGGCCTAATATCTTTTTATCATTGATTCATCTGTAGTTTCAGCTCCACCATGGTCTCTACAACTGATTGTTTAAAGAAAGGCACATTTTTGTGGACTTCTAAAGCCTCTAGAGCTTTTAAAGAAATTAAGGAATGTATGACTAAGGCCCCTATTCATAGGCATCCTGATTTTAGCAAGGCCTCTGAGGTTCACTATGATACTTGTGAGACGGGCATAGAGAAGTATTAGGCCAAGAGGGTCATCCCATAGCATTCTTTAGAGAGAAGCTCAACACATCTAAACCGAAGTACACAATCCATCTTAAGGAGTTGCATGTTGTGGTTAAGTCCCTCCATCATTGGCGATATTACCTTTTACCCCAGGACTTTCTAGTCTACTCTGATCAACTAGCATTAGAATATTTGAACTCAAAGCAAGAACTCCCCAAGAAGCATGCTAAATGGCTTAAGTTTCTAAGAGAGTATACTTTTGTCCTCAAACATAGTTTCGGTGTAGAAAATAGGGTAGCTAATGCTCTTAGTTGGATAGGTACTATAATGGAGCATTAAGGCTACTAACTTTGACAAATGAAGGATGATTACTCTTCATGCCCTAATTTTGGTCATATCTACCAAGACGTCTCTAGTAGCCATTGTAAGGAATTCATGGACTATGTGGTTCATGATGGATACCATTTTAGAGATACTAGATTATGAATTCCCCACACCTCCTATAGAGACTTTCTTATTTGGGAATTACATGCTGATGGTCTTACTAGTCACTTTGGTATGGATTGTACTAGTACCTTGGTAGGTGATCGATTCTACTAGCCTTCCTGGCAATAGGATGTTAAGTGAGTTGTATCCCAGTGTTGTACCCCATACTGGCCACTTTGGTATGGATTATACTAGTACCTTGGTAGGTGATCGATTCTACTAGCCTTCTTGGCAATATGATGTTAAGCGAGTTGTATCCCAGTGTTGTACCTATTAGTTAGCTAAAACCAATAAAACAAAACTCAAGTTTATATACTCCTTTACCTATTCCCCATGAGCCATAGAAGGATATTAGCATGGATTTTATTCTAGGTATCCCTAAGACGCCGAGCGGACATGATTCAATTCTTGTTGTGGTTGATAGGTTATCTAAGATATGGCCCATTTTATACCTGCTGCTCATGTCACTAGATTGATTTTTCATGATGTAGTAAGATTATATGGTCTTCCTTCTTCCATAGTGTCCAAGAGAGATCCTAGATTTGTCTGTTGGTTTTGGAGGACACTTTAGGCCTCAGTATAGCCCAATTAAAGTTTTCTACTACCCATCATCTACAAACAAAGATAGTAAATTGAGGTTTAGGTGACTTTTTTCGTTGTCTTACCTCTTACTTGGGATTTAGTGTTATCCACAACTTTGTTTGCTTATAATCATACGTCTAATAGGTTCACGGAAAAGAGTCATTTCGAAATTATTTATGGTTCTACCCCTTATACTCTTGTTGACTTTGGTCCCTTATCCCCACATGTACATGTGTCTACATCTATTGAGTCCTTTGTTGATCGTATCCATTCATTACATTCATTGTATGATGAAATAAGACGTAAGATTATATTGAATAATGTGGATTATAAACTTCTTGTTGATGTGTTATAGAGATAAGAATTTTAATGAAGCTGACTTTGTGATGGTATGCGTGTGTCCAAAACATTTTCTAAAATGATGTTTTAGAAAATTACACGCATGAGCCATGGGCCCGTATGAGATTTTGAAAAAACAAGGACCGAACGCTTATAGGCTTGATTTACCAAATACATTGGGTATTAGTCCTGTTTTCAATGTGCGTGACTTGTCACACTACAAAGGCAACTTTGAGCCTCCGGTTTTGTCATCTAGTATCTCTAAATGTCTGAAGGAGTTGACGTTGCCATCTATTCATCTACGCAAGGAAGAAGTTGTTTCCATTGTTGATATTAAGTATGTACTTCTTCCCAGGGAGGTTTTCATTGTTTTTGTGTCACCTGGAAAAATCATCCTAACTATGATGCTACTTGGGTCCATGAAGAAGATATTCGCAACATAGCTCCAACATTGATTAAGGATTTTCTTCGATCTTACTCACCGGAGTCGAGTTCATTTCTGGTGGGAGAGAATGATGCAGATAGAATAGATTTTTATAGGAAAAAGTATTAATGTAGAAATAAAAAATAAATTATTCATCTCTTTTGTTTTTTATCTTTTATCTTTTCCTATATTTATTAGTTAGATATGATTTTTCTTTATTAGTTAGATATGATTAGATATAATTTACCTTAGGTTACATAAAGGGTCTTAGGCTTATCATTATTATTAGTATCATTGAATAAATAAAATTATTAGAATAATTTTATCTCAATTTTCAATTCTCTTTCCAATTTCATTCCTAAGTCTCAATCTCTTCTTCAATTCTTTCAACAACCAAAAAAAGGTTGTGATTTGCTTCCTTCTTAAGCTAAGTACTCAACCAAAGCAGCTATGGTTAGAGCTAGAATCGAAAATCAAAGAAACCTAAGCAAGCACTTCAATACATTTCTTTGGTTGAAGCAGCAAGTTGCTCTATTCCATTTACCTCGTATTTCTAATCTTATTTTGATGATTAAATACTCACAATAGATATTTTAGAAAAAAAAAAATTTAACTAGCTCTTAAGGGAGTTTGAGGAGTTGTTGAAAAGAAAGTCCCAGGTCAAGGAGTAAATGGGCTCTTATTTTTTTTATATATATATATTTGGATCTCCAAAAGGCAAAGTAGACCTTTAACATGAGCATTTTAAAGGATCAAACATAGATCTAAACTATGCTCAATGGCATGAGTTGAAAGTATATGATATTCATGATTTATAGTACTTTGATTCGCTTGAGTTAGTGCACGAACATGCTATAAATAGGATGCTAAAAATATTTTCATAGTATGGTAAGTGATTTAAGTTTACGTGCAAAGTTATAAATAGGATGCCAATTATGAGGTACAATATTTAATTTTCTTTTGATGCTCCATGACGCTAGGCGGATGATATATGAGCATGTTATAAGTGATTTGGATGCATGCTAACATGCGGATGATATATGAGCATGTTATAAGTGATTTGGATGCATGCTAACATGCAAAAACAATGTTATATTCAAGTATTGGTTTCTCAATCAAAGATTAATGAACAAAAAGAGCCTATGATTATTCTATGAGATTAAAGGTAAAACTATAATAAATACTTGTCAAGAGTAAACTTTGGTGATGTATATGATTTACCATCATTACACTAATGTGCGTTTGGTCATGTTGTGTTTTAGCTCAATTCTCTAATGATTAACCAGGATATCTTGATGGGAGTAACAGATATTGAGTAAGTAGCAAGTTGTTCCGCTACTTGAACTTGCATAGAGTACTGGGAGCAAGAATTAGTGAATCTTATTTTTCACGCTATGAATATTTAAAAACTTCAATAATTATTATGGTTATAAGAGATATTGGACGTTGGACATATCTTGTTAACTTCATATTATGTGAATTAATAATTGTTATAGTTTAGTATCAATTTTACTTACATCACATCAAAAAAGTTAGATGTAGCGGTAACACCTTATGTTAAAGATGGTTAAATAATAAGCTTCTGACCTCGGAACCAACAAAAACTGAAATTAAATAACACAATTAAAATTTAGTAGGTAATTTTGAGTACAAAACAGGTTTGCCACAAAATAGCACAAGAAAAATAAAATCTGGATAAGTTATCTCTTGAATATGCGTGAATGCTATACTAAAATGTGCAATGATGCTTTACTAAGATGAACTGGATGGAGGGTGAGGCCATATTCAAGAGAGCATGAGAGGTAATTGGTGTGGTGTGTCACCTCTTGTGCTGTGTTCATATTATTTTTCATAGCCAATTATTGACTATGTGCAGCATGTTGGTTGGTATTTTGAGTATGGGCATTAGAAATATAGTGATATTAAGATTTTGACCTATTGGAGATGCCAAGTATTTCAAATTCCTATCAGGTGAAGAAATATAGTATGCCCTAAAATCATAAAATCCAAGATACCATGTGATATGGGCTGCAGCAATAATAATATGGTAATATGGTCCCACTGATATATAGGTAAAATGCTACAGTGTATATTTCCATAAATGCGCCATTCACAAAATAATATGACCAGTAAGCCAAGAAGGTGATCAAAATAGATGATGAATGGAGGTCTCGACATGAAATGGAAGACTATCCTAATTACCCTCCTAAACCTGAAGAACTGGTGGGGCATTCTTATGGCTTAAATAGGGAGCAAAGACTTACAGAATGGAAGGAATCAAGGTATAACAAAAGAGACACTACTATAAAGAGAACAGATTCTGAGGATTGAGTAAAGGTATTTGGGATTTAGAAGGACGACATGAGAGAGAGTATCATTCCTAAGGCCATGTTATAGTGATATTAAAGATGGTAGCAATGAAATATGCACCTATGTATTTAGATAGCACACATTATGATGAAAACATTTTGTCTAAATCAGTTGATACGCATATCATAATGGCATCTCAACATGATACTACGAATGAATTAAAGTATATTTATATGTGTGTGTAAATACAAATACACATATCTAAGTTGTTACAGAACTGTATTGTGAACGCATTTTAATGCTTCATTCATAATGTTAAGGTACAACAGCAGAAAAACAGTAAACTGAGTAGTAGGGAGGATAATCAACACTTGGTCTATTCAAAGTTCTGTGATAGAAAATTGTGAATCTCTTGAATTCATATAGCTAAAACATAGCAGGTTTCACTATTCTATCTCCTTGGTCATGGTTCCTTCTTCCCGTGCCTTAAAAGATGCTATGGACAAATTTGTTTTCTCAGTATATATTTCAACCACCTCTATAGCAGTCTCAACTAGGCAGGTGTAAGATATACCGATTAGGCTTTCAATTGTAGCCATATAATGAACTTTATAATGTACGATAGGCACTATTGAATTTATGGAGAAAATTAAGGGATAGTTTAGATTCTGATGAAAATTAGGGGCTAGAATTCATGATAACTCTCCTAAGAATAATCATAACTATGGAGAAAAATGATTCTTCGGGTCAACTTTGAATGACTATGCTGGGATATTTTCTTATGATTTGAATAAAACAAAACAATCAAATTGCTGACAAAAGAGGGAGTAAAACGTATATAAGTGAACCTTGCAATTAACAACATAAGAGGCAGATGATGTATTTAAATTCATGGCATACTGCAGACAGAGACATTTTCACCTCCTGGAAGTCTTGGTTGGAAATGTATTGGCTTTCAACCAAACACCGAATCCCTTCCACATTTGCAAAAATACACTTGTTTGAGCTCTCCGATGACCCTTCGCCTTGTGCAGCTGTTTATTAAATATGGAACTGCTTAGACGTTGACAGTGACCAGGAAATCTAAGATTGACAACCACATGTTTAATTTTTCTAGACTATGAAAAGATCATAAGCAATTGTCAACAGCCAGCTTTATCAAAACTGTACCAGTTATGCACGCTACATGGTAGCCAGTGACACCAATTCCTTCATCCCACTTTGCAAGCCGCAAACGCAGGTAATACCCATCCAACTGTGAGATAGAAACTGCAGAATTTATCCATCTAAGGACAAATGACATTTGGATCAGACAAAGAAAATCTATACAAGAATGTCATGCCACTTGGTGAATGGTAAAATTGACAAGCAACTTACTTGAGAATATCCATGCGTGTCAAGTGCAGTCTCTTTATAGCCTCAAATATTCTGCCAGGTAAATCTGACATTTTCCCTCCATCATCATGCCTAAGCCCAGTTGCTTGCAATGAACTTTTCACAAAAGACAGACCAATACCCTTTCCATCTAAGTTCAAATCTGACATGGAATCTCTTTCACTATATTTGAGTACTGGATCCCTTTCAAGGTTCACATTCAGACAGGCACTTGTCCTAGGACGTTTGTGGCATGTTGTGTTTGAATTGAAGCCAAGTGATATTCCAACCTGGTTTTTGCTATATAAACTTCCCAGACACTGAGAATTTCTTTCGGTTCTCATTTTATCCTGCAGGTGGTCAAAACTGAGGTGATTAAGGCAAACTCCACCACTTTCAGCCTCATATTGCTTCCTTGAAGATGCATTGGGGCAGACAACAGCCCAGTGATTGAGCTGAAAGCATCTGATGCACAAGCAAGGAGACTCTTCGGCTCCTCCATAAGCACTGATGTTATACAGGAGCT
Source organism: Tamarix austromongolica (assembly GCA_039764185.1). Lineage (NCBI taxonomy): Eukaryota > Viridiplantae > Streptophyta > Magnoliopsida > Caryophyllales > Tamaricaceae > Tamarix > Tamarix austromongolica. Next base: position 52,008,238 of record CM077817.1, read on the forward strand.
CCTCCAATTCAGGTTCTGTTAATTTAGAGCAATCTTGTAAATCATGGCCTTTTATACCACAGTAGAAACAAGTTGCAGTTGCTTGTCCTGAACTATCAAATGACTCTGAAGACGTGATGTGTTTGAGGACACCCAATCTCTGAGCTAAGATGGAAGCCAATGCTTGTGAACATCGGAATCTCTGGGACAGTTCAAGAGGGCTGATCCTTGGACTTCTCCCTGTTCTTAAACAAAATTTGGCTTCATTATCTGCTGCACAATTCTGTACTTTCACGCCAGGAGTATCAAGTGGGTCGGCAGAACTGTACACCTGATTCTGCAAACTCTTACAGTCCTTGGAAGAATAATGACACTTTAAATTGCTAAGAATATTAGCAGAGTTAGAAAAATGTCCTAATTCATCACCTCTGCTTTGTTTGCAAGGAGCTGAGTTAACAAAAGGACTTGAAGTCTTAGAAGAGAAACGAGTTATCCATGAGCTGTGTAGAGGGTCACTTCTGTTAACTATGTTATGAGTGTTCACATCAGACGGAAGGCAGGAATCATTGTTCTTAGAGCAGCTGGTCTTCCTTTTTCCCAAAGAGGAATGATGTGAAATCTCTTCTCCTAGTGAGCCAGATGCTGGGTCAAATGGATATCCATTAATTGATGAGTAAGCCTTCCCCAATTGTTGAAAACTAGCACCATTTTCATCAGAAGTCTGATCAGGGATCAACCCTTCTCCAGGAGACTGATTATGGCACACATTGGAAAGAATATTAGACTTAGATATATCCTGATTATCAACACAAGAGGGAGAATCAGCATCACAATTGGGCATTTTGAAAAAGTTAAGTTCTCTGCAAGTTTGTTGAGTTTCGTATTGAGCATTCATCATCATTCTATCCTGCAGTTTTGGTTTTGACAGATAAAGGGCCCGGAAAAATGAGGTGAAACCGATGCTACTGTCCTGCAGCACTTGATCTTCATTGTGGGAACCATCCCTCTTGATGTTATAACTAGCAGATGGAGGCAGATTTATTAAAGCCAGAGAAGGCACCTTGTCTTTCTTGTGATAGGCTACCCCATGAACCATGTTAGAGATCCAATTCATAAATGAATTGTCATGTCGGGTAAGGGACACAGAACATGGGCTCTTTTGACATTGCAGTTTCAATCGTTTACCAACAATCAACTGCTGTTCAAAGCTCAATAACCACTTCTTTTCACCACCAAAAACCCCACTACTGTTGCAGCTTTCAACACTTTCATCACTATCATCACTATCATCATTCCTTCTTGATGTTCTTCCATTCACAAATCCGTCTGACAAAGCCTTACCCTTCCCTTTTCTCTCAGAGAGTGATGCACTAAATATGGTAGGAGAAGCTTCACTTGCAACAAAAGCAACTAGATGAACCTGTTCTTCTCTATTGCTGTTGTCATTCCTACAGTCAAAAATACCATTTGAGGCAACTTTAATAGAGGGTTGCAAATGGTTTAAAGCTGTTGATTCCATCTTATAAAGAGGAACAGCACTGGTAGGAACTGCCTCTACAATTGTGGTTTTGCTCACTTCCTTAAGGACTGCATCTGAATCTTGGTGTCTTTTACCTCCGGATGGAGGGCTTGAAGCATCAGGGTGTTGGTACTGTTTTGAAGCATGAAATTCAGAGAGGTAGCACCCTTCAATTGGCAACTTTTGTTGGCTATGGCCACAGGTCCCATTTTGATTGAATGAGTTGGGCATCATTAAATCATCAGAAGCCCCAAACTGTAACATAGCAGGTGCAACATTAGGGATAGCACCATCAGACTTGAACGTGATTTCATCACTTGTTCCTGTGATTCCTGGGCCTTCACACAACAGCAACGTATCAGCAGAATAACCTTATTCAATTTTTACTATGATAAGTTGAAAGAGAAGTAGCAACTCATATATAAAAAATTTAAATAGCAAGTAAAGCACTCCAGAAGAGAATGTTGCTTTGTATTAGGTTACATTGATATCAATAACTGACTACGTATATCTGGTGATATCAAGTTTCATTCAGTCTCCACATATTTGGGGGGGGGGGGGGGGGGGGGAAGGATTCAAAGAAACTGCTGCAAACCTTGACAGCATGGCCAATTCGCTTCACTTGTATCCAAGATTTTTGTCATATGAATATTACTTATAGCTACACCCTCGTCCTTCTTTGGATTCTTCACATTTTCAATATCACCTTGTGCATAAACTCCTACATCATTCTTCATACCCTCCATTTTCTCATAGGATCCTGCAATACATTGTTATGAGAAACAATGCTAAGGTCTAAGGCATAATTTGCAGAAGGTTTGTCACGGATCTATAACCAATATCGAAATCATAATTACCGGAGTGATGCCCTGAATCCAATCTACATGTTTGTGTAATTACATCATTGCTCCGTGCAGCATGGACTTCAGCAGCTTCAGCACCAACATCAATTTTCGGAGGAAATGCTTTCTGCAATGAAATCATATCTTCTTGTTTAACATGATTGACAGTGTTCCCCCCAATAATAATATTATGAGAAGGTGAAAGAACCATATCACTTGATCCATTGACCCGCACGGTCAAAGGTTTCCTCTCAAGTAAACTTCCAGCACATCTCAGACTCAAACCCTTGTGCGGAGACCAAACTAATTCAGAGAGAGAATCATTGGCCACAAATGTAAAATCTACCTCTGAGGCCGCATTTGCACCTACACCTGAATTCTCACTTGAGCTTCCCTGAGCACAGTGATTACAAGTACCCAGAGCAAGCCTTAGATCATTTATTAATTTCAGTTGATCATATTCTGTTTTCATCTTGGCTGCATAAGTTCCACATAAAGCAAATCACATTATAATCACATCAAAAGACTGAAGATAGAGGAAAGATAATGAAAATGTAGGAAAAGAAAGGGAACCAGACAAAAGAAAGAAGGGCTTTCACCATTTCCATACAACCTTTTGCAAGTTCTAACAGATAAGGTTAAATTTTAAACTACAATCCATATGAAAGAAAATGCTTAATCGGAACAAATGTGCAATCAAGATAGTATACGTGCTACACATAGATAAGAGACTATAAGATCTGCCAAGACACTTAGCAACCTATGAGCACCGGGTTAAATCAATGAGGGGAGGGGACTACTTGAATCCTTATAAATTAGCAGTTGAAGGAACTCCATAGACTTGAGGTGTTATATACAGCATAATCCCTTCCCTGTCTTTCAGAATACAAGTAACCAACCTTGAAATCAGTTGATACCAAAGTAATTACCTACAAACAGGCATCCATTTCCCTGCATCATTCAGCATTTATAACCTTTTCAAAATCAGATTAACATACCATTTTAGATAAGGACATACAAGTGGCTTCCGACATGAAAATTACTACATCCACTACTATAGGCTTACTTCATTTATCTATTTCTTAAAACTTTGGCATTAGTACATGTTGAAGAATGGGACACAGTCGCAATAATAAGTTCTATTAGTGAGTATGGTAGTAGCATATAGTAATTCCTCCAAATTTTATCTAATTTTAACCTTGACTAATTAATATTTTAATCTAATCTAAATTCTAATTTACAGGTCACTTATTTTTTGTGGCCTATCCCTAACCTAGATATTTGATAGATTAAATTTTTAACCAATTTCCAAAATTATAAACCTAAACTTAATCCTAAACCTAACTTATAATTTTCTTTCCCTTGTTCCTTTTTCCTTCTTTCTTTTTCTTTTCTTCCTTCTCCTTCCCTATCTACACACCCAGTCGCCCAGCCACCTACCCTTGTATCCTTTCCCATTATTAGACCAAACATGCCACAACCCCATGCACCCACGTCCCACTCCCTTTCCCTTTCCCTTCCCAGCTATGCAACTTGCAGCCTGCACCACCTACTCCCTTGCACCAGCCCCCTACACTGCATCAACCTTTACACCACCTGCACACACACCTACCACACCACCCAGGCCAGAGCCCTCACCCTTTGAGTCCCAGCCGCCTCACCTCAACCCCATGCACTTGTATATATATATACATGCATCACCCTCTTCCCTTCCCCCCTCTTTCCTTTCCACTCTTGTCATCCACAGAAGAAAGCCAACATCTTCTTCTTTTCTTCTCCCTTTCCTAGCTCTGTTCGTCAACACCAACACCACACCCCTCACCACCACTAACCACCAAGCACCGCCACTTTCTCACTTGGCCATAGCCACCTCATCCCAATCAACCTCCCCTACCATCGCCCAGCTATTGCCACTCCAAGCCATGCTCTTCTCCTTCTTCTCGTGCTTGCTTGGTTCGATTTCGTCGAGCCACGCCTGGCTCGTGTGTATCTAACACTATCATGCACCCCTTGCAAGCCTAGCCCGTGCGCCACCCGTACGCCGCCCGTGCACCATTTTGCCCTTCAACCCGCACAAGCCTTAATCATGCCTCCTTTGCACGCCTCATTCCCAGTCGTGCGCCATTTCCCTTAGCCCGTGCGAACTCCTCCCCCAACCATGCCACCTTGCCTTCTCCTTAGAGCACCGTTGTGCCCTCCACTGCGCAACACCCATTGTCGGACCTCCCCTTTCGGTTAACTGCATTTTTCCTCCCGATCCTTTATCTTAGTTTCCTTAGTTAGAGGAGTCAATAGGCCATACATGCTTAGAGACTGAAGCTGCTTCAGTAAAAATACACGTCAAAGCTAGGCCTTTACATATAATGTGTATCTGTATATGATATCATGTTTGAGATTGTTATATAGATAATATTATTATGATGATGATGCATATGTTATATCTTATGATGTAAAAGTGAGAAAGCTAGGAAAGCATGTGTTTGTGTATATTGTGGCTTGACATGAATTAGGTTATGTAAAATCTATATATATAATTGTGGTTATGCATTTTTATGATGATAGTATGAATTAGAGTATGAAAAATATCCATATTGGCAATCGTAAGATCATTATGGATGAAAGGGTATTTTAGCTTTGTTAATTTGGTCAATCAGGGTTATAAATAGAATCTTTTCAAAATATGTTAAGTACATTTTGTGAAAGGTTTGGAGTGAATATAAATGGCTTAATTCCAATAATGAGAAGAGTAGCTTTAAGTGGGAATAGTAACACTAGGTGAGGTTATCATCGCATGTGTCAAATGTTCGAGTTAAACCTTAATTTCATAATATATAGTTATTATTGCCATTTGGTGGTTATATGAATCTCATGGAAGAAGTTATAACTTATTTGTAAAGTTAGGGTTATGGGGAAAAAGCTGAATAGTAATACTAACGGTAGCCTATTATCGCATGCGTAAGGCATTGGAATTAAACCTTGATTTTTTAGTACACTCTAAATAATAATATTTTAAAGATGGGTATTGAATTCAGTGATCAAAAGAGTACTAAGAGATTAGTTATGCTTGGCTTATGAAATTAGGGTTTCTACGGGGCAATATGGCCATACAATTAAATATCAGCCCCGATACATAATAACGGCTGATATTTATCAAATTTTTGGTCAGCCGATATGCAACAGTTTTAGAATATCAAGTATTTCTTTGCAATATATCAATTATCGGCCAATATTTGCATATATTTTATCAATATTTACCGATGTATGCTAATATTTGTTGGAGCAAAAAATCGTTCCATGACAACTGCTGCATATAAAATATTGTTTGCGACACCTCGATACCGCGACAATGCGACCGCAAGCGCAATCGTGATTTTATTGCTTGGATATGGCTTGCCCTTGAAAAAATATATTTGGTCATGTTTTTTGCATGACTATATGCATGTTTGAATGATGACTTTAAAACAAATAAACATGAATGAAATATTAATCGTTTATATGCATGTTTGCATAACTATATAAAATATTTTTTGTGACACCTCGATACCGTAACACTGCGACTGTAATCGCAATCGTGATTTTATTGCTTGGATATGGCTTGCCCTTGAGAAAATATATTTGGTCATGTTCTGTACATGACTATATGCATGTTTGCATAATGACTTTAAAACAAATAAACATGAATGAAATCTTAATTGTTTACAATGAAAAACCATATAATTCAAGACCAACTCTACTTGTCCGTTCAACTAGACAAGAATAGTTATCAGAAGCTTTATGCCATGATGTTATATATGATCGATACTGTTCCATCACTGGAACTCAAATTGAATTAAATCATTGGAATGATAGTCATTGATAAAATATTAATCGCTTTAAATAAAAGATCACGTGAGTCAGAACTAGTTGTACCTATCTGTTTCCCTACACGAGAATAATGACAAGGAACTTTAAGTCCCAGGGCTGAATAATATTGATACCGTTCCACCAATAGAAAATAGTGGCTAGGAACTTTATATCCTAATGTTGTATTTTATTAATGTTGTTCTACCGGTTGATAATAATAGAGTCCCCAAACTCAACGTAAATAAGATTATGGATAATGATTATGCCATTTATATTGGGAGACATGAAATCAATAAATAAATCAGTATCAACATATATTAATCTATACGTATGTTTATCCCTTATGTCATCTTATGCTGACTATATTGTCACCTTACTCAATATGTAGCATAATGATCATCCTTTTTAAGAGTATTGCTCATTCCCACAAGTAGAGGGACCACTTGAATTTATGTAGGTCTTTGAGGACTCCTTGAAAAAGTATGTTGCATATGATGTGCTTATTGGGAAGAGTGATGAGCGTATCTGGATTTGGGTGCAAAGTAAGGTTATCCAATTGATGCTTTTTGCCCTAATAACTCTTAGGACTCTTAATTTCAATATATCTCTTTTATTTACTTTAGCTTTTTGTATTCTAAAAAATCCTCAAAAAAATTGTTCAAGTTTTCGAAACCTATTTCTTTCTCTATTTTATTATGTTTAAATATTTGATTGTTTTGCCTTGTATTCGATGTAAAGATGGCACGGTAAGCCAGACCTACGTCAAGTATAGCGATAGCACCCATTTACATTTATTTTACAGTTCTTCTTAAACAAAAAATTCTGTTGTAAATTTCTAGGGACTTACACATATGACAAGGTATTCACATGAACATTTTAAATATGTGATATTCTTCGTCAATACATACTTCTTAATTTAATGTCTAATGGAAGCTCAAGGCATCAATGATGATACTAAGCCACTATGACAAAGTAACAGTAGAAGAAAATATTGATACAGCTAATAATGAGTGTCGAGCATCATTTGATAAACCAACTTAATCATTCATTTCCTGATTACCATTTGCAAAATTTCAGAACTATTCTTACTTTTTATCCCAATTTGCAGCAAAGTGTGTCCAAACAAAAAATAAACATTAAAGTACATGTGAAAAACTTTAAATACACATCAATTCACTTCATTATTCTGCAATAACTAATGAAACACAAAGAGTGAAGCATCAATGCTGTGATCTTCCAATTCATAGTCTCACTCAAATGATCAAGTTTTCATAGTTTATCACCATGAAACAATCACATACATGATACCCCACTCTCTAGTCTAATCTAAACTGTTTGAGAGTCTAGTGTGTCCATCTTCAGCCCCTCTTCCTGAGGAGAAGATATGATCATCTAAACATGTATGAAACTATAGAATGGATAAAATACAAAGTCATGCTTCTAGTTCGTTGTTATAGGCCATTAATTTTTCAATCTTCTCTTCGTTTATTAATAAAGAGATAATGGAGGAAGACGTCTGAATTATAAAGAATGCCACAGAAGTTGTACTTTCCGGTGTGGAAACAGTTATGACTCCCAATAATATCACTACAAAATAATTAGGCATGATTTACCTCTCCTTGAAACTTCTTAATTGACTAAAGCTACTAGCGATCTTCCAATTCATTTTGACCCACGAAATTGCGTTTACACATGGATGAACCTTCACTCGTTTTAATGCGTCATCCACTCGTGCATCCTCTGCGTCTTTTAACGACCAATCAATTGTTTTCTTTTTGCCTTTCTAGACATAACTGGATTTTCGGTCCCTAAGCTCCATAACCGAACTTGTCCTTCCGGCTCAATCATTCGGAAAAAATTAAATAAATAAATAAAACTTTATCGTACATGAGCAAAAACCTAATCTACCGAGTCCATGACCTCAAAACCAAAAGACGCGTCCTTGAAATCACGAACCCGTAATCTCAAACATTTATAACCGAGAAAAACGTCCCGATAAGTGATAACCGGTACTGTTCCGAAATGATCACGAAAAGCCTTCGCTCAATTATCCCAAGAAAATAACAGTACACTGATAAATAAACTATGAATTTGTATGTTGGAATTAAAAAGATGCAAGTATCGATCTCTGCTCCTTATAAATTCAGAAATACAGCTAAATTCGAATCACTTAATGCATTAAAAGCGGTGACAGTGATTCAGTGTGCGGGTAAAGTGCAGCAGCAACAAAATTAAGAGTGACCAAAAACACTTCGACTTTATTTAGAAGCTCGACGTACCCGGCCATGAATTAATGGCTCCGTTTTGCCCGCCACAATATCTTCATCCTTCACTCGCTAGTTCAGTTTGAAGTTTTTGCCTTTTCCAAATTTATCTTAGAAAAGACAGAACTCCTAATTTAACACCAGAAGAAAGAGCAAAGGAAGTACCGAAATATGGTCTTCTTCCATACACATTATGATGAGAGTGCCGCTCTGCGTCGACATTCCTTGCATTGTTTCCTGATCCTGAGGCTTAGCTACAGCCACGTTAGTGCATGAAAACCACACATTTTTGCTTTTTGTTTTGTACTTTGGGAAAATTAGTAAATAGATGGGTAGGACCAAAGAACAACAAACAGGTATTAGGATCGGCGCTGATGAAGTTCATAAGTTGACTGTTTATGGAGAAAATTGATTTAAAGGTTGTTTGGGACGAAATAATTACATGCCGTGGTTATACAATACAAGTAATTAGGTATTCCTATTCTTCTTTTATTTCTTAGTTTGTTATTAACATTCAATGGAGATTGCATGTACTCCTATATTATTTATCTATACATATTACATGATCACTAAACTTAATTATCCTATCTAAATGATGGATTGAATAGCCATAGTATAAGCAATACATTTAACAAGGTTGAGCTATACAAAGTCAATATTAGAAAATAAAAATTAATTTTCAAACCTCATATAATTTTATTGCCAAGCCGAATCTAAAGATCTCCTACTTATTATTATAACAACTTTCAATTCATTCGACTAGGGGCTTCTTAGCTAGTTTCCAAATCTTGCTTATGATGGGACAATGCAGCATCAAGTACTGTACACTTTCTTTTTTTATCATAGAATCATAATTTTATATCAATAAGAGGGAAGATCTTATCAAACTCACCTTGGTAGGTGGCCTATTGTGGGTAACAATCGAAAAAATGTGTTTTACTTAGGAGTTGTGAGGTTAATCTAGATTGTCTTTCATTAAGGCACTACAATTGCTTTGTATCTTAGGAAATCTACATATCACCAATATGGAAAACATATCATGGTGCTTGCTTCGTTATCCATGGCATTAGGTTTGGTCAAAGATAAAAAAAAAAAATTCTCCTTTTCAAGCTCAAGGCAGTACTAGTAAGTTGAGTCACTTCAAAGGATTATTATTTAATGTAGTAACTATGTATCCATTTAATCTACAAGGAATCTTTTTTCAAGTATTCCACGTTTTCATTTATAGTATAAAACATATTATATTTTTACTCATTTCTTCAAAAATATTAAATTCTAAATAAAAAGTTATTTACTATTACTAATATTCCATCTTATTAAATTGAATATATCTTGCTCCTTTAATTGAAAAGAATTTAACATAAGGTTATTATAATACTCCAAAACCTTAATTTAAGAATTAATAATAAATTAGAGATTAATAGGTGAGATCAATTAAATATAACATTTTTAATAGAATAATGTTGTTATAATGGAAGTAATTAAGAGGGAAAAAAAGAGGAAAAATAATGTAGGAATTAAAGTAGGGGAGGTTAGGGTAATTTGCTAACTAAAATGAATTTTAGGAGAATTTAACCAAAAGTTCTAAACTAATATAAAAAGAAATTTTAATTATTTATTTTTATTAGTTTTATTATTTTCAAAAAAAATTAATCCCAAATACGCCAACCTCCTCATTTTCTTTTTTTCTTTTTTTTTTCCTTTTTCCCCTCTTTTTCTTGCTTTTTTTTCCTTTCTTCCTTTTTCTTCTTTTTCTCTCATTCCGCCAGACTGGGGCCCACCCAATGCAACCCAACTCTTCCTTATCCCTCCTCTCCTTCTTTTCCTCCGCACAGCCTAGCCCACCTTTCTTTTTTTTTTCTTTCCCCCTCGCGCGGCCTAACACCCCGCTTGTCCTCCCCTTTTATCCTTGCCTTTTTCCCATTTTTCCCCTTTCTACCCTCGTTTCCTACCTCACCCCCTCCCCAATCGCTGGTGCTCATAGCTGCTTGACAGCATGGCTCTCCTCCTCCCCTTGACCTAACCTATAAGACGTGTAGCTAGCACTGCCCTACACTAGTCTCCTCCCCCTCTACAACTCCGACCCTATAATTGTAACACCCCCAAAATTCACTACTGAAAAATTTTATTTTATTAAAAGAGTTAGCAAAGCGTAATAACAAAACTATGAATTTTGGGGATATTACCGCCACACTTAGTACCAGATCAGTTCACTCATACCGTTTTAATACCAAGTGCTAAGGCTGAAAGAGTAAAACACAATTTACAACCTATACTTAAATCAGAGTAGCGCAATAAACCATTTACAAGGATAAAATCCACCAAGGGTGGTTATAAGAACAAAGATTACATTTAAAACAAGAGTTAAAAGGGAAATAGCAAAACCCTATCAAATTTCGGACAATCCTTACATTCTTTCCCGTTGCCCGCTTGAATAACACCTAAAAAAAGACCTGCAAAGGACACTGTCCATTGAATAGGTAAAGGCCCCACAAATGGAACATTTCAGTACTATGGTACTGAGTAACCCTTTAAAACACACTTAAAAGTATGTCCGCAATGCAACACATGATACAAAAGTATATACATATACAATGAGAATGCATACAGCACAATCACATACTTAACAAGTCCATCACATGTTAATAAGTCATAATGTATAACCATACTTCTGGCCTTAAGCCATTAGTCTATTATTATTCAATCATCTCGGATTATATATATATGTCCATGCGAGTGCGGGAACCCCACTATTATAGCCAGTGGACCGAAATACATACAAGACAGAACGCTCCTGACCACTATTATTGTCGGTGGATTGGCCTCCAGGGCAGCATGCTCTTGGCCACTATTATCCGTCGGTGGATCGGTCTGACCCCGACTCACATGGTGTTCCACTATCAGTTATTAGTATTTTTCCATAATTTATTCACATTCATGATTGGTTTTATTAAGCTCGGGATCCCCACTATTTTAACCAGTGGATCAAAATACATATATATATCATCTAGGCCAACATACTCCTAGGCCACTATTATATCCGGTAGACCGAGACTCATAATCATCTTCAAGGGAACACGCTCCTATCCACTATTATATCCGGTGGATCGGTACTCATAATATAATTCAACTGGGTCCGGCTCATTAATCTTTCACTTTCATGATTAGTGTTTTTCCCTTTTTCAATCATCACCACAATTCTATTTATTTGCCTCAAACGGAAGATCAAGATCCCGGGACACAAAGTGTAACACCCCCAAAATTTACTACTAAAAAATTTCATTTAAATAAAAAGTTTTAATGAAAATGAAATAATAAAATTGTAAATTCAGGGGGCATTACTGCCACACTTAGTACCAGACTAGTTCACTCCTACCGTTCCAGTACTAAGTACTAAGGCTAAACAGGGTTAACATCAAACACAAGTCATTAATAAAACAATGAGAGTCCATGAGAGGACTCCCTCACAGTTGTACAGAATTTAGAGTACAATTTAGAATTACAACCCAAAGAGTAAGTGACTAGAGTTTTTCAAAAACATAAAATACCATGAGATGTCACATAACTAATATAAAACGATACACGGTCAAGCCAAAAGAAAAACAGAGTTCGGCCGATTCACTCTCGATCCCCAGGTCAGTTCTAGGCTCAACGCTCAGTCTTGCCCAATGCCTCATAGGTGTCGTATCAGTTTTTCTTACCCTGAAACGATACACGGTCTAGAATCAAAGATGTCATAGCCTACCTACACAAACTCAGACGGGTCTTTTGCTAGTGGGAATGAGCAGCACCCATGAAACGAGTAATCAATACGCTACGTACTGAATAAGGTAACCATACGCTAAGGCCAAACATGTAAAGCATACAACATAACATGATCATATAAGTAGCATACAGAACTACAGATAATGAAGGCCGGCTATGGTCTAGATAGATTTTTTTCTTTAAATCTCCGATAGATATAATCATTTTACATCATAATCTTTATCAATCCACACGAATGCGAGAACCTTACTATTATAGCCAATGGACTGGAATACATACAGGGCAGAACGCACATGACCACTATTATTCGTCGGTGGACCGGTCATGCAGGGCAAAATGCTCCTAGCCACTATTATTCGCTAGTGGACCAGTCTAACCCTGACTCACACGGTGTTTCACTGTAATTATTTCGTGTCTTTCCCATATCTTATCATCATTATGTTTCATTTATTGAGCACATAAACCCCCACTATTATAGCTGGTGGACTGGTCGTGCAGGGCAAAACGCTCTTGGCTACTATTATTCGCCAGCGGACCTGTCTGGGTCAGGCTCAACAATCTTTCTTGTTAAATGGTTAGTATCTTATTCATGTCTTATTCGATAAGTATGTAACACCCCAAAATTTACACAATTTTTTTTAAAAATCAATACTCATAAATTAAAACTGTAAATTCTGGGGATGTTACCGCCACACTTAGTACCAGACCAGTTTATTTCTACCGTTCCAGTACCAAGTGCTAAGGCTAAGAAAACATTATCAGTATTACCGTACAAATTTAAATTTATAAAAACAGAAATCAGAGTACGCATAAGTATTACATAATTCGAAATGTCAACCATTGTTTTTCAAATAATAATTAAACAATATTAATAAAATTGTTTCTACAACTTAAACGTAATAAAAATAACATAAGTCATAAATTAAAAGGAAAACGGCCACGTCTCTCTCTAGAAGTCGATCCAGCCCAGCTATCACTTTGCCCCTCCTGATGTCCCATAGACATTGATAGCATCAAAGTAAATATCTCCTACCTGCAATAGATCAGACGGGCCTCCTACTCGTGGGAATGAGCAGCACCCATGAAACGGGTGGTCAGTACGCTTCGTACTGAGTAAGGTAACCGAATACTAAGGCCAACACATAACACATCAATCAATGTAAGATAACATTCCACATGCTTATCACAATCCATACATACAATACACAGGAACATGAAGTAAATCATTTGAAATCAATGAATCCATACATAAGGCCCAATAGTTCAATTACTTACTTAATCTTTCCTTTATCAAAAGTAGATACACACATGTCCTTTATCAGGTCTATACGAGTACGGGAACCCCACTATTCTTGCCGATGGATTGGTCTCAAGGGCACTCCGGCTCCTGGCCACTATTATAGCCGGTGGATCGGTCACACTAGGGTACATGCCCTACCACTATTATATGCTGGTGGATCGGTCTGGCCCCTTCTCGTACAGTGTTCCACTGTAAGTAATTAATATCTTCTCATATCTTATCAACATATATAGTTTGGTTTGTTGAGCTCGGGATCCCCCACTATTATAGCCGGTGGATCGGTCACTAGGGTAAACTACCCTACCACTATTAAGCCGGTGGATCGGTCTCCAGGCTACCGCAGTACCTGGCCACTATTATGCCAGTGGATCGGTCTGGGCCCGTCTCAACATCTTCCACTTTACGTGATTAATAAATTATGTATCTTATTCAGACTATTCATTTCAAGACAAGAAAATCCAGTAACAGATACCAATATTACAATAACCCTAATTACCCTGAAACCCAAACCCTACATAGTCCATCTTCCCATGCATACCCTAGCTCCCATACAACCCCAACTCCATGTAAGCCCTATCTCCACGTAAATCGTAACTCCATGCAAACCCTAATTCGTACCCAAACCCTAACTCGATGTATACAACACTCCCATGCAAACCCTCATTCATATGAAAACCCTAGTTCATATCATCTTGGCAAAACCCCAACACCACGTAAACCATACTTCCATGCAAACTTTAATGCAACTGCAAACCCTAGCTCCACGTAGACATACTTCCATACAACCCTAATCCACATACAAACCCTAACTCCACGTACCATACCCTCATGCAGTCCCAATTCATATGCAAACCCTAACTCCACTTAGGCATGCTTTCATGAAGGTCCCAACCTCAGGTTAACTTATGCAAACCCTAACATCATACCAATTCATGCAACCCAACACCATGTCATTTCATGCAACCCTAACATCATGCCATTTCATGCAAACCCTAACATCATACCATTTCATGCAAACCCCAACTCCTTGCCATCCCATGCAAACCCTAACTCCCTATCATTCCATGCAAACCCTATCACCACGCCATTTTATGCAAAACCCTAACACATGTCTCAAGTCATATCATACATTAATGACATAAACATATGCATAATTCTCATGCCACAGTATATTCACAACAACATACTTCCATTCCACAACCATGCCACATGCGCAATAATTAATAACAACGAACATAAAATACATGGCATATCAAACACATAGTGCATGCAAACACATAAATGGCCTTAGTAGACCCTTACCTAAAACATCACCGGTCTTGGTGCACGCTCCTATTCCACTTGAGGGATTTGATTGGGTTCGCCTATTATATCAAAGCATACTAGAATTAGACTCTCTTATATAATTTTATTATCCTCTAACTTATTCCAAGATTTAGTTTTTAATTAAAATACTACTACTTAAAAATTAACTATAGAAACTATTACAATTAATTTATTATTTTCATTTGAAGAGGTTGGTGACCTGAGGGTTTCTATCCTTCACCCAAAATAGAAATGATAGTATAATAATGATGATGATAATAAGAATAATAATAAGAATAATAGTAATAAAAATAATTAGTAATATAAATAAAGTATAATAATATTAATGATACTTTTTATAAATAGAATATTAGATATTCATGATATCAAAATTCTTAAAATTAAAAAGTTGGATTTCTAACCATCTCACAATGATAAACATAATACTATTTAGAATTGTGATAATAAAATTAATAATGTATATATACTTATATTATATTTTAATAAAGGTAAAAATGATAATATAATTAAAATAATGTTGAAAAATGTTAATAATGTTAATAAAATTAATAAATGCGAGGCATAATTAAAACTTAAGGCCTCTGTTCTTCCAGTAATAATCACAGTATCAACCAAATAATTATACTAATAATAATAATATTATTAATATTATTAATAATAACATCAATTATGTAAAAATCTAAGTAAATAGGTAAAGGCCGAGATAATTACTGTATCTTACTCAATAATACTCCCAGACCTATAAATAAAATTTAGAAATTAGAATACAGTCAATATTACTAATAATTATTATTATAATAATAGTAATTAAAGTTGAATTAATACTAAAATTTTGGCTAAAATTAGAATAATTATCAATAATTCAAAACTAAGTGTTTAAAATGTCTAGGGTTTCACCTTGAGTCGGAGGATGTAGGTGGAACCGGCGGTGGCTCCCGGAGGTGGCCGGAAAATGGATCTAAGAGGGTTAAAAATGAAGAAAAAGAGGTGAGGGGGAAGGAGAAAAATAAAATAAATCTATGGGGCTGTAGATGATAATTAGTAGGAGTTAATAGTTGGCTTAATAGGTGTTAGGAGTGGCGGATGTGGTGGTGGACTGTGGTTCACTGTCTCAGGGTCAAGATTCTTGTCGAATCAACTAGCCAACTTTGGATGATTATAGAAACTTGCACATGATGAATCGAGGGATGATGTTAGTTTAGTTAATTAGATAGTATTGCAGGGAAGAGATTGGTATCAAGATAAGGTATTGAAGTTGGTCGGAGGAGGAGAAAATGGCGTCTGATGGGGCGGTGGCGCACAGGCACAGCTTGGGTTTCGGGGAAAATAAAATCCCGAAATCATGCAAATGAGGGGGTTTTTATAGTTGGGGAGATTATATTTGAATTAGGGAGGTTACTAAGTGTTTAAATTAGGGGGAAATGGTTTAATTCAAGCCGAAGGTCGGGCGGCAAAAACTTGAATTTTTCCGACCTTCGCGAGGTAAGAGTGCACAAACGAGCGGGAGAGAGAGGCATTTGATGGTTTCAAATGAATATGCAGATCGAGAGGAAGAAAACGAGCGGGAGAAGAGCCGGTCACGCCACATGTGGCCGGCGGCGCCATTTTCGAGGGAGAGAAGGAAGGTGGGTGGTTATGGCGTCGGGCGGAGGAGGAAGAAGATGGGGGGGTGGCCGGCCGGTTCGCGGGGGAGAAAAGAAGGAAAAAAAGGAGGGAGACCGGGCGGTTCGGTGAGAGGGTGAAGGAGGTTAAATGAAACGACGAGTTTTTAGTGTAAAAAGAGACAATGAGCGGCGTTTCGGGCTGCCGTGCAACGGTAAAAACAGATGAAGTAAAACGCAACGTTGGAGAGGAAGAAGAAGTGAAACGCGGCGTGGAGAGAGGGGGGGCGATGACGGGCGGGCTGGGCCGTGCCGAAGGAAAAGGAAGGAAGAAAAGGAATTGGGCCGCACAATAGGCCCAATTCGGTGAAGAAGAAGAAAAAGAAAGAAAAAGGAAAGAAAAAGGAAAAGAAAAGAAAAGAAAAGAAAAGGGAAAAGGGAAAAGGGAGAAGAGAATTAATTGAGGTTGGGTCAAATTAAATAAATCTGAATTTTTAGGATATTTAAAATTAATAATATTTAAATAAAATAAATTTTAAATCCCTTTTTAGGCTAAAATAGGCTTTTTAAAGGATTTTTCCAAAATTTCCATTTTAAATTAATATATCCCTCAAATTTTATTTAATTTAATTAAAATTAATTTGAAACTATTTTATCTTTCTTAATTTGCATAAAATAATTTATTTAAATAATTTCCCAAATTAAAATCCTTAATTAGATAATATACCCAAATTTCCTTTACATAAACTATTTATAAAATCTCTTATTAATTTGCCCTAATAAATTTTATTTTATTTTAATAAAATAATTTATTAAATTAAATTTTCAAATACAACCTTATTTAAATATAATATTTAAAATTAGAAAATTTCGGGGCATTTCAAAGTATTTCACCCTTGACATGCATTTCACCAACCTTCTACTCTATTCTCTCAAGGGGACCTGTCCCATATCTTGAGACTTCTGCACCCCTCATTACGCCCTGACATCCTTTCCCCCTTACACTTATCCATAAGGAAAACCCAACTTTTAAGGGTGTGGGTTAAGGCCTGTCACCTCATGTCATCAACCTCCACCTGCTATCACCCCTCTCGGGTTTTCCCTTGAAAACCCTAATTGGGCCTATGTGGCCCAACTTTCTCTCACTTATACTACCATTATTTTATTTATCGCCCCACACCTTATCTCATTTAGATTCACTCCCAAATCATATCACTTTACTCCTTGATTTCACATGTGACCGGAACACCCTAGTTGGCCACTTCAACCCTAGTACCTTTCTTCCCCCACAAGTAACCTCTCTATTTTTACCTAATATCTCTTCTCTCCCATGGCACCCATACTCACCACTCATAAAATAAATTCCCACTCTTAACTCATACTCTACTCTCCCTTAATTGTTTTTACGTCCAAATTTTCTTTTCCAGATTAGTGTTTCCTCCCAAAACTCTAATCAGGTCCCCTATAAACCCTTACACCAACCTACGTACTACTTTTTGTCCTAAGTCTCCAATCACTCCACAACTCTCCCCTTAGCTTACTTACACCCTAAAACAACTTTTCTCACGTAAAGATCATCCCCATGCAAGTTTCATCCATCCCATGCAACCTCTCAAAGTCCCCATGCAAACCCTAGAATTCCTATGCATGGTTCCCATTTCCTATTCATTTTGGTCACATCTTTCTCTTTATTTTCCTCTCATAGATCATGAGGTAGTTTGGTCAATCTCATATCCCCTTTCGTGAACTCATTTCCCATTTTCTTTCTTTTTATCATTTCGTTCCCATATCATATTATCAATCATCCTAGCATGCATGTCCTAGAGGATCATACTATATCACATCATAATCACCATATATACATATCATACTCATGTCATAAGAAAACACATAAACATACCTCAACTTCAAGCTGCACTACACATAAGACAAGTTAATGACAATCATGCGATACATGACATAGCATGATATATTGCATTCAAGGCATACACGTCACACAACACACATGAGCCTTAGCTACATCCTTACCTAAAACGACGTCGGGCTTGGAGCATGCTCCTACGCCTCCTTAGGGTTTTGGCTTGATTCACCTACAAGAGGAAAATGCTATGGGTTAATCTCCCTCTTACCAAAGACTACCATTATTTCCACCCTACTCTTATCATACTCTACTATTAGGGCTAATAATGATAATAGTAGTTTTATAATTAAAAGTAGGGTTATTATTCCCAAAATAATTAATCGTACCACTACTAACCTAAATAAATCTTAGTAGCCATCATGGTTTATGTTAAAGTAGTCATAGTGATATTCATAGTATTAAAGGTAATAGTTCTAATATTACTAATATTATTATTATTAGTTTTAGTGATAATGCTACTATCGACCCAAACCCAGTA
The DNA here is from genome assembly GCA_039764185.1 of Tamarix austromongolica. Taxonomy (NCBI): domain Eukaryota; kingdom Viridiplantae; phylum Streptophyta; class Magnoliopsida; order Caryophyllales; family Tamaricaceae; genus Tamarix; species Tamarix austromongolica. The sequence continues at coordinate 52,027,076 of CM077817.1, forward strand.
ATAATAATAATAATAATAATAATAATAATAATAATAATAATAATAATAATAATATTAAGAGTGATATAAGTAATATAGAAGTAGTGACCATACTGATTCTTATATTAATAATGATAGTAGTGATAATAGGTTAGTGATTATGAAATATTGACAAAAGACAAGTTAACAATAATAATATTTATAGTAGTATTAAATAATAATAATAATAATAATAGTGATAATATTAATAATAGTTCTCATCTTAAGAATAATAATAATGAAGGTCCTAGAAATCATATTAGTAGTAGCCTTAGTGATAATGTAGTCAACTATAATAATAATAATAATAATAATAATAATAATAATAATAATAATAATAATAATAATAATAATAATTATAATAGTAGTAATGATAGTAATAATGATAATAATAATGTTAAGCATAATAAGGATAATAATTGAAAAGGGTAAGGGTAATATGAAAGTCCCAAAATTTACACCAATAATAAAAGTGATAATGGCCAAGTTAGTATTAATAGTATTAGCAAGAAAATAGTAATAATAATAATAATAATGATAGTAGTAGTAGCAATAGTAGTAGTAGTAGTGATAATAATAATAATAATTCATAATTGTGACTTTTACATCTTATTCCTAAGGTTTATAAGAGTTTTTACCTTTAATTTCAGTCGGAATTCTCCCTTTTTATTCTTGTTACTGCCTTTGTGTTGTGAAAATTTGCAGGGTCTCAAGCAACAAAAAATTCATGAAGGATGAAGAAAAAGAATAACCTTAAAGGGAGAATAAAGGAGAAAAAAGGAGAAAAAGTTGAAGTGGAAAGAGATTTAGAGCTAAAATGTAAATTCTGGAATAAAATGAAAGAAATAATGCATATTTAAAGTATATGGGCCTGAAAGAAGTGAAATTTAGACCAAGAAAGGTCTGAATTTGGAGAAGCTTTCAACATAAAAGTTTTAGATCTTTTTAATATCTTTCCAAAGCATCCAAAATCAGCTTAATCGAAGTTATGATGAAAAAGTTATGGTCAAAATACGCATCATTATCAAAGCTGACACGGGAAGCCCATCTTTACCAAAACCCTAGCTATCCACGAGGCGGTAATATAAAAACTCTCATTCTAATATCTCGAGGAGCCTCCACTCCCTCTCTTTTCTCTCTTCTCTATCATCTTCCCCAATTCATCAAGATCTCTCTTGTAAATTAGAGACGAAGGTTCAAGAAGTTAAATTTTTGCAAGAATTTGTGAACATCAAGGGTATTATCTAATGATATTTTCTTTATCTATGGAATCTCTTATTGTTTTTAATATTCTTGCTATGAATTTGATGGCCTAGATCTTGTGCTAAGGTGAAGGGGAATTTTCCCCTATCCTAATGTGTTGAATTATTGCATCCTTTTTTATTCAATTCATAATGTATGTGTTGTGTTATTGATTGATTGACGGATTTTTGAACCACGGCCGGGTTCTGATTTTTGGTGTGGGAAATACGGGTGAGATCGAGAGATAATCAAGTATTAGACCCAATAGCACAAAGGGAGATTAAATTGTAGGTCGAGAGACGATCGATTTGACCTCTTCAACAATAAAGGAGGAAACTTTATAGACTTTAATGCATTACATTCTATTAGACTCTAAGCTAGAGATAGTTAGGGCCATAGATATGTAATAGGGTGGTTGTGGCTTGAGAAAGCACAACACTTTCTATCCTTGTTGGCATGATTGATTATGATTGTTGAATTATTTTGTGATGTGATCTTCGATTACATGTGAGGATCGGGGGCGATGAACCGGAACCTTAGCTCTTCTATTTATTTGAGTCACTTGAGTGCTATTTTCCTTTCTTTTTAGCTTATTTAGTTATTTTAGCTTAGAATTTATTATATCATATCATCTCATAGTCTAGACATAGTTAAGTTCTATCATTGTCCTAGTGGTCATTCACCAATCCTTGTGGGATCGACCTTGACTATTACTCTGACCCCGTTCACTTGCGAGTAGGAACGTGTCAAGTTTTTGGCGCCGTTGCCGGGGATTGGCAGCGAGTGACATTAGGACTCAAGGAATTTATTGTGATCTAGACATTTATTTTTTTTCTTTTTACATTCTTTTTGTTGTGGTTGACTAATCTTGGGTGTAGGAGTTCTTGGTTTAGTGCAGGTGCATTAGTGCATGACCTGCGCTAGTGGGGGTGATCTAGTGCCACTTGATCTCGAGATTGAGAGGACCATCTCACATTTACGCAGGTCACACACCACAAACATTGAAATGGAAACCAATACTCCACCCCATGATGGACAAATCCCACCACAAGGGCACATCTTACTCCAAGAACAAGCTCCTATCCAAGAGCAAGCTCCCATTCCTAGGTCACTTCGGGACTATGCTACACCAAGCCTTGATGGCTCAACCTCAAGCATACGAAGACCGGCCGTACAAGCTAATAATTTTGAGATCAAGCCTGCCATTATCCAGATGCTACAAACATCAGTTCAATTTGGAGGTAATCTTAATGAAGATCCCCACTCCCATATTGCTAACTTTATAGAAATCTATGACACTTTTAAGCTAAATGGTGTTTCTAATGATGCAATTAGGCTTAGATTGTTCCCTTTTTCTTTACGTGATAAGGCTAAGAGTTGGTTACACTCATTAGCCCCAGGGTCTATTACTACTTGGGACGATTTGATGAAGTCTTTCCTTTCTAGATATTTTCCACCATAAAAAACTGCAAAATTACGGAATGACATCACTACCTTTATGCAAAATGACCTTGGATCGCTTTATAATGCACGGGAAAGGTTTAAGGATTTGCTTAGGAAGTGTCCACATCATGGCCTACCTATGTGGCTTCAGATGCAAACTTTTTATAATGGTATCTCTGCTACTAACCGTTCTATGATAGATGAAGCTGCAGGAGGTACCATTATGAACAAGACTCCAGAGCAGGTTTATGAGTTCATTGAGGAGCTAGCTTCGAATTACCACCAATGGCACTCCGAATGTGCCCCGATACAAAGGACTCCAGGAATTCACTCTTTAGATTCCATCACGGCATTAGAGGCTAAGATTGATTTGCTTGCTAAAAAATTTGACAAAATTGGTAGTATTTCTTGTATGCAGGTACAAGCTAATGCACCTATGTGTGAGTTATGTGCTGGATCACACTTAAGCACAGAATGTCAGGTTAGGAATCCCTTCCAACAATCTTATGATCAAGTGAACTACATGGGAAATAGTTATGGGAGACCGAACAATCCCTACTCCAATGTGTATAATCCTGGATGGAAAAACCATCCAAACTTTAGTTGGAGAAATAAAGTTCCTACAAAGCCTCCGGGATTCACACAACAACAACCAACACCTCCAGCTCCTTTACCGCCCCAACAACCTCAATCTTCTTCCCTTGAAGAGATGATGTCCAAGTTCATCACTCGCACCGAGAGCACCCTTCAAAAATATGATGCTCAAATTCAAGCTCATCTTCAGAAACAAGAAGCCCGCCTCCAAAATCAGGATGCATCCATCAAGAACCTAGAGGCACAGATTGGACAACTTGCTAATGCCATTTCAGCGAGAGCACCTAACACTTTGCCTAGTGATATAATCATCAACCCCAAAGAGCAAATTAATGCAATAGCCTTGAGGAGTGGGAAACCAATACCTGAACCATACCCTCAAGAACCCAAGGAAGATAAAGAAAAAGCTCCTAAAGAGAAAGTGCCTGAATCACAACCTAAGACAATCCACACTTCACCTCAAGAGGTAAATGCATATGTTCCTCCTCCTCCGTTTCCAGGTAGGATTGTACAACGCAAGTTAGATGCTCAATTTGTAAAATTTCTTGATATGCTTAAGAAAGTGCACATTAACTTGCTGTTGCTTGACATTGTGAGACAGATGCCCAGTTATGGGAAGTTTCTAAAGGACATAATCACTCACAAGAGGAAACTGGATGATTTTGAAACAGTGTTTGAATGAGGAATGCTCTGCAATCTTATAGAACAAACTTCCTCCTAAGATTAAGGATCCAGGAAGTTTCACTATCCCATGTGTAATTGGGGATTTAAAATTCGAGAAGGTATTATGTGATCTTGGTGCTAGCATTAATTTGATGCCCTTCTCTGTTTTCAAGCGTCTAGGTTTAGGGGAACCAAAACCCACCAATATGTCCCTTCAGTTGGTTGATCGATCTATCAAATATCCTAGGGGTATTATTGAAGATGTTTCAGTTAAAGTGGACAAATTTATCTTCCCTGTTGACTTTGTTGTGCTAGATATGGAGGAAGACCACAAAGTCCCCCTAATTCTTGGTAGGCCTTTCTTAGCAACAGGATGTACTCTTATAGATGTCCAAGAGGGTAAGCTCATTCTTCATTTCCAAGGCGAAGAAGTCACTTTTAATATATTTAAGAGCATGAAATACCCCTTAGATGATAACACTTGCTATTGTATTAATATCTTAGATAATGTAATTGATGATTGTTTTCAAGCATGTGTTGTGCAGGATCCCCTGGAAAGGTGTTTGGTTCAACAAAGAGAGTGGGAGAACGAAGAGAAAGAAGAAGAGGTTGTCCGGTACTTGAATGCGCATCTACCATATGGTCGTCACACTATGGTCCCCTTACAAGGGCTAGAGAGGGCCCAGATTCCAAAATTGAAGTCATCTATTAAGGAACCTCCCACACTAGAGCTCAAGTCACTACCTCAGCATTTGAAATATGCATTTCTTGGTCATAATGATACACTTCCCATCATTATTTCTTCATCTTTGACTAATTTGTAGGAAGAAAAATTGATGAGAGTGCTTAAGGAACGAAAGAAGGCCTTCGGATGGACCATTGCTGATATTAGAGGGATTAGCCCTTCTATGTGTATGCACAAAATTCTCATAGAAGACAACCACAAGAAAGTGATCCAACCTCAAAGGCGATTGAACCCAACAATGCAAGAGGTGGTGAAGAAGGAGGTAATTAAGCTATTAGATGCAGATATGATCTATCCAATCTCTGATAGCTCTTGGGTTAGTCCTGTCCAAGTGGTTCCCAAGAAAGGGGGAATCACGGTAGTCAAGAATGATAATAATGAATTGGTGCCTACTAGAACTATTACAGGTTGGCGTGTCTGCATTGATTTTAGAAAGTTGAATGATGCCACTAGAAAAGACCACTTCCCCCTTCCCTTCATTGACCAGATGCTTGAACACTTGGCGGGGCATGACTATTATTGCTTTCTTGATGGGTATTCTAGTTATATGCAAATACCTATTTCCCCTAAGGACCAAGAGAAGACAACCTTTACTTGTCCTTATGGCACCTTCACATATAGACGGATGCCGTTTGGTCTTTGTAATGCCCCAGCCACTTTTCAAAGATGTATGATGGCTTTATTTCATGATATGATTGAAAAATTTATGGAAATTTTTATGGATGATTTTTCGGTCTTTGGGTCATCATTTGATGCATGCTTAAATAATCTTGAACTTGTTCTTAAGCATTGTGAGGATACAAATTTGGTTTTAAATTGGGAAAAGTGTCATTTAATGGTCCAAGAAGGAATAGTTTTAGGGCATAAGATTTTATGCAAAGGGATAGAGGTAGACAAAGCCAAAATTGAAGTCATTGAGAAATTGCCACCCCCTACATGTGTTAAAGATATACGTAGTTTCCTTGGTCATGCAGGTTTCTATAGACGCTTCATTAAAGATTTTTCAAAAATTTCAAAGCCTCTTTGTGATCTGTTGGCTAAAAATGTGTCCTTTCACTTTTCTGATGCATGTCTGGCTGCCTTTAACACTTTAAAGGCAAAACTTGTAGATGCTCCGATTATTGTTACTCCTAACTGGAATTTACCTTTCGAGATTATGTGTGATGCTAGTGATGTTGCTATGGGAGCAATCTTGGGGCAGCGTAAGGAAATTTTTTTTCATACTATCTATTATGCTAGCAAGACTTTGAGTTCTGCACAAATAAATTATGCAATAACTGAAAAACAATTGCTAGTTGTGGTTTTCTCCTTTGACAAGTTTCGTTCTTATCTATTGCTTAACAAGGTCATTGTCTATACTGACCATGCGGCCTTGAAGTATCTTTTTAGTAAGCAGGATGCAAAGCCCAGAATCATTCGGTGGATTTTATTGTTGCAAGAGTTCAACTTGGAAATCAGTGATAGGAAGGAAAGTGAGAATCAAGTAGCTGATCCTCTTTCTCGTTTACCCTCTACCTACGAGATTAATCAGGAAGCTACACCTATTCAAGACGCATTTCCCGATGAGACACTCTACGCTATTACAAATCATCCTTGGTATGCTGATATTGCGAACTATCTTGTAAGTGGAATCTTACCCAATGATCTTTCCTTTCATCAAAGGAAGAAGTTCTTACAAGATCTGATGTATTACTTTTGGGATGATCCCTACCTCTATAGGATTTGTGCTGATCATGTCATTAGAAGATGCATCCCTGAGCATGAAATGCATTCTATACTATCTCATTGTCATAGTAAAGGGTGTGGTGGCCATTTTGGCCCCACCAAAACTGCTGCAAAAGTCTTGCAATGTGGATTCTATTGGCCTACCTTATTTCATGATGCATACTCCTTTGTTAAGACTTGTGATAGGTGTCAAAGAATGGGAAATATTTCTAGAAAACAAGAGATGCCCCTCACAAACATTCCTGTAGTGGAGTTATTTGATGTTTGGGGAATCGATTTTATGGGACCATTTCCTAAGTCTATGGTGAATGAATATATTCTTGTGGTAGTTGATTATGTATCTAAGTGGGTAGAGGCTATAGCCACTCCCACAAATGATGCAAAAGTGGTCACTAAATTTTTAAAAAAGAATATTTTTTCAAGGTTTGGGACACCTAAGACTATCATTAGTGATGGGGGTTCTCATTTTTGCAATAGAGCATTTAATGCTCTTTTGAGTAAGTATGGAGTTAACCATAAGGTTTCTACCCCATACCATCCTCAAACTAGCGGCCAAGTGGAGGTGTCAAACCATGAGCTTAAGAGAATTCTTGAGAAAACAGTTAGCTCTTCTAGAACGGATTGGTCCTTGAAACTTGACGATGCTCTATGGGCTTACCGAATAGCTTTTAAAACTCCTATTGGAATGTCCCCTTATAATCTAGTTTTTGGAAAATCTTGTCACCTCCCTATAGAACTTGAGCATAAATCATTTTGGGCTACCCGTCTCCTTAACTTTGATATGCAAGCTGTAGGTGAGAAGAGGCTCCTTCAATTGAATGAACTCGATGAATTCCGGCTTAAGGCATATGAGAGTGCTAGGCTATACAAAGAGCGCATGAAAAGGATTCATGATCAACGCATCACCAAACGAGCATTTGAAGTGGGGCAACAACTGCTTCTATTTAATTCTCATTTGCGATTGTTCCCTAGAAAGCTTAGATCCCGATGGTCAGGATCATTCACAATCAGACAAGTTTTTCCATCCGGAGTAGTCGAAATCTCTAGCCTCGATAAAGAACCATTCAAAGTGAATGGGCAAAGGTTGAAGGTGTATGAAGGTGGTGAGGTTGCAGCCCTCAAAACCACCATTCTTCTTGATGATCCTAAGTGAAGTGAGAAAGTCAAGCTAATGACTATAAACAAGCACTTCTTGGGAGGCAACCCAATTTTTTTTATTCTATTTAATTTATTTATTTTTCTTATTTTGGTTTGCTTGGTTTGTTTGCTCTTTGTTTCCTTATGGATTTTTTCCCTCTTTTCTTTTGTGCTTCTTATTTCACATTGAGGACAATGTGATACATAAGCATGGGAAAGAAGATGGCCTATCCTTGTCATTTGGTTAGTATTCTATTCTTCCCTATTTTATTTTGATGAGTGTTCCTATCTTTTTCCTTGGTCATTTCTTTTGGATTTTTATCTAAAAAAAAATCAAAACAAACAAAGAAAAGAAAAGGAAATGACCCTTCATTTATGATATTAAAGAGTGTGTTTTGTCTTGCAATGGCATGAGTGTTTAGTTTGGTGTGATAAGACCCTTTAAATCATCTTTTGAAAATGGATTTCTATGTGCTTAAATGTTTTGGTTGCATTGTTATGAGACAAGTGTAATTGTGTTTGAGAACTTTAGGGTTATATATGCCTTAACATTCTTGTGGTATTGTAGTTTGACTTATGCTGATTTACTCTTTGCCAAAAGGTGTTAGAATTAGAGAATTTTGGACCTAGTGAGACTTTGAGCCTTTAGACTGATACATCACTACAGTCTCTTATTTTTTCTTTTGTGTGTGTCTCCCACCATGACTTGGGAAGCTAGAACTTGTAATGGTTTTCTTCAAAGCCACATATGACTTAGGCGTGCATTAAAATGATAGAGGCACTTGTTTTTTTTGTCATAACCTACATTAGCTGAATAGCCTGACCTTCACATTTTATCCTTTGCTAACCCCGTTGTGCTTATGGCCACTTTTCTTGATCTAAACACACATGTAACCCAATTTCCTTTATCCCTCCCTAAGTCTAGAATCAATGGTTGTTGCGCAATTTTTTTTTTTAAAAAAGAAAGAAAGTTGGGAGTATGATTTAATCTAAGCATGGGGGAGGTGTGAAAGAGTAAATGGTTGTGTATGATGAAGAGAAAATCGATATATCTGTCAAAAAAGAAGAAGAAGAAGAAGAAGATGAATCAATAAGAAGTTTGGGATGCTTGTGTTTCATGATGAAAAGTTGGGATGGTAAAATATATGTTATTAAAAAAAATATCTCATTGGTACTAGACTTTTAAATCCACTTCCAAAAAAAATAAATTTCATCCTAACTTTTTAACCCATGATCCCATTACAACCCTAATAAGACATCTTGATTGTTGTGTGTTCTAAGTCTTTCTAGTGGTGGAGAATCGAAAAGCATTCCAAGTATATGGATGATCTTGATCATGAGTGAGAGGACTAGAGCGGAACCTTCAAATAAATAAAACACGTGAGAGGTGTGTCCACAAGACCTAAAGTGAGAATTCTAATTCGAAACTTTGAGGGAAGAGTGAGTTGGTATATGGTTGCCTACTGTCCACTGTTGGATGTCCTTTGTTGCATGGCATGTCCCTAGAGCTCGATAGCACGGTTACATTTCTCACATGTGGGGGCAACCTAAATATCTTTTGAAAAAGGATTTTGAGCTTTTAATTGTTATATTTTTGGGTCTTATTGCTCCTTACTTGACTCTTGTGCTATTAAAGGGCTAAACACACTTTTCTGAGAAAGGGATCCTACTACTTTTCTTTTTCCTCATGGTAGGTTTCTTGTATTACTTTACTTGGGGACAAGCAAACTTTTAAGCATGGGGGAGTTGATAAGTGTGACTTTTACATCTTATTCCTAAGGTTTATAAGAGTTTTTACCTTTAATTTCAGTCGGAATTCTCCTTTTTTGTTCTTGTTACTGCATTTGTGTTGTGAAAATTTGCAGGGTCTCAAGCAACAAAAAAATCATGAAGGATGAAGAAAAAGAATAACCTTAAATGGAGAATAAAGGAGAAAAAAGGAGCAAAGAGGAGAAAAAGTTGAAGTGGAAAGAGATTTAGAGCTAAAATGTAAATTCTGGAATAAAATGAAAGAAAGAATGCATATTTAAAGTATATGGGCCTGAAAGAAGTGACATTTAGATCAAGAAAGGTCTGAATTTGGAGAAGCTTTCAACATTAAAGTTTTATATCTTTTTAATAGCTTTCCAAAGCATCCAAAATCAGCTTAATCGGAGTTATGATGAAAAAGTTATGGTCAAAATACGCATCATTATCAAAGCTGACACGGGAAGCCCATCTTTACCAAAACCCTAGCTATCCACGAGGCGGTAATATAAAAACTCTCATTCTAATATCTCGAGGAGCCTCCACTCCCTCTCTTTTCTCTCTTCTCTATCCTCTTCCCCAATTCATCAAGATCTCTCTTGTAAACTAGAGACGGAGGTTTAAGAAGTTAAATTTTTGCAAGAATTTGTGAACATCAAGGGTATTATCTAATGATATTTTCTTTATCTATGGAATCTCTTATTGTTTTTAATATTCTTGCTATGAATTTGATGGCCTAGATCTTGTGCTAAGGTGAAGGGGAATTTTCCCCGATCCTAATGTGTTGAATTATTGCATCCTTTTTTATTCAATTCATAATGTATGTGTTGTGTTATTGATTGACTGGCGGATTTTTGAACCACGGCCGAGTTCTGATTTTCGGTGTGGGAAATACGGGTGAGATCGAGAGATAATCCAGTATTAGACCCAATAGCACAAAGGGAGATTAAATTGTAGGTCGAGAGACGATCGATTTGACCTCTTCAACAATAAAGGAGGAAACTTTATAGACTTTAATGCATTACATTCTATTAGACTCTAAGCTAGAGATAGTTAGGGCCATAGATATGTAATAGGGTGGTTGTGGCTTGAGAAAGCACAACACTTTCTATCCTTGTTGGCATGATTGATTATGATTGTTGAATTATTTTGTGATGTGATCTTCGATTACATGTGAGGATCGGGAGCGATGAACCGGAACCTTAGCTCTTCTATTTATTTGAGTCACTTGAGTGCTATTTTCCTTTCTTTTTAGCTTATTTAGTTATTTTAGCTTAGAATTTGTTATATCATATCATCTCATAGTCTAGACATAGTTAAGTTCTATTATTGTCCTAGTGGTCATTCACCAATCCTTGTGGGATCGACCTTGACTATTACTCTGACCCCGTTCACTTGCGGGTAGGAACCTGTCAATAATAATAATAATAATAAAGATAACTATATTAGTACTAAAGTTGTAGCCTTTTAAATGATAGTACCATAGTTATAAATATTTTTGAAGTTAGGTTAGATTATAAGAATGATAACATAATAATAATAATAATAATAATAATAATAATAATAAGGGTAATACTATTAATATTAGTAAAAAGTATTAATACTTATAGAAATAAGAGTTTAATGGCTAGGGAAATTAGAATACCACCTAGGGTTGGTGGCGGAACCAGTGGGGCACGCGGCGGCGACAACGACGGCGGTGGAGGAGGAAGAGAGGTGGAGAGATGGGGGTATAGGCTAAAGGAGAGGGAATGAGGGGGTGTTTGAGGTGGTGGAAGGTGTTTCAGGTGGACAGGGGTGGAATGGAGGTGGTGGTGCAGTCGGAAGTGGTAGTGCATAGTGCCTAGTGCGGTGGCCGAAGGTGGTGGAAGGTAGAGAAGGGGGAAGGAGAGGGAGGTAGGGAAAGATGGAGGTATAGGAAGGTAGGGTGAAGTTGTTTTGGAGGGTCGAGGAGGTGCTGGTTGCAGTGGAATTGGCAGCGGACGGTGGTGCGAGGGGCTGCGAGAGGTTGAAGTGGGTTGGTCGGGATGGCGATTTTGCACGGTTGGGGTGGCTCATGCAAGGCAAGATAAGGGAGGGGTGACTCAGCTCTGTAGAGGGTGGTGTGGGGAAGGTTTTGGTGGGCGGCATTTGTGGCAGCAATCGTTGACAGCGGCAGAATAGGGAGCTGTTTGGGTGACGGTGCAAAAATTGGGGTTTCTGGGCTGTGAAAACAAAGACCTGATTATGGCTGACTATGGGGGTATTTATAGGCTAATTTGAGGGGAAAACGATAAAGGAAGAAGAGGACAATTGGGGGCAGGTGAGGCAGGTTGTCGAATGCCCTGCAAAATTTCAGGGTACGTTTGGTCAGGTGAGGGAAAAAAAAGGAATGGCAGGCATGCGTGAGGGGGAAGGATGGATTGGTTGGGCCAAAACTAGAAAGAAAACAATGGGGGAGGTAGGGAAGGATGGCCGAACGGTGCAGGTGGCTACCAGCAGGTGCAGGATTGCAGGTTGGGGTTGCAGTTGTGTAAGGAAGAAGAAGGAAAAGGAAAGGGGTGGACCGGCGATCTAGGGGAAGGAAAAGAAAAAGAAAAGGGGCAGCTCGGCGATGGGTAAGGGGAGTGGTCGTGCGGGCCTAGGACACGTCACAGGAGGAAGGGAGGGGAAAATAATTGGGCCAGTGAGTTGACCCATTTTAGGGAAGGAAGAAGAAAAGAAAAAGGAGGAAGGGGGGAAGAAAGAAAAAAAAAAGGAAAGGAAAAAGAGAAAAATGAAAAGGAAAAGGAGAAAAATAGGTTTTTAGGGTATTTTGGTATCCTTGAATATTTAAAAACCATAATATTTAAAATAATAATAACAATTAAATTCATTTTTAGCTTAATTTGGCTATTTTGGACAAATTTCCTTAACTTCCATATTAATTAGTAAAATGTCCAAATTTTTCCTAAATAACTTATTTATTATTTTCTCCTTATTTTGCCTTAATTAATTCCCCCTTTATTTTAATAAAATAATTTATTTACTTAATTTTTGTAATAAATTCTTATTTTTCCATAATTCCCCAAATTAGGGTTCTGGGGTATTTCATAAAGGTATACCGGTCGTACGGGTGCATACAAGCTACTCAGTACTCTTCAACTATCAACCGAGGGATGCAAATGTACACTGGTCATATTGGTGCATAAAGGTACTCAGTACCTTATCGACAAGGATACTTAATCCATAAGTTTGCATACTCCCTAAATAGGTCCGTAGAGCTAGATAAAGTAAGATATACGGCCTTGCTAGGGTACAAAGGTATACTAGCAAATACCAGAATAATCATGGGCTAAACCACGTATTTAGGGTAATGACCCCTAAAGAGCCACCATTATTGATCTCAAGGTCTTTCATTATAAGTATTTGTGTCTTAATTAAGGTGATCACATAAAGTACAACAATCAAATATTTATTCACTTTCAATCGTTTTGATATCATTAGGTATTTTTTATTCAAATAGTTATCTAGGATAACACAGAGGAATCATTAAGGCTATCATAACCTCATCCAATTCTGACTTAGGATTCGTCCTCGTGATACTCACTAAATACCATTATCTTACTATTCAGGATTATTTGAGTCTTATTACAAAACTCCTTTATCCCATCAATATATTAGATACAAATTACTGATTTATCCCCTTATATATATAATTATTAAGTCATCCTTCCTTATTGTCAATTGACCTTGTTACCCTCTTGTTGTATAATTACCAAATTACCCCTTACTTGGTTTAGGTTACCAAGTTATCTTCCATACTTATTAGGTCACCAGTCACCCTTCATAGTCATTACAGTAATCATATTTCCATTTGGTTGGCTAGATTACCCATTTGCCCTTCTCCTTGTTATAATTACCAAATTGCCCTTCTCCATTATCATAATTACCAAATTGTCCTTCTCCATTATCATAATTACCAAACTATCCTTTAGTTGGTTAAATTACCAAATTATCCTTCTCCATTGTCATAATTACCAAACCACCCTTCTCCATTGTCATATTTACCAATTTACCCTTTAGTTGGTTAAATTACCAAATTACCCTTCTCCATTATCATAATTACTAAAATGCCCTTCTCCATTATCACAATTATCAAATTATCCTTTAGTTGGTTAATTTACTAAATTACCCTTCTTTATTATCATAATTATCTAATTGGCCTTCTCTATAATCATAATTATCAAATTACCATTTAATTTGCTAAATTACCAAATTGCCCTTCTCTATCATCATATTTACCAAATTACCCTTCTCTTTTATTAAATTATCATTTTACCTTCTTTTACAACAAATTACCATTTTACCCTTCTCCCTTATCATAATTACCATTTTACCCTTCTTAATTACTATGATTACCATTTTACCCTTCTCCATTATTATAATTACCACTTTACCCCTTTTATTTACAAAATTACCTTTTTACCCTTTACTTCCAAAATTACCATAATACCCTTAACTTCCAAAATTACCACAATACCCTTTAACTTATAAAATTACCATTTTTCCCTTTACATCCAAAATTACCATTTTACCCCTTACTTCCAAAATTACCATAATACCCTTTTCATACCAAATTACTATTTTACCCTTTACCTCCAAAATTACCATTTTGCCCTTCACTTCCAAAATTACCATAATACCATTTTACTTACAATTTACCATTTTCCCTTAACTTCTAAAATTATCATTTTATCCCTTGCTTACAAATTACGATTTTCCTGTTCTCTTCCAAATTTACCATAATACCCTTCTACTTATAAAATTACCATTTTATCCTTTTATTGCACCACTTTTATTAAGTTATCATCACCACATAAATATTAATATCACTACTCCATTCTCATCATCCAACTCCACAAACTATTATATTTTAATAAAATACTCATTAGCACCCACACATAATAGGCCACATTCTTGCACATAACATATTACTAAAATGCTCCTAGGGCTTATAATAATATTTTTCAAGCATTAATGATCACAATAACATAATACAATATGGATAGGTACTCAACCTTTTCATTGATAACCAAACTCTTTCCTTAAGTAATATTTCCACACATAGCATATAAACTAACATGCTTTCCTTTTTATCAATCACTATAACCAACTATATATAATATATTAAACAACATATATATAATGCAAAATAACATATTAGAACCCTAATGTGCTAGCATACTTTTATCCATGCATTTAAGTGGGGTTTAATAACTACCTTAATTCCCCCAAAAATCGAACCTTATCGGTATCCTCGTTAAAGATTCAAGCTTTAGATAACAAAATCAACACCTAAAAGTAGTATAAAAACTTATCATATTTGAGATGAGAAATCAAAGCATAAAACTTTATAAAATCTAATTAATGAAATACTTAGCTTAAAATGCTATTATACCTTAGAAAATTTTGAACTAAAATAACCAAGGTATGCAGTAGCTCATACTGCTCATGCAGCATGAGCTGCATGCAAAATAAAAGATGAAAGGCTCGAAGGTGGGTGAAATAAAAGGAATGATAGGCTATTTTCGGGTTGGGGTCTTGAAGCTAGGAAAGAAGGTAGATGGGGGAGGATTTAGGACAAAGGAAGGGTGCATGATTGAATAGGGGGTGTAGGTGGTGGTTGGGGATAGGTTTTTGGCGGCCGAGGGTGGCGGCGGTGAGGCCGCAAAGTAGGTTTCACGAGTGGATGGGGCTGAGAAGGAGGGAAAAGGGAGGAGGAAAATGAAGGTGTGAGGGGGATTTTTTCGGCTAAAGGAGGTGTGGGGGTGGTAGTGGAGGTTTTAGGTAGTGGTTTGGTGGCTTTGGTGGTGGTAGAGGCAGCGGGATGACAGCGGAAGGAGGCGGTGCAGGGTGGCCACCGAGAAGGGAGAAAAGGGGGGGAAGAAGAGGGGAGGAAGAAGGAGTTGCGGGGTGGCTTGGGTAGTGTTGTGGTGATGCAGGGTGGAAGTAGAAGGGTGCAAAAGGTGGTGAAGGTGGCTGTTGAGGTAGAGGAAGCGACAGAGGGAGGTGGTAGAGCCAAAATAGGGATGGAAATGGAAGGAGAAGAAAATGAGAGAAGGAGGTCAAGGAGGGAGAAGAAGGCTCGAAAATATGGGGTAGGAAGGACTGGTGAGGAGAAGAAAAATAAGAGGAAGAAGAGGGAAGTAGGGAGCTAGTCGTGGCAGCATGTAGGGTGGTAGGAAGGTAGTAGGGTGGCAGGGAGAGGGAGGAAAGAAGAGGAAAGGGGAAGCTATGCATGATGGGGGTGCATGGTTGGTTTGGTCCAGAATGGTGAAAAAAAAGGATGGGGAGGAGAGAGGGAGAGAGGGAGGGTTGTAGTGGTGGCAGGGAGAGGTGGTAGGGCGGTGGCTGGCATGCTCGAGGTGGTAGGTATGGCGATGAAGACAGGTCGTCCACCTTGGGGTGATCAACGAAGAAGAAAGAAGGGGGAGGTGCAGGCCGGCGAAGAAAAAGAAGGGTATGGGCTGGCTCGATCGGGGTGAGGAAAGAAAAGAAAGAAGGGGCTGGGGCCGGGTCATGACGCGTGGAAGAGGAGGGGAGGGAAAGAAGGGAGTGGGCAGTGCCGGAGAGGAAGGAAGGAAGGGAGAGGGGGGAGATGGGCCAGCGGCCCAAGCGCACCGGGGGGAGCATGCCGTGGCCTGGCGGCCTAGAGGAAGGAAAAAGGAAAAGAAAAGAAATAAGAAAAAGGAGAAAAGGGAGAAAGAAAAGAAAAAAGGGAAAATAGGAAAAATAAAATAATTTAATTTATAAAATAATAACATATAATATTTTTGGGAATAAATTTATTTAATAATTTCATTTAATATAATTAAATATATGGGCTTAAAAGGATAATTTTAGTAAAATATTGGTTTGAAAATTTATTTTAATAAAAAGAGTATGACGAAATAATAGAATATTTATTTTAATTTATTAAATATTCCTATCCCAATTTATATACTAAAAAATCCTTAAAATAATTAAATTAAATGAATTTATAAGTTAATTTATCCCAAATAAAAGTTATTTATTAATTTATAGGTTTTTAATAACCCAAAAAATTTGCTTAGCCTAATCCTGTGCCATTAGTGCCCTAATTTGATTCTAATTTCAGTCTTAACCCAGTTTCTTAATCCGAAAAATTTAACCGAATCCGAAACCTTCACTCGGATAAATAGTAATTCGTAAACTAAATCATAACCCGCTAAAATTTCCGCTAATCGTAATTACTTTTGGCTAATCTAAAATCACCCTTAACTAATCCCCCAACCCTTCTCTTTTTCCTTTTCTTTATCCTTTTCTTTTCTTTCTTTCTTCTCCTCCTTCGGCTAATCTCAAGCTACACACATTTGAATTTGTCGCAACTTGTACCCCCACTTGCAACATCACCTTTCTATATCCCGCACCTATTACCTTACTTCCTTTCTTCTTTTTCTTCTTCTCATTCTTCTCCCTTATCCTTGCCTGACCGCACACCCTACACACTCCTTTTCCCCCTATCATTTTACTTCTCATGCAACACCTACATACAACCATCACCACCCTCACCCTACAGCTACTACCATACTCCTAACCATCCTATGCAACCATCACCAACATCATCACCTTGCAACTGCACCATCACCATCATCACCACCTCACCCCTTATTCTTTTTCTCCTTCCCCAATTCACACCACACATGTACACATGTACACATGTACACACACACACACACACTACACACTCTTCTTCCCTTCTCTTTGGTTTGCCTCCATTCTGCTATTTTGTGTCTAAAACACTATCAAAGCACTCCCTCTTCCTTCTCCTTTCCTCATTCTCTCTTTTCTTCTTCTTTTTCCTCCTTCTTTCCCTATTTTTGGCTTGTACACCACCAATCTACCACCGTGCACCACCTTGGCCACCACTCACTATCTATTAACCGGTGGATCGACCACTAAGGTCATCCCAACATTCCCCAACATAGTTACCATCTATCACCGCCGACCACTGCCTCTTTTTCCTTCTTCTTTGCCTTATCCATTGCACTTTTTTAGAGTGCACGACTTATGCACGGCCTCAGCACAGTAATGCAATACTTAAAATCTCCTTCTATATAGCCGTGCAACCTTTGCACATCCTAGTCATGCGTGATATTTCCTCTCGGTCTGGTGCTGCACAGCCATGTAACTTTTGCACCACCGGGTTGTGCATTAATTTTTCTCTCGACCAGGGCAACATCACCTGCTACACAACCATGCAACTTCCTATTTTTGGCCATGCACCCCTATTTTCACCCCCAAACCTTGTCCAAACACCACCAAAATTTTACCATAACTCCGCCACATACTCCTCTACACCTCCACATTTCTCAAGCTCCCATTTAACTATGGTTATTTCTATTTTTACCCTCTTTACCTTTATTTCTCCTTTTATTTAACTCTTTGAGCCTAATCATCAATTTTATTATTTTTCATAAGCGGTATTCCAGTAGCTTTAGAGGAGGAAGTCTAGGATTTTCTTGCTCAGAACCTGGTGTCCTAATTGATAAGGATATTGTTCGATTTTTAGGATTTTTTTGGTGTTATTTTCTTGTATGGTTATATATGTT
The DNA here is from genome assembly GCA_039764185.1 of Tamarix austromongolica. Lineage (NCBI taxonomy): Eukaryota > Viridiplantae > Streptophyta > Magnoliopsida > Caryophyllales > Tamaricaceae > Tamarix > Tamarix austromongolica. The sequence continues at coordinate 52,044,980 of CM077817.1, forward strand.
TTTCATAATATTATTGATATATGATGTAACATGTGTTGATCATGACACCTTGTGATGATATGAATGTTATGTTGAAAAAGAGTAAAAATGGGTGAGTGGTACCATTATGTTATAATTTTGTTGTGCTATTGTCATATTTGTGGAATTATATCTTAAGGTACAAAATAAGGGCTTAAGAATGTTATGTGATTGAAAGAAAGTAAGAATGTGTAAGAGATACCATTATGTTATGATTTTATTGTGATAATGTCATATTTGTAGATTTATATCTTATAGTATGAAATAAGAGCATAAATATATTAAGTTATTAAAAGAAAATAAGAATGGTTGAGAGGTACCATTATAATTTTGTTGATATAATGTCATATTTGTGGAAATATATCTTATGGTAGGAAATATGGGTTAAATAAGTTTTGATAAATGGATTTAAGAATTCACCGGATTAAGAATAGTGGGGCCGCTACTCATCTTAAAATGAAATTATATTATTATAACTTATGAAAAAGATACCAATGATTTAAAGTGAAAGAATATGTGAGTGAGGACCAAGGTGATATATCTTCCTATATATATATATATATATATATATATATAAAGGAGAATAGTGGCTTGGGAGTGTTTCACCCCGAGAAGATGCTTTTAATCTCTGTCCACTAGAAAGAATAGTGGCTCAGGTGTGTTATCCTCGAGATGATGTTTCAAACCATTCCATCGGTTTAAGAATAATGGGATTCCAGCACTCAACATATATAAAAGAATGAAAATGGATTGTACTTAATAAAGAAATTTGGATCGTATTCTGTCTTATGAGATGTTTTATTTATTTGATTATTCCTTTATTATCTAATAAGAAATCATGTGCTATTTATATCCCTATTTCGATAATATTGTTCCATTGCTCATTACGTAGCGTATTAACCCCCCATTTTATGGGTGTTACTCATTTCCATGAAAAGATCTACCTTATTTTGTAGGTGATTGATTATTATTAGCATAATGTGCTTGCAATGGGTGAATGTTAAATGTTTTGGTAAAAGGTATGGTTATCTAGATATCTCTATCTCTCTTTAGACTCTTAGTCCTCTTTTTTTTTTACTATTATTCCTTTCTCTCTATTTCATATCCTATGTCACGGTAGAATTATGTGCTTCCCACACCTGATTCTTAGGTATAAGGTTACTTTTGCCTTGCATCCAATATAAACTATGCATAGGGAGTGCCTCTTCTATATTGGATGTGTCATGACACTCCTACTTTTTGTGTTTTGGCTTATGCTATTAACTCTTTAAAATAAAAATTTTAAGTTACAAAATTTGGGGTTGCTAGAGACACCCTCACCTATCCTCCCTACAAACCTACCAAAACTGCCTCCTACAAACCTACACACATGTAATCCTACATTGGCCTACCACCGTCAACCAACAGCCACCTCTCCCTCCCTCCCACACCCTTGTCCTCATCCTCCCTTGTCTTCTTCTCCTTCATACATCTATAGAAACCCCAGCCCTCACCCTTCTTCCTCTTCTTTTTTCTTTGCCTAGAAATTCCTGTAGCTTCCCTCCACCACCCCATTAAACGTAGCCCCAGCTGTCATCGTGCATCGTCATTGTAAAAAATTCCACCCAAACTCTTCCCTACATTAACCTCCACCAAAAAAGACCACTCCCCCACCCCTAACTCCCCCTACACAGCCAGCACTACTCGTGGAAAGTGGGTAACTCGAGCTGCCTTTGCACCCTATTGTTGCCCCATTCGCCACCCTGCGTTACCTCCTCCACCACAAAAACCACGCCCAATACCTCCCTCTCAACCCAAAAAACCTTCCCCTAACTCCCCATACCCTTACTTCCCCCTTTCTCCCCTCCTTCCTCCTCCTTTCTTCTCCTCCACCTTTGGCCATTGCAGCTGCTGCCACCCAAGTCACCGCCTTGACACACCACCATCACCACTAGAACCCTCCTGGTCCAGGAAACCTACTACCTCACAGCCACCACCTCCTTTTCCCTTTTCCAACCCCAAAGTTTATACCTTTTCAAATCACTGCTACTACACCAGGCTACTGCCGCCACTACAGCCGCCATGTGCTACCACCCTAGCTGCCACCTCTACCCCTAGTTGTACCCTAATCCTTGCTTTTACTTAAGTATAAATTATTTTTTATAAATTTTATTATATATCTTATTATCATTATCATTATTATTGTTATTGTTATTATTATTACTATTTCTACCATTACTATTATTATCATCATCATCGTTACTACTATTAATCTTATTATGGTTATTATTATTATTATTATTATTATTATTATTATTATTATTATTATTATCATCATTATTATTATTAGTATTTTTCTAGTAATTAGTTAGGGGATACTAAAAGAAATAAGAGAAAAGTTAACATTAGTGTTCCACTCTTATAGTGAACCAAACCCTTCCCCTAAGGAGGCACATGAGTAATGCTCCAAGTCAGTGTCAATCTAGGTAAGGATGTAGTGAAGGGAAAATTGTGTGTTTGGTTATATGCTTGTATCCTATGTGGTTATGGATTATATGCTTGTAGCACAACTTGCTATGCACAGAGTTAAGATAAGTTGTATATGCGTTATGACATAATTAATATGGTGATATAACATATATTTTGTGTTATGCTTTATGTATTCTTTACATCTATGACATGCATGCTAGGAGTTATGAAATAGTATTATGAGGTTATGGGGAGATAAAAGAAATAAAGAAAGTGGAGTGATTAGAGGGAAGTGAGAAAGGCCTAATTAACTTATGACTTATCGGTAGACAAATAAAAGGATAATGGAAATAAAATGAGAGGTTGGAGTAAATCTACATGGAAAGTATAAGGCTTGCATGGGGGTGCTTAGTCTTTACATGGGGGTAACATTTATGTGGGAAAAGGTGATTTAAGGGTTAAACAAGGTGAGGGAAGAATATTTTGAGTGATTAGAGTTTATGAGTGAAAAATAGTACATGGGTTGGTAGAAGTATGCATGGGGAACTTAACTAGGATTTGTGGAAAAAACCCTAAGTAGGTGAAATGTGTGAAAGAGAGAGTTGATGGTTGATGGTTGGAGTGTAGGTTGAGACTGGAAGGGTGTCACATGAAGGGGGGATGAACCTAGTGGAAAAGAGAGTGGTGTGTGTGTGATGAGGGGATGACATAAAGGAAAGGGGAAGTACTAGGGTTTGGGGTGGACAACTAGGTTTTTTATGATCACATGTGAAGGATGGGAAGTAAAGTTGTGGTGTTGGGTGTGGATTGAATGGGTTGATGGTGTTGGAAGCAAATGGAGTATCGACCATGTGTGATAGGAAGAGGTTAGGCCACATAGACCAAATTAGGGTTTCTGAGGGAAACCCTAGAGGGCAATGATGAGTTAAAGTGGAGATATGGGAAAGTGGGCCTTGAGCCACATACATAGGAGTTTGGGTTTTTTATGGTGAGTAGGGGAAAGGTAAGGAAGAAGTCTTGGAGTCCTAGGGTGCGTAGAGGTCCTAAGATATGGGACGGAGTTTTTCAAGAGAGTTGGGGTAAAGGGGTGAGAATGGAAAGTCTAGTGGGTCATGCATGTCTAGCTAGGGATGTGTGTGAAATAATATACAAGTAAAACACTAATTACTTAAAGTGAAAGATTATCAAGTTAGGCCCAAGCCAGTGTATTGCTTAGTCCACCGGCTATAATAGGGGCCAGGAGTCTTGTTGCCCTAGAGTGTATTCCGATCCACCGGCTATAATAGTGGCCACATGCATTTTGTCCTAGAGTATCATTTTCGGTCCACCGGCTATAATAGTTAGAGCTCTGAGCTCAATAAACCAAACCTTGTGTTAAAATAAATCATGGAAAAGATATTAACTACTTATAGTGGAACACCTCGTGAGTCAGGGCCAAGTTGGGATAATTTTCGGTCCACCGGCTATAATAATGATCAGGAAAATTTTTCCCTGGAGTATCATTTTTAATCCACCGGCTATAATAGTGGGGTCCCCATACTCCCGTAGATATAATACGGGGGATGTTCAAAGATGAAAATAATGGCCTATGTCTTAATAATGATGTTGAACCTTAATGAAGTACTATATGCATTTTTTTCCTATTTGCACTTATATGGTCTTATTCATATGGTTACCTTACTTAATTCATAGCATATTGATTACCTTTTTTATGGATGATGCTTATTCCTATGAGCAGTGGCCCCTTTTGAGTTGGTGTAGATAGGGGATGTTGCATATGATGATTTTGACGCCTTTAATGCATTGGGCAAGACCTAGTGATGGCCTGTTGGACTTTTCCTGGGGTCCGAGGGAGTGTTTTCCGGACTCACTTTATTTTTTTCGCACCGTTGTATTGATCATTTTATTTCCCCTATAGGATTATTATTAATGTACTTGTTTTCTACTTTTGTATTGAATTTGACTTTGCACACTCTATTTTATTTATGAATTGTTAGAAACATTGTGGTTTTATCTCCTACTTGAATTTAATGTCTTTTAAATTTTTTAGCCTTATGGTTGATATGAAATTTGTTGGGGGTCAGTCTTGTACTGATCACGACGGTAGTACCCTTTGTTTTAGAGTATGGTTTCTGTGCAAATAAACATTTTCAACTATAAAATTTGGGGGTTATAGTTATAATTAAAAATAAAGCATTTAATTAGTTATGCTTTTCATAAAATATCTTATATTGTAAGAAAAAATAAAAAATATAATGTGTTTTATATTATGAAATGGAGAGAGTATCTCATTATATAAAACCAAGTCACTTTACTTTCAAATTATTATATCAAAAAATAATACTAGAAAAGTTAAAGCATAATTTGTATACTTACCCCTACTTTTCTTATTGCTATATGTTTCCAATACTATAATAACCCCAAAATTTATCATTAAAGTTTTTTTTGTTTTAAAGATAATGAAAAGGCATTTTGAAACAAAAAAATTGGGGGATATCATATTCACACTGAATATGGGATAGGTGTAATAAGCACCTAACACATGTTCAATGCAAGACATAACGAAATGAGACAAATAAGCAAATGTACTAACAACTAGCAATAGTGATAATAATTATGCCATATATATGATACATGGAAGAGAGATATAGAATCCAAAATATAAAGATCAAAGCCAAGAATTTGAATAACAAAAAAAAAAAAAAAAATCCCAACATAGTAGAAAAAACCTTAGTCAACCTAAATCTTGACTAAAATGATAAAACAATTCTCGATCCCCAAGCAATAACCGACCACCAACCCAAAACATCATCATCAATATATTCTAGTTGAGAATTATAACTCTACAAATTATCTCTACTCATTAGAAAATAAGTTGGATTATCACTGTCACCACAGGAGTATAGTGTTAGTATGGTGAAATAATAATGAAATAAAGTACCTAAAGTATTGTAAGAGATCAATTTTTACGTTAAGGTCACATGATAACATAATATAAACATACTCACATAGGAATCATGGTAGAAGGATAAAAGAAAAGATATGATCAACCCATTAAACCCATATAAGGTAAGTTGAATTATTATCATTCCATTAAGTGACCTCATATTTTCTAATTATTATGATATTTAAGCGATTTTACACATTTATCCATTGTGAACAAAAGTTATAGTAGCACAATACGCACAATTGAGACACTACACCTACCACACCTTAAATATACCTACTAACAAAAATAAGGGTGCACACCTACCTAAGCTAGCAAAAGCTATGGATATACTAAAAACCTACCTAGATACTTTAGGGGATGAAAAGAGTATTTAACAACACTAATGATAAATTAAAATTTTGAACTTAAGATTTATAGTGGTTGAAGGTTCTTTATGTTCCTCTATAACTAAATGGTCTTTCCTTTTAAATTTCAAATGGTATTGTATATTTATTGATGATCATTCATCTCTTCATTTATATTCCAACAATTCCAATAATCCTCTGGGAGATGATTTACAACTTTACCTAGTTACCCTCTTCTAGGTTTATAAGATTTCAAACTCAACAACATCTTCTATGTATGCTAGACACACACAACTATTAAATAATCAAAATTTTAAGAGTTTGTGGTGATTGCAATGAAATCCTCTCAAATTGCAAAATATAAATGTGATAAATATTGATAGGATGTAATCTGACCATAAGTAATATATATGAAAGTGTTTTTCACTCTATAAAATGATTTTTAATCTATGAGCTCAAGAAATTTCTCAAGAGAATTTAAGATATGAAAGTTTAGATTTGAATTCTTAAGAGGTATCGAGAGAGAAAATGAAAGAATTAAGTGCAATAAATGAGCTCCTTAAATCTATTTGAAATCTTCAACAAAACCTTTTTGTAACTCTCTCTAAAGAATAGAGTCATTGGTTGCATTTAATGTGAGAAAGGACAGCTCGATGAATCTATTTGTTTCACAAAATAGACACACTAGTTGGCTAATGTTAGAGAACTTGTTGATTGAAGCTTAAATTTTTCCTAATAAAAAGTTATCATTAGAGATCATAAAATAGCTTATGTATAAGCTAAAAGACTAGTCTGGTAAGGTCAGTCGGATTGGTTTGTGACTAGTTCAACAAATTTAAGACAAGTGAGTGTAAAGACATAGAGCAAGAATTTGGGAAACACAATATGGTCAGCCAATGTCATGGGCTAGTTGACTAGTATTGTAACACCCATAATTTTTAAACCATAAAATTTCATTTTTAAGACAACGTAGAAGCAATTTGAAAAGCAAAGCCTAGAAATGTTAACGCCGCATCTACCATAAGAGAGGTGCGATCATCACCTAACCCATACCTGATTCAAGACTAAACAAAATAAGAAAATAAAGATTGCATGATCATAATATTTATATGATAATAAAAGGTAAATAAGACTAGAACAATTTTACAGATTGAGTGAACTTGATAATTTTACAAATCAAATACAAGAATTTGAGCCAAGAGTTTAAATAACCAAAAATACAAAAACCTCCTAACACAATGAGCAAAATACTAATAACCACTTAACATAACTCTTAGGCATAATCATAAATTTCCAACCCCAAGCAATGGCCCACTAGTGGCTCATGTCATCACCTTTAGCGTACTCTAACTGAGAGTAATAATCCTTCAAATCGTCATCTACTCCTCGAACAAGAAGTCGAATCATCACAATGACCCCACAAATGTAGTATCAGTATAGTGAAGTATTGGCAAAGCATACTACTTAAAACATGGAAGGCTTATGCGACACATTGAGGTCATATAGTAGCATGGTATTCAATCTAATTGAAAGATAATATACGAGAATAGTGATAACATATAAATACCTCAGCGAGATCCCAGGACATACATTTACACACAAGCATGGTTTTCCACAACAATCCATATAAAAGTAAATTATATAATGCTAATATACCATGACGGGACTATCGTAGGATTGAAACTCCCACCACTACGCCACACTAGTACCAAGGGGATTTTCTTAGGGATATTCAACATCCACCACACTTGTTCCCCTAGGATAAGGGTAAAAAAGACAACCAAACTCTAAGTATGCATACCAAGAAAGCCTCTAAGATTCCATGATCCAAATCCACATTTGAAACCAATTGGGCATTTTAAGTGCTAACATCAAACACTAACCAAGGCATACAAGCCACCAAATGGGTGTTTAAAATTACAACAAACTCACATAAAGCATTAAATCCACTAAATTGAGTGTTTAGAGATAACACCAAACTCATATTTGGTCCAATCGGTCAATGGTCTAAGTAGAGACCAAACCATTTTGGCCTATAGAAAAAACTAATTGATGGGTTTGGCCAACTGATTGAAGAGTCATAGTAACCAATCGACTGGTTCAGTCCAACTGGTTAATGGGTCTAAGTAGAGACCAAACCACCTTAATCTGCAGGGATACCAATCAATGGATTTGACCAATTGAGCGACTATTCATCAAGACCAATCTACTAGCTTACCAAACCAATCGACTGGTCTTGTGATCAACTGATCCAAAACTCTAAACCATTCAACTACTCACAAAACCAATTGATTGGTTCAAGGAATGAATCGACTGGTCACAACATAGACTTGTGAAACACATACCAAATTTTATCACACTTTACCATATTAGTCCTAATATACTTCTATGTCAAAACACACATAAAAACACATGATTCACATATAGAATTACATGGACACATGGTGATGTATACACTTAACCAAATCATACTCAAAAATTAATTTTATGCTTAAAAATTAGGAAAATCAACAACACTTACTTGGAAAGAATTATAAAACACAATTAGATTCTACTCATATAACTGTTAACACATGGAACCCTAATATACCACATAAACCTAATTATGTTGAAGATAAGAATGCCTTACTTTGAAGCAATTCTTCAAGCACAAAACTCCTACTAGATAGCCTATCTATTAGAACTTTGATTCCTAAAAGAATCAAAGTAAAACCATTAAAAATCCTTGTCCGAAAATTCATTAAAAAACAAGAAAATCAAAAGAAGAAGAGAAACACAAAACACCACCTTTTGACTCAAAAAAAGGTATTAAAGAGAGGCTAAAATCTCCAACTTTTCTCAAATTTAATTCTCTCTTGTTTAAGGAAAGCAAGAGGGAACTAAAACCAAGATTGTAAGAAGAGGAAGGAACATAATGCTTGCATAATCAAAGGATAAAACCAAAGAGGATCTCTTTTTTTCTTAGCAGAAGGAAGAAGAGAGGAAAATGGAAGGGTAGTCAACAATTAGTGAGATTTCCCAAGTAGAAGGAAGAATAGAGCAAGAACACAAGTGACGAGTGATAATAAGTTAGCAAAATGAGAGGTATAGGGATAGGTTAGTCAACATCCTCAAGGAAAATGGGGATGAGAAAGGTGAGGTTGAGTATGGGCAAGCCAAGAAGTGAAAGATAACTTGATGGAGGTGGTGAGGAGTTGAGTGCAGTTAGAGATGGATATGCAAGTGGGTTTTCAAGTCATAAGAGAGTTCAAAAAGTCAAAATTTGCTACCCTAACCGCCAGAAGAGAGAATGAGAGGTGAAGGAAAAGGAGGAAGGAGGCTTAACTCTAAAAGTGGCTTTTTGGAAGAATTTTGCTAATTAAAATCATATACTCATCTAATTAATCTGAAAATAATACCATAACACTAAACCATACTTATTAGCATACTTGAAATCAAATAAGAAGTTTTTATAATCATTGTAGAGAAATTCAAATCAAAATCATTAATGGACCTAAAATTATAGGCAAACCAACCAATTGGTTTGGGTAAGCTAGTTAACTAGTTTGTTAAGAACAAGAACATAAATTTCCCTAACACAAAAGTTGATTAGTTATGTAAACTAGTCGATTGGAATGCCTAAAATTTATATTTTTATTAGAATTTCAAGCCCATTTAAAAAAAACCTTATTTATTTTATATCTACAAAATTCTAAATACAATCTGAAGGTTTTTAGTACTAAGTATTACAGGTACATGATGAAACTTGAATCCAATTAACTAGTGACACACGACTAATTGACTAGTTTTACAAAAAAATTTATGTACCAATTGATTGATTCATGAATTCTAGAGATAGTGTTTTTCACACACAATATCAATTGATTAGTACATACCAATAGTTGATTGGTGTTTGAAGAAAATTAGTACCCTGTTCAATTTCAAGTGAAATTCACTTATTGATTGGTGTTTGAAGAAAATTAGTAACCTATTTGATTTCAAGTGAAATTCTTTTCAAAATTAAAATTACTTTAAAACCTTTTTGGATAAAAATTTTAAACATCTTTTTAAACATAGTTTTATAAGAATTTTGCAAGGCTCAATGATCAAACACATGTACAACTCAAACCTAAAACCTAAGACTTAAGATTAAAAGATATCACATAAGCACTAAGTCTATAGGTCTTGTTTGATCATGATATGAAAATAATTTAGACATTTTTTTAGAGCCTTCATCCATTAAGTGCTAGCCTTGAATACTCTTTTATGTCCTTAGCACTTCATGGTTGAATGTGATCCCTTCTTTAGTACTTTGAGAAACTTCATAGATCTTATATCTATCCTTGCACTTAAATGCTTATTTTGAATTTTTTTCATCATCATTTGATCTTATATAAACTATACACACTTAAACAAATAAGGTAACCACTTAAAAAAGTTTTTTTTATCATTAAAATATGGTTGAATAATCTATAATGTCAATAATATCCTCCTATTTGATTATGATAAACAAAAATGAGCTAATTGTAATACCCCAAATTCTATCCAATATTAATCCTAAGTAATTAAAATCCTAAACTAATTTTAATTTCAAAAAATTAATATTTCTATCTTAACCTAATTCCTTATTCATAAATATTAACCTAATCATAATCTTTATTCCATGTCATTAATATTTTTAACATAAACCTAACCCCTAACGACTGATAGTTAATTTTATTCTAATATCTAAATCTAAATTATTTTAACCTAATTCTAATTCTAACCCCAAACTTATTTTATCACCTTTTTCCTTTTTTCTATTTTTCTTCTCCTTTCCTTTTAATATTTCTTTCCCTCCTACTCGGTTTCCTTTTTCCTTCTTCTTGCTCTTTTTCCTACATGGATCATACCTACCAACCAAATCCCCTCTATTATGCTCCTATAACCTATGTCCCCTACCCTCATCACTACCCCATCAACTCTGACATCTTGCATTGCTGTGTTTTGTTGAAAACCTTTCCCAATCATATTCCTTACTCCCCTTACTTCCCTCTGAAGTCTTCACCATGTACATAACTATGTGTGTGTGTGTGTGTATACATGCCCTAAAAAATTTATCCACATTTAATGCCCAATCACCTCCATTTATGTCAATGGGCAGCAATAATCTCTAAGCTTCTTGTATTCCTCCCATCCTCCTTTTCACCATCGCGACAACAACCTAGTATTAACACCCTCCACCATTCCTTACTCCTTTACACCAGCCCTCCGTGTCGTTCCTTTCCCTTTAGCACCAACCATCACCACTGAAACTACCCCACCCTTCGACCATCACCACCAAAACCTCCCCCTTAGCTTTGGTATCCACCACCAAAACCACCCCTCACCAATGACCTCCACTTTCATTCCTCCCCCTTGAGAACTGGTGTTGGTTGTCATTCACCTACCCCTAAAAATGATAGCTAGTTTTGTTTCTCCCCTCATTTCTTCAGTATTAGTTGTTGTTCCCTTCCCCTTATTGTGCAAAGTTCCACTAATACACCTTTGCGCCTTACAATTCAGTTTTTACTCCATTATTTTACTCTCCTTACCATATCCTTTCCTTAGTTATATCCCTAAGTTATAATTGTGTTTTATCATTGTTTATTAGGTGATTTTTCAAAGGTCTTAGAGGAGGTGGGATAGGTTATACGTGTTTAGAGACCGATGTCCTTTTCAATAAGGACACAAGTCGTAGTTAGGAGTATTGAGCTGAATATTATGATTTATGTATTATCATATTATTATGATTGCATAGTTAATTCCATTTTTTTAATATTATTATGTGTTAATGTGGTACTCTATGATGGAAAGCAGGTAATAATGGGAAATCACGCATCTATACAATATTGTTACACTAACCCTTATGTTGTAAGCCTTAAGTGAATTAGCATTATATATAGTATGATAATGTGGATTTTAATAATTATTTTAAGTGGTAAATGAGTATATTTATTTTTAATGAGGATGTAATAAATTTAAGATTTTAAAATAATGATACAAAGCATTTTTTTTTTATGAAATAAGGGTTTTTGGCTCTCCTTAAGGGTATTTTGGTTAATATGGGTTTAACATGGAAATTTTGGTGTTTTAATGTGTTATTTGATTTAAAATATGTTAATAATATCTTATGAAATATTTGGAGCAATTATAAATGTCTTAAGTCTGAATAAAATTAGAAAATGACTTAAATTAGAAATAAGAACCCTAGAGGTGAGGTAATATCCCATATGTAAAATGCTAAAGTTAGATTGTGATTTTTTGATATATTGTTAATATTGAAATTTTAGGTATGTATATTAAATTTTGTGATTATATTAGTCTTTCGAGGAAAGTTATACCTAACCTATAAAAGTAAGGCTTTGTAGGTGTTGTCAATAATAAATTATGAGATAGGGTTGTTATCGTATATGTAAGACGGGTAAGAACTTAATTTTTAGATATGATGATAATAATAATATTTTAGGAAGGTATAATAAAATTGGTGAATAAATGCCAAATATGGAATAGGTTATGCTTATAACGTGAAATTAAGAGTTTTTTTTATAGGAAAATTATAGACTTATTACTTCATGACAATATTGGTAATACTATGATTGTGCTTATATGTGTTTCAATTATTTATTGTGAATATCTAAGTCCTACATGATGATATAATCCACTATGAATAAGATATTAATCATTAAAATTGAAAGATTATGTGAGCGAGGTTAAGGTGTTATATGTGTCTGTCCCACCAAACAATAATAGTGGATCAGGAGTAGTACATTAGTCTATTTTGCTGGACTAAGAATAATGGGGTTCCTAAAATCAATTTTAATGAGAATATGATTTGAAGATAATTATTGATGGATAAGCTATTAATCACTTAAAGCAAAAGTTTGCATGAGTCAGAACCAAGGTGTTAGGTCTATTTCATAGGATGATAATAGTGGATTAGGTGTGTTCGGCCCTAGAGGTATTTTTGACCATTCAATTAGTTTAAGAATAGCTTTTATGAGTGTGTTATCCTAATTATATATTGGGTCTGCTCTACTAGATAATAATAATAACTAAAGTGCATTTTTTCTAAGATGTAATTTAGTTTGGTCCACTGAATTAAGAATAGTAGACCACCTATACTCAATGTAAAAAAAAATGGATTATGTGTATACCCAATAATATGATCTAGAATCAGTATTCACCTTGCATCATTTTAAGTTAACACGTATGTATGCTTATTCTCTGATGTGAACTCATGATTTCTGTATAAAATTACTTTGACTGTATTATTACCTCACTCAGTACATATTGTATTGATCATCTTATTTATACATGTTGCTTATTCCCATGAGTAGATACCTTGGATTTTTTTGTGTAGATCGATGAGAACCTCTTGAATGATTTTTTTTTTTTTTTTGCATATGATGCCTTATGTATGGAGGAGTGATCTATTATATTAGGTTGGGCATAGAGTCATGTTATAATTATTGTTTTCAGCCTAGGTACCTTTTTGGAGTCTTTGTCCCGTAGGATCCATTTTATGTATTTTTAGATATTTTTCTTGGAGTTGGTCTCCAAACTCGTATTTAAGTTTATAAAGGTTCTCTTATTTTCTATTTTATCATGTTTGGGTGCTCTAATTATGGCAGTAACACCCAACTATTTTGATATCACACTTTTAGTTAAATGAAATTTTTTAGTAATAAAGTTTAGGGTGTTATAAGTTGGTATCAGAGCTTTAGTTTTCATTACAGTGTTTTGTTTTCAAAGAATCCCTTATCTAATTTTATTAGTCAATTTCATATTTTTCAAAACTTGATTCTTCAAAAAATATGAACTAACCTACGAGGAATAAAGAATGGGTAGTCTAGGTGGCATTTGAATGTTCTTATATGTGTTATGTGTTATTAAGCTAGGAATATTTTTCCTAATATATTCTATGTTGCAGCTAGCTCTCCATGACTTTTAATGGTCACACCAACCATTTAGAGGAGACTTTTGAGGAGATTATTGAGCTCATCAAGCATCCAACATTGCCACCTCAGCCTTAGCTGCCTCCACCACCTCCACATTACCTATAAGAAGGTATTTGAAAGGTTTGGCTTTGGAGGGTTACTGGTCATCACACACCGCTCTAAGTCGATGAGGAGGTTTCTGTCATTTTGGGGGGATGAATTTAGGACATGATAGGACATATGAGGTGTTTGATTGTCCACATGCTTGGAAGGCAAACATATCATCTTACTTCCTTTAGAGAGTCATAGATGCCTAGATTGCCCACATACAAAATTATCTGCTGGATAGCTTGCCATGAAGCACTACTAGTGAAGACTAAGCTTCAAACACGGCAAGTTACTGATATTTCTATTTATGAAGTTTGTCAACAGGCTGATTAATACCTTGATCATCTCTTAGTTCAATGTGCTATTGTAAATCATCTTTGGAGAAGAATGCTCAACTGGATGCTATTACGACATTTCTTTATTACATGGTAAAGATATATTCAATGGATGATCAAGAGCACAAGGAGCAAACATGGGCATGCTGAAGTATTAAGGATTGTTTTTGCTGTTTTGATTTACAAGATTTGGATCAATAGAAATGAAGTTGTGTTCCAAAAGAATCAATCTATCCTAGAGAGTATAAATAAGTAGATTATCTAAGAAATTTTCATAAGAGGTAGCCTTGTAAAGAATGAAAAAAAAAAATTTTCTTGAAGCTTATAAATCATTGGATGTAGTTGATAGGTGATTAGGAGGTTAGATCTCATTTTGATTTGCTTGAGTATATTTTGTATGGCATCTCATATATAGATACTTTGATGTACATATTGCTCATTTTGGTAATAAAATTTATTTATTTACCATTAACAAAATAGACATGTACCCTTATCGAAGTAGCTCTAGTCTCTAAGCATATAAGACCTACACTTCCTCCTCCACTACCACTAGAGTATCACTTATAAGTCACTTAATAATTTAATATTATCATAGTGGCAACAAAGGTGGTGTGGCTGATGGTAGGAAGACAAAAGGAAGAAAAGGGAGGTGGGGTTGAGGTTGTGGTCACTAGCTGGGCAAGGTAGGAGGAGAAGGGAAGGAGATTTAGAGAAAGAATATATGGTTAGAAACTTTGGAGGCGTTGGAGGAGGCAGGTGGTGATAAGATAAAGGTTTTAGTCAGGTTTGCATGGCACGAAGGTGGCGGGAAAATGTGGCACGGTGTTGAGGTGGTTTTGGGTTAATTAGGTTGGGAAAGGAGGAAGGGAAGGAGCTCAGTTGGAGGTGATAGTGAGGGTTGTGGTGCTAGCAGAAAGGAGGTGTTGTGAGGAAGAAGAAAAATAGGGTTGTGTGGGTAACGCTCTATTTGGTCCATAAAAGGAAATTGGAATGGGAAAGGAAGAAGGAGACAACACCAAGAGAGAAAGAAAAGAGAAAAGAATAAAAAAAAAGGAAATGGGTAACTAGCTTGGGCTTAACGTATCCTAGGTAAGGAAGGAAAAGAAAAAAAGAGTTCAGGTTGGGTTAGTCATAGCCTAGGGAAGGAAGTGAGGAGGAAAAAGAAAGAAAGAAAAAGGAAAAAAAGGGAGAGAAAGGAAAAAGAAAAAGGGAGAATTTTGGGTTTAGTTTTAAAATTTTGAAAAGTTAAAATCTAATATTTTACCTATAAATATTTTGAGGTTAAGGTTAGGCTAAAATCAAATAAAAGACCTGAATCATAGATATATATTAGGTTCAAATGTTGATAAATTGAGATTAAATTTTTTAAAATTTTATAGTATTACATCACTACCCCGTTAAGGACTTCATCGTCGAAGTTAGAAGTCGAGGTTGGGTATGGAAAGAGAAGGATGTAAGGAAAGGTGATCAAAATGGTTAATTTCAAAGGAGTTGATACTATGCTACCAATTACTACCCTCTTAAAAGATAGAGAACCTCAAAACCTAACAAAACTTTGCTAGAGTGTTCAGGCTACGACTCACTCATATCCTTCTCTGTCTTCCATGTTGCCTCATTTGCTCCATGGATTCTTTGCAAAATCTTCACGAGTAGAATTAAACTCGTTCGAGTTCAGTGTATCATGGTGTCAAGAATATAAAAGGTTCTCTCCTCATAATACAATGAATCATCAAGCTTGATCTCATCATACCTAATCACTTGGGAATGATTTGTAATAAACTTCCTCAGTTATGAGATGTGGAAGACGCTATGAACTCGAGCTAAATCTAGTGGAAGTACCAAGTGGTAAGTGACTTCGCAAACTCTATCAAGAACCTCATAGGTACCAATACATCTTGGTCTTAGTTTGAATTTCATACCAAATTTCTACACCCCTTTGGTTGGTGAGACCCTAAAAAAAACTCTATCTCGTACCTGAAAACCATCAGTACGACATCTATGATCAACATAGCTCTTTTATTGACTTTGAGATGCTAACATGATGTCCTCAATCAATTGAATCTGCTAAGTTGTATCCTCAATCATCTCTTGTCTAAGTATAACAGTCTCACTAATATTACTCCAATATAAAGGTATGTGGCACTTGTAACCATATAGTGCCTCGCTAATGTCTAAGGGGGCCATCCCTATGCCAGTGTTTTTAACTATTGTTGTATAAGAGCTCCACAAAATATAGATGATCCTCCCTAGCACCTCAAAAAACCATAACATAAGCCCGTGGAATGACCTTGAGTGTCTGGAGATTCCTCTTAATATGCTCATCTGTAGCTAGGTGAAAGGTAGTACTCATACTCAACTTAATGCCCATAGCCTCTTGTAACTTTCCTCAAAAGTAGGAAAGGAATCTCAAATCCTTATTAGATACTATGTTGGTAGGTGTACTATGTCACCTCACCACAAACCTTAAGTAAGCATCTGCTAACTGGTCAATGCTCCAAGTTGACTTCATTAGCTCAAAAGTTGTTGCTATAGTTAACCTATCAACAACAAACCAAATCATGTCACACACGCTATACTACCCCAAAACCTTAATTTAGGAATTAATAATAAAATAGGGATTAATAGGTGAGATCAATTAAATATAACACTTTTAATAAAATAACATTGTTATAATGGAAGTAATTAAGACAAAACAAAGAGGAAAATAATGTATGAATTAAATTAGTGGAGATTAGGGTAATTTGCTAACTAAAATGAATTTTAGGAAAGTTTAACAAAAAGTTCTAAATTAATATAAAAAGAAAATTTAATTATCTATTTTTATTAATTTTATTATTTTCACAAAAATTTCAAAAAATCTTAAATACCCCAACCACCTCATTTTCCTTTTCCTTTTTTCTCTCCTTTTCTTTTTCTATCTTCCTTTATCTTCTTTTTCTCTCCTTTCCTCCTCAACACGACCCAACTCTCCCCTTTTCCTCCACTTCTTTCCCCTACACATCCCAGACTACCTCTCCTGTCTCTCTCTCTCTCTCTCTCTCTCTCTCTCTCTCTCTCTCTCTCTCTCTCTCTCTCTCTCTCTCTCTTCTTTCCTCCTCTCACAGGTTAGTCCACCCTTCTTTTTCTTCCTTTCTTTTCCCTAACTTGGCCAGCCAGACGTCCCTCTCCCTCCTTTCCTTTTCTTCTTCTTCCTCCCCCTCTAGTCATCGACGATGCATGCCTACAACTCTTGCGCTGGCTATTTTTCCCTCTCCCTTTCTCCCCCATCCCTTTCCTTTCCTTTTCTAGCCCTGACCTCCCCTCTTCTCATGTCCCCCTCCCTTCCCTTTTTTTCTTCCCCTACAGCCTTGCACCGACTACCACCATTAATCGACAACTACTTGCCCTCACTTCCTTGTTCTCATCTTCCCTTGTCTTCTTCTCCTCCCCACACCTATAAATAACCCATCCCTCACCCTTCTTCCTCTTCCTTTTGCTCTGCCTAGAAATTCCCAAAGCTTCCCTCTACCGCCCTATTAGATACAGCCCCAGCTGCTGCTATGCATCACCGTCGTCCAAACTTCCCCCTAACCTCTTCCCTACATTACCCTCCATAACATAAGACCACTACCCTCTCCTAAATTCCCCTACACAACTCACCCTATTCGTGTAAAGTGGGTAGCTCAAGCTACCCTTTATACCCTAGTGCTGCCCCATTTGTTGCCCCGCGTCACTTCCTTCACCATACGACCACCCCCATTGCCTCTCTCTCAACCCAAGAAACTTCCCCTACCTCTCCATACCCTTCCTTTACCCTTTCTACTCCACCTTCCTCCTCCTCCACCTTCGGTCACCGTTACTACTGCCACTTACACCACTGCCTTGACAGGCCACCACCACCATTGTACCCCTCCTTGTCTAGGAAACCTACCACCTTATAACTACCACTTCCCTTCCCCTTTTCCAACCCTAAATTTTCTTATTTTCAAATCACCACCACTCCCACCACCCGTTGTCACCATTGCCATTGCCACTCTAGCAGCCACCTCCACCCTTAATTATACCATAACCCTTGCTTCTAATTAAGTATAAATTATTTTGTATAATTGTTGTTTTTATTCTTATTATCATTATTATTATTAATGCTAATCTTATTATTATTGAGACTATTATTATTATCATTAATATTATTAGTCTTTTACTAATAATCAGTTAGGGTACAATAAAGGAAATAAGAGAGAAGTTAATGTTAGT
This sequence comes from Tamarix austromongolica, assembly GCA_039764185.1. Classification (NCBI taxonomy): domain Eukaryota; kingdom Viridiplantae; phylum Streptophyta; class Magnoliopsida; order Caryophyllales; family Tamaricaceae; genus Tamarix; species Tamarix austromongolica. Next base: position 52,063,353 of record CM077817.1, read on the forward strand.
GTTCCACTCTTATAGGTGAACTAAACCCTTCCCCTAAGGAGGCGTACTCTAAGCCCGGTGTCAATTTAGGTAAGGAAATGGTTAAGGCTAAATTGTGTGTTATATGTTTATGGGTGATTGGTTATATGCTTGTATCCTATGTGCTCCAAGTTTGGTGGGTCATGCATGTCTAGTTAGGGTTTGCATGTAGAATAAGACACGAGTAAAGCACTAATTACTTAAATTGAAAGATTATTGAGTTGGGCCCAAGCCAAAGTGTTTTCCATTCTACCGACTATAATAGTGAGAGCTCCAGCCTCGATAAACCAAACCTAGTATTGTAATAAATCATGGAAAAGACACTAATAACTTATAGTGGAACACCACGTGAGTTGGGACCTGGTTGGGATAATTTTCATTCTACTGGTTATAATAGTGGTTAGGTACGTTCTATCCTGGAGTGCATTCTGGTCAACTGAATATAATAGTGGGGTCCCCGTACTCAGGTGGATATAATCCAGAAAATGTGTAGACAAAAATAATGGCCTATATTTTAATAATGATGTGAATATGAAAAAAGTACTATATGTATTATTTTTCTATTTGCACTTGTATGGTTTTATCTATATGGTTACCTTACTCAGTACGTGTAACACCCCCAAAATTTACAATTTTTTTAAAAACAATACTTATAAATTAAAGTCGTAAATTTTGAGGATGCTGCCGCTACACTTAGTACCAGACCGATTCACTCATACCATTTCAGTACCAAGTGCTAAGGCTAAGAAAACACTACATATAACATCATTAATAATCCCAATTCATAAATATAAAAATCAGAGTATGCGTAAGTCTTTATATAATTCGAAATACTAGCTATTATTTTTCAGAGAATAAATTAACAACATTAATAAAATTATTTCTACAAACTCAAACATAATAAAAAGGTAACATGAATAATAATCTCAAAAGGAAAACAACCACGCCACTCCAGGACCTGATCCAGCCCACAATCACTCAGCCCCACCTGATGTACCATAGACATCAATAGCATCGAAATAAGTGTCTCCTACCTGCAATAGGTCAGATAGGCCTTCTGCTCATGGGAATGAGCAGCACCCATGAAACGGGTGATCAGTATGCTACGTACTGAATAAGGTAATCGAGTACTAAGGCCAGCATACAAAATCCACACAATCAATGCATAATAGTAAAGGAGCATAGAATTCAATCAAAGTAGCATAAGATAAAATAAATGCTCAGGCAAAGTGCCATGATCAATACATATTAGATTATTTACCTTATCAAACCTTTATCGAATTTATTTTCACACCATGCTCTTTATCAATTTCATACGAGTACGGGAATCCCATTATTTTTGCTGGTGGATCATTCTCTAGGACACTTTTGGCTCTTGGCCACTATTCTAGCTGGTGGATCGGTCACTTAGGGTACATGCCCTACCATTATTATACGCAGATGGATCGGTCTGGCCCCTTCTCGCATGGTGTTCCACTGTAAGTCATTAGTGTCTTCCCATATATTAATGACATATATGGTTTGGTTTGTTGAGCTTGGGATTCCCCACTATTTTAGTTGGTGGATTAGTCACTAGGGTAACATACCCTACCACTATTATACACCGGTGGATTGGTCTCTAGGATACTGTAGTACTTGGCCACTATTATGCCGGTGGATCGGTCTGGGCCTGGCTCAACCTCTTCCACTTTATGTAATTAATGTTTTAAGTGTCTTATTCAGAAAACCCATCAAGACATGCAAGTCAGACTCCTACCATGCTTACTCTTCAACTCAAGTTAACCACTCCCACCCTAGTTAACCACCACCACCATATTTATTCATGACATACCATAACACCCATGCAAACCCTATCTCCACGTACACCCTACTCCCACACAAACCCTAACTCCCATGAAAACCCTAACTCCCATGCAAAACCCTAGCTCCACCATGCAAACCCTAATACCACTATGCCAACCCTAATACAACCATGCAACCATTAATACCACCATGCAACCACTACTCCATGCAAAACCCTAACACCATGCAACTCCCCATCATTATTTTACAACCCTATCATGCATGTCTCAAGGCCACATTATACCATAATAATTACACATTTATACACATCATTCTTATGCCATCATTTATTTACACAAACATACCTCAACTCCATATCATGTTGCATTCATAACAATTATACAATAAACACATAAAGTACACTATAACTCATATCACATGGCATGAATGGCATATAAATCACATATTACACAAATGGCCTTAGCACCCCTTACCTAAGAATGTCACCGGTCTTGGAGCATGCTCCTATAACACTTAGGGGCTTTGACTGGTCTCACATACTATGGGGAAAAATACTAGAATTAGATTTCCTCCTAAAAATACCATTACTTACTAACTTATCCTAAGATTTGGTTTTTCATTAAAATAATACTATACTAAAATTACCATACAAAATACTACTAAAAATACCAATAATAATACTAATGTAATTTAAAACGAATGGTGATATAAATGTTTCTACCCTTCACAAAAATAATGCTAATAATAATAATAATAATAATAATAATGATGATGATGATGATGATGATGATGATGATGATGATGATGATGATGATGATGGTTTGAATAATAACAAAATATTAGTAATAATAATAATATTAATAGAAATAATAATAATAGTAATAATATAAGCCTAAAATTATAAGGTGGGGTTTTTGACCCTACCTCCAAAAATGAAAGTACTATTCAATAATAGTAATAATAATATTAATAATATATATTACTCATAATAATATTAAAAATAATAAATATAATAATCATAATAATATTAATAATAGTAAAAATAGTAATAAAAATACAAAGGTGTGAAACCTAATTAAAATTTAAGTCTTGGTCCTCCTTAAATAATTACTAACATAATAAAATAATTATATTAATAATAATAATAATAATGATAATAACCTTATAATAATTCAGATAAATTCCTAAAATTTTAAACTAACAATCTAATTAACTCAAGAATAATCTCAACCCTGCCAACACAATTTATCAATAATATTACAGCTAACAACAACAACAACAACAACAACAACAACAAGAACAACAACAACAACAACAACAATAATGATAATAATAATAATAATAATAATAATAATAATAATAATAATAATAATAATAATAATAATAATAATAATAATAATAATAATAATAATCGAATACATATTGGAAATTAGAAAAAAATAGAATAAGTTTCAATAAATAGAAAGGAGGGGTTGAGAGGGTCTAGGGTTTCACCTTGAGTCGGCGGAGAGGGGTGGCACCGGCGGTGGTACACGGCGGCGGCGGCAGAGGTGGCGTCCGAATGAGAAAGTTGAAGAAAAAAAGGGAAGGAGAAGGAGAAAATGGAAAAGGAGGTTATGATTCGGTAGAGGAGAATTAGTAGAAGCTTTTGGGTGGTGTAGAAGGTAGTAGAAGTGGCGGATATGGTGGCGGACGGCGGCTTGAAGGTTGCAGGGTAAAATTCTTTTGCAAGATGGATAGGGAACTTCGCACGACTATGGTGGCTCGTGCAAAGAGAATCGAAGGAGATGGATAGCTTAGTTAGCTAGAGTGCGATGTAGGGAAGAATTTGGGAGGCAGAGGTGGAAGCGAGCTTGAGTAACAGTGGCGAATAGCAAGTCTGAAGTCACGGTGGCACACATATTTGCACTTAGGGTTTCGGGGAAAAAATCTTGAAACTATACTACACAAGGGGTATTTATAGTGTTAGGGGGAGGGTCGAGTTCTGGAGGTTGGCAGGGGGTTAATGCTGGTGAAATATTGGGGTAAACGTGGCGTTGATTGGTCAGCATGATTTCAAATTGTGCCCGACCTTCATGAGGGAAAATGGGGAGATCGTGCGGGAGAAAAGGAAAATGGGGTAGTGCATGCTGTAATGTGCATCGAGGGGGAGCGAAAGAGAGGGAAAACAACCGGTCAACTTACACATGGCTAGCGGTGCCATTTTCGGCCTTTGATGGTGCAAGTCGTTGATGCCAGAGGAAGGAGGAAGAAGAAGAAGGTGAACCAAGCGGTCGAGGGGAAAAAGAAGAAAAGAAAAAGGGGAAGGAACTAGGCCGGTAAACTACAATTATAACATTTATCGAAACGCAGCATTCCAAGGAAGAAGGCCTCGATACATGGCATCTTGGCTACCACAGGAAGGAGGCGAGCGAGCCGTTTAGGCTGTGGGAGAAAGGAAGGAAGGAAAGGGAATTGGGTTGCGTCATGAGCCCAATTTGGTGAGATAAGAAAAAGAAAAAGTAGAAAAGAAGGAAAAAGAAAGAAAGGAAAGAAAAATAAGGAAAGAAACAGAAAAAGGAAAAATAAAATTTAAGCGGTTTGGGGTTAAATAAATAAATAAGAATATTTTGGGTATTTAGAATAAAAATATTTAAATAAAATAATATTAAATTCCTTTTTAGGCTAATTTAGGGTTTTTTAAAGACTTTTCCCAAATTCCTTTTTAATTAGCAAAAAAGCCTAATTTTTCCCTTATAAAAATATTTATAAATTCTTGTAAGTTTGCCTTAAATAAATCCTTCCCATTCAAAATAAAATAATTAATTAAATTAATTTCCTAATAAATCCTTATTTAATTATATTTCTTAAAATAAATAATTTTGGGGCATTTCAGTATGTAGCGTACTGATCACTCGTTTCATGGGTGTTGCTCATTCTCATGAGGAGTGGCCCCTTCTAAGTTAGTGCATGTAGGAGATGTTTCATATGATGATTTTGACACCTTTGATGCATTAGGCGTGACTAAGTGATGGCGTGTTGGACTTGTCATGGGGCCCGGGAAAGTGTTATTCGAACTCACCTATTTCTATCTTTCTTATTGTTTTATTTATCATTTTCGTTCCCCCATAGGGGCATTATTACTATACTTATCTTCTATTCCTATATTAACTCTTACATGGTGCACTCTATTTTCATTATGAATTATTAGAAACATTGTGGTGTTATCTTATACTTGAATTAATATCTTTTAAATTTTCCAGCCTGGTGGTTTGTATGAGATTGGGCTTGGTTCAGTATTGTACTGATCACGGTGGTAGCACCACCTGTTTTAGTGTATGTTTCCTATGCAAACAAAAAATTTTAATTATGAAATTTGGGGGTGTTACACTTGTTGTGAGTCCTCAATAACCAACTCAAAAAATCCATGGAACTGGAGTCCCACTTCCATCTTGAGATGTCCAAGGGCTAGACTAATCATACAGGTCTGTGGTACATCTCGACATGAAATCTGCTACTTGTCACTTCATGAGAGGCCACCAATAAACCTTCTTAAGGTCCTTACACACCTTATCCCCTCCTAGGTGAGCAAAATAGGGAGTAAAATAATCTTCCTCTAAATTCCAATGATTTAGATCAACATAACTCTGAGGTATATACCAGTGACCCTTATAGTGAATACTACCATCCTCATGAATCTAAAAACCCTCCACTCAACCCTTATATATCTTTTGTTAGATCCTCCAGAGCTTAACGTCTCCTAGCTGCCCAATTTGAATCTCATCAAACACTATCAGTGTAATCATTAAGACACTCATGAGAAACTCTAAATCGCCCTATTAGATTAGCTCTACCCCCATCTCATTGAGTTCCTTAAGCAACCTATTACTTACCACACAAAAATTCAAAGAGTGTGATGTCTTCCTACTCAAGGCATCAAAAACAACATTTAGTTTACCCTCATGGTAAGTTAACTTAATATCATAGTCCTTTACCAACTCTAACCATCTCCCGTGCCTTACATTCATCTCCTTATTAGTGAAATTTGCACCATGTCCTATATAGATAATGCCTCTAGATCTTTAATGCAAAGATGACTGTGGTCAAATCTAAATCATGTGTCAGCTATTTCTACTCATTCTACTTCAATTAGATAGAATCATAAGTAACTACCCTACCATGCAACATCAATACACAACCCAACCCAACCCCTACTTAGATGCATCTCTATAAACCTCAAATTATTCTGATCCTATTAGTAGAGTCAAAATTAGTACTGTATTTATATGCCTATTCAACTCTTGAAAAGCACCCATACAAGTATCATACCACTGAAACATAGTAGTCTTCTTCAAAATGTTACTTAAAGGATGAGCTACCTTCAAGAAGTTATGAAAAAATAGCCTATAGTACCTAGCCAAACCTAGGAAATTATGAATATTAAGAACATTAGTGGGTACTTTCCACTCTATAACTGCCACAATCTTCACCAAATCAATAACAATTCCTCCCGTGGATAACACATGTTCCAAAAAGGAAACCTCCTAAAGTCATAACTCACACTTAGAGAGTTTGGCATATAACTTGTGCTCCCTAAGAAGTGAAATAATGGTGTTTAGGTTCTTCTTATGCTCCTCTCTACTTTGAGAGTACACCAAAATATCATTAATGAGCACAACCATGAATTAATTAAGGAATGGCCAAAAAATCATCATCATCAAGTCCATAAAGACGGTAGACACATTGGTGAGCCAAAAAGGCATCACCATAAACTCTTAATGCATGTATTGTGTTCTAAATATCATCTTCATGATTTCAACATCTATAATACACTAGTGATAACCCAACTTTAGATCGATCTTTAAGTATATTGTAGCACCCCAAAGTTGGTTGAAGAGGTCATCAATCCTTAGAAGTGGATATCAGTTCTTCATTATCAACTGGTTTAGACACTAATATTCAATAAAAAAATGAAGGCTTTCATCCTTCTTCTTCATGAACACAATTTTTGCACTCCTTGGAGATACACTCGAGTAGATGTGCTCGTGAGTCATCAACTCTTCCAACTAAGTCTTCAACTACTACAACTCTACTAGTATCATCTGCTAAAGTACCTTCAACACTAGCTCCACCCTTAGCACTAGCTCGATGGTGAAGTGAATCTCGCATACTAGTGGCATACCAAGTATCTCCTTTGGGAATACATTTAGAAAGTTCTTAGACAGTTAGAAGATCATCTAAGGCTGCCATATCCTTATTTAACTACTAAACACTACACTAGTACATAGGGTAACCTCTCTGCACCAAATAGTACAATGTATGGGTAGATATGACCTTCATTATAGGTCTAGGCTTGCATCACCTATAGGAGACCCTAACACCTTGAGGTCTCCACAACACTACAAGATATTGCCCTTAGTCTACCATCATTTGGTATCTCCCAAACATATTAATCCCTAATATGACTTCAAAGTCCTGTAGGTCCATCTCGACTATGTCCACTAGGAAGTCTACCCTACCTATCTCAAAGGCCACATCCAAGTAGAGCCTAGTACACTCCATTTTATCCCTGGAGGGCAACATCATAGAGATAGCTACATTAGAGATGGAGATAAGGAAGCTCTAATGATAAAGGAAATATATATCTATATCTATATCTATATAAAATATGCACTAGTAATGAAAGAATGGTGAGTAAACTAGTGACTACATACAATTGTCAATTAGTATTTGCTTAGTTGATGGCATTCAGGCGACCAATTTACTATCACCCCTTGTGTCCTCCTTGATATCCTCTAGCCCCCAAAGCTTGACCTCTTCTCTAAGGGAATGGGGAGACCCCTATGGTCTTCCCTTAACCTCCCTAGGCTATGCATTGGCTAGGGCAGGTGCCCTTGGATAAAACTCTACTGACAATTACTAGTAGGTATATTCTTGTGGCACCAACGATCCCTTCCACAAAAACTAGCCACTCTATTGCTAGAACTGACCCCTTTATTGGTGACACTCAAATGATAAATTTCCTAACCCGCCATAAACTCGACAATAGAAAGGTCTGCCTTTTTAGTCTCATCCTAGATGATCCCCACCACATTGTGGGCAGATAAAATATCTTGATGGACCTTGATATCTAACAAGATTATGTGCTCACTCCTTTACTAGGAACTTAGAGGTTCCCCTCCCTAAAGTTAGATCTTGCCATTATAACCCTATTTCTCTAACGTCATATTACCCAAGATGGAAGCTTGTTCTTAGGTTAGAGTAGCAACGACACAGACCTGTTCATTCAAGGTGGCTACAACTAAAAGGCCAGTGCACCCATCATCCTACAGATGCTGAAATGGAGCCTCTAATCAAACTAGTAGATCACTATCAGCTCAATTGTCGTTATGCCAAGTACAAACATTAGTAATTTTCTGAATTATGCATGGTATTGTCTCACTATCATGCCAAGTGGGTGGGCTGCCATGAATTCCTTTAGCCTGTCTTTCTTAAGGCTTTTTGGATAGAACATGGTATGGATTTGTGTCTTGAAGTCCTCCTAGGACATCAGTAGTCCTTCTTACGCATGACGGCCTACCCACTAGGCGTCTGTGGCACCACGAAGGAAGAAAATTGCTATGCTCACCTTTCAAGCAGGTGGATAGTCAACTACCATATAAGTTTTGTCCATGCCCCTAATATACCCCTCCAGAAGGACCAAACCCACATCACCAGCATAAATCGGTGGTTGGCATCCAGTTACCCTATAAATTCAGTCCTCTCCGATAACCTCTTGTGGGTAATGTAGTGGTGGTGGTGGTAGCAAAGGTTGAGGTTGACCCTTTATGAACTCCATGAAAGCCTTAAATGCCTCCAAGTGTTTGACTTGACTGATTATTATCGAGGTGAGCTATCTACAAGATAGAAAATGCATAAAGTAAAAATTTTCCTAGCTTACTAACACATATTATGCATAACATATTGAAAGGCCACCTGGGCAACCCGTCTTCAATTCTTCAAAAGTTAATTTAGGTTTTTAAAGAATTGATATTTTTGAGTTATGAAATGGACTTATTAAATCAAGTAAGGAATGGTTTGAAAACTAAAATTTTGAAAACAAAACACGATAATCACAACTAAAGTTGTGATACCAACTTGTAACACCCAAAAATTTGTAACTAAAAAATTTTCATTTAAGTAGAAGAGGAAAAAGAAATATTAACCCGTGTTACCACCATAATTAACGTAAGTTTGGCTTACATGCAATTCTCACATCAATTAAAAGTCAAAACAATTTACAATGCAAAAAATACGAACATAAAAAAATGAAACTTGCATAAGTATAAGTAAGATTTTGGAGACTAACTTCAAATACAATGTTCAAATATATAAAGTAAATATCCTAGGAAGAATCTCAAAAGGGTCATCCAGTTTAAAACAAGAACTTAATAACATAGCTCTTCGATTTCCAAACCCCATATGTGAGATATAATCACTCCACCCAAAGTAGAGAGTTATAAGAAGCATAATCGTTTGGCGTGTCCTTAATGACCTACACAAACTCAATTGGATCCTCTCTGCGTGGGAATGAGAAACACCCATAAAAAGGATGATCACTATGCTATATACTAAGTAAGGTAAAAATACAGTTAAGTAAACTCACACGAAATCATAAGACTAGAGCAAAAGATAAACATGCATAGAGAATAACATGAAGGTACCAACTCATTTCTTACTTTCTAGGCCTAACAATAGTAATGGTGCAATCATTATATATATAAAGTTTAGGAACCCTCACTATTCTCGAGTGGTAGAATGGAATCAATGATATACAACTCAAGGAGAAATGTTTCTGGTCATTATTCTTATTTGGTGAAATAGATAGGTATAACTTAGAGTAAAATACTCTTGGCCACTATTTTCATATGGTGGAACAAACATGTACAACAGTCTTCACTCATATGACCTTTTACCATAAATGATTAATATCTTATTTATGTTTATATAATCCAAGTTCATCATACAAACACACACATAAACATGCAAGTCACATGTCCTAATATATATCCTCCCAAGCCATATTCCCCGAAGAACCCTAGTTTCACATTTTTAGCATAACTTTTCCCCTGGTTGTAACACCCCCAAAATTTACTACTGAATATTTTTTTTGAAAGTTACAAGCAGAAGCTAAGATAGTAAATTTTAGGGTTCTTTTGCCACACTTATTACTAAATGGGCTTCCTCCATCGTTTTGATACCAAGTGCTAACGCTAAAATGTTACTTTACTTAAAGTCAAGAATATAATAATAAATTAAAGTAGAGTAATGGTTAGGGAGGTTAATTCACCTTTTAAATAAAACCCACTAATTGTTGTTATAAAATAAAGTCAGTGAAAAATAAAATATAAAAAATATAAGGGAAAAATATATAAATTAGCTTCAAGTTATGGGACAGAATCTCAAATAGCATTACGCTCTTAGCCCAATAAAAAAAAAATCCTTGAACAGAGCTTGTAAGTTAACCTAGAAATGCCACTGCCCATTGAATAAGAAGGGGCCTAAGACATGAACCCTTTAATACAATCGTACTAAGTAATCCATTATAAAAGACAAATATGTAAGGCCCAAATACAACACACCAGATGCATCACATCAATCATATGAATAATGAATTATGCATAAAGTAATGCAAATGTGATAATCATTCATATAACCACATGCTTCAAGATCATATGCTACCAATACTCATTCTCCTAAAAATAACTAAAACTTACAAATGGAACATTCAACTGATGTTGTTTATAATATAATTAGAAAGCCACATCATTCTCAATAATATGCACAACTCTCTTAACCAACCCACAATTTCTCAATTCATAGGTAGGCCTACCAACACAATCCAATACACACATCATCATATATATGTACAAAGGCTACTACTGAAACACATGTAGGTTTGAAGGCTACTAGGAACTCACAAGTATGCACAAAGACTAATACTGAGAAACAGGTAGGTTCGAAGGCTATTAGCAACTCACAAGTAGGCATAAAGGTTGCTACTGAAACATAGGTAGGTTCAAATGCTATTACCAACATACAAGTAGTAACAAAGGCCACTAACGAAACACAAGAAGGATTAAAGGCTGCTATTGAATCATAGATAAGCACAAAGGCTACTACTAACTCATAGGTTGTAGGCTACTACTGAATCATCCTAATAATCATTTCCATTCAATTATCAAACAATTTAACTTTTATTTACTTAAGGGGAGATCAACGAACCCTAAGACATTAACGTATACCGGTTATACTGGCAAATAAGGGCGTCACAGTATCCTACTAACTATCAACCCAATGACGCAAAGGTACCCTAATTGTACTGGTACATGAAGGTGCATAGTACCCTACTAATAAGGACACCTACTCCATAAGTATACATACCCTTTACTTATGTCTGTAGAGCTAAACCACGTCTTTAGGGTAGTGACCCCTAAAGAGCCACCATTCTAGATCTCGAGATATTTCACTTTAAGTATTAGTATTTCAAGAGAGTGACCATAAAAATCACACATTAATCACATATAATCCATCCATCATACTTAACCATTTTTATTTATTTCCAACAATTCGAGGTATCTAGAATCAAGATCATTATCAATGTCAACATAAGTAGTTTACTAAGGCCCTCCTAGGCTCAAATACTCACACTTGGACACTTTAGGTCAAAATGGCAAATTCTCCTAGACCCTATAATATTCATGATCAATTTGGAATAAATGATATTAAGACAACAAACCCCTGTTCTTATATTTAACACTAATTAATATTATCATGCATGTTTATTAGACTAATCACCATAGTACATGAAAAATTACCAAAATGCCCCAAGACCATGTAATATTGATTATCATGCCGAATTAAGTGATACTAAGACAATAAACCCCTATTCTCATATTTAACATCAATTAGTACTTATCATATATATTTATTAAATTAATCACATAGTACACACAAAATTACCAAAATACCCCTAGACCATGTAATATTGATAACCATACTCAAACATGAGTTACTAATGCAACAAACCCCTATTCTCATACTTAGCATCAATTACTACTTATCATGCATATTTATTAGGATGACCACCATTGCATATTTAAAATTACCAAAATGCCCTTAGGTTACATAATATTATTATGTATGCTCAAACATATGTTACTAAGACCACAAACCCTTATTATCATTCCCAACATCACATAACACTCAACATGCATATTTATTAGGATGATCACCACCATACATTAAAATTACCAAAATACCCTTAGACCATAAAACATTGATGTTCATGTTGTAACATGTGTTTACAATACATCAAACCCCTATATCCATTCTTAGCAATATTTATAACACATTAAGTATCCTAGTTAGGGTTAAATATCATGATATATATATATATATGACCAAATTACCCTTAGGGCTTATAGTAGTAATATTTTTACTACAAGTGTCCATACATACTTAACCTGACCTTTTATGTACTCATAACATGTGTCATCACTTCCCAACTTTAAACCCCTTCTTAATCACCCTTTCACGCACATAACATCTTACACAATATAATATGCCTTCATTTTCCATTTTCCAAAAACACATTAATAATCATGGGATTATTTGCTATACATCATATCTACACAAATCACATGTAAAAAACCCAAATGTGATAACATATGATATCCATACATTTTAGTTGGGTATAAAGGTTACCTAATTTCTAGTACAAGCAAACTTTACCCATAACTAGCTAAAAATGCTTAGGATCTATTTAATAAACTTTGGTACTAAAAATTATATCACATATACCATATTAGTATTGGATAAATAAAATAATGATTTTTATTAAAATAGTTATTAAATATAAGATTAACAAACTACCATTATACCTTAAATATTTTCCAAAAAATATAATACATACACAGCATGAATTACCCTACATATACAACATGAACCACATATAGTTGGACGAAGTGGAATGGGGGAGAAAAGTGGCTCGATTAAGGGTTTGTAGATGGTGGTGAAAGGTGTGGGTTTTGGTTGTTGGGTGTAGGAGGTGAGGGAGGAGATGGTTGGTGATTGGGGGTGTGGTGAAGGTGGCTTAAAGGTAAAGGAGGAGGCAGAACAGGCTGTAAGGAAAATGGTGTAGAGAAGGAAAAGGAGGAAGAGCTGTAAGGGAGGCTAGGCATTGATTGCTTAAGGTCGTGTAGGGTGGAGGAGCTAGTGGCTGTCATAGTGGAGGTTGGGTTATGCAGGGAGAATGGACATGGTAGTGGAGGAAATCAGTAGGAAATAATGCAAAGGAAAGAGAAGGAGAGGTAAAGAGGCAGAGGAGGAGGAAGAAGGAGAAAATGTGATGGGTGATGGTGGAAGCGCTAGAGGTGGCTATAGAGAGAGTAATGGGGAAAAATAGTGGGGGGAGAAGAAGGAAAAAAGGATAAGAGAAGGTCGGGGAGAAGGAAAACCATAAGGGAGAAGTGAGGAAAGGAAGAAGAGGAGGAGATGGAGGTTTAGTGTGAGAGGTTGCTGGTGTTGGGGGTGGTAGGCTGAGGCAAGGAATGAAAATGGTTGGAAAGGGGCTTGTGGGGGAGGGGACCAAAGGAGCTACAAGGCCAAAAAAGGAAAAGAAGGATAGGTAATAGGGCAGTGGTGGATGGTATATGGGCGAAAAAGGGAGTGGTGTCTTAGGGGTGGAGCATGTAGGATGCATGAGGGAGGAGGCGAGCCGGAAAAGAAAGAAGAAGAGGGAAATGGGTCGACCCAAGGGAAAAGAAAAGAAAGAAGGAGGAGGAGACCTGGCATGGCCTGAGGGAAAAAGAAAAGAGAAGAAGAGGGAAATGGTTTGGGTTAGCCCAAAGGAAGAAGGAAGATGGAAATAAAAGGTAAAATAAAGAATAGGAAGAAAATAAAAAAGGAAAATGGAAAATAAAAAAGAAGAAAAATAAAAGGAAAATATATTTTGGTTTAGGGTTAGAAATTAGATTAAAATTAGGCTATTGGAAAAATATTATGTTATTTTTTTCAAAAATTAAGGTATTAATTTAAGAAAATAATTTTGGTAAAATTATAGGTGTAGGGTTTATTTAAATAAAAAAAGTAAGATAAAATGATAAAATAATTATATTAATTTATTAAATAGTTTTATCCATTTTTGTAAGTGAAAGTTTCACAAAAATAATTAAATCAATAGCTACAGATTATATTTTTCATGATAAAAGGTCAAACATTTAAACTTTAGGTTATTAAAATTTTAGGTGTTACACCAGTGCTCATTTCATCCCAAAATTCCATACCCATCCTTAAAATATTATTATTAACAATATATCCAAAATCATAGTCTAACTCACATGCCTTAAACATGCAATAATCGACTACCTTCAGGGTTATTATTTACATTCCCTATAAAACCCTAATCTCATAATTTGATCATAACTTTTTCCACAAAAACCAATATAACCATAAAATTTAATATACATCCCCAAAATATTATTATTGAGTTCATATATGATAATCAAGGTCTGACTCTTACATCTTCTGCATGATATAATAACCTACCATTAGGGTTATTATTAACCTTCCCTGCTAAACTCTAATTTCACCATTCAATCATAACTTTCCCATGAGATTTATATGACTACTAGAGTTTATGCGTATGCCTAAAATGCCAACATCAATGTCATATCTAGGTTTTATAGTCAAATTCTAAAATTTTGTACATATGATCATAATTCCACCTTTAGGATTTACTATTCACACCTAAATCTATTTTCCTTATTAATTAGACATAAACCATTCATTTTCACTCTAAGAATTTCATATAATATCCTTAATATATTTTGAAACCTTTAACACTTTAAAATACCAAATATTCTATTTCTAAATTATGTTGACTAAAATGCCTCTAAGGCAGCCATAATGCCTATTCTTCCACTCAAATTTCATAATTCTCAATATGAATGATCTTTTTGACCTTTCACACATACTATCATCATAAAAAATGGATAGTCACAATTATATATAGATGTTTTATATCCAAATGCATCTCAACCAACCATATACACAAGCTCATGCTTTCATAACAATGTATATCATATAGTACCATTATCATAACAATAACTTTTGTTTAACAATTTCATGTTTGATACACAAACAAATATATACATTTTGCACATAAAATCCCTAGCTATGAGATGTATCCTTACCAAAGTAGCTCCAATATATAAGCATGTAAGACCTACACTTCCTCCTCCATTACAACAGGGGTATCACTTAGAAGTAAAAATATATAAAATTCAAACTTGAGAATTTAATCTAAGAAATCTAAGGCAATTGTGAGGGAAGAAAAATAGAGATAACCAAAAGTGAGAGGATGGGGCAGGGTGGTGCACGGTGGTGGTCACAATGATTGTCATAGTGGCTGTGAAGGTGGTGGTGATGGTGATGGTTAAGAATAGGATGATGGTTGGGAGCAAGAGTTGAGATAATGGTTGTGCTTGGACTCATAAGAGTTTGTAGCAAGGAATGGTGGTTGTGATGTGGCTAGTGTCAAAGGGTGGTGTGGCCAGTAATAGGGAAAAAAAAGGCAAGGGAAGTTGGGTTGACACTGTAGTCACTAGCATGTAAGGCAGGAGGATAAAGGTAGGAAGATGAGGTAGAGATGGAAGGTGTGGCCAGTAGAGGTGGTGGGGCTAAAGGTAGCAGGTGCGTATGAAATAAGGGCTTTGGTTGGGGCTTCAAGGCATAATGGTGGTGGGAAAAGGTGGCACTATAGTGAGGTGGTGTCGGGTCGAGAATACAAGGAAGAAAGAAGGGAAAGATCTTGGATGGAGGTGATGGCACGGTAAAGGCAGTGGTGGTAGCATAAGGGAGATGATGTAAAGAAGAAGAAAAATAGGGTAGACTTGGTGTGGTGTGTCATGACTGGAGGTGAAAAGAAGGAAGATGATAAAGGAGGAGAGGTGTGCATGTGTGTAGGTATATGTATATATATATAGATGATTAGGAGGGGAATAAGACGATGAGGGTGACAATCATGGCTTTTGGTATGTAGAACACATAAGTAGGGTGTAATACCCCAAAACCCTAATTTAGGAAATTATGATAAAATAAAATTTTATTAGTGAAATTAATTAAATATATTATTTTAATAAAATAATGGGAGTAATTAAGATTAAAAAAAGGAGGAAGATCATAAAGTATTTAATTATGGAAGATAAGGGTAATTTACTAATTAAAATTGAATTTTGGAAAAATTACCCCCAAATATTCTAAATTAATATAAAAAGGAAGTTAATTATTAGGTTACCAATTTTCGTTATTTGTAAATATTTAAAAATATCAAAATATCCTAAAAACCCTAACCAACCTATATTCCTTTTCCCCCTTTTTTCCTTTTTCCTTTTTCTCCCTTATTTTTCTCCTTTCTCCCTTTTCTTGTTCTCCTCTTCCTTGGGACACGCTTGTCGGCCCAAATCCCCCTCCCTCTCTTCTCTCTCCTATTAGGCCTAGCCCACGTCACTTTTTTTCCTCCTTTGCTGGCTCGATTCTCCTCTTTTCTTTTCTTTCTTTTCTTTTCCTAGATTAGCCAGCCCAACCCCTTATCCTTCTTCCTCACTTCTCCCTCCCTCATGTTGTAGGTCAAGCCTGTAAATCTACCAATAGCCGACATATCCCTCACGTGCTCCCCTCCATTCCCTTTTCCCCCCACCTGCCGCTTGCACCCTACAACTTTGTAGGCTCATACTAGCCAGCCACTGTAGGCCGGTGATCCCCTACGACACTCACTCCCTTATCCTCTTCCCCCTTTGTCTTATTCCCCCTCCCTTGGCCTATAAATACCCAAACCAACTCCCCATTTAGCCTCCTTTACTCTACCCAAAATTTCCTGCGTATTTGCACCCTCACCACTTTAGATGTCGCCCTAGCCACCATTGCTGCTTGAAACACCACCCAAACCCTTCTCTACATTACCCTCCACCAAATCGAGCCACTCACCACCCTTGAATCCCCCTACACAAACCACCTTGATTATGCAAAATTGGTTGTTTGACCTATCCCTTTGTACCCCATCGCTGCCTCTCTCATTACTGTGCACCCCCTCCTCCGTCGCAATCATCACCTCCCCCACCACCCAATCAACCCAGTAGAACCTCCTCTACCTTTCCCTACCTTTCTTTCTTCCTTTATCCCTCTCCTTCACCCTTCCTCCTTCACCACCACCCTCGGCCACCATAACCACCACCCCTTACACTGCCACCTTTGCTGCGTCACCACCACCACTACAATCCTCTCAGCCTAGAGAGTCCACCGCCACTGCAACCACCATCTCACCCTCTCACTTCTAACCCTAAAAGATCCACCGTCTCCAAATCATCACTTCTGCCACCGTCTCCGCCACCGTGCATCACTACCTCCTTCACCACCTAGCGGTCTCCCTTACTAGGTTGTGCCATAACTCTTTCTAGCCCTTAAGTATAATTATTTTAGTGTAATTATTATTATAACCTTATCATCATCATCATCATCATCATTATTAAAGTTATTATCATTATTATTGCTAATATTGTTAATAATATCTTGTCATTGACTAATACAACAACCTAAACCTATCTTGGCTAATAATAGCATGATTAACCATTTTAAGGGTAATATCCTTATTTTTATTACTAAAGCTACTACTATTATTATTAATATCCCTAATACTAGGTTATATTAGGGATTATTAGGATATAATTAAAATTTTAATAGGAGGGAAGTTAAATCTAGCATTTCCCCTCTTATAGGTGAACAAAGTTCGACCCCTAATGAGGTGTAGGAGCATGCTCCAAGCCTAGTGTTGTTTTAGGTAAGGATTTGGTTAGGCCTAATTTGTGTATTATGGTATTGTATGTTATGTGTGTTGACATATTTCTGTATCTTATGTGATTATGACTATGTACTTGTAACACAGTGCGGAGCTAAGGTACGTGTATGTTTTCTCTCTACGACATGTGCAAAATGATAATGTATCTTGTGCTTTATGGTGCTTATATGATATGACCCTTTAGAACATGAATGCTAGGAGGCTTTAAAATATATAGCATGGGGATGAAAAGACCAAAGGGGAAAAGGAAGTGAGTTGACTAGAGGAAAGTAATAATGACCTAAGTATCTCATAATTTATGGATGGAAAAATAAAAGGGTAATATGAGTAAAATAAGAGAATTAAATGAATATTGTATGGGGAGTCTAGGGTTTACATGGGATGGATGGTCTTTGTATGGGGATGACCCTTGCATGGGAAAAGTTGACTTGAGAGTTAAGTAAGGTGAAGGAAGAGTTTTTGGGGAGGTTGGAGGCCATAAGTGAAAAATAGTACATAGGTTAGTGTAAAGGTATATGAGGAACTTGCCTAGGGTTTGGGAGGAAAACCCTAAGTGGAGGAAATTATAGAAAGAAGAAATAATGGAAAGGATTGGAGTATGGGGTAAGGGTGGATTAAATGTCACATGGAGGTTGAATGCCTGTCATGTGGAAGTAGAAATGGTGAGTGAGTATGATGGAGGGACATTATATGAGAAAAGAGAGGTGCTAGGGTTTTGGGATGGCCAACCAGGGTTTTATGGCCACATGTGAAAAATAGGAAGTAAAGTGGGATACTTAGGGATGGAATGAGTGAGGTGATGAGTTGGGGGCAGGGAAACATGTGTTGTGTAAGATAAAGGAAGGTTGGGTCATATAGATTAGATTAGGGTTTCCCAGGGAAAATCCTAAAAGGCGATAGTTAGTTGAGTTAGAGATATGGGAAAGTGGGGCTCGATGCACCACATAGGATTTGGGTATTCATGGTAAGTAAGGAAAGCGGAAAGGACACATAGATGTACTAGGAGGCATAGAGGTCCCAAGATATAGGATGGGTCGTTTAAGTAGACTAAGAGTAGATGGGTTGTGTGAGCGGGTAGTCCAAAGGACTTGCATGTCGAGGGTGAAAGTATCTATTAAATAATACACAGATAAGACACTAACCATTTAAAGAGGAAGATTATTGAGTCGAGCCCAAAACAATCCACTAGTATAATAGTGGCCAGGTGTAGGGTGCCTTAGAGACTAATCCATGGGCAAATAATAGTGGCCAGGGTTTTGCCCTGTATGTTTCCAATCCATTGACTATAATAGTGGGGGATCTTGACCTCAATAAAATAAACCTTAAGTTATAATAATATATGGAAAACATACTAACTACTTACAAAAGAACACCATGAGAGTCAAGGTTAGACTAATTCACTGGTATAATAGTGGCTAGGAGCACGTTGCCACGAAGACTGATCCACCGACGAATAATAGTGGCCAGGAGCATTTTTCCTAGATGTTTCCAATCCACCAACTATAATAGTGGGGTTCTTGTACTCATATGGACTTATAAAGAGCATGTCGTGAAATGGGAATATTGACTAGAGATATAATGATTAATGTTAACCGAACTGAATCATAGCTCGTACTATTTGTCTTTCATGTATGGATTACATGTATAATTACCTACTTACGTTTTTTTTTGTATTTCATGTATGGTCTTAGCTGCACAGTTACCTTACTCAATATGTACTATACTGGTCACCTGTTTCATGGGTGCTGCTCATTCCCACAAGTAAAGGCCCCTTTTGAGACTGTAGCTAAGAGACGCCGTATCTGATGCCTATGGCACATTTGAGGTTTTGGGAGGGGCTGAGGGTTGATCTTTTAGGACTTGGCAAAGGGCCTAAGATCGATGTAGTTCGGACTCTTCTTATTTCTACTTTCAGTTTATTGTGTTGTATTATTCTCTTCCCTTGGGGGCTTTGACTATATAACCATTTTGTGTTGTATTGACTTCTAAGCATGCAATCTGATCTCCTCTTTATGAATATTTCCAATTTTTATGGTTCTTTGTCTTATTTATGTTTAATGTTTTGTGCGATTATTCTTAGCCTTGTGGTTGGTATGAGACTAGTCGGGGCTAGGCTTATACTAATCACGGCGGTAGTACCCCCATGCTTATGTATATATTAATTAAACAAAAAATTTTAACTATGATTTAGGGGTTTTTACATAGGGTTTAGGGGTTGTAAGGTGTCAAAGTAAGTATGTAGGGATGACTGGTGGTGCAGAGGGTAGTCAGTGAAGGGTTGTGCAAGGTTAGTGAGGGAGTGGTAGGGCGACAGGTGAATAGGTTATATGGTTGGAAGAGGAAAGAAGGATGACATTTAGGGGGTGCAGGTAAGGCTCTATTTAGGCTAGAAAAGGAAAGGGGAATGGAAAATGAAGGAGGAGATGGGGTGGAGGAGAAAGAAAATAGAAAAGAACAAAAAGAAAGGGGAGGTTGGGAGGGGTAAACGTAACCCGAGGAAGGAAGGAAAAGAATAAAAAAAGTTTAGGTTAAGTTGGTCATGGCCCGAGGAAGGAAGGGAGGAGAAAAGAAAAGAAAGAAAAAGTAAAGGAAAAGGAGAAATAGGAAAGGAAAGGGAGAAAAAGGAAAAAGTAAAAAGTAAAAAGTAAAAAAGTAAAAAATAAAAAATAAAAAGGGTAAATTTTGTGTTTAGAATTTAGATCTGGGTTTAGTTTTAAATTTTAAAAAAGTTAAGTCTAAAACTTTATCTATAAATTTTTCTAGGCTGGGGTTAGGCTAAAATAAAATATTAAAAGTTATATTAGGTTAAAATGTTGATAAATTGATATTAAAATTTTATACAATTTAGGGTTATTAAACAAAATATCCACTCTCTCAGGACACCAAGCCTAATAAGAGATAAACACACTACCAGTCATCCTAAAAAATCTACACATGGTCTTTTACTCATGGGATTGAACAGAAATCTGAACAAATGGACATATTAGTATACTACATATTGAATGAGCCAAGTTACATCTTCAATGAGAGTCACAAGCATACAAGGCCATAGGCAGTAATAGAGGTTACATTTATCATAGTATCAGACTTACACACCACGCTTAAATATACATGTGTTATCATAATCATATCATGCATCAAGATTTCTTGCCATGCAAGGACTTAGAAAATTGGTGGCTCATCATGCATAACCATATAAAATATATATTATGGATAAAAATATATAATTAATAACAAGTTATTCCACATCTTACTAGGCTCTTCTACTGTCTACCTATAGAAGTATTCCATAAGGTGCGTTTCCAAGTTTACACAATCCATTAGATTAACTATTTGTAACCCATTATTTCCTTTTTCCCTTTTTTTATTTTCTATATCCATATCCTTATTATTATTACCACTAGAGGATATAAAGTCCAACCAAAGCCAAGTAACCACCAATGGACATAAAGTTCAGCTGAAGCTAATAAATCACCTAGGTGAGCAAACCATTTAATATTAATACTCCTAGTACATCATCAATGTCTAGAGTAGGTAAGGAACCTAGATCTACTAGGATTACACCCAAATGTACAAATAAGCACATGAAGGCATACTAATACCTTATAGCTAATCCAAGATTAGACAACCTAGACCAATGCACAACTCAATCATCTTTCACTTTCAGTTATTATTACGTTATTTTTCAAGGTTAAGTTATCACATAAGGCCTATATAACATGTAAGTAACAAATCCACATAATCATTCCATCTTAACTATTATTACTCTCCAACCATGTGGTGGGATTTTCGTTAGTGCTTAACCAATATCAAACAAATCCATCATGATAATTCGTTTAATCTAAAAATCCATATTATATTATCCTTTTGAATTCATAGCATGCTCATTCTGAATTTTCCATTAAGACCTTCCAAAATACTTAGTGAGAATACCATGAATTATAAATAATTTAATCTACCATATAAGTTAGATAAATCATGCTAAGATGTGTGTTCTCATCATTAAAGAATCATATTATAGGATTACGTATAGTCTCAAAAGATTTAAATTTTAAAAGAAAAAATAACACTCTCTAGCGAAACCTGTCAATTAGTTTCACTCAGCTAAACCCTAGAGTTCCCTTGAACTAGTTGATTGGTATGGTCAAACCCATCAAATGTTATATGACTAGTCAATTGAGTTTGACAAACTAGCTAATGGGTTTAAGTACAGAGCAACGAAAGCCACCAAAGCACATCTAGTCGATCAGTTTGGTCCAACAAGTCAACTTTTCTATGGACTAGTTGATTGGTTTGCTTAAACATTTTAACATGATTCATTCTCTAAAATCTTACCACATCTAAACCTTAACATTGTCATAGATTAAGGCCTAGATTTAACATGCTCATAAATTGAATCATGATTCATTTATAACAAAAGCAATCCTATTTCTCATAGACCAAGCCCTTGTTCTTAGAAATATTAAGTAACCTAATATGCATCATTTAAAATGTCAAACACTGATATAGGATTATAATGATTAACATTTCACAAATTACATTAACTAACATGCTTATTCATGCCACATTTTAAAGGTGAGAGTGACTTACTTAAAGCTTAGAAAAATTTTCCACTAAAGAGGATAAACCTTAAGTTACAAGATTTCAACTTCCAAAACCTTAAAACAAAAGATTAAATCTCTAAATCATCAATTAACCTGTACAAATCAAGAAACTTAAATTAAGGAATAAAACAAACTGACCACCTCTAAGAGAAAAAAAAAGGGAAGAGGCAGTTGAAAGCAAACTCAAAATTTTCCTAAATCTAAATCTCTCTTGATAAAGAATAAAATAATAGAGAGTTAGATAAAGGATTAAAAGAGTGAATCAAATTAGAATAAAAGCTCAAAGTGGAGAAGAATTAGTAAGTGTATGAGAAACTTAGGTATTTTGGAGGGTGAAATAAAAGTGAGAAAAAGAGATGATTAGGTTTATTTATAGCAAAAAAAAAAGGTTAAAGAATGAGTGAGGATATGAAAAAAAATCAAAAACCCTAATTTTATCATTTGAATTTAAGCTCAGTGTGAGATTTTGTTAATAATATATTATTGACTTCCATTTTAGAGCTTAAATGGTGATTTTCTAGAGAATTTAGGTCAAGTTCATCTAGAAAGGATCAAACATAAGAAGGGAAATGGTAGATTGGCATGAGAAGCAAATATCCCAGCTATGCATTGATAGCATAAAGTTGAAGCATATGTTCTAGAGTTGTCCATAGGAGAGAGGAAAAAGAAGTAAAGCTATAAGTCATCCTCCCCCTTATTTATTGAAATTAAGCCCATGTGTGAGGAATACATTTAAGCTAGATAAATGATTAAAAGGGTTAAAAATTACTCAAAAATAGCTCAGAGTTAGATTATCAAATTCCAATCTTAAAGCTAGAAATTTATAAGAAAATCGAGTTTCAAAAAGTACTCAATCCGACTAACTAGTCCATATGTTTGGTCAGACTAGTTAACTATTTTACGGATAGGTTGATTAATTTTCCTAAACCATTGGATTAGTTATGTCTAACAAAACCTTAGCTAAAATAATAGTCCAGTTGATCAGTTTGCTAGGAAAACTAACTTTATTAATTTTTTTTTTCAAATTCCTTATTATTTCAAATCCAAACTATAGTTCTAAATTAAGATAAAATCATCTAAATTTTATTATACACAAAAATATTTCATTTTATGAATCTCACAAATTACAGGGTATTACAAAAGCATGCTAAAAAGGGAAAAAATAAATGCAAGGAACAAATAGATGCTCACACCCCTACACATAAATCACACATTATTCTCAATGTGTACACAAGTAAATGACATGTAACATAAGCATGCATAGATAAAAAAATAAAAGCCAGTAAATAGTAAAGAAACCCCCTATCAAGGTTTTCTCTCAAACAACTCTCTTTTAAGGTCATTAGGTTAACCATCCTTTATTCAGTCATTGTATGTTGAATTTATTAGCTACAAAACTTTAGATCTTCCTCTTGATGTCCTTTGTGAATTTTTTTTGTCAATTCCCACTAATTTTCCATGTTGGACATGCCTTATCACTTTTGAGATTATAATTTAATGACATACTCTAGTTTTATACTCTTTTATAATTTTAATCAACATCTCTTTTTGTAATGATATAAGGCCATAAGTAATAATGATAGTAAGTGTCTAATTTTCTCCAAGAAATGCATTCTTGGGATAACTCAATAAAGGTTTAAACTTTAATTTTATACCTTTTTTTAATAAGGTTTAATGTTTTTTTTCCTATAATAATAGGTAATTCAACATGCTCCCCTATATTAGTAGGATGAGCTCCAAAAGTAGAGAAGCCTTCCTCTATTTCCTTATTTAATTAAATATTTTTGTTTAATTCCTCATAAGAGTCTATTTCTATTGGCTTTGCAAGAACAAATTCTAGTGGGTCACCACATGTTAATTAAAAAAACTTGTTTAAATAAAGTGTCAATTACATCTACCATTGAAATGGATTCATAATCAGCAAGATATCTCATGGAGTCATCATACTAAAATGAATTTTTTCCTTATCAAATTCCATATTAAGATCCCCATCTTGAACGTTGATTTTAGTTATAGAAGTTTTTAGAAATGATCTTACAAAGAAAATAGGAGAAGGGTTAGAGGATCTATCATCTTACATGTATAAAACATAAAAATCAATAACAATTCAAATTCATTCACTGGAAGAAAAACATACTCTATCACCCAATAAGGATATCTATTATATCTATTAGGTAATTGGATCATAACATGGGTCTCTTTAACGTGTCATAGACTTAGGGTATTAAAGGCACATAAAGGTATGGCATTTATAGAAGCTCCTAAGTCTAGCATGAATATTTCATAGCTCATTTTTCCAATTTCATAAGGAATAATAAAAATACCCAAATCCTTTCACTAAAGTGGGAGTTTCCTTTGCAAAATTATAAACAATTTTCCCCCACGCTAACTTTTTCATCCGATCTTAATTTTTCTTATCGGTGCACAAATATTCGTCAAAACTATACATGCCTAGGTACTTTTTTATTGAATCTATCATAGGAATGTTTACCTCCACCTTCTTAAAAATGTCTAACATGTCCTCACAATCTTGCTTCTTACACATAGGTAACCAACTATGAAAAGGAGCCACAAGTTCACAAAGTTTATGACAATACATTTTACATGCCTTAGAAGTTTTTTCTTTGATCAGTTCATCTACATTCACTAATTCTTTATCTTCTTTGTTTTTCATTTAATCATCCTTAAATTTCTTTATACCTTCTAATTATTTTCAACCTATAATGGCGAGAACACTCATATTTTCCTTAGGATTCTTCTCTATTTGAGTAGGGATATTCGAGGAATTTTAAGATTGTAATTCTCCTACATAATCTACCAAACAACTCACTTGATTTTCTAAGTTCCTCATCCCATTTATAATTTCTTTGTAAAATTGTAGGATGTTAGAATCCAAGGTCTTAACTACATCCTATAATAACAAACCTCCATATTTTAGTGGTACCAGTGGTTAAAGAGGTTGCACAAATGGTTGTTTTGGTTTATTCTAAGGGATACGATAAAATTCAAGGGGTTAATTATAGCCTTGATGATTTTGGTACGATAGTGGTCTTTAATTATTACCATACCTTAGTGTAACACCCCAAAATTCACATTTTTTTAAAAGCGGAAGTAATCAAATTTGAAATTAAAATCTGTGAATTTTGGGAATGTTACCGCCACACTTAGTATCAAACCGGTTCTCTCTGACCATTTCAGTACCAAGTGCTAAACCAAACCAATAGTTCATAAAAGAACTAGAAAGATCATAATATCAAAATCAGAGTGCGCATGAAGGTTTACAAACTAATAGAGTAAAATCAATCAATAAATAGAAATCAGAGTGCAAAGTCAAAATTCCTCGAAGGGAACAATCTTACAATTAATAAAAGGTTTAATTGAAATATTCAATACAAGGTAATAATTTATAAAAAGATAAATCCTATACAAAAGAGATAACACACGGACATTAATCACATGAAGAGGAAATACGGCCACGACACTCTCGAACTTCAAGCCAAAACATGCTCAACACTTAGCCCTGACTGATGTCTCGCCCACCTGCAAAAAGTCAGAAAGGGCCTTCTACTCATGGGAATGAGCAGCATCCTTGAAAAGGGTGATCAGTATACTACGTACCGAGTAAGGTAACCGAGCACTAAGGCCAACACATAAGCATATAGAATTATGCAAAATAATACTCAACTTACACTTTCAAACCTACACATATAGTACATAAGGTCATGAAGGAAATTATACAACCTACAAATGATCCAAGCTACACATAAAGTACATGATTATTCCAGATTAATTATTTACTTACTCTTTTATTAGAAATAAATTCACGCCATTTTCTTTATCAAGTCCACACGAGTACTGGAACCCCACTATTTTAGCCAGTGGATTGGGCGTGAGGGTACGTGCCCTACCACTATTTTAGCTGGTGGATCGGTCGCAAGGGTAACGTACCCTGCCACTATTTTATGCCCGTGGATCGGTCTGGCCCCTTCTCATACAGTGTTCCACTGTAAGTAATTAGTGTCTTTCCCATGTCTTAGCAACTATAAGGTTTGATTTTGTTGAGCTTGGGATCCCCCACTATTATAGCCGGTGGATTGGTCGTGAGGGTACATGCCTTGCCACTGTTTTAGCCGGTGGATTGGTCATGAGGGAAACATTCCCTGCCACTATTTTATGCTGGTGGACCAGTGTGGGCTCGGCTCAACATCTTCCACTTTACATAATTAATATTTTAAGTATCTTATTTAAAAGCTTTCACCCTGGACATACATGAGTCATTCCCTTTACACTTCATACACCACAAATCATAAAATTCCACAATCATAATTACACTTTAATCACCAAATGCACATGATACCACGAAAACCATAAGCAGCCACACCAAACCCTAATTGACCACAACAAACCATAGTTAATCACTCCAAACCCTAATTCAGTCTCATCCATACCCTTATAATGTCCAACTTACTATTTTTCACCCAAAACTTCCAAACACCCAAATAACTCTTCTATTACCTTCCTTACATTCCAAGTAAACTTTTCACATGTAAACTTTACTCCCATTCGTACGCTAACCTTCCCATGCAAACCTTCAAACTTTCTTATGCAAAACCCTAAGCTCCCATGCAACCTTAGTTTCACCCATGTAAACCCCAAATCCATCCATACAAAACTCTACATTAGATTCTTTCATTCAATATCATAAAATCTACCATGCAAAAACCCAAGATTCAATTCACACAAAACCCAAGGATTCAATCCATACAAAACCCTAGATTCAAACCATATAAAACCCAAAGATTCATCCATACCAAAACCTAAATTCAAACCATATAAAACCAAATATTCATCCATACCAAACCCTAGATTCAAACCATATAAAACCCAAAGATTCATCCATACCAAACCCTAAATTCAAACCATATAAAACCAAAGATTCATCCATACCAATCCCTAGATTCAAACCATGTAAAACCCAAAGATTCTCCCATGCACGACCATAGATCTTTCCATGCACAACCATATATTAGAATCTCCCATGTTATACCACAAATTAGATTCTCCCACACAAAACCTTAAATTATATTCTCTCACACAAAACCCTAATTTTCCATTTTATTCTTCTACTCATAGATCATTAAAATACTTAGGTCAACTCATTTCCCCTTTAGTCAACTCACTTCCCACTTTCCATTTTCAACCTTTTTCCCACACAATACCACTTTTATACATCCTCACATGCATGTCTTATAGGGTCACAATACATATCTTCACATATACGTAATAGGCATGCCATATAACAACATAAGAACATGCTTGAACTCCACGTCATACCATATACGAAATAATTACAATAATGATATAGGATGCATAACATACATGGCATACAATGCACATAATGCACATAAACACACAATAGGCCTTTGTAATACCCTTACCTAAAATGACACCGGTCTTGGACCATGCTCCTACACCTCCTTAGAGCTTTAACCGGTCTCACATATTATGAGGGAAAAGCCAAAATTAGATTCCCTCCTATCAAAAATACTATTAATCACTAACTTATTATAAGACTAGGTTTTTAAATAAATAATAATATATTAATAAAATAACATTAACTAATTACTAACTTTGCTAACGATATAGAAATAATAGTAACAATAATAATAAAAAGGAAATTATTCAAAAACAAAGTGAAATAAGGGCTTTGACCCCTTTACCAAAATAATACTAATAATAATATTAGTAAAATAATTAATAAAATTTAGTAATAATAATAATAATAATAGCAAAACCAATAGTAAAGTAGTTGTAATATTAATAATGAAATAATAATAATAATAGTAATTTGAAATAGTAATAATAAAAATAATAATTATAATAATAAACACATATTAAAAATAATAATAGTAATAATAGAAATAATAAGGGTAATAATGCTAAAATCGAATTAAAAATTAAAATAGGGATTCATCCCTCAACAGAAATAATAATAAAAATATTAATACTAATAATAATAATAATACATATTAATAATAGAAATAATAATAATAATAATAATAATAATAATAATAATAATAATAATAATAATAATAGTATTTATATTCAAATAAATGAACAAAAATAAATTAAGGCATATAAAAATAGGGAGAAGGGTTCAAAGGGTCTAGGGTTCAACCTTAGGTTGGTGGGGATAGGCGGCACCGACGGTGGTGCACGGCGGCGATGGTGGTGGCTGGAAAAAGGTAAGAAAAGGGTAAAAGTTAAATGCTGGAAAAAAGATAGGGAGAATTAAGGTGGGAGTTGGGGTGTTTTAGACTTCCTAGAGGGAGAGGAGTTGAATGAGGGTGGTGGTGCATAGTGGCGGTGGTGGTGGCCGAATGGGGAAGAAGGAGAGAAAGAGAGGAGGAGAGGGATGAAGAGGAAAAGAAAGGTAGGGGAAGATAGGGGAGGGTTTGTAGCACAATTTGGGAGGTGAAAGGAGCGGCGAAAGTGGCAGAATAGGTGGCTAAGGGTGGTTCGAAGGGCGGCGGTGGTAGGAGAATGGGCTGTTTGGGAAGGCTAATTCACACAGCTAAGGTGGCTCATGTAGGAAGAATTAAGGTATATGGGACATTTGGTTAGCTAGAGGGTGGTGCAAGGAATAGTTTGGAAGGCGAATTGGGTGGTGAAATTGGCCGGAGGCGGCGGACGACGCGTCTAAAGGTGCAGCGGAGAAAAGGAAGGATTCCCTGGGTTCGAAAAAACAAAACTGAACTATAGGGTTGGTAAGGGGTATTTATAGGGTCTAAATGAAAGGTTAGGGTATGTGGGTCGACGAGGGAGTAAGGACAATAGGGTTAGGGTAATCGGCGGTGATGGTTGGCATGTGGCAGTGATTTTCGGGGGAGGGGTTAACTGGCTGGGAGAGGGAGAAATGTGCGAGGAGAGGGGGATAAGGATTGGTCTGTGCAGTTGCTGAATCAGGGGGAGAGAAAGGAAGAAAAACAGCCAGTCAATAGTGTGTAACCGGTGACAAAAATTCAGGGACGGGCGGCAGAGGTTTTAGGTGCTCAATGTCAACGGGGGAAGGAAGGAAGGAAGAAGAAGAAAGAAAAAGGCAGCTGGACCAAGCGCCTGGGAAAGAAAAGAAAGAAAAGAAAAGAGGGGAGACTGGGCCGGTCGATGCGGTGAGGGTGGGGGCGTTTATATCAAAAGCTGGGTTGCGCGGGTTAACATAAATAAAATGCAGCACTGGGACGGAAAGGAGAAGGGGGATGGCTGTGTGGGCTGGGTCGGCTGAAGGAAGGAAAAGAAGGATTGGGCTACAGGAAGGCAGGCCCAATCGGGGAAAAGGATAGGAAAAAGAAAAAGAAGAAAAGAAAGAAAAAGAAGGAAAAAGAAAGGAAATAGAAAGGAAAAAGGAAGGAAGAAAAGGAAAAAGAAAAATAGGAGGGTTGGGTTAAATAAATTAATTATAATATTTGGGATATTTGAAAATAATAATATTTAAATCCCCTTTTTAGGCTAAATTAGGATTTTTAAAAGATTTTCCATAAATTTCATTTTAATTAGCAAAATACCCTAAATTTCTCCAATTAAATTATTATAAAATTTAATATCTATTTGGAACTATTTTCTCCTTCTTATTTTAAATAAAATAATTTATTTAATAAATTTCCCAAAATAATATCCTTAATTAGTTGAAATACCCAAATTTCTCCTAATTAAAATAATTATAAATTTATTCTGGATTTGCCCTAATTAATTTACTTTTATTTTAATAAAAAAAATTAACTAATTTTTCTAATAAAACCTCATTTAAATATAATCTTTAAAATTAGAAATTTTCGAGGCATTTCACTTTGGTTGGGATGATCCCTCCATCCTAGCATATAATTTGGAGCATAAGGATCATACGTTGAGTTTCCCTAAGATCCATATATCACTTAACTCCCTTCTCTTCTTATAATGTGGGATATGTATTTATAGCATGACCTGCATATTAACAAATTTCACATACTTAAGCCAACACTCCCCCCTTTAATACCTTTTCAACTGAAGAAGTTAAATTATTCAATTTTCCATCAAGTTCTACTTCACGTGTATCCTTTATATAGTAAAATGAAGAGGTATTATTTCTTTTACCACAATATTGGAAATTGGACACCATAATTGATATTAGACTTCTATGCTCAGTTTAGAGTCTTATCTATCAATGCTCTGCCACTAAATCTACCATATTACGATCCATGGGCATTAATCCCTTATATAAATACTATATTCATAATTTTTCACTAATTTGGTGGTTAAGACAACTACCACACATTTTGTTATATATTCCCTAATATTCATGTAAAGACTCCCTATAAAACCTCATTTCTAGAAACCCTAATTATAATTGGTAATTATATGTATTAGTTATAATAAATATTTGAGGATATTTTATAATAAATATAGTTTTTAATATGTTTAATATTATTAAAACTTATTGGTTATAATATTTAATAAGGTAAAAATATACTATTGGGTGCATTTTAATTTTTAAACCTAGGTTGAGTCTTAACTAGTATCCATTTTGTCTAATGAACCTAGCTTGGTAACCTTGATTCATGCTAGATAATTTTAACCTAAATATTTTTTATTCTAACATACCCCTTAACTCTACTAGATTTTCCCTAACCATCACCCTACTCTCCTTACCCGTACATGTTACCTGAGAACCATCACATCATCATACTACTATACCTCCCCTATCCTTTGTGTTTTTCTCTCTTGGTTTTGGTCCTCATTTCAATGCATTCAAACCCAATTCTTATACAATTCTAATCTTCTTATATGTGTGCCAAAAGCTCTCAACCACTCTATAGAATTCTTACCTCACACAAGCTGCACAAAACTCCACCTTTATTCTCCCCGTAGTAGCTTCCTCCACCACCAATTTTATTCTACAACACCAACCCCCAATGTTCTCCTTAGCCAACCCCGATAACCACCACAAATCTCCATACCCTACACTAGATTCCATGCCACAACCTTCCCCCATCCATGCACATAACCACTAAAATCGTCCTCTCCCTCATGCATCTTCTCTCTTTTCCTTTACCTTTGGTACCCCTCACCATTTCCTCCTCTCCACCGCTAGAAAAACCTATTTTTACTAGCCTATATACACTAGCCAAAATTTCCGTCCCCTCCCCCTTTCTTTTGGTCATAACCACTGAATCCCAATGCACCCACCTTTGGCCATTTTGGCCAAATCTCCTCTCTTCTACTTGCACCCTTTTAGACCTAAACTCCCCTCCCTTATTTGACCTTTTCTACACCTTATACTATCATTTCTCCTTTCCCTAAATTGGCCCATCATACCATGGAAACTTCCCTAAAAATAGCACACATCACTATTGCTCTTCCCTTATTCTCAACCACACTCCTCAAAACTTACCTTTCTTGTTCCTCAACTTTCCTAGGGTTTCCTCTTGCTTAATCCACCAGTTTATAGACTAAATTGTTTTTATTAATTGTGGATTATTATTGTGTAATATTAAATGCTAATATATAGATGTGTTTTGATGTTAAATTCCTAGGTATTCCTCAAGAGCTTTGGAGAATACCTTTTTTGTCTAAGCTTGGGTTAGGTAAATCCAATCACTCATAGGTTTATAGAAATTATGTGAGGGAATTATAGGTAATTTTACACCTAAAATAATGCTAGGATTTATGCTTTTCAAGTATTTTTGCATCCATGATAAAATGATAATATGTTGAAAGGATGAAATGTAGGATTGTTGCTAATTAAGCCATATGCATGGTAATATGCCAAATGTTTTTCATCATCATGTCTAAGATTTTGTTAGGATTCCATTATTATCATTTTATGATTCAAATCCTATGATATATGCCTTATGAATGTTCATGCATGGAAGTAAGGTTACGACAGTTCACATAGACTCGTATACGCATGATTAGTGTTAACTTATGATAAATTCTATTTTACAAAGACTAAGGTTAGAGATATTTTCCTACAAGTATTTTGATGATAATATTTCTAATTTTATACTATAAATGTGTACATAAATACTACATAAAATATGTGAGACATGATAGTTGTATTATTAGAGTTTGGTGGGCACAACCCACTAAATGCATGAAAAGTAAAAATTATAGTTAAACACTGAAATGGAAAGATTACCTACATGATAAAATAATGTGAAATATTTCCTTGTTTCCTATTGATGAAAAATATCTCATAATGATAATGTTTGATACAAAAAAAATGAGTAAAATGTGGAAATTAAGGCTTTGAAGGGTATATTGATAATTTTGTCTTGATGTATCATTTACAAATAAATGAATGATAGGATGGCCTTATCCTTTTAATATGTTAACCTTATCTTTAATTTGGCTTAGCATAGACCTATGACCTTAGGGTTTATCTAAATAATTAAAAATAAAAATGAAAATGGTTAAGTAAGGAAAATAGAAATTTATGTGTTGTATGTGACTTATGTGATCACCTTATAAGATATTAATACTTAAAGTTAAAGACCTAGAGTTGGGGATGGTTGCTCTCTAGGGGTTGCTAACTTAGAGGTGAGGTGGTCTCCCTCATTTTTTGCTCACTCATATATTGTTGTACCCTATTTTAAGGCCCTATTTTACACTATAGGTGACCTATAGGCCCTATAGGGGGTAACAATACTTAAGGACTAGGCGAATGAGGATGAAAGGACATTGTGTTTCTTTTAGGCACTAGTATGATCAGGTGTATCATTGTATTCATGATTTTGAGGTAAGGGTATTGTATTACTTTTGGGTGCCAATATGATCAGTTCTATTATTATGTACCTAGGTTGATTTGCATCCCTCTCAAGTAAGGAAGTAAAATGATAATTTTTGTTGGATAATAAAATAAATGGATTATTTTTTTGGTAGTTACCTCAATGCTCTAACTTGGTATTGTGATGGATTGTTAGTATGGTAGTTACTTTAGTGCCCTACCTTTGTTTACATTAGATTTTTTAGTTTGGTATTTACCTTAGTACCCTACCCTAGTATTATTTTGGACTGTTATTTTGGTAGTTGCCTTAGTTCCCTACCACTATGATTGGAATGTATTTAACTAATCGAATATGATTTTTCACTTTGAAATGATGAGAAGTGGATAGATATGTTTTAGGGTTGAGTTAAGACTTAGATCATGGTATATGTTTCTCCATGAGTTTTGTTTGTACGGTCCATGCCTCATGCTAAAGTATAATTTTTATTTTTGTGAGACTGTGTGAAATGTGGGTATACTGCCTCTTGTGAGGTATTTTGATTTACTTGATTAATGGATGTCGTACTATTAATAATTTTGTGAATGACTATATGAGGGGCATGAAATGGCATGAAGCATATAAGTGTAGGCAGAACAAGTAGAGTCCTTGGGATGAGGTTCCATTTTTAGAATGGGCATTTGGGTACAAAAGCTAGGGAAAACTAGAGTTGTATCTTTGGGTTCATATTTTTGATACAATCGGTTTTCCTTTGGACTCCTAGTCCTTTATTATACTTTGGATATATTATTGTACTATGACATTTATTCATAACTCTATTATGTATTACTTCTCTTTGCACCAATTTACTATGTTTGAGTTTTTTTTAGCCTTAACGTTGGTTTAAGAAAGGTAAGGAACTAGACTTATACCAATTGTAGTTGTAACAACCATGAATTCATTATTAATGCTTCGACAAAAATGAAAATTTTTAGCAGGTTAAATAAGGGTATTACAAGTTGTTATCAAAGTTTTTGTTTTGAAACATCTCTCTTCTATTTTCAAAAGGTTCCATTATAAAGTGTTTTGAAACCTAGTTTAGCCTTGTGAGGATTGTGAGATAGGGTTTATCTTTTTATTGGTCTTAGTACTTGGCATTATATTTCTGAGGTATTATTGGTAAACATTAGAATAGAGAATTGAGTTTAGTCTTAGTTGG
Source organism: Tamarix austromongolica (assembly GCA_039764185.1). Classification (NCBI taxonomy): domain Eukaryota; kingdom Viridiplantae; phylum Streptophyta; class Magnoliopsida; order Caryophyllales; family Tamaricaceae; genus Tamarix; species Tamarix austromongolica. The sequence continues at coordinate 52,097,607 of CM077817.1, forward strand.
GAGTTTGAGGAAAATTTTTTATGGGGAGATGGCTTGGTTGGTGAAATCTAAGTTGATTTGTTATATCTTAAAGGATTCTTTAGAATGTCTCTTATAGCAGAGGGACTACCTATTGCATGCCTTAGGATGTTTCCTGGTGAGGATGTCAGAGTCTATTTAAGGTTGCTAGATATAGAGTTGAACCACATGGTGGATGAAGGCTTGTACATTGGGCCTTATATATTCTGATCTAAGCATTTGTTAAGGATCCATTCTTCAGTAGAGCCATGGATTTCAGTAAGAGACGTGTGTAGGGATTTGTTCATGATGAGTGTCCCGCACCCAGGCTTTTAGAAGGTGAGTTGCTTTTAGTACATTGTGATCAACTAGAAACAGAGATGATCATGATCAATGAGGCTTGGAGAGCTAGGATGGGAATACCAGTAAGTACTACCCCAGATTATTCGAGTGAGTCTAATGAATTAGATGGCCCTCCTTGTGACTTGGAGAGAGAGTAGATGATATTGCATGAAGAGTGGTTCTAGAAGGTGATCCAAGATAGTTTGGCATTTGATGCCACTATGGATTTGATCCTCAAAGGTTCTGATGCTGATGATTGATTGACATGGGTCTTGAGGTTTTGGTTAAGCATTATGTACTTAAGGTTGATATTAGGTGAATGATTAGTAGGGTATTGATCTATCTTTATTGTACATGTAACCTTAATAGATTTAAATTTCCTTTGATTGTGGCATTCTCATTGCTACCATTTTAATGTTTATAAGCATGAATGATGTTTGACCATATGATATGAGTGTCAGTACTTCTTTTTACACATATGTACGATGTTGCGAAACCCTTGTGAACATGTTAATGTTATTGTTGGCCTTTAAATGACATAGAGTGCTTAGCCTTCCTATAGGTGGCCTTTATATGTTTTCATTAGGGTTTTAACCCTATTATCCTATCCTCTTTTAGTATTATGGATTGGATCTTGAACCTTGTGCACAGGGAAGAGTTACTCATTACATTTGAAGAGAGAATGGTAGAGCCACAACAAGAGCCATAACCTCAACCGCCTTTTTCGACACCTATACAAGTTGAGAATTGTCTTATAGAGGTTGGATTTCATCACCTACCTATGTTTGAGGGAGTTGAGGATCCAAAAGTTTTAGAGAGGTGGATTTGGGAGTTAGGATCTTTAGGGATTTTTATTGCCTTAGTGGAAAGAAGGTGGATGTCGAAACATTCTACCTATGAGGAAAGATAGATGAATGGTGGAGAGGATACTAGCTTTGAATGATTGAGTCAATAGACACTTGGAAAGTATTTTTTATGGCTTTGAGAGCATGCTACTACCCTTTGCATGTGCGTTGTGTGAATCATGTTGAGTTTTTGATTCTATAGTAAGGAAGCATGTCGGTTAAGGATTACTTAAATAAGTTCTCCAAGCTTATTTCTTTTGCGCCAGAGATAGCTGGTAATGAGGAGATGGTTTCTCATTTCTTTGAGCAAGTGTTAGACCTATGCACCTAGGATGATTTTAGAGGAGAGATTATGATTGTCGTGCTCATGGTACAGGAGAAGATGTGTTCCCTAAGAAGGATATCGAAAGTAAAGAGGGCCTTTAGTCGGACTAAGAGGCCAGCAAAATCCTTTTAGTGTCATAGAGGTGACAAGGGTGTTCAATCGAGCATTCAACATAGTCTCCCTAATGACATTCATCCTTCATAGTTTTTTGGAGTGCAGTTTGAGAATAACCAACCTTTGAGGCACTATCACTAAAAGATGTGTAGGGGCAACCATCGAGGTAAGAACTGCCAAGGTAGAATGATTGAGTGCTAGAATTGTCGAAAGATGAGCCATAAAGGATTCAAATGCTACTCTTCTAGAGCTGGAGCTTAGTGTGCGCAGGTATAGTTAGGTGGAGAACCCACCTTTTAGCAACAATCTTCTCCAGTTACTTAGGTGCTCTCTTATAGCATCCTAAGTGTGACTGCTAAGATCAAAGGACCTGCTTCTCAACCCTACCCATAGAATAGTGCAGGGTAGACTTCAAGTATTAGAGGTTTTTGAGGAGGAATGAAGGGAAATAGTTTAAACATGATAAGTGAGGCTTAAGCTCATGCATTCATGGACACCACTTATGGTATACCTTTATTATTTTGAGTGTTTATACTTCATTATTATTTGTGCATACATGGATGCAATTAACTAATGATTGTTCTACATGATTGTGTGCTAGCTATGTGTCTTGATTAGGGTTTAGTCTCTTTTAAGGAAAATCGTTGTTTGTAGATAACCTAAGGTTGTAGTGATTTAGTTCTATTTTGTAGACTTTAGGGGAGAAGTCTCTTTTAAGGGAGTAGTAATATAATGCCGCATTTTCTTAAACCCTACTTATAACCGGTAATTATGTGTATTATTTATAATAATTATTTGAGGATATTTGATAATAAATATATTTGTTAGTATGCATGATATTATTATGACTTAATTATTATAAATTTTGATTTTCTTAAAATATATTAAAGGGTGCATTTTCATTTTTAAACCTAGGTTGGGTCATAACTGGTCTTTTTTTATCATATAAACCTAACTTGGTAACCTTAATTTCTACAAGATATTTTTACCCTAAATATTTACCTAGATATTTTTACTCTAACATATCCCTAACCAGTGCTAGATTTTCCTTAACCATCACCCTACCTTCCTTACCCCTACATGTTACCTGTAAACTATCACCTCATCACTCAACACCATACCTCCCCTCTCCCATTTGTTTTACTCTCTCGGTTTTTCTCCTCATTTCACTACACAAAACCTCCTTGCTATACACTTCCCATCCTCCTATGTGTGTGCTAAAAACTCTCAAACACTCTATAGAATTCCTACCTTAATAGAGCCACACGAAACTCCCCCTCTATTATCCCTATCTTAGCCCCTTCTTCCACTAATTTTATTATGCAACACCAGCCCCCCAGTCTCCTTATCGAACCATAGGCCACCACCATTGAAGCCTTATACCTTACACCAAAATTAGTTGTTGTAACCTCCCCACCATCTGACCATATAACCCCTGAAGCCAGTCCCTCCCTCGTGTATCTTCTCCCTTTCCCTTTACCTTCGATACCCCTCGCTATTTCCTCCTCCCACCACCAATGAAACCTACCATTCCTAAGCCATATCCATCGGCCAAACATATTTTTCTTTCCCCCTTCATTTCATTCATAACCACCAAAGTCCAACACACCCACCTTTGACCAATTTGCCGAACCTCCCCTCTTCTACCTGCACTTATTTTTGTTGAATTTCCCCTCCCTTATTCCACCTCTGCTACACCTTACCCTTATAATTCTCTAATCCCTCTACTGACATGTTCTCCTATGGAAACTTCCCCAATAATGGCACATAGCACCATTGATCTTCCCTCCATCTCGGCCACACCCTCGAAAGCTTGCCTCTCTAGTTCCTCAACTTTTCTTAGCTTTACTCTTAATTAATCCACCGGTTATTAGCTAAAATTATTTTATTAATTGTGTATTATTACTATGTAATATTATATGCTAATATATGAATGTGTTTGGATGTTAAATTCCTAGGCATTCCTTAAGAGCTTTAGAGATGACCTATTTTGTATAAGCTTAGGTTAGGTAAATCCAATCACTTATAGCATGGTAGAAATCATATGTGATCATGCTAGAAAATTTTAGACCTATAATCATGCTAGATTTCTTGCTTTCAAGTATTTTATCATGCATGATAAAATGATAATATGCCGAAAGGATGATATGCATGATTATTGATAATAAGTTATATGCATAGTAATATGTCAAAGGTTTTATGTCAACATGTCTAAGATTTTGTTATGGATTCCATAATTATCATGTTATAATTCAAATAATATGATATATTCCTCAAGAATTTTCATGCATAGAAGTAGGGTTACAACAATTCACATGGACATATGTGCACATGGTTACGGTTAGCCTATGATAAATTCAATTTTGCATGGCCTCATATTAGAGATATTCTCCTACATGTACTATGATGATAATATTCATAATTTAATGATGTTATATGCTTTAACCATGTATTTATATGCTGCATGAAATATATTATATTTGATAGCAGCATGATTAGGGTTTTAATGGGCGTAACTAAGTAAATGCATGAAAAGTTGTAAAATAAAATGAATCATTGAAATGTAAATATTTCCTATTTGTTAAAATATTGTGAAACATTTCTAAGTTGCATGCTCATGAAAAATATCAAATAATGATAATGTTTTATATGAAACAATGAGTAAAACGTGGAAAATAGGGTTTTAAAGGGTATTTTAGTATTTTTGACCTGGTATATCATTTACAAATAAATGAATGTTAGGATGGCCTTAGCCTTTTGATAGGGTACCTTATATTAGACTTGGCTTGACATAAACCTATGACCTTAGAGTTTATCTAAATAATTAAAAATAAAAAGGAAAATGGTTAAGTTTGAAAAATAAAAATTTATGTGTCATATGGGACTTATGTGCTCACCTTATAAGATATTAATACATGAAGTGAAAGACATCAAGATGGGAATGGTTTCTCTCTAGGTGTCACTACCTTAGAGGTGAGTTGTTAGCCCTCCTTTTTTTGTTCAATGTCCCATTGTTCCTAAGTTTAAGGCCCAAATCTACTCTATAGGTTACCTGTAGGCCCTATAGGGTTTATTGATACTTAAGGATTAAGTGACAAAGATTGGTATGATACTATATTGCTTTCTTGCTCCAATATGACCTAGCGTACCACTGTGTCCCTTATTTTATTTATATCTCTCTTAAGTAAGGAAGTAAAATGGAATTGTTTGTTGGGAAATAAAAGAAATGGATTGTTGGTTCAGTATTTACCTCAGTTTCCTACCTTGGTATTGTGATGGATTATTGGTTCGGTAGTTGCATCAGTACCCTACCTCAGTTTACATTAGATTTGTTGGTTTAGTTGTCTCCTTAGTGTCCTACCTAGTATTGTTTTGGATTATTGTTTTGGTATTTCCTTAGTGTCTTATCACTATGATTGGAATAAATTTAACTAATTGAATATGATTTTACACTTTCAAATGATGAGAAGTGGATTGTTATGTTTTGTTGCTGAGTTGAGACTTAGACCATGATATGAGTTTCTCTATGAGTATTGTTTATATGGTTCATGCCATCTATATTATTATGCTTTTGGTTGTTACATGACTATGTAAAATGTGGGTATGCTACCTCTTGTGAGGTATTGTGATTTACTCAGTACAAAAAAGTTATATCGATCCTACTTTTATAGATGACTATGTGAGGAACATGGAAAGGTATGAAGCTTATATGTGTGAGTAGGACAATTAGAGTCCTTGTAAAGGAAAAATGGGCCTTTAGGTCTAAGAGTTAGGGAAAACTAGATATGTACCTTCGAGTGTTAGTTTTTGTTACAATCAGTTTTACCTTAGGCTCTTATGTCTCTTGGTGTACTTTAGATTTTCTATTGTACTACGCGTTTATTCATAACTCTATTATATGTTACTTCTCTTTTCACTGATTTACTCTCATTGAGTTTGTTTTAGCCTTAAAACTTGGCTAAGAAAGGTGAGGAACCAAACTTATACTTAGTATAGTGGTAACACCCAATAATTTAGTAATAATGTGCCCGCAAAAATAAATAAAAAAATCATATGGTAAAATGGGGGTGTTACACTCTCCCCCATCTTTCCTTATACCACATATTTCTTTTCTATTATTTGTGGCCCTAATTAATGGAAAGTAATTTTGTAGAAATAATTACTTTCATATAAACCCAAGTATGAACATATCCAATAGGAAAATCATTGAACCACTCATTAGCAGCATCAATTTAAGCAAAAGGAAAACCTTTTAATTTAAAGTTATATACACTTACCCTTGCTAGTTTCATACTAGACTATGCTATATAAAATTCCTTGATAAACTTATTTGGATCAGTAATGTCGCTTGATCTCAAAGAGCTAATGTCCTAAAAACCTATGAAAATACGTAATGTTTCTATCAATTCATGTATAATCTCCCACTCATCTTATTCATCAGGTTAATTGATTCAAAGGAGATTGGTGATAAAATTATGAATTGCAAGCTCCTTTAAAGGTTGATTCACCATAGATTATTGAATAATTTTCTCTTAATTATCTTCCATGCTCTATTTAGATTATGTTGAGAAATCACCTAGAGGTAAAGGGGTAATAAAAATGTATTCCCATAGCCTTTGAGTTCCATTTTCCACAAGAGATGAAGAAGTATGACCCACTTGTTAAGTGATTTGATGTGTGTTTTCGATAGCCAATGCTTTCAAACATTGATTCCTATTAGACATGCATAAGAAAAGAAGAGAGAGTTGTAATTAGAAAAAGAGAAAATAAAAATAATGAAAATAGAAATTAGAATTAAAGTTTTCAATCCTCGACAATGGCACTAAAATTTTGTGTGTTGTTGTAGACATTCCAAATTAAACCCTTAAACACATAAACAAGTAGTAAGCAACAAGTAGAAGTCAATCCCAAAAGGATTATAACTTAATCCATATATTTCTATTATCAAATTAATTAATCATTTATCAAATTATGAAAAACTAATTAAAATAACAAAAAGAAGGAAAAAATAGTTAATAGAATAATAAAATAACAATAATGAGATAATAGGGGTTAGAGGATGTATTCACCATAGGAATATCAATCAATCATCAAAAATATGGTTATCTAGTATTTTCAATGTAACTTATAGATGGTTGCACACATTGTCTCCCTTGCACTCCCTTATGCAAATAAACTAAGGTGCACTTATGATTTATTATCTAGCTAATTAATCACCTGGGATAATATCTCTAGATTCAATTAGTAGCAACATTATGAATAATAGAGAAGCTAAGTAGAACCATTATTATGATCATCTTGAATTATGTAGTTCTAAAGATTAATAAATATAAATTAAGTCAATAACCTATTTGTTACTTTAGTATGTATACATTAACAATTATAAATTAACTATAATACCCTATAATCCAATTAGCAATCAAATTAACCACTTGATCAAGCTGGATAATAAAGTCATAATCTTATATTAGTAATCATTAAAATTAGTTTATTCATCTAACCAAAAATATATATAACAACTAAATCCAATTCACATCTCATGATTAATTATCCTATAACCTTAATTTATCCTTTTACCCTATACTAATATAGTCTAGCATATTAATTGAATAAGAAAATGGAGAACCTAAGCACATAAAAACCATAACTTCTATTAGAATAAAATAACAAAATAACAAAGATTAAACTAAACTATGGAAATTCACAAAACTCAATTAAATACATATAGGATGAGAACTAAATTAAATGAATAAAAAAATATGAAACAATTAAATGAAACTAAGGATAGAAAGAATGTATAATAATGTGGCAACACAAGCACCGATTGATCTTCAATCCTTCAATTACAAGACATGAACTAACAAATGAAGTAAATGAAACATAAGAGCCTGAATGGCTTCAAAATAAAGAAAAAAAAAGTCAAAAGTTAGATGGCAGTGACCTCAATGTTCTATTTGACCTAATATATATTGTATATATAGACAGAAGGCCATACAAAGCATATCTAAAGTTTGGTAAGAATACGGTCCATATTAGTAAATACTGGGCACCCTTATTTTTTCTCTAACACTTTGCATGTGACTTGAATTAATGGAGAATGTGGGAGGAGAAATTGGGAAATATGAATTTTATTTACATAAATATGGATCATATTTCCATAAATACGAGGGCCTAATATTTCTTGCTCTTAAATAATAGGCACTAGTATCTCTTGTTCCTTCATTGCCTTGTCCTTATTTTTCTACACATGACATCACTTTTATGGTCTTTCATGATATTGCATCAAAATTTCTATGACTCAAAGCTTTTATCATCATATTGTGCTCCTTTTCCTTAGTTATCTACCTAACGTGCCTTGATTTCATCTTTTCCTGCAAAACTAGGCTAACAAAGAAAGTTTGAGGAAAATACAAATAGTAAAAGCTAAGTCAACATATTTAAAATACTACCATAGAATTTACACTTATCAGGTTTAGATTAAAATTTGAGGTATTACCAAAACAAAGAATTTAATTAAACCTTGAAAGGAATATAATTTCATAATTTAAGGCAAAGATCAATAAAATAAATTAGCAATCACATCTCTAACTTCTAAGGTAGAAAATGAAGGAATTCACATGGCCTAAAGTCATGCATACAAAAACCTCAAAACTTAAATCCTTAATTACGTGTAACCCCTATAGGATTGTGAATCCCTAAGACTAGAAGTGGACCTTTTGATCCTAAGGTCTAATTATGAACTCGGGTGTCTATGCTTGAGGCATGTGGTTTCTTTCCTAGCTTAAGTAGCTTTTATCTTTAAATGGTTAGTGTTTTATTCAATGCTAAATTATTATTTAATAAGATATATTAAGATCTAAAAATAATAATCAATCAAGTCCTTAAAGAAGTTAAAAACTCAAGGTGACAAACAACTAGCCATGAATGACTTTGACCATTTAGATTTAACTCAAAAATTATCCATAAAAGGATTAAGGTTAGGTAGTAAACTATAAAAGATAAAGTTTAAGAAAAAATCCATGACTTCACCACAAATAGTATCAAGCCATAAAAGGTCGGGGTTAGCTCACAAGACAAAACCCCATAACACATAACTAATTCATTCCAATTTTTCCCCTTTAACTCCAAACATTTAAAGGTTAATATAGAGCTAATTACCAATATTGTGGTCAATATTCAAACATAAAGTGAAATACAAGTTAACTATTTCTCTTTTATTAAATACTTAGACAAAAGTAACCATCTAAGGTCATAAAATAAATTAATGGGATATCTGCTAAAAAAAGCATAGTCAAAGTAATAAGGCCAATGCAAGACCACTCACATTTAACAAAAAACATTATTACTTTAAACAATCTCAAAATACCTTAGGAGACCAAGGAGTCTGCTTCTAGACAATAAAATACTAAACCAAGAGCAAAACACCACTTTGAATGGAAAACGAAATCAAATAGGATACATTTAAAAAATTCACAATTCATTGAGAAATAAGACTAAATTTTAAACTATTTTGTAAAATTCAATGTTCAAAGCCGTGGTTAATGGTAAAGGTTTTTCTTTTACAATTCATGTATTCACCATTTTGCCATTTAAAGGCTAGTTATGCCATTATATGTTTGATCATGATTAATCCACTATTAACCCTAATATAATTGACTAATCTTTATTTGAACCTCATAAATCAATTCTCAAATAAACCTAGTTATGGTGATTAGTGGGTTATTAGTAAAAAACACTTAGAATATTTATGAAAAATATTCAAACTCATTTTACTAAACTTTTTCAAACTTTATTCGGTCATAACTTAGGTTATATTAATCTAAATGATAACATATTATATATCAAACTTATCCCAAAAACTACTGATAAACATATTAAAATCATTACAACACCCACTAATTATCTCAATCATAAAACCAAACCCCAACTCAAGGCTTAGGTTTTTGATTTGGAAAAATAAATTTGCACACTTGCACTATAAATATCATGAATTTTTCAATAGTTAATATTTTTTAGGTCCAAAAGCTACATTGTAAAATAGGCACATAAATATTTAATTTAAATTTAAAAAAAAAACTTAAAACACAGTCAAATTAGAGATAATTACATCAAAAGTTATATAAAATTCTCAAATATGTAATGAAGCAGTGTCATACTATCTTTAATATTTCATGTATCAACTCTAAAAACATTTAATGATTAATAAAACTTATGGGCATTATATACATAGCTTCCTAACCACAAATCACATCCATTAAGTTAAGTTACAAAAATATCAAGGTTAACTTGTCAAACGCCCTTATTATGTAGCATACGATCATACTTAGAATTTAATAAGATTAATCTTACTCGGGCTTATGAAATCTAAAATAAATAAAGAGTAGGAGATGCTTAGGTATCTCAAAAAAAAACTTGAAACCCAACCTAGCAAATTCAATGATCAAAACATGAAAGATAATATATAGAATCATAATAAGAAGAAAGGAAATAAAGTGAATGATCTTCATTCACTAAGTTTGAGTAGTAGGTGTTTAGTCAATGCTTCAATGGACTAATATGAAGGATGAGGGTGGAATAAAGATGGAGAGGGTGAAGAAAGAAATGGATTCAATGGTTAGATGATGACAATGATGATCCCTATGCTAAATAGCATAAAGGAGAAAGATTAGGTTGTTAGGAAAACAAAGCGGGGATTAACTTGGGTGGTGTAATGATTGTGCACGATCATCAATTATAAACCTCAAGGGGTGATGTCTTATGGGCTCCTAATAGGGAGATGGAATAAAATCAAGTGAAAGGAGAAGTAAATAAAAAAGGGAGATGCACGTGAGTTAAGGAGGATAAGAGGAATGAATAAGCAGTTAGGAGGGATGAACTTAATCATTAGAAGAATATTAATGATGATTGTGCACATAACATTCAACCACATGTAGGGCTTTGGTGTATGGTAGTGATATAGACTATAATAGATGGCCCAGATTAAATCTTGAGGGATATGGAGGGCTAATATCATATCATTAAAGATAAGGATAATATCTAAGTACAGATATTGTTTTATTGCCTTATTTTACCTAAAAAATAATATTTTACCTTATAACAATAATATATATATATATATATATAATATTTTTAAATCATTTTTAACTTAAAAAAATCAAAACAAACTTATCCTCAAAGTTTCATAAATTTTAGATGATGAAAATTATCATTTTGAAGCACACAACTTGAAAGAAACTAAATGAGATAAAATTAGCATTTTTCCTCAAAACCTTAGTTTTCCATTTTTGAAAATGGCTAGTAAACTTAGAGAAATCCAAAAAATTCAATTATGATTAGTCTAGAATGATCTAGAACAACCTAGATGGCTAAATGTTGCTTAAAAAATCTCACTAAAGAAAGTTGTGAGAAAATATAAGAATAACAAAATAAAATATTTCTAAAACACAATTAAGGCGTAGGTTTCCTTCAAAAGATGTAATAAATCTTTAAATAACAATGTTTTCTCATTTTTTATATTATAAAAAATATTTTTGAAAAGTGGAATATTACATCCCTACACACTAAAGAGAGACTTCATAGCTAAATTCTACCAAGAGACATGAATCGGCAAAGCATAAGCTAATACTAACAAACACTTGAGATCACACAAAACATCACATATAAAGGCACTCAAGAAACACATAAATATATGACAATATGACAAGTTAAACATTCCTCACCTCCCCAGTAAACATTTTAGGAAGTACTCACCACTATAACACTCAACTCTCATCGTACCTCCCAAATATTATAGGACTTCACAATAAACCTCAATTACCAAATCACCTTGATTTCACTTCACTACTATTGTAACTCACAATACTCATCAACCATTTATCATTCACGAATATGACTTCACAGCCTCCTTAACCAAAATAACTAATATCTCTTCACTATCACAACTCATCCAACAACTCTTTAAGCATTCAAAACACTCAACAACTATTTTAGCAGAGCAAGACACTCTAGTCATCAATACTCACCCTCTCAACTCTCAAACACAATCCACAAATCCTACATCAACCCATCCTCCAAAAAACATTAATGGTAACAAAAATCCTAATGGTGATCTCTATTTTAACCACCACAAAGTTAGTCATTTATAATATGTAAGAAATCATTCCTCTTCTATATTCCATACTCTTCAATCAAGCACTATGAACATATAACCCTTCCAACCATCTATTCTAATAAAAAAAAAACTAAATAGGGTTACAACCCACTTAAGTGCATGTAACACTCCAATTTTTATTGCTAAAAAATTTTTATTAACAAAAGCTAAATAGGAAATTTAGGGTGTTACTACTATATCCAACATAGGAGAAGTAAATTCATTACCTAACCTATATTAGGTAAAAAGGAAAAAATTAAACCCATATCTCCAGTGTTAGGCGTGATTCCCACCTAACTCAAGTCTGATTTAAGACCTACAAACTTATATGAAAAATAAATAAATAATCAATAAGATCTAATAGAGATCAACAAGAGATAAAAGAAAGAAAATATGGGATCCTAAGGATCCAAATTGAAATGCTAGTTGAGCTAACTAAGGAATCAACACTCTCAATCCTACATAAGCAAAGCTTAAGAAACCTAGACAAGACCCAAATAATGTGGCATTGGTACAACAAGTGTACTAACCAAGGCCTAATTATCAAATATAAGGATGCTTTATACAAAACACATTATCACATCATATAATAGCACAAAATACTAAGGCTATTATAAAATAACATAGGATTGCATGCTAGCATCCAAGTATATATCATATGTAAGAAATAAAGCAAAGCCCTATGGTATCTCTAGGAATTCAATTATAATTATTACTCTTTCATATATCGTGATCATATAAGTATGATGTATTATCTTTCGACCCATCATCGTTCAAGTGCTTTTGACCATTTACACAAAACCCATATTATTTAATAGTAGGGGATTACCACACATGATAAGGATATACTAAGGGTAGATTTTAAGGGGCTCCACACCTACCACACTTGTGTATTCTTGCTAAAAGAGCCACATAAATAATCATAATAAAAAATGGGCATCCTTGTAATAATTGAAACTTTTATTTTAGGATTAAAGAATTAAATGAGAAATTATTGAAAAAGATTTAATTATATATACCATTTTTAAGAAAATAATAATAATAATAATAATAATAATAATAATAATAATAATAATAATAAAGGTAATAAAGAAATAAAAATGATGTAGGGACATAGTTAGTGCAGACTAAATTAATTAACTAACTTAATATAAATTATAAATAAATTATAATAATTTATAAATTAATCAAAATTATTACTACTACTACTACTACTACTACTACTACTATTATTATTATTATTATTATTATTATTATTATTATTATTATTATTATTATTATTATTAATTTTTATTATCCTTCAAACTCTAAAAAATACATAACACCCTACCACCCCATTTTTCCTTTTTTTCTCTTCTCTTTTTCTTCTTTTCTTTCTTCTATTCTTCTTTTTCTTTTTCTTTTTCCTATTTTCTTCCTTTCCTTCTGCCGGCTGGACTACGCCTAGCAATAGCCTAGCTCTCCCCTCTCTCTCTCTTCTTTCCAGCGGCTCCTTTTCTTTTTCTCTCCCCTAATCGGCCCAACCCAGCTTGTCCACCCTCTCTTTTCCCTTTCTCTTCCTCTCTTTTTCCCTTATTTCCCCTTTTACCCCTATCGTCTTCTTCCGACTTGCATGACCCTGCGCGTGACTACACATCGCAACCCTCCCCACCTCTCTGTTCCTCCTCCTTTCCTTTCTTATCCCTATAGATTGTGTAGCACGCATGTCCCTACATGGTCCTCCTCCACCTATAACCTCCCTATCCACCTCACCTCCCCCATTATCCCTGCAAAACCCACCCCTTTCCATGCCCCTTATACAGCAATACAAGCTAGCACACAAATCGCCAGCCACCGAGCCCCCCTTTTTCTTCTTCTCCTCCTTATCCACTTCCTCACTCCCCTGCACCTATACAAACCCTCCCCACTTCCTTCTTCCCCCTCTTTTTCTGCCAATCATCTCCCCTACCCCTTTTCTCTCACCTCTCAAACAAATGCTGCCACTGACGCCACTAGGTTGTATTGCCATCACCGCTCCCTTCCATCCTCTTCCTTACATCACCCTACACCCACTAAACCACTCCCCTTCCCATCCTTTCCCCTCCTCTTCTCTCCCCACTCGTGTAAAATGGGTAGCTAGAGATGCCTTATTGCACTTTCCTCCACTGCCAGCACCGCCCTACACCATCGCTGCCACTACTATCACCACCCTCCCTACCTCCCATCCTACATAGAAAAACCCCCTCCCACACCTCCACTTCTCCTTTTTTTCCTATCCGTTCTTCCCTTTCTCTTTATCTTCCTCTCAAGCATCGCTACTACCACCACCATGTCGCCACCATAAGGCCACCACCACCACCATAAACCTCCTAAACCAAGGAACCCCACCACCCAACAAACCCTACCTTCCCTATATTTTTTCCAACTCTAAAAGCCCCTCATTGCATCTCCTCCACCACCACCATCATGCTACCACAACAGTTATTACCACCACCCCCCACCTACTGCCCTTTCTAGTTACACCCTCCTCCCTCTTCTTTATTTAGTGTACTTTATTTAATAACTTATTATTATTATTATTATTATTATTATTATTATTATTATTATTTGGTTAAGAAAAAAAAGGATAAAAGGAATAAGAGGTAGGAAGAAAGTGAAGTGACCTAGGTGATACTCTCTTTGTAGGTATTGAACAAACATCACCCCATGAGGAGGCGAAGGATTCTTGCTCTAACTAGGTAAGGAGAGAGTTAATATTTAGGTTTGTGTTTTGAATCTTATGTGTGAGGATGTATTGGTATTTTATGTGTAACTATTATGTGTGTGTGAACTAAGTATAAGTGTGGTGTAGCTTAGCTTGCAAGGAGCTAAGGTATGGTGATCATGATTTCCATTATGTGTTGTCTGTGTCGTTATAACTTGCTATGGATGGACATGTTCTTATGTATGGTTGATTATTGAAATATATAGAGGAAATAAAGAGAGTGGAATGAGTGATGAGAAATGTGGAGAATTTCCTAAGTGTCTCATGAAATATGGTAGAGAAATAATGAAATAAGGGGTTAGGAAAAAAAATCTTGCATGGGAAGTGTGAGCCTTACATGGGCGGTGTGCTTTGCACAGGGAAAATATTTAGGTGAATAAATCTTGCTAGAAGGTTAACCATGGAGAGGAAGGTGTGTTTTGGGTGGTTGGTGTACTTGGAGAAGATTTAGTACATGGATTGGTGGAAAGGTGCATGGGGACATAAACTAGGGTTTTTACCTGTAGTAGTATTCCCAGTCCACCTGTTATAATAGTGGGGGCCCCAAGCTTGATAATTTAAACCCTCAGATGGTTATGAAAAAGATTCTAATCACATACATTGGAACACCATATGGCTTAGGACCAGACGTAAGATATTTACCAATCTATTGGTCATAATAGTGTGGTCTCCATACTCATGTGGATATAATTTGAGAAATGTGTAAAGATGGTAATAATGGCTTAAACTCTGGTAGAGGTAAATAATCTAATAAAACCTACTCCTTGCATAATATATGTATTTTATGTTATTGTGCCTTGTTTTATCTATATTTTTGCCTTACTAAGTATGTAGTATATTAATTATCCTTTTCATGGGTGCTACTTATTCCCATGAGCAATGGCCTCTCCTTAGTTAGTGTAGGTAAGTAATGAGGCCCTATAGGACTTTGCAACTTATGATGAGGTAGTCAAGGTAGAGTGATGTTTTGATGTCCTAGGTCTGAAGACAGAGAGAGTGTACTCTGGACTATTTTCCATTTGTGTTTCCTAATTTTTCCCCCTATAGTGGGATGTTACTTTGTATTTCATTTCACTAATGTACTAACTTTGACTCTTGTGTACTCTAGTATTTTCTATATTCAATGTTAAACCCTTTTATGTTTTTAATCATCTTCTATTACATTTCCTCATTATCTTTTAGCCTTGTGGTTAGTATGAGGTTGGTCAGCGGCCAGACTTGTAATGACAACAGTTGTAGCACCCCATATTTGTTGTATGATTTTTCTTAAATAAAAAAAAAATCAATTGGGATTTTTGGGGGTGTTACAAGTTGGTATCAAATCAAAAGTTTGTTGCAATAAGGTTTTTTCTAGTTTTGAAAGTGTTTTATACCCTAGAAAATGCTTTCCTACTTTAAGATCTCTAAGTCCAGGTCCACTGGTCAGGAAACAAAAGGGATGGCCTAGAATTCCACAAAAGGGGAATAATGTGTGTAAATGTTGAACCGACAAGTTCCTTTCTAATGCATATTTTGCTTTGCATAATCCATACATGATGAATGGAAGGGTTGGGTGCCTAGAGGAGGCCTTTGAGGCCTACATGGAGTTTGTCCAACACTAGTCCCTGACACAGCCACCACCCCCACCTCTATAGCAGCATTTTGAGGGTGTTAGGGAGGACTGACTCTAGAGGGTCACCGGCCATCACCCTCTGCTATACACAAGAGAGGAGGATCACATGATCTTAGAAGGGTGGATCTAGTATATGGATCAAACCTTTAAGGATGTGGACTACCCTCCAACATTGGGGCATTTTTATTTACAGGTGTAGCAAATGCTTGGTTGGTAAAGAACCACACTCAAGACAGTCCTTAGATGACCTAGGAAGCCTTCAAGGATGCCCTACGAACTAGGGTCTACCTAGAGAGCCTAAAGAGGCATAAGCCTAAGGATTTTATGCAAATCAACCAAGGTAGTATGACTCGCTTCAATGATATGCTCAAGTTTTCTCCAGGCATTACTGCCAGAAAGTCCACCGTAGTGTATCAATTCAAGCAAGGGCTCCACTTCAACATCATTCGGATGATGGGATCAGTGACCTTCTCAGACTTGGCCACTTTGTATGACCATGCCTACATCACTACCACTCTATTCTAGAAGTAAGCATCCATTCTAAATAAGAAGACACCAGAGGACTAAAGCTTTGGAAAGAGGAATCAACCTCGAGTAGGAGGACCCTTAGAAAATTAGCAGAGGAGTCCGATCAAAGGTCAGGTACCACCAAAGGGATTCTCATGTAGATGTTGTGGCAAGAAACACTCGAGCAAAGACTGTGAAGGTAGACTCGTGAGTTGTAGAAACTATGGCAAGTTGGGCCATCGTGTCTTCAAGTGCTAGAGGCAGAAAATCTTTTTATAGCCCCAAAGCCAATAGTTCTAGCAGAGGGGACCCCTAATTCCCCAACAACAGGCCTAGACCTCTTCCTATAAAAGTTAGCAGAGAGCATCTACCCTAGTCGGTGCACCAATTTGGGAATTTAAGGGAAAGCCTTTGGGACCATGGCCCTTCCCTTAGAGAGGTGGTTAGACTTATATATCCAAAGGTTACCTGGGGAGCTACCAGGGAGGCCAGTTAGGAATACACCTGAACATTATCGGCCAGGTAGAGGCTGATAGCCAGTTGGATGTAATTACGGGTATATTTACCATTCTCTCCTTACCAGTACATGTTCTATTTTATTCGGGTGTCTCCTTATCGTTTGTATCCACTACTTTTGTTGTTGAGGCTAAACTATCACCATTTGCTAGCTTATCATTATTTGTGATGCTACCTTTAGGAGATAGGATAAACTATATTGAAATTTACTCAGATGTGGCCTTAGTTGTAGGCGGGGTAGAATTTTTAATGGACTTGAATGGTATAGAATTACTGGACTTCAATGTCATTTTAGGTATGGAAATGCTTAGGAGATATTGTATGGTGATCAATTGTGCTCAAGAGCAAGTGGTGTTACAAGGCACGAAGGGTACTAGGGTTTCATATAGAATAACTAAGCCCAAGCCATTACTAAAGTGGTATCTATTCTATTTATGCTGTGTACAACAACCGAACAAGGATTTGACAACCTTAGGTGACATTCCAATGTATAAGATTGAATTTACAACCGAGCTAGTACCAGAGAGGAACCCATTTCAAGATCACCCTACAGATGGCACCAATTGAATTGAAGGAGCTCAAGACTCAACTAGAGGAGTTTTTGGAACACTGGTACATTTGACCAAGTGTATCACCATGGGGAGCATAGGTCCTATTTATGAAGAAGAAAGATGGGAGTCTCCATCTCTACATTAACTACTAAGGATTGAACCAATTGACAGTTAATAATGGGTATCCTATTCTAAGGATAGATGACCTCTTCGATCAGTTGCAGGGTGCCATAGTCTTTTCTAAGGTCAACTTGAGGTCTGAATACCACTAGTTGTGCATAGTAGATGCATATATTATGAAGACCACAATCAAAACTCGGTACGAACACTAGAAGTTCACAGTGATGTCTTTTAGGCTCACCAACACCCCTATAGTATTCATAAATTTGATGGCGAGGATCTTTAAACCCTTCCTTGACCAATTTATGGTGGTATTCTTTGGCAACATCCTGGTGTACTCCCAGGGAAATGAAGAGCATTAGTAGTATCTCCACACTATTCTGTCCCTTCTATGGGATCACCATTTTTATACAAAGTTGTCTAAGTGTGAGTTCTATATTTTTGAAGTGTCTTTCCTTAGGAATGTAGTGTCAACTGGGGGAGTAGCTATTAACCCGACAAAGATAGTGGCGGTCACAGAATGGGAGACTCCCAAAAATATTTTAAAGGTTCATAGCTTCCTGGGTCTAGTTGGATATTACTATTGATTCTTGCAAAACTTCTCAACAATTTTTTTCCCTCTAACCTACCTCCTGAAGAAGAACAACAAGTTTCTTTGGGATGATTCATGTGATGAGGCTTTTTAGAAGCTAAATAGATGGATGTCCACAACACCTGTTCTGACTCTTCCAAAGGGTTACAAGGGCTTTGTATTCTACAATGACGCATCCAAACAAAGTTTAGGATGTGTATTGATGCATAATAGTAAAGTGGTCACATATTTCTCCTGTCAGTTCAAGCAGCTCCTTTTCTTTTTCTCTCCTACTACTACTACTACTACTACTACTACTACTACTACTACTACTACTACTACTACTACTACTACTACTACTACTACTACTACTACTACTACTACTACTACTACTACTACTACTACTACTACTACTACTACTACTACTACTACTACTACTAGGTGACCTAGTAGATACTCTCTTTATAGGTATTGAACAATAATCTCCCTATGAGGAGGTGAAGGATTCTTGCTCCAACTATGTAAGGATATAGTTAAGATTTTTTGTTGTGTTATGAATCTTGTGTGTAAGGGTGTATTGGTATGTTATCTATAAATATATGTCTGTGAACTAAGTATGTGTGGGGTGCAACTTGGATTGCAAGGAGCTAAGGTATGGTGAGCTTGATTTCCATTATGTGTTGTATGTGTGGTTATAACTTGCTATGGATGGACATGTTCTTATGTATGGTTGAATATTAAAATATATATGCCTAGATTCCTTAGGTGGGACTTGAGTGGCTATGGAAGATTAAAGAAAATAAAGAGGGTGGAGTGAGTGAGATGATATGTGGAGAATGTCCTAAGTGTCTCATGAAATATGGTAGAGAAATGATAAAACAAGGGGTTAGGGTAAAATATTGAATGGGATGTGTGAGCCTTGCATAGAGGAGTATGCTTTGCATGGAGAAAATATTTACATGGGAAATATTGCTAGGAGGTTAACCATGGGAAGGAAGATGTGTTTTGTGTGGTTGGTGTACTTGGGGAATATTTAGTATGTGGATTGGTGGAAAGGTGCATAGGGCATAAACTAGGGTTTTGAGGGAAAACCCTAAGGATAGGGGTGTTGTAGGGATAGGTTGAGGACATTGGTTGAACATTGGTGTTGGGATGAGGGGTTTGCGGTATGGAGGGTGTGAGTCAAGTTAAATAGATGATAGAGTTGCAAACGAGAAGATGGTATGGAAGGAGGGGAAGTGTTAGGGTTCTAGGGGTGACCAATTAGGATATCATTATAACATGTGGGAGTTCAGGATTTGGGCTATGAGGTTGGTGTCGAGGTGATTATGGTGATGGTACTTGATTTAAGGGAGACATGGGATGGGTATGGAGATGAGAGGTAAGGGCCACATAGGTCAAATTATTGTTTCAAGGGGAAACCCTAGTGGGAAATGGTGAGTATAGGTGGAGAAATGGTGAAATGGCCCTTGACCTATATATATGAGGTTTCTAAGTTCATAGTGAGGATGGTGGAAAGTGTATGAGGGTCCTGTAGTCTTGAAAGATGTAGATTTCCTAGGTTAAGGGATAGGGTATTTTAGGGAGTTCGGGTTGGTAAAGTGGTAATAAGTTGGGAGTGTCAATTAAGTTGTGCATTTCTAAATTGGTATTACTTGTTGAATATGACGTGAATAAAATATTAAACACTTAAAGTGGAAGATCATTGAGTCACACCTAGATTTAGGATGTTTACCGGTCCACTAGCTATAATAGTAGCCAGAAGTGTTTGTCTTGGATTTGTATATGTTACCGGTCCACTAGTTATAATAATGGTCAGTCACGTTTTGCTCTAGAGTAGTTATTCGCAATCAACCAGTCATAAAAGTAGGGTCTCCATGTAACACCCCAAAATTCACTACTTTTTTTTAAAGCGGAAGAATTTTAAATTAAAACCCGTGAATTATGGGGATGTTACCACCACACTTAGTACAAGACCGGTTCTCTCCGACTGTTCCAATACCAAGTGCTAAGGCTAAAGAAAAGATTAACATTTAAACTCAAACCAACAGTTCATAAATAATTGGAAAGAATCATACATCAAAAATCAGAGTACGTGTAAAAGCTTATAAACAATAATAAGATAGAAATCAGAGTGCGAAATCAAATTCCTCGGAGGGAATAATATTACAATCAATAAAAAGGTCTATTTGAAATACTTCATACAAGGTAATAAATCATAAAAGAATAAATGTGATATAAAATAAATAACATAATGAAATAAAATCACATGAAGAGAAAATACGGCCATGATACTCTCGAACTTCGAGCCAAAACATTCTCAACACTCAACCCCGACTAATGTCTTGCCCACCTGCACAAAGTCAGAAGGGCCTACTACTCATGGGAATGAGCAGAACCCATGAAAAGGGTGATCAGTACGCTACATACTGAGTAAGGCAAAAAATGCACTAAGGCCAACACATAACACCACAAATAATGCAGAAGAAATGAAGAGAACATAAAGACCATAATGATAACATAATATGGTTCAAACATTCTGATAGATACATAAGGCCCAAATATAGTCCGATTTAATTATTTAACTAATCTCTGATCAGAACTCATTTCACACCATGCTTTTTTATCAAATCCATGTGAGTATAGGAACACCCCACTATTATAACAGGTGGGCCGGTCACACATAGAGCATCATGCCCTAACCACTATTATTATTGGTGGATCGGCCACATATAGGGTAAAACCCTAACCACTATTATTACCCATGGATCGGTCGCATATAGGGTAAAACCCTAACCACTATTCCTAATTGGTGGATCGGTTCGGCTCCTGCTTGCATAGTGTTCCACTGTAAGTAATTAATATCTTTTAAATGTCTTAACAAAAACTCTAGTTTGTTTTTATTGACTTCGGGATCCCCCACTATTATAACCGGTGGACCGGTCACACATAGGACATCATAACCTAACCACTATTATAACCGGTGGATCGGTCGCACATAGGGTAAAAACCCTAACCACTATTCCTAATCGGTGGATCGGCTGATCCCGTCTCAATATCTTCCACTTTAAGTTATTAATGTCTTAAGTATCTTATTCAAAAGCTTTCACCCTAGACATGCATGAATCATTCCCTTCTACACTTCACGCATCACAAATCATAGATTCCATATTCATCATCATACTTTAATCACCAAGTACACACGTACTACCACCAAACCCTGGTTAGCCATATCAAAACCTTAGTTAACCACAACAACTTATAGTTAATTACTCCAAACCCTAGTTATCCACAACCAACCATAGTTAACCACTCCAAACCCTAGTTAATCACAACAACCTATAATTAGCCACTCCAAACCCTAGCTTAGTCTCCTATGAACCCAAATAATGCTCCACGTACTATTTTCCATTCAAAATGTTCGAACACCCAAACAACACTTACATTGCCTTCCTCACACCCCAAATCAACTTTTCTTACGTAAACTTCATGCCCATGCAAATGTTACACATCCCATGCAACCATTCAAATCCTTCATGCGAGACCCTAGAAATCCCATGTGAAACCCTAGTTTCAACCATGCAAACCCTAGATCCATCCATGCAAAACCCTAAATTCTTTCATGCAAAACCAAAGATTCCTTCATACAAAACCCTGAATTCAATCCACACAAAACCAAAGTTTCATCCATATCAAACCCTAGATTTAACCTGTATAAAACCAAGGTTCATCCATACCAAACCCTAAATTTAATCCATAAAAAAAACAAAGATTCATTCTTACCAAACCCTAAATTCAAACCATATAAAACTAAATATTCATCCATATAACACCATATATTAGATTCTCCCATGCGAAACCATAAATTAGATTCTCCCATATAACACCATAGATTAGATTCTCCCATACAAAACCATAGATTTGATTCTCCCATATAAAATCATAAATTAGATTCTCCTATATAAAACCATAGATAAGATTCTCCCATATAAAATCATAAATTATATTCTCTGACATATAACACTAAATTTTCCATTTTATTCTTCCACCCATAAATCATTAAAATACTTAGGTCAACTCACATCCTTTGGTCAACTTATTCCCCCCCCCCCTTCTCCTTTTTCATCCTTTCTCCCACACAAACCACATTAACATCCTCACATGTATGTCTAAAGGGTCACAAACCATTCATCACATATACATAATACACATGCCATATAACAACACAAGAACATGCTTGAAATCCATATCATACCACATACGAAATAGTTAATAAACATATAATGCATAGCAGACGAAGCACATAATGCATATAAACACACAAAAGGCCTTAGTAACACCCTTACCTAAAACAACACCGGTCTTGGAGCACGCTCCTACGCCTCCTTAGGGTTTTCATAAAATAATAACATATTAATAAAAATAACATTAACTAATTTCTAACTTTACTAAAGATATAAGAAATAATAGAATTATTATAAAGGTTGATAATATAGGGTTGAACATTTTACCCTAATAATAATAATGGTACTAAAATAATAATAGCAAAGATACTAAAAATAATATAAATGATAATATAAATAAGAATAATGATAATAGTAACAATAATAATAATAATAATAATAATAATAACATTATTCAAAACAAAGTGAAATAAGGCTTCAGCCCCTTTACCAAAATAATAATAATAATAATAGTAAAATAAATAACCAAATTTAGTAATGATAATAATGATGAAATAATAGTAGTAATAATGATAGAAACCATAATAATATTACAAAATAATAATAACCATAATGGTAATAATAGTAAGGATAATATTCGAAGATAAAAAGAAGTAGGGTTTCCACCTTACATTGAATAATAATAAACTTATTAAATAATAATAATAATAATAATAATAATAATAACGCTAATAATAATAATAATAAATAATAATAATAATAATAATAATAATAATAATAATAAGACTTGATATTTATAATACTACTACTACTAAAACTCAAATATGCATAATAGGGTTCCAGCCCTATATAAAATAATAATACTAACACTTGAAAATAATAATAATGATGATGATGATGATGATGATGATGATGATGATGATAACAATAACAATAACAATAATAATAATAGCAAAACTAATAGTAAAGTAATTGTAATATTAATAATGAAATAAAAATAATAGTAATTCGAAATATTAATAATAAAAATAATAATTATAATAATAAACACATATTAATAATAATAATAATAGAAACAATAATAATAATAATAATAATAATAATAATAATAATAATAATAATAATAAAATCGAAATAAAAATACAATAGGGCTTCAGCCCTCAACAGAAATAATAATCAAAACATTAATACTAATAATAATAATAATACATATTAAAAAATAATAATAGTAGTATTTACATTCAAATAAATGAAATAAAATAAATTTAGGCTTGTGAAAATAGGGAAAAGGGTTGATAGGGTCTAGGGTTCAACCTTAGGCTGGAGGGGATGGGCCACACCGGCGGTGGTGCACAGAAGCGGCGGCGGTGGCTAGAAAAAGGGAAGAAAAGGGAAAAAGTTAAATGATGGGAAAAGGAGACGCAGAATGGAGGTGGGAGATGGATTGCTTATGGTTATATAGAAGGAGAGGGATAAAATGGGGGTGGTGGCGCAGCCAAAGGTAGCGGCGTACGGCAGTGGCGGTGGTGGCCGAAGGGGAAGAAGGAGAGAAAGAGAGGAGGAGAGGGAGGAAGAGGAAAAGAAAGGTAGGGGAAGGTAGAGGGCGGTATGTAAAATAGATTGGAAGGTGAAAGGAGCGGCAGAAGAGGTGGCTAAGGGTGGCGCAAAGGGTAGTAGAGGTAGAAAATAGGGTTGATCAGGAAGGCTAATTCGTACAGCCGGGTGGCTTGTACAAGAAAAATCAAGGGGGATGGATGATTTACTTAGCTAGAGGGCGGTGCAAGGAGTACTCGGGTGGCCAAAATAGGCAGCGAAGTTGGCTGAAGACGGTAGTAGAAGCTTCTGAACTGGTGGCGGTGGCAAGGTCGGGCATTTTTGGGTAAGAAACAAAAGCTTGATACATGGCAGTGTAAGGGGGTACTTATAGACTTTAGAATAGAGGGTAGGGTTCTGTGGGTCGGCTAGGAAATAGGGAAGGTAGGGTTAGGGTTATCGACGGTGAGGTTGGCCGGTGGGAGTAAGTTTCAGGCAGGGATTGGTTGCGTAGAAAAAGAAGGGAATCACACAATAATAGGGGAGATTTGATTGGGTGAAAAGGTCAATGGTCAACAAGGGAGAGAGAGGAGCGAAATGGCCGGTCAATGGCGCCAAAAAACCAGGGCACAAGGGCGGCGGTGCAGGTCGACGGAAATGGCAGGCTATCGACGATGAGGGGAGGAAGGAGGAAGGAGAAAGAAAGGCTAGACCAGGCGGTTCAGGGTAGAAAAGAAAGAAAGAAAAGGGAGACCAAGCGGTCGGGCACGGCTAAATTGTTTTAAATAAAATGATGCGTGTTGGGGGCAAGAGAAGCAAAACGTGGCAAGGCAGGGAGAAGGAAGGAGGCACCGCATGGGTTGGGCTGGTCGAAGGAAAGGAAGAAGGGGAACTAGGCTGCTAGGCTGGCCCAGTTTGGGGAGGAGAAAAATAAAAAGAAAATAAGAAGAAAGAAAAAGAAAGAGAAAGAAAAGGAAACAGGGAAAAAGAAAAATAGGAGGGTTGGGTTAAATAAATTAATTAAAATATTTGGGATAGTTAAAAATAATAATATTTATATAAAAAAATATTTAAATCCCTTTTTAGGCTAAATTAGGATTTTTAAAATAATTTTCATAAATTCCATTTTAATTAGTAAATCACTCTAATTTTCTTCAATTAAATTATTTATAAAATTCATATTAATTTGGAAATATTTTCTCCTTCTTATTTTAAATAAAATAATATATTTAATTAATTTTTAAAATAAAATCCTTAATTAGCTAAAATACCCAAATTTCTACTAATTAAAATACTAATAAATTTCTTCTTGTTGCCCTAATTAATTCCTTTTTATTTTAATAAAAAGTATTTATTTAATTAATTTTTCTAATAAAATCTTATTTAAATATAATTTTTAAAATTAGAAATTTCGGGGCCTTTAACTCCTTACTCACATAGATATAATTTGATAAATATGTAAAGATGGTACTAATGGCTTAAACTCATAAAGGGGTAAGTAATCTAAAAAACCTTCTTCTTGCATAATATTTGTATTGTATGTTATTATGCCCTGTCATAGCTATATTATTACCTTACTCAATATGTAGCATACTGATTACCCTTATCATGGGTGATGCCCATTCCCACAAGCAGTGGCCCCTCCTAAGTTTGGTCATGTTGGAGATGAGGCCCTAAAGGACTTTGCTGTTTATGATGAACTGGTTGTGGCAGAGTGATTTTTTGATGTTTGAGGGTCGGGGATAGAGATAGTGTACTTTGGACTACTTTTAGTGTACTATTGACTACTTTCCATTTATGTTTCCTATTATTATTCCCTATAGTGGAATGTTACATTGTATTTCATTTCACTGATATACTAACTTTGACTCTTGCAATGTTAGACTCTTTTATATTTTTAATCATCTCTTATTATGGTTCCTCATTGTCTTTTTGCCTTATGGTTAGTATGAGGCTGGATAAGGGTCAAACTTATACTAATCGCGGCTGAAATACCCAAATTTAGGGAATCATGGCCAAATAAGAAATTATTAGGAAGATTAATTAAATAAACTATTTTGTTTTTATTATTATGGGGCTAATTAAGGTAAATCTAGGAGAAATTATAAATAATTTTAAATAGGAAAAAAATTGAGTATTTTGCTAATTAAAATAGAATTTAAGGAAATTCTTTTAAAATCCCTAAATTAGCCTAAAAAGAGAATTTAATTATTATTTTAATAATTATATTTTATTAAATATCCCAAATTACCTAAAATATATTTGATTAAGCCAACCACCTTTTTCTTTTCTTTTTCCTTTTCCTTCTTCTTCCCTCTTTTTCCTTTTCTATCCTTTCTTTCTCTTCTTTTTTTCTCCTTCTTCCCCGACCTGGGCCAGCCCGCTAGCCCAGATTCTCCCTCCCCCTGTGTGGCCCAGCCTCCCCGTGCCACTCCTTCCCTCTCCTAGCCGGTTCGGCCCTTCCTTTTCTATCTTTTTCTTTTCCCCTAGACCGACGGTCCAGCCCCTCCCACCTGTATCATCTTTAATCTCCAACACGCACCTGCAGCCCAAAATCAGCATCGGAAAAGCCTGCACCAACCACACCGCCTACTCCGGCCATCCCTCCCCTCTTTTCCCTGTTGACTTCCCTACCATTTCAACAGGACCATCCCTCCCCTCTCCTGTACGCCATCCCTCTCTCCCCGACAAATTATGGTCTACACACGCAAACCTGAGCTAACCATTCTCGCCAGACAGAGACCCATAACCCTTGCCCCTCTACTCTCCCACTCCTCTTTGTCGTTTTCCCCTTCTGATCGAGCTATAAATAGCCCCAAAGGCTGCCATAATCGGGTTTTGATTTTGGCAGCCCAGAAAATCAAGACGCGCGCCACCACCTGTTCAACCCATTATTCCTCCACCGTCGACCGTCTTTGCCACCCACTTTGACCACCAAAACACTCCCTGCACCGCCCTCTACATAATCGAGCCACTAGCCTTCCTTGCCCTGCCCTACACGAGCCACCCCAGTCGTACAAAATTGCCTTCCCGAACAGCACCCTTTGACCTCGTGCCGCCCTTCACGCCACCTATTGCCATCGGTTCCACCACCTATAGCGCCGCCTCTACCTCCCGAAACAACTAGGAAACCTTGCCTTACCTCCCCACACCTCCATTTTCCCCTAATTCCCTCTCCCATAGCCTCCACATCCATCTCTCCACTCCTTCCTTCCTCCATTGCCGTCGCGCCGCCGCTGACTCCACCACCCAGCCTAGGTTGTATCCCAACTCCTTAACCCCTAAACCCTGTATATAAAAGTGTTAATGATTTTAATATTATTAACTATTATTATTAGTGTTATTATGATTATCATCATCATCATCATCATCATCATCATTATTATTATTATTATTATTATTATTATTATTATTATTATTATTATTATTATTATTATTATTATTATTATTATTATTATTATTATTATTATTACTACTACTACTACTACTACTACTACTACTACTACTACTACTACTATTATTATTACTACTACTACTACTACTACTACTATTATTATTACTACTACTACTACTACTACTACTACTACTACTACTACTACTACTACTACTACTACTACTACTACTACTACTACTACTACTACTACTACTACTACTACTACTACTACTACTACTACTACTACTACTACTACTACTACTACTACTACTACTACTACTACTACTACTACTACTACTACTACTACTACTATTATTATTATTATTATTATTATTATTATCATTATTATTATTACTATTATCATTATTATTATTATTATTATTATTATTATTATTATTATTATTATTACGTTTATTACTCTAACTATGATTATCATCATTATTACTCTAACTATGATTATCATCATTATTATCTCTATTATTATTTTTTTTAGTATTCTTATTATTATTAGTATTATTACTACTATTATTATTATCATCATTATCATTGTTATTATTATTTTCATTATTATGGTTGTGGTTATTATTATTTTTTTTTTATCATTATCATTATTATTGTTGTTGTTGTTGTTGTTGTTGTTGTTGTTGTTACTACTACTACTATGATTTCAATTATTATTATCATTATTACCATTATTAGTAGTAGTAGTATTCTTATTATTATTATTATTATTATTATTATTATTATTGTTGTTGTTGTTGTTGTTATTAGTAATATTGAAACCCTTACTTTAATAGTATGAATATTAATAAGACTTACTTTGATTAGCAGTGATTCGATTAACCATCTTGAGAATAATAATAACCCTACCTTTTAATTATAAACTATTATTATTAATATTGGCCGTAGTATTAGGCCATGATAGGGGTAAGATAGGAAAATATGGTAATTCTGGTAGAGGAAGATTGACCCATAGTATTTCCCTCTTATAGGTGAATCTAGTCAAAACCCTCAGGAGGCGTAGGAGCGTGCTCCAAGCCCGGCGATGCTTTAGGTAGAGACGTAGCTAAGTCCACCTATGTGTTACATGTTTTACTTGCCTTGGATGCCTTGTACAATTTATATGTTGTGTTCTATATGCTATTATCTTTCCTATTTTATGTGTAGCGCAGCTTGGAACCGAGGTATGTCCACGTGCTCTTTTCTGGTATCTGCTAATATGGATATGCTGCAAGTATGATGTGATGTGATGTGGCCCTTAGGACATGCATGCTAGGTTATTTGATGAGGTGTTGTGGAATGGAGGCATGAAAGAGAAAAAATGAGAAATTAAGATAACCAAGGGGAAGTAAGTTGGCTAACGTAGGTAAGGATGACCTAAGTAATCTATGATCCATGAATGGATGAGTAAAAGGGGAATTAAATAAAATGAAAGAGTGGGAGAAACTAAGGTTTACATGGCAGGAACTAGGGTTTGCATGGAAATCTTAGGGTTTGGCATGGTAGAGATCAAGGGATTTTCATAGGGAGGTTAAGGTCGGCATGGGGGCGAACCTTATGTATGGAAAGTTACTTTGGGATGTGGGGAAGGCAATAGAAGGTTTGTTTGGGTGACTGGAGGCTCGAGGTGAAAAATAGTACGTATGATAATATAAGGGTACCTAGGGATCGACTAGGGTTTGGGGGGAAACCCTAATTTGAGAAGGTGGAAAAAGAAAAAGAAAATAATAAAAATCAACGAGGAGGAGTGAGGTATGAGGGGAGAGTTGAGTCTAAAGGTCATGACACGTGGGGCGTTAAAATAGTGTGGGTTGTGGGAGGCAGAGAAGGAAGGGCCACATAGGCTCAAATTAGGGTTTCTGGAGAAAACCCTAGGGTAAGGTGGTGAGTGGACCTTGGGGTATAAGGTGGTGGGCCTTGACCCACACGCTTGGGAGTTGGATTCCCGGTGTGAGAAAGTGGATTAAGGGAAGGATGTCGGGGCGAGTTAGGAGGTGTAGAAGTCCCAAGATATGGGACAGGCCCTCTTAGGAGGATAAGTGCGGATATAGTTAGTCATGCATTTCAAGGGTGAAATTCTCTTGAATAAGATATGCTAAGACACTAATCACTTATAGAGGAAGATGTTGAGCTGGACCCAGACCGGTCCACCGGTGAATAATAGTGGCTAGGGCCGGGGTGCCCTACATGACTAGTCCACCGACGAATAATAGTGGCCAAGTGCATTTTACCCTGCACGACCGTTCTACCGGCTATAATAGTGAGGGTTTTTGTTCTCAACAAACCAATCATAATAATGATAAGACACGAGGAAGATACTAATTACTTACAGTGGAACACCATGAGAGACGGGGCCAGACTGGTCCACCGGCGAATAATAGTGGTCAGGACACATTGCCCTACATGACCGGTCCACCAACGAATAATAGTGGCCATGAGCATTTTTGCCCTGCATGACCGTTCCACTGGTTATAATAGTGGGGTTCCCACACTCACATGGATTGATAAAGGCTATGATGTAAATCGACTATATTTATCAGATATCTAAATAATAAGTTATCTGATCCATAGCCGGTATTGTTTATCTGTGTTATCGCATGCTGACTACATAATTATGCCATGTATGCTATGCCATGTGTTTTGTGTACGTTGGCCTTAGTGCGTCTGTTAACTTACTCAGTACGTAGCGTACTGATCACCCGTTTCATGGGTACTGCTCATTCCCACGAGCAGAAGACCCGTCTGAGTTTGTACAGGTAGGGGATGATGTCTTTGATGCCTTCGATGCTTACGAGGCATCGGGCGGGGCTGAGAATTGAACCTGGACCTAGCTTGGGGGTCGAGAGTGACGTGGCCGGAGTCCACCCTCTGTTTTTTTTCCCTGTATTATTATATTTTGTTTTATCTCGCTGTATGATGTCCTCTGACATTTGGTACTTTAAAACTATACTTTTGGGGTGTACCTTTTGATTTCCGCACTCTAATTCCATATGACTTGTGTTTTATTAGTGACTCGTATTTGATGTTATTCTTGTTTAGCCTTAGCACTTAGTACTGGGATGGTAGGAGTGAACCGATCTGGTACTAAGTGTGGCAGTAATGCCCTCGAGTTTACGGTTTTATCTTTCCACTTCTGCTAAAACCTTTTAATTAAACGAAAATTTTCAGTCATAAATTTGGGAGTGTTACAACAGTAGTAACACCCCCTATTTGATGTATGATTTTTCTTAAACAAATGAAAATTTTCAGTTGTGATTTTTAGAGGTGTTACAATCTTGCTCCTCATGCATTAGGAACATACACTTATCATATTAACCATGAATCAATATATAGGCATCTTAGTGAGAAATTAACAAATAGCCATCTTAACAAAGGTATCAAATAATTAGAGCCCAGCTCCGTTATATATGACAATCTTGGCTGAGGGACTTGATAAATTGAATATTTTTCATATTTCTTCCCTAATTTTCCTTCATTTATGTAATCTCGTTTGTGTTACTGCTTTCTTGGTTATTGTTTTCAAGAAATTTTGAATAAATGAAAAATCCAAAGAAGTGGTGTATGGATTCAAGAAAATAATCAAATATGGAAGGTATTGAATGAAGATAATCAACCCCACGTGTCTTTGGAGAAGTGAAGAAATTTAAAGAGTTAAAAAGAGGAGCAAGGGATGCAAGAGGAGGAAGAAATGGTTGTAGCACGGATGCAGCAAAACCAACTACACAACCATGCCACTTTAATCAGCAAATATATGAGAGAATGAAAGTTGCACAACTAGCTAGTGCAACTAACGAGCAAACACACAACATCTTAATTCATTGCACAACTATGCATGTGCAATCTACCGAGAGAAGAAAAGTTGCATAGCCACGTAATGCATCCTTGCACGGTCATGCAGCCAACAATTATCACACATTCGCATGATTTTCTCCCATGTTCTTCCCACTTCCTCTACGTCAACCTTGAAGGGAATATAAAAGAGAGAAGGTGGACGACAAATGGGGGTCGAATGCTAAAATTCTCTCCATTATTCCTAAGCATAAACAACTATTTGTAATTTACTTTAAATTCTTAAGCAAATTTTGTTCTTAAAATCAAGATTAGTCAAGTGTGTATCTCAACTCTGCAGACACTTATGTTTATCTTCAATCTACTTTTTTGATATTTCCATTCTATTTTCCATTATTTGTTATACCTACGAGAAGTATGTCATTTACATTCATTTTTTACATTTCTTCCGATTCATGAGTGGGTACCTATCTTTTCTAGGATTGATCTAGGCTCTATTTCATGTGAATATAATGATTTAAATTATATGTTATATTTATTGGTCATATAGGTTGTTTCATACATTAGAAATTATTATTATAAGTTGAGTTTATTGAAATATGATTTACATATATATCCATTGACTATAAAAAAAGAGGTTAAAATCAATTTGGAAAACTAATATACGAACGAGAATTCAACTGATCACAAATTAGACATTTAATATTTAGGGACTATTTAATCGGTGGTGTTTAATGGATTTAATCTAAATAATTTGTCACGAAAGTAGTAAATAAATTATATTAGAAATGTATCTAGACCTTGAAATAGGCTAGTGAATCACATTTAACCAATTGTTCACCATAATTTTTAACTGTACTATGGCATATTGTTAAATTATTTTTGAATACCAAAAAAGAGATCAAAGTTCACTCCTAGGCTTTAATTCTATAGTTTCATAATCTATAATTTATTAGTTATTTTAGTATTTACTTCATTTTCTCACTTTTTAATAATCTAGGTAGCTAAAATAATAAAAATAAGTAATCAATCACAAAGACCCTAATGATATGACATTGACATGCTACAACGAAGCCCTGCACTTACAAAGTAGCAATCATCAAGGTTTTGGTGCCATTGTCGGGGACTTTGGTAAATTCATATTGATTCTTTTGTTACTATGCTAAACTAGATTTTTCTTTACTTAATTTCCTTTGCCTCTATGCTTTTCTTTCCTTCCTTGATAGTTTGTTGTGTTTTTTTTTCTTCACATGCCTTATATGCAACTAATTTTCTTAAGGAGTTAGCAGATTGTGAGATGTGACTAATATGGTAGACCTCACACTAGCACTGAGTGCTAGGTGGCTAACCTTTTTGTACAATCATCTAAGTAGGCTAATTTTGTTTCAAATTCTGGTAGGTCCAACAACAATCTTTACTCGAACAACTATAATCCTTATTGGAGGAATCACCTAAATTTCTCTTGGAGAAATCAAAACCTAACTCATGCTCCAAGTTAAGTAAGACCACCTCCAGGATACCAAACCACAACCCCTAAACCAAAAATGAGTTTAGAAGAATTGCTTACTAAGTTCATAAAGCAAAGCGAGTCCAGATTCCAAAATCAAGAAACTAAAATGCAAAATTAGGAGGATTCTTTAAAGAACGTGGAGGTGCAAGTAGGATAGTTGGCAAATAAGATCTCCAAAAGAGACCAGGGAACCTTGCCTAGCAATATAGAAAGGAACCAAAAAGAGGATGCAAAGTTAATCACTTTGAGGAGTGGTAAAGAGTTATCTAATATAGTATCTCTGAGCTTTGAAGAAAAGGATAAGAAAAAGGTAGTTGATAAGAAGCCCATAGAAATTTCTCATTCTCAAAAGGAGGTAAGAGATGACCCCACACCAGGTGAGGGTTTGCATCATGAGGTAAAACCTTATCAACCTTGCATCCCATTTCCCCAAAGGTTGAAACAATAGAAATTAGATACATAATTTTCTAAGTTTCTTGAAATTTTTAAGAAATTGCATATAAATATTCCATTTGCTGATGCTTTTGACCGCAATGCCTAGTTATGCTAAATTTTTAAAGGAAATTTTATCTAACAAAAGGAAACTATAGGATTGTGAGATGGTTAGACTTACCGAGAATGTTTTGTTGTGCTTCAAAACAAACTACTACCTAAGCTAAAAGATCTAAGGAGTTTTACTATTCATTAGAGTCTTAGTAGTTTATATTTTGATAAGGCTCTTTGGATCTTGGTGCAAATATTAACCTCATGCCCTTTTCCATTTTTAGGAAGCTTGGAGTAGGTGAAACAAAGGGCATGGCCATATCTCTCCAACTGGCAAAGCGATCGATCAAGTATCCATGTGGTATTATTGAAGATGTGCTGGTAAAAGTTGACAAGTTCATCTTTCCTATGGACTTTGTCATTCTGGAGATAG
Source organism: Tamarix austromongolica (assembly GCA_039764185.1). Classification (NCBI taxonomy): domain Eukaryota; kingdom Viridiplantae; phylum Streptophyta; class Magnoliopsida; order Caryophyllales; family Tamaricaceae; genus Tamarix; species Tamarix austromongolica. Next base: position 52,131,365 of record CM077817.1, read on the forward strand.
AAGAGGACCATGAGGTACCTCAAATTCTAGGGAGACCATTTTTTGCAAAGGCTATAAATCTTATTGATGTTCATGAAGGTAACCTAATTTTTAGGATTAATGATGAGAAAATTATTTTTAATGTATTTGATGGCATGAAACACCCTCACAAAGATAATACTTGCTTACACATTAATTCTATTGATGAGTGCGTTGGTGAGTATTTTCTTGTGAATAGCTTAGATGACCCATTAGAAGCATGTATCATGAATGGACTTGATGAGCATTAGGAATATGAAAGCCTTAAAAATGTAACATACTATTTGGAGGTGTCTTCTTCGTATCCCAAATTTTCAAGGCCACCACTTAGAGGCATGGAGAGTGATGAGATAAAAAAAAATTATAACCCTCCATCAAAGAGCCTCCTCATCTTGAGCTCAAACCTCTCCCCTCTCATTTGAAACATATGTTTTTAGATGGTTCTACTTCTCTTACAGTGATTATTTCCTCTTATTTGAGCAGGTTGACGGAGTAGAAGCTAGTAAGGGTGATGAAGGAGCACAAAAGAGTTTTTAGGTGGACTATTACATACTTAAAAGGAATTAGTCCATCTATATGCATGCACAAAATTCTGATGGAGGAGGGTTGCAAGCTAGTGGTTCAACCTCAACAATGACTTAATCCCACAGTGTAATAAGTGGTGAAAAAAGAGGTGATAAAATTACTCTATGCGGGTATAATTTATCCTATATCTAATAATGTGTGGGTTATTCTGGTATAGGTGGTTCCTAAAAAAGGGGGTATTATTGTTTTGGCTAATGAAAAGAATGAACATGTAGCATAATAATCTAGTGTGTTTGAATAGATTATACACAAGTAAATGATGCCATTAGAAAAGGCCATTACCCTTCCCTTCATTGATTAGATGATAGCAGGACTAGTAGGCCACAAATTATACTATTTTCTAGATGGATATTTGGGTTACATACAAATCTCCATTACACCAGAAGATCAAGAAAAAAATAACATTCACATGTCTTTACAGTATGTTTGCATATAAGAGAATACCTTTCGGATTGTGCAATGCTCTTGCTACTTTTCAAAGATGTATGATAGCAATTTTTTACAATATGATGGAGGATTTCATGGAAATTTTCATGGATGAATTTTCCATGTTTGGATGTTCTTTTGATGCATGCCTAATTTGGATAATGTGTTGAAAAGATTTGAAGACACAAATTTAGCCCTCAATTGGGAAAAATGTAATTTTATGGTCTAAGAGGGGATTGTTCTCTGTTGCAAAATGTCTAACAAGGGGATTGAAGTTGACAAGGAAAAAATTAAAGTAATTGAGAAACTTTCCCCTTCCTCTACTATTGAAGGTGTCAGGGGTTTTTTGGGACATGATGGCTTTTATCAATGGTTCATTAAAGACTTCTCAAAAATAGCTAAGCCCTTGTGTGAGTTACTTGTTAAAGATGCTACTTTCATTTTTTCTTATGAGTGCTTGCATGCATTCAATACCTTGAAAGAAAATTTGGTTAGTGAACCTAGTATGGCATTTCCTTATTGGAATTTTCCCTTTAAATTAATGTGTGATGCCAGTGATTTTTCTGTTGGTGTTGTGCTGGGCCAAAAGAAAGATAAACTTTTTCAAACCATTTACTATGCTAGTAGAATTCTAAATTCTACACAATTAAATTATGCCACTACTAAAAAGAATTGTTTGTCATAGTATTTTCATTTGATAAGTTTCATTCTTACTTGTTGGTGAATAAATTCATTGTTTACACAAACTACACTACATTAAAGTACTTGTTTACTAGGAAGGATGCTAAGGCTAGGATAATAAGATGGATATTACTGCTCTAAGTGTTTGACTTGGTGATCAAAGATAAAAAAGGAAAGTGAGAAAGTGTTGTGGATCATCTCTCACAACTTCCCCAATCTATCATAAAAGAGCCAACCAATTCCATAAATGAAGAATTTCCAAATGAGAGCCTTTACAATGTTCAAATCACACCTACTTCATGGTATGCTGATATAGCCAATTTCTTAGCATGTAACATCTTACCCGCTCATCTTTCATATCATCAAAAAAGGAAGTTTCTTTCTAAGGTAAAGTATTATTTTTGGTGTGATTCATACCTATTTAGAATTTGTTTTGATCAAGTAATTTGAAGATGTGTGAGTGATGAAGAGATTTATTCCATCCTAGAACATTGTCATAATAGGGAGGCTGAGGTCACTTTGGACCAACGAGGACCACAACTAAGATTTTGCAGTGTGGCTTTTAATGGCCTAATATTTTTAAGGATGCTCACATCTTTGCTTTTTCTTGTGATAGTTGTAAAAGGACTGGGAATATTTCCCAAAAACATGAATTGCCCTTAACTAATATCATGGTTTGTTAGTTTTTTTACGTTTGGGGCATAGAATTCATGGGACTATTCCCTTGTTCTTTTGGTAATGAGTATATTCTTATGGATATAGACTATGTGTCCAAGTGGGTAGAATCTGTGTCACTTCCCATGAATGACGCCAAGGTGGTTGTCAAATTCTTGAAACAAAATGGTTTCACGTGATTTGGCACACCTAGAGCCATCATTAGCAATGGAAGGAAGCATTTTTGCTATATGGAGTCATGCATAAATTGGAAACTCCCTACCATCTTCAAATAAGTGGTCAAGTTGAAATAACTAATATGGAGATTAAATGGATTTTGGATAAAACTATAAGTGTAACTCGAAAAGAATGGTCTATCAAATTAGAAAACACACTTTGTGCTTATATAATGGCATACAAAACTCTAATTGTCATGTCCCCCTACCATTTGCTATATGGGAATTCATGTCATATCCTAGTCAAACTTGAATATAAAGCATATTGGGCATTAAAATTTCTAAATTTTAATTTGAGTGATGTAGGTAAGCACAAGAAACTTCAGCTAAACAATATGAATGGCTTTAATTTTGACACGTATGAGAATGTAAAGCTTTATAAAGAAAGTAATAAAAAGTTACACGATAAGCATATTTCCAAGCACCTTTTTTTCAAGGGACAATAGGTGCTTCAATTTAATTCTAGGTTGAGGTATTTCCCTAGAAATTTGAAATCCCAATGGTCTAGCCCATTCTTAGTTGTAAACTTATATCCCTCTGGTGCAATGGAAATTTCACATTGAAAAAAGGAACGTTCATGATTAATGGTCAATGATTAAAACCATTTAACAGTGGTGGTGTTGAACAACTCAAGACCATTATTATCATGACAAACAAAAATTAGAAATGAGGGAGTTGCCATGATGCAGGAGCATCTAATGAGCCTAATGATTGTCATGTTCATATTAATCCTCAAGGTAAGGAAGGTTTAGCTTTCTTAATGTTGGAGCCTATCATGTAAAATATTCTTGATAGTTCGTATATGCTTAATATTGAAAAACATTCAAGTTGTTCTTGTAGGTATATCACATAATTGCAAGAAGAAGATATTAATACACTTTAATGTGTGCAAGTATTCAAAGAATGCAAGACTATGGCATACATGGGATGACACTTTACATCAAGAGGATATAGTGATGATATTCATTAGTTGTATTAAATTGTTGTAAACCCTAACCCTAAGTGTATTTTATGTTAGTTAGGGTTTGATATAATTTCATGTATGTATCTTAGTTAATTGTATAGCTTTGTAATGTTAATCCTTAGTATCATTTAACCAATGATATTATGCTTAGGATTAAGGTAATATGGGCTTAATTCAACCATAATTAATGGGCTGAATTAAGGATAAGAGCCGGCTGAAAGCTTCAAAACTTCAAGCTGGAACTTACCTATATATACCTCACTTGTATGCATGATTTGCATAGCATAATGAATATGATTTTTTTATCAAACTTTGAGCATAGCTAGATGAAGTCTATCTCTCTCATTTAGTTCAAAATTGGGCAAGGCAAGTCTGGGACATTACCTTCCTCATTCAACATTCAAACTCGACACATTTGAAGACCACTTCAAATCTGTTGAGAACCATTATCCTTTGTTACTTGATTTCTTCGATTGTAATCCTGCTAATTCCTTTGTTTCATTTGAATCAATTCATGGGTGATATCTTATACCATCAATCTTTGATCCAACCTTCCATCCACTTTGATAAACCATATCATGCCATCTCCTAGTCCAACCACAATTGTAGATTACTCATGGCTCCAAAGTGATCCAGAACTGGTGAGGGACATTCTGCCACTACTGCACCACCATCCACTAAGTAAACATGGTATGTGAGTTCCTCTCTTCCTTTTTACTTTGTCAGCACATTGGAGACGATGTGAATTATAAGCATAGGGGAGATATTATAGAGCTACATTTTGCTTTTCTTTTGTGTCTTGCATTATGTTTATAATTGTACATTTATTATGTTTCTTTAAAAAATTGAATTGAAAAAAAGTTGAAAATTTAAAATTTTGAAATTTGAAATTTGAAAAAAAAAAAGAGTAATAAAAGTAAAAAAAAGGATCTTTTATTAATGATAATAAAAAACAATTTAACATAAGGTTGCAATAAGTTGACTTGACTTGTTGAGACCCCTTAACGTTTTCTTGAAAATGATTTTGAGTTTTGAGCTTAAATGGTTTAATTCCATTATTAAGGGATGAGTGTAATTATGTTGGTGAAATTGAGGGTCATATATGCATTTCGACTTTTCTATGATTCATTGTAGTGTAACTGATGTGGTGACTTGTTCTATGATTTAAAGAATTAGACTATCATTTTTGTTTGGACCTTGTGAGATTTTGAGCCTAAAAGATTGATTCATCAAAAAGCAATCTCAATATTTTTCTTGTATGTGATGTCCCACCATGGCTAGTGAAACTAGAACTTGTAATAATTTTCTTCAAAATTACATATGACTTATGATACGCATTAAGATGATAGAGGCATGTTTTCTTTTCTTATAAACCCTACATCAGCTAAATAACCTAACCTTAATGTTTTATCCTTTTTTTAACCCTTTTGAGATTTTGGCCTATTTTGTTGATCTAATCATATACTTGTAACCTTTATTTGTGTATCCCTACCTTAGTCTAGAGCTAGTGGGGTGATGATTATATTGAGAACAAAGATATGAGTATGGTATATCTTCAGCATGGGGGAGGCATGAAAAGGTTAATGATCATGTAGGATGAAAAAAAAAAAGAAATTTGGGTTTTTTTTCATGTTGAGTAGATTAAATAAAAGAGATCATGTCGATGAATGATCATATTCAGCTAGTTGGGACTATTAAAAAAAAGAGGAAAAAAAGAAAAAGAAAAAAGATTAAATAAGGTGAAAGAGACTTATATAGCTATTATTGATCACACCTTAATGGTTCTAGACTTGTAGGCCCATTTTTTAAAAAAATTAAAAGGACATCTTAACCCTCTTACCTTTCACTCTATTACAAAATTAATAAGACCTCTTGATTATTGTGTGTTCTAAGTCTTTATAGTGGTGGAGAATCAAGAAGCATTGCAAGAATATGGGTGATCATGTTCATAAATTCAAGGACTTGAGAAAGACTTCAAAATTAATTTATATAAATAAACACGAGAGGAGTGTCCCAATACCTAAACTAAGGTTGCTAGTTTGAAACTTGAGTCTTGTACAAGTTTAGCTTATGCCATCCCACAACCCACAAAAAATGTTATCCTTGCATGATTTTGACTTGAGAATTCAACAATACATTTCCACTTCTTCCCTAAGTATGCAACATGAAAAATATTTTCAAGAATTATGTTTTTACATTTTGATGAAAATGAGTTGATTTGATTTGGTGTAATATGAGTGTTCAAACAATCTTTATTGAGAAAGGAATCTCATTTTTACCTATCACTTCTACTATGTGTTTTTATATGTGTTGGTTTCCTGAGGGTAAGCAATAAGTCAAGCATAGGGGATTTGATAAGCATGAATTATGTCAATTATATGGATTTTAATATGAAGATTTAATGTGATTATATGATGATTTATTTTCATACTTTATTCCACCTTTTCTTTTTTACTCCTCTCGATCATATTTTTTAGGTATGTTAAGAATATTGGATAAAAAGGAGATAAAATGCAATAGCTTAAACAAAACAAAAGCAAAGCGAGTGCTCAAAGTATAAAAAGGAATAAAGACTTCCTAACACAATCATGATTAGATTTTAATTTGGAAACGTATTGAACATTAAAGTTGTATATATTTTTTTTCTTTCCAATGCATCAAAAATTATCTCAATCAAAATTCAAATGAAGAAGTTATAGCCAAAATATGAAACATGCGCAAAGTTGAAGCAGTGACATAACACTATCATGTTGATTTACACGACCGTGTTGATGGTCAGTCACGTGTATATAAACTTATTTTTCATTTAGTTTGAAATATAAGCAAATGGGCTAAAAAGATGATGATTTTCAGAGCACTAAAGAGAGATCTAGGGTGATTTGTTTAGCATCACCCAATCCAATCCAACCTCCGATTCATCCAGAATCTTCCATCTCTTGATTTCAATTTCTTCTTCCCAATCAAATGGATATAACAGTTACTTTCTCACCTTGAATAAAGAGGTTATTGTATTTTTTTCCTTTGGATTTTATTTAATTTTTTCAATTGATGCAACTTCCTATGTTTAAGATGTTGAGCTTAATAAAATCCATAATTGGCTAATTGATCTATGCCGAGGTGAAGGGAAATCCCCTGATCTAGATGTGTTAAGAATTTGAACCCTATCCAATCTAATTCCTAGTCATATATTTTGTGCTAATGATTTAATTGGAATAATAGATAAAATGGATCACTTTTATAGTATTATTTAGAGTAACCCGGCGAGATTTGAGAGATGAGTCGAAGTAGGCTCCATTAGAATGACTAGAGATCAAACCACAAAGTTGAGATACATTAGTTTGCTTCGACAACAAAAGGGATATGATACATCATAATGCATTGCCTATTTTTGCATTCATACTAGAGATAGATGAGTCTTAATAGACAATAGGATTTAGTGGCTCGAGAGAGCATTACACTACATACTTTAATTGCCATTCATGACAAGGTGTTTTAATTCGGGATTTGGGGTTAATATTCAATCATATTGGGGTTGAGGGGATTGACCGGAACCTTATCCTTTTCTCTAACTGAATTTTACTTGTTCTTATATTATATTTAGATTAAGTTTGCACATTTTCTTTCCATTTAGAGTTAGACATCATCTGCCACTATCGTTAGGCTAGACGCAGGAGATCTTTTCACTATCACATTACTCATTTTCTAGTCCCTGTGGGATCGACCTTGCATACTACTTCAACACCGTGCACTTGTAGTTAGAAGTTATCAAGTTTTTGTTTATCTAACATATGCATTATCTAGGGTCTTGTTAATGATTGTCCCACCTAGAGCTGCATCAAGCATAGAACGGTTAGTGGAAAATAAATCGCTAGATGGGTAAACCATGGTGAGGACATTTTCATAGTAATTCTTTGAATCATTTCCATGTTTTATATAATGATTCTTTATCATAATGCACAAAAGTAGTAATATCATTTCTCATCCAAGCAGTTTTTATGGTGGAAAAAAGTTATCAAGAAATAGCCAAGCCATATCATCCCACGTAGTAATTGATCCCACCGGCAAAGAATGTAGCAAACTCCTAGCTTTATCCCTAAGAGAGAGGGGGACATACTAAGCTTTATGGCATCATCAGAAATATCATTCTCTCAAAGAAATTAGGAATATGAGCATTCAGACCATCATTTGACAACCCCCAAATTGAACCGTTGTTTGAATCATCTAAATAATAGCTATTTTAATTTTAAAGGTGTGTGCTTGCATGGCTAGCTGTCTGATGCTAAAACCTATACCATTTAGATTTGCGGTGGCATATTCTTTAAGAGATCTACCCACTGGAGCTTGTACTTGCACCTGAAGTGGTGCATGTGGAAGAGTCAGATTGTATTGTAAATTTAGATTAACCACTAGTGGAGGACGCAATTCTTGTAGATTAAGAGCTTATTAATTCCCGGCATTTTTATGCCTTCAGCATGTCTATCCAATATGTGCAACCTATGGAAATTCCTCTCAATCTCTAGATCAAATGGCCCTAGATCATTCCCAAAAGAACGGGTCATGCACTAGAGATCCTGCGTAAAGTCAGAAAACCACTTGAATAAAATTTAGAAGGAATAGAAATAAAATAAAATAAATAGAAATACAAATTTCTGAAGTAAAGAAAATCTCTCAAATTCTAAGGTCACTTGTTGCCTAGTCCCAGGCAATGATGCCAAAAACACGATGACTTCTAACTACAAGTGCACGGTGTTGAAGTAGTATGCAAGGTCGATCCCATATGGACTAGGAAGTGAGAAATGGGATAGTGAAAAGATCTTCTATGTCTACGCTAATGATAGCAGCAGATGATGTCTAAGTCTAAATATAAAGAAAATGTGTAAACTAAATCCAACTATAATATAAGAATAAGTGAAATTTAGTTAGAGAAAAGGCTAAGGTTCCATTCAATCCCCTTAACACCAATATGATTGGATATTAACCTCAAATCTTCAATCAAAATACTTTGTCATGAATGCTAATTAAAGTATTTAGTGTAATACTCTCTCAAGCCACTACATCCTATTGTCTATTAAGACTCATCTATCTCTAGTATGAATGTAAAAATAAGTAATGCATTATTATGTATCATATCCCTTTTTTTAGTTGTACAAGCCAACCAATATCTCTCAACTTTGTGGTTTAATCTCTAATTATGGTAATAGAGCCCCCTCTAACTCATCTCTCGAATCTACCTTGTTTGCTCTAAATAATAATAGAAAAGTGATCAATTTTCTCTATTATTCCAATTAAATCATTAGCAAAACACATATGACAAGGAATTAGATTGGGAAAGGTTCAAATTCTCAACACATCTGGATCAGGAGATTTTCCTTCATCACGGCATAGATCAATTAGCCAATCATGGCTTTCATTAAGCTCAACATCTTAAGCATAGAGAATTTCATCAATGAAAAAAATCCAAAGGAAAAATATAATAACGGTGTTATTCAAAATGAGAAATTCATTATTATATTCATCCAACTGGGAATAAGAAATTGAGACCAAGATATAGAAGATTGTGGATAAATTAGAGGTGGGATTGAATTGGGTGATGCTAAAAAAATAACCCAAGATCTCTCTTTAGTGCTCTTAAAATTTCCATCTTTTTATCCCATTTACTTCTCTCTCAAACTTAAAAAAAATATAAGTTTATATATACATGACTGGCCATCAACACGACCGTGTAAATCAACATGACAGTGTCATGTTGTTGCTTCACCTTTTGTGTATATTCTGTATTTTGGCCATAACTTCTTTGTTTGAATTTGGATTGAGACGATTTTTTATGCATTGGAAAGATAAAAAAAATATCTGCAACTTTAATGTTCAAAACTTTTCCAAAGTTAAATCACATCATGGTTGTATTTGTATGTCTTTATTCCTTTTCATACTTTGAGCACTCGTATTTGCTTTTATTTTGTTCTAACTATTGTGTTTTAGCTCCTTTTAATCCTATATTCTAAAAATACCTACAAAATATGATCAAAATAAGTAAACAAGAATAAGTGGACTAAAGTATGAAAAAAAATCATCATATAATCGCATTAAATCTTCTTATTAAATTCCATCTAATTGACATAATTCATGTCTATCAGCAACGATCTCTCCATTTAGGACCTCCAGTTGCATTGAATCTTGAAATCAAGAGAACTTTGAGTTAATTAAGAATTTAGTTACATGAGATGAAATCAAGCACAAGCTCCAAAGTCATGGATGATGCAATTGGATGAGACAAGCAAAATCGCTCCGTTAAGGAGTTTACATCTCCTAATATTTATGGAATGCAATTTCATGTTAGGAAGCCTAATATCTTCACTAACAAGTTAAAGCCTAGACTCCGCCGATAAAGGACCCAAATTTGCTTATTTCAATCTTCCTGCAGTATTGTGGTATATTGAATATGAATGGAGGTTCATATCATGCTATCAAGCTAATGTTGTTTCCCTTTTCATTACAAGACAAGGTAAAGGTTTGGTTGCATTCATTTTCGCCCGACTCTATTTCTACTTTGGATCAACTCATACATGCATTCCTTGTAGAGTATTTGCCTCAAAGAAAGATTGCTTAATTGAGGAACCAAATAAAAGCCTTTTCACAAAAAAGGGGGAATTATTATACGATGCTTGGGAGAGGTATAAAGACATCTTGAGGATGTGCCCACACCATGGGTTGGAAGATTGGTTGATTGTGCATACCTTTTAAAATGGTATGCTCTACAACAATAAGATGACTATTGATGCTACAACTGGTGGTGCACTAATGAAAAAAATTGTTTGAAAGGCAAGACAACTCATTGAAGATATGACCCAAAATCATTTCCAATGGTCGGGTGAGTGCTCTTTACCCAAAAAGAGCGGGAGGTGTGATGTTGATGCACTATATCATCTTACATCTAAGGTAGATAATTTGTTCAAACGATTTGATAAATTAAATATTAATTCCTTATCATCTTATACTGACCAAGCATCATGTGAAATTTGTGGAATCATTAGTCATACTGCCATAGAATGTCAAGTTGGAACATCAGTTTCCACCAAATTGAGTTAAGTCATATGTTATATGTATGGTTCATATAGGTTGTTTCATATGTTCGAAATTATTGTTATAAGTTGGGTTTGATAAAATCTTATTTATATATATATATAGATGTTGGCTATAACTAAAGGGTTGAAATTAATTTTGGAAAATTAATATACAAATGGGAATTCAAATGATCACGAAATTCTTAGGGGCTATTTAATCGGTAGTGTTTAATGGATTTAATCTAATTTATTAGTGACAAAAGTAGTTAATCAATTAGATTAGGAATGTTTCTAGACCTTGAAAGAGGCTAATGAATCACATTTGACTAATTGTTCATAGTAATTTTGAATTATATTATTAATTCATTTTTGAATATTGAAAACTAGACCGAAATTTAATACTAGGCTTTACACCTATAATTTCATAATCTATAATTTAGTAGTCATTTTATTATTTACTTCTATATTATCACTTTATAATAATCTAAATAGCTAAAATAATAAAAATTAGTTATCGATCGTGAAATCCCTATGAATACGACCTTGACATACTATAACAAAGCCGTGAGCTTGAGGATTAACAACCATCAGGGCTGATAGAGAGACAACATGGCCACATCACATCAATCATCAAATGCCATGGTGTCTAGGCTATCCAATACCCACCACCAATGGTCTTTGGCTAAAGTGACCTCACCAATAGTATCCTAATCCTCCTATAAGATTCAAAGAGACTTATAAAGTAGAGAAGGGACTAGGATACTATATAGCTATTAGCCCATTGTATTTTATGAGTACATAAAATGAAAGTCTAGAAGACTATGTTTTCAAATGTTAACAGTAAATGTATCCACAAAGGGAATCCTAGGGAGCATATATCAAACATATCACTTAAGTGTTTTTGTTAACATAAAACCTCAAAGAACGTTCAAAACAATGAAAACCACTAATCCAAATGGTAACAACAAATCATATGATCCCATAAGAACTTCAGGAAAAAAACCCAAATAAATGGTGAAAGGCCACAAAACATACTATTAAACAACTAAAACCAAAACACTTTTTATAAGTAAAACTAAGGTCAACAAGGCCCTAAAGGCCAACCAAACTTATTATTCATTATTATTAGTTCATCAATGATCAAAATACTCTTTAAAGACCTAAAACATAATTCATAAGATAAAATACCTCAAATTCCAAATAAAAAAGCAAAAAAAAAAACACCTTTAATCTCTAATACTAAAATTAGCTAAAAATCCAAATATAAATAACTTAACCAAGTTAAAACAAAGTCTTATGCCAAATTTGAAAAAAAAAAACTATTCATCAAAACACTACCTATAAGTCAATGGGAAATATTATTTTATGTTGAGAAGCTTAGAACTAACAAGAAAAAATATTTTATTATCAAAGATTACTATTCATTAGAATTTACAATTCATGCTCGGTTACTATTTTGAGGGTCAAAAGGCTAACCTCCAACTCTAACACAGGCAAAAAAAAATTTAGGGTTAATCATGTTATGTTTATGTTTCATTATCCCAAAATATGATTAACATCAAATGAAATCCTACTTCAGGTAATTAGAATGACATTAGTCAAGAACACTTCGCATATTATCAAGAACATGAAGAACATGGTGAAGAACACCTAAAGCTACAAAATGGTCAATCATAAATTAAACCATCAAAATAAGCATAGATAAATGCATGTTATATATCAAAAATCATCTAAAAATGCAACTGATGAGTTCATATTTTGACACATTTTATACCCTTATAATCTTAGTTTTTAGTAGTTTATTTAACTAATATAGGGAAATAATTATTGTTTTATGCTTAAGTAGTAAAAATTGCATAAATTTTATTATTTGAGCTAAAATGATATAAAATTAAGTAAATTTAGAGCAAAATAATATTTATTAATTTTTATTAATTTTATTTTGCAGGTTCTTAAGTAAAAGAAAAATTTTTAAAAAAAAAAGAAGAAAAAAAAAATAATAAGACCTTTGGACCAACGACCGAAGGCCGAAGGCCCAAAGGCTAAGGAGCAAAAGAGACCCAAACGAGCCGCTAGGGCACGAGACAGTCAGCCGTCAGGGCTGACGTGGAGAAAAAACAAAAAAAAAAGTTATAAAAAGAGAAGAGAGAGGACGCAGAAGGAGTCGGGGAGCAGCCTCTGCCGTTAGGCGGCAGAGCCACAACTCAGCAGGAGAGAGAGCGAGCGGCAGGAGAGTGCAGCGCGAGACAGAGCCTGACGGCTCTGTCAGGGAGAAAGCAGGACGTGACAGAGAAGAGAGAGAGAAGAGAGGCGCGTCACGAGGCGGCAGAGCACGGACGTGCGGGTACGCGGCAAAGGACGACGCACGGAGAGCAGGGCCAACGCACGGAAAGCGAGGCAGCACCGCGACGCACGAGGTCGACGCGCCATCAGCCGGCAGCCGAAGAAAAAAAAAAGAGAAAAAAAAAGGAAAAGAATTTTGCACAGAAATCAAGGCGCGAGAGGAAGAAAAATAAGAAGAAATTAATATCCGGTAGAATTTATTTCAGATAAAATTTATTTTTATCTGAATAAATTTTTGATCTTTAATTCGAAATTAATTCCGGTTATTTTTTTTCCCTTATTTTTAATTTATATTTTAGATATATATTTCTGTGTAATTAATTCTTTAATTATGGTTGGCTGATTATTTATTGTTAGGGAATAATTTGAAACCCTAGATTATGATTTGAATTATAATTTTATTTTCTTTGTTTCGTGAGATTGTTTCTTGACTCTATATTAATTGCTATCGTTTATATATATAATTCTGTCCAGTATAGTTTATTTGGTGCATGCCTTGTTCTGGTACCTCATAAGTGACAGTATGTAGGATAAATTGCTTGCTAGGTGGCCATCTAAATATACTAGAATTTATGTGTATAAATTGCAGCTAGGTTAGATAGCAATTCACCTAATCGTTTTGTGATTCTAACCGAAGTGGTAAAACGTTTCGATACGTGTGGGTCAAGGAAAGGAAATACAGCTAGACATGCTTTTTGTACTAGTCTGAGTACTTAGATTGACAGCCTTCCATTTACACTTAATGCATTAAATCTAGTTAAATATAGGAGCCGCTTGTTGCTGCTATACTGCTAGTATTTAATAGGGTTAATATTGGCGCTTTGTCGTATTAATTTAATTAAGGGAAGTAATATAAGGTGTATAGACCTGCTTTTGGTGTGCAACTTGGTCGATCTCTTTCTCACGATTAAAAGATGACTTAGAAATGAATATTATATTTTCAACCTAATCTAGTGGTGGATTTTTATTTCCCTAACATATTTCTCCTATCTGATAGTTTCCCATTATTTTCCATTATTTTCATTATTAGTTTATTTTATTTTATTTAATCCTTTTATTATTTTATTATTATTTTGATAAACCCCCATTAGTATTTTTCTTATTTATTTATTTTAGGTTATTTAGTGTTTTTATTTTATTTATAGTTTAAGCTAGTTAATTAGAGGTGAGCCCTCTCAATCCCCGGTTTAGAACGATACCCTTATTTACCAGTGCTACAAGTGACAACAAGAGGGTTTAAATTGCGTGCCGGCTACGGTCGCACCAGCAACCTATAAAATGGTATAATTAAATATAAAAAAGTCAATGAACACAAATCTTACCTAAATGGATAAATACCCTAAACAAGGCCAAGCATGGTAAAATAATGCTTAATATCATAAAGTCCCATCAAGAACACTCAAGAACACCAAAAGTATTTAATGTTTCAAGATTTTCAAAGGAAAAAAACACATTTTTAAAAAAATCAAAATAGATTAGTTGTATACCAAAATGTACTTAAACTTGAAAAGATTCACACAAGATAATTACATTAAGTTAAAAAAATAAGAATCACGCCTTAAATCACAAGGGTAAAAACCCATCATCGAGAACAAATCACCACTAACATATCATCCCATTAATCACACAATCAAAAAACATGCATAGATGTAATAAAAAAATAGGTTACCCTAAACCTAAGCAACAAATTAGAAAAAGAAAATAAATTAAAGACTAAACCAAACTCTCCCAAAATACCTCCTTAAACTTATAAAATCAAATAAAATATTAGGAAAACAATCACAAAAACTTTAAATAGGGTGTAGTCAAAGAGGAAAGGATGAGTAATCCTTATCTTGAATTTTGAAGAAAACCAAGCTCCAAAAATGGAGAAGAGAAATGGCAAGTGGAAGGATAAGGATAAGAGAATAAAATAAAGAAAAGTGGAGATGTTTTGGTGGTTCTTGTGGTGGAGAATGGTGTTGTAATATGGTGTCCATGGAGTTGGTGATATGCATTGCTTTTATAAGAGAAATTAGAGACTTAAAGATGAATATGATGAGGTGGAAGAGATAAGATCGAATTAGGAAGAAGTGGAAGATATTTTGATTACATAATTAAGTGTATCGCTAAAGAGATGGCATTTTTTTATACATAAGAATTTCATTACTTCAAAAATGAGTGTTTACATCCAAGAAAGTACTAGGTAAATTATATTCAATGCATCTAAGCCACGACCTATATTTCCCATTATAGTGCAAACGATCAATTCTCAAAGCGATAATTGTTATAATAGAAAATAATAAAATTCTAACATCCTGTTCTTTAACTTTAAAAATTATGAGGTTCCTTTCATGCAACATTGTGGCCACATAAGCTCCCAATAAGGAACTAAACACTTCCTTCTTCTTTTTCTCCTGTCTCGATCGAGCTAACAACACATGAAATTCTTTCTCCAAGCTTATCACTTTATCTAGTTAGCCCATTGTAGAACATATTTTCTTCCACATACATAGGGACATTACATAAGGAAAAAACCCACCATCTCAAATCCTTATCTACAAACCACACTCTATACATTAATACTCATCATAATAGCTACAAGTTATCAACATATAGGTAACATTCATAGCTATCCAATGAGGGGCAGTATATGAATCAGTATTATAGCCTATAGTTTTAAATTATGATGTTGAATCAATAACTCTTAGTTTCTTTATCCTTATACAAGTTAGTAGATCCTAGTTTAGTTTATGGGTGAGCATTGGTTTGAGTTGGGCATTAGCCTTTATATTTTTAATATGTGAACTTCGTCCTTCATTTTTCTAATATTCTATGGAACCCATATCATCCTCTTTGAGACTTCATCGCCTAGACTAATATAAACACAAAAAGATCTGCAAGTTAGTACGAACTATGATAATCAAAAGAAAATAAAGAAAAAAATAGCTAAATGAAAGCATAAATTTTTTTTACCTCCTAAGAAGCACTTGTTTAAAGTAGTTAGCTTGGCTCCTTCATTGCTCAACCCACACCAGTTTGTTGCTGAGTCCTAGGTCATCGAAGCTTTCATTTCCATACCATCTGCCTCATTGATTTGCACAAGTAGCAGTAACAGAAGCTAATACATTCATTCCCTTCCTTCTTTCCTTAACTTTAAACACAATTTTTTTTAAGGAATCCTTAAAAGTTGATCTTTAACATCTTCCTTCAATACTTTAGCAATATAATCAATCCTATAACAAGCATCATTATTTAGGGGAATGCCTAGATTAACAAATAAATCAAAACTCACCTTCTCATCTTCAATACTAAGAGAATACTTCCCTTTTTTCATATCAATGATCATGCTAGATGTAGCAAGGAAAGGCCTCCCAAAGATAAGAGGTACTTCACTATCCTTTTCCATGTCCTCAACAATGGACTCCATGGGAAATATGAACTTGTTGACCTTGACTAACACATCTTCTATTATACCCCATGGATACTTTATTGAGTGATATGCTAGGTGAAAGATACTATGGTGCTCTTTGGCTCACTGATTCTAAGTTTTCTAAAGATGAATAAAGGCATGAGGCTAAAGCTAACACCCAAATCACAAAGGACCTTATAAACATGTAAACTACCAATATTGTAAATGGAACACTCCTCAATCAATCAAACCATCTCACAATCTTCCAATTTTCTTTTCTTAGCTAAAATTTCTTTTAGAAACTTAGCATAATTGGGCATCTAAATTAAGGCATCAATAAATAGAATATTTATATGCAATTTCTTAAAATTATTTAGAAACTTATAAAACTGTGTATTTATTTTTTGTCATTTCAACCTTTAGTGAAATGGGATGTAAGAATGCCAAGGTTTTACATCATGGTTTGAACTCTCACCAGTTGTGGTTTTATCTTTTACCTCCTTTCTGGAATCAAAATTTTCCATGGGATACTCATCAATTGCCTTTTCCTTAACCTTTTTTCTAAGATCATATATGATTTATCAGACAACTATTTACCACTCCTCAAAGTTATTGCAATTCCATCCTCTCATATGTTCCTTTTTGTATTACTAGACAGGGTTCCCCTGTCTCTTTTAAAGATCATATTTAGCCAATGATCCTACTTATAACTCCAAGTTCTTCAAAGAAACCTCCTAATTTTACATGCAAGTGTCTTGATTTCAGAATCTAGACTCAGTTTGGTTTATGAAATTAGGCAGCAACTCTTCCAAACTTGGTTTTGGTTCAATAGTCATGGCTTGGTATCCTGGAGGTGTTCTTACTTGACTTAGAGCTAGAGTTTGGTTTTGATTTATCCAATAAAATTTTATGTGATCCCTCCAAACTAGATTATAGGTGTTTGAATAAGGACCATTGTTAGACTAGAAAAATTTTGAAACAAAATTAGCCTACTCAAACTACTACACAAAATGATAACTAACCTAGCACCTAGTACCAGAGTGAGGTCCTTCACATAAGTCACATATTACAATCAAGACTTATACAACATAAGCACTCAAGTTAGTCATTTGTTTAGTAAAAGCATCCAACTAAGACAAAAGAGTAGCAACCGCATCAACATAATGGATGCTCGCAATCTTACTAGGAAATCTCTCAACATGCCACTAATGATTTTTAGCTTCTAGCTCTTCAAAAAAATCATAAGCATCTTTTGTGGTCTTGTTCCTGATTTTTTTTTCCACTTGTAGCTGCATCAAGTATGGAATTGTTAGTAGAAAACAAATCATTGTAAAAATTCTAAATCCTACATCTAAATAGATTGATCGTGGTAAGGAAATTTTCTCAATTGTACATTAAATTGTTCACATGCTTCATATAACGATTCTTGATCATAATACATAAAATTAGTAATGTCGTTTCTCATCTTAGAAGTTTTTTTCTGGTGAAAAAAAATTAGCAAGACATTATCTAGCCATATCATCCCATATAGTAATAAATCCCATTGGTAAATAATGTATCCAACTCTTAGATTTATCCCTAAGAGAGAAAGGGGGAAAGACTAAACCTTATGGAATCATCAAATACACTATCTACTTAAAAGTACCATAAATTTAAAGTTAGCAACATGATCATTTAGGTCACCGGTTAGCAATCCTCTAAATTGAAATGGTGTTTGAATCATCTAAATAATGGCCAATTTAATTTCAATGTTTTGTGCTTACACGGCTAGCCATCTTATGCTAGAACATGTACCATTTAGATTTGGGGTGGCATAGTCTCTAAGAGATCTAACCATTAGAGCTTGTACTTGCACCCAAAGCAGTGATTGTGGAAGAGTCGGATTGCGTTGTAAATTTGGATTCAGCGCCTATGCAGGACACCGGTCTTGTGGATTAAGAGCTTGATGGTTCTCGGTGTTGTCCATACCTTCATCACTTCTATCAAATCTATGAAGCGTAAGAAAAGTCCTCTTAATCACTAGATAGAATGGCTATAGTTGACCCCCACATGAGTAGGCCGTATACTAGAGAATTTTCACAAAAAAAAAAAAGAAACACTTGAACAAACTTTAAATGGATCAAAAATAAAATTAAAAAGAAACAAAAACAAAAACATATGAAGTAAAGAAAATCTCTCGCATCCCAAGTTCACTTATTACTTAATCCCTTGTAATGGCACCAAAACGTTGATCTACTCTAACTACAAGTGCATAATGTTGAAGTAGCATGCAAGGTCAATCTCACAAGGACTAGGAAGTGAGTAATGGGATGGTAAAAAGATATCCTATGGCTAGACTAATTATAGGGGGAAGATGATGTCTAAATCTAAATAAAAAATAAAATGTGCAAACAAAATCCAACTATAAAATAAGAACAATTGAAACTTAGTTAGAGAATAGACTAATGTTTGGGTTAATCCCTTTAACCTCGATGTGATCAAGTATTAACCCCAAATCACAAACCAAACCAAATAGTCATGAATGCCAACAAAAGTATATGTGGCAATGCTCTCTCAAGCCACTACACCCTATTGTATATTGATATTCATCAAAATCTAATATGAATATGAAAATAGGCAACACATTATTATATATCATATTCCCTTTCTAAGTTGTAGAGGTCAAACCAATGTATCATGACCTTGTGGTTTCAACTCTAGTATTGCTAATGAATCCCACTCTGACTCATCTCTCAAATCTCATTAGATTTATATAAATAATAATAGAAAACTGATCAATTTCTCTATTATACCAATTAAAGCATTGGCACAACACATATGACAAAGAATTAGATTAATTAGGGTTCAAATTCTAAACATATCTCAATCAGGGAATTTTCCTTCACCTCGGCATAAATAAATTAGCTAGGAATGGTTTTCATTAAGCTTAACATCTTAAATATAGAGAATTACATCAATTGAAAAACAAATAGAATCTAAAGTCAAAATATAATGCCCTATTTATTCAAGATGAGAAAATCATTATTTAATTCGTCTGACCGAGAACAAGAAATTGAGAGTAAGAGATGAAAGATTATCAATGAATAAGGGTAGGATTGGATTGGGTGATGCTAAGCAAATGAACCCTAGATATCTCTTTAGTGCTCCTAAAACTTTCGTCCTTTTATCTTATCAGTTCCCCCTTTTAAATGAGAAAAAAATAAGTTATAAGTGTGTATCATCATACCACAACTATGGCATATCACCATATTGCCTTTGCAATCCACTCCAGGATAATATACTTCTCAATGCTTGCAATAGAAGTTCCTCTCCTTAAATCATCCTCCAACTTGGCCTCCTAATCAAGTTGTTGACCCCATACCCTATCCATACCCACATAGCAAGCTAACCCTAGACTAGGCCTTATTCCTATCATTGGGACTCTAGCAACCCTCAAACTTCCTCTTACACCCCCCCCCAACTAGGCACTCCTAGCCTAAATGATTCAAGAAGCCTCTAAGGCCTGCTTGTACTTCCCAACCATGTCTAGAAGAGTAACTCCCACCAACAACTCCTTATAACTAATCCCTAAGCCAATCTTAAAGTAGTGAACTGATATCACCTTGCTGACCTCTACCTCCAGATCAAACTGGACCAAGTCTTCAAACTTCATGTAGTACTCCTATTTTAACATGCCTCGTTACCGAAAAACCATAAACTCAATATACTTCTTCATAAGCAGACGAGTGGGTAGAATTAGGCTTGAAGCACCTCAAAGAAGGGTCCCCAAATAGTACGCTATCTGTCTCTATTCTAGACGCTCCTACACCATGCATCTTCTCATCCCCTTAGGTAATACATCATCAACATCTAAAGTAGGTAAAGCTAGATGCATTCATAGCTAGATTATCTTCTACTTTAAGTGATTAGTTGGTAATTTTCCAAGGTGATGTTATCATACAAGGCCAATATAACATCTTAAATAACACATCCACTTACTCATTCTGTCTTAAGAATTAGTAACCTCCAACCATGTGGTGAGATTTCCATTAGTGCTTAACTAATATTAAATTAATCCATCATGATAATATATTTAGGCCCATAATCCATATTATATTATCCTTTTGAATTCATAACATACTCATTCCAAATTTTCCATTAAAGCCTTCCCAAGCACTTATTATGAATACCAAGAATTATGAACCATTTAATCCAACCAATAGGTTAGTTAATTTATGTCAAGATTTGTGTTCTAATCCTTAAAGAATCATATAATAGCATTGGGCATAGTCTCAAAACATATCAAGTCCAAAAGATCAAAAATAACATGCTTTGGCTGAACTAGTACATCGGTTTAAGCTAATCGATCAATCGATTTAGCTCAGCCAAACTCTAGAGTTCCTTTGAACCAATCGATCATTATGGTCATACCTATCAATTATTCTATGACCAGTTAATTGGTTCTAAAAAATCAACCAATGGTTTTAAGTAGAGGGCAACCATAATCACCATAGACAATCTAGTCGGTTAGTTTGAGCCAACCAGTCGACTATTCTATGGACCAATCAATAAGTTTAGCTTAACTAGTTAATCAGTTTACTCCCAAACAGCAGATAACAAACATTTTACATGTGATTCATACTCTAAAATCTTACCAAATCCAAACCATAATATAACATAGAATAATACCAAGATTTATCATGCTTATAAACTGAATCATGCTTCAGTTTCATGCAATCGACCCTATTCTTTATAATTCAAGCCCTTTTTCTCAAAAAGCTTGTTTACTTTAACATGCATCACTAATATGCCAAATTATTATATAGGCACCTAAATATTAACATTTTCTATAGTACAAAACTCATATGCCTATTCATGCCACATTTCAACTTAAGAATGACTTACTTTAAGATTAGCACAAATTTCCACCTTAGGGAAAAACTTTAAGTTGAAAGATTTCAACTTCTAATAACATAAAATAAATAATTTTAAAACTCAAAAATCATCAAATAACCTTTAAAAATCAAGAAATCTAATTAGGGGATAAAAAAACTTACCACTTCCAAGAGAAAATAGAGGAAGTGTTAGCTGAAGCAAACTCAACTTCTTTCTAGGTCTAACTCTTTCTTGTTTGAAAATAAAACAAGAGGGAGCTAGAGAAAGGATCATAAGAGGGAATTAAATTTGAATGAGAGCTCAAAGTATAGAGGAATTTATGAAGTGCTTGAGAACTTGAGTATTCTGGGGTATAAAAGAAAGGTGAGAAAAAGGGATGATTAGGGCTATTTATAGCCAATGATTCGGTTAAGAAATGAGTGATGTTATGTAATATATTGAAAACCCTTATTTTATCATTTGAATCTAAGCTAAACAGGTAAATTTATCAATGAATAAGTTGACTTCCATCTTAGAGCTCAAATGGTGATTTTTTGGAGAATGCATGTCAACCTCATCTAGAAAATATCGAACATAAGAAGGGAAATGGAAGATTGGTGTGGGAAGAAAATATCCCAGCTTGCAATAATAGTTTAGAAATCAAAGCATACTTCTAGACGTGCAGAGGAGAGAGGTAAAAGAAAATAAGAGTGAGGTCATTCTCCACTCATCTGTCAAAATCAAGCCCTCAAACTTATTTGAGGCAGAGATTGGAGTTAGATAAATGATCAAAAGAGTAAAGAATCACTCAAGAACAGTTTGGGGTTTGATTATTAAAGATCATTTTATTGAAAGAAATTTTTCTAGAAAGTCAATCTTCAAAAATAACTAAACCTAAAAAACCAATCAATTGGTTGCCAGACCAATCAATTAGTTTCCCGAAACCAAATAATCAGTTCAGCTAAAAAAACCCTTAGTTGAAATGATGAACCAGTCAATTGGTTAGCTAAAAAACTCACTTTATTCAACTTTATCCAAAATTTTATAAATTCCTTATTACATCAAACCCAACTATTATTCCAAATCAAGATAGGGATCATCTATATTTCATTAAACATAATAATATTCCATTTCATAAATTTCACAAAAAATATGGGGTATTACAAGATGCACCTCGGTAGTCTCATCCTAAATGAACTTGACCACAAAAATGATAAACAAAGAATCTCAGTAGCCCCATAGGTCTGTTATGTGCACTCGCCTAACCCCTATACTAAAAACTCAAAGGTTCACCTCCTTAAAACTGAATCCATCCTATAGAACCCAATGTATCAAGTTTCCTCTTACCAAAAATTAAAGTATGCTTCTAAACAATAGTAGGGGCATCATATGTCCACTTATACAATGTGGCTAATTCACGGAAGGCCACAACACCCATCATCTTTTGATTGATAAAGTGGATCCCTTGTTTTAACTAAAAGACCATTGTCAACTTGATGGTTGCTATACTAGAGGAAAATATGAAAACTGAGCACGGTACTCTTGCATAGTTATGATCCCCTGAGTTAGATGTATAAACTCCTTAATATTATCCCTCCTAAGGATCTAAAGATAAAACTTTGAGTGGAGAACCATCTTAAAGTCCTCCAAGGACATCAATAGTACTCTTTGTGTCCAATAATCTACCCACCAGGTGACTACAAATCTCTAAAGGAAAAAGGTTGATATACTAGCCTTCTTAGCTTTTGGACAATCAAATACCTCAAAAACCTGATCCAAATCCTAAATCTATCCCTCTAAAATAATCAGATCCTCCTCCCTAACGTAAGTTGGTGGATGATAACCATGGACACTCTAAAGCTAGTCCATTCTAATACTCTCATGTAGGTAATGCAAAGGTGTTTATAGCAGTTGAGGTTGAGGTGGTGGTGGTGGATACCCCATGAACATGATAAAGGCCTTAAATGCATGATCCCAATAGCTAACATGATCATTAAGTGACATGGGGAGTAGTTGCAAGACAGAAAACTTATTAGGATAAATATTCCTAGCTCACTAACACATATTAGATATAAGCACATTTATAGGCCACCTAGGCTACCCATTCTCCATTCCTCACAAGTTAATCCAAGTTTTCAAATAATCAGGTTTTCGAATAATCAAGTTTTCTAAATATGAAATAGATTGTTAAAATCATATAAGAGATCATTTGATAAATAAAAAAAATTTAAAAACAAAAAACAATAATTAGAACCAAATATTTTATGCCAACTTTTAGCATACTAAAATTTACTACTAAAAAAATCATTTAAGCAGAATCATAGGAACAAGATAAATGAGTTTTACCACTATAATCAAAATAATTATAGCTTACCATACCATCCTTACATTAATTACAAGGTAAAATACTTAGAATTTAAATAAGGCAAAATAGAGAATAAGGGAAATTTTTATATAACTTAAATAAGCATTTTGAGATTAACTCTAAGTACAATATAATAAAATACAATCAAAAGGGATCCCTTAGAACTAAGAAACCAGATAACAAGATTCTATATTGAACCCTAAAGATATAAAGATCACTCCTCTGTAGATATCTCATCAAAAATAAAGAAATAATCCAAGTAATCCTTATCAACCAGCACAACAAAGTTGAGTTGTCTGATCATGGAAATGATCAAAACCCATAAAAAGGATGGTTAGTACACTACATACTAACTAAGGGAATAATATAGTCATATCAAGGGTATATATATACATAAGGCCACGTGGAAGAATAATCATGCATATTAATTAAACATGATACGATATTAGAGAAGAAATACATCATATTTTCCTTTATTAGGTATAAACACAATCCATTTCCTTATTTTTGTTGAGTTTATAGACCTAACTATTCTTAATTCAATGGAATGGACTGAAGCATATCTCAAGACAAAACACTCCTAAGCAACTATTATTGTTGGATGAAACAGATTCAACACCTTGTAAGGCATCATGCTCCTGACTACTATTATTAAACTAGTGGAACAATCTAAAGAACCTCTCAAGTGAAATTTTTCATGAGCCACTATTATTGTTCAGTGGAACAGACTCAACATCTCAATTTAAACTCATGTGCTATTTCACTTTAATTAATTGATGCCTTATTAAAATATTGTTTATCTCAATATCATCATAAAGACATAAATATAAATATATTAGGAACATAAAAAAATAATATAATAATAAGCCCCAAATGACATAATCTATATGATGGTTGGGGCATTCTCTAAAAAGAAAGGTCATCACTCCCATATGAAAGCCTAATTTCATAAGATAAGCATAACCTCTCCCAAAATACTCATTTCATCATCAAATTTACTAAAATACCCTAAAATAACCTTATTAAAAACATAGATGAAAATCAAGGTTAAATTATAATGTCTTACACATGCAATAAAACAACTACCTTGAGGGTTACTATTTTTAGAAACCATAATTTGACTAGTTAAACATCACTTCTCTCATAAGAATCATTTAGCCACCCAATTTATTACACCATTCTCAAATATCATTATTTAAAACCAATTAAAAAATCAAGGTAAAAATCTAACGTATTACACATGCTATAACGCACTTGCCTATAAGGGTTACTATTTCTAATTTAAGTCAATTTTCTCATTTTAATGCACTTATGCCACTTATAATTACACCAAGTATTTCACATGATAAAATTAGAATATTTTAAATAAATACCACATTGAAAATATTAAATATTCTATATTTAATGCATATTGACCAAAGTACCCTTAAAATACCCAAAAATGCCCATATATTCACAAAAATCTTAAAAGTCCTAACAATTGATTTTCAACCTCCAACACATATCATCATAAATATACTTAACCACAAATATATTTTATTCATTCATCGTAACCCAATTTAGATAGTGATTCGTGCCAACCTGTTTGACTTACTAAACATAGCTTTACCAAACAATGCACATCATCGCATGCTTTCACATATTTTTCACTTTTCCATTATAACATACAACCATATCATAATATGTCATTAACAACATAAATTATGAAACATAAGAATATCACATATGAGATTTCATACCATTAATACTTGTCTTTCAAGAATTCATAACTACGATATATATCCTTACCCAAAATAACACTTATATCTAAGCAAGCAAAATCCTAAGACTCCTTATCTAAGACCACTGAAAAACCACCTAAAAACTAAGAATAGAACATGGTTAGAAATCAAGAAAAATAACAAGGAAAACCTAAGGAGAAAGAGGATGGAAAAGGATAAAAATCAAAGCAAAAGAAGTCACAAATAAAAGTGGTGCAAGATTGATCTTACCATGTGAGGAAGTGGCACAACAATGGGGGTGTTGTGTGAGTCTCTCATGCATCTATGGGGATGCCAATGTGAGGATTCCATGAAAAGAGGGTGGTGTGGCATGGGTTTGGGTTAAAAATGGAGGTAGATTGAGTAAGGTGATGATGTAGGTGTGGGGTGACTTGTGTGAGATTATGGTGCAAAAAATTAGGGGTGTTGCATTAAAGGGTGAAATGGCTTAGTGGTTTGTGTGGGGTGTTGATGAATGTAGGGTATGGGTGGCGTGAGGCGTAGGCTATTAAAGAAGAAAGTTGTTGAAGGATGAAGGTTGCGTGAGGTTTGGACACAACTTAGGAGTGTTATGCATGAGAAGTTGACACAACTAAGGGGTGTAATGTGTGAGATTGTCACGCTAGTAGGGTCTTGCATGGGTTATGGATGTAGCAAAGGGTGAGTTGTGTAAGGTTGGATAAGTTACACAAAGCTTGCTAGATGAAATTAGTGGGTTATAGTGGACGATAACGGAGAGAATTTGAAGGAAGAGAAAGCCTATGGAGAATTTAGGTGAGGCAATAAATTAGGTGATGAGAGAGAATGGAGGGATATATATATATATATAGGAGGATTGTGCAAAAGTCTATAATGGTAGAAGGTGGGGCACATAGGGGGATTATGGTAGAGGCAGGAGATTAGATGTTTGGGTGAAATTTTCCATGCAACACATCCCTAAGGATGAGGGAGATGATAGTGGAGATGACGAGTTAGACTTAAGTATAATTATAGGGGAGGCTAGCGAAGGGATTTAATCGGGAGAATGAGGGAATCACGCAGGGAAGAAGGGGAAGCAAAAGACTAGGAAGGAGATGAAGAAAATGGAAAAGGAAAAGGGAATAAGGGAAAGGAAAAAGGGGAAATGAAAACGAGTTTAGGGTTAGGATTAGAATTAGTTTTAAAATTAATATTAAAGAAGTAGGGTAAGATTAAATTATTAATTATCTTAGATTAGAGTTATGTTAAAAATATTGACTACCCAAAATTAGTGTTAGATTAATTTTGGGATATTATAATGTTAAGGTAATATTTATTTTGACTAAAATTTGAGCATGAAAAGTATGAATTTGGCATATTTTCTATTATAATCAACCATGATTATCCTAGTTGGTGTTATAATATTTTTTATATGGAATACTAATGATACCATGTGATTTTTTGGCATGTTTAGTATAAGTTTTATATATAAGTTGCTTTGAGTTGATCATGTTTATGGTGCTTTAATTTTGGTTAAATTTTAGGATGCCTTAGATTTTATTCAAAGTGTTCTTGAGATATTCATATTGTTCTTGATAAATACAAAGTTTTATTGGTCTAATCATGTGCTAATTACCCTATGTAGGGTTAGATTTCAAATTAAATAAGTTTTTTGGCTAATTAAGCTTATAATAAATTTTCAAGCAAGTTAAGATATTTTGCTATCCTTTAGATATTTTAGTGATTTTGAGATATTTTGAAAGGTTTGGTCTTATTATGAGTAGTATCATTTGGGAATAGTGAGTTGATAGTTTTTGGTAAATAGTAATTCCTAGTAATAAATATCTTTGATTTATTGATTTAATTTTATCGGTATAAAATGACATTTTTCGTCGATTGTAAATATTATTTTCAATAAAAAAAAAATTCTTTTGATATGCTTTTATTTTTTAAGTTATTCTTTGTCATCAGTTTTATCTTTTATGGCCTAAAATGTGATTTGTTGGGCTCTGAAGTATTTTTAGGATTTTAGATACAAATTGTTATACTTGATTAGAAGTTTCTTGATCTTAATTTAGCTAATATGCCTTTTGTTACTAGTATTTTTGGGCTTGAGGCCATAGTTTTAGTGGTTTTGTTTCGATTTGGACCTAAGGTTTGGTTTGCTTTTAGTTAGGCTTTTGGTTGAAACCTTATTTTATGTTGGTAAATTTTGAAAATGTAACCTTTTGTGATGTGTTTTAGTGAACTAAATATGCTTATGTGCTAAGTAAGTTGTCCTCAGCGTGGCCCTAGAGAAATTTTATTTGACCTCATGATGTCCTTGAATAATTGAATCTGAGAGAGTAAATTGAAATAAAGTAACTAAGAGTAGAGGTTTTGGTAGTTGGTCAAACCTTCAGCCTCTTGAGGCTAAGAGTTATTGTG
The DNA here is from genome assembly GCA_039764185.1 of Tamarix austromongolica. Classification (NCBI taxonomy): domain Eukaryota; kingdom Viridiplantae; phylum Streptophyta; class Magnoliopsida; order Caryophyllales; family Tamaricaceae; genus Tamarix; species Tamarix austromongolica. The sequence goes on from CM077817.1 coordinate 52,159,088, forward strand.
ATTGTGGTGGTCAAGAGTTGTTGAGAATATGAATTAAATGTTATATGTGGATATTAAGATCCTTTGTTGACTTAATATGTACTAGAAGGATATTCTAGTGATTTCAAGAGGGGGGAAATAATTGAGTTAGAAGAGAACATTTATATATTGTGAAGTTGTGGCAATATACCTAACCCTAGCCTTTCATGGCTAGTGATTATTGTGTCTTCCTTGGCTAGACAACTTGGAAGTGCCTCAGAGCAACCCCTGAATGCAAATATTAACATTCAGAGCTAAGGTCTTAATTATACTTTTATAGGGGAACTCACAAACCCTAAGAGAGGTATGCATAAGGAAATAAAATTCTAGAACATTATGATACACTCTCAGACTATCTATCTAGAAAGTGAGTAGTTATTGTTATTGGTGGTAGTTTCCCATTGTGCACTACCCTTATTATGTTGATTTGTTGTTGAGTAGTGATAATTACCCATTGTGGACTACCCTTAACATGTTGATTTTGTGTTGAGTAGTGATAGTCGCATGTTATGCACTATCCTTGTTATGTGGTTTGTTAATGAAGTTGCTAGATGTTATCATATATGATGAGTTGAGAATAATTGAGATGCTACCTTTATATATTTCGGTTAACACCTTGTTTAGATGGTTATGATAATTGAAGTTATTACATATGAGTGTATGTTTTACCTTAATGTTTATACATGAATTGATGTTATTATATGTGAATAATATTTTGTGAGCATGTTATGTGCTTTTGATAGGGTGCATTTACTTGGTAATTTTATTATAAAAAATTAGTTTTTAGTGGTTTCGGGAGCATGTGAGCTAGATATAATTGGAGCTTGAGTTTGAGTTAAAAGGGCTTCTTGTATTTTAGGCAGGAGTTAGGATTCTCTAGTTTTAGTTTTTATCACTATCATTCAGCTTGTAATCTTGTGTTAAAAAAATTTTAATGTAAAGAGTTTTACCTTGAAGATGTTTAATATTTTTCACACCCAATCTTCCACCTACTACGGGTTAGTTAAACACACACAGCTCGTTTTATAATAGATGTAGTGGTAGCATCCTTATTTTTAGCCTTAGCTACCACATTATTCTTTTAAAATGAAATTTTTAAATTGAGAAAAAATGGAAGTGTTACAATAGGTATGTACATGTTGGGGAAGTACTAAGTGTTGATAGATTGCACATAGGAGCAAGTAGTTATTAGGGGACCACAAGGTGTAAGTGTTCTTTTTTTTATTATTAACGATGCAAGCCTAGGACGTCAAAGAAGATTGTGTCCACTTTTGTGCTTAGTAAGGGTATCTTCTCTTCTTGTGGAGTCTTCTAGATGTTGAAGCTAGTGAGATACCCTTAGAGCATAATTTAATGATTTAGAAGTTTCCATGTGTGTTTTCAAAGGAGATCATGGGTATGCTCTCAGTTTGAGATGTTGAATTCACGATCAATCAATTGCTAGTGACCAAGTCGATTTTCAAGGCTTTTTACTTTATGGCACCTACTAAGTAAAGGACCTTAAAGCTCATTTTGAGGGTTTGTTTGATAATAACTATATTTGATTGACTGTATCATCCTAGAGAACATCAATCTTTTTTGTCAGAAAACATTGCGGGAGTTTGAGGTTGTGTATCAACTATCAATGATTAAACCAAGTTATGATAAAGAATTATTATCCTCTTTCTCATATTGATGGTCTATTTAACCAATTGAAAGGGCCTAAAGTGTTTTTTTAAGATTGATCTTTGGTCAAGCTACCATCAATTAAGGATTGTATTGCAAGACATCTCGAAGATAGCTTTATGGACTAGATATGGTCATTATGAATTCACAATTATACATATTAGACTCACTAATGTATCAACATCATTCATGATTCTCATGAACCAAATCTCCATGCACTTCTTGGACTACTTTTTGTGGTGTTCATTGACGATGCAAATCTACTCTAATAATTGGAAGGAGCACAAACAACATCTAAGGTTGACATTAGCTTTTTTAGGGCATATATATTGCACAACAAGTTCTCAATGTATGAATTTTGGTCAAATCATGTAGCATTCATCAATCATTTGATTTCAATGGATGAGTTGTTAATAGATCCATTAAATATTAGAGTTGTTTTACAATGACTAACACCAACATCAATCAAAGAAGTGTAAAGTTTTTTAGGTTTAGCTAGCTACTATAGTAAAATCATCCAAGACTTCTCCAAAGTATGACAGTTAACAAATTTATTAAAGAATATAACACATTTCTAGTGGGTTAAGTTGAATATGTGCGGACTTTGAGGATGAGTCCTTCAAGGAATTAAAGAAATAGTTAACTTCAACTTTAATGTTCATTTTGTCATATAGTTCAAAGGGTTTTGAGGTCTATGTCAACGCTTCTAAGCATATATTGGCTTGTATATTGATGCAATAAGGGAGAATAACGGATTATGTTTCTCATAAATTAAATAGCATAAAAAGAATTATCTAACTTATGATTTAGAGTGATAGATATGTAGGCATTATCTTTATAATATTTAGTATAAGACTGTTACTAACCATAATAACCTAAAATATATTTTCACTTGAAAAGAGTTGCAAGTGATTGGATTAGGTCTAGGATTATGAGGGCGAGCGATGCTCTCACCAAAAAGCATCACATTCTTTACGTGCAATTGCTTTATCATACCAAAAGCTCAAGAAAATGGAAAAATTATTTTATAAACTACTTACAAAATAATATATAAAAAATTAAACTCAAAACAGCTCATCATCCAAAATCTTCTTAATTTAATCAAAAGTTTTTTTTTAAAGTATAATAAACTATAAGACATCTAAAATTTGCAAACAAATATACAATTAGATAGAACCAAGGATTTTGACGAATATAGAGGGGGCATTTTCGGGTGAATATTCTTGGTGGATAGTTGGATTTACATTCAACCTAACGAAGATGAAATGATAGATATTTTAGCAGCTTGTCCTTCGATTTGCGAGAAACGAAACAAAACCAAAAAAAAATTCATAAACCCCCAAATCCCTGAAATTGGGTTCAACATAGAAAGGGGCCGGGGTAAAGAACGAAGCGAGAGGCATTTATTTTCTAATCTTCTTTCGCCCAGGACAATTATATTGTGGAGCAGAAGCTGCCAATTCATCGTTCGATCCATCATCATAGCTTGAACTGTCCATAGATTCCGTTCTAAATGAGGAATCTTCTTCCTCTTGCGGTGACTTGCCTCTAGAATCCATTTTTGATAGCCGATCACGAAGCACCCTGAGCTTTGTCTTCTTTGAATTCAACACACTAACAAACTGAAATGACAAATTAATGTATGAATAACATTCATTATAGGCAATCAAATGACAACTTGGTTTTGGCAGGACGTTGACAAAAGGGGTTATATGTAAGGAGTACAACGTTACACTCAGGATGCAGTGCGAAAACGAAAAAGAATCAACAAGGGACCGAAAAGTACAGATATTAGCAAATTAGATGGAATGTTAGGCCAGATATGTATAGGAAGACAAGTTGCTACAAGGAGGATGCCAAATCCAGCACTCAATTCTCCAGATTTTCTCAATTGTACATGACTAAAGTCAATGCTGTATTACAAAGATTTAGGCTCAAAGAGAACATGCATTAAGCTACTTATGCACCTCTTCGTTTCTGACGCGATAAGTCACATGTAGAGAACCTTTTCCCACAAGGAGGGCTGACTAATGTTTTCGCATAGAGAAATTTTGCTCATCCAATGCTTAGAACGCAGGAACCTTGGCGGATGATGAAACGTGAGGATGAGGTGTAGAGTTTGTATGCCTCATGATACGAGGTAAACAATGTGAGCTGATAGTGTTTTTCAAGTTGAGTTACGAGTCCGATAGCATTCTGTGAGCATAGCTCATACTCTCAAACACTAGTTTAGCTTCATAAAATGATATTTTGGACTTAGGTGGCTTGCCCACAAACCACAAATGCTAGCCTTCATGTTTTTCAGTAATTTCAATTTAGATATCGTGACATTTGAGCTAATCTCACTTAAGTACCATATATTTTAAACAATCTCATTTAGACTATATATTTTTATTTTCATTTTCATTTTATCATTCTTCTTAGTTTTATATGATAGATAAATAAAAATTAATATTTAAATATCTTTTAAAGGTGAATGGGAAAAAAGTTAACGTTTTTTTTTCAAATTCCTCAAATTTTTGAATAAGCGTTAAAATATTTTAATAATTCTAAAATTTTGAAAAACCAAATGCTATGGTTCTAAGTAGAATTTAATCTATGTTTTGTAGTAGAATTTCTTTATAGCATGTAGAACTAGGGTAGGCTACAAGTTAAAGCACTCCGCTCTCCTTGTATCTTGTTTTATTACGAATATTTTCTAGTCACATTGCCAAATATTAAAGCCACAACTTTTTAATCATTGACAAATGTTCCTGCCTTGCATTAATGAACGTAAAAAATATAAGAACAGAATCAGATTGAAAGGCATTAATAAATTTCCATTCACAAATGTCTCTGCCTTCCGGGAATAACGTTAAAATATATCAGTACTGCATCAGATTGAAAGACATTAATAAACTTACTTTTGCATACAATTCACTTTCGAACTCCACTTTGTCATTTGCTAGGTTTTCACTTTGTGCCAAAGATTTTTCAGCCTTTTCTTTCATCATGTCAAATGCCTGTGTTTTTCTAACAATTTCCTCCTGCCAATACCAAACAAATAATAGGAAAAAAAATAAAAAAATCTAACAGATATACTTGGATATACTTTTGCAGATACTGCAAACATGGATGCTAGCAGCAATTACCCTGACCAAACCTTCACCAGCATGGAAGTGGTATCACAATGTATGAACATTGAGAATAGAAACTTCACACCACAATCAGGTGCAAAATGATGCGAGGCTAATTTATCAAACAAAACCCAAAGGTCTATCCCAAAACCTCACATCAATTCACAATCAGATTTTATTATGAAAACCCACTGAATAGCATAAGCTGATAAGCATAAGGTATAAGCGTCAGATTTTATTATAGAAATGATACGTAGACAAAGGACCACAAAATAAACATAAATGCTCACAAATTTTGATCGTGCCTATATTACTACTAGTTGTACAGAGCATGAGCCTATGTATATCTATTTGGACATGCTGGACCATACAAAAAAAAAAAAAAAAAAGGCATATCAGTTTGGACCAAGGCCAACGGAAAGAGGCACAACTGTTTTGACCATGGCCTTTTTTTCAATAGTTTAGCAATAAACTAGTTCATTATTTAGAGCTACTTTGAAAACTAGTTATCTAAAAATATTACTTTTTTGGGAACTTTTTCTTTGAATTTTTTCAAAAAAAAAATGCAGTTTTTTTTTTGAATTGTTCATTAATGGTATCTTCAAACAAGGGATAAGACCATATAAATTGATATATTGGATTTTTGGCCAGCCAATATACGACATAGAAATGAAATCACATACATACCGACCAACGATACGTTTCATCCTAGTCGTGGTATTGAAAGACATTAATAAACTTACTATCGATGTTTAACGACATATCTATCATGGAAAAAAAAACAAAAAACAAAATCGTGATATATTAAATATCATTCGCAACACTACAACACCAATACCACAACACCCTAGTCGTGACCACAACTGCATATCAATGGTTTTATTACCTGAGACCAGGCAATTAAGTCGCAGTGTCATGGTATCGGAATGTCGTGAACGATAAATTATATGTCGCGGTCGTCGCGGCGTAAATTTTTATTTTTATTTCACCATATACTCTAATTATTATTTATTGATCATTTGAATATAAATATTCAATAAACTAGTGCTTTATATTATATCAGAAGTATTAAAGTAAGTCATTATATGCTAAAATTTTCTAATAACCCTAAATTTACCTTAGAATGAAAAAAGACATGTTATTTAATAGTAAATGTGAACATAATAAATAGGAATACTTTATTATAATTTAATAGTAACTTGATCGAGTTCAATGTGACTGGATTAAGTTTACTTGATGAAATTTATACCAATTAGATCAAGGTTGATGACGCTTGTACGCGCCCCACGCGCCTCCTAACTGTCCCTCCTGTTCTTCTCGCTTGGCCCAGCCATGGCAAGAGGAAATCGCCGGAAGAAACCCTCTCCGAAGCCCGTTGCTTCCGACCCTCCTTCGTCTCCTGGTTCCCCTACTATGCCGAAGAAATTCGATCGTTCTCCCAACACTTTGGAATCTTCCATTTGCAATTCTCTCTTTGCATCGCCCCAGAACTCTGCAGAAGCATTCGATGTTGATCTTGATTCCCCGCAACGCCCGAAACTCACCCCAGATCAACCACGTGATTCTTCCCTGACTTCCAATCAATGCCCCGATCCTTTACCTCATATTTCTCTTTCCTGGAGAGATATTATCCTTCAGAATCGAAGAGAACAACCAGTATTGAACCTCTCTTTCACTCCTCCTGAGATAATCAATGGTGAAGTTACAGCGAAACTCAAGAGGGAGGAAATTGAAAGAGAAGAGAAGCGCTGGACCCATACGCTTATTGGCATGGTGCCAGGTTTTAAACCCTCGATTAGCCAAATCAAAAAATTTATTAGTGATCATTGGACTGGTATCTCGGCTGCACCACAGGTTCTTCCCCATGAACAAGGATTCTTTCTCTTTCGGTTTGAAACTCAACAGGATTGCCTCACTATATTAGAGAAACCCTTCTGGTCCTTTGGTGTTCGGCCATTGATGATCAAACAATGGAATCCAAACATACCTTTCACTGAAACTGAATGGAGACGTATGCCCCTCTGGATAACTTTTCCTGGTCTTCCATTAGCACAATGGTCAGCTGATTCACTCAGCAGAATTGGAAGCTGCTTAGGCACCCCTATATGTGCTGATATGGTGACTGCTACTAGGAGTAGAATCTCCTATCCAAGAATTTTAGTTGAAATGGACATTAGCCTTCCTCCTGTTGATCATATTCCTATTGAAACTCCTACAGGAATTAGAAAACAACCGGTTGCTTATGATTGGCGTCCCTATTTCTGCTCAAAATGTGACTCTCTTGGACATGACACTGCTTACTGCAGGAAAAACTCTTCCCACCATCAAGAACATAAGGTTTGGAAGCCAAAATCTGAAATCAACAAAGACCAGCCAGATCAGCCAATAACAACAACAACTGGAACAACTGGAACTATCAGTTCTGTTCAGACAAAATCGGCTTCCCATGCCTCCTATTCTGATAAGAGACCTGAGCCTCATGACCCAGGACAGATTATCAAAGACAAAGGAAAAGAAAAACTTGCTGAGTGTGATCATTCCAGCCTTTCTGTTAATCTGCCCCATTCCTTGCATCCTTTTAATTTCTCAACACAGCACCCTGACACAGGCCAAGAAGTGAGTCTTCCTCCTCCACCAGGTGGAACATCCTCTCTTCAATCATGACTTCCTTTGCTGTTTGGAACATCAAGGGAGTGAATGCTCCTCTGAAACAAAAGAGTTTCTGTAAATACATCCACCTTAAGAAATTTCCTTTATTTTGCCTCTTAGAATCTAGAATAAAAAAAAGACAACCTTCATTCCTGTCATAAAAAGATTGCTCCCCATTACAGTTGCATTTCCAACCATGATCACCATTACAATGGTAGGATTCTTCTTTTTTGGCTGCCTGATTGCATCCACCTTCAGATTCTTGAGATGTCTGACCAGCTCCTTCACTGCCAATTAACTTTTCTCCCTAGACAGCAGCCTTTAGCCGTGACTTTTGTTTATGCTTTCAACACAGGTCAAGCCAGGACTTCTCTTTGGAGAGACATTTCCAAAATCAATTTGAGCACCCATTTACCCTGGATTGTTATTGGAGATTTTAACACCATTTTAAATGCTGAGGAAAAAATAGGTGGCATCTTGCACCATGGAGATATGAAAGACTTTAAAGACTGTACTGAAGTCTGTGGCCTGGGCTCCATCCCCTCTACAGGCCCTCCTTTTACCTGGAGCAACAATCAAGACCCCCCTCACAGAGTTCATTGCCTTCTTGATAGAGGGTTGGGAAACAGTCACTGGTTTGACCAATACACTGAAGGCTATATCAGAAATATTCCTCACTGCCTCTCTGACCATAATTGCCTGGAAGTCTCCCTCACAAGCTTAGATATAAAAGGCAGGAAGCCTTTCCAATTCTGTAATTTCATTTCCACCAATCCTCACTTCCTTACAAGGGTGAAAGAGTCATGGGATGTCCATATTCCAGGATCAAAACAATTCCAGGTTGTTCAAAAATTGAAGAGGCTTAAAGCTGTCTGCAAATCTTTCACTAAAAACAACTTTGGGAGCATTGCTGAAGCTGTGGAACAGGCAAAAAAGAGCTGGGAGGAAAGCCACCTTCTCCTCCTCAATGATCCAATGAACCCCTCCCTTATACAGAATGAAAAATCATCCAGACAGCATTGGTGGAACAGAAGGATCATTGAAGAGAATTTTCTGCAACAAAAGGCAAAAATCAATTACATCAAGCTGGGGGATGGAAACAACTCATACTTTCATGCCAGGATTAAAGAAAGGCAGAGCTCAAACCCTTTATCTCGTCTTCACAATGAAAGGGGCTTTCAACACACCAATTGGAAAGATATTGAAGCTGAAATTCAAAACTTCTACCATCATCTCCTGGGTACTGCCACCCCCAGGCTCTCTGCCATTGATACTCAAATCTTGCAAAATGGCCCTCTTCTATCTCAGCATGGTAGAAACAATCTCCTGCATCCCATTTCTAACCAGGAGATTAAGAATGCCTTATTCAGTATGGGTGACTTAAAATCTCCAGGTTCAGATGGCTTTAATGCTCACTTTTTCAAACAAGCTTGGCCTATGGTGGGGAATGATATTACCTTAGCTGTCAAACAGTTTTGGAACTCTGGGCATCTTCTAAAGACAATGAACAATACCACTCTCCACCTCATCCCCAAAAAGAAGAATGCTACAAATATCACTGATTACAGACCCATCTCTTGCTGCAATGTTATATACAAATTTTTTTCAAAAGTGCTAGCCAACAGAATCACTGCAGTCCTGGGTGAAATTATTACCTGCAACCAATCAGCTTTTATCACAGGGAGAGGTATTGGAGACAATATCATGCTTGCTCAAGAGCTCCTCAGGAAATATGGCAGGAAGAACATTAGTCCAAGGATGATGCTAAAAGTTGACCTTAAAAAAGCTTTTGATACTCTGGAATGGCCTTTTATCCAATCAATCCTGTTAGGCCTGAACTTTCCTTCTCACATTGTGCATCTCATTATGCAATGTATTTCTACTGTTAGATATTCAATTTCCATACAAGGCTCTCTATCCAATCCTTTCCAAGGAAAAAGAGGTATTAGGCAAGGAGATCCAATGTCCCCTTATATTTTTGTTATTGCTATGGAATACCTCACTAGGATGCTTCATACCCTTTGGGACTGCAAGCACTTCAAACCTCACCCTGACTGCAAGAACTCTAAAATCATCAGCCTTTGCTTTGCTGATGATCTCCTCCTTTTTTGCAAAGGAAATAAAGATTCTGCTCAATGCCTTGCTTCTATCCTGGATTCTTTTGGGAAAACTTCAGGACTGATGGTCAATCCCCACAAAAGTGAAGCCTTCTTTGGTGGTCTTGATGCTTCAAGAAAATTACCCATTCTGTCCCAGCTTGGTTTTAAAGAAGGTACCTTTCCTTTCAAATATCTAGGGATTCCCCTAAGCTCCAAAGCTTTATCTATCTCCTTCTACCAGCCCCTCATTGATAGAATCACAGCTAAGCTTCATTCCTGGACAAATACTCTCCTTAGTTATGCTGGCCGACTGCAGCTTTTGGAATCTGTAATTTTTGGCATAACAAACTATTGGCTACAGGTCTTTCTCCTCCCCAAAAATGTCATTCATCACATTGAATCCCTTTGTAGAAGATTTTTCTGGTCAAATATGGACTCTTCCAAAAGGAAAGCTCCCATTGCATGGTCCACCATTTGCTTACCCAAACAGGAAGGGGGTCTCAACATTAAAAGTCTGGAAACCTAGAATCTAGCCTGCATTGCAAAAAATTTCTGGAAGCTCTTTGAACTCAAAGAAAGTCTGTGGGTAAAATGGGTCCATGAAAAATATATCAAGGATATCTCTATCTGGCAGATCAAACCTCCACAAGACACATCTTGGACTCTAAAGCAAATCCTAATCGTGCAGAAATATGGAGCTATTTTTTTCAGCACCTGCGACTGTCCAGGACATTTCAGTATTAGCAACTTCTACAATAAAATCAGAAAACAAGCCCCTAATGTTCCATGGGCAGACCTGGTCTGGAATCACCCTGGTTTACCCAAGCATAAGATTGTAACTTGGATGGCTTGCCATGAAAGATTGACTGTCAAAACCCAGCTGAAGAATTGGAACTTCCTCAATGATGCTCAATGCTCAAGCTGTCTTCAAGAAGATGAGGACATCAATCATCTCCTAATTTACTGTCCAACTGCTCACATTATTTGGAGATCTACCCTCAATTGGCTCATGTTACCTCACAGGTTCACTACATGGCAGAGCTGCCTCTCTTGGATGATCAACATCACCAGCAAAAGTCAAGATAAGGGGAAAATCTGGAAAGCCTCCTTTGCAGCCACTATATACCAAATCTGGTCCAGCCGAAACATTGTCATCTTCCAGCACAAACAGCCCCTCCCAGCCAGAATCACTAGAAATATGATAGCAGATCTTTTTATCTGCTTTAGCACTATCAAAAACATTAATGCCCAAAAATACCTTAGCATGATAGACAAATGGGGGAATTGATGTATAGATGGCTTGAGGTTATGATGTATTAATGATCCATGGATGTACTTTCCTTTCTGGTAATAAAATTACATTTTTTACCAAAAAAAAAATAGTAACTTGATCCAAGATATATATATATATATATATAGTAAATGAATAAAAAAAACATCATACATATTTTTTTAGTAGATTGAAGAATTCTTAATAAATCACTGATTTATCCCGATTTCTCGACCGATAAATGTGAAATTTTAAAAGCATACTATATCGGTAATTTCGCCTCGTAGCCGCTATACTATAGCAGGACCACTATTTAATTGTATGCTTGAGACTACAACAAGAAGCCCTACCATCATACACATTGCCTTAATCTTCCCAACTAGATGAAAGTTTGACCTCAAACCTATTAAGAGCTCAAGAGTCTTGTTTTGTACAAATCCAGAAAATATGGCCCATCTGGAAAGACCTAGGCGAAGCTGTGCCAACAAAAAGAACACCTTGGCTTCTTAGATCGACCACGAGACAATCGAGAGGACTTCCAACCAGAACTAGCCTCCTTAAATTACACTCTTAATCAACCGTATGATGGCGATAACTTGATCTTGGCACCATTTTCACATAAGGGTCAAGCAAGCCCAACTGGTAGACTATAAATGTGTACAACATTTGGCGCAACACATGTAACACTTGAGTTTAGTGATTTGGTCATACTTTGACTAAAACCAACACGTTCTCTTATCTCTTTCATAATTTCTTCATAGTGCCGACAAGCTTTAACCCATATAAGGCTTCAACGTTGCAACTATGTAGAAAGACTAAAAGAAATACAACAATAATAACAAGAAACTTTACTATTTTTTCAAATCCCTTAATTTTGCACAATTTTTATTAGTCATACCGACTCTTTTTAGACTCAAAATAGTTATAGGTCAAAAAAATGATGCACGAGTAGAAGGCTTCACACTTTCGAATCTCCACCACTACCAACCAATGTTATTAAAATTGCAATTCTAGTACGATTCTACCTCAGCCTACCAGTTTGAATCATTCATAAAATTGGAACAAATATAGAATCACAAATTTAATAGGTGGAGTCAGAGTAAATAGGGTAGAATTAGTCATAGTTGCGATTTTAGACCCAATTCTACTGATTCTAAAGTTTCCCTTATGTGTCAATTAACAAAAGAGAGGAAAAATCAAATCAATCCTACCCAAAAAAAAACGCCAGCAAAGCATACATTGCCCATACTTTTCACTCAATTTCCTTCTCGCCTCTTCCTTCCATCTCTACGACTCCAAGTATCCTTCAATCTACTTCTGGTTTGTCTTCTTCTACATCATTTTGCTTCATCTTCAACCTCCTAGTACTTCAATTCCTCTTTTATGCTTATGGTTTTAGCTTTTCATCCTTTCTTTGATTTTGCTTGCAGTTGCAGTGCAATTTTGCATAGGCCTTACACTTATTTTTCTTCTTGTGTTGCATGCTTCAAGCGATGCTGACAAACTACCAGCCTAGCACTGCAATTTTGACATCAAGCGAAGCAGCAACACCATCAACGAACAGTGGAAACTCCAGCTGCAACAATCGTGCAAAAGTCACTAATCAAGGAGCTTAGAGTGTAAAATTGACGATCCATTTGGTATGTATTGCTACTTGCTTGATCTGCAAGATTCGTTTAAGTTTTAATTTTCAGTTATCTCATGTAATTATCTGCTGGATGTTTAGTGTCTATTGCTACTCGTGTATCTATAATCCATTTTAAGGTAGCCATATAAGATCATATTGCAATGGTTGAACTTGAATATTCAGATCTGAATTTCAGTTGTTGTGCTACTTGGAGTGGACTAGTGTGCATTTTGTAGTCTTTTTCATAAGAAAATATGGATTTAAAACTAATCTATAGTTGCAAAGCTGAATAATTATTATATTGTTTTTATTTTCCTTCTTTTTGTTAAGGTTATACAATGTCAACTTCCAGATTTGGAAAAAATAAAAGAAAAAAGTGTTCCGCTAATAGATAAGATCTAGGTTGGGAGCACGGAATGCACGTGGATGATACTGTAAATACTAGGATTATTCATGTTATCCAATATTTAATGATTTGATCTGATAATTGAATCTATCCAATCCAAAAAATCAAATAACAATCAGATATTTTTCCCAAATCAAATAATTGATTCAATCAATAAAAGATAAAATAAATTAAATATCTGATCCGACAAATACAAATAATATCTAATCCGATAAATTATATACATATATACTCTAAACACTATTTATTTTTTACAAAATTGTATTGCATACAAGCATGTGTGTGTAACTTGAAATGAGTATTTATTGTAAGTAAATTTTAAACTTTTTAATTACTATTTTGATCAAATATAAAAATATTATTCAAAATTTGGTATTACTAATTGAATATAATAGAATTTAATATTCAAATAAAATTATTAGATCATATTCCTTCAAATTGGATCAATTTATTATTTTTTGATTCTATAATTTTTTATATGATACAACCTCATTTGTATTTGTTAGAAAGTTTTGGATATCCGATGGATTATCTATTATCCGATCCGAATTTTGGATATCCAAAGCTTTTATACCGGATATCCGATGATCGGATATCTAAAACATCAAATATTTGATCTGTAAACACCCCTAGTAATTACTGTGGGCTTGTACATTTAGGGAGAGTTTTTAGGCTAAAACATTACCAAGCTGGAACTCACATTAATGTTGAATCCTGTCTACAAGTCGCAAATGAAATCCAGGAGTTAAGTGAAAATGAAGAAGTTGCGACTTGTGTTACTTTCAATAAAGCTGATAATTTGGACGATTTTGAAGCAAATGCCCGTGATGATGAGAATGGAACTAGGACTGGCACCTACTAGTGGAGATGACAATTTTGGAAGTGAAGATGCAAACAGTGACAATTATGACGGCTATGAATAAGAGATGCTAATATTCATCATGTCTTCTAAGATTAGGAAAGTGTTGATGCTCAACTTGAGGAGAGGGCTAAGCCCATAATTTGTATTTAGCATAAATAGGGGAAGATTCATTAATGAAGACATGCATTAGGGAATTAACCGAGTCCCAACCTCCTACTAAACTCAACTCTCCTCTCTCTCTTGTCCTCCTAGCCAACTATTCAGTCTTATTCTTTTACTTCAATCTCCACCAGTCTCAATCATGGGACGTAAGTGAAACCAATCTAAGAAAAAAATTTGCTGAATTAAACCCAAGAACCCTACTATTCAGGAAACCAGAACAACCACGGAATTGAAGTCAATGGAAAATCTGAAAACAGAATGGGACTAACCGGCACTCAATCAAGCTCTGGAAGATTATTGAAGACCATAGGAACGAATTGCAACAACTCTACAAAGAAATTTGGTCCCTGGTGCAGGATTCAGCACATGCAAAGACCAAAACAGGGCAAGTAGCACCAACCACCACCATTGCCGCCACTACCAGCCTAACAACCCTCCGTGCCCCTGCATGTGCCCAATGAGCTCACCGGCGATACCGCTAGCCCTCACATGATTGCCCTTGCCCCTATCTAAACCACAGTGCACCCATTCTCCCTCTTTGTCGCCCCTCTTACACCACATCTGCCCCTCACCACTACCCCCACAACCATCATTGCCAAATCACTAGCCCACCTAGAACTTTGACCTCATCGGCCAACCACCACCACACCATCTGCCATACAATTAAATAGTCGTGTTGCTATAGCGTAATTGCAACACCCCAAAATTTATTACTGAAAAATCTCATTTATCAAAAGTGTAACAATAATGTAAATGGGCATTCCTACCATAATCGCCATAAATTTGGCCGACCATACTATCCTTAAATCAATTACAAAACAAAATACTTAAAACGTAAAATAAGATTAAAAAGAGAACAAAGGAACTTTAATAAAACTTAAATAAGCATTTAGAGATTAACTCTGAGTACAATATAATAAAATACAATAAAAAAAAATCCATTGGAATTAAAATTCCGAAAAGATATCAGACAAAATAGTCAACTGGATAACATAACTCAGCATCCAACCCCAAAGCAGAGAAATCATCCAAGCGATCCTCATTGACTTGTACAACAAAGTATGCACCGTCTGCTCATGGAAATGAGTAACACCCATGAAAAAATGGATGATCTTAATTATAACATCTCTGGTCTATTAAATGTAACATTAGGTTAAATATGAAATTTTGCTTTTTCTGAATTGGAAATGAGTTTAAAATATTTTAAGTATGTTATATAAAATATTCGAGGTAATTATGAATAGCATCATTCTAATAAAATGAGAAATGGATAAATCATGAATAATAACCCTAGAAACAAGCTTGCTACCAAATGGGTAAGATGTTGGAATTAGACCTTAGTTTTCAGATATATTGTTAATAATGTTATTTTAGAATAGTGTACTAAATTTGGTCATAAGATAAGTCCTATAAGAGAAGTTATGTTTAGCTTGTGAAATTAGGATTTCGTAGGAAAGTTAAGGCCTTACTCCCTAGAGAATGTCCCAATCATCATATGGTTGTGTGGTTTGTGCCTTGTTTATTTCTATTAAGAGTGGTTTATGTGTTTTGCGTATTTATATTTATATTTGTATGATGATATCAAGATAAACGTTATTTTAATAATTATTAATTACTTAAAGTGAAAGATGAAGATCGAAATGTTGAGTCATTTCCATCGAACAATAATAGTAGCCCAAAAGCGATTTCCCTTATAAGTGTTTTAGACCATTCTATTGGTTTAAAAATAGTAGTCAAAAGTAGAGTTTTAAAAATCGGACCTCTAATCGAGCCGGTATCATAACTGGATCACTAGTTTAATGGTTGGATTAATGGTTTGGACTGGTCAAACCAGTGATGCATATTAAGTTATGCGAAATATATAAAAAATTAAACTACACATGAATTTGACTACTTCAACTGACCAGTTTTTTTTATTGGTTCACCGGTTTTTTTACCAATTTACCAGTTTTCATTGGTCCGACCAGTTTTTGAATTGTTTTCACTAATTCTAAGATCCTGAGAGCCAGTACATGCAATATGGCTAGATACTTGACTGATTCATCAATCAGACCGGCCAATCAAGGCCGGATTTTAAAACGGTGGTCAGAAGCATGATTCCTTAGGAAGTGTTGAGTCCGTTCGATCGAATGATCATAGTAACTCGGGAGCATTTTACCTTTAGAGGTTCTTCAGTTTGATTCACTGGATCAAAAATAGTGGAGCCATGAACTTAACATAAATAAGAGATTGGACTGTGTTTATACCTAATAATGGAACTCTAGTTCGGTTCTTCTCTTGCATTGTATCATATTACAGTGTTACGCGTGATTAGTCTTTCATGTGGCCTTATATAGCGTGATCTAACTATAGAAGAGTGATCTATGTATCTTGGGGTTGAACATAGAGTCTTGTTATCTGGTTGTCAGTTTTGTCCAAATATCTTTATGGACTTTGAGTTCCAATGAATCTCTTTCGATTGAATTTTGTTATTTATACTCAGAGTTAATTTCCAAATGCTTATTCAAGTTTTATAAAAAGTTTCCTTGTTCTCTATTTTATCTTATTTTAAGTTTTAAGTAGTAAGGATAGTATGGTAAACCAAACTTACATTAATTAAAGTAATAACACCCTATTATTTTGCTATTACGATTCTACTAAGACGAAATTTTACGGTAGTAAATTTTAGAGTATCACAGTAGCACCCGCTATTTCACAAATTTAAGATTAGCAACAACGTGAAATTACCAATACATTGCAATTATAAATCTACTGAAAAAAGTATACATGATAAATTCTTGATATGTATTTACTATACATATCTTGAGCAAATTACTATTAACTTATAATAAAATATTGTTGTTTATTGCCTTCACATATACCATAAAATAACGTCTTTGTTTTTCGTTTCAAGGCATATGTTGGACTATTAGGGCAATTTAACATATAATGACTCATGTAAATGCTTCTCATATAATATAGAACACTACTTTAGAGAATACTCATATTTAAATGATCAATAAATAATAATTAGAGCATATTATCACAGTTCACTTTGAGCACCTTTATTTTTCCAAAATATTCTAAAACATTCTAGAATAATATGGATATGTGTAGAGATATGTAGAAGATGTAGGAGGCTTTTACAATTGCATACATGGTTCTAGAGGAGATGTCTCTAGAACCCTTCTCTTTTATATACACATACATAGAATGCTCTATATTAACCTAGTGTGTTCTAAAGGAGCAATCTAGAAGGAAAATGACCTAGTTTACTCTAGAATGTTCCTTGGTGCAGAAGGTGGATGAGGCCTCAATTATAAATAGGAGACTAAGGGTCTTATTTCCACCATCCACAAGTAGGGAAGTTTTCAAGAGTTCTAATAAAACTCTCATTCTCTCAAACTCTCGTGTTCCTTTGAGAGTGTTTAAGGCTTTATGCTAAGTAAGGTTTCCTTGTTCAATAGTGGGTTCACTTAAGGTGTGACTTAGCCTTCCAAGGAGTGGAAAAAAGGCTAAGTACCACACGCAATTGGCTTAGGAAGAAGTCAGATATCAAAGCACAATTATGTGAGGGAGTAACCAAGAGGAGTTGCTATGGCATAGAACCCCACAGCCTCACAAGTCACCTAAGTTGCTAATGTGGAGAAGAAGAGGAAAGCCAAGGGCACCCCTAAGGATCCTACTACAAACTTGAAGTATGATGGATAGGTTCTTCCAATCATGACATGAGGATATAGCCACCTTGAAGGGAAGGGCGAAAGGGTTGGAGAAAGAATGTGGAAGCTTTAACTAACAAAGATGAGGTGCACAGGTTGGTGAATGCTCTTGCCACCAAACTTCGTGAAGAAATAATGGAGTCCAATAAGAAGTTCATGGATGAGATGTTGGAGCAAATTGATCAACTTGTGGCCAAAAATATCAAACTAAAGGAGAGGCTTACAGGTGTTGAGGAGGATTGCGCTCTGTGTAAGGAGGCAATCTTGTTCGGTGCTAGAAGCTCAAAGGGGTCTATTTCTATGTTGGATACATCCCGACCTCACAAGTACAAAGGCTCAAGAAATGCTAAGGAGATCAACAACTTCCTTTAGAGCATTAACAAACACTTCTCCACTACTCATTTACTTGATGATAGCATGGCTACCCTTTTTCTTAAGGAAAATGTTATGTTGTGGTACCACCACCAAGATATTGAGAGCAGTGCTTGCATAATAAATACTTAGGAAGAGTTTAAGACGAATCTCAAGAGGCACTTCAACCCGGCTAATGCCGAGCTAGATGCCGTGAGGAGATTGAGGAATCACAAAAACACTAGGACCATCAAGGAGTACATCAAAGCATTTAGATCATTGATGATTAAGATCTTCGACATGCTCGAGAAGGAAAGGTTAGTGTATTTCATGGATGAGTTGCAATCTTGGGCCAAACAAGAGCTGAGGAGGAATGTTGAAGACCTCCCCACAGCCTATCAAGAGGTAGAGTCCTTGATCGAGTACAAGTAGGAGAGGAAGGAAAAGGCTAGAAGAATGGTTCAAACAAAGGTAGGGAAGGCAAGCCCCACAAGACCAGTCCCAAGTACCATGACTTAAAGGGCAACGAGAAGGAGCATGGAGGTAAGGATTTCTCTAAATATAAGCGTGAATGCTTTAAGTGTGGTCATAACCATCTCTTGCAAGATTGCCTTTAAAAAAAAGCTTTAACTGTCATGGCTTCCACCAAAGGAAAGGATGATCAGAGCAAGATTCACATAGGGTCTCTAACTCTACTTAACTCCATCAACTCCAAACCAAAAGAGCAAGCTAAGAGATTGATGTATATGGAGGCACAGGTGAAAGGTGTCACAAGCAAGGCCTTAGTGGACACTAAAGCATCACATAACTTCCTTAACCCGAAGGAAGATCAAATAATGGATATTAAGGTCACCAAAGAAGTAGGAAAGATAAAGGCAGTTGTAATACCCCAAATTGAACAGTGTTATTAGGATTGATATGGCTACTTATATCAAGATGGTATACCATTCTTTTCATAATTCAGTCCTAAAACCTTCACAATTAAGCATACTTATCATAGAGCAATTTTTAATGTGGGTGATCCAAATAGGATGTTTTAAAAAATTTCTAAAGACAAGAATGAGCAAAGGTGTCACATAGGATTGCTGGAGCCTTTACCCATGAAAGACCTTTGGAGAGTGTCTTGATCGACTTCATCTCAGCACTCCCAACGTTCGAAGGATAAGGATCGATAATAGTGGTGGTTGATAAGCTAAGCAAGTATGGGACATTTATCCCTTCCTCAAGGGATCATATGGTAGATTTATGTGCCCAGTTATTCCCATAACCTTCAAAGGAGTGAGTCCACTGGACATAGTCCATTTGAGTTGGTTATGGGGCTCCAATCCCTCACTCCACACAAGGTGGCTAACAACTAAAGGGGAGTAGTCCTGCAGCACACTCTTTAACGCAAGGATGGCAGAAGCAAAAGCTTCAAGGAGGATGAAAAAATGGGCAAACAAGGAACGAAGTCCTTTGAAGTTTAAAGAAGGAGACTTGGTGGTGGTAAAATTGTTGCCACAAGTGTTCAAGGTTACCGCCAAATCAACAAAGGCTTGGTGAGGAGATATGAAAGGCCCTAACCTCATCGGAAAGGTCAAGAAAGGAGTCCAAGCGTGCTCCTCTCGCGAATGTGACTTCCTTTGATTGTGAGGGTGAGAAGATCTTGGATGATTGGGTAGTCAAGAAGCGTGGTATGCCTAACTACAAAGAGCATCTGGTTCGATAGAAGGGAATACCTGAGAGTCAAAATAGCTAGAAGAAGGCAGCAGAATTGTGGTAATTCAAGGATGCAATTGATCAATACTTTTCTGTCAACCTCAACGACAATAATGGCTCAAGTGGAGAAGGTTGTCAAGCCCTGTTTAAGCACCTTTGTTTTTTTCAGAATATTCTAGAATAATGTGGATATGTGTAGAGATATGAAGATGTAGAGGCTTCTACAATTGTATAGATGGTTCTAGAGGAGATGTCCCTAGAATCCTTCCCTTTTATACACACATAGAACGCTCTATAGATTAACCTAGTGTGATCCAATGGAGCATTCTAAAGGAAAATTAAATAATAGCATAACATGACTTGTAAATAATTATTTCACGAGTAGAAATAAAAAAAAAATCAAAGGTTGCTAAAATAATCTAATGTACAGTGCATAGCCCCTAGCAAATCATGAACTTTGTTAATATATTGATTGTATTCACGAATTGATGTATGCAATAATTACTCAATAATTATTTGTATCTAACTAATTAATTTAATATTTATTATTTTTTAAATATATATATATAAATTAAGTATTTAGTAATATTATTTTATTAAGCATATTAAATTTATCAATTAAATATGAAACTACAGAGGTGATTGAAATGATCAATACAAATTATAAAAAAGTATTTACTCTAGAAAATTATTCATCTCATATCCCATACCAAACATCCAAAAAGGATATCTTTCCATAGGATGGAAAAAAAAAACTACTCCTTTATCCATTCCACACTCCATCTCCCTCATACCAAGCATAGACTTAGGGGTTACTTGCACCATGAATAATGTGATTTCATAGCCTTGAAAACTTAAATTCCAAATACTAATTCTCCTTGATTTGAGCTAGAAAAAAGAAAATGAAAATGAAAAACCTGCTAATAAATGCCTTGAAAATGTTGAAAATCTACAGGTGTTGCTTGTGTTATCCGTGAACTTTATATGGCTCTATATGAGCCATGTTGAGAAAAAATTACAGCACTTGTTCCTAAGAAAATTAGTGGTTTCATTGTGGCTTTCATGGATTCAACTTAAGTCATTAATTCTCCCAAATAAGATGGATTTTGTGTGTCCCTTCCTTGGGGAATTAATACTCAACTTAACATTAATGGAGTTGGATGCACCCACTTATCCTCCCTCTCGTGAAAAGAAACCACTTATCTTCGAACTACTCAACATCAACATAAGGAAGTAAATCCCATACATTGAAGGTGGTAAAAATGTTTCCCATTTCAAGAGGAATCTCTAAACTTGTAAGCATTGTCACTACTTCAAACGACTCACCATCAACATAAGGAAGTAAATCCCATACATTGAAGGTGGTAGAATGAACTTGAACAAATCATCAACAAACCATCACTTCTAGACAAAAGTTTGTTCCAAGAAGGAAATCTCTCCTTTTTAAGGTGAAGCCAAATTAGATACCTTGCCTCATACAAATGTTAGTGGTGTTTATTAGACTTGTACTCTTCATTTCATTCACCTTCTCAACTCCTTCCCTATCCTACTCATGGAATTTCTTCACTGCTTTTGTCTTTCTCCTTAGCCTCAAAACTTGTGTGTGTCAAGGGTAAAATGGAAGTGATGGGATTGATTCCATACACTATTACAAATGATGATCTCTTTGTGGCATAGGTGAACGATCGTACGCAAACTCCACATGACCAAGTTTGATGTCCGAAGTCAAACCCTTCAAAGACTTGTCAACAAAACTTATAAGTGTAGTAAGACTAATATTAGTGACTTCTGTTTTTGGATCATAACTTTAGTACCTCCTAACCTCTATAAGGTCTTCTAAAGTAGCAAAGGAACTTTATATCTTCATGAAACAAGAGATATCATTTAGCCTAACTATGACAAGCAACAAAATGAGTCATCTTAGAGAATCAATCCGCAATCACCATTATGGCATCATTTTGCCATTGTGTTTTAGGTAATGCCACAATGAAGTTCATGGCCACATGATCCCATCATTGATGAGGGATTAGTGAGAGGTATAAATTCCTTGAAGGAAATTACTTTTGGACTTTTGTCAAGTAGAAAACCTTACCACTACCATCCTAAGCCAAGAAAAATGCTCATCTAATAGAAGCTTCCTCCATGCTTCTCCCTCAAGTGCAACTCCTTCATAGGACACTAAAGGACGCAAAGCTTTTAGTTCTTGAATACGTCTTGAACCACATAGGAGCCTCAAAGCTTGTCTTTATCTTAACTGTAGCTTGTGAGTCTTAATCTTCCTTGTAGAGCTCTTTGATTAATGCAACCAAACCCTAGTACCCTAGCTTCTATTAAATTAAAGCATATAATATCTCCTCATTCTAAGTGCATTAGCTATTACATTTGTCTTTCATATGCTTATCTACAAAAGAAAAGGATCAACAAACTTACACCCATTTTGCATGTTTGGGATGATCTTGTATTGATTGTTGATGTCCTTGAGAGATTCCCAATCTATGTGTAGGAAAAACTATTGTAACCTAAAGTAGTGTGACTATTGATCAAGAGCCCTTACATTAATCATAGGCACTATGGCTCAACCTTGATAAATTGAGTTTTTCACTAGAGAAAGCAATTTGTTTTCCTTCTTGTAATAAACAACCCCTATACCAACTCCACTTGCATGAAACTCCACTTCAAACTACTTGTCAAAATATGGTACTTCACTAAGCTTTCCTTTGCCAACTTCATAACCTTTGTGAGATTCCCTTATCCACTTGATATCTCCCTCCTACATGCATTTGGTTGCAAGGGCCAAGACGGTGTTAACTCCCTTAATGAACCTCCTATAAAAAATGACCCCATCTTTGTCAAGTTTGTCGGTGTAGATCATGCCTTGATTGCTTCCAACATAGACTCGTCTATGGCTCTTCCATCCTTGAAAATAATAAAATGTAGAAAGTGACTTTTGGTACAAAGAGTTTACACTTTTCTATCTTAACATACAACTTGCTATCCCTAAGAGCTGGAAATACAAGTTTGAGGTCCTTAACATGATCCTCCAAGCAAGTATTATACACAAGTATATAATCAAAGTAAACTACTACCAATTCACCAATGAATGGATGCAGAACTTCATTCATAAACCTAATAAAAATACTAGGTGCATTTAACAAACCAAATAGCATAACCATCCATACATACAAACCACCCTTAATCCTAAAAGATATCTTCCACTCATAATCTTTCTTCAATCAAATGAGCTAGTAACCACTTCTCTAATCAATCTTTGAAAACAAACATCTACCATGTAGCTCATCTAACAAATTATCAAGATTAGGAATAGGATACCTATATTTGTTTTCCTATACTTGATAGTAATATTGTTAGCAGCCAACTTTTAACACACATCATCATAGTACCATCTTCCTTTGGTACAAAATGGGCAGAATTACACAAGATCTAAATGATTCTCGAATTAAATCACAAGTAAAAATAATATGTAAACAATGTTGCCCTCCATTATAGCCTTCTCTACATAACAAATAAAGAATTTTTTTCATTGAACATCCTTGCCAACTATGTGTGCTAGTGTACTAAGCGGAGTGACTCTGATGGTTTTGTTAGCAAATCTCAAGCAATAAGTATTTTTCCCACCATCATGTTTAACACTTCTATCAAATTGCCATAGCCTCCTAACATGTGATAAGCATCCATAAGCACAACATCACAAAGTACTTCATCATGATAGCTTTTGCCAAATGAGAAAGAAACAAGTACTTATTTTGGTATCCCTCTACCATACTACCACTATCAAGCCAACATAGCTTGTAAGGTCTTGAATGCCATGTGGTGAGAAGATTAATCTTTTCCACAAGTGTGCCTAATGCTACATTTGCATAACTCACAATGAAAGAACACACCATACCAAGTATAGTACACTTGGTTTGTAAAATGTTTTCTCATTGCGCGTCTTCAACCATGGCTTCTAGCTATGTAACACACCAACATCCTCCTAATCATCAAATACGCACATTGATCAAGTGGCGCCTCTTCCTCTTCCTCATTTGTCGTGGCTTGTTTTTCCTCCTCCTCTTGAATTGTCTATCCAAGTATTTAAGCACCATCATCCTCTTGTTTAGACATTAGGATTGATAATGTCTAATTCCTTAACAAATAAAGCACACTACTCCTCTTGGTTTCTTCTCACGCTCATTTTCTTTACCATTCCTGTTGATATCAAAAGGTTTGGGAGAAAATGGTGGCTTAGAAATAGCAATCTCCTTAGAAGTACCAACTCCCTTGAAGTTGAATGTTGAACACCACCTTTATCCTTTTTATGCTTCTCAACCTTGTGGCTAAATCGAAAGGCTCGTCTCCACCTTCCTAGCATTATCATGTCTCCATCCACCAATCTAGACATGGTAGCTCAAGTATCTCTTCTAATTCAATATTCACCATAAGTCTTTCAAACTCTTCAAGGTAATCTTTAACACTCATGGAGCCTTCCTTTAATGAAGACATTTAGTTGCAAAGGCCTTGAGTTTATGAAGGAAGAAACCTCTACTTCATGAGCTTCCTCCTCTAAATCCATGAATTCAATTTAAACTTGACTTTCTTCCTCCTTTGATGGCAATGATTTTCTCATCAAAGAGAAACACACCCTTTAAGCCTCTAAGCAACAACTTTGAAGGGCTTTTCATCCAAATATCCCTTAGCTAAAATCATCCTAGTACATCTCAACTCCCATTCAAATAACACTTCCAGATTTGGGCTTCCATCAAACTCGGGTAGCTTGGTCTTAACATATTGAAGATGATCTCTTTTTCCAGGTTGCCTCCTTCCATAGTTGTGTGTGATATCATTTGAACTACAATCAAGATCACTTGAATCATCTTCCATTTGAAAACCATCCTCATCATCATGTAGGATAGGATGTCTTCTTCTTTGATTTGCATTCGGCCTTTAAGGCCTCCAACATTTGAATAACCCTCCTTGTGTCATTTTGTAAGCTGTCAATAACACGGCCTCTCTATAGATTTTAAGCTTCATCAATGCACAAACCTCTTGGTATTTAATTATCCATTGAAGTTTGAAATTGATGAAAATCAAGCAAGTTGAAAGGAGCAAAAGTAGCACATGGTTTGGCTAGCCAGAAACGCTTTTGTATGTATGTTTGGTTTTAGACAAGGATGGGTAAGGATAGAAATCATACTCAATTAATCAACTAAAGCTCTGGTATCAACTTGATGAATATAAGATATAAATTAGGTTTGAACTACGATGATGATGATTTTGGGCAAGACACACCTAAAGAGAAAAGAGAATGAAAGGTTGAATAAGAATAAAATGAGTACGATCTTAGGCACCTCCTAACACCATATACTTGCATTCACCACACTAAAGAATGAACAATCTGATGGTAAGAATCAATATAAGCACTTTGTTTAGGGATAAAATGCATCAAATGTTTATTGTTTTTCATTCCAAGCTTTGCCCAACACTAAAAGAGAGTTTTAAGGCTCATTTAGTTGCAACCTAACCAAGACAATTAGAAATGGACTGAAACACTTAAGAAACAAATCAGCTAGTTACTAAGGAAAGATGAAAAATATCCTAAGTTAGGGTAATCATGTCCCCTCTAGTGTTTACTAGTGGTTTCGATCCGTCCTTGGTGCATGGGCTGGCTTGATCACTTCTAAATCTAGATTAGCTAACATTACAGGTTGGCTGCAACTAGTAAATAATTAGGGAAAGTGTAAACTAGTTGCTAACCTTGTAAATCCTAAAACAAAGTAAAACTATAACTCTCCATGCTGGTCAGGGTCACCTAGCTTTACCAAGGCTTTTGAGGTTAATTGTGCCTTGATTAATGTTGATTCTACAGCCTTGAAAACTCCAATTGCAGCTGCTAATCTTCCTTAATTTGTGCTGGAAAATGCCTTGATATGTTGAAAATCTGTTGTTGTTGCCTGTGTAATCCATGAGCTTTATGTGGCTCCATGTACCATATTGAGCCAAAATTAGGCCACTTGTTGATGAAAAAGTCAATGGTTTCATCATGGCTTCAATTCAAGCCATTAATTTTCTCAAGGATAAAAGAATTTGTGTGTCCCTCCATTAGGAAAATTAATTCTCAAATCGATATCAATGGAGTTGGATGCACCCGCATCAGATTTTCACAAATCAAGCTCATGTACTAATGCTTTATCATTGTAATACCCAAAAAAAAAAACTTAAATTTGACTTTCACAATAACTAATCCATAATTATTCTTATTTACGTAATAATATTAATATATACCATTTTACATAATAATACAATTTATAAGTAAGTATACACAAGTACAAATGAGTATACAAATATGGAAGGGTTATTAAAGATAAACAATATGATATACCAAAGATTTAAAAAAGGAACAACGCCAACCATAATTAATCCTCTCCTATCGATTTCCCTTTCCTAATTCCCCTTATCCATATCCCCCATACCAAGCATGACCAAACAAATATGATTTTCTAGTCATGTTACTAAATATCATATTGATCCACTGCAAGATCTTATCTTAGTGCATGATTTCAAAATCCACTGACAATAAAATTACAGCAACTGACATCAAGATACTTCATCTTAGCAAATTCCTTAACTTCATTCAGATCCGAGTTTTAACAGGGAGTGTTAGGTACAGCAGTACTACTGCTACTACTTAACATTATTCACTTTTATACTTGGAAGACCACATATTGGGATGCCATTCAGGCCCCCATTCAAACCTCAGTTATACCAGGGACTGTTAGATACAGAAGTACTGCTGCTGCTGCTGCTGCTGCTGCTGCTAAACATTATTCACTTTTATACTTGAAAGACTACATATTGGGATGCCATTCAAGTTTGACATGACAGAAAAAGGATCGTGGAACACCACATGAATGATGTCCTCCATGTGCAATCATTTCTTTTATCAACTTTCACCCTTCCCCATATTGGGAATTTGGGATGAAATCCAAGTTTGAAACGGTAGAAAAAAGAATTGTGGAACACAACATGAATGATGTCGTCCATGTAAAATGATTTCTTTTATCAATTTTCACCAAGTTTGTCAAGAGCTTAAAAATGATACTTCTCATATGACCAATTAAAACAAGCTATGCTTAACCTAGCTAAAGCCATGGGAAAGATGATAGGATAGCTTCCCATGGACAAACCCAATCATGAAACACTTAGACAAGAGTCTCAGTCCAACATAGTTGATTTGAAAGAAGTGTTGATGTAGGTCCTTTAGCTAAGGATGATAAACATTGCTGAAATATTTTATGAGGAGCTAATTTTTAGAGATTGATATTTAGTTAGCTAATTTTTAGCTGCTGTTTCTAGGAACTGTTCTTTAGCTGTTATCTTTTCAATTTTTATCCATATCTTATCTTATTATTATTATTATTATCTTTTAAATTTCAGTTATCTTTTAGATGTAAATAAGTATAAAAGTGCTAGTTTTGAGGCCATTGTATTCCAATCTCATAAGTGAATATAAAATCAATTAAACTTCTTGCACTCTCTTTCTTTCCCCTCTTCTTCCTGTAAAACCTCTTCTCTCGTTCTCCCTCTTTCCTCTAATCTCACTTCTTCTTGTTCTATATCAAGTGTCTATAGTTCCCATATGGAAACTCTTGCCAAGGTCTCATCAAAACAAAATTCTTAGGCCTCAAAGACAACCTAACCAACCCAATTTCAAAAATTCAATGATGTTCACTAATCAGTCCCTCTGTTCTTAAAGAAAATCATATTAGCAATTTGTATACTATTTTAGGAAACAACAAATATGCCCTTAATATTATAATTACACCCTTAATTAAAAAACAACATAACAATTAATGCATAAAAAAGAGAAAAGGTAAGGATAAAAATAAAAAATAAGCATTAACTTTCCTAAAAGGACTTTCTTCAAGAAACTGAGGGAGTATATTTGTACTAGTAGACAGAATTTCATCTTTTATGTTTCTTTAGGGCCCATTTGATATAGTTTCTGTTCTGGCTTTTATTTATAGAAAATTTTTAACCACATTTATTTTTCATTAGTTTTAATTTCTAAAATGTGTTTCCATTTGAGCTGCCACCACTTACATCATAATAGTAATAGTAGTGGTAGTAGCAGTAGTGGTAGTAATAATAATGACAACAATAATAGTAATACTAACACTACTAACACTACTACAGCTACTACTAAAAAGGCAATGGTGGTGGTTGCGCTACTGCGGTGGCAGAGGTGGCGATGGAGGTAGTGGTTGTGGTTGTGGTTGTGGTGCCTAGAGGCAGCGGTGGTAGAGATGGTGGCGAAGGGGGAGGTGGAGGTTGTTGCAACAATAGTGGTGCAGTTGGTGGTGGTGGCATAGGTGCTGGCTGTGGTGGTGGCAGCGGCAGCAGCTAAGGTGGGAGAGGTGGTGGCTAAAGTGGTGTGGTGGTCATCATTGTCTTGGTGGTGACTTATTTCTCTATTACTAATACAAAATATTAATAACTATATTTTTCTAGTTCCCTAAAACTCATTTTTGATCAACACAGTTGCAAACAAACATGTTCCAAGTTTAAAATGACACTTTCAAATCAGAAACCAAAAACAAAAACCAATATCAAACAGACCCTTAACTTTTGTGATTGAATTTTACCATTTTAGCTGATATTCTATCTCTCTGGACTGATATCATTTTAGGACCCTTGGACTATACATGGGGCCTTTGGCTTGCATTCCTTCTCCATAGCTGAATAAATAATGAATTAAGGTTGAGTTAAGTCTTTTGTTTCTGTAATTTCTCCCTAAAAGTCTCATCTCTGCATCAAAAACCCCACCTCTAGAAAAGATGCAAAGAAGTTCCCAAAAAAATCATAGGTGATCCCACTAACAAGACCCTATTGCTCAAATCATTAAGGCTACTTAACAATAGTAACGCCTAATACACCAAGAAATGGTCCCACTTGCAGAAAAAACAAGCCAGGTGTATCCTTAATCAATATATTGTCCTTGGAATCTGAAACAGCCAAATTAATTCTACACAGCCTTACAAAGCTGATACTTTGTAGTTACCAGGAATCAGTCAAAGTGCTTTTAGTAAGAAGACTCACACTTAATCGAATGTTTGCATCCATGAGGAAGTCCAAAATATCTGCTGTAGTCATTTTACAATTTGGTGATGGCTTACACCTCCATCGCCATTCTAGCATAGTTCCTTCCTTCTCAAATGTCCATGACAACTGAAAATAATAATAATAACAATAATAAAAGACCAAGAATGAAAATAGTGCATTAGCACATGATGTGCTCAATAGTTTGCTTGTAAAACCACACAACCCTGACCCAAAATAATATGGTACATCAACCCTCTATTATCATTCTCCCCAACATCTATAATGTTTGGCAGTTTGCCAGATACAGATAAACACAATCCATCAGCCCAGCTTGAGAGGGCTTAAGATAATCACCATGGACTACCACTAGAGCTTATACTGGACTACTATTTTTATTACACCACTTTATAAGCAACTAAAGAGAGAAACCACAAGGTTGGTGAAAAGCATATAATTAATTCAGTCTTAAATAAAAATTAGTCGACCATGCATCATCAGAGCAGCAACAGGCACTCTAATAAAGCAATTCTTCAAACATCTTTTTATCACAAACTATACTTAGCAATGAGAATGATACAGATGCAACTTCATTCATTCATCAAAACATGTATTTTGGATATGTTTTAGATGTTTATTAAATTCATTGGAGGTGTTTTCCAAATCGCAAACACTTTCTTGATGATTTGGACAAAAATTGAAAAATCTCACAAATAGGCAATTTTGTACAACCAACCAAAGCCTTGCTAAATGGGACATTTGTTGACAAGTCAAAGATGATAATGTGATAGCTTGGACATGGAAAAACAACCATGCAACGTGGAGGTTAAAGTCAGCTTGGTTCAAACTTCTTAGGTAAGGTTTCCCACTTAGCCAAGATTTGTTCTTAACTAATTCCCCCCTGTCCCATCATGCAATATGGCTGGTAGGATGGATATTTCATGGGTTATGCATATGTATGGCATACATACAACTCTTTCAAGAAGTTTAACATTGAGTTGAGTAATATAATTATCTTCGTGAATATCGTTCTATTTCATATTCTTTGTGAATTGAAGTTATGCATATTCATTCATCTTGGTAGTTTGGATTTATGTACTTTGTGAATTTCTTTAAAGTTTTTCATACTTTAGGAAGTCTACTTTGTATTTTTATTTTTATTTTTTTCTTGCGAGATCCCGATGAGAAAATCCTTGTGAATCCTTAGTTGGTAGTTTGTTACTTTGTGAAATTCACTTTCAATCATATCCATTTCCTATACTTTGAGTTCAAATTATATCATTCAAATCGGTGTTCATTCTCGGTGGTATTTGCATGGGGGCGTGGGGCATGTAAAGCCACATCAGACAATTTCTTAATCCCACAATCTACGAACTATAAGTAAACAGGCCTGACAGCTGGTCAACCGAGAACCAACAAACACGATCGCACTTACCCTTCTATGTCCATTACCAGCATCGGAGAAGCCATAAACTGAACCAGGCTGCTGCAAACCCAAATACCGCTCCGCCAATTCAATATATTCGACCACTGGCTGGTCCCACTGACTTGCCCTTTCTTTCACATCTTCTTCCGACGCTAAATTTCCCAAACCAAAGTGACATAGAAAAGGAAACTTAATTTGAGCAAATACATTATGAAAGTTTTATTTTCGAGTACGGAGAGGAAAAATTCACCGTTGCAAACCCAAGCATCCTGCCCATCCGTGACGTAGAGTGTAAAATGAGAGGAGAACCAGGTGCCCTTAACGAAAACGGATTCCATTTGTTGGGCATCGGAGTTGCTGGGAACTTCTAACTTCAGACATGTGTGCCTCGCTGCGGTCGATGCCAGCGCCTTCATAGTTTTCCAATGTGTATGCCGCAGGCGTTTGTGGCTGTCGTGCTGCAGCCAGGAGTCCCGCATTATATGGTGCAAAATATATACCTTGATGTGGAAGTGCCGTAATTAATATTAATTTTATTTTGATTTAAAGTTATTAATAATTTCTTAATATGTATTTTAATGTTAATTTATTTATTTAAAGTTATTATATAACAATTTATGATTGAAAAAAGAATAATTTCAAAAAATTATACAATATAATTTATCACGTTATCTTAAATTAATAAATAATATAATTACACAAATATACATTTTGACATATTTATGTGCGTAGAATTAAAGTCATTAAACCTTATACAATAGGGATAGCTTCTATCTACTATAAATATGATGCTCAAATCTAAAACTAAAGATATACTTCTACGTTTGAGCCTCCACTTTCTCTCCAAATCTCTCTCATTCCTCCTTAACTCACTCTTTCTTTTGTCTCAATTTTTCTACTAATAATTGGTGTTATTTATAAGGATCAACATGAGTCATCCTCCTAAAGGGATACAAGAACAAACGGTCATTATGACTCATTTAGTACTAGCTAATGAAGAGTTGCAAGCATCCATTGGAGACTTTTTAGCAACATGCTAGCCATCGTACAGTAGAGTTAAAATGTAAACATCCAAGTGGCACACATAGATAATCCAGATTTTTAAAAAATAGACTAAGACTGAGAGATACTAGACAACAAAAAGAGACTTCTTGTAAGTATGGTGGTCCAAGAGGACCAATGTAATTCTTTATCCTCTAAAAACCCTAACTTATGAAGGAGTGATTTCAATTAAGAATATATTCTAAATATTTTCATATATCTTTTGAGAAATTATAAACCTTTGTTATGCTTGATAATAATCCATTCAAACTTTCAATGACTAATCTTGTGGTTTTGCCTATCGTAAGACTTTCTCAACTATTTTGACTACCCACCTCTATCTACATTATTCTAATTTATTCATATATGAAACCCTTGTTGTTGTTGTTGTTGTTGTTGTTTTATCTAAATCTCTTAGTTACATTTAACATGATAAATGGAGATTATGACAAAAAGGTAATACTCATAATCCGATTAACTCTTACATGTGTTGTAAGCTCTATTTTAGTTTGTAAGTTGTTATATGGGAATTATGAAAATTTAAAAATTATCTTATATTAACATTTTTAAGTTAAAAGTAAGTATGAGATGATTTATTTATATTAGTACAATTTTTGGATTTAAATTATTATTTTTAAGTTACAAAAACTTAACATATCTTTACCTAGATTTCGGTAACTTTTGTGAGAACCAACCAATACCCTCTATTTTTGTAAATAAGGATTGTGTGAGAACTCCAAGATTTGAAAATCTAATCCAAAATTCAAAAAAACACTAATTCAAGAAATTTTAGTTGTTACCGAAGCAAACATTTGAATCAATTTTTGACTGGATTGTCCAAAATGATATAATATATTGGTTTTCATTATATTATACTATATTTTGAGTACATTGTATTGTATTTTGAAAATATTATATTGTATTCGAGAAAAATATATCATATTGTAGTAATACATATTAAAGCATATTATACTCTATTTTAATGTATTATATAGTATATTATACTATATTGTAATATATCTTTTTTCAAATTTATGTATTGAATTATGAACATTAGTATAGCCAAATATTTTGAATATATTCGATAATCTTATGCTATTTTTAGGATATACAATCCAATTTAAGAAATATGGAATAGATATCCCATCCGGATAATGTAAATATTATGGTTTGCACACCCTTATTGTAAATGAGCACTCAATAGCCATTAATTTCCCTTGATCAAGAATTTAGCCCTTGCTCATTCGTATCCAGTTATAGATAATTTCACACAAACTCATCATTACTTAACACCATTCACCATGTGCTTTATTTCCTATGTGCATTTCACTTAGCTAATTGGTTTTAGTGCATTACCCCTACACTATCCTCTATCTCTTTCATTCCATTTTCCTTTACACCACATTCCTCCTCCACTATTTCTAATGAAACTAAGCTCCACCACCCACCTCCACCATAAAAAATCCTTCAAATCCACCTTATTTCTGTAACACCCTAAAATTCACTACTTTTTTTAAAGCGGAAGAATTTAAAATTTAAAAACCTGTGAATTCTGGGGATGTTGCCGCCACACTTAATACCAAACCGGTTCTCTCCGACCGTTTCAGTACCAAGTGCTAAGGCTAAAAAGATTAACATTAAACTCAAACCAAGAGTTTATAAAAGAACTAGAAAGGTCATAATATCAAATATCAGAGTACGCGTAAAGAATTGTAGTTCATTTCCAAAAGAGAAATAAGCTTACAACCGATAAAAGGTTCATTTAAAATACTCAATACAAGTAATAAATCATAAGAGGGAAAATCCGATACGAAAGAAATAGCAGAAGAAGGTAAAATAACAAGAAGAGTAAATCCAGTCACACTACTCTCGAACTCGAAGCCAAAAATGCTCAGCACATAGCTCCGCCTGATGTCTCACCCACCTACACAAAGTCAGAAGGGCCTACTACTCATGGGAATGAGCAGCACCCATGAAAATGGTGATCAGTATGCTACGTACCGAGTAAGGTAACCGTGCACTAAGGCCAGTACATAAAATCACATAAACCATGCAGAAGAATAGAAAGAACATAAAGACCAACATGATAATATAATATCGAACAATCATTCGGGTAGATACATAAAGGCCCATTTATAGTCCGGATTAATTATTTAAGTAATCTCTTATTAGAATTCGTTTTACACCATACTTTTTATCAAATCCATAGGAATACGAGAACCCCGCTATTATAGCCAGTGGACCGAAAACACACAGGGTATAAAGCTTCTGACTACTATTATTCGTTGGTGGACCGATCTAGCCCCTTCTCACATGGTGTTCCACCGTAAGTATTAGTATCTTTTGATGAAAATTATGTTGGATTTTCAAATTTTGATGAAAAAATATGAAAAAGAAGAGAAGTTTTAACTACACACGTGTTAAGTTACTATATAAACTATGTCTAAACTATAAACAAATTTTTGTTTATATTTTGAAGATAATATGAACATAAAAATAAATAAATAAATATTAATTTGGAATTTAGTAGAATTTAATAATTAATAACATTGTAAAATTTAAGATATACATTTTAATGTTAAGAAGGATATCAAACATATTTTCTTTAATTTACAAGACAAGTTACAAAATAATATAGCCACAAAATTTTTACTTATTAACCATGAATTTTCTAGTGATCTATGTGATGATTTGATGTAGTGTATAGTCAAGAATTTGAGAATTATTCAAGACATATATGTGGAATAAAAGGATAAATAAATTTAGAGATAAATAGATTAAAAAAATATTGTTAGAATGGAAGGATTCTACTTAGGATTGTAGGGTCCTTCTATAGGATCATAAGTGTAATACCCCAAAACTTAATTTTAGGATTTAAGAACAAAATAAGAAATTATTAAATAAAATTTAATTATATGTACTGTTTTTAATAAAATAATAATAATGGTATTAATTTTTATTATCCCTAAAACTTCAAAAAAAAAATCTAAAACACCCCACCACCCCATTTTTCCTTTTTTCTTCTTCACCCTCCTTCAATTGGATGGATTGCTCCTAGCGCACCCCTCCTCCTATTTTCTTTCCTTTCTCCTTCCCCGGCCTAATTCTTCCCCCTATCAGCTCAACCACGCCTACACCCCCCTTTTTTCCTTTCTCTCCCTCTCTTCTTCCATTCTTATCCCTTTTGCCCCCATCTTCTTCTTCCCTGATCTACGCAGCCCTGCACATGGCTGCACTTCGCAGCTCTCCCTCCCCTTTCTCCCTCCTCCTTTCCCCTTTTGGCCCTACAGGGGGTGCAATAGGTACATCTCTACATGGTCTCCCTTCCTCCTACTAGCCCCTCTCCCCCTCACCTACTCTCCTTTACCCTACGAAATCTACCCCCTAGCTGCACAACTACTCTGGCATACATGCTAGCAAGCAGCCACCAATCCCCCTTCCTTTGTCTTCTTCTCGTTCTTATCCACTTTCCCCAACCCCTACACCTATAAATATCCCTCCCACTCCCTCTTGTCCCCTCTTTTTCTATTGATACATTCCCTTGCCCCCTTACTTGCACCACCCTAATAGACGTTTCCACCAGGCCGCACCACCATTGCTACTCCCTCCTTTCCTCTTCCCTAAGTCACCCTACACCCATCAAGCCACTCATCTGCCCTTCCTTCCCCTTTCTCTTCTCTTCCTACCTATGCAAAGTGGGCAGCTCAAGCCACCCTTTTGCACCTTCCTCTACCACTAGCACACACTACCACCACTGTCCCTACCTCCCTTCCTACATAGAAAGCCCCCTACCTTACCCACACCATCACTTCTCCCTTCTCCCTTCTCCCTTCTCCCATCTCCTTTCTTCCCTTTCCCTTTCTCTCCCTCTTGGTCACTGTAACTACCATAACTGCATCGCCACCGTGATGCCACCACCATCACCACAACCCTCCTGAACTAGGGAACTCTGCCACCTAAGAAACCCTACCTTCACTCTCTTCTTCCAACCCCTAAAATTCCTTTTTTACACCATCCTCCACAACCACCGCATGTCTTTATCGTTGCCACTACGCCCTTACCTACTATCCTTTCTGGTTATACCTTCTCCCTCTTACTTATGTATTATATTTTGTTTAATAACTTATTATTATTAATATTAGTGTTATTATTATTACTGTCATTATTAATAATATTTGGTTAGGAAAATAAAGAAAAAGGGAAAAGAAGTAAGAAGAAGGTGAAGTGACCTAGTGATACTCTCTTTATAAGTTTTGAACAAACCCTTCCCAGTGAGGAGGTGTAGGATTCTTATTTTAAGCTTGGAGCCCAACTAGGTAAGGATATAGTTAAGGCTTTAGGTTATGTTATGAATCTTGTTTGTATGGGTGTATTGGTATGTTATGTGAAAATATATGTGAATGTGAGATAAGTATGTGTGTAGTGGGGTTTATCTTGCAAGGAGCTAAGGTATGGTGAACCTGATTTTTATTATGTGTTGTATGTGTGGATATAACTTGTTATGGATGGACATGTTCTTATGTTTGGTTGAAATATTATGATATGTATGCCTAGATAACTTAGGTGGGTTTTGAGTGGTTATGTGAGATTAAAGAAAATAAATAGGGTGGGTGAGTGAGGTGATATGTGGAGAATGTACTAAGCATCTCATGAAATATGGTAGATAAAATAAAAGGAGAAAATAATAAAATGAGGGGTTATGGTAAAATCTTGCACAAGGAGTGTGAGTCTTACATATGGGAAAGCTTTACGTGGGTAAATCTTGTTTGGAGGTTAACCATGGGGAGGAAAGTGTATTTTGGGTGGTTGGTGTGCTTGGGAAAGATTTAGTATATGGGTTGATGGAAAGGTGTATGGGAGCATAAACTAGGGTTTGGGGGGTAAAAGCCTTAGGGATAAGGGTATTGTGGGGAAAGGTTGAGGAGGTTGGTTGAACATCGATGTTGTGATTAGGGTTGTGCTACATGGAGGGTTTGAGTTAAGTCAAATGAAGGATAGAGTTGTGTATGAGAAGAGGATGGGAAAAAACGAAAAATATTAGGGTTTTCGGGGGTGACGAACTAGGGTGTTATTATCACATATGGGAAATGAGGAGTTGGTTTTTGAGGTTTGGAGTTAGGTTGAGTATGGTGATGGTGTTGGAATCAAGGTAGAATGTGGGTTAAGTAAGAAGAGGAGAGGTTACGATCACATAGGCCAGATTAGGGTTTCAAGGGGAACCCTACTGGGTGATGTTGAGTATAGGTGGAGAAATGGGGAAGTGGGTCTTGACCCATATCTGTGAGGTTTTTAAGTTGGTTGTGAGGATGGTGTAAAGTGTATGGGGTCCTAGAGTTTTGGAGGAGGTAGAGGTCCTAGGTTAAGGAATAGGGTATTTTAGGGAGTCTAGGTTGGTAGAGTGGTAATGAGTTAGGAGTGCCCACTGGGGTGTGAATGTCTAGATGGAGGTTACTTGTTAAATAAGACATGAATAAAATACTAATCACTTAAAGTGGAAGATCATTAAGCCAAGCCTAAACTTAGGATGTTATTATTCCATCTCTTATAATAGTGGCTAGGAGCATTTTGCCTTAGATATGTATGTGTTACCATTCCACCGGTTATAATAGTGGTCAAGCGTGTTCTGCCCTAAAGTAGTTATTTATGTTCTACTGGTTATAATAGTGGGGGTTCCAAGCTCAATAAGTTAAACCCTTAGATGATAAAAAATTATGGAAAGACACTAATTAATTACAGTGGAACACCACATAGGTCGGGACCAAACATAGGATGTTTGTCATTCCACCGATTATAATAGTCGCCAAGAGCGTTTTTTTCTAGAGATGTTTATGTTTACTGTTCCACTGGGTATAATAGTAGCCAAACGTGTTCTGCTATGGAGTAGTTATTTCTTTCCACCGGCCATAATAGTGGAGTCTCTGTACTCACATGGATATAATTCGAGAGATGTGTAAAGACGGTACTAATGGCTTAACTCCGATAGTAGTAATTAATCTAATGAGACCTACTACTTGCATAATATCTATATTGTGTTTTTATGTTGTGTCTTAGCTATATTGTTACTTTTCTCAGTATGTAGTGTACTAATCACCCTTATCATGAGTGTTGCTCATTCACATGAGTAGTGGCCCTTCTTGAGTCTGTACAGGTAGGCAATGAGGCCCTAGAGGACTTTAATGCTTATGATGAGCTAGTTGGGGTATAATGACATTACAAATCACAAATTAATTCTATAAATGACCAATTGGATGTTTCCAAGTGATAATACCAAAAACAAATAAATTTCGTTATTATCCAAATTGGGTGCTTCCTAGTGATACCACAAAACACATCACAAGGCATAAAAGCAACAAATGTGGTGTTTAGAGATGATACCAAACTTAACGAATTCAAGTCCAAAATATTATAAATATAATTCTTATTAATTACATGATAACATGGTTGCAATCATAATTTAAATATTATAATTACATGGAGGTATTAACATAAAAGGCCCAAAAAAAGAACAACTACTAACAACAAAAAAGGTGGAATACAACTGGATAAGTCAACTACTCTAGTCGTACCAGACCTAAACCAAAAATAACATCAACAGACCAATCAATTGGTTGGTATCACTAATCGATTGTTCATAGGATACCAGTCGATGAGTTTAGTCCAACTAGTTAATGGGTCTAAGTAGAGACCAGATCACTTTGGTTATAAGGTCACCAGTCAATGGGTTTAGCAAATCGATCATCTGCTCGTAGGGACCAATCAACTAGCTCATTGAACCAATCCACTGATCTCACAACCAACTGATCAAAATTTTCAAAGGAAAGGAAGAAGAGAGAAAGAAAATAGATAAGAAGTGAAAATGAATAAGAGATGGAATGTATAAAAGAGAGAGCTAGTTAAAATCCATAAGAGGGAGAGAGAGAAGACCGGAATGAATGAGTGTGGACAATCAAGGTGTAAGAGAAGATATGATGGTATTAGGGAGTTGAGTGTAGTTGGGGGGAGGCATGGCAAAAGGTTGGTAAGTTAGGGAAGGGGTGCTTGAAGTCAAACACACAACCAAGCTACCAAAAGAGAGAGGAAAAAAAGGGAGAAATGAGAAAGTGAGATATGTCTCAAAAGTGCTTTTTGGAAAATTTAGCTAAATAAAAATCATAAAGTGATCTAAATAATGTAAAAATAATTCCAAAGCACTAAAATATGCCCATTAGCACAAATATACTCTAATTTGAAGTTTTCATAAACATTGGAGAGGAATTCGAATCAAAATTAGGAAAGAATATAAAATCGATGGATAATCAGTAGATCAGTTTGAACAAACCAATCAACTAGTTCATCGATAATACAATTATCAATCTCAAAGCATGTCAATCTATTGGTTAGGTAAACTAGTTGATCAATATGTCTAAAATTTACAATTTTATTATAATTTCAAGCTCTTTTCAAAACCAAACTAATTTATCTTATATCAACATAATTTTAAACACAATTTTAAAAGATTTTATGATAGGATATTACAATGATGGTTTCTTGGTAATACTATGTCTTGAAAATTCTTATAAACATACATGGATATAAAGTATGTAATCATCACTCAAAAACAAAAATAATTAGAATGAGACTTGGAAATGTTTTAAATAGATGGTAATATTTATATGCTTGGTATGTTGATTTCATTGACATGGTGTGATTTTCCCTCATGATTATTCAAGAGCTAACACATGATCTAAGTTATAAGTGATTTTTCAATCAATACCATTTTTCAAAAGTAAAAGGATATATAGTATTGTGATTACAATCTCATAAATATATAAAGTGGACCTTAGAGTTATCTTAGGTAGTTAACGTTCTTGATGTGCTAATTTATTTATTTATTTTTAAGTAATATAGTTGTTGTTAATGAAATGTTGTGATAATGCAAATTTATATGATATCAAGGAAGTGATAATGGGAAAGATGTATTGATATAATCTTAATATGCTAAGCCGTACTTGTGGGAAATTGTAATTTATAGAGTAGTAATATGGGTTAATATGGAAATCTTGATATTTTAATGTGCTAAGTGTATCAAATATGATAATGATATCAGGAGAAGTATTTGGAATACTTACTGAATGTTATGGATTCTTCGAAATGAGATCATGGTTAAATTAGGGCACAGTAACCTTAAATGGTAATATTATTATTCTATGTATAAAACCTTTGACTTAGACTACAAATTTTTTATATGTTGTCAATATTGGTAATTTAAGGAGGTTTTCTTGAATTTGGGTGATTGTACGAGCCTTATGAGAAGAGTTGTAACTAATCTTAAAATTGGGGTTTTGAGAGCTCTATAAATAGTAACGTTTAGGATAAAGTTAATATTGTATGTGTGAAACATGGGCATTAAACCATGAATTTTGGATGTGTTAACAATGATAATACTTAAGAAATGATATACTATATGAGGACGAGTGACATGTTATTTGTACTGGGTGTTCGGGTGAAGAGTAATGTTATTCGATTGATGTATTTACCCAAATACCTTTTTGAACTCTTTAATCTATGGTATCCCTTAATTTGTATTTTGTTATTGTAATTCGGAATTAACCTCTAAATTCATATTGTATTATAAATATTTGTTCCATTTCTAATTTCCTTGTTTTACTATAAATAATTTTAATCTTGTGATTGATGTAAAAATAATTGGGCAAACAAGACTTATGTCAATTACAGCGATGACCCTTAATGTTTTACTTATATGCTTTTGTTGTGAAATAAATTTTTTTAGTAGTAAAAATTGGGGTGTTATGCTTATTACTAAGGATGGAGCTAGCATCCAAAGTAGCATACTGCATGGAACCCGCGGAGATGAAGGAGCTTAAGGCTCAACTAGAAGAATTGTTGGAAAATGGTAACATTGTATCGCCTTAGGGAGCAGCAGTATTATTTGTTAAGAAGAAGGTTGGGAGCCTAATATTTTGCATCAAATACCATGGATTAAATTGGGTTATTGTGAAGAAATATTATCCATTGCCACAAATCAATGATATGTTTGACCATCATAGAGGAGCCACAGTGTTCTCCAAGAATGATCTTCAGCCAGCTTAACATTAGGTGAGAATAATTGAGTAGGATATTCTGAAGGCAACATTTTAAACAAGATATAGACATTATGAGTTCATATTAATGTGTTGCAAGGATAAATGCAATCACTATCACACATTCAATCTTTGAGGAGATCCGACCTAGTCAACTTGGTGATGTTAAGCCCGAAAAGATCAAGTAGGGTATTGAAAAAGGTAGAGCCAAGGGATTTCAAATCCACGAATACAGGAGTGTCAAATACCTTGGTAGCTAGTGTGTACTTAGAGGATGTGTTCAACTCAAGAGGAAAATTCTAGAGGAAGGTCATTGTATTTCTTATTCTGTCCATCCTAGAGGGAATAAGTTGTGCACGGATTTGAGGGTCTAGTGGTGGCCCCATATGAAGCGTGAGATTGTAGAGTTCATTGCATGATGTTTAACTGGTCAGAATGTCAAGAATGAACATAAAAGACCAATAGGATTAGTATAACTATTAGAAGTTCTAGAGTAGAAGTGGAACAACATATCTATGTATTGTGGTTGGTCTTTCGGATACCTATAGTGGTTTTGATTCTATATGGATCATTGTGGATCGACTGACTATGTTGGTAATGCCCATACCCAAGGAAGCCAATACTTATAGCAAGCACATTGTGAGGCTACATCGGGTCCCTAAAGACATCATGTAAGCCTAAAACTCTAGATTCTTGTCACACTTTTGGCAAAAGTTTCAAGCCGCTTTTGGGACTTAGTTGATGATTAATACTACTTTTCACCCAACTATGGATGGTCAAACAGAGAGGATTAATCAAACCTTAGAGGACATGCTTTAGGATAATGTGTTGGATTGTGGGGGCCATTAGGATGACTGTCTAAACTTGATTGAGTTCTCCTATAATAATAGTTATCATGCAAGTATCAAGATGGCACCTTTAGAGGCCTTATACACACCTTTTGAAACCTTATACAAGAGGAGGTGTCGTATGAGCAATATCAACGAGATTATTGTGTTGGGATCAGACATGGTCGAGTAGATGATGAGGCTGATTGTATTGATTTAAGATAGTATGAGAGCATCCCAACATCGACAAAAGAGATATGCAGATTTGAGAAGACAGACTGATGGCTACAAGGTGGGTAATAGAGTCCTTTTGAGGGTCTCTCTTGCCAAAAAAGTAATGAAGTTCAATAGAAAGGGTAAGTTTAATCCAAGATACATTGGATTGTACGATATCATAGATCGAGTCGCCAAAGTTGCATATTGTTAGCCTTACCAGTAGATTTATCCCGTGTGCACAATGTCTTTCACATTTCCCAATTGAGAAGTACATAGTAGATCCTACAAGTGTCATCCAACTAGAGTCTTTAGAGCATGACGAGTCTCTAACTTATGAAGAATAGCCAGTAAACATTCTAGACACGAAGACCAAAGTGATGCGCATAGCGATCGTCCTACTAGTGAAGGTTCTTTACTCACGGTATGGTATTGAGGAGACAACGTGAGAGGTCGAAGAAGAGATCTAAGTGAAGTACCCTGATTTGTTCCCTTAGTGGAACCCTTCTTTTAAGGGGGTGGCAACCCCTTTTGCTTGTTATATGTGATGTATGACTTACTATATATTATATAATGTCCCTAGATTTCTAGTTAGTAAGCTCCAAGGACACAACCTCTTTTAAGGAGGATATTACTATAATACCCCATATTTTATGATATTTATAAAATAAAAAATTATTCTACTTAATGAAATTTGGGTTATTTATATCTTGATTTGGAACTATAGTTTGGGTTTTATGTAAAAGGAAATTTAAAAAAAATTGCAAAATTGAATAAAGTGAGTTTTTCTAACGAACTGATCGGTTAATTCTATAAATCAATCAACCAGTATGTCGTTTCAGCTAGGGTTTTTGTTCAATATAACCAATCGAGAGGTTTGAAAAAACTAATCAATTGATCTATAGAACAATCGATTGTTCTTACCAAACTGATCAACTAGTTTGTCCGATTGAGTGTTTTTCGAAGCTTATTTTTTAGAAAATTTATTGCATCAATATGAGAATTTGATAATCCAACTCCAAGTTATTCCTAAGTAATCATTAACCCTTTTGATCATTTATGTAGGTTTAATTTCTTCCTCACACAAATTCAAGGGACACATTTCAACAGATAAAGAGAATGACATCACTCTTGTCTTCTTCCTCCTCTCTCCTGTACACAGCTCTGGAACATATACTTCAATTTCAGACTATCACTGCACAGTTAGAAGATTTTCTTCCCCCACCAATCTATCATTTCCCTTCTTTTGTTTGATCCTTTCTGGATGAACTCAGCATGCATTCTCCAGAAAATAATAATTCAAGCTCTAAAATGAAAGTCAATCTATTCTTGATAAACTCACCTATCTAGCTTAAATTTGAATGGTAAAAGTAGGGTTTTTTATCTGTTTCATATATTTGCTCATTAATTAGCCAATTTGTTGGCAATAAATAACTCTAATCATCTTTTTAATTATTTTTCTTTCAGCCTCCAAAAGACCTAAGTTTCTAAAACACTTGTGCTAATTTTTATCCACTTCAAGCTTTCATTCTTATTTGATTTACTTTTGTAATCCTTTCTCTAGGTCCCTCTCATTTTATTTTAAGCAAGAAAGAGTTAAGTTTAGGTGAGTTTGCTTTCAACAAACTCTTCCCCTGTTTTTCTCTTGGAGGTGGAAAGTTTGTTTTCTTCCCTTATTCAAATTTCCTGATTTGCAAAGGTTATTTGATGATTTCTAAGTTTCAAACTTTTTTTTTAAGGTTTTGGAAGTTGAAATCTTCCAACTTAAGGTTTTTCCTCTTCGGTGGAAAATTTCGCTAAGTTTTAAGTAAGTCATTCTTACCTTTGAAACGTGGCATGAATAAGCCTATGAGTTAGTGTACTATGTAAAATGTTACTCTTTAGATGCCTATAAGCATAAGATTTCTCAAAAAAGGGGCTTTATTTATGAGAATAAGGTTAATTGTATGTAAATGAAGCATGATTCAATTTATGAGCATGTTAAATATTGGTCTTATGCTATGACAATGTTATGGTATGGATGTAGTAAGATTTTAGAGTTTGAATCATGTTAAAATGTTGATTATGTGTTTTGTGGAAGCAAAGTGATCTACTGGTTGAACCAAACCGATCAATTGGTCCTTAGAATAGTCAACTAGTTGTCCTAAACTGATAAATCGGATTGTCTACAATGAATTTGGTTGCTTTCTACCTAAATCCATCAAAAAACTTGTCAGAATCGATCAACTAGTCGTAGAACGGTTGACTAGTCTGACCATACTGGTCGATTGGTTCAAAGGAACTCTAGGCTTTGGTAAAGCCAAATCAATTGATCAATTCAACCAAAGCAATATATTTTTGGTCTTTTGCACTTGATATGTTTTGAGACTATAAACAATGATATATTATGATTATTTAATAATTAAAATACACATCTTTACATGAATTAACTAACTTATTGGATGGATTAAATGGTTCATAATTCATGTTATTCTCACTAAATGCTTTGGAAGGTCGTAATGGAAAAATCGGAATGAGTATGCTATGAATTCAAAACGATAATGAAAATCAGAAGGTATTACTTGGTATGTAGCATATTGATGTGCCTGTTAGTTTGGTTACTTGCTCAATCCCATAAGTAGAAGACCATGTGTAGGCTTTTAAGAATTGCTGGCAGTTAGCCTACCTCGTATTAAGCTTGAAGGCTTGAGAGCATGAACATACGAAGACCATTTTTTAGTCCTTAATGGGACAGGGTTTGAGGCTTTTCCATATTTCCATTTTATGCCAATTATGTCTCTATACTTTTGATTTACCCTCTCTCATGTATTTGAATATTTTAGAGACACATCGAGGTATTATTTTGTAGACGTTTTCTTTTATTATTTATATATCATGTTTCTAGTGCACTTTATTCTTACTTTTAGTTTGTTGGATTTCTTAGCCTTATATCTAACATAGGACAAGCGACAAACGTTTATCCTATGTTAGATGCGATGGTAACATCTTGTTTTTCCTAGATGTGTTTGGTATTTTTCCACTTCCATAATGTTTCAAAAAAAAATTCATTTGTAAAAAATAGGCGTGTTACATAAGAGATTAAAGGAATTTTTTGTTCTTGATTCTCTAGGAAAATTAGAGAATTTGTATTAGGTATACTAGTGACTAATATGTATTTCCTTACAAATCATGGGCCTTTAAAGAAAGTTGTGTAACCTAGTGTTTCTTCTAGTATTGAAGTTGCATAATCTTGAATGTTGGGCTAATTACCATAAAATTGAACCAAGATTTATTTTAAATTGACCATATTATTATTATTATTATTATTATTATTATTATTATTATTATTATTATTATTATTATTTATGTTTGCTCATTAAGATGCTCAAGAAATTAAACTAGCACAGCTCAAGTGTCAAAATATAAATGC
The DNA here is from genome assembly GCA_039764185.1 of Tamarix austromongolica. NCBI lineage: Eukaryota > Viridiplantae > Streptophyta > Magnoliopsida > Caryophyllales > Tamaricaceae > Tamarix > Tamarix austromongolica. Next base: position 52,203,801 of record CM077817.1, read on the forward strand.
AAGTACAATGCTTTTATCCTTTACAAGTAGGTCATTTTTATTTGCCTTCCATGATTGCCAAGTGGATTTACAAAGAAAAATGGAAGGAGACATCGTGAAAGAAAGAGTTAAAGTTTACTAAAATAAAAGAAAAAAAGGAAAATGTCTTTCTTCCGATGTGTATCTTTCAATTTTGTCCTCCATCTAACTTGTTGTTTTCCCTAATAATTATGTTGATAGGGATGTTTCTCACTTGGGATATTATAAGCAATGAGCTTTTTTTAAGACCGATTTACATATATATATATATATATAAGACGAGGATTGCCTTAACTAGTTGAGGATGGGAAATTAGGCTTTTGCTAGGCCTGTCTCAATAATAAGAGATTATGGGAGTCTCAATAATACTTATTCCAATGGCATAGAGGAGATAGCGAGCCAACATTTCTACCAAGTGTTGAATGCTATCATTTCTTTAGAGCTCTTTCTACAACAACCTAGTAGATCTCACTATCCTTTTGAAATATCAAACAATTCAAAATTTTGGTCATCTTTTAAGGTAAATATTATAATGTTATAAAACAAATGAATACGTACATATTACAACTTGAATTTTTTTCAATAAAAAATTTGAAATTTAGGCATAAGATTGTGTAGGAGCAATAGATGGATCACACTTTTGTGTAAAATTACCAAACGTGGTGCAAAGATATCATGGCAAAAAAGATTCCTGACCTAAAATGTGTTAGTCACTTGCTCTTGTGATCTAAGGTTTTTATATTAGATGGCAGGATGGGAAAGATCGAGATCTAATTTAAAGATACTAAACAATGCTTTATATAAAGAAATACACAGATTGGTAGTGCCACCAAGTAAATTTTACTTGGGTAATGCAGGTTTCCAAGTGAAGACTAGATATATTATACCATATTGCGATACTCGGTTCCATCTCAAGGAACATAACATTCAACATCCTCAAAATACCTAGGAGCTTTTCAATAAGATACACTTCCTTGAGAAATGTTATTAAGAGGGCATTTGGTGTTTAAAGAAGCATTTACCAATATTAGAAAGTGGTTGAAGCATTCTAAGCCATTAAAACTCAATTTGACATAGTTTTAACCAAATGCATTTTGTAGAACTATCTTATAGAAGTAGAACCTAATAAAAAATTGATTTTGAATGTTGATAATGAGATTAAAATTTACAACACACAATCGAATGTTGTGCCAAGTTTAGTAGAATAGTGTAAAGAAGTTGAACAATTAAGAGAAAAAATTATAGCTTTAATGTAGAGAGAGATTTTAAATAACTAATAGTAAAGATATTATTATTGTTAATTTCACTTAGAAAAAAAAATATATAATCAACATGTGTACTTTATGAAAATGTAATTGACAATGATCTATTTTTATGGAATTTGATTGTGAATCTTATTTAATTATTAAGAACATTACATGCTTATCTCAATTTGGAAAGTGCTTCGATATTCATCTTTTGTAATATTTGTATTGTAGTATTTATTCATAAGATAGGGTTATCACTATAAGATTATCATGGATTTTATTTGCACAATAATAAATTGTTGGTGACGTACCATCAAATGAAAAGAAAAATCTAACTTGAGATGAAGACATAGACACAGTTCTAATAGATCTCTTGATCGATCAGATACATTTGGGTCCAAAAAAATAAAATAGGTAGCTTATTTTCAAAAGCAACATATACTACCATTACTAAAGATGTTAGTGTTCAGTTTGGGCTTAGTTGCTCAATTAGCTGTATAAATAACCAAACCAAGACCCTAAATATAAATTATGTCTTAACTTCTATGTTCTTATAAGTGAATGGATTTTGTTTTAATCAATTTACCAAAATAGTAAAAGTTGATACAACTATGTGAAAAATATTTGTATTAGAAAGTCTCATATAGACAGTAGAGTTGTTAATGACGTTATATTTATATTATTATTTTTTATTTCTTTTACTTTCTACTTTCATGGCTTGATAATAATACAACAGTTTGGGAAGCTGAACCATGAATATTGTGAATTATGCTTTGAGAAGTATTTTTTGCTTCACATATGCTTTTCAACTTTACCTCAATAAGATGTATCACTTGGTATTGAGCCTATTAGCTCATCCGATTCTTAATTTAACAAATTATGCCATCATGCTTCTAAAGTTGTGTAAATAGAAGTACTCATTTTCTTGTACGCTTATCTCAATGCCAAACAACTTTAGTATAAGTTAATTCAAAATTAACATAGGTTAAATATTTTGTTAGGTAAAGACGGCCACTAAAAATTACCATAGGCCTTGAAAAGTAGAAGTCCAAGATGTGGATGATGTAGCATCACTCGATCAGCAACCGTGTCGGTTAAACTTGTTTCAGCTCTCGTACGCATTCCCACCGGTATACTAGTATAATGTCAGTCACCCATACTACAGATAACTTGCAGAATTTCGCAATGATCGCACTATGGGAAAGAAAAAAACTTCTTAACCATCTAAGAAATCTTACATTGCTGGAGAGGATACATAGAATATTACAAATCATATATGCAGACTGAAATGAAAGAGAGAACTGAAGAAACCCGCAATAAGCAACTTACTTGAACGGTACATTACTTATCATCTTGTTCGGAACACTGTTGTGCATCAATCTGTTTGGGACATGACTCACTCAGATCAGAAGATTCACAATCCAACGAAACCTCGTCTTCTGATAATCTTGAACAAGTCTTGGGAACAGAGAACGAAGATCCGCTGATAACCTGTTTCTTGACAGAAGAAGAATCAGCGGTAGAGTAAAATTCTTCATCCACTCTAGATGTTCCAGCATTGTTGTTGATACTTTGCATATTATCATTGACCACCTTTTCTTTGCCAAATATTGACCTCTTTCTATTCCCCAAAACATTTTTTGAACTGTGCATTGAGGGAACCCTTTGATCATGGAATGAACGAGAAGGGCAAACGACCTTTTCTTTCAAGACAGCTACTGGAATTGCTGCAAGATTGTCGGAGTTGTCAACAACTTTCTCATTTGTCCCATCTGCGTTTTCAGCCATTTCAGCACCTGCTCTTCCTTGCATGAACACAATAGCTTCAGTCAAACGTTCTCTGGCCAAATCTACCTCAACAATAGGTTTTGGGTAGTTGGACCCCAGTTCCACTCCTGCAGCTTTCAGAACAGAATAAGGGGCATTCCAAGGATGATGAATCCAATCTGTCGGCAGTCTTGCAAGCTCCGGCAGCCACTGCCTCACATATTCTCCATTTGGATCAAATTTAGAACCCTGAACCTGAATCCCATAAGAAAGTAAGTGGAAATATAATAAGCAAACAGTAAAAAGCCTGAATCTACTACAGAACATCCTCCAGCAGAAGCCATAAATTTTCCATATAATATAGTGCAGTTATGTTTCAGAAGTACAACTTTTTCTTTTACGCCACCTATGCAAGAACCCTACAGCGCAGAGTTTAGTTTCTATAGTAGCAATATACTTCCATACAAGGAAAAGCAAAAGAAATCCAACGGAGATCAAAGGCAATAGAACAGATCCATTTCAATGCGTGGGGTTCAGCCGACTCACCCTTTGCTTCTGTCTTCAGGCTGACCTGAAAGGAAATAAAAAGAGGACCTCTAACAAACTACTGTTTCCACTTTGTTATGCCCATGAAATACAAGCTGGATTTGAGTTTAAGAAATAGTACATGGATTGTAATCCTATCAAAGAAAACAAAGATTGCAATGAAAGATAAGAAAGTCCACTTAATAAAACAAGGTAACACTCACTCTTCAATCATTAATTATGGTATTCATCTCCTAACAAGGATAAAGAGATTTTGGAGCAAAGATTCAAACTTGAATGTGGTTGTGGCAGCCAGCTAAGAGGATAGGTAATACCCTGCTTTTTAGATCCTTTAAGGTGTGTTAATTTGGGCGGTTGATCATGATCTAAATGTGTTTAATTGTGTTTTGGAGTTGCTTTTTGGTTTGATTTTGAAAGACTTTGTAGGAAGGTTCATTTTTATAGAAGACTTGGTTTCTGCAGAAACTGACCGACTAGTTAGCCCGTACCAATCAACTAGTTTATCTGCTCTTAGAGTTTTTGGTTTGGAAGAACCAAACAACTGTTTCTAACAAACTAGTCACCTCATGAAAACCAATCAACTAGTTCTGTCATACCATAAGCTGGTTCATGCAACTTGGAAGTTCTTCGCATTCAAGTTTTTTAATCCAAATCTTCTGAAATGATCTTGAAAATTGATAATTAAGCCCATAGATGTTTCTAAATCATTTTCACGAAAGTCATGACCCTTATCCTGAATGTTATCAGCCTAAATCAGATTCGAGGGCCCAAATTTGTGCAGAAGGGAAATTGATGGCCTAAGATTATATCTCTCAACTATTTGCCTCAGAAAGGCCAATACCATACTAGATTTTCTCAGCTATGGGAAGCTTTCATCCCCCTTACGTTTTTTCTCCTTTACCCCTTCCTTGTTATTACTATTTTGGAGTGACAACTCTTACAATACCACATCTTTCAACCTTTTAGCTCTTGAGCCACAATAAGCTTTGTACAACTTTAAAATTCGTCCATGTTGGTCCAAATTCGAACTGGATGATTAGGGTTTCGAGTTACATGACCTCTTAACCCATTTCCTACTGGATCATGCCAAATTATAAGGTCATAGCCTTTCTTTTCACTGCCTTCCCCAAAACCTCCAAGTCTCTCTACGTTTTCTTCGTTCTTTCTCTTCCTCGGAGCTTAAACGAATCTCTCTTTCTTCTATGCTTACCTCAATTCTCATCTCCTCTCATCCTTTATCTAATATTCCTTTTTTTCCCATTGCAAAAGGAGAATAGGCTTAGGAGAAGGTTGAGGATTTGAGCCATCTTTTACTCTCTACGTTTATGATTTTGGAGCCAAGGTTAAGTTCTATTTTTCCTCTTGAATTCTCGACTTCCTATTTGATTTGCCTTGGGTATTTTTGAAGGTATTCAACGAATGGTGGGTTTTTAGCAAGATGGAGCTTTTCTCCTATTTCCCTCTGTTTTGATTGCTTTGCTAGGTAAGTCGATCTACACTTAATTCGTGGTGACATGGAGCATGAAGGTTGGGTAGGCCATAGGTTTTGAGTTGTGTGCAGAGGTATATGATAATGGGTTGGCCAATACAAGCACGTTGTGATAAAGTATGTGTGAGCATATATAGAAATAATGTTTACTCGAATGGCCTTCTGTGGATTCTACATATAATTGTGGTTTATCTAATCTCTATTATGAATCCAACATGTGAGCATGTCTATTTTTATAGCATGAAGTGATGGTGTCAAGGTTTGAAGCATGATTTTCAAGTTTTCTTAATTTATGGGATAAGATGCAATAATATGTTGAAATATTGATGGACTCATGAAGTCTTGAGCATGATTTAATTCTTGTTAATCCTTCATTATCATATATTGATAACCTTGTATGCATCATAGCTAATGCTTAGGTTGAACTATAAAAGCATGTTTCACCCTCGAACAGCATGTTGGGTGTGTGGTCTGAGTAAAACAACCAACTTGTAAAGGTGAAAACTAGTCCACTTAACTCGTCAAGAGGAATGATATTTATGTTTAAATAACTATTGAAAGTTTGAATTTTAAATTCTCTCCCTCACCGAAGTTCCAAGAATTGGCCTCTACCCTATGGTATACGCCGGTTTCCATGGCTAGAAAGAAATCAGTGATTGGTAAGCAATCGAAATCGAAGGATATGGAGAATCCTAATAAATTTGTAGAAGAATCTAAAACTCAATCCCTAATTTCAAATTTGAAATCAAGGGATTTAAAGATGATGGATAAGATGAAAGAAATGTTGAATACACCTATTTCCCTGACAGATCAAGAAAAGGATATGGCAGCCCAATTTGTGATGAATGATGTACATTCGCCTGTGATTTCTACCTCGATGACTAAAGGAGTAAAGGAAGATCAGAGTTACCAACCTGTGGTGATCGAATCCAGAACTAATCCTTCGCCAATTACTTGTAAACCAAGTACTGAGAATGAACTTGTAATTTCATGGAGAGATCGGGCTTCATTCAATAGATGCCCAAATCAATGATTAAATCTCTCCTATGTTCCAACATACATTGAGAATAGCTAGGTTGTTATTAAAATTGAACAGACTAAAATAGATAAAGAGGTAGATGACTGGAAGTGTGCACTAATTGGATATGTGTACGGGGATTCCCCTTCATACAATCAGATGTAAGGGTTTGTTAGATTCCATTAGAGGAACATCATTATGCCCAAGATTATATGTCGTGGAGATGAACATTATGTCTTCAAATTTGCAAATGAAGAGGACTACAATAGCTTACTTTCTCATCAATGGACTTATTACAGCAAACCACTCATACTTAAGAGATGGCAGAGGAAGATGAAGTTCTTGTAAGAGGAACTTCAATTTGTTCCTTTATGGATCAAACTCCCCAATCTCCCTCTCAAATATTAGTCTCCACGATCGCTAAGTGATAGCTAACTCTATGGGCAAACCAATATGTGTTGATGCAATCACTATGAGGAAGATGAAGTTCTCATAAGAGGAATTTCAATTTGTTCCTTTATGGATTAAACTCCCCAATCTCCCTCTTGAATATTGGTCTCCACGATCTCTAAGTATGATAGCTAGCTCTATGGGCAAACCAGTATGTGCTGATGCAATCATTATAAGGAAAGAATGTATAGCCTTCCCTAGATTGTTAGTGGAAGTAGACACAAAAAGACCTCTATGTGAGAGTATTACCATTCAAGATCCTGATGGCATAGTTTTCCAGAAGAAAGTCGAATTTGAATGGAAGCCAAAGTATTGTCCAATCTGTTCAAATTCTTATCATGATGGAGCTTTTTGCCCCAGAATAGGAAGGCTACCACTTTCGAGTAGTAGAAGCAGAAGTGGTTAATGGTTAACGATAGAAGACAAATTGCACCCCCTACAATCCAACAAACAAAAGAGTCAAACATACCAGGCCCTAGCACAGCCAACCGTAAAGAAGTTCAGTTTTAAGATAGGTAAAATCCTTTCTTTACATCTAAAAGTGACAACATAGATGATAATACATCAGCAAGGAGGTAAAACGACTCAATGATGATCCAGAACTTGAAACTTCCTAGTGGAAATTATGCTCTAAGATCTAGAATGAGAAATGGCCAAGCATTAACTATAGCTAATACTTTTCAAATGCTGCAACAGGAAGACAATGATAGGGAGGAGCAAGAGGAGGAGAGGCAAATTACTTTTGATCCGGGTGAATCATGTTAGTAATATGGAATGTCAGAGGAATGAATGATCAGTCCAAAGAAATACTCAATAAAGGACTGGATCATTAGAGGTAGACATAAATTTATAAGATTATTAGAAACTAGAGTAAACCAAGGTAAAGCTGATCAAATAAGACAGAATATTGCCCCGCATTGGTATAGCCTAAATAACTACACCTACCATCACAATGGCCGAATATGGATTTTGTGGGATCCTCTCTACTGGAAGATTCAACTTTTAAAAGCTTGTGATCAATGTATTCTCTGTGATGTGCACTGCCTAATAGACAGAAAGAACTTCATTGTGGGTTTCATTTATACTTTTAACACTGCAGAAGCTAGGAAATCCTTATGATCTTGACTGATAAGAGAACTTATGCAGGTTACTACCCCATTTGTTCTCATAGGAGATTACAATGTAGCTATGAAGTTGATTGAGAAGATTGGAGGTAGCCCCCTACCTAAAGAGAAACGGATGAATATTCTCAAATGGTGAATTCCCTAGGCCTTGTAGATCTCAAAGGATATGGCTCCTTCCTAACATGGTACAATAAAAGAACAGATGTAGAGACTGTGGCCTGTAAACTAGACCGAGCTATGGTTAATGTAGGTTAGCTCATTACCTTCACCCGTTCCTTTGTTGAGTTTTTGGCACCTTCCATTTCTGATCATCACCCTGTAAGTGTTCATCTAGGTGACCAAAGTCCAGCCAAGAAACCTTCCAGATACAATAATTTCCTTATGAATGATGGGAATTTCTTGAAGACTATCAAGGAGAATTGGAAAACGCAGACTTATGGTAATTACCTCCTAGCCAATATGAAGATTCTAAATCAGCTCAACTCTACCTTTAAAACTCTCAATCAGGCCAAATATAGATCTCTGGGTAAGTAAGGTGGAACAAGCAAGGGATAAGATGCACAAAAATCAACTTATATATTTGCAAGATGTGTCAAGCACAACATAAAGACAAAAAACCCTAGAATGTGAGAGCACTTATCATAAACTTAATCACTATCAAGCCTTATTCCTCAAATAGAAAGTAAAAATTCATTGGATGAATGTTGGGGATGCAGACAACAGGTACTTCTTTGCCCATGTAAAGAGCTATCAAAACAAGAATGCCATATCTAAACTGGAGTTGGATAATGGACACACAGTGGAAAATAAGGAATATATTAGGCAGGCTTTCCTTAATTTTACAAGGACCTACTTGGCAATAAAGGGGAAGCTACTGGGTGCGTTGAAGAACAAGTGATGGCCCAGGGTCCTCTTCTGTTAGAAGACCATCAACATGCTCTTTTGGTCCCGGTTACTTATCAAGAAGTGAAACAAGTTGTCTTCTCAATTGGAGACAACAGGGCTCCTAGGGTAGATGGTTTTTCAACTTTATTCTTTAAGAAAGCTTGGAACATTGTGGTTAATGATGTAGTCGTTGTTGTCATCCAATTCTTTTCCACAGGTAACCTACCTAAGAAGGTTAACATTACATCTCTCACTCTCATCCTAAAGAAGGAGAATGCTACCAAAGTGGCAGACTACAGGCTAATAGCTTGTTGTAGTGTTCTTTATAAGAACATATCGAAAATTCAACCTAATTGGCTCAAGCCAATCATGTCATATTTGATTGATCAATCCCAAGATAGTTTTGTTAGTGGAAGAAAGAACGGTGGCAATGTCCTCTTAGCAGCTGAGTTAGTGAAGAAGTATACTCAGAAACACATCTCTCTCAGGAGTATGCTCAAACTGGATATTAAGAAACCTTATGATAAAGTTAATTGGGACTTTCTACAACAAACATTGCATGCTCTTGGCTTTCCCCTACAATTTGTTCGGTTGATCCTTGCTTGTGTGGACTCGGTTTCATTTTCTGTACTACTTAATGGAGAGCTTACCCTGCCATTCAAAGGAAGAAGAGGCATGAGACAAAGTGATCCACTCTCCCCCTATCTTTTTGTCCTGGTCAGAGAATACTTACCTAGGCAACTTAGATACCTCTGGACTGATCTTACCTTCAAAGGTCATCCTAGATACAAAAAATTGAAGATCATATCCAACAAATCATGACAGTCATCAAGGATTTTGCTAATAGGTTTGGACCAAACATAAACCTCTAAAAATGTTTAATTTTGGAGGTGTTGAAAGATGGCTCAAGTCCCATATTCTTAGGGTGCTCAATCTCTAGGAAGGAACTTTCCCTTTTACTTACCTGGGGGTTCCCCTCTCTACTACTCGTTTGTCCTGTGCTCAAATGCAAGATTTAGTAGCAAAAATAACCAAGAAAATCCAATCCTAGCACACTTAGCTCCTATCATTGCTAGACGTACATAGTTAATCAAATCAGTAATTTCTAGCATGCAACTATATTGAAGTCAAATGTTTATTCTCCCCTAGAAATTAATACACCAAATTGACAACCTATGTAGGAGGTTCCTATGGACTGGGAAGGCAGATAGCTCAAGGAAAGCAATGGTAGCATGGAGGATTGTGTGCCTACCAAAACAGGAAGGTGGATTAATCTTGATAGATATACAGACCTAGAACAGAGCTGTAATAGGAAAACTACTTTGGGATATATGGAAAAAGAAGGACACCTTGTGGGTAAAATGGGTACATACCATATACTTACAAGGGACTTATTTGTGGACATACAGCAAGCTGAAGAGATGTTCATGGCACCTAAACCAAATTCTCTGACTTATGCCTTTATTTGTCAACATTTTCCAGAGCGCCTTATCTCAGCACCTTGACTTTTCTAGAAAATCACTACAATATACACAATACTTATGAGGAATTAAGGCACAAAACAAAAAAAAAAATTGGTGGTTCTCCCTAGTGTGGGGCAGCATTGCAGCACCTAAACACAAATTCCTTATGTGGCTTGCTATCCAAGGTAGATTATTTACAAAAATAGAATGCAACATATAGGGATCAACATGGATATGGGATATGACCTTTGCTCTAATGGAGACGAAAACCATGCACACCTATTTTTTGAATGCCCTTACAGCAGGGAAATCTGAAGCACAATCAGGAGAACATTTGATAGAAGGGACCCGGTTACAACTTGGACTAGAAAAATGAAGATACTTGTAAAGAAGACTCGACAGTCTAAGGAGAAGAAGAGTGTACTGAGTGCTTGCTATGTTACTTACATTACTACTGTTTAGTGTGAAAGAAATGCTAGGATCTTCAAGAACTGCTCGAGAACCACCTTTTCTTTACTGAAGGAAATTAGTTTTACTATTCCTCGTAGGTGTTTCTTACTTAGTAATGAGTATAAGATTGCTTCATGGAAATTTTATATTAATAATCTGCTAAAGGTTTGAGGCTAGTTTCCTTACTATTTGTATCACTTTTTTATATCTCTTTGGTGGTTGTAACTTCTCTTTTGGTAGTAAATAATACTTCATTACTTACCAAAAAAAAAAAGGCAGTCCACTTGTGTTCTCTAACTTATTGAATGGTTTATGGTTTCTCTATTTTGCTCCTAGCAGGTTATTAGTCCACTAGTTCAAACAAAACAAGACAGCTAGTTTGTCTAAAACCAATTGAAAAGTTTCTTGTTTTGGCTTGAATGCTTGTTGTTACAATATCAAAACTAGTCCACTAGTTTTAAGGGTTAGTCAATAGGTATCTTAGGGATACTTGTGATATTTTGTAAGGTTATTTTTGGTATTTTGACCATGGATTTAACCAAAGTACTAGGAGTTGACCTAAACTTTGAATATTGAAAACAGGAAAAAAAATGATGGTCTTGGATTTGCTTGTTCATTATGAGTATTTTAATCACCACCTTGGTGTGATTTGGCTATGGGAACAATGGCATCACCTCTAAGTAACTTTGATAGGTTATGGTAGATAATGTGGAGTAATTATGTAGGCACGTCGGATTGATATGATGTGTGGGTCTTTTCTTAACTTATGTTCTCAACATGTATTTAATAAAAAACTAATTACTTAAAGAGGAAGATTTTAGAGCACTACATGGGTCTACATTATCCAATCCTCGATTAGCTATCGGGAGTTGGTTTGCCTTTAGGCATTTCACATTATTATTTGCCTTTGGCCAAGATCTAAGGATTCGGGTATCTTTTCTACTTTATACACTTATGATATACTATGAGGTATTGATACTAAATGGTCCAGTTACCTCAGTGAGCTTATTTGGCTTAGACCACTTTATGCCATTTTGTTATTTGGTTGACTTCCATGGGTATTGAAAGACTATGGGGATGATCCAGCCCATTGATCAAAAGAATAAAATACATATATATAATCACGTGATCATAATATGGTAATGACTCAAAAGGGTAAGCCTTAAAGATGCTTTAGGAGGTTTATCTTACTAATATGTGGCTTATGTATGTATACATGTTATAAGCCATGTTTTTCCTACGTTCTATCAAGTCTACGATTATCCTGGATATCCATGTCATACACAAGTGCATGTATAGTTATACTTTGCAAGAATATCCTTCAAGCTTAGTGCATGAATTGGTATGTTATGATGCATGAACATGTTGTGCAAGAACTTCGTATAAACCATGTCTATCTTCTATAACCTTTATGTTTTGTGAACATTAGTAACTTGGCTTACTCGGTATGTAGTGTACTGACATGCCTGTTCATTCTATCACTTGTTCAGTCTCACGAGCAGAAGACTTTGTGCAGCCTAGTATGAAGGGCCAATAGATGACCATCTGCTAGTTGGGGTTGAGGCTTTGAGAGAAAAACTATATGGCGTTATGTTTCTCTTTTGAGGGTCCTGAGAGACCGAGACTTTGTATTAGCTATATTTTCTTTGTGTTTCTTCTCATGTATTTTTGTAAATGCTTTTGGGTCTTCGTCCGTAAAACCCTAACTCTCTTCTCTTCATGTGTTTTACCTTTCGTAGTCTAATTTTCTTGTATTACGTTTTGAATACCCTAATCTTATACCTTGCATGGGACCGAAGGTAAGACACCTATCTTTTATTAGATACATTGGTGAAACCCTACTTTTCATAAAATGGTTTTTATATTTCCACTTCTGCAAATGCTTTAAAATAAAAATTTTCAGTAGTGAAAAATGAAGGTGTTACAGAATAAGTTTGATTCAATTCTCAAGTTTGATTTCTGCTTATTAGTACTTTATAGAGTTAGAGAACAAAAGAATTGCAATTAAAAGAAAGGGTCTTAGTTAGGCCATATAGAAGCATACAAAGTTACAACCAAACTAGAAAAGACCATCATCTATCACAGTCTAGTAATACCCTTAGGGTATGATACGGGATGTTGCTTGCACCCTTGAAAATGTAAGAGTATAGGAGCTATCTTTAGATTTTCAATAGCATTGGAAGGATACGGGATGTTACTTGCACCCTTGAATATATAAGAGTATGGGAGTTGTCGATCCCTTGAATATATTTGTCTCACCACTTATGCCTACTCGACGAATGTTCACCTTCATTATCGATTGTTAACCCCCGCCAATGGTCCCCACCAACTATCACGTGGATTATCCTACAAGGCTGACCCTCAGCAAGTGGTTGTGGAAGACCCCTGTAGGGGCTAGATTCTATCCTTTCACCTCATGAACCATTATGCACCAAGTACCAACTCAAATGCACCTTACGTACCAGTTCCTCCATAACATCCTTGAGGGATCAACAGTTCGACACTCTTTTATAGCATGACCCACCTCCTCATGATACGCACACCACTTATTCACGTTTTTGTATTTTGCATTAGCCCTCATCGGGGGCAGCCTTGGGAAGCACTTCCTGCCATCTTCATTAGAGTATATCTCTATAATGCTCACCACTAAGGGCACATACCTATCAATGAGAGTAGGTCGATGGGGTTGGTCCCTCTACCCGCACCATATCTCCAACAAGGGTCATGGGCCCTACCTTAGGGTCTCTAGTTGTTTATGGACACTCCTCTACCCCTACCTTGATCCTTCTTGCTTATGAGCATCGCAACTTGGCTAACTCCCAAATACCGCCTCACCCATCCTTTCAACCTCAACTTTGTCTTGCACATCATGCTAAAGACTTGTGTAGGTCTTGTGCTTTGCTATGTACAAGCTCTTCATCAAACCTCTGTTGTATATGCCTCTAATAAGGTTTGATTTGGTAATACCATCATCGAACCCATTTATTTTCCTATCCTCCTGCCAAAGTGATCCAAAAAACGCTACACAATTTCAAATGCCCCTTGTGTGAGCCCCATAAGGAAGAAGAAGTCCTTACATGACCTCTTGCATAATTCAAAGAGGTGAATGAATACCCTTATCTGCTGGTTGAATGCGTCTATGGAACCCCTTTTCAACTTCACAAACCACCTCAAAGTCAACCTCTTTTCCAAGCCCTGTCAACAGCATTGTGTTTCAAAATACATTTAGGTGGTCCTCCAGGTTACAGATCCCGTCATAAGTGTCCAACTGTGGCATCTTAATTTGCCAAGGATAGGCCTCTATTATCTTGGGCATGAAAGATGTCTGCTATCCTCCGGGCAATCAGCTTCTCCATGTCTCGTTCCTCCCTAATCCCAAGCTCCAAGGCATAGTTCTCTTTACTAGCAATCCTCAACTCCCCCTAGGGTTATGCCCCCTCAGAAATTTTCACTCTGAATTTTCCGCCTATCCACTCGCTTCATCCAAGGCTTCAATGCTCCAAGCTCAACACCGAGTAGGCTACTTATGCTGGTCGGGGAATGTTTCCTTGAGAAAAGACTGATATGCATGCCACCTTGGTGACACTTGGTGCAGGGGGTGGTTCCAAAAGTTAGGGAACCAACATGTGGGCTAGGGGGTTAGCATGTCCAAAACCATTTCGTGCAATGAGGCCTTAGCTTCAAGTTACTGGCTCACACCTAAGCCATCATAACTAGTTGATCCTCTCCTGGGGTGTCTCCTTTAGGGGCTCTCAAGCTGTAGGAGACATGTTGTTTTTGTGTCGAGTCTCATTGTTGTTGCATAGTTGGAAACCTAGGGGTTTAGGAATGCGGATCACAAGAGGAGGGGGAGAGAAAGTAAAGAGTGTGGAGAAAGAGAGAAATCCCAAAAGTGAACGGTATTAGTTACCTTAAACGAGGAGTGGGTACCCCTATTTATAAAAGTAAATATAACTAGGAGAAGGTGAAAAGAGATTGAGACTTGTAAGCCTTACAGCATGGCAGCCTATCCTACATCTAAGGCTAAAAAGCCCAATCCACTATTGTTTGGCTAATGGCCTTATCGCTACTTTTTTTTCCCCTTTTTATCTTCTTTTTCTTCTACCAACTTCATAAATTATGGAGTCTACCTCACATATTTTAATAATTTATTTAACTCTATAGTCGATTATAAATAATTATACACATAAATATTCTTACTTTTATATTACAATTTTATTATAATAATATATATGTGTTGGAGTTCTTCTATACTATAATTTGAGTGGAAAAACATATCTATTTATGATTTACTGTTCTTTGAATAGGTATCTATTTATTTCCATTATCACATTTCCGTTCAATTCAATTTCATTTGTAAATTTTGTGGTCTCTCACTAACACTTTTAATTATTTCATTTAATTATGCAGTTCACAATATAATATCATTTAGATAAAATATTGTTACTTTCTACAATTATAATTATTATATGATAATAGTATATATGTAAGCCGAAGATCTTCTATACCTAAAATAGTTATCTAATTTTCTCCTTTCTTACCTATCTCAATCCAATTCCATTAATATTGTACGGGGTCACCAATGAATGTGTTTCTCTACGATAGATTTTTGCTCATATGAAATTGAACTAATTTAAAAATATATATATATAATTATTATTTTACTATAATTATTATTGCTATCATTAGTATTATAATCAATGCCATTAGTTTATAATATTCTTATCATTATCAAAATTTTAGTGAGTTGATTGATACGAAATAAGATAAGGATAACAGTCCATAAAACTTTTGATTAGTTTATTTAATTTTTATCATCCATTAAATATATATACACACTCACTCTCTTGTTTTATATAACTTTAAAAAAAAGTAAAAAATAAAAAAAAAAAAGTTGGACATCTTCTATCCTCTATACTATAAATTGAGAAACGTGCATTTTACCTTTTCTAGAAACCATATATATTTTTTGTCATTTTTGACTTTTCTCTAAATTCAATATCAAAAATTATATTCAAGGTCTGCCACCAAAAATTTTGTTGATACTTCATTTGTCCCTATGGTTGACCATACACAATAGATAAACTATATTATATTCTTTCTCCCACATATCTACTTATTGGTAAATTTCAAATAGACAAGACATCTACTACATAAAATTTTTAGATTTATCAAAAAAAAAATTTTAATTTACCTTTACTGAAATGACTTTCTTTGACATATTTGACATGGTCATTGAATTTTGTAGATTTTTTGTTGTATCGATGAAGAAAGCAATTTTGTAATTATTTTTTATACGTATTAATCTACTTGAGATTACTTCTTATGAGAAGTTTAAAATTGTTGATGCAGATTATCGATCACAATTACCTATATTTTTTAGACAAATATTTCCTATTTTCAATAATTAAAACACTAGCATCTCAGTCAATTTCCATGGAAATAACATGGACTATGTAAGTATATCGCTTGATTGTGTATCTTATTTGTTTAAATTTGGAGAATGATGTCTCCATCGTGATAATGTGAAGTTTTCAATTAATATTTATTTCCCTTATAATTAAAGAATTTGCAAATGTTTCAATAACATATCAGTGAAATTCACTAATTATAATTTAAACATATCGCATATAATTTTTTTCATTCAAAATTACACATATGCACAAGCTTATAAACTAGTTAAAAGAAGAAGGAAAAAAAAAAGAAAAAAGAGAGGGTTTTGGGATCAACTAGATCCATAACATGTACTAAAAGAGCCAGAATTTGTGGGGGACCAAAGCATACATATTCTTCAGGCCATGAGGAAGGTTTTGAATAGAAGGGAGGATCATAAGCCTTTTGTTAGCACGGCCATGGGAACGTGCTCTATTGGCAAAGACACTATAAAATTTGATTAGTGACAAGCTTAGAAAAAATGTTGTTACAGTGGACCCCGCATATGCTACCTTTGTTCTAGCAAAAAATTGATCACACGACTTGCATGATAGTGCGAAGAGCACAAGTGCCTACTAAATAAGTACTTTTAATAATGTTTGGCAAGGTGTAAATGCAATACCCAACCCAAGTCTAGGAAAAGCATCTGTAGCTTTATTACGCGGTCACGTAATCTTCACAAGTTCACAATTTAGCAAACAACACCATCTCTGTTAATCCTCAGGCAACATAAATTTCAACGCAGGTAAATCTTAAATGAAACATCAACTTTGGAGAATCGACATATTTTTATCTATCCTATAAAAACTTCAAAAAGAATAGGTGTACAATAGAGCATCTAGTTAATCTATATGACATGTTCATTGTGAGAGTAATGGATCAAATTCCTATTATATGGTGTGTTGCCACAAAAGAACAAAGCAGATAAGAGTCTAGTGAAATCCTACATGATCAATAACAAGTATGCATCTGCAGAGTAGTGATAGAAAAGAAAGGATGCAAATCTGGTTTCAGTTTAGAGTCTAGATACATCAAGCGACCATCAGGAAATACATGCTTTTCTTCGCAAATGCTTGACATATAACAAAAACATTAAAATGATTCCACTATACTTATTATGTACGATGCATAAAAAGGAATTCTGCTTTTGTAGAGGCAAGAAAAAAGTACCTCTGGATCATCAAGACGATTCAAGTCATGGCCATCAGGCAAGCTCCCAGAGATGTATTGCCAGCCAAGGATATCACATTCCAGATCTGCATCCAAGAGTGTGTCCCAAAAGTATTTCATCCCCCACCTCCATGGAAGAAGAAGAAACTTGACACAGAAACTTGAGACTATAACCCTCATCCGATTGTGAATCCATCCAGTTGCCCAGAGCTCTCTCATTCCAGCATCAACCAGAGGATAACCTGTCCTGCCCTGTCTCCAAGCCTTAAAACAGGCATGGTCAGAAGTCCAAGGGTAATACTTCATGCTGCTAATCAAGGATCTCTCATGAGTAAAAGGAAAGTTAAAACAAAGGTAACGAGAATATTCTCGAAGTCCAATGGCCCTAATAAATAGTGTGATGCTCTCCAGACCAGAAGAATCACCTTCTTTTGCCCAAACCAACTGCTTCACTGACACAGTGTGAAAAATCTTTTTAACACTAAGCTCCCCAAAGTGGATATACGGAGACAATAGTGATGATGAGTTTCCCTCAACCTTGGTCCTAGTTTTGAAATACTCATGCAGATGATTCTCAACAAATTCTGTCAGAGCTTTATTGGCACTAGTCCAACCTGGTGACCAAGCCCTTCCAAGTAAGGCATTGCTAGACTTTTCTGACTCGTTTTCAAGACCCAGTTGATCGATTTGACAACTTTTTACATATCCTGCAGCAGCAGCAAAAACAACAATAACCAATCAGTGTCCATTTGATGGCTGCCAAGTCCAACTGAAAGATCATCTAAATATACAATGATTAAAGTTCTCAAGGAGAAATGAATCAAAAATACTTTCTTCAATGATATTCCACGTCATAATGCTATTGAGACTACGTTATCAGAAGAAACATCATTTTGCTTGTCTCAACAAGTACCTGCAGCTGCTACCAACCTCAACGGGATTTGTATTGAAGAAGGTTCCATCCGCATGCTCATACATTTATCCCAATATGTATTAAAGGTAGTAAAAGCATGCCCATTGTCATCATACACCTCCCATGGTTCAAAAAGCAAGTCTCCATTATAGCTTTCCACAGTGATGCCCATGTCAACAAGCTTTTGCTTGGTTTTATGGTCACGGACAAGTGACACAGGATCTGCGCTAGAAAAAATAGCAGTCAAGTCAACATGCTGAATGACTTAAACAAGTACAAATACATGATATTCTTTACGGGCCACAATTTCAAACCCTTGCCCCAACCAACAAAAAAAATGAACCAAAAAAAAAGACAAAAGGTTGAAAAGAGACCATAAAAGAAGAGCAGCAGAGCCACCTTCTACTATGAAGAAAACAATCAAGCACAAGACAAACAATTTCACATGCAAGATAAGACTGTTTGGAAGGTTCTAAGTGAGAGATCGCTCCTAAGAACTTGCTAGCTTCATCACAGCACAAAGACCTCTGATCACAGATGATATTTGATCCAAACAAATACATACATCGGAAAAAACAACTAAGTGACAAGATTACTCTGTCACATGATTCTTTTCTTCTATACCACATAATATACTTTATCAAATCAGAATAACATATATTTCCTAGTCAAGAATACCACAACAGCAGCTAAGAATTCATGATTAACCTAGTGTGTTCAAGCCAGGATATTTCTGTGTGCGTCCCTGAATTGGGGTGAGGCTTTTCATGCTGTGGAGGTGCCATGGCCTAAGACACAGAGACTGACATACAAGTATAACTTGCTGCCGGGGACATCATCGCAACATCTCCAGGCAACTATCATAGCTGTTAATAATGAGAAATTGCATATGTAATTAAATATGCAAAGAAATATCTAGTAATTTGCCAAAAATAAAGAGCGAGAAGAAGATTTGTCACTTTTGAATAGCCCACAAAACAACCAAAATGGGTGTAACCATCTAAGTAATTTGTGCTAGGAGTTGTACACAAACCTCCTTTTCTACAAACTGGCATAGCAACGCTCTATCATTTTGTTTTTATTTTATGACAAATCCAGAAACAAATGACTAATAAATCCTACAATATACATGTAAAATACTGTCAAGAAATTAGGCACATCGCTGATATTGAGCCCAAATAAACGAACAATGGTAAAATGAAATATAAAAAATTAAAAATTAAAACAAAAAAAAAGGAAGAAGGCGCAATAAAAACATACCATAGAGATGGTTGAAAACTACTTTGCTCGCCCCAGTAGCACAGACACACTCTAAGAGAGCGTCAAGGGATCTCTCAGCTTTAATCAATGTAAGTTCAACTCCGAGCGACTTTAGTGCCAGTCTCAAATGTGCAAGAGATTGTTTAAGCCACCACCTTGAAGCTCGACCAGGGTAGAACGGTTCTTCTTCGTTTGGACACCATATATAAACAGGGAAAACAAACCCATCCTTGGCTGCAGCAGCCAAAGCAGGATTGTCTTCAATCCTGAGATCCCTTCTAAACCAAACTACTGTCACAGAACTGCTGCCCATCTCCCTAAATACTCACGAGTCTGTATAACATAAAACTATCAACACCTCCGTACAATTATGATGGAAAATCTAACTCAAATTGCCCAAAGCAACGAGAAAATAAAAGGTGAACAGCATATACATAGCAGAGTCACAACCAACACGCAAAAATGAAAGCAGCTAACGTCTCCAGACTACTTAGAGCATACCAAGATCTTAACCGGCTGAGGACCCAGTTCAGTTTCCAGTATTTTTCCCGCACAAGTATCAATTCATTTATTTAACATTTTTTATTTTTGAAAAGCGATGAACCCTCCCCGTAGATAACACTGACAAGGAAAGATCATATCACTAGATTTGGTCCTTTGCCCCTGACAAGCAAACACCGAGATCATATTAAATCGAAAGATGGATCGAATTCTTTTGTAAGCAAGAATCTTGAATCCAGTTGCCATAAATCACCAACTTGAGCTTTATAAGAGACGGTGGGAAAACCTTATTCATGAGTCATAAACCATGAAAAGTTTCTGAGATACATGCCCGAGAGAAAAATTTCAAACTCTTCCAGGTACTTCGTCAGATAGTCGATGGGCAACCAGGAATACAAGAGCAGAGAATGGGAAGAGAGCAGACCATGGACATGGAGCATCGTACTAGGACTAGGCACAACATGATGACGGCAAAGCAATAAAGAATGTTATCTGCAGCCGCCCACTTCTGCAAGGAATCCAATTTCGGCTGTCAAGCAAATCAAGAGAGAGAAAATTATACCGCCGGCACTAGATAGGGAGAAATGTCTCGGAAAAATAGCGGTAGTCTATTTGGACCAAAATAATTAAAGTTAATCAATTTATTTAATATTTAATTTTTTTTTGTATTTTAATATACATATACATATAGAGAATATTACCTATACATTTATGTATAATTAGACGTACATATTAGTATCATTATATGTACATAATATTTTGTATTTGTAACTAAATACTTTAGGACCATTTTAATTTTTATCCAATTAATTTCACCTAAATAGACTACAAAGAAATTTTTCCAAATATTAATGTTCGGTTCGAATGAGATTAAATTAAGACCAAGATAAATATAAAAAATTATCTTAAATAAAAAAATAAAAGTAAATTAAATTAAATACTTTAAAATATTATTTGTATGATATTAATTTAATATAGATAAATTGATATGAATGTTTTTAAAATCTCATTTGAATTATAGTAAATGTATAAAATTTACTTATATTTTTTCATTTACTTTAGTTATTCCTGAAATTAGATGTTAATAAAAGTAAAGTTAACAAGAGTGAACGGAGGTAAAATTTTAACCTCTATTTAGTTTGTTGAGGTTAATAAAATCTGTTTTCAAGTAGGGTCAATCAATTAATTCACCACCATTAATTCCCATTCACTCCAAATAAAACGCTTCATTAAAGTGGTAAGATAACCCCGGTGTTGCAGGACATTTGGTCATACCTTAGACTTGATTTGTTGGGAATGTATCTTAGGAAAGCCACTTATTTTGGGTTCGTTCTTATAGAGACTCCTATTAGCAAATGCTAAATTTTTGTATTTTGAGTCATATTTTGTAAATTATTTTCGTAGCATTTGTCTACGGTGGAGTTGATGGAGAGAACTATGTCTAAGTACATTATCTTTTGAGGAGAAAGGTTTGAGGTGAAAAGACATCGTTAGTTTAATAGTACTAAAAATTTATTTTTTATCTATAGATCTGGATTTAATTTATATTTGTAATCAAGATAAATCCCAAATAGTAAAATGACACATGGTCATATGCCTCTTGATGAAAAAAAAATTATTGTAGTAATCTAAGAAACTATAATGTGATAATTATTATAATATTGATAAACTCAATGATAGATAATATGACAACTTAGAGAGGAAGAGAAAATGTGACTTTTTATTCTCATTGATATGTGTGAGTTCTCTCTTACATTTACAATTCACAATATATAATACTCAAACCTATTACATCCATTATAAGGAGTTAGAGAATATGAAAGGAGATCGAGGATATGTAAAGTTGGGGGTGGAATTATAATGAAAAAGATGTTACAACTTCTGATACTAATGAGACTATTAAACCTATGATTTAATATAATACACATTCATATATTGTACATCCACGATATATAAATAGGATAATTACAACACTCCTCCTTAGATGTACATCTTCTAATATTTACAATAATCCCCTATAAGAGTATATCTCTAAAATATTATCTTATTAAAATCCTTATCAAGCAAACCTAGTGGGATAAACGGCTAAGGAAAAGAGTATAGTTTTCCTTCTTCAACTTAGTATGTCTCTTTCACATGTCATATTACATATGGTTATATTTGTATGTACAAGCATACTTTAATAGTGTTCATATTTAAAAACTTCGCTAATAAAAATCCTATCATAGACAAATATCTAGCTTTTGTATAAAACCACGTGTTACCAAACTGACTTTTGAATTAATTATTCAAAAATATCCACTTATAGGCAATTGGTCTGACTCCTTCAAATGTTAAACTTTTTGTCCATAAACATCATGCTCATTAAGCGGATACATTTGAATATTACAATTAGGCAATAATTTATCTAATGACATTCCATGATGAATCGAGAATAATTATTATTTTTATCCATTATTAGTTACAACTATTTAAGTAAAGACATCACTAATATCTGTCTCATACCACCTTACACCAGTGTAAGAATAATTAATTGATATTTTATTTATTAGTAGAATCTATTCTCAGAATCTATCTATATGGATATGTTAATTCAACAAGGCAAGTTTTCTTTCTCTTTAAAGGATTATAACTCCTATTTTGAGGGTTTAGCTTTTTAGACCCATATCATACGCTTTTGGTGTATTTGTAACATACTTGCCATTAACTTGTTTGAAATTACCACAAGAATTTCTATATGAGTTAGAACTTTAGTCAAAACACATATTAATTTCATAATTTCTTATCCATAATAAACACAAATCATAACTAAGCTACATCTAATAAACATAAGCATAATCAAGTGCACTTTGATTTTTCTTTGGGTCCATATCTCATGAAAGACATCTTCTAAGTGCCTACTTGCTTTATAATCTCAATCTCCTATTCTCTCTCCCAAAGGATAAGGAAACAAACATTTCTAGCCTTCTTTGTGGCTTAATTTCATATTCAATGGGGATTATAGGTACACATAAGACTCATACAATTTTTTATAAAAATAATCTCATTTAATCTGGCTTAAGGGTTAATGTGATATGCAATTGGTACATACCAAAAATCATTGTATGTATATTGGCATATCACTTCCATACCTCATTAACAATGTTCCATGAATCAAATGCATAATTAATTACTCTACTAGGTCATTTTGATTCCATCTTAAATCATTGATTGTATTTTTACTCTGATTGGATGACTATTCACTTTTGTGACAATGCAATAATATTTATTACAAAATATAACATTTGACCTTATATTAATGCATCATTATAAACCATGGTAAATTTAAATGGCCCACATGTGTCAACTTGAATTCTATCAATGACATAGGAGATTTTATGTTTTATTACATTATCACAACTATAAATTTAACAAGAATAATATGTCATTTATATGAGATCACCAATTAAAAAATGGATTTTTAGGATTCTGAGTGGATACGTGTGCAAGTTTCAATGATCTTTCCTATCATTATATGAGATCACCAATTAAAAAATTGATCTTTAGAATTCTAAGTGGACACTTGTGCAAGTTTCCTATCATTATAAACCATGGTAAATTTAAATGGTCCACTAAAATGTCGTTTAAGTGGATAATTAAATTTTGTGATATCATTTGGCATGCCATAAAAATCAAAAGGTATTACTAACTAAAAGTTATTAGACCATAAAATATTATGGTAATAATATCATCAAATACTCATTTACTATAGTAAGTTCTCTAGGAACTTAGGTACAATATCATTGTAATGCCCCCCAAATTCACTATTGAAATTTTTCATTTTATTTAAAAATTAGCGAAAGCAAAAAGCAAAAGTCATAAATTTTGGGGATGTTACTGCCACACTTAGTACCAGATCAATTTCATCCTACCATTTCGGTACCAAGTGCTAAGGTTAAAAAGAACCAAATGCAATTTATTCAAATTTAGACTTTATTTAAATTAGAATAGCGCACTAAATTCATGACAAAAGATATAAGCCCACTATTAGTGGTTATAAGAGTAAAATTATTTTGAACAAGGAAGAAATAAGGTGGGGAGAGAAACCCTAAAAGTTTTCCAGGTAATCCTTACGCTTGTCCCCGATGCCCACTTGAATAACACCTACAACATTCCTATAAGGGACACTGCCCATTAAATAGGCAAGGGCCCACAAATAAAACCTTTCAGTACTATAATACTGAGTAACTCTTTATACCAAACTAAAAAGCAAGGCCCACATGCAACACATGATACAAAACGAGATAAGGCAATATCATACACATGCTTGGGAAAATCATAATTAACACTAGAACCAATATACAAGCCAACAGCACATACAATGAAAGATGCATAACACACAATCCGTATACTTAGCAAAACCATCATATACCTACGAAGGGACAATCACTAAAGCCAAACTCATGTTATATCAATAGATCATAACGTGAAATCAATACTTTTGGTCTTAAGCCATTAATTCATCATTATTCACTCATCATCTTTCAAATTATATCTATGTGAGTGCAGGAACCCAAAAATTATAGCCAATGGACTGGAAACATACAGGGACAACACGCACCTGACTACTATTATTTATCAGTGGATCGGCCTCCGGGGCACTCTACAACTAGTCACTATTATTCGTCGGTGGATTGGTTTGGCCTCGACTCATATGGTGTTCTACTATAAGTGATTAGTGTTTTTCTATAATTTATTAATATCTAATGTTTGGTTTATTGAGCTTGGGATCCCCCACTATTATAGCCAATGGATCGAAAATATACATGACAACAAGCACCTGACTACTATTATTCATTGGTGGATCGGTCTCTAGGATATCTTGCACCTAGCCACTATTATGCCGGTGGATCGGTCTAGGCCCAACTCAATAATCTTTCACTTTACATAATTAGCACTTTATTTGTGTCTTATTCAACGGGTCCATTTATTTAATTCGAGGGAAATAAAAAGTTCACATATCTGTAGACACAATAATATACTGGCCATAGAATCAAGCATTCTATATCAAGGATTATGGCATATACAAAATCCTAACACGTTCATCAAACATATCTAACACACATTTCCATGCATACTTACAAACCAGGTACCTCTTGTATAATTATAAGATAAACACTACATGACACCATTAATTATCCATCCAACCGTAGATTATACCATGTTCTTATAATACTCTTTTATGGCACCCACTGACTTATCAATCACTCTTATCTAATTATTCAATATTACTTATGTCTTATCAAAGATACTCATCTAATCCATTGACATGTTATATACAAGTTATCAATTTACCCCCATCATCCTTACAAAATTACTACAAAATTACCCCCTTTTTGTTTGCCAAATTACCATATTACCCTTCATACTTATTAAATTTACCAAGGTGCCCTTTTGGTTGGTCAAATTACCATATTGCCCTTCTTATCTATTAAACTTACTAATTTGCCCTTTTTAATAGGTTAAATTATTAATTTGCCCTTCTTATTTATTAAAATTACCAAATTACTTTTTTGGTGGGTTAAATTACCAAAGTACCATTTTTATTTATTAAAATTACCAAATTATCCTTTTGGTTGGTTACTTTAACAAATTACCCTTCTTACTTATTAAAATTATCAAATTGCCCTTTTGGTGGGTTAAATCACCAAATTACCCTTCTTAATTGTTATAACTACCATTTTGCCCCTTTTACTTACAAAATTACCAAACCATCCTTCCTTTATGCCAAATTATTAAAATACCCTTTTTTATACCAAATTACCAAAATACCCTTTTTTTAAGCCAAATTACCAAAATACCATTCTCCTTTATTAAATCACCATTTTACCCATTTACTTTACAATATTAGCAAAATGCCCTTCATTCATGCCAAATTACTAAAATACCCTTCTCTTTTATTAAATCATCATTTTACCCCTTCACTTTTACAAAATTATCAAAATGCCCTTCCTTTATGCTAAATTACCAAAATACCCTTCTCATTTATTAAATTACCATTTTACCCCTTTACTTTTCAAAATTACCAAAATGTCCTTCCTTTTTATTAATTTACCAACATACCTTCTTACTCCAAAAAATTTCCAAGTTATTCCCTTTTCCATATAAAATTATTAATGGCTTGTTTGGAGTTATTTATCAAAAGTAGTTATCATAGATAACTACTTATTTTAGAATTTTTATAGGCTAAACAATTTTTGAAATAAGTGATTATCATGGATAGCTAATTTTGATAAGCAACTCCAAATATCGGCTAAATTACCCTCCTTACTTATCCATTTACCATTTTTCCCCCTTTACACTTATAAATTACCATTTTTCCCTTATTATACCAATTTTACCAAAATATCCTTAGTACATAAGATATTGATATACATGCTCCATACATATCATCCAACACCACCAACTATTATTATTTATCATTAATACACATTAGCACCTACACTTATTTAGGCCGCACCTTTATACAAGAAGTATTTCTAAAATGCATCTAGGGCCTATAATAACATTATTTATGCAAAAAATGGCCACATTAGTATATTATATCACACATGTACATTTAGCATTATCATTAATAACAAGGCCCCTTCCCTTAAGTATTATTTCTACACATGGCACATAAATTATTATACTTTTCTTTTCATCAACCAACATATGCCACTAAATACATTATACTTAACAACATATATCATGCATATAAATATATTACAAATCCTACTATGCTAGCATAAGATTTCCACGTATTTTAGTAGAATATAATGGTTACCTTATTTTAAGTAAAAATTAAACGTTATCGGTACTCCCAATTAAAGGTTTGAGCTTTGATTAGTAAGAACCAATACCTAAAAATAATATAAAAAATTAGCATAATAGAAGTAGAAATTTAAAAGAGTAATTTTATCAAAATATTAATTAAATATATACTAATATTAACCATTATTA
The DNA here is from genome assembly GCA_039764185.1 of Tamarix austromongolica. Lineage (NCBI taxonomy): Eukaryota > Viridiplantae > Streptophyta > Magnoliopsida > Caryophyllales > Tamaricaceae > Tamarix > Tamarix austromongolica. The sequence goes on from CM077817.1 coordinate 52,230,516, forward strand.
TACCTTAAAATTATTAGCTAATATTATTAAAGGGATGTAGCAAAATCACGCTACATGAGAAGTGTGAGTTGCATGCATAAAATTAAGGACAAAGGAGGTAGAAGAGAGGAATAGGAGAAGGAGGGGGCTATTTTGGCTAAGGGTTTTAGGGTTGGGTGGAGGGCTTATGGAGAGGAGTTATGGGGGTAGCTGGGTGTAGGGATGAAGTAGAGATGTAGGTGGTGGTTGGGGGTTAGTGATCGGTGGATGAGGGCGGTAGAGGTGGTGGCTACAAGGCTGGGAAATTGGATGCAAGGGTGGCGAAGGAGAAGAAGGAATGGAAAAGAAGAAGAGAAGGGATGACTGTAGGGGAAGGTTTTGGCCCAGGGAGGAAGGGTGGTGGTAGGGGAGGTTCTAGGGAGTTGATGGGTGGTTATGGAGGCGGCGGAAGAGGGCGAACAGCGGAAAATAGTGGTGGTGCATGGAGGAGGCTGAGGAGGAGAGGAAAGAAAAAGAAGAAAGGGAAGGGGTTGTAGGGGAAAGTGGGGTGATGAGGTAGTGCAAGGAGGTCAAAGGGTTGTCAGGTGGTGGTAAAGGGAGGTTGTAGGTGGACGGGTAGGGTAGTAGGTGGCAGGAGGAAGGAAGGAAGAAAAGGGGAAGGAAGGGGCGTGTATGGCCTAGAAATGGAAGGAAAGGGATGGGGGGGAGGGAGAGGGAGTAGGGTTACAGGTTGTGCAGGAGGTTGCCATAGTGTGTAGGTTCAACAGTCACAGAAGAAGAAGAAGGGAAGAAGAAAAGGGAAAGAAAGAAGAGGTCAGGCTGGGGTAGAAAGGAGGGGAAGTTGGCCGACCTATGTATGAGGGAGAGGGGAGAAAAAAAGAGAGGATGGACTGTCCAGCTAGGGAAGGAAGAAAGGAAAGAAAAAGAAAGGGGAGAGGTGGGTTGGGGCTTCAACATGGGAGAGGGAGAAGGAGGGGAGGAAGTGGGTCGGTGGCCTAGCACAGGGGGGAAGGTGAAGGAAAGTGGGCCGGGCAAACCGAAGGGGAAAGAAAAAGGAAAAGAAAAGAAAAAGGAGGAAAAAGGGAAGAAAAAGGAAAAGGGAAAAAGAGGAAAAAATAAAATAAAATAATTTTTAAAATAATGGCATTTAATATTTTTGATAGATAAATTAATTTAATACTTTAATTTATTAGAATTTAATATATTGGTTTAAAAAGGATAATTTTAGTAAAATATTGGTTTGGAAATTTATTTAAATAAATGAGTATGATAAAAATAACAAAATATTTATTTAAATTTATTAAATATTTATATCCATTTTTATACACTCAAAAATCCATAAAATAACTAAATTAAATAAATTAAAATTTTAATTTATTCTAAATATAGGTTATTTATTAAATTATAGGTTTTAAATTTTTTGGGGTATTACAATCACGCATAAGTTTGTTATCCGATTGTTAAATCAGAAAAACCTTTAACAAATTTATCACACCACATACACGTGTATATTCTTATCAATTATAAGTTCATAAAATAATTTATCTTTAAAATATAATGTATAGAGGCATTTCAATCAGATAAATTGATCATCTAGATTGTATTTAAGTCTATAACACGGGAAGCATTTAGCCTCTACCATTAAATTACTTATATCAAATGGCAAATTTCATGTTTTAACCATTATACTAATAACTGAATGGAAAGCTTCAAGCTTCAACCATTAAACTACTTGTTGGATAGGAAGCTTTATGCTTCAACTATCAAAATATCTTTATCCGCTAAAATTATAATATAATGGAGAGACTATTATAAATACTCCAACCATTACAATGGTGGTGGAAACTTGACTATGATAGGTTTTAACCACTACCAATTGCAAAATAGGTGTATAGTCTCATAAATAAATGGCTAAAAAATTATGCTCAAAGCCATCATCAATACTTCGTGATTAGAAAAAATATTTTAAATAATGTGAAAATTAAAATTACATAAACTAAATTGTAAGAATTAACATTGTATAAATAGAAAGTGTAAAAATAAAATTAGTGCGAGGGTCTATAAACTACCAAATAGTTCAATGCTTTAGATTGAAAAACACTTGAGGTATTTAATGTCATCCGATCTTCTTTATTAGTGCTATATAAGTCTTGAAAGAATTTTAACTATTTGATCTCCATGATCAAATTACACATAAGGTATTCATTACCCTTTAATTATTCGATCTTCAAGATTGAATTATACATATGGTCTTCAAGACCATTTAACCATTAGGTGAAGCTTTCAACTTCCACCTTAATTATATCATTTCATTTTGTACCTCAGGCACATGCTTGTAAATAATATAATTGGTTGGGAGCTTTGTGCTTCTACCGACACTTGTGTGATCACCCATCCATACTTTGGGTATGTGGAAAAATTTTAGCCACTTCTGGTGGCCCTCTATTAACTTAGGGCAATTGAAGTCTGCACTATATTCTCCAGTCAACTTCAAGTGTTGATATCTGTATGTAGTGATGAGCGATGAGACCGCCGATGCATCACTTTCATGTACAAAGTGATGGGTAGTTCCTTACGCTATTTCCCAAGGCCCACTTGAATATCGCCTAAAATGACCTGCAAGGGAAACTGCCAATTGAATAGGCAGGATCCCCACGAATGGAACCCTTCAGTACTGCGGTACTGAGTAACCCTTTAAAAACACACTTAAAGGTAGGCACGCAATGTAACACATGATGTATTACTGTATCCATACATAATGACAGGTATAAACATAACATTCAAATCCATACATTCGCATATTCAACAAGTCAATCAAATATTAACAGTGTATACGTAACATTCACTTTCGTCAATTCATATCCTTAACAAGTCAACCAAATATTAATATGCAATAATGAACAATGAATACTTTTTAGGGTCTTAAGGCCATTAGTCCATCATTAATCAGTCATCTCGGATTATAAATGTCCATGTGAGTGCGGGAATCCCACTATTATAGCCAGTGGAACGGTCATGCAGGGCAAAATGCTCCTGACCACTATTATTCACCGGTGGACCAGTCATGTAGGGAAAAATGCTCCTGGCCACTATTATTCATCGGTAGACCGGTTTGGCCCCGACTCACAAGGTGTTCCACTATAAGTAATTAGTATCTTCCCCGTGTCTTATTGTTTTTGCGTTTGGTTTGTTGGGCACAGAATCCCCCACTATTATAGTCGGTGGAATGATCATGCAAGGCAAAATTCTCATGGCCACTATTATTCGCCGGTGGACCGGTCATGTAGGGCACCCCGACCCTAGCCACTATTATTTGCCGGTGGACCGGTCTGCGTCCGGCTCAACATCTTCCTCTTTAAGTGATTAGTGTCTTAAATGTATCTTATTAGAAAGTATTTCACCCTTGACATGCATGGCTAACTATGTCCACACTTATCCTCCCAGGAGGGCCCGTCCCATATCTTGATACTTCTGCACCTCCTAACTCGGTTTTCTCCAAAAACCCTAACTCGGGCCTATATGGCCCATCCCTCTTTGTCGTACACATCCCGACTATTTCAACACCCTACACGCCCTGACCCTTAGATCCAACCCTCACTTTCTACCCCACTCATTCTCGTTTATTTTTATTATTTTCTTTTTCTTTTTCCACCTTCTCCCATTAGGGTTTCCTCCCAACCCTATATTAGTCTCCTACGCACCCTTATACTGTCCCACATACTATTTTTCCAACGAAGCCCCCAGACACCCAAACGACCCTTCCATTACCTTCCTCACGTCCCAAGACAACTTTCTATACGTAAAGTTTACCCCCATGCGGACTCTAACCATCCTATGCAAACCCTAGTTCCTCCCATACCTACATTAGCTAACTTACTTCCCCTTAGTTATCTTTCTCTCCCATTTCTCTTTTTCATGCCTCCATCCCACATTACCACATTAATTATCCTAGCATGCATGTCCTAAAGGGCCACATCACATCACATCATAACTTACAACATATTCGTATTATCACATATTAAAAGAAGACACATGTACACATCTCGGCTCCAAGCCACGCCACACATGAAACAGTTAAGATAATAGCATATAAAACACGACATATAATTATACAGGACATCCAAGGCATGTAAGACACATAGCATATATTCGACCTTAGCTACACCCTTACTCGGTTTGTTAGATTACCAATTTGCCCATTTCCTTTATTATAATTAACAAATTACCCTTTAGTTGGTCAAATTACCAAATTACCCCTATTCATTATCCTAATTACCAAATTACCCCTTTAGTTGGTTAGATTACCAAATTACCCTTCACATTTATCATATTTACAATTTTACCCTTCTCCATTATTAAATTATCACTTTACCCTTCTCTTTTATTAAATTATCATTTTACCCTTCTTAATTATTATAATTACCAAGTTACTCCTTTCCAATTTCCACTTTATCCATTTTATTTACAACATTACCATTTTACCCTTTTACTTTCAAATTTACCATTTTACCCCTTAACTTCCAAAAATTACCATGACACCCTCTCACTTATAAGATTATCATTTTATCCTTAATTACGGGATTACCATTTGACCTCTTTTGATTTTAAAATTTCCATTTTGCTCTTTTATCACAAAATTACCATTTTACCCCTTCAATTACAAAATTACCATTGTGCCCCTTTAATTACAAAATTACTATTTTACCCTTTAATTATAAAATTACCATTTTACCCTTTAATCACAAAATTACCATTTTACCCTTTAATTACAAAATTACCACATTACCCTTTGATTATAAAATTACCAATTTACCCTTGTTATTATACAATTACCATAATACCCTTTTTTAATTACAAATTACCATTTTGCCCCTTGTTACACCACTCATTTTAAATTATCGCCACTACTTAAAATATTAATAATAATACCTCATCCACAATTAAGATATTTAATATATACTTTTAGTACCCACACCTATTAGGTCATATTCTTATACAATATATATATTACTAAAATACCCCTAAAGCTCACAAAATATTAATCATGCATTAAGATCACAATAGCATAATACAACATGGATAATACTTAACATTTTCATTAACAGCCAAACTCTTACCTTAAATAATATTTCCATACATATCATATAACCTATCATGCTTCCTTTTATCAACCAATGCAAGAAACCACATATAATATATTAAACAATATATATCGAGTATAATATACATTAAAAATGCCTAATGTGCTAACATATGTCATCCATGCGTTTAAGTGGGATTTAACGGTTACCTTGATTCCCATAAAAACGAACCTTACTGGTATTCCGGTTTAAGGTTCAAGCTTTTATTATCATAACCAATACCTTAAAAATCATTACCCAACTAAATCAAGAGAGACAGCAACTCATGCTGCTCATGCAGCATGAGTTGTATGCAAAGAAATGAGGGGAGAGGCTCAAAATGGCAAGAATGGGAGGAGGGAGTGGTGTTTTCATGTTGGGGTTTTGGGGCTAAGAAAAAGGGCATATGGGGGAGGATTTGGGGCAAGGGAATGGTGAAAAAGCGGAGAGGGGGTGTAAGTGGTGGCCGGGGATGGGTTGAAGGAGGCTAAGGGCGGCGGAGGAGGCAACAGCGAAGCTACGAAGGTGGCGGCCGAGGAGGGAGTCAAGATGGGGGGTTGAGAAGGAAGGAAAAGGGAGAGGGAAAATGAAGGCTTTCGAGTGGCGGTTTCGTGCAAAGGATGATTGGGGGTGGTAGAGGGGGTTGCAGGGATTACTGTGGTGGCTCAAGTGGCGGCAGAAGAGGCGAGATGGCGGCGGATCAGGGGGAACAGGGTGGTTACCGAGAAGGGAGGTAAAGAAGAGAAAAAGAAGAGAGGAGGAAGAAGGAGGTTGCGGGGTGGCTTGAGGGGTGTTGTGATCGGTCGGGGGTGAGGTAGAGGGTGGCAGGAGGTGGTGCAGGTGGCTATTGGGGCGGCGAAAGCGGCAGAGAGGCGGCGGCGAAGCAAAACAGGGAGGGTGAGGGAATGAGGAGAAAGGGAGAGAAAATAGGCTCGGGCAAGGCATATGGGGCTTGAAAAATGGCCGAATGCAACAGGAAGGGAAGAAGAAAAATAATAAGGAGAGAGAGGAAGGGATAGGGTGCTCGAGGGGTGGTGGTATGTGATAGGAAAATGGCCATGGCAGGGAGAGGGAGAAGAAGAGGGATGGCAGGGCATGGGGAAAGGAGAGATGGTGGGGCCAGGATGGGGCAGAGAAAACGACGAGAGGGAGAGAGAGAGAGATATGGGAAGCAATGGGGGAGAGGGAGTTTGTAACACCCCCAAAATTCACTACTGAAAAATTTCATTTTATTTGAAAGAGTTAGCATAAGCAAATTATAAAATTGTGAATTTTGGGGATATTACTGCCACACTTAGTACCAGACCGGTTCACTCCTACCGTTCCATTATTAAGTGCTAAGACTAAAAGTGTAAAATACAATTTACAATCCATTTTCAAATCAGAGTAGCACATCAAATCATTTATAAGAGTAAAATCCACCAATGATGGTTACTTTAATAACGTTAACATTAAAACTAGGAATTTAAAAGAGAAAGAGAAAAACCCTAACAGTACTGGATAATTACTTACTCTCTTTCCCATTTTCCACTTGAGTAGCACTTGAAAAAGACCTGCAAGGGGCACTGCCCATTGAATAGGCAGGGGCCCCAAGAAGGGAACCCTTCAGTACTATAGTATTGAGTAACCCTTTAATACCATACTTAAAAACAGGCCCGCAATGCAACGCATAATGCAAGCTATAGACATATGTAATGAGAGGTGCATACATAACAATCACATATATAACACGGCTGCCACATATCAACAAGTTATAATGTACGATCAATACTTTTGGGCCTTAAGCCATTAGTCCATCATTATTCAATCATCTCTTTGGTTATATCCAAGTGAGTGTGGGAACCCCACTATTATAGCGGTGGACTGGAATACATACAGGGCATAATGCTCCTGACCACTATCACTGTTTGTGGATCGGTCTCCAGGGTAGAACGCTCCTGGCCACTATTATTCGCCAGTGCAACGGTCTGGCCTCGACTCACAAGGTGTTCCACTGTAAGTAATTGATATCTTTCCATAATTTATTCACATCCAATGCTTGTTTTATTGAGCTCGGGACCCCCACTGTTTTAGCCGGTGGACCGGAATACATATAATCATCATCCAGGGCAAAACACTCCTGGGCCACTATTATATCCGGTGGATCGGTACTCATAATCACTTGCCAGGGCAACATGCTCCTGGGCCACTATTATATCCGGTGGATCAGTACTCATAATCACTTGCCAGGGCAACACACTCCTGGGCCACTATTATAACCGGAGGATCGGTACTCAATATCATAAGTCAACTGGGTCCGGCTCATTAATCTTTCACTTTCGTAATTAGTGTTTTTCCTTTCTTTAGTCAGCACAACAATTCTATTTATTTGCCTCAGATGGGAGATCAAGAACCCGGGACACAAAGGTACACCGGTCGTACTGGTGCATACAAGCTACTCAGTACCCTTCAACCACAAACCCAAGGACGCAAAGGTACCCTGGTCGTACTGGTGCATAAAGCTACTCAGTACCCTACCAACAAGGACACCTAATCCATAAGTATGCATACCCTATAACTAGGTCTGTAGAGCTAGATAGAGTAAGATATAGGGCCTGGCTAGGGCACAAAGGCACACCAGCAAATACTAGAATAATCATGGACTAAACCACGTCTTTAGGGTAGCGACCCCTAAAGAGTCACTATTCCCGATCTCAAGGTCTTTCACTTTCATTATTAGTGTCTTAATTAAGGTGATTACAAGAAGGCACGATAATCAGATACTTATTTGCTTTCTATCATTCTGATATCATTAGTCATTTCTCATTGAGACGGTTATCCAAGCTATCACAGAGAAACCATTAAGGCCATACTAATTATCAAATACTCTTACTTGGCTAATCAGCATTATTTAAATCATATTATGAAATTCCATAGTCACAACGACATGTTAGGTACAAATTACTTATTTACCCCTTACTTATATAATTGCTAAGTCATCCCTTCCTTACTTGACAAATTACCATATTACCCTTTAGGTTGCATAATTACCAAATTACCCCTTATCCAATTTAGGTTACCAAGTTATCTCCTACACTTTTTAGATCACCATTCACCCCTCATAATGGCTACACTTAACATATGTCCCATTTGGTTGGTTAGATTACTATTTTGGCCTTTTCTTTTATTACAATTAACAACTTGCCCTTCAATTGGATAAATTACTAAATTACCCGTCTTCACTATTATGATTACCAATTTCCCCCCTTTAGTAGGTTAAATAATTAATAACTCACCCTTTAGTCAATTAATTACCAAATTGCCCTTCTCCATCATCATAATTACCAAATTGCCCCTTAGTTGGTTAAATTACCAAATTACCATTTTCCATTGTCATAATTACCATTCTACCCTTCTTAATTATTATAATTACCATTTTACCCCTCTCAATTATTGTAATTGCCATTTTACCCCTTTTCAATTATTATAAATCCCAAATTACCCTCCTTCATAATTGCAATTATTAATTTACCCTCCTTCATAATTATAATTACCAATTTACCCTTCTCCATATTTATAATTATTAATTTACCCTTCTCCATATTTATAATTATTAATTTACCCTTTCTCCATTCTTATAATTACTATACTGCCCTTCTCCATTATTAAAATTACCATCATGCCCTTTTATTGGTTAATTTACCAAGTTACCCTTATCTATTATCATAATTATCCAATTACCCTTTTTTTAATCATGATTTAATTACCAATTTATCCTTCGTCGTTATCATTATTACCAAGTTACCCCTTACTCCCAAATTTACCATAAACATCCTTTTATTTACAAAATTACCCTTCTACCCCTTACTTCCAAATTGCCATAATATCCTTTTATTTATAAAAATAACCATTTTGCCCCTTACATCCAATTTTACCATATTACCCTTTTGCTTGCAAATTACCATAATACCCTCCTTCATCCAAAATTACTATTTTACCCCTTACTTCCAAAATTACTATTCTTATCACTTACTTATAAAATTACTATATTGCCCTTTAACTCCAAAATTACCACTTTACCCTTTTCTCCAAAAATTACCATAATACCCCTTTACTTATAAAATTATCATTTTGCCATTTAATCATAAAATTACCATATTGTTCCTTTGCCTCAAAAATTACCATAATACCCTTCTTTCTCACAACTTACAATTTTATCCTTTTACTTATAAAATTATCATTTCACCCCTTTTCTTTTGAAATTACCAAAATACCCTTTTGCTTACAAAATCACCATGTTACCCCTTTCTTTCAAAATTACCAAAATACCACTTTACTGCAAAATTTCCAAAATACCCTTTTTACTTATAATCCACTTAACCCCTTTTATTACACCACTTTTATGAATTTACCACCACTACATAAAATACTAATATTAGCACTTCATTCTTATCATTTAACTCCACCAACTTGTCATTATTCAACATAATACTCATTAACAACTACATATATTAGATCACATACTTACATAAGCATGTTACTAAAATACCCTTAGACAATAATATTATTCATGCATTAGCAACATAATACATCATAGACAAGCATTTAACATTCCCATCAAATATCAAACTCATTCCTTAAGTATCATCTCTACACATGGCACAAAAGCTCTCATAATTTTCTTTTCTTTTCTTTTTTATCAATCAATATAAGCAACCATATATATATCATACTAGGCAACACAAAACATGCATAAAATCATACTAAAATCCCTAATGTGCTAGCATACATTTTTCCATGCATTTAAGTGAGGTTTAACGATTACCTTAATCCCGTAAAAATCAAACATTACTGGTTAAATATTCAAAGCTTAATTAGCAACTCAACACCGAAAAAATAATATCAATAAGTATTATATTAGAAGTAGGAAATTAAAAAGGATAAAACTTTATAAAAATTCATTTAATAATAATACACTTTAATTAACCATTAATATACCTCAAAGATTCAAAAAAATTAATTCCTAATCAATGTGGAGCTCACGCTGCATGAACAACGTGAGCCACACGAAGCTTAAGGGGAAGAAAGGTTCAAAGCTAATGAGGTAGAAGGGAGGGGGAGATGGCTCGGTTTACTATCTTTAGGCTAGAAAAGGAGGTAGATGGGGGAGGATTAGAGGCAAGGTAAGGGTGCAGGAGTGAAGAGGGGGTGTGCGTGGAGGCTAAGGATAGTTTTCCGGCAGCATAAGGCGGCGGAGACGGCGGCAGCAAGGCAGCGAAGATGGCTGTCGGGCTGGGTGTGGCTGAGAAGGAAGGGAAAGAGATGGGAAAAATGGAGGGGTGAAGGGGTTGGTTTCGAGAAGGTAGGGTATGAGGTGGTAGAGGAGGTTGCAGGGTGTGGGTTGGTGGTTTGGGTGGCGGAAGAGGTGGACGGACAACGGCGAATGGGGCGGTTGCAGGTGGCTTGACGATAAGGGAGAAAAGTAGGGAGAAAAAGAAGAGGTGGAGAAGGGAGGAGCTGTAGGGCTCGAGGGTGGCTTGGGTGGTCTCGTGGTGGTGCAGGGCTGAGGAATAGGGTGGCAATGGGTGGCGTAGGGTCTTGGTGCGGTGGTTGGAGCGGCGGCGTGCAAAAACCAGGGAAGAATGGGAAGGAGGAGAAAATGAAAGAAAAGAATCGGGGAAGGGAAGGAGGGCTCAAAGTTATGAGTAGGATGGGGCAAGGATGGATGAAGAAAAATAAGAGGAGGCAGAGGGGAGTAGGTGGCCGGCCAGGGCAGGTTGTAGGGTGGCAGATGGTGGTCGGGTGACAGGGAGGTGAAGGGAAGAATAGGGAAAGAAAAAGGGGCATGCGAGCTGTGGTCCAGGGGTTGGTTTGGTTCGAAATAGGAAAGAAAATGACGGGGAAGGGAGAGGGAGTGGCAGGGAGGTAGGTGGTGGCCGGGTATGGCAGTTGCAGGCGACCGACATGCTCGATAATGGCAGAAAATGGTGGTCGGGTGTGGAAGAAGAGAGAAAGGAAGGGGAGGGGTGCGAACGGGCAGTTGGACCGGTGCAGGAAAGACGGGGAGTCGGCCGGTCCAGTCTAGGAAAAAGAAAGGAGTGGCGGGCTGCATCGTACGGGCCATGAGGGAGAGGGGGGAAGGAAGGAGGAGGGAGAGATGGGTCGAGGCCCAATGCGTAGGGGAGAGGGAAAGGGCTGGCCTGGCGTCCCAAAGGAGGAGAAAAAAAGAAAATAAGAAAGGAGGAAAAAGGAGAAAAAAAAGAGAAGGGAAGAGAGAGAGAAAAAAAGAGGAAAATAATAAAAGAAATGGGAGGAATTAAAATAATTTAATTTGTAAAATAATAGGATTTAATATTTTTAATAATAAATTTATTTAATAATTTCATTTAATATAATTAAATATATGGGCTTAAAAAGGATAATTTTCGTAAAATATTGGTTTGAAAAATTATTTAAATAAGATGAGTATGATAAATTAATAAAATATTCATTTTAATTTATTAAAGATTCCTATCCAAATTTTTACACTCAAAAATCCATAAAATAATTAAATTAAATAATCTTAAAAGCTAATTTATTTCAAATAAAAGTTATTTATTAAATTATAGGTTTTATAAAATTTAGGGGGGTTACAGAGTTGTAGGTGGGATGGAAAAGATGGCGGGGGTCGGGATTCTCGCCAGAGAAAGAGGAAGAAGAAAGAAAGAAAGAAGAAGAAGAAGAATAAGGGGAGGGGGCTGGGTGCGAGCGGGCGGCCGAAGAAAAGGATGCGGGTCGGCCCAGTCAGGGAAGAAAGAAAAGAAAAAAAGGAGAGAGGCGGCCGGGCTCACGCTTAAGAGAGAAAGGAGAGGGGGATAGGAAGCGGGCTAGCGGCCCAAGGCGCAGGAGGGGAAGGCCGAAGCAGGCCAGCTGGTGGCCCAAGAAAAAAATAGAAGAAAGAAAAGAGAAAAATGAGAAGAAAAGGGAAAAGGAAAAAATGGGATTAAAGAAGATAATTTAATTTATAAAATAATAAAATATAATATTTTTGGGTAATAAATTTATTTAATAATTTAATTTACTATAATTAAAATATAAGGGTTTAAAAAGGATAATTTTAGTAAAATAAGGGTTTAAAAATTTATTTAAATAATAAGAGTGTGATAAAATAACAAAATATTTATTTTAATTTATTAAATATTTATACCCAATTTTATTTACTCAAAAATCCATAAAATAATTCTATTAAATAGATTTAAAGGCTATTTTATCACTAATATAATTTATTTATTAAATTATAGGCTTTTAAAATTTTGGGGGATTATAGTGATATTGCGAGGCCCGTAGGGTTTCGTACAGAAAGACCCAGCCTAAGCCTGCTACTAAGGTGGTATCGGCAATTGCTTTGCACTCTTTGATTCAGAAAGGGTATATGTTGTACTTGTGCAGTGTATAAGAGCTAAATAAAGACTTAGCAGCACTAGAAAGCATCATGGTGGTCAGAGATTCCCAAAGGAAATACCGGGGATGCTCCCAATTCATGAAATTAACTTCATAATTGAGCTGGTACCAGGAGCTGAGCCTATCACAAAGGCACCCTACTAGATAACGCTTGTTGAGCCAAAGGAGTTAAAAGCCCAGCTGGAGGAGTTAGTGAAGCATGGGTACATCTGACTGAGTGTGTCACCTTGGGAAACACCGGTCTTGTTCGTGAAGAAAAAGGATGGTAGTCTTCTTCTCTACATCGTCTGTCGAAGGTTGAATCAGCTAAAGATAAAGAACCGGAATTTCCTACATATTTTCACCGCCGCCACTTCAGCCACCATCATTCAAAACACCACCCAAACCCTTCCCAACATTACCCTCCACCGAACCGAGCCACTTACCACCCCTGAATCCCCCTACACTAATCACCTCAATTGTGCAAAGTTGGCTGCTCGACATGCCCCTTTGCACCCCATCACCACTGTGCACCGCCTCCTATGCCACAATCATCACCTCCCTTACCACCTAATCAACCCAGCAGAACCTCTTCTACCTTCCCCTACCTTCCCTTCTCCCTTTCTCTCTCTCTCCTTCATCCTCCCTCTTTCCCCACCACCCTCGGCCACCACAACCACCACCACTTGTGTCGCCACCTTTGATACACCACCACCACCACTATAACCCTCTCAGCTTAGAGAGTCTACCATCACTACAACCACCATCTCACTCTCTATCTTCTAGCCTTAAAAGGCCCAACTTCTCCAAACCACCACTTCCACCACCGCCACCGCTATCACCACTTCCACCACCTAGCTGCCACCCTCACTAGATTGTGCCCTAACCCTTCCTAGCCCTTAAGTATAATTTATTTATTATAATTATTATTCTAACTTTATTATTACCATCATCATCATTATTGCTAATATTATTAATAATATCTTGTTGTTGACTAATATAACTACATATACCTATTTTGGCTAATAAGAGCACGATTAACCATTTAAAGGATAATATCCTTATTTTTACTACTAAATTTATTATTATTATTATTATTATTATTATTATTATTATTATTATTATTATTATTATTATTATTATTATTATCCCTAATACTAGTTCATAATAGAGGTAAGTAGGAAATAATGAAAATGTTAATAAGAGAGAAGTTAACCCTAGTATTTTTCCTCTTATAGGTTAACCAAGTCTGACCCTTAAGGAGGTGTAGGAGCATGCTCCAAATCTAGTGTCGTTTTAGGTAAGGATGTGGTTAAGGCCTAATATGTGTATTATGTGCATTGTATGTTAGGTGTGATGATATATTTGTGTACTTTATGTGATTATGATTGTGTACTTGTAGCATGGCATGGAGCTAAAGTAAGTTGTATGTGTTCTCTTTATGGCATGTGTATTATGATAATGTGTCTTGTGCTTTATGGTGCTTATGTGATATGGCCCTTTAGGACATGCATGCTAGGAGGATTTAAAATATATGGTGTGGGGATGAAAAGATGAAAGGGGTAAAGGAAGTGAGTTGACTAGAGGGAAGTAAGAATGACCTAACTATCTCATGACTTATGGGTGGACAAATAAAAGTTATTTGGGTGATTGGAGTCTATAGGTGGAAAATAGTATGTAGGTTGGTATAAGGGTATATGGGGGGAATTGTCTGGGGTTTAGAAGGAAAACCCTAAGTGGAGGAGATTGTGGAAGGGATAAATAATGGAGAGGATTAGAGTATGGGGTGGGAGTGAAAGGATGTCACATGGAGGGTGAATATGTGTCATATGGAAGAGGGAATAGTAAGTGAGAGTGGTGGAGGGACAACATATGAGAAACGAGAGGTGCTAGAGTTTGGGATTATCAACTAGGGTTTCATGGCCACATGTGCAAAATGGGAAGTAAAGTGTGATGCTTGGGGATAAATCAAGTAAGGTGATGAGTTGGGGGCAAAGAAAACATGGGTTGTATGAGATAGAGGAAGGTTGGGCCATATAGGCTAAATTACGGTTTTCTAGGGAAAACCTTAGATGGCGATATTGGGTTGACTCAAAGATATGGAAAAGTGGGCCTCGACCCATGTACATATGAGTTGGGTATTCATAGTAACTAAGGGAAAAGGGGAAAGGATGTCTTGATGCACTAGGAAGTGTAGAAGTCCCAATATATGGGATGACCCTTTAAGGAGAATAGGAGTAGACGGGTTGTGTGAGGTGGTATTCCAAAGGACATGCATGTCTAGGGTGGAAATATTTATCAAATAAGACATGAATAAGATACTAATCATTTAAAGAGAAATATTGTTGATCTAGACCCAAATCGGTCCACCGGACAATAATAGTGGTCAGGTGCCTTGTGCCTTGGAGACTGTTCTATCGGTGAATAATAGTGGTCAGGTGCGTTCTTTAAAACCCTAGATATTTTCGATCCACCGGCTATAATAGTGGGGGGGGGATCCTGAGCTCAATAAACCAAACCTAATGATGATAAGCTATGGAAAGATACTATCTTCTTATAATGAAACACCACGAGAGACAAGGCTAGACCGATCCATCGACGAATAATATTTTCTAGGTGCCTTGTGCCCTAGAGACCATCCTACCAGCGAATAATAATGGTCAGGTGTGTTCTACCCTGGGTGTTTTCTGGTCCACCGACTATAATAACGGGGCTACCGTACTCACATGGACTTTTAATAAGAATGGTGTGAAATGAGAATATCGACTAGAGATCTAATGATTAAGTTTAACCGGACTTAATCATAGCTTATACTGTTTGTCTTTCATGTATGGCTTATCTACATAGTTACTTGCTTGTGTTATTTGTATTTCGTGTATGGCCTTAGCTGCATGGTTATTTTGCTTTGTACGCAGTGTACTGATCACTTGTTTTATGGGTGCTACTCATTCCCACGATTAGAGGCACCTTTTGAGTTTGTGTAGGTAGGAAATATCGTATTCAATGCCTATGATGCATTTGAGGCGTCGAGCGGGGCTTAGTGTTGATATTTTGAGACTTGACATGGGACCCAAGAGTGATATAGCCCGGACTCTCCTTATTTCGATTTTTATCTTTCTGTGTTGTATTATTCTATCCCCTTAGGGGCTTTTACCATGTAATTGTTTCCGGTTTGTAATGAATTTTAATCACACACTTTGATTTTCTCTTAATGAATATTTTGAATTTCTACGGTTCTCTATCTTAAGTGTGTTTAATGTTTTGTGAAATTATTCTTAGCAATGTGGTTGTTGCGAGATTGGCCGGGGACCAGGTTTGTGCTGATCACAGCGGTAGCACCCCCTGTGATTGTGTATGTTTTAGTTAAACAAAAATTTTTAATTGTTATTTTTGGGGGTGTTACATGCATGCTCGAAATTCCTACCACATCCAAACTGAAGCATGTACCGACATCATACTAACACTTTTCAACTCATAAACTATTGCATGCTCCATAATTAATCAAATAGACATAATTTCCCTAAAATCATACATTTATCTCATAATTTATAATTAAATCCACATGTATCAATCTAAAACCAAATTTTCATATCAACTTACAGACTTAGGATTTTAAAGATTTCACCACACCCATGTTTAACCAAGTCATATTTCAAAAGTAAGAATGACTTACTTGGTGTTTTATCAAAATTCCCCATTTATGAGAAAAAACTCAACCTAGAAAATTCTCAAATTCCAAAACCTTAAGAACATAAGTTAAAGCTTAGGAAATCCAACACATAATTTTGTAAATCAAGGTTCGAATGAGGAAAAAAATGACTTACCAAACCTAAGAGAAAACATAGAGAATTTACTGAAAGAGAGCCTCCACTTTCTCCTGAATCTAACTCTCCCTCGCTTCAAGATAAATAAAAATAAGCTAGAGAAATGATCATAAGAGTGAAAATTAACCAAAACTAAGCTCGAATTGGAGAAAAAGAACACAAGCTTAGAGCGAGCTATAATATTCCAGTGGTTGAAAAAAAAGTGAGTGGCATGGGAGATTAAGGGCTATTTATATCTTATAAATCAATACATGAACAATTGTGGTTGTGCTCACATAAAAAAACCCTAATTTCTACTATTCAAATTTGAGCTGAACAGGTGGATTTCATCAAAGATAGGGTGAAATCCCTTTCAAAGATGAAATGGTGATTTTTCTAGAGAAATGTAGGTCGAATTCACCAAAAAATGTTAAAACAAGAGAGGAAATGAATGATCAATGCGGAAGGAATCTCCCAGCTAAGCAGAGACAGGTTTGGAAATTGAAGCAACGATTTTCAGAGCAAGCAGTTGAGAGAGTCGGAAGAAGACAAGACTGAGGTTACCCTCTCCCTCAAATATCTCAATCGAATCCTTGAATCTGTTTGAGGTAGAACCTCAATCAAATGAATAATGAGAAAGGTTAAGAGTCTTTTAATAATAGCTTGGAACATGATTATTAAGGTTCCATTTTGGTATAAGGAGTTTTTTTTTTTTCCAAAAAATAGAGTTTTAAAAATGTCTCGTATTGACAAACACAATTGATTGATTTAGCCTACTAGTCGATTGTTTTACCGACTATTCGATTGCTTCCCCAAACTAGGCGATTAGTTTGGTTGATAAAATCCCTTTAGCTGAAACGGTGAACCGCTCGATCAGTTTATGGAACTAGTCGATTGATCTTCTTGAAAATTCATTTTATCCTACTTCTAAAACTTATTTAAATCCAATTTTTCCTCAAATTTAATTGTAGTTCCAAATCAAAAAATAAAAAGAAAATAAAACATTATCAAATCTCAATAAATACCATAACTTCTCATTTAACAACTTCACGAAAAGATGGGGTATTACAGAGTCTCACTTACTGACACCACACCAAGGTCTCGCTTCACTCACTCTAATGCTTCATTTGGTTTTGGGTGAACGAGGGTTAACGAAGATGAATCAATTGATTCACTCTATTTGAAATATTTTTTTTAAGCTCAACTAGGTAAATTGAGGTTAATGTTGTACTTTCATTCACTTTGATTAATCTCATTTTTGTTAACCTTGGATTTTGGAGATAATTGATGTAAAAGTGAAAATATAAGTAAATTCACCCTAGTTAACCTCAATTTAAATATGATTTTTAAAACACTCACATCGATTCATCCAAGTAATATTAATATCATTCAAATAATATTTTAAAATATTCATCTTGATTTACCTCCATTTTTTTCAACCTAAATTAGTTTTTAATATTTATCATTACCTTGATTCATTAAAATCCAAATAGATTATATCTTCTTCTTCTTTAAGCTATCACACTCTCTCTTCACTCGGTTATTATAAAAATAAAACTTTAAATAATATATATATATATATGTATGTATGTATGTATGTATCCAAACATTCTGTATTACCTCATCTAGGGTCGTTGACGAGGCGAATAAAGTCAAATGCCCTTAACTTTAGCTCGGCTTGTTTAGTGTTTTTTTTTTCCAGACTTGAGCTCAGCTCAAGTTTGAAAGGCGCCAAATGAGCCCAGCTCGAGCCGGCTGGGCTCGCTAGTTTAAATTAGAAAAAAAAATATCAAATCAAATTGACTCATTTATTAGGATTTGATTTGTGACTCGCCTCCTTTAACTATTTATCTTGTTTGAAAGTAAAACAAATTAAATCAACTTATTTAATTATTTGATTAGTTTAAAAGCTCATTTAACTATTCAATTCATTTATTAAATAAATTCTATACACCCCTAGTTTATAAACGAATGAGTCAAGCTTATAAACAAATCAAACTAACTCACAAACAAACGAGCCCATCGTCTCTTGACTCAAACTCAAATAAGGTAATAAAATTATCTAAAAAATAAGATTTAATTTTAATTTTTTAAATAATAAAGCCAAATCTAAATTTTAGTAAGTTAGACCGAGTTGACTGACAGACCGACTGGATTTTGGCCGCTCGTCCCTAACAAGCAAACAAATCTAGTGTTAGACTAGTATAGGAATGACAATGAAACGGATTAGGGATGGGGACTTCATCCCCATATTTGAATTTAATAAGAAAAATAATCCCCAAATCTTATCCAATCCTTTTTATTTTTCTTTTTAATTTTTTTTATCGGGGATTCTTCAATTTGATTCCCGATCTATTTTCCGTCATTGATTTATTTTCCGATCTTAAAACCCGACTCGATCCCTAAAATTCGACATTATACTCGATCTTCGATCCTTAATCATTTTTTTTATATTAGACTTTTAATTTATATTCTATAAATATATATATATATATAAATATATATAGATAATTATACAAAAAAATATAAAAAAATTATTTGGAACA
Organism: Tamarix austromongolica; assembly: GCA_039764185.1. Lineage (NCBI taxonomy): Eukaryota > Viridiplantae > Streptophyta > Magnoliopsida > Caryophyllales > Tamaricaceae > Tamarix > Tamarix austromongolica. The sequence goes on from CM077817.1 coordinate 52,249,362, forward strand.
AGTTTAGAAATGGGGACTCCAAATCTGTTTCTGCCCCATTCTCAAAAAATTTCTATGAAGAATCCCCAGACCTGAATCTAATTTTCGAATTCTCTACTCAAAATCGAAACTTTAACGGAAAATTTCCGACGGAAACTCGAATCGGGGAAAAAATTGCCAGAGCCGGGCTCTCTATCTTGTTTGAATGCCGAACCAAAACTGTCAGCTGCAGGGAGCTTGTCTGTGAACTGCATTAACTAAATCTTTGTTCTCAAGTAGCGAATTACTATATAACTTGTAACCAAGAACGAGGTAATAAATTCAATGTTTCATCTATATTTCATATATTAAACTGCGAATTAATCTTTCCACTACGGAAACTGCTCGCATATAATGCTTTGACATTGCGAACTACACGCTGCTCGGAATTACTATTTATTGCACTTGTTGCGTGTTGAAGGTTTTCATACGAGTGCTGTTTTACATAAATATCGTTTCTTTGTGTTAGGTTTCCAATTTCATTCCACTGTAGAATTTTATACTAAGGAAAAAGGTGGATTTTAGAGGAGAATTGACCGCGGTGAGTTTACTCAGAGAGAAGTCATCAAATTGAAGAAGAGCCGATGGAACATAGTGGTAACACCTTCGAATCCTAATTCTTGATTTTGTTTTGTCTGTTTGAATATGCCTGTTCGATCACTTTTTTCTTCTTGTTTGCGATTCTTTTTAGGGCAAAAAATTGCTACTAATCCAGCGGTGAAGCTGTCTTCTCTTATAAACAGGAGGGAAAAGCTTCAAGAGGAGCTCCGTAGCATCGAGAAACAGGTTACAGTGTGCTCTGCGGTTGATTGATGGAAAATGATTTTAGGTTATCATATGATGTATTCATTGCTGGGCTGTTGAAGTTTTACATGACCTGGGTCAATTTACGAAAGAGCTGGGTTTACTAGTTCAAAAGCATCTGTTTGTGTCACGCAGGTGTATGAATTGGAGACGACCTATCTACAAGATTCAACCCATTTTGGGAATCTCTTCAAAGGTTTTGAAGGTTTCCTGTCTTCGTCAAAGAATTCTGCGAAGTATGCACCTTTATTTGCTTTGTTCAATTCTTGTGCTTCCCTGATGTGCTTTCTTTTTTCTTTAAAGTTTTGTTTCTGTATTGTTGACTGACAAGCTTTTATATGAATGATAGGGTATGCATAAAAATCCATGCATTCTCCATTATTCAAATCTGAGGGAGGAGTGGGGGACACTTATCTAGTGGACAAGCTGACAACTTTAGAATTAAAGCTATGGTCAAATTCTGGAGCCACTTTGATGAAACATCGTTGTTCATGAAATACTAAAGTATAATGCACATAGACGTCTTGCATTTCCTTTCAATTGGACCATGACTAAGGTTGCCTAGCTAATATTACTATCATGTTTATTCCTACTAAAGCCAAACTATGCTTTGAATAAACAATGCAATATAGTGCAAAATCAATCCACCATTGTAAACCTGCTTACAGGTTGTATTCCTTGATGCCAATAGATGAGTCTGTTATTGGAACAGGTTTATGAAGCAATGACACAACCCAGCCCATGAAGCCACTAGATTATGTCTGTGACTCTGCCTTTTAGATGTGGCCTTTTAGAACAAGAATATTGTTTAGATGCTTTTAGAAAGTGGATTGTTATTTGGTAATTTAATAAGGTGTATTTAATATCTGTTGAGCAAATTGTCCTATTAGAGCAGATTGTTTATTTGTTAGTCTGAACTATTGTTACTTATGAGGTTCAGGTTTAGCTATAAAAAGTGGACCGGAAAGGAGAATAGAAAGCTCTCTAAATCCAAATCCTTCCCTTTTTTGTCAATTCTTTTCTCTCTCCTTTTTTGATCTGCAGTTCTATAGTTATCAGTCCCACAATATAGGAATTGCCCTTGTACTGTATAACTTTTCCTATCATCCTGCAATTATATCCTGAATGTAGGTGCTGATATATTTATTTTTATGTATTTCACCTATTTATTTCTATAAAAAGCTTGTCTTGGTGGGATTATTTCACTAACAAAAGTTTTGATGAGATTTTGGTTTCAGCTTAAAGAGGTCCAGGAAGTTTCAACCTGAGGATAGAGTATTTTCTTTGTCTTCAGTCACTTCTCCTGCAGTAAGTAAACCCTAAGCTCGCCATCGTGACTTCTGTCATGCTTTTAGCAACCATGTGACTTTCCACTCTTACTTCTTTATTACCCAACCAAGATATTACAGGAACCTCTAATTATATGAACACTATATATCTTACGTTTTAGCTTTTGGAGCTTCTGCATCTGTGATATCATTGTAGGATTTATAGCTCCATTTTGTTTTTAATGTGCTTTGAAAATTTTAATTATCTAAGTGGGATGAATACACTGCTTTTGGGTGTGACAGTATAGTGTTTGCACCAAGTCAATCTTTTGCTGCAGGATCATGTTTAGTGAAAATTCTGGTTGTTAAGTATTCTGTTGAATTGAAGGTTAGGTAAATTTTGGGTTCATCATAAATTTTTTACCAGATTTAAATGATTTCAGGGAAGGCAATTCTCCTAATCGTAATTCCATTTTCTCTCAATTTATAGAATATTTATTGTCCGTAAGATGAAGATGTGTATTGTCTGTGCTGTGTCTGGTTCATGATAATTCTTAGATGAGGAATTAAATAGTCTGTTGGAGTGCCAGGATGAATCATGATTTCTTTGCGTTGGTGGAGAAAAGAGATTTTCCTGTAATAATAAGTCAATATATAATTATTCTCTTGGATATAGGGAAATTGTGTGCTCCTTAATAAGTGAATGTTCTCAATGGGATGTCATTGGCTTGATTTATCTCTGCTCGGGGCTTGAAAACTGTTAATGTATAAAGGGTACATCATACGTGTTATTTTGGCAGTCAGCTTGAATAGTTCTTTGTATACGTTGCTCTACGGTTTTGTTGTGCTATCCAATGATATGTTGACTGCTTGAATAAGTGGACGTTGCTTAACAGTCTTGTTGTGCTATCCCACGATACATTGTTGGAGCTCTGTGATGGTTTGCATTTGCTTTGGGCATGTTATGGGTAACAATTTACTTCCAGATCAAGCTACAGAAAAGTATGATTTTGGTTGCTCTTTTCCTTGCTAAGAGCGTGAGGACAAGCTCGTTTTTTAGGAGTGTAGTAATGTTAGGAACCTTGGTTGTGGATTAGGCCAATGTCGAGCCTGTTTGAGTTAGGTCTAGTTTCAATTCTATTGATAAGTACCAAACATTAGTTTTTAATATTTATTAGTAGACCCTTGTTTATTAAGCAATTTATGTATTAGGGTTTAGTAGGTCTTATTTAATAAAAACATGTTAAACCCTAGGCTGTTAGAAATCCTAGCTTGCTCTCCAAGATTGTATTTAGCTATAAATAAGTGGCTAAAATAGTAATACATAAGTTGGGAGAATTAACTAATTGCTAATTCCGTTGCACTCTTCTCTCCAATTCTGTCAAAACCCTGACCCTAGCAGTAGATTCTTCTTCTTCTTTTCCTCCCTTGTTCCTCCCTTGTTCTAGTAAGAAAAATCAAGAATTCTAATTCTTAACAATTACATAATCAATAAATTCCTCAATTGCCCCATAAATTAGATCCAAAATTCGGGCCATAATAAGAGAAGGGTAAAAGGAGGAAGAAGAATTATTCAGCCTTCCATTCAATTCTAGCTTACCAACAGTTTCAATTTTGAATAATTCAATTACAAACAATTCTAAGTACTTGACAAATGAACCATAAAGCCCAAAAGAGCTAGAGAGGTTAACGCCGCGTTGGAGTCAAACAGCTAGCTGAAAATAAACCTAAGGAAACCTGCTCATGAGTAATCTAAGCTATTACAAACTCATTGCCTCAGTTAGAACTACATGCTTACAACTCATGGGTCAAATAATACATAAAGCCCATCTAAGAAAATTCATGTCGGACCTTGTAATTTTCTAACAAATTTCAAACATATATTTGAGTTAAATTACAAATAATAGGAATCTTGGCTTATAATCACAGTAAGGCACAATGGGCTAATACGTATTCCACCAAATGGAATCTTGATCCAGTATTCCTGAAAGCCAAGTCCAATCAACATCTATGATCCGAACCCTTTACTCCTAATAACAAATATAATATGGTTTCATTTGGGGATTGCATCATCCCCCCTTAAAAGGTTTTGTCCCAAAACTTAAAAGGAGAACATAAGACAACAAGATCAGCATCAAACATTACAAGCTAATCTCAATTTGGAATACATAAACGACAAAGTAGGTCTAATGAGTTAACATTAGCTTTTGAATTGAAGGCAAATCTAATGAGTTACCATTACCAACCAAATTTAAGTGTAAAATCATCAAGAATTCTCACTTACAAAGATAACAAATAACTCGAGTTGAAAATTAACCTAGTAATGTAGAGAAGTACATATAATAAATTTCCCAATGTCTTGCTAACTCAAAGCTAGACTAACAAGGTTGCTTCAAACCTTAAGTGCAACATTTCAACCTGAAGGGAGTAGACAACACTTAAAGGGATTGACACTTATTTCACATAATCTTCGTCATCATAGGCTTACTATACTCACAAGCATGCACACGCGCATACATACACAAATGTGCAAGCATGATAATGATGCAAACAACATCTACATAAACATATGCCATGACCCTATCTGACCTTTAAGGCTAACAATGAACAAGATTGAAATGTTAACAAGTATGCGACTTAACGCATATTCATCCATAAGAAGGCAACAGTTGTAACACCCATTTGCACTCTTATGACACTTCCATTTTTTACTCTTATAAAATTTAAACACCCCCATAAGGAGGCTATCACATTGAAAATAATAATGCAGAAGTTAAAACAAGATATGAGGAGTGTTACCACTACAACTAACATAAGATAGATGTTTACCACCCATCTCATATTTGATGTGAGGAACTAGACAATTAAAACTTAAACATTATCAAGAGAATAAGCTCCCATAAGGAGCTATCCAATGGCAGGTGTAAAGTAAATAGTCTCACTAAACTAAAGCGACGCTAATAAATTAAACAAAACATGTGAGGTAAACCACTACTAAAAGATTTATATTACAACGTTTGAAATTCCCAAAATATCAAAAGAGAGAAGATGGAGGGTTTGGAGGGACAAGACATATGGATAGCCTTAACTCTTTGCAACCACATCTTAAATCAAGCAAGGATACTTGCACATGGATGACTAAGCAAGTTTAGCATCAGTACGATGACATACTAAGTAAACACACCTAATTCATAGGAATAACATGCTCGCACTTAACATTTAATTGTGACATAGGAAAAATGAAGTATTGATTAACTAGCAATAATGTAAGCAATGTGGATAGTAAGCTCCCATATTATCATGTACATGGCATAATAGGTGGAGCATGAATAACATATCTTGGGAAGGAGAAGAATGAGAAAAGCATACTATCATAGGATAATCGATTAAGCATGCAATTGTGAGAGAACATAGCTACATTTACTTGCATACACCTATTCATACTATTTGTTATTATTCCTGCTATTCATATAAACTTTCCACTTACATTCACATAATCATTTCCACCAAAAGATATTACATCACACATTCCATTTAACATTTTTACTTATGTTCTCATATATGACATCACAAATCACTCATATATGTTCTTATTTATCATATTCATATGATATACGATTCACTTGTCCTCTTCCAAAACATGATATTACTGCTCTCATATATTTGTTTCCATTGAAATCCTTTCACATAATTTCACATAAGTGATTCTTTTTCTATAATATATTATTTAACATATAAAATTTCTAAGCATGGAAGCTACAGGACACCCACGAATATTCATCAAGCGCATAAAGACTCAAGATACCCACAAAATAATCACATCCACAAAATAATTGTTAAGAGCATAGAGATTTAAGATATCCACGAATACTAGTTAATACCTTAATTCCTTTAGTGTGCACCCTCTATAAGGTTCGCAAGTCACCTATAAAATAAAACAACGAACCATGCCAAAGGCACAAAGACATATAGCAAACACAAAATATGCTACCACTTTGAGATGAATAACAACATACAAAATAATGAGGAAGGTGTTTACTGCACAATTCTACCTAGGAGGCCATCCTAAGGCTACTCCATACAATAAAACCGCGGTTACAGTCGCGATTGCGGTTGCGGTTGCGGTGTCGCGGTATCAGAGTGTCGCGAATGATATTTTCTATATCGCAGTTGTCGCGGCGTGATTTTTTAATTATTTTACACAACAAATATCGGCCAATATCGGTCAATATCGGTAAAATATCAGCTGATATCCGAAATTTAGCCGATATTGCGGCGATAAATGTGTGATTTTCTGAAACGGCCGCAATTTCGGAATTTTGCGTCGCGGCTGACCCGAAAACCACGAAATTGCGGCCGATACACAATTTCGGTACCGATATTTGATTGTATGGGCTACTCGCAGTGGACTATATACAAGTACAACCACCCATTGACCCACTATGGGTAGCCACACGAGTCATCTTTGTATCAATTTTTTTTGCTTATCACTTGAATTATTCAAAATTTATACCCATGACCACATTCCATCAAACACAACCACTTCGCATTAAGGTAATCAACCACTTCGCATTGGCATTAACTTCTAACATGCAACTAAGTACATTTCAAAGCATTATATGTAATCAATTGGTAAAAATAGTTTAAATTGGACGAATCTGAAATACATGGATATATTTGAGTTAAAAATCAAGATTCTTGAAATTGATTGAATTAACACAAATCAATCCATCCCAATTACTCAACAAATACATGTAAACAAATTCTAATAACTAATTTGGCTTAATCAAAGCCAAATCACATAAATCAATCAAAAACTGGAAAGAGGAGGTGCAGAAATATACCAACGAAATGTTACAAATCAGAGCCAGAGTAGCTTGTCAGGAGCTCATGGAAGCAAAGAGAAGGGTGGCAGTTGCTGTCTTCGGCCAATGGTGGTGGTGCGCTACTGTTGGTGTTGCTGACATACGTTGTAGCCACTGGTTGTGCCACTTTGCTGCTGTTAGTGGGCTAGAGTGGCTTCACCGACAGCTGCTGGTTGCTCGCGTTGGATGGGCGGGGACAGGGAGTTGAGGGAGTGGGGGATGGTGGTGATGCAGGGGGTGATGGGGTGCAAGTTTGGGTGGGTTGAGAATGAGAACCCAAATGAGAAAAGAAAAAGAGAGAGATGGGAAATATGGAAGTCTTAACTGGTCATTTTTATTTATTTATAAATTTAACAATATTTATATAAAACTAAATTAAACAAAAAAATATTTAAAAATAAGATAGGTAAAGGATATTTTCTATTAGGATAAAATTTAGTGGAAATAATTTAGTAAATGGCTTTTTGAGGAAAGACAAAAGGTTTAAGCAATTGAACACTATTATTTGAAATAAATTGTAGCACTTGTTAAAATCGAAATGCAATTTCAAAACAATATTTTAAATACATTAGAGCAACACTTTTGTAAAAAGTTTGAGTGACTATAAATAATTTAAAATATTTGTGAAAAACTCATTTGTAAACCGAAACTGAAAAATTGAAGATAATTAATTTTGGAAAGAAAATCATAAATTAGTTGCGGAAAGCTTCCATTCAAACTTTTCAAAGATCTTGTTGACCTCGTAAAATAAATAAATTTAAAAGCAAAAATATTTTTTACTGGTAAAAATTGTTAAATGACTTTACTACTTCAAAGAGATTTTATATTTTTTTTTTTGTTAATGAAATATAAGTCTAAAACAAAGTCATGATCGGAAAACAACTTTAAATATTGAAACAAAATGTGCAACGGAAGTGGAATATATATTTTTAAATGAAAATAAACATCATATAAATTTAGTAAAAATTGTAGTTATGAATAATTTATCTACAACAAACAATTAAATGATTTCAATATGAATTCAAAACTGTTGATAAAACTATAAAATGAATCAGAAACTTTAACAAATATTAAGCCAATCTAAATAATCCAATTTTATGGAAATCAGTTTTTGAAAAGTGGGGTGTTACAACAATAATAATTGTGGGATCATACTCCCACCCCTTCCTTGTGTAGTATTGGTTGGCAATTTGCACCAACTTAATGTTTGAAAAGTGACGGGGTGAGGTGCTCCTTTTATCCCAGATGAGGCGACATTAGCAAGGCACACACCATCTATGTTTAGGTTGTTAGTAGTGTTTTAATGTCTTTCAGAAAATTATATAATTAATATGGTAATTAATTCTTAGGTTGAGAAGGAAAACAAGGAGGGAAAGAAGATTATGGCAAGGCTAATAGGCATTTTTTTTGAAAATGAAAATATTTACTAGGTAAGAAAAAATCTGAGTTTTTGGGCGATTAAACTCTTCACCAAATATGAAGAAGGAATGATGCATAAACACTGTTCTTCACCTAATAGCAGAGGCACTTTCTTCACCAAAAACAGAGAAAGAAGAAAATGACTATTATCGAACTCAAGCTCTGAATAGCTCTCCACTGTATTTCTTCCTCAATTTTTATCCTTCATCTTTCTTCTCTCTATTGAATTTGTTGTCATTTTTTTTAACCTTTTCCCCATTTACCTTTTTGATATACGCTGTAATGATCCTCCGTATCTCTATTTTCCTTAATGCCATCTCTATTTTCTCTTTGTATATTTTATGCATATTTTTTAACCTCTGATATGTTACAGTAGCATGCCTTCACTGTTAGAGTGCTCTTTTTTCTTCTGTTATATGCATCTGTGCCTTTTATGCTGATTTGTGCCTTTCACTGTTTTCTTCACTGTCAATGTGTTTTTTTTAATTTTTTTAGTTTTCTTGAGTAATTTTGGTGCCTCACCTGCACCTGCTTCTGTGCCTGTGCCTGTGCCTAGCACCTAGCATCTGACTTCCACAACCCTACTGCCTAGGTGTGCCTTAGGCCTTTTCAAATACTGCACCAACCTCATGTTGCCTCAGCTGGTGAGGGGTATAAGTTCAGAGAGCTTTTATGTACACCCTCAGCGAATGTACATCCTCAGTGAACAAACAAAGGTTACCAACCATAATCAGATAGAAAAAAAGAACGCACTGAGTCACAGGTGAAATTCACAAACCAAAAACCATATAAGACTCAACTTTCAGTTGACACTACAACAATACGTGCGCTGGTACATCTAAAAACCATAATCAGACTCTACAAACTTATGAACAAAATAGAATAATCAAGCTGACTAGGCTGTATTGAGCAAGCTATTGATGTAGCCAAAGAATTCAGGACTGACTAGTAAGCTACTTAGGTCACAAATCACTGAACATAGACCAAATCAGGAAAAGAAAATATTGAGACTTCAACAGCCAAGATTAGACCTATAACAGGACTTAAAACACAGACACACAATGTTTATGAATTTAGTTGAAAGGAATAAGATACCGAAATTAAAGAGGAACACAGGTTGATTTCAGGACTATCAAAGCCAAGAAATATCAAAAAATATCCAAAATGAATAGGCAGCAACCACATCAGCATATGAACTGATAAAATATGTTATGCAAATAACCTATAAGACTGTAAGGTGAAACGGTATACATATTAAATCCAAGCAATGGTGAAAAGCCAAATTAATATGTCGGGATTTTGGTGACATGATTCATTATTATTTTTTACAACTAATGTTGTCAAGTATCAGTTGGAACATATTGTATTGGTTGTTATATCTATAAACCCTAAATTTTCAAGCCAATTTTTTTTTTCGTTTAAAACTACTGATTTGTGGAAGCGAAAACTAAAATATAGGTGTTGCCACCACTCTCAACATGAGTTTGGTGTCCGTACCTTTCTCATGTTATGGTTAAGACAAAACAATTCATGAACAACTCAAGAAATAGAGAATAATGGAAGCAATAATAAAATATGAAGGTAAAGTTGTGGAGATTTACTCCCAAAAAGATACAACAACCTAACTCCTGCCTAGGTACATTGGCATACAAATCAATGCCATCCCCAATGAGTACCTACGACAAGTCACTTGCAAGTGCAATATCAGTATGTGCCGATGTATTGAGTAAACAAAGCCTCCTTATATAGGCAGCATGTAATGTAGAGGGCATGGCATAAAAGTAGTAAATCATGCATATGTACAAACATTCCGTTACAAATACTCGTACCAATCTTAAAGAGAGAACTCGATAACTTTCAATCATGTCCTAATCTCATGCTCAACTTATACTATAACTATATTTCATGCTCAATTCGGTGGATTGAAGCCATTGACTAACCCAATATAGATAGTTAGCACAACTCAATAATAATGTGGGCTAAAAACCATTAGCTAACCCAATATAGATAGCCATCACAATTTTAGTAAAGGTGGACTGAAACCACCAGCTAGCTAATCTAATGTAGATAATTAGCATAATTCAATATTAAGGTGGACTAAAACCACCAACTGACCCACTACAACTCAAGATAAGGTGGACTAAAACCATTAGATAACAAACACAAGATAAGGTGGACACATCCATAACTCATCCATAATTTGAAGCCTTACATGCTTTCAGATGAATCTAAACACATCCATAACTCATAAAACTTTCTAGAATTCACACATAACATTAATACTTTATAAATAGACACCCAAATCACCAAGTTGCCCATTAATAATACCACATTTAACTTTATAATTTCTCATTCAAAGCAACCAAGTCTATCATACTCCTAAGGCCAATTTTATGCTTTCAATCACTTAAAAACAGAATATAATCATAGAAATCATGCTAGAAAATAATTAATACATAACACATCATTCTATATCTTTAAGGTCTAGCCAAATTTACCTAGCAAGTCTTCAAGCAAAGAAGATGACTCCTATGTAATTCTAACAAGGATATAACATTTAGATCTTAAAAACTATAGAAAATTTGGAAAAGAAGAAGGCGGAAGAGAATAAGCTAAGGAGGAGGTAAAAGAGCACTTGAAGAAGGTTCTCTTCTTGAAAGGGAGAGTAAGGCTACCATGTAGGTTGCTGGGGATTTAGCTGAGTAAAATATGAGAGAGGAGAGTGGTCTGGGTTGAGATCAAAAAGGCAGGGGGAACACAAGGACCAGGCACACTTGAGTGTGAGGAATGAAAAGGGTGGGTTATGGTGTAGGATATGACCAGGGGTTAAGAGGGTCATAGATTAGCCGAAAAGGAAGCTGCAAAAGGTAGGATTTAGGTTCGTTGGGCAATGGTAGGATTTGGCTAAGTCATTTATAATCAACATATAACAAATTCCTATAGCTAGGTGAAGGGTTGAAAGAGATAGTGAGGTGAAGGGATGGAAGTGATTTGAAGTCGAAACCATAATAGGAATCGCAAGTTCCAAAGATCCAGTAAAATGAAGCCACAATTTACCAATCGGTTGGTTCCTTTGTTTGAAACTTATTTTTCTTTAAAATTATACAAAAATACTTTTTATAGACCAGTACAAGAGCATCTATGTTTATGTTTATTTTTGTTATAAAAAAATCATGGAGTGGTTGTTCTCTTGAAGAATCCTTATTCGAGTTCAAATCCATTCAAAGATATATTTAGTGAAGAATATATGATCCTAGTGACAAGGAGGATAAAACATGCTTTCATGAGTCGAGATTCATGCTCCAAAAACATAGCTATTATAGCAGCTAATTGAGTTAATGTTTTTTTTGGGCACAAGGTTATAAGCCATATCAAGGCATGCAAAGCCATGCAAGTTTCATTTTAAGCCACCTTTTGGCAACTTTTAGGTGGCTTAAAAGAGGCTCATAAATGGCTTCACAAGTTGGCCATGAAAGACATAATCAATCCACGATTTTACAACAGCAACAACCAATATTTTGACTCTTTTGGCACAGATTAGGAGGTTTCTAGTTCTGATTGTGTGCAGAACAATTAAAGGATAGATAGCAATTATTTTCCCATCATTTTCATTACTTTTGACACAAAAATAAAGGCTACACGAGCAGCAATCACAACAGACATTTTTGGACAGTTTTGGGATATGTTAAATTAAAACACGGCATCATCAGCCCTTAGCTGCGTTTTTTAGCCAACTTTATGGTGGAATTTTGATACACAAACAGAGTTCAAAGGACAAGAAGCTACAAGGACAAATCATCTGTTGATTATGGATGAAAAACAACAGATGAAGCCATTTCACAACTAGTGTAGCAGAAAAATCATAAGCCAAAATTGGGACACTTTTTGGGAACAAAAATGGAGGAAAAACAAGTACAATAGCATGCCTGATTGGGGAAACGTTTTTGTAGCATTTTTATTACTTTTTAGATTATTATTGTACTTAGAATCAGCTCTTGTAAGATGCTATCCCTTAGACTTATTTTTATGATTTAAATGATGGTCTAAGTTAGCTAGATTAGCTCTTTAAGTGCAAGCAACACTTTTCAGAATGTAAGGGAGTATGGGGTTGCTAGTGCACAAAATTTTGAGCCAAAGAAATTTAATGGCTGGTTTGCTTTTGGTTAGACTTAAACTAGTCAAGCTAGCCCTCATTAAGTAACTACTCATTTGATCCTAACTGAATCAGTCCTTGTGGTTTTATATTCTAGTTAGTGTGCAACTAAATCTGGTCATAGAAGGTCATCATGGTCTTTTTGTAACTCAAATGGTCTAAAATTTCCTAATAAATGTTAGTCACATATGAAAGAAAACCAGATTTGGTTGCCTATTATTTTCCTCCCTATTGGTGAGAGAGTTTGAATTTTATCATCAAATCTTAATTTTTTTTTTGGTGTCTCAAGAGTAGCTGCAAGTATATTATCTTGAGGGTTACCTGTGTTCATAATTTTTTCTCTTCTTCAACCTCCATTTCTGTTTTCAATTTAGGCAGTGATTGCTTTAATTCACCATCTTTCTTAGCATGATCTAGTTTATTAGGTATTACAATATACTTTTTGAAACTGTCATGTTTCGGCTATGTTGACCCAAAAACTGTAAAATACCTACAATATCGGAAGCAATATTTTTATGATTAGTTCCAAAAATCAAAATCAGATAAATATGATTAACCAAGAATAAAAGCTATTCATGAACCAAAGAAATAAATTGAAGTGAACAAGGGATTATCGAAATTAATTTCTCTTGATTTTCATCCAACAACTTAAGATTATAAATCAAACCTCTAACTAATGGATTAACGTCTTCTACCAGCAATTAAGGCCAAACTTAAATAATTACCGTAAATTGAAGATGATTCCTGGCAATTCTCATGAGTAATCACTGAATTATAGCAGAAATGTTGAATTTGACATCCAGTAACCAAAAATTGAATAAACAAGCAAGATCCATTATGAACAACAAGAACCAAAAGAAGCAACAACAACAGCCATGATTGAAATCACTACACACAAACTTGGCTTTGAGAACAAAAAAGATGAAGGGCGGGTAGGAATGATGAAGCCTGGGTAGGAGCTTCATGATAAGCCACTCAAGATTGAAACCCAATGCGTTCTAGAGAAGATAATCAAACCATGAGTAGGGATTGAGGAGAAAGGAAGGGAGAGAGAGAGTCAAGCAAATAGAATGTGACATAGATATGAGTTAGATCAAAGGGAAGAAGAGCCAGAGAGATTGAGAGAAGAGAAGAAGAGAAAGGTTGGAGGAGGAAGAAGAAGATAGGGAGAAAGGAGAAGGGTGGAAGGAGGAAGAAGGGGCATTCAGCCTTCCATTCAATTTGAATCTCACCAGCTGTTTCAACTCTGAATAATTCCATTAAGAAATGATGCTTAACTACTTGCCTAATGAACCATAAAGCCAGAATGAGTGAGAAAGCCTAATGATACGTGGGACCAATTAACCAGCTGATACTAAACCTAAGAAAACCAGCTTGGGAGCAACTAAAGCTATTACAAAACACATCAGCCAGTAGGGGAATACGTACATGGGCCAAATAATATAGACCGAGCCCAACTAACAAGATCTAGCCCAATAGAAAAATACATTTCAGGCCTAGTAATTTTCTAACAAATTGTTTCAGTTAAATTACAATTAATAGGAATATTGGTCCATAATCACAATGAGCCAATAAGGCCTCATGGGCTTATAGTCATATGTATTCCACCAAATCGAAATTTTATCAGTTATTCCCGAAAACCAAGTGTGGTCAACATCTGTGACCTGAACCATTTTTTCTACAAAGCAAAAGATAGCAAATATAAGAAACAATATTTCTATAAGTATCCAAAGTAAATTATATAAAATCTGGCTAATGGGGATTCCTTCGCTAAATCTTTTAAGTACTGTATATTTGACTGGATTGGGTTTCATTATAATCAACTTTTTATTTTCCAGATTCAATATAAGCTTTGGCTTCAAAATGTTGGATCAGAAATCCAAATTCTTGAGTTGGTTTTTCGGATACTTGATTCCCCCTTCACAGCCCTACCAACCTCTGCTACTATTCTGAAGAGGATTGAGTTTTGTGAACCTATCTGATTTGAGGAAACATGCTTGGCTTGAAAGGGCTGTAAACGAGAGAGATCTTGTTATTTAGAGAGTTTAAGATATAATTATTGAATCTGCTGATGATGACTATTTGCAGTGCAGCTTGTGACATTGATCGACTAGTCTTTAGATTTTACCTTTGGATATATGAAATATGAAGGTTATCAATCATATAGCTTAGCTTTGAATCTGTTATTATCTTCTGCCCTCATCTACAGATTAAAGATTCTCATTGTTGGAGATTCAATGATGAGGATTTCTGGTTGTGGTAAATTTTAGTTTTGGAAAATTTGGCTTTATTTGAATTCATGCTTTCTATCCTCTAAATCATCTGTTGTCATGATGGGAAGCATTAGGTCATAATTTGTTATCAATTAGAATTGGCTGTCCTGCTCACTGCTGCTGAGTAGACTCAACATATTCCATTTGCATTATAAATACTCTGTATTGTTGCCTGACTATTGGGTTTTATGGCCCTCTTGTTTAATCAGGTTTTACTCGGATTGTAAAGTATTATGAAAGTGATGGTATTTTCCTTTCATGGGGGTTTCACTGTATACAAAAATGCCATATTACCTGCTTTTCCTTTTTGCAGTGTGCAGCTCTGTTTTGATTGTTTTTGTGTGTTTTTGGGGGGGGGGGGAAGAAGTCGGGATTCTCGTCTGCCATGGGGAGTTCATAGAATAGTTGATGCAGGATGCTTCTTTCATGGTTCTAGGAAGATGCTTATCTTTTCCACATTTCTTATTTAGATCTTAGGAGGTTTATATGGGAATTGGGATGCAGGATCATGGGGTGAATTTTCATGGACATTATTTATCTTGTACCATAATTCATTGCTTTCATATCTGTGACATTTGCGTATAATCAAATTGGTTTTTCATGTTGAAACTGAGAATATGACAGTGTCATATAGATATAGCTCTAAATATTATTTATTTATTTGTTATTATTATTATTTTTAATTTTTGCAGGTTGAGGAGCATGGAGCTGGACGAGATGGTGAGGATTCTTCGGACTATAGAAGGGTGTTTTGGTTTAGCTGTTCTTAGTGTCTGATTGCTGTTTACATTTTTCTGATTGGAAATCCAGATTTTGGTCCTGGACGGTCCAAGGGTGGAAGTGTGCCTACTTATGGGCAGTAAGTTTTATCAATACCTGCGTGAGAGCTATTTGCTTCTCTTAAAATGAGCATTCTTATCTTATATATAGGGCCTGGTTTACTTGACTTATTTTTAGTACTTATCCTATTGTCGAATATATATAACTTATGATAAAAATTATTAGTATAATAACAATAATAATAGTAATAGTACTTGTGAGGAAAAAATTATTTGTCAATAATATTGGTAAAAGAATAATAACTTATTGAAAATTTTAATTCAGATCAAGTTGGATCAGCTAAAATAAGATGAGGATAACAAGCCTTTAGTATGGGGATGCTGGCTGGTTCTATTTCCTTATGTTTTGTGACTGATTATCAGGCGCTGTTTAATACGTATAAATTGCTCAGGGGAAAACCGAAGAAGGGAAGATTGGCTCCAAGAGATGCAAAACGAGTTCGGGTGTCAAATGACGCTGATCCAGATGAGGAAGATGACGCGGATTTGGGACTAAGATAGCCAAATTTCCTCGTATGATATGTAAACCCGTCAATGTAAGTATGTTATAAGAAGTTAATTTGTAATTGTCGCTGTACTATTAATAATTTTTAGTTTAGAGAGCTCTTCCTTGTCATCCATCAGTAATGATGGTATCTATTGCCCTGATTCAACATACATGGTCTATGATGTTTTTCTATATGAAAGGGACATGTTTCGCTATGCCAGAAATGGTCTTTTTTAAACCTTCAGGTTTTGTGCATGAAGTTATGGGCCCACTCAGGCACTTGCGCATCTGCATCCTAAAACAAATCATTGGCACTCTTGAACGACGCCACAAATAAGTAGCCGGGTCATCTTCAGAGTCGTACACTCGTACTGCTGCTCTATGCTTTGTATTTCATGATGTTGGTGCGACTAGGTTCGGTTCATCCTTGACTGATTTGACTAGTCAACCCAAGTTACCAAACCTGCAAAATGCACCCTTTATGTATAAGATATATTAAAGATGGTGGCATTTTTAAAAAAAATGAAAAGGCTATCCGACGAGCTCCACACAGCTCATCTGCGTCCTCTCTACTCCTGTTCTTTTAAATGAACTGTGTTACACCAATATTTTAAAATATATTATTTTCAATTTAGTTTATTAAAAAAATATGTACCAAATTTATTTTATTTTTATAAATAGATAATATAGCTATACTGTTGTACCACTGGTGTAAAAAATTTATTGTGAATAATACCCAGACATTATACTGGACATGTCAATATTCATTTGCTTAAAATGCTAAAATTCATTAGCTCAAGATGCTTATATTTTTTTCCTCACAGGCTCGTATTCGCAAATACCCTTATAAACCATCTCTATTGCTTATTGTATGGGTTGCAGCGGTAAAAATTCGTCAGCCAAATTACGCTGTTTCAACTTCATGGCATCTATTCATTGCTCACATTTCGCACAGTCAAGTCGGCGTAGCTGATGAAAAAGATGGCCAATTTGTGCTCAATTATGAGAATTATGGAATCGAAGATGATATTGACATTCCAGTCAAATATGTGCTCAAAGATAAGAATTTAAAACTCGCAATGAGAATAAACTTCCAGTCAAATTCTGGCAGTATGCATCGTATGCTTGCACGGGCTTTCAAAAAGTAAATAGTCATCGTACCAAAGGCTGTTCATAATTTACGTAAAAGTTTGTCTAGCATTAAATTATTTGAGGTTGATTATAGTGGATTCATTTTTTCTAGGTTGATTATAGTCGATACATTTTTTTCAGTTTTAGTTGAAGGGAGTTACTTTAGTTTCAATTGATAATTTCTTTTTTCAGTTTTAGTTTATGAATATAAACAATTGAGATTTTTTAGTTGATAAATGTTGACTTTTAAGCTGATGAATATAAGCTTTTTATTTGATAAATTAGAACAACCCATATTTTTAATAAAATTAATTTTATGAGTATAAAATATAGTTTAGATCATTTGCTATTATTATTTTTAGCTCCATAAAATCCAACAAATAATGTACGCTAGCATGTTATAAAATTACTTATCTTGTATGCTTTGTAGTATTTAAAATATGAGGATTTATGCATGTGCTAATATATACATTTTTACTAGAAATATTATGCATGCTTAAGGTTAAGGTTTGATTTGGAATTTTTGCCTTTCCATGCCTTACTTGCTATGCTATAAGTAATTTAACAAATTCCTAGCACATTTTTAATGCATTTTGATATATAACTGATATATAACTTGCTAATATATTTAATATTTTTTTAGACAATTCTTCATTTTTGTGTTATAGGGATAGAAAGGTAAATTTATATATATCATGATTCATGTCTTCAATTATTATGGAGGGTTAGCACAAAAGTTATCATATGTGAGGAAATGCATGCTAGAGTTTTACATGCATAGGGGATATTATAGTAGGTTGTCATGTTGTCGAATTTATTATGATGATAAATAATTTTGAAATATTGTATTCTAGCATTTTCATGAGCAATTTCTTCATAACAAAATTGGGTGACAAATTAGCTATAAAGTGATAGCTAGGGTTTTGGAGGAAATTTTAACCATGATGAAAAAAAAAAAGTGCCTCAAGGTGAATAATTGGACTAGGTTGGCCTTAGTAGGCAGTTAGGTTGATCTCAGACTTTAGCTTGGATAGTTGACCTTAGGATTAGTTTGGATGAAAATAAAGGAAAAATATTTAAGTTGGAATTGGACTTATTTTTTTTATTATGTGATATTTGTGATGAAAAAATAAATCATTAATATCTAAAGTGAAATACCTTGACTTTGGGAAATGTCTAGCCTAAGGATGAAGTTTCACCCTCAATTTGGATTGGTTTGTTTTGCTGGTGTGCATCATTGCTAGTAAGGTCCTATTTTAATGTATTTAGTCCTTGAGACTCCTTAAGGGGTATCTATTTAAGTATATGATGACCTAGGATTTATAAAGGCATTTTGTTGCCTTCATGTACTTGTATGACTAGGTGTATGTCACCATCCCTAGATCTTATGGTATAAGGGTATTGTGTTACCTTTGTGTGCTAGTATGACTTGGCGTATTTTAGTGTCCTTACCTCCCTAAGTCTTATGGTATAAGGGTATGGTGTTTCCCTTGTTTTCTGGTATAATTAGGTGTATGTCAGTGTCTCCAAGTTAATATTATCTCCCATCGAGTATGCTAAATAATAAGAAAGTGACTTTCTGGTATTTGGAAACTTTATATTTTTTTTAGTATAACCTTAGTGCACTACTACCTTAGTATAACCTTAGTATGCTAAATAATAAGAAAGTGACTTTCTGGTAAGATAAGCATGAGGCATTGGTGCTATATATGTTATAGCATATATATCGATATTGTTCTTTTATGTGTTTTTGTGCTTTAATCATGTTTTAGTTATTGTATGATTATATGCAATGTGAGCATTTTATCTATTTAGAGATATTATGATTTACTTACTACAAGGAAGTCTTACTGATATTATTAATTTTAGGTGGTTGTAGGTTTTTGGTGGTAGCCTGGGTTGATTAGAGTGTTGTAGGGCTATCTGTTATCCTTTATCCTAGTTTTATGTCGTGTTCTTGAGATTTCTTTTAAGACTTCAAATGTTGTAAAATTCTTTTTGTGTTGTATTTAAAATCTCTCCTTTGCTTCTTTTGGTTTTGGTCTTGGTCTTGACCTTGGATGAGGTGTTAACCACACCTAATCTTTGTGTCTAAGTTATTTTAGCCTTGTAAATGGCATAAGTTAGGTATTAGTCATACCTCTCTCTGTATTGGTTATGGTGTAACACCCTATATTTTGTATACCTACCTCTACCAAAATAAAATTTTTAAGTAGTAAACTTTAGAGGTGTTACAATCATTCCTCCAAGGGAATGGAGGTCCAAAAAAAAAAAAAAACCAATCAAATCAACCAATGACAACTAGGGCCACACAACACTCCAATTATCTAATTAATTCCAAAGGATCACACGAGTCACAATAGCAATGCCATCACAACGTAGGGTTAGGCTTTATACCTTAGCTAGATCAATTTCCTATTCAGTAACTTCAATCCTTCTTTTAATATTTATTCCCATTTTATTTAAGGCCAATCCTAAAGTTAACCATAAGTCAACTAGAGGTTAACTAAGCCAATCTTGATCAAATATTTACACTTAGACACATCTCAATCATACATTACCAAAATTATCTCAAAATCCTAAGTACCTCAATTGTAACCATTTATTCCCAACACTTACTACAATTATCAATTTATCATGAAAATGCTAAAATTCTAATCATCGTAATTAATTGTTTTATCTCGATTCAAAAATCAAGCATGATGAGCATATAAATTCATAAGCACACATTTCTACCACATCATTTATTTTATGCTAAATAGACATAGTAATTTAAAGGCATGGATTGGAACTCATGGCATAAATCAATCATGATATGCATAAAATTTACCTTCTCATCCATAGAGCATGCAAACAAAGATCATGTAAAATTTCTTTTAGTTATGTTCAAGCACTAACATCTTATATATCAACCTAATCTAAAACATGTAAGGGATGTAATAGAAACCTTAAAATTTAATGGAAATTTCTTGGAAGGGAAAACCCTAACCGAGGCTAACACCTAAGTCATGTATATTATTCTAGCCACATTCACATATTCTCTCATGCATAAATGTCACTATATAAATACATGTAAAAACTCATTCATGATATAAACTCGATAACATGATATCCTAATTTTAAATATTTATAACACCTCTAAGCTATCACACAAAAGTATACCAACAAAAAAAGCCTTCTTCACAACATCTCATCATCATAACGAGTATGAGTTAAACAATTTAAAGCATAGGATAAAGGGAAAAACTAAACTATAAATGTAAATGATTTGCTACCTAAGCCACTCAATGTGAGTAGTTGATAGCGAGCTAGCTAGACCGCAATGATTCTCCATGCACAAACAAGTGCACCAACAAAAATAGGGAAGGTAACAATTAACCAAAGCTTACATTTCTATGGCTCGGTTCTGTCTAACTCCATGTTTCAAAAGGGTTAGGCTTAAAATAAGTTTGTACTACAGCTAGCTCCTAAGATGAAGTAGACATGCAGAAAAGGAGGGCCAACACTAACACCTCACATTGGTCGATGGTGATGGATGACATGCTTGATGTACCTCGGTGGTTGGTCTAGATGATGGACTTACACAAGGAATCTTAGTGGTGTATAGTGTCATATGAAGGGAAAATGTAGGCTGGAGATCATAAAAATGAGAACGAGTGGGGGTTGGTTGAGTCTATACTACGAGGGGAAATTATTGGTAGTGGCTTGGTGAGTTGTGTTGCCTAAGGCCTTTCATTGATGCTGCATTCAAAAGAAGATCAGGTTGGTGCAACAACAGGAGGCTACAATGGTGGTGGTTGGTAGCAAAAATAAAATGTAGGGAGCATAGTGAATATAAATGGTAATTTGTATAGAGGAAAATGGAGATGTTGGCTTACTAGGGAGGTCAAAGAACAAAAGGAATAGAGGGAATGAGGGATTTTTTGGTGAAGGGAATCAAAGACTATAAGAAAAAATAAAGGAGGAATGATGATGTAACACCCCTAATTTTATAACTAGAAAATTTTATTTTAAAGATAATGTGGAAGCATTATAAAAGTAAAACTAGAGTTATTGGCACTTCAACCATGAGAGAGGTGTGATCATCAACTAACCCATGCTTGATGCAAGTAAAAAAGGGATGAAGCATGAAGAATGCATTCTCTATTATTAATACAACAATATTGATAACAACAATGAGAATAATAATATATAGAGAAGAGATTATATAATATCCAAATATAGGAACTAAAGATAATAGTTTAAATAACTAGCAAGAACCAAAAACATCCTAACGCACTGTGACAAAACATATAATTGGTTAGCCTAATTCTTAACTAAATAGGAAGGTAATTCTTGAACTCCAAGCAATGGCCAACTACTAGCCCATGATATCATCCTCAACTTGTTCTAGCTGATAATAATATCCCTAAAAATTATCCTTTGCTCACCAAACCAAAAGTTGGATCCTCATAGTGACCACACAAATATAGTGTTAGTACATTGAAGTACCGGTTAAATGTACTACCAAAAACATGACAATGGCTCATGCTACATATTGAGGTCATACGATAATATGGTATAAAACATACTTAGAAAGATAGTACATAAGAGCATGGATAACATATATACATCATGACAAGGCCTTAGGATACACATTTCCATAAATTCACTAGTCTCCATAATGAGCCATATAAAGTAGAACACAAACTGCCAATATTCCATGACAAGACTAGTGTAGGAATACCTCTCCCACCACCACATCGCACTAGTGCCAAGGGAATTTTCCCAGGAATCTTCCTCATCCACCATACTTTGTCTCTTAGGGCATATGCTAAATTTTGGGTCTGCCTCTCCCAAAGTACATTACCATGGAATAAAAAAAAACTATCTATTTTCTAAGACTAGGATGAATGTAGGAGTGCTAATCCCACCATCACATCACTCTAGTGTCAAAGGGAT
The DNA here is from genome assembly GCA_039764185.1 of Tamarix austromongolica. NCBI lineage: Eukaryota > Viridiplantae > Streptophyta > Magnoliopsida > Caryophyllales > Tamaricaceae > Tamarix > Tamarix austromongolica. The sequence goes on from CM077817.1 coordinate 52,271,560, forward strand.
TTTATTATAGATCTTCAACATCCACCACACTTGGTCTCCTAGGTGAGGAGGCATACGTTTAAATTTGGGTATACCTTATCCACCACACTAGTGCTAGTGCCAAGGGGATTTTCTTAAGGATCTTTAACATCTACTATACTTGGTCTCCTAGACTAGGGGCACAAAAGATGACAAACCCTAATTATGCATATTGGAAAGGCCTCTAAAATTCCAAGATCAAATTCTAAATACCAGTCAATTGGGTGTTTTAAGTATTGCCACCAAACGCTAAACAAGGCATACAAAGCCACTAAATTGGGTGTTTCAAGGGAACACCAAACTCAACCAAATAAGGTACCATGAGATATTATCATTTTGATCCATATTCAATTGAGATTACACATGATTGAAATCATGATTAAAATGTTGTAATTATATAGAACCATTAATATAAAAGGCTCAAAGGAAGAACATTAGATAACAAGCAAAAAAGGAAAAAATCAAGTAAACCAGTTAATCAATCCCAAGGAACAGTCGATTGTTCTGTTTGTACCAGACTTGAACAGAAAGATAAAACCAACAGACCAACTGACTAGTTGGTTTATCCAGTCAACTGTTCATAAGAGACTAGTCGATCAATTTTACTATACCGGCCAATGGGTCTAAGGAAAGACCATGCCACTTTGGTTATAAGGGAACTAGTCGATGGGTGTGTAAAATTGATCTACTGCTTATAGGTACCAATCAACCGGCTCATTAAACCAATCAACTGTTCTCGTGACCAATCGATTAAAAATTCCAAATTGAGCAACTGTTCAAGTAATTAGTTTATGGGTTCAACAAATTGACTGCCTAGTCTAGGTAAAACAACACTGAGACTTGTGATACACACACCAAAACTCACCTACCTTTACCATTTTAATCCTAGCATGCTTCTGTATTATAAAATATATAAAAGGAATACTCCTCATAAAAGTTCACATAAAACATTATAGGGATCAATACTCAACAAGATAATATCTGAAGTTCACCAACTTATTCATAATATTGAAACACTAAAACATGCTCTAAAACTTCATAAATCAATATATGGCAACACGCTCAAAATTAAAAACTCATCATAGTACATAAATATCATAGGACATACAAAGCGCTCAAAACCACAACACACAACACAATACCTTATTCATATTAGAGATAAGAATGCCTTACTGTAATACCCTATTCTAAAATTCTTCAAAAATATATTTAAAATTATGTTGGTATAAAATCAAGTGGTTTTTGTTTTGGAAAGGACTTGGAATTTGGGGGGAAATTTGGGATTTCAACTATACTAATCAATTGGTTACCCAAACCAATTGATTGGTACATCTAGTGATCCTCATTTTCATTCCCACATAACTAGTCTACTGATTTCCCCAAACCCATCAATTGGTTAGGCTATAATTCCAGAATCCTTTTTTGTTTCACTTTAATTCCCTTTCCAATGTTTATGAAAACTCCTACTTAGTGTCTCTTTATGTTAATTAGCAAATTTTGATGCTTTGGGATTATTTTCACATTAACCAGATCATTATATGATTTTATTTAATAAAAATCCCCCAAAAGAATTTTTGAAGTACTTTTGTAGCACCCCCCAAAAATCATAATTGAAATTTTTTGTTCATCTCCAAATCACACACCATAAAGGGGTGTTACCATTGTGATCTAACCTCATACTAACCATAAGGCTAAATGAATAAATAAATTGTAATATCATAATAGAAATAAATTAAAACGGGAAAGAGTTAAACATTGATATATGGTAAATGCTAGAATATAAGAAAGTCCAGTGTTAATACAGAGGAGTACTGAAAATACATAATACGGTTCCACTAGTAGGAAAACATAAAGTACTAGTAGGATATAAGTCAATATGCACTCTCTACAGCCCTAACCTAGAATACCATGGCATCACTCTACTTATACCAAATCATCATATGCAAAAAATTCCTCTATAGCATCACCACCTACCTACACAGACTTAGGAGGGACCATTGCTCGTGGGAATGAGTGGCACCCATAATAGGGGTGATTAATATGCTACGTACTGGGTAAGGTAACAGTATACTTAAGTTAGAGTGTAGTAATACATGATACAGATATAATGCACACCAAAGATTATGGTAGATCATTTGCCCTTATTGAGACTTAAATCCATTAGTGTAGTATTTACACATCTCTCAAATTATATCCATGTGGGTTCAAGGACCCCACTATTATGACCAATGGACTTGTAACTATGTTATCTAGGGTAGAACGCTCCTAAACACTATTATGATCGGTGGATCGATAAACCTAATACAATCTAATACAAAACACTCTTGACCACTTTTATAACTGGTGGACCGGTAAGTATACTACAATCTTGGGAAAAACACATCTGACCACTATTTTATATGGTAAACCAGTAAAAATACTACACAGTCTCAACCCTTGTGGTGTTCCAATGGAAGTAATTAGTGTCTTTTCCATAGATTAATATCATCTAGGGGTTTCATTATTTGAGTGTGGGACCCACACTATTATGACTAATGGATGGATACTAGAAAATATAAGGTAGAACACACCTAAACACTATTATAATTGGTGGACCAATGATAACCACTATTATAACCAATGGACCAGTAATATACTACAATCCAAGGTAGAATGCACTTAACCATTATTATAATCAGTGGACTGATAAATATCCTACACATGGGCCTAATTAAATGATCTTCCACTTTAAGTGATAAGTGTCTTATTTGTCAGATATCACACACCCATCCATGCACAAACCAGGTAAGACTCCTGACCTAATATCACCCTAACCACACCTGATCTCATGAAAGCCCTAATCCCCTGACCCGATACACAACTCCACCTTCTATTTGATTGGACCCATGTCCTCCATGTGGTATACCCCTCATCACAACCTTAGTGTACAACCCAACTCCCTCAACTTCTCCCCACAATAACACCCTACCCTAGGGTTGATCCCTAAAACCCTAATTTGTGCCCCCATGCACCTTCTCATCTTCCCATGTACCAAAACTCCCCCATGTCCACCAATTACCCATAATACACTCTCCTTCCCTTGGTCAACCTCCAAACAAGATCTCATGAAGTTGATCTTGCCCCTATGCAAAGCCCACTCTCCCCGTGCAAAGTTTTTACCATAACCCCTCTTTTCATTAATACCCTTTTTTATTACTCTATATTATTCCAAGTAATAGTTAGAATACTCCCACTCAAATTTTTACCTACTCTATCCCACACTATTTTATTCCATTTACGTTAGCCACCCAAGCCCCACCTAAGAATCATTGGCTTGAATATACCACTTTTCAACAACACACAAGACCTACATCATCACATGATAAGACTTAGCAAACACATAAAAAAATTAGTGAGGGTCACACACATCATTACCTTAGGTCCTTGCAAGTCAAGTTGCACAACACACTTAGATGATATATGCATATATACACATTTCATACAAGTACACTTATTCCACAACTAAGACATATAAGCATAACCATAACATAACCTTATCCTTACCTAATTGACTTCGTCTTGAAGTAATGATATCCTATGCCTTCTCATGGGTGATTATTGGTTTAGTAGCTAAAATGAGAACGCCCAAATTATCTATTTTACTCTTTTTCTACCCCTTTTCTTTTTTCCTATTTTCTTAACCAAAATAATAATAATAATAATAATAATAATAATAATAATAATAATAATAATAATAATAATAATAACAACAATAACAATAATAATAATAATAATAATTTTAATAATAGTAGATATTAAGATAATATTCTTAAAATAAGTAAGGAGGGAGAGAGATGTGACTAGAATAGAAAAAGGAATGTGAGGGTGTTGTGACTGCCATTGCGGCAGCGGTGATGATGCAACGAGGAGGCTTCTTGGGGTTGGAAGTAGGAGTGGGCTAGAGTTTCTTAAGGTGGTGGAGAAGCTAGCACAGGTGGTTAGTGGAGGATGTGGAGGTCTCGCAACAGCAACGACAATGGTGCTTGTGGCAACGCCTGAGAGGAAGAGAGGAAGAGGGAAAGAAGGGAAGTGGAGGAAGGATGTGGAATGGGTAGACCTTCTTGTGTAGGGAGGGAGGGCAAGGAAGAAAGAATGTCTAGCAGTGGCGGTGATGTGAGGCAGTGTTGGTGGTGTGAAGTGGTGCACTTTGCACATTCAGGAAGGGGAAAGAAGGGAAAGTAAGGGGAAGTGAGGGGCTCAGTATGCACAGGGAGGAGCAGGGAAGAGGAAGGGATGGAGCTAGGGCAGCAGCGACATCTGAATTTGCAATGGGAGAATGAGGGGCAGTGGAGATCAAGGTAGAAAATAGAGGAGAAGGAGAGTGTGGGGGGTTTATTGGCATGGGGAGGAAGGATGAGGACAAAGAAAGGAAGAGGACAAGGGGCAGGTAGGCTGCAGTCGACGGTGATAAGGTAGGTGGTATAAGCATGCATGGGAGGATTTCTATAGAAGATAGGGTGTAGGGTAGGGGGAAGAGGGATTTCAAGGGGATTGTACTAGGACATGTCAGCTTGCATGCCCTGTATGGCTAAAAAAGGAAGGGGAGAGGGGGAGTAGGTAGTGGAGCTACAAAAATGGTAGTGGGGGAGGGAGTTCAGTGTAGGCACGATGTTAGGGGTGAGGGTAGAAAGGGAAGCAAAGGAACAAGAGAGGGAGAGAAAAGGGAAAGAAGGAGGGCTTGTGTGCATGTTTGGGTTGCTGCTTGAAAAAGAAAAAAAGGAAGATATGGTATGGAGCGGTCGAGGGGTAGAGGGGAAGAGAAAAAAAGAGGGGGAAAGAAGAGAGTTCAAGTTGCTAGGCTTGATGGGTTGCTTCCTAGATGGCTGCAAAAGAAGAAAGAAAAAGAAAGAAAGAAAAGGAAAGAAAAGAAAATAGAGGAAAAAGGAAAATAAAAAAGGGGAAAGAAAAAAAATGAAAAAGAAAAGAAAGATGGTAAAGTGTTTTGGGTTTTTAGGAATTTATGGATAATAATTAAAATAATTTAAATTAATTTAAAAATTACCATAATTTACCTAAAATTTATTTTGGGTTAGTTAACTCCTAATGATAAATATTTTGTGTCATTTATATTATCATAATTGGTATTATAATTTTTATTATAAAGTGTACACATATTTTAAATTTATATAATAACTCATTATTTTATCATTTATTCCTAAACAAACAATTTTGAGGTATTACAACTTTCTCCTCACCTACCACCTTTCCCTTTCTCCTCTTACCTTTTCCCCCCTCACTTTTGGCTCAAGTAAAACTCCTCACCCTATTGCTACTTGGTCTTTGGCTGATCTTGCTTGACTTTACCCCTCCTAGCCCATACTACATCATGTATTCCTCTTACACATTTAAATACAACACTTCACTCCACCCTTGGAAGTCAACTTCTTATCTTCTCTCCCCTTCCTTTCTTTTTGACCAGTAGGCCTTTCTAGATCTCACTATATGTTTCTTTCTACTTCTTACACACACTCATTAAATCCCTCTTCACTTGCTCTCCCTTCCTTTAAAATTTTCTAAGTGTCAAGTGTTCTATTTTCCCTTCCTTAGGGTATGAAGAACTAGGATTTTCCTCTTGGTATTTAATTCTTATCCTTATCACCACTTAAACTCTTGTTATTCCTTTCCGCTCTTCTTTCTTTGGCATACATTGCTAAGTGTGGAGGAATTTTTTCCTCTCATTTCCTTTTCTTGTTCCACCAAAGAGCCAAGACCCTTAGCCTTTATTCTTCTGATTGGATTTGATTTTCCCTTCTTCTTAATCTTTACTTTAGTTCATCTTTGTTTTCTATAAATAAAGGGAGAATAAACCTAGTCAATAACTGAAGATTTGTTGCTACTCGATACTCTTGGTTATCTTTTATGTGAAAAATAGGTTGAGAATTCACACCTCTATCTTTTTTTATCTATCTGTATTGTTAAAATTTTAAAAGTATGCTTCACCAATTTTAGACTCTTATCTTCCTTAGATAATCAAGGATCTTATAGTGAGCTATTGAGTTAGGAGTATTTTATCTTTGCTAGAAGATTTGCCTTGAGGTAAGATAATTCTCTAATCTATAATGAGGTTTGGTGTTCATGTTTTCATTAGTTAACACCTTTGAGTTTTAGTGTATACCTATAGAAGAGCATGATCTACTAGATATGTGATATATTAAGATATGCGTTGTGAATATGGATGGTTACAATTATGAGATGTGGAATCAGACGGATCTTTGGTTATAAGTGTAAATTATTTATTTATATCATAAGTTAGCTGAGTAACTAGATTATGGAGGTTCTATGTATCAAACATGCCTATATGCTTAGCTAATTCCATGACTCTAGCTTTCTAATCTTGAACCGTATGATGTTTGAATACTAATATGTGGTCTTTCTAGGCTTTTTGATGAAATTATAATATGCATAAATGATTGGTGTTATATATGGTATCATGAATCTTGACTTTTAATGTTGATATGTCTCTCGTTGATTTTCCCTTTTTGTTGACTATGTGGGCTTGCTTAGGTTATTTTGACATAAGGCATTCTTACCTTTAATACAAATAAGGTTATGTGGCTTATTAGGGTTCCATGTGTTCGGTTTATGTGTGAGCATGATTCAATTTATATTCTATACTTTGAGCATGTGGTATAATTATTCCTAAAATAGTATGGTTGGAATTCTCTAATTTTAAGCATATGTTGACCATTTGAGCATGGTTTGTTGAGTATGTATATTACCATGTGTCCATGTGATTCTATATGTGCAACATGTATTTTTATGTGTGTGATGATATGGAAGCATGATGGGATTAATATGGTGAAGTGTGGTGAATTTTGGTGTGTGTATCACATGTATGGGTAGTGTTTTACCCATACCGGTCAATAGGTTACTCAAACCCATCGACTGGTGGTGCGGGTAGTTGAATGGTTTGGAGTTTTGGATTGGTTGGTCGTAAGATTAGTCGATTAGTTTGATAAAGTAGTTGACTAGTTTCATCGAACAATCAATCAATGGTAAAACCCATCGATTGGTTTCCCTATAGACCAAAATGGTTTTGTCTCTTCTTAGACCATCAACTAGTTTGATCAAACCATTTAACTAGTTTCCATAACCAATTGATCAGTTGGTCAAACCCATCGACTAGTTTCTCTACATGCCAAAATGGATTGGTCTCGAATAAGATTCATCAACTGGTTGGGCCAAACCAGTTGATAGGTTCCCATGAATAGTCTATTGGTGAGGCTAACTAATTGACTGGTTCTCTGGTGATGTTTTGGTCTAGGTCTTGTAAAACCAGGCTAGTAGACTAGTCCCAGGGACCAATCAATTGGCCCAGCTAAATGCCATCTGATTTGCTATTAAATGTTGATATTATCTTGGGCCTTTTATGATAATATTTCCATGTAATTACAACTACTTATGATTTCAACCACACTTGAACTTAGTTTCAATATGGTTCAAATTAATATTGTGATGCCTTAAGTTGTTAAAATTGATGTCATATCTGGGCACTCAAGGGGGTGGATTTTATGTCTTATGATGTGTGAATGATTATTCCCTGGTAAATCCTATTTAGTTATTGAGGAAAGTGTAATTTTAACTTGTGATATTACTTGGTAATAATAATGATGATGATAAAACTATATTTCTTGTGTTGTGTTTGGTGTTGTTACTGAATAACACCCACCTAGTAATGGATGAAATTGTAATTAAGATATTTGTTCCCCTTTCACATAGTACCTTTCCCGTACTACCAAGTTGTGGCTAGTTCATGGGAGTAGGAGTAATACTATGGTAGGCCATTATGGTGTTGGTATTTGTATAGAGGGTACGCCATGATTGGTGGAGTTTCTTCTCCCTTTCATGAATTACCTTTTTGTATTACCAAGATGGCCAAACCATCATGGGGTTGGTGCTCATAGAGAGTATGCCATAATCAATGGAGTTTCATCTCTCTTTCACGTAGTACCTTTCTAGTACCAGTAGGTAATGGCGGTACATGGAAGTAGGAATAATACTGTGGCAGGCCATCATGGTGTAGGTACTTATATAAAGAGTACACCATGATCGGTAGAGTCTCATCTCCTTTTATTCAATACCTTTTTTGCACTACTAGGTTGTATCTTATATGAGGGAGTAGGAGTAATACTATGGAAGACCACCTTGGTGTCGGTGCTCAAAAAGAGGTACACCATAATGGGCGGGTTTATCCCTTACATTTGGCATTGTCACCTAAACACCCATTTGGGAGGTTTGGATTGCCTCATTTGCATTTGTTGTTGTCGCCTAAACACCCATCTGGGAGGCTTGGATTGCCTCATTTGTTTTTTGTGTTGTCGCCTAAATATCCATTTAGGGGGTTTGGATTACCTCATTTAAGTTTGGTATTAACGAAACATGTATATGGAATATTTTCATTTAGTGTCATCATCTAAACACCCATATTGGGATCAGTACTCCATATAGGAGGGTATGTACATGTTTTCATTTGGTGTCATCGTCTAAACACCTAGATTAGGATTGATGCTCCTTATAGGAGGGTACACCCATGTTTTCATTTGGATTAATCATCTAAACACCCATATTAGGATTGAGGCTCCACCTTGGAGGGTATTCCCATCTTTGCACGTGGTATCATAATCTAAACACCTATATTGGGATTAGTGTTCCACCTTGGAGGGTATGCCCATGTTAGGGACTTATGTACCCATGTGCCACTACCATGACCCTTGTTCATGATGGAGGCTTGGTGTGTCAGAAGTATATCTTAATAAGTAGATTATGTGGTCATATAACGGGATAATAATAATAATAATAATAATAATAATAATAATAATAATAATAATAATAATAATAATAATAATCATAATAATAATAATAATAATCATAATAATAATAATATGGTTTATTTACGCTTGTGATATATGCGATCATCATATTATTATTATTACTCTCATTCCATGTATATGTGCTCTAGCATAACTTTTATACCATGAGTAATGTGACTTATAGGTGCAACATGATCTACTTTCCATATTATAAAATAAACTTGTTTTGCCAGTACTTCACTGTACTAATACTACCTTATATGGTCACTATGATGATCTAGCTTTTTTTCCAAGGAGTAGGTGATGTTTTGGAGGTTTGATCAACTTTTGTAAACTTCTGTATGGATTTTCTTGGGGAAGATTTATGGTATCAAGAGTTGGGCTATTGGTTCAGTTAGGTTTTCCACTGTGTTGGGATGCTTTTCTTAGTTTGTTTTTGTGACCTAAACTCTCATCTCTGTACCTGTATTTTGTTTGTAAACTATTCATTTCATATCATATTTCTTTCTCTTCCCTTCCTCTCTTTTATCTCTCTTATGCTGTCTTTGATTCTCGTGCATGGTTTTGTTGAATGTTTTAGACTTACATTGAGCATGAGTTAGGTGGATGGCTACACCTCTCACATGCTCGGTGCAGTGGTAACACTTCCCAATTTTGTTTATTTACTTCCACATTGTCTTAGAGCTCGTTTGATTCTACTTTTAAAAGTAGTTTTTTTATCAAAGTAATTATAAAAAGTAATTTAAAGTTAATTAATAGTGTCTGATTTTACTTAAAAAAGGTATTATAAAAAAAGTAATTAATAATAATTAATTTCTAAAGGTAGTAATCTAAAGGTAAATTTTACCTACTTCTAAAAGTAATTTTTGTAATGTGGCACGGTATCTGCCAATTAGTAAATAATACGTATAAGTTCGTACATTACAAAAGCTAGGTTTCACAAGAACTTGTAGTCTTTAGGTTCGTGGAGGAAACCTATCTCCATCTGCTACTCTTCACATCCACTCCATATCTATTACTCTTCAGTCCTCATGTCCGCTCCATATCTTCTACCTCTGATGATTGTGGCGAAATCTATCTCTTCCTGGCAAACCCATACCCCAACTAGGCTGAACCTATAGACTAACCAGGTAGAGCCACCAGCATTTTAGTTTGAAAGCTTTTTCTTCGTTGTCAAACTTTGATTTCAAGGGCGAGCTTGAGTTTTCTGGCCTATGATTTGATTATATTTGTTCCCTCAATATTGCGAGTCTCCAAATTCAAGGTTTTGCACATTTATGTTCCAATTTCAATTAATTTTGGTATTTTATACTTTTGTGTTTGGGCTTTGCAAGCAAACTGACTAAGCATCCTCTGTTGTTTGGCCCTCCACTTTTCTTGAATTGTTTTGTTCACTCGCCAGTTTGGTCCTGTACTATTTGAAGGCGTATGGGGTTTGGGGACAAGGATTTAGAAGAGGGATAAAAGAAGTTTGAGAAACTGTTGGGAAATGGAATAAGGCATAAGCTTAGATGAACGGAATATTGAGATGAGGAAAATTTTGTCTGTATGTAGAAATATGTGTTGCAGGTAGCACAAATGTTATGGGCTACTTTAACATGCTACAAATGACATAGAAGCATTTGCTCTCAAATGGGGATAGTAGGCGGTGAAGCATATATTCTTGGTGCATTGAGCTAGTGGTTAGATCTTCTACTGTTACGATTTCAATTCCCCTTTTGAAACCAGGCTTAAGATAGGAGAGAGTATATTATGTTGGAGTAATAGAATATTAAAATGTGGTGACAGTGCGAAAATAACAGTAGTAGTATTAATTAGCAGACTTACATAATAAGCAATGATAGTGCCAGCTGAATCATCGACGACAAGCTTTAGTTGCATGTCAATTCTTTTGAACAGATTTTTTTTCTTAGACTTAAAGCCGGAGTAAGAAGCCTTGTCAAGAGAAAGGGAGAGGGGTTTGCCACCCTTGGAAATATTGACCCTATGATCACCAAAGAGTGGCTCAAAGTCTTGGTAAAAGCCTCATTAGAGTCAAAACTTACCATTGATAGTCCAATTAACAACCCAAGCAGAAGCAAGTTGTGCCCATTTAATAGAACCTCCATGGAGCTACCTAGCTTGATGTTATAGCTAAATAATGACAAAAAGAGAAGATGTACCCAAATGTGGATGGTGGAAGAAGAGAGGAAGCTAGGGAGGAGGAGCAGAGATGTATGTTCCCTTGACTAATGGTTACCAAGTAGTATCTCATTTGAATTCCATAAAATGATATTCCTTTTGAACTTGTAGTGCCTCTGCCTTTTTCTTTGCTTCCCATTTGCAACCAAATCTGCCTCTTTTATTTCCTCTTCACTTATGGGGCAAAAAAAGAAAAAAAAGGAAAAAAGGGAACTTAAGTTGGTATACGCTTTATGGGGAGGAGAAGAGATATATATAACTCCATACTTTATTTCTTGAGAAAAAGATTCATGAGCTGCACAAAACTAGAATAAAATGGATGACCAACAAAGGGACATAAGATAATAAAGTAGGTAAAGTTTAAAAGTGATATGAAGAAAAGCATGAGACACTTTCCCTAAACCCAGTTTCAGATATATATAAAACATATTATAAAACAAACAAATTGGAAATATAGTTTCAGATAATACATATATAGCCCCAGGAAGAAGTGCGTTCATAACAACAAAACCCAGTTGGAAATTATATTATCATAAGCTATATAGGCCTATAATATATGACTCATGGAGTCATCTTTGCGGAAAATTAAAAAGGTAGCGGGCATGACCCTCACTAGTGAGACAAGATACCCTTTTTTCCTCACCAATTTATCTTTTGACTCTATTAATCATATGTACATCATTTGTTTTGTGTGCTTTTAGTGTCACCAGACTGCTCTATTTCACCTCTATGCATCTCTCACATATTTTGTTTGCACTTCATGTACTCTTCAAAAACAAGTATAGGATTATAAAAGATTGAAAATATTGTGTAGGCTTGCCAAGCAAATTTTATGGACTAAATTGAAAAGTTCACACTCATGCATATTCATGGTACGCATTCTTATTTTATCTAAGTGAACTTTGGTATCTGTGCCTAATTGATTGATAAGAATTAATGTTGAAGGACTTGGGGAGTTCAACGATAGAGGCGTGACACACCTGTAGGACATCATAAGTTATTGCGGTAGTCAGAAAACAAAATGAAGTTTTTGTTAGTTTTAAATTCCATTTTGTATATATTTATCGTAAAATGCTAATAATAATCTTAATGATTATGTTTAAGAAATTAGAAGTAGAAAAAATTTTCAATATTTGATAGTAACTACTATTTATGTATTTGATATTTTTTTTAAATAAAATATAAAGATACTAAATTGTAAAGTTCACACTTATGTATATTTGTGGTATGCATTCTCGTTTTGTCTACATCAACTTCTATATATGTGCTTTATATCCACAAAGAGGTGTTTGAATGGATTAGCAAGATTCCGTCTATAAATAAATTAAGTGCATTTAATGAAAATAATGTTCTATATCTTACCCCTTATTATACCCACTTGTGCTAGTTGCAGCTTCTAAATAATTACTCTCATGATTTTTTTCCTTGAAATCCATGTTGCAAATTCTCTATATTATATTGTATCCAAACTGCTTAAATTATCTATTTAGAAGATAGTTACATCTTATAAATGATCTCTCATCATTGATAGCATATAAGTATATTTGTAGGATCTATGGCATCTTCGTCAGATATTGCACATTGGACTGAATTAAGGCAGCAAACCTTTGTTCAATTATGTATTGAGGAGGTTAAGAAAGGTAATAGGCCTAGCTCAAGTTTCAACAAGATTAGATAGTCCAATATTGTTGATGGTTTTACTAGGATTAAGAAAGTGTGACACAAAAAAGTTTAAGTGAAAAAACGTGCGACACAAAAAATTTTAAGTGAAAAATTATTTTACCTCAATGAAAAAATATTACTTAACATAGGTGAAACTTGAAAGTGAAACTGGACTTCGGAGAGACCTAATAATAGTAGTAATCACTTGTGGGGAGGATAGATGGAAGACATTTATTCAAGTAAATTATAGCTATTATTTATTTTCACATATATTTTTTTCATTATTATGATATATAGTGTGTAATAATTTTAATTTTTTTATTCTAGAAAAATCCAAGTTGTAAGAACTTTTGCAACAAGCCAACTGCCCATTTAGATGAGCTTTGGTTAATCTTTTGTAGTACTCATGTAACCGGGGAACATTCATGGGTTCCATTCATCTAAGTTTTGATAAGGATGATGAAGAGCAAGTAATGCAGGTCCTTCTAAATTCCAAAAAGTCATTGATATAGAGGGTTGTGATTCTAGTGATTTAGATGGTGAGACATGCCAAAAAGAAAAGTCAACCAACAAGCGTTCCAAGAGTCAACAATCTAGTTCTTGTAAGAGAAAAGAGTCAGCTAGTGAAAAGCTTGATAATAAGTTGCTACAATTATGTGAATTGACGTTTCAGAGTAACAATGATCCTTGTTTGCCAACACCTCAAGGCTCAACAACCCCCACCATAAACGAATGTTTAGCTAGTCTAAGTGCCATGGTTAATGAAATTTCTGATGATTTATTTATCCTTAGTACCAATGCTTTTAAGGATTCTAATAATGGAGACGTATGGATGTATATGGCTCCCCAACAACGTAATGTTTGGTTGAAATCTTTAAGAGATCCATCTAAGAATTGATCAAGAATGTTAAATTATTATGGTATCTTGTAAAAGATTAAGTTTCTTTGAGGGTTTTTTATTTTTTGTGTGTATTTTTCTTAACTTTTGACTTTTAGTATTGTAGAATGGTCTTCCTTTGATATACTTCGGCCAATAAATCACATGCATATCATATTTTCTTGAATTATCTTTGAAGTATTCATGTTTTTTGATGAAAAATGTAAATATTCTTTGTTGTGTATAATTTTATGCATATATTGGGTATATATATATAATACAAGTGATGCCTTGATTTTGAATAGATGGATTATCGGAAAAAAAAAGAAAAAGAATACTACTAGTTTTACTTGTACTATGAAGTTTGAGAAAGAGAATGAATAAATCTATTGAGAAGCAAGTTTGTTTGGATTCTTCTGAAATAGGTTACTAATTTGTCCAACGTATATTAAATGGTCATGATAGGCTATATCATAATTTATTTATAATGAAGAAGGATGCTTTTCTAAGGTTATCAAGTTTTTTAAGATCAAGGAGGTTGCTAAGTGATACTTATAATGTGATTTTTTAAGAACAATTGGAAATTTTTTATATACAATTGGTCACAATGAAAGGAATAGAGTTGTGCAAGATTGATTTTAGCACTCTGAAGAGACCATTAGTAGATATTTCAACAAGGTTTTAATTTCCATATAAAATATTGTGGGTGAGATTATAAGGCCTCTTTGACACCTTGACGAGGTCCCTCCTGAGATCATAAATGATTTGAAACTTTGGCCTTATTTTAAAGATTATGTAGGAGCAATAGATAGAACACATATTGATGCCTATATTCCAAAGAATGAACAAACGCCCTATCGTAATCTTAAAGGAGTGTATTCCCAAAATATTATGGTACTTTGTTCTTTTAATATGTTGCTCACATTTGTGGAAGCTGGATGGGAGGGCTTGACTCATGATTCTCAAATATTCCAACACTGTATTTGAGATACCAACAAAAAACTTTTCTCATCCTCCTTAAGGTAAATAGAACATTTATTTATATATTAAGTATAAAGTATTATAGTTGAATAGTATGAACTTACATTTTATGCAGGTAAATATTATGTGGTTGATTCAAATTATCCCAATACATTTGGCTATATTGCTCCATTCAATTATATAAGGCATCATCTATCCGATTTTTAAAGAGTTGGTAGTCCATGAGGAAAAGAGGAGTTATTTAACCATTTACACTCAATAGTATGAAATGTGGTTGAGCGTTGCTTCAGTGTTTTGAAGGATTATATTTCCATCTTAAAGTATATGCCGAATCATATTTTGGAACAACAAATTTTTATCTCCAATTATTAGGTTAAATGGAATCAATGACATATTGTTTGATGATTTTTATAGTAGAGAAATATATGAAAAAAACAACAGGAATAGAGATGTAGGACAACATGTAGAGGTTAAAGTTGCTAGATAAATGGAAATGGTATGGTGTAGGATCATAGATGATATTTACCAAGCTCGTCATTGAACTATTTGATTTTATGATGAATGTAAGATCATTTATTACATAATATAAACTTTGATCATTGTTACTATTTGAATTTTAGATGTTAGTAAATTTTATAAAATTTATTATACTTTTTATATTTTTTTAATATATTTTTAATGTTTCATATGATTTCTAATATTTAATATTACATAATTTATATAATAATTATTACTAATATATATATATATAGGAAGATAAAAATTGAAGATGGGAAATAAAAAGTACATTTGTAGAAAAATAAAAACCAAACTCTAATGGGGTATAATAAGTAGTTTTTTTAGTATTAATCACTTATACAACAAAAGTATAAATAAACATATATTTTACTTACCAAAGTAATTTTTGAAAAGTAGATTTATAAAAATAATTTTTCTTTTTCTAAAAGCAACTATTAAAAATAAGTGCTACCAAATGAGGGCTTAAAGAGAAAAAAAATTCTAGTTCGAAAATTAAGGGAGTTACTCTAAACTTAAAGCAAATATTATAGTACAAAACTCCTTCTTGATGTCTATCTAGTAGGACCTCAATTCCTAATAGAGTATAAAAAGTTGAAACCATTAAAATTCATTTTAAAGACTCCATTAAAATCAAATAAAATTAAAAGAAGAAGAAGGAGAATAAAACACAAATCAACCTTTTCTTAGAAACAAAATTTCAAGGAAAAAGAAGATAGAATCTTCAACTTTTCTCAAACATTAATCCTTCCTTAATTAAGAGAAACAAGAGAGAATTATAGTCAAGATTAGAAGAAGAAAGAAAAGATAAGAATTTGACCAATGAAGGGAAGAAAATAAGAGCACGTCTCTATTTTTTTCTTAATAGAGGGGAAAAGGGAGAAGAATAGGGAATACTTAGCACTTAGAAATTTTGACTAAATGAATGGAATAAGAGAGAAAGAAAAGAGGTAAGAAATGAAAATGAATAAGGAATAGAGGGTATAGGAGTGATGGCTTATTGAAGTCCACATGAGGAACAGAGATAAGACTGGTACGGTTAAATGTGGGTAGCTAAGTGTAAGAGAACACTTGATGGGGTGAGGGAGGTTGTGTGCCATTAGGGAGGGAATAATTGTAGAATGTTGGTAAGTAAAGAGGGATGGGAAAGAATTTAAACACAAACCTAATAGCCAGAAGAGAGAGAGGGAGGAAGGTGAGGGAGAAGAGAGAAGGTGATGTATGTCTCAAAAAGTACTTTATGGAGAATTTTAACTAAATAATATCATAGAATGATCTAAATAATATAAAAATAATCTAAAGCACCAAAATATTCTTATTGACAAATTAAATTATAATTAGAAGTTATTGTAAACATTATAAAGAGATTCAAATCAAAATTAGAAAAATATATGAAATCACAGGATAACTAGTTGATTGATTTGGGCAAACCAGTCAACTGGTTCGTCAAGAATAAAATTTTCAATCTCTAAGCATACCAGTTGATTAGTTAGGTAAACCAGTTGATCAATAGTCCTAAAATCCACACTTTTATTAGACTTTCAAGACCTTTTCGAAACCAAATCTAATTTATTTTATATCAACATACTTTTAAACATATTTTATCGGATTTTAGGATGGGGTATTATAAATGGAGGTTAAATGGTTGGTTTGGTGATGTGAAAATAAAAGACATACATGACTATAGGCTGGTTTGATGTGTGTGAAAGGAAAGAAACTACAAAAGTAAAGGGTTGCACACAATTGGAATAGTAAGATGAGGGATGGTACAAAGATTACCAAAATCAGTGAACAAATAAAAAGTTTATGACCCTTTTGGATTTGGATAAGTCAAACTTAGAAGGAAATGAGGAATAAGATGACTCGACCTAAGAGGAAGAAGAACATGAAGTAAAACCACTAGATGTAGAGGACACCCTTATGGTAAGGAGGGTGTTATATACTAAGGAGGTTATGGAAAAAGACACAAAGGGGGAGTATTTTCCATACATAGTGCATGATTTATGTCAAGGTTCGCTCCTTTATTTTGAATGGGGGAAGTTTTTCAAATGTGGTGGCCATACCCTAGTGGAGAATCTCAGCTTACCCACTACCACATAGGAATGACCCTATAAGTTTCAATGGCTTAATTATGGTAATGTGGTGGAAGTCACTAAACAAGCGTTTGTTTCACTTTATGTAGGAAAAACTTAGCAAGACACTATTTTTTGTGATATTGTTCTAATGGATGTATACGACTTGTTATTCGGTAGGCCTTGGCAATACAATAGGAGTGTCAAGCATGATGGTAGGAAGAAGGTTTATTGTCTTAATTTTACCAACAAAGCATTATATTTACCCCTCATAGCAATCAAACATAACTTCTAATGGAATCTACTGAATATGAGAAGAATTTTTCTTAGGTTTTAGAGGGTTAGATAAGACCATTAGAAAATGGTAGTCCATGTATTTGTTGTTACCATTCGAAAGTAATGAGAAAGGTACCATTCTTTACCCTCGGGTTAAGCCCTTATTAGAAGAGTTTTAGTACACTTTCCAAATGATCTACCAAGTGAATTTCCTTTTAAGGGGCATAGAGAACCAAAGTGATTTGGCCCCTAGTTTTACTCTTCTAAACAATATCCCATGTAGGTGTAACCATATGGAGGCTTTGGAATGACAAAGGATAGTGGATGAGTTGTTGTTAATGGGTTTCACATGTGAATCCTATATTCCTTATTCCACACTTGCCCTTTTAATACCCAAAAAGTATGGGTCTATGAGAATGTGCATGGATAGTAGGGTAACTAACAACATTACCATCAAATATACATATCATATTCCTAAGCTTGATGATATGTTAGATTTTTTGCACGGGGATCAAGTGCTCTTCAAGATTGACCTACAAAGTGGTTATTATCACGTATGGATGAAGGATGAGGATGAATGGGAGACCGCATTCAAAACCAAAGAAGGATTATATGAGTGGATGGTTATGACATTTAGAATATCAAATTCACTAATCACTTTTGTGAGGCTTATGAATGAAGGTATTAGGCCTTTGATTTCAAAGTTTGTTGTAATTTATTTTGATGATTTTCTTGTGTATTATTGTAAAGAAGAGCTTGTAAGGAACTTGAAGATTGTATTTGTAGGACATAGAAAGAATAAGTTGTCTGGTAAGCTAGAGAATTTTGAGTTATTTGTGCCATGAGTCACCTTCTAAGGATTTTGTCTCTCTAAAAAGGTATATTATTAGATTCTTCAAATTTGGAGGTAATAATAGTATGGCCTACACCCACATCCATTACCCATATTAGGTCCTTCCATAGACTTACCTTATTCTACAAATGGTTCATCAAAAGGGTTTAGTACCATGTTAGCCCCTATTACTAAATGTTTCAAGAAGGGAGAGTTTATTTAGACCAATACCTCCTAATAATCTTTTGAGTTGATTAAGGTTAGGGTAAGTTAAGTTAAGACCCCATTCTAAGATTGTTTGACATGGCTAAAGTATTTGGGAATATGATACAAGTGGAGTAGGAACTGGATTTGTTTTACTAGAAGAAGGAAAACCTATCACTTACTTTAGTGAAAAGCTTAGTGTTTCTCAATCCAACTATAAAACTTATGATATATCATTCTATGCTAGTGTTAAGGATTTATATCATTGGTCTCATTACCTTAGGCCATCCCAATTTTTATTGCATACGGATCACGAGTCCCCAAAGTACATAAATGGGGAACATAAGCTCAACCCTAGAAAGGCTAGGGGTCATGTTTTTGCATTATTTTTCCTTTGTCTCTCAGTATAAGAGTGGTAAGAAAAATGTTATATTTTAATTCCTCTCTAGGATTCATTGTATATTTGAATATTAAAATAATTCTAGAGGCCCCAATACAATTTTTTTTTCAAGAATAAGAAGTTGAGCGTCCCCAAGAGTTTAGTTTGTGAGTTGTTTGTTTGTGAGGTTTATAGAGGAAGATTAGCTAGACTCTTTGGCATAAACAAGACTTGTGATGTACTACACAAACAAACTTTTTAGGTTAGGATGGTGGGGGATGTACCAGGAGTTGTGGCAACGTGATATACTCAGCAAAAGTCCAATGACCTTTTCCACAAAGGGCTCTATACTCCATTTTTTATCCCACACCTTCCATGGGACCATATGAGCATGGTCTTTATAGTAGCATTACCTAATACCATAAGGTAAAATGATGTTATTATGGTGGTGGTAGACCAATTATCTAAGATATTTCATTTTATCTCTTGTCACAAGACAAATGATGCCCCTTACATAGTTCATATTTTATTTAAGGAGATAGTTAGGCTATATGGTACACCAAAAATATTTATCTCTAATATAGATGCCAAGTTTATTAGCTACTTCTAGAGAATATTTGGAGGCTCATATTTATTAAAATTCTATTTAGTATCTCCTATCATCCCCAAAGAGGTGGTAAAATAGAGGTAACCATTCATATGATCATGATGATTCTTACGAGCTTAGTTCACAAGTCCCTCCAATATTGGGCTTTCAAGGTAAGCCCCATTGAGTTTTCCTATATCGCGTCCCCCACATATGCCTTGGGGCATCCCCTTTTTGAAGTCATCTATAGGATAAACCCTACCACTCCAATCAAGCTCCTAGATCTTTCAATCAAAGCACACAAAAGTATTGAGTTTAGTGATAGGGCCAAGGAATTTAAGCAACTTCACGAGTAAGTAATGTCTGGAATATAACACATCAATGAGATGAATAAAAATAGGACAAATAAGCACCAAAAATAGTAAATTTTTGAACCAAGCAACTTTTGTTGTTACATCTTTGAAAGGAGAGGTTTCCATTTAAGAGATGAAACATGGTTATGCCCCTAAGTGATGGATTGTTTAAGACCCTTGAGAAGATAGATAACAATCTTTATTAGCTCGAAATTCCAATTGAAATGGGTGGGCTTATCAAACACATTTAATGTGATATATTTTCGTATTTATATTATGAGCCATACAAATACAAGGTTGCCTCTTAGAAAAGGGAGGATGATGTAGTAGCATCCCCCACATATGACATAAATATACTAATTAATTTCTCTAGGCAAAAAAGTGTCAAAACACTGCTAACATAGATAAATAACTTTTAGCTAGGTTTTCAAGCCATGAAAACCAATTAGCAACAAAAAAAGCCACCGCCTACTATGGCTTATCCCCAAAAAAATAATAATAAAAACCCACCCCACTCAAAAAATATCTAAGGATTGACTTTGTCTGAGCTAAAATCAATAAAAACTTTTCTAAATTCAAGATTTATAAGACTAACCTTTGAAGCAGTCATACAAAAGCCATTTTGCACTCTTCGGTCACATAGACAAGAAGGAAAATTTGTACATTTTTTTGGACATAGTTTATTGATAAGATGATGGAATATTGGCAGTAACTACTCCTCTAACTTGTGAGTAATTGAAAGCTTATTTACCATTTATGTAATAGATATTTCTATCCATTTTTAAGTTATTTCCTAGTTTAATTAAGTTGTTGATAAACCCCCATGGCTTGTTATGTTGGAGCATGGAATGTGCTATAGTTTTTTTTTTTAAGTTTAAAATCTGCTAGGTATTTATAAGCTCATTTCTAATCTTATAACTAGGTATTTAGATGATAATGTAACTAGATAATAAAAATCGAGTTGTAATCGACCTTAAGAGCTAATATAGTCATCCTATAACTTGAGGAGTCTAACACATATCCTATATGTGTTAGTTCCTTCATGATAATTGGGCACTTAATCCTTTGGCCAAAAACTTGAAGCTTTTGTTTAACCTTGGCATTCAAAGTTCAAGTGAATAACTCTATCTTACACCTCAAAATTATCATATTTTTTATCCTTAGAGTTAATACCTATTGTGGTGATTATAAGTGTTTATCAAATTCCTATTAGTATCCTCTCACTTTCCCCTTTTCATTTTCATTTTCATGTAACTGAATCCCATATATATATATATATATATATATATATATATATATATCTTCCTTGTTTGTTTAATCCAATTGTTTATCTTAAGCATCAACAATGATGGATTTGTCATGTTAGAATAGAAGAGGATGCATCATTAACTTTTAGGCATCTTAAGGCCATAAATCTTGGTTCAAATAAGTGATGTGAATTTGCACAAAGAATAAATAAAGGTAAAAAAAATCTAAGACAACACAAATACACTCAATTATAAGGTGCACATAATTTTAGAAACTAAGCAAGTATAGAATGAGATAGTAAATTATAATGTTGTGTTTGAGCCTTGAAAATTTGATATGAAATTAATTGTCTAATAATAAAATTAGTAATGCTATTGATAATTAGAAATCAAAACATATAGTAGAGAAGGTATAATTTTAGAATTGGATAACTAAAATATGATTTGATTAGAAAAACATAAGTTTTCTACATTTTTTCCATTTGACAAAAGAGAGAACTAGTGGCATGGTGAAGGTTCATATTTCTAGTTCATGACGAGACAGTTGTGGTGCTGCTGGTCGGTGGTGTAATTCTTGGGGATGGTGATGACTTGGTGCGAAGATGGTGGTGATGAAATGAGTGGGAGGTTAAAGTAGTGGGTAGATGAGGCATGTCAATTGGGGATGGGAAGTGATGAAGTAAGATCGGTGGTAAGTGAAGGAATGGTGGCCGAAGTTGGGAGATGGTTAGGGTAGTGGATGTTTAAATGTAGGAGGTGCTAGGGTGTAATTGAAAATATGGTAAAAGATGTTATAGTGCTCCAAATACCATTTATTTTATCCATAGTCCAATATGGTTGTGTCGCATCTAGAGAGCATGTTTTATAACAATATTTCCATTTGGCCTTGTGTTGAAACATTAATACACTATGTTAGACAAAGAAAACTTTTTTTTAAAAAAAATAATTATTTCACAACATATTTTTGTCCAATGTCACATCCAACCCTTGTTTAACATAGAGCTACACCATTTCTTCTATTTTTGATATCCTTTGGATTCAAACACCTTTATGCCTATTTTCTTACCTTTAAAATGTGGCTTGAATAAGAATGTGATTTAATGTACTTAGTAAAATGTTAATTTTATATGTCTGTATGAGAAGTTGGCTGTTAATTGATGCATTTTAAATTAATTAAGAATTCTATGAAAAATGATTAATTTAGAGAAAAGATGGTCAATTTTCTTGAAAATGAAGCACAATTAAGTTTATGAGCATGTTAAATATTGATATTTTGTTATTCTATATTATGGTTTGGGTGTGGTCATATTTTAAAGTGTGAATTGCATGTAAAATGTATGATATGTGTTGGGTTGGAGCAAACCAATCGATTGGTTAAGCCAAACTAATTGACTAGTCCTTAGAATAGTTAATTAATTGGCCCAAACCAATCGATTGGATGGTCTGTGGTTACTTTATTTTCTCTCTTCTTAAAACCATAAACAAGCTTGTTAGAAGTGATTGACTAGTCTTAAAACAATTAACTAGTCTAACAAAACCGATCGATAATTTTAAAGGAACTCTAGAGTTTGGTTGAGCCAAAATAATTAACTAATTTAGCTAAAGTGCGATGTTTTGTTCTTTTTGGATTTACTATGCTCTGATAATTTGCATAATGCTATAATATGATCCTTTAATGATGAAAATACACATTTTAGAATGAATAAACAAACCTATTGTATGGATTAAGTGATCATAATTTCTAATATCATATTTAGTGCCTTTGGAAGACTTTAATGAGTAAATTGGAATGAGTATGCTATCATGCTACCTTTAAATGAGATAATCCATATTTTTAGCATAAATAGATTATTATAATGGGTTGATGCAAACTTTGCTAAGCACTAATGGAAATCTCACCATGTGGTTGGAGGGAAATAATGGTTAAGATGGAATGAGTATGTGGATGTGTTACTTGAATGTTGCATGGGTCTTGTATGATAACATAACCTTGAAAAATAATACACTAATCACTTAAAGTGAACTATAATCAAGTTACTCATGGGTCTAGGTTACCCAATCCTCGATTAGATACTATAAGTTAGTCTAACTTTAGGTGTTTATTGGTGTCTTTGGGCTTTACCTTCAGGCAAGATCCTATTAGATCCTAATGCCTTACTTTCTCTAGATATTGTAGATGTATTAGGGGGTATCAATACTAAAGGTTTCTAGGTACCTAGGCGAGTTAATTGGATTTGGCTAGAATTTATGTGCATTGGCAGTTACTTGGCTTCAGCTGAACTTTATGTCCTCCGGAATGGATAACCTTCCATAGTGTGTGAGACCATGTGGTGGTACATAGTCCATTACTTAATAAGAATAAGAATAAGATAAATGTGTAGGTAAGGGAAAGAAAATAAAATAATAGTGAAAGAGAAATAAGGACTTATAAATAAACACCCTAAGTGATTATGTACTATTTGAAAATAAACCTAATGAGAAATTATGTGAATAGATGGTATATGCCCTAATAAGTTGTTTGATTAACCTAAATAGTAAATTGTGTGTTTTTATATTTGATGTTCATGTTATGTTGATAAGCATGATGAGTCTTGATTTGTCTAAGTCATGTTTGGGATGAAGTCATGATGCATCATTATATGATTATAATAGAGCATAAATATCTAATTGTAGGTGATAAACATGATCTGTGTTTAGAATAATCTCCACATTATGATAGGACCATGAATGCTTATGACTCCTATTATGGATTCAAATTTTCTTTCTCAATATAAAGCATACTAATGTGCCCGTTTTTTTGGTCACTAGTTTAATCCCATGAGAAGAATTCTATGTAGGGGTTCTTGCGGATGGCTGGTAGTGGGTCTACCTCATTTTGGGCTTAAGGCTTGAAAGCGTGGACATTTGGAGACTGTTGTTCGATCCTTAGTGGACTAGGTTATGGGGCACCCCCTACCTTTGTTTTCTATCATTGTAATTCTATAATTCTGTTTAATCTTCTTTTATGTATTTAAACATTTAGGGGACCATTGAGGTCCTTTTTTTTAAATATTTTATTTAGTACCTATATATCATGTTACTTGTGCACTTTACCCTTGTTTTCATTTATTTAGTTCATCTGACTTGAATCTAACATGGTGGCCAACTGATGCCTATCCTTTGTTAGGTGTAGTGGTACCAACCTATTTCTCCTTAGTGTATTTCATATTTTTTGCTTTTGCAATTTTTTTAAGATAAAATTTTTTAGTAGCAAAAAATGAGGGTGTTGTAGGTTGGATCAAAGCTTTCTATTAAAGGTGTTTCATTTTTATGTACTTTTAATTGATACCACATGATTATTTTTTTGGACATTGCTATGAATTTCTCAACCCTCAAAATATTTTAGGTTGGCATAGAAGGTTGTTTTAAATGATTTCCCAACCTTTTAAGTATTTAACTGAAAGTTGAAGTATTTTTAAACCTAAAATGTCCATGAGTGAGAGTGGGTTGGGATTGTCCTATAGATATCCTCTATTATGATTTGTTAAAATGTAAAAAGGGTTTCTATTCTTTTAAGGGGTGTAATAAATCATACATAATAATATAATTTTATTTATAAATAACAAAAATCGTAATTAAATTAGGGTTTTTGAAAAATAAGGTATTACATATTATTTGTGCCCTATGGGTTATTTCGATTTATGGTGGGGCTTAATGTTGAGGCTTTTGCCTCAAAGTTTGTGCCTATGCACCTATGGTTTATGTGACTTTTCTTGATTGTGCCTTCTGGCCCATATAGTGGGATATATTTCCTTTTATGATTGAGATATATGTTAAAGATGCTTATAGGTTTTGCCTCATCCCTCTCTATGCTTGTGTAAATCCTTTGTGATTCCTTATATTTACTTTGTTGGGTTTTTGTTTTTGATGATAATAAACAATGACGAGTTTATTTATGTTCCTAATGCAAATTATTTTGTATACCTAAAGCTATGCTAGAAAAAGTTTGATGGTACTGATAGAATGAACTATTGTAATACATGAAGATCCTAAATCTTAAAGGAGCATCAATGTTAAGTGTCATCATTCAAAGGCATTATAATTCTCATTGAATTACTAGCTTAGGACAAATATTTTTCTTAGAACCTTGATTTTTACAACAATTAATTTCTAAATTGAAAGTTTTTTTAGATGAAACTTGGCTAAGGTCCTTGCCAAGTTCCCTATATGTTAAATCCGTTGGTGTTTAATAAAATAGGAGATTTGATTACGATGTAATTAATATTATTTTATCAAGTTTGTTTTGATAATATCTTGATGATATATCTGATCATGTTTTTGGTTTTATGAAAATGATTGTAAGAAAAAAGTGTAATTAAAAATTAGAGATATTCTTGATGGCTGGAAAAATCTAAAAAGAGTTTTTCACTGGATTTTGTTGGCTAATTTTATTGATTGTTTTATGGAAAATGTGCATTCATTTTATCTCTATTTTATGTCTAAATTAATTAAGATATTTCACTAATTGAAATTGTGTTTATCTAAGAGTTAATCTATAAACATGTTGACCAAATATTTTAAGAAAAAATTAATCATGAAACTGGAGTTTATTAAGAGTTTTTTACTAAAAATCTTGGCTTTGTTTTCCTATTTGACTAAGTACGCGAACAACAAAATTGTGATGATTTGAGAGAAAGAAAAAACTTAAGAAAACATTTGTTTTAAGAGCATAAAATATTTAGAGCCTTACGTATTATTTTCTATAGTTTAAGGAAGTGGTTCTTAATTATAATAGTAACCTATTTAGTTTCATCTACTATTTTTGTTTATCAAGTTTTAATTCTTACTAATCACTATGTATCGATCACTTGGAAAGTTTAAGAGGTTAATCTTGTGCTCTTCATCTTAGATTTAAGATGGGAATTGGTATCTAGATAATGATGTGTGTTTGGTAGCCTAGAGTTAGGTTATACATGTTTGAAGAGTTTCAAACAACTTGTACTTTATTTATATGAGTTATTGTGATAAATAAAGAGGTAGATTTGGGACTATAGATGTATGTTAATTAAGAGAGAAGTATATCTTAAGTAGATAAACCTCATAATATCATGTGGCATTTACATTTTTTTTATTTCATAATCATTCCTATAGGGTACCAAAGAGCTGAATAGGGAAGTAAGTCCAAACAAGAATATTTTTGCATGAAAATTAATCAACTCAATTCACATCCTATTCAGATTGATACTCATTATCTTCATATGGAGTTTTAATGTGTATCTTCATTAAGTTTGACAATTTATAATTTCCAAATACTTAATTCAACACACCTTCTTGAATCTTGAGTATACTCTGTGTGCCAATTCTTACATAATTGGTTTACCCTCGTGGTATAACAAAGTGTATATTATTTTTTACCTAAGTTGCTTGCTTGAAGTTGTCCTATGTTGTTAATTATCAATATGTATCAAGTATGTATTCTTATCAACATGAGTCGTGTCTTCAACATGAGCCATGATTATTTCTCTATCTTAGCATGTACTGTAACACCCCAAAATTTACTTTTTTTTGCCACAAAACCTCTAATTTAAAACTCGTAAATTCTAGAGATGCTACTGCCACACTTAGTACCAGACCAGTTCACTCCTACAGTTCTAGTACCAAGTGCTAAGGCTAATAAAACATTGTCATCAACTCATATCAATATATAAATCAAGGTTAGCAATATAAAATCAGAGTGCACATGAATTCTTACATAATCGAAATACGAGAGAAAGTTTCTTAAAGTAGAAAGATGTCCATGACGGTAAAATAGTTTCTGGAATTCATAACATAGCTAAAATAGAAAAAGGGATAATAATCTCATTAATGGAAAAATTAGCCACGCCACTCCAAAGACTTGATCCAGGCTAAATTATCACTTGCCCCTGCCTGACGTCCCGTGGACATTAATAGCATCAAAGAACATGTCTTCTACTTACAACACGCCATACGAGCCTTCTGCTCGTGGGAATGAGTAGCACCCATAAAAAGGGTGATCAGTACGCTACGTATTGAGTAAGGTAACCACGTACTAGGGCTGTTCATATTATTCGATATCTGCTTATCCGATCCGATATCCGAAGCGATCCGATCCGAAAAAACAAATATCCGATCCGATTTTTTTTTCAAATCAAATATCCAATCCGGTCAACGAAAAGTCAAACAAATCAAATATCCGATCCGACAAATACAAATAATATCCGATCCGAAGAAAAAATATTTATATATTTTTTATAATTTTTTATTTTATATATAATTGTATATAAATAAATATATAAGTTTTACTTAATTTATTAGTTGGACCAAAATTTAATTTACTCTAAATTATATTTTTAATATAATTATTTTTTAAAATATTTGTAAATAAAAAACTAGTCGGGAGTCTGTAGTCTGTAGCAGTCTAAAATACAAACTAGCAGTGTAGCACTTGTTGACTTGTTGACATGTTGAAAACTCTTCAGTAAGTAACAACTAACAACGAGGTATCAACTATCAACTTAGCAGGTATGCGCGTAGGTGCACTGTGCACGCACGCGGTACTCTATTTAAAAAAAAAACAGCAGCAACTAGTCGGCAGTACGCAGCACTGTGCACCCCGACTCTCCCTTCTCTAATTTTTTTCCCCGACTCCTTGCTCCACACAGCTCCAGTGCTCCTGCAAGTCGGCAACCCTAACCGCCGCCCTCTCCCCAGCTCCTCGCCGGCCTCCAACCAGTCGCCACCGTAGCCACTAGCCAGCCACAACTAGCAGCAGTAGCAGCAACCGAAGCTGTAGTAGCAGCAGCGGCAGCACAACAGCAGCAAAACGCAGGTCGTGTCGCCGCCGCCGGTCACCGTAGAGGCCTGCTAACCACCGGCGAGCCATCCTCAACCTCCGACACATCTTTCCCGGCCTTCACCTGCCTTGATTTGTTAGTTTCGTTTGGTATAATTTCTGAAAAACCCTAACCCTTGTTTTGATTAATTGGGTGTGAATTAGCTTATAAAAAGCTAAATTGATTATTTGATTATGTATATATGTGCTGTAAGATTAATTTGGATAGGTTAATTGTATGGTTATGTTGAAATTTTGGAAAAATTGGATTTTTGGCCGGGTTATGCCCAAATTTTTCGGATTCACCCGTTTTTGCGATTTTGGACAAATTGATTATACAATATGTTTTAAAATGTATCCAATTTCATTTTAGAACCGTAAATTTAAAAGAGTAGTATAATTAGCTATGATTAGTAATGTGTTGTTCCAAAAATCAATTTTGATCTTTCTAATTAATATGGTATAATTAGTTTGAATTGCTATATTCTGGAATGTGAGTCTTAAGTAGAAGAAATGTTAATATTCTTCCGTTTTTGTTGATTTGTAGCTCTAATCAATAATGGCCGATAGTAGTAATTTGAGGGATGTGCCTGCTGAAGAGGTGGAGAGCTTATCTCCATTTGTGGAGTCAATTGGTGATGACTTGCAAACTAATAATGAAGAAGAAAATACAAGTTCTCCTTCTCCAGCTTCAAGTGGTGCTGAACAAGTAGCATCTCAATGTAGGAAAAGATCTAGGGTGTGGCAACATTTTACAAAAATGAGTGCTAATGCTTTGAGAGCTACTTGTAATTATTGTGGAAACGATTATGTTGCTGATCCAAAAAAAGGAACTAGTGTGTTGATAAATCATATTAATTCTTGCAAAGAAACTCCGGCTAATAAGGAGAAAAATATGAGACTAGTGGCCATTCTTCGTGCAAATGAAGCAAGAAAAGAGAGTGATGGATCAAATATTCCAAATATTGGTTCAATGAAACTTTTGAGTTCTTGGAAACTTAATCAAGAGGGTGGTAGAAAGGCTTTGGCTAAGATGATAATTGTAGATGAGCTTCCCTTTAGGTTTGTTGAGAGAGAGAGATTCAAACATTTTGTGGATGTTATTCAACCTGATTTTATCATGCCTTCAAGGGTGACGGTGACTAGAGATTGTTACAAAATATTTATGGAAGAGAAGAAAAAACTAAAACAGTATTTTCACAAATCTGGTTGTAGGGTTAGTCTCACTACTGATTTATGGAATTCATGTCAAAATCTTGGCTATATGTGCTTGACTGGTCATTATATTGATCAAAATTGGAATTTGC
The DNA here is from genome assembly GCA_039764185.1 of Tamarix austromongolica. Classification (NCBI taxonomy): domain Eukaryota; kingdom Viridiplantae; phylum Streptophyta; class Magnoliopsida; order Caryophyllales; family Tamaricaceae; genus Tamarix; species Tamarix austromongolica. Next base: position 52,300,732 of record CM077817.1, read on the forward strand.
AAAAAAAAAGATTCTTAATTTTTGTCAAGTGGTTGGTCATTCTAGTAAGATTCTTGGCAAAACTGTTGAAATATGTATTCTTGATTGGGGAATTGAAAATTTTTTGACAATAACGGTTGATATTGCAAGTTCTAATGATTTGTGCATCAAATACTTGAAGAAAAGAATTGGCATTTGGGGTGGTGGACTACTTTTGGATGGAGATTGTTTGCATATGAGATGTGCTGCTCATATTCTAAATTTGGCTGTAAAAGAGGGTTTAAAAGAAAACATTGATCCTATTATTCGAGTCCGGTCGGCTGTGAAATATGTGTGATCATCTCCTGCTCGTTTGGCAAAGTTTAAGATGTGTGTTGAACAAGTGAAATTGAGTTCCCATAAATCTGTTTGTCTTGATATTGAAACAAGATGGAACTCTACTTACTTAATGCTTGATTCTACTATAGCGTTTAGAAAGACTTTTGACTTGTTAAGGGAGGATGAGAAGTATGTTGATGAGCTTAATAAGACTAAGGGTAGTCCTCAAGATGATGATTGGGAGTCTATTCGTTGTTTGTTGCCTTTCTTGAAAATATTTTATGAAGCTACTTTGAGGATTTCAGGTTCTCTTTATGTCACCGGAAATGTTTATTTGCAAGAAGTTTCACTTATTGGTACACTGATTGATTCTTGTATTAATGATAGTGGTGATGAAAATGTGAGAGCAATGGCATGTAGGATGAAAGGCAAGTTCTCTAAGTATTGGGTTAACAAAAAGAATATGAATTTACTGATGTTTGTTGCTGTAGTTCTTGATCCCAGTAGTAAATTGGTCTATGTTGATTGGGCTATTAATGAATATTTTGGTGATTTGGGTGATGTGAATGATGATTTTTCTGATTTTGATGAACATGGGACATATCAAAGCGGTTCTAGTGCATCTTTGCGTCAAGATGTAAGAAAGTGTGTGAGGTCTTTGTTTGCATTCTATTCTTCTTGTCAGTCCCAACAAGTATCTATTAGTAAAGCAATGACCTCCTCTACTAGTGATTCAGATGTTTCACTAGCATCTAATTTAGATGTGCATCAAGCAAGAAGACAAATGGCTAAAAGATTTAAGATGACGAGGCAAAACCATAATATTGAGGAGAAATCTGAATTAGATAGGTATTTGGAGGAGAATTTAGTGGAGGTCAATCAAGGAATAAGTGAGGAAGTTGAGAGTTCTCTTAGTCCTAAAGATGTGTTAGGTTGGTGGAGGAAGAATGAATCAAGGTATCCTATCATGAGTGCAATGGCCAAGGATATTCTAGCTATGCCTATTTCTACTGTTGCATCAGAATCAGCTTTTAGCACCGGAGGCCGCGTGCTTGACCGTTTTCGTAGTTCTTTAACCGGAAGGATGGTGGAGGCATTGATTTGCTCACAAGATTGGCTTCGTAGATCACAAGAGCCATTATTATTGGAAGAAAAGTTGGAAGATCTTGAAACAATTGAAGCAGGTAATTTTATAGTTATCTTTTTTTATTTGTAGTTGATTAATTTTTATGAAATACTTATTAACACAGTGAATCATTATTTTTTGTTGTAGAATTGGAGAAGATGAATATAACTCTACCACTTATGCACATTGAAGAGTGAGAGCTCAAGAAACTTTGCATAAGTCTGAGTAGGTATTTGTTGAATTAATTCCTCATTTATAATGATATTAACTTAGGATGATGATGTAACTATTTTTTGCTCACAACGAAGCTACTATTGTTGTTGTTTCATTAGCTTTACACTTAATGAAGTGTGTATTTACTATGCAGGATTACAACGTATTTACTGCAACATTGAGTGGATGATTTACAAGCATGCAGGATTATATTTTTATTTTTTAAATATGCTTATTGTTGGATAGTTTTATGTACTAAGGAAGGTAATTTAGAATAGGTTGATTGATGATGTAATGTATTTTAAAGAAATAGATCTGATAGAATGTAATCAGGTTCAAGTATCGTGATTTAGTAGCTAGCTCTTTAATCGGATATTTGTTTGTCAGTTCGGATCAGTTCGGATATTTGTTTGTCAGTTTGGATATTTGCTGAGCAAATCGGATATTTGCTCAGCAAATCGGATATTTATCAAATATATTTGTGATTTGGTATTTTTTTTATATTTCAAAGACTATTCGGATAATATCGGTTTTATTTGATATCCGATCCGAAAATTTCGGATCGGATATCAAATATCATTTTCAGATATCCGAAATTTTGGATATTCGGTAATCGGATATCCGAAAAATCGGATATTTGATCCGTGAACAGCCCTACCACGTACTAAGGCCAACACACAACTATATAGAATCATGCAGGATAATATTCAACCTACACACACTCAAACCCAAATATATAATATATAAAGTCATGCAGGATAATATACAACTTATAAACGTTCAAGCCCATGCATAAAGGCCCAAATTGTCCGGATTAATTATTTAATTAATCACTATCGGAAGTCGATTCACACCATGCATTTTTATCAAATCCATGCGGGTACAAGAACCTTCCACTCTTTTAGCCGATGGGCCGGTCACTTGCGGAACATCATGTCCTCACCACTATTATTTGCTAGTAGATCGGTCACTTATACGGTAAAACCCTAACCACTATTCCTTATTGGTGGATTGGTTCGGTTCCTACTCGCATAGCATTCCATTGTAAGTAATTAGTATATTTTAAGTGCCTTAGCAAAACTCTGGTTTGCGTTTATTGAGCTCGGGATTCCCCACTATTATAGCCGGTGGGTCGGTCACTTGTAGGACATCAGGTCCACACCACTATTATTCACCGGTGGATCGGTCACTTATAGGGTAAGAACCCTAACTACTATTCCTAACCGATGGATTGGCTGGATCCGACTTAATAATCTTTCATTTTAAATGATTAGTGTCTTAAGTATCTTATTCTGAAGCTTTCACCCAGACATGCATGACTGACTTCTACTATTCTCATCCTCCAAACCCTAGTTAACTACCGCAACCCATAATTAACCATAACAAACCCTACCTCAGTCTCCTCCATACCCTTATAATATCCCACATACTATTTTCCACCCAATGTTTTCAAATCTCCATACGACACTTCTATTACCTTCCTTACACCGCATATCAACTTTCTACACGTAAATTTTTCTCTCATGCACACTTTATGTCCCCCATGCAAACCCTATCTCCCATGAAAACCCTAACTCCATGCAAAACCCTATCTCCATGCAAGCCCTAACTTCCATGTAAACCCTAACTCCATGCAAAACCCTAACTCACCATTCATCTTTTGATGCCACAAGGCATGGTCATCTAACACACAAACCAACCCCACATTATTACACTCCCCATCATCATATTACAAAACCTATCATGCATGTCTTATGGGCCACACCATACCACAATAACAACACAACCCATACACATAATACACATGCCACAATTCAATGCACGATCTTACCTCAACTCCATATGATGCTGCATATATAACAGTTATACAATTGCACATAAAATACATTATAATTTCTTATCGCATGGCATGTATGGCATATAAAACACATAATACACAAATGGCCTTAGTTACTCCTTACCTAAAACGTCACTGGTCTTGAACCAAGCTACTACGCCTCTTTAGGGCTTTGACTGGTCTCACCTATATGAGGAAAAACTAAAATTAGGTTCTCTCCTACTAAAAATACTATTATTTACTAACTTATCCTAAGATTAGGTTTTTAAATAAAATAATACTATACTAATAATAACTACATGAAATACTACCAAAAATGCTAATAATAATATTAATACGATTCAAAACGGATGGTGGTATAAGGGCTCCTATGCTCCACGCAAAATAATACTAACAATATCATTAAGACATTATTAATAAAAATAGTACTAATAATATTAATGAAATAATAATCAAATTATAAAATAATAATAATAATAATAATAAAATAACTTAAACCGAAAGTAATAAAAGATAGGGTTTTCAATGATACCCTAAAATAGTATAAGTACCATTAGTAATAATAATAATAATATTATTATTATTATTATTAACACATATTAATTATAATAATAATAATAATAGTAGTAGTAGTAGTAGTAGTAGTAGTAGTAGTAATATTAATAATAAAAATAATAGTAATCGTACTATTTAAATAAAAATAGGTCTTTGACCCTCTACATAAATAATAGTAATAGTAAGAATACTACTACTACTACTACTACTAATAATAATAATGATAATAAAACTTATAATAATACTAATAATATTAATAATTCAAAACTAATAGCCTAAATAATTCATATAAACTCTCGACCCTATTAAGAAATAATAACATTAATATTGAACCAAATAATAATAATCATAATAATCGAATAAAGGTTAAAAATTGAAATAAAACAGAATAAGCTTAAATAAATAGGGGAGAAGGGCTGAGAGGGTTGTACGGTTTCACCTTAGGTCGGCAGAGATAGGTGGCACCGGCGGTGGTGCACGGCAGAGGCGGCAGTGGCCGGAAAAGAGGAAAGAAATGGAGAAAGTCGAGGTTTGAGAGGAAGAGGTGTAAAATGAGGGTGGTAGTTGAGGTTTTGGTGGTAGCTTAGACTAAGAGGAGTAAAGTAAGGGTGGTGGCATAGCAAGTGGCAGCGGCGCACAGCGGTAATGGTGGCGGCCAAAATGAAGAGAGAGAGAAAAAGAGAGGAGGAGAAGGAGAAAGGAGAAAAGAAAGGTAGGGGAAGGTAGAGGAGGGTTGGTAGCTAATTTTGGGAGGTGCAGAAGGCAATGATAGCGGCAAATGTGGTGGTGGACGGTATCATGAAGGGTTGTAGGTGTAAAATTTAGCTGGATGGGTAAGGAACTTTGCACGGATGTGGTAGATCGTGCAAGAAGATTTGAGGGAGATGGGTAGTTCAGTTAGTTAGAGGGCGGTGCAAGGAAGACTTAGGTAGGTAAAGCTGGTAACGTAGTTGGCTGACGGTGGAGGAAAGGACGTCTGAAGTTGCGGTGGTGTGTAGGGTAGGTTCTTAGGGTTTTGGGAAAAAAGTTTCAAGATCACTCAATAGGGGGTATTTATAGAATTTATAGGGGAAAGTAGGGTTTTGAGGGTCGGTAAGAGGGTAATGCAGGTAGGGTTTGGGGTAGCCGACGGCGTTAATTGACCGGTGCAAATTCAAGTCGTGGTCGACTTTTCACACAAGAAAAGAAGGGTTTTGCACATAAGGAAAGGAAAGTGGGTTAGGTTAGGTTGAACTGTGATTCAAGGGGAAGAGGAAGAGAGGAGAAATGGCCGGTCAAGTCAAGCATAGCTGGTGGCGCCATTTTTGAATGTGACAGATCTGTAAGTCGATGGTGGAGGAGGAAAGAGGAAGAAGAAGGTGAACTAGCCAACTGGGGAAAAAGAAAGAAAAGAAAAATAAATGGTAATGCAACGTTCTAGGGGGAAAAGAAGCAATACGCAGCGCTATGGCTGCTGAAGGAAGAAAAGAAAAGAAGCAGAAGGATGGACCGTGGGAGAGAAAAAAGAAAGAAGTAAAGAAAAAGGAAGAAAGAAAAAGAAAGAGGAAAAAGGAAAAAAGAAAAATAGGTAGGTTGGGGTAAATTAAATTAATTATAATATTTTGGATATTTAAAATAAAAATATTTTAAATAGAATAATATTAAATTTCCTTTTTAGGCTAATTTAGGTTTTTTAAAAGATTCTTCCTAAATTCCTTTTTAATTAGCAAAATGCCCAATTTTTCCCTTATAAAAATATTTGTAAATTTCCTCTTAATTTACCCTAGATAGTTTCTTCATATTCCAAGAAAATTAATTAATTAAATTAATCCCCTAATAAATCCTTATTTAATTACACTTCTTAAATAAATGCCTTATATGGGCATGCTATCATTTATAGTAGGTCAGTATGATTACCTTATTAATACCACACTATATCTATTCATGTGCAAGTTTTTTGTGCTTTACTTATATGGGCTTGAGAATAATAAGTCCTTGGTTAGTTCAATAAGTGTTTTGGTTTAGATCATCGAGATCCTGCATTCTATTTCTTTTTTACTTTTGTTAAGCTCTGTTAAATCTTTCGATCTTATGTTTATTTTCCATGTAGTTTTGTAAGTCTTGTATCGGCTTGAGTCAGGTGATAACCATATGTGTATCTTGGGATATGAGTTTACTTTTTAGCCTAAAAGTCAACATAGATTAGGTTATGGTTGAACTTTCTTTATATTGGATATGGCAGTAGCACCCTAAATTCCTTATTTAATTTCTACAAAATGTCTTGTAAAGCAAAAAATAAATTTGGGTTATGAAAATGGGGGTGTTACATTTTTTGTACCATTATTTAAGATATTTTATTATATAGATTTATGAATACTATTACATTTTACCCTTACTTTGAACATGAGTCAAGTGTATGAAAACACAACTTTTCATAGTCAATGTGGCAGTTCCATTCTTATGTTCTTATTTTTCCTTCATAGATTTCAATTTGAATGAAAATTTTAAGTAATAAAATACAGGGATGTTACAATAATCATATCCTTTAGCCCCTCTTTATGTGTTGAGTTTTATTCAAGTTAATGCTTTAGCTTTACCTTTCATATGATTTAGGGAAATGACCATATCATTTTTTTTACATTGGATATAGTAGTAACATTTCACATTTTTTAATTTAACTTTTGCATTCAATTTGTTTAAAAAAAAATTGGTAGTGAAAAATGAATATCTTACAATTATGAAGTTGAAGTTGTTAGTTACTCTATAAAATAATATTTGTTGTTGTAGATAAAATAATTGAATCTTAATCATTCAAAAAAGAAAAAAGAAAGAAAGAAAAGAAGTAAATACAAGCTTTTATAGGCAAAGTTACTATATTACTGAAAAAAAAGATAAAGTCATTACACATAGAAGATACAAAAATATCATCAAAATCATATTTTAAATCATAAATATCTTATTATGAAAATTTAAAGGATTGTAAAAAATATTTTAAAAGGGTTGACAAAAGGATCATCACAAAACTATAAAATAAAATGATTGAAGTCTTTATTAAATATTTTCACTAATGTGAATTTCACTTAAATAAAGTTGATCAACTCTCAATAGTAATAAAATCTTTCGTTGGAAAAATCATTACCATTTACTCAACTTGTATTTCAAAAGTAGATTTAAATACTTTATGAGAAGTTCTATAAAAAATAATTTTTGAGTCAAATTCTAATGATAAAATTGATAACTAGTGGAAATTAGATTTTAAATATTTGAAATATTATTTTTTTAAAAAATTGAAAATATATTATTCTATAACTTATGTACCATGATTCAAATATTTGGAGGTGGGGTGATGATTTACTTAGTTTTTAACATTTTTGTTTACTCATACCAAAAAATCATTGAATACCTCTTCCTTGAAGAGAAGAAAATTAGTCCAAGAAAATATTGAGAAATTATCAATAATAATAATAATAATAATAATAAATCAAAGTATAATGTGAATGAGTTTAATTAGTCTATTCAAACCTCAAAAGAGGAATATATATGTTTGCACCCTATATATATATATATATATATATATATATATATATATATATTACAACCTTTATCCTTCTAAAACTTGATAGTAGTTATTTCTTCTACCAAGTTTGAGTTTTAGTTTGTTTAGAAGTATAGGACCTGCCTAACCAATCCTATTCCCACAACCATGGATCATCATATATGACACTCATACAAGTGATATTATTAAAAGAAATTAGATAGATTAATATCACTTTACTTATAACTTGACAAGAATCACTAGAAAAATTAAATTTATTTTTTGGATAATGATTGGAAAACACACACAATGTTATAATTTAAATCTTTAATCAAATAATTATTATTGTTGCCATGAGTTAAAAAGAAGAAGCAATATTGAGGCAAATGATCATGGGAAAGAGACCAATTTAGAAATTAATGAATGTAACACATAGTCACACACACAAACACATACATACCCGTCCATCCCTGAATGCAATTTAGAAATATAATTTTATTTATTTTTTAGATGTGTATTTTAATGTTTTTTTCCAAATATAAAAATTAAATTAGAATGCCTACTCATACTAATTTTAATACTACCTTTATTAATATTCATTCAATAAAATCATATATTACCTTACACTAACAACATTTCACTAGTAAATATTATGTTGACGTGAAAATAATTTGTATTGGGTTTAGCAAGTCATCATTTCCATTTAATATTTTTTCTATATAAGTATACGTTTAAACTAGGCTTGAATTTGATGACATTTCATTTTTTCAAAAATTTAATTCTAGTTCAAAAAAGAATGAAAATGATGCTATTATTTATTATAATTTTATCATTATATTTATTGTCTAAATAATGACTAGTTTAAAAATATATTATTTAATAACTAAGTCATAAAATATAAAATATAAAATATAATAGAAACAAGTAGTGCTAAGTGATAATTATTTTATTTATATTAATAGATATATTAAAAAATAACTGGATTGATAAATATATAAAAATGTTTGTAATTTTTTTTAGTGCGAACGTATATATAATTAGATCGAAACATATAAAAATCAACTCAAATATATAATCGTTGTATGTGGATTGTCGGGTCAGTTCAGGGTCGTAAGCGAAAGCAGGTGGCCCATTATGGAAAAAAATCTCGAAAATAGAAATGAAAGACAAGGATAGGAAGTGGTCCAATACTGCAATGTACTTGCTACTTCTTGATAAGAAGTATGCAACAATTGGTTGGCGACAATGGCTTCCTCAACCAGCTCCCATGCTTTGTCATCTTTTCTGATCAAAGAAAGAAATGGCAGGGCCGGTCGTCTGGACTTCACGAGCCCCTCCTTCCAGCGTCGTGCGGGGCGGAGCAAATCTTCGATTTCAAGGATCGCAGTTAGTGCGATGCACGCTCTACAGTACAGGAAACTCGGAGATTCCGATCTTAATATTAGCGAAATTACTCTCGGAACGGTACTATTTCTCTCTCTTGAAGGCAAATTATTGTTTCTGTTTCGTTCACTGCTTTACAGTCGTATGTCTTATGGGTTAGCTTTAATGGCGAATCTTAAATATAATTATTCGTCCAAATTTTTGCGAATGTAATGCTGCCACAAATTTATTTCATCTTAAGCTTGCAACTATCTCTATTGAGTCCAGTTATTACATTTATTTTATCTTTCGGTGATATGTGGGACCATAATACAGTACAACTCTAAAATGGATCGCTTTTCTTACTCATGTTTCCCCAATAATTTTTTCTTACTTAGGTACATGACATCTTGTCTAATTCCTCATGTATTTTAAACAATCTTATTGGATATTATATGCTTTAGCTTTTTTGTTTTACTTTTTTTTTATTTCAATTTTTAAAGAATTTTCTAGGTTGTTTTCCATATTATTTGGATTTTTTCAACATTTTCATATATATTATTTTTAAAAAATTCTAGAAAATTCCAAAAAGATAAAAAATTATATTTAAAATATTGTAATTTTTTAATTCATATTTTAAAAAGTATGCAATATTAGTAAATTATTATTTGAATTATATGAAACTAAAAACATTAATAAGATGGTATTAAAGTAAAAAAAAGGTTAAAATGTATAGAATCTAAATGAGATTATTTAAAAAGATGGTATATAAGTTAAAATTAGCTTAAATGTCATAATACATAATTGATTCCCCCTGGGGTCAAATTATTGGTCGATTTTTCATTGTTTGATGCTTGTTTTTGCGTTACGAATGTTTCTTCGGTATTAACCGGTGAATGTATACAATTCCAAGAAGAAAATAACCATTTTTGTGTATGAGGTTGAGACGGGGGAAATACGTGCAATTAGAGCACAACTATAGGCTGGTTAGAATTACAGTAAGGGAAAATCAAATGCCAAAATAAGCAAAAGATGCTGGTACCCACAATATAGGAAAAAATATATTGTCAAAATATGAAAGATTAGAACATTATCCATGTTTGTCCATTGCTATGCATTATTCATGCAAATGGCTATCCAAGATTGTCGAGTCTGCATTATTCATGCAAATAATCAAAACACTCATAAAAACTTGCCTCCCACAAAGAGGGAAGAAGTGCATCAAGTTTTTCATTCAAGGAGAATCATATATGTCCACTATCTCTATATTTGTTCACTTATTATATTTAATAATGCAAACTCACTCTTCATGCCAACTTGTTTAATTTTGTGTAACAAATATTTATGCTCTATTTACAATAGGGTCGTAGACTCGTTTGTGAAGGCAGGGTTGGAAAAATGCTACTTCTTTTTGAGAAAGCCTCATGTATTGAAAATTTTGGTAGAAATTGTAGTTAAAATTATTGTTAATTTTTAATAAAATTTCCATTATCAACAATTCAATATGTATTACTCTTTGTTTCATAAAAGCCCATGGATAATTTTATTGTATAGTTCAATTATTCATCTGCTTAATTTCAATTCTAATTTAGATAAATTCACATCATTTTAGTTTATTAATTTTTGTAATTAATTGATTATGTTCATGTTTAGTTATTAGTAAAATGAATTAAATATAAATGAAATAAAACTTGAGAGCAAACAAATGGATAAAACAAGCATTGAAATTTGCTAAGGACTTGAATCTAGCAAAATGAGAATAATACCTTTTGGATTCTTTAGAATAGTAATCCTTTTAAAATTATTTTACCAATATTTAAATATGAAGTTTTCTACACATGAGGTTTCTACAGTAAAGGATGTTATATGTATCCTTGGATGGAAGTGTAATGTAGTTAGATGTGTACATGTCTAATTATAACTAATGTACCTTACTGCTAACTTTGGTATGTTTTGGGTTTAATGAGATAATGGAGGGATTGGTTTGGTTTAAAGAGGATGAAGTGCATGATCGTTTACTCTTACCTAGAGTGTAGATGTGCGAGAGAGATAGGGGAACAGTAAAGGGGAGGCTAGCGATCTCCAAGAGGGAGAAGAGACTGATGGCGAGATTGTGTTAGAGAGGGGAGGGGTGGCATACGGCAAGAGAGAGGGAGTGAGAGAGATAAAAATGAGTCAGGAAATTAATTATGGAGTTAATTCTCCATCATGTCCCTTGACCTCTTATTTATAGGTTATTACAAATTAAGGTGTAGCATGCTTAAGCTAGGTTCGTAAGCCTTTATATATATATATATATATATATATTAATAAATGCTAACTACAATACAAGAATCACCTAATAGACTGATGTCTACTAAGAGTTTATAAAAACTAATACCTACTACTTATTATTGGACTCAAACCTAATACTTCAAGGCTAAGATTGTACTTGGTTTGTACAGGTTTGAGCCTGATAGGTTTGGCCCACGAATGCATCTATACTAATACTTAACATACCCATCCATTGCCATAGGCCAAATGACTAGCTCATTTGGCATTATTCGAAGAGCGTGATTTATTTTGTTAAGAGGGCTTACAAGTTGGTTTATGGTGCAACCAACTCTTCAAATAACAGTGAGGGACTTTTGTGGCAGATATGGTGAGCCAAAACATGGCTGAGGGTAAAGTTATTTATGTGGGGATGTTGTAAGGGAATTTTGCCAGAAAGAGCTAAGTTTAACCATGAGGGTGTCTTTGTCCCAACAATGTATGCTTGCCGTGGACTATGACAAATGACAAAATGTGCTATTTTTGAATGCTCTGCTACAAAAGTTGTGTGGTGGTGGTGTCTTGTCATGGCGAACCAAAGAGCTACCAACCAATTTGTGGAGGAATGGATGACGCATATGGGGAAGCCGGACAATTTCATGGTAGCATGGTTGCTTACCTACGGAGAGGTCATTTGGTGGTGTAGGAATGACCTAACTTTTGAAGCAAAAAGTTGTGACCCAAGGCAAGTGCGTGATTATATGGAGTAGCTTCTCTAGGTTAAAATCAATGTAAATGCTTGAAAGCTCCAAATAGGATCCTAGGGTGTTGCAGCGACGTGCAAGAGTCACTTGTGAGAAATTTGTTAGGCATGTAAGTGCGTTTGGAATTGTTCGTGGTCAATGGAAGATGCTGAAGGACTGCATGTATTTTGGCAATTGAGTAGGCTGGTATTAGGCGGGAAAGGAGGGCCATTATTTAATCAGACTGCTTATCTTTAATCAATATCTTGTGAGAGAAGCTCATTATAAGATCCTGTTTTGGCTTCATGGTGGAAAGAATCTTAGAGCAAGCACAGTTAAGTGATGGCATTGAATGGAGCCATACTTAAAGAAATGATAACTCTCTTACTCAAATTTTATTTCTTGGGAAGGAACACTACTCTCTCCTTTCATTGATGCAACCCTAGTTGATTTTCATTAATATATCTACATCTGCAATGGGTGTGTTTTTCGCGAAAAAAAATTGTTGGAATTTATGGAATTTGCATTTGAAATCCTCAAAGGGCTCCCAAGATATTTCTTTTGAAGGTAGCCAACCCACTCGACCAAGATCTCACACTCCCTATGGCTAAGATGCAGGCAAAGCACCAAAGAAGGTAGGAAAGCTGCACTACCAACCTCTATTAGAGCTAGGGCAAAGGTGGTTGAAGGGGTTCCTACACTCTTCTTATGTTGCAATGCATGGAATGCTGCGGGTGGACGGCCATCATTTGAAAGAGCAAGCGTGTACAATTCTGTGCCCACCCTCTAAAGAATTGAGAACAACCCGGATGCTCTGTTCGGTTGATGAACAATAGAGAGCTTCAAGTAAATTCGTCAATTAGAAGTGAAATTTTGGCTGACCTTTGTCATGTCGCTACTTGACATGCTTCTAAGCTTGTTACTTTGGCCTCGCATAAAATGAGATCTCGCTCGGCCAAAATCTGGTCCAAGGCATCAATTTTGGTGGTTTTGACTTGGTAAGAAAGCAAACATAGTGGATCTCGCCTATAGATTAATTTTAAGGTTGTTATCTAATGCGACGTTTGATAGGATGTATTGTGTTAGGTTCCTGCAAATCAATTATCACAACAATTAGAGAGTAAATAAAAGATTAAATATGGGAGAGAAGAAAGGCTATATGATATATTGATAAGAGAGGAAAAGGGTTTTCACCTAGGTATTCGAGATCCTGGTGCCCTCCTTATCCCACTCAATTCTAGCTTGCCTCTTCCTTTCTTTCCTCGACTACTAATAGAGGTGGGAACAACTCCCCAGCCTTCGACTCGGTAGAACTACCAACATAGAAACCAAACCAAATAACTAACTCAACCTAATTCAACAAAACATACTTTAACTTACTAATATACAGAATGTAAAGAATAAGAAGAAGTTAATCGGGTTGGGCTAGCTAAAACAGTTAGCCTTCTCATATCTTGCCCTTCCTTACTTAGGTGTATTTGATTAGGGGCCTATCATTACTCCCCCTCGATCTTTCAAATTGTCAAGGTGAAAACTGCTAGTTAATTAGCTTAAATGCTTCTCAAGATGCCTCAAATTCAGGCAACCCTTTCCACTTAATCAAGACCTTCGGTAGCCCTTTGGCATTGTACCTCAAGTTGAGCACAGGCTCTAGCTTCACCTGCCACTCCATTCTTACCGTAAGCATCGGGATAAATTGTTGCGCATGTTGTCCTTCACTCATTGCAGCCTTAAGTATTGACACATGAAACACCAGATGAATGGATGCGGATTTGGGTAACTTGAGACGATAGGCAACTGGCCTTACTTTGGCTAAAATTTGGTATGGGCCAAAATATTGTGGGGAGAGCTTCTCATTCGTCCTCCTTGCTAATGATTTATGCTGCTATGGCTTGAGCTTTAAAAACACCCAGCAACTGACTTCAAAGTTCTGCTCCCATCTCTTCTTATTAGCATAAACTTTCATTCTCACCTGAGCCCCCTGCAACTGCTGCTTCAACTCCTCTAAAATTACATCTCTTTCTAGTAGCTCGTGGTCCACAGCAGTGAAGGGACTGCCTCCAATCTTATATTGTAACAACGGTGGAGGATCTCACCCATACATGACAATAAAGGGTGTAGTTTGTAGTGCCGAATGAAAGGACGTATCATACCAATATTCTGCCTAGGGAACCCACTTGACCCATTGTTTTGGCTTGTCGCACTCAAAACAATGTAAGTTTCCATATTGCAATTAATGACCTCTGTTTGGCCATCCATCTTCAGATGATAGGTTGAGCTGAATTTGAGTGTTGTCCCTTGCATTTAAAAAATTCTTTCCTACATCTTATCTTGTTCTAATACAATAGAGTTGGGAATTCCATACAACCTTACAATTTCTCTAATAAACACCTTTACTATGGTGCATGCAGTGAATGGGTGTTTAAGTGATATGAAGTGGATATACTTAGGCAATCTATCCACCACAACCAAGTTGTAGCCATAACCCTTCGACAGCATGATCCCTCCACAAATTCAAGTGATATATCCTCCCAAGTCAGCTGTGGAACAGGTAGTGGTTGCAACAAATTTGCTGGGCTCATAGCAAGGTATTTGTGCTGCTGACAAATGACACAACCTGCCACAGACTTATATATTTTCTTCCTCATACCAGCCCGGTATACCTCTCTAGCTAGCTAGTGGCAGTGATAGGTCATTAATGCTCCAGGATGTCCCCCCATTCCCCCACCATGAAATTCAACTAGCAACTGTGAGATTAATGACGAACTTGCCCGTAGAATCAGGTGTTGCTTGAAGAAGAGGTTGCCCTGAGTTAGTTGGTACCCGTCCATAGTCTACTTTTGTTGCAGTTTGGTCTCTACATGCTCGTGGACCGGGTCTGTCTCAATTTTGGATTGAAGGGTGCTCCATTTCTTAGCCCAGGCAATAAATAAGGTAGCTAACATACCTTCCATTTTCACTTTGGATAGGCATCCGCAACCTTATTTTTTCCCCCAGGCTTGTACTCAATGTCAGACTAGTAACCCTAGAGTTTATTAACCCATTTTAGTTGCTCTTTCAGAATTATTCACTGCTCAAATGCAAACTTTGAACTTTTTTGATATGTTCTTATCGTAAACTTCTGACCCATGAGGTAATGTTGCCATTGTTGACCTACAAATACCACATCCATTAATACCCTCTCACATGCCGATTTCATGCAAGCCCGTTGCTGTAAGGCTTGATTGAAAAAAGTAATTGGGCGTTGTAGTTGCATCAAAACAACCTAATCCCAATCCTGAACATACAATGGAATATTGGTATCGCAATTGTGTATCGGCTGCAATTTCGTGGTTTTTGGGTTAGCTGTGATGCGAAATTCTGAAAATGCAGCCGTTTCATAAAATCACATATTTATCGCTGCGATATCGATGAAATTTAGGATATCAGCTGATATTTTACCAATATTTGCCGATATTAGCTGATATTTACGGATATTTGCCAATATTTATTGTGTAAAAGAATTAAAAAATCACGCCACAACAACTGTGAAATATAAAATATCATTCGCGACACCCTAATACCGCGATACTGCGGCCGCAACCGCAATCACAACCATAATAGCTGTTTTATTGCTTGATCTTGAAGCATTGGTTCCCAATATGTAGGGCTCATTAAAATTTGGAAGACCCAAAACGGGTATTGTCATCATAACCCCCTTAAGTTTTTCAAAGGCCTCCCGTGCATGGGCATTCCCTCAAGTACTTGTGGTAATATTCTAGCTCTAATTCCCTTATATGCTGAATCTTAGCATGTTTGTAGCCACTCCCTTTGAGGAGATGGTGTGCCCTAAATATTCGGCTCCAATTGCCTAAACACACTTTTTAATATTTACCAATAATAAATGTGCCTTTAGGACCTCAAAAACTATGTTGAGGTGTTAGACATGAGCCTCCATCGAAGGACTATAGCTAGTATATCATCAAAGAAGACCAACACAATTTTATGGACGTAGGGACAAAATACCTCGTTCATCAACCCTTGAAAAGTGGCTGGAGCATCTGTCAATCCAAATGGCATTACCAAGAACTTATAATGCTTCTCATGCGTACGAAACATTGTCTTTGGTACATCATTAGGATGTACTTGGAGCTGGTGATATCCCAATTTGAGGTCTAATTTTGAATTTGTTTTTGCCTTGTGCAGTTCATATAGTAACTCATCTACCATCGAATTGGAAATTTATCTACTACTATAACCTTATTTAAGGCTTGGTAGTCCTCACAAAAGCGCTAACTACCGTCTTTCTTTTTCATCAATAGTGTGGGGTTGAAAAAAAGACCGGCTTAGCATAATCATGTTGGCTGTCAACATCTCCCCCTTTGGTCGTTCAGTCTCATACTTCTGTATATGGGGGTACCGGTAAGGTCGTACGCTTACTGAAGCAGCCCTGGGCAGTAGGGGAATTCTATGATCCATTGCTTGAGGTGGCGATAACCCTGTTGGTGCCTTCAGTACCTCCAATAATTGGTTCACCACATCTTGAATAGGTGTCGGACTACTAGTGGAATTAGTTGTTGTTCTTGCCACCTCTTGTAGAGTCTGAAATTCTAGCAATATACCCTGCCCCGTCTTTAATATGGTGCAAATAAGTGCCTTTAGTGACACCTGGGATTTTTGTAATTCTACATCCCTCTTTAGTGTTATCGGTGGACTGCCTATGTGAAACTTCATCCGCAGAGCCTTTCAATTCACCTGTTGAACCCCCAACTTTTCCAACCATTGCATTCCTAGTACTACATCCGGGTTCCCTAAATCCAAAGGTAGGGGATCTTCAACAATTTCCACCTCTAGCAACGACAAATTCCCCCCCCCCCCACAAATGCCTTTTGTTAGTTCTTAACTCCTTGTCCCTATCCCCATGAGCAGCTCATATTTCGGTGATTTGGACAGTGGTAAGTCCATTTTCTTGATTAGCTCTTGTGCAACAAATTTATGAGTTGCCCCGCAGTCTTCTAGCACCATCACCGACTCCCTTTCAATCTTCCCTTTTAGCTTCATTGTTCGGGGTGAAGTAAACCCAACCACGAAATTCATTAAGAGTTCGACGTGACCTTCCACTTGTTCGATTGGAACTCTGTATGTCACCACTTCATCCTGTGGTGTCTCCTCTTCTTTAGTGTGAACTTTTGAGTTGTTAACCAAGAGAAGCTACAACATCTGGTTTTTAAAGGCATGACCTTGAAAGAATCACTCATCACACCTGTAATAGAGGCCCCGTTCATGCCCGCGTTGGAGCTTGGAATCCATTAATCTCTTAGCATTTGGTGTTTGTCGCCCCCCTGCAATATCCTCTAAGCTCGATCGGTTGTTTGCTAGGGTGTTGTTTGCCATAATAGGTTGGGTTGCCAGTAAGTTAGGTTTGATGTACGTGTTGTTTTTTGGTTGCCAACTATTATGGGTCAAGCCCGTGTTTGTTGGGCCCTCAATCCTGGCTCCATTTCTCTCGGTATGGGTCACTCTATTCTTGTCCTCCACCATTGGGCTGTCTTTATTATCTCCATAATCCTTTGGGCTTCATCATCTGTACTTCAATCCTAATCATTGGTTTTAACTCTTGAAGAAGGTCCCTTCTAGTACCTCCTCTGTCAGTCGACCCCACAACGGAGTAGCGAGGAGCTCAAAGGTTTCCAGACAATCTTCTATCGTTGAAATATTTCGAATTGAGAAAAATTTCTCGCATAGGGATCCCTCATGTTTCAGGCAAAACTTGGTGAGAAACGCCTCTATGAATCCCCTCCAGTTTGCAAATTTCCGCCTATCCCCCATATTATGCAACCATGCTAGAGCCTTACCTTCCATGGCTATTGCTATTGCTTCTAGCATCTCAGCTTCATTCATTTGATTTAAGCTAAAGAATTGTTGGACTCAAAATAGCCACCCGTCTTGATCTATCCTGTTGAATATGGAAAATTCTAGTTGCTTGGTGGAGCAAAAATAGAATCAATGGCTATCTGTGTGAGGAGGTCCCTAAAATTCCGTTGGCACAGTTAGTTCTAGTTTGCATGCCTTAATGGTTCTTCTATATCCCGATCAGTGGATGAAGCCTCCCCATTTCCTTTCCTAATAATTGCCCCATGTATCTTCTAATATCCTCCACGGCTTACTCCAACAATGGTAATCTCTTGGTATCCTTCCGAATGGTCTCTATCTCCTTCTGCCATTCCTCCTAGACGACCTGTAGTTTCTCCTCCAAAACTTGAATTTTCTTTTGAGTCATGTTTCCTAGACATGTATTGCTTTGATGCCAAATTGTCAGGTTCCTGCAAATCAATTATCATAATGATCAAAGAGTAAATAACAAATTAAATTTGAGAGAGAAGAAAGGAGGTCCTGGTGCCCTCCCTATCCCACTTAATTTTAGCCTGCCTCTTCTTTTTCTTCCCCGTTACTAATAGAGGTGGACATAACTCCCCATCCTTTTGAGTCGGCATAACTACTAAAACAGAAACCTAACTAAATAACAAATTTAGCTTAATTCAACAAAATAGACTTTGACTTAGTAATAGACAAAATATAAAGAATAAGTAGTTAACTGAGTTGGGCTAGTTAAAATAGTCACCCATCTTATATTTTGCCCCTCCTTACATGGGTATATTTGGTTAGAGGCTTATCGTATTGTAATAGCATTCCCTAAGGTACCTATCGCATCCACTTGTGGGGGTGGTGGCTTACGAAGCCATGGAGTTATAGTTTGGTAACTCTGTTCACAACCTTTGTTTTGCTAGGATGATAAGTTGATGAAAAGGCCAAATTGATGCTGCTTAGCTTGAATTGCTGCCTACAAAAATTGCTATGGAAGACCACATCTTGATCGGACATGATGGACTTCAATAGCCCATTTAGCTTTGTGATGTGATTGGGATATGGAAGTGGCATTTGGTTTAGCGGGAGGAGGTTCTCCGACGTACAAAGCAATCCATCACAACCAGCAAGATGCTTTTTCCTTGAGAATTCACAAGGCCATCAATGAAATCTATGGAAATGATAGTCCATATCTAGGTGGGAATTGACAAGGGTTGTAGGAGGCTTGCTAGGTGCACATTGTCAGCTTTGTTTTTCTCACAAGTTGTACATCTGGCCTTGCGGCCAGGCCAATAAATCTTAGCTTGGAGGTGGTGAATTATCTTCCTATTGCTGCAACTTAATTAGTGAATCAATAAAGAATGAGTTTTTTTTTTTTGTAATATTTTTAACTTTAATTATGAGTTTTATAGCATATAAGTATATTAGGGTCATATTTTTATAGTATTTATTGAAACTTATGATATTTATCGCTTTTAGGTAAAATTATGATTCTAATAACCTTGCTATTTCCTTTAATGAGCTTCTGGTAATATCCCGTCAACCCCAATAATTTGTGTAGACTGGGCGTTGATTTTGACTTGGGCCACTTTGAAACTACCTATAGCTATGGAGACTCTTGAACCATGAACGATGCGTGCCAATTAAGTTACTGAACTTGTCCTATAGGCGCGGTTAGATTTCCTTAAGAAATGATGCATTGCAAAATTAATGGTTTGATGAATGGGTTATTTTATAAATGAATTATGTTTTCAATAACACTTGTTGATAGGGTTAGGGTTATAAGGATTAATAAAATCATATGAAATATATTAAATAGGGTTGATGTTCTAGTATGGAATGATTATAGGGTAGGGATTTAAACGAAGAAATATACAAAGTAACTTTTCAAACTAACTTTAAAAGACTCACACAAATGACTCTCAAACAATCGAACACACACAATATGCTTAACTAGTTGCTCTTGTAATGACTCACATAGAATTAAAATTGAGGGATTCTAGTTTATGATTCACATAGAAAAGGGACAAAATGAATCTCACAAAGTGAACAATTGAAGTTTATACTTGAGTCTCACTATTAGGTGAACAATATAATCTTAATAAGATAAATTTAAAACCTAACTAACTATATCTTAACTAAATCAAGCTTATTTATGATTAAGTACACTAATTAACTAATGGCTAATATATCCTAATCATAACCAGCTTGATTTCATGAACAGTATCGAACAATACTATGTGTGTTACATGAAGTCCATTAACTTTTAATAATATCATGCAAGTTCCTCCTATATCCTTCCTTACTCCATATCCGTAAATGTTAATTCAACCATAAATATGCTACCACCTTATTTGGTCTAATTAAACTCTTTTTATCTAAGTCTTCAAATAAATCAATGGTAATGGGCTTTATGATCAAATAAAGTTAACTCCTCATGCGCCATGCATGCTCCTGCATCAACCAAAGTGATTCTTAAGGACCTAGAGGACCAATAGGAGATGAGATATGTGTTTAACCTAAGTTTAGCTATAGATGAGGATGTCATCAAAGAAAGACCAAATAATAGTCTAAAGATCTCATTCATCATTGATTTGAAGTTGGAGGAGGCATTCATTAGACAACATCACTAAGAAGTTAAAGTTGTTATGAAACACCATCTTTTCCACCTCTTGTGGGGCCATTTGGATTTGATGGTACTATAACCACATTTCTAACTTATTTGAGTATTTGGGACCCATGTAGTTCATCTACAAGTTCATCAACTACTGGCATTAGAAACTTATTGTTGTTGGTTCATGCGTTGACTGCTAAACAGTCCACATAGAAACGGCATATACCATCTTAATTTTTGACCAAGAGCATGAGTGAAGAAAAATGGGAGCAGCTGTGTTGGATGATACCTTGTTGCAGCAAATCGTGCATTGCTTTTCTATTTCGTCCTCGAGTGTAGGGATATTAATAGGGGCGGGCAACCACTGTCTTTGTGCAGCCTGAAGATGGATACAATGATTTTGTGATCATGGAGGTGGTTAGTAGGCTCCCCAAACAAGCCCACAAAGTTTAAGTGTCTTTTTGAGCATGTGTTGGTCACATTCTTTTCCTTCAATATTTAAACTCTGAACCTTAGTGCATTTAACAATGTGGCCCTACCACATTACATTGATCTCAACCATCATAGTTAAGGCCACAAAGTTGCAGAGGATTGGTGTAGGGTGCATAGCCAAAGCTCAATTGTACCAAAGCTTGGTACCTGCTCTCCATTGGCCACTTTATCGCTAGATCAAGCTCAAGGCTCTTCAATTGGTTGTAGCGATATCAATAAAGTTATGGGTATTTCCTTAATATATAAGAACAAGGGTCGGTCTCCTCGCAACTGCAGCCTTCAATTGCATCATTTGTGAGTTTGAATGCCCGTGAAGGCTTGCAAAGGGATATATGTTGCCTCTTCTTATCCTTCTACCAAGCAGTCAGACCCTTGGGCCCCGACCGTGAAGTCATCGACCTCAATCTAGAAGAACATGTTACACTTTTTCCCCGAGGTGTAGCGATAATGATACTGGAAACATATACCTTTCTCCCATTGCCCATTATCTTAGCCCACTTAACTGTTGGGTGACGAAGGGAGCCATGGGGGTTTTGAGGAACTTTTAGCTCTATCCGTGTAGCTTGTATTGATAGCTAAGTTCGTATGTGAGGATTTGGCAGTGCCCAAGGTTCTATTATCACCTAGGTACCCTCCCATCTTTCTTTCGTAGGCACAGGCAAGACTCATGGCTATGCTCAAATTTTAGGCTTAGCAATTTCCATGTTAATGGGTAAGGACAACGCATAGAATGACATGGTTGGACTATGGTGGCACGAGCTAATAATGATTGGAATTGTTGCTGGTACTCTTCCACGGTTCTAGTATGAGCCAACTTTGATAGTTTGCCTGAGGCATTACTATATAGTGGTTAGCTAAATTGTAATTCATAGTGATGCATAAAAGATTCTGAATTAAAGACAGGTTCCTCCAATTCTAAAGTAGTATGATACCATTATTGAGCTTTCTTGAATAGATGTTGGAATTTCCATTTTATATACCGGGGGGTTCCACTACTAATACTAAGGTATAAAAACCGTGGTTGGGGTCACTATGAGATAATTGCTTGGTCTGTTGGTGTCGGTATGCGGTTCGAGGCAGGCTCACTGTTGGGTGTTGTTTTTGGGGGCCGCAAACACCACTAATCAGTAAATGTGGCTGGTTGGTCCTGGGGTATGATATTTGCCAATCTGTTGGTTTCTAGTGTTTTATCGCATATTCCTTTAACCTTCATAAACATTTGTTCCACCATCTTGGTTATGTTCTCGATCCGTCAATCCCTTTGTTGTTTGGTTTGCTCAAATATTCTGGCCTTGTTTGTCACTTATTGGTCCCTTCGTGCCTTTACAACTTTTGATTCCGCCACAAGATAGGCTATGTTCTCCTCCATATCCTTTGATTTTGATACCAAATTGGTATGTTCTTAGGTTAAGGATTGGACACTAGGATGATGGAGGAGGGGCTGGTTTGGGTTATAAGAGGATGAAGAGAAGGATCTCTTACTCTTACTTAAGGTGTAGATGTAGGAGGGAGACGGGAAGGGGAAAGGGGAAGCTGATGATATCCAAAAGGGAGAAGATATCAGTAGGGGAGGGGGTTGTGTAGGTAAGAGAGGGAGAGAGAGAGAGATAGAGAAAAGGGAGCCAGGGATAATTTTAGGTTAATTCTCTAACATGTCTATTATTGAGGCAAGGCCACAACCTCTTATATATAGGCTATTACAAGATAGGGTGTAGCTGGCTTAGGTTATTAATAAACCCTACTAAGGCTTGCTAGAAAATACTCCGTACTTATCAAAAAACAAGGCATTATATCACTAAATTTTTACCTCGTATTTTTTCTTTCATTATTTGTGTATTAAATATTTTTCTATATTTCAATGAAAGGTATAAGTATAATTTTAGGACTGTTTTTATTAGTTCTTAAAAAACAAAATATTAAAATGACTTCTGTTTTGATATGGGAGGAGTGTTAAACTATTGCCTGCTACTTATTAATTGACTCAAACCTAGCACTGATACTGGACCTGGCCCTGACAGACCGGGCCCGACTATAGGCTCAGCCCACAAATGCATCTTTACCAGATTCGTACTGAATGTGCTTACAGGAAGTTCCTTCAATTTATGATTCAATCCGTTCATCTGCAAACGTAATCTGGTATCATAATCACAGGAATTTTGTGCATCTAACTTTTATTTGAAATTTAGGGTCTTGTAAACAGAAAATAACTTGTATTTCTGAAGACTTTGGAAGATTCCTTCATTGGTACTTTTTCTGGTATACTGACTGATAATCATACATAATTTCGAAACCAGATGAATATTTTCTCAAAATGATTCAAAGCATTTCAGAATGTTATATATCTCTTCGCATGCTCTAGTACAGTTTGACGCATTGTGAAACAATTAATGTAGTTCCTATTATTCCTTACAGTACAAGCTAGTTTCTTGTAACTAATTTCTGGCTAACAAATTATTTCTTTTTTCACATGCACATTTGTCAAGCTCTACACTTATGAATCCATATGGCTATTGATTTCTCAGATGACATTTGGAGAACAAAATACTGAGAAAGAAGCTCATGAAATGCTGAATTATGCATTTGAGCATGGTGTCAATATTTTAGACACTGCTGAGGCTGTATGTACCTTCTTCTTTTCTCTCGCCTTGCTTCTGCACTACAATCTCTTTTGCTTCTATTATCAATTCATCAACTGAAGTTCAATCTTGAGAATTTGAATCAATTCTCTGTGCACTACGCCAATGTAATTCATTTTCTTTTCATAGTATCCTATCCCTATGAAGAAGGAAACTCAAGGAAGAACTGATGTATACATAAGTAGCTGGCTGAAGTCTCAGCCCCGTGATAAGGTAACATTAGCCTTTAGATGCCATGTATTTATTTCTACTTTCAATGGGTTTTCCCATGTTAGTAAGAATAAAACGTGTTGCAAGCCGCTTTGCATTCTGTATTTATTTCCACAAAATGTTCTTTCTTGTTGTAGGGGTAAGAAACAACTTGTCCTTTCCTTATGATTAGATAAATTTTTCCCCTAGCGTGTGCTGGAAAATTTGGGTTACTTCCTTACAACTTGCATTGAAAATGTTTAGCTTTATTTTTAATTATTAATTATTTTCCTTCTAAACCAACCTTGTAAAATCTTAAATCACTGAAAACTTATCATCCTTTTTTTCAAGGTTATTGTGGCCACAAAAGTAAGTGGTTGCACTGAGCAAATGACTTATCTGCGTGACAGTGGAAATGTTTTACGGGTTGATGCTGCGAACATAAGAGAGAGTGTTGAAAAAAGCCTTAAGCGACTGAATGTAGATTACATTGACTTAATACAGATACATTGGTAAGCTTACATTTATTGTAAGCTATATACAAATTCAAGTGTGAAGTACAAAGAAGTATCATTTTACCATGTTTTCTATTTTCTCATTTTTCTCCTTTAAAATTTGTATCTTTCAGGCCAGATCGGTATGTACCTGTATTTGGACAATTTTCTTATGACTTCAAAAGGTGGAGACCAAGTGTGCCATTTATAGATCAACTCCGGACCTTTCAAGAACTCATTGATGAAGGAAAGGTATTTTGCTTCTTGGAGAACAGACACGTGTTGTTCGCTTGCTTCGAATTGTGTAATAAATATTAACTCCTTACTCTTATATAAAGATCCAAGGAATGATAGCCATCTTCATGCCTCTTTATCCTTCTAAACTATACAGAAAAATCTCACCCAAACTCTACCTGTTGATCACAAAAAATCCCTCTTGAACTGGACCTGACATTAAGTTGTCTTTCTACCTAATGTCACAAATTTATATGCTGAATGTATGCCGATCTGGCAATTATTTGCTCCCTTACCAATATATCTTTGCATAAGCAAGGAATTCTATATATCAAGAAAATGTTATAAGAATGATGGCTTGAGACCACGGTATACTTGAGTCTTTGGCATATTCTATGTTATTGACAATACCTAGATGACTGAGCATGGGGATTATGATAAAGGGAAAAAAAAAACATATTCTTTAAGGCCTGATCTCTTCATCTGATCTGAAAAAAAGAACATATTATTATTGTTTAACTACTGCTGCTGTTGCTGTTGTTTGGGACATGATTTTATATTTTCTTATGCACAAATAAGCTGAGGAGAACAGGCCCCACCTCCAATTTATTTCTTAGTACCAAACTGTTGAATCACCCAAGTCTATGATTAATTAAAGGCATAAACAAAATGGAGATAGTGCTGTCTGAAGGTTCTTTGTGCCTTACATTTTAGGTGGTATCATCAAGAGCTGAAAATTTGGTTATTGGAATTTTAAGTTACCCCATCTGATTTTTATTATTTATTTATTTATTTTTTAAGAAAAGGAAAAAGAAATGTAAGTTACCTAGGACTTTTTCTTCATGGAATAGGTTAATGATGATATGTTCAACATATCATATTTGCCATGTGCTTTTCAAGTATTTCATCACCTCTAAGCTAATTATTTCCTCATCTCTTTTGTTAGATATTTCTCATCGATATTCTCTTCCACATTTAGATCCTGTTGGGTGATTCACCAAAAACCTGCAGTCAGGTTGATTCTTTGATAACTTTTGTGGATAGTAATT
The DNA here is from genome assembly GCA_039764185.1 of Tamarix austromongolica. Taxonomy (NCBI): domain Eukaryota; kingdom Viridiplantae; phylum Streptophyta; class Magnoliopsida; order Caryophyllales; family Tamaricaceae; genus Tamarix; species Tamarix austromongolica. The sequence continues at coordinate 52,326,181 of CM077817.1, forward strand.
TGCTTAACAACCAGTGGCAATTTAGAACTTAACCTGGAGCTTTTTGTTTGGGCGACGGCAGAATAGCTATTGTATGCTGTAGCTCCTGTTGCTATGACAAAGTCCCACATGACATTGACTTTTGTTCAGGTTTTGTATTCCCTCATCTATTGTCTTATTTGAGTGGTGGCTTGGGCTGAATTATGTACCACATATGCGCCACTGTCCCTGTCCCCGCCCGCATGCCTAAGTTGGGTTATAGATTTGAAAGGCCGATTTTCAGGTTTTTTTTTTTGCTTGGTAAAGTACCATTCCAATTCTTCATCTATTTTTAAACATTTCTCAAACTTTCTCCCGACATGCAATATCTTGGGGAATTTTTTATTTTTGCCATTCTTTTTTCTTTATTTGAGGGAAGTTTTCTGGTTTTGTTTTGGTAGATACATAGATACTTATCCTCTTTATTTCTCTAGCTCTTTGTTTTTTTAATCACAATTGTTTTGGGCATTGATCTATGGTTATATGTGTACACGTTAAGTATTTAATAGAATTTTATATGTGTACACATCTTAAATACATAGCACTCTTGAGGAAAATTTTATGTTCCCTTTTAAAATTTTGATGAACCAAAAAGGTAAGAAAATGAGTTTTGGTTATATGTGTACATGTTAAGCTTCTACATAAAGCATGTATAAAGTATAAAATAAAGCTTGTTTATGTGATGAAGCCAACACGCTTTAATAGAATTTAATAATTAATAATTTTGCAGAATTTAATGTATTCATTTCAAACTAATATGACATTCTTTGTTAACATTTTATATAAAAAATTGACATTATTATCTTAGTGGCATCTCAGTTGTATTTTTTTACTTCAGCTCATTTTAAGGCATGCTGTAACATAATATAGGGTTAAGAATTAGAGGATTGAAAAATAAATATATATGGGAAAATAGATTGATATAAATTATAGTTATTATGTAAAATTGTAGGATTTTATCTTGAATAGTAAGATTTCACTTGTAATATGCTACTGTAGGATCGTGAGATTCTATATCTTTCAATTACTTTAAGATTCTACTTAGAATCCTAGATTATTTTATGATTTTTGGGTCATACGATTGTAAAATTGTAGGATCGAATCAAGATTTTAATTAGTATGCTCTCACTTGTTTTGGGCATTGATCTACGGTTCCATTATTTTCTTTCTTGAGTGCACGACAACGAGAGTTATTGCATTAACCTTAGGGGAAAGACGGTGTGAGAATTGCACTAAAGTCCGAGCGAAATTTCAGGCAGCAATTTCTTTTGCTGTGGAACCGATTCAATAAGTGGTATCCTTCTTCACCAAGATTTGGTCTTTTCTGATTTGGTTAAATCTATGTTGTTATTGCATGTGCTCCCATTTTTTCACTGCACTTTTCTGCAACTAGATTATACAAGCTGTGGCTCAAAATGATTATTTAGGTACGGTACATTGGCGTTTCTAATGAAACATCATATGGAGTTATGGAGTTCATCCATGCAGCAAAAACTGAAGGGCTTCCGAAGATTGTTAGCATTCAGAATTGTTATAATCTACTAACAAGATGTCGTTTTGAAGGCAAGTTGTTCTTGGCTATTGCCTGTTGCTTCCTGTTATCGACATGCTTTTGGCATTGTAAGCCCACTGGAATGCTCTTCAGTTCTACGTCAGTTTTATTTTGACTTCATGAATAAATTTCTCATTGGAACTGTGCCTCAAAATATTGCACGTTATTGATTTGACACTATCTGGTTCTATGCATGCATGTCAACAGGCTGGCATTTGGCTGCTCTAAAGTTGTTTGTAGTCACCGTGAACATAAGTCTTACTCAGCTATATGTGACCGATTGAAAAAAAATCGTCTGATGTTGTAATGCTGAGAAAAGGTTAACCAGTTAAAAATTTTCACTTTTATATTGTAATACTCAGGTATATGGATCCCTTCAAAGCTAAGCTAAGCTTGTTTTTTGCTAAGGTTGGGGATCTAGGATGACACGATTTATCCATTTTAAGCATTCATCTTTCTGAGTTCGTGGCCCATGCCAAGTTCAATTCCATACCCTGCAGGGAGAAATCAATTTTCCAAATTGGCGAAACATCATTCAATTATATTCCACAATTCAACATGGATTCAATCATAAACAACGCATGCGTTAATTTCCTACAACTATGAAAAGATTGTCGCATTTGTGTATAAACACTGTGCTGCTTGAAGTGCCCTTTTGCTTTGAGTTCTGATGTCCACCTGTGTGTGCACAGATCGATCCTTCTCTTACATTTCAATGGTGGTACATTGGAGGCTTTTCTGATATCTGCACTCTTGCTTCGTGTTCGTTCCTAGACTCCCTACCCCCCTTCTCGCCTCTTACCTAATGCGATTCATCTCTGATTTAATTTCAAGGTCTTTGCATTAGCTGGGGAAATGAAAAAACAACTACTATGATCTTCAGCTTATGGAACCTAGAAAACATTGCTCCTGCTGACCATTAAAAATTTAAAATGCTAAATGACGCTGCTCATCACCACTTACCTTCATCAACGTTGTTTTGACGATATCTTGTTTACTATGCAGTTGACTTAGTTGAATGTTGCCATCCTAACAACTGCAATATTGGCTTGCTTGCGTTTTCACCACTCGGCGGAGGAAATTTAACTGGAAAATACTTGAACGAGGATTCTGAAGCTGCTAGGGAAGGAAGGCTTAATCTTTTCCCTGGTTACATGGAAAGATACAAGAAATCATATGCCAGGGTAAGTAAATGTGCTTGATACATATGTGAATGTATCAAGGTGCGATCAGTCAATATATGGTGTTAGATGGGCAGCATTGCAGTGCGCCAGTTTTCTAATATTTTCAGATTTGCATCGCAGGAAGTAACAGCAAAGTATGTTGAGTTAGCGAAGAAACATGGCCTAACATCAACCCAACTTGCTATTGGATTCGTTCGAGATCGTCCGTTTGTTACTAGCACAATCATTGGCGCTACTTCTGTGGAACAACTGAAAGAAGACATAGATGCTTTCTTGACAACTGAACGACCATTGCCAGAAGAAGTGATGCGACAAGTTGAAGAAGTTTTCAAGAGAGACAAAGACCCAGCCATTGACTAATGCTGTTTCCGTCTTTGAACTTCGTACACTTCTCCGTGTTAATTGTCAATATTACTAAAGTAGCAATCTAATGAGAAATATAAAGCAGCATTCCCTGCATCATCTTGGACTGCTATTGAGTAAAATTTCATGGTGGAGATTCTTTCTGCAAGCTAAAATTGTAGTTTTTTTTAAACAAAAAATTCGTCACCTTATGTGTTAGTTTTCTTTCATTGTGATTTACAGACAGAACTATTATTGTTGCAAAAAGCACTAAATATTATGGAAAGAAGAGACAGCTTTGTGTGAGACAATTTTGCGATAGAACTGTTGACTAATGGTCTAATCTTCTTAAAGTTCTCAGGAGTTATTATTGAATTATTGAGAGGCTGGGTTAAGTATTTGAGTTAAGAGAAGTATGATGGATGCCACTTGTGTTCTAATAAAACTATATAATTACTCTTTTATACTATATTTTTCATCCCTTTAGTCTGTGGGAGTGCATGAAGAACATGTGTGCTTAGGTAGTTATTGAGTTTATAGCCCAAATTTTAGGTGGTTTTAGTGAGATGAGTTTAATGATCTCAATACTTGATGTGTATGAGATTGATTAAACATATGCTTTTAATGAATTCATAATCTATTGTGGTGGTGTCAATGGGATGTATTTAATAGATTCAATAGTGGAACTTGTCCATTTTAAAGTGAGATATATACTATAAGAGTATCCATTGAAGTCTAAGTAAAAGATTTTGTCACTTCTTATACATGATTGTTACCTTACTTCAATGCATATTAATTTAATCATCTTAATATTAATACTTAAGTTGTATTATTTCTTTACCTAAATCTTATATATATATATATATTCTATTTTACTATTGGTGGGGGATTGTTGAGGTAATAGTTGAAAAACTATTATAAGAGTAGTTTTGTAGCTTCCTAATGTAAGATATCTTTGTGCCAAAAAGATCCAGGCAAGGGGGCATGATTTGGTGTGCATACGCAAGTTCAAAAATAAGAGTGAAGACTTACCTCGAAGAAGGAAGAAGAAAGAAGTGAAAAGAAGACAGAAAGAAAAGAAGGTTATAACACCTTAAAATTTATTACTAAAAAATTTAGTTTAAGCGAGAGTGTAATAACTACATAATTAGGTGTTATTATTGTACTAGACATAAGATTGGATTACCTTACTATCATTAGATCAAATACTTAAGGCAAGGTAAAGTAGGAAAGGAGATATATTCATAATATAAATAAAGGTTTGGAGGTTAACTATAAGTACAATATTCATAAATACATAAAAATGATACATAAGAACTAAGAGTCCCAAAGGTATTTGGTCAAAGCTAAGATCTAGATAACATGACTATATGTCCCCAAACCTTAAGCATAAAGAAAAGGTGACTCCATCCTAAGTTGTAACACCCCCATTTTTACTACCAAAATTTTTTGTTAAAACATGTTGCAGAAGCTGAAAATACCCATAAAAACATGGTGTTACCGCCATATCTGATATAGGTTAAACGTTCACCACCCATCATATATTAGATACAAGGCTAAACCACCAAAACACTAAAACAATAGAGTGTATGATGTGAATCAAAGTGGAGGGAAGGAAGTAGGATCTAATACCAATGATTAGCTGCATTGGTGTATTAAAGTTTCATGAATCAGGTCGGTTTATATGGATTAAACTCGAAGAGAATTCAGGTTGGAATGCTGGATGAGTTCGAATGGTTGAAGTTGCATTCAACTTCGAACAAGGATGTGGAATGAAATGCCCCACACTTTTGGATAGTTACTACTCTAAAGGAGAGACAAAAAAGTTCCTAACTTGGTAGATTTTGATTCAAATGATATTGTCTTCATATTTTTCCATTATGCTTGACGTGTACAAGGGTATATATAGGGAGGAAGTAGCCAGCACATTTAAGCTCAAACCAGTCGGTTCCTTACCTTAATTCAAGATAAATTATCCTACTTGAATTAAGCCCATATAATGCCCAATCTTAATCACAATATCATTGTCTAAATGATATTAATGACTAACATTACAAAGCCACACAAACAACTATGGTACATACATGAAATTACATCAAACCCTAGCTTACATAAAATACACTTAGGCTTTACCACAAATTAATACAACTAATGATAATCATCACCATATCTTCTTGTTGTAAAGTATCATCCCATGTATGCTATAGTCTTGCATGCTTTGAATGCTTGTACACTTTAAGGTGTGTTAACATCTTCTCCTTACAAATATGTAACATACTTGTAAGAACAACTTGAATTGTTTTCAAAACTAAGCATAGACATATCATTAAAAATATTTAATATAATAGGCTCCAATATTAAGAAAGCTAATTCTTTATTATCTTGAGAATCAATAGGAATATGAGAATCATTAGATGCTCTTGCATCATTCTTCCCAAGTTGAGAAGAATTTACCCTCAAATTTTCATTAGAATACTAAGGAGATAAATCACTAACATTAAAAGTTCTTGAAATTCTACCATAATGATCTAGAAGTTCAAGTTCATAAGCATTATACCTGAACTTTTTCAGTATTTTAAATGGTCCATCAGCTGTTGGCATTAGTTTATTTCTACGTAAATTAGGAAATCTTTCTTTACGCAAATGTAACCAAACTAAGTCATCAGGAGAAAACACATGAGGGTTTCTATGCTTATTTGCTTGAGATTTATACTTGGCATTAGCTTTTTCAATGTTATTTTTGATTTTCTCATGAAGCTGTTGAAAAAATTTTACTCTATCTTTGGCTTTATAATTTTGTAATTCACCTTTTTTCAAAGGAATCATATTAATAGGCATGTGTGGATTCACTCCATACACCACTCAAACGGACTAGTTTGAGTAGTACTAGATGGACTACGATTATAAGCAAACTCTGCATGAGCTAACTTAACATCTCAATCTTTAGTACTTTTATTAACTAAACCTCTCAATAATGTACCAAGAGTTCTATTAGTTACCTCAGTTTGACCGTCGGTTTGTGGATGATGCGAAGTGCTAAATAACAATTTAGTACCAAGTATATGCCATAAATTTTTCTAAAAATAACTCATACACTTGACATCCCGATCTGAAACTATGCTTTTAGGCACACCATGAAGTTTAAAAACCTCTCTAAACTACAAGTCAGCAACATGCGTGGAATTATCAATTGTATTACATGGAATAAAATAAGCCATTTTAGAAAATCTATCTACTACCATAAGAATAGAATCTTTACCATGTTGTGTGCTTGGTAACCCTAGGAATGGGCAAAGGTGTATATAAGCCTTTATGAAAGTAACTCTTATTGTTTTGACATGTTGAACATCTACTTATCATGGCTTGTACATGTTTAACCATTCGTGGCCAATAGAAATTTTCTTGCAACAATTCCATAGTCTTATGTATACCAAAATGTCCCGTAATGCTACCTTCATATATTTCTTTGATTAGGAAGTCTCGAATACTAGATCTAGGAATACAAAGTTTATTTAGTCTAAACAAAAATTCATCTTGTATGATATAATTTCTATGGTATCCACTTTCTTCACATGCACTAAACATTTCCTTAAAATCTTCATCTTCAGGATATAAGTCTTTTATCATTTCAAAACCTAAGATTTTTGCATCCATCATAACAAGTAATGTAGATCTTTGAGAAAGAGCATCAGCGACTACATTTTATTTTCCATCTAAATTTTTGATAGATAACACAAAGGATTGTAAGAAACTTACCCACTTTGCATGTCTCGGATTAACTTTCTTTTGACTATGTAAGTATTTTAAACTTTTATGATCCAAATGTAATACAAAGTGTTTTGGTCTGAGATAATGTCTCTATGTCTCTAGACTCCGTATGATGGCAAATAATTCCTTTCATAAGTTGAATAATTAAGTTTGGCTCCATTCAACTTTTCAGAGAAGAATGCTATAAGTTTCTTTTCCTGAAAAAGTACTCCTCCTATTCCAACTCCACTAGCATCACAAGTTACTTCAAAAAGAAGATTAAAGTTGGGTGATGATAGAACAGGGGCATTACAAAGTTTAGTTTTTAGGATTTCAAAGGCTTGAGTAGCTTCTTGTCCCTAACAAAATTCACCCTTTTTCATGAGTTGAGTAATAGTTGTAGCTATAGTAGAAAAATCCTTAATGAATCTTCTATAGAAACTAGCTAATCCATGAAAAATTCTCACATCATGAACATTTTTAGGGATAGGCCATTCTTTAATAGCTTTAATCTTATTAGGATCTATTTTAATACTTTCTCCACTAATAATGTAGCCTAGGAAAACTACACTTGGAAGCATAAAATCACATTTATCAAGTTTTCCATATAGTTTAGCTTTCCTTAGCTTATAAAATAATATCCTCAAATGTACTAGGTGATCATAACCATTTTTGCTATACACAAGAATATCATCCAAATATACAACAATGAAATCACCAAGGAAAGGTCGGAGAACTTCATTCATAAGTCTCTTAAATGAGTTAGGTACATTACATAACCCAAAAGGCATAATCATCCATTCATAGAGACCATATTTAGTTTTAAAAGCAGTTTTCCATTCGTCTCCATGTCTAATCCTTAATTGATAATATCCACTTCTCAAATCAATTTTGGAAAATACTTGTGCACCACAAAGTTCATCAAGAATATCATCTAACATAGGCATAGGAAAATGATATGTGATAGTAATGTTATTCATTGCTCTAGAATCTATACACATATGCCAAGTACCATATTTTTTAGGCACTAGTAAAGTAGGAACACTACAAGGACTCATAATTTCTCTCACAAATCCTTTATCTATAAGCTCTTGGATTTGTTTATGTAATTCCTTAGCTTTCTTTGGGTTACATCTATAAGCTGGATTATTTGGAATAGGAATACCAGGAACAAGATCAATGGCATGTTCTACACCTATTTTAAGTGGTAATCCAGGAGGTAAATGATTAGGAAATACATCATTATATTCATCAAGCAACTTAATTAGATTAGGATTTTCAATTTGTTGCTTTTTAGGGTTAGAATATTTAGAAACTAAAGCATAACAAATTCCTTCTTCTTCTATGCATTTTTCCATAGCATTTTCATGTAAAAATAATCTCTTTTTGTCATCACTTAAAGGAATATGATCACACAAAGAAGGTTTCAATCTATATAATTGCTTTTTTTTTTTTTTTTCACCACATATTCATTAGTTACTCCATGACGAGTTGCTTTCTTATCATATTGCCATGGTATTCCTAAAAGTAATTGTAATACCCCATTTTTAACTATTTATAATTATGTGTAATTAATTACATAAATCATTTTAGAACATTTTAGATCCTCAAGATTGTTTTGGATGATTCGGTAGTAATTGCAATTTTGCAGCTAGGCGTACCATGTTTATAAAATGTTGTTTATATATGTGAAATTTTATGTTAAAATTTGTAAAATATTCTTATAAAATTTTATGTAGGTACTAAATTTGTTTAGATTTAAATCTAAAAATTTTGGTTTAATTTTATTTGTGTTTTTTTATCCCTTTTGAATTGTATATGCAAAATATATAATTACAGTATGCTAGCTAAATATCATATCATATGTGTGTTAAAAATTATGAAAATTTATATTTAGGTTTTAAATGATTACATAGGATGATATGGAAAGTTTCATGATTTTAGGAATAATTTTGGTATTTATGTTATTAATTACCTTCTAAGCTCGTTAATTAACCATAAGTTCAATATTTTATATATCAAATCTTATTTTCAATTCATAAAATTTTACATGTGAGTTTAAAATATTATTTCAAGGGTTTTACAAAGTTTCGTAATTTTATGAGCTTATTTTCTATTTTTATTAATTTTATCTTCTTTATTGATCTTTCCACCACTCAAAATAATTTATAAATCCTAAAATTACTGTTCATGCACGAAATTACTTCCTTACAATTCCATGATTAGATTTTGTATCAATTTTACCATTTTCTTATTCATTCAACCAAATTTTGAGTTAAAGTTACTTTTATACACTTTCTACATTTACTTGTTGTGTCACTTTGGCTTTTGTTGCACTCAACCTTCTTCACTTACATTTTCCATAATTAAAGCTGAATTTGGAATCTCACACCATAACCTATCCCATACCTTGATTGATTGATTGGTTTTTATAACTTTATTTAAACCTAACCATAGTCCACCACCTTACACACTCAACCATCATGTCCTTTATCATTCAAGTGTTGAACAAGCTATCTCTCCCCCCTCTTATGGCTGCAGATTTTTGGTCTCTCCATATTCTAATTATACCTCCTTTGTCTCTATTTATTTTCATTCATCATTTCTTTCATTTCTCCTCTTGGTTGCTCCCACCTTTCTATTCATTTTGGTTATTTTTGCCAAGTATTCTTAAGCTTTGTTGAGCTTATAACCAAGACCCATCCTCCTCTCTTTATCCTTAGTCTCTTTTCTTCACTTATGAATTTCCTTCTATCTAGCCTTTATTTATTTTTAAATAAGTAAAGAAGGTTAGATTTTTGGTTCAGTTGTGAAGTTGCTATCCTCTATCTTCTCCTCTTGTGTCTCCATCTTTCGAAGGTATTGATATTGTTTTGGGAATTCTTTGTGTTATTTTGATATTTGTGCTTGGAAAGAGGTAAACCCATATGCTGCTACTAATTATATAAAAATCATGTGATAGCATGTTTAAAGTTTCTTATATTATGCTTAAGTGTAATTTATGCTTTCTTATAATCTCATAAAAAAAATATGCATGCACCATATATTGATAGTAATTTCTCTAAGTGTGTGACCATGTATTTTTATGCAATGATATGTTAAATTTATTTATTTTAAATAGATTTATGATAGCATATTAAAATAGGGTTGCTTGTGTTAAAATAAGTATGCATGAATACAGTTTAATGTGCTAAATGAGCTTAATTGTGTTTTAGGGGCAAAATGGTATTTTTGTTACTCCTAAAAATTTATAGAATTGTTATTTTATATTAATGTACCTATTTTAATGTTATTTATTCATACCATGAATTTTTATTAATTCTAATAACAATTGGTATTAAAGTGGGAAACTATTGAGTAAATAACATATAATGACATTTTGGTCGTTTATGACTTATTATGCCTCAAAGTGTGGATAATTGGAATAATATGAAATTAATGAATTCCTGGGTTAACCTTAGAGGTAATTTGATTTTGGTGTGGATTATTGACCCTATGATCTACTTGAATAATTGAAATAAAATAAAAATGGTTAAGAATGAAATTGGAATTATTGTGCATTATAAGATATTTTATGATCACCTTATTAAGATATTAATACTTAAAGTGGAATACCTCGAGATTTGGGAATGGTTTCTCTCTAGGGGTAGCTACCCTAGAGACGAGGTAGGAGTCCTCGATTTGTTTGGTTTTCTGGTGTGTCGATTGTGCCCCAGTAAGGCCCTAGTCTACTCTATAGGTGACCTACGGGTCCTATAGGGGGCATCGATACTTAAGGATTAGGTATTTAAGGATGGGAGGATATTGCGTTGCTTTATTACACCAATATGACCAGAGTACTTTTATGTCTCTAGGTTACAAGTTGGGAGGATACTGTGTTGCTTTAATGCGCAGGTATGACCGGTGTACTTTTATGTCACCAGGTTATTATTTGTATCCCCTCGAGTAAATAAAATATGAAAAATTGTTGTATAAGAATGTAAATGGATTGTTGTGATTTGTCGATTTGGTAGTTGCCTCCGTGCACTACTTGGTTTTGGTATGTTGGTTTGATAGTTGCATTCGTGCACTATTTGGATTTGGCACATTGGTTGGTAATTGTCTCGGTGATTCCTTATCATGTTATAAGTGAAATAGATGTGGTTATTGTGAAAGGCCTTAATTATAGTTTGGTGTTTTTCTTTTGGTGGAACACCCTCGGTATAGTTGGATTAATGAAATATTTGTAATATGGTTAAGTTTGTTGTGATGGACATGTGGCATATGGCATGATATGAGTTATGGTATGAATGTGGCACTTTGCTATGGTATGTACTATTTAACATGTTATAACATGATACTTTGGGTTACTTTCTATGTGCTCCATGTGATATTTACATGTTTAGTATTGTATATTGGTTTACTTAGTACCGTTGTACTGATGGGTTCCATTTTATGGTCCCCTGCCTATTCAAAGGGCTGTCTTTACCTTGCAGGAGTACTTTGAGGGTACAAAATGATGGCTTTTGGTGGGGTTTGAGAGTTAGGACTATCTAATGTCCATTTTTGTAATCTTTTGATCTGGATATCTTTTGGACTCTTATGTCCCCTTATGTATTTATTTCCTTTGTCAGTTGTAACTCTTTTGTTTAATCTTGTGTTATCAGAACAATTTAATATTGTAATGAAACCTTTCTCTTCTTCTCATCCATTGTTATTCCTAATTTAAGTGGATAAATGTTTTAGCCTTAACACTTAGTGTAAAAAAGGTAGAGGAACCGGACTTATACTAAGTGTGGCAGTAACACCCTACGTTTTTTTTGGCTTAGCTTCCGCAATCAACTCTTTTAAAGAAATTTTCAAGTGGTAAAAATGGGGGTGTTACAGTAATCCACAAGCATCCATAGGCAAAACATCACATAGAACTTCATCATGATAGTTTCTAATAGAAAATGTGATTAAGTTTTTTTTTTTTACTTTATCTCCTTTATCTTTATTTATCCATTGTAAGGAATAGGGTTTAGGATGATTAGTAGTATCTAAACTAAGTTTCTTAACCATTGCTTCACTAGCAACATTCATACATGAACCACTATCAATTATGAGTCTACAAACCATGTCACCTATTTTACACTTAGTCTTAAAAATTTTCTCTCTTTGAGTAGGTGTAACATTAGGTTGTATTTGTAAAAATCTTTGAATTACAAAGCATGGATATCATTCTTCTTCATCCATGGTTAAGATTTAATTAGGAGATTCAATTTCTAAATTCTCATCATCACTACATTGTTCCATGTTTTCTATTTCATGCAGGGTTAAGGCTATTTGGTTAGGACAATCTCTAGCAAAATGTCCATATCCTTCACATTTAAAACATTTTTTATTTGCCATTTCAACTACCTTATTTTTACCTTTATCATCTCAATTATTCTTTTTATCATATGAAGATGTTGATTTAGGTGCAAAGGTGTTAGAATAGGGTTTAGTTGAAGTTGAAGCATTAGACTTATGATAGGCTTTGGTTGATTTAGTTTGTCTTTAAAATTTTAAAGCCAATTTAATCAAGTCATTAACAGAATCATAAGAATACATATCAACTTTATCTCTTATCAAATTATTCAAGCCACCTAAGTATCTAGCATACTTTTATTCTTTTCTTTCTTGAACATCACAAATAAAGGCTAGTTTTTCAAATTCTCTAGTGTATTCCTCTACACTAAATAAACCTTGCCTTAGAGTGGTCATTTTTACATAAATATCTTTCTCATACTCTCTAGGCACAAATTTTTTTCTTAGGTGTTTTTTAAGTTTTTCCCAATATTTTATCTTTCATTTCTCTTGTCTTTCTCTTGTTATTTTTAATTATCATACCAAATTCGAGCAAACTTTTTGAACTTAAGAGTAGATAGCTTGCATTTTCTCTCATCATCATACTCTCTAAATTCAAAAATAGCTTTAATTTCATGCAACCACTCAAAGAATAATTCCACATTCAAATCACCATAAAATTCAAGAAGGTCAAGTTTAATACCTTGATCTTCATGATAAGCATGTCTTACTTGGAATGTATGTGGCCTTATTTGGTTGTTTGAGCCAAAGGAACTCATCTGATCTTCTCCATCTTCATTGTGATGCATGTTTGAATATCTCCTCCCACCTTTTGCATGGAAGATAGGCTTCATCTTTCCTTCCAAACAAAGTCAGCATTTTCTCTCTTTTCACTTCAAAGGTGTTGACCAGCTCTCGCTTACACTCCATTACCAACTCATTTTCATTTATTACGTTATACATTTGTTATCTTCTCCCTTTTCCTTGGTAAATATTTCTAAGTGTTGGGGTATCCTTCACTTTTCCACCATCTTCTTCTCTTTTGGGAAAAAATGGAGGCTTACCTCTTTTCTCCTCATCCTTGGGTAGATTATTATCTCTTTTTTCTCCTCCTAATCTTAGTTTTAGCTCTGCTTTATTTCTCTTAATCAAGGAAGGATTAAGTGTAACATCCCAAAAATTTTTAGTTGTAAATTTTCATTTATTATGAAAAAACCATACACTAAAATTAGGGATACTACTAACATGATTAGTACAAGATTAACCTTTTCCAATTTCATACTCACCATAAGGCTAAGGGACTAAAAGTAGTAATGCAAATAATCAAATAAAACCATAAAAGTTCAACATTTCATAAATAAAACTAGAGTACACAAACGTTAGAGTTAATATAGAAAAGAAATTAAATATAAACACGCCCACTCTAGGGAAAATAAAAAAAGCTAGTAAAATGGATAAGGATAAATCTAGAGAGCACCCTCTCAGACCCCACAAAAAGTACAATAGGTCATCACTCAATCCCACCCAAGGCATCATAAGCATCCAAGTCATCAAAATAGTCATCTTCTACCTACACAAACTTAGGAGGGGGCCACTTCTCGTGAGAATGAGATGTACCCATGAAAAGGGTGATTAGTACGCTAAGTACTGATTAAGGTAACCATATGGCTAAGATAGAGCATAACATGAAAAAGGCAGATAATGCATGAAATAAGTCATTCTAATTAATCACCATCATTAGAACTTAGGCCATTAATACCAACTTCACATATCTCTCAAATTATATCCATGTGGATCGATCTCCAAGGAAAAATGCTCCTGGCCACTATTATTTGCTAGTGGATCGATCTCCAAGGAAAAATGCTCCTGGCTACTAGTCTAGCCGGTGGATCGGTTTAACCCTGACTCACATAGTATTCCACTATAAGTGGTTAGTATTTTTCTCATGACTTGTTATTATTTAAGGTTTGGTTTACTAAGCTCTAGATCCCCCACTATTATAGCCAGTAGATCGGAATATACTCGAGGGAAGAACACACTTAGCCACTATTATTCGTCGGTGGATCGGTCTCTAGGGCAAAATATACCTAGCCACTATTCCCGTCAATGGATCAGTCTAGGCCTGATTTAATAGTCTCCTACTTTAAATAGATAGTACTTTATTCGTGTCTTATTCAACAAGTAATTATTACTAGACATGCATACCTCTAATAGACTTCCCATTCTTACTCTTTCAACCCAAACTCCTTAAATAACACTATCCTATAACTTAGAACCTCTACACTCCCTAGGACTCTAAGACTTCTTTCTCACATTTCCCCTGACTCACCATAAAATCCAAAATCCCCACATATGTGGGTCAAGGCCCACTTTCCCATTTCTTCACCTAGGCTCACCTTAGCCTATTAGGGTTTTCCTTTAGAAACCCTAATCTGGCCTATGTGGCTCTAACCTCTCTTTATCATACATGGCCTATACTCCCCTTTGATTCCAACACCATCGCTCCACTCCACCCACATCCAAACATCACTACCCTACTCCCCATCTTCCACATGTAATTAAGAAACCCTAGTTGGCTACCCTAAAACCCTAATACTTCTCTTTTCTTTTATACCATCCCTTCACATACACACTCCACCCTCTTCACCACTTAACTCACCCCCTTCATAAGACACCCTCCTAATCTCAACCCTAACTCCAACCAATCACCTTCAACCCTTTCAAATACTCCCCTACTTAGGGTTTTTTCCCCGAAAAACCTAGTTAAGCTCCCATGCACACTTATACCAACCCACGTACTATCTTTCCCCCAAGGACTCATATCACCCAAAGTACTCTTACCTCACCATGTTTAAACCTTAAATCAAAATTTTCCACGTAAACTTTCCCCTCATGCAAAGATTAACCACCCTATGCAAGCCTTACAATTCCCATTCAAGATTTACTCTAATCCCTTCATTTTATTATTATTCTTCCTTTATTTTATCACCCATAGGTTATAAGGTACTTAGAATTTTTTCCACTTCTTCCTATTCACTCTTCCCTCTTTATTTCTTTTAGATTCCCACAATCTCACAATGCCACCTAAGGTCTCCTAGCATACATGTCATACCCTAACAACTATACATAAGAGTATGTCATAAAATACAAGCCATATCACCTATATCGCACATATCATAAATCATACGTAACTTACCTTAGATCCATGCAAAGCAAGCTACACAACACATATTTTAGTCCAAATTCACATATAATACACAACACATATCATCACATCCATGAGCATGCAAATCATAGCAAAACCAAGCCTTAACTATATCCTTAACTAATAGGACACTGGGCTTGGAGCACAAATCCTACGCCTCCTCATAGGAAGGGTTTGTTTCACAACCTATAAAAATGGAGCACTAAATATTAACCCTTCTTCCTACATCTTTTTCCATTTTATTTAATTTTTTTCTAACTAAATATTAGTAATGAGATTAATAATAATAATAATAATAATAATAATAATAATAATAATAATAATAATAATAATAATAATAATAATAATAATAGTAATAGTAATAAGGTTAATAATGGAGAATTATTTAAAATAATCATAATAAATAAATATAAGGGTTAAGGATACAACTAGAAAGGGTGTGGTAGGCTAGGGTGGCGGAGGCGGCGATGCAAGGGTGGTGGAGGTGGTGATGATAGAAAAGGTGTGTTTTCTTGGGTGGTAGGGTTGCTAGGTTAGAGGGGATTGTGGTGGTGTCCTACAACAGCAGTGTTGGTGGTGGCCAAGAGTGAATGAGAGGAAAGGAGGAGGAAGGAGGGAGAGAAAAAGAAAATGGGGCATGTGTAGGTAGAGGGAAGGTTTTTTAGGTAGAGAGGGAGGTAGTGGAGGTGGTGGTTCCGGCGGTAGTGGTGACGTAGGGCTGTGCAAGGGGTAGATAAGGGTGAAAGAGGGTAGCTTGAGCTGCCCACTTTGCACAGGTGTGGAGAGAAAAAGGAGGGATAGTTAGGGGTAGGGGAAGGTCACATTTGGTGGAGGGTGGTGCAAGAAAGAGGAAGGGTAGAAGTTAGGACAACAACGGCGGTAGCGACATTTGAAGGGAGGGTGAGAGGGAGTCGGGGAGAAAAGAGGAGAGGAAATAGAGTGCATATATATATATGGAAGAAGGTTTCGAGAAGTGGACAAACAAAGGTAGAAGACAAAGTAGAGGGATGGTTGGCTACTGGCTAACATATAGGCCGGTATAGCTTGATGGTTAGGGAGACAAGGTAGGGTTTTGGAATGGTTGCCGATTAGGTGGGGTGTTGGGGAAATAGAGCGATAAGGACCAATACAGGGCAGTGCTAGTTGCATGCCCTATAGGTCAGGACAAGGGGAAGGTGACAGGAGAGGGAGAGTCGTGGCTTTGAATCAGCCATGTGCATTCACTGATCGGGGGAGGTTGAAGTCAAGAGTAAAAGGGGAAGAAGGGAAAAAGGAAAGGGAAATAAGGGGGTGGTCCGTTGGGTGGGGCTGGGCATGAGTGAGGAAAAAAAAGGGTTAGGTTGGTCTAGGCATGGCCTAGGTCAATGAAGGAGGGGGAAAAGAAAGAAAAATAAGAAAAAGGAAGAAAGAAAAATAAAAGGAAGAAAAGGAGAGAAAAAGGAGAAAAAGAAAAAAGAAAAAGAAAAGAAAAATGAGGTGGTTGGGGGTGGTTGGGATTTTTTAAAATTTTAGGAATAAGAAAATTGGTAAAAAAATAATTAATTTTTTATTAACTTAAAAATTATTAATATAATTTAATTAAAATTTATTTTAGTTTAGTAAATTATTCTAGCCTCCACTAATTTTATCCCTACATTATTTTTCTCCTTTTTTAGATTTAATTATTTTTATTATAATATCATTATTGTATTAAAAATGGCACATTTAATTAAATCTCACTCATTATCCCTTATTTTATTTTTAATTCCTAAATTAGGTTTTTGGGGTATTACATTAAGGGTTTGGGAAAGGCTAAAGATCTTAGTTTTTTCTCTCTTTGATATCATTTTTGAGAAAATGATTATGTCACGCCATTTTTTTGTCTCCTTATTTTATTTTATTAAGTTTTTTTAAACGAGTTTTAATGGTTTTCATTCTTGTTTCTCTTAGGAGATTGAGATATTGGTAGAGACTGTCAAGTTAGGAGTAATTGTGTGTAAGAAGATTTTCTTGGAGTTAAGGCATTCTTATCTCTATATGAATGAGATCTTCTATTGTTTGTTGTTGTTTTATGTTCTTTATATTTTTTATGATGTGTATATATTAGGTTAAGATCTTTGATTCAAGTATATCACCATATGTTGATTGTAGGAGTTTTAGGGCACTTTGAGTATTTTGATATCATGCATAAGTTTGTTAAATTTAAGCATGACCTTATTGACTATTGGTTTCCACCATGATTTATATGAATTTATATATGGAGTATAAAGTTTTATATATTATACAAAATATAATCATGATAAGATTAATTTACAAAAAAAGGTAATATTGAT
Source organism: Tamarix austromongolica (assembly GCA_039764185.1). Taxonomy (NCBI): domain Eukaryota; kingdom Viridiplantae; phylum Streptophyta; class Magnoliopsida; order Caryophyllales; family Tamaricaceae; genus Tamarix; species Tamarix austromongolica. The sequence continues at coordinate 52,343,848 of CM077817.1, forward strand.
TATGTGTGGTTCATCTGTTTAGGCGTTACGATTGGTTGGTTTCTTAATAAGTTGATTGGTTTGATGAGCTAGTCGAATGGTTTTCGTGAGTAGTCAATCAGTTTTCCTAACCCATCAAGTCATTCCTATAACCAAAATAATCTTGACCTATATTCGAAACATCGACATATTTGGCCAAATCCATTGATTGGTTTCTGTGAACACTCGATCGGTTGGACAAATCAATTGACTCATTTATTGTGTATTCTTTTTGTCTCAAGTTTGGTGCAACCAGGCCAGTTGACTAGTCCTTCTAAGTTCACCTTGTTTACTTTTTATTTAATGATCCTTCTTTTAGGACTTCTATCTTCACTTTTTCATGTAACTACAATGTTTTAATCATAACTTCAACCATGCTTAACCATAATTTAATGTACATCAAAATATTAATATTATGGTGTATTTTTTAGTTGAGTTGGTGTTCTATTAAAACCTAATTTGGTGGCTATATACTTCATTGGTGTTTGGTGTCAGCATTTAAGACATCCAATGTACTTGTAATGAAATAATGGAATCTTAAAGGCTTTTTTAGTATACATACTTAGGGTTTAGTTATCTTTTGTTCCCTCTATACTAGGAGACAAGTTTGATGGATAAGGAAGATCCCTGAGAAAAGCCCCTTGCCACTAGTGTTAGTGTGGTGGATGAGGCATATCCAAAATTAAATGTATGCCCCTTCACCTATGACACCAAGTGTGGTAGATGTGAAGACCCTAAGAAAAGCCCCCTTGGCACTAGATTAGTGCGGTGGAGAGAATTGTAGTCCTACATTTGTCCTAGTATTGGAATAAAGATAATGCTTTGATTCTATGGAAATGTACGTTAGGTAATGGAGATCCAAAAATTATCGTATGACCCCTTGCCTAGGAAATCAATTGTGATGGATGAGGAAGATCCTTTAGAATATCCCTTTGGTAACCATGCAATATGGTGGTGGGAGAGGTTGGCCTACGCTTGTCCAATCATATAATATTGACATTATGTGTTCTTCTTTTATATGGCTTTTCATGGAGACTTTTTCTTGTATGTATATATGCATGTATGTATGTACCCTAAGGCCTTTCCATGATATATATATATGTATGTATGTATGTATGTATGTATGTATGTATGTATGTATGTATGTATGTATGTATGTATATAGGTCATCCATGATCTTATGTGCTATTTTTTCCTAAGCATGTCATACACTAGTTTATTGTATTAGTACTTCAATGTATTGGTTACTACATTTTTCTTTTGGTTCAGTGAGATAAGACAATTTGTAGGGGTGTGAATCCAAGTTAGAGTATGTAGAGGATGATGTCACAGGTCAGTATTTGGTCATTTCTTAGGGTTTAAGAGTTACATTTTCGATTAGTTAAGAGTTTGGATAACCAGTTTAGATGTAGTTTGCCCACTTTATTTGGATGTTTTTAGTTCTTTCCAATTATTTAAACTCTTGGCTTAATTTCTTGTATTTATATTTTGTAATCATTATCTTCTATCTACATTATTAGTCTCATCATTGTTATCATTATTATTGTTGTATTTGATAGATGGGATTTATAGATTATTTTCATGCATAAAAATGTCATTTATCCCTTATTAATTTTATAATATTTAATCTTTTCGTCGAGTTTTCCTCATTTGAATAGAATTTACAGGAAAGAAAAAAATTGAGGAAATTCAAGGAGAAATCAATGAAAAGAAGAAATCAAGTAAAGAACACATCAAGAAACACTGAATCAAGGGGAGAAAAATTGGAAATGAAGCAAATACACCAAGAGAAGCTATGCTGAAATTGCAAAAGGAAAATAGTGGAAGACCCGAAAATACAGTACCCCCGTATTTCATAAACACGGGCCGTGTTAAATATCCAGAGCATTGATTTAAAATTTATCTATCGGCAGAGCAGTTGGAAGAAATCACGGAGGTCCTGTGTTTCCAAAACACGAACCGTGTTTTCATTTAAAGAATTATAACTGTCCGCGCGACCTATTTCTGATATATCCTCTATCAAAACAGGGTTCGAGAGAGTTTTTTTTATCAGAGATCAAAAAAATTTGGAATGTATTCTCTTCTTCTATTCCCTTTAGAATATACATGTAATAACTAATTCCAACTTTGTGATCTTCTTGAATTCTAGTGATCAATTGACAATCTGCACTTCAATTGATAAGTCTTCTCTATTCCATTATAAATTGCAGCCTCTCCATTTTGGTTTAATATAAGTACATTATTTGCATTTATACTTTTGTTTGTCCTATTGCTATCTTATTGTATTACTATTGGATTTTGTGAATGTGTTGTTGGCATTAATTTTCAATCTTTATATGTAATAGTGTGGTTTTTAAATACGCAGATGTTAGAGTAAATTGAACAGGGTAAGATGATTTGAGGATGGAATTATGTCTCAAATACAATAGAATATTTTGAATGTTTGATTCTAGATGAAATTTAATTGAATTAATGGATTGAATTGAATGATTTCGTATCATAGATTAAGAATTTAAACTAATTAGATTGATCACCTATTTAGTTTAGAACTTGATCTTTGCTAAGATAATGCAATTAACCCGTAATTGTTAATTAATTTGTCTACAGTAGTAAGAAGATTAATCGTTAATCTTATCCATTAATTCGTACAATTGCATAATCCGAGCTTATATGGTTATGATTGTAGTTGGCTTCTTTCCATTCATAATGCTGCCATTAGTTGAATGTAGCGTTCATAACCTAGGTTATTAAATGGTTAGGAAATAAATTGAGAGCATATTCAATTTATTAAGGTTGAGAGAAAGCGAAGGAATGTGTTATTATGAATTTCCAAAGGTCAACGTTAAATCGTATAGAATCATTCTTCTTACTCGAATATTTTATATTCTGATTCCATCATCAATTCATTCCTCCCCTATTTGTCAAATAGTGATTAAAACTTAGTATATTTAGATTTAGTATTAGAATCAATGAAATTGTATAAACGGGATTATAACATCAATTGCAAAATTAGTGATTAAAACATCATTCCTTGTGGGTTTGACTCCTTCTTGCCATATACTATGTATTTGGAAGTTATGATTTATTTATTAAATTTGTTGTACATACGACAGTACATCAGTATTATTAGTAGCACATGCATTCTTTTGTTTTTTTTTTCCATTTTGCCTTACATCAGATATGGGTTAGGTGATAATTACACCTTTTCTGATGGTTGATGTGACAATAATATCCCCTAATTTTGTTTATAATTTGATTTCACATTATCTTCATAATAAAATTTTCTAGTTTAAAATTTAAGAGGTGTTACACAATGTGCAAATGGATCAAGAGGGAGGTTTCTCAACATCCTTATGCTCAAAAACAAAAGGAAGGATAAAGAAGAGAGTTTACTTATGTTAAGTGTGGGGGACCAAGGTGTAAGAGGTTGAATGATGAGAGTGAAAAAGAAGTAGTGAAATTAGATGAATGAAGGGAGTATATAAATCAGAGGGAAGGGTGCACCGCAACTTGCAAGCAGCCATAGCTGTTAGAGGAGAGAGGAATGTGAGGGAGAGTGAGAGAAGGTGAAAAATACATCTAAAGTACTTTTGGAAACAAAATTAGCTAAATGAAATCATTGAATTGTATAAAATAATGTAAAAATAATCACAAAGCACCAAAATATGTTTATTGGTGCAAAAAGACTCTAATTAGAAGTTTTCATAAACATTAGAAAGATATTCAAAGTTAAAAAAAAGATATGAAATCACAGGACAATCCGTCAATCAGTTTAGGTAAACTAGTCGATTGGATTATCACAGAATAAAAGTTTTTGTCTCTAAACATATCATTCGATCAATTAGGGTAATTAGTCAACTACTACACTTGAAATTAACATTTTTATTACAATTTTATGCCCTTTTCAAAACTAAAACTAATATATTTTATATTAACATAATTTTAAATATATTTTAAATGATTTTAGAATAGAATATTATACCATGCACCATAGAAAATTAGGAGAAGTAGGAAGAAATATTAGATAATTTAATGTAATATAAACCAAAGTAAAAGGATAATTTAATTAAGAATATAAAACCAAATTGATAATACAAGGAGAAAGGCTAAGCCATGAACTTTTTGGCATAAAGGAGGGGTTTTTATCCTTACTAATCAACAATGAAAGGTTGAGACTAATCCTCAAAAAATTAGATAAATATTAGAGGAAGAAATATTAAATTTGATGGCCTATATGGCAAAAAATTATTTAACTAAATTGAAAAATTATAAAATTATAAAAATATATTTTTAAATCATTTTAAGCTAAATAATACTGATATATAATGATTATCAAATTTTTGTAAATTTAGGATAGTTAAAAAGGGCTATTTAAGGTTTTAAAACACTATAATAATATATTTTTTTGTAGACTTTTGATTAAAATTTAGAACACTCTAGGAGACTGCAAAAACAAAGGATTAAAAAAAAAGATTTAGAATAATATGATAGTTTAAAGCGGCTTAAAAGATATCAAATAAACGAGCCTGGTAAAAGGTAAAGAAGAAGGAAAGAAATAAAATAAAAAATGCAAACGACAAGTATCGTCCGTAGTTTCCTCTCAACGATGCGTTTTTTTTCTTTTTACACACAATATAAGGGCGGCCAGCACATCCGGTCCCACATTCCTTTTTCTTTTCTGTCCCCTTCATTTCGTTGTTCCATCAGCCGGCACAAAATCCTTCGTCGCATCTGATGCTGTGGGAATATTTTTTTGGATTAGTTAGATCAGTAACCGATACGCATCCATTGTTGAGTGCATATTTTTGTTCACCATGATGGCATGATCCGAAGGAAAATGAAATCGCTTGACTGCATTTCAAAGTTGCAGCCGCGATCAAATATCGTCCCACGCCCAGAGTCAATTCCAATTCCAACCCTTACCCTCGCCTCTGTAGCACTTCTCTGTCTTTCACTTTACCTTCCTTCTCTCTCTCTTCCTGAATTTGTTTTTCCTCCCCTCCCAATTCTGCCCATTCCATCCTCTTCCCAATTCTCATGGCAGCTGACAGAGATGGCCCTTTTCATCCACTTCGGCCCCAATACCTTCACAAATACCGAATGGGGTAACGGCTCCACCGATCCCTCCATCTTTTTCCCATCCAATTTGGACGCCAGACAGTGGGTGCACGTCGCCAAATCCACCGGCTTTTCTCGGATCATTCTAACGGCGAAGCATCACGATGGATTCTGCCTTTGGCCCTCTGATTATACTGACTACTCAGTTGCTTCAAGCCCATGGAAAGATGGATACGGAGACGTTGTTGCTGAACTAGCAGAAGCTTCTGCAGAAGCTGGTATTCAATTCGGTCTCTATGTTTCGCCTTGGGATCGTCATGAATCGTCTTATGGAAAGACCGCCGAGTACAATGAGTTCTATATAGGGCAGATGACTGAATTGCTCACTAGGTACGTCAGCGTGACTAGCTCATCTGCTGATTCAAGCTAATTGGGCTTGCATGATTTCTGCAAATGTGAATCACTTTGGCTCGCTTTCTTGTGCTTATATGTGGTTTCTCTTGATTGTTACTTCGGTTTTTCTCCCTTTATTGGTTATGATGATAATCAGTAGTCCATGGCTTGGCGATTGGCTGACTTGAATGCTTCATGATTCTTTACTCTTTGCCTTGCCAGAAACAAAACATTCATCGGATTAGAGTAATGCTCTCTTACAATTAGTTTAATATGCTAATAATAGGAGCTAAAAAAAGTAATAAAAAGTTGCTTTTGCCGAGCTCCTCTCTTGGTCATGATACAACATTACTGGCTTCGGTGTCGACACGAGACATTTGTGATCGAGATGTTAGAAAATCCTTTAAAATTACTCCTTTTTCTTTTGAGTTTTTACTTTTTGTGTTCTCTTTTTTGTCTCAATTTTTTTTTTGGTGTGTCTTTGTTTTGGTGTTTTTCTTCGTCGGTGTTGCAGGTTTGTAGGCGAATTATACCCAGTTCATATAAAATTATAATGTAGCCATATAACTAAGTATACGAAAGTGATCTCGTGTCTCAGCGGTTGAAGTGTCGCATCTTCACTACTAGAAGTAATGGGTTCAAATTCCACCCGAGTAGCGTGTATTATGTTTTAGTTTGATTTGTGTTTTTCCCTATTTTTGGTGTTTTCCGTCTGTTAGGTTGATGGTTTTTTTTTCTTTTTTTAATTGGTGTTTATATTAGTTTTCGTATCTTGGCTGGTGTTTTTTCGTTTTTTGGGTTGGTATTTAGTTTAGTTTAAGTTGATGTTTTTTCTTGTTTATTTAAGGTTTAGTTGGTGATAATTTTTTCCCTTATAACACAAAATTATTTTTATTATAATTAGAATAAATAATGATAATAACTATTTGGGATGATGTTTTTCCTCCTTTGGATTGGGTTTTATTATATTTATTATCATTATTAGGGTAATATTAAATAAGTATCATAAGTACAATAATTATCGTACAGACTTATGATGTATATAACACCGGTTAGAGACACACATTCATAAATAATTAAGCCACCAAAAGATTTTGTGTATCACGTGCCTTCTCTTTTTAAGTATCTGTATATTTATCAGGGTGCACTTTTAGTATAACGATTGCTGTTTGGGGGAAGGTGATGATTTATGGCTTCTTTTTATCTCTATCTTGATCTTCTACTTTGACAGTTTGATTTTTGTTTTGATACAATTATTCAGCGTCAGTTCTATTGTTCTTTTGGACACGAAACGAAAGGAAGGTTTATGTCTGTTTTTTTTTTTGAGGTTTTTTTTTTAATTATTATTGAATCATTGCTTTTTAATTTATTAAAATTAAGAAATTTTGTCATTAAAGAGTCAACACACACACTACTCCCCACATCTCCTAGTAATAAACTACTAGTATATTTTTATTTTATTTACTTTTTCTCAAAATATAGACTTGTTCCATGTTTTTTTTATTTCTATTCACGTGAGGTAATGCATGTTATGAAGTATTACTTCCTTTAAAGAAATTAATTTTAATTATTTTTTATGTGAAGGTAAATTGAAATATATATAGTACGAACGTGCTGTAAAATATAATTTTGTATTTTGTTTGAAAATATAAATGACCGTATTACTGTGAGAGAAATAAAGTATATAGAATATAATATACATTAATTAAAAATAATACAGAAGATTGTATTACCTAATTCATACATAATATCATACTTATGAGTTGTAAAATTGCATACTTAATTTGTTTCAAAAATGAATTTTATTTTGGTTAGTCATTTAAGATTTTCAATGTAAAAATTTGACTATTTTACTTTATTTACTGCTACTTATTAAATTAATTTCATGATAAAGAATATATTTGACAATTTACATACTTGATTAATATGTGTGTAAAAGTCAAACAATACTTATTTTGAATCGAAGGTGTTGAAATTTTAAAATGATTCTTAAAATATAAAATTCTTAAAAAAAGTTAATTTTTTAAATTCAGTTTCTATTTAACAAATCTAATTTTTTAAAGAAACTCGATTGTTTTACAAAGATACCAAAAAGTTTTCAATGTTAGAATACAACAAATAAAATTAAAATTCATTTTTTCAAATTCCATGTTTTTTTTTTCTAGATTTAAGAATAAGAAAATATTAAATTTATTATGAATTCCTCTATTTTAAAGGACATAAAAAGTAGTTATACAAGATAATTACTTATTTTAGTAATTTAAAATAAGTAATTATCTTGGATAACTGCTTTTCATAAGTAGCTCCAAACATGTACTAAAAAAATCATTTTTTCCCTCAAAGATTCCAAATAATTTAAATATTCAAAATCGTTTGAAAATTCAAACTTTACAAATATTTCATAAAAAAATTTACATGTATCTTTAAAATTTTGATATTGTTATTAACTATAACACCCCCTATTTTTCATTACAAAAAAATTTCGTTCAAAACATGTTACGGAAGCAAAAAAACACTTTAAAACATAGGGTGTTATCGCCTTACTAGACACAATTTATACATCTGTCGCCTAAGTTATATTAGATACAAGACTAAACTAACAAAAATACTAAAACAGCAGAGTGTGCAAATAATAACTTAATTAAAACAACTCCATGTTTACAACAAATGACTCTAACGGGTTTTGTTCAAATCGTTACGAAATACACATTAAAGTACAAAATTACAAAACATAGGTTGGGGCACAAGGCTCAAAACAAATGCCATGATCCCCTATGGACTTTATCAAACCTTTAAGATGTCCTTACTCACAACCTCAACCCAACAAAGATAGGTCCTTTACTAGCCATCCCCTAAAGCATGTACAAGGTCCTTTGCTCGTGGGAATAAGCAGGTGATCAGGCAAACGGATACATCAGTACACTACATACTTAGGAAGTCAAGTTGCTCTCTCAATGTACATATGTATAACAGTTTGTCATACACAATATAGATTACAGTACGCGTCATGCTAAGGCCATATATATACATAAAGATAAAGATACATGAAGTCATACTACCATGTATTATTCCAACAAGTAGAATATCTGATGCATAGACTCACCACCTTTCCATATGAGTATACACACACTTAATGGTAAGGAGAAACAAACAACCTCAAGTTATGCCATTAGTTCATTCATGTAAGAGGTAAGTGAGTCAATCCCTTACTATTCCATTTCATAATCAAGGTGTCAGGTCAACCATTAGCTAAGTTTAATAGCTAGCGTTATCCATTTTTGATCAATCGTACCATTACTTCAATTCTTACCAATAATTAGTCATTGTCTTAATCACCATTTATATTTGATCAATTACTTACTTAATAACCATATTTTATTATCATTGAGTAATGGACTGTGTATCACCCCATGAAATCCTATCCAAAAAGAAACGACATAAAGTCCAGGCTGAAGCCAATTGCCATGCGGATATAAGTATAGGGCCTAGGCAGAAGCCAATCACCACAATGGACATAAGTTCAAGCCGAAGTCAACTAATATAGACGTAAGTCTGGGCCGAAACCAACCACTTAGGCAACCAGACCCTTTAGTGTCGATACCCCCTAGTACACCATTAGTGTATAGAGTAGGTAAGGCACTGGGACCTCTTAGGATCCGGCCCAAAGGCAAAGCTCGAAGGCACTAAAAAGGCCCGAATGTAGACTAACCTCCAATAGCTAATCAAGAATCGGGTAACTTGGACCCATACTCAACTTGACTTTCTTTCACTTTAAGTGATTAGTATTTTATTCATAAGGATGGTAATCATACAAGGCTTATACAAACAAACAACGTAAATCTCATACTAAAGTATATTGATCCTTTTTATTTTCATTTTCCCCAACTATGTGAGTTTACCATTTATCCTTGGCCAATGAGATTTATATTCATCATAGGTTTTAATCCAAGTCCTTATTGATTTCCATTACTGTTATTTTCATTTTATCACTATTTATAGGTAAATAACATCTTTAGCCTTTACATTACTCATAATGTATGCCATAATTTATGACCCCTTTCAATCCCTTAATTAGGTTAATAATTCATGTTATAATCATTATTTCATCTCATTAATAATTTTGATTTATTCCCAAATATGACCCCCAAACATAATTGAACTACAAACCAGCAAAACTAGTCGATTGGTCTGGGCCAACCAGTTGATCGGTTTAGGTCGACTAGTCGATCGGTTCTATTCAACCAGGCCATGCTTCCTTCAAACTTTTTGATCGGTTTGGGCAAATCGGTCAATTGTTCATAAACTAGTTGATTGGTTTTACCAAACCAGTTGATGGTTCAAGTTGAGAGCAAGACTAAGATCTCTATAGGCGAATTAGTTGATGGGTTGGGTCAACCAATCGACTATTCTAGGAACTGGTCGATCGGTTTATCCTAACACAGCATAAATTCACAAATTTCATGCAGATTCTTGCATAAAAATCATTTCTACTCACATTAAGACATGTATCAACATCAACCTACACATTTATAACTAGATTATCATGTATTTCTTACCATAACATTATCATAGCCTATTTTCTCCATTTTCATGCAATTTTCCCAATTTATGTCATTTAAATATATAAATTATGCATACAACTGTATTTCTTCATACCAACATGTATAATCTAATAAAAAGGCATCACTTTTCATGCAAGAGGCCATGCTAACATTTTAGGTGTAAGAATTGCTTACTTGATACAGGCTAAACCCCCTCAAAAATAGAATTTTCAAATTTGTGAAAACCTTAACTCTTAAAACCTTAAAAACTAAAATCTTAAGTCGGGTATTATACCAGAAATTGATAAAATTTCGAACAAGAAACAAAAAGGGAAAGGGATATACCATTGGGACAAAATAGGGAAAAGCTTAACTGGACCACTCAATCTTTTCTAGAGATCTAACTCTACCTTGCTTAACAATTAAAACAAGATAGAGCTAGAGGTCGGATTAGGAGAGTGTGCAAATAAATTGGCAAGTGCTCGAAGTGTGGAAGAAAAGAAGAGAATGTAGAACTCAGAGAAGTTTCAGTGGCTGAAAGAAAGTGCAATTCATGGAGGAATGAGGCTATTTATAGTCAACCAATCGAAGGAAAACACAAAGGGTTCGGAAGGAAACTCGTAACTCTACTTGTGACTGTTTGAATTCGATCAGAATGAACAAATTTGCCTATGATTTGCTAACCTAGTCTCCCGAGCTCAATTTGGGACTCTAGGGAGCGTAGGTCAAACAGGCTAGAATTAACATATAGGGAATAAAGAATGGGAGGTTAGTGTGGAAGGAATCTTCTAGGTGCTCAGAAGTACGCCTGAGGTCGAAGCGATTGATCTCAGAATCAGGCAGATAAGAGAGGAGAAAGAAGACAATTAGCTAAGGTTATCTTTCTTCCTCATATGTCTCAATCAACCTCTAGAATAAGTCGAGGTAATATTTTGGGTTAAACGCGTCATGAAAATGGTTAGGAATCTCTTAGAGACAATTGGTATGAGTTGGTAAGGTTCTATTTTAGTGTAAGGGATTTTTCAGAAAATCAAACTTAAAAAAATATGATTAGTTCGACAAACTAGTTGATCGGTTTAGGTATACCAGTTGACTTTACATCCACCAGTCGATTAGTTTTCCCAAACCAATTGATCAGTTTGGTCGAGGAACTCAATTTGGCTAAAACGACAAACTAGTCAATCAATTCACAGAACTAGTCGATGGTTTTGCGTGTAAAGATCATTAAACCTCATTTTTCCAATATTATTTCCAATTAGTTTCTATTCCAAATTAAATCATAACATTGAATTAAATTAAAGGCCCAAAATTTGTCAAAATTTCTCATCTGTCCAATACACAAAAGTGTGGGGTATTACATTAATCTTCATAAAAAGTTTCAAAATTATGTTAAAAATTAAACAACTTTGGAAATTTCAAAGAGAGAGAGAGAGAGAGAGAGAGAGAGAAATGATTGAATAATATTCATAAATTTGGGAAAAAAAATTCTAAATTTTATTAATTGTTACATGAAAAGAACATGTAGTGCAATATTTTAGACATTTGTTAGAAATAAAATTCCTATAATAATTTTGCATTTTCAAGTCATTGATAAGGACTTTCATAATATTTTATGGTACGAGCATTATACAATTTTTTCAAGATTTCATAGTATGAATTTTTTAATGTAATTTTTGAGCTTTTTATAAAATAAAGAAATATTTTTGAAATTATATTGTGTATAAGCACTGAATTTCTTAAGAATTTAGGATTTTCTTTATTTTTTTCTTTTTAGAAAGATTAGATATATATAGATGGATAGATGTGTGTAGATATAGATATATGTATGCATGTAGATATTGTTTTTAAATTTTTGAATCATTTTGTATTTAGGTATTTTTAGTTACTTTTAAAAAATTACATTTGTAAACTTTTTTCTTTTTATATTTTTCTTTTATTTTTTTTAGTTCTCAAGAAGTTTAGATATACCAATTTTTTTTGAGAATTTATATATTTTTACAACCTCAAGTATTGTAAAAATGAGAGTATAATCTCTAGTAGTCTTAATAGTTGTATCATGTGTTCCATGTAGTATAAATACATTAAATAAATATTTTATAATGATGATTTTCTGTTTGAAAGGGTGAATGCATTGATTCCTTAACAATGAACTTAGAACGTTAATTAGATAATGGAAAACAGCCCTGAATGTTCCTTCATATTTAAGTGACAATAAATGAGTATAGAAGGTGTTTATGCATGGAAACATTTCATCATCTTAAAATTAGTCATAAGTTTGGACTGGACCATGATTCTTGTTGGTTATCATCTTCAACATCAGTACTGATGAAGCAATCTTGTCATTTTTTTGTGGAGACAGATATGGTGTTATCAAAGAGATATGGCTAGATGGTGCAAAAGGGAAAAGTGAGAAGGACATGGAATATTTCTTTGATACTTGGTTTGCTCTCATCCATCAATTGCAGCCTGAGGCAGTCATCTTTTCTGATGCTGGACCTGATGTAAGATGGATTGGAGATGAGGCTGGTGTTGCTGGAGCTTCTTGCTGGTCTCTTTTCAATATGTCTGCTGCAAAGATTGGCGACACCAATCCTCAGTATGTTTTCTGTCCCTTTGGCTCACTGCTTTTTTGTTTGTTCCTGAATTATGATCCATATCTGTTGCGATGTTTGCTTCCCCCAATTTCAACTCTAGAGCTCCTTGAATATTCATCAATTGGTTTCCGAAACTTAGTGGCGTAATCTACTTTTTTGTTTTTTTTTTGTCAAAACAAGTGTCCTGTTGCTCTGCATAACATGTTCCTCCATTTTCAAATGGATGGAAGGTAGTCTTGTCTGCAAAACTGGCCTTACAGGTGTGTTTCTATTAGTTCTAATACTTGATCTCATGTTGTGTCACTTAGAGTGGCTTCTTTTCTTGACATCAGGAGATCAACACCTTTTCTTGACACGGTCACACAGCCAGACATGGTTAGATGTTCTGTTTTGTATAGTTGAGAAGCTTGTACCCACGAGTCCAAGTAGAATGTGGTTCAACATGAGTATTGGTATAAGCTGAACAAAATTTTGCTTAGTAAGGAATATATTTTCTATTTTCAGATGAAATGTTAATTGAAAATGATATCTATCTGGGTGTTGATGTGAATCGATGGAACTTGTTCGCCACATTCATCAAGAACATCTACCTGTCTTGCATGTCTCCTCATAGTGTAGTAAGTATATGCAATTTGATTCATATTACGTTCAATATAACCTGACAGTTACTCACGTGGAGGAGATCCAACTGGGCATGATTGGGTGCCTGCGGAGTGTGATGTCTCTATCAGACCTGGTTGGTTTTGGCATGCAGCCGAAGTTCCAAAGACTGCTGCGACTCTTTTAGACATATTCTACAAATCAGCAGGCAGAAACTGTCTTTTACTTCTGAACGTGCCTCCAAACTCTTCAGGTCTCATCTCAGAAGCAGACATACAAGTGCTTGAGGAATTTGCGGAGCTCCGCAGCTCAATATTCTCGCTTAACTTAGCAAGGAACGCAACTGTTACTGCAAACAGTACGCGTGGTGGAATAACCGATTCTCAGTTTGCAGCGCATAATATACTGGAAGATGATATTCACACCTATTGGGCTCCAGAGGAGCACCAATCTGGCTGGATAATATATATAGACTTGGGAAATGTTACACTTTTTAATGTGTTGGAAGTTCAGGAGCCAATTCACATGGGACAGCGGATCAGTGAGTTCCATTTAGACTTTCAAAATGAGTTGGGACAGTGGCAGAGAGTTACAAATGGAACTACAGTTGGCTATAAGAGGCTGTTGCGATTTCCTAGACTAGAATCCCGGTACTTGAGATTTGTTATTGACGAGTCTCGAGCAGACCCTCTTGTATCGTACATTGGATTTTATATGGATTCGTATTCTCTCACCATCCCTGGGTTCCAGTTGGATGACAGCCAAATTCTAGAACAAATTACGAACAAGCATATTCAGAAAGCTGTTAGCACAGAAAGGTGTGGTTCAGAAATCGCTTCTGCTTAGGAACCTTCCATGCGCTTATTACATGGCATATGTAAAGATGCATTCTCTACTTCATGCGTTTGTCTAACTGTATTACTATTGAAAACATTGTGTAATGTATGGAAGCTTGATGTACAGGACCACTTTTTTGCTAGAGATTAGGGCAAAAACGCCGTGCAACAGGGATCTCCATAGTTAGCTGGCCGGACCAGGGCCTAGTCTAGTTAGGGTCTAGGGCTTCCGAATTTTTAGGGTCCGGAATTTAAATTTAGTATATATACAACGGAGAATGTTAGAGCTAGACTACCTTCTAGAAAAATAGTAGTATATATATAGGTAATAAGTTAAAAAAATTATAATTTTATTATTGATATTTTCAAAACTTAATTGTGAGGTAATAAGTTAAAAAAATTATCTCATTCCTTAAATTTTTATTCAAAAAATAACTAATATTATAATTAATATTATGTTAATGATAATTAATACTATAATAATTAATTAATTATAGTATATGTAAATTATTATTTTTCATGATGATTAAAAAAGATTAAAATTATATAATCACAATTAAGTTTTGAAAATATCAATAATAAAATTATAATTTTTTTAACTTATTACATATATATATATTACTATTTTTTTAGAGGGTAATTTACTCTGAGGGTAGCTCTAACATTCTCTATATACAACCGATAGATATATAGATATTTACCTTTGAAGCAGTTGAATTTGCAGGTCTTTGAAGTGTGGAAACTTTAGGATGATATTTTAACATTTTTTCATTTAATTTAGTCCCTCCAAATGTACTGTACATACATTTGTAAGTCAAAGCCTTGATAATAGACATGTCAACATAAATAAAGTCAGTGTGAATTAGTAAGCATATGCAATGGTATGCAATTCTCCATATGCATCAGACTTCCAATTAATTCATTAGCAATTTTTTTACACATTCATCCATTAAAATTAATTTATTAAGGTCCATATACCATATTTGCATAGGGACTTGGAGCTTGTAAAGCTGAACTTGACAATTAGGGATTTTCATGTGTTTTATGGATTAAATCTACCAAAGATTATCATGACCTAATTCATTAACTCATCTAAGCAAAACCATGATGTGTTGTATTTGCCTAGGACCTCAATGCCTATAAGGCTGGTCTTAACAATGAGGAGTCGCCAAATGGGTTTTACGGGTCAAATCTATTCATAGTTATCATGACTTAATTCATTAACTTATATAAGTAAAATTATGATGTATTGTCTTGATTCAAAGTTTACGTCCCAATATATTAAAACTTTTGCATTTTATGAGTTGGGCCGCATATATACTTTTGCTAACTTACTGTTTTCATGCTCTCTTCCACTACAATCATTGTTGCCTCAATCACTATTGACAACTCAACACCACCATTACGATGTGCTATTATCTTAGTGGTGTTGTGACGGTTGTGGCGATTAACTATAACACCAACAAAAAAATTAAACACTAGTTTTTAGTTGATTAGTCTCTTAATCATTTTTTAACCCCTAAATCTTGTTTGAACATCTTACTTATATGCTTTAAGCTCTCATTTTTTATATATCTTTCTACCCTTTAAAACTTTACTTTTAATTTTAGGTGACCGACGGTAAACTAACCAACAACATTCCATATCTATTCATTTAGGGCATCTAGCGGTTGATCGCCAACCTCACCCGATCAATCGAAGTTGGGCAATTTTCACTATTCTTGATTCTTTTAATTTCTTTTGACTTTAAATTAATTCATATGCCTAATATTTTTATATATTTGGGTTTCTAGATTAATTCCACATATTTTCCTAATTTGTCATGACTTTTGGGAATTAATTGATTGTTTTTCCCACTTTTAGTCATTTATTGGACACTTTATCCTACCTAAATAATTTTTAATTCTTGTTTGCTTTCTTGAGATGGATGACTTTGAAAATCTTATCCTCATACACCCTATGATCAAATCCCACATTGCCCTTACTCATTCAATTAAAAATCTACACATAATCACTTCAATCACCTTCCACGAACTCTCTTATATACTTTTGCCCTTGTCAATTACTCCCATCACTCCTATTGCTTGCAAGAAACCCCTTCCATATAAATTCTCCCTATCTCTCTCTTGCCCATTTTAACAGCCATAAGGGGGTTATACCCTTCTAGTTGTTCATTTTCCACTTAGCTAAATTCCCTATCTTCTAGTTTGCTCTCTCCACTCTCCACTCTTCTTATTTTTAGTTTGTGTTTGTTCTTGGGGTTTTACCTTGTGATATAAACCCTATCTTCCTCTTCTCAGCTTTCTTTCATTCTATTACTTCTAAAATCTTAAACATAAATTTTATGGGCTTAGTCTATGCAAATGATCGTTAAATTAATAGATTGATGAAAGGTTTGATTCAAGTTTGTTTTAAGCCTTATTTGTTAGCCTTAAAGGTTATTCTCCTCTCTTTTAATTTTTCTCTTTTATTCTAACCCATATTATAATTCTTTTATCAAATTCTTGAATTTTTGTTTTAGGCTATCAAACTATGGAAGGAGGTGTTTAGGAGTAATTTTTGCTTAGAAAAGAAAATAGAGTAGTTTTGGTAATGATACATGTCTTTAGTTTATGGTTTAATTGTTGCTCTATGTTAGTATTATGAATTTTTCATGTTATCATGTTTTGTGGTAGAAATCATACTTAATTTTCACTTTTATTTATATCCATATATTAATTAGTAAGTTTATAATTTTATAAGCTTTTTGATTTTATGTGAAACTTCTATATTATATACCTTGCTAGGTTTTTCCATAAAATCTCAAACATGATAGTGTATTATGTCTTTTTTAATTCCATATATGGCTAGATTTAATTATGCTTAAATATTGTAATTGATGCAGTATGTTAAGGTTGTAAGATTTGATGTTTAGAGTTGTGTGGTGGTTTCAAACTTAAGGCTATTTGAGATTATAGGTTTTTATAATTAAAAATCATTATATTTTTGAGGTACTAATAATGTAAGGTTGGTTGAGTGTATTTTTGGTGAATTTTGGAAGCTTGTAGAATTTTGTGGGTCATATGTGATTTTCAAATTTATGGGTAAGTTTGGTCTCTTTGTGAATTTTTTGAGAAATAAGTATGTCATTATATCAATTGAGGGCCTTACAATAAATTTGATATACAATATACAAGACTTTGGATGAGTATGACAGAAGTTATGAAAATGACAATTTGGGTGTTTAAGTGAATTAGAGAAGTTTCAGTCTATTAGGTGAAATATAGAAATTTGATGTTGCATAATCGTTTTTGGGTCATAAAAATGTCAAGTGTGATATGTGAAATATTAAGAGCAAATAGGGGTAGCATATGTGCAATATTATAAGAAAATGATTTAATTTAAGAATAGTAACAAGAGGGTAGCATGAGTATTTTATGTGTGAATTGCTGGAGTTAGGCTATGATTTTTTATATGGTTTTGTTAATATTATATTGGAATAATTTGTTATATTTGGTGATTGAGGGAGCTGTATGGGTGAAGTTATTTGTGAATTAGGGTTTAAGTGAGGACATTATGCTCTATTCCCTTGTGTAATATTACTTGGTGCTTGTTAGCTTACCACATGTAGTATCTTTTTTTCTTTTCATATGGTTATAAAATGTTTAATTTGATTAACCTTGTCACATTTCTATGTACTTTAAATAGATACAATTTTTGAAATGAATTTATGATGATTAGATATCCTTGTTATAAGTTGATAAGTAACTATTCTATGGTAAATGAATGGTAATAAAAGTGGAAGTCTACTAACATTAAGCAAATCAAGTGATGCATTTTTATATAATAAGTGTTGGTTAATGAACCAATACAACATTACTAATTAAAGCAAAATATCATATAAGATGGGACCAAAATGATTTCAAGTGTAGAAATAATGCAATTATATATTTCTCGACCCAATTGGAACTTAGTTTACTCTATTTAACCGATTCACTGACTTAAGAGAGGTATACATACTTAAGGATTTGTGGTTTAATAGTTGCCTATATATGTTTTTCCCATACAAATTAGTGAGTTTGACTATCTTTATCTTATCTATAGGGATAAAAGGAGAGGAGTAGGTATATCACAAGAGGTTCAATGATCACAACATGATTAAGTAAATATATTTGTATGATCACCTAATGATAAACCCTAAATACAGTTTTATCTTAGATTAGCTCATATAAGAATCTATGCGTGTATAGTATCTATCTTGTCACTAAGTTACTTGTTTCATGCATTCCCTTTCCTATAGATTTGTATTGTTACTTTACTTAGTATGTTGTGTATTGACCATCATTATCATGGGTGTTATTCATTCGTATGAGAAAATATATCTTATTTATAGATATACGTTGACTCAATGCTTTTGTTGTGCTTACCTACATTAAGTGTTTTATGGGTTAGTTCAAGTATATAGTTATTATGATATCTCTTCCTTGTAGGACTTTATGTCTATTATTTTCTGTTATATATGTTCTCTCTTCTCTATTTTGTAATATTTTATCATTATGGGATCAAGTGCTTCCATTACCTAATCTCTAGGTACATGTTATTTAATAGCCTTACACCCATCATATATTAGGAATGGGGAATACTTTTTTAATGTTAGATGTGACCTAACACCTAATATTTTATTATTAATACTTCTATAAAAAATGGGTAATAAATTTTGGGGTGTTAAATACTTGTTTACTTATTTTGATGACAAACTTTAACCCCTATATATATATATATATATATATATATGTATGTATGTATGTATGTGTGTGTGTGTGTGTGTATTAAAAATATTTAAAAAAATCATGAAAGTTTTTTTTTAATATGAATATGAAAATTATATTTTCATAGTATAATATATTATAATTAGAGAGAAATTAGTAGTTAATGTTATTCCCCAAAATACACAATGATAACTATTTAAAAATAGAGGGAGTATCACATTTATATGTTCAATGTAATTGTTCTTCAATACATGTTTGGTTAGATTTTGTATGTTTTTTAATGGAACATGAATAAATAGGTAGTAATTGAAATACACATAATTGAATATGATTTAATTTGTCTATACATGTAATACTTTGAAATTTTATCTAATCTTAATCTTAATTAATTCATATTTTAACCTAACTCTAATAATGGGTAATTGATATTTTAAAGTAATCCTAATTCTAGGTCATTTATATTTTAACCTAACTCAAACTTGAGATAAATGATAAACTAATTTTTTCGAAATTCCCTTATCTTAAATTTAAACATAATCTTAATCCTAAAATGTCTTTAAAAAAATGGAAAAGAAGAGAGAAAAAGGAAAAATAGATTTTTCCTCCCCAATCCAACTAACCTATCCTTTTCTCCTTCGGGCTATGCAAACACATCCCTTGCATGCACACCCTCACACAACCATGTAGACACATCGCTATGCACAACCATTTCCAACCTCATATAGCCATGCGCACACACCCCTATGCACAACTATGCATACCCTTGCAAAACCATGTGCATACACCCTTGTCCATAGCCATGCACAAACCCTAAAAAACCTTGCACCATTCCTTAAATATTATGCTTTCCTTTGTGCACACCCTCCCCCCATCCATTTTTTCTCACCACCTAACACCAACCACCGCACACCACTTCCATCATGTGGCACCAACCACCAACCAAGGCATACAACAACACCTTAAGACCACAAAAAAACCATGTAGTAGCCCTTGGGTGCTTTATCCCTTCACAGAGAATGTGCACCATCATTACACCACTATTCCCTTGCAACCTCCTTACACAACACCACCATCATCCACTAGCCACGCTTCACCACATCCCTTGCACCACCAACTAGTGCCATACTTTTTATAGCTCCATTACTTTGATTTTTTCCTTTCCCACTCCTTTGACTTATATTTTATTTGGATATTTTTTTCCGAAGCTCTAACCATGTGTCATTGTTGATTTTTAGGTATTTTTTTAGTTTTATTGGAAGAAGAGTCTTAGGTTTTATGTTCTGAGAGATTGGTGATATTTTTGATAAGAATACATGTTCTAGCTAATGCTTTTCATGTGAAATGTGTATATCTATATGAAGTATCATGTTTGGTATTGTTATATGGGTAATTTCATGTTGATAATATTGGTGTATGATATCTTGTGTGGTATTTATTGTGGAAAGATGAGTAATACGTGAAAGTATACATTATAAGTATCATTTAGTTAAGCTTTTTTTTATAAGTAAAGAAGGTTAATATGAATCATTTATCTAATTTAGGCTATTTTCTTGAATTATATGTAAATTTATACTCGTTGTTAAGTATTTTCATGAATTATTTATCCAATTGGTGAAAGTATTTGTATTTTGGCTATCATAAGGGTAATTTGGTTAATATGGGTTAAATATGAAATATTAGGTGTTTTAATTTTTTAATTGGCTCATAATATGTTATTTATATTCTATAGAATATACTAAATGTGCTAATTATGAATTTCCTAAGTCTAATGGAAAGAGAAAATGACTTAAATTGATAAAAGTAGTCCTATAGGCAGGTCATTATTGCATACGTAAAATTTTAGAGTTAGACCATGCTTTATAATATTTTTTTAATATTATAATTTCAAGAATTTTTATTAAAGTTGGTGGCCATAGGAGTCTTGGACACATTGTGGAATTAGGGTTTTCTTAAGTAAAATATGGCATTTTTCTTAGGGGACGTCATGACCTTTGTGTGGTTGAATTTAATAAGTGTTTGAAAAATTATGTGAAGTTTGATTTTTTTGCCTTAAGTACTTATATGTTTATATATATGAGGACCTTGAGAAAGATAGCAATAAGTAAGACATTAATCATTTAGAATGAAAGATTACATGAGTTAGGGCCAATGTGGTGTGTCCGTTCCATTAGATGATAATAGCATATTAGGGGCATTTTACCTTGAAAGGTGACTCAAACCATTTCAATGATTTAATAATAATGGTCAAGAGCATGATGCCTTGGTATATGTTTTGTCTATTCCATTAGATGATAATAGTGACTCGAGAAAGTTTCACCTGAAAAGTGCTTCATTCCGTTCCACCAAATTAAAAATAGTGGGGCTCTTGGGCTCAATGTAAATATGATTTTTATCTTGAGATAAATAGCAATGAATGAGATATTAATCACTTAAATTGAAAGATTACATGTGTTAGGATCGAGGTGTTATGTCCATACCATAAGACAATAATGGTAGCTAAGAAGCATTTTGCTTTGTGAAGTGCTTCAGACCATTCTGTCAGTTTAAAAATAGAGGTTAGTAGTGCGTTGCCTTAGTATATATTAGGTCCATTCCATTGGATGATAATAGTAGATTAGGAGCATATTGCCTTAAGAGTTGCTTTAGTCGATTCCACCAGATTAAGAATAGTAGGGTCCTTAAACTCAACATAAATAAGAATGTGGATTATGAATGTATTGAATAATGGGCTTCCAGAGTTACTATTATCTTATATTATATTATGTTAATCATTGTTCAAAATTATTCATCTATGAAATCTTACGTATTTTATGTGATCTTGTTATGACTATATTATTATTTTACTCTGTACATAGTATACTAATAATCATTTTCATGGGTATTGGTCATTCTCATGAGCAGATACAACCTTGTTTTGTAGTGATTGTCAATTACCATTTTTAGTGTGCTCTCTTCGGTAAGCACCAAATCAAATTGGTATAGGATATGGTTATATGGATATTTCTATCCCTCTATGAAATATTAATCCTCTTTTTTCACTACATAATTCCTTATCTTTATTTCATTTCCTATATCTTAGTGGAATCAAGTACTTCTCACACTTCAATCCTAGGTATAAGGTTACTTTTTCCTTACAACCGACATAAATTAGGTATGAGGAGTGTTCTTCTATATTAGATGAGGTGTAACAATCCTATATTTGGGTATTTTAGCTTTTGTAAACATCTCTTTAATTTTTTTAAGTCCTAAATTTTGGAGTTGATATAATACCCATTTTTAAGGTCTTTAAAATGTTTTTAATGAAGGGTTAGATATGTATTTTTAGTTTAGTTTTAATGGGGAAAAGAAATAATTTGAAAATGACAAAAAAAGCCTTTGTTTACCTAGGAAACTAATTGACTAGTTTAGGAGCATACCATTGGTATATTTATGGTTTCATTGAGTTCTTTAAGTCAAAAGAACCAACCAACTGCTCACTAGTATACTGGTCAACTAGTTATACCAATCGATTAGTTTTGCCAAACAAATCCACTAGTTCCTTGGTACTATTGTATTTTGGGTTTGATTTAATTTGAATCTTTTTCCAATTTTCATAAAGCCTTGTGATTTTGATATATGTAGATTATAAATTTTTCATATGAGATTTATAACTTATTTTAACTATGTTTATGGGATTAGAACCTAATGGAGGGATAAAATCTTCAAAAGAGATTTTTAGTAACAAAATCACCTTGTCTTATTTATTTTTTCACACAAAAGCATGCTCTGTGTGTGTGTGTGTGTGTGTGTGTGTGCGCGCGCTAGCGCATGTGTATGTGCATGTGTGTGTGCACCCACATACACATCCAGAACTGTGTGAATCAAGTCAATAGGTAGCTGCATTGTTGAGCCTCCTATCTAACTTTCTCTGCTTATTATTTCCCATTTCCATGCTATTATGTTTTGATCTTGGTCTCCAAACTACCTATCTTCCTCATCATTTTTAGGATAGGAAGACTTTTGGCTCATATTTTCCCTCCTTGTGTACCACAACTTATTAGGCTTTGTGGGAACAGAAGGGGATTATGGATATTAAGCCTTGTGCCCCTTATTTTTATTAATTTCATACATAAACACTCCAAGTTCATAAGTTTTTCTCTCACTTTGTCTCATTGCCCTCTATTTCCAAGAGCACTTCCTCTTGCTCCCACCTCTACTTCTTTTCCCTTTTTTTTTTACTCTACTCTCCTTTCCATCCTCTAACACTCCATCTAATTATATTTTTTTTTCTTAAGTAAAAAAGGAATAATTTTAGGAAATATTTGAAGGCTTTAAGCTTTCTTCTCCTTGTGGATTTCAAGTTTTGTGTTTTACCTCTTTGTTTTTATTTTATTTTATTTTTCATCCATTGGTTTAGATTAGTTTGAGTATAAATGTGCTTTCACTGAGTTTTTTTTGTGGTTTTTGAAAGGTGACAAAGAAAAGCAAGACGTCAGAGCTTGAAGATGAAATACTCTTATGCTTGGGTATAAGGTAGATCATTACCTCTTGCCATAGATGTAAATAATTGGTCTTGCACTTTGAGTGTTATCAGATTTTTTAATACCCCACTTTTATAAATGTTTTTATTATTATATTTGCAATATCCTAAAGTTTTAAAAGCCTATATTTAATAAATAACTTTTATTTGGGATAAATTAGCTTTTAAATTTATTTAATTTAATCATTTTATGAATTTTTGGTTATATAAAATTAGATATAAATATTTAATAAATTAAAATAAATATATTTTTTATTTTATCACACCCTTTTTATTTAAATAATTTTTAAACCAATATTTTACTAAAATTATCATTTTTAAACACATATATTTAATTATATTAAATTAAATTATTAAATAAATTTATTACCCAAAAATATCACATTCTATCATTTTATAAATTAAATTAAATTATTTATTTTTTCGTATTTTTCCCTTTTCCTTTTTAACTTTTTCCTTTCTTTCTCCTTTTTCCTTTTTCCTTTTTCCTCCTTTCTTTTTTCCTTTTTCCTTCCCTTGGCCGCCAGCACCCCAGCCTGCCTCTCCCCCTCGCGCTTGGGCAGCAGGCCTGCTTCGTCCCCTCCCTCTCCTTCTCCCGCATGCGTCGCCTGTCCCGTCCTCCCTTCTTTCTTTTCTTTCTCTTCTCCCCCGACCTAGTTGACCCACTCCCTCCTTCCCCTTCGCCTGGCCTGCACGCAACACCCCCTTCTTTCTTTCTTCTTCTTCCTTTCCCCCGAATAGCACCTACACCCCCTCTTCACTCCTGCACCCTTCCCTTGCCCTAAATCCTCCCCCACCTTCCCTCTTTCCTAGCCCCAAAACCCTAACCCAAAATTGGCTCTCCTTCCCCCTTTTATGCCATTTCCGATCATCTCCCTTATTTCTTTGCATGCAGTTCATGCTCCATAAATAGTATGAGTTGTTGCATGCCTTAGTATATGTTGTTTAATAATATTTTAAGTTAAGTATTTCATTAATTAAGTGTTATAATGTCTTATGCTTTGATTTTTCTTATTTCTAATATAATAAATATTGATATTATTTTTAGGTATTGGTTTTGCTAATCAAAGCTTGAATCTTTACCGGGATACCGGTAAGATTCATTTTTTAGGGAATTAAGGTAATCAGTAGACCTCACTTAAACACATGGATTAACGTATGCTATCATATTAGGGTTTTAATATATTATTTGCATGATATATGTTGTTTCATATAATATATGTAGTTACTTACATTGATTGATAAAAAGGGAAAGCATGGTAGTTTATGTGCTATGTATAGAAATATTGCTTAAGGTATGAGTTTGGTTATTAATGAAATTTTTTAAGTATTTATCCATGTTGTATTATGCTATTGTGACCATTAATGCATGGTTAATATTATTGTGAGCCCTAGGGATATTTTAGTAATGTGCCTATTATGTGTGGGTGCTAATGAGTATTATATTAAATATAATAGTTATGGAGTTGGATAATGAGAATAAGGTATTAATGTTAATATTTCATGCAATGATAATAATTTAATATAAGTGGTGTAATAAGGGGCAAAATGGTAATTTGTAAATAAAAGGGTAAATCGGTAATTTTAGAAGTAAAGGGGTCAAATGGTACTTTTGGAAGTAAAGGGTAAAATGGTAATTTGTAAGTAAAGGGTAAATTAGAAATTTATAAGTGAAAAGGGAAAAATGGTAATTTTGGAGGTAAGGGTAAAATGGTGATTTTGTAAGTTAAGAGTAAAACTGTAATTTTGGAGGTAAGGGCAAAATGGTAATTTCATAACTAATGAGCAAATGGTAATTTTGGATGTAAAGGATAAAATGGTAAATTAGTAAGAAAAAGGGTAATTTGGTAATTTTGATAATGGAGAAGGGTAGTTTGGTAATTATGATAATGGAGAAGGGCAATTTGGTAATTAACCAACTAAAGGGTAATTTGGTAATTATAATAATAGAAAAGGGTAAAATGGTAATTATGATAACATAGAAGGGCAATTTGGTAATCTAACCAACTAAAGGGTAATTTGGTAATTTTGATAATGGATGTAGATAATTTGGTAATTATGATAATAGAGAAGGACAATTTGGTAATTTAACCAACAAAAGGGTAATTTGGTAATTTTGATAATGGAGAAGGGTAATTTGGTAATTATGATAATAAAGAAGGACAATTTGGTAATTTAACCAACAAAAGGGAATTTGGTAATTTTGATAATGGAGAAGGATAGTTTCGTAATTTATCCAACTAAAGGGCAATTTAGTAATTATAACAAAGGAAAAGGGCAATTCAGTAATCTAACCAACCAAATGGGAATCATGATAAGTGTGACGATTATGAAGGGTGATTGGTAACCTAATAAGTGTGGGAAATATCTTGGTAACCTAAACCGAGTAAGGGTGTAGCGAAGACCTTATCTGTGCTATGTATCTTACATGCCTTGGATGCCACATATAATGTTATGTTGTGTATCTTGTGCTATTATTTTAACTTTTTTATGTGTAGCGCAACTTGAAACGAAGGTATACTCATGTGCTTTCTTATGGTATGTGTTAATATGTATATGCTGTTAGTTGTAAAGTTATGTGATGTGGCCCTTTAGGACATGCATGCTAGGATATTTAATATGGTAATGTGGGATGGAAGGATGAAAAAGGAAAAATGGGAAAGAAAGATAACCAAGGGGAATTATGTTGTCTAACGTAGGTAGGAATGACCTAAATAATCCATGATCCATGAGTGGATGAATAAAAAGGGACTTTAAATAAAATGAAAGAGTGGGAGAGTCTATGGTTTGTACGGGATGGTTACAGTCTGCATGGGGGTGAACCTTATGTATGGAAAGTTGCCTTGGGGTGTGAGGAAGGTAATGGAAGAGCTATTTGGGTGATAAGAGGCTTTGGGTGAAAAATAGTACATGAGGTAGTATACGGGTGCATAGGAGACCGAGCTAGGATTTGGGAGGAAACCCTGATTTGATAATGTGGAAAAAGAAAAAGAAAATAATAAAAATAAATGAGGATGAGCGAGGTATGAAGTGAGGGTTGAATCTAAGGGTCGTGACGTGTGGGGTGTTAAAATAGTTTGGGTTGTGTGAGGCAGAGAAGGATGGGCCACATACGCCCAAATTAGGGTTTCTAGAGAAAACTCTAGGGTAAGGCGGTGAGTGGACTTGGGGGTATAAGGTAGTGGGCTTTGATCCACACACTTAGGAGTTGGGCTCTCGGTGTGAGTAAGTGGAATAAGGGAAGGATGTCGGATGAGTTAGGAGGTGTAGAAGTCTCAAGATATGGGACGGGCCCCCTTGGGAGGATAAGTGTAGATGGAGTTAGTTATGCATGTCTAGGGTGAAATCTATTGAATAAGATACGGTAAAACACTGATAATGTAAAGTGAAAGATTATTGAGCCGGACCCAGACCGATCCACCGACATAATAGTGGTCAGGTGTCGGGGTGCCCTGGAGACTGATCCATCGGTATATAATAGTGGTCAGGTGTGTTCTGCCCTATAGCTGACCGATCCACCGGCTATAATAGTGGGGGATCTCGAGCTCAATAAACTAAACCCTAAGTTTGATAAGACACATAAAAGACATTAAACACTTACAGTGGAACACCATGAGAGTCGGGGCTAAATCGATCTACCGACATAATAGTGGCTAGGAGCATTTTGTCCTAGAGACCGATCTACCGGCATAGAATAGTGGTTAGTAGTGTTCTGCCCTACAAGTGACTGATCCACCGGCTATAATAGTGGGGTTTCCGTACTCGCATGGATATATAAAATCCGACAGATGATTGATTAATGATGGGCTATAATAGTTTTGAATATACTAAATCATTAAATTTAAATTTCTTCCTTTGATATTTATTTAATCTTGTGAGGATCAATCCTAAAGTTCCATTTTTGTTTAATATAGATTATAACCACTCTTTATTAGCGCCTACAATTGCGTGGATAGCCCTCTATTAAGTAGCAAAATTGAGTTTGAATTCTTAAGCAAAGTTACCATATTGTCCTTAGTCCCAATTTCATCTTTCTTTCTCCACAACCCATTTATAAACATTTTCCACTCACTCCTCCTTCCTCATTTGGTAGACCACCTTACCCCTTCTCCCTTGATATATATATATATATATTTACAAAATATCTTATAAGAATTATGTATTAAGTTTCCTATAAAATTACTTTTGTACCATTCCTAACTTAACCATATCATATATTTCTTTCTTTCTTTCTTTCTTTCTTCTTTCTGGTCTTACTCCCTACAAAATTTCTTTCACTTTTCTCCTCCTATATGCCACCACTTCTCCTTTTCCTTCCCTCCATTTTCAAACCATCCACCTCTATTTTTACACCATGGTTGGAAGCTTGGATTTCTTTAAGTTGAAGATGATAATATTACCTTCAAACCTTGATAATTTCTTCTATTCTTCTCTTTCTTTTTGTACCATGTTCTCTATAATTTTTCCTCTCCATTTAGTGTCTTCCTCTCCAATTTTCCTTCATTATTGAAGCTTAGTTTTCTTCTAAATTCAAGTTAAGAACTCACGTCCCTTTTCTCTTTTATTATAACTTATTCTATTTGGTTTTTATATGTTGTTCTTTGCTAATCCCTTTGTGTTCTTTTCTAGGTTTATAGAAGAGTTGGTTTGGTCTTTAATATTTCTTGTAATTTTCTATTTTACAACTTACATTGTAGGTAAGATCTATTTACTACATATAAAGAAGATTTAGTATGTTTGGGGTTGATTTGTGATGTGTTATGCTTAATGGTATTTTTTTATCAATGTGGGGATTTTTTTATCCTTCTATTGTTTCATTAAATTGATGATACTATGGTTATATATTGAGTTATAGATAAACTTTGATGCTAAGCATGATTTGATTTGAGCATATTTTGATTTTCTAAATTATTCTTAAAGATTTGATGAGTTTATATGAGTTTGAATGTTCTTGATGTTCTTGAGAGATCATGATGATTTTGTGGATTTTGATTAATTGGATGATAACATGATAGTATTTGAAATTAATAGATAAACTTTGATGCATAAAATGTTAGTTAAAGCATATGATTAGTGGTATTTAATTTTAGTGAAAAGTTTAAATGTTCTAGCATGTTTTTCATGTACTTCATAATCTTGAATGCGCTGTTTGCTAATTACTCTTCTTAACCTTTTGTAAGGTTTAATTTGAGATTATTTATGATTAAGAAAATTATTTTTATTAAAGTTAATTCTTAACCCAAAATCACATTTTTAGCATAATTAAGGGTCAATGGCCAATCTTGGCCCATCGACTAATAACTTTAACATTATGAATAGTAAATCTCAGTGAATAGTATATCCTGTTAATAAAATATTTTAGTTTTCTGATTTAAGTTCCTTAATATAAAAATAATATTTTTAGTTGGCTGATGAATACTATTTTATGAATATTAACTTTTTCAAATTTTGTATGAGACTTTATGTCTACTTGCTTAAGTTATTCATATTCACATTTTTCATTTTTTTTCTCTAAAGGCAAAAAAGTGGTTGTGGCCTTTTTTTCTCTAATTTTTGAGGTATTTGTATCTATAGATCAGGTTTCACTATAACACCCTTAAATTTTGAACCATAAAATTTTATTTTGAAGGAAATGAAAAATGATACAAAAAATAAAATCGGGGAATATCATCGCCACATCAACGATAGGAGTGGCGTGATCATCACTTAACATATGTTTAATTTAAGACAAAAAGAGCAATGAATTGAAAGGGTGCATGCTCTGCTAGTAAACTAATAATATTGAAAAGTATGAGAATAAATATATAGACATGAGAGTTATAAAACCCAAATACAAAAACCAAATCCAAAAGTTTAAATAACCTGAATGAACAAAACACATCTGAACACAAGGGACAAAAATATTTTAAATTGGTTAGCTTAACTCTTAACTAAATAGAAATATAAAATCTCGATCCCCAAGCAATGAAAATATATTAGCATACAATATCAACCTCTACATGCTCTTTAGAAGAAAAGTTGGATCATCACAGTGACCACATAAATGTAGTATCATTACAGTGAAATACTTATAAAACAAACCACCTTAAACATAGTAAGGGCTCATGTTGCACATTGAATTCACATAGTAACATTATAATAAGTATACTTAAATAACATAACATTTAATATCATGATTGTCATATAATTAAGCATGTTGTAATACCCTGTATTAATAAATCCTTAATTTAGATATGCAAGACATAAAGTTTGATTAGTAGGTGAATTAAATCATAGGATTCTTTTTAATTGATCATTTCATCGTTTTGAGTGAGTCTATAATTATTAAATTAATAAAATAACTCGGATTAATGTATATATAAGTAGAGGAAGATAAAAGTTGATGAAGGTAATAATAACGATAATAAGAAGAGAGTAGACAGTAATCAAAATAGAAGGGATGGTAATAACAATAACCTTATTACGAATAACAATCTTAAAAATAATACCGATAATAATAATAATTGTAAGAATAATAATTTTAGAAATAATTACTAAAATAAAAGAGGGGAAGTGATAACACAAATAATAATAATATTGATCATGATAATAATAGTGACATTTTTGGTGAAAATAAAACCTTGTTTAAGTAGGATTCTTTTCCTTAATAACCATACACTTGAAAGCCTAATACATTGAGATACTTTTGCTAACTAATTCCTAACCAAATCCCCCAATTTAGCCCTAGCCAAAACCCCCCAACCTGTCGAGCAAAACCCTTTCCCCATGCAGCCCATCTCCTCATTTCTTCTCTCCATGCATGCACCCCCTTCTTATCCAGCAACCACTCCTCATTTGCAGCCTTCCCTCTTCCCCAAACACATACCATCATCTCCATGCAATTCATCCTCCCTCACGCCACCCCTATCCCTGCATGTTGCAACCACCAACCCAACCCATCCTCCCTCACATCACTCAGCCACCTACAACCCCATACCCCACGAAACCCCAACCCTTTCCACCAAGTTGCAGCCATCATCTCCCCCTCCCCTCAACCTGCACCCCTACTCTACTTTCTAGCCATCTATCCACCCATTTTCCTCCTTTCCCACGCCATTCCACCCTACAAAATCCCAGCAAAAGAGCCCAGCCACATGCAGCCAAAACCATCACGTCACCCAGCCACATGCAGCCCCAAACCTCACGTAACCCCAGCCCATCCACCAAGTTGCAGCTCTTATCTTTCCCTCCTCTCAACCTGCACACCTACCCAACTTTTCTAGCCATCTACCCCTCCATTTTCTTCATTTCCCATGCATCCAGCCAACCCCTTTCCCTTCTCCCAAGCTTCAATGCCCTCATCCCCAAAAACCCACCTGCAGCACCCTTCCCCACTCACCCTTGCAGCAGCCCATTTTTCTCTCTATTTTTCCCTTCTTTTATTAAGTCTCAACCTAAAGCAAAGACCCTCCTTCCCTCTCCCTTTAAGTCCTCTATTTTTCTCCTTGCAAGTCCTCTCTTTCTTTCCCTTAATTCCAGCATTGAAACTTTATTTGCAGCCCCAAACTCTCCCTTCCCTTCACCGAAACCTTGCCCAAAAATCACCCAAATCTTCCCTTGTGTTTCACCTCTCCAATCAGCAACTATTTCTCCAACGTAAGTATTCTATCTTTCGATGGGCTTGGTGCATAGAAATTTCATGCACCGGTTGCCTTGGTTATTCTCCCTAATTGTGTTTCGGGTATTAGTTCACATAGGTTATCATTTTGATTATTTTAATTAGCATAGATACTAATGCTTGTAGTTGTGGACGGTGTTATTTATTTCTAGGTAATCTCAACCCTGCTTAAGGTTTTTTGGAAGAAGCTCTTCGTGGTGTTATTATTTTCTTAGCTCAAAGGTAAATCCAACTAATCTATAGATGGAAGAATTTTATGTGAGAATGATAGGTTAGTTTTCTAAGGTAAAAATCATGTTAGGTTGAGGATATCAAATGATTTGTATTTTGTGGGAAAAGGAAGCATGTTGTAGTTTGTTTCTATGTGAATATTATGATGTGTAAATTAATATATGTTACCATGCAAATTTTCATATGCCTAAGTCGTATTCTAAAATTTGAAGAGTGTATGCTTATGACAACTAATATGGATATATGCTAAGAAAAGGAAATGAGTATGTTAGGGTACTAATATCTGTTACCATGCTTATATTTGTATACTTAGGTAGTATTCTAAAAATTGAAAGTGTATGCTTATGACAAAATATATGGATTTATGCTAAAAGAGAAATGTGCATATTTAGGATTAGAGTCCAACCGAAAAGTTGTCATGTTTCGTGGTAAGACCCATAAATGGATTAAACGTGTCCCTTGGATAATTTAGATAATTTTGAATGTATAGCATGTTAACTTATAGTATAAATGTTTTTAAATAGTGATTATTATGTGTTGCATGTTCTAGGGGTAAAAATATA
The DNA here is from genome assembly GCA_039764185.1 of Tamarix austromongolica. Classification (NCBI taxonomy): domain Eukaryota; kingdom Viridiplantae; phylum Streptophyta; class Magnoliopsida; order Caryophyllales; family Tamaricaceae; genus Tamarix; species Tamarix austromongolica. Next base: position 52,375,606 of record CM077817.1, read on the forward strand.
AATTTTATATACCATGATTCATATTTGAAAGGTATTCGCGGAAATTGCATGAGTTTACGAGATACTAGAAATGCATGCTAGGAGTGTATACATGTACTATGTATGGTGAATGTTTAGGGGTAATATGGTCTTTGGTCGTACCAAATAAATTATTGTATGTTAAAGTATCATTAGCTAACTTATGCTAGCATTTCCATGACAAATATCCTATGGAGATAAACCTGGTAATAAATTAAAGGAAAATGTGGTAGTTATAGGCAAAAAGGTATTTCAAAGTGAATAATTGGACTAGTTGAATTAAGTGTTGGCCTTAAAATAATTAATTTGGAAATAATTAGACAATTGGGTAGAACAACTGAATTGGATAATTATTCGGGCTATGGCATGAAGCCTAATCCTAGGTCGTGTTGGCTTGGAATGGTTGCGGCCCCTCAGGGTCTTTTGGATTTGACATTGGTTGTTTGATTTATGGCTAAGTTGAATATTATGAACCTCAATATTCTAAAAATAATAACCTGAAATTTCATAAGACACTAATTACTTAAAGAGAAAGACTGAGTTAGAAAGGAATCTCGTGCCTCGAACTTGGCCACCGAGTGCATAGTTTGGGCCTTCGGGTCAAGGGGCTCACATCTACTGTATAGGTATTCCATACACCCTATAGGGAGTACGCATACTTAAGGACTTAAGTTCTGAGGTTTTGTATGGATGGCTGATATGTCGTGTGGCTTCCTTGGCAAGCTTTGCCTTTGAAATTGAGTGAATTATTTGGTACCACCTGCTTGATAATCAATGTCATGGATATGGGATTGTATTACACTTGAGAATTGTTACATAAATGATATAACTAGATTAGATACCCACCTTAATAATTCTATAATAATTGGATTAGGTGTGACTCGACCTTGGTTAGATTGTTGGAATGTCACTACTTCGTCCTATTATGCTATCAAGTATGGTCGTTGGTAAGTTAAAATGGTTATAAGATTTATAAGCATGTCTTCAATACCCATGCTAGGGATTGTGATCTAGCTAGTATCATTAATTATGATGTGCATTTGTGTCATAAACTCATGGCTTGCATGTGATTGTATGTTTTATTTGAATGCCTTACTTTTATGATGATTGTGTATATGGGTATGCTACCTCTTCGGAGGCATTGTGATTTACTCAGTACGAGGAAGTCGTACTAATGCTCTCACTTTTCAGAAGAGTTCTTCTGTGGCATGCAATGGTTGAAGAATTTTGAGGAGCATCACCCCGACGAATAGTTAGATTAAGGGAGTGAGTGGACCCCGTCCCCATTTTTCCCTTTTTGTTGTAACTATGCTGGACTGGATGAGTGTAAGGCAAACCATTGTTGCAACTTTGTGTGCTCTTTTGTTATTTTCTAAAAATGGTTAGCTACTTAATTATCTAAACGGTCATTTGTTATGGATAATCTTTCTTTTGTAAAACCCTTGATTATGTATTATACTTCTCTCGTTTTTTTTGTTGGTTTGACTTGTTTTAAGCCTTAGCACTTGACGTAAGGATGGTGAGGAGACCAGACTTATGTCAAGTGTGGTGGTAACACCCACCGTTCTTTAATTTCCACTTCCGCAAAGCAAAATTTAAACTAAAATTTTAAGTCATGATTTTGGGGTGTTACACATGCTAACATAAAAATCACAGAATAATAATAATAATAATAATAATAATAATAATAATAATAATAATAATAATAATAATAATAATAATAATAATAATAATAATACAGTTCATACATTAGATTCACATAACAAAAACATATTATAAATCTTTGTTTAATGACCACATACTTTCTAGTTATTAAGATAATTAGCTTGATGAAACCTAGTTCTTCGCCATGAACAAAAGTCATCGTAATATACACACATAATGGGATACCACATTGATTAGATAGGGTCAGGATACATCAAAGGGTCTTTTCTCTGAGGATACCACACTCATCACATACTTAGTGTACTTGTCATGAAGGCTATTATAGTTTAGATACCATAGCCATTACATGTGGTTAGAATACATTGAAGGGGGGATAAAGTGAATATTTTCTCTATTTTTTCCTTGCTTTACCTTTATTTTAAGAATTCATTTAGTCCCTAATATGTATTTTACTATAGTTCTAGTTCTTTTTTTACACTATTGCTCTCTTGATTTTTATTTTTCAGGAACACACAAATCCAAGGAAGTAGTGCATGTTTTCGGAGCAAAAGACCCAACATGAAAGACATTAAAGGATGATAAATTAAACCAACATGTTTATGGATGAGGCTAGAAGCTAAAAGGGCTGAAAATAAGCAAAGAAGTCCAAAAGAAACAAGAAGATGGTCCTGCATAACTAGTTACACTTCTATCTACATAGCTGCTAATCACTTATGCATACCTATACAAAGTAGAAGGTACCGTATGAACAGGTAGTGCATATTCTATACGGTCATCAAGATTTTATCAAAAGAGTATAGGCTACAGACATTGCACGATTAGGCTATGCACAAATCGAATGGCTGTGGAAAATATGAATTTCTTCTTTTTTCAAGAGCAAGAATGTTGCACTATTAGGCCATGCGGACCTTGCATGTCCGTGTAGCAACTGTTATCTCATGATCTGTCGTGCGCGACGTAGCCTACGTTGTGGGAAGTTGTTAAGGCATTCTTTGGGGACTTCTTAGGTAGTTTTTAGGGTAGATTTCAGAGCGCTTTCCTCTATTTTTTCCAAGAAAAAGCTTCATGTAATTTTCCTTGTTATCATTAGTTCAATTTTCCAAAGATTCAGGTGCAAGTTCATGTATGATCAACTCAGAATCAACTTTGTTCTCCTTCGGTTTGTGATAAATTCAATCTAATTTATCTTTTATGTAATTTTATATTGTCTTTACATTTGTTATGTAATTTAATTTGTTTATATTCTTTGAAAATATGAGCAATCCTTTTTTCTATGATTGAATTAGGTTTGTTTTGGCAATAATATGATGAATTAAGGTTTTACATCATATGTTTGGTTCATATATGTTGTTTCAAGTGCTAGGATCAATTGTTGTAAAGTGGGTTTGATAAAATCCAACATTTTTAGATGATTTTTGCAACTAAAAGGTTAAAATTATTACTCAAAATTAGTATATGAACGAGAATTTAAGCAATCACAAAAGTAGATTTTTAGTTCTCAAGCACTATAGAATTAGTGATAATTAATGGATTTAATTTACTTTGTTAGTCACAAAAGTAGTCAGTAAATTAGATTAAATACATTCTTAGACCTTGAAAGAGGCTAATGAGTATATTTATACTGATTGTTTATAGCCATTAAATTAAACTACGATAAAGTGTTATTTCATTATTGATTACAAACTTTGAGACCAAAGTTCAATCCTAGGCTTCAATCTATTATTTTAGAGTTTACATTCAAAAGTTTTTATATTTACTTTCACTATGCACTTGTATATTCTCACTCTATGTTGATATGGATAGCTAAAATGATGAATTTGTGTACTTATTTGCAAAGTCCCTATGAGATATGACCTTGAAGTGCTTCGATGAATCCATGCGCTTGTGATTTGATACCATCAAGTTTTTGGTGCCATTACCAAAGACTTTGGTTGATTGATATTGGGTTCTTTATTATTTGGCTATACTAGATCCTTTAATTTCTTTCTACTTTCTTTTATCCTTTTTATTTGATAGCTCGTTTGCCTATATTTTTAGGTAAATTTTATGTAATAATCTTTTTGTCTTGGGACTCCAGCTAAATTTAACCCTGAGATCGAACAGATATTAAGTGGACTAAGGAGGTGGAGATGTGAAACAAAACCAAGCATTATTTTAGGAACCATGGCTAAATTTGACAAAGAAGAAGAGAACCACTACTCTCTTAAGGATTTTGCATCTCCACATGCATATGGGACACAATCAAGTATACGAAAATCAAATGTAGCTACTAACAATTTTAAATTAAAGCCTGCATTACTCAACATGGTATAGCAAAATCAGGTTAGTGGTAGCTCAATAGAGGATTCAAATTTGGACATTTCCAATTTCCTTGAGTATTGTGATATTTTGAATATGAATAGAATGTTAGATGACGCGATAGAGTCGTAGTTATTTCCATTCTTATTGAGGGACAAGGTGAGAGCTTGATTGCAATCATTTCTTCTCGTGTCCATTACCACTTAGGATCAACTTTCATGATCCTTCCTAAATAGTTACATCCCCTATCCAAGATGGTTTAATTAAGGAACCTTATTACAAGCTTTAGTTAAAAGGATGGCACTGAATCCCACTCCTAAATCAAACTTTAGGCTACCAAGTTTTAAAAACCTTAGACCACCATTTCTTAGCCCTTCGAAGTCAAATCTTGATTTAATGATGGAGAAATTCATAGCCTCTCAGAACAAACAGATTGAGGAATTGAGGAAATCAGTTAAGAACTTAAAGTCTAAGGTTGAATCCTTAGTCACCCATATTAAGATGCTAGAAAACCAAATTATCTAAGTGGTCCAACAATCAAGACCTTTGTCTAGGCCATTCGGAATGCTTCCAAGGCAACTAGTAACCAATCTTAATGGGTGAATCAATGCCATATCACTTAGAAGTGGAAAGGAGTTAAAAGGCCTTGTTTTGAGAAAATAAATTGAAGATGAAGATGGATGAGTCGAGGCCACAAAGGGAAAGAATGGAGATGCCATGAACATTGGGAAAGAAACCACCTTAGGAAAAGACCACGAGGTTGAGAAATATGTCCCTCCACCACCATATCAACCTGCCTTACCTTTCCCTAAAAGAAAAGCTAAGGCAATTTTAGAGAAGTAGTTTGGGAGGTTTGTTAAGATTTAAAAAAAAATTACAAATTACTATTCCATTTGGAGAAGCCATATCTCAAATGCCCACATACACTAAATTTATGAAGGAAATTCTTTTTAATAAGAGATGTTTGGAGGAATATGAGACCATAGCCTTAACATAGGAATGTAGTGACATTATCTAAAATCAGCTCCCACCTAAGCTCAAAGACCCCGGGTCATTTTCTATTTCCTATACTATTGGTGACATGTCTATTAATGGTGCTCCTTGTGATCTTGGGGCTAGTGTTAGTCTAATGCCTCTTTCTGTTTGTAAGAAATTGTAGATGGTAGATTTGAAACCCACCACCATTTACCTTCAATTTTCTAATCGATCAATAAAACATCCAGTGGGTATATTAGAAGATCTACCTATTTAGGTTGGTAAGTTATATGTTCCATTTGATTTTGTTACTCTTGAGATAGAGAAGGATGCGCAAATCCCTATCATATTAGGAAGAACTTTCCTAGATACAGTAGGATAAATAGTCGATGTGAAAAATGGAAAGCTCTCTCTCAATATTGGGGATGAAAAGGTGGATTTTGATTTACCTTCTCCAGTAAAGTTTCAATTGATTGATGACACTTGCTGTAGGTTTGATATAGTGGACAAGATGATCTGAGATGACTTTGCTAACTTAATATGGTCCACTAGAGAAACACTTGATGATAGATGGAGTGTTCGATGATGATGAGGAGGTGACTTCCTACACTACCATGCTTGAAGAAAACCCTATATATGCAAAATAACTAGGATTGGTGGCTAAGATTGAGAGGGATTTGCATGACTCAGTATGTAAAGAAAAGGTTGCACTAAGGTAGAGACAAAACCCCTCCCTTCCTCACTTAGGTATGAATTAATAGACTCCAATGGTGAATACTTTTTTATTGTGAATGCTAGATTAAGTTAAGAAGAAGTTAAAAAATTACTTGAAGTCCTTAGGTTGCATAAAGATGCCATAGGTTATTCCATTGATGATATCAAAGGCATTAATACTTCATTTTGTATGCATAAATTCCTATTAGAAAAAGGGAATAAATCCTCCATTGAAAATAAAAGGACATTGAACCCAAAATGAAAGAGGTCATTAAAAAAGAGGTACTTAAGTTACTTGATGTAGGGATCATTTATCCTATCTTAGATAGTGAGTGGGTAAGCTCAGTGTAAGTAGTACTTAATAAGGGAATGATTATCATGCGAAATTAGCAAAATGAACTCATTCCTATGAGAATGGCTACTGGATGGTGTATGTACATTGATTATAAGAATTTAAGTAACGCTACCTGAAAAGATCACTTCCCCCTTCCATTTATGAAATAGATATTGGAGAGGTTAGCTAGACACTCTTACTTTTGTTATCTATATAGGTATTTGGGATTTTCTCAAATCCCTATTAACCCTAGTGATGAAGAGAAAACGACATTTACATGCCCATGTGGTACTTTTGCTTATAGAAGAATGCCATTTTTCTTATGTAATGCTCTAGCCACTTTCTAATGATATATGATGTCCATATTCTTTGATTTTATTGAAAATATCATGTAGGTGTTTATGGATGAATTTTCAGTCTATGGAACTTCTTTTGATGACTACCTAGATAATCTTCCTAAAGTGTTGAAGAGATGTAAAGAATTGAACCTTGTACTTAATTAGGAAAAATGCCATTTTATGGTTCAAGAAGGGATTACTTTATGTCACTTAATCTCTAATCATGGAATTGAAGTTGATAAGGCCAAAATTGATATCGTTACCAAAATGTCACCCCCATCAATGTCAAAGGACTTAGGAGTTTTTTATGTCACGCTGGATTTTATAGGCGGTTCATTAAGGACTTATCCAAAATTGCTAAACTCTTGACCCATTACTTGTTAAATATGTTCCTTTTGCATTTGATCTGTCTTGTTTAGATTCTTTTAATAGGTTAAAGGAAGATCTAGCAACTGTTCCAATAATGAGACCCCCCAATTGGAGCCTTCCTTTTAAGGTAATGTGTGATGCTAGCAATTATGCTATTGGGGTTGTACTTGGGAAAAGAAAAGAAGGGAAGGTATATGCCATATACTATGTTAGTAAAAATTTGGATGTTGCTCATATGAGTTACGCCACAAATGAGAAGGAGCTTCTAGCCATGGTGTTCTCCTTGGATATATTCAGGTCTTATCTTGTTGGATCAAAGGTTATTGTGTTCACCGACCATGCAACTCTTAGGTATCTCTTGGCCAAAAAGGATGCAAAAATGAGATTGATTAGATGGATCCTTCTATTGTAAGATTTTGATATGGAGATAAAGGATAAAAAAGGGTGCCAAAAATGTATTGGAAGATCACCTTTCTAGACTTAGAAAAGAGATGAATGAAGAAGAAAGAGATGAAAACATGTTAGATGAATCATTTCCCGATGACAATATTTTCACTATAGAAAGCCTCCAAGTCTCTTGGTTCGCCTATTTCATAAACTATATCGTTTGTGAGGTACTACTAGAAGACTTGTCTTACCAACAATGTAAGAAATTCCTTTATGATGTCAAGCACTACTACTAGAACTATTCTTACCTTTATAAGCAATGTGCAGATGAGATATTTTAGATATGCATACATAAGGAAGAAGTACTAAATTTCATAACCCATTGTCATTCATCACTATATGGGAGTCATGCAAGCACCTCCAAGACATAGTAAAGGTGCTTCTCGCTAGATTTTACTTGCCTACACTCTTCAAGGATGTGAGGAGTTATGTACTAGGATGTGATTATTGCCAAAGAATCTAAAATATATCAAGATGAATGAGATGCCGTCAAACAAAATCTTTGAAGTGGAGTTGTTCAATGTGTGGGGCATTGACTTTATGGGACCCTTTCCTTCGTCACGTTACAACAAGTATATATTAGTTGCGGTGGATTATGTCTTGAAACGGGCAAAGGCATTGGCATATCCAACCAATGACGTAAGGTAGTGGTCAAGCTTTTTCAAAAGGTTATTTTTCCTTGTTTTGGAGTTATGAGGGTTACGATTAGTGATAGGGGATCTCACTTTGCCAATAAGGTTCTAAGCACATTTTTTAGGAAATATGGTGTGGCTCACAAAATGGCTACACCTTATCACCCTCAAATGAGTTGTCAACTGAAGATCACAAATAGGGAGATAAAGGGAATATTGGCAAAGATAGTGTTTAGATCAAGAAAAGATTGGTCCTCAAAACTAGATGACATTCTTTGGGCTTATCAGACAGCTTACAAGACTCCTACAAGCACAACACTGTTTTGATTGGTTTATGGAAAGTCATGTCATTTTCCAATGGAGGTAGAATATAAGTCACATTGGGCTATTAGGAATATTCATTTAGATTTGAAGGAAGTGGGAGATTGGAGGAAAATTTAACTCAATGAACTTGACAAGTTGCGGTTGGATGCTTATTAGAATGCCAAGATATACAAAGAAAGAACAAAGAGATGACATGACAAACATATTCCTCTTAAAGAATTTAGAGAAGAAGAGCTTTTACTCCTATGAAACTCCTATCTAAAACTCTTTCAAGGTAAGCTACATTTGAGATGGTTAGGACCATTCCAAAAGCGCAAAATGTATCCATTTGGAGCAATCAAAATATGAAGTGAGTCCATGGGAACTTTCTAGGTGAATGTGTAGAGATTGAAATCTTATGTCACCAGATATCCAATTGAAAATTTAGGCACCTTTACCCTTCCTGACACACCATCGAATTGAAGAAATCAAGGTTGAACTAAAGACCCTAAACAAGCACTCTATGGGAGGCAACCCATGTTTTTGAGTGTTTCTTTTGTTTGTTATTTCTTTTCTCACCCTTTTACTTTAATTTTCCTTTTGTTTGCAACATTTTAGTGTACTTCATTGTGATTATAAGTTATTTAATGGATGAAATAGGATGTAGAGGCGCCGTTTGAAGAAGAGGAACCAAAAATATGAAGAAAAGAGGGTTGCACAACCTTAACACGGCCTGACGCACATCTATGCACAACCTTGATGCTAAAATTCAAAGAAAAGCCAAGTCCTAGGATGATGCATGGCTAAATCATGCCAAACTTGCATGGTCGTGCTAGTCATTATAATGCTAAGCCGCAAAAAAATTCATGCATGACTTGCCCATGCTGAACTTGCACCCTTGTGCACTCCTAAAGTCTTCTGTGCATGGCCAAGCCGTGCAGACCATGCAGAGTTGTGCACTTCCATTTTATATACAAAACACCTGTGCATGCCCGTGACCCCCATTCCTCTTCTTTTCCATAATCCCCCATTTCAAACTTAGCCGAGCTCCCACCTTTCCTCCCCCAGGGACTCTCGAGCACCATTGTCGCCACCACCATACACTATTTGCACCTTCGCATAACAACTTGCACTATGCACTCCCCAATCGTGCACTACCGACACACCTAATCCTCCCCTATTTTTTTTGACATCGAACCTCCCCAGCCATATACAATTACACCCCTGGACTCCCAACTGGTGCACCACCGTAGACCAACACCGCACACCTGTACTAACATTACCTACACCACCACCCACACATCTTTCTTTCCTCCCTTCCTACCTTCAACTATGACTAACCCTAACTACTCACAAGCTCATCACTGCTACATCAACCTATCCATCCCTACACCACCACTTCTTATAACCCCAAAATTCCACTTGCAAGGGCTTAGGACAAAGATGCACGAGCAATCCTGACCAGTTTGGATTTTCATTCCTTCACTATTATCTTGCCTCTTCATGCTATTCTTACAATATAGAGAAAAATTTAATTCGTATAATTTTTATTTCCATTTTATTGGATTCTAATCTCATCTGCAGGGTGTGTTTGTTTTGAACAATTTTAACAAAATTTTACTTTCATAGGTAGACCACACATACAGAAATGAAGAAACAATCTAAAATGAGCTAAGAGAAAACACAAAGGCGAGTCCTCTAGACTGCAACCCCAACAAGCCGAAGGCTAAGGTAAAGCAACAAATACCCAACCCTTGAATCCCTATGGTATTATTTTTACCAACCCTAATGATAAAGGCCTTTACGAGGCACTTGTTTCTTAAAACATCACACCCACTCAATATGTCAATTGGTCATGTCTCAAGGGACTAGGGAACAAAGAGGATGTTGAGTATTTCCTTACTTGAAGTAGTTTATCCAACTTCTTTATGTGCATATCCCACAAGTAAGGGACTCACCCTTGAGTTCCTTAGTTCATTTTATTTTGATTGGATAGGAAATATCATTCTTTTCAGACTCTTCAGTGAGAGTAGAAAGATGTCATTGTCTAGATTTTCTTCTCTACTTCGTCTTCCCCTTATTTTTCAGAGACTTATGGAGGAACCACAATTGTGGGATCCTCAAGAGTTTTGGACTCAAATATCCATGCCAAGGAGGGGATGTGCTCCTTGCCTGTATAGCGGACACTATGCTAAGGCCTTATTAATCTATAACCCAGTCTTGTGATATGTCCAAAGCCTTTTGGCCGGGACACGTTTTGGTAGGGGGAAAACCAAGGGAAGGTATGAAAGTTAGATATATTTCATCTATGATGTATTCTCTTAGATGATGCACTTGATGGAGGGTATTATCTTTTCAATCACTTAAGTACGATTAGCACTAACCTCACTAGTGATATCATCATCGGCGACAACATCACGTAAATTGCTACCTGGCTTGGATACAATTTAGATGACATCTCTGTTGACTTCCAAACAACTTATCTAGGGCTGGAGACTTGCACAAACATGAAACTAATTGTGCAAGATAGGCTTCATTTTTTCTTATTCTATAATCAAGAGGCATGGTATCCGTTGCCCAACAAATTTTTCACCATGGAAGCACCAACTGTTTACCTTCCCCATCCATGCCTCGCCCTAGTCAACCTATTCCCCCTCAGATGATAATTCAAACATTCTTGAAGAGGTGCCCAATCTACCACTACTTCCTCTCCCAGTGCCTCCCTCTTTTGATGCCAACGCATGCTCTTCTTCCTCTAGCACCTCTTGGGATGCATGTTTCTAGCATATCAATAGGCATTGCGATATGTTTGATGCCCAAATTGTGAGTCTTTGAGACTTTGTCACTCCCATCAGCCAAATGAAAACCATTATACAACAAATGTATAAATGGCATTTGGAGCATGGTTACCCACCACCACCCCTACCCCAATGATTATGCTTGCTTACCCCCTCGTACCCCACTTACCCACTATGGCTAATGTGTTCTTTAAGCATGAGGGTCATTTGCCTTCTACCTTTTCTATTGCTTTTATTTTGGTGTTTCTTTCTTTCCTTCCTACTTTTGTTTTCAGCTTGTTGTTAGTATGTTTGTTTTGAGAAATGATAGGCTTATGATGACCATATGATAGAATTTTCTACAATTCTTGATCATATACTAGTGAGAACTTCTTTTTTTTTTTATAAAAAAAATTGCAAGCAATTATAATAAACATGTTTTGAAATTAATTAATGGAATCTCAATCCACTTATTATTGTAACACTATAGCGATTTATCTTCATGGATTTTCCCATCTAGGCCAAGACTTAGGAAATAGGGTTAGTAGCAAAGAGCTAGTGAAACCTTGAGCTTTATAGACTATCCATCTTTTATACAATCTTATTATTTTCTAATTGTGCATTTTCTCCTCCAATATGTGAAACTAGAAATTGCATACATTCTCTTCGAAACCACATATAACTTATGCATGCATTCACATGATTGAGGCACGTGTTTTCCTTTTATAGCTATATTAGCCAAATGGCCACCAAAAAACATTCGTTCACCTTTTTTCAAAGCTATTGGAGCCTAAGACTTGTTTATTTGATCATATACCTACTTACTAATCATGTTTTTGAGTTATTACCTTACCCTGATCTAAAACTAGGGAGTGGTATCTATTTAACCTATTTGATGTAGGTATGTCAAAGAGGTAAGCATAGAGGCCTGCAAAATAAAACAAAAAAGAGCAAAAAGGATGTTTTGTAGAGCTTGTGTAAGAGAATGATATAATTGTAGCTAAATATCACATCTTTGTAAAAAAAAAAGAATCTTTGTGCAAGGAAGAGAAGAATGAATTTCAGAAGTTGTGATGTAGGGAAGTCAAAAATCAAACCTTTTTTTTATGGTTAGAAAATTTTTATTGGAAGAGATCTTTAGTTGTTAATTAGGGGAGTGAATAGTGCGTTGTTGATCTCAAATTTTTGACATGTACATGTAGTTTCCACTCTACTAGTTTTTAGACCATTAGCTACAATCCTAGAAAGATCTTACCCTTAACCCTGACCCCATTACAACCCTTTGAAGTCCTTAGAATTTTTGTACTATATAATGTCTTCAAGTGGTGGAGAAAGAGATTCCATGCAAGAATATGGTTGATCATTATTGGGTTGGAGAGTTTTGAGCAAAACAATTACACCTTCAAAACGCAAGAGTGCATAGCGCTCACATTTCCCTAAAGAGAAGAGGTCTACTGCCTTGTTTAGCCTCTATCTCAATAGGATGGAATCTATGTGATCCTTAATCATCTTAGAGTGTCATGATAATATTGATTTGTGAGTCAAGACTAAAGGGTAGTCACGCATTAATTTTTCTCTCCTATTGTTACTGCTCGCATTATTTGTCGACCTAGAAATCAAAAGTCTTATTTATATAGTTTGTTCTATCATTTGAGGCTTTTATCTCCTTCCATTTTCTTTGTTGTTCTTTCTGTTGTTTGTGTTTTTGCTTGGGGACAAGCAAAAGATAAGCATGGGGGATTTGATAAAGTGAATATTTTCTTTATTTTTACCTTGCTTTGCCTTCATTTTAAGACTTTATTTAGTGTCTAATATGTATTTTACTATGGTTCTAGTCTATTGTTCACACTACTGCTCTCTTGAATTTTTTTAGGGACTTGTATAATAATGCACAAATCCATGGAAGTAGTGCATGTTTTCAAAGCAAAAGACCCAACATGAAAGGTATTAAAGGATGATAAATCAACCCAGTATGCTTATGGAGGAGTATAGAAGTTAAAAGGGCCAAAAATAAGCCAAGAAGTCTATAAGAAATGAGAAGATGGTGTTGTACAGCTGGTTGAACACTTAGATGCACAGTCATGCAACACTTATGCATGCTTGTTTGAAGCAAAAGACACCACACAACCAAGTGGTGCATATCTACAAGGCCATACAGAATTTTATTGAAAGAGTCGAGGATGCAGGCATCGCATGATTAGGCTATGCACAAACTACAAGACCGTGTGAAATTTGAATTTCTCCCTGTTTTGAGAGCGATAATTCTACACAGCTAGGCCATGTAGACCTTGTACCGCCGTGTAGCAACAGTTAGCCCATGATTTGTCATGCACAACATAGCCTGTGTTGTGGGGGTTCATAAGGCGTTCATTGAGGGCTTCTTTGGTAGATTTTAGGGCAGATTTCATAGCACTTTTCCTCTTCTTTTTTTTTTCTAAACAAAAGTTTCATGTAATTTTCCTTATTTTCATTAGGTCAATTTTCCCAACCAATCCTTTCTTCAAGCCACCACCAAGCCATCTCCGTATCCTCATCCAGCAACACCCCAACCTTCGAGCCATTACATCACCTCCTCCTCTCTATATTTTTATCCACCTCTATGCTAGCTCCTCCATTTTCTCACAACCTCCTACAACCAGTGCAACCTCCCAACAGCCGACCACCATCCCTTCATCTCCATTGAGCCCCACCCTATTTTTTATTCTTACCCAGAGCCTCCCCTTCTCCCTCTGCATATCACCACCAAGCCATGCACCACAGCCAACCCACACCACACTAGCCCTACAGCACCACTGCCACCCTTCCCGTAGCTACCCACCACCCACAGCTATGGTCGACCATCGACTAGCACCACCACTACTGCCCTATCCTTCCCATGCTTCACTTGGCCAACCCCTTGTCCAATAGCCCTTCCTCCACGTGCATGGCTTACACCACTATGCAGCGTGAGTTGTGTGTGTGGTGTTAATAAATTTTGGTACCCATATTAAATGTAAGGGTATTTTGATAATTTAAAAAAAATAAATATTTTTATATTATTATTATTATTTTACTTGATAGATATTAATTCAGTAATTACGGTATTATCTTTAGGTGCAAAAGGAGATTAGTAGAATCCGATAACTTTGATAAGATACAGTTGTTTTTATATTTTTATTGGAATTTAGGTAGCCATTATACCCTACTAAAATGATAAATGTTATGTGATAGCACATTAGGATTTTTTTGTGTATGAAAATATGTTAAGCATGATTTATTATAATATAATTATGTGTTAATTACTATTATTATAAAAAATCGATAAAATGAGCTTATTATTTTTTGTAAAATATTTTGGGTACTAAATTATGATTAAAATGATTGTAATGACTAAAAAATATTTTGTGTGATAAGTATGTATAAAATAATAGGGTGAGCATGCTTACATATAATTATGGAATAGTAATTATGGATTTGTGCCCAAGGGGCAATTTAGTTATTTTAAGTGTATTATGATATTTATCCCAAAAATCATGTCTAATATGTATTATTTGTTGTTGATTATGTGATAATGTGTTTTCTACGTTTTAAAAGTGTATGGTAGGGTTTTATATGCATAAACAAGTGTAAGGACAAAATAGTCTTTTAAGATAGCTGATAATTTAAATTACATAATAAATAATTAAATAATTTTATTTTAGCTTTTTTCATGACAAATTAATAAATAAAATGAATATAGTATTTAAATAGATGATAACCTGATAATTATTGGCCTTAGGGGTATTTTGGTCATTTCAACCTAATTTACCTAAATGTAAATAATTGGATATATGATATCCTTATAATTTTAATATGTTGACCTTAGTGTTGACTTTAACCTCACTTTGGACCATTAACTTTAGGGTTGACATGGATAATTGGAAATAAATGAAAAATGGATAAGAATGGAAATGGGAATGATTGTGTAAAATGTGTTACCTGTGATCACCTTATAAAATACTAATATAAAAAATGGAAGACCAAGAGTTTGGAAATGGTTTCTTTCTAGGGATATCTACCCTAGAAATGAGGTAGAAGTTCTCGATTCATTAGGTTTTCTAGTGTATCGGTTGTACCGTAATAAGGCCCTAGTATACTCTATAGATGACCTACAAGCCCTATAGAGGATATCGATACTTAAGGATTAGGTTTCTGAGGTGAGGAGGGTATTGTGTGGCTTATGCATCAGTATAACCAGAGTGATGTTATGCCTCTAGGTTGGATGGTTGGAGGGTACCGTGATGCCTTATGCGCCAATATAACCGATGCATTTTTATGTCTCTGATTATTATTAGATCCCCCTCAAGTAAATAAAAATGGAAATGATATGATTAGATTGGAATGATTATTATTGAATATTAGATTAGTTTTGGTAGTAGCCTTCGTGCCTACCTACGTTGGTATTATGTCATGAGCATACCTGTGATTTTATGGATTTTATTATATTATACCTATAA
Organism: Tamarix austromongolica; assembly: GCA_039764185.1. NCBI lineage: Eukaryota > Viridiplantae > Streptophyta > Magnoliopsida > Caryophyllales > Tamaricaceae > Tamarix > Tamarix austromongolica. Next base: position 52,390,951 of record CM077817.1, read on the forward strand.
TTATACCTGTGATGTTATAGATTTTATTATACTATACCAATAAGTATACATGTGATGTTATGTATTTTATTATATTGTACCTATAAGTATACCTATGATGTTATGTGTTTTATTATACTGTACTTGTAAGAATACATGTGATGTTATGTGTTTTATTAGATTATACCTTTAAGTATACCTATGATGTTATGGATTTTAGTATATTATACCTATGAACACACCTGCGATGTTATGAATTTGGTTGGGATTGATGCTGAGGTTTAAATCATGATGTGAATGTTATGATTGTTATACTGGAATTTGGGTTCTAATTATTACTTCTGAGAGAATCTCTGGTATGTTCGTTTGGTAAATTTTAGTTGTTTTAGACAAATGAAAATGAGTAGTATGTGACCTTGATGGAATATGACCGTGTAAATGATTATTGTATATCAATCCTTGTATGAATACTTAAATGTCTTATACCATGTTAGTTGTATGTCTTGCATATGTTCCATGCTAGTTTTTCATATTAGTTTGGTATAAAGGATTATTTAGTACCATAGTACTGACAGGTTCTGTTTCATGGTCCCCTGCCTATTCAATGAGAAGTCTTTACCTTGTAGGACTACTTTGAGGGTAGAGTCTAACGACTTCAAATAGAGGGTTAAGAGTTAGGATTATCTGGTGTTCGCCCTGAATTCTTTTAATCCAAATATTTCATAGACTCTTAAGTCCCCTGCTATTTCCATTTGTTATATTGCAACTCTTTGCCCGATCTTTTTGTATTTATTAAGAGAATGTAATTTGTAATGAAATTTCTATCCTACCTTCATTATAAATGTTATTTAAGTAAAGTAATATTTTAGCCTTAGCACTTAGTAAAAGAATGGTATAGGATGCCAGACTTATACTTATTGTGGTGGTAACACCTATTAATTTTATAATTAACACTTCTGCAAATTAAAAAAATTTAGTAGTATAAATGGGGGTGTTACAAAACCATCCCAACACCAACACGTAACCTCAATAAAATAAACCAACCACCCTCATCCAACCACATTAAAACTTATCCCTTTTGTTCCACCCTATTATCCTTTATCCAATACTACAACACCTCACTCTCCACCACTGGCTAAAACCACAGAAGTTCTTCCCTCCTCCTTTGGCAAAATTTCATGAAGCTTACCCCTTTTGTAGTAGCATTATCCAATGAAGAATCTCCCTCAGACTTTGGTCTTTTGTGCCACATTTTCATACTCACCTTGCTACAATTTTTATGAATATTCTCATCTCCCTAGAATTGGCCACTACTGCTGAAGAAACCTCCCTATCTTTGGCTAATGCTATTGTTTTCCTCCTTTCTTTGTTGACAACATCCATTGAAGTCTTCCTCTTTTTTTGCTCGAGTTTTTTTTTTATCTTCCTTCGCCTTGCTTCAATTGATTAGTAGTCCTTGAGTTGTTTTAGTAATTTTGATTTTTTCATGTAATATTACATGTTAAGACATATGTATTTACATGGTAAAGTCCTAGCTATTCCTTGAAAATCTTAGAGAAGACTTTTTGTGTGACCTTGGAATAGGTAAATCTAATCACTCATAAGATAGTAGAATTTATGTATGAGCATGTTAGGATTGTTTATACCTATAAAATTTCTAGAGTTTTATATTATTCAAGTATTATAACATATATGATAAAATGATAACATGTTGAATGGATGATATCTACAATTGTTGAAAGTTAAGCTATACGCTTGGTAACATGTTATGTGATTTATGTCTGCATGTTTAGGTTTTTGTTAGGACTTAAATTATTTTCAAGTTATGATTTAAATTCCAAGGTAAATGCCCCATGATTGTTAATGCATGGTAGTAAGGGTTATGATGCGTATGGAATCATATACGTATGATTAGAGTTAGCGTATGAATGATTTCTATTCAAATGACCTAGGGTTAGAGATATTTTCCTACACGTACTATGATGATAATTTTCCTAATTAAATGATTTATTATGCATTAAATATGTATGGACATCCTGCATGGAAGATGTGATATGTGAGAGTTGCATGATTAGGGTTTTGTGGGCACAACCCTTTAAATGCATAAAAAGTAAAAAATATAAATAATTACAAAAATACAAAGATTACCTACATGCTCAAACAATATGAAATATTACCTTTTATCCTTTTCTTGAAAAATGATTCGTAGTAATAATGTTTGATATGGAAATGAATATAATGATGAAACTAGGGTTTTGAAGGGCATTTTAGTAATTTTAACCTAATGTATCTTTTATAAATAACGGGTTGCTACATTGGCCTTAGACTTTTGATAGGTTGACATTTGCATTGAATTAGCTTGACATGACATTATATTTGACCTTTATAATTGGAAATACAAGGAAAAATGGATAAGTATAGAAATGTAAATTGGTGTGCAGTATATGAAATTTATGATCACCTCATAAAAAAATCATACATAAACTAAAAGATCTCGAGTTAGGAATGGTTGGTGTCTAGTATTAGCTACCCTCGAGAAAAGGTGTTAGTACTCATTTTTTTCTAGATTGTTAGTGTCTCGTTATACCCTAGTAAGGCTTTATTCTACTCTATAGGTGACCTATGGGCCCTATAGAGAATATCGATACTTAAGGACTAAGTTTATGCACCTATATGACCAATCATACTACTGTGTCCTTAGGTTTAAGAATAATGGTAGTGTGTCTCCTTTGAGTGCTAATATGACCGAGTGTACATTAGTGTCCCTAGGTTTATGTATCCCCCTCGAGTAATGTGAAATGGAAGTACCTATTTTGTAAGTAAATGAAAAGAATTGTTTTAGATTTGTTGGTTCAATAGTTTCCTAAGTGCCCTACCTTAGTATTATTTTAGATTTGTTAGTTTAGTAGATGCGTTAGTGCCCTACCTTAGTATTATCTTAGATTTGTTGCCTGGGTAATTACCTTAGTGCCCTACCTTGGTATTTGGAATCTTTTTGACTAATTAGATATGTCTATTATACCTTGAGATGAAGTGAAATGAACTCGTATATTTTACTATTAAGATTGTAACTTGATATTACTTATATTATTTCACAATTATTGCTTGTGGTTATGGTACATGAATTTTGCTCTAGTATGCTTTCGAATCATTGTTTGACTATATGGAATATGGGTATGCTACCTCTTATGAGGTATTGCGATTTACTCAATATCAAAAATTCATACTGACACTTCTATTGTAGATGACTATATAAAGGTCATGGAGTGGCATGAAGCGTATAAGAGTGGAAATGATAAGTAAAGCCCTTGGGAAGAGGTCCCATTTTTAGAGTGGGCCTTTGGGTCCAAGAGATAAGATAAATTAGTGTTGTACCTTCATATACTTATTTTTTTATGTAAAAGTTTTCTTCAAACACTTATGTCCCTTAGCATTTTGATTTCCCACTATTATATAAAGTGTGTAACCCACAACTTTTTTTATACAATGTCTCATATTTTTATACAAAAAAGGTGAGGGAACTAGATTTATGCTAAATGTGGTGGTAACATTTAGAAACTCAATAATTAATACTTCCACAAAATGAAACTTTTAAGTTATAAAGATGAGAGTGTTATAAGTTGGCATCAAATCTTTTGTTTGAAAATCTTCTCTTTTATTTTTAAAAGATTTCATTTCCTAAGTGTTCTAAACTCGGTTTAATGTTGTGAGGATTGTGAGTTAGAATTTTTTCTTTATAGTAGTATTAGTATTTGGAGTTATATTCCTAAGGTATTGTTGGTGAACTTTAGTATAGAGGAATGAGCTTGATCTTGATTGGAGGTTTGAGGAGATTATTTTTTTTGGGAAGTGTATTGGTTTCTAAATTCTAAGTTGATTTGTTGTATTTTGTTGAATTCGTTAGAATGACTTTTGAAATGTCAGGACTACCCATTTTTTACTTTAGGATGTTCCCTAGTGATGATATCAGGACTACCCCATTATTAATTTTCTTATTTATTTATTCTGTATTATTTAGTATTTTTATTTTTAGTTTAAATTATTTTCAAGTTAGTTAAGTAGAGGTGAGCCCTCTCAATCCCCGGCTAGAACGATACCCTTATTTACCAGTACTACAAGTGACAACAAGAGGGTTTAAATTGCGTGCCGGCTACGGTCACACCAAATTTTGGCGCCGTTGCCGGGGATTGGTAACTTCACCTTTATTTTGCTAGTATTTTTAGTGTGTTTTCATTTTTAGTGTTTTTGTATTTTTTCTTTTAGTTTTGTTTTATATATATTTTTTAGAATTTTTGGTGTGTTTTATTTTGTTATTAACCTTTTCCTTTGAAGTATTAGTGTTTTCAGGTGGCTATGAAAGGATCCTTTGGTTATGGACAACTTTGCTCGAATCTTAACGCAAGAGTAAATGAGGTAAGTATGAGTAGTCTTGAAGATAAACTTAACAAACTTACTACTCTTGTTTTGCAGGTTGCTAAAGCTACTGTAGTTATTAATACAAGTGGAGTGTGTCATACGCAAGGAAATCCATATGCCTACCATGAACAAGCTATGAGAGGAGGAGGATGGACACAATCTGGTGCTCAATCTTTCAATGGTTTTCAAGGACACGATCCCTATACAAGCACATACTATTCGGGAATGAGGCATCAACCCAACTTTGGATGGGAGATGAATGATCAGTATCAAGTGCCATATCAAGACCCTTACACACGCAAATATGAAGCTTTAAAATATTATCAATATCCTCAACAAGAATCTTCTCCATTTTCAGAACCCTCAAGTTCAGAAAAAATGGATAAGCTTCTTTATGCATTGAAAAATGGTCAAAACCAGTTGGTAGACATCCAAAATCAACTGGTGCAAAGTTAGATTATGCAAAATGAAAGGGTGTCAGTGATAGAGGAGAAAATGGGTTATATGGTCAATCTGATGAATCAATCACAAGCACAAGAAGAGCTCTCTAGTACTTCAATTCCAAATTCAAGTCAGAGTTATGAGGATGATGATACCATATCTGAATGTGAGGATGAGCTAGTTGAGGAGGTTTCCATGAAAAACATTGAAGAGAAAGATCAAGTGGAAGAAAAGCTTATAAAAGTAGAAGAAGAATCTCATCAAAATGAGGATCAAGTGAACAAAGAGAAGTATATGGATGACAATACTATCACTTTCACCTACCATATACCATCTTTGAACATTTATTCCCCACTTTTTCTTGGAGATGACCATGAGACACAAGGTAAGCCTTTGAACCACTTTGATTTTATTTATGCTAACTACACTCCTTGTTTTCCCTCTTTTAGCAGGTTATATGGATCCAAGAGTGAAGAGAGTAATCAAATCATCTTGGATACATTTAATAAGAAGCGTGATGCTCCAAAGGAGAGGCTATGTTGGAAGGATGTGTTTAAAGATTCTGAGATAGGAAAATATGTTCTTCCTTTGATAGAGAGATCAAGATATAAGGATATGGGGCAAAACATTCTCTCTTTACACACCTGTTTAAACTCCATGCTAGGTAAGTTACATTCTTGTTGGGTTAAATCTTTCATTAAATCTAACATTTTGTCGTTTTCTTCCTTGCAGGATAAAGATGATCATCACGAGGAAGGATTTGGTGAAGCAGCTCTAAAGTGGACGTATCCACCTTGAATGATAAAAACCGAGATCATGTCAGGCTGAATACATAAAAACAAGCGCTACTTGGGAGGCAACCCAATGTCATAAGGGAGTTTTCTATCCTTTAGTTATTTATTTAGTTATTTATTTAGTTTTTATCTCCATACTTTAAATTGCATGTTTCTTTAGTTGTTTACACATTGAGGACAATGTGTGATTTAAGTGTGGGGGTGCATTTGTTTTATGTACGTGTCAAAAAAAATTGTTTTGATTTTTTTAGAGTGTCTAGTGTTTTTAGAGTCGTAGGACCCTTAATTAGCCAATGAGGAGTATATCTTTGAAATCTAACAAAAAAGAGGATCATGAAATTGAGATAAAGTAAGTGGAGATTTTTTATGTTGATTTCGATATAGGGAACACATATCTACGTGCCTAAGTTTGAATGGAGAAAGAATATGTATGATTGTCTAATCATCGACATGGCATGTTGAGTTTCGTCACATTCCTTAGTGAGCTTTTGAACCATGTGTACCTTCTTTTTCTGAGTGAATTTACACAAAATCATCTACTATCTCTTGGCTTCAATTTTTTTTTTGTAAACCTCATATATGTTTAATTTTTTTGATCAAATTATTTGCCATATATCTTGTAATGGACTATAGAGATTACTAGAACTTACTCTTGTGCTATTCGAAGCTTATAGTCAAAATATGCTCTGATTGAGGAAATGATGAAGGCAGCTTAGAAAAGTTTCCATCACATGACCAAATAGCTTAATCTGATTTGTGTATCCATTATATACATCCCATAGAAACCCTTTGAGTCTATACAAGGAACATATACTTTTCTTCATTACCTACTTTGAATAACCGTTGGGCCTTAATGTCCTTACCTTCTCTCAAAGCTAATGGAAGGAAATAAAATCGTTATGGATATGAAGAGTGGTTGTGTATGTGTGTATGTGAAAGAAATATATGTATTTATGATAAGAAAAAGGATTGGTTATGTTTGGTGGAGAAAAAAAATGTCAAAAAAAAAGAAAAAAAATGAAAATTGTCAAAAAAATGAGAAGAAAAAAATGTTAGGATATAAGGAAGAGAGGGAGTTATGGAGATGATGTTGAGAAAGTTCTATTCATATTACATTTTATGGTGAAGGTGGAGAGGTGTATCATTAATCATTGATGTGGAGTTATGCTTATATTTCATCTAATTATTAGATTCCACTAGCTCTTGATATTTTTAGCACCACACTACTAAAATACTCCACACCCTTCTTTACCTTAAACCCCGTTACAACCAATAAGTAAGTCCTATTTGATTCTTGAGATGAGCAACCTTTGATCTGATGGAGATTAGTCACAAGAGGTAAGCATATGGTTCGGTCCATTTGGCAAGTATTTGATGTCTTTCATGAGGTTTTATCCACAAGAACATGAGCCTTATTTGTTTATATATGTGAGTCGTTTGTTATCTTTATCATCTTAGCTCACATACATGAGTGTTTCTATACATTTGTAGCCATGAATCTAAGAGAGAAAAAAAATATAGGGTATCCATAGTGAGGATGGATCTTGATGTGACTAAGGCGTGGTAGATTTTCATCCATAATATTGATCTGTTCATACCTATCATGTGTATGTGTGAACCATATGTTGAAATTGATTCTTTAATTCTCTCAATGCTGAATCTTGATTGATTGTTAATCTTGACGTTTGAAAGTAAAAGATTTTGAAAAAAAAATTGTTAAGGGTATTAGGTGTGATTTTTTTATATTTGTGTGTGATTTTGTGGGTATATCATCTGCGAAACCCTCACGAGACCTTACTCGTCCTCGATGAGTGACCTAGGGGTTTAAAGGGCTTGTTGCACATGCTAAGTGTAATCGTGAGACCTACGAAAGTGGCTAGTTAATTTAATTTACCTGTTCAGAATAATAACTTGCTTGAGGATAAGTAAGAAGCTAAGTGTGGGGGTGTGATGAGTTCATATTTTGACACATTTTATACCCTTACAATCTTAGTTTTTAGTAGTTTATTTAACTAATATAGGGGAATAATTATTGTTTTATGCTTAAGTGGTAAAAATTGCATAAATTTTATTATTTGAGCTAAAATGATATAAATTAAGTAAATTTATAATAAAATATTATTTATTAATATTTATTGAATTTTATTTTGCAGGTTTTGTTTTTAAATAAATGAAAATAAAAAAAAATAAAAAAATAAGACCTTTGGACCAACGGCCAAAGGCCGAAGGCCCAAACACCACGAAAACGAAACCAAACAGAAGCAGCGGCAAGGCAAACAAAGGAGCCGCAAGTCAGTCAGTAGGGCTGACGTGGAAAAGTAGGGCAGAGACGCACGACAATAAAAGGAGGAGAGTTGTAGGACAAAGGGACGGGTGACAGAGCCTTTATAGGCTCGGGAAAGAGACAGAGGGGGTGCGACAGAGCCTTCCGAGGCTATGTGAGACGACGTAGAGAGAGAGAGACGGGAGAGAGCCTTTATAGGCTCGGGAGAGACAAACAGGACGAGAGACAAGGAACAGGCGTAGAGGCACGGAAACCGAAGCCTCAGCGACGCACGTAACGAGCATTGTCAGCCATCAGCCGCCGGCCAGAAAAAGAAAAAGAAAAAGAATTTGGCACGGAAATTCAAGATTGAGAAGGAAGAAAAATAAGAGGAAATTTATACCGGTAGAATTTATTTTAGATAAAATTAATTTTTATCTGAATAAATTCTTGATCTTTTATCCAACATTATTTCCGGTTATTTCTTTCTCTTATTTTTAATTTATATTTTAGATATATATTTCTATGTAATTAATTCTTTAATTATAAGTGGCTGATTATTTATTGTTAGGGAATGAATTGAAACCCTAGATTAGGATTTAAATTATAATTTTATTTTCTTTGTTTCGTGAGATTGTTTCTTGGCTCTATATTAATTGCTATTGTTTATATATATAATTCTATAAAGTATAGTTTATTTGGTGCATGCCTTGTTCTGGTTCCTCATAAGTGGCAGTATGTAGGGTTATTTGCCTGCGAGGTGGCCATCTAAATATACTAGAATTTATGTGTATAAATTGTAGCTAGGTTAGATAACAATTCACCTAATCGTTTTGTGATTCTAACCGAAGTGGTAAAACGTTTCGATACGTGTGGGTCAAGGATAGGAAATACAGCTAGACATGCGTTTTGTACTAGTCTGGGTACTTAGATTGACAACCTTCCACTTACACTTAATGTATTAAATCTAGTTAAATATAGGAGCAGCATGTTGCTACTATACTGCTAGTATTTAATAGGGTTAATATAGGCACGTGGTCGTATTAATTAAATAAGGGAAGTAATATAAGGTGTATGAACCTGCGTTTGGTGTGCAACTTGGTCGATCTCTTTCTCACGATTAAAAGATGACTTAGAAATAAATATTATACTTTCGACCTAATCTAGTGGTGGATTTTTATTTCCCTAACATATTTCTCATATCTGCGGGTTTCCCATCATTTTCATTATTTTCGTTATTAGTTTACTTTATTTTATTTACTCCTTTTATTATTTTATTATTTAGATAAACCCCCATTATTATTTTTCTTATTTATTTATTCTGTGTTATTTAGGATTTTTATTTTTAGTTTTAATTATTTTCAAGTTAGTTAAGTAGAGGTGAGCCCTCTCAATCCCCGGCTAGAACGATACCCTTATTTACCAGTACTACAAGTGACAAGAAGAGGGTTTAAATTGCGTGCCGGCTACGGTCACACCAATGACCCTCCCTTGGGTAGAGCTATGTATTACAGTAAGAGAAGTGTATAGGGAATTGTTTGTGATGGGTGTTCCACATCCTAGGTTTATGGAGGGTGAATGTTTCCTGCTACGTTACAATCGGTTGGAAAGAGGGTAGATCATGATTGATGATATGTAGAGAGCTAGGATGGGACTGCCAACGAGTAATGTCCCAGAAGAGAGACAGATAAAGTGGATGTGCCTCCTAACTACTAGGAGAGAGAGTAGATGATATTGCATGAGAAATGGTTCCAATAGGTGATCCATAATAGTTAGGCATTTGATACTACTATGGATTTGAGCCTTTAGGGTTTTGATGGCAATGATTGACTTGGGATAGGTTTCAAGGAATTTTTAGGCATTTTATATTTCAGGTAGATGTTAGGTGGATGCTTAATATCGTAGCGATCTATCCTTATGATAAGCATAACCCTAGAAGGTGAAGGTTTCCTTTTATTCTTTGAAGTTCTAACTATTCTTATTATGATGTTTGTAATCATAAATGTTTTATAACCATATATTTTGAATGTTAGTAATTATTTTAATGTCTGTGTATGATTGTGTACAACCATTGTGATAAATATTAATGTTTCTATTAGCATTTAAATGATATAGGCTACTTAGCCTTCTCATAGGTGGCCTTTAATTATGTTCATTAGGGTTATAACCATATTATTATATTTCCTTTAACACAGTGGCTCAAAAATTTAACATTGCGTATATGGAGGAGTTGCTTATCACAATAGTAGAGAGAGTGATAGAGCCACAACCACAACCATAACCTTAATTGCCACATCCAACACTTGTTCAAGTTGAGAACTAGCTTAGAGAGGCTGGGCTTCATCACCCACTTATATTTGAGGATCCAACAGTATTGGAAAGGTGGACTAGAGAGCTAGAGAAGATCTCCAAGGCTTCTGATTGCCCCGATGGGATATAAGGTGGATTTCGGTACATTCTATTTATGAGGAAAGGAAAATGAATGGTGGAGAGGATACCAACTTCAAGCTATTAAGCTAGTAAAGACTTAGGAAGGATTTTTGGTAGTTTTTAGAGCATGCTACTACCCTTTGCAAATTTTTCATGCAAAACATGCCAAGTTTTTGACCCTATAGCAGGGCAACATATTGGTTGAGGATTACTGTAGCAAGTTCTTTGATCTTCTTGCTTTTTCACCAGCAATAGGTAAATATGAAAAAAATGGCTGCTCATCGCTTTGAGTAAGGGTTAGACCTACGAACTCAAGAGATGTTTGGAGGAAAGATTATGAATGATGAGCTCATGGTGTATGAGAGAGCTTATGCCCTAAGAAGGATTTAAGAGGCAAAGAAGGCTATTCGCGGGATTAAGAGTCTAATAAATATTTTCACGATCACGAAGAAGAAAAAAGAGTTTAGTCTAGTGTTCAACAGAGCTAACCTAGTGGTGGTCAGTCTTCTTAGTTTTCTAGAGAACAGTTTGAAAATGACCGACCCTTAATGTACTATCACTACAAGATTTGTAGAGGGAATCGCCTAAGAAATGACTACTATGGTAGAATATTAGAGTGTTGGAAGTGTGGCAAGATAGACCACAAAGGATTTAAGTGTTCCTCTCCTAGAGTTGGAGCTCACCATCATCAAGTACAGTCAGGAGGCAAAACCACCTACTAGTAGCAGTATTCCCTAGTGACTCAGATGCCCACTAGTAGCATCCCAAGTGTGGGTGCTAGGGGTAAGGGAACTGGTTCTCACTCTACCCATATAGTAGTGCAAGCCATACTTCGGGTATTAGAGGTACCCAAGGAGGTATGATGGTTAATAGTCTAAATGTGATTAGTGATGTACATTCTCATAGATTTGTGGACACCACTACTGGTATACCCTTAATTGTGTGCTTGATTGGTTATAGTTCTTATTAATTTTTCATATATGGGTGTGATTGATTGATGATTTTTCTCATCATGATTGTGTGCTAGCTATGTGCCTTGATTAGGGTTTAGTTCTTTTAAGGGGTTAGTGACCCCCAACTCGTGGAACATTGTTTGTGGACCACCTAAGGTTATTGCAAGTTAGTTTCATTTTGGTTCACTTTAGGGACAAAGTCTCTTTTAAGGGGGTAGTAATGTAAATTATAATACCGCATTTTTGAAAACCCTAATTATAACATAATAATTATGTGTATTAGTTTTAATAACTATTTTAGAATGTTTTGTATTAAATATATTATTATTATTATTATTATTATTTGTAATATTATTATGACTTATTAGATATAAATTTTCATCAGGTTAAAATTCATTAAAGGGTGAATTATTAAATTTTAAAACTAAGTTAAATCTCAATCGGTATCTATTGTTTCAAGCAAACCCTAATTCTAGTTGCTTAATAATTTTATCCAGATATTTACCCCAGTTCTTCACCTAAATAATTACCCCTACACTATTCTTGATTTTTTTTACCTCACCCTACTCCCTCTACCCTAACACACTTAACTCCTACACACCTTGCCCAACACATTACCTCCCTCTCCCTTATGTTTTACTCACCTTGTTTTGCTCCATATTTTCCCTCACAATATCCTCTTCTTAATCCCTTCTCCTCTCCCTTTTGTGTCAGGCCTTAAGCCCCCTGAGCAATCTTATGTCCTTCTCCTAAGCTCCTTCATGCAAAAACCCTCTCAATTTCTCCATTTTTTCTCCTTCAACCTCACCATTTTTATCTAAAATTCACTCCACCACCAGCTTCCTTTCCTTAGCACCAGCCATTTCTATTTGTCATTCACCCCTAAACTAGAAAAACTTGCTAAAACCACCCCACCACCAATGCACAACATCATTGAAATCAACCCACCTGCTTCATCTAACCGCAACGAAACTTCTTTCCCCTTGATTTCTGCCATTCCCATCAAAACCACCACCACACCATCGGTAATCTATACCACTTCACCAGCTTATCCTTTTAACATAACCACCACACCTTACCCCTCAACCATTGGCCAAAACTATCAAAGGTCTCCCCTCCTCCTCCAACCAAATTTGCCAAAGCTCACCCCCTTTACTAAACCATTATCCACTAAAGTCTCTCCCTCCACCTTTGATCTTTTGTGCCACATTTTCCTCCTCACCTTATTGCACCATTTATGCTATTCTCCCCTCTCTAACATCAGCCATTCCTATCTAATACATTTCCCTAGCTTTGGCTAAAGGTATCATTGTCCTCCTCTCCTTCTCGGCACCAAAGTCTTCCTCATTCATTGCTTGAGTTTTTCTTGGGTTACTTTACCTTGATTTAACTAGTTAGTAATCCTTGAGTTGTTTTTAGTAATTTTGGGTTATTTTTGTTAATATTACATGCTAATACATATGTATTTGGGTGTTAAATTATTAGGTAATCCTTGATGACCTTAGAGAAGACTTTTTGTGTGAGCTTGGATAAGGTAAATCCAATCACTCATAAGATAGTAGAATTTATGTGTGGTCATGATATGATTGTTTAGACCTAGAATCTTGCTAAGGTTTTATGTTTTTCAAGTATTATGACATGCATAATAAAATGATAACATATTGAATGGATGATACGTATAATTTTTGAAAGTTAAGCTATAAGCATGGTAATATATTATATGATTTATGTCTGCATGTCAAGGATTTTATTAGGATTTTTATTATTAGCAAGTTATGATTTAAATTCCATGGTAAATGCCTCATGATTGCTATGCATGGTAGTTAGGGTTATGATGATTTGCATGGAAGAATATGTGCATGATTAAGGTTAGCTTAGGATGATTTATATTTGCATAATATAGGGTTAGATATATTTCCCTACATGTACTCTGATTATAATTTCCCTATTTAAATGATTTATTATGCTTTAAATATGTACGAACATGTTGTATGGAAGATGTGACATGTGAGAGTTTCATGATTAGGGTTTTGTGGTGCAACCCACTAAATGCATAAAAAGTGAAAAATATAGATAATTGCCTATATGCAAAGATTATCCAAATGCTAAAATAATATAAAGTATTGTCTTTTAGCCTTTTCATGATAAATTTTTCATAATAATAATATTTTGCATGGAAATGAATAAAATGATGAAACAAGGGTTTTAAAGGGCATTTTGATAATTGTGACCTAATATATCTTTTATGAATAATGGGATGTTTGGATGAACTTAGACTTTTGAGAGGTTGAACTTAATGTTAACTTGGCTTGGCATATATTGATGACCTGAGGGTTGACCTTTTATAATTGTAAATAAAAGAAAAAATGGTTAAGTATGGAAATGAAAATTATTTTGTAGTATATGACATTTGTGATCACCTTATAAAGTATTAATACATAAAGTGAAAGACCTCAAGTTGAGAATGGTTGTTGTCTACGATTAGCTACCCTAGAGATGTGGTGTTATCCCTCATTTTCTTTGGTTTTCTAGTGTGTTGGTGTGCCCTAGTAAGGTCTTATTATACTCTATAGCTAACCTATGGGCCCTATAGGGAGTATTGATACTTAAGGACTAGGTTTGTGCACTAGTACAACTAGGCATACTATTGGGTCACTGGGTTGGAGAGTAAGGGTACTATGTCCCCTTTAGGTGCTAATATTTCTATATGTATTTCTATGTCCCTAGGTTGATTGCATCCCCCTCGAGTAATGTAAAATGGATGTGCCTATTATGTAAATAAATAAAAAGATTTATTTTAGATTTCTTTGTTTCATAATTGCCTTAGTGCCCTGCCTTGATATTGTTTTGGATTTGTTGGTTCAATAGATGCCTCAGTTCCCTACCTTAGTATTGTCTTGGATTTGTTGGTTTGCTTGTTGCCTTAATGCCAAGCCTTGGTATATGGAATCTTTTTGACTAATCAGATATGTCTATTGTACCTTGAGATGATTTAAAATGGACTAGTATATTTTATTATTAAGATTGAGATTTGATATTACTTATATTATTTCACAATTATTACATGTGGTTATGGTACATGCTTTATGATCTAGTATGATTTTAGATCATGGTGTGACTATGTGTAATGTGGGTATGCTACCTCTTGTGAGATATTATATTAACTCAATATATGGAAGTTGTATTGATAGTGCTTTTGCAGATGACTATGTAGAGGTCATGGATAAGCATGCAGAGTATAAAAATGGGAAGGATAAGTGGAGCGCTTGGAGGAGGTCCCATTTTCAGAGTGGGAATTTGGGTATAAGAGATAAGATAAAATGGTGTTTTACCTTCAGATACTTATTTTTGATGTAATTGAGTTTATTTAGACTCTTATGTCCCTTGGTGTTTTGATCTTCCATTATTGTATAAAATATATTACCCACAACTTTTTTTATATAATGTCTCATATCTCCACTGATTTACTTTGGTTATGTTTTGCTTTAGCCTTAGCACTTAGCATAAGAAAGGTGAGAAATTAGACTTATGTAAACTGTGGAAGTTAACACTTATAAATTTAGTTATTAACACTTTCAAAAAATAAAATTTTTAAGTAGTAAGGTTGCAAGTGTTACACTTGTTTTTGTCGATTCTTTGTTCTTAGAGTTGGTTCACTTAATTTTGGGTTATTATTGTGTTATATTAAATGTTAATACATGTGTTATTAGGTATTAATTTATTAGGTAATTCTTAATGATCTAAAATAAGACAGTTTTTTGTACTTTGTGTGTAAGCTTAGATTTAGTAAATCTAATCACTCATGTAACGGTATAAATTATGTGTGGAAATGTTAAGATGATTTAGATTTAGAATCATGTTAGGGTTTATATCTTTTAAGTATTATGACATACATGATAAGATGATAACTTGCTAAGTAAATGGTACATACGATGGCTATTATGTTATATACACGAATAATATGTTAAATGGTTTGAGTATGCATGTCTAGGGTTTTGTGAGGGTTTGCAACCCTATAACATGATGATGTGAGTTCCTTGATGAATATCTCATGATTATTATTGCATGGCAGCTAGAGTTATTATAAATAGCATAGAACATGCATGCATGATTAGGGTTAGAGTATGATAATTATTATTCGTATATTCTAGGGTTATAAATGTTTCTTCACATGCACCATGATATTAATTACCCTATTAAATGGTGTATCATGCTATAAAATGTACATACATGCTGCATGAAATTTAAGATATGCTAGAAACACAGGAGTAGGGTTTGCAGGCGCAACTTAATATATGTGCGAAAAGTGGTAAATATAGTCACTCTCTAAATTGAAATGATTACTTACGTACTAAAATAAAGTGAATTAATGTCTTTTAGCCTTTTCATAATAAAATTATTGTAATAATTATGTTTGGTATGGAAATGAATAGAATAACAAAATTAAGGTTTTGAGGCTATTTTGGTAATCTTTGACCTAATGCATATTTTGTGAATAATTAGACATTAGGATCGCCTTAAACTATTGATAGGTTGACTATAGTATTGAATTTAGCTTGACCAAGACCAATAACCTTAGAGTTTACCTTAATAAGTATAAATAAAAGGAAAATGGCTAATGTAACACCCCCATTTTTCACTACAAAAAAATCTTTTTAAAATTGTGAAAAAGCGGAAAATACTAAACACACCTAGAAAAAATGGAGTACTAATGTCGTGCCAAACATATGATAGATGTTAATTGCCCATCCTATATTAGATACAAAGCTGAAATCAAAGTATCAAATTTAATGTAGAGTGCGTAAAATCAAGTTACATAAATATTTAAAAGATCATTTACAACAAAGGACCTTAATGGTCCCCAACGTAGTCAAATATAGGGATAATAAGAGGCTAAACATACAAAGCTATAATAGTAGAAAATAAGTCAAAGCGTGTACACAAAACCACGTTCCATCACAGACCCCACAAAACCTCTAGATGTCCGTGCTTTCAAGCCTCAAACCCAAGCTAAGGTAGGCCCACTTTTGGGCATCCCTAAAAACCTACACATGGCCCTCTATTTATGAGATTGAGCAAGTGACTGAGTAAATAGGTGTATCAATATACTACGTACTGAGTAAGCCAAGTTTCCTCCTTAATGAAAGTTACATGTATGAAAGTCTAATCATGACATGGAATCACATTTAACATGTGCCACGCCATTGCCATATAAGTTTAGTAGTACATCAGAATTCACTATCATGCATAACTTTGGCAACTCAGAATGTATCATACTTATAATCATAGTTCAATATCATAGATAACTACACCCACGTACTAAGTAGATTATTCCAGATAACCACTAGAGTTTATTTTCCAACTTACTCAATCGGTTAGGTTATACCATTTCCTTATCCACATACTGATATAGGTCAAGAATAAGTCAATCATTCCAACTATTTAACCAGTTATTCATTCAAGCCATTATCCAAGTATTCATTCCAACTTTTACCATTATTATCATCCAAACCATTTTTCTAATCATTATCAAATTATTCATTATCTAGCAATGGACTATGCATCACCCCTTTGTCTCACATACCATGGAAGCATATCTAAACCAAGGGATATAAATTCTAGGCCAAAGCCAACAACCACAATGGACATAAGTCTAGGCCAAAGCTAACCACCTAGGTAACTAAACCCTTTAGTATTGATACCCCTTGCTACATCATCAATGTCTATAATAGCTAAAGTACCAGGATCTACTAGGATCCCACCGAAAGGAAAAGTTTGAAGGTACCAATAAGCACCTGAAGGAAGAATAACCCCTGGTAGAAAATTGAGGACTAAGTAACCCAGACCCATACATAGCTTGATTTTTTTTCTCTTTACATAATTAATACATTATTCATGAGGTTATATGATCATACAATGCCCATATAAGGAACAATTAATACATTTCCATATCTCTTTCATATTAAACCATTTATATTCCCCAACAATGTGTGTGGTTTCCATTTACCCTTTTCCAATATCAATCATGCCTATTATATTATTTAATTCAAGCACATTCCATGTTTCATCACCTTATTTCTCAAAAACCGTCACATTTCATATGTGGTGCACCCATTAAGCCTTTACAATACCCATTGAGTATTCCATAAGACATGGTCCATTTAATCCATTAACTAGGTCATTAATCCATGATAGTATCCGTATTTTATCCCTTAAATAATCATATAACAATATCATGTATAGTCTATAAGCATATCTAAACTAAGAAGAACCAAATCACACAAACTAGTCGATTGGTCTACTCCAACTAGCTAATCAATTTGGGTCAATTAGTCGATCATTTTAGGCAAACAAGTTGATTGTTCATAGACCATTCGATTGGCTTTAACCAAGAAGTTGATGGGTTTAAGCAAAGAGCAAGATCAATGTCTATATAGGCCTACTATTCGATGGGTTGGGTCAATCAATCGATTGTTCTAGGAACCAACCAATCGATTTAACCAAACCAACCAATTAATTTTTCATCCAATAAGAACCAAATAATCATTTTAATATAGATCATGCTTATAAATCTTTATCATAACACAATGGAATATGTTCTCACAGAACACATTTTCAACTTACCTTAGTTTTACATTTCATCATTAAATATCACAATCCAATCTTTCCTCAAAACTTATGCTTTTCACTCAAAATGCACAATCTAACCATCCAAATCCAATTCTGTAAACTATATATTCATATCAAAATGCAATATAAAATTTATAGAGTTTTATATCATGCAAGATTACTCATAACCCAGTTTAGAAGGAAAAATAACTTGATGCAGACAAAACATATCTTAAACAAGAATACTTAGCCTGTGAAATCCTCATCTTTTAAAACCTTAAAAAAAAATAGTTTTAACTCAAAAATTCATGAATAAATTTTATAAAGTCAAACTTGAAATGGAAATGAAAGAATGAACATACCATACCAAAAGGAAAAATAAAAGTTGAACCTGCTGAACCATTCAACCCTTTTCCTAAATATAACTCTTTCTTTCTTAACAACTAAACAAGAGGGATCTAGAGAAATGATCAAAAGAGTAAATGAAATTTCGAATGTAGGGCTAAAAATGCAAAGAGATAAGGTGAATGCTAGGCAGTTAAGTATTTTGATGGCTAAAAGAAAGGTAAATCAAAAGGGTGATTAGGGCTATTTATAGCCAATAAATCAACACAAATCATAAGTGCAGTCAAGAATATATCAATGTAATACCCCGTATCTTAAAAATTTAATTTTATTAAGCTTAATTATTTTATTAGCATAATTTTATGTAAAAATTTAATTAATTTAATTTTGATTCGTTTTATAGATTTATATTTTAGGTTTAAATTTGAATTTAATTAATCATTGTCATTACGGATCATTCTAGATAAATTAGTTTGCAACCATGATTTTATTATGTTCATATGATTTTAATTTTTGGTTAAAAATATGTATTTTTATTATTTCTCGTATTTTAATAATTAATGTTTTAGATTATTTTTTATTATAAATTCGTCGTGTGATGACAACTTTGTTTTGAACTTAT
Organism: Tamarix austromongolica; assembly: GCA_039764185.1. Lineage (NCBI taxonomy): Eukaryota > Viridiplantae > Streptophyta > Magnoliopsida > Caryophyllales > Tamaricaceae > Tamarix > Tamarix austromongolica. The sequence continues at coordinate 52,409,803 of CM077817.1, forward strand.
ATTTCATTAGCAAAATATAATATTTAAATTATAAAATTTTCATTTAGAATAGTCAAATTTATTTTAATAATTTTATTTATAGAAAATAATTTTGAATTTTAATTTATTCATTTCTAAAGTCTTTAAAAATTTTGAAACGTTATAAATTAAAAAGATTTTTGGAGCATATTTATGGATTTATTTTTTAAATTAATTTTCTTCCACTTTATCCTTTTTGTTTGCAAAAGACTAGCTTTGAAAATTATTTAAATTTGTCTCACACTATTAGAATTTTTATTTAAATATTTTCTTTTATACTTTTAAATATTTTTCAAGGTCTTATAATGTATTTTCGTAAATAATATATATCTTTATGTTCTTGGTAATTTCTTCTAAACACATTTTCAAAATTCTTATATTGAGTTATATCAATTTTATACATTTGGATCCTTAAGAAATAATTTTTGTTAAATAAATTTAGATAAAATTATTTATTTATATTTTTAGACTCAATTATGTATTTGTATTAGCAAAAAAAAAACTACCTCAACTGACCCCCTCTTCCCTTCCCTTCTCTCTCTCTCTCTCTCTCTCTCTTTTCTTTTCCCTTCTCTCTTCATTCTCATTCATGTTTTCTCTGCACCAAACCCTAGCCCTCACCTCCTTCTCCTTGCTCCTCCTTCATTAACCACCAACCGCCCAACCGACCAGCAGCCACGATCGACCATTCTCTATCGCAACTCTCTCTGCAGCACGATGCCACTCCACTACATGAGCATCAACAAGTGGCGAGTAACAAATATGGCACCACCATCTGGTCACCGCCAATGTCGTTCTACCATCGACGAGTGGTCCTTCCCTCCGATGAAGTTCCACTGACCTCTAATTGCTCTGATTCGCTGCATTCCATTTGGTATAAGTTATCCCAAATGCTAATATTTTTTTTGATCAATTTGGTATGAATTAGCTTTTGATAAGTTAAATTGTTTGTATATGTATGTTTTATGATTGATTTAGAGTGGTTAATTATAGTGTATATGGTTGATTTGTAAAAAATCAAAATTTTGACCTGATTATGTTCAAATTTTGCTAATTCATCCAATTAAGCAATTTTTGATAAATTGATTGTACAATATGATGTAAAATTATCTAATTTCATATCAGAATCGTTAATTGGAGAAATTTATGTGAAAATAATCAACAATGAATTTCTATGTCAAAATCCATGTGTGATGAAATTGGATTGCAATATTGAGTTATTTCACTCAATTAATTTTATAATATCCTTTGAAATATATTTAATTTTATATCAAAAGTGTTGATTTGGGAAAATTGCATGAAATTGATTAGATATGAATTTTTAGGTCAAACATTTTATGGATAAATTGGATTGTTGAGTTATTTTATTCAATTGATTATATAATTTATATTAAAATACATTTAATTGCAATTTTGAACCATCAATTTAAATATTTTAGCAAAATTTAGCCAAATTTGCATTCCGGATTTAAAACCCTAACTATGCCAAATTGGGTATTTCTTTTATTGGTTTTGATCAATTGATTATGTAATATGTTATAAAATATGTCTAATTAAATTTCTAAGCATCATATTTAAATAAACTGATCAAATTTAATCAACTTGTATTTTTAGGCCTAAAACCCTAGATTTCAAATGAAATTATGAAATTGGTCATCAGTATAGTTTTTTTTCTAAAATTAAATTTATAAAAATAGTTAAAATGATATTAATTGCGTTCTAACACCTTTAAATAGAATTAATTGATTTTAACTATCTGAGTTTGTGTTTGACCTTTAAAACCTAATGAGTAAGCCATTTTCAACAGAATTAACCTATAATCTACTGCCATTTTCCCAACTTTCCAAATCTATTTGATATTCCTCGAGTGGTATATGTTAAACCCAATTTGATTGATATTTAATCTTAAGTCTTAATAGAGCTATGCTTGCAAGTCTTAGATTTTGGACACGTTTTCCAAGAAAGATCATTTGTGTTTCCTTGTATTGATTTAATTATAGTATTTGAATTATTAATCATTAAGGTAGTCTCTTACCTAGTTTTTGGATTTCTATTAGCAATCAAGGAAAATTTTTCATGGATTATCAAGCTCTTGATAGATCTTTCTATTTCTCAATTTTCTTAGGTAGCTTAGGATTTAGGTAAGTCAATACTTACCTTTACTTATGGCGGAATCTGTATGTATGTCTGCGTGAAGCAGAAGGTGATGAACATGCTTATCTATTATTTAATCATGTCAAGCATATGATATGTTATATGTGATAATTGTGTGTATATATGTATGTATGAGTTTATATCCTCAAAAAAAATGCATGTTAGTATGACTCTTAAATATTTTATGTGTGGTAGTATGTGAAGGGATGAGTATGCTTATGTGGTTAACATGTCCACCTAATTATGAAATATTGGGTGATTTTGGAGTATGTTCTAATGTGCTTAAGCTGTAATCGGTTTAGAAAACCATATTCGTAGTTGAGTATGGATTGAAATAATATAATACCTTATGTTGTATTTTATGCCATGGAATTATTCAGCTAACACCACCTAAAATTATTTGGCCTTAGTGCCACATTAATTTGGACGACTTTAATGCCGATTGGATTGGATCAACCTTAATGCTGATTGAAATTTATCAGCTTTAATGTCAATTGAAATCAATCAGTTTTAATGACACTTGGAATTGATATAATAATAGAAATTCATTGAGTTGATGGAAGTGAGCTAAGTGTTGTTATATGGATCTGATTTATGATTGGTTAAATCCTTGAATAAAATATTAATCACTCAAATTGAAAGATCTTGAGTCGGGACTTGTACCGCTTGAGGTAGCTATCCAAGTTAGGTTTTGTATTCACTTGGTACCATTATAGTATTTTTCTATTCTGTGATTATGGGTGCCTTACGGTGTCTGAAGAGGCCCTCTTCTACTCTATAAGTGTCTCGATATATTTTGGCCCTATAGGGGTATGCATACTTAACTGATTTGGTGTCCTATTTATTGGTGGTCTAGTTATGTTTTTGGATGGGCTAGCTAGGACTAGTACCGTTCGAGTATTAGATTAGTTGTTACGATCTCTTTGAGTGTTCGTCCTCAAGATAATATAATTAAATGGTTATGATCACAATAAAAATTATAATAATGAATTATTCTCACTTACTCATGGGCTTTATATTTCTTTTCCTATGCATATCTCTTGGTTATCTCCCTTACAATAGTGTTTCCATATGATGCATGTTCGTACTCAATTATCACATGATCTATTATTTAAACCATATATGGTCCTTAAGTGCATAATATTATATTCTAGGGTATTGTGTATTACTTAGCATGCGATCATGATTTCTTGTATGCTTGTACCCTATGTGTTATCGTGTCTAGTCATGTATTCATAAGCATGAATATATGACCCCATGTTTTATTGTATGTATCACATGTATAATCGAGTATGAGTTATTATATTAGTAGAATGGTGTATGTATCGCATATATAATTAAGCATGAATTATTATATAAATGGAATGGTTCATTTATCATATATATAATTGAGCATTAGTATTGTAAGCTATAGATTAACATAACTTATGTGTATCATGTTTCCTTTAATGAGTTAGGCAGTCATGATTTACTCAGTCCTAGACCTGTACTGATACTACTTTAGTTTAATGGGTCTTGCGATGGTCCATTGATGGTTAAGAGCAGACATCTTATGTAGGCTTAAGATCAAATATTATTGTTGGGTTGAAAGCTTGGCTTGTGAGAGTAGGTAATCCTGAGTTTGATCCGTCGGGTTTTATTTTTATTTATCTATATTTACTTTTGAAAATTTCAAGTGATATATTAAAATTTCAAGGGTGTTGTAATGGAATTTTAATTTCTCATTACTTTGATAAGCTTTTTTAAAATCTAGGGTTATTTCACAAGTTCCACTGATTTATTCAACGATAATTTTGTTTAGTGAAATTATTCACTTACGATCTACCTATAGATATCTCATCGTAAAAGTTTATCCTCATGGCATAGATAATATTTGAATTTTTGTTCAACACATTTTAGCCTTGTATCTAGCATGAAATGAATGATGGACATTTATCTTGTGTTAGGTATAGTAGTAACATTCTCCAAATTATATTTTAGCTTATGTATTATTCTTTTAAATGAAAATTTTCATGAATGAATTTTGGGGGTGTTACAACCAAAAACCCTAATTCTTACCATTTGAATTTGAGTTAAATGGAAAATTTTCTTCCAAAATATGCTGACCCATCCTCTAGAGCTCAAATGGTGATACTAGAGAAGGATAGGTCAATTGGTCAAGAAATACTATACATAAGAGTGGAAATGGAAGGTCAGCATGTAAAGAATCTCCCAGTCGAATAGAATCAAGTCTGAGATTGAAGCAATGATCCTAGAACAGTGTAGAGGAGAGAAGTAGAAGAAGACAAAGCTAAGGTCATAACGCCCCTCAATTGTCCCAATTGGCTCCTCAAATCAATATGAGGTTGTATTTTCAAGCTAAATACATCATTAAAAAGGTTAAGAATCTTTTAGGAATAATTCACGATGGGTTAACAAGGTTCTATTTTAGTATAAGAAAATTTTCCAAAAATTTGACTTTTAAAAATATACCCAGCTCGACAAACTATTCTATTGGTTTGGTGTATTAGATGAATGTTCTGTAGACCAATCAATCATTTCCCCAACCAGTCAACCAGTTTGTTTGAGTAAAAACCATTTTGCTAAAACAACAAACCAGTCAATCGGCTTGCTTAAAAAACTTATTTGATTTAGTTTTCTGACCTTATTTCAAATCTAACTTTAACTCAAACGCAATCATAATATCAAATAAAAATCAAACACCAAAATTTGGCATTATTTCTCATTCAACACTTTATAAGAAGATGGTGTATTATAGATAAGTATGGAAATGGAAATAATTGTGTAGTATGTGATATTTGTGATTACCTCATAAAATATTAATACTAAAAATGAAAGACCACAATTTGGGAATGGTTTCTCTCTAACATTAGTTACCCTAGAGACAACATGTAGCCCTCATTAATTTTTGTTTTTTTTGTGTGCTACTGTTCCTAATAAGGCCTTAGTATATTCTATAGGTTACTTATGGACCCTGTAGGGGGTATTAATACTTAAGTATTAGGTGAACAAGGTTGGAGGATGATGTATTATCTTTATGCACTAGTACGACCAGGTGTACCACTGTGTCTATAACATCCCTAATTTTGTAACCCAAATTTTTTTTAAGATAATGTGGAAACATTTGTAAAAAAAACAAGGAATTTTATCTCCACATTAACCATAAGATAGGTATGATCATCACCTAACCTATGCCTGATTTTAGTGACCACACAAATTCCTATTAATAGAACAGTTTGTTTGACCATATCCAGTTATCTACCATAAATAAAAGTCATAGCAGCATAAATTATCACAATGGGATACCACACTCATCACACAAAGTCCAAATACATCAAAGAGGCTTTCTTTGGGGATACCACACCCACCAAACATTGAGTGCACCTACCATAAATGGGGATATCACACCCACCACATGTGGTAAAAGTACACTAAGGGGCTTGTACTGGGATACCTCACCAACCATACCTTAAATTTCAACACCGTGAGGGCTAAAAAGTTGGGAAACCACACCTACCTAAGCAATGGATAATACGAAGTACCAGGGGGCTTGTACTAGGATACCTCACCTACCCAAACTAGATACTGATGCCATGTCAGCTTGCAAGAGTATAATCCTAAACCATAATGATATGCACATACTCCTTACCGACTACAACCCAATAGAGAAGGAAATAGGTACTGAGTGAAAAAATATAACCAGGGCAATCCACCTACTAATTCTCATCAACTACACTGAGAGTCGAAGAAAAAGGCTCGAATGAAATCTTATACCATTAATTTATATTTTCAAGTGATATCACAAATCACAATACAATCCACACAAAGCTAAATGGGTATTTTCAAGTGATGACACCAAACACAATTAGATTCCATTATCTGACCAAATTGGGTATTTCCAAGTGATAACACCAAACACATCAAAAGGCATTAAAGCCACCATTTGGGTGTTTTCAAGTGCTAACGTAAACACATCACAAGGCACAAAAGCCACTAATTGGGTGTTGAGAGATGACACCAAACTTAACCAAATCAAGTCTCATATACCATCATGATGATTCTTATTAAATCAGGGAAATCATAGTTGAGATCATAATTTAAATATTGTATATACATGGAGGTATCAACACAAAAGGCCAAGATAAATATAGAAATTTATAACAAACCAGTAGGCTTTCAGCTATCTATCAATCCCTCATACTAGTCGATTGGTCTAGTCATACTAGATATAAACACAAATAATACTAGAGAACCAGTTGACTTGTTGCTTCACTGATCAACTATTCAAGTGAAACAGTTGACTAGTTTGGTCCAATTGGTTGATAGGTCTAAGTAGAGGCCTACCCATTTTAACTTGCAGGGAAATTAGTTGATGGGTTTGACCAACTGATCAATGAGTCATAAAAACCAGCCAACTAGTTTGATCTAATTAGTTGATGGGTCTAAGTCGAGACCAAACTAGTTTGGTCTACAGGGACACCAGTCAATGGGTTGACAAACCACTCATTTGTTCATCAAAACCGATTGACAAATTTATTGAATCAATCGACTCATCTCACGACCAGTTGATCCAAAACTCCAAACCATTCAACTACTCCCATAACCTATCAATAGGTTTAAGGAAACGATCGACTAGTTTGGGTAAAGCACTACCCAGACTTGCGATACACGCACTAAAATTTACCACACTTTACCATATTAATCCTAGCATGCTTCTATGTCAAAATAAAGATAAAAATACACGTTTCACATATAAAATTGCATGGATACATGGTAATGTTTGTACTTAAACAAATTATGCCCAAATGGAAAACATATGCATAAAATCGGAAAAGTCCAGCAATACTAACTTGGAAAGAATTATATCATATACTGAGATCATGGAAAAAAATTAGATCATACTCATACATACACCAAACACATGGAACCCTAACACACCACAAAACCCTATTTATGTTAAAGATAAGAATGCCTAACCTTAAAGCAATTATTTTAGCACAAGTGCTCCTACTTGATGGCTATCTAGCAAAACCTCAATTTCTAAGAGAATAAAAGTCAAAACCATTAAAAATCATATTTTAGAACTTAATTGAAATCAAAGAAAAATTAGAATAAGAAGAAGAACACAAAAAACCACTTTTTTCTCAAAAATAGTGAAATCTTCAACCTTTCTCGGCCCTAATTTCTCCTTACTTAAGGAAAGTAGGAGAGAAATAAAACTAAGATTAGCATAAGAGAAAGGAACACAATACTTGCACAAAGAAGGGAGAAAGTTAGAGAAAGTCTCTATTTTTTTTCTTTTGAGAGAGGAGAAGAGAGAAAATGAAGGAATACTCAACACTTGGGGAAAGTTTCCACAAAAAAAAAGTGAAGAATAAAAATATATCAGAAATAAAAAGGTATAGAGGCAAGACTAGGTCGACATTCATAGGAGAGAGGGAGATGAAATTGGTAAGGTTGAGTGTGGGCAACCAAGAAATGAGGGCTGGCTTGATGGGGTAGGGGTTGAGTGCAATCAAGGGTGAGAATGGTTGTGGATTGGTAAATCAAGAGATGGTGCACAAAGTCAATCTTGTAACCCCAATTTCTAGAAGAGAGAGGGATAGGTGAGAGAGAAGAGAAAAAGGCGAAGTTGGCCTCAAAGGTGCTTTCTTGAAAACAAATTAGCTAATTAAAATTATGCGATGATGTAAATAATGTAAAAATAATCCCAAAGCACTAAAACATGCCTATTAACATTATTAGGCTCTTAAGAAGCTTTCATAAACATTATAGATAAATTTGAATCAAAATTGAAAATAAATCTGAAATCACATAACAACTAATTGATGGGTTTGGGTGAGCCGGTCGGCGAGTTTGTCAAGAACAAGAATGTTAATTCCTCAGCGCACCAGTCGATCAATATGCTTAAAATTCATATTTTTATTATAAATTTAAGCGCATTCCAACACCAAAACTAATTTATTTTATATTGACATAACTTTAAATATATTTTAAAGGATTTTGGGATAGGGTATTGTCCTTGGGTTCTAGGGTAAGGGTATTATGTTGCCTTCGTACACTAATATGAATGGGTATGCCTCATTTTCCTTAGGTTGATTGTATCCCCATTAAGTAATTAAAAATGAAAATAACTATTATGTAAGAATATAAAAATGATTTGAATTGGATTTGCTAGTTAGGTAGTTGCCTTAGTGCCATACCCTTTTGTAATTGGTATTTCTTTGGATTTTAGGTTTGGTAGTTGCCTCAGTATTATATCCTGATATTTAGGATTGATTTGATTAATCTTATATAGCTAATGTGTACATCATGATGATGTGAAGTGACTTTGTATGATTGACTATTGAGTATGAAACTGTGATGTTGTATACATGATCCTATGATTATTACCTATTTCTATGGCTTGTGTTTTTTTACTTGAGCATGATTTTCATATTATTACGTGATTATGTGTAATGTGGGAATGCTACTTCTTGTAAGACATTGTAATTTATTCAGTATGAGGAATCCATACTAATACTATATTCGTAGATGATTATGTGAAGGGAATACACTAGTTTGAGGCATACAATAGAGGTAAATACTAATGGAGCCCTTGGGAAGAGGTCTTGTTCTTAGAATGAGATTTCTAGTATAAGAGTTAGGGAAAACTAGTGGTGTACTTTTAGTTACCTGTTTTGACGGACTCTTAATATTCCTTGGTGTATTTTGATTTTTGTTGTTGTATGAAGTATATTATCTATAACTTATATTTATGTATTATCACTCATTTTTGTTATTTTTATTTTTATTGTATTTTGTTCTTGAGCCTTAACACTTGAAATAAGAAAGGTAAATAAACTAGACTTATGCTACCTGTGGTAGTAACATCCAGTAAATTAGTAATTAAAGTTTTCGCAAAATTAAATTAAAAATGCGAGTGTAGTAGTTATTGTAACACCCTAAAATTCACTATTATTTTTTTTTGAAACAAAAGTAATTAAAATAGAAATACTTAAAACCTATGAATTCTGGGGATGCTACCGCCACACTTAGTACCAAACCGGTTCTCTCCGACCGTTTCAGTACCAAGTGCTAAGGATAAGAAAATATTAACAATCAATTATAAAATTAAGACAACTAAACTTAAAATAAGCATTAAACGGTTGTAAAACAAAATCAGAGTATGCATAAAGAGTTATTATTCAAATTAAAAAGAGAAGTAGCTTACAATCGATAAAATATTAAGAAAAGGAATTGGAATCACATAAAGACTGAAATATGGCCACAGCTCTCTCAAACTTTGAGCCAAAACAAGCTCAACACACAGCCCGAACTGATATCTCGCCTACCTGCACAAATTCAGAAGAGCATACTACTCGTGGGAATGAGTAGCACCCATGAAAAGGGTGATCAGTACGCTACGTACTAAGTAAGGTAATCGAGCACTAAGGCCAATACATAAGCACATAATCCATGCAGAATAATAACAGGGCATAATCACCAATACAATAACATAAAGGTAACTGAACGATCAGGTGAAAATGCCAAGATCCAATATAGTTTAGATTAATTACTTCATTAATCCTTTATCGAAATATTTTCACACCATGCTCATTATTAAGTCCATACGAGTACAGGAACCTTACTATTTTTACCGGTGGATTGGTCTCTAGGGCTTTTTTGGCTCCTGGCCACTATTATAGCCGGTGGATCGGTCACTTAGGGTACATGCCCTACCACTATTATATGACGGTGGATTGGTCTGGCCCCTTCTCGCACAGTGTTCTACTATAAGTCATTAGTGTCTTCCCACATCTTAAAAACATATATGGTTTGGTTCGTTAAGCTCGAGATCCCCCACTATTTTAGCTGGTGGATCAGTCACTAGGTTAACATACCCTACCACTATTAAGTTAGTGGATCGGTCTCCAAGCTACTCCGGTACCTGGCCACTATTATGCCGGTGGATCGGTCTAGGCCCGGCTTAACATTTTCCACTTTACATGATTAATGTTTTAAGTATCTTATTCAGAAGTTTTCACCATGTACATGCACGAATCATTCTCTTTATAATTCACACATCACAAATCATAAAATTCCACCATCATAATTCTAAGCAACATGATAATACAAAAATTCTAAGCAACCACAAGAAACACTAATTATCCACACAAATCCTAGTTCGATCTCCTACGGACCCTTATATAATCTCCACATATTATTTTTCATCTAATATGTTCAAACACCCAAGTAATACTTACATTACCTTCTTTATATCCCAAATCAACCTTTCATACGTAAATTTCACTCCCATACAACCTTTACACATCCCATGCAATCTCTCGGACATTTCATACAAACCCTAAATCCCATGCAATCATTAACCCCCATGCAAAACCCTAACTCCACCATGCAAACCCTAATACCACCATACAAACATTAATACTACCATGCTACTATTAATACGACCATGAAAACCCTAATACCACCATGCAAACCCTAATACCACTATACAACCATTAACACCACCATGAAACCATTAATACTACCATACAACCATTAATACCACCATGCAACTATTATTGTAATACCCCAATTTGAGCGGAGTGTTATAAGGATTTATCTGGCTACTTATATCAACATGGTATACCATCCTTTTGGTGATTCCATCCTAAGAACTCCACAGTTAAGCATGTTGGCCGTGGAGCAATTTTAGGATGGGTGACCTCCTGGGAAGTTTCAGAAATTTTCTGAAAAATTTCTCGGGAAGTGCGTGAGTGAGGACAAAGCGTGCTGAAAGGACTCGTGTTGATCTGTGGGGCCAACCGATCAATCCGAAAGCACTCCAAGGTAGCCTCCGCGTGGTCATATCGACTCGGGGTGTTACAAATGGTATCAGAGCAAAACCGCGACCGTGAGCTGAACTTGGATGAGCCAGTTAGCCACCTAGCGGGACGATTCTTGGGATGAACTGTATTGAGAGTTTGAGACAGTCATTGGTTGAGGCGCAACGAGGACGTTGCGTTCTTTGAGTGGGGGTGAATGTAATACCCCAATTTGAGCGGAGTGTTATAAGGATTTATTTGGATACTTATATCAACATGGTATACCATCCTTTTGGTGATTCCATCCTAAGAACTCTACAGTTAAGCGTGTTGGCCGTGGAGCAATTTTAGGATGGGTGACCTCCTGGGAAGTTTCAGAAATTTTCTGAAAATTTCTCGGGAAGTGCGTGAGTGAGGACAAAGCATGCTGAAAGGACTCGTGTTGATCTGTGGGGCCAGCCGATCAATCCGAAAGCACTCCAAGGTAGCCCCCGCGTGGTCATATCGACTCGGGGTGTTACAAAATGTAATACCCCATATTGAGCGGAGTGTTATAAGGATTGATTTGGCTACTTATATAAACATGATATTTCATCTTTTTGGTGATTCCATCCTAAGAACTTCACAGTTAAGCGTGCTGGCCGTGGAGTAATTTTAGGATGGGTGACCTCCTGGGAAGTTTCGGAAATTTTCTGAAAATTTCCCGGGAAGTGCGTGAGTGAGGACAAAGCGTGCTAAAAGGACTCGTGATCAATCCGAAAGCGCTCCAAGGTAGCCCCCGCGTGGTTGTGTCGACTCGGGGTGTTACAAATGGTATCAGAGCGAAACCGCGACCGTGAGCTGAACTTGGATGAGCCTGTCAGTCACCTAGCGAGACGATTCTTGGGATGAACTGTATTGAGACAGTCATTGGTTGAGGCGCAACGAGGACGTTGCGTTCTTTGAGTGGGGGTGAATGTAATACCCCATATTGAGCGGAGTGTTATAAGGATTGATTTGACTACTTATATAAACATGGTATACTATCTTTTTGGTGATTCCATCCTAATAACTTCACAGTTAAGCGTGCTGGCCGTGGAGTAATTTTAGGATGGGTGACCTCCTGGGAAGTTTCAGAAATTTTCTGAAAATTTCTCGGGAAGTGCGTGAGTGAGGACAAAGCGTGCTAAAAGGACTCGTGTTGATATGTGGGGCCAGCCGATCAATTCGAAAGCGCTCCAAGGTAGCCCCCGTGTGGTCGTGTCGACTCGGGGTGTTACAATTATTACCACCATGCAACTATTAATACCACCATGTAAACCCTAATACCGCCATGCAACATTACCTCCATGCAACCATTAATACCACCATACAACCCACGATTCCGTCATACAAAACCCTAAATTCATTCCACACAAAACTAAAGATTCATCCATACCAAACCCTAGAATAGATCCTCTCATACAAAACCATCAATTAGATTCTCCCACACAAAACAATAAATTAGATTTTCCCATATAAAACCATAAGTTATATTCTCCCACACAAAACCATAAATTAGATTCTCCCAATTAGAACCATAAGTTATATTCTCCCACACAAAACCATACATTAGATTCTCCCATATAAAACTATAAATTATATTATCCCATATAACACCATAAATTGATTTCTCCCATACAAAACCATAAATTATATTCTTCCACACAAAACCATAAATTAGATTTTTCCACTCATGAATTATTAAAATACATAGGTCAACTCACACCCCTTGGTCAACTTATTTTCTCCATTCTCCTTTTTCAACCTTTCTCCCACAGAAACCACATTAACATCCTCACATACATGTCTTATAGGGTCACAAACAAATCACCACATATACATAATACATGTACAATACAAATACACAAAAACATACTTCAACTTTAAATCATACCATATACGATATAATTAATAATGATAAACATATGATACATAGCATGCGAAGCATATAATTCATATAAGCACACAAAAGGCCTTAGCACCCCTTACCTAAAACGACATCGGTATTGGAGCATGCTCCTACGCCTCCTTAGGGCTTTGACTGGTTTTACCTATTATTAGGGAAAAGCTAAAATTAGACTCCCTCCTATCAAAAATACTATTAATTACTAACTTAATATAAGACTAGACTTTTGATAAAATATTAAAATAATAATAGAAAAATACCAAAAATAATATCAATGTTAATATTAACAAGAACAATAAAATAGTAATAATAATAATAAAAAGGACATTACTCAAAAACACAGTGAAATAAGGGCTTCGACCCCTTTACTAAAATAGTACTAATAATAATAATATTAGTAAAATAAATAACCAAATTTAGTAATAATAATAGTGATGAAATAATAAGAATAACAATGATAAAAGTCATAATAATATTACAAAATAATAATAACCATAATGGTAATAATAGTAAAGGTAATGATCAAAGATAAAAAGAAGTAGGGTTTCCACCCTACATTGAGTAATAATAACTTAATAAATAATAATAATAACATTAATAATAATAAATACTAATAATAATTAAAATACTAATAACCCTAATAATGATAAGACATGATATTTATAATACTACTACTAAAATTTAAAATAAGCACAATAGGGCTTCAACCCTATATAATATAATAATACTAACACTTGAAAATAATAATAATGATAGTAATAATAATAATAGTACTAATAACAACAACAACAACAACAACAACAACAACAACAATAACAACAATAACATTATTAACAACACTAATGGTAGAATAATTGTATTAATAATAATGGAATAAGAATAATAGAAATTCAAAATAGGAAATAATAATAATAATAATTATACTTATAACATAATAATAATAATAATAATAATAATAATAATAATAATAATAGAAATAATAAGGGTAATAGTGTTAAAATTGAATTAAAAATTACAATAGGGATTTAGCCCTCAACAGAATAATAATAAAAAATTAATATTAATAAAAATAATAATACATATTAAAAATGGAAATAATAATAATAATAATAATAATAATAATAATAATAGGATTTATATAAGAATAAATGAAATAAAATAATTTAAGGCTTGTAAAAATAGGGAGAGGGTCTAGGGTTCAACCTTAGGCTGGTGGTGAGGGGTGTCACCGGCGGTGGTGCACGACGACCGGAAAAATGGAAGAAAAAGCTAGGAAAAGGAGAGGTATAATGGAGGTGGGAGATGGGGTGATTATGGTTTCCCAGAAGGAGAGGGACATAATGATGGTGGCGGCGCAGCCAAAGGTGGCGGAGCACGGTGGTGATGGTGGTGGCCGAAGGAGGAAGAAGAAGAGAAAGAGAAGAGGAGAGGAAGTGAGAGGAAAAGAAAGGTATAGGGAGATAGGGGAGGGTCTGCAGAACATATTGGGAGGTGAAAGAAGCGGCGGAAATGGCGTAATAGGTGGCTAATGGTGGTTCGAAGGGCGACAGAGGCAGAAAATAGGTTGGTCGAGAATGCTACTTCACACAGCCGGGGTGGCTTGTGCAGGAATAATTGAGGGGGATGGATGATTTGGTTAGAGGGAGGTGCAAGGAAGAGTTTGGTGGCTAGAGATGGTAGAGCAGTTGGTCGGAGGCGGCGTACGAGACGTCTGAAGGGGTGGTGGTGACAAGGATGGGAAATTCTGGGTAGGAGACAAAAGCTCGATACAGGGCTATTATGGGGGTATTTATAGGCTTAGAAGGGAGGTTAGGGTTTTGTGGGTTGGCGTAGGATTAAGGAAAGTAGGGTCACTGACAACAACGGTTAGCCGGTGGCAGCAATTTTTGGGGGGAGGGGGTTTGTGTGCAGGAGAGAGAGAGAGAGAGGAAAACGTGCGAGGTGGGGTGAATGGGTTACGAGTCAGAAGGGGAGAGGGAAACGAGTATCGACCGGTCAACGGCGCGATTGGTGGCGAAAAACTAGGGAAGTGGCAGTGGCGACATTGCAGGTGCTTGACATTGGGGAATGGAGGAAGAAGAAAGAAGAAAGAAAGGCGGGGGGCGAATCGGCTGTTTGGGGAGAAAAGGAAGAAAAGAAAAGAGGGAAGACTAGGCCGGTCGGTGCGGGGGTTAAGGTGCATTAAATAAAACGACGCGTCTAGGGGAAAAAAATGTAAAACGCGGCGCTAGGGGAGGGACGCAGGCGTCGTTCGCGCGGGCTAGGCCACGTCGAAGGAAAGAGGAAAGGGAGGATTGGGCCGTGACAAGGCAGGCCCAATTGGGGGAAAAAGGAGGAAAAGAAAAGGAAAAAGGAAGAAAGAAAGAAAAGAAAGAAAAAGGAAGAAAGAAAAGGAAAAATAATGGGTTAGAGCCAATAAAATTAATTAGGATACTTGGGATATTTAAAAGTAATAATATTTAAATAAAATAATATTTAAATCCCTTTTTAGGCTAAATTAGGATTTTTGAAAGATTTTTCATAAATTCCATTTTAATTAGCCAAAACACCCTAAATTTCTCTAATTAAATTATTTATAAAATTAATATTAATCTGGAACTATTTTCTCTTCCTTATTTTAAATAAAATAATCTATTTAATTAATTTCCAATCTAAAATCTTTAATTAGCTAAAATACTCAAATTTATTCTAATTAAAATACTTATAAATTTCTTATTAATTTGCCCTACTTAATTTTCTTTTATTTTAATAAAAATAACTTATTTAATTAATTTTCATAATAATATATTATTTAATAATAAATAACAAAATTAAAAATTTTGGGGCATTTCAGTTATACATCCTAAAAGTACTCCACAGTAAACACGTTAACTTTGGAGTTCTAGGATGAAATCTCAAAAAACATGGTATACTATATTGATATAAGTAGTCATATCAATCTTTATAATACTCCTTTCAATTGGGGAGTATTATAGTACTACCACTAATTATACGACACACTCACATGATAAATATTTTATAGGTTTATAGTTAAAGAACAGTAAATAAAGTATGGAAAATTATGGTTTATTTGAAGCTACTAACAAAAAGTGATTATCTAGGATAATTTCTTGTTTTGAATTTTTTTTTGAATAAATAAATAAATAAATAAATTTCACATTGAAAGAGTTTTTCAGATTATACTAAAATCGTAGTTTGGTTATATTATGGTATTATTTGGCCTACATGAAAAAATAAAATAAAAATGGTTGTTTTGTATGAAGATACGAGTGGTAGAAAATATACCCAAAAATTAGTGTATTTTACCTAGTCAGTTTAAAATGGGAAAAATGTTATTCGAATATTTTTTAAAATGGAAGAAAACTTCATCAGAAGATTCCTCATTTTAAATCGTTGCTAAGACTAATAAATTAGTTATTATTATGAAACATATGTATTCATATGTATTCATGACTATAAGATGCACATTTAATGTTGGTGAGATATGCATTTGTTTATATAAGAAGTGCATTTATAGCTATAAAATATGTGATAATTATTCTTTTCAATAAGATGCATATTTATAACATGTGTTTATGTTCTTTATTACTTTATAAATAAAAAGATGTTATAAGATATACTTATATTGATATAATATATGTATTCACTACCATACTATGTACATTTTATATCTATAAGATATAAACTTGTCAATATAAGAAATGTATTTACAATTATAAGATGTGCATATGTCCCGTAAAAATATATATTACTTTTAATAAGATATGTATTTACATCATATATACTTATCTCTTATTTTATAAATAAATGGTGTATATTTATATCTAGAAGATGTATATTTTATTGGATAAAATATGTGGAATGTATATTTTCATTTTTATATAAAAGATATATCAATATAAGTGACTATTTAAAGGAAAAATTATAATTTTTATTTATTTTTTATGAGCTAAGTTAAATATATATTTTATATATTTTTTTTAAAAATACGATACAATAAAACCAAACATGTTGGTAATTAGGATTGTGTAAAAACGGATATTCGTATCCAATCAGAGTCTATTTTGGATATACGATCCAATCAAATATTTAATAACCTATATCCGTATCCATATCCATTAATATTAGATATCCGGGTTTTCGGATATCCGAAAAATAAAATACTGATATTGGATATAACCTACACATCTTATTATCCAAAAAATATTTATTTTTCAAAAAAAAAAATTCCCATTTTAACCAAATATTTAAAAATCCAATGATTTAAATTTGAATATCTGATATCCAATATCTAAATATTCAATATCTAATATTCAAATTGTAATACTCCAAAACCTAATTTTAGGAAATTATAATAAAATAAGGATTTATTAGTAAAATTAATTAAATATATTATTTTAATAAAATTATGGGAGTAATTAAGGGGAAAAAGAGGGAAATAATAAATAATTTAATTAGGAAAGATTAGAGTAATTTGCTAATTAAAATAGAATTTAGAAAAAGTTAACCAAAATTTTCTAAATTAATGTTAAAAGGAATTTAATTATTATTTTACTAAATTTTAATTATTTTCAAATATTTAAAAATACCAAAATATCCTAGAAACCCCAACCAACATATTTTCCTTTTTCCTTTTTTCTTCTTTCTTTTTCTCCTCTTCTTCCCCTAGTTGGGCCTCATTCGTGCAGCCCACCTCCCCCTCCTCTCTTCTCTCCCTGCACAGCCCAACC
Organism: Tamarix austromongolica; assembly: GCA_039764185.1. Taxonomy (NCBI): domain Eukaryota; kingdom Viridiplantae; phylum Streptophyta; class Magnoliopsida; order Caryophyllales; family Tamaricaceae; genus Tamarix; species Tamarix austromongolica. The sequence goes on from CM077817.1 coordinate 52,427,442, forward strand.
CTAGTCATCCTTTTTTTTTTCTCCTCCTTTTCCCATCTAGTTCTCCCCCTTTCTTTTCTTTTTTTTTCTTTTCCCCCGACTGGCCAAGCAACCCCTTCTTTTTCCTCCTCTCTTCTCCCTATCCTCGCACTATGAGTCACACCTATAATTTGCCACCGTCCTCCCCTACCACTGTACCATTAACTTGCTCCTCCTCTCTCTCTCCCCCTGTCATTTTCCTTCCCATTTCAAGTTAGACCTCTCTCACTTGTCTCCCTTGCATGCTCCCCTTCCTTTCCTTTTTATCCCCCACCTACCTCTTGCGCCCTCCTATTCGCAGGCTTATACCGACCTACCACCGCTGGCCAACGAGCCCCTGCCGTATTTTCCCCTTGTCCTCTCCTCCCTTTATCTTCTTCTCCCTCCCTTAGCCTATAAATACCCCATACCAACCCCCCATTTACTCTTCTTTGCTTTGCCTAGAAATTCTAGCACATTTCACTACCACCACTTCAAACACCATCCCAGCCGCTGCCAAGCAACGCTGCCACCCGAAATACCATCCACTCCCTTCCTTTCATTACCTTCCACCAAAATAAGCCACTCATTGCCCTTTAATCCCTTCACACAAGCTACCTCAATAGTGCAAAATAGGTAGCTTGAGCTGCCCTTTTGTACCTCATCACTGCCTCCTCTACCACAATCACCACCTCCTCTGCCACCCAATCAACCCAGCAGAGGCTCCCCTACCTTCCCACACTCTTCCTTCTCCCTTTATCCTTCTCTTTACTTCTCCATCCTTCTCCACCACCTGCGCTACCACCTTCACTGCAAGAAATTTGATTTTTAGCAACAAAAAATGTCATTGCTAAAATTGTTTTTAGCAACAATATTATATTTTTAGCAACAGTAAGCCTTCATAGTGTATCATAGTGTAGCTAAAGGATTCACCAATGTTTTTTTGTCGTTGCTAAAAAATATGCTTTAAGCTATGATATATTATCGTAGCAAAAAGAATTGTATTTGTTATCATTGCTAAAAAAAGATGTTTTTAGCAATGACAACTTTGTGGCTAAAGAGGATTTTCTTGTCATAAATGATCGTCATGATAAGTTTAGACAAGTTTTTAAGCACTTTCAAAGGTAAATTCTTTATGTTATGTATGGTTTTCTATTGTAAATATTTAGATTTGATTTTTCTACTTCTCCTATCATTTTATGCCAAAATACAGTCTAGAACTAGGAAAAAGTTAGTGTAAAAGTTTTGGGACATATATTGCTAAGTTAGGGTTGGATTTTAGGCCTTTCAGATATAAAAATTGATGCTTTGATTTGGAATATAATGGAAATTCAATGCATAAAATGATAATGAAGTTAGATAAGGTTTCATAGATTTTTATGAACTATAAAAGCACTTTCTTTATGTTTCTACTCTAATTTTGCAATAGATGTGCGTAAATGAATTTTCAAATGTGAAATGAGCTTAATTTTACTTTTAAAAATGAGTACACTAGGGAATCCAATATACAAATAACACAATTAATTAAGATAAATTTAGACAAGTTTTTAAGTAGTTTCAAAGGTAAATTCTTCATGTTATGTATTATTTTTTGCTGTAAGTGTTCAGGTTTGATTATTATGCTTTTCCCATCATTTTATGCTGAAATTAAATGCTAGAACTAGACAGAAGTTAGTGCAAAATTTTTGGGACATATATTGCTAAGTTAATATTGAGTTTAAGACCATTTGGATATCAAAATTGATGATTTGATCTAGAATATAATGGAAATTCAATGCATAAAATCAGAATGAAGATAGCTAAGTGTTCATAGGTTTTTGTGCACCTTAAAAGCACTTTCTTCATGCTGCACTAGTTTGCAATAGGTGTGCATGTCTGAATTTTCAGCTGTGAAATGAGCTTATTTTTAATTTTAAAAATGAGTAGACCTTGAATACAATAAGGAATCCAGTATATAAAGAACATAACCAAGTAAGATAATTTTATAAAATTCTTTAAGCACTTTCAAAGGTAAGTTCTTCATGTTATGTATGGTTTTCTACTGTAAACATTCAGATTTTATTTTTCTACTTTTCCTATCATTTTATGCAGAAATTAAAGTTAGTGCAAAATGATTTGATTATACATTGCTAGGATAGGGTTGATTTTAAGGCATTTCAGACGTCAAAATTGATGCTTTGATCTAGAATATAATAGAAATTCAATGCACATAATGAGAATGAAGTAAGCTAAGTTTTTATATATATTTATGCACCATTTCTTCATGTTTCTGCATTAGTTTTGCAATAGATATGCAAGTTTGAATTTTTAGATCTGAAATAGGCTTATTTTAACTTTTAAAAATGAGTACAGACCTTGATTACACAAGGGAGTCCAGTATACAAAGAACACAATCAAGTGAGAAAAGTTTAGACAAATTTTTAATCACTTTGAAGGGTAAATTCTTTATGTTATGTATTGTTTTCTACTATAAACATTCAAATATGTTTTTTCTACTTTTCTTGTCATTTTATACTAAAATTAAAGTCTAGAACTTGATAGAAGTTATTACAAAATGATTGGATTATATATTGCTAAGTTGGGGTTGAGTTTTTTAGGCCTTTCAGACATCAAAATTGATACTTTGATCCTGAATATAATAGAAATTCAATGTATAACATGGGAATGAAGTTAGCTAAGTTTTCATAGGTTTTTATGTACTATAAAAGCACTTTCTTTGTGTGTGTTTACTCATTCAAAGCACTAGAGACTAGACCAATATGCTGACCTAGAGTTTCCTACACTTTTTCAACATGGTGTACTTATACATTTAAGGAACATTTGATATAAATTAGGCTATAGTTCACCACAAAGACTACAAATTCATTATTTATATATGATGAATCAATATTTTGACTTAGGTTCATCAAACTCTTCATCTTTTGAGATAATCAACATAGTTTATGATTTATAAAAGCAAAAGAATGCATTATATATATATATATATATATAAAACTTGATTTGCATTTACATATAAATTTAAACAAGTAGGATGATATATAGAATGTCAAGAAAAAAACATAGTAGTAATTTAAATATTTTCCTCTCTTACTTTCTTCATATAATCTATGCATAAAAAATATGAAATATCCAACCAGTTACTTTCCTTTATGCTCTTTATTCAATTCTTAATCATCTACTATTATTAGTCTAATAGTTCCTTAGTTACATTTGTGAGTCATAAATGGTATATATTCTTCTTTTTTTTCTATTATTTATTCAATCTTAATTTCCTACTACTACAAAAAAATAAATGAATAAAAAACTTAATGTCAACTATTGCAACCAACTTCAATATTGAGTTAACAAAGATTATGTACCTAATAATAGCATCAATTATAAATGTTGACCTACTACAATACCAAAATCAACATCAAAACCAAAAGAAAAACTTTTAGAGTCACCATATGAATGAAAAAATAAGAATAAAATAATAATACCCTTAGTTTTTAGAATAGATATATTTTTCCTTCTTTGATATGAGAAAATTCTAATAACGCTAGAAATTGGAAAGGAAAAGATATAATAATATCAAAATCACAATATATTATAATATAAATATTCATCACACTTGAATTAATGATTCACAATAGAAAAAGTCTCAAAATAGTTAAAACATAACGCTTCCAATAGTAGTCAAAGCAATCTTTTTATGCTTTTAGATGCCTTATAAAGGACCACGATCCAATTTAGATAAAAGTAAAATCTACTACTAAATTAACACTTAGAAAAATCTATATATGGAAACCATTTCTATTTAATTATTTATAGCATGCTAACCAGAATAGATTATATGTTAAGTCATGGCTTACATTAGATGTCCTATAAAGGAGTCCAAGGTCAAACAATGATGATAATATCTTTATTTCAAAGTTGTATATGAGATAAGACTAGATTCTATTATCATCTATAGATAAACAAAGAATATACCCAAAACATGTAAAATTGAACTCCTAGGTTTGTTTTAGTTATTACACCATTATCTAATTTGAAGTTAATGATGCTCTATTGTGGGGCATATGGTAGTTGAATAAACATACCCATATTCTAATATGACTTCTGAGTAAAGCACAAAGAGAAATTTTATGAGAATGAAAATCAAATTATTATTAATACTAAGCACAAAAGGCTCACTACTATGATTATAATGATATTTATCCAAAATTTATGTGTTTTGAATACATTGTCTCTTATTTGTTTTAATATAAATTTGTTTAAAGACAAGAGAAGTTTGATGTTTACATTCTTATTATAAAAACTATGGATCGCACTATTTAAGGATTCGGTTTGATTATTTTTCCCATGTATGGTCTTTGATATCTAACCAGGAACATCAAGACAAGTTGTTGATCATTTAAAAATAAAATTCTCTTTTTTAAACAATATATTAAATATGCAAGAATATAGCTTTTTTTTGTTAGTTCACAGAATAATTAGGGGATGTGACAACTACGCAAGAGAGATGATGTAAGATATGTAAAATGACAACAAGATGGTTTATCCTAAGATTTGTAAAATGAAAAGTTTCTTTATAGGCAAAAGAATGGAAATAATAGCTAATATGAAGGTCATAGGGTGTGTCACATTATAATGGAAACTAAGATGGTTTATTCTAAGGAAACTTTTGATGTCTTAAAACTTGAAGAGCATTACATGGCTCTCATGTCTTAAAACTAAGATAATTTATAGCTTAAAGAGTATACAAATGATATACTATTACATTTCACAAAATTGATGACTGAATGAATGAGTAAACATGGGTACAAAGAAGATTAAAATCTAATGTAGAAGAACATGAAAGTATATATATATATATATATATCTTGTAAGGAAGCAGTGAGCAATTATGTTAAAGAAGTATGAGTACTTGAATATAGGTTGCAAGAATTCATCTAAGAGATTCTAGATCTAGAGAGAGACTACATCAAGAATGCATTGGGCGATCAAGGACAACAAATGGCAATAAAATACTACCCATTATGTCCACAACAAGAGCAAACGTATGGTTTGCCAAGCTATATAGACCCCTAATGCTCTCACCATTCTTCTCCAAGATCTGCAAGGCTCAGCTAGAGTATGAATGTATTATTTTACAACAATGCTATAGATTGTATACTCAAATTTTACCTCTATTACACATTTACATGTTGTATTTATTGCAGAGGGCTATATAGCGCAAATAAACAGATGGAAAATGGACTTGTGAAAATCGTACCTTAATTTAAATCAAGCAAAATGGATTTTTTTTATGAGTAACCATTCTTTTGAGCAAATAATTGCTCAATAAGCATCATGGTACCACATTTTCCCACTTTCTAAAAAATATTATGGAAATGAATAATAATCATATGCCAAGTCTAAGAGATATAAAAGGCATACTTGTGTAAATCATTCCTATCATGAGCTAAAGTAGTCTTAGCTACTACTATTTCTTCAAATACTCTAACTACTGGATCACCATGTTCACAAGTGACCTCACTTACATTTACAGTTGAGGATGGCTTAGAAGATGGAGAAGATGTAAGCTTAGAGGTATAAAAGGCATAAAATTCTTTTAAAGTTTTATCAACTTTAGTATGCAGGTTAGTTGGAAGTTCAAAATAAAAATACTCCATTATTGCCCAACACACAAATCTCATCTTCCTCCTAGGATCAAGAATTATAACAATAAATAGCAACAAATTGATATTTCTAGCACTTCCCCAATTTTTATCATATTTGGATTTCATACCCAAAGCCATTACACTTATGTCAAAATCATCACCATCTCTAGCAACACTAATCATTTTAGAAATGCCAAAAATCTCTTACAAATACATATTATCTATGGCATACAATGAACTAGATATCCTCAAAGTAGTCTAATAAAAACATTTCAAAAAAGGAAGCAACACACATGCTCCAATTATCATCAACTAGCATTTTAAAAAACATTTCAACACAATATTTCTTATCTCTTTCATCAAATCAAAACCTTTTTTAAACTTGAAATTAGCATTCAACATAATATACGTAGAATTTCACCTAATTTTAATATCCAAACATAACATTCTCGTGGACCCTAATTCTTCTTTCTCAACACAAGTCTTAAATTTACTCAATCTAGAGGGAGATGATCTCACATATCTCACAACATATCAAACTTTAAGAATATAATCGCTAGACTCTGTCAACCCCTCTTTCACAATAAGGCTCAATATATGAGCAATACATATAATATGTAATATAGAGCCATTCAAAATTGACTCACCCCAACCGTTGAGTCATTCTCTCAAATAATCAATGCACTTATAATTTAAACTTACATTATCAACTGTTAAAGTTAGCACCTTATCAATATTCCAATCAATTAAACATCTTTCAATAGATCTACCAATAATATCACTTAATAATCTTTTTATACAATTTCCAATTCTTATCAATGAAATAAGTTGTGAAGACCATGTAACTCAAATTTTAACAAGAAGTTTATGTACCAGCGGTGAGACAAATTTGACTTATGCAACTCTTAACAAATGCCTTCAACTTTGTTTTCTCTCCCATAAAAATTTATAATGCATCTCTAGCAACAGTAGTTTGAAAAATAATTATTGCTCTAGGTTGTGTCTTTTCCATATACCATCTAAATCCCTCCTTTTCTACAAATCAAAAGGGAATTTCATCCAAAATTATCATTTTTACCAATGCTTTTCTTGGTTAAATTTTCAATTAGTAACACGATTATAGCAAATGATGGAAGACCACCATTATAATAAGAAGCATTTATTTTTAAAATAAATTGTTTCTCATCTATATTCACAAGGTATAACCTTAAGTATTTTAGCCACAACTTCTTTGTTTAACCTCAAAATAAACTGATTCTTTATGCTTTGGAAAGATAACAGAAGGACCTACAAATTTAATGTTCAATACCTTTCCAAGTTCTAGTTTCATTGAGGTAAAATTTTCACAAATTTCCAACATTGCTCATAATTGTACTCTAAATTTCTCTAAAAAAATTTACACATCAATCCAAGCTATTATAGATACTAAATACGATTCACATGCTCACAATTCTATACCTTGATGACGTATTTAAAGTATCTAGCCCTAAGAACATAAAAGACCATCGGTAAATACCCTTGGGACCTAAAAGACCCTTATGGTGCACAAACACTAACCAAGTCTGAGTAATGCTTGAACTTGCTCATCATCAATGGCTTCGTTAGCATATCCACTAGATTCTTAGTAGTATCCACCTTCTCCAACACAAACTTGCCTGTAGCAATAGTATCTCAAATGAAGTGGTATATAATATCAATGTGCCTCATCTGACGGTCGAAAGAATTTTGATTCTTTGACAAATAGATAGCACTCTGGCTATTACTACGAACAACGGGAGCACCATGACCAAACTTAAGCTCATGAAAAAAACTGCCAAGCCATGAAGCTTTTTAAAAATCTCTAGTCATAACCATATATTTAGTCTCAATAATGGAAAACACAATCACAACTTGCAAAGATGACCTCCAACTAATTACCGAACTACCAAGAAAAATTACCTAACCTCTAGTGGATCTCTTATTATTAAGATCTCCACCATAACCAGAGTCAATGAACCTAGTCAATGCATCAGTCAAACTCCCATAATCCAAAAAAGCTAATGCAATATCCTTCAAGTACCTCATAACCCACTTCACCACTTATCGGTGAGCCGTCCTAGGATTTACCACATATCTACTCACAATACTCAAAGTTTGAGAATATCCAACCTAGTGCAAACTATAGCATACATCATGCATTCCACAGCATTAGAGTAGGGAACTATGGCCATAAACTCCTCCTCATCTATAGATATAGGGTAATCTAAAGCAGACAATTTGAAGTGAGTCCCCAAAGGAGTACTAACCAACTTGCCATCAATCATATGAAATTGCTCCTCAACAACTTGGATGCAACTGGGACCCATGACTTATAATTATTCACACCATATGTATAACTAAGAAAAATACACTTCTTAATTGTAAGCTAAAGATTCCCATCATTCACATTAGCATAGGCGGGACATCCAAAACACGCAAATTAGAATAATCAACTAGTTTTCCAGACCATACTTCCTCATGTGTCTTCAAATCAATGGAATGATTTAGTGACCTATTCATTAAGAACGTTGCCATGTGAACTGCGTTAGCCAAAAACTCCTTGCCTAATCCAATCTATGATAACATACATGGAGCCTTCTCTAGAAGAGTTCAATTCATCTTCTCAGTAACCCTATTCTATTGTGGTCTTCTAACACAAGTGCAATGGCTAGTAATACCATGATCCTCACAGTAATCAATGAAACTATGCTCCACAAACTCAAGGCTATTATCTATCTTGAGACACCTCACCCATCTCCCAATTTTCTTTTCTAGTAAGGTCTTTCAATACTTGAAAACACAAAAGAAATTATTCATATTATTAACAAAATAAGGCCATACCTTTCTAAAGAAGTCATTAATAAATGTTAGTAGGTATCATGAAACACCCTTATAGGACCCCACAAGTTAGAGTGAACATAATCTAGAGGCCCCTTCGTACTATGTGTAACCTTTGAAAAGATAACCTGCTTTTGCTTGCCAAACATATAGTGCTTATAGAAATCTATAGTACTTGTACTCTACCCATTCAACAACCCTCTCTTAGAGAGTTTGGTAAGCTTTTGACACTCATGTGTCCAAGTTGCATATGCCAAAATCTAGCAACATCCAAGTCAGACATACTTGATGATGTTATTGTAGCTGCTCGCTCAACAATGGAACTAACAAGCTCATACAATGTTCTAACCCTCTTACCTTTCATTGCAACAAGAGCCCCTCTAGTAATCCTAAATTTTACCATCCTCAATCACACAACAATATCCATTACAATCCAAGGAACTCAATAAAAAACAAGTTATTGGTCATCTCAGGGATATATCAAACACTAAACAATTTTCTAACTACACCACCATCCATCTACACCTTTACTACCCCAATCCCAACAATTCTGTATGCAACATCATTACCCATAAGACCTACTCCACCTTGAGCCATCTCATAAGTGTAGAACTAATTCCTATTGGGACAAATATAGTAAGAGTATCCAGAGTCCAAACTCCACATGTCTACAATCTTAGTCTCACTATCATTAACCATCAACACATCACCATCCCTATCTTATTGGGCTATAGCAACATCATTTTTTATGCCAGATGATTTGCTAGATTTAACCTCATCATTTTTTGTTAGGAAAAAACTTCTTGATATGGCCCTTCTTGTGGAATCCATAGGACATGATATTCTTGGATCTGTTATTCCTTGACTTTGTCCTAGACTTCTTCTTCTTCTCACTAAAACCTCATTCATAAGTTATATCCCTAGCTACAAGTTCCTCACTATATGAGTCACAAGAACCACATCTGATCAACTAATTCTCAATTAGTTGCTGTTGTAGCAGGGCAATCTTGACATCATCAAGAACCAACTCATAATCCTTCATATAATGTATGGTCTCATGAAAATGTTTGTAATCACCAGGCAAAGAACACAATAAGATAATAGCAAGATATTCATCCTTCAATTTGACATCTATATTCCTTAGATCCATAATTATATAGTCAAATTCATCAAGATGAGATTTTAGGAATTGTCCTTTACCCAACTCCAACTTGAGCAATTTACTCTTTAATAGAAAATGATTTGTCACCGACTTCATCTTCTATAGAGACTCCAACTTGAGTCATTGGGATCACATCATTGTTTCTTTAGCCACCTCATGTAAGACCTCATTTGACAAACATAATTGTATGGTGGAAAGGGCATTTTGATGTATCTCCTCTAATTTCTCATCTATCATCAAATCAGGCTTCTTTGATTTCCCAAGTAACACCTTCTCCATCCATTCTAAGTCAATATTTCCAACATCATTAACCTCCATAAGCCAAAGTTCACGAACCGATGAAAATTCTCTATATCAAATCTTGCTGACATCCCAAACATGAACCTCACACTTTGATACCAATTTGTTGGGGATCGATGACAATTATGAAAAATAAGATCTAATTATAATCAAGTAGAACACATAAGAATTGAGAGGAAAGAATACTCAAGAATACATATTAGTAAAATAGATGATCTTATTAATGTGAAGTAATTGTGATTATAAAGATAACTAAGGAAATCCTCACCTAAATCACTCAAGTTACTAAGGAATTACAAGAGAATTTAAGAGGAGAGAAGAGGATGACACTATGCTAGTTATGGTTCTAATCGCATGGTAATTTTACTATACGAGATTGTCAAAGACATGGGCTCCCTGTATTTCTTTTCAACTTTGACAATCTTCAGTATTTTGGACACAAATTCTTTGTTTGAACTCCAATTGAGTTTATTCTTGATGCATTGCAAATTAACAGAAAGATATACAGTTTTCATGTGCAACACTTTTCCAAATTTAAGTTACATCAAGGCCAAATCTTCACATCTTTCCAGCATAGCTCATAGCTCTACTCCAAATTCCTCTAAAACACTTCGTACACCAATCCAAGCTACTATACACACCAAATACGAGTCACAAGCTTACAAATGTATAAGGGATGATCTTAATATTGTGTTACAATATTTCACTAAGAGCTTAATCACTATGTTGAGTGCCTTTATGATATAGATAGCCCCATTGAAATTATTCATCAATTAGGTGATACCCCTTTAATCCTAGTTTAGATGGGCAATATGACACACATCTATACATAGGAATGACTTATGTAAGTAGAAAAAATCTCTATTAAGGCCAAACTATTAGGAAGTAGTATAAAATAAGCTAACAAAAAGCTTGTGGAATGTATAAGACATAATACTATATCAAATCTACTTATATACGCATTATATTTTATGAAATTACCATGTATTTATTTCTTTAATCATATTTGGCTTTAAATTGATTACCCCATGTTGCCAGTAGCATTACTTCCTTCCAGCTACACCTTATTAGGATTGGCAACAAAGGCTAAAGATCATTGGTGTATAATCCATAGCTTCATTCATATCCTTGATACCAAATGTTTTAGTTAAGGGATCTAGTTTATAATAGAGTGTTGATGAAATGCTATAGATAAAATTTATCTCTATTCTAATTTGCTGTAATCTTTGAAAATACTTCTAGAAAAAAAATTGTTAATACAAATATATTAGTTGAATTACTTCTTGTTGTCTATTATTACCTTGTGAAGTCCTATTTTTTAAATTCATTTAGAATATAAAGAAGCTAAATTTCCATTATATTATCATAATTTATGTAACAGTATTTATTTTAAAACCTTTATCACTTAATGAGTTACATAGATAATACATATCTACTAGAACATGCAAATTTTTTTTAATAGAATAACATCTATATAAATTCATAAAATTTAATTATTTCAATCCTCCCTGAGTAGCCACAAAACAAACCAGAAACTAAAGAATATATATGCATTTGCTTGTTACAAACTGGTTAGAACTATATATTATAAATTTGAAATCCTTCTATTAGATACAATCCAAATAATGCTAAACTCAATTATAACAAATTTGAGCATGATGTTGATCATGGTCATGGTGATTTCTATATTGAACATTCAATTTTCATAGTCATTTAATTGGGGTGGTATGAAAAAGTTGTCTAATCAAGAATAGATGGCATTAGAGAGCTTAAAAGTAACAAAAATTAATCCCAAATATTATAATATATATTATTATAGTCCCCGACATAAGTCCCCAACATGTATATATATAAATATATGAATACATAACTATGTAAGACATGTTCTTAATATTATGTTAAAATAATTCATTAAGTGCTTAAATACTATCTTGAATATCTTTCATGATATAGATAGTCCCATTAGAGTGATCTACCTAGTGAGTGATGCCTCTTTAATCCCCACTTAGATGGGCAATATAACTTACCTCTATCTATAGGAACAATATAAGAAAATAGAAAAAATCCTCCATTGAGGCTAAACAATTGGAAACTAATTTAAAATAAGCCAATGAATAACCTATGGAATTTGTAAGACATACTCTTGCATCAAATCTACATATTTATATATTATATATTTTTTTAAATTCCCATTTATTTATTTCTATGCTCATCTTTGTGGTTATTTTTCGTAATTCAAGATAATAATAGGACATTTTCCTTAGCTGTGATTCTCAATTTTGATTAGCAAAAATGACTAATGAGCATTATTCTATAATATATAGTTTATTTTAGTATCTTGATACCAAAGGCTAAACTATTTTAGTGTCATGAAATGGTATAGAAAATATTTCTCTATAGTAAAATTTGTTGTAGCATATCATAATACTCTCATAAAAATGTAAGTTAATGCAATCTTATTAGTCAAATATTTTCTTCTTGTTGTTTATTATCTATTGTAGGCATAGTTTTAACTCATTTTGAATATTAGAAAGCTAAATTTCTTTAAATTATGAAAATTATACAATCATATTTATAATAAAACATCATAAATTAATCAACTACATGGATCTTACATATTTAATTGATGTTCCAAATGAATATCACTAGATAAAGATCTATATAAATTCATAACATTTAAGCATTAGGCTCCTCTAATGTTCCTATTATAGACATAACACAAACAAAATACTGAAGAATAAATACATATTTAATAGTTAAGAACTAGTCAAAGCATTTATTACATATGCTTAAACCATCGACTAGATAAAATCTAATTAAAAAAACTTAGTTGTACCCAAATTCATCATTGTATTAATTGCTCTTATGATGGTTGCAATATTGAAAGCTCTATTTTTAGAGGCATGGGATTGGGATGGTTGGAGAAAATGGTTTGAACCATCTAAGTGGGGATTAGAGTGATAAAAATTAATTAAAAATAATCTAAGAGATTTTAGTATATATTTTTACAATCCCTGTTATGATTCCCTACTTGTCGTGTAGGAAAACTTACACTAGAATTACATAAACAAGTGTGTACATAAATGTGTAAATCATGGTTTTAATAACGTGTTACAAAAATTCATTAACTGTATAATAACTATTTTGAATGCTTTTCACTATATATATAGTCTTATTGAAGTGATATATCAATTTATTGATTCCCAATTAATGATTTATTGGATGGGCTATTTGTAACCTCTCTAAATATAGGACTTCCATAGGAAAAAAGATTGAATCTCTCATTGAAGATAAACTATTGGTTACCAATTTAAAATAAGCCAACTAATAGTTGTGGTATTTCTAAGACTTGCCCATGCATATAATATACATACATATACATTTTTTTTTATGAAATTACAATTTATTTATTTTAGAGATCATCTTTGGGATTAATTTTCCAACCCCAAGATGCTTGTTCGAATACTTCTCTTGGTGTACAAGATTGGTAATAAAGGAAAAGAGCATTGAGATGTATTTCATTATTTCTTTCAGTGTCTTGATGCTAAAAATTTTATTTTGGGGATGAAGTTGATTACAAAGAGTTTACAAATTATTACACATAAAAATTCTCTCTAGTTTGGTTTATGGTATTCTAAGACAATATTCCCAAACCAAATGTCAATTACGCCGATGCTATTAGTTAAATTACATCTTATTGTTTAATGTTAGCTAGTAATCTCATATCTTTAATTCATTTAGGATACAAAATAGATAAATTTTCATTTAATTATTCAAATTATTTTTTAATATATTAACCAAAAGGATGAAAAAAATTTGGAACAAAACTTGATTTAACTAGAACTTTGCTGGACTTCATTTTTTCTCAGGGTAATTATGTTACATAAGGCTAATATTGGAGTGCATATTTTTAAATACGATTTCATACTTACAACCAATATATAATAATAATAATAATAATAATAATAATAATAGTAAATTAATAATATAATCATTTTAGAACACACTTAAATATATTATTAAACAATGAATAAATGTTTCATTAACAAAGGAAGAGGTTTCATTAATTGAAGTTAAGGTACCCTAAGATAGTGGGTGTCCTTCTTTGCATTAATGTCCAATGTATACACATTAAAAGAAATGAAAGAGAGAAACGAATATTTTAATCAAGTTGTAGCTTCTTTAGATGGATTAATTTGTAAATTAATATGGTCAAGTAGGGTTTTATTAAGCACGATGTAAGAAAAAAACATATACTACTACATCTAAGTATGACCAGTAATATGAGATAATTAGATAGTGTAGTTATTTTTTTTATTCTCATAAAAGTTTGAAAAATAATGGATAATTGATATTAAAAAAATTTATCTTCACTAAACAAATAGCGATAATTAAAAATATTACTAAAGTTATGTATTAAAAGTCGTACAAGAAATATCTTTTGGATTATTTGTTATTTTCTATATCAATCACTGTGTTAGAAAAAACCAAGTAGGATGTTATCTTATCTTTTGGAGAATTTTCAAACATGAAAATAAAGGTACATGAATTTATTCATCTAACCTTTTTATATATTTTGAAGGAAATATTTGTACTGAATTCTACCCTACCTTGAGTTAATTAAACTTAATTTCATAGGGTGTCTTATATTGACATTTGACATGAAATATAAAACAAAATTACACATTGAATAGAGTTTTCACTTTTTGATTTCACAATAGCAGTGAATAGAAATATGTTTTTTATGCAATGGTATTTAGTCTAAAACCTTTATCACTTAATGAGTTACATGGTTGTTACATATCTACAAGAAGTTGCAAAAAAAAAATCACTAGAATAATCTCTATATAAATTCATAACATTTAATTACAAGGCCCAACCAATCCTTCTAGTATAGCTACAACACAAACAAGATACTAAGGAATTTATACACATTTACATGTTTTGAACTAGCAAGAACCATATATTATAATTTTGAAAACTTGTTATTGGATACAATCCAATTAATTTCAAACACAATAATAAGAAATTTGAGTATGGTTTTGACATGGCTATGATTATCCCTATATTGAACACTAAATTTTCAGAGGCATTTGATTGGGGTGGTGTGAAAAACTGGTTTAACCTAGAGTGGTGGGGATTAGAGTGCTAAAAGGTAATAAAATTTAATCCTAGAGATTATAATAGATAATATTATAACCCCTATCATGAGTACCCAATTGTTGTGTGGGTATTAAATATATATATATAAATGTTTAAGGCATGGTCTTTATATTATGTTACAACAATTCTTTAAGTTCCTAATTACTATTTTGAATACCTTTCATGATAGAGATGGCCCCATTAGAGTGATCTACCCATTAAAGAATGCCCCTTTAATCCCCATTTTGATGGATGATATGATATACCTTTGTGTAAAGGAATGAAATAAGAAAATAGACATAGTCCTGTATTGATGTCAAACTATTGGGCACAAATAGCCTATGGAATTTATAGGAAACGATGTTACATCAAATCTACATATCTATATGTTATATCTTTTATTGAAATTCCCATTTATTTATTTCTGAGCTTAGCATTAGGGTTATTTACTTACCCTAGGAAGCTAGTACAACCATTTCCTTATGTGTGGTGCCTAATTTGCATTGGCAAAAAAAAAAATACTAAAAAGTATTGGTATATAATACATAGTGTCTTTCATTGTCTTGATGCCAAGCATTTTATTTTAGAGATCTAGTTGATAACAAAAGGTTCATAAAAACAATTCTCTCTAGTTTAATTTATGGAAATCTATGAGAATATTCCTATAAAAATTTTGGTTAATATAAAGTTATTAACCTACTACCTTCTTGTTTTTTATTTTTACCTAGTGTTGTCATCGTTTTTAACTCATTAAGAATATAAATAAGATAAATTTTCTTTAAATTATGTAATAGTATTTATACTAAAACCATTATATTTTGTTAGGCTACATGGATGTTACATATCTACTTGATGTTGTGAATGAAGTTCACTAGTTTATGATCTATATGAATTTATAACATTTAAGTGTTAGGCTCATCCAATGCTCCCGGTGTAGCCACAATAAAAAAAAATTACTAAAGATTGAATACACCATTGCTAGTTACGGACTACCTTGAAGTGTATATTATGTATAGTTAAAGCCACCTATTAAATACAATCTAATTAATGGCAAACTTAGTTATACTTAACTTAGTCATGATGTTCATCTTGGTTATGATGATAGCAATATTAAATACTCTATTTTAAGAGGAATGGGATTGGGATTGTTGGAGAAAAAGGTTTGACCTAGTTTGTAATTATTAGTGCACCAAAAAATAATTAAAATTATTCTAAGAGATTTAAGTATATATTATTAAAATCTACATTATAATTACACACTTATTGTGTGGTAAAAATTACACTAACATTACATATACATGTATGTGTGTGTGTGTATATATATATATAAGGTATGGCCTTAACATTTTGTTACACATAGTTATGAAGTACTTAATTACTATTTTGAATGTATTTTATGATATAGATAGTGCATGTGATGTGATTTGTCAATTGAGTGATACTCCATTAATCCTTTCTTGGATGGGCTATATGACACCCCTCTATCTATAATAATGCCATGGAAAAAAAAATCTCCCATTAAGGCAAACCTAATAACTACTATTTTAAAATAAGATAATAAATATCCTGCGGTATTTCTAAGTGTGGCGTAATAATGTAGATTGAATGGTTCCAAACCAAAATCAAAATTAATAAGATGATAAAAAATTGATGATTCAATAAAAACAAAACAATTAAAGGGAAAACAAAGATCTTTATTTGTGCGCTTGTGTAATTATAAGATGATTAAATAAATAAATCAATCAATTGCATAAGTCCACAATTCTTTTTTTTATAGAGAATTCTATGGAGAAGAAAAATAATGTGAGTTACACAACTTAATGGTTAAGGTTCTCTCACATCTCTTTTTTACTAGAAAATAAAATCCTAAGGGGAAAAACAATGTGTTTTGGAAATAAGAAAAAAACACAGCCCCCTATATTTGTTTCCCTACTCTCAAATTTTCACCCAGAACTCATATCAATGCATATCATCACAAAATTCATGAATCCACATAAAAATTCTCCAACACCTACATGAATCAAAATAATGTTATGTTGTGCATCAAATACCCTATCAAAGCTCACCATTCTCCTCCTTCACATAGTATAGGTGAAGCATACATGTAAATACCTCTATAAAAAATCTATAACTCAACAAAGGATCTCATGGCCTATTAATACCAGTCAAGTTAAAGAAACTTTCAAATTTACCCATGGTCAGTGGGTTCGTTAGCATATCCTTATCTAAAGTATCTACTTTCTCCAACACAACATTTTCTAGCAACAATTGAACCTTAGATAAAGTGATAACTAATGTTAATGTATTTTTTAGATGATAAAAAGAATTTTGGTTCTTCATTAAATAGATAACACTTTGGCTATCACCTTAAATAATAGGATCACCATAACCAAACTCCATCTCATATAATAAACCACCAAGCCACTAGGCTTCCTAGAAATCCTCAATCATAGCCATTTTATTTGTATCAATAGTAGACAAGGTAATTACCTGTTGCAAGGAAGACCTCTAACTATAGCTAAACCACAAAGAAAAATATATATCTACTTGTGGATCTCCTTTATTAAGGCCTCCATCTAAATTAGAGTCCATGAACCCAACAAGTGAATCAACTAATCTCCTATACTCTATACAAGTTGATGTCACACCCTTTAAGTACCTTGGAATTTACGTATTTTCTTATCAGTAAGCCTTCCTTGGATTCGCCATATATGAACTCACCACACTAATACCTTGAGCAATATCAGGCCAAGTACACACCATAGTGTACATGATACAACCAACAACATTTGAATATGCAACACTAGCAATGAAATTCTCTTCCTCTTTATATTTAGGAAAATATAAAGTAAATAATCTAAAGTGAGTAGCCAATGGAGTACTCACCATCTTGGCATCCCTCATATGAAGCCTTGCTACCACCTTGTTTATATGGGACTTTTGTGATGATTATAAAATATTCTGCTCATGGTATCTTAAGATATCCATACCAAGGATCATCTTTAAAGCTCCAAGATCCTTCATTTCATGCTCAATCTTTAGTATTGCCTTCACCTTATTAGCATTAGACATATCTCTTACTGTAACAAGCATACCATTAATATATACCAAAAGATACACAAGAGAGCCTCTCTCTATCTCCTTCAAGTACAAGCATACATCATACTCACTATTAAAGAAACCATATTCAAGGGTAAATTAAGTAAACCATTTGTACCACTATTTAGGAAACTACTTTAGTCTATACAATGACCACTTCAATATTCATAGATGATCATACATCCCCTCAACAAAAAACCCATCAAATTGTCGCATGCAAATATCTTCCTTGGGATCATTATCTAAAAATATAGTTTTTACATCTAACTGGTCCAAATCAAGCTCATGAATGGCTACAAGAATAAGCAAAGTATGGGTGACCTTATGTGTGATAATAGGAGAAAATGTGTCATTATAGTCCATGCCTAAAATTTAACTAAATCTACATACAACTAAATGATTCTTGTACCTTGATCTCTCGACCCTTGAAGCTCCATATTTTAACTTATACATCCACTTGGAATTAAGAATCTTATTCTTAGGTACCTTTACAAGCTTTCATATCTGACTCTTTATTAAGGACTCTATTACCTCCTTCATAGTAGCACACCACTCAGTAAAACGAGAACTCTAAAGAACCTTTGAGAGTGATGCTAGCTCATGTAAATCAATAATAAACTCTACACTAGATAAAGCATAGCTAAGTAATTATTTAAAAACATAGTTGACTAGACGCTTAACAATCTTCCATGCTTTGCCTAGTGTAATGCCCCTCTTCTCCACCTACTTCTAGGATCCACCCACTTTTGAAATAGTGGGTCTATCAGAAGGTTCTATGTCATCTAATGCAACCTCAATCTCCTTGTCCGAAGTACTATCTTACTCCACCTCCTTAGATACATAATACAAGACTCAATCTTCTAGAATAATATGAACTCATTGAAGTTAATAACCTACTAGTCAAGAACTTGGATGTAGCTGGGTCCTATAACCTATGCACCTTCACTCTGAATGTAATGCCAAGAAAGATACAATTATTGGCTTTAGCATCAAGTTTGTTATCATTCACATAAATATAAGAGGGAAACCAAAGATATAAAAATTAGAGAAATTAGTTACTTACTAACCATAAATCCTCATATGTATTCACCTCAAAGAACCAATTTGGTGATCAGTTCACTAGGTACGCTACCATGTGAACTACTTTAGCACAAAATTATCTACCTAACCCTCCTTGTAATGACATACAATGAGCCTTCTCTATTAGGGTTTTATAAATCCACTGAGTAAGTACATTCTACCGTGGTTGAAATGCCCCGAAAAATTCCCAATTTTAAATATTATATTTAAATGAGGTTTGATTATAAAATTTAATTATGCATATTATTTTATTTAAAATAAAAGGAAATTAATTAGGGAAAGACAAGAATAAATTACAAGTATTTTAATTAGGAGGTATTTGGGTATTTTAGCTAGTTAAAGATTTTAATTTGGGAATTTATTTAAATAAATTATTTTATTTAAAATAAGAAGGAAGAAATAGTTCCTTCTCCGAAAATGGCATCTCCGGCTACGGTGAATAATACCGGCCGTTTCTTGTCTCATTGTCTTCCTCTTAACTCCAGGAATAAATTGGAATAATTGTCGTGCGTTAAATCTCGCCCGTTTCTTCTCCCCAACGTCGCGAATCTTCGAACCAACCCAAACGATACCCGACCGTTTTCCGCCGCCGACTGCCCAAATTCTTGCATTTAAAACTTCCATGTCGACCTCCAGCCCCCCATTATCCATTCCAACCTCTATAAATAGCCTTGTTATAGGAGTTTTTAGAGTTTTTCTTCCCCGAAACCCTCGACCCGAGCTGCCGCCACCCCAACTTCAGACGCCTCGTCCACCGCCATCAGCCAACTTCAGCGCCACCGAAACATTCCATTCTCTTCCCTGAAAGTTATTCTAATTAACTAATATATTTTCACATCTCGATTCTTCTTGTACGAGCCTCAATAATCATGCAAAGTTGGATGCTCGTTTCGCCGGAATTTTGACCCCGAACTCTTAAACCACCGTCCTCCGCCGTGCGCCGCCACTTTTGGCTGCACCACCACCATCATTTTGTTCCTCTCCTCCTGGGAAACAATAAACACCTCTTATACCACCTCAATTCTCCCTATCTTTTTCCCAACATCCATCTTTCTCTTTATTTTCCTATTTTTCCGGCCACCGCCGCTGCCGCCGTGAACCACCGCCGGTGCCGCCCATCCTCACCAGTTTAAGGTTGAACCCTAGACCCTCTCAACCATTTTCCATATTAGTATATGCCTTGATTTAATTTATTTCAATTATTTGCATATAAATTCCATTATTATTATTCTTAATAATTATATTCTTAATATGTTTTATTATTATTTGATATAAAATTTATGATGATTTGTAATTGCAGGGTAGAGAATTTATTATTTTATTATTATTCGCACCTATACTTTAAAATATTATTATTACTATTTTATTTAATAATAATACTAACCTTATTAGTATCGTTATTATTTTAATATTATTATACATAATATATGTTATTA
Source organism: Tamarix austromongolica (assembly GCA_039764185.1). Taxonomy (NCBI): domain Eukaryota; kingdom Viridiplantae; phylum Streptophyta; class Magnoliopsida; order Caryophyllales; family Tamaricaceae; genus Tamarix; species Tamarix austromongolica. Next base: position 52,448,156 of record CM077817.1, read on the forward strand.
ATATTATTGAATGGTATTTTGTAATTAAGGGGTAGGGTCGAAACCCATCTCATAATTTTAAGGCTTGATTATTATTATTATTAAGGTTCCTATTAATATTACTATTATTAATAATAGTTATTATTATTATTATTATTATTATTATTATTATCATTATTATTATTATCTTTACTAATTTTATTTTATTTTGGTGAAGGGTAGAAACCCTTGTATCACCTTTTTGTTTTGAATTACAATTGTTTTATTGTTAATATTTCTACTAGTATTTTTGTATAGTTAATTTTAGTATCGTAGTACTTTAATTAAAAATAAGGTCTTGGGATAAGTTAGAAATAATAGCAATATTAAGAAAAACCTAATCCTAGTGTTTTTCCCAAAGTAGGTGAGCCATTTCAAGGCCCTCAAGTGGTATAGGAGCTTGCTCCAAGACCCGGTGATAATTTAGGTAAGGGGTGCTAAGGCCTTTTGTGTGCTTATATGCATTATATGCCTCGCATGCCTTGTGATGTGATATGACATGTATTTTATGTAACTATTATGTAATTGTTATAAATGCAGCATGTAAGGAAGTTGAGGTGTGTTTTGTTAAAAGATTGTGGCATGAGAATGATATGTATAAATATGTTGTTAGTACGATGTGGCGTGGCCCAAGACATGCATGAAAGGGGTTTCAAAATCATGATGGGGAGTAATTGCATGGTGTTAGGGTTTCTGCATAATTGCATGGTGTTAGGGTTTCTGCATAATTGCATGGTTTTAGGGTTTCTATATAATTTCATGGTATGAGGGTTTATACATAATTGCATGGTGTTAGGGTTTCTGTATGAAGTTGCATGGGGTGAGGATGTTTGCGTGGAGTTGCATGATGACTAGGGTTTTGCATGAGAATTTCGGGTTGTCATGGAAATATGTTTTACGTGGAGTTAGGGTGCATGGGAGTGTGATTATGTGGAGGTAGGGTTTTGCATGAGAGTTAGGGTTTGTATGGGAGAGTGGTTTACGTGGAGTTAGGGTTTTCATGGGAAAGTGGTCATGTGGAGCTAGGGATATGTACGAGAACTAGGGTTGGTATAGAGATAATCATGTGTGTCTGGGCAAAAATCTTTGAATAAAATATTTAAGATATTAATCACTTAAAGCGAAAGATTATTGAGCCGGGTCCAACCGATCCACCGGTTAGGAATAGTGGTTAGGGTTATTACCCTATATGAGACCGGTCCACCGGCAAATAATAGTGGTGTGGACATTGTCCCGCAAGTGTCCGATCCACCGGCGAATAATAGTGGGGGACTCGAGCTCAATAAAAACGAACCCGAGATTGTTAAAGACACTTAAAAGATATTAATTACTTACAGTGGAACCCCATGTGAGCAGGAACCAGACCGGTCCACCGGCAAATAATAGTGGTGTGGACATTGTCCCGCAAGTGACCGGTCCACCGGCAAATAATAGTGGTGTGGACATTGTCCCGCAAGTGACCGACCCACCGGCTAAAATAGTGGGGTGTTCCTGTGATTACATGGATTTGATAAAAGTTATGGTGTGTATCGACTTTCGGTAAAAAGATTAATTGAATAATTAATCCGAACGGTTTGGGCCTTGATGTGTGGGTTAATCTTTATTAAGTTGTGTAATGTATCTGTATGTCTTTATGAATCAAATACGTGGTTTGAAAGTGTAAGTTGAGCATTGCCTTATGATTTTGTATGCTATATGTTGGCCTTAGTGCTCGGTCACCTTACTCAGTACGTAGCGTACTGATCATCCGTTTCATGGGTGCTGCTCATTCCAACGAGTAGAAGGCCCATCTGATTTCCTGCAGGTAGGAGATGTATTTTATGATGACATTGATGTCTATGGGGCATCAAGAGGGGTCGAGTGATGATGGGGCGGGATCCGTTCCAATAGTGACGTGGCCGGCTCTCCTTGCAATTTTTATTACCCTATCTTTTATTTATGATTAGCACTTTGAAAACAATTTTATTATTGTCGTTATCTTCTTTCCTGAAAAACTAATTCTCGTATTTTGGGATGGTATAAGGACTCGTGATATTCGGTTTCCCTTATTATGAATTTGGATTATGTATTAATGGTTTTGAATTGTTTCTCTTAGCCTTAGCACTTAACGCTAGAGCGGTAGGAATGAACCGGTCTAGTGTTAAGTGTGGCGGTAACATTCCTAAAATTTACAGTTTAAAATATTTCTATTGTAAACGTTTCCGTTTTTTTTTTTAAAAAAAAAAAAAAAACTTGTAAATTTTGGGGGTGTTACAGTGGTCTACTAACATAAGTGTGGTGTCTTACTATCTCATGGCCCTAGAAGAAATCAGTGGAACTCTACTAAAAAAACTCATTACTAATATGTATCCTCAAATACCTAACTTACTTCCATTATGCTTCTTTGGCAAGGTATTATAGCATTTGTAAACACCAAACACATCATTATTATGATTTAATAAATGTACTCATACATTTTTAGAGAAGTCATCAATAAATGTGAGAAAGTACCTCAAACCACCTTTGGAAACAACTCTTATTCGACACAATATATCTGAATGAATATACTCTAGAGGTGATTTGGTAATATATTTAGCTATTGAAAAGCTAACCTACTTCTACTTGCCAGACACATAATGCACACAAAAATTCATAGTACTTGTACTCTGTCCATCTAATAACCCCTTCTTAGAGAGCTTAGTAAGACCCCTAACACTCATGTGTTCTAAGCTTATATGCCAATGTCTCGTAACATCTAAGTCTGTCAACCTCAACAATGTCACATTACCTACCCTTACAATAGTGGAACCCACCAACTCATATAGTGTCTTGACCCACTTCCCCTTTATCGTTGCTAGAGCCCCTTTTCTAACTCTTAGGTTATCATACTAAATAACACACTCGTGACCATTACAATCTAAGGAACTCAAAGATATGGTGTTCTTGTTTATCTTAGGAACATGCCTCATATTAGACAATTTCTTGATCACACCAACATGAATCTTCATCTTCACCACTCTAATCTTAATAAATTTGCAGGAAGAATTGTTTCCTTACAAGATAAATCGACCCTAAGTCACCTCAAACATTTGAAACCAGTTTCAGTCGAGACATATATGGTAAGAACACCTAGAATCCAAGATCCATCTATCATTTATCTTAGGATGTCTAATAGTGGTTGTCAACTAATATCCATCATTGTCATCATGGGTTATGATGGAATCATCCTTCATAATAAATGAATCGCCATACTTATCACTAGGCTTCCAATTAGGAAAAACTTCCTAATATCTCCTTCTTATGACACCTATAACATGCCACATTTTTCTACCAACTCTTTGATTTAGATATGGATTTCTTATAGTCACCAAGCCCTCGTTCATATTTCCTCCTCTAGCTACAAGTCCCTCTATATGGGAGACCTTGTAACTATCACTACTAGCCAACTAACTATCAATCAACTTCTATGGTAGTAAGACATATTTTATATCCTTAAGGATTAAATTGTCCATACCATAAAAAATAATCTCCCGAAAATGCTTAAAACTAGCATGCAATGAACATAATATAACATAATGGCCTAATGTTCATCATGTAATTTGACTTCTATGTTACACAAATGCATTAAAATAGAATTAAATTTATTAAGATGATATTTGAAGGACTAACCCTCACCTAATTTTATGTCATGAAGCCAACTATTCAATATTAGATAATTTGCTATTAATTTTATCATATACAATGATTCAAGCTTCAATCATAAGACAACCATTGTTGATTCCTTTTCCACTTCCTACAATACCTTGTTTGACAAGTACAGTTATACGGTACATAGACCCTTCATATTTACATCTTCAAATCTAGCTTATTTGAATGACAATATAATTCTTTTTCTAATTTATTTTGAATTAGAATTACTTACATCTTCATTTTTCATAATATAAAATTGACAAACTGACTGACCTTTTCAATATAAAATTGTATACCCATTCTGATTACTAGATCTCTTTAATAAGCTCAGCCTCGATACTAAATTCTTATAGAATAACATGGATTTAATTGATCCAAACAAAAATGAGAATTAATAAGATGATAAAAAATTTATGATTCCATCATAAAATAGAATAATTGAGGGAATATTCATTCTCTTATGTAATTACAAGATGAATAAGCAAACCAATCAGTTAACTACAAAAATCTATAATTATTTTTTAATGGAGAATTTTATGGAGAAAAAGAAGAAGTTGAGTCATATGACTTGACACGTAGGGTTTTCTTACATCTCTTTTATACTAGAAAAAATCCTATGGGGTAAAATAGTGAGTTTCTAAATTAAAGAAAAATACGGTCTGTATTTAGGACATACATATCCCAAGTATTTATTTCCTTACTCTTGACTTTTTGTAAAAACTCGCATCAACCTATTATATGAATAAACACATATTGTGTTAATAAACATGGACCCCATGTTTATGATAGAATTCACAAATCTATAAAAAAATTCTCCAACACCTGCATGAATCAAGTTATATTGTGCATCAAATACCCAGGCAAAGCTCATATAAAGACATGCCCATAAATCAAATCTATTTACATATACACAATATTTTATGAAATTACTATTTATTTATTTTTAAGCTCATGTTTAGGTTGATCCTAGTTAAATTTTTTTTTCCTATGTGATTCTTAATCTAGATTAGCAACAAAGAATGAGGAGTATTGGTGTATACTCCATAGCTTCTTTCAGTGTCATGATACCAAACATTTTATTTCATCGATGTAGCTGATAACAAAGGATTTATGAAATGTTATGAACAAAATTTATATCTAGTTTAATTTGTGGTATTCTAAGATAATACATCAAAAAAATGTTGATTATTCTAGTGTTATTAGATGAATTACATCTTGTTGTTGATTGTTAGCAAGTAAAGTTACATATTAAAATCATTTAGAGTATAAAATAGATAAAATTACTTTAGATTAGTAAAAAAAATTGTTGAAAATATTATACTAATGGAAGAATAATTCTTAAAAAAATCAATTATAACAAGAACTATAATGGACTTCATTTTTCTCAAGGGTCATTATGTTACATGGGGCCAATATTAGAGTACATTATTTTAAATATGATGTCATAATTAGAACCAACATTTAATAATAATAATAATAGTAATAATAATAATAATAATAATAATAATAATAACATTAATAATATAATCATTTTAGATTACACTTAATGATATTGTCAAACAACTAGTAAATGTTTTGCTAATAGAGTTACCATTTTCAATATCTTAAGTAAAATTCCCCTACCATAGTGGGGAGCTTTCTTTCCATATATATCCAATCTATAAACATTAAAATAAAGGGAAGCAGAAAATGAAAAGTTTAATCAAGGTGTGGCTTCTTAATATGAATACTACATAAAATAATATGGCCAGGTAGAGTTTTATTAAGCATACTATAAGGAAACAACATGAATTACTACATCTAAGTATAAATACTAATATAAGATAATGAGTTGGTCTATTTATTTATTACTTCTCATTAAAATTTGTAGATGAATAAATATTTGATAGTAAAGTAATTATCTTTACTAAATCGATAGCAATAATTGAAAGATATTACTAGAATTTTGTGTTAAAAGTTCGATATGAAATATCTTTTTGATAATTTTTTTTATTTTCTATATTTATATATCAGTTAACCTAAAACATGTAAGATTTCATCTTATTTCTTGGAAAAAATTCTTAGAAAAAAATTCTATCATGAAAATAAGGGTACACAACTTTATTTATCTTCATTAACTTTCTTATATATTTAAAAGACATAAAATTCAATGCTATCAGAAGTGAATCAAAATAGTGAGAATAATAAGAAAGAAAAAAAGATCAAAGGGTTGCTTAAATTTACATTTGATATGAAAAATATATATATACAAATAAACAAAAAAGTAACAAAAAATAGAGTTTTCATTTATTTATTACCAATTATCAATCATTTAATTTTTTTTATGAAATAATATTTATTATAAAACCTTTCACACTTAAATGAGTTACGTGGATGTTACATATCTACTTGAAGTTGTAAAAAATAATTCACAAGAATAATATCTATATAAATTCATAACATTCAAGTTGTAGCTTCACCTAATCCTCTCAATGTAGTTATGACAGAAAAAGATACTAAAGAATATATATGCATTTTCTTGTTTCAAACATGCTAGAATAGTATATTATAGTTTTGAAAGCGTGCTATTAGTTAAACCCAAATAATGGCAAACTCAATTATAAAAAAGTTTAGAATGGAATTTATAGTTGTTATGATGATTGCTATATTAAACATTGAATATTTGGAGGTATATGTGTGTTGTGGAGTGAAAAAAGTAGTTTGAACTAGAATGGTGGGGATTAGATAGCCGAAAAGTAATAAAAATTAATCTAAGAGATTATAGTAGATATTATTATAATCCACGTCATGAGTACCAAGCTATAATTTAGGAATATTTTCACTACTATTACATATATATGAATATATAAATGTGTAAGGAATTGTCTTAATATTTTGTTAGAACAATTCATTAAGTGATTAATTATTATTTTTAATATATTTCACAATATAGATTGTCCCATTGTACTGATTTCCCTATTGAGTGGCGTCCCTTCAATCCCCACTTGGATGGGAGATATGTCATGCATCTGTTAATAGGAACTGGCATAAGAAAATAGACAAAATATTCCATTAAGACTAAATTATTGAGAACGAATCTACAATAAGCAAACAAATAGCTTGTGAAATTTGTAAAACACTTTTTGCATCAAATTTTCATATTCATACATTATAATTTTTTAAGTTTCCCATTTTTTTTTATGAGGTAACCTTTGGGGGTTAATTTGCTTGCCCCAGGGTGCTATTAGAACTACTTCCTTACATGTGGTCCTTAATTTTGATTGGAAAAAATGATTAAAGAGCATTAGTGTATAATACATAGTTTCTTTTAGTTTATTGATACTGAAGGTTTTATTTAATAGATCTGGTTCATAACAAAGGGTTATGAAATATTACATGAAAATTTTCTCTCTATTTTAATTTGTTGTAATCCATGTGAATACTCCTATAAAAATGTTGGTAAATACAAAGTGATAAGTCAAATAACTTTTTGTTGTTGATTTTTAGCTAGTGCAGTGACATTTTTTAACTCTTTTTTATTATAAAAAAGATAAATTTTCTTCAAATTATGTAATGTTATTTATTCTAAAACAAATATGGGTGCTATATACCTACTTGATGTTCGAAATGAAGTCCACTAGTTTAAGATCGATATAAAATCATAAGATTTAAGTATTTAGCTCAACCAATGCTTTTGATGTGGCCACAAGCCAAACAAAATACTAAAAAAATTGAGGATAAACTGATAGGTGCTAACTTAAAATAAGCAAACCAATAGCTTATGGTATTTCTAAGACATACCGATGAATCAAATCCACATATATACACACATTATTTTGTGAAATTCCCATTTATTTATTTTTGAGCTCATCTTTAGGTTCACATTACCTACCCCAATATGCTAATTTAACTACTTTCTTCTGTGTGCTTCTTAATCTAGATTGGGATCAAAGATTGAAGAGCATTAGTGTATATTCCACTGTTTTTCTCAATGTATTGATACCAAATATTTTATTTTAAGGATGTGGTTGATAATAAAGGGTTTATTAAATGCTAGGAACAATATTTCTATCTAGTTTTATTTGTAGTAATATAAGGCAACACTCTAAAAAAAATGATGATTACTCTAATGTTATTACTTTAACTACATCATGTTGTTCATTTTAGCTAGTAAATTCATGTCTTTAATTGATTTAGAATATAAACTAGCTTAATTTTTGTTAAATTATTAAAAATTATTTTTGAAAATATTAAACTAGAGGATGAAAAGTTCTTCAAAACATATTCTAATGTAACTAGAACTATAAGCGACTTCATTTTACACAAGGGTAGTAATGTTACAAAGGCCTAATATAGGAGGGACTTATGTTTAATATGATGTCATATTTACAACCAATATGTACTCATAACATCAATAACAACAATGAAATTAATAGTATAATCATTTTAGAACACATTTAATGATATTGCTAAAAAATCAGTAAATGTTTTGATACTACTGTAAGCATTTTCATTATCTTACATAAAACTACCCTAACATAGTGGGAGTCATTATTTACATTAATATTCAATAAATAAATTTTAATAGAAATGGAAGGGAAAATGAAAATCTTAATCAAGATTTAGCCTCTTAATATGGATGATGTGTAAAATAATATGGTCGAGTAGTGTTTTATTAATCAGGATGTCAGAAAACAATATATGCTACTACATCTAAGTTTGACTAGTATTATAAGATAATGACTTGCTTTAGTTGTTAATTAATTATCATTAACTGTTTAAAATAATAGATAATTGATAATAAAATAATTATCCTTACTATATAGATAACAATGATTAAAAAATATTACTTCAACTATGTATTAAAAGTGTGATATGAAATATCTTTTGAATTATTTATTATTTTCTATATCTAGTTATGTGTTAGACCAAACGAAGTAGGATATTATCTAATGTTTTGTAAAATGTTAATTCATGAAAATAAAGCTTTATGACACTATATATCTTAATTAACTTTCTTATATAGTTAAAAGACAATATTCATGTTGAATTCCATCTTATCTTAACTTAATTCAAATAGTAGGAATAATAGCTAAGTGAAAGTTCAAAGGGTGTCATATATTGACATTTGATATGAAAGTACACACATGAATAAAAAATAATCTTACAAAACAAATACAATTTTAATATCTTGATTACATAATATCAATAATTAGAAATATGTTTATATGAAATAGTATTCATTATGAAACCTCTCTCACTTAATAAGTTACATTGAAGTTAAAATATCTAATAGAAGTAGTAAAAAATTTCACTAAAATAAACTCTATATAACTTCATAAAGGTTATGTATTTAGCTCAACCAATCCACCTAGTGTGCCACAAAATATAGAATAAAATAAATAATATATACACCTTGTTGGTTTTGCACTAGCTAAAACATTATATAATAATTTTGAAATTCTTCTATTAAATACAATCTAAATAATGTCAAACTAAATTATAACAAATTTGAGCATGGTTTTTATCATGGTTATAATGGCTGCATTATTGGACACTCTAATTTAGGGGCATTTGACTCGGGTGATATTAAAAAGTGGTTGGACCCATAATGATGGGGGTTAGAGAGATAAAAGTAATAAAAATTAATCCAAAAAGTTATAGTAGATACTAATATAATTCTTGTCATTAGTAACAATTTTCATGGTGGAATAATTACACTAATATTATATATATATGAATATATAAATGTGTAAGGCATGGTCTTATTGTTTTGTTAAAAGAATTCATTAAGTGCTTAATTATTATTTTGAATATCTTTATTGATATAGATAGTCGCATTGGAGTGATTTAATTTTTGATTGATGCATAAATATACATATTTATGCAGTATTTTTTTTTTAAATTCCCATTTACTTAATTATGAGTTCATCCTTTAGGTTAGTTTGTTTACCCAAACATGCTAATACAACTACTCCCTTATGAGTGCTTCGAAATTTAGAATGGAAAATGTATCAAAAGAGCTTTGTTGTAGAATACATAGTTTCTTTCAATAACTTGATTGGTTGATAATAAGGGTTCATGAATTGTTATGGACAAAATTTCTCTTTGGTTTAATTTTTGGTATTCTATGAGAATATATCTATAAAAATGTTTGTTAATAAAAATTTATTAGTTGAATACATTCTTACTATTGATTTTTAGTTAGTATAGTCATAGTTGTAAACTCATATAGAATAAAAAAGAAGCTAAAACTTCTTTAAAATATGAATAAGTATGCAATATTATTTATTATAAAGCCATTAACACGTAATGACCTATGTAGATGTTACATATCTACATGATTTTCCAAATTAAGTTCACTAGATCAAGATCTGTATAAGTTCATAACGTTTTTGTATTAGGCTCATCTAGTGCTTCCAATATAACCACAACATAAACAAAATAATTGAGTATAAATACTCATTTGATAGTTCCGAACTAGCTAGAAGCATTAATTACATATATTTAAAGCCACCTATCAGATATAATCTAATTAATGGCAAACTTTGTTCTACCTACTTTGAGCATGGTGTTGATAGTGGTTACGATGATTGTAATATTGAACACTCTATTTTCGAAGCCATGGGACTTGGATGGTTGGAGAAAATGAGGTGACCTATCATGGTTGGATTAGAGTGTTGAAAAGTAAATAAAATTAATCTTAGAGATTTTAATATATATTATTATAATCCGTATTATGAGTACCCACTTGTTGTGTGGTAATAATTACACTAGTATTACATATCCATGTAAATATATAGATGTGTAGGGAATGATCTTAATATTATATTTCAAAAACTCATTAAGTGCTTATTTACTATTTTGAGTGTCGTTTATGATATATAAATAGTCCCATGGATGTGATCCATCATTTGAGTAATACAACATTAATGCTTCCTTTGATGGGATCTATGACGCACCTCTATCTATAGGAACATCAAGAAAATAGACAAAATCCTCCATTGATGATAAAGTATTGGGCACTTATATAAAATAAGCTAAAAAAATAGCTTCTACTATTTCTAGGACATGTCTATGGTTCAAATCTACAAATATATAGATTATATTTTATGAAATTCCCAATTTTTTTATTTATAAGCTCATATTTTGGTTTTAATTTCCTACCCTAATATTCTTACTGAATTACTTCCTTCTGTGTGCTCCTTAATCTACATTGGTAATAAAGACCAAAGAGCATAAGTGTATATTCTATAGTTACTTTCGGTGTCTTGATAATAAACATCTTATTTTTTGAATATGGTTGATAACAAATGGTTGATGAAATGTTAGGAATAAATTTTCTCTTATGTTATATACGATGTCAAAATAATAAATAATATAGTAGAAGTAGTAGTAGTAGTAGTAGTAGTAGTAGTAGTAATGATAATACAATCATTTATTTAGGAGCTTCTCAATCTCACACTTTTAATATTAATGAATAAGAGTTAGCATACTAAGAGATAGTACCAATTTTTCTTGTAGATCCTAATACTTCAAATCTTTTATTAATTTACTCTCTCAATCATTATATATGTTTGCAAGATCAATCCATAAAAAATATCTAGTGTACAAGACAATGACATTACAAGGATTACAAAGTTTCATTGAAGATAAAGCTACAAGATATAAATCTTGATTACCAATTATTATGCAATGCTTTACATACTTAGGGTTTGTGTATGTTTGTTAGTTTATTATATACTTTTTTATTGGTCATTATGTCCATTATATATGTAATATAAGCATGCACTCTAGTTGATCTTATGTGGTTAGATGGGAACTAGAATGGTGGGGAAGATAATGCTTGTTTAATAAAGAGTAAGTTAGGCCCGTATATGTGTGTGTGTGTGTGTGTGTATAAGGTGCTTGTACATTCATAATGGATGACATTAATTGAATAATAATCTCAATAGTAAGAGCTACATTTGAGTCTCTATTCTCTCCTTCATCAAGTGAGAATGTTTTCTAGAAGTTTTAGATTGATTTGATCTTGGATTAGGAAAATGTCAAACTATCAATGTCCAATGAAACCTTTATACATAATCACTAATTCCAACACCCTAGAACCATATTTTTCTACCTAAGTAACAAGATAAAAGGTCCTAAATTATAGAAAATTAATCATTCATTATCGTCCATATCAAAGTTTGTATCAAAGCATGTATTGTATTCGACATCATTGGGAGAAAACTTCATCATCAAGTTCAACATCAAAAATATATCATCATTAGTTGTTTAATTAGTAAGGATTATTGTTCTTTCTAGTTTGGTTTCTTTGAATATTGATTGATTTTCTTTGAATCTTGAACACATGTAAATGTTTTCAAGTAGCATGTGCGTGATATAGATAAAATAACATAGGAATCTTGTAAATAATCATGAGTAAGGGCATGCAAAAGAATCGACAACAAAAAACTAGTTGAATGAGATTTATTTTAGAAGTATCGAGAAGAAATGCATGTGCGTATGTTCTATGTAATGTATTAGGATTGATAGTATTCATTCTGCATTAATTCTAACATGTGTAGGATATTATTTGTGCCAAATTATCATGTGTGGTGATCAAAACATATATTGATCGTGTGTGTGTTTCTTTTATAACACCACTTAGTTGATTTAGGAGTATGTTGAGTGTGTATGTGATTTTCTTAAATTTTAATTTGTGTGTAGTTATTGGTTTAGTTGAGACTATTTCTGGAATATTTTATTAGGATGAGTGTAGAATAGTGCATTATGTTTACTTTCATAATATTACGCAATGAAACATAAAAACATGCATGATAGTAGCTAGTGTTTCGAGTTGAATGAATATAGCCTTACTGAATTCTATATCATGAACTTAGCAAGAAAGGTGTAAAGTGTGATAATTCATTTATGTGTATATATTATGTGATTTATCGCTATATGTTTGATTCATTGGAATAAAAACTGCCCGTAAGAACCGACCAATGATCAAATGGTGACAATTGTTTGACTCGGGTGTCCTAAAAAACCCTAAGGATTTATAACTTATGCTTAAGTGTGCTAGTGAGTCAAAGCAATTGAAGGGGGAACCAAACTTTCAAGGCATGTTTGATGTAATCCAATATCTCTTAACCAATATAGATGCAACCGACGCTCAACTTAGAAAATTACTGCAATGCAAAAATAATTACAACGTATAGAATCTTGATTTGCCGAGCAAGAGTTAGTCTACTCATTCGATTCCCTTTGAATTTTTCTATGGGGTTGATCATTATTTATCTATTTATATGTTTTCATTAAGAAAAGGTTAATAATTATGATGATATAGAAATAATTGAGTTCTTTTATAATAAAAAACAACATAGAGCAATCTAATGTCAAATACCAACAAAAAATGAATTTAACAAGTGTTTTCACCAAGATATTTAGTTGGGTTAAACTTAAGAAAAGAAATATTTTCAAACTTAAGAAAAAATAAACTTATGCTAAGATTTGATGGACCATTTAAAATGTTAAGAAAATTTGAAAATAATGCTTATGAATTAGAATTACCTGAACACCATAAGGGAGTTTCTAGGACTTGCAATATTTATGATTTGTCTCCTTACTACAGTAATGCTAATTTCTGCACAAATTCTTCTTTAAAAGGGGAGAATGATGTAAGAGCAACTCAATATCATTGTTCTAATATTAAAAAACAAGAGTTAGCATACTTGGATATAATTTCAATTGTTCTTAAAGATCCTAATACTTCTAATCTTTTGTTAAGTAACTCTTGTAGTTATTATATATGTTTGTAATATCAATCCATCGAAAGTACCTAGTATACAATATAATAGCAATATAAGTACTAAAACATTGCATGGAATATAATGCAATAAGATAAATATCTTGATTATATATGATTATTCAATGTATTACGTACTTATAGTTTATGTAGGTTTATTATTTTATTATGTACTTTGTAATGTTTGTAATTGGTCATTGTAGCCATTATATATGTAAGTTTGATGGGATTGGTTAATAAAGAGCAAGCAAGGCCTATATGTGTAGACACACACACACACACACATAAGGTGCCATTCACAATGGATAACATAAATTGAATAATAATCTTGACATTAAGAGCTACTTTCGAGTCTCTTTACAATTCTTTATCAAATGAAAGTTTCCATAAGAAGTTAAAGAATTTTCACTAGAGAAAACTACGTGATTTCTCTATTAAATTGGTTTGATCTTGGATTAGATCAATATTAAACTATCAAAGTATAGAAAAAACTTCATATGAAGTTGATAATTCCAACATCTTGGAACCAGATTTTTCTACCCAAGTCACAAGATAAAAGTTTATGTATTGCAGAAGATTAATCATTCATTATCTTCCACATTAATCTTACAACAGACCTATACAGAAAACTCAATTTTTAAGTGAATTTTATTGGGGTGGTGTGAAAAATTTGTTTGACTCATAATGTTGGGGATTAGAGTGCCAAAAATTAGTTTGATAGATTATAGTAGTTATTACTATAATCCCCATCATAGTGTGGGAACAATTACACTACTACTACATATAAATGAATAATTAAATGTGGAAGACATCATCTTGATATTATTTTTTAACAATTCATTAAGTGCTTAATTACTATTTTAATATCTTTTATGATATAAATGGTTCCATTGGAGTAATCTACCTAATTAGTGATGCCATTTTAATCTCCTATTAGCTAGGCGATATAATGCACCTTTATCAATAGGAACATTATAATAAAATAGAAAGAATCCTCAGTGAGGATTAACTAAGGGGAACTAAGTTAATAAAATCCACGAATAGATTATGGAATTTATAAGACACGCTCTTGCATTAAATCAACATATTCATACATTATATATATATTTTTAAATTCTCATTTATTTATTTATTTATTTCTAAACTTGTCTATAGGGTTAGTTTGTTTACCCTAAGATGTTAGAAGAACTACTTCCTTACATGAGCTCCTTAATTTGATTTGTAAAAAATGACTAAAGAATATTGGTGTATAATATGTAGTTTCTTTCACTATCTTAATACCAAAAGTTATATTTCGAGGATTTGGTAGATAAGAAGGCTCTATGAAATGTTATGGACAAAATTTCTTTCTAGTTTAATTTGTAATAATCTATGAGAATATTTCCTACAAAAATGTTGGTTAATAGAATGTTATTAGTCAAATACGTTCCTATTGTTAATTTTTAGCTAGCACAATCATAGTTTTAAAACATTTAAAATATAAAGAAGCTAAATTAAGTTTGAATTATGTAAAAAAAATGCAATAGTATTTGATTTTAAAACCATTATACCTTCTTGAGTTACATAGATGTTATATATGTACTTAATGTTCCAAATTAAGTTCACTAGATTAAGAATTATATATATTATTAACGTTTAGGTATTATGTTCATCCAATTATTCTATAGTGTACACAACATAAATAAAATACTAATTAAAAAATAAATATGCATGTGCTAGTTACAAACTACTACAAGTATCTAATACATTAGTTTAAAGCCCCCTATTAGATACAATCAAATTAATAGACACCATCTGTATACCTAAATAGATCATGGTGTTGCTCGTGGTTGGTAACAAAGGTTATATGTAATTTTAAGGAAAAACTTTCTATAAAGTTTAATTTGTGGTAATTTATATAATACTAGAGAAAAAAATTGTTAATTACTCCAATCATATAAGTTGAATTACAACTTGTTATTTATTTTTAGTGATGTGTATTTCAATAATTTGTATTTAAATAATTATATTTATTCTTTTAAATTTCATTGTACATATAATTACTTTTCTTATTCTGTGAATAATTAGGGAAAATCAAATTATTAGAAATGGACCATAATGTGGCTGCTGTAAGTAGATGTTGGTGGTTGCTGCTGCTGTCCAGAAATTGCTGCATAAGTTGATCTTTCTTTGTTGATTATATCAGAGGGAAAATTATCAATCCCATATGATGTATTCGCTGGCACATCTTAGCTAGTAGAATTAAGTTGGCCACATAATCAGCCACCCAGCCCATATTTTATGGGTTAGAAGGATTGCAGATTATGCAACCCTTAATCTCCATAATTAGGTACATAAGTTAGTTGATGGGAATTAAGGTGTAATTTAATTATATGGGAATGTTGTAATCTTATATTTGTAGTTGGGATGAATTATTATTATCAGCACCAATGGCCTTGTATTTTTGTTTTGGTATTGTTTCGGCTGATATGTATTGGGCTGTTGGGTTATTGTAATTAAGCCCATCGAACCGTATATGTCTTGTAGTGCATAAGCGCATATATAAGGGTTTATATAGGAGGTTTTATGATACTTTCTAGCAGATTATTAAATATTATCTCGATCATTCTTTTATCTAGAATTATCTCTCTCTCTCTCGACTTCTCTCTCTTGCAAAACCCTGACTCGCTCGATCTTCTTCTCTGCTGATCTTCTTCTCGATTCTCTTTTCTCTAAATCCAATCTCAGTTGCTGTTGATTACAACTATTCCCTGAGTTTTCTTGATGTTCATTTGGTTTAATTTCCTTAGGAGAAGGCAGTAGACGTGGCAGATGTGGTGGTGGACGGTGGTTTAAAGGTTGCGGGGTAAAATATTTTTTGAAATGAATAGGGAACTTCACATGGCTATAGTGGCTCGTGTGAGAAGAATCGAAGGAGGCGGAGAGCTTAGTTAACTAAATTTTAGTGCAGGGAAGAATTTGGGAGGCAGAGGTGGTGGCGAAGTTAGCTAACGGCGGCAAATGGCTCGTCTGAATTCACAGTGGCACACGGTTAGCTCTTAGGGTTTTGAGGAGAAAAAGGTTTCGAAAACACACCAATCGAGGCTATTTATAGGGCTTAGTTGGGATGATAGGGTTTTTGAGGTCGAAAGGAGGGTATTGGATGCTAGGTTTGGGGTGGCCAGCGAAGTTAATCAGCCACTGAAAATTATGGCTTGGTTGAGCATTCTCGAAGCAAAAGAAAGAAAATGAGCAAGAGATAAGGGATGAGGATTATACAAGGCTAATCTGTGAGTCAAGAGGAAGATAATGAGGGGAGAAATGGCAGTCAAAACTCACATGGCTGTAGTGCCAATTTCAAAGGTTCGAAGGCAAAAGTCGATGGTGAACGCTGAAGGAGTAAGAAGGAAGGGTTGAACCGGGCGGTCGAGAAAAAGAAAAAAAAAGGAAAGAACAGGCCGGCTCGCAACAGTTATAATTTCCCTAAATGAAACGCAACGTCCTAGGGAAATAACGAACAAAACACAACGTCTGAAGAAGAAAGAAAAGAAGGATCAGCACTGGGCCGTGGAAGGAAAGAGGATTTGGGCCACGTCCAGGCCTAATCCGATGGGAGAAAAAGAAAAAGAAGAAAAGAAAGAAAAAGAAAGAAAAAGGAGGAAAGATAAAGATAAAAGGTAAAAGGTAAAAGGAAAATTTAAGTGGTTTAGGTTAAATAAATTAATTATAATATTTTGGATATTTAGAACAAAATATTTAATTAAAATATTATTAAATTTCTTTTTTAGGCTAATTTAGGGTTTTTTAAAATATTTCTCCTAAATTCATTTTTAATTAGCAAAAAGCCCAATTTTTTCTTTATAAAAATATTTATAAATTCTTATTAATTTGCCCTAAATAAATCCATCCTATTCCATATAAAATAATTAATTAAATTAATTCTCTAATAAATCCTTATTTAATTATATTTCTTAAAATAAATATTTTTGGGGCATTTCATATTTATACATCACTTCTAAGAGAAGAAGTTTGGAGATAATGGTCTAAGGAGTTTGTAGAGTAGAGGCCACCATGAGCATATCAACCAAGGTGAGATTTCTAGTAGTTTTTGAGGATCAACAGCCACTAGTAGATGTGTTTATGTCATAAGAAACGCTAAGGAAGGAGAATATGGCAAAGTTGTTTTTAGTAATTTCACAATCATGTATTTACCTGTTCATGTATTATTTGATTATGGTATAACTCATTCTTTCATGTCTCAAATTTTTTTTGATGGATTGAAACTATACATATGAGTGAATGTGATATGATGATAACCCTCCCATCAAGGACTTTGGTGCCATGTAGTGAAACCTATATAGATTTCCTTGTAACTAGAGGATGGGTGGAATTCATAGAAAACCTCATTGACCTTGATATCATAGACTTTGATGTCATACTTAGGATGGATTAGATGAATAAGTATCAAGTCATATTGGATTATTCATAGCATAAAATATCCTTGAAGGGTTCGCAAAAGTAAAGGATTACTCATCAGGGGACTAAGGTTAAACTAGGAGTGAAAGCAATCTCTGCAATAAAGGCATCAAAATGCTTGCAAAAAGTATGTCATATGTGCTTATGCCTTGTGGTGGATACTAAATCATTTGATCCATAGTTACAAAGGATATCTATGGTGAGGAAGTTTTCATATGGATATCTTAAGGAGATACCACGAATGCCACTTGAGAGAGATTTGAATTTCTTAATAGAATTGCTACCAAGTTCTACACCAACCTCCAAGGCCTAATACTGCATAGCACCAATAGTGTTAAAGAAGATGAAGGAACTATTGGAAAAAGGATACATTCAACCAATTGTGTCAGCATAGGTTTCCCTAGTGTTATTCATAAATAATAATGACAAAACTATATCGCTTTATATTGACTATCAAACGATTAATATGATTAACATCAAGAATCAATATCTATTACCAAGGATTAATGATATGTTTGATCAACTGAGAGGAACTCGGAATTCTTAAATATTGATTTGAGTTTGGGATACCATTAGTTGATGATAAAGGAGAATATACCCAAGACCACTTTTTGTACTTGGTATGGCCACTATGAGTTTGTAGTTATGCCATTTGGGCTTACAAATGCCCCAACTATGTTCATTTATTTAATGAATTGGGTGTTTAAGACCTACTTGGATAAGTTTTTGGTTGTGTTCACTGGTGATATTTTTCTCTACTCACATATAGAGGAGGATCATGAACAACATCTAAGGAAGGTGTTGATATTGATTTGAGAGCATAAAATATATGGCAAACTATCAAAGTGTGAGCTCTAGCTAAGGGAAGTGGCATTTTTTGGGCATTCTGTGTGTAAAGAAGGGGTATTGGTGGACTCATAGAAGGTCAATGCAATGGCTTAGAGGATTTCACTGAATAAATTGACTAAGGTAAAGAGCTTTGTGGGACTAGCTGGGTATTAACGAAGGTTTGCAAAGGACTTCTCTAAGATAGCTACTACATTAACAAACTTGATGAAGAAGACCCTTAGATTTCAATGGACTGAAGCTTATGATAGAAGTTAAATAGTAGGTTTACTCCCACCCCTACGTTAGCAATACCATCTAGAATGGAGGGCTTTTTAGTATATGGTGACACTTAAAAGTATATATTAGGGTGTGTACTTACATAGTAGGCTAAGGTGATTACTTATGCCTTATGACAATTGAAATATTATGAGAAGAACTATTTAACACATAATATGGATCTCATAGTAATAGTATTTTACCTAAATATTTGGAGACATTATTTATATGGAGTTCCATATTAGGTGTTCACTGATCATAAGAGCCTTAAATACCTCTTTACTCAAAAGGTTCTAAATATAAGACAATAGGAGTAGCTAAATCTACTCAAGGACTATGATTTAGATATTCAATACCACCTAAGATAAGCTAATGTGGTTGTTGATACCTCGAGTTAGAAGGATCAACATAGAGTAGCAGTAATGAAGGGTGGAATAGGTAGCCTGAGCATGATGGCCGAGAAGTCCGACTTAGTTGCAAAGATCATCCAAGCCTAGCAAAAGGATAAGAACTTAGAGAATCTTTGAGAGATGGAATTATAGGGAAAGAAAACTTGCTTCAGAACTCACAATGACTTAGGATTGAGATTTATAGGATGGTTATTTTTTCCTTCAAATGAGGAAGTTAAAACAAAGATCATGGATGAAGCTCACAATTCACCTTATTTAGTGAATTCAGATAAGATGAATATGTATAGGGATTTATGAAAGTGTTTATGGTGGGATAAGATGAAGAAGGAAATTACTATTTATGTGGCTTGTTATTTGCAATCTTAGAACATTATGAACATTCACCAAAGGCCTGCTAGATTAACTAAATCCTCACATGTGTCTAAATGGAAGTGAAATTCTATTTCTATGGATTTTATGATAGGGGTGCCTCCAACAAGATGAGGTATGAATGTTATATGGGGTAGTGGTGGATTTTTTGATCAAGTTAGCTCATTTTATAACTATAATTATTAATTGGAGCTTGGAGCATTTGGCTGACACCTATTAAGGAGATAATGAGGTGAGGTTGTATGGGGTACTTAGTTTGATTGTGCCAGACAGGAACCCAAGGTTTAAAGCTAGGTTCAAGTAGCTTTACAAGCAGCTTTTGGTACTAACCTTAACTTTAGTACAACTTTTCATCTAGAAACTGATGGGTAGATAGGGATAATTATATTGACACTAGAGGACATTTTGAGGGCATGTGCATTGGACTTCCATAGGACTTAGGATGAAAATCACCCTTAGTTGAGTTTTCATATAATAATAGCTATCATATGCATGATTCCTAATGAAGCTTTATGTGGTAGTAAATGTTGAACTCCACAAACATGGTGTGAATTGGGAGAGTTATAGGACCAAAGCATATCTAGCAAACAATAAATAATATTCTTATTATCAAAGCAAGATTGAAGGTAGCTCAAGGTCAATAGAAAATATATGCTAATTAGGAGAGGAGGCATGAGTACTCAGTGGGTGATCATGTGTTTCTTAAGGTGTCACTAGTTAAAGGAGGGAAACAATTTGGTATAATAAGAACGTTGAGCCCCGGATTCATTAGGCCCTATGAGATATAGGAGTTAGTGGGCAAATAGCCTATAAGGTGGCTCTACTAGTAGATTTAGAGAGGGTGCATAATGTTTTTCATGTGTTCATGTCAAGATCTTATATGCCCGACCCATCACATGTGATCCAACACGAGCTATTATAGCTTGTGATGCAGGAGCATCCCCTTAAAAAAAACTCTTCATTAACTACTCTAACTTAAAAATTAGAAGACCAAAAAATTTTCCTAAGTTGGGAAGGAATTCACTAAGCTATACTTATCATTTTACACATCCAAAGGATCCATTCAAGCCACGCAACTTACCTCCCAACCAATTTATATTTTGTAGCTTAAATATGAGCCAACAATGAAGGTAACCAAGAAACCACAACCCACCCCAAGCTTAACCTAGTTTGTCGATTACCTTTTAAGCCAACACTCGCAGCCCCCTCTGTCACCATAGCCACTTCCATGCAACTTCAAGTTGGGATATGGTGGGAAAATTACTTAGACTTACACGTGTAGGATTATGGGAGAATTCTAAGGTTTAATCCCTCACTTTTTGGTACTTTTGACAATCCATGTTCCAGGTAGTGTTTGCTTGTTTAAATTATATTAACTTTAATCATGTAATAACTAGTACTTAGAGTAGACTACTTGCACTCTTCCCACAACAAAACCATGGGGATGAAGAAGGATAGTGAGCACACGACAAGGGTTGGGAATTTCATACAATAGCTGGTTAGAATTAAACTAGGATAGTTGCATTAATAGGTAACTAAATAGCTTAAGTCCTAAACAACATGTATAATTAGCTAGGCATAGTTGATTTTTAAATAAAGTTTTTTTTACATATATAAATGTAATAAATTACTGAACGAAGAAGCTTTTGGTCTACCCATATCTCCTCTTTTTGCAGTGAGCAGCACCTCCATGGCTAGTGCATGTATTGTTTAAATTATGTTAAAAATTCTTTACTCTTTTACCTTAAGTGCTATATTGGTTAACTAGTAGATTCAAGTGTATTATCTAAGGGTTACATAAATCATATATTTGTATCCTCATCTCCTCCTTGTCCATCTTCTATTTTATTAAAGAATTTCCCAACCAAAGAGTATTATCTAGACAATATGTTAAAGTTATGGAGAATTGTGATGAGGATCTTGATTTTGAGTCAAATGAAGAGATTTTAAGTGAGTCAAAGGATGAAGACAATGTTTGTTATGTGGTGTAAAGAGTATTATAAGTGTAAGCTAATGAGTGACCTAATCAATAAGAGAATATATTTATGACTAAAGGAAGAGTGGGAGATATAGTTTGTTGGGTTAACATTGATAGTGTGTCATATACAAATGTGGCTAATGAGAGGTTGGTAAAGGAATTGGGGTTAGAGACAACACCATATCTGAACCCTTATTCTCTTTAATTAATTAACAATGATAAATGAATTAAGGTCACAAATCAAAACCAAATCTCATTTAGAATTGGTAATTATCATAATGATGCACAATGTGATGTTTTTCCGATGGATGCATGTGGGATCTAATTACGTAGGCCATTACAATATGATCAATATGCTATTCATAATAATATTACAAATGAATATATTATTGAAAATTATAATAAAAAGCATAAACTTAAACCTTCTAAAAGTGATAATGATAACATGGTCAAAAATGTTATAAGTTGTTTCTAAATACATCTCATCATCCAAAAACTTATGGTCAAACTTAAGTGACTAATAGGAGCTTAGGAACTTTACTACAAGGATTAGTTAATTAAAGTAAAAAAGATTGGGATATAAAACCTACACATGATGAATTTGCACACAATAGGAGTCCTTCTAGTACAACTCACTCAAGTCTATTTGAAGTTGCCTACGAAGTTAATCCTTATTTGCTTATTGATATGTTGTTATTCAAGAAAGGTTATATTAAGAGCTATGATGATAAATGTAATGCCTCACTTTTTAGAGTCCTTAATATGTTTTATTCTAAGCGTTTAATGTTGATCTAAGTGTATTTGATCTTATTTTAGAAGTTTATGTAAGAATGGTATGGTTCTTAGATAAGCTTGATTGGATTAGGAAAAATATTGGGTTTAGAAACAAATCACCTATTTTGATGTACCAATTGACTAGTTAGTTCATTAAAATTTGATTTCTTACACATCATCAATGTCTAGAGCTACCTCATGGTGGCTATACTTTTGTCCATATTAATTTAGTAGGAAATAGGACTTATGTCTATCAGGTTTCCTTAACAAGAGCCTGGACTTTTATCCATGTTACTTTGGCAGGATCTAGGACTTATGTCAATCAGGGTTCCATGGCATGAGCTAGGACTATAGGTCCACTATTTGGAGTTCTTCTATGGTATTGAGAGACCATGGGGAATAATCCCACCTATTGCTCAAAGAACTTGGGGTAAAATAATTATATAATCACTTAATACTCAAGGATTTGGTATAGAAATTCCATTTTATCTAAAGTAAGATGATGACGTGAATGATATTTAAGGTGGATCTAACCGACCATCTATTATTAAGAAATAATGGATATCCATTATGGAATCCACATTGCTTTAGGAAAACTTAAGAGCACACAACTCATTTGAGCTATGAACATGTGGTATATTTTATAGTCACCTACTTGGAATTTGATGTTAGTTATGTGTTCTTCTAGAATGTCTATTATGGTACAAGCATGTATTCTTGAAATGGTTCCATAAGTTATCACAAACTCTATTATTATTACATTCATGATTCATCCATGGTTAGAAGTTGTACATGAATTCATTTTTTTCTCATCTCCATGCAAGTTATACTCTATCTACTATCAAATTGATAATCCAAGTACTTCATGATCCACGAGTAGACTATATGGATGTTAAAGGTTCGTATACCCTTGTATGCTGACATGATTACAACTACACATGAATAAATGGATCCACCCATATTATGCATGACCTATGTGATTGTACATGGATGATATGACAGGAAAGCCACATGAATAGTTTGGTAAGTTGTACCATGAGTATTTTGTGTACGTCTTACTTGTACTAGGATCTACATGAGGGTGATAGAATGGTTTCCTCACTATGTATGCATAATTATGGAGTTGTTGGTGCAATCCCCTACTCAATCCCACCAGCAAAAGGTGGGTTTTAGAGTTTCTGAGCAAGACCATTGAATGGTCCATCCTCCTTTTAAAAATCTTGGGTTGTTGAGCAAAGGCTTTTTCACAAATAATTTCTTATGGTTCTTGAGTGACCATTTTTATTCTTATTGTAGTTGATTCGCTATAGGTAAGCACTTTATCTTCCATTTAGGTATCTTGTACAGATTTGTGCCTATGTTGCCCTAGATTGTAAACAATGATTTTTTCTGATCTTACGCACTCTAGCTTTCCTTATGTTTCTTATGTTTTGATTGGTTGGATACTTAGCCTTATTTCTTATGTGAGGTAGGTGGTGAGGCACCTATCTTATGTTAGATATGACGGTTACACCTCATTTTTTATAGGTTAGATTTGTATTTTCACTTCTAAAATGTTTTTAAATTCAAAATTTTCTTTAGCGAAAAATGAGAGTGCTATAGGTTGGTACCAAAGTGTTTTCCTTAAAAATGCATTACTTTCAACAATGATTAAGCTTATACTACCGATTGGTATTAGAGTTTTTTTAAATCCTTCTTCTAATTTTAAAGTTTTACCTAACCTTACGGGTTAGCATTCAATATTTTCAAAATCCTTCCCAGCATTTAAATTATTTGAAGTGGTACCAAGGTTTATTTTATGAGTTTCCTTAAATGCATTACACCATAAAGCTCTTTAGAAATTCCAAAAAGTTTATGCTGGAACATTATTTTAAGAATCCTTGCAGTTTTAAATTCCTAGCAGGTACCCTAAGCTAGGGGCTAATGATTCTTGGTTGAGATTAAATTATTTCAATATTGATTTTTTTTTCATGGCTTCTTTTGAATCATTAATGTTTCTCCGTTTTATAGCTAATAACTTCAAAAATAGGGTAGCCTGTGAGTGAGTGTAGGATAGGAATAGTCATTTTATGTGTATAATGTGGAATTATTAGATGGTCCCTATACTTGATTAACTTAGCTTCTATTTTGAAATAATCTATCCCAAAGAGATTAATGGTGCACAACATTCATCATGTCAAGCATATCCAGCAATGCATGGTAATCATTGGGGTCTACTTGGAAAGGTAGCTACAACAAGAGGAGATACGACCACTGCTAACTACAATTGTGTCGCATACCCTTGAAGAATGACTAAGAAGATCCTTACATCATCACATTTCAATAGTTGAAGGACAGGAGGATCCAAACACCTTGGAAAAATAGGTTCATACCTTGGAATGCACATTTATCATGGATACCTACAAAGCAATAGGGTAGATGTTGTAACCTCCTACTAGAAAGGCTAGGTGAACTACTAGTGGCAGGGGTTACGAATGAGTGATGGCACGCCTTAATTATGGGATAAATTCATGGTAGCTTTGAGGCTTTTCTTCTACCATGTGTGATTAACCCTTGCGAGATACGAATAATTCTTGGCACTTCACCAGGATAGTATGATGGTAGAGGAGTACTACAACAAGCTTTGCACCAAAGGTGGAGTCAATTGAGGAACTGAAGTTGCATCATTTTTGTATGGATCTCAAGACTAGGTTAAGGGAGTTACAAATAGGAGTCACATCACCTTACTTGAATTCCAAGTATAAGAAAGTGAACAAGGGAGAACATAAGCTCTAACTCCGAAGCACAGTGGCTAGATAGAAGCGAGAAACGGAGGATAATAGGCATTCTCATGATGGAAAGTGATGTGAATCTTGTAAATTTATATCTGAGTAATTTTGAAATTTGCTGTGAATTAATTACTTACAATTGTTTATCTTATTTGTTGAATTAATAGGATAATGTTGCAGCTTATGGGATTCTGTGAACTGGAACATGTCTGCTGGGCCGTTCGGATTAAGCCTGGAGTGTACAGTTTTTGTAACTTTTTATTAAAATTCTTGTAATCCCATATGATGCATTCGCCGGTCGGAATGGGCTAATAGGAATTAGGACGGTTGTATAATCCGCCACCCGCTCCTTAAATTGGACTAGCTGGATTGTGGATTAATCAATCCTTAATGACCATGATTAGCTATAGTTATTTTAGCTAATGGGAAATTAAGCCTTAAGCTTAATTGTATTTTGGATCATTTTTTGTGGTTGGTTGCGTTGGGCTGGTCGACACTACAGTTGGTGTTGTTTGGTTTTGGGCTGTTTGACACTTATCCTTGGCCCAACAGATCTGTTTCGTCGTTCGTATGTATTGTGTATCATATACGGTTTTTGTGTACATATAAATAGGGGAAATACGATGTAATACGGACACTTTTTTGACAGAAATAAAGTTTCATTCGATTTTGCTCGAACTCTCTCGACCTCTTCTTTCTCTTGGCGATTCTCTCTTTCGCTTATTCTCTGCTTCTGTTTCGTTCTCTTCTCGATCGATCTTGATCTTTAACCTTCTAAATTCAGCTGCCATTGAATCAATTGTGCTTCTGAAGTTGTGGTCCTTCCTTTGGAAAGATTTCCTTAGGCTGTACCGGCGGAAATCGAACGTTGCACTCGATTAAACCTTCGATCCTTTTGCGAAACCCTAACCGGTTTCCATCAGAAAGAGGATTCAAACCAATAGCAACAAACAAAAAGGATCAACAATCAATGCAACTCGAACTACCTAAGAAGGCACTACTTTTGCAATCGACATATGAAGGACCACCCCAGTATAGATTGTTAGGGAGGTCAGGTTTGGTATTATGGTTGCGATATTTGGTGGCACAGGTAATTTGACTATCGCCGCACCAAGAATGGCATCTGGGAAAGCAAGGATAAGGTAAACCCTTAGGATCCCCACAATTTCAAATTACAAGTTTCCACTCGATGTTTCTCACACTTGGTTTATTCTCGATTGTGACCCTTGCATATTTTGTTGACCCTATTGGGTGTAACCTTACTTACAATTTGAAAAGAAACTTTCTTTTAAAGGGATATTAACTCCATCCTTTTGTTCATTATTCATGATCTCTCCTTCATTTTTTCTGAATGCCTAGTTTAACTTTTCCTTATTGTTGTTCATATGGAGCATCCTCGAAGGATCACCCTTAACATCACTATCCTTTTTGGCTAAGTCAATGTCAATCCCCAATTAACCATCACACTTCAAGCTTATATTAATTTATGTCCCTTATCCCTCATCGGTGCTCATTCACTAAGAACACCTCTTTTTGACATACTTCATCATATCATGACTCCGATTATCATTTTCTTGAAAAATACGTTGTTTAGTCCCTTAAAGGCCAATTGTTCACTTCATAATTCATTGCACCCTTGGCCTTATTTTTCCTCGATACGATTGGCCAAAGATAGGATAACTTTGAATTATTTCACTCTTCCTAAACCTTCTATCAGTCACAAGTTCCATATGGCATGATCTAGGCTTCCTTATTTTAGTAGCTATTGTATATATGTAAGTGTCCCTCCTTATTGAGCAAGGGAGAACCTCCACAGATACTTGTATCCCTTGTTTCGATTTCTATAGATCCTTGACACTCGTAACCCTTTATTTTGTATCTAAGCTTTTATCTACAGTAGGATCTATCAATTCCCACCTCCTCATCACCATACTAGTTGTCATCTCCATTGCATGATGCAAACTTGGTGCGCCTAAATTCTTTCACCAAAGGGTAACCCTATCGTTATTTATATACCTTCATGAAGGCATTAAAGATCATTATTTTAGAGTCTAAGACCTTTCTTATGATTCAGGGCTGAGGCCTCTTTTAAGAGGGTAGTACTATAATACTACACTTTTTAGAGTCCTTAATGTGTGCTAGTATAAGTGTTTAATGGTGATCTAAGTGTGTTTGATCTTATTTTAGAAGTGTGTTTCAGAATGGTATAGTTCTTGGATAAGCTTGATTATATTATAAAAAATATTAGGTTGAATCGTGGAACCAATTAACTGGTCAGAGGTACCAAACGATTGGTTTGTTCATTAAAATTCAATTTTTGGAAGCTGTGGAACCGATGGAGTTGTTTACCTGACCCAACTATCGATAGAACTCAATTTTTTTGTGAGAGTATTTCTTCAAAAACTTTTCCAACATCACAACTACATTTTGAATAGTTTATTTTTAATTTTTTCAAAACTGTTGAACCTAATTGGCCTATTTTTCTTATTTTTTGACTAATTCACAAAGGAGTAATTCATGAGGAGTCACTTTTATGCCCTTAGCCCATTTGTCTTCTTCTTCCCTATTTTCTCTCTCTTCTATAAGATTCCTAAATGAATTATCTCTGTATGAAACCTAAGTAGATTTACTGAACTTCAATTCTTATCCATTATGTAATCATACCCTTCTTACCTTCGAAATTCCTCACGTGCATTACCTTGTACCCTATAGTTTTACTAAACTAGCTCAAGGCAAAATTGTCACCTTTAAATCTTCAAAAACTACACATATAATATTTAATTCAAACTAGGTTTTGGGGGTCTTGATTTATATACTCCCTCACCCTTTGATAGATGAGATTTATTGATTATTTTCATGTCTAAAAGTATCATTTATCCCTCATTAATTCTATTAGATTTAATATTTTCGTCGAGTTTTCCTCCTTTGAATAAATTTTACAGGAAAGAAAAGAATTGAAGAAATTCAAGGAGAAATCAATGAAAAGAAGAAATCAAGTAGAGAACACATCAAGAAATGTTGAATCAAGGAGAGCAAAGTTGGAAAGGGAACAAATATATCAAGAGAAGCTAAGCTGAAACTTTCAAAGGAATTGAGTGGAAAGATCAAAAACACGGGGGTCCCGTGTTTCATAAACACGGACCATGTTATTTATCCCGGGTATCGATCTTTAAATCCTTGTCAGCAGAGCAGTTGGAGGAAAACACGGGGGTCCCGTGTTTCTAAAACATGGACCGTGTTTTCATTTAAAAACGTGTAATTGTCCGCGCGACTTGTTTCTGATAAATTTTATCTGAGAAAAGAGTTCGGGACAGAAGGGAAGAATCGAAAAAACATTTGGAATGTATTTTTCTTCCTTTATTCCTTTAGAACATACATGTAATGCACAATTCCAACTTTTGATCTTCTTGAATTCTATTGATGATTTGACATTCTGCACTTCAATTGATAAGTTTCTTCTAATCCTTTGTAAATTTCAGTATCTTCATTTTTGCTGAATCTAAGTTGTTTTTCTGTAAGTTTATTTGTGTTCACTACATTATTATCTAATTGTTGCAAGAATAGAATTTGTGAATGCATTGTTGTTATCAATTTCCAAAACCTTTGTGTAATTGTATGAATTGTGAATATGTAGAAATTTGAGTAATTAGAACAGGGTAGGATGAATTGAGGATGGAATTATAACCTAATTACCATTTTATACTTTAAATGTTTGATTCTATATGAGGTTTAATTGAATTAATGGATTGAATTGAATGATTCCATATCATAGATTAAGATTCTTGAACTAATTAGATTGATCATCTATTTGGTTTAGAACTTGATATTTGCTAAGACAATGAAATTAACCCGTAATTGTTAATTAAACTTGTCTATAGTAGCAAAAAAGATTAATTATTAATCTTATCCATTAATTCGTGCAATTGCATGATCCGAGCTTTTGTGATTATGATTGTAGTTGGCTGCTTCCCGTTCATAATGTTACCATTAATTGAATCTAGTGTTCTTAACCTAGATTATTAAATGGGTACAAAAATAAATTGAGAGCATATTCAGTTTATTAAGGTTAAGAGGAAGTATGGGAATTTGTTATCATGAGTTTCCTAAGTCAACATTAAATTGTTTAGAATCATTCTTCTTATTTGAATGTATGTCATTTTAATTCCATCAACAATTCATTCCTCCCCTAATTGTCAATTAGTGATCAAGATTTAGTATAATAAAATTTAGTATAAGAATCAATGAAATTGTATAAATGGGGTTATAACATCAATAGCAAAATTAGTGATTAAAACGTCATTCCTTGTGGGTTCAACTCCTTCTTGCCATATACTACGTATTTGGGAATTGGGATTTATTTATTAAATTTGTTGTGCATACGACAGTGCATCAAATTTTGGTGCCGTTGCCGGGGAATTGGCAATTATAATCTCTAGTTTTGTTTTTGTTTTGGTTTCTTATTTTAGTTTTAGATAAATTTTTCACGTGAACTCATCTAATCTTTCATTGTGTGAAATATTCAGGCATTCACAATTGAGATCATTTGCAATCGAGCATCAAGGACAAATTATTCCAGCCATAGATCCAAACTCATCTTCTCCAATTGCAGCTAGGACGAGAAGGAAATTGGAACAAGATAGTCAGATTCCGTCACCTTTTGAAGAAAGTTCCACAAATTTGGGAGAAGACAATATAGAGGATTTGTGTAGTACACCTTGCTACATTAATCCACCAATGGCAGATCGAACTCTCAAGGAGCTAGCTGCTCCTATCTTCAACCCTAATCTTTTATGCATTAATTATCATGCTGATAATGATACTTGTGAAATCAAACCGGGGTTAATACGAGCCTTACCTATTTTTACAGGTTTTAGAGACAACAATTCCATGGGTTCAGGCTGTTTCACCGACCCAAATAAATTTCTCAAGGAATTCCATATAGCTTGTTCTGGTATGAAACCGAATGGAGTAAGTGTAGAACAACTTAAACTCAAAGCTTTTCCTTTTGCTTTAGCTGATGCTGCTAAGGAATGGTTATATGATCTACCAGCGGGCTCAGTAAATACTTGGACTGATATGCAAAAGGTTTTCCTTGAAAAATATTTTCCTTCATCAAGAGCAACTAATATAAGAAAGGAAATATGTGGTATTAGGCAAGATGGAGGAGAATCTTTACATGAATATTAGGAACGTTTCAAGAAATTGTGTGGTAGTTGTCCTAATCATCAAATTAGTGAACAATTATTAATACAATATTTTTACAAAGGTTTATCTCCTATGGATTGCAATATGATAGATGCTGCTAGTGGTGGTGCTTTAGTTGATAAAACACCCATCGAAGCTAAAAGGTTAATTGCTAATATGGCATCTAACTCTCAATATTGTAATAGGGGTAATCCTTCTATGTCTCAATAGGTGAAAGAAACCAATATTGCTGAATTAAAAACGCAAGTTTCGAATTTGACAGCTCTTGTGGAAAGAGTTGTAGGAGAAAAGATTCCTGCCAAGGTATGTGGAATTTGTTCTTTTACTGGTCATCCAACTGACATGTGTCCTACTTTGCAGGAAGAACAACAAGTAAACGCCATTGGAGGACAACCATTACCAAAAAGGAATGATCCATTTGCTCCAACATATAATCCTGGATGGAAGGATCACCCGAATTTAAGGTATGGAAACGCTCAACAAAGTGGTGGCTCATATTTCCGACCACAGATGTATCAAAATCAGCAAGGAGCAAATCCACCTCCCGGGTTTTTCCAAATTCCAACAAATCAGCAAAGACCACCATTTCAACCGATGCCTCCACCACAAGTTCCACAACAATCGGGAGGTATGCCTTTGGAAGATTTGGTAAAATCTTTAGCTACTAATACCTTACAATTCCAACAAGAGACCAAAAATGGTATTAAGAATTTGGAAAATCAAGTGAGTCAACTAGCAGATTCCCTTGGAAAAATGCAAGCACAAGGCTCTTCAAAATTTCCTAGCTAGACTGAAAGAAATCCTAAGGAAAATGCTAGTGCTATCACAACTCGCAGTGGAAAACAATTGTCAGATCCAAGAAAAGTGAGTGAAGAAGATGACACAAGTAAAGAGACAGATGAAACAATGGCTGAAGAAGAAATAAATGAAGATTCACAACAAACGATGAAGAGTAAGTCACATTCTCCTATAAAAATTCCTGCTCCTTTTCCTAGCAGGTTGGCCAAAAACAAGAAGGTAAATCATGACAAGAAGATATTTGACATATTCAAGAAGGTAGAAGTTAACCTTCCTCTCATTGATGCAATCAAACAAGTACCCAGGTATGCAAAATTCCTTAAGAATTTGTGTACTAACAAAAGGAAACTTAATGAGAATGAGAAGGTAAGTGTGGGAGAAAATGTATCAGCAATATTGCAAAGAAAGCTTCCACCAAAGTGCAAAGATCCAGGTATTTTCACTATACCTTGCAAAATTGGAAACACGAGGTATGAAAAATGTATGCTTGACTTAGGTGCTTCAATAAATGTCATGCCTTTATCTATCTTTAACACCCTAAGTCTAGGTCCTTTAAAGGAAATTCGTGTTGTTATCCAATTGGCTGATAGATCTAACACATATCTTGAAGGGGTTATTGAAGATGTCTTAGTTCAGGTTAATGAGTTGGTTTTTCCTGCAGATTTTTATGTGTTAGATATGCAATATAATGGTTTAGTTAACTCCTCTCCTATATTGTTAGGGAGACCATTCCTAAAAACTTCAAAAACAAAAATTTATGTCCACGATGGAGTGTTAACCATGGAATTTGACGGTGAAGTTATTAAGTATAACATATATGATTCCATGAAATATCCTGCAGATGGTGAAGAGGTATCTATGATTGATGTCATTGAGAATTTAACTGAAATGGTGTACCAACTTTTGTCAACTGATCCTTTGGAAATAACTTTGACACAAGGCATAGCAACTGAACAATTGGAAGAATTGAGCAAATTGTATGACGTTGATGAAGAAATCAAGGAGGTAGTGGCCGCTTTGGGAACATGTCCGAGTAGAATTGGAAAATTTGTGGATTTACCATTGATAGTGGATAGACCTATACCTTCCATAGAACAACCACCTGAAGTGGAGTTGAAGCCTTTACCTGACCATCTCAAATATGCATTCTTAGGAGATAAGAATACCCTTCTGGTTATCATATCTAGTGAACTAACATCTCAACAAGAAGAAAAACTGGTAAATGTGTTGAAGAAATACAAATCAGCTTTGGGATGGACAGTTGCTGATATTAAGGGTATTAGTCCTTCAGATTGTATGCATCGGATTTTAATGGAAGAAGATGTGAAGCCAAGTAGACAAGTACAACGTAGGTTGAATCCGATAATGATGGAGGTTGTGAAGAAAGAGGTTTTAAAATTGCTAAGTGTAGGAGTCATATACCCAATTTCTTATAGTAGTTGGGTAAGTCCGCTTCAGGTTGTCCCAAAGAAAACAGGAATAACAGTAGTGGAGAATGATAAAGGAGAGATGGTTCCTACTAGAGTTCAAAATGGTTGGAGGGTATGTGTTGATTATAGAAAGCTGAACTCCATGACTAGGAAAGATCATTTTCGTTTACCATTTATGGATCAAATGTTAGAACGACTAGCGGGTCATGCTTATTATTGTTTTCTTGATGGTTATTCTGGATATGTGCAGGTTCCCATAGCTCCAGAAGATCAAGAGAAAACCACATTTACATGTCCCTACGGTACGTTTGCGTATCGACGTATGCCATTTGGATTGTGTAACGCTCCAACTACATTTCAAAGGTGTATGGTAAGTATATTTTTCGAATATCTGGAGAAATTATCGAGGTATTCATGGATGATTTCAGTATTCATGGAGATACTTTTGAAGAATGTCTAGGTAATTTGACCCTTATCTTGAAAAGATGTTTGGAAACAAATCTTGTACTAAACTCTGAAAAATGCCATTTTATGGTCCAACAAGGAATAGTTTTGGGACATGTTATTTCAGCCAAAGGAATTGAAGTAGATAAAGCAAAAATTGATCTTATTTCTTCATTACCTTATCCATCAACTGTCAAAGATGTGCGATCATTTTTAGGGCATGCTGGGTTTTACTGCCGATTTATCAAGGATTTTTCTAAAATAGCCCAACCATTATGCAAGCTTCTTCAAAAAGAAAAGGAATTTTAATTTGATGACGCATGCCAGAAATCATTTGACTATTTAAAGGATAAATTGATAAGTGCACCCATTCTTCAACCACCTGATTGGAATTTCCCATTTGAATTGATGTGTGATGTATCTAACTTTGCTGTTGGTGCGGTGTTAGGTCAACGAATCGGGAAAGAGCCACACGTGATATATTATGCCTCACGCACATTGAATGAAGCTCAGCTTAACTATACAACTACCGAAAAGGAGCTTCTTGCTATTGTCTTTGCTTTGGATAAATTTCGTTCTTATGTGTTAGGAACTGAAATAATTGTATATTCTGATCATGCAGCGTTGAAATATTTGTTAGCAAAGAAAGAGGCAAAACCACGACTGATTAGATGGATTCTTCTACTCCAAGAATTCAATATACGCATTAAAGATAAGAAAGGAACCGAAAACGGAGTAGCAGATCATCTG
The DNA here is from genome assembly GCA_039764185.1 of Tamarix austromongolica. NCBI lineage: Eukaryota > Viridiplantae > Streptophyta > Magnoliopsida > Caryophyllales > Tamaricaceae > Tamarix > Tamarix austromongolica. The sequence goes on from CM077817.1 coordinate 52,482,100, forward strand.
AGTCCGTTAATCAGAGAAGTTGAAGTTGAAGTACCCATGAATGAAGCATTTCCGGACGAGCAACTTCATGTTATTGGGAATGAGATACCATGGTATGCTGACATGGTAAATTTTCTAGTAGCTAAGGTATTTCCCTCACACTTTACAAAAGCACAGAAAGATAGAATGAAAAGTCAGGCAAAATATTTTGTATGGGACGATCCATATTTGTGGAAACAATGTGCCGATAAAATCATTAGAAGATGTATTCCTGATAGTGAGGTTTTATCTATTTTACACTTTTGTCACAGTTATGCTTGTGGGGGACACTTTGGTCCCAAACGAACAGCTTATAAAGTTTTAGAGAGTGGATTCTTTTGGCCTACATTGTTTAGGGATGCTCAGGAATTTTGTAAGACGTGTGAAAACTGTCAAAAGACTGGCGGATTAGGTCCTAGAAATGAAATGCCACAAACTCCTATCATAGCATGCGAAATCTTTGATGTTTGGGGTATGGATTTTATGGGACCCTTTCCATCTTCTTTTGGATTCAAATGCATTCTTGTTGCTGTTGATTATGTATCAAAATGGGTGGAGGCTAAGGCCACCCGTACTGATGATGCTAAGGTTGTTGCAGAATTTCTTCGAACTAACATTTTTGCAAGGTTTGGCATACCAAGAGCCATCATTAACGACAAAGGTTCACACTTCTGCAACAGAACCATAGAAGCTCTATTAAAGAAATACCATGTGACACATCGAATATCTACAGTATATCATCCACAAACCAATGGTCAGGCTGAGGTATCCAACCGGAAAATCAAATCAATCTTGGAAAAAATGGTGAAACCAACAAGAAAAGATTGGAGCTTACATCTTAATGATGCTCTCTGGGCTTATCGTACAGCTTTCAAGACTCCAATTGGTATGTCTCCATATCGTCTGGTGTATGGTAAGCCTTGTCATCTACCAGTTGAGTTAGAACATAAAGCTTTCTGGGCCGTAAAGAAGTGTAACATGGAATTAATTGAAGTTGGAAGACATAGGCGACTCCGACTACAAGAATTGGAAGAAATCAGAAATGATGCTTTTGAAACTGCATTGAGATATAAAGATAGAACTAAGGCAATTCATGATAAGTTCATTCTTAGAAAGAGTTTTGAAATTGGTCAAAAAGTTTTATTATATCATTCTCGATTGAAGTTGTTTCCATGAAAATTGAGGTCGAGATGGATCGGCCCGTTTGTTGTGACTAATGTGTTTTCTCATGGTATAGTTGAAATTAAGAGTGAGAAAACAGGAAAGATGTGGAAGGTCAATGGACACCGCCTCAAACCTTACTACGAAGGACATCAAGTGCACAATTTGGAAGTGGTTGATCTTACCACTCCCAATTATGAGGACTGAATGACTCACATTTGGTCACTTGGGAAACACCCAAGTGTTGTATATAAGTTTTCTGTATCTCGTACTTTTCTTTTTACATATTTGGTATAAATTTGAATGTACATAATATGTATATGTGTTAATAAAAAATACGGGGGGGGGGGCCGTATTTGTGAACATGGTCCGTGCTTTTCTCTCTGCAGGAAAATTTCAGAATTCCAGAGAGCTCCAAAATTAACACGGGGGGCCCGTATTTCTAAACACGGCCCATGTTTCTTTCTCTGCAGAAAAATTCAAAATTCCAGAGAGCTCCAAAATTAACACGGGGGTCCGTATTTTGAAACACGGCCCGTGTTTCTTCCTCTGCAGAAAAATTTCAGAATTCTAGAGAGCTCAAAAATTAACACGGGGGGTCCGTATTTTGAAACACGGCCCGTGTTTCTTCCTCTGCAGAAAAATTTCAGAATTCCAGAGAGCCCCAAAATTAACACGGGGGGTCCGTATTTCTAAACACGGCCCGTGTTTCTTTCTCTGCAGAAAATTTCAAAATTCCAGAGAGCTCCAATATTAACACGGGGGGTCCGTATTTCTAAACACGGCCCGTGTTTCCTTCTCAATCAGCAACAGAACGCTTATCAATTAACACGGGGGTACCGTATTTCTGAAATACGGGCCGTGTTTCCTTCCAGTTTCCTTTTTCTCCCCCGTGTTTTTCAGATCTGAAAAAACACGGCCCTTTCGTTCTCTTCTCTGCGTGTTTTTGCAGCTCTTCTCTGCGTGTCTTCTCCTTCGAAATCCTCCAATCTCTCATTAAAAACTTCAAATCTTACCAAATCCTACTCCATAAACCTTCCATTTTCTTTCTCCACCATTAATTTCTTCTTCTCCGCAGACTTTTGTGTCATTCCACTGCAGAAACCGACAGTGCCCTTCTTCTCAAACCCTAATTTGAATTCGAGTATAAACCCTTCCATATTCTGGAAATTGCATTAGGGTTTTCGTGGTAACTGTCATTCCAATAGTCTTCCTCTGATTTCTGCATTGTTATAACCTGCTGTCACACAATCGAGGTACGTTTTTCCCCATCATGCAGAAATATTGTCTCGGTTTCATTGTTTTACTTATTTGATGCTGATACAAAGAGTTTCGACATTGGGTGATTTTATTCCATAACTTGCATGATTATTGATTGGGATAAATAATATGGTTAGGACATATGTATACATTCAATGAATATTGTTATAGTTATCATTGCAGCCTAATCATATGCTCCAAGAGCAACATTTTGTTTGCTGAAATTTCAAGTTAAGACATTGTTTCTTATCATCCAATTGATAATTTTTATGTAGATGGCACCGAAAAAGAAGCAGCGTGCTGAAGGCGAATCCTCAAGGTCCCGATCATCACCAACTCAAGCGAGACAACGACGTAATCAATCCAACGATTTAGGTATAATTTTTACCACACCTGAACAACAACAAAGGTACGATTACTTGTCTCAAAGGCGTATTATTGGCACTCGATATCTGGATGATGGCTGTTTTCATACATTAGGTATTCATAATCAAGTCATGCGCATGCTTGAAACTATAGGCTTGCAAAACTTTGTCTATTGTACGAATCATACCTATAGGCGCTTGACTTTAGAATTTTTGAGTACTTTTGAACTGTGTGCTGAAGTTGGTGACATTGGTGATACTAAAAATAATCAAGGGTATGTTTCTTTTCGCCTTTTTAATGAAGATAGGCAATTAGCAGTGCATGAACTTGCCCACATTTTCATGTTGCCTTCACAGAGATTCAGATTCATTTTACCCTGGTTCTATGCCAACAATTTTTTCGCTAAAATAGGTGATATAGTGAATATGCCTACTCCCGATACCTTCCGCATTTCTGAATCCAAATCCTCTAGGATTTTTAATTTAGTTTTCCGATACATTCAAAGGCTTTTGGCTACTACCATCTTTGGGAGGGGAGATAGTACCGGGGTAGTTCGTTCAATTGAACTTTTCTTTCTCTACTCTATGCTTGAACACTACTCTGTTGATATTGCCTATTTTATTGCAAAACAATTTCAAAGGGTCGGTAATTCCAAACAGGGAGACATTGTTATCGGTGGTTTAATTACCACCATCTGTGTAAGTTTGGACATACCCCTTCCTGAAGATATGCCCATTGAGGCCATGAGCACCCGCATTGATATCGAACATAGTCGCCTTACGCATCTTATTGAGCGTAGGAATAATGCGTGGTACCTTTCTTATCAGGGGCGTGTTTTCTTTCCTCTTCCTAACCCAACCAAAACTGACCCTTTAAACCCATTGAACTGGCAGCCTAGTGAGGATGATGATAACCCTGCCCCATTAGCCATCGAACATCCTATTCTGCCTCATGGTGCCCATCCACCACCACCACCACCCCGATCCCAAGCCAGCTCTTCTTCCGCCTCGACTTTTGTCCCCGAATGGCATCTCCAATTTCAAAATCAAGTGTATTCCCAATTGGATTCCATTCGCCATAACCAAACTCAGATGATGGAGATGATGAAGAATCTCTATGATTTCCATCTCGGGAGCCGAGACCCACCTCCACCTCCCTCTTGAAACATATTCTTCATCTTTCTTTTGCATTTGTTCATTAGGGACAATGAACATAATAAGTAAGGGGGGTGCATTAGTATTCATAGGCTTGTGATTATTCTTAAGTAGAAATAGTTAGTAAATGCTATATTTGCATGCTAAGTGGTAGTTAGTTAATTTATTCCTATCTACTTTACGTACTAGTTATTCCTTTGCAAAAAAAACACAGGAAGTATTAGATTTGAGTAATCCATATACGAAGTAAAACAAAGTATGGGACTGAATTATTTTCAAAAAGGATAATCTTATACTTATTGTATGTTTTGATCAACATCTTTTGAAACCTTAAAGATAGAAATTGAAGATGTGATAACAGTGCAGGAAAGAAAGTTAGAATGGTTAGACATCAAATCATGCATTGACTAGGAATAGGATGAAATGAAATTCAAAATTGGTGGATATAACATTGTGAGCGCTTGAGCCTAACCTTTGGATACATTGCTTATCCAAAATATATTTCTCTTTTTTGTGTGTTCTCCAATGATATGTGAAACTAGAATTTTCCATTACTTCTCTTCAAGACTGCATAGAACTTTAGGATATTTGAAAATGATAAAGGCACTCTTCTTTCTTTGTTAGCTACAAGACAAAATAGCCCACCTTGAAAATTGTTATCCATTGCATAACCCTTTGAGCCTAAAGACCTGTTCTATTGATATAACCTTTATTAACAACTAATCTCCATATGTATTTTCCTTCCTTACTCTACGACAAGTGGAGCAAAATTATTTTTTTAAGGAGAAATGTTTTTTGATAGATGAGATGAAATTTAAGCATGGGGGTGTGGGTATCATATATATATATATATATATATATATATATAATAAAAAAATAAAAAATAAAAAAGAAGAAGAAGAAGAGAAGAGGAGAATAAATTTCATGTCTTTTTATGTTATTTGGTTGAATGGAAGGGTTTGAATTTATAAATAAATAAATAAGAAGAAGAAAAAGGAGGAAGTGAAGTAAAAGAGAAGAGGAGGAATTGTGATTTAATTGAAATAAAGAAATTGCTTCTCTAGTTGGTAGAGTCTAGCTACAGTACCAAAAATTCTATCCCACCTTAGAACCCTAGCCCCATTACAACCAAATTCAAGACCTTTTGATTCTTATATAATTTAGTTCTTTTTAGCGGTGGAGAATTGAGAATAATGGCAAACATATGGGCGATCATTATCATTTGGAGAGAATTTGAGAGTAAACACATCAGACCCTACACTAAAGAGTGAGTGTTTCCACATCCTGAAAGTAAGAATTTACCAATTTGAATTTCATTAATCTTAATCTAAATTGCATGATGAGATACTAATTATTATAATTTTCATTCCATAACCATTTGAGCATTTGATAAGACTGTTTTTAAGGTGATTTAAGATGTGATCCAAAAAAAATTTATCATTGATATTTCATGATTTACAAGTATTTTTCAGTCCCAGTCCAAGTTAAACTTCGTACATGAATAATTCCAATCTAATAAATCTTGTGTTCCGTAACCTGTTTCTCTTGCGTTCCTTGAGGTATTCATGTGCATGTTATGATATTGCTCGAGGACAAGTAATAATTCAAGCATGGGGGTATTTGATAGATGAGATTTATTGATTATTTTCATGTCTAAAAGTATCATTTATCCCTCATTAATTCTATTAGATTTAATCTTTTCGTCAAGTTTTCCTCCTTTGAATAAATTTTACAAGAAAGAAAAGAATTGAAGAAATTCAAGGAGAAATCAATGAAAAGAAGAAATCAAGTAGAGAACACATCAAGAAATGTTGAATCAAGGAGAGCAAAGTTGGAAAGGGAACAAATAAATCAAGAGAAGCTAAGCTGAAACTTTCAAAGGAATTGAGTGGAAAGATCAAAAACACGCGGGTCCCGTGTTTCATAAACACGGACCGTGTTATTTATCCCGGGTATCGATCTTTAAATCCTTGTCAATAGAGCAGTTGGAGGAAAACACGGGGGTCCCATGTTTCTAAAACACGGACCGTGTTTTCATTTAAAAACGTGTAACTGTCCGCGCGACTTGTTTCTGATAAATTTTATCTGAGAAAAGAGTTCGGGACAGAAGGGAAGAATCGAAAAAACATTTGGAATGTATTTTTCTTCCTTTATTCCTTTAGAACATACATGTAATGCACAATTCCAACTTTTGATCTTCTTGAATTCTATTGATGATTTGACATTCTGCACTTCAATTGATAAGTTTCTTCTATTCCTTTGTAAATTTCAGTATCTTCGTTTTTGCTGAATCTAAGTTGTTTTTCTGTAAGTTTATTTGTGTTCACTACATTATTATCTAATTGTTGCAATAATAGAATTTGTGAATGCATTGTTGTTATCAATTTCCAAAACCTTTGTGTAATTGTATGAATTGTGAATATGCAGAAATTTGAGTAATTAGAACAGGGTAGGATGAATTGAGGATGGAATTATAACCTAATTACCATTTTATACTTTAAATGTTTGATTCTAGATGAGGTTTAATTGAATTAATGGATTGAATTGAATTATTCCATATCATAGATTAAGATTCTTGAACTAATTAGATTGATCACCTATTTTGTTTAGAACTTGATATTTGCTAAGACAATGAAATTAACCCGTAATTGTTAATTAAACTTGTCTATAGTAGCAAAAAGATTAATTATTAATCTTATCCATTAATTCGTGCAATTGCATGATCCGAGCTTTTGTGATTATGATTGTAGTTGGCTGCTTCCCGTTCACAATGTTACCATTAATTGAATCTAGTGTTCTTAACCTAGATTATTAAATGGGTACAAAAATAAATTGAGAGCATATTCAGTTTATTAAGGTTAAGAGGAAGTATGGGAATTTGTTATCATGAGTTTCCTAAGTCAACATTAAATTGTTTAGAATCATTCTTCTTATTTGAATGTATGGCATTTTAATTCCATCAACAATTCATTCCTCCCCTAATTGTCAATTAGTGATCAAGATTTAGTATAATCGAATTTAGTATAAGAATCAATGAAATTGTATAAACGGGGTTATAACATCAATAGCAAAATTAGTGATTAAAACGTCATTCCTTATGGGTTCGACTCCTTCTTGCCATATACTACGTATTTGGGAATTATGATTTATTTATTAAATTTGTTGTGCATACGACAGTGCATCACCCTTCTCAGTTTAGTAGAACCCTTAGTGATTTGGAACTAATGTTCTCAATTTCCTCTCTTTTTCCCTAACCTTTGAACTAACCTATTTCCTTCACACTTGATTTTTCTCACATGTTTTCTTCCTGAATGTGGTGTTTGAATTTCTTATGACTAGATAATGACCTAATAGGCTGATGGCTATAAAATTTAATAGATTAATGAAGATAAATAATGGATTAAAGGAAAAAAAAAGCATTCAATGATTGACCTTGGTGTAGCATTGGGCCCTCTTCTTAAACACCATATGAATACATGATCAATTAACTAAGAATGGATTCTCTTTATGGTTAGTAATGATGTAATGGATTAAGATTGTGGATGATAGACCTCTAGTGACTTATATCATGGCCCTAAATTGAGAACCCCATAAGTGGAAAGACATAGAAAAGGTAAAAGAGAATAATACAATCATATAGGGAGGGTTGAGCCATATCTACAATTAGTTATTTTCATGAAGCTAATGAAATATATAGATAGATAATTTTAAGGTATGATTGGACTCTAGTTGACCTTTAAATTGGAGCTTCACCTTTAGCCTTTTGAAATTAATTAGAACACCCTTTAATAAATGGTTAAGTCTATGATTGAATAATAAACTATGACCTTGACCCTAGCATGAGCTAGAGTTGAGTTGTGAATAAGGGAATAAATGGAAATTCAATGGTTGGCTTGGATGATTATGGTTGTTATGATCGTTAAAAAATTCAACTCTTTGTCATAATATATTGTGTAATGGAATAATTTCTTGAAGAGACCTTTAATGGGAATACTAGTTGATGTGAGGACCCCATATGGGTGTGTTGAATGAAAAAGGCTTGTATGTTTGGTATTATATAGTTGTGGGACTTTATATGAAATTACATTTCCTAGTTAATAATACACTAATCACATAAAGTGCAATGAGCATTTTGAAAGGTTTAGATTATTTGATTCTCGGTTTGCTACTGGGGGTTAGTCTACCTTCGACACTTTTTGGCATTAGGCTTTGACTTTATGTGGGACTCTATTTGATCTGGGGATCCTCATAGATCCCGGTACCTTTCCTACTCTAGACACTAATATTTCGATGACAACCATTGAATGGTCCATCCTCCTCTTAGAAATATTAGGTTCTTAAGTGAAGGCTTTTTTGCAGATAAATTCTTATGGTCCTTGAAGGATCATGTTGTATTCTAGTTGTAGTTGATTTTCTTTAGTTAAGCACTTTATCATCCTTTTAGGTATCTTCTAAAAATTTGGGCCTATGTTGCCCTGTATTTTAAAACATTATTTTTCTTATCATCTACACTCGATTTTTCTTTATGTTTTGATTATTTTGATGGTGTGGTTGGAGCTAGCACGCAATATAAACCCTTTTGTTGTCAATTGTAGCACTGGTAAATAAGGACATCGTTCTAGGCTGGGGATAGAGAGGGCTCCCCTCTATCTAACTAGCTTGAAAATAAATGAAAATAAAATTTCTAAATAACACAAGATAAATAAATAATAAAAATACTAATGGAGGTTATAAAAAATAAAATAATAAAAGGAATAAAAAAAATAAAATAAAACAATAAAAAAAATGGGAAACCACATATTATAAATATGCTAAGGAAATTGAAATCCACCACTAGATTAGGTCAAAATATAATATTAATTTCTAAGTCATCTTTTAATCATGAGAAAGAGATCGACCAAGTTGTAAACCAAAAGCAGGTCCATATACCTTATATTACTTCCCTTAATTAATTAATATGACAAAGTGCCAATATTAACCCTATTAAATACTAGCAGTATAGGAGCAACAAGCAGCTCCTATATTTAACTAGATTTAGTGCATTAAGTATAATTGGAAGGCTGTCAATCTAAGTACCCAAAATAGTACATAAAGCATGGCTAGCTGTATTTCCTTTCCTTGACTCACACGTATTTAAACGTTTTACTACTTAGGTTAGAATCACAAAACTATAAGGTGAATTGTTATCTAACCTAGCTGCAATTTATACATATAAATTTTAGTATATTTATATGGACACCTAGCAGGTAAATAATCCTACATACAATCACTCATGAGGAAACCAAAACAAGGCATGTACCAAATAAATTATACTTGACAAAATTATATATATAAACGATAGCAATTAAAATAGAATCAAGGAACAATCTTACGAAATAAAGAAAATAAAATTATATCTCAAATCCTAATCTAGGGTTTCAATTTATTCCCTAGCAACAAATAATTAACTAGCCATAATTATTGAATTAATTACACAAAAATATATATCTAAAATATGAATTAAAAATAGAGAAAGAAATAACTAGAATGAATTATTAATAAAAGATCAAGAATGTATTCAGATAAAAATATTAATTTTATCTGTATTAAATTCTTTTGGACAAGTTTCTTCCCTATTTCTTCTTCTCTCAGTAGCCTTGAATTTCCGTGCAAACAATTCCTTCCCTTTTTGTTGTGCTGATGTGTTGTTGTCGCGCTGAAGACTACTGCTCAACCTCGGTTTCAGTGCCTGATGGCTCATCCTTCTTCTTTTCTGTCTCACTGCTGTGGCTTCCGTCTCACAGCATTTCTTTTCTGCTTGAGCCGCTAACGGCTTCTTCCGTGTTCCAGCCTTTTTCCTTCTCTGTCGAGCCTCCTTTTTATTCTTGTTCCATGCATCCATCCTGCCTTTTTTTTCTTTCCATGTCAGCCCTACTGACTCTTTCTTTCATCTCTTAGCCCTCTATTTCTCAAGCCTCCATCCCTCCTTTTCCTTTTTCTTCTTTGACTGTTCTTCGGCTCCTCTTGCACGGCTCGTTTGGCTACGTTTTTTTTCTTGTCATTCCCTGGCCTTTGGGCCTTCGGCCTTCGGCCGTTGGTCCAAAGGTCCAGTTCTTTTTTTTAATTTTTTTTTATTTTATTTAAAAACAGTACCTACAAAATAAAATTAAATAAATATTAATAAATAATATTTTATTCTAAATTTACTTAATTTATATCATTTTAGCTAAAATATTAACATTTATACAATTATTACCACTTAAGCATAAAATCATAATTATTCACCTATATTACTTAAATAAAATACTAAAAACTAAGATTATAAGAGTATAAAATGTATCAAAATATAAACTTATCATTCGATACTTATCCTTGTTTCTAATGTAAGGTAGGTGGTGAGGTACCTATCTTGTGTTAGATATGATGGTAGCACCCTATTTTTCATATGTTGGATTTATATTTTTGCTTCAACAATGTTTTTAAATGAAAATTTTTAGTAGTGAAAAATGGGGTGTTACACTAAATAATTATTTGAAATATTTAAAAAAAATTATGAGCAAATAAAGAATTATATTGAGAATTCTAATGTCAAATACCAAAACCTAGCAAACAAAAATAGAATCACATATTTTCACTAAGAGACTTGGTATGGTTACATTTAAGAAAAGAAAGATTTCCAACTTAAGAAAGTATTAAACTAATACCAAGAGTGAATGGATCATTTAAAATCTTGAAAAAAAAAAGAAATAATACTTATGAATTAGAATTACCAAAATCCAATAGAGAAATTTCTTGGACTTTCAATGTTGGTGATCTATCTGCTTCTTATAGTGACTCTAATTCGTGGAAAAAGTCTTCTTTAAAAGGGGAGAATGATTTAGGAGCATCTCCATCTCATTATCCTCATGTTTAATGGGTAAGGGTTAACATATTTGGAGGTGGTACCAATTGTTCTTGAAAATGTCGAACACCTTCATAATAACCCTAATAATGTTTCATTAAGGAATTTTTGTAGGTATTACATATGTTCACAAGAAGATGACTTCACCAATGATATCTAATGTACTAGATAGTGACAATGCAGTTGTTACAAAGTGGCATGGAAGACAAAGTTACAAGACATGAAGCTTGATTGTTTGATTAACTAAATAATATATGAAAACATATAATCATTATATTTTTCAAATAAGTTTAAAGAGGAAATTTATAAAACACACACACACACACATATAAGGATATTCATAAAACTAATAATTTGAAATATATTAAAACAAGTAAATAATATATGAAAACATATATATAGAGAGAGAGAGAGAGAGTTTGAATGTTGGGTTACCTTAAAAATAATCAACACAATAGCAATTTATTTTTTTGACATTCCTATGATAGAATTTATCTACAACCTCCTTTTAAAAAAATTTCTATGTCAACCATACATTCTAGAGGGCACCCAATAGCAACGAAAAGCTTGTTAAGTTTTGAATTAGCTCTCCAATGATGTTGGGTCTTCTTAACCCTCAAAGGTAGGTAGATGATGCTATCTAACCAGCTATAACCAACCCTCTTCTTGAACATGCACATGAGCCTAAGCTTGGGCTTGTGCCTAGACTCACTACACCTACTTTTGTGGCTAAGTACGAGCAATGTTAAACATGATCTTCTCTATTTGTGTCATCTACGCATTATAAGAGATTGTGCTACAAAATAGAATTTAGGTTATGTTAAAACATAAGGTTTATTATATAATAACATGAAATACATGCAAGTGAAGTTCTAACTTTGATAAACACATAAAATGTAATCATAGAGGCACTCTTTGTCTAAAATATTAACTCAAAACAATAAGAAGTATCAGTATTTGAAAAAATTAATACAAATTAAACTAACTGCACAAACCAAAACAAAATGTTAGCAACAACTAAAATGAGAAAAATGATCTAGTAAATATGATAGATGAAACATTGAAAAACTGCCATCACTCTCATTATTCCCCACCATACATGCCATCAACACCGTGAGGTGGCTCACACTCTATCTACACTACGTCATCTACTAACTATGCACATCATGGATCATTGCAAACCCTTTTAAGACAAGTTACCAGCTACTTGGAGGAGTAGCTAAGTAACACACAAACATAAAGAAGAATAGTATTCATATACATATGCATATATAGATATTATATGAAAATAATATATAAACCATACACATTCATTATAAATTATAATGTTCCAATAATCCTTTACAAATATTTCATCTTAAGTGACCAAATAACATAATATACCAATTTTTATATTTTAAGTGTAGGAAACCAACTCACCAAGAGGGTTACTTAGTAGACACAAAGAATTTAGAGGATCATAAACCAATTAGGGGTCTAAGCCAAATAACGAATATAAACCAAATAAACCAAAACAAGAGGCTCCAAATGTCACACATGTAACTTCTTATTAGACTAAGCCAGTGAGGATTACCAATCATCCTAGTCCTTAATGCTCCATTTAGTTTATGAGATGTTTTAGTGAATAGAAAGAAAATAAACAGAAAAAAAATTGTGTGTTTGGTTTATATAAGATAATGAAATAGAAAATGAGTAAAGAATAGAATTGCAAAAGATTAACTATTTGATTTACTTTGAGAAAAATTTGAAGGAAAGTAATTTGATTTTGATTTTCTTTCCCTGAATCTTTCTTAGAACCAAATAAAGCCTAAGTGTATACACCCCCAACTAAGATCACAATCCTAAGTAGAGTTGATCTAGAACAAACCAAAGTGAAATATATAAAGTCATAGTTTACATGATATATATAGCTAGTATAACCAAGTTAAAAGAAAAATATATACAACTATAGCTGACTCAATATAAATAATCAATACAACCAAACATTTGGAGGCCATCATGAAGGACCCAAAACCTAAATCAAGTCTTTCACATTAAGTTTTAGTTTATTATTCAAGGTGATCATATGACATAATAGAGGCACAAGACCATATTACATAATTATTCAAGGTGATCATATGACTCCCAAGTACCTAGTCAGACTGGTTGAATTAGCCAGACCGGTTTGGTTTTTAATTCATCACCATGAGCATCCACCTTTCTAATATTATGTACCTTATATATATTTATCTTCTTCTAAAAATAATAACTTACTGTAATAGCTCTTACATAACTAACACCTTTCATAAATAACACTTTCCAAAAAATATATTTCCATATAGATTATTTTCCAACTATATAATCTTCCACAATGTAACTTTTTAGAGAAAAAGAATAGGCCACATGGGTCACCCTTCAACCAACATCATTGTTTAAAACCAAATAAGCCATCCATGCTCATGAATATATACGATTATTAAATAACACTTGAAAACATATAATCGCCATATTCTTCAAATGTGTTTACACAAGAAAATTAAAAAATACCAATATAAATACCTATATTCATAAAACTCATTATTTTAAGTATATCAAAATAAGAATGTAATTATTGATATATAGAGAGAGAGTTTAGATATGGTGTTGCCTTAAAATCAATCCACACAATAGTTGCTTATTTGTTTGAAGTTTCTATGATAGAATTAATCTATAATTAATATAAAATAAATATGATACATATATTTTACATATAAAAACTAATTTAGTTATTAAAGTGTTCCAATTAATAGTTATCCAATTCACTAACATAGTAAATAGTATTAAGGGTAGTCTATAACTAGTACAGTAAGTTAGGATATGTATCTTGATTAAGATTTACCAAATTATTTAGCCTTTAGTTAATTATGGTAAAATTATTTAGTCACTAATATCTTATATGTTAAGTTACATTTTTTCTACATTTTGTTAATCACATCTCATATTAATTACTTAGGCTGAATTTGTTGAGCAATACAAATGGATGCAAAACAAAAACAATTCATGGAAATATAGTAAATTAGTCCATCATCATGCATTCCATGTAAATTAATAAAAATTCATGTTACGTCCAAATTCTTTAAAACACCGTAGATCACTAGCCTAGTAAGTTGCCCGACTACCAATTTTTTTCCTCACCATTAGCGCTAGTAGTATACAACTATTACTAATAAAATACTAAATTCGTGTATTAAGGATAATTGTTAAAATGTAAGAGCAAGTACTACCTATTTATAAGAGATAATTAATCACATTTTAGCTTTCAAGTATGCACTCTTTAAGGTACTACATTGTACAATATGTAGATCATCTATATTATTCTAACTAACCACAAATTGAAAAGAATAATACCTAACCAAGTAGTATTAGTGTCCACACCCTAGTTGTAAATTCATTATATCCATAATACTAATTCAATTAAAAAGAGAAAAAAATAAAAATAAATAAATAAAAAAGCATTTGGTGGCATGACTATAGTAGTAGAATTATGCTGACGAGATAGAGAATGGGAAAGAAAATGAAAATAGGTAATTTGATAGTGGATCTGAGCCATTAACACATCAAAATTTTGGGGATAACTTGTTCCCTCAAAGTGGTAGCTTTAGCTTATCAAAAACTTACTAAAATGGCCACCTTTGTTGAATCGGTGCTTTACGGCAACAAACTTTTCTAGTATCTTTTAAATTTTTATAATGCAGCCGATGGGTTAGCCAAAAATACTGTAGTTAATGTAAGGTTCTAGATTCACAAATTAATCAAGATAAATTATTGAAATTAAGAGTTTAACTTGGCCACCAACCTATTTACTATTAACTACATTGACTAGGTAATTATCTTGAACTATTATTCTATATTAAAATTCTATTAAATAACCCATGATTTATAAATATTAATAATAATCATAGTTTAAATCCTCCTTATTTGTTATTATTATTATATATATGTTTTTGTTAAGTAGTTACTCATATCTGTGTATGTGTGTGTGTGTTTCTATTCATCATATGTTATTGTTGTTGCTGTTGGTATCAATATTACTATTATTATGATTAATTATAACTAAATCAAAATTACCAAGTACTACACCTTCCCTTACCTCTATGCTCAAAATTGTTTGTAATATCCCACACTTTTGTATAATGGATGAATGATAATTTTTGTCAAATTTTGGGCCTTTGATTTTGATTCAATGTTATAACTTGATTTGGGATAAGAATTGATTTGAAATCATGTTGGAAAATAATTTTATTAAGTTTTACAAGCAAACCCATCAACTGGTTCCATGAACCAATCGAATGGTTTGTCATTTTAGGCCAAATTGGGTTCCTTGACTAAACCGAGTGACTAGTTGAGTAAAATTGATTGATTGGTGGATATACAATTGACCGGTAGACGCAAACCGATCAACTGGATTGTTGAGCTGGCCATATTTTTTAGTTTGATTTTTTGGAAAATCCTTTACACTAAATTTGAACCTTAACAACATATGTGAGATTGTCCCTAAGAGATTCCTAACCATTTTAATGATGCATTTAACCCAAAATATTAACTCGATTTAATCTAGAGGTCGAGTGGGACACAAGAGGGGAGAGAAGAGCTCAACAATTACCTTTTCCTCCTCTCTCTTCTACACAATTCTGGGATTAAATACTTCAATCTCATGCATGCTTTTGAGCATCAGGAATATTCCCTCCACGCTGACTTCCTATTTCTCCATTTGTGAATGCAAATTCTAGCCTCATTGACCTAACTTCTTCAAAGTTACCATTTGATCTCTAGAGAAGAGGTTACCAAATCATTGATAAATCCGTCCATTTGAATCAAATTCAAACAGTCAATGATAGGGTTTGGAGTTGATCTTCAATCCCTCAATAATTCCTTTCAATTGGTTGGTCATAAATAGCCCCAATCATCATTGCATTGCACCTTTCTTTCAACCACTAAACTTCCTTGAGTTTTAGTTTTCCTCTCCTATTTCCACATTTTGAGCCTTGTTAATCTACTTCCACACACTCTTTTGATCCTTTCTCTAGCTCTTACTTGTTTCAATTCTCAAGAAAGGTGGAGTTAGATTCTAGGAAATGGTTGAGTAGTTCAGCTAGCCTTTTCTCTAATGTGACCTTAAGTTGGTAAGTTTTTACTCTCTTCTAATATTAAGATTTCAAAACTTGATAAGATTTTGATGTAATTTTTAAGTTTGAGACTTTGATTTTAATGTTTTCAAAGCTAAGAATTTCCCATAGTGGACTATCTATTTTTATAGAACCTTTTTTTCTTGCACGATAGGAGTTACCTTTAGTTGATTGATGCATTTTGGCATGAAGAAATGTTGTTTTAGATATTATTTGCATGCTTAAATGACATGATTTGAGTAAAAAGCATGAAAATGGGTATAAGTAGGCTATGATGATATCATGATGAGGAATGCATGTTAATTTGGTTGGAGTATGTTAATAGATGTTGATACATGTTTTAAAATGACTAAAACAGTTTATATGAAAGAATCTACATGAAATTTGTTATTTGGTGTTGTATTAAGGAAAACTAACTGGTTCCTAGAATAGTCCACTGGGTGATCCAATCCATCGATCGGTATGCTTGAAGAGACCTTTATTTTGCTCTTTGCATAAATCCATCAACTAGTTTGGTAAAATCGATCAACTATTCTATGAATAGCCAACTGGTTTTCCTAAACTAATTGACCAATCAAAGGAAAGAATGATCTAATCGGGTTAAGCCGATTGACAGATTGGTGCAACCGATCAACTAGTTGGGCTAGACCGATCGACTAGTTCATTTAATTTACTTCTTTTGAGTTCAGTTATGCTTTAAGGTTTTGATTGGTATTATATCATGGTTATTAAATGGATAAAATGTAGATTTCAGCATGGACTATTGGCCTGATTTAAAATATCAAAATGGATCATGGGTTATGGTATACCTTATGGTTAATGGAAGGATTAAATAGGCATTTCACTTATTATAAGTGATGATAATTGAGAAAAGAGTAATGGAACTCAGCTTTGGCTTAAATATAATGATGGACATGAATATCATTGCCGAAGGATAAATAGTAAACCTACATGGTTGGGAAAGATGGAGAGGAAAGGATTAATATGGATTAATATGAAATTTGACTTGCTTGTTTTGTATGGGACTTTTATGATCAACCCTATTATGAATAAAATACTAAACATGTAAATCAAAAGAAATTTAAGTTGAGTATAGGGCTAGGTTACTCAATCCTCAGTTAACTACCGGAGGTTAGTCTGCCTTAGGGCATTTGTGTCACCTTTAGGCTCTATCTTCAGGCGGGATCTTAAGAGCTCATGTTGCCTTACCTACTCTAGATACTAATGATGTATTAGGGGATGTCAATACTAAAAGGTCAATTTACCTAGGTTATTGGCTTTGGTTTGGACTTATGTCCATATTGGTTGGCTTCGACCAAGACAAATGTCGATTTTGGTGATTGGCTTTAGCCTGGAATTTATATCCCTTTTTAGATAGGCTTCCATTGTATATAATACCATGGGGTGGTGAAAAACTCATTGCTCAATTTTAATAAAATATGATTGGAAAATACTTGTTGATAATTATGAATGGTAACCAAATGAATGTTGATAATTGATTAAGGAAGGGAAGAAATGGTAAAAATGACCAAAATGAATAAATTTCGTCTATACCTTGACTAATTGGTTGTGGAATGGAATTTTAATTGAGTTGATTGGCCTTTCTCTTACATGGATAATGGATGGCATGTCTTAAAGGAATTAGATAATCAGATATAACCCTAGGGGTTATTAGAATACTCTCTGTTATTGCTTATGTAAGTGGTTATGTGAAAGTGTTATGATTCCTAAGCATGATGTTTTTACTGTGCTGAAATCATATATGATAGCATGTTTTATGCACTCTTACTTATATATATGATCTTACCATAATGCATGTTGTACATTATATTAATAAATGATAAATTAGTATACCTATGTACATTAAGGGAGCAACTTGGGTTACTTAGTACTTAGTGTATTGATGTGAATGTTTTCTCGGTCACTTGCTCATTCCCACAAATAGAGGACCATATGTATGTCTTTGGAGATTACCAGTAAAAGGCCTACCTCCATTGGGTTGGGGCTTATGAGCAAGGACATCCAAAAGGTTTTGGTGGGGTCCATGGCAGACCATGGTTTTGATTTAGGTGTCATGCCTCAACTTATGTTTTGTAATCTAGTATTTATTTTGTAAAGATTTGATCAAAACCCATTAGGGTCCTCTGGTGGAAACAATTTTGGTGTTGTTTAATTAATTTATTATTAGTGCACTCTTTTAATTTAAATGTTTGGTTGGTTCAGCCTTATATCTGATATGGGATGGGCGGATGACGTCTATCCTATGTCATATACGGTGGTAACACCCCATTTTTCCTAAGTGTTTTTCTACTTTCGCATCATGTTTTAGCAAAAAAAATAGTAGTAAAAAATGGGGTTGTTTCATTATTTGAGATCATTAGGCCTTTGAAAATGAGGCTAGCCTCTAGTACATGGCTACATTTTCCAATTGCTAAGTTGGGGCTTTAGATTTCTCTTGCCAAGAATTAAGCTCTACTCCTCTACCAATTTGGAAATGTTACATACCTTATCATAAAGAGTTACTAGGTCATATTAAGTGTCAACTATTATGATTCGTCGAATATTGAATGAAAATTTCTTTTTAAAGTGGAACATTATCATGGCAACATTGGCTATTATATTAAGCACAAAACTGCTCTCTAAATAGTCTATAGTACTCTCAGGCTATCATCATCCTTTAAGTGAGAAATTTTAACTCCTTTAAATTATTACACCCGAGTCCCTGAGGATAGAATTGAGTATGCATATTGACCTTAAAGTTCTCCTAGTGTATAGGTGGTTTTCTTTGTGAATGACAATCCATGTACCACTACTCAAAAAAAATTGGCTTCTATATTGACTCTCCTCTCCTTGAGTTAATCCCCTACCTCAAAGGTCTTATTTATGCTTTGAATCTAATAATTGAGAACAATTGGGTACTCCAGATAGTGGCATGTAGATAGATGATGACTAGTGATGCTATGTACCCAATCATCGCTGATAATTACCTCTTATGGAAGATACAGAGGTGATGGTGGAGATTGTAGCTAAATAAGAGGTTTTTGAGCCTACTCTTAAACATACTCTATAATAGAGACAAAGGCACCATTAAGGTGGGTGTAATGATCATCATTGAGATGTGAAATATAGGTGTTTTAAACCATTACAAGTTATAAAATAGAAACCCTATTAGAATGCTAATTACTACCTTGCTTCAAAGGAATAATACCAACACATAATCACATAAAGGTCACATAGTCTACCCCAATGGAATCGTCACAAGGTTCAAAGAAGGATTTTTAAACTAAAGGAATTGATACCAATTTGTAACATCTAAAATTTTCAAGTCAACAATTTTTTTTTAATGTTATTGATTTGTGAAAGAAAAAATTAAAATGTGGGTGTTACCATCGCTCACAACACCAATCCAATATTTATATAATTTCATTATAAGGGTAAGTGATGAAGGAGCATCTCTAGATCTCTCTCAATATTAATCTTGAAGGGATGAAGAGTAAGAAGAATTATCATACTTTGAAATGGAAACCATTATGCTTGAAAATTCTTATGCATCTAATGTTTTGCTAAGTAATTCTTGTAGGTATTGTATATGTTTGCAAGAAATTCAAGCTATTGAAGATCATTGGTGTACAATACTACGACATTACAAGAATTACAAAAATCATGGAAGAATAGGGCTACAAAATACAAAGTTACATACATTTAATCTATGTCTTACATATTTAGGGTTTTTGTAGCTTTGTTATTTTGTTGTATACTTTTTAATGCTTGTAAAATGTCATTATAAATCTTTTATATATGCTTATGCCCTCAATACTACGACATTACAAGAATTACAAAAAGCATGGAAGAATAGGGCTACAAAATACAAAGTTACATACATTTAATCTATGTCTTACATATTTAGGGTTTTTGTAGCTTTTTTATTTTGTTGTATACTTTTTAATGCTTGTAAAATGTCATTATAAATCTTTTATATATGCTTATGCCCTGCCTCAAAGATTGATTTCATTAATAAGGCTGAATATATGGTCTTATTAATGAAATTTCCTGGATGTGTACATGTATATATATATACCTTGTACACATTTGATCTCGGTAGAGACAATCATAATGCACAATAAAACATTCAAATAGCGAGAATACATAAGAGCTGTGTGTTTCTTCTTCTTCTTTGCTTCTTCTTTTTCATTTGAGATCTTTAGAGAGTAGTGGAGTGTATTCTATTGAGAAATAGAATATTTCTCATTAGAAGGTTAAAGATCTTAGGTTATATCTTAGCCACCATCCAAGAGACATTCAAAATCAACATCATCAACTTTCAAATTACTCAAAACTTTAAAGACTTTGCAATACTTGAGGGCATTTAAAGATATTAGTTTTGTAAAATATGATTACTTGATGATCTTCCACATAAAAATTAGTATCAAAGCAAGGCTAGTGGTGTTTTCAACTCAAGTGCAAAATTCCATTAAAGTTTCAACATCAAAATAAACAACCTTGGAAATTCTTGTAAGATCCTTGATTCTCTTGCTTGAATCCTTTGAATCTTGATGCATTATTTTTAAATATTTTGAAAATTTTATATGTTTTAATTGTCCTTTCATGTGATAACACAATATTGCATGGTTCTTGGAAGAATCTTGATTGTTCTTGCATGATAAGTCGACATAGGTTTTGAAAGTTCATGCATGTAATGTGTGTAAAATTGTTCATTCAACGTGTAGTTTTAAATTATTTGGATTTTGAGGGGTTTTTTTACATGAAAATTTGCATTTTTTACTTGAATTTAAATTCGTGTAATCACTTTGGTGATTATATGTTGGTGTTGGACTCAATGAAATGTGCATGGTTATGAAAGTTACTTGGTTGCAGCATTTGGGCGAGTAGTGTGTGTGTGTGTTTTATTGAGTTTTTTCTCATGTGTTTTTGGCGTTTTGGTGTTCAATTATTGAATTTCTTATCTTGTAGAGTTAGCGCAGATTGATAGGTTGTTTTATCCTCCATAAACTCATGCTTGTAGGGTTCGAACACTTGCAAAAAATCTAAAGGTTTTCAAATTGAGTTTTGAAACTTGTTTAATTCTATGTCAAAAATTTAGCAAGATAATTATTTAAATGTACTTGTTTTTGTTGTGTGATTAGTATATTTACTTGATTATTGTATATTGGATTCATTGAACTCAAATATCTGTGCAATATTTACCTAATTATTGTATATTGGATTCATTGGATTCAAATATTTGTGCAATAATAAAGCAAGAAGTGCAATATGGTGTAAGGTTATCTCAAATATAAACAACTAAAAAAAACTAGTGAAATCTGTGTTTTAGGGTGTAGTAGTCAAATCATGGAGGGGGGGGGAATTTATAAGTCATGTTTGAAGCTATTCAAAAACTTTCAATAATTTTAGATGCGACTAATGCTCAACTTAGACAAATCCCTACAATAACAAACTCAACAACAAAAGTTATAGTCTAGGTTTGCAAACCAAGAATCGGTCCAAAACGTCCAAGAATAAAGGGAATTCTATAGAGACTGATTAGGAAGTGATATAAAATCAAATAATCTAGCTAAGGTAAGGTATTTAAATTCAAAAATAGACCATGATGAAGAGTTTATAGGGAGTGAAATTAATTGAAAGATCAATGACCATCAACCAAAGTATCATAAAAAAGAAGATAAAGACATTACGCTTGATCTTCTTGATTTTGATGGTAAACTTGATGTAGAGTTATTTATTTATTGGTTACATGAAGTGGAGGATATCTTTGAGTTTAAATATTATCAAAATGAGAAAAAATAAAAACTAGCTACTCTTAAGTTTAAGAAGGTTGCTAGGATATGGTATGATAATCTAAAGAGGACTAGGGAATGAGAAGGTAAATCAAAAATAAAATATTAGGAGAAAATTAAAAAGCATCTAAGAAATAAACTTATCCCTAAAAAGTATGAGCAAGATAACTATATTAAATTAACTACTCTTAAGCAGGGACTTCTAAGTGTCAAAGAATATGTTAGGGAGTTTGAAACATTGGCACTTGTATATGATATCCATGAAAGGAAGTAATAAACATGTAAATTGTTAGGCAGCCTTAACATGATTCTAGAAAAATTTAATACTTTCCCATATTATTATTTAGATGAAACAATTAAAATATCCCTAATATTTGAAAAATAAATTAAATCCACTAAGCCTCATTCTAAACAAGTACTCCATCTACAAAATACTACTCAAGTACTCAAACTACAAAGTTTGGAGCAAGTACTTCAAATTCTACAAATCTTGATAAAGAAAATAAGGAATTAGTAGAGAGGATAAAGGAAAGAATAAATTAAATGGAGTCTCTATTAGGCAATGTTTTAAATGTCGAGGGCCACTTAGCTCATGAATGTCCCAATCAAATGGTATTATCCAAACAAGAAATTGATGCCATAGAGATGTGAAGAAGATCCTAAATAGTGAATTAGAGGAATAAGAAAGTGATTTTTATGCCATGGAAAGAGTGCTTCAAGTCTAAGTTAGTTAGAAACCTACTCAAAGGGAAAATATATTTAAAAGAAAAGGAAGAGTAGGAGATACAATTTGTTGTATTATCATTAATAGTGGATCTTGTATAAATGCAGCTAATGAGAGGATGGTGAAGGATTTAGGGTTGAAAACTACACCACATCCAAAGCCTTATTCTCTTCAATGGTTAAACAAAGAAAAGGGAGTCAAGGTAATTAAACAAACCCTAATATCATTTAAAATTGGCAATTATCATGATGATGTGCTATGTAATGGTTTAACTATGAATGTATGTCAAATATTATTAGGTAGACCATGATAGTATGGTATAAATGTTATTTATAATGGTATTAATAATTAATATCTAATTGAGAAGGATAAGAAGAAGCATAAACTTAACCCGTATAAATGTGATAATGAGAGCATAGTTTAGAATAAAAGGAGTTTATTCTCATATGAAAAGGACATGGTCAAATGTATTCAAGGAGAAGGATGTTGTTATACTATGAGAATGAAGGAATCTCTATAAGAGGAGACAAATAATGATAATATTCAATTAGATAAACTTCTTGATGAGCATCATAATGTTTTTCCTAATGACTTACCACCTGGATTGCCACCTAAGAGGGGAATAGAACATGCCATATATTTATTTCTTGGTGTGTCCTTACCTAATAGACCTGCACATCTATGTAATTTGGAGGAGGCTAAGGAATTATAAAAATAGATATAATAGCTCATATTAAAAGGGTATGTGAGTGAAAGCATGAGTCCACATTGTGTGCCTACATTACTTGTCCCTAAAAAGGATGGTACCTGATCCATGTGTATTAACTAAAGAGTTGTTAACAATATAACTATCAAATATCAATTTCCTATGCCAAGATAGATGACATGCTAGATGAGTTATGTGGAGCGCAAGTATTCTCTAATATTGATCTAAGACGTTGATATCATCAAATGAGAATAAGAGAAGGGGATGAATGGAAAATCGCATTCAAAACAAAATGCAGTCTTTATGAATGGATTATACTATCTTTCAGTTAACGTGGTACACCAATTTCATTTATGAGATTAATGAGTGAAGTTCTTTAACCTTTTCTTGGAATTTTCATAATGGTATACTTAGATGGTATACTTATATATATTAGAAATAAGGGAGACTAAACTCTATGGGAAAATGGAGAAATATGATTTTATGCTTTTGAGTATAGTTTTCCTTAGATATATTGTGAGTAGTGAAAGTATTAAAGTTGATCCCACAAAGATTGAGACTATTAAGGATTGGCTAATACCTAAGGATATTCATGAGGTGAGGAGTATAGGAGATTTGTTAAGGATTTTTATAATATTGCCACACCAATAACTCAACTCATAAAGAAGTGTGAATTTAAGTGAAGTGAGGATGCAACTCAAGCCTTCCAAACTTTAAAAAATAAGCTATACAATACTCTAGTACTAGATTTACCCAACTTTGATAAATTATTTAAGGTTACGTGTGATGCAAGTGGGGTAGGGACAGGAGGTTTACTCTCACAAGAAAAATGAATTATTATAGTTTTTTAGTGAGAAATTAAATGGAGCAAACTTAAACTAGTTAACATATGATAAAGAGTTCTATGCCATCATATAAAGTCTAGAAACATGGAGTCGTTACTTAATACATAATCTAATTGTTTTGCATTCGAACCATGAGAGTTTGAAATATTTGCATGGGTTAGTTTCTTACAATCCTTCGTGTTTTTTGTTAAATATTTTGATAGTAAAGGAAATGTCGTGTTTGATGTCTTGTCTAGAAGATCTATGATATTGGTTATGTTAGATGTTAAATTATTAGGTTTTGAAATGTTAAAGGAAAGAATCAAATTATTTTAAAATTTTCATCAATAAATTAAAGATAAAATAGAAAAATCTAGTGCTAAATACCAAGCTCAAGGAAACAAAAATAGAATTCAAGTGTATAAATCAGGAGATTTGGTATAGTTGCATTTGATAAAAGAAATATTTCTAAACTTAAGAAAAAAAAAATTCCAAAATTTGATGGGCCATTCAAAATCTTAAGAAAATTTGGAAATAATGTATATGAACTTGAATTGCCTGAACATTATAAAGGAGAATCTAGGAATTTTAACATTAATGACTTATCTCCTTACTATAGTGATGCTAATTTGAGGAAACGTTCCTCTTTACAAGGAAAGAATAATACAGGAGCATCTCTAGCTCATTCTCAATCTTATTCTTCAAGAGATAAAGAACAAGAAGAATAATCATACTTGGAGATGGAACACATTATGCTTGAAAATTTTTATGCATCTAATTTTTTACTAAGTAATTCTTGTAGGTATTGTGTGTGCTTGCAAGAAGTTCAAGATATTGAAGATCTTTGATTTAGAAGACAATGGCATTACAAGAATTACAAAGTGCATGAAAAAATAAGGCTACAAGACACAAAGTTGGATTACATATATTTAATCTATATATTATATATTTAGAGTTTCTGTAGCTTTCCTATTTTGTTATATACTTTTTAACACTTGTTAGATGTCATTGTAACTCTTTTGCATATGATTGTTCCATGCCTCAAAGGTTGATTTCATTAATAAGGTCAAATGTATGGGTGTTTTAATGAAAGGGCCTGCATGTGCACACACACACATGTGTGTGTGTGTGTGTGTGTGTGTGTGTGTGTGTACCTTGTACACATTTAATCTCAGTAGAGACAATAATAACGCATAAGAAAACTTTCAAATAGAGAGAATACAAAAGAGTCATGTGTTCCTTCTTCTTCTCTTCTTCTTCTTTAATTGAGATCGTTGTAGAGTAGTGGAT
Organism: Tamarix austromongolica; assembly: GCA_039764185.1. Taxonomy (NCBI): domain Eukaryota; kingdom Viridiplantae; phylum Streptophyta; class Magnoliopsida; order Caryophyllales; family Tamaricaceae; genus Tamarix; species Tamarix austromongolica. Next base: position 52,507,422 of record CM077817.1, read on the forward strand.
TGTATTCTATTGAGAAATAGATGATTTCTCTTTAGAATGTTAAATATCTTAGGTTAGATCTTACCCACCCTCCAAGAGACATTCGAAACCAACATCATTAGCATTCAATTTACTCAAAACTTTGAAGACTTTTACAATACTTGAGGCCATTAAAATATCTTGGTTCTGTAGAAGATTATTAGTTGATGATCTTCCACATCAGTAAGGTAAAAGCAACTCACAAACAAGTTATGAAATAGAGAACAAATAAAACAATAATAATATAACAATAATGTTGTGGATATAAACTTCCTAAAATATACAAAAAAATGGATGATGGGACACAAGAGTCTAAAATATTAGGAATACAAAATATTCCTATATCACCACCTGATAGTTACTACTCTAAATCTCTACCAAAATAACACCACTCTTTGCCAATTACATTAGCATATAGATCCATATTATCCTCATCAAGTACCTACAAGTGTGGTATCAATAAGCTAATATACTAAGATAACAATACCTCCCCTATAGAGGCACCATGCAACACATAGGGCATGGCATAAAACTGATAAATCATACATACATACAAACATTTTATCACATGCATTCATACCAATCTTTAAGGGAAGCCTCAACAACACTCAATCATCTCTTAATCTTATGCTCATCTCATATCAAATACTATACTCATATTGTTCACTCAATTTGGTGGATTATCTACCATAAGATAATACAATATAAATAATAAGCACAACTTTTACAATTACATAGGTGAAAAATCTACCATAAGCTGGCCTAATATAAATAGCCAATATAGATCAAATAAATGTGGACTAAAATCACTAGCTAATCCAATATAGATAGTTAAAGCAACTCAGATAAGGTGGACTAAAACCACAATCTAACCCAATATAGATAGCCAATACAAATTAATATAAGGTGGATTAAAATCAGACTAAAACTACCAACTAACAAAATATAGATAGATAGCACAACATAAGATAAGGTAGACTTAGAACACTAGCTAGTCCAATATAGATTGTCAATATAGCTCACAAAATAAGGTGGACTAAAATCACCAATTAATCTAATATAGATTGCTAACATAGTTCACAAAATAAAGGTGGAATGAAATAACTAGTTGATCTATAAATGGGGCCGAACACAAAATTCCTTTGTCCTCCACTATAATCAATAATGCCTTATTTAAGATCAATAAATAATCTCATATCATACATCCACACTTAATCTAATTATTCTCAATATAATCATGATTAAATAAGGTTAAATACCATGTAAGGAAGTCAAACCTAAGAAAAATATAGCAAAAATCCAAAGCAAACTAGTTAATTGGTTCCACAAATTAATGGACAAGTATGGAAAACAAGATAAGAGAAAATAATTCAAAACAAGAAAACTTGTTAATTGGTATGGAAAAACTTGTCAACTGATGCCACCACTTGAATGCTCATGAGCCTAACCAACTAAGTAGAGCCACACTATAACCACCTACCAAATTCTAGCAAATTAATTGATTGGTTACATGTGATAAGTTAACTGGTAAACCGATTTACTAGTTTTTTCCCAGAATAGTTAGCTAGTTTTAATGATCAAAATGCAATTCAAATACTTGCATGCTTCTTAACTTACTCTAAACATATCCATAACTCATGAAAATTATTACAAATCACACATAACATTATTACTCCATAAATCAACACCCAAACCACCAAATTTCACATTAATCACACCACATTCAAATTCATAATCTCTCATTCAAAACAACCAACCATATAATGCTCATAAGGACAATTTTATGCTTTCAACCACTCAATACATACTTATAGTATAATTAATAATATACATAATAGTGGAAAAAAATACAACATATACCTTCATTGAGATGCTCAAAGCTTGGTTCTATCCTACTCACCTATGGATGGCGAAGTACAATAAGTTTATGGTGTTGTATTAGGGAATGTCTTCATTGGAACAGCTAGTACTTAAACTTGGTTTGTTTTGCTCCTGAGGTAGACACCAATGAGAGGATGAAGGTGCATCTCTTCTAGCTAGGATTGAGTTTGAGGCTCTAAAAGATGTTGGTAAGGTCTTATGCATAAGACTTAAAGGATATGTACGACTATGCCTTGGAGGCATCAACGATTGTTCAGGATCGTAATGCCCAATCGGGGGTCAAGAGGAGGTTTAAGGGTGATCAACATCATAGGGGAGAGAAGAGGTTTAAAAACTTAGACAGTCAGGAGTAGTATCCCACTTTAGAGGAAAGTTGAGTCAGCTAGGCGTGATGCATTCCTTCTGTTAATGGTGTGATAAGAACTACCTGGGGAAGGATTATGCTAGGAAACTAGTTCATGTCATAAGTGTGGTTGGTTAGGACATCTCCAGTCTGAGTGTTGTTCCATTGGAGGTAGTGCTCCGCCAGGGTAGGCACGTTCATAGGGTACAATGGTGCAGAAATGGCCAATTCAAAGAAATCATTCAATTGATAGTGGAGCAAACAAGACTACTTCACAGTAGAAGATGTAGAGGCCCCATGCTTTCCAGCAAGGGTAAGGTTTAGGTAGTGTTGTAGGACCACCTCCAGGTATTCACCTAAATGTGATGAGCCAGTTAGAGGCTGAATAATAGTCTGATGTTATCATGGGTTCTTCCCTTCCTACTTACGTAATTTTTGACTCAGGTGCATCACATTCCTTCATGTCTACAACTTTCGTAGCTAGGACAGCTATGGTTCCTTCTGCTAGGATAGAGACTTTTTTTGTACTCATGTCTAGGGATAAACTTCTATGCTCTAAGCTATATAGAGATGTGGCCTTGATAGATTATGTATTGATTGATTACATATAAGAGTGCATAATTCTTAAGGGAGCATAGGGTGATAGGATCTCTTACCTCCTAGGCCCTCAGTGAGAATGGTGTCCCTAGTGGTGCTTAGTATGCTAGTGTGGAAGCGGTACCAACTCTTCTTATGTAGTGTTAGGATTTGGATGTGAAGGAACCACTAGTTGAGGAGATTCTGGTGGTGCGGGAGTTTCTCGATGTGGTTTCTGATGAGACCATGGGGATACCACAAGTTCTTAAGATAGAAATCATGATAGACCTTCTACTAAGGATAGAACTTGTGTCGAAGGCACCCTATCACCTAGCGCGAACTGAGTTAGCAGAGTTGCTTACTGAATTGGAGGATTTGATGGAGAAGGGGTATATTCGACCAAGTGTATCGCCTTAGGGAGCGCCCGTCCTTTTTGTGAGAAAGATGGACAGTGGGTTGGGGCTTTACATCGATTATTGTGGGTTGAACTAGGTTACGGTGAAGAACCGATATCCTTTATCACAGATTGATGACCTCTTTGATCAGTTACGAGGAGCTACAATGTTTTGGAAGATATATCTCATATCAGGGTATCATTAGTGGAAGATTTTCAAGGACATACCGAATACATCCTTCAAGATAAGGTACAACCATAACGATTTCACTGTGATGTCTTTTGGACTCACAAATGTGCTAGCAATTTTCATGGCTCTCATAAACTGCATATTCCAGTGGCATCTTGATCAGTTTGTTGTGGTGTTCATCAACAATATTTTGATCTACTCTCAGACTCATGAGGAACATGAGTAGCATCTTTAGTAGGCTTTGGAGTTGTTGAGGACTCATCAATAGTATGCCAATCTCTTGAAGTGTGAGTTTTGGTTGGATGAGGTAGCTTTCCTCGATCATATCATTTCAAGGGAAGGTGTGTCAATGGATCCTTCTACGATTTGAGCAGTGTCAAAATGGACTACACCTACAAATGTTAGAGAAGTTTGTAGTTTTCTTGGTTTGGCAAGCTACTATAGATGTTTCGTCTAGGACTTTTCTAAGATCCCTCATCCTTTGACTACCTTGTTGAAGAAGACGACGCACTTTTTTTGGGACAATAAGTGCACAAAAGCTTTTGAGGAGCTTAAGAGGAGGTTCACTTTAGCTCTAGTGCTTACCTTATCGTCGGGTATAGAGGGATTCGAGGTGTATAGTGTTGCATCTAAGTTTGGGTTAAGCATGGGAGGGTAGTGGTATATGCTTCTCTCTAATTAAAGGAGCATGAGTAGAAGTATCCTATGCACGACTTTGAGCTAGTAGTAGCAATGTTTTTCCTTAAAGATCTAGAGACATTACTAATAAGGGGTATAGTGTAATCTACACTAACCATAAGATCCTCAAGTATATCTTCATGCAGCAAGAATTGAACATAAGGTAAAGAACATGGTTGCAATTAGTTAAGGACTATGATTTGGAGTTAACCTACTACAAAGGTAAGGCCAATGTCGTAGTAGATGCTCTCAGTAGGAAGACTTTACATGCCTTGGGTTCACTGTTAATGTTAAATTAGATCTAGAGAGACCTTTAGGAGTTGAGTATGGAGATCAATGGACTTGGGGATCTTGAGTTGAGGATGAGTGCAATGTCAATCACCCTAATCATCTTCGATGAGATTCAAGCTTGGCAACTAGGAGATTTCAAGCTTGATAGGAGTAAGAAAGCAATATTCGAGGGAAAAGCAGCAAGATTTGAGATTGTTGATGATGGTATCATATGTTTTTGAGGACGACGGTGTGTTCCACAGAGCTATGGGGAACTTAAAATGAGGATCCTTGATGAGGGTCATCATGCGACTGATTTCATCCACCTTGGAGGGGATAAACTGTACAAGGATTTAAGGTTGATCTATTGGTGGTCCCATATGAAGTGGGAGATTGTAGACTCTGTGGTCCGGTGCTTGACATGTCCAAAGGTCAAGGTGGAACACAAGCATTCGCCGAGTTTATTTCAGTCATTGTAGGCCCCTAAGTGAAAATAGGATAGTCTGTTGATGGACTTCTTGTTCGGATTACCTAAGACCCGTAGTGGTTCAAATTTAATTTGGGTTGTGGTTGAGTAGTTGACAAAGTCAACGGTATTTATATCGATGAAGTCAACGTGGAGTATGGAGCAAACGGCTAGTCCTTATAAGAAGCATGTGGTTCGGTACGATGGGGTGCCTAAGGACCTTATATCGGACCAAGATTCTAGATGTTTATTTCACTTCTAGCAAAAGTTGCAAGCTTCTTTTAGGACATAACTTAAGATGAGCATAGCTTTCCATCTAGCTATAGACAGTCAGACTAAGAGTATTATTTAGACCTTGGAGGATATGCTTTGGGCTTGCTTTCTTAAGTTTCAGGGTAGTTGGGAGGATCATCTAGATTTGGTAGAATTCGCCTATAACAACAATCATTATGCAAGCAAGGGGAAGGCACTTTTCGAGGCACTTTATGGATGGAAGTACCGTAGTCCCATGTGTTGGAGCAACTATAGTGAGACGGTTACGTTGGCACCAAAGATGGTAAAGGATACTTCCAGGCAGATCAAGATGATTTGAGATCAGATAAAGGTATTCCATGATATGTAGATGAGTTATGCTAATATGCGGAGGAGAGCATATGAGTTTGAGGTAAGCGACAAGGTTCTTCTATGGGTTTCGCCAACGGAGGGAGTGATGCATTTTGGTCATAAGGGAAATCTTATCTTGAGTTTCATTGAGTAGAACAAGATTTTCTATCATGTTGGAGAGGTTTCTTACCATCTTACCTTGTTGATGGAGCTTTTGTGCGTGTATATCATCTTTCACATCTCTCAATTGATGAGGTATGTGTTGGATCCATCACACATCATTCAACTAGAGATGATTGAGTTGAGCTCGATGAATCATTGATATACAAAGAGCATCCATTCAAGACTAGGAAGACGTGTTCAAAGAGCATACCATTCATGAAGGTCTAATGGTCACGTCATGGGGCAGAGGAGGCTACTTAAGATACTAAGGAGGAGATCAAGGCAAAGTATCCAAAGTTTTTTGCTTAGGTGCATTGTGCGGGCATCACCACCTCTTTAAAGGGGGTAGTACATTTTCTTATGCATTAACTCTTAGTTATTATAATCTTTTGTTCAATGGCTTAGGATGTCTTATGTTTTGAGCTTGCAGTAATGTATTTCTTTCGTGGACTTCAAGAATGAATTCTCTTTTAAGGGGATAGTGTTGTAATAGCCCATTCCAAAATCCATCTAATTGTATTTAGAATTATGTTAATATAAAATAAATGAGTTTTGGTTTTGAAATGGTCTTTAAGTTCAAATGAAAATGTGAATTTCTGGTGTACCAGTCAACTAATGTACTAGCAAAATTTATCTTCTTATTCTCGACAAACCAATCGACTAGTTTGCCCAAACTGATCGATTAGTTTGCCCACGATTTCATATCCGTTTTTTATTTTGATTCAAATGTCTCTCCAATTATTATAAAAACTTTTTATTTGAGTTCAATTATGACATTAACCATGTTTTAGTTTTCTAGTATTATTTTCGTATTAATTGAACCATTACATGATTTTAACTAGCAAAATTTTCCTAAAAAGCCACTTTTGGAGGCAAGCCTCCCTTCTACTTTTTCCCTCACCTCTCTTTCTCTCTTCTGGAAGCTAAGGCATCAATTCTTGACTTTATGCACTCTCCCCTAACTTGCCAACCCACTTGTATACCCATCCCTGACTACACTCAACCCCTCACCACCCTATCAAGTCATCATTCACTTCTTATCTTACCCACACTCAACCTCACCTATCGCATCCCTCTTTTCCTTAGGGATTTCGATTAGCTTGCTCCTATACCCCTCATTCTACTGACCTATCTTCATTCCACACTTGTGTTCTTTCTCTCTTCTCCCTTCCTCTTGTGAAAATCTAACTAAGTGTTGAACACTTTTTCTTTTTTCCTCTCTTCTTCCTTGTACTAAGGAAAATAGAGATCCTATTTGGTTTTCTCCTTTAAATTGTGTAGGAATTGTGTTCCTTTATCTTCTTCCAATCTTGATTTTATTTCTCTCTTTTTTTTCCTAAGCAAGGAAGAATTAAAGTTGAGAAAAGTTGGATATTTCAACTTCTCCTCAACACTCTATTTTGAGTAAAAAAGGTGGTCTTTCATGTTTCTATTTTTCTTTTGATTTTATTTTTTTTAATGAAGTTTTGGAAGAGGATCTTTAATGGTTTTACTTTGATTCTCTTAAGAATCAAAGTTCTACTAGATAGGCCATCTAGTAAGAGTTTTACGCTAGAAATATTGCTTCAAGGTTAAGCATTCTTATCTTTAACATAATTAGGTTTATGTGGTATATTGAGGTTCCATGTGTTAGTGTTTATATGATTATGATCGGATTATGCTCCATGTTATGAGCATATGGGATAATCCTTCTCAAGTAAGTATTGTTAAGTTTCCTAATTTTTTAGCATGAACTTGATTGTTGAGCATGATTTAGTTAAGTGTGTATATCACCATGTGTCCATTTGATTCTATGTGTAAAGCATGTATTTTTATGTGTATTTTCACATAGAAGTATGTTAGGTTTAATATGGTAAAGTGTGGTGAAATTTGGTGTGTGTTTTGCAAGTCTAGATTGTGCTTTATCCAGACCAGTCGATTGGTTCCTCAAACCAATGACTAGTTTTGCCAGTAGTCGAATGGTTTGGAATTTTGGATCACTTGGTCATGAGAATAGTAAATTGGTTTAGTAAACCAATTAACTAGTTTCAATGAAGAGTTGATCGGTTGGTCAAACTCATTGACTATTGTCCCTACAAACTAAAAGAGTTTGGTCTTTGCTTAGACCCATCAAACTGTCGGACCAAACCAATCAACTCGTTACTATAACTAGTTGATTGGCTTCTCAAACCCATCGATCAGTTTTTTTATAGGCCATATTTTTTTGGTCTATGCTTAGACCCATCAACCGGTTGGATCAAACCAATCGACTAGTTCTCATTATAGTCGACCGCTAAGGCCAACAAGTTGACTAGTGCTCTATTTTTTGTTTTAATATAGGTCTGGTACAACCAGACCAGTTAAATGGTCTAAGGACCGATCGATTGGTATGGCTGGAAACCACCTGCTTTGTTATGTTTCTCTTAGGCCTTTTATTTTGATTCTTATATGTATTTACAACATTTAAATTATGATTTCAACCATGATTGACCTAAGTTAATATGAACCAATATGATGGTATTTGTGTAACACCCCCAAAATTCACTACTGAAAAATTTTGTTAATAAAAAAGAAATTAGCGGAAGCAAATAAATAAATCGTGAACTTTGGGAGTATTACCGCCACACTTAGTACCAGACCGGTTCACTCATACCGTTCCAGTACTAAGTACTAAGGCTAAAGGAAAATGAAATACAATGTGCAAGAAATTCAACATACTGAAATCAGAGTAGCGCATCAAATCGTTTACCAGAATAGAATCCACCAATGGTGGTTACAGTAATAACATATACATTTAAAACCAAGAATTTAAATGAGAATGAGAAAAGGCCTAATGGTACTGGATAATTCCTTACTCTCTTTCCCGTAGCCCACTTGAGTAGCACCTGAAAAGACCTGCAAGGGCACTGCCCATTGAATAGGCAGGGGCCCCAAAAGGGAATCCCTTCAGTACTACGGTAGTGAGTAACCCTTTAATACCACACTTAAAGACAGGCCCGCATACGGCACATAATACAAGCTACATACATGAATAATGAGAGATGCATACATAACAATAACATACATAATAATTTATAAGTCACGATCGCTACTTTTGGCCTTAAGCCATGTCATAGTGTAAAATCAATACATTTGGGCCTTAAGCCATTATTCCATCATCATTCAATCAATATCATATTTTATATCCATGTGAGTGCGAGAACCCCACTATTATAGCCGGTGGACCGGAAAGTATACACACAGGGCAGAACGCATCTGACCACTATTATTGCCGGTGGACCGGAAGGTAAACACACAGGGCATAATGCACCTGACCACTATTATTTGCCGGTGGACCGGTCTGGCCCCGACTCACATGGTGTTCCACTATAATTGATTAGTATTTTTCCATAATCTTATTCACATACATAACTGATTTTATTGAGCTCGGGACCCCCACTATTATTGCCGGTGGACCGGAATACATATAACTCATCATCCAGGGCACAACGCTCCTGGCCACTATTATAACCGGTGGACCGGGATATATAAAGAATCATCATCCATGGCACAACGCTCCTGGCCACTATTATAACCGATGGACCGGTACTCAATATCATAATCACCTGGGCCCGGCTCATTAATATTCCACTTTCAATAATAGTATCTTTTCTTTCTTTAATCAGCACATCAATCATATTTATTTGCCTCGAACGGGAGATCAACAACCCGGGACACAAAGGTACACCGGTCGTACCGGTGCATATCAGCTACTCAGTACCCTTCAACCACGAACCCAAGGACTCAAAGGTACCCTGGTCGTACTGATGCATAAAGCTAACTCAGTACCCTACCGACAAGGAAACCTAATCCATAAGTATGCATACCCCCTAACTAGGTCCGTAGAGCTAGAAAGAGTAAGATATAGGGCCTCGCTGGGGCACAAAGGCACACCAGCAAATACCAGAATAATCGTGGACTAAACCACGTCCTTAGGGTAGCGACCCCTAAGGAGTCACCATTCCCGATCTCGAGGTCTTTCACTTTAAGTAATAGTGTCTTAATTAAAGTGATCATGAAAAGCACAATAATCCGATACTTATTCACTTTCAATCGTTCTGATATCATTAATCGTTTCTTATTCAGATGATTATCCAGGATATCACAGAGAAACCATTAAGGCCATATTATTTATCAAATACTCCTACTTGGCTAATCAGCCTTATTTGAATTATATTATAATGTTCTACAATCATAACAATGTGTTAGGCACAAATTACTCATTGACCCCTTACTTATATAATTGCTAAGTATTCCTTCCTTATTGGACAATTTACTCCATTACCCTCTAGGTTGCGTAATTACCGAATTACCCCTTGTCCAATTTAGATTACCAAATTATATCCTATACTTTTTAGATCACCATTCACCCCTCATAATTGATACACTTATCATATTTCCCATTTTGTTGGTTATATTACCAAATCGCCCTTCTCCTTTGTTATAATTACTAAATTGCCCTTGAGTTGGATAAATTACTAAATTACCCTCCTTCATTATCATGATTACTATTTTGCCCCTTTAGTTGGTTAAATAATTATCACTTTATCCCATAATTGGCTAAATCACCAAATTGCCCCTTTAGTTGGATAATTTACCAAATTGCCCTTCTCCTTTATCATAATTACCATTTTACCCTTCTCACTTATTTTAATTGCCATTTTACCCTTTTTAATTATCACAAATCCCAAATTACCCTTCTTCATAATTAAAAATATTAATTTACCCTTCTTCATAATCATAATTACTATATTACCCTTCTCCATTATTAAAATTACCATAATGCCCTTTAATTGGTTAATTTACCAAATTACCCTTCTATAGTATCCTACTTATCCAATTGTCCTTCTACAATCATAATTTAATTACTAAATTATCTTTCGTCGTTATCATAATTACCAAGTTACCCCTTACTCCCAATTTTACCATAATATCCTTTTATTTACCAAATTACCATTTTACCCCTTACATCCAATTTTACCATATTACCCTTTTGCTTGTAAATTACCATGATACTCCTTTTACTTCACAAATTACTATTTCACCCTTTTATATCCAAAACTTACCATTTTTATCTTTCCTTACAAAATTACCATTTTGCCCTTCTTTTCCAAAATTACCATATTACCCCTTACTTATAAATTACCTTTTCGCCATTCACTCATACAATTACCATATTACCATTTATTTATGAAATGACTATTTTGCCCCTCTACCTCCAAAATTACCATATTAACCCTTTTACTTACAAAATTACCATAATTCCCTCATTCATCCAAAATTACTATTTTACCCCTACTTCCAAAATTACCATTCTTACCACTTACTTATAAAATTACCATATTGCCCCTTGACTCCAAAATTTCCGCTTTACCCTTTTCTCCCAAAAATTACTATAATACCTCTTTACTTATAAAATTATCATTTGGCCATTTAATCATAAAATTTCCATATTATTCTTTTATCTCGAAAATTACCATCATACCCTTCTTTCTCACAACTTACAATTTTATCCTTTTTACTTATAAAATTATCATCTCACCCCTTCCCTTTGAAATTAACAAAATACCCTTTTGTTTACAAAATTACCAAAATGCCCTTTTTCACTTATGAAATTTCCACTCAACCCCTTTATTCACCATTTTTATGAATTTACTAACACTACATAAAATAATGATATTAGGACTTCATTCTTATCATCTAAGTCCACCAACATGTTGTTATTCAACATAATACTCATTAGCAACTACCTACATTAGGTCACATACTTCATAAGCAAAATTACTAAAATACCCTTAGACAATAATATTACTCATGCATTAGCAACATAATACATCATAAACAAGCATTTAACATTTCCATCAATAATCAAACTCCTCCCTTAATTACATACCTACATATGGCACAAAGTTATCATGCTTTTCCTTTTTATCAAACAATATAAGAAACCATATACATATCATGCTAAGCACACCAAACATGCATAAAATCATACTAAACCCCTAATGTGCTAGCATAAGTTTTTCCATATATTTAAGGGAGGATTAACGGTTACCTTAATCCCGCAAGATATCAAATCTTACCAAGCATAATTAGCAACTCAACACCTAAAAATAATATCCATCATTTTTACGTTAGAAATAAGAATCCAAGCATAAAACTTTATAAAATTTAATTAGTAAAACACTTAACATAAAATACTATTATACCTTAAAAATTAGCTAAATAATTTCCAAAATAAAGGGGAGCTCACGCTGCATGAGCAGCGTGAGTTTCATGCAAAACCATGGGGAGAAAAGGGCTCAAAGAGGATGAAGGGAGAAAAATAAGCCATTTTCGGGTTGGGGTCTTTGGGCTAGAAAAGAAGGTAGTTAGGGGGTTCTAAGGCAAGGGAATGGTGCAGAAGTGAAGAGGGGGTGTAGGTGGAGGCTAAGGGTGGTTTCACGAAGGTATAGGGCAGCAGAGACGGCAGCGGCAAGACGGCGAAGTTGGCTGCCGAGAAGGGTCGAGGTGGAGGAGTTATGAAGGAAGAAAAAGGAGAGGGAAAAATGGAGGGGTTCAAGGGCTGTTTTCAGCCAAATAATGCATGGCGGTTGTAGAGGGGGTTGCAGGGTGTCGAATGGTGGGTTGGATGGCAGAAGAGGTGGCCGGACGGCGGCGGAAGCGGCGGTTGCAGGTGGCTCGGTGGTAAGGGGAAAAACTGGAAAGAAAAGAAAAGGGGTGGAGAAGGGAGGAAGTGTAGGGCTCGAGGGGTGGCGTGATGGTGCAGGGTAGTAGGGGGTGGTGGCAGGAGGCGGCGCAGGGGTGGGTTTTGGTGGTTGGCGGCGGCGTGGAGAGAGAACAGAAAAAAAATGGGGAAGAAGGAAGGAGAGAGGAGGGAGCTCGGGGGAAGGAGAAGGCTCGAAAATGAGGGGAATGAAGGGCTGGGGAGATGGAGAAAAAAAAGAAGAGGGAGAAGAGAGGGGGAGCAAGCGGTCGATCGGTGCTGCAATGGTGGCAAGGCTGTCAGTTGGCAGGGGAAAGAGAGGGAGAAGAAGGAAAGAATTTAGGTGGGAATGGAGGGTGCAGGGGGGGTTAGTTTGGCTCAAAATAGGAAAGAAAAGGACGGGGTAGAGAGAGGGAGTAGCAGAGGCAGGTGTGGTGGCAGGCGGCGGCAGTGGTCGAGCGTGCATGGAGGACGGGAGCAGGTCGGGGCGTGGGAGAAGAAGAAGGGAAGAAGGAGACTAGGCGGGCGGCTGGACCGGCGCAAGAAAAGAAAATAAGGCCAGTCGGCCGGTCTAGGGGCGAAAGAAAGGAGGGCGTGCTGGGCAGCGCGTGAGGAAGAGAAGGGAGACGGGCCTGGCCCAAACGCGCGGGGGAGGAAGCCAGGGCGGCGGCCCAAGGGAGGGGGAAAAAGAAAAAAAAAGAGAAGAAAAGGAAAAAGGGTAAAAGAAGGAAATGGAAAAATAGGAAAAATAAATTAAATTAATTTATAAATCATAAAATGTAATATTATTGATAAATTATTTAATTTAATAATTTAATTCATTATAATCTAATATATTAGTTTAAAAAGGATAAAGTTGGTAAAATATTAGTTTGGAAAATTATTTAAATAAAATAATATGATAAATGGAAAAATATTTATTTTTAATTTATTAAATACTCTTATCCAAACTTACATACTCTAAAATTCATAGAATAATTAAAATAAATAATTTTAAAAGCAAATATTATTTCAGATAATAGTTATTTATTAAAATATAGGTTTTTGAATTTTTTGAGGTATTACAATTTGAGACTTGATTTTGGTTGAGTTTGGTGTTATCCTTAAACATCCAATTGGTATGATGAGTTTGGTGTTATCTTTAAACACGTATTTGGTGGCTTAATGCCTTGTGTGAGTTTGGTGTCATCTCTAAACACGCAATTTGGTGGCTTGTATGCCTTAGTTAGTGTTTGGTGTCAACACTTAAAACACCCAATTGGTTTGATATGTGGAATTTTGATCATAAAATCGTAGAGGCCATCCTGGTATACATAATTAGGATTTGGATATCTTTTGTGCCCCTAGCGTAGATGTCCAAGCAAGGTGGATGTTGAAGATCCCTGAGAATAGTCCCTTGGCCCTAGTGTTAGTGTGGTAGGTGAGGTAGACCCAAAATTGAGCACATGCCCCCTCACCTAGGTGTCCAAGTAAGCTAGATGTTGAAGTTCCTTGAGAAAAGCCCCTTAGCACTAGTATGATGCAGTGTTGGGAGTTACAGTCCTACATTTTTCCCATCATGGATATTGACATTATATATTTTACCTTTATATGGATTGTTGTGTAAAATCATGCTTGTTTGTATTTGTACACCCTCATGTTTCGTTAAGGTATTCATATATTTGCATTGTTCTAGTATGTTATATTTCGAGTAGAGTGTGTACCATGCTAATATTTGACCTCACTATGATGCACGAGTCTTCCATGTTTTAGGTAGTATGATTTGCCAATAATTTACCGCACTGATAATACACTTTTGTGGTCACTATGATGATCTGACTTATGACTAAAGGAGCATATGACAATTTGCATGGTTATGACTCTCAGTTAGAGTACACTGAAGGTGATGACGTAAGCCACTAGCTAGTCATTGCATGGGGTTAGAGGTTTATGTCTATGCCTAAGAGTTAGGCTACAGAGTTATTAGTTATTTTTCCACTGCATTGAGATGTTTTTGTATTTTCGATTATTTAAACTCTTGGTTCGAATTCCTGTATTTAATTTTGTAAACTACCAAGTTCATTATATCTATGATATGGTTGTAGTCTTTATTGCCTTGTAAGTGTCACATTATTGTTATAATGATGCATTCTTTTATTCCTTATTCTATTTTTCCTTGCATCAGGTACGGGTTAGACGATGGTTACACATCTCTCATGATTGATGTAGCGGTAACATTACCCGATTTTTCTTTTCAAATCGCTTCCGCATAGTCTTAAAAATAAAATTTTGTGGTTCAAAAATTTTAGGTGTTACAATAATTAACATAAAACAGATTCCCAAAATTAAGTGAGGATTGGAGTATATTCAAAGTCAAAACCATAATATAGATCATGAATTCCAATAGAACCAAGTTACTAATTTTGGTCAACTCCAACAAAATAAAGCCACAATTTACTAATTGATTTGGTTTTGTCGTACCAGTCAACTAGTTTTCCAGTTTAAAACATATTTTTATAATTCATTTTAAAATTTATTATTTAAAAAAATTATACAAAAATACTTTTTATAGACGCGCGCGCGCACACACACACACGCACACGCACGCACGCACGCGCGCGCACACACACACACACACACACACACACACACACACACACACACACACACACACACACACACACACACACACACACACACACACACACACACACACACACACACACACACACACACACACACACACACACACACACACACACACACACACACACACACACACACACACACACATTATATCATTGTTAAGTTTTGTTCTATTATTTCTTTACCATTTTATGTAACGCCTTTTCCAATTTTATTTGTCTATTTATCTTATATGTACATAGAAGCAATATAAACCTCATTTTTAATTATAACCTAACTGGTTTTATTCTCAAAGTCAAAGGATCAAAATATCCTTTGGAAGAATTGTTCTGATAAAAAATTACACACTAACATACATAAAAAAAATATTAATATTCAAATAAATTATTCATTTTTTTAAAAGAACTAGCTGGATCTATTTAGTAGAACTCGTTTGCTCGACTTTTGAGATTTGGCTGACCTAAAATGGTAAGGGTTCTAATACTATAAACGAGTTAGACTATGTGCCTAATCAGACTTGATTTATGGTCATCTCGATAGATATTCATTGCTTTTGTGCTGATTTAAACCTTATGTTGGTTCAATGCCCGCATAATTATTTCATTATAATCATAACTATTATAATACTATTAATAATTTGATGATAACTAAGTTTTAATTTCCAAATTTTCTTTTTGATAAATGGTAGAAATGAAGTCCAATTACATTATTGAGAATTAATCTAGATAAGATCTTATGAAGAACAATCAAATTATAATAGATGAGAGCAGATTATCGGTAAATATCCGACGAAAGAAACAGATACTATGTTTATGATTAGAAGGGGAAAAAAAATCAATGACATTAAGAATCGTATTTTAAATTAATGCATTACCTCGGTTCATTGAGTACCGTCACTCCCGGACTCCTTGACAAACCTGTATGGCCTACGACTTTCATCTTTCCACTCTTTCAACTAACTTTCTGTCAATGGGATTTTCAACTCAACTAACTTCCTGTCAATAGGACTTTCAGCTACAATAGGTTCGCATATGTCGCCGCCCCACCACTAATCGACTGTCAGGTACTTTAGTTATGGCCAATGGATTTTCAGCATCCATCATAAATAATTCATCCGCTTCGAGATGAGTATCCTTTTAGTTTTAGGACTTGTTTGGTACGGGATAATAGGGGTGGAAAAATTTCTCCTTATTTTGTATCTTATTTAATAATAATAAATATATTTTTAATAAAATATTTATTTTAGATTAAATTAAAATCTAAAATGGATATTTATTAGAATAAAAACATTTAATTTTAAATAGATTATATAAGATATATAAAATATGGAGGTAATTTTTCTACCCTATACCAAACACCAAACGGGCACTTAATTTTCAAATTTTTGTGGACAGCATGAATTGATGATGAGAAAATATTAACATGCATGAAAGTGGGAGCCCGGCCTACGGAAAACGGAACGCTATAAACTCTTCTAACGTGCACAGGGTATATATATGTGCGTTCCAAAGTGATGTGTTTACTCATTCTCTCTGCTTCTAGTCTCCGCTAATCTCCGTCCCTCCCTGCCTCCCTGTCATGGCATCCTCTGCTGTTATTCCAAAAGAAAAACACGAAGAGGAGAATCCGCAGTACACATCCTTGAAGGAGGAAGTAGAATCATTCATTTCGACCTTACCAACGGAAAGAGCATTACCTGCAGATATCTATGAATATCAAGGTTATTGGGTCAATAAACAATTTCTTACGGGCATATTGATTGCCCGGAAGTGCTTCAAAGCTCAGCCGAGTAATGTCTTTCTAGGCAGTCAACCTAAGTGCGGTACTACCTGGTTAAAAGCTCTCGCTTTTACGATCATGAATCGAAGCCGCTTTGATTTCACCACACATCCGTTACTTCAATCTAACCCCCATGACTGTGTTGACTTCCTAGAGCTCTACGCATACTTCAATCCCTCAAATCCAAATCCAACCGACCCGCTCTTAGCAACGCACATCCCTTACCAACTTTTGCCAGAGTCGATCCACAGCTCTGGTTGTCCGATTATATATATTTGTCGTGATCCTAAGGACGTCTTTGTTTCGCGTTGGCTATTCGTGAGTAAGTTGAAGCCTGAAAAGGCTTCCTCCACCTCCTTGGAGGAACAGCTCGATATGTTTTGCAAAGGAGTCTCGCCCTTTGGTCCATGTTGGGACCATATTCTGGAATACTGGAAAGCAAGTTTGGAATTCCCCAATAAGGTTATGTTTCTCAAATACGAGGAGTTGAAAGCCGAACCTTATACCCATGTGAAAAGGATGGCCGAGTTTGTAGGCCTTCCGTTCTCGGAAGATGAAGAAAAGGGCGGCGTCGTTCAAAAAGTGATAGACCTTTGCAGCTTTGACAACATGAAAAACTTGGAGGTTAATCGAGGTGAAGTGTTCAAGACAAATTCGGCAAGAAACAGTTTCAGAAACGACACATTCTTTCGGCAAGGAAAGGTGGGCGACTATAACAATTACTTGACCGATGAGATGATCAAACGTATTGATGAGATCACGGAATTGAAGCTCAAAGGATCGGGAATGGTGTTTAATTAGCCTTTGTTCTTATAATTGGAATCACTTTATCCGGCTCTCCATGTATTAATTAATGGTAATGGTTGTAGGTTGATTCGTATTTGTGACTTGCCTTCTCATGTTTGTGTTCTTATATTTTAATTTGTAACAATGTAAGCGGAGCTTCGGTCTTGCTGTTCTTCATGTTAGAATCATGTTTTAATTTATTTCAAAAAAAAATAATATACAGTATGTAACATCCCTATTTAATTAAGAGTAACCTTGATTAATTAATGTCTTATTTGAATTTACTTACTAAAAGTAATTTTATAAGATAACTACTTATTTAAAAAAAATTAAACTAAAAAATTTCAAAATAAATGGTCATCTTATATAATTACTTTTGATAAGCAACTCAAAATAAAACATAAATAATCGATGATTGTATTTACAACTTCATGGAAATCATAATAAGTCATTTGTAACTATTGACGAACAATATTACCAGGGTAGTAATAGTTTTCATGTTTCGTACATTTGAGTGTTCGCCCTAATATCACTCAGATGTAGAGTGTGCTCCGATTGATCTCAGTTTGTTACTGTTATCAAACTCCATGTAAATTTATTTTCTATCAAGGGTCCATATATGCAAAAATAACAATCTCATCTCCAATACGATCTATAGAGATGTAGAAGTACACAATCTCATATCGATTACCTTCAAGATCTATAGTGACAAATTATTTTCAATAGATCATGACAAACTGCTTTAAAAATAATCACAAAAGTATATTTAAATACATAAACATTTTGAGTTTGTTTCAATAATAGTGTAAAAGTTGTTTAATTTTCCATATAGATAAAAAAAATGTATTCTTATAACAATGTAAACATTTTAAAATAAAAAATTCAAGGATAAATGTTTAGACTTTCATGAGATTAAAATATCTAATTTAGACTTTGTTCTCATTAAAAAATAAACATAAATAACACATTTACCTAAAATTTAAACTTTAATAAAGTATATAGCTTAATGAGAATAATGTCTATACGTTTATGTCTTTACAAAAAAATTCAAAATTGTTCATAGGTTTGTAAAAGCAAACCTAAAATATTTATGCCTTTTTGGTAAAAAAAAAACAATTAATATAACTTTAGAATGAAATGATCAAAATGAGTCATAGAATTGTAATCATGTAAAGAAATAGTATGTACCTATATCAAAAGTACTTTTAGTATATTTCAAATAGTAATGCAAACATGTAATAATTTTGGAACAAAATTTCAGCTAGCTTATTTGGCCTAGAAAAACCTCAATTAAAAAACTTTAGAAGTGTATAGTTGAAAAGTTTATAATGGCTGAAAGTTTCTTGGAGATTTCCTATTGTTAGCTACCTTTTGAACTTTCATATATGTTATTGACTAGTATTGGCAAATATACTCAAATAATGGCACAATAAAATATGCCAATAAAGATAATAATAATCATAAAAATAAAACATACATTTCAAGTAATAATGAAGTTTGATTCTTCAATTATATTTAATTTGCATGGAATTAAAATCCCTTAATTCTACCATGGTTATGAATTTCCTCATTGTCCTATGGCATTCATATTACAACTTACTACTTTTTCACTAACCTTGAATGTCATTTTATCCATAAATTTTGCATCAAAACATAATGTTTCATTTAAACTAATGTAAGCATAAATAGATCCATAGAGAATGAAAGTCTAACTATAACTACCATCATTGAGAGAGAAAGAAAAACTCATACAACATAGAGAGAGAGAGAGAGAGAGAGAGAGAGAGAGAGAGAGAAACAAGGACACTAAGAGAAAGGAGAGAACATAAGTGAGGGCCTAGAATGATGGCAGCAAGATTGAAATTCACAAGAAATTATATGAATTGCCAAAATAAGAGAGCCTAAAAGAAATGAAATGAGATTCATGTACCAAAATAACAAATTAAAAAAAAAGCATGAAATTGATACTTCATCTTGAGTGCATCCTATAGGATGCACTGAGGTGCATAATATAAATTATGTCCAATGAGGCCATTTTATAAAACATAGCTTTATAAATGGTGTATCCTCTAAACATATGGGAAGATCTTCACAATCCCTAAAGCTACTCTTGAATTACCAAATCAAAATAAATGTATTCTTAGGGTCATGAAAATTATAAATAATGGGACAACTAGAGGTTGGTTGATTTTGGCAAAAAAAAAAGTGTATGGAAGATGATTCACTAAAAGTGGATTGGTTAGAGTTGGGTTTATGTGATCAAATAAAGCATGAAATTCAAGTAAGTAAATGTGATCATGAGGAGTAGAATTAAGGGATGTGTGGCAAAATAGTAGGTGTTTCTATTCACAATTGTGAAAGTAAGCCTTTTTGACTAAGTCATAGTGGATTTTGGTTGACATTTTAGTATGAAAATTGTGGGTTACTGTAACACCCCCAAAAATCACAGTTTAACCATTTTGGATCCTTAACATTTTCTTGTTTAACCATGGAACCCCAGCCTTATCATTCAATTCTTTTTATTCCTTTTTTTTATAGTTCAATTTTGGTAACCAAAATATCAACCAAATTTATAACTTCATTGAATATCATACTCCACCCCTTATATGTTGTTTCTCTTTCACATGGCCCCCTATTGTTTGATTTTCTATTCCAAGACGTGTGGTCCAATTGCTTCACAAACCCATCTATGCCTTACCCTTTTAAATGTTACCACCTTATATAACCCCTCCTTCCTTCATCATTTATTTATGTTTGATCTAGAACCAAATTAGAGCCCCCTTAAGCTTTCATACACAACTTTATTTATCTTTCTGTCTCTTCATTTTTCCTTTTTTTTCTCATGGTTACTTTTTTTAAACCCCTAAAACCTTATATGTATGAAAACTTTGTGATTTCCCCCTTCTTCTTCATGACTGGTGCACGTTATGCATCATCTACTTCATGAGATTCATGTATTTTTAAGCTTTTGTTGTGTGAGGCTCTTGCGAAGCTAAGCCCCACCAATGTGAGTCTATAACATTTCTCCCTGTTCCTGTGTGTACCCTATACATTACAACTGCTCCTCTTAATGAGTACTTGATGTTTCTCCCCCCTCCAAGCATAAAGTTCTCAAACTACTAAGCCTTGGCAGCATCAATTGATGGTGTTTGTTGCATTGTAGCCTCACATAGATTCCTTGCTTTTCTTATCTTCCATTTGTTCTTTTTTCACTTCCTTTAAATTTTATTATTGTTGTAATTAGTTCTAATATATGTTTTTGAGTGTCATGGAGAAGGTAAACTTTTGTGCTTTTGGGCAAATTGAATTTAGGTAAATCCAATCACTCATGATATGGTATAAATTGTGTGCTAGCATGATAAGGTTGTTTATAAGTAGAATCATGTTAGGGTTTATTAAATAGAAGTGTTATGAAAGTGTAGCATGGATGAAATAATTCCCTTAAATAGTTGACATGTATGTTATACTTGTTTTTAAATATTATATATATATATATGTATATGTTGAAATATGTAAAAGGTTGACATAAGCATACATAGGGTTTTATTTGGAAAATGTATAACATGATATTACTTAAGCACAAAGAGGGTTAGTTTTGTGTTGATCTTTATTCATATTTCCTAGGGGTAAAAATTCCTTCTTCCATGTATGTTAAATGTACCATGACATGTAAGAAATGCATTCTTAGGGTTTTGTATATGTAAATTGACAAATACATGCATAAGGATAATATAATCAATTTCCCTATTTTAGAATTTTCCTTCATGATAAAATATTTTAAATTATTTTCTTTTAATATTTTCATGAGAAATTATCATTATATTAAAGTTTAGTATTAAATTAGATAATATTGTGGTAATTACGGTTTTGAGGATATTTTGATCATCCATGGCTAAGATGTGTTTAGGTGTGAATAATAAGGTATAGGATGACCTTAGTGGATTTAAGGTTGACTTTAGCATTAACTCTTGACATCTCACTTAGACTATTGACTTTTGGGTTAACTTTAATAATTAAAAATGCAGAAAAAAATGGTAAGTATATAACTAGAATTTTTGCGCATTATTTGGTATTTGTTATCACCCTTAAAAACATTAATATTTAAAGTGAATGAACTTGAGTTTATGAATAGTGGATCCTTAGGGATAGTTATCCTATGAATGAGGTTTAGCCCTTGTTTTTTTTGTTGGTGAGTTGTAGTACCCTAGTAAGACCCTATATATAACCTAATTAGTTATTTGGACTTATTAGGGGAAATGGAAGGCCCTAAAATATAGTATAATTCCCTTCTAAGATGCATTAAATATGAGAAATGGCACATAGAGATCTTTTCAGAGGAAGCTCTTGCTACTTTAACAATTTGCATGTTTCCTGACCATAGCTAACACTCAATTAAAATGCTGCTTAAGTAAATCCAAAGGTTTGCTTACTTAAAAGGTTATGCTATACCTCTCTCATACACTTCCTTGATTAAAAAGTCTCAAAGAGAAGATCATGGAATATAAAGTTGTTTGTTCTTGAATAGGAAATTTTCTTGGTTCACATAAGCTCCATTACTCCATATTTTCTTGAGAAATGACACCTCTGATGCCTACACCAATAACATCATATGTCAGTTCAAATAGCTTTTCAAAGCTATTTAAAGCTAAAATGAGTGTATTGGATAGTTTTTTCTTCAACTCTTTAAAGTCTCTTATAGCAGCTTCAATCCACTTGAACTCTCATTTCTTCATAAGTTGGGTGATGAGAGCTTTTGATAATCCATTCACGAATCTTCCATAAAACGATGCCAATACATGAAAACATCTTACTTCATACACATTGATATGTTATGGCTAAATTTAAATAGCTTCAATGTTTGATTGATCTACTCGTACTTCATATAACCAAGGAATATTATACTCTTCACAATGAAGCTACAATTCTCTAACTTTCCACATAGCCTAACTTTCTGTAACTTCTCAAAGAACCTCCTAAAACACACAATGCAGTCATCCTCACTTTTGTTGTATACAAGAATATCATCTAATTACACCACCACAAATTCAACGAAGAATGATCTTATCCCCTCATTTCATAAATCTCATAAAGTAATTAGGTGCATTGCATAACCCAAATGTCATGGCTAACCACTCATAAAGATCATACTTAGTATTGAAAGTCGTTTTCCGCTCATCCCCTTCTCTAATTCTCATTTAATAATAACCACTTCTCAAATCAATCTTAGATAAGACCCTTGCTCCATATAGCTTGTCTAACATATCATCTAGCCTCAGCATAGGTAATTTATATTTTATTGCAATGTTGTTGATTTCCTTTGAAATATTAAACATCCTCTAAGTTCCACCCTTCTTAGGTACCAACAAAGTTAGAGCATAATATGAACCCATGCTCTCTCACATATTGTCTTTGTCTAACGACTCTTGGATTTTTTTTCAAAGCTCCTTATAATTTTTAGGATTATATCAATAAGTTGCTTTTTTTAGAAGAGAAACTCTTTGCATGAAATAATTAACTTTTGATATTCCCTTAAAAAGGCGGTAATCTAAGTGGAAAATCTTCATAAATCACATCACCAATCTCTTTTTATAATTTGGTAAGGCTCAAATTGTCTCCTAGTTTCTCCCCTTGTTGTGATTCTTCTTTTTCTACCAATGCATAACAAGCTCCCTTTTCCTTGAAGGCTTTAATCATAGCTTTCTCATGGAAGAACAAACTCTTGAATTGGGGATTTTTTTTAGGCTCCTAGAATTTGGTTGTGAGACAACAAAGGGATTTAATATGAACTTCTTTTTCCCCTTGCACACTATTTATTCATTGAACACTCAATCCTAAGAGACTTGTTTATGATATTGTAATGGCCTCCCAAGAAAGATATGGCATGCGTCCATTTGTAATATGTGGCATAAAGCATCATCAACATAATTACCAATTTTAAAACTAAAATGGGCTTATTTAGAGACCCTTACACCTTTGTTTTTGCTGATCCATTATAAAGAATAAGACCTTTTTCAAATGTCCATTTGCAAGAAGAATATGATTCAGAGGTGAAAAGAAGTTCAAAAGAACACAAAACTATAAGAAATGATGATGAGTCCTAAATGAAACATTCCGAAAACGTAAATAGGGTTTTTTTAACTTTAAAAAGATGTCCTAAAACTTCAACCTAAGAAAAATTAACCTCCACTAATACAAATAAATAACTCTTATTACCAAAAAGAACTAGTGTTACATTATGCATAATGCTATTAATTTCAATAATAATATTATTTATTATTATTAATATTAACAACAATAATAATAACAATATTAACAATAAAAATAATATTTAAGATACTCTTGATAAAAATAATATAAGCATCAAGATTAATAATAATAATAATAATAATAATAATAATAATAATAATAATAATAATAATGATGATAATAATAATAATAATAATAATAATAATAATAATAATAATAATAATAATAATGTTGCTATTTTGTTGATGCCATCATCGTCGTAGCTAAGAATGATGATGATGATGATATGTTAATATTAAGAATAGTTATGATAATAATAAGAATCATTTTAATAAGTATAATGATATCACTAATAACAATTATTTTATTCATATTAATATTATTATATATATATTGATATTGTTATATATATTGGTAATATTATTTTTATTTATGCAACTAATAATATGATTTATTAAGTAAGTAATAGTATTGATGATATTATAATTTTCTTATAAATTTTATAATAAAAAAATATAATGTTATTATTATAATTATTAATAAACTATAAAATATTGACCTTAATAATATTATTATAATTAATATTAATGAAACCAGTAATAATATCAAAATTACACTAATAATAATAATAATAATAATAATAACTTTATTAGTAGTATTATTACTATTTAGTATTGATAATAGTGCTATGATTAATGGTCATAATAATAATTAACATTATTACTTTGTAATATTAAAATTAATATTATTTAATAACATTATTAATATTAAAGTTGCTATTATTATGAAATTTAATGTTAATAATAAGAATAGTGTTAATAAAATTATAATTATTATGAAATTTAATTTTAATAATAAGAATAGTGTTAATAAAATTATAATTATTATTAAATTTAATGTTAATAATAAGAATAATGTTAATAAAATTATAATTATATCATTAGTATTATATTTATTAATATTAATGCCAATAGATATTAATAAAACTAATAAATTATTATTATTATTATTATTATTATTATTATTATTATTATTATCATCATCATCATCATCTTCAATCAGAATACATATATGAGGTAAGGATATATATTTATATGAAAAATTCAAAAAAGAGGGATTAGATTATTCTCCGGTCAGACATATCCAAATCCAAGAGAAATAGGGATGACGGGATTATGATGAAATCCATGAAAATAAAGTAAGATTATTATGGTTTTAATGAATCACTTGTATTTGGTACGATTAGGTCATTGAAAAATGGAAATAGAAGGAAGCAATTGAGTTGTTGAATTGAGAGTCAAGTTGGGACGACAATGGAGTAATTCAATAATTTTGAAATCCTATTTGATTTATTAAGCCAATTCTTAGTATGGATTTCTAACATAACTTTATCAAACGATTTTTAAAAATTATGAGGTTGGATAATATAGCTGGCGAAACTTAAAAGTAGCATGCATGGTAAGACAACTTGAACCGCGTCGCATTGAATTTAGATGAACTAACTAAATGTCAACCCTGATCCCCCCATGAACTCGAACTCTGTGATCTCATCGATACGCTTTATCATGTCGTCCGAAGAAAGCGCAATTCATGAAACTGTTCCTCGTAGAATTTGGCTTGAAGACTTCGCTTCGATTAACCTCCAGATTCTTCAAGTTCTCAAAACTGCAAAAATCTATCACTCTTTGAACGTCGTTCTTTTCTTCATAGGCCGAGAAAGGAAGGCCTATAAATTCCGCTATCTTTTCCACATGTGTATGCGGTTGCTTTTTCAGATCCTCATACTTAATGAACATGACCTTATTTGGAAATTCCAAGCTTGCTTTCCAATACTCCAATATATGCACCCAAAATGGACCAGAATTCGTAATTCCTTTACCAAACATTTCAAACTGTTCCTCCAAGGACTTTGAGGAAGCTTCACTGGGCCTCAATTTACGCACAAAGTTCCAACGAGAGACAAAAGCATCCTTAGGCTCACGAGCAATATAAATAATATTGGGACAACCAGAGGTTTTGATTGATTCTGGCAAAAGTGCATAAGGGATATGTGTTGCTAAGACCGGATTCAGATCGGGGAGGTCTGAGGTATAGTAGTTCTCGAGGAATGGGACAGTGTCATGAGGATTAGAGGTTAGCAATGGGTGTGCCGCAAAATCGTAGCGATTTCGGTTCATGATTGTAAATACAAGAGCTTTTAACCATGTTGTTCCACATTTTGGTTGACTGGCTAATATGACATCGGTGGGTTCCGCTTTGAAACATTTCTGGGAAATCAGGCATCCGATCGAGAGACGTCCGCTCATCCAGCCAGTAAACCTTGATATTGGTATACATCTCCTGGTAGCGCTCCCTCTTTTGGCAAGGTCGAGAAGATTGATGCTGCTTCCTCTTTGATGGAAGTGTACTGCTGCTCTTCTTCATTCTTTGCTTTTGGAACGCAGTTGATCTCCATTAGAGAGGGACAAAGGCTCATATTATGTGTTTACTAGCATGTCGCGTTTGGGTACTTCATTTATATGAATGATGTCGTACCTAACGAGGACTCGTGACCTAACTGCAATTATGAGCTTTAATATTTTCTTTTATTTTTTTCTAATTAATTTATTTAAACTTTGGTTTTGTTATAAATATAAAAAAAACATCATAATATTTCTAAAATTTTTCTTTATAAATAGATACTCATATTAATAGATTTTTAGTATAAAAAACAGTCCATTAGTGGTGGAAAATAATTACATTGGTAAATAATTTATTTTCAGTAGAATAGGAAAATATCAACTCACTACTAAAAATTAAATATTAGTGGTAAAAGATCAACACATTTGTGGAAAAAAATCAATATGGTGAAAAATCAATACATTAATAATGAAATGTTAGTATATTAGTAGTGAAAGAAATTAGTAAAATAATATCGTTGGTGAAAAATATATTTAGTGATGGTGAAAAACTAGTTTAATAGTGGTAAAAGATGCTTAAATTATGATTAAATACATTTAAATATGTTATTGCAGTGAAAGTTTAATACATTAATGATTAAAGATCAGTTCATTAGAGAAAAATCAATACATTAGTAGTGAAAAATAATATATTAGAAGTGAATGATATTTTTTAAGTATAATTATGGTAAAAGATCAATTCATGAGATGGTGAAAAATCAGTTCAATGATAATGAAAGATTAGTTTAATAGTGGTGAAATATACTTAAATGCATAATGAAACATATATATATCATTGTGGTGAAAGTTCAATACTTTAATGATGAAAGATCAATTCGCTACTGAAAAAATAATACATTAGTTATGAAAAATCAATACATTAGTTGTAATACCCCATATTTTTCTAAGATTTATAAAATGAAAAATTGTGGTGTTTAATAAAATTTGATAATGTTTGATCTCTACTTGGAACTATAGTTGGGTTTGAGGTAAAAATAAATTTGAGTAAAGTTTGAGTGAATAAAATAAGTTTTTATGAGGAATGATTGACTAGTTCGTCGTTTTAGCAAAGGGGCTTCATTTGACAAAACCAATCGGTTGGTTTAGAAAACTAATCGACTGGTATGGCTAAATCGATCGACTAGTTGATTAAGTCGAGTACTTTTTAAAGCTTGATTTTCTCAACAAAAAAAATTGCATCAAAATGGAATTTTGATCATTCAACTCCAAACTATTCTTGAGTGATTCTTAGTCCTTTTTATCATTTATTTGTATTTAGTTGCTACCTCAAATA
The DNA here is from genome assembly GCA_039764185.1 of Tamarix austromongolica. NCBI lineage: Eukaryota > Viridiplantae > Streptophyta > Magnoliopsida > Caryophyllales > Tamaricaceae > Tamarix > Tamarix austromongolica. The sequence goes on from CM077817.1 coordinate 52,534,895, forward strand.
TATTCGAGGGCTTAATCTTGACAATTGAGGGAGAGGATGGCATCACGCATGCCTTATTCTTCCTCTCTCCTTTGTGCACTTCTAGAAGTATGGTTTGATTTCAGATTATTCTTGCTTGGTTGGGCGATTCCTTCACATGTTGATCTTCAATTTTACTTCTTGTGTTAGATATTTTCTAAACAAACTTAAATTACATTCTCTAGAAAAATTACCATTTGAGCTCTGAGATAGAAGCCAACCTATCCTTGATAAATCCACCCATTCAACTCATTTTTAAATAGTAAAGTTAGGGTTTTTGATCTATTGCATAACCCCACATATTCCTTAACCGATTCATTAGCTATAAATAACCTTACTCATCCCTTCTTCTCACTTTTATCTTAGCCTCTCCACTAATACTTGTTTTCTTTCCTCTCCACTAGCACTTGTGTTCTTTCCTCTACATTGCAAGCTTAAATTTGAGTTCTTTTCACTCTTCTGATCCTTTCTCTACCACCCTCTTATTTTTTATCCTTAAGTAAGAAAGATTTAGATTTAGGAGGAAGTTAAGTTATTTTATTTGAATCATTCTCCATTTTTCTCTTAGGTGTGGTGAGTCTATTTTATTTTCTCATATAAGTTTTTGATTTGTGAAAGTTATTCAATGATTTTTTTTAGTTATAATTTGTTGCTTTTAAAGGTTTTGTAAGTGGAAATCTTCCAACTTAATTTTTTACTCTTTAAGGTATGCTTGGGATGAGGGAAATGGATTAAGGAGGAATGATTAAGGTGGAATGATTAAGGTGGAAATGATTAAGGGGGAAAATTTATCCACATTTCTTGTTTGGTATATAAGGGTAAATTATTCTAGGGAATATTTTCCTTATGTTTGGTTTGGGAGGAATAACTTATGTTAGAATAATATTTTCTTTTACTTCATTAGCATGAAAAATTAGTAATATTTTTATTAGATATAAAATATAAATAATTATTTATCACATAAATCAAAATTTAATATATTATATTTTTTAATTTAATTTTTATAAATCAAAATAACATATTACAATAACTAGAAAAAAATCTATGAAAGAGACTAATCAAGATATATTATAAAAATATTTAAAATAAGACATTTATAATTAATTCACATACTAAATATTCAATAGCTAAAAAATAACAATCATCCATTAAAACATAATAAAAGTCTACAAACTTCATCTAATATCAAACGGCTATTTTATTGATGTTCTCGAATTAAGAGGTACCATCTCTGTTTGTTACGATGGCGAAATAAGGAATCACTTCCAATTGGTGCTATATCAATACGGAAATGAGAATGAAAATAATAATTATCAAAATATGTTTATGTATATTTTTAAAAACATAAAGATACAAAAATAAATAAATAAAATCTTTGAGACTAAAATTATAAATCAAAAAAATGTTTTGTCACTATTTACACAAATAAAAAAGTATGGTTTGACTTTTTTTATGAGTTTTTGGATTCGGTGTAAAAAAAAAGAAAAAAAAGGGTAGACCTCTTAAAATAAAATTAATTATGAGTTCGAAGTCTCGAACCACAAAAGAAAAATATCTTACTAAAAGGGAGAACAACCACGTGTTTGGAAAAGTCCAAACCAAGAATAGAACACGGCATAGTCTTTGCCAAAACATACGTGAATCTGGAGAAACTTTTGGACCACAGTACAAGAGGAGAAAATTACGAAATAGTGTGCTCGGGAAATAATTTTCCCTCATCTAAGAGTATGATTTTACCCCCAAATAAATTTCTACCCATACCAAACATAAAAAATAAAAAATAAATAAAAAAAAGAGGGAAATAATTTCCCTTGTAATTTTTACACCAGCTTTACACCCATACCAAACATAACCTTAGTGGAAAATTTTACTAAGCATTAAGAAAGTCATTCTTACCTTTGAAATGTAGCCTAAATAAGCATGTGATGTGATGTATTATAAAAAAATATTAATTTTATATGCTTTCATGAGCGTTTGGCTTCTAATTAATGCATGTTAAATTAGTTAAGAATTAAAAGAAAAAGGCATCATTTTAGAGAAAATAAGGACAATTTTTTTGAATGTGAAGCATGATTCAATTTATGATGTTGTTAAATAATGGTATTTTGAGATGATATGTTATGGTTTTGATGTGTTATGATTTTAGATATTAGTCACATGAAAAATGTATTCTATTTGCTGTCTAGGAGCAAGTCGGTCAACTAGCTAGACCAAACTAATTAAGCAATCATTAGAACAGTCGATTAGTTGGGCCAAACCAATTGATCAGTTGGTCTATGGTGATATTGGTTTCTCTCTACTTAAACCCATCAACTAGTTTGTTAAAACCAATCAAATGATATTATAATAATTGAATGGTCTAACCAAATCAATCATCTATTTTGAAGGAACTCTGGGGTTTTGTGGAGCAAAACCAATCAAATGGCTAACCTAAACTAATCGACTTGTTCAACTAAAGCTTGTGATTTTGATCCTTTGGAGTTTATATATTTTGAGACCATGCCCACTATTGTTATAAGATTCTTTAATGACGGGAATACACTTTTTGGCAATGTTTGACTAACCTAATGGATGTATTAAATGGAAAATAATTCATGGCCTTATTAATAAGTGCTTGGAAAGGCTCTAGTGGAAAACCCCAAAACAAGCATGTTATGACCTCAAAAGGTTAATGTAATATGGATTTGTGGCCTAAAATGGATTATCATGATGGATTAATTAATATTGATTAAGCACTAATGGAAATCCCACCACATGGTTGGAGGGTAAAAATGGGTAAGATGGAATGAGTATGTGGATTTGATACTTGGATGTTATAAAGGCCTTATATGATCACATAACCTTGGAAAATAATATAGTAATCACTTAAAGTAGAATATGATTGAGTCTAGGTTACTTGATCCTCAATTATCTATTGAGGGTTAGTCTGCCATCGGCGTTTTTTGGTGCCTTCATGCAAGACCCTAGTAGATTCCTATGTTTTACCTAGTCTAGAAAATAATGATGTACTATGAGGTTAGACTTTGTGTCCATTGGTGGTTACTTGGATTCAAATGGACTTTATGTCCATTGGTGGTTACTTAGCTTTGAAGGGACATTCTATCCTCTAGTTTAGATAGTCTTATATGGTATGTGAGACCGTGGGGTTGTGCATAGTATATTGCTCGATAAGAACAAGAATAAGGATGTGGATGAAGAAATAAAAAATGGGACTGAGAAATAATGGCTTATAAATAAACGACCTAATGGATTGTGTAATATGGAAAATAGACCTAATAGAAAACTATGTAAATTGATTATAGAAATGCTAATAGTTATTTGAATAACCTACTTAGTAAATTGTATCTTATTATCTATGACATTTATATTACATTGATAAGCATGATGAGTTCTGATTTGTCTGAACTGTGTATGGAATGAAGTCATAATGCTTTATATGACTATGATAGAGTATGTATACCTAATTGTATGGCATAAACATGATATACATTTATTGTGATCTCCAAATTATGTTATGACCTTGTGTGATTGTAGCTCCCACTAAGGAGGTAACTTGGCTTACTTAGCATGAAGCATACTGATGTGTCTATTTGTTTGATCACCTACTCATTCCCCCAAGTAGATTAACATGTGTAGGTCTAGAGGGATAGCCAATAGTGGGCCTTCCTCATTTTTTGCTAAGGGATTGAGAGATAGACATCCGAAGACTATTTTTCAATCCTTAATGGACCAAGGTTTGGAGCTATGCCCTACCTTTATTTTCTATCATTGTAGTTCTGTATCTCGATTGAACCATATTTCATGTATTTGAATATTTTTAGGATCGCCAAGGTCCTATTTTCTAAATGTTTTTTAGTATCTATATATCATGTTTATTGCATGCTCTATTTTTGTTTTGATTGGTTTGTTTTCTTGGCCTTATATCTAGCATCGGGTGGGTGGTTTACGTCTATCCTATGTTAGGTATATAAACAAGACCCTATTTTTTTCTATGTGTGTTTAGTATTTTTCTACTTATGTAATATTTTAAAATAAAATTTTTCTTAGTAGTGAAAATTGGGGGTGTTACAATTACTAGTGAAAAGATCATTTTTTAGTAGAACAATGGTGAAAGATCAACTTGCGCAATAATAAAAAATCAGTTTAGTAATGGTAGAAGATTAGTTTAATAGTAGTGAAAAATACTTAAATGTATGATGAAATATATATATATATATATATATATATATATAGACAGACAGACAGACAGACAGACAGACAAACAGACAGATAGATAGATAGATAGATAGATAGATAGATAGATAGATAGATAGATAGATAGATAGCTGTGGTGAAATTTCAATCCATTAATGATAAAAGATCAATTAGCTAGTAAAAAGTTAGTACATTAGTGGTAAGAGATTAGTATATTAGTAGTCAAATATCATTTTTTAAGTAGAATAATAGTGAAAGATAAAATTGCTGGTAAAAAAATCAATTCAGTAATGGTAAAATCTTAATACATTAGTGATGAAATATCAATATATTAGCAGTGAAAGATAAATTTTTAAGTAGAATAGTAATAGTAGTAAATGATAAATTTATAGTGAAAAATCAATACATTAATGGTTAAAACTTAGCACATTAATAGTGAAAGCTTAATATATTAGCCGTGAAAAACTATTTGTAATTAGAATAATGTTAAAAGATCAACTCACTAGTGAAATTTTAGTACATTAGTAGTGAAAGATATATATATATATGATAATATATATGTATCTATGTATGTATATATGTATTTTTTTTTAAATTAAAATTATATCAATATGGGTATCAATTTAAAGAGAAAAAGTTTAAAAATATTACAGTATAATTTTTTTATTTTTCTAATAATCATAGTGAGATATTTTATTTTTAAAAAAATACTGACATCATATTAATGCCAACTAGTTGCACTTATCTTTTATATAAAACCAGCCACAAAGGATAGATATGGTAGAATACCCAAGCTCAATAAATAAATAGGATCCCCATCTCACCATTATTCATGTGGGTCATTTTAAAATATAGCCTTATTCTTCATAAAAATCCAACGTTATCTTTTTATATGACTGAATATATTTATATATATATATATATATATATATATATATATATATATATATATAGACACACACACACATAATGCACAATTACACACATTATAGTTTATAATAAAGATATTATTAGATCAAAGATTTATCATTAATATAAAGTATTTTTTGGTAATAATGAAAAGAAAAGGTTTCAACCTTTTTGAAAAATCACAAAAAGTTTCTGGAGATGCCAAATATCTTAAAATTCCTATAAAAAATAAAAATATGTTTAAATGCTTCAAAATATTCCCGAATTTTGTACAAAGTTTGTCAATTTTATGTATAAAAACACTTGTAGAACTTTTGAAATTTGGAATATCAAATAATATCCATGATCCTCTTAAAATATCTTAAAGTTTAGTATGAACTTATAAAATTCATATAAACTTTTCTAACGAATTTGAAAACTATGAAAAAAAATATGACGATGAATAAAAAAATTCATGAAGTAAAATGATAAAAATACCTTTTGCACCAAATAAGCCTAACAATTACTTTACTATTTATTTATTTATTTAAGAAATAAATTGATAGAAATATTTTTTGCACAATATAACCCTAAAAATTTAGAGAAGGGTTATCTAGAACAAAAGGTATTCATTTTTCATTTAGTTTTATTCAAGAAAATTGAGTACCTAAAGCATAATACCCCAAAATTTTTAAACCAAGAATTTAATAAATAATCCTCATTTGAGATAATTTAATTTTCAAATTTATCTAATTTAATTACTTTGTGATTTTTTGGGCGTATAAAAATAGATATGAATATTTAATAAATTAAAATAAATATTTTTTATTTTATAATACGCATTTTATTCAAATAATTTTCTAAATCCATATTTTACTTAAATTTCTATCTTAAACCAATTTATTAAATTTTAATAAATTAAATTATTAAATTTATTTATCTATCTAAATAATTAAATACCTTTATTTTAAAAATTATTTTAATTTATTTTTTCCTTTTTTCCTTTTTCCTTTTTCCTTCCATTTTCCTTTCCTCCTTTTTCATTTTATTATTTCCTTCTCCCTTGGGCCACCTGGCCTGTCTCCTCCTCGTTGGGCCACCGGCCTTCTATCTCTTCTCTCCTCCTCGCTCCAGCCCACCTCCCTTCCTCTTTTTTTCTTTTCGTTTCCCCTAGTTAGGCGAGCCCAACCTTTTTCTTTCCCCTCTCCTTCATGCGCACAAGCGAGCCTTATTTCCCTTCTCTGCCCGGCAAATCTTTCCCTTTCTTTTCTCTTCTTCTTCTTCTCTTCTCCTTCCTTCTTCGAGCTTCCCCCATGCCTGCTTGTAACTTGCCGCCTGCCAACCCCTTTGCACCTACCATGGCAACTTACAGCCCTACCCACTCTCTCCCTCTCTCCCCCGTCCTATTCCCTTTCATTTTTTAGCCAAACACAGCCCCCCTCACATGCCCTTTTCTTTCCTTTTCTTCCTTCCTTCTCCCTACCACCCTACACATGTCGACCTACAACCTCTCCCCCTACCACCATCTATATCGGTACCTTTGCCTCCCCTCCCCCTCTTCTTTTTATTTTTCTCCTCTACCCATTTTCTTCCCCCGAGTCTCTTATTCCCCTCCCTATCGAGCCCTTTTTCTCCCTTCTTCCCCTTTTCTCCTCCTCCCCTATTTTTACTTTGTCACCTCCAACCACCACTGTTGTTACCCAACCAACCACCACAACCACCCCTGGCACCCCCTACTACCTCCCTACACCACCCCATCACCCTCACTCGCCCCTACAGCCCCCTTCCCCTCCTTCTTAACCTCTACCTTGCATCACCACCATGCACCGCCATTCTCCCTCTTATGCAACCTCCACAACCGCTCCTACCCCTGGCACCTCCTCTACCAACACCTTGCCTCCTTTTGGCCAAAACTCCCCTTCAACCTCTCTACTCTTCTCCTCTTTCCCCTTCCTTTGTCTCCTTTTCCCATTCTTGCATCCATTTTCCTAGCACCATAGCCGGCACCTCCACCACCTTGAGCCACCAACCTTTGACCCCCGACCACCACCTACACCCAACCACCACCCTCACTCCCCTCCACAAGCCCTCACCCGAACTAGCCCTTCTCCTTCTTCCATCCTCACCTTTGACCCTACTCCCCCTTATTTAGTGTATGCAGCGTGAGTCCTACATCTATTTGAGCCAAAGTTGGTAAAATTTTAAGGTATAAAAATAGTTAGTATTTGTATATATTAATTTATCTTTTGATAAAAATTTATTCATTTGATCTTCTACTTCTAATATGCTAATTTTTTATATTATTTTTAGGTATTAATTTTTACTAATCAAAGCTCAAACCTTTAACCAGGGTATCAGTAAGGTTTAATTATTGTCGGACGTAAGATAACCATTATACCCTACTAAAATATGTGGATTTACGTATGCTAGCACATTAGAGTTTTTTATATGTTTATGTGCATGATGTATGATGTTAAGTAAAATATAATTTGTGGCATATATTAGTTGTTGAAATGAAAAGCTTGTTAATTTAGGTGTCATATATAGAAATGATAGTTAAGGAAGGAGCCTTATGAAATGTCCCGAAATTTTCTAATATTAAAGATTATATTTAAATAAGGTTTTATCAGAATACTTAATTTAATAAATTATTTTTACTAAAATAAAAGAAAATTTATTAGGACAATTTAATAAGAAATTTGATAAATATGTTAAGTAAAGAAAAATTAGGTATATTATCTAATTAAGGATTTTAATTTGGGAAATTATTTTAATAAATTATTTTAATAAATTATTTTATTCAAATTAAGAAAGATAAAATAGTTTCAAATTAATTTTAATTTTATAAATAATTAAATTAAATAAAATTTGAGCGATTTATTAATTTAAAATGGAAATTTTGGAAAAATCCTTTAAAAAGCCTATTTTAGCCTAAAAAGGGATTTAAAAATTATTTTATTAAAATATTATCAATTTTAAATATCCTAAATATTCAGATTTATTTAATTTGACCTAACCTAATTATTTCTCTTTTCCTTTTTCCTTTTTTCCCTTTCTTTTCTTTTCTTTTCCTTTTTCTTTCCTTTTCTTTCCTTTTCTTTCTTTTTCTTCTTCTTCACTGAATAGGGCATGTTGCTCGGTCCAATTCCTTTTCTTCTTTCCTTTTCCTTCGGTGCGGCCCAGACCGCGCATCGTCACCGCCCCCCTCTCTCTCCACATCGAGTTTTATTTCTTCTTCCTCTCGAACGTCACGTTTTACTTCATCTATTTTTACCGTTGTGCGGCAGCCCGGAACACCGTTCATTATCCCTTTTTACACTCAAAACTCGTCATTTCATTTAACCTCCTTCACCCTCGCGCCGAACCGCCCGTTCTAGTCTCCCCCCATCTTCTTTTTCCTCCTCCCGCCCGATGCCATAACTACCAGCTCTGTAGCTCCCCGAAAATGGCGCCGTCGGCCACACATGGCGTGATCGGCCCTTCTCCTACTCATTCTCTCCCTCTTGACACACCCTTCCATTTGAATTGCCCCAATCTTCCTCTCTTCCCCATGTTCTCCCCCATTTTCCTCGCGAAGGTCGGGAAATTTTCAAAATGTTGCCGCCCGACCTTCAGCACGAATAACCCATTTTCCTACCCAAATTGAACTCCTGGTAACTTCCCCAACTCAAAACTAACCTCCAAAATTATAAATACCTCTCTTATGGCCTGGGTTTAGGATTTTTCTTTCCCCGAAACCCTAAGTATCGTGCGTTTGCCACCGCCTCTTTAAACACCCCTTCCTCCACCTTTGGCTAGCCTCGACGCCTCTTCTCCCTCCTAATCTCTTCCCTAAAACACCCTCTAATTAACTAAACCATCTACAACCTTCGATTCACCTTTCATAGGCCTCCATAACCATATAAAGTTGGCTAGTTCTCTCGCTAGAAAATTCCACCCCGAAACCTTAAAACACCAGCCGCCACCACATCCGCCGCTTCTACCACCCTCCAAGCCAACCAATATCTCCTACTAAGTCTCCTCCACTGACCCATAAACTTATTTTATTTTTCTCCTTCCCCATCACCTCTTTTTCTTCATTTTTACCTCTCTTAGATCCATTTTCCGGCCACCTCTGGGAACCACCGCCGGTTCCACCCATACCCTCCAACGCAAGGTGAAACTCTAGGCCTTTTAAACACTTACTTTCGATTTATTGATAATTATTCTGTTTTTATCCTAAATTTTAATGTTAATTCGACTTCAATTATTATTATTATTATTATTATTATTATTATTATTATTATTATTATTATTATTATTATTGTTATCAACCGTATCCTAATTTCTAAATTTTATCGACAGGTCTGGGAGTATTATTGAGTAAGATAAATTACTATTCTCAAATTTTTCTTATTTAATGGAATTATTACATGTTTAATATTATTATTAATATTATTATTATTAGTGTAATTATTTAATTAATGTTGTAATTATTTCAGGAGGGGCAGAAACCAAAAATTTTAATTAAGCCTTGCACCTTTGCTTTTTTATTAATATTATTAACATTTTTAACATTATTTCTAATTATATTATTATTATTATTATTATTATATTTATTAACTTTTATATTATAATTATATACAATGTTAATATCATTATTACAATTTTGAATGGTATTATTATTAAATTGGGGTTGTTCAAAAACCACCTTGTAATTTTAAGAATTTTGGTATTATTAATATTATTATTCTACAAATAAAAGTATCATTAATAATATTATACTTTATTATTATTATTATTATTATTATTATTATTATTATTGTTTTTGTTTTATTATTATTATTATTATTATTATTATTATTATTATTATTATCATCATTACTATTTTGGTGAAGGGTAGAAACCCTTAGATCACCACCCTCTTCGAATGAAAATAATAATTTATTTGTATTTTTAAGTAATAGTTTCTATAGTTATTTATTAAGTGGTAGTGTTTTATTTAAAAACCAAATCTTGGAATAAGTTAGAGAATAATAAAATTTTATAAGGGAGCCTAATTCTAGTATACTTTTATATAATAGGTGAACCTAGTCAAACCCCTCAAGTGGAATAGGAACGTGTACCAAGACCGGTGACGTTTTAGGTAAGGGTCTACTAAGGCCATTTATGTGTTTGTATGCACTATGTGTTTGATATGCCATGTATTTTATGTTCATTATTATTAATTATTTCGCATGTGGCATGATTATAGAGTTGAAGTATGTTGGTGTGAATAAATTGTGGCATGAGAACTATAAGTATGTTTATGTCATTATTGTATAATATGACCTTGAGACATGTTGTTAGGGTTTTCATGAAATGACATGGTGTTAGGGTTTGCATGAAATGGCATGGTGATAGGGTTTTCATGGAATGACAAGGAGTTGGGGGTTTGCATGAAATGGCATGATGTTAGGGTTTGCATGAAATAGCATGATGTTTAGGGTTTGCATGAAATGGCATGGTGCTAGGGTTTGCATGGAATGTCATGGAGTTATGGTTTGCATGGAAGTGTGGTACGTGGAATTAGGGTTTGCATGTGGATTAGGGTTGCATGGAAGTATGTCTACATGGAGCTAGGGTTTGCATGTGCGTTAGAGTTTGCATGGAAGTATGGTTTACGTGGTGTTGGGGTTTGGCCTAAGATGGTATGAACTAGGGTTTGTATATGAATGAGGGTTTGCATGGGAGTGTGGTATACATCGAGTTGAAGTTTGTGTATGAATTAAGGTTTGCATGGAGATATTGTTTACATGGAGTTAGGGCTTACATGGAGCTAGGGTTTTTATGGAAGCTAGGGTATGCATGGGAAGACGACTTACGTAGAGTTCAGGTTTCATGGTAATTAGGGTTATTGTAGTATTGGATACATTACTGGATTTGTATGTCTTGAAACCAATATCTGAATAAGATACATAAATTATTAAATATGTAAAGTGGAAGATGTTGAGTCAGGCCCAAACCGATCCACCGACATAATAGTGGCCAGGTACTGCGGTAGCCTGGAGACCGATCCACCAGCTTAATAGTGGTAGGGTATTTTATCCTAGTGACCGATCCACCGGCTATAATAGTGGGGGATCCCGAGCTCAACAAACCAAACCATATATGTTGATAAGATATGAAAAGATATTCATTACTTACAGTGGAACACCGTGCGAGAAGGGGCCAGACCGATCCACGAGCATATAATAGTGGTAGGGTGTGTACCCTAAGTGACCGATCCACTGGCTATAATAGTGGCCAGGAGCTAAAGTGCCCTGGAGACCGATCCACCGACAAAAATAGTGGGGTTCCCATACTCGTATGGACCTGATAAAGAACATGATGTGTATCTACATTTGATAAAAGAAAGATTAAATGATTAATCAGGACCTTTTTGGGCCTTACGTATGGACCTATTGATTATAAGTGATTTCACTTTATGCTTCTATGTATCATATGTGTGGGTTGTAATTGTATGTGATCATTATCATCCATGAATTAATGTGTTATATGCCGGCCTTAGTATTCGGTTACCTTACTCAGTACGTAGCGTACTGATCACTCGTTTCATGGGTGCTGCTCATTCCCACAAGCAGAAGGCCCGTCTGATCTGTTGCAGGTAGGAGATACCTACTTTGATGCTATCGATGTCTACGAGACATCAGGAGGGGCAGAGTGATAGCTGGGCTGGATCAATTTCTAGAGAGACGTGGCCGTTCTCTTTTTAATTTATGACTCATGTTATTTTTTTTTTTAAGTTGCAGAAACAGCCTTATCAATGTTGTTTAATTATTATTTTAAAAACAATAGTTGGCATTTCGAATTATGTAAGATTTGTGCATACTCTGATTTCCACTTTTATAAATTTTAATTTGTATGGTATTACTGATAATGTTTTCTTAGCCCTAGCACTTGGTACTGGAACGGTAGAAGTGAACTGGTCTGGTACTAAGTGTGGCGGTAACATCCCCAGAATTTACAGTTTTAATCTATGAGTATTGCTTTTAAAAAAATGTGTAAATTTTGGGTTGTTACACCTTATGATTAAGGATAGTGTTAAATGCTTATATATGACATGATAAGTTAATTTGGTCATGGATAATGTTAATATAAGAACTAGGGGCATTTTAGTCATTTTTTTTGTGCAAAAGGTGTGACCTTAGTAAGTATATATGGTAGGTGCCAATGAGTATTAATAATAAATAATAATAGTTGGTGGTGTTAGATGAGGTATATGGACTATGGATGTTAATGTTTGGTGTATAAAGGGTATTTTAGTAAATTTGGTATAATAAGGGTGAAATGGTAATTTATAAGAGTAAAGGGAAATTTTGGTAAATTAATGAGTAAGAAGGGTATTTTAGTAATTTTACATGAAAAAGGGATAACTTGGTATTTTTTGTGAGTAAAAGGGATAAAGTGGTAATTTAATAAAGAAGAAGGATATTTTGGTAACTTGGCATAAAGGAAGGTGTATATGTGTATCGGTACACCAATTATAATAGTAGCCAAGTGTGTGTTTTCCTAGAGTGTATTTCGATCCACCGGCTATAATAGTGGGGGATCCCAAACTTAATAAACAAAATCTTGGATGTTGATAAATCATGAAAAAAATATCAATCATTTATAATGGAACACCATATGAGTCGGGGCCAGACCGATCCACCTGCAATAATAGTAGCCAGGAGCCTTCTTCCTAGAGACCAATCCACCAGCGAATAATAGTGGCCAGGTGCATTCTATCTTAGGTGTTTTCAATCCACCAATTATAATAGTGTGTAACACCCCAAAATTCACTACTTTTTTATTTTTTTTAAAGCAAATGAAATTAAAATAGAAATATTTAGATTAAAACCCGTGAATTCTGGGGATGTTACCGCTACACTTAGTACCAGACCGGTTATCTCCGACTGTTCCAGTACCAAGTGCTAAGGCTAAAGAAAAGATTAACAGTCAATTATAAATCAAGACAAACTAAACTCCAAATAAGCATTAAGCGATTGTAAAACAAAATCAGAGTACGCCTAAAGAAATGTAATTCATTTCCAAAAGAGAAATAGGCTTACAACCGATAAAAGATTTATTTGAAATACTCAATGCAAGTTAATAAATCAAAAAGGATAAATTCGATACAAACAAAATAACAAACGGAAATAAATCGCATAAAGAATGAATATGGCCAGGACACTCTCGAACTTTGAGCCAAAACACACTCAATACTCAGCCCCACTGGATGTCTTACCCACCTGCACGAAGTCAGAAGGGCATACTACTCGTGGGAATGAGCAGCACCCATAAAAAGGGTGATCAATACGCTACGTACTGAGTAAGGTAACTGAGCACTAAGGCCAACACATAAGCACATAATCCATGTAGAATAATAACAGGGCATAAACACCAACACAATAACATAAAGGTAAATGAACGATCAGGTGAAAATGCCAAGATCCAATATAGTTTAGATTAATTACTTCATTAATCCTTTATCAAAATGTTTTCACACCATGCTCTTTATCAAGTCCATACGAGTACGAAAACCCCACTATTTTTTCCCGTGGATCGGTCTCCAAGGCACTTTGGCTCCTGGTCACTATTATAGCCGATGGATCGATCACTTAGGGTACATGCCCTACCACTATTATATGTCAGTGAATCGGTCTAGCCCTTTCTCTCACAGTGTTCCACTGTAAGTCATTAGTGTCTTCCCACATCTTAACAACATATATGGTTTGGTTTGTTGAACTCGGGATCCCCCGTTCTCCTTTTTCATCCTTTCTCCCACACAAACCACACCAACATCCTCACATGCATGTCTTTCAGAGTCACAACACATATCTTCACATATACATAATACACATGCCATATAAACATACAAAAACATACTTCAACTCCACATTATACCATATACGATATAATTAATAATGATAAACATAGAATACATAGCATGCAAAGCGCATAATGCATATAAGCACACAAAAGCCCTTAGTACCCCTTACTTAAAACGACACAGGTCTTGGAGCATACTCCTACACCTCCTTAGGGCTTCGACAAAATAATAACATATTAATAAAAATCACATTAAAAAATTTCTAAATTTACTAAAGATATAAGAAATAATAGAAATATTATAAAAGATGATAATATAGGGTTAAAGACTTTACCCTAATAATAATAATGATGCTAAAATAATAATAGCAAAGATACTAAAAATAATATCAATGATAATATCATAAGAATAATAATAGTAACAATAATAATAATAATAAGGACATTATCCAAAACAAAGTAAAATAAAGGCTTCGACTCCTTTACCAAAATAATACTAATACTAATAATAATACTAATACTAATACAAATACTAATAATAATAATAATAATAATAATAATAATAATAATAATAATAATAATAGAAAAACTAATAGTAAAGTAGTTGTAATATTAATAATGAAATAATAATAATAGTAATTCAAAATAGTAATAATAAAAAAAATAGTAATAATAATAACATATTAATATTAATAATAAAGATAATAATAATAATAAAATTGAATTAAAAAATATAATAGTGCTTTGGCCCTCAACATAAATAATAATAAAAACATTAATACTAATAATAATAATAATAATAATAATAATAATACATATTAATAATGGAAATAATAATAATAATAATAATATTCAAATAAAAGAAATAAAATAAATTAAGACTTATAAAAATAGGGAGAAGGGTTCAGAGGGTCTAGAGTTCAACCTTAGGCTGGTGGGGATAGGCGGCACCGGTGGTGGTTCACGGCAGCTGTAGCGGTGGTCAAAAAAGGGGAAGAAAAGGGGAAAAGTTGGATGCTGGGAAAAAGATAGGGAGAATTAAGGTGGGAGTTGGGGTGTTTAGGGTTGCCCAAGAGGAGAGGAACAGAATGGAGGTGGCGGTGCAGCCAAAGGTGGCAGCGCACGGCGGTGGTGGTGGCCGAATGGGGAAGAAGGAGAGAAAGAGAGGAGGAGATGGAGAAAGAGGAAAAGAGATGTAGGGGAAGATAGAGGATGGACTGTAGAAGAGAATGGGAGGTGAAAGGAGTGGCAGAAGCGGTGAAAGAGGTGGCTAATGGTGGTTCAAAGGGCGGTAGAGGTTGAAGAGAGGGTTGATCAGGGAGGGAAGTTCATACAGTCGGGGTGACTTGTGTAGGAAGAATCGAGAGATATGGGACGTTTGGTTAGCGAGAGGGTGGTGCAAGGAAGAGTTTGGTAGGCGGAGTGGGTGGCGAAGTTGGCTAGAGGCGGCGAACGAGGCGTCTAAAGGGGTGGCGGTGAAAAGGGTCATTTTTCTGGGTAAGAGATCAAAGGCTCGATACAGGGTTACTATGAGGGTATTTATAGACTTTAGAAGAGAGTTTTGGGTTATGTGGATCGGTGAGGGGATAAGGCAGGTTGGTTCGGGCTCACCAGCGGGGTTGTTTGGCCGGCAGAATTTCAAGGATGAGGTAGGGTTGGCTAGCTGGGAAAAGGAGAAACGTGCAAGGAGAGGGGGAGTTAGTTGGGAGAAAATATCAAAGAGTTAGCAGGGGAGAGAGAGGATTGAAATGGCCGGTCAACAGCGGCAAAAAACCAGGGCACAGGGGTAGCGGAAATGGTGCAGGTGCTCGACAGGGTGTTAAGTGCAAAGGAAGAAGAAGATGGGGGGAACCAGGCAGTTCGGGGAAAGAAAGAAAGAAAGAAAGGAAAAGAAGGATGGACCGGGCAGTCGGTGCGAGGGCTAAAGTACTTAAATCAAACGATGCGTTGAGATGGAAAAAGAAGTGAAGTGTTGCGCAAGAGGGGAATTGAGGGGGAACAGCTGTGCAGGCTAGGCCGGCCGAAGGAAAGGAATGAGGGAGGGGGACTGGGTCGTTGGGCTGGCCCAGTTCCAGGAGGAGAAAAAGAACAAGAAAAGAAGAAGAAAGAAAAAGGAAGAAAGAAAAGGAAAAGGGAAAAGGGAAAAAGGTAAAAAGGTAAAATAGGAGGGTTGGGTTAATTAAATTAAATAGAATATTTGGGATATTTAAAAATAATAATATTTAAATAAAATAATATTTAAATCCTTTTTTAGGCTAAATTTAGGATTTTTAAAAGATTTCCCATAAATTCCATTTTAATTAGCAAATCACTCTAATTTTCTTCCATTAAATTATTTATAAAATTCATATTAATTTGGAACTATTTTCTCCTTCTTATTTTAAATAAAATAATTTATTTAATTAATTTCCAAAATAAAACCCTTAATTAGTTAAAATACCCAAATTTCTCCAAATTAAAATACTTATAAATTTCTTCTTGATTTTTCCTAATTAAATCTCCTTTTATTTTAATAAAAATAATTTATTTAAATAATTTTCCTAATAAAACCTCATTTAAATATAATTTTTAAAATTAGAAATTTGTGGGGCATTTCATATGGGGGCTGCTACACTCGCATGGATATAATTTGAGAAATGATGTTTCATTAATAGCTTAAGACCAAAAGTGTTACTTTTATCCTCATGATCTATTGATATGATATAAGTATGGTCTTGGTGTCTGCCACTCCTAGTAAGTGTTGTAGGTGATAAGTAAATGGAATTCATATTGTACAATTCTTATAAGATGATGTGTGTAATCGCTCTTACATGATTATGATTGTTTATATGATTGGGTATGATATTGTCTTTACTTCTATTTAAGTATGATGTATTGCATCCAGGCCCTGCCTTTCAATCTAGCATAAAGGGTTATTCAGTATCATGGTACTCAAGAGTTCCATTTATGGATCCCTGCCTATTCAATGAGCAGTGTCCCTTGTAAGTTTGTTTGAGGTGTTAATTAGGCTAATATCGGGTAAGAGTGTAAGGATTGTCCGAAAAAAAAAATTAGGGTTTCCCTTTCAACCTTTTATTTCATTACACAAAATGATTTTTACTCTTGTATCCACTATGGACTTTACCTCTTGTAACGAATTTGATCCGCTACTCTGATTTAAGTGAATGTTGAATTTTCATGAATTTTATTTTGTTCCGTTTAGCCTTAGCACATGGTATTAGAATGGTAGGAGCAAACTAATCTAATACTAAGTGTGGCGGTAACATCCCTAAATTTTACGATTTTTGCTTCTGCTAATTTTTAAATAAAATAAATTTTTTTTGCTAGTGAATTTTGGGGGTGTTACATAAATTGCCATGTTTATATGGTAAAAATAATATTTTTTTAATCCACTTTCATTATATATAACACCTTAAATTTTACTACAAAAAAACTTTGACTTACAAAAAAAGTATATAATCATAATACAGAGTGATACTGCCATAATTGACATAAGTATGGTTTACCATACTATCCTTACATCAATCACAAAGCTAAAATCATTCATTGTAAAATAAGATAATTAGAAATGAGAGAAGCTTTTATAAATATTTAAATATTAATTTCGGGGTACAATAATAAAATATAAACTAAGGGATACCATGGTTCAAAGAGTCCAAAAGGTATCTGGGTAAAAATATCAATCGGATAATATGACTCTTTGCTCAAATACTTAGTACAGATATATGGGCACTCATCCCCATACAATGCATAAAAAACAGCAAAATCATCCAGCTAGTCCTCAAAAACCTACAGAAAAATGCCAGGGTCCTCTGCTCATGGGAATGAGCATCACTCATGAAAAGAATAATTAGTAGGCTACGTACTAAGCAAGATAACCATATATACAGTCAGGGATACAAATAAATGCATACATTCATAGTAGATAATAAGTACACATACAATTTATCTCACATGGTAAATACCGATCTAAGCATCTTTACTAAGTATAACTATTTTTATTCTTTTATTTACATTAAGTTTAGGGACCCAACTATTCTTATACTAGTAGAATGGTCTAAAGAACCTCATAGAAACAACACACTTGAGTCGCTATTATCATCCAGTGGAATGGATCCATAAAAACACCTACTTAGGACAAAATGCCCCCGAGCCACCAATATCATTTAGTGGAATGGATCTAAAAACCATTACCTTAGTCCTAACTCACGTACTCTTCCATTTTCAATCATTAATGTCTTATCCATTATGTTACTCAAATTGTATTCTTATTAACCATCAGTATAAGGCTCCACTAGTCTTAATCAAGTGGAATGGAATGAAGTACCTCTTAGGGACACCACACCTAAGCTACTATTATCATTTGGTAGAACGGATCCATAAAAACACCTTCGCAAGGAAAAACGCTTCTAAGACACTATTATCATTCGGTGGAACAGATCTAAAAAATCATGTTGTGGAATTAGAGTGGATTTAGAGATGTCCACACTAAATCAATATTAACAAGATTATGCACAATTAAGAATTCAACAAGTTAAGAAAAAGTAGAAATCTTTATTTTTGCTTTTGTGTAATTATAATATGAGTAAACCAATCAATCACTTAAGTGTATAAATCTACAATTCTCTCTTAAGGAAGAACTATTTGGAGAAGAAAAAGAAGTTGGCATTCACAACTCTCAATGGCTAGGGTTTCAACATATCTCTTATTATAGAAGAAAAAACCCTACAGAGCAAAACCCCATATTTCAAAAATATAACAAAAATATGGTTTGCATTTAGGAGACACAGGACCCTCATATTTTTTTCTTTACTTTCTATTTTTTTCCCAAAACACATCAAGAATTCCACAGAGAAACATGATCCATGTATATTAATATGGCACGCCTGTGTTTGTCACACAAAACTCCATATTACACCAAACTTCTCTAGCACATGCACGAACCAATACAATGTTATATTGTGCTCAAATAAGTAGTCAAAACTCATAATTCTCTACCTTGATGCAGTATTGGTGACGTATAACATGCAAAGAACTCTACAAAAATCCTAGGCCTAAAAAAGGAACTCATGGCCTATGAACACCAATCAAGTCTGAGAAACAATTGAACTTACTCATGATTAGTGGTTTCGTTAGCATATTAGTTAGATTATCCAAACTACCTACTTTCTCCAACACAATTTTTCCTACAGCAACAATAGCTTAGATAAAGTGATACTTGATGTTAATGTGCTTCATTCGATGATGAAAAAAATTTTAATTCTTTGTTAAACAAATAGTACTTTGACTATCATCACAAACAACGGGAAAACCATAACCATAATCTAACTCTCCTATTAAACCACCAAGCCACAAGGCTTTCTAAAATGCATGTTCGATAGCCAAACACACAATATTAGAACCACTAAGTTCAAACACTAACAAAATAATGTACCTCTAATCATTAGGACCACAACCAAGATCAGAGTAATCCGTAAATAGAATAGTCAATAACACATACTCAAGACAAGTCATTATTGTACACACCATGTACCTCAGAATCTGCACCACACCTAACCAAGGTGTCTTCAAGAGACTCACCATACACATGCTCACCACACAAGCAATATAGCATTCGATACTAATCACATCATACATCAAGCATCTCACACTTGTAGATTATGAACTAGTGACTAAGCAAGTCGCCACAACCACTTTAGATTTGGGAAAATCTAAAGTCTTCTACTTGTTCTCCTTAGACATTTCTTTAGCTCTGAGAAGTAAAAATTAAGCACACAACATAAGAATAACCAGTCAAACATCACATACCAATGTCTAAGTTTGCCAAAGAGACCAAATCTCCTCAACAACACCAGCAGAATACCACAAGGCAGAATCAATGCCTAAAATAACCTCTAAGTATAATAATGGCTCCTACACACCAATATTACTCATAATATAAAGTGCATAACCTAATCTACCTAATGAAATGCCCACTTGCTCCACCTACTACCTAGATTCCTCCACACTAGAAGAATCTATACCATCTTTATCAACAACAACCTCTACCTTATCTAAAATATCCAATAGACTCTCTTACTCCACCTTCTTGTCAAGAAGAAATTCAAACTGACAGAAGGTAACAGATCTAGATATAACTAGGTCACAACACAATGACCCCTAAGTCATGCCAATGACACTACCTTGTCTAGTCGCATCAAATAAAAGCCAGTAACATCTAAGCCACACATTCTCAATGTTGCTCCAATTGCACCCTCAATAGTTGTGCCAAGAAGCTCATATAATGTCTTGACAAACTTGCTAACAATCATCATTACAGTCCCTTTAGCAACCTTCAATGTGGCATTTTTAATGACATACCTATAACATTTGTTATCCAAGGAACATAGCAAAATCAATATCTTGATTGTGTTAGGAGCATGATGATCACTAGATAGTGTCCTAAGCAAACCATCATGCATCCTCATCCTAACAATCCTAATCCTAATAACTCTACACACAAAGCACCATTTTCCAAGACAACAATTCTAGCTCGAACAATGTCATATGTATGAAACCAGTTTCAGCTGGGACATATATGGTTGGAGCACCCAAAATCCAGAATCAACCGATCATCTAATCTAGTATGTCCATTTGTAGTAGTCAGTATATAACCATCATCATCACCCCCAACTATAGTAGCATCATACTCATCAAATAAAACATTAATAAAATCTATTGATTTTCTATTGGTATAGTATCTCCTTATGTGGCCTTCCATACGACAATCATGGCATGTCACATTCTTCTTCCAACTTTTTGACTTAGATCTGGACATCTTCTTGTCACTAGACTCCCACTCATGTGTCCTCCCCCTAGCTTCCAAACCCTCACTATATGAGTATCCAAAAGCGTCATTGCTAGACAATTGACTATCAATCAACTCCCATTGTAACATAGTGGATTTCACATCCTCAAGGACTAAATCATCTTTCTCATACAAAATAGTCTCACAAAAATGCTTAAAGCTAGCAAGCAAAGACCATAGCAACATAATAACCAAATAATCATTATCTAATTTAACATCTATATTATGTAAATCCATAACAACATAGTCCAATTCATCTAGATGACTTTTTAAAGATTAACGTTCACCTAGTTTTAGGTCATGAAGACAATGCTTCAATAGTAGGATATTTGCTACTGAATTCATCATGCAAAATGACTCTAGCTTCAACCACAGGGTTTTCATTGTTTATTTTTTGCCACTTCCTACAAAACATCATTAAATAAGCATAGTTGTATGGTAGAGTAGGCCTTCAGATCTTCTTCTTCAAATCTCTCATCTAACAACAACTTTAGCTTATTTGAATGACCAAATAAAGATTGTTCTAATCCACTCTGAATTAGAATCAGTCGCATCTTCAATTTCCATAATTCAAAAGTAACAAATCAATCAAAATACTCAATATCAAATCTTATACCCATCTCGATAACTGTATCTCTTCAACAACACAACTTTGATACCAAAATTATTACATATTAAACATTGATTTAAAGAGATCCTCACCAAATCAAAATTAACAAGATTATACACAATTGAGAGTTCACACACAAAAAGAACAATTTAGGAAAAAGTAGAGAGTTTTATTCATGCTCTTGTATAATAAGAATATAATTAAACCAATGGAATACTCAATTATACAAATATACAAATCTTTTTAAATGGAGAGTTATACGGAGAAAAAGAATAAGAAGTTGGGATGCATGACTATCAGTAACTAGGGTTTCAACATGCCTCCTTTTATAGAAAGAAAAAAAAATCCTATGGAGTAAAATAGTGTGTTTTGTAAATATAGCAAAAACACGGTTCATCATTTTCAAATATGAGACCCCCGTGTTTAATTCCTTACTTTTGACTTTTTTCCCAAAATACATCAAGAATTCCATTGAGAAACATGATCCATGTTTATTAACCAGGTACCCCCAAGTTTCTAGCATAAAACTTCATATTACACCAAACTTCTCCAACACATGCACAAACCAACACAATGTTATGTTGTGCTCAAATACTCAGTTAAAACTCACACATCACTTAGCCTGACTTATGAGATCTTTCACTTTAAATGATTGATGTCTTATTCATGATTGATGTATAGTTATAGAACACATTAAAGAAGGTAAGCACATCACACAGATCATAAATTCGTTCTTCAAAGTTAAGATCCTTATATTCCCCAAAACCCTAAGTTCACACTTTTACACAACTTTTCCCCTGCTACTCTTTTAACCATCAAACTTAGTTCTTGTTCTTAAAATATTATTATAAAAAACATACTTGAATTTCAAGGCATAACTCTAAGTTCTTGCACATACAATAATAACTTTATCCTAAAAACTACTATTCTTAAGGCTTATAAACCCTAATTTCAAAAATTAGTCATAAGTTTTTATTTAGGGTTCAAACAATTACTAGATTTAATAAACATTCTCAAAAACTAGATACTAACAACATACTCACATTTCCTAGTATAACTCTACCGTTTCGCACATGTGATAATATCCTCCTCATTTTAGGATTACTATTCACAAATCAAATTATTTACATACTTTACTTAAAAAAATTTTAATTAAAAACTACTCTAAACACTTCATATAAATTCCATAGTAAATTTAGATGATATAAAACCTTAAAATACCACGATTCTCATACTTAACCCACATTGACCAAATGACCCTTATCAGTACCATAACCTTTATTTTATGTGAGTCTTAAGTGTTTAGTAATATTATTTCCAAATCCACATTTTTGTCAAAATACCTTGTCATAATAATTTCACATTCATCATTTCATTAATAAACCCATAATGAAACCATATTTTACACCAAAGGATTTTCCACATAAAATAACACTATTGCATGAACTTTACTTGCTCATTTCCTATTATATAATATCAACAAGTATCAACAATCATATATTAATTCACATAATCACAATAACATGGCACAAAATAAAATCATGCATAACACTTAGCCATCAAAGACCTTAGACTATGACAAGTATCCTTACTAAAACAACTTCGACCTCAAAGCTCACGAAACCTATTCCACCTCTTCTAGGACCACGAGGGAATCACCTAAGAAAATCATAAAAACATCAAGAGTATTAAACCACCTAAGTAAGAAAATTATTAAGTAAGTAGAAGGGTGAAGGAAGGAAGCAAACCAAACCAAGAAGGGTATTGATCGGGAAGAACTTGCATAACCAAGAAAAGGGGAATCGGTGGTTAATGTAGGAAATGGATGGTGAGAAATGGCATAACCTGCTATTCCTAGGGGAGGTGCAATGTTGGAGGAAGCTAAAAACGAATGATGGTACTTTGGTGGTGGAAGTCAATATGGATGGTGTGGTAAGGTTGGAGGCACCAAAATGAAGGAAGATGATGTAGTTGTGGCTATTGAAATAGAGGGGGTGAAGCTTCAGCTAATGTTACCAGATAGGAGTGGGTTAGACAATGATGAAAGTTAGTGCAGCAAGGGAAGGATAAATGTAAAAGAAGTTGTGGTGCAAGGGAGGGAGAAAGGTAAAAGGATTTGCGGTGGAGTTATCCAAAGAGGAGGGATTAGCTTCAGCTATTTTGGAATGTGGTAAGGGTGATGTTTGGAAAGGGTGGGCGAAGGTGGTGAGGAAGTAATGGAACAAGTTTTTGTTGGTGGATTCTTTGGTTTTTTTTTGTGAATATAAGGAGGTCGTGAAGGAGGGAAATGGTGTTGCATTGGTTGGAGAAACATAAGGGAAAGAAGAGAGGTGGTATCATTTAATGTCAAACATATATATAACTATGCAACTTTAGAGACAAGCGAGAAGTGTAGAGGGAAAATTTCAACCCAATCCTCATGCATGGGAAGTGGGATTTAATGAAAGTAGGGGATGGTCTAGTAGGTGGTAGGGAGTGATGGGCATGTAAGAATTGTCTATGGAAAATTTTCCACTCAGGAGAAAGGGAACAATTAGTCATAAGGGAAAGGAGGAAAATAATAGGGTTTAACATTTTTTTTATTACAACAAGCTTGATATAATTTCTATTAGGATAATAAAGTTGATTAATTATCAATAAATTGGGAATATGTTAAATTCTAGGGTTAGAGAATTTGGATTGGGTGGAAATATTTATTTTTTGATATTAGGATTAGTTTACAATGTTAATTACTCGGCATTATGTTTACCTAAAAAATTGAGTATTACATCGCTTCCCCCCTTAAATGAGACTTCGTCCCCAAATTTAAAAATTCAATGTTAGGGAAGAAGAGAAAAAGGACGTAAAGAAGGTGATCTCAGTGGCTACTCTACTAGAGTCACTACTATACTACAAGAGACTACCCCCTTAAAACAGAGAGAACCCGAAGCTTAAAACACCTGAGACAAAGAACTTGGGGTGCAACTCGTGCATGTCCCTCTTGGTCACCCATGTCGCATCCTTTTCTCCATGTAGGCTCCAAAGAACCTTCACCAGTAGAACTACACTCTTCCAAGTCAAACAAACGTTGGTGTTAAGAATCCACAAAGGTTCCTCCTCATAGGTCAACGAGTCTTTAAGCTCTATCACATTTGGCTTGATCACATGGAGCATATTTGTAATGTACTTCCTTAGGTGGAAAATGTTTCATATGTTATGAACTTGAGGCAAATCTAGTGGAAGTGCTAGGTCTTATACATCCTCGGCAACCCTATCAAGAACCTCATAAGGACGAATAAACCTCTAACTCAACTTAACATTATAACCAAACCTCTACACCCCCTTAGTGGGTGAAACCCTAAAAAAAACTCTATCCACAAGCTCAAATCCATCACTACTGCACCTCTAATATACTTTACTTTTCTACCAACTCTAATCTACTCTCCTCCTTTTCTAGATCAAAAAAACTTGCTAAGTCATCTCCTCAAGCATCTCTAGTCTAAGTACAACAGCCTTATTGGTGTCACTCTAATACAAGGGTGTCCAATATTTACGTCCATATAGTGCCCAAAAGGGTTTCATTCTTATACTAGAATGATAACTGTTATTGTACGTGAACTTAACCAAATGTAGGCTCTGCTCCCAATTACCCTAGAAATCTAAAACACAAGCTCATAGCATATCTTTGAGTTTCTAAATAGTCATCTTAGTCTACCGGTCCATAGCTAGGTAGAAGATAATACTTATCCTCAATCTCATGACCATAGCCTCCCATAACTTCCTCCAAAAGTGAAAAAGAAACCTCGAGTCCCAATCAAATACTAAGTCGGTAAATGTACCCTACCAACTCACCACAAGACTCAAATATGCAACAGCTAATTTATCCATACTCCGAGTTAACGTCATAAGCACAAACACTAGTCATTTAGTCAAACTATCATGATAACCCAAATCATATCACAACCACTACGAGTACTTGGTATCCCACTCACAAAATCAATTGATATGGATTCCCATTTCCATCTCGGAATATCTAAAGGCTAAACAAACCCTATAGTCCTCTAATGCTTGATCTTAACCTTCTGGCAAGTCAAGCATCTTGACACGAACTATGCTACCTCTCACTTTATGGGATACCACTAGTGGATCCTTCTAGGTAGACGGAATACTGAGTATAGTGACCTTCCTATAAAATTAGGCACTTCATATTAGCACAACTTTATGACATACACCATTAACCCTTGTAGCGAATGCTACCATCCTTGTGAATCTATAATCCCTTAGCTCAATGATTCTGAACCTTCCACAAAACCCTCTTGAGATTAACATCCCTAGGTTTTCCTACTTAGATCTCATCAAAAACCATTGGCATAGTCATTAAGGCACACATCGGGACTTCTAAGTCACCATGTTAGATTATCTCTATCCCCATCTTACCAAGCTCCTATAGTAACCGAATCACCACCACACAAGCACTCAAGGAGTGTGATGCTTTCTATTTCAAGGAATCTACAAAAACATTGGCCTTAACCTCGTGGCAGGTCATCTTAATATCATAGTCCTTCATCAACTAACCATCTCCTCAACCTTATACTCAACTCCTTCTGAGTGAATATGTACTAAAGGCTCCTATGGTCGATGTAGAATTTGTACTGAGTCCCATATAGATAATACCTCTAAATATTCAACTTGAAGATGGCTATTGTCAACTCCAAGTCATGCATCAAATAATTTTCTCATGTTTTTTCAGCTCGTGAGAAGCATAAGACACTGCCTTACCATGCTGCATCAAAACAGAACCTGATCCATGCTTTGATGCACCGCTATATACTTTCAAGCCGTTTGATCCCGACGGCAGAGTTAAAAGAGGTGTTGCAGTCAACCATTGCTTCAACTCCTAGAATGCTCCCTTACAAGCATCATTGCACTTAAACTTGGTCATCTTCTTTAGTAGGCTCATCAAAGGAAGAGCTACCTCTGAGAAGTACTTTACAATGCATCTGTAGTACCTAGCCAAACCTAGGAAACTACATATCTTAGGGAAGCTAGTGGGCACCTTCCACTCAGTCACTACCAAAATCTTTGCCAAATCCATAGGGAATCCTCCTAATGACACCACGTGAACCAAAAATATAACCTCTTAAAGAAAAAATTCACACCTGATAGCTTAGCATACAAATTATGCTCTCTAAAGAGTGAGAATGTCGTACACAGGTGCTTTCTTCTCTCTACTCTAAAAATAAACCAAAATCTTGCCATGAAAACCAAAAAAATTGAACAAGGAACGGCCAAAAAATCTCCATCATCAAGTCTATAAAGATGGTAGGTGCAATGGTGAGCCTAAAAGGCATCATTGTAAACTTGTAGTGTCTCTACCATGTCCTAAAGTCTATTGTCATGATGTCTACCTTGGCAATGTGCAACTGATGATTTTTAACCTCAAGTCAATTTTTAAGAAGATCGAAGAACCCTGAAGCTAGTCAAACATGTCATCAATCATTGGAAGTGGATAACAATTATTCATCTTTAGTTGTCTTAAACTCCAATAGTTAATGCACATATGAAGGCTCCCGTAATTCTTCTTTACAAACAAAATTGGTGCTCTCCATGGAGAAACACTCAAGTGGACATAGTTGTGAGCTAATAAGTCATCCAACTAAGCCTTCATACTTCTTAACTCTATAAGTTTCATCTAGTAAGGCACCTTCGAGATAGGCTCAACCCCTAGTATTAACTTAATAATGAAATATATCTAATGTAATGACGGTATGCTAGGAATCTCCTCAAAAAACACATCTAGAAACTCCCAAGCAACCAGAATATCCTATAATACTAACATACTTATTTAGGTATTTAACCCTACAACAATATATAGGGTAACCCCTCTACACCAATCAATACAGTGTATAGCTAGACACGACCTTTGTTGTAGGCTTAAACTTACATCTTTGATAGGAGACCCTAGCACCCTAAGGTCCCCACAACACAACTCAATCCTATAAATAATCTATTAACGCCTTGTATCTCCCAAACATATCCACCCTAAGGTTAATATCAAAATTCTAAAGGTCCATCTCAACCAAGTTTACTAGAAATTTACCTCACCTATCTCTAAGGCCACATCTAAGTCGAGCCTAGTACATTCAATTTATCCCAAAAGGCAACATCACATATATAGATATAGAATAATATGGAGATAAATCAGATCTAGTAATAAAATTAAAGATACAAACGATAGAGAAGTCTCTAAATAAAACAACACATATGTTGGTACTGAGAGGATAGAGAATGTACTAGTGACCACATCTAACTGCCTGTCAACCTCTATCGGGCTGATGACATTCAGCCATCTACCTAACTATTTTCCTTGGTATCCTCTACAATACCCTATGGAATCCTGGATCTATCCTCCTCTCTAAGAAAATGAGTGAGACCCCTGCTATCTCCCTTTAGCCTCCCTAGGCTAACTAGTGACTAGGGTAAGTGCCCTCTATAGGTGCTGCTACTTTAGGTGGTAGGATTGTTGCTATTAGTTCTATTGTTGAGGTACCAGAATTCCCTATTGGTTGCTAACCTTGCTAACACCAACACTCAAAATACTAGTGGCCTAGCTGACCACACGTCCTACACTATATTGGAGTACCCCCAACAACCTCTCCCTAAATGGTCCTAACTACATACTCAACACATGAAGCACCTCAACTAACTCAAGATCAACCTTGATATCTTAACTAATCTTGGTTCTGGAAATTACCTCCTTAATGCTAGATCTAACCTCGCTGCCAAAGCCCTGGAGGTCCACCTCCTCAAAACTGGATTCTGCCTCCAGAACCCTATTTCTTCAGTTTTCTCTTGCCTAACATAGAAGTATTTTCCTAAACTAGTATAGCAGTGATGCACACCCTCACTTATAGAACACATTAAATTAGGTATAGAACACAAAAAAATAGGTAAGCACATCACGCATATCATAAGGCTGTTATATAGAGTTAATATCCTTATATTCCCAAAAACCCTAATTTCACAATTTTATCATAACTTTTCTCCTATTACTCTTTTAACCACCAAACTTAGTGCATATTCCTCAAATATTATTATTAACAACATAATAAAATTTTAAGGACTAATTCTAAGGTCTTGCACATATGATAACAACCCTATCACAAAAGATATTATTCTTAGGATTTATAAACCCTAATTTCACAAATTGATCATAACTTTTTATGTAGGGTTTAAACAATTACCAGATTTAATATCCTAAAACACTAACATTAAAAACATATTCATTTTTACTAGTCCAAATCTATTATTTCTCACATGTGATAATAGTCTCCTCGTTTTAGGATTACTATTCCCAAATCAAACTATTTGCATACTTTATTTAAAAAAAATTTGATTCAACTACTCTAAACACTTTGTATAAATTTCTTATCACATTTAGATTATATAAAACCTTAAAATACCATGATTCCCATATTTAACCAATGTTGACCAAAATGCCCTTATTGGTAACAAAACCCTTATTTTATATGAATATTATGTGTTTAGTAATATTATTTCCAAATCTGCACTTATCTCCAAATACCTTGTTATAACCATTTCACACTCATCATACCATTAAAAAACCAATGATAAAACCATATTCCACACCAAAGGCTTTTCTGTATAAAATAACATAATGCATGAACTTTACTTACTCATTTCCTATCATATAATATCAACTGAGTATCATAATATCAACAATCATATATTAACTCATATAATCACAATAACATGGTACAATATAAAATTATGTATAACACTTCGCAATCAAAGACCCTAGACTACGACAAGTATCCTTACTAAAATGGCTCTATCCTCCAAGCCCGTAAAACCTATTCTGCCTCTTCCAGGACCACAAAAAAATCACGTAAGAAAAGTATAATAAAATATCATTAGGATTAAAACACCTATGTAAGGAAATTATTATGAAAATAGAAGGGTGAAAGAAGGAATAAAATTGAACCAAGAAAGGTTATTGATCAGGAGGAACTTGTGTGACCAAGAAAAGGGGAAACAATTGTTGGTGTCGGAAATGGAGGGTGAGCAATGGCACAACCTATCATTTCTTGAGAAGCTATAATGGTGGATCAAGAAAAAAAAGAGAGATAGTGTTTCGGTGGTGGAAGTCAAATGGTGTGGTGTGGTAAGGTTGCAAGTGCTGAAATGAAGGAAGGGTGATGTAGTTATAGCTGTTGAAATAGGGACAGCTTCGACTAATGCTACTAAAAGGGGATTGGGTTAGACTATGTTAAAAGTTGTTGCAGAAACAAAAGGGAGAGAAGAGAAGTGGTAGTATTTAATGTAGAGCATGTGTGTGTGTATGTGTGTGTGTGACTATGCACCCGCAAAGACGGGCGACATGTGTAAAGGGAAAATTTTGACCCCAAACCTCATGTATAGGAAGTGGGAGTTGATGGAAGTAGGGGATGGTTTGGGAGGTGGTAGGAAGTGATGGGCATGTAAGCATTGTCTATGAACAATGTTCCATGTAAGGAGAAGGGAGAAAATGAGAAAGAGGGGGATTGATCATGAAGGGGAAGGAGAGAAAAAGGAAAAAAGGAAAAATAATAGGGTTTAATATTTTTATGCTTGTTATCACAACAAGTTCAATATAATTTAGGCTAGGATACTAGGGTGTATTAATTATCCATGAATTGGCATTAGGTTAAATTATAATGTTAGAGAATTAGAATAAGGTGAAAATATTTATTTTTTGATATTAGGATTAGGTTATGATATTAATTGCTCAGGATTATGGTTAGCAAAAAATTTAAGGTATTTATCATAGCCATTAGGAAATTTTATTTCAATTTGAACTATTAAAAAAAAGTTATTGAAAGTTTTAGGGTTGTTTTGTGCAAATGGCATTTTTATCACTTCAATTTCATGAATTTTTAATTCATTTTCTTGATAAGTTTTAAGCTTATTTTGCTATTTGATAATTTTTTATGCATTCATGACATATTTTATAATATTTTAAGACAATTATAAATATTATTAACTTTTTCCAATTTCAAATTTCAAATTTCTTAGAAGTTTTTTATAAAATTTGGAATATTTCATATAACATGAAATTTTTATGGAATAACTTGAAGAAATTTTTTATTTTTTGAAGGGAATTTTAAAATATATTCCATATTCTGAAGAGTTTTTATTCACAATATTTGATAATAGGCATTTCATGGCATTCTATATTATTCTTGCATCAAGATAAATTCATTAGTTTTTTTTTTCATTTAAACACTCAAAGTCATTTAATATTTATTCAATTGTCAAACTTAGTAGATATTGTTGTAGTCTTTTAAGATCTAATAGGTAAGTATTCTTATAAATTAAATAGGTCTCAAGTGAGGTGAAACTTACACAAATCTAACATATTGTGATTCTTAATTAACAAATTATAGCCTAGTAATGTAAAATAAAATTATAAGAATTAAAAGTCTCATTTCTAGTCCTCTTTCTTCGCTATATATATATTTTTAAACCTCTTTATAACAATTATTATATTAATAAAATGCTTTTTATTTATTTTCAAAATTATATATAATAATAATGAAAGAATATCACAGATAGACATTAACACGTTCATAACTTAGTTAAAAAAAAGCTTAGGTAAAGACCTAATCAAATATGATTAATTTGGGTCTCATCAAAAATGATAAATCTATGTTTTCTCACAAAACACAATATATTATATTTCAATTGGGGTTAGGTGAAAGGCTGTAGGTTTTCTTTTCTTATAGTTGGAACCATCTAATGAAAGTATTGGTAAAACTATGATAAATTTGGGTTTATGTGGTAATTCATCTCTTCAAGTTACTTTAGGTATAAAAAATCAAAAAAAATATTAAAAAGGTTAAGTTCTAATTTTTTTTAACTTTATTTTATTATTACTAAAGCTTAAATTATTTGATAATTTTTCAGTTAAATGTATAAGTCTAATATCAAAGTTAATTTTTATAGCTCTTTAAAAGATATGTTAATTACTAAAATTATTTTTTTAAATCAAAAGGACTATATTATTAAAAATTTTACTTTAGGATATTGATGATCGAAAGAATAAGGATGAACTCTTGGGTTCAAGCCCTCCATTTTGTCAACAAATTACATTCTACAATTGGTGTCATTTTATTTTATAATTATTTTTCATATATATATTAATTACTACTCTACACCTATTAAATATACATGTTTATAAAAATAATACACACCTTATAAAAACATTTATATTTTCTAAGAAAATATTCTTCTTTTAGATTTTAAATACGTTACTTATAGAATATAAATGTATATTTATATTTTAACAAACTATAAATATACATGTATGTGTGTGTGTGTGTGTGTGTGTTTGTCTATATATAAATATATCTTACACAATATAATTACTTATCTTATAGAATATAACTACTCAAATTAAACAATATAAATACACATTTATATATATTACACATGAATCTAGATAAATTAAATTAGTTTTTCTTTCCTTTTAAGAACTTAAAATCACTTGAAATTTATTTACTTGCCACACTTAATTGATCTTATTGTAAACTTTTAAAATATGATGAGTGGGTATTCTCATAAAATAAAAAGGTTTGAATTTGGTTGGAATTGACACAAATCTCACACATTATCATTGTTAGGGGACAATGATGAAATTGTAATTTAGTAACTGAAAATAAAACTATAACTACTAAAAGTATCATGTTTAGGTCTCGTTATTTATGGCATTTATAAGGTGATTTGAACTCATTTTTAGGATATATCTATAATAAATAAATAAATAAATAAATAAGAAAACAAATATCACGGGTCGACATTAACATGTTCATAACTTACCGATGGCTTTTTTTCTTTAAAAAAAATCATTGGTCAAGTCATAATCAAAGATAATTAATTTGTGTCTCACTAAAGATGCTTAATTTATTTTTCTTGCAAAATACCATATACTATAGCTCAGTTAGAGTTAGGTGAGAGGCGATACTAGTTAATCAATTCATCATTTATGTTATTTGTCTTTTCTAATCAATAGTTACAACGTTCTAATGAATAAGTCACAAAAACTACCATAAATATAGGGGATATGGTATTTTATTTGTTTAAAAAAATAATTTTATTTTAGGTATAAAGTTTTATTTCAAAAAGTAGTCATTTTAGAAAAGCTTATGCCTAAATTTCACTTGTATTATTTTTTTCCTTTTATTATCTAAATATAAGGGTGATGAAGAGCATAAATGTAGTTTAAATTAAGATTTAAAATATTAAAATAATTGTTAGGACATTCTTTACCCGAAAATACGGTTATATTAAAATGTAGGATATTATATAAGGGGCATCATAACTCCTTATGCCACTATCATTGCTAAGTTTTTTATTCATTTGTTGTTAAACTTTTAATTACCGGGTAGGAAGGCTCCCCCAAAAATATTCAATCTACACACCATAAAAGGTAGAACTTCACAAGCTCACCTAATTAATCTCATTTAGGAAAGCTTTACCTATTTGATTTGCTACCTATCATTTAAGTTTGACTAAATTTAGGGTAAACAATTTTCTTGTTAAAGTGCTCAACAAAGTGTGATGTAGACCAATTTAACCTACTTTAGTACAAGTTAAAAAGCAAAATTATTTTACAAAAAAAAAGTCAAATGGCTTCTAAAGGCTTTTTAAGTGCACTATACTATCCTATATCATAATATTGGGTTCATGAAAGCAAATGGAGACAATTATCATAATTTACAAGATATGAGCCAATACCATTCAAATATGATAATTATAGGGGTGAATAAGGATGATATATTGTAACTCATGTCCTGTTAAGGTGATAAGAGAACTACCTTGCTTTATCTGGATAAGTGATCAAAGTAGTTCATCCTTTGAAAATCTATAAGAAATATAATATATATAACAACCACAAAAAACAAGTTAAACAAAATAACTAATAACAAATATCTCCATTAAGATATGCACGATAATAAGATGACCTAGAAATATATCATGAGAATATTGATAGACTACATATATATTACTTAACTAAGTAGATACTAATAACATAGATATACCCTCCCTCAAACAAAAATGGGGATTATCCTCACAACTCGAGGGCCCGAGTTGGGAAAAAAAACAAAGAGGTACCAAGATCATAATTGGATAAGGTTAAAAAAGAGAAAGGGAAAACTACTAAATTTGTTATATAGAATAATCAACACCATAACATACTACACCTTTTCAAGATATATAAAATAGATGAGTCTAGTCTTAGGCGGTCATCTCTATCGTTGCTTGAGCCACCCTACTAAGGAATGCCTGATAAATGTCAAAAAATTGAGTTACAAAATTAGTTGGTCCCTTAATGGCATCTTCCTCTTTCATCATATTGTTCATGTCGTACTCCTCTCTGTATCCTTCTCAATTTTCTATCTGTCCTAAGCTTAACTTCCTCCTTCCCAACCTTACTAAGCTATATGGTTACTGTATTTCATAGAGTGTTATGTGTTCCACTACCCATGTTAGTATTTAATAATCTAATGAAATTCATGGTGAATAGCAGCTTAGTGGTAGTCTCAAGAATAGCTTGTTGCCCATAAACCAAAATGTCCATATCCTTGTGCTCTTCCTGGATTAAAGCCTTAAAATCATTATAGCCCCTTTTGAGAAAAGTGGTCTTAGACTTAATAGTTTTAGTAGGGTCAACATATAATTAGTTTATGATAACTTCATTAATCGGGGCCTTCTTGTCATGGATATCATCCTTGAGGTCTACTTCGACACCCACCTAGACATAGAGGTCGGTGACTAGGGAGGGATAAACGATTGGACCTATAGGCTTGGCCAAGACCACTTATATCTAGTCTTAAAATAGTTTTCCAACATCTATAGTTTTCTTGGTTATGAAACAAAAGAGAAATAACATCATTACAAAAGAAACAATTATATCATGGGCAATGGGTAGTAAATGGATATCTAGAAAGTGGCATCGTACTTTGATATTGGGTAAAGGATGGGTTGAGGATAGTGATGAACACCAATATTTTTCACCTACAATTGGGTTCTAGGAAGGGTCAAGGCATTCAAAGTATTAGAAGATAATACATTAGAAGGGTTGTCAATGTGCACAAAATAGTCATTGAATTCATAATTGGGAAGGTTGTATATATTGTTGATTATTGATGCTAAGTAAGAGACACATTTACTTTAAAAACTAATAGTCTTAGAATTTTAATTGGCATCTAATTTCTAAAAAAACATAGTTACAGGAAAGAAGTTGGTACGATGTTTACAAAATTCACACCAAGGGTGATGGTTGATAGGGTTGAGAAAGTAGTTAGGCATATCTATTAATTGAAAATCTCTCTCAAAATAAAATTCACAAACAACTAAGGAGTCAAAATGATCCACCATATGCTAAAATAGTTGGTGCTACCACCATGATAGGTACAAGACTGACCCCTAGCTAATCTCATACTAACTACCAGGCTAGAAAATGTTTTAAAAAAAACATTAATTTGAGTAGAAGATAAAACCACAATGTTTCTAATAACTCATGAATAAAATAGAGCGAGAAATTTTAGAGTCAATATAAAGATAGAAAATGAGTATATTAACAAGGCCCCTATAAGGGAAATAAAACGATCAATACAACAGCAAGAAAAATAAAATACAGTGAGTCCAAACAGTACACCCTCGGACCCCAAGACAAGTCCAACGAGCAATCACTCAGTCCTACCCAATGAATCAAAGGGGTTAAAATCATCATATGCAACATCTCATATCTCCACAAACTCAAGAGGAGTCACTGCTCATGGGAATGATCAGCACCCATAAAATGGGTAATCATTATGCTACGTACTGAGTAAGGTAACCATACAACATAAATGGCAGATAATGCATGCAGCGAATCAATTTGGTTAATCATAAGCTTTAGATCTCATACCATTATTTCTATTTTCATACAACTCTCAATTTAGATCCATGAGAGTATGGAAACCCCACTACTATAGTCGGTGGATCGAAAACATATAAGACAGAATGCTCCTAGCCACTATTATTCACTGGTGCATTGGTTTCCGGGGCAAAGTGCTCCTAGCCACTATTATGCAGGTGGATCGATCTAGCCCCAACTCTCATAATGTTCTTCTATAAGTAACTAGTATTTTTCCCATGACTTATTATCATTTAAGGTTTATTTTATTGAGCTTGGGATCCCCCACTATTATAGCTAGTGGATCGGAAACACCCAAGATAGTATGCACCTAGCCACTATTATTCACCGGTAGATCGATCCCTAAGGCACCCTACGTCTAGTCACTATTATTGTCGATGGATCGGTCTCAGCCTGGCTCAATAATCTTTCACTTTAAATGGTTATTGTTTTAT
This sequence comes from Tamarix austromongolica, assembly GCA_039764185.1. Taxonomy (NCBI): domain Eukaryota; kingdom Viridiplantae; phylum Streptophyta; class Magnoliopsida; order Caryophyllales; family Tamaricaceae; genus Tamarix; species Tamarix austromongolica. The sequence continues at coordinate 52,570,678 of CM077817.1, forward strand.
TCATATACTATTTAGTAGGTACTTTCTTACTAGACATGCATGCCCCATTGGACTTCCCATTCTCAGCCCTTTCACCCTTACTCTCTTGAAAAGCCTTGTCCCATATCTTGGGACTTCTATGCATCCTAGGACTCCAAAACCTCTCCCCACCTTTCCCTTACTCACCATGAAAAACCCAAAATCCCATGTATGTGGATCGAGGCCCGTTTCCCATAACTCCACTCTAACTCGCCATCACCTTCTATGGTTTCCCTTAGAAACCCTAATTTAGCTTATGTGTCCTAACCTTTCCCTATCATACATGGCCCATGCTCCTGATAAGTTCATATTTTGACACATTTTATACCCTTATAATCTTAGTTTTTGGAAGTTTATTTAACTTATATAGGGGAATAATTATTGTTTTATGCTTAAATGATAAAAAGTGCATAAATATTATTATTTGAGCTAAATGATATAAATTAAGTAAATTTAGAATAAAATATTATTTATTAATATTTTTTTAATTTTATTATGCAGGTATTGTTTGTAAATAAAAAATAAATAAATAAAGATTTGGACCTTTGGACCAACGGCCCAAAATCCGAAGGTACAAAGGCCCGAAACAAGAACGAAAGAAAAGATGCAGCGGCAAGAGACAAAACCAAAGGCCCAAAATGAGAAGCCAAACGAGTCAGTGAGCGCACATGTCGAAGGAGGAAAGTCAGCAGAGCTGACATGGCAGCCACACGAAAAGAAAGAAAAGGTAGCCGCCGCAAGAACCGAGACGAGTGAGCACGGATCAAGAATAAAAGAAGGGCTGATGTGGAAAGGTTTGAATGACAAACAGAGAGGCTGTATGAAATTATAAAAGGGTTGGCGTATGGAGGAGAATGGAGCGTAGGCTACCTCTGCCGTTAGGCACCCAAGAGGGCCCGCATGAAAAGAAAGATAATAAGCTGCACAGCGACAGCAAGGACGAGAGCTGCACGTTAGGCACTAAAACCGAGGCTGAGCAGTAGCTTTCGGCGCGGCAGCAACCCGCCAGACACCAGCCGGAAGGAAGAAAAATTAGAGGAAATTCACTACCGTCAGGTAGGCGGCCTCAGTCGTTAGGCTACGCACGAGGAGGCACACGAAGACGCAGAGTCGCGATAGCACGGATGACACAAGCACGCACGTCGAATCTGTCATTCGAGAAAGAAAAGAAAAAAGAATTTTGCACGAAAATAAAGGCAAAGAAGAAGAGAAAATAAAAGGGAAGAATTTATACCGATAGTATTTATTTTAGATAAAATTAATTTTATCTGAATAAATTCTTGATCTTTGATTCAAAATTAATTTCGGTTATTTCTTTCTCTTATTTTAATTTATATTTTAGATATATATTTCTGTGTAATTAATTTTATAATTATGAATGGCTGATTATTTATTGTTAGGGAATAAATTGAAACCCTGGATTAGGGTTTGAGATATAACTTTATTTTCTTTGTTCCGTGAGATTGTTTCTTGACTCTATGTTAATTGTTATCGTTTATATGTATAATTTTGTCAAGTATAGTTTATTTGGTGCATGCCTTGTTTTGGTTTCCTCATAAGTGACAGTATGTAGGATTATTTGCCTGCTAGGTGGATATCTAAATATACTATAATTTATATGTATAAATTGCAGCTAGGTTAGATAACAATTTACCTAATAGTTTTTTGATTCTAACCGAAGTAGTAAAATATTTCGATACATGTGGGTCAAGGAAAGGAAATAAAGCTAGACATGCTTTTTGTACTAGTTTGGGTACTTAGATTAACAGCCTTCCAATTATACTTAATGCATTAAATCTAGTTAAATATAGGAGTCACTTGTTGCTGCTATACTGCTTATATTTAATAGGGTTAATATTGGCGCTTTGTGGTATTAATTAATTAGGGGAAGTAATATAAGGTATATGGACCTGCTTTTGGTGTACAACTTGGTCGATCTCATTCTCATGATTAAAAGATGTCATAGAAATTAGTATTATAGTTCAACCTAATCTATTGGTGGATTTTTGTAACACCCCAAATTCACTAAAATTTTTTTTTAAAGCGGAAGCAATTAAAATAGAAATACTTAAAACCTGTGAATTATGGGCATGTTACCGCCACACTTAGTACCAGACCGGTTCTCTCCGACCGTTCCAGTACCAAGTGCTGAGGCTAAAGAAAAGATTAACAATCAATTACAAAATTAATACAAGCTAAACTTCAAATATTCATTAAACGGTTGTAAAACAAAATCAGAGTACGCGTCAAGAAATGTAATTCATTTCCAAAAGAGAATTAAATGTACAACCGATAAAAGGTTCATTAAAATACTCAATCGAGTAATGAATTAGAAAATGGTAAATCCTATACCAAAGAAATAACAAAAGGAATGAAATTGCGTAAAGAATGAATACGGCCGCAACACTCTCAAACTCGAGCCAAACTTGCTCAACACTCAGCCCCGACTGATGGCTTGCCCACCTGCACAAGTCAGAAGGGCATGCTACTCGTGGGAATGAGCAGCACCCATGAAAAGGGTGATCAGTACGCTACGTAGTGAGTAAGGTAACCGAGCACTAAGGCCAACACATAAGCACATAAAATCATGCATAAGAATAAAAGGACATAAAGACCATCATCATATCATAATATCGACCAATCATTCGGGTACATACATAAAGGCCCAATCATAGTCCAGATTAATTATTTAATTAATATTTTATCGAAATTCGATACACATCATGTTTTATATCAAATCCCTGCGAGTACGGAAGCCTCTACTATTATAGTCGGTGGATCGGAGGCACATAGGGTATCATACCCTAACCACTATTATAGTCGGTGGATCGGATACACATAGGACTACGCGTCCTAACCACTATTCCTAACCGGTGGATCAGTTGGCTCTGGCACGCATGGTGTTCCACTGTAAGTAATTAGTATCTTTTAGGCATTTTAGCAAAACTCTGGTTTGCGGTTGTTGAGCTCGGGAACCCTCACTATTATAACCGGTGAATCGGTTTACGCATAGAGCATTCTGCTCTAACCACTATTATAACCGGTGGATCGGTCACACATAGGGTAAAAACCCTAACCACTATTCCGAATCGGTGGATCGGTTGGTCATGTCTCAACGATCTTCCACTTTAAATAATTAGTGTCTTAACTATCTTATTCAAAGCTTGCCCTGGACATACATGAATCAACACACATCACAAATCACAATTACACTTTAATCACCAAATATAATTGATACGACAAAAACCCTAAGCAGCCACCACAGACCACAATTAACCTCAACAAATTATAATTCAGTCTCCTCCGTACCCTTAATTTGCTCCACTTGCTATTTTTCATCCCAAGTGCTCAAACGCCCAAACAACACTTACATGACCTTCTTTACATCTCAAATTAACTTTCCACATGTAAATTTCATACCCATGCAGACATTAATCTCCCTATGCAAACCTTCAAAACTTTTTCATGCAAACCCTAAAATTCCACGTGAAACCCTAAATTCAACCATGCAACCCTAATACCGTCATTCAACCATCAATGCCACCATGTAAACCCTAATACCACCATAAAATTATAAATACCACCATACAAACCATAAATACCACCATACAAACCATAAATACCACCATACAAACCCTAATACCACCATATAACCATAAATTCAACCATACAAACCTTAGTAACATCATACAAACCCTAATACCACCACGCAACCATTAGTACCACCATCCAACCCACGATTCTGCCATATAAAACCCTAAATTCAATCCATAGCAAAACCCAAGATTTTTCCACATAATACAATTGATTAGATTCTCCCCTTTCATAACCACAATTTAGATTCCCCCATAAAAGACTATAAGTTAGATTCTCCCACATAAAATCATAAATTAGAATCTCCCAAGTAAAACCATAATTTGGATTAATTGGATTTCCCCAAACAAATCATAAATTAGATTCTCCCAATCAAATCATAACTTAGGTTCTCCCATATTATATCATAAATTACATTCTCCCAAATAACATCATAAATTATATTCTCTCCCACGAAACCCCACATTTCCCATTTTATTCTTCCTCTCATCAATCATTAAAATACTTAGGTCTACTCGCATCTCTTGGTCAACTTCTTTCTCCGTCCTCATTTTTCATCCTTTCCCCCATACCCAAGTCCATACCAACATCCTCACATGCATGTCTTTTAGGGTCACATGCAAACACATATTATTCCATACACATAGTACACATGCCATATAGCAACACAAAAGCATGCTTGGACTCCATGCCATACCAAATATGCAATAATTACAATAATAACATAGGATGCATAACATAGAAGGAACACAATGCACATTAGCACACAAAAGGCCTTAGCACCCCTTACTAAAATGTCACCGGTCTTGGAGCACGCTCCTACACCTCCTTAGGGCTTTAACCAAATAATAACATATTAATAAAATAACCCTAACAAAATTCTAACTTTTCTAAATAAAATAAGAGAGATATTATAAACCTTGATAATATAGGGTTAAAGACTTTACCCTAATAATAATAGTGATACTAATATAATAATATCAAGGATAATAAAACTAATATCAATGAGAATATAAATAATAATAACAGTAATAATAATAATAATAATAATAATAATAATAATAATAATATAATAATAATAATAATAATAATAATAATAATAACAACAACATTAATATATAAGCTTTAAAATTTAAAGTGAGGTTTCGACCCTACTTATAACTAATGACTTACCATTTATTTAATATTAATAATAAAATTAATAACATATATAATAACATAAAACTAATAAAGAAAATAATAATATTATTATCAATAGTTATAAGAACAATAGAAATAATAATACTAAAATAAATAAGTGCAAATGTTACTACAAAATTAGGGCCTAATATTTTCCAAAATAATTAATAAAATGATAATAATAATTATTCTAATAATTATAATATTAATAATAAGAAGAAGAATGATAATAATCATATAATAATTCAATTAATAACTTAAAAATTGAAACTAAAAATAAAATTATTTTATTACCACTATCTACCCTGCAAGTACAATTCAGCATAAATTTTATATCAAATAATAATAAAACATATTAAGAATATAAATATTAAGAATAATAATAATGGTATTTATATGCAAATAATTGAAATAAATTAAATCAAGGCTTATAATATTATGGAAAATGGTTGAGAGGGTCTAGGGTTCAACCTTAAGCTGGTGGGGATAGGCGGCACCGGCGGTGGTTCACGGCGGTGGCCGGAAAAATAGAAGAAAAGAGGAAAAGATGGATGTTGGGAAAAAGATAGGGAGAATTGAGGTGATATAAGAGGTGTTTATGGTTTCCCAGGAGGAGAGGGACAAAATGGTGGTGGTGGTGCAGCCAAAGGTGGCGGTGCACGGCGGCGGACAGTGGTTTAAGGTTTCGGGGTAAAAATTCCGGCGAAACGAGCATCCAACTTTGCACGGTTATGGAGGCCCGTGCAAGAAGAATCGAAGGTTGAAAATAGTTTGGTTAACTAGAGGGAGTTGCAGGGAAGAATTTGGGATGTGGCGGTGGCGTTGAAGTTGGCTAACGGAGGCGACATACGCGTCTGAAGTTGCGGTGGCCGGCAACTCAGGCTAAGGGTCTCGGGGAAGAAAAACTCCAAAACTCCTACAATCAGGCTATTTATAGAGTGTAGATGGTATAATAGGGTTTTGGATAGGGTTGTAAAAAAACTCCGGGATCCGAAAATCCGATCCGATATTTAAAAATCCGATCCGACATTCCGATATCCGTTTTTTTTTTTGGATTATCCAATCCGAAAAATATCTGATATTTTATTGATTATTTCAATAATACACCATATTATTGTGTTTTTATAGTTTTAAGTTTTCAAATTTTATTTATTTTTATATTTTAAATATTTATAATAATATTTTAATACTTCTTTTAGATAAAATAAGATATTTATATGAATATATATATGAATATTAATTGATATATGATCTTTATTTTTAAAAATATTCTAGCAAAAGTTATTAAAAGTGATAAAATAGTATTTTCATACGGATATTGGATATATCCGAATCCGGTCTATATACGATCTATATTTTTCGGATATCCGCATCCCGAATATCCGGCCTAAAAAAATGCGGAGCGGATATCCGAAAAAAATATCCGAATGGATACGGATATCCGGTTTTGCACACCCTAGTTTTGGGGGTCGGCAGGATGTTATGGGGTGCGAGAATTTGGGCAGCCGGCGACGGAAAACGATCGGCCAACGTTTGGGTGGATTCAAAGTTTCGCGAGGCTGGGGAGAGGAAACGGGCGAGATTTAACGTCCAATAATTAGGCCAATTTATTCCAGGAGTTAAGAGGAAGACAATGAGGCAAGAAACGGCCGGTATTAATCACCGTAGCCGAAGACGCCATTTTCGAGGGCGGGAGTTGCAGCAGCATCGACGGAGGAGAGGGAAGGAAGAAGGAAGAAGAAAGGGAGGTGGACCGATCGACCGGGGAAAAGAAAAGAAAAGGGGAAGAACCGGGCCGGTCGGCGTCGGTTAGGGGGTCATTAAATGGGACGACGAGTTTCGGGCAAAACGAAAGCAAAACGCGGCGCTGGAAGGGGGACAAAGGAGTCGGTCGCGCGGGCTGGGCCGCGCCGAAGGAAAGAGGAGAAAGGAGAAGTGGTCCGCGTGAGAGGCAGCCCAAACGGGGAAAAGGGAAGGAAAAAGAAAAAGAAGAAAACAGAAAGAAAAGATAAAGAAAAAAGGAAGAAAGAAAAAGAAAAAGGGAAAAAGGAAAGGAGAAAAATAATTAGGTTTGGGCCAATTAGATTAATCTGAAAATTTAGGATATTTAAAAATAATAATATTTAAATAAAATAATCTTTAAATCCCTTTTTAAGCTAAATTAGGATTTTTAAAAGATTTTTCATAAATTCCATTTGAATTAGCAAAACACCCTAAATTTCTCCTATTAAATTATTTATAAAATTATTATTAATTTAAAACTATTTTCTCATTCTTATTTTAAATAAAATAATTTATTGAGTTAATTTCCAAATTAAAATCTTTAATTAGTTAAAATACCCAAATTCCTCCTAATTAAAATACTTATAAATTTATTCTTGATTTTCCCTAATTAATTCCTTTTATTTTAATTAAAGTAATATACTTAATTAACTTTTATAATAAAACCTCATTTAAATATACTATTTAAAATTAGGAATTTTTGGGGCATTTCAATTTTTATTTTCCTAACATATTTCTCATATCTGCGGTTTCACATTATTTTAATTAGTTTATTTTATTTTTTCCTTTTATTATTTTTATTTTGATAAACCCCCATTAGTATTTTTCTTATTTATTTATTTTGTATTATTTAGGATTTTTATTTTTATTTTTAGTTTAATCTAGTTAGATAGAGGTGAGCCCTCTCAATCCTCAGCCTAGAACGATACTCTTATTTGCCGGTGCTACAATTAACAGCAAGAGGGTTTAAATTGCGTGATGGCTACGGTCACACCAGCTCCCTTTGCTTCCAACACCATCACCCCACTCAGTCCGCACCCAACATCACAACCTTACTTCCCATCTTTCACATATGATCATGAAAACCCTAGTTGGTCACCCCAAACCCTAGTTCTTCTCCGTTCTTTTATGCCATCCCCTCGTCATGATGTGTATCTCAATAATTTGTATTTATACAATTCTATTGATTATTGTAAATTCCATTGTACATATAATTACTTTTCTTATTCTATGAATAATTAGGGAAAATCATATTAATGGAAATGGAGCATAATGTTGGCTGTTGTGAGTAGATGTTGTTGGTTGCTGCTGCTGACATGAAATTGTTGGCTAAGTTGATTTTTGTTTGTTCATATTAGTGAGGGAAAATTATTATTCCCATATGATGCATTTGCCAGCAAATCATAGCTAGTGGAATTAAGTAGGCCGCATGATCAACCACCCGATCCATATTTTTGGGTTAGAAGGACTGCAGATTATGCAACCCTTAATTTCCATAATTAGCTACATAACTTAGCTGATGAGAAATTAGTTGTAATTTAATTATGTTGGGAATAAATGTAATCTTGTATTTGTAGTTGGGCTGAATCATTATAATCAACACCAATGATCTTGTATATTAGGTTCATTATCTCGGTTGTCTTGTATTTTAGCTTCTTGATTGTCTCAATTAAGCCCACCATCCGTATGTATTGGGTATTTGTATACGCACATATATATAGGGCGTATACGGAAGATTGTACAGACTTTTTGGCAGAATAATACACAGATTATTTTCTCTCAGTCTCTCTAGAATTCTCTCTCTTGATCTCTCTCTCTCTCTCACGAAACCCTCCCTCACTCGAATCTCTTCTCTACTAATTCTCTTGCTTGATTCTCTCTTCTGTGAATCAATCTCAGTTTCTGTTGAATACAACTGTGCCCTGAGTTATTGATCTTCCTTTGGTTTAATTCCTTATGCAAATCTATATCTTGTTGCTCGAACCCATCACTCAACTCATGATCTGATGAAATTTTCTTTGAAACCAAACCAAGTTTCATCATTTGGTATCAGAGCCTCAAGTAATTGAGTGATTGTGGTTTAATACGTACTATTGCTGAATTTTATTGTTTCTTTCCAGTTCTTGATTTCGCTAACCCTCGATTTTGTAAGTTGACATTGTTAGGGTTCGCGTCTGACAAGAATCGAACGATACTTGTTACGATAATTGCGATGGAAAATTCTTAACTTGTGACAAAGAAATTTTAACCCTAACGAGATGAAAGTACTCTAGAAACCCCAAATTGACTAATCAATACTTGTCTCTCAGCTAGGGTTTGGTTGGATTCTAGATTCTTTTGCGGTAATTACTAATCAATTCAGTATTCGGTAAACTCTATCCTTTTTCTCTCTAATCTATGTATTTCTTGAGAGTAAGAATTAAATCCTTCTGTTTGTGGGTTGATGCCATACTAAAATCTTGAACGAGTGTGCAGGTATTAACTCAATACCAGTGATTCTTTAAGAAAGGAGTAAAGGCTCCAAGAAGAGGGGCCCAAATTTGTTGTTCAGGTTAACTGCCAACAATTGTTGGCACGGTATATCCGTTCCTTTCTGAGAAATCTTGTTTGTGTTGTTGGTCGGCGATTGTCTTAGTATTATTTTTCTACTCTGACTGGATTCTTTAATCATATAATTGTGATGTGATTATTCTCTTTATAATTGTGATCATTGTTGTTGACATAGTTGGTTTGTTAGGATTAACTGTATTGTGGTTGTGAATTGATTGACTGTCTGTGTTTGATTATAAATCAAATACGAAGTGTAGAATCCATTATGTCTAATAACGGACAATCTATGAACCAATCGGTTTCTGTATCTAGTAATGACCTATTAGAAACACTTAGGACATTTCAGGAACAAATGACTGCCCAATTGGTTGTGTTGTCTGCTAATTTAGAGCAAAGAATAGGCGAATAAGAAATTAGAATTAATAATCTACAAAATAATAGACTAAATGATCAACATGCTGGGGTATTAGGTAGATCTCCAATGGAACCTAGAAACAGGATTCCCCCTTTAACTAATTTAGAATAATTAGAGGATCGGATAACTATTAATAGTGACAGACGCCCTAGGAAAGTTAATAGACAGGAAAGGGAGTTAGATCAAATATATAGGAATGTAGGTAATCTTAAGTTTAATATACCTGGATTCAATAGGAGAAATGATCCTGACTATTATTTTGAATAGGAAAGGAAGATAGAGTTAGTCTTTAAGTGTCATAATTATTCAAATGAGAAGAAAATTAAGGTAGCAGTAGTTGAGTTTACAGACTATACTTCTTCTTGGTATTGTAACCTTGTATTAACGAGGCATAGGAGTGGAGAACCACTTGTTGAGAATTGGGATGAATTTAAGGCTTTAATGAGAAAGAGGTTTGTTCCAAATTACTATTATAGAGAGTTATATAAGAAGCTGTAGACATTAAATCAGGGTAATAGGTCTGTAGATGAATATTTTAAGGAGTTTGAGATGTTAGTAATCAAAACTAGAATTGTTGAGGATGAGGATGAGGATGCGACTATGGCTAGGTTCTTGAGTGGATTAAAGTTTGAAATTGCTGACAAGGTAGAATTATATCCCTATGGAACTTTAGAAGAGATGGTTAACATAGCAACTAAGATAGAAAGTCAAATAAGGAAAGCTAGACAGAATAAACCACCAGGAATTGGGTTTAGAAACAATGTGAAGAGGAATTTTGGTGGAAGTAATTCTAAAAATTGGAAGAACAATAGAAAATTTGACTTTAAGGGTACAGGTAAAGAGGTTAAAGTAGGGAACAGAGTTGATAAAGGTAAAACCATTGCAGCTAAACCTACTAGTGGTCCCACCAGGACTAGAGACATTAAGTGTTTTAAGTGTAGGGGACTAGGTCATATAGCCTCTAAGTGTCCTAATAGGAGGAATATTCTGATTAGAGAATCTGGGGATATAGATTCTGAATCTGAGGAAGAAGAGGTAGAGGTCAACACAATTATGAGTGACATTAGTGAATCTGAAGAAGAGGTAGAACTTCCAATTAGTGGAGATCTTTTTGTTGTGCGTAGGGCATTGAACAGTAATAAATTACCTAACCCAAATGCAATACAAAGAGAAAATATATTTCATACTAGATGTTTAATTAATGATAAGTGTTTTAATATGAAAATTGATAGTGGAAGTTGTATAAATGCTGCTAGTATTTTATTAGTATCTAAGCTAGGATTACCAACCACAAAGCATCCAAAGCCCTACAGGCTTCAATGGTTGAATCAATTAGGAGATGTTAAGGTTAGTCAAAAAATTTTAGTAAATTTAAAATTAGGAAAGTATGAAGATTATGTTTTATGTGATATTGTCCCAATGCATGCTACTCACCTTTTTTTAGGAAGAACATGGCAGTATGATAGGAGAGTGATCCATGATGACTATAAAAATAGGGATACAGTGCATAAGGATGATAAGAAAATTATTTTAGAACCTATGACTCCAAAAGAAATCTTTGATGATTAAATTAAAATAAATTCCGATTATAAGGAGTTAACTAAGCAGAGTGTAGAGACTGGAACTTGTTCAAATGGGATTAAGAAGTCATATGGATTTTATGCAAAGAAAAGTGATGTTGAAAGGGCTATTATTCAACATTCAAGTGTACATCTAATGGTGTATAAGGAATGTTATGAGTGTCATGCAGATTTAGTTATGGTTGTACCTGATAATGTCAGAGAGTTATTAGAGGAATATATTAACTTATTTCCTTAGGAGAACCCCCATGGATTACCTCCATTAAGGGGCATAGAACACCAAATAGATTTTATACCAGGGGCTATCATTCCCAACAGACCTGCTTATAGAGCTAATCCAGAGGAAGTAAAGGAGTTAAAGAAACAGGTCTTTGAATTGTTGAGTGAGGGTTATATTAGGGAGTTAATGAGTCCTTATACATTACAAGTTCTTTTAGTTCCAAAAAAATATGGGAGTTGGAGGATGTGTATAGATAGTAGAGGATTAAAAAAGATAACAATTAAGTATATGTATCCTATACCTAGGTTAGATGAGATGTTAGATCTTTTACATGGGGCAATAGTATTTTCTAAAATAGATTTGAAGAGTGGGTATCATCAAATTAGGATGAAACCAGGAGATGAGTGGAAACAGCTTTTAAAACTTTGGGTTATATGAGTGGTTAGTTATGCCATTTGGATTATCCAATGCTCCAAGTACCTTTATGATACTTATGAACCATGTGCTTAGAAACTTTGTTGGAAAATTTGTAGTTGTCTATTTTGATGATATACTTATTTACAGTAAATCTCTAGAAGATCATTTGAGACATTTGAGGATTATTTTGGATGTGTTCAAGGAAGAAAGGTTGTATGCTAATCTAGCTAAGTCAAGGTTTTGTTTAGAGAGTGTAGTATTCCTAGGATTTGTTATTAGTAGAGATGACATATATGTTGATAAAGAAAATGTTAAATCAATACAGGAATGGCCTATACCTAAAATAGTGACTGAGGTTAGAAGTTTTCATGGTTTGTGTTCTTTTTATTATAGGTTTTTAGGAACTTTAGTACTTTAGCAGCACCTTTAATCATAATTACTAAAGAGAAAAATGGATTTAAATGGGAATTAGAACAACAGAAAGCTTTTGAAACTCTTAACGTAAAATTAACACAAGCTCCTATATTATTTCTTCCTGATTTTGACAAAATGTTTGAATTGGACTGTGATGCTTCGAGTTTGGGAATTGGAGGTGTTCTTTCTCAAGAGGGTAGACCTATAGCTTATTTTGTGAAAAGTTAAGTTATAGTACTTTAAATTACTCTACTTATTAAAAAGAACCATTTTCTTTAGTAAGGTCATTAGAAGTGTGGCAACATTATTTATGGCCTTGAGAATTTATTATAAATACCAATCAAGAAGCTATAAAATATTTGAAAATTCAATCAAAATTGAATATTAGGCAGGGTAGATGGATAGAATTTATTGAAAGTTTCCCTTATGTAATTAAGTATAAGAAAGGAGGTGATAATGTATTTGCAGATGCCTTATCTAGGAGACATGTTTTGTTAAATACAGTGGATGCTACTTTATTGGAATTTTCTCATATTAAAGTTTTATATACTGAGGATCATGACTTTAAGGAAGTATATAAGAATTGTGAAACTGCTACCCAAGGGAAATATTATATCTTTGATGGATATTTGCTTAGGGAAAATAGGTTATGTATACCTAATTGTTCATATAGAGGATTATTAATCCAAGAGGCACATAATGGTGGTTTGATGGCACATTTAGGTTTTCAAAAGACTTTGAATATATTAGTTGATCATTTTTATTGGCCTCATATGAAAAAGGATGTATTAAAGTATTGTGTTAATTTTGTGGCTTGTAAATAGGCTAAGTCCACCTCTAAACCATTTGGATTGTATACTCCATTACCTGTTCCTACTCAACCATGGACTGATATCTCTTTAGATTTTGTCTTGGGGTTACCTAGAACTAATAGGGATAGAGATTCTATAATGGTTTTAGTAGATAGATTTAGTAAAATGGCACATTTTATACCTTGTAATAAAACTAATGATGTTATAACTGTAGCAGATTTATTCTTTTCTTACATAGTTATATTACATGGTATACCTTGAACCATAGTATGTGATAGGGATGTTAAGTTTCAGAGTCATTTTTGGAAGGTATTATGGGGAAAGTTAGGAACTAAGCTTTTATTTTCAACTACTTGTTATCCACAAATTGATGGACAAACAAAAGTAGTAAATAAGACTTCGAGTAATATGTTAAGGGCTATACTTGGGAATAATCTTAGGCAATGGGAAGCTATATTACCATAGGTAGAATTTGCTTATGATAGGACTTTACATTCTACAACTAAGAAAACACCTTTTGAAATTGTGTATGGTTTTAATCCCTTGACTCCACTTGATTTAATTCCTTTACCTAGTTCTGAATTGCATAATTTTGATGCTAAGTCTCGTGCTGAGAAAATGAAGAAATTACATGAATCTGTAAGTCAACAGATTAATAAAAGCGTTCAACAAATGGCTGAGGTTGCTAATAAAAGAAGAAGGAAAATTATTTTTCAACCAGGGGATCTAGTTTGGGTATATCTTAATAAAAGAAAGTTTTCCAAAACTTAGGAAATCTAAATTGGATCCTAGAGGTGATGGACCTTTTACTATGTTATAAAGGATTAATGATAATGACTATAAAATTGATTTACCTACTAAATTTGGAAATGTAAGTAATTCTTTCAATGTTTTTGACTTAAGTCCTTTTATTGGAGTTATGAAGGTTTTAGAAACAAAACCCGACCAAGAAGAGGAGGATGATGTGTATCTCAATAATTTGTATTTAGATAATTCTATTGATTATTGTAAATTGCATTGTACATATAATTACTTTTCTTATTCTGTGAATAATTAGGGAAAAAATCAGATTAATGGAAATGGAGCATAATGTTGGATGCTGTGAGTAGATGTTTCTGGTTGCTGCTGCTAACATGAAATTGCTGCCTAAGTTGATTTTTTTTGTTCATATCAGTGAGGGAAAATTATTATTCCCATATGATGCATTCGTCGTCAAATCATAGCTAGTGGAATTAAGTAGGTCGCATGATCAACCATTTGATCCATATTTTTGGGTTAGAAGGACTGTAAATTATGCAACCCTTAATTTTCATAATTAGCTACATAATTTAGCTAATGGGAAATTAGTTGTAATTTAATTATGTTGGGAATAGATGTAATCTTGTATTTGTAGTTGGGCTGAATCATTATAATCAGCACCAATGATCTTGTATATTGGGTTAATTATCTCAGTTGTCTTGTATTTGGGCTGCTTGATTGTCCCGATTAAGCCCACCGTCTATATGTATTGGGTATTTGTATACGCATATATATAGGGCGTATACGAAAGATTTTACAGAATTTTTGGTAGAATAATACACAGATTATTTTCTCTCATTCTCTCTAGAATTCTCTCTCTCAATTTCTCTCTCTCGATCTCTCTCTCTCTCTCTCGCAAAACCCTCCCTCGCTTGAATCTCTTCTCTGCTAATTCTCTTGCTCGATTCTCTCTTCTGTGAATCAATCTCACTTTCCATTAAATACAACTATGCCCTGAGTTCTTGATCTTCCTTTGGTTCAATTCCTTAGGCTGATCTATATTTTGTTGGTCGAACCCATCGCTCGACTCACGATCTAGTAAAATTTTCTTTGAAACCAAACCAGGTTTCATCACATCACGCACACACTAGTCTCCTTTCCACTAGACTCGTACCCCCTTCATGTGACACCCTTCCAGTCTCAACCTACACCTCAACCATATACCATAAACTCTCTCTTCCACACACTTCCCCCACTTAGGGTTTTTCCCAAAAACCCTAGTGAAGTCCCCCGTACACACTTCTACCAACCCATGTACTATTTTTCACTAATGGACTCCAATCGCCCAAAACACTCTTCCCATACCTTACTTATCCCTTAAATCACCTTTTCTTACTCCATGTAGAAACTAACCACCCCATGTAAACCTTACATTTCCCATGTAATATTTATTCTAACCTCTCATTTTATTCATATTATCCTTTTATTTATCCACACATAAGTCATCAGGTACTTAGGCCTTTCTCACTTCCCTCTAATCACTCCACTTTCTTTACTTTTGTTTATCTCCCCATAACCTCATCATAGTACTTAAGGACTCCTAGCATGCATGTCATATAGGGAAAAATACATAAGACATAATGCAATATACAAGTCATATCACCATATTACTCATGTCATAACACATATACAACTTACCTTACCTCTATGCTTAGCAAGCTACAATACAAGCATATAATCCATAACCACATAGGATACAAGCATATATCCAAATACATATGAACATATAACACACAATTTTTCCTTAACCGCATCCTTACCTAGATTGACATCGGGCTTGGAGCATGACTTTTACACCTCCTTAGGGTAATGGTTTGGTTCACCTATAAGAGTGGAACGTTAATGTTAGCTTCCCTCTTATTTATTTTATTATCCCTTAACTAATTATTAGTAAAAGACTAATAACAGTAACGGTAATAATTCTATCCTTAATAATAATAAGATTAATATTATTAATGATACTAACAATAATAATAATAATAATAATAATAATAATAGTAATAGTAATAGTAATAATAACCATAATAGGATTAATATTAGTAATGATGATGATGATGATGATGATGATTATAATAATAATGATGATGATGATAATAATGATAATAAGAAGACTAATAATAAAAATTATACAAAATAATATATACTTAAGTAGAAGCAAGGGTTAGGGTTTAGCCAGGGGTGGAGATCAAATCTAGGGTGGCAGCGCATAGTGACGGCAGCGGAGGCACAAGGTGGTGGAAGTGGCAGTGATTTAAAAAGACCTAACTTTGGGGTTAGAAAAAGGGAAGGGATGTGGTGGTTGTGAGGTGGTAGGTTTCCTGGACCATGAGGATTGTAATGGTGGCGGTGGCGTGTCAAAGCAGTGACGTAGGTGGTGGCAGCTGCGGTGGTCGAAGGTGGAGGAGAAGAAAGGAGGAGGAAGGAGGGGGAGAAAGAGGGAAGGGTGTGGGGAGGTAGAGGAAGGTTTGTTGGTTAGAGAGGGAAGTAGAGGGGGTGGTGATTGTGGTAGAGGAGGTGGCACAAGGCGCCGAATGGGGCAACGATAGGTTGCAAAGGGCAACTCAGGATACCCACTTTACAAGAGTAGGGGAAATGCATGGGGAGCTAGAGGTAGGGAGTGATCTTGTTTGGTGGAGGGTCATGCAAGGAAGAGGTTGTGTGGAAGTTTGGATTATGACAATGCACAATGGCAGCTAGGGTTATGTCAGATGGGGTAACAAAGGGGGCCTCAGGATTTAATGGGTAGAACAAAAAGAAGAGGGAGAAGGGTGAGGGCTAGGGTATTTATAGACATAGGGAGGAGAAGAAGATAAGGGAGGATGAGGACAGGAGAGTGGGGGCATGTAGCTACTGGTCGATGGTGGTAGCCAAAGCGGGGTTGTAAGATGCAGTCCTATAGGTGATAGAAGAAGAAAAGGGAAGGGAAGGGGGTACATGCAAGTAGGGGAGGTCAAGGATGGAAAAGGAAAGGAATGGGATGGGGAGAGAGGGAGAGAGACAGCTGACCGGCATAAGAGTTACAAGTGCTCATGGTTGATGGCAGGTGGGGGGAGGAAGAAGAAGAAAAGGAAAAGTGGGAGAGGGGAATGGCTAGTCAAGCAAGGGAAAAGAAAGGAAGAAAGAAAAAAAGTGTGAACCAGCCCGATTGAGGAGGAAAGAAAGAAAGTAAGAAAGAAGAGACATGGGTTGGGCTGAGCGGGGGGAAGAAGGAGAGGAAGAAGGGGATAGTTGGGTCATACTGGGCACGGCCGAGAATGGCAGAAAGGAGAGAAAAAGAAGAAAAGAAGAAAAATAAAAGGAAGAAAAAGAGGGGCAAAGGAAAAAAAGAAAAATGAGGTGTTGGGGTATTTGGGATTTTTTGAATTTTTCAAAAATAATAAAATTTGTAAAAATAAATAATTAAATTTTCCTTTTATATTAATTTATAACTTTTTGTTAAATTTTCCTAAAATCCATTTTAGTTAGCAAATTACCCTAACCTCCACTAATTTAATTCCTTTTCTGTCTTAATTACTTCCATTATAATAACATTATTTTATTAAAAATGTTATATTTAATTAATCTCACCTAATTATCCCTATTTTATTATTAATTCCTAAATTAAGGTTTTGGGGTATTACACAAATGATTTCAGTGATTAAGTAGATTAATTGGGTTTTTTTCTCTAGGTTTGAATGCTTCAAAGAGAGTCCTAAGAAACTGAACAGTTCTATCTACAAATAATGGTGGGGATTGAAGTATCCAACAAAGTGGATATGAGGATGGAGATGCATGGTGGAGTAGGATCCTTAGCATTTTTTATGATGTCAAGGTAAAGTAAGTACTTAGGGGAGGAAAGGTTTGGGTCATGTGGTTAATGTTCACTTGTAGGAGGATCATTGATGAGGTTTTTGATTTCATGATTCTCTTATAGTCTTGTAGAGAGAGGCCTAATGAAGGGTTGCCAACCATTTTTAGTGTTGATCAGAGATGATGGAAGCTCAGTAATGATTATAGAAATGGTGAACAAAAATTTAGAGAGGATGTATGGGGATGGAAAATAAAATTGTTGGGAGATAAAATGGTTAGGTTAAAAATTGGTTGGATGATAATAAAATAGGAGGTTAGGACCATATCATATTTTATACCTAAGATGATACGGGGAAAGTATAAAAATAATTACAAGCCTTCTAACCCGAGATTTGAATAGTCATGTTGATAGAATTTTCTATCTAACCCTACTAGTTTGTCTTCCCCTATGATACATTCCTCACACATCTCTTAGCTTGGTGACTTAAGCTATTATTTGCAAGAAATAACTATTCTTAGGATGAAGCATATAAGTGTTTAAGAAATATAATATTAAGATAAAAAAATTAACCTAAGAATCTTATGGGTTAATAATAAGAACAAGATGGCATAAGAGGAGAGAATAGGAAATAAGTAGATAAAGATGAGGGAAATCATTAGGCTGCCTCCTAAGAGCACTTACTTCAACGTCATTAGCATGACAACCATATAGGGTCACTAAGCATATAAGGTTACCATTTAGGCTTCTTTATTGAAATCCACCTCCCAAATAAGACTTCACACAATGACCATTTACTTTAAATATCTACCCAATTTTCGTTTCCTTTGGCTTCACAGTTCCATAAGGATAGATCTCAACAATTTTGTAAGGTGATGACAATGTAGATTTTAACTTCCATGATAATAATTAAAACCTAGAGTTGCACAAAAATAATAACTTCTTAGGGAGGAGTTATTTTGTCTTAATTCTTTGGTCATGACATATTTTGTTCTTTCGTTGTAAAGACACACACTATCATAGGATAAATATCCATGTTCTTCCAACTCATTAGACCAAAATTTCCAATGTGGAAGCATTTTGAAAACAATATTCGGGGATGTCATTGCCACGTCAAATATGAAAAAAGTATGATCATCACCTAATGTATTCTTGATGTAGGTGGAAAATGAGACAATCACGTCAACGCACTAACAACTAACAATATTAATAATAATGATGGCATAAATATGGTAAAAGGAAGAAAGATACAAAACCTAAAAATTAGGTATTAAGTCCAAGAGTTAAAAAAAAAAACTGAAAAGAATAAAAATATCTCAACGTAGTGGTAAAAATTATCTATGTTGGTTAACCTAATTCTCAATATATATATATATGTCCAAGTGATGGTTGGCTACTAGCCCACAACATCATCCTTTATGTACTCTAGCTAGGAATCATAACCCTATAAATCATCATCTCCTCACCAAAACATAAGCTAGAATATCACAATAATCACACAAATATAACATCAGTACAATGAAGTAATAAAAAAAAACTACCTAAAATATATGAAGGGTTCATGCTACACATTGAGGTCATATGATAACATAACATAATACATACTTACATACGTACTATGGAAGAAGGATAATAATATAGATCAAATCATTAAATTCATATAAGGTAAGCTAAAATATTTTTGTCCCATTAAGTGACTATATGTTTTCCCATTATTAATATATTATAGTGAACACACTCATTTATCTACCATGAATAAAAGGCATGACAATGCAACACAGACAATTGACATACTACACCCACCATACATGGTTAAAGTACATTGAGAGGGTTTTTTCTAGAGATACCACACTTAGCACACCTTGAATGCATCTACTGTGAGGGATAACATGAATGGGATACCAAACCTACCTAAGTTATGGGCATAAAAAGCCCCAAGAGGCTTGTATAAGGATACCACACTTACCTAAATTGGACATCTATGTCATGTCGGTCTATCATAGTATTTATCCTTCCCATTATAGGATGTGCATACCCCTACAAACTATGACCCAATAGAGAAGGAAAATCATATTTGAGTGAAAATTATAAATACAAGGGTGACCTGCCTACTAATTCTCAACTAACTACCTTGAGAATTTGAGAGAAGGGCTAAAAAAATATTAATAATATTATAAATATTTATTAGGTGATATCACAATTCACACTCAAATCCTTTTATAAATCTAGTCAAGTGATTCTTAATATTGACAATAAACACAAACTAAAGTATCAAAGCCACCAAATTAGGTGTTTAAGAGATAACAAAATAAAAATCATCCAAACAAGATTGCCAAGCCATAACCACATATTTAAACATTTTTAACCTTTCCTTCAATTCAACTATTAAAGTCCAAGATAATGATTTAAATGCTAGAAATTATGTCAAACTTAAAGTAAAACCCCTAATATATCACACAATGGCCCAAAGGGACTAGTCTATTAATCCTACAATCTAGTTTACTAAACATAATAGCATAATTAAAATTAGGGAAAATCTAATTGATTGGTATAAGAATGATCTGTTGACTTATGTACCTAGTAAACCAAATTTCCTACACTATTTGATTGTTCCCAAGTAGAAAGGATAATAAGATCTAGATAAACCAATTGACTAGTGCCATTGTCGTAAACACAAATTAATTATTACAATAAAATTCTAGCTTAACTATTTGTGGGGGTAGGCAAAAACCAACCGATTGGTGAACCAATATACTAGCTTTGCTCATATCAGTTGACTAGTTTACCTAGGAAAATAATGGATAACAATATGTGATTAATCAAAACAAATTGTTGACTTAACCACATAATCCTAACATGCTACTAAACGATTAAATTATGTGTAAAAATAAGCTTACACATTTAAAATATGGGCCCATGCTCATTAATTTGAATTACATCACATTCTCATGCTTAATTCATCAAAAACCACAACAATGCCAAAATGGCTAAAACATGCTCTTACTTCCAAAAATACAAAATCATGCTAACATACTTATGGTTAGAAATCAACATAACACCTACTTAGCATGGAGCACACCAAAATCATAAAACCACATTACACAACGCAAACGCTTGGAAATATTAAAGATAAAATTACCTTACCTTAAGCAATTATCTTCTGATAAATATCAATTACTCATAATTTAGTGATCCCTACCAAGAACATTGATTATCTATGAACATATATAATAAAAAATCAATAAAAAAATAATTTAAAATCCACTTAAGAACAAAGAGAAGAAGTAAAACTCAACCTCCTCCCAATGTTGAACTTGCTAAGAGAAGAAAAATAGATATTTACAACCTCTTATTATTCTTTAATCCTCATTTGTTTAGAGAAGACAAAGAGAACCTACGGTATATATCTAAAAATTAATAAGGAATTAGGTCATAAATGGAAGAAGCAAAAGGAAAGGGCCTCAATTTTTGCATAAAAGAAAATGGAGAAGAGAAACCAAGAAAGCACCTAACATTTAGCTAATTAAGGTAAGGTAACGAGATAAAAGAGAGAAAGTGTTGGAGAGTGAGTTAAGATAATAAAGTGGCATGAGGAGATGGGAATTCCACCAAATTAGATGGGAAAAGGAGGAGATTAACTTAGGATAAGTGTGAAGGACATGGTATAATAAGTGGTAATGATGAAGCATGGGAGGATAGGGAGTGAAGTCAAAATAATATAGGGTCAAGGTAAGTAGGGGTGCATGGGAAAGGTTTGCGCATAGGACTAAAGGTTTTGGGAGATAAGAAAATGAAGAAGATAAAAGTTAGGTAAGAATGTTCCTCAAAAGTGATTTGAGAAAAAATTTTTAGTTAAATAAAATTATAGAGTGATCTAAATAATATAAAATATTCTAAAAGTTAAAAAAAATATGCATATTAGCACAAAGGAACGCAAATTAGATGTAATACCCCAAATTTAATCTAACCCTAATTTTGGATATGTAATATTTTAATTTAACCCTATCTCTAGATTATTATTATTATTTTAATCTTAACCAAATTCCCTAATATAAATTTTTAAACCCTATTCGAATCCTAAATCTAAACTTCTTTTCTTTTTCTATTTTTCCTTTTCATTCTCCTTTTCTTTTCCCATTTTCTTCTTCTCCTTCCCAGTCTCTTTCTTCTCCCTCCCCTCCTCCCCTTATCCCTACATGATTCTCTATTCTCCCGACCAAATTTCTTGTGGCAAGCTCACAACCTAATACTACTTATCCTACATTCATCATTCTCCCACATTTCAAGGGATGGGTTTATTAGACTTTTCCCAAAAATCTAAGCCAGGTGTGCCTTACTGTTAGCTTTGTGATTATATGTCATTCCTCACCATTCTCGCAACTACATATATATATATATATATATATATATATATATATACACACCCCAATATATCTCATTACCTCATTTATTTATTCACATAACTTACCTCCTAACTCTCCCTCTCTTTCTCTTTCATATTTGAGACTCACTCCATCACCATCTACCATTTTCCCATGAAGCTTTGCATAACATGTATAAACCCACACAGATCCATCCTTAACAAAGTCAACAACCTAAGAAAATCACCCATGGTGTTTTCGACATATCAAACAACCCCCCTTTATACGTTTTACAACCTCACACAACAACCCAACTTGGCCTAGTTGCATTAACACTCAATGCTAACCACCCCCAAGATGCGTCAAACCCCCCATGCCACCACCCTCTTAGAAATGCCACTCCCCTATGCCAAACCCCCACTCCACATCATTCGTTGATGTAGCAACCCCTTATCCACATCAAGATTCCATGTTAATCCCCCCATTGTTGCACCAAGTTCTGTCACAAATAATTTGACCTTTATAGGACTCAGTTTGCTTCAGTTTTGCTCCATTTTTCACCCTATTTGTCTTAGCTTTTCCTTATCTGTATTTATAATTTATAATTATCTTTTATCATTGATTATTAGGTAATTTTTTTGTGGTCTTGGAGGAGGCATGTTAGGTTTGTATGTGCTTAGAGATCAATGTCTTTTAGTAAAGATACATGTCGTAGTTAAGGATTTTTTAATGTGGTGTGTGTGTATTGTCATGTTTTTATGATTATATTGATAATTTCATGGTTTTCATGATTTTTTTATGATAAGTTTTTTGGTATAATGAAAAAGTGTGTAAAATATAAGCATGTGGCTATGTGGATTGAGTATATAAGCTTGTTATGTAAGTCGGACAATTTGGATTGGACCATTATCTAAAATTTGATATGATAGGTGACTCATATATATTTTTAGTTAGATATCTTGATGAGGTTATTTTTAGAGTTTGAAAACCAATAATATTATGATTTATAGGGTTTTCAAAAAATATGATTGTTTTAACTTTTGTAAGGATTTTTTGGTTATTATAGGTTAAATGTAGAATCGTTTATATTTTTAATGTGTTAATTGGTTCAAAATATGCTAAATATATTATATAGAATATTTGGAGCAATTATTAATGGAATAAATCCAATAAAATGAGGAAATGGTTTAAATCAAGAATAATAACCTTAGGGGTAGGTCATTATTGTAAGTGTAAAATGTTGGAGTTAGAAATTTGTTTTAGGATATGTTGTTAATATTTTTATTTTAGATATGTATTAGCCCTCATCCATATGGTTCAACTCATCAACTAGCCACCTCATTTGGACTCTAATATCCTCACAAAGCAACATCCTAAGGTGAGAAATAGGTAGCCCTAATGCTCCAAAAGACATTATATGGAATCCTACAAAACACAACAACTCAACTTAGATTTCATCAACCAATCCATTTCCCAACAATTAATTTTCCTCAACTTCCAACCAAGCTAAATTCTCTTTTACAATTATACTAACAATACCTGAGGAATATAACTCCAAATACTAAGACTAATAAAAGATAACCCCTAACTCACAATCTTCACAAGAGTAAAGTGGGTTTCAAAATACTTTCTAAATGGAATAGTTTTGAAAACATAATATAGGATTTTAAAACAAAATCTTTGATAACAACTTGTAACACCTCCAATTTACCACCTTAAAATTTTTATTTTACAGAAACATTAATTACCAAATTACTAGTTGTTATTACCACATTTAGTATAACTCTATCTCCCTCGCCTTTCTTACTCCAAGTGCTAAGGCTAGAACAAACCATAACCTAATTAAATTATCAAAAATAAGATACCATACATAAATAAAATCTATGATTAAATATTATCAACAAAATAGTATAACTAAAATATAGCAAGGGGCATAAGAGTCTAAAGGAAAATCGATCAAATCTAAAACTAGCACCCGTAGGTACGATATCGGCTTTCCCTAAATCTTATAATTGAATGCCTACTCTAAAAAATAGAACTTCCTCATAAGGACTCCAGTTATCCTTCCTATTCTTATACACTTCATACCACTCCATGGCTCTCATAAAACCATCTACAAAAGCAGTATCAGTACGACTTCCTCGTACTAAGTAAATCATAATGCCTCACAACAAGCAACATACCCACATTTCACATAGTCATACAAAATACAAAAAGTGCACTTGAGCACAAAGCATGTACCATAACCACAAACAATATTCATAGAACAACATATATAATCATCCAATCTCAAACTCAACTATAAAACAAATTAGACAACTTCTCATCATTTTAAGGTATAAAGTCATATTCAATTAGTTAAATACATTCTTAATAGAATGGTAGGGAACTGACGCATTTACTAAACCAATAAATCTAAAATAACCAAGGTAGGGCACTAAGGCAAATACCAAACCAACAAATCCAAAATAAACCATGGTAGGGTAATGAAGCAAATACCGAAGTAATAAATCCATCACAATACCAAGGTAGGGCACTAAGGTGACTATCGAACAACAATCCATTTCTTTCATTTTATTACATTATAGATATTTATAATTTTTTACCTACTATAATTTTTTACTTACTTATATTAACATGGTATACCATCCTTTTGGTGATTCCATTTTAAGAAATCCATAGTTAAGTGTGTTTGTCATGGAGTGATTTTTAAGATGGGTAACCCTCCTAGGAAGTTTCAAAATTTTTTTAAAAATTTCTCAAGAAGCATGTGAGTGGGGGAAAAGCGTCTTGAATGACTCATGTTGATTTGTAGGGCTAGCCAATCAATCTAAAAGTGCTCTGTGGTATCCCTTGAGTGATTTTATCAACTTAGAGTATTACAAATGGTATCAAAGTGGAATTGTGACTGCAAGTTGAACTTGGATAAGCTAGCTAGCCATCTAACAGGACTATTCATTGGATAAAACTATATTGAGATAGT
Source organism: Tamarix austromongolica (assembly GCA_039764185.1). NCBI lineage: Eukaryota > Viridiplantae > Streptophyta > Magnoliopsida > Caryophyllales > Tamaricaceae > Tamarix > Tamarix austromongolica. The sequence continues at coordinate 52,595,588 of CM077817.1, forward strand.
TAGTGGTTGGGGAACAATGAGGACATTGCATTCTTTGAGTGGGGGTGAATGTAATACCCCAAATGAGCATAGTGTTATAAGAATTGATTGGGATACTTATATCAACATGGTATACCATATTTTTGGTGATTCCATCATAAGAATTCCACAGTTAAGCATGTCAATCATGGAACAACTTTTAAGATGGGTAACCTTCCCAAGAAGTTTCAAAAGTTTTTTGAAAATTTATCAAGAAGCACGTGAGTGGGGAAAAGGCATCCTGAAAGGACTTGTGTTAATCTGTGGGGCCAACTGATCAATCAAAAAAATGATCCATGGTAGCCCCCATGTGGTCATATCGACTTAGGATATTACACTTACTCGAGGGGGATACAATAAACACAGGGACACAATGGTATACTTGATCATATTAGTACCTAGAGGTAACATGATACCCTTACCTCAAACTCAGGGAAATAATGATGTGTAGGGTTATAATGGTGCACAAAGGCAGCATAATTTCCCCCTAACCTCAATCACCTAGTCCTTAAGTATCAATACCCTCTATAGGGCATGTAGGTCACCTATAGAGTAGAGTAGGGACTTAAACTAGGGCACAACAGCACACTAGTGAATCAAAATAATGAGGGCTAACACCTAACCTCTAGGGTAGCTACCCTTAGAGATAAATCATTGGTAATCATTCCTAACTAGAGGTCTTTCACTTTAATTATTTTTATTTTATGATTTGATCACATAAGTCACATACAACACAACAAGTTCCCATTTTCCATACTTAACCTTCTTCCATTTTTTCCCAATTATTAAGGCAAACCCTAAGTTCATAGATCTATGTCAAGCCAAGTAAAAGCTAAGGTCAACCTATCAAAGTCTAAGACCATCCTAGCATTCAATTATTTTGTAAAGATACATTAGGTTAAAATTACCAAAATACCCTTAAAAATCCCAATTTTACCATTTTATTCATGTTAATACTAGACATTATTATTACAAGAGATTTTTTACAAGCAAGCAAAAAGGAAATATTCCACATTATTGTAGAATGTAGGTAATCTTTGCATTTGGACAACTAACTATATTTTCTACATTTAATGCATTTAGTGAGTTACGCTCCACAAAATCCCAATCATGCAACTCTCACATACCATAGATTCCATGAAGGATATACGTACACATTTAAAGCATGAAACATCATTTAATAAGGAATATTATCGCCACAGTACATGCAGAGAAATATCTCCAATTCTAGGTTATGTAAATAGAATTTATCATAAACTAACTCGAACCATGTGCATAAGCTTCCATGTAATTTAGTATAACCCTCAATACCATGCATGAGCAATCATGAGGCATTTACTATAGGATTTGAATTATAATTTGATAAGAATGGAAATTCTAAAAAATCTTAGACAGGCGAATGTAAAACATTTAACATATTACCATGAATACAACTCAACTACCAATAGTCATGCATATCATCCCTTTAACATATTATCATTTTATCATGCATGCTATAATACTTGGAAATCATAAAACCCTAGAATGATTCTAGGTATAAAAAATCTTAGCATGATCTCACATAAGTTATGTCATCATATGAGTGACTAGATTTACCTAATCCAAGCTTACACAAAAGAATTATTCTCCAAAGTCCTCAAGAATTACCTAGGAATTTAACATCCAAACACATATGTATTAGCATAAAATATTACACAACAATAATTCAAAATTACTAAGATAATTTAAGGTTCACTAACTTGTAGAACAAAGTAAGGTAAAGCCAAAGAAAACTTAGCACCAATGGAGGAAGCTTTCTATGGAGAAGGTAAGGATGAGTAATAGTTGTCTTGGCCCAGTGCTAGGGAGTCATGAACAACAGAGTGCCCGATGTTAGGGAGGCCACGAATGGAATAAATGGTGAGTCAAAGGGAGAAGAAAAGGTGGAACAAAAGGATCAAAGGAGAGGAGAGGGTCTTGGTGGAAATATGTGAAGAACAAGGGGAAGCTTTGGCCAAAATGGCCAAAGGTAAAAGGGATATGCTTTATGGAATTTTGTTGAAGGTTAGGGGTGGTTTCATCAGGAATTTATGAAGTTGAAGGGGGTGGAATGTCAAGGTTATTCGGTGTCTTAGTGGTTGTTTCGATGGGAAGAGACAAAGATAATGGAAGGGGAGAAGTAGCATGAGGGAGAGGGTGATTTGGGGGGAATTTGAGTGTAGTTGATGAGGAGGATTTGGTAGGGGTTGCCTAGGTAAAGGGTGAGGCATCGATGATGGTGGTTGGTGGCCAAGTAAGGAAGCCAGTTGAGGGTTACATTGCAGAAAATAAAAATGGTGGTGGAAGGAGAAAATGATGGTGGAGAATGGTGAGGAAAAATTATGCATGAGGGAGCTCAAGGGAAGGAGGAGAAATGCAAGTTTGATCTAGAGTTTTTGGCATGACATAGGAGGGAGAGGAGAAGTGATTAAGAATAAGGTAGCATGCATGAAAAAAGGAGCAAAACAAGGAGAGGAAAACATGGCAAAGAGGGTGGTTATGGTGCAAATGGTGTACAGTGATGGTTCATAAGATAAAGATGTCGGGGTAGAGGGAGTAGTGTGATGGTAAAGAATTTTAGCATCCATTTAGGAGATAGGTTAATATAATTTATAGATGAAGAATCAGGGTAAAATATCTGGGTAAAAATTTATCAAGTTACCAGGTTAGGTTTACTCGATGAAAGGATACCGTTTAAAACCCAACCTAGGTTTAAAATTTAATACATATCCTCTAGTAAATTTTAACCTAATTAAATGTTATATCTAATAATTTGTAATAATATTATACATATTAGCAATATATGTATCACCATTTATTCAAAAATAGTTATTACAACTAATACATATAATTGTCTATTATAATTAGGGTTTCTAGAAATGGGGTATTATAGTGCATCAGACCGTTCCACCTGTTTAAGATTGGTAGTCAAAAGCATGTTGCCTTAAGAGTTATTGTGTCTATTCCACCAGTTAAATAATAGTTGATAGGCATGTGTTGTCCTAAGAGGTGTGTAAATATGGTCCATTGGATTAAAAATGGTGGGGTCTTAAACTTGACGTCAATAAGAAAAGGGATAGTAATATTATCTAATGATGGAAATTTAGACTCTGTTATTCTCTAACATCGTGTTATGTTTAATATTTTTGCCTAATGATTTTGTTACGTGATCTTATGTATTTTATATCCTTACTATGACTATATTTTCACCTTACTCATTGCGTAGCATATTGATCATCCTTCTTATGGGTTTTACCCATTCCTATGAATAGACGACTCATATGTTTTGTGTAAGTCACTGAGGATCCATTATATAACTTTGTTTCTTATGATGTTTTGCTCGAGGAGGAGTGATTTTATCATACTTAGGATTTGGGAACATAGACTCGTGTTATCTGGATGTTAGCTTTGACCTAGATAGCTTTTAGGACTCTTAGTTCCATTGCATCTCTTTTATATATTATGAATATTATACTCAAAGTAATTCTCCGAACTCTTACCATTGTTTATGAAAGTTCTTTTATTCTCTATTGTCATGTTTTAAACTCTAATTGTTTCGCCTTGTATTTGATGTAAGGATGTTATGGTAAGCCAAATTTATGTTGAGTATAATAATAACACTTTTATAGTATTATAATGCTTCCGCTTAAATAAATAAAAATTGATAGTAAATTTTAGGGTGTTATATTAAAATTTTATAAAATCATCGAAAGAGAAATTGAAACAAAACCATAAAGCACTTAAAGTTTCAATAAAACCAAGTGATTGGTTGTGAAATACTAGTGGAATTCATTGGACTTAATTCCTCCCACCAATTGGCTAGTTGTTCTAGAGTAGATATCAAGTTTCTTGATGAACTGGTGAACTTGTTTTACGTATGAACAATTAATTGGTACTCCTAAAACTCACTTATTAACCCAATTTCCAAGCACTTTCCAAAAACTAAAATTAGCTTCTTTTATAGTTTAAAATATATTTTGAGGAAATTTAGGATGAGATATTACACCATATACACAGACCATTGATTTTCATTTAAAAATTTTGGGTTTAGTTGTGAACAATTATTATTAATGATTGTATTTCATGTTTTGTCTTTGAAGAAAATACTCCCATCTTCTTAATATTGATCTTCTCTTTAAATCTTCTACATTTTCACAATATTGATGTGTGCAATTTCTACAGACAACAATTTTTTTCAAAAAAATCTCTTAATAGTATTATCAGAAAAATAAAATAAAAGGTGTATCATAATGTCCCAAACATTTTTCTCTACAAATAGATATTATATAATGATTTACTTTTCACAAATAAAGTATGGTGGAAAAGAAAACAATAAAGAATAACATAATAATTGTGAAACATAAAAGTAATTATGGTAATACATGACAATTTTTATGAAATCCACAAATGAAAACTAACAATAGATATGGTAAAAAATGGAAAAAAAAAAGTATAGAAAAACATAAAAACATATATGGTGAAATATGAAGGTAGTATAGGAAAAATATAAGCATAACAGTTGTTGTATAATGGTAAATTTATGTTAAACAAAAATAAATAAAAAATAATAGAAGTTCAAAGCTATAATTTTAAAACATCAATGATAATAATCATAAACTATTACCAATAATAGTTGTGAAAGATTAGTTCAATTATAAAAATACAAATAAAAATAAAAAAATTGACAATAAGACAATATCATAACAATAATAGTAAAATATAATCATAATTACGATTAAACACTACCAAAATATAAAAAGTAATGATAAAATATCACAGCAACATTTACGATGTATTGGTAGTTATAGTAAGGCAATCATTAATACTAATAAAGAAAATATTACTTTAGGTAAAATAAATAATAATAGTTTACGTAATGGTTTTTTACGTTAGAAGTATAATAATACTGGTTTATATTCTTAGGAAGGAAATCTTAAAAATAGGATATTATAATTTATTTATTTATTGACAGGCCAAATCAAAGATGAGCATGAACATTTATCAATTATACCATATACCACTCATTTGATGTGTTTATATTTTATACATTATCCAAAAATTCAAAGAGAAGACCAACGCCGAGAAGACTACAGGACAGAGGTTCGTCGAAGACCACCGAAAACAAAACATAATATTGTGGAGATGAGACGCGTGAGCTGAAGCCAAAGGGTTTGTATTTAATTTACACGATCCCAAAATTTCATCTATCGGTTCAGATACAACCATATTCTGTTAACCTGGTTGGGTTTAATATCGGACACTTTTGGGTGTCTCAAACGACACTTGTGCCCGATATCAGGTTAGACCGACCGATCTATTCCAGATTTAAAACAGTGCTAAAAGTGCAATACCCTCGCCGGCATGTTTGCGGCCTAGAAATTCATAGCAACATGGAACAAGTTTTACTCTAATTATTATTATTAAATATTAAGCGCAGCGGCCACAATGATATTATTCTACCTGCGCCAGAAAATTCTATGGACAAATGGGTAAGCACTGACTGAACTAAGTCTCATCGAATTGGAAGGGGAGGGGGCAAAAAGTTATTACTGGACCGGTTACAAAGACACAGAACGCCCAGATTAATAGAACAGAATGGGCTTTGAGACGAACAAGGGAAGGGGAACAAAGCAAGTATCTTCAATTTGCCCCTACCTTCACATCATCTTTATCCTCCGCCCTCCGCTGATGAACCATCATCTTTATCCTCCGCCCTCATCTTTATCCTCCGCCCTCCGCTGATGAACCATCATCTTTATCCTCCGCCCTCCGCTGATGAACACTGTCCTTTTGCCTCTGATCTAGCCTGCTCTTTCACACTTTGGCCATATCGTCTTGACTGTTCCTTCTCATGCCTGATCAGTCTTGACGACTCTGCTTTTGCTCACCACGACTTGCTCCGTCTTGAGACTCTTGACTACCTTGCTGATGCACAACAGAACCAGAGCCAGCCTGACTACCCTGCTTATGCACAACAGAACCAGATACAGCCAGACCACCCTGCTCATGCACAATACCAGATGCATCTTGACCATTACGCTCATCCACGTTACAATCAGATCCCTCTTGACCACTACGCCCATCCATGTTAAGACCAGATCCCTCTTGACTAATCTCAAGAGTTCTAGCTGGATTCACATTGTCATGGTTGAATCGCACGACAATGCAGGTGATGTTGTCAGCACTTCCCCGAGTAAAAGCAGTCTCTGTCAGTTTCCGAGCTGCTGCCTCAGGTTGTTCCTCTGTCTGGGCAATAGAAACAGCATCCTGACAACAATGCACAATAAATAACCAACACGGAAATATTACTAGAGCCAACTATCTCCCTATATAGTATACTACTTGCTCTCTTTTCAGTATTATGAGTGAGTTCCTCCCTGTATTGTGTTTCATCAGCGCTGATATGGGAGTTTACCTCGTTGGGAATCACATCCCAGAGCCCATCACTGGCTAACACAAGCAGTTCCAGCTCTTCATTAATCTCTTCCTCCTAAAACAAACAAATGATCTCAATAAGAAGGAAAGCATGGATCAACAACTTGTATAGCCGAGAACTAGCATGAATTTCCAGATTGGCAGTCCTCGATAAATAGATGCTGATGTGTCAACCAGAAGTGCTATACAGAGGGATCCAAGTGTACAGCATATATTGCTGCTGAAGAGAGTAAGCGATATCCTCCAGAATCACCTTTTGGGGGTAGGGGAAACAAAACCCAAAACAATATATGCATAATAATGACTCCTTTTACTTACGTGGTTACAACAGCTAATTGAAGGAAACAGAGATGCAGAATGCCAGATTTAGCCTCCTAACGAAAGCAAGCTACATATGGGCTGACAAGAAACGTCTGACCATTTATGTTACCATATATATCTATATCTATATATATATATATATTAAAAATGAACATAAAGTCAGAACAACTGCTGCCATAAACCTGGAACATCTTTGTATATCATAAGCTGCTGAAGTAATCACCAACTAACCACCATAATATAATGTGGCAAGAAAATGGAAAGCAATCCCCCAACAGGGAATTCTTTTTTTGAAAATCAGTCTTCAAAATTATATTCTGCGTCACAGCAAGAAATGAACACTGCATATCACCACTCTCATCATCAGCATCACAAAAACACTAGCATCAGGATCTTTAAAAGAATATCATCACCGACCAATCTGGAAAAATAAAATACAGATATTAAGTGAGAGGACTATCATAGTGCTGGTTATGATTCATCAATGCTCAAAGCTGATTCTTAATCAATGCTTCATCCATCATGGATTGAATCAGTACTGCCTGCAATTTGTTTATTAAAAAGATGATGGCAATTACAGACTTCCGGTTACATGCACCCATTCAGATCTTCTACTCCAGTTTCATCAAAATACAGACAGCTGCTACAGAAGATAATGCATGAGTAAGGCATTATCAAAAACTAAAACACGGCACAGGCCAAGGATAGATGGAAAAGGTATTTGTCAGGACCTCACATCTTCATGAACATCATGTACAAGAAACAGAATACAATGGTGCTAAAGAATTAAGTGTGAGGACTACCTGAATCTCAGGTTCTGCTAGAACATACTGTTTCAGCATTCTATTACCAAATGCCCGGGACATAGCCAATACACCTCCAACCCTCCATGTACCTGAAATGAAAAGGTGGATATTAAAAAACTGAAATACCATAATAGCTCAGTCCTTCACAACATAACAAACAACCAAAAGAACATTCTAATAAGGATATTGGTAATGAAGAGCAGATTAATGCTTCAAGCGAAAGGTGAGTTGTCAAAAAGCCAAAAATGGAGACCAAGTTGCCCTTATCGGACCAACAGAAGAAACAGCAGGCCTTCCATTTCCAAAATGAAAGAACACAAGCCATTTGGCCACATACAAAAAGGTTTTCATCATTCATTTTCGCAGGTCGGGATGGGGGTCGGTATTGCACTCATTTGCTTTGGATGTAGTTCACTTGCTGGATTGCAAAACCTTTCTTTACCTCAGTTGATAACTCCCTTGAATTGAAATGTATGCACACTCCATCTGCTCAAAGATGGCGAATCGCATACAAGAATATCATAACTAATGCACAAAGATCATGCCATGAACAAAGTAGGCAATTCACAGTATGGAACAATATACACAGCATCAGTGAAAATGTTTATCTCACCTGCCCACATGACAACACCTCCAGCATTTTCAATTCTCTTCCTCTCGTCACTTCTGTTTGGCTTATGATCATCAGAAAGAGGAATGGCTGCTCCAAGACATGGCAAAGTTTCAGCAAAATCTCTTCAGGCAAATAAAGGTAAAAGTTGAAATGGCGCAATATAACTTCAGATATATGAAGTGGAACAAAAATTTACCAATGACATAGAAGTCCATGAAAGGCTTACAAGAAAGCATATTGCTGATATAAGATAAAATCTAACCAAAAGATTATCGTACAGCCTAGACTCCTATTAAGTCAATGAATTCAATAACTCACGACGCTCCTATAATGCCAATACCAAACAACCTAAAAAACATACCTACATCAATTACTAGATCAAAATAAATCTTTGCCAATAAGAACAAATAACAAAAGATATCCCGCAATGGCATCAACTACTACCTAGAATGAAATATGAATCGTGCAGTGGCAGGTCTGGGTGGTCCAAACGTATGCAACTTTGCATTGACAGCTAGTAACCGGCTGTTCCCAATTGAACCAAGAAAAATGTTTTGAAAAAATTTGGGTGAATAAGATGTCCTAGTAGGATCGTAGATCTAAAAATAGTAGTTCTCTGAATCCTAGGTCTCTAGAGAGAGGCATATCCTTATGCCAACTTTCCAATAGTCAACAAGGACTTAAGCTATGGCTATGACGCCTATCGTGAGCCATTCCAAAAACAATTACAGTTGAGAAAACTACAGCAGCCATTCATGAGCATTTCCAAGCTCTAATAAATAAATAAATACCCGATGTGGCCCATGATGCGAGACAGGAGAAGCCAAAACCTAGTAATAGATGACAAACTTCTCACCAATGCCTTCAACCATCTACTTCACTTCCCAACCCCAAGCATCAGTGAATCAGCCACAACCACCAACAACAGATTTCATCAATCACATAGCTGACAGGCAAAAGTTCGAACCCCTTCAATTGTGCAACCAGCAGCTTCAATGTCTGCTGGTCAAATTGACACAGCAAGAAGACTGGAAATTCATTGCTCCTGTAGCTACAGAAGCTGTCCATCTCATCACTCAAGCAGTTGGTAAAACATCACTCTCCGTCTCAACTCACTTTAGACTGTTTCATTATGAGTCAGTCTATTTTCTTTCCTTTTTCTATTTTTGGGTTTTGAATTTTGTTCCTATGGTATGAATATATATATACACACATAATATCGTTTCCTAACGTTTCTGCTTCCTAATTTTCTAAAAATCATCATTTCTCTGTTTACACTGTTCCAGTTTCTCCATTCCCATTCTCATTTCCATGCAGCCTTGATGAAAAGGTGATACGTAGGCTACACTTTATCCCCATTAGAATAAAGCTTCAAAGTGCTTATGCAGATCATTTAGAAGTCAGGTAAGACTTTGTGAAGACTTGTGTGTCTCTTATTGACAAGTGGCCACAAGCCTCCTGGTAGGATTTCCATCAAAAAAAAAAAGGTAGAGTCGCTGCAAATGCAAACTAGGAATGACAATGTTCACACTAGAAGAAAGAATAGCACTATAGAAGGAGGTCGTGAAGCAATTACACTATAACTGTGCACAGCTATTGGTGTAAGGCTGTAAGCATCATATGATGGTACAACCAACTTCTATCGGCAGCAGCTAGCTCTCTCATAGCATTGTCTCGATTAAATAATGTGTAAGAGAATGAAAACCCTCATCACTAATAAAAGTGGAAATAACAAACCACACAACTAAATAAGAGGGAAAATAAATAAATCTTTCAACCAAATTGGATTTTAACTTCTTTTTTTATTTGCCACTTTACACATCAATCAGAACAGCTAACTTTATTTGATACTTTTTTCTTTGGTTAAGCAACTTTTAACTTCTTTTTTTAGTCAATCTGTTACTTTACACCCTCTTTTACATTTTATTGTACTTTTAGGGTTGTTTTCACAAAAATAGACCTAGGGGATGAAAGATGGCCTTCATAGTTGGGGCCAAAGACACTTTGAACAGCAAACTCCAATAACAGAAGCCGAAAAGCAACAATGGCAATTACAGGATTAGGATCTTTCATTGATAGTGAAAATAGATGGTTACAACATATGCCCTGGAGGTTAGATGCTCAACTTCAAAAACAAACTTCAGCAGCAATTGAATGCGGAGAGTGGCTACGAAGAGTAAAGAACGTGCAAACACAGGCAGAAATTCTAACCCGAAAATAAAAAAATAAAAAAAATAAAAAAACCTTCAGCTGGTGAAGGAGGCATCTGCTGATGCTTGTCGCCAGCTTTTAAAATTGTTAGTGACTGCAATGTTCTACATGGAAGCCCCATGAGGAGGGGCGTCAAACCACGTTCACCTGTATGATGATCAGCTGGACAGTTTACATCAAAGTGGGCTGTGGTGGTTGTAGTGGTATATGGTTAGGATTAAGTTAGATTCATGATAGACTGCCAAATTGGCAGCAGACTCAACCAAACTTATGCAGTTTACCATGCATAGAAATCTAGGCCAAGCGCTTCCCTACAAGTTTATCACATAACACCTGGACGACGGACGTACATTCCAATAATGATATCTATGTCTATGTAAAGGCAAACAATGCAGAAACAACCACCAACAGAAAAACTTAAACCCTACCTGATTGACACTAAATAATAAAATATAAATCCTAGTAGAATAGTAAATCTCACTAGAACTAAAACTTCTACCCATGGGCCTACAGAACAGGCATATCAACAAGACTTGGACCTAAGGAAAGGTGGCCCGCCACTCCTACAAGATAAAATGCTGTCTGTCAATCAACATCGGTCCACAGCTTTGCATAAAGTGCATGCAGCCCAATGATCATGCTGATATTCTAACAAAATGTATCTTACTGAGATATAGCCATCTAGAAATCAAGCAAAACATGTAAAAAATACTTGTAAGATCCATGAACCATGATGATGTCTTAACAAGTAACATATCAGATACCTTAGGATCAGCATTGTAGTAATATTACGAAGGTTATGGATGCTATAACTTAGGGCCACTTGGCATGAACAAATGATATTTGTATAAATTTGATGAAAATGAGCAACTATCAAGATTAGACGCATTGATTTAAATTCCAGCCAGTCTTATTACCCTGGTCAGGTGTCTATATCTCTCCAGGAACATCTTTATCATTGGCAATGAGCAGTGTATCGTCACATCAAAACATTTCATCTACCATATAATAGACATGTAGAAAAACATTTTATCTCCCTTTCTCATACAAGCATTTACTACTACAGGGAATCAGCAAATAAAACCGCTAAAACATACCCTTGCCAGCCTTTGATATAATTGTCCGTGAATCTCCAACATTGGCAACATAAAGATGGTTACCAACAAGAACAGCAGTTGAAGCTGTAGAGCCATCATCTCGATAAGAATCTCTTTCAGCATCTAGGAAATCCACATCAGTTTGCTTATAGGTTTCAACTGGAAAACAAATCATCAGCCTTTATAAAATAAATAATTTCAGGATAAGTATTCCATCCACAACTCTTCTCCATCATATTGCATGTGAACAAATAAGCACGAGAGAATTCACATCTTTATCTATTTTCAGCCAGTTTCTTGACGTGCTGTTTCCTGAGATAAAAAACTAAAGAAAATTTCAAGACAACCATAAAGAAGTTATACTTTTGAAAGAATGAACATACATATAGCTGATTTAGTATCCTGCATAAAGTTTGGGTGCTTCATGAGATTTTCAAAGAGGTGTTCTTTCAAATATTCAGCAGCACGAGAACCTCCATGACCTATCAGAAAACCTTCCACCAATCAATCAACAACTCATAGCACAAAACACAGAATACGCAGTCTCAATTATTAAATTGACTTCCACAGTATCAGAAAACTAGATCAAATAAAGCATAGCCGCAAGGACAGTACTATCATCATCTAACATAGACATTCATAGAATATTTGTATATCTCTAATCCAGGAAACCCACAAAGTAGATACTCTCCCACAGTATCAGCAACATAAACTTCAAAAGGCATCATCATGAAGGAACATGTTTACACATTTGTTGCATGCATCATAATATAGAAATTTAGAAAACAGGACCTAAGACAATAAAGCCAAGTTTTACAAATCTCAAGTGAGAGGACATTCGATCTTGTTGACAACATGGACTATATAAGCATGAATGTTGCATCATGTATGTCAGACAGGCTGGCATGCCAGTAAGCACATTTCAGAGCCCAAAATTAGGCACCCAACATGTTGTTACTCCAACAAGACAAGATGAGAAGGAATCTAACCATCAAATATTCCAAACAAGCAAACCATTTTCCCATCCATTTTGGACATCTTGACATCATAAAAGTCCTCCATGCTTGCTCTCTTCCCACGGAAACTTGAATAACCGCAATCCAACTTCCCATCTTCACTGTGAGCAAGCAAGACATACAAGGTAAGTGTACTACTATTACTATCACTAATAACACAAAAAATGGACGCGTCTATTATATAGCCCACATATACCACAGAATATAAAAACAAAAATTCTAAATCAAATGTGTTGTAGACACAGTAAGCTTCAACAGGCAAAGGAAGGAAGTTTCAAAAAATGAAGTGATAATGAGAAGCACATGGAACATGTACATACATGCTGGTGCAAAATACAGCAATAATTGAGAAGTCCATTTGGTATCATGAAACCTCATGCCATATTTTAGAAGGAAATTGTAACAGCATACAATCGTGCTATGATGAACTCTATCAGATTCGGGCATAAGTTCCCCTTTAGATCATCAAATCATGTAACTCGATTAAATCTGACAAAATAAAATCTCAATTTGGCTAAGACTCCCAGACCAAACATCTTGGGGCTGGCTATCTGTCTCTTTCTTTCAGCTCTAATAAATGGTTACTTGAACCAAGAGGTATACAAGTATGTTGGAAGTTGAGCAAATTGCATGAAAAACCATCATCCCAAATTGAATTCCACAGTAGATGACTTATTATTATGCTCACAAATATGGAACCTTCTATACTGAAAGAGAATACGGGAGAAAATTGAAAAATGTACAAGAATTGTGATACTGTCATAAGGTACCATAGCCATAGAAAGGAAGAAAGGGGAAGAAATGATGAGGAGGTGAACATGATTCTTAAAGACATGCCTGGCAGTACTATCATTTTTACTTCAGCATTGCAAAACAAGGCCACAAAAAAAAATGAACGGCATAGTCCAGATCTAGAAAGTTGCCCTTTCAAAATAGAAATCGGTGGCATACGCATAATGACATATGCAAACTACGAATTACCCTTGCTGCCTATACTAGAATAGATTGAAAATAAAAATTCGAGGCAGAAATCATGCAAGCTAGTAAGTAGTAAGCATAGAATTATCGCAATAATGTCAACAGTATCATTGCATGCAATATAGAAACTTTTTATTCATATGAGGTCGCATGAGAAATATTAATGTAATTGAGCAAAAAGAACATAAAATTGAAGTCCATCCCAACATTTGCCAATTGCTGCACACAGAAATATGTAGACAGGCCACCTTCTTATAGCCTTTTTTTTTATTAAGTGTAAATAAGATGGGATATTAAATACTTCAAAATAGACTCAATTATTTACGTAAAAACACTTTACAAAGGATGCAGCCTGTTTCCTCCCTCCTCTCTCCTAGATATTAGAGTGAGGCATGCCATGGCTTGAAAGAAGAAATTGCCTTCTTCCATGACTGTTAATCAATTGCGTTCGGTATTTTATTCTAAGAATATTGACAGTCCTTCATGTGCAGTTGGTTCTCAAAGCCAGGAAAGTCAGAACCTTTGCTGGAAGCTTTGCAAGGAGATTTAACTCCAGTGCCCATTGAGTCTGCATTGTTTGATGTTGATATTACCTCTGCTGGTATGCCTGAGCCTTTGCTGATTTTACAAAAGCCTGAAACTGGTTCTATCAACACCCAGGCAGAGGCGAACCCTAGTCTTGTAAAACCTAATCAATCAACCCCAACTGTTGAAGAGAAAACATATGTTTGGAATCGGTTGGAGGTATGTTCTCCTAGCTAAGGACCTTCCTGGAGAGAGATTTTGGCTGGGAACCGTAATCCTAATCAAGGTGAAAATTTATCATATATCCTCCCTCCATGGATAAAGGACTGATTTCTATAAAATTAGATAAAGGGTACATTGAATCAAAAGCTAATCTATGGGCTAATACTTTGGTGGGATATGAGTTTGAGGACTCTCTAACTTATAACCAGATTTGTCGTTAAGTGCGTATGCATAGGAGAGCAATTACTTTGCCAAAAGTGCTGTTTCATGCTTTGGATTATTTTCTTTTTAAGTTCAATAGCATGGAAGATATGAATTTTATTCTTGGCCAACATTGGACCTTCTTTGATAGACCATTTGTGTTGAAGCTTTGGCATAAGAAGATGAAGATTGATAAGCATGAGATGTAGGTTGTACCTTTATGGATCAAATTCTCTGACTAACCTCTTGAGTATTGGGTGAAGAATTCATTGAGCAGAATTGCAAGTGCAATTCATTGGCCACTATGCACTGATGCCATAACTACAACCAGCAATCGAGTGTCCTTCCCTAGGTACTGGTTGAAATAGATGTTAAGATACCTTTCTTGGATTCCTTGGTTATTGTTGATTCAGAAGGGCGATAGATCACACAACGAATTGAGTATGAATGGAAGCCTTGTTACTGCCATTTTTGTGATATGTTAGGTCATGATGCTCTTGTAGGAAACAAAATGCCAACATTAAGGCTCCCATTAGTGGAGGAGAATGGGTTATTGTGAGGGACCATAGGAAAGGTAAGGAGATTGCTCAAGAAAAGGATTGTGCTATGGTGAGTACTGCAAGTGTCCGATTGAATCCTGGTGGCACTTTCAATTATGTCAAAAAAATAGGGACTAGCAGACCCTTGGAACGGAAGTAATTGTTTCTCGGCAGCCTCACAAGGGATCGGATGAATCAATGGAATTTCCTGAAAATATCCCTCAGCAACCTCAATCAAGACTTAAAAAATTAGCGAGATTTATTGATACTGCTCTTATTGATGAAAGGCCTGATTTATCAGTGGAGATTACTGATCTTGGTCCACTTTTTGATGTTAGAATTATTACTAGGAACAGATCGGGTAAGGCAGTACAGGAGATTCCTAAGTCTAGTTCAGGGTCTATTCAGAAGCAATATGCTAGGAGAGATGCTCAACATACTAATCCTGGTGGGCATGCCTAGTACTTGGAATATCTGAGGATTGAATAAGATTTCCAAGCATAAGTCTTTCATTTTTGTAGCAGTAATACTTTATCTTTACTTTTTTTTTTTTGGAGACTAGAGTGAAAGAGGATAAATGTTTGGTGTTTTAAATAAAGTTAGGAGAGGATGGGATATTATAAATAACTACTCTCATCACCTTGACGCTAGAATTTGGGTCATTTAGGACCCTACTGTGTGGTGCATTATAACCATTAACATGTGTGATCAAGCCATACTATGTGAAGTTAAGACCTAGTAACTTGTCATTTACAGCTGGTTTCATTTATGCTCTGAATAGTGGTGTTGAGAGGAGAAGGCTTTAGAATTGGGCGAAACAGTACAGAATTATTGGAGCTCCTTGGATTCTCATGGGATCAATATTGTCTTTTCTACTAGTGAGACATTTTAAGGTGATTTACCAAATGCCACTAAGATGCAAGACTTTACTTGGTCCAATAAAAGAAGAAAGGATGTCAAAGCCATGTATAAATTGGATAAAGCATTGTTAAACTTGGAATGGTTGGAATCTTTTCCTTCTTCAGTGGCTGAGTATCTTAGCCATTTGGTGTCAGATCACAGCCTAGATATAGTCAATTTTCAGCCATTGGTTGTCCATGGGAAGTAGCCATTTCAATTTTTCCAATTTTGGGCTGAGGATGAAGACTTCATACCTTCGGATCACTCAACTTGGCAACAACAACTGCAAGGGATTTTTTTTCCTCAGGATTGATGCTAGGTTGCAAGCTCTTGAGAAGGACCTAAAGCAGCTGAATGGATAAATATGGATCTATATCTCAAAAAGTTGCTGCTGTGAGAGAGGACGTGTCTATGCTTCAGAAGGAAAGGCTTTGTGACCATTCAAATACTAGGAATAGAGATAAGATAAAGGTTCTTGAACAAAGGTATGGCCATTTGTAGCATTGCCAGGAGACACTCTTAAGGCGAAAGGCCAACATTCAATGGCTGAATAATGGCGACTCAAATCATAAGTTCTTCTATACTCGAGTTAAGGAGAGGCAAAAGAGTAAGGTTGTAGCTTTCTTGCTTGATGAGGCTGGAAGGGAGGTGAAGGGTTCACAAGGAATTCAGGATGCCTTCATAGATCATTTTAAGCAAATTTTGGGCACTGAATCTCCTTCATTTGACCAGCTCAACCAAAATGTGGCAGACTGCTCTTTAACAGATGATCAACATGCTGCCCTGAATGCTCCAGTAAAAGCACTGTATTTTCAGTTGGTGACGCTAAGGCCCTAGGTGTGGATGGATTTATAGCTGGTTTCTTCAAGAAAAGAAAAGCCCAAAATTAATAAGAAATGAACTAGTTATAGTTACAGAATTTTTTGTTCAAGGTTTCTTACCTAGGAAGGTAAAATCAAAATCGACCGAGACTTCTCTGATTTTGACCTTGCCAATACGATATCTCAGTGATACATGACAAAGAAATATCACATATATATTGCCGTTATTTACCAAAATTGACAATATTTACCAATATTTATTGTAAAAAATAAAGAAAAGTTACGCCACGACAACTACGGCATATAAAATATCTTCCGCAATACCCTAACACCGCAATGTTTGTGACTGCGATTTATAACTTGATGTAACCTAAGAAGCAAAATTAGCAAGGGATTACTGATTTCATGCCTATTGCATGTTGTACCCTGCTTTACACGATTATGTCAAAGACCCTAACTCAACGACTACAAAATATTAAGCCCTCAATTATTGACTATGCTCAAATTGCTTTCACTTAAGGAAAAGTAATAGTGTGTTATTGGCCCATGAGTTGGTGCACAAATATACTTGCAAAGGGTCTCCCTAAGATGCATGTTAAAGTTGTATAATCAAAATGGTTTTCTTCATAACCTCTTGCTACTGTTTGGGTGTTCCTATCATTTTGTTAAGTTCATCATGGTCTGTTTGGATACAGTGACATTCTCCATTCTATGTAATAGTGTGTTAGACTCCCCCTTTTAAGACTAAGGACATGCTTGGTATACATGAAAAGAGGGTTGAAAAAATACAGGGGTAACTTATCTTCCACTAAAGTCTACTTAGGAAGGAGATATCTATTCCTCGAAAAATTAATCTCTAGGTGAGATATATTTCCCACCTAGAACCTCGGGTATCATACTCCGAAGAAAAAAATTTCCCACAATCCGACACTCTACACCTTCCATTTTCACAACTATTCATCCTCATCCGAAATCTCCTTAGTATCCTTCACCTCTTCTACTCTCTCACATTCTTACTTACTAAACATGAGCCTATGAAAAACCTTACCCCTTTATTCGTTCCTCCCTATTTATTCCATCCCTTCTAATCCCCCCCCCAATGCATTCCCCTCATAACTAGCATGGCCTGAGATAGGTTTGAGACTAGGAGATCCTCTCTCTCCTTTCTTTTTGTTCTTGTCATGGACTATCT
The DNA here is from genome assembly GCA_039764185.1 of Tamarix austromongolica. Classification (NCBI taxonomy): domain Eukaryota; kingdom Viridiplantae; phylum Streptophyta; class Magnoliopsida; order Caryophyllales; family Tamaricaceae; genus Tamarix; species Tamarix austromongolica. Next base: position 52,613,501 of record CM077817.1, read on the forward strand.
TTCTAGATGTCACAAACTTTTATAGAGTAATGGGGCTTTCAAGACATACAATTAAATATCGGTCCCGATACGTAATATCGACCGATATTTATCAAAATTTGGGTCAGCAAGTACACGAAATTAGCAATACGTGAAAAATTTAGAATTTCACATATTTATCGGCGATATATCAATTATCGACCGATATTTGACAATATTTTACTGATATATGCCAATATTTACCAATATTTGCTACTATTTATTGTGGGGAAAAAAATCATATCGCAACATATAAAATATTGTTTGCAACACCGCAACCGCAACTGCAATCGCAATTTTATTGCTTGTTTCAAAGGCCATCCTAGATGCAAACAATCGAATATGGTTCATAATTTTTGTGGGCTATCAAGATTGATCCTAAATCTCCATAATCTATCTTTTTTGGTGGTGTGGAACCAGTAGGGAAAAGATCAGTAGTCGGTTTGTTAGGTTTCCAGGAGGGTACCTTCCCTATCACCTACCTTAGTTTACCGTTAACCTCATCTAGGGTTTCTTTGGCTCTTCTTCAGCTGATTTTGGAAAAGGCAACTAAAAGACTAAGGCATTGGAGCACAGTCTATCTATCTTATGTTGGAAGGTTAAAACCTATCAAATTGGTGAGGTTTAGTTTGTAATTGTATTTCAACCAAGTAATTCTTCTGCCAAAAAATCTTCTCCATCAGTGGTCAAGAAAGGTGCATACACAAAGAAAAGCTTTGGTTTATTAGGAACAACTTTGTTTCCCCAAGGAGGAGGGTGGTTTGGATTACCTAACTTGGATGTATGGAATCGGCGTGCCTTGGGAAAACTCCTTTGGAATATTGCTCTCAACAAGGATTCCTTACAGGTTAGACAGATTAATGTGGTATATATCAAGCACAATAGTGCATGGGATTACAATCCCACTGCATACACTTCATGGCTTTTTCAAAAATGTCTTGTGATAACACTGTTATAGAGCTTCATACAATGTAGATTGCAGAATGGTTATCTTAATTACAGTATCAAAACAACTTATGAAGCCATGAATGGTTATCTTAATTACTGTATCAAACCAACTTATGAAGCCATGGGATTACAATCCCACTGCATACACTTCATGGCTTTTTCAAAAATGTCTTGTGATAACACTGTTATAGAGCTTCATACAATGTAGATTGCAGAATGGTTATATTAATTACAGTATCAAAACAACTTATGAAGCTATAAGACCAACGCGAGATAAATAAAGGTGGTCCAAACTTGTGTATCATCCTCTCAACTTGTCAAGATACAGATTTCTTTTGGGGATAGCCTTAAGAGATAGACTAATGACAAAAGCTAGGCTAGTGGAGATTGGCATTGATGTGAATGATCGATGTGTGCTTTGTAGCAACATACTAAAACAAGGGATCATTTGTTCACCATCTTACACGGTTACACTTTTGAGGAAAATTAGACTAATGGCTAGAAGACAAGATAACATCCAAGGTTCGAAACAGAAGCTTCAATCTTTGGTGACTACGTCCAGAAAAAATGGTCAGAAGAAGCAAGTCCTCAGGACTCTTTTTGTGTCCTATATTGATAATATTTGTTATGAGAGAATATGAAAATCATTGATAATTGAAATAAAGATTCGCAGTCTTATTAGGGTTACTGTCTAGCCTGTAGTTAGAAGATTAATACACCCAAAATTTAAGGCTAAATGTCATAAGTGGATTAATATGATTGATTGTATAGTTTGACCAGCTATGTATGGTTGTAACTACTCATTTTCATAAGTAATAAAATTACTATTTATAGGGGGGAAATCTGCTACATTTTGTGGAAAGGTAATATGTACAAAAACTCATTTTAATCGCAACCTGTAAGCTGTTCACCTGGGAACAACAAAGGTTAACAGTTTTCACTACCATAATGTAGATCTTTCACTGTCAAAAACACAACAGATAAAAAAAAAATGACACTGCTATTTGGTGTGAGTTTTACCCTTTTCCAATCGTTCATGCAATAATTTTCAAGAATTGACAAATGGGAGGTACAATACAGGTGGCAAATCCACAAATCAAAAGGCAGTGAAGCCGCCCCAGCAGATATTATCAAATAAAATCATTATCTTATAATAGGCAGCCCTGGGGGCATGCCAATGAGGTCGCTGCACATGGCCTGCAATTTTAGGGGGGCTAAAAATTATCATATATTATGTGGGTAATAATTAAATAAGGAACAAATAAGTATTTAAATCTATAGCTGAATTGGTTAAGTATCCAAAGCAAAATTATTCATCTACCTTGCCAAGTTTGAGTCATAATTCAGTATTATTCACATCTTTTCTTCTTTTCCTTGCATTTTTAATAAGTTTTTTCCTCGGGGCTACATCTTGTTTAGATACCCTTACATTGTAATTTTCTTTATACTTAATTGATGAATTTATTGCTGCAAAATGAAACGAGAACAACATGCAGAAAGTAGTTATATACTAAAAATACACATAAGAGTGTTTTTAAGTGAACTTTGCTGTTGTATACTATAGTTTTACTCATTATTGGGTTACATATTATTATTTGGAAAGGTATTGATCAGTATATTATCGGTACTCTCATTTACATATTGATTATAGAACATTACGATGAAGAAATTTGGCAATCTAACAATTAATGCGATGATCTTATGCCTCAAGCATAGCTATTATAGCATGTAATGAGCTTAAATATACATAACCTAAGAAGTAGTGATTTTATTTGATATCTATGAATACATTATACAAGCAAATTAGAAAGACAGATTATATTCTATATGAAAATATAAGACCACATTTTAATTTCTACACAAGGCCTCACATTATTTAGGACCGGCTCCACGCCTTAGATTGGTGGTTGAATTTACATAGGTAAATTTGAACAACAATATAAAATTGGAAGTGGAAATAATAGCAAAGTGATGTGCCATGGGAGGAACCATTAGGGAAGGACTTCATATTCCATCATATGGGAGGTCATGAGGCAAGCTATTTTTATGAGGAACCAAAGATCTTACTTAATTCAAATATAGAGAAATATATGGTGGACAATGCTTTATGGAGAGACATCATGCTAAGTAAGAGCAGATGATTGTAGTGAAATCATATAAAGAGGAGCCTAACTAGTAAGCTGAGAGAAATCTATTACAAAGAAATTGAGATGATTTGAATGCACCATGGTGTTTATGGTTAGTAATAGGTCATTGGACTATTTTGGCATGAATACATGTGCTAAAATACACTCAAAGATCCATATATCCTTTGGTATCGTTTGGTATAAAGTAGGTTTCTTAAGGAAGTTTAATTCTCAAGAAGTACCAAATGTAGGTTTTTTTTTGGTATGAAGTAAATAAGTCAAAAAGAAGTACAACTCCCCTTTGACCCACCTACTTCCTTAGTTAAAATAGAACCTACTTATTGAGTAGAACCATAGGACGTAGAATATTATTTACTTTATTTATTTGTATCCCAAACACAATTATTAAAAATAAAGATAAATTCATTTCCTTTCCAACTCTTTCAGTGTCAAAGAAACACATTGCCAAATAATTATGTCCCTAACAGTAAGTTCTTGGAGAAGTGTGACTTACATAGGAACTTACAATTAATGTACCAAATGACGCCTTTATTTTTGGCGTCATTTAGAGTCATTTTCGTGAACGTTTACAATTGAGTAGGCCCAACATCTTTTAGGATCATTCATCCATAGGGAATGATATTGATAACATGATGAAGACAAAATTGCCCATCCATCAACTTTGGCCAACAAGATGGATCGCACAGGAGTCATCAAGGCTTGAAGTGAAGAACCATTTTCCCAAAACATACCAAGATAGATACTAATATTTTCCATATAAAGTAACTTAGAACTACCATGTGACAAGGGCTTTGTTTGGCAATCTATTATCTCTACAATATCTTTGATGGGACACATTATTCTTAAAACTATCCTCGATGTTTATCCAAACTTACAATAAAGTATCTCCAAACACAAATTACTATTATAATATATACCCAAAAACATCAATACAAATCACTTTCATCATCAAACATAGCTAAGGAATGCTTCATTCTTCTATTTGAATGTATTTTGGAATAGGAGTTAATTTATCAAAAATGAAAGGTAAAGGATGAAAAATTGAAAACAAGGTGCTCGGCAGAAGATCTCATTTATCACCACATTCACTTATGTTGTGGTTCCCATTTCAGGCCTTGTTTAGTTAGCCTTGCAAAGTTTACAAAAAGATTTCACAAGGCATGAGTTATTTTGAGGAAAATCAATAGAAGAGAATAATTATTTGCAACACTAAAACGTCATTTTATTAAATGGGAAAGAAAATAAACCTTAATATCTTTGAAAACAAAGAGGTTGTTTTTCAAGTGTTAAAGCATCATTGGTTGATGACATCATATATTTCAAAGAAAAAATAGATTTGGTGGATTTTTTGGATAACTTGCATACATTTATACCCTTTTGGGTAATCAATGGGTGTCTACCTAATCTTCCACATTTTGAAAGAAACACAATTACTATAGTTTTCTTAATCTATAGATAAATAAATAACACTAATCCATTAAGCTTAGGATTAATGAAGGAAAGAACATAAACCTTTATGAGGCATACGGTAAATAACTCCTCCATCGTGCTAGCATAATGGGCAGAACATAATGACAAGATGTTTCATATAATTGAGGCTACCTACCCAATCAAAGCTTGTGCATTTGGATTTCCTTTGAAGTAACATATAATCATTAGATATATTTTCCTTTGCACTTCTAAATAAAGCCTCTACAAAAAGAAAGAAGATCATAACTATGAAGTTTTATTATAGTCACTTCTCCTCATCAGCACTACGCAGATGATTAGTAAGTTTTCCAACATAGGCAACCTGGCTCCACAAGAGATAATGAAAGCCGCTTCTATTGAGAAATAGAAATTGTTTGGTTTGACTATGTAAGATTTAAAGAAAAGGGCTCAGGTTTTGGTAAATCATATGCCTCAAATCAACCCAATAACCTCTTCCTACACAATGCAAGGTGGTAAGAGGTACTTATAACCCAAGTTCCTGTCTCAGATATTTGTTGAATTAGCCATGCAATAGTCTTTTAAAAACACCTCCTGTGGCAAGGTTTCCCAAAAGGACAGGCAAGTACAGAATCTTATAGTGACTTAAGAATTCACATCTTATATGTCTTCTAATAGAAATTTGTATTTCCTCTCATAAGTTAAAGGTGGCTACCTGTATGATTATATATACAGAATATCCTGTACTTACGAGATGCCATGTGCAACACCTACATCTTGATGTCAATCAAACATCCTTTTTCCTGCCAAGTATTAAAACTAAAGAAAGCAAGAAAGAAACAGGGCAACAACAACCAAACAATGATATATAGAAGCCACGTATGTCTTACTTCATAAGAGGAAAAAAAAATAACCCTGAGACATGCAAGCAAAGTCAATAATAGAGTGAATAATGGCCAAAACATTTGAAAATCTAGGCTTACTCATCCAAACAGTTTTTTTTTTTAAAAAAAAAAAAGGAAACCATGTAGCAATTTTAACAGAAACCATGCTCCAATATATTAGATACATATTAAAAGGAAAATAATAGCACCATAAATGGCAGAAGAATACAAAAGGATAGTTATTTAGCTCACAATCATTCAAATGTAAATAATATACATAAGCCCAATATGAACCAACCAACAAATATTCACCTTTTGCATGCTCCACTCATAAAACCTCCACCATCTTCCTTCTCAGGCATGATATAAACCACAGGACGACGATTCTCAGTGGAACCCATATCTACCATCATTTTGACACTTGTCCTGAATTTCCTGAGTTCTTGGTTCCTGGGATGCGTCAAAACCCAACTACCGCACAAGTGGTTCGTGATGATACTAGTTCTCAGTTGTACTCTTCTCTTTGTCAAATATCCAATATAGCCAAATGGAGGTATGACATTCCTTAACCAGCTGCAGCATAACATTTAAGTTTACAAGCTGAGCCCAGGATGCTGGATTTTCACCACAACACTGCATGATAAACAAGACTAAAGATAAGATGACAAATTCCTTTTCACCTTTTTTCTTTTTTACTTCAATAATTTTTACCGAGAAAACTGTTGACATAAAAAATTAAAAAATAAATGATTGTTAAGTGGATGGCCAATTCAAATGTGGGTCAACTCAATAATATTCCTAAAATTATTCAGGATATGCAAATTAAAACAAAATATTTTAACTTATCAAACTAAGTTTTTATTTCATTGGATCAGGCCAAATGTTAAAGTAGACTTAATTTAATTAAATATGAATCTATCTTAATTTTCGACAACAGGACCAAAATTAAATTTAATAAAGCGTGACTTCCAAGTCTATATAAGCTAGCCCAATAAGTCCAAACTCGCTAGTAGAGGGCCACTCATTTTACAGACACTAAATTCTAGAGGTCACGAGCCCAAGAGATAACTCTCCTAAGCACTATGAAGCCAAAAATTATAAACTGAAGAACCAAGACCAAAGAGTTCAAGATCAATTATGATCGAAGAACCAAAGATCGTCAAAGTTGAAGACAGTGAATCATTCTTCATCATCGAGACTGCTCAAAGTGATCAAGCACCATGACTTCTTCACCAAGTAAATTCATTCAATACATTTGGATCAAGCTCGCCAACCTTGAGACAAGCACAAAACAAGTTGAGTGCGAAATTCCACACCACAAATCAAAGTGATAGTTAACAACATTGTTGACTACTTTGGAGATTGAATGAGAGGATATGATAAATTTGTAGCGCCTTTGGAGATTGAATAATATGATTGGGTAAATTTAAACAAGTTTATACAGAGTTTGTATCCCTAATTGATTTTGAAAATTAATAAATATTATTTTGTTCTTCATTTTTTTCTATTTGCAGAATTTTTTTCCTTAACACAAGCATAATTTTAAAAAATAAAAAAATAAAAAATAAAGAAACAAAAGCCCAAACAAAATACCTACATTCATCACTCATTCTCGCAAATATTCCTCATTTTTCATCATGTCGTCCCTCAAACTCAAGGGCTTCTCCTACATCTTCATAAATGAGATTCACAAAGAGAAGCTAAGGCAAAATATGAAAAACTTTTAAAAACCTAAAATAACAATGTAACTAATTTTAATGCTCATCCTCGGCTAATCCCTTCCCCTATGACAAAGATAACGAAAAGCAGACAACACGCACATAAATACACACACACACACATACAAGGCGGAGCTAAGAGGGATGAGATTAAGCTTACAGTGACAAAGACTTTAGCCGTCCAAGATCCAACAACGTCTGTGACAATCACGTCAAGCGACCTTCGAAACCGAGAAACAAAAATTCTCTCTCACAAACTCAAAAAAAAAAAGGAATAGATCAAATCATACTAAATCACGATTTTCCTCGACAAACTCAACTCGATCCCAAAAAATATTCGAATTATTCGATAGGGATTCAGATTCAGAATTGATCCGAATCTTCACAAAAACACACGGACAGTATCCTTTAAAATACTCAAATTTGTTATTAAAAGAAAGATAAGCAATCGAATAAAGACTACAAGCAGTTGAATATTAAATTAAACGAAATCACCGCCACAAAAGGAAAAATGATCAGAATCCAAATCAACGAAGCGAGAATTCAATTATTTTCCCCTTTCGATTGAGAAAAAGCAAGAAGAACCTAAAATCTAATGAGGTGACGAGACAAGCTGTGTGTTTGTTGTAAATAATTTGAGTCTTCGGAAAGATGGCGTGAAACATCATGGAGACCGGAGAGGACCGAGGGAAAGGGGTGATGTGTAAAGGAAAAAGATATATATATATATATATATATGTGTGTGTGCGCGTCTGTGAAAACTGGAAGCAGGGTGTCGCGGAGGAGACCCGATAACGCGCCTGGACTGTTCTACTAATAAGTGCTAAAAAAATCCTTATATTTTATATATTTAATATATTATAATTAAAATATTAAATAAATATTTATTTTAAATTTTTTATTTAAAATATATATTTTATTAAAATTATTTTTATTATCAATAAATAATTGATCTAAATAATATAAAATATGGGAAAATTTTTTCTTCCCCTATCACATACCAAACGAGCCCAATTATCTTACACGAGACTGGGAAAAACGAAAGTAAAAGATGGTGGAAAATAGGATTAAACATATATATATATATATATATATATATATATGTACATAATATATATAGTTTAAAAAAATAGAGTTTTCAATACCAATTTTAATATCAAAAAAATTTTGGAATAGAAGACGACACTGAAATATTTTCGTACTACACTGCTAATAAACTAAATGATTCACGAGTCTAAAATCAGAGTATGTTTACCAATCTTACTATATATATATATATATATATATATATATCCATAACCTTTTTTCCATCCATTTTACTCGTATTGATATCTGTCACGTGTCATTATTATTAATTGTCAAAAAATTAATTAGATCAGTATCAAATATGACGGTCAAATCAGTACTAGCTCAAAAATTCGATTCATGGTTCTAGAGTTAAAAATCTATTTGTAGTGCTTATATATACATCATCCTTAATATTTTAATCCTTTGAGAGAACACAATTAATCTTATTGATGTTTGTGTTGTTGTCTAGATAGATTTTTTAACTTTGGTGCCAGAATGCTTCGTTTATTGATTAACAATCAAGTAAAAGTATGTCTTTTAATTTATTATAAACACATTTATATATTTACATATTATCAATAATATTAGAGATGATAATGCTTATTTATATACACACCTCATTATTACGAATGTTAACTTATAACAATATTCTAGAAAGTTATATATCATTGCATTAGTTGTCAATTTTGACAAATTTGTTGAAATATTTGGTCAACTAAATAAATTAAATATGAAAATAACATTATTCTTAACTTTACTAAATATATTGGGTCTTTATAATGCTTTATATAGACCAATATATTCAAATTTATTTGCTAATAACATAATCGATTATATTTGCACATTCACAAGATCTTAAAAAAATGGCAATGTACATGATTCTTAATGAAATACATAATTTATCTCCCACAAAAGCAGCATACCTGAAATTTCCTCAGGAAACACATCTGAAAATTTCCAAACAACCAAAATGCTTTCCAATGTTGACATGTCATGGTTCAACTCCTGAATTCTGCACAAAAAAATAGGGCAACCTCTTTATACCAAGAAGCATAACGTATAGGCAGATACAACCTTCATCATAGGCCTAGACTTGCATCTCCAATAAAAGACCCTAGCACTCTGAGGTCTCTCAACACAACTCACTCCTGCGAACAATCTATCACTACCTTATACATCAAAAATTAGAGTACGCGTAAAAGTTTATAAACAATAATAAGATAGAAATCAGAGTGCAAAATCAAAATTCCTCGGATGGAATAATATTACAATAAAAAAAGGTTTATTTGAAATACTCCATACAAGGTAATAAATCATAAAAGAATAAATGCGATACAAAAGAAATAACATAATGAAATAAAATCGCATAAAGAGAAAATACGGTCACGATACTCTCGAACTTCGAGCCAAAACACATGCTTAACACTCAACCTTGACTGATGTCTCGCACACCTGCACAAAGTCAGAAGGGCATACTACTCATGGGAATGAGCAGCACCCATGAAAAGAATTATCAGTACGCTATGTACTGAGTAAGGTAACCGAACACTAAGGCCAACACATAACAATACATAAATAATGTAGAATAATAAAAGAGAATAATCACCAACATGATAACATAAAGGCAAATGAACGATTAGGTGAAAATGCCAAGGTCCACTATAGTTCAGATTAATTACTTCATTAATCCTTTATCGAAATATTTCCACATCACGCTCTTTATTAACCCATGCAAGTACAGGAACCTCCCACTATTTTAACTGGTGGATTGGTTACACACAGGGCATCTTGCCCTTGCCACTATTATAACCAGTGGATCGATCGCGCATAGGGTAAAAACCCTAACCACTATTCCTTACCGGTGAATCGGTTTAGTTCTTGCCCATATAGTGTTCCACTATAAGTAATTAGTATCTTTTAGGTGCTTTAGCAAAACTCTGGTTTGTGTTTATTGAGCTTGGGAATCTCCACTATTATAACTGGTGGATCGGTCACACATAGGATAAAAACCCTAACTACTATTCCGAACCGGTGGGTTAGTTGGTCCCATCTCAACAATCTTTCACTTTAAGTGATTAATGTCTTAAGTATATTATTCAGAAGCTTTCACCCTAGGCATGCATGAATCATTCCCTTTACACTTAACACATCACAAATCATAAATTGCATCCTCATATTTACAGTTTAATCACCAAATACACATGATAACACAAAACCCTAAGTAGCCACAACAAACCCTAGTTGTCCACACAAAACCTAGCTCGGTCTCCTATGTACCCTTATATTGCTCCACGTACTATTTTTAATCTAAAGTGTTCAAACACCCAAACAACACTTAAATTACCTTCCTCACATCCCAAATCAACTTTCCATACGTAAATTTCATGCCCATGCAGACTTTATACATCCTATACAACACCATAAAATCCACCATGCCAAAACTTAAGTCCATCCTTACAAAACCCTAAATTCTTTCATGCAAAACCCAATATTCCTTCATACAAAACCCTAATTTCAATCCACACCAAACCAAAGATTCATCTATACCAAACCCTAGTTTCAAACCATATAAAACCCAAAGATTCATCCATATCAAACCCTAAATTCAAATCATATAAAACCAAAGATTCATCCTTACCAAACCCTAAATTCAAACCATATAAAACCAAAGATTCATCCATACAAAACCCTACATTAGATCCTCCCATACAAAACCATAAATTAGATTCTCCCACAAAACCCTAGATTCCTCCATGCAAACCCTAGAGCCATCCATGCAAAACCCTAGATCCATCCATGCAAAACCCAAGATTCAATCCACACAAAACCCAAGGTTTCTCCATACAAAACCCTAAATTCAATTCATAGAAACCATATATTAGATTCTTCTATGTTACACCATAGATTAAGTTCTCTCATACAAACACATACAAAACCATAAATTAGATTCTCCCACACAAGACCATAGATTAAATTCTCTCACACAAAACTATGCAAAACCATAAATTAGATTCTCCTATACAAGACCATAAATTAGATTCTCCCTCACGAAACCATAAATTAGATTCTCCCATATGAAACCATAAATAAGATTCTCCGACACAAAACTATAAATTAAATTCTCCTATAAAAACCATAAATTAGAGTCTCCCATATAACATCATAAATTACATTCTCCCATACAACATCATAAATTAGCTTCTCCCATATAACATCATAAATTATATTCTCCCACATAGCATCATAAATTACATTCGCTCATACAAACCATATCAACATCTTCACATATATGTCTTACAGGGTCACAACACATATCATCACATACCATAATATTTCATCACATATAGTACACATGCCATACAAAAACATACTTCAACTCCACGTTATATCACATATGAAATAATTACAATAATAAACATATGATGCATATCATACAAAGTATATAATGCACATCAACACACAATAGGCCTTAGTAACCCCTTACCTAGAACGACACCGGTCTTGGAGCACGCTCCTATGCCTCCTTACGACTTTGACAAAATAATAACATATTAATAAAAATATCATTAATAAATTTTTAACTTTACTAAGATATAATAAATAATAGAAATATTATAAAAGTTGATAATATAGGGTTGGAAACTTTACCCTAATAATAAGAATAATAATGATACTAAAATAATAATAGCAAATATACTAAAATAATATCAATGAATAATAATAATAATAATAGTAATAGTAAAATAATAATAATAATAATAATAATAATAATAATAATAATAAGGCATTATTCAAAAATAAAGTAAAATAAAGGCTTCGGCCCCTTTACCAAAATAATAATAATAATAATAATAATAATAATAATAATAATAATAATAATAGCAAAACTAATAGTAAAGTAGTTGTAATATTAATAATGGAATAATATTAGTAGTAATTCAAAATAGTAAAAATAAAAATAATTATAATTATAATAATAATAACATATTAATATTAATAATAGAAATAATAAGAAGAATACTAATAAAATTGAATTAAAAATACAATAGGACTTCGGCCCTCAATAGAAATAATAATAAAAATATAAATAATAATACTAATAATAATAATAATACATATTAAAAATAGAATTATTATTATTATTATTATTATTATTAGTATTTATAATCAATTAAGTGAAATAAAATAAACTAAGGCTTATAAAAATAGGGATAAGGGTTGTGAGGGTTTAGGATCCAACCTTAGGCCAGAGGGGATTGGCAGCACCGGCGGTGGTGCACGGAGGCGGAGGTGGTGGCCGAAAAAAGGGAAGAAAAGGGTAAAAGTTGAAGGTTGGGAAAAGGATAGGGAGAATGGTGGTGGGAGTAAGGGTAATTGTGGTTGTCCAGAAGGAGAGGGACAGAATAAGGGTGGCGGCGCATGGCGGCAAAGGTGGTGGCCGAATGGGGAAGAAGGAGAGAAAGAGAGGAGGAGAGGGAGAAAGAGGAAAAGAGAGGTAGGGGAAGGTAGAGGAGGGTCTGCAGCATAATTTGGGAGGTCAATGGACTGGCGGCAGCAGCGGAAGAGGTGGCTAAGGGCGGTTCGAAGGGCGGCGGAGATAGAAAATAGGGCTGCTCGAGGGGATAACTTTGCACAGTCGAGGTGGCTCATGTAGGAAGAATCAAGGGATGAGGGATGTTTAGTTAGCTAGAGGGAGGTGTAAGGAAGAGTTTAGTAGGCGATTGGGTGTCATCGTTGGCCGATGGCAGTAGGGCTGGCGTTTAAAGGGGTAGCAACAAGGTCAGGAAATTCTGGGTAAGAGATCAAAGGCTCGATACAGGGCTACTATGAGTGTATTTATAGACTTTATGTGGATCGGTGAGGGGATAAGCAAGTAGGGTTTTGGTCGCTGGCGTCGATGATTGCCGGTGAAATTTAAGAGCAACGTGGCAGGGTTGTGCGTAGAAAAAGAAGGAATATTGTGCGAGAAATGGAGATTTGGTTGGGTTAAAAGGGCTGGAGAGTTAGGGGGAAGAGAGAGGAAGGAAAAAGGTCGGTCAAAACTGTAATACCCCGCTTTTAGAAACATTAATTATAAATTAATAATCATGTTATTAGTTATAATTATTATTTTATGAGGTTAAATATTACAAGTGCTACTATTATTCGTATTATTATGACGGTTTATATATAAAAATAATTAGGTTAAAAGTTGATAGAAACCGACTATTTATTTTACTCCTAGTTTTTATCTGTAAATCTTATCTGAATTATTTTATTAATAACCGTAACTCGTAACCCGAAATAAATTCCTAATTATTTTTATCTTTTTATTTTATTTAAATCTATCTCATATCGGATTATTTTTCTTCGAATTATTTTTCTATCCAATATTTTAATTTATCCAGACTAAATTTAAAATAATATATATATATATATATATATATATATATATATGTTTCTTCTCTCTCTCTCTCTCTCCCTCTGCCATTTGCTATTCCATCCCCGTAAATACTCTCTTGTCTCCCTCACTTTCTTCCTTTACTCCACCTCCTGCATTTATACACAAATATACATGTTACACTCCCGCACACTCTACCCAAACATCCCCCAACCCACTATTCATCCCAGCGCCCCTAATACTTTCGGCGCAGCCTTCCCCAAGCCCCAACCAAACAAGCACTTGCAACATATACACATACACACATGTAGCTCGATCGTGCCAGCCCTTACTCCCCTCCCTGCCCCATTTGTTTCCTGCGCCCCAACACCCCCGACTACCACTTCGCATCCAGTAGAACCGTCACCCCTGTCACAGCCTTGCACTCCCCAATCTAACCAGTTGACCACCATCCCACTTTGTCGTCCAGCAGCACCCAGCAACCGCAGCACCACCAATAGCCCCCTCCTATTTTCTCTCGGCTAAACCACCTTGAGCAGCACTCACCCCCATCCCTCCCTCTGTTTTTGTTGGCCTTTCTAGCCACCTTCTCCCTTTCCATTCTCCTCCCCTCTCTCTAGTTTAGTTTTCCTTTCCAATCCAGTAGCTCCCGACCTCACGCAGAAAACCCAACACCCAAACAGCCTCACATCCCTTACTTCCCTTCCCTTTCTCTGTTCCATTCTAATTTCCCAGCCCTTCCCCTTCTATTCCATCCATCTCTCCCTCTATTTTGTTGCCTTCCTAGCCTCCCCAACCATCATGTAGCCCACCTCCCTACAGCGCCAACCAGCCACCCTCCACTACCAACCAACCACCAGCTCCGCCAACCACCACCTCTACCACCCTATCCCTTTCCTTGCCTTATCGGCCAACTCTCGCCTTATAGCCTAGCCCTCTACGCATGCATGGCTCACGCTGCACAACAGCGTGAGTTGCATGGTGTTTCGTTAAAAATTTTGGTACCATATTAAATGTAAGGGTATTTTGATAATTTTAAAAAAATAAATATTTTATACTATAATTACTATTTTATCCGATAGATATTAATTCAATATTTGTGATATTATTTTAGGTACAAAAGTTTAATTAGTAGGACCTAATAAATTTTAGTGGATACCACTAATTTTACGTTTTTGTTGGAATTTAGGTAACCGTTATACTCTAATAAAATGATAAAATTGTGTGATAGTACATTAGGATTTTTGGTGTATAAAATATGTTTAGCATGATTTATTTTGATATAATTGTCTGTTAATTATTATTATTATGAAAACGGATAACAACAAGCATGTTATATGATATAAAATATTTTGGATACGAAAGTATGATTAAAAACGATTCTAATGATGGGAAAATAATTTGTATGATAATTATGTGTAAAATAAAAGGTTGAGCATACTCAGATATAATTATTCAATAATTATTATAGATGTGTGCCCTAGGTGCAATTTAGTCATTTTTGTGCATTATGATATCTATCCTAAAAATTATGTTTAATATGTATTATCTATTGTGGATTATACGATCGTGTGTTTTGTATGTTTCAAAAGTATATGATAGGGTTTCGTATGCAAAAATTTGTGTAAGGGCAAAATGGTCTTTTGACATGACCGGTGATTTAAATTGTATAATAAATAATTAGATTATTTTTTTAACATTTTCACGATAGATTAATAAATAAAATGGTTTTAGTATTTAAATGAATGATAATTTGATAATTATTGGCCTTAGGGACATTTTGGTATTTTCGGCCTAGTAAGCCTAAATATGAATAATTGGATATAGGATGGCCTTAGACTTTTGGTAGGTTGACCTTAGTATTGACTTTGACTTTATTTTATACCGTCGACCATAGGGTTGACTTGGATAATTGGAAATAAAGGAAAAATGAATAAGTATGGAAATAAGAATAAATGTGTAATGTGTGTTATCTGTGATCACCTTATGAAAATCCTAATACGTAAAGTGGAAGACCTCGAGTTTGGGAATGGTTTCTCTCTAGGGGTAGCTACCCTAAAGATGAGGTAGGAGTCTTCGATTTTTTTGGGCTTCTGGTGTGCCGGTTATGCCCCAATAAGGCCCTAGTCTACTCTATAGGTGACCTAGGGGCCCTATAGGGGGTATCGATACTTAAGGATTAGGTGTCTAAGGTGAGGAGGGTACTGTGTGCTAGTGCATTAGTATGACGAGTGTTGTTATGCCTCTAGGTTGGATGGTTGGAGGGTATCGTGTTGCCTTGTGCGCGGGTATGACCAGTGTACTGTTATGTCTCTGGGTTATTATTGTATCCCTATCGAGTAAATAAAAATGGAAATGATATGATTCGATTGGAAAGATTATTATTGGATATTGGATTGGTTTAGTAGTAGCCATTGTGCTTATTTGTAGTTTGGGGTAGTAGCCGTTGTGCCTACCTGTGGTTTCAGTAGCAGTCGTTGTGCCTACCTATGGTTTTGGTAGTAGTTGTTGTACCTACCTGTGGTTTTGGGGTAGCAGCCTTTGTGCCTACCTATGTTGGTATTATGTCTGTGAACATATATGTGATGTGATGGTTTTCATTATACTGCACCTGTAAGTAAGCATGTGGCGTTATGTATTTTATTATACTATACCTGTAAGTATACCTGTGAGGCTATGAATGTTATTATACTTTACTTGTAAGTATACTTATGACGTTATGTATTTGGTTATTATATGTACCTATAAGTATACCTGTGATGTTATGTATATTGTTATCCTGTATCTGTAAGTATACTTGTGAGGTTATGGATGTTATTATACTATACATGTAAGTATACCTGTGATGTTATATATTTGGTTATTATACTGTATCTGTAAGTATACCTGTGATGTTATGTATATTGTTATCCTGTATCTGTAAGTATATCTGTGACGTTATGTATTTTATTACATTGTACTTGTAAGTATACCTACAATGTTGGGGATCTAAGTATATTTTATCTATGAACATACCTGTGATGTTATGTAATTGGTTGGAGTTCATGCTGATGCATGAATTATGTTGTAAAGATTATAATGGTGGCGTAGAGTGGGTTTTGATTATCACCTCAGAAAGCATTTAGGGATGCTTAGTTGATAAGTGTTATTATGCTCTAAATAAGCATGCATGAACATTAGGTAGTTTAGTGACATTTATTTACCTGTTATGATTATTATGTTTGGGTCATTTCATGTAAATCTTAATGTTTATACTTTGTATTGTCATGATACCTTATGGTTATTATATTAGGTTTTTCTTCTAACCATACTTCAGATAGTATCTCTGGGTTGTTCATTTGGTAAGTTTAGCTGTTTCAGAAGAGTGAATATGAGTAGTCTGTGATCAAGATGGAGTTTGATTATCTGAATAACTACTATATCTCATTCCTCGTATGTGTATATATATGTCTCATACAATGTTAACGGTATGCTTTGCATGTGTTCCATGTTGTTTATCATATTAGTTTGGTATAAAGGGTTACTCAATACCGTAGTACTGAAGGGTTCATTTTCATGGGCCCTGCCTATTCAATGGGCAATGGACTTTGCAGGTCAGTTTTTGAGTGCAGTTGAAAGCTGTCAGTTAGTTTTGAGAGCATAAGATTATCCGATGTCTCTTCTGTGATCTGGTCTCCAATTGTTTTAGACTTTTATATCCTCTTGTAATTTCTCTCCTGAGTTTTGATAGACTGTTGATGTTGCTTTTAATTAGTACTGTATTCATCTCTTGTTCTCTGTATTTTGACTTTTGTCATCATGTTATTTGAGTAAAGAAATGTTTTAGCCTTAGCACTTAATATAAGAATGGTGGCAGATGCCAGACTTATATTGAGTGTGGCAGTAACACCCCTTGATTTTGTAATTAACTCTTCTGCAAAACAAAAAATTTTACAGTAAAAATGGGGTGTTACAAAAACGGGCGATATCGGCGGTGAATTTCTTGGACGAGCGGTGGCAATGTTGCAGGTCAGTGGCGGGGCTGGGCAAGTGCGAAGGAAGAAGAAAGGAGGAAGAAAGGCCTAGACCAGCTGTCCAGAAGAAAAAGAAATAAAGGAAACAGGGGAAAGAACTGGGCCGGGCGACACTTAAAATTTTCTTAAATAAAACGATGAGTTTTGAGGGAAACAGAAGCAAGGCGCGGCACTTCGGAGTCGGGTCGCGCTGAAGGAGAAACAGATGGGGATTTGGGCTGAGGAAAGGAAAAAGGGGGAATGGGTCGCGGCTAGGCCCAACTCGGGGGATGGGAAAAAGAAAAAGAAAAGAAGAAGAAAGAAAAAGGAATAAAGAAAAGGAAAAAGGAAAAGGGGAAAAATAAAAATAGTGGGTTGGGTTAATTAACTTAAATAGAATATTTGGGATATTTAAAAATAATAATAATTAAATAAAATAGTATTTAAATTCCTTTTTAGGCTAAATTAGGCTTTTAAAAAGATTTTTCATAAATTTCATTTTAATTAGCAAAATACCCTAATTTTCTTCAATTAAATTATTTATAAAATTAATATTAATTTGAAACTATTTTCTACTTCTTATTTTAAATAAAATAATTTATTTAATTAATTTTTAAAATAAAATCCTCAATTAGCTAAAATACCTAAATTTCTCCTAATTAAAATACTTATAAATTTCTTCTTAATTTTCCATATTAATTCCCTTATATTTTAATAAAAAATATTATTTAAATAATTTTTTCCTAATAATACCTTATTTAATTATAATTTTTAAAATTAGAAAATTTTGGGGCATTTCAAGATCAAATTTGGATGATTGATTGGGACAATTGAGGGGGGATATGGCCTCAGCCTTATCTTCTTCCATATCTCTCCTTTGCACAATTTTGAGATCACTACTTCAATCTCAAGCATGATTTTGCTCTGCTGAAAGATTCATTCCACATTGACCTTCCATTACCCCTCTTATAAATTGCATTTCTTGACCAATTAACCTACATATCTCTAGAATCGCCATTTGAACTCTAAAGGATAAGCCAGCATATCCAGGACAAAATAGGTCTGTTTAACTTGAATTATAATGGTAAGAATTATGGTTTTCAATTTGTTCTTGACCACATTGTGATTCATCTCGATTAGTTGGCTATAAATAACCCCAATCACCCATTGTGTTCACCTTTCTTTTAGCCAACAAAACTACCTAAATCTCTATATTCACCTTCCCCCTCTACACTTCAAACCTTATAGTCAAATCCCTTTTACTCTTTTGATCATTTCTCTTATTCCCTCTTATTTTAATTATTAATCAAGGAAGAGTTATATTTAGGAAAAAGATTAAGTATTTCAGTTGAGTACCCTCTATTTTTCCTTTGGGGTGTGGTATGTTCATTCCTTCCTTTCCATTTTAAGTTTGAAATTATTAGAGTTATGTACAAATTTCTAAGTTAAAACTTGTTGTTTAAAGGTTTTAAAAGTTGAGGCTTTCATAGGCTGAGATTTCTAATTTAAAGAAAGTTTTGCCTATATCAAGTAAGTGATTCTTACTTCTAAAATGGGTATTGAGAAATCTTGCATAATCTAAAACTCTTAAGTTGATATTATATGTTGGCATGAATGTTTATAGCTTACAGAATTGATTTGGATGGCTAAATTATGCATTTTGAGTGAAAAGCATGAATTTTGAGAAATGATCGGTTGTAGTGATTAATGTTGAGATGTGCATATTAAATAGGCTAATATATATATTTGATGTTAAGATATGTTCCCATGTGGTAAGATAAAGATTTATAAACCTGATCTACATGAAAATGATTATTTGGTGTTTTTGTAGGGCAAACCGATTGACTGTTTAGGTCAAATTGATAGATTGGTTCATAGAACAATCGACTAATTGACCCAACCCATATACTAGTAAGCTTGTAGAGACCTTGATTAAGCTCTTTACTTAAACCCATTAACTCGTTGGACATAACCAATCAATTGGTCTATGAAGAATCAATTGGTTTACCCAAACTAATTGATCTATTTTAGGAAAAACAAGGTTGGTTAAGTCAAAATAATCGACTAGTTGGGCTAGATTGATTGACTGGTTCGGTTGGGTTATGTGATTTCATTCCCTTCGGTTTGGTTATGCTTTGATGCTATGAATGAGATTATCCTATGATTATTAAAGGGATAAAAGCAAATTTGATCATGGATTAACAACCCAATGAATATATTCAACAAATCATAAATTATGACACACTCAATAAGTATTAAAAAGGCTAAATGGGTATACCACTTATGAAACATGATGGTCTTTGAGAAAAGAGTAATGAAGCACCGCATGTGCTTGGATAAAATAGGATGATGGGCATGAATAACATTGGATAAAGATAATAAAAAACCCCACACATAGTTGGAAAATTGAAAGGGTTAATATGGAAGAAATATGTGAATGCCTTGCTTGTTCTTTGTATGGGACTTATGTGATCACTTAACCTCATAAATGATGTATTAATTATGTAAAGTGAAAGACAATCAAGTTGTGTATGGGCCAGGGTTACCTGATCCTTGATTTGCTACCGGGGGTCAATCTACCTTTAGGTTTTTATTGGTGTCCTCGGGCGAGATCTTAGATATCCCGATGCCTTACCTACTCTAAACATTAGTGATGTACTAGAGAGTATTAATACTAAAGGGTTTGGTTACCTAAGTGGTTAGCTTCAGCCTAGACTTATGTCCATTCAAGTGATTAGCTTCAGCCTAAAATTATGTCCACTTTGGTGATTAGCTTCGACCTAGAATTTATGTTCCTTGTTTTGGATAGGCTTCCATGGTATGTGATACCATGGAATGGTGCACAATCCATCGCTCGATAATAAAGATATAGATGGTAACATTTGGTTGATGAATAAGTGGATGTTAAATAATTGAATAATGATGGAAATAATAGGTTGAATGAAAAAAAGAAGAAGGATAAAAGCTGGTTGTACACTTAGATAATAGCTTATATGACCAACTAGTTAATAATTGGAAGGATTGACCATATATTGACCTATGTCAATATATATTAATGAAGAAATAATATAACCTAATTGATTTGGCCAAGTTGGAAAATAAACCCCAGTGGTCGTTTGAATTAATTTTCCTAGTATATGTGTGAGTATCCATGTTATTATAATATGAAGATAAGCATGATACATTATAATTTTCCTAAGTTATGGATGATAGTATATCCTAATGCATTACTACTACCTTTATGCACATGACATTAGTAGGATGTATATTAAATATGATATCCAAGGTATGATAGAATTTGTACACTTGTATTTCTCATTGAGGAGACAGTTTGGCTTACTCAGTATATAGCGTACTGATATGCCCGGTTGCTCGATCACCTAATCATTCCCATGAGTAGAGAGCTATGTAGAGGTTTTTGGGGATGGCTAATAGTGGGCCTACCCCAACTTGGGTTTAAGACTTGAGAGCAAGGACATCTAGAGGATTTTGTGCAGTCCATGGTTTTGGGGTCATGCCTTAGTCTTGTTTTCTAAGTAATATAGCTCTATAATTTTAAATCATATTTTCCTTGTATTTTACTTGGTTGGGGACCATTGAGGTCCTTGATTGTAAACAATTTTTAAATTTTTTATTTGATTTAAGTTTGCACACACTATTTTAAGTTGGATGGTTTGGTTTAGCTTTTTATCTAATATGGGATAGGTAGCAGGCGTCTACCCTATGTTAGGCACGCCAATAACACCCCATTTTTTTAAATGTATTTTTCACTTCTGCATTATTTTAAGAGAAATTTGTTGGTAGTAAAAAATGGGGATGTTACAAATCTATCCTAGTACTAACTCTTAATATTGTAGAGTCTATTAATGAATACATGTTATTAATTAACTCAGTTAAAGATAAAATATATTTGAGTTTAGATATAACATGCAAACCTGATTCAAATAATGATTTGTTATAAGATCTACACACTCTAGAATTTCTAAATGGTCTTAGGTGCTTTGGTGTGCCAAATCATGTGTTGAATTTGAATATTGGTACACCAATTATATTATTGAGGAATATTAATCATTCAATTGGGTTATGCAATACTACTAGGATGGTAATCACAAGGCTTTGAGCTCATGTCTTGGAAGCAAATATCTTAGGTAGAAATAATTTTGGTTAACGAGTATTGTTACTAAGAATATCATTAACACCAACTGATCTAAGGCTATCTTTCAAGTTTAATCGAAGACAATTTCCATTGATTGTATTATATGCAACAACAATCAACAAAATTTAAAGACAATCCCTTCATAATGTTGGTATTTTCTTGAAAAAAAACTGTATTTAATCATTGTCAATTTTTTGTTGCTATCTCTCGAGTCACAAATTGTATAGATTTAAAAATTCTTATATGACACAATAATTCTGCTGAAATAATTCAACCACAAATGTTGTATTTACAAAAGTTTTTGAAAAGAAATAATCATAAAGTATTTTTGAAGAGTTATTCCTCATATACCCATATTTTATTACAATCTGTTTACAATTAATGTCTCCTTATTGCTTAATTATATAAAATTTATTTATCCTAACTATTTTTTTAATCAAATATTAGATAGAACCATGATTATTCAAACACTGACCACATTGTGCATCACACAGGTACAAATCTAGTTAATATATAATAATTGATTGCCTATAGTTGGTTGGTTATGTCAAACAAGTAATAGTGTGGTGATGCGCATAGCTCTTAGGGTGGTGATCGATGAGGGTTTATTATTGTATATGAATAAGAGAAAAATATTTGTTAGATTTGGATATAAATATGGTTATTGTTTATCCGATGTTGAATTAATTAGATATTTAAATCAATTTGATCAACAAAATAATAATTAATTTAGTATTATTTATTAAATCAAATAAATAATATGATAAAAAAATTAAATAAATTGAATATTTAATTTGATAAATATAAGTAATATATGATCTAATAAATTGTAGATGTATATGCATACATATTTTAAAAATAATATATTTTTCATATGTATGTATTTATGTATGCATATATGTAGTATCTCATAATTTTTAATATTGGACATCTGAAATCATATATTTTTGTGTGTTGGAAAATTTTATATATCATGCTTTTATATTTGTTATAGGTTGAACTATTATTAGATATTTAAATTTATTAGATGGATATTATATAATTTAGGACTAAGATTTAATCATTATTTCATTAATTCAACTGTGATTGATTTATTATCTATTGATTGTATAATTTTTGGTCAAATATTTATTATTTTTAAGTACAATCAAAATTTTTGGACATTTAACAAATTATTTATAATTTGATCTAAAATTTCATATATCAAAATTTTCAGATATTTGAATTTTTTTACTAGATTTTTTTTATCATTTATATATTTATTTTTTTACCAAATTTTTGATTAGCATATATCCAGTTATGGCTCTGAGATTTTCAAGATCATTATCTTTGTACCCATCCATACATGCATCTATACCCCAAATTTGTTTATCCATTGTAATTTTATAGAAAAAACATCCATATATATGTTTTAGGGATAAAAGAGCGCGCGCCTCTTGCGTGTGTAGGATTAAGATCGGGTAAAAACTCAAACCTAAAATTAAAATGTATAAACTAATTTCAAATATATATTCATAGTTAATTGATGGCGAAGATAAATAATAACAAGTAATTTATTATTGAAAAAGGATAATGACGTTGGTTTTGATTGTATGATCTAAAACTAATTATCTGATCTAAAAAAAATTAAATTTCTTATTTGTTCTGCTTCTCTATCCATTTCTTAATACCTATTTAGTCCATGACCAAGAGCATCACCCCTACTCCTTTTTCTATCTTCTTCCATCAATCTCTCTTTGCCATTTTTATTTTTTCGACATCATTTGAGCTCTTATTTTCTTTTTTTTTTCTTCATCCATTAAGTCCAATTAATGTTTAATTATCCCTGATTTCTATTCTCTTTCTCTCAATTTACTTTATCACTTATTAGCTTAGTATTTGTGCTTGTAGTGGTAGTGTAGGTTGAAGACTTATGGAATGAGGAGATGGTGATGGTGGTATTAGTTTAATGGTAGTTTAATGATGCAAAGAAGCAAATGAGGGTGGGTGAGTATTTTTGCACACAATATTTGGCCAAGTTAAATGTTTGCGGATGATTTGATTCAAAATTTGTGCTTTTAATTATGGTCGATCGAAAATATTTAGAGGCGGTGGCTTTTGGTTAGTGAAAGGTATGGTGGGAGGTGGGGAGGAGGGAGGAGGCATGCACCTAATAGAGACATACCATAAGAGATATTAAATGAAAAAGGAGAAAATAGTGGCCGATGAAGAAGGTTTTTTCAAAATGTTTATTACAAATATGTTTTATTGTTTGCTATTAAACCAATCATATCAAATCTAATGAATATCATTAATATAAGCAAGCTAATGGACATAATTAGTTGCTACATTTGTATTTTAGATTAGAGTTTGTACCCAATCTTAATCCTACACACACACACACACACACACACTTGTAATTATGAACAAATAACTATATGTTGCATCGGATAACATATTATCTATTAGATATTAAATGGGTTCAAGTATTGGTAAGCTAATAGTTATCCATTTGTGCTTGGTATGTATATGAATATAGGTATCCTTATCAAACTATAATTGAAATAGATCCATTATCATCCCTAAATTCAGCCTTTCTTTCCCTAAATTTTTGATTTAGATAAGTGGTCTAAGTAGAGCCAACCCAATAATGGATAAGATGTAGAGCCTCTTTAGCGTTGTTAGCTAACTGCTCAAGTGAAAATTTTAAACATAGATAAACATTGAAAGTTGAAAAAAATAAGTTGAGAATTAGAAGATGAAAAATAGAACGAGGGTATACTCTCCTTAGTTTATTTCAAAGACTTATCAAATTAGATCAATTCAAATCATATGATCTCAGCACAACTTAGATAATAATAAATAAACTATATAATTAATGATAGTAACTTTAATAATGAGTGTAATGATAAAAATATTAATAGTACTTATAAATAAAATATTAGTTATGGTGATAATAATAATAATAATAATAATAATAATAATAATAATAATAATAGCAATTATAGCTCCTTCCCACACGCATTGTAGGGTTCCCAACACCTACGTGTCTGCCCATGGCAAAGAAGAA
Organism: Tamarix austromongolica; assembly: GCA_039764185.1. Classification (NCBI taxonomy): domain Eukaryota; kingdom Viridiplantae; phylum Streptophyta; class Magnoliopsida; order Caryophyllales; family Tamaricaceae; genus Tamarix; species Tamarix austromongolica. The sequence continues at coordinate 52,638,289 of CM077817.1, forward strand.
GAAGCACACCACTTCACGACAGCCCCCCGCACTGCCGCCACCCTCGCCTTCATCTTCGAATTGTCAGGACACACAAATAGAAGTTATTGAACATGTGAACCACAAATAATTGGCTATTCTAAGTGCTTCGATTGAATCCATACAAGATCTTCCTGTGCCTATGCAAGATTAAAACATGGAACCGATTCAAACTTCAACTGAAATAGAACCATTGCATTTGAATACCATGGAACCACCGATTTCTAATACCAAGTGGAGTGATATAGTTCGTATCAATTGATGGCCAACACATCTCACTAAACTAACCTATGAACCCCTTGTCTTGGTGAATGAGATAGCTACAACTAAACTCTTGGCTAAGGATTTACTAGATGAATGTTTAAAATGGCCAAATTTCCTGGTGGGCTTGGTGTGTGGTATCGGATCATCTTATCACCAATTATAGAATTTGTTTTGCACAAACTGGTCTCATGTATCAACCCCTCAAATCTTGATGCATGAAAACAGACTTGTTCTATTTGCTTTTGATAATGAAGAGGATTGTATGACTATCTTAGATGCAAGATTTTGGTAAATCAATACTAAGCTTATCCTTATCAAAAGATGGTCCCCAAAATTCACATTTACGAGGGAGGAATTTTAATTTCTACCTTTATGGATCAAGCTTTCCAATCTCCTTTTATCAATGTGGTCGGTAAACTCTCTTAGCAGGATATGTAGTTGTCTTGGTAAGCCTAAAGGGATGGATCCTATAACCTCAAACAGACAAATGATATCATTTTCTAGGGGCTTAGGGGAAGTGGACACATATAGACCTTTCTCATAATCCATTCCTATTAAGAAGCCTGATGGTTCAATCCATGAACAACAAGTTTTCTTTGACTGGAAGCCTAGCTATTGCCACATCTGCCAAAAGCTTATCATAACTCAAATTCTTACCCTACTAAAGACATAAATACTAGCCCTAAACAACATCAAAATCATTGGGTGGCGGTAAATGATAAGAGGAAGAGCACACAACAATCTTAGAGTCCAGCTAAACCCATCCATAAATAACCTAACCCTTCTACTATTTTGGTTTAGATTAGGGACTCTATGTCTAATCAATATGCCTCTTCTTCTTCTAATCATTTAGAAAATATAGACCAATCACAATATCAAGTACTACAACCGATACATTCATTGATGAATTACACTCTTCTACATTAGGTTCTATAGAAGATTTCTCTTGTGAGGATGGATGGAAGTTGGTGACTAGGGGATCAAAGGGGTTCCACTACCTCCTTGATTTCCATATTCAATTGTCATGATTGTTGGATGCTGGAATGTGAGGAGGCTTAATGATCTCCTTAAGCAAAATGAATTTTGAGTGTGGAGTAGACAAAATAAGTATAGTTTAGTTGGTTTGCTTGAAATTATAATAAAGGAAGGCAATACCATTCATCTATGCAGGAAACTCATGCCCAATTGGCACTAGATTAATAATTACTCTTCTCATTATAATGGTCGATTTTGGGTTGGTTAGGACCCCAATCTTTTAGTTGTAGAAGAAATCTTAGCTATAGACCAAGGAATCCTCACTAAGGTGCATTATGCAAATGGGGACTTCAAGTTTTATGTGTCCTTCATCTATACCTTTAACCAAGGTACTAGGAGAAAGACTCTGTGGTAGTGGCTCATTCAATTTACACTTATGTCTTCACCTTGGCTTATGACGGGAGATTTTAATATGGTTATAAGTAGTCAAAAGCCGTAAGGGGAGAGTATCTTAGATTTAGGTAGTGGACCTTAAGTTCACAAGGCCTCTCTACACCTGGTGTAATAACCAATCTAGAGCTGATAATATTCTTTGTAAGCTGGATAGAGCCATAGAAAATACTTGTTGGTTTGACACCTATGGAGGTATGGTTGCTCATTTACAAGCTCTTAGCATTTTTTATCATTCACCTATCTTAGTGTGCATATATTCTCTATCATATATAGGTAATAAACCTTTTTATTTTTACAATATGTGGGTTGAAGATGAGCAGTTTGATAGCATTGTTGCCCATACTTGGTCTATTAATGTATCAGGCAATCCCCTTAATTATATTAAGCATAAGTTGAAAATGGTTAAGGTTCCCCTTAAGGAACTTAATAGATGTAAGTTTGGGGGAATCAGTGAAAAGGTTCAACAAGATTGAGAAGATCTTCTTCTAACTCAAGCTCAGCTAGCTCAAAACCCCCAGACTCTTTTCTCTCCCAAAACAAAAAGATAACTCTTCAAAAGTTTTTACATTTGTCTAAATGTGAGGAAATTTTCTTCCATAAGAAATTGAGAGTAAGTCACTAAGTTGGTTGAAGCTAGGAGACTCCAATATAAAATATTTCCATGCTCTTGCTAAATGGAGAAGGCAATCTAATCAAGTTCACTCGATTACAGATGAGAGGGGTGTTGCCCGTACTGATCAAGAGGTTATTTTTGATGTATTCTCTGATTTTAACAAATCTTTTTTAGGTTATTTGCCTCCACACCCTGGAATTTTGGATAGAACCCACATCAATTCTGTCATCTCCACTAGTCCTTTAGCTCCTGAGGAGTTCTCCAACTAGTTTCTTGCCCTAATTTCAAAGGCAAAAGTAAAGGAGGCAGTTTTCTCTATGAATAATGACAAGGCTCCAGTGCCTTATGGTTTCAATGCCTTTTTCTTTAAAAGATGCAGGAATATAATATAAAATGAGGTTTGACAAAGCATATGTGAACTCTTTAGAAATGGCCATCTGCCTTATAGCCTTAATGGCACCTCTCTACACCTTATCCCCAAGGTGCCAAATGCCACAAAAGCTTGTGACTACAAACCGATTGTTTGTTGTAACACTCTTTACAAAATTAATTCTATGATTCTTACTAATAGAATCCAACCTATCCTTCCTCTCTTAATTGGTGAATCTTAATTAACATTTGTAAAAGGTAGAAGCATAAGTGATAACATCTTATTTGCAACTAAACTTGTTAATTGCTCTACCCCAAAACACCTCTCTCCTAGGTGTATGATCAAATTAGACATAAGGAAGGCTTATGATACTGTAAGTTGGGATTTATTAGAACATATTCTACTCTCACTTTACTTCCCCCTAGCTTTTGTGAGACTTATTATGAATTGTGTAACCTCAGTCAGCTTCTCTATTATGTTCAATCAAGTTCTGCACCCCCCATTTATGGCCAAAAGGGGACTAAGATTGGGGGATCATCTTTCCCCCTCACTTTTTATGCTGATCATGGAATTCCTAAATCAAGCTCTCACCAAGCTCTAGCCAAACCCTGTATTTTCACCTCACCCCAATTGTAAAAGAATTAGACTTATCACCATGATGTTTGCTGATGACCTACTCTTTTTTAGTAATGGTAATATGCCCTCTATCAAAGACATCCTTAACATATTCCTGTCTTTCTCTTCTCTCTAAAGATTGTGCCTAAATGCTTCTAAAATCTTAATTTACTATGGAGGGGAAGTACCTTCAGACTTAAAAAGTAACATCTTCTTTGAGTTTCATATTCCTGAGGGATCCCTCCGCTTTACTTACCTTGGGGTTCCCCTGGATAGTAAGTACTTAGGAATTGAGCACTACTGACCTCTCATAGAAAAATATACTACTAAAATTAGAGATTCACAGTCTTTTTTTAAGCCATTCAAGCATAATGCAGCTAGTAAGGTTAGTTCTTTATAGCATTTAGACCTACTAATGCCTAGTGTTTCCCCTCTTACAGCAGGTTATTGATTAAATAAATACTATTTGCATAAGCTACTTATGGTCTGGCTTGTATGAAACAACAAAAAAAGCTCATGTTGCTTGGTCACAGGTTTGTAAACCCAAGAAATAGGGAGGTCTAGGATTTACTGACATCTAGTTTGGAATGTTGCTTGGAATGTAGCCTCTATAGGAAGACTTTCATGGTTGTTGGCAAATAAGAAGGATCTACTTTAGTTTAGATGGGTGCATGCCTACTATAGTAAGGGGCAAGATCTTTGAAATTTGGATCTTGCAAACACCTACTCATGGATTCTCAGGAATATTCTTATGCTTAGTCCCAATTTCCAGTCCTTCTTCATCTCAGATGAAGGGTAAAGTAAAGTGTGCACTGTAGGAAAATTCAACATCTCTCAAACTTATAGAATTATTAGGCCTCAAGATACTAGAGTTCCTTGGTCCAATGCTGTTTGGTCTCCTCTTACCCTTCCTAAACACAAATTTATATTTTGGCTTAAAATTTATGAACGTCTTCATACTCAGGATAAAATGGTTCAATATGGCATTATTCAGTCTAACACTTGTGTCCTTTGCTCTATATCAGTAGAAACCCTCCCAAATCTATTCTTTTAATGCCCCTGTGCTACTATAGCGGGGTTCCATTTACTCCACAAGGTAGGATGTCAGCAAGCAATCACAAATTGGAATGATTTGAAGAGATGGTCTATGAATGGGGGTCGGAGTCCAAAGGTTAGGAAATATGTGATTTGTGCACTTCTTGTTGTTGCAATTTACCACATTTGGCGGGAAAGGCATGCACATATTTTTACCTTGAAGTCTCAAACATGTCATTGTATTAAAAAACAAATATTGAGAGACCTTACTAATCCTTTTTTTTGTTCAATAGTAGTAAGTTTTATCAAAGACTAATGGAGAGTGTAGATGATCTTAGTAGGAATGGCTAACGCCTTATGATGTATTGAATTCCCTTAGGTAGCACTCTTCACTCAGTATTTTGAAGTAATAAAGTTGACATTTACTAACAAAAAAAATATAATTATAATGGTAAAATAGTAATAAGATAATTTAGATCTTATCAGCAAAAATTAGATAAAGATAATATGCCCTAAATAGTAGAAGTATAATACTATGAATTTTAACCTAATTCTAATCTCAAGTAATTATTATTTTAACCTAAATCTAATCTTGAGTAATTGATATTTTTATCTTACTCTAATCTTTTAATCCTAAGTATAAACCTAAATATAATCCTAATTTTGGGTCATTAATGGTTTAACATAACCCTAATATCAAATAATTGATAGATTAATTTTACCCTAATCTTAAATTTATACCTAATTATAATCTTAATCCCAAACTCTTTCCCCTTTTCTTTCTCCTTTTCTTATTTTGTTTCCCCCTTTTCTTTTTCCTTTTCCATTCTCCTTGGATAGATATCCTTTTTCTCCTGTTCCTCTTTGGGTCAAGCATGCCCCTCTCCTAGCCACTACACCTGCCCTACACCTTAGTTGCATTAGCCAGCATGCTCCGTCATCATCCTTCCCTAGGTTTTTGTCATGGGAAACCCACACCAAACTAACTCCCCCAACCTCACACCTTTATCATTCACATTTCATACCCTTCAACTTATCTCCTATAAATATTAGTCCTTACCCTTCCTCACTTCATTCCACAACTCCCCCTGAACTCCCTCTTCCTTTACTCGATGGCTTTATCCTTCATTCATCATTGTTTTTCCCTATTTATCCAACAAAGCCCTATGTAATCTGCCTCGCCTCACATTATGAGCTAGCCACAATGTGATTAGCTCATGTTGCTTAGCCTTACTAGTTTTAAGAACCTACGTGTCTCACCCTTAGTTGTGTTAACACTTCACATAGCCAATACCTTGCTTGCACCAAACTATCATGCAACCTTCATCCTTCCACACTCATACCTTAGCCACATCAAATTTCCATGTTGCACACCACTTCTTTCATGACATTCCCACACACACCACCCCCATTTACACCATTAAACTCATGTAACCATCAACCGCTCATGTCAATTCTTCATACAACAACCACCCCCAAATACACCACAACCTCACTCAACCACACCCTATAATTACACCATCACCTGACGTAACCTAGCCGTCCTTACACCACAATCTTATGCCAACATTACCATAGATGAGTAATTATTGATGAAATAATCCCTTAATTGCATCAAGAGTTAAGAGTGCATCCCCTAGAGCTATATAAACTTTTACCACAGCTAATTCAACCCTTGTGTGACTTGGTTTGCTTCCACCCTCATTTGCCTTAGTTTTTTTTTCTTTTTTCTTTTTTCTTAAGTTTTAATAATGTATTATCCTTGATTCTTAGGTGATTTCTAGTGTTCTTGGAGTCGGCATCTTAAGGTTATATATGCTTAGAGTCTAACGATGTTTTTAGTAAGGATGCACATCATGACTAGGTTTTTGTATGCAATGTAATTTTTTGTACGAAATCTTATGTTTAGTGTCATTATATAGATTATATCATGATTATAGTACTTTTGTATGATATTTTGTGTCGTATTGTGGAGAATTAAGTAATATGTGAAAGCATGTAATTATAGGTATTATTTAGTTAAGCTTGTTTCGAAAATTAAGTTGATATCATGAAATGATATCCAAATTGGGGTATGATGTTTGACTTGTGTGTGTGTGTTTAACTGATTTATGAAGATATATGTTAAGGGATGATAATAAATCAAGTTGTGATTCGTAAGATTTTTGTAAAAATATGGGTATTTTGGTTATTTTGAGGCCAATATGGTTAATATGGATTAAATATATAATCTTTGGTATTTTAACATGTTAATTTGATCAAAACATTTTAAATATATTATGTATAATATTTGGAGTAATTATAAATGACCTAAATCTAATAAAATGAAAAAACTACTTAAATTGGGAATAACAATTATAGAGGCGAGGTTATTATCACATGTGTAAAACACTAGAGTTAAACCTTGATCTTTAAACATGATGTTAATAATGATATTTTAGAAATATTGCACTAAAGTTTTTGGTCATATGAGTCTTATGGAAAAAGTTACATTGAACTTTTGAAATAAGGGTTACGTAGGGAGTTGAGAAGAGTAACTTTAGAGGTAGGGTGTTATTGCATGTATAATAAGTTGGATTTAGGCCTAAATTTTTGGATATGATATTAATAATGATATTATAGGAATGTATACTAAATTTTGTGATTATATGAGTTTTATGAAAAAAAATATACTTAACTTATAAAAATAGGGTTTCGTAAGGAATTAAGAAAAATAACCCTAGAGGTAGACTATTATTGCATATAAAATATATTGGAAGTATACCTTAATTTTTTTATTTATTGGCAATAATGATGTTTTAGGGATGTAAACTAAATTTGGTGATAAAATAAGTATTATGGAAGAATTTGTATTTATCTCGTGAAATTAGGGTTTCTTAAGGGAAATATAGTTTTTTTCTTAGGAGATATCCCAATCTGCATGTGGTTGTGTTTTTATGTGCTTTGAATAAATATGTTAAGTTTGAATAGTGTGCTCTATATATCTATATATGTATATCTGCTTGATTGTCTTAAGAGGAATAATCAACAAACTAATAAAATAATATTTAAAGTAAAATATTACGTGAGTTAGGACTAATTGTACCTTTCTATTCCACCAGATGACAATAGTTAAATTGCCCACTTTTTATGGTCTTTAATGTATGGTAATCTATGTATTTTATTGTGATCTAAGTGTGTTTATTCATAAATTAGAGGTATGTTTAAGGTTGGTATGGTTTTAGTTGAGCTTGGTTTGGATTTTAGAAGATAATTGATTATATCATAAAACTAATTGACTAGTTTAAGTGCATCAATTGGCTAGTTTGTTCCTTAAATTGGAATTTTGAAACCTAACATACTAATTAATTAGTTTTGGGCACTAGTTGATTAGTATAGGGTATGAGTAGAATGGTTCTATTAAGTTAGTTGTTCTTCAAGCTCGATTTTCTTTACGAATCTTTTTCCAACATTTTTGCGGCATCATAGTTCTATTTTGAGCTTTATGAATTTTACGAAGAATTTGGACATACCTAACCTATTTTACCAATTCACAACAGATTTCTAGAAAATAAATTATCATAAGTCACTTTTATAACCTCATCTCTCTTATCTTCTTCTTTTTCCTTTTCTCTCTCTTCTTCAAGATTCGCAAGCTGGTGATTCACACCTATAACCCTTGCCGATTGCTAACTTTGATTTCCACTCCTTGTAGTTCTTATTCCCTTCTTGTGTTTGAAATTTCTAAGGCACATTGCTAATGATAGTAGGGCTACTTTAACCTCTAAAATCTACACTTAGAGGCTTAGGTTTTGGAGAGGGTTTGAGATATCAATTTCTATATCCCTTATCCTTCTTTATCCACAAAAAAGGTGTTATATTTGGGAAAAACGGAGGGATTAGCTTATATCTCTAGGTTATCTATTTTCTTCTCAAGAAGGTGGTTTCTCTTTGATCTATTTCCTTAGTATATGATTTTATTTGATTTTTGTATGATTTTGAAGGTTTGTTAAGTTTTAATCTCATTTCTTGTAAGGTGTTCAAGTGTTGGAAGGGTTTGGATTTTTAAAGACTTTTGCTTTTGGTGTCTTAGTTGAGTTTTCTTTATGTTAAAACCATTGTCTTCCCTATTCTTGTGGAACATGGTATAAGTATGTGTTCTATATCTATGTAAAAGCATGAGTATAATAGATGAAAATGTTTAATAAATGAAAGATTGGTAGAAAATAACCTAACTTGGGCTTTACTATACATAAGCCTCATGGGTATCATTTAGATTTCCATCATAAACCTTGGTATTTTGAGCATTTTGGTAACATTATCATGTGTAATATGATGCATGGATTGCTTTACATAATGGCCTAGCATGAAGAACATGATATATGATTTTCTAGTCTTTTATTAAGTTCCTAAGCTGCAAGCATGAATTTGTCACAACATTGAGATTCTCAACATGATTTAGTATTTTACATGTTAATATATGAATATTGCTTGCTAAGGACCTTGAGTGAGCTATGATTGACGTTTGTATTAATTGAGTACATATTGTGTGTAATGTGCTTGATGGGGCTATTTTAGCTCTAATTGATTGATTAGTCTCATAGACCCATCGACTTGTTAACTTATAACTCTATTGATCTTGGTCTTAGATTTAACCCATCAACTGGTTTTACTAAACCTATTGAGTGGCTGGTTTTTAACCCTTGTAGTCTTATCTTCTACTTAGACCCATTAACTAGTTTTACCCCTGTAGTGAACTGGTTTACCACCACTATGAAGGTTTATCAGCACTCATATTGATCGACTAGTCTATGAGATCCATTGAGCGGTCAGCTTGCCTATTCAGTAATCCTTAAGGAAATCAAATGTTGACTTGGACATTTATGGTTGATACTAGCATTATAAAATTGTACCTTTTGGTAAAATTAATCAAGTGATGGGATGATCACTTTAAGATAATCTCAATGGAAAGTTTGGATAATGTGATAAACTTATACGGTTACATTTGTATTGTAATGGATTGTTACATTATATGATATTGTCTATGGTACTTGGTGTGTTATGAAATCTTGATCTAATAATATATTAATCACTCAAATTCAAATGAGCATTATTATGGGTCTATATTATTTGATCCTCAATTAGCTAACAAGGGTTAGTCTATTTGCCTTTGGGCATTTTTGCCTTTGGGGGGGGGATCTTAGTTGATATTGGGATTCTATTTGGTTTCGATTCCTTTCATACTTTTGACACTGATAATGTATTAAGGATATCAATACTAAAGGGTCTAGTTACCACGTGAGAGTTTTTGTCTTCAACTATAACTTATGTCCACTAGGTTGTTTTAGTTTCAAATTGGACTTATTTCTATCATGTTATTGAGCTTAAATTGGACTTTATATTCCATTTATTCGGTTCAACTTCCTTGGGTATTGAGGGACCATGGGAAATAATCCCACCCATTGCTCAATAAATTGGTATAACATCTAATATAAAGTAATAACCAAAATGACTTTTAAAGATGTAATAAATTAACCTTGTCTTATTTTATGCTCAATCTTGGTATGGTTATTTCATTGACATGATACTTGGTTTTGTCTCATAAGTATTTAAGAACTCATGCATTACTTAAGTTATAAATAATTATATAATCTTGTTCATGTGCTCATTAAACTAGTATAAAGGAATGATATTATCACTTTAACCAAAGATATTATCCGATTGGTTCTACGCTTATCATGCAGCTACCCACCTTAAATGTCACGTCCTTAAAGTTTTCCTTTAAATGAATAATGTGGCATATCTATTGTGCTATACATACATACATACATACATATACATATACATATACATATATATATATATATATATATATATATATATATATATATATATATATATGTAAACAACGTGTGTTAGCACATAATTCCCTTAAAAGCTTCGTTATGGCATGGATTATGTTTTTCAAGCATGTTTCTATGAATTATTGCATGATCTATTTTAAGTATAATTATGATCCTGCCACTATGAGAATTGATGCAGGAGCAAGTGTTTGAGACTTAGCATTTATTATTATGGAACCTATTATCCTCTATTTAGTTATGAAACCTACAAATTTGAAGGCAAACAGATGACTACATTGTTATTTATGGACTAAACTTGCAAAAGAAGTCACTAGCAATAGATGCGTGTGCTTGGCATGTATGGAGGGAAAAAATGTATTGCATGGAAGGGATAAATGTGGTATCTATATGAGGAGACTTTAATCAACACTTTGGACTTAGAATATAAAGTATTATCACGTTGATAATTGTTAAAAAGATAAGAAAGTTGAATTAGGAAAAAGTAGCTTAATTCTATCTTTTAGGGTTATCTTATTCTATTTTTTGAGTGTGTTTAGATTATGGAACAAGCTAATTATTTTTGTGTCAATTCTTATCAGATTTTTAGGAGGATTATTTTGTAATATTAAGGAGGTCCAATGGTTATAAAAACTATAGGAAGTACACGACATAATGGAGACAAAAAATTGATGAAATTGCAAGCTTTGGTTAATTGAATTCTGTGTGAGTTATTCTCAATATTAATCAATTATGTTTGAGTGATTATTATTGAAATCCTTAATCTATTTGCTGTGTGAATTAGAGATTAAGATTTATCCTTAAAACCTCCACAAACCCATGCCATTCAAAACCCTAAATTCCATATACAATTGCCATCATCATCATCTTCAACATTCATGTTAAACCTATTTTTTCGTACTTAATTTGATATATTTTCAAACCTAAGATAAGAATATTATTATTATCAAGTGATCATATTAAACATATTAAATTCATATTCTAATAATCAAATCATCATATTTCCAACCATTCATTATCATAATGTTCATATCAATACTAAACCCTAATTGTAAACCCTAACCCTAACCCTAACCCACGAACTAAACCATTCTAAACCCTTCAACATTCGAGGATTATTACCATTATCTCTTATTTGATGAATCATCATCATCATATTTTCATCATTTTTGAATCATCATATTTCTTTTAAAACCCTAACTGAACCATAATACCACCCAAACCATAAGTATATATTCCCAAACATATCAAGAATACATGGTTAAAGAGTCATATATGTATATTAACATGCACATTATTTTATAAGATACACCATATACTCTAATGTGTGGATAGTCTAAGTGAGTCATGATTTATCAAGAATGTGAAGTGTACTATCTAACCTATATATATCTATATGCTTGTATGATTACGATCAATCATATTTTTGTGGACCCATATATGTCATGTATGACCTTGTGTGATAGGATGAGAATGATATATCAATAGTACCGCATGTAATTTTTGGTATGTATTATCATGAGTATGTGTGAGCTTTGACTAGTGTTTGATGCACAACATAAGAGAGTTTAAGTCCATCCATGTTGCTAGAGAAGTACATGGCTTGGATTATGCATTTTGTAACAAACACGACCCTCCATATTTACTAACACAGACTATGTTTGTCTATAGAATGTTTTAGGTTGAATTTTAGGCAAATATCAAGAGTAAAGAAAATGACATGGGTTCCTCTTATTTCCTAAACATGAATCATGTTTTTAGGCTTCTACGAGACATATTTTTCTCCCTATAGGGTTTTATCTGATAAAGTTGTGATATAACCCTAGTCGTCAAGTCAAATATGTGGATCTTCTTCTCCTCCATTGTGTTCTCTTTATTTTAGAGAATTACTAATTATGTGATTTGTTTAATCCTATTTTAATTACATAATTGCACAAATAAAGATATCTAATTTTTCCCTTATTTTTCTACCTTGTGATTAAATTCTTAATCAGTTCAATTATCTTATTAATTATGATAATTGTTCAGATATACTTTTATTATAATATAATTAGAATTATTTTGTAACAATTTGGTATCAAATCTTAGTTACCAAAGAGATATAGTGTTCAGAATGGCTATAAGATTTGATATTGATAATTTTAATTAGCCCATCCATTTTTGTTTGTGAAAATTAAAGATACAAGCATTTTTTATTTAGAATGAATTGGAGAAAATTTTATCTAATAATTTGAATAAGCCAGAATAGATGACCAGTGAGAGATTTGAGTAGGTAGATATGGAATCCCTCTCTAACATGCAACTATTTTTGTCTAACAAAGCATAGTGGGAAGTAGCAAAAGAATCAATGATGACTACCTTATGGTTAAAGATTGAATCTTTGCATATAACAAAGTTAGTAGCAAATCATTTACTATTGAAGAGTTGGCTTCATGATATGAAATTAGGTGATTGGAAATATTTAAAATTCATTTACATGAGTTTGATTCTATTGTGATGGATTTTCATATCATAGAAGTTAAATTTTATGATTAATATTTATCTATAATACTTTTGTGATCTTTTCCTATAATCTTAAAGCATTTTTGTGAGATTATTTTGTATGATAAGGATAAGTTTTTCCTTAAGGATGTGAAATCCTCCTTGCTTCAATGGGAGTTGATTGATAGTTAGTTGACTGATAGTGGTACTTCTAGCGGCTCACATGATGAGGGCTTATAGCTAGGGGAGGATGCAAGATTAAGGTTATGGTGATTATAAGAAGTTTAGATCTAAGTTAGAAAGTTGGCACATGAATGTGGTGTGCCATGGGTGTCATAAGAAGGGGAATTATGAAGTTTTTTCCTAAAAGGAAGCCCAATGCTAAGTTTGATGAGTCATCTAGTACAAAGGATGAAATTGCTATTGCCTAGGATGACAGTGATAGAGATATGTTGATGACCATTGATGGACAAGCCAAGTTCACTGATAGATGATGATGAGGATGCATAATGGTGTGGTTAGGGTGCTGTCTCATGTGAGACATGTCCTTGAGATGACCAAGAATTTCATTTCATTGAATTTCTTAGATTGTAATATTTACCATTGTATGATTGAGGATGGTACCTTGAGAGTTACAAAAGGAGATCTTGTGGTGATGAAGGGGGAAATAGTTTGGGGTACTTTATGAGTTAGGAAATTCCACTATTGTGGAGATAGTTGTTGTGACATTATTGAGCTTAATATACTAGGATGTTATAATACTTTGGCACATGAGATTGACGCACATGAGTATCAAATGAATGACTAAGCTCTTTAAGAAGGATCTACTGGATGGATAAAATACATGTACTATAGAATTTTATGAGCACTTGTGTTTGGCAAGAAGAAGTAGGTAAGCTTTTTGATATTAAGAATAATATGAAGGTGCCTCTTAAGTATATCCATTTAGATTTTTTAGGTCTAATAAGAGTGGTTTGTAGAGGAGGTTTATGGTACTTGCTAAGATTTATTGAAAGCTTTGGGTGTATTTATTAAAATATAATAATAATATGTTCGGTGTTTTCAATTATAGGAAGACCTTACTAAAGAAGTAGTCTGAGAAGCAAGTTATGTGTCTTTGGATAGATAATGATTTTGAGTTTGTGGAGCAAATTTTCTCCAATTTATGTTATAAGATAGTAAGACACCACACTTATATTGGAAGAACACAAAAAAATGGGATTGTTGAGTAGATACACATGACTCCATTAAAGAATGCTCATTATATGTTATCACTAGGAGGGATAGGTAGAGATTTTTGGGATGAGGCTATTCACATGGTGGCATACTTGATGACTTAGTTACTCTATCATTCCATTGATTTGAAAACACCCGAGGAGTTGTGTTATGGTAAGCAGTTGATTTCTCTAATTTATATGTCTTTGGTTGCCGTACTTATGATTATGTGTAAACTGAGCCTATATCCATGAAGTGTCTCTTTCTTAGCTTTATATTTGAAGTGAAGGGGTATAGCTTATAGGACCCAACTACATCCAAGTTCTTGACTAGTGGGGATGTTACATTTAATGAGTCTTTTCTTTTCCAAAAGACTAAGTCTTGTGATGGTATGTCTAAGGAGGTAGAGCCAAATAATACTTCAGTTTAGGTGGAGGTTGAGATCGACTTGGATGATAGATACCCTTTTGATAGACCTATTATTCTAGAAGTGGGTGGATCTAAGCAACATAAGAAGCAAAGAGGCATTGCTCCAGGCAGAGCATGGAGGATTATTAAGCCTATAATTAGGCATGATTTTAAATAATTGGTTCTCTATGTATAATACACCAAATTTTAGCTAATCTTAATCCTGAGTAATTAATATCTTAACCCAATTCTAACCTCAAAAAATTATGTTTCTATCTTCACCTAATCTTATTCTTATTCTAGGTCATTAATATTTTTTTTACTTAAACCTAATCCTGGATGGTTGATTATTGATTTGTCCTAAATAGCCTAACATTAATTGTTTAAACCTAATTCTAATCCAAAACTCAACTTATTTTCTTTCTTTCTCTTTCCTTTTTCCTTTTCCCCTCTCCTTTTTATTTCCCCATTTTCTTTTCCCTTTGCTCGACCTTCTTTTCCTTCTCCTCCAACCTATAGTGTGAAACAACTCTCTCAACCATATCCCCTCTACTATACCATATGCTATACTTCCCTAATCTACTCCATACCCTCATCATCACCTATCAACTACCATGCCCTATGCTCATGGGTTGGGTTGAAAATCTTACCCTTGCTTGATCATGCCTGACTCCCCATCTCCCCTTGTGTGTGTATCTATATGTATATATATATATATATATATATTCACAGAATTGGCACATTAAATGCCCCTAATAACCTCCATTCATCCTTTTATTTTCTATCAAAAGATAGCACCACCAATTGGAACCCCTTCCTCCTTGCCATCACCAATAACACCACTACAAGTAATGTCACACTTCTCCACACCTCCCTCCCTTATACTGGCTACCCTTGATGTTCCTTTCTCCTTTGCTTTAGCAAATTCCATTAAAGCCTCCCTATTTGCTCCATCCTTCATTGCCGAAGCCTTCCCATTTTCTTCGCCACCCACTACCTTTATTCCTTTCTTCCATTCCTCCCCTTTTGTATATTGATGGTTATTGTCATTCCACATCCCTATCATTGGCCAAACCCACCGGACTACCCCTTTAACTTTAGCCAAAATCACTAAAGCATCCCCATTCCCCTATAGCCAAAACATCCAAAGCCAACATCAATCCATTTGACCCTTCCTTTCACTAAGTCTCCTTGAACATCACTCCTTTATTCCATTCCTTACCCTTTAGCAATGTCACAAACTATCATTGTTATCCCTAAGCTTTGACACATTCCACCATTGATCCCTCCATTTTAGCATAAGTTTCCACCAAAGCCTTACCTTGGTTTGGTTTTTTCTCCTTCATTCACTATCCTTTACCTTAGAAATTCCTTTTTTATACCCTTAAGTTCCAATTTTTGTTCATTATTATTCTCTTAGGTGCTTTTACAAAGGTTTTGAAGGAAGCGAGATAGAATATATGTGCTTAGTGACCAGTGTCCTTTTCGTTAAGCATACAAGTCATAATAGATTTTTGGTGATAAATTTTATAAATGATTGTGTGTATTATTATGCTGATATCATTATGTTGCTAAATTAATGTTGATAATGCTATAATATGATAATGTAGATTATATGAGGGAAATAGAGTAAGAATGAGGGAATATGTGCTTATGTAATAATTCTTATGTTGGAAGATCTAAGTAAATGAGCATAATATATAGTATTGTAATGTGGATATGATAAAGTATAGTAAGTGGTAAAAGAGTATATTTGAGATGTACGATAATGTAATAAATTGAGGATTTGGAAATAATGAAATAAAACATAAAGTTTTTTGTGGAATAAAGGTATTTGGTTATCATTAGGGGTATTTTGGTCAATATGTGGATGTTATTTGCATGCTCTAATTATGTCTCACATATATCTACTTGAGTACCTCATGATGATATAACTAATTATGCATAAGACACTAATGATTTAAAGTGAAAGATCACGTGATTCGAGCCAAGGTGATATATGGGTCTTTTCCATTAGACAATGATAGTAGCTTAGGTGTGTTGTTCCCTAAAAGGTGTATCAGTCCACTCCACCAAATTAAAAATAGTGGGGACCTAACATCAATGTGAATGATAATATTATTTTATATAATAAATTAATAGATATGACATCGATCACTTAAAGTAAAAGATTACATGAATCAGGGTCGAAAGGTTGTGTTTGCTCCATCTGACAATAATTATGGCTCAGGTGTGTTTTTCCCCGAGAGGTGTTCTGGACTATTCCATCAGTTTAAGAATAGTGGTTAGGAGTGTGTTCCCTGAGAGATGCTTTAATTTGTTCCACAAGATTGAGAATAGTGAGGTCCCTAAACTCAATATAAATAAAAGAAAAGATGTTATATTTAATAATGAGATCTCAAATTAGTTTTTTTTTACCTTACATTGATTTATGGGTCACACATATATGCTTAATCATTGATATAAACTTATGTAATTCTTTATCACCTTCTCAACCATGTTATTCCCTTACTTATTTTATATCATACCGACCATCCTTTTCGTTAATGTTTATCATTCCCAGAAGTATATGACCTAGATATCTTTGTCTAGCTCAATAATGACCCATTAGATGATTTTGCTTCTTATATAGGTTGCTCTATGTAGGAAGGCATGATCTTATGTATTGGAGTTTGGGCATAGAGTCATGTTATCCGGATATTAGTTTTCTCCTAATACCTTTTTGGACTCTTCACTCTATGGTATCCTTTTTTGGATACTATATTCAGAATTAATCTCCAAACTCATATTAAATTTTATGAAGTTTCCCTTGTTTTTCAATTTATGATGTTTTATGTTCTAATTGTTTTGCCTTGTAATTGACGTAAGGATGATATGGTAAGATTGATTTATATTAATTAAGGTGGTAACAATAACACCCAGCTATTTTTGTCTTATGCTTCTACTAAAAAAGATTAAGTAGTAAATTTTGGGGTGTTACATCATGTCTTATCTAGTGTAGAGATAGTTATTGATGTGTATGAGTAAGCATCATTCTTAGAGGCTATTTTAAGTTATAACTCTATTGAGAGGTGTGCTACTATGGCAGAGGAGATGTAGTCTTTATTGAGAAATCAGACATGGAAACTTCTGAAGTCACCAAGAAAGAAGAAGATATTATACTGCAAGTGGGTGTACAAGTTCAAACAGGGAGCTCTAGGGGTTAAGAGACTAAGGTATGAGGCTTGTTTAGTTTCATGTGGATTTAATAATATTCCAAGCATGAACTATAACAAGGTATTTTCTCTTATGGCTAGACATACTTCTATCTGTATCTTACTTGCACTTGTGGCTGTATATGATTTAGAGTTGGAGTAGTTTGATGTTAAAATTACATTTTTGCGTGGTGAGCTCAAGTAGGAGGTTTATATGTGTTGGCTGGATAGGTTCATTTTTGAGAGGATGCATGATTATTTGTGCTTGTTGAAGAGGTTATTATATGATATGAAGTAGTCTTATAGATAGTTTGATTAATTTATACTTAAGCATGGTTTCTATAAGAGTGAATATGATATATGTGTGTACTTAAAGGATATTGGGGTGCCTCGCTTAGATATATTTTTCTCTATGTTGATGACATACTTGTTATATAAAAAGGTTCACATGATTTTGCTAAAGTGAAAATAATTTTAAAGAGTGAGTTAAAGGTGAAAGATCTTGAAGTTCATGAGATACCGTGAGTGGAAGATTTTATACTTATCACAAGAGTTCTATGTGATCAAAGTGCTTGAGAGGTTTCATCTGATGGATGCCAAGTTAGTGGGCACTCTATTAGATAATCATTTTAGATTTCCCCATATCCAAAGAGGAAGAGGATTTCATGGCTATTGTTCCATATTCTAATGTTGTTAGTTTTATCATGTGCACTATGGTGTGTATCTGCCATGATTTCGCTCAAGTTTTTAGTGTTGTGAGTTAATATATGGTAAATCTAGGGAAAGCTCATTGTGAATTAGTGAAGTTAATCTTGAGGTAAGGTATGTCATTAGGTTGTTTGGAGTATGGGAGATCGGCTGTAATGCTCATAAATTTAGTACTTAAAATTTTCATTTTAGTGGAAGCAATTATACAAAATATCAAATTTTACGCCACAATAATGCATAGAAAGATATGACTAATTGTAACACCCTGGTTTTTAGGACATGAAATTTTTTGATGATTTAAATATTTTACATATTTTTACCTTAATTTTCCTTCACTTTGTAACTTTGTTTGACACAAATCATGAGAATTATTGTAGTTCAGTTATCCTTTTTATGTTACTGTTCTCTTGGTAAAACATTTTTCTTCAGAAATTTGCATAAAAATTCACAAATTCAAGTAAGTGTTACATGGAATAGGAGCAAAAACCAAATATCAAAAGGCACTAGAGTAAAATAATCAACCCCACATGATTATGGAGAAGCTAAGAAAGTCAAGGAGTTAAAAAAAGATGGAAGGAGTCAAAAGGAACAAGAAAAAGGCATTGCATAGTCTCAGCACAACCAGCTGCACACCCGTGTAACCCTTGATAAGTCCACCCGTAGACAAATGTGTTGCCCAACCTCAACACACCCACCTTGCATAGTCGTGTAGAAAATAGGAGTCAGAGTCGAAAGGAAGACTATTGCACAACTAACCTGTGCACCTTGCATAGTTGTGCAATAGCGGTTACCACCACTTTTAAGCACATCTTCACCCCTATTTTTGGCAAAAAATCTATGTAATATGTTTTAATTTATGTAATTTTATTTTCCAACTTTAAAGTAGACAATCATCTAATACAACTCTACAATCAACTCAATTTATCTTCAATTCACCATTTAATCTATCCACTCTTTTTTTTTGTTATTTATTATATCTATTAATATGTATGTTGTTCAATTTTATTCTTTACATTCCATTATGAACATGAGTGAGTAATTCCTTTTCCTAGGATTGAATTAGGCTTGGTTTGGTATGAATATGATAAATTAAAGTGTATGTTATATACATGATTTTTATGTGCCATTTCATATGTTAGTAATCACTATTATGAGTCAAATTTGATGGAATTTGACTTATTTAGACATTGACTATAACTAAAAGGTGGAAATAAATATTGGAAATCAACATATAAATAAGAATTCAAATGATCACTAAAGTAGACATTTAACTCTTAAGGACTATTGAATTGGTAGTACTTAATGGATTTAATCTAATTTATTATTCATGAAAGTAGTTAATGAATTAGGTTAAATATGTTCTTAGACCTTGAAAGAAGCTAGCGAATGATATTTGGCCAATTGTTCAAAGCCATTTGGACTAAACTACAATATAACATTAATTTATTATGGAGTGATGAGGATGGAACTGAAGTTCAATCTTAGACTTTATATATATCGTTTTAGAATCTTTATTGAGTTAGTCATTGTATCTGTCTTCATTATGTACTTTCATATCTTCCTTCCATAGTGATATAGATAGCTAATGCGATGAATATCGGTAGTCAATTGCGAATTCCCTGTGAGATACAATCTTGACATACTATAATGAAGTCGTGTGCTTGTGGATTAACATTCATCAATTTTGTTCATTGATTTAAGCACATAAGATAAAATTATAAAAAAAGAAGGGTGTTACCACTAAACATGATATAAGTCCGATTACCATTACCATTATCATACCAAATGCTAAGATTGCAATCATTATTTTGCTTAGATTTGCAACATGATTAAAAGAATTAGAAAGGAAGAAACAAAATGTAAGTATTGTACTATATAAAAGCAACATTAGTGATTAAAAAACTTAAAAGAGAGAAAGAACAGGATGACACAAATGTCCAAATACAACCAAAATCAAATATACCAAAAGACACTGAATAACCCTAGGCTCTCAAACTGAACTACCAGC
The DNA here is from genome assembly GCA_039764185.1 of Tamarix austromongolica. Taxonomy (NCBI): domain Eukaryota; kingdom Viridiplantae; phylum Streptophyta; class Magnoliopsida; order Caryophyllales; family Tamaricaceae; genus Tamarix; species Tamarix austromongolica. The sequence continues at coordinate 52,658,486 of CM077817.1, forward strand.
TTTTGACTTAACCCAGAAACTAATATACAAAGACCACTACCCATTGAATAGGCAGGGGCTTACTAAAGGAACTCTTTAGTATGACAGTACTAAGCAACCATTTATATTGAACTAAAATGAAAAACCAGTATATAACATATGCAAGACATCACAATAATATATGGCATAAAACATCGAACTATACATGTATCAATTAAATATGAGAACCATTCTTATAATCACATACCACCAAGGTTATATACTATTTATGCTCGTTCATAAAAAATTAACTAAAAATTACCAATGGAACATCCAAGAGATGCTTTTTGTAGTATAATTAGAAACAACATCAACCCAAACCTAGACAATAACCACATGCCACATACCTCATTATCAATCCATATAAATATCATAACATAGGTAGGATCACAATCACAGATCAATAACAACTCATTATATCACAAGTAGGCACGAAGACAGCTACCAAAACACAGGTAGGTAAAAAGGTTGTTATTGGACCATAGGTAGGTACAAAGGCTACTACTAGCCGATCTAATAATCTAATAATTCATCAATAATTTTTATTTTTATTTACTCAAAGATAGATCAATAAAATTAGAGATACTTACGTACTGTAGTCATACGAGCTCACTAAGGTAGCACAATATCCTACTGAATATTAACCTAAGGACGCAAAGTTACCCTGGCCATACTAGTACATAAAAGTAGCACAATACCCTACCGACAAGGATGCTTAGCCCATGAGTATGCGTACCTCCTATTAGTCCATAGAACATAATATAGTAAGATATAGAGCCTAGCTGGGGCACTAAGGCACACCATAAAAAAATCATAATCAATTTTAGGCTAAACCATATCATTAGGATAATGACCCCTAAAGGAACACCATTTCTGATCTCAAGGTCTTTTACTTTAAATATTAGTATTTTATCAAGTCGACCACGAAATTGCACACAATCACATAGATCAAATTTCCATGATTAACTATTTCACTCATTTCTAATTATTCTAATATAGCCATAAACAATATAATTACCAAGGTCATTCATAAAAATATACTAAGGCCATCTTAGGGTCAATTATTCACATTTGGATGCATTTGGTCAAAAATGACCAAAATGCCCTTGAGGTCAAAATTAATACCCCAGTCACTCTCCCTACCTTCACCTTACCTTATGCTGCCACACTCCATCACCTCCCCCCTTACCTCTCTATCGAACCCACTAACACATCACCATCACCTCTTATATTGAACTCACCTCCCTCATCCCTCTCTACATGTATATATACATACTCACATATCCAACCTCTACATTTTCCTTGGCTATTCAAGCCTTCTTCATTTTCTTTTTCGCTTGACCATCCACCAAAGCTTCTTCCTTCCTCTCTTACTCCTCACACGCACACACATCCATCCATCCCTTTCACTTCACCATTAGACCTCACAACCCTCTTCATTTGTTGACCCAACCCCAGCCATTCTACCTACCCCTACACCTCACCATTTCCTACCACAACCACCTCCCTTCTCTGGTTTTTATCTTCTTGAGGGTCACCACCCTACACCACCATAACCTCTATCATCATCGCCCAACTAACCTTACCACCATTACCCCCAACTTCTTCCTTCTCTTCCCCTATAGGCATTCCTACCGCTGCCACCCCCAACCACTGACCATTTTTACCATAGCCAAACACCCTCCTTCAACCCCTTATATCATAACATCCTCCCAACCTACGCCACCATATCCTATAACCTGCATCATACCACAACCACCACCACTTTATGCATTCTGCCCCACTATTCCTCCCTCTACTCTAGCTTCCCCCCTCCATAACACTCCCATAGGCAACGACAAAAATTATTGTTATTTCCCCCTTCACTTCAACTCCTTTCCTCTGTTGCTCTACCCTTGATCTACTTCTATTCTTTGCAACCTTTATCCTCTCCACTTACATCTACCACAACTCCTCCCTTCCAATGTCACCCAACCTTCCTCAACCATCACCTCCCTTTGAAGCCACTATCCTCCACCACCTTTTTATGCAACACCAGATAGCCATCTACACCATCACCACCTCATAGTAGTGCCACCTTGAGCCTATCCATCACTAGTCGTGCCACTCACGGCCACCATCTCCACCACCCCTTTCTCACCTTCCACCACAACCAGCTAGCTAACCATCAGCCCCTTCTCTCATACACTACTCATGCTACACATGCAACATGAGGTAGTTTTAGTTTAAAGATTTTTGGTACCCATTATTAATATGTGAGGATATTTTGATAATTTTTCAAAATAAATATTAATTTGGTAATTTTGGTATTATTTTTGGATACAAAGTTTTACTAGCATGATCTTTTAGTATTTAGTAGGATACCACAATTTTACATTTTTGTTAGATTTTAGGTAATGTTTATACTTTCCTGAAATGGTAAATTTTGTATGATAGCACATTAAGAGTTTTTTGTTTAAAATAGATTAAGTATGGTTTGTTATCCTATAATTATGTACTTATTATTATTATTATCATGGAAATTGGTAAAAAAGAGCATGTTACCATATGTAAAATATTTCCATCACAAAAGTATGGTAAAATTATCTATTATGATTATGTATGAAATACGTGGAAAAAAGATAGGATGATCATACTTAGATAAATTTCTAGAATAATAACTATAAATGTGTGCCTTAGGAGTAATTTGGTCATTTTATGTGTGAGATGATATTTAGCCTGACAAGGATGTTCAATGTGTATTATAGGTTGTTGAGCATGAGATTAGGTAATTGTGGGTGTACTAGATATGCATATTAGGGTTTTATATACAAAATTCTGAATAAAGGCAAAATAATTATTTAGCTTATGTAATAATTTATCTACATGATAAATTACTTTAATTATTATGTTTTTATCCTTATCAAGAAAAACCTATATATGAAATAGATCTATTAATTCAAAAGGATGTTAATGTAGTAATTTTGACCTCATGGACATTTTAAATTATTTTTTGTCTAATGCATCCAAACATAAATAATTGATACTATGATGACTTTAGTATATTTTTATAAATGGCATTAGCGATGATCTTGTTTATGATTGTCTTAAAATAATTAGAAATGAGTAAAATGGTTAATCATGGAAATTATATCTATATGATTTTTATGCGATTTTGTAGTCAACTTCATAAAATTCTAATAAGTAAAGCAAAAGATCTCGAGATTGCAAATGGTGTGTCTTTAGGGGTCACTACCTTAAATACATAGTTTAACCCGCAATTGATTCTGAACTTTTGCCGATGTGCCTTAGTGCCCCAACCAAGCCTTATATCGTACTCTATTTTGTTCTACGGAGTGATAGGGGTATGCATACTTATGGATTAAGTGTCCTTGTCAGTAGGGTACTATGTCACTTTTATGTACTAATGCAGCTAAGGTACCTCTATGTCTTTGGATTGATATTTAGTAGTATATTATGTTGCCTTGGTGCACGGGAATAATTAGAGTACCTTAGTATTTTCATGTTGATTGATCTCAACTCGAGTGAATAAATATGAAATTAATTGATGGATTATTTGATTATTGGATTATTGGATTGATTGGTAGAAGCTTTTGTGCCTACTTGTGGTTTGGTAGCAAACTTTGCAACTTCCTGTGGTTCAATATTAGTCTTTACATTACAAGAAAATAGATCTTTGGCAACAAGTTTTAGCAACGATCAAAATTTTTCGTTGCCAAAAAATATTTTTGGCAACAACTGCTACCTATCGTGGCAAAAACTTGTTTCCATAAATGCCGCTTTTTTTTGCAATAATAATATCTCGTTGCTATAAAAGATATTTTTATTGCCACAACAATTTATCGTGGATAAAATGTAAATAATTTTTGCAATGAAACTTTGTTGTAAAAAATACTATTTTGCAACAATTTGTCAAGTCGTGACTAAAAAATTTACGAAACTAGAGGAAGAAAAAGTATACCAGCAATCAATTTTATATATCATATTTATAGTCAAGATATAGTGTCGTTGGTAAAGAGTACTATTTTTTTTGCTATGATAATCTTGTTGCAATAACATATTTTTTGCAACAGATTTTAGTTGTGGCTAAAATATTTTATAGCCATTTTTTATTTTATGGTTATTTTATTATTTTATTTCTCATAACTTAAAAATTATTAAACTAAAAAGCCCTTTAAAAATATATTATGCTATTTTTTATGTCATGAAAATTAATCTAAGAGAAAATGAAAAAAATTATTTTGAAGAATCATAAAATATATTACACAATTTTTCTCATTTCATGAAAATTAATAAAAGAGAGAAATAATTTTTTTAAAAGATTATAATAAGTTTTTTTCCAACGTGTAAAAACTCTCTTCTTTAGCAACATATATTATTAATTGTGGCCAAAAACAACTTTACAAATTTCAAAGTAACTTTAACAACGAATTATTTTAATTGTGGCTGAAAATTATTTCACAAATGTCAAACTAATTTTAGCAATAGATCTCAATAATTATGGCTGAAAAAAATTTCATAAATTTCATATTAACTTTAGTAACAAATCTTATTTATTGTGACCAAAAATAGTTTTACAAATGTCAAACTAGCTTTAGCAATGGATTTTATTTATTATGGCCAGAAATTCTTTTATAAATTTCAAACTAACTTTAGCAACGGATATAATCATTACCGAAAGTCTAATTTTGGACAAAAAAATTTAGCGCTTCCTTTCCGCGCTAATGAATGACCTTAAAGAAAAAATTTATAAATTTTAAACTAACTTTAGCAACGGATATAATCGCTACGGAAAATCTAATTTTGGGCCAAAACATTTAGCTCTTCCTTTCCGCGCTAACATATGACTTAAAAAAAAACTTTCTAAACCTAAAACCATCGATCGGCACCCTCATTCTCACGACACAACCCACATTTCCAGCTTTCAGGACCCTTTGCCATCAATGATTCCTTCCATCACAGCTCCTTCCTTCACAATAGCTTATTCCAAAGCGCCCACCATCACCATAATCAACGCGTCTGGTGGTGCTTCCGACAACTAGTGGTGGTTTTCGTAGGCTAGTGACAAATAACTTTTCCATCGAGCACCGAGCTCAACCAGCACACATAAATTTGGTTTCATCTCCTGCAAAATTGGGGAGAATCAACCAGTGTAGTTAGCTTTGAAGGTATCAATCCCTCCTATTTCAATTTTTTGGTCTAATTTCATGTCTAATTGATATAGTAGCCTACCAACATTTTGGTCTAATTACCATCCACTGAATTCTATTTTGTTAGTGTGATTGTGTTCATTCTTATTTCTCTTTCGAAATTATATAGTCAATTAAATGTCGGTAATGAATCATTTGATGAGGTATCATGATCTTATAATCTGAAAATTGCTCAGTTCATTGTACTTCGGTTGAAATCGAGTCTAGGCCATCGATTTGGTTTTAGATAGCCTTGTGTATTAGGGGCTTTCAGTCAGGTTTAACTAGTTGAATAATTTGATTGTTAGGTTCCTACACTTCTAATCAAGGATCTGTCTAGTGATTGTAGTAATTTCATGCTGATATTTGATTCAATTTTGAAGCCACTTGAATTATCGTTTCTCTACTACTTTCATTTTTTTTACATTGAAAGGGAAATTTGCATCTATGATGATGTCGTTATATGCCTTGATCCTATTGTTACTTATATTAGATGTTGTATATTAATTTTGGAGTAATTGGTTACGATTAAAGTGGTTAAAAATGATAAAAACATAAACCAAAAATATGAGTTCAATTGATCAAGTACCTAGTTACATGATAATATTTAGATCAACCTGGTGATAATTTTAGTATTATAACAATTTTTCGTAATAGTGAAGCATGCATACTATAAACCAAACTTGATAGAACTTAAATCAAGATTATATGCAATACATGGAATTTCACTGAAGTCCTAAAGTCCAAATTCATCAATAGAATTTTTCTAGAAAAATAAGATCACTTAAATTGCATGTAAAGATGTCAATTTTAATGCCCAAAAGACCTGCATGTCCAAACCTTATAGGTTATGTCATATACACATCCGCCTGCAAATAACCATTAAGAAATGCAGTTTTGATATTCATTTGTCATATCTCATAATCATGAAATGCAATAATTTCTAGAATAATCAGAATGGATTTAATCACCGAAACAGGTGAATAGGTTTCATCATAGTCGGTACCATGAATTTGTTTGTAACCTTTAGCCCTAGATGTCCCTTGAAGACTTCCACACAAGCATCCTTATCAAGTTTCTTCTTAAATATCCATTTGCATATAATGGTTCTACAACCATTAGACGAATTAATCAAAATCCATAAATGGTTGTTATCAATGGATTCCATCTCAGATTTCATGGCATCCAGCCATTTATTGGAGGCAGAGCTCATCATTGCTTCTAAATATGTTAAGGGTTCATCATGGTCTAGTAATAACATGCAACGATGCTCAGCCATGAGAAAAATGTCTCTCTCTAGTTCACAAAGCACCCTTGTAGACCTTGGTCGAGCACTTTCCACTTGTCCCATAATATATTCTAGAGGCTACTCAGGCTCTACTATATTGGGATCATTATCCTATGGCTCTTGAATTTCTTCAAGATGTACTTTACTCCCACTAGCTCCTATATAAAGAAAATCTATTTTCATAAAGATGTCATTCTGAGCAACAAAAAATTTGTTCTTGGTGCAATTGTAAAAGTGATATCCTTTAGTTTCTTTAGGATATCCTAAAAAGAAGAATTTTTGTGATTTGGGTTTAAGCTTGCTTGGGGTCAAATGTATTATGTATGTGATATGTACGAATTATGTCAATCATGCAGAACTCCTTGTTAATGGTGACATACCATGTTCCAACAATCCTAAACTTATGCCTCAAGTTCCAAGACCATTTTGATGGCCTTTTGAAGTTCAACCAATATCTTTAACAAATGACAATCATAAAAAACTACTTCACCTAGATAATCATCAATACCCTATTTGGCAGACCCATTCAATGATGATATTGATGAAGATAGCCTTAGGTATTATGAAGGTATTTAAGAATGATATTATAAAGGATAACTATGTATTAAAAATATTCATGAATGATATCTATGTAAGAAATATAAAATAAAAAAACAAAATAATGTGTGAGATAGCATGGCCCTTATATAAAAATAAACTGGTAAACAATTACCACTTTTCATCTTCAAATGAGACCAGTCTTGACCTCTTTAATTGGTTCAAGTGCTGGAATCCAATCACTTGGGATGTACACTAATTTATAATGATATAGTTGAAAGCACTAAGGATACATACAAAGGGTGTCCTAAAATATAAGATATCTATTAATGAAACTAAATATATACAAGAATACTAGCAACTCAAATGTCGTAAAACCATTACAAAATTACACATCAACATACAAGTCCTAATTAACTAATTATAGGGCCATATTATATTAATGTAAACAACAACTCTATACTTGTATTCAAACATTTATCACAAAAAATAATATACAAGCATATGCAAAAATAAGATAATGTAGGGTTAAGGAGTAGTACCCTAGAGGGTTATAGGGCAGCACCCTAGGCAATGATTATTAAATTAATCACATTAATTCATTGGACTAAATGTAATGGGTTGAACACATAAATTAACTTCAATGAGGAAAAAATAATAGATTGATCCAATTAATCCTATAATTATCAAATCTCTATTGGACTTAACCACCCTAATTAAATTAAATTTAATTATCCCTTGTTAAATTAATCATATTAATTTATCCCCTTTGAATATGCATTATAGATTAATCAAATTAATCTAATTCCATTAAATAGGCATTATAAGATTATTCAAATTAATCCAATCCAATTAAAAAAGGTGTAACAACAACAACAAACATTATACATTCATAGAATTAAAAGATCAAACAATTTGAATCTCTTGAAACAAATTAATCAAATTAATCACCATATTAAGGCTATTCAAATAGGTTGCACCAACTTATATAAAATCAATTTATTTTATTGAATTAGATCAAATCAATTAATACAATAAACAACCAACATAATAGATCGAGAAAGGAAAGATCAATCAAACTAGATTGAAAATAAAATGCATACAAACCAATTAGGTTAAAGGTAATCAAATTAAGAGGCTCTAATATCACTAAAGGATTTTAACCTAACGAAAATACCATAGTAGAGTAAAATCAAAGGCTAAAACACCCAAGAATGTATGCAAGATTAAGATTGAACCTATTAGTCATCCAAACTAGGTTAACCAATTGATTTGAATTGAAGGTGAGAATGAGTTGGTTGGCTTCTTGTTTCAATTCATGATTACTCTTAGCGATATAATTCAATCTTGTTTGACCAAGAAAGCATATATTACATTGTACCTCTATTAGTATTTACACACAACAAAACTAGATCATTAGGGATACATGTTAGCACTAATAGAAACTCACTCTCAATTTCATGGCAAAAAAAGCTTGATGGTTGTAAATTTTACCATCAACAAAAGAAAGAGTAAGGGGTATTTATAATAAAAACCTAGCTTGGTTTATATTAAAACCTTAACCCACATAATCTATATTGGACTTGGGCTTTTAGTTAAATTAAAGCTAACTCAGGTTTAATCCTATTAATACCACCTTTTTCTTAAAGATATATTAACAATATTAAGACCTCATCTTACCTAATTTACAGTCCTTTTATGATCCAATTCGATTGGTGTACAACCTTATAGGTTCGTGTAATGTTGGCAGTGGAATAGAACTCTTTTTGATCCCACAAATCATAAGAGGTATTTAACAAGGCATTATAACCACCCAAATTACATAAATTTCATAAGCTCAACACAACCTATTATAACATATATATTTATCCTTTTATCATATGATATTTATATTTAATAGTAGGCATTGATTGTGCCATCCTTACTTTATTTAGTCACACTCTTTCTCGATAACCAAGTAAGGCTAATCTTAAACAAACGACACCTCATTTATATATAGTAATGCTACTTGTGAGGGGTCCAAATATATCTCTCTCATTTCATGAGAGGGATAAATCCCATCTTGATCATCTATATGCCTTTATATGATTCACACCATGTATGATTATTACCTTTATGATCAACCCTAATAGGGATAAAATTTAGTAAAGTCAAACACATGATGATCATTATACCTACATATACGAAGATCTCATGTCAGAGGACAATATACGATTTGGAGAAAATTGATGACACTTCACACAATATTAAATGTAGCGCCCTCCTATTGAGTCAATCTAATACTATGTTCCATTATATATATCTATGTTATTAGTTTGATATCTCATTTCAATTATCAATAAAAAATTATCATCAACTGATAAACATACTAGTCTTATGATCACTAATATCCCTAATTAGATGATAACATACTAGGGATAGTTGTTGAATAGTAATCTTATTATTATTAAGTAAAGTTTCATAATCTAGTCACATAATTATCTACACAAAGAATAATTAGGGATATCAATATTTGAATAAATAACATCAAATGATCTTTTATTAATAAGCACAATCATTAAATATGTGAATATAAATCATCAATTATGATTGGTTCTAGGATACATGTCCAACACAAGGCATATTCCTCTCTCTCTCTATCAAGCATCTAGTTGTCATACCCCTAACCCATTTATTCTTCTTGATTTGCTAATTGCCAATCCCTTTCATTAAAGTCTTGCTTCCTTGGCCTTTCCCTTTATTATTCCCTTCTATATCCTTCTTTGCTAGCTTTTTATCAATGTTCTCCACAATTTCATGTGCCTAGAAAATCCAAAACCCTATATTATCTTACTCATTTTTTATTCCCATTTATATAAATCTCTTATCTATCCATTTGTTAATTTTTATTTTGGTTCTTCCTCTCATTCCTACCTTGTTCTTAAAGGGGTAATATTTTCTTTATCCCTTTGAAACTTTTATTTTATTTTATGATTGTTGTTGTGTGTTCTTATTATGTATTATTGGCATTTTTTATGGTAATCTAGGTGGTGTTTGAGGTAGGCTTAGAGAAAATCTTTTTATGTATTTTTTTCTTAAAATTATATCTAGGTAAATCCAAGCAACTCTTAAGATGGTACAATATATGGTTATGAGCATGTTATGCTTGTTAGAATTAGCATTATGCTAGGATTCTCTTTTTATGAAAAGTATATATTTTTTATATGCTATTATACTTTATATAAGTTGGTATTTACGTCTTTCAGACATGTGTGTAGAAACATACCTTATTTATATTGATCGTTTATCTAGTTAGGTGTAGTGAAATATGTGAGGATAATCATATTTTAGTCGTTTATGGCTTCAATATGGTGTTGATGAGTTAGTCATGACAAGTATTGTGTAACTGATTATTAAGCATGATTATGTATGTTTTTGTAGTGTTAATCATGATTATATATGTGTTATAGTCTCTTAGATGCATGCTAGAATAATCTGGATAAGTTAATAGCTATTTGGGTATGAATTTTATGTTGTTATATATGTTTTTGATTAGATAAATCAGTCAACTAGTAAGGGAAAAAATAATCCAATGGTCCATCAATTAATGGTTTTGGATTAGCAGTTAACTAGCTAGAATTTATATGCTTTGATTTTGACCTACACTAGCTAACTAGATATGGGAGGAACCAATCCACTATTTTACCAGTTGATTGTTACCCTCAAAATGTAATTGGTTGAATTACTTTACTTAATCAACTAATTGTTATTATTCCCATACCAACCAATGAGTTTGTAGGACTAGTCAATTGGTCCCCTAAGATAGTTTTGTCAATTTTTATTATGGTTGGCTCTAAGGGTTAACTAAGGTTTAACCTTGGGTTATGGATTTTATTTATCATGTTATCTTTTATTAAGTTAGAATTTTAGGTTTACATTGGTTTGGACCTTTGATTTGACCCTAATAACTAACTTGTATTAACCCTTGAATAATTGAAAATAAAATATTAGAAAAGGAATCGAATTGATTATGGTAAGATTTTTTAGCAATGGTTTAATGCCTAACCCTATACCGGGATGGCTTTGAGTTGTAGTGTCCCTTGGGGTCATTAGATTGATTGGCTTGTTGTTGAAGATTACAATATCTTTGAAACAATAATATTGACAATGAATAAGAGACTAATCATTTTAATTGCGATAATTGTGTATGAAAATGGATATTATGCCTTGGAATAGACCCTTAAGTGTATAGTTAGATCATCAAAACAAATGGCTCATTCATGTTCATAGGGACTGAAAACCCCAATAGAAGGTACATATACTTAATGACTTGAATATTGAGCTTGTGTATACCTAGCTTAAGTAGTGTGACTTCCTTGACTTGTTATATTGGAGGTTAGTTATTGATTTTGTTGAGTCATCCTTAGTTTTAGTGTCTTAGACTATGGTATTGTATTACTCTCAAGATTTGAATCTACTTTGATTGTAAATTGAATTAGAAGACCACATTAGTGCCTCTTGAATAATTAGATTAGGTTAGATTTATAAGATTTTGAGATTTTGTTGAAATTATCTTGAGTTGGATACTTATTAGGGTATGATTAACTTTTTATTGTATGTTGAATTGTGGAATCATGATTTCCATTGAATGTTTTTACTCCATGTGGGTTTTGTGGAATCATGTTTAACATTATATGCTGATATTTCATGTCATTATATCATTTATGCATGATTTTTTTTTTTTATGATTAAATTTATGTGAGCATGCTACCTCTTAAGAAGTCTTGTGATTTACTTAATACAAGGAAGTCCTATTGATACCATCAATTTTCATATGAGTACATGCAGAACATGTGGTGGTTAAAGGACTTTGAGGAGTGGTATCTTGAGGGCTAAGGGAATCTAGGGGGCGAGGGTCCCTACTTTTATGAATTATATGGTTTGTATTATAGCTTGTAGTTGGGATGAGTGTAAAGGGAAATTAGTGTCTCACTAATAAGGTATTCTTTTGTTGTTGGTTTCCTTTTGTACTTTTATGTCCCTATTATATTTTGATTAGTGTTGTTGTACAAATATTATATTATTCATAAACATTTATCTATATTTTAATGACTTGTTTTGGCTTCTATTTATTTTGAATTGAAATATTATAGCCTTAACACATGGCATTAGAAAAGTAGAAAAACCCAACTTATGCTAAATGTAGTGGTAACACCTACTATTTTGTGATTATGTATATGTAAAATGAAAATTTCAAATAGTAAAAATGAAGGTGTTAAACCTTAGGACTACTTTCTATGGTTGAACCGTGGAGGGAAGGGAAGTTGTCCGCAAGACACAACATTTTTAGGTTAATTTATGGTTGTTTGTTGACTAGATTAAGTGATTATATATCTTTTAAGGGTTAGGGTTATTTGTTGGCATATAAGGCCTATGTAGTGGGTCAACCCCGAAAGAGCTTTTTAGTGGGTTAGTTTGGAAATAACTTATATCATGGGATATTATGTCACTACTTTCTTAAAAGAGATTTTGTTCTAAAGTTAAACCAAAACAAATAATTGGTGAAAAAGAGGACAACCTAGGATAAATGTTGAGATGATATTCACTCATAAGTCTTGAAGAATGCAATAAGACACTACTCCATTAAAAGAAAACCTTATTTTTAAGGTAATGTACCTATGCAAAGAGATTTGGATACTAACGTCGTGTTTTATCTGAGATCTCTAAATTAGCTTCCTTAGCATTGTGGCATCTACAAGGAACAACACTAGTGGGTCTCTATATTAGTTATGTCACATCTTTCCATCAAGAATCTACAACATATATCGTCATTGGCCAACAACTTGCCGAGCTTTCTCTCATTAAGTTTTAGTATGTGGAATGGATTTTTAATGTACTTACTCAGGTAAAACATGAAAGAAGTTGTGAATGTGAGTTCATTTAATGGGTGCTGCTAGGAAGTGGGAAACCTTTCTAATCTTCTTGAGAATCTTTGATGGTGTGATGTATCTTGAGTTGAGCTAATCCCTTTGAATGAAATGCATCACACCCTTCATAGGTAAAACTCTTAACAAAACTCATTCACCAACTTCATAGCCCTCATAATGTAGCCTAAATATTTCACAACTCATATTTTGGTTCTAAGTTGTTTTTCATTAGACCCTTAATCAAATTGTTGAATAATTTCCTCCTTCATCTCTAGTATCAAAGCAACTATCTCAGTTATTTTATTCTAACACAAAGAACGACGACACTTCCATTAGTATAATGTCTTAAATAGTGTCAACCCTATATTAGAGTAATACTTATTGTTGTATGAAAGCTCAATTAAATCTATTATACCTTCTAACTACCCCAAAGTCTAGAGCACATGATTGTAACATATTTTTGAGAGTTTATATAGTCTGCTTGGTCTAACCACCTATAATTGGATGAAAAGTTTTACTCATATTCAATCTCATATCCATAATCCCTTATAATTTCCCTCAAAAATATGGCAGAAATCTCAAGTTGCATCTAGAAACTATGCTGAATGAAGTCCCATGTATTCTCATTATGTTTATTAGTATTTTATCCTACCTATACTATATTCTTTTTACATGACGTATGTATAGGTGTGCGATGAGAACATATTTGTTTAGGATGTTGACTTAATAGAGTTATGATTTAGGGTGGGCTTAGGGTAGAGATATGTAGTGTTGACAAAGCTGATGTATTTTTATTATCTAAATATGATTACTCTTAGTTTATTTGTGCCACTAGATCTAATTTGGTTTCTCTTTTTCTTTTGTACCTAAAGTGTTATCTCTTATTTAAATAGTTTCATATATGCATATACTTTCCAATATTTCTCTATTTATTGGTTTATTTCTATTAATTAAAATAAAATATTTTAGCCTTACATTTAGTATGAATGATGAGTAAATTGGACTTATATTAATTGCGGTGATAATGACTGTGTGTTTATATTTAAACTTATGCAAAAATAAATATTTTAGTTGCAATTTTTGTGTGTTACAAATATTGTTGGATACTTTACCTTATTTAAAATGTATATTTATTAAATTATTTAAAATAAGGAAATATAGTTTAACAACTACGATTTAAGATAATTTTTTTTTACACAAATCAAACCTTTAGTTCAAATTTTGATGAAAAAATGTAACTAATACAATAATGAATTGTGATATGGGTTTACAATATTAATATTTTTGATTTAGTAGCAAAGAAAATTTAAAATAAAATCATATATATTAATATTTTGATGCAAAAATTTACTAATTTTTATGTATTTATATGATAATTATTATATATGATGAAAATAAAAATAAATTTAATTTTTTTAAAACAATTATATAGTTTAAAATAAAGTAAGAATCTAATTACAACTACGTGCTTTTTTGCATTAACTAAAAAAAATATGACACATGGCATGGTTCTTAAGGAAGCTATTTAATTAGGATCTATCTTAGCATTTCTAATACACGTAAAATGCACAATTATGTACGGTGTAAAGCCCTCTTAAAAAATTCACAGCCATTGAATTAAGTTTTGGAGAAATATTGTATTTTTATATATTTCTCAATCCCGTCTCAAATTTTCACTAACTTCAACTAATGATACTCCTCTAATTATCCATGAAGGGGATTTTTATTTGGAGGATCATATTACATCATTGAAGTTTACTTCATTTCTTATATTACTTTTACCAACAAAATAAATATCTAATTTAATCAAATTTCATAGGATCAAGAATAGGGATGTAAACGGGGCGGGTTCGGGTCGGGTATACTATACCCGTATCCATACTCGATAAGAAAATCCGTACCCGAACCCGAATGGGTATCCGCTAGCACATCCATATCCGTATCCGTTGGATATTCATTACCCGACGGATTATCCGTTTACCCGTTAATGGATATTATCCAACGGATAAATCCATTATCCGATGGATAAACTCATTTATAGTTAAGTCAAATGACAATTTTAACCTTAATTTATACTATATTTATTTTAAAATTAAGGATAAAAGAGTAATTATATATCGGGTAAACGGATACGGATATGGATACGAGTATAGTTACGGGTACGGGTATAGATATCCCATACCCGCATCCGTACCCGAACCCGACGGATATTTTAATCCATCATCCATATCCGTATCCATACCCGTTTAAGTATCCGTCGGGTTTCGGGTAAAACCCGCCCCGTTTACATCCCTAATCAAGAACCAATCCATGTGTTGTAACTTGCAAATTAGTGTAAAAAAAAGTGCGGTTAATGATAAGTTATCTTTATATAATTATACTATTATTTTACTTCAACTAATATAATTACTTCTATAAATAAATAAATATTTTTATTTTTACAATTTACTATAGAATATATATGAATAAATAAAAAGTTAACAAACTATATATATAATTTTATTTTATTTCAATTTACTCATTCATCAAATCAAAAATATTAATATTGAAAACCAGCATGAGAGAGATAGACATCGGCTCGAGTTAAACACATTTAATTTCTTTCTTAAGGCTAGAGATTGACTTGAGTTTGAAATGAGTATGATTCAAAAAGGTTCATAAGTTATTTGACTTGATTAAAGTAAATATACTGAATCGATTAGTTTATCGTAATTTATTACATAACTCAACTTGTTTAGTTATTCGGATAGTTTGAAAGTTATATAAACTAATTTGACTTGTGTAAGTATTCGGTTTAATTAAGAATTGATTTAACTATTTAATTTTTTTATTACAAAAATGCTATTCAAGCCTTTCGATGCTTATACACAACCCTTTTAAATTATATATATAAGCTTATAAATAAACTTACTGATGAGCCTATAAATAAAATATGTAGATAAACTTATTAATAAACCTATAAATAATCTGACGAATGAGTTAAGGTCAGAAACGATTGAGACAAATTTGAATCAAATTTAAATTGGCTCTTTAGCAAATAATTCGAGTGTATTATGACTTGAGCTTTACCTTTTTATTAAACAAGTTTTAAAATAAAATTCAAACTCTATTAATTTAACTTAGTAAATTAATAGAGTTGAACCTTAAATAAGTGATACTAAATCAACTTACAAGTCATTGTATCTCAATTTATTATTGCATTAGTTGTTCATAAAAAAAAATGAGTTAAAGGTTTCGTTAATGAAAATATTTTGATCGTGTAAAATAGTTAATAAACTGTAATTTTAAAAATTTTCATATATAATTGAGTAAAATATATTTTAAATAAAGTAAAATAGCTACAATCTTTTTAAGAAAAAGGATAACGCTCGGTCAATCCAGACAACAGGCCACCGCCGGCCAGTACTGAACTGTTTTGACTTTGGGGTATGCACTTTCGCGTGATCTTCCTGCGGAGTACTCCTGAAATGTTCTATT
This sequence comes from Tamarix austromongolica, assembly GCA_039764185.1. Classification (NCBI taxonomy): domain Eukaryota; kingdom Viridiplantae; phylum Streptophyta; class Magnoliopsida; order Caryophyllales; family Tamaricaceae; genus Tamarix; species Tamarix austromongolica. Next base: position 52,674,901 of record CM077817.1, read on the forward strand.
ATCCCAAAAATTTAGCTGTTGGAACAAGTCAAAAGTGGCTCCTTTCTTTTCCCTAACTATTTAAGTCATCTTTTTTCACAAAATAAAGAGAAAAGAAAGAAAAGAAAAGCAGAAAGAAGGTAAATAATGTTCTGAAGTGATTACTATTGCTTAAATACGCCACAAATGTTTGTAATCTGCTATTAGTTCAAGTTCTAATTTTCCGTTTGAATGAAATTGCTGAGAGTGGATTAAAAAACCAATATGTAATTGATTCCGGTACCTACATAATTATTCTTTTATTATTATTATTATTATTATTATTATTATTATTAAGTACTATCTATTCTTGACCAAATACTTCTTATTCTTTTTATTTGAGTTCACAATTAATCTCTAACTCTTTACACATAATATAGCTCTATCATGGATCATATACTTACTTAAGTCTAATATTCAACTTATCATTTTATTTCATATACAAAAATATACCGTAGAATAATATTATTTTTTATATAAATGTCACATCATATCTTATGCATTTGATTGACTTGTGCATGTGTCATATGAAATTTCTAATGTCTTAAAAAGTACAATAAAAACTATAAACCTTTTATATTAAAGTAATTATTTTGTTTGTAATTAATAAAAAAAAAATTCTACTTATTATTTGTCTAGACCAAATCATTAAAGTTCTAACGACTAATGAAAGGAAAATAAAGATAGCATGAAATAATATCATAGATTACAATTATATTTTCTGTACATAAAAATAAAATATTATATTTAATGTAGAGACTAATTCGATTAAAGTATATATGTTAATTATATATTTCTATTCGTTAAATTAGTCCAAAAAATAAAGGATAGTATTATATATATATATTTCATTACAAGAACTCATGCACATGCTTTAACCACTATTTTTTATTTATAAATTTGTATTAAACTTATATTATTGTAGGTAATCTCATTCCACAACTAAAGTTGGAAATAAGATGAACTAAAAACATTAGCCTCACTTCATGTACTTTAAATAGTGATAATAAAAGTTAATAATTTTTTTATTTATTAAAAAAATATACAATATCCATAAAAAAGAAACAATAATAATAATCATCATAACAATAATAATAATTCATTGGTTAAATGAAGTCTAAATTAGGCACTCTTCTTATCATACCGAAATTGGCCCATAAATCAACTAATGATACATTTGTATTGATATTTATTATTTCCTTTCAACATGAAAAGTAATTTCTCTATAGATAAATTGATATTGTATTTTTTTTCTCTAACTAAAGACCAAACAAAATATCCCACATTTTTCTCTAACTAAAGAACAAACGAAAACTCGGACATCGTTTCCAGAACTAGAGACTAAGAGTAAAGACCTATACTACGTAGTACATACTATTTCGTTATACCGTAATTCAAGATTCTCCTTCTTCACGACGAAAAAAAGAGAGAGAAAAAGAGCAAGGATAGACTAAAGGTAAAGAAAAAATAATTAAATACAGACAGCGGAGAAAAGTAAAGCAAAACTTGATGATGGGCCCCGAACACGAGAATTATTGTCCAAATTTCTGACCGTAGTACCCCGTTGGTCTTGCTAGTCAGCCTAGTCTTCGCAGTCTTTCATTAATAAATTAAAACAAATTGCAAAATGTATAGAAAAAAGGAAATTCAAACGGTTACGATTAAAGTATAATCCCACATCAACATTCTTCATCTCCGAACTTAAAAGAGAAAAAAAAAAAAAACCCTTGATCGAAAATCTTCCGCGAAATTTCTTCATTCCCAGTTTTAACTTCTTCATCCTGGTCTGCATAGCCATCAATTTCTTCTTTTTGTTCTTGCTCTGGTTCCGATTGCTTGCCTTTACTCTCTAATTACTGTTTGTTCCTGGTACGGCTTCCACTTTCTCTATCTTGGGTACATTCTAATATTTTATCATCACTACCTTGTATCGATTTCCACTTAATTCGATTAGGTGATGTCTGTTACTTGAATTTGCTGATTTTACTTATTCTATGATTGATATATGTTATTATTCGTATTCTTGGTTCGAATTTGGTCCTTTTTTTTAATGGAACAAGTGTCAGTTTTTGTTCCGTATTAATTTCCGCGATTGTCTGATATTTGCTGCTTTATATACTGAATCTTGCAATAATTTTTAATGGTTTTTGTTGTTATTTTTTGAACAATTAAATTGCTTTTCCTTCTTTCTTGATGGTCGTCATTATTATTATTATTATTATTATTATTATTATTATTATTATTATTATTTCTTTGATTACTTTCTCTCTCCTGAGTAATCTTCAGGTCATGAATATCTTTTTCCTGTACTGTTTGGACTTTGGAATATGGGTGTCAAGAAGTGTATGCTGTCTAGATTTTTTTTTCCTTGTCATTTAATTTATGAGTATTTTGAAAAGTCAGAACGATAAGAGGAGGCGATCAGTTTTCATTGAGTAATTGTGTTGAATTTATCTTTGTAGATAAGCATTAGACTTATGTATTAGTCAAAATATATGATACAGGAGTTCATAGAATTCCTCTTTCTGTTTTTATGTGTTCTATTTTTGGGTGCGAAAAAGAATATTAGAAATGGAAATCTATTCCCAAGAAACAGGGACATACAAGTCTTGGTCAGACTGATAAATTAATTTGTAGAAAAAACAAAAGATTGCTAATGGATCTTATGTGTATTTTCTTTATCTATCCTTCATTCCAATTTTAGAAAATGGAAATGAAAGTCTAATTTTTATTTATAGGACATGGTTCTCATTTCGAATAGAATTTACACAGTAAGAGTTTCGTTAATTATTTCTTGTTTTCCAATTTAACTTCTTTGAGAAATTTGTGAAGCTTCCCCCCCCCCTTTTATTTTCTGAAAAATCCTATTGCTGAGGTGCTTTGCTGGATTGAGATGGAAATGGAGTGGAGTGATTTCTGAATATTTTATTTTCTGAATAATCTTTATGATTTGGAAAGGATAAGGCTATAATGGACTTGAGGGACAGTGGAGTGATTTCTATTGGATAGTTCTTATAATTCCATGATTGGAAATTGTTTTGTTTATCTTGAAAAGGAGTTTTGTTACGCTATATTTTCTGACATGAATTTTATGTGGGCATAAAAATTATATCTTAGGAACTCTGATTTAGAAGAGGACTTCAACCATTTCGTAGGAAAGCAAAAGAGAGGGCTGGGAAATGAGAGTGAAAGAAAAATGATGAGAAAAACCATATGTTATCCGGTGGGAGGAACGATTTGTGATCATTTTGAAAGGGAAGATTCCCCCTTTTATCCCCCTCCTTGCTTGCCTTATTTTCTTCTTGTTTTTGTCCATTTTGTAAGTGTGTGGGGTTGATTGGGTGAAGGGGAGGGGGAGGGGCCGAGGGGAGGGGCAGTGGAAATTGTGTGCATGCTGGTAGTGGTCTTAGGTTCATTGGCTGCGAAGCAATGCATAACGATGGCTGTTTTAGAGTGAAAGTACTGTAGAAGGGGTGAATAGGGTTGAATAGAATGTAATTTGAAAATAAAAATTTGGCACAATTTATAGTGCTTCAAGTAAATCTAAATCTGGTTTCTATCTTCACAACCAAAAGGCTTTCCTTTTGGATTTTGAAACCGTTGTGATGAACTTCTCCTAGTTTATGGATCTGCAACTCTATTGACTGCTATTTATCTTCTTTAAATTCCATACTTATAATATCTTCAAGAATAATAGGCACTATCACTACCCCTTATAATGAATTTTGATGAAGGGTGTTTTTGATTACACTAATCCTTTTAAGATTATAGATATGAATTAGTAAAAATAATTTTTTAAAGTATAATCTAGTTAGAAGAATGATATATTGAATAAAAGAAATGATTTTCGTTGAGAAAAGTAAGCAAGAGCACTTTTGAGATTATGTCAACAAATTTGATTTGCTAGTGAGTAGTTGAGAATTAATTGCAAGAGAGTAAGAAATAGTTGTGCAATGATTAGAGCTCAAAATATATTTTTAATTATACCCAAAAACCACTATATATATATATATCAAACTAAATGGAGGCAAAAATAATATAGTTGTTTTGCGAATAATGAGCAAAAATCTTAGCATTTAATGCCAACTAGTCTATCACTTAAGGGTATTAGTCAGTTGATTTGTTGGTATAACCATATAATTAAATATTAGTCCCAATACGCAATATCGGCCGATATTTATCAATTTTTGTGTTAGCCGATACTCGAAGTTGACAATACGTGACGAATTTAGAATTTCACATATTTATTGGTGATATATTAGTTATCGGCCAATATTTATTGATATTTGCTGATATATGCTAATATTGATTGTGAAAAAAAAACACACTGTGACCACTGCGACATATAAAATATCGTTCACGACACTCCTATACCGCGATTGCACCCGTAATCGCCACTGCAACCGCGATTTTATTGCTTGGGGACAACCACCCTAATGGTTATGTTCATACCTAAATGGAAATGCTACAGTGCAATAATCAATTGATTGGGTTATTGAAACTAGTCTATCATTAGATTTTAGTCTTTGAATATACTAAAAACCCAATGAATGGTTATGTAAACCAATGACTTAGTAGGAAAAGCAGTTGATTGGTTTGGAAAAACCAGTTAATAGCTTAAAGTCAAGGCAAAATTAATGTTGCAAAAATTCAACCCATAGACTTTTTAAGCAAGCTAGTCGATCAGTCTGGGAGACCGGTCTCGATTGGTTTACTCAAACTAGTAAATGTATTAAACTTGAGGCTAAACAAACTTTATATGATCAAAGTTCATAAGAAACTAGTCAATCGGTTTTTCAAACCAATATAGGATATTTGAAAGTTTAAAATCTTGATTGATAATATGAACCAGTTGATTGATTGCTAGAGTTTTTGGAAGTTGAAAGTCTTAGATTGAAACACAAATCGGTTTGAAAACCAATTAAGAATTTATATCAAATAATTTCTAATTAAGATTTTAAAAAAAATTCCAAGGGTCAAAAATTAAAGTGAAATTGCTCAGTTTAACCTTATAAGATTAAACCTGAAACTTAAATATTTAATATTGAGTTCTCAAGTCTTTAGGCATTTTGACATTAATCTTCTCTTGTGCTTAGAAACTTAATTCTTGTAAATCTGTTGTGTGGTTTTTCATCTGTATGAGTATTGTAGTACATGTACATGCACATGCACACGTAATCAAACAAGTTAAACCCTTAAACACATTTGTTATTATCAAAATAAGTATTAAGATATTAATTGACCCAGGTAAATAGTCTCCCTTTTTATGATGACAAACAAAAAGTGCAATAATGCTTAGATTAAGGATATAATAGAAGCAAAATGCTAACATAAGACCATATCCCCTACCACTTGTAACCTCAATCCAATTTTTGAATTTCTCTCCCTTTTTTTCATAAAAAAAAAAGAGAGAGAAAGGGGTTTGCAAATGCAAAAACCTACATACAAAGCATCCAAAATCATAAAAGGGGAACCTCCCCTCAATTCGTGCATTAGTATAAATAAGAAGAGCAAATGCACAAGTAAGAAAGAATATGTTATAGTAAGGAGTGGCAGCTAGCTATGGGGGATGAAATCAACTCATTAAAGGAAAATAAAACTTGGGTTTTGGTTCCTAAACCTAAGAACCATAAGCTGGTAGGCTGTAAATGGGTGCTTAAGCTCAAAGAAGGAGCTGGTATTAATGAAACTCCAAAATTCAAAGCAAGGTTGGTTGCAAAGGGGTTTACACAAAAGGAGGGTATTGATTTCAAAGAGGAATTTTCTCCTGTTGTAAAACATACATCTATAAGGGTTCTTTTACCCATAGTTGCTGTCTTTGATCTAGAATTGGAACAACTAGACGTAAAAACAGCTTTTCTACATGGTGATTTGAAGGAGACCATTTATACGGCTCAGCCACCAGGTTTTGTAGAAAAGGGAAAAGAGGATATGGTGTGTTTACTCAAGAAATTTCTCTATGGTTTGAAGCAGTCACCAAGAGAATGGAATAAAAGGTTTGATCAAGTGGTTATAGGCATGGGTTTCAGCAGGAGCAAGTTTGATTCCTGTGTTTATGTTAAGAATAAATAATCAGTTGCAGCTGTATATATATTACTGTATGTAGATGATATGTTAATTGCTAGCAAGAACAGGGAAGAAATCAGAGTAGTTAAGGAACTGCTAAGTAAGGAGTTTGTTATGAAAGATTTGGGGCCAGCAAGGACGATTCTTGGTATTGATATAAATAGAGAAAGGTAAAAAAGGTTGCTGAATATGTCACAATGTTCATATTCAAAGAAGTTACTTAACAGGTTTGGTTTTACAAATATAAAACCTGTTTCTACTCCAATAGCTCCTCATTTCAAATTATCAAGGGAACAATGCCCTGCTACTAAAGTTGATAGAATGGGGATGAGCAGAATTCCTTATGCCAGTATTGTAGGCAGTCTAATGTACTTAATGATTTGCACAAGGCCTGATCTGTGCTATGCAGTTAGCCTAATCAGTAGATGCATGGCAAATCCTGGGTTGGAGCACTGGAAAGTAGTCAAATGGGTGCTGAGGTATTTGGCTGGGACATGTGATTATGGCCTGATTTATGATTATAACACTGATGATGAATTACTTCTGGAAGGGTATACAGATTCAGATTATGCAGGTGATTATGATTCAAGAAGGTCACAATCAGGATATATATTCAAGCTAGGCAAAGGAGTAATAAGCTGGAAGGCCTCACTGCAGAAAGTGGTAGCACTTTCTTCAATGGAAGCTGAATATATATCCTGCACTGAAGCATTTAAAGAAGCATTGTGGCTGAAGGGTTTACTCAAATTTTTTTCTGTAAATCAGATCTCTGTGATTATTTGGTGTGATAATCAAAGTGCTATCTACCTAAGCAAGAACCCATTTTATCATGAAAGGACCAAGCATGTAGATGTGAGGTTGCATTTTATTAGAGAAGTGATAGAAGGAGGAAAGCTGAAACTGGAGAAGATTGATACAGCAAATAATGCTGCAAACCTGTTAACAAAACCATTGGAAGAATGTAGAGTTCTTCACTATTTGAAGATGCTTGCATGTGGTACAAACATGTAGTCAAGGTGGAGAATTGTTAAATATGCCTACATTTTGTACTTAAGGATAATTAAGTTTGAAATAGTCTTACTAGCTGTTAATCAGCTCATGACTATTTCTTATTGTCATGCTGATTATTAGGCAGTTATAAGAGAATATTTCAGGCTGTTTGACTATTTCTTATTGTCATGCTGATTATTAGGCAGTTATAAGAGAATATTTCAGGCTGTTATAAAAGATAGGATAAGGCATGTACACGTGTGGTGTGTAGCCTGAGATTCCTATGATTCTTTGTGTACAAATAGGGCAGGCATGTTTGATTGTAATGTGAGAAACACAGCTAATAAACTTCCTTTGGTGTTTGTTGAAATATTTTCTGAGTTGCCTTCTTCTTATGCTGTTTCCGTGTGCTAGTTCCTCATCTTTCTTCTAACTAGTTTTAATTCAAGATATCATCTTTTTTACACAAGATTACGTAGTGTGTTGCATAGATTAAGAGAGAATTATTCTTTTCTGTTTCCAATCAAAGAGTGGTGAGTTCTTGAGGGCTAAAGGTGTTGTCTTGATCAGCATTGTTAGCTCTGAATATCCTCAATAGGATCATTGGCATTCCCCCCTTAGAATGTGCCTATAAGCACTAGAGAGATCCGAATTTTGATTACTAGAATGAAGATGTTAGCACAAATCAGAGTAGGAAGAGTGGAAAACATGATAGACAAGTGATAACTAGATCTGAATCATCTTATATAGGCATATCAAAATGTACATTGAAGTATACGAGATGGAATAGAAACATGCTAAATAGTTATCTACTATCATCAAATACATCAGAGTTTAGATATCTCAACATAAAATCAATACAATTCCGACTTTGCAAAAAGAAGACATATAACCCATACCTTAGGGTGGTCATGGACTATGTAGAGCCCTGAACAACACTAGTGGTGCCTAGAATAGAAGAGGATGGTGGATTTGATGGTGAGGTTGTGATTATGGTTGATGGGATCAAAGTCGTCATGTCCTCACTCTTAGTGCCCTCAAATTGTGCAGTAACCGCAACATCTTGAGCTATCTGAGTAGCTTATGGGAGTGAGTCATTAAGAATCATATTAGATGGCGGAAGATTTTTAGTTAGTGTATGCTTAGATCTAATGCTTGGAGTAGTGGCATCTTCAACAATCTCTATCTCATTAGCACCAATTACCGGCTAAACATGAGCCATTATAGTATTATGATCTATACCAATCTCGTCTTATGGCTAGTTCTGATCTTGTGATTGGAACTTAAGTTGAAGCGTAGTTCAAATCGCATACACATTTGACCCTTACAATGCTTGGCGCCTCTTGATGGTTGTTAATATGGTGTTGTCCAACATTTTAAGCCCTCGTATGAGTAGTGGATACTAACCACAATCACTTTGCCTTATGAAGCTTCCTGTGGAGATTTGTGGATAATGAAGGAGAAACTATAAAATTTGAAGTACCAGCAGATGTAGAGGCAAGAAGGTAATTAGAGGGTGGTATTCTACCAGCACGAGTCAATATATCACGGCTGCACAAGCCTTAGTAGTGAGGACTATACTTTGTCCATCCGTGCTCATCTCGTACCCTATGTGTAGTGTCACCTTATTGAAGATGTCCAAATCATTTTATAGATGAAGAGGGATAGCTTGGAAATTACCAAAAGGGACCTCAAAGTTCTGAAGTATCCTCGTAACGAGGGACCTATATCCTAAGGCGGCTGGTTTGTGGCGCGCCATGTGTGCCATGTTTCAAAATATGTTGATTCCAAAACGCACTTTAGTTCATGGAAGGATATGGTTGATCCCATTCCAGCCCTTAGTAGTCATGTTTGCCCCAAATCGTGCCAAAGAGAAGAGTATCAAATTGATGAAGTAATGTAACACCTTTTCGAGGGTGGTAGATAATAGGAGTTGGTAGTGCCTCCAAGCATTTAGTGGTTTCTTGTCATCTCTGAAGTGACATTGTCATGGGTACGAGTCCGCATCCACTCTCTATAAGTCACCTTAGTGCCGATGTTGAAAGTAATCCCAAGTACCCTAGCAAGCCGAACCTCTTCTAATATTACGGGAACACCAAGGATGTGATTAGTGATTGGAGATCCGATGATATGAACAGAGAGATTGATGCAAGTGTTATCGTTTATACACTTGTTAGGATGAACTTTCTTACTATGGGAGCTCATGTATGGTTGGTTTGAAAGATAAAGGGAGAATGTGAAGAAGTCTCAGTGATTCTAGTTAGTTTAGTGGAAGATCTTGTTGAAGATTGGATTGAGTAGGAGGAGCATTAAGGCCTACGAGCAAGAGAGTACGCTCCGGAGGAGACTCCTTAAAGGTGGAAGGATAGGAAGTCTCATCTATCCTCAATGAAGTCCTAATAGGGCGACTGGGCATGGTTCGAGCTATTTTAGAAGGGATTTGATTGCAGTATTTTTTTGTTTAGTCATGAACAAAATGAAGAATCAATAACAAAACTAAGTAAGAACAGAAAATGAGTGAAAGAATAAGTCAAGTGTAGGATGACTAATTAAAGGAAATCAAGAACAGTAAGTAAAAGAGAGTGAAAGGTGATCCCTCAGGTTATAACGAGTTAGAATAGCAGGAAACTAACTCTAATTAACCAATAATAACACTTTAGATTATGCTTGAAATGAGAGTTGGGCTTTCGAACCTTTCACCCACTAATTCTATACCAAATCTTATAATACAGCTTCAATCACCATTTGTGATCAGTTTGATTTCCTCTAATGATCACAACAAATCCTCTTTGTGCAATTTGGTGGAGAAATGAGAAATTTGGATGGGAGAAAGTGAGGGCGAAGGACCAATAGTTAAATAGTTTTGAAAGAAGTGAAGGTGAGGGTTTGTTTGTCCGAAGAGGCCTTATATACCTCGGACAAACCAGTCAATTGGTTTCTAAAACCCATTGAGTGCTCCAGCCCAATTTTTGAAAAATAAAATACTGCATGTATCAACCAATTTCAAGAGGAATATTAACTAGTCCCTTTGACATGTCAACTCAAATGGTGTCATTAGGCGCCAAACACTTATTACAAGCATGAAAAATAATCTAATCATAGAATCAATCATGTATTTTATACTTGATTTAAGCATGTTAAACATTAATTATGCAAACTAGTTAAGATCAAATCAATACTTATTAATTCCATCCAAACATGATCATAACATGATTTTCATGCGTTGAACACTTAATTCATATGTCAAAACATCATGAATTCACAAAAAATGAAGGAAATGTTATCCTAATTATTTAGTGGTTTTGTGAATATGCTTTCACGTTGATGCAATATGTCCACGAACTCTACACTCACATCTCTTTTTTCAACATGACTTCTAATGAAGTGATGTTTTATCCCAATATGTCCAAAATTATCCCAACACGCCTAGACTTAAGAGTGTTGAACAAAATTTTTTGTGAGGCAAATTGCACTTGTGTCATCACACCTAATATGAATCTTCTCAAACTTAAGGCCATCACTAATTTGTTGCTTCGTCCACAGTAATTGTGCACATCAAGTTCTGGCCAAGTAATAAAGTCGTGATTGCGGTTACGGTCACGGTGTCATGAATGATATTTTATATGTTGTGGTTGTCGTGGCGTAATTTTTTTAATTTATTTCACAACAAATATTAGCAAATAGCGGTAAATATCTGTAAATATTGGTCGATAACCGATATATCGCTGATAAATACGTGATATTCTAAAATTGTTGCGTATCGCGTACTAATTGACCTAAAATTTGACAAATATTGGCCGATATTGCATATCAGGACCAACATTTTATTGTAGGGCTTCGGCTACTATGTATTCCGCCTTAGCTATAGAGAATGCAATGTTAGATTGTTTTTTACTACGCCATCTAACTAAACCTTCTCCTAGAAATTGATAAGTACCCGAAGTACTTTTCCTATCAACCTTGTACCTTGCAAAATCATAATACCAACAAGGTCTAAAAATGAGTCTTTAGGGTAAAACTGTCTTAGGTTCAGAGTGCCTAACAAATACTTAAGGATTTTTTCAACTTCTATGAAATAGTATCCTTGGGATTACATTGAAAATGATCACATAAACTCACACTAAACATGACGTTAAGTCTTAGACTCAGTAAGGTAAAGAGGTGATCCAATCATGCCTCAATACTACTTTTGGTTTCCTTGTTTACCTCCTTCATCGATGTTAAGTTTTGTTATGGTAGCTATGGTGTATTGCAAGGCTTTCTCTCGTTCATTTCAAACTTCTTGATGTACTTTTATTAGTTGACAAAAATTTCTTTCTTGGTTGTTTAACTTGAAGCTTTAGGAAGTATGTTAACTCACCCATCATGTCCATCTCAAGTTTACTATAGAGGATCTTGTAGCCACTTTTCTAGATGTGTCTCCGGTCATAAGTTCTTGAGGATGTCTATATGCCAGCCAATTAAATCGCGGTTGTGGTCATGGCGTGAAGTTTTGTTTTTATTCCACCATATACGCTAATTATTATTTATTGATCATTTGAATATAAATATTCAATAAATTAGTGTTTATTATTATATTAGAAGTATTAAAGTGAGTCATTATATGCTAGATTTTTCTAATAACCTTAAATTTGCCTTTGAATGAAAAAAAACATGTTATTTAATAGTAAATGTGAAGATAATAAATTGTAATACTTGATTATAATTCAATAGTAACTTGGTCTAAGATATATATAGTAAATGAATAATTTTTTTTTATCATGCATGCCTTTTTCAATAGATTAAAGAATTCTCAATAAATTGCCGATTTACCGGCCGATAAATGTGAAATTTTAAAACCATAGCGTATCGGTAATTTTGCGTTGCGGCAAACCCAAAAACCGCTAAACAGCGGCCGCTACGCTATAGCGGGACCGCTATTTAATTGTATGCTATATGCGTTTGGGAGATGATTTGTTGTTCACTCTCTTGTTGAGCCAATTGGAGGATCATTATCTTCTTTGTCTTGGTGCTCCTTAGGGGTTGATTCATCTTCTTTTAATTGGTTATATATTTGGTTGGAAGGCCCAACATCATCCTCTTAAGAACCCTACACACTCGAACAATATTAATCAAAAGCAACATGAAAGGATTTTTCAAACAACATGGTACGTTTTTTGACGATCCTACTATATAAAGAATAGCCAAAGAGGATATCTTCATCTACTTTAGAGGCAGACTTACTAAAATTATTTTTTCCATTGTATAAGATAAAGTGTTTTCAACCAAATATGTTGAAGTATCCCACATTTGATTTCTTACCCTTGTAGAGGTCAAAGGGGTCTTCTTGAGTATGGCTTGGATTACTACCCTGTTCATCACATAGTTTGCGGTTTATACGGCTTCTGCCCATAAGTACTTGGAAAGTTTAGAGTCGCATATCATAGTCCATGTTACTTCTTTTAAGATCCTGTTCTTTTGCTCTACAATATCATTTTGTTGTAGAGTCCTTGAGATTGGAATGTTGTTAAAGATGTCATTTTGATTGCATAATTTGGTAAATATGGTATTCTTGAACTCCTTGCCATGATCACTTTTTTTGGCATGGATCATTGTTTCCTATTGTACTTAAATTCTCTTAGCAAGCACAATAAATGTATTAAATGCATTATCTTTGGTAGAAAAGATTAATTTTTGAGTATACTGAGTAATCATCAATTATAACGAGTGTATATCTACAACCTCTCATACTAGGACTCCTAGTAAGTTCGAATAATTCCATGTGCAACAACTCAAGTAGTTTAGATATGGTCACAACATATATCGGTTTAAATGAGATTGTTGTTTCTCTTGTTGGCATGCATTACATAACCAATTTTTGGAAAATTTTAGGGAGACCATGCACTACTCTTTTCTAACAAGTTTGTTCAGTAGATCCATACTACCATGCATACTTTTTTTATGCCATAACCATGCATGATTATCTACATTACCTAAGCATGTATTATGTATTTTGATTGATTTCACATCTAGATATTGTTAATGTGTAGGCATATGAATAATATGGATTTATCTATCCTATTTGAAATCATACAATATGAGTTAGAAAAACTAACTACATAATCCGTGTCACAAAATTGACTAATACTAATCAAATTATATTTATGTTTAATACCATCAACAAGATAAACATCATCAATTAAGGATTTGAGGGTTTAGAGTCATCAATACTTATGCTACCAACTACCGCAATCTTGCCTTTTAAGTTGTCTCCAATGTGATTTTTCCTCCATCATAGTGCGTTACCTTTGAGAGCATAGTTTGGACACACATTTTGTGCCCTGAATACCCTAACTATTTGTGGCTTCTCGTTGAGACTTTGAAGCAAACCTACAAATATGAATGTCCTAGTTTAGGTAACCAATCAATGGGTCCTTGAGAAGTTAGTAACCCATCCTTGAATGATGGTTCTCTTGGGCACCTAGACCTTGAGGCAACTTTAACATTTCTATCAATTCTATATGAAGATGCCACGTGACCAAATTTTCCATACACATTACATGCAATAAGAGAAGGGGAAGCAATAGATTGATGTGTTTTAGAAGCCTTCTCAAATAATTTTTTAAGGATTTGGCGTTTCATGATTCTCTCATCACCATAACATAACCTAGACTCTCATAGTTCTTACAATACCTTTGAGCAACCAATAGTAAATTCAAGCCTTTGAAGATGTAAATTATCTAGGTAATTTTGCCACATTTGTTTGAAAGATCAACTAGTTTCGGGTTGATCCATCTTCACATTGTGATCAAGAGAAAGAAATTTCTTATAGGATTCCAATTCATCAATTTTTATATTAAGTTCAAACTTGTAGTGATGCATGTGAGATTCTAGTAAGGCATTGTCATATAAAAGATTACTGTGTATCTCATTTAGGTTGTCAAAAAAATTCTTCATGTTATCTCTTTGTTTTGCTAGCTTATCGTTATTACGTAGCGTATTATGTAAAGCATATTTTAACTCATCATAGGAATAAAGAAGTTAATATTGTACCTAATCATTGTCTTCCTCATCATATTTTAACTTGTAAATCATGTGGAAGTTGAAACTCATTGCCTAATGCCTGGTTGCTTATTGGAACTCGTGTAGAACATGGATTTACAGCTCCAATAACCTCTAGACAGCTTTATAATTTCATATTTATCTTCTTTATTTTTACAATCAAAATCTCTTAAGAACCTATTATAATGAATTTCAATGAAGGTGTTTATGATTACAATAATCTTGAACAATTTTATTGGATATAATCTAGCTAGAAGAATCAATTATTACAATAAAAGATTTAATTCTAGTTGAGAAGAGTGAGCAAGAATACTTTTGGGATTATCTCAGCAAATTTGATTCGAAAGTGAGTAGTTGATAATTAATTGTGAGGGACAAAGTATGAGTTAATTGTACAACTAATTAGTGCTCAAAATATATTTTTAAGTCTGCCCAACAACCGCTGTATATATATATATATATCAAGCCAAACATAGGAAAAAATAATACAATATAGCCATTATGTGAAAACAGGTAGAAATCTTAGCATTTAATGTTTGTTTAATTGATTGGTTAAGGATATTAGTTGATCGGTTTTCCTAACCAGTCAATTGTTCGGTATAACTAGCCAATGGTTATGTTTAGATCTGATTGAAAATGTTACCGTTGCTACAACCAGTCGATCAATTTAAGCAATACATTTTTGGTACATATTAAAAATTCATCGAATGGTTTGGCAAACCAATAACTTAGTTGGGGAATCGGTCAATTGGTTTGAGAAAACCAATTAATATGTGTAGGTTAAGGTAAAAACAAATTTGCGACTAATTTCACTTATGGTCTGGTTAATCAAACTAGTTGAAACCAATGAATGTGTTAAAACCAAGGTAAAATTGATTTTGCAGAAATTTAATTCATAGCCTGGTTGAGCAAATCGGTCGATCAGTTGGTAGGGTTTTTGAAAGTTTAAAGTTCTAGAGTAAAAACACAAACTAGTTAATCAGTTTGGAAATTAATTGACCAGTTCCACCTGGATTGAAATTTTTGCAAAACACTTTAAAATTTATTTGAATCTTAAAACCAACTAAGAATTTACCTCAAATAAATTGTTAGTAAGATTTTAAAAATAATCCAACAGATAAAAAAAAAATGAAATTGCTTGACTCAACCTTATAAGATAATACCTATGACTTAATGATTAAACCGTAAGTTCCTGAGTCTTTGGGCATCTTAACATTAATCTTTTCTTGTGCTTGGAAACTTGATTCCTTTATTAAGTTGTTGCACTTGAGAAATAATTTAAATTGGTGTGGTTTGTTACTCATATGGGTGTTTGTTATCTTACAAATGTAATCAAACAAGTTTGTTATCATCTAAACAAGGGTTAAGATATGAGGTCGACATTTAGATATTTTAACATGCTCTCATGTTTCTTTTGAATTCAGGCATGGAGATTTGTATCATACAGGGAAATTGTAATAAAATCATCCTCTAAGTTCCAATTTCCAGAGTGGAAGATCGAGTATTCTTAGTGAACATCGGGATGGCAATAGAACTGAGTTATCAGCAAGATAAGTTTGTCAGGTATGTTGTTTGACAGTTTTAGTAATACGTGGTCAAGTTAAAATTTACACTGTTGACCTAAACCCTAACTAGCATTAGAAATGCCTTCCTTTTTTTGGCACCATGTGTTACTTGGCTGCTTCCGCTGAGTTCTCATTTGCTACTCTGTGGCTCTGTCTCTGACCGGATCACTGATCTTGGTAAAAAAAAAATCATTATGCATCTCTTTGTTGTTTTCCCTTTCCTTTGTTAGATATGTAAAAAGTAAAATTGAATAAATCATTATGCATCTATTTGTTTTTTGCCCTTTCCTCTAATATATGTGTTTATCCATCTGCTGTTGTACAAATTATCATTTCTCTAGTTCATTGCTGCACAAAGTTCATAATCTTTTTTGGAGATGATTGATAGGGGATTTCTTAAGTTTATTGCCTTCTTTTCTCAAAGCCAGTAGGATGGAAGCTGATATTTTCGAGTGTCTAATTCATGCTTGTCTAGTGACGAATAAAGGAGTGTTGTTTATCTATGGCTCAGGTTTGGAGACTGGGCTCCACAGAGAAGGACAGAGGCACAGTTCCCTATAAATGATGGAGGTCAAACTGGACAATTGGGGACTACAATGAGGTCTATCTTGGATAGGTTCCAGAGAGGATATGCATCTCGTTCGGATAGCATAATTGGTGTTGCAAAGTCATTGAAATCTGGATCTCTAAGGACAATTTTTTCTCATGCCATGTGTTCTAGAAAGAAAATTCTTGATCCACAGGGGCCATTTCTTCAGCGATGGAATAAGATATTTGTATTATCCTGTGTGATTGCTGTCTCACTTGATCCTCTCTTCTTTTATATTCCCATAGTTGACAGTAATAAGCATTGTCTGGATTTGGACCACAAGTTGGAGATTACAGCGAGTGTTCTGCGCTCCTTCACTGATATATTCTACATACTTCATATCGTCCTACAATTTCGGACAGGTTTTATTGCTCCTCCTTCTCGGGTATTTGGCAGAGGTGTTCTTATTGAAGATTCCTGGACAATTGCGAAAAGATATTTGTCTTCATACTTTTGGGTTGACATTCTAGCTGTTCTTCCCCTTCCACAGGTGTGTACATTTGTGCTTTCAAGAAGCTGATTAACTTTATTAATTTCATCATCTTCTCTTTGCTGGACTAGTCTCTGAAAGATTGCCTTGCCTTTCAGGAGTTTTGATGATTACACTGTTAATATGTTGTCTTCTGTACATGACTTGGAGTTTCTGATCCTTATTTTGGACTAAATCTTCTGGTGTTTCTTAATTAGGTGGCAATTTTAGTTATACCCAAGCTGAGTGGCTCAAGAGCTTTGAATACCAAAAACTTGCTGAAGTTCATTGTATTCTTCCAGTACATCCCAAGGTTTCTTCGAATTATTCCATTATACAGAGAAGTAACTAGGACCTCTGGCATACTAACAGAAACTGCATGGGCTGGAGCTGCTTTCAATCTCTTTCTTTACATGCTTGCTAGCCATGTAAGTTTGAGCAGAGAGTTGCTTTCTCCCGTCTCTTTTAATAATGTAATCTATCACTGCTTAAAACTGTATTTGCTAATTGAAGTCTGTTCAGCTCTTCTGAGGTGATTTATTGACTTTGTTTGATTTGGTCTGCATAGTTGATGAACTATTGATGCAGCATTTCTCTATAGAAGCTGAGCTCTTCTGTATGGAAGCCCCCCCCCCCACACAAAAATTTTCTATTATTGATTAGACCCCAACTGCTTGATGGCCAGAAGGCTCAGCTTTAGATATTCTGATGAGCTCATCTTGAATTATTGATTCTTATGTAGCAAAGGCTATTTATGTAGAAAAAATTTTCTTATGTATGCTATTTGTTTACCTAGAGGAGGGAGACAGGTTGTGGTTGCTAATGGGAATTTGGTAAATGTAGATGTTGTATGAATTGGTAATTAAACAGTACTTCAGCTTGAGAACAAAATTGAAACTCTATTAGTTATTTACCCTTACATTCTTCTCCGTATATGCTCTTGTAGGCATCTTTTTTTCTTTTCAGGCAATAAGCCCTCACTTTCTTAGGTTTGCTGCCATACAAGTCTCCTCCCTCTAAACTCTACCTGTTCTCTGCCTTTTCACTCTCTGAATTTCTCTTTCGGTGTCTCCTGGTATTTAACTCTTTAGCTAGTTTAGTTCTTTCCGCTCCTCTCTTTTCTCTTTGAAGGTTAATAGCTTTTTATCCCTTGTTCGGTCCATTTCCTTGCCCTCTGTCGACATGAACAATGACCAACTAGCAACCCCAAGCTATTCTTTGCTGATTTTGATTTGATTTGCACAAAACAACTGGTAGAAAGTGTTCTTTGGATGCGTGACGAAATTATGAGATATAATTTGTCTGTGGGAAGCAAGGTCAAGTAAGAGAGTTGTATGACACATTATTGTACTTACTGGTTCCACTTTATTTATCTAATCTCTTAATATTATTGTTTCTTCAGGTTCTTGGAGCCTTTTGGTATTTGTTTTCAATTGAGCGAGGATCTACATGCTGGAGGAACAACTGTAAAAAGAATAGTAACTTATGTGAATATAAAGACTTATACTGTCACAGTGGTTCTGGAAATAACACATTTTTGAATAACTATTGTCCTATCTCACCAGCGAACGCAACTATATTTGATTTTGGGATATTTCATAATGCATTTGAAACTCATGTAGTAGAAACGACTGATTTTCCACAGAAGTTCTTTTTCTGCTTCTGGTGGGGCCTGCAGAATTTGAGGTTAGAGTTCTTATGTCATTTTTAATTTTGCTATAGTATACCTGAGTATCAATTCAAAACTTTTCACTGTATTCCTTTTTCATCTGCAATGCTGCTATCTTCATCCTCTAGATTTCTCCATTTTTGTGCTTTCTCCTTCTATTCTTTATCTGTTCTGTGCACTTTAAGAATAAGAATTTCTTACTTCTTTATGGGCTACTGATTAAAAAGGTCCTTGATGCTCTTTGAAAGTACTGGAACTGTTGCTCAAATGCTGTATTGAGACTAATAAAACTTGTATACGTTAAAGCAAACTTGCATACATTTTTTAAATACAAATATAATCATTTTATTAAAATAATATAGTAGGTATACATTATACATAAAAAATCATCCTTATTTTTTAAATTTAAAGAACCTCCTAAAATTTAATAAAATAACATGATATCAAGCATTATTGGATAAAAACTTTAGGTTTTATTTTTCTTCAATGTTGCTAGTTGCTGGTCTGTCTAACTTAAATCATCATCTATTGTTTAACCCCCCAAATAGTCAATAGCTGCAACATATAGAAATTTAAAAGGAAAGAAAGTATTGTGGGTCGGTTGAATTTTTTTTGATGAGCAAGTCTTCAAAACCAAGTTTTCCTGTTCCAAAATATTATTTTTATTGCATGAAATTGCTGTATAATCTGTTTAACTTTTCTTGACACCGTAGAATGTAGTGTTATCTCCCCCCTCCCGGGGGGTAAATTATGCAGTGTGATTATATTAATTTTAGTTTCAAAAAACTTCTCCTGATGCTATGGTACCACAGTTAACATTATTTTACAAATAATTGAAACATTTAATAAATAATGAAGTGATTTTTTTTCTTTCCTTTTCTACAGATTCAAATACTTTAATGACTAACTTTGTCTCAGGAGTTAAGCACATTTGCGATACTTGCAATTGATGAACGCATTAAAATCAATATATGGTTTGTTATTATGTAATAGAGAAACCTTAAGATTATCACAACACTTTTGCATTTTATGATCAATTGAAAACAAATTCTTAGGATTAAATGAAAAAACAAACATATCTTCAAAAGCTTGCTCATGTATATACATATATTCTTCACAAAGCTAATATGTGTGTGTGTACACACACACACACACATATAGCCCCCCCTCCCCAAATAATTTTGGGGCCTGGGGTGATCCCCTACATGTCTATGCTCAGCCCTGACTTGATGCAATGGATCGGTCAATGTTGTGTGGCTCTTTTCTGTTTATCAAGTTTTTAACCATATACCATTTGCTCTCTTTTGTTGTTTGTTTACCCTTGGAACAGAAATTTTATGTTTGCACCTAGAGTTTTGTGTCAATTTGTAGTTGCAATGAAAGCACTATTTATGTGACAATTTACTTGCAGCTCTCTTGGTCAAAATCTTCAAACAAGTACATACGTTTGGGAAAACTGCTTTGCTGTTTTTATCTCCATTGCTGGGCTGGTGTTGTTTGCCCTCTTGATTGGAAATATGCAGGTATGTACAGCATTACACATTTTTTTCCCCTCCCCAATCATTTATCAACACAAATTGAACATGCATATGTGTTCCTACTCACTCTTTCCCTCGTGGGCTATGATAATATGTTGCAATATCGAATGAATGACATGACATTATAGTAGGTACATGTTATGATGTCATGTTGGGTTGATTTAAGATTGTATGAATAGAAGGTACAGAACACAAACTGTTTGACTTAGATCTAGCTTGCAAACATTTTGTTGTTGGGAACCTAACCTATTTATTATCATGTTGGATATTGATGCAGAATATCCACCTTTATTGTAATTTTTATTATAAAAAATTATAACAAATTGGTTGTTTTTCTAAGCACACATTAAGAGCACTTATCCAAGGTCCACCCTAGCATTTGATAATATCTTGGTCGTTGATTTTCTTAAGTTTGAAAAAAAAAACTCTTCTCACTTAGAAATAATAGATTGATTTATGAAGCCATGCAAGCCTGATTTAAAGCCACCACCTTTTGTACTCTTGAATGACTTAATTACTGCCTCAAGTGTGGCTTCCCAAATCAGCCATAGAAGACAAAAAACCAAGCCAAATTGCAGCAGTAGCTGCTGCCAAACATGGCCTGCCAAGTCAACATGTAGGACCACCTTTTGGGCTGAATTGGCATGGAAAATCAAGGGACTCTAGGTCTGATTTGTGGAAGTGTGTTGCAGCAATTTTTGGACAGCTTTTGGGACATTTTTTTGCACAAAAACTCAGGCCAAATAGGCTAGCAGCAGAAAGTAAAAGCTGGCATGGATTAGGGAAGGAAAGCAAGCTTTAATTGGTCCATTTTAGCCTGCCACATTAAAGACTATAAGGCCTAGCATTACTTTTTGTAGGACAATCAGTTGCAGCAGCAAGTAGAACAGCAGGTGTCCTTTTTGTTGGAAGAAAATCAAGCTTTATTCAATCATTATTGTTCTTGCAATAGTTACTTAGGCTTATGATTACTTTTGTGAAGTCAAATGATGTCCTAACTAGTCTTGTTAGCCCTTTAACTTGTAAGGAACCTCAAGATCCTACAATTAAATAGCAGTCCCACTATAGCGTAGCGGCCACTATTTAGCAGTTTTTAGGTCGACTGCGACGCGAAATTACCTATATGCTATGGTTTTAAAATTTCATATTTATTGGCCGATAAAATGCCGGTAAATCGGCCAATAAATCGGTATCGCCGATAAATTAAAAAATATCACCGATAAATCGGTGATTTATTAAGAATTCTTAAATCTACTGAATAAAGCATACATAATAATTTTTTTTATTCATTTACTATATATATCTTGGACTAAGTTACTATTGAATTATAATCAAGTATTACTATTTATTATCTTTACATTTACTATTAAATAACATGTCTTTTTTCATTCTAAGGTAAATTTAGGGTTATTAGGAAAATTTAGCATATAATGAATCACTTTAATACTTCTAATATAATATAAAACACTATTTTATTAAATATTTATATTCAAATGATCAATAAATAATGATTAGAGTATATGGTGAAATAAAAATAAAAATTCATGTTGCGACGACCGTGATACATAATTTATCGCTCACGATGCTTTGATACCGTGACACCGCAACCGCGATTTAATTGCCTGCTCAAGATTGGATGTAAGGGGCATGTGGGCTAATTTGGATGAATTTGACAGCCCACAAATGTCATTGGCTGATTTATTCTTTGTTATAATTAAACAAGCTAAGTTAGTCTCTTTAGACAGATAGTAGTTTGATCTTAACCAAATTAATCATTTTAACTTTTCAGTTAGTTAGATTGTCACTAAATGAAACATAACACACTCTTATAAAAAAGGGCAGATTTGGCTGCCATGTTTTCTCTCTTTCATGAGTTGAGTCTTCAAAGTTCAAGTGAAGAACTTTGTTAAATTATCCTCAAAATCTTACCTTCTTTATTCTAAGTTTTGAATACCTTAGATGGTAATTATAAGTATATGATCATAGGAGGTATCTATTGATCTTATTCCTTCTCTTTTCCTCTCCTATTCTCTCTTTTTTATTTCAGTGGAAATGATCCTAAACTACCTTAATCTAGCATGACCCAATTTGTTTTCTATATGTATCAATTTATAAATGTATTTTATTTTTTTTTTCTCATCATCAATAGAAACCCAATTTTATTTTACCAAGCACATTTTCTTTTGTAGTACAAAAAGTTATTATACATGTAGATGTCATAAAGCCTAGGAGCAGGTGCATCATTCAAGTAAACATTTTTTTTTGTGTTCAAAAAGGAAAAGATTCACTTGACGGTCGACAAAGAAATTATATCAAAACTAATAATATTTGATACAATACATGAAAAGATTATAGGACTGGAACGAATTCTTGTCATTTTTCAATGCAGGATCTACAAATTTTTATTTTTTGTATGTGTGCCCTGTTTAATATTCCTTTTGCATGTGCTAGTGACTCATTTAAATGTAGTTGCTAAGTTTTTTGATAATTTGTATGGGAATACATATGTTTTTTTTAAATGAACAAAATTACCAAAGAAAATGTATTTTTTGATTAGTTTACCAAACACAAAATAAAAGGAGGGGGGAGAAAGAATGAAGCATATAAATGATACCATTGGATGAAACTTAAAAGTATCAAATAAAAGGAGCAATCTTTGTATGTTTATTTCTTGGTACTATTTCAAAAAGAAATAATAAGTGTCCTCTAAAAAAATAATGAGAAGAAGAAAAAAACTTGGTTGGTGTGTTGGGGTTGACTTTTGAGGTCTTCTCATTTTTAACCTTTTTTTTCATGTGTGATCATGTTTGACCCTATCTAAAGCATAATTTTTTTTGTTCATGAATCATGGCCCAAATTCACCAATAATAGGTTAAGTTTGTGTTAGATTTACTCCCTGAGCATTACATTCACATTTACTCTATGGAACTGAGCTGGTGATTCGACAGACATATCTGCAATCCACAACTAGAAGATTGGAGGAAATGAGAGTGAAAAAACGTGATGCAGAGCAGTGGATGTCACACCGCTTGCTTCCTGATCATTTGAGGGAGAGGATTAGGCGATATGAGCAATACAAGTGGCAAGAAACCAGAGGTGTGGACGAGGAGAATCTGCTTTGTAACCTCCCCAAGGACCTTAGAAGGGATATAAAGCGTCATCTATGCTTGGATCTACTTACGCGTGTGAGTATATCTATTATTTAGTGCTGTTGTTTAAATGAACTTGAAGTCTTGTATACTTAAAAGGATTGTAGGATTGAGGTTCTCAAAATTATTTTGTTTGTATAAAAAGGTTCCAATGTTCGAGAAAATGGATGATCAATTGCTGGATGCAATGTGTGACCGCCTAAAGCCAGTACTCTACACGGAAGACAGCCACATTGTAAGGGAAGGTGATCCTGTTGATGAGATGCTTTTTGTCATGCGTGGCAAGCTATTGACTATGACTACAAATGGTGGGAGGACCGGTTTCCTGAATTCTGATTACTTGGTAGCTGGTGATTTTTGTGGTGAGGAGCTTCTTACATGGGCACTAGATCCCCATTCTTCATCCAATCTCCCTATTTCAACAAGGACAGTGCAAGCGATTACAGAGGTTGAAGCCTTTGCCCTGATGGCTGATGACTTGAAGTTTGTAGCTTCTCAGTATCGAAGGCTTAACAGCAAGCAGCTTCGCCATACTTTCAGGTTTTATTCCCAACAATGGAGGACTTGGGCAGCTTGTTTTATACAGGCAGCTTGGAGACGCTACCGCAGGAAGAAGATGGAGGAGTCTCTGAGGGAAGAGGAAGACCGGTTACAGGGTGCCTTGGCTAATCAGGGTGGGGGCTCACCGAGCTTGGTTGCCACTATGTATGCCTCAAGATTCGCTGCTAATGCCCTTCGAGCCTTGAGGCGCAATGTTTCCAGGAAAACTAGAATACCCGAGAGGCCAACCCCGATACTACTTCCAAAGCCAGCTGAGCCTGATTTTTCTGCTGAGGATCCCTAGGGCAGAACCGGTGGTCCTTAATATCTGTATGGATTTGTTTAGCAATTGTAAAATATCAGTGATAGGGGTTGTAGTTTCGTAGATGAAAAGCTTGAATAGGATATATTTTTTATGTAATTGAATCATGTTCTGTAGCATAATTTTTTTGGTAACTGTATCATATGTTGTATATTAGAATTCCATTTCTAATATTCTAAGTGCGAACCTAAGCAGTCTCAGCTAGCATTGTACTCTAATCCGTACAATGGACTTTCCTTATCATGGTGCGATCCAAACGGATGTGCATTTTTTTACTATGCTAAAGGCGTGGGCTTTTGAGCGGTTTCCGTGGCTTGAGTCCGATTATGTCTAACAATCAAATCCGGCGTGCTGCTGCTGGCAGTCCCAGGTATCAAAAACAACCGCAATTAAATATCGCCCGTCAAAGGATTTGGGGGTTAGCGTACGTATTCTTATTTCCAAAAAAAAAAAAAAAAAGCGTTTTCCCATGAAGTGCAGCTAGAGATATTCAGTTCCTGTTTTCTAACCTTCCATGTATTTTCTGGTAAAATTACTTTTTCGATAATACAAACTGACTGCATTTTAGGAGATGAAACATAGGCACCAGCTGACCGCCACATCCATGCTGTGAAAAATGGGCAATTGAATTCGAAATTAGACGAAATTATAAGCGACAGTGTCAACCCAGATAACATCGCTGGGAGAATGGTCCACAATGAAAAAGACCACATTAATGCCATTGTTTTGAAAATCCATGCTCAACAAAATATCACCACAGAAATAAACATTAAAACTATCCAACATTGTAGTGTAGGCTTGCCAGAGTCAAACTCAATATCCCTCGGTGCAAGAAATCCTGAGTATGATCTTTGGAGAATAATGCAGCAACTCCTAGAGAATGACAAAACTCTATTTGACATTTTACAACAGATATGGCAATAACATGGCAATAGATGTTGTTATGACAATAACAAGGCAACAGATACTCAAATGAACTATTCAACTACACAGCACTTCCATGCAGCCCTGTCATATGAATAGCAACAAGCTAACAATCCTGATACGAGCACCTTCAAATCAGGCATTACCCAAACAAGCAATTCTTTGCCACTGGAACCCTTATTGCTTATTAACTGCACCACCCAAATGGACTGGGAGATGCTGAAACGCTGTCAACAGCAAAGCACACTGACTTCCCTTTTCAGAAAAGACGGCAAAGCAAAAGCAGCAGTATGCACCTGGAAAATAAAAGTTCCAACTCAGAGATTATTGTCACTTCCTGGCAAAGCAGATATAATTGCCAGTAAAACCTAATTTCTCTCTTCTGAGGAATAGATCCATGAGTAATTTTATTTGCAACAGAGTTGAGGATTATTACCTCAGAGTTGTAAAATCTAAGCTCTCTCTGATGCGTAATAGCTCCTTCTATCTTCTCAATAGGATTGACTGGATTCAGAAAATCAACAGGTGGCCCCTCAGTTGAGCAGAGAAGAAATCCAATTACTCCACTGTAATAGCAACATAAACCATTGTTAAATGGTGATAAGAATAATGACAAACAATGAATTTTGATCACCACATAGAGAATTGTTGCATTAAAGAATGCAGAAGTAAACCAGACCCTAAGAATCTAAATAGTACTCCAACTCTCCTAATAATAAAAAAATGAGTGATGGGATTCATCATTGTTGTTTAAATCAGAGTAATAATTATTGCAGGGAAAGGGACCAGCTACAGCATCAAAGTTGGCCTGTTCTTAGAGGGAACTTTATCTTTAGCTGTCATGATAGGAAGACATTAGTGGACGGAATCCAGCAGCATCTATTTATGATGAGGGCTCTATATTCATACAGCAATATGAACTGAAACCCATACTACTCTAATGTTAAATGATGGCCGCTTCAACCTTGCAGATATACAACGTGGTTCCACAATGTGCTGACAAACAGCCAGAGTTTCACCAAAAGAGTACAGAACTGTAAACTTTGACAGAAGCATATCAAATTAGCAATCCAATATGCAGAAAGGGGGACAAAATAGGTTATATCATCAGATTAAAACGTAGTCAATTATAATTAGTCTGGAAATCCATTTTCTCCTGAAGTTTTCCTCCAAATAACAGATGCACCAGTGAAACTATAATGGTATTTCAAAGCTAGAAGCTACAAGAAAAGTTAATACCTTGGATAAGTAGGTACACTTGTCCATGCATAATGAACAGAACCCTTAAAAGTCTCACGGCAAATGGACATCATGTCTTGGATCAAATGAGTATGAAGCCACATACTTTCTGCCATGTTACAAAGAACACCACCAGGCCTTAACGCTCTAGCTATTGTTGCAAAAAAGGGCCTCTCAACAAGTTCTTGTGCAGGGCCTGTGGCAGGTAATTAGAACAATTAGCCATACTTGTTCTTCCACCCCCCCCCCCTCCCTCTCTCTGTGGGTATTGAATGGGGCATGGGATCATAAAGATGCCTGGTTCTTTCAAAAGTCTCCTACCCTAAATACACAGACTCCTACAAACAAGCCATTCTTGCAGAAACAATAAAATTCATGCTACATACCCACAGGATCTGATGAATCAACAATTACTGCATCATATTTCCCTTTATCTACATGCCGAAGAAACTCAACAGCTGTGCTAAATCACAAAAACAATTGTAGTCGTGAAACATGTATGAGAGAGATGGCTTCAAACTCAACGCTCAAGCCAAAGCAATATGCTCAGAAAAAAATATATGCTATATTGAGGCATACCATCACCAACATGTAAATTGACACGAGGATCTTCAAACCCAACAGCTAAATCCGGAAAATACTTCTTAGAAACCTGAGAGGTTCAAATTTTCACATAAGGGAACAAGAGATGTGTAGGAAAACTATTTAATATCATAGACAGGACACTCACATCTATAACCATCTCATCAATCTCACAAATATCTATGAGCTCCACTGATCTGTGGCGAGAAATTTCTCTAAGAACTCCACCATCACCCCCACCCACAACAAGTACCTGCACAGAGATATGTAGTCAAACGCAGCTCAAAAAACAACAGAGATAATGATTACGATCAAAGAGACCATACTCTCATACAGCACAGCATTGCTACAACTTTGTTTTTCCATTAAGCATACTAGAAAGCACAGTGATTGCACCAAGCAGACAATTAGTGAACAAAGCCATAGTAAAATGAGGTAGAAAGCATCGAAAACTTTTCAGAACCTATACACAAACAAAAAACATAACCAGCAGAAGTATGGATCAAGTCTGCTGGTTGAATAATATAGAATATCAGGAATTATTAGCACTCAGTCAGCGATGAGTTCAGGTACATACATGTGTGATCTATTTCTCATGTCATCTACCTATTTCTGTGGCTGAGCACCGATATTTTGATATGAGGCAAGAAATAGACATAATCTTCAAATTTAACATTCTCGTAGGGCCAAATTTGGAAAACTAAGAAAAAAAAAAGGTGGCAACAGGCGAGAAGGAACTGCAAGTGATTAACATCAACTTCAAATAACAAAGAATTATAATCACGATGGATTCAAGATAATTCTGAAAAATTACATTTCTAGGGCTTTCTATAGAACAAAGGGGAAGATGAACTATCATCTCCTGATAAGCACATTCATCTTTCTCCGTCAATTGCACAATACCATCGAGCACAAGCACCTTTCCATATGTTGACTGCATAGGATCCAAAGTCAAGAAATGAGAACAAAGATAAGCTGAAGAAAAGACAGATGAAAGCTATACATTTTCCAACACATTTCTAAAACTCAAATACATGATAAAAAACCTCAAAAACAAGGACTTCTTGGTACTTGGACTTCTCCTGGAACAAAATCTCTTCCACTCTCAAAGAATGGGCTTCTCCTGTAAAATACAGAAAAAAGAAACAGAGTTAGTATGCCATGTATTTGGCAATACATAAATCATCAGAGGCTTCTTATTATGCCTAGAGCAAGCATGACAAAAACATTGGATTTGCAATGTTCACAGACAACAATAGTGCACTCCAGATCAATACTCATCCAGGCCAAAGCAAGGCATACCAGGCCACATTGGGTTGTTGAAATAACGCTGTACCCTGGTCTCACCTGTTACATTGGATGGATATTGGAGTCAATATCAGAAACTTCAGTAAAAAAAATATTTTGGCTGATAAACAAACTCAATAGCAATATATTGGATAATAACCGGAGCACGACCGAGGTTCTGAAAACCACCCAGAAACTACAGTTGAATGACATTTGGCTTCAGATTCGGGCAATGAAGCCATGGCCTTTAAGCAACAAGACGGGACAGCATCCTCAGATCTATTGTTGTTATCAATTACCCTCGAATCCGTAGTGCATCCCAGGCCTCTTCCTGTGTCACCCTGCATTAATGATCCTCTCCTCCTCTGTCTTCAGTCTCTAATCAGATCCCAAAATACCATCAATTCAGTAATAACACTTCAGGAAAGAGACCAAAAGCTCAAAAAATTGCTTGGATTTCTTTCCCAATTCAGTAAATAAAAAACCAAAAGTAATAGCCATGAAAAATATCGCCGTATATTAGCAAGCGGGGAAGTAGATAAGGGCAGAACCACAGAGAATAAAAGCAGCATATATCCTCATAGTTCTTCGCCAGCAGACGGGAAAACGATTCATCTACGACAATCATTTTACTAAATGACTACTCATCAATCCTCATGGTAAATATAAGTTAACAACACTACATATTAAAGAATAGTCCAACCTAAAACCACAAAAAGGTAATACACACTAATTCATTCACAAATTAGGGGGAGGAAAAAATAAAAGAAGGGGGAAATGACCTAGGGTTTTAAGCCAGAGAATAAGTCAATATCCCATAGAACAGAAACAAGAACAATTGAATTCAATCAACCCGTGATCTAAAATCAGTCGCTACTCACACAATAGTTGCACAAAAACCATTACAAGGAGAACAACCAAAATTGAATTGCGTTTCGCTAAATGTAAAGAGAACCCAAAGCATCGAGCTATCCTCAAAGACGAAAGTGATTTTTCAACAGTCTTTAATGGCGGGAAATTAAATTCTTAAACCTTGTCCTTTTATGTCCTCAGTGTCAGTGCCTTCTGTCTTCACCGTTCTGAAATATGAGTGTGTATGCTTCGCCTGAGTTTCCTTCTTCTTCTTCTTCTTCTTTTTTATTTTATGTTATTTTATTTTACGAGGACCTTTGGCGATTCTTCGGAGGGAAGAGAGGGCGATGGAGGTGTTAAATAACCTGGATTTGTGTACTTTTACCGCTACACAATATGCTACAGATCACCGGACTACTAGGGCTGGAGACTCGAATCATAGCAACAGTATTAATCCTCTTACTTCCTCGTCCTCTGGACCTCCGCCAGCCGTCCGACAACACCGGATGTGGTAAATTATAGTGACTCAGCGACCAAATATACGGTGGTCAAATTCCGTGGTGTCCACAAGAAGCCACACCTACAAACGGAGGGTTGAAACTCTCACACTACAACTTATCCCACGAAGTTTGAACCCTGGACCACTTACTTCCAACAACCGTGCCTCAGCCAACTGAGCTATGCCCATGCAGGCAACAATATTAATCCTCGATTTGGTTTATGAAAAGTTAAAAAAAAATAATAAGAAAAAAATTTTATTTAGTTTATATGAGATAATAAAATAAAATAAAAAGATTGTATAAAATTGTTAAAGATTAACTATATAATTTCTTTGAGGAAAATTTAAGGAAAAGTATTTTAATTTTAATTTTCTTTTTCTTAAACTTTCTTAGTACCAAATAGTGTCTTAATTTATGACCATGTGAGGGGGATTTTACTCTACTTTCCTTAGTCGCAAACTATTAGAATTTTAATATTATCAAAATTTTATTCTATCATTAACTTTTTGTATTAAAAAATAAAATTATTTTAAAAGGTTAAAACATATTTTTTTCTCAAAATTTACCATCATCTTCTTTAAGTTATCATTTTTATATTAAATATTTTGTTATACTAAATCCATATAAAAAAATCATTCTATTAATCTGCATATTTTTTAAAAAAATAATAAAAATAATCTTAAAATTATACTTATACCCTTTATTAAAAAATAACAAAGCATTCCATGTATAGATAATGAAAAAAATTAGGATAAAAATAAAAATTATGTTTTTATTATTTTTAAATAATTTTTATATATTAAAAAAATTAGTGATAGAATGACTTCCTTTTTATATAGAGAAAGTATATCAATAATAGGTGCAAATAAAAGTTTAAGGCTACATTTATTAGTTTCTAACAAAACATGTAAATTGTTAAATTAACTTTATTTTTTATACAAACCGAGTAATACAATACATGTCCTTTTTAATTTTGAAGACATCACCTCACAACCAGAGTACTACACTTGAACCCTACTCTTTTTAATGAACATGAAAAAAAAATCTTTTGTTTGAACTTTTTTCTTTTATACTCTTAATCCATGGTGCACGAGGCAATATTAAGTGCTCACCCCAATAGCTACTATCATTGAACCACCGGTGAAGTATTCTTGTGAGGAATTACCACCAATGTATTCTACCAATGCATTCTTTACCTTTATTCACCATCAAATTAGGGATTATGTTGATCTTATCTAAATCGACCACTAGTACTATCAAAGAGTAAGGACTTTAGTGATTCAATTCATTTAAATTTCGTTTAACGGGGAACATGAAGAAAAGATAAAACAACATGGTATTTTGCTGAAATACCCCAAAAATCTTAATTTAGGAATTATGGCAAAATAATAATTTGTTAGGGAAATTAAGAAAACAAATTATTTTATTAAATAAAGAGGAAATTAATTGAGTAAAATAAAAAGAAAATAATAAATAAATTATTTGGAAAATTTTGGACATTTTACTAATTAAAATGGAAGTTAAGAAAAATTATCCAAAATAACCAAATTAATCTAAAAAGGAATTTAATTATTATTACTATAATAAATATTATTAATTTTAAATATTCAAAAAAATATACTAATACCAAATATCCAAAATATCCCAACCCACCTATTTCTTTTTCCTTTTTCCTTTCCTTTTTCTTCCTTCCTTTCCTTTTAATTTCTCCTTTTCTTAATTATCTTTGAAATACCCCGAAACTTTCTAATTTTATAAATTATATTTAAATGATATTTTATTAGAAAAATTATTTAAATAACTTACTTTTATTAAAAGAAAAAGGAATTTATTAGGAAAAATTTAGAAGTATTTTAATTAGGAAAAATTTGGGTATTTTAGCTAATTAAGGATTTCATTTTGAAAATTAATTAAATAAATTATTTAAAATAAGGAAGATAAAATATTTCCAAATTAATATGAATTTTATAAATAATTTAATTGGAGAAAATTAGGGTGTTTTGTTAATTAAAATAGAATTTATAGAAAACCTTTTAAAAATTCTAATTTAGCCTAAAAAGGGATTTAAATATTATAATTTTTAACTATTCCAAATATTTTAATGTATTTATTTAACCCAACCCTCCTATTTTTATTTTTCCCTTTTTCCTTCTTCCTTCTTCGGCACGGCCCAGCCCGCGCTGCGCATCCTTCTTCCGCCCCACACCACACTGCGTTTTAACTCCTTTTCAATCGAAACTCAGCGTTTCATTTAAACGCCTTCGACCCGCGCCGACCGCCCGACCTCCTCCCTTTTCTTTTCCTCTAGACCGACCGGTCCAGCCCCCCTCATCTCCTTCCTTCTTCTTCCCCGACGTCACCATCTTGCAACTCCGCCGCCACCGCCGTGCACCACCGCCAGTGCCACCTATCTCCACCAGCCTAAGGTTGAACCCTAGACCCTCTCATCCTTTTCCTTATTTTTATAACCCTTAAATTATTTTATTTCAATTATTTGCATATAAATACTATTATTATTATTCTTAATATTTATATTTTTAATATGCATTATTATTATTATTAGTATTAATGTTTTTATTATTATTTATGTTGAGGGCTGAAGCCCTATTGTATTTTTATTTCAATTTTATTATTATAAGTATTATTTCCATTATTACTATTATTAATATTAATATGTTATTATTATAATAATTATTATTAATAATATTTCGAAATTGTTATTACTATCATTCCATTATTATTATTAAAACTATTGTGCTATTAGTTTTGCTATCATTGTTGTTGTTGTTATTATTATTATTATTATTATTACTACTACTACTACTACTACTACTACTACTAAATTTGGATATTTAATTTACAAATAATATTTTTAGTATTATTTTATTAAAGGGGCCGAAGCCCTTATTTCACTTTGTTTTTGAGTAATGCCTTTTTATTATTATTGCTACTATTTTTATTATTCTTGTTAATATTAATATTGATATTATTTTGGTTATTATTATTTTATCAAAAGCCTAGTCTTATATTAAGTTAGTGTTTAATCTTATTTTTGATAGGAGGGAGTTTGATTTTAGCTTTTTCCTCATAATAGGTGAGATAAGTCAAAGCCCTAAGGAGGCATAGGAGCGTGCTCCAAGACCGGTGCGGTTTTAGGTAAGGGTTTACTAAGGCCATTGTGTGCTTATATGCATTATGTGCTTCATATGCTATGCATTTTATGTTTATGATTATTACTTATGTCGTATATGGTATGACGTCGTGGAGTTAAAGTATATTTTTGTTTGGCATGTGTATTATTTATGTATGATGATATGTGTTGTGACCCTGTAAGACATGCATGTGAGGATGTTGATATGGTTTGTGCGGGGGAAAAGGATGAAAAAGGAAGATGGAGAAAGAAGTTGACCAAGAGATGTAAGTTGACCTAAGTTTTTAATGATTTATGAGTGGAAGAATAAAATGGGAAATGTAGGATTTCGTGTGAGAGAATATAATTTATGGTTTTATGCGGAGAATATAATATATGGTTTTATTTGGGAGAATGCTATTTATGATGTTATATGAGAGAATCGAATTTATGGTGTGTTTGGTAGAATATAATTTATGATGTTAATTGGGAGAATCTAATTTATGATGTTATATGGGAGAATTTAATTTATGGTTTGTTTGGGAAAATCTAATTTATGATGTTATTTGGGAGAATGTAATTTATGATATTATATGGGAGAATCTAATTTATGATTTGATTGGGAGAACCTAATTTATGATTTTTTTGGGGGAATCCAATTTATGGTTTTGCTTGGGAGATTCTAATTTATGATTTTATGTGGGAGAATCTAACTTATGGTCTTGTATGGGAAAATCTAATTTGTGGTTATAAATGGGAGAATCTAATCAATTATAAGGTAAGGATGAATCTTTGGGTTTTATATGGTTTGAATTTAGGGTTCGGTATGGGTGAATCTTTGGTTTTGTGTGGATTGAATTTAGGGTTTTGCATGACAGAATCATGGTTTGTATGATGGTATTTATGGTTGTATGGTGGTATTAGGGCTTGCATAGTGGTATTTATGGTTTGTATGGTAGTAATAGGGTTTTCATGGTGGTATTTATGGTTTGTATGATGATATTAGGGTTGTATGGTGGTATTTATAGTTGTATGGTGGTATTAGGGTTTACATGGTGGCATTGATGGTTCAATGGTGGTATTAGGGTTTGCATGGTTGAATTTAGGGTTTCACGTGGAATTTTAGGGTTTGCATGAAAAAGTTTCGAAGGTTTGCATGGGGAGATTAATGTCTGCATGGGTATGAAATTTACGTGTGGAAAATTTATTTGGGATGTAAGGAAGGTAATGTAAGTGTTATTTGGGTGTTGAACTATTTTGGACGGAAAATAGTACGTGGAGCATTATGAGGGTACAGAAGAGACTGAATTAGGGTTTGGAGTAATGAACTCTGGGTTGTTGTGATTAACTAGGGTTGGAGTGGATAATTGTGGTTTGTTATGATTAACTAAGGCGTGGAGTGGCTAATTATGGTTGTTATGGTTAAATAGAGTTTGGAGTGGTTAACTATGGTTTGTTGTGGTTAATTGAGGTCTGTGGTGGTTGATTAGGGTTTTTGCGTTATCATGTGTATGTGGTGATTAAAGTGTAATTATGATGGTGGACTTTTATGATTTTGATGTGTGAAGATTTATGCATGTCCAGGGTGAAAGCTTTTGAATAATATACTTAAGACACTAATCATTTAAAGTGGAAGATTATTGAATCAGGTCCAGCCGATCCACCGGTTAGGAATAGTGGTTAGGGTTATTACCCTATGTGCAACCGATCCACCGGTAATAATAGTGGTGAGGACTTTGTCCTGCAAGTGTCCGGCCCACCGGCAATAATAGTGGGGTGACTTGAGCTCAATAAACACAAACTAGAGTTTGCTAAAGATACTTAAAGGCTACTAATTACTTACAGTGGAACACCATGTGAGCAGGAACCAGCCGATCCACCGGTAAGGAATAGTGGTGTGGACTATTGTCCCGCAAGTGACCGATCCACCGGTGAATAATAGTGGTGTGGACTTTGTCCCGCAAGTGACCGGCCCACCAGCAATAATAGTGGGATGTTCCTGTGCTCGCATGGACTTGATAAAAAGTATGGTGTGAAATGAGTTCTGATAAGAGATTAATTTAAAAATTAATCCGGACTATAATTGGGCCTTTGTACTTTTACCTGGTTGATCATATGCATTTATGATTATGCTCTTTTATGTCCTGCATGATTTATGTGTTTATGTGTTGGCCTTAGTATTCGGTTACCTTACTCAGTACATAGCGTACTGATCACCCTTTTCATGGGTGATGCTCATTCCCACGAGTAGTATGCCCTTTTGACTTTGTGTAGGTGGGCAAGACATCAGTCGGGGCTGAGTATTGAGCATGTTTGGTTCGAGGTTTGAGAGTGTTGTGGTCGTATTCATTCTTTATGTTATTTAATCTTCTTTGTTATTTCTTTGGTATAGTATTTACCATTTTATGTTTAATCACTCGATTGAGTATTTTAATGAACCTTTTATCGGTTGTAAGCTTATTTATCCTTTGTAAATGAATTACGATTCTTTATGCGTACTCTGATTTTGTTTTACAACCTTTTAATGCTTTTGGAGTTTCACTGTCTTGATTTATAATTGATGGATTACTCTTTTCTTTTAGCCTTAGCACCTGGTACTGGAATGGTCGGAGAGAACCGGTTTGGTACTAAGTGTGGCGGTAACATCCCTAGAATTCACAAGTTTTAATTTAATAGTTTCTCTTTTAATTACTTCCGCTTTTCAAAAAAATAATTTTGGGGTGTTACAATCTTTTCTTCCCTTGCCCAAACTCCCTTCTCCTCCCCATCTTGTGCGGACAAGCCCGCCCCATCTCCCTTTTTTTTTCCTTCGCCCTTCGTTCGTTCCCCAGTCGACCGACCCTCTTTCTTCTTTTCCTTTTCCCCCTAGACTGACTGGTCCAGCCAGTCGCCCTCCTTCTTCCCCAACCCCGACCTACAACGCCAACCTGCAGCCCTGATTCACCGGCAGCCACCAGCGAACGAACGGTCGTCCTTCCCTGCCCCTCTCCCTGTTATTTTCTTTCCTTTTTTTGACCCTAACTGAAATGCCCCGAAAATTTCTAATTTTATAAATTATATTTAAATGATATTTTATTAGAAAATTTATTTAAATAAATTAATTTTATTAAAATAAAAAGGAATTTATTAGGAAAAATTAAGAAGAAATTTAGAAGTATTTTAATTAGGAAAAATTTAGGTATTTTAGCTAATTAAGGATTTCATTTTGGAAATTAATTAAATAAATTATTTTATTTAAAATAAGGAGCATAAAATATTTCCAAATTAATATGAATTTTATAAATAATTTAATTGGAGAAATTAGGGTATTTTGTTAATTAAAATAGAATTTATGGAAAATCTTTTAAAAATCCTTATTTAACCTAAAAAGGGATTTAAATATTATATTATTTAAATATTATTATTTTTAAATAACCCAAATATCCTAATTAATTTAATTAAACCAACCCCTGTTTTTCTTTTTCCCTTTTTCCCTTTTCCCTTTTTATTCCTTTTTCTTCTTCTTCTTCTTCTTCTTCTCCCCGAACTGGGCTGGCTTGCGGCCCAGTTTCCCTTCTTCCTTTCCCTTTGGCTCAGCTACGCGGTGCACCCTTCGTCCCCCTTCCAACGCCACATTTTGATTGTTTTTCCAACGGAACACAACGTTTCATTTAAACATTACTTGTGTCGCCGAACCGCCCAGTTCTCCCCCTTTTCTTTTCTTTCCCGGCCGACCGGTCCACTCCCCCTCCTCCTTCCTTCTTCCTCCCCTCTCCTCCGTCGACGCTGCTGCAACTCCCGCCCCTAAAAATGGCGGCGCCGACTACGAGGACTCTGACCAGCTGATTCACCCCTATTTTTCTTCCTCTCGACTTGTACATTAGCTTGGCATGATTGGTTACCCTCAACTCTCGCTCATTCTCTTTCTTTGGCTTCGCGAACCTTTGACCCAACCCAAGCAATCGCCGACCGATTTCTGACGCTGGCCACCCAAACCCTAGCATCCAACACCATCCTTCCGACCTCCAAAACCCTAATAACCCATCTAAACTCTATAAATAGCCTAGTTGTGGACGTTTTTGAAGCTTCTTCTTTCTCGAAACCCTAAGTGAGAATCGCCTGCCACCGCGACTTCAGACACGCTTTTCTCCACCGTTAGCCAACCTCGACGCTGCCTCTACATCTCAAAATATTCCTTGCAACTCCATATAATTAACTAAACCATTTTCAACCTTCGATTCTTCTTGCACGGACCTCCATAACCGTGCAAAGTTTGCTGCTCATCTCGCTAGAATTTTTACCCCGAAACCTTAAACCACTGTCCGCCACCACATACGCCACTTCTGCCACCCTATAAACTACCCAATATCTCCTGCTAAGTCTCTTCCACCTAACCATAAGCTTATTTTATTTTTCTCCTTTCCTTTTCCCTCTTTTTCTTCATCTTTACCTCTCTTAGATCCATTTTCCGACCACCTCTGGGAACCACCGCCGGTGCCACCCATACCCTCCAACTCAAGGTGAAACCCTAGACCTTTTAAACACTTACTTTCGATTTATTGATAATTATTATGCTTTTATCCTAATTTTTAATGCTAATTCGATTCTAATTATTATTATTATTATTGTATATTATTTTAATTAAAAACTAAATCTTAGAATAAGCTAGAGAATAATAAAATTTTATAAGGGAGGCTAATTCTAGTATACTTTTATATAATAGGTGAACCTATTCAAACCCCTCAAGTGGAATAGAAGCGTGCACCAAGACCAGTGTCGTTTTAGGTAAGGGTTCACTAAGGCCTTTTATGTGCTAATGTGCATTGTGTGCCTTGTATGTTATGCATCCTATGTTATTATTGTAATTATTGCATATTTGGTATGGCATGGAGTTCAAGCATGCTTTTGTGTTGTTATATGGCATGTGTACTATGTGTATGGGATAATATGTGTCGTGACCCTGTAAGACATGCATGTGAGGATGTTGATATGGTTTGTGAGGGGGAAAAGGATGAAAAATGAGGATGGAGAAAGAAGTTGACCAAGAGATGTGAGTTGACCTGACTATTTTAATGATTTATGAGTGGAAGAATAAAATGGGAAATGTAGGGTTTCGTGGGAGAGAATATAATTTATGATTTTATGCGGAGAATATAATATATGATGTTATATGAGAGAATCAAATTTATGGTTTGTTTGGGAGAATCTAATTTATGATGCTATTTAGGATAATGTAATTTATGATATTATATGGGAGAATCTAATTTATGATTTGATTGGGAGAATCTAATGTATGATTTGTTTGGGAGAATCTAATTTATGATGTTATTTGGGAGAATGTAATTTATGATATTATATGGAGAATCTAATTTTTGATTTGATTGGGAGAATCTAATTTATGATTTGTTTGGGGGAATCCAATTTATAGCTTTGCTTGGGAGATTCTAAATTATGATTTTATGTGGGGGAATCTAACTTATGGTCTTGTATGGGAAAATCTAATTTGCGGTTATGAATGGGAGAATCTAATCAATTGTAAGGTAAGGAAGAATCTTTGTGTTTTATATGGTTTGAGTTTAAGGTTTGGTATGGGTGAATCTTTGGTTTTGTGTGGATTGAATTTAGGGTTTTGTATGACGGAATCATGGTTTGTATGGTGGTATTTATGGTTGTGTGGTGGTATTAAGGTTTGCATGATGTTATTAAGATTGTATGGTGGTATTTATGGTTGTATGGTGGTATTAGGGTTTACATGGTGGCATTGATGGTTGAATGGTGGTATTAGGATTTGCATGGTTGAATTTAGGGTTTCACGTGGAATTTTAGGGTTTTCATGAAAAAGGTTCGAAGGCTTGCATGGGGAGATTAATGTCTGCATGGGTATGAAATTTATGTGTGGACAGTTAATTTAGGATGTAAGGAAGGTAATATAAGTGTTATTTGGGTGTTGAACTATTTTGGATGGAAAATAGTACGTGGAGTTATAAAAAGGTCCGTAGGAGACCGAATTAAGGTTGTGTGGACAATTAGGGTTGTTGTGGTTGCGTACAATTTTTGTATTATCATATTCATTTGGTGGTTTAAATGTATGTGAAGTATGAAGTTAATGATTCGTACATGTTCATGGTGAAAGCTTTGAATAAGATACTTAAGACATTAATCACGTAAAGTGGAAGATGTTGAGTCAGGCCTAGACCGATCCACCGGAATAATAGTGGCAGGGAATATTTCCCTCACGACTGATCCACCGGCTAAAATAGTGGCAGGGCATGTACCCTCACGACTGATCCACCGACTATAATAGTGGGGGATTCGAACTCAACAAAATCAAACCTACAGTTGCTAAGATATGGAAAAGACACTAATTACTTACAGTGAAACACCGTACGAGAAGGGGCCAGACCGATCCACCAACATATAATAGTGGCAGGGTATGTTACCCTCGCGACCGATCCACCGGCTAAAATAGTGGCAGGGCATGTATCCTCGCAACCGATCCACCGGCTAAAATAGTGGGGTTCCCACAATCGTATGGACTTGATAAAGAGCATGGTGTGAAAACATTTTGATAAAGGATTAATGAAGTAATTAATCTAAACTATATTGGACCTTGGCATTTTCACCTAATCGTTCATTTGCTTTTATGTTATTGTATTGGTGATTATGCCCTATTATTATTCTACATGGATTATGTGCTTATGTGTTGGCCTTAGTGCTCGGTTACCTTACTTAGTACGTAGCATACTGACCACCCTTTTCATGGGTGCTGCTCATTCCCACGAGTAGTATGCCCTTCTGACTTTGTGTAGGTAGGTGAGACATCAGTCGGAGCTGTGTGTTGAGTTTGTGGTTGGCTCAAGTTTGAGAGAGTCGTGGCCATATTATCTCTTTATGCGATTTATTTCTTTTTGTATTTCTTTTGTATCACACTGATCCTTTTTGATTTAATTCCGTGCATTAAGTATTTCAATTAAACCTTTTATCGGTTGTAAGTTTAATTCTCTTTTGGAAATGAATTACAATTATTTATGCGTACTCTGACTTTTGTTTTACAACCATTTAATGCTTATTTGGAAATTGGATTATATTGAATTATAATTTATTATTTCTTTTCTTAGCCTTAGCACTTGGTACTGGAACGGTCGGAGAGAACCGGTTTGGTACTAAGTGTGGCGGTAAGATTCTCAGAATTCACGGGTTTTAAATTAAGTATTTTAATTACTTTCGCTTTCAAAAAAAAGTAGTGAATTCAGACGCATTTTGCCCTACATGACTGATCCACCGGCTATAATAGTGGGGGTTTTCATGCTCAACAAACCAAATATAATTGTGATAAGACATGAGAAAGATACGAAGTAATTACAGTAAAATACCATGTGAGTCGTGGTCAGACCGGTCCATCGGCGAATAATAGTGGCCAGGTGCATTTTGTCCTGCATGACCAGTCCACCGACGAATAATAGTGGCCAGGAGCATTTTGCCCTGCATGACCGGTCCACCGACTATAACAGTGGGGTTCCCGCACTCACTTGGATTGATAAAGACTATGATGTGAATCGACTATATTTACTAGAGATCTAAATAATAAGTCTATCCGGACTGTATCTAGCCTTTATCATCTGTTTTACTACATGCTGTTCATGTGATTATGCCATGTATACTGTGTTATGTGTTTTTTATGTTAGCCTTAGTGCATCTATTACCTTACTCAGTACATAGTGTACTGATCACCCGTTTTATGGGTGCTGCTCATTCCCATGAGTAGAAGACCCGTCTGAGTTTGTGCAGGTAGGGGACGACGTCTTCGATGCTTACGAAACTTACGAGGCATGGGGTGGGACTAAGCGTGGAGCCTAGACCTGATCTGGGAATCGAAAGTGATCCAGTGGGGCTCTATTTTCTTTTTGGATCATGTATTATTTTATTTTAGTTATGTTATATCGTATGGTGGTTTATGTTTTGAAAAACTCTAGTCACGTACTCTTTGGATTGTAATCCTAAACCGCACTCTGATTCTGTATGACTTGTGTTTTACTAATGACTTGTGTTTTACTAATGATTGGTGTTTTATTAATGACTCATATTGATGTTAACCTTGTTTAGCCTTAGCACTTAGTACTGGAACAGGAGGAGTGAACCGATCTGGTACTAAGTGTGGTGGTAATACCCCCGAGTTTACGGTTTTATCTTTTCACTTCTACTAAACCCTTTTAATTAAAAAAAATTTTTCAATAGTAAATTTGGGGGTGTTACATTTACTATTGCTAGCTTTAATGTCAAAATGGGACATTGCCTATTGTTCCAAATTTTATATTCCATTTTAAAATGGGAGAAGCAACCCTAAATAGC
This sequence comes from Tamarix austromongolica, assembly GCA_039764185.1. Taxonomy (NCBI): domain Eukaryota; kingdom Viridiplantae; phylum Streptophyta; class Magnoliopsida; order Caryophyllales; family Tamaricaceae; genus Tamarix; species Tamarix austromongolica. The sequence goes on from CM077817.1 coordinate 52,715,699, forward strand.
TACTTAAAACCAACTGTACCCACCGCAAGAGCTTGATATGCCAATATTTCAAAATAGCTAGATCTGCTAAATAGCTTTCTCTTAGCCAAAGTATATAATTAGCTCAATTAATCTTTCAAAAGATAAGACAATCTATATATCAGTGTGTAGTCATGCCTTTGCTTGTCTTTTACGTAGTTTGTTAGGATCATTGTTATTATAATGGTATGTTGGCATTACTCTATTTTTATTTCCATTTCAATTAGTAAGTTATGGCTATATAAGCCACCAATTAATGGAAGAGCAACAAATAAGAAAATTTAACCAATAAACCCTTATCTTGTCTAGTGTTTATTCCTCCTTAATTTCTCTAATCCTAATATTGGATCAATGGTTGAAATCTATGATTTTATTTTTCACTTGCTTTATCAACTTCTAAATCATGAGCGAAAACTTAATGGGACAAAGCATGTGCTTAGATTATTAACTTTATTGATCCCATGGTTTTATTTTTATTTTTTACAAGTGTCTTATGGATTCAATGTCAAGGGTAAGAGAAGAGGAAGAAGGTAAACCAAGTAGGTGAAGAAGAAGATGAGAGGACTCACTGCATATGTTGAATGGAGAAGTTGGACAAAGACAAAGATGGTAGTAGTTGCAAGCAAAGCGCACAAGGGTGAAGAAGATAATAGGGCAACGATGAATGGTATGATGCCACCTTTCTAATTTTCCAAGATATTTTTTAGTATAAAGAAGAGGTTTATTCTAACACCCAAAAATTTACTACAATAAATTTTCATTGTGCGGAAGGAATAATAATAAAATAATGGGTGTTATACAACATTTAATTTAGAAAATATATTTTTTATACCCAATTTATGTTGGATGTAAGTGTAATACCCTATATTTTTATAAATTATTGAATGAGAATTATGCTAATCTTTGGACCTTTGATTTTGATTTAATGATATGATTTGGTTTGAGATAAAGTTTGAATTGAAATCATGTTAAAAAATGGAGTTTATTGAGTTTTTCAAGTAAACCAATCGACTGGTTTGTTCTTTAAGCAAATTGGGTTTCCTTGACTAAATTGATCAACTGTTTGAGGGAACCAATTGGATAGTTTTTAGAACAAACAATTGGTAGTCCTAAACTTGTAACACCCATAGTCGATACGACCATGCGGGGGCTACATTGGAGCGCTTTCGGATTGATAGGCTAGCCCTACAAATCAACACGAGTCCTTTTAGCACACTTTTTCCTCACTCACACGCTTCCCAAGAAATTTTTAGAAAATTTTTGAAATTTCCCAAGAGGGTCACCCATCCTAAAAATTTCTCCATAGCCAATAAGCTTAACTGTAGAGTTATTTAGGAAGGAATCACCAAAATGATGGTATATTATGTTGATATAAGTAGTTAAATCAATTCTTATAACACTCCGCTCAATTTAGGGTATTACATTTACCCCCACTCAAAGAATGCAATGTCATCGTTACACCTCAACTATTAACTATCTCAATATAGTTTTATCCCAAGAATTGTGTAATCTCCGAAAATTTTAAAAACCTATAATTTAATAAATAGCTTTTACTTGGGATAAATTAGCCTTTAAATTTATTTAATTTAATTATTTTATGGATTTTTGAGTATATAAAAGTGGATAGGAATATTTAATAAATTAAAATAAATAATTTGTTATTTTATCATACTCTTTTTATTTAAATAATTTTCCAAACCAATTTTTTACTATAATTATCCATTTAAGCCCATATATTTATATATATTAAATTAAATTATTAAATAAATTTATTTTCCAAAAATATTATATTCTATTATTTTTTAAATCAAATTATTTTAATTTTCCTCATTTTTCCTTTTTCCCTTTTCCTTTTTCCCTTTTTTCCTTTCTTTCTTCTTTTTCCCCTTTCTTTCTTTTTCCTTTTTCCTCCTTCGGGCGGCCCACACCAGGCCTGCTCTCCCCTTCCCCCTGCGCTTGGGCCTCCGGCCCACTCCCTTCCCTCCTCTCCTTCTCTCGTGCACATCCCAACTCCCCCTCCTCTTCTTTCTTTTCCTTTTCCCCTCCTACCCGGGCCGACCTAGTTCCCCTTTTATTTCTCTCGACCGTCTTGTTGTTCCTGCACCTCCCCTTCTTTCTTTCTTCTTCTTTCTTCTTTGTTGATCAACCCAAGGTGGCCAACCTGTCTTCATCGCCATACTTGGCACCTCGAGCACGCTTGGCACCGCCCTACCACCACTGCAACCCTCCCTATCTCCCCTGTCCTTTTTTTCACCATTTTGGACCAAAACAGCCATGCACCCCCATCACACATGGCTTCCCCTTTCCTCTTCTTTCCTTCCCTCTCCTTTCCACCCAACACACTGCCACCGATCAGCTACCTTCCACCCTCTCCTTCCTCCTCTTTTTCTTCTCCTCACTAGCCCTCTCTCTACCCCATTTCTTTGAGCCTTTCCCCTTCCCCGACCCCCTCTTCTCCTTTTCTTCTCCTTCTTTTTCCCTCCCTGTTTGGCTCTGTCACCACTTCCTCTACCTCAACAACCACCTACACCACCTTCTAGACCCTTCTACTCCTGCCCTACACCACCACAACACCACCCAAGCCACCCAGTAGCTCCTTCTTCCTCCCCTCTTCTTTCCTCCTTTTCCTCCCTTCTCGGCAACCTCCATGCAACCCCTCCATTCGCTGTCGTCCCACTACCTTTGCTGCCACCCAAACCACCAATCAACTCCGTGCAACCTCCTCTACCACCCCCACACCTCCTTTTACTGAAACAAGCCCCCTCACTCCTTCATTTTCCTCCTCCCTTTTCCTTACTTCTTAGCCCCGTCCACTCCTATAGCCCACTTTGTGGCCTTGCCACCGCCATCGCCGCCAACAACCCATCCCTAATCACCACCTACACCCCCTCTTCATCCCTGCAACCATCCCTTATCCTAACTCTCCTCCACCTGCCCTCCTCTTGGCCCCCCATACCCCAACCTAAACTATCACCCCTCCCTTCTACCTCCCTACCTTCAACACATTTCCCCCCTCATAAATTACATGTGGCTCATGCTGCTTATGCAGCATGAGTTCCACATTATTTTGGGATTTTCCTTATTTAATTTTTGAGGTATGTTAATGGCTAGGTAAAATGTGTTATTAATTAAGTTTTTATAAAGTTTTATCCTTTTTAGTTTTCCTACTTCTAATGTAATAACTATTGATATTTTTTTTAGGTGTCAATTTTGCTAATTAAAGCTTAAATTTTTAACTAGGATACTGGTAATGTTCGATTTTTGCAGGAATTAAGGTAATCATTAAACCCCACTTGAATGCATGGATAAATATATGTTAGCACATTAAGGTTTATTTTTGATATGTTATTATGCTTGGTATATGTTGTTTAATATAATATATGTAATTTCTTGTATTGATTGATAAAAATGAAGCATGTTAGTTTATATAAAATCCCTAACATATTATTCAACACTTAGAATTCTTTTTCTAAGAGTATTAAATATATTTTAATTATCTTGCTCATACCCTTTGGGTACAATTTTTTTCCTGAAATGTTTCTTAAGCTTATATTGAGATGTGATTTTAGATTTACCTTCTCTTTCTCTAGTCCTTTTCAATTTATCATACCATATGCTAGAAAATTATTTACTTAAGATTATCTAGTTTACACTTTTTCTCATCATGATGATCCTTTAATTCAAAAATATCCTCTAACTCATTTAACCACTCAAGAAATAAATTCATGTTTAACATCATAATCAAAAAGACAAAGTTTGATACTGTTATCTTCTCTTTGATGATGCTTTGGTTGATGGTCATAGAACCTTCAATTGATTCCACTCCCTTGTGAATCTTCTTCATGGTCTACACATGAGTTCAAATATATAACCCTTTTTGGGTTGGTTGACTTTACTGCACTTCCTATTTGATCTCCATATAATTCCCTTTGTTCTTATTTATTTTTGACCGAATCTTACTTGGTAAATTAATACTTCATTTGCAATTGGGTTTGCATTTTAGGAAGTAGATTAATTTGAGAATTAGTTTGCATCTAGGTTGGTTGAGAGATTTTTTATTTCTTCAAAAATAGATTGAAAGCTCAGCTCCCTTTTTATTGTGATTGACTTGCTAACATACTCAACAAAAGAGTTAGTATTTCCTTAGATTTCAATTTGAAACCCGAATCAACTAGTGTCCTTTCTTGATATTTGGTTAGTTTTTTCATGAAATTTTGACTATAATTAATCAAAAACACAACAAAAAATCAAATATAAGGCACCCAAAAATGAATTGTTACACTTTATACATTTCATGATAAGTTCGTGGAGTATAATTCAACAAACAATCTTGATATCATCTGAGGCACCTTAACATTCATGCACATCGTCTATGTCCTTTTCAGGTAATTTGCTTAAGGTATGGTGAATATACTAATCTACACACATCATATGCAGAATAATTCACAAACTAACTCATCAAAATCATGGAATGCTTGTGCCTTAAGGTTCGACAAGTAGAAGACAAATTTTCAACACAAGTCTCTCACTTAAGTCACGATTAGAGTTGATTATTGAATCTAATATTATGCTTTTACACCAGTTCAAAAAGGTTAGTATTTTTCATGAAAAATCAATTCCAATCACGTAGTATTTTATGTAGAACAAATTGCATCAAAATAAATGCAACATAAGCCATGCGTGCACTCGGTTATCTTCTTAACACATTTGAAAATTGTACACACAATTACTTATCTTGTTCACTTATTTTTGCATGAAAACATTCAAGATGATTCCAAGATTCCTATTGTAACACTCCAATTTTTACTATTGAAAATTTTTGTTTTATAGAGACGGTAAATAAGTAAAGTATTGGGGGGTTACAACTGTAATTGACATAAGTCTGGCTTATGCAACTATCCTTACATCAATCACAAGGCTAAAACATTTAAAGTATCACAAGGAACTTAGAAACAAAAGAAACATTTATAATACAATAATGAGTTTGGAGTTTGAACCTGAGTTACAATAAAAAATACAAAAGAAGGGATACTATGGATCAAGATTCCAAATAGGTATTCGATTACATACATCTACTAGATAATATTACTCTTCACCCATCCCTAATATAGATGAAGTCACTCATCCCCACATAAGGTATAACACTCAAAAACCCTAATTTAGAAATTTAAAATAAAATAAGGGTTAATGGGTGATATTTACGTAAATATACCATTTTTAATAAAATAATACTATTATAATAAAAATAAATAATGCTAAAAATAAGAAAAATAATGTAGGGATCAAATTAGTGGAGGCTAGAATAATTAATAAACTAAAATAAATTTTAAGTAAATAATAAAAATAATTTTAAAATTACTAAAAAATTATTATTTATTTTTACTAATTTTATTATTTTCAAAATTGAAAAAATTCCTAAACACCCCCAACCACCTCATTTTTTTTATCTTTTCCCTTTTTCTCTCATTTTCTTCCTTTTCTTTTTCTTTCTTTCTTCCTTCTTCTTTTTAACCTTTTTTTCCTCCCTCACTGGTCTGGGCCTTACCTAGCGTGGCCCAACCCTCTCTTTTCCCCTCCTCTCCTCTCCTTCCTTTCGCGATCCACTCCATATTTTCTTTTTTTTTTCCTCTCTCATGTGGCCTAGCGCAACCCCCGTTATTCCTTTTCTCTCTCTCTCTTTCCCTACTTTTCCTTTTTTACCCTCACCTCCTACCTCCTGCCCACTACCAGCACACACCACTGCCATTTTCCCAGCTCCCCCTCCATGATCTCCCCTTTCCTTTCCTCCCCTACACCTATAAAAGTCCCCTTACCCTATTCTCCCCCAATTCCCCTTTCTCCCTTTATCTCATCGCCTCTTCAGAAGCTACCACTGCCACCGTCACGCCACGCCACCATCCCAACTTCCTTCCTCTTCGCTACACTACCCTCCACCAAATGAAACCTCCCTTGCCATTAACTCTCCCTCCTCTTCTCCTCCCACCTATGAAAATTGGGTAGCCCGAGCTACCCTTTTGCACCCCTCACTGCCCCTTGAGCATCCTTGTGCCACCACCACTACCTCCCTCTTTGCCTAGAAAACCTCCCCTATCTCCCAATGCCACCCATTTCCATTTTCTCTCCTTCATTTCTTCTTCCTTCATCTCCTCTACTCTCAGCCACCACCGCTACCACCGCCACAATGAGACACAACCACTGCCACCACGATAACACCCTCTGATCTAGAAACCCTATCACCCAAGAAAACACCACCTACCTCCCCTTTTCCAAATCCAAAATCTCACCATTTCTATCACCACCAACTCCACCAACCTTATGCTGTTGCCTCCACCAATGTTGTGCGCCATCGTTGCCGCCGCCACCCTAGCTTGCCACTCCCTCTCTAGTTGTGCTCTAACCCTTATATTTATTTGGTATAATTTATTTCAAATATTTTTCTATTATTAACCTTATTATTATTATTACTAATCATATTACTAATATTTAGTTAGGAAAAATAAAAGAAAAAGGAAAAAGAAGTAGGAAACATGTTTAATATTTAGTGTTCCGTTTTTCATAGGTTGTAAACCAAACCCTTCCCATAAGGAGGCGTAGGATTCGTGGTCCAAGCCTGGTGTCTTATTAGGTAAGGATATGGTTAAGGCTTAGTTTTTCTATGATTTGTGTGCTCATGGGTGTAATGATATGTATTGTGTATTATATGTGAATGTGAACTAAAATGTGTGTAGTGTAGCTTGCTTTGCATGGAGCCAAGGTAAGTTGTGTATGATTAATGATATGTGTGATAGGACTTGTATTTTATGACATGCTCTTATGTATAGTTGTTATGGTATGATATGTATACTAGGAGGCCTTAGGTGGTATTGTGAGATTGTGGGAATCTAAAAGAAATAAAGAGGGTGGAGTGAATAGGAAGAAGTGGGAAAAATTCGAAGTACCTTATGGCCTATAGGTGATAAAATAAAGGAAAAATAATAATAAAATGAAGGGTTGGAATAAATCTTTCATAAGAAATGTAAGGATTGTATGGGGTGGTTAGTCTTTGCATAGGGGAAAAGTTGGTTTAAGGTTTAAATATAGTGAGGGAAGAGTACTTTGGGGGGGGGATAGTACATGAGTTGGTAGCAGTGTGTATGGGAGCTTAACTAGGGTTTTTGAAAAAAAAATACCTAAGTAGGAGAGTGTTGTGAGCGGGTTGATAGTGGTTGGTTGGAATTAGGGTTGAGGTTAGAAGGGTGTTTATGAAGGGTGTGAGCCAAGTGGGAAGGAGGGTGGTATGTGTGTGTGATGGGATGGTGTAAAAGAAAAGAGGAGTATTCGGGTTTGGGGTAGCTAACTAGGGTTTCTTATACTCATTTGGAAATTGGAGAGTAGGGTTGTGGTGCTTGGAGTGGGTTGAGTGGAGTGATGGTGTTGGAGTCAAAGAGAAGTATGGGCTATGTATGGAAAAGAGAGGCTATGGCGACATAGGCTATTTTAGGGGTTTCAAGGGAAAAACCATAGTGAGTGATGGTGAGTATGGGTGGAGATATGGGAAGTGAGCCTCAACCAATATGCCCGAGGGCTTTGGATTCATGGTGATTAGGGTGGAAAGTGAGAAAGAGGTCTTAGAGTCTTGGAGAGTGTATAGGTCCCAAGATATGGGACTAGGTCATTTAGGAAGTCTAGGGTGGAAGTATGGTAATGAGTCGGGAGTCTATTGGGGGCATGCATGTCTAGTTCAGGTTACTTGTGGAATAAGACACAAATAAAATACTAAATACTTAAAGTGAAATATTATTGAGCTGGGCCCAGGTTAGAATGTTTTTGGTCCACTAGCTATAATAGTGGTTAGGAGCCTTTTTACCCTGAAGTATATTTTGGTCCACCGGCTATAGTCGTGGCTAGGTGCATTTTTCCCTGGAGTAGTATTTTTGGTCTATAAGCTATAATAGTGAGGGTTCCAAGCTTGATAAAACAAACCTTGTATGGTAACAAATCAATGAAAATATACTAATTACTTACATTGGAAAACCACGTGGGTCGGGCTAGGTTAGGATGATTTTTGGTCCACCAGCTATAATAGTGGCTAAGTGCGTTCTTCCATGTATTAGTATTTTTTAGTCTGCAGGCTATAATAGTGGCCAGGTGCATTTTTTCTTGGAGTATCATTTTCGGTCCACCAGCTATAATAGTGGATTTTCTGTACTCACATGGATATAATTCAAGAGATGTGTAAAGACTAAATTAGTGGCCTAAATCTTAATAATGGTGATTAATCTGAATGGCATACTGCATGCATTATCTATCTTTTTCATTTATGCATTGTTATAGCCATATGGTTACCTTATTTAGTACATATTGTATTGATCCCCCCTTTCATAGGTGTTGCTCATTCGCATGACTAGTGACCCCTCCTGATTCGGTGCAAGTAGGAGATGATGCTTTTGATGAATTTGATGCTTAAAATGCCTTAGGAGAGACTAATGATGACCTTTGCATCTATTGTGGGGTTTAAGAGGGTGTACTCTTGACTTATCCTTATCCACTTTACTATCGGTTTTATTCCCCCATAGTGAGCGTGTTTGTATTTAATTTCCTTTTTGTATTAACTCTAACATTTGCGTACTTTGTTTTTAGTTATGAAATGTTGAAACTTTTTTGGTTTTATTTGATTATTCACATTACTACTTGTAGTCCCTTAGCCTTGTGGTTGGTATGAGATTGGCCAGGGGTCAATTTTGTACCAATCACGATGGTAGGACCCCCATTTTTAGTGTATGGTTTTCTATAACAAACAAAAATTTTCAACTAAAATTTTTGATTTTTGGGGGTGTTACATATGGCATCATAGGCAGCATAATCATCTAGCTGATCTTTTGAGACTTGCACATAAGAATTAGGATCTTCTACTTGTGGGAATGAGCTGCACCCATAAAATGGGTGGTTAGTATGCTATATACTAAGTAAGGGAACAGTAATATCAAACATGGTTACAATTTGCACATGCTTTCACATCAGATAATAAGTGTATAAATAAATAAACGAAACATCTTATAAGATAGAAAATGATCCTGATCTCTTTATAAGTATAATCCCTTTTCATTCTTTTATATACGTTAAGTGTAGGAACTCTACTATTCTTAAATCAGTAGAAAGGTCTAAATCACCTTCTTAGAGATAACAAACTTGAGCCACTATTATCATCCAGTGGAATGGATATGAAAATATCACCTTCTTGGGGGCAACACACTCTTGAGCCACTATTCTCCCCGGTGGAAGGAGATATATATAAAATCAACACCTTGGTCCTAACTCACGTACGCTTCCACTTTAAATCATTAGTATCTTTTCCATATATTATACTATTATTGTTTTATTTCATGATGAGTAGGGCCCCCATTATTCTTAATCTAGTAGAATAGAGATTAAAAGCATCACCTTCTCGGGGCAAAGCGCTCTTGAACCACTATTTTCCTCAGTGGAATGGGAATATATATATAGATTACCTAGGCCCTACTCACACGCTCTTTCACTTGAAGTGATTAGTATCTTATTCAAGATTGATGCTCAAGCATCGAACACATTAAAGCACATAAATACATAACATAGGTCAAAGTTCTCACATCCTTTCAAACCCTAATTACACATCTTTTAGCATTAATTCTCCTGTATTTATTATTCCACACAACTTATATTGTATCATCTCTAAATCTCATAATTATTATCATATACACATACATTAATAATCTTACCCCCAAGGCAAATCCATAGATTAGCCATAATACCTTCCATAAAATTCATATGATTACCACTACCAATAAATAGCCTTATAGGCCTAATCATTACTAATGTATTCAAAATCCGATTAGCCTCTAGATTTTACATATGGAATAATGATATTATAATTATAAGATATTTTTCCACAATTAACCATAAATTCATTGAAGGACCCCAAAACAATAGTAATACTTCCAAGAATTCCTTATGATATTATTATCATATTTTAATCCACCTAACACATAAAATACTAAAATTACCTTATTACCCCATAATGACCAAATTACATGTAAGCACAAACATTAACCTTTATTTTATAAAATGTTATACCTTCCACACACAATATTTTCCCAATCCACCAATTATCATCATACCTCATAAAAATTCTCATCTCCACTTATCAAAATTCATTTAGCCTATATTTCATGCCATAAGATATATTTCCACAATTACAATATTATCACAATAAAATCATAATGGTATCTCTTACCCATTCCTACTTTCTTTCAATAAGATAATATTCATACTATCACAATATTTTCATAGAATATCATAATAAACATATCTTAAAGCATGTATTAACACTATCATGAAACACACATAACTATACAAGAAATAACACAAGAATCCTAAACATTGAATAGTATCCTTACCAACTAGGATATTGGGATCTAAGCACGTAAATCCTAGACTTCCTCCTCTAAAGCTACTGGAATACCACCTATGAAAAAAAACCATGGTTAGGATCAAAGAGGCTAACCGAAGGTGAAATTATGGTAAAGAGGATAAAAATGGAAATAACTACAGTCAATTAGAAGCTTGAGATGTGTGGATGTGTTGTGGAAAGAGTAGTGCAACTATGGTAAAAATTTGGTTGTGTTTGAACAAGGTTTGATGGTGAAAATATGGGTGCACAGCTAAAAAAATGGGGGCTTTATGGCTGTGCTATAGGTGGTGCACACCTAGGCCAAGAGGAAGAATCGTGCATGGACAAATGGTACAAAGTGGCATGGTTGTGCTCAATCAATGGACAAAGAGGTCGCAAGTTTAATAGATGTGCACAAGAGTGCATTCAGACCATGCACAGGCGTGCAAGGGTTCATAGGCAGGCTGTGCTGGGTTACATAGGCATGTGATATAAAATTTTTATGTTGCATGGTTGTGCTTGAGGTCGTGTGCATGCATTTTGTTCCTTTAAAATGTGACGGACGAGGAGAAAAGGAAGGAAAAAGAAGTAGTGGTCGGCGGTGATGGTTGACAATGGTGTTGGGGATGGTTGGGGTGACCTTAGTGGTTGGTCCACCAGTTAAAGGGTGGCGAGTGGTGGCTCACGTGGTGATGGTGGTGGAAAGGGTGGTTCGGAAGGGAAGAATAAGAAGAGAATAAAGAGAAGCTTGTGTGGTGGTTTTGGACACAAAATGGAAAAGTGTAGGCAAAACAAATAGGGAGAAAGGAGAGTGTGTAGTGTATGTATATATATATCGACATGTGTGTGTGTGGAGTGAATCGGGGAAAATGAAAAGTAGAGGAGGGGAGAAGTGCTATCAATGGTGTAGGGTGGTGTAGGGAAATGATGGTTGAGTATTGGGAATAATGGTAGGTGATAGGGATGGTTGTGTGTATACATTGCGTAAGTATAAGAAGAAGAAGAAGAAGAAGAAGAGTGGTAAAGAGTCATGTGTGCACATGGTCTAGATAGGCAGAGATATTAGAGGAAGAAGGAGAAGAAGAAGAAAATGTGATGGACGATGGATGACTGTAGAAGAGCGATGGATGATGGTGCAAGTGGGGAAGGTAAGGCAATTTGTATGTGCAAGTTATAGCAAGTTTTTAATATTATGACAATTGATAGGAGAAAGGTGAAGAAAGAAAAGAAAAGGAAAAAGAGTAAAATATTTAGGGGTTAGTTTAGATAATTTTATATTATCCAAAGTGGTTAGGATTAGCGATAATTTTCATGGGTTTTGATTTTGGTTTATGGATTATAATTTATTTGAGTCAAGGTTTTTGTTTTAGTTTCAGTTAAAGTTTTGGGATTAAGAAATTGGGTTAAGGCTAAAATAAGATTTTTAGAGATTAGAATCAAATCAGGGTGCTCATAATATGGTATTAGGTTAAACAAAATTTTGGGGGTATTACACCTATACCACATTACATATATCCATAAAATTTCACTCCAAGTCATACTTATACACGTAATATTTGAAGATAAATAATTAAGATTCAAAAGATTGTAACAAGAAGAATGAATAACCTCAACTTAATATCGGTGTTGATGTGTTTTCTTGAATCCATGTTGAAGATGAGTTTCCTTCCAATGGTGGTCAACCCAATATCTTTCTTTTATACCAAACTTGATGAGTAATATAATAGATAATTATTCGCTCACAATGTAAGACCTTTTTGTGTTGTTCCTTGGAGTAGAAATATCTTCAAAGTTGTGAATATATTCAACAATAAGGCAATCGTGGGATTGAAATTCCAACAAATATAATCAATTATTAAGAGAAATAACCAAGTAATCTCTCAATAACAAACCCAAACTCTCAATTTGACTCTCACTTGAAGAGGAGGAAGAATTCAAAAATTATGGAATTATTATTTCACTTTATTAGTTGTTTTGTGTACAAGTTTGACGCATATGTATATATATAGATACATGAGGCCTTAGTTTATCTTCATTAACTAAGCCTAGATGAAAAAATATATCTAGATAAATAAAGAGCTAAACTAATGCACTACACACCGTATATACATATATTGATCTACAATTACAGGTTACAATACATTACAAAGTTTACATAAAATATCAAAGCTAATAAAACTCTACTCATTTAAAACACTCAATAATCAATTAATCAATCTTTGTTTCTTGTAGCTTTTTCATTTATGCAGCTTTTCAATCCTTTTCCTGTTATTGCCTTGTACACTAGATGTCTATGGTGAATTATTCTTCTTGCAAACATATATAATACCAATAAGAATCACTTAGCAAAACATTATTAGAGTTATCATGAAGGTGTTCAATATTTTCTAGAATAATTGGCACCATCTCTGAATATGCTAACTCTTGTTATCCAATAGTAGATGAATAAGATGGAGATGCTCTTGCATCAACAAATTTAAGGAATATCAAAAATTATATAGAGGTGCTTGTGCAAAGGCTTGCTTGGTAGAGGACAGAAAGGTGAGGAAGAAAGTAGGTGAGAAAAGTATCTTAAAAAGTGATTTTGGGTTACATTTTTTGTAAATAATAATAATAATAATAATTCTATCATGATCTAAATATTATAAAAATAACATAAAGGAACCAAAATATATTGTGACCTCATAGGTGAAAGAATGTCCTTATCCTTATGTTGATGATAACAAATGTATCTAGAGAACAAATGTTCTTGCCTAAGTGTACATGAACTATGATTGAAAACAAAGAGATCAAATCATAATTACTCAAATAATTTCTCAAAATGAAAATTTAAAATAGAAATCAAGTTTTAATGTGGAAGAGAATATCTTATGAATATCACCAAGACTTAAGGTTTAATGGTTATATTTCTAAGTCGTAGGTTTTCTTGTAAAGAGTTAATTTCAGTAATTTCACATTTTGATTTAAAATTTTTGAAAATTTTTAAACATTTAACTTGAATTCATTTTATGTGCATTAATGGTTGATCTTGATTTCTACATATTTCCAAGTGTTTATAAAATTTGTTATTTAGTTATGCTTGGAACTAGTGAATTGGTTAAAAAATTAATCAACCAATTTGGTTTAAACTCAGGGCATTAAACATTTAAAAATAAAATGGATTGATTAGAGTAACAAACCAATTGACCTATTTGATTAAGTAGTCCATGGGTTTTTCTCCTATAGAAAATTATTTGTCTCTGTTTAAACACATTGATTTGATTCATCAAAATGATCGGTTTATTTGGAAAACTATTGACTTGTTTGATCAATTAGTCCATGGGTTTTGATCTTGCAAAAACCCATTTATCTCTACTTAAACACATCAACTAGTTTGGAAAACGATTGGCTAGTTTGAACAACCAGACCATAGGTTTTGCTGCTATAGAAACCCATTCATCTCAATTTAAATAAATTGATTGGTTTAATCAAATTGGTCAACTATTTTGGAAACTAATTGAGTGGTTTGACATTTGTTTTACTCCTACAAAAACCCATTCATTTATGTTCAAATACACTGATAAGTTTCATCAAAATAATTGATTGGTTTGGAAACCAATTGAGTGGTTTTCCTAAATCGATTGACTGGTGAATATCAAATGATCATTTTTTTACCCATTGGGTGATACAACTTTCTAGGCCATTTGTGCCTAATGTCATCCCGACAAGGGTTATCCTTATAAATAAGAATCCTCATCATCTATTAAATAAATCTTTAACCGCATTTACTATTTAATTAATTATCTACTCTCTTAATCATTAAATTGTTCATTTAAACTCTCATAACATTCATATTCTGATTTTTTTTTGAAAAGTGTTTGTTGCTCATTTCTCTTAGCTAGAGTTGCTCTAAAAATTTTAATATACCATATTATATGTAGGTAGATTTCATCTCATCTAAAGTTTCCCAATTCCATGTCTTTATTTTTTTTGATAATCAATTGTAATCATAACCACCTTACAAAATATATTATAAAAGGGTTAGTGAGTGTTTTTATATTATTCTTGAGAGATTCTTGTTGATAATCTAGAGAACATAAATAAGTTAAATTGTAAATCATCTTTTAGAGGGTCATTGAGATTGTGAGGCTCATAAGCTATTAGAAGAGTGATCATTAATAAAACACGTTACTTATTTAAAATCTAAAAGGGATAACCTTTTGGTAATAGGTATAAAGTATAAAGAGTAATTTGCTTTTGAATTGCTATAAGTTGTGTGTAATTTTTTTTATTTTCCATTTCCATTTCCTTAAACCTTATTCACCCCATCTAGTGTTCTTTCATTTGATTATTTGCACAAAGATACACTAACTAGGAGTATAGAAAATTAGTTGCTCAATAATCAAATCATAACTATACAGGAAACTTGAATCACATCATGACTAACTTATTGGTAAGGGAGGACCAATTGATTGGTGATCCTTTAATGAAAATGAAGTCCGTAGATGCATTAGTGGACTAATTTTGGGTATGAATAGTTGGCTAGTAGCCTTGAATTCACAATTTCACCCATTTTTTCTAATCCTTTCCAACACCATACTAATTTTCTTTTATATTAACATGATATAAGTATATTTTAAAATATTTTAGGATGGAAAATTACAATGTCAACATGTATATGCGACACATGTAATATAGGTCACTAAGGGTACTAGATTATTTTCTCACAAAAATTAAATAATAAGTTAATGACTCTTATCACTCTAATTAAGCATTGTACTAAACTTGAGTATTCAATGAAGAGGAAAAATAACTAGTTCATGATTTTCATATGTTTTGATGTTGAAATCAATTATTTAACTATTTGAAAGCTTAGCTAAACCTTTTTGGTATTATTTAACTTCAAATGTGAATATTTTATGGCATAAAATCTTCAAATATAATATCTTTTCCATTTTTGTAGGATCATATGGTACAATTCTACAGATCCCTATGAATCCTTTGTAGAATCTAGATCCTAAAAACATTCTTATCACTAATTATCAACTTCACCATCTCTAGTCAAATAATTTAAATAAAGGATGATGTTTTACATTCAGTTAATTAACTATCATTCCACATTTTCTTAGAAATCATGTAATTACTCTAATAACCTATCCAAATTCTATTAATGTTATTTCACCTATAGTGGAAAATTAGCTCTCACTCTCCACTTAACTTGTTAAAAGCTAATTAAAGAAGATTAATCTAATAACTAGACATAATAAATGATAACAGAATAAAACTCAATCTATAAATCAAGCATTCTATCAATTAAATGATATAAAAAATAAGACTTCATTTTATCCTTGGTTAAAAAACATGGTAATAATTGAAATTGACATACTTAAATTGAATAAAGAACTTGAATTACATATAAAGTATTAATCTAGAGAAGAGTTGAATATAATATTACACAACATTAGATCAAGAATCAAACTAAAAAGTAATACTCTCTATGAATTCATTGCATAAAATCACTATATATAACTATTTATATGCTTCTAAATTAACCATTAACTAGCATATAGGATAACACCCAAGAAAAAATGTGTTTGGGAGAAAATTGGTCTAACATAGGTTGTGTTGGGAAACATGCCCTCTATGTTAGTTTCTTATAATGAATCTAATAATAAAACTTTACACGGGTAATGTTTAGTTGATATTACACACCCTAGTAAAAAATTTAGGTCCAAATGCTAAATCAATTTAGACCAACATACTAATCCTTAGTCTATTAGAGTTGTGAATAGTGTGTTAGCTTAACTCTAATGATTTCATGCAATCTAAATCCTCTTCTTGGTGGGTTTTTGATCCTTTTGGCTTCAAAATCATTAATCTTACAAAAATTGGTTAGCAAATAATAAATCAAATAAAAAAATATATAAATCATAAGATATGTCTCAAATATATTTAAAAACACATGTATAAATATATAAAATATCATATAATAATAACATGCATCAATATCTCCACACTTAGCTTCTTTCTTGTACTCAAATAAGACATGGCCCTAACAAAAGAAAATAATGTAAACAAAATGATGTAGGAGCATATCTTAAAAACTCTCAATTTTCTTCTTCTAATGATAGAGATCCGGAGGAATTAGCATACATGGAGATAGAACCAATTATGCTTGAAAATTTATATACTTCTAATGTATTGTTAAGTTATTCTTCTTACAGGTAATGTGTATGTTTGTAAGAAGTTCATGATAGTTGAAGATCTTTAAAGTAAGAGGTAATGAAAAGTGATTAAAAGATTACAAAGAGCAAGGAATAACAAGCCTATAAGACTATAAAGTTTTATCATACATGATGACATCTATGTAAACCATTTTTAATTTGTGTGGCTTTGTTATTTTTGTTGTTTACTTTGTAGTTCTTGTAAAATTATCATTGTAACTTTATTTTTAACCATGTACCATGCATTAGGAAGATTAAATCATTAATGAGGATGCTTATGGGCTTCTTAATGAAAAGGCGTGCAAGGTTCCATGCCTATATAAGCACTTGTATTAAAAGGAATTTGACACACATCAATTGAAATTTTATGAAAGTTCATTCAAAACTTGGGTTAATAGTTATAGGGGATGTTTCTTCTTCTTATTCTTCTTCTTTTTTTTCTTATTTTTCTTCTCTTCTCCTTTCTCAAGTGTGTATTGAGAATTATCAGGGGTAATCTAGTGAGAAATATAAGGTTCTCATAGAAGAGTTAGATACTGGATTATATCTACTCTAGTTCTATCAATATTTGAAAACAACCGAAGTCTTAATACTTGAAGTCGAGAGTTTGATTTCTATTTTGCATTTTTGTAATCCTTCAAACAAGGTCCTGAAATGTTGTAGAATATTTAGGGATAATCTTTTGCATGAAAAGTGGTATGAAATCCACCTTGAAGTCAAAGCTATAAGAGGTGCAAAAATGCAACCAAGGTTTGACCATCTTCATCACAATACATGGAGTTCAAGTAAGTTTCATGAATAATATTGGTAGAGTCTTGTAAAAATCTTGTATGTTGCACATTATTCTTGAAGAATCTTGCATGGTTCTTGCATGATTCTTACATGTTATTGCATAATAATTCGGTAGTAATCTTTGGTTGAATTTTTGTGCAATATTATTTCCAATGTGTAATGTGCATGATTTGTACGTGTGTTCTTTGAATATTTTTGTCTAGAATCATGCAAGTTTAGGTGATGTTTTCTGCCGATGGGATATGATTGGTTATCCTATATTGTGGTGAAAATTTACTAAGCATGAATGGTGGAAAGAGTTGATGGTTTTAGTGTTGAGTGAAAACAATTGTTGTTTGTGTGTGTAATACCCCGTTTTTAGGAAATCCTAATTAAAATTAATAATTACGTGTGATTAGTTATAATTATTAATTTAGGAGGTTTAGTATTAAACGTATTATTATTATTATTATTATTATTATTATTATTATTATTAGTACTACTACTACTACTACAATGACTTAGATATAAAAATAATCAGGCTAAAAAGTTGATGGAAACTGATTCCTTAATCTAATCGAGCTTTTATGCGTAAATCTTATTTGAATTATTTTAATAATAACCGCGACTCGTAACCCGAAATAAATTTCTAAAATTTATTCCTGATTATGTTTATCTTTTTCGTTTTATTTAAATCTACCTTAGATCGGATTAATTTTCTATCTGATATTTTAATTTATTCGGACTAAATTTAATATAAAATATATATACATATATATAAAATATATTATTTATCTTCTCTCTCTCCCATTGCCATTCTCTATCCCTTCCCCATCCTATCTCCCTTATTTCCTACCTTTACTCTACCTTCTGCATTTATATACATATATACACGCTACACCCTCGCACACTCTACCCCAAATAGTCCCCATTTACCGCACACACTTTCGGCCAAAAACAAAATACATGCACGACACACACGACGTAGCAGCCCAACCCACTATTCCTCCCAGACTCCCTCTCTGCATATCACACATACATACACTCCTCAACCTACCCCAGCCGTTCCTCCCAGCTCCCTCTTATCTTTCTCTCGACACACACCACCCAACCCCTCTATTTCTACAGCCCCCTTCCCGTCGGTTTTGTTTGGCCTCCCCAGCCACCTTCTCCCCTCCTCCCCTCTCTTCTCATCGCCGGTTTTCCCAACCAAAGAGCCCCCATGTAATCACTCCTCCCCATCGCAAAACCCAGCCCTGCTACCTCCTCCCTTCATCCCAACAGCCCACCACCCCGTCGCCCAAGCCTGCAGCGTCAAACCCGTCGCCCAGACCCTACGCCTTTCCCTGATAGCAACATCCTTTCCTGCAGCCAGCCAGTCGCCCTCCCCTGTCGCAGCCAGTCGCCCAGCAACACCACTCTCCCGCTAGCCCACCAACGTCCACCACCAGCGTCCAGCAGCCCTAACAGCCACAACACCACCAACAGCTCCCTCCTATTTTCTCCCGGCTAAACCACGTCGAGCAGCACCCACTGCCCGTCGCAGCCCAGCCTCCTTTCCGCAGCCAACCAACCACCCTCCACCGCCAGCCAGCCACCAGCTCCACCGACCACCAAACCTAACTCCCCTCCTTCCCTTGCCTCGTAGCCTTGCCCGACCCTCTTGCCCAGTCAGTCGTGCCCTCTTTCCCCTCGTACGTGACTCACATTGCATGCAGCGTGAGTTGCATAGTGTTTTAATAAAATTTTGGGTACCAATATTAATTTTAAGGGTATTTTGGTAATTTTAGAAAAATAAATATTTTTATACTATAATTATTATTTTATCTGATAGATATTAATTATGTATTTGTGGTATTATTTTTAGGTACGAAAGTTTAATTTGCAGGACCTAATAATTTTTGGTGGATACCGCTAATTTTACGTTTTTGCTGGAATTTAGGTAACCGTCATACTCTACTAAAATGATAAAAATTGCGTGATAATACATTAGGGTTTTTGGTGTATGAAATATGTTTAGCATGATTTCTTTCAATATAATTATGTGTTAATTATTATTATTATGAAAACGGATAAAAACGAGCATGTTATCTGATATAAAATATTTCGGGTATAAAAGTATGACTTAAAAATAATTTTAATGATGGGAGAATGTTTGGTATGATAATTATGTATATAATTATTAGTTTAGCATGTTTAGATATAATTGTGAAATAATTATTAGGAATGTGTGCCCTAGGGGCAATTTAATCATTTTTGGGTAATATGATATTTATCCTGAAAATCATGTCTAACATGTATTATCTGTTGTTGATTTTACGATCATGTGTTTTGTACGTTTCAAACGTTTATGATAGAGTTTCATATGCTGAAATCTATTTAGGGGCAAAATGGTCTTTTTACATGAATGATGATTTAAATTATATAATAAATAATTAGATTATTTATTTTAGCCTTTTCATGATAGATTAATAAATAAGATAGACTTAGTATTTAAATGGATACTAATCTGATAATTATTAGCTTCAAGGGCATTTTGGTCATTTTTGGCCTAACGCCCAAATGTGAATAATTGGATATAGGATGGCCTTAGAATTTTGGTAGGTTGACCTTAGTAATGATTTTGACTTTTCTTTATACCTTTGACCGTAGGGTTGACTTGGATAATTGGAAATAAATGGAAAATGAATAAGTATGGAAATGAGAATAAATGTGTAATGTGTGTTATCTGTGATCACTTTATAAAAATACTAACATGTAAAGTAAAAGACCTCGAGTTTGGGAATGGTTTCTCTCTAGGGGTAGCTATCCTAGAGACGAGGTAGGAGTCCTCGATTTGTTTTGGTTTCTGGTGTGCCGGTTGTGCCCCAGTAAGGCCCTAGTCTACTCTATAGGTGACCTACGGGCCCTATAGGGGGTATCGATACTTAAGGATTAGGTGTCCGAGGTGAGGAGGGTACTGTGTGCCTTGTGCATTAGTATGACGAGAGTGCTGTTATGCCTTTGGGTTGGATGGTTGGAGGGTATCATGTTGCCTTGTGCACCGGTATGACCGGTGTACTGTTATGTCTCTGGGTTATTATTGTATCCCCCTTGAGTAAATAAAAATGGAAATAATATGATTTGATTGGAAGGATTATTATTGGGTATTGGATTAGTTTGGTAGTGGCTGCTGTGCCTACCTGTGGCTTAAGTAGTAGCCTGCGGGCCTACGTGTGTGGGTATTATGTCTATAAGTATGCTTGTTACGTTATGTATATTATTATACTATATCTATAAATATACGATTGATGTTTTGTATTTTAATTTACTGTACCTGTAAGTGTACCTGTGAGATTACGGATATTATTATCCTGTGTCTGTAAGTACACAGGTGATGTTATGTATTTTACCATATTCTACTTGTGAGTATACATTTAACGTTGTGGATTATGTTATAGCTTACCTGTGAATACACTTGTGATGTTATAAATTTGGTTGGGAGTTATGCTGAGATATGAGTCATGCTGTGGATGTTATAATTGTTATGCTGGAGTTTAGGTTCTAATCATTACTTCCGAGAGTATCTTTGGCATGTTAGTCTGGTAAGCTGTCGGTTGTTTCAGACAAATGAAAAGGAGTAGCATATGGCTTTAATAGAATTTGATTGTCTAAATGATTATTGTATATCAATCCTCGTATGAATACTTAAATGTATTGTACCTGTTAATCGTATGCCTTGCATGTGTTCCATGCTAGTTTTTCATATTAGTTTGGTATAAAGGGTTATTCAGTACCGTAGTACTGACGAGTTCCGTTTCATGGTCCCCTGCCTATTCCACAGGCAGTCTTTACCTTCTAGGATTACTTTGAGGGTAGGGTCTGACGACTTCAAATAGAGGGTTGAGAGTTAGGACTATCCGGTGTTCGCCTTGACTTCTTTTGGTCCGGATATTTCTTGGACTCTTAAGTCCCATGCTATCTCTTTTGTTACATTACAACTCTTGCCTTATCTTTTTGTATTTATTCGGGACAATGTAATTTGTAATGAAATTCTATCCTGCCTTTGTTTTATTGTTATTTAAGTAAAGTAATATTTTAGCCTTAGCACTCAGTATAAGAACAATAGAGGATGCTAGACTTATACTGAGTGTGGCGGTAACACCCATTGGTTTTGTAATTATCACTTTCGCAAAATGAAAATTTTCAGCAGTAAAAATGGGGGTGTTAGAGTGTGTGTGTTTGCAAGTGAATCATATATATTTGTGTAAGAATACTCAAGCATGAGGTGATATTATCATGTCTCATTAATGTATATTGGATAATTTTTGTTTTTGCATGCAATGTGATTTGAAATATTTGAATACACATGATGTTTCAAATGAGTGAGTAGGGTTTTGTGTAAATTTGCATGGTTTTGTGATAAAAGTTTTACAAGTGTGGTTTTGTGTTTGTATTTTCTTTTTGTGTGTAGTGATTTGTAGTTTGGTTTATGATTGTGTTTTGTAAATAATTTAACTCTAAATTGTTAAACAAGAAAAAAACTGAGAAAACCTCAAGTGAAGGTGTTGGAATTCGGTTTTAACCCATTAAAACCAAGAGGAACTCGAGTGATTTTGACAGAAATAATCAATCATGGAGGGAGAACAAAATTCCAAGCCATGTTTCAAGTCATTAAAAAGCTTTCTTCAAGTCATTAAAAAGCTTTCTAATAACTTGGATGCCACTGATGCACAACTAAGATAATTATGGGTTATGTAAACACAACTCCAATGTTAGAGTCTAGGTTAGCCAAATAAGATTTAGTCTAAAAAGTCCAAGAGCATAGATAATTATATGGGGATAGGTTTGGAAGTTCTATGAGATCAAATAATCCAATTAAAGGGAGGAATTTGAATTCAAGAATAAACCAAGAAGAAGAGTCTATAGGGATTGGAAGTAATAGGAAGTTCCATGACCTTCAACCTAAGTATCATCAAAAGGTGGAAAAGGTCATTAAGCTTGATCTCCCCGAATTTGATGGTGAGCTTGATGTAGACTCATTTCTTGAGTGTTTGCATGAAGTGGAAGCTATTTTTGAATTTAAAGATTATCAAGATGAACAAAAGTGCAAATTAGGAACTCTTAAATTTAATAAGTTTGCTAGAATTTGGTACGATAATCTAAAGAGAACTAGAGAACGAAAAGGCAAATCCAAAATTAAATGTTGGTAGAAAATTAAGAAAAATCAAAGGAGAAAGTTCATTCTAAAAGAGTATGAATAAGATAATTACATCAAATTAAATACTCTTAAGAAATGACTACTAGGTGTCGAGGATCATATTAGGGAATTCGAGAGGGTGACACTAGTGTGTGATATCCATGAAATGAAGGAACAAACTTGTACTTGATTCTTGGGAGACCTTAACATAATGATTCGAGACAAGTTGGAAATTTGTGTTTATGAATCCTTAGATTATAAAATTAATATTTCCCTAATATTTGAAAAGAAAATTAAGTCCACTAAGCCTCATACAAGATAAAATAAGCAATCCACCAAGTACTACTCAAGTAACCAACACAACTAAACTTGGAGTAAGTACTTCAAATTCTACTAGTATTGAAAAGAAACTAGGAATTACTAGAGAGAATAAAGGAAACAATAAAGTTAATGAAGTCTCTACTAGGTAATGTTTCAAATGCTGAGGGTTTAGGGACTTCTCTTATGAATGTCCTACTCAAAGGGTTTTTATCAATCCAAGAAATTGAAGCCATGGACACATGTGTGGAAAATACTAAAATTGAGCCTTTTGAGGAAGCTTCTAGTGAACTTGAGGTAGAATAAAGTGGTTGTTATGTCTTAGAGATAGTAATTAAAGAATAATCTATTGAACAACATACTCAGAGGGAGAAGATATTTAAAATAAAAGGGAGAGTAGGATATATGTTTTGTCGTACAATCATTGATTGTGGCTCTTGTACAAACGTAGGTAATGAAAGGATGGTTAATGATTCGGGGTTGAAAACTACACAACATCCACAACCTTATTCTCTTTAATGGTTGAATAAAGATCACGGAGTTAAGGTAAAAAACAAACCTTAGTATCATTCAAATCTGGTAATTACCATGAGGAGGATCTATATGATGTTTTACCTATAGATTCCTGCGGAATCTTATTAGGTAGAAAATGGCAGTATGATAGAAATTCTATTCATAATAGTATTACTAATATGTATCTAGTTGATAGGGATAAGAAGAGCTTAAACCTTCAATCTATATCTAATAAAGATTCATCCATACCAACCCTACATTCAATCCCTACAAAACCAGAGATTCATCCTTACCAAACCCTAAATTCAAACCATATAAAACAAGAGATTTATCCATACAAAACCTTACATTCAAACCATATAAAACCCAAAGATTCATCCATACCAATCCCTAAATTCAAACCATATTAAACCAAAGATTCATCCATACAAAACCCAAGGTTTCTCCCATACACAACATAGATTAGATTCTCCCATATGCAACCATAGATTAAATTTTCCTATACAAAATCATAGATTAGATTCTCCCATACAAAATCATCCAAACCACAAATTAGAGTCTCTCATACAAACCATAAATTTGATTCTCCCATATAACATCATAAATTAGATTCTCCCAATTAACATCATAAATTAGATTATCCCAAACACACCATAAATTCGATTCTCCTATATAACATCATAAATTACATTCTCCCAAATAAAATCATATATTATATTCTCCGCATAAAACCATAAATTATATTCTTCCACATAAAACCATACATTAGATTATTCCTTATAAAACCATAAAATTAAGTTAACTCACTTCCCTTAGTCAACTTCTTTCCCCATCTTCCTTTTTCATCCTTTCTCCCACACAAACCACATCGACATCCTCTCATGCATGTCTTATAGGGTCACAACACATATCGTCACATACACATAGTACACATGCCATACAAAAACATACTTCAACTATATGTTTTACCACATACAAAATAATTAATAATAATAAACATAGGATACATAGCATGCGAAACACATAATGCATATAAGCACACAAACGACCTTAGCACCCGTTACCTGAAATGACACCGGTCTTGGATCACGCTCCTACGCCTCCTTAGGGCTTTGACCAAATAATCACATACTAATAAACATAACATTAACAAAAATTTTAACTTTGCTAAAGATATAGAAATAATAGAAATATTATAAAAGTTGATAATATAGGATTAAATACTTTACCCTAATAATAATACTGATACTAAAAATAATATCAATGAGAATATATATAAGAATAATAATAGTAACAATAATAATAATAATAAAAAGGAAATTATTCAAAAACAAAGTAAAATAAATGCTTCGTCCCCTTTTCCAAAATAATACTAATAATAATATTAGTAAAATAAACAACTAAATTTGGTAATAATAATAATAATAATAATAATAATAATAATAGCAAAACTAATATTAAAGTAGTTGTAATATTAATAATAAAATAATATTAATAGTAATTTGAAATAGTAATAATAAAAATAATAATTATAATAATAATAACATAATAATATTAAGAATAACAATAATAGAAATAATAAGAAGAATAATAATAAAATCGAATTAAAAATAAAATAGGGCTTCAGCCCTCAACATAAATAATAATAAAAACATTAATACTAATAATAATAAAAATAATACATATTAAATAATAATAATAATAATAATAATAATAATAGTAATAATATTTATATGCAAATAATTGAAATAAAATAATTTAAGGGTTATAAAAATAGGAAAAATGGCTGAGAGGATCTAGGGTTCAACCTTAGGTTGGCGGGGATAGGTAGCACCAGCGGTGGTGCACGGAGGCGGCTATGGCGGCCAGAAAAAGAAAAGAAAAGAGGAAAAGTTGCATGCTGGGAAAAAAGCTAAGGAGAATTAAGGTGGGAGTTGGGGTGTTTATGGTTGCCCAGAAGGAGAGGAACAAAATGGAGGTGGTGGCGCAACCAAAGGTAGCGGCGCACGACGGCGGTGGGTGGTGGCCGAATGGAGGAGAAGAAGAAAGAGAGTGGAGGAGAAGAAGAAAGAGAGAGGAGGAGAGGGAGAAAGGGGAAAAGAAAGGTAGGGGAAGGTAGAAGGTGGTCTGCAGAAGAATTTGGGAGGTGAAAGAAGCGGTGGAAGCGGCATAAGAGGTGGATAAGGGCGACACAAAGGGTGGCGGAGCTGGAAAATAGGTTGGTTGACGGGGTTACTTCGCACAGCCGGGACGACTTGTGCAGGACGAATCTAGGGGGATGGATGATTTGATTAGCTAGAGGGAGGTGCAAGGAAGATTTTGGTGGCCATAGATGGCGGCGAAGTTGGCCGGAGATGGTGGACTAGGCGTCTTAAGTGGCAGCAGTGGCAAGGTCGGGTATTCCTGGGTTGGGGATCAAGAGCTCGATACCGGGCCATTATGGGGGGTATTTATAGGGTTAGAAGGGAGGATAGGGTTCTGTGGGTCGGCGTGGGATTAGGAAAGTAGGGTTTTAGTTTCGCCGGTGGGAGCAAAATTCGGGCAGGGGAATGCGTAGGAGAGAAAAAGAGCATTCCGCGATAAAAGGAGGAGTTGGATTGGTCTATGCAGTCGTTGAATCAAGGGGAAGAGAAAGGGAGGAGATCGGCCAGTCAAAACGGGCGAGATCACCGATGAAAATCTTTGACGGGCGGCGTTGTTGCAGGTCGATGGTGGCTCAAGGAAGAAGAAGGAAGAAGATGAGGGTTGCTGGACCGAGCGATCGGGAAAGAAAGAAAAGAAAAAGAAAGGTGGCGAACAGGGCCTGGCATGAGGGGAAGGGTGCATTAAATGAAACGCGGCATTTAGGATGTAATAATCATAAAACATAGCGCTGATGGAGGAAGAAGGGTGTGCGGCGCTGGCTGGGCCGAAGGAAAGGAAGAAGGGGAACTGGGCCGGTCAGCTGGCCCAGTTCGGTGAGGAGAAAAAGGAAAAGAAAGAAAAAGGTAGAAAGAAAAAGGAAAAAGGAAAAAAAAAAGAGAAAAAATAATTAGGTTAGGGCCAATTAAATTAATTTGAATATTTAGGATATTTAGGATACTTAAAAATAATAATATTTGAATAAAATAATATTTAAATCCCCTTTTTAGTCTAAATTAGGATTTTAAAAAGATTTTTCATAAATTCCTTTTTAATTAGCAAAACACCCTAATTTTCTCTAATTAAATTATTTATAAAATTAATATTAATTTGAAACTATTTTATCCTTCTTATTTTAAATAAAATTATTTATTTACTTAATTTCCAAATAAAAATCCTTAATTAGTTAAAATACCCAAATTTCACCCTAATTAAAATATTTATAAGATTTCTCTTGATTTGCCCAAATAAGTTTTATTTTAATTTATTTAAAATAATTTATTTAATTAATTTTTATAATAAAATATTATTTAAATAAAATTTTTAAATTAGAAATTTTTGGGGCATTTCACAAATAAATTCTCTAAACCTTCAAACTCAACCTTAAAGACTCACTGCTAGTTGTTTGTATTTGATTATACCTTGATTCTTCAAAACACATGGTTAAAGATTTCTTATCATCTCTACATATCATTGTTCAATCATTTATATCCTCATGCACAACTAGATCATGCCAATATCACACAACTTTACATATCCAAAACCACTAGATCATACTAAGATTGCATAATTTTACATATCACACATTGCCAGGCCAATCCTAGAGCACAAAAGCCATGAACATAACTATGAGTGGACCGTGCATCACTTCTTTTGCAAGCCTTGTTTGATGTATATAACCCTTGTTTGATAATTTTGACTTCAAGACAATAAGGCTTCTTATTAATCCATCATTATTCGAACATCATCCTTGTGTTCATGCCTTTTTCAATCTTTATATGCATCCATCCACAAAGACCATTAGCTCTAAACTAGTCTCTAGTTCACATTTCTACTTCATCAATTATGATCATACACCCACTACCCTATATTAAGGAACCACTCATCACCCCCAAAAAATTTGTTGCAACATACTTGATCACTTCCTTTCTCCTGCTACTTCATCCCACATCCAATAACTTTTGAAGATTCATGAAAACTACATCAAGAACTAATCCCTGGAACAAGAACATACTAATGAGAGTATTTCAAGCAAGTACTTCAACTATGGGTGAAGAAGAGTCAATGATAGATTTGTCCATAAAGATTTTGAAGAAGATTTCTAGGCTTTCAAATTCTACACTGTATTATTCTACACTAATAAATCCTTATCTAAGAGTATTTAATTTAATGTACATATCTTCTTCAAAATCTTTATGGACAAATCTTTTTTCTCTTAAGAACATGAGATTTCACTAAGTTGATTGGAGTTAAGGTATAAATGTTTTTCTATGATTCTCTTGAAGATTTCACTAAGTTAGCTTTAAATTATGAAAAAAAACTACATTAACCAAGGCCTATGATAAAACAAGTGCTTTAACTTCTACTTTAACCTAAACTTATACGAATGCATCTACATAGAAATTTGGAATACATACATACTTGGTACGTGTTAGAAACCTAAACCATAACTAAGATGAAATGGGTAAGAATAAGGTTAATGAAATTCCCAATAAGAAATGTTTTAAATTTAAATGATATGGTCATTTTGCTAGAAAGTGTTAGAATCAAAGATTTTTAAAATTAAATGAAATAGAAGGCATGGAACCATGTGTTGATAATGATGACCATGAAACTAATTCTAATGATGATACCTTAAGTATGTATGAACAAGATGACAATTCATGCTTTTTTTACTTCAATGGGTATTATAAATACAACTTGTAATACTGTAACACCCTCAAAATTCTCTACTGAATTTATTTTATTTTATTAAAGAATTAGAGGAAGAGAAATAACAAAACTATGAATTTTGGGGATATTACTGCCACACATAGTACTATACTGGTTCACTCCTATCATTCTAGTACCAAATGTTAATGCTGAAGAGGATTATCTTGAAACACAAGTCAATACTTAAAACAAGAATTCATAACAGAACTAGAAAGTCATAATATGAAAATCAAATTATGCAAAAAAAGGTTTATAATCTAGAGTACATAAGCAAAATTTCTCATAAGGAATAAGATTACAATACAAAAAAATCAAGTCTGAGTAAACTGGTGCAATGTTAAAGAACATGAAAAGTAAATCCAGCCGCGATGCTCTCGAATCCTCAAGCCAAGTCCATGCTCAACACTCAGCCCTGCTTGATGCCTCGTAAGCATCAAAGGCATCAAAGATAACTTTACCAATATCCACAAACTAAGAGGGGCCTTCTCATTGTGGGAATAAGCAGCACCCATACAAAGAGTGGTCAATACATTACGGACTAAGCAAGGTAACCATGTAGTTAAGACCAAGCATACGAAAACATGTAACATAAGTATGATCACATAAACGACATACAATCATTATAGATGAATAAAGGCCATATTCTAGTACGGATAAAATGAGTATTTATTCTTTGATCAATATTCATTTTACACCATGCTCTTTATCACTCCATGTGAGTACAAGAACCCCACTATTATAGTCGGTAGATCGGAAATATACAGGGCAGAACACACCTGACAATTATTATATGCTAGTGGATTGGTCTCTAGGGCAAGATGCTCCTGGCCATTATTATGCCGGTAGATCGATCTAGCCCTAACTCTTATGGTGTTGTATTGTAAGTACTTAGTGTCTTTTACATGTCTTATCAAACTTAGGGTTTGGTTTATTGAGTGTGGAATCCCCCACTATTATAGTCGATGGATCGGTCACGTCTATGGTATAACACACTTGACCACTATTATATGTCAATGGATCGGTCTCTAGGGCACCTCGACACCTGGCCACTATTATGCCGGTGGATTGGTTTGGGCCCGACTCAATAATCTTCTACTTTAAATGATTAGTGTTTTACCGTGTCTTATTCAATAAGTTTCACCCTAGACATGCACGACCAACTCTATCTATACTTATCCTCCCAAAAGGGCTCGCCCTATATCTTGAGACTCCTGCACCTCCTAACATGTCTCCAATAACCTTCCTTTATTCCACTTGCCCTCACTGGAGGCCCAAATCCTAAGTGAGTAGGTCAAGGCCCACCACCCTACGCCTCCAAGTCCACTTACTACCTTACCCTAGAGGTTTCTATAGAAATCCTAATGTGGGCCTATGTGGCCAATCCTTCTCTACCTCCCACAACTAAGGCCGTTTAACACCCCACACATCACATCCCTTAGATTCAACCCTCATCATTTCACTTTACTCCCCTAAATACACGTGTGACCAAAAAACCCTAGGTGGCCACACCAAAGCCTAACTGGCCACACCAAACCCTAGCATCCTTCTTTCCACCTATCACCCCTCCATTTCTCACCTTCCACTATTACTCTCCCATGATATCCATACTCACCCTACACATGACATTCATCCACTCTCATCTCATAGTCCACTCACCCTCAATTATTTTTACTTTCACCACCATCTCAAATTAGGATTTTCCTCCCAAACCCTAGCCAGGTTTCTTGTGCACCCTTATACTAACCCAAGTACTACTTTTCACCCAAAGCCTCTAATCACCCAAACAACTCTTCCCTTACCTTTCTTATATCCTAATACAAATTTTCACAAGTAAAATTCATTCCCATGCAAACTCCATGCACCCTATGCAAACCCCCAATGTTTTCATGCAAAACCTTAGAATCCCCATGCAACCCTAGATTCTCCCATGCCAACCCTAGATTCTTCTATGCAAGGTTCACCCCCTCTTTTATTTCATTCGTAGACCCCTTTTTAATTTCCCTTTTATGGATCATGAGATATTTAGGTTAATCCCATATCCCTTGGTCAACTTACTTCCCTTTGGCCAACTTATTTCCCCTTGGCTAACTCACTTCCCTATTTTCCTTTTTCATACTTTCACTCCATGTCATTACAGTAAATACCCTAGCATGCATATTTGAAAGACAACATTACATCACATCATACAACATATACATATTATACACGTACCAAAAGAAAACACATGAGCATACCTTAACTTCAAGATGCACTACACATAAACCAAGTTTAATGATAACCACAACATAACATAGTACATGTAACACCCCCAATATTCACTATGAAAAATTTTGTTTTATTAAAAAGAATTAGCGGAAGCAAAATAATAAAATTGTGAATTCTAGGGATGTTACCGCCACATTTAGTACCAGACTGGTTCACTCCTATCGTTCCAGTACCAAGTGCTAAGGTTAAAATAGAAAAAATTCAAATTACAAGAACGCAAATCAATGATTAAGTCAGAGTAGTGCACGTAATGTTTCACAAAAAATATAGTCCATTAGTGGTAGTTATAAATCAACAAATACATTGAAACCATAAATTTTAAAGGTGAAAGAGTACGACTCTAGTATTTATCGGATAGTACCTTACACTCTTTCTCGAGAGCCCACTTGAATAGCACCTGAAAATGACTTACAAGGGACACTGCCCATTGAATAGGCAGGGGCCCCACGAATGGAGCCCTTCAGTACTATAGTATTGAGTAAACCCGTTAAATCACACTTAACAACAGGCATGCAATGCAACACATGATACTATATACATACATAATGAAAGGTAAATACTTAATATCCACAGTCATACAACCACATGCTTAACAAATTAATCAAATATTCATAGGCTATAGAGAACAATCGATACTTTCGGGCTTTAAGCCCTTAGTCCATCATTATCAATCATATCGGATTATAATTATTCGTATGAGTGCAGGAACCCCACTATTATTCGCCGGTGGACTGGTCATGCAGGGCAAAATGCTCCTGGCCACTATTATTCGCCGGTGGACCGGTCTGACCTCGACTCACATGGTGTTCCACTATAAGTAATTAGTATTTTCCATAATCTATTTACAACCAAATCAAATTTATTGAGCTCGAGACCCCCACTATTATGGTCGGTGGATGGGAATACAAATATACATCATCGAGGGTAACACGCACCTGGGCCACTATTATATTTGGTGGATCGATACTCATAAACATCATCCAGGGCAAAACATCTTAGGCCACTATTATATCCGGTGGATTGGTACTCATAATATAGTTCAACTGGGCTCGGCTAATTAATCTTTCTCTTTAATGATTAGTATTTTCCTTTTTTAATCAGCACAACAATTCCATTTGTTTGCCTCGATAGCGAGATCAAGATCCCAAGATATAAAGGTACACTAGTCGCACTGGTGCATAAAAGCTACTCAGTACCCTTCAATTATCAACCCAGGGATGCAAAGGTACCTTGGTCGTACTGGTGCATAAAACTAACTCAGTACCCTACCGACAAGGATGCCTAATCCATAAGTATGCATAACCCTAACTAGGTCCGTAGAACTAGATAGAGTAAGATATAGGGCCTAGCTGGGGCATAAACGCACACTGGTAAATACCAGAATAATCGTGGGCTACATCATGTCAATAGGGTAGCGACCCCTAAAGAGCTACCATTCCTGATCTCGAGGTCTTTCACTTTAAGTATTAGTATCTTAATTAAGGTGATCATAAAAGCACAATATCAGATAATTATTCACTTACAATCGTTTGGATATCATTAGATATTTCTTATTCAAATGGTTATCCAATGTAACACAGAAGAATCATTAAGGCCATCCTAATCTCATCTAATTCCGTATTAAGATTTGTTCTCATGGTACTTACTAATTATCAAATACTCTTATCTTGCTATTCAACGTTATTTGAGTCATATTATGAAATTCCACATTCACAACGACATGTTAGATACAAATTACTCATTTACCCACTTACTTATATAATTACTAAGTCATCCCTTCCTTACTTGACAAATTACCATATTACCCTCCTTGTTACATAATTACCAAACTACCCCTTACTCGATTTAGGTCACCAAGTTATCTCCCATACCTATTAGATCACCAATCCCCCTTCATAATTGTTACACTTAATATATTTTTCATTTGGTTGGTTGGATTACCAATTTGTCCTTTTTCCTTTATTATAATTAACAAATTGCCCTTTAGTTGGTCAAATTACCAAATTACCCCTTTAGTTGGTTAAATTACCAAATTGCCAATCTCTGTGATCATAATTACCAA
This sequence comes from Tamarix austromongolica, assembly GCA_039764185.1. Lineage (NCBI taxonomy): Eukaryota > Viridiplantae > Streptophyta > Magnoliopsida > Caryophyllales > Tamaricaceae > Tamarix > Tamarix austromongolica. Next base: position 52,748,266 of record CM077817.1, read on the forward strand.
ACTACCCTTCTCCGTTATCAAAATTACCAAATTACCCTTTAGTTGGTTAAATTACCGAATAACCCTTTTATATGATCATAATTACCAAACTACCCTTCTCCATTATCAAATTTATAAAATTACCCTTTAGTTATTTAAATTACCTAATTGCCCTTCTCGGTTATCATAATTACTAAGTTACTCCTTTCCAATTTTCACTTTACCCCTTTTATTTAAATTTACCATTTTACCCCTTAACTTTCAAAATTTACCATAACATCCTTTCATTCACAAAATTACCATTTTGACCTTTAATTATGAAATTACCATTTTACCCTTTAATTATAAAATTATTAATTTACCCTTTATTCACAAAATTACCATTTTGCCCCTTTACTTCCAAAATTACCATTTTACTCCTTACTTCCAAAATTACCAATTTATCCCTTTTTATTTTACAAATTACCACCTTATGCTTTTCATTTATAAATTACCATTTTCCCTTTTCACTTATAAATTACCATTTTACCCCTTACTTCCTAAATTACCAATTTAGCCCCTTTTATTTACAATTTACCACTTTACCCTTTTTAGTTCTAAAATTACCATTTTATCCCTTACCCACAAAGTTACCAATTTATCCTTTTACTTACAAATTTACCATTTTACCCTTACCTCCAAAATTACCATTTTATCCTTTAATTAAAAAATTACCCTTTAATTAAAAAATTACCACTTTGCCCTTGCCTCCAAAATTACCATTTTCCCCCCTTAGTACACCACTAATATTCAATTATCATTACTACATAAAAAATTAATATTAATACCTCATCCACGACTCTTATATTTAATATAATACTTATGAGCACCCATATATATATATTAGGTCATATTCTTGTACAAGATACATTACTAAAATACCCCTAAGACTCAAAAAAATATTAACCATGCATTAAAGATCATAATAGCATAAAACAACATGGATAATACTTAACATTTTCATTAACAACCAAACTCTTACCTTAAACAATATTTCCATAGATAACATATAACCTAACATGCTTCTTTTTATCTAACATCACAAGAAGCTACGCATATGATATTAAATAACATATATTAAGCATAATCACATATTAAGAATCATAATGTGCTAACATACATTAATCCATATGTTTAAGTGGGATTTAACGGTTACCTTAATTCCTGCAAAAAAAAACCTTACCATTATTTTGGTTTAAGTTTCAAGCATTGATTATCAAAACCAATACCTAAAAATAATATCAAGATTGATTAAATAGAAATAAGAGAAAACCAAGTGCAAGACTCTATAACACTTAATTAATCAAATACTTGAATTAAAATATTATTATACCTTAACATTATTGCCCAAATAAATCAAGAAATGCAGCAGCTCATGCTGAGGAGAAGGGGCTCGAAGGTGGGTGATAGGAGGAGAAATAGGCTATTTTCGGGTATGGGTTTTGGGGCTAAGAAAAAGGGTAGATGAGGGAGGATTTGAGGCAAGGGAAGGGTGTAGGAGTGGAGAGGGGGTGTAAAGTGTTTTCTCCTGGTGACTTAGTTTGGTTACATTTACGTAAAGAAAGATTTCCTAATTTACAAAAAAATAAACTAATGCCAAGACCTGATGGTCCGTTTAAAATACTAAGAAATTTTGGAGATAATGCTAATGAATTTGAACTTCCAGATTCTTATGGTGAAATTTCAAGAAATTTTAATGTTGGTGATTTGTCTCTTTATTATTCTGATGAAAATTTGAGGGCAAATTCTTCTCAACTTGGGGAGAATGATGTATGAGCATCCAATGAACCTTATGATTTTCATGTTCATATTAATCCTCAAGGTATGGAAGATTTATCTTTATTAATGTTGGAGCCTATCATGTTAAATATTCTTGATAATTCTTATATGCATGATATTGAAAAACATTCAAGTTATTCTTATAGGTCTGTCACATATTTGCAAGAAGAAGATGTTCATACACTTTAATGTGTACAAGTATTGATGCAGGAGCATCCATTGAACATAATGATTGTCCTATTCATTCTAATCCTCAAGGTAAGGAAGATGATTTAGCTTTTATAATATTGGAGCCTATCATGTTAAATATTCTTGATAATTCTAATATGCTTGACATTAAAAACCATTCAAGTTATTCTTGTAGGTATGTTACATATTTGCAAGAAGATGATGTTCATACACATTGATGTGTACAAGTATTCCAAGGAATGCAAGACTATGACATACATGGGATGATACATTACAACAAGAGATAGAGTGATGATATTCATTATTTTTATAAACTTTTTGTAAACCCTAACCCTAAGTATATTTTATGTAAGTTAGGGTATGGCTATAATTTCATGTATGTATCTTAGTCTATTGTATAGCTTTGTAATATTAATCCTTAGTATCATTTAACCAATGATATTATTCTATGGATTAAGGTTAATATGGACTTAATTCAACCATGATTAATGGGCTGGATTAGGTGGGTAAACTTGGCTGGTTAAGGAAGCTCACCACCAAGCTTATTCTTTCCTATATATACCTTTTGTGCACAACATTTGTATAGAGAATTGAATAGAATGAATAATAAGAATTTTGATAAAACTTTGAGCAAGAGAGCTAAAGTCTAATCCTCCCTTTTGGGTCTGTATTGAGCAAGGAAAATCCGGGATTAATCCTTCCTCAAATCTATCTTCACACGACACATTTGAACACCTTCAAATCTGCTGAAACACCTTCATCTTGTAACATCAATTTCTTCGTCTATAACCCACCAAATCACTTCATTATTTTTGCATTAGATCGTGGGTTAAAGCTTATAATACAAATTTTGATCCAAACTTCCGTTACTTTGATAAAAACCACATCATTTTTGGTATCAAAGCTTCATTTGTTCGAAGCTGATTTCTGCAGACCTGAAATCGTGGTGTGTTCTTTCACCAAGAACTCCACGGATACTCATCCATTTCTTGCAATTATTGATTCTTGATGAAATTATTTAAGTTTTCTTGAAGTTCTTTCTTGAATTTCTTGCAATCTTGCAACGATCTTGTTGCATTTTCCCTCAAATTTTCACATAAAATACCAACAGAGTTCGAATTTCAGCAACACCAGTTTGGTTCGTCTGGTTGCAACGATCGTGTGTGCCTCTTCAGCACTTTATTTCTATTGTATTATACTATCTATTAGTTTTTGATCAAGTGTATGACAACCCCATTCAATTTCTCTTCGTGCAAGTAAGAAGAAAAGCTTCAAAGTGTTCGACATCCCTGGACAGTTCTCAATCGCCCGAAACAGACCTGGAACTTGCAGGCCGTGTATTTGATTCATTTCTCATCAATTTCTCTCAAGAAATTAGTCCATCTTCTACCTATGGATGTCCTCTACATTTCCTATGAAGACTTCAACACGAATCTCCCACTGGAAGATAAGTTTTTGTTGAAAATACAGAAACATGTTCTATGATTTTATGTGAAGCCCGAAACTGACCTGGAACTTGCAGGCCGTGTATTCGACTAATCTATCATAAATTTCTCTCAAGAAAATAGTCCATCATCTACCTCTGGATCTCCTATACATTTTCTATGAAGACTTCAACACGAAACTCCCACTGGAAGACACGATTTTATTGACAACACAGAAACATGTTCTATGATTTTATGTGAATCATTTTCACACCTATTATTACTAATCTTTCATTGTTTGTGTGTACCTGCGTGCAGTGGCTATTCTTGGGGCTTAAAGATCTCCTTGTACCTAGATAAAGATTGCAGGTAGTGTTTGATATTTTCTTTAGAATTAGAAATTGGTTTGTGCTTTGTTTGGTTGTAGGCAAAACAAATCCAGCACCTACATTTGTGGAAGATATATTGTGTGCATCAAGAAAGGTTGTGTGTCAACCTTCACCATGGCTAGTGAAGAGGTGCGTGCCCTGGTTGAGTTGATCAAAGGCCTCACCACACGCATGGATGCCCAACTACAGACTCAAAACACACTACAACATCAACTCCAAAGTGTAGAAGCAAAGTTGGCTGACCAAGAGAAGTATAAACCATGGCAACCTTGACTGGAAACCACACATGATAGTGTGGAAGGGAAAATGAAGCCGATTTACCATGCCAAGAATGGACGTGGACATTTCAATATTTCTCATCATGAAGATGGAGAAGAGGAGACAAATTCTTTTGGCTCAAGCAACCAAAGAAGAGCACCTACATTCCATGTAAGAAATCCACACCATGAAAATCAAGGTATTAAACTTGAACTTCCTGAATTTTATGGTGATTTGAATGTGGAGTCATTTTTTGAATGGTTGCATGAGATTGAAGATATTTTTGAGTTTAGAGAATATGATGATGATAGAAAGTGCAAATTAGCTACTCTAAAGTTCAAAAAGTTTGCTCGAATTTGGTATGATAACTTAAAGCGAACTAGAGAAAGACAAGAGAAGTCTAAAATAAAATCTTGGGAAAAACTTAAAAATCACTTAAGAAAGAAATTTGTGCCTAGAGACTATGAACAAGATATGTATGTTAAGATGACTACTCTAAGGCAAGGCTTATTTAGTGTAGAAGAATACACTAGAGAGTTTGAAAGACTAGCCCTTATTTGTGATGTTCATGAAAGAAAGGAACAAAGATGTGCTAGATACTTAGGTGGTTTGAATAACTTAATAAGAGACAAAGTTGATATGTACTCTTATGACTCTCTTGATGACTTGATAAAATTGGCTATGAAGATTGAAAGACAAACCAAGACAACAAAAGCCTATGTTAAGTCTAATGCCTCTACTTTGACTAAACCCTATTCTAACACCTTTACACCTAAATCGACATTTTCATATGATAGAAAGAATAACAAAGATGATAAAGGTAAAAATAAGGTGGTTGAAATGGCTAATAAACAATGTTTCAAATGTAAAGGATATGGACATTTTGCTAGAGATTGTCCTAACCGAAGAGCCTTAACCTTACATGACATAGAAAACATGGAACCATGTAGTGATGATGAATTAGAAGTTGAATCTCCTAATGAAATATTCACTATGGAAGAAGAAGAAGGAGACCCCTGCTTTGTAATTCAAAGAGTCTTGCAAATACAACCTAGTATTACACCTACTCAAAGAGAAAAGATTTTTAAAACTAAGTGTAAAATAGGTGATACAGTTTGTAGACTTATAATTGATAGTGGTTCATGTACTAATGTTGCTAGTGAGGCAATGGTTAAGAAACTTGGTTTGGAAACTACTAATCATCCTAAACCCTATTCTTTACAATGGTTAAACAAGGATAAAGGAGCTAAAGTAAACAAAAGAGCTTTAATCACATTTTCTATTAGATACTATCATGATGAAGTTCTATGTTATGTTTTACTTATGGATGCTTGTGGATTACTTTTGGGTAGACCATGGCAATTTGATAGAAAAGCAACTCATGATGGGGTAACTAATGAATATGTGGTGAAAAAGGAAAAACAATTGTATAGGCTCAAACCTTCTTTATATGATCATATGCCCTTGAGTGATGATAAAGAGAGATTATTTTTACATGAAAAGGCTATGGAAAAATGTATAAAAGAAGAAGGAACTTGTTATGCTCTAGTTTCTAAAGATTCTAAACCTGACAAACAACAACTTAAAGATCCTAATTTGATTAAGTTGCTTGATGAGTATAATGATGTATTTCCTGATGACTTACCTCCTGGATTACCACCTAAAAGAGGTATAGAACATGCTATTGATCTTGTTCCTGGTATGCCTATCCCTAATAAACCGGCTTATAGATGTAACCCAAAAGAAGCTAAGGAATTACAAAAACAAATACAAGAGCTTATGGATAAAGGATTTGTTAGAGAAAGTATGAGTCCTTGTAGTGTTCCTGCTTTACTAGTTCCTAAAAAGGATGGTACTTGGCGTATGTGCATAGATTCTCGGGCTGTGAATAATATTACCATCAAATATAGATTTCCTATGCCTAGATTAGATGATATGCTTGATGAACTTTGTGGAGCACAAGTATTTTCCAAAATTGATTTGAGAAGTGGATATCATCAATTAAGGATTAGAGATGGAGATGAATGGAAAACTGCTTTTAAAACAAAATATGGTCTCTATGAGTGGATGGTTATGCCTTTTGGGTTATTTAATGCACCTAGCTCATTTATGAGACTTATGAATGAAGTTCTCCAACCTTTCCTTGGTGATTTCATTGTTGTATATTTGGATGATATTCTTGTGTATAGCAAAAATAGTTATGATCATCTAGTGCATTTGAAGAAATTATTTGGTGAGCTAAGGAAAGCTAAACTATATGGAAAACTTGAGAAATGTGATTTTATGCTTCCAAGTGTAGTTTTCCTAGGCTATATTATTAGTGGAAAAATGTATTAAAGTAGATCCTAATAAGATTAAAGCTATAAAAGAATGGCCTATCCCTAAAAATGTTCATGAAGTGAGAAGTTTTCATGGATTAGCTAAGCAACTCTAAACACCCTAACTCCCACCTCCATTCTACCTCTCCTTTTCCCATAATCCAACTTTTCCCGTTTTACCTTTTCTGGCCGCTGCCGCTGGTACCGCCTGTCACCACTAGCCTAAGGTTGAACCCTAAACCCCCTCAACCCTTTTTCACTATTTATACAAGCTTTAATTTATTTTATTTCATTTATTCGAATATATATATACTATTATTATTATTATTATTACTATTATTAATGTTATTATTATTATTATTATTATTATTATTATTATTATCATTATCATTATCATTATTACTATTTCAAAATTATTATTATTATTTAATTATAATTATTGCAACTATTTTATTAATACTGTTGCTATTATTATTATTATTATTATTATTATTATTATGCTATTATTATCATTACTATTAATATTATTATTATTTTGTAATTTTGATTATTATTTCATTACTATTATTATTACTCTTTTTATTAATAATGTCCTAATGATATTATTAGCATTATTTTGGTGAAGGGTTGAAGCGCTTATCTCACCATCGGTTTTGAATCATATTAATATTACTATTAGTATTTTTAGTATTAGTATTACCGTTATGCTTATTATTATTTTTCAATATTTTTATGGTTTTTATCATTTATATTATTTCTATTTTTTTTTGTTTTTTTTGTGTTATTGTTATTATCATTATTATTATTTTGATAAAGGGGCCTAAACCCTTATTTCACTATGTTTTTGAGTAATGCCCTTTTTATTATTATTGTTACAATTATTATTCTTCTTGTTAATATTCATATTGATATTATCTTTTCTATTATTATTTTGATATCGTTATTATCATTATTATTAGGATAAAGTCTGCAACCTTATATTTTAAACTTTTATAATATTACTATTATTTCTGATATTTTTAGCCAAATTTGGTAATTAGTTAATGGTTATTATTATTAATATTTTATTATTTTATCGAAAGCCTAGTCTTAGAATAGGTTAGTATTTAATAGTATTTTTGGTAGAAGGGAATCTAATTTTAGCTTTTCCATCATATAGGTGAGACTAGTGAAATTTCTTAGTAGGCGTAGGAGCATGCTCCAAGACCGGTGTCATTTTAGGTAAGGGTGTTACTAAGGCCTTATGTGTGTTTATGTGCATTATATGCTTCGTCTACTATGTATTCTATGTTTATCATTATTAATTATTTTGTAATTGGTATGACATGTAGTTGGAGTATGTTTTTGTGTATTTACATAGCATGTGTAATATGTGTATGCGATGAAATATTATGGTATGTGATGTTATGTGTTATGACGCTATAAGACATGCATGTGATGATGTTAATGTGGTTTGTGTGGGGGAAAGGATGAAATATGAGAATGGGGAAAGAAGTTGACCAAGGGAAGTAATTTCACTAAAAGGAAAAGAAGTTGTTCAAGGGAAGTAAGTTAACTAAAAGGGAAAGAGGTTGACCAAGAGGTGTAAGTGACCAAAGGGGAATAAGTTGACGAAAGGGTGTGAGTTGACCTAAGTATTTTAATGACACATGAATGGAAGAATAAAAAAGGGGGTTTTAAATAAAATAAAAGAGTGGGAGAATCTATGGTTCTGCATGATAGACTCTAATTTATGGTGCTGCATGGGAGAATCTAAACTAGGGTTTTGTATGGATGGAATTCAGGTTTTGCATGGAAGATTTTATAGTGTTGCATGGGAGAATCTAAAATAGGGTTTGGTATGGATGGACTTAGGGTTTTTGCATGACAGATTCTATGGTGTTATATGGATTGAATATAGGGTTTAGTGTGAATGAATCTAGGGTTTTGTACGGTGGAATCTAGAGTTTTGCATGGATGGATCTAGGGTTTGCATGGTTCAATCTAGGGTTTCATGTGGGAGTTTTAGGGTTTGCATGAAAAAGTTCGAAGGTTTGTATGGGGAGGTTAGCATCTGTGTGGGAGTAAAGTCTATGTATGAAAAGTTGATTTGGGGTGTGACGAAGGTGATGTAAGTGTTGTTTGGGTTTTTGAACACTTTGGATGAAAAATAGTACGTGGAACAATATAAGGGTACGTAGGAGACCGAGCTAGGGTTTGTGTGGACAATTAGGGTTTGGTGTGGGTGCTTAGGATTTTTGTGATATCATGTGTATTTGGTGATTAAAGTGTAATTATGAGGATGGAATTTATGAGTTGTGGTGTGTGGACTACTAAAATGATTTGGGTTGTGTGAAGTAGAGTAAGATGGGCCACTAAGGTCTAAAGTAGGGTTTCTAAGGAAAAACCCTAGAGTAAGGAAATATGTGGACTAGGAGGTGTGTAGTAGTGGGTTTTGACCCACATATTTCGGTGTTGGAGTTCTAGTGTGGGTTTGAGTATAGAGGAAGGTTGTAGGGTAGGTTAGGAGGTGCATGGTTCTCATGATATGATACGAGTTGGTTAGAGGATAAGTGTAAAGGGAGTGATTCATGCATGTCTAGGGTAAAGTTTCTGAATAAGACCCTGTAATATATTAATCATTTAAACTGAAAGATTGTTGATCCGGGCCCAGATCGATCCACCAACGAATAATAGTTATTAGGGCATGATGTCTTATATGTGACCAGTCCACCGGTGATAACAGTGGTCAGGCTTTGTACCTGTGTGTTTCCGATCCATCGATTATAGTAGTGGGGGATTCTATACTCAACAAAATTGAACATATTTGTGCTAACACATGGGAAAGACACTAAGTACTTACAGTGGAACACCATAAGAGTTGGGGCCAGACTGGTCCACCGGCGAATAATAGTGGTGAGGAACTTCATACCCTATGTGTTTCTGGTCCACTGGCTATAATAGTAGTCAAGAGCTTTATGCCGTGTGTTTTTTGGTCCACCAGTAATAATAGTGGTCAGGAGCTATGTGCCCTGTATGTATCCAGTCCACCAGCTATAATAGTAGGGTTCCCGTACTCGCATGGATTTGATAAAAAGCATGGTGTGTAATGAGTTCTAATTAGAGATTAATTAAATCATTAATCCAAACTATAAATGATCCTTTATGTATCTACTTTGATGATTGTACGATATTATATTATCATGTTAGACTATATTTTTCTTTATCTTGTCTGCATTATTTATATGATTTTATATGTTGGCCTTAGTGCACGGTTACCATACTCAGTACGTAGCATACTGATCACTCTTTTCATAGGTGTTGCTCATTTCCACAAGTAGTAGGCCCTTCAAACTTTATGCAGGTGGGTGAGACATCAGGTGGGGGTAAGTATTGAGCTTATGGTTGGGTCAAAGTTCAAGAGTGTAGTGGTCGTATTTACTCTTGATACAATTTATTCCTTCTGTAATTCTTTTGTATCGTATTTACCCTTTTATGATTTATTACCTTGTATTGAGTATTTCAATTAAACATTTTATCGATTGTAAGATTATTCCCTCCGAGGGATTTTAATTTTGCACTCTAATTTCTATCTTATTATTGATTATAAACTTTTATACATCCTCTGATTTTTGTGTTATGATCCTTTTTGTTCTTTTTTCTGAACTATTGGTTTAAGAATTAATTAAAGTTTAACAAAAATTTCTCTTAGCCTTAGGACTTGGTACTGAAAAAATCGGAGAGAGTTGGTTTGGTACTAAGTGTGGCGGTAGCATTCCCAGAATTCATAGGTTTTTAATTTTAAATTCTTCCACTTTAAAAAAAATTAGTGAATTTTGGGGTATTACATAATGTGTTAGTAATTTGATAAGTATTATAGGTAAATTTAACTTTATTTCCCTTATTAGATAGTTGAGAACTGATTAAAATATTATATTTTCAATCTTTAATGGCTTATGAAGATAACATACTTGCCTTTCCAATATGAGTGATTATTTTTTTAATCTCATACCCAAAATTCACATTACCACCATCAAAGGTTGTTAGTGAGTGGAAATGTGTAGAATCTCATATTTTGTGCCTTGAACAACAATTATCAAGAAACCATTGGTTGTTACCCTTCACAATATCTTATAAAAGAAATTAGTTCTTTGATTTAGGAACACCAAAAAACTTAGATCTCTTAATTTTATTCATAGTATCTAAAATGATTTTTTTTGTTCCACGCTTATTTAATATGGTTACTACTTCTAACATATGCATCGTTATTTTTTTGATAACTAGATGTTTTATGCCCATTATTACCATAGTGCATAGACATGGTCAGATTAGGTATATCAATATCTTTGCATCTTTTAAAATTTCTTATCCAATTGTTGTCTCTAATCTTGGTACTGTCGCTACTACTATTATTAAATCTACCATCATTATTGTTTCCATGGATAATATATCCTAAGCCTCTTCTATTCATATTATCACTTCTAATATTATGCATTATTTGTATTTTATATCTTGTAAATAAATTGACGTTATATTTCTCAAGGGCTTGTAAATTTTCTATTAGATTCTCTACTTTTGTTAGCTCCTCATTTTTTTGGTGATCATATTGATATCAATTTTGGCATTGTCTAGATTTTATATCAAAGAGATACATCCCTTTTAGTTTGATTCTTTCCAATTCATTTACTTCATCCATTAATCATGCAATCTTTTTCTCATATGCGACATGGAGATCCTTAGCTAAATTTAGACTAGGAGTAATAGACAATTAACTCATATTTATTTTAAGATCTCATTTTCCAGATAAGTCTCATGCATGATAGAGTTTAGAAAGTTGTCTTCTTCCTTCATTTTGTTGCAATATTCCATTATATTTAATAATTTCTATTCACAAGTATTTTTAAAATTCTTGGCAATTTTATAGTCAAATGTTAAGGTATAAAAGGCATTACCTAAGTTTATAAATTTATCTATAGCATAATCAAATAAGCCTAGCAACTCCTCCTCAGATATATTTGGTAATTTAGTTAGCAAGATTTACTTAAGAGATGCAATAGGTGTTTGTTGATGTTTTTCCCTTGTTTTGTTAGTAGTGTGGTAAGCTAAAGGTTGGATTGATACAAACTTTCTTCTTCTTATTCTAAACCTAATTCTTCTTAGAGTGAAGCAATCATAGTCTTCTTGTATTCATTCTTAGAACTTTCTCTTTTATTCTTGGATTTATATTACACCCATTATGGTGTTCTTATATTTTGTGTTCTAGTCTGCCATAGTTAAAGCAACATGGATTCAAAACCCTTTTGTTAGATTTAGATAAAGTTTTAACTTTACTAAATATTTTTGCTTTCTTGATGGTTCCATGATTTTTGTTGAAGAATTTGTTGATTCATATAGTGAGATTGTCTATTTCTTTATTATGCTCAACTTTTTATTCTCCACCATCTTCATCTTCTTCATTATTGGCTCCATCTTTAATTGTGATCCCCTTAATTCTACATGATCATTTAGGAGCCATTGTTTTTAGTAGCATGTCATGGGTCATGAGTGAGCTAATAATTCAAGGATAATTTTGGAAAGATTCCCAACGTTTCGAATTTTAGTGACTTTGGGAATCCATTTGTAGTTAAGCTTCATGGTATCTTTCTTGCTTTTTCTTTAATTTTGAAGTTCTTTACAAGGGTTTTCAAACCATTAAGAATTTGAATGAAGCTTCTAAACATCTCCTTTATGGACTGATCCTACTACATGATAAATAATTCATACCTATGTATTAGTAAATGAATCCTTGATTGTGTTACCATGCTTGTTTACTCATAAGAAATCTTCAAACCATTCTAAAGCTATTTGAAAATTTTAAAAGTAGAGACTATTTAAAACTCATCAATTCTAATGTTGAACTATAGTAGTTGCATGACCTTGGAGTTCTTCTCAATCTTATTATAGTCATATCCTATATCATTTTTTGTCCCTCTCCATGTTAATTCATTTTTCATTGATCCTAATGATCTTAAGGGAACCATGTTGGATGATCTTCTAGTATTGATAATATACTCCCTTCATGTAATTTATCATCTAGTTTTTATACGAAGCATATTTTCTACACAAATCTTCAAAACAGATTATTCTCAAAAGACCAATCTCTAAGATACCTTTTCAAAAAATCTTTAAAGATTCTCTACAGGTTAGTATTTTGAGAAAAAAACATGCTATAATACCAATTGTTAGTTCTTACATATACACTCAAGAGTAGGTGAATTGAGTGTTTTCAAATTTCAAAAATTTTCACGCAATTTTAAGTGCTTTTAAGAGTGCTCTAAACTATCATAAGATCATATTATATTTTAGTAATCAAAATTGTTTATATATTAGGGTTATTCTTCTTATTACTATTCTGTGTATTGTTTACATTAGTTTTGAAACAAATAGACAAATACCAAACGGATTTTTACATAATTTCACGAAATTTAATCTATTTCTATTTATAAACCTACTATAAAAGAAAATATCACAACTCATACCTTAATTCTAACTATAGACTAAGCTCCCCATAACCCACTATTGTTGAGCTTTCGAAGTACAAATTGTTTTACTTACTCTCAAATACTCTTGTACCCTTTACAAAATATGTATGGATGATGGATTCATATATTTTAAATATTGGTTCTAATATGAATATAGTTCCTAGTTTTTTCTTTTACAGTAAAGACTAAATATCCTTAGGATTTTAACTAATTTTGATGAAGAAGTATCCCAATCTTCTTCTATTAAATGTCAAGCGTTATCATACTTGGAGATGGTACCAATTATTATTAAAAAATCTAATGCTACTAATGTTTTATTAACTAATTCTTACAGGTATTATATATGTTTACAAGATATATGTTTACAAGAAGAAGAATTCACTAAAGATAACTATTGTACAAGACCAGGACAATTCAAGGGTTACAAAGTTTCATAGATGATAAAGCTACAATAAACAAAGCTAGGTTACATGGTTATTATATGTATTACATGTTTAGGGCTTTTTTTATCTTTGAGATTTTATGTATGCTTTATAATGTCTTGTAACTTGTAATTATAGATAATTATATGTATAATGTGGGGATGTAAAGTATTAGTTAAATTCTTTTACTAACTAGTTATTCTAGCTAGATTAAGGCTGAATGGACTAGACATTAGTTAGTGAAAGTTAAGATAGTCCACTCGTGTGTGTATATATATAGTTGAGCATGCACATTGAAGATAATAATCAAGTTGAATGGAATCTTACGACTTTTAAATTCTCCCTTCCTCTTTAAGTGTGTTGATCTTGAGGATTTTTGTTGTTCTAGAGAGACTACTTTGTGATTTCTCCTTAAAATTAAAGTGGTCTTATTGAAGATATAATCTCAGAGTTGAAGAGCATTATCATCACCATTAGAACTAGCCCAGTTCGACTTTGTGTTGGAAAATCAAAGAAAAGATATTGCTTTAAGTGTATGGTCAAACCCTTTTCGAGTATCCACATAAATTATGGTATCAAAGCCAATTATTGGATCTCTAACCTTGGAGAAGATCCTTCCCTCCACATTAAAGACAAGTAATAAGGTACAAAAAACCATGTATTAAGGTTCTTGATCATTCTTGATGGTTCTTGATTGTGTTCTTCAAATCTTGAAAGAATTTCGTGAAATATTTGTTAAATAATTGAGTTCATGTTAAATTTTTGATTGGGTGACTATTTAGGTGTGATAATCTTGACATAATCCTAGAGTGTTTGCATGAAAGGATCGAGCAAATATAAACATATGCATGTTACGGTTTTTGAATAAACTGAGAAAGTAAACCATGTGTGTTGATCATTTGTATGAGGATGAATGGTCATGTGCCTAATTAAGTATATAAAATGCATGATAATTACTTACCTATGTAACTAAATTGGAAGAGTTAATTCCCATTATATATCCCACAATAATTGAGTGATGATCTTGATTAAGATGCAAAGAGGGTGTGTTGTTTCATGCCTTAACATGTTGTTACTTAAACTATGTGTAGTGCTGATCTTAGATCAATTATTGATGAATTTTCCTTTATAAATTTCATGTATATTATTGTGAAAATCTTAGCTTTGACACACTACACAATAGTTGATGATTCACACATGATTATCGAGTATAACCGAGCAATTAGAGTTATTTTATTTTGTTGAATTCTATATCAAGAACTTAACAATAAACATGTTAAGTATGAAAATATCTATTTTGTTTGTGATATATTTGATTTTTGATAATGTGGTTAATCTAATTTAGTTAAAATATCCTGTAAGAACCAACTAAAGTCCAAGAGTTAACATTTCTTTGATTTAGATTTCTAACAAAAACCCATGAAGTACTAACCATTTGTCAAAGTGTGTGTTTGTAAGTCGACACCAATGGAGAAGGAACCAGATGTTATAGAAATTATTGAAGAAATCCAAAAGCACTCCACCAAATTATAATCAAATAATAATCAAATAATATAACTTTCAGCTATACAAACTCAATTGCAGAGGATAGAGTCACTAATTACCAAGAAATATTTTGTCTACTATGTATAAGAGCAAAGGGAGTTCTATAGAGGCTAAATGGGAAGTGAATCAAGGAAATCCATTCAAGCAAGAGGAATACATCCAAACTTATGTGTTGGCCATGAGGAAGAGTCATAAGGAAGTGGAATCAATAAAACATTATATGACCATCAATTGAGACATCATAATAGAGAAGAAATATGTATAAAACATGATTTTCCTGATATCATTGTAAATTTGATGTTGAATTATTTCTTTAGTGGTTGTATAAAGTAGAAGCTATAATTAAATTCAAAGATTATGATGATGATAAAAGTGTAAACTAGCTACTCTTAAGTTTAAATGATTTTGATAGGATATGGTAGGATAATTTGACAAAGGCTAGATAAAGAGAATGGAAATCTAAAATCAAGTCCTGGAATATGCTTAAGAAACATTTGAGAAAGAAAGTTGTACCAAGGGAATATGAGCAAGATAATTATATTAAATTGATTACTATAAGGCAAGGGTATATAAGTGTTGAAGGTTATGTATGGGTGTTTGAGAGATAAGTATTTATATGTGATATTCATGAGGAAAAAAAAGGAACAAACATATGCTATATTTCTAGACGGCCTCAACATGATGGTCCCAGATAAATTTGAAAATTGTTTATATGAATCTCTTGATGGTATGATTATGCTATCTTTAAGATTTGAAAAATAAAATCAAGTCCACTAAGCCTCATACTAAGAAATTACTTCTACGAAGTGCTATTGAACGCACAAGGTATAAAGTATGAATTGGGTACCTTAAGTGCTATAAATTTTGATATGAAGAAATGACTTATCTAGGAGGAGAAAGGAAATTCCAATTTAAATTAGGTCTCTATAAACCAATGCTTTAAATTCCAAGGAAATTCATACATTTCTAGAGAGATTCCCAACCATAGAGTGTTGTCTATATAAGAGATTAAATCTATGCAAACTTTGATGAATACCTTGAGTTAGAGCCAAGTGAAGTAATTTCAAGTGAATTCGAGGATGACGACAATGATTATTATGTACTATATAGAGTTATTAAAATTTAATTAATGAGGAACCCAATTAATGAGAGAAGATATTCAAGACCAAAGGAAGAGTGAGAGGCATTGTTTGCCAAGTTATCATTGATAGTGGATCATGTACAAATGTGGGTAATGAGAGGATGGTGAAGGAGCTAGGATTAGATACAACACCACATTCAAAAACCATATTCTCTTCAATGGCTCAAAAAAGATAAAGGATTCAAGGTAGCCAAATAAACCTTAATCTCATTTTGAACTTGTAATTATCATGATTATGTGCTATCTGATATTTTTCCTATGGATGCATGTGAAGTCTTATTACATGTCAATATGACAGATGTGCTACTCATATCTGTATTATTATTGAGTATCTCTTTGATAAAGATATAAAAATCACATACTTAGACCATGTAAGTGTGATAATGTTAGGATAGTCAAACATTAAAAAAGTTTGTTTTTACATGACAAGGCTATGATAGAATGTATAAAGGAATAAGGTAGTTTTTATGCTTTGATTATGAAAGAATCCCTACAAGGGGAGAAAAATGATGTCAATCCTCAATTAATTAGATCATTTATGAGTATACTGATATTTTTCTAATGACTTGCCACCTAGATTACTGCCTAAAAGTGGGATAGAACATGCTATAGAGTTAATGCTTGGTGTGTTCTTACCTAACCGACCTGCATATAGATATAATCCAGAAGAGGCTAAGGAGTTACAAAAATAAAATAAAATAAAAGATCTCATAGGAAAAGGGTATGTGGGAGGGTATAAGCCTATATTGCATACCTACATTACTAGGTACAAAAAAAAAGATGGTACATGGCATATAAGTATTGACTCTAGAGTTGTAGACAATATAACTATCAAATATCAATTTCCTTTGCCTAGTTTAGATGAAATGTTAGATGAATTGTGTGGGGGAATAAGTATTCTCAAAAAATTATCTAAGGAGTGGATATTATCTAATGAGAATAAGGGAAGAGGATGAATGAAAAGAAACCTTTAAAATTAAATATGATCTTTACGAATGGATTGTGATGGCCTTTGGGTTGTGTAATGAACCTAGTTCATTTATGATATTTATGAATTAATTTCTTCATACTCTTCTTGGAAAAGTCATTATTTTTCACTTAGATGATATACTTGTGTATTGTAAAAAGGAAAATAAGGATGTAACCATAACAAGTCTCCGGGTGAAAATATTTGTGTAATTCTATATTTTTTCGCTTTTTTTGGTATTTAGCATTATATTTCTCGATATTATACTTTATTTTCTCATGAAGTTTTTAAAATAATTCAAAATTTTCTTTAAAATAACAGTTCTTAACAACAAATTTCTTTAAAGAGAAAATATTAATAGGAAAATAAGGATTAACTCTATAGACAAATTCAAATGGACTCAAGTGAGCTACAAAAAAAGGACTCCTATTTTATGCAAATTTAGTATGTATAAGTTTTATATCCCAATAGTTTGTACTCTTATTATCTAACCCTCATATTAAAGTTTCTACGACTCTATTAGTCACTTTAGTATGACTATCCATTTTATTACAAGGAATTAAATGAGCCAATTTAGAAAATCTATCTACTACCACTATAATATAATCCTTTCCACTTTTTTCCCCTGGTAAATATAATATAAAGTCCAAAATAACACTCTCCCATGGTTGATTAGGAACATGTATAGGAGTACACAAACCTTTCTGGAAGAAAGTCTTATTCTTTTCACAAGTTATGCATCTCCTCACAGTAACTTGTACTAACTTTAACATTTATGGCTGGTAGAAAATTTCTTCTAATATTTCCATTGTTTTATTAACACCAAAATGACCAGCTATACCTCTTTTATTTATTTCCCTAAAAAGTAAATCACGTACACTAAAACAAGGTATGCACAACTTATTAAGTTTGAAAAGAAATTCATCCCGAAGCACATAATTACCACAACTATGATGTCTTTTTACATTCATTATAAGCTTAAAAGGAATCTTCATCTTTCACATATAATTTTTTCAACATTTCAAAATCTAATAATTTAGCATCTGACATGACAAGTATCATAGATCTTCTAGGAAATGCATCTATTTCTACCTTTTTTACCATCAAAATATTTGATAGAAAACATAAAGGATTATGAGAAATTAACCCATTTTTCATGCCTAGGACTAATATTCTTTTACCCATGCACATATTTTAGACTTTCATGATCTGAATACAAAACAAATGGTTTATGTCTCAGATAATAATTTTATATTTCCAATATTCTTATGATATAATATAATTCCTTATCATATGATTAATAATTAATTGTAGCACCATTTATTTTTTTGTACTAAAAAATGCAATGACCTATTTTTCTTGTGAGAGTAAACCTCCTAACCCTACCTTGCTAGCACCATATGTAACTTGAAACAATTTATCAAATTTAGGCAAGGATAATACCATTGCATTACATAGCTTGTTATTTAAAGTCTTGAAGGCTATAGTGGCATCTTCTCCCCTCTTGAATTTGCCTTTCTTCATAAGATGTGTAATCAACATGGCAATAGTCGAGAATTCTATAATGAATCTTCCGTAGAAACTTGCAAATACATGAAAACTCCTCACCTCATTAATATCTTTAGGTATGGGCGGTCCTAAATAGTTTGAATATTTTGAGGATCTACTTTCATACCTTTTCTACTAATAGTATATCCAAGGAAAACAAAAATTGAAAGCGTAGAATCACAAATTTCCCCAAAGAGTTTATCTTCCCTTACATTATAAAATAATCTCCTCAAATCTCTAAGATGATCATGCTCATTTTTACTGTACACAAGTATATCATATAAGTAAACCATAATGAATATTCCAAGAAAAAGTCGAATAACTTCATTTATTACTCTCATAAATGAAGTAGATGCATTGCATAATCCAAATGGCATAACAACCAAATTGTAAAGACTATATTTTGTTTTAAAAGTAGTTTTTTATTCATGCCCCTCTCTTATTCTCATTTGAAGATATCTACCCCTTAGATCACTTTTAGAGAATATGTGTGCTCCACATAATTAATCTAACATGTCATCTAATCTAATTATAGGAAATCTATATTTGATAGTTATATTGTTCATAACTCTTATAACCAATACACATGTTCCACGTACAATCTTCTATAGGAACAAGTAATGTAGGTATAAAACATGGACTCATGCTTTCTCTCACATATTATTTTCCTATGAGCTCTTGTATTTGTCTCTCTAATTCCTCATCTTCTTTCAGATTACATCTATAGGTAAGTCGACTAGGTAAATGCATACCAAAAAATAAGTTTATAACATGTTTGATCTCTCTTTTAGGTGGTAGTCCTGGTGGTAAGTCAATAGGAAATACATGTTTATTTTCATTAATAATCTCATCTAATTGAGGATTATTTTCATTTTTCTCCCCTAATATGAATTCCATGAAAATCACACCATAACAATTACCTTATTCCTTAATACATTCTATTATATCCTCTTCATATAAAAACAAACTCTTCTTATTTTCGACTATGTTATCATTATCACGCTTATAAGGTTTAAGTTTATACCTTTTCTTATCCTTTTAAACATTATATTTATTAGTAATAAGATGATTAATAACACATCTATCATATTTACATGGTCTACATAATAATATTCCACATGCATCCATAAGCAATCCATCACATAGAACATCATAATGAAATTTGTGAATTCAAAATGAGATTAGGTTTTTTTTTGTTACCTTGACTCCTTTATCCTTGTTAAGCCCTAGAGGAGAATAATCCTTCACATGTGGTGTTGTCTCCAACCTCAATTCCTTTGTCATCCTCTTATTAGCCACATTTATACATGATCCACTATCAATGATAACCTATTTTTGTGTGGAAGATTGTCTTTAAATTTTCTACAAAAATTCAGGATCTTTTTTGAATGATTAAGAGATGAAAACTCTCATTCAAAACTCAATTCCACTCGCATGTGCTTTGATTTTATCAATTGTTGATAGGTTTGAGTAGATCTAATCCAAGATCTAACTCTTCTAATGAGAATCTTCAATTTCTCACTAGATAAATCTTGCTACTTCTCAATGTACACATTTGATGAAGGAGTAGAGAAGAAGAAGAAACACCACTCGTGTAATCCCCTCTCTAAATTCATGGTTAAACTTGATTAATTAAATTTATATGTGTTGACATCCGTTGAGTACAGGGCTTATATAGGTATGGAACCATGCATGCCTTTTTCCATTAAGAAGCCCATTATTAGCCTCATTAATAAATTAACCCTCTTAAGTTATGACTCATGTCTTATAATAAACGTTACAATGACAATTTATAAGAATTAGAAAGTATACAACAAAAATAATAAAGCTACAAAACTTAATAATGTAATACATAGATATAATCATATGTGATTAAAATTTATAGTCTCGAAGCCTTGTTCTCCCTTACACTTTGTAATCTTGTAATCAATTTTCATTGCCTTGTACCTCAAAGAACATCAACCACCATGAATTTATTGAAAATATGTACAATACCTGCAAGAATGACTTGACAAAATATTAAAAGTGTAACACCCCTAAAATTCACTAGTGAAAACTTTTATTTTATTAAAGATTTAGCGGAAGTGGAAGCGGAAGCGGAATAATAAAAATATGAATTCGGGGGATATTACCACCACACTTAGTACCACACTGGTTCACTCCTACTGTTCCACTACTAAGTGCTAAGGTTGAAGAGGATTATTTTCAAATACGAGACAATACTTAAAATAAGAATTCATCAAAGAACTAGAAAGTTCATAATATGGAAATTAGAGAATACGGAAAAAGGTTTACAATCCTGAGTACATAATTAATATTCCTTCAAAGGAATAAAGATTATAATATAATGACAATCAAGTCTGAGAAAACCGGTACAACAAAAAAGAACATGAAAAGTAAATCTGGCCATGATGCTCTCGAATCCCCTGGGAAGTCCATGCTTAACACTCATCCCCGCCCGATGTCTTGTAAGCATTGAAGGCATCAAAGGCAGCATCGCCAACCTACACAAACTCGGAGGGTCCTATTGTTCATGGGAATGTGCAACACCCATAAAAGGGTGGTTAGTAGGCTACATATTGAGTAAGGTAACCATGTAGCTAAGACCAAGCATAAAAAAGTATGTAACAAAAGTATGATCACATAAACAACATTCAATCATTATAGATGAATAAAGGCCAAGTTCTAGTCTAGATCAACTGATTCTTTAAATCCTTGATCAATACTCATTTCACACCATGCTTATTATCATTCCATGAGTGTGTAGGAGCCCCACTATTATAACCGGTGGACCGGAGACATATAGGACATAAAGCTCCTCACCACTATTATTATTGGTGGGTCGGTCTCTAGGGCAAGATGCTCCTAGCCACTATTATTCTCCGGTGGACCGGTCTGGCCCTGACTCTCATGGTGTTTCACTATAAATACATATCCCATGTCTTAGCATAATTATGTTTAGTTTGTTGAGGACAGATTCCCCCACTATTATAGCCAGTGGACTGAAAACATATAGGGCATAATGCTTCTGACTACTATTATTTGTCGGTGGATTGGTCCTAGGGCACCGCGGGTCCTAGCCACTATTATTTGTGGGTAGACCATTCTGGGTCTTGCTCAACAGTGTTCCTCTTTAAATGATTAATATCTTATTGTGTCTTATTCAACAATTTTCACCCTAGACATGCATGTCACACTCTATCTACACTTATCCTCCCAATAGGGCCCATCCCATATCTTGAGACTCTGCCCTACCTAACACACCCCAACATCCCTTCCTTCCTCCACTTATTCACACCGGAGGCTCACTACCTAATGCCTCTAAGTCCACTCACTGCTTTTCCCTAGGGTTTCCTCCAGAAACCCTAATTTGGGCCTTCATGGTCTATCCTTCTCCACCTCACACAACAAGGCTGTTTCAGCACCCCACACATAACTTCCTTAGATTAAACCCTCATTATATCACTTTACTCCCCCAAATCCACGTGTGACCATGAAACCCTATATGGCCACACCAAACCCTAGTATCCTTTTTTCCACCTGTCACCCCTCCATTTCTTACCTTTCACCCTTGCTTCTCCCGTGATACTCATACTCACCCTATACATGACATTCCTCCACTCTCATCTTATACTCCATTCACCCTCCATTTATTTTTACTATCACCAACATCTCAAATTATTATTTTCCTCCCAAACCCTAGCCAGGTCTTCTATGCACCCTTATATTAACCCACATACTATTTTTAACCCAAAGCCTCCAATCACCCAAATGACTCTTCCCTTACCTTACTTACAACCCAATACAACTTTTCACATGCAAAGTTCATCCCCATGCCAACTCTATGCACCCTATGCAAACCCTTAAAGTTTTCGTACAAAACCCTAGAATTTCCATGCAAACCCTATATTCTCCCATGCAAACCCTAGATTCTCACCTATAATATTCACCCACTCTTTTATTTTATTTAAGGTCTCCTTTTATTCTTCCACTCATGGATCATGGGATATTTAGGTCAATCCCACATTCCTTGCCTAAGTGACTTCCCCTTGGTTAACTTACTTCCCCATTTTTCTTTTTCATCTTTCCACCCTATATTGCCACATTAAATATCCTAGCCTGCATATCTTAAAGGGCCACATCACATCACATAACAATTCACAACATATATATATATATATATTAAACACACACCATAAGAAAGCACATGAGCATATCTCAACTCCAAGTCGCGGTTCACATAAAATAGTTATAATAATAAAAATAATATACATAATATATCATGATACATGGCATACAAGGCATATAAGGCACATAGCACACATTGGGCCTCAGCTATATCCTTACCTAAAACGCCATCGGTCATGGAACACGTTCCTACGCATCCTTAGAGTTTTGGCTGGTTTCACCTATAAGAGGGAAAACTAAGGATTAGTGTCCCTCTTACCAAAAATACTATAAATTCCTATTTTATTCTAAGATTAGGGTTGTTATTATTAAAAGAAACTCTACAAGTGAAAATAGGATTTTTAATTCTCAAGTTAGCCTACTACAGTATTACTAGTCAAAGTAGGTTTGTGTTAATATTTATATCTATATTTATATTATTTAATCTAATAGATTTATTTCTTCTAATAATAGTACTAATACTAGTTATGATATAAATAGTGATATTAATAATAATAGTAATACTAACGCTCATAGTAATAGAAACCCTAGTATTTTTATGGTTAAGGCTAATAATATGGTTAGGGATAAAAAGAATAGTATAATAATAGTAATATTAACAAAATACTAATATTGCTAAGGATAATAATAATAATGATAATATTTGAAATAATGATAATATAAATGTTCAAATATTTTTACAATAATATTAATATTAGTAGTAATAATAATAATAATAATAATAATAATAATAATAATAATAATAATAATAATAATAATAACTATAGTAAGAATTTTAATAAATAAAGTGTTAAGAATAATATTAGTAATAGTAATATTTGAATAATAAAAAAATAATTTGAATAATAAAAAATAATAATAAGGTTTGGATATTTTTAATAGCAACAAAAATGATAATATGCCAAAGCTAGCATTGATTACAACAACAACAAAAACAACAATAATAATGATGAAAATTGAATTAATAATAAAATAGGGTTTTGACCCCTAGATAATAATAAAATTAATATTTTGAGGCTGTAAATAATAATAAATATTATAAATAATAATAAAGAATACATAATAATAATATAAAGATAAGTAAAATGGATAATGCTTGGATAATTAGGTTTTAAGGGTTGAGAGGGGTCAGGGTACCACTTCGGGTTGGTGGTGACTGGCTGCACTAACGACGGTGCACGGAGGTAGAGGCGGCGAAAGGGAAATAGGGAAAGAAGGGAAAAAGTTGAGTGTTTAGGTTAGGATAGGGGGGAATGAGAGGGGTATTTGAGATGGTAAAGGTTGCTCAAGTTGAGAGGGTTGGAATAGATGTGGTGGTGCAGCTAAAGGCGGTGGTGTTGTGGTGGCCGAGGGTGGTGGAGAGGGAGGAGAAGGAGGAGGAAGGGGAAAATTAGGGTAGGGAAAGGTAAGGTAAGGGAAGGTCTGTAGGTGGTTTTGGGCGGTATAACGGGTGGTGGTTGCAGTAGGAGTGGCGATGGACGGCTGTGCAAGGGCAACTATGGCTGGGGTGTGGCTAATTAGGAAGGGGACTTTGCAAGACTAGGGTGGCTTATGTAGGGAAAATTGAGGGTGGTGGAAGGTGTTGTTTTGTGGAGAGTGATGCAGGGAGTGGTTTGGTGGGTAGTTCGGGTGGCGGTACTGACCGGCAGTGATAGAAAAGGGAGAGTTTCTGGGTTGGGAGAAAAAGCTTGAATGAGGGGTGGATGAGGAGTATTTATAGGCTAAGAATGAGGGGGAAGGAGAGAGGGGGAAGAGAAAGGGTTGGTGGCAGGTGGGTAGGTCGATGGTAGGCGGCTAAATGGATGGAGAAGGCTTGTAAAAATTTATAGGTGAGGCTACTTGTGAAGGGGAAAAGGAGAGGAGAGCGAGTCATGCATGAGAAAAGAGAGGGGTTGTGATTGGGTGAAGGGGAGAGAGGGGGTGTTAGGGAAGAGGTTAGGGGTGGCAGGCTGGTGTGCATCAGCGTAGAGGTCGCATGCCTGTGCTGGGAAGTGGAAGGTGAGGCACGGAGAGAGAGAGGGAGTTAGGGGAGAAGGGAAAGAAGAAGGAGGTGTACGGTAGACTGTTGGTCCAAGAAAAATAAGAAAAAGAGGGGGAACTAGACTGGCTAGGGGGAGAAGGAGGGTGTAGCCGTGCGGGCTTGTGGCCGTGTAGGGGGAAAGGAGGGGGAGGGGGTTGGGTTGGCCCAAGTTAGGGGAGGGAAGGAAAAATAAAAGAAGAAAGAAGAAAGAAGGGAAAAAGGAGAAAAGAAAAGAAAGAAAAGAGGGGAAAAAGAAAAATAGGTGGGTTGGGGTATTTTGAATATTTTGGTATTTTGGGATATTTAAAAATAATAATATTTTAATAAAATAATAATTTAATTTCCTTTTTTGGTTAATTTAGGATTTTTGAGATATTTTTCCTGAATTCCATTTTAATTAGCAAAACACCCTAATTTTTGCGAATTAAATTATTCATAAATTTCTTCTTTATTTTATCCTAATTACTCCCTCTTATTTTAATAAAATAATTTATTTGTTTATTTTTCTTAATAAATCCTTTATTAGCCATAAGTCTTAAAATTAGGGTTTTGGGATATTTCAAGAAGTATAAGAATTTTCAAGCATAATTGGTTCTATCTCCAAGTATGCTACTTTCTCTTGTTTTCTATGATTAGAAGAAGAAGATTGAAAGTGTTCAAAATATGCTCCTGCATCACAACAAGTTGTATGTCTTACTCTTCCTTTAATCTTGAATAGCTTTGCTCATTCATTAGGTCGATACTTAGCTTGCTTTTGAGGTACTCCTTGAACCACATAAGAAGTAATGCCTTCATCCTCCGGCTCACTTAGAAATTTCTTCATTTGTCTCAAACTCTAGGTCTTCACCATAAGTCTTTATGCATATTCCTAAGCAAATTGGATCATGCTAAGTCTTAATGTTGGAATTGGGTGAGGTTCTAACAAAAATCAAGCATTTTAAGAAAGATGATGCAACGCCCCTAATTTTAGACGAAACAATTTTGTTTTTAAGACAATGCAAAAGCGATTGAAAAACAAAACCAAGGAATATTACCGCTACATCGACCATGAGAGAGGTGTGATCATCACCTAACCTATGTCTGATGCAAGGAAAAATGGAACAAGGAACAAAATAAAGTATTACCATAATAATAATGTAACAATATAAAGAAATAAAGACTAGAACAATATCATAGAGAGGATGAACTTGATAGTTTACAAAGTCAAATATAGGATTCCGAGCCAAGAGTTTAAATAACCAAAAATTTGAAAACATCCCAACACACTATGTAAAATACTAATAGCAGTTTAGCCAAACTCATAGGTGCAAACATAGACCTCAAATTCCAAGCAAAGGCAAACTAATGTCCCACGTCATCACCCTTAACATACTATAACTGAGAGTTGTAACCTTTCAAATCATCCTTTGCTCCTCGGAATAGAAGCCGAATCATCATAGTGACCACACAAGTGCAGTAACATTATAGTGAAGTACTAGTAAAACATACTACCTAAAACATGAAAGTCTCATGCAACACATTGAAGTCAGATAATATCACATCGATATTATCATGATACAACTTAAGTACAATATGGAATTGTTTCATGGAAGTCATGGAAGTATAGAAATACAGTAATACGTATGATGCGTAAAATGTAAACCATATTAGAAATCCTCTTTTAGTGACCACACAATTTTCGCTTAGTAAAATAGTTCATTTGATCACACCTCATTCTCTACCATCAAAAAAAGTCATGGTAGCACAAGATAATCACAATGGGATACCACACCCATAACATAGGGTCAGGATACATCTAAGGGGCTTTCTTTAGGGATACCACACCCACCACACATCGAATACACTTACAACAAAAATTGGGATACTACACCCACCACATGTGGTCAAAGTACACCAAGGGGGCTTGTACTAGGATTGATGAAACCTAGAAGGGTTTCACAAAAATTTCACCGGATCACAAATGGAATCGAGTGCGGGGTTCAATTCATCGAACAATCAGCCTAAGGATTTCTCCAAAGGAAGATTAGAAACTCAGAGCATAGTTGAATCAACATCTGCTGAAGTTATGGAGCAAAGAAGATCAATAAGAGATCGAGAAGAAGGAGCAAGAAGAATGAAAACGAGAAGGTTGCACGAAAGAGAGGGAGAGTCGAGAGAGAGAGCAGAGAGAATTCCAAAAAGTCTCAAAATTTCATTCAACCAAAAAGTGATCGGTACATACGGTATATGCAATATATATGGCATATAAAATACGAAGGTAAGCGTATAATACACACATCGTAGGCCTATCATCCGTCTACAACAATTCAGCCCAAATAACTAGCCCAAAGAATCAGCCGGTGCACATCAATGGGTTGATGGTTGAGTAAAGAAATAACAGCTCAAATATAATCTTTACATGGCATAATAATACAAGTAATGAATGATACAAATAATTCCCATCAGCTAGAAAGTATCTTAGCTAATCATGGTTACCAAAGGACGAATAACCCACATTCCAACTAACCCAAATAATTATGGGTTGGGTGGCAGGTTACACATCCAACTTAATCCCCATGAGCCAATTTTGCCGGCGAATGCATCACATGGGATTTTCTAAACATAAAAGAAAATTTCTGTAACGATTCCTCTCAGCAGCTATTGCAACCTTTGGTTCCATTTCCCCATGTTCTACATTAATTTCCTAATCAAGCACACAATAAGAAAAAAAAAATTATAAGCACAAAGTGATTTATCACAATTAATATAATTATTTAAATACAAATTTTGGAGATTCATATCATTCCCCTCTTCTTGGAAAGGTTTCATCTCTGAAACCTGATTGATGCCAATAAATGGACTAAGATCAGCAACATTAAAACAATCACTAACATTTCCAAACTTAGTAGGTAAATCAATTATGTAAGCATTATCATTAATTCTGTCTAACACAGTAAAAGGTGCATCTCCCCTAGGGTTTAATTTTGATTTTCTAAGGTTTGGAAATTTCTCCTTCCTAAGGTTTACCCAAACTAAATTCCCAGGTTTGAAAATCATTCTTCTTATTCTTCTTTTATTAGCATTCTCAGCCATTTGTTGAACCCTCTTGGGAAATTACAGCCCCTATTCCTAACCCTGAAGCATCACAGTCTAATTCGAACATTTTTTTAAAGTCAGGAACACTTAACACAGGTGCTTGGGTTAACTCATCTTTAAGAGTTTCAAAAGATTTTTGCTGTTCTAAATCCCACTTAAACCCATTTTCCTTTTTTGTTATGGTAGTCAATGGAGCAGCTATTGCACTAAAATTCCTAACAAATCTTCTATAAAATGAACATAAACCATGGAAACTTCTCACTTCAGTCACATTCTTAGGTACATGCCACTCTTGAATAGCTTTAATTTTTTATTTATCTATAGACATGCCATCTTTACCTACAACAAATCCTAAGAATACTAAACTTTCCAGACAAAACCTAGATTTAGCTAAATTAGCATATAATTGTTCTGCTTTAAACACATCCAAAATAACCCTTAAATGTTTCAAATGTTCTTCTAAAGACTTACTATATATAAGTATGCCTTCAAAATAAACAACCACAAATTTTCCAATAAAATTTCTAAGGACATGGTTCATAAATCTCATGAAGGTACTAGGTGCATTGGATAATCCAAAAGGCATTACTAACCATTCATATAATCCAAAGTTAGTTTTGAAGGTTGTTTTCTATTCATCTCCTGGTTTCATTCTAATTTGATGATATCCACTCTTTAAATCTATTTTTGAAAAAATCACAGCACCATGTAGAAGGTCTAACATTTCATCAAGCCTAGGTATAGGGTGTCTATACTTAATAGCTATTTTATTTACTGCTCTACTATCTATGCACATTCTCCAACTTCCATATTTCTTAGGCACTAACAATACTGGAACTGCACATGGACTCATTGATTCCTTAATATAGCCCTTACTTAATAATTCAGAAATCTACCTCCTTAATTCCTTAAGCTCTTCAGAATTAGCCCTATAAGCAGGTCTGTTTGGTATAACAGCTCATGGTACAAAATCTATTTGATGTTCTATTCCCCTTAATGGAAGTAATCTACAAGGTATGTCCTTAGGAAATAATTCACTATACTCTTCCAACGAATGCCTCACATCAGTAGGTACTTCCTCACTTAATTCTAATTGACACTCATAGCACTCTTTGTAAACCATCAAATATACACTTGCCTGTCTCTTAATTGCTTTTTCCACATCTTTACTCTTAGCATAAAATCTAGATGTCCCTTTAACTTCCTTTGAACTAACCCTAGCCTCTATACTCTGTTTGGATAGTTCCTTATAATGAAATTTAATTTTTATTTGAACATCAAAAATCTCTTTTATAGTCATAGGTGCTAAAACAGTTTTCTTATCATCCTTATGTAAAGTGTATCTGTTCTTATAACCATCATATGTCACTCTGCTATCATATTGCCAAGGTCTGCTATCAAAAGTGGCGTATTCTTTAATAGTCCGTGTGAGTGCGGGAACCCCACTATTATAGCCGGTGGAACGGTCACGAGGGCCATGCCCTGCCACTATTATAGGCGGTGGACCGGTCACGAGGGTAACATACCCTGCCACTATTATTTGCCGGTGGACCGGTCTGGCCCCGACTCACAAGGTGTTCCACTGTAAATGTTTGTATCTTTCCCATGTCTTATCATTATTCTAATTAGTTTGTTGAGCACGGAATCCCCCACTATTATAGCCGGTGGAACGGTCACGAGGGCCATGCCCTGCTACTATTATAGCCGGTGGACCGGTCACGAGGGTAACATACCCTGCCACTATTATTTGCCGGTGGACTGGTCTGGGTCCGGCTCAACATCTTTCTCTGTAAGTGGTTAGTGTCTTAACATATCTTATTCAAAAGGTTTTCACCATTGATATGCATAAATCATTCTCTTTCAGCCTTACACGTCCCAAACAATAAAATTCCACATTCATAACTACACTTTAATCAATAATACACATGATAACGCCAAACAACTCTAAGCAGCCATAACCAACCCTAATTGTCCACACCAACCCGTGGTTAACCACTCTTAACCCTATTTTACCGTAACAACCATACTTAACCATCCCAAACCTTAATTATCCTCAACAATCACAATTAGTTACTCCGACCCTACTTAATCACAACGTCCCAGAGTTAATCACTCCAAACCCTAATTTCGTCTCCTCTATATCCTTATACTACTCCACGTACTACTCTCCGTCCAAAACAGTTAAACACCCAAATAATGCTTGCATTACCTTCCTTACATCCCAAATCGACCTCTCATACGTGAATTTTGCTCTCACGCAAACGTTACACATCCCATGCAACCTCTCAAACTTTTCACACAAACCCTAATCCCGTACAATCATTAACTCCCATGCAAAACCCTAACTCCACCATGCAAACCCTAATACCACCATACCAACATTAATACCACCATACAAACCATAACACCACCATGCAAACCCTAATACCACCATAAGCCATTAATACCACTATGCAATCATTAATACCACCATACAAACCCTAATACCACCATGCAAACCCTAATACCACCATACCAACCATGATACCACCATACAAACCCCAATACCACCATGCAAACCCTAATACCATCGTGTAGTCATGAATACCACCATGCAACCATTAATACCACCATACAACATTAATACCTCCATAAAATCACTAATACCACCATACAAACCTTAATACCACCATGCAACCATTAGTATCGCCATAGAACATTAATACCATCATACAAACTTCAAGAATCCCATGATGGTTCCCAACTCATATTACCATTTATCCTAACATGCATGTCCTAGAGGGCCATAACATAATACATCATAAACATCATACATATAAATGTCATGCTCATGTCATGGAAGCACATACAACATACCTCAATCTCCAAGTTGCGCTACACATAAGACAAGTAATCCACAAATCATATAATACATGGCATAGCATGGCATACACAACATTCAACACATCCATGTCACACATAGAACAAGGCCATTAGCTTCGTCCTTACCTAGGTAGGCACCGGGCTTGGAGAACGCTCCTCTAGCTCCTTAGGGCTCGGATCGAGGTCACCTATGAAAAGGGGAAAAAGGCTAAGTATTAATTTCCCTTATAAATACTATGAACCCTTATTCTAGTTTAAGGTTAGGGTTTTTATTACTAAAAGGGTATTATACAAAAACTAGGGTTTTTACCTTAGAATTAGTATACTAAATATTAGTAGTCAAAATATATTTATTTTTGATACTTATTGTTACACTTATATTATTATACTTGTTAGTTCCATTCTTATAATACTAGTGTTCGCTAGTCATAGTAAAATAGTGATAATAATAATAATAATAATAATAATAATAATAATAATAATAATAATAATAATAATAAGACTACTAATAGTGACGCTTATGTTTCGAGTAATAAAACCCTAGCGTTTTTAAGATTAAGTCTAATAACGGTGTTAGTGTTAAAATACTAATACAATGGTTGTAGTATCAACAAGTTAAAACACTCCTAGAGGTAGTAACGATAAAAGTCATATTTTGAATAAATAGTATAAGGGCTCCCATATTTTGTCACCCTAATAGAAATAGAATAATGGTAGTAGTAATAATAGTAATGACAATAATGGCAAAGGTGTTAGGTATAGTAAAACAATATTAATATAAGTACAATACCCACATAAGGTTGGATTAAGTGGTAATAACACTAATAGTGGTAATAACCATAAGGATAGTAATAATAATAATAATAATAATAATACCAACACTGATGGTTAAGTATGATGAAAGCTAGGGTTTTGGAGGGATGATGGCCTTGTAAGAAAATAACACATTTATGATAGAGAAATTAATAATGATAATAATAATAGGAATAACAATAATAGTAATAATAATATTAACAATAATAATAATAATAATAATAATAATAATAGAAATGTTAATAATAAAGGTAATGACATCAACTCTAAGTCAAGTATAATAGGGGTTAGGGTTGGAAGGGGTGATAGCATGATAACATTAAGGATAATAATAAAAATGGTATTAATTAACAATAATAATAATAATAATAATAATAATAATGATAATAAGTATAATAATACTAATATTAGTTAAAATTACTATAGGTGGCATAAGGGAAGGTTTTGGGGTTCAGGTGAGTGGAAGACCACCTGAAGACGGTGGTGGTCCGGCGGCGGCGATGGGGGAGGAGAAGAGAGAAAAGATGGAGGAGGTGGTGAGATGGGAGGAGGAAAAAGGAAAGTTAAGTGTGGGGGAGGAGACAGCAGGGAGAGGGGAGTGGAATGAGGGTGGTGGCGTGAGAAGGGCGGCGGCGCGCGGTGGTGGACGCGGCGGCCGAAGGAGGAAGTAGGTGGTGGAAGATGGTGGAGGTTGGTGGAGAAGGAAGTAGGGGGTAAGGAGGGTATGGGTAGGTCGGGGAGGTCCTGCAGGTTACTTTGGGAGGTGGAAGGAGTGTGGATCGCGGCGGAGATGGCGGCTTGGGGCGGCGTAAGGGGCGGCGATGGCTGGAAGGAGGGTGCTCGGGGTGGCTAATTTGCACTGCCAGGGCGGCACGTGCAGGGCAAGGCAGAGGGCGGCGGTGGTTTGGTTTTGTCGAGGAAGGTGCAGGGGTGTTTTTGGTGGCCAGCGGTGGCGGCGGCGATCACCGGCGACGGCGGAAACCTCGTCTATTTTTCGGGTGACAGAGAGGCAGAGTTTCGGGGTAAAAATCGCAGCACTGGTTATGGCTGTCGATGGGGGGTATTTATAGGCAATTGGGAGGGAAAAACGACAAGGGAAGAAGGAGATGAGCGGGGCAGGTGTGCAGGTGGTCAACCGGTGGCAGGCGGTGCAGGTCCTGCCACAGCAGGTTGGGTCGAGGAGGGGGAGAGGAAAAGGGAAAAAGATGGGCACGCGGGAAGGGGAGAGAGGGACTTGGTCGGGGTCGAAAAGAGGAAGGAAAATGACAGGGAAGGGCAGGGGAGGACAGTCGGCACTGGGCTGGTGGCTGCCGGCGAGATTCGGGGCTGCAAGTCGAGTTGCAGGTCGGGGTGCAGGTCGGGGAAGAAGGGGGGTGACTGGACCGGTCGGTCAAGGGGAAAAAGAAAAAAAGGAGAAGGATCGGCCGACCTGGGCAAGGGAGTAGGCTAACGCGCGAGACAGGCCAGGGAGGAAGGGAGATTTGGGCCGACGGGCTGGCCCAAACCGGGGGATGAGAAGAAAAAGTAAAGGAGGAAGAAAGAAAAAGAAAAGAAAGGAGAAAAAGGAAAAAGGAAAATGGAAAATGATAAAATGGTTGGGTTGGGGGTATTTGGTCTTTACTTATTTATATAATTAATTTAGATATTTAATTTTAATAATTATTTTAATTATAATAATTAAATCCATTTTTAAATTAGTTAGGCAATTTTGGATAAATTGCCCTTAACTTCCATTTTAATTAGTAAAATGTCCAAAATTTTCTAAATAGTTTATTTATTATTTTCTCCTTATTTTCCTCAATTAATTTCCTCTTTATTTAATGAAGTAATATATTTTCTTAATTTTCTCTTATAAATCATCATTTTGACATAATTCCATAATTAGGATTTTTGGGGTATTTCAGTAACTGCACTAGCTTTGGAGGGCTAAGCATCATCACCTGCTTATCTTCGACGGTAAGGAGGACCCCAACATCATGGAATGGTGGGTCCAAGATATAGAGAAGATCTTTACTACCTATAGTGTCCCAGGGGACAAAAGGGTAGATGTGGCCATCTACTATCTAAAAGGAAGGGCAGACACATTATGGCAGAGCTATAACACCCCTAAATTTACTACTTAAAATTTTTATTTTATAGAAGTGCTAATTACAAAAATAATGGGTTTTACCGCCACACTCAATATAAGTCTAGTATCATCTACAATCCTTACACTAAGTGCTAAGGCTAAATCATTACTTTACTTAAATAACATTTATAACATGGAAAATTAGAAATTTCACCACAGATTACACTTTCCTAATAAATACAAAAAGATCAGGCAAAGAGTTGAAGTATAATAAAAGGGAAACAACAAGGAACTTAAGAGTCCACAAAATATCTAGAACAAAAGTTGTTGGGGACAAATACCAGATTATCCTAACTCTCAACCCTCCACTAGAAGCCCTCAAGTTGAGCCCTCAAAGTATTCCTACAAGGTCACCCTTGCCTAATGAATGGGCAGGGGACCATGAAACAGAATACTATGAGTACTATGACACTGAATAACCCTTTATAGACAACTAATATGAAACACCAGCATGAAACATATACGAGGCATACAATTGACATGGTGTAATATATTTAGATCTACATATGAGGATTGATATACATTAATCATTTAGATAATCAAATGTTATCAAGGCCATGCACTGCTTATATTTGTTCATCTAGGACAACTGAAAACTTACCAAACGAACATTCAGGGCATTCTCTCTGAAATATGATTAGGAACAAGCCCAATCCAATGACCATAAAGGCATCATGCTAATACATGGGATAAACATGGAAACATACACGAGATGATCATAATATAATAGTCATGATAAGTAAACAAAAATTACCGCACTACATACTCTTCATGTGTGTTCATTTAGAACATAATAACACTTATCAACCAAGCATCCAACGATGCTCTCTAAAGTAAGAAATAGAACCAAACTCCAACACAACAATCAAAACCTTCACAACATAGCTTACATATCAACATTAATCCCAATAAAGTCTACAATAATACAGGTAAGACTTGGAGGTACAATAATAACCACAGGTAGGCACAAAAGCTACTACCAAAACTACAAATAGGCACAAAGGCTACTACTGAAATCATAGGTAGGTACAAAGGCTACTACTGACTAATCCAATAATAATCATTCCAAATCAAACCATGTCATTTTTATTTTTATTTACTCGAGGGGGATACAATAATAACCCAGAGATATATAAGTACACTGGTCATACAAGCACTCAAGGTATCTTGGTACCCTTCCAACCATCCAACCTTGAGGGATAATAGTACTATGGTCATATTGGTGCACAAGGCTACATAATATCCTCCACACCTAGGATATCTAATCATTAAATATCAATACCTCTTATAGGGCCCGTAGGTCATCTATAAAGTATACTAGGGTACATGGCCACAACCTCATCTCTAGGGTATTTTTATCCCTAGAGAGAAATCATTCCAAAACTCAAGGTCTTCCACTTTGAGTATTTGTATTTTACAAGGTGACCATATAAAGCACATATTGCACATTTATTCCTAATTCCACAATTATCCATTTTTTCCTTTAATTTCTAATTATTCTAAGACATCCATCAAAAGGATTATTACTAAGACCAATTACAAAATTACACTAAGATCATCCTAAGCTCAATTATTCACATTTGGGGGCATTAGGTTAAAAATGACAAAATTGCCCCTAAGACCCATAATTATCAAATTATCATACATTTTAATAATAAATCCATTTTATTTATTAATTTATCATGAAAATACTAAAATATAATAATGTAATTATTTATCAAGCAATTTATATTATCAGATATGTCAAAAGACCATTTTACCCTTATACATGTTTCTGCATACAAAATCTTATCATACACCTTTAAAACGCCCAAAACACATGATCGCATAATCACTAACAAATAATACATATTAGACATGGTTTTTAGAATAAATATTATAATACACTAATAATAATTAAATTGCCCCTAGCGCACACATCCATATTTATTATTCCACAATTGTATCTAAGCATGCTCACCCTATTAGTTTATATACACATATCATACAAAATATTTTCCACACAATTGAATTATTTTAATAATGCTTTTGTACTTGATATTTTGTACATAAGATGACAAGATCATTTTTCTGATATTTCATGATAATAGTAATAATCATATAATTATAATGTAACAAATCTTGCTTAATATATTTTATATACAAAAATCCTAATGTGTTATCATGCAATATTTATCATTTTAGTAGAGTATAAAAATTACTTGAATTTCAACAAAAACGTAAAAATAGTAGTATCCTACTAAAATTATTGGATATCACTAATGAACTTTTATTCCTAAAAATAATACCAAATTTATTGAATTAAATTTTTCTATCTAAAACAATAAGTATAATATTAAAATATTTATTTTTCAAAATTACTAAAATACCCTTAATAATAATAGGTACCAAAATTTATAAAAATCCAAAACATTATATTTTTGCTTATGCTCCACACTACATATGCAGTGTGAGGACTCAACAAACCATGGGGAATGCATGGGGTAGCAACTAGCAAGGGTGGAGGTGACTGGAAATGATGGTGCTGATCGGCTACGAGGTGGTGATGTAGGGGCTAGGCACGACTAGTGGTGGCTAAGGTGGTATTGTTCGGGTGTGCTAGTTAGAAATGGCAAGGCATAGGATGGGTGGTGCAGGTATAGATGGGTGGTTGCGGGAAAGGCTATTAGGTGATAGGGAGTGGTGTAGAGGCTGGTTGGTGCTATAGGGCACATGTGGCAATGGTGTGTTTGGTTGCTGTGGCTCGGTAGTGATAGTTGCAAAGGGAGGTGCAGGTCAGTAATGCATGCAGGGAGAAGAGTGGAGGTGGTGGTACGTATGCGTGGTGTTAGTGGTGTAAGATGTTGAGGGGTGGTGGTTTTGTTGGGAGTGGAAAGTAGTATGAGGAGAGGAGCTAAAGGCAAGGAGAGGCGATGGTGGATAGGGTAGTGCATAGGTGAGGGTTGTGGTGGCTCTACTAGGGTAGGAAAAGGAAGGGGACTGGGAGTCGATGGTGATGGTGGA
The DNA here is from genome assembly GCA_039764185.1 of Tamarix austromongolica. NCBI lineage: Eukaryota > Viridiplantae > Streptophyta > Magnoliopsida > Caryophyllales > Tamaricaceae > Tamarix > Tamarix austromongolica. The sequence continues at coordinate 52,784,853 of CM077817.1, forward strand.
TGCTAGGGTAGGTAAGGGCAATCGATGGGTGTTAAAAATGTAGAGGGAGGAGGGCTCGTTGGGGCTGGGAGAAATGAAAAAAAGACAAGAGAAGGGGGGAGAAGGAAGAGGGGGGAAGATGGTGCACTTGTGTGTTGGTTGAAAAACCAAACAGGGTAGAGATGGGGAGGACTATGAAGGGGGTAAATGTGAGAGGGGGAGTCAGGGCTGTTTGGTTCCAAAGGTAGTGTGCAGGTGTGTGTTAAAATTTATAGATGCATATGTAGATAGGTTGAGAGTAGTGAGGTAAGGAGGGAGACAAGGGAGAATGATAGGGAGAGAAAAATGGGGCACATAATAGGTAAGTTCAGAAGGTAAAATGGTAGAGTAAAAATATTTATATTTTTATTTTAGGTTTAGGTTTAGTTTAGATAGATTAAGGTATAGGGTAAAAATATATTGGAAAAAAATAATAATCCAATCTGGTATATATTAAAAAGAAGGGAAAGAGTAAAATTAATCCAAGATAAATTTTAGGGAACTTATTTCAAGTTTTGTGTCAAAGGTTATTAATAAAATAATTAGGTTAAGATTTAAGTTTAATCTAGGATTACATTTAATAGCCCAATTTCTATCTAATTTTGATTTGATTAAATTAATATATATAAATAATAATAACACATTTAATACTAAACCTCCTAAAATATTCATTATAACTCATCACACACAATTATCAAATTATAATTAAGATTTCTAAAAATGGAGTATTAGAAGAGCGTCTAGTGTAGGGGTGGAGAACATATAAGTTAAGGGACATTCTTGGAGGCACTACTCGTGGATTCTACCTGACTCATCTATGAATAAATAAGTATGATTATTTCATGGCCCTTTGGTGGGGACATGCCCCTAGAAGAAAACTATGCTCGCTTCATGGACTTGGATTAGTTTGCCCTAGAAGTAGAGGCCAATGAGGTGATGCAAGTTCACCGCTTTAGGATCATATTAGGTATCTAATGTTAGGAGTTTCTGGTGGGAGTTACTCAAAAAGACATGGTTGAGATGTACGAGCAAACTCTAGAGGCATCCCAAGTTATTCAGGCTTGGAGTGCTAAAGCAGGTAACAAGAGGAAGTTCGAGGGTTGCTAGCATTTTGCTGACCAGAATATGGCTTTCTTTGTGGGTAGCTTGTGGCTGTGGTTTAGTCATACCTTGGGTTCAACACCTCAATCGAGAGGTTTATCTAGGGGTTATGCCATGGAAAGGCACTACCACTACAAGAAATGCAGGTCAGACAACCCGGGGGTCGATTGTAGAGGCAAAAAGGTGACGTGCCATGGGTGTGGCATGTGGGACACTGAGTGTTTGAATGCCGAGTTAGCAGTAGTATCATTTAGAGGAGCCAAATCAAATCTCAGATTTTGGGATCTATCTAGTATCCACAATGTTAGATATTAAGAGTTCCTCCATTTCCAACTAGTGTTGTTAGCCAAGTAAGTCAGCCTAGAGGTCAGAGTCTTTGCCTTTTCCAGTAAGGATGATGATCACCTAGCTCCCCAAGAGTTCCATCAGTTGGGTACCTGAACGTGATGTTTCAGGTAAAGGTAGAATGCCAAGCTGGTGTGGTATCTAGTATGCTCACTATCTTTACTCATTCTGCTAGTTTACTATTTAATTCCGATGCTTCACATTCCTTTGTAGCATCCACTTTTGTAATTAGAGTTTCTTTATCTCCTTCAAGTAGCATCTCTACTTATTTTATTTTTTCTTTTGGGGGATATAATTTTATGCTCTAGGTTGGTGACTCGACCTTAGAGATTTTTCAAAAAAGGAAAGACCACCCATCACCTTCCCTTGACTACTTACTAAAAATGAAAATTTTTGCAGTCCATAATAGGCAATTAACCCCATTAACTACCTGGTTCTACAGCTCTTGGTTATTATCTATGAGTGATTAGTTAGCTTGTCCAAAATTTGTCACAAAGTGTTATAATCATCTCCAGTACCCTAGGCTTAACTTGTGCTACTTACCTCCCTTTTTCGTGGCCTAAGGTACCTAAAAAAATAGTTGTTGTAGGCTATTTCATTGCTGGACTTGGGAACTATGAAACTGGAAGTGATAGGGGTTGAATGATATACCAAGGTACTCTCTATGGTTGGTGCCTAATGTGGCTCATGCATGGATGTGTATGGTAAGCCGTTCAGCCATTGCGTGGCTACTACTTATTAGTAATTAATTTACTCCAAGTTAGAAGTATAGTGTAGCTCCTTAGCTTAGAGAAATTAATTAGTGTAAAAGGGGACTTCTTGATGTAAGGTTAGCACACCATTCATAATATGACACTTTCTTGATTGAAATTAGGCTCAAAAGAGACTTTAAGCATATGTTTATGATGAAAACCATAATCAATATAATTTTGATAACAAAAATAAAAAAAAATAAAGTGGATGCTGGTACATCAAGTCTCATAGATTCAATATCTTTTATGGATAATACTCTTTGATTGGAAAATTTCCAGTAAAGTGTCCAAATCTTGAACACTTAATGCATTTCTTTGTAGAGACATTATTAACCTTAGCCTTACCCTTCACCTCTTAATTAATCCCTTGTTTCTTCTCAACACTTTTAGAGCTTGAGGACCCATTCCATACTTAGTTGCTTGAGTACTTGAGTAGTACTTTATACAAGAAGTATTTTGCTTGGCGTGAAGCTTAGTGGATTTGATTTTCATTTCAATGTCAAAGATAGCTTAATCATATCATTGCAATAATCATATCGAAACGTTTCAACTTCATCTTGAATCCTCAGGGTAAAGTCACCTTGAAACCTAGCACATTTTCATTCCTTATGCTCATGGATGCCACATATAAGGGCTAACCTATCAAATTTCTTAAATTATTCTTCAACGCTTAAAATTTCTTATCTAAAACTATTCAATCTGATGTAATTATCTTGCTCATATGCTTTAGGTACAAATTTTCTTCTCAAATGTTTCATAAGCTTATCTAAAGGTTTGATATTAGATTTACCTTCGCTTTCTTTTATTCTTTTCAACTTATCATACTATATTCTAGAAAATTTCTCAAACTTAAGAGTAGATAATTTAAACTTTTTCTCATCATGATAATCCTTGAATTCAAAAATATCCTCTACCACATGCAATCATTCAATAAATAACTCAACAATAAGTTTACCATCAAAATCAGAAACATCGAGTTTAATATCTTTATCTTCTTTATGATGATACCCTGATTGATGTTTATTGTTTCGTCTATTACTTCCACTAATTTGTGAGTCTTCTTTACACTATACTCCTAATTTCAAATACCTTCCTCTTGCTGGATTGATGGACTTTACAGCACTTCCCAGTGGATCTCTAAAGAACTCCTTTTGTTCTTGAAAATTTTGTGTCAAATCTTGCTTGGCAAAGCAAGACTCTATCCTTTAAAGCTGAGTTTGCATTGTAGGAAGTTGTTGATGTTTAGCATTATTTTCTTCCAAATTGACCAAGAGATTTTGGATTGCCTCAAAAATAGCTTGAACATTTGGTTCTCCCTTAATATTAATCAACTTGCTAACAAACTTTAACAAATGGTTAGTAATCCTTAGGCTTTGATTGGAACCCAAATCACTAAAGGGATTTCCTTTGGTTCTGAAATTTTTTTTTTGTAGAAAATTTTTATTCTAATGATAAAAAACACAATCAAAAATCAATATTATCACATACATAAAAAAATCAAAACACTTTTCAAGTTTCTTACAAAAATCTTAGTAAAGAATTCAACAAAATTTAACAACACATGTTTGATATTTTCTAACAAATTTTATGCTTGTATTCCATATTCTAACATGAAATATGTTTAGTGAATATTAGAAACATTATATTATATATATTAGTTATATTTATTTCACAAAAAATGGTTCAAATTATGGATTACTCGCCACTTATAATTAAATACACTAAAACATATATTTGACTTAACTTTCAACCATATAAATGGCGATCAGGGTTTAAAAAGTTAATTAAGTATTCATGCATTTAATGATCATATAAGGGTGTAATATTTACATGAAAAGATATCATAATCATTAAATGGTTGAATACTTATTTCAACCTATAAAATAAATTCCACACAAGCAACACACACACAAACTTTTCTCTTTCAAACTAATCACCATCTTTAATTCAATTCTTAGCATGTCAACTTCCAAGATTCAGTTTAGGAACACTATAACTCCTAATATAATCACACATTAAACTATTTTTGGTTAATATCATGCATAAAATAATTCAAGAAAATCAATCAAGATTCAAAGAATCATCAAGAACCTCTATTCTCTATCTAAGGAAATGTGTTTTCTTGATTTTACTCAAAACCTTGCCCTTCTTCACTTGTGTTGAACCAAAATATTTCTTTGATATAAAAAATTGATGTGTAAGATAATGGATTAATATATTTCACAATTATAGGCCCTTTATGTTTGGTTTGTAGAATAACAAAGTCCCCCAAAGAAGGAATCCTCTAATTTATCTGTAGAACATCTCCTAAAATTCACTCAAGATTTATCCTCACTCGAGGAGAGAGTAAGAATATAGATTCATAAATATTTTTGAAACAAAGTTTCTTTCTATTTCATTATGTAATGGAATGTTTCAATAGTTCACCACCCCTGAATGTACAAGGTATATATATACACATATGAGGTCGAGCCTAACCCCCATTAAATAAGCCCAAATCAACCATTCTAATTAATAAAGATTTAATCGAACATATGTCCATATAGTATATATAATGAGTTACAATTACAATGATAATATTTTACAAAGCTTAAATAAAATATCAAAGTTACATAAAACCTAATCATGATAATACATAGAACATATCAAAGCTTCATATCTTGTATCTTTATCTTCCATGCAACTTTGTAACACTGACATTGTCATTATCTTGTATATTAGATATAATTTGTGAATTATTCTTCTTGCAAACATAAGTAATACCTAAAATAATCATTTAATGAAGCATTAGTATGGTTATTATGAAGGTGTTCAAGATTTTCAAGAATAATTGGTACCACTTCCAAATATGATAAATCTTGCCATTTAACATGAAAATAATGATATGGAGATGCTCCGGAATCAGGTGTGCTCTCACATGGAAAATGGGCCATTGCATTCTTTAGTGAAAAATGTAAATTGGGCCAAATTAAATTGCTCCACGTATGATAAAGAATTCTATATGATCATAAGATTCCTAGAAACATGGAACCATTATTTAATACCTAAACCATTTATTTTGCATTTAGATATTAAAATTTGAAATATTTATATGGGTAAAAGAAAATTAGTTCTAGGCATACAAAATAGGTTAGCTTCTAACAATCCTTCATGTTTATGTCAAACATTTTCATGGTAAAGAAAACATGGTAGCATATGCATTGTCAAGAATATCTTTGATACTTGTCGTGTTGGATGATAAGTTATTAGGTTTTCAAAATTTTAAATAATTATATGAAAAAGATGAAGATTATTTGAGAAATATGATGCATGTAAAGAGAATTATAGTCATTGTAGTTATGTGCTTCAAGATGACTTTCTTTTTCAGCTTAATAAATTGTGTATACCTCAATCTAGTGTGCATGATGAACTTGTGTATACCTTAATAAATTGTGTATACCTCAATCTAGTCATTTTGGCAATCATACAACTATATAAATATTACAAAAGAATTTTATTGGCCACAAATGATAAAATTGGTGCAAGATATTATTAGGAGATGTTTGACTTGTCAAAAGAGTAAGAGTTACTTCCTAAGGGTTTGTATAGTTCTTTATCAGTTTCTAGTCAATCATGGGAAGGGGTTAGTATGGAATTTATCTTAGGATTACCATGGACACAAAGGGGAAATGATTATATTACGGTAGTGGTTGACATCTTTTATAAAATGGCACATTCTATTCTTTGTAATAAAAATTATGATGCAACACATGTGGTAAAATTCTATTGCAAAGAAGTGGTAAGGTTGCATGGTATTTTCAAAAGTATAGTGTCAGATAGAGAAGTATAATTTTTGAGCTATATTTGGAAAACACTTTGGCATATGTTTGGTAATAGGTTTTTGTCTAGTATATCCCATCATCTCTAAATGGATGGTCAAACTAAAGTGAATAGTAAAACATTGAAAACTTTACTACAAGGAATAGTTGACAAGAGTACAAAATATTGAGATATAAAACTTCCACATGCTAAATTTACATATAATAAGAGTCCTTCTAGTTTAACTCAATTGATTCTATTTGAATTTATCGATGGATTTAATCCATTTTTCCTAAATCCTATGGGGTATTTTCTAGAAATTCAAAATTGGTGATTTATCTCTTTACTATGGTGATGTTGATATAAGGAAAAATTATCTTTTACAAGGGAAGAATGATGTAGAAGCCTCTCACTCTTATTTTATTAGATGCCAAGAGTTAGCATACTTGGAGATGGTACCAATTATTATTTAGAACACTGATGCTACTAATGTTTTATTAAGTGATTGTTGCAGGTATTATATATCTCTGCAACACTAAGAATTCACCAAAGATATAAAGTGTACAAGAAAAAGATAAGATAAGAGTTACAAAGTTGCATAGAATATAAAGCTACAAGACACAAAGCTTTGTTACATGGTTATTGCAAGTATTAAATGGTTATGGCTTTATTTAGCTTTAAGATTTTATGCATACTTTTTAGTGTCTTGTAAACTATAATTATAAATAAATATATTTATATTATGAGGGTTTAGTGTATTATATTAGTGTAATTCTTTTACTAACTATTTAATTTATCTATATTAAGGTTAGTTGGGTTAGAGATTGGTCAGTGAAAGATAAGCTAGTACACCCATGTGTGTGTGTGTGTGTGTATTTGAGCTTATACATATAATATAATAATCAAGTTGAATGAAAGATTAATAATTTTCCAATTTTCCCTTCCTCTTCAAGTGAGTTGATCTTAAGTGTAGAGGTTGTTTTAAAGAAAAAACTTTGTGATTTTTTCTTAGAATCAAAGTGGTATTATTAATGATCTAATCCCAAAGTTGAAGACCATTAATGCTACCATTTGAACCAATCTACTTTAACTTCACTTTGGAAAAGAATAGAAATATCATACTTCAAGTGTGTGGCCAAACCCTATTCTTGTATCCACATCAAAATTGCTTGAACATAAATGTATTTTATTGCACTATTTATTGCCAAGTTCTTTATGATTTTCTTCTAGTGCTAGCATTCAACTCTACTTACTTTACTGTTGGAGTTTAATTATGTTTTTTTTTGTGCATTTTCTAATTTTATGGTTAATCTCTTTATATATTGTATTAGGCTTAGAAATTCATGAAGTAATTTAGTATTGAAATATTCCCACTATTTTCTTCCCTATAGGACAAGCTTATTCTAGCAATAAGGAATATTTTCTTTATTTGTTGTTGTCCATAGTCTTTAATATTTTGCTCCATAGTGTCTGGCATTTGCCTTCTGTAACAAGATATGAGAATCATGTGAAATTTGAGCTTGATATGTAAAATAAATTGGAACTAACTTAATTATTCCCATATTTTTTCTTGTGGTTGTGATAATACCATATTTTCCTTTTTAAGTGTTTTTATCCTTATTCAAGCAACACAATCTTTACTCCATGAGGTTTCTTTCTTAGCAATGCATGCTGACAATTTATGGAACATTTTTCTCTCAACTATGTCTTCATAATACCTACATAATACTTACTATTGTTTTTGTCTTGGCTGTAGGTTTATTGTGTCTTTTTTATAGTATTATTTGTGGTTCTTTTCATAGACACATTCGTTTCAAGTCATTCAAGTACATCCATGCATGCATATAATATACACATCATATCATCATGCAATCACTTAAGTTTATGTTTGGAATTATCAAAACACATGGGGACCAACACCCTAGATGTGGAATTTATGACAAAGACCTCAGTCCTCTACTTTGGGATTGTTACCATGTGAAGGGGATATACCAGACTATTATACAATTATATTTTTTGGCAAGTCGAGTTGTGTGAATAGTTGGAAGTTAATCTGGAAGAGAAGGTTGCTTTTTTGGCTAACCACCTATGGAGTGTTTTATTTGCTATAACTTGCCGGTGAATTTGGAAATGGAGTCGTGGGTCAATTTTTTTTTATGGTGAATCAAAGGCACACAACATTGCTAGCTTTGATAGAGCAAGGGCACATGAAGGAATTGATGTATGGCAAAAGGCTAGCATATGGGTTTGCAACACCATGAGGTAAACAATCTTCATCAATCGGACACCCCTGATGGAGAGAACTTATAAGGTGAATGTGAATGGGTGTGCCTCATGGGTTACACGACAAGCTATGGTTGAAGTTATCTTTTGAAACCACATGGGACAATGGATTCATGGGGTTATCATAAGTAATGGTGTTACAACTTCATTGCAGGCAGACATTTGGGTGATCCTACATTGTTTGTAGTTGACAAATGAGTTGAATATTAAGCAATCTATTTTTGAAACCAATTTAAGGGTTGGTACATAGTTATTTACTAGGAGAAAGACAAATGGTGGATATGTTAGTTTGGTCCATGAATGCATGGGCCATTTGATCTACAATAGAGGGTTCCACATTTGTCACATTTTATTTGAAGTAATAGTTGTACCAACAACCTTTTCCATATGGCTATAAAATTCCCCCTCGACATGCATATAATCCCCCCCTCCCCATTGATTGGAGCTCTTTTTATGTAATGATATGCTGGAAATTTGCTTTTTAAGGCAAATAATAATATAATCTGACAATATACCATCTTTTTTTTTTCTAAAAAGTAATAATAATTAATATATCATTAATAATTATCAACTATTCAACAATTAAATTTTGTGATAAGATAAAATTATAACAAGATAATTTATCAAGGGAAACAAACATTTAAGATATGTAGCAAAATGTTTTCAAAAAATAAAATTGTTAATTAGGGTAAATGATTTTTTTTTATATTAAAATTTTGAAACGATGCATAAAAGGTTGTTAAAATGATACTTATATAAATCCTTATGGAGTATAATCATCATATTAAGACGGCCCATTGTACATGCTGCAAGAAACGATAAACTTAGTTCATGTGTTGTGCATGGTTGAGATTTTACCGAAAATGAAATCAATTGTTGGGACTTAATTGCATGCACCTAAAGCTCATATAAACAATCCCAACCTAATGCATGAAGTGATCCATCTTGCATAATTAAAATTTTCGGTTTTCTTTTTTAATATTTATTTATGGCAATCTTGTTACTACGAGTCTACGAGAGCAAATAAGAACCGCTAAAAAAGAGACTTGTAATAATGAGGAAGGCGGTTGAAAGATCTTACGGCACTTATATTTACATGCACTAATAATTGGTTAGAATGCGTGATAGCCTTTCCCTTTTTAGCTTTTCCTAGAACTAGGAGCGATTACGAATCATGGTTATATATGAAATTAATTAGTCGAAAACTTTGGTATAGGAGCCAACTCGATCCTAATGTCTCCGGTATAAATAATTCTCACGCCGCTTTCATTTTGGGCATCGATTTACCAACACTTTATTTTACGAACCAAGATAATTAACTAGCCAGAAAGAAAGTTCCAAGACACTCATCAAGCATCAAGCATGGCAGCATCTATCAGTTTCTCACGCTTGGTTATTGTTTTCTCTTGCGCGTTTCTTCTCCTCCTTTCTAATTCAGGTATATATATAACGCCCCCCCCCCTCTCAAGAAAAATAAAAACCCATCAATCACATATACTAGAAAAAATATTTTGGCGCATTTAATTTCGTAAATATTGTTGTCATCCTAGATTGTCTTACATATTTTGGAGCCCCTCTTCCAAATCACAATATATATAACCCCCAAAATTTTAAAATAATAATTATATATATAGTTATTAAAACATAAAATATATTCTACAAATCAATCGCTTCACGATTTCTTAGAATAAATTAAAGCACCAATAGCTTCTCGAAGTACCTTTTTTTGTGTGTGCTTTATAATATGCCGTGGGAAACTTTGTCCTTTGATCGTCTCTAATTAACTTTGTTTTTTAATGTTTGGAGAACAGATGTAAGTATGAATATATAAATAGATAGTGGTAATTGAAGCCATAATTTTGATTGCAGTGTCACCGTAGTGTTGATTATAAAAAAATATAGTTTACTTAAGGTTTCATAGTATATAATATAATACTATTTAATTTCAAATGAGATAGTTTAAAGAAGGATAAGACTATCACTCACAAATTTCTTCTCTAATTCCTTGATTTATTCCTTTAAAATTAAGATATTCGTGAAAAAAATACTTGTGAAACATTAATATAAATTAATTATAAGCTAATACCATATATATATATTTGTATATGTAAACTTATAGCAGGTATAAATGTTTTGAAAATACATAGAGAAAAAAAAAAAAAAAAATATATATATATATATATATATATATATATATATATATATATATATAGGGCTGTTAACGAACCGAATCGAGCCGAGCCGGGGTAAGCTTGGGCTTGACTTGTTTATTAAACGAGCCTAAAAATAAAGCTTGAGCTTGGTTTGTTTATAAACGAGCCGAGCTTTTAACGAGTCGAGTCGAACTTTTAACGAGCCGACTCTCGAGCTTTGGTGGTAAACGAGCCGAGCTCACGAGCTTTTGCATTCTAAACGAGTTCGAGCCGAAATTTATTGGGCTCAAGCTTGATTTGTTTAATAATCGAGCCGAACTCGAGCCTAATTTTTAAGCTTGTTTAACAAGCGAGCCGAGCCGTTAACGAGCCGAGCCTAAAAAGCTCGCGAGCCGGCTTGGTTTGTCAACACCCCTATTAATATATACATTTTTTTTCTGGTAATGGGAAACAATAGTAGCAATAGATAATAATGAAAAGACTCCAAGATACATGAACTCGTTAAGAAACTAAAGAACAAGCCACAGCCACAGAGCTACAAGAACTCATTGTTAAGATGTTTCTACTGATATATTACCATCATATCTATTACAAAAATTCATGCCCGAAACCCACAACGAGTAGAAGACAGGGTCGCGCAAGACTACCAGTCTCCCATTGCGCTAAACCATCCTTTTTGGAACATGCCCAGGACTAAAAATATAGTATACACGTATTAATATCTATGGGCGCCTTCAAATTTGGGGGTCCTGTGTGGGTGTTTACTGTATACCCCACACAGGGTCTTCGACGGGCCTGCTATAGCCCCATTTGCTAATTAAGGAATAAGTTTATCTAAAAGTTTACCCATAGGCAGGCAGACAAATTTGATTATATCTATTATTTTATGTTATACTCCATATCGGGGATCTGATTTATTTTATTTTATTTTATTTTATTTTATGTTAATTGTTATTGAAACATATTACACAGCGGAAGGAAGGTTGTGCAGCATACCAAGTGCCACGTATGTAGGGTTGTGTACCAGCAATCAAGACTGTGAGGAACATTGCACGAGCTCAGATTATGATTGTGCAGATTTTGGATCGTGTTATTTCTTCAGATGCTATTGCAGCTACGATTGTGGCTGCTAATGTCAATACACATACATATATGACGAGCTGCTGAACATGGATGCATGCATGAGAAGTTGATTATTCATATACAATATTCCTTGCCATTCTAGTGCATGGAGGAAGATTGGAACAAATAACAGCTTTGTTTTGAAATGTTGTTTACTTTTTTTTTTCTTTCTTTTTTATGATTAAAATAAATACTATGCAATACTTGTAATAATTATATTTACTATTTCCTTTATTATGCTAAAAATCTCTATGAAGGAATTTGTGTTGATCATATAGGGCACATTTTACATCCAAAAAATGACAAGCCAAAAACATTTAAATTTGTTGATGTAAGTGCAGAGAATTCATCATCTGTGAGGCCATGTGCTACATACATACATACATACATACATACATACATACATATATATATATATATATATATATGACTCGGAGCGATAAATAAATAGAGTAGAGTAAATACTTGAAGGACAACGAGAAGAATGTTAAATGGATGGGGGTAACCTCTTGTTGTTGAGTACTTTTTTTATTTTGTTTTTCATTTATAACCATGCATGAGTAGGCAAAGCGTGTTACAAAATGAGATTAAAGTTTTATGATGCATTTTATCCCCATATAAGTATATGATTTAAAATGGATATCCTTTTAAATGTAAGGCAAGAGCGAATCCAATAAAATGAAATATACTTTTCATATAGAAGATGATCGCTTTGTGCCTCTTTGAAATCTCTTACATAAGGTGATTATTAATTCCCAGGTAAATGAGGTAAATATATATATCAAAAATGAGGTTCTGTACAAGTACACAGGGCATACCCTGGTTGGAACAAAAGCTCACAGGACAAGCCCTGGAGTCTAAAAAAATACATTAGTTACAACCCTAGTCTCTAGTCACTCCATAAGGGTTACATAGTTTACAATTTCCACACCTTTCTAGGTTACATAAAAAATAAGAACAGTATAGACATATTTTTGAACTTGTACAATGATGCTCCTATGGTCAAAAGTTTTTTTCTCAAAAAGGATAGCATTTCTGCTTCTCCATATATTATAAACTAATGCTGCCATAGCAAGGGATCGAGCTCTCCAAATTTTTTGCTTTCTGTGGCAGTTTCTATGGATGGTTCTTATAGTATTAGCTAAAGTCATGGATCCTCTAGATAATCCCAACCATTTTCTTATAGGATGCCATATTTTTTTGGTTTCAGCACAAGCAAAGAATAGATGTTCATGAGTCTCTACTGCATGATGACAGAACAGACAATCTTTAGGCCCCTCCAAACAAATGATTATTAATTCACGTCTGATCAAAGAGTGGAACATATAGTGAAGGGAAGATCATGAGATAGAAAGGGATAGAAAAAATTGAAAAAATCGTGAATATTATCCACCGCTTTTTGCAAAAGAATACCACATGCAACCTCACAAATAACTCTGCAAACCAAACTCTCCGAATTAATAAGAGATGAATGAATAATCAATAAATAAAAAATCTTCACTTCATTATGACACCACTCACCTATGTTAACCCAGATTCTACCTTGTTGAATATAGAAATTTTTTGAGTCAGTTTTATTTTAACGAGGCAAACAAAAATGGAATTTTCAAAGGATCATTACAAGCCAAACATTTGTCTATTAAATCCTAAATCTCTTGATGGCTTAGAAACAAAAATTGACAGCTAGTGAACAAACATGATATAATTCAACCTACTTCCAAAAGTATTTTCCCCGTTTTGTTGATGAATTATGATATAAAAAGTATATCATGATCATGTATCCCTTCTTCATAAATACCACCAATAACAAAAAAACTACACCAGCAACCATAAGAACAATAGCCATTATTTTTCGTCATCTATATAACCACTATTTTTCTTCATATATCTCATTCCCAGGGCACGTATTTACTAAAGATTTTTTTGAGATTTGTTATCACTTGGCAGTTTATTGTTACCGAGGGGTTTATAAACCTCACTAGAAAAAAGAAAGAGTCAAGTGTTGGGTATTTATACTATTTATAATATATAAGTCATGTGAAGCTAAGTTGGGTGATTTATCCATATTAGCATCAACACAGCTCAAAGTTAGCTACTTAGCTGAGTATTATATACTTATAACTATGTAGTTATTTAGTCTCATTTTGAGTTTTTAGTTTGTGTATGTTTGTAGTTTTAAGTCTTAGTTGTCTATCCTCTTCTTGTAGGATATATAGACAAGTTATTTCATCAAGAGAGAGAGTAGAATGAAAAGCAAACACACAAGTAGGAATAGTAGTTGTAATCAAGGAGCTCAACTGGAGTGGTTATTGATAATTTTCTTGTGAAGATTGGTGAAATAATTAATGAAGCTAGAGTACTCTTCTTCTTGAATTTGATTGTTTAACTTTCACTATTATACCTCTCATTTCTTCAATATCTACCATTCATATGATATGTTCTTCTAATTGTTAAGTCTGGAAAAGAGTCTTGTTTGACTTGAGAGACAAAACAATTGGTATCAAAGTATTTAATAGAATCAATGGGGTCTACAAGATTTAATGTTGATAAATTTACTTGGAAGAATGACTTCTTAGTGTGGCTTATGAAAATGATATCCCTTCTAGTTTGACAATGATTTATTTTGGTTGGTAGAGAAGAAGACATTAGAGGGGATAAATGAGAAATTTAGAGTAGACATAATAGATAAGCATGCACACATTGATCATGTAACTAGGAGACTAGGGAATTTTCAAAGGAAACTATTATAGAGGGTATTTGGATAAAGCTTGAGGCCTTTTACATGATGAAATCCTTGACCAAGAGAGTGATTCTTAAGAAACATCGGTACTTATTTAAGATATATCACAATAAAAAACTTGAAGATCATTCAGATGAGTTTAACAAGATCATTCTTGATCTTGAAAATATCTATGTAGAGCTTAAATAAGAAGACTTATCTATAATCCTATTAAACTCCCTTTCATATGAAATTTATGAACAGTTTATTGATACAATGCTGTACCGATCAGAAGACCTATACTTGGAAGATGTAGTAACAACATTAACATTAATGGAGATGAATAATTTTTTTTAAGGAAGAGATTTTGTCTAAATGATTTTTTATAATAGGTATTCTTGAGAAGAAGGAAAATAGGAACTGTAAAAGCTGGTCTTAATCACAAGGTAAGTCTCGAAGGAAGTGTTTCCATTGTCATAAGAAGGGTCACTATAAGAATGAATTCTCTCATAGATAAAAGGGTGGATCGACCATTATGAAATATGGTTCAAGAAAATAAGATTATGGTGATATGGATCTAGTTAGTGATGGGTATGAAAGTGTTGAGGTTCTTATGATTTTAAGTGCATAGAGTTTTGATGGATGGGTTCTAGAGAAAAGATGAATGTATCATATATGCCCTAAAAAGATTTAGTTCCAAGAGTATGAGAACACACATGGTGGGCATGCTTTTTTAGGAAATAATAAGTCATATTCAATCAATGTTATTTGTAATACATCCTTATGCTATAATATTATCTTAAAGGAGGTAACACATGTACCTGAGCTAAGAAGGAGTTTAATTTCTTTATAAAACTTAGATAATGAAAATTTTTGCATTAAAGTGGAGAATGAAGTGTTAAGAGTAACTCAAGGCTCTATGGTGGTGCTAGAATGAGTTAAAGAAAATGGATTATATGTGTTAAAGGGAAATCAAGTGCAAGAGTTAAATGTATCTTCAAGTGATGAAGAAAGGGAATTTAATGAGGGAATACTTTAAATTCATAGCATGGGACATGTTAGTGAAAAAGGACTAAAATTCGTTGAAAGAAAAGTTGTATTTGGTAAGAGTAAACTTCCATACCTTAAGTTCTATGAAGATTGTCTATAGGAAGGCAAGCATTTTGAAGTTCTCAACAAGCACACATAAGAGTGAAAAAGTTTTGGATTACATATATTCAAATATTTAGGGGCCTTTGAGAGTGTTAGCTAACGATGGATAAGGGTATTTTTGTCATTAATTGATGATTATTCCTAGAAGATGCGGATATATTTCCTAAAGATGAAAGGTGAAGCTTTGAATTACTTTAAAGAATGGAAGACACTTGTTAAAAATCAAACTGGAAGAAAAATTAGGATGTTACACATTAATAATGGGTTAGAATTCTACAACATATAATTTAATGATTTCTACAAAGGAAATGACATTGTAAGACATCTTAAAGTGAAGGGAACAACATAATAGAATAACTTAGTTGAAATAATGAATAAAACATTCATGGATAGGATTAGATACAAGATGGTTTTCTTAGGATTTTCCATTCTCACTAAGAAGCAACAAATACTGCCTATTATCTCATAAAGGGGTGTCCTTTGAGTGCAATCAAATTTAACAATCCTATACAGAAGTGATGTGGTGAACTAAGAGATTGTAGTTTCCTAAGGGTGTTTGGGTGTACATGTTATGCTTATATCAATGATGAGAATCTAGAACCTAGGGCAACAAAGAGTATTTTACTTGGATATCCTAAAGGAACTAAAGGGTATAAACTTTCAAGTTTAGAAGATAAACATCTAAAAATATTAGCAAGTAAGTATATTAAGTTCAAAAAATTTGAGTTTTATGAGGACCATTTCTCAAAGAAATACTAGATTCATGGTTTAAAATGCAAGATGTTCAATATTGAGGTAGGGCCTAGTAGAGATCAGACTCAAGAAGGTGGCGAAATTCCTTCCCTACTATTGGTTAAGATGAGTTAGATGATTAAGAGAGTTTATCATAGTATCAACTAACAAGAGATAGGTAAATAAGGGAAATAAAACCACAAAGTAGGGTATGCTTATGCCGATATAGTAGCTTATGCTTTACATATAACTATTGAGGTGTTGTTAGAACCAAAATGCTACAAGTAAGTAGTTGCAAGTATATATAGCAAGGACCATATAAAAATTATGAATGAAGAAATGACTTACTTATATAGTAATAATACTTAGATACTATCTCCTAAGTCTAAACATAAGAAACTAGTTGAGTGTAAGTTGATATATAAGCTCAAAGAACCACTTGAAGTTGGTCTAAAACTAAGGTTTAAAGATATATTAGTAGTAAAAGGTTTTTTGTAGGAAGAATAGATGGATTATAATGAGAAATTTCCACCTATAGTGAAACATACTTCAATATGGAGTAAGCTAGTACTGGTTGCAATAAATGACATGGAACTTGAGTAGTTAGATGATAAGAGTACCTTTCTTCATGGTGAATTTGATGGAATGATATACAAGAATCAACCCTTAGATATGATGAGAAAGGTAAGGAAGATTGGGTGTGTCATTTGAGAAGATCTCTATATTGACTTAAACAAAGTCCTACACAATAGAATCTATGATTTAAATTATATGTAAAGAGAATTAGCTTCAATGAAAGTAGTTTTTATTTGTGTGTTTATTATAAAAATAATGAAAGGTATTAATGATGTACTTTTATAACTATATGTAGATGATACACCTATTTCTAGTAAAAGCATGATCTAAATTAGTTAATTCAAGCTGTTACTAGAGAAGGAATTTGGCATGAAGGATTTAGGGGTAGTTAAAAGGATTTAAGGTATGAAATCTAGAGATAGAGGAAAGAAAGGAAGTTGTTCTTCTCTTAGGGCTCTTATGCTAATATAGTACTTGAAAGATTTAGTTGGTGTGAAATAAAGCCTATGTCAACTCTAATGATAGTTTAGTTCAAGCTAAGTAAATTTAAGGCTCCTAAAACAGAAAAGTAGATGAAATATATGGATAAAGTACCTTATTAAAGTGCTATAGGGAGTTTGATATATCTTATGATTTGTGTACAGCTAGACTTAACTTATGTTTTGAGTATGGTTAGTAGGTTGATGTTAGAACATAGGATGGAACATTAGAGACCATTAAAATGGATTCTGAGATACTTGGTTGGATCTATAAAGGTTGAGTTGGTGTTTAGTTGAGAACCAGATGATCAAATTAAGCCACAAGTTTACACTAGCTTGGACTATAGATGAGATTTAGAGACTAGGAGGTCACAATATGGTTATGTATTTTATTAAGTGGTTGCACCACAATTTGGAAGTCATCGTTGTAGAGAGTAGTGACTTTATCATCTATTTAGGTTTAATATATTGGTTGCACAAAGGTAATAAAATAAGTAATTTTGTTAAAAGGATTGATGAAATAATTTTAACTCACATTCAAGATTATGGTGGTATAGTGTGATAATCAAAGTTAATTGTGTTTGAGTAAGAATCATGTCTATCATGAGAGGAAAAAATGTCTGTATATAAAGTTGCATTTTATTTGAGAGGTGATTGGAGGCAAAAATTTCAGATTTGAGAAGATAAGAACTAAAGATAATCTTGTTGATATTTTGACAAAACCAATGTTAAAATACAAGTCTGAATACTACTACAAATTAATGGTATATTTCTACCATATAGATGAGATAAAGAAATATGAAGCTAAGTATATTATTAAAATAAATAAATAGAACAAATCATTAGAAGTATATTAATATTATTATTATTTTAGAATATCATCCCTTTAGTTAAAATAAAAAAAGCTAAAATCTAAAATAATAAATAATTTATCTAGCGTAACAAATTTATGATATGTTATCGAGATAAATTTATCACATTCTATATGGTATTCAAGGTTGTTTTTTGTTACCTTATGCAATGTTATGCTTAGTATTAAATAGGGTAGAAAGAGAGATGTTACCTAGACATAAAAGTCTCCAAATTTTCTTTCACTTACAAATATATAGGGGGCTTTTTATAGACTTTTTTTAGGCCCCTTGAACAAACTCCTAACTAGTGGGATTTTCCCTCCTTTTTGTTGTCAATGATTAGCAACATATACCACCAAGTGTGTGAAAACATATATAGTAAGACTTAGGAATTCTATGCTTATGATAAGATGTAGTCTTTAAAATTCAAGTTATTAGTGACTTACTATGTGAAGTCACTTGTTAAACTTTTATTAAAGAGTTAAAATGAAAGAATAAATTTAAGTTCCAATTAACCATTATAGTAAATTAAATAATTAGTATTTTCTACTAATAAATTTTTTGTAGACAAATTGATAATTAATAACTAATGCTAATTATAATTCCCAAAGCAAAATAATAATTAGTAATTAACACTAATTATCATTTTCAATGGAAAACTAATAATTAGTAACTAATATTAACTTTAATTTCTAAATATATGAATTCATTATATTTTAATCTAATATAATAATCCCCTACTATATTGTAATATATCATAATCCTTTTTAGCATGAAGAAATCATACTAAATTTGTTATCTGTCATATTATCCATTCACAAGATATTATTATATTTCTTGGAATGTATTTACCTCTTGAATGAAAGATAAAATTAATTTCATTCCAAAATAATTGAGTAAAACTATAAAAATTTATAATGGATAAGTTATCCAAGACTCTTAAATTTCCATTGTGATCATGTATTGGGTTTACTAGCTAATGATGGAACGGTGTGAGTTTAGCATTCGATTATCATGTGTGAACTGAGATAATAGAGGTTATACAACTTTCTTAGATCATATTTGGCTCACAAAATTATTTGTTCCGGTCATGAATACCTCCTTTTTCAATGAACATTTTAGATGATTTAGTATTAAAAATTATAAAAAATGCTTTCCCCATTTAATTCACATAGGTTATATCCTAATTATTTAATCCTTAATTAATCCACTTACATATATCAAGTTCTAAGGATCATTAAAAACAAAACTTGATTCAAGTGCATCTAATGTATCTCATGTTTCTAATGATTCTCAAGGTAAGGAATAATTAGCATTCTTAATAATGGAGCCAATCATTTTAAATGTTCTTGATAATATTTCTATACTTGGTATTAAAAATAATTCAAGATATTCTTGCAAGTATGTTACTTATCTGCAAGGCGAAGAAGTCAACACATAAGAAAGACTTAAAGTGTACAAACATTCAAAGCATGTAAGGCTATGGCATACATGGGATGACACTACAACAAGAAATAGTTGGTGATATCATTAGTTATATTAAGCTTGTTTTAAACCTTAAAGTATATTTCATGTAAGCTAGGGTTTTGTTGTAATTTTATATATGTATCATAGTTGATTGTAGGGCTTTGTAATGTTAGTCATTAATATCATTTAAATCATGATATTATGATTGAGATTAATTTTTATATATGCTTAATTGAAGTGAGTTAAATATAGCTTCAATTTAGGAGGTAATCATCTAGTTTAGTCTCATTTTGTTGTTTTACTACCTATATATATATTTCCTCCTTGTACATGCATATGCCGATTGGAATAGAAAATCATATGAACACAAATTCTCAAGTTTAAGAGCTTAAGTTTTTTTCTCTTTTGGAGAGTTATGTAGATAGGAAAGTGCTGAGAATTCCTTCCTCTTGAGATCCTTTGAATATGCATTGACATTTAAAGTTTATCTTCCCATTGAAACCTACCTATAATTGAGTTTAATCTTCCTTAAACCGAGCCATTCCTCTTCAAATTCAACCTATGGATGCTCCAAACAAAGAAGTGATTCGATCCTATGCTTTTCTCCACTTTGTCCACACCATTTTTGGTATCAAAGATCCAAAACTCTTTGTTTTCCTTCGATTATCTAGGGTTCTTGTTGTTCTTGCTGTTGCATGCAAAATTTTCCTTCAAGAATCCACTAAAATAGGTTAGATTCATCTACATCTTGAATCTTCAATGTGAATCTTAATTGAAGTTTTAAAATTATTGATGGAGTGTTGTTGAAGTTATTCACATCTTCAACCGAAGAAGATTATCATATTCTTTGATGCCACTCTTTAGCCATTCACCCCATTTATATCTTCAACCTACATTCTTCCAAGATTATCTTTTATTTTAGGCTTCGACATCTAGCATTCTCTTTTTTTTTTTCCTTCTTTCCTCAATTCATCCAGTAGGCTCTCTTTTCATTTTCTCCTCCTTGTATCTTCTTATCAAAGAGACAAAACTCCCGGCAACTCCCAAGTTCGAATGAAAAATTTTTAACCTTTGAACCTTACCTTTTTCTCCCAACCTATTAACACATACTCTCCTTTTTCTCTTCTTCACATCTTCAGGTCTTAAAAATCCAACATTTTCAACTTGAAGATACCACTACCTCGACACATATTTGATGCCCTCTTTTTGTATTTTATGTGACCTATTTGTTTGTCACAAAGGAAACCAAATTCCCAGCCAAGAGTTATTACAAAAAAATTACTTGACCATTCTACTCCAATAATTGCATGACCAAGATAGAAAAGGATTAAAAAATACTTGCTTAAATCTTAGTAAGATCTACCCTATATCACTTGGCTGCAAGTAAACTTCCTAGATTACCATTAGTTTTTGAATTCTTTGTGGAAGTTAGGTGTTGTGTTGTAACTTCACTAAGGTAAGTGAAGATGTGTGTGTATTGGTGGAGTCTATCAATAGCTTGACCACATGCATGGATACCCAGCTTCATACTCATACAACACTTCAATAACAATTGCAAAGTGTGGAAGCTGAGCTAGCCTACCAAGAGAAGCTTCCTCCATGGCCGAATCATTTAGAAGACATACAAGATAGTGTGGAAGGGAAGATGAGGCATATAATCCGAGCAAAATGAGGGAATGGATATACAAAGTTGAATCATGCCAAGGATGGAGAAGAAGAGATGATTTTGTTTGGCTCAAGAAATCATAGGAGGCCACATCCATTCCAAGTAAGACATGCATACAATGAGGATCAGGGTATCAAACTAGATCTTCCTCAATTTTATGGTGAATTAAATGATGAATTGTTTTTTGAATGGTTGCATGAAATTAAGGCTAAATTTGAATTTAAAGAGTATGATAATGAACAAAAATGTAATCTTGCTACTCTTAAGTTCAAAAGATTTGATAGGATTTGGTATGATAACTTATAAAAGAAAAGAGAAAGATAAGAGAAATTAAAAATTAAGTCATGGGAAAAACTTAAAAAGCAGCTAAGAAAAAAATTTGTGCCTAGAGAATATGAACAAGATATGTAATTGAAAATGACAGTTTTAAGGTAAGGATTTTTTAATGTAGAAGAATACACTAGAGAATTTGAAAAGCTAGCACTTATATGTTATGTCAACGAAAGAAAAGAACAAAAATGTGCTAGATACTTAGGTGGATTGAATAATTTGATAAGAGATAAAGTTGATATGTTTTGATATGATTCTCTTGATAATTTGATTACATTGGCATTAAAATTTAAAAGACAAACAAAATCAATCAAGGCCTATGCTAAATCTAATGTTTCAACCTCATATAAACACTATTTGTATACCTTTACACCTAAAACTACATCTTCATATGATAAAAGGAACAATCAAGATGGAAAAGGTAAAAATAGGGTGGTTAAAATGTATAATAAATAGTGCTTCAAATGTAAAGGATATAGGAACTTTGCTAGAGAATGTCCTAATCTAAAAGCTTAAACCTTGAGTGAAATAGAAGACATGGAACCCTATGCTGAAGACGATAATCTAGAAATCAATACTCGTAATGAAATTTTAACCATAGGTGAAGAAGAAGAAGGAGACCTATGTTTTGTGATTCAAAAAGTGTTACAAATTCAAGCTAATGTGACACCTACTCAGATAAAGTTTTTTTAAAACTAAGTGTAAAATAGGTGATATGGTTTATAGACTCATTATTGATAGTGGTTCATGTACAAATTTTGCTAGTGAAGCAATGGTTAAGAAGTTTGATATAGAGACTACTAATCATCCTAAACCCCATTCTTTATAATGGTTAAATAAGGATAAAGGAGCTAAAGTAAACAAAAGAACCTTAATCACATTTTGCATTAGAGACTACCATGATGAAGTTTCGTGTGATGTTTTTCTTATGGATGCTTGTGGTTTACTTTTAGGAAGACCATAACAATATGATAGAAACGAAACTCATGATGGATTGACTAATGAATATTTGTGAAAAAGGGAAAATGATTGTATAGATTAACACCTTCTCTATGTGATAATATGCCTTTGAGTGATGATAAAATGAGATTATTTTTACATGAAAAATTTATGGAAAAGTGAATAGAAGAAGAAGGAATTTTCTATGCCTTAGTTGCTAAAGATTATAAACTCAGGGAGAAACAAATTGATAATCCTAATCTAAATAAGCGGCTTGATGAATATCATGATGTATTTCCTAATGATTTACCTCCTAGATTACCACCTAAAAGAGGTATAGAACATGCTATTGATCTTCTTCTTGGAATGCCTCTTCCAAATAAACATGCTTATAGATGTAACCTAGAGGAAGCTAAGGAATTATAAAATTAAAACCAAGAGATTGTGGATAAGGGATTTGTAAGAGAAATTATGAGTCCTTGTAGTGTTTCTACTCTTCTAGTTCCCAAAAAAGATGGTACTTAGCATATGTGCATAGATTCAAGAGTAGTGAATAACATTACTATTAAATATCGTTTTCCTATTCCTAGGTTAGATGATATGATAGATGAAATTATGGTGCACAAGTATTTTCTAAAATTGATTTAAGAAGTGGTTATAATCAACTAAGGATTAGGGATGGAGATTACTGGAAAACTGCTTTCAAGATGAAATATGGTCTCTATGAATGGATGGTTATGGCTTTTGGGCTATGTAATGCACCTATTTCATTCATGAGACTTATGAATGAAGTTCTTCGACCTTTTCTTGGTAATTTTATTGTTATATATTTGGATGATATTCTTATCTATAGTAAAAATGGGCATGATCACCTAGTGCATTTGAGAAAGTTGTTTGATAAGCTAAGGAAAGCTAAACATTAAGGAAAACTTGAAAAATGTTATTTCATGCTTCCAAGTGTAGTTTTACTAGGATATATTGTAAGTGGAGAGGGAATAAAAGTGGATCCTAATAATATTAGAGCTATAAAAGAATGTCCTATCCCTAAAAATGTTCATGATGTGAGATGTTTTCATGGGTTAGCTAGTTTCTATAGAAGATTCATTAAGGATTTTTCTACTATAGCTACACCTATTATACAACATATGGAAAAACGAGAATTTTAAAATTATGAAGCTAAGGATAGAGTTAAATTCTTTTAATAGCTTCATCAGAAAATAAAGACTAATATCGAAAAAGCTAATGTCAGGTATAAAGCTAAAGTAAATAAGTATAGAACCCCACAGGTATATTCTCTTAGTGACTCAATTTGGTTACATTTGCATAACGAAAGATTTCCTAATTTACTTAAAAATAAACTAATTCCAAGAGCTAATGGAACTTTTAAAATACTAAGAAAATTTGGGGATAATTCTTATCAACTTGAACTTCCAAATCATTATGGTGGAATTTCAAGAACTTTTATTATTGGTGATTTGTCTCCTTATTATATTAATGATAATTTGAGTATAAATTCTTCTCAACCTGGGGAGAATGATGCAGGTGCATCTAATGTATCTCATGTTTCTAATAATTCTCAAGGTAAGGAAGAATTAGCATTCTTAATAATGCCAATCAATTTAATTGTTGTTCATAATATTTCTATATTTTTTATTGAAAATAATTAAAGATATTCTTGCAGGTATGTTACTCATGTGCAAGGTGAAGAAGGAAATACACAAGAAAAGACTTAAAGTGTACAAGCATTCAAAGCATGCAAGAAAATATCATACATGGGATAACATTACAACAAGATATAGTTGGTGATATCATTATCTATATTAATCTTGTTGTAAAGCTTAAAGTATATTTCATGTAAGCTAGTGTTTTGTTGTAATTTCATGTATGTACCATAGAAAATTATAGGGCTTTGTAATGTTAATCATTAATATCAATTAAATGATAATATTATGATTGAGATTAAGTATTTTATATGATTAATTCAAGTGAGTTAAATCTAGCTTGAATTAAGGAGGTAATCGGCTGGTTTAGGCCCATTGTGTCGGTTTACTACCTATATATATACATCCTCTTTGTAAACGCATATGTAGATTGGAATAGAAAATCATTTGAACATGAATTCTCAAGTTTAATAGCTTATGTTTTTCTCTCTTTTGGTGACATATCTAGATAGGAAAGTGCCAAACATTTCTTCCTCTTGAAGTCCTTTGAATGTGCATTAAAATTCTATGTGTTGCTTCCCATTGAAACCTTCCTATAATCAACTTTAATCCTCCTGAAACTGAGCCATTTCTCTTCGACTTCAACCTATGTATGATTAAAACAAAGAAGTGATTCGATCCCGTGCTTCTTTGCACTTTGATCCACACCATAACTTACACTTGTCCATTTTTTTCCCTACTTCATCATATTAATGTGTATATGAAAATAGACTCCTTACTGTAAGAATGAGTCCTCCTTAGTTTGATTATCATATTGAACCTAGATCTTGGGATCTCCAAAAACCAAGGTTACATTATTACCATGATTACTCTTAAGATCCATAGGCATTAAGCCCATCCCCCATGAGTACCTATCTACTTAATCTCTAGTAATACCTTTGTAATCAGGTTCATAATATTATCCTTTTTCTTCATAGAGTAAATTGAGATAAATCTACTAGAAAACAATCTCCTTATGGTATTATGTATAGCTATGATGAATCTATCTAGATATACAATTATAAATATCACTCCGAGCCTAACCAATTGTATAGTGATAATCACAATAAATACATATGGGTTCCATAGTTTTTTTTTTCCAACATATAGGATATCTTCCATGAAATTTCAGATCCATTAAACTTTTTCCCCATTTTTACCTCAAGCAATAAATTAAGACACCATTATCAACATCAAAATACATGCTTTTTTGGATGATTTCTAAAATATTACACTACTTCAAGTGTGAATACATATCCACTTGTAGACTCATAGTCTTTGAAACCTTATCCATTTTGGATTAATTTAGTCTTCTACAACCTAAAGATATCTATTATAGTGCATTCCAAAGTTCTTCGTATGTTTCAAATGTCTTGGAACTCTAATGATTGCGTTCTAATGTTCCCTAAAAGGTTATTGGTGTAATGACTCAACACATTGACTATATTAGTAATTCTAGGTTATTTGCAACTCATTATATACATGATATGGCCTATTATACATTAATATTCCAGTTGTGCAACATTATCAACTATATTTTGTGTCACATAAATATTAATATCTCATTGATTTTTAATTGGGCTAATATTATAATATATGAAACAATCATGTATTTTCTCAAAATAATGAGATTAAGATAACATTATCCCATGCAACATTATAACAATCTTAATTCCTAAAATAAAATTTGCACGACCTATATCTCTTATATCAAAAATTCTTTCAAGAAATTGTTTGGTAGTTTTGATGATATCATTATTACTACTCATTATAATCATATAATATAAATAATAAAATGGCTTTTATGAGTATCGTTAACATAATCACATTTATTAAACTCATTTAGTTTTAATCCATTTAACCACATTACATTGTTAAAATTTTCATGTCATTGCTTGTGTGTTTGTTTTAACCCATAATAGGTTTAAGGAAATTCTCATCTTGTTTCATATAGATCTATTGCTTTAGTTCACCATCTAAGAGTGGTGTATTTACATCAATTTGATACATTTCTAAACTCTTTACATGTACTAGTACCAATAACATATGTATAGACAAAATTGTTATAACTAGTGAACAAATGTTTTAAAAAATCAATATCTTCTCTTTTCTTGTAACTCTTAACTACGAGGCTTACCTTGTAGTGGTTAATTAAATGATACCCTTTCAATTTTTTCTCACATATCCACTTACATCCCAGGGGTTAACTCATACTATGTCTGTCTCCCAATCTCCATGTGTAGTTTTAGATGATGAATTAAATTTTACTTTTTATTGCATTTTTTAAATAAGTATATTTATAAAAAAACATGGATTCCCTGACTATAAAACTCACATTTTCTTACAAATATGTAAGATAAATAGGTATAACTAATTTTGATACCATATCTATTTTTTTTATATATCCATTTGGATCATCCTTAGTTTCTTATTACAATTAGAATTTCTTATCTTCTTTAGTGAAAATAATTCACTATTTAATTTATAGGGAAACATATAATTGAAAAATATAGCATTTGTTGATTCTATAATGTCGTCATCATAAATGCTAGGAATTTTTATTGATGGAAAAGAAGTCAATATGAACTACTATTATGTGCATAACTAATGAATACACAATTAATGATTATTTGGTCCTAACTTGACCTTCTTTGGCTTAAGAATTTTTCACTTTATCCAAACACTATAAAATTTAAAGTATTTATTGTTAGGAGTGTGATATGTCCATAATTCATATGATATATTATTGTAACACTCCTAAATTTTGTACTTAAAATTTTCATTTTAGAAGAAGCAATTATCCAAAGCATTTGGTACAACGCCAAGACCAATGCAAAGTAGGCTATGAATAATATATAAAATGCATATATGATAATCTAAAAATAACTCATTCACAAAGGTTAATTGTGGCCATCAAATAATCAAAGGCTTAGGAAAAAAGAAAAATAAAAACAACAACCAAATAGAAATGGACGTGAGAAATAAAATATTTTAAAGCAAAGTGTTACAACAATTGATGTCCCAAAAATAGGACATAAGAACAAAATAAACACGTATATAACAAGGGACACTAGATTACCTTACCACTCTAACCTAACCTAAGTTTCCACAAACACTTGCAACAAGCTGAAGTTAATAGTATCATTATAACTTTCTAATATTAAGTTAATGAGAATGCCTCCTAAGAGATAATATTCCCATATTTAAAAAATAATAATATAAAAACTGATTTAGAGGACATAATTTTATGTGATATAAACATCAAGGATAAACATGATTCCAATTGGATAACACCATAATAATACTTCTTAACCTCAATGATTCAGCTATTAAAACAATAACATCCTTGCAACATTAAGTGGAATTACAATAGTTTTCTAATATAATTTAATCAACTAATAATTAAATCTTATGTCGAACATAATCTCATAATCTAAAATAAAGATAGCTAGGGATAAAATCAAATAAAATTTAAACAACTAACCTTATGACACAACATTAGAGAATTCATAAGACATCAAGTCGTGTATAACAAATACTATTTTTATAACATCACATAACAAAATCCACAAGACCTAAGTCATGTGTACATAACCTGAAAAATCAATTAATTTTGTATGCATATCCCTTATAAGGTTTATGACTCTTTATGAGTATAAATAAGCCCTTTGAATCAAAGGTTCACTATGGACTTATTTCCCTACTAAGTCATAGGATCCCTTTCCAAAACTTAATTCTATCAGTTTAAATAATTTGTGTCTTACTCCAATCAAAATTATTATTCCTGGAACAATTACTAAGGTCTAAAACAATAATAAAATCAACCAAGGACCATATGGGTCACCATAATCATTGTTGTCACAATGCAGGGTTAAGCATCATGTTGTATCCCAAATAATTATCCAATTCCATTTAATTAATACCTTTCCAAACTTTTATTTCCAAATTATTCTAAGGTCAAGACTTAAATAATTTTTCAAAGGTGATAAACAAAGGTTAAATTTATGTCAACTAAAAATTAATTAGTTAAATTATCTACATTAGGAATGTTTTAGTCTCAAATAACAAATTCCCACCAAACCCTAGTTTTGACATTTTATGTAATTTAACACTAAATATTATGTTCAACTCTTAGGTCAATAAATGTATTAAATCTTGTTTTGATGAAAAAAATATATGCTTAAAGGAGTTAATGTTTGTTTAAGTATCTGTTAGCTATGTTGATCACAAGCATGATAAAACACACTTATTCAAATCAACTCTTAAGTGGATCATTTATAAGAGCAATCAAGTTTCAAAGTAGAAGAGAAGATTATATGATCACTAAAAGGACTCAAGACCTCAGGATTTATACTCTAATTCTAGAATTACCATATGAATTTGTTTGAGGATAACACTTTTGACTTCAATCTCTTGGAAAATTTCAAAATCCTACTTATATTTTATTTGATATGAATTCCTTATCAATTTGAAATCCTATATCCTTTTAAATTGTGTTTGAACATGTTATTTCTACTCAAAACGAGTTGACTAGTCACATAATCATTTGATTAGTTGTTCCTAAATTAAGACTTTAAACTCATAAAAACTCAAAAATAGATTAATTGGTTATTATGGACTTTTAATCATAAGAAATATGGTTTTATTATTAGTTGAATACTTTCACTAATTCTTCAAACCAATTGAATAGTTTCAATAAGCAAGCTATGGGTTTTAATCCTACTAGTGTGTTATTGTATACACAACAAATTTTAAAAAAACAAACTCTAATTTCTAAATACATAGCATATGGAAAGAATGAGTCGATCCTAGAAGGAATGGTATTTAATCATTAATTTTGTAATTGATGTTCGAACCCTAGTTATATAATGTCATCACTTCTCTCACTAATTGATGAATGAGGATAGGAATGAATTGATTATGGAATTAAGGCATCAAATACTAATGGAAAAGGAATGATTCTAAATGATTTAATTTTGACCTCTAGATACTTATAAGAGTTCATCTCCTTACTTTCTATTCATTCTAATAAGTTGAATAAGCCCTCAATTTATCATCTAACCAATTGATAACCTAGGTTACAAATGCTAGATTCAATAAATGGCAGTATTACAAGTGAAAAGATGTCAATTACAACTATAACCAAATAAGATTAGATTATTTAAATGTAAGAATTAATGGAAAAGATTAAAAATTAACCTTTTTGCTACTCTAGAAACGTTAATTAAGAATTATGTATTAATTATATTGTCCTAGCGGAGATTAAGGTCTAAGATACATAGGCGATCCATCTAATTTGTTTAAATTCTTAATCTATGATATGAGATCATTTAATTCCATCCATTACTTCAATTAAATTTCATCTAGAATCATAATTTCAAATTATGCTATTATATTGGAAATCTAATTACATTCTCAAACCTATCTACCCTATATTATTTACTTGACTATGTACATAATTCTAAGTAATGAAACACTAAAAGTAAGAGTAATAATACTATCTACCCTAATTCTATCCATTACTTCAATTAAATGCAATAATTTATAATTAATACAAATGCTTTCTAATAAATAAGTAATGAAAAACTAAAATTAAGAGTAATAATAATGCAATTGAAGAAAATTTACTTGTATTCAATCTAAATAAAGAAATTGCAATTAAGAAAGGAATGGAGAAGAACTTATCATTTGAATTGCAGACTGTTAATTATTCAAATGATTACAAGAAAGATAAAGAAAGTTGGAATTTTGAAGTACATGTAATGGAGAAAAATAGAGCATTCAACTTTTTCAAAATCTAAAAACTAACTCTCGAATCTAGAATTGTAAGAAAATATATCAAAAAAAAAAGTTTATACGAGCAGTTAGAAAATTTAAGAAAAACACAGTCTGTGTTTTGAGAGACACGGGACCACCATGTTTTTCTCTGATTTCTCTTCCAATTTCTTGATTCTAAAAATTTGAGATTTCAATTTCTAGTAGAAACACAGCCCGTGTTTAGGAAACACAGGGTTATTTTGTTATTTTCTCCTTCATCATTCCTCTATTAAAATTTCAACACAAACTTTCTCTTGATGTCTTTTCTTCATTTATAACTTATCTTCCATGGCTTCAATGCTCTTGATGTGTTCTTTGCTTCACTTCTTCTTCCCTTGCATTTTTCCTTTGAATACCTTCAGTTTTATCTTTTCCTAAAAATTCTATTCAAAAGAAAAAAACTAGAGAAAAGATTAAATCTTATAAAATTAATGAGGAATAAATAACATTTTACAGAGGAAAATAGCCTATAAATTCTATATGTCAAATACCACCATACTTAAATCATTTCTTATTCTCAAGAAATATCATATCATACACATGAGAAACATCAAGAATTTCAAGTGAGATAAGTTATGGATTACAAGAATTATAAGATTAGATTTATTTACTGAGAGTTTAGTAATGCATTGAGACTTAAAACACTTATAAATCATAAAATCAAAATGTTGAGAATATTTTTGATCACACATCTAACACATCCTATAAACAATCTTATCAAATGCTCGAGTGGTAAGGAAACAAGATTTAATATAGTTAGTATCTCACCATGAAAAGTTAGATTAAGATTAGTGAAATTTAAATTGGTAGATCCTTAATTTTTGTACGCAAAAACACTCACTCTAATGTGTATAGGGTATGATGTGTTTAATCTCAACACTTCTCCAAATGATAATGATCACCCACTTGTTTGCCATTACTCTCAATTCACCACCACTAAAGCGAACTAAAGTATATAAGAATAAAAAATGTCTTAAATTTGGTTGTAATAGGGCAAGGGTTATAAGGTAGGGTTTAATTTTAGGATTGTAGCTTAACTCTATTAATTAGATAAGCAAATTTATTTCTTTCCATTAAGTCACAATCCTCCTTTTTTTTTAACCTTTCTCTTCAACCAAATAAAGAATCAAATACTTCTTTTTTTTAGCTTAACTACTTCACCCAAATATTTTTTTGAACACATCTATACTTAGATTTTACCTTATTAACAAATGCTTTCCCTAAAATTCTATTGCTTCTCTACTCATAGAGTAAGGAGGAAAAATACATATGGAGATTAGTTGTTAATAAAGGTTAAAGTAACAGAGTAAGGCTTAGGCACTAAGGGGTTATGCAAATGAATAACAATTTTTTACAATAGGCTTTTTGGTCTTATAACTAACAAAGAAAAAAGGATGCCTTCATAATTTTCAAATATCCAAAAGTTCTATGCAGTCTTGTAGTGAAATAATGGAAAATTCTAGTTTCATATATCATTAAAGAACAAACACAAATGAAAAATATATTTTTGATGAAAAATGTATCCAAAGATTAGACTCAAGTGCTCATAATGTTATATCACCCAATTTTGAATTTCATTTCATCTCATTTATAATCAATGCATGGATAGATTCCTACCCATTCTAACTTTCTTTCCTTCGCCACTATCACAGTTTCAATTTCTATTTTTAAGGTTTTGGATGATGGTGATCAAAATAGTTATGTTGATTTAAAAAAAAATATCATTTGTAAAAAGATTTAGTCATGGTACATTATTTACCCAATGAATGGATATATCAAATCTAACACTTCTTGTTTTGACACAAACCAAAGAAGAAACATAAGATTGAATACTTAGGAAATGACCCACCTAAACAGAATAACTAGCAACAGAAAGAAATAAAAATAATATATATATATATATATATATATATATATATATATATATATATGCAAATAATATCCACAAATAATACCTTAACTTTATAAATTACCATAATCATATCCCCTTACATAGATAGTTCATTGCCCCCAATGAACTAACACAAGAAAAAGAGAATATGAATAGGATTTATAGAGGACGTGGTGGTGGGACCCTATTCTTGAATTGAAACTCATAAAGATATTTCATCATTTTCATCCTTTGATCTTAAGTTCTGTGCATGGAATCTTGGTAGGAGTAAACTTGGGTTTGAAATTGGAGATACCATTTGGGGACATAGGTAGAAGAGGATGAGCATCTGGTTTGTGAATGAGGGGGTGGAGGTGGTAGTGCTTGTTCACCTTGAGGAGGTGGTGCGACCGTAGTCGACACGCAATTTAAACCCTCTTGTTGTCAATTATAGCACTGGTAAATAAGGGTATCGTTCTAGGCCGGGGATTGAGAGGGCTCACCTCTAATTAACTAGCTTAGAGATAAAACTAAAACTAAAACTAAAAATAAAAATCCTAACTAAAACAGAATAAATAAATAAGAAAAATACTAATGGGGGTAAAAAAAATAATAAGGAGTAAATAAAATAAAGTAAGCTAATAACGATAATAATGAAAATGATATGAAACTGCAGATATGAGAAATATGTTAGGGAAATAAAAATCCACCACTAGATTAGGTCGAAAATATAATATTTATTTCTAAGTCAATATTTAATCGTAAGAATGAGATCGAGCAAGTTGCACACCAAAAGCAGGTCTATACACCTTATATTACTTCCCTTAATTAATTAATACGACAAAGCGCCAATATTAACCCTATTAAATACTAGCAGTATAGCAGCAACAAACGGCTCCTATATTTAACTAGATTTAATGCATTAAGTGTAAGTGGAAGGCTATCAATCTAAGTACCCAAACTAGTAAAAAAGCATGTCTAGCTGTATTTCCTTTTTTTAACCCACACGTATCGAAATGTTTTACCACTTAGGTTAGAATCACAAAACGATTAGGTGAATTGTTATCTAACCTAGCTGCAATTTATACATATAAATTCTAGTATATTTAGATGGCCACCTAGCAGGAAAATAATCCTACATACTGTCACTTATGAGGAACCAGAACAAGGCATGCACCAAATAAACTATACTGGACAAAATTATACATATAAACGATGACAATCAATATAGAGTCAAGAAAAAATCTCACAAAACAAAGAAAATAAAATTATAATTCGAATTCTAATCCAGGGTTTCAATTTATTGCCCAACAATAAATAATCAGCCAGCCATAATTAAAGAATTAATTACACAGAAATATATATCTATAATATAAATTAAAAATAAGAGAAATAAATAACCGGAATTAATTTTGAATTAAAGATCAAGAATTTATTTAGATAAAAATTAATTTTATCTGAATTAAATTAATATTCTACCGGTATTAATTTCTTTCTTATTTTTCTCTTCCTCTTTGGCTTTGATTTCTGTGCAAGAATTTTCTTTCTCTTTTTCTTCTTTCTCGGTCGGCAGTTGAAAGAGGCTGACGTTCCGTGCCTCGAACTCCGTGCGGCGCTATCCTTTGCTCGTCGTCCGTGCGTGCGTCATCTGGCTTCTTCTCTGCCGTTCGCCCTTCTCTGCCCGTCTCCCTCAGACGCCCTCTGTGTCTCTCCTCTACCGCTCCTTTTATTTTTGATTCATGCGGTTGCCTTCTCCGCCACGTCAGCCCTCAGTTTTGTTTTCGTCCCGTGCGCCTGCTTTCTATTCTTTTTCCACGTCAGCCTTGACGGCTGACTTTTCATCCCGTGCGCCCTGCCTCTTTCGCGTGGCCCACATTTTTGCCCATCTTACTTCCTTTGGCGCTCTGTTTGGTTGCCTCGCTGCGTTTGGTTTCTTTTCCATGCCTCTAGGTCTCCGTTCGGTGTCGTTTTGTTCCAGGCCTTTGGGCCTTCGGCCTTCGGCCGTTGGTCCAAAGGTCAAATTTCATTTTTTTATTTTCTTTTATTTAAAAAAAATAATACCTGCAAAATAAAATTAAATAAATATTAATAAATAATATTTTATTCTAAATTTACTTAATTTATATTATTTTAGCTCAAATAATAAAATTTATGCAATTTTTACTACTTAAGCATAAAACAATAATTATTCCCCTATATTATCTAAATAAACTACCAAAAACTAAGCTTATAAGGGTATAAAATGTGTCAAAATATGAACTCATCAGGAGGAAATGGATGTTCAATTGCAAGAGGAGGGGGAGTGTCTTCATCATCAAATTGCTACCAATTTTGTTGGTTCAAAGGGTATGTTCTAGGAGGGTTAGGTAAGGGAAAATGAGCATGCCTTTGGTATGAAAGATACCATTCATTGTATCTACATTTAGTAAGATGCATAAGATGGAAATGTTTAATATCTATTCAGGTGCTCATGGCTTCTATGGACATATCATTTGGGAGAGGTATGTCCACACTTAGAGAAATAGTGGTAATTAAACCACCAATAACCATATCACCCTATTTTGAAATGCATACCCTTTGAAATTGCTTAGCTCGAAAAAAGGTAGTGTCAATTTCATTATGTTCTAGCATAGAATTGATGAAGAAAATCTCTATGGATCGAACTACCCCTTTACTACCCCCTGGCCCAAAAATGTTGGTAGCTAATAGTCTTTGTAAATATCTAAAAACAAGATCGAAAATCCTAAGAGCTTTGGCTTCTGAGATTCTGAAAGTACCAGGGGTGGGCATATTGGAAACATCACCAATTTTAGCAAAGAAATTATTCACAATGAACCATGGGTACATGAAATAATCACCCCCATAAGTAACATAAAAATATGGGCAAATTCATGCAAAGAAATTTGCCTATCTTCATTAAATATGCGAAAGAAAATATACCTTGGTTCCTCTAAAGATGAGCTAGCACATAATTCAAAGGTACTAATAAATTCTAAAGTTAAATTCCTATAATTATTATTAGTATAATAGAAAAAATTATGGAATCCCACATTTCTTAGCAATTGCATGAATTGTGCATGTATACCCAATGTATTTAGAGAACCATCATCTAAATACCTTCTTCCAATAATGAACCTTTTGGATAGAAAATATTACCTTAGTTGTTGATCTGGAGTGGTAAATATAATAACAAGCTCTTTGCGTATGTTTCTTTTATTCCGATGTTGACTTGGTGATGCTCGATGTCTTGAAGATTTCCTCTCAATTCTTTGTTTCTTTTTGGGTGCCATCTACAAGGATTACCAAATATACATAATAAAATTAGCAATATCTTATAAAATACACATGCATTAGTAAGAATAGTAGGTTTTAGGATAATATATTAGTCTTTGCATCACCGAATCCAGCACTTAAATAGGAATTCCAGATATTAATTGAATGTTACAAAAATTGTGATATTTGGTATTCAAGTTTAGCAATCATAAGCATATATACACTTCAACCATTAGCAGGAGTGCAAATTCTCATCCTTTAAGAATCATTGTAGCACATTCCCTTATAATTACAAAAATATGTTTCAACCTACAACAAAATTCAACCCATAGATACATATGCATTGCATTTGCATCAACGTTTTAGAAAATCAACATAGTTTGATAGGGTGGTGAAATTTGCACAAAACGATACCATAAAAATGCATATGTATTGTATTATGCCACAAATTTTCAGCACACAAACATATATGCCTTGTAATTGTAACAAAGATTGCAGCACCAAAAAAATATGGCAATTTTGGTTGAGGTAGTTCACAAACCTTATGAATGTGATTTTTGATCAGTGAAATTGCAGAATATAGCTTGTTAAGGATCTGAAAAACCCAATTAAAAAAAATTCCTAAGCTAATTTGTTGAGATTGGGATTATTTGAGTAAGAACCTGACACGTTCCTACCTGTAGGTGCACGGGGTCAAAGTAGTAGTCAAGGTTAATCCCACATGGATTGGTGAACAACCACTAGGAAAATGATAGAACTTAGCTATGTCTAGACTACGAGATGATATGAATTAATAAATTGTAAGCTGAAATAACTAAATAAGTTAAAAAGAAAGGAAAATAGCACTCAAGTGACTCAAATAAATAG
Organism: Tamarix austromongolica; assembly: GCA_039764185.1. Taxonomy (NCBI): domain Eukaryota; kingdom Viridiplantae; phylum Streptophyta; class Magnoliopsida; order Caryophyllales; family Tamaricaceae; genus Tamarix; species Tamarix austromongolica. The sequence continues at coordinate 52,820,863 of CM077817.1, forward strand.
AAGAGCTAAGGTTTCGGTTCTTCGCCCCCGATCGTCACATGTAATCGAAGATCACATCATAAAATAATTTAACAATCATAATCAATCATGCCAACAAGGATAGAAAGTGTTGTGCTTTCTCAAGCCACGACCACCCTATTACATATCTATTGCCCTATCTATCTCTAGCTTAGAGTATAATAGAATGTAATGCATTAAAGTCTATAATGTTTCCTCCTTTATTGTTGTAGAGGTCAAATCGATCGTCTCTCGACCTATAATTTAATCTCTCATTGTGCTATTGGGTCAAATACTGGATTATCTCTTGATCTTACCGGTATTTCCCACACCAAAAATGAGAACCTGGCCGTGGTTCGTAAATCCATCAATCAATCAATAACACAACTTATAGATTATGAATTGAATAAAAAAGGATGCAATAATTCAACACATTATGATCAGGGAAAATTCCTCTTCACCTTAGAACAAGATCTAGCCCATCAAATTCATAGAAAGACTATTAAAAACAATAAGAGATTCCCTAGATAGAGAAAAGATCATTAGATAATACCCTTGATATTCACAAATTTTTGCAAAAATTTAACTTCTTGAACCTCGGTCTCTAATTTACAAGAGAGATCTTAATGAATTGGGTAAGAGGATAGAGAAGAGAGAAAAGAGAGGGATTGGAGGCTCCCTTGAGATATTAGAATGAGATTTTTTATATTACCACCTCGTGGGTCCCCAAGGTATCGATAAAGATGGGCTTCCCTTGTCAACTTTGAAAATGATGCATATTTTAGCCATAATGTTTTCATCATAAATCTGATTAAGTTGATTTTGAATGCGTTGGAAAGATATTAAAGAGATCTATAATTTTGATGTTGAAAGATTCTCCAAATTCAGAATTTTTCCTGGTATACATTCTACTTATTTCAGGCCCATATACTATAAATATACATTCTTCCTTTCATTTTATTCCAGAATTTACATTTTAGCTCTAAATCTCTTTCCACTTTAAATTTTGCTCCTTTTTTCTCCTTTCATCTCCCTTTAAGATTATTATTTTTTTCATCATTCATGATTTTTTTGTTTCTTGAGACCTTGTAAATTTTCACAACACAAAGGCAGTAATAAGAACAAAAAGGGAGAAATCCAACTGAAATTAGAGGTAAAAACTCTTATAAATGTTAGGAATAAGATGCAAAAATTACAATTATCAACTCCCCTATGCTTAAACATTTTATTTTCCCCAAGCAAAGTAATACAAGAAACCCACCAAGAGGAAAAAGAAAAGTAGTAGGATCCCTTTCTCAGAAAATTATGTTTAGCCCTTTAATAGCACAAGAGTCAAGTAAGGAGCAATAAGACCCAACAACATAACAATTAAAAGCTCAAAATCCTTTTTTGAAAGATATATAGATTTCCCCCATATGTGAGAAATTTAACCATGCTATCGAGCTCTAGGGACATGCCATGCAACAAAGGACATCCAATAGTGGACAATAGGCAACCATATACTAACTCACTCATCCCTCAAAGTTTCAAATTAGAATTCTCACTTTAGGTCTTGTGGACACACCTTTCATGTGTTTTATTTTATTTGAAGGTTCCGCTCTAGTCCTCGCACTCATGATCAAGATCATCCATATACTTGGAGTGCTTTTTGATTCTCCACCACTAGAAAGACCTAGAACACACAACAATCAAGAGGTCTTATTAGGGTTGTAATGGGGACATGGGTTAAAAGGTTAGGACATAATTTTTTTTGGAAGTGGATTTAAAAGTCTAGAACCAATAGGGTATGTTTTTTTTAATAACATATATTTTACCATCCCAACGTTTCATCACAAAACACAAGCACCCCAAACTTCTCATTGATTCTTCTTCTTCTTCTTATTTTTTTTATATAAGAGATATATCGATTTGCTTTTCATCATACACAACCATTTACTCTTTCACACCTCCCCCATGCTTAGATTACATCATACTCCCAACTTCTTTTTTTTTTTTAAATTGCACAACAACCATTGATTCCAAATTTAGGGAGGGATAAAGGAAATTGGGTTACATGTGTGGTTAGATCAAGAAAAATGGCCATAAGCACAATGGGGTTAGCAGAGGATAAAATGTGAAGGTTAGGCTATTTGGCTAATGTAGGTTATGACAAAAAAAAAACAAGCGCCTCTATCATTTTAATGCACGTCTAAGTCATATGTGGCTTTGAAGAAAACCATTACAAGTTCTAGTTTCCAAAGTCTTGATGGGAGACACACACAAAAGAAAAAATAAGAGACTGTAGTGATGTATCAGTCTAAGGCTCAAAGTCTCACTAGGTCCAAAATTCTATAATTCTAACACCTTTTGGAAAAGAGTAAATCAGCATAAGTCAAACTATAATACCACAAGAATGTTAGGGCATGTATAACCCTAAAGTTCTCAAACATAATTACACTTGTCTCATAACAATGCAACCAAAACATTTAAGCACATAGAAATCCATTTTCAAAAGATGATTTAAAGGGTTTACCATGCCAAACTAAACACGCATGCCATTACAAGACAAAACACACTCTTTAATATCATCAATGAAGGGTCATTTCCTCTTTTTTTTTCTTTGCTTGTTTTGTTTTTTTTTAGATAAAAATCCAAAAGAAATGACCAAGGAAAAAGATAGAAACACTTATCAAAATAAAATAGGGAAGAACATAATACTAACTAAATGACAAGGATATGCCATCTTCTTCCCCATGCTAATGTATCACATTATCCTCAATGTGAAATAAGAAGCACAAAAGAAAAGAGGGAGAAAAAAATCCATAAGAAAACAAAGAGAAAAAAACCAAGAAAACCAAAATAAGAAAAATAAATAAATTAAATAGAATAAAAAAAATTGGGTTGCCTCCCAAGAAGTGCTTGTTTATAGTCATTAGCTTGACTTTCTCACTTTACTTAGGATCATCCAGAAGAATGGTGGTTTTGAGGGCTTCAACCTCACCACCTTTATACACCTTCAAACTTTGCCCATTCACTTTGAATGGTTCTTTATCGAGGTTGGTGATTTTGACTACTCCGGATGGAAAAACTTGTTTGATTGTGAACGATCCTAACCATTGGGATCTAAGCTTTCCAAGGAACAATCACAAACTAGAATTAAATAGAAGCACTTGTTGCCCCACTTCAAATTCTCATTTGGTGATGCGTTGATCATGAATCTTTTTCGTGCGCTCCTTGTATAGCCTAGCACTCTTATATGCCTTAAGCTGAAATTCATCAAGTTCATTCAATAAAGTAGCCTCTTCTCACCTACAGCTTGCATATCAAAGTTAAGGAGACGGGTAGCCCAAAATGATTTATGCTCAAGTTCTATAGGGAGATGACAAGATTTTCCAAAAACTAGCTTATAAAGGGACATTCCAATAGGAGTTTTAAAAGCTGTTCGATAAGCCCATAGAGCATCGTTAAGTTTCAAGGACCAATCCTTTCTACACGAGTTAACAGTTTTCTCCAGAATTCTCTTAAGCTCACAGTTTGATACCTCCACTTGACCACTAGTTTGAGGATGGTATGGGGTAGAAACCTTATGGTTAACTCCATACTTACTCAAAAGAGCATTAAATTCTCTATTGCAAGAATGAGAACCCCCATCACTAATGATAGTCTTAGGTGTCCCAAACCTTGAAAAGATATTCATTTTCAAAAATTTAGTGATGAGTTTTGCATCATTTGTTGGAGTGGCTATAGCCTCTAACCACTTATATACATAATTACCTGCCACAAGAATATATTCATTTAGCATAGACTAAGGAAATGGTCCCATAAAATTGATTTCCCAAACATCAAATAACTCCACTACAATAATGTTTCTGAGGGGCATCTCTTGTTTTCTATAAATATTTCCCATTCTCTAACACCTATCATAAGTCTTAGCAAAGGAGTGTGCATCATGAAATAAGGTAGACCAATAGAATCCACATTGCAAGACTTTTGCAGCATGTTTAGTGGGGCCAAAATGGCCACCACACCCTTTACTATAAGAATGAGATAGTATAGAATGCATTTCATGCTCAGGGATGCATCTTCTAATGTCATGATCAGCAAAAATCCTATAGAGTTAGGGATCATCCCAAAATTAATACCTCAGATCATGTAAGAACTTCTTCCTTTGATGAAAGGAAATATCATTCGGTAAGATTCCACTTAGAAGATAGTTCGCAATATCAGCATACCAAGGATGATTTATAATAGCGTAGAGTGTCTCATCAGGAAATGCGTCTTGAATAGGTGTAGCTCCCTGATTGATCTTGTAGGTAGAGGGTAAACGAGAAAGATGATCAGCTACTTGATTCTCATTACCCTTCCTATCCCTGATTTCCAAGTCAAACTCTTGCAACAATAAAATCCACCGAATGATTTTGGGCTTTGCATCCTGCTTAATAAAAAGATACTTCAAGGCCGCATGGTCAGTATAGATAATGATCTTGTTAAGCAATAGATAAGAATGAAACATGTCAAAGGAGAAAACCACAACTAGCAATTCTTTTTCACTCGTTGCATAATTCATTTGTGCTGAATTCAAAGTCTCGCTAGCATAATAGATAGTATGAAAAATATTTTCCTTATGCTGCCCCAAGATTGCTCCTATAGCAACATCACTAGCATCACACATAATCTCGAAAGGTAAATTCTAGTTAGGAGTAACAATAATCAGAGAATCCACAAGTTTTTCCTTAAAAGTGTTAAAGGTAACCAGATATGCATCAGAAAAGTGAAAGGGCAAATCTTTAGCCAACAAATCACATAGGGGCTTCGAAATTTTTAAAAAATCTTTAATGAAGCATCTATAGAAACCTGCAAGACCAAGGAAGCTACGTATATCTTTAACACATGTAGGGGGTGTCAATTTCTCAATGACTTCAATTTTGGCTTTGTCTACCCCTATCCCTTTACATGAAATCTTATTCCCTAAAACTATTCCTTCTTGGATCATTAGATGACACTTTTTCCAAAATAAAACCAAATTTGTATCCTCACAACGCTTAAGAAAAAGCTCAAGATTATTTAAGCATGCATCAAATGACGACCCAAAGACTGAAAAATCATCCATAAAAATTTCCGTAAAATTTTCAATCATATCATGAAACAAAGCCATCATACATCTTTGAAATGTGGCTGGGGCATTACAAAGACCAAATGGAATCCCTCTATATGTGAAGGTGCCATAAGGAAAATTAAAGGCAGTCTTCTCTTGGTCCTAAAAGGAAATAGGTATTTGCATATAACCAGAATACCCATCAAAAAAGCAATAATAGTCATGCCCCACCAAGTATTTAAGCATCTGGTCAATGAAGAGAAGGGGGAAGTGGTCTTTTCTAGTGGCATCATTCAACTTTCTAAAATCAATGCAGACATGCAAATCTATAACATTTCTAGTAGGCACCAATTCGTTATTATCATTCTTGACTACTGTGACTCTCCCTTTCTAGGAACCACTTGGATAGGACTAACCCAAGAGCTATCAGAGATTGGATAGATCATACCTGCATCTAATAGCTTAATTACCTCCTTCTTCACTAGCTCTTGCATTGTTGGGTTCAATCGCCTTTGAGGTTGGTTCACTTTCTTGTGGTTGTTTTCTACGAGAATTTTGTGCATGCACATGGAAGGACTAAACCCTCTAATATCAGCAATGGTCCATCCGAAGGCCTTCTTTAGTTCCTTAAGCACTCTCATCATTTTTTCTTCCTGAAAATTAGTCAAAGATGAACAAATAATGATGGTAAGTGTACCATTATGACCAAGAAATGCATATTTCAAATGCTGAGGTAGTGGCTTGAGCTCTAGTGTGGGAGGTTCCTCAATAGATGGCTTCAATTTTGGAATCTAGGCCCTCTCTAGCCCTTGTAAGGGGACCATAGTGTGACGACCATATGGTGGATGTGTATTCAAGTACTGGACCACCTCTTCTTCTTTATCATTGTTCTCCCACTCTCTTTGTTGAACCAAACACCTTTCCAAGGGATCCTGCACAACACTTGCTTGAAAACAATCATCAATTACATTATCTAAGATATCAATACAATAGCAAGTGTTGTCATCAAAGGAGAATTTCATGCTCTTAAATACATTAAAAGTGACTCCTTTGCCTTGGAAATGAAGAATGAGCTTACCCTCTTGGACATATATGAGAGTACGTCCTGTTGCTAAGAAAGGCCTACCAAGAATTAGGGGGACTTTGTGGTCTTCCTCAATATCTAGCATAACAAAGTCAACAGGGAAGACACATTTGGCCACTTTAACTAAAATGTCTTTCATAATGCCCCTTCGATATTTGATAGATCGATCAGCCAACTAAAGGGACATATTGGTGGGTTTTGGTTCCCATAGACCTAGACACTTGGAAACAGAGAAGGGCATCAAATTAATGCTAGCACCAAGATCACATAATACGTTCTCGAATTTTAAATCTTGAATTACACATATGATAGTGAAACTTCCTAGATCCTTAAGCTTATGAGGAATTTTGTTATGCAAGAATGTAGAGCATTCCTCATTCAAACTTACTGTTTCAAAATCATCCAATTTCGTCTTGTGAGTGATTATGTCCTTTAGAAACTTCCCATAACCAGGCATCTATCTCACAATATAAAGCAATGACAAGTTAATGTGCACTTTCTTAAGCATATCAAGAAATTTTATAAATTGAGCATCTAACTTGCGTTGTACAATCCTACCTGGAAACGGAGGAGGAGGAATATATGCATTTACCTCTTGAGGTGAAGTGTGGATTTTCTCAGGTTGTGATTCAGGCACTTTCTCTTCAGGAGCTTTTTCTTTATCTTCCTTGGGTTCTTGAGGGTATGGTTCAGGTAGTGGTTTCCCACTCCTCAAGGCTATTGCATTGATTTTCTCTTTGGGGTTGATGACTGTATCACTAGGCCAAGTGTTAGGTGCTCTTGTCGAAATGGAATTAGCAAGTTGTCCAATCTGTGCCTCTAGGTTCTTGATGGATACATCCTAATTTTAGATGCGGGCATCTTGTTTCTGAAGATGAGCTTGAATTTGAGCGTCATGTTTTTGAAGGGTTCTCTCGGTGTGAGTGATGAACTTGGACATCATCTCTTTAAGGGAAGAAGATTGAGGTTGTTGGGGTGGTAAAGGAGCTGGAGGTGTTGGTTGTTGTTGTGTGAATCTCGGAGGCTTTGTAGGAACTTCATTTCTCCAACTAATGTTTGGATGGTTTCTCCATCTAGGATTATACACATTAGAGTAGGGATTGTTCGGTCTCCCATAACTATTTCCCATGTAGTTCACTTGATCATAAGATTGTTGGAAGGGCTTCCGAACTTGACATTCTATGCTTAAGTGTGATCCACCACATAACTCACACATAGGTGCATTAACTTGTACCTTCATACAAGAAGTACTATCAATTTTGTCAAATTTTATAGCAAGCAAATCAATCTTAGCCTCTAATTTTGTGATGGTATCTAAAGAGTGAATTCCTAGAGTCCTTTGTATTGGGGCACGTTCAGAATGCCATTGGTGGGAATTTGAAGCTAGCTCCTCAATGAAATTATAAACCTACTCCGGAGTTTTGTTCATAATGGTACCTCCTGCAGCTGCATCTATCATAGAATAGTTAGTAGTAGAGATACCATTATAAAAAGTTTGCATTTAAAGCCACATAGGCAGGCCATGATGTGGACACTTCCTAAGAAAATTCTTAAACCTTTCCCATGCATCATAAAGCGATTCAAGGTCATTTTTGCATAAAGGTAGTGATGTCATTCCATAATTTTACAATTTTTTATGGTGGAAAATATCTAGAAAGGAAAGGCTTCACCAAATCTCCCTAAGTAGTAATAGACCCTGGGGCTAATGAGTGTAACCAACTCTTAGCCTTATCATGTAAAGAAAAAGGGAACAATATAAGCCTAATTGCATCATTAGAAACACCATTTAGCTTAAAAGTGTCACAGAATTCTACAAAGTTAGTAATGTGGGAGTGGGGATCTTCATTAAGGTTACCTCCAAATTGAACTGATGTTTGTAGTATCTGGATAATGGTAGGCTTGATCTCAAAATTATTAGCTTGTACGGCCAGTCTTCGTATGCTTGAGGTTGAGCCATCAAGGCTTGGTGTAGTATAGTCCTAATGTGACCTAGGAATGGGAGCTTGTTCTTGGATAGAAGCTTGTTCTTGAAGAAGGATGTGCACTTGTGGTGGGATTTTTCCATCATGGGGTGGAGTATTGGTTTCCATTTTATTGTTTGTAATGCATGATCTACATAAATATGAGATGGTCCTCTCAATCTCGAGATCAAGTGGCACTAGATCACCCCCACTAGCGTGGGTCATGCACTAATGCACCTGCACTAAATCAAGAACTCCTACACCAAATATTAGTCAACCACAACAAAAAGAATGTAAAAAGAAAAAAAAAACTAAATGTCTAGATCACAATAATTTCCTTGAGTCCTAATGTCACTCACTGCCAATCCCCGGCAACGACGCTAAAAACTTGACATGTTCCTACCCACAAGTACACGGGGTTAGAGTAGTAGTCAAGGTCAATCCCACAAGGATTGGTGAATGACTACTAGGATAATGATAGAACTTAGCTATGTCTAGACTACGAGATGATATGAACTAACAAATTGTAAGCTGAAATAAATAAATAAGCTAAAAAGAAAGGAAAATAGCAGTCAAGTGACTCAAATAAATAGAAGAGCTAAGGTTCCGGTTCTTCGCCCCCGATGCTCACATGTAATCGAAGACCACATCACAAAATAATTTAACAATCATAATCAATCATGCCAACAAGGATAGAAAGTGTTGTGCTTTCTCAAGCCACAACCACCCTATCACATATCTATGGCCCTATTTATCTCTAGCTTAGAGTATAACAAAATGTAATGCATTAAAGTCTATAATGTTTCCTCCTTTATTGTTGTAGAGGTCAAATCGATCATCTCTTGACCTTTAATTTAATCTCTCATTGTGCTATTGGGTCTAATACTGGATTATCTCTTGATCTTATCGGTATTTCCCACGCCGAAAATCAGAACCTGGCCGTGGATCATAAATCCGTCAATCAATCAATAACACAACTTATAGATTATGAATTGAATAAAAAAGGATGCAATAATTCAACACATTAGGATCGGGGAAAATTTCCATTCACCTTAATTTTCCTTGAAACATCTTTAAATGAGAATGGTATAATAAAAATTTTTGATTGATCTCAAAATTCTTCCTAAGAATGAACTTATCATGAACAACCTTAGTCCGGTCTTTATATCACAATGTAATTTCTTGTAGTTGAAGTTTCCGATGCCTTCCAATTTCATTTGAATCCATATTACATTTATTTATAGCCTAAAAAGCCATATGTTCCAATTTGACTGGAAGGTGAAAAGGTTTATAGTAGACCAAATGATATGGTGACATACCAATTTGAGTTTTGAATGTTGTACGATAGGCCTAGAGAGTATCATTATGGTGGAAGCTCCAATCCTTCCCTTTCATTTCACCATCTTTTCCAAAATTTATTTTATTTCTTGATTGGATATTTTGGCTTGACCGTTTGTTTGTGGATGATATGATGTAGAGATTTAATGTGTTAGATGATATTTATTTAACAATGCTTCTATAGCTTTGTTGCAGAAGTGGTAACCTTAGTTGTTTATTATTGTCTTTGGCAAGTCAAACCTTGCAAAAATGTTAGTTCGAAGAATATATGCAATAACTTTAGCTTCATCAATATGGGTAGCCTTTGCCTCCACCTATTTTTAGACATAATCTATAGCAATAAGAATACATTTGAAACCAAAGGATGATGGAAAAGGACCCATGAAATCCATACCACAAACATAAAAAATTTTACATGCAATGATAGGATTTTGTGGCGTTTCATTTCTAGGACCTAGTCCTCCAGTCTTTTACCAATTTTCACATGTTCTGCAAAATTCATAAGCATCCTTAAACAGGGTTGCCTAAGAAAATTCACTTTCTAAAATTTTATGAGTTGTTCTTTTAGGACAAAAATGACCCCCATAGGTGTAGTTATGAAAAAATATTAAGATAGAGAGATTTCACTATCAGGGTTACATCTTCTAATGATTTGATCAGCACATTATTTATGTAGATATGGATCATCCCATATAAGTTATTTTTCTTGACTCTTCATTCTGTCCTTTTGTGCTATAATACAATATGAAGGAAATACCTTTGTGACCAAAACATTTACCATGTCACCACACTATGGTATCTCATTTCCAATCATATGAAGTTTTTGTAATACCCTATTTTTCAAAACCATAATTATATATTAATAATCATAGGAATAGTTTAATTTAGGAGGTTTAATTTAGGAGGTTTAACAATCACCATACTTTAGGAGGTTTAATTTTAAAAGTATTATTATTTTTTGTATTATTTCGACGGTTTATGTATAAATCTAATTAGGTTAAAATTTTAATAGAGATTAGGTTATTTAAATTAATCCTAGTTTTTACTCGTAAATCTTATTTTAAATTATTTTATTAATAATCTTTTGATTTGTAACCTAAAAATAATTTCCTAAGAATTATTTTCAATTATTTTACTCTTTCAGCTTATTTTTAAAATTTATCATGATTCGGATAATTTTTCCCGAACTATTTTTATATTTAATATTTTAATCTACCTAAAGTAAATCTAAAACTAAATAAATAAACTCCTATCCAATGTTATTAATTTACCTCCTACTCTATCCTTTACCTTGTCCAAAAATTTCTCCCGAAGATTTTTCTGCCCCCTCTGTGAATTTATAAACAGATATCCACGCTACATACTTACACACTCACTCTACACATTATACACATATACACACGCACACATCACTATCACCGAACCAACCCTAACCCTGATCAACCCAAACAGCCTGTAACACCCCAAAATCATGACTTAAAAATTTTGTTTAAATTATGCTTTGTGGAAGTGAAAGTTAAAGACCGGTGGGTGTTACCGCCACACTTGACATAATTCTAGTCTCCTCACCATCCGTACATCAAGTGCTAAGGCTTAAAACAAATCAACCATCCAAAGTTAAGAGAAGTATAATACGAAATCAAGAGTTTTGCAAAAGACATATTATCCATGACAAATGATTGTTTGGGAAATTAAATAACTAACCATTTAGAAATTAACAACAGAGTACGTAAAAGTCATTAGTGGTCTGCCTTACACTCTTACGGTCCAACAAATTACAAGGAAAAGGGGAAAAGGGGCGGGTTCCACTCACTCCCTAAATCTACCTATTCGCTGGGGTGACGCTCTTCGTAGTCTTTTAGCCAATGCATGCCCTGGACGTACTCCTCTAAAAAGTGATAGTATCAGTATGACTTCCTCGTATTGAGTAAACCACAACGCCTCCGGAGAGATAGCATACCCACTTAGCAAACATCATACAAGTATAGAATTTAAAGAGAATATATGCTCTCATGCAAGGCCACGATTTTGAAAGACACAACCACATCACATTTAACATTACGAGCTAGGTTAAAATCTCTATCAAAGGCATTTAAGGCATGCCTATAATTTCATAAACAATTTAACTAACCAACGACCATACATTATGGCCTAATAGGAAGCATTAGTGATATTCCAAGTAATCTCACCAAGGTAAAATCATTCCTATTCCGATTATTATAGAAGTATTATGGTGGGTGTCTAATCCAGTTATAAAATTCATAGCAATTGACAAGTGGAATACAATCCCATATCTATGACAAAGATCATCAAGGAGGGTGGTACCAAAATAAATCACTCGATTCCAGGGCAAAGCTCACCAAGGAAGCCACACAACATAACAGTCGCCCATACTAAACCTCAGAACTCAAGACCTTAAGTACGCGTACTCCCTATAGGGTGTATGGAATACCTATAGAGCAGAAGTGAGCTCCTTGACCCGAAGGGCAGAAGTGAGCCCCTTGACCCAAAGGCCCAAAACTATGCACTCGGCGGCCAAGTCCAAGACACGAGATTCCTTTCTAACTCGAGTCTTTCTGTTTAAGTAATTATTGTCTTATGAAATTCCGGGTTATTATTTCCTTTTTGAATGTCGAGATTCAAAAAGTTCAACTTATTCAACCATCAACAAACAACATCACATCCAAATACCACAAGGTCAGAACCATTCCAAGCCAACACAGCCTAGGGTTTGGCATTATTTCATAGCCTGAATAATTATTCGATTCAATGTTCAAACCAATTATCCAATTATTCCCAACATTTATTTTAAGGCCAAAAATTAATTTAATTAATCCATTTATCCACTTTGGAGCACCTTTTTGCCTTAATGACCAAAATACCCCTCAACCTATAACTACCACATTTTCCTTCACTTTTATTACCGAGTTTACTTACATAAGCCATTTGTCATGAAACGCTAGCATAAAATAATTATTGATACTTTAAATCCGACAATCTCTTCGGTAGTACAAAGGACCATATTATCCTTAACCATTTATCATACATAGTACATGTAAACACTATTAGCATGCATTTCTAATATTTCATAGTCTCATAAAATTTTCACAAACAAATCTCAACATAATCATGGTATATAAAGTTACATTTTACCTTTTACATATCCGTCTCATTATACTAGCATAAAACCAAGTTCATTACCATTAACGTACAATTTTCACATTTAAGAATATCACTTCAGCATATAAAAGATTACATGATAACACATGTAAATTTAAAAATCATGATATTCATGTAGCAAAGAAATAAATCATGCTCCCATTTCCTGCAAACATACAATAATTTGACAACTTCATCCTATCATGATTTAATCCTAGAAAACTAGCCTATCATTTTCACATAAAAATTCTACCATCTACGGATTAGTTGGATTTACCTTGAGCTTCCTCCACAAATACTCTAAGTGAGGTTGAGGTTACCTAGAAGTGCATTCACCACCCAAACTACAAGCATTAGTATTTATGCAAAAAATTAAATAATCAAAATACAACCTATATAAGATAATACTTGAAAATGATTAGGAAAATAAAAGAAGCGGCTGGTGCATAAATTTAAGCACCGAACCCACAGAAGATAGAATGCTTACTTGGGGAAGAAAAATGGCTACTTGGAGAAGGTAGAACACAAGGTGAAAGTTGGAAAAGTTTTGCAACAAAACTCGGTGGAGGGGAGAGGGGAGTTTTGGGGCCGCACTTACCTTTGTTTTCTTGCTGGAATTTAGGGAAGGGAAGAGGGGGTTGCAAGGAGCAACTTAGAGGGATTAAAGGGAGGGGGAAAGGGGGTGATATCTACAGGCTGGGACTCAAATAAAAGGGGGGAAAGATGGAGAGAAATGGGCTACTACAAGGGTGAGTGGGGAAGGGTGCTGCAGGTTGGTTTTTGGGGGGAGAGTTTCGAAACTTTTAAGGAGGGAAGAGGGGCTGGTTAAATGCATGGGAAAAGAGGAAAAAGGAGGGATAGATGGATGGAATAATGGGATAGGGGTGCAGGTTGAGAAGGGGGGAGACACAGGCTGTATCTCGATGGAGGGGCTAGGGTTACGTGGGGTTTTGGGGCCGCATAAGGCTGGTGACGTGCTAGCTATAGCTGGCCTGATTTGCTTGGATTTTCGCAGGGAAGAAGAGCATGGGAAAGGAGGAAAAATAGGTGGGTAGATGGAGGATGGATAAGGTAGGGGTGCAGGTTGGAGGAAGGAAGGATGATGCTGCAAGTTAGGGGATGGGAGGTTGAGTGTCGAAGGGTAGAGGCTGCAGGTGGTGAGTGATGTGAGGGAAGATGGTTGAGTGATGGCTGCCAAAATTTGTAGGCTGGGGTGGCGTGAGAGAGAGTGAGGTTGGGGGAGGAGAAGGGCTGTGTTTGGGGAAGAGGAAAGGATGCAAAAGAGGGGGAAAATGCTGGCTGGAAAAGACTCATGCATGGGGAGAGAGGGAAGGTGACGGGTGCATGGCTGGGAGCTACAGGTCATGCGACCTGCTGGGGGTGATTTGGCTGGGTTTAGGTGGGGAAGAAGGTGGGAAAAAGGTGCAGGTTTATTAGAGAAAAGATTAGGAAGAAAAGAAGAAAAAAACTCCTAAGGTAGTAGCTAACAAGAAGGTTATTAGGAAAAAGAATTACCACTTAAACAAGGCTTAATGTCCTCTAAAAGGAAATCATGATACTATTATTATTATGACCAATATTATTATTATTATTATCATTATTTTATCACTTCCCCCATTCTATTTTATTTTAAATTATTATTAACATTATTATTATTCTTACAATCCCTTCTATTTTAATTACTCGCCTCTTGTGATCGGTATTATTAACAACATAAAATTTTAATTTCCTCTACTCTTTCTCCCACTAAACCCGGGTTATTCTTATAACTTATTATTTATGGAACTACTCAAGATAACAAGGCAATTGAAAAAACATAGAAATAATAATAATCTTATGGTTTACTTTGCCCACTAATAAAACTTTAAGCCTTACGAGTCTAATTTAAAGATTAATTAATACGGGGTATTACACAACCCCCCTTTTCATTTCACATATACACACGCACACAACATTCTTGCACATCACACAACACCCTCGTCGTCCACACCTAGCCTTCCCGTCCAGCAAACCTAAATAGCCCCTCTCTACATGCCTATCGCATGCAGACCCTACAACTCCCTCTCTTCCCGTGATACCACCACAGCCAGTAGCAACCAACACCACCAGCACAGCTGACGAGCTCACCGGGCCAACCACCTCAGTCGAGTGGTGCCGCATGCAACCCTTCCCTCTCCTCCTATGCCTTTTGACCACCGCAGTCCAGCCCGTATAGCTATCTCCACTGCCCACAACACCAGCCCACACCAACCATACAAGCCCAACCACCCTCGACCCAATGAACCTATCACCCAAACAACCCCCTCTCTACATGCAACCTCCTCTCTCTAATTTTCTTTATCCAGCAAACCTTACCTTCCCGCAAGCAACCAACCACCATCCACATCCTACGTCACCCAGTAACTGCAGATCCACCACCGAACCACTTCCCTTTTCCTTTTCTTCCCCCTCCCCCTTTGCATCTCCTTCTCGATCAAGCGGGCCCAACAGCCCATCGCAGCCCCCTCTCTACATGAACACACTACTTCCACCCAGCCAGCGTAGCCCGTTGTAGAACCCAGACTGCAACATCCCACCCAACCTTCGCAGTCGCCAACCACACCGCCACCCTCGACCAGGTGCCACCCTGCCTCCTAGCACCAGCCCATCGCAGCCCCTGGTCCCCTCTATTTTTGTCTACCATTTTCCAGCAACACTCCCCAACATCCAGTAGCCCATCGCAACCCCTACTCCCAGTTCCCTCACCGCACAGCACCCTGGCATAGCAACTCCACCCTCGACTAGTTCCACCCTGCCTTCCTCGTAAGCCCAACCCTCTATGCCACCCAAACTCCATCACCTATAGCCAGCCCCAAGCCCAACACCCTTCCTTCGTGTACATGGCTCACACTGCATGTGCAGCGTGAGTGTCGTGTATTTTAAATAAATAAATAAATAAATAAATAAATAAATATATATATATATATATATATATATATATATATATATATTAGTACCCATTTTAAGTGTAAGGGTATTTTAGTAATTTTTAAAAAATAAATATTTTATATTATAATTATTATTTTACCTCATAAATATTAATTCGATAATTTTGGTATTATTTTTAGGTATGAAACATTGATTAGCGAGATCCGATAACTTAACCATGATACTGCTATTTTTATATTTTTGCTGAAATTCAGGTAATTTTTATAACTTACTAAAATTATAAATATTGCGTGATAGCACATTAGAGTTTTTGGTGGATGAAATATGTTAAGAATGATTTATTTCATATGATTATGTGTTAATTATTATTATCATGAAAATAGATAAATCGAGCTTATTATCTGATGTAAATTATGTCGGCTATGAAAGTTAGATTAAAATGATTCTAATGATGGAAAAATATTTTGTATGATAATTATGTATAAAATAATAGGTTGAGCATGCTTACATATAATTAAGGATTAATTTTTATGGATGTGTGCCCTAGGGGCAATTTAGTCATTTTTTTGTATCATGGTATTTGTCTTCAAAATGATGTATAATATGTATGAGCTATTGTTGAGTATGTGAGTATGTGTTTTGGATGGATTAAAGGTGTGGAAAAGGATTTTATGTGTAAAATTATGCATAAGGGCAAAATAGTCATTTGACATATCTAATAATTTAAATCGTATAATAAATAATTTATTTATCGTGTTTTAGCCTTTTCATGACAAATGAATAAATAAAAATGGATTTATATTTAAATAGATGATAATCTGGAAATGTTGCTCTTGAGGGTACTTAGGTCTTTTTGACCTAAAGTATCCAGATGTGAATAATTGAGCCTATGATGGCTTTGGTATATTTTAATGTTGGCTTTGAACTTGACCTTGATTATTGTTGTCTCGGATGATTGGAAATAAGTAAGAACAGTTAAGTATGAGAATTGAATTTATCTGTACTATATGCGATTTCGTGATAACTTTAATAAAATTCTAATATTTAAAGTGAAAGACCTCAAGATTGGGAATGGTGGCTCCTAGGATTTGCTACCCTAAGGATGTTGTTTAGCCCACGGTTGATATGGATTTTTGCTGGTGTGCTTAGTGCCCTAGTCAGGTCCTATATCTTACTGTATTTTGTTCTGCAGACTAATAGGGGGTTATGCATACTTATGGATTAGGTGTCCTTGTCGATAGGGTACTATGTTACCTTCGTGTATCAGTGCAACCAGGGTACCTTTGAGTCCTTGGCTTGATAGTCGGTAGGATACTGTGTTGCCTTGTTGCACCAGTATGACTAGAGTACCTTTGTGTCTTCAGGTTGATTGATCTCCCCTTGAGAAAGGAAATAAAAATAGAAATGATATGATTTGATGGAAATAATGATTGTCATATTATTGGAGTATTTGATACGGACCGCACTTCATCAACTACTCCTCTCCTTTTACTTTTTGATAATCGAACCCTGTTGTCTCCTAACTCATGTAATTCCACGTTTTCCATCTTTAGGGTATGTTGGGATCCGAAGCCAGATTGAGGAGTGGAGGCAGCGAGCGAGGGCGGAAGCACTTTTGAACTGTGTTTTTGTAATTAATTAAGCTTGAATGTGTAACATGTGTAATCATGGTTGGAACATTATTATTTTTATAGGGTGTGTGTGTTTAGTGGCCGATGATGATTTTACCCTAATTTTTGGAAATCCCATTGATAGTCTCGGGTTAGGCGGAGTTGGTTATCAATGGCCGCCCTCGAGCCTAAATGAGTATGGGTAAACTTAGTCTTGTTTCCCTATTTGCATTGGATTCAGGATCGGAATTATCCCGTTATAATCGCCTCTTGAATCTAATGAAAATAGGAGAATAGCGTTAACCCCTTTTAAAACTAAGTTTGGGTTGAACCAAAACTTGAGCCCAAGCCCAAGTTTTAGCCCAACCGGCGGGCGACCCGTCGTGCCCCAATTACCCACCTATTTAATCCTTCTTCCTCCTTCGGGGAGCGCCGATCGCCTTTCTTTTGCTCCCCTCTTGGTGGCTCGACCCCGTTTCCCTTTTGCTCTGTTGATGACCGTTGCAGGTCACCATCGACGCACGTCCACCTTTACCTGCCTCGGATCTTGTCCCTGACACCAAATCGGAGGCCCTAGGTCAACTGTTTTCTCACCTTGCCCTCTCCCCCTTCCTTTTGGTGCTCGATTCCCGTCATATATATCGGGCGGGGTTTGTTTGTAAACGTCGAAGGTTTTTGGAATGAAATTTCTCGGGTTTTCCCATTAGTTTGCACACAAATCCGTTGAAGTATCAACGTCTGATTCGGAGATTACTCCGGTTCAGCGGGAAACGAGTACGTTCCCGACCCCCGTTTAACGGATCGAGTACGATCCGGCTAGTCGGGTTTGCATTAGTATTTGGTAGCAACCTTCGTGCCTACCTATGGTTTTGGTAGCAGCCTTTGTGCCTACCTAAGGTTTTGGTAGTAGCCTTGTGCCTACCTGAGTTTTTCTATTATTTTGGTAGTAGCCCTTGTGCCTACCTGTAGATTTGGTAGTAGCCTTCATGCCTACCTGTGTTGGTTTTATATCTGTGAACATACCTGTGATATTATGGATTTATTATGCTATACTTGTAAGTATATCTGGGACGATATGAATTTTAGTATATTATACCTGTACTCAGAGAGTATTTCTGGGATGTACATTAATAAGTTCAGCTGTTTCATATGAATGAAAATGAGTACGTGAACTTGATGGAAATTGATCATCTAAGTGATTATTGTATCCCAATCACCGTATTTATATGTATATATGTCATCCTATGTTAAATTGTATGCCTTGCATGTGTTCCATGCTGATTTATCATTTTAGTTTGGTATAAAGGATTTCTCATTACTGTAGTAATGAAGGGTTCATTTTCGTGGGCCCCTGCCTATTAAATGGGCAGTGGACTTTGCAAGTCAACCTCTGAGCTCAGTTAAATGCTGATAGTTCAGATTTGAGAGCTTAGGACTATCCAATGTTTCTTTTACTATCTTATTTCCGGTTGTATTTGGACCCTCGTGTCCTCCTATAATTTCTCTCTCAATTTTTAGAGATTGCTAACGTCATTTTTAATTAGCAGTATTTATCTAATGTTTTCTCTATCGTAATTTCTTTAATCATAATATTAATTTAAGTGGATTAATAATTTTAGCCTTAGCACTTGGTATGAGAATGGTAGAGGAAACCAGACTTGTACCAAGTGTGGCGGTAACACCCTTTGTTTATTGTTTCAGCTTTCGCACTTAACTCTGTAAAGGAAAATTTTCAGTTGTAAATTTTGGGTGTTACATTTTTCATCTAAAAATGCTTCATTGATGGGTGCCTCAACTTACACCTCCTTGATATATCTACTTAGATGATCTACTACTCCAATTTCTAATCTTTTTTTTTTATCTTTGATGTGTAGATTGAATTCTTGGAGTAGAAGTGTCCATCTAATCAATCTTTGTTTTTCTTCCTTCTTTGCCAACATCAAAGCTGCATGGTTAGAATAAATGATAATATCAGTGCCTAAAAGATAAGAATGAAATTTATCCAAAACAAAGACAATGGTGAGAAGCTACTTCTCAGTCATTTTGTAATTAAGCTGATCTTCATTAAAAGTTCATGAAGTATAGTATATCACATGTGGATCTTTCCTAATCCTTTGAGTTGACACTGCACCAACAACATAGTTAGATGCATCACACATTATTTCAAATGGAAAATTCCAATTGTGTTGTTGAAGTATGGGTGCACTAATATATTTTTCATTTTAGATGTTCAAATGCTTTCTTACTTGCATCATCAAACTAAAATGCAGTTTTTTTTTGAAGAAATTTACATAATTGTTTTGTTATTTAAAAAAAATTCTTAATGAATCGGCGATAAAATCTAGCATGTTCCAAGAATGAACTCACATTTTTAACAGTTGGTGGATAAGGTAATGAAGCTATAAGGTCGATTTTTTCTTTATCTACTTCGATTCCTTTAGCCAAAATGATATGTCCCAAAACTATTCCCTGTTGAACCATAAAATGGAATTTTGTAGAATTTAGTACAAGATTTGTTTCAAGACATCTTTTCAAGATGAGAGTGAAGTTATTTAGGCATTGATCAAAAGTATCCCCATGAATACTAAAATCATCCATAAATATCTCACTACATTTTTCCAAATATTCAAAACATATGCTTACCATATATCTTTGAAATGTGGCAAGGGCATTGCATATCCCAAATGCCATGCAACAATATGTAAATGTATCATAAGGACATGTAAATGTGGTCTTCTCTTAATCTTTCAGAAATATGGTAGCCTGCACATATCCAGAATATCCATCAAGAAAATAGTAATAAGCATGGCCTGCTAGACTCTCTAACATTTGACCCATAAATGGTAGAGGAAAATAATCTTTTTTAATCATGGAGTTCAACTTTCTATGATCTACATATACCCTTAAAAATTTTTAAACTCTAGTAGGAATCATTTCTTTCTTATCATTTTCCACTACCGTGATTCCTATTTTCTGGGTATGACTTGAAGAGGACTAACATAAATACTATTAGAATTTGGATAAATGACTCCCATAGATAACAATTTTAACACCTCTTTCTTCATTACCTCCATCACGATTGGATTTAGCTTACGTTATACTTGTCTAATTGGCTTAACATCATCCTCCATTAAAATCTAATGCATATATATTGAAGGACTAATTCTTTTAATATCAGTAACTGCCCATCCCAAAGCAGGTTTATAATTTTTTAAAACATTGACAAGTTTTTCTTCTTGTTCAGGTGTTATGTCACTAGAGATGATAATAAGAAGCATATTTTTGTCTCCTAAGAATGCATACTTGAGATGGTTAGGTAAAGATTTCAACTCCACTTTTGGTTCTTGCTCTATGAAAGATAAAGGTTTATTTGATGTCAATGGTAAACCATATATCTTCCAATTCTACTAGGACATGCTCCTAAAGTAGCTACTACCTCTTTTATCTCTTCCTTGATATCAAACTTTTCATTAAGTTCTTCCAAATCTTTAATTTCTATGCATTGAGTTAAGGTTACTTCTAAAGTATATATAGATGATTTTTTGTAAAACGTTTCTATTAAATCATCAATAACATCAACCATAGATACCGATTCACCATCTATAGGATATCTCGTGGAGTCATATATGTTAAACCTTATGACATCACCATCCAACTCCATGGTCAAAATTCCACCATATATATCAATTTTTATTTTTTAAGTTTTCAAGAATGGTCTACCTAACAATATAGGAGAGGGATTTGATGAACCATTATCATGCATGTCTAACACATAGGAATCAGTTGGGAAAACTAATTCATTCACATGAACTAAGACATCTTCAATTACCTCTTCAGGGTATGTGTTAGATATATCAGCCAAATGAATAACAACATGAGTTTTGTTTTAAAAATAGATAAAGGCATGGTGTTGATTGAAGCACCTAAATTAAGCATAAATTTTTCATATCTTATTTATCCAACCTTGCAAGGGATAGTAAAAATACCTAGATCCTTACATTTTGGTTGAAGTTTCCTTTGTAAAATTGCTGATACTTACCTTCTCAATCCCTTTTAGCTTTGTTTTGTTACTACACAAATCCTTAAGGAATTTACATACCTTGGCACTTATTTAATTGCATCAATGAGAGGGATATTAACTTCCACCTTTCTAAATATGTCAAATATCTCCATATCATAATTCAACTTCATGTTTCTTGCCGACCTACTAGGAACAGAAGCGGGAATTTTAATAAGAGTGGAAGACTTATATTTTGTTACCTGTCGAGAATTTTCAATTATTTCTTCTTCAACAAATGTCTCATCTTATTTGCTCATTTATTCCTCTTTATTTTATTTCTTGGATCTGCCAATTTTTTTCCACTACGAGTTGTGATAGCACTAGCATTTTCCTTAGGATTCCTTTCCATTTAACTTGATAATTTTGAGGACCCTTGTGCTCATAATTTCCCAAGGAAATATACCAATTGACTTACTTGATTTTCCATATTCTTCATACCATTTATAGTTTCTTGTTGAAACTGCATTGTATTGGTGGCAAAAGATTTCACCAAATCTTCCAGAGGCATTCCTCCTAATTATTGTTGAACTTGTGGTGGAGATATTGGTTGAAATGGTGGCCTTTGATGATTCAATGGAACATGATAGAATTTGGGGGGTGGATTTGATCCTTGTTGATTTTTATAAACTTGTGGTCAAAAATATGAATTACTACCTTGCTGTTGATTATTTTCATACCTTAGATTTGGATAATCCTTCCATCAAAGATTGTATGTTGGAGCATAAAGATCATTCCACTTTGGTATTTGTTGCCCTACAATGGCATTTACTAGTTGTTCTTCCTAAAAAGTAGGACACATATTAGTATGATGACCAGTAGAAGAACAAATTCTACATACCTTTGCAGGATTTGTTTCACTCACAACTCTCTATATAAGAGTTGTCAAATTTGACACTTAATATTTTCTATTGAACAATACTGGCTTATTTCACATATTGAGACATAGAAGTACTACCCCTACTGCAATATTAATATTTAAATTCCATATTAGTAATTAATATTTTAGCTCGGTAGGGGTTTTATTAACCAATGCAGCACCACTAGCAGCATCTATCATATTACGATCTACATAAGATAATCCTTCATAGAAGTATTATATTAACAATTGCTCACTAATTTCTTGAAACATTCCCAATGTTCATGCAATGATTCTCCTCCATCTTGCCTAATACCACAAATTTCATTTCTTATGTTAGTTGCTCTAAATGAAGGAAAATATTTTTCAAGGAAAACCTTTTACATATCAGTCCAAGTATTTATAGATCCCACTAGTAAGTCATATAACCATTCTTTTAAAACATTAACCAATGAAAAAAGAAAAATCTTTGAGATTGATTTGTTCTACACATACTCCATTCGGTTTCATACCGAAATATGCTATATGAAATTCCATAAAAAGTTTTTTGGGATTAGCGAAACAACCTGAACCCATGGAATTATTGTCTTTGAATCTTATAAAAATAGGTAAAGTGCATATCAAACCAGGTTTCATCTCATAAGAATAATTTTTGGTACGATAATTAATAAATAAAAGATTAAGGTTGAAGATAGGAGCAGCTAGGTCCTTAAGGGTTCAATCTGCCATAATTGGATTAATGTGATATGGTGAAATAAACAAATCCTCTATGTGGTCTTCTTCCAAATATTTGGTACTTTTTTAAGAAGGTAATGGAATATGACGAGTGTATTCTATTCTCCTCCTTGTTTGGTTTCAAATAGGAGAGGAAGAATTTGGGTCTATTGGTGGGATGATTTTTCCTTGATGCACAATTGCGAACAACCTCAAATGTGAATGCTAGAAGATTAAACACAATTAAAGAATAGGCAAGTACACTTGGAGAAATTAATGAAAGCAAACATAAGAAAGAACACCCAAAATAAAACTAAATAATATAATTGCCATTCCCCACCAACAGTGCCAAAACTTTTGTGCACTGTCATATGCACAAAAAATTTGAAAAAATAAAGCCTAATTTCGAAATACGTATTATATGTCAAGAAGGAGTCGAACCCATAAGGAATGGTATTTAATCAATACTTTTTTAATTAATGGTAAAACCTCAGTTATACAATCTCATCACTTTTATCACTAATTCTATATTATGGAACACTTTACTCAATGATTGATGAATGAGGATAGGAATGAATTGATTATGGAATGAAGGTATCAAATATTCATGGAAAAGGAATGTTTCTAAATGATTTAATGTTGACCACTATAGATTCATAACAGTTTATCTCTTAATTCTAATAAATTGAATAAGCTCTCAATTTATCATCTAACCAATTAATAACCTAGGTTTCAAACACTAGATTTAATTAATGGAAGTATTACGAGTGGAAAGAAATGATCTACAACCATAACTACATAAGATAATATTATTCAATTGTATAAATTAATGGAAAAGATTAACAATTAGCCTTTTTGCTACTTTAGATACATTAATTAACAATTACATATTAATTACATTATCCTACATGAGATTAAGATCTAAAGTAGATAGGTGATCAATCTAATTAGTTTAAATTCTTAATCAATGATATGAGATCATTCAATTCTGTTCATTACTTAAATTAAAATTCATCTAGAATCATAATTTCAAATTATGCTATTATTTAGAAACCTAATTCCATCCTCAAATCATCCTACCCTATATTATTTTCTCTACTATATGCATAATTGTAAGATCACACAATTAAATGTAATAATTTATAATTAATAAAAATGATCTCTAATAAATAAGTAACGAAACACTAAAAGAAAGAGTAATAATAATTCACTTGAAGAAAATTTACTTGTGTTCAATAAAAATACAAAACTTGCAATTAAGAAATGAATGGAGAAGAACATATCACTTGAATTGTAAACTGTTAATTATTCAATGGAATATAAGAAAGATAAAGAAAGTTGGAATTGTGAAGTACATGTGTTTTTTAGAGGGAATGGAGAAAAAGACATAATTCAACTTTTTCAAAATCTAAAAACTGACTCCCAAACCTAGAATTGTCAGAAAATATATTAAAAAAAAGTTCTTATGAGTGGTTACAAAATTTAAGAAAAATATGGCCCGTGTTTTGTTTCGGAAAACACTGGACCTCCATGTTTTTCTTTGAGTTCTCTACCAATTTCTCGATTCTAAAAATTTGGGATTTCATTTTCTGGTGGAAACATGGTCCATGTTTAGGAAACATGGGGGTACCATGTTCTCTACTCCTTCATCATTCCTCTATTAAAATTTCAGCACAGACTTCCCCTAGATATCTCTTCATCATTTCTAGCTTTTCTTCTACTGCTTCAATGTCACTTTATGTGTTCTTTGCTTCATTTGTTCTTACCTTCTATTTTTCCTTTGAATTTCTTTAGTTTTATCTTTTCTTACAAAATATATTCAAAAGAAAAGAACTTGAGAAAAGATTAAATCGTATAAAATTAATAAGGAATAAATGATATTTTTACATAGGAAAATAGCTTATAAATTCTATATGTCACATGCGAAGGCTATTTCTTCTCTATTTGAATACTTTAACTAATTTGCCTTACCAGGATATAGGTTTAACTCTTATACAAACCTATATCATATTTATTTAAACTCTTGGAATGGTTTTATCAAACTAATTAACTAGTTAATAAATTGATTGAATTGTTTAACCAAAAAAAGTAAGGATTGAGACAAAGTGCAAAATAAGTTTTTCCTAGGGACTATATATATCAACTAGTTTGAGCAAACTAATTGACTGATTCATATGACACATTAAATGGTTTTCTAAATCTTTTGACCATTTATATATATATTCAAAGTATAAAAAAATACATCAAAAAACCAATTGTTTGGTTCTAATAACCAATCAAATAGATTATGTAATAGTGGAACATAATCCTTCAATTAGTTTAATGAATTAACCGACTGGTAAGGGAAATCGAAAAATAGGTTTCTTGAAAAAATAGAATGGTTAGAATTAAATATTAAAATATCTACCTATTGCTTGTGCATTAGATATGTTTTTGAGAACATAAAAGCTAACTTTACAATAAGGGATATCTATTTGACTTTTCTTTTTCTCATTCCATGATTTCAAATGGAGTAGATTAAAAAATAATATTTTTACATTCACACATTAACACTTTTTGTATGGTTAATGTGAAATCAATATAATTTCATATTATATGGTTAAGTTCTATGGATAATTATGCATGGTTGTGAAATAAGAGAATAACCCATTGTAGTATGGATCTATTAAAAAATTGGCTAAAAATGAATTAGTACATGGTTTTTCTAATATAAACATTGAAAAAGATGGATTATGTGGTGTGTGTCAAAAAGGAAAACAATATAGAGACTTGTTCAAACCTAACAATGTTATAAAAACATCTAAACCTCTTGAGCTGCTACATAATCCTTTTTTCGTAGACCCACTAGGATAATAACACGTATGGTTGTAGTTATAAGAATAGTCATTATGGATGATTAATCTTAATAGAAGTTTATATTATTATTTTTTTCTACTAAAGATTATGATTTTACTATGTTTCTTGTACATGCCAAGAATCTCTAAGTATAAAATAGAACAACAATTGATGCAAGAAAAATTGATCTTGGTAAGGAGTTAGAAAATGCCCTCTTCACCATATTATGTGATTAAATTGGGATTTTACACAAACTTTTAGCCTATGAACTCCAAAACAAAATGCTGTCTTATAGTAAAATAATAAGGCTTTAGAAGATTTATCAGGAACCATATTTTATGATTCCAAGATTCTTAAGTACTTCTATACTGAAGCCATGTTAATCGCAAACTATATGATGAATCACAATCTAATATATAGGACCTTAACAGAACATCCTATGAACTATATAGGGGTTAGAAACAAAATGTGGAATATTTTCATATATTTGGTTGCAAAAAATTTATCTTAAAATTTGAGAAAATCAATTTAGGTATGTTTAACTCTAATGCTATTCCATTTATAGTATCTCTTATTGAGTCTTCAACCAAAAAACCTTATCAGTTGAAGAATTGGTCCAAGTTACTTTTGATAAATCTGCATCTATTATGAAAGGTGTAAATTATTATGAAGTAGATCCATCAATTCAAGTGGATATATTGGTTGAACAAGAAGAATTTAAAAAATGAATGAGAATTAAGTGGATGATGATGTAAGAATATCTCCATGTCATTCTTCTCATGTTGAAGGTCAAGAGTTAGCATATTTGGTAATATATATGTTTGCAAGAAGAGGGCATCACCGGTGATATCTAATATGCAATATAAAAAGTGAAAGAGTAACAAAGTTGCATGGGAGACAAATATACAAGAAACTAAGCTTGTTTATTGATCATTTCATGTATCATAATGATTAATTTTTATGCAACATTTATATTTTATGTAAAATTTATAATATCTTACCATTATAATTTTAACTTACTGTGTGTACTATATGGATATATGTTTGTTTAACTCCTGTATAATTAGGTCGGTTGATTTGGGTTTACTTAAGAAGATTTAAGCTTGGACTCATTATCATATGTGTACATATTTATATAATCCTTGTACATTTGGTTGAGAAGATTGAAACATGATAATGAAATCAAAGCATTTGAAGATTAGAGGGAGCAACAGTCAAAATATAACTTTCCCATCTTTTTGTCAATTGAGGATTGGATTTTAGGTATACTATTGAGGATTGGATTTTAGGTATACTTATCTATAAAAATGATAGATTCCTCTTTATAATTATATTTGATTAGAGAATAGATCAAGCACAACTAATCAAACCAAACATTGCTACATACAAATCTAAATCCTTCTTTACTCCAGTTGACTTTGTTGAATTTCAATCCAACTCTAAAGATCATGTAATTGTAAAGATAATCATAAATATATTACACATAAAATTTTGGTATCAAAGCACAAGTTTGATTAATAAGAGTGAATAAGGAAATGGCTTGGAGAAGAATCAAGCGAATACACTTCCTTTGACAAGGGTAAGAGGTTTAGAATACTTATTGATTTAATTCTTTAAATCTTGATTACCTTTCTTGAATTCTTATATGCATATTATTTTTATTGAGTTTTCGAATGCATTAACAGAAGATGAATAATATTGATCTTGAAGTGAGTCTTGATAGTTTTCACTTAAAAAATCAAG
Source organism: Tamarix austromongolica (assembly GCA_039764185.1). Lineage (NCBI taxonomy): Eukaryota > Viridiplantae > Streptophyta > Magnoliopsida > Caryophyllales > Tamaricaceae > Tamarix > Tamarix austromongolica. The sequence goes on from CM077817.1 coordinate 52,848,222, forward strand.
TTTAAGAAGAAAATGCAAATTGTGTAGGGTTTATTATTTTTTAAATGATATGTACAGGTGTAATATTATTTTTCATGTGTAATTTAATGTTTACATGAATATTTAGATACATGGTTTCATTAGGATTTGAATGTTAAAAAGTGAAGTTTAAACAATCATTTCGACCAATTTTTGTGGAATTTTTTGTAACGCATATATTTGGTATTGTATTTCAAATTGAAATTAGTTATTTTACATTTTATAATATAGAATACATGTATAAATGTTTCTAGAAGTTGTTAAATGTTGGTGTTGACTTTTGTTAAATTCTATGACAAGAATTTGACAAGAAACATGTAAGGTATTTTTTTTTTCAAAAGAAAGGAATATTATAACATTATAAAAAATTACAACCAAGTCTATATAATTAATCTATATAACCTAAGAAACAACCGAACTTAGCACTTCTACTAGAGTGATTACCAATAGAGGATAAAATAAAGGATATTTTAATAATTATCCTTTTCAAGCTCCATCTAATACCTGAGAAAATGAAAAAATTCCTAGCTTTTCAAATCTCATAGATGCTAATAGCATAGAAAGAACTTTTGATTTGTGCCTTAGCCATTCCTCTACCTCCAGACCAAGATATATCTCTTAACCTTGTAAGCCAAGAACAATAACTCCTTTCTTTAAAAACCTTTCTAATAGAAACCCAAATCTGCTTCAAAACTAGATAATGTACGAATAGATGACTAATTGTTTCCTCATGATGAAAAAATAGCAGTGTGAGCTATTGGATGAAGAAATTTTTTCCATAAGATCCTTTTAGGAAGCCTGGACAGAGTTATAAGCTTGACCTTAACCAAAACACTTTTGGAGCCTTAAATCTAATGGCTTCATAAACATCTGAGATCTTATAAGAATATTATAAACATGTAAGATATTTTGATTTGAATGTGTGTGTGATAATAGTGATTGTTGATTGTGTTTTTGATTCATTAGAATAAAGAGTTTGTGCATGAACTAACTTGGAAACCAAAGGAACTACTTTCATATACTTGGGTTATAATTAAACCCTAGTGAATTACATACATTTTGTTAAGTTTGTTAGTAATGTTGAGTCATATAAAAGGAGAACAGGATGTTCAAGACATTTTTGAGGTAGTCTAAAAGCTCTCAATAAATTTTTCAACAACTAATGTATAACTTCAACAACTTAATACAATAAAAAATCAATTACAAAGGATATAATCTTGCTTAACCAAGCAAGATTTGTTGTAAAACATACAACGGAAAAATAATTTCTTTAGATATCGAATAGGAAGTGCTAAAAAGCCTATCAATCCAGAAATAGGAAGGCATTTTAACTAACCTTCAGAGTACGAAGAGGAATCACAATGTAATGGAAGTGGTAGAAAGAATAATGATCATCAATCAATGCATCAGTATAATAAGGATAAATGTGTCAAACTTGATCTTCAAGATTTTGATGGTAAATATGATGTTGAATTATTTCTTGAATGGAAACATGAGGCAGAGGCTATTTTTAATTCCAATGATTTTCATGAGGAGCAAAATTGTAATTTAGTTATTTTTATGCTTAGGAATTTTTCTATGATATGGTATTATAACTTGAAAAGTACTTGAGAAAGAAAAGGTAAATCTAATATTAAATCTTAGATTTAGCTTAATACACATTTGAGGTGAAAATTTACACCTAAAGAGTATGAGTAAGATATTTATATTATATTTACTACCCTTAGATAATGAATTTGAAGGATTGAGGAATAAGTTAGGGAACTTAAGAGGTTAGCACTTATATGTGATATCCATGAGAGGAAAGAACAATCATATACTAGATTTATTAGTGTCCTTAACATGATGATTTGAGATAAATTTTAGAGTTTTCTATATGATTTTCTTAATGATATGATCAATATATTTTTGAGATTTGAAAAACAAATGAAATCAACCAAGCCTTATGCTAAGCAAGGTAGTTTATCTGACGTAGTTTATCTACAAAGTACTACTTTAGCACTCAAGCTACTATGTACTGGACACATAGCTTAAGATATATAAAAATGGAGGAAAAAGAGGGATTAAAATAGAGGAAAAGGGAAAGTCCAAGGTTAATAAACTATCTAAAAAATATGTTTTTAAGTACTAGGGATTTTGACGATTTGTTTGAGAATTTCTTAGTCAAAGAGTGTTAGCTACACAAGAGATTGAAGCTATAGAGACTTGTGATGAAGGTATTAAGAAATTTTAATTGCAAGCTACTGAGCAACCTAGTTAAAAAGAGAAGATATTCAAGACTAAAGCAAGAGTGAGTGATACAATTTATTAGGCTATCATTTAGTTGATGTTTTGCAAATGTGGCTAATGAGAGGATGGTGAAGGAACTGGTGTTAAATAAAACAACAGATCTAAAGCCTTATTCTCTTCAATGGCTTCATAAGGATAAATGAATCCAGGTAACAAAACAAATCCTAGGCTCATTTAGAATATGCAATTATCATGGTGATGTGCTCTATGATATTTTTGTTACGGATGAATGTGGAATTTTGTTATTTAGACCGCACCAATATGATCTATATGCTATTCATAATGGTGTGATAAGGAGAACATAATCCAAGTAAGAAAAAAATTTATTTTTAAATGAAAAGGCTATAATAGAATGTATTAAGGAAGAAGGTAGATTCTGTGCCATAACTATCAACTAATCCATACAAAGGGAGAAGAATAAAATTATTCCTAAAGGTGGTGAGTTTATTGATGAATATAAATTTGTGTTTCTTAATGCATTACTACCAAGATTACCTCCTACAAGAGGGATAGAACATGTTATCAATTTAGTGTTTGGTATGTCTTTACCTATTAAATAGGCATATATATGTAATCAAGAAGAAGGTAAGGAATTAGATAGACAAATATAATATCTCATAGGAAAAGGATATGTGACAGCGATCATGAGTCCATGTTATGTACTTAAATTAGTTGTTCCTAAAAATGATGGCATATAGCTTATGTGTATTGATTCCAGATCTGTGAGTAATATAACTATCAAATATAGATTTTTCCTGTTATATGAATTTTTTGGAGTACAACTATTCTCTAAAATTGATCTAAGAAGTGGATATATCAAATGAGAATATGAGAAGGGGATGAATGGAATATTGCTTTTGAAATGAAGTATGGTCTTTATAAGTGGATAGTTATGCTATGTAGTTTATGTAATGCATGAGACAAACCCCAAATGGGGTTTGATAAAAATAGAAACAATAATTGCAAAACAATTGAAATAGGGATAGGGTTAGGGTGATCAGGACTGCCCGATCAAAATCCTCCAAACAGAGAATAATAAGTTCTCTGGAATCTGACAATAAATGATACAAAATTGTAAGAGTTAAGCAGAGACCTTTATTTCATAAACTTAAATTTAATCGAGCAAGTTGTGCTTCTTTACATCAAAATGGAAGCTTTATATAGGGCAGCAAGTAGCCAATAATTAATGGGAGCCAAACATTAAGCAATGGTTGAGAAGGAGGAGCGGGCAGAGTGGATTAATGGTGGGTAATCTCCATTGATGGTGAGCGACCGAAATACCCCAAAATTCTAATTCTCAAAATTATGGCGAAATAAGGATTTATTAGGAAAATTAATTTATTAAAATTAAGAGATTTAATTAAGGTAAATTAGGAGGAAAATAATAAATAATTTAATTGGGAAAAATTACGGTATTTTCCTAATTAACATGGAAGTTAAGGAAAATTATCTAAAATAGCCTAAATTAAGCTAAAAAGGAATTAACTATTATTTTCTAAATATTATTACTCTAAATAACCCAAAAATATTCTAAATATTTTATGCAAAGTCCAAAACCCTAAAAAAGGAAAAACCTTTTTTCCCTTTTCTTCCTTTTCTTTTTCCCTTCTTCCTCCTCGCCAGTTGGGTCTTGCCGACCCAACTTCCCTTTTTTTTTCCTTCCTTCTCCTTCCTGTGGCCTAGTGTGTCCAGCCACATCGCTGGTTGCGACGTAGTGTTTTACCTCTAAAATCATTGAAATGCCGCACCACACTAAGTAACAAATAACCGTTGCAAACTGACAAGACGATGCAACGTTTTGCCCAAATATCCACTAAAACTCCGCGCTTCACTAAGCAACAAGTAACCGTTGCTGACCGGCTAGTTTTCCCCCTCATTTCTTTTTCCTTGGACCACCGGTCCACCCCTTTCCCTTTTCTTCTACCTCATTTTCTTTTTCCTTAGACCCCGACATGCAACTACTGCACCTGCCGGCAACCACTTGCACCGACTGGCCATCCTCACCTTCCCTCTCTCGTTGTTTTCTTTTACCAATTCAACCCCAACCAACCCTTTTCCCCTCTCCTGAGCAACCTTCCCCTTTCCCTTTTCCTCTTCCCTCGACCTTGCCACCATACCATGGCAGCACTACCTTGATTGCCGCCACCAACCGACCTGCCTGACACCTGTACACCCTTTTCTTCTTCCCCTTCTCCTTGCCCAGCCAATTGACCAATATATATACCCCATAGCATACCTTAATTCGAAGTTTTGGACCCTGAAATCCTAGCGTCAGCCATCCTAGCCATCGCACCGTTAGACGAGCCTTCAGCCGCTGTCGCCGCCTATCGCCGATAGTAAAAAAAAACCCCAGTGCCGACCCTTGCACCACCCTTTACCTAACTACACCCTCCTTGCTCCTCAATTTTTCCTGCACAAGCCACCCCGACAATGCAAAACCGCCGACCCAATTTACACCCTTTCAGCCCCTACCAGCCTTCGCACTGCCTCCCACCACCAATTCTGCTACCACCAGCGCCACCTCTACCCTCCAAACCAACCAGGGGAGCCTCCTCTACCTCCCCACACCTCCATTTCTTCCTCTTCCCTTCCTTATCCTCCTCCCTCCTTTCTCCTTCTTCCTCTACCTCAAACTCCCACAACCACTGCCGCCGCCGCTGTGTGCCACCGCCGGTGCCACCACTACCTTAGGTGGTTCTCCAACTCTCCCAACGCTTAAACTTACTTTATACAAATATTAATTATTTAATAATATTAATGGTATTATCTATATTATTATTATTATTATCATCATCATCATCATCATCATCATTATCTTGTTAGTATTGTTAATACTAACTTTATCCATTATCATTTTTATTTATTAATATAAATATTTAGACCCTTATATTATTATTATCATTTCGGTTACTATTATTTTTGTTATTGTTATTATTATTATACTTAAAATTATTTTCATTATTATTACTATCACTATTATTTTTTTTATTTAAACCGAAGTTGGCATATTATCATTTTATTTTTAAAGAAGAAGAATACTTAACCATAGTATTGTACTATTTAATATTCGAATATTACTAATATTATTCCTAATACCCTTGTCACTAGCATTATTAGTTATTACTATTACTACTACTATTATTATTATTATTATTATTATTATTATTATTTCTATTATTGTGACAAAAAAATTTGAACCCTTATATTATTATTATTCAAAAAATAACTTTTATCATTATTATCTTTAGGAATATGTGTACTTTGTTGGTATTGTAATTATTATATTATTATTTTAACCCTAACACTATTATTAGACTTAACCTTAAAAACGCTAGGGTTTCTATTATTGCAAGCATTAGCATTACTATTGGTACTACTATTATCACTATTTGGCTATAATTAGTATTAGGACTATTATTAGAAGGATAAAACTAATAGGTTTAATAATATATGTGTAGCAATAAATATCAAAATAAAAATATTTTTTGACTAGTATATATAGTAGACTATTTTTAAGATAAAAACCCTAGTTTTCGTATAGTACTCTCTTTAATAATAATAATCCTAATCTTAGACTAAAATAAGGGATGATGTTACTTTTGAGAGAAACTAGTACTTACTATTTTCCCTTTTATAGGTGAACCTAACCAAAATCCTAAGGAGTTGTAGGAGCATGCTCCAAGCCCGGCATCGCTTTAGGTAAGGATGTAGCTAAGGCCCATGTGTGTTATGTGACTTGTATGCCTTGGATGCTTTATAGTTCATGTTATATTATGTATCATATGATTTTCCTTAACTTGTCTTATGTGTAGCGCAGCATGGAGTTGAGGTATGTTTTGTATTTGTTCTTATGGCATGAGTACGATATGTATGAGTGGTGATTGTGGTGTGATATGATATGGCCCTCTAAGACATGCATGGTAGGACAAATGATATTATGATATAGGAAATGAAAGGACAATAAGAAACAAATGGGAAGTGAGATGCTAAGGGGGATATGAGGTTGAACAAAATGAACGAGAGATGAGAATCATGAATGGAAATCCTAGGGTTTGCATGGGGACTTCAGGAGTTTGCATGGGATAGACAAAACTTGCATGGGGGTGATCCTTACATGAGAAAAGTTAATTTCGGGTGTAAATAAGATAAGGGGAGAGTTGTGGAGTGATTGGAGTCTTGGGATGAAAATTAGTACGTAGGTCGGTGTAAGGGTGTATAAGGGACCCGATTAGGATTTTGGGAGGAATTAATAATCTGGAAATTGTGGAAGTAAAAATGATTAAGGGAGATTGGATTACGGGTTAAGAATGGGAATTTATTATGTAAGGAGTGAGTATAGGTGTCATTGGAGAGAAGGGATATTGAGTGAGAAAAAGGGAAAGGTTACTTGTGGAAGAAGAAAGGTACTAGGATTTGAGGTGGCTAACTAGGGTTTTTCTAGTCATATGCGAAGTCGAGAGGTAAAGTGATATATCTGGGGATTAGATCTAATTAAGGTGAGATGTGGGGAGATGGATGGAGGAATGGTTGTGTAAGTGAGAGGAAGTTAGGCCACATAGGTCTAATTAGGGTTTTAAGGGAAGACCCTCGAGGGTGATGGTAGGTGGAGTTGATGTCGTGAGGTGTCGGGCCCTAACCCGCACCCTTAGGAGTTGGTTTTTCATTAAAGGGTAAGTGTAAGGGAAAATGGATGACGGGGTGTGAGTTAGTAGGCGTCGAGTCTCAAGATATGGGATGGGCCTTCTTTGGGGAATAATTATAGCTGGAGTTAGTCATGCATGTCTAGGGCGGAATTTGTTGAATAAGATATGATAAAATACTAATCATGTAATGTGGAAGAGTATTGAGTGAGGGCCAGCCGATCTACTAGTAAGGAATAGTGGTGTGGACTATTATCCCGCAAGTGACTGATCCACCGGTGAATAATAGTGGTGTGGACTTTGTCCCGCAAGTGATTGGCCCACCGGCAATAATAGTGGGGGATCCCGAGCTCAATAAACCAAACCCTAATTTGTTAATACAATTAAAAGATACCAAGTAATTACACTGGAACACCATGAGAGTCGAGGCCGGTCCGATCCACCGGCATAAAATAGTGGTTAGGTGCGTTTTGCCCTATAAGTGACCGATCCATCGGCTATAATACTGGGGTTCTCACACTCACATGGATTAATAAAGATTATGGCATGAAATAAATATAATTAATATAGATCTATAAGGAAGTAAGTCTGATTGGACCATAGCTAACCTACATCATCTATATTATTACACGTTGCCTATGTGATTGTGCTATGTGTCTTATGTTATATGTTTGTATGTTGGCCTTAGCGCACCTGCTACCTTACTCAGTATCGGACCTATACTGATACAACCTTAGTTGAATGGGTCCTGTGATGATCCACTGATGGTGGAGAGCAGACCTCCTATGTAGATTTACAGTCGGATATTGTTTTGGGGTGGAAGGCTTGACTTGAGTGAGTAGGCAATTCGGATATTGATCCTTCAAGATTTATTTTATTTAACTGTATTTATCTTGGGAAGTTACAAGTGTTGTATTTAAATTTCCAAGGGTTTTGTAATCAAATTTTAATTTTTCCTACTCTGATAAGCTTTTAAAATCTGAATTTAATTATTGGATAGGTTTTAGCCTTGCATCTAACATGAGATAGATGGTTTCCATTTATCTTGTGTTAGATGTGGCGGTAACATTTCCCAAATCCTCTCCTAGCTTCCGCTTTATTCTTTCAATTTTTTTTTCAGGAGTGAAATTTGGGGCTGTTACAGTGACGAAGAAGGCGGAGTTAGAGGAAGGGGACAATCGAAGGTAGGAAAGACTCGGTCGGGCTGAAGGAGCGGCCTTGAGGCCGCGTTTGACCTGATGGGGTTGAATATGAGGGAGCGACTTAAGGCTGCGTCTGATTGGCTGAGTGCGTGTGAGGTTTGGACTCGGGCTCTTAAGTAGAGACAAATGGTGGGCTTGGGTGTGGTAAGATTAAGGTTGATGTGGGGGAATTGAAGGTGGTTTAATGATAGATTAGGCAATTCCCAACTTGACTAGCTGGTTAATACCCTTATTACAAGATAAATAAAAATAAATAAATAAAACAACAAAAAATAATAATAGAATTTTGCTAATTGGGCAATAATGCCATTATTTTTGCTAATAATCTTAAAACTTGAATTTCTTCTCAGCAACAGAATCCTATTTCTTGATAGCACTATCTTGAATCCTTTTTCCCACTTTCTTGGTTAATTTTTCAATTTACTTGATTATCCTGCAAAATCAAAACACAAAGATAATTAATTATTTTTAAAGGATTATTGACACTTTTCTTAATAAGGGTGCTAGGAGTATTTGGGGTTTCATCATCCTCCCCTTCTTGAAAAGGTTTATTTATCGAAATCGAACCTGCATCATAGAAGGGAGATAGGTCAGAAACATTAAAAGTATCACTTATATTGCCATATTTTCCTAGAAGATCGATCTTGTAAGCATTATCATCAATGCGTTCCAAGATGGTAAAGGGACCATCGCCTCTATATATAGGTTTGGATGTCCTTTGGGTAGGAAACCTTTCTTTTCATAAATGGACCCACACAAGATCTCCTAGAGTGAATATAATCTTTTTGAAGTGTTTGTTTACTGCGCTTGCTATCTAATGATTGCATTGGTTTATTTATTTCTCCACTGACTCGTGTAATGATCTTATGAATTGTGCCCTACTTTCTGCATCAAAGTTAGTATAATCAATTATTGGTAAAGGAATAAAATCAAGTGGTGAAAGAGGGTTAAACCCGCAGATAATTTCAAATGGAGTCTTCTTTGTGGTGGAGTGGATGGCCTGATTGTATGTGAACTCCACATGTGGTAGGTGAGATTCCCAATGCTTAATGTTATTATCTAGGATAGCTTGAAGTATGTTACCAAGAGTGTAATTTACCACTTTGGTTTGACCATTAGTCTAGGGATGGCATGTAGTAGAAAATAGTAATTTGTCCCTACTTTTCCCCATAAGACCCACCAGAAGTGGCTAAGAAATTTAACATCCTTGTCGGATACGATGGTACGTGGCACACCATGTAAGCGCACAATATTTTAGAACAAATAATTAGCTATTGTAGTAGCATCATTAGTACGGTGGCAAGCAATGAAATGTGCCATTTTGGAGAATCAGTCGACAACTACCATGATGCTATCTTTCCCTTTGTTGGACCTAAGTAGTCTAAGTACAAAATCCATGGAAATGTCAACCCAAGGTTGTTTAGGAATGGGAAGAGGTGTGTATAATCCATGTGGCTTAGAAGTGGATTTAGCATATTTACAGGTCACGCACTGATCACAAAATCTTTGCACATCTCATTTTAGGTGAGGCCAACAGAAATGCTCTTTGATAATACTCAAAGTCTTGAGATGGCCAAACTGGCCAATCAGACCTTCACCATGGGCTTCTTGTACAAGAATTTCACACATAGAACATCTAGTTATGCATACTCTATTGGCATGAAAAAGTAAGCCTTCATGAAGATAGTATTTTCTAATAGTGGTATTTTCACAAGTTTTAAACAATTCAGAAAAGTCATCATCAATTGCATATAAATTCCTAATATAGGTGAACCCAAATAAATGAGCATCCAAGGTAGCAACGAATGTATATCTCTGGCTTAGGGCATCGGCAACAATATTATCACTACCTTTTTTTTACTTAACCATATATGGAAAGGATTTAAGGAATTCAATCCACTTGGCTTGTCTCTAATTTAGCTTATGCTGAGACTTTAGGTATTTGAGTGCTTGATGTTGGAATGGATGATGAATTCCTTGGACCATAGGTAGTTTTGCCAAGTCTCCAAAGCCCTAATTAGGGAAAATAATTCCTTTTCATAGGTGGAGTAATTAAGGGTAACATCGCTTAATTTTTCACTGAAATAGGCAATAGGTTTTCCTTCTTGAGATAAGACAACCCCAATACCTATTCCTGATGCATCACAGTCAATGTTAAAAGCTTTATCAAAATCAGGTAGTGATAATATGGGGGCATTAGTCAACTTTTCTTTTAATAAGTCAAAGGCATATTGCTATTCTTCCCTCCCATTTAAACCCGACTTCCTTTTTTACAATAGAGGTGAGGGGAGCGGCTATAGTGCTGAAGTTATGCACAAATCTCCTGTAGAAGCTACATAAGCCATGGAAGCTTCTTACTTCTGTAATTGACTAGGGCACGGGCCAGTCTCGTATGGCTCATACTTTTTCATCGTCAACGGATATTCCATCCTTACTTATCACAAATGCAAGAAACACAATACTTTTTAAGCAGAATCTGCTCTTGGAGAGGTTGGCATATAATTTCTCGATCTTAAACACATTAAGTACAGATCGTAGATGATCAAGGTGCTCTTCATAAGACTTGTTATATATAAAGATGTTGTCAAAGTATACGACAACAAATTTACCAATAAAGTGTTTGAGCACATAATTCATTAGTCGTATGAAAGTACTAGGTGCATTAGACATGCTGAAGGGCACCGCCAGCCATTTATAGAGCCCAAAGTTGGTTTTAAAGGCCATTTTCCATTCATCACCAGCCTTCATGCAAATCTGATGGTATCTGCTTTTTAAATCAATTTTTGAAAATATGACACACCCATGCAGTTGGTCAAGCATTTCATCCAGCAGAGGGATGGGGTATCGGTATTTGATGGTAATTTTATTAACAGCCCTACTATCAATACACATATACCAACTTTTGTCTATTTTTGGAACCAGTAACACGGGTACAACACAAGGACTCATGGACTCTCGAATGTACCCCTTTTCAAGTAGATCAGTTACCTGTTTCTTTAGTTCTTTTACTTCTTCAGGATTAGCTCGATATGTAGGTTTATTGGGGATGGAGGCTCTAGGTATGAAATCAATTTGATGCTCGATCCCTGTAATTGGAGGTAACCCTTTTGGAATTTCTTCGAGAAAGAGCTCAGAGTACTCACTAAGTAAGGAGCACACATTATCAGGTACAAAATCAAGTAAGGTGAAGTCATTATAATAACACTCCTTATGCATGAGCATATAAATAGGTAACTTAGCGGAAAAGGCATAAGAGATGTCCCCTTTTTCATGCAAAGAAGTTATGTAGCGGTTTATTCTTGCCTTCCGCATTGGGTTTCGAGGTCTTGTTTATCTCCTCCCTCATGCTTTTGGATACAGCTTGAAGCTTGAGTTGATCATCATGGACTTTCTTGGGTCATAGTGGCATTAGAGTAATCTTTTTGTTATTCCTGACAAGAGAGTAGCTATTTTTATACCCGTTATGTGTTACTTTCCTATCAAACTGCCACAGTCTCCCAATTAAAACGTGACTAGCGTGCATGGGAATGACATCACATAATACCTCATCTTTATATTTCCCAATTTAGATTGCAAGTAATACTTGTTGGTAGACCTTTACCTCACCGGTGTCATTGAGCCACTGTAGTTTATAGGGTCGAGGGTGTTTTGTGGCCGTCAGCCCTAATTTGGTAATTAGACTAGCACTTGTGGCGTTAACACAGGTACCACTATCAATAATCAAACTACTTAATTTGTCATCGATTCAACATCTGGTATGGAAGATATTTTCACATTGTATTCGATCGTCATCAATTTTTGCGTATATGTTCAAAGCACGTCGTATGACGAGTAGTTCTCCCTCGGAAGCATATACCTCATCATGGTTAGGGTCACTATGATAGGGGTCAACATGAGTAGGGGAGTGGTCAACAAGCTCATCATCCTTGGACTCAACCTCTCCTGTTGGTCGAATCACCATCACCTTTCTATTGGGACATTCAGATGCAGTATGACCTTACCCTAGGCAGTTGAAGCATTTGATGTTTCTTCAATGTCCACTGCTAGAATTACCACTTGTATGTCCCTCACCCTTTTCCTTAAGAGATTTTACTTTATTTTCGAATTGAACTCTTGGTCTTTCTTCATTTCTAGGAGGCTGTTTCCAAGTATGATTCTTTGAATAGTTGGGTTGGAAGTTGGATTGGAGCTTAAAGGTTCTAACCTTTTTTATTTTTTTTTTCAATTTTGATGGCTAAGTTAACCCTTTCCTCGATATCCACATAGTGTTGGAGTTCAAGTTTACCAGTTATTTCTTTGTTAAGCCCACTAAGGAACCTAGCCATGGTCGCCTCCCTATCTTCTATTATGTTGGCCCAAATCATTGCGATTTCCATTTCTTTATAATATCCGTCAACACTTTTAGAGCCCTAGACAAGATTTTTTAGTTTCTGGTAGAGTTCTCGATAGTAATAGCTAGGTACAAACCTGCATCATAATAACCTTTTGAACTCGTTCCAATCCTTTACTGGCCTCTCGTGATTTTGATGCCTATTAGTAACTAGCTGATCCCACCAATTGATGGCATAATCGGTAAATTCAACAATGGCTAGTTTAATCTTCTTTTCATATGAGTAATTGTAGCAGTGAAAAACCAATTCTATTTCCTTTCCCAGTCCAAGTACGTGTCAGGATCATTTTTTCCACTAAATGCTAGGATTGTTAACTTGATATTATTCAAGTTTTGGTCCCCCTGATCGTACTGCCTTGGATTTCGGCGAGGCTGATGTCCCATCCTAGCATGTTCTTAGACTAATGAGCCATCAAACGAGAAAATATCAGGTTCGGGGTGGAAGTTCCTTGGATGTCTGTTTGGTTGGGGGGACTGGATAGGTTCAATTGTATTGTTAATTGTTTGTTCAATCCAATCCAGTCTTTCTATTAGGATACGTAGTTGCGCGGAAACAAGGTTTGAATTACTATTGAACCCTTCCGACACATGTCCTGATAATGCATGTCTGGTTCGTGAATTCATTTCAATCTGCTTATATTTAAATAGTCAAACGAATGATTGGCATCACTTTAAGCAGTGAGTGATTAGAATGTTGGGCTTTTAGCCCATGACTTTTCGATAGGATGAGATTTTTGAGCCGGTGGCATAGACAATATAGAATTTTGAATCGCCGCCTAATACTCGATAGCCTACCCCAATTTTGGTATCAAGTTCGGATAACTAAGGGAAAGGGTACTTGATGAACTCAGGAAAAAAGATAGATTTTTTTTAAAAAAAAAAGGAAAAGAAAGGAAAAAAAACTATATTAAACAAAATTAGTAAAAATCAACACCCAAACGAGCTAAACAGGGTACTATCGAATTCAAGCGAATGGAGGTTCTGTTTGGAAAGAAGAAAAACACTAAACTTTTAGACTTATGATTTCAACATGGCACGAGAAATGTAGATTCACAATCGACTCAAATAGGGATATTAGAAATCAAAGATAGCAAATTTAAAAGGCACGGGAAACTTGATACTGAAAACAATGACATAAGTTAAACAAAAATCGACGCTAAACACACCCCAGATCTAAATGGGTTTCGAACACTAAAAGCATTAATCCAGAGATGAGCGAAGTAGATCGACGCTCTGATACCAGCTGAGACGAACCCTAGATGGGGTTTGATAAAAATTAAAACAATAATCGCAAAACAACTGAAACAGGGATAGGGTTAGGGTGATCGGGACTGCCCGATCTACATCCTCCAAATAGAGAATAATGAGGTCACCGGAATCCAATAATAAACGATACAAAATCATAAGAGTTAAGCAGAGAGATTTATTTCATAAACTGAAATTTAGTCTAGCAAATTGGGCTTCTTTACATCAAGATGGAAGCTTTATATGGGGAAACAACTAGCCAGGAATTAATGGGAGTCGAATGTTGGGCAACAGTCGAGAAGGAGGAGCGGGCAGAGTAGATTAATGGTGGGTAATCTCCATTGATGGTGAGTGACGAAGAAGGCGGAGTTAGAGGAAGGGGACAATCGAAGGTAGGAAAGACTCAATCGAGCTGAAGGAGCGGCCTTAAGGCTGCATCTAACTAGCTGAGTGCATGTGAGGTTTGGACTTGGGCTCTTAAGCTGAGACGAATGGTGGGCTTGGGTATGGTAAGATTAAGGTTGACGTGGGGGAATTAAAGGTGATTTAATGATGGATTAGGCAAGTCCCAACTTGTCTAGCTGATTAATACCGCTATTACAAGATAAATAAAAATAAATAAATAAAATAATAATAATAATAATAATAGAATTTTGCTAATTGGGCAATAATGCCATTATTTTTGCTAATAATCTTAAAACTTGAATATTTTTTCTCAGCAACAAAATCCCATTTCTTGATAGCACCGTCTTGAATCCTTTTTCCTGCTTTCTTGGTTTATTTGTCAATTTACTTGATTATCCTGCAAAATAAAAATACAAAGATAATTAATTATTTTTAAAGGATTATTGATGTTTTTCTTAGTAAGGGTGCTAAGAGCATTTGGAGTTTCATCAACACACCTCATTAGTTTATGAGATTAATGAATGAATTTTGTTTACCTTAAATTATATAACTGTATATAGTAAAAAAGAGCTTTATCATCTTAGTTATTTTACCTCAAATGCTTGAAATTATAAAATCACGCATAATTGATAAGCTAAGGGAAGCTAAACTCCATGAAAAAATGAAAATGTGTGATTTTATGCTTTCAAGCATAGTTTTCCTTGGATATATTATGAGTAATTGAGGTATAAAAGTGTATCTTACTAAGATTTAGCTTCTCTATGATTGATCAATTCCTAAGTATATTCATCAGGTGAGGATTTTTCATAGATTACTAAGTTTCTATAGAAGATTAGTTAATAACTTTTCAACTATTGTCTTGCCTATTACACATCTTATGAAAATAGATGAATTTAAGTTGGGAGAAGATGACACTAAAGCATTTGAGATTTCAAAGAACAAGCTATATAATACAATGGTGTTATCACATCTGATGCTGGTAGGATGGGAATAGGAGGTGTATTATCATAGGAAAAAAAGAAATTTTATTCTTTAATAAAAATTTAAATGGTGCTAAAATAAATTATTCAACATAGGACATGGAATTATATGTCATCATAAGAAGCTTGGAAACATAGTCATTATTTGAGACCTAAACCATTTTTTTTTGTATTCAAATCATTAGAGTCTAAAATATTTATATAGGAAAAAAATAAGTATTAGGGATGTAAACTAGGGTAGTTTCCTACATTCCTTTATATTTTCTGTGAAATATTTTGATGGTAAAGAAAATGTCATTGTAAATGCAACATCTAGAAGGTCTATGATACTTGTAATGTTGGATGTTAAATTAATAGGATTTGAAATGTTGAAAGAATTATTAACAATATATGAATATTTATTAGAAGTTTATAATGAATGTATTAAAAATCATATTTGTTGTTATTATTTGCGATAGGGTGAGTTTATTTTTAAACATAATAATTTGTGTATACCTCATTCTATTTTACATGATTTACTTATTAAGGAAGTACATAAGGGGGTATAATAGGTCATTTTGGTGTTCATAAAATAAAGGAAATATTAAAAGAAAATATCTACTATGTATAAATGATAAAATTTATATAAGCAATTATTAGAAGATGTGTGACTTGTCAAAAGAATAAGGGTTCCTTCCATAAAGGTTTGTATACTCTTTTATCAATACCCAGTAAACTCTAAGAGAGTGTTAGTATGGACTCTATCTTAGTTTTACCATGGACAGAAAGTGGAAATAATTCTATTACAGTAGTAGTAGTAGATTTACTAAAATGGTGCATTTTATACCATGTAAGATATTAGATGATGCAACTCATGTGGTAGATTTATATTTGAATAATGTAGTAAGGTTACATGATATTCCAAAAAGTATAGTGTCGGATAGAGGTGTAAAAATTTTAATTTAAATTTTGAAGAAACTTTAGCATATGATAGATACTAAGCTATTCTTTAAAACATCCCATCATCCACAAATGGATGGTTAAACTAAATGAATAAGAGAACCTTAGGAAATTTCATAAGAGGGTGAGGTAATAAAATTAGTAAGGATTGAAATATAAACTCTCACATGCTAAAATTTTAATACCCCATTTTTACAACCCAAATATAAACCGATAATTATTTATAATTAAGTATAATAAATATTATGGGTTTTTACACTAAAAATATTATTTATATCTCTAAAATATTACATATTAGATATAAATTTAATTAGGTTAAAATTTGATAGATTTTAGGATATTAAATTTAGCATTTGTTCATAAAGAGTATTCTTTTCGTCAAATAAACATAGTCAGGTAAGCTTGAATTCTACTATATATTTTACCTTAATTTATTACCAAGATTTTTACTCTAAATTACCCCACCCTTTGCTAGATTTTCTTACCTCACCCTACTCCCTCTACCTCAGCACAACCATCCATCAAGCATGATATAAGGGGCTATGAGCTAATTAATTACCCTACAAACATCATTTATTTAATGATGTTTTCACATACTACAGTTATAAGGTGTGGTTCTACATGATTTTTCCACCTTTTGAGATCTCTCATGAATCTCATTAGTTTAATATGAAAATTTCTCCCTTATCCTATATATTCACAACATTTCCCACTTTTATGACTCCTCATAGGCTTAATGTTTTTACTCAACCACTTTCAAGATATATGTAAGGATCTCGACTCCCTAACACCTCAAAGCATATCTTACCTTATTAGGATAACAAGAGTTAATGCCCAAGTCACCATCACAAGTTTACATGTCGAAAAAAGCAACATGCATGGATTTTCTAAATTTGTCATCATTCATCCAGGGACCACTACAAGACACTACCACTTAACAATAAGGTACAACTACTTGACGTCTAATTACATCGAACCATTTCAGAGCTAGGGAATCCTTATCCTATCCACTTGGATGCATGTTATAAATACGCTAGGAAGAAGAGTATCAAGATATACAACAATAGAGAGGGTATCATTCAATCAAAAATAAGAAAAGATAGGGATTCTAAAAGGAGAGGAAAATAACAATGACAATGGAAGAGTAGTGAAGTAAGGGAAGAAAGGAGAGACTCCTAGTAGAGTTCAATGAGAGTTAAAATAAAGAGTCATTAAGATAGATAGGGGTGGAATACCATGATTGCCCTAGTCCTTCCCTTCTTTCTCTTCTACATTTTATGTTAGCTGGAAGAAGTTTAGTCTTGCCTAACTTCTAGTGAAGTGAAGAGCTGATAGCCTTTGTTACTGCAGTCTTAACATTTCTACTCTTGTTAGTCATAATGTTATTTCATTATGTTAATATAAAATTGGCAGTGTTGAATTTTGGCTACATTAGCACTTGACAAAAGTTTTTAACAATTGGATAGTTTATATAACCTACGATGACAATGAAGCCCTATTGCATTTTATTTTTGATTTTATTATTATTATTATTATTATTATTTCCATTATTACTATTATTAATATTAATTTATTATTATTATTATAATTATACTTATTTTTATTTCTACTATTTCAAATCACTATTATTATTATTTAATTATTAATATTACAACTACTTTAATATTGGCTTTTCTATTATTATTATTGTTATTATTTCATTATTATCATTATTACTAAATTTGGTTATTTATTTTAATAATGTTATTATTATTATTATTTTAGTAAAGGGACCGAAGCCTTATTTTACTTTTTTTTTGAATAATATCCTTTTTACTATTATTATCATTATTTTTCATATTCTCATTGATATTATTTTTAGTATATTTTCTATTATTATTTTAGTATCATTATTATTATTAGGGTAAAGTATTTAACTCTATATTATCATTTTTTATAATATTTATATTATTTCTATATCTTTAGCAAAGTTAGAATTTTATTACTGTTTTTTTATTAGTATGTTATTATTTGGTCAAAGCTTTAAGGAGGCTAGGAGTGTGCTCCAATAATGGTGTCGTTTCAGGTAAGAGTGTTACTAAGGCCTTTTGTGTGTTTATATGCATTATGTGATTCGCATTCTATGTATCATATGTTTGTCATTATTATTTATGTCGTATATGATATGACGTGGAGTTGAAGTATGTTTTTGTATGGCATGTGTATTATTTATGTATGATAATATGTGTCGTGACCCTGTAAGATATGCATGTGAGGATGCTGATGTGGTTATGTGGGGGAAAGGATGAAAAAGGAGAATGGGGAGAGGGATTGATCAAGGGAGATGAGTCAACCGAATTATTTTAATGATTCATGAGTGGAAGAATAAAATGGAGAATTTTAGGGTTTTGTGTGGGAGAATATAATTTATGATTTTTGTGATTTTATGTGGGAGAGTATAATTTATGGTTTTTTATGAGAGAATGTAATTTATGGCTTCGATGATTTTGTATGGGAGAATGTAATATATGATGTTATATGGGACAATCTAATTTATGGTTTATATGGGAGATTCTAATTTATGATTTTATGTGGAAGAATCTAACTTATGGTCTTGTATGAGAGAATCTAATTTGTGGTTATGAATGGGAGAATCTAATCAATTGTATTATATGGACAAATCTTTCGGTTTTCCATGATTTCAATCTAGGATTTGGTATGGATGGATATTTGGTTTTGTGTGGATTGCATTTAGGCTTTTGTATGAGGAAATCTAGGGTTTGCATGGTGGTATTAATTGTCGTATGGTGGTATTAGGGTTTGTAAGGTGGTATTAATGGTTGCATGGTGGTATTAATAGTTGTATGGTGGTATTAATAGTTTTATGGTGGTATTAGGGTTTGCATGGTGGAGTTAGGGTTTTTTAGGGGATTAATGATTGCATAGGATAGGCAAAGTTTTCATGGGAGTGAAGTTTATGTATGAGAGTTTGATTTGGGATATAAGGAAGTTAATGCAAGTGTTATTTGGGTGTTGAACTATTTTGGATAGAAAATAGTATGTGGAATATTATAAAGGTATGGAGGAGACTAAATTAGGGTTTGGAGTAATGATCTCTAGGTTGTTGTGATTAAATAGGGTTGGAGTGGATAATTGTGATTTGTTGTGGTTAATTAAGGTTTGGAATGGCTAATTATGGTTGTTATGGTTAAATAGGGTTTGGAGTGGTTAACTATGGTTTGTTGTGGTTAATTAAGGTTTAGTGTGACTGCTTAGGGTTTTTATTTAATCATGTGTAAATGGTGTGATTCATGCATGTCCAGGGTGAAAGATTTTGAATAAGACACTTAAGACATTAATAACTTAAAATGGAAGATATTGAGATGGGATCTGCCGATCTACCGGTCAAGAATAGTAGTTAGGGTTAAACTCTATGTGCGACCGATCCACAGGTAATAATAGTGGTTAGGGTTTTACCCTATTTTGACCGATCCACCGGTAATAATAGTAGTTAGGACATGATGTCCTATATGTGACTGGCCCACCGATTATAATAGTGGGGGATCTCAATGTCAATGAAGATAAACTAGAGTTTTACTAAGGCAAATAAAAGACATTAATTACTTATAGTGGAACATTATGTGAGCAGGAACCGAACCGATCCACTGGTTATGAATAATGGTTAGGGTTTTTCCCTATATGTGACCGATCCACTTGTTTTAATAGTGGTTAGGATTTAACCCTCTTTGTAACCGATCCACTAGTAATAATAGTAGTTGGGTCACGATGCTCTGGTTATAATAGTGGGTGTGCCTGTACTCGCATGGATTTGATAAAAGATATGGTGTGAATCGAATTCTGATTAATAATTAATTAAATGATTAATTCAAATTATAATTGGGCCTTTATGCATTTACCCGAATGATTCTTTGATATTATATTATCATGATGGATTATGTTCTTTTATTATCTTACATGATTTTATGTGCTGATGTATTGGCCTTAGTGCTCGGTTACCATACTCAGTACGTAGCGTACTAATCACCCTTTTCATGGGTGCTGCTCATTCCCATAAGTAGCATGCCCTTTTGACTTGTGCAGGTGGGTGAGACATCTGACAGCGCTGAGTGTTGAGCTTGTTTTGGCTCGAAGTTCGAGAGTATCGCGGCCATATCCAGTCTTTGTGCGATTTATATCTATCTGTTATTTCTTTTGTTTTAGATTTACCTTTTATAAAATTATTACTCATTTGAGTATTTTAAATGAATCTTTTATTGATTGTAAGCTTATTTCTCTTTTGGAAATGAATTATAATTCTTTATGCGTACTCTGAATTTGTTTTGCAACTGTTTAATTCTTATTTGGAATTTGGATTGTATTGATTTATAATTGAATATTTTTTTTCTTTAGCCTTAGCACTTGATACTGAAACAGTCGGAGAGAGCTGGTTTGGTACTAAGTGTGGCTGTAACATCCCCAAAATGCACAAGTTTTAATTTAAATTCTTCCGCTAAAAAAAAGGTGGTGAATTTTTTTGGGGTGTTCCAACAACTCAGCTAACCAAGATATTTATTTTGAGTGAGGCTTTGCCCTACCTTCTATACCATTGTATCTTACCGACCCTATAAACCATCATAAATAGGTCACATTTTTGTCAGCACCCCTAGAATTTTCACCCGCGGTAGTTTGGATATTTTACTTCAACCAT
This sequence comes from Tamarix austromongolica, assembly GCA_039764185.1. Classification (NCBI taxonomy): domain Eukaryota; kingdom Viridiplantae; phylum Streptophyta; class Magnoliopsida; order Caryophyllales; family Tamaricaceae; genus Tamarix; species Tamarix austromongolica. The sequence continues at coordinate 52,869,017 of CM077817.1, forward strand.
GATACCAAATAGAAAACTAAATGATTTTATGCCTGTGAGAAGTTAATTTCTTATCTCTCCATAACCATTAATAGTCTCAACAGTCTCCCTTTGTTTGATATAGATGAATACTCTAAGATGCTTAATAATCCCACCATAGAAAGTGTAGCTAATATGCTTAAAACATTAACTAAGCTAGGCATCTAGTGGTGGTTTACCATCAATGGAACATGCCACTACCACCGCCCACAACTCATCCGTCAAGACAAAGTCTAGTACCATATCTTAAGAAGTTGTTTACTACCAATAATGAAAGATTAATCAATTTCCTTTAACTATATGGTCCTACTCTATTGCATACTAACAAAGATCTCAATCAATGTGGGATAAATCATAAAAGACTACATGGAGATAGTGCCCACCAAGCCATAGGGTCCCATCTTTTACCTAGCCTTAGTTGTTGGCATTCATGCCAAGGCCACGATACCGTTAGATCCCACCAAGGAAATGATTACCAACCCACCTTCCATTAATCAATTTGTCATCAATTAACTATTTGATTTCCCCTACCAACTCTGAAAGCCAAATCACCATCACTGCATCCTACACAACATTAAGTGGGGCTAGAAGCAAAGGTGACGTCATTAAGGGAGGATATAGACATACTACTACAATGGTAGGAGAAGATCATCACCATTGTTATGAAACTATTAACCACATTATAATTTTTAGAACTAATTGATTAACAAAATAGGAGGTTTCAACTAGGGATGAAGCTATCACTTGCACCTTTATTGTTCGTTTGGATTGGGGTGAATTGAGGTGGGGTTAAACATTAAAAATTAACCTAGGTGAAGGGGATAGAAGTGAATTGGGGTGAATATTTTAAAATTTTCATTTAGATTAAGGTGAATGAAGATTAATATAAAAAAAATACCTTCTATACCCTTATATTAAATAAATAAGTCCTATTGAGGGGTATTTTGGTCTTACTAAGTCAAAAAATTACTTATTCTTTTGTCTTCATCTTAGTTATGCTTAAGATCAGAGATTAATAAAAATGAGGTTAATTGAGGTGAATGGAGGTGAAATATTAACCTCAATTCACCTAGGTAAAATTAATTCACTTCCATTAACCTCCTTCCACCCCAATGCAAACATAGCATTAGAGGAGGAATGATTGCGATGCTCGAAAGATCCGATGAACGATGGAAATTTAGGCAAGTTTTCATGCACGCATTGTAGCCTAGCGACTTTCGTCCCCACCATAGAAGGAAAAGGCATGAGTGATACCCATGCTAAACCCCTATTACAAGATAACTCGTATAACTTTAAAAGAGAAGCTCATACAACATCTTCACCACTGTGACACCAGCCAGTCAATCAATTTCTGCAAACCAATAGATTAGTTTTGTCAAGGAATTCAATTGAGCTAAAACAATAAACTAGTTAATCTATTCAGGGAACTAGCTAATGGGTTTACCCGTAAAACTCAATAAACCACATTTTCCAATATGATTTCAAGTCAAATTTTTATTCTAATCAAATCATAACATTAAATTAAAATTAAAGGCCTAAAATTTGTCAAAATTTCTCATCCATCCATTACACAAAGGTTTTGGGGTATTAGACATCATCAATATAATTTACGTAATATATTGACCACTCGCATTACTGATGTAGAGCACATACCAAATGATATAGAGGCTCTAAAACTATAGGTGTTGTGGCTACTTCGATACATGCTAAAGGCCCTATTACATCCAGTCCTATTTTTGGTGCATCACTTGTAGAGGTTGTTTAGATTGGTTAAGCTATTTTTGTGGCTGCTGACTTTGTGGATATTAAGAGTGAGGACCTAGATATTTTTTCACTGTTAGCCTTCATCATAACCCTACCATCAAGTTCCTCTTCATCTATTTTAGGTACTTCTTGTATGATCATAGCTCTATATTTATAGTTCTAGGTTACACCAATGCGTGGGCCATTTTTTTGCTAATTTATCATACTTATATTCATGAATTATATTGTTATATAAACATAGTTGAACAGGAATTATCTAGACATTATTATTTAGCTATTTTTCATCTTATGAAATATGTTTTATAGTTTGAGTATATATGATTAAGATGATTTAAAATAACTTGTCTATCTATTATTTTCCTCAAATACTTTAATATGTGCTGACTATTTTATATGAGCATGAACTAGCTAAGAGGGAGAATTGCTTTTTCTTTAGCCTATTTTCTCATTTATGTGTAGAGTTCATCCATGAATTTCCCTTCTAATCATTTTTTTTTGCTAAAAGGGGGAGAAAAATCCAAATACATAGCATAGAATTGCCAATGGTTGCACAAAGGTGGCATATCTAGTATTTTCCTTCAATCTTATCCTTAACCTATACATTGTTAATACTAGTTTATATGCTAGTTATCCATTTATGTTTAATATAACTAAAGTAGTGTGCTAGTTAGCAATGTCCTATGCCTATATATACATAATGTAGACAAACATTTTAGCATGTTGACTGATGTAAGAGCATCTCATGATTCTCATGTTTCTATTAATTCCCAAGGTAAGGAAGAATTATCTTTCTTAATAATGGAGATAATCATTTTAAATATTCTTAATAATATGTCTATGCTTGGTATTGAAAATGATTCAAGATATTCTTGTAGGTATATTACATATTTGCAAGAAGAAGATGTTAACACACCAAATGAAACAAAATGTGTACAAGCATTCGAAGCATGCAAGGCTATGACATGCATGGGATGACTCTACAACAAGATATAGTGATTTTATCATTAGTTATATTCAACTTTTTGTAAACCCAAAGTGTATTTTATGTAAGTTAAGGTTTTGTTGTAATTTCATTTTTGTACCATTTAGATGATAGTATTATGAGTAATTTTAGGTATTATATAGGCTTAATTCAAGACGATTAAATTGAGCTTGAATAAAGAGATTAGCTAGCTGGTATAAGGCTTAATGTTGACCACTTTACCTATATATACTCCTAAGCTTGTACACGCCAAATATAGAATATCATTTGAATAAAAATCTCAAGTTAACACTTGTTTTGTCTCTCTCTTTGGAGCAGTACCTATCAAGGATGTGCTCAAGGCATTCCTTTTGCATTCTTTTTCCTTATTCAAAGTTGAATATATCTTCACCATTTGAACATCTCAACATTCCTCTTTGCAACATTCATTGAGTTTAATATCCCTAAATGGAAGTGATTCTGGAAAATTCAACCCACCAACATAGATATCAATCAATGATAGATCCTTCTCATTTCCCTCCACGTTGATTCATATCAAATTTTTGTATCAACGCTTCTAAATCCATTGTGTACTGCTTCAGTGTAGGTTCTTGCAACTTCTTGTTATTGCATGCAAGGAAACCACAGCCAAGCAATCTTCAACCCTTGCTTGCATCCTTATTTCATTCTTGAATCTTTAATGAGTTATTTGTTGAAGGTTTTAAATCTTACAAAAATCTTGTTGAGGATACATGCAGCCTCATTGCTGCTAAACTTCTAACCATTAATACAACTTCGAATAATCCTTTCCTTTTTATTTCCTCTCCCCATTTTTCCATTTACTCATTAGATTATCTATCTATTTCAATTTTCCCATGTACCAAAATTGGTAGAAAAAAGAAAAAGAAAACCCTTGCATCCCTAGTACAATAGAACCTGGTTCGAAAATTTGAATTTTTTTTTGTGCCCTCAGTTCTTATCCCTTTTCTCTCCAACTTCCATCTATACTCTTCTTCATTTCTGCTTCACGTCTTCTAAGTTGTATATCAATAACATCTTCAACTTGAAGATCTCATTTCATTGAAGAAATCTAACAGCCTTCTTGGTTATTTTATGTGGCTTGTTTGAGGGTCAAAAAGGAGAGCAACATTCAGCCACTTTCCAATCAAGAGTGCATGCAGTGTCCTTTTTTACACTTCTCCTTCATTTTGTGCATGACTAAGACAATAGGTATTGATCAATATTTTCTTGAGAATTAGCAAAACCTTTTCTATTTTGTTTGGCTGCAGAAAACTTCCAACATCTATATGATTTGTGGCATTCTTTTATGAATGAAAGAAGTGTGCTCTACCTTCACCATGGCAAGTGAAGAGGTTCATGCCTTGGTAGAATCTATGAAGAGTCTAACCATAGAAATGGATTCTCAAATCCCTAGCAAAAAAACACTTCAACAACAATTACGAATTGTGGAATCCAATCTAGCCGATCAATAGAAGTAGCAACCATGGCCAAACTAAATGGAAACAACACAAGACACTGTGGAAGGAAAAATGAGATATACTTTCCAAGCAAAAGGAGGATGTGGATACTCAAAAGTGCATCAAAATGAAGATGGAGGAGAAGAGATGAGTTCTTTTGGCTTAAGAAATCATAGAAGGCCACATCTAATCCAAGTAAGACATGCATATAATGAGGATCAAGATATTAAACTTAACCTTCTTGAATTATATGGTTAATTGAATGTGGAATTGTTTTTTGAATGGTTGCATGAAATTGAAGCTATATTTGAATTTAAAGAGTATGATGATGAGAGAAAGTGTAAGATTACTACTCTTAAGTTCAAATGATTTGCTAGGATTTGGTACGACAACTTAAAAATAAAAACAAGAGAAATCAAAAATTAAATCCTGGGAAAAACTTAAGAAAAAACTAAGAAAAAAATTTTTTCCTAGAGAATCTGAGCAAGATATGTATGTAAAAATGATAACTCTTAGGCAAGGTTTATTTAGTCTAGAAGAATACACTATAGAATTTGAAAGTCTAACAAAAATGTGCTAGATACTTAGGTGTCTTGAATAACTTGATAAGAGATAAAGTTGATATGTATTCCTATGATTCTCTTCATGTCTTGATTAAGTTGGCTTTAAAATTTGAAAGAAAAACTAAATAAACCAATATATATGTTAAATCTAATGTTTCAACCTCATCTAAAATACCATCACAAGAATCGGCCAAGTGTAGTTTTCCTAGGCTATATTATTATTGTTGAGGGTATTAAATAGATCCTAATATTTTAGAGCTATACAAGAATGGTCTATCCCTAATAATGTTCATGATATGAGAAGTTTTTATGGATTAGCTAGTTTTTATAGAAGATTCATTAAGGATTTCTACTACAGCTACACCTATTACACAACTCATGAAAAATGGTGAATTTTATTAAGGACAAGAAGCTACTCAAGCCTTTGAGACCCTCAATATTAAACTTTGTAATGTCCCTGTTCAATCCTTACCCAACTTTGATCATCTTATTGAATTAACTTGTGATGCTAGTGGAGTTGGAATAGGAAGTGTACTTTAACAAGAAAAGAAACCTATAGCATTCTTCTTTGAAAAGTTGAATGGAGCCAAACTTAACTTTTCAACTTATGACAAGGAATTCTTTTCCATTATACGGAGTATAGAGACATGAAGTCATTATTTAAGACCAAAACCCTTTGTGTTACATTCAGATCATGAAAGTTTAAAATAATTACATAGTTAAAAGGAAGTTAATATGAGATATGTAAAGTGGGTGAGTTTATTACACTCCTTTTTATTCTTTGTCAAACATTTAGATGGAACAAAAAATGCAATAGCTAATGCTGTTTCTCTTAGATCTACATTTTTTGTTATGATGGATGTAAAAATCTTAGGTTTCAAAATGTTAAAGGATTTATATCCTAAAGATGAAGATTTTAAGGATATATTTAGTGCATGTAAAGAAAGTGGATACTATGGTAATTATCTAATAAAAGATGTATTTTTGTTTACATTAAATAAACTTTCTCTTCCTAGATCTAGTATTTGAGACTTACTGATTAAAGAAATACATGAATATAGCATTGCGGAACATTTTGGTATACATAAGACTATAGAATTGTTACAAGAAAATTTCTATTAGCCACAAATGGTTAAACATGTACAAGCTATGATAAGTAAATGTTCTGCATGTCAAAAATGTAAGAGTCGTTGCTATAACGGCTTATATACATACTTATCGGAAAAAAAGGCTTTTATACACCTTTACCAGTTCCTGATAAACCATGAGAAGGAGTTAGTATGGACTTTATCCTAGGGTTACCAAGAACACAACGTGGTAAAGATTCTATTCTTGTGGTGGTAGATGCATTTTCTAAAATGACTTATTTTATTCCATGCAATTAAATCGATGATCCCATGCATGTTGCTGAATTGCATTTTAGAGAGATTGTTAAACTTCATGGTGTGCCTAAAAGCATATTCTATGATTGGAATGTCAAGTTTATGAGTTATTTTTGGAAAACTTTACGGCATATGCTTGGTACTAAATTGTTATTTAGCACTTCACATCATTTAAAAATTGCTGGTCAAGCTGAGGTAACTAATTGAACTCTTCGTACAGTATTAAGAGGTTTAGTTAACTAAAGTAGTAAGGATTGGGATGTTAAGTTAGCTCATCTAGAGTTTAATTACAATCAAAGTCCATCAAGTACTACTCAAACTAGTCCGTTTGAGGTGGTTTATGGAGTGAATCCACACATGCCTATTAATATGATTCCTTTGAAAAAAGGTGATTCACAAAATTATGAAGCTGAGGATTGACTCAAATTTTTTCAATAGCTTCATCAGAAAAAAAAAACTCACATTGAAAAAGCTTATGCCATGTAGAAAGCTGAAGTGAATAATAATAGAAACCCACATGTGTTTTCTCTTAGTGACTTAGTTTGGTTACATTTGCGTAAAGAAAGATTTCCTAATTTACGTAAAAATAAACTACTGCCAAGAGCTAATGGACCTTTTAAAATACTAAGAAAGTTTGGAGATAATGCTTATGAACTTGAACTTCTAGACCATTATGGTGAAATTTCCATATTATATTGATGATAATTTTAGGACAAATTATTCTCAACTTGAGAATCTAATGATTCTCATGTTTTTGTTGATTCGTTAGATAAAGAAGAATTAAAATTCTTAATAATGGAACCAATCATTTTAAATATTCTTCATAATATGCCTACACTTGGTACTGAAAACGATTCAAGATATTCTTGTAGGTATATTACATATTTGCAATGAAAAGATGTTAACACACCAAAGGAGACTTAATGTGTACAAGCATTCAAGGCATGGAATGTTATGGCATACATGGGATGACACTACATTAAGATATAGTGATGTTATCATTTGTTATATTCAACTTGTTATAAACCCTAAGTGTATTTTACATAAGCTAGGGTTTTGTTGTAATTTCATGTATGTACCATAGCTGATTCTGTGGCTTTGTAATGTTATTCATTAATATCATTTAGATGATGATATTATGAGTATGTTTAGGTATTGTATAGGCTTAATTCAAGAGGATTAAATTCATCTTGAATTAAGAGATTTAGCCGGTTGATTTAAGGCTTAATGTCGACCACCTTACTTATATATACTCCTAAGCTTCTACAAGCCAAATATATAATATCATTTGAATGAAAATCTCAAGTTAACACTTGTTTCGTCTCTCTCATTTGAGTAGTAGCTATCCAGGAAGTGCTCGAGGCATTCCTTTTTGTATTATTTTCCTTATTTGAAGTTGAATACATCTTCAACATTCTAACATCTCAACATTCTAGCCTGCAACATTTATTGAGTTTAATCTCCCTAATCTGAAGTGATTCTTACAAATTCAACCCACCAACGTAAATATTAATCAATGATAGATCATGCTTGTTTCCCTCACTTTTGATTCACATCCTTGATGGTTGAGTATATTGAAATCTAATACAATTAATTTACTTGGTTAATATTCTCTTTGTGATTGAATGATTCTTTCGAAGACTACTTATTATGGTCTTAAATGGGAGGCATTCAATGTTGAGTTCTTTTTAAGTTCTTTAGAAATTATTGCTTGAATATCATCCTTCCTTATTCTTATATATATAACCATTGATCCTATTTCATTTTCGATGATATGAATCTTCATCAATCTTTTAAGACTTGTGTTATTTTTTATTCCAAAGCATTAGTTTGGTTTGTTCCAAATTTAAAATCTTTTCACTTCTCTCTTCTCCTTTCATATAAGCTATCTTCCAAATTTGATTCTCCCATACACATATATGCATATAGGTAATCTTCAACTTCAAAGTTTGAAGGTAATTGAGTCAAGCAATAGATCTTCATCCCAAAATTTAGTATATCTTCATCTTACTCTTCACATCTTCAATATTGAATGTTTAAGATTTTTATCTCTTCATCCACACCTTGAAATATTAAATGTAAGTGATTGAGTATCCTTCTTCGTATTTCAATCTTCGATTTTTCTTCTTCAATTTTCCTTAATTTTCTTCAAAGCTATTTGAATCTTCAAAGTGCTTGAGTGCTTTTATGAGTATTTCCACATTATAGTTTCTTATTTCTCCCTTATGAGGTCTCTTCCTTCTTTTATCATTTGGAGTTAAATGATCATGGTATATTTAACATCAATAATTTAGATTAGACTCAATGTAGTGCATTTCATTTTTGTCTAGCTTAGTCAAGCATAATCTAGATACTTAACTTGTATTCTCTTCTTTATCATTTTATCAAAAAGAGGAAAGAAGCTTTCTTCACTTGTATTTGTTTTTTCTCTATCATTTCACTATTTCTTTGTATTCTTTCATTTAAGGGACAAATATCTTGTTAGTTATAAAGATTGCATTAATATTTATGAAGAATACTTGATAATACATCATAGCTTTTATCATCCATTACCATCATCTTTACAAGTTTAAGAAGTATCCAAGAACCTTGCCACTACATCAAGAAGACATTATAAACTAATTTCTGATTTTAGGTTAAGTTATGTTGGAGCTAACTTTTGAAAATATTTCAAGCATAGGTGAAGAAGTATTAATAAAGATTATGTGTGAAACTCTTCAATAACTTGAAGCAAGTGTATGTGTAACAAAAGCACAATTCCAGCAACTCCCTTCCATTCAATGAAATATTCAAAGGTTAGAGTTAAGGGTAGTTGTAATCCCCAAAATTTTAGAAAGCCAGAAATTTAATAAATAATTTTTATTTAAAATAAAGTAGCTTTTAAAATTATCTAACTTAATTAATTTATGGATTTTAGAGTATGTATATTTGGATAAGAGTATTTAATAAGTTAAAAATAAATATTTTGCTAATTATCATATTGTTCCATTTAAATAATTTTCTCAAACTAATATTTTACCAACTTTACCCTTTTTAAACTAAAATATTAGGTTATAATAAATTAAATTGTTAAATTAAATAATTTACCAGGGATATTATATTTTATGATTTTATAAATTTAATTAAACTAATTTTCCTTTTTTTTTTCATTCCCATTTTTCTTTTTCCCCCTTCTTCCTTTTCTTTTTCTTTTACTTCTTCCTTTTCCCTTGGGCTGCCTCGCTAGGCCAGCCTTCCCCCCCATTGGGCCTTCGGCCTGCCTCACCCCTCTCTCCCTCGCGCGCCGCCCAGCACTTTACCCGGCCGGCCCCCGCTCGTTTTTTTCTTTCCCCTCCCTGGACCGGTCGGCCGCCTATTTTCCTTTCCCCCGACCGGCCGCCACAGCCCTTTCCTTCTTCCTTCTTCTTCTCAGGCGACAACAGCCCAACCCTCTGCAGCTGCCGCCCGACCACCTGCGCTTGCTGCCGCCTGCCGCCGCACCTGCCCCTGCTACTCCCTCCCTCTACCCTGTCCTCTTCTCCCCTCTTTTGAGCCGAGCTACCCCTGCACCCTATCCATTTCTACAACTCCCTCCTTCCCGTCGCCACCCTCTCCCTGCCACCCTACCGCCTCCCTGCCGCCCTATGCCCTGCCATCTGCCCCTTGCCTTCCCTCTTCTTTTCTTCTCCCATTCGGCCATTTTATTGTCCCATTTTCGAGCCATCTTCTTTCCCCGAGCTCCCTCCTCCCTCCTTCCTTCTTTCCTTTATTTTTTTCTATTTTCTCCCTGCGCCGCCGCCGTATGCCGCTCCAACCGTCACACCCCCCTGCGCCGACCCTTGCCACCACCCCCTACTGCCCTACACCCCCATGCCGCCCCCTTGAGCCCTACACTTCCTCCCTTCTCCACCCCTTCTTTCTTTTCTCCCCATTTTTCCCCTTATCACCAGCCATCTTCGCCGCCTTGCCGCCGCCATATTCGCCGCCTTCAACCGCCGCAAAACTGTCCTTGGCCACCACCAACACCCCCTCTTCACTCCTGCATCCTTATCTCGCCTCTAAACCTCCCCCAACCACCCTCTTTTCTAGCCAAAAGACCTCAACCCGAACATGGCTGTTTTTCTTCCTCCACCTCTTTTCGAGCCTCTTTCCCCTCCTATTTATGCATGACACTCACGCTGCTCATGCAGCGTGAGCTTTTTCCCTTGTGTTGGAAATTGTTTGGAAAATTTTTGAGGTAAAATGATAATTATTTGAAGTGTTTTATTAAATAAATTTCTTTTATAAAGTCTTATCCTTTTTTTTATTTCTTATTTTTAACACAATAGTGATGGATGTTATTTTAGGTGTTGAATTGCTAATTATGCTTGGTAAGGTTTGATAATTTTTCGGGATTAAGGTAATCGTTAAACCCCACTTAAATGCATGATAAATGTATGTTTACACATTAGGAATTTTAATATGTTATTATGGATGATACATGGTTGTTAATATAAATTATATGGTTGCTTGTATTCTTAAATAAAAAGGAAAGTATGCTCTTTTATGTAATATGTGTGGAGATATTTCCTAAGGGAAGAACTTCACTATTAATGAAAGTGTTAATCAATTATCCATGTCATTTTATGTGATTGTGACCCCTTTATGCATGAATAATATTGTTGTGAACCCGAGGGGCATTTTTGTAATTTTCCTTAGGTTAGATTACGGCTTAATATGTGTAGGTGCTAATATGTATCATGTCATATGTAATGGTTGGTGGAGTTGAACATTGTTAAGGGAGCACTAATATTGTTATTTCATGTGAAAATGTTAAATTAATAGAAGTGGTATAATAATGGGGGTAAAGTGGTAATTTCGAGGGAAAAGGGCAGTATGGTAATATTTGGAGGTAGAAGGGAGAAATAGTAATTTTATAAGTAAGTGGTGAAAGTAGTAGTTGTGGGAGTAGGGGTAAAATAGTAATTTTGGATGAAGGAGGGCATTATGTTAATTTTGTAAGTAAAAGGGGTTAATATGGTAATCTTATATTAAGAAGGGTAAAATTGGAATTTTGCAATTAAAGAGAAAAATAGTAATTTGGTGAATAAAGGATAAAATGGTAATTTGTGATTAAAAGGGTAGAATGGCAATTTGAAAATTTAGAAAAAAGGGGAGGGTTAAGATAGTAATCTCACGATTAAGCATAATTGGAAACCCTATAAGTAAAAGGGCGATATGGTAATTTTTGGGAGTTAAGGGGGTAAAATGGTAAATTTAAAGGTAAAGGGGTAAAACAGTAATTGTGTAAATCAAAGGGGGTAAAAGTGAACATTGGAAAGGAGTAAATTGGAAATAATAATTATTGAGAAGGGTAAAATAATAAGTTAAATAACTAAAGGGTAATTTGATAATTTAATAGTAGAGAAGGGTAAAATGGTAAATATGATAAATGTGAGGGGTAAGTTGGTAATTTAACCGACTAGAGGGTATTTTCGTAATTTTGGATAATGGAGTAGGGTAGTTTGGTAATTATGACAATTTAAGAAGGGCAATTTGGTAACTTAAATAACTAAAGGGTAATTTGGTAAATTTAATAACGGAGAAGGGTGAAATTGTAATTATGATCATATGCAAGGGTAATTTGGTAATTTCACCAAGCAAAGGGCAATTTGGTAATTTGGACAATGAGTAAGGGTAGTTTGGTAATTGAGAATAAAGGACGGTAAATTGGTAATTAACTAAATAAAGGGTTAATTAGGTAATCAGGATAAGGAGGAAGGGTAATTTGGTAATTTGACCAACTCAAGGATAATTTATTACTTATAATAACGGAGAAAGTGGCAAAGTGGTAATGTAACCAATTAAATGGAAAGTATTTTAAGTGTAATAATTATTAAGGGGGGAATTAATGTCCTAATAAGCATGATAAATAATTTAGTAACCTAAATCGAATAAGGGATCACTTGGTGATTTCGTAACAAGGAGGGTACATGGTAATTTATCAAATAAGGAAGGGTGACCTAGTGATTTTATAAGGAAAAGGGGGTAAATAAGTAGTCGTATCTAGTACAGCATTTTGATTGTGGAATTCGTAATATGGCTCTAATAGTGTTGATTAACGATGTAAGAACGTTTGATGATTAGTAAGTATCACGAGAATGAGTTTTAATTCGGAATTAGATGAGTTTAGGATGGCCTTAATGATTCTCCTATGTTACTTTGGATGACCATCTGAATAAGAAATTTCTGATGATATCTGAACGATTAAAAGAGGATAAATTTCTGATTGTCGTGCCTTTGTGATCACCCTTAATTAAGACACTATTACTTAATGTGAAAGACCTCGAGATCGGGAATGGTGACTCCTTAGGGGTCGCTACCCTAAGGACGTGGTTTAGTCCACGATTATTATGGTATTTGCTAGTGTGCCTTTGTGCCTCAGCCAGGCCCTATATCTTACTCTTTCTAGCTCTACGGACCTAGTTAGGGGGTATGCATACTTATGGATTAGGTGTCCTTGTTGGTAGGGTACTGAGTTAGCTTTATGCACCAGTACGACTAGGGTACCTTTGTGTCCTTGGGTTCGTGGTTGAAGGGTACTAGGTAGCTGATATGCACCGGTACGACCGGTGTACCTTTGTGTCTCAGGTTATCGATCTCCCGTTCGAGGCAAATGAATATGATTGATGTGTTGATTTAAGAAACGGAAAGATACTATTATTGAAAGTGGAATATTAATGAGCCGGGCCTAGTTGATTGGATTTTGATTATCGGTCCACCAGTTATAATAGTGGCCAGGAGCATTGTGCCCTGGGTGATGATTCTTTGTATATCCCGTTCCACCGGTTATAATAGTGGCCAGGAGCATTATGCCCTGGGTGTTGATTCTTTGTATATCCCAGTCCACCGGTTATAATAGTGGCCAGGAGCATTGTGTCCTAGGTGTTGATTCTTTATATATCCTGGTCCACCGGTTATAATAGTGGTCAGGATCGTTGTGCCTTGGACGATGATTTTATATATTCTGGTCCACCGGCAATAATAGTGGGGGTCCCAAGCTCGATAAAATTTATTTTGGATGTGAATGAATTATGGGAAAATACTAGTCGTTGAGACGATTGATTAATGGCCTCAAGGCCCGAAAAATATCTCGATTACTCATCATGGCCTATTGATATTGGTTGATTGGTTAATGAATATATGAAAGTGAATTTTACGTATATGCTATTAATGTATGATTCAATGATTGGATGTACAAATAATTGGATCTGAATACCATGTTTATACCTATGGTTATATCTGAATGTAGTAGTATCATGTGTAATATGGCGTGCTTGTATTTTAAGTGCGTTTTTAAAGGGTTACTCAGTACCGTAGTACTGAAGGGTTCTCTTCATGGGGCCCCTGCCTATTCAATGGGAAGTACCCCTTGCAGGTTGTAATCACGTGCTATTCAAGTGGGCCCTTGGGGAGAGCGTAAGGTACTGTCCTGAAATTTTTAGGGTTTTTAATTTGTCTCCATTAAATTCGACATATTTGTTATTTTGTAATCACCGTGATTAGATGTTTCTCTTGTAAAGTATTTACTGTGCTACTCTGATCTTCAAATGCTTAAGTTCTCGTAAAATTGTATTTTACTCCTTTAGCCTTAGCACTTAGTACTGGAACGGTATGAGTGAACCAGTCTGGTACTAAGTGTGGCGGTAATACTCCCAAAGTTCACGGTTTATTAAATTGCTTCCGCTAACTCTCTTTTAGTTAAACGAAATTTTTCAGTAGTGAATTTTAGGGGTGTTGCAGTAGTGGAATAAGAGACTCTTAAACATATATATAACACTGTGGAGGCTAAAAATTATTGAGTAGAAATCATGGTGAGGAGGTTAGTCCAAGCATGAGGTGGCCACATTAGTACTCAAATATCATATAAAGAAAGAGGATAAGATCATCAATAGCATGAACATCGTATAAACATATATAATATATGTAAGAATTACTTGACAAAACATTAGAACTATAAGAATTTTCAAGCACAATGGGTTCTATTTCTAAGTATGCCAATTCATCTTGTTCTTCAACATTTGAAGAATACGATTGAGATTGATTTAGAGATGCTCTTGCATCACTTTTCTAAGACTAATTACAATAATCTAATGTAGGATACATTTGAAGTTGAATTATTTGAGTTATTGTTGAGTTCTTTGAGTTTTTGTTGAATGCTTTAAAAATTCTTTCTTGAATACCATCATTCCTTCTTATAATTTGGACCACCATTGATCTTATTTCATTTCAATCAAATGAATCTTCATCCCCTTTGAAGAATGTTGTCATAAATTGCCAACTCTAAATTTAAAAAAGTTTGCTAGAGTTTGGTATGATAACCTTAAGAGAACTCAAGAATAGTAAGAAAAAAGTAAAGTCAAAGCTTAAGAAAAAAATAAAATAACAAAGAAAACAAAATTATACCTAAGGAGTATGAGCAAGAGATTTATATTAAATTGCCTACTCATAGGCAATGACTTCTAAGGGAGGAAGAATAAAATAGGAAATTTAAAAGACTAGTACTCTTATATGATATTCAAGAAAGAAAGGAATAAAAGTGTGCTAGATATTTAGGTGGCTTTAATAAATTGATTAGAGACAAAGTTGTATGATTAGCTTGATGATTCGACAAAGTTGGATTTAAAACGTGAAAGATAAACTATGTCCATGAAACCTTAGTAATTCAACTTCTACATCGATTGAAACTTATTCTAATGCATCTATATCAAAACTTGGGACACATATCTATTCAGCTAATGATAAAAAGAAATATATGTTGAAGCCATGGAAATGTGGCTAATGAATATATTGTACTTAAATATAAAAATAAATATAATTTGGATCCATCTCAATATGATTATACAGAACAACCCAAAGAATTTAAAAGTGTTTATTCTTAACTAAATAAGAAATGATTATTTATTGAGCTTGAGGGGGTTTTTTATGCCTTAGTAGTGAAAGAATATCAACTCGGAGAGAAAAATTCTAACAATTAAAACCTTATAATTGTACATGCCACTAAATCTTTTGATACTATCAGGCATAAATTGTGCAACACCCTTATATTATCTATTACTTATTTTAAACTACATTTTGAAACCTATAATGGGAGTGGGGTAGATATTGGTGGAGTTCATTCGCAAGAAAAATAACATATAGCTTACTTTAATGAAAAACTAAATGGTGAAAGATTAAGGAATTTTACATATGAAAAGAAATTATTCACCATCATATGTAGTTTAGAGACATGGAGTCATTTTTTGAGGCCTCAACCATTTTTAGTACATTCTGATCATGAAATTTTGAAATATTTACATGGTTAAAAATAAAATATGTCCAATACATGCAAATAGGTAAAAACCTTACAAATTTTTTTGTTCTCTAACAAAAAATTGGGTGGAAACAAAAATATAGTGGATAATGCTTTTTCTAGAATATTTATATTACTTATCATGTTAGATGCTGAATTATTAGATTTTAAAATACTAAAAGATTTGCATCCTAGTGATGATGATTTGCTTGAAACATATAGGGCACTTAAAGAAAATGGGAACCATTTTCATTATATGATAAAAGATATATTCTTATTTAAACATAGTATACTTTGTGTGCGATGGTCAAGTATAAGGGATTTACTTATGAAAGACATATATGAAGGCATTGTTGTGTGAAATTTTAATACTTATAAAATAGTAGATATATTGCATGAAAATGTATACTTTCCATGTGTTATAAAAGGTGTAGAAATTGTAGTAACCTTATGTGTTACTTGTAAAAAGATTAAAATTTTCTTCCACAAAGAATTATATACACCATTACCTATGCCTAGTTAACTTTGGGAAGGAGTAAGTATGGAATTTATCTTAAGGTTTCATAGAACACAGATAGGTAAAGATTCAATTATGGTAGTGGTAGATAGATTTTATAAAATGCCTCATTTTATTCCATGTAATAAAACTAATGATGCTACACATATTGTTCATTTATTTTTTAAATAAACTGTGACACTACATAACATACCTAAAAGAATTATTTTTTATAGGGATGTTAAATTTCTCAGTTACTTTTGGAAAATATTATGGCACAAGTTAGGTAACGAGTTATTATTTAGTACTTCACATGATCCATAAACTGATGGACAAACTAAAGTTGCTAATTGTACGCTTGGCACTTTCTTAAGAGGATTCTTAAGTAAAAGCACTATAGATTAGGGTATTAAGATAGTTCATGAAGATTTTGTTGATAATAAAAGTAATTCAAGTACTACACATTCAAGTTCATTTGAAATCATGTATGGATTGAATCCTCATATGCAAATTGTTATGGTACCCTTGAAAAAAGGTGAATTTAAGAACTATAAAGCCAAGGATTGAGTATATTTCTTCTAAAACCTCAATCAAGAAATACATGGGAACACAGAAGGAGCTAATGTATGATAAGAAAAACATGCTAATAAAACATTACACTCCAAATCTATTTTCTCTTGATAACGTAGTGTTGTTACTTTTGTGCAAAGAAAGATTTCTAAATCTAAAGAAATGCAAACTATTGTCAAGAGTAGATGGAACATTTAAAATCCTTAAATAGTTTTGAGAAATTGCTTAGAAACTAAACTTCAAGAATCATATGGCATTGCTTCAAGGATATTTAATGTTGGTGATTTGCCACCTTACTATAGTGATGTAAATTTGAGGATTAATTCTTTTTAATTTTGGAATAGTGATGCAAGAACATCCATAGATGATCCTTAGATTACCATGATTTAGCATATTTGATTATGGAACCAATCACATTTTGTGTCTTTGATAATAGTAATATAACTAACCTTAATGAAATTATATTAATTCATTCATACATGTAGGTAACATATTTGTAGGAAGAAGATTAAACCATTTAAGAAGTTAAGATACATAAGATATTCAAGTGTTACAAGCTATTAAAAAATAAGCTATTATGCATGAAAGTCAATTCTACATATCTAGAAGGCCTAGTCAAAATTACATGTCAACATCATTGTATTAATTAGGATTCTTATTAGTTATTTTCATGTACTAATTATCTTACTTTATTTGTAATATTCATTATTGATTCGTGTATTATATAAGATATAAATACAGTGTTAATACAAGTTTATGTGCTATTTGGCCATCTATTTGTCATGTGGCTAAATAAGTTTGCATTAGTTTGCAATATCCTATCATTATATATGAGCAATGTCAACAAATATTATAGCATGTTGATGGTTTAGTACATTGAAATCTAATACATGTAATTCACTTAGATAATTCTCCCCTTGTGATTGAATAATGTTTTCCAAAACTACTTAGTGTAATCTTAGATAGAAGGCATTCAAATTTGAGTTATTTGAGTTTTTGTTCAAATTTTTATTAATTATTTATTAAATATATTTATTCTTATTTTAATTTGGATATCCATCAATCTTATTTCATTTTTAATCACACAAATCAACATCAATCTTTGAAACCTTATGTTAGTTAACTGGTCTCATAGCTTATTAAATTATCTATTTCAAAAGTACAACTTCAAAATGATAAAAAACCTAATAAACATATCAATTAGTTCTTAAAATTATCAATTGTTATTATAGAATTATATTCTTTGGAAAAATGATTTTTCCTCTAGCCAAATACTTTGATTGTTTCATGAAGCTAAACAACTTGTTTACTAACTAATAAACATGATTGACTAACTTGGATATGTGTTTTACTCCTTTAGAAATCCATCTCATCACTTTTTGAACACTTCGAATAGCTCATCAAACCAACTAAATTGTTTAATCAATTAGGATATAGGTTTTAAACCTAGAGAAACACATTTCATCTCCATATGAACACTTTATCAAGTTTCATTAAATTGATGGACTAGTTTGGCTAATTAGGATAAGAGTTATGTCAAAGTGACAAATTACTTTTTCTTACGATCTGAATCTATCTATGTGTTTGAGAAAAATGATTATTTTTTTAGTATAACACGTTGACATGTTTTGAAAACTATTAGATTATTCATATATGTTCAAATCGCTAAAAATAAAGAGCATGAAATCCACTTGTTCCAATAACCAATTGACTTCTCTATACAATAGTAGTAGTTTTATTTCATGCCTAAACATAATACTTCAATAGGTATATTCATGCGATCAAGTGGATAGGGAATCCCTGAAGTAGTAAACTTGTTGGCCTTAAATGTTGACATTTTTGCATGTTGCTTGCATAATAGATGTATGCTTTTTATTCCAATGATTACATTTCTATGCATGAGTATGAATGGAACTTACAAGGAAACATAAAAGAAAAAAATTCAGTGCTCTCATTCTTTATGCAACTCAATCATTTACTCTTACTCAGTATTAAATATCAATACTCTTTGTTATATCCATCCTAACTTATGGTGTTTTCAAAAGCTTTTGTACTGACTCTTTGTAGAATGAAATTTTTCTCTGATTTTAATATTTAATTTTTTTCATCTAAGTTACAGTCACATATTGTAATTTTAATTTTATATATGTATTAATTGTGAAGTACATTATAATGAACCAAAAATATCCTCAAAACTCATTACACTAGTGTTGTTTGTGGCCTAGAATTCCTAAGCGAGATTATTAGATGTTTAAAACTAGAGAGGATATCTTGATCAACTTGTAAATAAGTTCCTAGAAGGTCATTGAGATAATATAATTATGAATTAAGGGAGGAGTGATCATTAACAAAACACATGGGATATTCAAAATCCAAAAGTTAAACCCTTTTAGTAGTAGATGTAAAAAAAAAATTTTTGAAGCATTATTTAGTGTATAAAATTTTAATTTCTTATTTCCATTTTTAATAACCTTATTCATCATCCTCTAGGATTATTACACTTCATTTTAATGAATTTTTTTATGAAAATGATAAAATATAACAATTTTAATACTCTATTATGAAAATATATTCTACAATATAACTAATGACTCAAATACCCCTAAGCTAGATTATAACTTATTACTCATATAAAACCACAAGAATTTGTTTCTAGCTTAGTTTAGGTATCATGCTACTCGTGCATAATGAATTTAGAGCACGCATTTGCATTAATGGTGGCATGTAATTGTCGTATACGAAAAAATGATGTTTTTATCCCTAGTGTATGCAAACAAATAATCTTTTAAACTAACCCTAATCATGCTCGAATACTATCATGTTACATATCATAATTTAACTAAATTATCTAAGCATACAATATCATGCATATCATATCACAACATTGTTTGGAAGGGTAAACACATTGATTAAACCCTAATTCTATGCATCCAAAAAAACCTTAGCATGATACTATCCTCTATCCCATATATAAGATATTATAGTTAAATATGATAAAACATATACTATTTTAACTTATGATCAACCACTCGTAAAATTCTTAGTTTACATATTTAATATCATAAGCACGGTTTTCATTTCCTATCAGAAAGTACTAATACTTGTGGATAATAAAACTCTAGCTTGTTTATATTATGACAGCCTTACCGAGCTTGAATACAAGTCCTTAAAGCACTAAAATAGGGCTAATTGAGACAAGAATAATACATTTTCTTAGAGATTTCTAATCAAAACTTTAGAAAAAAATAGAATACTAAAAAATCTATGAATTCAAAAAATGAAAGAATTAGAATGATCTGGAGGGAAATTGATAGCTAAAAGTGGCTTAAAATATCTCATAGAAATGAACTTATGATAAAGGATAACAAAAAAAAATGAAATATTTTCAAAATTGAGCTTGGGTTTCAAAATTAAATATTTAATAAAAGATTTTAAATATTATAATTTATATTTAAATATAGATATCATAAAAATTCTAGGGCTTCTTTCATATTGAAATAACGTATTACATTTAGAATGGCAAAGTGCTCTTTATCTTTTATCTTCTTTCTTTAGATCCTAGGTTATGGTAAACCTATCAAACCTTTATCAAAAGAGATCGATATTTTTTATGTGTTTTCATTTCAAGTAAAGCATAAAAGAATGATTTCATGGGTTTTTCTTGTAATTTAACCACTTGGATATTTCTAGGGATATTTTTTCAAAATAATTTTAATTTTTTGGTTCTATGATATTTATTGATTTTTCTACTTCAAATGTCATACTTACCTATCTCAATTCAAGTATTTTAAGCATTTTATTTACTTATTAGAATTTTTATTGCCTTTACACCTCTTTATTTAGGCATACCATTTAATTTTTTTTTACTATATTAGATATTGGGTTATTTTTGCGGAATTTAATGTTACCAAGATATCTCTTGTTATGTTTATAAAAAGTCTTATGTTTTCGTCATCTTGATTTGTGCAAGATTAAATATAACATTGTGTAAATTGAAAACCTACAAATATATAGGATCATTATGATTTGAAAATGAAATTAAAATTTTCACATATTATATTGCATATATTAATAATTTTGAAGCCCTCTCTAATTTTTTATGGTCTCTTTTATCATCTATAGTTTCCTTTTTTTATTAGTATTTATAGTTTCCTTGCTTATTCCTTTTTTTTTAATATCATATAAGACCTTTGAGCTACTTTGATATTAAAATTTTTGTAAATAATATTATTCAAAACATATTTGAGTCTCTTAAACAAAATTGAAAATAAGAAGGTAAAGGGATTTTTCTTGAGCCTGGGGGAGATAGTAGATATATTGCTGCTATCCCTTTCCCGCCCGTCACATGACTATCGCAATATGGAACATCAGGGGTTTGAATAATCCCCTAAAGCAAAAATTAGTGAATAATCATATTAGAAATAATAATTTCATATAGTATGTTTTCATGAAACAAAAGTAAAGGAGAAAAACATGCATATAGTCTTGAACCATTTTAATAAGCAATTTTCTATTATTCACAACTACTCTACCCATTATAATGGTTGTATATGGATTCTTTGGAGACCTGACCTCCTGAAGATTCGGATCATTAATGTGTTCAAGCAAGTTATTCATTGTTATGTTGAAAGGACAGATGGAATCTTCTACTACCTATTTGTAGTCTATGCTCATAACACAAGAGATGCTAGATAAATTTTATGGTCCCTACTTCAAAATTTCCATGCTATTCATAAAAGAAGCCTTGTGATATGTGACTTTAATGTCTTTCTATCTGATCAAGAAAAAATTGGAGGCATTACTCATGCTGCTAAGATGGAACACTTTGCTGACTACCTCTTCACTTATGGATTAGGAGAGCTGCAAACCTCAGGCCCTTCATTCACTTAGACCAATAATTAGATTAGTCATGCTAGGGTTTGCTGTAAACATAATAGAGCTTTGGGTGATCATGAATGGTTTAAGCAATTCAACCATGTCTAGGTTGAGGTAATTGAGGATTGCCTTTCTAACCATTGCAGACTTCACTTAAAAACTTAGTAGGCAATAAATAATGGGATTAAGCCCTTTAATTTTTTCAAGTTTTGGACTTCTCCTCATTTTCTGCCTTATGTAGTTCATGCCTAGAGTATGCCTATTCTTGGTTCTAAGCAATACATCCTGGTTACAAAACTCGAATTATTAAAAAAATTCCTAAAGTTTTGAGGAGCATTTTGGAAACCTTCAGCATAAAGTTTCTCAAGCAAAAGAAGATTGGCTTCATTGTAATCAGGCCCTCTAAGTTTCTCTAAATAATATTAGCCTACAGATCAAAGAAAAAACTCTAAGAGACAAATTGTGGTAATAGGTTAGGTTTGAGGAGCATTTCTTAAAACAAAAATCAAGAATCCATCATATCAAATTAGGGGATGGAAATAATGCTTTCTTCCATGCTAGAAGCAAAGAGAAACAAAGATCAAACAATATTGCTTCTTTAGTTGACAACTCTAGGAGAAAACTGACTTCTCACATAGAGATTCTTGCTGAGATCATGCACTTGTACTCTGACCTTTTGGGCTCCTCAGCAAACACCCTCTAAATGATTCATCCTGATGTCATCAAGCAAGAGCCTATTCTTAATGCAAATTAGAGATCTATTCTTTCATCCCCTATGACTGCAGATGAACTTAAAAATGTTGTGTTTAGAATGGGAGAAAAAAAAGCTCCTAGACCTGATGGTTTCAATGTTCACTTCTACAAATCCACATGGTAAATTATTAGAGAGGATTTCATAGCTACCGTAAAGAATTTTTAGGACATTGGCTACCTGCTAAGAGCCTTAAATATTACATCCCAGCATCTAATCCCAAAGAAATCCTCCCCCACTACCATAAATGATTACAGACCTATCTCTTGCTGCAATGTTGCGTACAAGATTATCTCTTCCATTCTCACAAAGAGCTTGTAAAATATCCTTCCCTCTCTTGTTCATGGTTCTCAAACAGCTTTAGTGGATGGTAGGTGGATTGGAGAAATTGTGCTGCTAGCTTAAGAACTTCTCAAGAAATACAATAGGAAAAATATCAACCCAAGGATGATGCTTAAAGTGGACTTAAAGAAGGCTTTTGATACAGTAGAATGAAATTTTATTTAGCAGCTTCTTCTTGCCGTGGGATTTCCCAGCCATTTTTCTCATATGATTATGCAATGTGTCACAACCACTAAATTCTCTATTGTCATCAATGGCATCCTATGCAAGCCTTTTAATGGTGGTAGGGGACAAAGACAAGGTGATCCCTTGTCTCCTTAAATTTTTGTGCTAACTATGGAATACCTCTCTCAAATGTTCCAATCTATATAGGCTGAAAAAACATTCAAAGGTCATCCTTATTGCAAGTTAAATAAAATAACCAACCTATACTTTGCTGATAATCTCTTAATTTTTTGCAAAGGTCACCTACAATTTGTTAATATTATTAATGGAATCTTGAACACCTTCTGCATCACCTCAGGTCTACAGGCAAACCCTAATAAAAGTAGTGTCTTTTTTGGTGGTGTAAATGATAGCACTAAATCTCAGGTGCTACATGCTTTAAATTTCACTAAAGGAGTGTTCCCTATAAATTACTTGGGTATTCCTCTAAACCCAAGATCCTTAAAGATTGCTCACTTCTAACCTCTTATTAACAATATATATCGAAGACTCAAATCCTGGGTAACCAAGCTTCTCAGTTTTGCTGAAAGAATGCAGCTACTCAAATCTGTCATTTTTGGTATAGAAAATTTTTGGATGCAATTTTTTTCTTGACAAAGGTTGTTATCCATCACATTGAGAGTCTATGTAAAGATTTTCTCTAGAATAACATGGATTCCTAGAGGCATAACAATCTTATTTCTTGGTCAAAATTCTGCACTCCCAAAGAAGAAGGTAGCCTAGGCTTACAATAGCTCTCACATTCGAATTCAGCATGTATGGCCGAATACCTTTAGAAACTCATTGAATTAAAAGAAAGCTTCTAAGTCAAGTGGGTTTATGGAAGATGTCTTAGAGGAAAAGATATATGGCACATTGAAGATAATGTAGATCACTCTTAGACTTTTAAGCAGCTCCTAAAAGTCAGAGAATAAATCAAAGATTATTATGCCAATTGGTATTTTTCTAAATAATATAATACCAAGTAGGTATATCAACAACTTAGGAGCTCTATGCCTAAAGTTGAATGGAAATATTTTTTATGGAACCACTATAGTCCTGAAAAACACAAGTTTTTTACATGGATGCTTTGCTATAATGCCCTCCTCCTGAAATCAAAGCTTTTCAAATGGGGGATCACTGCTGATAATACTTACGAAGTCTTTAGAAACAACAAAAAGGATATAGATCATCTCTTTTTTATACTATCATGGAGAAAACATCCTCTGGTAGTATATCCTAAGATGGATGCATTTGGTGAGAAATGCAAATGATTGGCTAAGCTTCAAGACATGGTTAATCAGGAAAACCAAGGGGAAAAAGAAAGAATTTGCTTGGAGAGCCATATTCAATGCCCTCCTCTACCACATTTGGATCAATCGCAACAAGGTGACTTTCCAGCTTATGGAAAGGAATCCTATAGACATTATCAAGCAGATTATTTCTGAAACATTTATTAGCTTCAATGATGCTAGGAATATTCATGTTACAAAGTACCTAAAAAGTCTAGATAAATGGATTGTATGAGTTTAGGGGTAAGCCCCTCTTAAGTTTGTAAGTGAAACGTTTGTACTTCTTTCCTTTAGTAATAATATTTTAATTAATTACAAAAAAAAACATATTTGAGTCCCTAAACTTTTTTTTTTGAGTCTCAAAATTATGTTTAGAACAATATGTAAACATCACTACAAAAAATTACTAATCATACCTTTTTTATGATTATTAATGTTCCAAGCCTCATTTTGGCTTTCTACTTATAACACAAATTTAAAAATTTTGGGATAAACACATTTTCATGATCTAGACATAAAAATTAATTTAAAATATTTTACCTTTATTTTTATTGTCAATTGCTAATGTTGGTTGTGTTAATTATCAAAACTTATATTTCTTAAAAATAATCATATTTAACATTAGTAAAATGTAGTTTAAGCTGTTTATTTTTATCATGATCAAATATTAATTCTTGATTTAGCTAACGTTTATCCTATGATTACATATGAAGATGCGGAGGTTACAAAATGGAAAGATGATTTGGTAGGTTGACGTTATAAAAGAAGAATGAGAATATTCCGATACAATTCAAGTAGGATTTAAACAAATCTAAAAATATTCAAATAAGATCCAACAAGAAGATACCTTATATGCTTCTCCAATAGCACACTCAAGGTACTCTATCAAAGATGACTGTATGTACTCTGAGGAAGAAACTTTCACTCAAAGAGATAAAAGGTAACCAATTATTATCCTTGTAATGGACTTTAATTTCAACTCATTAACTTATAGGTAGATGTACTTTGAAAACCCAAAAGTACTATTTTAAAGTTCCAAATGAAATAAAAGATCATACAGTAGAATAAAACTAAATATAACGATACAGGAGAAACGAAAAAGAAGATACACACTAAGTAAGGTAACCAGGTTGTCCTCTACTTCCACAAACTCAAACAGATCTTCTACTAGTGGGCATGAGTGGAACCCATGAAACGGGTAATAATTATGCTACATACTGAGTAAGATAACCATGTGTTAAGGAAAAACATATAAAAATATACATCATAGCATACATGGCATAATCACATAGAGAGCATGTAGTAACAAAGACAAAGAAGACCAATTATGGTCTAGATAACTTATTCTTTAGATCTCTTATAAATATAGTCGATTCATATCATAGTCATTCTCAATCCATGCGAGTGTAGGAACCCCACTATTATTCATCGGTGGATCTATCATCCAGGGAAAAATTTTCCTGGCTACTATTATTCGCCGGTAGACCAGTCCGGTCCCGACTCTCATGGTGTTCCACTGTAATTACTTTATATCTTTCTCTTGTCTTATCATCATTACATTTTTTTTCTTGAGCATGAAAAACCCCATTATTATGGCCCACAGATCAATCCTGTAGCTTAAAATGCACCTAGCCACTATTATTCGCTGGAGGACCAGTCATGTAGGGCACCACGGCTCCTAGCCACTATTATTCACTGGTGGACCGGTCTGGGCCTAGCTCAAAAATCTTTCTCTTCAAATGATTAGTATCTTATTCATGCCTTATTTGATAAATTTTCACCCTTGAATTGTATACCACCATTCTTCTACTTCTGTCCTCTAAAGAGGGGGCCGCCCCATATCTTGAGACTTTAGCACCTCCTAACTGCCCCAACATCCCTTCCTTATTCCACTTCTCACACTAGAAGGGTCAAGGCCCACCACCTCATACCACCAACCCTATTCATAGTCATCCTAAGGGTTTTGTCTAGAAACCCTAATTTTGGCCTATGTGGCCCATTCTTCTCTATTTCACACAACCTAAACTATTATAACACCTCACACATCACAACACATAGATTCAACCCTCATTTTATACCTCACTCACCCTAATTTATTTTTATTATTTTATTTTTCTTTTCCCACCTTCTGAAATTGTGATTTCTTCCCAAACCCTAGCTTGGTCTCCTATGCACCCTTATACTATCCCACATATTATTTTTCACCCGAAGCCTCTAGTCCCCCAACTGACTCTTCTGTTATCTTCCACATGCCCCAAGGAAACTTTCCATATGTCAAGTTTGCCCCCATGCACACTCTAACCATGCCATAAAAAACCTCAATGATTTTAATGCAAAATCCTAAAATTCCCATGCAAACCTTAGTTCCTCCCAGGCAACTCCTAGATTCTCCCACTTTTTCAATTCATTTAAGTCTCCCCCTTATTCACCACTCATGGATCATGGATTATTTAGGTCATTCTTACCTACGTTAGCCAACTTACTTCCCATTGTTTATCTTTCTTTCCCATTTTTCTTTTTCATGCCTCCATCCCACATCACCACATTAATTATCCTAGCATGCATGTCTTAAAGGTCCACATCACATCACATCATAACTTACAGCATATCTATATTAACACATACCATGAGAAAGCACATGAACATACCTCCATTCCAAGTTGTGCTACACATAAAACAGTTAAGATAAGGGTACAACGTAAACGTCATATAATTATATGGGACATCCAAGGCATATAAGACACATAGCACACATGAGGCCTTAGCTACACCCTTACCTAAAATGATGTTGGGCTTGGAGCACACTCCAACACCTCCTTAAGGTTTTGATTTGATTCACCTATAAGAGTGAAATACTATGGGTTAATCTCCCTCATACCAACATTCCCTACCTTATGCCTACTATGGCCCACTATTAGGGCTAATGATGATAATAGTAGTTTTATAATAAAAAGTAGGGCTATTATTTAACAAATTAATTATCATGCCACTACTAACTAAATTAAGTCTTAGATATATTCATAGTATTAAAAGTAATAGTTTCAGTATTACTAATAATAATAATAATAATATTAGTTTTAGTAAAAATACAAATATTAGCCCAAATTCTAGTAATAATACTAATAGTGATATAAATGATATAAAATTAACAACAATAATGATACTTATATTAATTATGCTACTGGCAGTGGTAATAATAATAATGATAATAATAACAATAGTAGTAGTAGTAGTCATAATAGTTTCAATCTTGAGAATAATGCTAATTAGGTTCTAGAAATTATAATAGTAGTAGGCTTGGTGATAATATGGTCAAGTGTAACAGCATAATGATAATGAAATTAATAATAATAATAATAATAATAATAATAATAATAATAATAATAATAATAATAATAATAATAATAATAATAGTAATAATAATAATTCTAGAAATGATGACGACGACGACGATGATGATGATAATTATGTTAATCATGAAAAGGGGTAATGGTACTATAATGGCTAAAATTAGTATTAATATTATTAGTAACAAAATAATAATAATAATAAGGATAATAATAATAATAATAATAATAATAATAATAATAATAATAATAATAATAATAATAATAATAATTTTGTTGTCTTTTAAATAATAATACCATTAGTTAGAAATATTTCTGAAATATGAATTATAACATCTTAATAATAATAATAATAATAATAATAATAATAATAATAATAATAACATCAACAACAACAAAAACAACAACAATGATAATAATAACAATAATAATAATAATAATAATAATAATAATAATAGTTATTAATAATACTATTAATATTAAAAACCATTAACTTATATTTAAAAAATATTTAAGGGTTAGGAAGTTCGAATACCACCTAGGCTTCGTGGTAGAGCCAGTAGCGGCAGCGGTGGTGGAGGAAGAGAGGTGGGGAGATGGGGATATATGCTAGAAGATAGGGAATGAGGGGATGTTTGGAGTGGTGGAAGATGTCCTAGGTGGATAGGGGTAGAATGGGAAGCTAGAAGTGGCGGCGCACGACGACTAAGGTGGTGGCCGAAGGTGGTGGAAGGTGGAGGAGGGAGACGGAGAGGGACGCAGGTAAAGATGGAGGTATGGGTAGATAGATTAGAGTCCCCTCGTTGTTTTAGGGGGTAGAGAGGTAGTGTTATTGGCTGTAGAATATGTGGCAGATGGTGACATAAGGGGTGGTGGAAAGTCAAAGTAAGTTATTCAGGAGGGGGACTTTGCACAGCCAAGGTGGCTCGTGTAGGGCAAGGCAAGGAAGGAGGGTGGCTTAGTTGTGTAGAGGGCGGTGTAAGGAAGGTTTTGGTGGCTAGAGTAGGTGGTGTTGATGGTTGACGGTGATATGTTTGGGCGGTGGCGCGTGGTCGGATTTCTGGACTGCCAAAATTGAAACCCAATTATAGCTGCCTTGGGGTATATATATATAGGTCTATTTGAAGGGAAAACGAAAAAGGGGTGCTGAGAAATAGGGGACAAGGGGCATATATGCACTAGCCGGTGAAGGTAGGATAGCATAGGTCTACCTTTGTAGGTCATTTCGATGGGGAAGCGGGGGATGGCACGTATAGGAGAGGGAATGGCCAGCTAGGTTAAAGTGACAGAGTAGATGATGGGGAAGAGAAAGGAAGAATGGTGGGTTAACCAGCGTGATGGGTAGTGAAAATTTTTGCACCGATCAGGGGGAGTTGTAGTGGTGTGAGGAAGAAGAAGAAGAAGAAAAAGAAGAAAGGTGGGTTGGACCGGCGGTCAAGGGGAAAAGAAGAAAGAAAGGAAAAAGAATCCGGACCAACTGGAAGAGAAAAAAAAAACAAGAAAGGGCGATTTGAGTTAAGGTTACGCAGGAGGGAAGGGAGAACTGGGTTGAAGGCAGACTGGTCAAGGTCAGGGGAAAGGAGAAAAAAAAGGAAGAAGAATGAGAAGAAAAAAGAAAAAAGAAGAAAGAAGAGGGGGAAAAAGAAAAAAAATGAAAAATCAAAAAGGTAGGTTCGGGGTTATTTAATATATTTTATGCATTTTGAGATATTAAAAATTATTAATGTTAAAATAGTAATTGATTTCTATTTTTTTGTTAATTCAGGGTTTGTGAAAGATTTTTGCTAAATTACATTTTAATTAGCAAAATACTCAAAATTTTCCTATTTAAATTATTTATTAATTTCTCTTAGATTTTCATTAATTAATTCCCTCTTATTTTAATAAAAATAGTTTATTCAATTAATTTCCCTAATAAATCCTTATCTTGCCATAATTTTCTAAATTACGGTTTTTGGTTATTTCATCACTACCCCCTTAAAGAAAGACTTCATCCCCAAAGTCACTTCCAATTTTCTAAGGTTAAGGCCAAAGTATCCTAATAAGATAGGGGAACCACTCTTACATCAATAATTACCTCAACTACCCCCTTGAAGAGAAAGTTATTAAGAAATGGTTGTACCTACATTAAAGAGTTTTAGATACGCTTCATGCATGTCCTTCTCAATTTTTCAGGTAGCTTCTTCGATTCCATGCTGACTCCATAGGACCTTAATGAGGGAAACTACACATGAGTAGGTCTTTCACAGCTTGGTATCGAGGATCAACATTGGTCTCTCTTTATAAGTTAATGAGTCATCCAATTCTATCTCATCTGGTCGGATTATGTGGGAAGGATCAGAAACATACTTTTGCAACTGAGAAATGTAAAATACATTGTGAACTCAAGCGAACTCTGGAGGTAGTGCCAAATGATAAGCATCCTCTCCTATATGCTCCAGGATCTCAAAGGGGCCGATGTACCTCGATCTTAGCTTACCCCTTCTGCCAGACCTCTAAATGCCCTTTATTGGTGAGACCATCAATAATTTTTTTTTCTCCAGGCTTAAAGTCACTATCCCGACACCTCGAATTGGCATAACTCATTTTCTTTCTTTGGCATGTTCTCATCTGATCCTGAATCGATTAGACCTACCTGGTCATTTCTTTGATCATCTCGGGCCCTAATACCACCGTCTCACTAATATCATTCCAGCATAAGGAAATTTGACATTTTCGCCTATACAAAGCTTCAAAGGGAGTCAACCCAATACTGGCATGTGGTAGTTGTTGCTATACGAGAACTCTATCAAATGTAGGTGCTTCTCCCAACATCCCTAGAAATTCTACATGAACCTTCTGTAATACCCAGCAAACCCTATAAAGCCCTATACCTTTGCTAGGAGGCTTCCACTCTATGATGGGCACGATCTTTGATGGGTCCACAACCACTCTCTCTAATAATACAATATGTCCCAAGAAAGCCACCACTTGAAGCTAGAATATGCACATTGAAAATTTTACATATAGGCTATGCTCTCTCAGCAGATTTAGAATAGTGTGGAGGTGCTTCTCGTGCTCCTCGTTCCCTCAGGAATACACTAAGATGTCATCAATGAACACCATGATGAATTGATCCAAGAATGGCCTAAATATCTTTATCATTAGATCCATGAAAACTACAGGCATATTCGTGAGCCCAAACAACATCACTATAAACTAGCAGTTTCCATACCGGGTCCAGAAGGCAGTCTTTATAATATCAACAACTGATGGTACCTTGACCTCAAATCAATCTTAGAGAACACTGTGGCATCCTTCAACTGGTCAAAAAGGTCATCTATTCTTAGGAGTTGGTATTGGTTCTTCAGTGTCAATTGGTTCAATCCTCAGTAGTTAATGCAAAAGGGGAGACTACCATCCTTCTTTTTTACAAACATGACCGATGCTCCCCAAGGTTACACACTCGATTGAATTTACCCATGATCCAACGGCTCTTCTAGCGGGGCCTTTAACTCCATCGATTCAATAGGCACATCCCATAGGGTGACTCTGTGATTGGCTCAACTCCTGGCACCAACTTGATCTTAAAATCACTTTCTCAAAGTGAGGGTATACCCAGTATCTTCTCTAGAAACACATCTGGGAACTTCTCGACTACCAAGATGCTATCGAGATTAGCTAGGTTCTTGTTCTACTCATGTATACTACATAATTATAGGGGATACCCCTTATGGATCAAGGAGCATGGAGTCACTACGGATACTATCTTTGTAGAGGGCTTAGGTTAGGTTCTTCGGTATGAAACTGTAGTTCCCTTTGGGTCTCATAAGATCATACCCTTTTAAGCATAGTCAATGATGGTCTTGTATATCCCCAGCATGTCCATATCCAGAATCATATCCAAATCCTTTAATTCCATCTAGACCAGGTCCACTAAGAAATCTAGCCCGCCTATGAATAAGGCCACATCAAAAACAACTAACTATACTCCAATTAATCACTAGAGGAAAGCATCAAAAATAGTTCTATTTTAGTAGCAGGTGATAGTGTAATCCCCTGAAATTTCAAAAACCTATAATTTAATAAATAGCTTTTATTTGAAATAAATTAGCTTTTAAAATTATTTAGTTTATTTTTTAAGGATTTTTTGTTATTTTATCATATAATTTTTTTTAAATAATTTTCCAAACTAATATCTTAGTAAAATTACCCTTTGTGGACCAATATATTAAATTATTAAATTAAATAATTTATCAAAAATATTACATGTTATTATTTTATAAATTAAATTAAATTATTTTTCCTATTTTCCCTTTTTCCTTTTCTTTCTCCCTTTTCCTCCTCCTTCTTCCTTCTTTCCTTTTCCTTTATCCTTCCTCCGGGCCGCCAGGCCATAGCTTGCCTTGTCCCTCCCCCTACGCTCCTGGTTCTCCCCCCTTTTTTTCTTTCTTCTTCTAATTTGTTATCAAGACAAGGTGGCTAAGCTGTCTCCGTCGCCACGTCTGCCACCTTAGGCACACTGGTCACCACCCTACTATGACCACCTACCACCACTACAACTCTCTCTCTCTCTTCCCCGTCCCTTTTTTTCACCATTTTAAGCCAGCCAGCCATGCACTCCCCACCCACATGGCTCTTCCTTTCCCTTCTTCCCCTCCCTCTCCTTGCCACCCTACCACCTCCTTGCCATGCTAAACACTGCCACCAACTGACAACCTATCTCCCTATCCTCCCTCCTCTTTTTCTTCTCCTCTTTACCCCTTTTCCTACCCCAGTTTTCATGCCCCATCCTTCGTCGATTCCTTTCTCCACTTTTATGCTCCTTCCATTTTCACCTCGATTTTGGCTCCGTCACCTCCTTTTGCCACTTCCTCTACCTCAAAAACCACCTAAACCACCTCCTGCCCTACACCCTTTTACTCTTGCCCTACACCACCCCAACACCGTCCAAGACACCCCACAACTCCTTCCTCCTCTCTCCTTTTCTCCCCATTTTTCTCTTCTCTAGGTAGCCTCCTTGAAACCCCACCATTTGGCCACCTCTACCGCCACCCAAACCACATTTCCACTCCCTGCAACCTCTTCTACCACCCACACACCTTCTTTTCCCTAAACTAGCCCCTGCACCCTTCATTTTCCTCCCCTATTTTCCTTCCTTCTCAGGCCTATCCACCTCGGCAACCATCTTCGCTACCTTGCCGCCGCCATCTTCGTTGCTCTTGGCCACCAACAACCCATCCCCAGCCTCCACTTACACCCCCTCTTTACTTTTGCAACAATCCCTTACCATAAATCCTCCCCCATCTACCTTCTTTTCTAGCCTAAAGACCCCAACCCGAACACACCCATTCCATCCTCTTCTTTATACAACCTTTTACCCTTCCACCCTTATTTTTACATCCAGCTCATGCTGTATAAACTGGATGAGTTGGTGCATTTATTAGCCCATTATTGTTCATATTTTAAGTTATGATAATATTTAAGTTAATTATTTCATTTAGTAAATTTTATAAAGTCCTATGCTTAGGTTTTTGTATTTCTAATATAATAGATATTGATGTTATTTTTAGGTATTGGTTTTGCTAATCAAAGTTTGAATCTTTTATTGAAACATTGGTAAAATTCAATTTTATAGTAATTAAGGTAATTGTTAAACCCCACGTTAATGCATGGATAAACGTATGTTAGCACGTTAGGATTTTTAATATGTTATTACACTTGATATTTGTTGTTTAATATTATATATATATATATAAATATATATATATTCTTATATTGATTGATACAAAGGGAAAGTATGCTAGTTTATATGCCATGTGTGGAAATGTTGCTTAAAGGAAGAGTTAGACTATTAATAAAAGTGTTATGGACTTATCCATATTATATTATGTTATTTTGACCATTTATGCATGAATAATATTATTCAAAGCCCGAAGGGTATTTTAGTAATAGTTCTTTTGCAACAATGTGGCCTAATATATGTGGGTGCTAATAAGTATTATATTAAAATATAATAGTTGGTGGAGTTGGATATTGTTAATAGAGTATTAGTATTATTATTTCATGTGGTAATGTTAATTTAATAAAAGTGGTGTAATAAATGGGGTAAAGTGGTAATTTTAGAAGCAAAAGGGTAATATGATAATTTTATAAGTAAACGGAAAAATGGTAGTTTTTGGAGTAAAGGGTAAAGTAGTATTTTTGGAAGTAAAGGGGGGTAAAATAATAATTATGATAGAGAAGGGAAAATTGGTAAATTGGAAATGAAAGGGTATTATGGTAATGTTATAAGTAAAGGGATATTATAGTAATTTTAGGAGAAAATGGTCTAGTGGTAATTTTAGGAGTGAAGGGGGTAAGAATGGTAATTTTAGAAGTAAAGGGTAAAGTGGTAATTTTCGAGGTAAAATGGAAATTTTATCAGTAAAAGGTAATATAATATTTTTGAGGCAAGGGCAATATGGTAATTTTATAAGTAAATGGTAAAATGAGACTTTTATAAGTAAAGGGTAATATGGTAATTTTAACAAAAAGAAGAGTAAAATAGTAATTTTGGAGGTGAAAGGGTAAAATAGTAATTTGTAAGTAAAAGGGTATTATGCTAATTTTATAAGTAGAAGGGTAAAATAGTAATTTTAGAAATAATAGGCAAAATGGTAAATTGCAAGTAAAAAGAGTATTATGGTGATTTTTAAGTAAAAGGGTATTGTGGTAATTTTATAAATAAAAGGATATTATGGTAATTTGGAAGTAAAGGGTAGAAGGGTAATTTTGTAAATAAAAGGATATTTATGGCAAACATGGGAGTAAGGGGTAACTTGGTAATTATAATTTGGTCATTAAATTATGATTATGGAAGGGAAATTGTATAATTATGATAATAGAGAAGGGTAATTTGGTAAATTAACTAATAAAAGGGCATTATGGTAATTTTAGTAATGGATAAGGGTAAATTAATAATTATAAAAATGGAGAAGGGTAAATTAATAATATTAAAAATGGAGAAGGGTAAATTGGTAATTATAATTATGGAGAAGGGTATATTAATAATTATAGTTATGGAAAAAGGGTAAGTTGGTAATTATTTAACCAACTAAAGTGACAAATTGGTAATCACGATAATGAAGAAAGGTAATTTGGTAATTTATCCAACTTAAGGGCAATTTAGTCATTATAACGAAGGAGAATGGCAATTTGGTAATCTAACCAACCAAATGGGAAATATGATAAGTGTAACAATTATGAAGGGTGAATGGTGATCTAAAAAGCGTATGAAATAACTTGGTAATTTAAACCGAGTAAGGGGTAATTTGATAATTTGGCAACCTAAAGTGATATGAATCTCAAAAATTTGTATTTAATTAATTCTGATAATTGCTGTAAATCATTTTATACTTATAAGTGCTTGTCTTATTGTGTGATTGATTATGAAGTATTAATGCAGCACATGGAGGATGGAATTAAAATGCTGTAGTTGCTGAAGTTTTGTTGTAGAAATTTATTTTTTTGAGTTATGTAATCCCATGTGATACATTCGTCGGCAAAAATTAGCTAATGGGGATTAAGTTGCTTGTATAACCCACCACCTAATCCATAGTTAATGGATTAGTTAGATTGTGGGTTAATCGACCCTTAATAACCATGATTAGCTAAAATTATTCTTAGCTGATGGGAATTGATGTATAAGTATTTCCTTATAATTTTGGGCTTTGGAGTTATAATTAATTGGGCTTTTGAATTGTCCAGCATTGACCTTCCCCTTCTTTTTGTGTATTTGGGTTGTTTCAGCTGAGTATTGTAAAGCCTGCGTTGTGTATTTTATACGCTATTATACGCCATATAAATATGGCATATACGGAATGTTCGGGTGGACTTTTTGGCTAAATAAGAAATTGATTCTTACTTTTCTCTCGAACTCTCTCTCTCACGTCTCCCTCTTAGGCGAATCTCTCACTCGCATCTTCTGCTACTTCTGCTCCCTCTCTTCGATCAATTCTTGATCGTTCTTACTTCTCAAATTCAGTTGTCGTTCTCATACTATGCTTCTGAGTTCTTGAATCTTCCTTTGGAAAGTTCCTTAGGCTGATTCTGGCGAATTGAACCCCGCGCTCGATTATTCTTCGATCCTTTTTGAGAAACCCTAATAGGTTTCCATCATTTGGTATCAGAGCCTCTATTATTCGAGTGCTCGTGGCTTAATTTTTTGTTACTAAGTTCTTTTTACTTCTGGTTTATTATTTGTCGATTTTGCTAACCCTACTTCTGAAGTGCGAAATTTAGGGTTTGCAATTAACGAAGGGTTTTGAAGATTTCTGTCGCACTTAAGCGGGCGATCGGAGGTGTTGTATCTGCTATTTCAAAGTTCTTGGAAGAAAACCCTAAATCGTTTGGATGATTTGTTGATTAGGGTTTCGTCAAGAAATTGAATCTTGACAATTCTTGAGACATACTTTCCTATTGGTAAACTAGAACCTTATTTTGCTACATACTAATATCTATGATAACTAATTAACAAATTCTTTCAAGATATTATTCTATTCCGTTTGGTAAGTGTACAGGATAAATAACCGGCGAACCTTTTGGTTTCGGGAAAGGAGTAAGACCTCTAAGAAGAGGGGTTCTTTTTAGTAATTAGATTACTTGTTTTAAGAGCTTGCGGTAATAACGTTTTTGTAATACCCAAAATTTTTAGAAAACTAATTATTGAATAAATAGCTTTTATTTTAAATAAATTAGCTTTTAGAATTAATTAATTTAATTAATTTATGGATTTTTGAGTGTATAAATTGGACGGGAATATTTAATAAATTAAAATAGATATTTTGTTATTCTATCATGCTATTTTTAATTAAATAATTTTTTAAATTAATATTTTACTAACCTTATCCTTTTTAAATTAATATATTAGATTATAATGAATTAAATTATTAAACTAAATAATTTATCAAGAATGTTACATTTTATGATTTTATAAATTAATTTTTTTTATTTTTTCCTATTTTTCCATTCCCTTTTTGCCCTTTTTCCTATTTCTTCTTTTCTTTTTTCCTTTTTCTTCCCTCGGGCTACCTCACCAGGCCAGCCCTTCCCTGCGCATTGGGCCTCGGCCTGTCTCTCCCTTCCTTCCTCCTTCTTTCACGCGGTCCGTCCTTTCTTCTCTCATCTTCTTTCCTATACGCCCAGCCGCCCAAATGCAGCCTTCTTTTTTTTTTTTTCCGGACCAGCCGACTTCATCTTCTTTCCTACGTCGGTCCAGCTGCTCGTACCCCCTTCCCTTCTTTCTTCTTCCACGCCTAACCCCTGCAAGCTTCGACCCCATGTTTGCCACCACCAAGTTGCCCTGCAACTGCCGCCACCTACAACCACACCTGCTCCCTCTCTCTCTCTCTTCCCCCATCATTTTCTTTCCTTTTTCGAGCCAAACCGGCTCTTGGACCACACATCACGAGCCCCTCTCACTTTCCTTCTTCTTCCCTCTCTTTCCCGTGCTAATCGACCACCACCTACCACCCTTCGTCCTCTCGCCGACTGGCCACTGCCCCTCTCTTCTCCCTCTTCTTTTTCCTTATCTCCCCAGCCCTTCATTCCCCATAATTTCGAGCCCTCATCTCCTTCCCCGAGCTCCCTCTTCTCTCTTTCCCTCTCCCCCTTGTTTTGGAAATTAGTTGGCTAAATTTTTGAGGTATATTAATAGTTAAGTAAAGTGTTTTATTATTAAATAAATTTTTATAAAGTTTTATCCTTTTAATTTCTTATTCCTAACATGATAATGGTTGATATTATTTTAGGTGTTGAGTTGCTAATTAAAGCTTAAGTATTTAACCAGGATACCGGTAAGGTTTTTTTTTGCAGGATTAAGGTAATCATTAATCCTCACATAAATACATGGAAAAACGTATGCTAGGACATTAGGGATTTTAGTATGATTTTATGCATGGTTTGTGTGCTTAGCATGATATATATATATATGGTTGCTTATATTGTTTGGTAGAAAGAAAAAGTATGATAGCCTTTGTGCCATGTGTAGGTATGATAATTAAGGAAGGAAGTTGATTATTGATGGAAATGTTAAACGCTTGGTTATGATGTATTACATTGCTAAGACATGGATAATATTATTGTCTAAGGGTATTTTAATGATACGCTTGTAAAGTATGTGATCTAATATATGTAGTTGCTAATGAGTATTATGTTAAGTAATGACAAGTTGGTGGACTTAGATGATAAGAATGAAGTACTAATATCATTATTTTATATAGTGGTGGTAAATTCATAAAAGTTGTGTAATAAAAGGGTTAGGTGGAAATTGTATAAGTAAAAAGGGTATTTTAGGAATTTTGGAGTAAAAGGGGTAAAATGGTAATTTTTGTAAGTAAAATGGCATTATGGAAATTATAAAAGAAAAGTGGCAAAACAATAAATTTATAAGTAAAAGGGTATTTTGGTAATTTCAAAAGAAAGGGGTGGAATGATAAT
Organism: Tamarix austromongolica; assembly: GCA_039764185.1. Lineage (NCBI taxonomy): Eukaryota > Viridiplantae > Streptophyta > Magnoliopsida > Caryophyllales > Tamaricaceae > Tamarix > Tamarix austromongolica. The sequence goes on from CM077817.1 coordinate 52,906,828, forward strand.
TTTATAAGTAAATGCATAAAATTGTAAGTTGTGAGAAAGAAGGGTATTATGGTAATTTTTGAGGTAAAAGAATAATATGGTAATTTTATGATTAAATGAAAAAATGATAATTTTACAAGTAAGAAGGGGTATTGTGGTAATTATAGAAGTTAAGGGTATTATTATAAATTTATGAGTAAAGGGAGAGGATGGTAATTTTTCAAGAAAAGGGGCACTGTGGTAATTTTAGAGGTAGAGGGGCAAAATAGTAATTTCATAAATAAATGGCAATATGGTAATTTTATATGTGAATAGCGAAATGGTAATTTTTATAAGTAAGAGGTATTATGGTGATTTTAGGAGTAAAGGGGTAATATGATAATTTTGGAAAAGAAGGGCAAAATGGTAATTATGTAAGGAAAGATAAAGATGGTAATTTTGGATGTGAAAGGGTAAAATAGTAATTTGAAAAGTAAAAGGAGTGTTATGGTAATTTTATAAATAAAAGGATATTGTGGTAATTTTGTAAATAAAAGGATATTGTGGTAATTTTGTAAATAAAAGGATATTGTGGTAATTTTGTAAATAAAAGGATATTATGGTAATTTGGAAGTAAGGGGTAAAAAGGTAATTTTGTAAGTTAAAAGGATATTTATGGTAAACTTGGGAGTAGGGGTTACTTGGTAATAATGATAACAACGAAGGACAAATTGGTAATTAAATTATGATTATAAAAGGGTAATTATGATTATGAAGAAGGGTAAATTAATGTTTGTAATTATGAAGAAGGGTAAATTGGTAATTATGATTATGAAGAAGGGTAAATTAATATTTGTAATTATGAAGAAGGGTAACTTGGGATTTATGATAATTAAAAAGGGTAAAATGGCAATTAAAATAATTGAGAGGGGTAAAATGGTAATTATAATAAAGGAGAAGGGCAATTTGGTAATTTATCCAACTAAAGGGGCAATTTGGTAATTTAACTGATTAAAGGGTAAAGTGATAATTATTTAACCAACTAAAGGGGCAAAATAGTAATCATGATAATGAAGGAGGATAATTTAGTAATTTATCCAACTCAAGGGAAATTTAGTAATTATAACAAAGGAGAAGGGTGATTTGGTAATCTAACCAGCTAAATGGGAAATATGATAAGTGTAGTAATTATGAGGGGTGAATGACGATCTAAAGAGTGTAGGATATAATTTGGTAATCTAAATTAGACAAGAGGTAATTTGGTAATTATGCAACCTAAAGGGCAATGGAGTAAATTGTCAAGTAAGGAAGGAATACTTAGCAATTATATAAGTAAGGGGTCAATGAGTAATTTGTACCTAACATGTCATTATGATTGTGGAACATTATAATATGATTCAAATAATGCTGATTAGCCAAGTAAGAGTATTTGATAATTAGTATGGCCTTAATGGTTTCTCTGTGATATCCTGGATAATCATCTGAATAAGAAATGACTAATGATATCGGAATGATTGAAAGTGAATAAGTATCGGATTATCGTATTTTTCATGATCACTTTAATTAAGACACTATTACATAAAGTGAAAGACCTCGAGATCGGGAATGGTGACTCCTTAGGGGTCGCTACCCTAAGGACATGGTTTAGTCCATGATTATTATGATATTTGCTGGTGTGCCTTTGTGCCCCAACCAGACCCTATATCTTACTCTTTCTAGCTCTACGAACCTAGTTAGGGGGTATGCATACTTATGGATTAGGTGTCCTTGTCAATAGGGTTGAGTTTATACACTAGTATGCCCAGGGTACCTTTATGTCCTTGGGTTCGTGGTTGAAGGGTACTAAGTAGCTTATATGCACTGGTACGACCGGTGTACCTTTGTGTCCCAAATTCTTGATCTCCTGTTTGAGGCAAATAAATAGACTTGTTGTGCTGATTAAAGAAAGGAAAGATACTAATATTGAAAGTGGAATATTAATGAGTCGGGCCTAGATGACTTATGATATTATGTACCGATCCACCGGTTATAATAGTGGCCCAGGAGCGTGTTGCCCTGGCAAGTGATATTGAGTACTAGTCCACCGGATATAATAGTGGCCTAGGAGCGTTGTGCCCTGGATGATGATATATATATATATATATATTCTGGTCCACCAGCAATAATAGTGGGGGTCCCAAGCTCAATAAAACCAGTATTATATGTGAATAAAGTTATGAAAAAATACTAATTACTTATAGTGGAACACCATGTGAGTCGGGGCCAGACCGGTCCACCGGCAAATAATAGTGGCCAGGAGCGTCTTGCCCTAGAGACCAGTCCACCGACAAATAATAGTGGTCAGGAGCGTTCTGCCTTGAGTGTATACTTTCTGGTCCACCGGCTATAATAATAGGGTTCTCGCACTCACATGGATATAAAATATGAGACTGATTGACTGATGACAAAATAATGGCTTAAGCCTAAATGTATTGGTTTTACACTATGACATGGCTTAAGGCCCAAAGGTATCGATCATGAATTATAACTTGTTTTATGTGTGATTGTTATATATGTACCTCTGTTTTCATATGTACATAGCTTGCATTATGTGTTACATCGCGGACCTATCTTTAAGTGTTGTATTAAAGGGTTACTTAGTACTGTAGTATTGAAGGGAATCCCTTTGTGGGGCCCCTACCTATTCAATGGGTAGTGCCCTTGCAGGTCTTTCAGGTACTACTCAAGTGGGCTATGGGAAAGAGAGTAAGGAGTTATCCGGTATTGTTTAGGTTTTCTCTTTCTCTTTTAAACTCCTAGTTTTAATGCTAATGTTGTTTAAGTAACCATCATTGGTAGAATTTATTCTTGTAAATGACTTGATGCGCTACTCTGATTTATGTATGTTGAATTTCTTTCAAATTGTATTTCATTGTTCTTAGCCTTAGCACTTGTTACTGCAACGGTATGAGTGAACCAATCTGGTACTAAGTGTGGCGGTAATACTCCCAAAGTTCAGGTTTTATTAATTTACTTCTGCTAAATTTCCTTTTAATTAACGAAATTTTTTAGTAGTGAATTTTGGGGGTGTTACAGTTTCTTTCTCAAGCTATCTATTAATTTCAATTCAATACTTACTTGGAATTTCTGTACAAGTCTGTGTGTTGATATATCTTGATATTAATTGATACTGTGTTATTCTTTTAATTAGATTGCTTAATTACTGTCTGTCCAATTTCTATTAAAGTAATTTTATTTTGTTTGACTGTCTGTAATTTTGTTTAATTAATAATATTAAAGAAATCTAATAATGTCTAACAATGGGTAATCTGTTAATCAATCTATTTCCAGTAATGATCTATTAGAAACTCTTAGGAATTTTCAAGAACAAATGACTGCTCAATTGGTTGTGTTGTCTGCTAACTTAGAACAAAGAATAGGAGAACAAGAGGTGAGAAGTAATGAATTACAACATAATAGAGTCGAAACTCACTAGGCAGGGGTTTTAGGAACGGCTCCTATGGACCCTAGGATAAAAATTCCACCCACAGCTAACCTAGAAGAATTAGATGACCAAGTATCCAACAATAGTGATAGGAGACCTAGGCAGACCAATAGACAAGAAAGGGATTTAGAATTCGCTAATAGGAATCTAAATAATATTAAGCTTAGTATACCTGGGTTCAATGGCAGAAATGACCCTGATTATTATTTTGAATGGGAAAGGAAGATAAAGCTAGTGTTTGAATGTCATAACTAATCGGATGATAAGAAAATTAAAGTAGCTATAGTAGAGTTTACTGAGTATGCTTCCTCTTGGTATCATAATCTTGTGTTAACTAGATGTAGGTGTGGGGAACCACCCATACAGACATGGGATGAGTTTAAAATTTTGATGAGGAAAAGGTTCTCTCCAAGTTATTATTATATGGAGTTACATGAAAGATTACAAACAATAAGTCAAGGAATGAGAACAGTGGATGAATACTTTAAGGAAATAGAGGTTCTGATCATTAAAATAGGAATTATTGAGGATGATGATGCTACCATAGATAGGTTCTTGAGTGGATTAAACTCTGAGATAGCTGATAAAGTAGAATTATATCCTTGTGAGACTTTAAGTGAAATGGTAAATATAGCTACTAAGATAGAGATTCAATTAAAGAAGACCAGACAATATAAGCCCCCTGGGATTGGGATTAAGAGTACAATGAGAAGGAATTTTGGGGGAACTAATCCTAGAAATTGGAGGAATACTAATAGATTTGAGTCTAAAAGTAGAAACAATGAGGCAAAAGCAGGAAATAAGTTTGAAAAGGGTAAGAATGTGATAACAAACACTGTGAGTGGTTCGAACAGAACTAGAGATATTAAATGTTTTAAATGTGGAGGATTGGGACATATAGCTTCTGAGTGTCCAAACAAGAGGAATATTTTAATTAGAGTGTCTGGAGACATAGAATCTGAATCTGAGGAGGAAGATATGGAGACTAGTTTGGTTAGAGAAGATACTAGTGATTTAGAAGAAGAAATAGAACTACTAGTAAGTAGAGACCATTTTGTAGTGGGTAGGGCTTTAAACAGTAACTAACTACCTGATTCTAATGCAATACAAAGAGAAAATATATTTCATACTAGATGTTTAATCGATGATAAATGTTTTAACATGGCTATAGATAGTGGTAGTTGTATTAATGCTGCTAGTCCCTTGTTAGTGTCTAAGTTAGGATTACCAACTACTAAACACCCAAAACCATATAGATTGCAGTGGCTTAATGAGTTAGGAGATGTAAAAGTTAGCCAACAAGTTTTAGTAAACTCAAAATTAGGAAAATATGAGGATGCTATTTTGTGTGATATAGTTCCAATGCATGCTCCTTAATTATTATTAGGTAGACCTTGGAAATATGATAGGAGGGTAATACATGATGGTCATAAAAATAGATATGCCTTACGGAATGATGACAGGAAGATTGCTTTAGCACCAATGACTCCAAAAGAGATTTTTGAAGACCAAATTAAAATTAAGTCTGACTATAAGGAATTATCTAAATCGAGTTTGAAGACTGAGATTAGTTCAAAAGAAATTAGGGGAACATCTAGATTTTATGCTAAGAGTAAGGATGTAGGAAAGGCTATTAAGATATAGGCCAATGTTTATTTGATGGTTTATAAAGAATTTTATGAGTGTCAGTTAGGACTTAGTGAGGAAGTACCTGTTGCTGTGAAACAATTATTGGAAGACTATAGTGAGTTGTTTCCTGAGGACATTCTTAGTGGATTACCTCCATTAAGAGGAATAGAACATCAAATAGATTTTTTTCCAGGAGCTGTTATACCAAACAAACCTGCTTATAGGGCTAATCCTGAAGAGGTTAAGGAATTAAAAAGGTAAATTTCTGAATTACTAAGCAAAGGATATATTAAGGAATCAATGAGTCCATGTGCAGTTCTAGTATTACTAGTACCTAAAAAGGATGGTAGTTGGAGGATGTGTATAGATAGTAGGGTAGTGAATAAGATAACTATAAATTATAGATATCCCATACCTAGACTTGATAAGATGTTGGATCTTTTACATGGTGCTATTATTTTTTCGAAAATAGATTTAAAAAGTGGGTATCATTAAATTAGGATGAAACCAGGAGATGAATGGAAGACAGCTTTTAAAACTAATTTTAGATTGTATGAATAGTTAGTAATGCCTTTTGGATTATCCAATACACCTATTACCTTTATGAGACTTATGAACCATGTTTTGAGGAATTTTATTGGAAAATTTGTGGTTGTTTATTTTGATGACATACTTATATATAGTAGATCTTTAGAGGAACACTTGAAACACTTAAGGATTATTTTGGATTTGTTTAAGACAGAATAACTTTATGCTAACTTAACTAAATCTAGGTTTTGTCTGAAAAATGTGGTTTTCTTAGGATTTGTGGTAGGAAAAGATGGCATATCTGTGGATAAAGATAAAATTAAAGGTATTCAAGAATGGCCTATGCCAAAGAGTGTAACTAAAGTAAGAAGTTTTCATGGGTTGTGTTCTTTCTATAGGAGATTTGTTAGGAATTTTAGTACTATAGCTGCTCCTTTGACTGCCATAACAAAAAAAGAGAATGGATTTAGGTGGTGTTTAGAACAACAAAAATCTTTTAAGACACTTAAAACTAAATTAACCCAGGCACCTGTGTTAAGCCTTCCTGACTTTGAAAAGATGTTTGAATTAGATTGTGATGCTTTAGGGTTAGGAATAGGGGCTGTACTTTCTCAAGAGGGAAAACCAATAGCTTATTTTAGTGAGAAATTAAATGGTAGTACTTTAAATTACTCTAGTTATAAAAAAGAATTTTTTGCTTTAGTAAGAGCTTTAGAAGTTTGACAACATTACCTATGGCATAGTGAATTTGTGATTAATACTGATCAAGAGGCTATTAAGTATTTAAAAAGTCAATCAAAGTTAAATAGGAGGCATGGTAGATGGATTAAGTTTATTGAAAGCTTTCCTTACTTGATTAAGTATAAAATAGGAAGTGATAATGTAGTTGCAGATGCTCTATCGAGGAGATATGCTTTATTAAATGCTACAGACACTATTTTGTTAGGTTTTTCTAGTATTAATCCTTTATATTTGGAAGATCTTGATTTTAAGGAAATTTATAAGAAGTGTGAAATATCTACACAGGGAAAATATTTTATAATTGAAGGTTATTTGTTTAGGGAAAATAGGTTATGTATTCTTGAGTGTTCATATAGGGGATTATTAATTCAAGAAGCTCATAATGGTGGATTAATGGCACATTTAGGATTTCAGAAGACTTTAGACATATTAACTGATCATTTTTATTAGCCTCACATGAAAAAGGATGTGTTAAAATATTGTGTCAATTGTGTGGCTTGTAGACAGGCTAAAACTACATCAAAACCATTTGGGTTATATACTCCATTGCCTGTACCTAACCAACCTTTGGTTGATGTTTCTTTTGATTTTATTTTAGACTTACCTAGAACTAATAGGGATAAGGATTCAATAATGGTTGTAGTGGATAGGTTTAGTAAAATGGCTCATTTTATACCTTGTAATAAGACCAATGATGTTGTGGCTGTGGCTGGATTATTTTTTTCTCATATAGTTAAATTACATGGTATACCTAAGACTATAGTTTGAGACAGAGATGTTAAATTCCTAAGTCATTTTTGGAAGGTTTTATAGGAAAAATTAGGAACTAAATTATTATTTTCCACAAATTGTCACCCTCAAACTGATTGACAAATTGAGGTAATAAATAGAACATTAGGTAATATGTTAAGAGCTGTCCTTGGAAAGAATCTTAGATAGTGGGAATATATTTTACCTCAGGTAGAGTTTACTTATAATAGAACTTTTCATTCTACAACTAAAAAGAGTCCCTTTGAAATTGTGTATGGTTTTAATCCTTTGACTCATTTAGATCTAAGTCCTTTACCTAATGCTTAATTACAAAATTTTGATGCTGAATCTAGAGCTAATAATATAAAGAAGTTGCATGAATCTGTAAGTCAACAAATCAATAAAAAGGTGCAACAAATGACTGAACATGCTAATAAAAGAAGAAGAAAAATGGTTTTTAATTTTGGGGATTTAGTTTGGGTACATCTTAGGAAGGAAAGATTTCCAAACCTTAGAAAATCAAAATTAGATTCTAGGGAGATGGATCTTTTACTATGCTAGAGAAAATTAATGATAATGCTTATAAGATTGATTTACCTGCTAAGTTTGGGAATGTTAGTAATTCTTTTAATGTTGCTGATCTTAGTCCATTTCTAGGTATTACTCAGGTTTCAGAGGCAAAACCTTTTCAAAAAGAGGGGAATGATATGAATCTCCAAAATTTGTATTTAATTAATTCTGATAAGTGCTGTAAATCATTTTATACTTATAATTGCTTGTCTTATTATGTGATTGATTAGGAATTATTAATGCAGCACATGGAGGATGGAATTAAAATGCTGTAGCTGCTGAAGTTTTGTTGCAGAAATGTATTTTTTTGAGTTATGTAATCCCATGTGATGCATTCGCCAGCAAAAATTGGCTAATAGGGATTAAGTTGGCTATATAAAGCGCCACCCGATCCATGGTTAATGGATTAGTTGGATTGTGGGTTAATCGACCCTTAATAACCATGATTAGCTAAAATTATTCTTAGTTGATGGGAATTAATGTATAAATATTTCCTTGTAATTTTGGGCTTTGGAGTTGTAATTAATTAGGCTGGTTGAATTGTCCAGCATCGACCTTCCCCTTCTTTTTGTGTATTTGGGCTGAAAGATTTGGGTTGTTTCAACTGAGTATTGTACAACCTGCGTTGTATATTTTATACGGTCTTGTACGCTATATAAATATGGCATATATAGAATGTTCAGGCAGAATTTTTGGCTAAATAAGAAATTGATTCTTACTTTTCTCTCGAACTCTCTCTGTCTCGCGTCCCTCTCTCAGGCGAATCTCTCACTCGCATCTTCTGCTACTTCTCCTCCCTCTCTTCGATCAATTCTTGATCGTTCTTACTTCCCAAATTCAGTTTTCGTTCTCATACTGTGCTTCTGAGTTCTTGAATCTTCCTTTGGAAAGTTCCTTAGGCTGATTCCTGCAAATCAAACCCCGCACTTGATTATTCTTCGATCCTTTTTGAGAAACCCTAACATGTTTCCATCATAAAGGGTGATATGGTAAATTGGCAAGTAAGGAAGGGATGGCTTAATAACTACACAAGTAAGGAGTAAATAAGGAATCAATATCTGACACGTTATGGGGACACTAGAGATTCGTAATAAGACTCAAGTAATACTAAATAGTAAGGTAAGAGTATTTGATGATTTGTACGTATCACAAGAGAAAATCCTAAATCATAATTGGAAGATATTATAATGGCCTTATTGATTTCTTCTATGTTATCTTGGATAACTGTATGAATGATAAATGCTTAATGATATCAGAACGATTGAAAGTGAATTAGTATCTGATTATTGTGATTTTCGTGATCACTTTAATTAAGAAACTAATGGTGGCTCATTAGGGGTCACTACCATAAAGATGTAGTTTAGCCACGATTATTCTAGTATTTACTGGTGTGTGTTTGTGCCCCAGCAAGGCCCTATATCTTACTATATCTAGCTATACGAACCTATTTAGGGGGCATGCATACTTACAGATTAAGTGTCCTTGTCGGTAAGGTACTAAATAACTTTATGAACCAGTATAACTAGAGTATCTTTGCATCCTTGGGTTGATTGTTGAAGATTACCGAGTAGCTTATTTATACAAGTATGACTGGTATACCTTTGTGTCCCAGGTTCTTGATCTCCTTTCTAAGGCAAATAAATGGAATTGTTATGCCAATTAAAAAGGGAAAATACTAATCGTTAAAGGGAAAGATTAATGAGCTGGGTCCAATTGAATTGTATTATGAGTACCGTCCCATTAGATATAATAGTGGCTCAGGATGTTTTACCTTAGATGATGTATATTTGTATTCCGATCCATCGGCCAGAAAGGTGGGGGTCCTGAGCTCAATAAATTGGATTTGGTTGTGAATAAATTATGGAAAAATAGTAATCGTTTATAGTGGAATACTATGTGAGTCGGGGCCAGACCGGTCCACCGGTGAATAATAGTAGCCAGGAGCGTTTTACCCTATATGCCAGGTCCATCGGCGAATAATAGTGGTTAGGAATGTTTTACCCTACATGACCATATTACCCTCTTTGTTACATAATTAGCAAGTTACCCCTTACTTGATTTAGGTTTCCAAGTTATCTCCCATATTGATTAGGTCACTAATCTCCCTCCATAATTATTACACTTGATATATTTTGCATTTGGTTGGTTAGATTACCACTTTGTCCTTTTTCCTTTATTATAATAATAAATTGCTGTTGAGTTGGTCAAATTACTAAATTAGCCTTCCTTAATATCTTAATTACCAAATCATCCCTTTACTTGATTAATTACAAAATTACCATTCTCTATTATCATAATTACCAAACTACCCTTCTCCATTATCAAAATTACCAAATTACCCTTTTATATGATCATAATTATTAAACTACCCTTCTCCATTATCAAAATTACCAAATTACCCTTTAGTTATTTAAATTACTAAATTGCCCTTCTCTATTATCATAATTACAAAGTTACTCCTTCCTAATTTCCACTTAACCCCTTTTATTTACAAAATTACCATTTTGCCCTTTTACTTTGAAATTCACCATTTTACCCCTTAACTTCCAAAATTTATCATAACACTCTTTTATTAAAAAAATTACCATTTTTCCCTTTAATTACGAAAATACTAATTTGCCTTTAATTACTTTTTTACCCTTTATTAACAAAATTACTGTTTTGTCCCTATACTTCCAAAATTACCAATATACCCCTTTACTTCTAAAAGTACAAATTTACCTCTTACTTTTTCAATTTACCATAACACCCTTTATGCATAAAATTACCATTTTGCCCCTTTAATTACAAAATTACTAATTGACCCATTAATTACTGTTTTACCCTTTATTCACAAAATAACCATTTTGCACTTTTAATTACAAATCTACTATTTTTTCCTTTAATTACAAAATTACTATTTTGACCTTTAATTATGAAATTAACATTTGCCCTTTAATTACAAAGTTACTAATTTACCCTTTACTCATAAAATTACCATTTTTCCCCTTTACTTCCAAAGTCACCAATTTACCCCTTTCCATCAAGCAAATTACCACCTTACCCTTGTTATTTTTAAATTACCATTTTGCCCTTTTCACTTATAAATTACCATTTTACCCCTTACTTTCGAAATTACCAATTTATCCTTTTAATTACAAATTTTCCATTTTACCCCTGCCTCAAAAATTACCATAATACCCTTTTTATTTAAAAATTACCATTTTGCCCCTTAGTACACCACTTATATTGAATTATCATTACTACATAAAATATTAATATTAATACCTCATCCACAACTCTTATATTTAATATAATGCTTATTAGCACCCATATATATATATATATTAGGCCATGTTCTTATACAGGATACACTAGTAAAATGCCCTTAAGGCTCACAAAATATTACCCATGCATTAAGGATCACAATAGCATAATACAACGAGGATAAGACTTAACATTTTCATTAACAACCAAACTCCTACCTTAAACAATATTTCCATACATAACATATAACCTAACATGCTTCTTTTCACCCAACTTCACAAGAGATGACGCATGTGATATTAAACATCATATATTAAGTATAATAACATATTAAAAATCCTAATGTGCTAATATACGTTAATCCATGCGTTTAAGTGTGATTTAACGGTTACCTTGATTCCCACAAAAACAAATCTTATAGGTATTCCAGTTTAAGGTTCAAGCTCTAATTATCAAATCATTACCTAAAAATAATATCAAGATTGATTATATTAGAAATAAGAGAACACCCAGTGCAAGACTTTATAACACTTCATTAATAAAACAATTAACTTAAAATATTATTTTACCTGAAAAATTATTAACCAATTAAACCGATAAATGTAGTAGCTCATCCTGCTCATACAACATGAGTTGCATGTAAAGAAATAGGGATGAGGGGCTCGAAGGTGGGTGGTAGGAGGAGAAATAGGCTATTTTTGGGTTGGAGTTTTGGGGCTAGGAAAAAGGGTGGATGGGGAAGGATTTGGGGTAAGTGAAGGGTGTAGGAGTAGAGAGGGGGTGTAGGTGGTGGTCGGGGATGGGTTAACTACAGCAAGGCCGCTAAAGGAGGCTACCGAGGTGGGTCGAGATGGACAGGCTGAGGTGGAAGGAAAAGGGAGAGGGAAAATGAAGGCCTGCAGGTGGTGGTTTTGCCCAAGGGAGGTTTAAGGGGTGGTAGAGAGGGTTGCAGGGATTAGTTTTGTGGCTAAGGTGGTATTAGAGGTGGCAAAACGATGGCGGATGGTGGGTGCCGAGAAGGGAGAGAAAGAAGAGAAAAAGAAGGGAGGAGAAAGGATGAGGCTACGGGGTGGCGTAAGGGGTGTTGTGATGGTTCAAGGTTGAGGTAGAGGGTGGTAGGGGATGGTGCAGGTGGCTGTTGAGGTGGCGACAGCGGAGGAGCTGGGCGGTGAAGCAAAAATAGGGTGAGAAAGGGGAGGCGAAGAAAGGAAAAAAAAGAGGGTCGGGGATGCAGAACGAGGTAGGGAAGGAGGAAGAAGAAGAAAAGGAAGAGAAGGGAGGGAATAGGGAGCTTGAGGGGTGGTGGTAGGGTGGCAGGAGAATGGCCATGGCGAGGAGGAAGAGAAGAAGAGGGATGGCAGGGCATGGGGGAAGGGAGAGATGGTCGGGTTGGGATAAGGTAGGAAATGACGAGAGAGAAAGAGAGAGAGAGAGATAGGGGAAGTAGTAGGGGGAGAGGGTTGGAGGTTGGGCGGCAAAGATGGTGGGGATGTCAGGATTTTTGCTGAGCAAAGAGGAAGAAGAAAGAATGAAGAAGAAGGGGAGGGGGTTGATGTGACGGGCGGTCGAAGGAAAAGAAAATGTGGGCCGACCCGATTGGGGAAGAAAGGAAAGGAAAGAATAGGGGAGCTAGGCCAAGGAAGGAAAAATGAAAGGAGGGAGGAGGGAGAGAGACAGGCTAGTACCCCAACGCATAGGAGGGGAAGGGGCTGGCAGGGCCAGCCGACGGCTTAAGGAAAAAAAAAGAGAAGAAAGGAAAGAGAAAAAGGGCAAGAAAAGGGAAAAAGGAAAAAGAAATGAAAAAATGGGATTAATTAAAATAATTTAATTTATAAAATAATAAATATAGTATTTTTTGTTAATAAATTTGTTTAATAATTTAATTTAATACAATTAAAATATAAGGGTTTAAAAAGAATAATTTAGTAAAATAATGGCTTGGAAAATTATTTAAATAAAAAGGGTATGATTAAATAACAAAATATTTATTTTAATTGATTAAATATTTATACCCAATTTTATATACTTGAAAATCCATAAAATAAATAAATTAAATAGGTTTAAAGGCTAATTTATCCCAAATCAAATTTAGTTATTAAATTATAGGCTTTTTAAAATTTCGGGGGATTACATCACTAATCCCTTAAAGAAAAACCTTGTCGCCGAGGTTTAAGCCTTAGTACTAGGGATTGCAAAGAGGGATTCTAAGTTACTTGGGGTAACTACCCCCTTAAAGAACAACATACTTAATGAAGGAAAACAACTACACACATAACTCAACAATACAACAATTATACGAGACCAGATAGACTACTTGAAGAGGTTACATCATGATCGATCACTTGCTCATTTTCTTCAATTAATGAGGCTAAATGGGTTGCTCCAAGTGCTTCATTCTTCTGAACCAATGGTTGCTATGACCTCTAGATCCCTTCACAGGCTGCGCTGTAGCATTCGTAGCTCTTGTGCCCAAGCTGTCCACAGTCGTGGCATTGAACCAGCTTTCCCATGTAGTCCTTGCCTGGATGATCTCTTCTACAATGACAAAAGTTGTAATGTTGGACCAGTCTCTTGCTAGCCTTTGCTTCAGGAGCACTCTGAGTCTTCTTACATCAAACTTGAGATTGAGGTTGAGATCGTACCTGCAAAATCTTACTATCGGGGCTATGACTCTTTTCTCCGAACTCGGTCTCTTCATTCTTCCTCTTGCCTAGGATAGAGGATTGATCTTGGACCAGGGCATCAATGTTACATGCTCTCCCGTACACCATACTCAGATCAGGGAAAATATTAGTGCCCATCATGCTTTGGATGTTGAAGTAAAGTCCTTGATTTAATTGAAAGACCACTATAGCCTGCTAGCTTCTATTCTAGGGGAAAAGCTTAGCAACTCCGTGAATCGTGCGTAGTACTCTTTCACCAACAAGCTTCCCTACATTAGCTCCATGAGTTCTTTAAGTTTGAACCTCTTAAGACTTTCTGTGTAGAAACGTGTGTGGATGGAAATCTTGAAGTCTCCCTATGATGATGGTTGTCCTCCTTGGGTTTGAAGGTCTCCCCACCAAGTGTCGGCTGATCGTCGAAGGAAGTATGCCATGATGTTCATCCTTTTCTCTTTAGGGCAGTTGAGCGCCTCAAATGTCCTATCAAAATCTTGCATCCAGCTGTCTAAAACCATGAGGTCTTCTTTCCCGTTATACGTTAGGGGCCAATGACGTAAAACTCTATCAAGCCAATCCTCTCCAATACTCATCGGAGGAAAAGCAATTTGAGGTTGCGGTACTGGGGGACGTTGAGCTAATCCCATGAACACTTCGAACACCCTCTCTAGATTGTTTACTCTCTTGTCTGAGTCCATTTCGAGTTAGTTGTGAAACAAACACGTGTTAGAGAAGGTGCTATTTTCTCAAGCTAGGTGACCTAAGCAGAGGTCACTTAATCTACCCATACCCAACTCGCAGGACTAATCCAAGTTTTCTAAAACAAGAGAGAAATAGGAGGGAAAACCTTACAAGAATATTTTAAACTTGGAACTCATGTGAAATAATTTGATACTAACTTATAGTATCATCTTAAAATATTTAAAAATCGAGAAAGATTTTTTGAAAACCTCAACAAGCATAAATTGATTGAAATTTATAAGAGTAGTTGAAAATTAGCTTAGATACCAGCTGTGGTATCTGCTTAAAAGTTTGAAATTTAAAGAGTGGTCAAAACTAACTTTGATACCAACTTGTAGTATCAGATTAACAAGGTTAAAATCAAAAGAGCATTGTCAAAACCAGCTCTGATACCAACTTGTGGTATCAGCTAAAACATTTGAAATGGAAAAAGGTTTTTGAAACCAACTCTGAACGTAAATGTTTTTAAAATAAGAAAAACTTTGTTAAACTAAAATTTTTTGAACTAAAGCATGGTTATTGGAACCAATGCTCTGATACCAACTTGTAACACCATCAAAATTCACTACTGAAAAAATTTTGTTTTATTAAAAAGAATTAGTAGAAGTAAAATAATAAAACTCTGAATTCTGGAGATATTACTACCACACTTAGTACCAGACTGGTTCACTCCTACTGTTCTAGTATCAAGTTCTAAGGCTAAGAAAGAAAAATACAACTTATAAGAAACTCAAACCAATGATTAAATCAGAGTAGCGTAATTAAACATTTTATAAGATTATAATCAACCGATGGTAGTTACAAATCAATAAATACATTGAAACCATAAATTTTAATGGTGAAAGAGTACAACCATAGGATTTACTGGATAGTACCTTACGCTCTTTCCCGAGAGTCCACTTGAATAGCACCTAAGAACGACCTGCAAGGGACACTCCCCATTAAATAGGCAGGACCCCACGAATGAAACCCTTCAGTACTACGATACTGAGTAAACCTTTAAATTACACTTAATAGTCTGTTTGCAATGCAACAGACGATACTACATACATACATAATGAAAGGTAAATACTTAATATCCATATTTATACATCCACATTCTTAGCAACCAATCAAATATTAATAGGCCATAGAGAACAATCGATGCTTCTGGGCCTTAAGCCCTTAATCCATTATCAATCATATCGGATTATAATTATCCGTGTGAGTATGGGAACCCCACTATTATTCGCCAGTGGAATGGTCATGCAGAGCAAAATGCTCCTAACCACTATTATTTGCTGATCGACCTGTCATGTAGGGTAAAATGCCCCTAGCCACTATTTTTCGCCGGTAGACCTGTTTGGCCCCAACTCACATGGTATTCCTTTATAAGTGATTAGTATTTTTCCATAATTTATTCACACCAACTTAAGTTTATTAAGCTCGGGACCCCCACTATTCTGGTCGGTGGATCGGAATACAAATATACATCATCCAGACTAAAACATCCTAAGCCTCTAATATCTGGTTGATCGGTACTCATAATACAATTTAACTAGGCCCTGCTCATTAATCTTTCTCTTTAACGATTAGTGTTTTCCCTTTTTAATCAGTACAACAATTCC
Source organism: Tamarix austromongolica (assembly GCA_039764185.1). Lineage (NCBI taxonomy): Eukaryota > Viridiplantae > Streptophyta > Magnoliopsida > Caryophyllales > Tamaricaceae > Tamarix > Tamarix austromongolica. The sequence goes on from CM077817.1 coordinate 52,922,742, forward strand.
ATTTATTTTCCTTGGTAGGGAGATCAAGATCTCGGGACACAAAGGTGCACTAGTTGCATTGGTGCATAAAGATACTCAATACCCTTCAACTATCAGCCTAGGGACGCAAAGGTACCTTGGTTGTACTAGTGCATAAAGCTAAATCAGTACCCTACCACTAAGGAAACCTAATCCATAAGTATGCATACCCCCTAACTAGTTCTGTAGAGCTAGATAGAGTAAGATATAAGGCCTGTCTAGAGCACAAATGCACACTAGCAAATACTAGAATAATCGTAGGCTAAACCACGTCTTTAGGGTAGCGACACCTAAAGAGCCACCATTCCAGATCTCGAGGTCTTTTATTTTAAGTATTAGTGTCTTAATAAAGGTGATCACAAAAGCACAATAATCAAATAATTATTCACTTTCAATCGTTCGGATATCATTAGATATTTCTTATTCGAACCGTTATCCATGATAACATAGAAGAATCATTAAGGCCATCATAATCTCATCTAATGCTGAATTAAAATTCGTTCTCGTGATACTTACTAATTATCAAATACCCTTATCTTGCTATTTAGTGTTATATTACGAAATTCCACAATCACAATGACATGTTAGGTTTAAATTACTCATTTACCCCTTTATATAATTGTTAAGTTGTCCCTTCCTTACTTAAAAAATTACCATATTACCCTCCTTATTACATAATTACCAAGTTAACCTTTACTCGATTTAGGTTAGCAAGTTGTCTCCCATAGTTATTGGGTCACTAATCCCCCTCCATAATTATTACACTTAATATATTTTGCATTTGCTTGATTAGATTACTATTTTGTCCTTTTTCCTTTATTATAATTAATAAATTTCCTTGAGTTGCTCAAATTACTAAATTACCCTTCCCCATTATTCTAATTACCAAATTATCTCTTTATTTGGTTAATTACCAAATTACCATTCTCTATTATCATAATTACCAAACTACCCTTCTCCATTATATAAATTACAAAGTTACCCTCCAATTGATTAAATTACCAAATTACGCTTTCATATGATCGTAATTACCAAAGTACCATTCTCCATTATCAAATTTACCAAATTACTCTTTATTTATTTAAATTACCAAATTGCCCTTCTCTATTATAGTAATTACCAAGTTACTCCTTCCCAATTTCCACTTAACCCTTTTATTTACAAAATTACCATTTTGCCTTTTTACTTTTAAATTTGCCATTTTACCCCTTAACTTCCAAAATTTGCCATAACACCCTTTCATTCACAAAATTACCATTTTGTCCCTTTAATTATGAAATTACTAATTCACCCTTTTAATTATTGTTTTACCCTTTATTCACAAAATTACCATTTTCCCCTTTAGTTCCAAAATTACCAATTTACCCCCTTCTAAAATTTATCATAACACCATTTATTCAAAAAATTACCATTTTGCCCTTTTAATTACGAAATTACTAATTTACCCTTTAATTACCATTTTAACCTTTATTCACAATATTACCATTTTACCCCTTTAATTACAAAACAACCATTTTGCCCTTTAATTACAAAATTACCATTTTGACCTTTAATTATGAAATTAACATTTGACCTTTAATATCCAAATTACTAATTTACCCTTTATTCACAAAATTACCATTTTGCCTCTATACTTCCAAACTTAGGAATTTACTCCTTTTCCATTTGCAAATTACCACCTTACCTTTTTCATTTATAAATTACCATTTTTCCCTTTTCACTTTTAAATTACCATTTTACCCCCTTACTTCCGAAATTAGCAATTTATCCTTTTACTTACAAATTTACCATTTTACCCTTGCCTCAAAAATTACCATAATACCCTTTTTAATTAAAAATTGCCATTTTACCCTTTAGTACACCACTTATATTAAATTATCATTACTACATAAAACATTAATATTAATACCTCATCCACAACTCTTATATTTAATATAATACTTATTAGCACCTATATATATATTAGGCCATGTTCTTATAGAAGACATATTGCTGAAATACCCCTAAGGCTCACAAAATTTTAATCATGCATTATGCATCACAATAGCATAATACAAAATGTATAATACTTAATATTTTCATTAACAACCAAACTCTTTGTAACGCCTCCAAAATTCACTACTGAAAAATTTTGTTTTATTTAAAGAAATAGCAAAAGTAAAATATAAAACGGTGAATTTTGGGGATATTACTACCACACTTAGTACCCGACCGGTTCACTCATACCGTTCTAGTACCAAGTGCTAAGGCTAACAAATAAAATATCAATTGATAGAAATTCAAACCATTTTTAAATCAGAGTAGCGCAAGTAAACATTTTTTAAGAATAGATTCCACCAACGTGGTTACAGGAATAAGGAATACATTTAAACAAGAAAACAAAGGCAAAGGAGAGAACCCTAAAAACCTTGATAATCCTTACAATCTTTTCCGTTGCCTACTTAAATAGTACCTAAAAAGACCTGCAAGGGACAATGTCCATTAAATAGGTAGGGGCGCCACGAATGGAACCCTTCAATACTATGACACTGAGTAACCCTTTAAAATCACACTTAAAGGGAGGCCTGCAATGTCACACATGATATACTACTATATCCATACATAACAACATGTGTAAACATAATATTTAGATCCGTATATTCACATACTTGAAAAGTCAATCGGATATTAATAGTGCATAGGTAATGTTCACTTTTGCGCATTCATAAACTTAATAAGTCAACCAAATGTTAATAGGACATTATGAACAATCAATACTTTTAGAGCCTTAAGGCCATTAGTTCATCATTATTTAATCATCTCGAATTATAAATATCCATATGAGTGCAGGAACCCCACTATTATAGCCAGTGGAATGGTCATGCAGGGAAAAATGCTCTTGGCCACTATTAATCGCCGGTGGACCGGTCTGGCCCTGGCTCACAAGGTGTTCCTCTATAAGTAATTAGTGTCTTCCCTATATCTTATCATTTTTGCATTTGGTTTGTAGAGCACGTAATCTCCTACTATTATAGTTGGTGGAACAGTCATGCAAGTCAAAATGCTCTTAGCCACTATTATTCTCCACTATTATTTGCCGATAGACTAGTCATGTAGGGCACCCTAGCCCTGGCCACTATTATTTGCCGATGGACCAGTCTGGGTCCGGCTCAACATCTTCCTCCTTAAGTGATTAGTTTCTTATCATGTCTTATTAAAAGTATTTAACCCTTGACATGCATGACTAACTATATCCACAGTTATCCTCCTAGGAGGGCCCGTCCAATATCTTGAGACTTCTGCACCTCCTATCTCTCCCCGACATCCTTCCCTTAATCTAATTTTTCACCCCGAAAGCCTAAATCCTAAGTGTGTGTGTCAAGGCCCACTTATACCCTAAGGTTGAATCACTACCTTACCCTAGGGCTTTCTCTAGGAACCCTAATTTGGGCCTATGTGGCCCATCCTCACACCACCAAAACTATTTAACACTCTAAACGTTACGACCCTTAGATTCAACTCTCACTTCATACCCCACTCATTCTCATTTATTTTTATTATTTTCTTTTTCCACTGTAACACCTCCAAAATTCACTACTGAAAAATTTCGTTATATGTGAAAGAGTTAGTGGAAGCAAATTATAAAATCTTGAATTCCGGGAATATTACCGCCACACATAGTACTAGACTAGTTCACTCCTACCGTTCCAGTACTAAGTTCTAAGGTTAAAAGTGTAAAACACAATTTACAATCCATTTTCAAAACAGAGTAGCGCAGCAATCATTTACAAGAATAAAATCCACCATTGATGGTTACTTTAGCAACATTAACATTAAAACCAGGAATTTAAAAGAGAAAGAGAAAACCCCTAATGGTACTGGATAATTCCTTACTCTCTTTGTTGCCCATTTGAGTAGCACCTGAAAAGACTTGCAAAGGACACTGCCCATTGAATAGGTAGGGGCCCCACGAAGGGAACCCTTCAGTACTATGGTACTGAGTAACCCTTTAATACCACACTTAAAAATAGGCCCGTAATGTGGCACATAATGCAAGCTATATACGTATATAATGAGAGGTGCACACATAACATTCACTAACATAAGAAGTCTGTTACATATCAACAAGTTACAAAGTACGATCGATATATTTAGGCCTTAAACCATAAATCCATTATTATTCAATCGTCTCTCTGGTTATATCAAAGTGAGTGCGGAAACCCCACTATTATAGCTGGTGGACCGGAATACATATAGGGCAGAATGCTCCTGATCACTATTATTGCCGGTGGATCGGTGTCCAGGGTAGAACATTCCTGACCACTATTATTCGCTGGTGGACCGGTCTGGCCCCGACTCACAAGGTGTTCCACGATAAGTAATTAATATCTTTCCATAATTTATTCACAATGAATGCTTGTTTTATTGAGTTTGGGACCCCCACTATTTTAGCCAGTGGATCGGAATATATATAATCATCATCGAGGGCAAAAGACTCCTGGGCCACTATTATATTCGGTGAACCGGTATTCAATATCACTTGCCAGGGCAACATGCTCTTGGGCCACTATTTGACATTTTGTAACGTCATTTGAGGTATCACCTAATTATATGAGCTTTTCATAATTTAAGGCAACTTTTCCATCCTTTAAGGAATGGTAAATCCTAAACTACTTGTGGTAAAAAACAATCCATGTTGTGATTTCAGTTATTTCAATACAACAAAGCATTTTTGTTATTTGACCATATTAATATTGTTAATTTTATACCTTGGTTATATAATATTATTTATGGTTGATAATTTGTGTGTATCATTTGCATATGTTGTTTTAATTATTTAAATTATTATAAGTTGAATCTTGAAGGATTGTGTACATGAGAGTAAAAGGAAACTATGATATTAAGTAATATTAGACTTATGGACATGGGTTAGCTTTCAAAAAAATGTGTATCACCCTAATTTTTATTAAATATTTTATTAAGGGAAGTTTTGTGAAAGAATAAAAGAATATCTAGGGTGTTATTTTTAAATCTAGTAAAGTAAAAATACTTTCAAAAAAATTATTTATTATATACTAAATTTAAAAGTAGTCTCATACCTTGTGATTAAGTATTGAAGTAACATAATCCCAATACAATGAAAGATAATAAAATGACTAGGATAAAATTAAATAAGAAGAAAGGAACAATAACCCAACAAAACTAAACACAGAGCCCAGCTACTACTAGATAACTCTAATCACATCCATATACCAACATAAAGAAGTATAACATTTGTAATTTTTGAACTAGGAAATTTTATTCTTATGAGAATGTAAAAACGTTTGAGAAAAAGAACTAGAGAATGTTTCCACCACATCAACCATAAAAGAGGTGTAATCACCACATAAGCCATTCCTAATGTAAGGTAAAACAGAATAAGAAATAAAAGAATGTATGCTCATAAAATTAATTTGACAATATAAGATAATAAAGGATAGAATAATATTAAAGAAAGAATATGTATGATAGTTTACAAAACCAAATACAGTGATTCGAGCCAAGATTTAAAATAACCAAAAATACAAAAACTTCCCAACATATTAGGTACAAATAATTCTAATCATTTAACCTAACTCTTTGGCATAGACATAATCTCCAACCGCATGTAGTGGTCTCTAAAGGCCCATGTCATTATGCTAAGATTAATTTAGCTAAGAGTCATAACCTTACAAATCATCCTCTCCTTCCTAGACAAAAAGTTGGTTCATCATCGTGACCACACAAGTGTAGTTTCAATATGGTGAAATATAGGTAAAATATACTACCAAAAATATTGTAAGGCTCATGCAACACATTGAAGTCGTATAACAATATGGTGATATCATATTGGTATAACTCAATCATAACAAGGCATTCTTGTATGGAAATCATGAAACTATAGAAATAAGGTAAATATATAAATTCCATAAAATATAAACCATATTAGAATTCCTCTTTTAGTAACCACAAAATTTCTATCTAAGAAGGTAGTTCGTTCACCACACCAAGTTCTCCACCATGAACAAAAGTCATGAAAGCACAAATAGTTGCAATGGTATACCACACCCATCACACAAGGTCAAGATACATAGAAGGGGTTTTCTTTAGGGATACCACATCCACCATATATTAAGTGCATAAGCCAAAAATTAGGATACCATACCCACACCATGTAGTAGAAGTACACCAAGGGGGCTTGTACTGGGATACCTCAACCACCACACCTTGAATATCTCTGTGGCGAGGGATAAAAAGTTGGTATACTACACCCACCTAAGCAATGAAAAATATGAAGTACTAGAGGGATTATATTAGGATACCTCACCCACCAGAGCTAGACACCCATGCCATGCTTTCCTAACATAGCATAACCCTATACATTAAATATATAGGTATACCTCCCACTGACTACAATCTAGCAAAGATAGAAATAGGTATTTTGTGAACAATATAACCATGAGCAACCAATCCATTAACTCCTATCAAATACCCTAAGAGCTTGAGAAAAAGGCTTGAACAAAATCTTAAAACACTAATTTATATTTTAATGTCATATCACAAATCACAAAAATATCCATACATTAAAAAATTAGGTGTTTCCAAGTGATAACATAAAAAACATTTAAATTCTACTATTTAACCATATAGAGTGTTTCCAAGTGATAATGTGAAACAGATCACAAGGAATTAAAGCTACAATTTTGGTGTTTATAAATGCAAAAAACCAAACATATTACAAAGTATAAGAGAAACCAAATAGATATTTAGACGTAGCACAAAACTTAGCTAAATTCAGCCTCAAATACCATTATGATGTTTCTTTTTAAATTAGGCCAATCATAGTTGAATTCATAATTAAAATGTTGTAAATACATTAAAATATCAGCACAAAAGGCCAAGATAAATACATTAATTTGTAAACAAATCATTTGACTTCCAACTGGACTAGTCAATCACTCCGATAGACTAGTTGAATAGTCTAGTCGTATTAGATCTATACTAAAACAACACTAGAGTATCAATCAATTGGTTTGCCTCATTGATCAACAAATCATGGAAACTAGCTGACTGGTTTCGTCTAACCAATCAATAAGTCTAATAGAGACCAACCGATTTAGGCATATAGAAAAACTAGTTGATGGCTTGACCAATTGATCAATTAGTCATTTTAATAAGTAAATTAGTTTAGTCAAATTGGTTGCTGGGTCTAACTAGAGACCGAACCATTTTATTTTACAAGGACAATAGTCAATGGATTTGATAATTCAATCTATAGTTCATCAAAACCAAATGACTTGTTTATTAAACCAATTTAGTGATATCACAACCAACTAATCTAAAACTCCAAACCATTCAACTACTAGCAAATTGATGGGTTTGAGGAATTAATCTATAGGTTTGGGTAAAAACACTACCTTGACTTGCAAAACACGCACAAAAGTTTACCATAATTTACAATATTAATTCTAGAATTATTTTATTCGGAAATAAGCATAAAAATACATACTACACATAAAATCACATGGATAAATACTAATTTACATGCTGAAATAAAATAGTGGTCAAATGTCTAGCTTTATACTTAAAATTAGAAAATTCCCATAATATTATCTTAGGAAGAATTATACCATATACTTAGATAATGGAATATAAGTTAAATCATGCTCACACATACACGAGCCATATGAGACCCTAATACACTATATAACCCTATTTATACTAAAGATAAGAAGGATTTATCTTGAAGCAATTCTTCTATCATAAAACTCTTACATCATAGATTATCTATTATAACTTCAATTCCTAAGAGAATCAAAGTTAAAACCATTTAAATATCTTTCAAAAGTTCATTAAAAAAATATCAAGAAAAACCATAATTAGGATAATACAAAATAACACCTTTTCTCTCAAAAATCAGCTGTTAAGGAAAGATTTGAAATATTTAACCTTTCTTAATGTTAATTTTTCCTTCTTAATGAAAGTAAAGGAGAACTAAAACCAATATTAGAGGAAAAGAAATGAACACAATGCTCTCACAAAGAAGGGATAAAATTAGAAAAAAAGCCTATGTTTTTCTTAATTGAGAGGTTAAGAGGGAAAATGAAAGGATACTTAACACTTGGGAAACAATTTCACAAAGGAAAGAGCACTACTACAAAAAAAAAATAATAACAGGATATTAATAATGGTGGTTCAAAAACCATCGTTAAATGCGTGAAAATTAATGCGCGGGAAGTTTTAATAACTGTTATAGGTGATGACCGTTATTAAAAGTGGAAAGTTAGAATTTTCATGGCCATTTTAACAACGGTTCATATAAAACCATTATTAAAAGAAGATTTAATAATGGTTCAAATAATAGCCGTTGTCAAAATTTTCAATGTTTTAATAACAGTTTCTATAAGAACCATTATTAAAACATCTTTTGATAATGGTTCCTATAAGAACCATTATTAAAAACCCCTTTTATTTTATTCAGTTATATTTCATGCCAACAATTTTAGACTCTATCGCTTTCCTCTCGTACTCTCTTTCTCCTACAAACCCTTGCACCACCTCTCCAGCTACTCTAAATTAAAGAAAACTCTAGCACCGCCATCTTTCCACCACCCCTCTACTATTATTGGCTTTCCATGTGCGTGGTGTCATTCTTGCGAAAGTAGCCAACACTTGTACCTTCATTATCCACCGTGTCATTACTGCTCTTAACTTGCACGCCGTCGCTCCCTTTACATATGTGATTGTTTTTCCCTCGTTGCTTTGTCTCTACTGATATGTATATATATATATATATATATATACAAATGCATGCATGTTGTTATAGGGTTGTGTTAGTTTGTTATTGCAAAATTGAGGTTTTTTGTTCGAAAATCAATTGTTGAATATGTTGGTGAAAAATTTTGTTTTCCTTTTTTGATTGTGGTCGAGACCTTTACATATATATATATATATATATATATTCTTTTTAGCACTAACATTATTATGCAGATGTGTATTTATATGCTATTTTTAATATATATTTTATAAGATGTGTATTTATATACCATAAAATGTGAATGTTTATATGTGTTTTATTATATGTATATTTATAATCTAAAATAATTGTGGTTAGGGTTAGGGGGAGGGTTAGCAAGGTTTAGGATCATTATCTTATGAGGTTTAGTGTTAGTTTTTATTATAATTTATTAGGTTCATTGTTGTTAGGGTTAGGGTTAGGGTTATGGGGAAGGTTGGTGTTAGAGTTAGGGTTAGGGGGGAGGGTTAGGATTAGGGTTAGGGTTTATCATTTATTATACTAAATATAAACTAGGGCTATAGGGAAAAATCGTAAGGATAAGGGTATTATGGGAAAAAGTTGAGAAGGTTGGTTACGCAACGGTGTTGTGATAAAAATTAAATAGATATGAATAATTGTGTATAATAATAATCGTATAGGATTTATTAGGTTGTACTATATATGTATGTATGTATGTATGTATATATATATATATATATATATATATATATATTATCTTATTAATATCTACTTGATTTTGCTATATGTAGGTTGAATGATTTGATGATAGTTTGATGTTTAGCCAGTCTGTTAAATATATAACTAAATATTATGTCCTTATTTTAAATAGTTTGATGTCGTTAGGTTTACATAGTTGGTTAAGATCTAGTAGAATATATTTATGATTTGTCTACCTAGTTGATGATCAGTTTACATATTCTGTAATTTAGATCCTTTCGAGAACAACCTTGATGATAAGATTTAGTAGTTCTCATTTGTAGGTAGTGAGATGACATACCCTCCACCATATTTTCATATGGCACCACATATAGATATATGGACTCATGTGATATGGTTATAAGATGAGCTATGTCATTTGTATGCCAGTGGCTCATCCTATCGCCCCTTCCATTTCAGATCTTATCACCTTATGTTGACCCTGTCTCAGATAGAGCCATAGGCTTCAGCTACGTCTACTTTTTCTCCCACACTAATGCACCACACCAGAGATTTATTGAGGGTGAGCTGTTTGCTAGAGAGCATGATAGGATACCGAGAGAATTGATGGTCATCGATGATGAGTGGAGGTATTATCATAGCTTGTCTCGGAGTATCCACCCCGGTTACCCTAGAGTATCCATCAGTAGACTCTCTTGTGATCATGTCAAGGATGAGATGATATATCATAATGAGTGGACTTTCAAAGTTATAGTTTTTAGTTGGGCTCGACGAGGCTATTGGGGGAATTAGTTTTAGGGATATGAGTTCTTGTTTTTTAGGTATTTGAGTTGTAGCAACATTTTGATATATATAGTGCTGCTATTGCTTAAATCCTCTAGTAGGTATATCTTTTGTAATTTGAACTATTAATTGTACATTGGTTTGCTACGTATGTATGTATGTATGTATATATATATATATATATATATATATATTTATATATATTTATATTTATATATAAACTATTTGAAAGTATGAGTAGTTTCAATGATTAGCATTAATATAATTTCTGAAATGTGTTAGCATGATTTGTATATATATATATATATATACAGAATAACATGATACATTTGAGATTAATTCTTTCTAAGCATGAGCGATTTGGAAATTACTAAACTTATAATTCAATTGATTTTTAATAATTACTTTCATCTGGGATATATCTAGATTGAAAAACTATGGATCGGAAATGGTTGTCTGCAAATCGTCTGTTTAGAGAATATAATGAAGGAGTGGAGTTTTTCATCAAGTTTGTAGTTGAACATGCTTGGGACTCTAATAGAATAGTTTGTCCTTGTTTAAAGTGTGCTTATATTTAGTGTGTCAACGCTAATAATTTGAGAGATCATTTGTTTGTGTATAGAATTGATACAAGTTACACTTGTTGGGTATGGCATGGGGAAATAGAATCTAAATATGATAATGATGATGTTAGGACGGATAGTAGTGGATCATCATTTGATAACTATGAGAGACATTTGTTAGAGGAGATGCCTCAAAAGGTTGAGGAAAGTGTTTGGGATTATCCAAAGATGTTTGAGAAGTTATTGAATGACTCGGAGAAACCTTTGTACGATGATTGTAAGACGTTTACATGATTATCCACTACTTTATAGTTATAAAACTTAAAAGCATGTAACCGATGGAGTGATAAGAGTTTTATAGAATTATTCTCACTTGTGAAGGATATGCTTCCTAATGATAACATTCTACCCGATTGCACAAATGAAGCGAAGAAGATTCTATCGTCTATGGGCATGAGTTATGAGAAGATACATGCATTCCCTGATGATTGTATTTTATATTGCAATGATAATGCATCTTTAGATAGTTGTCCTAATTTTGAATGTAAAGCACCACAATATAAGAAGAACAAGGTGTCCGCTAAGGTGTTATGGTACTTTCCTATAATACTAAGATTAAGGTAGATGTTTAATGATGTTAAAGATGCCAATAACCTAAGATAGCATGCTAATGACATGATAGATGACGGGCTTCTTAGACCTCTATCTGACTCTCGATAATGGATGACGATTGATGGGTTGTTTCTTAAATTTGGTAAAGAAGCAAGAAATGTGCGCCTTATGTTTTCTGCGGATGGAATGAATCTGCACAATTGAGGCAGCTACAGTTTATGGCCGGTGATTTTGGTTATATACAATTTACCTCCATGGCTCTATATGAAATTAATATATATCTCTAAAATTTGTATTTAAATAATTCTATTAATTATTATATATTATGTTGTACATATAATTACTTTTCTTATTGTGTGATTGTTTAGGAAATTAATTCAAAAGATGGGAATGGATCAAGGTGATTGCTATAGCTACTGTTGGGTGCTGTTATAGAAATTGTGTTGCATTAATTTGTAAAAATCCTATGTGATGTATTCGCTAACATATTTGGCTAATGGGGATTAAGTTGGATGCGTAATCTACCACCCAACCCATATTTTTTGGGTTAGTTGAAATGTGGATTACTCAAACCTTGGTAACTATGATTAGCTATCCTATTTTAGCTGATGAGAATTAATTGTAAATCCATTAACTTGGATTATTATTCCTTGTAATTATTTTTGTAAGGATGGGCTGTTTCTTTGCCTAGCTCATTAATCGATATTGCATATATTAGTCGGCTAATTTTTTGGGCTATATTTGGGTTGATCCATTGTAAAATAGTCGTGAGCCATCGTCCATATACTTTATATTAGTTTTAATGTATACATCATATAAAAGGCGTATACACCGATTGTATAGATGATTTTTGGTCAAATACATTGCTATTGCAATTTTTTCTGGAAATCTCTCTCTCGACTTCTCTCTCTCGGGACCTCCTCGTTCGCAACTTCTTCTTCTTCCCAATCTCCTTTCTTGATCTACTTCTCGATCTTTTCAATTCTACAACTTCAGCAACCATTGATTTAATTGCGCTCTAAGTTTTCTAAACTTCCTTTGGAGTAAAGTCCTTAGGCTGATTATCTTGGCAAATCAAACCCCGGGCTTTATTTTTCTTTGATCTGATGAAAATTTGTGAAACCTGTCCTCATTTCATCATTTGCTATTAGAGCCTCGAATCTTTGAGTGCTCGTGGTTTAATTAATTTTTTTACTGGAATTTTATTATTCTATTCTTCATTCCTGAGTTCGCTAACCCGTTGTTCTGAAGTGTTGATTCTAGGGTCTACGACTGAAAAGAATCGAACAATTCTTGTTGCAATTAAGCCTGTGACCTAGAAGGTTGTTCTAATGGAGGCTGAACTAGTTGGGAAACCCTAATTAACTATTGACATGAATTCTTAGTTAGGGTTTGGTCAAGATTCTTGAATCTTGACAATATTCAAGGAATACTCCTCTATCGGTAAATTTGAGCCTTACTTTTACTAATTACTTCAATTATTGGACATCAATTAACATTTTTATTATAAATTGATACTCTGCTCACATTTTAAAGAGTGCACAAGTAGTAGTTAAATTCCAGTGAACCCTTAGTTCTAGAAAGGGGTAAGGACTCCAAGAAGAGGGGTCATATCTCATTAATTAGATTAATTGCATAATTTGGTCTTGCGGTAATCTTGTTCCTATCTTGAAATTTCTCTATCTTGTTTGGTTCAACAACTCTTTAAAATTGTTGTGTGTTCTCTGCATTCTAGTAGACTCTTTAATCTTTTGTTTGTGCTATGATCCCTTTTATATAATTGTGATCAATTTGTTGTTCTGATTGGATTGATAGTAAAGTGATCTTAGCTATAGATTGATTGTTATCTGTGCCTTATCTTGTGCTTAATAAGGTAAACCTTGGTAGAATTTATAATGTCTAATAATGGCCAATCTGTGAGTCAATCTGTCTCGGTATCTAGCAATGATTTATTAGAGACTCTTAGGACTTTATAAGAACAAATGACTGCTCAACTAGTTATTTTATCTGCTAACCTAGAACAGAGGATAAGAGAACAAGAAATAAGAATCAATGAATTGAAAAATAACAGAATAAATAACCAACATGCTGGGGTATTAGGAAGTGCTCCCATGGACCATAGAACTAGGATTCCACCCTTAAATAATTTAGAATAACTAGAAGGTCAAATATACAATAATAGTGATAGGAGGCCTAGATAGAATAATAGGCAAGAAGGAGAAATAGATCTAGTTGATAGGAATCTAAGTAATCTTAATTAAACCTAGATTTAATGGGAGAAATGACCCTGATTATTACTTTGAGAGGGAAAGAAAGATAGAATTAGTGTTTGAATGCCATAATTATTCTGATGAGAAGAAAATTAAGGTATTAATAGTAGAATTTACAGACTATGCATCTTCTTGGTATCATAATCTTGTCTTAACTACACGTAGGAGTGGAGAGCCACCTAAAGAAATATGGGATGAATTTAAGATTTTGATGAGATAAAGGTTTGTTCCAAGTTAATATTATAGGGAATTACATAAAAAGTTACAGACATTAAATTAGGGGAATAGGTCTGTGGATGAATACTTTAAGGAACTAGAGGTATTAGTGATTAAAACGGGAATTGTTGAGGATGAGGATGCTACAATGGATAGATTCTTACGTGGATTAAACTCTGAGGTAGCTGATAAGGTAGAATTATATCCTTGTGGTAACTTAAGTGAAATGGTTAATATAGCTACCAAGATTGAGATTCAGATAATGAAAACTAGGCAGTATAAGCCCCCCAAGAATTGGGATTAGGAGTATCCTAGAAAGGAATTTTAGAGGACCTAATTCTAGAAACTGGAAGAATAATGGGAGGTTTGAATCTAGAAGTAAGAGTAATTAGGTTAAAGTAGGAAACAGGAGTGATAAGGGGAGAACTATAACAGCTAATCCTACTAGTGGTCCCAATAGAACTAGAGACATCAAATGCTTTAAGTGTGGGGTCACATAGCCTCTGAGTGTCCTAATAAGAGGAACATCTTGATTAGAGATTCTGAAGATATAGAACATGAATCTGAAGAGGAAGAATTAGAGGTTAATTTGATTAGGGATGATACTAGTGTATCAGAAGAAGAGATAGAACTTTCAATAAGTAGAGATATTTTTGTGGTACGTAGGGAATTAAATAGTAATAAATTACCTGATTCAAATGCAAATTAGAGAGAAAACATATTTCATACTTGATTTTTGATTGATGATAAGTGTTTTAACATGGCAATAGATACTGGTAGTTGTATCAATGTTGCTAGTACCTTATTAATATCTAAGTTAGGCTTAACAACTACTGGACATCCAAAACCTTATAGACTACAGTGGTTAAATGAATTAGGAGATGTTAATGTTAGTTAACAGGTTCTAATAAATTTAAAATTAGCTAAGTATGAAGATTCTATTTTGTGCGATATTGTTCCAATGCATGTTGCTCATTTATTATTAGGAAGACCTTAGCAATATGATAGGAGAGTGACACATAATGGGTATAAAAATAGATATACTCTACATAAGGATGACAAGGAAATTATTTTAGCACCTATGACTCCAAAAGAAATCTTTGATGATCAAATTAAAATAAAGTCTAATTATAACGAATTATCCAAACAGAGTATATAGACTGGAGTTAGTTCAAAGGAAGTTAAAGGATCATCTAGGTCTTATGCTAAGAGTGGAGATGTTGAAAAGGCTATTAAATGACAAGTAAGTGTATATTTGATGGTTTATAAGGAGTGCTATGAATGTCAATTGGAGTTAAGTGAGGAAGTGCCTACTGATGTTAGGAAATTATTAGAGGAATATAGTGATTTGTTTCTTGAGGAAATTCCCATGGATTACCTCCATTAAGGGGGATAGAACATCAAATAGACTTTGTGCCAGGAGCTGTTATCCCAAATAGGCCTACTTATAGAGCTAATCCTGAAGAAGTAAAGGAGTTAAAGAGGCTGGTTTTTGAATTACTGAGTAAAGGCTATATTAAGGAATCAATGAGTCCCTATGCAGTCCCAGTACTATTAGTACCTAAGAAAGATGGAAGTTGGAGGATGCGCATAGATTGCAGGGCATTAAGCAAAATAACCATTAAGTATAGATATCCTATACCAAGATTAGATGAAATGTTAGATATTCTCCATGGTGCTGTGATTTTTTCAAAAATACACTTAAAGAGTGGATATCATTAAATTAGAATGAAACCAAGAGATGAATGGAAGACAGCCCTAAAAAAAAAAATTTGGTTATATGAATGGTTAGTTATGCCCTTTGGGTTATCCAATGCTCCCAGTACTTTTATGAGGCTTATGAATCATCTGCTTAGAAATTTTATTGGAAAATTTGTAGTTTTTATATTGATGACATACTTATTTACAACAAGCTTTTAGAAGAGCATTTGAGACATTTAAGAATTATTCTGGATGTGTTTAAAACAGAACAGTTGTATGCTAATTTAGCTAAGTCTAGGTTTTGTTTAGAAAGTGTAGTATTCCTAGGATTAGTTGTAGGTAAGGATGGCATATATGTTGATAAAGAATAGATTAAAGCTATTTAGGAGTGGCTTATTGTAACACCCCAAAATTCACTATATATATATTTTTTTTAAAGTTGAAGCAATTAAATTAGAAACACTGAAATCCTGTGAAATCTGGGAATGTTACCGCCACACTTAGTACCAGACCGGTTCTCTCCGACCGTTCCAGTACCAAGTGCTAAGGCTAAAGAAAAGACAATTAGTTATAAATCAATACAATCTAAATTCCAAATAATCATTAACTGATTGTAAAACAAAATCAGAGTACGCATCATGAATCATGAATCAAATAAAAATCAGAGTGCGAAATCAAAATTCCTCAAAGGGAATAATCTTACAATAAATAAAAGATTTACTGGAAACACTTAATACAAGTAATGAATCATAAGAGATTAAATTTAATACACTAGAAATAACACAATGATATAAAATGACAAGAAGAGGAAATACGGCCATGACACTCTTGATCCTCGAGGCAAACATGCTCAACACTCATCCCAACATGACATCTTCCCCACCTGCACAAATCAGAAGGGCATACTACTCGTGGGAATGAGCAACACCCATGAAAAGGGTGATCAGTACGCTACATACCAAGTAAGGTAACCGAACTCTAAGGCCAACACATAAGCACATAAAATCATGCATAAGAATAAAAGATCATAAAGACCATCATCATCTCATAACAACGAATAAAGATTCGGATACATATGTAAAGGCCCAAACATAGTTCGGATTAATTATTTAATTAATCTTTTATCGAAAGTCGATACACATCATGCCTTTTATCAAATCCATGCGAATACGGAAGCCCCCACTATTATAGCCAGTAGATCGGAGGCACATAGGATATCATACCCTAACCACTATTATAGCCGGTGGATCGGATACACATAGGACTATGCGTCCTAACCACTATTCCTAACCGGTGGATCGGTTGGCCCCGGTTCGCATGGTGTTCCACTGTAAGTAATTAGTATCTTTTAGGCATTTTAGCAAAACTCTGGTTTGCGGTTGTTGAGCTTGGGAACCCTGACTATTATAACCGATGGATCGGTTATGCATAGGACATCATGCCCTAACCACTATCATTACCGGTGGATCGGTCACACATAGGGTAAACACCCTAACCACTATTCCGAACCGGTGGATCGGTTGGTCCCGTCTCAACGATCTTCCACTTTAAATAATTAATGTCTTAAGTATCTTATTCAAAGGCTTCACCATAGACATGCATGGATCACTCCCTTTACACTTCACACATCACAACTCATAAAATCACATTAATTCCCAAGTGTACGTAATACCCCCAAGACTTTCAGCAACCATAACAAACCTTAGCTCGATTTCCTACGTACCCACATAATCTCTATGTACGATTTTTCATCCAACATGCTCAACTGCCCAAACAACGATTACATTACCTTCCTCACATCCCAAATCAACGTTCCATACGTAAATTTCGCTCCTATACAAACTTTATACGTCCCATGCAAATCCTTAGTACCATGATGTAACAAATAATACCACCAAGCAACATCAATACCACCACGCAACCTTAATACCACCATGAAATCATTAATACCACTATACAAACCCTAATACAACCATGCATCTATTAAAACCACCATGTAACCCTAATACCATCATGAAATCATTATTACCACCATACAAACCTTAGTAACATCATACAAACACTAATACCACCATACAACTATTAACCATTATGCAAAACCCAATATTTCATCATACAAAGCCCTAAATTCAATCCACACAAAACCAAAGATTCATCCATACCAACCCTAAATTCAAACCATATAAAACCCAAAGATTTGTCCATACCAAACCCTACATTCAATCCATACCAACCAAATATTCATCCTTACCAAACCCTAGATTAAAATCCCATAAAACCGAAGATTCATCCTTAACTTACAATTGATTATATTCTCCTACATAAAATCATAAATTAGAATCTCCCAAGCAAAACTATAAATTGGATTCCCCCAAACAAATCATAATTAGATTCTCCTATATAATATCATAAATTATATTATCCCAAATAACATCATAAATTAGATTCTCCCAAACAAACCATAAATTTGATTCGCCCATATAACATCATAAATTATATTCTTTCCCTCAAAATCATACAAAACCATAAATTAAAATTTCCCATATAAAACCATAAATATATTCTCCATACAAAACCTCGAAAATCATAAATTAGATTCTCATATACGAAACCTTAAAATTCTCCATTTTATTCCTCTACTCATGAAACATTAACTAATTAGGTCAACTCACATCCCCTTGGTCAACTTCTTTCTTTATTCTCCTTTTTTATTCTTTCTCCCACACAACCATATCAACAACCTCACTTGCATGTCTTACAGGGTCACAACACATAAATTCATAAACATTACACATGCCATATAAAAACATACTTAAACTCCACGTTATATCATATACAGCATAATTAATAATCATAAACACAGAAAGCATAGCATATGAATCACATAATGCATATAAGCACACAATGACCTTAGTAAACCCTTACCTAGAATGACACCGGTCTTGGAGCAAGCTCCTATACCACTTGAGGGCTTTGACCAAATAATAATAATACTGATGACAATAAAATTAACAAAATTATAACTTTACTAAAGATATAGAGTTAATAGGAATATTATAAAATCTGATAATATAGGGTTAAAGACTTTACCCTAATAATAATAAAGATACTCAAATAGTAATAGCTAAGATACTAAAATCATGTGACAACAAAATAATAAGTGTAATAATAATAACAAAACTAATAGTAAAGTATTTGTAATATTAATTACAGAATAATAATAATGGTAATTTGAAATAATAAAAAATACTAATAATAACAATAATTATAATAACACCTTAATATTATTAATTAAGATAATGACAATAATAATAATACTTATAATAATGACAAAATCGAATTAAAATATATTAGAGCTTCAAACCCTACAGAAATAATAATCAAAACATTAATACTAATAATAATATTAATAACACAATAATGGAAATAATAATAAAAGTAATAGTAATATATTTCAAATAATTGAAATAAATTAAATTAAGGATTATAAAAATAGGGAGAAGGGTTCAGAGGGTCTAGGGTTCAACCTTAGACTAGTGGGGATAGGCGGCACATGCGGTGGGTCTCGGCGGCGGCGGCAGTGGCCGGAAAAACTATGTAAGTGGGAAAAAGATGAAGAAAAAGAGAGAAGTAGCAGGGGAAAAATCAACATAAGGTTATGATTTGGTGGAGGAGGATTAGAGGAATATTTTGGATGGTTCATAAGGCGGCAGAAGTGCCGGACATGGCGGCGGACGTCGACTTAAGGATTTTTGGGTAAAAATTTAGGCGAGACAAGAAGCCAAGTTTGCACGGTTATGAAGGATCGTACAAGAAGAATCGAGAGGTGAAAATGATTCAGTTAATAAGAGGAACTTGCAGGGAAGAATTTGACATGAAGAAGTGGCGCTGAGATTGGCTAACGGCGGCGGAAGAGGCGTTTAAAGTTACGGTGGCCGGCACTCGAGTTTAGGGTTTCGGGGAAGAACAAACTCCAAAAACTTATACAATCCAGCTATTTATAGATTAAAGATGGTATAATATGGTTTTGGGGCTCGGAAGGAAGTTATGGGGTGCGATAATTTGGGCAGCCGGCGGCGGAAAACGGTCGACCAACATTTGGTTTGCTTCGACGGTTCGCGATGCTGGAGAGAGGGAACGGGCAAGAGATAATGAATGGGAGTGATGGCAATTTATTCCTGAAGTTAAGAGGAAGATAAAGAGACAAGAAACGACCGGTATTAATCACCGTAGCCGGAGATGCCATTGATGGGGGCGGAAGTTTGCGTTACAGCGACGGAGGGGGAAGGAGGAAGAAGGAAGAAGAAAGGGAGGCGGTCCAGTTGGCCGGGAAAGAAAAGAAAAAGGGAGAACCAGGCTGGTCGGCGCGGGCGGTAGGCGTTTAAGTGGAACGACGAGTTTCGGTGGAAACGGAGCCAAAACGCGGGGTTGGAAGGGTGACGAAGGGCGCCGCGCGGGCTGGGCCGAAGAATGAAGAAGAAGAAGAAAGAAGAATTGGGCCACGCCAGGCCCAATTCGGGGAAAAGAAGAGGAAAAAGAAAAAGAAGAAAAAGGTAAGGAAAAAGGAAGAAAGAAAAAGAAAAAGGGAAAAAGGAAATGAGAAGAAAAATAGATTAAGGCCAATTAAATTAATCTGAAAATTTAGAATATTTAAAAATAATAATATTTAAATAAAATAATAATTAAATCCCTTTTTAGGCTAAATTAGGATATTTAAAGTATTTTCCATAAATTCCATTTTAATTAGCAAAACACCCTAAATTCCTCCAATTAAATTATTTATAAAATTATTATTAAATTAAAAATATTTTCTCATTCTTATTTTAAATAAAATAATTTATTTAATTAATTTCCAAAATAACATATTTAATTATCCAAAATACCAAAATTTCTCTAATAAAAATACTTACAAAATTCTTCTTAATTTTTCCCATGAATTCCTTTTCATTTTAATAAAATTAATTTATTTAAATAATTTTTCTAATAAAAAATCATTTAAATATAGTTTATAAGATTAGAAAATTTTGGGGCATTTCATTACTGCCCCCTTAAAAATAGACTTCGTCCCCGAAGTCTCCGGGAGCGCCTAGGGTTAGAGAGAAAAATGCTGTAAGTGGTTAGAAAACCATAATAATATTACTATCTATATAAACTACCCCCTTAGGGATAAACTTACTAAAGAAAATTTAAATCAACAGAAAAAAAAAGACACCATATGAAAGAAAAAAAATAATATTTATATAAACTACCCCCTTAAGAATAAACTTAATTAAAATTCTACCCTTCGCTTCTCACTGTGGCTGGAATAAATTTTTTTTTAAATAAATAATTCCTTTTTGGTTTAAAAAAAAAGGATTTCAAATCAAGGAAAACTTTTTAATCCCAATTCATTTTGAAAATGATACTACTCTTGGTATCAATTTAAAAAGATTAAAACCAAAAGATCGGTCAAAACGCGCTTCAAAACTAAAAAATTTCGTAAACCAAATTTAATTTCAAGAACAAGCGTAGTCAAAAATATCAACTTCACTGGTACCAACTTGTGGTACCAACTTAAAAAGATTAAAAACAAAAGAGCGTGGTCAAAACCAGATTCGATACCAACTTGCGATATCAACTTAAAAATTTAGAAATTGAAAGAGCATGATTAAAATAATGAACCACTCTAATACAAAAGTGTGGTATAGGCTTAAAGAGTTTAAAATAAAATTGGAAGAGTAGTCGAAACCAGTTTGATACAAATTTGTGGTATCATCTTAAAAATTTAAAATGAGAGTGCGTGTCTGAAAGGATCAACCGCTTTGATACCACATTGTAACACCCCAAAATTCACTATATATATATATATATTTTAAAGCGAAATCAATTAAATTAGAAACACTGAAAACCTGTGAAATCTGGAAATGTTACCGCCACACTTAGTACCAGACCGGTTCTCTCCGACCGTTCCAGTACCAAGTGCTAAGGCTAAAGAAAAGACAATTAGTTATAAATCAATACAATCTAAATTCCAAATAATCATTAACTGAATGTAAAACAAAATCCGAGTACGCATCGTGAATCATGAATCAAATAAAAATCAGAGTGCGAAATCAAAATTCCTCAAAGGGAATAATCTTACAATCAATAAAAGATTTACTGGAAACACTTAATACAAGTAATGAATCATAAGAGAGTAAATTTAATACACCAAAAATAACACAATGATATAAAATCACATGAAGAGGAAACACGGCCACGACACTCTTGATCCTCGAGCCAAACATGCTCAACACTCATCTCAACATGACATCTTCCCCACCTGCACAAATCAGAAGGGCATACTACTCGTGGGAATGAGCAGCACCCATGAAAAGGGTGATCAATACGCTACGTACTGAGTAAGGTAACCAAACACTAAGGCTAACACATAAGCACATAAAATCATGCATAAGAATAAAAGATCATAAAGACCATCATCATCTCATAACAATGAATAAACATTCGGATACATATGTAAAGGCCCAAACATAGTCCGGATTAATTATTTAATTAATCTTTTATCGAAATTCGATACACATCATGCCTTTTATCAAATCCATGCGAATATGCAAGCCCCCACTATTATAGCCGGTGGATCGGAGGCACATAGGATATCATACCCTAACCACTATTATAGCCGGTGGATCGGATACACATAGGACTACGCGTCCAAACCACTATTCCTAACCGGTGGATCGGTTGGCCCCGGTTCGCATGGTGTTCCACTATAAGTAATTAGTATCTTTTAGGCATTTTAGCAAAACTCTGGTTTGCGGTTGTTGAGCTTGGGAACCCTCACTATTATAACCGGTTGATCGGTTATGCATAGGACATCATGCCCTAACCACTATTATTACCGGTGGATCGGTCACACATAGGGTAAACACCCTAACCACTATTCCGAACCGGTGGATCGGTTGGTCCCATCTCAACGATCTTCCACTTTAAATAATTAATGTCTTAAGTATCTTATTCAAAGGCTTCACCATAGACATGCATGGATCACTCCCTTTACACTTCACACATCACAACTCATAAATGGCATCCTCATAATCACATTAATTCCCAAGTGTACGTAATACCCCTAAGACTTTCAGCAACCATAACAAACCCTAACTCAGTTTCCTACATACCAACATAATCTCTATGTACTATTTTTCATCCAACATGCTCAACTGCCCAAACAACGATTACATTACCTTCCTCACATCCCAAATCAACGTTCCATACGTAAATTTCGCTCCTATACAAACTTTATACATCCCATGCAAATCCTTAGTACCATGATGTAACCAATAATACCACCAAGCAACATCAATACCACCATGCAACCTTAATACCATCATGAAATCATTAATACCACCATGCATCTATTAAAACCACCATGTAACCCTAATACCATCATGAAATCATTATCACCACCATACAAACCTTAGTAACATCATACAAACCCTAATACCACCATACAACTATTAACCATTATGCAAAACCCAATATTTCATCATACAAAGCCCAAAATTCAATCCACACAAAATTAAAGATTCATCCATACCAAACCTAAATTCAAACCATATAAAACCCAAAGATTTGTCCATACCAAACCCTACATTCAATCCATACCAACCAAATATTCATCCTTACCAAACCATAGATTAAAATCCCATAAAACCGAAGATTCATCCTTAACTTACAATTGATTATATTCTCCCACATAAAATCATAAATTAGAATCTCCCAAGCAAAACTATAAATTGGATTCCCCCAAACAAATCATAATTAGATTCTCCCATATAATATCATAAGTTATATTATCCCAAATAACATCATAAATTAGATTCTCCAAACAAACCATAAATTTGATTCGCCCATATAGCATCATAAATTATATTCTTTCCCTCAAAATCATACAAAACCATAAATTAAACTTTCCCATATAAAACCATAAATTATATTCTCCATACAAAACCTCAAAAATCATAAATCAGATTCTCATATACGAAACCCTAAAATTCTCCATTTTATTCCTCTACTCATGAAAAATTAACTATTTAGGTCAATTCACATCCCCTTGGTCAACTTCTTTCTTTATTCTCCTTTTTTATTCTTTCTCCCACACAACCATATCAACAACCTCACTTGCATGTCTTACAGGGTCACAACACATAAATTCATAAACATTACACATGCCATAAGATAACATACTTAAACTCCATGTTATATCATATACAACATAATTAATAATCATAAACACAGAATGCATAGCATATGAATCACATAATGCATATAAGCACACAATGACCTTAGTAAACCCTTACCTAGAATGACACCGGTCTTGGAGCAAGCTCCTATACCACTTGAGGGCTTTGACCAAATAATAATAATACTGATGACAATAAAATTAACAAAATTATAACTTTACTAAAGATATAGAATTAATAGGAATATTATAAAATCTAATAATATAGGGTTAAAGACTTTACCCTAATAATAATAAAGATACTCAAATAGTAATAGCTAAGATACTAAAATCATGTGACAACAAAATAATAAGTGTAATAATAATAACAAAACTAATAGTAAAGTATTTGTAATATTAATTACAGAATAATAATAATGGTAATTTGAAATAATAAAAATTACTAATAATAACAATAATTATAATAACACCTTAATATTATTAATTAAGATAATGACAATAATAATAATACTTATAATAATGACAAAATCGAATTAAAATATATTAGAGCTTCGGAACCTATAGAAATAATAATCAAAACATTAATACTAATAATAATATTAATAACACAATAATGGAAATAATAATAAAAGTAATAGTAATATATTTCAAATAATTGAAATAAATTAAATTAAGGATTATAAAAATAGGGATAAGGGTTCAGAGGGTCTAGGGTTCAACCTTAGACTGGTGGGGATAGGTGGCACATGCGGTGGTTCTCTACGACGGTGGCGGTGGCCGGAAAAACTATCTAAGTGGGAAAAAGATGAAGAAAAAGAGAGAAGTAGCAGTGGAAAAATCAACATAAGGTTATGATATGGTGGAGGAGGATTAGAGGAAGATTTTGGATGGTTCATAAGGCGACAGAAGTGCCGGAAACGGCGGCGGACGGTGACTTAAGGATTTTTGGGTAAAAATTCAGGAGAGACTAGAAGCCAAGTTTGAACTGTTATGAAGGATCGTACAAGAAGAATCGAGAGGTGAAAATGATTCAGTTAATAAGAGGAACTTGCAGGGAAGAATTTGACATGAAGAAGTGGCGCTGAGATTGGCTAACGGCGGCGGAAGAGGCGTCTAAAGTTGCGGTGGCCGGCACTCGGGCTTAGGGTTTTGGGGAAGAACAAACTCCAAAAACTCATACAATCCGGCTATTTATAGATTAAAGATGGTATAATAGGGTTTTGGGGCTCGGAAGGAAGTTATGGGGTGCGATAATTTGGGTAGTCGGCGGAGGAAAACGGTCGATCAACGTTTGGTTTGCTTCGACGGTTCGTGATGCTGGAGAGAGGGAACGGGCGAGAGATAATGAACGGGAGTGATGGCAATTTATTTCTGAAGTTAAGAGGAAGATAAAGAGACAAGAAACGGCCGGTATTAATCACCGTAGCCGGAGATGCCATTGATGGGGGCGGAAGCTTGTGTCGCAGCGACGGAGGGGGAAGGAGGAAGAAGGAAGAAGAAAGGGAGGCGTTCCAGTCGGCCGGAAAAGAAAGAAAAAAGGAGAACCGGGCCGGTCGGCGCGGGCGGTAGGCGTTTAAGTGGAAAGACGAGTTTCGGCGGAAACGGAGCCAAAACGCGGCGTTGGAATGGCGACGAAGGGCGCCACGCGGGCTGGGCCGAAGAAGGAAGAAGAAGAAGAAGAAGAAGAAAGAAGAACTGGGCCGCACCAGGCCCAATTCGGGGAAAAGAAGAGGAAAAAGAAAAAGAAGAAAAAGGGAAGTAAAAAGGAAGAATGAAAAAGAAAAAGGGAAAAAGGAAAGGAGAAGAAAAATAGATTAAGGCCAATTAAATTAATTTGAAAATTTAGAATATTTAAAAATAATAATATTTAAATAAAATAATAATTAAATCCCTTTTAGGCTAAATTAGGATATTTAAAGTATTTTCTTAAACTCCATTTTAATTAGCAAAACACCCTAAATTCCTCCAATTAAATTATTTATAAAATTATTATTAAATTAAAAATATTTTCTCATTCTTATTTTAAATAAAATAATTTATTTAATTAATTTCCAAAATAACATATTTAATTATGCAAAATACCAAAATTTCTCTAATAAAAATACTTACAAAATTCTTCTTAATTTTTCCCATGAATTCCTTTTTATTTTAATAAAATTAATTTATTTAAATAATTTTTCTAATAAAAAATCATTTAAATATAGTTTATAAGATTAGAAATTTTTGGGGCATTTCACTTATACCTAAAACTGTGACTAAGGTTAGGAGTTTCCTTGGTTTGTGTTCTTTTTATCGTAGATTTGTTGGGAATTTTAGTACTATAGCTTATGCCTTAATAGCAATAACAAAAAAAGGAAAATGGGTTTAAATGGGGTTTAGAACAATAGAAATCTTTTGAAACTCTTAAAGATAAACTAACCCAAGTTCTAGGTGGGCTAGTGATTTGGCAATGATGGTTGTGGGGGTATTGGTGAGGGGCAGATGTGGTGTAAGAGGGGCGACAAAGAGGGAGAATGGGTGCACTGTGGTTTAGGTAGGGGCAAGGGCAATCATGTGAGGGCTAGCAGTATCGTCGGTGAGCTCATTGGGCACATGCAGGGGCACGGAGGGTTGTTAGGCTGGTAGCGGCGGCAATGGTGGTGGTTGGTGCTACTTGCCCCGTTTTGGTCTTTGCATGTGCTGAATCCTGCACCAGGGACCAAATTTCTTTGCAGAGTTGTTGCAATTTGTTCCTATGGTCTTCAATAATCTTTCAGAACTTGATTGAGTGTCGGTCAGTCCCATTCTGTTTTTAGATTTTCCATTGACTTCAATTCCGTGGTTGTTCTGGTTTCCTAGGTAAACGAGGTAAATATATATCATATGAACATTCTGTACAAGTACACAGGGCATGCCCTGGTCAAAAAATTTGATCATTTTTACCAAAAATGAACACAATACAAAAGCATGGCCCATGGCTCATCTAGCCACACCCTAGGGTACTAAGCATACAAATTTTCCTTTAGTCCATCCCTAAGGTTTCTTTCAAAAAATAGGGCACTATACACATATTTCTAGACTTGTACAATAATACTAGTATGGACAAAAGGTTTTGATTCAAATAAGATGTCATTTCTGCTCCTCCAAATGAAGTACACAGGTGCAGCCACAGTGAGAGCTTGAGCCTTCCAGATTATGTGGTGCCTATGGGAATTCCTCTGAATGATTCTCATGGCACTGAATAAGGTGGTTGACCCTCTTGAGATGCCCAACCATGATCTTAGGGGTTGCCATACTCTGTTGGAAACTTCACATTCAAAAAATAAGTGTTCATGTGTCTCTGTCTTCTGCTGACATAGTAAGCAGTCCTTAGGTCCATCCAAGAACTTGAGCCTATCTCTGGTATACAATCTTTTGAGGAGGGATAACCAGAGAAGGAAGGCATATCTTTTGGTCCTATTCTGCAACCAAACCACCCTGTGAGGTTTCAACTTAGGGGCTTTGTCTCGAAAATAGTTGTAGTGGAAAAACCATTCAGAGTAACCCATGATTTCAGCAGAGCTGTTGCTTGTTCATGTGATCCCTGATTCAGAACCAGTAGGGTAAATAGACTGCTAAGTTTCCTCATAAAATGGGAGGTTCCACGACTTGGGTGGAAGGAAGCCACATTCCCATTTTTCAGGTAATGTGTGTGTATCCACTTGGTCCACAATGATACCTTTTCATCTTGTAAGAACCAGATATATTTGCATAGGAAGGCAGAGTTCCATGCAGAGAGATCTCTTATACCCAGCCCTCCTTCATATTTTGGGTGGTATAGCTTAGACCATGCAACTAGGGGAGGTTTACCCTACCACAGAAAGTTTCTACAGAGGGTAATGATTCTCTGTAGAACTATCTTTGGTATAGCAAAAATGGAGAGCCAGAAACCTAGAAGGCCTTGAACCACTGAATTCGGGATTTCCAGTTTTCCTGCAAAAGAAAGTGAGTTTGCTTTCCAAAATTTCAACTTCTCACACAGGGAATTGGTGAGGTTCTCATAATTAATAGGTCTCAGTTTGCAGGGGTTTAATGGAACCCCTAAGTATCTGAAGGGGAAGCTTCCTCTCTGTATATTGGTGAGAGCCAGGATCTCCTACTGGAGCTGCTCCTTAACACCTGCCATAAAGAGCTGGGATTTCATGGGGTTCACAGTTAGTCCAGAACACCTGCTGAAGTCATCAAGCCCCTGCATTAAAGTTTTGACAGAGGAAATGTCACCTCTATAGAATAATATTAGGTCATCTGCAAAAGCTAGATGCAGCAGGTTCAACTTTTTGCATTTAGAATGGTAAGAAAACTCTTGCTTCAGAGCAAGGTGCTTTAGTTGCCTGCTGAAGTACTCCATGCATAGAACAAATAAATATGGGGACAAAGGGTCTCCTTGTCGAAGCCCTCTAGCACCTTTGAAAAAACCAAACAAGTTACCATTCAGCTTTAGGGAGAAGCTGGTGGTGGAGACACATTCCATCACCAACTTTATGAACTCTGCAGGGAAATTGAAGGCTTTTAAGAGGTGATTGAGGAAGCTCCATGAGAGAGTGTCATAAGATTTTCTGAGATCAATCTTGATCATACACTTTGGAGGAGTTCTTTTCCTTGAATACTCTTTTAAGAGTTCTTGAATAAGCAGGATATTTTCTGACATGAGTCTCCCTTTTACAAAAGCCCCTTGTTCAGGGCTTATTAGATCATCCAAACACTCAGCAATTCTGTTAGCAATTAATTTTGCTATCACCTTGTATAGAGTGTTACAGCAGGCTATGGGCCTGAAATCACCAACAGAGGAGGCCTGGGAAGATTTGGGTATCAAAACCAGGGTAGCATGATTCACCCTCTTCAAAAGTCTTCTATTGATGAAGAACTCCTTTACTGCTACACAGAAGTCATCCCCAATTGTCCCCCAAGCTTCTTTGAAGAATTTAGCAGAATATCCATCTGGGCCTGGGGCTTTGGAGTCTCCCAGAGAAAATAGGACTTTTTTGATTTATGCAGTGGAGACAGGTCTCATGAGGACTTGACTTTGTTCTTCAGTGATAGTCTGTCCTCTAGTAATAACAGAGCTATCCATCCCTTCATATTGTACATCAGTTCCCAACAGGTTCAGGTAGAAGTCTAGAAATTCCTCTTATATTTCCTAATCATAAAGGCTGGGCTGGCCATCTCTTTTTTTGATCTGCACAATCCTGCTCTTTGTTTTTCTGGCTTTGAGCATGTCAAAGAAGAACTTTGAGTTCTAATCCAAGTTGAATAGAAACTTGTTTCTATTTATCTATGAAACAAAGCTAGCTGCAGCTATTTTCAGGAAGAGAGCATTTTTCCTTAAGGCCTCAAGAGTTTCCAGGCCCTGCTTGGAAGCCTGAGCCATAATAGTCTATTGAGCTGTCTTGAGTTGCTTTTCTGCAAGGTTAGCTCTAACAATAATATTTGAAAAGTCATGTTTATTTAACTTTTTTAGATCATGTTTCAACATAGATAACTTTTTACAAAAGTTGAATTGATGTGTACCACAGAAAGAGAACCTCCAATTTTTACAGACCACCTCATTGAACTTAGGATGAGCACACCACATGTTGAAGAACTGGAATGGTTTCTGCCTTGGTGGATGATTCCCAAGCTTGATGGTACAGGGAGAATGATCTAAAGACCTCCCAAGTGGCAGAAAGCTAGTAGAGATATTGAGGCCTGCCGCCAGCCCCTCAGCATTCATCATGGCTCGATCTAGCTTACATTTCACTTTATAACCAATAAAAGTGTGGAAGCAGCTTGTGGCAGGGAGGTCAGACAATTGAGCCACTAAGCAGCAATTTTTAGAATCTGCAGTTTCATAATCAGAGATAGGTCTTGAACCACATCTATTAGAAGAGTTAAGGGGATAGTTGAAATCCCCTCCCATTAACCAGGGGCCTTTTATGTTTCTGGCCAACATTATCAAAGTTTCCCCGAGGTATTTTCTGTCCTTTATGGTATACAGGCCATATACCACAGTTAGGGTTACATTAAGACCTGTATTAATATCAACAACAGAACCAGTAATGGACTGGGGGGACACCTCAATCAACTGGACCCTAATTAAATTAGGGTTCCATAGGAGGATCAATCTTCCATTGGGATGGTGACTGAAATTGTCATGATGATTCCATCCCTTGAAGTACTTATCCACCATGATATGCAATTTTTAGTTATCAAGCTTAGATTCCATAATACCTACAATTGAGCAATCATGTTCCCTGTACAAATCATTCAGAGCTTTTTGTTTCAGAGGAGAGCTCACTCCCCTTACGTTCCAAATAAGCAGATTCATGATATTTTCCTAGGCCTTGGAAGCCTTCTCATGGTGCCTCTTTTAACCTGCTTATATGCTGGCACCTTCTTTTTCCTTTTAGCAGCTTTGTTGACAACCTGCTGCCATCCATGTACATCCACATTCACCTGTTCTTCAGGGGGCTCCATTCTATCTTCCTATCCCTGGTCAGGAGGAGGGTTAGGCACCCTAGTCATAGCTGTCTTCTGCTGAGGGAACTGACCCTCCCCTGAGGGTTTCTTTTGGCCTCAAGTCAGTGATTCAAGGATCACCTCCTCTATTAGACTCTATGTCCCTTCATCCACATTCATATTAGCTTTGCTCATGCTGTTCTCTGCTGTTTCTACTTCAACCTATTCTGGACTAGTGTTGTGAGTCTTCTTTAACAGTTCTTTTCTTCCTTTAACCTCTGCATTCTTCTTTCCCTCCTTGGGCTCTATATCAGAAGGGGCTTGATTGACTTTTGAAACATGATTGACTATGTTCTCCCTTTTGTTTTCCTGATTCATCACACAGTTACTTTCCAAGTGACCCAGAATACCACAACAGTCACAGACTAGGGGCAAGTCTTCATATTCTATAATTTAGGAATATTCCTCATCCTCTCCCCTGACTTTGATAGCAGAAGGGAGCTTACCCTTTACATCTATTTCCACTAGAACTCTGCCATATTCAATCTTAGACCTCTGTAGGGTGAAATCATCAATTAAAATTAGCTTGCCAATGTAGGAAGCAATTTCACTGATTGCTTCGCAGTTCCAAAGTTCCAAAGACAGATTGACAAGCCTGACCCACACAGGGATTTTGGTAATTTCTTCCTTACCAAAGGAAAATAGCTTAGAGATTTCTTTGAGCACATATACCTTCCCTTTGACAATGTAAGGTCCCCCAGCTAGAGCTTGTTCCTTCTCTGCTTGACTTTCAAATTTTAAGACCACCCATCCAGAACTATGAATTATATATTTGAATGGAAGTTTTATAACATGTTTAGCTATTCCCAAATTGTATTTGTCAGGTTTGATCCCAACAAAACATCCCAGCAAGCATGCTCCCCAAGCTTTATCCACAGGGTGGATGTTTTTCTTAGATACCCACACAACATCACCCTTGGGGGGGATATAATCACATTTTTTCACAGAAATACTAGGGAATAACTCTACAAAAGATCTCTGCTTGGGTGATGGTACCTGTGTGGGAGGCTCCTTCCCTGGATTAACCCTAGTGCTTGCTACATGGTTTGATCTCCATTAGCAGCTGTAATTCTTTCCACTGTGTCTAATTCTTCCTCAGAATCAGAAAGTAAGTTAGGCATAGAGGAAATGGGATCATTCAAACCCAAATTGGTGGTTTGAGCAATTGACTTTAGCTTGTCCTGATTCAACTGAGCTTGAGTAATCAAACCATTTTGTTTCTCCAATAAGGAGATTCGCATCGTTTCCAAAGCCGAATTTGTGGGATGGGTTTGGCCTCCTTCATCCCTGTCAGTTATGGCAAACTACAGCTCTTTCAAAGCTGGATTCGACAGAGGGGAATCATCTGAAGAGAATTTGCTGGGCTTAGATGAACTAGAAGCTTCCAGAGATGAATCACTCGAGCTAGCTTGCTTCTAAGGACTCGTTAGGACACATATTGGATTTTTACTTAGAGCTTGTTTCTGTGCTCGACCTCGGGGAGCTTTCCTCCTGTTCCCCATGCTTCAACACAGAAAAAGGAACACCAACTTAAAGGAGATGAAGAAGACAAGGAGGAGAGTCAAAATGCAGGGCTGCTTCAGGTTAGTGCTCGATGGATCAATGGAGTTAGGTACCTTGTTCAAATGCCATTAGAGGGGCGTGAAAAGCGAGAGACTAACCAAGCACATGATTTTAGACTATGTATTCCTGATTGTTCATATAGGGGACTGTTAATTCAAGAAGCTCATAATGGTAGACTAATGGAACACTTAGGATTTCAAAAGACTTTAGATTTACTAATTAATCATTTCTATTGGCCTCATATGAAAAAGGATGTGTTAAAATATTATGTTAATTGTATAGCTTGTAGACAGGCTAAGTCCACATCAAAACCTTTTGGATTATATACTCCATTACCTGTTCCTAATCAGCCATGGACTGATGTTTCCTTGGATTTCATTTTAGGCTTGCCTATGACCAATAGAGCCAAAGATTTAATAATGGTTGTAGTAGATAGGTTTAGTAAGATGGCCCATTTTGTACTTTCCAATAAAACTAATGATGCTATGACTATAGCTGAATTATTCTTATCTTATATAGTCAAATTACATGGAATACCTAAAACAATAGTGTTAGGTAGGGATGTTAAATTTATAAGTCTTTTTTGGAAGGTTTTGTGGAGAAAGTTGGGAACTAAACTGTTATCTTCAACCATATGTCACCCTCAAACAGATGGACAAATAGCGGTAGTAAATAGTACATTAGGTAATATGTTGAGAGCTGTCTTTGGAAAGAATCTTAAACAATGGGAAAATGTATTACCTCAGGTAGAATTTTCTTATAATAGCACATTACATTCTACAACTAAAAAGACCCCATTTGTGGTTGTGTATGGTTTTAATCCTTTGAATCCTCTTGATTTGAGCCATTTACCTAATTCTGGGTTGCATAATTTTGATGTTGAATCTTGTGCCGTAAATATAAAGAAATTACATGAATATGTGAGTCAACAAATTGTTAAAAGGGTTCAACAAATGGCTGAGAATGCTAATAAAAAGAGAAAGAAAATGGTTTTTCAACCACGAGATTTAGTTTGGGTACACCCTAGGAAGCATCATTTTCCAAACCTTAGAAAATCAAAATTATATCCTAGGGGAGATGGACCTTTTACTGTATTAGAAAGAATTAATGATAATGCTTATAAAATTGATTTACCTGCTAAATTTGGTAATGTTAGTGATTCTTTTAATGTTTTTGACCATAGTCCATTTGTGGGTATTAATCAAGTTTCAGTGACAAAACCTCACCAAGAAAAGGGGAATGATATATATCTCCAAAATTTGTATTTAAATAATTATATTAATGGTTATAGATATGTTGTACATATAATTACTTTTCTTATTGTGTGATTGTTTAGGAAATTAATTCAAAAGATGGGAATGGATCAAGGTGATTGCTGTAGTTGCTGTTGGGTGCTGTTACAGAAATTGTGTTGTAATAATTTGTAAAAACCCTATGTGCTGCATTTGCAGAGATATTTGGCTAATAGAGAATAAGGTGGCTGTGTAATTTGTCACCCGACCCATATTTGTTGGATTAGTTGATGGGAATTAATATTTTAAATCCATTAACTTGGATTATTATTTCTTGTAATTATTTTTGTAAGGATGGGTCATTTCTTTGCCTAGCTCGTTGATTGATATTGTGTATATTAGTCGGTTGATTTTTTGGGCTGTATTTGGGCTGATCCATTATAAAATAGTCGTGAGCGATCGTCCGTATACTTTTTATTAGTCTTAATGTATACGCCAAATAAAAGGTGCATACATCGGTTGTACAGACGACTTTTGGTCAAATAGATTACTATTGTAATTTTTTTTGGAACTCTCTCTCTATACTTCTCTCTCTCGCTACCTCCTCGTTCGCAGCTTCCTCTTCTTCCTGATCTCCTTTCTTGATCTACTTCTCAATCTTTTCTGTTCTACAACTTCAACAGTCGTTGATTAAACTGTGCTCTATGTTTTCTAATCTTCCTTTTGATTAAAATCCTTAGGCTGATTATCTTGGCGAATTAAACTCCGCGCTCTACTTTTCTTCTATCTAGTGAAAATTTGCGAAACTTGTCCGGGTTTCATCAGAAATGCAAGTATATGATATTGTCTTTACTCATTTCCAAGCTAAATCAACTTGGGAATGGTATTGATGTTTATTTGGCACCTTTGATTGATGATTTGAAGTTCTTATGGGACATGGTCGTTGAAGTATTTGATGCATATAGTGAAGAAAATTTCACTTTGAGAAAGGCCATTATGCATGTCCACTATGTGAGGATAATACTTCATTTGTTAAGCTAACATATGGCCAAAAGGCCGTGTTCCTTGGGAATCATAGGTTTTTACCGAAGAATCATCATTATCATAGGCAAAGAAAAGCATTCAATGGATTCCGAGAAGAATGGCAGGCACTAATCCAATTGATGGGTCGACAAGTGTGGCTGAAGAAGAAATATTTTAGTATCAAGTTTGGAAAGAAGAATAAAGATAAGCCTCCATCAGTTGGGTGGAAGAAGATATCAATATTCTTCCACCTTCCTTATTGGAAATCTTTCTACATGATACATGTCCTTAATATGATGCATATTGAGAAAAATATATGTGATAGTTTTGTTGGTACATTACTTAATGTTCCACGCAAGACTAAAGATGACATAAATTCTCAAATGTATATGGAAGAAATGGGTATTAGATGGGAACTGACACCGTGAGATAACCGAAGAAGAACATATTTACCACCGATGTGTCATACTCTTTCCAAAAAAGAGAAAGTTTCATTTTGTAAATTCTTTCATAGTGTCAAGGTTTCGGAAGGGTAATCTTGAAATGTCAAAAGGCTCATGTCGATGAAAAAGTTATACCTGGAATTTTGCTAAAACGTGTTTGAATTACTATCACAAGGCTTTGTTGGTTTTTTAAAGCCATTTGCTCTAAAGTTATACATCCTGATAGTTTGGATACCTTGCAAAAAGAGATGCTCATTATTTTGTGCTAACTTGAAATGTATTTTCCATCATCATTCTTTGACATTATGGTACATCTAACTATTCATTTAGTTTATGAGATAAAGATGTTAGGACTTGTTCATGGGCATTGGATGTATCTCTTTGAACAATTTATGAGGTTGATAAAAGGTTATGTGAAGAATCGATATCAGCTAGAAGGATTTATTGTTGAGAGTTACCTGGTGGAAAAGGCAATAGAGTTTTGCATAAAGTACTTGTCAAATACTAAAGCTCTCGGTATTCCTAAGTCTCAACTTGCAGGCAAATTTGAAGGACAGGGTACTAGAGGAAAATGATTTGTGTGTGTAGACCCTAACATATTCCATGCAGCACATGACGATGTTCAGCCGTACATTGAAGAGCATATGGCATCTTTACAGATTGAAAATCCATTAAAGACTGAGAAATTGATTATCTTAAACATAATCTTTTATTTATTGATTAGATAAGAGATCGTATCATTCTACTCTTCGGACATTCCCCAACTTTAATTTCTGAAACCCTGCATTGGTTGTCTCAGAAACCTCATTATGAAGTTTCTCAATATAGTAGTTATGTGATCAATGGTTGCACTTTTTATACAAAATAACAAGATGAGAAGAGTGCAATGCAGAAATGTGGGGTGGCTTTAGTGGTTGAGGCAATGCATGTTTCTAGTACAAAAGACAAGAATCTAACTTATGCAGATATGAATTATTAAGGTGTGATTGAACATATATGGGAGTTAGATTACAATGTATTTAAAATCCTTGTATTCAGCTGCTGATGGGTTGATAATAGCTTTGGGGTTAGATATAAAGATGGATTCACATTAGTAGATCTTAATAGGGTAGGGCATAAACAAGACTCATTCATCTTAGCATCACAAGTGAAACAAGTATTCTATGCCACTGGCCCTTCTAATAACAAATGGTCCGTGGTACTATCTACAAAAAAAAGAAATGCCAATGAATGTGATGATGAAAATGATACCAATTGGAATAAAGAGTCTGTTTCAGTTGTGCAAGCAACTCAATTATTGAATGATGATAACAATAAAATTAATGAGGAGGAAATATATGTTAGGGATGATCATCGTGAAGTAATATATGTAATAGCTCCTGAATCTAATCCGAAAACAAGGGGAAAAAAAGCAAGAAAAGAAGACAATGAGGGTAATAATATTGTAACATATAATATCTATGTTGGTTTTTTTAAATACAATTTTCAACTCAATTATGCTCAATACATAAAATTCTAACATAACTTATTTATTGACTTTTTTTAGAGATATGGCCAACAAAAATATTGATAGGGATAGTAGCGATGAAGATGGGAAAAGAGGACCTACGATTATGAGAATTATCACAGATATGAGCAATAAAGGAGAACTGGTCGCATTGGGATGGAATACTTACAATCTTTCCATTAGCCCTTATGCAGACATGTTCTTGACTTACATTACACTTTTGACACGTAACCATATTCCTATCTCCTATAATAATTGGAAGTAGGTTCCAACGGGTCACAAGGAGCATATTTGGTGGGAAATCACGGTAAATATACTATTTTATGTAATCATTTTTGTATGACAAATGTTATGAATTTTAATACATTAACATCAATATACATTTATGTCTTATTTTGCAAAGAGTGTTTAATATGCTAGAGAGTAGGAAGAAATGGCTTCTTAGACATTATGGGGAGCATCTAAGAACACTTAGGTCATATTTAGCTTTTAGAAAAATGTATAAAAGGAGGGATGGTTCTCTACGGTAGAATCCACCCAAATGATACGATTTCATCGATCAAGAAAGTTGGAACTAATTTATTGCATATTGTCTTATAGGTGATTTTAAGGTATTTGTTAGATAACAATTAAATTTTTTTGTATCGATCCTAGTATTGTGCATAATATTGAAATAACCATGTAACTATATTTTGGCTTGTTATGTAGGAAAAAAGTGTCAAAAATAAAGAGATTGCGAAGAAGAATAAATACCGGCATAATATGGCTCACATAGGGTATGGACGCCTTGAAGAGGAGTTGGTATGTATTTTTTGATTTATCTATTTACAGCGTATTAACAAATTTTATAATATTGGTACATTATAAGAATATTTTTTTATTTATAGCTCATAGCCCAAGACTTAGACCCATGTACCTCATTTATTAATATTGGTATATTATGGAAGAAGGCTAGAGCAAAAAGAGACGGATATATTAATGATGATATAGATGTTGCAGCGACAAAAATTGTAAGTTTGTAGATATTTAGAACCCTGCTTAGTTTTCTTTTAGAAAACTATTATATTATGCTTATTCATGTAAGCTAACTTTACATACATTATATACATTACAGGATGAACTTCAAGCGTCAGATGGTGAGGAGGGGGTAGACCCATAAAACATTGTGTCCCAAGCTATAGAAATTGTAGAACACCTTGGATGACACAGGTGTCTTGGATTAGGTGTTATGAGAACGAGCGTATGTGGTTGATCTCGTGGTTCTCATAGCACTAATGAGCAGGTTGGCATCCTCACCAAGAAATTGAATGTTGCATTTGAACGGATGGCAATAATGGAGTAAGAGTTATCATTTATTAAATCTCAAGGGTATAAGCCATCCAATTCAGTCGACCAGGATCAGTTTCACATACCTAATGTAAATAGTGTCAGAGATAGTTGTGAAACTAATGCACATCTTTAGTCTCTTTCCGAGGTAAGCATTTCATAACTCTGAATTGTTATTAAATGTATTTGGTGTCATAAATAATTAATAATGTGCAATATTTTCATTTAGGGTTTGCAAAAATGTGACTTGTTAGCGAATGACCTTTGAACTCTTTTGGAGAAAGGAAGGGTTTGCATAAGTCATAGTACCCAAACGCAAACTATCCATGGGTACAACTTAGCCCTAATTACAAGGCCAGTGGGTATTGATACTCCAATCATTGGCAGTGTACCTTTACCTTGTTATGAAGAGGGCGATGAGGCAGCCATAGTACTAGAAGCTCATGGAAGCTTCGTGCCTTGGCCTGTGGATCAGATACATCTCACTATTGAAGAGGTATTGACATTCGGTATCTTCATTAGACATGTTTAGTAGTTACACTTTTTATACCTTTTTCATATATATATGCTTAATATATATTTGTATTATTATTATTATCAATTAAGGAATCAAAGAAGAAGACTGCTTCTGCTAGTAAAACCAAGAGAGGTTCTAGTAGAACGAGCAACACAAAAGGGCGCTGCTGAAGGAATGAGAGCTAAATCTAAAAAATCAGTTGCCCCACAAAAGATTCCTTCTTCGAAAATATGCCAACCTCCACCAGCATTGGCTTTATTATATTTTTATGCCCAAAACTACCTCAAGAATAAATATATTTCCATTGAATGTTATCCTGAATATGTTAGGAGGGACGATGCTACTTACATGGTATCGACGGTTGACATAAGCTCCATTTATAATCAGGAA
Organism: Tamarix austromongolica; assembly: GCA_039764185.1. Classification (NCBI taxonomy): domain Eukaryota; kingdom Viridiplantae; phylum Streptophyta; class Magnoliopsida; order Caryophyllales; family Tamaricaceae; genus Tamarix; species Tamarix austromongolica. Next base: position 52,961,091 of record CM077817.1, read on the forward strand.
TGGATGTCAACTACGAGTGTCACCATTTATGTCATGTAATCATTATTTCATATTTCAGATTTTAGTACTCTAGGAGAAATAGAATTTTTATGACCTCTTATATGAGTTATTAGTTATTAATCTCCTTTAGGAATACATCAGGAAACTCATAGTCCATGGAAATCTGCACCAAAAGTATCGCATCTTCTTTCATATCTCTAACACCACAAAAGCACAACATATATCCCTTACATATGATGTTGCTCAATACAATCACTAACATGATCTTTATAAAGGGATTAGGTTTACACTTCCTATATTAAACCCTTGTACCCTTTGGTCCTCACAAAATGATGTGTTCTTACACAGAATTAATCAGCATAAGATACTTTCTTGGCATATCCATTAGGATAATCACATCAAAATAATCCATTCCTAGCGTTACAAGGTCTAAAAGAAATTTGATTCCTCCCACTACTAGAATTACTCCTTGCTACAACCTATAGCATGCAATCCAATCCCTCAAAGGAAACATATTAGAAGTATAGATACTAATAGATGGTAATAAGGTAGCTCTAGGTAAAAATTTAGTTGCTATGAAAGAGTGTGATTCAATGGAACCAAACAACACACAAGTTAAATAAGTATATATAATAAGCATACCTATCACCATAAAGCCCCGTCATTCTTTTTGTGACTAACTCACCATATATTGGCATATCTTGGTAATGGAACTCCAACAACACTATTTAGTTTTTGCCCTTATAAGAAAAGAAAATGCTTTATCTCTCCACACTAACTAATTGAGCTATTGGCACTAGTTTGCAAAGGAGGAACTCTCCAAATCTATGTTGTGGTTGCCGCATAGGTCCTCTACTCTAAGCTCTAGTTTGGATCCCCTGAATGTTGCCACTATTAACTCGGCACTCATATACTTTATGCCTCTTCATGCCACAACCATGGCATGCCACCTTATTGCCTTTATAATTGACACTTAGGTGATCTGACCTACATCTCTTATAATGCTAGTGCCTCTTCTTGGAATGACCACTAAACAAACTTGCACCTCAGGGTACTGACACCATGCTCTCGAAAAATCTATGTGACAAGATAGCCCTTAAAAAGGATTTCTTTTGGCCATCAGTATGCTAGCAACCCTTAAATATCTTCTTGCTCTAAACTGAGCACTCAGCCTCTAGGGCCTCCTTGTACATCCCGACATTATATGATAGATTAACTTTGATGAACAAATCCTAGTATTAGATGCCTAGTTCGATCATGAAGTTATGAACTTGTATCGTCACATTAGCTTCCAATTGTAAGCTGAAATGGACCAAGTCCATGAATCAAGTGTAGTAGTCCTTAATGGATATGCCCCCTATTGAAGTGCCATGAACTAATTACATTTCATTATGCAGAGGTGAGTCAGGTTGAAGCAGGCTCGCAAAGCCTCTAGGAATGGTCCCTATCTAGTTAGTTCTCCAACTCTACATTGGATGATCCTCCTTTAGGCATTTTCCCTACCTCCCAAATAGTAGAATTCTATATCTACCTCATTGTCTCCATAGAAATCATAGATAGTGAATATATTCCCTATATCCTACTTTCATCATTCCATGATGTCGAGGTCCTCCTGGCCCTAAAAGATTGGTAGGTGATAATGTCAAGCCCTCCTTGGCCAATCCTCTATAGCTTGTACAACTAAGAGAAGTAAAGGTTGAGGTGTTGTAATCTAGCCCTCCATGTAAAATTAAATGGTCTTCATGAATTCTTTGATGTGTTTATAGGGAAATTAGTGGCAATCACATCGAAAAGAAAAAAATAATTTAGGGACATAATTAACTCTACTGAGTACTAAGATTTGCACAATAATTTTCAAGAGTTCTCTATGACATTTCCAACCTAACTCTCACTCATGAATATTCAAGGTTTGTAAATAATTAAACTTGTCTAGAAAATCAAGGAAAAAATGATCTCAAATCAAGATCAATTCATCATGTGGTATAACCATAAAAATTCTTTTTGAAAGTAAGGTGTTATTAGCAAAAGGCTTGGATAAAACTTAGGTTATCAGTCAAAAGGCTTCAATAAAACTTAGGCTATCAGCCAAATCATTTTCAAAAGCAATGTGTGTTTAAAAAAATTCCCTAATACTAATATGAAACACCCCCATTTCTTATTATTAAAATTTTTTATTTAAAACATCAAAGAAATATAAAATAGGCCTAGGAAAAAAGGGTGTTACTACCATATGTGACATATGATAGATATCTACTATCTACGCTATATTAGATATAAAGTTAAAACTAACCAAAACATTTTAAACAATAAAATACATGAATAAAAGAATACATAAATTAATTAGAAGATTATTTACATTGAATGACCTCCATGGTCCCAGATAAAATCATTAAAAAACATATGTAAGGTTTAATAAAATTAGAAATCTAAGTCTGCTAGGGACCCCACAAAAATCTCAAGTTGTCCTTACTCTCAAGCCCTTAGTTTACTTAGGTAGGCCTTTTATTTTCAATCGCTAAACACCTAAAAATGGATCTCTACTCATAAGATTGAGTAGGAAATAAAGCAAATGAGCATATATGTTACATACTAAGTAAGCCAAGTTGCTCCCTCAATGTAAATACAAGTATGCTAATTTATAGTACATGGATATAATACATAATGCATGAAAAAGCCAAATAGATAATGATAAGCTTGTATCAAATCATGCTAACATGTATAAACTGAATAAAGTAGAGTATTTCATCATTGATTTCACATTATCATCACATGGGTACTCACATATATAATAGTAGATTAAATCTAAGTAACAACTAGGGTCTCTTTCTGCTTGTTCACACCTTTAGATTATACCATTTTCTTATCCATATATAAGATAGGTCAATCACTAAGTTAATATTCCATTTAATTATAACTCGGTTATTTAAGCCATTTACCAAGTATATAAATAAGCCTTTGTCCCCTTTTTTGTCCATTCATACCAGTACTTCCATCTTTATCTAACTATTAACCATTCATTTTTTAACAACCAATTACTTCTTATTTATAATTGCTTATCATCGAGTGATGAAGTTGATAGATGGAATTTATAGACTATTTTATTGAGTAAAAATGTGATTTATTCCTCATTAATTTTATAAGATCTAATCTTTTCTTGAGTTTTTCTCTTTTGAATAAATTTTGTAAGAAAATATAAAATTGAATAAATTCAAAGGAGAAATCAATGAAAAGAAGAATTCAAGCAAATAACACATATAGAAACATTGAATTAAGGAAAGAAAGGTTGGAAATGAAGCAAATACACCAAGAGAAGTTGTGCTAATTTTTTAAGGGAAGAAGAGTGAAAGATCTAATAACACGGTGCCCCCATGTTTCCTAAACACGGGCCATGTTAAAATCTTAATTCTTATATCAAGAATCCAAAATTTGGTAGAGAAAGATACGGACTGTGTTTTTGTTAAATTTTGTAACCGCTCACATGACCTATTTTCTTATATATTCTCTATCAATTCAGGGTTTGAAAGGTCAGTTTTCAGGATTTGAAACAATTGAATGTGCTATTTTTCTCTATTCTCTTTAGAAAATACATTTACTTTACAATTTGAATTTCCTTTATCTTTCTTATATTCTATTAAAAAATTGACGGTCTGCAGTTTATGTGATAAGTCCTTCTCTATTCCTTTATCGATTCCAAGTTCTGCACTTTAATTGAATGCAAGTAAAGTTTCTGCAATTGTGTTTTTATTTCTCTTACTTTTAGTGTGTTGTTACTATTATTAGATTTTGTTTGTATTAATTATAAGTTATTGCATGTAATAGTGTGATCTATAATTATGCATATGTTAGAGTAAATAAAATTGGGTAGAATGAATTGAGGATGAAATTATGTTTCAAATATAACAATGTGATTTGATGGTTTGATTCTATATAAAATTTAATTGAATTATTAGATGGAATTGAATGATTTCATATCATATATTAAGAATTTAAACTAATTAGATTGATCAGCTATTTAGTTCAAAACTCAATCTCCACTAAGATAGCATAATTAACCTATAATTGTTGATTAACATGTCTAGAGTATCAAGAAGGATAATTTTTTATCTTATCCATTAATTTGTACAATTGCATGATCCGAGCTTATGTTTTTTTGGTTGTAGTTAACTACTTTCCTTTCATAATGCTACCATTAATTGAATCTAGTGTTCGTAACCTAGGTTATTAAATGGTTAGGTGATAAATTGAGAGCTTATTCAATTTATTATAATTGAGAGAAAGCATGGAGATAAATTATTATGAGTTTCTAAAGGTGAACATTAATTTATTTATAATCATCCTTTTTCAATAGGTATTTGATACTTAATTTCATAATTAATTCATTTTTATCCTAATTCATCAATTAGAGAGTGAAGTTGACTATAGTATAGAACTAGCAATAGAATTAATGAAATTGTGAAACTAGGGTTTTAACATCAATTACAAAGTTATTGATTAAACACCATTCCATGTGGGTTCAACTCCTTTTTACCATTTACTACGTATTTGGAAATAAGGATTTATTTATTTAATTTGTTGTGCATATGTTAACGCATCAAATTTTTAGCGCATTTTTCGAGAATGGCAATTATAATCTTTAGTTTTGTTTTTGGTGTTGTTTCTTATTTTTTCTTTCTATAGATTTTCCAAGTGTATTTATCTATTCTTTAATTATATGTAATCCGTAGGCACTCGCATTTCAGATTGTCCGTAATTGGGCATCAAGGATAAATCATCCCGTCAATAGATCCAAATTCTTCCTCTCCAATTACAAACAGAACAAGAAGGATATTGGAATATGCTCATCATATTCCATTACCTTCTAAAGGAAGTTCCATAGATTTAGAAGAAGAACACATAGAGGCCTTGTTTAATATGCCTTATCCCATCGATCCACCTATGGCAGATTAAACCCTCAGGGAGCTATCCATTCTTGTCTTCAACCCTAATATTTTATGGATTAATTATCCTACCAAAAATGATACTTGTGAAATCAAACCTCAATTGATATGCGCTTTACCTATTTTTATACAATTTAGAGACAACAATTCCATGGGCTTAGGTTGTTTCACTAATCCCAATAAATTTCTTAAGGAATTCTATATAGCATGTTCTAGTATGAAACCAAATGAATTAAGTGTAAAACAACTTAAACTCTAAGATTTTCCTTTTGCTTTAGAAGATACTACAAAGAAATAGTTATATAACTTACCAGTGGGGTCGTTAAATACTTGGACTGATTTGCAAAAAGTTTTCCTTCAAAAATATTTTCCTTCATCTTGAGCAAATAACATAAGAAAAAAAATTTGTGGTATTAGGCAAGATGGAGGAGAATAATTGCATGAATATTGGGAACATTTTAATAAATTGTGTGGTATTTGTCCTAATCATCAAATTAGTGAGCAATTATTAATACAATACTTTTATGAAGGATTATCTCCGATGTATTGTAATACGATAAATGCTTCTAGTGGTGGTGCATTAGTTGATAAAATACCTACTGAGGCTAAAATATTAATTACTAACATGGCATTTAACTCTCAATATTGCAATGGGGGTAATACTTCTATGTCTCAACAGGTGAAAGAAGCTAATATTGCTGAATTGAAAATACAAGTGTCAAATTTGAGGGCTCTTGTAGAAAGAGTTGTGGGTGAAAACATTCCGACCAAGGTATATGGAATTTGTTCTTTTAATGGGCATCCTGCTAATATGTGTCCTACTTTACAAGAAGAACAATAAGTGAATGCCAATGGAGGAAAAAAATTACCAAAAATAAATGATCCATTTGCTCCAACATACAATCCTGGTTGGAAGAATTGTCAAAATCTAAGGTATGGAAATACTCAATAAGGTGGTAATTCATATTTTCGACCACAGGTTTATGAAAATCAACAAGGATCAAATCTACCTCCAAGATTCTTTCAAGTTCCACCAAATCACTAAAGACCACCATTTCATCCAATACCTCCACCATAAGTTCCACAACAATAAGGAGGAATGCCTTTGGAAGATTTGGTGAAATCTTTGGCTACCAATGCATTGTAATTTTAACAAAAAACTAGAAATGGTATCAAGAATTTAGAAAATCAAGTGAGTCAATTGGCAGATTCCCTTGGGAAACTACAAGAATAAGGATCCTTAAAATTCCCTAGTCAGACAGAAAGAAACCTTAGGGAAAATTCTAGTGCTATCACCACTCGAACTGGGAAATAGTTGGCAAATCTAAGAAAAGTGAGTGAGGAGGAAGAAATAATTAAATAATTAGATGATATAACTATTGAAAAGAAAAGATTGAAGATTCTCAATGGGTAAGTAAAGGTAAGTCATCCATTCCTATTAAAATACCTGCTCCTTTTCAAGAATGTTGGCAAGAAATATGAAGATGAATTATGACAAGGAGACATTTGACATATTTAGAAAGGTATAAGTTAATCTCTCTCTTATTGATGCAATTAATTAAATGTGAAGGTACGTAAAATTCCTTAAGGATTTGTGTACTAAGAAAAGGAAGCTAAAGGGGGATAAAAATGTAAAGGTGGGAAAAAATGTGTTAGCAATTTTGCAAAGGAAACTTCCACAAAAATATAAGGATGTAGGTATTTTTACTATCACTTGCAAGATTGGAAACACAAGGTGTGAAAAATGCATGCTTGATTTAGTTTCTTCAATCAACATCATACCTTTATCTATTTTAAATTCCCTAAGTCTTGGTTTTTTAGAGGAAAATCCCGTGGTTATCCAATTCGATGATAGATCTAACACATACCCTACAGGGGTAATTGAAGATGTCCTAGTTTATGTGAACGAATTAGTTTTTCCTGTGGATTTTTATGTGTTAGATATGCAAGATCATGATTTATCTAATTCCTCTCCTATATTGTTAGGTAGATCATTCTTGAAAACTTCAAAAACAAAAATTGATGTACATGATGGAGTTTTGACCATGGAGTTTGATGGTGAAGTCATTAGGTTTAACATATATGACTCCATGCAATACCTTACAAATGGTGAATCGGTACCTATGATTGATGTTATTGAGGATATAACTGAAAAGGTGTACAAATTATCATCTATAGATCCTTTAGAAGTAACCTTAATTCAATATATAGAAACTAAAGTTTTGGAAGAACTGAATGAGATGTTTGATATTGAAGAAGATATTAATGAAGTAGTAGATATTTTGGGGGCATGTCTTAATAGAATTGCAAGATTTGTGAATTTACCATTGAAATTAGATAGACCTTTACCTTCCATAGAGCAAGCACTGGAAGTGGAGTTGAAACCTTTACCTAACCATCCAATTATGCATTCTTAGGAGACAAAAATACACTTCCTGTTATCATCTCTAGTGACCTAACACCCCAACAAGAAGAAGAACTTGTTAATGTTTTGAAAAAGTATAAATCTGCTTTGGGATGAATGGTTGCTGATATTAAGGGTATTATTCCTTCGGTATGTATGCATCGAATTTTAATGGAAGATGATGTGAAGCCAAGTAGAAAAGTACAACCTAGGTTAAATCCGATCATGATGGAGTTTGTGAAGAAAGAGGTGTTAAAATTGTTATATGTGGGAGTCATTTATCTAATTTCTGATAGTAGTTGGGTTAGTCCTCTTCAAGTTATATCTAAGAAAATGGGAATCAAAGTAGTGGAAAATGATAAGGGATAAATGGTTCTTACAAGAGTTCAAAATGTTGGAGGCTATATGTAGATTATAGAAAATTGAACCTCATGACTAGGAAATATCATATTCCTCTACCATTTATGGATCAAATGTTAGAAAGGCTAGTGGGCTATGCTTATTATTATATTTATTTCCTTGATGATTATTCTAGATATGTGCAGGTTTCCATAGCTCTACAAGATCAAGAAAAGACCATATTTACATGTCTTTACGGTACATTTTCATATCATCGTATGCCATTTGAGCTATGCAATGCCCGTGCCACATTCCAAAGATGTATGGCAAGCATATTTTCCAAATAGCTGACAAAAATTATTGAGGTATTTATGGATGATTTATTATTCATAGGGATACTTTTGAGTAATGCCTAGGTAATTTAACTTTCATCTTAAAATGATGTCTTGAAACAAATCTTGTAGTAGATTTTGAAAAATTCTATTTTATGGTTCAATAAGGAATATTTTTAGGATATGTAATTTTGGCTTAAGGAATTGAAGTAGATAAGGCAAAAATTGATCATATAGCTTCATTACCTTAACCATAAATAGTTAAAAATGTACATTTATAATTGGGATTTTTCTAAAATAGCCCAACCATTATGTAAGATTCTTAAAAAAATAGAGTTTCAGTTTGATGATGCATGCGAGAAAGGATTTGAACATCTGAAAGAAAATTTGATTAGTGCACCCATACTTCAACCACCCGATTGGAACTTTCCCTTTGAATTAATGTGTCATGCATTTAACTATGATGTTGGTGTAGTGTTAGGTCAAAGGATTGGAAAAGATCCATATATGATATAATATGCCTCACTAACCTTGAATGAAGTTTAGCTTAATTATACAACCACTAAGAAGGAGCTTCTCACCATTATCTTTGTTTTAGATAAATTTCGTTCTTATCTTTTAGGAACTGATATAATTGTTTAATCTAACCATGTAGCTTTAAAATATTTACTGGCAAAGAAGGAAGCAAAACCAAGGTTAATTAGATGGACACTTCTACTCAAAGAATTAAATATATATATCAAAGATAAAAAAAAAAATCAGAAAATGGAGTAGCATATAATCTTAGTAGGTTGATCAAGGAGGTTCAAGTTGAGGACCTATCAATAAAACATTTCGGGATGAACAACTCCATGCCATTTGAATGAGATACCATGGTCTTCTGACATGGTAAATTTTATGGTCACAAAAGTATTTCCTTTACACTTTACTAACGCACAAAAAGATAGGATGAAGAGTCAATAAAAATATTTTGTATTGGATGATCCATATCTGTGGAAACAATGTGCTCCCCAAATCATTGGAAGGTATATCCCTAATAGTGAAATTCTTTCTATCTTAACATTTTATCATACTTATACTTTTGAGGGTCGTTTTGATCCTAAATGAATAGTCTATAAAATTTTCGAAAGTGGATTTTTCTTGCCTACCCTATTTAAGGATGCTTATGAATTTTGCAAAACATGTGAAAATTGTTAGAAGACTAGAGGACTAGTCCTAGAAATGAAATGCACAAACTCCTATCATTGCATGTGAAATTTTTAATGTTTGGGGTATAGATCTCATGGGTCCCTTTCCATCATATTTTGGTTTCAAATATATACTCGTTGCTGTAGATTATATGTCAAAATGGGAGAAGCCAAAGGCCACTCATACCAACGAAGCTAAAGTTGTTGCAGAATTTCTTCGAACTAACATTTTTGCAAGATTTGGCTTGAAAAAGGCTATAATAAATGACAAAGGCTCACAATTCTCCAACAGAGCAGTAGAAGACTTGTAAAAGAAGTATCATATGACACATCGAATCTCTACAGGATATCATCCACAAAAAAATGGTCAAGCCAAAATATCTAATCACAAAATCAAATCAATTCTGGGAAAGATGGTGAAACAATTAGGAAAGGATTGGAGCTTACACCTCAATGATGCTTTTTGGGTTTATTGCAAAAATTTCAAAACTCCAATTGGTATGTCACCATGTTGTTTGGTCTACGATAAGCCTTTTCATCTTTTGGTTGAATTGGAACATAAATCTTTTTGGGCTGTAAAGAAATGCAACATGGAATCAAATGAAATTGGAAGGAATAGAAAACTCTAAATAGAAGAACTTGAGGAAATAAGAATGCTTTTGAAACTGTATTGGGATATAAAACTCGAACTAAGGTGGTTCATGATAAGTTCATTCTTAGGAAGAATTTTGAAATTGGCTAAAAGGTTTTACTATGCCATTCTCGCTTGAAGCTATTTCTAGGGAAATTATGGTCAAGATGGAGGGACCCATTTATTGTGACTAATGTATTTTCTCATGGAGTAGTAGAGATAATAAGTGAGAAAATGGGAAAAATGTGGAAGGTGAATGGACACCATCTCAAACTTTTTTACGAAGGACACTGTGTTTGAAACCTGGAAGTGGTAGATCTTACCATTCCAAGTCATGAAGGGACCATGTTTACCAAATACGGACTGTGTTTTCGTGTTAGTTAATTTTTCCAAATTCCCAAGACTTTCAAAAATAACATGGGGGTCCATGCTTACAAAACACGGACTGTATTTTTCTGTTAGGAATTATTTTCCTCTGTAATAGAGATTTGAAAAATAAACATAGGGGTATCGTGTATCTTTAAAAATCTACTACTTTTGCTCGTGCTTTAAGATATTGCGGAACACAAACCCCTCCCATTCTATTCTGCCGCTGTAAACTGTGAAAAACTACCATTTTTCCCCTCATCTATCCTCCATTTTCTTTCATAATCTTCCCTTTACACACATTTTCACTTTCATTATTCATCCTATCACTTCTCCATCCATATTTTCGTTTCAAACAACCTTGTCATTACTCATATTCCTGGAAAATTCAAAAACATTGATTTTGAAACCCAAATTACGGTTTTTGCTCAAATCATCTAGATTTAAGCAAATTATCTTAGGGCTTTTGTTTAATTCAAATTTTCTGAACATTATCGAACTTCATTATGCAATTTCATTGATCAAAATTCAAATCCTAAGGTATGTGCCCTATTTAACTGAATTTGCCAAATTTGTTGGGTTTTATAATTTTTGTTGTAATTGTGAAGTATACATGTTTGTGTGAGGATAAATTTGTAACATAATACAATACATTTAAATTTGTTTTTTGAATTTGTTGCCAAAATTTTGTTGCCTATCAATTTTTTGTTGATTTGCTAGATGTTTAGGGGAAACATAATGCAAATGTTCAAAGTTGCACTTTTTTTGCAAATTGAAATACATTTTTGGTAAATTAGGGGTATGTGCTGAAATAATTCTTGCAAGATGAAAATTCTTTATCCCTAAAATGAATGGATGCAGATATGCTTATAATTGATGAATCTCAATGCCATGAAAATTATTTAATTGAATGCCAAATATCACAATGTTTGTAATATCAAATTTATATTTGGCATTTTTGTTTTCGTGATGGATTAGGTAAGAAAAAAATGAAGAACACAAATTTTTTTTACCTTCTACCCTATTATCCTTACTAATGCATGTGGGTTTTGTAGATGGCACTAAAAAAGAAACTTTAAGACCTCGATCATCACCAACTAAACATTGGAACAACAAAAACCGACCAAATTTACTAGGTAACATATTTACCTCTCTAGAAAAACAACAAAGGTACAACTATTTATCTGAAAGGCACATTATTGGAACGAGGTATTCGGATGATGGTTGTCTAAATACGTTAGGAATACATGCACAACTGATGCAATTGCTAAGAAATGTAGGATTACATAATTTGGTCTATTATAATAATCATATCTATACGCGTTTAACATTAGAATTTCTCAATAGCTTTGAATTTTGTGTTGTTGCTAGTGCTTTTCAAGAGGAGCAAGGGTACATTTGTTTTTGCCTTTATAATGAGGATAGACAAATGTCTGTGCATAAACTAGCACATATTTTCATGTTGCCTATGGGGGGCGATCATATCATATTCCCTTGGTCTGATGTGAATAGTTTATTTGCTAACATTGGTGATATCTCTAATATGCCCACCCCTGATACTTTTCGAATATCTCAAGCTAAGGCATCAAGGATTTTCAATCTAGTCTTCCAATATTTACAAAGACTCTTAGCTACCATCGGTTTTGGGTGGGGAGATAGTACAGGGGTTGTTCTTTCCATTGAGCTTTACTTCATTAATGCTATGCTAGATCATACTCAACTTGACACTGCTTATTTTCTAGCAAAGAAATTTCAAAGGGTAGGAAATTTTAAATAGGGTGCTATTGTCATTGGTGGTTTAATTACCACTATTTTTTTAAGTTTGGACATACTTGTTCACGATGATATGCCTATAGAAGCTATGAGCATCCGAATCAAAATTCAACATTGTTGTCTTACGCATCTTATCAAGTGTAGGGGTAATGCATGGTATCTTTTATACCAAGGGCATGCTCATTTTCCTCTACTAAACCCTGCCAGAACTGGCCCTTTCAACCTACAAAATTGGCAACCATTTGATAATGAAGATACTCCCCCTCCTCTTACTATTGAAAATCCAATCGTTATGGTGAACAAGTATCACCGCCTCCCCCACCTCATTCACAAGCCGGGTTCTCTTCCTCTTCTACTTATAATCCCAAATGGCATCTCCAATTTTAAACCTAAGTCTATTCCCAACTAGATTTCATATGCCAAAATCAAGATCAAATGATGGGGATGATGAAATCTCTTTACGAGTTTCATCTCGGACATAGAGACCCCCCACCACCTCCTTCATAAATCCAATTCCTAGTATCTTTTTCATTGATCACTTCATTAGGGACAATTAACAAGATAAATAGTGGGATGTGCCTATGATAATTTATTAGATTAAGATAGTCTTGGGGGGTGTTATGTGCATATATATGTGGTTTTTATTTATTTAGTTTTATATCTTTCTTTCTGTGCATGTTTTGTCCTAAATATATAATCTTATGTTTGTTGTTTGGGTCATCATGAAACAAAAAGTGTTAGATTTGAGTTATCCATTCATGGGATAAAACAAAGTAATGGGCCTAAATTCTTTTTACAAAGGATATTTTTAAATCATATTAACTGATTTGATCACCATCTTCCAAAACCTTAAAAATAAAAATTGAGAGTGTGATAGTAGTGAAGGAAATAAAGTTAGAATAGTTAGGAATCAATCCATGCATTGAATATGATTGAGATGAAATGAAATTAAAAATTGATAGATACACCATTATTAGCTCTTGAGCCTAATCATTGGATACATCATTTATCTAGAAATTATTTTTCTTTTGTGTGTATTCTCCAATTATATATGAAACTAGAATTTACCATTAATTATCTTCAAGACTGCATAGAACTTTAGGATATTTGAAAATGATAAAGGCATTCTTATTTCTTTATTAGCTTCAAAACCAAAAATTTTACCTTGAAAATTATTATCCATTTGCATACACCCCTTTGAGCCTAGGCCTTATTCTATTGATTTAACCTTCATTAACAACTAATCTCCATATAAATTTTCCCTCCTTACTCTCTAACTAGTGAAGCAATAAATTTTCAGGGAAAACATTTGTGGATAAGGTAAAATCCCATGGGGGTGCAAAATTTTGATGAAGAAGCTAAAAAAAGAAGAAGAAAGTCTGTTATTCTTTATTTGGTTGAAGGGAAAGGTTAAATTCTCAAAACAAAATTGAGAATAACATTAGAGCCATTGAAGGGAAAGGATTGTAACTTCTCTATAAAAAAAATTGTTTCTTAAGTTAATAGAATTAAGCTATAATCTCGAAATTATACCCTACCTTATAAACTTAGCCCCATTACAACCAATTTTAAGACCTTTTGATTCTTATATACTGTAGTTCTTTTCAGCAATGGCAAATTGAGAATAATGGAAAACATATGGGTGATCATTATCATTTGGAGAAGTTTTTAGAGTAAACATATCACCCCACACACACATAAGAGTGAGTGTTTTCAAACACCTAAAGTAAGAATCTGCTAATTTAAATTTCATTAATCTTAATCAAACTTTGCATTGTGAGATACTAACTTTATTAACTTTGGTTCCCTACCCATTTGAGCATTTGATAAGACAATTTATGTGGTGAGTTAGATGTGTGATCCAAAATATTCTCAACATTGTGATTTTATGATATATAAGTGTTTTAGTCCCAATGCATTGTTAAACTTTGTGAATGAATAAATCCAATCTTATAAATAAAATAATAAAAATAATAGTTATCGGGTGATTTACGGAGCTTGGAGAACGTGCTTGGAATGCGCCTTTAGGGTTCCACCCTAGTTTCCATGGCTCGAAACAAGAAAAGACCAGTTACTGCTGGGTTGTTTCCATCGTTGAAGAAGGAGGGGCACGGGGGTTCGGTCTCAGCAGGGCGGGAAGGTTCAGCCATTGATGGAGTTTCTCTAGAGCAAGGTATAGAGGTCACGGAGAAGGACTGCATCTTTAATGGAATGACTCTGTCCCCTCATCTTCCAGCCAACGAGAGTTTGCAGTCAGACTTGAAACCTCGTGCGATGCTTGGTTCTCCTTCTGGGGATTAGGGTGATTCGTAGTCGGTCTTGAAACTTCGTGCGTTGTGTGGTTCTAGACTTGGAGATTAGGGTGACTCGTAGTTAGTCATGAAACCTCATACGATGCTTGGTTCTGAATCTGGGGATCAGGGTGATTCACAAGCGGTCTTAAAATCACATGTGATGCTTGGTTCACATTCTGGGGATCAGGGTGATAGTGCAGGGGTGGTGGAAGAGGAGGGTCTTCCTGCGATGGAGGCCGAGACTCCGTCCCTTCCAATTCCTACCCTTGCGGCTCTACAGGTGATTAGAAAAATTACTTTGTTGCATGGTTGTGATCTTGTTCCTCCTGTTTTCAATGCAAAGGAAGTGGATGAGGAGAGTATCTCTTAGAGGGACTGTGTGGCCATGAATAGAAATCCCGATCAATGCATGGCGCTGTCCTATGTTCCACCATGCATTGAGTAGGGGCAGGTGGCTGTTTCTTTGGAAAAAGAGGACATGGAACAGGAATTGGCTGAATGGAAGTTTGCATTAATCGATTTTGTCTATGGGTTTTCTCCTTCCCATTCGTAGATGTTGGGTTTTATTAAATCATAGTGGTGTGGTATTCCTACGCCTCGTTTGATATGTTATGAAAATTATGATTTTTTTTATGTTTGATTCTGTAGGAGATCGTGATTATATCATGCAGAAACACAGGACTTTCTTCGGCCGGTCTTTAATACTTAAAAGATGGTAGCGTCATATGAAGATATCAAGGGAAGAGTTACAAGTCGTGCCGCTTTGGATAAAGTTATTGGGCCTTCCTTTGGAGTATTGGTCCCCGAAGTCGCTGAGCATGATTGTTAGCTCTATTGGCACCCCCATATGCTCAAACGCCATTACTCTCATGAAAGACAGAACTTGTTTTCCGCATGTGTTAGTGGAGGAAGACACAAAGAAGCCGTTGTGTGAGAGGGTGATTATTCGAGACCCTGATGGTTCTTCCCTATCTTAGCCGGTGGTGTTTGAGTGGAAAACTTCATTTTGTCTAGTCTGTGCGGTACCTTCCCATGATGTGAGTGCATAACTGAAGCATCTTCCTAAACAAGCAGGGGTTTCACGGCAAAATCAAGAATGGAAGGTAGTGAGGGATAGAAGGTAGGTAGGAGGGTAGGATAGAAGTTGGGGGTGGTCCTTCTTATTTGCAGGATTCATTAGATTTTTTAAAGTGTATTAACGAGTTAGGGCTTGTGGATATTAAGGGATATCGTAATTTTCTTACTTGGTTTAGAAAAAGGAGGGGGGAAGATGCGGTGGCATGCAAGCTTGATCATGTGTTAGTCAATTATCCATGGTTGTTGTCTTTTACACATTCTTATGCAGTGTATAATGCTCTAGGTACGGTCTTATAGTTCCTTTAGAAAGGCTTTTAGATTTAATAATTTTTGGGAGGAGGATGAGGAGTTTATTGATACTGTTGCTGGGCATTTCAGATGTTTACCTTTGGGGAATCATCTCATTAATGCTCACCAGAAGTTGCAAAACTTAAAGCCTGCGTTGAAAGACCTTAACATGGCTAAATATGGTTCTATTAGTTTGAAGGTGGGCATAAATACTTTTTTCTCATGTTAAAGGAAATCAAAACAGGAATGCCATCTCGAGGATTGAGCTTGATGATGGTTCAGTTATCGTGGAACCTTCGTTGATAAAAGATGAGTTTGGGAGGTTCTTTAAGATTCTTCTTGGTGCTTGAGGACATGCTTCGAGTGCTATTGAGCAGGAGGTGGTGGATCATGGGAATACGCTTTTAGTTGCACATAGGAGGGAACTTTTGGCTTCGGTTTCATATGCTGAAGTGAAAACTATAGTTTTTTCTATAGGTGATAATAAGGCTCCTGGGGTGGATGGGTTCTCCTCAATGTTTTTCAAGAAAGCTTGGGGCATGATTAGTGAGGATATTTTTGAAGCCATAGCTAACTCTTTTTCTTCTGGGTTGGTGCCCCATCTTATTAATGTTATTGCTCTAACGCTTATTCCAAAAAAAGTGAATGCGTTAACAGTTAGTGAGTATCGTCAGATATCGTGTTGTGGGGTGCTTTACGAAATAATATCCAAAATACTCACAACATGACTCAGACCTCTTATGCCATTGCTTATTGATCAAGCTCGGTTGGGTTTTGTTAAAGGTAGGTGTATAGGTGATAACATTCTGCTTGCTTTTGAGATAGTTCAGAAATATACCCATAAGCATATCCCTCTGAGGTGTATGTTGAAGCTTGATATCTGGAAGGCCTATGATTATGTTAATTGGTTATTTCTACAAAAGGTCCTTCATGCCTATGGTTTTCCCCTTCATGTTTTGAAGCTTATTCTTGCATGTGTTACCTCTGCCTCTTACTCTTTATCAATAAATGGGGAATTGAATCCGCTTTTTTAGGGTAAGAGAGGTCTTAGACAAGGTAATCCACTCTCTCCTTTATTATTTGTGCTTGTGGTTGATTATTTGTCGAGAATATTTAAGTAGTTATGGGGTGACCTAGAGTTTCGAGGCCACCCTAAATGTAAGAGGTCGCATATTATAAATCTTGCATTCACAGATGATTTACTTATCTTTTTTCAAGGGGATTTAATTTTGGTTTCAAAGCTTATGGAGGTGATGGATGATTTTTTGGCAAGTTCAGGTCTCATCATTAACCCAAAAAAATGTTGTATTTATTTTGGGGGTGTGGATGCCTGGACTAAGGCCCAGATTCTTCAGGAGCTTTAGTTTTCTAAAGGCTTTTTTCCTTTTCCTTACTTTGGGGTCCCTCTCTCATCTGCTCATTTAGCTAAAGCTCAAATGCTAGATTTGATTCATAAGGTTATGAGAAGGCTTTATGCTTGGCATTCTCATCTGCTTTCCTATGCTGGTAGGGCACAACTCCTTTAGTCTGTGATTTTTAATATGCAGATGTGTTAGTGTTAGGTGTTTATTCTTCCTTCAAAGGTGATTCATCAGTTGGAGAGCATGTGTAGAAAATTCTTATGGAATGATAAGGTGGATACCTCTAGGAAAGCCTTAATAGCGTGGCGGGTGGTGTTCACCTCAAAGAAAGAAGGAGGTTTGGGGCTTATTGACCTTACCGTATGGAATCAAGTAGCCGTGGGGAAATTGCTTTGGAATATATGTAACAAGAAAGACTCCTTGTGGGTTAAATGGGTTCATGACATCTATATTCGGTCCGAAAGTGTGTGGAGCTTTTCTATGGACCATTTATGTTCTTGGCCTCTTAAACAGGTTCTTAGTCTACACTCTACTTTTGCTCCTTATTTTCTACATAGGCCTTAATGAATGATGGATAAGGAGGATTCTTATAGCATTAGCAAGGCTTATAATGTGTTGCATTATCGGCATGAAAGGGTTTGGTGGTACCCTTTAGTGTGGTGCTCTATTGCTCCTCCTAAGCATAAATTTATTATGTGGCTTACTATTCATGAGAGATTGCTCACCAAAGTGAGGTTACAAAAATTGGGCTTTTTTAGATGACTCAACTTGTGTTCTTTGTCATGAAAATAAAGAAAAATCTATCCAACACCTAATCATGGAATGTGCATTTAGTTCAAGGATATACAGTAAGGTAAGAAGGGCCTTTCATCGGCGGGATGCTATCTGCTCTTGGGAGGAAGAGATTAAAGTTTTGGCATGATCTACGAGACAACAAAAGGAGAAGAAGGCTATATTACGTGCTACTTTTGTCATCTTTGTCGCTTTAATTTGGTATGAACGTAATTATAGAGTTTTTTATAATGCAGGTCACACTCCTAGCAGTTTGCTACCAGAAATGAGTTTTATTATAGATAGTAGATGTTTGCATTTGGAATGTAAGCACAACTTTCAACAATGGCGGCATTGTATTGATAGGATGGTCATGTAATGATTTGGTTGTAACTTTAGCCTTATGGTTATTCTATTTATACATTTTTTCTTTACTTATAAAAAAATCCAATCTTATAATTCTTGTAATCCATGACTTATCTCACTTGATTTTCTTGATGTACTCATGTGCATGTTATGATGTTACTTTAGGATAAGAAATGATTTAAGCATGGGGGTATTTGATTGATGGAATTTGTAGACTATTTTCCTACATTAAAATGTCATTTATTCCTCATTAATTTTATAAGATTTAATCTTTTCTAGAGTTTTCTCTTTTCAATAGATTTTGCAAGAAATAATAAAATTGAATAAATTCAAAGGAGAAATCAAGGAAAAGAAGAAATCAAGCAAAGAACACATGAAGAAACATTGAAGCAAGGGGAGAAAAGTTGGAAATGAAGTAAATAAACCAAGGGAAGTTGTGCCTAAATTTTAAGGGAAGAAGAGTGAAAGAGCCAAGAACACGGTACCCCCATGTTTCTTAAACATGGGCTATGTTAAAATCTCATATTTTATATTTATAATCTAGAATTTGGAAGAGAAATCAGAGAAAAACATGGAGGTCCTCTATTTTTCTTAAATTTTATAACTACTCACACAACATTTTTTCTTATATATTCTCTAGTAATTAGGGGCTTAAAAGATTATTTTTTATGATTTGAAATAATTGAAGGTGCTCTTTTTCTCTATTCCCTATAGGAAATATATGTACTTCAAAATTCCAACTTGGAAGAGAAATTAGAGAAAAACATGGAGGTCCCGCGTTTTTCTTAAATTTTGTAACAGCTCACATGACCTATTTTCTTATATATTCTCTATCAATTCGGGGCTCAAAAGATTAGTTTTTATGATTCGAAACAATTGAATGTGCTCTTTTTATCTATTCCCTATAGGAAATACATGTACTCCACAATTCCAACTTCCATTATCTTCCTTGTATTCTATTAAACAAATAATGGCCTACAATTGAAGTGATAAGTCGTTCTCTATTCCTTTATCAATTGAAAGTTCTACATTATGATTGAATGCAAGTAAAGTTTCTGTAATTTTGTTTTTATTTCTCTTGATTTTAGTGTGTTGTTATTATTATTAGATCTTTTTTGTATTAATTATAAGTTATTGCATGTAATAGGGGGATGTACAATTATGCATATGCTAGAGTAAATAAAATAGTTTAGGATGATTTGAGGATGAAATTATGTAAATAAGGGGCGTAAATTCCAAGCCAAATATAATCACTAAGTAAACATACATCTAAATCAAAGCTAATCACCATAATGAACATAAATCTAATCTAAAGCTAACCACTAGGTCACTAGACCCTTAAGTATTGATACCTCTTAATACGTTATTAGTGCTTAGAGTAGGTAAAGCATTAAGACCTCTTAAGATCCCACCCAGAGGCACCACAAACACCCAAAGGCAAACTAACAATCAATAGTTAATTAAGGATCGGGTAATCTAGGCCTATAATCAACTTGATTATCTGATATTATACATGATTAGTATATTATTCATAAAGAGGAGTGATCATAAGGCTAATATATAGAAAGTATACCAATTTCCATTTTTATTCCATATTAATCTTTTTTTTTTCATTTTCCTAATCATATGGGTTTCCATTTATCCTTACACCATAATTCTTATATCCATCTTATCTTACTATTTAAGACCTTGTTGAATTTCATTACTTATTTCCCAATATCATCACTTATTATAATGAAATTACCATTTAGCCTTAAATTACCAATAGAGTATATCATAAATTATGATCCATTAAGTCTTTTTGTTAGGCCAATGATCTATGATAAAATTTGTATTTTATTCCATTAATAATCATAGTATAATCCAAAACATATGCTTAAAGCATAACAAAAACAAAAGGAAACAAACCATACAAACAAGTAGATAGGTTCTACCCAATGAGACAATCAGTTTTGACCAACCAATTGATCAGTATAACTCAACAAAACCATGATTTTCATCAAAATGATCAATAAATTTGGGTAGCCTTGTTGACTATTCATAAACAAGTCAATCGGTAGTGCCCAACCAATCGATAGGTTTAGTTGCAGAGAAAGACCATGTTCTCTAGAGGGTTGGATCAACTAGTTAAATGATCTACGAATTAGTTGATTAGTTTAGCTTAACCATTCAATTGGTTTGCCCTATCATAGCATATTTTCATTGAATTTTATGCAAATTCTTACATATAAATCATCCTCAACAACATTTAAAATGTTTCAACATAGTCTAACACATTTCCAACCCAATTAACTTGTATTTAACTATATGGAATCATCATATCCTATTTTTACCAAATTTCATACTTTTTAGTTAATGTATAACACCCATCCATCCAAATCACTTATGTAGACTAAATTCATTCATCAAAACATGCAAAATAAACTTAAAGGAACTCAAAAAATGCAGGAATACTTATTAAACATCTTACAAGAAATAAGCATTTACTTAATGTAGGAAAAATCAATTTTCTAACCATAATTCAAACAAAAAAATTCTAAACCCAAAACCACAATCTTAACCTCAGACATTAACAACAAAAATTTATTAAATTTTCAAAATTAGAATCAAAGAAAAGAAGAAAATACCAACTTGATGCAAAAGAAGGGAAATGATCAGCTAGACCACTCAACATTTTTCCTAGGATCTAACAATTGATTTCTAAATAATTGAAATAATAGAGAGCTAGGGATAGAATGAAAGAAGTGTAAGAATGTAGTAAGAAAGATAGTTGCAAGGTTCGAAGTGTAGAAAGTAGCGAAGGAGAATACTAATCTTAGATATTTTGATGCCAAAATCAAAGGGAATCACCAAGGGTTCAAGAATCAACTTGAAACCCTATAAGTAACTATTTAAATTCAAGCAAAATAGATAAATTTCATCCAATATATGCTAACATAATCTCTAGAACTCAAATAGTATTTTTGGTGAATGTAGGTAAATTATGCTATAATTAGCATACATAAGAGAAGTAATGGAAGGTTAGCATGGAAGGAATTTTCCAGTTGCTCAAAGCCTTTCATGATATCAAAGCATTAATCTTAGCAATGTGAACATAAGTGAGGTCGAAGACGATAATGTTAAGGTCATCTCTCCCCCTCAATCATCCTAATCAACCTCTAGATTGATTTTAACCCAATATTTTAAGGTAAATGCTTCATTAAGGTTGCTAGGAATCTCTTTAGAGATAATTTAGCATGGGTTCGGAACATTCTATTATAGTGTAACTGATTTTTCTAAAAATCAATCTAAAATAATATGACAAGTTTGACAAACTAGACTATGGGTTTGAGCCTAATATTCGGCTATTCTACCACCCAATAGATTGATTCCCACAAAATTTAATCGATTTAGTCGAGAAAACCCAATTTTCTGAAATGAGAAAACAGTTTGTTGGTTTACCAAAAAAACTTAGTAAAATTATTTTTTTAACATGGTTTGCAATCAAACTTTGCCTTAAATCAAATCATATAACTAAATCAAAATTAAAGATCCAAATTTGATATAAATCTCATTTAACCATTTGATAAAATATGGGATATTACACATAAAATAATTTATAATACCAAAAATTATCAACCTAAACCTTTTTAATAAAAACATTATTTACTAGGAAAGAGTAAAAGTGAAGCTTTTGTCACCATTTTTCAAAATAATTACTTTTAATCCCTTTAAACAATACATCTTTGAAAATATTAGATATATTTGAAACTAAAATACAAAAATAAGGTCATATTCCATTCAAAGAAAAATCAGTATTCATGGTTAATGATCTATAGGAAAAGTCAAATTCAAAGTCAATATCAATAGTTAATGGTCAAGGTTTTACTATCATTATTGAGACTTTTAAGACTTTACCGTATTAAAGATAATTTATTCATTTTATATTTAATCATGATTAATCTTTCATTAATCCTTATTTTTCCATTAATGACATGTTTAAGCTAATATTAACATGTTATTAGCATTAACATGAAGAACATAAAAAACATAAGAACAACCATGCATATCTTGAAAGAATAATACCATCAACTTTGAAGATATTCATAGTTTGTGCTCCAATTTAATCATTTATAACTTTGATTATATTAAACTAATTTATGCCATATTTTATATAATTTTTGTCATAAAAATTTGAATAAACACATCAGAATCCTACATCATGCAAAACACACCTAAACACTAAAATTAAAACCAAACTCAAGGCTAACCATTAAGAGCTAGAAAAGTAAGATTTTTCACATGTGCAAGAATGTTCATAATTTTCTCCATATAGCTCCAAATATTGATATAGAAATTTCATTAGAAATTAGACTCATATACCTTTACTTTGATGAAAAATAGGTCTCATAAATCTTATCTAATTTAGAGAAATTAATCTCGACATCTAACCTAAATTCATAGGCTCAAAACTACCAACCTTTATGATTTCTTTAAGCACTTATGCATCAAATATTTCAAGAAGAAACTTTAATAAATTAAATAATTCAAAAAAAATGATATATACAAATTTGATATCATATATAACATCATATGATCCATGTTTCTAAAATATCAATATTAACATACCAAGAACGCCAAAAATCATACTTTCATAGTAATTCCACCATTAATTGAATTGTTGGATTTACCTAAAGCCATACATAAAAAATGAAGATAATGGTTTCTCAATCCCTGTATCAACCTACCAAATTAAAAATAAAACCATGATATTAATTACATACGACAATGGAAGAGAGAGTAAAGCACATATGAGTACCAATTGTGAGTGTTGATGATTATTTGAGAGATTCAATTGATTTTTGGATGATGACCTCCAATGGTGGAAATGGGGCATAAAATGGAGGATGAAAAGAGAGATATTGATGTTCCAACCTTTAGAAAGAGAAAGATGAAGTCCACACACACAAGGGACTTAGCAACAAAGAAAATTTAGGGGATTTGACATGGGAATAATGATTAGTTTCTTTTATTAACTAGAAACCTAAGGGGGTTGTGTAGAATAAGAGCCAGTAGGAAAGGGGGGAAATGGACAAATAATGGGTATATTTGGAGTAACAAGATAGGGGTTCAAGAAGGTGAATGCTAGGTGTTGTTGGTGGATGAGTTGATATTGCAATATTTGGGAGGATAAAATTGATTAGAGGAGACACATTTGGATGAGTGTATATGGGATGTAGGAGCCGAAAAATAGAAGTCAAATGGTGGTTATTTAGCATGGTAGAAGGGGAAAACATGGGGTAAGGTTACAAGTAGTATGGCAAGGTGATTAGTTAGTTAGTAATATCCTAAAGAATATTACCTAAGATATTTCAACTAGAAAACTTGTCATTCATGGCGTGTAAGATATTTCAACTATAACACTTGTAATTCATGGCGTGTTTATATCTTAGATGAAGGGTTAATAAAATATCTTTATAAGATTCAAAGGTTTTTATTAGGTTTCTCAATAATTAAATATGATCATTGTTAAGAAATGCAAGTTGTGATAATTAATTATCCCAAAAAATGATGAATAATGATAAAAATAAATAAAATAAAGAAAAAATGTATGGAAATTATTTTTAAATCCAAACAAAAAAGAAAATAAATTGATCACTATAGCTTCATAATATTTTTGTAAGTGAAAAAGGATAAACTGAAGTTTAAAGCATAAATAATTTAAAATAAGATAATAACAATCCTTTTTTATAGTCTCTAATAATTATTTTCAAATTGACTAGGAGACTAAAAAAGTCAAGAAATCCAAGTAATTTTAGAGTATAATGGTTTAGAATAATCTGGATAGCCAAAAGTTGCTTAGAAGTTTTTGGGCTCAAAACTTTATTAGGTTAAGGAAATGAGAGTAAAATATTTCTATAATTTAACTATAGTTTGAATTTCATTTCAATGAAGTAATAAATATCGATATAAAATATTTTCTCATATTGTTTTTACTATAAAAGGTTCTATTTTTAAAAAAAATGGGGAATTATTAAAATTTCTTACTACCATTCATCCTCTGCCATACTATTCCTTACTAATAATCAAAACCCAATAAATTACCCAAACATTAGAATATAATCAAAATACCAAAATGACTGAACTTAAACACCTATGAGGTTCACTAATTATATAAATCCATGTTATATTATAATATAGCACATTTCTTGTATACTTATTTCTTGATGAAGACAAAGGTATATTCCACTTATATACACACAATATGATTTCCAATTACCGAACTCCAAGATAAATTGGCCAATGAACCCACATCTATATTTCAACATATAAGGAACTAAATATAGGGTAGGACAACTAAAGAAACAACATATAGAGCTCACTCGCTAAGGAATTACAAATTCTATAGCACTATTAGCTATAAAAAATGAAACTACATAGGAAACCGTAAGCTTTAATTATTGATATCACCCATAGGAGTCACTAAAAAATATATGATTTGTGCCAATAGTAATTTATTCATAGATTTTTTTTGTTAGAAAAAGTTACTAATAGTAATAGATATACTTTTGTGGGCAATGAAGAAAGTTTCCCTATAATTTTTTTTCTTCTATTTGTAATAATATATTAAGCCAAAGGATATTTTTCTAATTTTATATCTATGGGTATTAGTAGTATTATACCAATAAAATTAATACTGACTTATATATCTATTGGTATTAGTATATAAGGAAGACAAATGATTCAACTATTGTTATATCCCTGGACACATCATATTTATTCCTTTTATATATGAGATACTTCTCTTATAATCATAATTGCCAATGTTATAAGAAATACTAATAATATAATATATGAATAGATTTATAATTAATATTATAGTTATTTTTAATATAATTATAAAATAAAATATGATAATTAAAATAATAACAATTAATTTTAAAATGATAAAAATTATTATGGAAGTAATAATCAATCAAGTTACACTTTGAATAACCTATATGATACGGTCTGACTACTTGATTGGTGTGATGGAAGTATAGGGGCAGTTGTACCTCTAGTTCTTAGATCTTTTTAGGAAAAATATTATTATTGTTATTTATATAATTATTATAAAATCTCATATTTTTTAAATTTAATTTTCTTAATCTTAATAAATTAATATTATTATTATAAGAATTATTTTAATAAATATCATAATAAAAATAATAATTTGTTAAGTCACATTTTGAATAACCTAGAATGGGGGTATTGCTTATTGGTAGGTGAATAAGGGGTCCATGAAGCAGCGTACATAATGTTACACCCTACTTCCTAAAAACCTAATTTTTATAAATATTAGTCTTGATTTATGCATTCTAGTATTTATTTTAGTTTAAATTATATTTCTACTTTAACAAGTGTTTTGATTTATTTTAAATAAAATCTTTTTTTAGACAAGTCTTTTGTTTGTTTCCAAAAAGCTATTTACAAAACAAAATGTTAGTGAGTATCGACTACCCCCACCCCTTCCTTATTTTTCTTCCTTTTTCCATCTCTTCATCGCATACATTATTTCTTTTGCTGAAACCTTTATGCCCTTCTCCCTTTGTCCTCCATTTCATTAGCCACATCAACACCAACACACCACCTCATTACCACTCAACTGCGCCACCATAGCCTAAAGTTCTAATGGTCATCATTATCTATGGTAGCACACTAGCATCAGTAGAGTACCCCGCAACACATGAAGGCAGCAATGATGAATCATCATATGACCATCTCTAGCATCACTCTACCACCTGTAAGTGGTCCTCTCCCACGAAGAAAGCTCCACCGCCCTTACTTGCATTATTTTTGTTGAATTTGTTTGGTATACTTTTCCAAATCCTTAACTTTATGTTTTGATTAATTTTGAAAGAATTGGCTTTAATTAAGCTATATGAGTTGTGTAATTGAGGATATATGCATTACATGATTTAATTTGATGGGCTAATTGTGTGGTATATACTGATTTCTAGAATTTGTCATTGTTAACCTAGTTATGTTCCAATTTTTTTTAGATTTGTGTGATTAATCTACTTTGGATAATATGATTATGTATTATACTTAGAAATATAATTATTTTCATATTGGAAATGTCAATTAGAGAAATCTATGTAAAATTAATCAAAATTTGATCATTACGTCAAATTCCTACATATTTATTTTCATTGTGTACTTGAGTTATTTTATTAAACTTATTATATAATTTGTGGTAGAATATGTTTAATTTTATTTTCAAAATATCAGTTTAAATATTTTGATAAGTCTTGACTAGATTTCAAGTCCAAGCTCAAAAACACTAATTATGTTAAATGAGGTATTTTCTTTATTATTTTTAATCAATTAAGTATACAATATGTTATAAAATAGGTCAAATTGTATGCTTAAAAATTCAATTTAAAAAAATTATTAAAATTTGAGCAAATTTCCTTTTTGGGTTTAAAACACTAATTTTCAAATGAAATTATGGAAATTGTCATTTGTATAGTTGTTTCCTCTATAAGTGATTTTATAAAATTATTTCAAATTACCTTAATTATATCTTAACACCAATAACTTTGATTAATTGTTTTTAATTATCTAGGTTTGTATTTTAGCTTTTAAAACCCTAATTTTTAGGAATAGTTCATAAAATAAATTAAATTGAGTTAAAATCAACTAGCTTTGATTTAAAAATCTATTAAACTGAGTTTTTAATTTGTCATTTGGATCAATTCTATAAAATTGTTTGAAATGATATTTTGGGGTGGTAAACCCTAATTTTAAAGTCATTTTTGATAAAGTTTACTTATTTTCTATTATTTTATGTTTTAAATAGTTTTTTCTAATTTAGTCTTTATTTTTTCTATTAGTAATCTAGGAAGGTGCTCTAGTGGATCCCAAAAGCCTAGCGTGTATACTAGTTCATAGTATTTTTGTTTCTCTTTTGTCATTTTGCTTAACTTGTTGATTTGGTGAAAGATTACTTATATGATTTGTGGGTTGATGGATCTTTTCTAGGGCTATGGTACTTGGTTTTCCTGTTTATTTCTAAAAAGGCCTAACATTCTTTTAATTTTTGGTGGAGCTAGTAAGGAGGCTTAAATTAGTACTAGGAGAGTGTTTTGACTTTTTTTACGTTGTCTTAGTCATTATTGATTACAATTTCTATTTTACTTATTTTAGGGCAATGTATGGAGCATTAGGTCTTAACAACCCATTGAGTGGGTTCTTACTTCAATTTTTGTTCTTTGACCATTATATTTTTTTGGTGTGTATGTCTCCTTGAGTTTCAATTATGGTTACAAATAATTTAGTAAGTGCTCATTGCTAATGCTTTATAGCCTAAGGTACTTGATTTTCCATGTTATGTCTATAAAGGCCTAACGTTCTTTTAATTTTAGGTAGAGCTAGCAAGGAAGCTTAAATTAGTATTAGGATAGTGTTTTGAATTTCTTTTTTTTTTAGTCATTGTTGATCACATTTTATATTTTACTCATAATAGGGTAATGTATGGAGAATTAGGTCTTAACATCCTAATGAGTGGGTTCTTACTTTAATTCTTTTTCTTTGCTCCTCATATTTTTTTTGGTGTTTTTGTGTCTCCTTGAGTTTCACTTATGGTTACAAATAATTTAGAAAAGGGGTTGGATTCATTTAGGAAATTGATATAATTTGTGTAAAAGCTTTAACATGGTTGTAAAGTATTGATTCTTCTTTCACTAGAAGTTATCTTCCTTTTAGGCTATTGTTACTTGTCGGTGAAGTTAGAGAAGTCAACAATCAAGTAATCGTTGAATATTAGTATTTGTACATTGTTTTATTCTTAGAAATTGTTATTGCTTTGTGGTAATGTGGCAGGAAATTATTGCTTGTTGTTTTTTCATGAACATGGTTATACATAATAGTTGTTAAACATTAGTGAATCCATAGAATAATTCTTTCTAGAATAATTATTGGAACAAAAGATTTTGTTTGCTTTTTTGCTCATGATATTTGAACCTAAAACAATATCTATGTCTAAGATTTTGTGTTAATGTAGCTATATTATTTATTTTGATTGGTTCATAATATGCAGCATAATTACTTTTTTAACAATTCTTCTTTTATGATTAAATGTCGTATATGCATAATAGTACTCTTCTAATTATTATTTTTTGATATATTTTTCTACACTTTCCTAATTGGATTTTGAGTATTATCCAAATTTTTTTATTGAAGTTCCTTACAAAATGTCAATTGGGCTTTTATGACATAGTTGTAGATATTTTTCAATATATACTTTTCCTATTGAATTGGGTGGTTGTTATCATTTTTAACCTTATTACATTTATAATGTTTTCTCTGTTTGTTACCTTATTTAATCATGGTTCAATTAATGGAAAAAAATCACTTTAGCAAATATGCAAGGGACACTATATTATCCTCTTACATTTGCTAAAGAATTAGGTTCTAACACCTACAATTAAGATGAAGTTTCTACTTGAAAGAATACAATCATTCTTTATTTGTTGTGTGCAAAGGTTTGTAGCAAGAAATCTTACTCTAGTCATTAATAAAAGATAAGAAAAAGAGGGCAATCTGCATTTCGATAAACTAAAGTTAAAATATATCTTTTGTGTTATGGATGTTGACTTTTCTAGAGGATCATCATACTACATGTAAAGTATCCAATTCCCTATTTACTTATTTGATGTATTCATTTGAATGTAAGTACCCTATTGAATAGTAGAAGAAAGATACTTGATAGAAGAAATTGTTTGATTTTTAAGTTTGGGAAGATAAATAAAGACTAAATTCCTACTAGTTTGTGAAAAAAATGATTAATATGCTTTGATCTTCCATACTCGAAAAAATTATTTATAAGGCATTATCTTGATGTAATTCG
The DNA here is from genome assembly GCA_039764185.1 of Tamarix austromongolica. Taxonomy (NCBI): domain Eukaryota; kingdom Viridiplantae; phylum Streptophyta; class Magnoliopsida; order Caryophyllales; family Tamaricaceae; genus Tamarix; species Tamarix austromongolica. Next base: position 52,990,087 of record CM077817.1, read on the forward strand.
CATTGAAAATAATATATGTGATAATATGATTAGTACTTTAATTAATGTGCCATGGAATATGAAAGATGGTATCAATGAATGATGAGAAATTGTTGACATGGGTAATCAAGGAGAAGTAGCACCACAAGGGAATGAAAATCATACTTATTTGCCATGATGCATTATACCACTTCAAGAAAGGTTAATCTAGATTTCTATAAGTGCTTGAAAGATTTAAAATTCCAATGGGATTTTCTTCCAATATTATTAACACTGTTTTAATGATATGTTTGAAAATGGTGGGTGAGAAATCCTATGACTAAAATGGTTTTATATACCAATTTTTGCCAATAGTTATTTGTTCCATACATATAAAATGTGCTATAAATGTAATTAATGATCTTTATTTCTTCTTAAAGGTATTTTTTTGTAAGTTTATTGAACTTAAAATGTAATATGCAGTATAAATAGATATTTTCATCACCATGTGCCAACTTGAGATGTATTTTCGACATTATTTCTTTGATTACATTATTTATTTGATAGTTCACTTGGTCAAGAAGGTGAAATTGTGTAGTCCCATCTATCTACATTAAATATTCCCATTTGAGATATTTAAAAAAAAATTAAATGGGAATCTAAGATATCTATATTAACTAGAGTGATGTATTATATATAGCTACATAGTTGAGGAAGTTATTTAATTTCACACAAATTATTTATCTAATATTGATACAATAGGTCATATAGGATCTCAACATGATGGAAAAAGTTAAGGGATGATTTCTATGGGTACAAATACCCTAGAGGGCAGTGAAAAGGATTCTATGGAACGTAAATGATAGTATAAAAATTAACATAAAATATAGAGCAGTTGAAGAGAAAATTACTCTTAACATCTATAACCAAAAGATTCTCCCTTTTGGATTTTGAAAAAGTGATGTATTTTTATTGATGATCACTATTGTTCTATTTTATGGGCCTTATAATATCAATGACCCTCTAAGAGATGATTACAAAATTTACTTATTTATCTTCTCCAGACTCTCCAGATGAATATCTCAATAATGATAAGCAAACACTCACTAACTTCTTTGAATATATTTTATGAGAAGATTATAATTATAGATAATTCTAATCAAGAATATAGGATATGGAAGCATATAACTTTGGATGAGATTTAAACTATATAGATGTAATAAGAAATATTATAATTTGGGAATAGTTCTAGCCAGGGCATGTGAGTAGAGTGTATTCTTTAGTAAAATATTAGAATATCAAAGTTTGAAAATTTTGAGTGATCAATTGAATGATTTGAGAGTAAGAGATTAACTAGAAAATCAATGTTATTAAAAATGTATTGTAATAAATATAAAGAGACCTTATTTACAAGGGTTACCCTTATTATACAGCCATTAGATGTAAAATCTCAAAAAAAATTATCGTCTAATAGGTAGAAAATTAGCATTTAATGCTTACCACTCAGACTATATGGATGAACTAGTCGATTAGTTAGATAACAAGTTGATTAATGGTTCAAACGAGTTGATTTTCTTTGTTCATACCAGAAGTGAAAAGTTACCATTATGTGAATGAATCGATTCATTATGCATAGTGCACATGCTGTCTTATGAGCATGTACAAATAGTTATATGTTGAGGTAAGATCTATTAATGTGTTCACTTTACTAGTTGATTATTTTGTTCAAATAAGTAAATTAGTTATGAACCAATAGATAAGTTTGGCAAAACCAATTGATGTGTTTAAATAGAAATAAACAAGTTTTTATAGGAATAAATGAAAAACCACGAGATTTGTTTTGAAAAACCAGTCGATGTATTTAAACATAAATGAATGGGTTTCTATAGGAATAAAACCCATGGAGTGGATGGCTGAAGATCCATTTAGCTAACTAGTTGATGAATCTAAAAAGAGACGAATAAGTTTCTACATGAGTGAACCTCATATGCTATTTTATTAAATCACCGTAGGTGCCTTAATTATGAAGATTCATTCCATCCATCGAAAGTGAAATTACATGTTTCTTTCTTTTTTTACCAAATCCAAGGAACAAGCCACCAATTATCATCAATTATTGAGAGTTAGATAGATGTATAAGAAGCCTATCATCTATCCTTTCATCAGTATGCCATCTCAAGTTATTGAAATTTTCAACATCATTAAACATCTACCTGAATATTGGTATTATAAGAAAATACCATAACCCCTTAGATGGAACCTTATTCTTATTGTATTGTTGTGCTTTGCATTTGGGGTTAGGAAAACTATCTAAAGATGCAATCTAATTATAAAATAAAATATAATCATTTAGGCATCCATGTATCTTCTCATAACTCATGTCCATAGAGGAAATAATCTTCTTTGCTTTTTAGGTATGATTGGATAGAATATTATCATTAGGAATCATATCCAATACAAGTGTTAATAACTCCATGAAGTTCCTATCACTTTGATGTGTATGGGAAGATATAGTTCTTAAATTGGTGATATTAAGGCTTGATTATGTTGATAATAATTAGAATAAGTCTCAACAATGAGGGATAGATGATAAGAACATTTGAGTAAGGTTAATTAAAGATGAATATTTTTTGAACAAAATGATGATGATTCGGTGATGATGGATAGCTACTGGTGAAGGTTTGAATGAGTTATGATAATTAAAATATATATTCAACAGTGGTGTGTTGATGATGTTGAGGATTTGAATCTTATGTTTGAATGGAAGATGACGTCATGGTTTAGGGTTATGGTTAGGGTTTAACTTGATTTTTAGGATAAGGGTTGTGTTTGGTTCGAATGAAAGGGTTAGGGTTTCGAATGGTGGTTTAGGATGTTGAATGTGGAAACTAAATTAGGGCTTCAATTATTTTCAATTTTAAGTGATGTTTGGATGATAATGATGGCCAAAAAAATAGAGATTATGGAGAAAAGAAAGGATAGGAATTAATCTCTAATTCACACAAAAAAAGAGATTATAATTTGAATGCTAAATTATTCATACATATTCAACTAACTTAAATTGAAATCAAATAAAATTCAACTTCAATATTGATTATCAATTACTAAATTAATATAGCCATTCTATCACTTAGATAAATAGTTTAAATCAAAATATCCCAAGCTAAAAAATATTATACTATGTTATGCTAACTTTATACTCTCTCTAATATCCAAACCTACTACTTAATGAATTGATTAGCTAAATTAATAATTTTTCTAAACCAAGCTAGAAATAAAATTCCCATGCACGTGGCAATGCATTCCATACATACCATACACATGAATCTAGACACTTAATAGCTTGTTTGGTACGATTCTACCATTGTAACCATCCATTTGTCTTCAAATTTAATAGGGACTCTTTCCAAATAAATAATAGTTTGGAATAATTTGTTCCATAATTATGAAAGCTAATTCTTGAGTTTTTTCTCCTACATTATTCTCCCTTCTTTGATTTGAATTTTCCCTTCAATTTTGCATTTCCATAATAAGGGATAATGTTGGAGTCGATACCCACCATATGAATCTAGAAATCAAGCTCATAAGCCCTTTCTCTAAGCTTTTGAAGTAATTTAAAAGTAACATTTGCCCTTGGCGCAAGCTAATGTTTCCTTGGATTAGGAAATCTCTTATTTCTCAAGTGTAAACATACTAAATCTCCAAGATGAAGAACATTGACTCCTATTCTTGTCTTCTCTTGTCTTCTACACTTCATATGTCTTCTTAATATTATTCTTTATTTGTTGTTGAAGCTTTTGAAAGAACTCTACCCACTCTTGCAAATCATAATTCTTCACTTTACCCTTTTCAATGATATCATGTCAATCAGCATATATGGATTATTACCATATACTATCTTGAATGGACTAGATCTTGTTGTAGTAGAAGGACTTTGATTGTAAGCAAACTCCGCAAGTCCTAACTTGACACCCAATCCTTAGCGCTCTTACACACCAATCCCCTTAAAAAAGTACCTAAATTTCTAGGTTTTCCCAATTGTACGAGGATGATGCGATGTACTAAACAGAAGCTTTGTTCCTATCTTGTGCTATAAAATCTTCTAAAAATAACTTAGGAACTTCACATATCTATATGAAACAATACTTTTCGAAATTCTATTCAATTTCAAGTTCTCCTTGAAATACAAATCTGCAACATGAGTAACATCATCGATCTTGTGACATGGAATAAAATGAGCCATCTTGAAAAATTGATCCACCATAACTATAATTGAATCCATGCCTCATGGTGTCCTAGATAATCCAAAAATAAAATCCATACTAACACATTTCCATGGTTGAGTTGACATAGTTAAAGGTACATGTAACCCTTTATGGAAGAAACTATTGCTCCTTTAACACGTACCACACCTAACAACCATGGCTAATAGAAATGTTCTTGCAGTAACTCCAAAGTCTTTTCAAATCTGAAGCGTCCTAAAATTCCTCCTTAATTTACCTCTTTGATTTATATGACTCAAACTAAACTCTTTGGCACACATAATTTATTCTTTTTGAATAAGTACCTATCTTGAACAACATATGATCAAGAACTTCCTTGTTTCTTTCAATCTTTAAAGACCATAGCAAAATCATCATCTATTTCATATTGACTCTTCAACATCTTCAACCCCAAATGCTTTGCATTCATTATGTTAAGTAACATGGTCCTCATCAATAATGCATGTGCCACAATATTTTCTTTTTCATCTACGTATCTTGTAGAGAACACAAATATCTATAAGAAGCTTATCCTTTTAGTATGTCTTAGACTCACCATATTTTGATAATGTATACACTTTAACCTCTCATGATTTGATTGAGGTATAAAACACCTAGGTCTCACTTAATGAATCCATGTCGCTAAACAAAGTATAATAGTATATAACTCTTTATCATAGGCCAAATAATTGATTCTTGCACCATTCAACTCCTCACTAAAGAAAGAAATAAAGGTAAACAATGATAAAGCCTTCAAAAATGGGTTGAAGTAACCTTGCCATCAATATCATGAAGGAACTTGGTGCATTACATAGTTTAAATGGCACTACTAATCACTCATATAACCTATAATTTGTCTTGAAGGCTGTCTTCCACTCATCCCCTTTCCTTATTCTCATTTGATGATAATTACTTCTATGATTAATCTTTGAGACTGCATTAACACCATGAAAATCATCATCTAATCTTGGAATCAGAACTGTGCTTTTTTCTGTAGCACATCCTCCACGTACCATTCTTCTTACGTAACAGCAAAGCTAGAACACTGTAAGGACTTATGCTCTCTCGATTATAACCTCTATTCAAAAATTCTTACACTTTTTTTATAGCTCCATAGCCTTTTACGGATTACATCTATAAGCTAACTTGTTCGATAATAGGACTCTTGGCATGAGATCAATAGTGTGCTTAACACCTTTGAAAGAAGGTAGCCTGCTTTGAAACTTTTTTGGAAATACAATGGCATACTCTTTTTATACCTAGTATGATTTTGGATCGATATCATCATTATCCTCTTGTTAAACCTATTTTACCAATAAATCATCGTATATCTCCTCATTCTTAATTGCTTCATTCATCTCACACTCCTAAAGGATGAACAACTCTATGCTACACTTTTTTCCCTCCTTCACTTGATATCCATGATCTCTTTTTTCTACCCTTTCATTACTCAAAACCAAATCCTCGGCATATAAATTAGGTTTGAGCCTAAAATTCTTTGGATCTTGCAATACCACATATGTATTAAGGACTCCATCATACACAACCTTCTTGTTAAATTACCACAGGTTCCCAAAAAAATGTGACAAGCATAAATAGGTAGAATATCACATAAAACATCATCAAAATCATTTCCAATATTAAAAGAAATTGAGTTTTTTTTGTTACCCTTACACCTTTATCTTTATTGAGCCATTGGAGGGAATATCACAAGAAAATATGATAATCATCCATTAGATTGTCACCTAAACATCATCAGAGTATCTCCGCAATGTAATTTTACAAGTATCAATAACTAGAATGTCAAAATTAATTTCAATCTTAAACGAGTTAAGAGTTTTTTTTTTACCCTTACATATTTCTCTTTGTTGATCTATTAGAGGGAATATGGTCTTAGATGACCCTTGGTCTCCAAACTGAGCTTGTACACCATCTTCTCATTAGCAACACTAGTGCATGAGCTACTATTTATGATGACTTCAGACACTTTATCACTAACTTTATATGGCCTTAAAAATCTTCTCCCATTCAAGGTTGTTGTTCTACTTGGAGCACCCTCTACAACAAATATCAATCTACTTGGCCTTCTTCCAAAGAATCCTCTAAGATATCACTTTATTCATCAATTTCATCATTAGGGTCTTCATTCTCTTCACAAGCCTCCACAATTGGTATCTCCTTCAGAGCTAATGCCATTTGGTTTGGACAATCACGAGCAAAGTTGCTATAACCTCTACATTTGAAGCACTTTTTGTTTACGTTATCAACCACTTGATCCTTTCCCTTTTCTTCGCAAGTGAACTTTCTAACATTGTCTTGGCTTGGAACTTGAGAAATTGCTGGCTTCGACATACCCTTGTAAGTCGAATCATATGAAGCATTAGTTAACTAGCTTGGTGTCCTCTTCAACTGTTTCTGAAACTTGATGGCTATTTTCCAGATATTCAAACACTTCATAAGGGTACACCTCTACCTTCTCCCAAAGGATCATATTTAAACCCTTAAGGAATCGTGCACACCCTTGTTCTTCTCTTTCTTAGACGTCCCATATTATAGAAAACCTTTTAAACTCCTGAGTATGTTCTTCAATGCCAAGTAACCTTTCTCTCAACGTAATGTTTTTTGTAAACTTTTCTCGCTCCTATGCTTGTGTCAAAAATTTCTTATTCATGTATTTTTCTTTATTTTTTTGATGACCTAATAATTATTTTTTTCTCTCTCCTGTCTCTTTCTAAATTATCATAGCACACTCAAGAAAACTTCTTAAACTTTAATATTGGGATTTGACACCATTTCTCATCATCAATTTCCTTATATTCAAAAATGTATTCAATAATTTGCAACCACTCGAGAAAAGATTATGGATCAAAATTACCTTCAATGTATGAAAGATCAAAGTTGACTCCTTTTTCCATGTCAATATAGGTTTTTCTTGAGGTGTCACCTAGTCTTACATAATTTTTCATGCTCTGTTCTTCTTCATCAGCTTGGTTTTATGCCTTTCTAACGTGGTATTTCTCTATTTTTTCCCTTCGGTTTGTTGTTGCAAATGGGACTTGTGGGCTTTGGATGCTTCAAGTATCCCCAAATGAAATTTTACCTCCTTGACTTCATCGGTCATGGTCTTATGAATATCCCTCAAGTCCTCTCCTCAGTTCTCTATCCTTTCTCTTTACCAATTGATTACATCTCTCCCAAACGCCCCTTGAAGTGCTCATCCCTTTGGCATATTCATCATGAGTCTTTTGTTATTCTTGAAGATGAGATATTTTCTTAAAGAATCTTGAAAGAAAAATTGAATCTTGATTGCAATAGCTCTAAGGCACTAATACTAAAATTGATGTGTATGGGAGGGTGTAATTCTCAAATTGGTGATATTAAGGATAAATTATGTTGATAATAATTAAAATAAGGCGTAATAATGAGGGATAGATGATCAGAAAATTCAAATAGGGTGAATTAATGATGAATATGTTTTGAACAAAGAGATGATGATTCAGTGATGGTGGATAACTAATGTTCATGGTTTGAATGTGTTATGATAATTAAGATATGTATTCGATAATTGTGTTTCAATGATGATGAGGATTTGAATGCTATGGTTTGAATGGAATATGATTTCAGGGTTTAGGGTTAGGTTTTAACTCTATTTTTAGGATTATGGTTATGTTTCATTTCAATGGAGAATTTGGATTTTAAATGATGGTTTAGGGTTTCAAATGTGGAATCTGAATTAGGGCTACCATTATTCTCAATTTTAAGTGGTATTTAAATGATAATGATGGCTTGAAAAATATGGATTATAAAGAGAAGAAAGGGTAGGAATTAATCGCTAATTCACATAGACTAAGAGATTATGATTTTAAAGATTAATCATTTACATATATGCGATTAACTTGAATAAAACTCACACATAGTTCAACTTTACATTCAACTTCAATATTGATCATCAATTATTGCATTTAATTATAAGCTTCATGGCTCTATATTGCAATTCTACCACTTAGCTAAAAATTAGAATTTAAATATGGATCAACTATAACTTGTATCTATTCCATATACAAATAAATGACCTCTCAAATAATCAGCATTATTATGTTGAATATAAGCACTATTGAAATAAGGGTAGACTATTCTACTAGAGTCCTGAGCATGTTCAATTATAAATTAGATGAAAAACTCCACTCTTTCATTATATTCCCTAGATAAATGATTTTCATAAAACCATTTTTGATTCATAGTTTTTTTATCTAGTTGTATCCCACACAAAATTAATTATTACAGATCAATTCAATTAGCTCCCTAGGGTCTGCTTTAGGTGCTATTGAGTAGGAGGTGGTGGATTTAGGGGGTTCTCTCTTAGAATTACATTATTGTCAACTCCTAGCTTTGGTATCTCATTCTAGAAAGCTTGGGGGTGTGATAGGCGAAGAGATCGTAGCAGTTGTTGTTGATTCTTTTTCTTCTATGGCTGTTCCCCAATAGATTAATGTTACTACTCTCATGCTTATCCCTAAAAAAGTGAATACATCCATAATTAGTGAGTATCGTTTGATATCGTTTTGTAGGGTGCTTTACAAGATAATCTCTAAAATCATCACAGCTAGGCTCCAACCCATTATGCCTTTACTTATTGATCAAGCACAATCAAGTTTTGTCAAAGGCAAATGTATAGGTGAAAACATTCTTCTTGCTTCAAATTTTGTCCGGAAATATTCTCAAAAGCAAGTCTCCCTGAGATATATGATGAAGCTTGATATTCAGAAGGCCTATGATTCTATTAATTGGTTATTCTTGCAAAAGGTGGTTCATGCTTATGGTGTTCTCCTCCATGTGGTAAAGTTTCTTCTCACTTGTGTTACTTCCGATTCTTATTCCATACCTTTAAACGAGGAGCTTTCTTATTCTTTTCATGATTGGTGAGGACTAAGGTAAGGTGATCCACTATCTCCCTTTTTATTTATCCTTGTGGTTGATTATTTATCTAGAATGTTTAAGTGGTTATGGAGTGATGAAGACTTTCGAGGGCATCCTAAATGCAAAAGGTTACATATCATCAACCTCGCATTTGCTGACGATTTGCTCATTTTTTGTCAAGGGGAGTTTAAATCTATTGTAAAGCTTATTGAGGTGATGGATGATTTTTCGGATAGGTCTGGTCTAATCATTCAACCTAAAAAATTTTGTATTTATTTTGGGGGTGAGGTTGAGAGGACAAAGTCTTAGATTCTCCAGTCGCTTCGCTTTTCTTAGGGACGTTTTCAGTTTACTTATCTTGGGATTCCTCTTTCCTCTACTCATTTAACTATGGCTCAGATGTAGGATTTGATTCATAAGATTGAGCATAGGCTTTCTTCTTGGCATTCCCATCTTCTTTCCTATGCAGGCAGGGCCCAGCTTCTTCAATATGTGATCTTTAGTATGTAGATGTATTGGTGTTAGGTTTTCATCCAACCATTGAATTTGATTAAGCAATTGGAGAGTATGTGTAGGAATTTTTTATGGACTGGTAATGTTGATACCTCCAAGAAAGCATTAATAGCGTCGCAGGTTGTTTGCACACCAAAAAAAGGAGGGTCAGTCTTATTGATCTATCAACATGGAATAGAGTAGCTTTAGGAAAGGTCCTTTGGAATATTTGTAACAAAAAGACTCATTGTGGGTGAAATGGGTCTATGCCATCTATCATAGGTCAGGTACTGTGTGGAGATTCTTAGTTGTACACTTATGTTCCTGGCCTCTTCAATAGGTTCTTAATCTTCTCTCTACCTTTGTCCCATATTTTCTTCGTAGGTCTAATAAGTGGCTAGTTAGTGAGGAAGCCTATAGCATTAGCAAGGCTTATGATTTTTTGTGTTGTCAGAGGGAGAGGGTTTGGTGGTACCTTTTAGTTTGGTGTTCTCTTGCTGCTCCTAAAGATAAGTTTATCATGTGGCTAGCTATTCATGAGAGATTGCTTACCAAGGTGAGATTGCAGATGATGGGCCTTCTTGATGATCCAAAAGGTGTGCTTTGTACTGAAAATAAAGATGAATCTATACAGCATATAATCATGGAATGCACTTTTATTTTGGGGATATGGAGTAAGATAAGATTGGCATTTAATCATCAGGATGTTGTTCAATCTTGGGATGAATAGATTAAAGTTTTGGCAAGCACCACGAGAGAGCCTAAGGAGAAGAAGGCTATGTTACATGTTTCCTTTATCACCTTTATTGCTTTAATTTCCTACGAATGTTATCCAAGAATTTTTCATAATTTAGCACACACTAGTAGCAGTATACTAAGAGACATTAGTTTTATTATAGCTAGTAGGTGTTTGCACAAAAACAACTATGATCGATGGCGACATTATATTAATAATCTAGTCATGAACTAAGTTGGTTTTATTTTTAGCCTTTTGGCTGTTTTATTTATAAATATGTTTTTACGTATAAAAAAATTAATAATTCACAAACTAATCATGCTTAGAAATAACTAATCTCAAATGTATCATGCTATTGTGTATATATATATGCATACAAATCATGAGAACATGTTTGATGTAGGTGAATCTAATGTATCTCATGCTTCTAATGATTCTCAAGGTAATGAAGAATTATCATTCTTAATAATGGAGCCAATAATCCTAAATGTTGTTGATAATATTTCTATACTTGATATTGAAAACACTTAAAGATATTCTTACAAGTATGTTACACATTTGCATGGTGAAGAAGTCAACACACAAGAAAAAGAATTAGAGTGTAAAATGCATTGAAAACGTGAAGGATCTGACATACATAGGATGACACTGCAACACAATGTAGTTGGAGATATCATTAGTTATATTAAACTTGTTGTAAACCCAAAAATTAAGCTAGGGTTTTGTTATAATTTCATGTATGTACCATAGTTGATTGTAGGGATTTGTAATGTTAGTCATTAATATCCTTTAAATGAAGATATTATGATTGAGATTAAGCATTATATAATCTTAGTTCAAATGAGTTAAACTAGCTTTGATTGAGGGAGGGATATTTAAGTTGGCTATTTGATGCACTGTCGTATGCACAACAAATTTAACAAATAAATCCTAATCCCCAAATACGTAGTATATGGCAAGAAGGAGTCGAACCCACAAGGAATGACGTTTTAATCACTAATTTTGCTATTGATGTTATAAACCCGTTTGTACAATTTCATTGATTCCTAACTAAATTCAATTATACTAAGGCTTTAACCACGACTTTACAATTAGGGGAGGATTGAATTGGTGATGGAATTAAAATGCCATACATTCACATAAAAAGAATGATTCTAAATAGTTTAATGTTGACTTAAGAAATTCATAATAATAATTTCTATACTTCCTCTCAACCTTAATAAATTGAATATGCTCTCAATTTATTTTTGTACCCAATTAATAACCTAGGTTACGAACACTAGATTCAATTAATGGTAGCATTATGAACGGGAAGTGGCCAACTACAATCATAATCACACAAGCTCGAATCATGCAATTGCACGAATTAATGGTCTTTTTGCTACTATAGACAAATTAATTAACAATTTCGGATTAATTTCATTGTCTTAGCAAAGACTAAGTCCTAAACCAAATAGGTGATCAATCTAATCAGTTCAAGAATCTTAATCTATGATATGGAATCATTCAATTCAAACCATTAATTCAATCAAACCTCATCTAGAATCAAACATTTAAATATGAAATGATAATTAAGTTATGATACCATCTTCAATTCACACTACCCTGTTCTAATTACTCAAATTTCTGCATATTCACAATTCATACAATTATACAGAAATATTAACAATTAATGACAAAAACACATTCACAAATTCTATTATTTCAACAATTAGATAATAATGAAATGATCACAAGTAAAATTACACAAAAACTACTTAGATTCTGCAGAATGAAGATACATAAATTTACAAAGGAATAGAGGAAACTTATCAATTGAAGTGCAGAATGTCAAATCATCAATAGAATTCAAGAAGATCAAAGATTGGAATTCTGCATTACATGTATGTTCTAAAGGAATAAAGGAAGAAAAATACATTCGATCCTTCTTTCTCTATCCCGAACTCTGTTTTCATATACAATTTTATCAGAAACAAGTTGCGTGGCAGTTACACATTTTTAATCGAAAACACGGTCCGTGTTTATGAAACACGGGACCCCCGTGTTTTCTTCCAACCGTTCTGCTGACAAAGCTTTATCGACCGCCATTCGGGATTAATAACACGGTCCGTGTTATGGAAACACGGGACCCCCGTGTTTTTGACTCTTCCACTCAATTCCTTTGAAAGTTTGAGCTTCACTTCTCTTGATATATTTGTTCCTTTTCCAACTTTTCTCTCCTTGATTCGGCATTTCTTGATGTGTTCTATACTTGATTTCTTCTTCTCATTGATTTCTCCTTTAATTTATTCAATTCTTTTCTTTCCTGTAAAACTTATTCAAAGGAGGAAAACTCGACGAAAAGATTAAATCTAGTAGAATAAATGAGGGACAAATGATATTTTAGACATGAAAATAATCAATAAATCTCATCTATCAAATACCCCCATACTTGAATTATTGCTTGTCCTCAAGCAATATCATAACATGCACATGAATACATCAAGAAATGTAAGAGAAACAGATCATGGAATACAAGATTTATTAGATTGGAATTATTCATGTACGAAGTTCAACTTGGACTGGGACTGAAAAATACTTGTAAATCATGAAATATCACTGATAGAAATATTTTTGGAACACATCTTAAATCACCTTAAAAACAGTCTTATCAAATGCTCAAACGGTTTAAGAACGAAAATTATAATAATTAGTATCTCATCATGCAAATTAGATCAAGACTAATGAAATTCAATTTGGTAAATTCTTACTTTCGGAATGTGGGAACGCTCACTCTTTAGTGTAAAGGGTAAGATGTTTTTACTCTCAAATTCTCTCCAAATGATGATGATCACCCATATGTTTGCCATTATTCTCAATTCGCCACCACTAAAAGAACTAAATTATACAAGAATCAAAAGGTCTTAAATTTGGTTGTAATGGGGCTAGGGTTCTAAGGTGGGATGGAATTTTGGTATTGTAGCTAGACTCTACCAACTAGAGGAGCAGAAATTTTTTTTTTATTTATTTTTTATTTATTTTTTTTTCAAACCCTTCCATTCAACCAAACAACATCAAAAGACATGAAATTTTATTCTCTTCTTCTTCTTTTTTTTTTCTTTTTTTATATATATATATATATACATACCCCCATACTTCGATTTCACCTTATTAACAAAACAAAAGTTCTCCTTGAAAATATTTTTGCTCCACTAGTTGTAGAGTAAGGAAGGGAAATACATATGGAGATTAGTTGTTAATAACGTTTAAATTAATAAAACAGGTTTATAGGCTCAAAGGGTTATGCAATGGATAACAATTTTTCAAGGTAGGTTATTTGGCCTTGTAGCTAACAAAGAAAGAAGAGTGCCTTTATCATTTTCAAATATCCTAAAGTTCTATGCAGTCTTGAAGAGACTAATGGCAAATTCTAGTTTCACATATCATTGGAGAATTCACACAAAAGAGAAATATATTTTGGATAAGCAATGTATCCAAAGATTAGGCCCAAACGCTCACCATGTTATAATCACCAATTTTGAATTTCATTGTATCTCATTCTTAGTCAATGCATGATTTGATCTCTAATCATTCTAACTTTCTTTCCTTCACTATTATCACATCTTCAATTTCTATCTTTAAGGTGTCAAAAGATGTTGATCAAAACATACAATAAGTATATAAAATTATCCGTTTTGAAAATAATTCAGTCCCATACTTTGTTTTACTTCGTACATGGATTACTCAAATCTAATACTTTTTTTTTTAAAAAAAACAAAGGAATAAATTAACTAACTACCACATAACAAACATAAATAACAGTTACTAACTATTTCAACGAAAAAGTAATCACAAGCCTACAATACGAATGCACCAATGCACCCCCCTTACTTAATGTGTTCATTGTCCCTAATGAACAAATGCAAGAGAGAAAAAGAAATGAAGAATCGTATTCAAGAGGGAGGTGGAGGAGGATCTTGGCTCCCGAGATGGAAATCATAGAGAGTCTTCATCATCTCCATCATTTGATTTTGGTTAGCGCGAATGGAATCCAATTGGGAATACACCTGATTTTGAAATTGGAGATGCCATTCGGGAACAAAAGTGGAGGAGGAAGAAGAGCTGGCTTGGGATCGGGGTGGTGGTGGTGGTGGATGAGCACCATGAGGTAGAATAGGATGTTCAATTGCTAATGGGGTAGGGTTATCTTCATCCTCATTAGGTTGCCAATTCAAAGGATTTAAAGGATCAGTTTTGGTAGGGTTAGGAAGAGGAAAGAAAACACGCCCCTGATAAGAAAGGTACCACGCATTATTCCTACGCTCAATAAGATGCGTAAGGCGACAATGTTCAATATCAATGCGGGTACTCATGGCCTCAATAGGCATATCCTCCGGAAGGGGTATGTCCAAACTCAAACAGATGGTGGTGATTAAACCCCCGATAACAATGTCCCCTTGTTTGGAATTACTGACCCTTTGAAATTGTTTGGCAATAAAATAGGCAGTATCAACAGAATAATGTTCAAGCATGGAGTAGAGAAAGAAAAGTTCAATTGAACGAACGACTCCGGTACTATCTCCCCTCCCAAATATGGTAGTAGCCAAAAGCCTCTGAATGTATCGGAAAACTAAGTTAAATATCCTAGAGGATTTGGCTTCAGAAATGCGGAATGTATCGGGAGTAGGCATATTCGTGGTATCACCTATTTTTGCGAAAAAATGGTTGGCATAAAACAAGGGTAACATGAATCTAACTCCCTGTGAAGGTAACATGAAAATGTGGGCAAGTTCATGCACCGCTAATTGTCTATCCTCATTAAAAAGACGAAAAGAAATATACCCTTGATTATTCTTTGTATCACCAATATCACCAATTTCAGCACACAATTCAAAGGTACTTAGAAATTCTAAAGTCAAACGTCTATAGGTGTGATTAGTAGAATAGACAAAGTGTTGCAAACCTATAGTTTCGAGCATACGCATAACTTGATTATGAATGCCCAATGTGTGCAAACATCCATCATCTAGATATCTAGTACCAGTAAGACGCCTCTGAGATAAGTAATCGTACCTTTCTTGTTGTTCGGGGGAGGTAAAAATGATACCTAAATCGTTTGGACGATTACGGCGTTGTCTTGCTTGCGTTGGTGATGATCGGGATCTCGAGGAATCACCTTCAGCACGTTGTTTCTTTTTCGGTGCCATCTACACAAAGATTACCACTGTTAAGTTAAAAATCAGTGGTGACAGCATGAAAGTGCAGCATATACATAAGAAATAAACCAAATTTGACAATGATAATTTTGCCAAAGCTGCACTGAACGCATACATATGCTGTCACTATGTCAATCACCCAATTTTCACCTCAGTAATTCGGGAAAACAACATATGTAAGAGAACATTGATACTGAATTAATATTGCTATGATAAGGGAAAAAAATACTTACCTTAATTTGTGAAAATTGGTTAGAACAAGGTAGAAATCGGAAGAATGATATCTGGATATCAAATCCCACGAAAACCCTAAGTCTAATTGCAAAAAAATAGAGGAGACAATGGTCGGAGGAAATTAGGGTTGGAGACGAACGGTGATGGCTCTATTTTGGATTAACAGAGATAACTCGACAGGGTAAAGAAAATTAATGTTGGGAAAAGAAGTTGAGATGTTACTGGAGTAGGAGTTGTGAAGAATCGAAGGTGTGAGTGAGTAAAATGGAAGAATCGAAGGAGAAAAATGCTGCGAAGAACTGGAGAGAAATCGAAAGAGGGTCGTGTTTTTTCAGATCTGAAAACACGGGGGGAAAAAAGGCTCTGGAGAGAAATACGGTCCGTATTTCGGAAATACGGTACCCCCGTGTTAAATTTTTGGCTCTCTGGAATTTTTGAAAAGTTTGCAGAGAAGGAAACACGGACCGTGTTACAAAATACGGTACCCCCGTGTTAATTTTGAAGCTCTCTGGAATTCTGAGATTTTCTGCAGAGGAAGAAACACGGACCGTGTTACAAAATACGGTACCCCCGTGTTAATTTTGAAGCTCTCTGGAATTCTGAGATTTTCTGCAGAGAGAAAAACACGGGCCGTGTTTGGAAATACGACCCCCCCGTGTTTTTTTTTTTTAGTAAGAAGAAAATAAACTACCAATGTTTTGCCACACATATACATATTATGTACATACAAAGTCATACCAAATATGTAAAAAGAAAAATATGAAATAAGGAAAACTTATATACAACACTTGGGTGTCCCAAGTGACAAAATGCAAGTCTTTCAGCTCTCGTAATTGGGAGTGGTAAGATCAACCACTTCCAAATTGTGTACTTGATGTCCTTCGTAGTAAGGTTTTAGGCGATGTCCATTGACCTTCCATATTTTTCCTGTTTTCTCACTCTTAATTTCAACTGCACCATGAGAAAACACATTAGTCACAACAAATGGGCCGATCCATCTCGACCTCAATTTTCCTGGAAATAACTTCAATCGAGAATGATATAATAAAACTTTTTGACCAATTTCAAAACTCTTTCTAAGAATGAACTTATCATGAACTGCTTTAGTTCTATTTTTATATCTCAATGCAGTTTCAAAAGCCTCATTTCTTATTTCTTCCAATTCTTGCAATTGGAGTCTCCTATGTTTTCCAATTTCAGTTGACTCCATGTTACATTTCTTGACGGCCCAAAAAGCTTTATGTTCTAACTCCACTGGTAGATGACAAGGCTTACCGTATACCAGACGATATGGAGACATACCAATTGGAGTTTTGAAAGCTGTACGATAGGCCCAGAGTGCATCATTAAGATGTAAGCTCCAATCCTTTCTTGTTGGTTTCACCATTTTTTCCAAGATTGATTTGATTTCCTGGTTAGATACCTCGGCCTGACCATTGGTTTGTGGATGATATGCTGTAGATATTCGATGTGTCACATGATATTTCTTTAATAGAGCTTCTACGGTTCTGTTGCAGAAGTGTGAACCTTTATCATTGATGATGGCCCTTGGTATGCCAAACCTTACAAAAATGTTAGTTTGAAGAAAATCTGCAACAACCTTTGCATCATCAGTACGGGTGGCCTTAGCCTCCACCCATTTTGACACATAATCAACAGCAACAAGAATGTATTTAAACCCGAAAGAAGATGGAAAGGGGCCCATAAAATCCATACCCCAAACATCGAAGATTTCGCATGCTATAATAGGAGTTTGTGGCATTTCATTTCTAGGACCTAATCCCCCAGTCTTTTGACAGTTTTCACACGTTTTACAAAATTCACGAGAGTCCCTAAACAATGTAGGCCAAAAGAATCCACTCTCTAGAACTTTATAAGCTGTTCGCTTGGGACCAAAATGTCCCCCGCAAGCATAACTGTGACAAAAATGTAAAATAGACAAGACCTCACTATCAGGAATACATCTTCTAATGATTTGGTCGGCACATTGTTTCCACAAGTATGGATCGTCCCATACAAAATATTTTGCCTGACTTTTCATTTTATCTTTCTGTGCTTTTGTAAAGTGAGAGGGAAATACCTTAGCTACGAGAAAATTGACCATGTCAGCATACCATGGTATCTCATTCCCAATGACATGAAGTTGCTCATCCGGAAATGCTTCATTGATAGGTGCTTCAACTTCAACTTGTTTAATTAACCGACTTAGATGATATGCTACTCCGTTTTCGGTTCCTTTCTTATCTTTAATGCATATATTGAATTCTTGAAGTAGAAGAATCCATCTAATCAGTCGTGGTTTTGCCTCTTTCTTTGCTAACAAATATTTCAATGCTGCATGATCAGAGTAAACAATTATTTCAGTTCCTAACAGATAAGAACGAAATTTATCCAAAGCAAAGACAATAGCAAGAAGCTCCTTTTCGGTAGTTGTGTAATTAAGTTGAGCTTCATTCAACGTGCGTGAGGCATAATATATCACGTGTGGCTCTTTCCCGATTCGTTGACCTAACACCGCACCAACAGCAAAATTAGATGCATCACACATTAATTCAAATGGGAAATTCCAATCAGGTGGTTGAAGAATGGGTGCACTTATCAATTTTTCCTTTAAATAGTCAAATGATTTCTGGCATGCATCATCAAAATGAAATTCATTTTTTTTTTGAAGAAGCTTGCATAATGGTTGGGCTATTTTAGAAAAATCCTTGATAAATCGGCGGTAAAACCCGGCATGCCCTAAAAATGATCGCACATCTTTGACAGTTGATGGATAAGGTAATGAAGAAATAAGATCAATTTTTGCTTTATCTACTTCAATTCCTTTGGCTGAAATGACATGTCCCAAAACTATTCCTTGTTGGACCATAAAATGGCATTTTTCAGAATTTAGCACAAGATTTGTTTCCAAACACCTTTTCAAGATAAGGGTCAAATTACCTAGGCATTCTTCAAAAGTATCTCCATGGATACTAAAATCATCCATGAATACCTCGATAATTTTCTCCAGATATTCGGAGAATATACTTACCATACACCTTTGAAATGTAGCTGGAGCATTACATAATCCAAACGGCATGCGCCGATACGCAAACGTACCGTAGGGACATGTAAATGTGGTTTTCTCTTGATCTTCTGGAGCTATGGGAACCTGCACATATCCAGAATAACCATCAAGAAAACAATAATAAGCATGACCCGCTAGCCATTCTAACATTTGATCCATAAATGGTAAAGGAAAATGATCTTTCCTAGTCATGGAGTTCAGTTTTCTATAGTCAACACATACCCTCCAACCATTTTGAACTCTAGTAGGAACCATCTCTCCTTTATCATTCTCCACTACTGTTATTCCTGTTTTCTTTGGGACAACCTGAAGCGGACTTACCCAACTACTATCAGAAATTGGGTAAATGACTCCTACACTTAGCAATTTTAGAACCTCTTTCTTCACAACCTCCATCATTATCGGATTCAACCTACGTTATACTTGTCTACATGGCTTTACATCTTCTTCCATTAAAATCCGATGCATACAAACTGAAGGACTAATACCCTTAATATCAGCAACTGTCCACCCCAAAGCTGATTTATATTTCTTCAACACATTTACCAGTTTTTCTTCCTGATGAGATGTCAGTTCACTAGATATGATAACCGGAAGGGTACTCTTATCTCCTAAGAATGCATATTTGAGATGATCAGGTAAAGGCTTCAACTCCACTTCAGGTGGTTGTTCTATAGAAGGTACAGGCCTATCCACCGTCAATGGTAAATCCACAAATTTTCCAATTCTACTCGGACATGTTTCCAAAGCGGCCACTACCTCCTTGATTTCTTCATCAACGTCATACAATTTGCTTAATTCTTCCAATTTTTCAGTTGCTATTCCTTGTGTCAAAGTTATCTCCAAAGGATCAGCTGATGATAATTGGTACACCATTTCAGTTAAATTTTCAATGACATCAATCATAGATACCTCTTCACCATCTGTAGGAAATTTCATGGAATCATATATGTTAAACTTAATAATTTCACCATCAAATTCCATGGTTAACACTCCATCGTGGACATCAATTTTTGTTTTTGAAGTTTTTAGGAATGGTCTCCCTAACAAAATAGGTGATGGATTAGCCAAGCCATTATCTTGCATATCTAACACATAGAAATCTGCAGGAAAAACCAACTCATTAACCTGAACTAAGACATCTTCAATAACCCCTTCAGGATATGTGTTAGATCTATCAGCCAATTGGATAACAACACGAGTTTCCTTTAAAGGACCTAGACTTAAGGTGTTAAAGATAGATAAAGGCATGACATTTATTGAAGCACCTAAGTCAAGCATGCATTTTTCGTACCTCGTGTTTCCAATTTTGCAAGGTATAGTGAAAATACCTGGATCTTTGCGCTTTGGTGGAAGCTTTCTTTGCAACATTGCTAATACATTTTCTCCCACACTTACCTTCTCATTCTCATTAAGTTTCCTTTTATTTGTACATAAGTTCTTGAGGAATTTTGCATACCTGGGTACTTGTTTGATCGCCTCAATGAGAGGAAGGTTAACTTCTACCTTCTTGAATATGTCAAATATCTCCTTATCATGATTTACCTTCTTATTTTTGGCCAACCTACTAGGAAAAGGAGCAGGAATTTTTATAGGAGAATGTGACTTACTCTTCACCGTTTGTGTTGAATCTTCCTTAATTTCTTCTTCAACCTTTGTTTCATCTGTGTCCTTGTTTTTGTTTTCTTCTTCATTCACTTTTCTTGGATCTGATAGTTGTTTTCCACTGCGAGTTGTGATAGCACTAGCATTTTCCTTGGGATTTCTTTCGGTCTGGCTAGGAAATTTTGAAGAACCTTGTGTTTGCATTTTACCAAGGGAATCTGCTAGTTGACTCACTTGATTTTCCAAATTCTTAATACCGTTTCTGGTCTCTTGTTGGAATTATAAGGTATTGGTAGCCAAAGATTTCACCAAATCTTCTAAAGGCATACTCCCCGTTTGTTGTGAAACTTGTGATGGAGGCATCGGTTGAAATGGTGGTCTTTGCTGATTTGGTGGAATTTGGAAAAATCCGGGAGGTGGATTTGCTCCTTGCTGATTTTGATACATCTGTGGTCGGAAATATGAGTTTCCACTTTGTTGAGTGTTTCCATACCTTAGATTTGGGTGATCCTTCCATCCAGGATTATATGTTGGAGCAAATGGATCATTCCTTTTTGGAAATGGTTGTCCTCCAATGGCATTTACTTGTTGTTCTTCCTGCAAAGTAGGACACATATCAGTTGGATGACCTGTAAAAGAACAAATTCCACATACCTTGGCAGGAATCTTTTCTCCTACAACTCTTTCCACAAGAGCTGTCAAATTTGATACTTGCGTTTTTAATTCAGCAATATTGGTTTCTTTCACCTGTTGAGACATAGAAGTGTTACCCCTATTACAATATTGTGAGTTAGATGCCATATTAGCAATTAACCTTTTAGCTTCGATGGGTGTTTTATCAACTAAAGTACCACCACTAGCAGCATCTATCATATTGCGATCCATAGGAGATAAACCTTCGTAAAAATATTGTATTAATAATTGTTCACTAATTTGATGATTAGGACAACTACCACACAATTTCTTGAAACGTTCCCAATATTCATGTAAAGATTCTCCTCCATCTTGCCTAATACCACATATTTCCTTTCTTATATTAGTTTCTCTTGATGAAGGAAAATATTTTTCAAGGAAAACCTTTTGCATATCAGTCCAAGTGTTTACTGAGCCCGCTGGTAGATCATATAACCATTCCTTAGCAGCATCAGCCAAAGCAAAAGGAAAAGCTTTGAGTTTAAGTTTTTCTACACTTACTCCATTCGGTTCCATACCAGAACAAGCTATATGGAATTCCTTGAGAAATTTATTTGGGTCGGTGAAACAGCTTGAACCCATGGAATTGTTGTCTTTAAAACCTGTAAAAATAGGTAAGGCTCGTATTAGTCCAGGTTTGATTTCACAAGTATCATTATCTGCAGGATAATTAATGCATAAAAGATTAGGGTTGAAGATAGGAGCAGCTAGCTCCTTGAGAGTTCGCTCCGCCATCGGTGGATTAATGTAGTAAGGTGTACTACACAAATCCTCTATGTCGTCTTCTTCCAAGTTTGTGGAACTTTCTTCAAAAGGTGATGGAATCTGATTAGCTTGTTCCAACTTCCTTCTTGTCCTAGTTGCAATTGGAGAAGATGAGTTTGGATCTATGGCTGGAATAATTTGTCCTTAATGCTCGATCGCAAATGATCTCAATTGTGAATGCCTGAAGATTACACACAATCAAAGATTAGATGAGGTCACGTGAAGAATTTATCAAAAACTAAAATAAGAAACCACAACAAAAACAAAACTAGAGATTATAATTGCCAATTCCCCGGCAACGGCGCCAAAAATTTGATGCACTGTCGTATGCACAACAAATTTAACAAATAAATCCTAATCCCCAAATACGTAGTATATGGCAAGAAGGAGTCGAACCCACAAGGAATGACGTTTTAATCACTAATTTTGCTATTGATGTTATAAACCCGTTTGTACAATTTCATTGATTCCTAACTAAATTCAATTATACTAAGGCTTTAACCACGACTTTACAATTAGGGGAGGATTGAATTGGTGATGGAATTAAAATGCCATACATTCACATAAAAAGAATAATTCTAAATAGTTTAATGTTGACTTAAGAAATTCATAATAATAATTTCTATACTTCCTCTCAACCTTAATAAATTGAATATGCTCTCAATTTATTTTTGTACCCAATTAATAACCTAGGTTACGAACACTAGATTCAATTAATGGTAGCATTATGAACGGGAAGTGGCCAACTACAATCATAATCACACAAGCTCGAATCATGCAATTGCACGAATTAATGGTCTTTTTGCTACTATAGACAAATTAATTAACAATTTCGGATTAATTTCATTGTCTTAGCAAAGACTAAGTCCTAAACCAAATAGGTGATCAATATAATCAGTTCAAGAATCTTAATCTATGATATGGAATCATTCAATTCAAACCATTAATTCAATCAAACCTCATCTAGAATCAAACATTTAAATATGAAATGATAATTAAGTTATGATACCATCTTCAATTCACCCTACCCTGTTCTAATTACTCAAATTTCTGCATATTCACAATTCATACAATTATACAGAAATATTAACAATTAATGACAAAAACACATTCACAAATTCTATTATTTCAACAATTAGATAATAATGAAATGATCACAAGTAAAATTACACAAAAACTACTTAGATTCTGCAGAATGAAGATACATAAATTTACAAAGGAATAGAGGAAACTTATCAATTGAAGTGCAGAATGTCAAATCATCAATAGAATTCAAGAAGATCAAAGATTGGAATTCTGCATTACATGTATGTTCTAAAGGAATAAAGGAAGAAAAATACATTCGATCCTTCTTTCTCTATCCCGAACTCTGTTTTCATATACAATTTTATCAGAAACAAGTTGCGTGGCAGTTACACATTTTTAATCGAAAACACGGTCTGTGTTTATGAAACACGGGACCCCCGTGTTTTCTTCCAACCGTTCTGCTGACAAAGCTTTATCGACCGCCATTCGGGATTAATAACACGGTCCGTGTTATGGAAACACGGGACCCCCGTGTTTTTGACTCTTCCACTCAATTCCTTTGAAAGTTTGAGCTTCACTTCTCTTGATATATTTGTTCCTTTTCCAACTTTTCTCTCCTTGATTCGGCATTTCTTGATGTGTTCTCTACTTGATTTCTTCTTCTCATTGATTTCTCCTTTAATTTCTTCAATTCTTTTCTTTCCTGTAAAACTTATTCAAAGGAGGAAAACTCGACGAAAAGATTAAATCTAGTAGAATAAATGAGGGACAAATGATATTTTAGACATGAAAATAATCAATAAATCTCATCTATCACTATTTCCTATATAAGTACCTAAGCCTTGTACACACAAGAGATGTTATGATTATTTGAATAAAAATTACAAGTTAAAATTTAATTTTTCTCTCTTTTTGGAGACTCATATAGATAGGAAAGTGTTGGGAATTTCTTCCTTTTTAGAGATTTTGAATGTGCATCAATATTCAAAGCATATACTTCCATTGAACATGGACATGTTCTAGGTTAATCCCATTTAAACCGAGCATATCCTTCATCAACTTCAACCGGCTGGAGATAGAATTGAAGGATTGATTTGATCCTATGCTTCCCTTCCCTTTGGTTCACACCATTTTTGGTATCAAAGCTCCAAACTCCTTTGTTTTCCTTTGATTATCTAGGGTCATCATCATTCTTGTTGTTGCATGCAAGAAACTTCTTCATCAAGAACCATCGAGAAAAGGCATGTTTTCATCCATTTCTTGCATCTTCATCCTCTTCTTGAATCTTCAAGGTAGAATGTAGATCTTTGTTGAAGATTTAAAATTCTTGAGTTTATCTTGTTGAAGGTATTCATAGCTACAATTTTAAAAGACCCTCATCTTCTTTGATGCAACCCTTTTCTTCCATTTCTCCCTTTAATCGTCTAGTGTTCTTTTTCATTTATCCGTCAACCTTACAACATTCCCTTCTATTTTATCCTCCAACTTTCTAGCATTCCTTTACTTTTCTTTCTTCAATTCATCTAGCAGATACTTACTTCATTTTTCTTCCTACATATCTTCTTTTCAAAGGTACAAAACTCTCGGTGGACCACTAGTTTGAATAAAAATCTTTAGCCTTTGAACCTTACCTTTTATGTCCCAACCTGTTAACACATACTCTCCTCTTTCTCTCCTTCATTTCTTCAAGATTTAAATACAGCATCTTCAACTTGAAGATACCAATCCCTTGACACATATTCAACATCATCTTCCTATATTTTATGTGACTAGTTTGATTCTCACCAAGAAATCCTCATCCTAGGAAAGAATTATCATAAGTCATTCAACCACCTTCCCTTCAATATTTACATGACCAAGAAATGAATGAAGCAATCAATACTTTCTTAAATATTAGAAAGATTTATCCTATATCATTTGGCTATAAACAACACTTCTATGACCCCCATTAGTTATTAATTTCTTATGGAAGTTGAGTGTTGTTTTGTAACTTCACCATGGCATGTGAAGATGTGCATACATTAGTGGAATCCATCAAAATCTTGACCACACTTATGGATTCCGATATTCATCCTCATGCAGCACTTCTACAATCATTGCAAAATATGGAAGCTAAGCCAGCTGACAAAGAGAAGCTTCAACCATAGCCAAATCCATTAGAAGACATGCATGATAGTGTGGATGAAAAGATGAGGCGTGCAGTCCAAGAAAAGGGAGGATGTGGACATGCAAAGGTGAAATATGTCAAAGAAGGAGAAGAAGAAATGAATTCTTATGCCTCAAGAAATCATAAGAGACCATATCAATTCCAAGTAAGATATGAACCTAATGATGATCAAGGTATCAAACTAGACCTTCCTGAATTTTATGGTGAATTGAATGTGGAATTTTTCTTTGAATGGTTTCATGAAATTAAGGCTATATTTGAATTTAAAGAGTATGACGAAGAAAGAAAATATAAGCTTGCTACTTGTAAGTTCAAAAGATTTGCTAAGATTTGGTATGACAACTTAAAAAAGGTAAGAGAAAGAAAAGAGAAATAAAATATTAAGTCATGGAAAAAACATAAAAAACACCTAAAGAGGAATTTTGTGCCTAGGGAATATGAACAAGATATGTATGTAAAGATGAAAACTCTAAGGCAAGGATTGTTTAGTGAAGAAGAGTACACTAGAAAATTTAAAAAACTAGCACTTATATGTGATGTACAAGAAAGAAAAGAATAAAAATGTGCTAGATACTTAGGTCGATTGAATAATTTGATAAGAGAAAAAGTTGATATGTTTGCATATGATTCTCTTGATGACTTGATTAAGTTGGCATGAAAATTTGAAAGACAAAAAAAAAAAACCAAGGCCTATGTTAAATCTGATGCTTTAACCTCATCTAAGCCCTATTCGAATACTTTCATGCCTAAATCTACATCTTCATATAATAAAAAGAATAATCGAGATGAAAAAGGTAAAAATAAGATGGTTGAAATGTCTAATAAACAATGCTTTAAATTTAAAGTATATGGACAATTTCTAGAGAATGTCCTAACCAAAGAGCTTTAACCTTGAGTAAAATAGAAGACATGGAACCATGTAGTGAAGATGGGAATCTAGAAATTTAATCTCCTAAATAAATTTTAACCATGAGAAAGAAGAAGGAGATCCATATTTTGTGCTTCAAAGAGTATTGCAAATTACACCTAATGTAACACATACTCAAACAGAGAAAATTTTTAAAACTAAGTGTAAAATAGGTGATATGGATTGTAGACTCATTATTGATAGTGGTTCATGTACAAATGTTTCTCATGAAGTAATGGTTAAAAAGATTGGTTTAGAGACCACTAATCATCCTAAACCATATTATTTAAAATGGTTAAACAAAGATAAAGGAGTTAAGGTATCATTTTGCATTAGAGACTACCATAATGAACTTTTATGTGATGTATTGTCTATGGATGCTTGTGGTTTAATTTTAGGAAGACCATGGCAATATGATAGAAAATCAACTCAGTTTGAAGTAACTAATGAATATGTAGTGAAAAAGGTAAAATAATTGTATAGATTAACACCTTCACTATATGATAATATGCCTTTGAGTGATGATAAAAAAAGATTATTTCTACATGAAAAGGCTATGAAAAAGTTCATGGAATAAGAAGGAATTTGCTATAACATAATTGCTAAAGATTCTAAACTTGGGGAGCAACAACATGATAATCCTAATGTAAATAAGCTGCTTGATGAATATCATGATGTATTTCTTAAGGATTTACCTCCTGGATTACAACCAAAAGGAGGTATAGAACATGTTATTGATCTTATTCTCGAAATGCCTCTTCCAAATAAACCTACTTATAGATGTAAATCAAAAGAAGCTAAGGAATTACAAAGAAAAATACAAGAGCTTATAGACAAAGGATTTGTGAGAGAAAGTATGAGCCTCTGTAGTGTACTTGCCTTACTAGTTCCTAAAAATGATGGTACACGGCGTATGTATATTGATTCAAGAGTAGTGAATAACATTACTCTCGAATATCATTTTTCTATACCTAGATGAGATGATATGCTAGATGAACTTTGTGGTGCACAAGTATTTTCTGAAATTAATTTAAGAAATGGTTATCATCAACTAAGGATTAGGGATGGCGATGAGTGGAAATTTGCTTTAATGACTAAATATGGTCTTTATGAATGGATGGTTATGCCTTTTAAGCTATTTAATGCACCTAGTTCATTCATGAAACTTATGAATGAAGTTCTCCAACCTTTCCTTAGTGAATTTATTGTTGTATATTTGGATGATATTCTTGTGTATAGTAAAAATGAGCATGATCGCCTAGTGCATTTGAGGAAATTGTTTGATAAGCTAAGGGAAGCTAAACTTTATGGAAAATTTGAAAGATGTGATTTTATGCTTCCAAGTGTAGTTTTCCTAGTCTATATTGTTAGTGGAGAGGAAATTAAAGTGGATCCTAACAAGATTATAGCTATACAAGAGTGACCTATCCCTAAAAATGTACCTAATGTGAGAAGTTTCCACGGGTTAGCTTGTTTTTATACTATAGCTACACCTATTACACAACTCATGAAAAAGTTCAATTTAATTGGGGACAAGAAGCTACTTAAGCATTTGATACCCTCAAAACTAAACTTTGTAATGCTATTGCTCTATCTTTACCCAACTTTGACCTTCTTTTTGAAGTAACTTGTGATGCTTGTGGAGTTAGGATAGGAGGTGTCCTATCACAAGAAAAGAAACCTATAGCATTCTTCTCTAAAAGTTGAATGGAGCTAAATGTAACTATTCAACTTATGATAAAGAATTATTTTCCATTATATGAAGCTTAGAGACATGGATTCATTATTTGAGGGGCAAAACCCTTTGTGTTACACTTTGATCATAAGAGTTTGAAATACTTTCATGGTCAAAAGAATGTTAATCCGAGGCATGAAAAGTGGGTAAACTTTTTACAATCCTTTATGTTCTCTATTAGAAATTTAGATGGAAAAGAAAATGTAGTAGCCAATGCTCTTTCATGTAGATCTACATTACTTGTGATGATGGATGACAAAATCTTAGGTTTCAAAGTGTTAAAGGAATTGTATCATAAAGATGACGATTTTATTGATATATTCAATGCATGTAAAGAAAGCGAATACAATGGTAATTATGTCATACAAAATGGTTGTTTTTTTATAGATTGAATAAGTTTTATATCCCTAGATCTAATATTCGAGACTTATTGATAAAATAAGTACATAAAGGTAGCATTATGGGACATTTTGGTATACATAATAGTATTAAATTATTACAAGAAAATTTTTACTGGCCACGTATGGTTAAAAATGTACAATCTACAATAAGTAGATGTTCTACATGTAAGAAATGTAAGAGTTACTTTCATAAAGACTTATACACACTTTTACCCATTCATAATAAACCATGGGAAGGAGTTAGTATGGATTTATCCTATAGTTACCAAGAACATAACATGGTAAAAATTACATTCTTGTGGTAGTAGATAGATTTTCTAAAATGGCTCATTTTATTACATGTAATCAAATCGATTATGCCACACATGTTGCTGATTTATATTTTCGACAAATTGTTAAACTTCATGGTGTGTAAAAAGTATTGTCTCAGATTGTGATGTCAAGTTTATGAGTTATTTTTGGAAAACTTTGTGGCATAATCTTGGTACTAAATTGTTATTTAGCACTTCACATCATCCACAAACTGACAGTCAAATAGAGGCAGTTAATCGAACTCTTAGTACATTATTAAGAGTTTTGGTCAATAAAAGTACTAAAGATTGGGATGTTAAGTTAACTCATGTAGAGTTTGCTTACAATCGAAGTCCATCAAGTACTACTCAAGCTAGTCTGTTTGAAGTGGTTTATGGAGTGAATCCATACATGCCAATTAATATGGTACCATTAAAGAAATGAGAATTACAAAATTATGAAGCCAAGAATAGAGTCAAACTCTTTCAAAAACTTCAACAGAAAATAAATACCAATATTAAGAAAGCTAATGTGAGGTATAAAGCTGAAGAAAATAAGTATTGAAGCCTATAGGCATTTTCTCCTGGTGACTTAGTTTGGTTAAGTTTACATAAAAATTTATTTTCTAATTTAAATAAAAATAAACTAATGCGAAGAGCTGACAGACCATTTAAAATACTATGAAAATTTATGGGTAATGCTTATGAACTTGAACTTCCAAATTATTATGGTGGAATTTAAAGAACTTTTAATATCAGTAATTTGTCTCCTTGTTATACTGATGATAATTTAGGATAAATTCTTCTCAACTTGGAGAGAATGATGTAGGTGCATTTAATATATCAAATGCTTCTAATGATTCTCAAATTAATGAAGAATTAGCATTCTTAATAATGGATCCAATCATACTAAATGTTCTTGATGATATTTCTATATTTGATATTGAAAACACTTCAAGATATTCTTGCATGTATATTACATATTTGTAAGGTGAAGAATTCAACACACAAGAAAAGTCTTAAAGTGTATAATACATTCAAAGCATGCAAGTCTATGGCATACATGGGATGAAACTACAACAAGATATAGTTGGTGATATCATTAGTTATATTAAACTTGTTGTAAACTCTAAAGTATATTTCATGTAAGCTAGGGTTTTGTTGTAATTTCATGTATGTACCATAGTTGATTCTAGTGTTTTGTAATGTTAGTCATTAGTATCATTTAAATGATGATATTATGATTGAGATTAGGACTTATGTAAGCTTAGTTAAAGTGAGTTAAACTAGCTTGGATTAAGGGAGGGAAAGCCGATTAATTTAGGTCTTTAAGTTAGCTATTTCCTATATAAGTACCTAAGCCTTTTACATGAAAGAAGTGTGAAGATCATTTGAATAAAAATTACAAGTTGAACATGCATTTTTCTCTCTTTTTGGAGACTTATGTAGATCGGAATTTTCCAAGCATTTCTTCATTCTTAGAGTCTTGGAATGTGCATCAACATTCAAAGCATACCTTCCCATTAAACCTGCACATATTCAAGTTTAATCCCATTTAAACTAAGCATATCCTTCATCAACTTCAACAAGCTAGAGATAGAATCAGTGGATTGATTTAACCTTGTTCTTCCCTCCCCTTTGATCTACACCAATGTTTGTAAAACGATCTCAATACTCAAGCTACACATACATTGAAAGAGTTCATATATATGTGTGTGTGTGTGTGTGTGTGTGTATATATGTTTTTATTATTATATGGTAAAACATGATACAATGGTTCAAATTAAAAAAGATATACATACTATGTGGTTAATGCAATAACAACACTATATATATTAAAAGGTTTCTAAAGCCCAAACACCTAACCAAAAAAAACTCATAACCATAACACTCAATTCCTTAGTAGCATTGTTAAGCTTGATTAATAACTATCACTCTCAAAGTCCACCCATCATGATATTTCAATTGTTCCCTAACATCATTAATAAAAAGCCTAGTCATAGATACTCTAGGGTAACTAGGGTGGATAGTAGGTGGCAAGCTATGACAAAACCTCCACTCGTCATCAATCACCATCAACTCTTTAGCTATTAGATCATAAACATCTCACCTATAATAAATCTTGAGTGTGGTGCATCAATGTGGTGGACAAACCAATGCAAAAAGATAGATATAACCAATAACCATGGCTCCATCTAAGGCAGGGTGAACAGTAGGTGATATGATATGAAATGGAATGGGTCATATGACGTGCCACTCATCGATAACAAACCTAGCTTGTTGTATAACCATATGGCATGAGTCCACAAATCAGCATTTGGCGCCATGCATAGATACGGCGGAGGGTATGTCATGGCAATGAGTGACATCTCACTACCTACAAATGAGAACAACCACTAAATCTTATGATCAAGGTTGTTCTCGAAAGGATCTATATTATAGAATATATGAACTATTCAACTAGCTATAAAAATCATAAATATATTCTACCATATCTTAACCAAATATGTAAAGCTAAAAACATACCCACATAATATACTCATTATAAAACTTATAATCTTGAATTGGTTTTTATTTATTTCTCTTTTGATGTAAATGTGTCATTAAATATCAAGAAAAGATAATTATCAAATACTTCCTTTCATTTACTCCCACTAGATTTATCATTGAGTTAAGTTTAATCAAAATTCCTCTTATTATACTTAACATGTTTAAAACAAGGAAATAATTATGACTAATATATTTAGCAAATTGGTTGAACATCAAACTATGATCTAAGTGTTCAAGCTCTGCATAGTAAAATCAAGTAAAATTAATGAGATAATATATAGGTTAAGTATAATAATATGATAATATTCAAAGTAGAGTTGACAATAATGTATATAATAGTTTTTTATAAAAGAACATATTAATTATCATATTTAGTATAATATAAACCCTAACTCTAATAAATTACAATAAAAACTAACCCTAAACATGATAAACCCTAATCCTAAATTTAGCTAACTATAATTAAAAACTAATAAATTCTATATGTTATCATCAGCATCATGATCATGATCATGATCATCATTATTATTATACACAGTTATTCCGTTCTATTTAATTATTCACTTTTATATCTTCTATATTTTCTATATCTACTCAATCCTTATTAAATAAAAATTATTAACACGCAACTCTAACTGAAATTTTAATTTAATGATGTACATATGTAAAATATATTTTCATTTAATTATCTGATATTTTCTAATATCCTAGTGTCCTATACTTATTAATGAATATGTATATAGTTTTCACAAGTTACATTAATAATATTTTTTAAGTATTTTATTTCTCTTGGTAACTAAGCACAACAATGGTGTATATATATGTGTGTGTGTTTGTGTGTAAGGTTGGCCAACACACTCATGAATGTTAATATAAATCACTAAAAAAATTAAACAATGTACCACAATATTTTTCATTAACACATTCAATAATATAAAATAATATATTTTTTAACAACAAGTTGTAAATTTTCAATAACACACACTACAACCTATATCAACATGCATGCATTTATACATATAGAATAAAATAATAAGTTATAGAAGAACAAAACCATATGTAAGAGGAGTGGAGGCACTAAGAGAAGTGGTGGCAATTAAGAGAACTGGCAATGACGAAGAAAATAGTGGCGACCACCTATGAACACAATAGAGAAAGAAAAACCAAATGTAAGCAAAGTGCCCAAGAATGGTAGGGCATGCAATGCCAAGAATGGAAACAATGTGGTAACGCAAGAGAAAGAATGGTTGCTAAGAGTTATAGTGCGAAAGAGAATAAGTGGTGGTTGTCTAGATTTGAAAGGAGGAGGAGTGGTGGCAAACAGTGTAGTGATGCAAGTGTTCACAAGAGAATGAGAGTAAGAGAGGGAATATGCAAAATGAGGGATTTTAAAACTTTTGGCATGAAACAAGAACTAAATGAAATAAGAGGTGAAAGATTGGAGTTTTAATAACGGCTCCTATAAGAACCGTTATTAAAAGCACTTTTAATAACCGTTCTTGTAATCCCCTAAAAATTTAAAAAACCTATAATTTAATAAATAGAATTTATTTAAAATAAATTCACTTTTAAAATTATTTAGTTTAATTATTTTATGGATTTTGAGTATATATTTTGGATAGTAATATTTGATAAATAAAAACAAATATTTTTTATATTATCATACTCTTTTTATTTAAATAATTTTCAACAAACCAATATTTTACTAAAATTAGCATTTTTAAGCCCATATTTCTAATTATATTAAAATAAATTATTAAATAAATTTATTATTAAAAATATTAAATCTTATTATTTTATAAATTAAATTATTTTAAGTTCTCCCATTTTCCTTTTTGTTTTCTTTTTTTCTTCCCTTCTCCTTTTCTCCTTATTCCTCTGGTAACACCCCAAAATTCACTATTTTTTTATAGCGGAAGAATTAAAATAGAAATACTTAAAACCTAAGAATTCTAGGAATGTTATCGCCACACTAAGTACCAAACTGGTTCTCTCCGACCGTTTCAGTACAAAATGCTAAGGCAAAGGAATGATTTACATTGAACTCAACCAATAGTTTATAAAAGAACTCTAAAGATCATACATTAAAAATCAGAGTACGAATAAACATTTATGAACCACAGTAGAATAGAAATCAAACTGCGAAATCAAATAGGATAAATACTCAATATAAGGTAATAAATCAAAGAGGATAACGACAATATAAAAGAAATAATAAAAGGAAACAGAATCACATAAAGACTTAAATATGGCCACAACTCTCTTGAACTTTGAGCCAAAATAAGCGCAACACACAGCCCCGACTGATGTTTCGCCCACCTATACAAAGTCAGAAGGGCATATTACTCGTGGGAATGAGCAGCACCCATGAAAAGGGTGATAAGTACGCTACGTATTGAGTAAGGTAACCGAGCACTAAGGCCAACACATAAGCACATAATCCATGCAGAATAATAAAATGGCATAATCCAACATAACAAAATAAAGGCATTTGAGTAATTAAGGTAAAAGTACAAAGGCCCATTTATAGTCTAGATTAATCATTTAATTAATCTCTAATCAGAATTCAATTCACACCACACCTTTTATCAATCCATGTAAGTACAGGAACACCCCACTATTACTGCCGGTGGGCCGGTCACTTGCTAGATAAAGTCCACACTACTATTCTTGACCAGTGGATCGGTCTGATTCCTGCTCACATGGTGTTCCACTGTAAGTAATTAGTATCTTTTAAGCATTTGTAACTATATTTTGTGTTTATTGAGAATGAGTCATCCCACTATTATTGCTGGTGGGCTGAAAACGCACAGGTACAAAGCCTGACCACTATTATTACCGATGGACCAGTTACATATAGGACACCATATCCTAACCACTATTTCTGATCAGTGGATCAGTCTCGACCTGGCTCAATAATCTTCCGTTTTAAATGATTAGTGTTTTAAGTATCTTATTCACAGGATTTTACCCTAGACATGAATTATTCATTTCCTTTACACTTTACACATCACAAATCATAAATTCCACCATCATAATTACACTTTAATTGCCAGTTACACATGATACAACAAAAACCCTAAGCAACCACACTAAACCCTAATCAACCATTACAAACCATATTTAACCACTCAAAAACCCATTTAACCATAACAAGCATAATTAGTAATTCCAAACCTTACTTAACTCAACAAACCATAATTAGCCACTCCAAACCTAGTTAATCACAACAACCCATAGTTAATCACTCAAAACCCTAACTCAGTCTCCTCCATACCCTTATAATGATCCACGTACTATTTTTCCATCCAAAGTGTTCAACCACCCAAACAACACTTACATTACCATCCTCGCATCCCAAATCAACTTTTCATATGTAAATTTTACTCCTATGTAAACTTTACATAACCCATGCAATCATTAACTCCCATGCAAAACCCTAACTCAACCATGCAAAACCATTTAACCATCAATGCCACCATGCTAACCCTAATACAACCATACATAACCTAAGATTCTATCATACAAAACCCTAGATTCAATCCATATAAAACCAAAGATCCATCCATACCAAACCCTAGGTTCAAACCATATCAAATCCAATATTCATCCATACCAAACCTTAGATTCAAACCATAGAAAACTAAAAGATTTTTCCATATAATACAATTGATTTGACTCTCCTATTCATAACTACAAATTAGATTTTCCCATATAAGACTATAAGTTAGATTCTCCCACATAAAATCATAAATTAGAATCTCCCAAGCAAAACCATAAATTGGATTCCCTTAGATAAATCATAAATTAGATTCTTCCAATCAAATCATAAATTAGATTCTCCCATATACTATCTCATAAATTATATTCTGCCAATTAAAATCATAAATGAGATTCTCCCAAAAAAACCATAATTTCGATTCTCCCATATAACATCATAAATTACATTCTCCTAAATAAAACCATAAATTTTATTCTTCCACATAAAACCATACATTAGATTCTTCCTTATAAAACCATAAAATTAGGTCAACTCACTTTCCTTAGTCAACTTCTCTCTCCATCCTCCTATTTCATTCTTTCTTCCACACAAACTGCATCAACATCCTCACATACATATCTTACAGGGTCATAATATATATCATCACATACACATAGTACACATGCCGTACAAAAACATACTTAAACTCCATGTTATACCACATACAAAATAATTAATAATGATAAACATAGGATATATAACATCTAAAGCACATAATGCCTATTAGCACACAAAATTCCTTAGCACCCCTTACCTGAAACGACACCTATCTTGGAGCACGCTCCTACGCCTCCTTAGGGCTTTGACCAAATAATAACATACTAAGGATATAGAAAATAATGGAAATATTATAAAAGTTGATAATATAGGTTAAAGACTTTATCATAATAATAATAATGATACTTAAACTAATATGAATGAGAATATAAATAATAATAATAATAATAATAATAATAATAATAATAATAATAATAGTAGCAATAAAAATAATAATAAGGAAATTATTAAAAAATAAAGTGAAATAAGAGCTTCGGCCCCTTTACAAAAATAATACTGATAATAATATTAGTAAAATAAATAATCAAATTCAGTAATAACAATCCTGATGAAATAATGATAATAATAATAATAATAATAACAACAACAACAACAAAAACAATAATAAGAATAATAATAATAATAGCAAAACTAATAGTAAAATAGTTGTAATAGTAATAATAATAGTAATTTTAAACAGTAATAAAAAATAATAATAATAATAATAATAATAACATATTAATAATAATAATAGTAATAATAGAAATAATAAGAAGAATAATAATAAATTCGAATCAAAAATACAATAGGGCTTCAGCCCTCAACAAATATTAAAATCAAAACATTAATGCTAATAATAATAATAATACATATTAAAAATATAAATATTAATAATAATAAAATATTATTTATATTCAAATAAATAAAATAAAATAACTTAAGACTTAAAAAAAATAAGGAAAAGGGTCGAGACTGTCTATGGCTCCACTTTAGGTTGGCGAGGATAGGCGGCACGGCGAGGATAGGCGGCACCAAAGGTGGTGCATGGCAGCGGTGGCGGCGGTTGGAAAAAGAGAAGAAAATAGTAAAAGTTGAGGGCTGGGAAAAAGGAAAAGAGAAAAAGGGTGGAAGCAAAGGTGATTATGGTTGTACAGAAGGAGGGGAACAAAATAGGGGTGGTGGCACAACCAAAGGTGGCCGTGTGAGGCGGTGGTAATGGTGGCCGAATGGGGAAGAAGGAGAGAAAGAAAGGAGGACGGGGAGAAAGAGGAAAAGAGAGGTAGGGGATGGTAGAGGAGGGTCTGCAGAATAATTTAAGAGGTAAAAGAAGTGGCGGAAGCGACAGCGGCGGCGGAGGAGGTGGCTAATAGTGGTTCGAAGGGTGGCACTTGCATAAAATGGTTTGGTTGAGGAGAGAAATTTGCATAGCCGGGGTGGCTCGTGTAGGAGGAATCGAAGGAGGAGGAAGGAAGAGTTAGCTAGAGGGCTGTACAAGGAGTGCACGGGTGGCCAGAAACGGCGGCAGTGTTGGCTGGAGGCGGCGAAATAGGTGTCTAAAGGGGTGGCAGCGACAAGGATGGGAAATTCTGGGTAGGAGACAAAAGCTCGATACAATATAGTGTAAGGGGTATTTATAGAGAAAATAAGATAGGGTAGGGTTCTATGGGTCAACTAAGGGGTAAGCAAGTAGATCTCCGGTCATAGGCGGAAACAAAGCTGGCGAAAAACTAGGTCGTGGCAAGGAGGGTGATTGGCTAGGATGAGGGAAAACGTGCGTGAAAATGGGAGTTGATTGGGTTAAAAAGATATGCCGATCATATCGGGCGAGATCGCTAGCGAAAAAGCAGGCAGCGGGTAGGTGCAAAGGCTGGGGGAAGAAGAATGAGGGGGGTTTGCCTCGGGCGGTTCACAAAGGAAAAGAAAGAAAAGAAAAGAGGGGAGACTAGGAGGTCGGCATGAGGGATGAAGGAATTAAATGGAATGTTATGGTTTGAGGAAAATAGATATAAAACATAGCCTGGAAATGATGGTTAAAGGGCTACAGTCACGTAGGCTGGGCTACGCTGAAGGAAGGAAGGAGGGAGGGGATTGGGCCGCGGGAGAGGGCGGGCCCAACGGGGAAAAGAAGGAGAAAGAAAAAGAAACAAAAGGAAAAAGAAAAAAAAGGAAAAATAATTAGGTTTGGTATTTAAATTAACTAAATTTTTTGGGCCATTTAAAAATAATAATATTTAAATAAAATATTATTTAAATCCCTTTTTAGGCTAAATTAGGACTTTTAAAAGATTTTCCATAATTTCCATTTTATTTAGTAAAACACCTTAATTTTATTCAATTAAATTATTTATAAAATTCATGTTATTTTGAAACTATTTTCTCCTTCTTATTTTAAATAAAATAATTTATTTAATTATTTTTTAAAATAAAATCCTTAATTAGCTAAAAATACCCAAATTTCTCCTAATTAAAATACTTATAAATTCCTTCTTGATTTGTCTTAATTAGTTTCCTTTTTATTTTAATAAAAATAATTTATTAAATTAAATTTTCTTATAAAAACTTATTTAAATATAATTTTTAAAAGTAGAAATTTTTGGGGCATTTCAGCTCCTTTCTTTCTTTTTCCTTCTTTCTCTTTCTTTGGGCCACCTATACTCAGCTTGCTTCCTCCTCCCCCTACGCCTGGGCCTCTGGCCCATTCCCTTCCCTCCTCTCCTTCTCCTATGCACAGCCCAGCCCTAGCCCATTGATAGATGAGATTTAAAGATTAGTTTCATGCTTAAAAATGTCATTTATCCCTCATTAATTTTATAAGATTTAATCATTTTGTTGAGTTTTCCTCCTTTGAATAGATTTTACAAGAAAGAAAAAAATTGAGGAAATTCAAGGAGAAATCAATGAAAAGAAGAAATCAAGTGAAGAACACATCAAAAAACACTAAATCAAGGGGAGAAAAATTAGAAAGGAAGCAAATACACCAAGAGAAGCTATGCTGAAATTGCAAAAGGAAAATAGTGGAAGAACAAAAAAAACAGTTCCCCCGTGTTAAATATATCGAGCATTGATTTAAAGTATATATGTTAGTATAGCCATTGGAAGAAAATACGGAGGTCCTGTGTTTCCAAAACACGGATCTTGTTTCCATTAAAAAATTATAACTATCTGCGCGGTCTTTTTCTGATATATCCTCTATCAAAATAGGGTTCGAATAAGAGATCAAAACAATTATGGAATGTATACTCTTCCTCTATTTCCATAGAATATACATGTAATGCACAATTCCAACTTTTTGATCTTCTTGAATTCTAGTGATCAATTGACAATCTGCACTTAAATTGATAAATCTTCTCTATTCCTTTATTAATTTCAGTCTCTCCATTTTTATTTAATATAAGTAGATTATTTGCAATTATACTTTTGTTTGTTATATTGTTATCTTATTGTACTACTAGTGGATTTTGTGAATGTGGTGTTGGCATTAATTTTTAATATTTATATGTAATGATGTGACTTTTAAATATGCAGATGTTAGAGTAAATCGAATAGGGTAGGATCATTTGAGGATGGAATTATTTCTGAAATACAATAGCATATTTTGAATGTTTAATTCTAGATGAAATTGAATTGAATTAATGGATTGAATTGAATGATTTCGTATCATAGATTAAGATTTCAAACTAATTAGATTGATCACCTATTTAGTTTGGAACTTGATCTTTGCTAAGGCACTGCAATTAACTCATAATTGTTAATTAATTTGTCTAAAGTAGCAAAAAGATTAATCATTAATCTTATCCATTAATTCGTACAATTGCATAATCCGAGCTTATGTGGTTATGATTGTAGTTGGCTGCTTTGCATTCATAATGCTGCCATTAATTGAATCTAGCATTCGTAATCTAGGTTATTCAATGGTTAGGAAATAAATTGAGAGCATATTTAATACTTTAAGGTTGAGAAAAAGCAATGGAATGTGTTATTATGAATTTCCAAAGGTCAACATTAAATCGTGTAGAATCATTCTTCTTACTCAAATATTAGATATTCTGATTCCATCATCAATTCATTCCTCCCCTATTTTTCAATTAGTGATTAACACTTAGTATAATTAGATTTAGTATTAGAATCAATGAAAATGTATAAACGGGATTATAACATCAATTGCAAAATTAGTGATTAAATCGTCATTCCTTGTGGGTTTGACTCCTTCTTGTCATATACTACGTATTTGGAAGTTAGGATTTATTTAATAAATTTTTTGTATATGCGACAGTGCATCACCCATCTCTCTTTTTCTTTTTCCTAGACTAGACTGGCCCTATCCTTTCCTTCTTGTGCCGCTCCGCCCGCTTGCACCCCTGCTCCTTACTTTCTTTCTTCTTCCACGCCTGACCACCACCCTCTGCCATGCTCGAGCACGCCGACCGCACCTACAATTGCAATGCCCAACCACCACCTACATCCCTACTACTCCCTTTCTCCCCTATTTCGAACCAAACTAACCCTTACATCCCCAGCCTTCATACCCTGTTCCTTTCCCTCTTCTCCCCTTCCCTCTCCTTGCCACGCGACCACCCCTACCACCCTGCTACAATCCCAACTAGCCATATATTTCCCCTAGGTCTTCCTCTTCTTTTTCTTCTCCTCACTATCATTTCTTCCCCCCTTTTTTGAGCCTTACTTTTGCTTCCAAGATTCTTTTCTCTCATTTTTCCTCCTTCCCATTTTCCTTGATTTTTGCACCTCCACTACCCTCCACCACTTACACCTCCACAGTAACCCCCTATGCCACCTTTTGCCACCACCTGCTACTGTTGTGCACCATCACACCACCCCCTTGAGCCACCCTATAGTCCCCTTCTTCCTCCCGTCCTCTTTTCCCTTCCTTTCCCTCCCTTCTCGGTAGCCACCGCTTCCTATTCCGCCACCTAATCTACCAAGCCACTCCCTACAACCTCCTCTACCAGCCCACACCCCCTTTAGCCGAAACAAACCCCCTCACCCCTTTCCTTCTCCATTTTCCTTCCTTCTCAGCAACACCGACTACAATAGCCCCTTTTACTGCCTCCGCCATCCTTAGCCGCCAACAACCCATCTACAGCCTCCACGTACATCCCCTCTTCACTCCTACACCCTTCCCTTGCCTCCAATCCTCCACCATCTACCTTCTCTCCTAGCTTAAAGACCCCAACCCGAACCATCTCCCCTCCCTTCTACCTCACCACCCTCGACCCTCTTCTCCCCTTGTAACCTACATATGACTCACGCTACTCATGCAGCGTGAGTTCCACATTATTTTGGGATTTTCCTTGTTTAATTTTTGAGGTATATTAATGGCTAAGTAAAGTGCATTATTAATTAATTTTTTATAAATTTTTATCCTTTTAATTTCCTACTTCTAATACAATAATTATTGACATTATTTTTAGGTGTTCATTTTACCATTTAAAGCTTGAATCATTAACTAGGGTACCGATAATATTCAATTTTTGCGGGAATTAAGGTAATTGTTAAACCCCACTTAAAAGCATGGAAAAATATATGCTAGCACATTAGGAATTTTCATATGATTTTATGCATGGTATGTGTTGCCTAGTATGATATATGTGGTTGCTTATATTGATTGATAAAAAGAAAAGTATGATAGCTTTTGTGCCATGTGTAGAGATGATACTTAAAGTAGGAGTTTGATTATTGATGGAAATGTTAAATGCTTATCTATAATGTATTATGTCATTAAAGCATGAATAATATTATTGTGAGCCTAAGGATATTTTAGTAACATGCTTATGTAAGCATGTGATCTAATATATATAGTTGCTAATGAGTATTATGTTGCATAATGACAAGTTGGTGGAGTTAAATGATAAGTATAAGAATGAAGTACTAATATTAGTATCTTATGTAGTGGTGGAAAATTCATAAAAGTGGTGTAATAAAGGGGTAAAATAGTAATTTTACAAGTGAAAGGGTATTTTGGAAAATTTGGAGTAAAAGGGTAAAATGGTAATTTTTGTAAATAAAATGGCATTTTGGTAATTCTAGAAGAAAAGGGAAAACAATACTTTTGTAAGTAAAAGGGCATTTTGGTAATTTCAAAAGCAAAGGGTGAAATTATAATTTTATAAGTAAAGGGACAAAATTGTAAGTTGTAAAAAAAAGGGGCATTATGGTTATTTTGGAGGCAAAAGGGCAATATGGTAATTTTATTATTAAATGGTAAAATGGTAATTTTATAAGTAAAGGGGTATAATAGTAATTTTGGAAGTAAAGGGTAAAGTGGTAATTTTGGGAGTAAAGGGGGTAAGAATGGTAATTTTAGAAGTAAGAGGTAAAATGGCAATTTTGGAAGAAAAGGGTAAGAATGGTAATTTTGGAAGTAAGGGGTAAAATAGTAATTTGGGATGTAAAAGGGTATTACGGTATTTGCAAGTAAAAGGGTAATATGGTAAATTTGGATCTGGGGGTAAAATGTTAGTTTTATAAATAAGAGGATATTAAGGTAATTTTTATAGTAAAAGTGTAAAATGGTAATTATATTTATGGAGAAGATTAAATTAATAATTATAAATATGAAGAGGGGTAAATTGGTCATTATAATTATGGAGAAGTGTAAATTGGTAATTATAATTATGGAAAGGGTAAATTAATAATTATAAAATACGGAAAGGAGTAAATTAGTAATTATAATTATGGAGAAGTGTAAAATGGTAATTATAATTATGGAGAAGGGTAAGTTAATAATTATAAATATAGAGAGGGGTAACTTGGTAAGTATAATCATGGAGAAGGGTAAATGGGAAATTATAATAATAGAGAACACCACATTGGTATTTATAATAATGAAGGGTAAAATTGGTAATTACACTTATGGAGAAATAGAAATTGGTAATTATAATAATGGAGAATGGTAAATTAATAATTATAAATATTGAAAAGGTTTAATCGGTAATTATGATAATAGAGAAGGATGATTTGGTAATTTAACCAACAAGAGGGTAATTAGGTAATTTTGATAATAGATAAGGGCAATTTAGTAATTTATCCAACTAAAGGGCAATTCGGTAATTATGATAATAGAGAAGGGTAATTTGGTAATTTAACAGACTAAAGGGCAAATTGGTAATTATTTAACCAACTAAAAGGAAAAATTGGTAATCATGATAAT
This sequence comes from Tamarix austromongolica, assembly GCA_039764185.1. NCBI lineage: Eukaryota > Viridiplantae > Streptophyta > Magnoliopsida > Caryophyllales > Tamaricaceae > Tamarix > Tamarix austromongolica. Next base: position 53,032,333 of record CM077817.1, read on the forward strand.
GAAGGAGGGTAATTTAATAATTTATCCAACTTAAGGGCAATTTAGTAAATATAACAAAGGAGAAGGGCAATTCGGTAATCTAACCAATCAAATGGAAAATATGATAAGTGTAGCAACCATATGGTGTCAATGCTGATCTAAAAAGCGTAGCAGATATCTTCGTAACCTAAACCGGATAAGGGGTAATTTGGTAATTATGCAACCTAAAGGGTAATAGGTAATTTGCCAAGTAAGGAAGGGATGACTTAGCAATTACATAAGTAAGGGGTAAATAAGTAGTTTGTGCCTAACATGTCATTGTGATTGTGGAATTTCATAATATGATTCAAATAATATTTATTAGCAAGGTAAGAGTATTTGTTAATTAGTAATTATCACGAGAAATAATCCTAATTCGGAATTAGATGAGATTATGATGGCCTTAATGGTTTCTCTATGATATCGTGGATAACCGTCTGAATAAGAAATGACTAATGATATCAAAACAATTAGGAATGAATAAGTATCTGATTATTCTACTTTTTGTGATCAGCTTAATTTAGACCCTAATACTTAAAGTGAAAGATCTCGAGATTAGGAATGGTGACTCTTTAGGGGTCGCTACCCTAAAGATGTGGTGTAGCCCACAATTATTTTGGTATTTGTTGGTGTGCCTTTGTGCCCCAACTAGGCCCTATATCTTACTCTATCTAGCTCTACGGACCTATTAAGAGGGTATGCATACTTATGGATTAGGTTTTCTTGTCGGTAGGGTACTGAGTAGCTTTATGCACCAGTATGACTAGGGTACATTTGCGTCCCTAGGTTCATGGTTGAAAGGTGCTGAGTAGCTTGTATGTACCAGTATGAACAGTGTACCTTTCTGTCCTGAGTTCTTGATCTCCCATCTGCGGCAAATAAATAGAATTATTATGCTGAGTAAAGAAAGAAAAAACACTAATCATGAAAGTGAAAGATTGATAAGCCGGGCCCAATTAACTTATGATATTGAGTACAGATCAACTAGTTATAATAGTGGCCTAGGACCGTATTGCCCTCATAGATGATATTGAGGGCCGGTCTACTGGATATAATAGTGGCCTAGGAGCACTTTGCCCTGGATGATGATTATATACATTCCAGTCCACCAGCTAAAATAGTGGGGGTCTTGAGCTCAATATAACAAGCATTAGATGAGAATAAATTATGGAAAGATCTTAATCACTTATAGTGGAACATCTTATGAGTTAGGGCCAGACTGGTCCACCGGTGAATAATAGTGGCCAGAAGCGTTCTAGCCTAGAGATCAATCCATCGCTAATAATAGTGGTTAGGAGCGTTTTGCCCTGTATGTATTTCGGTCCACCAGGTATAATAGTGGGGTTCCCGCACTCACTTGGATATAAACAGAGAGATGATTGAATAATGATGACTAATGGCTTAAGGCCTAAAAATATCGATCGTACTTTGTAACTTGGTTATATGTGACAGACTTGTTATGTATGTGAATGTTATGTATGCACCTCTCATTACATATGTATATAGCTTGCATATGTGTTGCATTATGGGCCTATTTTTAAGTGTGGTATTAAAGGATTACAGTACCATAGTATTAAAGGGTTCCATCCGTAGGGCCCCTGCCTATTCAATGGGCAATGCCCTTCGTAAGTTTATTTAGGTGCTACTCAAGTGGGCAACGGGAATGAGAGTGAAGAATTATCCAAAACCGTTAGGGTTTTTCTCCTTCTCTTTTAAATTCCTTGTTTTAATGTTAATGTTGTTAATGTAACAACCACTGGTTGATTTTATTCTTGTAAATAATTTGATACACTACTCTGATTTAAGTATGTTGAATTTCTTGTAAATTGTATTTCATTTTGTTTAGCCTTAGTACTTGGTACTAGAACTATATGAGTGAACCGGTCTGGTACTAAGTGTGGCGGTATTATCCCTGAAATCCATAGTTTGTTTTTTTTTCTGCTAATCTTTTGATAAAACAAAATTTTTCAGTAGTGAATTTTGGGGGTATTACAGTTCTTCTTAGAACCATTGTTAAAATATCTTTTAATAAATGTTCTTAGAAAAACTGTTATTAAAACTCTAACTATCTTATTTTAATATGATGGTCCTTTTAATAATAATTCTCTTAAGAACATATGTAAAAATAACTTTCAACAATAGTTTTTACATGTACAGTAAAACTACCAAGCATAATTTTAGGGTAGAAGTTTTAATAACTATTTTAAACTATAAGAGTTATAAAAAGTTCCTTAATTATCCCACACATTAATTTTCATGCCTTTGGCAATGGTTTTAAAATCATCATTGTTAATGAGCCATTATTATTTACCCTTTCCTTAGTAGTGTGTTGATCCATATACTATATAGGAAATAGTTATGTTATAATACTAGTAATGTACTAGCTAGTGATTTGTGTGTGTTGTGGCTAAACTAGTGTGGTAGTTAGCAATGTTATAAGCTGATAAACCGCATGGATGTTGACACTCCTTCAAGCTTATTAAATAATTTTTGATCTTTAAGTAAAATATAAGTAGTTTTCTTGGTTAATTCTCTATTTACGGTTGAATACCTATTTTAATACTATTTGCAATAATCTTAGATTGGTCATGGTCAAATTGGATTTATTTGATTATGTTTTAATTCTTTAAATTCTTTTTCAATTCTTGTTGAGTTCTTGGTTTAATTTCATAATTCTTATTTTGAAGACAAGATAAATAATCCTACAATTAAATTTATTCCACATCAATATTCATCCTCTTTGAAGATTTGTGTCAGACTCTATTTTTTTAGGCTTCTTATGGTGATGTCTAATTCTCTATCATATTTAGCCCCATTTAATTTTTCACTAAAGAAGGAAATTTGCATTTTTCCTTATAAGAGTAAACCACCTATCTCTACTCCACTAGCATCACATATAACATCAAATAATTTATGAAGTTGGGTGAGGATAATATCAATTCATTACATCAATGTGCTTCAAAAGTCTCAAAGGCTTCAGTTTCTTCTCCTCCCTAATTGAATTAACCTTTCTTCAAGAGATGTGCAATAGGTGAAGTTGTAGTCAAGGAGCCCTTCATGAACCTCCTATAAAATCTTGTAAATCTATGGAAAATCCACACATTAGGAGTATCTTTTTCCATTGGCCAATCTTAAATAGCTTTAATATTCCTAGGATCTACTTTTTTACCTTTGCTACTTAAAATACAACTAAGGAAAACAACACTCAAAAGTTTAAGGTCAAAATTTGCCATAATTTTTAGTTACTTTTAGTTTATTAAATAATTTTTTTAAATGAATAAGATGATGATTCTAATATTTTCTATACAAAAGTATACCATATTACACATTAAAAAAATAAAAAATTGATGAAAAACTTCATTCAATAGCTTCACAAATGAATTAGGCACATTACATGAACAAAAAGGCATTATAATCCATTCATAAAAACCATACTCGGTATCAAACATAATTTTCCATTAAGCCCTTTTCTTCTCTTCATTATATCATATCAAATCATTAGATACATTTTTTAGAATAATTATACTTCACATAATTCATCTAACATATGATCTAATCTAGGCATAATAATTTCTTTTTTTAGTTATATTATTTATAGCTCTAGATTCAATACACATGTGCCATTTAGAATCCATTTTAGGTATAAAATGTAGGTACAATATATGGGCTCATACACTCTCTCCTTTTCCTCTATGCTCTAGTTTTTTTTTTATGCAATTCCTTAGCCTCTTCCAAATTACATCTATATTCAAGTTTTTTAGGCAAAGGTGCAAAAGGCATTAAATCTATGGAATGTTTCATTCTTATTTTAGGTTATAATGTAAATGGTAATTCATTAGGAAATAATTCATTATATTCATAAAAAGGCTCATGAAATCAAGGATTATCATAATTTTTTGACACTTGTAGGGAATCCTTGATACTCAAAGAATAAAAAGTAATCTATTCTTTAAGGCATTCTATTATAGATTTTTCATGTAACGAAGAAAACTCTTTTGTTCTAGATTATGATATTATAATCACACTTAAGAGGCCTTAGTTTATTCTTTTTATTATCATTCACAATAACATATTTAGTATAAATGTCATTAAAATATAAATTCTATCATATTACAATGGTTTATCAAATAAGATTCCATATACATCTTTAGGAAAAGTATAACATAATGGACGCATCTATAAGATTTAGTTGATAACTACCAATTCAAAATAAGATTATGGTTTGTTTGGTTACCTTAAATCCTTTTTCTTTTTTGAACCATTGAATAAAATGAGGCTTCGTATTTTTTCTTTTATGTAATCACATTGCCTTTACAATCCTTTCATTACTTATGTTAGTACACGAACTATTATTAATGATCACCCGAGAAACTATATCTACTATTCTTCCTTTAGTTTTGAATATATTCTCTTGATTTTTAGGTATCTCATGAGTTTGAACTTTATGAATTATTTTTAGTACATAAAATCCCATTCTCACATCCATTGATTCACTTGAAATTACTTGTCTTCATCAAAAGTCTCCATAGTTTCAATCTCTTTTATGGATGCCACACACTAGTTTTGATATTTTCTAGCAAAGTGTCCAGATTCTTGAAATTTAAAATATTTCTTTATATTTACTTAAGTAACCTTAGCCTTACCTTTTTTCTCTCAAGTTGGACTGTATTTCTCATCAACATTTCTATCAATTGGATGCTTGGTCCATAGTTTGAAGCTTATCCATTTGTGAAGTACTTTATAGTAAAACAAGTACTTTGCTCAGTTTTAGGCTTTTTGGATCTAATTTACTTTTCAAATCTCAAATATATCTTTAAATATCATAATAGAGTCATAAAGAAAATTTTGAACACTGTTTCTAATCAATATATTAAGGGCTTCTAGAAATCTAGCATATTTTTTTTTATCCTTTTTCTCTTAAATAACACACATAAGTGTTCATTTCTCAAACTCTCTAAAATAATCTTCAACACTTAGAAGTCCTTACCTAAGAGTAGTTTATTTGATATAATGTTCTTGCTCATACTTTTTAGAAAAAAAAATATTCCTAAAATTTTTCTTAAGATTTTCGCAAGAATGTATTTTTAAATTTACTTCTCTTTCTTTTGTCCATTTCAAGTTATCATACCATATTATAGAAGATTTCATATACTTGAGAGTAGTTATTTTAGATTTTTTTCTCATCATGAAAGTTCTTAAATTCAAATATTGCCTCTACTTCATGTAACCACTTAATAAATAATTGAACATCACCATTATAATTTAGGAGATAAAGCTTTGTAACATTATTTTCTTTATGGTAACATCAGGATTGATGTTTATAAAAGGCTTATTAGAATTCAATCCCTTAAGAAACTTATTCATACTCCAAACATGAGTTAAAATTTCTTACTTCTATTGGATCATTTCATCTCACCATACTCTCATCTAGGTATCTAGGAAAGTCTCATTGGTCTTACATATTCAGGATCAATTCTTTATGAGTAAGCCTAAATTCATATGTTATAATTACATTTGAATTGTTTAGAGTTATTTCAGTTGAGCATTAATAGAATCTAGATTGATTGAAAGCGTATGGATGGCCTTATAAAGGGCTAGGAATCATTGATCATCCTCCATTTTTATATCAATAAACCACTTAACAAAATTCAAATGGTAATTAAGAAACTTATGGATTTCACAAATTGATTCACTACAAAATCTACAAGAATTATTATGCTTTTGATTGTTTTCTAGACTCAAATAGGTAAAGAAATATATAACCCAACAAATAGATAAAAAATTTTTTGCATCACATAATATTTGATTGTTGCTAGGCTTCTGAGATAGAAACCAATAACATTTTAGCACATCAACCACAAAAATATTCCATTACAGATCATGAAATATATTAAAAGTAATGTTAATACACTAATATACATGACATATTTTTCTCAAAAATAAAAAACCTAATTTTAAGATAAAACTTGTTTATTAAAGATAAGATATCAAAGGAAATTTTTAGTACCAAATGATCATGTAGTTATTGAATTATTAATTATATCTTTTATGTTTTTTTTACTCGTAATCTAGCCCATGTTTGAAGGCTTTCAGTATAAATTAAAAACTATATTATACCTTGAATTTTCATGAATATAACTGGTTTCATATATGTGCATAGGGTGTTATTCATTTAAGCCATATGTGGTATGTTCGTTCTAGCATTTTTTTAAAAGAAATTTGATGTTTGAAACATGATACAAATTACATGTTGAATTATGATAAAAAGAGTAAATAAGACAAGTCAATAACATATATGAAAACTTAGAATCAAACACTGAAATATTTACTAAAGATAAAGTTCAATAAAAGAAGCATGTGAAAGGATTTGTGGAAAATAACACACATCAAAAGAGAAATATAAGGGTCTTGTGTTTCTAAAACATATATCTTTTTCCTTTAACAATTAAAATTCTTCATTGCAGAGGCTTCCAATAATAGCACAAAGGACTTGTATTATGAAACATGGACCATGTTTATCTTATTTTCTTCTAACCATTCATGAGGTTTTTTTCTTTTCATTCCTTATTGGACTTTGTAAGTAATAACTTTGATCTTAACATTGAGAGTAAGAAAGACATTTCTCTCTTTAGTTTTCAAGAATTCCACTCAAGAACTCTATTTTCCTTTTTTATCAAATCAAAAATATAAGAATTTTGAATTAATGATGATAGGTTGTTCTCAATCATATGTTATATTTTCAATTTGTTATTTTTAGTGAATGAAAGTATTACTCAATTATTCCTTTTATTTTAATTTGATCCATTGGTATCTATATTTAGATGATTAACATTAGTTATTAAATTTTTTTATTATGATTGTGTTAGGTTATATTCATGTGGGATAACATGAATTTAATTATTAAAAAGGGTTTCAATTGTCAAATAAAGTTTTAAATATTGATTCTATGTTTATTTGATTTTTTTTGAATAAGCATAAATAAAACATCATTGATCAAATATTTAGAACTTGAATTAGTTAGATTGATCACGTAACCAATTTAGAATCTAAGCAAATGCTAGAATGATGAGGCTAACACACAATTATTAATTGATATCTCTAGAGTAAAAATGGATCATATTTTTATTTTCTTAGCTATTTATTTGTAAAATTTCCTAGTTAGAGGTATATGATTATATTTAAGTCAAGTATTTTTTTTATTTTTAATGTTATCAATAAATAAATCTAGTGTTCCTATCTAAGGTTATTAATCCGTTAGATAATACAATAAGAGCTTGTTTAATTTATTTGCATTAGGAAAACAAAGAATCAAATGTATATGAATGATTAAAGGTTAACATTAAAGACACATAAAATTGTCCTTTTTAATTAATCATTCGATTTATAGGTTTTATAATTAACTATCTCTTTATCTAGTTTACATGTTCGTGAGTCTCATGTTATAATAGATAGTATTAGCATGTTGATTAGTGGCAGAAGAGATTATTTGTTAACAAACTAGGGTTTTCACATTAATTCCTTATGGCACTAACCCCTACTTACAAATTACTATGTATATGGAAATTACTATTAAATTTGTTGCGTATAGAATGTCACATTACCACTAATGTAGGATTGATTTTGAAAGCCTCATCATTAGGTTGATGATATAGGGTTAGGTTGTAGACTGCCGAGTAGATTAATTTTCTGATCAAAGCTTTATCCCATTATTGACATCCTATTTTGATAATAAATTTTATTATATTTATTTGGGTTCTAATTTCATTAGAGACTTTTTCAGAATCTAATTCATTTTACCACTTAATATTTTTGGAAAATCTAGGTAAGAACCATAGATTTTCCATTATCTTTATTAGTATTGATTTAGTTTAGTTAAACATGTCCTTATAATTTACCATTATTTATTTCCTTGAGGGATTTTATTTCCATAATATTGGTGAGGGTTACATTTTGATTGAACATGTTTTATCCTTTCATCTGGTATAGGTTTGGTGAACATGTACACCTTTCCTTTTGTCACATGTGTCAATTCATCCTCTTTCTTGTTTTAGCTTATGTAATTTCTTTTATAGAATAAGTTTTCCTTAAGAATTAAAAATAGAGATGTTATAATTTAAAAGAAAATAGAGAGAGATGAGTTAACTTTAAATTAAAAGAATAGAGAGTTGAGCAAGAATAAATCAATAAACAACACTACTTTCCCAAACATAAGATTTCTATACTTGGAGAAAGTTTTGTGATTTATGATAAGAATTATTGGGCAAGGAAAAATCAAAAGGAAAGGGATAAAAGTGAAGGGAACATATGAATTTGAGCAAAAGCCTTAATTGAGGCTTGTAACTAGGGTTAAAAAATTATAGAACATAAAGGAATAAAGTTGGTAAGTAAAGTAGAAGTTACCAACATAAAAATCCAAGTATAAACCAAGGATATTCATCATAAGAGGAGATTAAGGGAAGTTTGTAACTAAGTATAAATGTATAAAAAATCATGAAGAAACTAACTGAAGGTGTGAAAACAGACGATGGAAGGAGAACTGTGTATACAATAGGGGGTCTTAGTGATAATTAATGTGGATATTGATATTGAAATAGCAATACACTAGACAAGTTCTTACATTATGCTCATTTATTATCTCTAATGACATATCTTGGTTTGAATGGCAAGATTTTCATGGGTTATAATGCTATATTACATCTCCACAAGGCTACACTAATTCTAAGTATAAATCATACAGTTTTCTCTTCATAGCAACCTCAAATATCAAGACTATATCACTTTGAGAAGGAGTAATTTGAAAATTATTAAATTAGATTAATCATCAACTTTATTATATGTGTGTAAAAGTATAACATGTCTGTGTGTATATATATATATAAAGGTCTTGTATATTTATCCTTTACTCACTAATTACTAAATTTCTTAATTAATATAGTTGTTATTATCTAATTAACCAAGCCATTAGTAACTAGGGTTAGTAGATACCAATGCTTTATTATTGTTGGAATGTTATTAACATAACTGAATTATGTTAGCTAGGTTTATCTAGTTAGTAAAAGTTAAAATAATATAAAAAAATCCTATAGTATGTATATATGAAATCAATACTACTAAACACAATTAGAAAATAATTAATATTATAAATTTTACATAAAATAACAATGTTAAAAAAAACTTAATGAATCATGAAGATTTATCCTATAGTATTATAATATCTTTCACTTTGTAAATCAGTACCTTTTTTGTATCTTGTACACTAGGTATTTTTTGATGAATTATGTTTCTTACAAACATATAAAATATCTCTAAGAATTACTTACGAAATGAATACCTTCAAGTATGCTATATCTTGTTATTCATTAAAAAAGGATTGAAAGGATCTTACACCAATGGAATAAGAGTTATAGGATACATATCCAAGTTCATAGTTATCGTAATGATTACACTTGATATAATGAATTTTCCTTGAGTTCTCTTTGATAAGAATTTTATGGTGTAAATAAAAAACAAATATATTAAAGGATGAATATTAAAAAAATAAAAAATTAGGAGTCAGTAACACATGGGAGAACCTAGAATCAATGACTGAGATACTAGCTAAGGACAAGATTCATCAAAAGAAGCATGTGTGAAGAGTTGTGGAAGATAACACACATTAAAAGAGAAATATGAGGGTCCTATTATAATACCACACATTTATGTAAGATGGTTGACTGAGAAATTATATAAATTTTAGACCTTTGATATTGCTTTAATATTGTAAGTTGTTTTGTGAGAGAATTTGATTAGAAAACATGTTGAAAAATTAAGTTTTTTAGTTTTATCGTTAAACAATTTGAGTGTTTCCATGAACTAATTGACTAGTTTTTTAAACTAAACCATTTGACTACTTTTGGGGAAATTGATCAACTAGTGGAAGAACAATCAATAGGTAGACCCAAACTAACCAACTATTTTTTTCGAGTTGGTAATAGTTTGAACTTGATTTTTTTGAAAATCCCTTACACTAAAATAAAACATTACCAACCCATGCCTAATTGTTCCTAAAAGATTCCTAACCATTTTTATGACACATTTAACCATAAATATTGCTTTAAAATAATCTAGGGTCAATTAGGGTAAGTGGGGGAAGAGATGACCGAAGCATTGTATTCTTCTTCTTTCTTCTCAAGCACTATTATGAGAAGTTGAAAGATTCCTTCCACACAGACCTTTCATTACTCCATTTATGAATGCTAATTCTAGTATAATTAACCTAAATTGTCTAAAGGCACCATTTGAGCTCTAAAACAGAGGTTAGAAAATCCAAGAAAAAATATGTCCATTCTCCTTGAATTGAAAAGGCTGATGGTAGGGTTTTGAGTGGTTATTAAACCTTCATTATTTCCTTTCAATTTGTTAGCTATAAATAGGCCAAATCATTTCTCCTATCAACCATTCCTTCAGCCACCTAATTTTTTAAGTCTTAGATTCACCCCTCTTCTTTCTACACTTGACACCTTGCTAATATAAATTCACACACTTTTATGATCCAATATCTATCTTTCTATTCTTTCATTTGTTAAGTAAGGAAGATTTAGATTCCAGAAAGAAAAAGATTGACTGGTTTAGTTTGTCTCCTTCCCATATTTTACCTCAAGTGGTATGTTCTTATTCCTTTTTATTTTTTATGTTTAATATATACTATGTTTTGAGTAATGTTTGATGTTAGCATGCTGGTTTTTAAGGTTTTAAAAGAGGAGGTTCTCACACACTTGGGATTTCTTACTTTTAAGGGCATTTCTCCTATAATAAGTAAGTGATTCTTGATTCTAAAATATTTAGTAAATATTCTTTCATGATAGCGGTTACCTTTAGATGGTTTCTACATGATGATATGAATGAATATAGGCTATGTAAATTACTTGGATGATTAAATGGAATGATTTGAGTTCAACGCATGAAATTGAAAAAAAAAAGGATATGATGATTCTATATCAATAAATACATGTTAATTAAGTTGGAAAATATAATACTATGTTAATACATATTTTTATCTAGTTAAGAATGATTTATATGTAAGAATCTACATGTAATTTATGATTTGGTATTGTGTTATGGTAAATCATTAAGCTAATTAGGCTAAGCTAATCAACCAGTTCCTCAAATAGTCGATTTGTTGACCCAAATCATTTACTAGTAAGCTTGTTGAGACCTTGATCTTGCTCTCTCTCTAAACTAATCAAGTGGTCTATACACAAACTATTGGTTTTGCCAAACCCTTAAATAGTTTGAGGAATGCATGGTGTTGTTGAGTGAAACTAATTGACTTGTCAACCCAAACTAATTAATTGGTTGAGCTAGACAAGTAAATTAGTTCCACTTGTTTTCATGATTTGTTATTTTTTGTTTAGATACACTTTGAGGTTATATTTAGGACTATACCATGATTATTAATAGGATAAAATACATATTTAATCAAGGATTATTAGCCTAATGAAAAGATTAAAATGAATCATATTTTATTGTATAATCTATGAGTAATGTAAAATCTAAATGAGTATTTCACGTATGATAAATGATGATATTGAGAAAAGAGTGATGATCATCAGTATAGGCTTAAATTATATAATATGGTGGATATGAATAATATTAACCAAGGAAGAAAAATGGAAAACACACATTGTTGGAAAAATGGAAATAAAAATATTGATATGAATTGATATGGGAATTTACATTGCGTGTTTAGTATAGGCCTTGAATGATCACCCATCCTTATGAAATAAAATACTAATCATGTAAAGCTAAGTTTTGTATGTGTTTGATTTATCCCATTCTCGATTAGCTATGGGTGGTTAGTCTGCCTTCAGGTATTTTTGGTGCTTTTAGGCTTTACCTTTAAGTGTGATCCTAAAAGGTATTGATTCTATACCTATTGTAATACCCCTAAAATTTACTAGTGAAAAATTTTATTTTATTTAAAATGTAGTGGAAAAAAATAGGAAATTTTTGGGGATGTTACTGCTACACTTAATACCAGATTGGTTTCCTTCTACCATTCTAGTACTAAGTGCTAAGTCTGACAAAATATAATATAATTTACTCAATTTCAACTTTCCTTTAATTAGAGTAGCATGGAAAAGACATTGAGAAAGATAAAAATCCACTATTAGGGGTTACAAGAGTAAATTCTTTAAAGAAGAAAATAGTATGTTAAAAGTGAAACATTAAAATCTTCCCTCTCAATCTTTATTCTCTTACCTGGTAATAATTAGAGTAACACCTACAACAAACCTGCAAGAAACACTTCCCATTGAATGGGTAGAGGCCCGCAAATAGAATGCTTTAGTACTATAGTATTGAGTAACCCTTTATATAAATAGAATGGTAGGGCTTGCATGCAACACATCATACTTAAATGACGTAAAAACGATAACAGAGGTGGGCCTAGGAAAAATCACAATCGTTATAAGAATGATTAGGCCATGTTAAACCACATATAATAGGAAATGTATAACAAAAAATTCATGTACTTAGCAACTTAATCACATACTAAGAATGGGGCAGGGAAAAAATCTAAACTTATAATATATCAATGGATCATACATATGAAATAAATATTTGTGGTCATAAGCTATTTATTTAAACATTATTTAATATCATCTCTCAAATTATATCCATGTGAGTGCAAGAACCGACTATTATAGTCGGTGGATCAGAGAAACCCAGGGCAAAATGCACCTGGCCACTATTATTTGGTGGTAGATTGGCCTCCAGGGCACCCTACACCTAGCCACTATTCTCTCTATTGGATCGGTTTGGCCCCAACTCCTATGGTGTTCCACCATTAGTGATACATTTTGTTCCATTATTCACTATCATCCATGTTTTGATTTATTGAGTTTGAGATCCCCCATTATTATAGCCGACGGATCATAAACATGAAGGGTAGAACCCACTCAGCAACTATTACTTGCCCATGGACTGGTCTCTAAGGCATATTGCACCTGGCGACTATTTCTGCCTATGGATTAGTCTGAGCCATGATCAATTATCTTTCACTTTGCATGATTGGTATTTTACATTTATTTAACACAACAAGTGTATTTATTTAACTAGTGAGGGAGGTCACAAACTAAGTGACATAAAGGTATACTAGTCATACAATTAAGTATTCTATATTAAAGATCATAGCACACATAATACTTTAACATGTATCACTATCATATCCAACACACATTTCCATGCATTAGTAACAACCTAGGCACATTTTGTATGATTATGAATTAAATAGTACATCATACCTGTAATCATCCATTCAACCCTATAATTTATCGATTTACCAACATACCCCTATCCTTATAGTATACATAGATATAGTTAAAAAATTGTTACTAAGGCCACAAACCCTTATTCCATTATTTTATATCCATTGTCATTTTATATGTAATTTAATAATTTAGCCCATCATCCTTATTAAATTGCTAAAATACCCTTTATTTGTAAAGTTACCAGTTTACTCCTTTTTACTTTCCTAATTATCATATGACCCTTCATGTTTGTATAATCAAATACATACCCTTTATATTTATTAAAATATCAATGTATCTTCCATACTTATTAAATACCAACTTTACTTCTCATACTTGCTAAGTTACCACATTACCCATCATACTTGTTACATTCACCCAACTACCATTTTGGTTAGTTAAATTACCAAGTTATCCTTCGTAAATATTAAAATTTACCAAATTTCCCTTTTGGTTAGTTAAAATACAAAATTTCCCTTTTGATTAGATAAATTCACAAATTACCCATAATCATGAAAAATTACAAAAATACCTTATTATCTACTATTTTACCATTTTACCCCTTATACTCACAAACTTATGAAGTTACCCTTATTTTATGCCAGTTTAAGAAGTTACCCTTCTTAATTATTAATTTTCCATTTTACCCCTTTTACTCAAAAAATTATCAAGTTACCCTTCTGTTATACAGTTTACCAAATTACCCTTCTTACATATGAATTTACCATTTTACCCCTTTTACTCACAAAATTACCAATTTACCCTTCTTTTATACCAATTTACCAAAATACAATTCTTTGTTAACAGTTTACTATTTTACCCCTTTTACTCACAAAATTACCAAGTTATCCCTCCTTTAAAGAAAATTACCAAAATGCCGTTACCAAAGTACCCTTCTTAGTTATGGTATTACCACATTACTCTTTTTACTCACAAAATTACCAAGTCACCCTTCTTTTATGCTGATTTACTAAAATACCCTTCTTACTTATTAATTAACAAATTTACTCATTTTACTTATGTGAATCAAAGTAGGAGAAGTGTTGATCATTCAATTTGAAGTTGTAAAGAAAGAAAAACACACGATTATTGGTTTGAGTAAGCGACGAAAGGAAGAACTAAACTTCGATTAAGAACTTAATGGAATGGAATGACTTTGAATGAATTTTTGGAAAAAACCTCAAAGGCTTCTATATAGGATGCTATGTCGGATAATTTCATATCTAGAATTCAATCTTAAGGGAAGGATAATCAAGTGTTAAACTTGTTGATTTTTATTATTTTTAAGTCAAAGCTTTTGTGTATAATGATATAGGGTGGTATTTATAGGATACTTAGAAACTAGTTAGCCGACGAACTATGTAGAGTTAGTAAAAAACCAGGTGTTAGGAATCTTAAAGCAAGCTAGCCTTAACCAACCTAAATTAATATCTTATAATCCCTTATTCAAGTCATAATATCATGATTTATATGATATTAATGACAAACATTAAAAACCATTACGATTGACCATAGTATATACATAAAATAATACAAAAACCCTATTTTACATGAAATATATCCTAGGGTTTACAATAAGTCTAATATAACTAATGAGATCATCATATCAAGCTTGTTGTATTGTCTATCATCTCATGTATGCCATAGCTTTGCATGCTTTGAATGCATTATACACTTTTGTATCTTCTTATATCTTGACATCTTCACCCTAAAAATATTTAACATACCTACAAGAACATCTTATTGTCTCTTCAATATCAATGGTAGAAGTATTATCAAGAATATTTTAGATGACCGGGTCCATTATTAGAAATGCAAATTCCTCATTATATTGAGAATCACTAGATTCTCCTACATCAGTCACCCATATTTGGGAAGAATGTTTCCTCAAATTTTCATCACTATAATAAGGAGACAAATCACCAATCTTAAATGGTCTTAAAACTCCTCCATAATGATCTTGAACTTCAACTTCATAGGCATTATCCCCAAATTTCCTTAGCATTATAAAAGTTCTATCGGCTCTTGGCATTAGTTTATTTTTACGTAAGTTAGGAAATTGTTCTTTATATAGATGTAACAAAACTAAATTACCAAGAGAAAATACCTAGGGTGTTCGATACTTATTTGCTTAGGATTTATGCATGGCATAGGACTTCTCAATGTTGGTTTTTATTTTTTGATGAAGCTGTTAAAAGAATTTGACTCTATCTTTGGCTTCATAACTTTGTAATTCTCATTTCTTCAAAGGAACCATATTGATCGACATATGTGGATTCACTCAATTAACCACTTTATATAGGCTAGATTGAGTGGTATTTGATGGACTTCGATTGTAAGAAAACTCTTCATGAGCTAACTTAACATCCCAAACGTTAGTACTTTTGTTAACCAGACCTCTTAATAATGTATCAAAGGTTAGATTATTTACCTCCATTTGACCATTGGTTTGTGGATGATGTGAAATGTTAAATAACAATTTAGTACCAAGCATAAGCCATAAAGTCTTCCAAGAATAACTAATAAACTTGACATCCCTATCTAATGCAATACATTTTGGCATACAATGAAGTTTAACAAATTCTTGAAAATATAAATTAGCAATATGCATGGCATCGTCCATTAGGTACGGGTAAAGGTGTGTATAATTATTTATGAAAGTAACTTTTATATTTTTGACAAGTAGAACATTAACTTATCATAGCTTTTACCCCTTTAATCATATGTGCCTAGTAGAAATTTTCTTGCAATAATTCCATAGTTTTATGCATTCTAAAATGTCTCGTAATGCTACCTTTATGTACCTCATTTATTAATAAACCTCAAACACTAGATCTAGGTACACAAAGTATATTTAGTCTAAAAAAAAATTCATCTTGTAAGAAATAATTACCATGGTATCCACTTTCTTTACATGCATTGAATACATCCATGAAATCCTCTTCGTTAGGATAAAATTCTTTTAACATCTCAAAATCTAAGAGTTTAGCATCCATCATGACAAGTAATGGAGATCTACGAGAAAGAGCATCGGCTACTACATTTTCCTTTTTATCTAAGTGTTTAATAGAGAACACAAAGGATTGTAAGAATCTCATCCACTCTGCATGCCTCAGACTAACTTTCTTTAACCATGTGAGTATTTCAAACTTTCATGATCCAAGTGTAATAAAAAGGGTTTGGGCCTCAAATAATGACTCAAAGCTCAGTATGGTGGTAAATAATTCCTTATCATAAGTTAAATAGTTAAGTTTGGTGGTATTCAACTTTTCAGAAAAGAATGCGATATGTTTCTTTTCTTGTGAGAGAACACCCTCTATCCTAACCCACTAGTATCACAACACACTTCAAAAAGTAGATCAAAGTTGAGTAAATATAGCACAGAAGCATTATATAGTTTAGTTTTGAGGGTTTCAAATGCTTGAGTAGCTTCTTATCCCCATTTAAATTCACCTTTTTTCATGAGATGTGCAATAGGTGCAGCTTTAGTAAAAAAAATTCATAATGAACCTTCTATAATAACTAACCAGCCCATGGAAACTTCTTACATCATGTATATCTTTAGGGATAGGCCACTCTTTTATATCTTTAATCATACTAGGATCCACTTTAATACCCTTGCCACTCATAATAAAGCCTAGGAAAATTACAATTAGGTGCATGAAATCACATTTCTCAAGTTTTCCATAAAGTTTAGCTTCCCTTAGCTTATCAAATAATTTTCTTAAATTCACTAGGTGATTATAATCATTTCTACTTTACGAAAGTATATCATCCAAATAGACAACAATAAAGTCACCAAGAAAAGGTTGGATAAATTCATTAATAATTCTCATGAATGAACTATATGCATTAAATAGCCCAAAAGGTATAACCACCCACTCATAGAGACCATATTTAGTTTTGAAAGTGGTTTCCACTCATTGGAATGCCCCAAAATTTTTTAATTTTATAAATTGCATTTAAATGATATTTTATCAGAAAAATATATAAATAAATTATTTTATTAAAATAAAATGGAATTAATTAGGAAAAATAAAGAAGAAATTTATAAGTATTTTTATTAGAAGAGAATTTGGGTATTTTAGCTAATTAAGCATTTTATTTTGAAAAATAATTAAATAAATTATTTTATTTAAAATAAGAAGGAGAAGATAATTTTAAATTAATAATATTTTTATAAATAAATTGATTGGAGAAAATTAAGGTGTCTTGTTAATTGAAAAGGAATTTATGGAAAATCTTTTAAAAATCCTAATTTAGCCTAAAAAGGGATTTAAATATTATCATTTTTAAATATCCCAAATATTCTAATTAATTTAATTAAGCCAACCCACTATTTTTTATTTTTCCCTTTTTCCTTTTTCCTTTTCTTTTTCTTCTTCTTCCTCTTTTCTTTTTCTTTTTCTTCTTCTCCTCAAACTAGGCCAACCGCGGCCTAGTTTTCCTTCTTCCTTCCCTCGGCCAAGCCCGCGCGACCGGCATCCTTACCGTCCCTCACTGCGCCGCATTCTTTGTCGTTCCTCACGAAAATGCCATGTTGCGTTTAATTATCCTTCAACCCGCGCCCACCGCCCGGTCTCCCTCCCTTTTTCTTTCTTTCTTCCCCGCGAACCGGTCCACTCCCCCATCTCCTTCCTTCTTCTTCCCCGACGTTGCTAGCCTGCAACTCCACCACCTTACCCCTTGGTTTTTCTCCGTCGGTTACAGTCGTTTTGACTGGCGGTTTTCCTTCCAATCTCTCTCCCCTGATTCAGCAACCTCATAAACCCAATCAACTCCCCTTTTTCATGCAATTTTTTCTCTCTCCTATGCAACCCCTTGCCCCGATTTGCTGCCGCCGACCAAACGTCGCCTCCGGCGACCTGAACCCTACCTTCCCTATCTACTAGCCGGACCAAAGAACCCTACCCTATCTTATTTTCCGATAAATACCCTCATAAGTAGCTCTGTATCGAGCTTTGGTTGTTGCCAAGAATTCTCCAACCTTACCACCGCCGCCTATTTAGACGCTTCAACCACCGCCTCCGGCCAACTTCACCGCCATCCTTGGCTACTCGTGTAATCCTTGCATCTTCCTCTAGCTAACCAAAACATTCATCACCCTCAATTCTTTCTGCACAATAGTCCCTGACTGTGCGAATTTCCCTTCTCGACCAACCTTTCTTCTAGCCCCCGCCACCCTTCACGCCACCCTTAGCCTCCTCCTCACCGCTAAAGCCACTTCTTTATCCTCACATTCTATGCTACAGACCCTGCTCTATCTCCCCATACCTTTAGTTTCCTTTTTCTCCCTCCCCTCCTCTTTCTTTCTTCTTCTCCTCCATTCGGCCACTACCACCGCCGCCGTGCCCTGCCACCTTTGGTTGCACCACCACCCTTATTATGTCCCTCTCCTTCTGGGAAACTCAAAATACCCTAGCTCCCATCTTAATTCTTCCTATCTTATTCCCAACAAGCAACTTTTCCTTCTTTCTTCTCTTTTTCCGGCCACTGCCACCGCCTCCGTGCACCACCGCCGGTGCCGCCTATCCCCACCAACATTTGGTTGAACCCTAGACCCTCTTAACTATTTTTCCTATTTTTATAACCCTTAAATTATTTTATTTCAATTATTTGTATATAAATACTATTATTATTATTCTTAATATTTATATTTTAATATGCATTATTAATATTATTATTAGCATTAATGTTTTTATTATTATCTATGTTGAGTGCTGAAGCCTATTATATTTTAATTCAATTTTATTATTATTCTTCTCATTATTTCTATTTTTACTATTATTAATATTAAAATGTTTTAAGTATAATTATAATTATTATTTTCTATTTCGAATTTTCATTATTCTTATTCCATTATTATTAATACAAATATTTTAACCTTAGTGTCGTTAAGAATGTGTTGTTATTATTATTATTATTATTGTCATTATCATTATTATTATTATTATTATTAAATTTGGTTATTTAATTTAGCAATAATATTTTTAGTATTATTTTGGTAAAGGGTCCGAAGCCCTTATTTCACTTTATTTTTGAGTAATGCCTTTTTATTATTATTTCTACTATTTTTATTATTCTTATTAATATTAATATTGATATTATTTTGGTATTTTTTTTATTTTTATTTTATCAAAAGCCTAGTCTTATATTAAGTTAGTTATTATTATTATTTTTTTGATAGGAGGGAGTCTAATTTTAGCTTTTCCCTTATAATAGATGAGATCAATCAAAGCCCTAAGGAGGCATAGGAGTGTGCTCCAAGACCGATGTCGTTTTAGGTAAGAGTTTACTAAGGCCTTTTATGTGCCTATATGCATTATGTGCTTCGCATGCTATGTATCCTATATTTATTAATATTATTTATTTTATATGTGGTATGACATGGAGTTGAAGAATGTTTTGCATGGCATTTGTATTATTTATGTATGATGATATGTGTTGTGACCCAACAAGACATGCATGTGAGAATGTTGATGTGGTTGTGTAGGGAAAAGGATGAAAAATGAGGATGGAGAAAGAAGTTGACCGAGAGATGTGAGTTGACCTAAGTATTTTAATGATGTATGAATAGAAGAATAAAATGGAAAATGTAGGGTTTTGTGTGAGAGAATATGAATTATGGTTTTTTGCGGAGAATATAATATATGGTTTTATTTGGGAGAATGTAATTTATAATGTTGTATGGGTAATCAAATTTATGGTGTGTTTGGGAGAATTTAATTTATGATGTTAATTGGGAGAATCTAATTCATGATGTTAATTGGGAGAATCTAATTTATGATGTTATTTGGGAGAATTTAATTTATGATATTATATGGGAGAATCTAATTCATGATTTGATTGGGAGAATCCAATTTATGATTTATTTGTGGGGAATCCAATTTATGGTTTTGCTTGATAGATTCTAATTTATGATTTTATGTGGGAGAATCTAACTTATGGTCTTGTATAGGAAAATCTAATTTGTGGTTATGAATGGGAGAATCTAATAAATTGTAAGGTAAGGATGAATCTTTGGGTTTTATATGGTTTGAATTTAGGTTTGGTATGTGTGAATCTTTGGTTTTGTGTGGATTGAATTTAGGGTTTTGTATGACAGAATCATAGGTTGTATGGTGGTATTTATGGTTTGTATGGTGGTATTAGGGTTGTATGTTGGTATTTGTAGTTGTATGGTGGTATTAGGGTTTACATGATGGCATTGGTGGTTGTATGGTGGTATTAGGGTTTGCATGGTTGAATTTAAGGTTTCATGTGGAATTTTAGGGTTTGCATGAAAGAGGTTCGAAGGTTTGCATGGGGAGATTAATGTCTGCATGGGTATGAAATTTACGTGTAGAAAGTTTATTTGGGATATAAGGAAGGTAATGTAAGTGTTATTTGGGTTTTGATCTAATTTGGACAGAAAAAAGTACGTGGAGCATTGTGAGGATATAGAAGAAACTGATTTAGGGTTTGGAGTGATTAACTATGTTCTGTTGTGGTTAATTGAGGTTTGTGGTGGCTGATTAGGGTTTTTGTGCTATTATGTGTACGTGGTGATTAAAGTATAATTATGATTGTTGAATTTTATGAATTTTATGTTTGTGGTTAATTGATGACTTAAGCATGTCCAAGGTGAAAGCTTCTGAATAATTATGTTTTTGTGCTATTATGTGTACGTGGTGATTAAAGTATAATTATGATTGTTGAATTTTATGAATTTTATGTTTGTGGTTAATTGATGACTTAAGCATGTCCAAGGTGAAAGCTTCTGAATAAGATAATTAAGACACTAATCTTTTAAAGTGGAGTATCGTTGAGACGGGACCAACCGATCCATCGGTTCAGAATAGTGGTTAAGGTTTTACCCTATGTGTGACCGATCCATCGATAATAATAGTGGTTAGGACATGATATCCTATGTGTAACCGATCAACCGGTTATAATAGTGGGGGTTCCCGAGCTCAATGGTTACAGACAAAAATGCTTAAAAGATACTAATTACTTATAGTGGAACACCATGCGAGTCGGAGCCAACCGATCCACCGGTTAGGAATAGCGGTTAGGACGCGTAGTCCTATGTGTCTTCGATCACTGGCTATAATAGTGGTTAGGGTATGATACCCTATGTGCCTCAGATCCACCAGCTATAATAGTGGGGGCTTCCGTACTCGCATGGATCTAATAAAAATGCATGGTGTGAATCGAATTCTGATAAGAGATCAATTAAATGATTAATCAAGACTATAATTTGGCCATTGTACTTTTACTTGGTTGATCATATGCATTAATGATTATGCTCTTTTACGTTCTGCATGATTTATGTATTTACATGTTGGCCTTAGTATTTAGTTTCCTTACTTAGTACGTAGCGTACTGATCACCCTTTTCATGGGTGCTGTTCATTCCCACGAGTAGTACGCCCTTTTGACTTGTGTAGGTGGGTGAGACATCAATCGGGGCTGTGTGTTGAGCTTGTTTTGGCTCAATTTTTGAGAGTGTTGTGGTCTTATTCATTCTTTACACGGTTTCTTTGCTTTTGTTATTTCTTTGGTATAGTATTTACCATTTTCTGATTCATTACTCGATTGAGTATTTTAATGAACCTTTTATCGGTTGTAAGATTAATTCTCTTTTGGAAATGAAATACATTTCTTGATGCGTACTCTGATTTTGTTTTACAACCGTTTAATGATTATTTGAAGTTTAGTTTGTATTAATGTTGTAATTTATTGTTAATATTTTCTTTAGCCTTAGCACTTGGTACTAGAACGGTCAGAGAGAACCGGCCTGGTACTAAGTATGGCGGTAACATTCCCATAATTCACCGGTTTTAAGTATTTCTATTTTAATTGCTTCCGCTTTAAGAAAAAAAAAATGTAGTGAATTTTAGGGTGTTGCACTCATCTCCGTCCCTAATCCTTTATTTGATGATAACCACTTCTTAAATCGATTTTGGAAAATACTTGTGCACCACAAAGTTCATCTAACATATTATCTAACCTAGGCATAGGAAAATGGTATTTGATAGTAATGTTATTTATAGCTCTAGAATCTATGCGCATGCACCAAGTACCATCTTTCTTAGGAACTAGTAGGGCAAGTACACTACAATGGCTCATAATTTCTCTCACAAATCCTTTATACATAAGCTCTTGTAGTTATTTTTCTATTTCATTGGCTTCTTTTGGGTTACATCTATAAGTAGGTTTATTTGGGAGAGGCATTCTAGGAATAAGATCGATTGCATGTTCTATACCTCTTTTAGGTGGTAATCTAGGAGGTAAGACATTAGTAAATACATCATAATACTCATCAAGTAGCTTATTTAGATTAGGCACATTATCTTGTTTCTCCCCAAGTTGAGACTCTTTAGCAACTAAGGCATAACAAATTCCTTGTTCTTCTATGCATCTTTTCATTATCTTTCCATTATCTCTTCATTTAGAAATAATCTACTTTTATCATCACTTAAAGGCATATTATCTCATAGAGAAGGTGTTAATCTATACAATTGCTTACCCTAGCCAGGCCATCATGAGTTGCTTTTCTATCATATTGCCATAGACATCCTAAAAGTAAACCACAAGCATCCATAGGCAACACATCACACAAGACTTCATCATGGTTGTCTCTAATACAAAATGATACTAGGGTCCTTTATTTACCTTAGCTCTTTTACCTATATTCAACCGTTGCAAAGTATAAGTCTTAGGATGATTAGTTGTCTCTAACCCAAGCTTCTTGACCATCGCTTCACTCACAATATTAGTGCATGAATCACTATCAATAATGAGTCTACAAACTATATCACCTACTTTACATTTAGTTTTGAAAATTTTCTCCCTTTGAGTAGGTGTCACATTAGGTTGTATTTGTAACACTCAATGAAGTACAAAACATGGATCTCCATCTTCTTCATCCGTGGTTAAAATATCATAAGGACAGCATTCCATTTCTTCTATTTTACTTAAGGTCAATGTTCTTTTGTTAAGATATTCTCTAGCAAAGTGCCCATATCCTTTACACTTAAAAAACTGTTTATTAGAGATATCAACTAACTTGTTTTTACCCTTTTCATCTTGATATGTTTTCTTATCATAAGAGAAGGTGGATGATGAATGTGTACTAGCTTTAGGCATAAATGATGTATTCGAATATGATTTAGATGAAGTTGAAGTATTAGATTTAGCATATGCTATGGTAGATTTTGTTTGTCTCTCAAATTTTAATGCTAACTTAATCAAATCATTAAGAAAATCATATACAAACATATCAACTTTATCATGTATCATATTATGAAGTCCACCAAAGTTTCTAGCACATTTTTGTTCTTTCCTTTCATGTGCATCACATAGAAGCGCTAGTCTTTCAAATTCTCTTATATACTATTCCACACTAAGCAATATTTACCTTAGGGTTTTCATTTTTACATACATGTCTTGTTCATATTTCATAGGCACAATTTTTTTTTCTTAGGTGCTTTTAAAGTTTCTTCCATGACTTTATTTTTTACTTCTCTTACCTTTCTCTTGTCCTTTTCAAGTTATCATACAAAATCCTAGGAAACCTTTTAAATTTAAGAGTAACAAGTTTACATTTTCTTTCATCATCATACTCTTTAAATTCAAACATAGCTTCTATCTCGTGTAACCATTAAAAAAGTAATTCCATATTTAATTCACTAAAAAAATTAGGAAGATCTAATTTTATACTTTTATCCTCATTATGTACATGTCTTACGTGAGTTTGATGTGGTCTTCTATGGTTACTTGTGATGGAACCTGGACAGGTTTCACAAGTTTTCATTGGATCAAAAAATCGAGCGGGGGGTTCAATTCGCCAAGATAATCAGCCTAAGGGTTTTAATCCAAAGGAAGATCAAAAAACTCAAAGCACAGTTGAATTAATGGCTGCTGAAGTTGTAGAATAGAAAAGATCGAGAAGCAGATCAAGAAAGAAGATTGGGAAGAAGAAGAAGATGTGAACAAGGAGGTCGTGAGATAGAGAGAGAAGTCGATAGAGAATTCCAGAAAATCAATCAACAATGTATTTTGACCAAAAGTAAGTGTACAACCTGTATATATTCCTTTTATATGGCATATATAATACAAATTCTACAACCATATATGGACGATTGGCTCACGCTTAATTTACAACAGGTTGGCCCAAACATAGTCAAAAAATCATCTAAAAAATGTACACATCAGGGATCAAAGAGTTGGGGCAAAGAAACAGCCCAACTTCAACAAAATAATTACATTGGATAATAATCCAAATTAATGGATTTACAATTAATTCCAATCAGCTAAAATCTGCTAGCTAATCATGGTTACCAAGGGTTGAGTAATCCACATTCCAACTAACCCAATAAATATGGGTCGGGTGGCAGATTACACAACCAGCTTAATTTCCATTAGCCAAATATGCTGGCGAATGCATCACATGGGATATTCACAAATTAATACAACACATTTTTTGTAACAGCACCCAGCAATAGCTACAGTAATCATCTTGATCCACTTCCATGTTTTGAGTTAATTTCCTAAATAATCACATAATAAGAAAAGTAATTATTTGTGCAACATAATTTATA
Source organism: Tamarix austromongolica (assembly GCA_039764185.1). Lineage (NCBI taxonomy): Eukaryota > Viridiplantae > Streptophyta > Magnoliopsida > Caryophyllales > Tamaricaceae > Tamarix > Tamarix austromongolica. The sequence continues at coordinate 53,057,224 of CM077817.1, forward strand.
ACAATTAATAGAATTATTTAAATACAAATTTTGGAGATATATATCCATTTGATCCTTGAGAGTTGGCTTCTTCTTCTCTATCTTTGATGTACTCCATTTTTAAATTCACACGTCCTCCCTTTACTTGAATGACACATCTCACCATTCCCTCTACACGATGTTGAGTTGCTTCCATCTGATTTTGCAGTTGTTGAAGATTGTCTTGATCGGCTATTTTAGCTTCTACACTTTGAAGCTGCTGTTGTAGTTCTGCATGGGTCATAAGTTGTGCAACCATTCTAGTGGTAAGGATTTTGATAGATTCTACCAAGTCTCACACGTCCTCACAAGCCATGATGTTGTATTAATCAATGTAACTCACAATATGTAATAAAGATTAACAACTAAAGGTGTTTTTGGTAGGTTTTAGTGCAATCATGGGTTGTAGGGTAGTTCTTGAGAAGTTTTAATTGATTCTTGGTATATTCTTGAATGATTTATCACATAAGAAGTATAGGAGTAGGTGAAAAATGGTGTAAGATTATTCTTAGATTAGTATGGATAGTTTCTTGATGGAAGTCATGTAGAAGACATATAAGAAAAAGGGAGAGTGTCGAATGGAGGATATTATTTATATTCAAGTTGAAGATGTTCTCTTATTATATGAATTAAAGATGGTAATAGAGAAGGAGAATAAATATATGAAGGATGGAAGATGAATTATACGATTTGAATACTATAAGTCATATTCGAATCTTAATGGAAATTGCTGGGAGTATCTGGAATCTAGATTGAACATACGTAATGAGAGGCGGTGGTTGAAGGTAGATGAGGAAGTGTTAGAAGATTTGGAGAGTAATACACTCTCGACATTGAGTATTGAAACTTAAATTGAAGACATTAAAGATCTTAAAACAATACTCGAGTTGAAGGTTGAAGATGGACCAACTTGGTAATGTTCTTGGGTGAACGTGGGTCTTGTAGTCAAATGCAATAAGGTTGAATGAGATACTAGAATACTCAAAGGAAGCCAAAAAAGTTATTTGGCTTTGATACCAATAATGATGTGAATCAAAGTAGAGGAAGTGTTGATCATGAATTTTGGCTGCTCTTCAGTTAGATTTGAAGTTGCAAAGAAAGACAAATGTATGGTTATTGGTTTTAGTAATCTACTAAAGGAACAAAATGAACTTCAATCAATAACTCAATGGAATGGAATAACTTTGAATGAATTGGCGGAAAACATTTAAAGGTTATGCAACATAGGGCAACCTCTTATCTAGAATTTAATCTCAAAAAGAGGATGCTCAAGTGTTAAACTTGTTGATTTTTATTATTCTGGACTCAAAAAATGAGTGTATAATGACATAGGGTGGTATTTATAGGATACTTAGCAACTAGTTAGGTGATTAACTATGTAGTAGAAAACTAGCTATTAGGAATCTTAATGCAAGCTAGCCTTAACCAACCTGAATTAATATTGTATAGTCCCTAACCCTAGTCATATTATTATCATTTAAATGATATTAATGACAAACATTACAAAGCATTACAACCGACTATGGTACATATACAAAATAACATCAAAACCCTATTTTACATGAAATATATCATAGTGTTTACTAGAAGTGTAATATAACTAATGAGATCATGATATCAAGCTTGTTGCATTGTCTGTCATCCCATATATGCCATAGCTTTGTATGCTTTGAATGCATTGTATAGTTTACATATCTTCTTGTATCTTTACATCTTCACCCTGTAAATATGTAACATACCTACAAGAACATCTTAAAGTCTTTTCAATATCAATAGTAGAAGTATTATCAAGAATGTTTAAGATAATCGACTCCATTATTAGAAATGCCAATTCCTCATTATTTTGAGAATCACTAGATGCTCCTACATCATTTACTCACAAAATTAGGTTTATAAATCAATTATACCAAATTCTCTTTGTATATGAAATTTGAGGGTTCATTATAACAATCATCATAACTATGGCCAACACGATTAACAAATTTCTTATCTTACAATTTTTTTATCAATTTAATAACACATAATGGGTATCCTTAAATATATCAAAATACACTCTTCTACCTTGATTTGATGGACCTTTTACTCTATTGTTATGAATTTATATAGATATTAATCTAGTGAACTTAACATCTAGGAAGTATGGGGCATCCTTGTAGGTCATTAAGTGATAAATGTTTTGGAATAAATATTATTGTATAATGACGTATTTCTCATTAGTGAGTGTGCGTAATAAATAAATAAAGGATGGATAGTTTGTGTAACTCTATTTTTTGATATATTCATGCATTTTCACATGTAATTTCAACATGTGACAAAAATTAAATAGTTATTTCTATGTTCGTATTACAAAATTCCTCACATTTTTGTAGAATTTGATAAGAATTTCATCGTTGGAAGACATAACAAATTTAAGATATATAATGTGATATACCATTATAATCTTGTATGAGTTTTTTCCTAGAAGTTAATATAACATCATAAACATGAATTAGCATAGAAAAAATAAATAAATAATCCAATGTTTATATCATTTCATACTTTATATATAAGGCATTAGTATTTTTTTTCCTTCGAACAAATGAAGGTTTGATACCAAAATGATGTGGTTTTTATCAAAGTAACGGAAGGTTGGACCAAAATTTGTATTAGAAACTTTAACCCATGATCTAATGCAAAAAGAATGAAGTGAATTGGTGGATTATAGACTAAGAACTTGATCTTACAAGATGAAGGTGTTTTTGCAGATTTGAAGGTCTTCAAATGTGTCTACTTGAAGATAGTATTGAGGAAGGATTAATCCCAGATTTTCCTTAATCAATTTAGACCCAAAAAGTAGAATTAAACTTTAGCTCTCTCGCTTAAATTTTGATAAAAAAAATTCTCATTCAAAGCTGCCACAAACCATGCACACAAAAGGTTATATATAGGAGAAGGGAGACTCAGTGGCGAGCTAGCTTAAAGGAGCCTAGTTTTTCCTTCTTAATTTAACCCACTAATCATGGTTGAATTAAGACCATATTAACCTTATTCCAAAGTATAATATCATTGGTTAAATGATGCTAAGGATTAATATTACAAAGCTATACAATTGACTAAAATACATACATGAAATTATAGCCATACCCTAGCTTCCATAAAATATACTTAGGGTTAGCGTTTGCAACAAGTTTATACAAATAATGAATATCGTCACTTTATCCCTTGTTGTAATATATCATCCCATGTATGTCATAACCTTGCATTCCTTGAAATAATTTCACACATCAATGTGTATGAACATCATCTTCTTATAAATATGTAACATACCTACAAGAATCACTTGAATGTTTTTTAATGTCAAGAAATTTAGAATTATCAAGAATATTTAACATGATAGGCTCTAGTATTAAGAAAGCTAAATTATCTTCCTTACCTTGAGGATTAGAATGAATATGACAGTCATTATGTTCAATGGATGGTCCTGCATCATACTCCCCAAGTTGAGAAGAATTTGTTCTTAAATTTTCATCAGAATAATAAGGAGACAAACCACCCACATTAAAATTTCTTGAAATTCCTCCATAAGAATCTAGATGTTCAATTTCATAAGCATTATCTCTAAACTTCCTAAGTATTTTAAATGAACCATTATCTCCTAACTTTAGTTTATTTTTACATAAATTAGGAAATATCTCTACGTAAATGTAAGCAAACTAAGTCACCAGGAGAAAACAAGTAAGAGTTTCTATTCTTATTTGCTTGAGAATTATACTTGACATTGAATTTTTCAATATGATTTTTGATTTTCTCATGAAGTTGTTGAAAAAATTATATTCTTTTTATCCTCATAGTTTTGCAATTCACCTTTTTTAGTAGAATCATGTTAATAGGAATGTTAGGATTCACACCATACACCACCTCAAAGGACTAGTTTGAGTAATACTAGAAGGACTAAGATTATAAGCAAACTCTGCATGACCTAACATAACATCCCAATCTTTTGTACTTTGATTAACTAAACCTCTTAAAATGTATCAAGAGTTCTATTAGTTACCTCAATTTGACCATTAGTTTAGGGATGATGTGAAGTGCTAAATAACAATTTAGTACCAATCATATTCCATAAAGTATTCTAGAAATAACTCATAAACTTGACATCCGATAAGAAACTATGCTTTTAGATATTCCATGAAGTTTAACAATTTTTCTAAAATACAAGTCAGCAACATGCGTGGCATCATCGGTTTTATTACAAGGAATAAAATGAACCATTTTAGGAAAACGATCTACTACTAGAAGAATAGAATCTTTACCGTGTTGCAATCTTGGTAACCCTAGGATAAAGTCCATACTAACTCCTTCCCATAGTTAATCAGGGATGGGTAAAGGTGTGTATAAGCCTTTATGAAAGTAACTTTTATATTTATGACATGAAGAACTTCTGCTTATCATGGCTTGTTTAACTATTCTTGTCCAATAGAAATTTTCTTGTAATAATTCCATATTTTTATACATAGCAAAATATCCCACTATACTACCTTCATCTATTTCCTTGATAAGGAAGTCTCAAATACTATATCTATGAATACAAAGTTTATTTAGTCTAAACAAAAATCCATCTTGTATGCCATAATTTCCATGGTATCTATTGTCTTTACATGCATTAAACATGTCCTTAAAATCTTCCTCATTAGAATATAATTCTTTAATCATTTCAAAACCTAAGATTTTTGCATTCATCATAACAAGTAATGTAGACCTACGAGAAAGAGCATCAGAGACTATATTTTCTTTACCATCTAAATGTTTGATAGAGAACATGAAAGATTGTAAGAAATTTACCCACTTTGCATGTCCTAGATTAACTTTCTTTTGACTATGTAAGTATTTTAAACTTTTTTTATCCGAATGTAACATAAATGGTTTTGGTCTCAGATAATGACTCCATGTCTCAAGACTCCGTATAATGGCAAAGAATTCATTGTCATAAGTCAAATAGTTAAGCTTGGCTTAATTCAAAAATTCACAAAAGAATGCTATAGGTTTCTTTTCTTGAGAAAGCACTCCTCCTATTCCAACTCCACTAGCATCACATGTCACATCGAAAAATAAGGTTAAAGCAAGGTAAGGATAGAATAGGGGCATGATAAAGTTTATCTTTTAAAGTTTTAAAGTCTTGAGTAGCTTCATGTCCCCAATAAAATTCACCATTTTTTTATGAATTGAGTAATAAGTTTAGCTATGGTAGAAAAATCCTTAATGAATCTTCTATAAAAGCTAGCTAATCCATGAAAACTTCTCACTTCATGAACATTCTTAGGGATATGCCATTCTTTTATAGCCCTAATCTTATTAGGATCTACTTTAATACCTTCTCCCCTAATAATATAGCATAGGAAAACTACACTTGGAAGCATGAAATCACATTTCTCATGTTTTCTGTAAAGTTTAGCTTTCTTTAGCACACCAAATAATTTCTCCAAATATATTAGATGATCATAACTCTTTTTGCTATACACAAGAATATCATCCAAATATACAATAATGAAATCACCAAGGAATGGTCGAAGAACTTCATTCATTAGTCTCATAAATGAGCCAAGTGCATTACATAACCTAAAAGACATAATCATCCACTGATAGAGACCATATTTTGTTTTAAAAACAGTTTTCCATTTATCTCCATCTCCAATCCTTAATTGATGATATTCACTCCTCAAATCAATTTTGGAAAATACTTGTGCTGCATAAACTTCATCAAGCATATCATCTAATATAGGAATAGGAAATCTATATTTGATGTTAATACTATTTACAACCCAAGAATCAATGTACATACGCCAAGTACCATCATTTTTAGGCACTAGTAAAGTAGGAACACTACAAGGGCTCATACTTTCTCTAAAAAATCCTTTATCCATAAGCTCTTATATTTGTTTTTGTAATTCCTTAGCTTCTTCTGGGTTACATCTATAAGCTAGTTTCTTAGGAACAGGCATACTAGGAATAAGATCAATACCATGTTCTATACCTCTTTTAGGTTGTAATCTAGGGGTAAATCATTAGGAAATACATCATTATACTCAACAAGAAACTTGATTAGATTAGGATTTTTAATTTGTTGTTTTTTAGGTTTAGGTTTAGAACAATTTCCTTCTTCTTTTATACATTTTCCATAGCCTTTTCATGTAAAAATAATCTTTTTTTATCATCACTCAAGGCCATATGGTCATATAAAGACGGTGTGAGCCTACACAATTGTTTTTCCTTTTTCACCACATATTCATTAGTTACCCCATCGTGAGTTTCTTTTCTACAAATTGACATGGCCTACCCACAATTAAACCACAAGCAACCATAGGTAAAACATCACATAGAACTTCATCATGATAGTCTCTAATAGAAAATCTAACTAAAGCTCTTTTTTTTTTTTACTTTAGCTCCTTTATCCTTATTTATTCATTGTAGAAAATAGGGTTTGGGATGATTACTAGTTTTCAAACCAATTTTCTTAACCATTTCCTCACTAGCAACATTAGTACATGAACCACTATCAATTATAAGTCTATAAACCATATCACCTATTTTACACTTAGTTTTAAAATCTTTTCTCTTTGAGTAGGTGTAATAATAGGTTAAATTTGCAAGAATCCTTGAATTACAAACCAGGGGTCTCCTTCTTCTTCTTCCATAGTTAATATTTCATTAGGAGATTCAACGTCTAATTCATCATCACTACATTGTTCCAAGTTTTCTATTTCATGTAATGCTAAGGCTCTTTGGTTAGGACAATCTCTAGCAAAACGTCTATATCCTTTACATTTAAAACACTCTTTATTAGCCATTTCAACTACCTTATTTTTACCTTTATCATCTTTTTTATTCTTTTTATCATATGAAAATGTTGATTTAAGTGTAAAGGTGTTAGAATAGGGTTTAGTTAAAGTAGAAGCATTAGACTTAACATAGGCTTTTGTTGTTTTGGTTTGCTTTCAATTTTCATAGCCAATTTTATCAAGTCATCAAGAGAGTCATAAGAGTAAATATCAACCTTTTTTCTTATTAAATTATTCAAGTGACCTAAGTATCTAGCACATTTTTGTTCATTTCTTTGATGAATAATACAAATAACGGCTAATCTTTCAAAACCTCCAGTGTATTCTTCTCCACTAAATAATCCTTGCCTTAGAGTAGTCACTTTAACATACATATCTTGTTCATACTCTCTAGGAAAAAATTTCTTTCTTAAGTGCATTTTATGTTTTTTCCAAGATTTAATTTTAGACTTCTCTTGTCTTTCTCTAGTTTGCTTTATGTTATCATACAAATTCGAGTAAACTTTTTGGACTTTAGAGTAGCTAATTTGCACTTTCTATCACCACCATATTCTCTAAACTCAAAAATAGCCTCAATCTCATATAACCACTCAAAAAATGATTCCTCATTCAAATCACCATAAAATTTAGGAAGGTCAAGTTTAATACCTTGATCTTTATGCTGTGGATTTATTACATGGAATGTAGGTGCTCTTATTTGGTTGCTTGAGCCGAAAGAATTTACCTCCTCTTCTCCATCTTCATGATGAGAATTATTGAAAATTCCACATCCATTCTTGGCAAGGTAAATCAACTTCATTCTCCCCTCCACACTATCATGTGTGGTTTCCATTCGAGGTTGCCATGGTTTATACTTCTCCTGGTCGGCCAACTTTGCTTCCACACTCTGTAGCTGATGTTGCAGCATATTTTGATTTTGTAATTGGGAATCCATTCATGTGGTGAGGCATTTGATGGACTCTACTAGGGAACACACCTCTTCACTAGCCATGGTGAAGGTTGACACACAACCATACTAGTTGCACACAATATATCTTCCACAAGTGTAGGTGCTGGATGTGTTTTGCCTACAACCAAACAACGCACAAACCAATTGATAATTCTAAAATAATTATCAAACACTACCTGTAGTCTTTATCTAGGCACAAATGATATCTTTTAGCCCCATGAATAGGCACTGCATTCAGGTACACACAAACAATGAAAGATTAGTAATAATAGGTGTGAAATTGCTTCACATAAAATCATAGAACATGTTTCCATGTTTACAACAATAACTTGTCTTCCAGTGGGAGATTCATGTTAAAGTATTCATTGAAAATGTAGAGAATATCCACAGGTAGATAATGGACTATTTTCATGAGAGAAATTTATGAGAGACGAGTTGAATACACAGCCTGCAAATTCTAGGTCAGTCTCGGTGATTGAGAACTGTCCAAGGATGTCGAACACTTTGAGGCTTTTCTGCTTGCTTGCACAAAGGGAACATGTAATGGGTTGTCATGAAATTGATCACACACTAATAGAGAGTAGAATACAATAGAAATCAAGTGCTAGAGAGGCACACATGATCATTGTAAACAGACGAACCAAGATGGTGCTGCTGGAATTTAAGGTTTGTAGATATTTTATGTGGAAAGTTGAGGGAAAATGCAACAAGATCGTTGCAATATGGCAAAAAATTCAAGCAAGAACTTAAAGAAAAATTAAATAAGTTCATCAAGAATCAATAATTAAAGGAAATTGTGGTGTGGACTTGGAGTTCTTGGTGAAATAACACATGTACGATTTCAGGGTGACATAAATCACTTGTTGTATCACCTTCGAACAAATGAAGGTTTGATACCAAAAATGATGTGGTTTTTATCAAAATAATAGAAGGTTGGACCAAAATTTATATTATAAGCTTTAACCCACGATATAATGCAAAAAGAATGAAGTGAGATGGTGGATTATAGATGAAGAACTTGATGTTACAAGATGAAGATGTTTCTGCAGATTTGAAGGTCTTCAAATGTGTCTACTTGAAGATAGTATTGAGGAAGGATAAATCCCAGATTTTTCTTAATCAATGTAGACGCAAAAAGGAGAATTAGACTTTAGCTCTCTTGCTTAAAGTTTGATAAAAAAAATTCTCATTCAAAGCTGCCACAAACCATGCGCACAAAAGGTTATATATAGGAGAAGGGAGACTTAGTGGTGAGCTAGCTTAAAGGAGCCGAGTTTTTCCTTCTTAATTTAACCCACTAATCATGGTTGAATTAAGCCCATATTAATGTTATTCCAAAGCATAATATCATTGGTTAAATGATGCTAAGGATTAATATTACAAAGCTATAAAATTGACTAAGATACATACATGAAATTATAGCCATACCCTAACTTCCATAAAATATACTTAGGGTTAGGGTTTCAAACAAGTTTATACAAATAATGAATATCGTCACTTTATCTCTTATTGTAATGTATCATCCCATGTATGTCATAACCTTGCGCATGCCTTGGAATACTTTTACACATCAATGTGTATGAACATCATCTTCATATAAATATGTAACATACCTAGAAGAATAACTTGAATGTTTTTCAATGTCAAGAAAATTAGAATTATCAAGAATATTTAACATGATAGGCTCCAATATTAAGAATGATAAATCATCTTCCTTACCTTATGGATTAGAATGAATATGACAATCATTATGTTTAATGGATCTGAATTCTTGAATCTTCCTTTCGGAGTTTTCCTTAGGCTGATTCTGGCGAATCGAACCCAGCGCTCGATTATTTTCTTCGTTCTTTTTTGTGAAACCCTAACAGGTTTCCATCACTACATCGCATGCACTTCATAATATATATTAAGTCATATTCAAAGGTAGTAATATATACTATTTTCAATTATTAGGTTCAGCGAAACTCTACGAAACCATAATATTTTAAATTCTGATAAGCAAATGGAACTATAAACTTAGAAAAAAAATTTCTTTGCCCCATTCCTTTGTTTTAATATTTTTTAGGTTGGATATAAATACAAAGAGATATATGATATGTTATTGCAACCTTTTGTATATGATTATGGAAACACTAATTCTATAACAAAATCATTAACATCTTATTTGTGTTATACGTCTAGGAATTACATATTTAGAATTAGTATTTCACTATAATATATGGGTTGTAACCATTCCATCATATTTGAAATGAGGCACTCCAATATTGGCCCTATGTAACACAATTACTCTTGAGAAATGAAAGATCATCTCAGTTATAGCTACTTTAGATTTTGTCTAGAAAGTTTGTTCTCCTTTAATAGTAGATTTCAACCTTTATTTTTTTCATTTTAAATAAAATTTAGCAAGATTAATAACCAATTTTTTTTTTAAAAAATGGTTGTTTTAGCTAATTTTTAATGATAATATCGTATTTAAACAATAAATTTGTATCAAAAACCTTTTTTTTAGAGTATAGTCATAGATTACCATAAATAAAACTGAGATGAGAAATATGGAAGATATTGTGAACATTAGCTAACTCTAACAGAAATGCCAAGCTATATGTGATCTTGCCAACACTATGAAGAATTTAAAAACAACTAATGTACCTTGCACTCAACTTACCCATCTAATCAAATCTCTGCACTCCCAAAATGGGTGAGAATACCAAAGAAAGATTATCCCCTAATCAAAATCAACACTATAATGCCTTTGATTTGTAGACCTCGTCCATTAAATTTGAGCTTCTCTCATCCTATCCTAAATAAAATGAATCTATTGAATCATCTCCTCAAACAACATAGAGGTGTTCATCATATGCATCCATATAATGCCTCAATGGGTGCCATCCTTATACTAATGTGACAATTATTATTATATGATAACTCCATCAGGTGTGGACCATCCTCCAAACTACCTCAAAGGTGCAAAACACAAGCCTAAAGAATGTCCTCAATATCTTCCCGTTGTTGTTTGGTAAAATGTGGTAATCATTCTCAACTTCATGCCCATACCCTCCTAAAAATGAAGTTAGTAATTTGAAAAAAAAATCTTGTACTTTTATTAGAGATTATGTTCAAAGGTGATAACTATCCACAAAAGACCCCATATAAGAATGAACTAACAAAAATTTTCTCCCACTCATATTTATTGGTAGAAAAAATAATAATTAAGTCAACGGATAAACAATAAATTGTCTTAGACTTGTTGTAAGTCCTTGATAGTCTACTTACAAAATCCATGAAGATGGCTAGCCAATTCCATCTTGGAACATTGAAAGGCTAGAACAGCCTTATAACTCCATGCTTCTCTAATGTAAGCTTCTAACAGGTTAGATATTTTGACATGAACTCCACTACCCCTCACATCATTTGAGAGGTATGCTTTTGCTTATTTAACTATTCATTAGTGCATTATTATTATAAGTTTATACGAGAGGTATACTTTTTATTATTTCACTATTCATTATGTTTCAAAGATTCTTCATAAACATAGAGTATACATAAGTAACTTTCATACCAATTGCTCCTTAGGGTATAAGGGTAATTTAGCCTTGCACTCACCATGGACTAAATATTGACTATACCACTATTTTGCACGTGACTATGACGTCCCCATTTTTTATCTAGCTTCACCAAAATCATTCCATAAATAAAGAGAATTTTTATAACTAAAAAAATGGGGGTGTTATAGGAGAATAGAAGTTGAGCTAAGAATAAAATCAAAAGTGACTCTGATGAAACCTCAAAGGGTTTCACAAAAATTTCATTGGATCACAAACAAAATCGAGTGTGGGGTTTGATTCATCGAACAATCAGCCTAAGGATTTCTCCAAACGAAGATCAGAAACTCAGAGCATAGTTAAATCAACGGCTGCTGAAGTTATGGAGCAAAGAAGATCAAGAAGAGATCGAGAAGCAGGAGCAAGAAGAATGCGAATGAGAAGGTCATGTGAGAGAGAGAGAGAGAGTTGAGAGAGAGAGCAGAGAGCAGAGAGCAGAGGGAATTCCAAAAAGTCTCAAAATTTCATTCAACCAAAAAGTGATTAGTACATACAGTGTAGGCCATATATATATGGCGTATACAACACAAAGGTAAGCATATAATACACATCGCAAGCCTATAGACCGTATACACAATTCAGCCCAAATATCCATCCCAAAGAATCAGCCGGTGCATGTCAATGGGTGGACGGCTAAGTAAAGAAATAACTGCCCAAATACAATCTTTACATGCCATAATAATATAAGTAATGAATGATACAAATAATTCCCATCAGCTAGAAATTATCTTAGCTAATCATGGTTACCAAAGGATGAATAACCCACACTCCAACTAACCCAAATAATTATGGGTTGGGTGGCAGGTTACATAGCCAACTTAATCCCCATTAGCCAATTTTGTCGGCGAATGCATCACATGGGATTTTCTTAACATAAAAGAAAATTTTTGCAACAATTCCTCTCATCTGCTACAACAAGCTTTGGTTCCATTTCCCCCATGTTCTGCATTAATTTCCTAATCAAGAACACAATAACAAAAATAATTATAAACACAAAGTGATTTATAACAATTAATAGAATTATTTAAATACAAATTTTGGAGATTCATATCATTCCCCTCTTCTTAGAAAGGTTTGTCTCTGAAACCTAATTGATGATAATAAATGGACTAAGATCTACAACATTAAAAGAGTCACTAACATTTCCAAACTTAGCAAGTAAATCAATTATGTAAGCATTATAATTAATTCTTTCTAACACAGTAAAAGGTCCATCTCCCCTGGGGTCTAATTTTGATTTTCTAAGGTTTTGAAAATCTTTCCTTCCTAAGGTGTATCCAAACAAAATCCCCAGGTTTGAAAACCATTTTTCGTCTTCTTTTATTAGCATTCTCAGCCATTTGTTGAACCCTCTTAGTAATTTGTTGACCCACAGATTCATGCAATTTCTTTATATTATCAGCATGAGATTCAACATCAAAATTATGTAATTCAGCATTAGGTAAAGGACTCAGATCTAGAGGTGTAACACCCCAAAATTCACTATATATTTTTTTTAAAAGCGGAAGCAATTAAATTAGAAACACTAAAAACCTATGAAATCTGGGAATGTTACCGCCACACTTAGTACCAGACCGATTCACTCCGACCGTTCCAGTACCAAGTGCTAAGGCTAAGAAAAGAAAATCAGTTATAAATCAATATAATTCAAATTCCAAATAATCATTAACCGATTGTAAAACAAAATCAGAGTACGCATCAAATATCATGAATCAAATAAAAATCAGAGTGCGAAATCAAAATTCCTCAAAGGGAATAATCTTACAATCAATAAAAGATTTATTGGAAACACTTAATACAAGTAATGAATCATAAGAGAGTAAATTTAATACACCAGAAATAACACAATGATATAAAATCACATGAAGAGGAAATACGGCCACGACACTCTCGATCCTCAAGCCAAACATGCTCAACACTCATCCCAACATGACATCTTCCCCACCTGCACAAATCAGAAGGGCATACTACTCGTGGGAATGAGCATCACCCATGAAAGGGGTGATCAGTACGCTACGTACTGAGTAAGGTAACCGAGCACTAAGGCTGACACATAAGCACATAATCCATGTAGATTAATAACAGGGCATAATCCAAAATAACATAAAGGTATATGAACAATTCAGATAAAAGTACAAAGGTCCAATCATAGTCCAGATTAATTATTTAATTAATCTCTTATCATAATTCGATTCACACCATGCCTTTTATCAATCCATGCGAGCAGAGGAACACCCCACTATTATAACCGGTGGGCCGGTCACACATAGAGCATCACGCCCTAACCACTATTATTATCGGTTGATCGGTCACAATAGAGCATCATGCCCTAACCACTATTATTACCGGTGGATCGGTCACATATAGGGTAGAAACCCTAACCACTATTCCTAACTGGTGGATCGATTTGGTTCCTCCTCCCATGGTATTCCACTATAAGTAATTAGTATCTTTTAAGAGCTTTAACAATTCTAGTTTGTGTTTATTGAGCTCGATTCACCCCACTATTTTTATCGGTGAGCCGGTCATATATAGGACCTCATGTCCTAACCACTATTATAACCGGTGGATCAGTCGCACATAGGACTACGCATCCTAACCACTATTCCTGACCGGTGGATCAGTTTGGACTCGGCTCAATAATCTTCCACTTTAAAGATTAGTGTCTTAAATATCTTATTCAAAAGATTTCACCCCGGACATGCATAAGTCATAACACATCACCAATTATAAAATTCCACCATCATAATTACACTTTAATTACCATATACACATGATAATACAAAAACCCTAATCAGCCACCACAGACCTCGATTAACCACAACAAACCATAGTTAACCACTCCAAGCCCTATTTAACCATGATAACCATAATTAGCGACTCCACACCTTAGTTAATCATAACAAACCACAATTATCCACTCCAACCCTAATTAATCACAACAGCCCAGAGTTCATTACTCCAAACCCTAATTCAATCTCTTCCATACCCTTATAATGCTCCACGTACTATTTTTCATCCAAAATAGTTCAACTCCGAATAATACTTACATTACCTTCCTTACATCCCAAATTAACTTTCCACACGTAAATTTCATACCCATGCAGACATTAATCTCCCTATGCAAACCTTTGCATCTTTTTCATGCCAACCCTAAAATTCCATGTGAAACCCTAATTTGAACCATGCAAATCCTAATACCATCATTCAACCATCAATGCCAACATGTAAACCCTAATGCCACCAACAACTATAATTACCACCATACAAACCTTAATAACATCATACTAACCCTACTACCGCCATGTAGCCATTAGTACCACTATCCAACCCACAATTCTGCCATATAAAACCCTAAATTTAATCCATATCAAAACCCAAGATTTGTCCACATAATATAATTAATTAGATTCTCCCCTTTCATAACCACAATTTAGATTTCCCCATACAAGACTATAAATTAGATTCTCCCACATAAAATCATAAATTAGAATCTCCCAAGCAAAACCATAATTTGGATTAATTGGATTTCCCCAAACAAATCATAAATTAGGTTCTCCCATATAATATCATAAATTACATTCTCCCAAATGACATCATAAATTAGATTCTGTCAAACAAACCATGAATTATATTTTTCCACATAAAATCATATATTATATTATTCCTTACAAAACCACAAAATTAGGTCAACTTACCTCCCTTATTCAACTTCTTTCTCCATCCTCATTTTTCATCCTCTCTCCCACACAAAACACATCAACTCCCTCATATGCATGTCTTACAAGATTACGATACAAATCATCACATATACATAATACACATGCCATACAAAAACATACTTAGAACTCCACGTCATATCACATACCACATAATTAATGATAATAACATAGCATACATGGTATATGTATTACATAATGCATATAGACATTCAATGGCCTTAGTAAACCCTTACCTATAATGACACTGGTCTTGGAGCAAGCTCCTATACCACTTGAGGGCTTTGACCGAATAATAACATACTGATAACAATAACATTAACAAAATTATAACTTTACTAAAGATATAAAATTAATAGAAATATTATAAAATATGATAATATAGGGTTAAAGACTTTACCCTAATAATAATAAAGATACTAAAATATTAATAGCTAAGATACTAAAATCATGTAACAACAAAATAATAAGTGTAATAATAATACAAAACTAATAGTAAAGTATTTGTAATATTAATTACAGAATAATAATAATGGTAATTCGAAATAATAAAAATACTAATAATAACACCTTAATATTATTAATTAAGATAATGACAATAATAATAATACTTATAATAAATGACAACATCGAATTAAAATATATTAGAGCTTCAGACCCTGTAGAAATAATAATCAAAACATTATTACTCATAATAATATTAATAATACAATAATAGAAACAATAATAAAAGTAATAGTAATATATTTCAAATAATTGAAATAAATTTAAATTAAGGATTATAAAAATAGGGAGAAGGTTCAGAGGGTCTAGGGTTCAACCTTAAACTAGTGGGGGTAGGTGGCACATGCGGTGGTTCTCGGCGGCGGCGGCGGTAGCCGAAAAAACTAAGGGGGAAAAGATAAAGAAAAAGAGAGAAGTAGAAGGGGAAAAATCAACATAAGGTTATGATTTGGTGGAGGAGGATTAGAGGAAGATTTTGGATGGTTCATAAGGCGGTAGAAGTGGCGGAAATGGCGGTGGACGTCGACTTAAGGATTTCTGGGTAAAAATTCAGGCAAGACAAGAAGCCAAGTTTGCACGCTTATGAAGGATCGTACAAGAAGAATCGAGAGGTGAAAATGATTCAGTTAATTAGAGGAACTTACATTGAAGAATTTGACATGAAGAAGTGGCGCTAAGATTGGCTAACGGCGGCAGAAGAGGCGTCTAAAGTTGCGGTGGCCGGCACTTGGGCTTAGGGTTTCGGGGAAGAACAAACTCCAAAAACTCATACAATCCAGCTATTTATAAATTAAAGATGGTATAATAGGGTTTTGGGGCTCGGAAGGATGTTATGGGGTGCGATAATTTGGGCAGCCGGTGGCGGAAAACGATCCACCAACGTTTGGTTTGCTTCGACGGTTCGCGATGCTGGAGAGAGGGAACGGGCAAGAGATAATGAACAGGAGTGATGGCAATTTATTCCTGAAGTTAAGAGGAAGATAAAGAGACAAGAAACGACCGGTATTAATCACCGTAGCCGGAGATGCCATTGATGGGGGTGGAAGCTTGCGTCGCAGCGACGGAGGGGGAAGGAGGAAGAAGGAATAAGAAAGAGAGGCGGTCTGGTCGACCGAGAAAGAAAAGAAAAAGGGAGAACCGGGCCGGTCGGCGAGGGCGGTAGGCGTTTAAGTGGAATGACGAGTTTTGGCGGAAATGGAGCCAAAACGCAGCGTTGGAAGGGCGACGAAGGGCGCCGCGTGGGCTGGACCGAAGAAGGAAGAAAAAGAAGAAAGAAGAACTGGGCCGTGCCAGGCCCAATTCGGGGAAAAGAAGAGGAAAAAGAAAAAGAAAGAAAAAGGGTAAGGAAAAAGGAAGGAAGAAAGAAAAAGAAAAAGGGAAAAAGGAAAAGAGAAGAAAATAGATTAAGGCCAATTAAATTAATCTGAAAATTTAGAATATTTAAAAATAATAATATTTAAATAAAATAATATTTAAATCCCTTTCTAGGCTAAATTAGGATATTTAAAATATTTTTCATAAATTCCATTTTAATTAGCAAAACGCCCTAAATTCCTCCAATTAAATTATTTATAAAATTATTATTAAATTAAAAATATTTTCTCATTTTTATTTTAAATAAAATAATTTATTTAATTAATTTCCAAAATAACATATTTAATTATCCAAAATACCAAAATTTCTCCAATAAAAATACTTACAAAATTCTTCTTAATTTTTCCCATGAATTTCTTTTTATTTTAATAAAATTAATTTATTTAAATAATTTTCTAATAAAAAATCATTTAAATGTAGTTTATAAAATTAGAAATTTTTGGGGCATTTCAAGAGGAGTCAAAGGATTGAAACCATACATAATCTCAAATGGGGTATTCTTGGTTGTAGAATGTAAGGTCCTATTATAAGCAAATTCTAGCTGAGGTAATGCATATTCCCATTGCTTATGATTCTTTCCAAGGACAACTCTCAACATATTGCCTAAGGTCTTATTTACTACCTCTGTTTGTCCACCTATTTCAGGCTGACATGTGGTGGAAAATAATAATTTAGTCCCTAGTTTTCCCAACAAAACCTTCCAAAAATGACTCAAAAATTTAACATCTCTATCCGAAAGTATTGTCTTAGGTATTCCATGCAACTTAACTATATGAGAAAAGAATAATTCAGCCACAGTCACATCATCATTTGTTTTATTGCAAGGTATAAAATGAGCCATCTTACTAGATATTGATTCCTATTGCAATTCATTAATTCCTATTTCGTGTTCTCCTATTCTCTGTTCTAAATTAGTAGACAACATAGTAAGTTAGGCAGTCATTTGTTCTTGAAAAGTCCTAAGGGTTTCTAATAAGTCATTACTAGATATTGAGGTAGATTGATTAATAGATTGACCGTTATTAAACATTATTAAGTTTATTTCATGATGTTCAAGATGAGACATGATTAACAGATAGTCTAGAACCAATTTACTTTATTATGAAATCAAGTAGACAGCAAATTAATCACTCCTAATTATAAAGATATCATAATACTAGACAAGATTAAAGATATATCAGAACACACATAATACAACTAACTTTCAGATATTTATTAAATCGAATAGAACCGAAGAGCTAAAGAAAGAAACGATATTACCATGAGCAATTTAAGCAATTAACCCAATCACTAGATAGGACCCCTCTTCGTGGAGTCCTTACTCCTTTCTAGAACCAAGGGTTCGTCGGTTCAATCACTCCTATACACTTTGTTTTTTTATAATCGTGAACAGAAATGATAACTCGTAATAAAATTGTAAATTGACAATCAAAATTTAGAGTAAGTAGCAAGATAAGGTTCAAATTAACCAATCGAGGAGTATTCCTCAAGTATAGTTAAGATTCAAGAATCTTGACCAAACCCAAGCTGAAAATTTGCCAAATTTACTTAGGGTTTCCCAAGTATTTTCGAATTAGAAAATGAAACCCTCTTGGTCGCCTACTTAGATGAGAAAAAAATCATTTGATTTCTTTCGTCAATCGCAAACCCTATATTCACACGTCAGAAATATGGGTCAACGAAGTCGAAAATAGTAATAAAACAAGAAAAGATTGATAAAAAACAAATTAAACCATGAGCACTCGAATAATTGAGGCTCTGATACCAAATGATGAAACCTGGAAGGGTTTCACAAAATTTCACTGGATTGCAAACGGAATCGAGCATGGGGTTCGATTCATCAAACAATCAACTTAAGGATTTCTCCAAAGGAAGATCAGAAACTCAAAGAACAGTTGAATCAATGGCTTCTGAAGTTATGGAGCAAAGAAGATCAAGAAGAGATCAAGAAGAATACGAACAAGAAGTTCTTGTAAGAGAGAGAGGGAGAGTTGAGAGAGAGAGTAGAGTGTAGAGAGCGAGAGAATTCTAGAAATTCTCAAAATTTCATTCAACCAAAAAGTGATTGGTACATACGGTGTAGGCCATATATACAT
The DNA here is from genome assembly GCA_039764185.1 of Tamarix austromongolica. Taxonomy (NCBI): domain Eukaryota; kingdom Viridiplantae; phylum Streptophyta; class Magnoliopsida; order Caryophyllales; family Tamaricaceae; genus Tamarix; species Tamarix austromongolica. Next base: position 53,076,301 of record CM077817.1, read on the forward strand.
GGCGTATACAATACAAAGGTAAGCATATAATACACATTGTAGGCCTATCGACCGTATACACAATTCAGCCCAAATATCCAGCCCAAAGAATCAGTCGGTGCATGTCAATGGGATGATGGCTGAGTAAGGAAATAACAGCCCAAATACAATCTTTACATGCCATAACAATACAAGTAATGAATGATACAAATAATTCCCATCAGCTAGAAATTATCTTAGCTAATCATGGTTACAAAGGGACGAATAACCCACATTCCAACTAACCTAAATAATTATGGGTCGGGAGGCGGGTTACACAGCCAACTTAATCCCCATTAGCCAATTTTTCCGCCAATTGCATCACATGGGATTTTCTAAGCATAAAAGAAAATTTCTGCAACAATTCCTCTCAAGAGCTACGACAAGCTTTGGTTCCATTTCCCCCCGTGTTCTGCATTAATTTCCTAATCAAGCACACAATAAGAAAAATAATTATAAGCACAAAGTGATATATAACAATTAATAGAATTATTTAAATAAGAATTTTGGATATTCAGATTAGACTCTATTTTTCCTGAACCATAGATTATTATACTTAGATCAAGTGTTTTATGCTGAGCTAAAAATTACCATGCAAAGGATCTCAAAAGGGAAGGGAAGAAAATGGTAAAATATTAAATTATAAAGCATCATTATATAAGGATAGCAATTACAAATGAAATTGATGAAATGTAAAATTATTTTTAAAAATTTTATTTAAAAATAATTTTTCTCTAAATTTTTGTAATTTTTTTCCATTCATCAATGAAGTTAAATGGTTTTATTTACCATTATTGAATGAAACTATTGGTACTAAAAATTAATTATTGTTTATTACCATTATCAAATTCAAAATTAATTATAATTCTATTAACTACATTACCTTACACATAAATAATATATTTGAATGTATATATAATGTGAATTATTTATTTAATTGAGCACGTTAACATAAAACTTTGACTAAGAATAATTATATATATATATAGACAGGCACACAGAGGCGCATATAGATATACATATATATATACAAATAATTGAAAAATTAATTCTACTTTATATATAAAAAACATATAAAAGTATTTAACAATCAATACTATCATAGCCCTTAACATGAATTTCCCAAGAGTATCATTTGTTTGAGCGAGATATATACAATCAATTATTTTCTGAGCCTTTAATGTGAATTCAATAAAAAAAAATTTGACCATTGACAATTAAAAATGATGACCCCCTCTTAATACATTTAGGTCTTCAACGATAATTAGTCAATAGTAAAAAAATGACTAAAGCTACTCCTGTGTTGTTGGTGAATTGTATTTTCCAATCATATTAAATGATAGCATCATTCATTATTGATATTTTAACAATTTTTTAAAACCCACATTAGCAATAAGTTGTTCAAAAGAAATGTGCAATATGAAATTCACTATTTTCTTGATAAAATCCGAATTAATTGCTCACTAGGCTTATGTAGCATAATGTAGATATTCTTAGTGTTCAAGCTAGTTAGTAATTCCATAATGAAATATTGTAACACTTCACAAAACCACCATGACTTCCATATATGTATGTATGTATATATATATATATATATATATAAAGTGTGTGTGATAGTAGTGTTATTAAATGACATTTTACATTGGTAGATAAGTATACTCCTAAGGCTTGTAAACTAATGACCGCAATCATTGAAATTAGCATTATCTATTTGAGTTTTCCATTCACACATAAATTTCTATGCATAAGTCCTAAGTTTTCTATACTTCTTAGTCCAATAACCACAACACAAATCCCCTAGGTTTACAAACCAGTTATACCGAGTTCTCTATGCATATAAAAGTTAAGGGTTCATTGTAGCAATCATCATAACTATGATCAACACCATCGGAAAAATTCTTATCTTGGAGTTTTCCATAGATATGATTTTATGTAATAGGTATCCTTAAATATATATAAACACACTCTTTTATCTAATTCAGTACAAGATAATTCATTTTTATTCTTTAGCTTCTTTTCTTTTTGTTCTAAGTGGGATTGGATGGACCTAATACTCTAATGTTATGATTTTATATAGATATTAATCTAGTGAATTTAACACCAAGTAAAAATGTAACATCCTTGTAACTCATTAAGTGATAAATGTTTTGATGTAAATATTATTGTATAACATTGTATTTTTTATTAATGAATTTGCAAAATCAAAAAATGAAAAATGGATATTTTGTGTAACTCTTTTCGTTGATTTAAGAATGTATTTTCACATGTAATCTCAATGTGTGACCTAAATTAAATTATTATTTCTATGTTATTCTTACCAAATTCCTCACATTTTTTCAGAATTTGATATGAATTTCTTCTTAGGAAGATATAAGAAATTTAAGATATATAATGTCATATACCTTTATAAGCATGTACAAATTGTTTCTAGAAGGTAGTATAATATCCTTAACATTAATGAGTATAGGAAAAAAATTAATAATCGAACATATATGTCATTCCATGCGTTAAGTATAAAAGCTTTAGTAATCTTTTTTCCTTTTACCCTTATAATCTTCTAAGAATCAATAATTTTATTACTCATTATCTCTACTTCTTCAAACTTTTATATTTTAAAATTAGTAGCTAGACATAAAAATTATCATATATTACAATTCATATTTAAAGGTAGCAATATATATTATTTTATATTATTAGGTTGAAATAAACTCTACAAAATCATATTATTTTAAACCCTCACAACTAAATGAAACAATAAACTTAGTTAAATTTTTTCTTCGCCCCTTTCCTTTGTTTCAATACTTTTGAGCTTGGATATAAATACAGAGAGAGATATGATATGTGTTTGCAACACTTTTATTATGATTAGGAATTACATATTTAGAATTAGTATTTTGTTATAAGAATTTGGTTGTAAACATTCCATCATATTTAAATAGTTACTCTCCAATGTTACCCCAATGTACTGCAATTACTCTCGACAAAAAGAAAGACCATCATAGTTCTAGCTACTTTAGATTTTGCCCAGAAAATTTATTTCTCATCCAATAGTAGATTTTCAACCTTTATTTTTTACAATTTAAATAAAATTTAGCAAGATTAATTGCTAAATAAGTTTAAAAAATGGTTGCATTAACTAACTATTAAATATAATATCTTTTTTAAACTATAAATTTGTATCAAAAACCTTTTTTGGAGTATTGTGGTAGATTAACACAAATAAAACCACATATAATCTGTACCCATAATATTTAATCAAACATTTGTTATCAAATAGATCCTTATTCAAACAAATAAATGATAATGAATTGAACTTTTTTTTTATATATATATGAATGTCATTTACCCTTTATTATCAAACATAATTATGGAGAATGCAAGAGGCATTAACCGAGCAGACATGTTTGGGTAATCATATCTAACCAAAATATGAGATGTGAAAAGAAATCATATGTTGGATTTGCATAAATACAGGGATAGGGAGAAATGGGAAACTAGTAATTTCATAAATTATGATATGTGTGTGTCTGTATCTCTCAAGATTGGAAATAAGAAAATATTTTTGCCATAAGGATGGGAGTCTAATACAATTTTAGTACATGAACAAATACAATTAGTGTAACTTGTCTTACTTAAACAATTAGAGCAGAATATAATCCTACTTTAAAATAATAATTTTTATCTCTTCATAATATATAAAATGAAGCTTAGTAAATGAAAAAACATGGAATGCTAAGTTTACAACTGCATTCATAACCAAATGAAAAATTAGTCTAAACATGGAGAAGAATATCCTTAATAACTTTATGCGAATAATGATTTCATTAAAAAAATCTATAAAAAGACAACTACACTCCTAGATATATCAATATAGTAACTTAACAACTATAGAAGTATGTTTGTTACTAAACATAGGTAACTTTTTCTTTTTACTAAGGACTAAAAATTGAAAAATTCTCTAATAATGTAGGTTAAAAGTTATCCAAAGAATATAATTAATGAAAGAACCTTTTAGTTCAAGAAAACTTGTTGTGAAAACATCTCTTTAATTTTTCCTTCTCAATGCCCTATTAAACTAAATGATGTTTTTTTAGTCAAAAACAATTTTTTTACATCATCTATGTTATTTTCTTTGACAAAAATACATAAACAAAATTATGGAACAAGCTTAAAGGAAACAAAGGTTAAAAAAAATTATGAAATTATGAACAATTAATATCATTATGATATTAAACTATAATAGGGAAATTATAAAAAAAAAATATCACAATTCCCATCAATATATCAATTTCTTTTTGTCAAACAAATCCTTTCATATTACCCATTATAACATACAACCATTGTAACACTCTAAAATTTATAACTTAAAATTTTGGTTTGAATTGAAACTTAAAACAAACATAAATAGGTGTTACTCCCATTATTGACATAATATTGGTTTACAAGCCATTATCACATCAATTAAAATACAAAAGCAAATAGAATGCGAAACATAATAAACGTAAAGTATGAAGCTATCACAAACAAAAGTAAGAGTTTTGAAGGTTACCTCATAATACAATGTTCAAATACATATAGGAAATAACCTAAGGGGAAATCCCAAAAGGGTATCGGGGTAAAAATAAGAATTAGATAGTATATCTCTCTAATTCCATAACCCTATGCATGATATATAATTACTCCTCTATAATTATTGTCATAAATAGCTTAATAATTAAGTAGGTCCTCAATGACAAGGAGAAAGTGAAATGGCTCTTCTACTTGTGGAAATAAGTAGTGCGCATGAATGGAAGATGTACATGATGGAAACCTGTTAGGGTTTCATAAAAGGATCGAAGAAATTAATCGAGCACGGAGTTCGATTCGCCGAATTCAGCCTAAGGAAAACTTCCAAAGGAAGATCCAAAGATTCAAAGGCATAGTTTTACAACGGCAACTGAATTCGAGAGAAAGATCGATCAAGAGTTGATAAAAGACAGAGAATAGACGCAGTAGAGAAGAAGTGAGTGAGAGGTTCGCCGAGAGAGAGAGAGAGATCGCAAGAGAAGACTCAAGAGAAATCAAGAAGTGTGTCGTATATCAGTTAAAAAAGTAAAACTACTATATTACAACGTATATGCCCCTATTTATATAAGTGTATAGACCGTATAAAAATACACCATACATCCAACCCAATCTCATGATATAGCCCAACAAACACAATTAGGAAATGGGTCAAGATAGGGGGTTGATAATGGACACTCGACCAGCCTAAAAATACATAAAAAATCTCCCTAAATTACAAGATAATATTTAGACATTAATTCCCATAATCTAATTGAATTCTATCTAATCATGGCTATTAAGGATTGATTAATCCATAATCCAACTAATCCATTATTATGGACTAGGTGGCGGATTATACTACCGACCTAATTTCCATTAGCTAATTCAACTGGCGAATGCATCACATGGGATTACATACAAATAACAAAAAAAAATACATAATCTGCAACACTCCAACAGCTGCATCCAGAATCCATGTACTGCATCAACTTCCTAGTTATTCACACAAATAAGACAAACAATTATAAGTAACAAATGATTCACAGCAATTATCAAAATTAATTAAGTATAAATTTTTAAGATTCATATCATTTCCCTCTTCTTGAAAAGGTTTCACCTCTGAAACCTGAATAAGTCCTAGAAATGGACTAAGATCAGCCATATTAAAAGAGTTACTAGCATTCCCAAATTTAGCAGGTAAATCAATCTTATAAGCATTGTCATTAATTTTCTCTAACACAGTAAATGGTCCATCTCCTCTATAATCTAATTTTGACTTCCTAAAATTTGGAAACCTCTCCTTCCTAAGGTGTACCCAAACTAAGTCCCTAGGTTTAAAAATCATTTTTCTCCTTTTATTAGCATTTTCAGCCATTTGCTACACCTTTTTATTGATTTTTTGACTTACAAACTCATGAAACTTTTTCATATTATTAGCTCTAGATTCAGCATCAAAATTTTGCAAATCAACATGAGGTAAAGGAATTAGGTCTAAAGGAGTTAAAGGATTAAAACCATACACAATTTCAAATGGAGTTTTATTAGTTGTAGAATGCAAAGTCCTATTATAAGCAAACTCTACCTGAGGTAAAACATATTCCCACTGTCTAAGATTCTTTTCAAGGATAGCCCTTAACATATTAGCTAATGTTCTATTTACTACTTCAGTTTGTCCATCAATTTGAGGGTGACAAGTTGTAGAAAAAAATAATTTAGTTCCTAATTTTCCCCACAAAACCTTCCAGAAATGACTCAAAAATTTAACATCCCTATCTAAAACTATAGTATTAGGTATGCTATGCAATTTAAATACATTAGAAAAAAATAATTCAGCCACAGCCACAACATCATTTGTTTTATTACAAGGTATAAAATAAGCCATCTTACTAAACCTATCTACTACAACCATTATTGAATCCTTAGTTCTATTAGTCCTAGGTAATCCTAAAATAAAATCCAACGAAACATCAACCCAAGGGTGGTTAGATATAGGAAAGGGAGTATATAAACAAAATGGTTTTGAAGTAGTTTTAGCCTGTCTACAAGCAATACAATTGACAAAATATTTTAACACATCCTTCTTCATGTGAGGCCAATAAAAATGATCAGTCAATATATCTAAAGTTTTCTTAAATCCTAAATGTGTCGTTAACCAACCACTATGAGCTTCTTGAATTAATAATCCTATGTAAGAACATATAGGAATACATAACCTATTTTCCCTAAACAAATAACCTTCATTAATAAAATATTTTCCCTGTGTAGAAACTTCACACTTTTTATAAATTTCTTTAAAATCAAGATCTTCCAAGTATAACAATTTAATACTGGAAAAACCTAACAAGTAGTATCAACATCATTTAATAAAGCATATCTCCTAGATAGGGCATCTGCAACTACATTATCACTTCCTTTCTTACACTTAATCATGTAAGGAAAACTTTTAAGAAACTCAATCCATCTACCCTATCTTCTATTTAACTTTGATTGAATTTTTAAATACTTAATAGCTTCTTGATCAGTATTAATTATAAACTCTCTATGCCATAAGTAACGTTGCCAAACTTCTAAAGCCCTTCCTAAAGCAAACAACTCATTTTCATAAGTGGAATAATTCAAAGTACTACCATTTAATTTCTCACTAAAATAAGCTATTGGTTTGCACTCTTGAGAAAGTACAGCCCGTATTCCTAACCCTAAAGCATCACAATCTTATTCAAACATCTTTTCAAATTCAGGAGGGCTTAACACAGGTGCTTGAGTTAATTTAGTTTTAAGTGTTTTGAAAGATTTTTGGTGTTCTAAACCCCACTTAAATCCATTATCCTTCTTTGTTATGGCAGTCAAGGGAGCAGCTATAGTACTAAAATTCCTAACAAATCTCCTATAGAAAGAGCACAATCCATGAAAACTTCTTACCTCAATCACACTCTTTGGCACAGGCCATTTTTGAATAGCTTTAATCTTATCTTTATCCACAAATATGCCATCTTTTCCTACCACAAATCCTAAGAAAACCACATTTTCCAGACAAAATCTAGACTTAGTTAAATTAGCATAAAGCTGTTATGTCTTAAACACATTCAAAATAATCCTTAAGTGTCTCAAGTGTTCCTCTAAAGACTTACTATATATAAGTATATCATCAAAATAAACAACCACAAATTTTCCAATAAAGTCCCTCAAAACATAGTTCATAAGCCTCATAAAAGTACTAGGAGCATTTGATAACCCAAAAGGCATCACTAACCATTCATATAATCCAAAATTAGTTTTAAAAGCTGTCTTCCACTCATCTCCTGGTTTCATCCTAATTTGATGATATCCACTTTTTAAATCTATTTTTGAAAATATAACAGCACCATGTAATAGATCCAACATCTCATCAAGCCTAGGTATACGATATCTATACTTTATAGTTATCTTATTTACTGCCCTGTTATCCACACACATCCTCCTACTACCATCCTTTTTAGGCACTAATAACACTGGAACTACACAAGGACTCATAGAATCCTTAATGTATCCCTTACTTAACAATTCAGAAACCTGCCTTTTTAGTTCCTTAACTTCCTTAGGATTAGCCTTATAAGCAGGTCTGTTTGGTATAACAGCTCCTAGAATAAAATCTATTTGATGTTCTATTCCCCTCAATGGAGGTAATCCACTAGGAATGTCCTTAGGAAACAATTCACTATAATCTTCCAATAATTATTTTACTGTGCTAGGTATTTCTTCACTTATTCCTAACTGACATTCATAAAATTCCTAACTAACTTAGACATTAACAAGGTACTAGCAGCATTAATACAACTACTACTGTCTATGGTCATGTTAAATCATTTATCATCAATAAAACACCTAGTATGAAATATATTTTCTCTCTATATAGCATTAGAATCAGGTAATTTGTTACTATTTAAAGCCCTATGTACTACAAAAAGTTCCTTACTCACTAGCAATTCTATTTCTTCTTCTAAATCACTATCATCTTCTCTGACTACACTAATCTCTATATCTTCCTCTTCAGATTCAGATTCTATGTCTCCAGATTCTCTAATTAAAATGTTTCTCTTGTTTAGACACTCAGAAGCTATATGTCCCAATCCTCCACATCTAAAACATTTAATATCCCTAGTCCTGTTATGTCCATTTACAGGGTTTGTTATCACATTCTTACCCTTTTCAAATTTATTTCCTATCTTAGCTTCATTATTCCTCCCTCTAGATTCAACTTTACTAGTATTCTTCCAATTTCTAGAAGTAGTTCCCCCAAAATTTCTCCTTACTGTACTCTTAAATCCAATCCCAGGGGTTTTATATTGTCTAGACTTCCTTAATTGAATCTCTATCTTAGTAGCTATGTTTACCATTTCACCTAAAGTTCCACAAGGATATAATTCTACTTTATCAGCTATCTCAGAGTTTAATCCACTCAAAAACCTAGCCATAATAGCATCATCCTCCTCAATAATTCCTGTCTTAATGATCAAGACCTCTAATTCCTTATAGTAATCATCCATTGTTCTCATTCCTTGACTAATTGTTTGTAATCTCTTATGTAACTCCCTATAATAGTAACTTGGTACAAACCTTTTTCTCATTAAAATTTTAAACTCTTACCAAGTCTTTATAGGTGGCTCCCTATACCTACGTCTATTTAACACCAAGTTATGATACCAAGAGGAAGCATATTCAGTAAATTCTACTACAGCTACCTTAATTTTCTTCTCTTCTAAGTAATTATGCACTCAAACACTAGCTCTATCTTCCTTTCCTACTTAAAATAATAATCAGGGTCATTTTTGCCATTGAACTCAGGTATGCTAAGCTTAAGATTATTTAGATTCCTATCATTGAATTCTAATTCTCTTTATTATCTATCGTTCTACCTAGGTCTCCTATCACTATTGTTGGATACTTGATCTTCTAACTCTTCTAGGTTAGCTATGGGGGGAATTCTAATCCTAGGGTCCATAGGAGCTCTTCCTCAAACCCCTGCTTGGTTAGTTTCAACTCTATTATGTTGTAACTCATTAATTCTTATTTCCTATTCTCCTATTCTTTGTTCTAAATTAGCAGATAATACAGCAAATTGAGCAGTCACTTGTTCTTGAAAAGTCCTAAGAGTTTCTAATAGGTCATTATTGGAAATAGATTGATTAATAGACTGTCCATTGTTAGATATTATGAAATTCTTTTAATCTAATCAATTAACACAGTCACAACTAATTAAACAGGATCAATTTATTTAATAAATTCAGACAGATAAAAAAACACAGACTAATTATAAGAAAATATCACAGTGTCAATGACTAACAAAGATATCAATAATACAGCTTACTCAGAATTTTTCAAGAAAATATCAATTCGACAATGATAGATAAATGAGAAAGAACAATATTACCACAAATTCTTAAACAAATAATCCACTTAATTAGGGACCCCTCTTCTTAGAGGTCTTACTTCTTTCTCGAAATCAAAAGGGTTCAATGGTTTTTAACCTGTCTACTTATCGAACGAACAAAAGTAATATTTCAAAAGAAATTGGTAATTAATTATAGCAGACAGGAGAATATAACAAGAAAAATTACGATTCAAGGTTATCAACATAAAATACGTCCCGTAATTAGCCAAGATTCAATTTCTTGACCAAACCCTAGGTCGATTAGGGTTTCTTTCAGGAACTTCGAAATAGCGGACAAAAACACTTCAATCGCCGGTTTAATAACGATGGAAATCGTCAATTCCTTCGTCGTTTACAAACCCTAAAATTTCACACTTCGAAATTAAGGTTGGTGACAACAATAGATAACGAACTAGAAATGAAAAAGAACTTAGGAGTAACAATTAAACCACAAGCACTCGAATAATCGAGGCTCTGATACCAAATGATGGAAACCTGTTAAGGTTTCACGAAAGGATCGAAGAAATTAATCGAGCACGGAGTTCAATTCGCCAGATTCAACTTAAGGAAAACTCCCAAAGGAAGATCCAAAGATTCAGAGGCACAGTTTTACAACGGCAACTGAATTCAAGAGAAAGAATTATCAAGAGTTGATCAAAGACAAAGAACAGATGCAGCAAAGAAGAAGCAAGTGAGAGGTGCGCCGAGAGAGAGAGAGAGAGATTATGAGAGAAGAATCGAGAGAAATCAAGAGAGTGTGTCGTATATCAACCAAAAACTAAAACTACTATATTATAATGTATATGTCCCTATTTATATAAGTGTACATACCGTATAAAAATACACCATACATCCAACCCAATCTCATGATACAGCCTAACAAACACAATCAGGAAATGGGTTGAGATAGGGGGTCGATAATGGACACTCGACCAGCCCAAAAATACATCAAAAATCTCACCAAATTACAAGATAATATTTATACATTAATTCCCATCAGCTAATTTAATTCTAGCTAATCATGGCTATTAAGGATTGATTAATCCACAATCCAACTAATCCATTATTATGGACCGAGTGGCAGATTATACAACCGACCTAATTTCCATTAGCTAATTCAACCGGCGAATGCATCACATGGGATTACATAAAAATAACAACAAAATACATAATCTTCAACACTCAAACAGCTGCATCAAGAATCCATGTACTACATCAACTTCCTATTTATTCACAAAAATAAGACAAACAATTATAAGTAACAAATGATTCATAGCAATTATCAAAATTAATTAAGTACAAATTTTTAAGATTCGTATTAGTATATTAGTACATACAATGGTAGGGGATGGAAATGAAACCATGTGAGAGGAAAGTTCATGGCCTAAAGTGGACGAAGGGGAAAGAAGGATGATTGGAATAGCTAGAGAAGGAAAATAAAAGGAGAAAGGAAAAAGGAAAAGGGAAAAAATGAAAAGTGAGGGAAAAAGAAGAATTTAAAAAAAGGAAAAATAAAAAGAATTTAAGGTGAGGATTAGAATTTGGTTTAGGATAAATTAATTATCACTCATTTAGGGTTAGGATTAGGTAAACAAATATTAATTTCTTAGTATTAGGGTTATGTTAAAATTTTAAATATTACATTGCAATCCTCTTAAAAGAGTTTTTCAACCCAAAAGTCAATAATGAAAGATTAGAGATTAAGAGAAAATTGGTGTACGGAAAAGTGATATTAGTAGTTAATTCTATGGGAGTTGAATATAGATAAGCTTGCAACTCATCTAGAACATGTCTTTCTCTATCTCCCAAATTACATCATCTACTCCATAGAATATTAAAAAGTGTAATTGAGCTTTAACAAGTCCATTATAACTTGGTGTCAAGAATTTGTAAGAGAATCTCCTCATATTACAATGAATTGTTAAGTTTGATCTAATTGGGTCTCCTCACATAGGAAGGATTTACACTCTACTTACTGAGATGAGAAGTATGTAAGATGTTGTGAACTCTAACTAACTCTAGCAGAAGTGCCAATCTCTATGTGACCTTCCCAACTCTATAAATATTTTAAAAAGAACTAATGTACCTTGCACTCAACTTACCCATCTAATCAAATCTCTACACTCGCATGTTGGGGGAAAATCCCAAAAAACTCTATCCTCTACCTTAAAACAATCACTACAATACCTTCAATCTATATACCTCTTTTATCCACATTGAGTTTCCCTCATCCTAGCCTAAATAAAATGAATCTATTGAGTCATCTCCTCGATCAACAAAAAGGTTTTGATCATATGCATCCATATAATTCCTCAAAGGGTGTCATCCTTATAATGGTGTGGCAATTGTTATTATATGATAACACTAGAAATTGTAGACCATCCTCCAAAACTGCCTCAAAAGTACAAAACACAAGCCCATAGCATGTCCTCAATATCTTATTCATCCTCTCTATGTGCGCATTATTGATTAGTGAAAGGAGGTAATCATTCTCAATTCCATTCCCATAGCCTTCTATAACTTCCCTCAGAAATGGAAAACAAATCTTATATCACTATTAGAGTCTATGTTCGAAGGTGTAGGCATGAACTAACTAGTCTTTGCTCCAATTCAACTTCATCAGTAGAAAAAATAATAATTTAGTTAATCGGTAAATAATAAATCATCTCATCCTTTTTGTAAATCTTCGACAGTCTACTCACAAAATCTATGGAATGAATTTCCAATTCCATCTTGGAACATCCAAAGCCTAGAACAAACCTATAGGCCTATGGTTCTCTAATGTAACCTTCTATAGACATGAACTCCTATAACTCTCGCATGATTTGAGGCCACCGATTAATTTGATTAATCTCCATGTACAACTTATCTCATCCCAAGTGACTAAACTTTATAGCACAATAAATATCCTCCAAATTTTAATGCTTCCAATCAGCAAAACTCTTCAATCCTCATGAATATAAAATCACTCCGCTTCACCATTTGTTATCATTTATTGAATCCTCTCGAGCTTAACATCCATAATATACCAAGTTATTATCATATCAAACAAAGCTAGTGTAATCATCAAAGCACTCATTCATACCTCTAAATTAGTCTACTTAATCAACTATATTCTGTTCTCACCAAGACATTACAACAACCAATTAGCCACCACATAAGAAATCAAAGAGTTTGATGTCTTCCTACCTAAGAGAGTTACCATAACATTAACTTTAATGTTATGGTAGGTCAATTCATAGTTCTTCACTCGATCTAGCCATCTCCTTGTATCAAATATAACTCCATACAAGTGAATATAAACTTGAGGCTTTTATTGTCAGTGAAGAATCTATAGTGTGTCCCATATTGATAACAACTCTAAATTTTCAACATGAAGATGGCAACAAGGAACTCAAAATACATAATAGATAATTCTACTCATGATACTTCAACTATAAAAAACCATTGGTAACTACCATACCGTGTTGCATAATTACACAATCTTATCCATGCTTTGATGTGTCGTTATAGATCTCAAACCTGTGTGATCTTGATGCTATAGTCCAAACTTGTGTAGTAGTTAAACATTGCTTCAAATCCAAAAGTGTGCCCACACTTACATTATCACACTAAATTCTGGTATTCCTTTTCATAATGTTCATCAAAGGATGATCTACCATCAAGAAATCCTTTATTGTGTACTCAGAAGTCCACTTACCCAAAACTTAATCCTCCCTTTAGAACCTTATATGCTTTGAATGGAAAATTCCTCCCAAACCATTATGGTGGCAATAGATATCCACTTAGATGGCATGGTTAAATCCTTAAAATGTATAGCACTCGTCATCTTCTAGATACTGAAATGGAACGCTTCCTCAAATTTATAGACTACTATAAACACACTAGGTTCTATGCCTAGATAAAACATCAAAGACTTTGTGAACAAAATGCTACATTATCATACTAAATTGCCCCCTAGGTTATCTGCATGAACTCCATAAATGTATACCATATTAAACTTCCACCAACAATTTGTTGAGGGAATTGCTATATTGATGTCCTCCTTATGTAAAAGAAACCTACCTATCAGGTGTTTGTAACTCTCAAAAGGAAAAAGATTGTTGTGGTTACCTTTCTAGCTTATCAAAAATTGACTACCTATAACAATTATTCCAAATCCTTGATTCATCACTCAAGGATTAGTTAATCCTCCTCACCATCACAAATAGACAAATGATAACCAGTGACTCTTTAAAGCTATTCCTCTGTAATACCCTTATATGGGTAACAAAAAGGTGGTTATGATGGGTGCTAATGTAGCCATTTAGTGACATGACAAGACTGATGAAAGATAGAAACTATGTAAGGGTAAAATATTCCATGTTACCATAATATTATTCACATAAAAACTTTCAACGATTACCCACGATACCTATACTCAATTCCCCACAAATTCATCTTTGTTTTAGAAAAATAAATGTTTTATATATATATTTAAATTCAAATAGCGGATCATTTGAGGACTACACATTTGAAAACAAAATATGATAAGCAAAACCATAGATCTAATACCAACTTATAATGCCTTACAATTAAAATTTTTCATTTTTGAGGAAATGCAATAACAATATTATTACATGTTACTATTGTACTTAACATAAGTTGTGATTATCAGAAAATCAACATATAAAATGAATGGATAAAAAGTTAAAATTAAAGACATGAAAAATAAGAACAAAATGCACTGAAAGGGATATATTAGAACTAAGAGTTGCAAAATGCATCTAAACCGAGAGTGATAAATAGAATAATATCGCTTAACATCCCAAATAACAAGGATAATATGGTCACTCCTCCCCTAAAATGTAGAAAATTTATCTAAGGTGACGACATTGACTTATGTAAAACTATTAAGGCCATCTTCTTATAAGAATGAACAATACCAAAGAAATGGATCATTAACATAATACATACTAAGTAATAGAGTAATATAATTGTTGGAGTGTTACATGCAATATATAAGATCGCAAAATAGAATAAGATTGTCCAATAATTAAACAGAGTATAAGAAATGAGGATAAGTAAATAAAAATTTCATTATGCAGTATATCCATTTATTTTTTTTATGTTGAGTTAAGGACCCCATTATTCTTTTACCATTGGATCATATTGAAGCACATGTTAGGATCTAACACGCTTGTCCATTATTAACATCCTGTGGAATGGACCTAAGATGTTCTATAGCACATGCTTATAACTAATATTCATAAAATAATAAAATGTTATAATGCACCTCCTAGGGTGAAGCACGCTAGGCAATTGTTATCCTTAGGTAGACCAAACCTATATATTCAGCATGAACCCACTTGATCCTTTACTTTATGTGATTAATATCTTATTAACTATCATTTTTCTGAATATTATACCGTAGAAACAAACATATATATGCATGGAACATATAAGGAAAGAGACAATTATCCACCATGGAAACCATAATGTCCTAAGGGGAGCATAGCTTCTTCCATATTAGGTATTTAACCTCTAAATTGATCATACACTTCAAAAATATTATAATTAACAACGTATCTATTATTCCAGGCCTATCTCTAGCATCT
This sequence comes from Tamarix austromongolica, assembly GCA_039764185.1. Taxonomy (NCBI): domain Eukaryota; kingdom Viridiplantae; phylum Streptophyta; class Magnoliopsida; order Caryophyllales; family Tamaricaceae; genus Tamarix; species Tamarix austromongolica. The sequence goes on from CM077817.1 coordinate 53,091,868, forward strand.
TACATATGCAATAATGGCTTACCTCTAATATTATTATCCATAAATTCCTACAAAACCCTAAAGCATAATGTTTTTCAAAAAACCTTATATAAATACCAAATTTAATACACATGACTTGAATAACATTACTTACATTACATAAAAAAAAAATTACATTCTAACTCTAGTATCTGATATATATGCGATAATAACCTTGCCACTAAGGTCATTTTCCCTAATTTAAATCCATTTCTCTTATTATTTAATTTATTCCACTTATCATTACTCTGATTATTCCATATGAAATAATTGTAATCTTTAAATCCAATTAACATATTTAAATATCAATAAATTCGTATTGATCCCATATTAATGAAAATATCCATAAGGATGCAAAATGACCTATGTTTATATGAAAATCCTATAAGATACAAGATAAGTTGTTTTCATCTTTTAACACACTCCCTCATGAAGGTTATTAAAAAAATATATAAAGAAAAAAAAAACTTCATACTAAAATCTTGGTAGTGATTCATGCCAACCCACTTGACCTATAAAACCACATTAGCTAACAATGTATAATTACATGCTTTTACACTTTTCTTACCTTCCATAGATTTTATACAAAATTATAATAAAAGTTATTATTAGGATGACATTGTCGTTATAATAATACCATCAAGAAAATTTCACAAAAAATATACTGAACATTTAAAAACCTTTAATATGTCATGTATCCTTACAAAAGTTATCTCAAGCCTCTATAGATGCTCAACCTTAAGATGCCTCTTCTATGGTCAGTAGAAAAAAAACTTAAGATATGGTAATAATTCATTATTATTATTTGAGAAAAAAATCAAGGTAAATGTGGGTGTAAATTGGATTACGAAGTACACAAAAATGGACATGAAGGGAAATACATACATGGAAATGTGACACATCTAATAGGATAATTTTATGAGAGTCTCAACTCCTTAGGGTGTATTACACTAGGTCCTTATGTTTATTGAGGGGGAAATGTAACACATCTGCTTAATGTCCTTGTACAACTTATCTCCTCCTAAGTGAGCAAATATATAGCATAATAAACTTCCTCTAAAATCTGATGCTTCCAATCAAATTAACTTTAAGATACACACTAATCACCTTAATAATGAACTATGCCATGCTCATGAATCTAAAATCACTCCACCTGATGATATTATACCATTCAAAAAATCCTCTCAAGATCAATATCCATAATATATGGAGTTCTTATCTCATTTAAAAAAAAGATATTGCAATAATCATAGCACATATGCAGACCTCCACATAAGAAATCAAAGAGTAGTATGATGTCTTCATACATAAGAGATCTACCACAACATTAGCTTTATTGTTGTGATAGGTTAATTCATAGTCCTTCACCAAAGCTATCAATCTCCTTGCCTCACATATAACTCTATTCTAGTGAATATAAATAAGAGGATTTTATTATTAGTGAAGAATATATACTATGTCCCGTACTATAACAAAACTAAATGTTTAACATGAAGATGGCAAGAGCAAACTCAGAATTCACAATGGGTAATTCTACTTATGCTACTTAACCTAAAAAAAACATTAGTAACTACCTTACCATGTTGCATAATTACACAACCCAATCCATACTTAGATGCATCATTATAGACCTCAAATTCATTTGACCTTAATGGTATAGTTCAAATAAATGTTGTAGTCAAACTCTCCTTTAATTCCAAGAATGTGCCCTCACTTACATTATCATAGTAAAATATGGTTTTCTTTTCCATAATGTTCATCAATGGTTGGTCAACCATTGAGAAATCCTAAATAAAGTACCTATAGTATCCAATGAAACCCATAAACTACAAACCTTAGGAATGCTAGTGGGTTCCTTACACTATAATTATTGTAATCTTTGCTAGATCCACAAAAACTCCTCTTGCTAACATTATATGTCCTAAAAAGGCAAAGTCAAGAAGCTAAAACACTCACTTGGAGTGAAAACATAGTGTAAATATGTTTCTCATGCACCTCTCTACTTTAAAAATATAGTAGAATTTTGTTTATAAACCACTACAATCTTGTTGAGGGATACTGGAAAGATCAGTATGATCAAATCCATAAGTACAATAGTTATCACATAATGCGCTTATAATTTCCATACTATATCGCAAAGTTTATCATCATGATATATGCTTTAGTGATGTGCAATCAATGATAGCCAAACCATAGGTCGAACTTGAAGAAGATTAGAACACCTTAAAGCTTAAAAATTAAATCATAAATTCTTCGAAGTGGTCATTGGTTCTTCACCATCAATATTCATATTCTAATAATCTATACATAAACAAGTAGTCCCACCATTCATATTTAAAAAGGAAATTGGTTATTAACAAGTAGACACACTCTAGCAAATGTACCTGTGAGCTAACACGTCTTGGAATTGTGAGTTTAACTACTGTAACCCTATCTCTGACATTCAGCAAGGAACCTTTGAAACTTTCTCTATTATCAGTACTAGAATGATGGTGAATTATATCATGTGCACTAGTGATGTATCAAATATCTACTCCCAAAATATGTAAGTAAATTCTTAAGCAACCAAACTATCTTCTAATGATGACAACCCCTTATTCAGCTCCAAAATAGTCCACAAGTATAGTTTCAACAAAGTCTCATATGATGTCTACCCCCACCTATCTCTAAGACCATATCTGATTAGATCCTACTACACTATACTATATCACTAGAAGGTACCATAATACACATAAACTTAAGCAAAAATAGTAATATAAATAAATGATAAGGATACACCTAAATAAAATAACACATACACAAATAACAAAAGGATGGAGAACATATAAGTGACCACACCCAATTGCTGACAGGCCTCTGCTTAGCTGATGACATTTAGGCACTCACCTTACTATCCTCCCTAGTAACCCCTATAATTCCCTCCCAAATCTTAAGTCTTTCCTTGTCGTTCCTAAGGAAATTGGTAAGACCCTTGTGATATTCCTTTAACTTACCTAAGCTATATATGAGCTACAGTAGGTTTCCTCTATTATTATTATTTTTATTGTATCTCTACCTTATAGATCCACAACTAATAAACTTATTTTTGGGCTACAAGATGTCCTTATTATCGAAACTAACCCCTATATTATATAAAATAACTTATATCTACTGATACTCATAGGATTGGTGGCCCTAATAACACAAGCTTAACATTAAGAAAACACTTCCTAATGACCTTATCTTAGATAATCTTGACCATAAAATGTCAAAAGAATATTCTCCCTACCCATATGATCCCTTCATTGAGAAATCAGAAGTCCACCTACTCAAAACTAGATCCTCCCTTTAGAACCCTATATGCCTAGAATAGAAACTTGCTCCTAAACCATCATGACGGCAACATATATCCACTTATATACCATGGATAAATCCTTGATATCTATAGCAGTCATCATCTTCTAGATACAAACATAGAAACTTTCCTCCACTTTGTAGACAATTATTGACATAGAAAGTTTTATGCCTGGATTAAACATGAACAACTTTGTTTAACAAAATGTTATATTATCACATTAATATGCCCCGCTAGGTTAGAAGCTTGAGCACCTTAAGCTAATCCATCTTAAGAATCCCACAAAAAATTGTTGTGGGAATTATTGATGCAGGAGAATCCAATGAACATAATGATAGTCGTGTTCATTGTAATCCTCAAGGTAAGGAAGATGATTTATCTTTCTTAATATTAGAGCCTATCATGTTAAATATTCTTGATAATTCTTATATGCTTGACATTGAAAACCATTCAAGTTATTCTTATAGGCATGTCATATATTTGCAAGAAGACGATGTTCATACAGATTGATGTGTATAAGTATTCTAAGTCATGTAAGGATATGACATACACAGGATGATAACACTACAACAAGAGATAAAGTGATGATATTCATTATTTGTATACACTTGTTGTAAACCCTAACCCTAAGTATATTTCATGTAAGTTGGGGTATGGCTATGATTTCCTGTATGTATCTTAGTAAATTGTATAGCTTTGTAATATTAATCCATAGTATCATTTAACCAATGATACTATGCTTTGTATTAAGGTTAATATGGGCTTAATTCAACCATGATTAATGGGCTGGATTAAGTAAGGATACTCAACTGGTTAAGCTAGTTCACCACTGAGCTTATTATCTCTTATATAAGCCTTCCTTGAGCACATGATTGTATTTAGAATGAATAATAATCTTTTAATCAAAATTTGAGCAAGACAACTAAAATATAATCCTCCTTTTTGGGTATACATTGAGCAAGGAAAATTTGGGATTAATCCTTCCTCAAATATATCTTCAATTTGACACATTTGGAGGCTTACAAATCTATCGAAACACCTTCACTAGTATCTTTATGTTCTTCGCCTATAATCCATCAATTCACTTCATTTCTTTTGCATTATATCATGGGTGAAAGATTCTAATATAAATTTTGATCCAACCTTCCATTTAATTGATAAAAACCACAGCAATTATTGTCTTTATGTCCTTGTAGGACTTCAGTTGTCCTCTATGTGCAAAAAAATACTACTTATCAGGTGTCTATAACTTGTAAAAGGAAAAAGATTAGTGAATGTCTAATCAAAATCCATTATTCATCACTCTAAGATTAGTGAATCCTCCTCACCATCATAGATATACTAGTGATAGCAAGTGACCCTTCAAATCTAGTCCCCTCTAATACCCTCATGTGGGTAACACAGAGTTGGCAGTCACAAATGAAGTTTATTTGGTTGTGGTGGGTGCTAAAAAAACACGATGAGTGCTTCCAACATCTCCACTAAATGGCCGATTTAGCCATTTAGTACATGACAAGCTAGATGCATGATAAAAACTATATAAGGATTAAACATTTCCATCTTACAGTAATGTTATTCACATAAAAACTTTCAAACGTTACCTAGGATACCTCTACTCAATTCCTCACTAGTTTTCCTTGGTTTTATGAAAATCAAAGTTTTCTGAAAATATGAAATAATTCTTTAAAATTAAATAGAGGATCTTTTATCAACTAACAATTTGAAAACAAAATATGATAATCAAGACCACAAATCTAATTCCAACTTATAATATCCCACAAATTACTATTTAAAAATTATATTTTAGAGGAAATGCAATCACAATATTGTTGTATATTACTATTATACTCCACATAAGTCATGCTTATTAGACAATCATCGCATTAAATGTATGGCTAAAAAGTTAAAATTCAAAACATGATAAATAGGAAATGAGGGAGATTTCTAAACTTATATATGAGTTTAAAAGTTAACTCTTAGTAAAATAAACAAAATACACCAAAAATATATATTGGAACTACAAAAGGCATCGAGACCGAAAGTGAATAAATAGAATAAAAAACCTCAACATCCTAAATGACAAGGATAATATGGTCACTCCTCCCCTAAAATGTAGAAAATTCATCTAACGTGACAGCATTGACTTCTAAAAAATTATTAAGGCCATATTCTTGTAAGAATGAATAGTACCTAAGAAATGGATGATAGACACAATACATACTGATTAATAGACTCAAATAATTACAGCAGGGTTACACATAATATATAAGGTCATATAAAAGAATAAGATAGTCTAATTAAACATAGCATAAGCCAAGAGGATAAAAAAATTCATTATAAGGTATATCCATAATCTATTTAATTTTAATGTTAAGTTTAAGATCCATTATTCTTCTACCATTGAATTAGATTAACGCACCTGCTAGGATCCAACAAGCTTGTCCATTATTATCATCCTGTGGAATGTACCTAAGGCATTCCATGGCACATGCTCATAAACACTATTCATAAAATAAAAGAATAGTAAAATGTACCTCCTAAGGTGAGGCACACTGGGCCACTATTATCCTCGGGTGGAACAAACCTAAGTCCTTCGCCTTAACTCACTTGATCCTTCACTCTAAGTGATCAATATCTTATTGGCTATCAATTTCCTCAATATTATACTATAGACACAAATATATATATGTATGGAAGATAATGAAATTTTCAAATAATTACTTAAAATACATAAAAGATAGGCATATGTATATTCAGACATCCCCAAAGGAAAAAGATAATAATCCACCTGGGAAACCATAATTTCTTAAGGGTAGCATAACTCCTCCTATAATACTAATTTAACCACGAAATTGATCATACATTATGAAAATATGATGATTAACAAAATATATAATATTCAAATCTAACTTTGGCATCTTGCATAACCAATAATCGCTTACCTTTAATGTTATTATTCTTAAGTTCCTATAAAACATTAATTTCACAAATTAGGTATAACTTTTTTCAATGGACCTCAAATTAATACCAAATTTAGTATATATTCATAGAATATGATTAGTAACATTATAACAAAAAACTAGATTCTAACTCTAGTATCTAATATATAGGCGAAAGTGACCCTGCCACTAAGGTCATTTTCCCTAATTCAAATCCATTTCTCTTATTGTTTAATTTATTCCACTTATCATTACTCCAATTATTCCTTGAGATATAATTATAATATTTAAATCCAATTAACATATTTAAATACAAAATTTCATAATGATCCCATATTAACTAAAATATCCTTAATGTTTCCAAAAGACCTATGTTTATATAAAAATCTTACAAATCACAAGATGAGTGGTTTTCATTTTATAACACACAACCCTTATGAAAGTTATTAACAAAATATATGAATAAAAAACAAATTTCATAGCCAAATCTTGTTAGTGATTCATGCTAACCCACTTGACTTGTAAAACCACCTTAGCTAACAATGTAAACAATTTTATGCCTTTACATTTTTCTCACTTTTCATAGGTTTGATACCATAACATTATAACAAAAATATTACCAAGATGAAATTATCACCATAAGAGTAGGATCAAGAAAATTTCACAAAAATACACCTAACATTTAAAAACTTTTACTATATCATGTGTCCTTACAATAAATATCTCAAGCCTCTAAAGCAACTTAACCATAAGATGCCTCCTCTATGATCAGCATAAATACACATAAGAAATTGCATTAATACATTATTATTATTTAAGAAAATAATAAAGGAAAAATTAAGGTAAATATGGGTCTATATTGTAGTAAGATATAAACAAAACTCGATATGAAGGGAAATACATACATGGAAATGTGACATAGCTAATAGGAGATTTTTATGAGATCGTCAACTCTTTTTGGTCCATTACCCCAGGTCATCATATTTATTGATTCGGGAATGTGAAGGTTCATGTTATTAGGGTGGTTTTTTGCGAGTTATAGGTAATCTATCAGATGGAATTACATGGGGTTGTAACATTGTTGAGAGTGCTTTACATGTGATTAGGATAATAAAGGGGTTATTTACATGAGTTATGAATACAAATAAGGTTGAGAAAAATTTTGAATGTGATATTTCATTACTTTATTTTGGTGTCTTCTTTTGGTTAGCTCTATATTTCCCTTGATTTGTTGATGAAGACTTTGGGAGTACTCAATTTATTCCATTGCCTCATAACTTAACTTCAACATCGAAGAACTAAAAATCTCCCTCTTCTCCTTATTTACTTTTCATGCTTAACTATCATCAACCATTAAAACACTTTCAAAGCTCCCTTTACAAGAAACATAAATGAACTTAGTTAAATCCTCTTCATTCTTTTTTTCCCGTCTTTCCTTTATTTAGGATTTTCTATTTTCTAATCATATTATTTTATTATTAATTTTTGTAGGTGAGGTTTATTTCTTAATCGATATCATAAAAGATCCATTTAATCTTCTTTATTTTATTTTATTTAAGTTAAGGTAATGTTAATCTTACTCACTTCTAGGATAATGTTATGAAGCATAATATATGGTTATCTCTGTGATTTTATAAATCTTATCGAATTATACATATATGAATATGTAGTAGAGTTATAGATCATGATTTTGTTAAGGTTATTAGTATGGTGAAAATATTTCTTTTGAGGTTCGATCAAGGTATAGAGCAAAACATTTAAAAGTAAGGGATTATAGAGTTGAATATTTGAAATTAAAATTACCTTAGTTGATGCTAAATAACTCTCAATTGGATAAGAGTTGTGTGTCCTATTTCATGTGAAACTAAATTTCGATGAGTATAATTTCAAAAGCATATTTATTTTTATGCTTTAGAGTTGTATGTAAAATGCGATGATCAAGATGTTGAAAGTGTTCAAAATTGAGCGTTAGGCTTGGGCATACATTTTGATATTTCAGTTTGATTACATTTTTAGGATTTTGAGGAATTTTAAGTTGTTTATTGATATTTTGATAAAAAATTAAAATTTATCAATTTAACATTTTTTTTATCACAATGCAAATTTAGTAAGAAAATTAGTATGAACGTTCGTCATGATCATATAAAATGTTTTTACAAATTGCCTACTAATCACCATATGTAGAGTTATTTACGAATTAATCATGTTTATGAGGATTATCAAAGATTTAGAAGTTTAATTTGGGATAATTAAAAAATTAATCGTGAATAGGATATAAAATGACAAAATTACCCTCAGAATTTTAAGTATATGAATAGTGAAACGAAAACCTTGACCATTGACCATGAATTTACATTTGCATGTGACCTTTTTTTTTAACTTCAACCTAAAATTAACCTTGCCATCATTATTTATTTTGTTATTTATGAATAACTGATTTTCTATAAAATAGCATACAACTTTATTTCTTAATTTGAAACTCAAATTCTTTTTCTTGGTCAATAAAGGATAAACTAATATTTTGGAATTAAAATGATCACATTGCCACTTTAATGAATTTGTTTCATATAAAATTTTGATTATGTCATAACTTATGTGGTAATAGATATGTGATTAATGTTTTCTGCTATATAAAGTTTTAATGCATTGTTGAATAGTGAGTGATAGTGTTAAACATGAAAAGATGATGGGGGTTATCACAATAAATAACCAACTCAAAAAACAAAATTCCCCATATTCATTACACTAAGAAAACTAAAATTCTACAAACTTCATTTCTTATAATCACTAACACTTGAGTGGTCAATAGCAAATATATTAGTTGTTTGGTTCCTTATCTACTCTATAGAGTTCAAAAGTACCCTATATGGGATACAAACACTTAATGACTATGTGACATTAAATAAGTAGATGATGAAATACTTTAACATTAGTGCATTATTATTATTATTATAAGTTAACAGGAGAGTTATGCCTTTTTTTTTTAATTTCACTCTTTATCATGTTTCAAAGATTTTCCTTAAACATAGAATAGACATTAGTAAATTTTATACCGGTTGCTCCTTAGGGTATAAGGGTAATTTATCCTTACACTAACCATGGATTAAGTATTGAATATATATCTATGGTGGATGTGATTGTGTCATCTCCATTATATATTTAGCTTCAGCAAAATCATTCAAAAAATAAGGAAAAGTTTTTTACCTACACTAAGGGGGTGTTATAAGAGAATAGATGATGTGGTTTTTATCAAAGCAATAGAAGGTTGGATTAAAATTTGTATTAGAAGCTTTAACCCACTATCTAATCCAAAAGAAACAATGTAAATTGATGGATTATAGGTGAAGAACTTGATGAAACAAGTAGAAGAGTTTTGACAGATTTGTATGGCCTTCAAATGTGTCGTGGTTGAAGATAGGTTGACGAAGGTTTAATCCCAGATTTTCCTTACTCAATGTCGACCCAAAAGGGAGGATAAGACATTAGATAACTTTGCTCAAAGTTTTATCAAAAATTTCTTATTCATTCATACATACAATCATGCGCACAAAGGCCTTATATAGGGTAAGGAAGGAGTCGGTTGTTAGCTAGCCTAAACCAACTGATTATTCCCTCCTATTATAGCCTATTAATCATTGTTGAATTAAGCCCATATTAACCTTAATCTAAATATTAATATCATTGGTTCAACGATACTAAGAATTAATATTACAAAGCCATACAATTGGCTAAGATACATACCTGAAATTATAGCAATACCCTAACTTACGTAAAATATACTTAGGGTTAGGGTTTACAACATGTTAATATAAATAACTAATATTATCACTCTATCTTCTTTTTGTAATGTATCATGCCATGTATGTCATAGTATTGTATGCTTTAGAATACTTATACACATCAAAGTGTATGAACATCTTCTTCTTGCAAATATGTGACATACCTTACAAGAATAACTTGAATGTTTTTCAATGTCAAGCATAGAAGAATTATGAAGAATATTTAACATGATAGGCTCCAACATTAAGAAAGCTAAATCATCTTCCTTACCATGAGGATTTGTATGAACATGAAAATCATTATGTTCATTGGATGCTCTGGCATCATTTTCCCCAAGTGAGAAGAATTTTCCCTCGAATTTGTATCAAAATAATATGGAGACAAATCATCAACATTAAAATTTCTTAAAATTCCACCATAAGAATCTAGAAGTTCAAGTTCATAAGCATTATCTCCAAAATTTCTTAGTTTTTTAAATGGACCACTGGCTCATAGCATTAGTTTATGTTTATGTAAATTAGGAAATCTTTCTTTACACAAATGTAACCGAACTAAGTCACTAAGAGAAAACTCATAAGAGTTGCTATGCTTATTCGCTTGAGCTTTATACTTGGCATTAGATTTTTCATTATTATTTTTGATTTTCTCATGAAGTTGTTTAAAAAATTATATTCTCTCTTTAGCTTTATAGTTTTGCATATCACCTTTTTTCAACAGAATCATGTTAATAGGCTTGTGAGGATTCACACCATACACCACCTCAAACGGATTAGTTTGAGTAGTACTATAAGGACTATGTTTATATGCAAACTCTGCGTGAGCTAACTAAACATCCCATTATTTTGTACTTTTATGAACTAAACCTATTAATAATGTACCAAGACTTATATTAGTTACCTCAGTTTGACCATCAGTTTGGGGATGATGTGAAGTGCTAAATAACAATTTAGTACCAAATATATACTATACAGTTTTCCAAAAATAACTCATGAACTTGACATAGGTAATATTTGGAAGAAAGATATAAAAACTCATATTTTCTTTCACAAATCCTTTATTAGTAAGCTCTTGTATTTATTTTTGTAATTCCTTATATTCTTCTAGGTTACATCTATAAGCCAGTTTATTAGGAACAGGCATACTAGGAATAAGATCAATAGCAAGTTCTATACCTCTTTTAGGTTGTAATCCAGGGGGTAAGTCATCAGGAAATACATCATTATACTCAACAAGCAACTTAATTAGATTAGGATTTTTAATTTGTTGTTTCTTAGGTTTAGAATCTTTAGAAACTAAAGCATAACAATTTCCTTCTTCTTTTATACATTTTTCCATAGCTTTTCATGTAAAAATAATCCTTTTTTTATCATCACTTAAGGGCATATGGTCATATAAAGACGGTGTGAGCCTATACAATTGTTTTTCCTTTTTCACCACATATTCATTAGTTACCCCATCATGAGTTTCTTTTCTATCAAAATGACATGGCCTACCCAAAATTAAACCATAAGCGTCCATAGGTAAAACATCACATAGAACTTCATCATGATAGTCTTTAATAGAAAATGTGACTAAAGCTCTTCTTTTTTTTTTTTACTTTAGCTCCTTTATCCTTATTTATCCATTGTAGAGAATAGGGTTTGGGATGATTAGTGGTTTCCAAACCAAGTTTCTTAACCATTTCCTCACTAGGAACATTAGTACATGAATCAGTATCAATTACAACTCTACAAACCATATCACCTATTTTATACTTTTTTAAAATCTTCTCTCTTTAAGTAGGTGTAATACTATGTCGTGTTTATAAAACTCTTTGAATTAAAATAGCATGGGTCTCCTTCTTCCTCTTCTATAGTTAATATTTCATTAGGAGATTCTAATTATAATTCATCATCATCACTACATGGTTCCATGTTTTCTATTTCATGTATGGTGAAGGCTCTTTGGTTAGAACAACCTCTTGCAAAATGTCCATATCCTTTACATTTAAAACATTGTTTATTTTCCATTTCAACCACCTTATTTTTACCTTTATCATCTTTTTTATTCATTTTATCATATGAAAATGTTCATTTAGGTGTAAAGGTGTTAGAATAGGGTTTAGTTGAAGTAGATGCATTAGACTTAACATAGGCTTTAGTTGATTTATTTTGTCTTTTAATTTTCATAGCCAATTTTATCAATTCATCAAGAGATTCATAAGAGTACATATCAATATTGTATCTTATTAAATTAGTCAAGCCACCTAAGTATCTAGAACATTTTTGTTCCTTTCTTTCATGAACATCACATATAAGGGCTAGTCTTTCAAATTCTCTAGTGTATTCTCCTACACTAAATAAGCCTTGCCTTAGAGTAGTCATTTTAACATACATATATTTTTCATACTCTCTAGATAAAAATTTCTTTCTTAAGTGCTTTTTAATTTTTTCCTAAGATTTTATTTTAGACTTCTATTTTTCTTTACTTCGTTTTAAGTTATCACACCAAATTCGAGCAAATGTTTTAAACTTTAGAGTAGCTAATTTACACTTTCTATCATCATCATATTCTCTAAACTCAAAAATAGCCTCAATATCATGCAACCATTCAAAAAATGATTCCACATTCAAATCACCATAAAATTCAGGAAGGTCAAGTTTAATGCCTTGATCTTCATGGTGTGCATTTCTTACATGGAATGTAGGAGCTCTTCTTTGGTTTCTTGAGCCAAAAGAATTTGTTCTTCTTCTTCATCATCATGATGAGAGAAATTTAGAGGTCCACGTTCACTCTTGGCATGGTACATAGGCTTTATTCTCCCTTCCACACTATCATGTGTGGTTTCCATTCAAACTTGCCATGGTTTACACTTCTCTTGGTCGGCCAACATAGCTTCTACACTTTGAAGTTGATGTTGCAGTTTGTTTTGAGTTTGTAATTGGGCATACATGCGTGTGGTGATAATTTTGATGGACTCTACCAAGGCAGGCACCTCTTCACTAGCCATGGTGAAGGTTGACACATAACCCTACTTGTTGCACACAATAGGTACCATAAAGTGTACGTGCTAGATTTGTTTTTCCTACAACCAAACAAAGCAAAAACCAATTGCCAATTCGAAAGCAAATGTTAAACACTACCTATAGTCTTTTTATAGGAAAAAAAAGATCTTTTAGCACCAAAAATAGGCACTACATGAAGGTACACAAAAATAATGAAAGGTTAGTGTATAAGAGATGTGAAATTCATTCACATAAAATCATAGAACATGTTTATGTGACTTTAATAAATGCTTTTCCTCCAGTGGAAGATTCGTGTTGATGTCTTCATAGAAGATGTAGAGGAGATCCAGATATAGATGATGGACTGATATATTGAGATAAATTGATGAGATATGAGTTGAATACAAGGATTGCAAATTCTAGATCTGTTTTGGGAGATTGAGAGTTATTAAGGGATTTTGACCTCTTTGCTACTCTCCTTGCTTTCTGCACGAACGGAACTTGAAAGGGATTTCTACAGACTTGATCACACCCCAATGGAGATTAGAATTCAATAGGAATCAAGTGTTTGAGAGGCAGAAACATCTGTGGCAAATAGACGAACCAAACCATGCACTATTGGAAGGTAAGTGTTGGTCAGTATTTTATATAGAAGGTTGGGGGAAATACAACAAGATCGTTGCAAGATTGGAAGAATTTCAAGCAAGAAATTCATGAAAAATCAAATAAATTCATCAAGAATCAATAATTAAAATAAATGGTTGAGTAGCCGTGGAGTTCTTTGTGCAAGAACACACACGTGATTTTAGGGTCACAGAATACTTGGTTTATATTAGGTTTGATACTAAAAATGATGTGGTTTTTATCAAAGTAATGGAAGGTTGGATTTAAATTTGTATTATAAGCTTTCACCCATAATCTAATGCAAAGGAAATGAATTAAATTTATGGATTATAGGTGAAGATCTTGATGAAACAAGTAGAAGAGTTTCGACAGATTTGTATGGCCTTCAAATGTGTCATGGTTGAAGATAGGTTGAGGAAGGTTTAATCCCATATTTTCCTTGCTGAATATCAAACCAAAAGGGAATATTAGAATTTAGCTAAATTTTATCAAAGTTTTATCAAAAATTTCTTATTCATTCATTCATACAATCATGATCACGAATGCCTTATATAGGGGAAGGAAGGAGTCGGTGGTTAGCTAGCCTAAACCAGTCGATTATTCCCTCTTAATCCAGCCCATAAATCATGGTTAAATTAAGCCATATTAAACTTAATCCATAGCATAATATCATTGATTAAATGATACTAGGTATTAATATTACAAAGCTATACAATTGATAATGATACATACACGAAATTATAGCAATGCCTTAACTTACGTAAAATACAAGGGTTAGGGTTTACAATAAGTTAATAGAAATAATGAATATCATCACTATATATTCTTGTTGTAATGTATCATCCATGTATTTCATAGTCATTCATGCTTTAGAATACTTATACACATCAAAGTGTATGAGCATCTTCTTCTTGCAAATATGTGACATACTTACAAGAATAACTTTCAATGTCAAGAATATAAGAATTATCAAGAATATTTAACATGATAGGATCCAACATTAATAAAGCTAAATCAACTTCCTTTCCTTCAATATTATTATGAACATGACAATTATTATGTTCATTGGATGCTCGTGGATCAATAGAATTTTAGCCAAGATTAAATTCAGAACTAACACTATTTCCCCCAAAGCTTAGCTTATTATAATTAGATAAAATATTTTATGCTGAGCTAAGAATAATCATGAAAGGGAGGTGAAAAGGAAAGGGAAGAAAATGGTACGATAATAAATTTTAAAGCATCATTATATAAGGATAAAAATTACATATGAAATATGTAAATTGTTAAAAATTATTTTAAGGAATTTATTTAAAAATAATGTGTCTAAAAATTTTTGTATTTCTTTAATCAATGATATTAAAAAAAATTTTATTTATCATCATTATAATAATTTATTGTACTCATAGGTAATCATTGTTTAATACCTTTATCAAATTTGTAATTAATTACAATCTAATCTAACTACATTATCATACACCTACTGAATTAATACATTTGAATGTATATCTTATGTTGAGTATATACTTACTTGAGCATATCTAAATAAAAATTTAATTAATAATAAATAAATATGTTTGTATATATATATATATATATATATAGATAAACACACACACACACAGATATATATAACCTGAATGGTACTTCTAATTTGAAGTATTTAACACTTAATACAATTATAGCCCTTGACATGAATTTTCCAAGAGTATCATATGTTACAATCATTTGAGATATATATAATCAATTCTTTTATTTGCCTTTCAGGTGAGTTCAATAATTATAAAAAATTGCCCATTAACAATTAAAAATGAGGAAAACCTCTTAATATATGTAGGCCATCATCGATAATAAGTCGATAGTAAAAAAACTGAGAAAAGATACTCCTTTTTTGCAGGTGAATTGTATTTTCCAATCATATTAAGTGATAGCATCATTTGTTGTTGATATTTAAGAATTTGAAAAGACCGACGTGAGCAATAAGTTGTTCAAAATTAATGTACAATATGTAACTCACTATTTGCTTAACAGCATCTAAATTAATTCCACACTAGGCTTATATAGCAAATGTAGATATTCTTCATGTTCAAGCTAATTAGTAATTCCTAAATGAAATATTGTAACATTACACAAAACAACCAAGAGTTCCCTATATGTATAAAAAATGTGTGCGTGTAATAGTAGTGTTATTAAATGACATTTTACATTGGTAGGTAAGTGTACTCCTAAGGCTTCTAAACTAATGACCGCGATCATTGATATTTTAATTCCCTTTCTGAATTTTCCATTCAAGCATATATTTTTGTGCATAAGTCCTAAGTTTTCTATACTTCTTAGACCTATCACCCCACCACAAACCCCCTGGATTTACAAACCATTTATACCAAATTCTCTCTACATATGAATGTTGAGGGTTCATTGTAAAACATGATAACTATGATCAACATCATTGGTACAATTCTTATCTTGGAGTTTTCTATTGATTTGATTATATATAAAAGATATCCTTAAATATATATAAACACTCTTTTTTAACTAGTTTGGAACAACATAATTCTTGTTTATTCTTTATCTTCTTTTCTTTGTGTCCTAAGTAGGAATGGATGGACCTATTACTCTATTCTTATGAATTTGTATAGATATAAATCTAGTGAACTTAACATCAAGTGAAAAAGTAACATCCTTGTAACACATTAAGTGATAAATGTTTTGGAATAAATATTATTCTATAACAATTTATTTCCTATTAATGAATGTGCATCATCAAAAAATAAAAAAATGGATATTTTGTGTAACTATTTTCATTAATCTATGAATGCGTTTTTGTTAATCTTAACATGTAACACAAATTAAATAGTCATTTCTATGTTTTTATTATAAAATTTCTCACATTTTGGTAGAATTTGATATGAATTTCATCTTTGGAAGATATAAGAAATTTAGGATTTATAATGCTATATACAACTATAAGCATGTAGGAATTTTTTCTAGAAGGTAGTACAACATCCTAAACATTAATCAATGTTGGAAAAAAAAATCCAACATATATGTCTTTTCATCTGTTACGTATATAACTTTATTATTTTTTTTTACTTTTACCCTTGTAATCTTGCAAGAATGAAAGATTTTATTAATTATTATCTTTGCTCGTTCAAAATTTTATAATTAGAAATTATTAGCTAGACATCCACATTATCACATGTTATAAGTCATATACAAAGGTAGTAATATATATTATTTTTAATTATTAGGTTTAAAGAAACTCTACTAAATCATATTATTTTAAATTTTCACAACAAAAGGGAACAGTAATTTTAGTTAAATTTTTTCTTTTCCCCTTTCCTTTCTTTCAATATTTTTTAGGTTGGACATAAATACACGGAGAGATAAGAAATGCATCTGTAAACTTTTGATTAAGATTAGAAAAGTAGTAACTCTATAACAAAATCATTAACATCTTATTTGTGTTATATGTGTAGGAATTACATTTTCTAAATTAGTATTTAATTATAATATTTTTGTGGTAAACATTCTATCATATTTAAATTGATGCTAGCCAATATTGCCATAATGTATGGAAATTACAATTGAGAAAATTAAAGACCATCCTAGTTCTAGCTACTTTAGATTTTTCTTAGAAAATTAATTTATGATCGAATAGTAGATTATCAACCTTTATTTTTTACAATTCAAATAAAAGATAGCAATATGAATTGCCAAGGAAGTTTCAAAAATGGTTGCATTAGCCAACATATTAAATATAATATCTTATTAAAACCATAAATTTGTATTAGAAACCATTTTTTGGAGTATAGTCATAAATTACCAGAAATAAAACGATGGATAATTTGTACCCATAATATTATTCAAACCTTTGTTATCAAATAGATCCTTAATCAAACAAATAAATGGTAATGAATGGAACTTTTGGTTGTATATGACTATTGTTTACCCTTTATTTTCAAACCAAATTATGGAAAATGTAAGAGGCATCAACTGAGCTAGAATCTTTTGGTAAGCACACCTAACAAAAATATGAGATGTAAAAACAAATCATACGATGGATTTCCATGGATACAGGGATAGCGAGAAATGGGCAACTTGTCTTTGTGTGTGTGTCTCAAAATTTCAAATTGGAAATATTTTTTCCAAACGGATGGATGTCTAATACAATTCTAGTACAGTAACACAGACAATTAGTGTAGCATGTATTACTTAAACAATTAGAGTAGAACATAGTCCTACTATAAATTAATAATTTTTATCTTTCTATGATATATAAAATGATGCTTGGTAAATGAAAAAATTTATAATGCTAAGTTTACAACTACAATCATTAGCAAATGAAAAAAATTATTCTAAAAATTCAGAAGAATATACTTAATAGCTTTATATGAATCATGATTTCATAAAAAAAAATTATTAAAAAAACAGCTACAATCACATATATGCCGATATAGTAACTCAAAAACTACTAAAAATAGCTAACTTTTTTACTAAGGATTAAAATTTGAAAAAATCTCTAATAGTGTAGGTTAAAAGTTATCCAAATAATTTAATTAATGAAAGTGCCTTTTAGTTAAAGGAAACGTGTTATGCAAAATTCTCTTTAGCTTTTGCATCTCAATGCTCTATTCACCCAACAGACTTTTTTTTAGTCAAACAAGATTTTCTAATGTCATCTAAGTTAAAGGCTAACTGTTTTTGACAAACATACATAAAACAAATTACATAAAATTTTTAAAGGTAACCATGGTTAAAAAACATAAATATGAGATTATGTGAAATTATTGTCATTAGATATTAAACTATAAATGGTAAATTTTAAAAAATATCATAATTTGCATCAATATGTCATTTGAATTTTTTTTTAGTCAAAGAAATCATTTGATATGACCCATTATAACATAAAATTATTGTAACACCCCAAAATTTAGAACTTAAAATTTTTATTTCAATTGAAACATAAAACAAACATAAATGGGTGCTGCTACCATAATTGATATAATATTGGTTTACAAGCCATTACACATATATTAAAATACAAAAGCAAATTATTATGAAACATAGCAAACATAAAGTAGAAAACTATCATAAACATAAGTAAGTGTTTTAGGGGCTAACTCAAAATACAATGTTCAACTGCATATAGGAAATAACCTAAGGGGAAATCCCAAAAGGGTATCAGGGTAAAAATAAGAACAGGATAATATAACTCTTTAATTTCGTATCCCCATGCATAATATATAATTGCTCCTCTATAATCAATGTCATAAATAACTTAATCATTGAGTGGGTCCTTAATGACTAGCACAAAGTAAAATCAATCTTCTACTTGTGGGCATGAGTAGCACACATAAATGATAGAGGTACATACAGTGGAAGGGGAAGAAAATGAAACTATGAGGAAGGAAGCTTCATGGCCTAAAGTAGATGAAGGGGAAAGAAATATGATAGAAATAGGTAGAGAAGGAAAAGAAAAGGAAAAAGGGAAGAGTAGCAGAAAAAAAAAGAAAATAAAAGCGAAAATAAAAAGAATTTAAAGTGAGGATAACAATTAAGTTTATATTTAAGTTTAAAAAATTAGAATGAATTGATTATCACTCATTTTGGGTTAGTATTAGGTAAAAACATATTAATTTCTTAATATTAGGCTTATGATAAATTTTGGAATATTACACTATAACCCCTTTAAAAGTGTCTTCAACCAAAAATCAATAAATAAAGATTTAGGATTAAGAGAAAATTGTTCTTTTGAAAAGTGACATTGGTTGTTAATTTTATGGGAGTTCATCTCTTGGATCAACATAAAGCTATTAATCACAGGCATCCATATAATGACTCAAAGGGTGTCATCCTCATACTGGTAAGAAAATTTTTGTTATAAGATAACTCCATTAAGTGTGGACCATCCTTTGAAATGCCTCAAAAATAAAAAACATAAGCCCATAGCATGTTCTCAATATTTTAATCATCCTCTTTACCTACCCATTATTTTTTGGTCATAGAAGCTAATCATTCTTAATTTTGTGCCCATAGCCTCCAATAACTTCCCTCAGAAAAGGAAAAGAAATCTTATAACCTAAATAGAGACTAGGTTCAAAGGTATACCATAGCTATGCACAAAATACCCCATGCAGGCATGACCTAACTAATCTTTACTCTAACATAACTTCATTAGTAGGAAAAAAAATAATGTAGTTAACTGGTAAATAATATATAATCACATACTTTCTGTAAGTCCTCAATACTCTGCTCATAAAATATGAAGATGGATTGCCAATTCCTTCTTGGACCATCCAAAGGCTAGAAAAACCTTATAGGTCTATGTTTCTCTTATGTAACCTTCAAAAAGGTTAGATATCTTAACATGAATTCCTCTACCTCACACATCGTTTAAGACCACCAATTACTCAGCTTAATATCTATGTACAACTTATATCCTCCTAAGTGATAAAAATATATAGCACAATAGGCCTCCTCTATAATTAGATGCTTCTAATCAGTGCAACTTTAAGATACACACTAATAACATCTATAATGAACTCTACCATCGTCATGAATCTGAAATCACTCTACTTGACCATTTGATACTGTTTATCGGATCCTCTCAAGCTTAATATCGATAATATACCGAGTTCTTATTTCATCAAACAAATGTAGTGTAATCATAAAAGCACTCATTCATACCTCCAAATTAGTCTACTTAACCAGCTATATTCTCTTCTCACCAAGATATTCAAGCAGCTAATTAGCCGCCACATAATAAATAAGAGAATATGATGCTTTCCCACCTAAGATATCGAGAACTGCATTAAGTTTCCATTGTGGTAGGTCAATTCATAGACCTTTACCAAATCTATCAATCTACTTGCTTCATAAATAACTCTATGCGAATGAATATAAACAAGAGGATTTTATAATAAGTGAAGAATTTACAATGTGTCACATACAGATAACAACTCTAAATATTCAGCATTAAGATGGCGAAGGCCAACTCAAAATCCTATATCGACTATTTCTACTCAGGCTACTTCAACTAACAAAAAACATCAGTAACTACCTTGCCACGTTGCATAATTACACAACCGAATCCATACTTTGAAGCATCATTATAGACCTAAAATGTAACACTACATTTTTAGCTAGTTCTAATTATTTTTACTTAATTACATAAATTATTGTAGAATATTTTATAACCTCAAGATTGTTTTGACCGATTCGGTGGTAATTACGATTTTACGGCTAGGTGTACTTTGATTATAAAATACTATCTATATATGTAAACTTTTACGTTAAACCTTGTAAAATATTATTATAAAATTTTATCGAGGTTTAAATGCATTTTAAATGTAAATCTAGAAACTTTGGTTTAATTTTATTTATGTTTGTTATCCCTTTTGAATTTTATATGCAAAATATATAAATAAGGTATG
Source organism: Tamarix austromongolica (assembly GCA_039764185.1). Classification (NCBI taxonomy): domain Eukaryota; kingdom Viridiplantae; phylum Streptophyta; class Magnoliopsida; order Caryophyllales; family Tamaricaceae; genus Tamarix; species Tamarix austromongolica. Next base: position 53,112,983 of record CM077817.1, read on the forward strand.
CTAGCCAAATATCATATCATATGTGTGTTAAAAATTATGAAAAATTATATTTAGGTTTTAAATTAGTAAATAATTTGATATAAGAAGTTTTATGATTTTAGGAATAATTTTGGTATTTATGTTTGTAATTACCTTATATGCTTATGAGTTGATTGTAATTTTAATATTTTATATATTACAACTTGTCGTAAATTCATAAAATTTTACATATAAATTTAAAATATTATTTTACAGATGTTCATAAAATTTCATAATTGTATGAGCTTTTTTCCTATTTTTATCAATTTTATCCTCTTTATTGATCTTTCTACCACTAAAAATAATATATAAATCTTAAGGCTATTGTTCATATATGAAATTACTTTCCTACACTTCGATGATTAGATTTTGTATCAAGTTTACCATTTTCTTATTCATTCAAGTAACTTTTGGCCAAAATTACTCTCATACACTCTCTTCTTATACTAGTTATGTCACTTTGGCTCTTCTTCCACTCAACCTTCTTCACTTGCATTCCCAATGCTTAAAGAAAACCTTGGACCCACACACCATCACCTCCCTTATCCATTAGTTTATTGATTATTTTTCATAATTTCATTTAAACCTAAATACATTCCACCACCATAAACACTCAATCACCTTGTCCATTATCATTCAAGTGTTGAATAAGCTACCTCTCCCCCTCTCTTGTGGCTGCAGATTTTTGGTTCCTCCATCCCCTAATTATAACCCCTTTTTTATTTCTTTGTTTATATTCAACATTTCTCTCATTTCCTCCTCTTGATTGCTCCCCCTTTCTCTTTATTTTGGTTATTTTTGCTAAGTATTATTAAGCTTTGTTCAGCGTATAACAAAGACCCATCCCCTCCTCTTTATCCTCATTCTCTTGATTTCACTTCTACATTTACTTCTATTTAGCCTTTATTTTTTTTAAATAAGTAAAGAAAGTTAGATTTTTGGTTAAATTGTGAAGTTGTCATGTTTTATCTTCTCCTCTAGTGTCTCCATCTTTCGAAGGCGTTGATATTCTTTTGGAGCTTCTTTTTTGGAGGTTCTTTGTGTCATTTTTCTATTTATGCTTGGAAAGATGTAACCCATATGCTGCTACTAAATATATATAAATCATGTGATAACATGTTTAAAGTTTCTTTTTTTATACTTAAGTGTAATTTATGCTTTCTTATAATCTTATACATAAAGAGTATGCATTCATTATGTATTGTTATTAATTTCTTTAAGTGTGTGACAATGTATTGTTATGCGAGGGTATGTTAAATTTATGTATTTTAAATATATGTATGATAGCATAATAAAATAGGGTTGTTGGTGTTGAAGCAGTTATGCATGATGGCGGTTTTATATACTAAATGAGCTTAATTGTATTTTAGGGGCAAAATGGTATTTGTTATTATATTAAGGTACCTCTTTTAATTTTATTGGTCATGAAATACCCCAAAACCTATTTTTAACAATTATAGCTAATTAAAGATTTATTATAGAAATTCATTAAATAAATTATTTTTTATTAAAATAAAATGTAATTAATTAGGGCTATTTAAGAAGAAAATAATAAATATTTTTTAAGAAAAAATTTAATATTTTAGCTAATTAAGGATTTTATTTTAGAAATTAATTAAATAAATTATTTTATTTTAAATAATGGAATAAATAGGGCCAAATTAATAGAAACTTTATAAATAATTTAATTTGAGAAAATTAGAGTGATTTTCTAATTAAAATAGAATTTATGAAAAACCTTTCAAAAATACTAGACTTTAAAATATTATTTTATTTAAATATTAATATTTTTTAAATATCCGAAATATCGTAATTAATTTCATTAACCCAACTCACTATTTTTCTTTTTTTTTCCTTTTTTCCTTTTTCTTTCTTCTATTTCTTTTCTTTTTCTTCTTTTCTGTTTGTTTCTTCTTCTTTTCTTTTCCATTCTCTTTCTTGATTGGGCCTGTCTATTACCCAATACCCTTCTTTCTTTTTCCTTCTTCCGCTACCTCTCACCCTCCTTCCTTTCTCTTCTCCTCTCTATAATCAATTCTTCCTTTTCTTTCTTTTATTCTTCCTTCGGTAGCCAAAGTGTCGTGTTCTTCCTCCTTACCCCTAATTAGCCGGCTCCCCTTGTTTTCTTTTCTTTCTTTCTTTTTCAAACCATCAGTCCACCCCACATCTTCTTCTTCCCCCCAACGTCGACCTATATTAGTGCCCGAGCTCCCTGGTTTTTCTCCCCCGGCCACACTCGTTTGACCGATTGTTACTCCTCTTTTTCTTCCCCTAACACGTATACTACCTTGACTCACCCCATCTCCCTTCCTTTTAGTGCATGATTCTTTTTTTAAGCTAATCACCCCTGCCTTGAAATTGACTTCTATCGGCTAGCCATTGCAGCTAGCGACCAAAACCCTACCAATATTACCCCCTCGTTGACCCATAGAACTCTACCCTTTCTTTTAAACTCTATAAATATCCCTCATTAGTTGGATCTCAAAGCTTTTCTTGAATCCCTAAAAACCTACCCTTTGTCATTGCTACCCCTTCAGACAATGTTGCCACCACCTCCAGCTGACTCCACCGCCCTCTTTGCCTGCCAAACTAATCCTTGCATTGCCCTCAACTGACTAAACCACCTACATCCCTCAAGTTTCCCTGCACAAGCCACCCCTTGTTGTGTAAAATTTACTTCCCGATCAGCCCATTCCTCCATATCTAACGCCCTTCACACCACTCTTAGCCACCACTACTGTCATCGCCACTGCCCCTTACACCTCCCAATATGTTCTACAGACCCTCCCTTATCTTTCCCTACCTTTCTTTTCCTCTCCTTTCCTCTCCTCTTCTCTTTCTCTCCTCTCCTATTCGGCCACCGCTGCTACTGCCGTGCGCTGCCACCTTTGGCTATGCCACTACCCTCATTCTATTCCTCTCCTTCTACAGAACTATAATCACCCCTACTCCCACCCTCGTTCTTCTTATTTTCTTCCCAGCCTTCAGCCTTTCCCCTTTCTTCTTTTTTTTTGACCATTGTCGCCACTTCTATGTACCACCACTAGTGCTGCCTATCACCACCAACCTATGGTTTAACCCTAAACCCCCTCAACCATTTTTTACTATTTATACAAGGTTTAATTTATTTTATTTCATTTATTAGAATATATTATTATTATTATTATAACTATTATCAATGTTATTATTATTATAATTATTAAAATTTTATTATTATTTCTATTGAGGGTCAAGGTGATATTATATTTTTTATTTTGATTTTATTATAATTATTCTTATTCTTGCTATTATCTTTATTATTAATATTAATATGTTGTTGTTGTTGTTTTTGTTGTTATTATTATTATTTTTTAGTATTAGTATTGTTATTCTATATAGGGTTAAAACCCTATTATGCCTATTTTGAATTGTAGTAGTAGTATTAAAAATATCAAGTCTTATTATTATTAATATTATTATTGTTAGCATTTATTATTATTATTATTATTATTATTATTATTATTATTTAATAAGTTTATTAATATTCATTGTAGGGTCAAAATCATATTTCATTTGATCTTCAATTATTATCATTACTATTATTACCATTATTATTATTATTATTATTATTATTATTATTATTTGTGTTGCAATATTATTATGGTTTTTATCATTATTATTATTACTATTTCATTATTATTATTGCTAAATTTTTTATTATTTTTACTAATATTATTATTGGTATTATTTTGATAAAGGGGCCAAAACACTTTTTTCACTTTGTTTTTGAATTATGCCCTTTTTATTATTACTGTTGTTATTATGATTATGGTTATTATTACTATTGTTAATATTATCATTATTGTTATTATTAGTATTATTTCCATTTTCATTATTATTAGTATTTTCATTATTATTATTATTATTGGGATAAAATCTTTAAACCCTAATATTATCGACTTTTGTAATATTACTGTGATTCTTATATTTTTTGGAAAGTTGGTAATTAGTTAATGTTATTATTGTTATGATTTTATTATTTTATCAGAATTTAGTCTTAGAATAAATTACTAAATAATAGTATTTTTAATAATAGGGAGTCTAATTTTTAGTTTTTCCCTCATATAGGTGGGACTAGTCAAAGCCTTAAGGAGGAGTAGGAGCGTGCTCCAAGATAGGTGTCATTTTAGGTAAGGGTGTAACTAAGGCTTTATTTGTGTTGATGTGCATTATATGCTTTGTATGCTATATATTCTAAGTTCATCATTATAAGTATTTTGTGTGTCGTATGGCATAGAGTTGAAGTATGTTCGTGTGTTAGTATATGGCATGTGCATTATGTATATATGGGGAAAAGGTTTGCGACCTTTTAGACATGCATGTGAGGATGTATACAAGTGGTATTGTGTGGGAAAAAGGTTGAAAATGAAAATGGGGAATAAGTTAACCAAAGGTGAGTAAGTTAACCAACAAGAAATGAGTTGACCAAGGGATGTGAGTTGAACTAAAAATGTTAATGATTCATTAGTGGAAAAAGGAATAGGGGGTGAAAGTAAAATGAAGGAATGAGAGAATCTATAGTTTTGCATGAGAGAATCTAGGATTCATATGGGAGAATATAAACTAGGTTTTTGTATGGATGGACATAGGGTTTTTGCATGGCATATTCTATGGTGTTGAATAGGAGGATCTAATCTAGGGTTGCATATGGATTAAATATAGGGTTTTGTATGGATTGAATCTAGAGTTTTATATGGATGCATCTATGGTTTTGCAAGGATAAATCTAGGGTTTGTAGAGAGGAATCTAGGGTTTTGGATGGAGGAATCTAGTGTTTTGTATGGATGGACCTAGGGTTGCATGGTTGAATATAGGATTTCCCATGGGAGTTTTAGGGTTTCGCATGAAATTTTTGAATATTTGCATGGGATGAGTAAAGTTTGTATGGGAAGGAAGTTTACATATGGAAAGTTAATTTGGGATGTGAAGAAGGTAATGTAAGTGTTGTTTAGGTGTTTGAATACTTTGGATGAGAAAATAGTACGTGAAGCAATATATAGGTATTTAGGAGAACGAGCTAAGGTTTATGTGGACAATTGGGGTTTGGTGTGGCTACTTAGGGTTTTTGTGGTAGCATGCATACTTGGTGATTAAAGTGTAATTATGAGGCTGGAATATATACGTTGTGATGTTTGGAGTGTTAAAATGATTTGGATTATGTAAGGTGGAGTAGTATAGGCCACATAGGCTTAAGTTAGGGTTTCTAAGGAAAATCCTAGAGTGAGAAAATAAATGGACTTGGAGTTGTGTAGCAATGGGCCTTGATCAATATATTTCAGTGTTGGAGTTCTAGTGTGAGTTAGAGTATAGAGGAAAGGTTGTTGGGCAAGAAAGAGGTGCATGGTGATCATGATATGGTACAATTTAGTTAGAGGATAAGTGTAGAGGGAGTGATTCATGCATGTCTGGGGTAAATTTTCTGAATAAGAGACTGTAATACATTCATTATTTAAAGTGGAAGATTGTTGAGTGAAGCCCAAATTGGTCCACCAGCATATAATAGTGGTTAGGACATAATGTCTTATATGTGATCGGTCCATCGATGAATAATAGTGGTCAGGCTTTGTACCTGTGCATTTTCGGTCCACCGACTATAATAGTGGGGGATTTTGTGCTCAATAAAACCCAACATATATTTTCTAGGACATGGAAAAGACATTAAGTACTTAGAGTGAAACACCATGAGAGTCGGGGAAAAATTGGTTCACCGGCGAATAATAGTGGTTAGGAGCTTTATGTCCTATGCAAGAATAATCTACCGGCAAATAATACTAGTCAGGTGCGTTGTGCCTTTTGTGTTCCCGGTTCACTGGATGTAATAGTAGGTTTCTCGTACTCACATGAATTTAATAAAATGCATGGTATGAAATGATTTCTGATATGACATTAATTAAGTAATTAATCTGGATTATGAATAATCCTTTGTACATCTTCCTGGATGATAGTATGTATTTCTATTATCATGTTGTTCTCTATGCTCTTATTATTTTTTTTTATGGCTATGTGATTTGTGTGTCGGCCTTAGTAAATGGTAATGTTACTCAGTACATAGCGTACTAATCACCCCTTTTATTGGTGATGCTCATTCCAATGAGCAAAAGGCTCTTCTCACTTTGTCTAGGTAGGCGAGACATCAAGTAGAGCTAAGGATTGAGCATATATGTGGCTTGTTTCACACTTCATATTATTTTATTTTCTTATATTATTTCTTTGTATCGAATTTACCCTTTTATGATTGATTACTTGTATTGAGTATTTTAGATGAACATTATTTTTAGTTGTAAGCTATTTCTCTTTTAGATATGAATAATAATTCTGTATGCGTACTCTTATTTTTGTTTTATAACCATTTAATGCTTATTTGGAGTTTAGATTGTCTTGATTTATAATTGATTATTAATTTTCTTCTTGGCTTAACACTTAGTACTAAAACGGACAGAGAGAACCGGTTTAGTACTAAGTGACGCGGTAACATCCCTACAATTCACGGGTTTTCATACTATGAATTTCCCTTAATTTTAATAAAAATTAGTATTAAAGTGGAAAACTATTGAGTAAATAACATATAATGGCATTTTGTATGTTTGTCGATTATTATACCTCAAAGTGTGAATAATTGGAATAAGACGACCTTAGTGGATTCCTAGGTTGACCTTTGAGTTAACCTTGATTTATTTTTGAATTGTTTACCTTATGATCGACTTGAATAATTGAAAATAAAATAAAAATGGTTAAGAATAAAATTGGAATCATTGTACATTATGTGATATTTTATGATCACCATATGAAGATATTGATATTTAAAGTGGAAGACCTTGAGACTTGGGAATTGTTGCTCTTTAGATTCAGCTACTCTAAAGACAAGGTAAGAATCCTCAATTTTCTTGGTAATTGAATTGGATGCCTCAGAATTCAAGCTTAGGCCCAAATATACTCTATAGGTTACTAGGGGCCCTATATGGGGTATCGATACTTAAGAATTAGGTGTCTCAGGATGGGAGGATAATGTGTTTCTTTAGTGCGTTGGAATGACCGATATACTTTTATGTATCTAGATTATTATTGTATCTCTTAGAGTAATTAAAATATAAATAATTATTTTATTAGGATTTAAATGGATTCTTATGATTTCTCGATTTTGTAGTTGCCCCTGCACACTACTTGGTTTTGGTATGTTGGTTTCATAGTTGTATTTGTGCACTATTTAGATTTGGTATATTAATTAGTAGTTGTCTTAGTAATTTGTGAAAGGCCTTAATTATGGTTTGGTGTTTTCTTTATGGGACACCCTCGGTATAATTGGATTAATGAAATAGTTATGATATAGTTAAGTTTGATGTGATGGACATATGGCATAAGCTATGAGATGAGTTATGGTATGAATGTGGGACTTAGCTATAGTATGTATTATTTAACGTGTTATGACATGATACTTTGTGTTACCTTATATATTCTCCATGTGATATTTATATGCTTAGTATACCGTTATACTAATGGGTTTCGTTTTATAGCCCCTACCTATTCAATGGATAGTCTTTACCTTACATGAGTACTTTAAGGGTACAACTTAATGGATTTTGGCAGGGATTGAGAGTTAAGATTATCCTGTGTCCATTCCAGCATATTTTGATATGAATATCATCTGGACTCTTATATCTGCTTATGTATTTCATTCCTTTATCAGTTGTAAATCTTTTATTATGAGAACAATTTAATATTGTAATGAAACCTTTCTCTTCCTCTTATCCATTGTCATTCTTATTTTAAGTGGATAACCATTTTAGCCTTAATACTTAGTATAAGAAACGTAGAGGAACCAAACTTATATATATACTATGTGTGGCGGTAACACCCTACATTTTTTATTAGCTTAGCTTCAATAATCAACTCTTTTTAAAGAAATTTTCAAGTGCTAAAAATAGGCTTGTTACATATAACCTATTTTACCTTGATGGTATAGTCCAAACTAGTGTTGTAGTCAAATGTTGCTTCAACTCCAAAAATTTGGCCAGACTTACATTATCACACCAAAATCTTGTATTCTTTTTCATAATGTTCATCAAGGGATGATCTAACTTTGAGAAATCCTAAATAAAGTACTTATAGTATCTAGTGAACATAATAAACAATAAACCTTGGGAATGCTAGAGGGTTCTACAAACTATAATTGCTACAAATTTTGCCTTATCCACAACAACTCATCTGCTAACACTGTATGTCTAAAAAGGCAACCTCCTAAAGCTAGAGCACTCATTTAGAGTGAAAACATCATGTATACATGTTGCTTATCCCTCTACTACAATAGAATACCAAAAATTTTGTTTATAAACCACTACATACTTGTTGAGGGAAGCTCAAAAGATCCTTATCATCAAGTCCATAAATACAATAGGTATCACATAATGAGCTTATAGTGTATGTAGTATGTCCGAAATGTGTCTTTGTATTATATGCTTTAGTGATGTGCGATTGAAGATAGCCTAATCATAGGTTGAACTTGAAGAAGATTACAACACTTTGAAGCTAAAAAAATAAATCATCAATCCTCGAAACTAGATATGGTTCTTCACCATCAATAGTTCATATTCTAATAATCTATACATAAATAAATAGTCCTATCATTCTTATTTAAAAAGGAAATTTGTGCTTCACATAGAGAGACACTCGAGCGGATGTACCTATAAGGTAACAAGTCTTGTAATTGTGATTTTAACTACCATAATTGTATTAGTTACATTCGGTAAGGTACCTTTGAATGTTTATCTATCCCTGGAATGAGCTTGATTATGTATTCTATATTTTGCAGTTTTGATATACCATGTATCGCCTCTAGAAATATCTAATAAAATTCTTAAGTGACCAAACTATCCTCTAATGATGGCCTACCCTAGTTCAGCTCCTAAACTATACATAAGTACATAGGGTAACATCTCTTTATTAAAAATTATAGCAGATGGGTTGATACAAGCATAATCATTGGCCTAAGATTGTATGTTGTTTGGGAGAACATAATGCTTTGAGTTCCCCAAAACACTACTCAATCTATAGTATAATATTTCACAACTCAGTATCTCCCAAACATATGTGTCCCAAGAATTACATCAAAGTCTTATAGATCCATCTCAACCGAGCCTATTATGATGTCTTCTCCACCTATCTCTAAGATCACTTCTAATGAGATCCTACATTAATACAGTATATCCCTAGAGGATAACACAATAGACCTAAACTCTAGTAAAAATAGTGATATAAATAAATCATAAGGGTACACCTAAATGAAATAACACATACATAGGTAAGGAAAAGATGGAGAACATACAAGTGACCAAACCTAATTGCTGATAGGCTACTACTTGGCTAATGACATTTAGGCACTCACCTTATTATCATCCCTAGTAATGCCTATAAAACCATGAGGAAAAGTGGAAGAACCTTATGGCCTTCCTTTAGCCTACCTTATCCAAACATCGAGCACGGTAGGTTTCCTTTATTATTATTTTTTGTAGCTCCGGATCATAAGTCTACTGTCGATAAACTTATTTTTAGGGTATAAGAAGTCCTTGTTGCTAGAAATAACCCATTTACTACTGAAACTAACCTATATCTACTAACACGAATAAGATTGGTGGCCCTAATAACCACAAGATTAACATTAAACAGTTACACCCTGATGACCTTATTTTGGGTCATCTTGACCATACAATGTCAAAATAATTTCCAAGCAGTCTCATAGGTCTCCTCTCCCTACCCATATGACCCCTTTATTGAGAACTCAAAATTCCACCTTATCATACCCCTTTTAAAAGCCTATGTGCCAATAATTGAAACTTTGTCTTAAACCATCATGGCGGCAATAGATATCCACTTATATAGGACAAATAAATAATTGAAATGCATAGCACTCATCATCTTCTATATACTGAAATGGAACCATTTCTCAAGTTAATAGACTACTATAAACATAGTAGGATCTATGCCTAGATCAATCATCAACAACATTGTGAACCGAATGTTGTATTATTACATTACCATGCCCCATTAACTACATGAACTCCATAAGCTTATCCATTTTAAGTATCCAAAAAAATTTGTTGTGGGAATTGTTGCCTTGATGTCCTCCTAGGACATTGGTTTTCCTTCTTATGCAAAAGAAACCTACCTATCAGGTGTCTATAACTAAAGGAAAAAAAATATTTTGTGCTTACCTTTCTAGCTAGTCAAAAATTGACTACCTAGACTGACCAATCAAAATCCTTGATTCATCACTCGAAGATTAGTGAATCAACCTTACCATCATACATAGACGTGTGATAACTAGTGACCTTTCAAAGCTAGTAATCTCTAATACCTTCCTATGAGTAACATAAAGGTGGTTGTGGTGGGTGCCGATGTGGCCATTTAGTGAGATGAAAATTTAGGTGCAACATAGAAACTATGTAAGGGTAAACTATTCCCAGCTTGCAATAATATTATTCACATAAAAACTTTCACAGGTCACCTAGGATACCTATACTAAATACCTCACAAGTTCATCTTAAATTTAGAAAAATCAATGTTTTCTCAAAATATGAAATAAATGTTTAAAATAAAATAAGCGATCATTTAGGTACTTGCCATTTGAAAATAAAATATGATAATCAAAATCATATATCTAATACCAACTTATAGCGTCCAAAAAATTACTTGTAAAAAAATTTTATTTAAGAGGAAATATAATAATAATATTGTTGCATGTTACTATTATACTTAAGATAATTTATGCTTCTTAGAAAATCATCATATTTAATGCGTGGCTTAAAATTTCAAATTTAAGACATGATAAATAGGAAATGAGGGAGATTCCTACACTTAGATATAAATTTAAAAGTTAACTCTTAGTAAAATAAACAAAATGCAATAAAAGGGATATATTGGAACTAACAATCCCAAAAGGCACGAGATCAAAAGTGATAAATAGAATAACATTGCTTAACATCCCAAGCAACAAAGATAATATGGTCACTCCTCCCCAAAAATATAGGAAATTTATCCAAGGTGACAACATTGACTTACAAAAAATTATTAAGGCCATATTCTTGTAATAATGAACAGTGGAAATGAAATGGATCATTAACATAATACATACTGATTAATAGACTAATATAATTGTTACAGGGTTACACATAATATATAAGATCATATAAAAGAATTTGATTTTCTAATAATTTAACATAGTATAAGGAAAGAAGATAACTAAATAAAAATTTCATTATTAATTATACCCATAATCCATTTATTTTTTATGTTGAGTTCAAGACCCTATTATTCTTTACCATTGGATTAGATTGAAGCACCTACTAGGATCCACCGGACTTTTCCATTATTATCATTGTGTGGAATGGACCCAAACATTCCATGGAACATGCTCATAACTATTATTCATAAAATAATAAAATGCTATAATGAACATCCTACGATGAAGCACACTAAGCCACTATTATCATTAGGTCAAAAAAACCTAATTCCGCAGCATTAACTCACTTTATCTTTCTCTTTAAATGATTAATGTCTTATTAGCTATCATTTTTCTCAATATTATACTATAGACACAAACATATGTATGCAAGGAACATATAAGGAAAAAGATAATAATCTACCTTAGAAGCCAAAATTTCCTAAGAGGAGCATACCTTCTTCTATAATACATATTTAACCACCAAATATATCATGCATTACTAAAATATTATAACTAACAACATATCTATTATTCAAGGTTTAACTACGGCATTTTACATGTGTGATAATGGCTTACCTCTAATGTTAGTATTCATATATTCCTATAAAACCCTAATTTTACAAGTTAGGCCTAACCTTTTTAAAAAAACCTCACATAAATACAAAATTTACTACACATTCCTAAAATATCATTACTAACATTATATCAAAAATTTTTATTCTAAATCCAGTATTTTATATATCTGTGATAGTGACCTTGTGACTACTATTATTTTCCATTTTTTAAATCCATTTCTCCCATTATTTAATTTATTCCACTTATCTTTCTCTAATTATTCCACTTGATATAATTATTATATTTAAATCCAAATAACATTTTTAAATACCAAAAAATTCATATATATCCTATATTAAATAAAATATCCTTAAGGATGCTAAATGACCCATGTTTATATAAAAACCATAAAATTCACAAGATTAGTGGTTTTCATCCTCTAACACACACCCTCATGAAGGTTATTAACAAAATATATAAGTAAAAGACAAAATTCAAAGCCAAATATTGGTAATGATTCATGCTAACCCACTTGACTTTTAAAACCATTGTAGCTAACACTATACACAATTACATGCATTTACATTTTTCTCACATTTCATATGTTTGATACCACATCATCATAAAAATATATTATCAAGATGGAATTATCTTTATAATAGTACCATCAAGAAAATTTCACAAAAAATACACCTAACATTTAAAATCCTTTAATATGTCATATATCCTCACCAAAAATATCTCAGGCCACTAAGGATGCTTAACCTTAAGATACCTCTTCTATGATTAGAAGAAAAACACTTAAGAAAAGGTAATAATACATTATTATTATTATTTAAGAAAATAATCAAGGAAAATTTATGATAAATATAGGTGTAAATTGGAGCATGAAGTAAATAAAACATGAGAAGAAGGGAAATACTTACATGGAAATGTGGGTCCTAACTCTTTTGGGTCTACTACCATAGGTCCACATATTTATTGATGGGAAAATCTGAAGGCTCGTGCTGTTAGGATAGTGTATGGTGAGTTTTGGGTAATCTATTGGATGGTATTACATGAGGTTGTGACAATGTTGAGAGTATATTGCATGCTATGAGGATAATAAATAGGTCAGTTATGTGAGTTATGAATGCAAATAAGGTTAAGTAACATTTTAAGTTCAATATTTCTTAGCTTTATTTTGCTACCTTTTGTTTGTTAGTTCTATATTCACCTTGATTTGTTAGTGAAGCTTTAGAGAGTACTCAACTAATTCCTTTACCTTATAAATTTTAGATTCACCTCATATTCCACATCAAAGAACTACAAATCTCTCTCTTCTCCTCCGTTCCATTTCATGCTTCACTATCATCAACCATTTAAACACTTTCAGAGTACCTTTCCCAAGAAACACAAATGAACTTGGTTCAATCCTCTTCCTTCTTCCTTTTTTCCTTCTTGACTCTAGTTATGATTTCTATTTTTTACTCATTTTATTTTATCATTAATTTTTATAGAAGAGGTTTATTTCTCAATAGACATCATCAAAGATCCCTTTCATTTTCTTTATTTTATCTTATTTGAATTAAAGCAACGTTAATCTTACTCACTTCTAGAATAATGTTATGAGGCATAATATATTGCTCTATGTGTGATTTTACATATCGTATGGCATTATATGGATATGAATATTTAATATAGTTATAGATCATGATTATATTAATTTTATTAGTATGATTAACCTAATTTTTTTTAAGTTGGATCCTGGTATATAGCAAAACACTTAAAACCAAGGGTTTTTAGGGCTGTAAGTTTGAGTTTGATCCAGAGCTAAATAACTCTCAATTGGATAAGAGTTATGTGTCCAATTTTATGCAAAATTAAATTTCAAATGAGTATAATTTCAAAAGAATATTTTTTTTATGCTTTAGAGTTGTATGTAAAATGTTATAATCAAAATGTCGAGAGTGTGCAAAATTGGCTAAAACCTAGCATATGAGCGTTAGGCTTGGGCTTATGTTTTCATCACTGGGTTGGAGTATACTTTTGGGTATTTGAGGAATTTTAAGTCATTTATTGATATTTTGGGAAAAAACATTCACATATATCAATTTACCATTTTCTTTAGTGTAATGAAAGTTTATTAAGAAAATTAGAATGAATGTTTTTCATGAATAATGGAAATGTTCCTACTAATTGCCCGCTGACCACCTTAGGTAGATTCATTTAAGAATTAATCATGTGTTATTGATATGAATCTCCAAAATTTATATTTAATTAATTAAAATTTATATTTAATTAATTATGCTAATTGTTATAAATCATTTTGTGCTTATAATTGTTTTTCTTATTGTGTGCTTGATTAGTGGAATTAATGTAGCACATGGAGAATGAACTTAAAGTTGTTGTAGCTATTGAGGCTTTTGTTGCAGAAATTTATTTTAAGTTAGGAAATCCCATGTGATGCATTCGCCGGCAAAATTGGCTAATGGGGATTAAGTTGGTTGTATGACTCACCACCCAACCCATGATTAAATAGGTTACTTGGACTGTGGGTTAATCATCCCTTAGTAACCATAATTAGCTAAATTATTTTTAGCTAGTGGGAATTGATTGTATTATTCTTTCTTTATATTTTTGGGGCATGTAAGCTTGTAAATCTTGGGTTGTTTTGTTTGATCTAGCTATTGACCCCTTTGTTTTATTTCGGCTGATTGTTTGGGCTGATTGTTGGGCTGAGTGTGTATGGCCTGCGATGTATATTTGTACGATCCTTGCTATATTTGTACGGCATATAAATATGGTCTTATACGGTGCTCGCCGACACTTCTAGTCAAATGAAAAATTGATCTTGAATTTTCTTCCCCTTTGTTCTCTCTCTCTCTCTCTCTCTCGTTTCTCTCTCGCTCACATTCTTCTCTTTTTCTCTTCAATCTATTCTTGATCATTCTCACTTCTCAAATTCAATAGCCGTTTTAATACTACGCTTTGAGGTCTTGGATTTTTCATTGGAAAATTTCCTAGTCTAATCTCAATGAATCGAACCCCGCGCTCAATTATACCTTGATCCAATTTTTTTTTTGAGAAACCCTAATAGGTTTCCATCATTTAGTATCCGAGCCTCGATTATTTGAGTGGTTTAATTATTTGTTACTAAGTTTTCTTGGTTTATTACTTTGTTCATTTCGCTGACCCATATTTCTAAAGTGCGAAAATTAGGGTTTGCGATTGATGAAGGAGTTTAAAGGACTCCGTCACATTTAAGCCGACTACCGAAGGGTTGTGTCTTCTATTTTGAAATTTCTTGGAAACACTAAGTAGCTTGGGTAATTTGTTGGCTAAGGTTTGGTCAAGAATCTTGAATCTTGATGATTCTTGAGGAATACTCCTCGATTGGTAAATTTGAACCTTATCTTGTTACATACTACAATATGTGATAACTAATTTGCAAAAAATTTTGAGATATTATTCTGTCACAATTGATAAGTGGATAGGAGGATTGATCGGAGAACCTTTTGGTTTTAGAAAGGAGTAAGGACTCCAAGAAGAGGGGTCCCTATTTCGTAATTGGATTAATTACTTTAATTGCTCGTGGTAATATCGTTTCTTTCTTAAGCTCTCTATTTCTTTCGATTTAATACTTACGTGGAATTACTGTGTAATCTGCGTTGCTGGTTTATCTTCGATATTATTTGATACTGTGATATTCTTATAATTAGATTGATTAATTACTGTCTGTTTGGATTTCTTATTAAGGCAAAATGATTTTGTTGGCTATTTGTAATTGTGCTTGATTGAATATCATATGATAAATTTAATAATGTCTAACAACGGGTAATCTGTTAATCAATCTATTTCCATTTCTAGTAAGGATTTATTAGAAACCTTTAGGAATTTTCAAGAACAAATGACTGATCAACTTGCTATGTTATCTGCTAACTTAGAACAAAGAATAGGAGAAAAAGAAGTAAGGATTAATGAATTAGAACATACTAGAGTAGAAACTCAACATGCAAGGTTATTAGGAAGGGCTCCTATGGACCCTAAGACTAGAATTCCACCTATAGCTAATTTAGAAGAATTAGAGGACCAAGTATCCAACAATAGTGATAGGAGACCTAGGCAGAATAATAGATAAGAAAGGGATTTAGGCTTATTTAATAGGAACCTAAGTAATCTTAAGTTTAGTATACCTGGATTCAATGGTAGAAATGACCCTTATATTAATTTGAGTGGGAAAGGAAGATAGAGTTAGTATTTGAATGTCATAATTACTCGGATGAGAAGAAAATTAAGGTAGCAGTAGTGAATTTTATCGAGTATGTTTCCTCTTGGTATCATAACCTTCTTTTAACTAGACATAGGTGTGGAGAACCACCCATAAAAACATGGGATGAATTTAAAATTTTGATGAGGAAAAGTGTTATGAATCTCCAAAATTTGTATTTAATTAATTCTGATAATTGCTGTAAATCATTTTGTACTTATAATTGTTTGTCTTATTGTGTGCTTGATTAGGGGGAATTAATGCAGCACATGGAGGATGGAATTAAGTTGTTGTAGCTATTGAAGTTTTGTTGGAGAAATTTGTTTTTGATATATATAATCCCATGTTTAGCATTCGTCGGTAAAAATTGGCTAATGGGGATTAAGTTGGCTATATAACCCGCCACCCGATCCATGGTTTATGGATTAGTTGGATTGTGGGTTAATGATCCCTTAGTAACCATAATTAGCTATAATTATTCTTAGCTAATTGGAATTGATGTATAAATATTTCGTTGTAATTTTGGTTTAGAGTTGTAATTATTTGGGCTAGTCAAATTGTTCCAGCGTCAAACTTCCCCCTCTTTGTGTATTTGGGCTAATTGATTTGGGCTATTGCGGCTGAGTATTGTCCAGCCTGTGTTGTGTATTTTTGTACGAGTCTATACGCCATATAAATAGGGCGTATACGGATTGTTTGACATTTTTTTGGCTGAATGAAAATTTGATTCTGACTTTTCTCTCGAACTCTCTCTCTCGCGTTCTCTCTCTCTCTCTAGTGAATCTATCACTCCCAATCTTCTGCTACTTATGCTCCTTCTCTTCGATCAATTCTTGATCGTTCTTACATCTCAAATTCAGTTTTCGTTCTGATACTACACTTCTAAGTTATTAGATCTTCCTTTGAAAAGTTCTTTAGGCTGATTGCGGCGAATCAAACCCTGCGCTCGATTATTCTTTGATCCTTTTTTTTAGAGAAACCCTAACAGGTTTCCATCATTTGGTATCAGAGCCTTGATCATTCGAGTGCTCATGGGTTAATTGTTTGGTGCTAAGTTATTTTTACTTTTGGTTCATTATTTGTCGATTTCGCTAACCCTATTTCTGAAGTGCAAAATTTAGGGTTTATGATTAACGAAGGGTTTTAAAGATTTCCGTTGCACTTAAGTCGGCGATCGGAGTGTTGGAAAAACCCTAAATCGTTTGGACGATTTATCGATTAGGGTTTGGTCAAGAATTTGAATCTTGACTATTCTTGAGACATACCTTCCGATTGGTAAACTCGAACCTTATTTTCTAACATACTACTATCTGTGATAAATAATTTACAAATTCTTTTGAGATATTATTCTATTCCGCTTGATAAGTGTACAGGATAAATAACCAGCGAACCTTTTGGTTTCAGGAAAGGAGTAAGACCTCCATGAAGAGAGGTGCTTTTTAGTAATTAGATTGCTTATCTTAAGTGCTCGCGGTAATATTATTTCTTTCTCAAGCTATCTATTATTTTCGATTCAATACTTACCTAGAATTTCTGTATAAGTCTGTGTTGTTGATATATCTTTGATATTATTTGATACTCTGATATTCTTATAATTAGATTGTTTAATTACTGTCTGTCTAATTTCTATTAAAGTAATTTGATCTTGTTTCACTGTCTGTAATTGTGTTTAATTGATAATATTAAAGAAATTTAATAATGTCTAACAATGGGCAATCTGTTAATCAATCTGTTTCCAGTAATGATATATTAGAAACCCTTAAGACTTTTTAAGAACAAATGACTACTCAATTTGCTATGTTATTTGCTAACTTAGAACAAAGAATAGGAGAACAAAAGGTAAGAATTAATGAGTTACAACATAACGGAGTTGAAAATCACCAAGCAGGGGTATTAGGAAGGGCTCCTATGGACCCTAGGATCAGAATTCCACCCATAGTTTATCTAGAAGAATTAGAGAACCAAGTATCCAACAATAGTGATAGGAGACCTAGGCAGAACAATAGACAAGAAAGGGATTTAGAATTCATTGATAGGAATCTAAATAATCTTAAGCTTAGTATACCTGGGTTCAATGGTAGAAATGACCCTAATTATTATTTTGAATGGGAAAGGAAGATAGAGCTAGTATTTGAATGTCATAACTACTCGGATGATAAGAACATTAAGGTAGCCGTAGTAGAGTTTACTGAGTATGCCTCCTCTTGGTATCATATTCTTGTGTTAACTAGACGTAGGTGTGGAGAACCACCCATACAGACATGGAATGAATTTAAAATTTTGATGAGGAAAAGGTTTGTTCCAAGTTATGCTTATAGGGAGTTACATAAAAGATTACAAACAATAAGTCAAGGAATGAGAACAATGGATGAATATTTTAAGGAATTAGAGGTTATGATCATTAAAACAGGAATTATTGAGGATGATGATGCTACCATGGCGAGGTTCTTGAGTGGATTAAACTCTGATATAGCTGACAAATTAGAATTATATCCTTGTGGGAATTTAAGTGAAATGGTGAATATAGCTACTAAGATAGAGATTCAATTAAAGAAGACCAGATAATATAAGCCCCCTGGGATTGGAATTAAGAGTACAGTGAGAAGGAATTTTGGGGGAACTACTTCTAGAAGTTGGAGGAATACTAATAGAGTTGAGTCTAGAGGTAGAAACAATGAGGCAAAGGTAGGAAATAAGATTGAAAAGGGTAAGAATTTAATAACAAACCCTGTGAGTGGTTCAAACAGAACTAGAGATATTAAATGTTTTAGACATGGAGAATTAGGACATATAGCTTCTGAGTGTCCAAACAAGAGGAATATTTTAATTAGAGAATCTACAAACATAGAATCTGAATATGAGGAGGAAGATTTGGAGACTAGTTTGGTTAGAGAAGATACTAGTGATTCGGAAGAAGAAATAGAACTACCAGTAAGTAGAGATCTTTTTGTAGTGCGCAGGGCTTTAAACAATAACAAACTACCTGATTCTAATGTAATACAGAGACAAAATATATTTCATACTAGATGTTTGATAGATGATAAATGTTTTAACATGGCTATAGATAGTGGTAGTTGTATTAATGCTGCTAGTACCTTGTTAGTGTCTAAGTTAGGATTACAAACCACTAAACACCAAAACCATATAGGTTGCAGTGGCTCAATGATTTAGGAGATGTAAAAGTTAGCCAACAAGTTTTAGTAAACTTAAAATTAGGAAAATATGAGGATTTTATTTTGTGTGATATAGTTCCAATGCATGCTACTCACTTATTATTAGGTAGACCTTGGCAATATGATAAGAGAGTAATACATGATGGTCATAAAAAAAGATATACTTTAGATAAGGATGATAGGAAGATTATATTAGCACCAATGACTCCAAAGGAGACTTTTGAAGACCAAATTAAAATTAAGTCTAACTATAAGGAGTTAACTAAGCTGAACTATTAGTTCAAAAGAAATTAAAGGAACATCTGGATTTTATGCTAAGAGTAAAGATGTAGGAAAGGCTATTAAGCGACAGGCCAATGTGTATTTGATGGGTTATAAAGAGTGTTATGAGTGTCAGTTAGGACTAAGTGAAGAAGTACCTGTTGCTGTGAAACAATTATTAGAAGACTATAGTGAGTTGTTTCCTAAGGATATTCCTTGTGGATTACCTCCATTAAGAGGAATAGAGAATCAAATAGATTTTGTTCCAGTAGCTGTTATACAAAACAAACCTACTTATAGGGCTAATCCTGAAGAGGTTAAGGAATTAAAAAGGCAGGTTTATAAATTACTAAGTGAAGGATATATTAAGGAATCAATGAGTCCATGTACATCTCTAGTATTACTGGTACCTAAGAAGGATGGTAGTTGGAGGATGTGTATCGATAGTAAGGCAGTGAATAAGATAACTATAAAGTATAGATATCCTATACCTAGACTTGATGAGATGTGGGATCTTTTTCATGGTGCTGTTATTTTTTTGAAAATAGATTTAAAAAATGGATATCATCAAATTAGGATGAAACCAGGAGATGAATGGAAGATAGCTTTTAAAATAATTTTGGATTGTATGAATGGTTAGTGATGCCTTTTGGATTATCCAATGCACCCAGTACCTTTATGAAACTTATGAACCATGTTTTGAGGAATTTTATTGGAAAATTTGTGGTTGTTTATTTTGATGACATACTTATATATAATAGATCTTTAGAAGAACATTTGAAACACTTAGGGATTATTTTGGATATGTTTAAGACAAAACAATTCTATGCTAACTTAAGTAAATCTAGGTTTTGTCTGGAAAATGTGGCTTTCTTAGGATTTGTGGTAGGGAAAGATGGCATATCTATGAATAAAGATAAAGTTAAAGCTATTTAGGAATGGCTTGTGCCAAAAAGTGTAACTAAAGTAAGAAGTTTTCATGGATTGTGTTCTTTCTATACGAGATTTGTTAGGAATTTTAGTACTATAGCTGCTCCTTTAACTGCCATAAAAAAAAAAAGAGAATGGATTTAAGTGGGGTTTAGAACAGCAAAAATCTTTTGAAGCACTTAAAAATAAGTTAACCTTGGCACCTGTGTTAAGCCTTCCTGACTTTGAAAATATGTTTGAATTAGATTGTAATGCTTCAGGGTTAGGAATAGGGGTTGTACATTTCTCAAGAGGGCAAACCAATAGCTTATTTTAATGAGAAATTAAATGGTAGTACTCTGAATTACTCTACTTATGAAAAAGAATTTTTTGCTTTAGTAAGAGATTTAGAAGTTTGGTAACATTACCTATGGCATAGGGAATTTGTGATTAATGCTGATCAAGAGGCTATTAAGTATTTAAAAAGTCAATCAAAGTTAAATAGGAGGCAGGGTAGATGGATTGAGTTTATTGAAAGCTTTCCTTACATGATCAAGTATAAAAAAGGAAGTGATAATGTAGTTGCAGATGCTCTATCTAAGAGATATGATTTTAAGGAAATTTATAAGAAGTGTGAAATTACTACCTAGGGAAAATATTTTATAACTGAAGGTTATTTGTTTAGGAAAAATAGGTTATTTATTCCTGAGTGTTCATATAGAGGATTATTAATTCAAGAAGCTCATAATGGTGGATTAATGGCACATTTAGGATTTTAGAAGACTTTAGACATATTAACTAATCATTTTTATTTTCCTCACATGAAAAAGGATGTGTTGAAGTATTGTGCTAATTGTGTGGCTTGTAAATAGGTTAAAACTACATCAAAAACCATTTGGGTCATATACTCCATTGCCTGTACCTAATCAACCTTGGGTTGATGTTTCTTTGGATTTTATTTTAGGCTTACCTAGAACTAATAGGGCTAAGGATTTAATAATAGTTGTAGTAGACAGGTTTAGTAAAATGGTTCATTTTATACCTTGTAATAAGACCAATGATGTTGTGGCTGTGGCTGAATTATTTTTTCTCATATAGTTAAATTACATGGAATACCTAAGACCATAGTTTTAGACAAAAATGTTAAATTCCTGAGTCCTTTTTGGAAGCTTTTGTGGGGTAAATTAGGAACTAAATTATTATTTTCCACAACTTGTCACTCTCAAACTGATGGACAAACTGAGGTAGTAAATAGAACATTAGGTAATATGTTAAGAGATGTCCTTAGGAAGAATCTTAGACAGTGGGGATATGTTTTACCTCAGGTAGAGTTTGCTTATAATAGAACCTTGCATTCTACAACTAAAAAGACTCCCTTTGAAATTGTGCTTGGCTTTAATCCTTTAACTACTTTAGATTTAATTCCTTTACCTAATGCCGAATTGCAAAATTTTGATTTTGACTCTCGTGCTAACAATATAAAGAAGTTGCATGAATCTGTAAGTCAACAAATCACTATTACGGTACAACAAATGGCTGAAAATGCTAATAAAAGGAGGAGAAAAATGGTTTTTAAACCTGGGGATTTAGTTTGGGTATATCTTAGGAAGGAAAGATTTCCAAACCTTAGAAAATCAAAATTAGATTCTAGGGGAGATGGACCTTTTACTGTGTTAGAGAAAATTAATGATAATGCTTATAAGATTGATTTACCTGCTAAGTTTGGGAATGTTAGTAATTCTTTTAATGTTGCTGATCTTAGTCCATTTATGGGTATTACTTAGGTTTTAGGGGCGAAACCTTTTCAAGAAGAGGGGAATGATATGAATATCCAAAATTTGTATTTAATTAATTCTGATAATTGCTGTAAATCATTTTATACTTATAATTGTTTGTCTTATTGTGTGCTTGATTAGGGGGAATTAATGCAGCACATGGAGGATGGAATTAAGTTGCTATAGCTATTGAAGTTTTGTTGCAGAAATTTGTTTTTGATATATGTAATCCCATGTGATGCATTCGCCGGCAAAAGTTGGCTAATGGGGATTAAGTTGGCTGTATAACCTGCCACCCGATCCATGGTTGATGGATTAGTTGGATTGTGGGTTAATCATCCCTTAGTAACCATAATTAGCTAGAATTATTCTTAGCTAATGGGAATTGATGTATAAATATTTTGTTGTAATTTTGGTTTGGAGTTGTAAATATTTGGGCTGGTCGAATTATTCTAGCGTTGACCTTCCCCCTTTTTGTGTATTTGGGCTGAATGATTTAGGCTATTGTGGCTGAGTATTGTCCAGCATGCATCGTGTATTTTTGTACGAGTCTATACGCCATACAAATAGGGCGTATACGGATTGTTCGACACTTTTTTTGACTGAATGAAAATTTGATTCTTACTTTTCTCTCAAACACTCTCTCTCTTGCGTTCTCTCTCTCTGGCGAATCTCTCACTTGCAATCTTCTGCTACTTCTACTCCTTCTCTTTGATCAATTCTTGATCATTCTTACTTCTCAAATTCAGTTGCTGTTCTCATACTATGCTTCTGATTTCTTAAATCTTCCTTTGGAAAGTTGTTTAGGCTAATTTCAGCGAATTGAACCCCGGGCTTGATTATTCTTCGATCCTTTTTTTTTTGGAGAAACCTTAACAGGTTTTCATCAAAAAGATTTATTTCAAGTTATTATTATAGGGAATTACATAACAGGTTACAAACAATAAGTCAAGGAATTAGGACAATGGATGAATATTTTAAGGAATTAGAAGTTTTGATAATTAAAACAGGAATTGTTCAGGATGATGATGCTACCATGGCTAGATTCTTAAGTGGGTCAAATATTGAAATAGCTTATAAAGTAGAATTATATCCTTGTGGGACTTTAAGTGAGATGGTGAACATAGAAACTAAGATAGAGAGTCAGATAAAGAAGACTAGATAGTATAAACACCCTGGGATTGGGATTAAGAGTACAATGAGAAGGAATTTTGGGGGAACTACTTCTGGAAATTGGAGGAATAATGGGAGATTTGAGTCTAGAGGTAGGAACCATAAGGCTAAGGTAGGAACTAAGATTCAAAAGGGTAGAAATGTAACAACTAATCCTATTGGTG
Organism: Tamarix austromongolica; assembly: GCA_039764185.1. Classification (NCBI taxonomy): domain Eukaryota; kingdom Viridiplantae; phylum Streptophyta; class Magnoliopsida; order Caryophyllales; family Tamaricaceae; genus Tamarix; species Tamarix austromongolica. The sequence continues at coordinate 53,136,514 of CM077817.1, forward strand.
GTCCAAACAGAACTAGGGATATTAAATGTTTTAAGTGGGGAGAATTGGGTCATATAGCTTTTGAGTGTCAAAAAAAGAGGAATATTTTAATTAGAGAGTCTGGAGACATAGAATCTAAATCTAAGGAGGAAGACTTGGAGACTAGTTTGGTTAGGGAGGATACTAGTGAATCAAAAGAAGAAATAGAACTACCAATAAGTAGAGATCTTTTCTTAGTACGTAGGGATTTAAATAGTAACAAATTACCTTATTCTAATGCAATACAAAGAGAAAATATATTTCATACTAGATGTTTGATTGATGGTAAATGTTTTAATATGGCTATAGATAGTGGTAGTTGTATCAATGCTGCTAGTACTTTATTAGTGTCTCGGTTAGGATTACCAACCACTAAACACACAAAACCATATATACTACAGTGGCTTAATGAGTTAGGAGATGTAAAGGTTAGTCAACAAGTTTTAGTAAATTTAAAATTAGGAAAATATGAGAATTCTATTTTATGTGATATAGTTCCACTGCATGTTGCTCATTTATTATTAGTTAGACCTTGGCAAGATGATAGGAGAGTGATATATGATGGTTATAAGAACAGATATACTTTACATAAGGATGATAGAAAGATTGTTTTAGCTCCTATGACTCCAAAGGAGATTTTTGATGATCAAATAAAAATTAAGTCTGACTATAAGGAACTATCTAAATAGAATTTAGAGACTGAGGTTAGTTCAAAAGAAATTAAGGGAACATCTGGATTTTATGCTTAGATGAAAGATATAGGTAAGGCTATTAAGAGATAGGCAAATGTGTACTTGATGGTTTATAAAGAGTGTTATGAATGTTAATTAGGATTAAGTGAGAAAGTACCCGTTACGGTGAGACAATTATTAGAAGAGTATAGTGAGTTGTTTCCTGAGGCATACTTAGTAGATTACCTCCATTAAGGGGAATAGAACATCAAATAGTTTTTTTTTCTAGAAGCTATTATACCAAACAGACTTGCTTATAGGGCTAATCCAGAAGAGGTTAAGGAATTAAAGAGGCAGGTTTCTGAATTATTAAGTAAAGGATACATTAAGAAATCAATGAGTACATGTGCAGTTCTAGTATTACTAGTGCCTAAGAATGATGGTAGTTGGAGAATGTGTATAGATAATAGGGTAGTAAATAAAATAACTATTGAGTGTAGATATCCTATACCTAGGCTTGATGAGATGTTAGATCTTCTATATGGTGCTGTCATTTTTCTGAAAATAGATTTAAAAAGTGGATATCATCAAATTAGGATGAAACTAGGCGATGAATGGAAAACAGCTTTTAAAACTAACTTTGGGTTATATGAATGGTTAGTAATGCCTTTTGGATTATCCAATGCACCCAGTACCTTTATGAGATTTATGAACCATGTTTAGAGAAATATTATTGGAAAATTTGTGGTTGTTTATTTTGACGACATACTTATATATAGTAGATCTTTAGAAGAACACTTAAAACACTTAAGGATTATTTTGGATGTGTTTAAGATAGAACAATTGTATGTTAACTTAACTTAATCTAGGTTTGTCTGGAAAATGTGGTATTCTTAGGATTTGTGGTAGTTAAAGATGGCATATCTGTAGATAAAGACAATATTAAAGCAATTCAAGAGTGGCTTGTACCTAAGAGTGTAACTGAGGTAGGAAGTTTCCATGGTTTGTGTTCTTTCTATAGGAGATTTTTTAGGAATTTAGTACTATAGCTGCTCCTTTGACTGCCATAACAAAAATGGAAAATAGATTTAAGTGAGGTTTAGAATAGAAAAAATCTTTTGAAACACTTAAAAATAAATTAACCCAGGCACCAATGTTAAGCCTTCCTGACTTTGAAAAAATGTTTAAATTAGATTGTGATGCTTTAGGATTAGGAATAGGGGTTGTGCTTTCCCAAGAGGGAAAATGAATAGAATATTTTAGTGAGAAATTAAATGGTAGTACTTTAAATTACTCTACTTATGAAAAAGAGTTGTTTTCTTTAGTAAGAGCTTTAGAAGTTTGGCAACATTACCTATGTCCTAGGGAATTTGTGATAAATACTGATCATGAGGCTATTAAATATTTAAAGAGTTAATCAAAATTAAATAGGATACAGGGTAGATGGATTGAGTTTACTTAAAGCTTTCCTTAGATAATTAAGTATAAAAAAAGAGGTGATAATGTAGTTGGAGATGCTATATCAAGGAGACATGCTTTATTAAATGCTGCAGATACTACTTTGCTGGGTTTTTCTTGTATTATGCTTTTATGTCTGGAAGATCTTGATTTTAAGGAAATTTATAAGAAGGGTGAAATTGCTACACAGGGAAAATATTATATATTTGAAGGTCATTTGTTTGGAGAAAATAAATTATGTATTCCTAAGTGTTCATATAGAGGATTATTAATTTAAGAAGCTCATAATGGTGGACTAATGGCACATTTAGAATTTCAAAAGACCTTAGACATATTAAATGATCATTTTTATTAGCCTCACATGAGAAAGGATGTGTTGAAATATTGTGTTAATTGTGTGGCTTGTAGAAAGGCTAAATCTAGATCGAAACATTTTAGGTTATATACTCCATTGCCTATACCTAATCAACCTTGGAATGATGTTTCTTTAGATTTTATTTTAGGCTTACCTAGAACTAATAGGGCTAAGGATTCAATAATGGTTGTAGTAGATAGATTTAGTAAAACGGCTCATTTTATAACTTGTAATAAGACCAATGATGCTGTGACTGTGGCTGAATTATTTTTTCTCATATAGTTAAATTACATGGCATATCTAAGACCAAAGTTTCAGACAGAGATATTAAATTCATGAGTCATTTTTGGAAGGTTTTAAGGGGAAAATTAGGGACTAAATTGTTATTTTCCACAACTTGTCGCCCTCAAACTGATGGACAAACAGAGGTAGTAAATAGAACATTAGGTAATATGTTAAGAGCTATCCTTGGAAAGAATCTTAAACAGTGGGAATATGTTTTACCTCAGGTAGAGTTTGCTTATAATAGAACTTTACACTCTACAACTAAAAAGACTCCATTTGAAATTGTGTATGGTTTTAATCCTTTGACTCCTTTAGATCTAAGTCCTTTACCTAATGCTGAATTGCAAAATTTTGATGCTGAATCTCGTGCTAATAATATAAAGAAGTTGCATGAATATGTAAGTCAACAAATTACTAAAAAGGTGTAACAAATCACTGAGAATGCTAATAAAATGAGAAGAAAATTGGTTTTTAAACCTAGGGATTTATTTTGGGTACATCCTAGGCAGGAAAGATTTTCAAACCTTAGAAAATAAAAATTAGACTCAAGGGGAGATGGATCTTTTACTGTATTAGAGAAAATTAATGATAATGCTTATAAAATTTATTTACCTACTAAGTTTGGGAATGTTAGCGATTCTTTTAATGTTGTTGATCTTAGTCCATTTATTAGTATTACTCAGGTTTTAGAGGCGAAATCTTTCCAAGAAGAGGGGAATGATATGAATCTCCAAAATTTATATTTAATTAATTCTGCTAATTGTTATAAATCATTTTGTGCTTATAATTGTTTTTCTTATTATGTGCTTGATTAGGGGAATTAATGCAGCACATGGAGAATGGACATAAAGTTGTTGTAGCTGCTGAGGCTTTTGTTGCAGATATTTATTTTAAGTTAGGAAATCCCATGTGATGCATTCACTGGCAAAATTGGCTAATGGGGATTAAGTTGGCTGTATGACCCGCCACCCGACCCATGATTAAATGGGTTAGTTGGATTGTGGGTTAATCATCCCTTAGTAACCATAATTAGCTAAATTATTTTTAGGTGATGGGAATTGATTGTATTATTCTTTCTTTATATTTTTGGGGCATATAAGCTTGTAATTCTTAGGCTGTTTTGTTTGATCTGGCTGTTGACCCCTTTGTTTTATTTCGGCTGATTGTTTGGGCTGATTGTTAGGCTGAGTGTGTATGGCCTGCGATGTGTATTTGTAGGATCCTTGCTGTATTTGTACGCCATATAAATATGGCCTTATACGGTGCTTACCGACACTTTTGGTCGAATGAAAAATTATCTGGTATTTTCTTCCGCTCTATTCTCTCTCTCTCATTTCTCTCTCGCTCTCTCTTGGCATCTTCTTGCTCACATTCTTCTGCTTCTTCTCTTTGATCTTTTCTTGATTGTTCTCACTTCTCAAATTCAGTAGTCGTTTTAATTCAGTAGTCTCACTTCTTGGATCTTTCTTTGGAAAATTCCTTAGCCTAATCTCAGTGAATCAAACCTTGTGCTCGATTATACTTCGATCCGAAATTTTTTTTGAGAAACCCTAATAGGTTTCCATTAGTTATGAGGAATAATTAAATATTTACTAATTTAATTAAAGATAATAGCAAATTAATCATGAATAATATATAAAGTGACCAAATTACCCTCAAAATGTTAAGTATGTAAATAGTGAAAACCAAAACCTTGACCATTGACCATGAGTTTGCACTTAGGTGTGACTTTTTTAAAAAAAAATTGACCTAAAATTAACCTTTTCATCTTTATTTATTTATTTATTCATAAATAATTGATTTTTGTAAATAGCATACAACCATATTTCTTAATTTTGAGCTATAATTCAATTTTATTTTTGGCCAATTAAAGATTAAGTGATCTTTTGGAAATGAAATGATGATGTTGCCGCATTGATGAATTTGTTACATATAAAATTGTGATTATGTTATAACCTATGTGGTATTAGATATGTGATTAATGTTTTGTGCTATATTCTAGACATGTATAAAGGTTTTAATGTTTTGTAACAAAATGTGTAATAGTGTTAAATAAGAAATGATGTTGGGGGTTATCACAATAAATAGCCTCACTCTAATAACAACATTCCTCATATTTTTTACACTAAGATTCTGCCGACATCATTTCTTATAATCACTATGACTATAGTGCTCTACAGCCAAGCATGAATATATTAGTTGTTTGGTACAATTTCCACTCTATAGGCTTCAAAAGTACCTTATATAGGGTGCTTACACATAATGATTATGTTTCCTTAAAATAAGTAGATGATAAAGAAATGTTTATGGTTATGAAGCCTTTGTGAAGAGTTAATTGATGGGTAGTGTTTTACCTTAAGGTAAAGCTAAACAAGATCTCCTGATATTGTAACACTTAGAGTCTAACGACAATGCATAACCTATTACTTTATCATTAGTGCATTATTATTATAATTCCATAGGAGAGGTAGGCTTTATTTTTTCTTAATTTCACAGTGCATTATGTTTCAAATATTTTTCTTAGACTTAGAATATACATTAGTATGTTTCATACTGGTCACTCCTTACGGTATAAGTGTAATTAGTCCTTGCACTCACCATGGACTAAGTATTAACTATAACTCTATGTTGGATGTGACTATGTCATTCCCATATTTTGTTTAACTTCAACAAATTCATTCCAAAAATAAAGAAAATTTTTAAACCTACCAAAATTGGGGTGTTATAGAAGAATAGAAGTTGAGCCAAGAATAAATTCAAAAGTAACACTATTTCCCCCAAACCTTAGCTTATTATACTTAGATCAAGTGCTTTATGCTGAGGTAAGAATAATAATGGAAGGGAATTGAAAAGGAAAGGGAAAAAAAATGTATAATATTAAATTGTAAAGCACCATTATATAAGGATAAGAATTCCATATGAAATTCATGAAATGTTGAAAAGTATTTTGAAAGACTTTATTTTAATATAAAGTTTCTCTAAATTTTTATAATATTTTTTTATTTATTCACTGAAATTAAAAAAATTTATGTACCATAATTCTATATAATTATTTGTTGTTACAATTCATCATTGTCTACTACCATTATCATAATCCCAATTTATTAAAATCCTCGGCAACTATGTTATATTACACCTACTTAATTAATATATTTGAATGAATATATGATGTGAATTATCTATTTACTTGAGCATATTAACATAAAAATTTGAATATGAATAATTAAATAATCATATATATATATATATATATATATATATATATATATACATATTTTTAAAACTTGAAATGTAATTCTACTTTACATATAAAAACAAACCATAAAAGTATTTAAAACATAATACTATTTAGCCCTTGACATGAATTTTCCAAGAGTATCATTTGTTACAATTGAGTGTGATATATATAGTAAATTTATTTATGTGTGTAACACCCCAAAATTCACTAATTTTTTTTAAGCGGAAGCAATTAAATTAGAAAAACTGAAAACCTGGAAATATTACCGCCACACTTAGTACCAGACCGGTTCTCTCCAACCGTTCCAGTACCAAGTGCTAAGGCTAAGAAAATAAATAATCAATTATAAATCAATAAATAGAAATTAGAGTGCAAACTCAAAATTCCTCGAAGAGAATAATCTTACAATTTATAAATGGTTAAGTCGAAACACTTAACACAAGATAATAAATTAAAAAAGAGTAATTGAGAATCAGAAGAAGTATCATAACGAAATGAAATCACATGAAGAAAATTACGGCCACGACACTCTCGAACTTTAAGCCAACACATGCTCGACACTCAGCCCCAACTGATGTCACGCCCACTTGCACAAGTCAGAAGGGTATGCTACTCATGGGAATGATCAGCACCCATGAAAGGGGTGAGCAGTACGCTACGTACTGAGTAAGGTGACCGAGCACTGAGGCCAAGACGTAAGCACATAAACCATGCATAAGAATAAAATAGCAAAATCATGATAACATAACTCATATGCTCATCCAAGTAAAAATATAAAGGCCCATGTATATAACCCGATTCAATTACTTCGTTTATCTCTGATTAGGAATCATTTCACACCATACTTTTATTCAAATCCATACGATTACAGGAACCACACTATTTTTGCCGGTGGATCAGTCGCGAGGGTAACATACCCTGCCACTATTATATGCTGGTGGATTGGTCTGGCCCCTTCTCGTACGGTGTTCCACTATAAATAATTAGTGTCTTCCCATATCTTTCAACATATAATGTTTTGTTTTGTTGAGCTCAGGATCCCCCACTATTATAGCCGGTGGATCGGTCGCGAGGGTACATGCCCTGCCACTATTTTAGCCGGTGGATTGGTCGCGAGGGAAAACATTCCCTGCTACTATTATGCCGGTGGATCGGTCTAGGCCCGTATCAACATCTTCCACTTTACGTGATTAGTGTCTTAAGTATCTTATTCAAAGGCTTTCACCTTGGACATGCATGAATCCCAATCATAATTTTTACCATCATAACTACACTTGAATCACCAATTACACTTGATATGACTAAAACCCTAAGCAGCCACCACAGACCTCAATTAACCACAACATCCCATAGTTAACCACTCCATGCCTTAGTTAATCATAACAAACCACAATTATCCACTCCAACCCTAGTTAATCACAACAACCAAGAGTTCACTACTCCAAACCCTAATTCAGTCTCTTCCGTACCTTCTTAATGCTCCACGTACTATTTTTCGTCCAAAATAGTTCAACACCCAAATAACACTTACATTACCTTTCTTACATCCCAAATTAACTTTCCACAAGTAAATTTCATACCCATGTAGACATTAGTCTCCCCATGCAAACCTTCAAACCTTTTTCATGTAAACCCTAAAATTCCACGTGAAACCCTAAATCCAACCATGCAAACCCTAATACCGTCATTCAACCATCAATACCACCATGCAAACCCTAATACCATCATACGACTATAAATACCACCATACAAACCCTAATACCACCATATAACCATAAATACCACCATACAAACCTTAGTAATATCATACAAACCCTAATACCGTCATGTAAACCCTAATACCACCATATAACCATTAGTACCACCATCTAACCCACGATTCTGCCATATAAAACCCTAAATTTAATCCATAACAAACTCAAGATTCGTCCACATAATACAATTGATTAGATTCTCCCCTTTCATAACCACAACTTAGATTCCCCTATACAAGACTATAAGTTAGATTCTCCCACATAAAATCATAATTTAGAATCTCCCAAGCAAAACCATAATTTGGATTAATTAGATTCCACCAAACAAAATCATAAATTAGATTCTCCCAATCAAATCATAAATTAGGTTCTCCCATATAATATCATAAATTACATTCTTCCAAATAACATCTTAAATTAGATTCTCATTAACAAACCATAAATTCAATTCTCCCATATAACATCATAAATTATATTGTCTCCCACGAAACCCTACATTTCCCATTTTATTCTTCCTCTTATAAATCATTAAAATACTTAGGTCAACTCATATCTCTTGATCAACTTCTTTCTCCATCCTTATTTTTCATCCTCTTCCCCACACAACCACATCAACATTCTCACATCCATGTCTTACAGGATCATAACACATATCATCATACATAAATAATACACATCCCGTACAAAAACATACTTCAACGCTACGTCATATCATATACGACATAATTAATAATCATAAACATATAATGCATACCATATGAAGCACATAATGCATAGAAGCAGACAATAGCCTTAGTAAACCCTTACCTGAAATGACACCGGTCTTGGAGCATGTTCCTACGCCTCCTAAGGGCTTTGACCAAATAATAATATATTAATAAAATAATTTTAACAAAATTTTAACTTTTCTAAAGACATAAAAATAATAGAGATATTATAAACCTTGATAATATAGGGTTAAAGACTTTACCCTAATAATAATAATGATACTAATATAATAATATCAAGGATAATAAACCTAATATCAATGAGAATATAAATAATAATAACAATAACAATAATAATAATAATAATAACAATAACAATAATATATAAGCTTTAAAATTTAAAGTGGGGTTTCGACCCTACTTATAACTAATGACTTACCATTTATTTAATATTAATAATAAAATTAATAACATATATAATAATATTGAAATAATAAAGATAATGATAATATTATTATTAATGGTTATAAGAACAGTGGAAATAATAATACTAAAATAAATAAGTGCGAATGTTAATGTGAAAATAGGGCTTAAGATTTTCCAGAATAAATAATAAAATGTTAATAATAATTATTCTAATAATAAAATAGAATTAAAATACAATAAGGCTTCAACCTTCAACATAAATAATAATAAAACAATAATACTACTAATAATAATCATAAAACATATTAAGAATAATAATAATGGTATTTATATATAAATAATTGAAATAAATTAAATCAAGGCTTATAATAATATGGAAAATGGTTGAGAGCGTATAAGGTTCAACCCTAGGCTGGTGGGGATAGGCGGCACCGGCGGTGGTGCATGGTGGCAGCGGCAGTGGCCGAAAAAAAAGAAGAAAAGATGGATATTGGGAAAAAGATAGGGAGAATTGAGGTGAGATAAGAGGTGTTTATGTTTTCCAAGGAGGAGAGGGACAAAATGATGGTGGTGGTGCAGCCAAAGGTGGCGGCACATGGCGGCGCACTGTGGTTTAAGGTTTCGGGGTAAAAAAATTCCGACGAAACGAGCAACCAACTTTGCATGGTTATTGAGGCTCGTACAAGAAGAATCGAAGGTTGAAAATAGTTAGGTGAACTAGAGGGCATTTCAAGGAAGAACTTGGAATGCGGAGGTGGCATTGAAGTTGGCTAACGGCAGTGGACGATGCGTCTGAGGTCGAGGTGGCGGTAGCTCTAGTTTAGGGTTTTTGGGGAAGAAAAAATTCCAAAACTCCCATAACTAGGCTATTTATAGATGGTGGATGGGATAATAAGGTTTTAGGGGTCGGCAGGAAGTCACTAGATGCTAGAATTTGGGTGGCCGGTGGCAGAAAACGATCGGGCATCGTTTGGTTTGCTTCGAATTTTCGCGAGGCTGGGGAGAAGAAACGGGTGAGAGCTAACATCTAATAATTATTACAATTTATTCCTTAAGTTAAGAGGAAGACAAGGAGCCAAGAAACGGCCGGTATTAATCACCATAGCCGGAGAAGCCATTGATGGTGGCCAGCGTCGACGGAGGAGGAAGGAGGAAGAAGAAGACGGCTGGCCGGGCGGTTCGGGAAGGAAAAAGAAAGAAAGAAAAGGAGGAAGAACCGGGCTGTTCGGGCGCGAGCGGTAAGGTTTTAAAATGAAATGGTGAGTTTCGGTGGAAACGGAGGCAAAACGTGGTGCGACAGAGTTAAAGGAAGGAGGCCGCGCGGGCTGGGCCGAAGAGGAAGAAAAGGAAGAAAAGAAAAAGAAGAACTAGGCCACGGCTAGCCCAGTCGAGGAAAAGAAGAGGAAAAAGAAAAAGGAAAGGAAAAAGGAAGAAAGAAAAAGAAAACGAGAAAAAAAAAGAAAAAGAACAATAGCTAGGTTAGGGCCAAATAAATTAATCTAAATATTTAGGATATTTAAAAATAGTAATATTTAAATTCCTTTTTAGGCTAAATTAGGATTTTCAAAAGATTTTCCATAAATTCCATTTTAATTAGCAAAACACCCTAATTTTCTTCCATTAAATTAATTATAAAATTATTATTAATTTAAAACTATTTTCCCATTCTTATTTTAAATAAAATAATTTATTTTGTTAATTTCCAAAATAACATATTTAATTATCCAAAATAGAAAAATTTCTTAAATAAAAATACTTAAACATTTCTTATTAATTTTTCCTAATGAATTCCTTTTTATTTTAATAAAAGTAATTCATTTAAATAATTTTTCTAATAAAATATCATTTCAAGATAATTTATGAAATTAGAAATTTTCGGAGCATTTCAATGCGCCTATAGTGTGAGTTCAATAACAAAAAAATTGACCATTTACAATTAAAAATGCGGACACCCTCTTAATATATGTAGATCATCATCAATAGTAAGTTAATAGTAAAAAAAATGAGTAAAGCTACTCCATTAGTGATGTCGAATTGTTTGTTCTAATCATATTAAATGATAGCAGCATTCTTTGTTGATATATTAAGAATTTGTAAAGACCCACATTAGTAATATGTTGTTTAATGTATAGTAAACAATTTAATATTTTCTTGAAAAAATCCCAATTACTACCTCACTAGGCTTATGTAGCTTAATGTAGATATTCTTGATTTTCAAACTAGTTAGTAATTCCTAAATGAAATATTGTAAGATTTCACCAAACCAACATGAATTCCACATACGTATAAAAAGTGTGTGTGTAATGGTAGTATTATTGAATGACATTTTATGGTGGTAGGAAGTATACTCCTTAGGCTTGTAAACTAATGACCGCAATCATTGAAATTTCAATTCCCTGTTAGAATTTTCCATTCACGTATATCTCTTTGAGTATAATTCCTAAGTTTTTTATACTTCTAATGCCTATCACACCCGTCATAAACCCCCTAGGTTTATAAACCTATTTACCAAATTCTTTCTGCATATAAAAGTTGAGGGCTCATTGTAGCAGTCATAATAAATATGATCAACACCATTGGCAAACTTATTATCTTGGAGTTTTCCATTGATTTGATTTTACATAATAGGTATCCTTAAATATATATAAATACACTATTCCAGCTAGTTTGGCACTAGCTAATGCATTTTTATTCTTCAACTTCTTTTCTTTTTGTTGTGACTAGGATTAGATTGACCTATTACTTATGAATTTATATAGATATTAATCTAGTGAACTTAACGTCAAGTGAAAATATAACATCCTTCTAACCTATTATGTGATAAATGTTTTGGATAATTATTATTGTATAAGAATGTATTTCTTATTAATGAATGTGTAGAATCGATAATTAAGAAATGGATATTTTGTGTAACTCCTTTTGTGGATCAACGAAAAGATTTTCACAAGTAATCCTAACGTGTGACATTCATTAAATAGTTATTTCTATGTTAATATTTCCAAATTCCTCATTCTTTGTCAAAATTTGGTATGAATATCAACTTTGGATGATATTGTCCTAAGTTACAATTATACTCAACATAAGTGATGCCTACTAGACAATCATCTTCTTAAATGCTTTGCTAAAAAGTTAAATTTCAAAACATGATAAATAGGGAATGAAGGAGATTCCTAAACATAGATATGAGTTTAAAAGTTAAATCATAGTAAAATAAACAAAATGCACCAAAAGGGATATATTAGAACTAAGTATCCTGAAGGGCATCTAGATCAAAAGTGATAAATAGAATAACATCATTCAACATCCCGAACAGAAAGGATAATATTGTCACTCCTTGCCTATAATGTAGAAAATTCATCCAAGGTGATAACATAGACTTGTAAATTTTTTAAGGCCATCTTCTTATAAGAATTTACAATACCCATGATATGGATAATTAACATAACACATATTGATTAATGGATGAATATAATTGTAGTAGGGCTACACGTAATATATAAGGTCATATAAAATAAGAAGATTGTCTAATAATTAAAAATAGTATAAGACAAGAGGGAAATTGAATAAAACTTTCATTATTAGGTATATCCATAATCCATTTATCTTTTATATTAAGTTAGGACCCCATTATTCTTTTACCATTAGATCATATTGAAGCACCTGCTATGATCTAACATGTTTGTCCATTAATATCATTTTGTGGAATGGAGACAAGATGTTCCATGGCACATTCTAATAACCACTATTCATAAAATAATAGAATTGTATAATGCAACTCCTAGAGTGAAGCACAGTAGGCCACTATCATTCTAAAGTGGAACAAAACCGAAGGTCTTAGCCTTAAGTCAATTGATCCTTCACTTTAAGTGATTAATATCTTATTAGCTATCATTTTTCTAAATTTTATAGTGCAGACACAAAAATATATATGTAAGGAACATCATAAAAAGTTAAATAACTGCTCAAAATGTGTAAAAGACAGCCATATATATATATATATATATATATATATATATTAAGACATCCCCAAAGGAAAAAACGCAATAATCTACCTAGGAAATGATAATTTCCTAATAGGAGCATAAATTATTCTATAATAATTATTTAACCACCAAATTAATCGACATTACAAAAATATTATGATTAACAACATATCTAGCATTCAAATCTAACTTTGGCAACTTACAGGTGCAATCATGGCTTACTTCTAATTTTATTATTCATAAATTCTGTAAATACCCTAATTTCACAAATTAGGCTTACCTTTTTCCAGAAAACTTTATATAAATACCAAATTTAGTGCACACTCATAGAATATTATTACTAACATTATATCAAAAAATTAGATTCGAACTCTAATATCTGATATATATGTGATAGTGACCATGCCACTAAGGTTATTTTCCAAAATTCGAAACCATATCTCCTGTTATTTAATTTATTCCACTTCTCATTAATAAAATTATTCAACATGATATAAGTATAATATTTAAATCCAATTAACATATTTAACTACCAAAAAACTTGTAATAATCTCCTATTAATTAAAATATTCTTAAGGATACCAAAAGACCCATGTTTATATAAAAGTCCTACAAATAACAAGATGAGTGGTTTTCATCCTCTAACACACACCCTAATTTAGGTTATTAAGAAAATATATAAATAAAAAATAAACTTCCTGGAAAAATCTTGGTAGTCATATATGCCAACCCACTTGACTTGTAAAGCCACCATAACTAACCTTCTATACAACTATATGCCTTTACATTTTTCTCGCTTTCTATAGATTTGATACCACATCATCATAAAAAAATTATTATCAAGGTAACGCTATCATCATAATAGTGCCATCAAGAAAATTTCATGAAAAATACACCTAGCATTAAAAAACCTATACTATGTCATGTATCCTTACAAAAAAATATCTCAAGCCTCTAAGGGAGCTCAAAATTAAGATACCTTGATCAATAGAAAAAAACTATTTTTATAAGTTTCTCAACTATTTATGGTGTATTACCTTATGTCCTCACGTTTATTGTGGGGGAAATGTGAAGGCTCATGTTACTAGTGTGGTGTATTTTGAGTTTTAGGTAATCTGCCAGGTTGGTATTACATGTGGTTGCGATAATGTTGACATTATTTTTCATGCAATGAGGAAAATAAAGGGGTTAGTTATGTTTTTTATTGAACACAAATAAGGTTGAGCAGCATTTTTAGTTTGATGTTTCATTGCCTTGTTTTGCTACCTTTTGTTGGTTAGTTATATATTCCTCTTGATTTGTTGATGAAGCTTTAGAGGGTATTCAACACATTCCTTTACTTCATAATATTTAAAATCACCTCATTTTCCACGTCAAAGGACTAAAAATCTCCCTCTTCTCCACCTTTCCTTCTCATGCTTAACTATCATCAACCATTAAGAAACTTTTGGAGGCCCTATCCCTAGAAACATAAATGAACTTTGTTAAATCCTCTTCATTCTAATTTTTCCCTTTTTTTATCTAGTAATAATTTTATATTTTTGATCATATTATTTTATTATTATTATTATTATTCTGTGAGTAGCTTATTTCTTGATAGAAATCATCAAAGATCTCCCTCAACTTTCTTTATTTTATTTTATTTGAGTTAAAGTAAGGTTAATCTTACTCACTTATAGTAAATTGTTATCAAGAATAATATATGGAAGTTTGTGTGATTTTAAAATTCTTATGAAATTATAAAGATATCAATATGTATTACAGTCATATATCATGATTTTATTAAGGTTAATAGTATGATGAACATATTTTATTTGGAGCTTTGATCATGGTATAGAACAAAACATTAAACCTGCACATTTGAGTTTCATCTAGAGCTAAATAACTCTCAATTCGATAAGATTTATATCTTATCTTTCATGTGAAATTAAATTTCAAAAGCATATTTATTTTTATGCTTTAGAGTAGTAGGTAAAATGTTATAATAAAAATGTCAAAAGTGTGCAAAATTGGCTAAATCCTACTGTATAGGCTTTAGTCTTGGGCTTACATTTTGATCTTTAAGTTTGAGTATACTCTTGGGTATTTTAGGCATTTTAAGTTGTTTATCTATATTTTGGGGGAAACATTCACATATATCAAGTTACCATTTTATTTAGCATAATAAAAGTTTAGCAGGAAATTTAGTGTGAATGTTCATCACGAACATTCCAAATGTTCTTACTAATCAACAAAGGTAGAGTTATTTAAGAATTAATCATGTCTATCGGGATAATCAAAGATTTACTAATTTAATTAGGGATAATAGCAAACTAATCAGGAATAATATATAAAATGACCAAATTATCCTAAAAATTTAAGTATATGAAAAGTAAGAACCAAAACCTTAATCATTAACAATGACTTCGCACTTTTGCGTGAATTTTTTTTTAACGTTGCCTTCAAATTAACCTTATCATTTTTATTTATTTATTTATGAACAATTGATTTTTAGTTTTGAAGATAGCATACAACCTTATTTCTTAATTTTGAACTCAAATTAAATTATTTTTATGTTCAATTAAGGAATAAGTGATCTTTTAAAAATGAAATGATGAACTTGCCTCTTTTATGAATTTGTTACATAGAAAATTGTGATTAAGTTATAACTTATGGGTTTTAGATACGTGATTAATGTTTTATCCTATATTTTAGACACGTAAAAAGGTTTTAATGTTTTATAACATTGTTTCCAATAGTGTTAAACATGAAAAGATGTTGGGTTTATAATAATAAATAACATCACTCTAAAAAAATCATTACTCATATTCATTAGAATAAGATTCTACCCACTTCATTTCTTGCAATCTAGAATACGTTAGTGGTAAATCAGCAAATCAATTAGTAGTTTGGTACCTTATCTACTCTTTAGACATCAAAGTACCCTATATGGGGTGCCTACACTTCGCAATTATGCTACCTTAAATAAGTAGATGATGAAGTAATGTTTATGGTTATGAAGCCATTGTGAAATTTCATTGATGGGGAGTGTTTTAGCTTACGGTAAAGCTAAATAATGTCTCCTAAAATTGTAACACTCATAGTTTAACGCCAATGCATAACCTGATACTTTAACATTAGGGAAATGTTATTCTAAGCCCATATGAGAGGTATGCTTTCTTTTCACTATTTATTTTATTTGAAAGATTTTTCTTGCATTTGGAATATACATTAGTAAATTTCATACCAATTGCTTATGAGAGTATAAGAGTAATTTGGCCTTGTACTCACAATGCACTAAGTATAGATTCAGTAAAATCATTCCAAAAATAAAGAAAATTTTTATAGCTACAAAAACAAAGTTGTTATAGAAGAATAGAAGTTGAGTCGAGAAAAAATTCAAAAGTAACACTATTTCCATCAAAAATTAAATTATTAAACTTAAATCAAGCATTTTATGCTAGGCTAAGAATAATCAGGCAAGGGAGGTGAAAAGAAAATAGTAGAATATTAAATTATAAAGCATCATTATATAAGAAAAAAAATTGCACATAAAATTAGTAAAATCATAAAAAGTACTTTTAAAGAATTTATAAAAACTAATGTTTCCCTAAATTTTATTAATTATTTTTTTTTCATTAATCAATGAAGTTAAATAATTTTATTTACAATCATTCTATGAAATTATTGGTATTCTTAATTAATCATTATCTATCAAATTCCCGATTAATTACAAACCTAGGTAACCACACTATAATACACAACCTTTATTAATATATTTGAATGCATATATATAGTGAATTATTTAACTACTTGAGCATATTAACTGAGAATTTTGAATAAGAATAATTAAATAATTAATTATATGTATAGACTGACAGAAAGACACTCACACACCTTCACACACAGAGACATAGATATATATATATATATATATATATATATATATATATATATATATATATGTTCATAACTTAAATGGTAATATAACTTTATATATATAAACAACCCATTAAAGTTTTTAACATTTAATACTATTATAACCCTTCATCGAAATTTCCCAAGAGTATTTTTGTCACAATTGAGCGAGACATATGCCGTCAATTGTTTTTTTAGTCTTCAAAGTGATTTTAATAACATTTTTTTAACATTTACAATTAAAAATGTGGACACCCTCATAAAATTTATACGCTATCATTGATATTAAGTCTATAGTAAAAAATGAGTAAACATTCTCCTTTGTTTATGATGAATTGTATTTTCCAGTCATGTTACTTGAAACCAACTTTGGTTGTGGATATTTCAATAGTTTTTAAAGACCCACGTTAGCAATAAACTGTTCAAAAGAAATGTAAAGGATACAACTCACTATTTTCTCGATAAAATCCTAGTTATTGCCACACTGAGCTTATGTAGCATAATGTATATATTCTTCATGTTCAAACTAGTTGGTAATTCCTTAAGGAAATATTATAACATTTCACAAACCAATTATGACTTTGATATATTCATAAAAAGTTTGTGTGTAATAGTAGTATTGTTGAATGACATATTACATTGGTAGGTATGTATACTTTTTAGGCATATAAATTAATGACCACAATAATTAAAAATTAAAAAATAAATTTCCAAAATTTCCACCAATCTGGATGTTTTTGTCTAAAAATAAAAAGTTTTCGATCTTCTTCAGCAGGAAAATCCCCAGGGTTTAGCCACCAATCATTCCAATCTCTCTTTGCATATAAAAGTTGAGGGTTCATCGTGGAAATCATCATAACTAAGATCAACACCATTGGAAAACTTCTTATCTTGGAGTTTTCCATTGGATTGATTTTGCGTAATAGTTATCCGTAAATATATACAAATAAATACCCTCTTCAAGCTAGTTTGGAACTAGCTAATACGTTTTTATGCTTAGCTTCTTTTCTTTGTGTAGTGACTACGATTGGATGGACCAGTCACTATTTTGTTATGAATTTATATAGATATTAATCTAGTGAACTTAACATCAAGTAAAAATGTAACATCCTTGTAACATATTAAGTGATAAATGTTTTGAAATAAATATTGTTGTATAACAATGTATTCCTTATTAATGAATGTGTGTGATCCATAATTAAGTAATGGGTATTTTGTGTAACTCTTTTCGTGGATCTATGAATCCATATTCACAAGTAATCTCGATGTGTGACAAATTAGAAAGTTATTTCCATGTTATTATTTCCAAATTCCTCACATTTATGCTCAATTTGAGATGAATTTCTTCTTTGGAAGATATTGTCGTATGTTAATACAATACTCGACATAAGTCATGATTACCAGATCGTCTTCACATTAAATGCTTGGCTAAAAAGGTAAAATTCAAAACATGATTAATAAGAAATGAGGGAAATTTCTAAACTTAGATATGAGTTTAAAACTTAACTCTTAGAAAAGTAAACAAAATGCACCGAAAGGGATATATTATAACTAAGTATCCCAAATGGAATCGAGACCAAAAGTGATAAACAGAATAACATCATTTAACATCCTAAATAACAAAAATAATATGGTCACTCCCCGCCTTAAATGTAGAAAATTCTTCCAAGGTGACAACATTAACTTGTAAAAACGTTTTAAGGTGATCTTCGTATAAGAATGTACCGTACCTATGAAATGGATAATTAACATAACACATAATAATTAATGGATAAATATAATTGTAGCAAGACTACACGTAATATATAAGGTCATATAAAATTATAAGATTTTCTAGTACTTAAATAGAGTATAAGACAAGTGGATAACTTAATAAAAATTTCATTATTAGGTATATCCATAATCCAATTATTTTTTATATTGAGTGCATGACCCTATTATTCTTTTACCATTGGATGACATTGAAGCAACTACTATGAACCAACTTGCTTTTCCAGTATTATGATGCTATGGAATGGTGCCAAGATGTTCCATGGGACATTCTCATAACCACTATTCATAAAATAATTGAATGGCGTAATGCACCTCGTACTGTGAAGCACACTAGGCCACTCTTATTCTTAGGTTGAACAAACCTAAATCCCTAGCCTTAACACACTTGATCCTTCACCTTAAATTATTAAAATCTTATTTGGTATCATTTTTCTCATTATTATACTATATAAACAAATATATTAGTGTAAGGAACGTAATGAAAAGTTAAAATCATTGCTCAAAATGCGTAAAAGACAGCCACATGCATATTAAGACATCCCTAATGGAAAAAGGCAATAATAAGCCTGGGAAATGATAATTACCTAGGGGGAGCATAAATTCATCTATATTAATTATTTAAACACCAATTTAATCAACATTAAACAATAGTATGATTAGCTATATATCAAGCCTTCAAATCTAATTTGGCAACTTGCAAGTGTAATAATGGCCTACCTCTAATGTTATTATTCATAAATTCCTACAAAACCCTAATTTGACAAATGAGGCTTACTTTTTACCAAATATTTGTACTCATCTCATATTAACTAAAATATCCTTAAGGATGCCAGAAGACCTGTGTTTATATACAAGTCCTTAAATTCACAAGATGAGTGGATTTCATCCTCTAACACACAACCTCATTATGGTTATTAACATAATGTCAAAAAAAGCTTCGTTGCCAAATCTTGGCAATGATTCATGCCAATCAATTTGACTTGGAAAACCACCATAACTAACATTGTACAAAACTACAAGCCTTTACATTTTTCTCACTTTCGATAGATTTGCTACCACATCACAATAAAAAAGTATTATCAAGATGACATTGTCATCGTAACAGTACCATTAGGAAAATTTCATGAAAAATATGCCTAACATTAAAAAACCTTTACTTTGTCATGTATCTATAAAAAAAATATCTCCAGCCTCTAAGGATGCTCAACCTTAAGGCTCCTCATCTATGATTAGAAGAAAAACACTATTTTTATGAGATTCCAACTCTTTAGGGTGTATCACCCTATGTCATCACATTTATTGGGGGGGGGGGGAATATGAAGGCTCATGTAATTAGTGTAGTGTATTTTGAGCTACGGGTAATATTTTGAGTGGTATTACATGTTGTTGTGACGTTGTTGAGAGTAGTTTTCGTGGGACAAGGAAAATAAAGGGGTTTGTTTTATGATTTATGAATGAAAATAAGTTTGAGCAACATTTTTAGTGTGGTGTTTCATTGCTTTATTTTGCTACATTTTTTTACTTAGTTCTATATTTCCCATGATTAATTGATGACGCTGTAGAGAGTACTCAATTCATTCCATTACCAAAGAATTTCTAAACTCACTTGATTTTCCACATAAAAGGACTAAAAATATACCTTTTCTCCACATTTCCTTCTCATGCTAAACTACCATTAAGCAATTAAACACTTTCGGGGCTCATTTTCCAAGGAACATAAAAGAACTTGGTTGAATCCTCTTCCTTCTAATTTTTTCCAACTTTTATCTTTTTATAATTTTCTATTTTTGTTAACAATAATTTTTTTTTGTAAGTGGCTTATTTCTTGACTGAAATCATCGAAGATCCATTTCAACTTCTTTATTTTATTTTATTTTAGTTAAATCAATGTTAATCTTACTTGATTTAATTAAATTTTTATGAAGAATAATATATGGTTGTTTGTGTGATTTTTTAAATCTTATGAAATTATATGGATATCAATATGTATTAGAGTTATATATCATGATTTTGTTATGGTTATTATTATGATGAACATATTTTATTTCGATATTTGATCATGGTATAGAACATAACATTAAACCTGTAAGTTTGAGTGTCACCTATCAGTTCAATAAGATTTATATGTTCTATTTCCTACGAAATTGAATTTAGGTCAGTATAATTTCAAAATCATATTTATTTTTTTTGCTTTAAAGTAGTATGTAAAATTTTATAATAAAATGCCAAAAGTGTGCAAAATAGGCTAAATCTTGCCATATGGGGGTCAGTCTTCAACTTATGTTTTGATCTTAGGCTTTAAGTATACTTTTGAGTATTTTAGCCATTTTAAGTTGTTTATCTATATTTTGTGGGAAACATTCGCATATGTCAAGTTACAATTTTATTTAGCATAATGAAACTTTAGTAAGAAAATTCATGAACATTCAAAATGTTCTTACTAATTGCCTACTATATACAAGAGGAAGAGTTATTTAAGATCTAATATCGTCTACGAGGAATAATTGAAGATTTACTAATTACATTAGGGATAATAGAAAATTAATCATGAATAATATATAAATTGACCAAATTACCTTCAAAATGTTAAGTATATGAACAAAAACCTTGACCATTGACAATGACTTTGCACTTATCTGCGACTTTTTTTAACTTTGCCCTAAATTTAACCTTATCATTATGATTTGTTTATATATTTATTTACAAAAAATTGGTTTTTTGAAAAAAAAATAACATAAAATAATATTTCTTAATTTTGAACTCAAATTAAATTATGTTCATGGTCAATTAAATATTAAGTGATCTTTTATAATTAAAATGATGGCCGTGGTCAATTAATGTTTTGTGCAATATTTTAGACATGTATAAATGTTTTAATGGTTTATAACATTATTTTTTATACTGTTAAACATGAAGAGATGTTGGGTTTATGATAATAATTAATCTCACTATGAAAAAATCATTACTCATATTTAGTACAATAAGATTCTACCGACTTCATTTCTTGTAATATTTAAAACTTTAGTGGTAAATCAGCAAATCTGTTAGTGGTTTGGTACCTTATGTACTCCCTAGGCATCAATGTACCCTACATGGGGTACATTCCCTTTGCAATTATGCCACCTTAAATAAGAAGATGATGAAGTAATGTTTATGGTTATGAAGCAATTGTGAAGATTCGATTGATGGGGAGTGTTTTAGCTTAGGGTAAAGCTAAATAACGTCTCCTAAAATTGTAATACTCATAGTTTAATGCCAATGCATAACCTAGTACTTTAACATTAGTGAATTGTTATTCTAAGTCTATGTAAGAGGTATGCTTTTTTTTTTCACTATTCATTTTGTTTCAATAATTTTTCTTACACATAGAATATACATTATTAAATTTAATATCGGTCGCTTTGAAAGTATAAGGGTAATTTGGCCTTGTACTCATGACGCACTAAGTATTGACCCTATCTTTATATTGGATGTGACTCTATCATCTCCATTTTTTGATTAGATTTAGTAAAATCATTCCAGAAATAAAGAAAATTTTTATAGCTACAAAAATAAAGGTGTTATAGAAGAATAGAAGTTGAGTCGAGAATAAATTCAAAAGTAACTCTATCATATATAATGTGAATTATTTAACTACTTGAGCATATTTATTTCCACACTGAGCTTATGTAGCATAATGTATATATTCTTCATGTTCAAACTAGTTGGTAATTCCTTAAGGAAATGTTATAACATTTCACAAAAAAATTATGACTTTGATATATTCATAAAAAGTTTGTGTGTAATAGTAGTATTATTGAATGACATATTACATTCGTAGGTATGTATACTTTATAGGCATATAAATTAATGACCACAATAATTAAAAATTAAAAAATAAATTTCCAAAATTTCCACCAATCTGGATGTTTTTGTCTAAAAATAAAAAGTTTTCGATCTTCTTCAGCAGGAAAATCCCCAGGGTTTAGCCACCAATCATTCCAATCTCTCTTTGCATATAAAAGTTGAGGGTTCATCGTGGAAATCATCATAACTAAGATCAACACCATTGGAAAACTTCTTATCTTGGAGTTTTCCATTGGATTGATTTTGCGTAATAGTTATCCGTAAATATATACAAATAAATACCCTCTTCAAGCTAGTTTGGAACTAGCTAATACGTTTTTATGCTTAGCTTCTTTTCTTTGTGTAGTGACTACGATTGGATGGACCAGTCACTATTTTGTTATGAATTTATATAGTTATTAATCTAGTGAACTTAACATCAAGTAAAAATGTAACATCCTTGTAACATATTAAGTGATAAATGTTTTGAAATAAATATTGTTGTATAACAATGTATTCCTTATTAATGAATGTGTGTGATCCATAATTAAGTAATGGGTATTTTGTGTAACTCTTTTCGTGGATCTATGAATCCATATTCACAAGTAATCTCGATGTGTGACAAATTAGAAAGTTATTTCCATGTTATTATTTCCAAATTCCTCACATTTATGCTCAATTTGAGATGAATTTCTTCTTTGGAAGATATTGTCGTATGTTAATACAATACTCGACATAAGTCATGATTACCAGATCGTCTTCACATTAAATGCTTGGCTAAAAAGGTAAAATTCAAAACATGATTAATAAGAAATGAGGGAAATTTCTAAACTTAGATATGAGTTTAAAACTTAACTCTTAGAAAAGTAAACAAAATGCACCGAAAGGGATATATTATAACTAAGTATCCCAAATGGAATCGAGACCAAAAGTGATAAACAGAATAACATCATTTAACATCCTAAATAACAAAAATAATATGGTCACTCCCCGCCTTAAATGTAGAAAATTCTTCCAAGGTGACAACATTAACTTGTAAAAACCTTTTAAGGCCATCTTCATATGAGAATGTACCATACCCATGAAATGGATAATTAACACAACACATAATAATTAATGGATAAATATAATTGTAGTATGGCTACAGATAATATATAAGGTCATATAAAATTATTAGATTGTCTAATAATAAATTAAGAATAAGACAAGTGGATAACTTAATAAAAATTTCATTATTAGGTATATCCGTCATCCAATTATTTTTTATATTGAGTGCAGAACCCCATTATTCTTTTACCATTAGATGATATTGAGGCACCTACTATGAACCAACACGCTTTTCCACTATTGTCATGCTGTGGAATGGTGCCAAGATGTTCCATGGCACATTCTCATAACCACTATTTAGAAAATACTTGAATGGCGTAATGCACCTCCTATTTTGAGGCACACTAGGCCACTTTATTCTTAGGTTGAACAAACCTAAATCCCTAGCTGTAGCATACATGATCCTTCTCCCTAAGTGATTAAATTCTTTTTTGGTATCATTTTTCTCAATATTATACTGTAGAAACAAATATATCTGTGTAAGGTACATGATGAAAAGTTAAAAAAAATTTCTCAAAATGTGTAAAAGACAGCCACATGTATATTAAGACATTCCCAATGGAAAAAGGCAATAATAAGCCTGGAAAATGATAATTACCCATGGGGAGCATAAGTTCATCTATATTAATAATTTAAAAACCAATTTAATCAACATTAAAGAAAATAGTTTGATTAGCTACATATCTTGCCTTCAAATCTAACTTGGCAACTTACAAGTGCAATGATGGCCTACCTCTAATGTTATTATTCATAAATTCCTACAAAACCCTAATATCACAAATTAGGCTTACTTTTTAACAAACATTTATTATTCATCTCATATTAGCAAAATTATCATTAGTAATGCTAGAAGACCCATGTTCATATACAAGTCCTTCAATTCACATGATGAGTGGTTTTCATCTGCTATCACACAACTTCATTAAGGTTATTAACAAAATATAAAAAAAATTTCATAGCTAAATCATGGCATTGGTTCATCCCAATCCATTTGACTTGGAAAACCACATAACTAACAATGTACACAACTACATGCCTTTACATTTTTCTCACTTTCCATAGAGTTGCTACCACATCACAATAAAAAAGTATTATAAAGATGACATTGTCATCATAATAGTACCATTAGGAAATTTTCATGAAAAATATGCCTAACATTAGAAAACCTTTACTTTGTCATGTATCTTTACAAAAAAATATCTCAAGCCGCTAAGGGTGTGTAACACCCCTAAATTTACTACTGAAAAATTTCTTTTAAAATCAAAAGGTTTAGCGGAAGAAAATGATAAAACTGTAAACTCGGGGGCATTACCGCCACACTTAGTACTAGACTGGTTTACTCCTACCGTTCCAGTACTAGGTGCTAAGGCTAAATTCGATCAATATTTAGTACGAAGTATCAAAAACGCACGACGACATTTAACATAAATCCTTAACAAGAGGTAAGCCAAACAGAAATTAGAATACGATTTAGGATTACAACACCAGAATATGTTTCTCAAAAAAGGAGTGTAATACAAAACACAGCTAAACAAAAATAAATCCCGAAGGATCAATATCCGAATTTCCTACTCACTCAAGCCAAGCCTTCTACCCCAAAACAATATCAACCTGCACAAGAGGTCTGCTCCCCACCATCAGTGGATCATCATAGGACCCATTCAATCACTGTAGTATCAGTACGGGCCCAATACTGAGTAAGTTCCACTACCCTATCTTATGGAAGAGACATACTATAACATCAAGTGCGTATTAAATCCTGGTACAGCACGTTGATACAGTATCATACATATTCACAACCCACACCATGTATCTTGCCATACACCCATAGTAACATATAAAAACATATGTAACATCCCCTTTAACATAGAAGCATGGTATCACCAAAATATAAAGTGGCTCATACGCCTCAGGTAGGAACAATCCATATCATCAAAACTCGATATGTGGCATACTCACGTAAGCAGCAGACAGTAATACAGATAATAAAAGCTGGCTATGGTCCAATTAGACTTATTCTTTATTCTCATTAATAATATGTTCATTCCACACATTCTTTAATAGCCCATGTGAGCGCGGGAGCCCCACTATTATAGCCAGTGGACCGGAAGATATACGCACAGGGCAGAATGCCTCTAATCCACTATTATTGCTGGTGGACCGGAAAATAAACGCACAGGGCAGAACGCCTCTGATCCACTATTATAGCAGGTGCACCAGATCATGGCCCTAACTCACATGGTGTTTCGCTTTAAGTACTTAGTATCTTTCCCATGGATTAACTTATTCGTTTGGTTTGTCGAGCACGAGATCCTCCACTATTATAGCCGGTGGACCGGAAGATAATGCACAGGGCAGAACGCCTCTGATCCACTATTATAGCCGGTGGACCGGAAAATAAACGCACAGGGCAAAATGCCTCTGATCCACTATTATAGCCGGTGGACCGAAAAATAAACACACAGGGCAAAACGCCTTTGATCCACTATTATAGCTAGTGGACCGGATCATGGGCTCGGCTCAACATCTTTCACTTTACTTGATTAATTTCTTATCAGTGTCTTATTATATCACACATCACCCTTGACATGCATGTGGTTAATACTCTACTACTTTCCCCTCCAAAGGGACCATCCCATATTTTGAGACCCGTACCTCTTCTCACACCCGACATCCATCCCCCGTAGACTTAGGCATAGTGGCAGATAGTAAGGCACGATCTCCAAGAATATAGGCTACCCCAACACATATGATATCGACTCCATATGTCCTCATCCCTCTAGGGTTCCTCCTTGGAGACCCTAGTCGGACCTATGTGGCCCAACTCTTTCTTACTTAGCCAAATGTTACTTTGTTCTCTATCTCGCACCTCATTTTTATTAGGAAACTCCCCAAATGTATTACTTTATCTCCCAAGTTCACATGTGACCGACAAAACCCTAGTTGGCCACCCAAAACCCTAGCACTTTACTTCCTCAATAAGTAATCTCCCTCTTTGACCCCAAATCTCTCCTCTCCTTTAGAAAACCCATACTCATCCTTCCTTGATCATTTTTACCCTTGTACCCCTCAATTTCCTCATTTTCTCCCAAAACCCTAATTGGGTCCTTTAGACACCCTTACATCGACCCACCTAAAATTTTGCACCCAAGTCTCCAATGGACCCGTAAATTTGACATTATCTTATTTACTTCTTAAATCACTTTCCTCATGTAAGATTCATTCCCATGCATAATTTAACCACTCCATGCAGACTCTCCAACACCCACTTACCCACAAAACCCTAATAAGGTCTCTTATTCACTAACTTACGTACTATTTTTCATATTAAGTCTCCAATCATTCCAAGACTCTCCCAAGCTCTTACTTACAACCCAAATCAACTTTTTGCACGTAAGGATCATGCCCATGCAAGGTCTAATCCCCCCATGCAAACTTCCCAAACGTCCACTTCCCCGTTGTTCTTTTATTATCATTTCATGCTACCCAAAACCCTAGCATGCATGTCCTAGAGGGACATAACAAGTCACATCATCAACATCAACATCAAACATGGAACATGTCATATACGCATAATATAAGGCACACACAACATACCTCATGATCCACGCTGCACTACACAAAACAAGTTATTCATAACACATGCATAATACAAATTAACTTGGCATGCTCATCATTCACCCACACATTACATCACACATAGCACAAGGCCATAGCTTCGTCCTTACTAAACACCCACAAGTAGAGGTAAGTAGAGACTTACCTAGATCCGAAGCTAGCTAAGCGAGATAAGAGGGAGAGAGATCACTAGCTCGTGGATCCATGAGAAAGCTTCCTAGATCCGATAGAAATCGAAAACTAAGTTAGAAACTATTCTATCAATCAATAATTCATGTATTCTAATTAAATAAACCCAAACAACATAAATAATCTTTTTTAGAAAACGTGTCCAAAACTTAGAACTTAAAAGCATAGCTTTATCAAGATTTATGGTTAAAACTAAATCAAAACGGGTTAATAGAAATATCACTTGGGACATTTCAACTTAATTTGGAAAGCCCGAGAAAGAATAATCGATCATAAGTTAATTTATCGAAAATAACATATTTATTAGGTTTTACAACTAAATAAGGAACCCAACCATTTACATAGAATCAAATCCAAACCGATTAGGTTAAAACAGAATTTAAATGGTTTAAAACCCAAAGATAGAATTCGATTAGATAAAATACACATAGCAAAATCAATTTTATAAAATCATCCCCGAAAATTAGGGTTTTAAATACCTAAACCACAAATCGGCAAAATCACTTTGATTACCTCAAATTGATAGTTTTAAAACACAATTAAACTAAGTTTAGACAAATCTAGATAATCAAACTCAACAAAACGATCTTCCGATAAATCAATTCCAGATGATCAATTTCCAAAATTAGGGTTTTAAAGCCCACGACACAAACTCAGGTAACTCAATTTAATTAATTCAAATTAAAGGTATTAGAAAGAAATTAATACCATTTCAACTATTTCTATACATTCAATTTTAGAAAAACAACAATACAAGTAATCGATTTCATAATCTCACTTGAAATTTAGGGTTTTAGGCCCGAAAATACAATTCGTTAAAATTCTATAAATTTAATAAAATTGAATGTTTAGAAATACAATTAAACACGTTTTATAACATATCAAATAATCAATTGCTCAAAACTAGTAAAAGAAATACACAATTTTGCACAATTAGGGTTTTTGAGCCCGGAACGCAAATCCGATCAATTCTTGTCAAAACATATCAATTGACGGTTCGGAAATGTAATTAAACATATTCTAATGTAATTTATATAGTTAATTGAATAAAATAACCCGATTACACAATCCAATTTAAACCCGCTGGAGTTTTGACGTAAAAATCCAATTTCGATCAATTACGCACAATTTTCCCAAATCAACACTTCCAATATAAAATTAAATACATTTTAAATGATATTATAAAATCAATTGAGCGGAACATCTCAATTATATGACCCAATTTCATTATATCCAAAATTTCACCTAGGAATCAAATTTCAATAAAACCTGCATAAATTTCTCAAATTGATAGTTTCAAAATGAAATTGGATACATTTTAAAACATATTGTATAATCAATTTGCCCGAAATCACCAAATTGGACGAGTCCAAAAATTTTGGGCATAACCCGGCCAAAAATCCAATTTTTCCAAAATTTCAACATAACAATACAATTAACCTATCCAAATCATTCTTACAGCATATATATACACAATCAAACAACCAATTTAGCTTTTTACAAGCTAAATCACACTCAATTAACGAAATCAAGGGTTAGGGTTTTTCAGATATTATACCAAACGAAAATCAACGAATCGGGGCAAGGGAAGGCCGGAAAAGCTTCGTCGGGGAATGGTGACAGCTCGCTGGTGGTCAGCAGGGCCTGCCGTGGCCAGACGGCGGCGCAACCAGAGCGGTATGCTGCTGCTGCTGCTGTCGCCCGCTACTGCGCGGTGGTTGCTATTGGGCTGGCTGCTGTGGCTATTGCTGCTGTGGTTGCTACGGCGGCGGTCAATAGGTGCTGGCGAGGCTGGCTGGAGCGGGGAGGAGCTGGGAAGAGATGAGGGAGGCTGGGTCAGCTAGGGCTTCGGGCTGCAGAATAGGGGCGAATAGGAGAGGGGTCGGGGTAGGGAAGAGAGAAAGAAAAAGAAGAGAGGGGGGTCGGGGGTCCCGGTGGGTTTCGGGATTTTAGGTTTTTTTTTTTTTTTATAACAAACACAAGTAAAAGTAAAATACTAATTATTTAAAATTTTTATTGGAAGATTTTATCTAAATTATATTTAACAAAATTGATTTCAAAACGATCCGAAGGTTTAAAATTAATAAAAAACCATATAAAGAATTTCGAAAACATTTTTTGAATAATTTAGCCACACACGTAAAAATTTATATTATTTACGGAAATATATTATAAGACCTCAAAAAAAAATATTTAAAAGTATGTAATAAAATATTTAAGTTAAATTCTAATAAACCGAGACTAATTTTAGTAATTTCCCAAATTGTTTTTTTTTTGTAAATCAAAAAGCATAAAATAGAAGAAAATTAATTCTGAAAAGAAATTCATAAATAATTTCCTAAAAACTTTTTTTTAATTTAAAGCTTCCAGAAAATATTAACGACTTTCAAAAACAAATAAATTTAAAGTCGGGAATATTTTCTACGGATAAAATCATTGAAATAAATTTAACCATTTAAAAAGAAGTTCTATAATTTAAATAATATATTTCGCCAACGAAATATAACTTTAAAATAACGCTGTAATCACATGACAAAGTTATAATAAAAAATAAATCTAAAATAATAAAAATAAAAATACGAGAAAGAAAAGGAATACGTATTTTTAACCGAGAATCGAATTCATAAGAATATAATAAAATCATTGTCATGAACGAATTTGTCTAGAATGGTTCGCAACGATAATGATTAATTACATTCAATTATAAATTTGAAATCTTCGATAAATCCATAAAACTAATCGTAATTTAAATAATTAATTGTTTACATCAAATTATGCTAATAAAATTATTAAACTTAATAATTTTGGATTTTAAAAATACGGGGTATTACAGGGTGCTCAACCTTAAGGTGCCTCATCTATGATTAGAGGAAAAACACTATTTTTACGAGATTCCAACTCTTTAGGGTGCATCACCCTATTTCATCACATTTATTGAGGGGGAAATGTGAAGGCTCATATAATTAGTGTAGTGTATTTTGAGCTATGGGTAATATTTCCAATGGTATTACATGTGGTTGTGACATTGTAAGGGGCAGTTTTCATGGGATGAGGAAAATAAAGGGGTTTGTTTTGTGAGTTATGAATGAAAATAAGTTTGAGCAACATTTTTAGTGTGATGTTTAATTGCTTTATTTTGCTACATTTTTTGCTTATTTTTATATTTCCCTTAAATAGTTAATGAAGCTGTAGAGAGTACTCAACTCATTCCGTTACCTAAGAATTTCTAAACTCACCTAATTTTCCACATGAAAGGACTAAAAATATCCCTCTTCTTCTCATTTCCTTCTCTTGCTGAACTACCATAAACCAATTAAACACTTTTGGGGCTCCTTTTCCGAGAAACATAAATGAACTTGGTTGAATCCTCTTCCTTCTATTACTTCTTTTATTTACTTATAATTTTCTATATTTATCATATTATTTTATTATTATTATTTTTGTGTGAGCGGTTTATTCCTTCATAGACATCATCAAAGATCCCTTTCAAATTCATTATTTTATTTTATTTGAGTTAAAGTAACATTAATCTTACTCACTTTAATTAAATTTTTATGAAGAATAATATATGGTTGTTTGTGTGATTTTTTATATCTTATGAAATTACATGGATATAAATATGTATTAGAGTTATATATGATGATTCTATTAAGGTAATTAGTGTGATGAACATATTTTATTTGGAGGTTTGATCATGGTATTGAACAAAACATTAAACCTACAAGTTTGAATTTGAACTAGAACTAAATAACTCTCAATTCGATAAGATTTATATGTTCTATTTCTTGTGAAATTAAATTGTGATGAGCAGAATTTCAAAAGCATATTTATTTTTATGCTTTATAGTAGTATGTAAAATGTTATCATAAAATTGTAAAAAGTGTGCAAAATTGGGTAAGTCATTCCGTATGGGGGTTAGTCTTGGGCTTATGTTTTGATCTTCGGCTTTGAGTATACTTTTTGGTGTTTAATCTATTTTAAGTTGTTTATCTATACTTTGGAGGAAATTCATATATATCAAATTGCCATTTTATTTAGGTTAATGAAAGTTTCGCAAGAAAATTAATGTGATTGTTCATCACGAACATTCAAAATGTTCTTATTAATTGCCTGCTAAATACTAGAGTAGAGTTATTTAAGAATTAATCTTGTGTAGGAGGAATAATTGAAGATTTACTAATTTTATTAGGGATATTGGAAAACTAATCATGAATAATATATAAATTGACCAAATTACCCTCAAAATGTTAAGTATATGAACAGTATGAACAAAAACCATGACCATTGACCATGACTTTGCACCTATCTGTGACTTTTTTTTAACTTTTCTTTAAAATTAACTTTATCATTTTGATATGTTTATTTATTTATTAATAAAAAATTGATTTTTTTTTAAAAAATAGCATACAGCCATATTTCCGAATTTTGAACCCAAATTAAATTATATTCATGGTCAATTAAGGATTAAGTGATCTTTTACAATTAAAATGATGGCAATGGTCAATTTATGTTTTATGCTATATTTTAGACATATATAAATGTTTTAATGGTTTATAACATTTTTTGCAATAGTGTTAACCATGAAGAGATGTTGGGGTTAACAATAAAAAACCTCACTATAACAAAATCATTACTCATATTCATTGCAATAAGATTCTACCGACTTCATTTCATGCAATCTCTAAGACTTTAGTGGTAAATCTACAAATCTATTCGTGGTTTGGTAGCTTAGCTACTCTCTAGACATAAAAGTACCCTATATGGGGTGCTTACTCTTTCAAATTATGCTACCTTAAATAAGTAGATGATGAAGTAATGTTTATGGTTATGAAGCCATTATGATGACTTGATTTATGGGGAGTGTTTTAGCTTAGGGTAGAGCTAAATAATGTCTCCTAGAATTATAACACTCATAGTTTAATGGCAATGCATAACCTGATACTTTAACATTAGTGAATAATTATTCTAAGTCCTTATGAGAGGTATGCTTTTTTTTTCTCACTATTCATTATGTTTCAAAGATTTTTCTTACACTTGGGATATACATTAGTAAATTTCATACCGGTCGCTTCAAAGAGTATAAGGTTAATTTGGCCTTGTACTCACCATGCACTATGCATCGACCCTATCTTTATACTCGGTGTGACTCTGTCATCTCCATTTTTTGTTTAGATTCAGAAAAATCAATCAAAAATAAAGAAAATTTTTATAGCTACAAAAATAAAGGTGTTATAGAAGAATAGAAGTTGAGTCGAGAATAAATTCAAAAGTAACACTATTTTCCTCAAATCTTAGATTATTATACTTAGATCAAGGGTTTTGTGCTGGGATAAAAATAATCAATTAAGGAAGGTGAAAAGAAAAGGTAAGAAAATAGTACAATTTTACATTATAAAGCATCATATATAAGGATAAAAATCACACATGAAATTGGTAAAATCTTAAAATGTATTTTTAAAGAATTTATTAAAAACTAATATTTCTCTAAATTTTATTGATTATTGTTTTTCATTAATCAATGAAGATCAAAAATTTTATTTACAATCATTCTATGAAATTATTGGTTTTAATGATTAATCATTATCAATCAAATTCTCGATTAATTACGATCCTAGGTAACCACACTATCATAAACCGACTTTATTATTATATTTGAATGTATATATAATGTGAATTATTTAACTACTTGAGCATATTAACTAAAAATTTTGAATGCGAATAATTAAATAATTAAATATATGTATAGACTGACAGAAAGACACTCACACACAGACAGACATATATATATATATATATATATATATATATATATATATATATATATATATATATATATATATATATGTTCATAACTTAAATGGTAATTCAACTTCGTATATCAAAGCAACCCATTAAAGTTTTTAACACATAATACTATTATAACCCTTCACAGGAATTTCCCAAGAGTATCATTTATAACAATTGAGTGAGATATATGCCGTCAATTTTTTTGAGCCTTTAAAGTGATTTTAATAACGCAAAAAAATTTAAACATTTACAATAAAAAATGTCAAACCCTTCTTAACAATTATATGACATCATTGATGCTAAGTCTATAGTAAAAGATGAGTAAAAATACTCCTTAGTTGATAATCAATTCTATTTTCCAGTCATGTTATATCATAGAATTGTTGGTCATTGATATTTCAATAAGTTGTGAGGACCCAACATAGCAATAATTTGTTCAAAAGTAATGTAAAGTAAACAATTGACTATTTACATAATAAAATCCCAGTTATTGGCTTATTAGGCTTACATAGCATAATGTATATTTTCTTCATGTTCAAACTAGATATTAATTTCTCAATGATGTGTTGTAACATTTCACAAAACAACCATGACTTTATAGCCAAATCTTGGTAATGATTCATTACAATCTATGCGACTTGTAAAATCACCATAACTAATAGTGTACAAAATTACATGTCTTTATGTTTTTCTCACTTTCCATAGATTTGATACCGTATCACAATAAAAAAAGTATTATCAAGATGGCATTGTCATCATAACAGTATCATCAAGAAACTTTCATAAAAAATACACCTAACATTAAGAAACCTTTACTATGTCATGTATCCTTACAACAAATATCTCAAGCCTGTAAGGAATCTCAACCTTAAGACACCTCATCTATGATTGGAAGAAAAACACTCAACTCTTTAGGGTGTCTCACCCTATGTCATCTCGTTTATTGAGGGGGAAATGTGAGACTGATTGTATTAGTGTAGTTTATTTTGAGCTACGGGTAATCTTATAAGTGGTATTACATGTGCTTGTGAAATTTTTTAGATTAGTTTTCATGGGATGAGGAAAAAAAAAGGGGTTAGTTTTGTGAATTATAAATGAAAATAAGGTTAAGCAACATTTTTAGTGTGATGTTTCATCGCGTTATTTTTCTATACTTTGTTGATTAGTTCTATATTGCCCTCAATTTGTTGATGAAGCTGTAGAGAGCACTCAACTCATACCGTTACATCATAATTTTTAAACTTACCTAATTTTCCACATAAAAGGAATAAAAATATCCCTCTTCTCCTCCTTCATTCTCATGCTGAAATATCATCAACTAATTAAACACTTTCAGGGCTCCTTTTCCAAGAAACTTAATGAAATTTGTTGAATCCTCTTCCTTCTAATTTTTTCCTTCTTTTATCAATTTATTATTTTCTATTTTTGATCATAATATTTTATTATTATTATTTTTGTGTGAGTGGTTTATTTCTTGACAAACATCATCAAAGATCCCTTTTAAGTTCTTTATTTTATTTTATTTGAGTTATTTACAATCATTCTATGAAATTATTGGTATTCATAATTAATCAATATCTATTAAATTCCCAATTAATTATGATCCTTGGTAGCCACACTATCATATACTGACTTTATTAATATATTTGAATGTATATATAATGTGAATTATTTAACTACTTGAGCATATTAACTGAAAATTTTAAATAAGAATAATTAAATAATTAAATATTTGTATAGACTGACAGAAAGACACTCATACACAAAAAGACATAGATATAGATATATATATATATATATATATGTTCATCACTTAAATGGTAATTCAACTTTATATATAAAAACATCCTATTAATGTTTTTAACACTAATTACTATTATAACCCTTTGTAGGAATTTCGCAAGTGTATCGTTTTTTAAAATGGAGTGAGATATATGCTGTGAATTGTTTTTTGAGCCATTATATTGATATCAATAATGGAAAAAAATTTAAACATTTACAATTAAAAATGTGGACCCCTTCTTAAAAATTATAGGCCATCATCGATACTAAGTCTATAGTAAAAAATGAGTAAACATACTCCTGAGTTGATAATGAATTGTAGTGATTATGTTATAACTTAAAATGTTTGCCATGCCCCTTTTAAGAATTTTTTACATATAAAATTGTGATTATGTTATAACTTATGGCGTATTAGATACATGATTAATGTTTTGTGTCATATTTTATAGATGCATAATGGTTTTAATGGTTTATAACATTGTCTGCAATAGTGTTAAACATTAAAAGATGTTGGGGTTATGATAATAAATAACCTCACTCTAAAAAAATTACTCATATTCATTACAATAAGATTCTACGGACTTCATTTCTTTCAATCTCTAAGACTTTAGTGGCAAATTAGCAAATCTATTAGTGGTTTGGTACCTTATCTACTCTGTAGACATCAAAATACCCTATATAGCGTGCGTACACTTTACAATTATGCTACCTTAAATAAATAGATGATGAAGTAATGTTTGTGGTTATGAAGGCATTGTGAAGACTTGATTGATGGGGAGTGTTTTAGCTTAGGATAAAGCTAAATAATGTCTCCTCAAATTGTAACATATATAGTTTAACGCCAAAGCCTAACCTAGTACTTCAACCTATTACTCTATTGTTAGGAATTTATATAGATATTAATCTAGTGAACTTAACATCAAGTGAAAACGTAATATCCTTGTAACCTATTAAGTGATAAACGTTTTGGAATAAATATTATTATATAACAATGTATTATTATTAATGAATGTGCGTGATTGAAAATTAATAAATGAGTATTTTTTGTAACTTTTTCGTGGATCTATGAATGTATAATCAGAATAATCTCAATATGTGACACAAAGTAGAAAGTTATTTCCATGTTATTATTTCTAAATTCCTTACATTTTTGCAGAATTTGATTTTAATTAAATCTTCTGAAGATATTGTCATATGTTAATATTGTACACGACATAAGTCATGCTTACCAGAGCCTCATCACATTAAATTCTTGGCTCAAAAGTTAAAATTCAAAACACGATAAATAGAGAATGGGGGATTTTCCTAACCTTAGATATGAGTTTAAAAATTAACTCTTAGTGAACAAAACAAAATGCACCGAAAGGGATATATTAGAACTAAGTATCCCAAAAGGAACCAAGACCAAGATTGATAAACAAAATAACATCATTCCACATCCCAAACATCAAGAATAATATGATCAATCCTCACCTAAAAAGTAGAAAATTCACCCAAGGTGACAACATTAACTTGTAAAAATATTTTGAGGCCATCTTCTTATAAGAATGTACAGTACCCATGAGATAGATAATTAACAACACACATAATAATTACTGGATAAATATAATTGTAGCTAGGCCACATGTAATATATAAGCTCATATAAAATAATAATATTATCTAATAATTAAACATAGTATAAGACAAGAGGATAATTGAATAAATATTTCATTATTAGGTATATCCATAAACCATTTATTTCTTATATTGAGTGCACTACCCCATTATTCTTTTACCATTGGATCATATTGAAGCACCTGCTATGAACCAACATGCTTTTCCATTATTTTCATCCTGTGGAATGGTGTGAAGATATTATTAGCACATTCTCATAACCACTATTAATAACACTATAGAATGGCGTAATACACCACCTACGGTGGAGTACACAATGCCACTGTTATGCTCAGGTGGAACAAACCTAAATACCTAGCCTTAACACACTTGGCCCGTCACTTTAAGTGGTTAATATCTTATTTTGTATCATTTTTCTCAATATTATACTGTAGACACAAATATATATGTGTAAGGAACATATTGAAAAGCTAAAATAATTTCTTAGAATGGGTAAAAGGTAGCCAGATGTATAATTAGACATTCCTAATGGAAAAAGGTAATAATCAGCCTAAGAAATGATATTTACCTAAGGGGACCATAACTTCATCTATAATAATTATTTAATAAGCAAATTAATCAACATTAAAAAATATTATGATTTCCAACATATCGAGCATTCAGATCTAACTTTAGCACTTTACAGGTGCAATAATGGCTTAGATGTACCGTTATTATTCACAAATTCCTGCAAAACCCTAATTTCATGAATTAGGCTTGCTTTTTACCAAAAAATATCAGATAAATACCAAATTTAGTTCACATATGTAGAATATGATTACTAACATTATACCAAAAAATTAGATTTGAACACTAGTATGTGATATATATGTGATAATGACCCTGCCACTAAGGTTATTTTCCTGAATTCGAATCCATTTCACCTATTATTTAATTTATTTAACTTATCATTACTCCAATTATTCCACATGATATAAATATAATATTTATATCCAATTGACATAATTCATAACAAAAAATTTTGTATTCATCTCATATTAACTAAAATATCTTTAAGGATACCAAAAGACCCATGTCTAAATACAATTCCTTCAAATCAAAAGATGAATGGTTTTCATCTTCTAACACAGACCCTCATGAAGGTTATTAACAAAATATAAAAAAAAATATCTTCTTAGCCAAATCTTGGCAATGACTCTTACTAATCTATTTGACTGGTAAAACCGCCACAACTAACATTGTACACAACTACATGCCTTTACATTTTTCTCACTTTCCATAGATTTGATGCCACATAACAAAAAAATGTATTAACAAGATGACACTGTCATCATAATAGGACCATCAAGAACATTTCATGAAAAATACACCTAACATTAAAAAAACATTTACTATGTCATGTATCCTTGAAAAAAATATCTCAAGCCTCCGAGGAAGCTTAGCTCTATGACGCCTTTTCTATGATCGGCAGAAAACACTATTTTTATGAGATTATCAACTCTTTAGGTGTATTAACCCATGCCCTCATATTTATTGAGGAGGAAATATGAAGGCTATTTATATTAATATAGTGTATTTTAAGTTATGGGTAATCTACCGGGTGGTATTACATGTGGTTGCGACATTAATGAGAGCAGCTTTCATGGGATGAGGAAAATAACGGGTTAGTTTTGTGAGTTATGAATGAAAATAAGGCTGAGAAGCATTTTTAGTGTGATGTTTCATTGCTTTATTTTAGTACATTTTGTTGGTTAGTTCTATATTTCCTTTAATTTTTTTATGAAGTTGTGGAGAGTACTCAACTCATTCCATTACCTCATAATTTTTAAAACTGACTTGATTTTCCACATGAAAGGATTAAAAATATCCCTCTTCTCCTACTCTCCTTCTTATGCTGAACTATCTTCAACCAATTAACCACTTTTGGGGCTCCTTTTCTAAGAAACATAAATGAACTTGGTTGAATCCTCTTCCTTCTAATTTTTCCTTCTTTTATCTATTAATAATTTTCTATTTTTGTTCGTATTATTTTAATATTTTTATTTTTGTGTGAGGGGTTTATTTTATGACAGATATCATCAAGGATCCCTTTCAACTATTTTATTTTATTATATTTGAGTTAAAGTAAGGATAATATTACTCAAATTTAGTAAAATTTTATGAAGAATAATATATTGTTGTTTGTGTCATTTTATAAATATTACGAAATTCTATGGATATGAATATGTATTAGAGTTATATATCACGATTTTATTAAGGTAATTAGTATGATGAACATATTTTATTCGAAGGTTTTGATCATGGTATAGAAAAAAACATTAAACCTACAAGTTTGAGTTTGATCTAGAACTAAATAACTCTTTATTCAGTAAGATTTATATGTTTTATTTCATTTGAAACTAAATTTTGATGAGCATAATTTTGAAAAGAATATTTTCTTTTATCCTTTAGAGTAGTATGTAAAATGTTTAATGTAGGAGAATACAATGAAAAAAATGATTTTCATATTCATTCTAATCATTAAGGTAGGGAAGATGATTTGGCTTTCTAAATGTTGGAGCCTATCATGTTAAATATTTTTGATAATTATAATATGCTTGATATTGAAAAACATTCAAGTTATTCTTGTAGGTATGTTATATATTTGCAAGAAGATAATGTTCATGCACGTTGATGTGTACAAGTATGCTAGTGCATGCAACGCTATGACATACATGGGATGATACATTAAAATAAGAGATAAAGTAATGATATTCATTATTTGTATAAAACTTTTGTAAACCTTAACGCTAAGTATATTTTATGTAAGTTAATGTATGGCTATAATTTCATATATGTATTTTAGTCAATTGTATAGCTTTTTAATAATAATCCTTATTATCATTTAACCAATGATATTATTCTGTGGGTTAAGGTTAATATGGTATTAATTCAACCATGATTAACAGGCTGGGTTAAGTAGGATACTCGATTGGTTTAAACTAGTGACCACCTAGCTTATTCTCTCATATATATACCTTCATTTGTGTGTAGCTTTGTGTAGAGAATATTGAATAAGAAATTTGATCAAACATTAAGAAATCTAGCTAATGTCTAATCCTCCCTTTTGGGCCTACATTGAGCAAGGAAAATCCGGGATTAATCCTTCCCCAAATCTATCTTCAATTCGACACATTTGAAGGCTTACAAATCTATCGAAACATCCTTCACTTGTATCTTCAAGTTGTTCGCCAATAATCCATCAAATCACTTTTTTTATTTTGCATTAGATAGTGGGTAAAAGCTTCTAATATAAATTTTGATCCAAACTTTTGTTAATTTGATACAAACCACATCATTTTTGGTATCAAAGGTTCATTTGTTCAAAGTAGATACAACCAGCGA
The DNA here is from genome assembly GCA_039764185.1 of Tamarix austromongolica. NCBI lineage: Eukaryota > Viridiplantae > Streptophyta > Magnoliopsida > Caryophyllales > Tamaricaceae > Tamarix > Tamarix austromongolica. The sequence goes on from CM077817.1 coordinate 53,176,387, forward strand.
CTTGCAGACCCTGAAATTCTGCATGTGTTCTTTCACTAGGAACGCCATAGCTACTCCACCATCTATTTGAATTCTTGATTATCGATTAACTTATTTAATTTTTCTTGAATTTTTTGCTCCAAGTCCTTGCAATCATGCAACAATCTTGTTGCATTTTCCCTCAACTCTACACATAAAATATCGACATAATTTAAAATTCCAACAGCACGAGTTTGGGTTCATCTATTTGCAACGCTCCTTTGTGCCTCTCTAGCAATTGATTTCTATTGTATTCTACTCTTGACTAGTGTGTGATCAAGTATATAACAACCTATTTCCAATTCTCTTCATGCAAGCAAGCAAAAAGGCACCGAAGTGTTCGACACCCTGCACAGCTCCTAATCACTTGAGATTGACCTATTCGCGATTCATCTCTCATCAATTTCTCTCAAGAAATTAGTCCATCATATACCTCTGGACCGCCTCTACATTTTCTATGCAGACTTCAACATGAATCTCCCACTAGAAGACAAGCTTTTGTTGAAAACACAAAAACATGTTCTAAGATTTTATGTGAATCAATTTTACATCTTTTATTACTAACCTTTCATTGTTTGTGTGTATCTGGGTGTAGTGCTTATTATTAGGGCTAAAAGATATCCTTTGTGCCTAGATAAAGACTGTAGGTAGTGTTTGATATTTGTTTTAGAATTAGCAATTGATTTGTGCTTTGTTTGGTTGTAGGAAAAAAAATCCAACACCTACACTTGTGGAAGATATATTGTGTGCAACAAGTAGGGTTGTGTGTCAACCTTTGCCATGGCTAGTGAAGAGGTGTGTGCCCTGGTAGAGTCCATCAAAATCCTCACCACATGCATGGATGCCCAACTACAGAATCAAAACACACTACATCATTAACTCCAAAGTGTAGAAGCAAGGTTGGCCGACTAAGAGAAGTGTAAACTATGGCAACCTCGAATAGAAACCACACATGATAGTGTGGAAGGGAGAGTGAAGCCTATGTATGATGCCAATAATGGACATGGAAATTTTAGTTTTTCTCATCATGAAGATGGAGAAGAAGAGGCAAATTCTTTTGGCTCAAGCAACCAAAGAAGAGCACCTACATTCCATGTAAGAAATCCACATCATGAAGATCAAGGTATTAGACTTGACCTTCCTGATTTTTATGGTTATCTGAATGTGGAGTCATTTTTTGAATGGTTGTATGAGATTGAGGCTATTTTTGAGTTTAGATAATATGATGATTATAGAAAGTGAAAATTAGCTACTCTAAACTTCAAAAAGTTTTCTCGAATTTGGTATGATAGCTTAAAACAAACTAGAGAAAGACAAGAGAAGTCTAAAATAAAATATAGGAAAAAACTTAAAAAGCACTTAAGAAAGAAATTTGTGACTAAAGAGTATGAACAAGATATTTATGTTAAAATGACTACTCTAAGGCAAGGCTTATTTAGTGTAGAAGAATACACTAGAGAGTTTGAAAGACTAGCCCTTATTTGTGATGTTTATGAAAGGAAGGAACAACAATGTGCTAGATACTTAGGTGGCGTGAACAATTTAATAAGAGATAAAGTTGATATGTACTCTTATGACTCTCTTGATGACTTGATAAAATTGGCTATAAAAATTGAAAGACAAACTAAATCTACTAAAGCATATGTTAAGGCTAATGATTCTCTTTCAACTAAACCCTATTCTAACACCTTTAAAATTCTCTTTCAACTAAACCCTATTCTAACACCTTTACACCTAAATCAACATTTTCATATGATAAAAAAGAATAAAAAATACGATAAAGGTAAAAAAAAAAGGTTGTTCAAATGGCAAATAAACAATGTTTCAAATGTAAAGGATATGAACATTTTAATAGAGATTGTCCTAACCAAATAGCCTTAACCTTATATGAGATAGAAAACATGGAACCATGTAGTGATGACGAATTAGAAGTTGAATCTCCTAATGAAATATTAACTATGGAAGAAGAATAAGGAGACCCTTGCTTTTTAATTCAAAGATTCTTACAAATAAAGCCTAGTATTACACCAACTGAAAGAGAAAATATTTTTAAAACTTAGTGTAAAATAGGTGATATGGTTTGTAGACTCATAATTGATAGTGGTTCATATACTAATGTGGCTAGTGAGGCTATGGTTAAGAAACTTTGTTTGAAAACTACTAATCATCCTAAACCCTATTCTTTACAATGGATAAATAAGGATAAAGGAGCTAAAGTAGAAAAAAGAGCTTTAGTCACACTTTCTATTAGAGAATATTATGATGAAGTTCTATGTGATATTTTACTTATGGATGCTTATGGATTACTTTTGGTTATACCATGGCAATTTGATAGAAAAGCAAATCATGATGGGGTGACTAATGAATATGTGGTGAAAGAGGAAAAAAAATAATATGGGCTCACACCTTCTTTATATGATCATATGCCCTTGAGTGATGATAAAAAGAGATTATTTTTACATGAAAAGGCTATGGAAAAATGTATAAAAGAAGAAGGAATTTGTTATGCTTTAGTTTCTAAGGATTCTAAACCTGAAAAACAACAAATTGAAAATCCTAATTTGATTAAGTTGCTTGATGAGTTTAACGATATATTTCCTAATGACTTACCTCCTGGATTACCATCTAAAAGAGGTATAGAACATGCTATTGATCTTGTTCCTGGTATGCCTATTCCTAATAAACTTGCTTATAGATGTAACCTAAAAGAAGCTAAGGAATTACAAAAACAAATACAAGAACTTATGGATATAGGATTTGTTAGAGAAATTATGAGTCCTTGTATTGTTCCTGCTCTACTAGTGCCTAAAAAGGATGGTAGTTGGCATATGTGCATAGATTCTAGGGCTATGAATAATATTATCATCAAATATAGATTTCATATGCCTAGATTAGATGATATACTTGATGAACTTTGTGGAGAACAAGTATTTTCGAAAATTTATTTGAGGAGTGGATATCATCAATTAAGGATTAGAGATGGAGATGAATGGAAAACTGCTTTTAAAACAAAATATGGTTTCTATGTGTGGATGGATATGCCTTTTGGGTTATATAATGCACCTAGCTCATTTATGAGACTTATGAATGAAGTTCTTCGACCTTTCCTTGGTGATTTCATTGTTATATATTTAGATGATATTCTTTTGTATAGAAAAAATAGTTATGATCATCTAGTGCATTTGAAGAAATGATTTGGTGAGCTAAGGAAAGCTAAACTATATGGAAACTTGAGAAATGTGATTTTCTGCTTCCAAGTGTAGTTTCCTTGGGCTATATTATTAGTGGAGAAGGTATTAAAGTAGATCCTAATAAGATTAGGCCTATAAAAGAATGACCTGTCCCTAAGAATGTTCATGAAGTGAGAAGTTTCCATGGATTAGCTAGCTTTAATAGAAGATTCATTAAGGATTTTTCTACCATAACTACACCTATTACTCAACTCATGAAAAAGGGTAAATTTTATGGGGGACAAGAGGCCACTCAAGCCTTAAAACTTTAAAAGGTAAAATTTATCATGCCCCTTTTCTATCCTTACCCAACTTTAACCTTATTTTTGAAGTGACTTGTGATGCTAGTGGAGTTGGAATAAGAGGAGTGTTTTCTCCAGAAAAGAAACCTATAGCATTCTTCTCTGAAAAGTTGAATGGAGCCAAGCTTAACTATTTGACTTATGAAAAGGAATTATTTTCCATTATACGGAGTTTTGAGATATGGAGTTATTATCTAAGACCAAAACCATTTGTGTTACATTCGGATCATGAAAGTTTAAAATACTTACATAGTTAAAAGGAAGTTAATCCGAGATAAGTGAAATGGGTAAATTTCTTACAATCCTTCATATTCTCTGTCAAACATTTATATGGTAAAGAAAATGTAGTTGCTAATGCTCTTTGCCGTAGGTCTACATTACTTGTTATGATGGATGTGAAAATCCTAGGTTTTGAAATGATTAAAGAATTATATTCTAATGATGAAGATTTTAAGGACAGTTTAGTGAATATAGAGACAATGGATACTATGAAAATTATGTCATACAAGATGGATTTTTTTTTAGACTAAAAAATCTTTGTATTCCTAGATCTAGTATTAGAGACTTGCTTATCAAGGAAATACGTGAAGGTAGCATAGCGGGACCTTTTGGTATACATAAAACTATGGAATTATAATAAGAAAATTTCTATGGGCTAAGAATGTTTAAACATGTACAAGCCATAATAAGTAGATGTTCTACATGTCAAAAAAGTAAAAGTTACTTTTATAAAGTCTTATACACACCTTTACCGATTCCTGATGAACCATGGGAAGGAGTTAGTATGGACTTTATCCTATGGTTACCAAGAACGCAACATGGTAAAGATTATATTCTTGCTATAGTAGATCATTTTTCTAAAATGGCTCATTTTATTCCTTATAATAAAACCGATGATGCCATGCATGTTGCTGACTTGTATTTTAGAGAAATTGTTAAACTTCAGGGAATACTGAAAAGCATAGTTTCTGATTGGGATGTCAAGTTTATGCATTATTTCTGGAAAACTTTATGGCATACACTTGGTACTAAATTGTTATTTAGCATATCACATCATCCCCAAACTGATGGTCAAACTAAGATAACTAATAAAAATCTTGGTACATTATTAAGAGGTTTAGTTAATAAAAGTATAAAAGAATGGGATGCTAAGTTAGCTCATGTAGAGTTTGCTTATAATCGTATTCCTTCTAGTAATAATCAAACTAGCCCGTTTGTGGTGGTGTATGGTGTGAATCCTAACATGCCTATTAACATGATTCCATTAAAAATTGGTGAATTACAAAACTATAAGGCTAAAGAAAGAATACAATTTTTTCAACAAATTCATGAGAAAATCTAAAATAATATTAAAAAATATAATGCCAAGTATAAATCTTAAGCAAATAAACATAGAAACTCTTATGTGTTTTCTCCTGGTTACTTAGTTTGGTTACATTTGCGTAAAGAAAGATTTACTAATTTTCCTAAAAACAAACTAATGCAAAGAGCTGATGGTCCACTTAAAATACTTTAGGAAGTTTGGAGATAATGCTTATGAACATTAACTTCCAGATTCTTATGGAGGAATTTCAAGAAACTTTAATGTTAGTGATTTGTCTCCTTATTACTCTAATGAAAATTTGATGGCAAATTCTTCTCAATTTGGGGAGTTCGATGCAGGAGCATCAAATGAACATAATTATTGTCATATTCATTCTAATCCTCATAGTAAGGAATATGATTTAGCTTTCTTAATGTTGGATCCTATCACGTTAAATATTCTTGATAATTCTAATATGCTTGACACTGAAAAACATTCTAGTTATTCTTGTAGGTATGTTACATATTTGTAAGAAGATGATGCTCATACACATTGATGTGTACAAGTATTCCAAGGCATGTAAGGCTATGACATACATGGGATGATACATTAAAACAAGAATAAAGTGATGATATTCACTATTTATATAAACTTGTTGTAAACCCTAACCCTAAGTATATTTTATGTAAGTTACGGTATGGCTATAATTTCATATATGTATCTTAGTCAATTGTATAACTTTGTAATATTAATCCTTTTTATCATTTAATCAATGATATTATGATGTGGACTAAGGTTAATATGGGCTTAACTCAACCATGATTTATGAGCCGGGGTAAGTAGGATACTCAGCTGGTTTAAGCTAGTCACCACCGAGCTTATTCTCTCCTATATATACCTTCATTTGTGTGCAGCTTTGTATAGAGAATATTGAATGAGACTTTTAATTAAACTTTGAGAAATTTAGCAAAAGTCTAATCCTCCCTTTTGGGTCTATATTGAGCAAGGAAAATCTAGGATTAGTCCTTCATCAAATCTATCTTCAATTCGACACATTTAAAGGCTTATAAATCTGTTGAAACATCCTTCATTTTTATCTTCAAGTTTTTTGCCTATAATCCATCAAGTCACTTCATTTGTTTTGCATTAGATTGTGGGTGAAAGCTTATAATACAAATTTCTATCCAACCTTCCTTTACTTTGCTAAAAACCATATCAATTTTACAATGAACATGTATAAAGTGTGCAAAATTGGGAAAATCTTACCGTATGGGCGTTAGACTTGGGGTTACATTTTGATCTATAGCTTCGAGTATACATTTGGGTGTTTTAGGAATTTTAAGTTGTTGATCTATATTTTGGGGGAAACATTGACATATATCAAGTTACCATTATACTTGGCATAATGATTATTTAGCAAGAAAATTAGTGTGAATGTTCATCACGAACATTTAGAATGTTCTTACTAAGTGTCTGCTAATCGCCAAAGGTAAAGTTATTTAAGAATTAATCATGTCTATGAGTGATTATTAAAGATTTCATAATTTAATTAGGTATCATTGAAAATTAATCATGAATATTATATAAAATGACCAAATTACCATCAAAATGTTTAAGTATATGAACTGTAAAAACAAAAACCTAGAGCATTGACCATTACTTACCACTTCTATGTGACTCGTATAGCATACAACCTTATTTCTCAATTTTGAACTCAAATTAAGTTATGTTCATGGTCAATTAAGGATTAAGTGAACTTTTATAATTATAATGACGGCCTTTCCTCTTTTATGGATTTGTTACATACAAAATTATGATTATGTTGTAACTTATGGAGTATTCGATACATGATTAACGTTTTGTGCTATATTTTAGACACGTATAAGGGTTTTAATTATTTATAACATTGTTTGTAAAAGTTTTAAACATGAAATATTTTTGGGTTATAATATTAAATAACCTCACTATAAAAAAAATCATTACTCATATTCATTACAATAAGATTCTACTGACTTCATTTCTTACAATCTCTAAGACTTTAGTGATAAATCAGCAAATCTATTAGTGGTTTGGTGCCTTATCTACTCTCTAGATATCAAAGTAACCTTTATATGGTGCATACACTATACAATTATGCTACCTTAAATAAGTAGATGATGAACTAATGTTTAGGGTTATGAAGCCATTGTGAAGATTTGATTGATGGGGAGTGTTTTAGCTTAGGGTAAAGCTGAATAATGTCTCCTGATATTATAACACTTATAGTTTCACGCCAATGCATAACCTAGTACTTTAACATTCGTGAATTATTATTCTAAGTCCTTATGAGAGGTATGCTCTTTTTTCACTATTCTTTATGTTTCAAAGATTTTTCTCAGACTTAGAATATACATTAGTAAATTTCATACCGAATACATTAGTAAATTTCATACCGGTCGCTTATGGGAGGATAAGGGTAATTTGGCTTTGTACTCACCATGCACTAAGTATTGACACTATCTTTATATTAGATATGACTCTGTCATCTCCATCTTTTTTTTTTAGATTCAGCAAAATCATTCCAAAAATAAAGAAAATTTTTGTAGCCACAAAAATACAGGTGTTATAGAAGAATAAAAGTTGAGCCCCAAATAAATTCAGATGTGACACTATTTCCCTCAAACCTTAGATTGTTATACTTAGATCAAGGGTTTTATGCTAGGCTAAGAATAATCATGAAATGGAGCTAAAAATGAAAGGGAATAAAATAGTACAATATTAAATTGTAAGGAATCATTATATATGGATAAAAATTACACATGAAATTGGTAAAATGTTAAAAAGTATTTTTAAAGAATTAATTTAAAAATAATGTTTCTCTAAATTTTATTAATTATTGTTTTTCAATAATCAATGAAGTTACAAAGTTTTATCTACCATCATTCTATGAAATTATTGGTATTCATAATTAATCATTATGTATCAAATTCCTAATTAATTATGATCCTAGGTAACTACACTTTCATAATACGACTTTAGTAATATATTTGAATGTATATATAATGTGAATTATTTACCTACTTGAGCATATTTATTGAAAATTTTGAATAAGAATAATTAAATGATTATGTATATATATAGACAAACAAACAAACACTCACACACGCGCAAACATAGATATAGATATATATATTTATAACTTAAATGGTAATTCAGCTTCATATATAAAAACAACAGATTTAAGTATTTAACAATTAACACTATTATAAACCTTCATGGGAATTTTCTAAGAGCATCGTTTGTTACAATTGAGTGAGATGTAGGCCATTAATTATTTTTTGGCCCTTTGAAGTTATTTCAATAAAAAAAATTTAAACATTTACAATTAAAAATGTGGACCCCCTCTTAACATTTATAGGCCATCATCGATACTACGTCCATAGTCATAATTGAGTAAACACACTCCTTTGTTAATAATGAATTGTCTTTTCTAGTCATGTTATATTATAGCTGCCTTGGTTGTTGATATTTTAATAATTTATAAAGACCCACGTTAGTAGTAAGTTGTTCAAAGGTAATATATAGTATACAATTCACTATTTTCTTGACAAAATCCCAATTATTACCATGCTAGTCTTACATAGCATAATGTATGTATTCTTAATGTTCAAAGTAGTTATTAATTCCTTAATGAACTGTTATAACATTTTACAAAACAACCATGACTTCAACATATGCATAAAATATGTGTGAGTAATAGAAGTATTATTGAATGACATTTGTAGTGGTAGTTATGTATACGTCTTAGGCTTGTAAACTAATGACTGCGATGATTTAAATTTTAATTCCATGGCTAAATTTTCCATCCACGTAGATGTTTTTGTCTATAAAACCTACGTTTTTCATGCTTCTCAGGCATATCACCCCTCCCAAAACCCCCTGGGTTTACAAACAAGTTGTACCAAATTCTCTCTATATTTATCATAGCAATCATCATAACTAAGATCAACATCATTGGCAAACTTCTTATCTTGGAGTTTTCCATTGATTTGATTTTATGTAATAGGTATCCTTAAATATATATAAATACCCTCTTCCAACTAGTTTGGAACTAGGAAATGGGTTTTTATTCTTTAGTCATGCTTACAAGATCGTCATCATATTAAATGCTTGGCTAAAAAGTTAAAATTTAAAACATGGTAAATAAGAAATGAGGGAGATTCCTAAACAAAATGCACCAAAATGGATAGATTGGAACTAAGTATCCCAAAAGAAATCAAGACCAAAATTGATAAGCAGAATAACATCATTCAACATCCCAAACAAAAAGGATAATATGGTCACTCCTCGCTTAAAGTGTAGAAAATTCACCCAAGGTGACAACATTACTTGTTAAATTTTTTTAAGGCCATCTTCTTATAAAAATGTACAGTACCCATGAAATGGATAATTAACACAACACATAATAATTAATGGATAATCATAATTATAGCAAGGCCACAGGTAATATATAAAGTCATATAAATTAATAAGATTGTCTAATAATTAAACAAAGTATAAGACTAGAGGATAATTGAATAAAAATTTAACTATTAGGTATATCCATAATCCATTTATTTCTTATATTAAGTGCACTACCCCATTATTATTTTACAATTGGATCATATTGAAGCACCTGCTATTAACCAACATACTTTCCCATTATTATCATCATGTGGAATGGTGCCAAGATGTTCCATGGCACATTATCGTAACAACTATTAATAAAATGATAGAATGGCCTAACACACCTACTACGGTGAAGCACACTAGGCCACAGCTATCCTCACGTGTAACAAACCTAAATCCCTATCCTTAACACACTCGATCCTTCACTTTAGGTGATTAATATCTTATTTGGTATCATTTTTCTGAATATTATACAATAGACACAAACATATATGTGTAAGGAACATAATGAAAAGTTAAAATAATTGCTCAAAATGCATAAAAGACAGCCACATGTATATTGAGACGTCCCCATGGAAAAAGACAACAATCAGCCTCGGAAATGATAATTACCTAAGGGGAGCATAACTTCATCTCTAATAATTATTTAACCATAAATTCATCAACATTAAAAAAACATTAATATTAGCAACATATCTAGCAATCAAGAAAATTTCATAAAAAGTTCGCCTAACATTAAAAAACCTTTACTATGTCATGTATCATTATAAAGAATATCCCAAGCCTCTAAGGAAGCTCAACCTTAAGATGCCTCATCTTTGATTAGAAGAAAAACACAATTTTTATGAGAGTCTCAACTCTTTAGGGTGTATCACCCTATGCCATCATGTTTATTGAGGGGGAAATGTGAAGGCTCTTATTATTAGTGTAGTGTATTTTTGAGCTATAGTTAATCTATCGAGTGGTATTACATGTGGTTATGATATTGTTGAGTGCAGTTTTCATGGGCTGAGGAAAATAAAGGGGTTAATTTTGTGAGTTATGAGTGAAAATAAGGTTGTGCAATGTTTTTAGTGTGATGTTTCATTGCTTTATTTTGCTACATTTTGTTTGTTAGTTCTATATTTCCCTTGAATTGTGAATGAAGTTGTAGATAGTACTCAACTCAGTCCTTTACCTCATAATTTTTAAATTCACCACATTTTCCACATCAAAGGATTAAGAATATTCCTCTTCTCCTCCTTTCCTTCTCATGCTCAACTATGATCAACCATTTAAACCCTTTTAGGGCTCCTTTTCTAAGAAACATAAAAGAATTTGATTGAATCCTCTTCCTTATAATTTTTTACCTTCATTTATCTATTTATGGTTTTCTATTTTTGATCATACTATTTTAGTATTAATTTTTTTTGGTGAGGTTTCTTTCTTGATACACATTATCAAAGATACCTCTAATATTCTTTATTTTATTTGAGTTAAATTAACGTTAATCTTACTCACTTTAAGTAAAATGCTATGAAGAATAATATATGGTTGTTTGTGTGATTTTATAAATCTTTTGAAATTATATGGATATCAACACATATTAGAGTTATATATCATGATTTTATTAAGGTTATTAGTATGATGAACATATTTTATGTGGAGGTTTAATCATGGTATAGAATAAAAAATTTAATTAGAAAGTTTAACTTTGATGTAGAGCTAAATAACTCTCAATTGGATAAGATTTATATGTTCTATTTTATGTCAAAATAAATTTTGATTAGCATAAATTCAAAAGCATATTTATTTTTATGCATGAGAGTAGTATGTAAAATTTTATAATAAAAATGTCAAAAGTGTGCAAATTGGCTAAATCATGTCATATGCGCATTAGTCTTAGATTTGGGTTTTGATCTTTGGGTTCGAGTATACTTTTAATTTGGTAGTTCAGGCATTTTAAGTTGTTTATCTATATTTTGGAGGAAACATTCACATATATCAAGTTACCATTTTAATTTCCATAATGAAAGTTTAGCAAGAAAATTAGTGTGAATGTTCATCACGGACATTCATAATGTTCTTACTAATTGCCTACTAATCACCAGAGGTAGAGTTATTTAAGAAGTAATCATGTGTATGAGGAATAATCAAAGATTTACTAATTTGATGAGGAATTATAGCGAATTAGTCATGACTGAAATATAAAATGACTAAATTACCATCATAATGGTATATGAATAGTAAAAACTAAAACTTTGGCAATTGACCATGACTTTACACTTCAATGTGAACTTTTTTTTTAACTTGGCCAAAAAATTAACCTTATCATATTCATTTGTTTATTTATGTATTTATGAAAAATTGATTTTTTTTATAAATAGCATACAACCTTATTTCTTAATTTTGAACTCAAATTAAATTTTCTTCATGGTCAATTAAGGATTGAGCGATCTTTTATAATTAAAATGATGACCTTTTCCCTTCTATGAATTGGTTACATATAAAATTGTGATTTTGTTATAACTTGTGTGGTATTAGATACGTGTTTAATGTTTTGTGCTACATTTTAGACTCATATAGAGGTTTTAATATTTTATACATTGTGTAGAATAATGTTAAACATGAAAATATGTTGGGGGTTATCGCAATAAATAACCAAACTCTAAAAAACATTACTCATATTCATTACAATAAGATTCTATCGACTTCATTTCTTGCAATCTCTAAGACTTTACTAGTTAATAGAAAATATATTAGTGGTTTGATACCTCATCTACTCTCTAGACATCAAAGTGCCCTATATGTGTTGCTTACAATTTTTGATTATACTACCTCAAATAAGTAGATGATGATGTAATTTTTATGGTTATGAAGCCATTGTGAAGACTTGATTGACAAAGAGTGTTTTAGCTTAGGGTAATACTAAATAATGTTTGTTGAAATGTTAACACTTATAGTTTAACGTTAATGCATATTCTAGTACTTCAACATAAGTGAAATGTTATTTTAAGTCCATATGAGAGGTATGATTTTTTTTCACTATTCATTATGTTTCAAAGATTTTCCTTAGACTTAGAATATACATTAGTAAATTTCATACCGGTCGCTTCATAGAGCATAAGGGTAATTACCCTTGTACTCATAATGGACTAAGTATTGACTATACTTTTATGTTGGATGTGACACTATCATCTCCATTTTTTACTTTGCTTCTACAAAATTATTACAAGAATAAAGAAAATTTTTATAGCTACAAAAATGAGCATGTTATAGAAGAATAGAAGTTGAGCTGAGAATAAATTAAGAAGTAACACTATTTCCCTTATAACAACAATTCATAAAATGATAGAATGGCATAGTGTACCTCTTAAGGTGAAGCACACTAGGCCACTGTTATCCTTAGGCAGAACAAACATAAATCCCTAGCCTTAACTCACTTGGTCCTTCATTTTATGTGATTATTATCTTCTTAGGTATCATTTTTCTCAATATTATACTGTAGACACAAATATAAGTATGTAAGGAACATAATGAAAAGTTAAATTAATTGCTCTAAATGCGTAAAAGATGGCCACATATATATTGAGACATCCCCAAATGAAAAAGCCAGTAATCCACTTAGGAAATTATGATTACCTAAGGGAAGCAGAACTTCATCTATAATAATAATTTAACAACCAAATTAACCAACATTACAAAAATATTATGATTAAAAATATATCTTGCATTCAAATCTAACTTTAGCAACTTACAAGTGCAATAATGGCTTACGTGTAATGTTATTAGTCATAAATTTCTACAAAGCTCTAGTTTCAAAAATTGGGCTTATCTTTTACCATAAGACCTTAGATAAATAAGAAATTTAGTACATATTTATTGAATATGATTACTAACATTTTTTCAAAAAATTAGATTCAAACTCTAGTATCTGATATATATATATATATATATATATATATATATGTAATAGTGACCCTGCCGCTTAGGTCATTTTCCAAAATTTTTTTCCATTTATCCTATTTTTAATTTATTCCAATTATCATTAGTTCAATTATTCCACATGATATACATATAATATTTAAATCTAATTATTATATTTAATTACCAAATATTTTGTGTTCATCTCATATTAACTAAAATATCCTTAAGGATTCCAAAAGACCCATATTTATATAAAATTCCTACAAATCACAAGACGAGTTGTTTTCATCTTCTAACATACACCCTCTTGAAGGTTATTAACAAAATACATAAATAAAAAATAATCTTAGTAGCGATTCATGCCAACTCATTTTACTTATAAAATCACTATAGCTAACATTGTACACAACTACATGCCTTTACATTTTCTCACTTTCCATAGATTTGATAACTCATTACAATAAAAAAGTATATATCAAGATGAAACTATCATCATAATAGTAACGTCAATAAAATTTTATCAAAAATACTCTTAACATTGAAACATCATTACTATGTCTTGAATCCTTACAAATAATATCTCAAGCCTCTAAGGAAGCTCAACCTTAAGATGCCGCTTCCATGATTAGCAGAATAACACTATTTTTTTGAGAGTCTCAGCTCTTTTTGGTGTATTACCCCATGTCCTCACATTTTTGACATGAAATGTGAAGGCTCGTGTTATTAGTGTAGTGTATTTTGAGCTATGGGTAATTTCTCGGGTGGTATTACATAAGGTTGTGACATTGTTGAGAGTAATTTTCATGGATGAGGAAAATAAAGGGGTTACTTATGTGATTTATTAGTGAAAATAAGGTTTAGCAACATTTTTTAGTGTGCTGTTTCTTTGGTTTATTTTGCTACCTTTTGTTTGTTAGTTCTATATTCCCTTTGATTTGTGTATGAAGCTGTAGAGAGTCCTAACTCATTCCTTTATGTCATAATTTTTAAACTCGCCTCTTTTTTAAAATCAAAGGAAAAAAATATCCCTCTTCTCCTCCTTTCCTTTTCATGCTTGACCATCTCAACCACTAAAACACTTTCCAGGCTCCTTTTCCAACAAACATAACTAAACAAGGTTGAATCCTCCTCCTTCTAATTTTTTCCTTCTTTTATCTATTTATAATTTTCTATATTGATAATATTATTTTATTATTAATTTTTCTTGGACAGCTTTATTTCATAACATACATTATCAAAGATCCCTTTCATCCTCTTTATTTTATATTATTTGAGTAAATGTAATGGCAATCTTACCCACTTCTTGCAAAATGTTATGAAGAATGGTATATGGTTGTTTGTGCGATTTTATAAATCTTATGAAGTTATATGGATATACATATGCATTAGAGTTATATACCATGATTTTATTAAGTATATTTTTGTGATGAACATATTTTATTTGGAGGTTTTATCATGGTATAGAACAAAACATTTAATCTGCAAGTTAGAGTTTGTTCTATAGTTGAATAACTCTCACTTAGATATGATTTATATGTTATTTTTTTCATGTGAAAACAAATTTTTATGTTCTTAATTTCAAAATCATATTAATTTTTATGCTTTAGAGTAGTATATAAAAAGTTATAATGAAAATGTCAAAAGTTTGTAAAATTGGCTAAATCCGACCGTGTAAGCGTTAGTCTTAGGCTTACATTTTGAACTTTGGGTTTGAGTATACTTTTGTGTGTTTCAAGCATTTTAAGTTGTTTATTTATATTTTGGTGAAAGCATTCACATATAACAAGTTACCATTTTATTTAGCATAATGAAAGCTTAGGAAGATAATTAGTATGAATGTTGATCACAAACTTTCAAAATGTTGTTACTAATTGCCTGCTAATCACAAGAGATAGCATTATTTATGAATTAAACATGTATATGAGGAATAATCAAATCTTTACTAATTTAATTACGGATAATAGCAAATTATTCATGAATAAGATATAAAAATGACCAAATTACCCTCAAAATGTTGAGTATATGAATCCCAAAAACCAAACGTTTGACCATTGACCATGTTTTTGCACTTATGTGTAACTTTTTTTTCCTAACATTGACATAAAATTAATCTTTTCATCTTGATTTGTTTATTTATTTATTTATGAAAAATTATTTTTCTTGAAAATATCATACAACCTTATTTCTTAATTTTGAACTCAAATTAAAATCTTTTCATGGTCAACCAAGGATTAAGTGATGTTTTATAATTAAAATGATGACCTTGCCACTTTTATGAATTTGTTACATATAAAATTTTGACTATGTTATAACTTATGTGGTATTAAATACGTGATTAATGTTTTGTGCCATATTTTAGACTTGTATAAAGGTTTTCATGTTTTATGAAATTTTTTTCAATAGTGTCAAACATGAAAAGATGTTAGGGTTATCATAATAAAT
Organism: Tamarix austromongolica; assembly: GCA_039764185.1. Taxonomy (NCBI): domain Eukaryota; kingdom Viridiplantae; phylum Streptophyta; class Magnoliopsida; order Caryophyllales; family Tamaricaceae; genus Tamarix; species Tamarix austromongolica. The sequence continues at coordinate 53,192,016 of CM077817.1, forward strand.
AACCAAACTCTGAAAAAAAAATTACTCACATTCATAACAATAAGATTCTTCCGACTTCATCCCTTGTAATGTTTAAGACAATAGTGGCTAATAACAAATCTATTAGTGGTTTGGTACCTTATCTTCTCTCTAGACTTCAAAGTACCCTATATGGGGTGCATACACATTATGATTATACTATCTGAAATAAGTAGATGATAAAGTAATGTTTATGGTTATGAAGCGATTTTGAAGACTTGATTGATGGGGAGTGTTTTAGCTTAGGCTAAAGCTAAATAACGTCTCGTGAAATTTTAACAATTATAGTTTAACGTTAATGTATAGCCTAATACTTCAAAATTAGTTAATTATTATTCTAATTCCATATGAGACGTATGCTTTCTTTATTTATTTCACTATTCTCCATGTTTCTATGATTTTCCTTAGACTTAGAATATACATTAGTAAATTTCATATTAGTCGCTTCTGAAAGTGTACGGGTAATTTAGCCTTCTACTCACCATTAACAGAGTATTGACTATACCTTTATGTTGGATATGACTCTCTCATCTCCATTTTTTGTTTCGCTTTGGCAAATTCATTATAATAAAGAGAAAATTTTTATAGCTACAATAATGAGGGTGTTGTAGAAGAATACAATTTGAGGTGAGAAGGAATTCAGAAGTAACACTATTTCCCTCAAAATTTTTCTTATTATACCGAGATCAAGTGTTTTATGCTGAGCTAAGAATAATCATCTAGGGGAGGTGAAAAGGAAATGGATGAAAATGGTACAATATTAAATTGTAAAGCCTCATTATATAAGGATAAAAATTACATACGAAATTGGTAAAATGGTAAAAATTATTTTTAAAGAATTTAGTTAAAAATAATGTTTCTCTAAATTATTATATTTATTTTTTTTCTTTAATCAATGAAGTTAAAAAATTTTATTTTCCATCATTCTATAAAATTATTAGTACTCATAGTTAAACATCGTCTACTACCATTATCAATTTCCTAGTTAATTATGATCTTAGGTAACTACATTATCATACACCTCCTTAATGAATATATTTTAATGTATATATAATGTGAATTATTTACTTACTTGAGCATATTAATAGAAAATTTTGAATAAGAATAATTATATATATATAGACAAATAGATAGACACTCACGCACAGACAAGCATAGATATAGATATATATATTCATAACTTAAATGGTAATTCAACTTTACATATAAAAACTACCCATTAAAGTATTTAACACTTAATATTATTATAACCTTTCATAGGAATTTCCCAAGAGTATTGTTTGTTACAATTGAGTGAGATATATGTCGTTAATTATTTTTTAACCCTTTAAAGTTATTTTAATAACAAAAAAAAATTAAACATTTACAATTAAAAATGTGGACCCCCTCTTAACCTTTATAGGACATCATAGATACTAAGTCTATAGTCAAAACTGAGTAAACATACTCCTATGTTAATAATGAATTATATTTTCTAGTCATGTTATATGATGGCTACGTTGGTTGTTAATATTTTAATAATTTAGAAAAACCCACGTTAGCATAAGTTGTTCAAAGGTAATGTAAAGTATACAATTCACTATTTTCTTGACAAAATCCCAATTATTACCTCACTAGTCTTACTTAGCATAATGTATATATTCTTGCTATTCAAACAAGTTAGCAATCCATAATGCAATGTTATAACATTTCACAAAACAACCATGACTCCAATATATGCATAAAAAGTGTGTCTGTGTAATAGTGGCATTATTGAATGACATTTTACATTGGTAGGTAAGTATACTCCTTAAGCTTGTAAACTAGTGACCGCGATCATTGAAATTTGAATTCCCTCCGAGATTTTTCCATTCATGTATATATTTTGTGCATAATTCCTTAGTTTTCTTATACTTCTCAGGCCTATCAACCCATCACAATCTCCTTAGGTTTACAAACAAGCCATACCAAATTCTCTTTGAAAATTAAAGTTTAGGGTTCATCATAGCAAGCATCATAACTTTGATCAACACCATTGGAAAACTTCTTATGTTGGAGTTTTCTATTGATTTGATTATATTTAACAGCTATCCTTAAAATATATATGAATACACTCTTCTAGCTAATTTGGAAATACATAATGCGATTTTATTCTCTACCTTATTTTCTTTGGGTTGTGACTAGGATTGGATGGACCTATTACTCTATTATTATGAATTAATATAGATATTAATCTAGTGACCTTAACATCAAGTGAAAATGTAACATCCTTGCAAGTTTCAACCTATTAAGTGATATATGTTTTGGAATATATATTATCATATAACAATGTATTTATTATTAATGAATGTGCGTGATTGTTAATTAAGAAATGGATATTTTTTGTAACTCTTTTTGTGGATCTATGAATGTATTTTCACAACTAATCTCAATGTGAGACACAACATAAATAGTTATGTCCATGTTATTATTACCAAATTTCTCACATTTTGGCTAAATTTGATATGAATTTCATATTTGGAAGATATTACCATATGTTACTATTGTACTCAACATAAGTCATGCTTATCGGACAATCATCAAATTAAATACTTCGCTAAAAATGTAAAATTTAAAACATGATAAATAGGAAATGAGGGAGATTCCTAAACTTAGATATGATTTTAGAAGTTAACTCTTAGTAAAATAAATTAAATGCACCAAAAGGGATATATAAGAACATAGTATCCCAAAAGGCATTGAGACCAAAAGTCATAAGCAAAATCATATCATTCAACATCCCAAACAATAAGGATAATATGCTCACTCTTCGCATAAAATGTAGGAGATTCATCCAAGGTGACAACAATGACTTGTGAAATTTTTTTAAGGCCATCTTCTTTTTAGAATGTACAGTACCCATGGAATAGATAATTAACACAACACATAGTGATTAATGGATAATATAATTGTAGCAGGGCTACATGTAATACATAAGGTCATATAAAATAATAATATTGTCTAATAATTTAACATAGTATAAGACAAGATGATAATTGAATAAAAATTTCATTATTAGATTTATCCATAATCCATTTATTTTTTGTAATGAGTTTAGGACCCCATTATTCTATTACCATTGGATCATATTGAAGCACCAGTTATGATCCAACATGCCTTTCCATTATTATCATCATGTGGAATTGTGCCAAGAGGTTCCATGGTACATTCTCATAACCACTTTTCATAAAATGATAGAATGGCATCATGCACCTCCTAGGGTGAAGCACAATATGATTAATAACATTATATCAAAAAATTAGATTCGAACTCTTGTATATGATATATATGCGATAGTGAACTTGCCACCAAGGTAATTTTCCCAATTTCAAATCCATTTCTCCTATTTTTTAATTTATTCCACTTATCATTACTCCAATTATTCCACATGATATATATATATATATATATATATAATATTTAAATCCAACTAACATATTTAATTACTAAATATTTAGTATTCATCTTATATTAACTAAAATATCTTTAAGGATGCCAAAAGACCCATATGTATATAAAAGTCCTACAAATCACAAGATGAGTGGTTTTCATCCTCTAACACACACCCTCACGAATGTTATTAACAAAATATATAAATGATAAACAAACTTCCTAGCCAAATCTTGGTAGTGATTCATGCCAACCCATTTGACTTGTAAAACCATGATAACTAACATTATACACAACTACATGCCTTTACATTTTTCTCACTTTCCATGGATTTGATACCACATCACAATAAAAAAAGTAATATCAAGATGACATTATCATCATAATAATACCATCAAGAAAATTTTATGAAAAATACACCAAACATTAAAAAACCTTTATGATGTCATGTATCCTTTCGGAAAATATCTCAAGGCTCTAAGGAAACTCAACCTTAGGATCCCTTTCTATGATCAGCAAAAACAATACTACCTTTTTGGGATTCTTAGGATTTGTTACCCTATTTCCTCATGTTTATTGAGGGGAAATGTGAAGGCTCACGTTACTAGTGTAGTTGATTTTGAGGTATGGGTAATCTGTCGGGTGGTATAACATGGGGTTAAACATTGTTAAGAGGAGTTTCCATGGGATGAGGTAACTAAAGGTGTTGGTTATGTGAGTTATGAATGAAAATAAAGTTGAGAAAAAAATTTATTGTGATGTTTCATTACTTTATTTTGCTACCTTTTGTTGGTTAGTTCTATATTCCCATCAATTTGTTGATGAAGCTATAGAGAGTACTCAACTCATTCCTTTTCCTCATAATTTTTAAACTCATCTCATTTTCCACATCAAAGGACTAAAAATATCCCTTTTCTCCTCCTTTCCTTCTCATCCTTAACTATCATCAACCATTAAAACACTTTCGGAGCTCCTTTTCCAAGAAAAATATATGAACATCGTTTAATTCTCCTCTTCCTAATTTTTTCCTTCTTTTATCTATTTATAATTTTCTATTTTTGATCATGTTATTTTATTATTCATTTTTTTCAGGTGAGGTTTATTTCTCGACAGACATCATCATCAAAGATCCCTTTCCTCTTCTTTATTTTATATTATTTAAGTTAAACTAACGTTAATCTTACTCACTTTTGGTAAAATGTTATGAAGAATAATATATGGTTGTTTATGTGATTTTATAAATTTTATCAAATTATATGGATATCAATATTTATTAGAATTATATGTCATGATTTTATTAATGTTATTAGTATGCAAACATATTTTATTTAGAGGTTTCATCATAGTATAGACCCATGTTATTAACCTTGTCAACTTGATTTGTTCATTTATTTATTTATGAACAATTGATTTTTTTTAAATAGCATACAACCTTATTTCTTAATTTTGAACTGTAATTAATTTTTTTTCCTGGTCAATTAAGTATTAAGTGATGTTTTATAATTAAAATGATGACCTTGCAAATTTTATGAATTTGTTACATGTAAAATTGTGATTATGTTATAACTCCTATGGTATTACATATATGATTAACATTTTGTCCTATATTTTAAACTCGTATAAAAGTTTTAATGTTTTATAACATTGTGTGAAATAGTGTTAAACATGAAAAGATATTAAGGTTATCACAATTTATAATCTCAGTCTGAAAAAATTACTCATATTCATTACAATAAGATTCTGCAAACTTCGTTTCTTGTAATCTTTAAGACTTTAATGGTCCATTGGAAATCTATTAGTGGTTTGGTACCTTATCTACACTCTAGACTTCAAAGTACCTTATATGGGGTGCATACACTTTATGATTATGCTACCATAAATAAATAGATGATGAAGTAAGGTTTATGGTTATAAAGCCATTGTGAAGACTTGGTTGATGGGGAGGTTTTAGCTTAGGGAAAAGCTAAATAGCGTCTCCTAAAATTGTAACACTTATTGTTTAAGGCCAATGTATAACCTAGTAGTTCAACATTATTGAGTTATTACTCTATGTCTATATGAGAGGTATGCTTTTTTTCACTATTCATTATGTTTCAAGGATTTTCCATAGACTTGGAATATACGTTAGCGTGTAATAGAAGAATAGAAGTTGAGCAAGAAAAAATTCAAAAGTAACACTATTTCCTTTAAACCTTAGCTAATTATACTTAAATCCTAAGGCATCATTATATGAGGATAAAAATTACATATGACGTTGTTAAAATGTCAAAATGTATTTTTAAAGAATTTATTTAAAAATAATGTTTCTCTAAAATTTTGTATTTTTTGTTTTACTTTAATAAATGAAGTATTTTTGTTTAATTTTCCATCATTCTATGAAATTATTGGTACTCATGATTAATCATTTTCCACTACCATGATCAAATTCCTAATTAATTACAATCCTAGGTAACTACATTATCATATACGTACTTAATTAATATATTTGAATATATATATAATGTGAATTATTTAATTACGTGGGCATATTAACAGAAAAAATTGAATAAAATATATAATCCAACATATATATCATTTCATATGTTAAGTATATAGCTTTAGTATCTTTTTTTCCTTTTACCCTTATAAAATTCCAAGAATCAATAATTTTATTACTCGTTCAAAATTTTATAATTAAAAATTAGTAGCTAGACATCCATATTATCGTATATTATAAGTCATATTCAAAGGTAGTAATATATATTAATTCCAATTATTAATTTTAAAGAAACTCAACCTAATCTTATTATTTTAAATTGTCACAACCAAATGGAAAAATAAACTTAGTTAAATTTTTTTTATTGCCCCTTCCTTTTGTTTCAATATTTTTTATGTTCAATATAAATATAGAGAGAGATTTGATATCTATTTGCAAACTTTTCAATAAGATTAGGAATGTATTAACTCTACCACAAATTCATAAACATCCTATTTGTGTTATATATGTTGGAATTATACATTTAGAATTAGTTTTTTTTTATAATATTTTGATTGTAAACATTCCATCATATTTAAATTGATGCTCTCCAATATTGGACCACTATAACAAAATCTATTTCTCATCCAATAGTAGATTTTCAACCTTCGTTTTTTGTAATTTAGATAAAATTTAGCAAGATCAATTGCCAAATATGTTTGAAAAATGGTTGCATTAACTAAATATTAAATATAATATCATATTTAAATAATAAATTTGTTCCAGAAACCTTTTTTTGGAGTATAGCCATACATTACAACAAATAAAACCATGGATAATTTGTATTCATAATATTTAATTAAACCATTGTTTTCAAATAGGTCCTTAATAAAACAAATAAATGATAATGAATGGAACTTTTGCTTATATATGAATGTTTTTTTCCCTTTATTGTCAAACCTTATTATGGAGATGAAAAAGGCAATAACCGAGCTGGTATTTTTGGGTAAGCACACTGAACCAAAATATGAGATGTGAAAACAAATCATAGGATGGATTTCCATGGATATAGGGATAGGAAGAAATGGGAACTTATAATTTTATAAATTATGATGTGTGTGGATGTATCAAATTTGTAAACTGGAAAATATTTTTTCCATAAGCATGGGAGACTAATACAGTTTTATTATATTAACAATGACAATTAGTGTATCATGTCTTACTCAAACACTTAGAGCAAAGAATAATCCTCTCTATCTACCCATTGTTATTTGGTAAAAGGAGGTAATCATTCTTAATTTTGTGGCCATAGCCTCCTACAATTTCCCTCAGAAATGGAAAAGAAATATTATATCCTTATTAGAGACTATGTTCAAAGGTTTGCTTTACCTACCCACAAAATACGCCATGTAAGCATGAACAAACTAATCTTTTCTCAAACTCAACTTCATTAGTAGAAAAAATAATAATTTATTTAATCGGTAAATGATATATCATCTCATACTTGCTATGAGTCCTCAATAGCCTACTCACAAAATCTATGAAAATGGATTGCCAATTCCTTCTTGGAGCATCCTAAGGCTAAAACAACCTTAGAGGTCTATGGTTCTCTTATGTAAACTCCGAATAGGTTAGATATCTTGACATAAACTCCACTACCTCTTACACGTTTTAAGGCTGGCAATTAATTTTCTTAATGTCCTTGTACTACTAATCTCCTCTTAAGTGATCAAAATATAAAGCAAAATAAGCATCCTCTAAAATTAGATGCTTCAAATTAGTGCAACTTTAAGATACACTCTAATGATCTCTATAACAAACTTTGATATCCTCATGAATATTAAATCACTCTACTTGATGGTTAGATACCGTTTATTGAATCCTCTCGAACTTAACATCCATAATATTCTGAGTCCTTATCTCATCAAACAAAGCTAGTGTAGTCATCAAAGCACTTATTCATACCTTTAAATTAGTCTACTTAATAAGCTATATTCTCTTCTCACCAAGATATTCAAGCAAAAAATTAGCCACCATGGAAGAAATAAAAGAGTATGATGTCTTCCTACCTAAGAGATCTACCACAATATTAACTTTATTATTATGGTTGGTCATTTCATAGCCTTCACCAAATCTTTCCATCTCCTTGCCTTATATATAACTCTATGCGAGTGACTATAAACAAGAGGCTTTTATGGTTAGTGAATAATCTACACTGTGTCCCATATAGATAAGAATTCTAAATTTTCAACTTCAAGATGGAAATAGAGCTAGGGATGATCATAGCCATCAAATCAAGAATTGGGTTTTGGATCAAGGTGATTTTCCCTACAGAGTTGAGGAGGTGGCATAGAATATCCAAGACTTCTTGATATTTGGTTCATTAAGAAGTGACTCTTTTGTTTCATAGTTTCTATTTGTTACATTTTTTTTGCCTGGTGTTGTTCTCCTTCACTTGACTATCAAAAAAAAAAAAAGATGGTACTAGCCAACTCAAAATCCTACAACAGTTAATTCTACACATGCAACTTGAACTAAAAAAAACATTAGTAACTACCTTACCATGATGCATAATTACACAACCCAATCTATGCTTTGATGCATCATTATAAACCTCAAAACCATTTAACCTTGATGGTTGCTTTAACTCCAAAAATGTGACATTACTTGCATTATCACACTAACATCTAGTGTTATTTTTCATTATGTTCATCAATGGATGATCTACCTTTGAGAAATCCTAAACAAAGTACCTATAGTATCCAATGAAGCCCAATAATAAACAAACCTTAGGAATTCTAGTGGATTCCTTACACTCTCTAATTGTTGCAATCTTTTCTAGATGCACAACATGTCCTCTCGCTAACACTGTATGTCCTAATAAGGCGACCTCTTGAATCCAGAACACTCACTTGGTGTGAAAGCATGCTGTAAATATGTTACTCATGACCCTCTCTACTCTAAGTGTATACCAAAATTTAGTTTCTAAAATAACTGCAAACGTGTCGAGGGATACTCGATATATCTTTATCATCAAGTCCATATGTACAATAGGTATCACATTATGAGATTATAGTGTCCTGACCATAGGTCAAACTTGAAGTAGATAGCGACACCTTAAAGCTAGAAAGACAAATCATCAATCCTCGGAAGTGGATATTGGCTCTTCACCATCAATATTCATATTCTAATAATCTGTACATAAACATGTAGTCCCATCATTCTCTTTTAAAAAGGAATTTGGTGCTTTACATGGAAACACACTCGAGGAGATGTACTTGTGAACCAATAGGTTTTGAAATTGTGATTTTAACTACTATAACTCTATTAGTGACATTTAGTAAGGTACCCTTGAAACTTTATCTGTCCCCGGTACTAGCTTAAGGTGAATTCCATCATTTGCACTAGTGATATACCAAGTATCTCCTCCTAAAATGTGTAGGCAAATTCTTCAGCAACCAAACTATCCTCTAATGATATTATGCCCTTGGTAAGCTTCTAAACCCAGCATAAGTACATAGGGTAACATCTATTTATAAACAAATATAGTATATATGTCAATACAACCTTCATCATAAGCCTAAGATTGCATGTTATATGGGAGAACATTGTTCTTTGATTTCCCCACAACACTACTCAATCCCTCAATCCTCTATATCACAACTAAGTATATCTTCAACATATGTATCCTAAGGATCACATCAAAGTCTTATAGATCCATTTCAACTAAGACTGTTATGAAGTTTACCACACCTATCTCTAAGACCACATCTGATTAGATCTTATTATAATATAGTATATCCCTAGAAGGTAACATAATAGACATAAACTTGATCAAAAATGGTGATATAAATAAATATTAAAGATGCACCTAAATGAAATAACACATATACAGTTAGTGAAAGGATAGAGAACATACATGTGACCAAACCTAGTTGCCGATAGGCCTCTCCTTAACTAATGACATTTATTCACTCACTTTACTATCCTTCCTAGTAACCCCTATAATGCCCCCTAAATACTATTTCTATCATTCTAGGAAATGGGGAAGACCGTTGTGGTCTTCCTTTAGCCTACCTAAGCTATACATTAGCTACAATTGGTTTCCTCTACTGTTATTATTTTTTGTTGTGGCTCTAGCTCATAGGTCCACTATTGATAAACTTATTTTTGGAGTACAAGATGTCCTTGTTATGGGTACTAACCCTTCTACTTCTCAAACTAACCTATCTCCACTAACACTCACAGTATTGGTGGCCTTAATAACCATGAGCTGAACATTAAACAAACATAATCTAACAACCTTATCCTAGATCATCTTTACCATAAATGTCAAAAGAATATCCAAGAAATCTCATTAGTCTTCTCTCCCTATGCATATGACCATTTTATTGAGAACTTGGAATTCCACCTACCCGAAACTAGATCCTACCTTTAGAACCCTATGTGCCTATAATAGAAAGTTTTTCCTAAACCATCATGTTGGAAATAGATATCCAACTATTTAGCATGGCTAAATTCTTGAAATCCTTAGCACTCATCATGTTATCGATACTGATGTGGAACCCTTCCTCAAATTTATAGATGACTATCAACACTATAGGTTCTATGCCTAGATCAAACATAAAAAACATTTTGAACCAAATTTTGTATTATCACATTAATATGAGCCCTATGTTAGCTGCATAAACTCCCTAAGCTTATCCCTCTTAAGAATCCTAGTAGAAGTTATTGTGGGAATTGTTGTATTGAATTCCTCCTAGGACATAGGTTTTCTTCCTTGTGTAAAAAAACTTATCTATCAAGCGTATATAACTCTCAAAAGGAAAATTATTATTTTTCTTACCTTTTGAGCTGGTGGAAAATTGACTACCTAGAATGTCCAATCAAAATCGTTGATTCATCCCTCCAAGATTAGTGAATCCTCCTCACCGTCATAGATAGAGGGCGATAACTGATGACACTTCAAAGCTAGTCCTCTCTAATACCCTCCTAGGGTTAACACAAAGGTTGTGGGGGTGACTGAGGCTGATGGGATTATGGTGGGTGCCAAAGAAACTCAATGAATGATTCCAAAACTCTACTAGATGGCCGATGTAACCATTTAGTGATATGATAAGCTAGATGCAAGATAGAAACTGTGTAATGGTAAAATATTCCCAAATTACTATAATATTATTGACATAAAAACTTTGAAAGGTCACCTAGGATACCTGTACTCAATTCCTCACAAGATCATCTTGGTTTTAGAAACATCAATGTTTTCTCAAAATATGAAAGAAATATTTAAACTCAAATAGGGGATCATTTAAGAACTAACCATTTGAAAACAAAACATGTTAATCAAAACCCCAGATCTAATGCATATTAATAACACCACAAAAATTACTACTTAAGAATTTCATTTTAGAGGAAATGAAAAAACAATATTGTCGTATGTTATTATTGTACTCGACATAAGACTTTCTTATTAGATAGTCATCACATTAAATGCATGGCTAAAAAGTTAAAATTATAAACATGATAAATAGGAAATGAGGTGGATTCCAAAACTTATATATTATTTTAATAGTTAACTCTTATTAAAATAAAAAAAAATGCACCAAAAAAGATATATTGGAAATAAGAGTCCCAAAAGGCATCAAGACCGATAATGATAAATAGTATAACATCACTTAAAATCTGAAGCAACAAGGAAAGTATGGTCACTCCTCCCTTAAAATGCAGAAAATTCATCCAAGGTGACAACATTAACTTGTAAAAAATTACTAAGGCCATCTTCTTGTAAAAATGAATACTGCCCATTGAATCGATCATGAACACTATACATACCAATTAATGGACTAATATAATTATAGAACGGTTACACGTAATATATAAGGCCATATAAAAGAATAAGATTTTCTAATAATTAAACTCAGTGTAAGGCAACAGGATAACTAAATAAAAATTTCATTATTAGGTATATCCATAATCTATTTATTATCTTTGTTGAGTTCTAGACCTAATTATTCTTTTATCATTGGATCATATTGAACCACCAGCTATGATCCAACATACTTGTGCATTATTTTCATCCTATGGAATGGTGCCAAGATGTTCCATGACACTGTCTCATAAAAACTATTCATAAAACAATAGAATGCTATAAGTCTTCTCCTAGGGTGAAGCACAGTAGGCCAGTATTATCCTCAGGTGGAGCAAACCTAATTCCTTAGCCTTAACAAATTTGATTCTGCATTATAAGTGATTAATGTTTTATTAGCAATCATTTTTCTTAATATACACAAATATATATATATATATATGCAGGGAACATAATGAAAATTTAAAATAATTACTCAAAATACATAAAAGACAACCATATGTATATTGAGACATCCCAAAAGGAAAAAGGTGATAAATCACTTGAGAAATATTAATTTCCTAAGGAGAGCATAACTTCTTCTCTAATACTTATATAACCTTAAAATTAATCATAAATTATAAAAATATGATGCTAAACAACATAATTAGCATTCAAATATTACTCTAGCAACTTAAATGTATGATGATGGCTTACCTCTGATGTTGTTGTTCATAAATTCCTACAGATACCTAATTTTACAAATTAGGCTTTACATTTTTCACAAAATCTCAAATAATTACAAAAATTAGTACACATTCATAAAATATCATTACTAACATTATATTAAAAAATTAGATTCTAACTCTAGTATCTAATATTTATGAAATAGTGACTGTGCCACTAAGGTCATTTTCCCTATTTCATATCCATTTCTCCTATTATTTAATTTATTCCACTTATCACTACTACAATTATTCCACATAATATGCTTATAATATTTAAATCCAATTAAAATATTTAATTATTAAAAATTTCATATTCGTCCCATATTAACTAAAATGTGCATAAGGATGCTTGTTTATATAAAATTCCTACAGATCACAAGATGAGTGGTTTTCATCCTCTAACATACACCCTCATGAAGGTTATTAACAAAATATATAAATAAAAAATAAGCTTCCTACCCAAATATTTATAGTGATTCATGCCAACCTACTTGACTTGTAAAACAGCCTTAACTAGCAATATTCACAATTACATGCCTTTACATTTTTCTCAGTTTACATAGATTTGATACCACATCATCATAAAAAAATATTATCAAGATGACACTATCATCATAATAGTACAATCAAGAAAATTTTACCAAAAATACACCTAACATTAAAAAACCTTTTCTATGTCTTGTATCCATACAAAATACATCTCAAGCCTCTAAGGAAGATCAACCTTAAGATGCCTCTTCTATGATTAATAGAAAAACACTTAAGAAAAGGTAATAATGCATTATTATTTGATAAGAAAACATCAAGGAATTTTTTTTTTTAAATGTGAGTGCAAATTGGAGCAGGAAGTAAACAAATTGTTCATGAAGGGAAATACTTACATGATAATGTGATAGAGCTAATATGAGATTTGTATGAGAGCCTCAGCACTTTAGGGTCTATTAACCTATTTCCTCACATTTATTAAGGGTTAAATGTGAAGGCTCATATTATTAAGGTGATGTATTTTGAGTTATAGTTAATCTACCAAATAATATTGTATGAGGTTATGACATTGTTGAGAGTAGTTTACATGTGATGGGGACAAAAAAGGGGTTAGTTTTTTGTGTTAAAAATACAAATAAGGTTGAGAATTGTTTTCAATGCTTTATTTTGGTAACTTTTGTTGGTCAGTTCTATATTCCCCTCAATTTGTTGATAAATCTTTAGAGAGTACTCAACTTTTTCATTTTCTTCATAATTTTTAAACTCACCTCATTTTCATACCAAAGGACTAAAAATATCCCTCTTCTCCTCCTCTCCATTAAAACACTTTCAAAGCTACTTTTCCAAGAACATAAATGAAATTGGTTGGATCCTCTTTCAGTTATTTTTTTTCTTCTTTCATCTATTTATGATTTTCTATTTTTTACCATATTATTTTATTGTTAATTTTTGCAAGTGAGGTTTTTTTCTTGATATAAGTCATCAACGATCCCTCTTATATTCTTATTTTATTTTATTTGAGTTAAAATAATGTTAATCTTACTCACTTGTAGTATAATGTTACAAAAGATAATATATGGTTGTCTATGTGATTTTCTAAATCTTATGGAATTATATGGATATGAATATATATTAAAGTTATAGATCATGATTTTGGTAATTTCATTATTATGGTGAACATATTTTTTTTTTGGAGGTTTGATCATGGTATAGAGCAAAACATTTAAAACCGCGGGTTCGTAGAGCTGCAAGTTTGAGTTTGATCTAGAGCTAAATATCTCTAAATTCTATATGAGTTATGTGTCCTATTTTATGTTAAAGTAAATTTCAATGAACATAATTTCAAAAGAAAATTTATTTTTATGCCTTAGAGTTGTATGTAAAATGTTATAATAAAAATGTCAAAAGTTTGTAAAATTAGCTAAATCCTACTGTAAGAGCGTTAGGCTTAGGCTTAAATTTTGAGCTTTGGGTTCGAATGTACTTTTGGGTGTTTGAGTAATTTTAAGTTTTTTATTTATATTTTGGAGGAAAATTCACATATATCAAGTAACCATTATTTTTAGCATATTGAAAGTTTAGTAAGAAAATTAGTATGAATATTGATCATGAACATTCAAAATGTTCTTACTAATTGCCTGCTAATCACCATACATAGACGTATTCAGGAATCAATCATATCTATGATGAATAATAAAAAATTTACTAATTTAATAGGGATAAAAGTGAAGTATATGAATAGTTAAAACCAAAATTTGACCATTAACCTTGACTTTGCTCTTGAGTGTGAATTTCTTTTAACATTAAGCTAAAATTAACCTTGTCATCTTTATTTATGCACAATTGATTTTTTTTTCAAATTATCATATCACCTTATTTCTTAATTTTGAACTCAAATTAAATTCTATTCTAAAATCAATTAAGGTTTATGTGATCTTTTATAATAAGAATGATTACCTTGCAAATTTAATAATTATTTACATATAAAATTGTGATTATGTTATAACTTATGTGGGATTAGATACGAGATTAATTTTTTATGCTATATGTTTGATACATATAAAGGCTTTTAATTGTTTGCAACATTGTGTTCAATGGTGTTACACATGAAAGGATGTTGGGGTTATCGCAATAAATAACCTCACTCTAAAAAAAAAAATCATTACTCATTCTCATTACTCTAAGATTCTCCTAATTTCTTCTTGTAACCTCGAAGACTTTAGTGGTCAATAGCAAATTTATTAGTGGTTTGATACCTTATTTGCTCTATAGACTTCAAAAGTACCCTATATGAGGTGTATACACTTTACAATTATTCTACCTTAAATAAGTAGATGCTAAAGTAATTTTTATGGTCATGAAGCCATTGTGAAGCCTTGATTGATGGGGAGTGTTTTCGATTAGGGTAAAGTTAAATAACATCTCCTAAACTTGTAACACTTATAGTTTAACACTACTGCATATCCCACTACTTTAAATTTAGTGCATTATTATTCTATGTCCATATGAGAGGTACGCCTTTTTTTTTTAATTTCACCTTTCATTATGTTTCAAATGTTTTTCTTAGACATAGGGTATACATTAGTATGTTTCATACCAACTGCTCCTTTGAGTATAAGGGTAATTTGACTTTGTACTCACTATGGACTAAGTATCGATTATATCTCTATGTTGGATGTGACTATGTCATCTCCATTTTTTATCTAGATTCACCAAAATCATTGTAAAAATAAAGAAAATTTTTATAGCTTAAAAAATGGGGTCGTTATATAAGAATAGAAGTTGAGCCAAGAATAAATTCAGAAGTAACACAATATTTCCCTCAAACCTTAACTTGTTATACATAGATCATGTGTTTTATGCTGAGCTAGGAATAATCATGTAAACGTGGTGAAAACGAAAGGCAAGAAAATGGTACAATATTAAAATGTAAAGCATCATTATACAAGGATAAAAATTACATATGAAATTGGTAAAATATTAAAAAGTATTTTCAAATAATTTATTTAAAAATAATGTTTCTTTAAGATTTGTATTTATTTTTTTCTTTAATCAATGAAGTTAAAAACTTTTATTTACCATCATTCTATGAAATTATTTGCATTCATAATTAATCATTGCCTACCATCATTATCAAGTTCCCAATTAATTACGATCCTAAGTAACTACATTATCATACACCTACTTAATTATTATATTTGAATGTATATTATTTACTTACTTGAGCATATTAACATGAAAAATTGACATCATCTTAATATATATATATATAGGCCATCATCGATACTAAGTCAATAGTAAAAAATGAGTAAACACAATCCTTTATTATTTGTGAATTATATTTTTCAATCGTATTATATGACATCATCATTGGTTGTTGATAGTTTAATAATTTGTAAAGACCCACGTTATCAATAATTTGTTTAAAAGTAATGTAAAGTATAAAATTCACTACTTTCTTGATAAAATCGAAATTACTGCCTCACAAGGCTAGTGTAGCATAATGTAGATATTCTTGATGTTCAAACCAGTTAGTAATTCCTTAATGATAGTTATAACATTTCACAAAAAAAAAAATGACTTTAATATATGCATAAAAAGTGTGTAATAGTAGTGTTATTAAATGACATTTGGCATTGGTAGGTAAGGATACTCCTTAGAATAGTAAAATAATGATCATGATTATTGAAATTTTCATTCCCTGTCTGAATTTTCCATTCCTGCATATCTTTTTGTGCATAAGTCCTAAGTTTTCTATGCTTCATAGGCCTCTCACCCCACCACAAACCCTATAGATTTGCAAATAATTTATACCAAATTCTCTCTATATATGAAAGTTGAGGGTTCATTGTAGCAATCCTTATAACAATGATCAACACCATTAGAAAAGTTCATATCTTAGAGTTTTTCATTGATTTGATTATACATAACAGATATCCATAGGTACATATAAACACACTCTTTTCCTAGGTTGGAACTTACTAATGCATTTTTATTCTTTAGCTTCTTTTCTTTGAGTTGTGACGAGGATTGGATGGACCTATTACTCTATTGTTATGAATTTATATGGATATTAATCTAGTGAAATTAACATTAAATGAAAAAGAAACACCCTTTTAACTCATTAAGTGATAAATGTTTTGGAATAAATATTGTTATATAACAATGTATTTCTTATTAATGAGTGTGCATAATCAATAAATAAGGAATGGATATATTGTGTAACTCATTTCATGTTTATTTAAATGCATTTTCACAAGCAATATCAACGTGTGATAGAAATTAAATGGTTATCTCTATGTTATTATTGACAAATTCCTCACATTTTGGTAGAATTTGATATGAATTTCTTCTTTAAAAGATATAAGAATTTATTTTATATAATGCCATATATGTCTAAAACATGTATGATTTTTTTCTATAAGGTAGTAAAATATCCTAAACATTAATTAGTATTGGAAAAGAATAAATAATCCATCATATATGTCATTTCATTGGTCAAGTATATAGCTTTAGCATTTTTTTCCTTTTACCCCTATAATCTTGCAATAATCAATAATTTTTTTACCCATTGTCTTTGCTCGTTCAAAATTTTATAATTAAAAATTATTAGCTAGACATCCACATTATCATATGTTATTAGTCTTATTCAAAGGTTGTAATATATATTAATTTAAATTATTAGGCTCAAGGAAACTCTACCAAATCATATTATTTCAAATTCACACAAGAAAAAGGAACAATAAACTTAGTTAATTTTTTTTATTTGTCCTTTTCCTTTGTTTCAATATTTTTGAGGTTGGATATAAATATGCAAAGAGATATGATATGCTTTTGCAACATTTTTAATATGTTTAGGAAAGTAGCGACTCTATAACAAAATCATTATCATCATACTTGTGTTATATGTTTAGGAATTACATATTCAGAATTAGTATTTTGTTATAAGATATCGGTTGTAAACATTCCATCATATTTAGATTGATGATCGCCAAGAGTGCCCCGATGTAATTCAATTACTCTTGAGCATCTTAGTTCTAGATAATTTAGATTTTGCCTAGAAAATTTATGTCTCATCTAAAAGTACATTTTCAAACTTCATTTTTGGTAACTTAAATAAAATTTAGCAAGATTAATTGCCAAAGAAGTTTGAAAAATTGTTGCATTAACTAACTATAAAATATAATATCTTATTTAAACCATAAATTTGTATCAGAACCTTCTTTGGGAGTCTCACCACAGATTACCACAAATAAAACCATAGATAATTTGTACCCAAAAAATTAATCAAACCTTTGTCATCAAATATATCCTTAATCAAATGAAAAAAAAATGATAATTAATGGAACTTTTTGTTGTATATGAATGTTGTCCACCCTTTGTTGTCAAATATAATTATGGAGAATGCAAGAGGCATTAACCGAGTTGGCATTTTTGGGTAAGCACACATAACCAAAATAGGAGATGCAAAAACAAATCATAGGTTGTACTTCCACAGATATAGGGATACAGAGAAATGGGAAACTTTTTTGTGTGTGTCTCAAAACTAGAAATTGGAAAATATTTTTGCCATCAAGATGGGAGTCCAATACAATTTTGTTACATTAACAAAGGAAATTAGTGTAACATTTCTTACTTAAACAATTAGAGCAGAACATAATCCTACTTTAAAATAATATTTTTTATCTTTCTATAATATATATAATGAAGCTTGGTAAATGAAAACACATGGAATGGTAAATATACAACTACAATTAGGACCAAAGGAAAAAAAATTAATCTAAAATTGGAGAAGAATATCTATAATAACTTTATATGAATAATGATTTGGTAAAAAGATAATAAGAAAAACAACTACACTCACATATATGCTGATATAGTAACTCAACAATTATAGAACTTTGTTTTTTACTAAAAATAGCTAACTATTTTTTTACTAAGGACTCAAATTTGAAAAAATCTCTAATAGTGTAGGTTAAAAGCTATCAAAAGAATTTAATTAATGAAAGGGCATTTTAGTTCAAGAAAACTTCTATGCAAACTTGTGTTTAATTTTTCCACCTCAATGCTCTATTCACCCAACTAATGTTTTTCTAGTCAAAAAAGATTTTTTTAGTACCATCTAAGTTAAAGGATAAATTTTTTTGACAAACATACATAAGAAAAATTTCATAAAAATCCTAAAGGTAACCATGGGTAAAGAACATTAATATGAAATTACAAAAAATTATTATCATTACAATACTAAACTATAATGGTGAATTTTTTTTTAAAAAAAATCACAATTCTCATCAATGTGTCATTTGATTTTTTTAGTCAAAAAAAATAATTTGATATTACTCATTATAACATAAAACTATTTTATCACCCTAAAATTTAGAGCTTAAATTTTTTATTTAAATTGAAACTTAAAACAAACATAAATGGCTGTTACTACCATAATAGGCATAATATTGGTTCACAATCCATTATTACATCAATTAATATATAAATGCAAATAGAATATGGAACATAATAAACGTAAAGTAGGGAATATCATAAAGATAAGTAAGAGTTTGGAGGCTAACTAAAAATACAATGTTCAAATACATATGGGAATTAACCTAAGGTGAAACCCCAAAAGGATATGAGGGTAAAAACAAGAATCGGATAATATAACTCTCCAATTCCATAACCCTATATATGGTACATAATTACTCCTCTATAATTAGTGTAATAAATAGCTTAATCATTGAGGGGGTCCTCTATGACCAACACAAAGTGAAATGGGTCATCTACTTGTGGGAATGAATAGGGTACATGAATGGTAGAGGTGCATATAGTGGGATGGGAAGGAAATGAAACCATGAAGAATGAAGGTTCATGGCCTAAAGTGGATGAAGGGGAAATAAGGATGATTAGAATAGGTGGAAAAGGAAAAGAAAAGGAGAAAGGAAAAAGGAAAAATTAAAGAGTAAGGGAAAAAGAAGAAAGAAAAAAGGGGAAATTAAAAATAATTTAAAGTGAGGAGTAAAATTATGTTTAAAATTAACATTAAAAAATTAGAAGATATTAATTATCGCTCTTTTAGGTTAGGATTAGTTAAAAAAATAATTAATTTCTCAGTATTAAGGTTATGTTAAAATATAGAATATTACACTATAACACTTTTAAAAGAGTCTTGAACCCAAAAGTTAAAAAGTAATGGTTGGGGATTAAGAGAAAATGATGTAAGAAAAAGTGATATTGATGATTATGTTTACGGGAGTTCACAATTAATTATCGTGCACCACCACAAAGAAAGAGAGATTACCACAAAATCTAACATGCTTATGCTGATGATCTTGCAATGTATGTACCACATATTATTTTATATGATAGCGTCATAGGATGTTGATATTTTAATAAATTACAAAGACCTACGCTTGTGTAACATAATATATATATTATTGATGTTCAAAATAATGAGTAATTCCTTAATGAAATATTATAACGTTTCACAAAACAAACCTAACAACTAGAAATGTATAAAAAGTGTGTGTGTAATAGAAGTGTCATTAAATGACATTTTACATTGATATATACGTATACTCCTTAGGCTTGTAAACTACTGACCGCAATCATTGAAATTTTCAGTCTGTCTGAATTTTCCATTCACGCATATATTTTTGTGCATAAGTCCTAAGTTTTCTATACTTCTTACGCTTATCACCCCACCACGAAACCCTTAGGTTTGCAAATAAGTCATACCAAACACTCTCTACCTATGGAAGTTGAGGGTTCATCATAGCAATCATCATAACTGTGATCAACACCATTGGCAAAATTCTTATTTTATAGTTTTCTATTGATTTGATTATATGTAATAGGCATTTTAAAACATATATAAATACACTCTTTGAGTTAGTTTGGAATTAGCTAATTTATGCTTATTCTTTTGCTTCTTTTCTTTGTGTTGTCACAAGGATTGGATTGACCTATTACTCTTTTTATTATGAATTTATATATATATATATATATTCATCTAGTGAACTTACCATCAAGTAAAAATGTAACATCCTTGTAACTCATTAAGTGATAAATGTTTTGGAATAAATATTATTATATAATAATGTGTTTCTTATTAATGAGTATGTGTAATTAATAAACAAAGAATGGATATTATGTGTAACTATTTTTGTGGATCCATGATTTAATTTCACAAGTAATCTCAACATGCAACATAAATTAAATAGTTATTTTAATGTTATTATTACCAAATTCCTCAAATTTTAGTAGAATATCATATGAATTTTATATTCGGAAGATATAAGAATTTTTAGATATATAATGCAATATACCTCTATATCAGGTATGAATGTTTTCGAGAAGAAAGTGCAACATCCTAAACATTAATCTTTATAGGAAAAAAATGAATAATTAAACATGTGTGTCATTTTATAGGTTAATTATATATATTTATTATTGTTTTTCCTTTTACCCCAATAATCTTCCAAGAATTAATAATTTTATTACTCACTATCTATACTCATTCCAAATTTTATAGTTAAAAATTAGTAGCTAGACATCCACATTATCGTATGTTATTAGTCAAAGGTGGTAGTATATATTATTTTCAATTAATAGGTTCAAAGAAACTCTACCAAATCATATTATTCTAAATTCTCACAACCACAGGGAATAATAAACTTAGTTAAATTTTTTCTTTGCCATTTTCCTTTATTTCAATATTTTGTGGTTTGATATAATTACACTCATAGATATCATATGGAATTACAACCTTTTGATTAAGATTAGGGAAGTAGTAGCTCTGCAACAAAGTCATTATCATCTTATTTGTGTTATAGGTGTAGGAATTTCATATTCAAAATTAGTATTTTTTTCATAAGATTTTGGCTGTAAACATTCCATCATATTTAAATTGATGTTCACCAAAATTTCCTTGATGTAGCTCAATTACTCTAGAGAAAATTAAAGACCATTTTAGTTCTTGCCACTTTAGATTTTGCCTAGAAAAATTATTTCTCATCCAATAGTAGATTTTCAACCTTCATTTTTTTTCAATTTAAGTAAAATTTAGCAAGGTTAATTGCCAAATAAGTTTAAAAAATTGTTGCATTAACTAACTATTAAATATAATATCTTATTTGAATAATAAATTTATATTAGAAAACTTTTTCTGAAGTATAGTCATAAATTACCAAAAATAAAACCATAGATAATTTGTTCCCATTATATTTTACCAAACCTTTGTTATCAAATTGATCCTTAATTAAACAAGTAAATGATAATGAATGGAACATATTGTTTTATTTGAATGTTGTCTACCCTTTATTGTCAAACCTAATTATGGAGAATGCAAGAGGCATTAAGCAAGCTAGGATCTTCGAGTAAGCACATGTAACCAAAATATGAGATGCAAAAGCAAATCAAAGGTTGTATTTCCATGGATATAGGGATACAGAGAAATGGGAAACTTTTGTGTGTGTCTCAAAACTAGAAATTGGAAAATACTTTTTCCATAAGAATGGGAGTCTAATAGAATTTTAGTACATTAAGAAAGAGAATTAGTGTACCATGTCTTAAACAATTACGACAAAACATAATCCAACTTTAAAATAATAATTTTTATCTTTCTATATTATATAAAATGAAGCTTGGTAAATGAAGAAAACATGGAATTCTAAATTTACTATTACAATCATGACCAAATGAAAAAAGTTAGTCTTAAAATGGAGAAGAATATCCTTAATTACTTTATAAGAATAATTTTTTCTTAAAAAAAAATACACTCATATATATTGTAACATGTCTTACATAAACAATTACCGAAAAACATAATGCTACTTTAAAATAATAATTTTTATCTTTCTATAATATATAAAATGAAGCTTGGTAAATGAAAAAACATGGAATTCTAAGTTTACTACTACAATCATGACCAAATGAAAAAGTTAGTCTAAGAATGGAGAAGAATATCCTTAATTACTTTATATGATTAATGATTTCATTAAAAAAAAACAACTGCACTTACATATATGCCAATATAGTAACTCAACAAGTATAGAACCATGTTTGTTGCTAAAAATAGCTAACTTTTTTTTACTAAGAATTAAAAGTTGAAATAATCTCTAATAGTGTAGGTTAAAGTTATCCAAATAATTCAAATAATGTAAGGCCTTTTAGTTCAAGAGAACAATTAGGCAAACAACTCTTTAGTTTTTCCATCTCAATGCTCTATTCACCCAATTGATGTTTTTTAAGTCAAAAAAGATTTTTTTGAGTATCATCTACGTTAAAGGCTAAATTATTTTTTTGAAGAACTTATATAAAAAGATAAAATTACCATGGTTAAGACACATAAATAAGTAATTATGAACAATTATTATCATTACGATGCCAAAACTATAATGGGGAAATTTTAAAAAATATCACAATTCTCATCAATGTCTCATTTGATTTTTTTTTAGTTAACAAATCATTTGATATTACCCATTATAACATACAACTATGATAACACCCTAAAATTTATAACTTAAGGTTTTTATTTAAATTGAAACTTAAAAAAAAGGGTGTTACTATCATAATTAACATAATATTAGTTTACAAGCCATAATAACATCAATGAAATTACAAAAGCAAATAGAATATGAAACATGATAAACATTAAGTAGGAAACTATCAAAAACACAAGTAAGAGTTTTGGGGGCTATACTCAACATATAATTTTTTAATACATATAGGAAATAACCTAAGGGGAAATCTCGAAAGGTTATCAAGGTAAAAATAAGAACTAGATAATATAAGTCTCCAATTCCATAACCCTATACATGATATATAATTACTCCTTTGTAATCAGCGTCATAAATAGCTTATCATTGAGCAGGTCCTTAATGACCAGCATAAAGTAAAATGGGTCTTAACTTGTAAGAATGAGTAGGGTGCATGTATGGGAGAGGTACATAATTTGGAAGGGAAAGGAAATGAAACCATGAGGGAGGAAAGATCATGGCCTAAAGTGGATGAAGGGTAAACAAGGATGATTGGAATAGGTGGAGAAGGTAAAGCAAAGGAGAAAGGAAAAAGGAAAAAGAAAAGAGTAAGGGAAAAAGAAGAAAGGAGAAAAAGAGGAAAATAAAAATAATTTAAGGTGAGGATTAGTATTAGGTTTAAATTTAAGATTAAAAAATTAGGATAAATTAATTTCACTCATTTGGGGTTAGGATTAGGTAAACAAATATTAATTTCATAGTATTAGGGTTATGTCAAAAATTTTAATTTTACACTATAACCCCTTCATAAGTGTGTTCAAACCAAAAGTTATTAAGTAACAATTGGGGATTAAGAGAAAAATGATTTAAGGAAAATAGATATTAGTTGTTAATTCTATGGGAGTAGACACCTAATCATTGGGTATTACCACTAAGGAAGAGAGACTACCGCAAAATCTAACATGCTTATGTTGATGAGCTTGCAACATATCTAGCACATGTCTTTCTATATCTCTTATGTCGTCTCGTCTGCTCCATGGAAACTCCATAGAATATTCACAAGTGTAATTGAGCTTATGCAAGTCCATTTTAACTTGGTGTCAAGAATTTATAAGGGAATCTCCTTATATGGCAATGAATCATTAAGTTTGATCTCATTAGGTTTGATCATATGGGAAGGATCTAAACCATAAATATTGAGATAAGAAATTTTGATGATGTCGTGAACTATAACTAACTCAGATAGAAGTGCCAAGCTATAGGTAACCTTGCCAACTATATGAAGAATTTAAAAAGAACCAATGTACCTTGCTTTCGACTTACCCATCTAATCAAATATCCACACTCCCATGATGGGTGAAAATATCAACAAAACTCTATCCTCTATCTCAAAGCCATCACTGTATTCTGAAATCACTCTACATGACCATTCGATATTGTTTATCAAATCCCCTTGAGCTTGAGACCAATAATATATTGAATTCCTATCTCATAAAAAAAATCTAGTGTAATTGTCAAAGCACTCATTCAAACATCCAAATCACTCTAATTAATGAACTATATTCTCTTCTCACTAAGATATTCAAGCAACCAATTAGCCACCATATAATAAATCAAAGAGTATGATGTCTTCCTACCAAAGAGGTCTACCACAACATTAACTTTACAGTTGTGGTAGGTTAATTAGATATCATAGTGCTTCACTAAATCTGTCCATCTCCTTGCTTTATAAATAACACTATATGAATGAAAATTAATCAAAGGCTTTTATAGTAATTGAAGAATCTACACTATGTCCCATACCGATAATAGCTGTAAATGTTCAACGTGAAGATGGAAAATGCCAACTCAAAATCAAAAAATGAGTAACTCTACTCATGATACTTGAACTAAAAAAAATTAACAACTACCTTACCATGTTACATAATAACACAATCCAATCCATGCTTTGAAGCATTATTATAGACCTCAAACCCATTTGACCTTGATGGTATAGTCCAAAGTAAAATGTGCATCACTTTCATTATCACACTAAAATCTAGTATTCTTTTCGATAATGTTCATTAATGGATGAGCTACCTTCAAGAAATCCTAAACAAAGTACCTACAGTATCAAACAAAACCCAAGAAACAAACCTTGGGAAAGCTAGTGGGTTCCCTACAGTTTATAATCGCTGCAATCTTTACCAGATCTATGATAACTCCATTCGCTAATACTATATGTCCAAAAAAGGCAACCTTTTGAAGCCAAAACACTCACTTGGTGTGAAGACATGGTGTAAATATGTTGCTCATAAACCTCTCTACTCCTAGAGTATCATAAATTTTAGTTTATAAAACCACTACAAGCTTGTTAAGGGATGCTTGAAAGATCCTTATCATCAGGTCCACACGTACAACAGGTGTGACATCATGAGATTATAGTGTGCATACTATGGCCTAAAGTTAGTCTTCATGATATATGCTTTAGTGATCTGCGATTGATGTTAGCCCGGCCATATGGAAAACTTTAAAGAGTTTGCAACACCTTAAAGTGTGAAAAATAAATCATCAATCCTCGGAAGGGGATATTGGTTGTTCATCATTAAGAGTTCATATTCTAATATTCTATACATAAATAAGAGTCTTATCACTCTTATTTAAAAAGGAAATTGGATCTCCACATGGAGACATAATGGAACATATGTACTTGTGAGCCAAAAAGTCTTGTAATTGTGACTTAAACTACTATAATTGAATTAGTGACATTGGTACGGTACAATTGAAACTTTATCTATCTCTAGTACTAGCTTGATGGTGAATTATATCTTGTGTACTAGTGATATACTAAGTATCTACTGCTAAAATAAGTAAAAATTCTTGCGCAGCCAAACTATCCTCTAATGATGGTATGCCCTTGTTTAGCTCCTAAGCCATACACAAGCATATAGGGTAACATCTTTTTATTAACAAATATAGCATATGATTGATACAACATTCATCATGGGCCTAAGATTGCATGTTGTATAGGAGAAAATAGTGCTTTGACTTCCCCACAACACGTCTCAATCCTTAGTACAATATATCACAACTCAGTACCTCCACAACATGTGTATCCCAAGGACAACATCAAAGTCTTATAGATCCATCTCAACCATGTCTATTATAATGTCTACCCAACTTGTCCCCAAGACCACTTTTGATTTGATCCTACTATAATGTAATATATCCCTAGAAGGTGACACAATAGACAAAAACCTTAGCAAAAATAGTGATATAAAAAAATGATAAGGATGCACCTAAATGAAATATCACATACATCGGTAATGAAAGGATGGAGAACATACAAGTGACTAAACCCATTTGTTGATGGGCCTCTCTTTAGCTAATGACATTCAGGCATTCACCTTACTATCCTCCCTTGTAACCCCTATAATACCCTCCTAAATCCTAGGTTTATCCTTCTCCGCCTTGGGGAAATTGGCAAGACCCTTGTGGTCTTCCTTTAGCCTTCCTAAATAATACATCAGATGAGGTAGGTTTGCACTATTATTATTATTTTTATTCTTGTTGTGTCTCTAGCTCAAAGGTCCACAATTGATAAAATTATTTTTGGGTCACTTAGGGTACTTATACTCAATTCCTCACAAGTTCATCATGGTTTTAGAAAAATCAATGTTCATCAAAATATGAATAAATATTTAAAATAAAAGAGGGGATCATTTAAGAAGTAATAATTTCCAAACAAAATATGATTATCAAAACAATAGATCTAATATCAACTTATAACTTCCAACAAATTGCTACTAATTTTTTTTTTGTAAATGAAATGTAATAAGTATATTGTTGCATGTTACTATTATACTCGACATAAGTTTTGCTTATCAAACAATCATCATATTGAATGCATGGCTAAAAAGTTAAAATTCAAAACATGATAAATAGGAAATGAAGGAGATAAACAAAATGTACCAAAAGGTATATATTAGAACTAAGTGTCCCAAAAGGCATAAAGACTGAAAGTGATAAATAGAATAACATCATTTAACATCCCAAACAACAAGGATAATATGGTCACTCCCGCCCTAAAATGTAGAAAATTCAACCAAGGTTACAACATTGACTTGTAACAAATCATTAAGGCCATCTTCTACTAAGAATGAATAGTACCCATGAAATGTATAATTAACACAATACATATTATTTAATGGACAAATATAATTGTAGCAGGATTACTCGCAATATATAAGGTCATATAAAATAATAACATTGTATAATAATTAAACACATCATAAGGTAAAACGATAACTAAATAAAAATTTCATTATTAGGTATATCCACAATCCATTTATTTTTTATGTTGAGTTCAGGACCCCCCATTATTCTTTTACCATTTGATCATATTGAACACCTACTAGGATCTAATATGATTGTCCATAATGATCATCCTATTTCCATGGCACATGCTCATAACCATTATTTATGAAATAATTGAATGTTATAATTCACCACCTAGGGTGAAGAACACTAGGCCAGTATTATCCTTAGGTGGAATAAACCTAAGTCTATAGCCTTAACTCACTTAATCCTTAACTTTAAGTGATTAGTGTCTTATCAGCTATCATCTTTCTCAATATTATGCCATATACACAATCATATATATGCAAGAATATAATGAAAACTTAAAATAATTAATTAAAATATGTAAAAGACAACCACAAGAATATTGAGACATCCCCACAGGTAAAAGATGATAATATGCTTTAGAAACCATTATTTCCTTATGGGAGCTTAATTTCTTCTATAATACTTATTTAGTCACCAAAATTATCGTATATTACTAAAATATTATAATTAACAACATATATAATATTCAAGGTCTAACTCGGGCATCTTACATGTGTGAAAATGGCTTTACTCTAATGTTATTATTCATAAATTACTACAAAACCTTAATTTCACAAGTTAGGCATAATTTTTTTAAAAACCTCATATAAATACAAAATTTAGTACACATTCCTAGAATATTATTACTAACATTATATCAAAAAAATTATATTCTTATGCTGATATATCGTTTTCCATCATTTGAATCCATTTGTCCAATTTTTTAATATATTCCACTTATCATTACTCAAATATTTCCACATGATATACTTATGATATATCCTGAACATATTCCACCCTAATAACATATTTAGATGCCAAATTTTTTTTAATGATCCTATATGAACAAAAATATCCTTAATGATGCCAAAACAACCATGTTTATATAAAAGTCCTTAAAGTCACAAGATGAGTGGTTTTCACCCTCTAATACACACTCTCCTGAAGGATATTACCAAAATATATAGATAAAAAACAAACTTCCTATCATAATTTTGGTAGTGATTCATGCTAATCCACTTGACTTGTAAAACAACTATAGCTTAAAATGTACATAATTACATGCCTTTACATTTTTCTCACTTTCCATAGATTTGATACCACATCAACACAAAAAATAAATTATCAAGATAACATTTTATTATAACAATACTATGAATAATATACCTAACATTTAAAAACCTTTATTTTATCATGTATCCTTAAGAAAAATATCTCAAGTGTCTAAGGAAGCTTAACCATAAGATGCGTCTTCTATGATCAGTAGAAAAACACATAAGAAAAGGTAATAATACTTTACTATTATTATTTGAGAAAACAATAAAGGAACATGCAATGTAAATGTGGGTGTACATTGGAGAAAGAAGTAAACAAGACTCAATATGCTGGGAAATGCTTACATGGTGATGTGACACACATAATAGGAGATTTTTATGAAAGTCTCAACTATTTAGGCTCTATTACCCTAGATCCACACCTTTTTTAGGGAAAATGTGAAGGCTCATGTTATTAGGGTGATGTATTACGAGTTATAGGTAATCTGTTGGACGGTATTACATGAGGTTGTGAAATTGTTGAGAGTAGTTTACATGCGATGAGGACAATGAAGGGGTGGTTATGTGAGTTATAAATACAAATATAGTGTGATTTTTCTTTGCTTTATTTCAGTAACTTTTGTTGGTTAGTTCTATATTCCCCTTAATTTGTTGATGAAACCTTAGAGAGTACTACTCCAACTAGTTCATTTGAGGTGGTGAATGGAGTTAACCCAGACATGCCTATCAATATGATTCCTTTAAAAAGAGGTGAGTTAAAAAATTATGAAGATAAAGATAGAGTAAAATGTTTTCAACAGCTTCATGAGAAAATCAAAAATAATATTAAAAAAGCTAATGCCAAATATAAAGCCCAAGCGAATAAGTATAGAAACACACATGTGGTTTCTCTTGGTGACTTAGTTTGGTTACATTTGCATAAAGAAAGATTTCCTAATATACGTAAAAAAGACTAATGCCAACAATGAACATTACTTTTAAAATACTAAGAAAGTTTTCGGATAATGCTTATGAACTTGAACTTCTAGACCATTATGGTAGAATTTCAAGAACTTTCAATGTTAATGATTTGTATTCATATTATACTGATGAAAATTTGAGGGAAAATTCTTCTCAACAAAGGGAGAATGATGCAGAAGAATCTATTGATTCTCAAGGTAAGGAAAAATTATCTTTATTAATCTTTGAGCCAATCATACTAAATATTCATGATAACATGTCTATTCTTGGTATTGAAAATGATTCAAGATATTCTTGTAGGTATATTATATATTTGTAAGGAGAACATTTTAACACACAAAAAAAGACTTAAATTGTACAAGCATTCAAAGAATACAAGGCTATGGCATACATGGGATGACACTACAATAAGATATGGTGATGATAATCATTAGTTATATTAAACTTGTCGTAAACCCTAAGCATATTTTATGTAAGCTTGGGTTTTGATATAATTTCACGTATGTGCCATCATTGATTGTGTGGCTTTGTATTGTTAGTCATTAATATCATTTAGATGATTATATTGTGATTATGATTAAGCTTTATATAGGCTTAATTCAAGTGAGGTAATTTATCTTGAATTAAGGGGGAAGACCGACTGGTTTAGAGGCCTTAATGTCAACTCCTCACAAATATATATACCTATGTTATACACGCTTAAGACATATGAATAATAGGAAATCATTTGAACCAATCCTCAAGTAAACACTTGAATCATCTCTCCCTTTTCAAAGTAGTATATCCAGGAATTCCTGTGGCATTCCCTCCTTCAATTATGTTCCCTCATTCAAAGCTTGAATGTTGCTTCAACATTTGAATAACCTTAGCTAGTTTTCATTATTAGTGTCGAGTTCAGCTTATTAAACTAGGTGTTTTTCTTTCCTGCATTAAATTGTGGCCAAAGGGAACAAAGAAGTGATCGATTCGACACTTCTCTCGATCTTGATCCGTAGAATTTTTTGTATCAAAGCTCCTCACAACTTTACCTTCCTTCGGCAGTGCACTTCTTGCATCTTCTTGCTATTGCTTATAAGAAAGCAACCTGCAAAGAGTTCCAAGGAGTTCGATGGCCATTAATCTTTAATATTTTCTTATTTCTTGATGCCTTTCTTGAATCTTTAATGACTTCTTGATTGAAGGTTCCAAATCTTGCAAAAATCTTGTTGTAATCTCACATCGTCCATCTAGCAAAGTCCTTAAATCTTTGACTAGCCTTCCTTTCTTTCCACTGAGACTACAATAGTTATGTCTGTTTTGTTCTAACATCGAGCTGGCACTTCTACTTCAACCGGCTCTTTATCTTTTATTTCCTATCCCCACTTTTCCATTTATCTAGAAAATCATCCATCCAATTTTTTTTCTACCCGTTTCAAAACTTGGTAGAAAGGAGAAAAAACCCCTGACAGCTCTAGTATAATATAACCAGGTTCAAAGGTTTTGCAAAATATTTTGGGCCTAAGTTTCACTCCAATTTTCTCTCCAATTCCAGTACATAATATTCTTCTATTTCTTCTAGACATATTCTATGGTATATGGAAAAAATATTCAATTTGAAGATCACACTTCTTTAAAGAAGTTGATGGTCCTTTTGTTATTTTATGTGGCAGATTCTTAGTCATAAAAGAAGACCACCTCCCAATCAGCTTGTTTCAAATGTTCATGTAGTGTTATGTTGTCTACATTTCCTTCCATTTTTGTGTGACCAATATAATAAGTAGTGATTCATAATTTCTTGTGAATTGGAAAAATATTTGTCTATTTTGTTTCGTTGTAGGAAATTACATTTCTAGTATTCTTTTGGCAAAATAAAGAGGTGTGTTTCTACCTTCACCATGGCAAGTGAAGAGGTTCATGCATTTGTAGAGTCCATCAAGATTTTAACCACACTAATGGATGCCCAACTACATAATCAAACAATGATTCAACAACAATTACAAAGTGTAGAAAC
The DNA here is from genome assembly GCA_039764185.1 of Tamarix austromongolica. Taxonomy (NCBI): domain Eukaryota; kingdom Viridiplantae; phylum Streptophyta; class Magnoliopsida; order Caryophyllales; family Tamaricaceae; genus Tamarix; species Tamarix austromongolica. The sequence continues at coordinate 53,223,795 of CM077817.1, forward strand.
CAAGTTAGCCGATCAAGAGAAGTATTGACCATGGAAAAATCACATGGCAACCACACAAGATAATGTGGTAGGAAAAAATGAAGCATGCATTCCATACAAAAGGAGGAAAAGGATATTCAAACATATATCAAAATGAAGATGGAGAGTGTGAGATGAGTTCCATTGGCTTAAGCAACCAAAGAAGACCACATACATTCTAAGTAAGACATGCATACAATGAAGATCAATGTATTAAACTTAACCTTCTTAAATTTTCTGGTGGATTGAATGTGGAATTATTCTCTTGAGTGGTTGTATGAAATTGAAGTTATATTTGAATTTAAGGAGTATGATGATGAGATAAAATTCAAGCTTTCTACTCTTATGTTCAAAAGGTTTGCTAGGATTTGATATGATATTTTGAAAAAAAAAACAAGATAATGGCAAGAGAAGTCAAAAATAAAATCTTTTGAAAAACTTAAGAAACACCTAAGAAAAAAATTTGTGCCTAGAGAATATGAGTAAGATATGTATGTGAAAATGATAACTCTAAGGCAAGGCTTATTTAATGTAGAAGAAACACTAGAGAATTTGAAAAACTAGCACTTATTTGTGATGTTCAAGAGAAAAAACAACAAAAGTGTGCTAGATACGTAGGTGGCTTGAATAACTTCATAAGAGATAATGTTGACATGTATTCTTATGATTCACTTGATGATTTTATTAAGTTGGCCTTAAAATTTGAAAGACAAACTAAATCAACCACATCCTATGTTATGCCTAATGTTTCAACATCAACAAACTCTATTCTAACACCATTACACGTAAATCAACATCTTCATATGATAAAAAGAATAATTGAGATGATAAAGGTAAAAAAAAAGTAGTTGAAATGGCTAATAAATAATGCTTTAAATGTAAAGGATATGGGCAATTTTCTAGAGAATGTCCTAACCAAATATCCTCAACCTTGAATGAAATAGAACACATGGAACCATATAGTGATCATGAGAATTTAGAAATTAAATCTGCTAAAGAAATCTTAACCATCAATGAAGAAGAGGGAGATGTATGTTTCGTAGTTCATAGAGTGTTGCGAATCCAACCTAATATGACACCTACTCAAAGAGAGAAATTTTTTAAAACTAAGTGTAAAATAGGTGACATGGTTTGTAGACTCATCATTAATAGTGGTTAATGTACAAATGTTCCTAGTGAGGTAATAGTTTAGAAACTTGGTTTGGAGACTACTAATCATCCTAAACCCTATTCTTTACAATGGCTAAAGAAAGAAAAGGAGCTAAAGTAAACAAAAGAACCCTAATCACATTTTCCATTAAAGATTACCATGATGAAGTTCTTTGTGATGTTTTGCCTATGGATTCTTACGTATTACTTTTAGGAAGATCATGGCAATTTGATAGAAAAGAAAATCATGATGGAGCAACTAACGAATATATGGTGAAGAAATAAAAACAATTGTAACGACTAACACCTTTTTGATGTGATCATATGCCTTTGAGAGATGACAAAAAGAGATTATTTTTACATGAAAAGGATATGGAAAAATACATAGAAGAAGAAGAGATTTGTTATGCTATAGTTGATAAAGATTCTAAACCTTAGAAGCAAAAAATTGAGAATTCTAATCTAGCTAAGCTTCTTGACGAATATAATGATGTATTTCCTCATGATTTACCCCCAATATTACTACCTAAAAGAGGTATAGAACATGTCATTGATCTTATCCCTATAATGCCTCTTCCAAATAAACCTGCTTATAGATGTACCCTAGAGGAAGCTAAGGAATTATAAAAACAAATCCATGAGCTTATGGATAAAGGATTTGTGAGAGAAAGTATGAGTCCATGTAGTGTTTCTGCTTTACTAGTACATAAAAAAGATGGAACTTGGCGTATGTGTATAGATTCTAGAGAAGTAAATAACATTACTATCAAATATCATTTTTCTGTACCTAGGTTAGATGATATGCTTGATGAACTTTGTGGTGCATAAGTATTTTCCAAAATTGATTTGAGAAGTGGTTATCATCAATTAAGGATTAGAGATGGTGATGAATGGAAAAATGCTTTTAAAACTAAATATGGTCTCTCTAAGTGGATGGTTATGCCTTTTGGGTTATGTAATGCACCTAGCTCATTTGTGAGACTAATGAATGAAGTTCTCCGATCTTTTCTTCGTGATTTCATTGTTATATATTTGGATGATATTCTTGTGTATAACAAAAATGGTTATGATCAAGTAATGCATTTGAGGAAATTGCTTGATAAGCTAAGGAGAGCTAAACTATACGGAAAACTTGAGAAATGTGATTTTTTGCTTCCAAGTGTAGTTTTCCTAGGCTATATTATTAGTAGAGAGGGTATTAAAGTAGATCCTAATAAGATTAGAGCTATAAAAGAATGTCCTATCCCTAAAAATGTTCATAATGTTAGAATATCTAATAAATTAGGTAGCTTCTATAGAAGATTCATTAAGGATTTTTCTACTATAGCTACGCCTATTACAAAACTAATGAAAAAGGGGGAATTTTATTAGGGATAAGAAGCTACTCAAGCCTTTGAAACCTTCAAAACTAAACTTTTTGATGCCCCTGTTCTATCCTTACCCAAATTTAATCATCTTTTTAAAGTAACTTATGATGCTAGTGGAGTTGGAATAAGATGAGTACTTTCACAAGAAAAGAAACTTATAGGATTCTTCTCTGAAAAGTTGAATAGAGCCAAGTTTAACTATTCAACTTATGATAAGGAATTCTCTGACAATATACGGAGCCTAGAGATATGGAGTCATTATCTAAGACCAAAACCCTTTGCACATTAGGATAATGAAAGTTTAAAATACTTACACAATCAAAAAAAATTTAATCTGACACATGCAAAGTGGGTGAGTTTCTTACAATCCTTTGTGTCTATCAAACATTTAGATGGAAAGGAAAATGTAGTAGTCGATGCTCTTTCTCATAGATCTACATCACTTGTTATGATGGATGTAAAAATCTTAGGTTTTGAAATGTTGAAATAATTGTATCTTGAAGATGACAATTTTAAGGATATATTTAGTGCATGTAAAGAGAGTGGATACCATGGAAATTATATAATACAAGATGGATTTTTTTTTTGACAAAATAAATTTTATATTCCTAGATCTAGTATTCGAGATTTGTTGATCAAAGAAATACATGATGGTAGTATTGCGGGACATTTTGGTATACATAAGACTGTGGAAATATTGCAAGAAAATTTATGTTTACCACGAATGGTTAAAATTATAAAAGTTGTGATAAGTAGATGTTCTACATGTCAAAAATGTAAGAGTTACTTTCATAAAGGCTTATACACACCTTTATCCTTTCCTAATAAACCATGGGAAGGAGTTAGTATGGACTTTATCCTAGGGTTACCAAGAACACAACGGAGTAAATATTCTATTCTTGTGGTAGTAGATAGATTTTATAAAATAGCTCATTTAATTCTATGTAATAAAACCAATCATGCCACAGATGCTGGCGACTTGTATTTTAGAGAGATTGTTAAACTGCATGGTGTGCCTAAAAGCATAGTCCTAGATAGGAATGTCAAGTTTATAAGTTATTTTTAGAAAACTGTATGGCATATGATTGGTACCAAATTCTTATTTAGCACTTCATATCATCAACAAACTAATGGTCAAATTGTAGTAACTAATAAAACTCTTGGTTCATTATTAAGAGGTTCAGTTAATAAAAGTACTAAAAATTGGGATGTTAAGTTAACTCATGTATAGTTTTCTTATAATCATAGTCCATCTAGTACTAATAAAACTAGTCCATTTGACGTAGTGAATGGATTGAACCCACACATGCCTATCAACACAATTCCTTTGAAAAGAGGTGAGTTACAAGATTATGAAGCTGATGATAGAGTAAAATGTTTTCAACAGCTTCATGAGAAAATCAAAACTAAATTGAAAAGGCTAATGCCAAGTATAAAGGTTAAGAGAATAGGCATAGAAAACCACATGTGCTTCCTTGGTGACTTAGATTGGTCACATTTGCACAAAGAAAGATTTATAAATTTACGTAACAATAAACTAATTCCATTATGGTGGAATTTCAAGAACTTTTAATGTTGATGATTTATCTCTATATTATACTGATAAAAATTTGAGGGCAAATTCTTCTTAACATTGGGAGAATAATACAGGAGCATCTATTGATTCTCATATTCCTATTGATTCTCAAGGTAAGAAAGAATTAGCTTTTATAATCTTAGAGCCAATCATATTATATATTCATGATAACATGTCATGCTTGGTATTAAAAATGATTCAAGATATTTTTCAGGTATATTACTTATTTGCAAGGAGAAGATATTAACATACCAAACAAGACTTTAAGTTTACAAGCATTCAAAGTATAAAAGGCTATGACATACATAGGATGACACTACAATAAGATATGGTGATGATTATTATTACTTATATTAAACTTGTTGTAAACCCTTAGTGTATTTTATGTAAGTTAGGGTTTTGATGTAATTTCATGTATGTTCCATAGTTGATTGTATTGTTTTGTAATATTAGTCATTAATATCATTTAGATGATTATATTGTGATTAAGATTAGGATTTATATAGGCTTAATTCAAGTGAGATAATTTAGCTTGAATTAAGGGGAACACCAGCTGGTTTAGAGGCCTTAATGTCAACTCCTCACCTATATATATACCGATGTTGTGCACGTATAAGGCATATGAATAATAGGAAAACATTTGAACCAATCCTGAAGTAAACACTCTAATTGTCTCTCCCTTTTTGGAGTATTATATCTAGGAATACCTTAGGCATTCCTTCCTTCAATTCCCTTCCATTATTCAAAGCTTGAATGCTACTTCAACCTTCGAATAACCTTAGCCAAATTTCAATACTTGTGTATAGTTTAAGCTTCTTAAACTAGGTGTTTTTCCTATAGTGTTAACATGTGGCCGAAGAGAACAAAGAAATGATCGATCCAATGTTTCTCCCCACTTTAATCCACACTATTTATTCTATTTATGATTTTCTATTTTTAAACATATTATTTTATTATTAATTTTATTTCTTGATAGACATCATTAAAGGTCTCTTCATCTTCTTTATTTTATTTTATTTTATTTAAAGTAATATTAAACTTCGTCACTTTTACTATAATCTTATAAAGCATGATATAAGGTTGTCTATGTCTTTTTATAATTCTTATGCTATTATGTGAATAGGAATATGTATTAGAGTTCCATGTCATGATTTTAATATGTTTATTAGTATGATGAACATTTTTTCAGAGGTTTGATTATGGTATAGAGTAAAGCACTCAGAGTTCAGGGTTTATAGAGCTACAAGTTTGAGTTTGATCAATAGCTAAATAACTCTCAATTAGATAAGAGTTATTTGTCCTATTTGATGTGAAATTAAATTTCAATGACTAAATTTTCAAAATCATATTTATTTTTTTGATTTAGATTTATATGTAAAATGTTATAAAAAAATGTCTAAAGTGTACAAAATTGGCAAAAACCTACCGCATGAGCAAAAAGCTAGGGCTTATGGTTTGATCTTTGGGTTCGATTATACTCTTAGGTGTTTGAGGTTATTGATATTTTGGGAAAAACGTTGACATATATCATGTTACAATTTTTTTTAGCATAATGAAAATCTAGGAAGAAAATTAGTATAAATGTTCATCATGAACATTTAAAATGTTCATACTAATTTCCTGCTAATAACCATAGGTTGACTTATTTAAGAATTAATCATGTTTATTAGGAATAATCAAAGATTTAATACTTTAATTATTGATTATAGTGAATTAATCATGAATAAGATATAAAATGACCAAATTACACTCAAAATTTTAAGTACATGAAAAGTGAAAACCAAAACCTTGATCATTGAGCAAGACTTTGCACTTGAGTGTGAATTTTTTTGAACTTTGACCTAAGATTAACCTTATCATCTTTTTTTTATTTATGAACAATTGATTTTTTTTAAATAGCATACAACTTTATTTCCTAATTTTGAACTCAAATTAAATTTTGTCTTGGTTAATTAAGGATTAAGTGATCTTTTGGAATTAAAATGATGACCTTGCCACTCTAATGAATTTTATACATATAAAATTGTGATTATGTTACAACTTATGTGGTATTAGATACATGATTAGTATTTTGTGCTATATTTTGGACACTTATAAAGTATTTAATGTTTTGTAACATTGTGTGTAATAGTGTTAAACACGAAAAAATGTTGGGGTTGACACAATAAATAACCTCACTCAAAGTACAACATTAATCATATTCATTAGAACAAGATTCTACTCACTTCATTTTTTATGATCTCTAAGATTTTTGTGACCAACAACAAATATATTAGTGCTTTGGTACCTTATTTGCTCTATAGACATCAAAGAACCCTATATAGGGTGCTTAAACTTCTATAACTACAAAAATGGGTTGGTTAAAAGATAATAGAAGTTAATCCAAGAATAAAAGCTTAGCTACAAAATTTGAAGGTTATCAAGTGTTTTACGCAGAGCTAAGAATAATCATGCAAGGGAGGTGAAAAGGAAAGGGAAGAAAATGGTATAATATTAAATTGTATAACGTCATTATATACGGATAAAAATTACTTCTGAAATTTGTAAAATGTTAAAATGTATATTTAAAGAATTTATTTAAAAATAGTGTTTCTCTAAATTTGGTAATTTTTTATTTTCTTTAATCAATGAACTTTACAATAATTCTATGAAACTATTGGTACTTATAATTAATCATTATCAACTACCTTTATCAAGTTCTGAATAAATTACAATACTAGGTAAATACATTATCGTACACCTACTAAATTAATATATTTGAATGTATCTATAATGTGAATTATTTACACACTTGAGCATATTAACATAAAAATTTGAATAAGAATAATTAAATAATTATATACATATATATGTAGACACACACACACACACACACACACACACACACACACACATATATATATATATTATATGTCTATTAATAACTTAAATGGTATTTCTTCTTTATATATAAAAAAAACCCATTAAATTATTAACACATGATACTATCATTACCTTTCACACGAATTTTCCAAGAGTATCATTTGTTACAATTGAGTGAGATATACACAGTCAATACTTTTATGAGCCTTTAATGTGAGTTCAATAACAAAAAAAATAGACCATTTACAATTAAAATTGTGGAACCCCACTTAATATATATTGGCTAACATCTATACTAGGTCAATAGTAAAAAATGTGTAAACATAATCCTTTATTGATGGTGAATTGTATTTTCCAGTCATATTATATGATAGCATCATTGGTTGCTGATATTTTAATAATATGTAAAGAGCCACATTAGCAATAATTTGTTCGAAAGTAATGTACAGTATACAAATCACCATTTTCTTGATAATGTCCCAATTATTACCTCACTAGGATGATGTAGCATAATGTAGATATTCTTGATGTTCAAAGTAATTCATAATTCCTTAATGAAATATTATAACATTTAAAAAAACAACCATGGAATCCATATCTGTATAATTAGTGTTATTAAATGACATTTTACATTGGTAGGTAATTATACTTCTTAGGTTTTTAAACTAATAGCCATGATCATTGAAATTTTCATTCCCTGTTTGAATTTTCAATTAGTGCATATCTTTTTGTTCATAAGTCCTAAGTTTTCTATACTTGTTAGGCATATCACCCCACCACAAACGCTCTAGGTTTACAAACTATTTTTACCAAATTCTCTCTACATATGAAAGTTGAGGGTTCATTATAGCCATAATCAAAACTATGATCAACACCACTAGCAAACTTCTTATCTTTGAGTTTTCCATTATTTTGATTATATGTAATACGTATCCCTAAATATATATAAATAAACTCTTCTAGCTAGTTTGGAACTAGCAAATACCTGCTTATTCTTTAGCTTCTTTTCTCTGTGTTGTGATTAGGATTGTATGCACCTATTACTATATTGTTATCAACTTATATAAATATTCATCTATTGAATTTAACATCAAGTAAAAATGTAACATCCTTGTAACTCACTAAGTGGTAAACGTTTTGGAGTAAATATTATTGTTTAAAAATTTATTTCTTATTAATATATGTGCATAATCAATAAATAAAAAAATGGATATTTTGTGTAACACTTTTCATTGATCTATGAATGCATTTTCACATGTAATCCCAACATGTGACACAAATTGAACAGTTATTTCCTTGTTATTATTACAAAATTGCCCACATTTTTATTGAATTTCATATGAATTTCTTCTTTGGAAGATCTACAAAATTTAATATACATAATTTCATAAACCTCTATAAGCATGTATGAATTTTTTCTAGAAGGTAGCAACATCCTAAACATTATTAGTGTAGGAAAAAAATATATAATCCAACATATAAGTATATCTCTTTAGTATATTTTTTTACTCATTCAAAATTTTATAATTAAAAATTAGTAGCTAGACGTCCACATCATCATATGTTATAAGTCATATTCAAAGGTAGTAATATATATTAATTTCAATTATTAAGTTCAAAGAAACTCAACTTAATCATATTATTTTTTAAATTATCACATCCAAATGGAACGATAAACATATTTAAATTTTTTTATATCCCGTTCCCTTTGTTTCAATATTTTTGATGTTCAATATAAATACAGAGAGAGAAATGAAATGCATTTGCAAACTTTTGATTAAGATTAGGAATGTAGTAACTCTACCAAAAATTCATTAGCATCTTATTTATGTTATACATGTTGGAATTATACATTTAGAATTAGTATTTTGTTATAAGATTTTGATTGTAATCATTCCATCATATTTAAATTAGTGCTCTCCAATATTGCCCCACTGTAACACAATTACTCTAGGGAAAATTAAAGGCCATCTTAGTTCAAGCTAGTTAAGATTTGCCAGAAAATGTATTTCTCATCCAATAGTAGATTTTCAACCTTCATTTTTTTGCAATTTAGTTAAAATTTAGCAAGATTAATTGTTAAAGAAGTTTGAAAAATGGTTGCATTAACTAAATATTAAATACAATATCTTATTTAAACCATATATTTGTGTGAAAAACCTTTCTTTGGAGTATAGTCAAAAATAAAACCATAGATAATTTGTAATCATAATATTTAATCAAACCATTGTTAACAAATAGGTTCATACCTCTTTGAATATTTTTTGCCCTTTAGTGTCAAACCTAATTACAAGGAATGCAAGAGGCATTAACTGAGCTGCCATCTTTGGGTAAGCACACCTGACCAAAATATGAGAGCAAAAACATATCGTAGGTTGGATTTTCGTGGATATAGGGATAGGGAGAAATGGGAAAGTTTTGTGCTTGTGTATGTCTCAAAATTGGAAATTGGAAACTGGAAAACATTTTTGCCATAAGGATGGAAGTCCAATACAATTTTAGTACATTAGCAAAGACTATTAGTGTAACATGTCTTACTCAAACAATTATAGTTGAACATAATCCTACTTTAAAATAAAAATTTTTATCTTTCTACAAAATATGAAATGAAGCTTGGTAAATAAAGAAACCAAGAATGCTTAATTTACCACTATAATCATGACCAAATGAAAAAGAAATTAGTCTAAAAATAGAGAAGAATATCCTTAATAACTTTATATGAATAATGATTTAATAAGAAAAAAACAACTACACTAGCATATATGGCGATATAGTAACTCAACAATTATAGAAGTCTATTTGTTACTAAAAATAGCATACTTTTTTTAGTAAGGATTAAAATTTGAAAAAATCTCTAATAGTGTAGGTTAAATTTACCCAAAGAATTTAATTAATGAAAGAGCCTTTTAGTTCAAGAAAACTTCTATGCAAATATGTCTTTACTTTTTCCATCTCAATGCTTTATTTAGAAAACTAATGTTTTTTTAGTCAAAAAAGAATTTTTTAGTCTCATCTAAGTTCAAGGTTTTTTTTTTTGACAAATATAGATAAGTCATATTGCATAAAAACCTTAAAGGTAACCATGGATAAAAAACATTAATATGAAATTACAAACAATTATTATCATTACTCATTCTACTCATACTACGTCAACTAAACAAAAACATTAGTAACTACCTAACCTTGTTGTATAATTACACAACCCAATATTTGCTTTGAAGCATCTTTATAGTCCTCAAACTTGTTTAACCTTGATGGTATAGTCTAAACTAGTGATTTAGTCAAACACTGCTTTAACTCCAAAAATATGACCTCACTTACATTATCACACTAAAATCTAGTATTCTTTTTTACATTTTTCACCAATTGTATATCAACCTTTGGGAAATCCTAAACAAAATACCTATAGTATCCAGTGAAACCTAATAAACAGCAAGCCTTGGGAATGCTGGTGGGTTCCTTACCCTTTAAAATTTCTACAATCATTGCTAGATCTATGATAATTCCACTCGCTAACACTATATATCATTAAAAGGCAACCTACTAAAGCCAGAATTCTCACTTGGAATGAAAACATATTGTAAATATGATGCTCATGAATGTCTCTACTCTAAGAGTATACCAAAATTTAGTTTATAAAACCACTATAAACTTGTTGAGGGATGCTCGAAATATCCTTCTCATCAAGTCCATAAGAAAAACAAGCATGACATCATGAGTTTATAGTGTCCCAAATTTTATCTTCATGATATGTGATTTACTAATGTGTAATTGATAATTTCCTGGCCATAAGTTAAACTTCATGGAGATTACAAAAACATAAAGCTGGAAAAATAAATCATCAATCTTGGGAAGGGGATATTAGTTTTTCACTGTTAATAGTTCATATTCTAATAATCTATACATAAACAAGTAGTCTTGTCATTCTTATTTAAAAAGGAAATTGGACCTTCACATGGATACACACTTGAGCAAATGTACTATGAGCCAACAAGGCTTGTAATTGTGATTTTAACTATTATAAATATATTAGTGACATTCGGTAAGGTATATTTGAAACTTTATCTATCCCTGGTACTAGCTTGATGGTGAATTTTATATTTTGCACTAGTGATGTCCCAAGTATCTCCTCCCAAATTAAGTAAGAAAATTTTTGAGCAACCAAACTATCTCTAATGATGACAGGCCCTTGTTCAGCTCCTAAGCAATACACACATACATGTGGTAACATCTCTTTATTAACAAATATAGCATATGGGTTGATATAACTTTCATCATGGGCCTAAGATTGCATGTTGTATGGGATAAAATAGGGCTTTGAGTTCCCCAAAGCACTACTCAATCCTGAGTACAATATATCACAACTCACTATCTCCTTAACATATGTATCCCAATGATCACATCAAAGTCTTATAAATCCATCTTAACTAAGTCTATTGTGAAGACTGCCCCACCTCTCTCTAAGACACTTTTGATTAGATCCTACTATAATATAGTATATCCTTGGAAGGTAACATAATAGACATAAACTCTAGAAAAAATAGTGATATAAATAAATGATAAAGATGCACCTAAATGAAATATCACATATATAGGTAATCAAGGGATTGAGAACATACAAGTGACCAAACCTAGTTATCGATGGGCCTCTCCTTAGCTAATGATATATAGGCATCACCTTACTATCCTCCTTAGTAACCCCTATAATACCCTCCTAAATCCCACGTCTATCCTTATCCTCCCTAAGGAAATAGGAAGACTCTTATGGTGTACCTTTAGCCTACATAAACTATGTATCAAATATGATAGGTTTCTTCTATTACTATAATTTTTTTTGTGGCCCTAGCTCATAGATCCACTAGTGATAAAATTAAATTTTGGTTACAGATGTCCTTATTACCAAAACAAACCCCTCTACTACTCAAACTAACCTATCTCTATGGGCACTCACAAGATTTGTGGCCTTGATAAACATAAGCTTAACATTAAACAGACGCACTCTGATGACCATGTCTTTGATAATATTGACCACACAATGTCAAAATAATATCCAAGTAGTCTCCTAGGTCTTCTGTCCCTACCCATATGACTCCTTCATTGAGAGATTAGAATTTTACCAACCTGAAACTAGATCCTCCCCTCCAAACCTTATGTGACTAGAATGGAAACTTGCTCCTAAACCATCACAGTGGCAATAGATATCCACTTATATAGCATAGCTAAATCCTTGAAATCCGCAACACTTGTCATCTTCTTGAGATAGAAATTAAACCCTTCCTCAGATTTATAAACTACTATAGACACACTAGGTTTTGTGCCTCGATCAAATAGCAAAACTTTGGGAACCAAATGTTGTACTATCACATTTATATGGCCCCCTAGATTAGCTATATGAACTCCTTAAGCTTATCACTCATAAGAATCAAAGCAATAGTATTTTTTGTGGGAATTACTATCTTGATGTTCTCCTAGAACATTGTTCGCCCTCCTTATGTAAAAAAAAAAAAACTACCTAGTATGTAACTCTCTAAAGGAAAAAGATTATTATGCTTACCTTTGAAACATGTGGAAAATTGACTGCCTAAAATGTCCAAGATTAGTGAATTATCCTCACCACCATAGATAGATGGATGATAACAAGTGGCCCTTCAATGTTTATCCTTTCTAATACCCTCTTGTAGGTAACATGGCAGTGGTGGTGGCAACTAAGGTTGATGTGGTTGTGGTGGGTGCCAAAAAAACTTGATGAATACATCCAAGGTCTTCATTATATGGCCGATGAGACAATTTAGTTACACGACAAGATAGATGTAAGATATAAACTATGTAAGGGTAAAATATTCCCAGCTTAATTTAATATTATTTACATCAAAACTTTCAATAGTCACCTAACATACCTATACTCAATTCCTCAAAATTTCATCCTTGTTTTATAAAAATCAATGTTTTCTCAAAATATGAATGAGCATTTAAAATCAAAGAGGGGATCGTTTAAAAACTAATAATTTGAAAATAAAATATGATAATCAAGAACATAAATCTACAATCAACTTATAACATCAAAATAATTATTACCAAAAAAATTTATTTTAGTGGAAATGCAATAACAATATCATTGCATGTTACTACTTTACTCAACATAAGTCATGATTATCAAACATTCATCACATCTAATGAATGGCTAAAAAGTTAAAATTCAAAACAGGATAAATAGGAAATGAGAAAGATTCCTAAACTTAGATATGTGTTTAAAAGTTACCTCTTAGTAAAAAAAAAATGCATCAAACGGGATATAATAGAACAAAGATTCCCAAAAGGCATCAAGACCGAAAGTGATAAACAAAATAACATAATTCAACATCCCAAAAACCAAGGATAATATGGTTACTCCTCCCTAAAAATATAGAAAATTCATCCAAAGTGACAGCATTAACTTGTAAAATATTATTAAGGCCATCTTCTGATAAAATGGACAGTACCGTTGAAATGGATAATTAACATAATACATACTAATTAATGGAAAAATATAATTATAGCAGGGTTGTAATAATATAAGGCCATATAAAATAATAAGATTTTCTAATAATTAAATAGAGTATAAGGTAAGGGGTAACTGAATAAAATTTTTTTATTAGGTATATCCATAATCCATTTATTTATTTTTTTATTAAGTTTATGACCCCATTATTTTTTTACCATTAAATCATATTGAAGCACCAACTAGGATCCAATATGCTTGTCCATTATTATCATCCTATTTCCACAACACATGCTCATAACCAATATTCATAAAATAATGGAATGGTATAATTCACCTCCTAAGGGAAAGCACACTAGGCCACAGTTATCCTTAGGTGGAACAAACCAGAGTCCTCAGCCTTAACTCAGTTGATCCTTCACTTTAAGTGATTAATGTCTTATTAGCTATCATCTTTCTCAATATTATATTATATACACAAACATATATATGTAGGAAACATAATGAAAACTTAAAAAAATTATTTAAAATACGTAAAAGACACCCACATGTATATTGAGACATCCCTAAAGGTAAAACAATAATAATCTGCCTTGGAAACCATAATTTCCTAAGGGGAGCATAACATCTTCTATTATACTTATTTAACCACCAAATTGATCATAAATTACTAAAATATTATAATTAATAACATATCTAATTTTCAAGGTTTAACTTTTGCTTCTTACATATGCAATAATTTCTTACCTCTAATGTTATTATTCATGCATTCCTAAAAGACCCTAATTTCAAAAGTTAGGCATAATGTTTTTTTAAAAAAAAAAACCTCAAAAAAATGCCAAATTTAATGCATATTCCTAGAATATCATTTCTAACATTAAAATAAGAACTTAGATTCTAACTACAGTATCTGATATATATGCGGTAGTGACCCTTCCACTAAGGTCATTTTCCCTAAATTAAATCCATTTCTCCTATTATTTATTTTATTCTGCTTATCATTACTCCAATTATTCTATATGATATACTTATAATATTTCAATCCAATTAACATATTTAAATACCAAAATATTTGTATTAGTCCTAAATATCCCTAAGGATGCCAGAACACCCATATTTATATAAAAATCCTACAAATCACAAGATGAGTGGCTTTCATCCTCTAACACACACCCTCATGAAGGTTATTAAAAAAATATATAAATAAGAAACAAAATTCCTAGTCACATCTTTGTATTGATTCATGCCAACCCACTTGACTTGTAAAAGCACCTTAGCTAACAATGTACACAATTACATGCCTTTATATTTTTCTCAGTTTCAATAAATTTGATACCACATCTTCATAAAAAAAATATATTATCAAGATTATATTATTGTTGTAATAGTACCATCAAGAAAATTTCACAAAAAATACACCTAACATTAAAAACCTTTACTATGTTATGTACCCTTACAAAAAATATCACAAGCCTCAAAGGAAGCTTAGCCATAAGATGCCTCTTCTATGTTCAATATAAAAACACTTAAGAAAAGGTGATTATAACGTATTATTATTTGAGAAAGCAATTAAGGAACATTTAAGGTAAATGTGGGTGTAAATTGGAGCAAGAATGTAACACAACTAATAGGAGATTTTTATAAGAGTCTTAACTCATTAGGGTATATTACTCTATGTCCTCACATTTATTAAGGGGGAAATATTAAGTTTCATGTTATTAGAGTGGTGTATTGTGAGTTATGGGTAATCTATTGGATGGTATCACATGAGGTTGTGACATTGTTGACAGTAGTTTACATGCGATGAGGAAAAAACTGGGTTAGTTATATGAGTTATGAATACAAATATGGTTGAGAAACATTTTGAGTGTGTTGTTTCTTTGCTTTATTTTTGTACCTTTTGTTGGTCATTTATATATTCCCCTTAATTTATTGATGAAGCTTTAGAGATTAGTCAACTTATTCCTTTGCCTCATATTTTTAAACTCACGTCATTTTCCACTTTGAAGGACTAAAAATCTCCCTCTTCCCCTCTTTTCCTTTTCATTCTTAACTATCATCAACCATTAAAACACTTTTGGAGCTCCCTTTAAAAGGAACAAAAATGAACTTGGTTCAATCTTCTTCCTTCTTTCCTCTATTTATGATGTTCTATTTTTAGTTATATTGTTTTATTATTAATTTTCTTAGGAGAGGTTTATTTCTTGATAAAAATCATTAAATATTCCTTTCATCCTCTTTATTTTGTTTTATTTGAGTTGAAGTAATGTTAATCTTACTCACTTTTAATATAATCTTATAAAGCATGATATAAGGTTTTTTGTGCCTTTTTATAAATATTATTGAATTATATGGATAGGAATATGTACTAGAGTTTTACATCATGATTTTATTAAGTTTATTAGTTTTATAGACAAGTTTTCTTGGATGTTTAACCATGGTATAGAGTAGAACACTTACAGATGAGGGTTTATAGAGCTATGAGTTTGAGTTTGATCATGAGGTGAATAACTCTCAATTAGATAAGAGTTATGTGTCCTATTTTATATCAAATTAAATTTCAATGAGTTTAATTTCAAGAGCATATTTATTTTTATGATTTATAATTATATGTAAAATGTTATAAAGAATATGTTAAAAGTGTTTAAAATCGGCGAAAACCTACCGCATGAGCATTAGGCAAGGGCTTATGATTTGATCTTTGGGTTTGAGTATACTCTTGGGTGTTTGAAGAATTTTAAGTTGTTTATGGATATTTTGGGAAAAAAATTCACATATATCAACTTATCAATTTGTTCAGCATAATGAAAGTTTATTAAGAAAATTCGTATGAATGTTCGTTATAATCATTCACAATGTTCTTACTAATTCCCCTTTAATCACCATAGGTAGAGTTATTTAATAATTAACCATGTTTATGAGGAATGATTTACCAATATAATTAGGAATAATAGCTGATTAATCATGAATAAGATAAAAAATGACCAAATTACCCTCAAAATGTTTAGTATATGAATAATGAAAATGAAGACCTTGACCATGACTTTACATTTCATGCGAATATTTTTTAACTTTGGCTAAAAAGTAACCTTGTCATCTTTATTTCTTTATTTATGAACAATTGATTTTTTGTTTGAAAATATCATGTAACCTTATTTCTTAATTTTGAACTCAAATTCAATTTTTTTCTTGGCTAAATAAGGGTTGAGTGATCTTTTTGAATTAAAATGATGATCTTACCACTTTAATGAATTTGTTGCTTATAAAATTATTAATATGTTTTAAATTATGGGGTATTAGATATGTTATTAGTGTTTTGTGCTATATTTTGGACACGTATAAAGGATTTAATGTTTTGTAACATTGTGTGTAATAGTGTTAAACATGAAAAGATGTTGGGGGTTATCATAATAAATAACCTCACTCTGAAAACAACATTAATCATATTCATAACACTAAGACTCTACCAACATCATTTCTTGTAATCTCTAAGAATTTAGAGGCTAATAGCCTATATAGTAGTGGTTTGGTACCTTATCTACTCTATACACTTCAAAAGTACCCCATGTTGGGTCCATACATTTAACGATTATGTTACCTTAAATAAGAAGATGATGAATTAATCTTTATTATAATGAAGAGATTGTGAAGACTTTATTGATGGGTAGTGTTTTAGCTTTATACAAAGATAAATAATGTCTACGAAAATTGTAACACTTATAGTTTAACCCTAATGCATAACCTAGTATTTTAACATTAGTGCATTATTATTCTAAGTCCATATGAGTATTACGCTTTTTTTTCTTTATTTCACTATTAATTATAATTCAATGATTTTTTTTAGACTTAAAATATACATTAGTAAGTTTCATACTAGTCGCTCTTTAGGTTATAAGGATACTTTAGCCTTGCACCCACCATGAACTAAGTATTGACTATACCTCCATGTTGAATGTGAATGCGTCATCTCCATTTTTTGTTTAGCTTCAGCAAAATCATTTCAAAACTAAAGAAACTTTTATAGCTACAAAAATGGGGGCGTTATAGGAGAATAAAAGTTGACCCATGAATAAATTTAGAAGTAACACTATTTCCCAAAACCTTAGCTTATTACCCATAAATCAAGTATTTCATGCTAAGCTAAGAAAAATCATGGAAGGGAGGTGAAAAGGAAAGGGAAGAAAAAGGTAAAATGTTAAATTGTAAAGCATCATTATGTAAAGATAAACATTAAATATGAGATTAGTATAATGTTAAAAGGTATTATTAAAGAATTTATATAAAAATAATTTTTCCATAAAGTTGTAATTTTTATTTTTCCTTAATTAACGAAGTTAAAAAAGTTATTTACCTTGATTCAATGAAATTATTAGTATTCGGAATTAATCATTTTTTACTATCATTATCAAACTCCCAACTAATTCCAATCCTAGGTAACTAAATTATCATACACGTACTAAAATATTATATTTGAATGTATATATAATATGAATTATTTACATACTTGAGCATATTAACATAAAAATTTGAATAAGAATAATTAAATAGTTATATATATATATATAGACCGTCACACACACACACACACAAAATCATATATTCATAACTTAAATGGAAATTATTCTTTATATAAAAAAAACAACCCATTAAAGTATTTAACATTTAATACTATTATAACCCTTGACATGAATTTCCCAAGAGTATCGTTTGTTATAATTGAGTGAGATATATACAATCAATTCTTTTATGAACCATTAATGTGAGTTCAATAACAAAATACAATTGACCATTTACAATTAAAAATGTGGACCCCCTCTTAATATATATATAGGCCATCATCGATACTAAGTCAATAGTAAAAAAAGAGTAAACAAACTCCTTCATTGATGTTGAATTGTATTTTCCAGTCATATTATATGATAGCATCATTGGTTGTTGATATTTTAATAATTTATAATGACCCATGTTTGCAATAAGTTATAGAAAAGTAACGTACAGTATACAACTCACTATTTGATTGATAAAATCCCAATTATTGCCTCACTAGGCTTATATAGCATAATATAGATAATAATCTAGTGAACTTAACATCAAGTGAAAATGTAATATTCTTGCAACTCATTAAGTGATAAATGTTTTGGAAAAAATATTATTGTATAACAATGTATTTCTTATTAATGAATGTGTGTAATCAATAATGATGAAATTGATATTTTCTGTAACATAACTCTTTTCCTAGATCAATAAATGCATTTTCATAAGTAATCTCAATTTGTGACACGAATTATGTAGTTATTTCTATGTTATTATTACTAAATTACTCACATTTTTGGTAGAATTTGATATGAATTTCATCTTTGGAAGATATAAGAAATTTAATATATATAATTCCATATACCTTTAAAAGCATGTATGGATTTTTCCTAGAAGCTAGTACAACAACTTAAACATTAATCAGTATAGGAAAAAAAATCCAGCATATATATTATTTCATAGGTTAAGTATATAGCTTTAGTATTTTTTTCCCTTTTACCGCTCTAATCTTGCAAGAATCAATAATTTTATTACTTATTGTCTTTGCTCGTTCAAAATCTTATAATTAAAAATTAGTAGCTAGACATCCACATTATCGTATGTTATATGCCATATTCAAAGAAACTCTACCAAATCATATTATTTTAAATTCTCACAACCAATGGGAACAATAAATTTAGTTAAATTTTTTCTTTGCCCCTTTTCTTCATTTCAATATTTTTGAGGTCGGATATAAATACAACGAGAGATATGATATGTGTTTGCAACCTTTTGATTAAGGTTAAGAGAGTAGTAACTCAACAAAATAAAAAATCATTAATATCTTATTTATGTTATATGAGTAGGAATTACATATTTAGAATTAGTTTTTGGTTACCAGATTTTGGTTGTAAATATTCCATCATATTTAAATTAATTCCTTCTAATATTGCCCCACTTTAATGCAATTACTCTTGAGAAAATTAAAGACCTTGTTAGTTCTAGCTACTTTCCATTTTGCCCAAAAAATTTATTACTCATCCAATAGTTTGTTTTCAACCTTCATTTTTTGCAATTTAAATAAAAGTTGGCAAGATTAATTGTCAAAGAAGTTTAAAAAACTGATTGTACTAACCTTTTAAACCATAAATTTGTATCAATAACCTTTTTTTCGGAGTATAGTCATAGATTACAATAAACAAAACTATAAATAATTTATACCCAAAATATGTAATCAAACCTTTGTTATTAAATAGATCCTTTATCAAAACAAATAAACGATATAAAATGAAACTTTTGGTTGTTTACTGGTGTTGTTTACCCTATATTTTCAAACCTAATTATAGAGAATGGAAATGGAATTAACCGATTTAACATCTTACGGTAAGCTTGACTTACCAAAATATGAGATGTGAAAACAAATGATTTGTTGGATTTACATGGATTAAGGATAAGGATAAATGGGAAACTAGTAGTTTCTTAAAATATGAAGTGTGTTTGTATCTTAAAATTGGAAATAGGAAAATATTTTTGCCATAATTATTTGAATCCAATATAATTTTAGTACATTGACAAGTTTAATTAGTGTAACATGCCTTACTTAAAAAAAAGTTAGAGCAAAAATAGTTCTAATTTAAAATATTAATTTTCATCTTTATATAATATATATAAAGGAACTATTTAAATGAATAAATATGGAATGATAAGTTCACATGATTACCAAATGACATATTTGATCTAAACATGGAAAAAAATTTATATTCTCTGTATAGAAGTAATTGTTTCACGTACAAAAAAAAACTATGCTCAAAGACATGCAGACATAGTAACTCAACAACTATGGAAATTTATTTGTTACTAAAAATAGATACCTTTTCTTTCTAAGAATGAAGAGTTGAAAAATATCTAATAGTGTAACTTGAGATTTATCCTAAGAAGTTAACTAATGAAAGAGACTTTTAGTTCAAGAAAACTTATTATGCAAACATCTCTTTAGTTTTTCAATCTCAATGCTCTGTTCACCAAATGATATTTTATGAGTTGAAAAACAACTTTTTAATATCATATAAGTTAAAGGGTAGGTATTTTTTGACGAACATACGTAAACCAAATTACATGAGAAGCTTAATGGAAACCATGCACTACAAAAAACTGGTGCATTAACGACCAATTTAGCAACTAAAATTTTTTTAGTCGCTATTAATATATTATTAATGACCACTATTAAAATTCATCATTATTAGTATATCTATTATGACCAGTGTAATTTTTAGTCGTTAATCATTAATTTTTTTGGTCGCTAAAGGAATTTAAGTCTCAAATATATATATATATATATTTATATTTTTTATAATAGAAAAATTTAATAATTTTTATCGATTGAAAATATTTATGTCTATGAATTTTTTTTATGAGGTCGATAAGATCTTTGCAAAATTTTATATTTAAAATTTCTACAACTTATTTATGATTTTTTTTATGTTTTTTCCATTTTTATTTACGGATGACATTTTTATAAATATATAAAATTATTATTAGTCACTTAAACTTATATAAAAAGAAATTTTATTTCTCGAATCTTTATGTAAACGATTTTTATTAAATAAAATTCAAATAAAATTATTTGTTATCATATTTTAGATATGTACCAAAAAAAAAATAGTGTCACAGACTCACGGTCCCCGCCCTCCTTTTCTTTCTTTATCCCTCTTCATTTCCCGTTGGCTTTTTCTTCGCTGAGGCCCGACCCCCTACTACCCTTCTCCCTTCCCTTTCCTACTCCTCTACGTGCTCTCTTCAGCCACCATGACACCACCTCACCACTGCAGAACAACCACCGGACGACGGTAGCATAGGAGCGAGGCAGCAGCAACTGTGGTCGGACGAGCAGCGCGAGCAGGGAAGCAGAGTAGGTCACTTGACCCTACTCCAGCGCTATTTCCACGACACCACCGTGACGCCACCACCGGCCACCTCCAGTGATGCCCACCATCGGCGGACATTCCTCGACCTTTGACGAAGCTACAGTGCCCTTTATCCACCCTATTTTGGCTGATATTATTTTGTATAAACTATCCTAAACCCTAACTTTTGTTTTGATTAAATTTTTATGAATTATCTTTGATTATTCTAAATTATCTGCTGAATTGAGTATGTATATGTTGTATGATTGATTTGAATGGGTTAATTATGTGGTATATGCTTGATTTCTGAATTTTGGGAATTTTGACCCAATTGTGTGAGGATTGGTTGAAATGTTTGTAATTTCTATGAATTAGCTTTGACTATGCTAAATTATCTACTGGATTAAGTATGTGTGTGTCGTATGATTGATTTGGATGGGTTAATTACGTGGTATATGCTTGATTTCTGAAATTTGGGAAATTTGACCCGGTTGTGTGAGGATTGTTTGAAATGTTCGGAATTTCTATGACTTAGCTTTGATTATGCTAAATTATCTACTGAATTGAGTATGTATATGTTGTATGATTGATTTGGATGGGTTAATTATGTGTTATATGCTTGGTTTCTAAAATTTGGGAATTTTGACTCGGTTGTGTGAGGATTGTTCGAAATGTTTAGAATTTTTATGAATTAGCTTTGATTATGCTAAATTATCTGCTGAATTGAGTATGTATGTGCTTTATGATTGATTTAGATGGGTTAATTATGTGATATATTCTTGATTTTTGAAATTTGGGAATTTTGACTCGATTGTGTGAGGATTGTGTGAAATGTTTGGAATTTCTATGAATTAGCTTTGTTATGCTAAATTATTTGTTGAATTGAGTATGTATGTGTTGTATGATTGATTTGGATGGGTTAATTATGTGTTATATGCTTGGTTTCTAAAATTTGGGAATTTTACTCGGTTTTGTGAGGATTGTTCGAAATGTTTAGAATTTTTATAAATTAGCTTTGATTATGCTAAATTATCTGATGAATTGAGTATGTATGTGTTGTATTATTGATTTAGATGGGTTAATTATGTGGTACATGCTTGATTTCTAAAATTTGAGAATTTTTACCCGGTTGTGTGAGGATTGTTCGAAATGTTCAGAATTTCTATGAATTAACTTTGATTATGCTAAATTATATGATGAATTGAGTATGTATGTGCTGTATGATTGATTTGGATGGGTTAATTATGTGGTGTATGCTTGATTTCTAAAATTTGGAATTTTGACCCGGTTGTGTGAGGATTGCTTGAAATGTCCAGCATTTGAAAATTTGGATGGGTTCATTATGTGGTTAATTATGTATGTGTTTTTCTTAATATTATCAAAATAATGCTTAATATTATGAAAATAATATGTTATGAGCTTAACTTGGTGTTTTGCTTTCATAATAATTATGGCTTGGACCTTTATCCTGTATGGTTTGTGATGGATGAACGTTTTATAGTGAATTTGTCTAGGGAAATGATTAAAAATGATTTTCAAAATCTTTCGAGAATGTGGTGGAAATGGTTTGTGGTGAGAAGGACAAATGTTTCCCTATTATTAATAAAATTCCTAATTTATCAAAAAAAAAATTTGTATTTAACTACTATTTGGTTATTATCTTCAAGTAAGCTTTAGGTGTAACATATATCAAAAGCTAAGAAGGATGAATCATATGCTTTCATTACCACCACCTCTGCTAGAAAACTGGGTGTGAGTATTTTGGATTTCGGTATCAGAACATTGTGATTTCGTTTGTTTCTTATGAGGCTCAAATAATTCGTTTTTCTTTTTGAATTTTCAGTTCCATATTATTTCTCTATTATGTGGAGGGGGTGTGGAAATGATTGCAATTGTAGTAAGTCTTATTAAGAGTTTTATAGTTCGGAATCTAAAGAACTGTAACTATCTTTGCATTTTGATTTGTTTTAAATATGTTTCTGTTCAAGCAGCTCGAATTTGACTATGTTAATTGGTTGAGTATTGGTTATCCCTTCTCATTTCTTGTGGAGTTCGGTGAACTTTGATGGTTAGAATTATCTAATAATTGAGACACTGAAAAATAAAAGGTTAGAAAAGTAGCATCTCCATGATTCACTATAACAGTTTGGTCTTGGAAAAACAAAAGATTTTATGTGTAGCGCTACTTTGACAATCTTTAGTCTGAAGTGTTTTGAGCCAACCATATAGATACATGACAATACTATCTAGTTTGGTCTTATCAACATTAGACAGAAGAACTCATATTCAAATATGTGTAATGGAAAAAATAATTTTGTGAATGTAGGATATTTATGTAAACCTTTTAATCAATTGGACAAAATAAAATAAAATAATCAATTCATTAATATACCTGTACATGTATTACTTCAAGTCTTGTAATGTAAGATTCATTAACTTTTGATATGATATATCATTGTTAATTTGATACTTATATTAATTATTGTTTTTATATTTCTATTGTTGCAGATCTTATTCATTTTGATAGGCTGACTTAGTCTATTAAGTTCGGTGAATAGAATGATTAATTTTTAGGTGTTTACTTATCATAATATTTGTATAATGCAATGACATCCTATAGCTCTTTTGTAATATAGTTATATTTGATCAAATATTTTGTTGTACCAGACATGTAATACAAATTATTTGTATGAATATTTAGTTGAATGTTTGTAGGAAGGTATTTAGAAAATTATATCCACATGTTAAAAGGGATATATATATGGAATCGAGACAGGGATTGAGAAGATTGAAATATATATATATAATTACAAAAAAATAATTGATCGTCAATATTATTTACGATGATATATTTTTTTCATCGTTATTGTTTATAACGACCAATATTATACGTTGTCATTATTGCTTATAGCGACCAACATTATAAGCCGTTGTTATTGCTTACAGCGACCAACATTATAAGCCATCGCTATTGCTTTAGCGACCAACATTATATGTCGTCGTTATTGTGTTAATGACCAAAAACTTAAGGTTGGTCAATAAAGCCTTTAGCGAGGGAGGAATGAAGACCACCGATGACCAACAATTTGTTTGGTCGTTATTGACATTAGCGACCAAATTTTAGCCATTAATAACGAAATTTGTTGGTCGTTAAAAGCCTAGTTTTTTATAGTGATGGGTAGAAAACATAAATATAAAATTATGAACAATTATTATTATAATAATAATAAACTATCATGGGGAAATTTAAAAAAAAAATATTACAATGCTCATGAATGTGTTATTTGATTTTTTTTTTCAAATAAATCATTTGATATTACTCGTTATAATATACAACTATTTTAACACCTCATGTTTATAACTTAAAATTTTAATTTGAAATGAAACTTGAAACAAAAAATAAACATAAATGGGTGTTACTCAAGATGTGTTTTATCAAAGTGGCTGGAAGGTTGGATTGAAGATTGATGGAAGAAGATGTCACCTATGAAATGATGCAAAAGAAACGAAGGATTAAGAAGGATTATAGTTGAAGAAATCATTTGACAATGGATAGGAGTCTCGGCAGATTTGAATTGCTCTTCAAATGTGTCAAGTTTGAGTGTTTATTGAGGAAGGCAATGTCCTAGACTTTCCTTGCTCAATGTCAACTCAAATGAGAGAGATAGACTTCAGCTAACTATGCTCAAAGTTTGATTACAATTATTATTCATTCTGCCTTCCAAATCATGCGTACAAGAGTATATATATATAGGAAAGGATATAATTGGTGATTATCATGCCTAAACTAGCCAATTCTTTCCCTTAATCAAATCTCACTTATCATGGTTGAATTAAGCCCATATAACACTTAATCTACGTCATAATATCATTAGTTAAATGATACTAAGGATTAATATTACAAAGTTACAAAATTAACTATGATACATACATGAAATTAAATCAAACCCTAAATTACATAAAATATACTTAGGGTTAGGGTTTACAACAAGTTCATACAACTAATGAATATCATCACTATATCTTCTTGTTATAAAGTATCATCTCATGTATTCCATAGTCTTGTATGCTTTGAATACTTGTACAAATTGAAGTGTATTACCATCTTCTTCTTGCAAATATGTGACATACCTACAAGAACAACTTGAATGCTTTTCAATATCAAGCATATAAGAATTATCAAGAATATTTAATATGATAGGATCTAACATTAAGATATTTAAATCTTCCTTACCTTGAGAATTAATATGAACATCACAATCAATAGGTTCATTAGATGCCTCTTCATCAACTCCCATAATTGACATAATATTAGCTTACGAGTCAATGCCACATCATTTAAAATGCGAAACAAATTAAAATGCGAAACAAAATAAACATAAAGTTGGAAACTATCGTAAACATAAGAGTTTTGGATGCTAATTCAAAATATAATTTTCATATACATATGGAAAATAACCTAGGGGAAAGCCAAAAAGTTTATTTGGGTAAAAATAAGAACCGGATAGCTAAACTCTCTGATTCCATAGCCCTATACATGATATATAATTACTCTTCTATAATTAGTGTCATGAAAAGCATAATCATTGAGCAGGTCCTCAATGACCATCACAAAGTCAAATGGGTTTTCAATTTATGGCAATAAGTAGCGCATATGAAAAGGTTAATCAATACACTACATGTTGAAGTAGAATTTATAAGGTAGAGGTAGGTACAGTGGTTGGAAAAGGAAATGAAAACATAAGGGAGGAAGGTTCATGGTCTAAAGTGGAAGAAAGATAAAGAAGGCCAATTGTAATAGGAGGAGAAGGAAAAGGAAAGGAGAAACAAAAAAGGAAAAAGTAAGGGAAAAAGACAAAAGGAAAAAAAGGAAAAAAAGGAATTTAAGGTGAATATTAAAATTAGGTTTAAATTTAAGATTAAAAAATTAGGGTAAATTAATTATCAATTATTTTTTGTTAAGATTAGATAAAAAATATTAGTTTCTCAGTATTAGGGTGATGTTAAATTTTGGAATATTACACTATAACCCCTTTAAAAGAGTTTTCAACCCAAAAGACAATAAGTGAATATTGGGGATTAAAAGAAAAAGGACATAAGGAATGGTGATATTGGTGGTTAATTTTATGTGAGTCAACACTAAAATATTTTGTACTACCCTTAAGAAGGTTAGAGAACCTAAAAATCTAACACCTTTATGTTGAAGAACTTGCAACATATGTAGCACATGTCTCTCTCTCTCTTTATCTCTGAAGTCCCCTCCTCTTCTCCATGACAACTCTATAGAATCTTTACGAGCATAATTAAGCTTATGCAATTCCATTGTAACTTGGTGTTAAGAATTTGTAATGAAATCTCCTCATATGATAATAAATCATTAAGTTTGATCTCATTAGGTATGATCAAGTAGGATGGATCTACACCATACTTCCTTAGATGATAAATATAGAAGATGTTGTGAACTCTAACTAACGTTAACAGAAGTGCCAAGATATATATGACCTTTCCAACTCTACAATGAAATTAAAAAGGGCTAATGTACTTCGCACTCAACTTACGCTTCTATTCAAATCTCTACACTCCCAGAGTATGTGATTATACAAACAAAACCCTATCCCTTGCCTCAAAACCATCACTAAAATGCCTTTTATCTGCATACCTCTTCTATTGACTTTGAATTGCTCTCATCCTATCCTAAATAAAATAGATCTACTGATTCATCTTTATGATCAACACAAAGGTTTTCATCATATGAATCCATATAATGTGTCAAAGGATGCCATCCTTATAATGGTGTCACATTTCTTATCATAACATGACTCCATAAGGTTTAGATGATCCTCTCAACTCTCTCTGCAATACAAAATACAAACCTTAGCTTTCCTTAATGATCCTAACCATCCTCTCTATATGCCCATTGTTGTTTGGTGAAAGGAGGTAATCATTCTCAACTTTGTGCCTATAGCCTCTTACTACTTCCCTCAAATATGGAAAAGAAATCTTAAATCTCTATTAGAGACTATGTTCGTAGGTGTACTATGCCTACCCACAAAATACCCCATGTAAACGTCAACTAATTAATACATGCTCCAACTCATCTTCATTAGTAGAAAAAAGAATAATTTAGTCAACTGGTAAATGAAAAATTATCTTATACCTACTATAAGTCCTCGATAGTCTGCTCACAAAATCTATAAAGATAGACTACCAATACCATCTTGGAACATCCAAAGGCTATAATAACCCTATAGGTTTATGGTTCTCTAATGTAACCTTCTAATAGGTTAGCTATGTTGACACGAACTTCACTACCTCATACATTATTTGAGGCCACCAATTAATCTACTTAATAACCTTGTACAACTTCTCTCCTCTTAAGTTAACAAAATACACAACACAATAACCCTCCTCCAAAATTCAATGCATCAAATTAGCGTAACTCTAAGAAACACATTGATGGCCTCTAAAAAGGATGATTCAATCCTAATTAATCTAGAATCCCTCCACTTGACCAACTTTTACCTTTTATTGAATCATCTAAAGCTTAACATCCACAAGATACCTAGTTCTGATCTCATCCAAAAAAGTTATCGTAGTTATTAAAGCATTCATTTATACCTCAAAATAACTCTATTGAATTGTCTATGTTCCAATCTCACCAAGTGCTTCAAGAAACTAATTAGCCACCACAGAAGATATCATTGAGTATAATGTATTCCTGCTCAAGAAATCAACCACAACATTAACTTTACTCTTGTGGAAGATCAATTAGATATCATAATCCTTCCCTAGATCTAGCCATCTCCATCTGTCATATAACTCCATATAAGTGAATATAAACTTGAGGCTTTTATGGTCAGTGAAGAATTTATAATGTATCCTATATTGATAACAACTCTAAATGTTCAGCATAAAGATCACAATTGTGAACTAGAAATCCGATATTAGGTAATTCTACTCATGCAACATCAACTAATAAGAAATATTATAACAACCTTACTTTGTTGCATAATTACAAAATCCAATCAATGTTTTGAAGCTTCATTATAAGCCTCTAACCTATTTGAAAATGATGCTCTAGTTCAAACTAGTGTTGTAGTCATATGCTACTTTAACTCAATAAATATGCCCTCACTTACATTATTTCACGAAAATTAGGTAGTATCTTTCATAATGTTTATTAAGGGATAAGCTACCTTTGATAAATCCTAAAGAAAGCACCTATAGTCTCTAACAAAACCCAATAAAAAAGAAACCTTAGGAATGCTAGTGGGTTCCTTACACTATATAATTGCTACAATCATTACTAAATCCACAATAACTCCTCTCACTAACACCATATATCCTAAAAAGATAACCTTCTGAAGCTATAACACTTATTTAGAGTGAAAAAATATTGTAAATATATTTCTCACAGACCTCTCTACTCTAATAGCATACCAAAATTTAGTGAATAAAACCACTACAAACTTGTTGAGGAATGCTAGGAAGATCCTTATCATCAAGTCTAGAAGTACAAGCATGACATCATGACCTCAATGTGTCCATACTACATCCTAAAGGTTGTCTTCGTGATATATACCATAGTGATGTGTGATTGATGATAGTCTGACTATAAATTGATCGCCAAGAAGATTACACCACTTTAAAGGTGGGAAAACAAATCATCGATCCTTGGACATGGATATTGGTTCTTCACAATCACTAGTTCATGATAATCTATACATAAATAAGTAGTCCTATCATTTTTTTTCAAGAAGGAAATTGGTGCTTCAAATATAGACACACTCTAATAGATGTGCTTGTGAGCCAACAAGTCTTGTAATTATGATTTTAAGTACTAAAACTATGTTGGTGACATTTGGTAAGGTGGCTTTGAAACTTTAGCTACCCCTAGTACTAGATCGATGGTTAATTCTATCTTGTACACTAGTGATATACCAAGTATCTCCTCCCATAATATGTAAGAAACTTCTTGAGCAACCAAATAATTCTTTAATTATGGCACACCCTTGTTTAGCTCCTAAACCATACACAAGTATAGAAGCTAACATCTCTACATTAACAAATATAACATATGGGTTGATATAACCTTCATCATAAGCCTAAGATTGATTGTCTTATTGGAGAATAATGCTTTGAGTTCCCTGAAACCCTACTCACTCCTTAGTACAATATATCATAGCTTAGTATCTCCCTACCATATCTATCCCATATATCACATCAATGTCTTGCAGATCCATCACAAGCAAGTCTTTTATGAAGTCTACCTCACCTATCTTTAAGGCTACTTCTGATTAGATCCTACTATAATATAGTATATCGCTAGAAGGTAACACAATAGATATTAATGCACTAGCTGATAAGGAAAACAAATTCTAGCAATAATAGTGATATAAATAAATGAGAAGGATGCACCCAAATAAAATAAAACATATACTGGTAATGAAAGGATGGAGAATATATAAGTGATCAAACCCAATTGCTGACAAGCCTTTGCTTAGCTAAATACATTCATTCAAGTGCTCATCTGAATATCCTCCTTAGTACCCACCATAATACCCCTCTAAACCCTAGGTTTTTCTTTTATCTCCCTAAGGAAATGGGCATGGATGGCTGACCTTTATCCTACCTAGGCTATACATTAGCTATGGTAGGTTTCCTCTACTATAGTTGTTGTTATTGTTATGGCCCTAGTTGGTAAGTCCACTACTGATAAACTTATTTTTTGTGTATAACATGTCCTTGTTGCCAGAACTAACCCCTCTACTACTCAAACTACCAATCTCTACTCTCTCTTTCAGGATTGGTGTCCCTAATAACAACAGTCTTAACATTAAACAGATTCACCCTGACAGTCTTATATTAGATCATCATAACCATACAAGTGATAAAAAAAATATCCAAGCTATCTCACATGGCTTCTCTTTCTAGCTAGATAACCCCTTTATTGAAACTATAGAAGTCCACCTCCCTAAAACTAGATCCTCCTTTTTGAATTTTATGTGCCTTAAATGGAAATTGCTCCTAAACCATCACGATCGCAAAAGATATCCACTTATATTGAATAAATAAATCCTTGAATCCATAGCATTCATCATCTTCTAGATACAGAACTGAAACCCTTCCTCAAATTTATACACTACTAATGACGCACTAGATTCTCTACCTGGATAAAAAAACAACTTTGAGAACCAAATGTTGTATTATCATATTTACATGCCCCTTAGGTTAGCTGGATGAACTCCTTAAGATTATCCCTCTTAAGAATCCTAGAAAAAAATTATTATGGTAAATACTCTCTTGATGTCCCCCTAGGATATCTATTGTTCTCCTTGTGTAAAAGTACCTACCTATCAGGTGCCTGTAACGCTCAAAAGGAAAAAGATTATTGTGCTTACCTTTCGAGCTAGTGCAAATTAACTACCTAAAATGTCCAATTAAAATACTTGAATCATCACTCCAAGATTAGTGGATCCTCCTCACCATCATAGGTAGATGGGTGATGGCTAGTCACCCTTCAAGGCTAGTGACACTTCAAAACTAGTATTCTCTAATACCTAACTGTGGGTAATACAAAGGTGGTGTCGATGGCTAAGGTTGTGGTCCTAGTGGTGAGTCCTGAAAAAACTCGATGAATACTTAATGTCATGACATGCCAGATGTAAGATACAAACTATGTAAGGGTAAAATATACCTAGGTTATTAGAATATTATTCACATAAAACAATCAAATGTCACTTGGGATACCTATTCTCAATTCCTCACAAGTTAATATTAGTTTTTTAAAAAAATCAAGGTTTTCCCAAAATATGAAATAAATATATAAAATTATATAGGTGATCAACTAAGAACTAACCATTTGAAAACATAATATGATAATCAAAACCATAGATTTAATACCTACTTATAATACCCCAAAATTTACTACTACAAATTTCATTTTTGAGGAAATGTAATAACAATATTATTTGATATTACTACCCTACCCAGCATAAGTCCTGCTTCTTAGACAAGCATCACATGCATGGCTAAAAATTTAAAATTTAAAACATGATAAATAGGAAATGAGTGAGATTCCTAAACTTAGATATGAGTTTAAAAGTTAACTTTGAATATAATTAAAAAAAATACACCAAAAGAGATATAATGGAGCTAAGAGTCCTAAACTTCATCCAGACCAAAAATGATAAACCAGGTAACGTGACTCAACAACCAAAAAAATATGGATAATATTGTTACTCCTCTGCTAATTGTATAAAATTCATCTAAGGTGATAACATTATCTTATAAAAAACCTTTAAGGCCATCTCCTTGGAGGAATAAATAGTAGTGATACGAACTGCACATCATCAACTACTCCTCTCCTTTCACTTTTTGGTAATTGTATCCTGTTGTCTCTCCACTCATATAATTCCACGTTTTCCATCTTTAGGGTAAGTTGGGATCCAAAGCCAGATTAAGGAGTGGAGGCAACAAGCATGGGCGGAAGCACTTTTGAACCATATTTTTGTGTAATTAATTAAGCTTGCATGTGTAACACATGTAATCATGGTTGGAACATTAATATTTTTGTAGGGTGTGTGTGTTTAGTGGCCGATAATGATTTTACCCTATTTTTTTGGAAATCCCATTGATTGTCTCGGGTTAGGCAGAGTTGGTTATCAATGGCCGCTCCCAGCCTAAATGAGTATGGGTAACTTAGTTCTTGTTTCCCTATTTGCATTGGATTCAGGATTGGTATTATCCCATTATAATTGCCTTTTTAATCTAATGAAAATAGGAAAATTACATTAACCTCCTTTTAAGCTAAGTTAGACTGAACCAAAATTTGAGCCTAAGCCCAAGTTCTGGCCTAATCGGCGGGTGGCTCCTCGCGCCCTAATTATGCACCTATTTAATCCCCATTTCTTCCTTAGGGAGCGCCGATTGCCTTTTTCCTTTATTGCTCTCTTGGCGGCTCGACCCCTTTTCTCTTCTCCACCTTGTCGTTGACCGTTGGTGGTCACCATCGCCGCACGTCCACCTTTTTGCCTGCCTCGAATCTTGTCCCTGACACCAAATCTAAGGCCTTAGGTCAACCATTTTCTCACCCTTTCCCTCTCTCCCCTTTTTTCGGTGTTTGATTCCTGTTATCTATAACTAGCGAGGTTTGCTTGTAAGGTTCAAAGGTTGTTGAATGAAATTTCTTAGGTTTTCTTGTTAACTCATGCTAAAATCCATTGAAGTATTAATGTCTGGCTCAGAGATTACTTCGGCTCAGGGGGAAACGAGTATGTTCCTAACCCCTGTTTAATGGATCGAATACAATCCGGCTAGTCGGGTTCATTTCATCTAGTATCAAAGCTATCCTCATCAAACCTCCCTGCAGTCTTGCATGCCGATAGCTGATAGAGGCAGCACGAGGACATGCAGCCTAAAGGGGGTGGGTGATGTGGGATTCCCATATTGGTTACTAAGGGGATCTTTGGCAGTTTATATGGGGGAGTTAGTCCTCACCTCTTGAGCTAGCTTTTAGGTGGAGTTAGGGCTTTTCCCGGGGGAGTACCCCTAGGGCCCTCTAGGGGAGTACCCCTTTTGGGTCCGTATCATATCAGGCCTAGTGTATTGCTGTGGGGAGCACCGGTTTTATTTGTGAAGAAGAAGGATAGTAGTCTCTGTCTCTATATCGACTACTGGGGGTTGAATGAGTTAACGGTAAAGAACCGGTATCCACTCCCAAAAATAGATCATCTGTTTGACCAACTGAAGGGTGCAACGGTGTTTCCAAAATTGATTTAAGGTCCGGGTATCATCAGTTAAGGATCGTTGATGGTGACATTATGAAGACTGCATTTCGGACCCGATATGGGCATTATGAATTTACAATGATGCTCTTTGGACTTACAAATGCTCCTGTAGTATTCATGGATCTGATGATGAGGATATTCAAACCTTTCCTTGATCAATTTGTGGTGGTATTTATAGAGCATATTCTGGTGTATTCTCGTGGAAATGAGGAGCATGAACAGCATCTATGCACCATTTTGAGCACATTGAGAGAGCAACATCTGTATGCTAAGTTACCGAAGTGCGAGTTTTGGCTCCTGGAGATAGCTTTCATTTGTCACATTGTATCGGCTAAGGGAGTGGCTGTGGACCTTGCTAAGATTGTGGCCATCATGGAGTGGAAACTTCCTATGAATATATCAGAGATTTGGAGTTTCCTGGGTTTGGCTGGATATTATAGATAATTTGTGTAAAACTTTTCTAAGATAGCAAGACCATTAACTAATCTCTTGAAAAATACTACAAAGTTTCAGTGGAATGAGGCGTGTGAAGAGGCTTTTCAAGAGCTAAAGAAGAGGTTGACCACTGCATCAGTGTTGACTTTACTCAAGGGTACTGAGGAGTTCGAGGTTTACAGCGATGTATCTAAGCATGGGTTGGGATGCATGTTAATGCAGAAGGGTAAAGTGGTAGGTTATACCTCGTGATAGCTGAAGAAACATGAAAAAAATTATCCTACACATGACCTTGAGTTGGCCATTATTGTGTTTGATTTGAAGATTTGGAGACATTATCTATATGGGATGAAGTGTAAATTCTTTACAGATCACAAGAGTCTCAAATATCTTCACACAGAAAGAGCTCAACTTGAGACAAAGAAGATGGCTGGAGCTAGTAAAAGATTATGATATTTAGTTGACCTACAATGAGGGTAAGGCCAACGTGGTTGCTGATGCTCTAAGTAGGAAGACTGCACATTCCACACTATGTTGTGTTGTTGCTGATTAGACAATAAAAGAGTTATCAGATCTGGAGATTGAGATGGTTCAGTAGGGAGACCTCGAGCCCCGTATGAATTCCTTGATGCTTACTCCGACTATATACGAAGAGATTTGAGCCGGCTAGGTTGGAGATGTTAAGTTGGAAAGGATCCAATAGAAGATGCGGGAAGGCAAGGAGGAAGAGTGCAAAGTCCATGATGATGGCAGCATCTGATTCAGAGGCCATTGGTGCGCGCCCAGAGTTGTCCAAATCTTAAGCATCGTATAATGGAGGAAGGACATCAAAGTCCCTATTCAATTTGCCTAGGAGGATCAAAGTTATATTAGGACCTTAAAAAGGTGTACTAGTGGCCATGAATGAAATGAGAACTAGTAGAGTTTGTATCCTAGTGTCATGTGTGCCAGAAGGTCAACATTGAACATCAAAGACCAGCAGGATTACTTCAGTCTTTAGAGGTGTAGAGATGGAAATGGGATTCCATTTCTATGGACTTTGTGAGTGTTCTACCGAGGACCCAAAGTGGCTGTGATACTATATGGGTTATTGTTGATAGATTAACCAAATCAGCCATGTTTATTCCTTTGAAGTCCACCTGGAGTATGGAGCAATTGGCGAACGCTTATATGATGATCATGGTTAGCCGCCATGGAGTCTTGAAGGATATAGTTTCAGATCGAG
Source organism: Tamarix austromongolica (assembly GCA_039764185.1). Taxonomy (NCBI): domain Eukaryota; kingdom Viridiplantae; phylum Streptophyta; class Magnoliopsida; order Caryophyllales; family Tamaricaceae; genus Tamarix; species Tamarix austromongolica. Next base: position 53,258,610 of record CM077817.1, read on the forward strand.
ATTCGAGGTTCCTCTCTCACTTTTGGGGGAAGCTACAATAATTTTTAGGAACCAAATTAAAAATGAGCACCACTTTTCATCCTACCATAGATGGGCAGACAGAACGGACCATTAAGACCATGGAGGATATGTTTAGGGCATGCGTATTGGATTTCAAGGGATGTTGGGAGGAGCACTTGCATCGGGGGGAGTTCTCGTATAATAATAGTTATCACGCTAGTATTGGGATGGCTCCCTTTGAGTTGCTGTATGGATGGAAGTGCAGGACTCCCTTGTGTTGGAGTGACATTAGCCAGACGATTATGCTGGGACCAGAAATGATTGAAGATATAACTCGTTAGGTCAGATAAATCTAGGATCGGATGAAAGTAGCTCAGAGTTGACAAAAGAGTTATGCCAATCACAGGTGTAGGGATGGGGATTTTTTTCCTAGAGATAAAGTGTTGCTAAGGGTTTTTCCTACCAAAGGGGTGCAGAGGTTTGGAAGGAAAAGCAAGTTGAGCCCCAGATATATTGGGCCATATAATATATTGGAGCGAGTAGGTGAAGTTGCTTACAGATTAGCTCTTTCTTTGGAATAGGCACGAGTGTAGAATGTGTTCCACATTTCTCAGCTGTGAAGGTATGTGGCCGATCCGTTGCATGTAATTTAACTAGATGAGGTCAAATTAGATGATTCCCTAACTTACGAGGAGCGATTGGTGCATATTCTCGACACTAAACTTAGAAAGACTCGTATGAGTTTCATGCCTATGGTTAAGATCTTATGGAGTCGACATGGGACTGAGGAAGCTACTTGGGAGACCGAAAAAGATATGCGAGAAACATATCCGGAGCTTTTTGCTATAGGTTAGGCCCTTTTTATCTAGTTTTTCCCTAAGGGGGTAGTGGATTTAAGTATAGTTAATAATGCGTTAGTCTAGAAATTAGAATACCTTAACCCTAACCCTAAAGAGCTGCAAGAGACTTCGGGGGCAAAGTCTATTTTTCAGGGGGTAGTGATGAAATGCCCTAGAATTATTTATTTTGAGATATATTATTAAATAAGGATTTATTGAAAAATTAATTTAATTTATTATTTTATTTGGAATAAGAGGGATTTATTTAGGGTAAATTAATAGGAACTTATAAATATTTTTTTATAAAAGAAAAACTAGGCTTTTTGTTAATTAAAAAGGAATTTAGGAAAAATAATTTAAAAACCCTAAATTAACCTAAAAATAAAAATTAATATTAATTTAAATAAATGTTTTATTTTAGATACCTAAATTATTCAAATTATTTTATTTAAACCCAAAACCTTAAATTTTCCTTTTCCCTTTTTCTTTTTCTTTCCTCCTTTTTCTTTCTTTTCTTTCTTTCTTTTTTCTTTCTCCCACCGATTGGGCTTGGTGCGGCCCAACCCACCTCTCCTTCTCCTTTCTCCGCGGCCCAACACCGTTGCCTCCTTCATGCGGCATCCCAATGCCGTGTTTTGACTCATTTCCTATTAAGAAGTTGCGTCTCATTTAATGACCAATTTAACCAGCGCGACCAGCCCGGTTCCCTTTTCTTTTCTTTCCCGGCTGACCGGTTCACCCCCTCCCTCCTTCCTTCTTCCTCCCTTCTCCTCCGTCGACGTAGCCTGCAACTTCCACCCTAGAAAATGGCAGCGTCGGCCATGAGGACTTTAACCGGCCGATTTACCCCTCTTTTTCTCCCTCTTGACTCACACATTGGCTTGGCATGATCGATTACTCTCAACTCTCACTCATTCCCTCTCTTTCGCTTTGTGAAATTTCAACCCTGACCCAAATAATCGCCGGCCAATTTTTGCCATCGATCACCTAAACCCTAGGATCCAATAGCATCCAGGCGACCCCTAAAACCCTAATAACCCATCGAAACTTTATAAATAGCCTAGTCATGGATGTTTTTGAAACTTCTTCTTTCTCGAAACCCTAAGTGAGAACCGCCTGCTACCGCGACTTCAGATGTAAATTCGGCCACCGATAGGCAACCTCAGTGCCACTGCCACATTCCAAATTCTTCCTTGCAATTCCCTCTAGCTAACTAAACCCTTAACATCATTCGATTCTTCTTGCACGAGTTGCCATAATCATACTAAATCTCATGCTCATCTCGCAAAAATTTGTACCGCGTAACCTTTAAGCCGTCGTCTGCCCCTGCTGCCGCCACATCTATTGGCCACTACACCACCCAAAAACTCTCTCTAATTCTCCTCCACCGAACCATAACTTTATTTTCTCTTTTCCCGTCCTCCTTCCCTCTTTTTCTTCATCTTTTTCCCTCTTAAACTCTTTTTTTGGCCACCACCATGCACCATCACCAGTGCCGCCCATCCCTGCTGACTCAAGGTAAGCCCAGTCAAAGCCCTTAGGTAGAATAAAAGCATGCACCAAGACTAATGACCTTTTAGGTAAGGATGTTACTAAGGGCATTTGTGTGGTTACGTGCATTATGTGCTTCTTATGCCATGTATTCTATGTTAGCATTATTAATTTTGATGTATACGATATAATGTGGAGTTCGCATATGATCTTGGGTTGTTATATGGCATGTGTTTCATTTGTATCTGATGATATGTGATGTGCCCTTAAGACATGCATGTTAGGGGTGTAAAAGAATGATGGGGGATTTTAATTATGGTGTTAGGGTCATGCATGGGAGGTACTAGTATTGCATGGTGTTAGGGTTTTGTGTGACAGTATTAATATTGCATGGTGTTAGGGTTTTACATAATGGTATTAACATTGTATGGTGTTTGGGTTTTGCATGATGGTAATAATATTACATATTGTTAGGGTTTTACATGGGAGTTAGGGTTGCATAGAAGTGTGGTTTATGTAATGCTAGGATTTGCATGGGAGTTAGGGTTGTATGGAAGTGTGGTTTATGTAATGCTAGGGTCTACATGGGAGTTAGGGTTGCATGGAAGTGTGGTTTACGTAGAGTTAGGGTTTGCATGGGAGTTAGGGTCGCATAGGTGTTACGGTACGTCATGGTTAATTAGGGTTAAAGTTGTAACCTGAGTCGAGTAGTAAGCATAGTAAGAGTTTGATTTGTAAGTCTTGAAATGAAAATCTGAATAAGATACTTAAAATGTTAAATACGTAAAGTGGAAGATGTTAAGCCGGGACCAGACCGATCCACTGGCGAAAATAGTTGTAGGGAATAATTCCCTCACGACCAATCCACCAGCTAAAATAGTGGCAGGGTATTTTACCCTCACGACCGATCCACCGACTATAATAGTGGTGGATCCCGAGCTCAACAAACCAAACGATATTTGTTGTTAAGATGTGGGAAGACACTAATTACTTACAGTGGAACACCATACAAGAAGGGGCCAGACCGATCCATTGACATATAATAGTGGCAGGGTATATTACCCTCGCGACTGATCCAACGGCTAACATAGTGGGTTTCCCACACTTGTATGGACTTGATAAAGAATATGGTGTGAAAACACATTCGATAAAGGCTTGATAAAGTAAATAATCTGAACTATATTAGACCTTGGCATTTTCATCTAACTGTTTTTTTGCTTTTATGTTAAAATGTTTGTACTATCCCCTGTTATTATTCTGCATGGATTATATGCTTATGTGTTGGCCTTAGTGCTCGGTTACCTTACTCAGTACATAGCATATTGATCACCCCTTTCATAGGTGTTGCTCATTCCCATGAGTAGAAAACCCATCTAACTTACTATATGTAGGAGATGTTTACTATGATGCGATTGATGTCTATGGGACATCAGCTAGGACCGAGTGATGATTGGGCTGAATCCGTTTCAGAGTGGCGTGGTTGGATTTCCATTGAGATTTTTCTCCCTATTTTCTTTAATTTATGTTAAGCACTTCAGAAAAATTTTATGTTCGTAGTTATCTCTTTTCCTGAAAAACTAACGCTCGTATTTTAGATTGTATAAAGACACGTGCGTACTTGATTCCCGTATTTATGAGTTTGAGCTATCTAATAATGTTATGAGTTATTTTCTTAGCCTTAGCACTTGGTACTGCAACGGTAGAAGTAAACGGGTCTGGTACTAAGTGTAGTGGTAACATACCTAAAATTTACTGTTTTAACGTATTACTAGTGTTTTGTTTAAAAAAAATTATGTAAATTTTGGGGTGTTACAAGCATGGTCTAGGAATGAATACAAATCTTTAACGGTCTATGGGTAAGGTAATGAAGTTATAAGATCAATTTTTGCCAAATCTACTTCAATTCCTTTAGTAGAGGTGACATGTTCTAAAACTATCCACTATTGTACCATCAAATAGCATTTTTCAGAGTTTAATACAAGATTTATTTCAAGATAGCTTTTCAAGATAAGAGTTAATTATCTAGGCATTTATCAAAAGTTTCACCATGATTACTAAAATAATGCATGAGTATCTCGACAATTTTCTCTATATATTCAGAATAGGATGACGATACATCTTTAAAATGTGGCAGGGATGTTGTGTAGCCCAAATGGCATGCAATGATATACAAATGTACCATAAGGACATATGAATGTGGTCTTCTTTTGATCTTCTAGAGCTATCGGAACTTGCACATATCAAGAATATCCATTGAGGGAACAATAATAAGCATGACTCGCTAACCTCTCTAACATTTGATCCATAAATGGTTGACATAATTGATCATTTGTAGTCCTGAATTCAACTTCCTATAAACTACACACACTGATATGAATCTTAAAAATTTATACTTAATTAATTTTGATAATTGCTGTGAATTATTTGTTACTTATAATTGTTCGTCTTATTTGTGTGAATAAATAGGAAATTGATGCAGCACATGGATTCTGTGGATTTTGGGTGCAACTGTTGGAGTGTTGCAGATTATGTAATTTTTGTTAATTATGTGTAATCCTATGTGATGCATTCGCCGGTTGACTTAGCTAATGGAAATTAGGTTGGTTGTATAATCCGCCACCCGATCCATAATAATAGATTAGTTGGATTGTGGATTAATCAATCCTTAATAGCCATGATTAGCTAGAGTTAATTTATCTGATGGGAATTAATGTATAAATACTATCTTGTAATTTGGGGGAGATTTTTATGTATTTTTTTGGGCTGGTCAAGTGTCTATCTTTGACCCATATTTCGACCATTTCTTGATTGTGTTGTTGGGCTGTATCATGCGTTTGGGCTGGCTGTATGGTGTATTTTTATACGATCTGTACACTTATATAAATAGACCATATATGTTGTAATACGGCAGAATTTTTGGACTGATATACGATACTCTCTTGATTTCTCTCGATTCTTCTCTCGCGATCTCTCTCTCTAGGCGAACCTCTCACTTGCTTCTTCTCTGCTTCATCTGTTCTCTGTCTTTGATCAATTTTGATCGTTCATTCTTTTGAATTAAGTTACCGTTGTAAAACTGTGCCTCTGAATCTTTGGATATTCCTTTGGGAGTTTTCCTTAGTTTGAATCTGGTGAATCGAACCCTGCACTCGATTAATTTCTTTGATCCTTTCGTGAAACCCTAATGGGTTTCCATCATTTGGTATCAAAGCCTCGATTATTCAAGTGCTCGTAGTTTAATTGTTACTGTTAAGTTCTTTTTCACCTTTGGTTTGATATCTGTTGTTTTCACTAACCCTACTTTGAAGTGTGAAATTTTAGGGTTTGCATACGACAAAGGCTTTGTTGATTTCTGTCGCTCTTAAACCAATGATTGAGGTATTTTTGTCCACCATTTTGAAGTTCCTGAAAGAAACCCTAATCGACCTAGGGTTTGGTCAAGAATTTGAATCTTGACTAATTTTGTGATGAATTTTTGTTGGTAACCTCGACTCGTAATTTTCTTGTTATATACTACTATCTACTATAATTAATTTCCAAATTCTTTCGAATTATTATTTTGTTCATTTGATAAGTATTCAGGTGAAATAACAGGCGAACCTTTTAGTTTCGGGAAAGAAGTAAGACCTTCAAGAAGAGGGGTCCCTAATTAAGTGGATTATTTGCTTAATCATTCGCGGTAACATCGTTCCCTTTCATTTATCTATCATTATCGAATTGATATTTTCCTGGAAAATTCTGAGTAAGCTGTATTATTGATATATTTGTTAATCATTGATACTGTGATAATTTCTTATAATTAGTTTGTGTGTTCTATCTGTCTGAATTTATTAAATAAATTGATCTTGTTTAATTAGCTGTTATTGTGTTAGTTGATTAAGTCAAAAGAATTTCATAATGTCTAACAATGGATAGTCTGTTAACCAATCTGTTTCCAGTAATGACCTATTAGAGACTCTTAGGACTTTTCAAGAATAAATGACAGCTCAATTTTCTGTATTATCTCCTAATTTAGAGCAAAGAATAGGAGAATAGGAAATAAGAATTAATGAGTTACAACATAATAGAGTTGAAACTAACCAAGCAGGGGTATTAGGAAGGGCTCCTATGGACCCTAGGATCAGAATTCCACCCATAGCTAATCTAGAAGAGTTGGAAGATCAAGTATCTAATAATAGGGATAGGATACCTAGGTAGAACAATAGGCAAGATAGGGAGTTAGAGTTCATTAATAGGAATTTAAATAATCTTAAGCTTAGCATACCTGGGTTCAATGGCAAAAATGACCCTGGTTATTATTTTGAGTCGGAAAGGAAGATAGAGCTAGTGTTTGAGTGTCATAATTACTTAGAAGAGAAGAAAATTAAGGTAGCTGTAGTAGAATTTACTGAGTATGCTTCCTCTTGGTATCATAATTTGGTGTTAACTAGACATAGGTGTGGGAAGCCACCTATACAGACTTGGGAAGAATTTAAAATTTTAATGAGAAAAAGGTTTATGCTAAGTTACTATTATAGGGAATTACATAAGAGATTACAAACAATTAGTTAAGGAATGAGGACAGTGGATGAATACTATAAGGAATTAGAGGTCTTGATTATTAAGACAGGAATTATTAAGGATGATGATGCTACCATGGCTAGGTTTCTGAGTGGACTAAATTCTGAGATAGCTGATAAAGTAGAATTATATCCTTGTGGAACTTTAGGTGAAATGGTAAACATAGCTACTAAGATAGAGATTCAACTAAGGAAGTCTAGACAATATAAACCCCCTGGGATTGGGTTTAAGAGTATAGTAAGGAGAAACTTTGGGGGAACTACTTCTGGAAACTAGAAGAATACTAGTAAAATTGAGTCTAGAGGAAGGAATAATGAAGTTAAGGTAGGAAACAAGTTTGGAAAGGGTAAGAATGTGATGACAAACCCTATGAATGGACCAAATAGAACTAGGGATATTAAATGTTTTAGATGTGGAGGATTGGGATATATAGCTTCTGAGTGTCCAAACAAGAGAAAAATTTTAATTAGAGAATCTGGAGACATTGAATCTGAATCTGAAGAGGAAGATGTAGAGATTAGAGTAATCAGAGAAGATGACAGTAATTCAGAAGAAGAAATAGAATTGCCAGTGATTAGGGATCTTTTTGTAGAATGTAGGACTTTAAACAGTAACAAATTACCTGATTCTAATGCTATACAGAGAGAAAATATATTTCATACTAGGTGTTTAATTGATGATAAATGCTTTAACATGGCCATAGACAGTGGTAGTTATATTAATGCTACTAGTACTCTATTAGTGTCTAAGTTAGGTTTAACAACTACTAAACATCCAAAACCATATAGATTGCAATGGCTTAATGAGTTAGGAGATTTCAAAGTTTATCAACAAGTTTTAGTAAACTTAAAATTAGGAAAATATGAAGATTTTGTGTTATGTGATATAGTTCCTATGCATGCTGCTCACTTGTTGTCAGGTAGACCTTGGTAATATGATAGAAAGGTAATACATGATGGTTATAAGAATAGATATACAGTATAGAAGGATGATAGGAAGATTTTTTAGCACCTATGACTCCAAAAGAGATATTTGAGGATCAAATTAAAATTAAGTCTAATTATAAGGAGTTATCTAAACCTAGTTTGGAGACTAAGATTAGTTCAAAGGACATAAAAGGAACATCTGGGTTTTATGCAAAAAGTAAGGATGTAGGAAAGGCTATGAAGAGAAATGCCAATGTGTATTTAATGGTTTATAAGGAATGTTATGAATGTCAGTTAGGAATAAGTGAAGAAATATCTAGTACAGTAAAACAATGATTGAAAGAATATAGTGAATTGTTTCCTGACGACATTCCTAGTCGATTACCTCCATTTAGGGGAATAGAGCATTAAATAGATTTTATTCCAAGAGTTGTTATACCAAACAGAACTACTTATAGGGCTAATCCTGAGGAAGTTAAGGAATTAAAAAAGCAGGTTTATGAATTGTTAAGTAAGGGATACATTAAGGAATCTATGAGTCCTTGTGCAGTACCAGTGTTATTAGTGCCTAAAAAGGATGGTAGTTGGAGAATGTGTGTGGATAGCAGGGCAGTAAATAAGATAACTATAAAGTATAGATATCGTATACGTAGGCTTGATGAAATGTTAGATCAATTGCATGGTGCTGTTATATTTTCAAAAATAGATTTAAAAAGTGGATATCATCAAATTAGGATGAAACCAGGAGATGAGTGGAAGATAGCTTTTAAAACTAATTTTGGATTATATGAATGGCCAGTGATGCCTTTTGGGTTATCAAATGCTCCTAGTACTTTTATGAGGCTTATGAACTATGTTTTGAGGGAGTTTATTGGAAATTTTGTGGTTGTTTATTTTGATGATATACTTATAGTAAGTATTTAGAGGAACACTTGAGACACTTAAGGATTATTTTGAATGTGTTTAAGACATAACAAATTTATGCTAATTTAACTAAGTCTAGATTTTGTCTGGAAAATGTGGTTTTCTTAGGATTTGTTGTAGGAAAATATGGTATATCTGTGGATAAAGATAAGATTAAAGCTATTCAAGAATGGCCTGTACCAAAGAGTGTGACTGAAGTAAGAAGTTTTCATGGGTTTTGTTCATTCTATAAGATATTTGTTAGGAATTTTAGTACTATAGCTGCTCCATTGACTGCCATAACAATGAAGGATAATGGATTTAGGTGGGGTTTAGAACAGCAAAAATCTTTTGAAACGCTTAAGACTAAATTAACCCAAGCACCTGTGTTAAGCCTTCCTGACTTTGAAAAAATGTTTGAATTAGATTTTGATGCTTCAAGGATAGGAGTAAGAGCTGTACATTCTCAAGAGGGCAAACCAATAGCTTATTTTAGTGAGAAATTAAATGGAAGTACCTTGAACTATTCTACTTATGAAATGGAGTTGTTTACTTTAGTAAGGGCTTTAGAGGTTTGGCAACATTACTTGTGGCATAGAGAGTTTGTAATTAATATTGATCAAGAAGCTATTAAGTGTTTAAAAAGTCAATCAAAGTTAAATAGAAGACAAGGTAGATGGAGAGAGTTTATTGAAAGTTTTCCTTACATGATTAAGTATAAGAAAGGAAGTGATAATGTAGTCGCAGATGCCCTATCTAGGACGTATGCTTTATGAAATGGTGTCGATACTACTTTGTTAGGTTTTTCTAGTATTAAATTGTTATATTTAGAAGATCTTTATTTTAAAGAAATTTATAAAAAGTGTGAAGTTTCTACACAGGGAAAATATTTTATTAATGAAGGTTATTTGTTTAGGGAAAATAGGTTATGTATTCCTTAATGTTCTTACAGAGGGTTATTAATTCAAGAAGCTCATAGTGGTGGGTTAATGGCACATTTAGGATATTAGAAAACTTTAGATATATTGACTGATCATTTTTATTGGCCTCACATGAAGAAAGATGTTTTAAAATATTGTGTCAACTATAGTGCTTATAGGCAGGCTAAAACTACTTCAAAACCATTTGGTTTATATACTCCCTTACCTGTATCTAACCACCCTTGGGTTGATATTTATGTGGATTTTATTTTAGGATTACTTAGGACTAATAGAGCTAAGTATTCAATAATAGTTGTAATAGATAGGTTTAGTAAGATGGCTCATTTTATACCTTGTAATAAAATAAATGATGCTGTGGCTGTGGCTGAATTATATTTTTCTAATGTAGTTAAATTGCATAGCATTCCTAAGACTATAGTTTCAGATAGGGATGTTAAAATTTTGAGTCATTTCTGGAAGGTTTTTTGGGGAAAATTAGGAACTAAGTTATTGTTTTCTATAACTTATCACCCTCAAACTGATGGACAAACTGAGGTAGTAAATAGAACATTAGGTAATATGTTAAGGGTTGTCTTTGGAAAGAATCTTAGATAGTGGTAATATGTTTTACCTCAGGTAGAGTTTGCTTATAATCGGACTTTGCATTCTACACCTAATAAAACTCCATTTGAAATTGTGTATGGTTTTAATCCTTTAACTCCTTTAGACTTAAGTCCTTTACCTCATGCTGAATTGCAAAATTTTGATGCTGAATCTAGAGCTAATAATATGAAAAAGGTACATGAGTCTGTAAGTCAACAAATCAATAAAAGGGTGCAGCAAATGGCTGGACATGCTAATAAAAGGAGGAGAAGAATGATTTTTAAACCAGGGGACTTAGTTTGGGTACACCTTAGGAAGGAGAGGTTTCCAAATTTTAGGAAGTCAAAATTAGATTCTAGAGGAGATGGACCATTTACTATGTTAGAGAAAATTAATGACAATGCCTATAAGATTGATTTACCTACTAAATTTAGGAATGCTAATAACTCTTTAAATGTGGCTAATCTTAGTCCATTTATGGGACTTATTTAGGTTTCAGAGGCGAAACCTTTTCAAGAAGAGGGGAATGATATGAATCTTAAAAATTTATACTTAATTAATTTTGATAATTGCTGTGAATTATTTGTTACTTATAATTGTTTGTCTTATTTGTGTGAATAAATAGGAAATTGATGCAGCACATGGATTCTGTGGATTTTGGCTGCAACTGTTGGAGTGTTGTAGATTATGTAATTTTTGTTAATTATGTGTAATCCTATGTGATGCATTCGCCGGTCGAATTATCTAATGGAAATTAGGTCGGTTGTGTAATCCGCCACCCGATCTATAATAATGGATTAGTTGGATTCTGGATTAATCAATCCTTAATTGCCATGATTAGCTAGAGTTAATTTAGCTGATGGGAATTAATGTTTAATTACTATCTTGTAATTTGGGGGAGATTTTATATATTTTTTTGGGCTGGTCGAGTGTCTATCTTCGACCCATATTTCGACCATTTCCTGATTGTGTTGTTGGGCTGTATCATGCGTTTGGGCTAACTATATGGTGTATTTTTATACGATCTGTACACTTATATAAATAGACCATATACGTTGTAATATGGCAGAATTTTTGGACTGATATACGATACTCTCTTGATTTCTCTCGATTCTTCTCTTGCGATCTCTCTCTCGGCGAACCTCTCACTCGCTTCTTCTCTGCTTTGTCTATTCTTTATCTTTGATCAATTCTGATCATTCTTTCTTTCGAATTCAGTTTTCATTGTAAAACTATGCCTCTAAATCTTTAGATCTTCCTTTCGATGTTTTCCTTAGGCTGAATCCGGCAAATTGAACCCTGCGCTTGATTAATTTCTTCGATCCTTTCGTGAAACCCTAACAAGTTTCCATCACACACCCTCCCACAATTTTGAACTCTAGTAGGAGCCATATCTTTGTTGTTATTCTCCACTATAGTGAGTCCTATTTTCTTATAAACTAATTAGGGTGGACTAACCAAACTACTATCGGAAAGAGGATAAATGAATCCCTAAGATAACAATTTCAACACCTCTTCCTTTACTACCTCCATCATAATTGGATTTAGCCCACATTATACTTTTCTACTAGGCTTAACATCATCCTCCATTAAAATCTTATGCATACACAATAAATGACTAATGGCCTTAATATTAGCAACCATCTATCCAAAAGTAGATTTATACTTCTTCAAAACATTACAAAGTTTTTCTTCTTCTTTGGATGTTAGGTTACTAGAGATGATAATAGGAAGGGTATGTTTGTCACCCAAAAACGCATACTTAAGAATGTTAGGTAAAGGTTTCAACTCCACTTTTGGTGACTTCTAACAAAAGGTAAAGGTCTATCAAATATTAATAGTAAGTTCACAAATCTTCCAATTCTACCAGGACATGCTCCTAAAGAAGCCACTTTCTCTTTGATTTCCTCATCAAATTCAAACTTCTCATTCAACTCTTCTAAAAATTCAGTTTTAATGCATTGAGTTATGGTTACCTCTAAGGGATCTTCAAGTGATAATTCATTAACCTTTTCAGTGAAATCCTCAATAACATTTTTCATAGAGATCGATTCATAATCTGTAGGATATGTCATGGAGTCATATATGTAAAACCTAATGACTTGACCATCAAACTCCATTGCAAAACTCCATCATGTACATAAATTTTTAGTTTTAAAGTTGTTAAGAATGGGCAACCTAATAATATAGGTGATATATGGTATTTATAAGTTATTTTCTTAAGGAAAAATGTCATTTATTCCTCACTATCATTATAAGATTTAATCTTTTATTGAGTTTTTCTCTTTTGGATAGATTTTGTGGGAAAAGATAAAAATGAAGAAATTCAAAGGAGAAATCAATGGAAAGAGAAAAAGAAGAAAAGAACACATTAAGAGATATGGAATCAATGGAGGAAAAGACCATAAATGAAGAATATATATCAAAGGGAAGCTTGTGTTGAAATTTCATAAATAAATAATGAAGGAACAAGAATCACGGCCCCCCGTATTTCATAAACATGGCTCTTGATTTTTATCAGCACACAAAATTTTATCTCTTAAAATTCAACATTAAAGGAAAAATATGGGGGTCCCATGTTTTCTAACACGGACCATGTTTTTCTTAAATTTTGTAACTGTTCACACATTTTTTCCCCGATATATTTATAAAGGCTAAAAATTCGAAATGGAGGTTCTAAGGAGTTCAAGAATGGGATTCTCCCATTCTCTATATATTCTCTAGATACCACATGTAATTTGTAATTCTAATTCTCTTTCTCTCCATTGTATTCATTTGAAGAATCAACACTCTACAATTCATGTCGATAAGTTATTCTCCATTCCTCTCTCAATTACAAGTTTTGATTTTTGATTGAATGCGAAAAAATTCTCTTTAGTGCATTATTATTTATCTTATGTTAGGTGTTTCATTGTTGGTTTATTTGTAAGCATTGATGTTAATTATATATTATTGCATTTAACTGTGTATTATTGTAATTATGTAGATAGTATAAGGTAGGAGGATTTGATAACGGAAATAGGGTTTCAGATATGAGAACATAATTTAAATTCATGAATCTCGATGAAATTTAATTAAATTGATGGGTGGAATTGAATGATCTTGCATCATTGATTAAGAAATCAAACTAATTAAACTTATCAGCTATCTAGTTTAGATCTTAATCTATGCTAGGATAATGGAGTTAATACGTAATTTTTAATTATTGTTTCAAGAGTAGGAAAAGATTAATTGTTAATCTTGTCCATTAATTCATATGATTGTATGATCCAATCTTAAGTGATTATGGTCTTAGTTGACTGCTTTCCATTTGTAGTGTTGTCATTAACTGAATCTAGCATTCCTAACCTAGGTTATTAATTTTTTAGGTGATAAATTGAGAGATTATTCTATTTATTATAATTGAGAGAAAAAAAAGAGATAAATTATTATGAGTTTGTACAGGTTAACATTAAATCATTTAGAATCATTATTTTCTCCATGATTATTTGATATCCTAATTCCATAATCAATACCTTTTTATCCTTATTCATAAATTAGTGAGTACAATGTTTTATTAGTTATCCATAGTTTAGATATTGATGATAGAATTATATCTTATTCCATAACTAGAGTTTTAACATCAATTATAGAATTATTGATTATTTACCATTCCTTGTAGGTTTGACTACTTCTTACCATATACTATGTATTAGGAAATCAGGATTTATTTGTTCAATTTGTTGTGCATATAAAAATGATTCAAATTTTTGACGCCATTGTTGGGGAATTAAAATGCCCCAACAAATCTAATTTTTATTATTTATTATTACATAAGATTTTATTTTGAAAATTAACTAAATAAATTATTTTTATTAGAATAAAAGGAATTTAATTAGGAAAAATTAAGAATAACATTATAAGTATTTTAATTAAGAGATATTTGGTTATTTTAGCTAATTAAGGATTTTATTTTGAAAATTAATTAAATAAATTATTTTATTTAAAATAAGAAGGAGAAAATAATTTCAAATTAATATTAATTTTATAAATAATTTAATTGGATAAATTTATAGTATTTTTCTAATCAAAGCGGAACTTATAGAAAATCTTTTAAAAATACTAATTTAACCAAAAAAGGGATTTAAATATGATTTTATTTAAATAACCCAAATATCCTAATTAAATTGATTAATGCCAACCCACTATTTTCTTTCTTTTTCCCTTTTTCCTTTTCTATCTTCCTATTTCTTCCTCTTCTTCTTTTTGCTTTTTCCTCTCCTTTTTTCCCCATTTAGGCTGCCCTCTTCCACATCCCAACCCTCCCTCCTTTCTTCTTCGGCACGGCTCAGCTTGTGCCCGTTGCCCTTCACACGTCTCTCGCTGTGCGGCGTTTTTCTTCATTTCTTACTAAAACTCCTCGTGTCATTTAATTAACCTTCACCCAGCCGAACCGCCCAGTCTCCCCTCTTTTCTTTTCTTTCTTTTCCTTCACGAACCGCCCGACGCAACCCCATCGTCTTCTTCCTCCTTCGCACCTACCAACCCCGATGCCAGCCTCCACCTGCGCAGATGCCATAGCCGAGATTTCAGCCACCGGTTAAGCACTATTGACCGGCCGATTTTCTTCTTTTATCTTCCCCCTGATTCAATGATCACACAGACCCATCCAACTCCTTTCCTTATCGCGGGATCCTCTCTCTCTCTCTCTCTCCTGCACATTCCCCTACCCCAAATTGCTGCCACTGACCAAACAGCACCACCGGCAACCATAACCCTACTTTCCCAACTCTCTAGCCAATCAACAGAACCCTAACCTCCCTTATAACCGTATAAATAGTGCCCATGATAACCTGTATTAAGCCTTTGATTTCATTACCTAGAATTTGACCCTTTTCGCCGCTGACTCTTTAGACGCCTCGTCCGCCGCCTCTGTCTAACTTCTCCGCCATCTATGGCAACAAAAATCTTCCTTGCACCTTCCACTAGCTAACTAAACCATTCATCACCCTCGATTCTTTTTACACAATCCCCCCCGACTGTGTGAACTTCCCTTCTTGACTAACCTATTTTCCAGCCTCCGCCACCCTTTGCGCCACCCTTAACCACCTCTTCCTCCATTTCTACCTCTTCTTTCACCTCTAAAATCTTTTACAGACCCTCCTCTATCTCCCCATAGCTTTATTTTCCTCCTTCTCCCTCTCCTCCTCTCTGTTTCTCCTTCTCCTCCATTCGGCCACCACCATCGCTGTCGTGCGCCGCCACCAAACCCTCATTCTGTCCCTCTCCTTCTTGGAAACTCAAAAAAAACCCCAGCTCCCATCTTAATTCTCCATATCTTATTCATGCCACCGCTGTGAACCACCAGTTGTGCCGCCTATCCCCACCAGCCTATGGTTGAACCCTAGACTCTCTCAACTATTTCCCCTATTTTTATAACCCATAAAATATTTTATTTCAATTATTTTCATATAAATACTATTATTAGTATTCTTAACATTTATATTTTTATATGCATTATTATTATTAGTATTATTAATGTTTTTATTATTATTTATGTTGAGGGCTGAAGCCTATTGTATTTTAATTCGATTTTATTATTATTCTTCTTACTATTTCTATATTTAATATTATTAATATTAAAAATGTTATAAGTATAATAATAATTATTATTATTCCTATTTCGAATTTCCATTATTCTTATTCCATTATTATTAATACAAATATTTTAACATTAGTTTTTCTAATAACGTATTATTATTATTACTATTATTATTATTATTTCATCACTATTATTATTACTGAATTTGGTTATTTAATTTACTAATATTATGATTAGTAGTATTATTTTAGTAAAAGGGATGAAGCCCTTACTTTACTATGTTTCTGAGTAATGTCCTTCTTATTACTATTGTTACTGTTTTTATTAAGCTTATTATTATTAATATCGATATTATTTTTGGTATTTTTGCTATTATTATTTTAATATTTTATCAAAGCCTAGTCTTATATTAAGTTAGTTTTTAATAGTATTTTTGATAGGAGGGAGTCTAATTTTAACTTTTCCCTCATAATAGGTGAGGCCAGTCAAAGCCCTAAGGAGGCATAGGAGCGTACTCCAAGACCGATGTCATTTAGGTAAGGGTGTTACTAAGGCCATTGTGTGCTTATATGCATTATGTGCTTCATATGCTATGTATTCTATGTTTATGATTATTAATTATTTTGTATGTGGTATGACATGGAGTTGAAGTATGTTTTTGTATGGCATGTGTACTATGTGTATGTGACGATATGTGTTGTGACCCTGTAAGACATGCATAAGAGGATATTGATGTGGTTTGTGTGGAAGAACGGATGAAAAAGGAGGATGGGGAAAGAAGTTGACTAAGGGAAGTGATTTAACCTAATTTTATGGTTTTATAAGGAATAATCTAATGTATGGTTTTATGTTGATGAATATAATTTATGGTTTTATGTGGAGAATATAATATATGGTTTTATTTAGGAGAATCTAATTTATGATGTTATATGGGAGAATCGAATTTTTGGTGTGTTTGGGAGAACCTAATTTAGGATGTCAATTGGGAGAATCTACTTTATGATGTTATATTGGAAAAACAAATTTATGGTTTGTTTGGGAGAATTTAATTTATGATGTTATTTGGGAGAATTTAATTTATGATTTGATTGGGAGAATCTAAATTATGATTTGTTTGGGAGAATCCAATTTATGGTTTTGCTTGGGAGATTCTAATTTATGATTTTATATGGCAAAATCTAACTTATGGTCTTATATGGGAAAATCTAATTTATGGTTATGAATGGGAGAATCTAATCAATGGTACGTTAAGGATGAATCTTCGGTTTTATGCGATTTGAATCTAGGGTTTGGTAAGGATGAATGTTTGGTTGGTATGGATTGAATTTAGGGTTTGGTGTGGACAATCTTTGGTTTTTATATGGTTTGAATTTAGGTTTGGTATGGGTGAATCTTTGGTTTTGTGTGGATTGAATTTAGGGTTTTGTATGACGGAATCAGCGTTTGTATGGTGGTATTTATAGTTGTATGGTGGTATTAGGGTTTATATGGTGGCCTTGATGGTTGTATGGTGGTATTAGGGTTTACATGGTTGAATTTAGGATTTCACATGGAATTTTAGGGTTTGCATGAAAATGGTTCGAAGGTTTGCATGGGGAGATTAATATTTGCATGGGTATGAAATATACATGTGGAAAGTTAATCTGGGATGTAAGGAAGGTAATGTAAGTGTTATTTAGGTGTTGAACTATTTTAGATGGAAAATAGTACGTAGAGCATTAAGATGGTACAGAAGACACTGAATTAGGGTTTGGAGTAATGAACTCTGGGTTTTTGTGATTAACTAGGGTTGGAGTGGTGAATGGTTATTTGTTGTGGTTAATTAAGGTTTGAAAGGGATAATTATGGTTGTTATAGTTAAATAAGGTTTGGAGTGGTTAACTATGGTTTGTAGTTGTTGATTAGGGATTTGGTATGGTTGTTTAGGGTTTTTGCTGTATAATGTGTAATTGGTAATCAAAGTGTAATTATGATGGTAAAATTTATGATTTGTGATGTGTGATGATTCATGCATGTTGACGGTGAAATTTTCTGAATAAGATACTTAAAACATTAATTATCTAAAGTGGAAGATCGTTGAGATGGGAGCAACCGATCCACTAATTTGGAATAGTGGTTAGGATTTTTACCTTATGTGTGACCGTGACCGATCCACCAGTAATAATAGTGGTTATGGTTTTACCCTCTTGTAACCGATCCACCGGTAATAATAGTGGTTAGGACATGATGTCCTTTGTGTGACCGGCCCACCAGTTATAATAGTGGGGGATCCCGATCTCAATGAAAATAAACTAGAGTTTTGCTAAGGAAAATAAAATACATTAATTACTTACAGTGGAACACCATGCAAGGAGGAACCGAACCGATCTACCAGTTAAAATAGTGGTTAGGGTTTGACCCTATTGTGACCGATCCACAGGTAATAATAGTGGCTAGGGCATAATCCTCTATTGTGACCGGCCCATCGGTTATAATAGTGGGGTGTTCCTATGCTCGCATGGATTAATAAAAGGCATGGTGTGAATCGGATTCTGATAAGAGATTAATTAAGTGATTAATCTAGATTATTCATGGGCCTTTGTACGTACTTTTACTTGGTTGATCATATGCATTTATGATTGTGTTCTTCTATTTTTCTGCATGATTTATGTGCTCATGTGTAGGCCTTAGTGCTCGGTTACCTTACTCAGTACATAGCGTATTGATCACCCTTTTCATGGGTGCTGCTCATTCTCACGAGTAGTATGTCCTTATGAATTTATGCAGGTGGGTGTGACATTCGGTGGGGTTGAGTGTTGAGCATGTTTAGCTCAAATTTCGCGAGAGTTGTGAACATATTTCAGTCTTATATGTAACCTCTATTACTCCTTGTTATTCCTTTTGTTTTAGATTTTTCGAAATTAAATATTAATGTTTGTAGCTATTACTCCTTTCAAGGAATTTTGATTTCACACTCTGATTTCTATCTTATTAATGATTCATGATTCTTTGCACGTACTTTGATTTCTAATGAATGATATTTCGAGTTCTTTTATGAACTGTTGGTTTGAGTTTAATATATATATTCTCTTAGCCTTAGCACTTGGTACTGGAACGGTCAGAGAGAACTGGTCTGGTACTAAGTGTGGCGGTAACATCCACAGAATTCACGGGTTTTAATTTAAGAGTTTCTATTACTTTCACTTTTTAAAAAAAATTAGTAAATTTTGGGGTGTTACAGGAATGAAAATCATAATCTTTATTTTTGTTTCTGATGTTATTTCTATATATCATAATGTGTTTGCACATAAATGTGTCTTGTTTTCTAATTATTTCATTTTATGTTTGTTTTCTTGGTTCGTGTCTAGGCAAGAAATGTTATATTTGATTTATCTATTCATTGGGTAAGCAAAGTAATGTGACTAAATCCTTTTACAATGGCCATTTTCAAATCATGAGAACTGATTTGATCACCATCTTCCTAAACCTTAAAAACAAAAATTGATATTATGGTAGTGATGAAGGAGAGAAAGTTTGAATGGTTGGGAATCAATCCATGCATTGATTATGAATGAGATGAAATGAAATTCAAAATTGGTTGATATAATATTATGAGCGCTTAAGCCTAATTTTTGGATACATTGCTTATCCAAAAATATATTTTTCTTTTGGAAGTGTTTTCTAATGATATGTGAAATTAGAATTTTCCATTATTTCTCTTCAAAAGTGCACAGAAATTTAGGATATTTGAAAATGATAAAGGCACTCTTCCATTGCATTACCCCTTTGAGCCTAAAGACCTATTCTATTGATATAACCTTTATTAACAACTAATCTCTATATGCATTATCCTTCCTTACTGTTCGACTAGTGGAGCAATATATTTTAAAGGAGAACTTCTATTTTGTTAATAAGGTGAAATCTAAGTCTGGGGCATAGATATCATAGAAAAAAAAATAGAGGAAGTAGCTATGCATTTTTCTTCTAAAAAATAAAAGAAAAGAAAGAAAAAGAAGAAGAAGAAGAAGAAGAGAATAAAATTTCATGTCTTTTCATGTTATTTGGTTGAATGGAAGGGCTTAAAATTAGTAAAAAAAGAAAGAAGGGGAAGTAAAGTGAAGAAGAAGAGGAGGAACTGTGATTTAATTGAAATAAATAAATTGCTTCTCTAATTGGTAGAATCTAGCTACAATCCCAAAATTCAATCCCACCTTAGAACCCTAGCCCCATTACAACCAAATTTCAATACCTTTTGATTCTTATATACTTTTGGTTCTCTTAAGCAGTGGCAAATTGAGAGTAATAGAAAACATATCGACAATCATAATCATTTGGAGAAAATTTGAGAGTAAACACATCATACCCTATACACATAAGAGTGAGTGTTTTCACATACCAAAAGTAAGAATCTACCAATTTAAATTTCATTAATCTTAATCTAAATTTGCATGGTGAGATATTAACTATATTAACTCTCATTCCCTAACCACTTAAGCATTTGATAAAACTATTTATAGGGTATGTTAGATGTGTGATCCAAAACATTCTCAATGTTTTGATTTTGTGATTTATAAATGTTTAAAGTCCTAATTCATTGTTAAACTCTTTGAATGAATAAATCCAATCATACAATTCTTATAGTTTAGAAGTTATCTCATTTGTAATCCTTAATGTTTCTTTTGTGCATGACATGATGTTTATTGAAGGCATGCAATAATTTAAACATAGGGGTATTTGATATATGGAATTTATATGTTATTTTCTTAACTAAAAATTTCATTTATTCCTTATTATTTTTATAAAAATTAATCTTTTCTCGAGATTTTCTCTTTTGGTTAGATTTTGTAGGAAAAGATAAAAATGAAGAAATTCAAATGAGAAATCGATAGGAAGAGAAAATGAAGCAAAGAATACATCAAGAGATATGGAATTAATGGAAAAAAGACAAAAAATGAAGAATATATATCAGAGGGACGCTTATGTTGAAATTTAATAGAGAAATACTGAAAGAACAAGAAACATGACGCCCCCATATTTCATAAACATGGCCGGTGTTTTTCTATCAGCACACAAAATTTTATCTTTTAAAAATCAGCATTTGGCAGAGAATTTAAGGAAAAATATAGGGGTCTCATGTTTTCTAACACGAACCGTGTTTTTCTTAATTTTGTAACCGTTCGTACAACTTTTCCCCGATACAATTCTAATGTCTAAACATTCGAAATGGAGGTTTAAAGGAGTTTGAGAATGGGATTCTCTCTTTCTCTCTATATTTTCTAGATACCACATGGAATTTGTAATTCCAATTCTCTTTCTCTCCATTGTATTCAATTAAACAATCAACACTCTGCAATTTAAGTAGATAAGTGCTTCTCCATTCCTCTCTCAATTACAAGTTTTGATTTTTGATTGAATGCAAAAAAAAATTCTCTTTAGTGCATTATTATTTACCTTATGTTTGGTGTTTCATTGTTGATTTATTTGTAAGCATTTATGTTAATTATAGATTATTGCATTTAATTGTGTGTTATTACAATTATTTATATAGTATAAGGTAGGAGGATTTGATGATGGTATTAGTGTTTCAAATATGACAACAGATTTTTAATTCATGATTCTAGATGAAATTTAATTGAATTGATGGATGGAATTGAATGATCTTGCATCATAGGTGAAGAACTTAAACTAATTATAAATCACCTATCTAGTTTAGATCCTAATCTATGCTAGGATAATGGAATAAATACATAATTGTTCATTAATGTTTCTATAGTAGAAAATGATTAATTGTTAATCTTGTCCATTAATTCATATGATTGCATGATTCGAGCTTATGTTGTTAGTCTCGTAGTTAACTGCTTTCCATACATAATGCTGCCAATAATTGAATCTAGCATTCTTGAACTAGGTTATTAATTGGTTAGGTGATAAATTTTAAGCTTATTCAATTTATTAGAATTGAGAGAAAGCAAAGAGATTAATTATTATGAGTTTCTACAGGTCAACGTTAAATCATTTAGAATCATTCTTTTCTCCATGATTATTTGATATCCTAATTCCATAATCAACACCTTCTTATCCTTATTCATTCATTAGTGAGTATAGTGTTTATTATTTATCCATATTTTAGATATTGATGATAGAATTATATTTTATTACATAACCAAGGTTTTAACATCGATTACAAAATTATTGATTATATACCATTCTTTGTGGATTCTACTCCTTCTTACCATATACTATGTATTTGGAAATTAGGATTTATTTACTAAATTTTTTGTGAATACAATAGTGAATCATTAGGATAAAGGTTAGATGAACCATTATCCTACATATTTAATATATAAAAATTAATCGGGAGTACTAATCTTTTCACTTAAACCAAGATATCTTCAATTACTCCTTCAGCATATGTGTTAGATCTATCAACCAACTGAATAATAATGTGAGTTTCCTTTAAAATACCTAGACTTAGTGCACTAAATATAGGTAAAGGCATCACATTAATTAAAAAACCTAAATCAAGCACACATATTTCATACTTTGTGTTTCCAATCTTACAAGGGATGGTAAAAATCTTGAATCCTTTCACTTTGATGGATATTTCCTTTCAGAAATTGCTTATACATTCTCTCCCACACTCACCTTTTCATCTCCCCTCAATTTCCTATTGCTAATACACAAATCCTTAAGGAGTTTTACTTAGCTTGGTTCTTGTATAACTACATCATTGAGAGGGATATTGACCGCCACTTTTCTAAATATGTCCAATATCTCCTTGTCAAAATGTAGCTTCTTGTTTCTTGACAACCTTCTAGGAAAAGGAGTAGTAATTTTAATAGGAGTAGAAAAGCCATCTTGAGTTACCTCTGAAGAATTTTTAATATTTTCTTTTTCAATAAATATCTCATCTTGTTCTTTACTTATTTCTTACTCTTCACTTGGTTTTCCCAGACCTATCAATTGTTTCCCACTCTGAGTTGTGATAGCACAAGTATTTTTCCTAGGATTCCTTTTTATATGACTTAGGAATTTTGAAGACTATTGTGCTTGTAATTTCCCACGGGAATATACTATTTGACTCACTTGATTCTCCAAATTATTGAGACCATTTCTAGTTTCTTGTTCAAAATGTAATGTGTTGGTAGCCAAAGATTTCATCAAATATTTTCAAGGCATTTCTCTTAATGGTTGTTAAACTAGTGTTAGAGGGAATTGTTGAAATGGTGATCTATTGTTGTTTGGTGGAACTTTAAAGAATATAGGAGGTGGATTTGATCCTTTTTTATTATAATAAGCTAGTGGTTAGAAATATGAGTTACCACCGTGTTTCTTGTTTCCATAAATTAGGTTAGGATGATCCATCCATTTTATATTGCATGTTGGAGCATAAGGACCATTCCTCTTTGACATTTTTTGTCCACCAATGACTTCATTTGTTTTTTTTTTCCTATAAAATAGGACATATATAAGCAAACTGACAAGTAAAATAATTAATTCCACATACCTTTGTAGGAATTTTTTCACCCACAATGTTCTCTACTAGAGATGTCAGATTTGATATTTGTGTTTTCAATTTAGCAATACTAGCCTCTTTCACATATTGAGATATAGAAGTAATACCACTACTACAATATTTAGAATTAGATACCATATTAACAATTAATCTTTTAGCCTTAGTAGGGGTTTTATCAACCAATGCACCATCACTAGCAGCATCTATTATGTTTTGGTCCATAGGAGATAATCCTTCATAAAAGTATTATATGAACAATTGATCACTAATTTGGTGATTGGGGTAACTACCACATAACTGCATGAAACATTCCTAATATACATGCAATCACTCTCTTCCATATTTCCTAATAACATAAATTTCTTTTCTTATGTTAGTTGCTCTGGATGAAGGAACATATTTTTCAAGAAAAACCTTTTCCATATTAGCCCAATCATCCACAAAAGCTTGCCGATAAGTTATATAACCATTCTTTTTCTAAATCAACCATAGAAAATGCAAATCTTTAATTTTATGTTGTTCTATAGTTACTCCAATAAATTTCATACTAGAGCATACTATATGGAAATCCTTAAGAAACTTGTTGGGATTGGTGAAACATCCTAAACACATTGAGTTATTGTCTCTAAATCCTATAAAAATGGGTAAAGGATGTATTAAACTAAGTTTCATCTCACAAGTATCATTTTCAATAGGATAATCAATGCATAAGGTTTTAGGTTTGAAAATAGAGGAAGCTAAGAGTTCGATCTTCCATTGGTGGATTGATGTGACAAACTAAATTAAACAAATCCTGTATATGTTATTCCTCCAAATTGATAGAGTTTCCTTTACAAGGTAATGAAAAATGTTTGTCTTGTTTATTTTTTAATAGGAGAAGAAGAATTAGGGTCTATTTGCGGGATGATTTGTCATGATGATGAATCACAAACGACCTCAAATGTGAGTGCATGATGATTATACATAATTAAAGAATTAGATAAGTATAATTGAAGAAATTATTAAAATTAATAACATAAAAAATAGATATAAAGATTATAATAGCCCATTCCCCTTTAATGGTACCAATAATTTGATGCAATTTCCTATACACAATAAATTTAATAAATAAATCCTAATTCCAAATATATACTAGATGGTGTGATGGAGTCAAACCCTAAAATAATGATTTATATTTGAGAACTCTGTAAACAATTATAAAACCTCGGTTATTCAATAACATTACATTCTATCACTGAATTCTATACTATGGATATATAATAAAACATGTTATTCACTAATTATTGAATACGGATAGGAAGATATCGATTATGGAACAAGCATATCAAATAATCATACAGGAAAGTATAATTCTAAATGATATAGCAGTTACCGATATTAACTCATCATAATTCATCTCTTTTCTTTCTCTTAATTCTAATAAATTAAATAAGTTCACAATTATCATCTAGCAAATTAATAACCTATGTTAAGAATGTTAGATTCAATTAATGGAAAAATTAAGAATGGAAAGAAAACAAATACAACCATAATCACATAAGATTAGATCATGAAATCATACAAATAAATGAAAAGATTAATAATAAACCTTTTGCTTCTTTGGAAATATTAATCAATAATTACGTATTAATTTCTTTATCCCAACTTTGATTAAAATTTAAACAAAGTTGGTGATAAATTTAATTAGTTTAAAATTTTAATATATAATGTAAGATCATTCAATTCCATCTATTAATCCAATTAAATTATATTTAGAAACATAAATTAAAATAATATTGTCATATCTGAAATCCTAATTCAGTTATTAAATCCTGCTACCCTATACTATCTACGTTACTATCTTCATAACTGTAATAACACACAATTAAATGTAGCTACTTATAATAAACATCGATTACTAATAATAAATTAATAATAAAAGAAAGATAAATAATAATAAAGTAAAGAGAATTTTCCTATATTAAAAAAATAGAAATTTTAATTAAGAGATCAATATAGAAGAAATACTTTCTTTTATCTATGTTTGGTCATTTCATCTACAGATTCTCATTTTAGGACCATGGTATAAGTCACTAGGGGTTTATCATCCATCATTTTAATCTATTTCTAGCCATCAAGAGAGTCTATTATTAGTTATTTGATTATCTATTCATGTTATGTTTAAAAAGAAGGCCAAAGGCTACCCTAAGGTCAAGCATTAAATGTTTTTTTTATCGCCTCTAATCCATTATTTAGCTTCAATAATCATAGTGATTTCATAGCTAATAGTATACTAGATCATTCTTAAATAAAAAAAATGCAAACACCACATCTAGGATGGAAACATCCGAGAAAAGAAAAACTAGTCGAGACTAGTCAATTGGTTAAAAAACTAGTTGATGTGTCTTACTGACTAGTTGACTCATTTCATTAACAAGTCATTTATTCAAGACACTACCAGTCTCGTAGTGGTGGTTCACCAGTCTGCCGATCAAGCTTACTATTTATATTTTCTAAAAACTAGTCAATCAGTTTAGCCATACCAGCTAATTTTTCTAACTAAAGGATAAGACTTCTAGATTAACAAAGCCACCAACTGATCATTTAACATATCTAGGAAACTACTCTAGGAACTGGTCACTTAGTTTAGACAAACTATTTGATGAGTTTGACCCGAGGCCAAGACTTCTAGCTTTTTAGACCAACTAGCCGATTGATTGGTCCAATTATTCAACCGTTCTAGTAACTAGTCGATTAGCTTCATTTAAAATAGTCGATTAATTAAGTCTTAGGAAAAAATAAATGAAGTCGTAGACCAACAAGTTTATTCATTTATTAGACTAGAAAATTAGTCTGTCAAACTAGTCGATCAATCATAGACACCAATTGGTCAGTGTGGGGAAGAAGTATCCCTCAAACACACTAGTTACACCCAAATAAATTCCACAACTTGTTCAATCAAATCCAATTATTCTAAGTACTTTATAGATAATATTCATGAATTGAAAAGTGAAATAACATAATAATTCCAAGATCTATAGTAAGACATGCTGGCATACTCTAAACTTATTTTGTAAAATCATTCCTTCATATTCTCTTCTTCCTAGGCCATTATGCAATAAACCCATCCCTTATATTACATAAATAACTATCACTCAAAAAACTTTGAAACATTTAGAAGTTTTGAATACAAAATTATAAACATGAGATCCAAGCATATGAACTTCTAATCCAAGTCTCATGCTAACACATTTGTTCTTTCCATATTAAATAATGCAGGCTTATTTTCCTCCTTACTATTTAAATTACAACATTCCTATAGCACATGTACTACACTAACCCATACCATTTCTATAATAATATTGGAAGATAATGATTTACCTTAATAATAGAGAAAACACCTATTAGAGGAAAACTCTCTAAAATCTCAAATCCTTTTCTAGCATTGAAAATCCTTTTAAGAAAAGCTTAATTAGACTCAGTGAATATCTCTCTGAAATCATGTAAGGAAGACTTAATGAAATCAAAGACTTAGGAGATGATATCAAAGAAAACCCACCTTTCTAGTGGAAAATAAAGAGTCTTTTCCACCATTTTACTATATCTTGCTTAAAATCAAAATAAGAAGGAGTGACTAAAAGCATTAGAAGAGGTAGAAAAAATTAGATTGCAACAAAATTGAAGACATAACGGTGAAGCATTTGTAAAAAAATAGGTAACTTTGAGAAATTTTAGTTTTGAATAACTAAGGGTTTTGTAATAAGGAGAAGGGGGAGGAAGTGTATAAATTGAGAATCCTAAACCCTAGTATAATTTAGAGATTTGAAGTATAGTTTTTCAAAGTTTCAAGGCCGACATTTCAACCTTAAACTAGTTTAGTGATAATAGAGGGTTCTAGGAAATGTGCTGCCATATATTTTTAAATGATAAAAAGGTTGTGACGACAATAAAAAATGAGAATATAAGTGCAACATGTCTCTTGGTGTTGCAAACACAAATAATTTTCTTAGGACTCTAGTAAAGAGAGAGAAAATAGGGTAGAAGAAGGCAAATGAGTTAAGGGCATGAAAGTGACTCCACATAAACTCCTTGTGAATTAGTTTAAAATAATCAAAATAAGTTAATTAGGTTTATATATTTTGTGAAAATTGTTAAAAAAAACTATTTAAAATGTATTTATGGCACCAATAATGTTTCTAGGAAAAATTTTGAAGAAAAATTCATTTTTAAGAACAGCTATGTTAGTCAAACAAACTAACTAGTGCCCAAACCCATCTATCTATTCAACGGGTTCCATAAATCTAATTTTAATGAATAAACTTGTTGATCAATATGTTAGACTAGTCAATTGGTTTCTTGATAAAACAAAAGATTCTTTCTAATCTAATTAAAATTATCTAAGAACCATAGCATTCTTGAATGGACTTATAAAATAATATCAAACATATGTGATCACCATTAAACACTTGGATTAGCACACATTAAGGACTCTAGAAAGTAAGGTATTACACTATTTTCTCTAGGAGAAGAAAATGCGAACCTCTAAGATAAACTCACTTGAATACGAAGGAAAAGAATTTTAAATATTCTTAAAATTATATTAACCCGATTCTTCATTAATGATTATGAATGTAAAATGTAACCTTACACACACACGTGGGAAGGTTGAGTGTATCCTTTATTAACAAAGCCCAACCTAATCGACCATAACTTGGTAGATAAGCTTACTTAATAAGCATGTTAAACTAAAGGACTACATGCTTATATTATACATATAAGTTATACACTTAAAATTTATGAGTAATTACAAATTATATATAAGATATAAAGCTAAACGAAACCCTAAAAATATAATAATTATCTAACCAAGCTTCATGTCTTGTTGCTTTTCCTTCTATGCAACTCTATAACACTTCTATCTTCCCTTTTTTTATATTATATATCTTTGGAGAATATATTTCTTAAAAACATGTATAATACCTATATGAATAACTTAGAAAAATATTAGTAATATTAGGGTCATCACTATGGTTTAAAAATTTTCAAGAATAATTAGTACCTTCAATAAGTTAGTTGAATCTTAACCTCTAATAAAAGAAGAGTGAGATTGAGATGATCCTAAATTATTCTTTCCTTGTAAAAGATTTTTTTTTTCAAATTAGAATCACTTTAGCTAGGATATAAATCACTAATATTGGAGGTTCTTGAAACTCTCCCATAGGATTAGGTAATTTCAATTCGTAAATGTTTTTTTCAAAGTTCCTTAAGATTTTAAATGGTCTTTTTTCTCTTGGAATTAGTTTTTTTTTTTTGTATAAGCTTGGAAATATTTATTTTCTAAAATGTAACCAAACCAAATTAACTAGTGAAGAAACTTGTTGAATTCAATTTTTATTCCCATGAATTTTGTATTTAGCATTACATTTCTCAATTTTGTTATTTATTTTCTCATGAATATTGTTAAAGATTTCAACGCTTTTTTTTAATCATATTTATTAACATCACCTTTATTTAATGATAAGATATCAATACATCAATAAGGATTAACATTATAGAAAACTTTAAGTTGACTCAATTGGTTTATACTATAATGACTCCTAATATATGCAAATACAAGATGCATAAGATTTAAATACCAATATTTTTTTATACTATTGTTAACTAATCCTTTTAGCAAATTTTAAAAGGTTCTAGTTTTCACTTTTGTCTTACCATCCATTTTTGGATGATAAGATGGACTAAAAAAAACTTAGAACATAAAATATGCCAAAGTTATTCAAAAGTATATAAAAAAATTACATCTATATCTAACACCATTGTTTTGGGAATACCATTTAACTTTGCCTAAAACAACGTCTTTAATGAGTTTCTACAAAACTAGATTATTTTAAATGCTAACAATAAATGGAGCTATAACTCTAGTAAACTTTCATTTTCCCCTATTTTTTTAATTATTTTGAGATCATATATAATTATAAAGTAATATATCATAAGTATTTGTGGTTTTTTTAAATAAAAGGAAAATTCTAAATCTATAAAAAAATTTTTTTAACAACTTATTTAACAATTTTTCCATGTATACTCTATAGTTGGAAAATAAATATGCATAACAATTACTTTTCTATAATTTCATCGTAGTAAATATTACATCACATTTAAAATGATGCACTCAAAAATTTT
This sequence comes from Tamarix austromongolica, assembly GCA_039764185.1. Lineage (NCBI taxonomy): Eukaryota > Viridiplantae > Streptophyta > Magnoliopsida > Caryophyllales > Tamaricaceae > Tamarix > Tamarix austromongolica. The sequence continues at coordinate 53,288,087 of CM077817.1, forward strand.
CCTTCTGTAATACCATTACTCATGAGCAGTTGAATCCCTCTATCATTTCTAGCAACTTCTAGTTTTGTTGAAAGAACATTTTATCATTTAATAGTAGATGTTTAATCATACTTGTTTGAAATTTTAATAAAATTTTGCAAGTTTATTTTCCAAACAAATTTTAAAAAATGGACACACTATCAAATAGTCAACAAGAAGAACTAATTAACACCACACCTTTGTATTACAAAATAAATTTTAAGAGTGCACACATAAACTACCATAAATTAAACCTTAGAGAATTTGTATCCTTAATAATTTATTAACCCTTTGTTATTAAAAAGATCATGAGACAAATAGAAAAAAAACAAAACCTTTGTTATCAAGATAATGAAAATAATTTTGGGTTAAGCACTATTTCTTTTTAGCCATAATTTTCTATCATAATTAGGGAGCATGTAGAAGCTATTAAGTAAGTAAAAATTTAACGAATATATATGTATATTTTATAGAAATGGAAATAAGAAAATATTTATAAAATGAGGATGGAGTGCCAACTAGTACATTAGTTCACTAACAAAAAAAAAATTAGTCTAATATGTCTGATAGAAGAAAGTAGAGCAAAACATAAATCAACCTTAAAAGAGTAAACAGTTATCCTATTATAATATATAAAATGAATTTTGGTAAGTAAAAGAAGATTGCAATGCTAACATTACTCCTACAGTCACAATAAAATTGAATTCTATAATAATTGCGTTAAAATGAAGAAATAAAATGAGAAATAAAGTTCCAACAATGTAGGAGAATGATATATTGAAAGTTGCACAAAAATTAGTCACTTTGATCAAAAACATGATTTTTTGTGACAATTACGTAAATGTGTATGATTTGGTAAAAATAGGGTTGAGAGGCATGTACATTATAAGGGTAGAGTATGAAGGTGATTTAACAATGCTTACACTTGAATGGACGTAAGTATGATATATGTCTAAAAGAGAGATTAATTATGAGTGTGTAATTGTTTTGTGACATAAATGCTTGAGTATTATAATTTCAACCAAACATTTGGTTGAATAAAATAACTTAGACCACATATCATATGTTGTTTACGTATAAGGATAGTTGAGATTCGATGAATATTTACAGGATTAATATACATATAATTTTATATTATTAAATTAAAGAAAATCCCAATAATGAAAATTTAATGGAAAATTTACAAATGGATCCCAAAAGAATGAATTTTAATGAGGAAGTCAAATAAACATAAAAAATTTATATATATAAAATTATTTAGCATTAGAGTTTATCTGGTGCTCGATAGATAAAAAGTAAAAAAAAATGAAGAAATCAATTAGGTTGCCTAAACACATTTTCCTTGAAACAAATATGATGTGGAAGATTAACATCAAATATTATACAACAATGGTGGACCTTTTTTTAAGGATATCAATAGGCAAAAATGACAACCAAAAACATTACTTCACTTTGTTAGGCTTTTTTGTCTAATATTCAATGGATTTGAGTAGATCTAATCCAAGATCTAACTCTTCTTATGAGAAAATTCAATTTATCACCAGAATTCCCTTTTTATTTCTCCATGTACACACTTGAGAAAGGAGAAGATAAGAAGAAGCAACACTCTCATGTAATTCTCTCCCAAAAGTATTAATAAACATTCATATATGTTGTTATTGACAACTTAAGTATAAGTACTTATATATGCATGGAAAAATGCAATCATTTTACATTATAAAGCCCTTAACAACCTCATTAATGAATTAAACCTCCTAAGGCATCGATCATATGTTAAAATAAAAGTTAAAATCACAATTTTACAATAATTTCAAATCAAACAGCAAAAATAACAAAGCTACATGACTTAAAAATTTAATACTTAGATATAATCATATATGATTAAACTCTACAGTCTTGTAACCTTCGTATTCCTTGAAATTTTTAATCTTGTAATCCACTTTCATTGCCTTATAACTTAATGAAATGAAACATCATGAATTTTATGAATTTCTTGTCAAAATTTACTATACTTGCAATATTGACTTGATAAAATAATAGAAGCATAAAAAATTTTTGTTCTATCCCCATGTATCCTAATTCCTCTTGATCTTCATCATTAGAAGAAGAAGAAGAAAGAGGGTTTTCAAGAGATTCTCTCACATCATTCTCTCCTTGTAGAGATGAATTTTCCCTCAAATTAGCATCACTACAATATGGAGATAAGTCACCTTTGTTGAAAGTCCTAGATTCTCCTCTATAATGATCAGGTTTCAAGTTTATATACATTATTTCCATATTTTCTTAAGATGTTGAATGACCTATCCACTCTTGGAATTATTTTGTTCCTTCTATTGTTTGAAAATATCTTTTTTATCAAATGCGAATATATAAAATCTCTTTATTTGACCACTAGTTTAATTCTATTTTTATTAGCTTGAGCTTAGTATCTGGCATTCGACTTTTAAATGTTGTCTTTAATTTGTTGATGAATCTTACTAAAGAATTAAATCATTTCCTTAACATTATAACTATATATATCCTCTCTCTTAAATGACAACATATCAATGGGTACTTATGGATTAACCTCCATATACAATCTCAAAAGGACTTATTATAGTTGTAATGGAAGGACTTCTATTGTATGAAAACGCAACATGCACAAGCTTTATATCCCAATCCTTGGTACTCTTGCTTGCTAACCCTTATAGCAAAGTACCTAGAGTTCTATTAGTTACTTCAGTTTGACTATACATTTGTGGATGATAACAAGTACTAAATAGTAACTTAATACCTAAAATGTCTTCCAAAAGTAGCTTAAGAATTTTACCTCCCTATTCAACAATATACATTTGGGAACCCCATGTAATGTCACTTTTTCTTTGAAATATAAGTTTGCTACATATGTTGCATTATCAATTTTGTTACAAAGTATGAAATATGCTATTTTTGAAAATCTATCCACTACCACAAAAATAGAATCTTTACCCCATCCACGTCGTTGGTAATCCTAATATGAAATTTATACTAACACTTTCCTAGGTACTGGTACAAATCTATACAAACCATTATGGAAGAACCTTTTACTTTTTAACAAGTTACACATCTTCTTTCAATTATTTGTACTAGTCTTATCATTCATGGCTAATAGAAGTCTTTTTATAGTATTTTCATGGTCGTATGAACTCAAAAATGACTAAATACACCTCCCACATGTAATTCTTTAACAAGTAAATCACATAGACTTGAATAAGGTATACACATCTTATTAAATTTAACGAGATATTCATCTTATAGTAAATAATGATCAAAATTACCATTCTTTTTGCACATATTATGTATGTCTAAAAAATCTTTATCCTTATCAAACAATTCCTTCAACATCCCAAATCCCAATTACTTAACATCCAATATGACTAATATAATGGATCTATAAGATAAAGCATATGTGATGACATTTTCTTTACCGTCAAAATGCTTAACATAAAAAATGAAGGAGTGTAAGAAACTAACCCATTTTGCATGCCTCTAACTAATTTTATTTAACCTGTGAAAATATTTCAAACTCTCATCGTTAAAATGCAAAACAAATTGTTTAGGCCTTAGGTAATGACTTCATGTTTCTAGACTTTCTATGATAGCATAGATCTTTTTGTCATACGTGGAATAATTTATCCTCGCTCCATTCAAGTTCTCTCTAAAAATGCAATAACTAGTTTTTTTTTATAAGAGTGCACTTCCTATACCTACCCCACTTACATCACATGTAAATTTAAATGATTTCTAAAAGTCAAGTAAAGGTAGTACTAGTACATTACTTAGCTCATTCTTCAAACTGTACATTACTTATCTCATTCCTGAAATTTAGAAAGCCTTAGTCATAAGCTCAATCTAATTAAGCTCACTTCTTTTCATGATTTGAGTTATCTATACGAAAATAGTAGAAAAATCCTTAATGAATCTCCTCTAGAAATATCCCAAACCATTAAATTTTTCACTTCATGAACATCCTTAGGTGTCAACTAACTCTTAATGGCCTTAACTATAGTGGGATTAACTTTAATACCTTCATTACTAACTATTTACCCAAGGAAAACTATATGTGCAGGCATAAAGTGACACTTCTCTATTTTCCATTGAGTTTAGTCTCCCTCTATTTATCAAACAATTTTTTAAGATGAATTAGATGATCATATATACTTTAACTATACATGAGTATGTCATCTAAATATACTACAATGAAAAATTTGAGAAAAGATCTCAGCACTTCATTCATTAGTCTCACAAATGAACTTGGTATATTTCATAAGCCAAAAGGCATCGCTAACAACTCATAAACACCATACTTAATATTGAATGTAGTTTTCCACTCATCTTCCTCTCTAATCCTCATCTAATGATATCCGCTTCTCAACTCAATCCTAGAGAATAAGCATGCCCCACATAACTAATCTGGATTATCATCTAGTTTTGACATCAAAAATTTATATTTAATAGTGATATTATAAATAACTCTTGATTTGATGCACATTCTTTTGAATACATTTGACCCATCATTTTCATTTATGAACAAACTCTTGTTATTATCAACTATGCCATCAATATCATTTTTAGAAGGTTTAAGTTTATGCTTCTTTTTATCATTCTCAACACGATACTCATTAATAATACCATTATGAAAAGAATTTCTGTCATATTACCATGGTCTACCTAATAAGATTTCACAAGCATCAATATGTAAGATGACACATAGGACCTCATCATGGATGTTTGTAATTTTGATTAATTATAGGGTTTCTTTTTATTATTTGACCCCCTTATATTTATTCAACCATTAAAGAGAAGAAGGTTTTGGATATAATGCATTTTTCAACCCTAAATCATTAACCATATTTCCATAGGCTATATTTGTACAAGATCCACTATGAATGATAATATGATAAACCGTATCCCCTACTCTTCCTTTTTGTAAATATCTTCTCTCTCTTAGTAGGTTTTTCAGTAGCTTGTGCTTAAATTACCCTCTCTAAGACATAACAAGACCTTTATTCTTCCTTAGATTCACTAGAAGCTTCCTCCAAAGGCTTAATTTTAGAATTTTCCATACATATCTAATTGGCTTCAATCTCTTGGATTGATAATACCTTAAGATTAAGACATTCGCGAGCAAAGTTTCCAAAACTTTAGCATTTGAGAAATCTCCTACTAGAGACCTTATGTATATATTTATTTTGCCTTTCTCCTCTCTACTAATTTGTGGATTCTTTTCAAGACTAGTAGAAGATGAAGTACTTGCTCCAAATTTATTTATTAGGTTACTTGAGTATTACTTAGTCAAGGGATTACTTTATTTTGTATAATGCTTAGTGCTCATTTGGTACGGGGATAATAAGGATGGAAAAATTACCCCCATATTTTATATATCTTATATAATCTATTTAAAATTAAATATTTTTATTCTAATGAATACCTATTTTAGATATTAATTTAATCTAAAATGGGTATTTCATTAAAATATATTTATTATTATTAAATACTTAATATAAAAGATACAAAATAGAGGATAAATTTTTGTTACTCTTATTACCCTCATACAAAACAAGCCCTTAGTTGAAATAGTTTATTTTTCAAATCATAAGGAATGTTTAATCATCTCATATAAAGAGTCATAAAGATTAATTTTACCTTTTCTCAAAACATCATATTAAGTCCTCCTAAGAATTTGGCACAAACTATTCCTCTCTTTCATGCGTATCACATACTAGTGCCAACCTCTCAAATTCCCTAACATACTCCTGGAAATTTAGTAGTCCTTATCTAATAGTAGTTAATTTTATGTAGTTGTCTTATTCTTGCCCTTTAGGAATGAATTTTACTCTTATATTTTTCTTATGTTTCCCTAAAGATTTAATTTTTTACTTGTCTTCTTGTTCCTTCGTCCTCTTTAAGGCATCTTACCAAAGTCTAATGAATGCTTAAACTTGGGTTGATAATTTGCACTTTTGTTCATCATGGTAATATTTAAACTCAAAAATAGCCTCTACTTCATGAAGCCATGCAAAAAATGAATATATATCAAGCTTACCATCAAAGTGGGGTAGATTAGGCTTAATGCCCTTATCGTCCTTTTAATGATACCTACGTTAATGGTCATGGAGCTTCCTATTACTCTCACTTTCCATAAAATCTTCGTTATGGTCTATTTTCAAATTCAAATATCTTCCTTTAATTGGATTGTTTGACCTCATAACACTACCAAACCTATCCCCATATAATTCTCTTTGTTCTAAGACATTTTTAACCAAATCTTGTTCGGCTTACCTAGACTCTAACCTTTATATCTACATTTGTAGAGCTAGTGATTATCTAATTTGTGCATTATTGGTATCCAATTTATTATAATGTTTTTGAATGACTTAAAACATGACTTGGAAGTTTTGTTCCCCTTCCATGATTAATTATTTCTATCACTAACACTCAAGTTCCAATCAATTTAAAGGTTTAAAATATAATTCCCTCACCTTGGCTTTATGTTTCTTAGTTAGCTCTTGTGTAAATGAATCATGAAACACAATCATTAATCAAAACAAAAATCACTACACACAAAAAGAAGACACACATGAAAAATAAAACTTTCAAAATTCTTATCATAAAACTATGTAAGTTGTTTTGTAAAACCCTACTCCATCATTTGAAATATCAACATAATTGTTTGAATTTTTTAGGTAACATATAGAAACAAACAATGATTCTATCTACATTATTATCACTTTATGCTCAAATACTTTCACATAGATACACACATTTCACTTCAACACACATGCAAACACACTCAGTTCTACCTCACATAAAAAAAAAATAACCACACACAGCATATACAATTTATGCTTAGACACTTTTACCACAACTTAAGGTCAGTAATCGTGAATCAAAATTAGTAAAAATAACCTAAGAGTCAATGAATCTACACAAAATAACATAAAACTTACATGTTAAACTCATGCATATTATATGATAAAAAAATTAATACATAAATTCAACTAAAGAAATCTATTAAATTTCAAACTTCTTAAGCAATCATGCAAGAACCCTAAAAGATTCTAAAAGAGATACATGAAACATATAGGATTTTATAAGACACAATAAGAACTCATCAAGATTCACTAGAATATATCAACATTATTTAAGAAACTTACTTAAACTCGAAGGATGGTGATGAAGATGGTTGAACCCTTAATATTTCTTTGCACTTCTTGCAATGTCAAAATCAAAAGGGCTTTAATACCACTTTTGATGAGGAATATTATCTCAAATATTCTACAATATTTCAGGAAATTTTGTGAAGGATTACACAATGCAAAAATGACCACCTAAAACTCAACTTCACTTGCACAAGCTTGGCTTTTTTAAAATGATAGATTTTGAGTATATTTAATCTAATATCTAACTTCTAAGATGAGAAACTTCTATTTATCACTGAATTACTCTTGATAATTCCCAATATATGCGCTTGAGAAAGGATAAGATAAGAGGAAGAACTAGTCTTATATAATTCTCACCTAAAAGTCTATATTATAAAATATAATACATGTCATTGTTGACACCTTGAGTACAAGTACTTATATAAGCATGGAACCTTAAAGGTCTTTTCCATTAAGAAGCCCATCAACAAGCTCATTAATGAATCAAACATCCTAAGTCACAGCTCTTATCTTATAATAAAAGTTACAATGATAATTTTACAAATATTATAAATGAAACAACAAAAGTAACAAAGCTACACAACTTACTAATGTAATACATGGATATGAACAATTATGATTAAAATTTATAGTCTTTATGTCTTTTTCTTTTTAGCACTTTGTAATCTTTTAATTCATTATCATTACCTTATAACTCAAAAAACTATAAACATCATGAATTTCATGAATTACTTATAAATTTGTACAATACTTGCAAGAATAACTTGATAAAACATTAGAAGCATAGGAATTTTCAAGCATAATTGGTTCTATATACAAGTATTCAAATTCCTCTTGATCTCCATCATTGGAAGAAGAAGATCGAGAGTTTTAAAAAGATGCATTTGAATCTAAATGAAATGAATAATGAAGTGCTTAACTTGATATGTGTATATAAGCAATACTTTTAGAAAAACAAATGCATAAAAATATGTGGTCATGTAGCTATTTTGATGGAAAAAAGAAAAAGAATAAATGGCTAAAATCAAATGATTAGGTTATTGTGTTCTTATGTGATTTAGTAATTCATGCAAAATGAATGAGTTTTGGGTGTACCTTTGAAGTGAATAAATAAAAAATATTTTAAAATCAAATTATGAACTTTGAGCAAGATAAAATGACGTGAAGGTTGATATTGATATCAAATATACACTCAAAGGGATCTTTCTTCATGCTTTTCCATTATCTTCAATGATGTATCTCAGTTCAAGTAGTGGGATTTTGATTGTTAGCAAACCCTCAACTCTTAAGACTAACTCACTCGGTAAAAAAAGGAAAGAATTTGAAAATTCTTAAATCAAATTAGTCATCAACTTTATCATATGCATGTGCATGGATGATATGCATGTTTTTATTGATTGAGGATCATTTCCATCTCGTTATTCTATTGTTGAGGTCAAGAGTTAAGATATTTGGTGATGGTACTATGTTTTCTTTAAAATCGTAAACAGTAACACCCCAAAATTCACTAATTTTTTTTAAAAGTGGAAGCAATTAAAATAGAAATACTTAGAACTTGTGAATTATGGGAATGTTACCGACACACTTAGTACCAGACCGGTGTCATTTTAGGTAAGGGTTTACTAAGGCCAGTGTGTGCTTATATGCAATATGTGCTGCATATGCTATGCATTCTATGTTTATGATTGTTAATTATGTCATATATGATATAATGTGGAGTTGAAGTATATTTTTGTATGGCATGTGTATTATTTATGTATGATGATATGTGTTGTGACCTTGTAAGACATGCATGTGAGGATGTTGATGTGGTTTATGTGGGAGAAAGGATGAAAAAGGAGGATGGCGAAAGAAGTTAACTAAGGGAAGTGAGTTAACCTACTTTTATGGATTTATAAGGAAGAATCTAATGTATGGTTTTATGTGGAAGAATATAATTATGGTGTTATGCCGATAATATAATATATATGGTTTTATTTGGAAGAATCTAATTTATGATGTTATATGGGAGAATCAAATTTATGGTGTGTTTGGGAGAATCTAATTTAAGATGTTATTTGGAAGAATGTAATTTATGATATTATATGGAAGAATCTAATTTATGATTTGTGTGGCGGAATATAATTTATGATGTTATTTGGGAAAATGTAATTTATGATATTTGGTGCGACTGTAGCTGGCACACAATTTAAACCCTCTTGTTGTCAAATGTAGCAGTGGTAAATAAGGGTATCGTTCTAAACCGGGGATTGAGAGGGCTCACCTCTATCTAACTAGCTTGAAAATAAAACTAAAACTAAAAATAAAAATCCTAAATAACACTAAATAAATAAATAAGAAAATAAAATACTAATGGGGGTTTATAAAAATAATAATAAAAGGAATAAATAAAATAAAATAAACTAATAATGAAAATAATGGAAAATAATGGGAATCTGCAAATATGAGAAATATGATAGGGAAATAAAAATCCACCACTAGATTAGGTCGAAAATATAATATTTATTTCTAAGTCATCCTTTAATCATGAGAAAGAGATTGACCAAGTTACACAACAAAGCAGGTCTATACACCTTATATTACTTCCCTTAATTAATTAATACGACAAAGCACCAATATTAACCCTATTAAATACTAGCAGTATAGCAGCAACAAGCGGCTCCTATATTTAACTAGATTTAATACATTAAGTGTAAGTGGAAGGCTGTCAATCTAAGTACCCATACTAGTACAAAAAGCATGTCTAGCTGTATTTCCTATCCTTGACCCACACGTATCAAAACGTTTTACCACTTCGGTTAGAATCACAAAACGATTAGGTGAATTGCTATCTAACCTAGCTGTAATTTATACATATAAATTCTAGTATATTTAGATGGCCACCTAGCAGGCAAATAATCCTACATACTGTCACTTATGAGGAACCAGAACAAGGCATGCACCAAATAAACTATACTTGACTGAATTATACATACAAACGATAACAATTAATATAGGGTCAAGAAATAATCTCATGAAACAAAGAAAATAAAATTATAATTTAAATCCTAATCCAGAGTTTCAATTTATTCCCTAACAATAAATAATCAGCCAACCATAATTAAAGAATTAATTACACAGAAATATATATCTAATATATAAATTAAAAATAAGAGAAAGAAATAACCGGAATTAAGTTTGAATAAAAGATCAAGAATTTATTCAGATAAAAATGAATTGTATTTGAAATAAATTCTACCGGTATTAATTTTTTCTTATTTTTCTTCCTTGTTTGCCTTTATTTCCGTGCCAAATTCTTTTTATTTTTCTTCTTTCTCGGCCGACGGCTGACAGGCTGACGTGTGGCTGCTACGTTGCTACCTACGTGCGTCGCTGAGGCTTTGGTTTTCGTGCCACTCACTTTCCGTGCGTCGTCCTACGCTGAAGGCTCTATTGAGCCTCTCCGCCTCTCTCTGTCGAGCCTGTGTGAAGGTTCTCGACCGCACACCCTAACGCGCGAGCCTGTGAAGGCTGTTCCTCTGTCAGAGCCTAACGGCTCTGTCCCCCTTCAGCGTCCCCCTGCAGCGTCTCTCTACGTTCCTTTTATAATTTCATGCACCGAGCCTTTGTTTCCACGTTAGCCCTGCTGACTTTTCTTCGGCTGCATCTCTTTCTCCTGCAATGCTCCGTTTGGTTTCTTTTCCGTGCCTCCTTCGTCGTCCATTCGACGTCGTTTTGTTTCAGGCCTTTGGGCCTTCAGCCTTCGGCTGTTGGTCCAAAGGTCTTATTTTTTTTATTTTTTTTCACTTAAAAATAAAACCTGAAAAATAAAATTTAATAAATATTAATAAATAATATTTTATTCTAAATTTACTTAAATTTTATCATTTTAGCTCAAATAATAATATTTATACAATTTTTACCACTTAAGTATGAAACAATAATTATTCCCCTATATTAGTTAAATAAACTACCAAAAACTAAGATTATAAGGGTATAAAATGTGTCAGAATATGAACTCCATCACACCCCCACACTTAGCTTCTTGCTTGTCCTCAAGCAAGTTTTTACTCTAAATAAATAAAATTAAATTACTAGCCACTTTCGTAGGTCTCACAATTACACTTAGCATGTGTAACAAGCCCTTTAAACCCCTAGGTCACCCATCGAGGACGAGTAAGGTCTCGTGAGGGTTTCACAGATGATATACCCACAAAATCACACACAAATAAAATAAAAAACACACCTAAATAAAAATAAAGAAATATTAAAAAATAAAAATAAAACCATATACCTAACACCCTTAACCATATTTTTGTCTCAGAATCTTTTACTTTCAAACGTTAAGATTAGCAATCAATCAAGATTTAGCATTAGAAGGTTTAAAGAATCAATTTCAACATATGGTTCACACATAAACATGACAGGTATGAATAGATCAATATTATGGATGAAAATCTACCACGCCTTAGTCACATCAAGATCCATCCTCACTATGAATGCCCTCTATTTTTTTCTCTCTTAGATTAATGGCTAAAAAATGTATAGAAACACTCATGTATGTGAGATAAGATGATAAAGATAACAAACGACTCACATATATAAACAAAGAAGGCTCATATTCTTGTGGATAAAACCTCATGAAAGATATCAAATACTTGCCAAATGGACCGAACCATATTCTTAACTCTTGTGACTAATCTCCATCAGATCAAAGGCTGCTCATCTCAAGAATCAAATAAGACTTACTTATTGGTTAACGGGGTTTAAGGTAAAGAAAGGTATGGAGTATTTTAGGTGTGTGGTGCTAAAAAAAATCAAGAGCTAGTGGAATCTAATAGGTAGATGAAATATAAGCTTAATTCCACATCAATGATTAATGATACACCTCTCCACCTCCTCAATAAAATGTAACATGAATAGAACATACTCTCGATAACTCCCTCTCTTCCTTATATCCTAACTTTTTTTCTTCTCTTTTTTTTCTTTTTTATTTTTTTTCCTTCTTTTTCAAATTTTTTTTTCATTTTTTTTCTCCACCAAACATAACCAATCTCCTTTCTTAGCATAAATACATATATTTCTTTCACATACACACATACACAACCATTCTTTATATCCATAACGATATGATTTCCTTCCACTAGCTTTAAGCAAAGGTAAGGACATTAAGGCCCAACGGTTATTCAATGTGGGTAATGAAGAAAAATATATTCCATGTATAGGCTCAAAAGGGTTTCTATAGGATGTACATCAAGTGTACACAAATCAGGTTAAGCTATTTGGTCATGTTTTGACTATGAGCTTCGACTAGCACAAGAGTAAGTTCAAGTAATCTCTATAGTCCATTACATGATCTATGGAAAATAATTTGATCAAAATAATAAAACATATATGAGGTTTACAAAGAAAAATTTTGAAGCTAAGAAAAATAGATGATTTTGTGTAAATACGCTAAAAAAAAGAGGGTACGTCTAGTTCAAAAGCTCACTGAGGAATGTGATGAATCTCAACATGCCATGTCGGTGATTAGACAATCATACATATTCTTTCTCCATTCACATTTAGGCACATAGATATGTGTTCCCTATATCGAAATTAACACAAAAAATCTCCACTTACTTTGTCTCGATTTCATGATCCTCTTTTCGTTAAATTTCAAAGATATACTCCTCATTAACTAGTTAAGGGTTCCTACGACTCTAAAAACACTAAACACTCTAAAAAAATCTAATCAATTTTTTTTTTTGCGAAAACATAAAACAAACACACACCCCCACACTTAAATCACACATTTTCCTCAATGTCTAAACAACTAGAGAAACATGTAATTTAAAGTATGGAGAAAATAAAATAAATAAATAAATAAATAAAGGATAGAAAACTCCCTTATGACATTGGGTTGCCTCCCAAGTAGTGCTTGCTTTTATGTTTTCAGCCTGACATGATCTCGGTTTATCTCATTCAAGGTGGATACGTCCACTTCAGAGCTGCTTCACCAAATCCTTCCTCATGATGATCATCTTTATCCTGCAAGGAAGAAAAAGACAAAATGTTAGATTTAATGAAATATTTGATCCAGCAAGAACGTAACTTACCTAGCATGGAATTTACACAGGTGTGTAAAGAGAGAATATTTTGTCCAATGTCCATGTATCGTGATCTCTCTATCAATGGAAGAAAATATTTTCCCATCTCAAAATCTTTAAACACGTCCTTCCAACATAAACTCTCCTTTGGAGCATCACGCTTCTTATTAAATGTATCCAAGATGATTTGATTACTCTCTTTACTCTTGGATCCATACAACCTGCTAAAAGAGGGAAAACAAGGAGTGTGGTTAGCATAAATAAAATTAACGTGGTTCAAAGGCTTACCTTGTGTCTCATGTTTATCTCCAAGCAAAAGTGGGGAATAAATGTTCAAAGATGGTATATGGTAGGTGAAAGTGATAGTCTTGTCATCCATATACTTCTCTTTGTTCACTTGATCCTTATTTTGATGAGATTCTTCTTCCACTTTTACAAGCTCTTCTTCCACTTGATCTTGCTCTTCAATTTTTTTCATGGAAACCTTCTCAACTAGCTCATCCTTACATTCGAATATGGCATCATAACCCTCATAACTCTCACTTGAATTTGGAATTGAAATACTAGAGAGCTCTTCTTGTGCTTGTAATTGATTCATCATGTTGACCATATCACCCATTTTCTCCTCTAGAACTGACACCCTTTCATTTTGCATAATTTGACTTTACACTAGTTGATTTAGGTTGTTTGTCAATGCTTCAAAAATCTTATCCATTTTTTCTGAACTTGAGGGTTCTGAAACTGGAGAAGAATCTTGTTGAGGATATTGATAATATTTTGAAGCTTCATATTCGCGCATGTAAGGGTCTTGATATGGCACTTGATACTGATCATTCATCTCCCATCCAAAGTTGGGTTGATGCCTCATTCCCGAATAATATGTGCTTGTATAGGGATCATGTCTTTGAAAACCATTGAAAGATTGAGCACCAGATTGTGTCCATCCTCCTCTCATAGATTGTTCATGGTAGACATATAGATTTCCTTGTGTATGACACACTCCACTTGTATTCATAATTCCAGTAGCTTCAGCTTCCTGCAAAACAAGAGTGGAGAATAGGTGAAGTCTATCATCAAAATTGCTTAAACTTACCTCATTTACTCTTAAATTAAGATTCATGCCAATTTGTCCATCATCAAAGGATCCCCTCATAGCTATCTGAAAACACTAACACTTCAAAGGAAAAGGTTAATAACAAAACACACCAAAAATCCTAAGAAAATCTAAAACAAAACTAAAAGAATAAACACAAAAACACAAAAATTGAAAACACACTAAAAATACTAGAAAAATAAAGGTGAAGTTACCAATCCCCGGCAACGGCGCCAAAAATTGGTGTGACCGTAGCCGGCACACAATTTAAACCCTCTTGTTGTCAAATGTAGCACTGGTAAATAAGGGTATCGTTCTAAATCAGAGATTGAGAGGGCTCACCTCTATCTAACTAGCTTGAAAATAAAACTAAAACTAAAAATAAAAATCCTAAATAACACTAAATAAATATATAAGAAAATAAAATACTAATGGGGGTTTATAAAAATAATAATAAAAGGAATAAATAAAATAAAATAAACTAATAATGAAAATAATGGAAAATAATGGGAATCCGCAGATATGAGAAATATGATAGGGAAATAAAAATCCACCACTAGATTAGGTCGAAAATATAATATTTATTTCTAAGTCATCCTTTAATCATGAGAAAGAGATCGACCAAGTGTCACACTAAAATCAGGTCTATACACCTTATATTACATCCCTTAATTAATTAATACGACAAAGCGCCAATATTAACCCTATTAAATACTAGCAGTATAGCAGCAACAAGCGGCTCCTATATTTAACTAGATTTAATGCATTATGTGTAAGTGGAAGGCTATCAATCTAAGTACCCATACTAGTACAAAAAGCATGTCTAGCTGTATTTCCTATCCTTGACCCACACGTATCGAAATGTTTTACCACTTCGGTTAGAATCACAAAACGATTAGGTAAATTACTATCTAACCTAGCTGCAATTTATACATATAAATTCTAGTATATTTAGATGGCCACCTAGTAGGCAAATAATCCTACATACTGTCACTTATGAGGAACCAGAACAAGGAATGCACCAAATAAACTATACTTGACAGAATTATACATATAAACGATAGCAATTAATATAGAGTCAAGAAACAATCTCACGAAACAAAGAAAATAAAATTATAATTTAAATCCTAATCCAGGGTTTCAATTTATTCCCTAACAATAAATAATCAGCCAACCATAATTAAAGAATTAATTACACAGAAATATATATCTAAAATATAAATTAAAAATAAGAGAAAGAAATATCCGAAATTAATTTTGAATAAAAGATCAAGAATTTATTCAGATAAAAATAAATTTTATCTGAAATAAATTCTACAGGTATTAATTTTTTCTTATTTTTCTTCCTTGTTTGCCTTTATTTCCGTGCCAAATTCTTTTTCTTTTTCTTCTTTCTCAGCCGGCGGCTGACAGGCTAACGTGCGGCTGCTACGTTGCTACCTATGTGCGTCACTGAGGCTTTGGTTTTCGTGCCTCTCACTTTCCGTGTGTCGTCCTACGCTGAAGGCTCTATCGAGCCTCTCCGCCTCTCTCTGTCGAGCCTGTGTGAAGGCTCTCGACCGCACACCCTGACGCGCGAGCCTATGAAGGCTGTTCCTCTGTCAGAGCCTAACGGCTCTATCCCCCTACAGCGTCTCTCTGCGTTCCTTTTATAATTTCATGCGCCGAGCCTTTGTTTCCACGTCAGCCCTGTTAACTTTTCTTCGGCTGCATCTCTTTCTCCTGTAATGCTCCATTTGGTTTCTTTTCCGTGCCTCCTTCGTCGTCCGCTCGGCATCGTTTTATTTCAGGCCTTTGGGCCTTCGGCCTTCGGCCGTTGGTCCAAAGGTCTTATTTTATTTAATTTTTTTAATTTTTTTTCACTTAAAAATAAAACCTGCAAAATAAAATTTAATAAATATCAATAAATAATATTTTATTCTAAATTTACTTAAATTATATCATTTTAGCTCAAATAATAATATTTATACAATTTTTACCACTTAGGCATAAAACAATAATTATTCCCCTATATTAGTTAAATAAACTACCAAAAACTAAGATTATAAGGGTATAAAATGTGTCAAAATATGAACTCATCAATATTATATGGGAGAATCTAATTTATGATATTATATGGGAGAATCTAATTTATAATTTGATTGGGAGAATCTAATTTATGATTTGTTTGGGGGAATCTAATTTATGGTTTTTCTTGGGAGATTCTAATTTATGATTTTATGTGGGAGAATCTAATCAATTGTAAGGTAAGGATGAATCTTCGGTTTTATGTGATTTGAATCTAGGGTTCGGTAAGGATGAATATTTGGTTGCTATGGATTGAATTTAGGGTTTGGTATGGACAAATCTTTGGGTTTAATATGGTTGAATTTAGGTTTGGTATGGGTGAATCTTTGGTTTTGTGTGGATTAAATTTAGGGTTTTGTATAATGGGATTATGGTTTATATGGTGGTATTTATGGTTGTATGGTGGTATTAGGATTTACATGGTGGCATTGATGGTTGAATGGCGGCATTAGGATTTGCATGGTTGAATTTAGGGTTTTACGTGAAATTTTAGGGTTTTCATGAAAACGGTTCGAAGGTTTGCATGGGGAGATTAATGTCTGCATGGGTATAAAGTTTACATGTGGAAAGTTAATTTAGGATGTAACGAAGGTAATGTAAGTGTTGTTTGGGTGTTTGAACACTTAAGATGAAAAACAACATGTAGAGCAAATTAAGGGTACGGAGGAGACTGAATTAAGGTTTGGAATGACTAACTATGGGTTGTTGTGGTTAATTAGGGTTTTTGGTGGCTGATTAGGGTTTTTGTGTTATCATGTGTATGTGGTGATTAAAGTGTAATTATGATGGTGGAATTTTATGATTTTGATGTGTGATGACTTAAGCATGTCCAAGCTAAAAGCTTCTGAATAAGATACTTAAGACACTAATCTTTTAAAGTGGAGTATCATTGAGATGGGACCAACCAATCCACCGGTACAAAATAGTGGTTAGGGTTTTACCCTATGTGTGACCGATCCACCGGTAATAATAGTGGTTAGGACATGATGTCCTATGTGTAACCGATCCACCGGTTATAATAGTGGGGGTTCCCGAGCTCAACGGTCACAAACCAAAGTGCTTAAAAGATACTAATTACTTATAGTGGAACACCATGCGAGCTGAATCCAACCGATCCACCGGTTAGGAATAGTGGTTAGGACGCGTAGTCCTATGTGCCTCTTATCCACCGACTATAATAGTGGGGGTTTCCATACTCACATGAATTTGATAAAAAGGCATAGTGTGAATTAAATTATGATAAGAGATCAATTAAATGATTAATCTGGACTACAATTGGGCCTTTTTACTTTTACCTGGTTGATCATATGCATTTATGAATATACTCTTTTACGTCCTATATGATTTATGTGTTTATGTGTTGGCCTTAGTATTCGGTTACCTTAATCAGTATGTAGTGTACTGATCACCCTTTTTATGGGTGCTGGTCATTCCCACGAGTAGTACGCCCTTCTGACTTGTGCAGATGGGTGAGACATTAGTCGGGGCTATGTGTTGAGCTTGTCTGGCTTAAAGTTCGAGAGAGTTGTGGCCATATTTCAATATTTATGTGATTCTATTTCCTTTTATTAATCTTTTATTGGTTGTAAGTTATTTCACTTTTGGAAATAAATTATAATTCTTGATGCATACTCTAATTTCTATCTTATTATTGATTCATGATTCTTTACGCGCACTCCGATTTTAATGTATGATCTTTCGAGTTCTTTTAGGTATTTAATGTCCATTTTTTTTCTTTAGCTTTAGCACTTGGTACAGAAATGGTTGGAGAGAATCGGTTTGGTACTATGTGTGGTGGTAACATTCCCAAAATTCACAGGTTTTAAGTATTTCTATTTTAATTACTTTCATTTAAAAAAAAATTAGTGAATTTTTGGGTGTTACATAAACATTCTCATGATACCTTGAATGATATTTTGTTAATTTATTTCCTGCATTTATTATGTATTTTTGTAGGAGGGAGAATTCACCAAATACATCTAATATAAAAGACAATGATTGTAATGTTGAATAAATGAAAAACCTATAAGCATGAAGCTTGATCTTTTACGTAAACTTTATAATGCCTTATAACTTGTAATTTCAGATCAATATATATAGATTATGGTATGTATTACACTAATTTAGCTCTTTATTGAGCTACCTAAACAATTTAGGCTAGGCTTGGTTGATAAAGTAGGAACTAAAGCCTCATATGTCTATATATATAAATATGTGTTAAGCCTGTACATCATAAGATCATTAAGGAATGAAGTTAAATAAAAGTTTCTCAATTTTAAAAATTCTTCTTCCTCTTCAAGTGAGAATTATCGTTAGAGTTTGTATTTATTATTTAGAAAAAACATGGTGATTTCACCTCAAAATTGAGTTTCTTTAGTTGAGATTTAATCCCACTATTGCAATATTATGGAACACATATACAACTTTGGAAAATATTCTATTATAGTAACCAAAAGATAATATCTTCTATTATGAAAGATTAATTCTCCATTATCTTCCACGTCAATTTTTACTATCAAAGGAAAGTTTTTGATTAACCACCAATTAATTCAAACTCTTCTTAAATGTGCAGTTGAGAAAAGACACCATTGTTGGTCTCATATTGAGGTTTTTGATTTTTACTGTCACAATGTTTTAAAACTTTATTATTTTTCTTGAAATATTATGTGCATGATTTTTCATTGAAGTAAGATTTTATAAATGTTGGTAATGTGTTATTGGAATCTTAGCATAGTCTTGAATGTCTGCATGAAAAAAATTGGACAAGATAAGTAGAGGTATATTAGGTTTTTAAATGTGCTAAGGAGATAGCTACATATGTGTATTACTTCTGTTATATTTTTTTTATCATCTTAGTTTTGCATGAGATTCTATGTTATTAGAACTAATTTTTCATGAAAAGTACTAGTCTTTTGGAACTATTTTAAAATTATAATAATTGAGTATACATTTAACACTAATCATAACCTTATTGTGAAATATATGTTGAATGCTAGTTTACTACATGTCAAACCTTAAGGCATAAGTAGTCCATGATTTGGATGAGTTAAGTTATGAATTAACTAAATATTATTTCTTTAGAATATTGCACACATTTTACTTTAATCATACTACATGTAATGGATATAGACAATGTGCATGAATGTTAAAGTACATCAAATGATTTAGGGGTTGTTTTGTTGAACTACATCAAGAATTTATCAAGAAACATAAAATTTGTAACAATTATTTTTTTAATGTGTTATATATGGTTATTAGCAGTGTTTTTGATTCATTGAAGTTAAAATTTCCTACAAGATCCAACCAAGGATTGAGATAGGGTATTAGTTGATTTGGGTTTCTAATCAAAACCCTAGGAATTACTAATCATTTTTTTAGTGTGTTAGTAAGCTAATTACCATGGAAGGAAAGCTGAGACTTCAAGATATTTTTGAAGAAATATAAAACATCTCCAAGATATAGATGCAACCAATCCTCAACTTAAGCAACTCCATGTAATGCAAACCCAATTATAATAGATGAAGTCTTAATTTGTTAAGCAACATTTGATATTAAATATAGAATGGATAGAGTCTTAATTTGAACTCAAGTGTTGGTAATGATGAACATTGGAAAGACAGTGGAATCAATTGAAGGTTTTATAACAAAAAACCAAAGCATCAATAAATAGAAGATAAAGGTATCAAACTTGATCTTTCTAATTTTGATGCTAAACTAGATGTTGATTTATTTCTAATGTGGTTATATTTGATGGAAGCTATATTTGGTTTCAAGTATTGTAATGTTGAGAAAAATTCAAACTACCTACTATTAATTTTAAGAAGTTTGCTATGATACAGTAAGATAACTTGAAAAGGATAAAAGAAAGAGATGCTAAATAAAAATTAAATCTTAGGATAAGGTTAAACCAAAAGAGATTGGTATCTAAAGAGTATGAGAAGGATAGTTACATTAGATAGAATACTCATTGGCAAGGACTCCTAAGTGTTGAAGAATATGTGGGGAATTTGAGAGATTAGCACTTATAGGAGACATTAATAACAAAAAAGAACAAATATGTGTTACATTTCTAGGTGGCCTTAACATGATTATTTCAGATAAAGTTGATACTTGTTTATATGATTACTTTAATGAAATGATTAAGTTATCTGTGAGATTGAAAAAACATATAAAATCCACTAAGCCTTATTCTAGACAAATTATATCTTCTATGAAGTACTAATCCAGAGCACAAGCTACAAAATATGGGGCATACACCTGAAGTTCTAAAAATGTTGCTATGAAGTAAGAACATACCCAAGAGTTAAAATACAAGGCCAAGGTCAATGAAGTGTCTGTAAAGTAATTTTTTAAATGTTGAGGATATAGACACTTCACTAGAGAACACCATAATAAAAGATTATTATCCATATACAAAATTAAAGCTATAGAGACTTGTGATGAAGACCTTGAGTTTAAGCTAAGTTAAGTAACTTCAAATGAGCTCGAGTATGAAGGAAATGATATTTATTTTCTATAAAGATTTATTTAAATTCAATTTAATGAGAAACCCAATCTATGAGAGAAGATATTCAAGATTAAACAAAGAATGGGAGACACGATGTGTCGAGTTATCATTCATAGTAGATCGTGCACAAGTGTAGCTAAGGAGAAGATTGTTAAGGAGTTGGGATTAGAGACTACACAACATTTAAAGGCTTGCTCTCTTTAATGGATTCACATGGATAAAGGAATTAAGGTAATGAAACAATCCATAATCTCATTTAAATTAGCAATTATTATGATGATGTGCTATGTGATTTTTTTTGCTTTGGATCTATGATATATTTTATTAGGCATACCATGGAAATGTTATATTTGAGCTTATTAATAATGGCATTACTAATGAGCAGCATTGAAAAATGATAAAGGAAAGCAAAAACACATTTAAAAATGAAAAGATCTTATTTTTACATGATAAGGTGGTGATAGAATATATTAAGGAATAAGGTACTTGCTATGATTTGATTATTAAAGAATACCTTAAAGTGGAGAAAAAAAAGTAATCCTCTATTATATGAGATTATTGATGTATTTATTAGTGTCTAACAACTTAGATTACAACCTAACCGAGGAATATAACATGTTATTAACTTTATTTATAGTACATATATACCCAATTAACCTATGTATAAATGAAATTTATAAGAGGGTAAGAAATTATAGAGATAAATATAAGAGATAATATGAAAATGGTATGTGAGAAGGAGCATTAGTCCATATTATCTACTTACATTACTTGTTCTAGAAAGAGATGGACATGAGCCATGTTTATTGACTCTAGAGCTATAAATAATATAACTATCAAATTTTAATTTCATATACTTCAATTAGATGAAATTTTATATGAATTAGTTGGAGAATAAGTAATCTCTGACATTTATCTAATGATTAGAGTTTATAAAATGAGAATAAGAGAAAGGAATGACTAGAAAACTACATTTAAAAAGAAATATGATCTTTATGACTAGATTGTGACACCTTTTGTATTATGTAATAAACTTAGTTCATTTCTTGATCCTTTTCATGGAAAATTTATTATGGTATACTTTTATGATATGCTTGTGTACAGTAAAAAAAAGCATTATCATCTTATCCATTTGAGGAGGTTATGTTATAGACTAAAGGAAGCTAAAATCTATGGAAAAAGGAAAAAAATGTGACTTTATGATTTTGAGTATTGTTTTCCTTTGTTATATTATAAGTAGCAAATATATAAAAGTTTATCCCACAAAGATTTAAGCCATTCAAGATTTGCATACACGCAAAGATATTTATGAGGTGAGAGCTTTTATAGGAGGTAGAAATTTTTTATAGGAGATTCATCAAAGAATTCTCAACTATAGCAATGCTAATTACATATATCATGAAGAAAGGAAAATTCAAATGGGGAGAAGATGCAACAAAAGCATTTGAGACTTTGAAAAACATGCTATATAATGAACCAGTACTTTCCTTGCCTAACAATGATAAAAAAAAATAATTTAAGTTATATATGATGCTTGTGAGGTTGAGAGAGGAAGTGTACTCTAAAAATAATTAGACATTGCATTTTTTATCGAAAATTTAATGGTCTAAATTGAAAATTTCCATGTATAATAAAGAATTTGATATCATGATGAGAAGCTTAAAAACATGGAACTACTATTTATTTTGAATTCAAATCGTGAAAGTTTAACATAATTGCCCAAGAAAAAGAAAATTAATCTTAGGCATGAAAAATGGGTTATTTTCTTACAATTTTTCATGTTTTCTATCAAAAAATTTGATGGTAAAAGCATTAGCATATGCAGTATCAAGAAGATCTAGGATAATTTTTATGTTCGATGCTATGTTATTAGATTTTGAAAAGGTGAAAGTATTGTATGAAAAGGATGAAGATTTATTTGGTATTTATATTGCATTCAAAAAGAATCATATTAATAGTAATTATGTGCTTCAATATAACTTTTTGTTCAAAATTAATAGGTTATATATGCCTCATTAGTGTTTGTGATTTAACTAATAATGAAGTACATGAGTGAGTATAACTGGTCATTTTGATTTTCATAAAACTAAAGAAATATTAAAAGAGCATTTCCAATGCCAATGAATGATAAAGATTGTACAAGATATTTCTTCTATAAATGTCCATAGACTCTTTTACCTGTTCCTAGTCAACACAAGGATGGGGTTAGTATAGACTTTATCCTATGATTAATAAGGACACAAAAAGGAAAGAAGTCTATGATGGTATTATTTGAATAAAATAGATGATTCACTAATATGGTGGATTTATATTTCAAGGAAATGGTAAGGTTGCATAGTATATCCAAAAAATGGTAAGGCCAAATTTTTAATTTCATGATGACAGTTTTTAAATAGTTATTAAAGATTTAAAAATCCAATATTCAATCATGGCTAGGAATTGTTATTCAAAACCCTTTCTAGGGTAGTTCTAATTCATGGAGGTTACATGATACAAACAAGGTCATGAAAGTCTATAACTTATAGTACTCATAGATACATGTGGTACAAACACTATTCCACTAATACAACAACACATATACACTTTGGCATAAATTAGGCACTAATTTGTTTTAGTACATCTCATCATCCCCAAATGGATGGTTGAAAAGTGAATAATAGGACCTTGGAAACTTTACTATGAAAATTAGTCAATAAGTCAATAAGACTACAAAAGATTGGGATATGAAACTTGCACATGATGAATTTTGCAGATTATCAGAGTCCTTCTAGTGCAACTAATTAGATTTCATTTGATATTATCTTTGTAGTTAATTCTTAATTTCCTATTGATATGTTGTTATTGAAGAAAAGAGATATTAATAACTATGATGCAAATGAAAAATTTTAAGTCTGTAAGAAGCTTAATGATCAAATGAAGAATAACTTTGAGAAATCTAATGCTAAAGAACAAACTCAAGAAAATAAAAATTGGACCGCACAAGTGTTTTCATGAGGATATTTATTTTAGTGAAAATTAATAAACTAAATATTTCCAACCTTAAGAAAAAAATAAACTTATACCAAGAGCTGATGGACCATTAAAGAATCTTAATAAAATTTGAAAACAATGCTTATGAAGTAAAATATCTTGAATCCTCTAGGGGATTTTCGAGGACATTCAATGTGGAAGATTTATATCCTTATTATTGTGACATAAAATGGAGGAAAAGTTCTCTTTTAGAAGGTTTGAATGGTGTAGGAAAATATCTATCTAATTTTTATATTGTTGGATGTCAAGAGCTAGTATATATAAATATGGTACTAATTTTTCTTAAAAATGTTAAGCACCTTCATGATAACTCTAATACTGCTTTCTTAAGTAATTCTAGTCAGTTTTATTTATCTTTGTAAGAAGAATGATGCACCAAATTCTTCTAATGTACAAGACATTAAAAATATAATGTATGTAAACTTTCATAACTGACATATCTACTTGATATGAAGCTTAATTAATTGATTATTCAATGTATTACATGATTAAGGATTTATGGATTTGATTTATGTAAACTTTATATCTATAGTGAATTAGTTTAGATAATTATATATCTAGATATAATATTTGGGTTGGGATTGTTTACTAAGGAGGGAACTGAGGCCTCATGTATCTATATATCGACATATGTGTCAAGCTTGTAGATGATAAGATCGTTACGGAATCAAGTGAAATAAAACTTTAAATTTGTTTAAAATTATTCATCCTCCTTAAGTATGAATTATGTCAAGATTTTTGGTTTGTTAATAAAAGAGAACATGGTGATTTATATTTAGAATTGAGTGGCGTTGTTAGAGATTCAATCCCATAAATGCATCATTGTCAAACACAAATATAACTTTAAAGATCTTTCTATTATAATAGTGAAAACAAAAGATTATACATTATGAAAGATTAACTTTCTATCATTTGACACATCATATCCATTCAAATGTTATACATATTTGACCTTTAAGAACTAATTACTAACCTTCCTAACAAATACAATTATTATTATCTAATTAACCTATCCATTGCTAAATAGAATTGGTCGAAACCAACACTATATTAATGTAGGAATGTTATTGACCTAACTTATATATGTTATCTAGGTATAACTCATTAGTAGAAGTGAAAATAATATTAAAAAAAACCTATAACATGCATATAAGACATATATACTACCACATATAATTATTAGACAACAAATATTATAATGTGTACATAAAAGAACAAAGATAAAACAACCATGAGGCATTATAACACTACAAAATAAATGATTTGTGCCAACAGGACCTTATCTATTGGTAAAAGCTATTTTTCTGTTGGTAAAAGCTTTTACCAACAGATATTTTTTTGTGACAAAACTGTAGGTAAAACCTCTGTGCTTAAAAGTTTTACCCACAGATATGTATCATCTGTTGGGAATAATTGATAATGCCCACACTTATATCTGTGAGTAAAAGTATTAACCACAAAATAATATCTGTGACTAAAAGTATTACCCACAAAACAATATCTGTAACTAAAACTATTACCCACAAAATAATATCTGTGACTAGCAGTATTAGGCACAAAATTCTATCTGTGATAAAAAGAAATAACCACACAATCATATCTGTGTGTAAAAGTATTAAACACAATATTATATCTGTTACTAAAACTTATTACCAACATATATATATTGTTGGATATACATATTAACCCTGTATGTATGTGTTTGAGTGTGTGTATATATATAGTTAAAACCTATACCGGCCAAAACGTATAAAATATCAAATATCCACCTGTAGTAACAATTTATGCTTATATATATATAATTAACTACACCATATATAATTATCATTGTCTAGTATAAAATAATTAGTTGCTTAGCTCCCAAAGGTATAACAGTCCTTTAAGTACAATACTATATAAATGACTTATAGTATAAGCTATAATACAAAAACATCTTCATATATTGATATACAAAATCATCGACTATTATACAAAAACATCTTCATATGCTGATATACAAAATCATCGACCATCTTCGTAAGCTTACGAGCAAAAGTACCGAGCATCTTCATTAGCTAACATATATACAAAAACATCGGGCATCTTCATAATCTGATATAAAAAAATATCGATCATATTCATAAGCTAACAAACAAAAGCATCAATCGTCTTCATAAGCCGACTCACAAAAGCGTTTTTATAAAAACACATCAAACATCATCTTACACGTCTGGGCAAGTTGAAGACATCCTCATGCAACCGAAAATACCAGGAAATGCAAAGGAAGAAACTACTTACCCTAAAACTTGCCGCCATAAATACTTTCTCCACCAGTGCCTGCAAAGCAGTAAAATTTCGTTCCTTACACGTCTGGACATGAGCATGTGGGTGTCATAGACATCTGCAGTAGTTCATTAAAATGGGGAATAAGAAAATAACAATCATAAAATAACAATTCATACCATTTCTGTTGGAAAAGTCACCACCCTACATGTAGCAGCAGAAACAATTGATTATTTCAGTAATTATGCAGCTGACTAACTGGTGTAAGATAGCATATTCTGTACTCAAGGAATGGAAAGACCCAAAAAATTTGATGGATCTGCTCCCAAAAATTATAAAGCAGGTGCACAAGAAACACAAATAATTTGAAGTAACACTATCCATATAAAATAATATTACATTGCATAATTAGTTACTTCTTATTGCTAACTATTGAATAAATAAGTTAGATCTCTAATTAATAATAAAGATCAATAAAAAGAGGTGCTTTGCGAAAATTTTCTCTCTGTTCTGGGTTACAAATTAATCCAGCAAAAAGCTCTTTGTATTGATGGAGTAAAAAACCAAGCTTCAGGTACTGCAGATCTTGGAATGTATTGAAGGGGACTTCCCATATATCTGGGTTACAAATTAATACAGCAAAAAGCTCTTTGTATTGCTGGATTAAGAAACCAAGCTTCAGGTGTTGCAGAACTTTGGATGAATTGAAGGGAACTTCCCAGATATCTGGATGTGCCACTAGATATTGCCTGTGGGGCAGTTCAGAACCATCATTGACAAGCTACTGCAAAGAGTGCTAAATTGGGCTAGCAGCTATTTAAGCTATGCCGGAACAATACAACTGATAAATTCTGTTTTAAAAGGAAACATTTTGGACACAAATTATGTTGCACCTGGCCCCTGCTGCTATCATTCACAAGGTTGAATATATTTGTAGGAGATTTCTCCGGACAGGGCACTCTACTGCATCACACAGCCTTTTTACATAATTCTATAAAATCAATTTTAGAATAAACTATACAAATGATAATTTACATAATATTATTTGAAAGTTAGGGTTTTAGGACAAAAAATACAACTCGGCCAAATTTTATTAATTTATTTAAATTAAATGTTTTGAAATGTAATAAGACCTATTTTATAACATATTATATACTCAATTGATTAAAAAAAATAAAAAAAATACCCAATTTAACATAATAAGCATTTTTGAGCCCGTACTATAAATTCGGTCAAATCTTGCCAAAATATTTAAATTGATGGTTCCGAAATGAAATTAAACATATTCTATTACAAAATGTATAATCAATTTAATAAAATAACTCAATTATACAATTCAATTTAAATCCGTAAGGATTTGACCTAAAAATCAAATTTCGATTAATTTCACACAATTTTCTTAAATTGACAATTCCAATACGAAATTAAGTATATTTTAAAGTATAATGCATAATCAAATTATCCCAATTAGCTTAATCGACCGAATCCAACATATCCGGACATAACCGGGTCAATAATCACAAATTCCAGAAATCAACATATATCACATAATTAACATATCCAATTCAATCATACAATACATATATACTTAATTAAATAACTAATTTAGCTTAATTAAAGCACATTCTTTCATAATTAATCAAAACAAAAAATTAGGGTTTCGGAAAATTATACCAAACGAAATAAGCCAAATCAATGCAGGTAAAGGGCGGCGAAGCTTCGTCGGTGGGAGAGCAACAGTCACCGGTGGCCGAAAGACGGTGGAGATGTTCGACCTATGGCGCGCCGCTGCTGCCTTCTTGGCCTGCTGCTGCCCTTCCACTGCTGCTATTCCGCTGCTACTGCTCCCCTGATGCTGCCGTGTGGGACGACCGGGAGCTGTGGCGGCACGGCCAAGCGGCGGCGAGGTGGTATGGATGGTCGCTCGACAACGAACCACAGGAACCAAGTTGGGAGGCGGAGGCGTCGAGACAGAAGAATCAAGAATGTGGCTACTGTTGTCAAGAGTCAAACGGGAAAGGGAATAAGGGGCGGGGAGCAGTGTGCGTCGAGTCGTCGACCAACGCTTTTTTTTTCAAATATTTAAAAGAATTTATGTCAAAACTATAATTTTAAATATATTAAATTTAATCAAAATTAATATTTTATAATGTATTATTAAGATAATATTAATCATAATTTATAATAAAATAATAATTATTATTAAAAATAATTAATAATGGGAAATAAATACAAATATGAATAATATAAATATTAATCATAATTTCCAACAATTAGTAATAATATTTTTTTATTAAAATAATAATAATAATAATAATGTCCTAAAATAATTATTCTTAGTAATTATTAATAAAGAATTATATTAATAAGAATAATATGAATCATTATTTTAAATAAATTAATAATAGTATCTAATAATTAGTAATATATTATTAATAATGTGAATGATTATTGATAATATTTATTATTGTTAAGATAATATAGATTTGAATGATAATTGGTAGTATTTAATAATAAATTAATTTAATAGTAAATGGTAGTAGATATAATATATATTATTTCATTATAATTGTTAAAAGACACCATTATGAACAATATTAATATAAAAAATTAGAAATAAAATAATAATTAATAATAATATATGTAAACTATTATTTCTAATAATGACTAATGACTTAATTATTATTATTATTATTATATTAAAAAGAATAGAATTAATCATTATTAAAATTATATAAAAATAAATATTATTGTTGAATTTCATAAATACTAATACCAACAGATGTAAAAGTGGGTATTAGTTCTGTTGGTATAATACTACTAATAACCACAGATATAAGTGATGGTAAAAGATCTGTTGGCATAACATATTAATACCAACAGATAAAAAATTTCTATGGGAAAAACTACATTATTACCTAAAGAAAATTATCTGTAGGTATTAGTTATTTTTACCAATAGAAAAAGTATCTGTGCCTAAGTTTCTATTGGCAAAAGTCAATTATTTTGTAGTGTAAGTTTATCTTATGTATCACTTCAAAAATTATTCCCCTATCCCCAATTTTTGTACGTGTTTTTTTTTTTGGCATTATCCATCTTAAAAACATATCAAATAAGTTATAGAGTTATACCAAAAAGGATGAGTAGAATTATAGTTTTCAAGAGTCATTATAGTAGAATTAGGGTTTTCAAGAGTAATGGGTTCCATCTCGATGTATGCTAGCTATTGGCATTCATTAGAAGAAGAATGAGATGCTTCTTTGTCATTATCCCCACAAAAAATAGAATTTTATTCAAATTAGTATCACTATAATAAATAGATGAATTGCAAATATTAAAATTTTTATAAATTTCCCCACCGGATGAAGGTAATTCCAAATCATAAGCACTATCTATAAATTTTCTTTAAATTTTTAATGATCCATTAGCTCTTTGTATTCGTTTTTTCTTTATTATGTTTGGAAATATTTCCTTCTAAATTATAACAATGCTAATTATCCTAAAGAATATAGTTGTTGAATTCATTTCTTGCTTACTAGTGCTTTATATTTAGTATTAGATTTCCCAATGTTCTAAATTTACATATGATGTTTCTTAGAGAATTGTTCCAACTCTTTCCTTAGAATCATAATTCTTAATATCTCCATTCTTCACTAACAACATATCTACAACTAAGCAAGGATTAATCCTATAAACAGCCTTAAATAGCCTCGATTGATTTGAAATGGGCTCCTATTATATGCAAATTTAGTATGTGATAATTTTAAATCCCAATGTTTTATACTATTATTAACTAGCCTCCAAATGAAAGTTTCCATAGTTTTATTAGTTAATTTCTTTTAACCGTCATTTTCAGGAAGATGAGATGAATTAAGAAAAAATTTATTAACTAACATATGACAAAATTTCTTCCAAAGTAAGCTAAAAAAATTAACATATCTATCTAAAACTATACTTTTGGGAATAGCATGTAACCTCATCACTTCTTTGAAATGTAAATCCACCATATGAATTGCATCATTAGTTTTATTAGAATAAATGAAATGTGTTGTTTTATAAAACCTATCAACCACTACCATTATAAATATTTTCTTCTTTGCATCCTTGGTAGTTAATAGATGATGTTCAAACTAGCACCCTCTCATGGTTGACTAAGATCAGGTGAGAGAGTATACAAACCCTTATAAAAGAAAATCATAATATTTTGAAAAGTCACACAAACCTAATAATCATATTGTAATAATTCATTAGTTTTATGCACACAAAAATGATTAGCTGTACTCCCTTCTTACATTTCTTTCAAAATTAAATCATGCACAGTCAATTAAGGTGTACATATTTTATTAATCTTGAAAAGGAAAAAATCTTGAAGCATATAATTATGCTAAGATTTTATTTATATGCATTATAACTGGTGTTTGCTAGTGTGTGTGAGTCTAATTTTCATCAAAAGAGTTTGTAGGGTGGGATTAATAAAGTGAACACAAAATAGCTCATGTAAGTATGCATAGTTACCCCAAGTAGTAAATAGAAGTAGGAGGATGTCAATCCTATAGGGACTAAGAGGAATAAATTATGTTTGCTAAAGTTAAGTATCCTACTAATCTACTAATTTAACAAAATGCTAATAAGGTGAATTGACAGTATAAGAAATAGTTGAGTACATAGAGAGTTAATAGATTCAATGTAACATAGACATGAGGGAAATCTAAAGGATGAGTTGTGAGAGTAGAGATGTTAGCTCTCATTTATGTACTCTATGATAATTCATAGCATGTTGAGTTCAATGGATGTTAATCCTCCTAACCTTGGGTTTCACTTAATGTTGAAACATACTCTTAGGTTATCTCCACTATTGTACATGGCCCCTATCAATGTCACGCAACATGGTTTAAAGGATTAATGGTAGGGTTTCTTCACTTGTCAGTGCCAACCCTATCACCCTTAGTCATCATGAGACTTGTAAACTATCCACCTGATGTAGAACTTTGTTAGGTGTCTAATGTTGCCAAACATTTAACATTCAAAAAAGTTCAATATAACAAAATGAAATGTTATTATGGATAATATGAACTAGAAATGTTAAGATTACAACAACAAGAGTTATCGGCTCTTTCTTTCACCAAAAGTCAGCTGAGACTAAACTTCTTCCATCCAACATAAAATATAAAATAGAAAAAACGAAGGTCTAGGTTGATCATGATATTCCACCACCTATCTATCTGAATCACTCAATGTTCTTTTTCCTCTCTTAGTGAGATTTGCTAGGAATCTTTCCTTTCTCCATTACTTCACTACACTTCCATCGTAATTATTATTTTCCTCTTTTTTTTTTAGAATCCCTAACTTTTCTTCTTTGAAAATTGAATGATCCCTTCTCTATTGTTGTGTTTCTTGATACTCTTCTACCTAGGGTATTTATATCATCCATTCATGAAGATAGGATTTGGATTACATGGCTCTACAATGATCGACTACACCAAGACATTAGGTAGCTCTACCTTATTATCAGGTGGCAGTGTTCTATAGAGGTCCCCATGTGAATGCTGCCAGATTTAGAAAATGCATGCATGCTACTTTTGTCTGCATGTAGATTTGTGATGGTGATTTGGGCATCAACTCTTGTGGTGCTGGAGGGCAAAACATGGTTTGAGATATTAGCAAGTAGACATTCCTACACATATTTTCTCATATGGGGGGAATGCTGCTAGTTAACACATTAAACCTATGATCAGTCATAAAAGTGTGGAATGCTATGAGTTTATAAGATAAGGGGCTTGTTCTAGAGTAAACTTATTCGTATCATGCAACATCTCAAAAAATGTAGAAAAATCATAAAGAACCACACCCTATGATTCTCGTTTATAAAAAAAACATGAAATTAATGATGTTTTGTATGGTCCTTTAATTAGCTTAAATCTATTCATATCATTTCCCCTAAATATAAATTTTGCTTGTCCTAGGCAACATTAAGAAATTAGAGGATACCCATAAATAAAGTAAGGTAGCAATTCATAGGCTTTGTCCATGTTGAGAATTTTGTTTAGCTAAGAACAACCTACAACTATGTGGGATATTAAAAGAGTCAATAATATGTGTTATATAGGGGAGGAATTTATGGAATTTTCTTTTGGCCATTCCACTAAACCTCTATGGTTCATCAAGACACTTATGAACCTAGCTTCCTGTCCATTACTAAGCCTTCTCATAATCCTAAATATTTTTTTTAAATTAAGCTAGGGTTTCCTTAGATGGGTATGGTCATTTAATGTAAAAGTACATTAGGGTCTCAGATAGGTACCTATGGTTGCTCTACCCTAACACTATTATAGAAATGGCCATACAAGTTTCTTAACCTACTAAACTATTTGACACAATTGCAAACATATTTCTCATGCAATTACCCCTAGTTAATATGTTTTTTGGGCATTGAAACTCCTTTTAAATTTATTAATGTTGTAGGAAAAGGAACTAATTAATTATTAGGGTAATTTTCCCTAAACTTATTCAATTGTAATCTTAATAGGGTGGTTATGACAAGACTCCTATTTCTCTATCTCAAAGATGTTGTAATGAATATGTATTTCTCCTTAGTGCAAAGTCAAGTAAGGATGAAGATATTCCTTAATTCCTAGTGCTTAAAGAGTTTTCATGCTGATAGCTTTAATAACCCACATATTCCTAAGGCAGCAAGAACATGTGCAACCATAAGACTCATATAAAATATAAGACATTGAAATAAGTTAATTATTTCACATTTAGTGTAATTAAGTCAAACACTAACAAGGGTGATAGGGTAGGGTAACTATATGATAAAAAAGATAGTGTGGCAATGAAATCTAGATCTAATAGAAGATAAAAAAAAGAGAAATAGCTTTTAAACAACATGCTCTAGGGAAATCGGTGGCACATTAAATGGATGTTGCTAGTGATGGCTTCACCCATTGAGAGGGATTGTTGATGGTGTCATAATGGTGGTGATGTTTTCTGAGTCTTCTCTTTTAGAGTTCTCTAGGTTGTCTTGTACTTGGGTGTTACTTTGGGTATCACGTACACCTTTTCCTTTGAAGGTGGGGATTGAAGTCACCCAACTATGCTATGTACATGCAAACTTGGCCAAATTTCCTTCCTGTACTTGATCTTTAGGGTTTCTTAACTGTTCCTTCTATAAAGGCACAAGTGATAGCTTCATCCATTGTTGAACCATCCTACAAATGGGGCCCCAAAGCATATGATAATATTTTTCTACAAGAAGCAAACCACCATCATGACATCATTGATTGGTGGCACAAAGGCCTTTATTAATTTGGAAACATAGTCTACCCTACCAAAATGTACTCATTTTAGATGGAAGATTTAAATGGTCCCATGAAATTGATGCCCTATACATTAAATAATTTAAGTCCTAACATTTCTCTTTTAGGCATCTTATTTCTTTTTTAGATGTTTTTGGTGTGTTGATATTGTTCACATTTCTAGACCTCCTCCCTTAAATCTATAAACATTGAGGGCCAATATAATTCACTTTGCAAGATCTTAGCCACATTCCTTATCCCTCCAAAGTTATCTCCATAAGTTGCTTGGTGGCAAGAAGCTAGGATTTTCTTTTCCTCCTCCTTACTTATGCACCTTCACATAAGTCTATCAACACACTACTGGAACAAAATGGTTCATCGTAGTAGTAGTGATTAAGGTTATGGAAGCAATTATTTGTAAGATTTGTTAAAGAGAGTTATCTTTCATGCCAAGTATTTAGTTATATCCGCATACGAGGGTGGTTAACCTTTCCTCACCATTAAAAGTTGTTTATTCAGGAAGTTATCTTTTATCTAGACTTGTGTCTGATTTTTCTATACCCTTTTAGTTTAGAAAGATGATTTGCAATTTAGAGGTACTTCCCTTGATGGTCATTGATCTTGATGTCAAATTCCTACAAGAGTAAGATTCGTCTTATTAATATAGGTTTGGCATCCTTCATAGCAAGTAAATAACATATGGTATCATCATTAGTGATTACAACCATTTTAGTTTCTAGTAGATATGATCAAAACTTATCAAAAGCAAACACTATAGCTTATAACTCCTTTTGGTTTATTGTGTAATTCAATTAGGCTTCATTAAGTGTTTTACTTGTGTAGTAGATACTATGGAAGAACTTGTTCTTTCTTTGTCCAAGGAAAGCTCCTATCACATAATCACTTACATTAAAAATTAATTCAAAGGGCAGATTCTGATCCAATCCTATAGTAATAGGGGATTTGGTGACTATAAGTTTTATTTTCTTGATGGCTACCTTACAACACTTATTAA
This sequence comes from Tamarix austromongolica, assembly GCA_039764185.1. Lineage (NCBI taxonomy): Eukaryota > Viridiplantae > Streptophyta > Magnoliopsida > Caryophyllales > Tamaricaceae > Tamarix > Tamarix austromongolica. The sequence continues at coordinate 53,322,623 of CM077817.1, forward strand.
ACTCGAATTCTCTACCTTGTTCCAATAGCTAGAAAAGGGGTTTAGTAATTTTGGAGAAGTCCTTTATGATTCTTAGGTAAAATCTAACATATCTAAGGAAATTTCTCACACCTTTATCAATGGTGGGAGGAGGTAATGTTTAATAATCTCCACCTTTTCCCTATCAACGAACATAGCACCTTCTTGAACAACGAAGTGACATACTTGCCAGTTAAGAACCAAGTTTGTCTATTCACATCTCACCAATACTTTTTCTAAGTTTATTAGTCACTCTTCAAAACTATCCCTAAATACATGAAAATTATCTATAAAATTTATGCTATGTGCTCTACCATGTTAGTGAAAATAGCCATCAGCACCATTGAAAAGTTCTAGGTGCATTACACTAGCCAAAAGTCATTCACCAAATGTGAACATGTCATATGGGCAATTTAATGTTCTCTTATGTTGGTCATAGAGTGCAATAGCTATTTGGTTATAACCTAAATATCTAGCTAAAAAGCAATTAAAGGCCCTTCCTACTAGCTAGCCCAACATCTAGTTAATAAAAAGGAGGGAAAATGGTCATTTCGGGTGGCCTTGCTGAGCTTTCTATAATCTATATAAATGAGCCACCCTATAATTGTGTGAGTTATGATCAAATGATTTTAATAATTATGAAGAACTGCCATACCTCCTTATTTAGGGATGTATTGGAAAGGACTTACCTAGTTGCTATTAGAATTTGGGTGGATCTTACCTATCTTTAGCCACTTAATGATTTCCATTCTCACTACCTCCTTTATTTCTTGATTGGGCCATCTCTATTACTCTATTGATGAAATGGATGAATCCTCTAATAGAATCTTATGCATGCATATCATCAGACTTATTCCATGAATACTTGACACGGTCCATCCCACTACCTTTTGTGCTTTTATAGCTGTCATATTAGCTATTCCTTCTAAGATTTTGGTAAGGCTAATGAAATAATAACTAGTAGGTTGTCCCTATTACTTAAGTATTCATACTTATGGTGGGATATAGTCGCTTTAGTTCTAGCTGGAAGGCTTAGAAGCTTTATTTCTAATGGGGAGGCTCCACAATTGAAGGTTTAGCTAGCTGTATCTCTCTTTCGTTTAATCCTAGATATTCTCAAGGGGTTGAGCGATCTACCCAAATACATCCTATTGTAATTTCATAACACTCTTCAGGTAAACTATCTCAGTTGTTTCACTCTAGATGGTCTACCTCAAACAATCTTGATTCTTCATGAAATGTTCCTACAAGAAACTTGTCATAGATAGTCAAATTAATAATATCAAGGATCTATTCCTCATTGATCCTCAACCTTGGTTCTTCATTCAATATGTTAATTAGGGTCTTACTAGTGGCTAAGAAAGATCATCCTAAAACACTAAGGACCTCTTTGTTGGCCTCATTATCAAGGATGATGGAGTATACTAGGAAGATAAACCTATCAACCTTTACAAGCACATCTTCGATCTTACCCTTAGGATGAATGTATGATCAACCAGTAAGTTGCAACATGAGTATGGTAGGTTGTGCATCCATAATACCTAGTTTCCTTTAAATGGACATAAGCATTAAGTTGATATTAACACTAAAATTACAAAGAGCTGTACAATAATACTTGTTACCTAAAGAGTAGGGAATGATGAATATGTCAAGGTCTTATTACTTTTTAGGTAGCTTTTGTTTGAAAATCAAGCTACATCCTTGGGTCATAGCTACTATTTCGTATTCACAAATTCTTCCATTCCATGTTAAAATATCTTTTAAAATTTTTGCATAGTTTTGAATATATTGGAGTGCTTCCACTAACGGGATCTTTTTATGCAGTTGTCAAAGAATTTTAAGGAATTTATCGAACTACTTATCATTCTCATTGTGCTTGAGTCTCTGAGGAAATGGTCTTGATGGCACAAAAGGTGTAATGCTAACATTTTTTGGTGGTTTGCTACTTTTTGGTGGCTCTAGTAATGGATTAGTGTTGTATTACGAGTTGTGGATGGGGTTAATCTATTAGTGGGAGGGTGTGTAAGCCTACTATTTCTCAATATTCTCTACTTTGTTGTCATGATTGTCAAGCTAATGTTTTGCTTCCACTTCTTCCTTTTTGTAAGGATTTGTAATTTATATACCTAATCTAAGGGTAATTGCCTTACACTCCTCCTTTCGTTCTCTCCTAAGGGTCTCACTATCACTAGCTAGAGTGCCATGGGGTCTACTACTTAGGGTTGTAGCTACCTGCCCCATATGTTTCTCTAATGTTCTTAGGGAGGTGGTGTTGCTTTATATTGTTGCATTTGTTTTCACCATATATTCTTTCAAAAGATTTTCCAATGACAAGGGGTTATTATGTTTGGTAGGTTTTTGGTTATTATTTTTTCTAGGTTTTTGGTGAGTTTTTGATTATGGAATATGTTAGGGTTGATGTTTGTAGTAGTGCTAATGGTTGTAATATTTGGGAAGGTTTTGCACATTGTTTTGGTTAAAACATGATAATTTAGGATTTTTTCTCCAAATGAGGTTGTACTGATTATTATAAGGTTGTTGTGTGTGAGCCCGGTTTCCTAGGTAATTAACTAACCTTAGATTTGTAGGATACTACTCGAACAAATGACTTTGTCCACGGTATTCACATGACACTATAATTGTGGAAGTAGTGGCTTGTTCCTCTCATCTCTATGCATATGAGTTTGTCAGAGTAATATTCTTCAAGAGATTAGTAATAGATTATGGCTCAGCTCTTAAGTGTTAAGATTGCATCAACTTTAAATGCTCCTATTGCTCATACCTTATGGACACTCCTAGCACTACCCCATTATTCGTTGTTGCAAGCTATGGCCTCAATAATATCGTAGGCTCAGACATAATTGTCACTTAATAAAGTGCCATAAGGTGAGGCATCCACCAAGTTCCATGTTTGAAGGTTAAGCTCATGGTAAAATGTTTCTATTTGTAACTATTAAAGGATTCCATGGTCGGAAAATTTTCTTAATAGTACTTTAAATCTCTTCTATGCATCATGGAGTGCCTCGTCTTCCTCTTCTAAGAATTTAGAGATACTATACCTAATTTTGGATTTTTTATTGGGAGGGAAGTATTGCATGAGGAACTTCTTAACTAGGTTATCCTAGGAAGTAATTGAAATGGTTGTTAAGGAAGCCAACCACTCCCTAGCATGATTTTCCAAGAAAGAGGGAAATAAATTAAGTTATAAGGATGTTTTTGGAACTCCCTAAATCTTAATGGTATCACTAACTTCCATGAATGCTCTCAAGTACTAATGTAAATATTTAGTAGTTTAAGCACCAAATTGCCACTACCCCAAAAAGTAGTTTTAATAATGGTTATTTTACAGTTTTAATAACGGTTTTCAACCGTTATTAAAATGCCCGTTATTAAATCTTTAATAACAGTTCATAACCGTTATTAAAAATATAAAAAAACCCGCCAATATGAGCATAAAATGCATTTTTAATAACGATTTTTGAGAAAAACCGTTGTTAAACAAGAGGGTTTTTATAACAGTTCTGATGAAAACCGTTATTAAAAGGTAGGTTTTAATAACGGTTCTGATGAAAACCATTATTAAAAATTAGAGTTTTAATAATGGTTTTAGAAGAACCGTTATTAAAACCTACCTTTAAATAATGGTTTTCATAAGAACCACTATTAAAACTCTATTTTTTTTTTTTTTTGCAGTTTTGTTCCTGCCCACATACACAGTTGTATGTTCAAATAATTGCCAAATCTGCATTGTAAAACAACATCAATTGATAACAAATCTACAATCAGACCATAATTTCAATCAATCCCTTGTTAATACACAGGACATATATACTCAAGAATCAAAATTAGTAGGCATACCACAACTTGGTAGCTCTACACGCCAAAGCAAAATGTTTATAAATCTAGCTTAATTAGAAGACTTAAAGACATAAAAAAATACAAACCTGAACATGCATGTAGAATATATAGATCTCTACCTAATACCGAATGAATGAGTGCACATGCTTGGCCCATTGCTCTCTCACTTCATCAATTTCTTCAACATTGTATTGCTGGCCTTGTGCATAATCATTGGTGAAAAACTACAAATCCTAAGTTTTGATTAATATACAGTTAGCACTTAAGTCAAGTATCAAACATATATGTCATGATTCATTAATGGAAAAATATCGAAAAGAAAACATACATGGCTTGGATCTATGTTCACTGATCTATTTTGGACTATCAGATCCATTGCTCTACATACATAGTATCTATAATCTTTATCATTTTGTTGTTGTGGACACTATCATATAAATTCAGTTAGCTCTCTAACTATTAGATATTAATTTTAATTAAAATAAAATACGAAATACTTGCCTTCCTACTTACTATGATAGGCTCGTATTGAACATTCTTTGGGTCTGGGACACCATTCCCACCTCTCCTTGATACGCTGTCCGTAGTGCCCTAATAAATAGAGTTGGATACACAATATTGTAAGTACGCATATATACCTCAAATAATGAAAGCTAGCTAGGCAAATATATGTATAAATAAGCTAATGAAGTAAGAAGTGAAAAGTATACTAACATGTCGATAAATTCCTTCCCACCACGACGAGCGACTTCAAAAGGCACGTCATAGGTTCGAAGGGAATCAAACACATAGACTTTATTAAGATCAGGTCGGATGGCGTACAAAACCCAATGTTCAATTGCAAGGTGAGGAATGAGATAGAGCTTGTTGTGTCCCTCAATCAAAATGCGATCCGCTAAATAGTTTATGTGCCTACCCTCTCTTATTGTACTACCGTCAGCTATATAGTATGGGCACACAAACACAATAGAGGACAGCATACCCTCCATCGCAGCTCGAGTAGCTACCAACCTATAGATGAAAAAAACAATGCATATTTGTTAATAAATAATAACTCATATAAGAGGTCATAAAAATTCCAATTGTATAAGTTAAGAGTACTAAAATCTCAAAATGAAATAATACTTACGTGACATAGACGACGACACTTATGGTTGACATCCATTCTTGATTATAAATGTCGCTTATGTCAGCCGTCGATACCATGTAAGTAGCATCGTCCCTCCCAACATACTCAGGACGACAATCAATGAAAATATAATTGTCCCTGAGGTAGTTTTGGGCATAAAAATATAATATAGCTAATGCTGGTGGAGGTTGGCTTTGTTGATCTGAAGAAGGAATCTTTTGTGGGGCAACTGATTTTTCAGATTTAGCTCTCTTTCCTTTAGCAGCGCCCTATTTTGTGTTGCTTGTTTTGCTAGTACCTCTCTTGGTTTTACTAGAAGAAACGGTCTTCTTTTTTGATTCCTTAATTGATAATATTAAACAAAATATATATTGAGTATATATATATATATATATGAAAAAGGTATATATAGTGTAACTACTAAAAAAAGTCTAATGAAGATGTCAAATGTCAATACCTCTTCAGTAGTGAGACGTATTTGATCTGCAGGCCAAGCCATGAAGCTTCCATGAGCTTCTAGTACTGTGGTTGCCTCATCGCCCTCTTTATAACAAGGCAAGTGTGCACTGCCAATGATTGGAGTGTCAATACTCACCGGCCTTGTATTTAGGACTAAATTGTACCCGTGGATTATCTGCGTTTCAATACTGTGACTGATGCAGATCCTTCCTTTCGCTAAAATTGTTGAAAGGTCATTCGCTAATAAGTCACATTTATGCAAACCCTAAACAAAAATATTAGACATTATTAATAATTTATTACACCGAATACATTTAATAACAATTCATAGTTTGTAATGCTTACCTCGGGAAGAGTAGAAAGAAGTGCATCAGCTTCACAACTATCTCTGACACTATTTACATTAGGTATGTGAAGCTGATCATGGTTTACTGAATCGGATGGCTTTAAAATACCCCAAAAACCCTAACTCAGGAATTATGGTAAAATAGGGATTTAATAGGAAAAATTTAAGAAAAATAAATTACTTCACTAAACCAAGTGTCTTCGCTCATAAGTCCCTAGCCAATAGAGGTAGGTCCTTCGACAGCCATCCCTAAGGACCTAAGCATGGTCCTCTTCTCATAGGAATGACCAAGTCATCGACCAAATGGACACATCAGTATGCTATATATAGAGTAATATAATTTGCTTGCTCAATGTATATGGTAAGCTATTTTATCATTCATAAACATAATGTATGGCATGCATCATTATAGCAATTTGTGCATATAAGTAAGGGTACATAACACATGCTATCATATATAATATCATCGTAGTAAAAACATCATGCTTTGGAAATCATAGCACTTTCACATAACCATTTTCATGAGTCATAGAAGGGAATAATCGAACAACCCTTAGGGTTATTCCCATTTATCAAATTTCATCAAGGTATACCATTCATTTATCCACATAAGATATAGGCTAATCACTTTAATTAATGTCCCATACCATAACTAGTTAATAAGGTGCATAAGCAAAATTTAACATTACTTTTGTTTCTTAGCCAATTTTAAACTATTCATTTGATTATCAATTGTAATTATTAACCGGTAAATACTAACCATATTTTATTATCATCAAGTATGGACTGTGTACCACCACATAATATCACATACAAGAAAATTTTATCAAAGAAGGGATATAAAGTCTAGGATGAAGCCAATAATTGATTGGGCATAATTTTAGGTGAAAACCAATACCAAAATGAACTTAAGTCTAGGGTGAAGCTGACCAATATGGACATAAGTCCACTCTGAAGACAACCACCTAGGTGACCTGACCCTTTAGTATTAATATCCTCTAATAGATCACTAGCATCTAGAGTAGATAAGGCACTGGCACCTCTTAGGATGCCACCTAGAGGTAAAGATTGAAGGAACAAAAAAATGTGCAGAGGTAGAATAACCCCCATAGCTAATCTAAGATCGGGTAACCAGACCCATATTCAACTTGACATTCTTTCACTTTATGTGGTTACTATTTTATTCTTAAGGATTGGTGATCATAAAAGGTCTACAAAATGAATAAATTTAAATAACTATATTAAACTATATTAATCCTTTAATTTTTATTTTCTCTAACTACGTGGGTTATCCAATTGCCCTTGACCAAATATAGTTATATGCACCATATGGTTTAATTCATCCTCTTATTGATTCCATTATTCTTATCTTTATATTATCACTTGTCATAAGTGATGTAAACCTTAGGCCTTTACATTTCTCATAATTTACACCATAAGATATGATCAATTTTAACCCCTTAATTATGCTAATAATCTATTCTAAAGATTATATTTTATCTCATAGTCCCAAATATAATCCATAAGCATAACTAAAACATAAAAAAAATAAAACATGCAAAAAAGTAAAATAAGTAGATAATTCTTGCCTAACAAGTCAATAAGTTGCATTGACCATTTGATCAGTTTAACTCAACCAAACCATGATGTTTTCAAACTTATCTTTTGGTTTGTGCAAAAAAAATTGGCTCCTTATAGACTAATAGATTAGTTTTTCTAAATCATTTGATTGGTTTTCAAACTTATCTTTTGGTTTATGTAGAGAGAAAGACCAAGGCCTTTCTAGGCATACCAATTGATGGGTTAGGTTAACTATTTGATTGATCTAGGAATCAACAGAATAGTTTGACATAACTCGTCAATCGATTTTCCTTAACATAGCATCAAACAACAAATTTCATACAGATTCTTGCATTAAAATCATATCTAGTCATGCTAGGATGTATCGATATTAGCTAACACATTTCCAACAAAATTATCATTCATTTCTCACTATACCAACATTATATCCTATTTTATCCATTTTCATCCTCTTTAACTAATTTTGGTCTTATATGTAGGAAAATCACAAATATAACTATATTTTTCCATTTCAACATGCATCAACCAACAAAGATATCGGCTTTCATGCATAAAAACATGCTAACATTTTAAGAGCATAAATTACTTACTTGATGCAAGTTAAACCCCCTTAATAATAAATTTTACAAATCTATGAAAACTTTAACTCATAAACCATAAAAGAAAAAAATCTTAACTTAGATATTATCCAAAACCACTTCAAATTTAGAAAAATAAAAATAAACAAAAAGAATGACTTTCTATTAAGAGAAAAAGAGAAAAAAGCTCAATTGGAATACTCAATCTTTTCCTAAAATATAACAGTGGCTTTATTAACAACTAAAATAAACAAGAGCTAGGGACAGAATCACAATAATGTGTAAAATAAATTGACATAGGCTTGAAGTGCGGAAAGAAGAGAGGATAATGTAGAACCTAGGGATTATGGGGTTATTTATGGCCAACCAATCGAAGAGAGACACGGAGTTTTTGCACTACTAGAAATAAGGTTTTTAACGACCAACAAATTTTTTCGTTAATGGCCAAATGTTGGTAGCTAAAGCTAATAATGACCAAAATATTTGTTGGTCATCAACGGTCGTTATTGCTCCCTCGTTAAAGGGTTTAACGACCAACTAAAATTTTCTGGTCGCTATAGCAATAATAACTACATATTATTTTGGTCGCTAATGCAATAGTAATGGCGAATAATTTTGGTCGCTAGAGGTAATAATAACGATGCAAAGTGTTGATTGCTGAAAGTAATAACGACAACTTATGACATTGGTTGCTCAAAGTAATAATGACAACGAATGATGTTGGTCGCTAAAAAAAATAACGATGAATAAAATACACTATCGTAAATAATATTAACGACCAATTTTTTTTCGTAATTAAAAAAATATCACAACAATAAGGACTAGTTTTTTTGTCAATACTAAAATTCATTCATTATTTGCAACATAATTTATTGGTTTCAAATGGCATAATTATATATTCAATAACATATATAATCAACATTTCAATATTCATCTATAACCTTGCACTTATATGGATATACATATATCCAATTCAATCTTTTGAAGACCTGTACATATATGCGTACATATATCCATTTCAATCTTTTGAAGACCTGTACATATATGCGTACATATATCCATTTCAATCTTCTTAAGACCTGTACCTATATGCATGTATATATATCCATTTTGATCTTCTCAAATCCTATGCCTGCATACATATATATTCATTCTAACATATAGATATAATTTTCTAAATATCTGTTTATAATTAAACATTCAAATAAATATTCATACAAATACATTGTATCAAATGTCTGGTACAATTTTCAGCTATGATGAAACATAAATATATTACAAAAGAGCTACAATATGTCGTTGCATTACAAAAATATCATGATTAATAGCCGCTTAAGAATTAATCATTCTGTCCATCAGATACAATAGACTTGGTAAGTTTATCAAAATAAACTGGATCTACAACAGTAAAAATATAAAAATATTAATAAATATAAATAACAAATAAACATTGAGTAATTTCCTTAACAAATGACAGCAATTCATGAAATCAGATATATAAAATGAAATCTCCAAATATAAGGAAAATAATGAAAATGGAAATAAATATGATTCAATAACATCAGAACTTATTAAATGTGCTTTACTACAACAAACTAGATTATGCATCATCATTACCTATGGAAATTACATAAAATATTACTCTTCTAACTTATGGTAGAAATTTAACAAGATAAAAAACAACCCAATAAAGTGGTCGAATGAAGACTCATTGATTGGGGAAAAAAATGAAATTTTTATTCGTTACCCAGACTATCATGCAAAAGCAATTAGGATGGGAGTGCTTTTGAAAAGAAAAAAAAAATGAGAGGAAAGAGACAGCTCATGAGAGGCAAGAAGAAATAAACCAACGTAGTAGAAGAAAGCAACCAACACTAGGAAAACTAGTCAACAAATGGTGGGTGGTGATGACACAGCCGACGAACAACAACAATGGGGATATGACATTCTTCACTGGTTTGTTGTCTCCTCTTTAATTGTAGGTTTTGTGGTAGTGTTACACCATAGTTATGTTATGTTTCCAATTCTATCTTTGATGTGATACTCTTTTTAATTAATTAGAAGAGTATGAATTATTCATACAAGAGTATATTGGTAAACAAATAAATTACCTTTTGTCTGAAAGTTAATGCATCTTATTTTTCATATAAAAATCATGTCTTCAATCATAAAAATATACCCGTAACAGCCTTGTATCATAAAACATAAGGAGTACTAGTACTTCGGCTCTTTGATCAATTCATGTAACATTCCCTCTGCCCTTAGGCATTGAATCTTTAGATAAATTAGAATTATTTATCATGATATTATTCTATACTTGAAATTTGACTCACAATCTACTTTCAGGTGGAGTTAGAGGAGTCTGATTTGAAGGAAGGTGCAGAAATTGATGAAGGTCGAGGTACTATTGTAGAGGTTGAGAAGTTGTTCCATTCCAGTGATGATTAGTTTTTCCCCTAGTAGAAAGACTCTGGAGAAAATTGTTTCTTGATATAAGATCCATGGTCTTGTTCTACTTACATGATTAGCCAAAAATGTACACTGTGTTGATACATTTTTGTCACATGTTGTGGAATATGCAAAAGGCCAAAAGCAGACTAAATTGTTGGGCTTACTGGTCTCTATTTTTTATTGGCGGAGGTAGCTAAACTGAGTGCCACTACTGTACTTGAAATTCCTTGAATGCCTTTTTTTTGACTTATGTCTAAGGTTGTAATGTGCCGGGCAACTCAGTTTAGCTTGGCTTGATGAAGACTCAGTTTAGACTCATTTATTTAGTTAAATCAATTTAGTTTAGTTTAACTTGACAAATAATTGATTTGGACTCATTTATTTCATTAAATTAACTATGTTTAGGTCTTACTTTTAGATTTACTTATTAGATGACTCAAGCATAAGTAAGCATAAGTTTATCTTGTTTATTTGAGAGTGAGCTCATTTGTATGCTTGGAAGCTTAGTTAAGGCTTGGTCAAGCTTATTTATGGCTCAAATAAAGAGAATTGGAGGCTATTTTTAATCATCACATTGAATATTAATAGTATCTATGTATTCATTTACAACACTTGCTGACCAACGAGAGCTAGGTGATGCACCAACGAGAAGAACATGATGGCACACACTTGTCAAAATTTTTGCAGAATCAGAAACATCCATGCCGAAAACCACATTTGTTTATCCAATGAACAACATAGTTCTTAGCATACAATTTAAAATGACATAAAACTCCACAATAGCCACTCTCCCGAGGACCCAAACACAAAAAGAATAAGGGAAACTTTAAACGAAGTTAATTAGGATTTAGCGTGTTGGCTAACTCACAGGAATGGAGGAGAAGGCTCAGCCATTAGTAGCCAAAATCAAGATAGATTTTCCAATAGCATTCTTTGCAGTACTAAACACTCTGAAAAAGTTATCAGTTACCTTTTCACAAAATTCATCTTAAAATTGTCCGAGATCAGCACAATCCAAGCAGAATGCAGTGCTACACATGTGTAGGGTATTTTTTCCTTTTTTTAATACCTAGTAATACTAAATCCTCATGCCACTAAGCCTTAAATCACTGCTGCACACTCAAAGAGGCACATCTTCAATGTAGTGCTCATATATATACAGAAGAAGTCTAAGCCATCTTCAATGCAGTAGAGTGTTCAAATATAAACAAAAGAAATCTTACACATCTTCAATGCAACTCATATATATACAAAGGACACTCAACATGTTGTCACATTTTAAGCATCTATCGTAGCAAATGCCTTCACAACGCACAATAATGTCATACTAAGAGAACATATGCTGAGATTTGGGGAGTCAGGATCCTTGTGTTATTTTATTTCTATTGTGGATAGATACCAATTCAGAAAAATAAGATCTAATTAGAATCAATTAGAACACACAAGAATTGAGAAGAGAATAACACTCAAGAACACAGATTAGGGAAATAGATGATATTATTGATGTGAAGTAATTGTGATTACAAAGAATCAAAGAAATTCTCACATAAATCACTCAATTTATCAAGGAATTACAATAGAACTCAATAGGAGAAGAAGACGGCGTTCACTCTTCGATTAGGGTTCTAATCGCATAATATTTATACTATACGAAACTGTCATTAGCAAAAACCGAGGCGGAGCGAGTGAGGGTAATAACAACAATAATAGTAACAATGAGGGAAAATCCTAATCATAATAGAATTAAAGTTGTAGACCATTAATAATGATAATAATATTATTATTATTGGTTAGCCAAATCATGAGGTAAGGTTAAGTAGCAATAATAATAATAATAATAATAATAATAATAATAATAATAATAATAATAATAATAATGATGATGATGATGATGATGATAATGATGATGATACTAATAATATTAATAATAATAATGATAATAGTAGTAATAGTAACAATAATATTATTAATAATAATAAAGATACTATATTAATACTAAAGTAGTAGCCTTTTAGATGATAATACCATAGTTATAATAATAATAATAATAATAATAATAATAATAATAAGAATAATAATACTAATAAGGGTAATACTATTAATATTATTAAAATATATTAACATTTATATATAAAAGGTTTAATGGTTGGGGAAATTAAAACACCACCTAAGGTTAGTGGCGGGACAGACAATGGTGTGTGGCGGCGACAGCAGCAGAGGTGGAGGAGGAAGAGAGGTGGAAAGATAGATTTATAGGCTAGGGGAGAGGAAATGAGTGGGTGTTTGAGGTTGTGGAAGGTGTATCAGGTGGAGAGGGGTGGAATAGAGGTGGTGGTGTAGTCAGAAGCGTTAGCGCACGGTGGTCAGAGCGGTGACCAAATGGTGGTCGGAGATGGAGAAGGGAGAAGGAGAGGGAGGTAGGGAAAGATGGAGTATAAGGAGGTAGAGAAGGCTTCCCTAGTTTTTTTGGAGGGTAGGGATGGTGTTGGTTGCAATAGAATTGGCGGTGGACGGTGGTACGAGGGGCAGCAAGGGGTCAAGGTGGGTTGATTGGTTTGGTGGTTTTGCACAACCAAGGTGGCTCGTGTAGGGAAAATCGAGGGGCAAGGAACGTCTAGTTAGGTATAGGGTGGTACAAGGATTGGTTTTGGGGGTTTTTAGGCTGGCAGCAATAGGCGGCAATGGCAGCGGAGTGCTAATTAGAAGGGGCGGTTGTCAGAAGGGGTGGATTTCTGGGTTTCTAAATCAAAACCAAAATTAAGGGTGCCTATGGGGTACTTAGAGGCTAATAAAGGTGGGAAATGACAAGGGGAAGAAGACAAGAGGGTGTAGGTGCTAGAAATGCTGTCGGTGGTGGCAGTCGAGGCGGCACTGCCATGGTAGGGGCAGTAGTGTTAAGGGAAGAGGGAAAAGGAAAGGGGCAGGTTGCTTGGGAGAGGGGAATAGGTCAGTTGGGGTTGAAAATGTGAAATAAAGAGATGGGAGAGGGAGGGAGGGACGGCCAGATGGTGTAGGTGGCTGCCAGCAGGTGTAAGGTTGCAGGGTCAGGCATAGGTGGCGTTAGAAGAAAAAGAAGAGGGGAAGGGGATGGATCGACGGTCCACGAGAAAGAAAAGGAAAGGGAAAGGGGCAGCTCAACTAGGTGGTTTGGGTGATAGGTGAGAGGTGGATGGTCATGTGGGCCTAGGCTATGTAGGGAGGGAAGGGAGTTGAGTCGCGCATGTAGGCTAGCCCAGTCGGGGAGATGGGGGAAGAAAGGAGAAAGAAAAAGGAGGGAAAGAAAGAAAATTGAAAAGAAAGAAGAAAAAGGAAAAAGGGAAGAAGGAAAGGAGAAAATGGATGGGTTGGGATATTGGGTTTCATTATTATTATTATTATTTGAATATTTAAAATTAATAGCAATAATAATAATAATAATTAAATCCCTTTTTTGATTAATCTGGTTATTTTGGGCAAATTTTCTTAACTTCCATATTAATTAGTAAAATACCCTAATTTTTTCTAATTAAATTCTTTATTATTTTCTTCTTGACTTACCATAATTAACTCTCTTTATTTTTAAAAAATATTTTATTTAATCAATTTTCCTAATAAATCCTTATTTGGCCATAATTTCTAGAATTAGAATTTTAGGGTATTTCAATTGGTGTTATGTATAGCTAACTAATCAAAAGGAATCACAAAGGGTTCTAGAACAATTTGAAACCCTAACTTTTACCATCTGAATTCAATCTAAATGGATGGTTATCATCCAAGATATGTTGGCCTATTCTCTAAAGCTCAAATGGTGTTTATAGAGAATATGGGTTAACTAAGAAAAAATTGAAATTAACATATGAGAAAATGGAAGGTCAGTATATAAGGAATCTTCCAACTTATTAGATCCATTTATGAGATTGAAGCATTAAACTCATAATTCTACATAGTAGAGAGGTAGAAGAAGACAAGGCTAAGGTCATGTTTCCCCCTCAATTATCCCAATTGTTTTCTAAATCAATTTAAGGAAGTATTTGGGGATAAATACATCATAAGAAAGGTTAAGAATTAATTTGAAATAATTTAGCATGGGTTGGAAATCTTCCATTTCAATAAAATATATTTTCCAAACAAATAGAGTTTGAAAATATGCCTAGATCAACAAGCCAACTGATCAGTTTGGGCATTCCTTTCTACAAACCAATTGATTAGTTTAGTTAATAAAATCCATTTTGCTATAATGATAGATAAGTCAATCGCTTTGCTTGAAAATCTTAATAAACTTCATTTTCTAATGTTATTCCAAATCAAACTTTTTTGCAACCCAAAATTATAAGACCAAATCAAAATCAAAAATTTAAAAATTTACATAATTCACATTCAACATTTTTATAAAAATATGTAGTATTACATCTATCTAAAAATAAAATAATAGAATCCTTTCTTCTTTTGTCCATCGTAAAGCTAATGTAAATTTTATATGAACACTCGCCTATGGTTGAATAAGTACTGGTAAATGTGTATACAAACCTTTATTGATGAATCTCTTACTTTTTTGACAATTCATATGGTTCCAAGTAATAACTTATACTAATTTTATTATTTTTTTCTTGTAGAAATTTTCTTTTAATATATGTAGAATTTTATTAATACCAAAATAAACAACAATACACGCCTTATGTACTTCATTAACATGTCAATCATGTACACTAAAACGAGTGCACACAACTTCTTAAGTTTGAAAACAAAGTTATTATGTTGCACATAATTACTAGAACTTTACTTTTTCAAACATTCATTATAAACAATAAAAAATCATAAAACATTAAAAAATATCATCTTTTGCATATAATTATTTACACATTTCAAATCCTAATACTTAACCATAAAAAATTACAAGTATCATATATCTTCTAGATAATGCATTTGCTATAATATTTTCTTTACCGTAAAAATGTTTGAGAGAAAACATAAAGGATTATAATAAACTAACCCAATTTATATGAATAGGACTTAATTTCTTTTTCCAATGTAAATATTTTAGATTCTCATAATCTGAATGAAAAACAAATGGCTTAGATCTCAAATAATGACTCCATGTTTCCATGATTTTTATGATAGCTTAGAACTCCTTGTCATATGTTGAATAATTCATTTTAGCACCATTAAATTTTTCACTAAAAAAAGAAATGGAAATTTTTTCTCCTATGAGCTCTTGTGTTTATCTCTCTAATTTATTGGCTTCTTTTAGATTACACCAATAAGTGAATCTATTAGGCAACGATATACCAAGCATTAAATCTCTAGCAAGTTCTATCCCTCTTTTTTGTGGTAATCTTAAAAAGAACTTATCGTTAATAAGCTCATCCACTTTACGATTATTTTTATTTTTCTACCTTGTTAGGATTCTTTGATAATAATAGCATATCAAATACCTTAGTCCTTAATATATTATCATATCCTTTTCATGTAAGTATAAACCCTTTTTATTTTTAACTATGGTTTTCATAATCATTAGTAATTCCATAATAAAAGTTAATCGATTACATTTCCATCATATGCCTTATAAGATTCCTTATGCATCCATAGGAAAACCATTGCATAGTACATCATAATGATAATTACCAATTTTAAATGAGATTAAGGTTTTTTTTATTATCATGATCCTTTTATCCTTATTAAGACATTGAAGTGAATTAGTGTTTGGATGTGATGTTGTCTCTAACACCAATTCCTTCATCATCTTTTCATTAGCCACATTTGTATAAGATCTATTATAAATGATAATCAGATCAATTATATATCCCACTCTTCCTTTAGTCTAGAATATGTTTTCTTGTTGGTTAGGTTGCTCATTAGCTTACACATGAAGGACTCTTTGTCACACATAACATCAATTTCTTTTATCCTCTAGTTCACTTAGAATTTCTTCCTTGGAATCAAAAACAAGATCTTCATTATAAGTCTCCATGGTTTCAATATCTTTTTTAGATAATACTCTTTGGTTAGACATTATCTAGCAATATTTC
Source organism: Tamarix austromongolica (assembly GCA_039764185.1). Taxonomy (NCBI): domain Eukaryota; kingdom Viridiplantae; phylum Streptophyta; class Magnoliopsida; order Caryophyllales; family Tamaricaceae; genus Tamarix; species Tamarix austromongolica. The sequence goes on from CM077817.1 coordinate 53,339,048, forward strand.
CAAATCCACGACACTTAAAACATTATGTTGTCAAGACTTCATTGAGCTTGGTCCTTTCCTTTTCATTTTGATTATTCACTTATTTCTTTTCAACATTTTTAGAGCTTGAGGTACATTTCCCATACTTTGTAGCTTCAATACTTAAATAATAATTTGTAGAAGCATTATGTTGCTTGGCATAAGGCTTAGTGGATTTCATTTACTTTTCAAATCTCAAAGAGAGCTTAATCATATTATCAAGAGAATCATATAGACAAGATTCAGCTTTATCTCAAACCATCATTTTAAGGCCACCTATAAATCTAGCATATGATTATTCCTTCCTCTTAATAATGTCACATATAAGTGATAATATCTCAAATTCCCTAAAATTTTATTCAACACTTAAAAGTAATTGTCCAAGAGTAGTAAATCTAATATAATTATCTTTCTTATATGCTTTAGGTATATATTTTATCCTAATATGTTCCTTAAGATTATCCTAAGATTTAATTTTAGATTTACCTTCTAATTCTTTATTTCTCTTCAAGTTATCATACCATATCCTATCAAACTTCTTAAACATAAAAGTAGCTAGTTTATAATTTTTTTTCTCATTATGATAATCCTTGAAGTCAAAATAGCCTCTACCTCATACAACTATTCAAGAAATGATTCAACATCAAGTTTACCACCAAAATTAGAAAGATCAAGTTTGATACCTTTATCTTTGTAATGATCATACCTTAATTAATAATCATTGTTCCTTTTGCCAGTTCACCTACCTTGTGACTCATCTTCATACTCTACTGGTGAGTTCAAATATCTTCCTCTTGCTGGCTTGATAGACTTTTTGTAATACCCCAAAACCTTATTTTAGTAATTAAAAATAAAATAATAATTATTAGGTAAGGTTTAATTAAAAATATACCATTTTTAATAAAATAATGATATAATAATAATAATAATAATAATAATGGCCCAAAAAAGGAAGAAAATAATGTAACAATCAAATTAGTAAAAGCTAGAATTATTTACTAAACTAAAATAAATTTTAAGTAAATTATAATAATAATTTCTAAATTCATAAAAAACTATTTCTTTATTATAAGAAATATTAGTATTCAAAAAATACCAAAAAAAATCCCAAACCATCCCAACCACCTCACTTTTCTTCTTTTTCTTTTTCATTTTGCTTCTCTTTTTCTTCCTTTTCTTTTTCCTTTCTTTCTTTTCTTATTTTTTTTCTTTTCTTCCTCCTTCCTCATAGGATAGGACTATACCTACTAGTGCCCAATCCCCCTCTCCCCATCAACTCCTTTCATTTCCTTCCCCTGACCAATTCTCCTTTCTTTCTTCTCTTTCCCCTTGCGTTGCTCAATGCCTCACTTATGCCGTCCCTCCTCATTTCCCATTTTCTCCCTCTTTTTCTTACTTTCTTCCCTTTATGCCCCTAACTTCAACCACGCTTACCTCTATTAGCATTGTGGATATGGCTTCTTCACATCCCTATTTCTCTCCTTCCCCTCACCCTCTCATCTTCCTAACCTACAAGGCATGTAGTAGGAACTGCCTTATAATGTTCCCCTTCCTCATATAACCCTAACACCCTCACTTAACCCCTATAATCCTACCAAAACCTCTTCCCTATCCCCTGTTCATGTGAAGATCATTACCTTGTGTGTCATCCGACACCTAAATACCCCTCCCTTTATCCTCTTCCTCCTTTGCCTCAATTCTCCCTTTTTCTCTACGATTAAAAATCAACCCCATCTAACCTTGCACCACACCTTTATTCGTTGTCACTATCATTATCCTACTATGCCACTATCACCAAACCCTTCTTTCTTGTCCCCTACACCACTCACCATTGAATGTTACATTCCCCTTCCCCTAACTCCCCTTCATCTTCTCTCCTCATAGGTGAAAAGTGAGCATCTCGAGCTGCCCTTTTGCACCCATCTCTATAATTGGTGTTGCCTCCACTACTACAATCGCCACCTCCACTATCTGCCTTCCTACCCAGAAAAACCCCTACCATCCCACACAACCATTTTATCTTTCCCTTCCCTCCTTCCTCCTCCCTTTATCTCCTTCATCTCGGCCATAAACACGACAACCACCTACACCGACATTGTAAGACATCAACACCACCATGACCCCTTTTAACCTAGAAGCCATACCACTAGAGAAAAACTATATTCCCTCCTCCTTTCTAACCCTAAAATCTCCTCTTTTCCATCACCAACAAGACCATCATTGTGTGTCACAGTACTGCCACCACTGCCAAACTTGCCTGCTATTCCCTCTCTTGTTGTACCCTTAACTCTTCTACTTCTTTAGTATATTTTATTTTAAAAATTTTACTATGATTAACCTTATTATTATAATAATAATTATTAAAATTTAAGTAGGAAAATAAAATAAAAAGGAAAAAGGAGTAGGAAGAAGGCTAAATAACTAGTGTTCCATTTCTTATATGTTATGAGCAAAACCCTTCTCATGAAGAGGCATACAGTTTGTGCTCCAAGATTAGTGTTCTAGTAGGTAAGGATATGGTTAAGGCTTTTCATTGCTATGATTTATAAGCTTATGGGTGTAATGATTATTTTGGTGTATTTATATATGAATGCGGACTAAATACGTGAGTAGTACAACTTGCCTTGTAAAGAGCTAAGATATATGGTGCATGATTTATAATATGTATCATATAGATGATATGACTTCTAATGTATGATATGCTCTTATATATTATTGTTAACGTATGACATGCATGCTTAGCTTCCTCAGGTGTACTTGAGTGGTTATGGGGATTTGAAAGAAATAAAGAGGGTGGAGTAAGTAAGAAGAACTAGGGAAAAGGTCTAAGTTTATTGTGACATATGGGTGATAAAATAAAAGAAGAAGATAGTAATATGAAGGGTTAAAGTAAAATCTTGCATAGGAAGTGTAACACTTGCGGGGTTAGTCCTTTTATGGGGAATAAAATTATGTGGGAAAAGTTAGTTTAAGGGTTGAACATATGAAAGAAAGAGTATTTTGGGTGATCAGAGTTATTGGGAAGAAAATAGTCCATGGGTTGGTGGATGTGTGAATATGAGCCTAACTAGGGTTTTTAAAGAAAAAATACCTAAGTATGCGGTCTTATGTGGGTGTTTATAGAGGCTGCATGAAATTAGGTTTAATATTAGAAGGGTGTGAGTCAAGTGGAAAGAAGGGTGGAGTTTGTGTGTGAAGGGAAGCTATAAAACAAAAGAGGGGCATTAAGGTTTCAGGGTAACCTACTATGGTTTCTTTATTACATGTTGAAGTTGAAGAGTAGGGTTGTAATGTTTGGAATGGTTTGAATGGAGTAATGGTGTTGGAATCAAGGGGGAGTATAGTCTATATGGAAAAAAAGCATAAGGTAACATGGGCCAGAATTAAGGTTTTAAGGGAAAACCCTAGTAGGCGATAGTGATTTTGGGTGGAGAAATGGGAAAGTAGGTCTTGACCCACTTATGTGGGGGATTTTGTATTCATGGTAAGTATGGTGGATGGTGAGAAAGAGATCTTAGAGTCTTGGGGTGTGTAGAGTTCCTAAGTTATGGGATAGGGTTATATAAGGAGTTTAGGGTGGAAGAGTGAGAATGAGTCTAGGGAGGTCCATTAGGGCATGCATGTCTTTTTATAAATTACTTAATAAGTAAGATACAAATAAAATAATAAATATTTAAAGTGGAATACTACTATAACATGCCTAGAGAGACCCACCAACAATAATAGAAGCTAAGTGTATTTTGGCCTTGGAGATCGATCAACCGGCAAATAATAGTGCCAAGGTGCATTCTATCCTGGCGTATATTCTAATCCACTGGCTATAATAGTGGGGGATCCCAAGCTTAATCAACCATGTATGGGATGGTAGCAAATCATGGAAAAAATATTAATCACTTACAGTGGAATACCATATGAGTTGGGGCTAGAACAATCCACCGACGGGAACAGTGGCCAAGAACATTACCGTAGAGACCAATCCACTAACAAATAATAGAGGCTAGCAGCATTCTTCCTTAGAGTGTATTCGAATCCACTAATTATAATTGTGTCATTTTAATACTTATGTGGGTATAATTAGGAAAATGTGTAAGCATGGAATTAACCAACTAAATTCTAATCATGGTAATTAATGTGAATGACTTACTGCATGTATTATATATCCTTTTCATGGTATGCTTTATCTTAGCTATATGGTTACCATAGTACATAGCATAATGATCACTCCTTTAACGGATGATGACCATTCCCATGAGCAGTAGCTTCACCTAAGTTTGTGTAGGTAGGAAATGATGTTTTTGATGATTTTTGATGATTTTTGATGCATATGGTGCCTTAGGTGGGACTGAGTGATGATCTGGCTTGTCATTTTTATTTTTTTCTTATCATTTTTACTCCCCCCATAGTGGGCATTGTTTGTACTTAATATTTGCTATGTATTAAAACAAAAATTTACTTACTCTGGTTTTATTTATGAATGTTGACCTATTATGGTTTTTATTGATTATTCATGTGCATAATTTTAGTAGCTTTAGCCTTATTGTTAGTATGAGATTAGATAGGAGTCAATCTTTTACTAATCACAGCAGTAGCACCCTCCCCATTTGTAGTACATATTTTTCCATAATAAAATTTTAAATTTTAAATTTGGGTTAATCTTTTAAATTTTCCATTTGATCTTTGAAGAGTTTCCTTTGCTCTTTCAAATTTCACATCAAAAATGACACGGTAAAGTAAGAAACCATCCTTTACAACTAAGTTTGAATTGCACAATTTTGGGTATTGGTTGCTACCAAATATACAAGGAGCTTTTTCATTACTACAAAAATGGCTTGAACATTCAGTTCTCCATCCATATGACTCAACATTCTTAACAAAATTAACAAAATGTTAGCAATTCACTAGGGTTGTATTATAAACCCAATATATAAAAACTTTGCTTTGGTACCCGAGTTATTTATTGCAAAAAAAAATATTCTAATAAATAAAAAACATATTAATGAATCACTATTATGTTTGGAACAATTTTTCTTAGGTCATTGAGGAGTGAATGATGGTGGAAACTATAAGACTGACAACTACAATGGATAACGAAGGAAAGAAGGTATTTAACTATCTAACATTACTCCAAGTATTCTTAGGTAGGATTATTCAATCAAAACTGAGAGGAATAGCTGAGAGTAATACTTACATTAGATTTCAAATGTATGAAACATATGCTATAATGTGTCAAAACCATACTTGAATAGAAAGTCCCACATTTCTAAATAGCACATTAATTTATCCACAAGACATATTTATGGTTAACTAGAACATAAGCTAGTATTAATAATGTAATGATACCATATATAATACATAAATCAATGACTAATATTCAAATAAAGTAAGCTAATTAATTCATCAAAACAACTAACAAGAACTATAATGAAAGCAATCATGTGGGCTAGAAATGTTGACTAGGTGTCTTGACCTACAAAGTTGAATTTCAAGTAGAATAGCTCATTTACTAATGGCTTATAACACATCAAATCTTTTGTATGTTGACTTGATGTAATTCCTATAAATATGTTACATACCTACAAGAATGAATTAAAGTAAAATAACTAAGATTAGTCACATTATTAATATAATTATTAAAAACATATAATATGATCTATTCCAAAAAGAAGTATGACAAATATTTATCATCTTGAGGATATATGGATGTTGCTCCATTAGTTTCCCTAAATTGAGAAGAACTTGTCCTCAAATTTGCACCACTAAAATAAGAAGACTAATCACCAACATTAATTGTCTTTGAAACACAATGATATGATTTTAGAAGTTCAAGTTTACATGCATTTTCTCCAAATTTATAAGGATTCTAAATGGAACGGATACGTAGTGCAATGTTTATTAGCTTATTTTTGATATCTTTCATTACCTCAATCTATTTTCCACTTGATTTGTTAATGTAGCTTTTGGAAGAACTCTAGTCATTCCTTAGCCTTATAGCTTTTAAATTGACCTTTCTCTAAGTGTATCATCTCTAGTGGTAAGTGAGGATTTTTTCCATACACAATCTTGAATGGACTTGAACGTTTAGTACTTGAGGGAATTTGATTATAAGCAAACATTTATGAATATTTTGGAAGAAATCCACTCATTCCTTGCCTTCATATATTTTAAGTTCACCTTTCATCAATGGTATCATATCAATTGGTGTGTAAGGATTTTCTCCATAAAAAACCTTGAATGGAATAGAATGTGTAGTACTCAAAGGACATTTATTATAAGTAAAATCCACAAGAGCTAAGTTAATATCCAAATTGTTTGTACTTTTACTTACAATTCTTCTTAACAAAGTACCAGGAGTACAATTTGTAGCTTTAGTTGTCCGTTAGTTTGTTGATAATGTGAAACACTAAATAATAATTTCATGCCTAACATGTGTCATAGAATCTTTTAGAAGTAGTTATTAAACTTGACATCTCTATACGAAACAATACTTTTAGGTATGCCATGTAGTTTCTTTGAAATATAAATCAGAAAAATGTGAAATATCTTCAATTTTATTAAATAAAATAAAATGAGCTATTTTAGAAAACTTATTTACCACTGCCATAATAGAGTCTTTTCCTCTTTGTGTACATGAAAACCTTAAGATAAAGTCCATACTAACTCTTTCCCATATTTGACTAGGCACAATTAATGGGGTATATAAACTTTTGGAAAAGAAAACTTTTCTCTTTTTACAAGTAAGAAATGGGATTACTATAATTTATACACCCTTTATCATATGTTTCCAATTGGAATTTTCTTATAATATCTCTAATTTTTTCTAAGTACCAAAATGGCCTACTATAGCTCCTTTATGTACATATTTTATAAGTAAACCCCTTATAGTTGACCTCAATACACAAATTCTATTAAGTTTAAAAAAGAATCCAAATTATATTGTATAATTACCATGGTTTCCATTTTCTTCATATGCCTGACAATCCTCATCAAAATAATCCTCATTAGATATGTCTTTGCAATTCCTTAGCATACTGTATATTACATGTATAGGTAGATCAATTAGATAAAGACATTCAATGAATTATATCTATATCATGATCTACACCTCTACAAGATGGTAGTTGAGGAGGTAAGCCATCTAGAAAAATATCATTATATTCATTAAGAAAACTTGTAAGGATTAAATTTTTAGAATTTTTCTCCCCAAAATAGGATTATTTCACTATTAAGGCATAAAAAATTCCCTCCTCCTCAATGTAATTAATAATTTCTCATTTATGTAAGATTAAACTCTTTTTAAACTCAAGTAGTTGTACATAATCACATAGATATGGTTTTAGGTTATATTTCTTTTTATCTTTAAGCACAATATATTTAGTAGTTACACTTATATTGCCATGGTCTCCCTAGAAAAATATCACAAGTATCCTTAGGCAAAACATTACATAGTACCTCAACATGGAAATCACAAAGGAGAAAAGTAATTAGGGTTATTTATTTAGCTTATCTCCTTTTTCCTTATTAATCCACTATAATGAATATGGTTTTAAATGTGTAGTTTACACTAGCCCTAGTTTTTTGACCATTTTTTCATTAGCAACATTAATACACAAAGCAATATTTATTATGACCCTAAAAACCTTATCGCCAATTCTGCACTTTCTTTTCAAAATTATTTCCATTTGTGTAGATTGAAAAATAGATTGTATTTCTAATTCCCTTTGAAGCAAAAAAAGACAAGGATTATGATCCTGCTTATACATACACAAGACATTATCTTTATATTTGGTTTCTAGGTCAGCATCTTCAACACATAGTTCCATGTTCTCAGTTTCATTTAAGGTTAAAATCCTTAGTTTAGGAGATTCTCTAAAAAAATCACCATATCCCTAACATTTAAAACATTTCTTACTAGACATCTCACTTAATTTATTTTTACCCTTTTCATCTCGATTAGGCTAAGTTCTTTTGATATTATCTAAATAGATATGTTTCCTATGTTTTGACATAGATACAATTGAATAAGTTTTGGTGGATGTAGAAGTTAAATCAATAGTCATATTATAAGTTTTGGTAGAATTATTTTTCCTTCAAATTTTAAGGCCAACTTGTTAAAATAATCCAGAGAATGGAAAACATGTCAACTTAATCTCGAATCAAGTTGTTAAAGTCACCTAAGTATCTAGCACACTTTTGTTCCTTTATTTCTTGCTTGTCATATAAGAGTGCTAGTCTTCAAAACTACCTAGATTATTCTTCTACAATAAGAACTCATTGCCTTTGATTAGTTATTTTGATGCATATCTCTTGCTCTTACACCTTAGGTACAAATTTTTTTCTCAGGTCTTTAATTTTTCCCAATACTTGATTCTACCAAACTCTTGCAAACTAATTGAATTATAGAATTTCTAATCTACAATTATGCTCATCATCATATGCTCTAAACACAAATATTGTTTCAATTTCATGTAACAATTAAAAAAATAATTCAACATATGATTTACCATAGAAATCATGGAGATAGAACTTTATACCTTTATCTTCAAACTGGTTATACCTTGGTGGATGATTTTCATTACCTCTTCGGTTATGTCTAAAGTCATTGGATCCAATCACATTTCCCTTTATTCATATCCATTTGATCATTGATCTTCCCACCATAATATTCAAATTCCCTCCTCACTATACTAGTTACTCAATCATTTGTAACCTCTATTATATTATGAACGTGTTGAAGAGTTTATTAGTTAGCTACCCTTAGTTCCAGTCTTTGGAGTTGGGTTTGAATGGAATGAAGTTATTGCAATTGTGTACTCATGCCATGTACACTTGCTCATTATTTTCGATTAGTATCAAACATGGTCTTCATGGAGACCTCTTCACCCATGATTGTTGCTCTTGCTGGAAGTTCCTTTCACACTCCTTAGTTGATGCCAGAGTTAATTCTTGATGGCTTCTTATTGGTGTTGTAAATATCTTGGAACCTTCTTGGATGTGATAGGCTAGTGGTGATATATGGTAAGTGATAGAATGTGTTATTAATAAATCTTGTCACAGTTAGTTGCAATCTTGGTGGATAATGATTGCAATCTTTCTTGATGAAAAAATGCAAGAAAACACTAGGAAAAATGAGTTTGGTTGAAGAAACTTTCTTCTCCATGAGTGATTAATGCTAATGAAGATAAGAGTAGTCGAATATGCAAATGATACTTGAGAAAACATAAAAAATGGTTGAATTTATTCCTTGAACAAAAAACTTTCATTTGAAGCAATTTGGAAGCTAAAAACACACATAGGAAAAGTTGGGTGTTGCCATCATTCCTAACACAAAATAGATATCCACCACCTACCCCATATTAGATACAAAGCTAAAACCAACCAACACATTTAAAGACAACTAAGTGCGTGAATATTAGTTACATAAACACTTTGAAAATATGGTTATATCAAAATAACCTAGTAGTCCCAGACAAAATCATTACAAAATACATATAGATAAAATTAAAGGGCTATATTAAAATGAAGTCAGCATATAACAGCAAATTCAAAACCATAGTCTATGCTAAACCCCACAAGATCTCTGGATATCCATGCTCTCAAGCCCTAAACTTAAGTTAAGGTAGACTCTTTACTAGCCATCTCCAAAAACTAACTTATGGTCCTCTACTCATGGGAATTTGTAGGTGACCAAGGAAATAGCACATAAATGCTTTACATAGTAACCAAGCCAAGTTTCTCCCTCAATAGAGACATAAGTATGCAAATTCTACCGTACATGGATATAATATTTATCATACAACACACTAATGCCATATATGTAAAAGGATATAGAAAAATAGATTATCATGTATAACTTAGATAATGCATAATATATCATTCTTGGTTTTACATTATAATCACATAGGTACTCGCACATGTACTATCAAGTATAACCATGTAGGTACTCATTCCTGAAGAGTATACCATTTCCTTATTCATAAATGACATGGGTCAATAATCCGGGAAACATTTCATTCCATAACTAATTAGTCACTTAAGCAATTAACCAAGTGTACAAGTAAGCTTTTTTCCTTTTTCCCATCCATATAAAACTATTAATATTTTCTTATTCATTATCCAAGTCATTATCATTTAGTTATATATAATCTTTATTTTATTATTATCAAGCAATGGATTGTTTATCAACCCATTGTCACACATACCATAAAAGCATATCCAAATAAGGGACATAAACTTCGGGCTGAAGTAAATAACCAAAGAGTATATAAGTTTAGGCTAAATCTAATCACCATAACAGACATAAGTCCAAGCCCATGCCAACTAATATAGAAGTCTAAGACAAAGCCAACAACCTAGTTAGCAAGATTCCTTTCTATTGAGACCTCCTAGTACATCAGTAGCGTCTACCAAAGTTAATTAAGGATTGGGTAACCTAGACCCATTCACCACACGTTTAAATTTCTTTTAACATGACTAGTATCTTATTCATATGCATAAGTGATCACACAAGGCCCATACAAGAACAAGCAAGGCATTAATACATTTCTTCCATATTAATCATTTTCTATATTTCTAACCATGTGGGGTTTCCATTTATCGTTTTCCAATGTTATTCGTGTCTATCATAATTTTTTAATCAAGCACATGTTGGGATTCATTACTTATTTCTAAGAACCATCATATATCACAAGTGGGATACTTAATTTGCCTTTACAATAGCCTAGGTTATACATTATCATGCATTTAATCCATTTCAAGCCATTAATCTTTTATAAAATATTTTTTTATCCCAATAATAACCATATGATAGACCAAAATATAGTATGAAACTATAAAAAAACTAAAAGAAAATAAACAACAAAGACCAGTAAAATAAGTTAATTAGGCTGGCCTAATCAGTCTGTCAGTATGGATCAATCAATTTCACTCAACTACACCATGCTTTTCCTAAATCAAGGAGTTCAATTTCGAAAAAATAATTAATAATTCATATACCAATCGATTTGTTGTACCTAATAAGTTGATGAGTTTAAGTAAAGACCAACACTAATGTCTCTAGAGGCTTACAAGTCATGTGTTGGGCTAACCTGTTGACTATTCAAGGAACATGCTAATCAATTTCTCCTAACCAATCGATCAGCTTGCCCTATAATAGCATCAAACAATTAATTTCAAGTAGATTCATACTTAGAATCATCCTTAACCACATTAAAACATGTATCAACATTATGTAACATGTTTTCAACCTAATTAACATTTTATATCTCACATTAAATCATCATATCCTATATTTATCAATTTTCATGATCTTTACACCTACTTTTGTATGAAACCTAATAAAAATTTGAAATTAAAATAGAATGGAAAGAAAGACATAACACATTTAAAGTAAACACATAGAAATGCTTGGTTCATTATTGTCCCTTGGTTCAACCATTGATAGTCTGAAATGCCCCAAAAATTTCTAATTTTAAATAGTATATTTAAATGAGGTTTTATTATAAAATTTAATTAAGTACATTAATTTATTTAAAATAAAAGAAAATTAATTGGGGAAAATCAAGAATAAATTTATAAGTATTTATAGTAGGAGAGAAATTGGGTATTTTAGCTAATTAAGGATTTTATTTTAGAAATTAACTAAATAAATTATTTTATTTAAAATAATGAGGAGAAAATAGTTTCAAATTAATGTTAATTTTATAAATAAATTAATGGAAGAAAATTAGGGTGTTTTGCTAATTAAAATAGAATTTATGAAAAATCTATTAAAAATCCTAATTTAGCCAAAAAAGGGATTTAAATATTATTTTATTTAAATATTATTATTTTTAAATATTCTAAATTTTTAGATTAATTTAATTGGCCTTAATCTATTTTTCTTCTCCTTTCCTTTTTCCTTTCTTCTTTTTCTTTCTTCCTTTTTCCTTACCTTTTTCTTTCTTTTTCTTCTTTTTCTTTTTCCTCTTCTTTTCCCCAAATTGGGCCTGGCACAGCCCAGTTCTTCTTTCTTCTTTTTCTTCCTTCTTCAGCCCAGCCCGCGTGGCGCCCTTCGTCGCCCTTCCAACGCCGCGTTTTGGCTCCGTTTCCGCCGAAACTCGTCGTTCCACTTAAGCGCCTACCGCCCACACCGAACCGCCCAGTTCTCCCCTTTTTCTTTCTTTCCCGGCCGACCTGACCGCCTCCCTTCCTTCTTCCTTCTTCCTCCTTCCTCCTCCGTCGCAGCCGCTGCAACTCTCGCCCCCGTCAATGGCTTCTCCGGCTACAGTGATTAATACCGGCCGTTTCTTGTTTCTTTGTCTTCCTCTTAACTTCAGGAATAAATTACCATCACTTCCATTCATTATCTCTCACCCGTTCCCTCTCTCCACCATCGCAAATCGTCGAAGCAAAACAAACGTTGGTCGACCGTTTTTCTCCGCCATCTGCCCAAATTATCGCACCCCATAACTTCCTACCGAGCCCCAAAACCCTATTATACCATCTTCAATCTATAAATAGCTGGATTGTATGAGTTTTTGGAGTTTTTTCTTCCCTGAAACCCTAAGCCCGAGTGCTGGCCACCGAGACTTTAGACGCCGTTTCCTCCGCCGATAGCCAACCGCAACGCCACCTCCTCATGCCAAATTCTTCCCTGTAACGCCATCTAGTTAGCTAAACCATTTTCAACCTTCGATTCTTCTTGTACGAGCCTCAATAACCATGAAAATTTGGATGCTCGTTTCGTCGGAAATTTGACCCCGAAGCCTTAAACCGCCTTCCGCCGCCGTGCGCCGCCACCTTTGGCTGCACCACCACCATCATTTTGTCCCTCTCCTTCTGTGCAACAATAAACACCTCTTATACCACCTCAATTCTCCCTATCTTTTTCCCAACACCCATCTTTCTCTTTGTTCTTCTATTTTTCCTGCCACCACCGCCGCCGCCGTGAACCACTATCGGTGCCACCTATCCCCACCAGCTTAAGGTCGAACCCTAGACCCTCTCAACCATTTTCCATTTTATTATAAGCCTTGATTTAATTTATTTCAATTATTTTCATATAAATACCATTATTATTTATTCTTCATATTTATATTCTTAATATGTTTTATTATTATTTGATGTAAAATTTATGCTGAATTGTACTTGCAAGGTGGAGAGTGGTAATAAAATAATTTTATTGATAGTTTTGAATTTTAAGTTATTAATTGAATTATTAGGGGATTATTATCATTATTATTATTATTATTATTATTATACTTACTAGAATAATTATTATTAACATTTTATTAATTATTTTGGAAAATCTTAGGCTCTAATTTTGTATTGATGTTTGCACTTATTTATTTGAATATTATTACTTCTACTGTTCTTATAACCATTGATAATAATATTATTATTATCTCTATTATTTTAATATTATTATATATGTTATTAATTTTATTATTAATATTAAATAAGTGGTAAGTCATTAGTTATAAGTAGGGTCGAAACCCCACTTTAAATTTTAAAGCTTATTATTATTATTATTATTATTATTATTATTATTATTATTATTATTATTATTATTATTATTATTATTATTATTATTATTATTATTATTATTATTATTATTATTATTATTATTAATGCAAATATTTTACCAATAGTATTGTTATTAATGTTATTATGGTTATTATTAATATTATTATTGTTATTATTTATATTCTCATTGATATTAGTTTTATTATCCTTGATATTATTATATTAGTATCATTATTATTATTAGGGTAAAGTATTTAACCCTATATTATCAAGGTTATAATATCTTTATTATTTTTATGTCTTTAGCATAGTTAGAATTTTGTAAAGGTTATTTTATTTATATGTTATTATTTGGTCAAGCCCTAAGGAGACGTAGGAACGTGCTCCAAGACCGGTGTCATTCTAGGTAAGGGTTTACTAAGGCCATTGTGTGCTTATATGCATTATGTAATTCATATACTATGCATTCTATTTTTATGATTATTAATTATGCCATATATGATATAACGTGGAGTTTAAGTATGTTTTTATATGGCATGTGTACTGTTTATGATAATATGTGTTGTGACCCTGTAAGACATGCATGTGAGTATATTGATATGGTTTACTTGGAGAAAGAGGTTGACCAAGGGAAGTAAGTTGACCTAATTATTTTATTGATTCATGAGTGGAAGAGAAAAATGGAGAATGTTAGGGTTTTGTGTGGGGGAATATAATTTATGATGTTCTATGGGCGAATCAAATTTATGGTTTCTTTGGGAGAATCTAATTTATGATGTTATTTGGGATAATGTAATTTATGAATTGATTGGGGAAATCCAATTTATGATTTGTTTGGGGGAATCCAATTTATGGTTTACTTGGGATATTCTAAGTTATGATTTTATGTGGGAGAATCTAAGCAATTGTAAGGTAAGGATGAATCTTCGGTTTTATGTGATTTGAATTTAGGGTTTGGTAAGGATGGATATTTGGTTTGGTATGGATTGAATGTAGGGATTGGTATGGACAATTCTTTGGGTTTTATATAGTTTGAATCTGGGATTGGTTGAGGTAAATCTTTGGGTTTGGTGTGGATTGAATTTAGGGTTTGTATGAGGTTATTAAGGTTTGTATGGTGTTATTAATGATTTCATGATGGTATTAGGATTACATGGTGGTTTTAATGGTTACATGGTGGTATTAGGGTTTGTATGGTGGTATTAATGATTTCATGGTTGTATTAGGGTTTATATGGTGGTTTTAATAGATGCATGGTGGTATTAGGGTTTGTATGGTGGTATTAATGATTTCATGGTGGTATTAAGGTTGCATGGTGGTATTGATGTTGCTTGGTGGTATTAATGGTTACATCATGGTACTAAGGATTTGCATGGGATGTATAAAGTTTGTATAGGAGCGAAATTTACATATGGAATGTTGATTTGGGATCTGAGGAAAGTAATGTAATCGTTGTTTGGGCGGTTGAGCAGGTTGGATGAAAAATAGTACATGGAGATTATGTGGGTATGTAGGAAACCGAGCTAGGGTTTGTTATGGTTGCTGAAAGTCTTGGGGGTATCACGTACACTTGGGAATTAATGTGATTATGAGGATGCCATTTATGAGTTGTGATGTGTGATGACTTATGCATGTCCAGGGTGAAATCTTTGAATAAAATATTTAAGATATTAATCACTTAAAGTGAAAGATTATTGAGCCGGGTCCAACCGATACACCGGTTAGGAATAGTGGTTAGGGTTATTACCCTATGTGAGATAGGTCCACCGGCAAATAATAGTGGTGTGGACTTTGTCCCGCAAGTGTCCGGTCCACCGACGAATAATAGTGGGGGACTCGAACTCAATAAAAACGAACCCGAGTTTGTTAAAGACACTTAAAAGATATTAATTACTTACAGTGGAACCCCATGTGAGCAGGAACTAGACCGGTCCACCGGCAAATAATAGTGGTGTGGACTTTGTCCCACAAGTGACCGGTCCACCGGCAAATAATAGTGGTGTGGACCTTGTCCTACAAGTGACCGGCCCACCGGCTAAAATAGTGGGGTGTTCCTGTGATTATATGGATTTGATAAAAAGCATAGTGTGTATCGACTTTTGATAAAAGATTAATTAAATAATTAATCCGGACTATGATTGGGCCTTTACGTATGTACTGATGATTATTTCGTTGTTATGATATCATGATTGGCTTATTGATCTTTTATTCTTATGCATCATTTTATGTGCTTATGTGTGGGCCTTAGTGTTCGGTTATCTTATTTAGTACGTAGCGTACTGATCACCCTTTTCATGGGTGCTGCTCATTCCCACGAGTAGTATGCCTTCTGAATTTGTGCAGGTGGGCGAGACATCAGTTGGGGTTGAGTGTTGAGCATATTTGGCTCAAAGTTCGAGAGTGTTGTGGTCGTATTTATTCCTTACACAATTTCATTCCTTTTGTTATTTGTTTGGTATAATATTTTCCATTTTCTGATTCATTACTCGATTGAGTATTATAAAGAACCTTTTACCGGTTGTAAGTTTAATTCTCTTTTGGAAATGAATTATATTTCTTGAGGCGTACTCTGATTTCTATTTGATTCGTGATTTTTCACGTGCACTCTGATTTTTGTATATGATCTTTCTAGTTCTTTTATGAACTGTTGGTTTAAGTTATATTAATCTTTGCTTTAGCCTTAGCACTTGGTACTGGAACAGTCGGAGAGAACTGGTCTAGTACTAAGTTTGGCGGTAACATCCCCAGAATTTACGGGTTTTAAGTGTTTCTAATTTAATTCCTTCCGCTTTAAAAAAATATATAGTGAATTTTGGGGTGTTACATAGTCAATGCACTAGCACTCCCTATGGCAATATGCTTGGTGGGATATAGCCCTTCTCCAAAAGATCCTCTAATTAAGCCTTGAGTTCTTTCATCACTTATGGTTCCATATGATATGGAGCCTTTGATGTTGGCTCTATATTTGATAGTACATCCATGGTGAACTTGAATTCTCAATCATATGGCATTCTTAGGATCTCATCAAAGAATATATCAGGAAACTCATGGATCACTATTATCTGCTCTAATGGTGTCCCAGCTATTTTAGTGTCTCTGATACTACATAGATAGAATAGATATTCCATATGTAGGAGATTGCTTAACCTGATTCTTAACACAATTTTTATAGAGGGATTAGGTTTACATTTCTAGTATAAAACACTAATACAACTTGATCCCCACAAAACCACACAGTCTTGCTCAATACTTCGTGATCATATTTATCTTGATGATCAAACCAAAATCACCTAACTTCGGTTCAATAAGGTCCAATAGAAATTCTATTCCTCCCACTACAAATATAACTTCTTTATAGAACCTAGAGAATGCAATCTTATCCCTCGAAGGCTACATAATAAAAGACAAAAATACAAGTAGAAAAAGATAAGGTAGCTCTAGCTAAATTCAGAGCCTTGAAAGAGGGTAATGCACTAAGGTCAAAAAATGCACCCACAAAAAAAAGTAGAGATAGTAAGCATACCACCCATCACACCGGCCTAGAATTTAACCATTGTCTGGCTCATCATGTTCAAGTGTCCTACTAAAGTAACTCTAACAAAACTATCTAATCCATTCCCTTCCTAGAAAGGGCGAGGCCTTGGACCTCTTGGCTGACTAGCTCGTCTAGTAGCACTAGCTCATAACAATAGTAGTCTTTGAGTATGTGGTTATGGCAATAGGATAAATATGGTACTCTGATATCTAGTCTAGCTCCTCAAGTTGCTACCATAACCTACTCAGAACTTATAGTCTTTGCACCCCCATCATGCCATATCAATGGCATACCACCTTATTGCCTATGCAGTGTACCCTAGGTTAGTTGTACTACATAGTGTTTAGTGGTAGTGTCTCTCTTCAACATGAACCCTAGAAAAACATCTAACTGAGGGCACTCATCCCATGATTGAGCATATAAGTGGCAAGCTATATAACAAACCCATTTCTCACTTTTGAAATTTTTTTCTAAAACATACCAAGGAAAAATGGGTTTTACTAGTGTACCTAACACAAGTTACATGTCTGCCACCAACCTGATATAAGAACAAGGGCTAAACCAACCAAAACATTAAAAACAGCATAATGCATAAAATAGCAGATTAATGGACAAAATACATGTTGGCAGAAATAAGGGGCTATAAAAATGCTAGTTAGGCATGACACCCAACTAAAATCTCAGTGTGCCATTAACCCAAACAAAATCTCTAAATCACCTTGCTCTCAAGCCCTGATCCAACTAAGGTTGACCCTTTGTTTACCATCTCCAGAACATACACATGATCCTTTATTTTTAAGAATGAGTAGGCAACGGAGTGAATGAGCACATTAGTAAGCTACATGCTGAGTAAGCTAAGTTGCTCCATTAATATAAACACAAGTATTATAAGCTATCATATATGGATATGAAATATCTCATGCATCATGACGAACCATATATAATAGAAGGATTACATATAGGCATGTCATCATGTGTAACTCCAACAAAGTAGATTATATCATTCTTAGTTTCACATTATCATTGCATTAGAACTTACACATGATGACAAATAAAATTCAACCATCCTCTAGGGTCTCTTAATTACACAATTCCTTAGGTTTTACCATTTTCTTAACCATATATAAGACAAGTTAATAATTGAATGAATATTCTATTCCTTGACTAACTAGGCACTTCGATCATTAGCCAAGTGCAATATCCAGCTTTTACTCCTTATTAATCAATCATACAAATACTTCCAGTCTTAACCAAGTATTAGCCATTCTCTTATTCATCATTCTTAAATTACTAAAAGATTAATAATTATCCATATTTTATTATCATTGAGCGATGGGCTATGTACCACCCCATTATTTCATATACCATGAAAACCTATCTAAATAAGGGACATAAAGTCAAGGTCAAAGCTAATCACAAAGTAGGCATAATTCTAGGGAAAATCTAATCACCAAAATGGACATAAGTACAAGCCAAAGACAAAAAATATAGACATAATTAAGGCTAAAGCCAACCTCTTAGGTTACTAGGTTATTAGTATTGATACCATCCATTATATCATTAATGAGTAGGTAAGGCATCAGAACCTCTTAGATTCTCCTGAGAAGGCAAAGCCCTAAGGCACCCAAAATACCCAAAGGCAGATAATTCCCTAGTAGCTAATCGAGGATCAGGTAACCTAGAACTATACACAACTCCAATGGCTATCGCTATACATCATTAATATTTTTATTCATAAGAATGGGTGATCATAAAAGGCCCATATAAAAGCTAGAAAGAAATTTTCCATCTTCATTCCATATCAATCCTTTTCTTTCCAGTTTCCCAACCATATAGGTTCCATTTATTAATGTTCCATAATAATTATATCATCCTTATTATTACTCATTTCTCAATACCATCAGTGATCATAATTGGGATATCCATATAGCCTTTATATGCCTCATAGAGTATATCATATATTATGATCTATTTTAATACTTTTAGTGGCCAATAATCACTCGTAAAATCTATACTTTATTTTTAATCCCTCAAAAATTTTAAAGCCTATAATTCAATACATAAATTTTATTTGGGATAAATTAGACTTTAAATCTATTTAGTTTAATTATTTATGGATTTTTGAGTTTATAAAATTGGATATAAATATTTAATAAATTAACATAAATATTTTGTTATTTTATCACACTTGTATTATTTAAATAAATTTTCAAACCCTTATTTTACTAAAATTATCCTTTTTAACCCTTATATTTTTATTATATTAAAGTAAATTATTAAATCAATTTATTACCTAAAAATATTGTATTGTATTATTCTATAAAGTAAATTGTTTTATTTAATACCATTTTCCTTTTCTTTTTCCTTTTTCCTTTTTGTTCCTTCTCTTTTTTCTTCTTTTTCTCTTTTCTCTCTTTTTCTTCTTATTTGGGCTGCTGGCTGGCCAGCCTGCCCTCACCCCCCTACGCGATTGGGCCCTGGCCCATCTCTCCCCCTCCTCCCTCCTTTCCTTTTTCTTTAATTGGCCTAGCCCCTTTCTTCCTTCTCTTGTGCGAGCTAGCCTACCTCCCTTTCTTCCTTCCTTTCTTCCTCAACTGTGCTGGCCTATCTCTTTTTCCTTCGGCCACCCGTCACACTGACACGTTCCTACCCGCAAGTGCACGGGGTCAGAGTAGTAGTCAAGGTCGATCCCACAAGGATTGGTGAATGACTACTAGGACAATGATAAAACTTAACTATTTCTAGACTACGAGATGATATGAAATAATAAATTTTAAGCTAAAATAACTAAATAAGCTAAAAAGAAAGGAAAATAGCACTCAAGTTACTCAAATAAATAGAGGAGCTAAGGTTCCGGTTCCTCACCCCCGATCCTCACATGTAATTGAAGATCACATCACAAAATAATTCAAAAACCATAATCAATCATGCCAAAAAGGATAGCAAGTATTTTGCTTTCTCAAGCCACAACCACCCTATTACATATCTATGGCCCTAACTATCTCTAGCTTAGAGTCTAATAGAATGTAATGCATTAAAGTCTATAAAGTTTCCTCCTTTATTGTTGTAGAGGTCAAATCAATCGTCTCTAGACCTATAATTTAATCTCCCATTGTGCTATTAGGTCTAATACTAGATTATCTCTTGATATCAACGGTATTTCCCACACCGAAAATCAGAACTCGGCTGTGGTTCAAAAATCCGTCAATCAATCAATAACACAACACATACATTATGAATTGAATAAAAAAGTATGCAATAATTCAACACATTAGGATCGGGGAAAATTCCCCTTCACGTTAGCACAAGATCTAGCCCATCAAATTCATAGCAAGAATAATAAAAATAGTAAGAGATTTCATAGATAAAGAAAATATCATTAGATAATACCCTTGATGTTGACAAATTCTTGCAAAAATTTAACTTCTTGAACCTCCGTCTCTAATTTACAAGAGAGATCTTGATAATTGGGGAAGAGGATAGAGAAGAGAGAAAAGGGAGGGAGTGGAGGCTGCCTCAAGATATTAGAATGAGAGTTTTTATATTACCGCCTCGTGGATTGCTAGGGTTTCAGTAAATATGGGCTTCCCGTGTCAGCTTTGATAATTATGTGTATTTTGACCATACCTTTTTCATCATAACTCCGATTAATATGCTTTTGGATGCGTTAGAAAGATATTAAAAATATCAAAAACATTGATGTTGAAAGAGTCTCCAAATTCAGACCTTTTCGTGGTCTAAATTTCACTTCTTTCAGGCCCATATACTTTAAATATGCATTCTTTCTTTCATTTTATTCCAGAATTTACATTTTAGCTCTAAATCTCTTTCCACTTTAACTTTTTCTCCTCTTTGCTCCTTTTTTCTCCTTTCTTCTCCCTTTAAGGTTATTATTTTTCTTTATCCTTCATGATTTTTTTTTTGCTTGAGACCCTGCAAATTTTCACCATACAAAGGCAGTAACAAGAACAAAAAGGGAGAATTCCGACTACAATTAAAGGTAAAAACTCTTATAAACCTTAGGAATAAGATGTAAAAGTCACACTTATCAACTCCCCCATGCTTAAACATTTTCTTGTCCCCAAGTAAAGTAATACAAGAAACCCACCATGAGGAAAAAGAAAAGTAGTAGGATCCCTTACTCAAAAAAGTGCGTTTAGCCCTTTAATATCACAAGAGTCAAGTAAGGAGCAATAAGACCCAAAAATATAACAATTAAAATCTCAAAATCCTTTTTCAAAAGATATTTAGGTTTCCCCCACATGTGAGAAATGTAACTGTGCTATCAAGCTCTAGGGACATGCCATGCAACAAAGGACATCCAACAGTGGAAAGCAGGCAGCCATATACCAACTCACTTTTCCCTCAAAGTTTCCAATTAGACTTCTCACTTTAGGTCTTGTGGACACACCTCTCATGTGCTTTATTTTATTTGAAGGTTCCGCTCTAGTCCTCTCACTCATGATCAAGATCATCCATAGGCTTGGAATACTTTTTGATTCTCCACTACTAGAAAGACTTAGAACACACAACAATCAAGAGGTCTTATTAGGGTTGTAAAGGAGCCATGGGTTAAAAGGTTAGGACGGAATTTTTTTTGGAATTAGATTTAAAAGTCTAGTACCAATGAGATATGTTTTGTTTTTTTAATAACATATATTTTACCATCCCAAATTTTCATCACAAAACACAAGAACCCCAAACTTCTTATTCATTCTTCTTCTTCTTCTTTTTTTTAGAGATATATCGATTTGCTCTTCATCATACACAACCATTTACTCTTTCACACCTCCCCCATGCTTAGATTACATCATACTCCCAACTTTCTTTCTTTTTTTTAAAAAAATTGCGCAACAACCATTGATTCTAGATTTAGGGAGGGATAAAGGAAATTGGGTTACATGTGTGTTTAGATCAAGAAAAATGGCCATAAGCACAACGGGGTTAGCAAAGGATAAAATGTGAAGGTCAGGCTATTTGGCTAATGTAGGTTATGACAAAAAAAAAACAAGTGCCCCTATCATTTTAATGCACGTCTAAGTCATATGTGGCTTTGAAGAAAACCATTACAAGTTCTAGTTTCCCAAGTCATGGTGGGAGACACACACAAAAGAAAAGATAAGAGACTGTAGTGATGTATCAGTCTAAAGGCTCAAAGTCTCACTAGGTCCAAAATTCTCTAATTCTAACACCTTTTTGCAAAGAGTAAATCAGCATAAGTCAAACTACAATACTGCAAGAATGTTAAGGCATATATAACCCTAAAGTTCTCAAACACTATTACACTTGTCTCATAACAATGCAACCAAAACATTTAAGCACATAGAAATCCATTTTCAAAACATGATTTAAAGGGTCTTATCACACCAAACTAAACACTTATGCCATTGCAAGACAAAACACACTCTTTAATATCATAAATGAAGGGTCATTTCCTTTTCTTTTCTTTGTTTGTTTTGATTTTTTTTAGATAAAAATCCAAAAGAAATGACCAAGGAAAAGATAGCAACACTCATCAAAATAAAATGGGGAAGAATAGAATACTAACCAAATGATAAGGATAGGCCATCTTCTCCCCCATGCTTATGTATCACATTGTCCTCAATGTGAAATAAGAAGCATAAAAGAAAAGAGGGAAAAAATCCATAAGGAAATAAAGAGCAAAAAAACCAAGCAAACCAAAATAATAAAAATAAATAAATTAAATAGAATAAAAAAAACTGGGTTGCCTCCCAAGAAGCGCTTGTTTATAGTCATTAGCTTGAATTTCTCACTTCATTTAAGATCATCCAGAAGAATGGTGGTTTTGAGGGCTGCAACCTCACCACCTTCATACACCTTCAACCTTTGCCCATTCACTTTGAATGGCTCTTTATCGAGGCTAGAGATTTTGACTGCTCCGGATGGAAAAACTTGTCTGATTGTGAATGGTCCTGACCATCGGGATCTAAGCTTTCCAGAGAACAATGGCAAATGAGAATTAAATAGAAGCACTTGTTGCCCCACTTCAAATGCTCATTTTGTGATGCATTGATCATGAATCCTTTTTGTACACTCTTTGTGTAGCCTAGCACTCTCATATGCCTTAAGCCAGAATTCATCAAGTTCATTTAATTGAAGGAGCCTCTTCTCACCTACAGCTTGCATATCAAAGTTAAGGAGATAGGTAGCCCAAAATGATTTATGCTCAAGTTCTACAGGGAGATGACAAGATTTTCCAAAAACTAGATTATAAGGGGAAATTACAATAGGAGTTTTAAAAGATGTTTGGTAAGCCCATAGAGCATCGTCAAGTTTCAAGGACCAATTCGTTCTAGAAGAGCTAACCGTTTTCTCAAGAATTCTCTGAAGCTCATGGTTTGACACCTCCACTTGGCCGCTAGTTTGAGGATGGTATGGGGTAGAAACCTTATGGTTAACTCCATACTGACTCAAAAGAGCATTAAATTCTCTATTGCAAAAATGAGAACCCCCATCACTAATGATAGTCTTAGGTGTCCCAAACCTTGAAAAGATATTCTTTTTCAAAAATTTAGTGACGACTTTTGCATCATTTGTGGGAGTGGCTATAGCCTCTACCCACTTAGATACATAATCAACTGCCACAAGAATATATTCATTCACCATTGACTTAGGAAATGGTCCCATAAAATCGATTCCCCAAACATCAAACAACTCCACTACAAGAATGTTTGTGAGGGGCATCTCTTGTTTTCTAGAAATATTTCCCATTCTTTGACACCTATCACAAGTCTTAGCAAAGGAGTATGCATCATGAAATAAGGTAGGCCAATATAATCCACATTGCAAGACTTTTGCAGCTGTTTTGGTGGGTCCAAAATGGCCACCACACTCTTTACTATGACAATGAGATAGTATAGAATGCATTTCATGCTCAGGGATGCATCTTCTAATGACATGATCAGCACAAATCCTATAGAGGTAGGGATCATCCCAAAAGTAATACCTCAGATCATGTAAGAACTTCTTCCTTTGATGAAAGGAAAGATCATTGGGTAAGATTCCACTTACAAGATAGTTCGCAATATCAGCATACCAAGGATGATTTGTAACAGTGTAGAGTGTCTCATCGGGAAATGCGTCTTGAATAGGTGTAGCTTCCTGATTAATCTTGTAGGTAGAGGGTAAACAAGAAAGATGATCAGCTACTTGATTCTCACTTCCCTTCCTATCCCTGATTTCCAAGTCAAACTCTTGCAACAATAAAATCCACCGAATGATTCTGGACTTTGCATCCTACTTACTAAAAAGATACTTCAAGGCCGCATGGTGAGTATAGACAATAACCTTGTTAAGCAATAGATAAGAACGGAACTTTTCAAAGGATAAAACCACAACAAGCAATTCTTTTTCAGTTGTTGCATAATTCATTTGTGCAGAATTAAAAGTCTTACTAGCATAATAGATGGTATGAAATTTTTTTCCTTATGCTGCCTAAGACTGCTCCTATAACAACATCACTAGCATCACACATAATCTCGAAAGATAAATTCCATTTAGGAGTAACAATAATCGGAGCATCTACAAGTTTTTCCTTTAAAGTGTTAAAGGCAGCCAGACATGCATTAGAAAAGTGAAAGGGCACATTTTTAGCCAACAAATCACAAAGAGACTTTGAAATTTTTGAAAAATCTTTAATGAAGCGTCTATAGAAACCTGCATGACCAAGGAAACTACGTATATCTTCAACACATGTAGGGGGTGGAAATTTCTCAATGACTTCAATTTTGGCTTTGTCTACCTCTATCCCTTTGCATGAAATCTTATGCCCTAAAACTATTCCTTCCTGGACCATTAAATGACACTTTTCCCAATTTAAAACCAAATTGGTATCCTCACAACGCTTAAGAACAAGTTCAAGATTATTTAGGCATGCATCAAATGACGACCCAAAGACCAAAAAATCATCCATAAAAATTTCCATAAATTTTTCAATCATATCATGAAATAAAGCCATCATACATCTTTGAAAAGTGGTTGGGGCATTACAAAGACCAAATGGCATCCGTCTATATGCGAAGGTGCCATAAGGACAAGTAAAGGTTGTATTCTCTTGGTCCTCAGGGGAAATAGGTATTTGCATATAACCAGAATACCCATCAAGAAAGTAATAATAGTCATGCCCTGCTAAGTGTTCAAGCATCTGGTCAATGAAGGGAAGGGGAAAGTGGTCTTTTCTAGTGGCATCATTCAACTTTCTAAAATCAATGCAGACACGCCAACCTGTAACAGTTCTAGTAGGCACCAATTCGTTATCATCATTCTTGGCTACCGTGATTCCCCCTTTCTTGGGAACCACTTTTACAGGACTAACCCAAGAGCTATCAGAAATTGGATAGATCATACCTGCATCTAATAGCATAATTACCTCCTTCTTCACCACCTCTTACATTGTTGGGTTCAATCGCCTTTGAGGTTGGATCACTTTCTTATGGTTATCTTCCATGAGAATTTTGTGCATGCACATAGAAGGGCTAATCCCTCTAATATCAGCAATGGTCCATCCGAAGGCCTTCTTTCGTTCCTTAAGCACTCTCATCAATTTTTCTTCCTAAAAATTAGTCAAAGATGAAGAAATAATGATGGGAAGTGTATCATTATGACAAACAAATGTATATTTCAAATGCTGAGGTAGTGGCTTGAGCTCTAGTGTGGGAGGTTCCTCAATAGATGACTTCAATTTTGGAATCTGGCCCTCTCTAGCCCTTATAAGGGGACCATAGTGTGACAACCATATGGTGGATGCGCATTCAAGTACTCGACAACCTCTTATTCTTTCTCTTCGTTCTCTCACTGTCTTTGTTGAACCAAACACCTTTCCAGGGGATCCTACACAACCCTTGCTTGAAAACAATCATCAATTACATTATCTAAAATATCAATACAATTGCAAGTGCTATCATCTAAGGGGTATTTCATGCTCTTAAATACATTAAAAGTGACTTCTTTGCCTTGGAAACGAAGAATGAGCTTACCCTCTTGGACATCTATAAGAGTACATCCTGTTGCTAAGAAAGGCCTACCAAGAATTAGGGGGACTTTGTGGTCTTCCTCCATATCTAGCACAACAAAGTCAACAGGGAAGATAAATTTGTCTACTTTAACTAAAAAATCTTCAATAAATTCCCCTAGGATATTTGATAGATCGATCAGCCAACTGAAGGGACATATTGGTGGGTTTTGGTTCCCCTAAACCTAGACACTTTAAAATAGAGAAGGGCATCAAATTAATGCTAGCACCAAGATCACATAATACCTTCTCGAATTTTAAATCCCTAATTACACATGGGATATTGAAACTTCCTAGATCCTTAAGCTTCGGAGGAAGTTTGTTCTGCAAGATTGCAGAGCATTCCTCCTTCAAACTTACTATTTCAAAATCATCCAGTTTCCTCTTGTGAGTGATTATGTCCTTTAGAAACTTCCCATAACTGGGCATCTGTCTCACAATGTCAAGCAACGGCAAGTTAATGTGCAGTTTCTTAAGTATATCAAGAAATTTTATAAATTGAGCATCTTACTTGCGTTGTACAATCCTACCTAGAAACGAAGGAGGAGGAACATATTCATTTACCTCTTGAGGTGAAGTGTGGATTGTCTTAGGTTGTGATTCAAGCACTTTCTCTTTTGGAGCTTTTTCTTTATCTTCCTTGGGTTCTTGAGGGTATGGTTCAAGTAGTGGTTTCCCACTCCTCAAGGCTATTACATTAATTTTCTCTTTAGGGTTGCTGATTGTATCACTTGGCAAAGTGTTAGGTGTTGTTGCTTAAATGGCATTATCAAGTTGTCCAATTTGTGCCTCTAGGTTCTTGATGGATGCATCTTGATTTTGGAGGCGGGATTCTTGTTTCTGAAGATGAGCTTGAATTTGAGAATCATGTTTTTGAAGGGTGCTCTCGGTGCGAGTGATGAACTTGGACATCATCTGTGCTTAAGTGTGATCCAGCACATAACTCACACATAGGTGCATTAGCTTGTACCTACATACAAGAAGTACTACCAATTTTGTCAAATTTTTTAGCAAGCAAATCAATCTTAGCCTCTAATGCCGTGATGCAATCTAAAGAGTGAATTCCTGGAGTCTTTTGTATTAGGGCACGTTTGGAGTGCCATTGGTGGGAATTCGAAGCCAGCTCCTCAATGAACTCATAAACCTGCTTTGGAGTCTTGTTCATAATGGTACCTCCTGCAGCTACATCTATCATAGAACGGTTAGTAGCAGAGATACCATTATAAAAAGTTTGCATTTGAAGCCACATAGGCAGGCCATGATGTGGACACTTCCTAAGAAAATCCTTAAAACTTTCCCATGCATCATAAAGTGATTCAAGGTCATTTTGCATAAAGGTAGTGATGTCATTCTATAATTTTACAATTTTTGATGGTGGAAAATATCTAAAAGGAAATACTTCATCAATCGTCCCAAGTAGTAATAGACCCTGGGGCTAATGAGTGTAACCAACTCTTAGCCTTATCACGTAAAGAAAAAGGGAACAGTCTAAGCCTAATTGAATCATTAGAAACACCATTTAGCTTAAAAGTGTCACAGATTTCTACAAAGTTAGAAATATGGGAGTGGGGATCTTCATTAAGGTTACCTCCAAATTGAACTGATGTTTGTAGCATCTGGATAATGGCAGGCTTCATCTCAAAATTATTAGCTTGTATGGCCAGTCTTCGTATGCTTGAGGTTGAGCCATCAAGGCTTGGTGTAGCATAGTTCCGAAGTGACCTAGGAATGGGAGCTTGCTCTCGGATAGGAACTTGTTCTTGGAGTAAGATGTGCCCTTGTGGTGGGATTTGTCCATTATGGGGTGGAGTATTGGTTTCCATTTCAGCGTTTGTGGTGTGTGACCTATGAAAATGTGAGATGGTCCTCTCAATCTCGAGATCAAGTGGCACTAGATCACCCCCACTAGCGCAGGTCATGCACTAATGCACCTGCACTAAATCAAGAACTCCTACACCCAAGATTAGTCAACCACAACAAAAAGAATGTAAAAAGAAAAAAAAATGTCTAGATCACAATAAATACCTTGAGTCCTAATGTCACTCGCTGCCAATCCCCGGCAACGGCACCAAAAACTTAACACATTCCTACCCGCAAGTGCACAAGGTCAGAGTAGTAGTCAAGGTCGATCCCACAAGGATTGGTGAATGACCACTAGGACAATGATAGAACTTAACTATGTCTAGACTACGAGATGATATGAAATAATAAATTTTAAGCTAAAATAACTAAATAAGCTAAAAAGAAAGGAAAATAGCACTCAAGTCACTCAAATGAATAGAAGAGGTAAGGTTCCAGTTCCTTGCCCCCGATCCTCACATGTAATTGAAGATCACATCACAAAATAATTCAACAATCATAATCAATCATGCCAACAAGGATAGAAAGTGTTGTGCTTTCTCAAGCCACAACCACCCTATTATATAACTATGGCCCTAACTATCTCTAGCTTAGAGTCTAATAGAATATAATGCATTAAAGTCTATAAAGTTTCCTCCTTTGTTGTTGTAGAGGTCAAATCGATTATCTGTAGAATTACAATTTAATCTCCCATTGTGCTATTAGGTCTAATACTAGATTATCTCTCAATCTCACTGGTATTTCCTACACCGAAAATCAGAACCCGGCCGTAGTTCAAAAATCCGTCAGTCAATCAATAACACAACACATATATTATGAATTGAATAAAAAAGGATGCAATAATTCAACACATTAGGATCGAGGAAAATTCTCCTTCACCTTAGCACAAGATCTATCCCATCAAATTCATAGCAAGAATATTAAAAACAATAAGAGATTCCATAGATAAAGAAAATATCATTAGATAATACCCTTGATGTTCATAAATTCTTACAAAAATTTAACTTCTTGAACCTCCGTCTCTAATTTACAAGGGAGATCTTGATGAATTGGGGAAGAGGATAGAGAAGAGAGAAAAGAGAGGGAGTGGAGGCTGCCTCAAGATATTAGAATGAGAGTTTTTATATTACCCCCTCGTGGATTGCTAGGGTTTCGGTAAAGATGGGCTTCCCGTGTCAACTTTGACAATGATGTGTATTTTGACCATACCATTTTCATCATAACTCTGATTAAGCTAATTTTGAATGCATTGGAAAGCTATTAAAAATATCTAAAACTTTTATAGTGAAATATTCTCCAAATTCAGACCTTTTTGTGGTCTAAATTTCACTTCTTTCCGGCCCATATACTTTAAATATGCATTATTTCTTTCATTTTATTCCACAATTTACATTTTAGCTCTAAATCTCTTTCCACTTTAACTTTTGCCCCTCTTTGCTCCTTTTTTCTCCTTTCTTCTCCCTTTAAGGTTATTATTTTTCTTCATCCTTCATGATTTTTTTTGTTGCTTGAGACCCTACAAATTTTTACAACACAAAGGCAGTAATAAGAACAAAAAGGGAGAATTCCGACTGAAATTAAAGGTAAAAAATCTTATAAAACTTAGGAATAAGATGTAAAAGTCACACTTATCATGCACCCAGTCCCCCTCCCCTTTCTTCTTCTTCTTTCCTTCATCATCATCTTTCCCTGGTGAGAATCCTGACCCTCACCATCTCTACCTGCAACTCCCTCTCCCTTGTTGACCTCCCCCTATCTCCATCTCTCTCTCTCCTCATTTTCTTGACATACTAGCCCCACCATCTCACCCTCTCCCTCTTCCTCTCCCTGCCATTACCATATCCTCCTCCCTCTCCCTGCAACTCCCATTTCCCTACCACATACCATCACCCCTCAAGCTCTTTATCCCCTCCCTTCTCTTCCTCTTCTATTTCTTCCTCCTTCCTTACCTATTCTACATTTTTTTCCCAAACTCCCCATGCTCCCCAACCCTCTCTTTTCTTTCCTTTCTTCTTCTTCCCTCACCTTCTCTATTTTTGCTTCACCGCCCAACTCCGCCACTTTCGCCGCCTCAACAACCACCTGTGCCACCCCTACCACCCTCTACCTTATCCTTGAATCATCCCAACACCTATTGAGCCACTCCGTAGCCTCCTTCTTCCTCCTCTCTTCTTTTTCTCTTCTTTCCCATCCTTCTTGGTAGCCCCCTAACACTGCCATATGCCGCCGCCATTCCTCTTCCTATTCTGCCACCTAAGTCACCACATTACTCGTTGTAACCACCTTTACCACCCCCAAATCATCGATTGGCTGAAACCACCACCTGCAAGCCCTCATTTTCCCTCTCCCTTTCCCTTCCTTCTCAGCCCCCCATTTTGACTCCCTCCTCGGCTGCCACCTTCATAGCCTTGCTGCTGCTACCTCCTCTGCCCTTAGCTACCTTCAACCCATCCTTGACCACCACCTACACCCTCTCTCCACTTCTGCACTATTCCCTTGCCCCAAATCCTTCTCCATCATATCTTTTTCTTAGCCCCAAACCACTAACCTGAAAGTACCCAATTTTCCCTCTTTTCACCACCTTCGAGCCCCCTCCTCCTTCATTTCCTTGAGCTGCATGAGCACTATGAGCTGCTAACTTTGTTGACTAATTTGGGTAATAATTATTAAGGTATAATAATATTTTAATTTAATTATTTGATTATTTCAGTGTTATAAAGCCTTATACTCTGATTTTTATTATTTATAATGTAATAAGTCTTGATATTATTTTTAGGTATTGGTTTTGATAATCAAAGCTTGAACCTTTAACTGGAATACTAGTAAGGTTCATTTTTATGGGAATCGAGGTAACCGTTAAATCCCACTTAAATGCATGGATTAACGTATGTTAGCACATTAGGATTTTTATTATGTTATTATGCTTAATATATGTTTTTTAATATCATATGCATAGTTTATTGTGATTTTTGATAAAGAGAAGCATGTAGGTTATATGTTATGTATGGAAATATTATTTAAGGTAAGAGTTTCATGGTTAATGAAAATGTTAAGTATTATCCATGTTGTATTATGGTATTGTGATCTTTATTGTATGATTAATATTTCGTGAGTCTTAGGGGTATTTTAGTAATGTATATTGTATAAGAATACTGCCTAATAAATATATAGGGGTGCTAATAATATTATATTAATTATAAGAGTTGTGGATGAGGTGTTAATATTAATATTTTATGTAGTAATAATAATAATGTAATATAAGTGGTGTACTAAGAGGCAAAATGGTAATTTTAATTAAAAACGGTATTATGGTAATTTTAGAGGGAAGGGGCAAGATGGTAATTTTATAATTAAAGGGTAAAAGGGTAATTTTGGAATTAAAGGATAAATTGGTAATTTGATAATAAAAGGGGTATTATAGTAATTTCATATTTAAAGGGTAAAATGGTAAATTTTGTAATAAAAGGGTAAAATGGTAATTTTATAATAAAAGGGATAAAATGGTCATTTTGTGATTAAAGGGAAACATGGTAATTTGGAAATTAAAAGAGGTAAAATGGTAATTTCATAATTAAGGATAAAATGGTAACTTTATAAGTGAAAGGGTGTTATGGTAATTTTTAGAAGTTAAGGGGAAAAATGGTAAATTTGAAAGTAAAGGGGTAAAATGGTAATTTTATAAATAAAGGGAAAATGGTAATTTTGTAATAAAAGGGGTAAAATGGTAAATTTTGTAATAAAAGGGCAAAATGGTAATTTTATAATAAAAGGGGTAAAATGGTCATTTTGTGATTAAAATGAAACATGGTAATTTGGAAATTAAAAGAGGTAAAATGGTGATTTCATAATTAAGGATAAAATGGTAACTTTATAAGTGAAAGGGTGTTATGGTAATTTTTATAAGTTATGGGGTAAAATGGTAAATTTAAAAGTAAAGGGGTAAAATGGTAATTTTATAAATAAAGGGCACAATGGTAATTTTGTAATAAAAGGGGTAAAATGGTAATTTTGTGATAAAAGGGGCAAAATGGTAATTTTGTGATTAAAGGAAAACATGGTAATTTCGAAATGAAAAGAGGTAAAATGGTAAATTTATAATTAAGGATAAAATGGTAATTTTATAAGTGAAAGGGTGTTATGGTAATTTTTTTAAGTTAAGGGGCAAAATGGTAAATTTGAAAGTAAAGGGATAAAATGGTAATTTTATAAATAAAAGGGGTAAAAGTGAAAATTGAAAAGGAGTAATATGGTAATTATAAAAATTGTGAAGGATAAAATAATAATTTAAATAACTGAAGGGTGATTTGATAATTTAATAATGGAGAAGGGTAAAATGGTAAATATAATAAATGTGAAGGAAAATTTTGTAATTTAACCAACAAAAGAGGTAATTTGATAATTAGGATAGTGAATAGGGGTAATTTGGTAATTTGACCAACTAAAGAGCAATTTTTTAATTATAATAAAGGAAATGGGCAAATTAGTAATCTAACCAATCAAATGGGAAATATATTAAGTGTAACGATGACAAAGGGTGATTAGTGGCCTAACAAGTGTGGGAAATAGCTCGATAACTTAAATCGAGTAAGGATGTAGCTAAAGCTGAATGTGTGCTATGTGTCCTACATGCCTTGGTTGTCCCATATAATTATATGTCGTGTTCTATATGCTCTTACCTTAACTATTTCATGTGTGGCGTAGCTTGGAACCGAGGTGTGTTTATGTGTCTTCTTTTGGTATGTGCTGATATGGATATGCTATGAGTTATGATGTGGCGTGATATACCCCTTTAGGACATGCATGCTAGGATGATTAATGTGCTAATGTAGGATGGAGGCATGATAAAGAGTAATGGGAGAGAAAGATAACCAAGGGGAAGTAAGTTGGCTAATGTAGGAATAGGAGAAACTAGGGTTTGCATGGGATTGTTAGAGTCCAAATGGGGGCAAACTTTACATATGAAAAGTTTCCTCGGGGCGTGAGGAAGCTAATAGGAGTGTCATTTGGGTGTCCGGGGGCTTTAAGTGAAAAATAGTACGTGGGGCAGTATAAGGGTGCGTAGGAGACTAGACTAGAGTTTAAGGGGAAACCCTAATTTGAGTAGGGGGAAGAAGAAAAAGAGAATAAATAAATAAATGAGAATGAGTAAGACATGAAGTGAGGATTGAATCTAAGGGTCGTGATGTGTGGGGGTGTTGAAATAGTTTGGAATGTGTGAGGTAGAAAAGGTCGAACCACACAGGCCCAAATTAGGATTTCTTGATAAAACCCAAGGGTAAGGCGGTGAGTGGATTTTGAGGGTACAAAGTGTGGGCCTCGACCCCTACACTTGGGAGTCAGGTTTTCGGTGTAAGTAAGCGGGTTATGGGAAGGATGTTGGGGCAAGTTTGGAGGCACCGAGTCTCAAGTTGTGGGATGGGCCCTCTTAGGAGGATAAGTATAGCTGGAGTTAACCATGCATGTATAGGGAGGAACCTGTTGAATAAGATATAATAAAATACTAATTATGTAAAGTGGTCGATTATTGAGCCAGGTCTACATGATCCATTGGTTAGGAATAGTGGTTAGGTACGTTCTACCCTATAAGTGACCGATCTATTAGCGAATAATAGTAGCATGGACATTGTCTAGCAAGTGACCGGCCCACAAGCAATAATAGTGGAGGATCCCGAGCTCAATAAATTAAACCCTAATTTGGTAAGATGAGTAAAAGACACTGAGTACCTATAGTGGAACACCATGAGATTCGAGGCCAGACCGATCCACCGGCTTAATAGTGGCCAGGAGCGTTTTGCCCTGGAGACCAATCCACGAGCATATAATAGTGGTTAGGTGCATTCTTTCCTATAAGTGACTGATCCACCGACTATAATAGTGGCGTTCCCGCACTCTTATGGAGATTATAATCTGAGATGATTGATTAATGATGGACTGATGGCCTTAAGGCCCTAAAAGTATCGATTATTCAGTATGGCCTAATAATATTTAGTTGGCATATTAAGTATGCGAATGTACGAAAGTGAATGTTATGTGTACACCATTAATATCTTATTGAATTGTGGAATATGTGAATGTATGGGTTTGAATATTCTATTTACACCTGTCATTATGTATAGACATAATAGTATAACATGTGTTACATTATGTGCCTACTTTTAAGTGCATTTTTAAAGGGTTACTCAGTATCGTAGTACTGAAAGGATCCATTCCTAGGGCCCCTGCCTATTCAATGGGCAGTACTCCTTATAGGTCATATTCAGTGTTACTCAAGTGGGCCATCAGGAAAGGGCGTAAGGAACTATTCGCAACTTTTTGAGTTTTACTCCGTCTCCTTTAAATCCACAGTTCTATGTATTTGTTATTTTGTAACCACCACCGGTAGATTATACTACTATAAAATATTTACTTACGCTACTTTGATTATAATATGTTTAAATTTCTCAAAAATTGTGTTTTACTCTTTTAGCCTTAGCACTTGGTACTAGAACGGTAGAAGTAAACCAGTCTGGTACTAAGTGAGGAAGTAATATCTCCAAAGTTCACGGTTTCTTAACTTGCTTCAGCTAATTTTCTCTTAATTAAACAAAAATTTTCAGTAGTGAAATTTTGGGAGTGTTACATTATCCCATTAATAATTATGGTACAGTCCCAAACATAGCCTCAAATCATAACAAAAACAAAGGAAAGAAACCATGTAAACAAGTTGAACCAGTCGATCTATCTGGCTTGACTATTCTATAAGTTTAAGTAAATCAGTCAATTAGTTTAACTAAACCAAACAATGCATTCCTCGAACCAATCAATTTTTTTGGGCAATTAAGTAAACTTTTCATAGAATGATTAATCGATATACTCAAAATCATACCTGAGATTGAAGCATTAATCTTAGAATCGTGCAGAGGAGTGATGATGAAGAAGATGATGTTGAGGTCATCTCTCTCCCCTAATTGTCCCAATTGACCTTTAGATCGTTTTGATATAATATTTTAGGTTAAATGCATCATCAAATTTGTTAGTAATGTCTTAGGGATAAATTAACACAATTTTTTAAGGTACTATTTGGGTGTAAGAGGTTTTTCAAAAAATCATATTAAAAAAATGTGACCGTCTCCACAAACAGGTCAATAGGTATTGGTCTACTAGTCTACTATTCATAGACTAGTCATTTAGTTTTCCCTAAGGTGTTGATTGATTTATTTGAGAAAACTTGATTTGATTAAATGACAAAAAAGTTGATTGGTTCCTAGAACCTATAGATTGGTTCATAGAACTAGTCAATCAATTGGCTAGAAAAACTCAATAAACATCATTTTTCAACATAATTTTAAATCAAACTTTACCTCAAACCAATTTATAACATTAGATCAACATCCAATGCTTATAATTTAGCATAATCCGTATTCAACCTTTTCCAAAAATATAGGGTGTTATGACATTACTCCCTTAAAGAGACTGCATCCTAGATGCTTATAACAATCAAATCACATCATTAAACATAAATTAAAACACATGTCATATTCACATTCAAGGAAAAGGGTACTACTCCCTTAAAGAAAAAAGTTTAAATTTAAGATAACAACTACAAAAAAAAAATCTCTAGATACTTGGCTTGAATTTCATCCTTAACCTCCTAACTATACTCCTTTATACCATTCCATGACCATAAAACATTCACTAACGGAACAGTCTTCATATGCATCTCTCTCACTTGTGTGTCTTGGATGCTCATCGGTCACTCCTCATAAGTTAAATACTCATCAAGCCCTAATGACTCTTGTCAGATAATGTGCAAAAGATACACCATGTTGTTTCTCAACTGCAATATGTGAAAAATATTGTGTACACTCAACTAGTAGAGCTAAGCAATATGCCACTTCACCTACACGGTCCAAAATCTCTTTTAATATACCTTTGAATAAGCTTACCTTTCCAACCAAACCTTATGAATATATATAAGGGAGATACCCTCAAAAGAATTATGTCATTGACCTCATAACCATTAATTTGTCACTTCAGATCTTTGTAGCTCTTCTATCATTTCTAGGTGGCTCTCATTGAGTCCTAAATCAAATAGATGTGCCTAGTCATCACCTCAATTATCTTAGCTCCTAACATGAGCATCTTGCTAATATCATTCCAACATAAGAGACTATGAAACTTAATTCTATAAAAGGCATCAAAACGAGCTATGTTGATACTAGCGAGATAATTATTGTTATAGGAAAACTTGATTAAATCTGATTAGTCTTCCCAACTTCCCCAAAAATCTAGCATGCCTCCTAGAGTTTGAATGGTCCTATCTATAAAAGCATCCATAGCTAGGTGAACTATTGTACTCATCTTTAGTTTATTACCAAATGAAGCTTGTAATTTTTGCCTAATGTTGTCAAGAACCTATAGTCCCAATCAAACATAATTCCCTTAGGAATTCCACGAAGTCTTACCACATTCTTTCTATAAGCATTGGTTTGTCACTCTATACACCAAGTTTACTTCATTGATATGACATAGCTAACTTAGTCAGATGATCCATAATGACCCAGATGGAATCAAAACAACTATAGGTCCTCGGAAGACCAACCACAAAGTCCATCAATATACTATCCCACTTCAACTTTGAAACTACAAGTGGTTGTACTAATATTCCTGGTCTCTTGTACTCAATCTTAAACTTCTGATAGGTCAAACATCAGGAAACAAACTCTCCTACTTCCTGCTTTATGCGAGGCCACTAATATTTTTGGTCGATCATGTATAGCATGTGTACTCTGGGGTGAATAGAGTAATGAATGTAATGTCCATTCTCAAGGATCTTCCTCTTAATTTTAACATAACTCTATTTTGCACAACACCTACCATGATATCTAATGCTACCATCTTCATAGATCTAAAATCTTCTAACTCTACCTTCTATAATACCAGCTCAAATTCTCTTCAGCTTGACATCGCATACTTGGTTAGCTTGGATCTCCTTAAAAATCAAAGGTGTGAGGGTAAGTGCACTAATTCTTAACTAGGATCACAACAATGATAAGTTCAATCTTCATCTATTTGATCTCTTGACACAAGTGATCTAATAGTACACTCATGCCTAAGGAATGTGAAGTCTTCTAGCTAAGTGCATCTACGACCACATTGGCTTTGCCCTTATGGTGCATAAATTCCAAGTCATTATCCTTAACCAACTTCAACCACTGGTGTTATCTTAGGTTCAACTCCCACTAAGTGAAGATGTACTTGATGCTATTATGGTCAGTGTAAAATTTTCACTAAACTCTATAGAGATAATACCTCTAAATTTAAAGAGCAAACACTATCGTAGGAATCTCTAATTCATGCTTTAGTAGGTTTCTTTATGCGACTTTAAATGTAGTGAAGCATAAGCCTCACTGTACACCTCCAAACCGTTAGACCCACTAGCAATGTAGTAGAAGCCAAATGCATCTTCAACTCCTTGAAAGCTTCACCACACTTCTCATTCAGTTGGAAACATGTGGCCTTCTTCAATAGTTGGGTTAAAGATTGTGGAATCTTGGACAATTCTGCCATGAATGGATGATAGCAACAACCTAAACCTAGAAAATTGCACACATCTTTTATAGAAGTGGGCTTTATTCACTCAAAAACATCTTGTATTTTGGCAAAATCAACTACAACACCATCCTTAGAGATTAAATGACCTAGGAAGCCCATTTGATTTAACCAAAACTCGCACTTTGATTATTTGGTATACAGTTGGCTTAATCTTAGTGAGACTAAAGTCTACCACAAATGTTGTTCATGAATCTACCAGTCACATGAGAAGATGATGATGTCGTTGATAAATACTATGATAAACAAGTCTAAGAAAAGATAAAAGATATGGTTCATGAGGGATGTGAAAGTTGTAGATGTATTATCATGAACTCATAATGGCCATACATTTTTTGAGAAGTAGTCTTAGGAATGTCTTCTTCTGTTATCCTCAACTAATGATAGCTCGAGCGAAGATCAACCTTGAACAACACCTTGGCTTCCTTAAGTTGATAGAACTGGTCATCGCTCCTTGCTGACAGATAATGGTTCTTCATAATCACCTAGTTACCCCCTCATTAGTAAATGCACAATATCAAGCTTCCATCCTTCTTCCTTTTGAACAACACTAGCACTCCCTATAGTGATATGCTAGGTCAGATGTGACCCTTCATAAAAAGCTCTTCCAATAGAGCCTTGAATTCTTTCATCTCTATAGGTGAAATATAGTATAGGCCTTTAGATACTAGCTCTATCCCTAGCAATACATCCACATAAAACTCAACTTCTTAAACTAATGGCATTTTAGGATCTCCATAGGGAAAACATTGGGAAATTCCCAAACCATAACTATCTACTCCAATATCATCTTAGCTACTTCAACATCTCTAATACTACACTGGTAGAGCGGATATCCCTTATATATAAGGTTACTCAAAGTGATCACCAACACAATCCTTATAAAGGGATTAGGTTTGCACTTTCGATAGGAAACCATAATACTAATTGGTCCCTATAAAACCACTCATTCTTGCATGTAATCTATCAATGTTAGATATTTACCTAACATATCCATTACATTAATTTTGTCAAATAACCCTAATACCCTTTGGTCCACATAGAACCACTTTTACCTCTATATTTAGTAATTAGGTGATCTAACCTGCATCTCTTATAGTGGTAGTTCCTCTCCTAGGCACGACCCCCAAACAACACTCAAGATTAGGTAGCTTAACCCATGCTCTGACCAAATCTTGGCGGTTAGATACCTCAAGAGAAAGCCTTATTCCATTTACTAGGATACTCAAAACCCTTGAATTTCCTCTCGCCACTAGACTTAGTACTCTAAGCTTGGATGACTCGAGATGCCTCTATGGCATGCTCATATATCCCCTTCATATCTGGCAGACTAACTCTCATCAACATGTCCTAGTATCAGATCCTCAATATGTTCTCAAAATGGAAAACTTGCATCACCTCATTGGCATTTACCTCTAAAGAAAATTAGACTAAGTCCATGAATCGAGTATAACACTCCTCGATGGACATGCCCTAGTTATAGTGTAAGAAATTCATCGTACTTCTTCATATATAGGTGGGCTAGGCAAAATAGGGTTTGTAAAGCCTCTGGGAATGGTCCACATCTTGTAGATTCTCCACACCTATGTTAGATGCTCCTCTACCATGCATTTTCCCTTCCTCTTAGATAGTACACCACTATGTGTACCCTCTTGTCTCCTAGGGAAAGGTAGATGATGAAAGTATTCTCTATGTTTTGGACCCATCATTCCATTATATTAGGGTCCTTCTTACCCTCAAAGATTAGCGGGTGATGATGCCCAACCATTTTGAGATAATCCTCTAGAGCTAGTGCAACTATTAGCTCTAGTAGAGGTTGAGGTGCTTGGATTTGGCCCTCCATATAAGCTCTAATGGTCTCCATAAATGCTTCAATATGCTTATAATGGCAATTAGCAGCTATCACATCCTAAAGACTAGAAGAAGTTAGGAATAGAAATAATTATAACGAGTACTAAGACTCGGACAACAATAATCACAAGCTATCTATAGCACATTCCTAACCCCACTCTCACTCACAAACATTCCATGTTTGAAATAATTAAACTTGTTAGTAAAATCAAAGAAAAAGAATCTAAATTTAAGACTAATAACATCATGTGGTATTATCTTAAAATTATTTGGCATTTTTAGTAAAATGTTTTGATATACTATATAACATTAGTTTAACAATTTTATAAAAGTGGAAACTTTTTTAAAGTAAAAGATCTAATACTAACCTATAACACACATTTTTCACTCTCAAAAAATTTTACTAAAACATTTATGG
This sequence comes from Tamarix austromongolica, assembly GCA_039764185.1. Taxonomy (NCBI): domain Eukaryota; kingdom Viridiplantae; phylum Streptophyta; class Magnoliopsida; order Caryophyllales; family Tamaricaceae; genus Tamarix; species Tamarix austromongolica. The sequence continues at coordinate 53,378,855 of CM077817.1, forward strand.
AAGCTGAAAAAATATCTAGGAAAATTGGGATCTTGCCATCATATCTAACATAGGATATATGTTTTCCATGTATCTATATCAAAATAAGGCTAAACCAACCAAAACATCAAAAACAACATAATACAAGTAATATTAGATTAATTAAACCACTTTAAAGAGTATTTTACATTAGACCCTACAAAAATATCCATATATCCTTCCTCTCAAGCGCCAACCCAATTAATTTAGGCCCTTTATTAACCATCTCAAAAGGCCTGCATATGGCCCCCTACTCATAGGAATGAATAGGTGAGGAAACAAATGGATACATTAGTATGATAAATACATAATAAGCCAAGGTGCTATCTCAATGTAAATATAAGTGTGCCAAGCTATCATATCTTGATATGAAATATCATATGATTCAAGACAAATCATATATATAACTGTAGGATAATGTATAGACATGCTATCATTCATAACTCCAAAAAGAAGATTATATCATGCATTGTTTCACATTATCATTGCATAAGCACTTACACAGATGACAACAAAGCAAATCTAAGAAACCTTCAGGGTTTTTCTTTCAATTACCCAATTCATTAAGTTATACCATTTACTTATCCATATATAAGATTATTCAATCATCCAATCAATATTCCATTTCATAAATAATTAGTCATTTAAACTTTTAGCCAAGTGTATAAACCAACATTTATTTTTTTTTTGATCAATCATACCATTACTTCCACTCCTCACTAAGCCGTTATCTTAGTCATCATTAATAGTTTTCTAACTAAATTATTATTATCTGTATTTTATTTTCATCGAGTGATAGATTGTGCACCAACCCATGATCTCACATAACATGGAAGCCGATCCAAATAAGGGACATAAAGTTAAGGTTGAAGCTATTAACTAAATTGTCATTAGTTAAGGCAAAAGCGAATAATAAAAATGGATATAATTCCAAGCCAAAGCCAAACACCTAGGTAACTAGACCCTTTAGAATTGATACCCCCTAGTATATCATCAATGTTTAGAGAAGGTAAGGTACCCAATCCTCTTAGGATCCCACACAAAGGCACCAAAAATGCTGAAAGGTAAACTAAGCCCCTGTAGCTAATCGAGGATCTAGTATGCCAGATCCATACTCAATTCGATTGCCTATTCCTTTATACGATTAGTATTTTATTCATATGGGTAGGTGATCATATATGGCCCATACAAAAGAAAGTAAGGCAATTCCCATGTTTATTCCATATCAATCCTCTTTCTTTCCATTTTTCCAACCATGTGGGTTCAATTTATCCTTGCACCACATTACTCATATCTATCTTATCATTTTTCTCAAGTCCATGTTTAGTTTCATTACTCATATCTAAATGCCATCACTTATCATAAGTGAAATATCCATTTAGTCTTTACAATACTCATGGATTATATCATAAATTATAATCCATTTTTATCCTTTCATTAATCTAATAATCTATGATAAAATCTATATTTTATCGCACAAGTAATCATGATATAGTCCCAAACATAGCCATAATGCAAAACCAAATTGAAAGGAAACCAATCATGCAAACCAGCTAAAAAGTTGATCGCTTGCCTAATCAGTCGATCAATTTATCTCAACTAGAATATGAATTTGTCCAATAGATTAATTGGTTTGGTCAAACTAGTAAAATTTTCATGGACTAGTCAATTTATTTTTCCCAACTGGTTGATGGATTTAAGTAAAGAGTAAGACTCAGGTCTCTATAAGCTTATGCATCAATAGTTTGGGTAAACCAATCAACTACTTTAGGAACCGTTCAATTAATTTGATATAAGTAGTCAATCGGTTTATGCTACATAATATCAAATGATTAAAGTTCGTCTACATTCTTTCATTTAAATCACCCTTAACTACCTTAATACATGTATCAACATATTCTAACATATTTTGAACTAGATTAACATGCACTTCACAACATGGAATCCTCATATAGTGTTTTTACTCCTTTTTCATGCTTTTAATCATATCATGTCATATAACCATCCAAATCACATATACAAACTATATTTATTCATGCCAATACGTATGTATCAACTTAAGGTAACACATAACATATAGGAATACTTACTTAGAAGCGAAAATCACTTCCTTAATGCACACAAACCCCCTTGACAACTAAAAATACCAAGTTTGAAAACATTAAAACCAAAATCTCCACTCAAAATTTGTGCCAAAGACTTATCAAATTTTCAAACATAAAAATAGAAAGAAGAAAAACATACCTACTTGAGGCAAAAATAAGGAAGAGATCAATTAGAGCACTTAACCTCTTCCTAGAATCTAACCCTTCCTAGCTTACCAATTAAAACAAGAGAGATCTAGTGACAAGATCATAAAAGTGTGAGAAGATATATTACTAAAGGTTGAAGTCTGAAAGGAAGGAAGGAATGAAAATATAAAACTTAGAGAATTAGGAACTTAAGAGAAAAAGTGCATATAAGGGGTGATTAGGTTTATTTACAGCTAAACAATTGAAGGAAAAACAAAGATGGTTTAGAGAAAAACTTAAAAACCTATAAATAAGATTTTCAATTTGGTTAAAGTGGATGGATTTCACCAATGATTTGATGACATATTCTCTAGAGCTCAAATTGTGCCTTTAGAGAATGTAGGTCAATTGGAGTAGAGTTAGGATACACTAATGGTGTGATGGAATATCATTATGGAAGTAATCTTCTAGTTTCTTACAACTAGGTCTAAGATTGAAGCATTGATCTTAGAAGCATGGAGAGGAGAGAGGAAAAGCACAATAATGCTGAGGTCATATCTCCCCCTTAATTGTGCTAATTGACCTTTAAATTTACTTGAGGTAATATTTTAGGCCAAATGTGCCATGGCAATGGTTAGGAATCTCTTTGGAACAAATTAGCATAGGTTTGTAAGGTTCCATTTCAGTATAAAAGGTTTTTCAAAAATTTAAGCTCAAAAAATATAATCAGCTCTACAAACAAGTTAATCAACAATTTTGGCTAGTCAATTGGATTCTCCTAGTAAGCCATTAGATAAAGTCGATAAAATCTAATTTGGTAAAATGATAAACTAGCTAATCAATTCTTGAAACAAGTCAATCGGCTTGCCTAAAAAACTCAATGAACTCCATTTTACAGAAAACTTCAAATAAAACTTTGCCTGAAACTAATTCATAACATTAAATAAAAATTAAAGGCCTAAAGCCTGGCATAATTCTATTTCAACCTTTCATAAAAATATAGGGTATTACAAGTTCCACTTAAAAAGACCTTCTTTTTGTCACCATGATGTTGTTGACCTTCAAACACCCACTTGCTCCCCGACTAAGCACTTTAGGCCTTAATAACATAGGATACCTCTAAGGCCTAATTATATATACCTAACATATCTGACAAAGTAACTATCACTAAAAGCTCCTAGTATCGGATCCCCAATTTGACCTTAAAATTGTAAGCATTCATCACCTCGTTTGCCTCCACTTTTGGGGTGAACTGGACCAAGTTAATGAATCAAGTATAGTACTCCTCAATAGACATGAACCCTTGCCGAAGCACCATTAATTCATCTTACTTTATCATGCAGAGGTGATTTAGGTAGAAACGGGCTCACAATGGATCTAAGAATGGCTGCATCCCATAGGTTATCTACCCTTATATTAGACACTCCTCCACCAAGCCTCTTCCCTTCCTCTCTAGTAGTATATTGCCATACCATCCCTCTATCTTCCAATCATTCACAAGCAGTGAAGGTCTTCGCTATATCGCAGAAAAATCATTCCATAATGCCAAAGTCCTTTTATCCCTTGAAGGTTAGTGGGTGATAATATATAATCCTCCTAAGGTAATCTTCTAGTGCTAGTGCATCTACTAACACTATTGAAGGTTAAGGTGCTTGGATCTAGCCCACTATATAGGCTTCGATGGTCTCCATAAAAGCTTGAATGCACTCATAGTAGTAGTTAGCAGCCATTGTGCCCTAAAGACTAGAAGAAATTAGGGACAAAATTTAGTTTACCGTGTACTAAAACTCACATAACAATTATCATAATTGCTATCTATGGCACATTCCCCAACCCTCTCTCACTTACAGGTATTATATGTTTGAAAATAATTAAACTTACAAGAAAATTAAGGAGAAATGGTTTATAAAGACCATCCTATGATATTAGTTTAAAATTATTTTCAAAAATAATGCGTTATTAGGAAAGGCTATGATAAAAAAAATTGTGGTATCAATTTAACAATTCATAAAAGTGGAGAGTTTCTAAGAAAAAGCTCATATATCAACCTATGGTACCAAATCAATTATTATTGAAAATGATACGCTGTTAAGAAAATTTTATTTAAAATAACACAGAAGCTAAAAATACACCAAGGAAAAACAAGGTGTTATTGCTATACCTAACATAAGATACACGTCCATATTAGATATAAGGATAAAATGAACCAAGACATTTAAAAACAACTGAGTATGTGAATATAAATTACATACACACTTTGAAAAAATCATTTATATTAAAGGACATAAATGGTCTGTGACCAAATCATTACAAAATACTTATAGGTAAAACAACGAGGCTATGTCAAAATGAAGTTAGGGTATGAAACCAAAATCAAAACCACGGTCCATCACGGACCCCATAGGATCTTAAGATGTCAATGGTTTCAAGCCCCAAACCAAAGCTAAGGTAGGCCCTTTACTAAACATCCCTAAAAGCATGTAGATAGCCCTCTACTCTTGAGAATGAGCTAGTAAATGAGAAAACGACACTTCAATAGGCTTCATACTAAGTAAGACAAGTTTCTCCCTTAATGAAAATACTAGTATGCAAATTCTACCTTACATGGCCATAATGGATATAGTATTTAACTTGTGTCATGCTAATTCCATATACATAAATGTATGGATAGACCAAAGCAAACCATCATGTATAACTCAGAAAATGTAAAATATATCATTTTTTTTTTGCATTATAATCATATAAGTACTCACACATGTACTAGTAGATTTTCTACCACTAGGGCCACTTAAAATTACTCAATCCTTAAGATTATACCATTTCTTTGATAATATATGACACATGTTAATCATTCTACCAATATTTTATTTAATAATCAATTAATCATATAAGCCAATAAATAAGTGTAAAAGCCAGCTTTTATCCTTTTTCTCATCCAAGCATTTCCATCCTTATCTAGTTATTCATATTTTCTTATTCATTATCCAAGCCTTTATCATCTAGATACTTATCATCCATATTTTATTATTGTTGAACATTAGACTATACACCACCCCATGGTTTCATTTAGCATGGAAGCCTATCTAAATAAGGGACATAAATTCCAAGCTGAAGCTAATCACTAAAGTCAACATAAGTCTAGGCCAATGTTAATCACCTAAATGGACATAAGTCTAGGTAGAAGATAACGAATATGGACATACATCTAGATCGATGACTAAGTCTAGCCCTTCTTTATAATTCAAAGAGTTTTACAAATACAACCTAGTATTACACCAACTCAAAGAGAAAAGATTTTTAAAACTAAGTGTAAGATAGGTGATATGGTTTGTAGACTCATAATTGATAGTGGTTCATTTACTAATGTGGCTAGTGATGCAATGGTTAAGAAACTTGGTTTGGAAACTACTAATCATCCTAAACCCTATTCTTTACAATGGCTAAATAAGGATAAAGGAGATAAAGTAAACAAAAGAACTTTATTCACATTTTTTATTAGAGACTGTCATGATGAAGTTCTATGTGATGTTTTTTCTATGGATGCTTGTGGATTACTTTTAGGTAGACCATGACAATTTGATAGAAAAGAAAATCATGATGGAGTAACAAATGAATATGTGGTGAAAAAGGAAAAATAATTGTATAGGCTCACACCTTCTTTATATGATCATATGCCTTCAAATGATGATAAAAAGAGATTATTTTTACGGGAAAAGGTTATGGAAAAATGTATAAAAGAAGAAGGAATTTGTTATACTTTAGTTTCTAAAAATTATGAACTTGAAAAATAACAACTTGAAGATCCTAATTTCATTAATTTGGGTGGTGAGTATAATGATCTATTTTTTGATGAATTACCTCCTGGATTACCACCTAAAAGAGGTATAGAACATGCTATTGATCTTGTTCCTAGTATGCCTATTCCTAATAAATCGTCTTATAGATGTAACCGAGAAGAAGCTAATAAATTAAAAAAAATAAAAGAACTTATGGATAAAGGATTTGTAAGAGAAAGTATGAGTCCTTGTAGTGTTCCTACTTTACTAGTGGCTAAAAAGGATGGTACTTGGTGTATGTGTATAGATTCTAGGGCAGTGAATAATATTACTATCAAATATAGATTTCCTATGCCTAGATTAGATGATATGCTTGATGAACTTTGTGGAGCATAAGTATTTTCCAAAATTGATTTGAGAAGTGGATATCATTAATGAAGGATTAGAGATGGAGATGAATGGAAAACTGCTTTTAAACCAAAATATGGTCTCTATGAGTGGATGGTTATGCCTTTTGTGTTATGTAATGCACCTAGATCATTTATGAGACTTATGAATGAAGTTCTCTGACCTTTCCTTTGTGATTTCATTGGTGTATATTTTGATGATATCCTTGTGTATAGAAAAAATAGTTATGATCATCTAGTGCATTTGAAGAAATGGGTAAATTTGAGACCAAAACCATTTGTGTTACATTAGGATCATGAAAGTTTAAAATACTTATATAGCTAAAAGAAAATTAATCTAAGACTTGCAAAATGGGTAAATTTCTTACAATCCTTCATGTTCTTTGTCAAACATTTAGATGGTAAAGAAAACGTAGTCGCTAATGCTCTTTCTCGTAGGTCTACATTACTTATTATGATAGATATAAAAATCTTAAGTTTTGAAATTATTAAAGAATTATATTCTAATGATGAAGATTTTAAGGACATGTTTAGTGCATGTAAAGAAATTGGATACCATGGAAATTATGTCATACAAGATGGATTTTTGTTTAAACTAAATAAACTTTTTATTCCTAGATCTAGTATTAGAGACTTGCTTATCAAGGAAATACATGAAGGTAGCATAGCGGGACATTTTGGTATACATAAAACTATAGAATTATTACAAGAAAATTTCTATTGGCCAAGAATGGTTAAACATGTGCAAACCATGATAAGTAGATTTTCTACATGTCAAAAAGTAATAGTTACTTTTATAAAGGCTTATACACACCTTTACCCATTTGTGATAAAACATTGGAAGGAGTTAGTATGGATTTTATCCTAGGGTTACCAAGAACGCAACGTGGTAAAGATTCTATTCTTTTGGTAGTAGATTGTTTTTCTAAAATGGCTCATTTTATTCCTTATAATAAAACTGATGATGCCACGCATGTTGCTGACTTATATTTTAGAGAAATTGTTAAACTTCATGGAATAGCTGAAAGCATAGTTTCTGATCGGGATGTCAAGTTTATGAGTTATTTTTGAAAAACTTTATGGCATATTCTTGGTACTAAATTATTATTTAGCACATCACATAATTCCCAAACTAATGGTCAAACTGAGGTAACTAACATTACCCCGAAAAGGCATCTTAATAATGGTTATTTTATAGTTTTAATAACAGTTTTAAACTATTATTAAACAACCCATTATTAAATATTTAATAATGGTTCCTGACCGTTATCAAAAATATAAAAAGCCCATCCAATATGAGCATAAACTGTATATTTAATAATGGTTGTAAAGAAACAGTCATTGTTAAAAAAAGGGTTTTAATAATGGTTATTAAAACTGTTATTAAACCATCATCGAATTAGGGTTTCAGACAATGATTACGTATTTATTAAACCCCAATACGAATTAAATGAGCATAAATTTGACATGAAATGTATATTTTTAATAATGGTTCTTATGAAAACCGTTATTAAAGCTACAGTTTTTTTAATGTTTTTGCAGTTTTATTCCTCCCCACATACACAGTTGTATGTTCAAATAATTACCAAATCTTCATTGTAAAATAGCATCAATTCATAACAAATATGCAATCACACCATAATTTCAATCAATCTCTAGTTAATATGCATGTCTTAATACACCGGACATATATACTCAAGAATCAAAATTAGTAGACATACCACAACTTGGTAGCTCTACTCCCCAAAGTAAAAAGTTCATAAATATAGCCTAGAAGACTAAAAGACATAGACAAAATACAAACCTAAACATGCAGGTAGAATATATAGATCTCTACCTAATACCGAATGAATGAGTGCACGTGCTTGGCCCATTGTTCTCTGACTTCATCAATTTCATCAACATTGTATTGTTAGCCTTGTGCATAGTCATCGGTGAAAAGCTATAATGCCCAAGTTTTGATTAATATATAGTTAGCACTTACGTCAAGTACCAAACATATATGTCATGATTCATTAATGGAAAAATATCAAAAAGAAAACATACATGGCTTGGATCTATGTTGATTGATTTATTTTGGACTATCAAATCCATTGCTCTACATACATAGTATCCACAATAATTATTTTTTTGCTATTGTGGACACTTTTAAATGAATAAAGTTAGCTCTCTAACTATTAGATATTAATTTGAATTAAAATAAAATACAAAATAGTTGTCTTCCTACTTACTATGACAGGCTCGTATTGAACATTCTTTGGGTTTGGGACCCCATTCCCACCTCTCCTTCAATATGCTGTCTGTAGTGCCCTAATAAATAGAGTTGGATACAAAATATTGTAAGTACATATATATAACTCAAATGATGAAAGCTAGTAGATATATGTATAAATAAGCTAATGAAGTAAGAAGTGAAAAGTATACTAACATGTCGATAAATTCCTTCCCACCATGACGAGTGACTTCAAAAGGCACGTCATAGGTTCAAAGGGAATCAAACACATAAACTTTATTAAGATCAGGTCGGACATCGTACAAAACCCAATGTTCATCTGCGAGGTGAGGAATGAGATAGAACTTGTGTCCCTCAATCAAAATGCGATCCGCTAAATAGTTTATGTGCCTACCCTCTCTTATTGTACTACTACCAGCTATGTAGTATGGGCACACAAACATAATAGAGGACAGTATTCCCTCCATCGCAGCTCGATTAGCTACCAACCTATGGACGATAGAAACAATGCATATTTTTTAATAACTAAAAACTCATATAAGAGGTCATAAAAATTCCAATTGTATAAGTTAAGAGTATTAAAATCTCAAAATGAAATAATACTTACGTGCTATAGATGGCAACACTCATGGTTGACATCCATTCTTGATTATAAATGTTGCTTATGTCAACCATTGATACCATGTAAGTAGCATCATCCCTCCCAACATACTCAGGACGACAATCAATGAAAATATAATTGTCCCTAAGGTAGTGTTGGGCTTAAAAATACAATAAAGCTATTGCTGGTGGAGGTTGGATTTTCTGATCTGAAGAAGGAATCTTTTATGGGAAAACTATTTTTTAAGATTTAGCTCTCTTTCCTTTAGCAGCACCCTCTTTTGTTTTGCTCGTTCTGCTAGTACCTCTCTTGGTTTTACTAGCAGGAGAAATCTTCTTTTCTGATTCCTTAATTGATAATATTAAACAAAATATGTATTGAGCATATAAATATATATATATATATATGAAAAAGATATGAATACTATAACTACTTAACAGGGTCTAAGAAAGATGTCAAATATCAATATGTCTTCAGTAGTGAGACGTATTTGATCCGCAGGCCAAGTCACGAACCTTCCATGGGTTTCAAGTACTGTGGTTTCCTCATCACCCTCTTTATAACAAGACAAGTGTGCACTACCAATGATTGGAGTGGCAATACTCATCGGTCTTATATTTAGGGATAAATTGTACCCATGGATTGTTTATGTTTGGGTACTATGACTTATGCAGACCCTTCCTTTCGCCAAAAGTGTTGAAAGGTCATTCGCTAATAAGTCACATTTATACAAATCCTAGACAAAATATTACACATTATTAATTATTTATTACACTGAATACAATTAATAACTATTCATAGTTTGTAATGCCTAACTCAAGAAGATTGGAAAGATGTGCATCAACTTCACAAATATCTCTAACGCTATTTTCATTAAGTATGTGATGCTAATCATGGTCTACTGAATCGAGTGGCTTATACCCTTGAGATTTAATAAATGAGAACTCTTGCTCCATTGTTGTCATTCGTTCAAATGCCACATCTAATTTTTGGGTGAGGATGGAGAATTGCTCATTAGTGCTACGAGAACCACGAGATTGACCACATATGTTCGTTCTTGTAACACCTAATCTAAGCCCCTTGTGTCTTCCAGGGTGTTCTACAATTCCTATAGCTTGGGACACAATGCTATATTGGTCCACCCCCTCCTCACCATCTGATGTTTCAAGTTCGTCCTATAATGTATATAACATATGTAAATTTAACTTATAGGAATAAGCATAATATAATATTTTTATAAAAGAAAACTAAGTAGGGTTCTAGATATCTACAAACTTATAATTTTTTGGCTGCAACATCAACATATTCATTAATATATCCATCTCTCGTTGCTCTAGCCATCTTCTATAATGTATCAATATTGATGAACGAGGCATATGGGTCCAAATCTTGGGCTAGGAGCTACAAATTATAAAATATTATTAATTATCAATATATTATTATAAAATTCGACATTTACATGTAAATAGATAAATCACAAAATACATACCAACTCCTCTTTAAGGCCCGCATAGCCTTTGTGAGCCATATTATTCTGGTATTTATTTTACTTTGCAATCTCTTTATTTTGGGTACTTTTTTCCTATGTGACAAGCCAAAACATAGTGACATGGTTATTTCAATATTAAGCATAATAGTAGGATCGATACAAAAAGTTTAATTGTTATCTAACAAGTACCTTAAAATCCCTCATAAGATGATATACAATAAATTAGTTCCAACTTTCTTGATTGATGAAATAATATCGTTTGGGTAAGTTCTTCCATAGAGAACCATCCCTCTTTCTATAAATTTTTCTACGATCTAAATATCACCTAAATGTTCTTAGACGTTCCTCACAATGTCTAAGAAGCCATTTCTTCCTACTCTCTAGGACATTAAACACTCTCCGCAAAATAAGATATGTAGATGTATACTGATGTTAATGTAATAAAATTAATGACATTTGACATACAAAAATGATTACATAAAAAAGCATATTTATTGTGATTTCCTGTCAAATATGCTCCTCATGACCCTTTGGAACCTACTTCCAATTATTATAGGAGATAGGAACACAGTCACGTGTCACAAGTGAAATGTAAGTCAAGAACATGTCTGTGTAAGGGCCAATGGGAAGATTGTAAGTATTCCATCCCAACTCGACTAATTCTCCTCTATTCCTCGTCTGTGATGATTCTCATAATCATAGGTCCTCTCTTGCCTTCTTCATCACTACTGTCCCTATTAATGTTTTTGTTAGCCATATATCTACAAAAAATAAATAAATAAATTATGTTAGAATGTTATGCATTGAACGAATGTTATGTATTAAGCATAATGTACCTTTATATTATCAATATGAATCGTGTTTAGAAAGAATTAATCTCAAATGTATTATGCTATTCTATATATATATACGAATCATGCTAACACATTTCCAAAAAGATATTAATACTAACCCTAACCATAATTAACCATAATAAATGATAAACCCTAACCCTAATCCTAACCCTAACCCTAAACCTAACCCTAGCTAATTAGCCATAATTTATTATTATAAGACCTAACGCTAAATCTCATAAAACCCTAATCCCTAAACCTAGCTAACTGTAATTAAAGCATAATATATAATTCATATTATCATCATCATCATCATCATCATCATATATAATTATTTCTCTCTATTTAGTTATTCACTTTTATATATTTCTTATTTTCTATATCTATTTAATCATCATCAAATAGCAATCATTAACACATGCATCTCTAATTGAAATTTTCATTTAATGATGTGAATACATAAAATATTTTTTCATTTCATTATATGACATTCCCTATATCTTATTGCTAGTGTCTTATACTTATTAATGAAAATGTGTGTGTGTGTGTGTGTGTGTGTGTGTATATATTATGAGTGAAAATGTATATAATTCCACACTCACATTCATATTATATGTATATGTAAAAGTATCAGCCAACACATACATTTGTCAATATATAACAATGACGCAACAAATTCAACAATAAATAGAAAAATTTTCAACCAATACATTTTCGAACAACAAACTGCAATCTTTCAATAACAAACAAATGAAACCCTGTAGCAACATGCATGCATTTATATATATGTACATATAAGTAGATAAAAAGTTATGAGAGGAAGAACAAACACATACATAAAGTGAGCTAGATACAAACATGACAGCGAGCAAGTTGAGAGAGGCAAGGGCTTCAAACAAGACGGAGGATGAAGGTGCAAGTGCTGGCTAGCTAACTTCAGAACAATGACAGCACACACATGTAAATCCAACAATGGCAGAGGCATGGTGGAGAGTTAGCAGTGCCAAGGTTTCCTTTACTTGAGAGGAGCCAGAGTGGTGGTGCATGGTGTGGTGGTTCGAGGGCTTGCAAGGAGAAGGAGAGTAAGAGAATGAAGGTGTAGAGAGTCTGAAACTTTTGGCATGAAATAGAACTAAGCGTAATAAAAGTTTGATTTTGGAGTTTTAATAAGGGTTCTTTCAAGAATCGTTATTAAAACCTTTGGACTTTTGACAACGGTTATTGTATGAACCATTATATAAACCTTTTTTAATAACGTTTTAAGTAAAACCGTTATTAAAACATCCATGCAAATTTTAACATTCCTCTTTTAATAACAGTTTTGAACTATAACCATTATTAAAACTACCTCGCGCATTAATTTTCACGCACTTGACAATAGTTTTCAAACCGATGTTATTAATGTCCCATTATTATTTTCCGTTTTCGTAGTAGTGTAATAGAAATCATGGTACATTATTAAGAGATTTAGCTAATATAAGTACAATAGATTTGGATGTTAAGTTAGCTCATGCAGAGTTTGCTTATAATCATAGTCCTTCTAGTACTACTCAAACTAGTCTTTTTGCGGTGGTGTATGGTGTGAATCCTAACATGCCTATTAACATGATTCCATTGAAAAAAGTTGAATTAAAAAACAATGAGGTTAAAGAGAGAATAAATTTTTTTCAACAACTTCATGAGAAAATCAAAAATAATATTGAAAAATCAAATACGAAGTATAAAGCTCAAGAAAATAAGCATAGAAACTCTTATGTATTTTCTCTTGGTGACTTAGTTTGGTTACATTTGTGTAAAGAAAGATTTCCTAATTTACATAAAAAAAATTATGCCAAGATCCAATGGTCTATTCAAAATACTTATGAATTTTGGAGATAATTTTTATGAACTTAAACTTCCAAATTCTTATGGTAGAATTTCAAGAAATTTTAATGTTGGCGATTTATCTCCTTATTATTCTGATGAAAATTTGAGGGAAAATTATTCTCAACTTGGGGAGAATGATGTAGGAGTGTCCATTGAGCATAATGAATGTCATGTTCATACTAATACTCAAGGAAAGGAAGATGATTTAGCTTTCTCAATATTAGAGCCAATTATGTTAAATATTCTTGATAATTTTTATATGTTTGACATTGAAAAACATTCAATTTATTCTCGTAGGTATGTCACATATTTGTAAGAAGATGATGTTTATACACATTGATGTGTACAAGTAATCCAAAGCATGCAAGAATATGACATACATGGGATGATACATTACAACCAGAAGATAAATTGATGATATTCATTATTTGTATAAACATGTTGTAAACCTTAACCCTAAGTATATATTATATAAGTTAGGGTATTGATATAATTTTATGTATGTATCTTAATCAATTGTATAGCTTTGTAATATTATTCCTTAGTATCATTCAACCAATGATATTATTCTTTGCATTAAGGTTAATATGGGCTTAATTCAAACTTGATTAATGGGCTGGATTAAGTAGGAATACTCGACTGGTTATGCTAGCTCACCACCGACTTTTTCTTCCCTTATATAAACCATCTTGTGTGCATGATTGTATGCAGAATGAATGAGAATTTTTTTTATCAAACTCTGCAAAAAGTTAGCTAAAGTCTAATCCTCCCTTTTGGGTCTATATTGAAAAAGGAAAATCTGGGATTAAACCTTCCTCAAACCTATCTTCAATTCGACATAATTGAAGGTCTTACAAATCTATCAAAACACCTTCAACTTGTATCATCAAGTTCTTCACCTATAACCCATCAATTTACTTCATTTGTTTTGCATTATATCATGGGTGAAAGCTTCTAATACAAATTTCAATCCAACATTTCATTACTTTTATAAAAAAAAAAAGCATCATTTTTGGTATCAAAACTTCATTTTTTTAAAGCTGATATATACTAGTACCCTGCAAACCTAAAATTGCTTGTGTATTCTTTCACCAAGAGCTCCACAGATACTCCACCATTTCTTTGAATTCTTTATTCTTGATGAAATTATTTGAATTTTATTCAATTTATTGCTTGAATTTCTTGCAATATTGCAACGATCTTGTTGCAATTTCCCCTAACTTTCCACATAAAAATCCGACAACATTTACCTTCCAACAGCGCTCGGTTTGGTTCGTCTGTATGAAACGCACGTTTTTGCCTCTCCAGCACATGATTTATATTCAATTGTACTCTTCATTAGTGTGCTATCATGTTTATAGCATCCCCTTTCCAGTTCTCTTTGTGCAAGAAAGCAGAAAAACATCAAAGTGTTCAAAAACCCTGGACAGCTCCTAATCACTCAAGACTGACCTAGAACTTGTAAGCCTTATTTTTGATTCATTTCTCATCAATTTCTCTCAAGAAATTAGTACATCGTCTAACTCTAGATCTCTTCTACATCTTTTATGCAGACTTCAACACAAATCTCCCACTACAAGACAAGAATTTGTTGAAGACATAGAAACATGTTCTATGATTTTATGTGAATGAATTTCACATCTATTATATACTAACCTTTTGTTATTTGTGTGTACCTACGTGAAGCACCTATTCTTGGGGATAAAATATCTCCTTTGTTCCTAGATAAAGACTGCAGGTAGTGTTTGACATTTGTTTTAGAATTAGCAATTGGTTTGTGCTTTGTTTGGTTGTAGGAAAAATAAATCCAGCACCTACACTTTTGGAATACATTGTGTGCAACAAGTAGGGTTATGTGTGAACCTTCACCATGGCTAGTGAAGTGATGCGTGCCCTGGTAGAGTCCATCAAAAGCCTCACCACATGTATGGATGCCCAATTACAAACTCAAAACACACTGCAACATCAACTCCAAAGTGTGGAAGCAAAATTTTCATTTCCCCTTCCCTTTTTTTCAACAATTTGAAATTAGATACAAATATAAAGAAAGATATCATATGTGTTTGTAGTATATTATTGAAGATAAGGAAAATACTTACTCTATAACAAAAATATTAATTACATGTTGAACAATCTTGCAAAGTGTGTTCTATGTGTAGGAACTACATATGTAGACCTACTACTTTGTTACAATATCTTGGCTCAAAATATTCCATCACATATAAAATCATATACTCTAATAGTACTCCAATGTTGCATAATTACTCTTTAGAAAATTGAATCCCATCTAAGTTTAGCTACTTTATGTTTTTTTCTAGATGAACTTTAAATCCTCCAATAGTATATTTTCAACCATAATTGTTTTCCATCACAATAAATTTTAATGTTTTCTTTTTTTCCAAAACAATTTCAAAAAAGGAACATGCTAATGATTGACTAACAATAATAACTTATTCAAACAACACCATTATACTAAAAATTATATTTTAAAAGTAAGCTCACATATTACTACAAATAAAATCTTATGGAATTTATATCCATAATATTAACTAAAGCCCTTGTTCTCAAATATTTCCTTAAAAAATAAAGAAAAAACCTTTATCATCAAGATAATGAATGGAGCATTGAATTTTTCACTAATTTTATTTAACATTTATTATCAAACCCAATTAAGTAGCATGTGGAAGGCATTTGCTTCTCTAGCATCTTCAAGTAGTTTACTAAGCCTAAAGTTGAGATTAGAAAAGGACCACATGTTAGAGTTGCATGGATAAATAGACAGGAACAAATGAGAAAATGGTAATTTCTTAAAATATAAAGTATATATTAGTAGATCTCATAGAAATGGTAATGTGGAAGATAATGGATAATTGATCGTTCACAAATATAGAACCTTTCATCTTTGTATTAGAAGAAAACTCAAAACTCAAATGGATGAAAGTAATCGATAATTTTGTAATCATGGGTTTGTAATCCAATAAAGCTACTCAATTTTAAAAATAAATCACCAAATTCTCTCTAAATAATAAAATTCAAACTCTAAATACATTCCTCCCTTGAATAGAATAAATAATGTTGAAATTTTTTTTTAAATAAATTTATTGTTATCCTTCATTACTATGATATACGCGTAGACACACACACACACCCACACATATATACAGACATATATACATATGTGTGTGTGTTTGTGTGTGTGTTTATGTGTGTACACGAGGCCTTAGTTTCCTAATTATTAAATAAGCCTAGCCTAACTAGGCTAGATTAGCTAATTAAAGAGCCAAACAAAATCTTTACATGCCATTATATAATGATCTACAATTACAAGGTATAAGACATTACAAAGTTTTCATAAAATATCATGGCTAAGAAATACCTTGCGCATGTAATATAGTCAATAATTAAGTAATCAAGCTTTGTGTCTTCTAGCTTTTCCATTTATGTAACTATATAATATTTGTATTTCCATTTTATTATACACTAGATTTACATGAAAAATTCTTTTCTTGCAAACATATATAATACCTACAAGAGTTACTAGATAAAACATTGTTAGTGTTATTATGAAGGTGTTCAAGATTTTTTAGAACAATTGATATAATCTCCAAATATACTAATTCTTGACCTCCAACATGAGAAGAATGAGATGCAGATGATCCTACATCATGCTCCACTTATAAAAAGAATTTTCCTCAAATTAGTATCATTATAATAAGAATGTAAATCACCAACATTGAAAGTCCTAGAAGCTCCTCCATGGATTCGGGTAATTCTAATTCATAAGCATTATTTATAAATTTTCTAAATATTTTTAAATTGTTGATTTGCTCTTAGCATTATTTTATTTTTCCTTACGCTGGAAATTCTTTTTCCTTAAGTGTAACCGAACTAAATCTCCTAGTGAAAACACTTATGTAATTCGATTTTCTTTTTTCTTTAGCATAGTACTTAGCAACTGATTTTTCAATGTTGTTCTTAATTTTTTCTTGAATTTTCTCAAATATATTATGTGTAAATTTTACATCCCAATCCTTTATACTTACTAACTAATAGTCGTAGTAATGTTTCCAAGGTCCTCTTAGTTAAATTTATTTGACCATCTCTTTATGGATGATGGGATGTACTAAACAAAAATGCCAAAGTGTCTTTAAAAATTAACACCAAAATTTTACATCTCTATCCAATACTATAATTTTGGCAAGACCATGTGACCTTACTATTTCCTTGAAATAAAAATCTAATATATGTGTTATATAATCCATTTTATTACATGGAATAAAATATGCCATTTTAGAAAATAAATCATCCACTACCATAGTAGAATATTTGCCCTTTTGTGTCAATGGTAAGCCTATAATAAATTCCATACTAACCCCCTCCCATGGTTTACTAAGAGGAGGTAAAGGAGTACACAAACCTTTATGGAAAAATCTCTCAATTATTTAATAAGTAACACAACGCCTAATAATAGCTTGTACTAATTTTATCATTCATGGCCAATAGAAATGCTTTTTAATATTTGAAAATATTTTCATAGTTTTATAAACACCAAAATGACCAGCCATAACCTCATCATGTATATCTTTAACAAGTAAATCACACACACTAGCATGATTTATAAACAACTTATTATGTTTGAAAAGAATGTCATCATGAACCACATAATTACCATGATTATGATTCTCTTCATATACATCATAAATCTCATAAAAAACTTCTTCTTTTGCATATAATTCTTTCCAAATTTAAAAATATACTAGTTTAGGATCCAACATGACAATTATCAAATATTTTCTTGATAATAAATCTTTAACTACATTTTTTTACCATTAAAATGTTTAATAAAAAACCCAAAGGATTGTAAGAAAAAAACCCATTTTTAATCCCTATAAAAAAATTATTTTTCCCATGAAAATATTTTAGACTTTCATGATTTAAATGTAAAAAAGAAAAGAAAAACATTAGTTTAATTCTCAAATAATGACTCCATGTTTCTAAGCTTCTTATTATGGCATAGAATTCCTTATCAAATGGTGAATAATTCAATTTTACATCATTCAATTTTTCACTAAAAATTGAAATGGCTCTTTATTCTTGTTAGAGTACACCTCTTATCCCTACCCTACTAGCACTACATATAACTTCAAATAGTTTATCAAAGTTAGGTAAAGATGATAATAGTACATTACATATCTTGTCCTTCTAAGTCTCAAAGGCTTAAGTTGCATCCTCTCCCCATTTGAATTCTCCTTTTCTCATAAGATGTGTAATTGGTATGGTAATATTGAGTACTTCATGATGGATCTTCTACAAAAAATCGCTTGATGGAGGATCATCCATAGATGATCCTCAAGGTGATGATATAGCATACTCAGTTTGGAGCTAATCACATTGTTTGTCTTTGATAATAATGCTATGAATAACATTAATGATATTGCTTTAAGTTATTCATTTAGGTTTATAACATATTTGCAAGAAGAAGATTAAAATAATTAATATTTCCAAATGTTACAAGCTAATACAAAGGAAACTATTATGCACAAAAGTTAAAATCAAGAAGACCTAGTTAACCTTTCAAATACAGCGCCATTATTTTGATTAAGATTCTTGTAAATTATTTTCATGTTATATTAACTTAATTTATTTTTAATAGTCCTATTGAGCCATTGATTATATATGATATAAATATATTATAAAAACATTATTTTTAATAGTCCTGTTAAGCCATTGATTATATAAGATATAAATATATTATAACACTAGATATATTCTAATTACCCATTTGTGTGTCATGTGGATAAATTAGTATGCTAGTTTGCAATATCCTAAACTCATATATATGGCATGGATTATCGAAATAATGTAGCATGTTGGTTGATGTTGATATTGAATTATAATACAAGTAATTCTCTTGGTTAATTATCTCTTTGTTCTTGAATACCCAATCTAAGACTATTTGGAATAATCGTACATTACTAAATTCAAATTAGATATATTTGAATCTTATTGAAATCTTTGAATTTTTATTCCATTCATTTTAATTCTCGCTTGAATAATTATACTTCTTCTTCACAAATCCAAGCCAAAATGATTGTATAGCTAACTCCATTCACACTAATCTTCTCCTTCTTCTTTCATATTTGATTTCATCCAACATTTTCTCCTCCTATGCATGTCCATGAATAAGTGTTTTGAAATTGAATAGGTTATTATATCTTTAATCTTATGTTTGAAGATATTTGAGAAGATTAGTGTATATTAAACTTCAAATTTTGAAGATATTTGAAGGGTTTAGTATTTCTTCAACCCAAGTGTAGTAGATCCTAAATCAAGTCTTCATGTCTTTAATTTATTCTCCCTAGGCTTCAAAATAAAGGTTGAAGATTGCACATCTTATGTTTATACCTTCGACACTTGAGGTAAGCATATTATCTCCTCTATTTTTCATTCAATATTCTAATATGTTTCTTAGTTTATTCTTAATTTCCTTTAAAGTATTTAAAATCTTATAAGTCACCAAGTGTATTTTGAGGGTTTTGTCAAGCGAAAGGTTTTGAGTTACTGAGTTTCTATAACCAATTTTGGTGTCAAAATAACTTAGTATATTTTACTTCTATTCCTTCTTTACCATTCATCACATTTATAGAGGTATCTATCTTCCTTTGAGTTCAAATATCAACTAGTGTTTATGTGCTTCTTTATATTCTTTCCTCGAGCAAGAAAGTTCTTATTCTTCTTCAAGATTATCACGATTACTTGATAACAAATTCCAGGATTGTTATTATTTATCTCACCTTTTTGAGTGAAAGATTTCTTCAAGAACATAGGCATAACTTCAAGAATATTGAAAGAAGAGAGTTCCAACAAGTGGTTGATGTTATTTCGAGTTCAACTTGAAGAGATTTTCAAATATGGGTGAGGAGATATCCATGAAGAATATGAATGATACTCTTCAACAACGTGTTGCAAGTGTACATGTGAAAAATTCACAATTACAGCAACTTCCTTCCATTCAAAGCCAACTACAAAGACTGGAATCAAGGGTAGCCAACCAAGAGACTTTTCAACGCACGTATAATAAAATGGAGGATACAAATAACCTAGTAGAGGACATGGTTAGAGGACATGGTTAGGAGAGCAGTCCAAGCTTGAGGTGGTCATTTTAATGCTAGGATGGATTATGAAGAAAGAACAATAAAATGGATAAAATGAACTTATCCACAATCAAAAAGGCTGTAAAACATCAACAAATGTACAACCATCTTGAAGATAAAGGAATGAATCTTAACCTTTCTGATATTTATGGTGAATTGAATGTTGAGTTATTTTTTGAGCGGTTGCATGAAATTGAAGCAATATTTTAATTTAGAAAGTATGATGATGATCATAAGTGTAAATTGGAAAATCTCAAATTAAAAAAGAATTCTTAGGTTTGGTATGATAATCTTAAGAGGACGCGTGATAGGTATGATTAAAGTATGTTCAAGTCTTTGGTATGATAATCAAGTCTTGGGAAAAGTATGATAAAAAAATTTATACCTTAAGAGTATGAGCAAGTGATATATATCAAATTGACTATTCATAAGCAAGGGCTTCTTAGTATAAAAGGATAATAAGGTCCATGCTCATCATGAATGAAAATATAAATTGATTAACTTATGGATAAGACACTAATAACATAAATTGGTAGAGTATATGAATTAAAACCAAGGTGATATTTTTCTACCTATACCACCTGATGATAATAGTAGCTCGAAAGAATTTTACTACGTGGGTCATTTAATGGACACCTTCAACACATTCATCTAGTTCATTTGATTCCATCCTCAACCACCACCACCACCTCTGCATTAACCATAGGAGGGCATCAAAGAAAACTAGCTTTAGAGGGTTATGCAACATCATCTCCTAACTTACACTGGACATAAGGACTTGGTCATCTTAGAGGGATGGAATCAGGATATGGATAGGGAATTTGAGGCATTTGACTACCCACCTACTTAAAAAGTGAGCATTATGGCCTTCTTCATATAAAGAATCACTAACACCTAGTTGATAGGTCATTGTGCACTAGATGGGCCTTAAATGTAGTGGGAGGACTTCAAGGTAGTGATTCGTGCTAAGGTTTACCCTAAGAGCCTTAAGAGGGATAATATGAAGGAGTTCATGTAGCTGACTTAGAAAAGCATGACAATGAGATAATACCATACCCATTTTATGAAGCTGTTGATGTGTGCACTAAAAATATCAATTAATGAGTAGACAATGGTCTATTATTTGAAGTAGGGGCTCCACTTTATCATCTAAAGGATGATAGGTGATGTGGGTTTTTAGGACTTAGCCACGTCGTTCGACAAGTCATGTATCATAGCTCCTCTAGTTTATGACCATACTTCCATTATAGGAAAAAAGAACCCAAAGACACATGGTTTGGGAGTTAGGATCCAATACTACGGAGGTGAACCTCCAAGGCATCGGTAGTAAGGTAAGAACCAGCCTTAAGAAGTTGGTACCAACACCAAGATTGATTAGGAGGTCATATTCGATCATAGAGTTAGGTGAGGTGTTTCATGTATCATTTCTATGGTTAAGACCATCTAAGGAAAATTTATAGGGGCACTCTAATTTGGTGTAGGACATGTGGTCAATTGGGCCACAAGTATTTTGAGTGTCAGCATCATCACGGTAAATATCAACAATAGGGACCAGTAATAAAGTAAGAGCAGGCCTTTCAGCAGCAACCCTACTAGCCCATTAGTAGTAGTAGATCACACTTACCTTAGCTACTACCTAGCTGAGGGAGGTTAAGAGGAGACCACAGGGGCCTCTCCCTTCTCCTTAGGGAGGAGAATAATCTCCAAGTTGAGGAGGGTATCATGGAGAATACTAGCGAGGACAATCAAAAAATGCTTGAATGCCATTAGCTAGGAAATGGTTGACAAGTAGTTAAATGTGGTTACTGGTATATTCTTATCCTCTCACTAAAATTTTATGTGTTATTTGATTTAGGAGAATCTATATCAATTATGTCTTCTTTATTTTTTGATAAAGTTATATTTGCTTCATCTTCTTCTATATCTATATCTTTAATGTTACCTTTTAGATTTAAATTAGACTATACTAAGCTCTACTCAGAAGTGGCTTTAGAGATAGGTGAGGTAGGCATCCTAGTAGACCTAGTTGAGATGACCTTCAAGATTTCGACATTATCCTTGGATTGGATATGTTTAGGAGGTACAAATAAGTGATATATTGTTTTTAGGAGCGAGTTGTTTTGTAGGGACCTCAAGGTTCTAGGTTCTCTTATCAGAGAGGTAAGTCTAAGCCTACGAGAAAGGTTATATCTACCCATATGTTGTATTCTTTGGTGCAGAGAGGTTACCCTATGTATTTATATGGGGTTCAGGAGCTTAACAAAGATGTGTCGGCATTAGAGGAAAATTTGGTTACTTGAGAGTTTGGGGACATATTTTTTGAGGAGTTCTAGTTATGCCATTGTGTGGAAGATAGACTTCACCCTTGAGTTGGTACCGAGGGATGAACTTATTTTGAAGGCACTCTGATAGATGGCACCGATAGAATTGAGGAATTTAAAGACCTAATTAGAGGACTAGTTGGCTCATGGTACATCTACCAAACTATGTATCTATGGGGAAAGCCATTGTTATTTGTGAAAAAGAAGGATGGGAGCCTTCATCTATGTACCAACTATGAAGGTTTGAATTGGCTAATAGTGAAGAATTACTATCCACTTCCAAGGATTGATAGCCTATTTTCTAGCTTTGGAGTTTAATTTTCTCTAGGGCTAACTCGAGGCTAAGATATCATTAGTTGTGCATGATTGAGGCACACATCATGGAGATGACCTTTATAAAACAGTATAGGAACTAAAAATTTTTGGCAATCACTTTTGGTCTTACCAATGCTCCCTCCATATTTATGGAGATGATGATAAGGATTTTCCATCCATTCCTCTATCAATTCATTGTGGTTTTTATACACAACATTTTGATTTACTCTAGGATTATAGTGGGGCATTAGCAGAACCTAAATAAATTTTTTTTCACTCCTTAGAGAGCATAAGCTATATGCTAGACTCTCTAAGTGTGAGTTTTAGCTTCATACGGTTGCATTTTTAGGTAACGAGGTGTTGGTAGGAGGAGTCACATTGTATCCGATGAATCTTTTACTACTAAATAAGTGGAAGGTGCCCACTAACATCCCAAGGTGTGTACTTTCCTAGGTTTAGATAGGTACTATAGACACATTATTCAAGACTTCTCTAAGGTATCTAGTCCCTTGACAAACCTTTTAAATAAGATCAATAAGTTTTAATGCGATGATTCTTTTAAAGGACCATTCTAAGAGTTGAAAGGGTAATTGACTATTACATCGATTTTAACTCTAACATCAAGGGTAGATGGGTTTGAGGTCTATAGCGATGCATTGAAGCATATATTAGGTTGTGTTTTGATGCATCATAGTAAGGTAGTGGCTTATGCTTCATGCTAATTGAGGTGACATGAGCAAAATTACCCAATGTATGATCTAGAGTAGGCAACCATAGTTTTTTGTATTGAAGTTTTGGAGGCAATATCTATATGGGACTCAGTGTAGATTATATACCAACCATAAGAGACTTAAGTATATATTCACTCAGAAGGAGTTAAATATGAGGCAAAAGAGATGGCTAAAGTTGATGAAGGGCTATTATATCAAGTTTACCTACCATGAGGGTAAGGCTAATGTCATTGTATATGCCTTGAGTAGGAAGGCATCACTTTCTTTGAATTCTATTATGGTATCTAGTCAATTATAGGACGATCTTGTTGAGATGTGGATAGATATGATCTAGGAGGGTGACTTAGAGGTTTAGATGTGTGCTTCAATGATTATGCTGACAATTTTTTATGACATACTAGTAAGATAGCCTAGCGATGTTAAGCTTAAGAGGATTTCGCAAAAAATTCAAGATCGTAGAGCTGAGGTTTCTAGATTGATGAGGATAGTAGCATTCACTAAAGGGTTAATGGTGTGTAACTCAGAGATATGATAATCTGAACAACCAAATTTTCAAGGGAGGTTAGTATATTCCATCCACCCAGGAAGGGATAAGTTGTATAAAGAGCTTAAGAGGATCTATTGATGGCCTCACATAAAGTAAGAGGTAGTGGAGTTTGTGTCAAGGTGTCTAACTTACCAAAAGGTCAAGATCAAGCACTAGAGACCTATGGGGTTTGTTTAGCCTTTAGATATTTTAAGGTGGGAGTTGGACTCATTCTTAATACATATTGTCACTACAAGAAATACGGCCGTTAGGAACATAAATTTAGCGACGGTTCTATAACCGTTTGGAAAATGTAAAAAAAGCGGAGAAATAGCAACGGTTTTAAACTGTTGCAAAAAAAAATATTTAGGGACGGTTTTTAACCATCGCAAAATGAAACCCCAAATTACCGTCGCGCGC
This sequence comes from Tamarix austromongolica, assembly GCA_039764185.1. Classification (NCBI taxonomy): domain Eukaryota; kingdom Viridiplantae; phylum Streptophyta; class Magnoliopsida; order Caryophyllales; family Tamaricaceae; genus Tamarix; species Tamarix austromongolica. The sequence continues at coordinate 53,403,776 of CM077817.1, forward strand.
TCAGAACACATTGGCTCCTTCTGCGCGCACATATCCTCATCAGCCAAAATTAGTCAAGAACGCGCGACAATATCTACCACCCCTGCTCTCTCTGTGTGGAATTTGTCCGGCCGCCTGGGTGCTCGGCGTTGGTAGTCTTCTTCGGTGTGCTCTTCTCTTTTCTCGGTCGTTGCCGGCGTTAGTTGAAGCTCCCGGCAAAGCTTTGGAAATTTATGAACAGGTTAGTTCGATTTTACCGTCCATTTTACTTGGTTTAATTTTAATTACTGCTGAAATAATTGTTGTAAGTCTTGGATTTATAGTTCTTCTCATTCCTAGTGGCGGTTGAAGCTCTCGGGGAAGCTTGAGACGGAAGTGTGAACAGGTTAGTTTGATTTTGCTATGAGCCTTCGATTTAGTTACTTTCAGTTTTAATTAATGCTAAATTAATTGTTATAAGCCTTCGATTTGTAGTTATTTTCGTTCTTGGTGCTGCTTGAAGCTCCTGCCGAAGCTGTGGACAGAAGTGTGAATAGGTTAGTTCGATTTTGCTATGAGCCTTCGATTTAGTTACTTTCAGTTTTAATTACTGCTAAATTAATTGCTATAAGCCTTCGATTTGTAGTTATTTTCGTTCTTGGTGCTGCTTGAAGCTCCTGCCGAAGCTGTGGACAGAAGTGTGAACAGGTTAGTTCGATTTTGCTATGAGCCTTCGATTTAGTTACTTTCAGTTTTAATTACTGCTAAATTAATTGCTATAAGCCTTCAATTTGTAGTTATTTTTGTTCTTGGTGCTGCTTGAAGCTCCTGCCGAAGTTGTGGACAGAAGTGTCGACAGGTTAGGTTGGTTTTTGCTAACTGTTTATAAGTTTGTTGAGTAAAGTTGGGAATAGATGATAATGGAACTGTTTTTATGCAATTAATTTAGTCGGCAATAGATTTGGTTTTTGCTATGACCAAAAATTTTGTTTTCTCGTGTTTTCTATGGTCTAATCTATTCATTGTTCTTGATATCGGAAGGCCAAAGGTAGATGAAATATCCTGGTTATCGCACCCTTCTCTAATACTGCATATTTTTCAACATTTTTATCTCTGTCATGTGGACTGTGGATGGTCGACATAGGAACCTCCTCATTTCCACATTTGGAAAGAAATAGATATGAAACACAAATTTAGTTGAGGCCAATTGATGGGTTTCCAATGATTAGTTGATTTGTCTGATGGACTAATTTGGGCACTTCCAAACCATCAAAATGGTAGTGAACCACCTGAATGGTCAACCTTACCATTTTAGTATTCTAAAAAATTAGTTGATTGGTCTACTCGACTAGCGAATAAGTCCCAATAACTAGTCAATCGGCTATGGAAACTAGTTGATCAATTGGGGTAGAAAAAACCCTAGCTAAAACACTTCCACACAATTAAATTCTAAAATCTTTACTCAATATATCCGTACATCAACTACATTCCATTTAAGGTTCTTAACAACCAATATTTATGGGTTAGCATGTGAAATACAAAAGTCATGATGAGAGTCTCAATAAAATTATGCTTGTACTTTATTAACTTAATAAGAGTTAGGAAATCATACCTTAAATTCTCTTCATGGTAGGCCATTATGCAAATGAGATGAAGTCATAAAAGTGACTTATTAAAAATTACCTCTCTACGAATCCATTGAAAATCCTTAAAACATATTAGGCATGTCTAAATTATTTGGAAAAAAATCATAAACAAACTACTTAGAACATAATCATTATGCAACAAAATTTTTGGGGAAATATTGACATTGAAAATTGAGCCCAAGGAATAACCAACTGAAATAAACTAGCCTTAACCACTCAATCGGTTTATAGAGTTTCAAAACTCAAATTTAAGGAACAAACCAATAGTTTGGGAATCAAAGTACCCACTACCTAATACATGCTAAAATTTTACATCCTGTACAACATGATCCTTAAACAGATAGTAATATTTTCATAGTCATATCTGGGACTATCTTTGATCCAAATATAGTAATGATGTGATTTTTTCTTCTTTTCCAGTCATTTTTTTATAATTATTTCATACAGCAGAACCATTTATGACTAAAGATCAGTATCTCTCAATTAACAATACTAAGTTATGGAAACTATGGCAAGCATATTTGTTATTCTATATGACACTTCATGAACAGTAGCTTTTAAAATCAAAGGAGGGGGGATTATAATATTAAATTTGTTACTTAATTTGTTGTTTTTTTAAATGCTCGGGTATATTTGAAATACAATTTCTCATGGATAAAAGTTGGATAAATTGTAATAGGACCAGTCCTGAGTTTCTAGCGGGATTTGACAGTTTTTTGAAGCTTGCAACTTCTAAAGCTACTATAAATGGAGAAATTTGGTGTCCATATCGAAAGTGTCATAACAGATATCGTAATCCGGTTGATGTTGTCACTGCTCATGTTATGAAGAATGGTTTTAGAAAAAATTATACCAATTGGGTTCTTCATGGGGAACCAATATTTGTCCCTACTAATGATGTTAACGTTCGACATGGAAGTATGGATGAAATTAGGCCAAGTTTTGGTGATAGTACTCAAATTCTGACCTTGGTGAGGGATGCATTTGGGGTATTTGATCAATCCTCAACTGAAAATTATGCAGTTGAATGCTCAATTCCATTTTAGACTACATTCAATGAGAATTCCCATGATTGTGATGTTTTACCTGAAGGCCAACCAAGCAATTGTCGTAGTGAGGAAGAGGTTCATTTTCATAGAGTAATGAAGCAATGTGAGGAAGAATTATATCCAGGGTGCAATAATTATTCGAAGCTTTCTTTCATTTTGCATTTGTGTCATTTGAAAAGCATGAATGGTTGGTCTTCAAAGTCTTTTACCATGTTGCTTGAGTTGTTATCCAATGCATTTCCTATGTTGTCTTCATTACCATCATCTTGGTATGAAGCAAAAAAATTGATCAATGAATTGGGTCTTGGATATGAAAATATCCATGCATGTCCAAATGATTGCATGTTATATTGGAATGATGGAAGAAATGATCAAACAATGCTAGATAAATGTTTGGTGTGTAACACTTCTCGTTGGAAGAATCCAATTGAAGTAGGGTGCAATAATGAAGGTGAACAAGAGTCTAATAGAAGGAAAAAGCCTAAGAAAGTTCTACGGTATTTTCCATTAATTCCAAGGCTAAAAAGAATATACATGTCATCAAAGATGGCTGCAGATATGAGATGGCATGATAGAAACCGTGTGAAGGATGGAAAATTAAGACATCCAGCTGATGGTTTGGCTTGGAAAGATATTGATTCCCGTTATCCAGATTTTGCTCTCGATCCTCGCAATGTTCGTCTTGGACTTGCTAGTGATGGGTTTAATCCATTTCGAACATTGAGTACAAATCATAGCACATGGCCTGTATTATTAGTTCCTTATAATCTCCCACTGTGGTTGTGTATGAAACAAACATCACTTATTTTGTCTATGATTATTCCAAGGGAGAAGAGCCCAGGTAATGACATAGATGTATATGTGCAACCACTAGTACATGAGTTAAGGAAGTTGTGGGAGGGTGTTAATGCTTTTGATGCAGCTTCTATGCAAAACTTTCAACTGCGGGCCATTCTTATGTGGACTATAAATGATTTTCCAGCATATGCAAATTTATCTGGGTGGAGTACAAAGGGTGCTCTTGCTTGTCCTTGTTGTGCAAGTGCTACTTCTTCAAGATGGCTGAAGTTTGGTAAGAAGTTTTGTTATATGAGGCATCGTAGGTGGTTACCGGATGATCACATTTTTCGCTTTCAAGCTTCAGAATTTGATGGAACAATAGAGTTTGACAAGGCTCCAACTACACCATCCGGAATTACTATTCGTAGGTAGGTGGATGGCCTCAATCATGTTTATGGGAAGTTTTCAGATCGATCTACAAGATCCAATGAACAAATTGATAGGCCCCCATCAATTTTTGAGGACACAGATGATGATAATGATGCTGATGAGGATATTTTACTTGATAGGCCCATGCAACATAATTGGAAGAAAAGAAGTATTTTCTTTGATCTTCCCTATTGGCAACACAACCTCATTCGTCACAATTTAGATGTAATGCATATAGAGAAAAAAATATGTGATAATTTATTAGGAACTTTCTTGGGTATTGATAGGAAGTCAAAAGACAATCATCAAGCACGCATGGATCTTCAAGATATTGGGATACGACAAGATCTACACCTGATTGAATTGCCAAATAACAAGTATGTCTTGCCTAATGCTTCTTATACGATGAATGCTTCTGACAAGGTCCGCTTCTTATCCGTTCTGCAGAAGATTAAAGTTCCTGATGGATATGTATCTAACATCTTGAGATGTGTTAGTTTGAAAGACAAGAGATTGTTCAATCTTAAAAGTCATGATGGTCATATTTTAATGCAAGATTTGCTCCCAATTGCATTAAGAGCATCCATGTGCACTGAGGTTGTTGGAGTTATCTCAGACTTATGATTGTTTTTCAAATCTATATGTAGTAAACAGTTGGACTTGCAAGAACTTGATAATTTGCAACAACATGTTGTTCTAACATTGTGCCGCATGGAAAAGATTTTTCCACCAAATTTTTTTACAAGCATGGTTCATTTGATTGTACATCGTCCAGAGCAAGTGAAGTTTACAGGCCCAGTTCACTATACTTGGATGTTTCCCATTGAACGGTGAGAACATTTGTACTTACTTTGTCTATGACTAAGCTTAGTGCTACTATAATTTATATAATGATTACAAATATGTGGCTTCATTGTTTTATTTTATAGGGACCTAGTACGATTAAAATCATACGTACGGAATATAGCTCGTCCTGAGGGTTCTATAGCAGAGGGATACAACATCCATGAATGTTTAACATTCTGTTCACGTTATTTTAGAGATGTTGAGACTTTATTTAATTGAGTACCACGGAATGATGAATTTGTTCAAGATTTTGACAAGTATTTGTTCAATACCGGAGGACGACCTTTAGGGAAGATTCATCACCTTAACTTGGATGATTTGAGTCTTAAGTAAGCTCATCGTTATGTGTTGATCCAACATCATTATTTTGACACTTATCGTAGGTAATATTATATGTACCATAATAGTTATGCAACTTTATTAAATTGATGTAGAATTTTTTTAATAGTTTTTAATGTTCTTATATGGTATAGAGATTTCATACGTGAAAAGCGTCAGACTAATAGGGGTATAAGGCTTGATGAGAATACCGAGAAGAAGTGGGTAGTCGAAGAATTTTCTCAATGGCTTCAATCAAAGGTAGTTTTAACAATACATAGAGCAACCGTCATTTATTATATGAGAATATGTGTTATAATGCATACTATACAAGTTGTAATTGTTTATGCTATTTTAGGGACAAGACATTGATGACGGCACAGAAGATGGGAATATTTGGAAGGCTTTGGCACAAGGACCTAATAAATTAGTTAAACGGATGAGTTCATTTATCACGAGAGGATTCAGATTTCACACAAAAAACCGTGATGAGAGGAGGAAAACTCAAAATTCTGGGGTGGTGGTAATTGCAGATGGAATGAAACATTATGGGAAGATAAGAGATATTTATGAATTGGATTACTATGGTAGTTGTCGAGTTGTATTATTTTGTTGTGATTGGGTAAACATTAATTCAAGTAGAGGGTTGAAGCAAGATAACAATGGATTTACTTTAGTAAATTTCAATCACTTGATACATACGGGAAAGGCAATAAAAGATGATCCATTCATTCTTGCATCTCAAGCAACTCAAGTTTTTTATGTGAAAGATGGGAAACAAGAAGACTGGCATCATATAGTTGAAACAAAACCAAGGGACAATTATCAAATGGGAACATGTGCACTAGAAGAAAATGAAGATGAAGATGATTGTCTCTATCCCCAAGCTTTTCCTTAAACTTCCATTAATACTTTTGATGATGTAACATATTTAGCTAGGACTAACATGGATGAGTAGTTTTAGACTACAAAAATAAATAAATAATGTATGTACTACTTTTCATTGCAATTTATTTTTGTGGACTCTACTTCATCCATTGTATTATTGGTTTTGATTTGCTTTTATCCTTGATTTTTTTGCTAACTGTTTATGAGTATAGTGTAGATCATATGTTTTGTAGTCATGTATCGTTCAAGGAAAGCAACAAGGAATTTGACATATGATCCACATGCATCTTCTCGTTGCACATCATCGAATGTTAGTCCCTCTTTTAGACGTGTGACAGGAGACAACACTTTACCTATTTCACCAAATAGTCAGCCATGTGGTCAAGCATTTGTTGATACATCGGTTGAGAGGTCTCCGTCTATTCATTCACCACTTACACCAGATAGTGTTACACAAACAATTCAAGTCCATGAGGAGCAACTTCATGAGCATGATACACCCAATGCCATTGGTGATAGTGGTGGTGGTAGTGGCAAGATTGTTAAAGATTTTGTTGAATTTATTGGTAACGGTGGCTTATTACTAAATTTTTTGTTTTACTCATTCAATTCTTTCTATCGTCACTAACTAATTTCAAATGTATTGTTTAGATGTTGAGGGAAATAGAACACGACGATATGGTGAAATCTCGCCAGCAGATATTTGGGATCTTAATGGTCGTGAAAAGATGGTACTGGATGTTAATGAAATGTATCAACCAATTAGAAGGTCTGGACATATCTTCAACCGTTGGTTAGCAGACCTAGCAGATAGACCAGAATTATGCCCGTACCATAAGAAAGATTGGCGTAAAGTGAATAAAGCAACCAAAGAGGAATTGAAGACAATAGTTCGGGTACTTCATAGATATATATTCATTATAGTAATATTATTTTTATCTTTCTTGTCATTTTTGTAATCTTATTTTTTTCGCCATGGTAGGCAAAGTTTCATCTTCCTCCTAGGAGTATGATGGACAAATATTTTTTGAGTAACCTTGGAATCAGAGTAAGAAGTAAGCGGAGTGAGTTGAAGGCTAAATATTGTCCACCCGGTGCTACAATAGATCAAGTGCCAGAAAAATGGAATGTCGCCAAAATTCCTAAGGAGCAATGGTATGAAATGGTTGAGTATTGGTTCTCTAATGATGGAAAGGTATAGTATCAAACTAATCATTTATTTATATTTTGAAAATGAATAGATAGTTATATATTTATTTTGGTATAAGGATGCTTCTAAGCGAGGAGAAGAGGCAAGAAGTGAAGCATCCCATTTCCATACCCGTGGAACAAAAAGCTTTGCTATTGCTAGAGATGAATATGTAAGTAATTCATGACATGCATAATATATAATAATGGTAGTTAAATGTCTTTTATACTATTTATTTGATTTTATTTAATCATTCAGATAAGGTCTAATGGTCGAGAGCCTGGTGACATTGATATGTTTATACTTAATCATAAGCGTCGTGATGGAAGCTATTCAAGATATTCCAAGTCCAAGGAATTTGTGGTATGGAGTTATATATTTACATATTAACATCCTTATTCTTTGGTTTATCTCAATGTATCCCTTTATTCTTTTTATTTTTCCTCACATAGGATGAAGCTATGGCTTATATAAAAGAAAAAACTGGGCACTCTGAATTGTCAGAAAATACCATTGAGGCGGAAAAGGAAGCCGTTCTTTCTTTATATGGAAAGAATCATAGTGGTAGAGCTTTCTGTTATGGGCATGGTGCCACACCCTCTAAGCTAGAGATGTGTAACAAGAGTGTAGGTCTATCCAATCTTGAAATAGAAAGGATAAATAAGGAACTAGCTGCCGCAAGAGAAGAAGCAGCTGCTACTAAAGATCAACTTCAGAAAACTGAAGAACAGTTAGCTGCCACTAGAGCAAAGATAGTTGCCAACAAAAAAGAGTTGGATGTGTTTATGGCTCGAGTCAATCAGTGGATGGGAAGAACAAGCCCTACATAGGTATGTTTTATAGAGATTTTATGAATACGTACCACAAATGCTAGTTGTTGATTACTTTTAGTAATTTTTACAGGTTATGGACAAATTATCTGTATTTCTTTGAGGATTCTGATAATATGGATTGATCTATTGATCTATAGAGATTACAGGTTATGCTAGTTGTTGATTGTTTTTAGTAATTTTTACAGGTTTTGCTAATTGGAACATGTGCAGGTACTATGATGCATGGATGCTTTACAGGTTATAGGAGATAGCGTTGAAGACCACTTGGGAGATGTAAGTTCATAGAACTGAAATATATTCTCTTTAGAATTGTATTATTGGTGTTTTTCTTATTTGTCTATGGATTATTGGTTTTTAATTCCTTAAAATTGCTAATATGCTCCAACTGATCCTCACATCATTGTTCGTTACTTCTTTTTTTTTCTCTCTTTTTTTCATTGGGAGGTGTGGAATAGTCTGTTATATGGCTGTGTTCTGTGATTTAGTAGCAGTGGAGTAATTCATCATGAATGTTAGACAATTCATCTAATACAAAACTTTCAATTAAGATTCGTAAGGGTAAAAATTAGGCTCTCTTTTACATATCCTAATTTCTGATAATGAATAAATAAATAAATAAATGTGGGCTAGTTTTGATTTAAATCCAAATATTTTCTTAGTACTCTTTTATCAGAACGGTACATTCCAGCATCTCTATTGTTCTTTCTTCTCTCTGAAAGCAGACTTGCTCATGCATTTCCTTTCCCTATACAGAAGCATTTTTAATACATTCATGGGCAGCACTACCCCATTAATTATGGGCAGCAGAGAATATTTGTTTGAAGTCAGTTGTCCCTAGAAAGTAAGAAAGACTGCATGAATTAGAGGCAAAGATGGTACAAGGATGCTTTTCAAATTTTTTGGGACCATTATAAAAAATAACACCATTGTTGTAAACTAACTATTTAGTTAGTTTCAGGTTAGCCAGTTGACTAGTCAAACCAATTCATTGGTCCCCAAACACAAGGAATTTGAAATGTTCCTATTGAAAGGAAAATACCAAAGTCTGAGACATAGATGACTTGTGTCTTGAACTAGCTGACTAGTAAACTAGTTCACCATTTTTTACCTATCACTTAACTTATTGCCTATAGTAGCTAACATATAGAATTCCAAAACTTCACTATTTACATGAGTTAGTTGATTGGTGGTAAACCAGTCAATGGGTGTACATAGATAGTTGTTGACTGATTTCTCATTAACATAATTCACAAATATAGTTTGAGGATAAATCATGCATTTTTACTCCATTTTATGAAACCATATAATGAATACAACCTCCTCTACCACTTTATATCTTTGATATAACATACTATACACCTAATTATGCTCGGATTCACATAATACATCAATAATCTAGCTTTAACATATTTAATTCATCTGAAGAGTAAAGGAGTTACATTATGCTTCAAATTTTGTATAACATATTACACTTTTTGCAAATCATACTAAAAACATACTGTATTTATCAACATGCTATGATATAACTTAGCTCATAAAACACTAAAGATAAATCATGAATAATAGGTCCTATTTCTGTGCTCAAATATCATGCTTGCACACTACCTTCCATACAACTTAAATATAGCATTCCTTTACAAATAATTGTGCCATCAAAAAATACACTAAAGCATACCTCTTCTTAGTCATCCCACTGTACTTGTAACAAGAATTATTTACCCCAACCTTTAGTAAATTATACAAAAGAGAAATGAAAGGCCTTCCTTTGAATAATAGGTCCAAAATCTCTAACCACATTGAATACATTAAAGAAAATAAAGAAACAAATTAGAAGATATCCTTACAACTTAAACAAATTAAAATAAGCTTGAGAATCAAAGGAAGAAAACACCACTTTTCCACAAAGTTACACTACTAAGAGAAGGTAAGATGATCAAACTTTTATAAATATAATATTTTTTTTGTTTACAGGGAAATAATAAATAGGTAGAGAAACAATGAAAGGAGGAGAAAAGAATAAAATATGCAAGAAAAAGAAAGATAATATTTTGTGGTTGGTGTGTGATCAAGTTAATTATGATTAGTAGGTGTATCAAATGAGCAAGCACAACACTTATGCACAAGTATATGTAACCAAACCAAGTGATAAGGACATGAGTAGAGTATTATCCCCATAAGGATCAATTAGTTTCTCATAGTCTAGGATTAAAAATATTAGAAGTAAGAGTAAGTAAATTTTTCTACAAAAGATTCATAGGGTGGCTAGAAATAAAATATCATTTAGCAACTTAAAAGTAATTAGAATATTGGCAGCATGAGGAACACTAATGTAAATTAATGAGGAGAATATCAAGTTATGATTTGTAGGGAATAACTATCACAAATCATTAAATGCATGCAACCTATGGTAGATTATAGCATGGCAATCCTCCTAGAAATGTTTCACTTTAGGTGGAACATACTCTCAGGCTCTCATTGTCCAACTACATGAGCCTTAGAAATGTTTCATATTGAGTTTTATAGGACCAATATAAAATCCAAATCTCTTCTTAGTGCTAATCCTATGACCATTTTGCCATTTTCAGCATTGTTTAACTCTCTTGAGTGTCTTTGAGTGAACCAAGTACCAAACGTGGACAACATTAAAGACTCAACATATTAACATGGTTAATGAAATGAAACAACCATCAAAATTAAATAAGGGCTACAACATTCATAGTATTGCAACACTTGGATCATCTTGATCCTCCCCACAAAATGAACACCTTCATTAAAAATCCGATACATATCAGCATTGTTGTGGTGTATCAGCCATATTTTATTTCATGTGCACGATATATTGTTAATATTCAGTGTCAGTTATAATTTGAAAAGAATCCTGCAGTACCTTACTTCTGTGTATGTCCAATACTTTATGCCTGCAGCTATGATGGCATACTTGTGAAAAGCATCCTGCAGTATATGTTCATGATCTTCATCTTGTTCCATAAACTTAAATTTCCTAACATTTTTAGGGCATTTGCTTTTTCCCTTTTTATTTATTAATTCTAGCTATCAATTTTCTTTTCTGTTGTCTTCGAGGATGTGGACTATCTTTGTTGCTAGAGGAATAAGAGAGATACAGAGTATCAAAGTTTTTCTGACCTTCTCTTAATCACAATATAATATGCAAGAGCCTTTTTTTTATATATTCTCTTTGGACTCTTCCATAAGTTCAAAGATTTAGTAGATTGTTTGAGAAATAATTTTCTGTTTTTAATCTTCATCTATTTTTTTCTAATTAGTGAAAGATTAGGTGACTTGGTGGTGATGTCCTAAGAGAAGAAAACAGGAAAAAAAGGAAAAGAAAGGGGGAGATAAATGCAAATGGCACTAGAGTTGGCAATGAGTAGAGATAATTGTGTGAGAGATGGGTGAAGTGTAACTTCCTGTTGCATGATTTCAATTGATATAGAGCCCAAGTATTGGCTTCCAGGCAACTTGGTAATGCTTGGATATTCATTTCAGCAACTGTTGGTCTAGAGTCATGCCCTCGCTCTGTTTATGATCTTCGTAATGAGGATATGAAAGTTGTTGATAGTGTTATAGTCATTCTCCTGCAGACTATACATAGACACCTTCTTTCTATGTGCTTTCACTCATCATTTGTCTTTATTAGAAATTGACCCTCATCATTCATTTATCCCTAGTTTAGCTTGTTCTGCCCTTCTATAATTCTGGGCTTGAGGACATCTGTAGGAGGGGACTAGAACTCCACCATGAGACCTGATTAAGCAGCCTGGTTTTTCATTTGTTTGATTAAAATTAGAGGCATCTAGAGATCTTGCTTTACTGTTGATATATTTATGACCGGTCAATAGAGATGAACACCCTACTCTATAGCTATAGCTATAGATCTATATCGAAAATCTTTGCCTACCAACTTTCTGTGATGCGCTGCTGATTTCTTTTCCAAATCCATTGTATTAAGAAAGTTTAGAGCAAGACGCAATGACGAATCTGGAATGGTAATCCGCAGAGGCTCCTTCGTAATATAATGAGTCAATCAGTAGGAATACCTCTTCAAGTAACTAAAAGCTGTTGTTATTAGCTATTATGCAGATTTTTGTCTTGGTTGGTGTTGTAACTATGCTTTTGGTACATGACCTAAGGTATTTTTTGGCAACTCTCATGGGAAGGTCACACATATGATATGCTCCTTGTAGGGATGGTCCTTGTTTTTTGTTTTCTTGAACATAACCATTACTTTTTTGTTGTATGTTTTGGCCATCTTTTTTGTATATGCTCCTTGGGTATGCTTGGGTGTAAATGTATGTCCATAATATATATAAATACAAATTTTTTCCTTTGATAAAAAAACAAAGTGTGATGGAGAATCCACTAGTATTGGTCTTAGGAATTTTTAATATTTGTATATTGAAATGTTATATATTTTTTTTAATATACATTGGTGATTATGTATTTTATGGTACAGATAAATGCGTCAAGATGTGACATCAGATACCAAAGGCATGGATACGAAGAAGCTAAACCTAATTAACTACAATTAGGCAAATGCCGGCTCTTTTTTATCAAGCCTTTAAATATTTTGTAATGGACATTTGTATGTAGGTCGTAAATTAATGTATATGTATTTTAGACGGAAGTTGCTATGTAGCTTGTCACTTTGTAATTTAATGATTTTGAATGTTGCTGAAATACATTGGTATGTTTGGATTAATGATCAGGTTGTAATTAATTAAGCAGGTTAAATATTATTATATATTATAGGTTATCGATTATATATATATATGCAGGGATCGAGGAAATTGATGTGGAAATTTTTGGTATAAGCAGATTATTATTATTACAGCAGATTGTAAGCAGGTTATTATTATTACAGCAGCAGGTTTAATTTTAGATAATAACCGTCTCTGTAAACCTGGAGAAAATTTAGCGCGAAAGATCCTCACTATTGCCACGGTTATTAAGCGTCGGTAAACAACCGTGGGACGGTTATAAACCGTTGCTAAAAAAATTAGCAACGGTTAATAACCGTCGCTAAATAAATAAATTAATAAAACATTAATAAATTATTGTTTTAGGGACAGTTATTAACCGTTGCTAAAAACTTTTACCAACGCTTACAAAAACCGTCGCTAATAACACAGGGACGCTTCGTTTAGGAACGGTTCTGTGAACCGTCGGTAAAACTTTAGCGATGGTTAAGAATCGTCCCTAAAATTAAAATAACCGTCGCTAATATTCTAATTTACTGTAGTGTGTGAGTTGAAGTAGTTGTGACACAATTTAGGTTATTATCTTTTAGTTAACTAAGTCAGTTATATTTGTACCAATAAAGTTTACTTAAAGTATGGATCCTTAATCTCATTCCCATATACTCCTATAGATTTGAGATTATTTTCACAGTTCTAGGGGAATTTTTAGGTGTCTGTTGGAATGAGATTAATGGTGAGTATTATATTCCACCTAGCGATAGATGGGAATATTGAGAGAATGATTTAAACTCTAGAGAATATATTACAGGCTTATGTCTTTTATTTCCAAGGAAGTTTGAATTATCGTGTATATTTGGTTAAATTCTTATATAACAAAAGTTATCATGCTAGCATAGATTTTGCAGCCTTTGAGGCAATATATGAAAGTAAGTGTTGGACGTTGTTACGTTAGAGCAACAGTAGATAGTATTGTACTTGGATTATAGATTATTAAGGGGATTACTTAGTAGGTTTAATAGATCTAGGATGGGATGAGAATAGCTTAGAACAAATAGAAGAGTTATGTAGATCAGAGGTGCCATAGCAATGGTTTCAAGCTGGGGATAATGTTCTGTTGAGGGTTTCACCGACCAAAGAGATGTAGAGATTTTATGTAACAGCCCAAAATTCACAATTTTTTTTTTGAAACCAGAAGAATTTAAATTAAAATCCGTGAATTCTAAGGATGTTACTGCCACACATAATACTAAATCAGTTCTCTCTGACCATTTCAGTACCAAGTGCTAAGGCTGAAAAGATTTTCTTCAAACTCAAATCAAGAGTTCATAAAAAGAATTAAAAGATCATAGCATATAAATCTGCGTATGCATAGAATTTTATAATCAATAAAATGATAGAATCCAGAGTGGTAAATCAAAATTTCTCGGAGGGAATAATCTTACAATAGATAAAAGGTTTATCTGTAATACTCAATATAAGTTAATAAATCATAAAAGGGTAAATACGATACAAAATAAATAGCATAAGGGAAGAGATAAAATAAAAAGAAGAGTGAAAATGACCACAACACTCTCCAACTTTGAGCCAATCACAAGCTCAACACTCAGCCCCACCTAATGTATCGCCCACCTGCACAAAGTTAGAAGGACCAACTACTCGTGGGAATGAGCAACACCCATAAAAGGGGTGATCAGTATGCTACGTACTGAGTAAGGTAACCGTGCACTAAGGCCTACACACAAATCACAAATATCATGCAGAATAATAATAGAGCATAAGACCAACATGATAACATAAATACATATGATCATCTAGGTAAAAGTATAAAGGCCCATTCATAATCCAAATTAATTAGTCAATTAATATTTTATTATAAATTGCTTTATACCATGCTTTTTATCAAATCCATGCGAGTACGGAAACCTCCCACTATTATAACTGGTGGGTTGGTCACACATTGAACATCTTGCCCTAACCACTATTATAACCAGTGGATCGGTCACACATAGGGTAAAAACCCTAACCACTATTCCTAACTGGTGGATCGGTTCGGCTCCTCCTAGCATAGTGTTCCATTGTAGGTAATTAGTATCTTTTAAGTGCCTTAGCAAAAACTCTAGTTTGCTTTTATTGAGCTCGGGATCCCCACTATTATAATCAGTAGGCCGGTCACACATAAATCATCATGCCCTAACCATTATTATAACCGGTAGATAGGTCACACATAGGGTAAAAACCCTAACCACTATTCCTAACCTATGGATTTCCTGGACCCATCTCAATATCTTCCACTTTAAGTGATTAATGTCTTAAGTATCTTATTCAGAAGCTTTCACCCTAGACACACATGAATTAATCGCTTTACACTTATCCTCTAACTGACTCATATCATAGCATGACAACTCTGCACCTTCTAATTTATCCAACAACCTCTCCTCTGTACTTCAACTCATACTAGAACTCCAACACCAAAATAGGCGGGTCAAGGCCCACTACTACACACCTCTGAGTCCACTTATTTCCTTACTCTAGGGTTTTTCCCAGAAACCCTAATTTAGGCCCAAGTGACCCATCCTACTCCACCTCACACAACCCAAATCATTTTGACACCCCATTTTTTTCACAACCATTGATCCCATATTCATTATCATACTTTATTCAACAAGTACACACATGTTAACACCGAACCCTGTTTAACCATATCAAAACTGTAATACCCCCAAATTTACTGCTGAAAAATTTTGTTAATTAAAAGAAAATTAGTAGAAGCAAAATATCAAACCGTAAATTCTGGGGATATTACCGCCACACTTAGTACCAGATAGGTTCATTCATACCGTTCTAGTATCAAATGCTAAGGCTAAAGGAGAAAAATACAAATTATGAGAAACTCAACTAATAATTAAATTAGAGTAGCGCAAGTGAATATAATCCATCAAGTGGTGGTTACAAAATAACGAATGCATTAAAATTGTGAAATTTAAGGAGAGAGAGTAAAACCCTAATAGTTTTGAATAGTTCCTTACACTCTTTCCTAAGGCCCACTTGAATAGAGCTTAAAAACAACCTACAAGGGACACTGCCCATTGAATAGGCAGGGGCCCCATAAATGGAACCCTTTAATACTGCGGTACTAATTAACCCTTTAAAAAAACACTTAAAAACAGGTCCATAATGTAACACATGATACACTACTATATTCATACATCATGACAAGTAAACATGATATTCAGATCCATACATTCACATATTCAACAAGACAATCGGATATTAGTGGTACATAGGTAATGTTCCTTTTTGGGTGTTCGCATACTTAACAAATCAACCAAATATTAATAGGCCATAATGAATAGTCGATACTCTTAGGGCCTTAAGGCCATTAGTCCATCATTAATCAATCATCTTTGATTATAAATGTCCATGTGAGTGCAGGAACCCCACTATTATAGCCGGTGGAATAGTCATGTAGGGCAATATGCTCCTAGCCACTATTATTCATCAGTAAACCGGTCATGCAGGGCAAAACACTCCTGGCCACTATTATTCATTGGTGGACCGATTTGGCCTAGACTCACAAGGTATTCCACTATAAGTAATTAGTGTCTTCCTCATATCTTATCATTTTTACGTTTGGTTTGTTGAGCATGGAATCCCCTGCTATTATAGCCGGTGGAACGATCATGCAGGGCACCCCACCCCTGGCCACTATTATTTTCCGGTGGACCGGCTTGGGTCCACCTCAACATCTTCCTCTATAAGTGATTAGTGTCTTATTCGAAATTATTTCACCCTTAACATGCATGGCTAACTATATCCACACTTATCCTCTTATGAAGGCCCATCCTATATCTTAAGACTTTTGTACCTCCTAACTTGCTTTGCATCCTTCCCTTAATCCACTTTCTCACATTGGGAGCCTGATTACTAAGTGTGTGGGTTGAAGCCCACCACCTGATACCCCAAGTTGCACTCACCTCCTTACCCTAAGGTTTCCTCCAAAAGCCCTAATCTGGGCCTATGTGGCCCATCATTCTCTGCCTTACACCTCCGAAACTATTTCAAGACCCTACACATCATGACCCTTAGATCCAACCCTCACTTTCTACCCCACTCATTCTCATTTATTTTCATTATTTTCTTTTTCTTTATCCACTCTCTCTATTTATGGTTTCCTCCTAAACCCTAGCCTGGTCTCCTACGCACCCTTATACTATCCCACGTACTCTTTTTCACCCGAAGCCCCCAAAAAACCAAACGACACTTCTATTACCTTCCTTACGCCCCAATGCAACTTTCCATACGTAAAGTTTGCTCCCATGCGGACTCTAACCATCCCATGCAAACCCTAGTTCCTCCCATACCTACATTCACCAACTCACTTCCCCTTCGTTATCCTATTTTCCCATTTTTCTTTTTCATGCCACCATCCCACATCACCTACAATAAATATCTTAACATGCATGTCCTAAAGGGCCACATCACATCACATCTTAATTTACATCATATCTGTATTTATCACATATCAAAAGAGGACACATGAACACATATCAGTTCCAAGCTATGCCACGCATGAAATAGTTAAGATAATAGCATATAGAACACGACATATAAATTATATAGGGAATCCAAGGCATGTAGAACACCTAGCACACATTCGGCCTTAGCTATACCCTTTCATGACTTAGATTATCAAGTTATCTTTCATATTTATTAGGCCACTAAACACCCTTCATAATTATTATATTTAATATATTTCTCATTTGGTTTGTTAGATTACTAATTTTCCCTTTCCTTTATTATAATTAATAATTTCCCTTTAGTTGGTCAAATTACCAAATTACCCCTATTCAATATCCTAATTACCAAATTACCCCTTTAGTTGGTTAAATTACCAAATTGCCCTTCACATTTATCATATTTACCTTTTTACCCTTCTCCATTATTAAATTATCATTTTACCCTTTGCTTTTATTAAATTATCATTTTACCCTTTCAATTATTATAATTGCCAAGTTACTCCTTTTCCATTTCCACTTTACCCCTTTTATTTACAAAATTACTATTTTACCCCTTTACTCTCCAATTTACCATTTTACCCCTTAACTTCCAAAATTTTCCATAACACCCTTTCACTTATGAAATTACCATTTTGCCCATTTTATTATAAAATAACCACTCTGCCCTTTAATAACAAAATTACTATTTTGCCCTTTTATTAAAAAATTATCATTTTGTCTTTTAATTATAAAATTACCATTTTACCCCTTCACTTCCAAAATTACCATATTACCCCTTAGTTACATAATTACTAATTTACCCCTTTTTACTTACAATTTACCACTTTGCCCTTGCCTCTAAAATTACCATAATACCCTTTTTATTTCAAAGTTACCATTTTTCCCCTTAGTACGCCACTTATATTGAATTTTTATTACTACATAAAATATTAATATTAATACCTCATCCACAACTCTCATATTTAATATAATACTTAATAGCACCCATGTATATACTAGGCCATATTCTTGTATAGAATATATTACTAAAATACCCCTATATCTCACAAAATATTAATCATGCATTAACATCATAATAGCATAATACAACATGGATAATACTTATGATTTTCTTTAATAACCAACTCCTACCTTAAACAATATCTCCATACATAGCACATAATCTATCGTGCTTCCTTTTCATCAATCAACACAAGGACCACATATATCATATTAAACAACATATACCAAGCATAATAATATATTAAAAATCCTAATGTGTTAACATACGTTAATCTATGCGTTTAAGTGGGATTTTATGGTTACCTCGAATTCCCACAAAAATGAACCTTACCGGTATTCTTGTTTAAGGTTCAAGCTTTGATTATCAAAACCAATACCTAAAAACAATATCAAGATTGATTATATTAGAAAGAAGAGAAAACCAAGTGCAAGAATTTATAACCATAATTAACTGAAAATATTATTTTACCTTAAATTCATTAACCAATTAAATCAAGTAATGCAGCATCTCATACTGCTCATGCAGCATGAGCTGCATGCAAGGAAATGAGGAGGAGGGCGCTCGAAGGTGGTAAAAAGAAGAGGAATGGGTTACTTTTGGGTTGGTAGTTTGGGGCTAGGAAAAAAGGTGGTTGGGGGAGGATTTAGGGCAAGGGAAGGGTCTAGAGGTGGAGAGGGGGTGTCAGTGGTGGTCGAGGATGGGTTGAAGGCGGCTAAGGGCGGCGGCGGCAAGGCTGCGAAGGTGGCAGCCGAGGAGGGAGTCGAGATGGAGACTGAGAAGGAAGGAAAAGGGAAGGGGAAAAAGAGGGCCTTTGCTTGAAGGTTTCAGCCAAAGGAGGCTTGGGGTGTAGAGGGGGTTGCAAGGGTTAGCTTGGTGGCTCAAGTGGCGGCGGAACGGTGGTAGATAGGGGCTGCACAAGGTTGTTGCCGAGAAGGGAGGGAAAGAAGAGAAAAAGAAGAGAGGAGGAAGGACTACGGGGTGGCTCAATGGGTGTGCTATGGTTCAAGGGTGAGGTAGAGGGTGGCAGGGGGTGGTGGAGGTGGTTGTTGAGGCGGTGGTAGCGGCAAAGCAAAACAGGGAGGATGGAGGAAGGAGGGCCAAGAATGAATGGAAAGCTCAACAAAAAATGCCAGAATGAGGTGGAAAGGAAGAAGAAAAATAAGGCAAAGAGAGAGGAGGGGATAGGTAGGCTCGAGGGCGGCAGTAGGGTGGTAGAGGAATGGCGATGGTAGGGAGAGGGAGAAGGGAGGTATGGCCGGGCATGGGGGAAGGGAGACAAGGATGGTGGGGCCGAGATGGTGTAGAGAAATGGCGAGAGAGAATGAGAGAGATAGGGGAAGTAGTAGGGAGAGTGGATTGCAGGTGGGTTGGCAAAGATGGTAGAGAATGGCCAGGATTCTCGCCTAAGAAAGAGGAAGAAGGAGAAGGGAAGAACAAAAGGGAGGCTGGGTGTGTGTAACAGGTGGCCGAAGAAAGAAAAAAGTAGGCTGGCCCGGTCAAGGAAGGAAGGAAAGAAAGAAGGGGGCGGTCGGGCTCACGTGTGTGGGAGAAGGAGAGGGGGAGAGGAAGCCGACCAACAGCCCAAGGCACAGGAGGGGAAGGGCCGAAGCAGGCCGGCTGGCAACCAAAGAAAAAAAAAGAAGAAAGAAAAGAGAAAAGGGAGAGAAAAAGGAGAAGAAAAGGGAAAAGGAAAAAGAAAAGGGAAAATGGGATTAAATAAGATAATTTATTTTATAAAATAATAAAATATAATATATTTGTGTAATATATTTATTTAATAATTTAATTTAATATAACTAAAATATGAGGGTTTAAAAAGGATAATTATAGTAAAATAAGGGTTTGAAAATTTATTTAAATAATAAGAGTGTGATAAAAGAACAAAATATTTATTTTAATTTATTAAATATTTATATCCAATTTTATATACTCAAAAATCCATAAATAATTAAACTAAATAGATTTAAAGGCTAATTTATCCCAAATAAAATTTATTTATTAAATTATACACTTTTAAAATTTCAAGGGATTACAAAAACCTTAGTCAATCACTCCAAACACTAGGTATCCACAACCAACCATTGTTAACCACTCCAAATCCTAGTTACCCACAACAAACAATATTTAACCACTCTAAACCCTAGTTAATCACAATAAACCATAATTAGCCACTCCAAACCCTAGTTAATCACAACAACCCATAATTAATCACAACAACCCATAGTTAATCACTCTAAACCCTAACTTAGTCTCCTACATAACCTTATAATGCTCCACGTACTAATTTCCATCCAAAGTGTTCAAAAACCCAAACAATGCTTACATTACCTTCCTCACATCCCAAATCAATGTTCCATACATAAATTTCACCCATGCTAATTTTATACATCCTATGCAACCTTTCAAACTCTTCATGCAAACCCTAAGAATTCCATATAAAAACCCTAGAATCAACCATGCAATCCTAGATCCATTCATATGAAACCCTACATTTCTCCACACAAAACTTTAGATTCAATCCATACAAAACCCTATATTAGATCCCCTAATGTTACACCATAGATTAAATTCTCCGTACAAAATCATAGATTAGATTCTCGCATACAAAACCATAAATTAGATTCTCCCTTACAAAATAATAAATTAGATTCTCCCATAGCAAACCATAAATTAGATTCTTCCATACAAAAGCATAGATTAGATCCTCCTCTATAACACCACAAATTAGATTCTCCCATACAAAACCATAGATTAGATTCTTTCACACGAAACCCTAAATTTTCCATTTTATTCTTCCACTCATAGATCATTAAAATACTTAGGTCAACTCAAATCCCTTGGTCAACTTATTTCCCCATTCTCCCTTTTCATCCTTTCCTCCAAAGAAACCATATTAACATCCTCATATGCATGTCTTATAGGGTCACAACACATATCATTACATACCACAATATTTCGTTACATACATAGAGTACACATGCCATATAATAACACATGAACACACTTTAACTCCACACCATACCGCACATGAAATCAATATAATGATAAACATAGGATGTATAACATACAAAGCTTATAATGCACATCAACACACAATAGGCCTTAGTAGCACCCATACCTAAACGACATTAGTGCACACTCCTACACCTCCTTAGGGCTTTGACTAGTCTCACCTATATGAGGGGAAAACTAAAAATTAGATTCCCTCCTACTAAAAAGACTATTAAGTGCTAACTTATTCTAAGACTAGGCTTTTGATAAAATAATAAAATATGAATAAAAATGATATTAACTAATTATTATCTTGCTAGAGATATAAGAAATAATAGTAATATTAGAAAAGTTGATAATATAAGGTTGAAGACTTTACCCTAATAATAAAAATAATGATATCAAAATAATAATAGCAAAGATATTAAAAATAATAATGATGATAATATTAATAAGAATAAGAATAATAATGGTAACAATAATAACAAAAAGGGCATTACTCAAAAACATAGTGAAATAAGGGTTTTGGCCCCTTTATCAAAATAATACTAATAATATTATCAGTAAAATAAATAAATAAAGAATTAGTAGTAATAATAATAATGATAAAAACCATAATAATATTGCAAAAATGATAATAATCATAATGGTAATAATAGTAATAATGATAATATCGAAGATAAAATAAAGTAGGTTTTTGACCCTACATTAAAAAATAATAAACTTATTAAATAATAATAATAATAATTGCATAACAATAATAGTAATAATATCAACACTATTAGTAAAATATTTGTAATAATAAAAATAATAAAATAATGATAATAATAATAATAATAATAATAATATCATATTAATATTAATCATAAAGATAATAACAACAATAACAATAAAAATGATAAAATCAAAATAAAAATATGATACGGCTTCAACCCTCAATAAAAAATAATAATAAAAACATTAATACTAATAATAACATTAATAATAGAAATAATAATAATAAGAATATTTTGAATAAATGAAATAAAATAGATCAAGGCTTGTATAAATATGGAAAAAGGGTTGAGAGGTCTAGGGTTCAACCTTAGGATGGTGGTGATAGGCGGCACCGACGGTGGTGCATGGCAACACCAGTGGTGGCTGAAAATAGAGAAGAAAAGGGGAAAAGTTGAAGGCTGGGAACAAAATAAGAAGAAGGAGGGTGGAAGTAAGTGCGATTATGGTTTCCCAAAGAGAGAGGGATAGAATGAGGGTGGCAGTGGAGCTAAAGGTGGTGGCGCACGGCACTGGTGGTGGTGGCTGAGTGAAGAAGAAGAAGAGAAAGAGATGAGGAGAGGGAGAAAGAGGAAAAGAAAGGTAGGGGAAGGTAGAGGAGAGTCTGTAGTACAATTTGGAAGGTAAAAAGAGTAGAAAAAGTGGTGGAAGAGGTGACTAATTGTAGTTTGAAGGGTAGCGGAGGTTGAAGAGAGGATTAATGGGGAAGGGAAGTTTGCACAGCCAGGGCAACTTGTGTAGGGAAAATCGAGGGATGAGGGAGGCTTAGTTAGTTATAAAGAAGTGTAGGGATTAGTTAGGTGGGAAGAGAGGGCACCGTTGTTAGTCGGAGGCAGCAGAAAGTGCATCTGAAGGGGCAGCGATAAAAAGGGGTTATTTTTTTGGTTTTGAAAACAGAACTCAATTCCAAGGTGGGGGATAAGGTGAAATGCCCCGAAAAATTATAATCTTAAATATTATATTTAAATGAGGTTTTATTATAAAATTTAATTATGTATATTATTTTAATTAAAATAAAAGGAAATTAATTGGGGAAAATCAAGAATAAATTTATAAGTATTTTAATTAGGAGGAATTTGGGGTATTTTATCAAATTAAAGATTTCAATTCGGGAATTAATTAAATAAATTATTTTATTTAAAATAAGGATGAGAAAATAGTTTTAATTTAATAATAATTTTATAAATAATTTAATTGGAAGAAAATTAGGGTGTTTTGCTAATTAAAATGGAATTTATGGAAAATCTTTTAAAAATCCTAATTTAGCCTAAAAAGGGATTTAAATATTATTTTATTTAAATATTATTATTTTTAAAGGTCCTAAATATTTAGATTAATTTAATTGGCCCCAATCTAATTATTTTTTTCTCCTTTCCTTTTTCCCTTTTTCTTTTTCTTTCTTCCTTTTTCCTTTTCTTTTTCTTTCTTTTTCTTCTTTTTCTTTTTCCTCTTCTTTATCTCCGACTGGGCCAGGTCGCGGCCCAGTTTTCCTTTCCCCTCCCTTTTCTTCGGCACGGCCCAGCCCGCGCCCGTTGCCTTTCTTCCGCCCTACTAAGCGCTGCGTTTCGTCCGTGTTACGGCCGAAGCTCGTCGTTTCATTTAATGCACCCTCCTCGCGCGCGAACCGGCCCGGTTCTTCCCCTTTTCTTTTCTTTTCCCGGCCAACCGGTCCCCCTCCTCTTCTTCTTCCTTCTTCCTCCGTCCACCTCCATCGCTACGCTGCGACGCTGGCCGCCGTCAATGGCTTCTCCGGCTAAGGTAATTAATACCGGCCGTTTCTTGTCTCATTGTCTTCCTATTAACTCCAGAAATAACTTCATATAATTATTTGGCGTTAACTCTCGGTCGTTTCTCCTCCCCAACCTCTCGAAACCCCGAAGCCAACCAAACGTCGACCGACCGTTTAACGCCACCGGCCACCCAAATTATTGCAATTAAAACTTCCATGTCGACCTCCAGCTCCTCATTATCCATTCCAACATCTATAAATAGCCTTGTTATAGGAGTTTTTAGAATTTTTCTTTCCCGAAACCCTAAGCCCGAGCTGCCGATCACCGAGACTTTAGACGCCGTTTCCTCCGTAGATAGACAACATCAGCGCCACCTAATTATTTCATTTTCTTCCCTGCAACGTCCTCTAATTAACTAAACAATTATAACCTCTCGATTCTTCTTGCACGAGCCTCCATAGACGTGCCAAGTTGGCTACTCGTTCTCGCCGGAATTTTGACCCCGAAGCCTTAAACCGCCTTCCACCGCCGTGCGCCACCACCTTTGGCTGCACTACCACCATCATTTTGTCCCTCTACTCTTGGGAAACAATAAACACCTCTTATATCACCTCAATTCTCCCTATTTTTTTCCCAACATTCATCTTTCCCTCTTTGTTCTTCTATTTTTCCGGCCACCGTCGCCGCCGCCGTGAACCACCGCCGGTTCCACCTATCCTCACCAGCTTAAGGTTGAACCCTAGCCCCTCTCAACCATTTTCCATATTATTATAAGCCTTGAAATAATTTATTTCAATTATTTGCATATAATCACCATTATTATTATTCTTAATATTTATATTCTTAATATGTTTTATTATTATTTGATGAGAAATTTTATTATGAATTGTACTTGCAGGGTGGAGAGTGGTAATAAAACAATTAACCACTCCATATTAGTCATACAACATATATATACAAAATTTAATAAATAATTTTGATAATCATAAGCTAATTCATAAAAAATAAATCAAAATAAGAGTTAGGGTTTGTGATAATTATACTTAACAAATTATTATGAAATTAAATAAGATAAGGGTTACTGGAGCAACACTGGTGGTGAAGGACCACTCACCAGTGGTTGGGTGCACCGAACATGGGGGATGGCAATGCCATTGCTATGTCTGGTTGTTGCTGGTGGTATCTACTTTTGTCGACAATAAGCAAAGGGAAAGGAGTGTGGATTGTGGTGTGTGGCATGGTAGTGTGGTTGACCAACGATTTGTGGTACGGTGGTGGTACCAGATGACAACGAGGAAACAACAGCAGTGTAGCACAGGAAGTTGAAAGACTTGACATAAGGGAGGACATGTTCAGAGCCTAGACAAGGATGGTAGAACATAGAAAAGAAACAGAGAAGAGAAGAAAAAAGAAAAAGGGTTATGCGAGGGGGAGCGTGATTCAAGTTTGATCGGGCCAGGGATTTTTTTTAATTATAAACAATCTAAAATATGATAAATGATATATATCTAATATTTTTCCTTGTCAAATGTATAAACATTTTAAATAATCAAATATAATATTGTTAGAATTTAAAAATATTTTTATTATTTGCTTGTAAATATAAAGCATATATAATATTCTTATTAAATTTACCTGTATTAGTAATTTTATAATCATCTCTAATATTTACATTGTAATAAATGATAATTATACATTATATAGTCATATTTAAAATCACCTTTATTTTATAAAATTATCTTCTTTTAAGTAATTAAATAAATGATAAATATCTTTGTAGAATGAATCACGTAATATTTTATATTGTTAAAATTTATAAATATTTTTTATTACTTGTAAAAATAAAGTGCATATAATATTTTTATTTTATTTATCTATACTAATAATCTTCTGATTATCTCTAATATTTTTAATGTAATAAATGATAATTATACATTTTATAGTCATGTTTATGATCACCTTTTTTTTATAAAATTAACTTTTTCTAAATAATCAAATATTTTAAGTAATTAAATAAATGATAATAAATGATAAATATATTTATTAAATTTAATCACATAACCCTTTTTATTATTAAAATTGATAAATATCTTTATTATTTACTTATAAAAATAAAGCACATATAATTTTCTTATTTTATTTATCTGTATTAATAATCTTATAATTGTCTCTAATATTTATAGTGTAATAAATAATAATTATATATTGTATAGTCATATTATGATCACCTTGATTTTCTAAAATTATCTTTTTTTAAATAATAAAACATTTTAAATAATCAAATTAATGATAAATATCTTGATTAGATTGAATTATGCAATATTTTTTATTGTTAAATTTTTTAAATATTTTTATTATTTACTCATAAAAATAAAGTGTGTCTAACATTCTTAATTCATTTGTCGATACTAATAATCTTATGATTGTCTCTAATATTTACAATATAGTAAATGATAATATGCATTAAATAGTCATGTTATGATCTCGTTTATTTTATAAAATTATTTCTTTTTCTAAGTAATTAAATATTTTAAGTAATCAAATAATTCAGAATAAATGATAAACATCTTTGTTAGATTGAATCATGTAATATTTTTTATTATTAAAATTGTAAGTATCTTTATTATTTACTTGTGAAAATAAAGTGCAACTAATATTCTTAATTCATTTAATTGTACTAGTAATATTATAATTATCTCTAATATTTATAATATAATATATGATAATTACCCTGATGTTAAAACTTGACACGACTTGACCCATCAAGTTAGCCTATAACTACTCAAATCTAACCCATCATATTATACAAAATGACCCGACCCATTAAGTTAACCCAAAAAAACTCAGACCCAATGGGATCGACCCTTTATATTGCACGAAATAACCCAAATAGGCCGAGCCCACCTAGTTACATGAACCAAAAAATAACTCAAAGCTAACCCGGACCTATCAATCAAGTTAACCAAAAATGATCCAAACCCGAGTTTGCTTAACTTGAACCCGACTCGACTCGATAAATTAACTAGAAATGACCCAGAACTATAATAACCTAACCCAAAAATAATCCAACCCAAATAGGGAAATAACCCAAAATAACTCAAACCCAAAATAATCCGACCCACAAAAGTCAAATGACCTAACCCAAAAATGATCCCACTCGCTATGACACAACCCGTACCCGACCCACCAAACCCAATCACCACCTCTAGGCATAAGTCTAGGCAGGTGGGAAGGCTTAAGGGGAGAAAGGTTGGATGGTGGAAGTAATGGCACAAAGGGGTGGCACTAGTGATGACAAGGAAGGATAGATGTGGCGAGGAAAAAAGGCATGACTACTGAGGAAGGATGGTATAATGGTGGTGTAAGGCCAAACAGAGTTGAGGAAAAGGAAAGGAGAAAGGAGATGAGAATAGGGAAGGTAAGGGCTACAATGAAGAGGGAGAAGAAGGTAGAGGAAGGGTGAGGTGGTGGTTCCTAATGCAAGGTATGGTAGTGAGCTTTGTTAGTGATGGTGTTGGTTACTGCAAAAGGAAGGCAATGAGGAGGAGCTGATGTGTGGGTTGATAAGTAGAGGAAAAAGGGATGTAGAGAGGGAGGTAGGTGGTGCTAGGATGGTTAACAATGAAAGGTAGTGTTACAAAGGAGTGAGTGGTTAGCTGGATAGGAAGTGTAGGGAGAAGAGGTGGATAGGTTGTGAGAAAGAAATAGAGGCATGAGATGGAGAAGGAAGAAGAAAGGAAGTCGAGGCTCAAGAATGAGGGTGGCACATGATGGGTGCGGATATGTATGCATATAAAAAGGTGAGGGTTGGGACATGATGGTTTGATGTAGTGAAGAGGTGAGAGAGGTGGGTTGATGTAGTACAGATAAGGATGGGGTAGGTTGCAAAAGAGTGGGTGGTGGCAGAGGCATGCTAGAGGGAACGTGAAGGGAAATTAATGCTCAGGGTATACAGGAGTTATTTAGTCAAAAGAGGAAAAGGGGTTGGCATGCTTTCTTTAGTGTAGGGAAGGATGAAACAAAAGGGGGTGTTTGGAGCATGCTTGGGTGCAAAAGGGAGCATATTTGGGTGTAGAGGGCATAGGTTGGTTAGGATAAAAGGATGAGAAAAGGAAAAAAAAACAAGAGAAAATAAATTGAGTTGGGTGGGTCGAGGAGAGAATGAGAAAAAGAAAGAAAGAAAGATGTAGGTTGTACTAGGCAAATAGGGAGAGAGAGAAAAAAAAAAGGAAAGAAGTGGGGTGCATTGATTAAAAGGAAAGAGAAAAGAAGAAAAAGGAGAAATGTGGAAATAAAGAAAAAGAAAAGGAATAAAATAAATTTAGAGTTAGAATTAGAATTAGGTTAGATTTAGGTTTAGGACAAAATTTATTTTATCCAAGTTTAGGGTATTTAATTAAGAAAAATAAATTAGATAAAATTTATCAATTTAGGGTATATATAAATAAAAAGAAAAAAATAAAGTAATTAGGATAAAAATTTATCTAAGAATTTATTAAGGTTTATGGAACAACGGCTAACAAATGTAATTAATCTAATATTTAAGGATTAAGTTTTTGATAAAAGGATAAACACTTAAAATTAAGGTTATGAAATTTTGGGATCCTCCTAGGTGGGGTGCTAACCCTATAGATTTGACATATATTCTTGATGCACTGCCCTTGGAATGGGTTCTTCTCACTCTTCTAGGGTGCTAATTTCCCTCAAACTTTCTTTTGTCCCTAAATTAAACAATTCGGGCTTGAATCACTAGCAAGACCTACAACACCTACACATATATATGCTAGATAAGTATAGGGTATAACCCTAACTAGAAACTTTTAGCATTTGATCCTTAGACCGTGTTTGAAATAGTGGACATACATTAGCTCATTAGCCTCTAATTTTATAGCGAATTGGACCAAATTATAAAACTCCATGTAGTACTTCTCTATGGTCATGTCTCCTCAACAAAGAGCCATAAATTCATTTTGTTTTATCATGCAAAGAGAAGATGGGGTGGGATAAAAGTGACTCCTTGGGACCTCAACATACTACCCCCATAGCTTGGATATATTTCCCTTCTATTAGACACCCCTCCACTAGGAATCTACTCTACCCCTTAGATAATAGATCATGACATCAACCCTCTTATGTGATAAACAACCATAGGTTGTGAAGGTTTTCTCCATATCCTGAATCCACCTCTCCAAAATATTAGGACTAGGGGTGTTCAAATGGGTGTCCACGGTTTAACCCAACCCATATTATTTTAACCTATATAATTTATATAATCCATGGTCTAACCCACGATGGGTTGTAGAAAATAATTAATAATTTTTAATCCAATCCATCATAACCCATGGGTTATACAGGTTAACCATGGGTTAGCGTGGGTTAATATATATACAAACAAGCCTATATTGACCTTTAGGTCCTTTACTATCACCGACTCAACCACCATTGTTGCCATCCCTTCTACCACCATTAATAACACCGCTTCCACCACTACTACTACCACAATTACTACAATTATTTCCTTCCTCTTTTTTTTTCCTTTTCTTCAATTCACAACCACCGCCTCCAATATAATAAAATAATTATGTCAAGTGTCAAACATATTATAAAAAAATGATGATCACAATTATTTAGTATATTTGTCTTTTTTATAAAAACTTCTAATACAACACTATCTTAATTAAGAAGAGGAATTTTAAATAGTATTTTATTTTCTTCTTTAAAAAAGATGAATTTTTTCCATAATATTTTTTAGAGGAATTTCAAATGCTTTTAGTACATAATTTAATTAACATAAATTCATAAATACAATGGAATATCAATGATGAGCTTAAACGTAAGCAGGTAATCTGTCATTTTATCTAAAAAAATATATATTGTGTTTTGTTATATATACAAAACACTTTTTATTTTTATTAAATTTTTGGGTCATGGAGCTATAGGTGGCAATCAGATCGGGTGGGTCGGGTTCGGGTCGGGTGGGGTCATTAACGGGTCGGGTCATTTTGGGTCAATTTATCGGGTCGGGTCGGTTCCGGGTCGGATCATTTCAGTTACGGGTCATTCCGGGTCAATTTTTCGGGTCGGGTTGGTTGCAGGTCGGGTCATTTTGGTTGCGGGTCATTCCGGATCAATTTATCGGGTCAGGTCAGTTTCGGGTCGGGTCATTTCGGTTGCGGGTTATTCCGGATCAATTTATCGGGTCAGGTCGGTTTCGGGTTGGGTCATTTCGGTTGCGGGTTATTCCGGATCAATTTATCGGGTCAGGTCGGTTTCGGGTCGGGTCATTTCGGTTGCGGGTTATTCCGGATCAATTTATCGGGTCAGGTCGGTTTCGGGTCGGGTCATTTCGGTTGCGGGTCATTCCGGGTCAATTTGTCTAGTCGGGTCGGTTTCAGGTCAGGTCATTTCGGCTGTGGGTCATTCCAGGTCAATTTATCGGGTCGGTTTCGGGTCGGGTTATTTCTGTTGCGGGTTATTCCGGGTCAATTTGTCGGGTCGGTTTTGGTTGGGGGTCATTCCGGGTCAATTTATCGGGTCGGTTTCGGGTCGGGTCATTCAATTTGTCGGGTCGGATCGGGTCATTAACTAGTCGGGTCATTCAATTTGTCGGATCGGTTGCGGATCTGGTGGGGTTATTAACGGATCAGGTCATTTTGGGTCAATTTATCGGGTCGGGTCGGTTTCGGGTCAGGTCATTTCGGTTACGGGTCATTTCGGGTCAATTTATCGGGTCAGGTTGGTTTCGATTGCGGGTCATTCCTGGTCAATTTATCGGGTCGGGTCTATTTCGGGTCTGGTCATTTCGGTTGCGGGTCATTTCGAGTCAATTTGTCGGGTCAGGTCGGTTTCGAGTCGGGTCATTTCGGTTGCGGGTCATTCCGGGTCAATTTATCGGGTCGGGTCGGGTCATTTCGGTTGCGGGTCATTCCGGGTCAATTTGTCGGGTCGGGTCGGGTCATTTCGGTTGCGGGTCATTCCGGGTCAATTTATTGGGTCGGTTTTGGGTCGAGTCATTTATGTTGCGGGTCATTCTGGGTCAATTATCGGGTCGGGTCGGTTCCGAGTCGGGTCATTTCTGTTGCGGGTCATTTCGGGTCAATTTATCGGCTCAGTTTTAGGTCGGGTCATTTCTGTTGCGGGTCCGGGTCAATTTGTCGAGTCGGGTTGGTTCTGGGTCGGGTCGGTTTTGGGTCGGGTCATTTCGGTTGCGGGTCATTCCGGGTCAATTTGTCGGGTTGAGTTGATTTCGGGTCGGGTCATTTCAGTTGCGGGTCATTCCGGGTCAATTTGTCATGTCGGGTCGGTTTCGGGTCATTTTCTATTTCATATGAGTAGGTGGCTTCGGCTCGTTCAGGTCATTTCATGTAATATGGCAGGTTAGTTATGTCCGAGTTATTTCGAGTTAAGTTGATGGGTGGGGTCATTTCATACAATTTGACGGGTTAGATTCAATTAGTTACGAATTAACTTAATGGGTCGGGTCGGGTCGAGTTTTGACGGGTTTACTCATATTCGAGTCCAAGTAATTATCATTTCATAAATTATAAATAATTTATTATTATTATAATATATTTTGATATCTGATCAGGTTAATGTTGAGTCAGATCGGATGATTGTCGGGTCGGGTTGGCTCTGGGTCAGGTCGAAACGGATCGGGTCACTATCGGGTCGGGTTAATGACGGGTCAGATCGGCAACGGGTCGGGTCAAACAGGTTTCTTAAATGCACTTACGCCTCTAAATACTCCGGTGTTGGAGTCCTCAAAGCCGGAAATATCGGATTCACTGACGAAAAATCCGAGCGGAATTTTGAAATCGGAGGCAAAAAAAGCTTTCAAAATTTTTAAGTTTATGCTGCTAGATATTCTCAGCTTATGGGTTACCATGGCAACCCATGACAAATTATACTTAAGCCCATACTAACCCATGTTTAAATAATATGTATATGGGTTCAACCCATAATAACCCATTTAAAATAATAACCCAACCCACTTATATTATAACTTAAGTTTATGGGTTGGGTTATAACTTACCATGGCAAACCCAACCCATTGAACACCCCTAATTAGGACCCTCATAGACTTAAACAAAAAAGTTTGGTAGATGATGATGCTCAACTCTCCTAAGCTAGTCCTCTAGAGTTGGTGCTAATGTTAGCACTGAAGATGATGGTGGAAATTGTAGAGCATGGATTTAAACTTCTTAATAAGCATTGATAGTTTCCATTAAAATCATAAGGATCTCAAAGCAAGAATTAGCAATCGTTGATCCACTAAGAAAACAAGGCTAATTAGAAGCAATAGAAATCATAGAGCACAAATTTTCATAGAACATAAATATATAAGGAACTAAGAATATCAATAGATCCCCACCCTACTCTCACTCAGAGACTACTTTAGGCTTTTTAATTTCATGACTCAATTATCAACTGAAAAAAAAAACTAGAACATAAACTACAAGGTTTAAATCCAAAATACTCTGATACGAACTTGCAATACCCACATTTGTACTATTAAAATTTTTATTTTTAGAACATTACAAAAGTAGAAACATGGAAATACTCCTATAAAAATGAAGTGTTACCATCATATCCAACATTAGATAGATTCCCCATCGTCCGTCCCATACTAGAAATAAAGTTGAGTATCTAAACCAAAAAAAAAAAACATGAGAGAAAAAGAGTGCACAAATAGTAGAAGAGTTAAAAAGTTTAGATATATAGCCACAACCATAAAAGCTTAAAATAGTAATAAATAGAAAAGAGAAGGAAAATCAAAGAGATAAGTATCTCTAAAAAAAATTATCAATTACACAAGACCTTATAAAGATAAAGCATGATGTGTTGCATTAACTCTTGGTGTCCCGACACCAAACAAGCATATGGCTCCCTATTGGGCATCCACCACTACCTACACAAGATTTTATGTTTATATTTTTGATTAGGTGATCAATTAAATAGACATGATATTACTAGCATTTGAAGTAAGCCAAGTTACCTAATATGGAACTCATAAAGCACATAGGATACTAGAAAGCATATTGAACATGCTAAGCATTCATATATTCATTATCATGCATTAACATGCTAGGGTGATATACTATACTTATAAGATTCTCATGATATGGTACATGTGCATATGTGCTAGAAATGTTGAGGTTATCACGTCGGCTACTAGGCATAGTATCATGAAGGGGGACATGTGTCATATGGATTAAGGATAACATATATTATCATGAACCTTGATAGATAAGCAATGCATATTAGATAACATATGAAGAAACTAGAGATCATTCATTATTATAAGAGATGATTCCTATTACTATCATGATATAATGGTAACCACATAATTCACATCCATGTGGAGGTATAAGAATTTAGGTGAGTGTTTAAGCTATCCATCATAGGACTCACCCTAGATAGCATACCTATCATCATAGTTACTATTTACTAAGTAACCTTGCGAAGTAATCATCATCGATAACTACTCATAGGCATAATCCGAGTGTCGTAGTAAGAAATATCAACCATACTAAGTATCCTAACCTTTAAGTATTAACACCACTTAAGTATGTAAATAGTGTAGGTAGGGTAGGAGAGGTACCAAAACCAATGGGGGTTCTCTTTCCCAATTGGAAAAATATAATCTAATAGCTACCCCTAGTTAGTTATTCCAAGAGTTAGAGAAACATAGACTTAATCAAAGTTTCTTCCCAACCCCTTAGAGTTTTATAGTCATATTCTCTTACACGATTCCAAAGCAAGACAAAGGTGCCAAGTCTCAGGTGGCCATGGCTTGCTTGAAAGCCATCTCACTAGAGATTAATCAAGATCCTTCAAAGCCATCCCCATCCTCACAAATTACTCTAGTCAAAGCAAAAAGTGTGTTAACAGAGAAATTCTTCTATCGAAAGTTAAACATTTAATCGAAAAGGGCTTAACAAATATGAAGGAAGATTATACCCTAACGCAAAACAAAATTTAAAATCTGGTGAATAATCAATCCAGTCCTATTGAACATATAGCACACTCAAATTCTATTTCCCCTCAAGTTTCATAAAACCCAATCAATGAAAGAATATCCTAGAGGGATAAGGATCTTCCTAATCAAAGACCTAATCATATGCTTCCTTTAGTACATACTCCCCTTATAATTCACTAAGGTGAAGTCATGGATGAGATTCAACTATAGGAAGTGGTGAAGGAGTCCAAATATTGGGAGAATTCTATTGTGGGGGTCGTGTATAGTATGAAACCATCTTTCAATCAAATTTGCAACTGTATACGAACTGATTAGAATCATGTTAAAATGCTAAACATTATTCTCCATGAATCAGGTAATTACCTTTTCTAATTTGAATCAAAGGATAATTCTAATACCATACTTGACAATGCCCTATGGATATATGTGAATAAACCTATGATATTTTAAAAGCTAGGCACCCTGAATTGAGATTCCAACTTGTGGGCTTTTGGTTCATTCACACTTGGATCAAGCCTCCTGATTTTCCCTTAGATTACTGGTCTCCTAATTCTTTGGGCAGAATATACAGCTACATCGGGAGGCCTCTAAGAATTGACATAGTAATAGCAAATAAGGAAATAATTTCATATACTAAATTGATGATAGAGGTGGACATTCAAAAACTTCTCCCTAATTTGGTCACAATTAGAAAACTAGGTGGCTTAGTATTTTCTCAAAAAATAAAGTATGGATGGAGACTCACTCTATACTTAACCTATCTAGATCTCCACTATCCATCAATCTATAAATAGAACAACTATAATCCCTCCCAATGTCAACCAAGAAAAAATTTAGAGGGTGTTAAATGATAGAAGACATGAATAGGTTTTAGAACTAGCAATAAGACATGACTCTACTCAAGATATTCCAGTTTTTTCACTATCTCTACAAATACAAGCGTCTCCTAGTGTGCCAAATATCTCTATAATCAATCTTATATCACCTAACAAGAATGGATTATCAGATATACATCAAATGGAGAATATGTAGGGAGAACTGAGTAACCCATGGTTTATAGTGCTCAAAGGGAAGAAAGTGATGGAGGAATTATATATTCATGACTTTGACATACATCTCTAATGCATTTAGGATGTTGGAATATTAGAGGGATGAATGACCCTCTAAAAAAATACATTCAATATTAGAAAAGGAATAATATTTTTGCCTTTAGTTAATTAAGTTGACATATAAGTCAAACAAAATAAATTGGTAGAAGTGAATAAAAATTTCTCCTCTGATAGGCATTGGAACCATAATTATACTACCCATCACTATAGAAGAATATGGCTAGGATGGAACTCAAAAATTGGGATGATTGAGGATATCAATCAATGTGCTCAAGTCATTTTAGAAGTGGTTACAGACTCAAAAAAGGACATTCACTTTTAGATCAGTATTGTCTATGGAAAGAATACTAGGTTAGGAGGGAAAAAACTCTAGGATTGGTTGCTAAACAACAACCAAACTAACCTTCCTTGGGTGGTGATTCAGGATTTAAATACCTTTCTAACCCCCAGTGAGAATCTATAAGATAACTAAATGAATTCTCAAGATGCTGAGGAATTTTTATAATGTGTAAATTCCCTACAACTCTCTAATATCAATTACATTGGTACCTTCTATACCTAGTGCAAAAATCAAGAAGTTCATGATAGAATTTACTAAAAACCTGACAATGTCATGGGAAATCTCTCATGGCTAGATACTTTTCCCAACTCAAATATAAATTTCCAACCCCCTATTATTTCTAATCATCCATTCATGGTGCTAAACATCCCACACAACATTAATATAAGACCAAAGCCTTTTCTTTTCTTCAACATATGGACTTTTAATGCAAACTTTATCTCTCTGCTACAATAATATTAGACAAAGAAGTATCATGGTGTTCCTATTTCTACTACTATGGTAAAACTAAAAGACTTGAAGCACCTTCAAAAATTGTTGAATAGAAGATACTATGATCATATTTGAAAAGGTAATTCAAGCCTATATTTAGTTATCAACCATACAATAAAGCTTAAACCCATATCCTCTTGTTATTGAGCGTATATATCTTGAGAAGAAGTAGCAGGCCCTCTACACTCATCTAATGAAGTGTGAAGAAAACTTCATAAGATAGAAAGCTCGGATTTCATGGTTAAATATAGGGGACAACAATAATAGTTTCTTTCATAATACACTCAAAAGAAGAAATCACACAAACCATATTAGGGATATTAGATATGAGTTAAGAGATCTTCATACAAACCCTACCAAGATTCTATCTATCTTCACAATGTTCTACTAGAATCTACTAGGGTAAAAGAAAAAGATCATTTATCATATGCTACTAGAAATTATAGAGGGCCAAAATTAATAGTGGAGCATCAATATGATTTACTTTGACCTCTCTCTAAAGAATAAGTTGATAAAGCTCTTTTCTCCATGCATTATAAAAATGATCCTGATTAGGATGGATATAACCCTTACTTTTTCAAATATTCATAGAAGATCATTGGAGATAATATCTAGAAAAGTGTCTCAAGTTTCTTCTTTTTAGGTAAATTACCTTATAGACTCAGCATTACTACTCTCAATCTCATCCTAAAAGTCCTAAATGCTGATAAACCTAGAGACTTTAAACCTACTGCATGTGATAATTTTCTTGATAAAAATCATTGCAAAAGTACTCAATGTAAGACTCTAACCTATAATGGCATCAATTATTAGAGACACTCAATTAGGCTTTTTTAAAGATAGAAAAATTAGCGAAAATAGTCTCCTTGTAACTGAGTTGGTAAAAGGATATAACCAGCATAATATGTAGCCCAAATGCATGATTAAAATTGATATGAAGAAGCCATATAATATAGCCAGCTAGAGCTTTCTAGAGCAAATGCTTCTTTCACTATATTTCCCTCTCCACATTGTTAAAATCATCATGACTTGCATATGACCTATGAGATACACTTTAAAGTTAAATGGCATACTACTTTCCCCTTTTAAAGCCAATTAAGGAGTGAGATAAGATGACCTTCTTTCCCTATATCTATTTTTTATAGTTATGGAATATCTAAATAGAGCTTTGTTGGGTTTGTGGGGAAATTTTGAGTACAAAGCTCACCTAAAATGTAAAAAACTGAAGTTGGTAAACCTCATATTTGCATATGATCTATTAAATATAGTAAAAACATTAATGAATACTTTCATCCACTTCTCATCCTTATCTAGCTTAAAACTCAATATCCTCAAAAGTACTATCTTCTATAGAGGTAAAGTTTCTGTAGAAAAAAAATCAATTATATAGTCAAAAATCCATTTACAAATAGGAGATCTTCTAGTGAAGTATCTAGGGATTCCATTACTTGGATCCACCCTGAGGAAAAAAAACATTACAATCTTTTGTTACAAAATTAACTATAAAGATCAATCAATGGCAACACAAAACTCATACAATGTAGGAAGACTCTAGCTTATTAATTATGTGCTTAGGGGGGATACAAGCCTACTAGAGCCTCCCTTTCATGCATCTAAAGCAAATTCTTCACGATATTAATGCTATTTGTAGTTCTTTCCTTTAGAAAAGGTTGTAATCCTCGTAAAAAAATCCTATTGCATGGAAGTATTTTGTTCTCCTAAATAAAAAGGAGGTTTGGACATATTAAATATAAAATGGTAAAATCTTGCAACTATTGGAAAGCATCTGTGGGCTATTGTTAAGGAGAAAGAAGTACTATAGATCAAATGGATACATGCTTATTACTTCAAAGGGAAAGATTTATAGAATATTAATCCTCCAGCTAGTGTTTCTTGGGTTTCCAAGAACAACATTTCTTCCTCTTTTTGATCTATTTCAGGCCTCCATAATTTGTTTGAAGATAAAAGAATATAGCCAAAAGGTTCATGTTCCAAATTGGTGTGGAATAGGCTTTCTCTTCCTAGACATCAATTTCTTCTCTGGTTACCCATTCAAGGCATGCTATTCACAAGAGACAAAATGCTACATATGAGATTTAATACATCTTCAATATGTGAATTATACCAACAACATGGTGAGACACTTGCTCACCTTTTCTTTGAGTGCACATTTCAAGATCAATATGGCTACCGATTATGGAAAAACCAAGAAGCTCATAGTAGTCTACTACCAGATGGAGAGTTACTCACTGGCTCATGAAAGGAGTAAGGGAACCCTTAATTCATTAATAATTTTTTCGAGCTTTAACAGTGGGAGTAGTATATCATATTCGAAAAGAAAGTAATAGAAGAATCTTCCAAAGAAAAAATAATCCCCCAATCCAGATTATAAAAACTATAACATAGGAAATGGCAACAAGGACTGAATTCTTTCATCAATGTAAATCATATAGAGATCTTATTGGATTAGTAGATACACTTGTTTAAAGTTTTTCCTTAATTTTGTAATGGTTGGAACTTGTGTAATCTTCTTTTCAAAGTAATATATCATTCAATTTACTCACAAAAAATTGTTTCTTCCCCTTTAAGTGTTTAGTATCTTATTATATTAAGAGTTCAAGTCATAACAAAGATTGTCATGGCACATAATCCAAACACAACCATAAAAGGTTTCACAATGTTTCATACTTCCTCAATTATAAGTATTTAGGGCGGTGACCATTATTAATTAACTAATTATGGCTTAAAAGAAAAATAAATAACCATACCACCTAGTTATATACACATGTTTAATCTATCATGTAATTTTTATTTATTCTTTATTTTTATTCACTAAAAAAAGGCTAGGTGGATCTTAAGACTAAGGTTAAATCCATATTTAATCAAGTTAATTAACTAAGTAGGATGGTTAAAAATCTCAAGCATACCTTAAGTGACCATATTTGGTTCCCACAAATAATGGATAAGAATAGGATTGAAAAGATTATATCAATATAGAAAATAGAAAAATCGATGAACTAAAAAGGCATATTAACTAACCAACGGAATGACATAGTCCCTTAACCAACAAGGCATATTAGTTGACTAGACAAGCATAACTAACTAGCTAAAGGAAAACGTTTGTTGATCGATAAAATTCCATCGGTCCATTAATATGGCTCATTAGTTGATGGTTCTTATGGACCCATAAACTGATGTGGCATATTAGTCAATCAATAAACGCCTTTAGTCCGTTAAATTCTTTGATTAGTCGATGGGGCTCATGGAAATGTTGGTTGATGTGGCGTATTAGTTGAACAAAGGTGCTAATGCTTCAAAAGAAATTTTGAAAATCACTTATAAAATTTTCCAATATTCTAGCACATAATTGCATCTATTAGTATACTTTATAATATTTCTAGAACATATTTATAATATCTCTTGATGCTTTAAAATCATTAATCAACGTAAAATATGCTCATATGTCAAAATTACCATTTAAGCTTAAAATTATTAAAACATGTTTTCTACACCACATGCTTCCAAATATACTTTATCTAACATATTTTTATTTGTGAATTCATTAGTAAAATTTTTTTTGCATATTGCATTCATAGCCTCATGCCCAATTATTCCACCTAAGAGGAAAGAATGATTTATCTTGCCAAGTAAACAAAGCAAGCAAGTACAAGAATAAGCTTAGCAAAAGCTCACAATACCTTGAATCTTTTAAGATACTAAAATACTCCGAAATTTTCTAATTTTAAATATTATATTTAAATAAGGCTTTATTTGAAAATTTAATTTAGTAAATTATTTTTACTAAAATAAAAGGAAATTTAGTAGGGAAAATTAATAAGAAATTTTATAAGTATGTTAAGTAAAGGAAATTTGGGCATATTATCTAATTAAAGATTTTAATTTGGAAATTTATTTAAATAATTTATTTTATTCAAATTAAGAAAGATAAAATAATTTCAAATTAATTTTAATTTTATAAATAATTAAATTAAATAAAATTTGAGTGATTTATTATATTAAAATGGAATTTATGAAAAATCCTTTAAAAAGCCTATTTTAGCCTAAAAAGGGATTTAAAATTTATGTTATTTAAATATTATTAATTTTAAATATCCTAAATATTCAGATTTATTTAATTTGACCCAACCTCAATTAATTCTCTTCTCCTTTTTCTCTTTTTCCTTTTCTTTTCTTTTCTTTTCTTTTCCTTTTCTTTCTTTTTCTTCTTCTTCACCGAATTGGGCCTGTTGCGCGGCCCAATTCCTTTTCTTCCTTCCTTTTCCTTCGACGCGGCCCAGCCTGCGTGACGTCGCCCCCCTCTCTCCATGCCATGTTTCACTTATTCTTCCTCTCGAA
The DNA here is from genome assembly GCA_039764185.1 of Tamarix austromongolica. Lineage (NCBI taxonomy): Eukaryota > Viridiplantae > Streptophyta > Magnoliopsida > Caryophyllales > Tamaricaceae > Tamarix > Tamarix austromongolica. The sequence goes on from CM077817.1 coordinate 53,443,721, forward strand.
CACCGTGTTTTACTTCATCTATTTTTACCGTTGCACGGCAGCCCAGAACGCCACTCACTATCTCTTTTTACACTAAAAAATCATCGTTTCATTTAACCTCCTTCACCCTCGTGCCGAACCGCCCGGTCTCCCTCCTTTTTTCCTTCTTTTCTCCCCCGCGAATCGGCCGGCCAGCCCCCCATCTTCTTCCTCCTCCGCCCGACGCCATAACCACCCACCTTCCTTCTCTCCCCCGAAAATGGCGCCGCCGGTAGGGATGGCAATGGGTTGAGTCTGGACCGGGTCCAGCCATACCCAGACTCGGATCCGTTTATATTACCTAGACCCAGACCTGACCCAGACCCAGATCCAGATCCATCGAGTCTAGCGGATAAACGGATCCTAAACGGGTCCTAAATGGGTCCGGTTATTTTTTACAAAAATAATTAATAATCTATGCTAATACAAATACATTTATGTTTTATATAATTTAATATATATGTTTTTGTTAAAAAAATCATCTAAGTGAAAAAATAAATATATTAAAAAAGTTATATTAACTTTTCAAATAGTATTTTAATGCTTTTAGTAGAGATGTAAATGGGGCGGATTCGGAGTGAGTATACTCATATCCGTATCCATATCAGATAAGAAATCCGTACCCGAATCCGTATCCATACCCACATCCATATCCGCTAACATATCCATATCTGTATCCGTTACTTGATGGATTATCCGTTTACCCTTAATAGATATTATCCGATGGATAAATCCATCACTCGACAGATAAACCCATTTAAAGTTAAGCTAAATAATAATTCTAACTTTAATTTATACTATATTTATTTTAAAATTAAGGGTAAAAAGGTAATTATATATCGGGTAAATGAGTAGGGATATAGATACGGGTTTGGTTACGGGTACGGGTATGGATATGCCATACCCGTATCCGTACTTGAACCCGACGGGTATTTTTCCAACATCCATATCCGTATCCATATTCGTTTATCCATATCCATTGGACAAAATACGTCGGATTTCGAGTAAAATCCGCCCCATTTATATCCCTAGCTTTTAGAATACAATGTTATACATATTGTTCATAAAGTAAGTATACAAAAATAAAATTTATAAAAAATGAATAAGGAGCTTATATAAGATTAAGACAATAATGACAAACATAATATTAGTATGTATTTATATATGTATACATACACACACACACATATGTATATTAAACGGGTCTAGCGGGACGGGTCTGGGTCTAGAACTGGACCCAGAGCCAGACCCTTAAAAGTTTATGTGGACCCAGACCCAATCCAGACCTGGCGGGTCCAAAAATCATGGATCCAGACCCGCTAAAAATGAGGCTGGTCTAGCGGGTCTGGGTCGGGTCCGAGACCCATTGCCATCCCTAGCCGCCGGCCACACGTGGCGTGACCGGCTCTTTTTCCGCTCGTTTTCTTCCTCTCGACCTACACGTTCATTTGAAACTATCAACTGCCTCTCTCTCCCGCTAGTTTGGGCACTAGTGCCTCGCGAAGGTCGACAAAAATTCAAGTTTTGCCGCCTGACCTTCGGCTTGAATTAAACCATTTCCCCCCCTAATTTAAACACTTAGTAACCTCCATAATTCAAATATAATCTCCCCAACTATAAAAACCCCCTCCTTTGCGTGGTTTTGGGATTTTATTTTCCCCGAAATCCTAAGTTGTGCCTGTGCGCCACCGCCCCATCAGACGCCATTATCTCCTCCTCCTGCCAACTTCAACACCTCCTCTTGCTTCCAATCTATTCCCTGAAATGTTATCTATTTAATTAAACTAACCTCATCCCTCAATTCATCGTGTGCAAGTCTCTATAATCATCCAAAGTTGGCTAGTTGATTCGACAAGAATCTTGACCTCGAGATAGTGAACCACCGTCCACCACCACATTCGCCACTTATAACACCTATTAAACCAACTATTAACTCCTAATAATTATCCTCTACATCCCCATATAATTATTTTCATTTTTCTTCCTCTCCATCACCTATTTTCTTAATTTCTAACCCCCTTAGACCCATTTTCCGGCCACCTCCGGGAACCACCACCGGTGCCACCTTCATCCTCCAACTCAAGGTGATTCCATAGACATTTTAAATACTTTATTTCGAATTATTTATAGCTATGCTAATTTTAGCTAAAATTTTAGTATTAATTCAACTTTAATTATTATTATTATAATAATTATTATTAGTAATATTAACTGTATTCTAATTTATAAATTTTGTTTATAGGTTTGGGAGTATTATTTAGTAAGATACAGTAATTATCTCGGCCTTTACCTATTTACTTAGATTTTTACATTATAAATGTTATTATTAATAATATTAATAATAATAATATTATTCGTATAATTATTTGGTTGATACTGTGATTGTTACTGGAAGAACAGAGGCCTTAAATTTTAATTATGCCTCGCATTTATTAATTTTATTAACATTATTAACATTATTAACATTTTTCAACATTATTTTAATTATATTATCATTATTACCTTTATTAAAATATAATATAAGTATATATATACATTATTAATTTTATTATCACAATTCTGAATAGTATTATGTTTATCATTGTGGGAGGGTTAGAAATCCAACTTCTAATTTTAAGAATTTTGATATCATTAATATTTAATATTCTATTTATAAAAAGTATCATTAATATTATTATACTTTATTTATATTACTAATTATTTTTATTACTATTATTCTTATTATTGTTCTTATTATCATCATCATAGTTATGATATTATTAAATATATTTTGGGAGAAGGGTAGGAACCCTTAGTTTATCACCGTTTCAAAAGAAAATAAGTGAATTAATCATATTAGTTTCTATAGTTAATTATTAAATAGTAAAGTGTCATACTAAAACCAAACCTCGAAATAAGTTAAAATTATATAAGAAGGTCTAATCATAGTATGTTTTGATATAATAGGCGAACCAAATCAAACTACCCAAGTGGAATAGGAGTGTGCACCAAAACCGGTGACTTTTTAGGTAAGGGTCTACTAAGGTCATTTATGTGTTTGTATGCACTATGTGTTTAATGTGCCATGTATTTTATGTTCGTTATTATTAATTATTTCGCATGGGGCATGATTGTAGAGTTAAAGTATGTTGGTGCGAATAAACTGTGGCATGAGAACTATGTGTATGTTTATGTCATTATTGTATGATATGACTTGAGACATGTTGTTAGGGTTCATGAAATGGTATGGTGCTAGGGTTTGCATGGAATGCCAAGGAGTTTAGGGGTTGCATGAAATGGCATGATGTTAGGGTTTGCATGAAATGACATAATGTTAGGGTTTGCATGGAATGGTATGACGTTAGGGTTTGCATAAAATGACCTGAGGTTAGGGCTTTCATGGAAGCATGTCTAAGTGGAGTTAGGGTTTGCATATAAATTGGGACTGCATGAGGGTATGATACGTGGAATTAGGGTTTGTATGTGGATTAGGGTTGCATGGGAGTATGTATACGAGGAGCTAGGGTTTGTAGTTGCTTTAGGGTTTGCACGAAAGGGAATGATACTAGGGTTTGCATGGAATAGCAAGAAGTTGAAGGTGTGCATGAAATAACATAATATTAGGGTTTGCATGAATTAATGTGGAGTTAGGGTTTTGTATGTGGATTAGGGTTTCATAAAAACATGCCTATATGGAATTAATGTTGCATGGGGATCTAAGTTGCATGGAATCATGTATACGTGGAGCTAGGGTTTTGCATGAGGATTAGGGTTTCATAGAGATTGTATGAGAACACGTATATGTGGAATTAGGGTTTTGTATATGCATTAGGGTTTACATGGGAATGAGGTGTACGGGGAGTTAGAGTGATGCATGAATTAGGGTTTGCATGAACACATGGGGTGCATGGAATGGAGTTAGGGTTGCATGGGAACTAGGATATGCATGGAAAGAGGATTTACATGGATTTCGAATTCATTTCAATTAGTATTATTGTTGTTTTCGAATGTGTTATTGGATGTTCCCGGCTTGAAATGAATATTCTGAATAAAATACATAAGATATTAATAACGTAAAGTGAAAAGTTGAGACGGGCTCAGACCGATCCACCGGCATAATAGTGGCCAAGTACTGCGGTAGCCTGGAGACCGATCCACCGGCTTAATAGTGGTAGGGTATTTTACCCTAGTGACCGATCCACTAGCTATAATAGTGGGGGATCCCGAGCTCAACAAACCGAACCCTAGAGCCGGCAAAAGTTGACCCGACCCGCCCAACCCGACCCGACCCGAGCAAAACCCGACCCGTTACGACCCGCAAAATTTAGCAACCCGACCCGACCCAGACCCGACCCGACAATGACCCGACCCGGCACTGACCCGATAATAATCAACCCGACCCGAACCCGACCCGACCCGATCCCAACCCACGACCCGTTATTGACCCGACCCGATAGCGACCCGACCCGTCATTGACCCGACCCGTAATTGACCCGACCCGATAGTGACCCGACCCGACAATCACCCGATCTGACTCAATATTAACCTGATCAGACATCAAAATATATAATAATAATAATAATAATAATAATAATAATAATAATAAATTACATATATTTTATTATTCATTTAAAGCTTTTAAAAAATATAGTATTTTATAAATTGTACTTATTTTTCATAATTTTACCCTAGCCATTCTTATTTACTAATGATATCCTAATAAGATATATTATTAATAATAAAAAAACCAAAATAAAAAAGACAAACATCCAGTTATAATCTTATAAAATGATTTTCAAAACATGTTCATTACATCTACTAATCCATCTATTTGAAGAAACTCTTAATAGAAGAGTATAATAGTATCATTTATTAGTTATCAATTTATCACTTATCACCTACAAAATCCAACAAATAATAACTATACCTCGTATCAAGAGTATCTCACGTTACAACCCTAAATTTAAAGTTTTAGTTATATTTTTTCTTTTAATATTATTAATTTACTTTAAATATAATTTAGTATTCTACGTTCATCAATTTTAAATTTATAATATCTAATTATTTTTGTTAATTATAATATTAATATTAATATTTTTATATTATTTAATTTTTAATTTATATGAATATATATATAATAATTAATAATTAATGAAAATATATAAAATTATTATTTAATTTAAATTATGTTTAAAATAACTTATTATATTTTTTTTACTATAATAATAATAATTAATAAAAATATTACAATAAAAATATAAATATAATAATGTTAATAAAATAAATACAACTAGAGAAATTAATAAGATAAATTATATAGAGAAATGAATATGAAAAAAAAGATAGAATAAATGATATAAAAATTATTGGATAAAAAAATAATACTTTTGCAAGTAATCAATTAAATATAATATACAATAAACATCTAATATTTTTACATGTAAAATTTATAAATGCTTAATGCAATCAAATATAATACTATCAAAACTTATAAATATCTTAATTATTTACCTTTGTAAAAATAAAACACATATAATATTCTTATTTCATTTATCTTTACTAGTGATCTTATGATTGTATTGTATCTAGTATATACAATGTAATAAATGATAATTATACATTATATATTCTTGTTATGCTCACCTGTATTTTATAAAATTATCTTTTTTTAAGTAATCAAATATTTTAAGTAATCAATTAAATATAATATACGATAAACATCTAATATTTTTACTTTTAAAGTTTATAAATGTTTAAAGAAATCAAATATAATATAATTAAAACTTATACATATCTTTATTATTTACCTTTGTAAAAATAAAACACATATAATACTCTTATTTCATTTATCTTTACTAGTGATCTTATGATTGTATTGTATCTACTATATATAATGTAATAAATGATAATTATACATTGTATATTCTTGTTATGCTCACCTTTATTTTATAAAATTATCTTTTTTTAAGTAATCAATTAAATATAATATACAATAAACATCTAATATTTTTACATGTAAAATTTATAAATGTTTAAAGCAATCAAGTATAATACTATCAAAACTTATAAATATCTTTATTATTTACCTTTGTAAAAATAAAACACATATAATATTCTTATTTCATTTATCTTTACTAGTGATCTTATGATTGTATTGTATCTAGTATATACAATGTAATAAATGATAATTATACATTGTATATTCTTGTTATGATCACCTTTATTTTATAAAATTATCTTTTTTTAAGTAATCAATTAAATATAATATATGATAAACATCTAATATTTTTACTTTTAAAGTTTCTAAATGTTTAAAGAAATCAAATATAATATAATTAAAACTTATACATATCTTTATTATTTACCTTTGTAAAAATAAAACATATATAATACTCTTATTTCATTTATCTTTACTAGTGATCTTATGATTGTATTGTATCTACTATATATAATGTAATAAATGATAATTATATATTGTATATTCTTGTTATGCTCACCTTTATTTTATAAAATTATCTTTTTTTAAGTAATCAAATATTTTAAGTAATCAATTAAATATAATATACGATAAACATCTAATATTTTTACTTTTAAAGTTTATAAATGTTTAAAGAAATCAAATATAATATAATTAAAACTTATACATATATTTATTATTTACCTTTGTAAAAATAAAACACATATAATACTCTTATTTCATTTATCTTTACTAGTGATCTTATGATTGTATTGTATCTACTATATATAATGTAATAAATGATAATTATACATTTTATATTCTTGTTATGCTCACCTTTATTTTATAGAATTATCTTTTTTTAAGTAATCAATTAAATATAATATACAATAAACATCTAATATTTTTACATGTAAAATTTATAAATGTTTAAAGCAATCAAGTATAATACTATCAAAACTTATAAATATCTTTATTATTTACCTTTGTAAAAATAAAACACATATAATATTCTTATTTTAGCTATCTTTACTAGTGATCTTATGATTGTATATTTGTATTGTATCTAGTATATACAATGTAATAAATGATAATTATACATTGTATATTCTTGTTATGCTCACCTTTATTTTATAAAATTATCTTTTTTTAAGTAATCAAATATTTTATGTAATCAATTAAATATAATATACAATAAACATCTAATATTTTTACATGTAAAATTTATAAATGTTTAAAGAAATCAAATATAATACTATCAAAAATTATAAATATCTTTATTATTTACCTTTGTAAAAATAAAACACATATAATACTCTTATATCATTTATCTTTACTAGTGATCTTATGATTGTATTGTATCTACTATATATAATGTAATAAATGATAATTATACATTGTATATTCTTGTTATGCTCACCTTTATTTTATAAAATTATCTTTTTTTAAGTAATCAAATATTTTAAGTAATCAATTAAATATAATATACAATAAACATCTAATATTTTTACATGTAAAATTTATAAATGTTTAAAGCAATCAAGTATAATACTATCAAAACTTATAAATATCTTTATTATTTACCTTTGTAAAAAAAAACACATATAATATTCTTATTTTATCTATCTTTACTAGTGATCTTATGATTGTATTGTATCTAGTATATACAATGTAATAAATGATAATTATACATTGTTTATTTTTGTTATGCTCACCTTTATTTTATAAAATTATCTTTTTTTAAGTAATCAATTAAATATAATATACAATAAACATCTAATATTTTTACATGTAAAATTTATAAATGTTTAAAGCAATCAAATATAATACTATTAAAACTTATAAATATCTTTATTATTTACCTTTGTATAAATAAAACACATATAATACTCTTATTTCATTTATATTTAGTCTTTACTAATAATCTTATGATTTTATTGTATCTAATATATACAATGTAATAAATGATAATTATACATTGTTTATTCTTGTTATGCTCACCTTTATTTTATAAAATTATCTTTTTTTAAGTAATCAAATATTTTAACTAATTAATTAAATATAATATAATATAAACATCTAATATTTTTACTTTTAAAATTTATAAATGTTTAAAGAAATCAAATATAATACTATTAAAACTTATGAATATCTTTATTATTTACCTTTGTAAAAATAAAACACATATAATATTCTTATTTCATTTATCTTTACTAGTAATCTTATAATTGTATTGTATCTAATATTTACAATGTTATAAATGATAATTATACATTATATATTCTTGTTATACTCACCTTTATTTTATAAAATTATCTTTTTTTAAGTAATCAATTAAATATAATATATGATAAACATCGAATACTTTTACATGTAAAATTTATAAATGTTTAAAGCAATCAAATATAATACTATTAAAACTTATAAATATCTTTATTATTTACCTTTGTAAAAATAAAACACATATAATACTCTTTTTTCATTTATCTTTACTAATAATCTTATGATTGTATCTAATATTTACAATGTAGTAAATGATAATTATACATTGTTTATTCTTGTTATGCTCATCTTTATTTTATAAAATTATCTTTTTTTAAGTAATCAAATATTTTAAATAATTAAGTAAATATAATATATCATAGATATCTAATATTTTTACTTTTAAAATTTATAAATATTTTAAGCAATCGAATATAATACTATTAAAACTTATAAATATTTTTATTATTTACCTTTGTAAAAATAAAACACATATAATATTCTTATTTCATTTATCTTTACTAGTAATCTTATTATTGTATCTAATATATACAATGTAATAAATGATAATTAATTATACATTGTATAATCTTGTTTTGATCATCTTTATTTTATAAAATTATCTTTTTTTAAGTAATTAAATATTTTAAGTTATCAAATAAATTATAATCAATGATAAATATCTTTGTTTGATTCAAAGCGCAATATTTTTTATTATTAAAATTTATAAATATCTTTACTATTTATTTGTGAAAATAAAGCGCATTTAATATTTTTAATTTTTTTATCTGCAATATTAATCTTATGATTGTCTGTCTCTAATATTTATGATTTATGAAATGATAATTACTTAGGCTCGAATATGAGTAAACCCGTCAAAACTCGACCCATTAAGTTAACCCGTAACTAATTGAATTCAACCCGTCAAATTGTATGAAATGAGTCAAATGACCCCACCCATCAATTTAACTCGAAACAACTCGAACATAACTAACCTATCATATTATATTATTACATGAAAATATGAAATGACCTGAACCGGCCGAAGCCACCTACTCACGTGAACTAGAAAATGACCCGAAACCAACCCGACCCTAGTCACCCTACCACCAATCAAGTTAACCCAAAATTATCCGAATCCGAGTTTTCTTAACTCGAATAGTCGGACCTAATCCGACTTGACAAATTAACCCGAAATGACCTGGAGGCCGGAACCGAAATGACCCGACCCGAAACCGACCCGGCCCGACAATTGACCCGAAATGACCCGCAACTGAAATGACCCGACCCGCAACCGACCCGACCCGACAAATTGACCCGAAATGACCCGACCCGTTAATGACCCGACCCGACCCGCACCCGACCCGACAAATTGACCCGAAATGACCCGACCCATTAATGACCCGACCCGACCCGCACCCGACCCGCCAAATTGATTGACCCGAAATGACCCGACCCGTTAGTGACCCGACCCGACCCGCACCCGACCCGCAATAGTCAAATGACCCGCTATGACCCGACCCGTTAATGACCCGACCCGCTATGACCCGACCCGAACCCGACCCGCCCGACCCGTTTGCCACCTCTACCGAACCCTATATGTTGATAAGATATGAGAAGATATTAATTACTTACAGTGGAACACTGTACGAGAAGGGGCCAGACCGATCCACCGGCATATAATAGTGGTAGGGCATGTGCCCTAGTGTGACTGATCCACCGGCTATAATAGTGGCCAGGAGTCGGAGTGCCCTGGAGACCGATCCACCGGCAAGAATAGTGGGGTTCCCATACTCGTATAGACCTGATAAAGAACATGTGTGTATCTACTTTTGATAAAGGAAAGATTAAGTAATTAATTGATCTCTTGGGCATCATATATATGGATTCATTGATTTTAAATGATTTACTTCATGTTCCTATGTATTATATGTATGGGTTGTGATAAGCATGTGGAATGTTATCTTGTATTGGTTGATGTGCTATGTGTCGGCCTTAGTATTCGGTTACCTTACTCAGTACGAAGCGTACTGACCACCCATTTCATAGGTGCTGCTCATTCCCATGAGTAGGGGGCTCACATAATTTATTGCAGGTAGGAGATACCTACTTTGATGCTATTGATATCCATGGGACATAAGGGGAAAGGAGTGATGACTAAACAGACCGGGTTGAGAGAAGGATGTGGCTGTGTTTCCTTTTTAATATCTTAAATTATGTCATTTTAAATTATTATATCATTGAAACAATTTATTTATGTTGTTTGTTATTAACTAGAAAGACATTATTCAGTACTTTGAATTTATATAATTATGCATACTCTGATTTTAATTATTACTATTTCAGTATATGAATGTGTTATGTAAATTGCTTTATCAGCCTTAGCACTTGGTATCAGAACAGTTGTGATAAACTGGTCTGATACTAAGTGTGGCGGTAACATCCCCAGAATTTATAGTTTATTTATAAGTATTATGTTTTAAAAAAAAATTGTAAATTTTGGGGTGTTACAGATACCTTCAAAAATTCACAACTAGAACTCCAAAAGAAAAAACACTTCCTAAAATCATTTGAAATCAAGAAGAGAAACAAATTTAAAGAAAAAAAAAAGGAAACAAGAAAATACTCAAACCTTTTTAAAACAAACATAAAGCAATGGAGGTTATAATGGTAATGGATATATATGAATTGTATCGCTAATCCCCCACACTAAAATCAAGTCTCATGAGGCTCAATAGTTGAAGAAATCACTCTGACTTTAGTCATCATCTTGAAATGGTGTATATAAAATCGCCTGGTTAATGTATGGAAAAAATTTCAATAATGGAGGGAGTAAAGATTAGAAGGAGAAAAGGATAAGATTCTTCTCTAAGAGAAGGATTGAAGCATAATAAATCAAGCCCTAACTACCTTGACCGAAGAAGAAATAAAGATAAAAGGGGAAAATCAGTCTACTGATAGCCCTTGTTGGTTGACTGATGATTCAAGGCTAGAATAAATTTTAAATGGGTGTACACATCGACCAATGGGGCTAGTCCATCATTTGATGACCCCTTAGAATCCTATCTATTTTGCTTCAAACTTGTCTAAACTTTTATAAAATCAAACCTTAAACACTCATCAAATCAAGATCTAATACATCTCAAATCAAGATCCAACGCAAGAATCAATATATGCTAAGAACCAAAATTTTATGGGGTATTATAGTTAAAAATAATGATCAAGGATTAACAAAAAAGATTAAGAGACTAAACATTGAGGATATGACTAAATTTATAATCTATTTCTCCATACTTCTACACATAATAATAACATATCTAACATAGAGTATTTTACAATAATTATTATAAGTAAATACACACAAATACCAATTTTATGAGTAGAGTTTACTACAATTAAGATATTACATAAACTATATTTAATATTAGAAATCATGATATGTTCTTATGTGGTTTTGTCAAAGTAGCTAGAAGGTTGGATCGAAGATTGTTAGTAGAAGATATCACCCACGAATTGATGCAAAAGAAACGACGTAATTAGCAGGATTACAATCGAAGAAATTGAGTTACAAAGAAGGAAGGCTCGGCCAGTTTTGAATCAAGTTTCAAAAGGTGTCGAGTTTTGAGTACAATAGAGGAAGGTAATGCCCAGATTTTCCTTGCTCAATGTCGACTCAAATGAGAGGGATAGACTTCAGCTGATGTTTCTCAAAGTTTGATCAAAATTCTTATTCATTATTCATTCAAATCTGCCTTACAATTCATGCACACAAGTATATATATATCGTAGAGGAGTAGTCAGTGGTGTCATATTAAAACCAGCTGAGTATTTCCCTTAATCCAAGCCCATTTACCATGGTTGAATTAAGCCCATATAGCACTTAATCTTAAGCATAATATCATTAGTAAAATGATACTAAGGATTAATATTACAAAGTTATATAATTAACTAAGATACATACATGAAATTATATCAAACCCTAGCTTACATAAAATACACTTAGGGTTAGGGTTTACAATAAGTTAATACAACTAATGAATATCATCACTATATTTTCTTGTTGTAAAGTATCATCCCATAGATGTCATAGTCTTGTGTGCTTTGAATACTTGTACAGATTAAAGTGTATTAATATCTTCTTACAAATATGTGACATATCTACTAGAACAACTTGAATGTTTCTTAATATCACACACATTAAGAAAGCTAAATATTCCTTACCTTGAGAATTAATATGAACATCATTAGGTTCATTGGATGCTCCTACATTATGTTTGTTATAGAAACTTATAAACTGAAATAACTTATTGCCAATTTTTCTATAGACATGTCTTTATTATTAATCTCATTACATCAAGTTATGTGACAATATTCAATTTTATTACTAATGAATAACACTGTGACTCTAAATTTCTTTATCTTATAATTTTCATATGCAAGGTTCAGTCTTTCTATTGGTAGGCCAAATTTTGTTACTACAAAAAAAAAAAAAAAAAAAAAAATCCAAGGCCTCAAACACTAAAATTATTTTCCTAAATAGATAAATGTGCAAAACTAGTAGTAAATAATAATGAACCATGAAATAATAGAGGCTAGTATTCCCTCTTTACCCAAAAAAAAAAACTACTTTTCCTTTAATTATTCTGGAAAAATTTATAGAAAAATTAATTTGCAGTCTATTTGAGTGGAATTAATATGATAAAAATTAAAATGATTATAAAGTATTTAGTTTTAAATATAAAATATTATGTACATATAATTATACTAATATATATATATATATATATATATATTGAATACTTAAAAAAAATTAGTTATCAAATATGTTATTTAACTTTAAATAATTTGATTTGAATTGACTTTAAAATAAATTTTCCAAAATTTATCAGCTGCTACCGTAATCGAAGGGAGATGAGGCCGACTGCGAGGGCACATGTGTAGCGGCAGTGAAGAGATTTCCCCAGAGACACTCGAAACCTTCTTCCTCAGGTCCGTTAATTTCATCTCCCCCTCTTTCCTTTCGCTTTTAGTTTCCTTATATTTTCTCCCTATATTTCGGCCATAACTCTCGACCATGAGAATTCCAAGTTCATAATTAATGTACGATTAGAAATTGGAATTTTTTTTAAAAAAAGTTAGATGCATATTGGATTTGTTGAAACCTTTAAATAATCTGATCGATGATGCTTTTGCTGAATTATGGACACCGATATGGACGGTTGTATTGCTAAAAGGGGGCGAATTGCTTTATGTAGTTGTTGGTGCCTATTGAGTCATATAGATGACAAAACCAAAGATCTAGCAGCTTCTACACAGAGTCCTATCCTTTGCTGCAATTTATTTTGAGGAGGTAATGTTCGGTCATCTTTGTACTCTTCTTTTATTTTCATTTTTGCTTTGTTTTGGGGGAATTCGTAACTAATTTCATGTGTTTTGGGCTGTTGTTGAAGTAATATCCTTACGGGAGTAGTATGAATTATGGGATTTGAAAGAAAGCATTAGGCTTATAGTAGCTACGAGTTCAGAACTGTCAAAATCTAGTAAAAGATATCGATATTCGTGTGATCTGGAAGCTACTGGGGCTGCTCTCAGTCGTACAACAACTCAGGTTGCATGTCGAAACTGAAACGGAAACGGGAACTAGAAAATATGGAAAAATAGTAATTCTGAAAAAACTAGAAAAGATCAATAAAAAAATCATTTTATGTATTTTGGAGAATATTTATTCAGCTTTACTTATAAGTTCAAACATAAAAAAAATTGTTCTTATTAGCATCTACTTACAATTTGCTATACCGGTTCTGCTTAGAGCTGGTGGCATTATGGCAATGCAAATATATAATGTTCTTCACGTTTAAATCCTGCAGTGACTCATCTTGATGGTTAAATCCTGCTTAGAGTTGGTGGCATTATGGCAGTGCAAATGTAACAACAGAAACTTGGATTGGTTTGATTTGATATAGGATATACTCTATGGTTCTTGATGTTGTTGCCCAAATATCTTAGCTACCCTCAAAAGTAGTCCTTTTGATGTTGAAAAGCCATGTCTCTCTCTAAAGATATTGTCCCACTTTGGAGTATCTGGCAATAGAAAACAGATGGGAGGCCAGCTAACAGTTCCGAGAATGAGGGAGAAAAGTGTCCTCTACCTATCCAGGTTACCATTGATAAACTAATACTCTGATCTACTTTCCCAGTTTACTAATCTCACATAATGAAATTATCAGCGCTTAGCTATGAGAAAGCCTGTTTCTTTAAAGTGTATTTGTCGTTGGTGATCATACATATTTCCTGCAACTATGCGACTGTACAAGACTATCAAATCTACCGTTTCATCCTCATGGCTTTATTTAGCAAATCTTAGTGCCTTTTCGTAGTAATTTTGGGGAGCTGCAAACTGGCTTTCTGTTTGACCAGCAAGAATGATGAGCCTTGTAGCCACTCAAAAGGTTTTGTTTCTTTCATAGGAGTGTAAGGGCTAGGCAGTCATCAATCAAGTTGCGTACATGGATGAGGGGTTCTTATCTGCTGTTAACTGGTTAGTCAATGCAGGGAATGGATCTATAAATCAGATCTCGATCAAAGGCCCGTCATCTTTCTTTTGGTGTTTGGAGTCTCTCTCTGTCTCTAGACATGAGTGGGTCACATTGGATGAATAGCCTCCCTAGGGCAGGCCAAAACATTTGAACGTTACATAAACTAGTACCAGTGTCTTTGAGTTGAAAGCTTCTCTGCAAGTCAAAGTGGTAAGTCCTCTGCATGAGTAAAGTTGCCTATTTATGTGAACCTTCAATCCCAGTTTCTCGAGGATCCGGAGCAGGGATGACCAAAGATAGGCTCATCTCTTGCTCCCTTCTGTCGGATGAATATCACCGTTTTGTGCTGCTTTCCTAGACTTTGTATCTGCTGTTTTATTTATTTATTTTTTTCTTCAAACCAGAGACAACTTGGTGCTTTCATGAGCGCCTTTCTCTATGCTTCTCGTAGACATGACAGCTTGTTGTAATTGATGATCTTCTTGTTCTTTTGTTTTTTCCTTCGGGTTCAAACAGAGGCAATACCATCGACTTTGAATTCTCAAAAGCTTTCGACTTCCAAGTCTGATGTTCCTTAAGCGCCAAGCAACCCTACCAAGGGAGGGAAAGCTTCTCTTCAGCCAAAACGCACATCAATATCAGAACAGGAGATAGAAGCTGTCATGGTAATTGCCTTTCTTTGTGATTTTTAGCTCGTAAAATATGCAATGACTATGCTAGAAATCATGTAGTGGAAATTGGGTCGAGATTTTCAATAGTAATGGTTTGATCCTTAGTATTTTTTTATTTTATTTTATTGTGTCAGTCGGGCGGCTGCTTTTGATTTCGCTCTGGACGATTGTAAAGGGAAGGCAGTTGGGCTGAATTTCTTTGGTGGCAAATTAGTTGAGTTTGTTAGTTTTTAAGAAGGCTGCGTCATCAAGGCAGACTGTGAACGGAAGTGGATTAGCAGCTTTGAAATAAGAGACTTACGGAAACCGGCTATAAGCATATCTTGCTCTCTCCCACTGTATTTGCGGTCTCCGTATAACTTGTGTCCGTGTCTGTGTCCGCAAATTAATTGTTTGAACTTTGAACGCTACGATGAACTCTTTAACCAAAGAAAGATAAGGTATTATCGGCCTAAAACGTGTTGCTATTTGTTGTTTTTATTATTTTTGTTTGTTAAAAAAAGCTTATTTTTAAAAATGGAAATGAATTTTGAATAATTTATAAAATTAGCTTATAAGATTGTATTTTAAGAAAATCATTCTACTTTTGATACCACCATTATTATCACTCCCCAACTGCCACCTTTGTCACCTCTGCAGCCAGCACTACGACCACCCTGCCCACTGCCACTATCATCACCATCACACGACCACCACCTGTCGACTTACCTTAACCACTATCAATGGTTGTGGTGCACCATTAAACTAGCTTTTTTCGTAGCAAAAGAGTAGATCGCAACACGATAAAAATCCTCTCTTACTTATTAAGAGGAGTTCAGAAGAGTCATTAGTCATATGGTTTGAGAAGGAAAGGACATGTCCGTTATAGTGAATTCTGTGGACCTGAAATCCATAGGCGATGCATCAAGTACTGTTTTTGCCAATTCTTCTAGCAAGGAGTTTTTCCTGCTTTGAATACTTTATATGTATATATATATATATATATATATGCTATGTAGCTTCTCCTGTTATCAACTTATCATCATAGTAAATTATACTGTATTCTCTTGTGTCGTTCACTACCCACTTGGTTGTCTGGCCTACCGAAGCTATGTGTACATGCAATCCAAGCGAGGTTGTCTTTCTGTACTTTAATTTAATAAAGCACGACACTGCATCTCTAGAGTCCTCCTACGGCCGGTCCCTTACAGCATCGTACCGCAATCCTAAATCTGACTCCATCAACTAGTGAAAGGCGTTTTGGCCACTCCTGGGTTCTAACAAGTGATTTAAGGAAAGCAAAATGTACAGCATTTACCTCTGCTTCGTTATCCTCCATGCTCTCTATAAGGCAAGAGAAATGGTATATGAAATACCCTTTTCGATCTCTAAGGACACCCATCAATAGCGCAACTGCTTGTGTTTGGTATGAGTGAGGCATCTATGTTCCATTTAAGGGATCTTACAGGGCCGGATGAGTTCCCCACTTCAAAGCTACATTATGCAGTGTGATAGTATTTTTAACTGCTTGTCTCCAAGTTAGACCTAATGACGCTTCTGCTATTTTTTGCAGCTGTGTTAGGGAACATACCTTCCTAAGCCTTCAACAGCCATAAAAATTAGTTTGGTTAAACCTGTTTTCTTTTCTTGAAGTAGTCGTGCATTTTGTTTCTCACACAGAATCCGAACAATCATAAAAAGAAATTATTATGATTGTTATTGTAAATGAAATAAAACAAAAGATGCATCCTAGCCTTTCTAAGGCTCCGTTAGGATTGAGGTGAATCGAGGTGGGGGTAGATATTAAAAATTAATTTAGGTGAAGGAATGGAGGTAAATCGGGATGAATGTTTTAAAATATTATTTGGATGATATTAATCTAACTTGGGTGAATGTTTTAAAAATTCCGTTTAAATTAAGGTAAATAAAGATTAAAAAAATAAAATAAATAATATTTATATCCTTATATTAAACAAATAAGTCCTATTGAGGGGTATTTTGGTCCTATTAAGTCAAAAATTTATTTATTCTTTCACCTTCACCTCGGTTATCCTCGAAATCGGAGGTTAATAAAAACGAGGTGAATGGAGGTAAAACTTTAACTTCGATTCACCTAGGTAAAATTATTAACCAGATACCCAAACGGAGTAGACTCCCCTAGCCCTGGACTTGGTCCATACATGCCACTGTAAGAACCACTCGAGGTCTTTTGGTGATGTCATGTGCATGTGCCAATGTCTCATCCACCATCCTTTTGAGCTCCTGGACACGAAGAGAACACACCGATTTCTCTCCGTCAGTGCTCTTGAGTTTGTAAGGGATTATTACTAGCAGCCGACACTAGGATTTCAATCCCCTTAAGTTACCGCACCTCGCCAAATTGTACTCGATTTTTAATGCCGAAGTATGATTCGGATAGATCATGTATAAGGAGTGATAGAAATATTCAACAGTTTACGTCTACCTCCTTTATCGTATTTATTGTAAATATCAAACTGCTCCTCTTCCCACGAAAATACTTGTATTGTCCAGGGGCATGACAGCTCCGTTTATCTCTCCCCCATCTGTTAATTCTTGGATCATAAAATAAAATTAAAAATGGAAATGGCATTTAACGATACGTGTTTAAGGGCATCGACAAAGGTAATTAGGAGGCCATCGTGACATGAAAATCACATACATGCGGTAATACCACGAAAGGAAACCCCAGCTAAGGGCATATATTATTTGGTTAATGGCATTAACTAGCTACACCATATTTTATAGTTGAATTATCTTCATCCATCAAACTAAATGATATTTTAAAATTAATTTAACTAAACCAAATTATAATTTTGTGATTTGATTTGGTGTAGCTAGTGGTTTACCAATATATTTAAAAAAAAAACATAAAAATTGCCTCGTAAGACAGATATTTGCTATATTTTGTTAATTAAGATACAAAATGGTAAAAAAGCATATTACCAACTGAACAAGGAATCATTTATCTATAATTGCAAATATCTGCAGTTCCATATTCAAAACATGCAGGACATACTCATCAACAGAAAACACTTCATCATCTTTTAGTGCAATATATAAGTGACATTTCAAGTAAAAATTATAAAACATATTATCAAATGATGACTTGAGACTCTTGGATCTTAACGACACAATTGATGGTTATGCCAAACTTAAAATACGCTCTTGACAAAATATAAAGGTTTAGGGTATATCAAGTATATATTTTTAATTAAAAAATTCAATAAAATGGTTAACCATTCATTAAGCAAAATTTCACAATTTTAATTTTTGGCCAAACTGTTTTTCAAATAAACAACCAGTCTCTTTTTTCTTTAACTATTAATCAAATCAAATTATAAAATTACGATTTAGTATTGTTTCCCTATAGGCTATAGTATATACTTCTATTTCCATCAGGAAGATCGACACTTCTTTAACCACTGTGAAATGTTTGCGCGGCATACAGATAAGCTTATCTGTCCCAAACCCATCATCTATCCCTCGCTAATATCACAATTATAATAAATAAATAATTTGAGGAACTGTACATCTACACAATTTATTTCTGAGGTCGAAACGCCTCTTAGGATATAACAAGAAATAGAACTACAAAATAGATGTAAACACCACACCACAAGCTACAACTGCCGGTCACAAAATCCAACTTAACATTTTACCCTACTAATACTTCGATCTCTTGCACCCCCCCCCCCCCCCCGGGTTTCATCCTCCTTCAAGCCTATTTATGAATGTAGGCTACTGTTCCATGTCCTTACTGTAAGTTTGCTGCTGCAGCTGCTGTTGTCTTGTCCTTCTGTCCTGTCCTTGCGGCCTCTCTGCTGTTTTCTTCTTCTCTTTTAGACATGACTTCCTGAGTCACGGAGTTAACAACATCATCCTCTTGCATGAGGTACTTGTCAACTTGTGCTGCAGCTTGTCTGCCCTCATTGATGGCCCATACCACTAGGGACTGACCACGTCTGCAATCTCCAGCAGCGAACACCCCGTCAACACTGGTTGAGAACCTACCGTACTCTGCCTTGAAGTTCGACCTATTGTCACGCTCCATTCCCAGCTTCTCTGCAATATTCTGCGACACAGAAAAATAGAAAGAATGTTATCTTTTGTTAAATTTAAAGGGGACGACTAGATTTACAAATGATACTGATTTTCCTGAATTAATATAAGATTCGGATTTATTTCACAGAAAGCTAAATAAAGATAGCCAATGAGTTTTTGTATGTCCCCCACGGGACCATAAAATCAATATAAAAATTATTATTCAACCATCATATATAGCTTTCCTATCTTCCATAGTGTAATATATTTGGCATGCCATCCAGGCACACAAATGATATTTCCAACTACATGCATTCGATAATCCTGACAGGTCTTAATCTGTCCAATTTTGAAATGACCCATCAGACGGTCATGTACTTGGTTTGTAAAATTTCAATAATTCACATTAAGTTTCACCGAAACGAAACTGGTCCCAATCAATCAAGTATCGAAGTTTTGCTTTATAAGAAGATGTTATTATTAAATTTCAAAGAGGCCATATATGCGATGACAGAATTGAGCCCCACCTCCACAGTATCCAACGACGAAACATCTACAACTACAATCTAGCATTTGATACGAGTTTTGGTCACTTGTGTGCATAACTGTGATGGGACACCAAAAATTTACCAGCTGTTCCTTCTCCACTAGATCAACAGATAGGAGAGTCCTGCATAGGACAGTGAACTTCACTAGGTCCAAGCAGGTTTTCTATAAATAATTGACGTTACACACTACTCTTGAGTCAAGGTATCGGCGAAATTCTTTGCCGTTTTGGCATTTTTTGCACGATAGCATATAGCTGAGTTTAGACAATTAAGTTAAGCCACAGAACATACTTCGGTTCTTAATATCGTCACGTTTTATTATTATTTACTCCCTCTGTTTTTTTTAAAAAAAAAATTCTTTTACGTAAAAAAATTTGTTTCAAAAAAAAATCTTATAAGATTAGTTAAGGTTTATTTTCTATTTTCATCCTTATTTTTTTCACTTTCTTCTATATATTTAATTATCACATTATTTTTCAGGTAAAGATATAAGCGTAAAATTAAAGGTATATTTATTGTCTTCCAAAATAATATAAATACTAAAAAAATAACTTTTTTTATGAAACAGAGGAAGATAAATTTCTATTTTTATTTTTTTTTATAAAACCGAGGAAGATAAATTGCTTGAAGGATAACCTTATTGTTTTATATATTTCAAGTCGTCTGGTTTACCTTATTTATTCGCAAAACAGAGCGAATGGATAAACTATAAAACTGACCTCTTCTGGACCGAGGAATCCCATTGCTAACAGGACTAAATCTGCCTCGATAAATTCCAAAGACCCTGGAATTTCCTTGAACTGGAACTTGCCACTAGCATCCTTCTCCCACTTCACCCTTACTACTTCAAGTCCCTTTACGACGCCCTTCTTGTCCCCAACAAAACGCTTTGTCAATACCTCATAAGTTCTTGGGTCTTTGCCAAACTTTTCGACAGCCTCTTGGTGCCCATAATCCACTCGGAACACTCGAGGCCACTGCATCCATGACAAAATAACTGTTAAAATGCTGAAGTCAAAATCACAAGGACATATAGGAAGAAATTTTATGGTATGGATTCCAACCTGTGGCCATGGATTGCCTGGAGCTCGTGACTTCGGTGGCACTGGAAGAAGCTCCAAGTTGACAAGGCCCGTACAACCATGCCTAATGGATGTACCAATGCAGTCTGTCCCAGTGTCACCTCCACCAATGACTACTACCTTCTTGCCTTTAGCAGAAATGTATTTGCCATCCTGCAAGTTGCTATCCAGCAAGCTTTTGGTGTTTGCATGAAGAAACTCCATTGCAAAATGGACCCCTGATAATTCCCGTCCTTCAATGGGAAGGTCCCTGCAGCAACCATAGTGAGAGCACTGTTAATAGATTCAGTTAGAGCAGAAAAAAACAAAAGCGACATTAACTAGAATGTATTCGCTCACATTTGGATATTCTACTATCTATAAGATTTAAGCAGTAACCTACCTAGGCTTGGTGGCACCTACGGCCAAGACAACAGCATCGTTCTCCTCACGAAGCCTCTCAAGGGAATACAAGGGATCCTTTCCGACGTTTGCATTCACCACAAAGTTGACGCCTTCCTGGGCCATGAGATTGACACGCCGTTGGACAACATCCACTTTGTCGGCCTTCATATTCGGTACTCCATACATCATGAGCCCTCCAATTCTGTCAGAGCGCTCATATACTGTCACAGTGTGTCCCATCTTATTCAGCTGATCAGCAGCAGCCAGGCCAGCTGGTCCACTTCCTATGACAGAAGCCCTTTTTCTGAATCCAAAAATGTACAGAACATCATGTCCAAGAAAGTACCCAAAGAATGAGAACGGAGATCAAAACAAAGTGATCAAAAATTTCACGATTTAAGGCAATCAAAAAGATTCAGAATACAGTTTTTTACCCAGTTCTGTTCAGGGGAGGCCGAGGTACCATCCATCCTTCCTCAAATGCTTTGTCAATGATGGCACACTCGATGCTTTTAATGGATACAGGATTCTCTATGATACCAAGAACACAAGATCCTTCACAGGGAGCAGGACATACTCGTCCAGTAAACTCGGGAAAGTTGTTTGTTTCTAGCAGACGGTCAAGCGCTTCACGCCACCTATTCTGATAAACCAACTCATTGAATTCCGGTATTTTATTCCCAAGAGGACAACCAGAATTATCCTGCAAAATATAGAATGAGATCAATTATATTCTCTTCAACAAGTTACAACAAAAACTGAGAGATGTACTGGATCATAATCCTAACCTGATGGCAGAATGGAGTGCCACAATCCATGCAACGTGCCGATTGGGTTTTCAAAAGTGGGCCAGGTTTAGACTCTTCCATAACCTCATTCCAGTCATTCAACCTTACAACAGGATCACGGTAATGGACTCCCTCACGCTCATAAGCAACAAAACCACGATGTTTTTGGGCATTTTCCACTTGAGAAGGTCGCTTCACTAGTTCATCAGCCTCCTGCATTTAGGACATGGACAACAACCTCAGATGAACATTTTGGTCATGCATTATTTTGTTGACTTGCACAATAAACAATCTTCAAATCTTTGGAGAAAGATATACCTGGGTGGGATTTTCTTTGATAGAAGCGGTTGCCATTTTCTTAAGTTCATCAAAGGCATCCTTTTCTTTTACCTCAATCTCATCTTGTTCCTCCTCTTTTGTCTCACTGCCTACAGCCTCCTTGGTGGCTTCCTCTGCTTTCATGCTGGCTAGGACTCGCTTATAATCCCTCGGGAAGACCTTAATAAATTTGGGCAAAAGTTTGTCAAAATTAGCGAGGACTTCTTTTGCTAACTGGCTGTTAGTGTGACGCTGATGCTGCTGAATCATCATCCTAAGAGTCATGATATCCTCTTCGTCCTCAAGTTTATCAAGATCCACCAGCTCAGCATTGCATCTAGTGTGAAACTTCCCATCCGCATCAAGAACATAAGCAATACCACCACTCATACCCGCAGCAAAATTCCTCCCTGTTTTACCCAATACAACAACAGTCCCACCAGTCATGTACTCACAGCCATGATCTCCCACACCTTCAACAACAGCTTTGGCACCAGAATTACGGACAGCAAATCTTTCAGCTGCCATACCATTGAAGTATGCTTCACCACAAGTAGCCCCATAAAGTGCAACATTGCCAATCACAATGTTTTCCTTTGGATCAAAGCCACTTCCTTCGGGAGGATAAACAACAATCTTACCGCCTGATAATCCCTTTCCAACATAGTCATTGCTGTCACCTTCAAGCTCTAGTGTAATTCCTGGGCAGAGAAAAGCTCCTAGACTCTGCCCAGCACTTCCATTAAATTTAACGTGTATGGTATCTTGAGGCAGCCCATCCAAGTGGTAGAGCTTTGTCACTTCATGGCTAAGCATGGTTCCGACTGCACGGTTTGTGTTGCGAATTGGTGTCTCAATATAAACACGGAGGGCTTTATTCAAGGCAGCCTTAGAAAGACTGATGAGTTTATTGTCCAGAGCCATATCCAGACCATGATCCTGCTTTTGGACACATATCTGGGCAGCATTAGGACGAATATCTGCAGCTGGTTTGAGCAACAGTGAAAGGTCAATGTTCTGCATCTTCTCATTGCTCTTCACCACTTCTTTGTCAACTTCAAGCATATCAGCCCGTCCAACCATTTCATTGAGTGTTCTAAAACCAAGCATAGACATGATCTCTCTTACCTCTTCTGCTAGCATAAAGAAGAAATTGATCACGTGCTCAGGTTCTCCTGCAAACTTTTCACGCAAAACAGGATCCTGGGTGGCAATACCGACTGGACAAGTGTTCTTATGACACTTCCTCATCATTATGCAGCCTAATGTAATCAGAGGGGCAGTACTGAAACCAAACTCCTCAGCTCCTAGAAGTGCTGCAATTGCCACGTCTCTTCCTGTTTTCAGTTGGCCATCCGTTTGCAGGACAGTCCGTCCACGAAGGTCATTAGCAACCAATGTCTGATGGGTCTCAGCCAGACCAAGCTCCCAGGGAAGTCCTGCATTCTTTATGCCAGTCCACCTAGAAGCCCCAGTTCCTCCATCATGTCCAGAGATCAAAACATGATCCGCATGACCTTTGACAACGCCAGAAGCAATCACTCCAACACCAGCTTCGGACACAAGCTTCACACTCACTCGAGCTGATGGATTAGCATTCTGAAAAAAAAAAGTATAACAAAAGAAGAGTGTTTTAGAATCTTTTTCTTCCTCAAGAATAGCATTCAACAATTCCAATGATCCAAATCCTGCCACCAATCTGATCAAATAATGTCCAGCACCAGATCTCCAACGAGCAGTTTATGTCCTTACCTTCAGATCATGAATCAATTGGGCTAGGTCCTCAATAGAGTAAATATCATGATGAGGAGGAGGGCTGATTAGCCCAACACCTGCGGTGGAGTTCCTAGTGACAGCAATATCTCCAATAACCTTGTGACCGGGAAGTTCACCTCCCTCCCCAGGCTTGGCACCCTGGATTATTTCAGGTTTCAAATTAAAATAAATTCAGACTGAAACAAAGAAAACCAAGCAAACATACAATTATCCTCACCAAAGTCCAACCGTAGGGACAAAAAGAAGCAAAGACACCAACAGGTGCTTTGCAGACACAGCATCATCTGTTCATAAACATAAATTCATAAACATGGGAAGCCTCCACTCCTAAGGAATGCAGGGGCTACAATATGGCTACATATGGATATTGACAAGATTTCACATCGTCAAAACAGGAATACTATCAGCTGTATACCTGTGCCATTTTAATCTGGAGTTCATCAGCATTGGTCAGGTAGTAACTCGACACACCAAATCTTCCACTAGCAACTTGCTTGATAGAGCTTCTCTTTGGGTTCCTTGAACCATCTGGGAGAGGCTCCATACGAGATGGCTGTTCACCTCCCTCACCTACAATGAAAATGCACACAAATACTTAGTGATTCTGGCACTAGAGACTAGCAAATCATAAATTTGTGTAAAAATATAAAACTTGCATATAAACTAAACAACAATATACCTGTATTTGATTTGCCTCCAAGTGTATTCATAGCCATAGCCAAGGTGCTATGAGCCTCCAATGATATTGAACCATAACTCATTGCCCCAGTACAGAACCGCTTCACAATCTCACTGGCTGGCTCTACTTCTTCTAAAGGTATCTTTGTCTCTCCCTCCTTAAACTTCAACAGCCCTCGTAGATTGCAGGCTTTATTCAGTTCATTGATGCGCTTACTGTATTCTTTGTAAGCAGCTACACTGTTGGTTTTAGCAGCCTCCTGCAGCTTTGCGATGGCAAGAGGGTCATTCAGGTGAATTTCACCATTTTTCCTCCAGTGATAGTCCCCAGGATTAGGCAGTGCTACAGCTTCTGCACTTCCAGGTGGAAGAACCCTAGATGGAAAGGCTATCTCATGCAGCCGAAGTGCATCAGAGGCCAGCATTTCAAAGGTTGCTCCCTCAACCCTACTTGGTGTTCCTGTGAAGCACCTGTGGATAACTTCTGATGAAAGACCCACAGCTTCAAAAATTTGAGCACCCTTGTAAGATGCTAGAGTTGATATCCCCATCTTAGCAAGCACCTTCATCATTCCATATGTGCTTGCTTTGAAGTACTTCCTGATGAGCTCTTCATTTGAGTAGACCTCACCACTTGATTTAGGTGGGACCTTCCTGTCAACTTGAAGTCTCCATAATGCCTCTATGGCCAGATATGGGCAAATGGCATCAGCACCAAAACCAACCAGAGTACAGAAATGGTGCACCTCACGTGGTTCAGCAGATTCAATAATGAGCCCCACTCGAGTGCGCTCTAAACTCTGAACCAGGTGTTGATGGACAGCGCCAACAGCCAAGAGAGAGCTCAAAGCAACCCTCTTTTGGGAGAAAGCTACAAAAAGATATCGAAGGACCAGTCAATTTCAGACCATGGCCTATTGTTAAATAACAGAAGATCAATAATAGATTAAGGTGCTTGTTTAATAAAGTAACTGAAAAGTGATACCTCTGTCAGAAAGCACCAAGATGGTGTATCCATCCTTTATTGCAGCACGTGCTTCAGCACAGATTCTATCCAATGTCTCTTCCAATCCTCTCCTACCAAGAGACTTCGGGTAAGTGATATCCAGCACTTTACTTCGCCAGCTCCTATAATTCACCTTTTTAACAGCTTCCATCTGTTCAATGGTGAGAAGAGGGCCTTTCAGTGACAGACGGTGGCATTGCTCTTCAGTGGTTTCTGTGAGATCGCCCTCTGGACCAATCATGCACTCCATTGAGGTAACAATCTTCTCTCGAATTGGATCAATGGGAGGGTTTGTAACCTGGGCAAACATCTGCTTGAAGTATTCAAAGGTTAGTTTCTCCCTGTTTGACATCACAGCCAGAGGAGTATCATTTCCCATAGAACCAAGAGCCTCTGTACCGTCTTTTGCCATTGGTAGCAACAGCATCTCCAAGGCTTCCACAGTGTAACTGCACAAGGTCCATAATGTATATAAGTAATCCACATAGCAAGATCGCAACAGATAACAATATTATCACAGGAGAAACTGTAACAAACCCAAAAGCCTTCAGTGGAGCCAGTAAACCACGGATTCCCATGCCTTCATCATTGTTTGATGCCTAAAACAGAACACGCAGATCCATCAGAATTGCCCATGTAGGACCCAAGTTATGTTTTGATGAAAAAAATTGCATCATGCTTACTGCTGCCACTCCTGATATTGATGGAATAGCTCTTCTTGCTTTGTCAACAGATTCGAGTATGTCCTTTAGTTCGATCTTTTGCCTTTTCAGCCATTCGCCATATGGCTTGGCAAGTGAATATTGCTGCTTCAAGGCTTCATCATCAACGACAATATGCTTGTCAAAATCCACAAGAAGCATCATTCCAGGGTTAAGTCTTCCCTTCCTGGAAACATCTTTGGGTGCAATGTCCACAACACCCACCTCACTCGCCATGATGACTCGTCCACTGTGTGTAACATAAAATCGACCTGGACGCAAACCATTCCTGTCCAATGTAGCTCCAAGGTATCGACCATCCGTAACTGCAATACAATGAACATGGCAATCAGCATGCAGAAAACTCAGATTGGGCAGGAGAAAAGGGAAAATGCTTGAAATTTAAGTATCCTTACATGTGATAAGAGCAGGTCCATCCCATGGCTCCATCAAAGAGGAAAAGTACTCGTAAAAGGCCTTTCGTTCAGGAGCCATATTTTTATCACTCTGCCAGGCCTCGGGAATCATCATCATGACAGCTTCAGGAAGACTCCTTCCGGATCGAAGCAACAGCTCCAAGACGCCATCAAAGGCCCCTAGAGTAGAACAGGCAGAAGATTCCAGATGGATTATTACACTTCACACCTCAGATGACAATCTTGATGTAGTTAATTAAGAAAACAATAATGAGAACAATAATTTCACCTGAATCAGAAGAGCTAGCATCAACAATAGGTAGGAGCTTCTTCATCTCACTCTTTGACAGGCCAAGCTCCTTGCATTTGAGTAGACCTTCACGGGCACGCATCCTGGATACATTCATGGCCACATATCAGAAAAAGGGTGATTATCAACTTTCAAAATAGACAGAAGAACATACCCCAACGCTGAAGGGCAACTGTCCAGTATTTCCAATGGGTACTAAGCTAAACTGAAGGCAAATTGCATTCTTAAATATAGAACCAATGGACATATAGAAATAGTATCAGCCAATGCCAGAAAATCAAGACAGGAATCCTAACGTACCAATTTACATTGCCCCTAAGAGTGTTTATCTCCCCATTGTGGCCCACCACACGCATAGGCTGAGCACGATCCCAGCTAGGGAAAGTGTTTGTTGAGAAACGAGAATGCACCTGAAGAAACAAGGGCCGAAGAAAATTCAGCAGGAGGTTGGAATTTCAGAAAAACACAAGATATATAGATTCCATCATATTTGCATATAAGGGACTTCAACGCTGTATTTACAGTTCCAGCACAAAGCAATTTCAGATGCCCTAAACTACCTTCACCATTAAACAATATCTTTCCATGATCCTCAAAGAACATCAAAATGGGTGGGAAGGAAGCACTGCACGAAGTTTCTGCAAACATGATTTACTTGATGATGAGTTTCTTACCAAACTCCCCCAACGCCAAACCTTTTTTTTCCAATCTAGCAATATCCAAAATATATCAAAAAGTAGTACAAGGATCAAGGGCGTGGAAGAACTTATGAGATCATTTCATACTTCCAAATGCCTCAGAAGTCATTCCTCCACCTTGCATCTCTTGAGTTACCCTGTGGTTTCTCATTTGCTGTTGGTTGTTGAAAGGTACAGTTAGCAGACAAAATGGAAAAAACTGGAGAATAGATAGAATATTTACCAATGCCATGTAGCTCGTAAACCTTTCACTGCCAAGGTCTGCATAGTAGTATTCTCTCAGTTGAGAGGGCTTCAACTGACCTTTGTAAACAACAGTCCTACACGATGGATAATAAGTAATTGAAAATAGGATAGACTCTGCAAATTTCCAATTCAAATAGTAAACATAAACAGGAATTGTTAATAACATATTGCATACCTTGAGGAAAGGGAACAGATATAGAAATCCTTAGCACCACCATATTCAAGTTTCAATGCAGCTCTGATATCTATCATCGAAAACCTCCGTAATATATACATCTGCAAGAAAACAGCAAGTAATATTTATCTGACAAGCCCCAGCATAAGATGGAGCTATTTCAACTCCATAAAAAGCTTCCCTAGTACAATAACCATCCTCAACAATCATAATAAACATTTTAAGCGACCAACCTGTTTTTCAAAATCAACTTTCGATCGAGATGAAGGTGTGAGAAACACCTGCTCGATGATAGGTTCAGTGTCCAATGCAGACTTACCCAAACCCGAATTATCAGTTGGGACAAGCCGCCATCCAAGGACAGTGTGCCCAAGAGACTCAGCAACCTGAAAAAGATAACCAAATAAATAATAATCAAAATAAACGCACCTCCAAATAGAAAAAGACAACTGATGAATAAGATTAAACCCAAATTAAAAACTGACTAACGAACCACAATCCACCTCAAGGATACTGCCAAAGTTACCGACAGGAAAAATTCTAGAACAAGCAATGGAGTAAGAATGGACCCGGACAAGAAGATGGACAAAAACAACTCCTTGCACCACCAAAGAAGGGCGGGATAACACAGACAGAACAGGGGAATATCACCATAAAAGAACAGTTTGTCAGGTTGTTACGATGAAACGAGAGCATGCGGTGCAAAATAGAGACGGGACAAAAGAGAGAAATTAATTACCTTGGTAAATATTTTTTTGCTTTCTTCCCTACGGGACTCAGAAGTGGGCACGAAGAACATCCCAACAGCATATTGCCCAGGTGGAGGTAGTTCAAATCCAGAATCTTTAGCTGCCTGCAAATGTGATCAGATAAAGCAAGATGTCATTTCTTTTTAATCTCGTTTATTGGAACAAGGTACATTAAAAAAATGTCATGATAAGAAACAGAATTGGGGTTAAGACGCTGGAAACAAAGTCAAGTGGGCAAAATCAACTAGAAATCTAAAGCAAAAAGAAGCCAATCAGATTAGAGACATAAACACTAAAATCGATCAGACTCATCAGATTAGAGAGGTAACAAGTTTTATCCGGCAAACAAAAAAATTACGATACACAACAGAAATTAAAAAAACCTTATCCTATTCGCCTAGAAATGGACGAGTGGCAGTTCCCACATAATAAAAGCAGTCATAGACAATAGCATATGACAAAAAAACATCTCATCAATTCGGTAACCGGTAACAGTTTACATACATAGCCAATTAGGCCGGCCACTCTGAAATAGTAAACCCAATATTCTTCGTTACCAACTAACAAAACGAACAGCTTGCAAGAAGAATATTAAACTACAGTAGCAACAAAATAACTAATAATAATAACAGTAATCAATTACTCCATTAGTCTCAGCAGCGGTTTGAAAAATGGTTAACTAAAATGGTTAGTAATGTGAAAGTGATTAATAATATGAACCTCGTCGTTTAATAGGAAGCGAAAATTGGAACCTTTATATTTGTCTAAATTGTTAAAAAGACTTGTTTTTTTAATGGAATGCAAGGAATATTTTATAAAAGTATATAAAAAATATTAATTAATGGGTTACAGATAAAAACAAATATATATGGACAGTTAAGAAAATAAAAAAGATCAGAAAAAGCTGCAGAAAAATGAGGAACGAATCAATTACTGTATCAACAATGGTTGATACCCTGAGGTTAAACAGTTTACCTCTCTGTAGAAATCATGGGGGATGGAAACGAGAATCCCTGCACCATCTCCGGTATTTGGCTCACACCCACAAGCTCCTCTATGTGCCATTCGATTTAACATTTCTAATGCATCATTTACCTATTTAGATGAATTCATTCATTCATGTGTTAATGATCAATCCAGAAAATCAATTATCTCACTTACAAAGAACAAACGAAAACAAACTAATAAATGCTATAATTTCATTCACGTCCACAAAAATTCAATTAACCATTCCAAAACCAGTCTACAGCCACATGACGGAGATTCAAAAAAAAAAAAAGGAAGAAGAAGAAGAAAGGAACCGCCCCTCTTTTCTTACCGTTTTCCGACTAGTCTCTCCGGATAACTCAGCAACAAACCCAACACCACAAGAATCCTTATCAAACTGAGGGTCGTACAACCCAAGATTCTTCTTGTCCGGAATCTGAGACATTGAAGATCGAACTACAACTCGGAGATTCGGTGAACGACCGGGCCCATCCGACTGCCATAGATGAAGTCTTTCCGACCCAGATTTCCGTCTCAACTTAGGTCCAAAAAACTCATTCTCAATGCCGCCTACATTAACAACAACGTCACCCCGCCGTCCTCTAACCGCATAGCTCCTTGACGTCCTCTTACCAAACCGACATAACGGCACCACCACTTGTTGTTGCCCCCGACTGATTAATAAGTTACTGTCGCCGGTTCCGGTAGTTAGGTTTCGCAGTTGTAGGACGGTGCCTGCTCCAGCCGCTGCCGCCATGTTGCGGTGGTTGTTGAAATCAGGTGAAAGGGAAATGTGGTGGTGTTGTTTTTTTTTTTCCTTTTTGATTAATTTAGATTTAGATTGTCCTGCTTTTTAAATATATTTACTAGTACTTTTTTAGTGAATACAATAAATTCAAGAAAAACAGAGTAATCCCGTATTATTTAGATTCGGGAAAGTTGAACCAAAATCTCGAAACCATTTTATTGCCACAACAAAAATGAGAGCAGATCCGGATGATTGTTTCGAGAACAAGGCAGGAAAATTAGGGCTTCGGGGAGGAAACGGGAAAGACGGCGTCGATTATCAGGCGACGAAAGGTTTACAGACGGTAGAAATATAGAGAGAAACTGAAAATGAGCTGGACAGATTCACAAATCTCTCTTTCCTATTTCTCTGTGTCCGTCTCTGATATCAAATAGCGGCAGGATGCGGCTTTCCTCGGGATCGAAGAATAAGAAGTAACAAACTAATAAAAACAGAGAGGAGGCAGGTAACAAAGAGGGAGATGACTATTGACAGGGAAGAATAAGAGAAATGGGGTTGCTGCCTTGCCGGCTGGTTTAGCAAAATGGCTGGGCAGAGAAGGGAGACACGGTGTCCTTTTATAGAAAAACGGAGGGAAGGGGTAAATGAGGGTTCACGGTCATATGCCACAGCGACGTTTGGAAGGGGAGTGTCCCTGTGGCCACGTAGACAGCCGCTCTTCGGTGGGGTCCCTCACGCTCCCCTTTCCGTTCTCTTTACTCTTAGTTTGGGTTTTTTGTTTTTTTCATTTATATATTGTTTTCCTTTTCCGTGCACTATTTTTTTCAGAGAATAGTACGCCCATGTTCATTTATATTGTAAGCTTGTGCGCCGAGGGTTTCGAACCTAAAAGCCGCCACTAGGCCTGGTCCCGAAGCTCTGTGGCTCGTTAAGAAGGTCTGGCGGTAGTTTGGGTTTGGTGTGTGTTTCGGTCGATGAGTCCGATTTATTATCTTTTAAATTTAAACAAAATAAATATTTTTCACAAGTTGTTATCAAACACATTCACATAAATAATAATAAATCTCAAAAATAATTTTAATAGTCAACCTATTTCAACTTCGGTGGATATATTTCTAACCCTTTTATTTATTTGGTAACTAAATCTATTCGCATCTCCAATATTCTTATTTTATTATCGTTTTATTTATTCATTGAGTTTATAATTGAAAATATGTTTTCAATTACCTTCTTAATAAATTTTTTTCATTGCATCTTCAAATTACATGGTGACTTAACACTGATACATCATTAGCTTGTTTTTGATTTATTGCATTTTAATCTCATCGATTGTTTTTAATTATCATCAAGATAAAATCTAATTCTTATCTAGATTTATTATTGCTATATACAATTTGTAATATCATTTTTATTTGTTAGCTAAAAATATTTTTTTATCTTCTTTGTATGAACTTAGTTTCTTTTTTATAACACAAAAGGATAAAACTCGTATAATAACCATGTTGATTTTCTTTCATGAATTATTGGGCCTCCCATCTTAAATTCAATAATTCCAACAACAATGCATCAATAAATAAAAATTATAGCTAAATAACTATTCATATACATATATGATCAAATTAAGCATAGTCGGTAAGACCTTACTTTTTATATTATATGTTTATTATTGCTTTATCTTATATACTATTTTCATCACCTCATTATATATGATATCTACTACGTATTATTACTTCATAAGTATGCTTTATCTATTTTTTACTCCACCTGTGAAACGGTACGGAGCCTGTAATTTTTTTCATAATATAACCCTTCTATAAAAATAATAATTAATGTATTGTTATATTACAAAATTTACCCTATCTTTTTATCTCACTGATTATTAATGTTTTTGGTAATAATGAAGGTGTCCAGGTTTCAATATGGATATTTTAATGAACTTTGATATCATTTATTATGAATTTTAAAACTTCTCAATATGTGTTGAAAACTATAAGTCCTCTATTGTAAAACAGATGGGGTATTAAATATTTAAACTATCATATATTTTTACCCTTATACCCTTATTAATTATGCTCAATCACCACAACCCTACAATTATTAATTATTATTATTTATGATAAATTTTATAAGATACTTTGACATTTGATCTAATATTTTTTGGATATCTAATGTTTCTAACAAGTTCACTTAAGTACATCCACAATTTAATTTAATTTTACTTGGGTATTTAAATAATAAAAATAAACCAAAATTTAAACTCTATTTGGATACCCAAGTGAAATTTAATTGAAATGTGGAAATACTCAAGTGAAATTATTGAAAACATGGGACACCCAAAAAGTATTAAGCTAAATATCACAGTACCCAAATAAAATTTAGCTTATTATTTATTAATATTATTAATTATTGTTAATCATTAATATCAATTATTATTGATATTATCAATTATTAATAATTATAATTTTTAATTTTTACTTATTAAGTATTATTATAATTTTGAAGATTAAATATTATTAATACTATGTTCAATTATTATTATTACTACTACTACTTAGATATCCAAATAAAATTAGATTAAAATATAGATGTACTTGAATAGAATTATTAAAATACAAGGTATCTTAAATAATTAGGTTAATTGTCAACATACCTAAATAGTAGAATTTATCCAAAAAAAAAATTTATATTATTTTGTATCTATAAAAACCGTATTAGATAGTGTTCAGGATATTGATCACTTTAGATATCAGTTATTATATTATAAACATGAGACTCATTTTTTTAGATTTTTTATTTATGTATGTATGTCGAACGTCACCTAATAAAATTTGATTGTCAAACCTTATAGCAATCAATAGTTTCATTAGACTTTGATAACATATTGGTAAAATCAATAATAATTTTTGAAGGTTTGTGATCGAACTTATATTTATATCGATGTCAGTATATAATTTCTTTAGGCGTACTAATTTTCCTTAATTTACTTCATTAATAATAATTGAGTTTAGTGGCTCAATGATATAGAATCTTTAGAACTACACCGATAGTAGTGGGATCAAAAGAAAAATATGAAACTGAATTGGTCGGATGTTAGGACTCGTGGTCTGCCGAAGCAGCTGCCACTTAAACGTAAAATATGTTTGAATAAACTCGTCTGGTTTGTTTGTACTGTGTACTCTGTTTATATTAAATTATTCAACCAAATCCAGCTCCATCTAGGGGAGGTTACAGTAACTATTTTTTTTTTATGGATTTCCGTTTTGCTGTCCGCCGAAGAATTTTATTATATTTGCGTGGTGAAAAAACAAAAAAGAAAAAAGGTCGTGACAGGCCGTGCAGTTGGCCAGAGGGGGTAACGATACGCTACGCATGGTAGGAGTTTGACCAGGTCAGGTGACGGATGAAGGAGAAAATCATCACTCAATCTCCCTGCGTTATTTCAGTATTTTATTTATTTTCTCATTGGAATGCTCCTAAAATCGATCGACGTATGCGGCCAATTGTGAGTGTGTGGGTGTAAACGCAGACAAAAGTACTAAAAGGAAATTTTGCCAACAGTTTTTACGCGGCCAATAGAAATTGTGATTGCTGTCTAACTTTGATTATTAACTCCCTCCCAGGCTCCCACTGATTACGTTACAGAGCTTCTAGTGTCAATGGTTTTGGATGATCCTTTTCTATGCCGTGGAAATCCTCATTTATGAAGCGTTTGGTATGGTGAGATAAATGTATTCATTAAACTTAACGCCTTAATAGACGTTAGGAGAAAAGCCGGTTATTACTAATTATTAAAGATGATAATGGGTATTCCAAAAATGTATTATTTTATGGATATTCCAAAATAATTATCTATGCTTTTTTTGTAAAACATTTATTTAATGATTATTATATTATACATTTACAAAAATATCTTTTGTTTGTATTTAATAATGTCATTTTAATTTATAAGATATTAACATAGTTTAGTTATCCAACAATAAATATGGATAATTTTTTTAAAAAAATAAATGAGTTGCCAACAATAATTAAAGTTCTTCATGGGACAAAAGGAGTAGATGGAGATAAGGGAGATAGGATAGAAAATTAGTGATTAAATGTACAAAACAACGTAAAAGTATTATTATGCCAATAGAGGACATAAGGATTTGAATACAAGGCCTTTGATACATAAGGATTTCATCTTTACTTACGAGTTCAATCTCTAGCTATAGTAAGAAGCTTAAAGTTTTATACGTGTGTTAGAAAAGGTTACATCCTAGAGAAAAATTCATACGTCACTATTATTTCTTCTATTTTATAACGTAAAGTATATTTTATTATTACGTGCTTATTAAAAAACATTAAAATTTAGAAAAAAATATATATATATTTATTTTTATAAACGTACCCTTATATTAAATTAAATATTCTATGCTCATTTAATTGAAAATATAATAATGTAAGGTTAGAGGTGGAAACAAAGAATTTAAATGTTGATATTTTTTGTAAAAATGACTTATATTATGAAATAAAATTCAAAACCTATATTATGAAATGGAATAAGTAATATACTTTTGTATGAATACTTCCTATTTTTGTATACTTTTCATAAAAGGAAAGTATAATGTTAAAATAGGAAAAAAAAACTTCTAATGTACTGTAATTCTAGTAAATGACATTACTATATTATTATGAACAAAAAACTAAAAAAAAACTTTTATCTTACCGAAATAAAGGGGGCATCGTTTATATTGTAGTGTACAAATTTTGTTATTTAATGTCATACAGTCCTATATATATATTACACCACCTCACCTAACATAATCATGCAACAACTTTGTTTTACCTTCTATACACATATCTTGCCTAGCTCACTAATAATGTGCATCTTTTAGTTTTCAACTTGAGTGTGTCAATCTCTAATTTCCTAAACAAAAATCACTTCACACCTTATATAATAAAATGATGAAGGAATGTGGAAGGATGTATGTGTTGTACTCCTAGGATTTTCTTCTTTATTTTTTTTCAAGAGAGAGTATAAACCAAAACAAACGAAAAGGGGTTATTACAAACTAACTGAGTGGTATGCAATGGCAATCACACGCTACACTACATGGGGAATTAAATAACTCCATGCCAATCAACATGTTATAACCTAAATGGTCATGTCATCCACAACTTAGTTTGTCTCTTGATAGTCATAGCAGATCAAGAAAAGGGAAAGTTGATTGATCAGTTCATGTATAACATCAATCAAAGGTAAGTACTTTTGTAATAGGGATCTCAATCTTTGACGCAATCTATGTAATACCCCAAATTTTAGCTAACTTTAATCTTAAGGGACTAATATCATAACCTAGTTCTAATTTTAATAAATTAATATTTTACCTTATCATAATCTTTATTCCTAATTCTTAATACTTTAACCTAATCCTAACCCCGAAATGTTGTTAAAAAAGGTATACCAATACCCTAATCTAAAATTATTTTAACCTAGTTCTAATTCTAAACCTATACATTTTCTCTTCCTCATTTCCTTTTTTTCCCTCATTCTCCCTTTTTTTTCTTCTAATTAGTTTCATTTTCCCTTATATTGCTTCCTTTTCTTCTTATGTGTGACCTCTTCTTTAATCCTGGCCATCTCTCTATCCCTTCCATGTCTCCATCACCTACACCCTACCCCATTAGCACATCATCACCTTGTATCCCGCACTAATGGGTGCTATTAAAATCCTACCTGATCTTCACCTGCCTCATCTCCTCTCTTCTTGTGCATGTGTGTGTGTGTGTGTGTGTGTGTGTACACAACACATTCAATGCCCTAAACCTCCCTCTTTCTTTATATATTTTCCGTTAAAATTTTACACCACCACCACAACCTTACTATCCCTTTTTCCTTTCCCATTGTCGTCACTAAAACATCCCACCAACACTCTCCATTTCAGCCTTTGTCATTCCCTCACCCATACCACCGACCAAACTCAACACAATACACCCTCCACCACCAAATTTCTTCACTACAACCCTTCATTTCTCCCCTCTCCCCTTAGTCATAACAAAGCCCAACATAAGAAAACCCTTAGCTATATCAAACTCCACCTTTCCTACCCTTCTACCACTAACCAAAGTTGTCGTTCCCCAACCCCTCCTATAATATCCCCAAAATTGAGTGGAGTGTTATAAGGATTAATATGTTTACTTTTATCAATATGGTATACCATTATTTTAGTGATGTGGTCATAAGAACTCCACAATTAAGTATATTGGCTATGGAGCAATTTTTAGGATGTGTGACTCTTCTAGAAAGTTTCTAAAATTTTATTGAGAAGCACGTAAGTGAGGATAAGTGCATCAAAAGGACTTATATTGATATATGGGGTCAACCAATCAATCCCAAAGTGCTCTAAGGTAGCCCCCTATGTAGTCATATCAACTTGGAGTGTTACAAATGGTATTAGAGTAAAATCGCGATTGTGCACTGAACTTGGATGAGCCAATCAATTGCCTAGTGGGATGATTCTTGTTATAAATTATATGGAGACAATTAGTGGTTGAGGCATAATAAAGGACATTATGGTCTCTAAGTGGGGGTGAATGTAATAGCCCCGATTTGAGTAGAGTGTTATAAGGATTGATATGGCTACTTATATCAACATAATATACCATTTGTTTGGTGATTTCGTCCTAAGAACTCCATAATTAAACATAATAGCGATAGAGTAATTTTTAGGATGGGCGACCCTCCTAGGAAGTTTATTAAATTTTTTCGAGAAGCGCATGGGTGGGGAAAAAGTGTGACACCTCAAAATTTACAATTGAAAATTTTCCTTTACGTGAAAATATAATTCAAACATGAATGAGGGTTACTGTCGTAATTGATATAACTTTGGCTTACATATCATTCACACATCAATTATAAGGCAAAAGTAAATTAGGATGCAAGAGATAGTAAACATGCAACAAAAGTAATTCATAACATATGTAAGAGATTTGGAGTTTAACTTTGAAAATGGAATAAAAGATACATAAAGTAAATATTCGGGGAGAAATGACAAAGTAAGGAAAATTTGATTTAAAATAATAACTAGATAACATAGCTCTCAAATTCCTAACCCCATACATGATACAAAACCACTCCACCCCGATCAAAGCATCACAAGCAACATAATCATCTAGAAGGTCCTCATTAACCTGTAAAAGCTAAAAAGGGTTTTTTCTTGTAGGAATGAGTAGTACTCATAAGAAGGATATTAGTACGCTAAGTCCTAAGTAAGGTAATAATACAGTTAATAAGGGTTACACAACCTCATAAGATGATAATAGGATAATCTCATCGATACCAACTTACTAATTTCTTTCTAAATCATATAGTAATAACATTATGATCAATACTCATGATTTTATTCACGTTGAATTTAGGGAACCCACTATTCTTAACTAATGGAATAATAACAAAATATAACCCTAAGGAAAGAAACTCCTAGAAACTATTCTCAACCGATGTAATCGTTCTAATAATATAAAACCCAGGGAAAAATACTCCTAGCCAATTTTTTTGTCCAGTGGAACATATAGGTATAACTAGTCCTTACTCACATAGTGTTTTACTTTAATTCATTAGTATCTTATCAAGGGTTATGATGTTATTTAACTAAGTTTAGGGACCCCAATATCCTCAACTAGTGGAACGGTAACATAAGTACAACCCTAAGGCAAAATTCTCCTGGCCATTATTCTCATCTGGTGGAATGGATAATGAAAATTGGTCCCAACTTATATGATCTTTTACTTTAACTGATTAGTATCTTATTCATACTTTAATTGTTTCAAGGTAATCACACAGTTATTTGCACATACTCATGCAAGGCACCATCCCAACAAATATCCCAAGACATGTCTTATTTCCCTTAAAACCTAATTTCACAAACCTAGCATAAATCCATTCTCTAGTACTTATTTAGTCCCCGAATTCCATACCTAATTTTAGAATTTTTTTTGTTAACCACTTAATCAAAAATCATGGTCTAACTCCTATGTCTTACACATGTGATAATAACCTACCCCTAGGATTACTATTCAAGTATCCTATGAAACCCTAATTTTGAATTTTTGTTTAACAATCTCCTTATACCTCATATGGATACCAATTCTATTATACCTTCCCAATATCACAGTCCAAGTCCCCCATCTTACATGTACGATAATAGCCTACCTCTAGGGTTACTATTTATAACCCTTACAAAACCTTAATTTTACATTTTAGTCATAGCTCTTTCCATAGAACTCATATGAATCTATAATTTTGTATGCATACCTAAGACACTAACATTAAACTCATATTCAATTCTTAGGTTCAATCGCCAACCTCTCTCTCATATGATCACAACTCCACCCCTAGGTTTTTGCTATTCATTTTCAAAATCTTTTCCCCTCCTTTATTAACCATAAACCTTTCATTTTCACACAAAATATTTTATGTAGTGCCCTTAACCTATTTTAAGCTAGCTAACACCCAAGGTACTCAACATGCCATGTTTTAACCATGCTGACCAAAATGCCCTTAGATCACTAAATACCTATCTTCCCCTTCCTTGAATTGCATAATTCCTAATATGAATGACTTATCAATCTCCCACACACACCATGATCATGAAATGCATATATATAGATACTTTGTATTAAAAAAAAGTCATATTCACAAAACTTTCTTACTTTTTTCCTCAGGCATTTAATAACACATAATATATATAACACCAAAGTTAAGTTAACATCTCACACAATGTCATTAGTATAAATGGGGATATACATTGTAACACATCAAGCCCTATTTATCATGTATCCTTACCGAAGCATCTCCGGTATCTAAGCACAAAAAACCTACACTTCCTCCTCCACTACCACTAGAATTTCACCTATAAATAAGAATATACAAAGTTTAGACTTTTTAAAGATTTCAACCTAAAAGAAGACTGAGAAAAAGGAGAGGGAATGAAATAGAGATAATTGAAGTGGGAAATCTTAGGTAGCATGGTGCTGGTGATGGTGATGCCGATGATGACGGTTATTTGAGGATGGGTGATGGTTAACAACTAGGGTTGAGGTGATGGTTGTGTTGGGATTGGCAAGAGTTAGTGGCAAGTGGAGGTGGTGGTGTTATCGAGAAGGTGCGAATCGTGGTGGTGGTTACTTGGGGTGGATGGTTACTGGCTAGGGGTTGTTATGGGTAAGGGAGTGGTTGAGCAAGCAAGGAAATGGTAGGGCAGTGGTGGTGGCCTAGAAGTGTGATGTGTGTGGGAGGATGGGATTCTCAATTATGTGGAATTAAGGCTCTAACTGGGTTTAGATATTAGGATAAAGGCTCATTGATGATGAATTAAGAAATTGAAGATTTGAATATGATGGAATAAGGATGAGGATGGTTCGAATATGGTAGAAAAAATGAAGGTGATGATTCGATGATGGTGGATGAGTGATGAAGATGATTCGAACATGATGAGTTATTTATGATGTTGATTTGACAATGATGTGTTGTTGACGATGATGATTCAAATTTTAGGGTTTAATAGAAGATGATTTTGTGGGTTAGGGTCTAATTCAAATAGAAAGAATAAGGTGATGTTTCGTTTGGGTGAAGGGCTTTAGGGCTTTGAATGGTGGTTTAGGGTTTTTAATGGGTAAACATAATTAGGGCTTTAGTTATGCTCAAACTAGAGTGATGTTTTGTTGACAAATATGGGTGGAAAAATGTGGGTTATAGATAGTAGAAAAGGATATGAATTAATCTCTAATTCACATAGACAAAGAGATTAAAACTTTCAAGCTAAATTATTCACACAAATTCGATTAACTTGAATTGAACTCACACATAATTCACTTGTATTCGACTTCAATATTGATCTTCAATCTTCAAAGTCATACTCGTGCCTTCTATGGCTACTTATAGACATTCTAACATTAGCTAAAATCATAATTTAAAAGATTCCAAGCTAAAAAATATTATGCTACTTTATGCTTTTCCTATTATCCAATCCTACTATTTAATTAACTAATTAGCTAATATTAATATTAATGCTCAATCAAGCTACCAATAAACTCCCCATGCACGTGGGTATCATTTCCATGCATGCCATGCATATGCATAAATACACTTAGCTACTTGTTTGGTACGTTTCTAGCAATGTAACCATCTATTGGTCTTTAAATTTGTGGGAGATACTTTCCAAATAAAGAATAATTGGTTTCATAATTATGAAAGCTAATTCTTGAATGTTTGCTCCTACATCAAAGTGCCAACTAGGGAAGTAGCAGTGGCTAATGATGGTGTAGGAAGGGGTCGTCGAGAGAGGGAAAGAAGGATGGAGAAGAGAGGGCTTAGTGTGGTGGTCATGATAGGTTGGGGTGTCTACAGTGGTGGTACTAGAATGGTGGTGATGAGGAGGGTAAAAAAGAGAAGGTTGGTGGTAGTGGTGGAGCACTGGTGGCAGCAGACATTGCTAGCCATGGGTGTAGGCCCAGGGGAGGAGAAGGAAAGAGGTTATGGTAGGGAAGGGGATTAGCATTGTGTAGGTAAGGGAAAGGAGGCCGGCTAGGGTAACAATATACAGGTTGAGTTGTAACACCCCCAAATTTACTACTGAAAAATTTCGTTAAATTTTACAGAAGTCTAGAGGAAGCAAACAGATAAAACTGTAAATTCGGGGGCATTACCGCCACACTTAGTACCAGATCGATTTACTCCTACCGACCCGATACTAAGTGCTAAGGCTAAAATAATAGAACCAAAACAAATCATTAGTAAGGCATAAGTGATAAGGAAATCTGTAACACCCCCAAAATTCACTACTGAAAAATTTTCGTTAATTAAAAGAAATTTAGCGGAAGCGATTTAACAAACCGTGAATTTTGGGAGTATTATCGCCACACTTAGTACCAGACCGGTTCACTCATACCGTTCCAGTACTAAGTGCTAAGGCTAAAGAAGTTAAATAAAATTTTACTAGAACTTAAGCATTCGAAGATCAGAGTAGCATAGTAAATACTTTACAAGAGAAACATTCAACCACGGTGATTACAAAATGACAAATACGTTGAATTTAAAGGAGATAAATTAAAACCCTAAAAATTTCCGGACAATACCTTATGCTCTCCCCAAGGGCCCACTTGAATAGCACCTGAATACAACCTGCAGGGGGTACTGCCCATTGAATAGGCAGGGGCCCCATAAAGGGAACCCTTCAGTACTACGGTACTGAGTAACCCTTTAAAAACGCACTTAAAATACAGGCACGCCATACTACACATGACACTACTACATTCAGATATGACCATAGGTATAAACATGGTATTCAGATCCAATTATTTGTACATCCAATAACTCAATCATACATTAATAGCGTATACGTAAAATTCACTTTCATATATTCAATAATCAATCAACCAGTATCAAATAGGCCATGATCCGTAATCGAGATATTTTTCGGGCCTTGAGGCCATTAATCAATCGTCTCAATGACTAGTATTTTTCCATAACTCATTCACATCCACAATAAATTTTTATTGAGCTCGGGACCTCCACTATTATTGTCGGTGGACCGGAATATATATAAAATCATCATCTAGAGCACAATGCTCCTGGCCACTATTATAACCGGTGGACCGGGATATATATAAAGAAATCATCATCCAGGGCACAACGCTCCTGGCCACTATTATAACCGGTGGACCGGGATATATAATGAATCAACTGGTCCCGGCTCGTTAATCCTTCACTTTAACAATTAGTATTTTCCCTCTTTATTCAGCACAACAATTCCATTTTATTTGCCTCGATAGGGAGATCAAGAACCCGGGACACAAAGGTACACCGGTCGCACTGGTGCATAAAAGCAACTCAGTACCCTTCAACTAGTAACCCAGGGACGCAAAGGTACCCTGGTCGTACTGGTGCATAAAGCTGACTCAGTACCCTACCGACAAGGACACCTAATCCTTAAGTATGCATACCCCCTAACTAGGTCCGTAGAGCTAGATAGAGTAGATATAGGGCCTGGCTGGGGCTCAAAGGCACACCAGCAAATACCAAACAATAATCGTGGACTAAACCACGTCCTTAGGGTAGCGACCCCTAAGGAGTCACCATTCCCAATCTCGAGGTCTTTCACTTTAAGTATTAATGTCTTAATTAATGGTGATCACAAAAGCACAACAATAAGATAATTATCCTCTTTTAATCGTTCAGATATCATCAGAAATCTCTTATTCAGATGGTCATCCAAAGTAACATAGGAGAATCATTAAGGCCATCCTAAACTCATCTAATTCCGAATTAAAACTCAATCTCGTGATACTTACTAATCATCAAACATTCTTACCTCGTTAATCAACACTATTAGAGCCATGTTACGAATTCCACGATCATAATGATATACTAGATACAACTACTTATTTACCCCTTTACTTATAAAATCACTACGTCACCACTTCCTTATTTGATAAATTACCATATTACCCTCCTTATTACAAAATCACCAAGTTATCCCTTATTCGATTTAAGTTACTAAATTATTTGTCATACTTATTAGGACATTAATTCCCCCTTAATAATTATTACACTTAATATACTTTCCATTTAATTGGTTAGATTACCGCTTTGCCCCTTTCTCCTTTATTATAATTAATAAATTATCCTTGAGTTGGTCAAGTTACCAAATTACCCTTCCTCCTTATCCTAATTACCAAATTAACCCTTTATTCAGTTAATCACCAATTCACCGTCC
Source organism: Tamarix austromongolica (assembly GCA_039764185.1). Taxonomy (NCBI): domain Eukaryota; kingdom Viridiplantae; phylum Streptophyta; class Magnoliopsida; order Caryophyllales; family Tamaricaceae; genus Tamarix; species Tamarix austromongolica. The sequence continues at coordinate 53,487,549 of CM077817.1, forward strand.
TTTATTCTCATTTACCAAACTACCCTTCCTCATTGTCAAAATTACCAAATTGCCCTTTGGTGGGTGAAATTACCAAATTACCCTTGCATATGATCATAATTACAAATTTACCCTTCTCCGTTATTAAATTTACCAAATTACCCTTTAGTTATTTAAGTTACCGAATTGCCCTTCTTAATTGTCATAATTACCAAACTACCCTACTCCATTATCCAAAATTACGAAAATACCCTCCAGTCGGTTTAATTACCAATTTACCCCTCACATTTATCATATTTACCATTTTACCCTTCTCTACTATTAATTATCAAATTACCCTTTAGTTATTTAACTTATTATCTTACCCTTCTCAATAATTATTATTTCCCATTTACTCTTTTCCAATGTTCACCTTTACCCCTTTGATTTACACAATTACCCCCTTAACTCCCAAAATTACCATATCGCCCTTTTACTTATAACTTTTCCATTTATCCTTAATTATAAAATTACTATCTTACCTCCTTTAATTTCCAAATTACCATTCCGCCCTTAGATTGTAAAATTGTCATTTCGTCCTTCAATCATAAAATTACTATTTTTCCCTTTAATTATAAAATTACAATTTTACCCTTTTATTATAACATTACCAAATTGTCCTTTTATTACAATTTACCAAATTGCCATTCTTTTTAACAAGATTACCAAATTGCCCCTTTTTATTACAAAAATTACTCTTTCATCCTTTATTCACAAAATTACAATTTTACCCCCTACTTCCAAAATTACTATTTTCTCCTTTTATTAACAAATTCACCATTTTACTCTTTACACACCCTTATTATTAAATTATTATTAATACTACATGAAGTACTAACCTTAAAGTCTCACCCATGACTCTTATAATAAATGTAATGCTTATTAGCACATGTATATATATATTAGGCCATACTCTTGTACAATATATATTAATAAAATCTCCTAATGCTAACAAAGTATCAAACATGTATTAAATACCACCATAGCATATAACCACATGGATAATAATTTATATTTTCCCTAACCACCAAATTATTACCCTAAATATTATCCCCATACACATCATCAATCTATCATGCTTCCTTTTCATCAACAACCACATTAACCACATATAATATGCCAAGCAACACATATCAAGCATGATACACACTAATAATGCCTAATGTGATAATATGCGTTAATCAATGCATTTAAGTGGGATTTAACGGTTACCTTAATCTCGCAAAATTATCAAACCTTACCAAGCACAATTAGCAATTCAACACCTAAAAATAATATCCATCATATACATGTTAGAAATAAAATCCAAGTATAAAACTTTATAAAATTTAATTAGTAAAACACTTAATATAAAACCCCATTATACCTTAAGAAAATTAGCCAAATCATTTTTTTTTTACATAAAGGGGAGCTCACGCTACATGAGCAGCGTGAGTTTCATGCAGAAAAGAGAGGGGGAAGGCTCGAAGAGGGGTGAAATGGGAGGGAGGAAGGGTGGCTCGGTTTAGGGACTTTAGGTTAGAAAAGGAGGTAGTTAGGGGAGGTTCTAAGGCAAGTGGATGGTTCAGAAGTGGAGAGGGGGTGTAAGAGGTGGTCGGGGATGTGTTGCTGGTGGCTAATGGTGGCGGAGGCGGCGGCAGCAGGGATGCGAAGGTGGCGGCCGAGAAGGGTCGAGGTGGAGGAGTTGTGAAGGAAGGAAAAGGAGAAGGAAAAATGGAAGGTTTCAAGGGCTGTTTTCGGCCAAATAATGCATGGCGGTTATAGAGGGGGTTGCAGGGAGAAGATTAGTGGTCTGGGTGGCGGCAGAGGTGGCCGGACGGTGGCGGAAGAGGCGGTTGCAGGTGGCTCGGTGAGAAGGGTGAAAACAAGGAGAAGAATAGAAGAAGGGGAGAAAGAGGGCTGCGGGATGGATATTGGGGTGGTGCAGGGTGGTAGAAGAAGGGTGCAGGAGGTGGTTTAGGGGCTGGGTGCGGCGGTTGGAGCGGCGGAGGGCGGCGGCGCACGAAACGAAGGGGAGACGATGGAGGGGAGAAAAATGGAGGGAAAAGGGAGCTCGGGGAAGAAGGTTCGAAATAATGGGCAGGGAAAGGTGGAGAAAAAGAAGAGGGAGGAGAGAGAGAGAGAGAGAGAAAGAGACAGGGTGGCAGGGTGGCGGTTGTAGGTGGTCGGCAACAGCAGGCAAGTCGGCGGCTGTCGCCGCCTGGGAAGAAGAAGAAAAAAAAGAAGGGGGGCTGCGGGCGGCCGGTCGGGGAAAGAAGGGGAAAAAGCTGGCCGGTCGGCCCAGGGGAAAAGAAAAAAAAAGAAAGGGGAGCCGGCCGGTTCCAGCACGCGGGAAAGAGGGACAGCGTGCGAGGAAGGAAAGGAGGGCAGAAGCGGGCTAAAGGCCCAATCGGGCGGGGAAGGCTGGCCTGGCGAGGCAGCCCAAGGGAAAAGGAAAAAGGGAAAGAAAAAGGAAAGAAGAAAGAGAAGAAAAAAAGGAAGAAGGGTAAAAAGGGAAATGGGAAAATGGGAGAAATAAAATAAATTAATTTGTAAAATCATAAATGTAATATTCTTGATAAATTATTTAATTAAATAATATAATTCATTATAATCTAATATATTGATTTAAAAAGGGTAAGGTTAGTAAAATATTAGTGTGAAAAATAATTTAAATAAAAATAGCATGATAGAATAACGAAATATCTATTTTAATTTACTAAAAATTCCAGTCCAAATTTATATACTAAAGAAAAATCCATAGATTAATTAAATTAAATAAATTTTAAAAGCTAATTTATTTCAAATAAAAGGTATTTATTAAAAGATAGGTTTTCAAAATTTTTGGGGGATTACAAAATCAGAGTACGAAAGTCAAGAGTTACGTTCAGAAGTACAATTTAAAAATTCCAAAAGTCAGAGGAATTAAAATAACGGAAGGATAGGGTACGATAAAACCCTTGGAAATTTAAATACAACACTTGTACTTCCAAAGACGAATACGAATAAACAAAATAAATTCCGAAGGGTAAATATCCGGACCACTTACTCACTCAAGTCAAGCCTTCCACCCCAATTTAGTAACCAATCAACCTGCATCACAGGTCTGCTCCCCACCATTGGTGGATCATCACAGGACCCATTCAACCAGTGTAGTATCAGTACAGGTCCAGTACTGAGTAAGGGCGCAGGTGTGCTAAGGCCAAGCATACAGTCACACCAAGTAGCCTACATAAGAAAATCATATAAGTAACATGCAATAACACACAAGATAAGGCCTGAGTACTATCCGGTGACTTATTTTTTTATCCTCGTTAATAATATGTCCATTTCACACACAATCTTTATTAATCCACGTGAGTGCGGGAACCCCACTATTATAGCCGGTGGACCGGAATATATAAACTCAGGGCAGAACGCTCCTAACCACTATTATTTGCCGGTGGACTAGTCTCCAGGGCAGAACGCTCCTGGCCACTATTATTCGCCGGTGGACCGGTCTGGCCCCGACTCACATGGTGTTCCACTGTAATTATTTAGTATTTTCCTATGTCTTATAGATTTTACATTTGGTTTACTGAGCACGGAAACCCCCACTATTATAGCCGGTGGACCGGAAATCATATAGGGCAAAATGCTCCTGACCACTATTGTTCGCCGGTGGCATGGTCTCCAGGGCACCCCAGCTCCTAGCCACTATTATTCGTCGGTGGACCGGTCTGGGCCCGGCTCAGCATCTTCCTCTTTAAGTGATTAGTATCTTAACGTATCTTATTTGAAAGTGTTTTACCCTTGATATGCATGGCTGACTATATCCACACTTATCCTCCCAGGAGGGCCGGTCCCATATCTTGGAACTCGTGCACCCCTTATCACACCTTGATATCCATTTCCCCTCTATACTTACACATAATAAAAACCAACTCCTTGAGTATGAATTAAGGCACAACACCTCGTGACATCGGACTCCACCCGCCATTAGCCTCTAGGGTTTCCCTTGAAACCCTAATTGGACCTATGTGGTCCAACCTCCTCTTACTTCACTACCATTAATTCATCTATCCTCAACACCTCATCTCATTCAGGTCCAATCCCCAAATCATATCGCTTTACCCATCGATTCTACCTGTGACCCTAAAACTCTAGTTGGCCACTTCAACTCTAGTACCTTTCTTTTCCCACAAGTAACCTCTCCTTTTCACCCAATATTTCTTCTCCCTCAAAACTCCCATAATCATCCCTTATAACATAAACTCTCACTCTCAACCCGCACCTCACTCACCCTTAATCATTTTTCTTTCGCCTTTTTCAGATTACTAATTCTTCCCAAAACCCTAATCGGGTCCCTTATATGACCCTACGTACTATATTTCACCTCGAGTCCCCAGACTCCCAAACAGACCTTCCACTATCTTCCTCACGTCCCACGGTAACTTTTCATACGTAAGGTTCGCCCCCATGCGGACCTTAACCTTCCTATGCAAACCCTATCATTTCCACCATGCCAACTCTATCATTTCCATGCAAACCCTAGTTTCCCCCATGCAACCTTATTTTATTCCCACTCTTCTATTTATTTGATTCCCCCTTTTTCCTCATCATTTCACAAATTATGAATTCCTTAGGTCATCCATACCTATGTTAACCGACGTACTTCCCTTTGGTTATCTTAATTGCTTATTTTTCTTTTTCAAGTCCCCACCTCACAACACTTCCTCACATAACCTAGCATGCATGTCGTAGGGGTCACATCACATCACATCATACTTGTACCACAACATATTAGTACACACAGACGAGAGCACGAGAATGTACCTCGGTTCCATGCTGCGCTACACAAATACATAGATAACATACAGGTTATAGCATACAACCGCACAAAGCATACAAGACAGGTAAAACATGTAATACACACAGGTGACCTTAGTTACGTCCTTACCTAAATCGGCGCCGGG